>OX122916.1:487500-10487500 GCA_944738685.1 Synanthedon myopaeformis | reverse complement strand
ACTGACAAGTGAAAGTTAATTGTAAGATGATAATAAGGGTGCACATCTCGGATGATACATCAAATGGCTTTATTTGGGTCAGACTCCGTGTAACGGATGTAGTTTTTAAGTATTGCCATATATTCGTCTATAGTAATGCGTAAGGAAAAACTCGTGAGAATAAACAGTGTGTCGAAGTATTTACTACCACATTTGGCATGACGCGTTGAAATGTGGAACTGGTTTGATGCTCGTTAAGACGCGCCGCAGAGTCTCACGTATCTGGACAAAAAGCGAGTCGGGAACAGGGCCGACTTGTTTTGGACAATACTATGTTTGACACTTGAATGCCCATGCGTTTTACCTCATGACTTTCCATAGCTACTCAGAGGAGAAATATTGTATGAGCATTAAGGAAAATGGGAACGACTGTACAGTTCTCAGCAAAAAATATGCTGAAAAGCAACCTCTATATTTAAGTTAAACTTCAGTTTGATAAGGTTTTAGGCCACCAAAGCATATGCCCACATTTAGGAACCTCGAATTGTTGTAGTCGAATTCTCAATCTGGGCAAGACTTTAAATTGATAGTTTTCTCTTTGAACAATGCAGTTTTTGAAGAATTTTGAACTTTACTATGGGCCTGAGCAGGAAACTAGGTAAGTAAAAAGGTAAATAATGGGAAATAATTTGAAATGACTTGGGACATCATCATTGCTAGTTTTTGTATTGTCTTCTATATTTTATATATAACGAAAATCTCATCATTATTGATTTATGTAGACCACTTAGGTTTACCGATTTTCTAAATTTTGCAATGACGTCATTTAAGGATGATCAACGATTTGCGGTGTAATCATACACCGGATAAGCTGCAACATGAAGCCGGTTAGTTTGATACCTATCGAGTGACCATTGAATCACTTTTGCAAACCCACGTTTGCAGTCGAAACCTTTTGTGGAGTGTTTTTGTGGAACGAACGCAGTAAATTGATAGCGTCGATCAATTTATTCGATGAATCATATTCATTTCAACGAATTTCGATTGGACTCTTTTTGGGTTTTTTTTTCTTTGATACAAATTATCTACCTATAGTACTGACGGTGCTAGGTAATTTTAAATTACAAATATTCTTCTTTCGTAGATTATAAATGTATTTGAGCTTGACCTAGACAAATTTATGACATGATAAAATTGGCCCGTTAACAGTGCGGTTATTACGGCTATATTGTTTCCAATAAACAAAACCTGTTCTATTGTACATAGTGGCATTATTGTCAAGATACGAGTAAATAATGAGTCCTGTCAGTAACTAATGTTCCAATAAGGAAGTGTAGATGTAGAGTAATTGGTCGGAATAGGAAATCACTAAAAGGTTTCTTAAGTACAATTACATAGACAACTGTTCAGTGGTTTGAATAAAAGAATATTCACGTTTTATTTTGTGCGTTTTAAGTATTTTTTTATTATTATTAATAGAGATGGGTTTGCTCATGACCAACAACCAGCTGCGTTGCAAGGATGAGGCCTAAGATGCCTTTTCACACACTTTAAAAATATTTTGGTTTTATGAGTTCGGAAATACAGACGCCGGCAGGGACTGCTAAGGTTTGCGCTTTATAAAGGATGTTTTAAAGCGCTTGGTATTTTATTAAAGTAAAGTATTTTCTCTTATTTATACAGTTTCTGTTGGACTAGTCAAGGATCAGCTATAATATATGCAGTGTTATGCTATTATTTCTAGAACTCACTTAAATGGTTTATTTATTTTAATGCCATTTTCTCGTCTCCGCTTCAGAGGAGGCTGAAATTTATTTATCTTTTACTAATGCTCGAATTTTATCTCGAGTTAGGACAAGATTATTACCAAAGCGTGACAAGGTAACAAGTTCGTCTGACGGGTTAAACAAATTTTCCGTTATCTATTGATACAGTTTAATATTTGACTTCTCAGATTAGTTGACAACTTGGTTCGTGATTTAGAGCATTTGCTTACAATTAGACTTTACTGCTTTTGGATTTATGTTACTTAGGCTCGAGTTCACCAACAGACGGTTATTTTTAAACAGCTGATTAAAATTTAAACAGCCGTTTAATGATATTTTGTTGATCACCATCGCTAAACTGCGGGATAAACGCCCTAAACATCTGATTAACTTAATGATTAATCTGATGTTTAGGGCGTTTATCCCGCATTTTAGCGATTTTGAACAAAAAAATATTATTAAACGGCTGTTTAAATTTTAAACAGCTGTTTAAAAATAACCGTCTGTTGGTGAACTCGAGCCTTAGTAGAAAAACAGTAGTTATGAGGACGAACAATATGAACAATATTCTTTAAGTTGTTGAATAGATTTCTTAGAATCTCATATTCATTTCAAGCTTTAATATGCGCAATATATCCTTCAATAAAATATTATAACGATTATATATTTCGTTTTATAGAGTTTTCAAAAATTGAGTGTTCTTGACATATCAACATTTTTAATATATTTAGGATATTTGGCAAAGCTTCTATTGAGAAAAAAAAATCGAGGCGATGCATTAACATTGTTTATCTATTACCTATTATTGATGCACGTGCATGCGCGCGCATACTGTAAACAGATACAATTAAGGTCACGGTATCCTTACCAATACAAAACATATGGGGTTTAACAGTCAGTAAGTAATATAATCTTTTTGTTAAAAGACATTGATCCTAATGAAAAAGTTCTATTCTTTATTTCTTATTATGTGCTTTGCTCGACTATGACCTCTATTTATGTAGTATACGTGAATGTTTAGGGATATTCACAATTGCGTCGAAAGTTATGGTTATTTTGGACTTTTGTTCATTAAATTGAGTGGTATTTATACATAAAGCTGCGATAATGTATGATCTATCAATATTCATGTTGAGCGAGACGCGGGCGCAGGTCAGATGGTCAGATACATGTTGGCGCCCAACGATAGTAATGAATTGGATCGGCCGTAATTGCAGTCCACTGATTAATTTTATTTGTACAAGTTAATTATGTTTTCAGTCCTTAATGCTTATATTTACGCATAATTGATTGCATAGAACTATATTTTATTCATAAAGATTTCTTTAAAAAAAATGTAATATAAAAGGGTGTATTATAAAAAAACGCCTAGTAGGATCATCAAACAATAACTGTCACGCCCAAAGTAAGTCAAGTCCTACATAATAATAATTAATAACATATTGTATGTATGTACGATATATTAAAATATTGCCAGCACGCACAAATACAAATTGATTTAAAAGAATAGAGAGAGGCAATAAATTTGAGAAAATATATGTATTTTTGTTTGTAACTCAAAAACTACTTTTTAAAAAAAAAATCTTTCTACTATAGAAAGCTACATTATCAGCAAGTATAAGTACATGGACTATATTTTATAAAGTTACGCGGAGGAAGTCGCGTGCAACAGTTATATAAAATTGGTTACAATTACAACCACCTCGGATTTATAACTGACCGTTTATAACCGTTTATGAATATGATTGAAGTTAGTTATTGCATGACTTAGGCTTGATGGATTGTTGCCGTGTGCAACATACTATCGCGACTCACGCGCATCTCTCTGTGACCTTGGAGCGATAATCTGCCCATGCGCCGCTGCCAGATTGCCATGGCCCAGGCGTAATACCGCTGTGGTAATATTACGCTATTACTGTAAACGTTTTATTCCATACACAGCTCGTTTTAAAAGCAATTATAGATATTCACTGTTTTTCGCAGTTCGTTTATGGTCCGAGATTGCCTCAGGCGTCGTTTATTGATTTAACAATTTTACACGGTAATCGATATTATTGTAGTGTTTAATGAGATTTTTAAATTCAAGGGCGTCGTCGATTTCTTTTACAAATCACCTGTTGACCTTAATTTCCATACTTATTTATCTATTTCCTTTCGAGACTAACTTTTTTTAATTGATTTTCGGATCTTTTTTAAATTGGTCTTCGTGTGCCATTTGAGTTAAGGTAATTTGAATTAAGGAGAAATTTTGGTTATTTAATAAAGGATTAATAAATTTAATAACTTATAAACCTCCTCGGAATTCGGTAGGCAAAAAATACTTCTAATGATTTTGTAAAAGAAAAATTTTGAGTAATTATTCTCAAGGTATATTTAATTTTGGCTTTATAATTAATTGGTGGAATTAAAGAAATAGGTAAAATGATAATAAATTTTGTCGATGTTGATGTTTATTTTAATACTGATATTGAAAATATAATTTACTAAACGGCGGACTAGAGTTCTGCTAAGCAATATCTTAAAAGAAAAATATGGCTACGGCTTAAGTAAATGTGGTTGTCATTGGTCACGTAAAGAATAATTGCGGTCTGTTACAGTTACATTGGGTTGAATGTATGCGTGTCGGCTTGTAATAGCAAGGACTTACATGGAGTGCTACAATTATCTATCTACTAGGTTGTTGCACGCGACTTCGTCCGCGTAACTTCATAAAATATAGCCTATGTTACTCGCTGATAATGTAGCTTTCTATGGATGAAAGAATTTTTAAAATCGGTCCAACAGTTTTTGAATTTATTCATTACAAACAAAAATACAAATCTTTTCTCTTTATATTAGTTTAGATTTGATGCCCTTTTTAAATTAATGACCGTTTCATCGAGATGAACTTCAGTCAAGTGAATAATACATGTAGCATTATATCTATGTAATAGAAAAATAAACTCACAACGGACATCAACCGATAGATTAGCTACTCGTAGTTAGTTTTGCCACGTCAATACCTTTGAACGTAGATAATGCATGTCCGATGCTTGCTTGTTCTAGAATCACAATCAACTTTGTATTCAGTATTATTAATAAACAAATAACTTCGCAATCTTGTTGTATAACTTATGTATGTGACTTAGTAAATATTGATGTGCTATTAGTATTTCGATTAAATAAAATAAAATCTTGTTGAACATGCGTTTTAAAATGTTGCTCAATACGTTAAAATGTTTTTCAATACGTAGGTATCATAATTTATAAGAATGTAATAATTATATCTAAAGCTAACGTAAGCGTAATAAATAGGATATAATTATGTGGGTACAGCGAAGCTTTAACTTTGTGCCGATTAGTAATTAAAAATAATTGTCCAAGTTATTTTATAAAATTTTAATATTCGGCATTGAATCAGCTAATAGATTTCTGCTATGTATACATAATTTAAAAAATATATATTCTGCAATTATTAGATGATTGGCATTAGACACACGTCATAATATGAAGAAGCCAATTTTCATGCACTTAATGCATAAAAGCTGATACTTTCTTTATACTTAAACTAGTGATGCAATGAAATATACAGGGCTGAGGCAGAGGCAGGAAAAAGACATCACAGTTGAAAAATTGTAAGAGAACGGTTTTGGTATGAGTATGACTCCTTCTTTTGTGCAGCAGTTTTCGAGCTTTCTATTCACGCCTTCGTGGGAAGCGGCACCTTAAAAAGAAGAAGATTATTATTTATTAGCGTAAATGAATAATAAAAGTGTTCGTTGTAGCAAATTAAGTAAGTTAAGATTAAGTATTATATACATTGAGAGTGTACATAGTATACAAGATCATATTTTGTTCATTGATATTATATTGGAAAAGGATCATTCAAAACAGTTTCATTAATATAAATACCTATATTTTAATTAGAACAGAACCTATAATTCTATCAGTCGCCTATCGGAATACATGGACAATTGGACATACTCGTATCAATTCGTTTGTTTAAAAAGTGGGTCGCCCAGACGAAGCCGATTCATATCGTACCTTTTATTACTCTTTGTGTCGACGTTAAAAACTTACAACTATCTTCTACATACTAATACATATATACAAATAAGAATAGTGTATTGATTGTATACAACTCCCCTTAAAGACGGTAAGTATATAAGCGTTACCATCTATTGAAACTCAATGAAGTATTAGGTCTTTACATGTATGTATATGAAATCGGAGTTTTATTTGTCAAATTGGAATATATTTAGAAATCATAACCAAACACCTAAATATTTGAGACTAGAGTTTCCAGTTCGACAAAAAGCCAGTTTCATATGTAAGGACCTATTCTAATGTTCCAAATCTGATACAAATTCGAAGAAAAATGCTATTGAATGCTTTATTTATAAATTTTTCTGCAAAGCAATGTTTAATAAAATTTAACATTTAGGATGCTGTATCTATTGTTTTAGGTAGTCTAAGTCTATACATAGAAAAAAGTTGGTCTAAATTTCATAATAATAATTTTTAGGTAATGAGTGTTACTAAAGAAGCAAATACATATAAATTTCATCAAAGATTACATTATGAAAGTTTGAAAACATTATAGTTTCACCTCGTACAAATTTTCTATCGATTTTTTAACTAATTTTTGAAAGAACTTGATCCTATTATCTCTTTATTTTAAATTGTTTCCCATCTTAGAATCAAACTTAAAAACTGTCTTGATAATGTAATGAAACTCACAGATGTGTTGTTGCCGTTTGTATATTTTAGTGTCTAACACTCATTGAATGGAAATACAAAAGTGTTTGAACGATACGAGTACAATAACAGCGTCTATTGAAACGACGGACGAAGTTATTAGCCGGAGCCGCTCGTAGAGGCTAAACATTGGTGTCGGTGTCGGATCTTCAATAGAACGGATGATGCCCATTGTAAATGTATTTATTATTTTTAGAGTTCGATGACTTTGTGTGTCCCATCGAAAACTAATAATTCACACTTAAAAATCGATTTAATACTATTGAGAATGGTGGGTTAAAGAAAATTTAAATAGTACTTTTATTGTTTGAAATTACCATAGTTCTGTAGTTGATTTTTTTTTTTTTCAAGAATACAAAGCAACGTAGGCTGAGTTTTTTTATCTGCTCTTATTTCTCTCTTCTCTCTCCTGGTAATGCTGGTAACGAATCGCAATAATCTATATCTATATTATCATTCTATACATATTATAAAATAAAGTCGCTGTCAGTCAGCCTCTGTCAGTTTCTCCGCTAAACACCGGATTTCGATACCGTTTTCACCAAGGACCTCTTCGCTGTGTGAGGAGAGGAGGTACATAAATTTTAGGATCAATTATTATTTCGTGTTTTACAAAGACAATCACAAAATTGCATCAAAACTGGATACCGTATAATATGGTCTAATGTAATGTATAAAATTCACTTTCGATCTCTAAAACTTGTGTTATTTGATGCAGCGAGGTGACACCCATACTCCCACTTGTTTTAGTTATCGTGGCCACAAAATCAAAACATATTATGTTATATGGGCTACTCGACAGTCGGCACTGACCATAGACATTTTAATGTGACCTTCAAACATTTCTTATACTCTTATTTTTGTAGGTTACATCTTGATGCTATGATATATAGATTCTTTTGTTGTAGGTAAATTGAATTTGCACATGACAGTGGCGTTTATTTGATATTGTGTTTATGTATTTAATTTTGGAGTTTGTTTTTGACAAATTCTATTTAAAAGCCTATTTAATAAATAGAGAAAACATCAAATATTGCCAGTTTTCACCTCTCATCAAACGGAATTTAATATTAGTGTATTTTTTCAGTCAATATGTGGTCTATCGTACCTCGCACTTGCTTCTATTTTAATTTTTGTGTGCTTGAAAGATGTCAGTGAATACAATAACGGTCTATTTTAGCTATTTATAACTATTTAGAAACTATTTTAGCTGACTTCATAAACACTCACCGGATTATACATATTACAAGTAATTGTGCTAATTTTTGTTATTGTACAGTTGATAGGCAAAACAGACTTAACATTTCTCTACATATATTTTATTTTATTATTCCAACGTACTTAATCGCTTAATACTATGTTTCCTCTTTGAAACGCGTTTAGACCTTCATGCAACCACAAATAAATAAGAAACCTTTTGAAAGAAAACATTTAAGATTTTTGAATGCCATGCTCTTTGTAAATAAATACGTTGGTTGGTAGTTAAAGTTTCCCGAAACCTGAAGATCCAAAAGAATAAATAAATCAAGTTTATTCAGTTTATCTTCAAGAGTATAATACCGAACAAAATGTATAATAGCATAGGTATGCCAAATGCCATAGGTATGATTGCCTTGCAGCAGATAACAGCAATGTTTTACAACAATACAATTCTTGTTGCAATCTGACTAAGTGATGATTTAACACAATGTGTTTGTACCGTGATTTAATAGAACCAATGTAGTCATGCATCGCACATATCTTAGTTTGTTTGCGTGACTATTTCATAGTATCTAATAGTTCGCAATCATGTTTACCTTCATTAGAAATCACAATCTATTTTAGTCTGTGGAGGCTAGACTTGTAGAAAAATCCGTAAGGAAAAATGTTTTTAGGGACATATTTTATGTTGTGTAAACTTAACTGGTCTTTTTATAATTTTCTTATATTATTTGTTGTAAAGGTCTCAAGCAGACTGTCAAACCACCTGGCGGTAACATCTCTTTCTATAAACAAATGCAACCCCATGGAGATTTTTTTAGCAAACAGGCTGACGGTCTACTTGATGGTAGGTGGCTACCGTCGCATATAACACAAGGAACGCCACAGGTGCTACAAGTGCGTTGCCGATCATAGTAGAAAAGGATAGGGGATTCGGAAGGTTACGAGTAACGTATTTAAGTTTTCATAATATAATTACAGAACTTATTCTGAAGATATATGATACGAACATTACTAGAAGCCTTGGAGAGGAAAAGGCAATTTTTTCACTTTCCATGACGGCCATGCAACAACGCTTGGCGACAGACAAGCAAAAATGTTCTTATTTAAATTCGATGTCAACAAGATTGATTGTAACAAATTAGTTGAACAGTAAATCAGATTAAAACAACGCTGGAGAAACTGTAAATTGATTTTCTGTCATCGTTAACAGACATCCAATCATCGACATGTCACCATTCATTCACTATTAAGCTTGTTTAAACAGACCGATAAACACACTTACTGCGTTGTTAATAAGAGTTATTGTTTGAAAGTTATAAAAGCGTTAAAGGCGAAAATGATACCGATAAAAGTAGGTTAACATGAATACCTAAGATGCGGTTGGATCAATTACAAGGCTTCGCGGTTTAATGTAGGTAAATGTGTGCGATGTGGGACTGGTTTTTTTTGGACAATATTAAATTCTTGTGCCTTCGAAGAATGGAGTATTTTTATTACAATACTATTTTTTTTATTTTTATTATTAGTCGTTAATCTCAAAGGTCATGTACCTAACTGACTGTTGCATGAACTTTGAGATTATTAAAGAGATGTTGTGTTTTTTTATTAATTTAGTTCTTTGGTGTTATCTTAACAAGATAACTCCGAAGTATTATTATAAATAAGTATACAAGCGATTCGCCCCGGAATTTTTTGTATAGGTACATTAAATGTTCAGAGTAATTTAATTAGGGCGAGGTTTATGAATGGTTTCGCCTTCGTGATTAGTTGAAAAGTGATTAGTATCGTGTGTTACTAATCACTTTTCAAAAAAGTAAAACGTGTGTTACTATTTTTTTAAAAAAAGTTGTTGATCAGTTAAGGGTAAGTTAAGCGAGTTGTTGACCAGTTGTTACCATCATCATCAACAGTGAAATGAGTGATTCTAAAATATCATAGCGATAGTGATATAGAGAATCAACATAACTATAAGTTGTTGCATGTCGATGGATTGAGAAACGCTAGCTGGTGCTCGCAACTTCGTACGCGCTGTAGTTCGTTTTTTGAAAATCCTACAGGAACCTAACTTTTTTTTATCGATAAAGAGTATCCTATAGTTTAATCCAGGCAATCATTAAGACATCAGTGAAAACTGCATTAAGATTGAACGCGTGGTGATCGCGCGGCCAAGTGGCTGGCTGACGTAATAAATTATTGTCATAGAAACGCGCCAGAAGCCGGAGGAATTGGTATGGAACACATACTATTTCCTCCGCCTTCCAGCAGTCCTGCAATTTATCATATTACGAATATTACACTTACGAGGAAGCTGAGGATAGAGTGGACACAACTGGTGGTAGATACGATATCACTAAGAAAGCGGGCACGACTTTCAGAAATGAAAAAAAAAAAACAGACTTGATTATAATGAAGCTATTAGGGGCTTATGATGATACAATTAATGTCAGTTATGCTGCTTAATCAAAGTCAGTTGTGTAGCTGAAAAGATTACTTAAGCGGAGAAACAGTCTATAGATTGACGGGAATCTTTTTTTACGCTATTCAGATAGGGTAACGATTTTTGATTTAATTTTTTCGCTATAGACGGGCGAAGCGAGGCGAGGCGATGCGCCGGCGGCGGCTGCGTTGCTATGTTAATTTGTGGTCTGACGAAATTGTTACGAAAACAACAAGCCAATGTATTCTTAGAAATTAGCAGAAGCAATTTACTTACTTTGAATGTTGCTTAATTCTGGCTTTCGAGGAATATGTATTATGTTGTGTCGATACTGAATTTTCCTTAATTAGCGAAAATATTACTTGTTCAACAAGCAATACAGTATACAGTAGACTTACGTAAAACAAATAATACAGTCATCATCGTATTTCGGATGTCAATTTGTCCCCATATTAACGATACATAAATTTTTATAGCGTTTTCAGATTCATTCGACGATCCAGCTGACACTTGTCCATGGCCGATTTGTGCTGAGCATTATTTTATTCAGCATAATGATTAACTTTTTTGTTATTGAGTAACCGTTTTAAGAATAATTCCCTCCGAAATGACTTCATTTTTGACATCGTCGGGTAATTTACGAGATATTTTGGTTGCCTCATGTATATTAAATGAGTAGGAGAAACGAGCGAGTTGCCTCTGTGTTTTATGCATGACTTTTTTGAAACTTTTGTCCACGGCTTTGCCTGTCGAAATTGTGCTTCTCCAAGGTTCGAGGTATTGGATTCTGTATTCGTTAACCATCACATGGTTTTCTATTGCTTTTAGTGAATATTTATTAAAGGTGGTTCAATTAAATATGAACTTAATCTATATATAGTTTGAATTACCGATTATTCACCGAACAGTTCTTAACGCAAAGTAAAAAAAAATGAAAATTACGTAAATTTTCGTAGCGTAACATTGAAATGTAAATAAGAGTTTGCAATGAAATGGTTGTAAACAGCGGGTTAAAGTCGTTTCAACTCTTTGATGTAGACTTTTATTGGATTGTAAACCGGCAGAACGTTTTTATTCAAACACTAGGTTTGTTTCGTGTTACCGTCGAAGCGAACTCGTTTCATTGCTTCGATTGCCTCACAAGCCCTCGCAATAGCCACAATACACTTAAGAAAACAAAAAAGAAACTAAATATATCTTTCTTTAAAAAACTTTTTTATAAAGTCTTTTTTAACACACAAATTATATCTATTTTATAAAATAAAGTCAACCATTAGAAAAAAAAAACTCGTATGGAGGAGGCCTATCTCCAATAGCGGACGTCCTACGGCTGAGATGATAATGATGGAATCCATTGTAATTGTGCTTTTTATCCACCGAAATAGATTTATTATTATAGTAATTCTTACGAGTATGTCATTCGAATTCATTTTGAATTGCTAGTTTAAAAAGTCTAAAGTAACAAAATGTAAAGACAACTTTAAAATAATATATTTGCATTTCGTTGCAATGATATTTGCAACGAATTGTTTGGTATATTTTACATTAGACGTTTATATACTACTTACTTTGATTACTGTGCATACGCTATTGCAAATGGAACGTAAATCGTCGGTGTTCGCGCCGGGAATAGTATATATTTGATCGGGCAGGTTTCGGGTTCGATGCCCGATCAGGGTGGTCTGCTTCCCTGCTTCGGTTAGCTTTAGCTTAAACGTTGACAGCTCACCGCTCGGGTTAGCTACCATTTAACTCCGTAGGAACAATTTGTGGTACTGTGAGGCTGTTGCATATTATGCACATTTACATATACGTATGTTATATAGGACGATGTTTCAGAACAAAGTAAGTTCGATTTAGTCTCGGAAATTATTAGTTGCTGCGGCTAATTGCTACGGCTGCCGGTCCACTTCTTGATGGTAGGTGGTTTGCAAGTTTATAGGTTCTGCAAGTGCGCTCCCAACCATAGTAGGATAAGGGATAGGGAAAGGCTGTCATTTCACAGTGGTCTTCTGTAAGGGGGTGGATACTGCCGCCAGGCGGGCTAACTAAATGACTGTGACTCACCTACAATTTGACAATTAAAGTTTTTGACAGATGCAATTTTTATATACCTACTTAGGCGTTGATAGACTATAAGGTCTTTTCCACAATACCTTTGATAGTTCAGTTATTGTTTTATTTATTTTTTCCCTCTTTTAATTATTTCTGTCTTTTATTAACACATACATAATGATATAGGTAAGTAATGTAATGCAAGTGATCGGATTATGTTTGCCAAAATTTTTCAGATGTGTCTTATTGCAAATACTGTACTGTACAATCGCCCACGTTTAATTGTGGATTGCAACAGGGGCGAATTGAATGCACTTAGTTGACCTCAATTGAAGCTAATGAGGTGTAATTTATTTACTATTGTTTCTATACAGAAATATATTTGTTTTTGATTTTTTTTTTCTATAAACACAAGCAACTTCAGGGAGTAAGTATGCAATGGACTACCGATCCTGGCAGAATAAAGGATAAGGGACAAGTTGAGGATAGGGTCTGGCATCCCTTACACAATGAAACCACGATGACAACGCACGTGATTTAATTTCACGGTGGTCTGATGTTATTTCTTTTATGACATAATGGTGAATTTTATTGAGATTAATGATAGTATCCAAAGAGCACGAACATAAAATACGGGGTGCGGTCACTCTCGCCTCTCCCTAAATGGAGAGAAATGGCAGTTTGCATACATAGTGACCACAACCATTGACCTTTCACACTCAACACAAGTGCTACCTTCAGTCAGCTGAATTGTTCCTAGTAAGTATTATAAATATATTTGAGCTAACAGATAAAGGCCAGCACAGACGTGGCTATAATATTAAAATGCTAAAATATAAATATGTCGGAGTGTAAGGATGGCGCCACCAGTTCGCAACGATTAATTGTAGTCTGCGTGGCGACATCGCGTTACAGTTATCGTCCTACATTCAGTTTTCTATTGTTTTTCTTTATGTTCTGTGTCTACTGCGCTTATTATTTAAAATGGTAACATTTCTTATTTTAATTTAATTTTTAAGTTGGTCAATCTGTTAAACATGACCGTATGCTCTTTCTGATTGGATGTCGATTAAGATTGTTATGTTGGTTAACTGGAAACTCAACGAGAATTGGACAGCGCTGATTGGTTAAGCGATTTTGGTTCCACTCGCTTGGACATGGCCCTTGGCGGGGATAAGGAGGGTGGATTCACATTTGATTAAGACTTTTGAAGAGGAAGAGGAACGATCTCCATCTCTTGCCAAGAGACTTGTCAGTTTCCACGAAGCCAATCTGTAAATTGTGATTTTAATTTATCTGAAGCCCGTCGCTATGTCCGATGCCCAAGATAACGCCCCGATTCCCACTTCGGCCTACCCTGATCCGTTATCAGAAGTGGGATTCGATCGGACTCAAAGCGATGGTTCACGTATGGGTGAAAATTTATTGCAAACACTAATGGAAGCACAGAATCGGAACATGATAGCTTTGATTAATGCCATGCAACCGGTGAGTACCCGCAAGATTACTTTACCGGATTTTATCCCTGATAAGGCAGATGTAGATGCCCGTGCTTGGTGTGCTACGGTAGATTTATGCCTCAATGATCAAGAACAACAAGGAAGTACATTGATTTTGGCTCTGAGTGGTGCATTGAAGGGTAGTGCATCGCGTTGGTTTTCTCAAGTGGCTTTTGCTGGTATGACTTGGCCCCAGTTCAAAGATCTTTTCCTGGCCCGTTATGGTTTGATCGAAACCCCAGCTGCTACCCTAATCAACATGCAAAATAGCAAGCCCAGTGATAACGAAAACATGGCGTCGTATGCTGCGCGACTTTCGACGACATTGATGGCGCGATTCAAGGACATGACTATAGAACAGATAACTTTGGCCATGGTGCTGGCCCACGTGTCTCAATTCGATGGAAGACTACAACGTACGGCTTTCACGACTGAAATCAAGACCCGAGATCAAATGCAACGCGAACTACAAGCCTGCTCTTATATGAAGAGGAAGAACAACGACCCTGCAAGCGACGTGTTCTGCAGCAAGCAACTGCGACCTGCTGCACCTCCTAGACCTGTACACTGTTTCTCATGTGGGAAGCTGGGACATCGCAGTACCGACTGCAACGTCAAGGATCCCAAAAGGTCATGTGATCGTTTCTTTTCTTCTAAAGCTACATTTTCGGCCAAACAGCCACCAAATGCCTTGAGTGTAACATGTTTTAGATGTGGACTTTTTGGTCATTTCGCCAACAAGTGTCCGCGTGCTCTGACCACCACAATGAGTAAGAACGCTCCTGGCAACGGCGGCGTGGGCAACAACGGCAACCCCAGCGGTGCGGCACCCAATAGCAGCTACCAGCGTCGTGTGGACCTGTGCTGTATCAGCAACCCTACTGGACGGATGAATATTGCCGGTGAGTCGTACTCTTTTCACTACGACTCAGGCGCTGAGTGCTCTCTCGTCAAAGAATCTATTGCTGACAAATTTCCTGGCAAACGGCTAAATAATACTGTGACTCTAACTGGGATTGGTCAAGATAGTGTTTCAGCCTAATGTAAATTAAATGGGCAAGTCGAAAGAGTCATGGGTACATTAAAAAACATGCTTACCTCCGTAGAAACTAGTAAAGATAGGGCCTGGCAAGATGCCTTGGGTGACATTCAATTGGCCATGAATTCTACAATCAACCGTGTTACCAAAGCGAGCCCTCTTGAATTGCTAATAGGTAAAGTGGCCAGACCACTCAATTTGATGGCCCTTGATGATAGTAATGTGGTAGATTTAGATACAATGAGAGCGCAAGCGTCACGGGGAATAGTAGAAAATGCAAAGTACGATAAAAACAGATTCGATAGTAGTAAAGCTAAGGTTCAAGGATGTAAAGTAGGTGATTATGTTCTGATCGAAAACGAGAAAAGAAACCAATTAAAGCTAGACTCTAAGTACAAAGGACCATTTAAAGTCATTGAAGTCCTGGATGGTGATAGGTATTTGCTGAAATCATTAACGTCTAAAAGAACCTACAAATACCCTCACGATAGGATTAGAAAAATGCCTGAGCAAGAAGTTCCTCTCGAGCTAGATGTTGATAGTGCCAGTGGTTCCGATTAGTGTAAATAATGACAATTTCATTTTTATTTTAGAATTCACTATTAATATTTTGAGTTGTGCTTTCGATGGACTGAGAGCACGCCCGATGGACTGGGCAATGTGTAATTGTGTTTTCGATGGACTGAAAGCACGCCCGATGGACTGGGCAATGTGTAATTGTGTTTTCGATGGACTGAAAGCACGCCCGATGGACTGGGCAATGTGTAATTGTGTTTTCGATGGACTGAAAGCACGCCCGATGGACTGGGCAATGTGTTGTTGTGTTTTCGATGGACTGAAAGCACGCCCGATGGACTGGGCAATGTGTAGACCGCGTCAGAAGTGCCGGAGCATGTAAGAGGTGCACGTGACTGCCATTTCTATGCAGTATACTCTTTGCGAGGGGTAGCACTTACGCGGCTGAGATGGTAACTTCTGACGAGGTCACACAGGTCTCTGCCGAAGGACTGGCAGATTGTGAAATGGTGGTAGCGTGCCGATGGACTGGCGCGTTATCACAATGCACCGAAGGACTGGTGTGATTTTATTAAAAGTGAATTCCATTTGGCTTACTGTAAATTTTGATCATTTTTCTTTTTTTTAACATTTCTTTTTTTAATTGGCTCTATCAAGTCTGAATGCTATCTGTTCAAAAGATGTCTTACTATGATTGTGGATTAAGCAAATAGCTAACACCATACTTGTGGTCGTGAGTTGATATCATTTAAGTTTTATGTCAGGTTAGCCGAGCGAAATACTTTTCGCTTCTATTTTTGTTTTCAGAGAACGCATCCGGGACGGATGAGGGTCAAGATGGCCGTGTCGGAGTGTAAGGATGGCGCCACCAGTTCGCAACGATTAATTGTAGTCTGCGTGGCGACATCGCGTTACAGTTATCGTCCTACATTCAGTTTTCTATTGTTTTTCTTTATGTTCTGTGTCTACTGCGCTTATTATTTAAAATGGTAACATTTCTTATTTTAATTTAATTTTTAAGTTGGTCAATCTGTTAAACATGACCGTATGCTCTTTCTGATTGGATGTCGATTAAGATTGTTATGTTGGTTAACTGGAAACTCAACGAGAATTGGACAGCGCTGATTGGTTAAGCGATTTTGGTTCCACTCGCTTGGACATGGCCCTTGGCGGGGATAAGGAGGGTGGATTCACATTTGATTAAGACTTTTGAAGAGGAAGAGGAACGATCTCCATCTCTTGCCAAGAGACTTGTCAGTTTCCACGAAGCCAATCTGTAAATTGTGATTTTAATTTATCTGAAGCCCGTCGCTATGTCCGATGCCCAAGATAACGCCCCGATTCCCACTTCGGCCTACCCTGATCCGTTAAATATATATTATAGCTACGTGTTGTGCTGGGTTTGACTGTCGCCTTTTTTAAAACTATCGTCTATTGAGTGATATAAAAAAGATATAATAGAACCGAATGACTGAATTGAACTAGTCAGAGGTTAGGGGTTATTAAATCTAAAGAAACTATCTAAAGAACTAAAGGATTATTAAGTTATTGAAGTAATAACTTAATAATCCTTTTTACAGTTTAAATAATATTTAAAGGAGACGTTCGGAGTTATCGGGTAAGTCTAAAATCTGTTCATTGTTTATTGGAATAGTTTTCTTAGTATCATGAAATTGATTTGAAAGTTTTCCAATGAACGAGTGGACGCTGCTCAAAGTTCGTTTTGATGAAGGTCAATAGGTAGCAAAGCCTTTATTATATATTTTATTACAAGCTCTTGTTCCGCTAACCTTGTGAATTATTATAGCTGTCAGTATTATACTTTAAGTTTATCCCATTATCAATGGTTGGCTTTTGAGTTACTATTATCAATGAATAAATAGGAACTATTATTTTTCTTAATTATTGATGTAGTGAGATACTACAGTGTTTTACTGGTTAGAAGTGAATAAATCTGATAATACGTCTTAAATTCTGAAAATGAGAAGTTTTTGGAATGTTTGAATGTTCAATTCATTAAATTAGTTATAGATCTACCAAATAAAACAATAACATTCAAAACACATCGAATACCATGTACAATAAAAACATTCACAGAAGAATGAAATGGACAATATCATACTGGTAGGAATAAGTGGATAATAAATCCACATTTTTTATCAGCGAAAACACTAAGTAGGGATAAGTGGAACGGGCGAAAATTCTAAATACAGAAATACACACATAAAAAAAATATATTCAATGACGCGTAAATGGTTAATCTTAGCACATCGTGCCTTGTTTATTAACAATTGGATAGTGTAAGATAAATGGTAGTATGTGAGCCGAGCCCTAAAAAATGTAGTCCGCACCAAACAAGATCGATACCTCTGAAGTTGGTTCCGGTGTTAGTTCGCGCAAGTACGCGTTCCCGCTGATTGGCTGATACCTATTTTTAGCTATTGCGACGCAACTTGCATGAACTTCAGGGGTCGATAATTGTTTGGTGCGGACTCTACTTCATATACTTCTCACTTTACATTAAACCACAGAATAGGTAATATTAGAACTGAACTTGGTATTAGCTAGTACATAATATGTATAAGAATATTAGTTTCTGTATAGGTAATTCAATTTGTATTCTGTGTTCAGATTTTTTCAGATTTTTTCCCCTTTTATATTGTAAATTTTTGGATGAATATAAAAATACGTAATTGTTAATAATTGTAAACCTATTTGTGTTGGTGTCCCTGTCCACACAGTGCTGCAAATTCTGACGGTCAAATTATATTATGAAAGTTATATCCAGTTTATTTATTATGTATTGAATTATATGGCTGTATGGGTACTTTGGATAAAATTTACTGCCTTAAAATTTGATCGATCCTACAAATCTTGTGTATACATAAAGTCTAAAATGTTGTCAGGTAGAATAAAGAGTCATTGCTTGTTAACTTGTGTTACAACACAGAATTATCAACACAGAACGAACGCTTCAATTATTCTTGTGCCGGTGTCTAAATCGATATGTCATGTTTGCATCGATTCGTGAATGAATCGAAATGTTTACATAAGTAATGTTAAGCAACATAGAACAATGGCTCACGCATAAATTATTTATGTGTTTGTTTGCTTTTACATAAAATGCGAGCGTACATATGTACATGCTTTTTTAAAATTAATTTGTGGTTTAAAAATTACTTATAGTTAAAATTACTTATACCTTCAATTTTATACCTACGAGGGTATTATTCATCAAAGTCCGAGACCTAATAAGATAACAAGCTTATCGTGTCTTTTCTGTGATATCTATGTGAACTGGTGCATTTATCCAGTCTTGATATGGATTTAAATTAATATAATAGAAATAATTTTGTTAACTATCAAATAATTTTAAATGCAGTTAAACGGTCCGTTTTTCATTTTAATATGTGTTTTGTAAGATATTCTAAACCAATTTCTTCCAAAAATTTAAATAGAATTTACACCATGGTTAGTTTACTCGCAATATGATTCCAACAACAATCTAACTGTTGATCGCGATACCCTTCATGTTAGGCGTATTATGCCCAACATGAAGAGGTTTCATAACTTATCTCGATGGAATGGATACACCATATGTGATTAGGAAAAGGCAGCATTAATCAATTTCTTTGACAATGCCCATACGAAGAATTGCCCATGCGCAGGATAAAGTTGTAACTCCTTCCCGGGAGTGCACCGACCGGGAAGCCCGTCTATTTTAAATTGTTTACGGTCGCCATTCATGGTTAATAAAGACGTGCGCACGCGCATTGTGGTTGCAACATGACCGCCATTTTAGGGAGGAATGCCCTCGTTCGTGAAAATGTGTTTGTAATTTATTTGTTTCGATAAATACCTACCTACCATGCTGAATGCGTATATAGTATTGGATATTTATAACATTAGAAAGTCGTATATTAAAGGAGCCTCCATGAAAAAAATTATAAAGTATCTATAATTTATGCTGTACAATATATTTTTTTTACATTTAATGATTTTTTAAATTATTATTATTGAAGGATCAGCATGCTTTCAGTCCAACATGTAGTATTAACAACTTTTAAATAATATGGCTACTGTCGTCTGGGTCATAAACAACAACGGGTGATAGCCAGATGCCTGGTGGCCAAGATCGTGCTTTATTTACAGCTCTATTGTGGACCCACTTAATGCAAGAGGATAAAATATCTACCAATGCGGACTTTTACGCAGGGGCTCCTCATTGCACTAAATAAATATAATGATTTTCAGTGAATAAACATATTGGTCCGCCGTGGAGGCGCTGACAGTGCTAGATTTTTCAATAGAAATTTTAATAGACCTATTTAATAGACTTCAATGTAAATTTATCCAATATACGAGTACACTTTGTTATTTAGGTTAAAATAGTACATATCCTCTGTTACAAAATAATTTACGAGACCCATATAAGGTACTCGGCGTACTATAAATAGTGGTTGCCAGCTTTGCATGAGATCATCGCAGAGGAAGCGGTTGAATTGAATATTCGCGCTTGCTCTCAATTGTTCACTGTAACTGCATATTCCCTTCCTGCACAATGCCGATTAGCTATCTTGAAATCGCGCACTGAAATTTATGGCAAATTTATTCTGAATCGTATCCCCGGATGATTTAGATTTGATTCATACTCTTGTTCCAAAGCAACCGCTTTTTTATAAGGGTCATGGCCCTTTTACTACAGATGCACTTAATCATGGGAGACAATAGGCATACTCTTTCCGCCACATTTTTTTTTACTTTTTTATAATTTCAAGCTTTGCCTTTGGGTCCTTCATTCTGAAGCAAACGCCTCCTGTGTTTTATTTTTCACCACGCCCGTTGATAAAATTGCTTATTATTTGCATATCCAATAAATAATGATGTAACTGTAAAACTATTTAAAATTTAAATAGGCATAAAAGCCTTGGTATAAAAGTACGTCGCGTTTGTTCCGATGAGTATGGAATGACTTTGTCAAAGTCAGCAAGCAGTTGCCTCCCTGATGTTTCTTGTGTTTTTAGACGACGGTACCTATCAAGTGGACCGTAAGCCTACGTGCCACATTTTTTTAACAAATTACTTTCTGAAGCGATCGAGTTTCTCAAGCTTTTGACTCTTAACTCGTATAAAATGTACAATAATAGAGTCATCAAAAGATTTTTTTCTGAGACAAGAACGGAGTTTATGCTTTAAATTAAGCGTACTTACAAGAGTGAAAGAAGTAGTAGGAGCATTGGCCGCCGACGACGTCGAGAGCGAGCTGCAAATTGTATGCAAAAAATAAGTAAAAGCGAGGTGTTTCAACTACAATGATATTATTCTATGGTGTAATATCTCTACTGGCCCGGCAAGCAATGGTATTTCGGTGCCTGGGCCGATTGCAATTAACCTGGTTTGAAGCGGTTTTTTTGGATTTTGCCTGATTTTGGATTTTGCCCGACTCCACTCGGCCTACTACCATCTATCGATCTGTTTACGTAAATACCACTTAAAGTCGCGTCCAAGAAAACATTATAGGTCGGCAGCGCGCCGATCATAGAAGGATTAGGAAGGGATGGGGTAATGGACTCTGGCATCCCTAACTCACTTACCGAAACACAACAGTGGGTGGTTATTGCCGTCAGACGGGCTGCCCAAATGACTGCGAAAGGCAGTGTGCCCTGCCACTGCTTAAAGTAAATCTAATTTCGTCTCTTAATTTCGTCAATTTTATTTATCTGGACTTTGGACAAATTCCACACTACTATTTCTTCTCTGACTTCTTTTCTGATTTCAAAGATTTCTTTTCTGACTTACTTTTTGCCTTATAAAGTGAGCGCAATAACGACAAAAATGTGATCGCATACTGCAATTTATTTTTTTTTCTACGCCAATATATAAGATAAAGGCCATGAGGCATTTAGTGTCTTAGAAAATTCTAGACACTTACCGAGGGTCCTAATTGAGCCGTTATTCTTAATTCCTTCCCAGTCACAAGATAATATTTTTTTAAAGGAGTGACGCTAGTGTACCTTTGTAGCTCTTAATTGTTAACGAGTATACGGCCGATATTAGGCTCAAAATAGCAGACTTCAATATTATTTTAAGTCTCAGATTTGTTACGTAGATATACGTAAATATAAAAATAACCAACCGTGTCTTCATAGATGCTAAAACAAACCATCATTCTACACAATATTCTTCGGCACTGGTAATGTTACTGAATGTTTATTTGATTGCATCATTGTAGGTGCGACGTTGTGTAAATAAATAATGGAGTCCAGTTGGGGTTAGGACGAGTTTATAGAGCGTTCCAATAGTTGGTATTCGGAGAATTTTCAGAAGATATACAATGTTTTATATCTTGGATACTGTATTTCGGTATCAGCGTGTTTTCATTTCATACTAAAAGTAGAATAGCTGTTTGGAAAAACTTTGGAGTCCGTACTTTTGTTTATGTTTTCCAATACTAAAGTTTACATATTTTTATTACAAACTAGCGGCCCACTCCCGGCTTCGCCCGGAATGAACCTTATTTAGGTTTTATTATTATATATAATTCAACGAATTTTATTAAAATCATCGAACTGATGGTGAAAACCGCATCAAAATCCGACGCGTGGTTAAGGAGGAGTTAGCGGCCTTACATACAGACGCGGATAGCGACTACAAATTTTTCATATATTTGATACAATTAAAATAAATGTCTCATTTCATGTTATTATTTTTTTTAAATTAGTGTAGGTAGGTACTTAAATAAACTGTTGTCGTTTCGACTCGCGCCTGTCAAACAGTTATTGTCGAGGAGAAGCATTCTTTCGTACGTCTGTCACAGGGTGAGGAAAGATTATTACATGTCACATGGAAAGGAATGTTGTCGTTCTCTGAATTATGTTAAATTGAACTGAAGGTCATGTTAAACATGATAATATGCCACATGTCTGATCTACGTAATTTTCTATATTTCACATAGTTTGTGAGATCATTGACTTGCTAATAAATATTATGCAATAGTACTCTAAATGACGAAGCAAACGTTTGCAATACTTGGAACATTTTGGAATGTTCTTTATCCCTATATTAATTTTTCTTCATAAACAAACATCAATATGTTTTATGTGTAAATAAAATTAATAACAAGTATATTAATTATTTATCGTAATTTATGTCATCCAATTTTATTTTTTTGTTGATTGATTTTCCAATAGAATAATAATTGTACAATATCGTGGTAAAATTGATTAAAAATGTGTGCAATTAAAATAAAAACTTACCTGCAGTTACCTGCCATGACCCAGACGATTGCATAGTCAAACAGCTCTGACCGCATTCTTAGTTATGAAAATAGTGTACTCGTTACTTTAATTTTAGCTGTCATTTGTCAAGAAACTATGAATTGCGAACATCGGTGCCAAACGCTCTTTTGTAGTCAGCGCATGATTCATTTTAACAATATTTTCGGCGTGCATCGACGAAAGCGCCCGTAATAAATTGCCGGAGATAATGTAGATTAATAATACAAGTATATGAATGAATGTGTTTTTTATTTATTACTTTTGCGTTAGAATTTCCTATTCGCTTTTGAATTTCATTTTTGTGTAGGTACTCTAAGAAAAATTTAGTTCAAAATGTTTATTAATAAATGGTCTAGCATCCAGACTAATATATTCATAAATAAATCATAGGTGATATAGGTTAAAAGGCTAAATTATGTAAATGCCCGAATAGCAAATGTGATCAAAACTTACATAAATTTAAATTTTGCTGTTCCGGGGAGATTTATCCTTTATTTAATAAAAATAGAGGATTAATCAAATCAGAATTATCTTTATGACTGGATCATAATTTAGTGACTTAGTATTGTCATTCCGACTTCCGACTAAAACCGAATAAAACCGTAAGAGACTTAAGTGTTCTTTTAAAATTACGAATAAACCGAGGCGTATAGCGATTCTAATAATTTAAATATATTTTTTGTTGAAAATTAATACAAACGTCACCCACGTGTCGAAGTGGTGTCATAATCGATGCGAAACAGCCAGAGCAATTTAGGAACACCTGTATAGGTGGGCGGCACGGCCACGGCCAAAAGACAGTATTTCTCTGAATTCCATATGGTTGTGTAATAAGTAACCTGATAGCATGAGAGCAATAAGATCTTTGAACCCAAATTTAATGGCACACTGAGTTTTACAGTCGTAATCTGAACAACCCGTCTAACAGTAGTAGCCACTCTCTAATAGAAGACCATAATAAGTTCTGTCGTGTTCAGTGTGTGAATAAAGGATGTCCAGAGTCCATCTTACATTCTGGCCTACCTTGTCCTACCTTGTCAGTCTCACCATATAATGTCATAAATTTACTATAAATTTTATTTCTGTAATACATATGTTATTAAGACTTGGTCTTTAATCGCGGTGCACCTGCAGACGTAGTCTTTGATGTGTTTTTCTTTTTTGGATTTAATTTTGGATTACCAATTTTTATTGTGGACTGTTTCTGTTATTAGTTTTGCATACCATGTCGTTCTGCGAAATTCTACGACCCCCTGTCTCTGTGAATTTATAAATAATCCTGGTTTGTCAGTGGCGGCCGCGGTGCGGCAGACCGCGGACGGCGCGGGCGCGCGATCAAAAAAATCAATCTCCGACATGATCGGCTGTTGTGATCCCCGAAATCATAGTTCTAGTTTTAAGTGTCTCACTATATTCAAAAAGCATCAATAATAAATCGTCGCGTATGTCAATCTTACTCTTGTCTCTGGTTAAGTGATTTCCATCTTTTTAATATAGAGTTTCATTTATTTATTTCATAAAAAAGTAAAAAGTGCAAGTGTATGTAATTTAAAAAAAGAAATGCCCTTCATCATCACGATGGTGTCAATTGGATTGTTTCCCTAAGTTTATTTTTTCAATGTTCCTTTTCATTTGATCAGTTGTTGTCCAGAACTTTGCTCCGTCGTTTGTCTGATTGAGCGCAGACATGTCACTTTCAATTTACAGAAGAAATGAATTGTCATTTGCAGCATTTTCGAGATTCTTCTTAAGTGATTTATTCGTACACTCACCACTTCAATTGTGAACAAAAAAATTAATTTGTTCATCAGTGTCTTAATGAAGTATCCCTTTAAAATTCATATTAAACATAAATGAAGAATCGCAAATGCACTTCGTATCTAATTTTATCTTGCATTAGTTCCTTACCAAAAAGACTACGTCCGCATATGCACCGAGACGGCCAAGTATGTCAGTAATACTTGACTCCTAGACTAATCGTATCTACTTCAATGTGCTTATTACGATAGTCGCAAATCAAATAATACCTGCAAGAATATCTCATATATTATAATAATATTCAAGAAGTGTTGTAAAGTTAGGTACACAATACAATAGAATCATAAATGAACCATAACATGAAAACGTCACACACGTCAGTAGAATTTAACTCTTTCATTATCAAGTGTACGCAATTCTTAACATTGATTTTGCGAAGACTGGTGTGTGGCTAATTTTACTTTACATTGACGGAGACGTAAGAGACGGTCTCATTAGCGTCTCCTTTTACCTACACTTAGACATCGTATATTTTTAAATCAGACGAAGTGTTTTTTCAAACAAATATTATCGTGGGTACTGTTAGTTTCAAATTCTGCTTTTGTTTTAATGTTTCTTTGTTTTGGTAATAAAATAGCAGGCTTACATCGTTATGTAGTGGTTTTTGGCCAAACTGCGAGCCATTTATTTTATACGACACGGAATTTATTACTTCTTTGAACAAAATTATTTTGTATTCTTTTTTCTTTCCTTTGTTTATTGAGACAACTTTATTTATTTCGCCAGCGTATACACAAGACATGATTATTCTTTAAGTAAATTACAGTTCGACCTTCTGACATAGAATTAGCTTACACAAAAACTATCATTCATTTTGTTTGTTTTTATCATTCATTATTTTTATTTACCTTTATATACTACCACACAAATTTCAATGTGCTCCACTGTATGAAGTGACATTAGCAAAAACAAATGGTTATAAATAAATAAATAAATAAAAAAGCGCGCTTATATTACTATTTTGATTAATGAGTCTATCCTATTATTAGTGATAAATGAATATGGGAAATGGTCGTTAAATTCTTTGACACATTCAAAGGCTTTCTGCCAAAACCACAAAGTATATTTTGTTTAAATTATTTGTAAATACAATCTACAGTTTCGTTATTTTTATTTATAGAAGTTAAAATGTTATAGTATAAAATGTTCTTACAGTGTCATAGTACTGTAAATAATATAATTTATAAACATAATTCATTAAATATCATAGTCAACCTGCTGTCTGCAAACTAGAGAAAACGCCAGATCATATACGAGTATGTTATTTATGTTTTGAATGTTTATTACAAATTAATGTGTGTTTTTAATATGTCTGAACTGTTACATTTGATTTGACTCTATGTGTATTGTGGACATTTAAAACGTCACGGTAAGTTCTATAACATCAAATTATAAGTTCTTTAACAGAACGTTCATAACAATTGCAAAATAAACTGATATTGCTTGAAAATCTTCTCGCAGGCAGCTATTAAATTTTATCTTCCTCTAATATTTGATCCTCCCTTCTTTTAATTCTTCTCACGCTAGGTTATATTCCAATCTTCTGTCAGACAAGTTGTGTCTGACATATGGATGAAGGTTGTCTCTCAAAACATTTTGAGCAATTTATGACTTCTAGTTCATGCCTACATTTATTGTGTTCATAACGCTCATACGTCATGCAAAGTTTGTTCTCGGTCACTTGCTGTAATGTTATTCATGATAGTATTACATAATAAACCTTGCTATTTACATTATATTACTTTGTCCCGTATGATATTTTTATGTAAATCAGTATTGTTGCGTTTTTAACTACGCACTATCTCATCTGCTTATATTCCGTGGGCGTATGTCTGTTAATGCTTGAATACCCAACTAAACTACATTGTTTTTCGGGTCGTTTTCGGATTTCACACAAGACATGCTTTAGCCTGCAGCCTCGTTGATAACATTTCATTCCGAAACATCATTTTAAACTGTATAACAGTAATATATCAAATATTTATTTATATAGAGGATCTTTTTCATAATTCAAAAAAGGAAGTCCATTTGAAATTAATTTTCATTGAAGCTTTGGATTTTTGGTCTTGTTTTGACTTGCTTAATACCTATAATATTCCTAGTATAAATTAGGAAAGTATAGGTCTTGAATTATATTATTATTAATTTGTATTTATATAATTATGTGACTGTTAGTTTCTTAATAAAATTAAATATAATAATCCTACTTAGAATGAGTATTTCTGGAGGTAATCTCTTACATCCAACCTTACAAATTTTAATATCAGTCTAAATAATTAGTGTTGTACATTATTTTGTACCTACCCGGTTGGTTGGTCAACTGCAGTAATTGCTAGCAGATACATAGTTACGCAAATCTGATTGATGATAACGATCCATTGCTCTTAACCGTTACTTCAATTTGGCCACCACTCTGTTCATTCTATAGTCTGCAGGTTCGTTCACCTCAAAACTTATAGACATTTCTGTGGTCATATATTATTTTCTTTGCACTATCACGTCTTCGACCGTTTCTCGCCTCTATTTAGTAGGTATGTTATATTTATTACCTCTATCTATTCGGCTTTATGGTTTCTATAATATTATCAAGACGCAATCTTTTATGGCTGTCTCGGGCAGTATGTGATTCAGACAAACGGCGGATTATAAAGCAATGGTTGACATTTATTATTAGCAAATATGAAACTTGATTTCCATTAAGTAAGTACTTTCATTCAGTGAAGTTGTAGAAGAAAACCGTCAAAATGATGCAGGGATTGTTGGATTCTTTGTACAAAATTTATTCAGGTGAGTTTACATTACAATATGGTTATTAAATAAGAATACACCCAAACTTCATAAAAGCAGTTTTTAATGTGTTCAAAGATTTACAACCCGTTAATTAACCCTATGACTAATTTGCTATTATCAACCGATGGAACTCGATTCGTCGGTTTTAGTTGTTTTAATTTTTAGGTGGGGCGGAGTCCATTGATGAATTAGTGTTTAGATTGTAATTTGCATTTTTTACCGTGTTAGCGAAAAGGCTTTGTTCATGGGGTCGATGGCTTAAGAGCAATAAACATTTTAGACGAAGTGCTTATAACATTTTACGATTTTATTATAAAAAACATAAATTCTAAGAATTTCAACATAGAAACTAAAATGGTTAAAATTTAGCCATATTTTTAAATTTATAAATTGTTTTAAAATTAGACTTTTTTTTTGATAAGACAAAAAAAAAAACGAAAATCGGTTTACAATGCCTAAGGTTAGTTACATAGTTACAACTTACTTGGTTTAAAACTGGCAATTTCGACGTAAAATTTAAAATCATCTGACAATAGAACTTAGTCGCACAACAAAATTGTCTGCTGTAAGAATACGAAGCATTTTATGCCGAGGGGGATAGGTAAATTTGTTCCAGACAAATCGTTACCAGACAAAAACACAATTTTGTTTTATTTTAGAACTGCAATGTCACCAAGAATACCATATTAAAAATTCTTTTCAGTTCTTTGAATGAAGTTATTACAAAATCTTACTATTTTACTACTTATTCACTTTGGCTTATTTAATGTAGTTATTGTACCTGTCTTATAGCATTGAACTCAAGTCAGTTAGGCAGGTATATCATATTTTATTTCACGATCAGCATTGACATTTAGTAAATGTGCATAACATACGATGCTTTGTTAAAATATTACAATCGTTTATGTTTCGACCCTGGGGTCATTGTCAAGTTTGGCATCTTGTTTCGATCGATGCTCTGCGTTTATTATAAAGATGGTCCAGATAATCAGACTATTTCTTGCTACACTATTATTTGCACTCAACTATCCTTGATCACAAAAGTAAAGTACTTAAAATTGTTCTATCATTAAATGCCAACATTTCGTACAAATTTTCTGGAGTACGACCGCTAAATTATTTATTTAATTTACTTTATTTCCTTCGTGGAGTCTTTGAATGGAAGAGAAAGAGATAGGTGGAAGTCTTTGGGGGAGGAGGCCTTTGTCGAGGGACAAGGTGTAAGACCGATCGTCGACTATCTAATAATAACCGCATTGTATATGCAATAATAAAGGCTTATTTTATTTATTTATTTATTTCCTTCGTGTAAATAGGTTAAAATGTATCGATATTAAATAACGTTTTTTTTTTTTTCGTTCAAAATCAATTGAATTGTGTGATTGGCATTCTAATTAGGATCCAGTGTTTGGTTTGTGTTTGATAAAAATTTTGTTTTTGGGAATTTTGAACTTAAAGTGCCTTTGTATATAACTTGCAATTGTTTGCGACTTCGTTCGAGGAATTTAAATTTTCATTCAAGTTTACACGCGACAATGTGAGAAAAATATCTCCATTTCGAATACTAAAAAGTCTATACTTTACTTAAAATTATTTATTTCATATGAGTTAAATTACTTTTTGTTATGATACAGCTTTAATAAACACTATCTAGTATTGGTAAGCCTGTGTTATCTACGTCTCCCCTGAGGCATAAAGCTATTTATCAAAGATCATATTGGTCTGTTTGTTCGTATCATTATTAGCAGAAAAACTAATCGGTCGTAGGCCCCGGGGACAAATCTCTTTTCTAAAATACATTAAGACGCAATAGTTACACTTAAATAAGTTTGTTTCATTGAGAAACAAAACCTGGGATGTTAAAATCCATTTCTCCTTCAGGTCAAGTAGGTAAAGTCTCCTCAAGAAGGCACCGCACTTGCACTCGTGCTTATAGGTGACGGTAGCCACCTACCATCAAGTGACCTAAGAGTATGTGTGTCGTAAAACATTTTAGGTTTATCGGTGAACTGAATAACAGTAATCCCAAATTCTTTATTGAATTTCTTTTCCAATATAGAATTCCTTTCGTATATCTTTCCTAAGCTGTTAATCACGGGTACATCATAAAGGGTGTTATTATTAACTGTGTAACAATTTACCCTTACTACGAGTAGACATACGCTTACTTTGGGGAAGATAGAAATCAATTTAACATTCACTTCTTTATCATTAATTAGGTTCTCTATTAAGTTTTATTTCAAGTATAAAGTAGGTAGGATATCATCGAGTGTAAAACTAGCACTAAAGGTTTTAGGACATAAGCGTATTCATTATATTTCATAAATAATTATAAATGTAAATGTAGTTATGAAACCACAGTAACGTCGAGAACGCCTGGTTGCACCAGAATGCAGGTGTGCGAGTTCGTGATCGAACCGGCAAGGTCGAGAGTTGATGCAGTGAATAGTGCCTATTGTTGCTTAAAATTAACGTGCCGATGCTAACCGCTACGATGAGAATTGCCGATTATTATCTGAGAATGCGTGGTAAGGGTTTGAATGCTATAGATGCTAAACCAATTTACATACATTTTCCTATTTTTCACAAATAATAAAATTTCTTTGACCGCTTATTAAAAAGCGCACCAATATAAGATTTTGTGTCTTTGCAAATTATATACAAAGACACAAAAAATAGGTAATTCGTTATTTAAAACTTGGCTTTCGTTGCGGATTCTAGTCCGTCAATTACCTACGACGTTTAAAAAGTCGTAAAAAAAAAAAACAATTTAAAGCTATGTGAATAAGTAAAGTTACAAACTATGACAATGACTGCTTTTAGAAACAAACCCAAGTGATGCCAGAACCCATTCTCGTATTTGCGTAGGTACTATACTTTCTGTTAACATTTATCCTATTATTACGAAAAAAAAAAAAAAAAAAACACCAGTACCATAAATAAACTCACAAGATTGAAATTTTATATAATAAGTTTGATAATTAAGTTACCAACATACACACCACTCACTGCGTGTGCTATATTTTGTTTATAAGGTATGCAGTATTTTTAGAAGTTTTGCAAAGCGCTATAACGATAATTATACTAAAATTAGAGCATTTTCAACACCATTAAATGGACCAATGAGAATTTATCTTTACGAATGGACGGTTACAAAATCACTTGCGTTGTCTATTATTGAATTTTCATTTTTGATATGACTTCCCTATTAAAAAGGGTAGCAGGCAGATGACGGGCCACTCATTTGTTTGTAACTTGGCCTAAGGACACAAGCGGCACCAGGCAGGAAGGATGCAGGTGCACTCGGAGGAATTTATTTACAGCACGCTCGAAGAAGCCCACATTATATATGAGGAGTGAGTTTGTAACAAAGTTCGCGACAAAGTTTCTACCCGTCCGGACGTTGTGCAGCGGGCGACGAGCACACACCATTGTACGATTAATTAAGTAGTAGAATTACTACTTGTAGTACTATTAATTATTCTGTGGTAGAAAACAAAGAGAGGCTATAAATATAAGAATATTTTTACTTATCTTTTTAGATTGCCAAAGTTTTTCTTTGTTTTAATGTGGACCACATAATTACTTTATACTAGTTGTTAACACTTTCTAATTTATTAACATAATAATATGACGTTTTGTCTTTTAATTCATGTTAATCGGACGTAGATTTTACTGATTATAAGCTCATTAACAAAAAATTCATTTTAATTATGAAATGTTACAAAATTGTTTAAAAATTCAAAGAAATTGCACTTTAGTAGAATAGTGCAGATATTATCTTGATAAATAAAATTCGTAATGGAAATTGTTTACTCGTTCGTAATAAGTATACTTACCTACATATATAGGTAAGTCATTTATCTAAAGAGTTTTCATAGTCTTATATCCTTGATCATTATCGTGTGAGTTGAACTAAAGGTGTATTTTACGTGTTCCATAATTAATTTATTGCAATGATCGTATTCACTTTATTCAATGATGATGTCATCGATTACAATTAATTAAAGTTTTTATTTTATTTTCAATTTTATTCGCCTGCATCTTTGCCCTCGACATTTGTAACGGTTCTTAATGATTATTACATTTTCAATCCAATCGCGAAGGTTGGTTTGTAAGACAATAACGCCTTTCAAGATATTTTCCAAGATTACGAAGCTTGAAGGGAATACCCTATAATGCATATTTTTATTTTATTTTAACCAACACTAAAATAACCTATTTATTGTAATGAATATTGATTACATACAAAAAAGATCTGTTTTAGATTTTTATTTTATTTTTTACGTTCATTTATCTATGAAACTAGTTTTTAACTTTTGAAAATGCCTAAGGCTTGGGAAGGGAATAAGGAACAAACACTTACACGAGATATAAACATAGATTAGGACACGTCTTCAACAAATCCAATCAACATCAAAGAAGTAGTTGAATGCAAATAATTTTGTAGGAAAACCCATAAACTGTTGACGTATCTACAACAATTCCTTTTAATCAGTTTCGAAGAATCTAGCAACAAATGTGGTCTTGTGGCAAACACGTTTAAACCGATAAGAAGTAACCGAGTGGTATCTTCAATAGATAACGTGGTTGAAATTAAACAGAATTATCATGAACTTATCGACTTCATCCAATATCGACTATAGACAGCCGCAAAGTAAACAAATAGTTGATGACAGTTACCCCTACTCGACTATGGATTTTCAAAATTTATTTATATTTATTTTTATAGATGATGATTCCATTGAAGTATTTGAGTATAGAAATGTGTTGATCGGTTTATTAGGACTTTTCGTTCGGGTGATGCCGGACCAAAACCTAGTCTTTAATGTGTTGTTCTTTATTTTCTAATTCTGTTTTTTTTTTAATGATTTGTATGTATTTATTTATTAAGGGATGTTAATTTATAAATGTAAAACGAAAAAAAAAAACGGATTTTGTAATAAATTCATCCGAAGTTGACAAGTAGCTTAGTTCTATATAATTAATGTACTATAATTTCCAAACTGTGCTACATTTAGCACATGGTGAGCATTTTGCGTTTTCAAATATCTGAAAAATTAATTTCTCTTCTGAATAAATCTATCATTAGTACATTGTTCAACTAGAGAGCAAAATCGTTTTTTGCTGCCAGTGCCGACTTTAAAGTGAGTGATTTAAAGGCACGAGACATAAAAAAATTTGCTCTCGTTTTAAACATACAACTTTTCACCTCAACAGCGAGAAAAGCGTTACAAGGTCATCCTTAGGTAAGAAAATCAATTAAGACAATTTTAAATATTATGTTTATTATAGCCATAGTCACATAAATTATAACTAAATTAAATACTGATTTTGATAATTCTACTCAAAATAAAATAAATACTCAACGTGCTTATACCTGTGTAATAATAGCTGTCTATTTAAATGTGTGTTAGTGTTAAAATTTCATTTTTCACAAAAACTGTCTAAAGCAAAATGTTCACCTCTATGATTTTGATCAATATACACATGATAATTATACAAGCAGTAACATATACGTTAATCACATTCAACATTGAATTAAACGCAGTTGGCACTTTTCACTGCTTGCTAATTATAAACATGGTTTGACAGGATAATAATAACGATAATTTTTTAAATGTAATTTATATAAATGTGAAAGGAAACAACTAATTATGAGTTATTTTAAATGAACACTTACATATATAATATATTCAGTAGTTTTTGCCCGCAACTATGTCAGTGTGCATAGGGAACAGTACTTTTATCTGGATGGATATAAACTATGTTCTTTTATGTTCCCTTTGCAATAAGTATGCGAAATTTCATGATGATCGGTTGACTGGTTGCGACGTGAAAGCGTAATACACAAACTCACTTTCGCATTTACATTACATTGTAGCTTGATTATTTTGACAGATGCGTCTAGTGATGGACATGGAATGTCGATAATATAAAAAAATATTAGTAACATATTTTCACTGGTAGATATACCTAAAAAGTTTTATTTTATTTTAAATATATAAAGTTAGCTAAATTTGGATATTTTATTTTTATTTAGTCCGAAAAAGGTTCTTACGAATAGAAAAATTGTCCAATAGTTTCATATATTTTTTATTGATGAAGATGTATACAATTAACATTACATTTTTGATAATGGAAACAACCATTAGTTAGGATGTCTTAAAATTACTTAGAAGAAAATTCACGTTAATATATATATACACTAATAATTTAAACTCAAAAGATAAGTAGAAAAATGAAAATAATCTTTTATTTGTTTTATTTTTAACACATCATTAAAGTGAGTATCTCGCAATTCATGTCAGCTTCAAAAACCGTTACTCAGTTAATAGTTCTAAATGGTTGATCATTTTTGCACTAAAGAGGTGCGACAGGCGTTAAAGTCAATTGCAAATTGACCGCCCGGGTTGCAAACAGCTGACAACTACGTTGTCTGTGTCTTATTCAATTTATATTTTATATAAATCTATTTTGATAACTTTATTAGGTGGTCCAGAAGCGAAGAGTGCATTATGTAGGTACCAACACTACTAATTAACACAATTAACACAAATTTAAAGTCATTTAACTGAATACCATTATCGATTATGCAATCATCAGATTGCAAAAAAAGAGAACTAAAATTAAATAGCACAAAATTATATTACTATAATTTTCTTCTAAGTATTTTTGTTGACATTTGTATAATGGAGCCTTCGCTTATTCTTTGTTGGCTAGTTGTTGGTAAATAATATTTTTAATAACTAATAAACGGTCTTCATAGCTCATTCATAGTTGTGATAAAGATCAACATAATTTTCTTGTGCATTTTGTGTTACGTGTATAATATGAACAATATATAAATAAATCTATTTAAAATTATTAAAATATGTATTTTGATAATAAATATAAAACCGAATATTTGATGGTTTTTATTGTGTAAATGACAATAGGCATGCTGACCATCCATTTAGTGACAGGTGGCTGGTTACCGTCTCCTATTAACACAAGCAGCACTATATATAAGAAAAATGGAGGGGATAAGGAAATGTGCTATGCATCCCTTACACACTTATCGAAACCAAATAACACACGAACTGTTATTTCACGGTGGTCTTCTAGTTACTACCGTCAGAAGGCTGCCGAGTTATAACTCCTGAACTCAGTGTGTCCTACTGTCACTACTTACATTAGAAAAAAATAGAAAATATAAATAAAAAAACATTCTGGTGTTAAGATTTTACTAAATCATACCAAATAAATATTTATCATGGAGAATTATCATTATATGTAATCAACCACATCTCGGTTATTTATTGCTCATTATAGATGTTGCACAAAATTATTCCAAAATTAATTGTATTGAGTGAAAGTGATTGGTGATAAATTTTTATTTGTATTTCAATTCATAATGAGTATTTTAACACAAAACGATAATGTTGATAATTGATGTTGAATGACCGATAAATGTGATAATATTTCTTACAATAAAAACGATAAAATCGATTGTAATACATACTTGTCCACATTTTAAAACTTAAAAGCGATTCTTTTATCACTTTTAACTTTCAAAACGTGATTTTTGACTCCAGGGTGCTTACGTAACCACCAGTCTCTGTAAATGTGGCATTTTACATAAGACAATTTTCGCACAGTACAATTATTTTCAACGTAGACCTTTCAAATATAATTACTTATTTAAACTTAATTAGGTTCGCCGAATTTACGAATTGTACCACGATATATATATATTTTCATTTCAGAGACCAAACTTTTCGAAAGGATTAACTTTTTCTAGTTTTTTATTTGGCATTAAGCTTTTGGTTCTTTCACATAGTATTTTCGCAAGAATAATTAAAAACTTACACACAGAATTTATTATATTGAGAATACAAGCATTTCATTCTTTATCTTTTTTATTGCGTATTCGCAGGAATGTTCCCGAGGCAATTAAAAAAGGTCTAATTGTCAGAGATAAAGGAATAACACGAGATACATCTATAAGAATAATTATGACTTTATTAATGTTATTAACCGTGTCACTGGCCTTTACATCCTTTGTGTAAGAGGTTTGCTTGCTCATTTAGGTGTTCATATTTTGTATAGGTATCTTACAACGTACGTATGTATGACGTGGAGCAAATCGTTTCTTTATTAGGACTTTAAGTATTTTATTGAGTAGAGAAATAAAGACCTTGTCTTTTATACCTACGCTCTACGTAGGTGGGAGGTGCATGTACTCTAAAATATTTAGAAGGTTAAATACAAGGTATGTTATTATACTTTGAGTCGTTCAATGTATTTGAGCTGGATGCTGATATTGCATGATTAAGGAAATACAACTGAATCTTAACAAATATCTTATTTCTTTTCCAAATTAAGTTATTGTTCAAAATAATTATTTTTAAAGATGGATGATACCAAGAAAATGATGAAACATATTTTTTTAAGTTGACAAAAGCTCACTATTATAACACGCCTTCGGTTCCGGCCTTTTGAATAGCAACTTAATATTTTTGTACTTGAAAAGTTTTTAATTCCCTCCGTTCGCATGTCGTGCTCCTGTTTTACGGCCGATTTCGTAACGTTTTGGCGATACACATCGGAGCTGCCGAGCGCTCGAGGCAACTGCTCGCTTTATCAGTGTTGTGCCAAAGGCTTATTTTTAATATCGAGATACACATTTCACAATACGGGAATTTGTAAGTTTTAGAAATTCGCTACAAAATGCCAATAGTGAACACAAAAATTGTTTTGTTTTAGATATTTTTGGAGTTTTCTATTTCGTTTTTGTCTCCTTGTATCATCTAAAAAGCCATTTCAGGCTTCTATTGTGTCTTTCGCCATACAAGACATATTAAAAAGTCGTATTTATAACATACATAAAAACGTTTTCAGAAATATTAAATAACTTGGCTGCACTAGTGCTGAATAAATAAGTGCTGAATCCTATTCATCAAATTTTGACCACATTGTCATAAGTAAACTCCTATTATTTTTATTGTTATGTTGATTTCAATCAAAACATTTAATGTCTTTAAATACGTGAACAATTAATAGTATATGTTTATACTGTTAACTTTGTAATTTAAACAAAATCTAAATTATTGTTATCGATAAGTGTCAAGTACATCACTGTTTTCAGCGTTTGAGTAGTGAATCGAAAAGTCAAGGTTACAAGAAAGGTAATACATACGAGTGTGTATGTGTGTATTTGTTCTCACGCGATCTCTCACTTTGAATATCCTTTAATTACTACATAGTTTCTCAGTCTCTCAATAGTGAAGTCGTGAATGCAGCGAGCCCTTATTTATCTTTCGTTACATTGTAGTAGACTTGTTATTCGTTTCAATGATAATACCTTTTGTCCGCTGTTTCGCTTACGTGCAAAGTTAAAAAGTATCCTATGTCCTTATTTAGAGTATTCCGTGGATAATTTCAATAAATTAGGTATAGTTGTTTAGCTTAAGTAAACTAACCACTTAAGATTTTAAAACGTAAAAAAAGAAGCTGAATTGTTGCATTTATACATAATTTTTTTATTAATTCGGATTTGTTAGTGGGTAGTTTAATTCCTGAAATCCACAATAAATGTAGGAAAAATCAATATTTCAGTAAATAAAAATTATGTTTTTAGAATCGTATATTTTTTTAAATATATATTAATACTAGCTGACGCACGCGACTTCGTCCGCGTAACTTTATAAAATATATCCTATCTTTTAAGTTGGACCAAATTACATTTAGTTACAATTTTTGATCAAAATCGGTTTAGTAGTTCATCGCGGAGGAACATGTGACACGTAATTTTTATAAAATTTTATATATGTAGGTATTATAGAGAGGAATAGAGTTGATTTTATATGTAATTATATAAATTATTGCACATATTTCACCTAAACCACTGTACATATTTTAATATTCCTTCACTAATTGAAAGCATCAGACCTACATTACTCCAGATGGACTTAGGTTATATATTGTGTACACTAACTCCTTATTGTACCCGGATGAAGCAGATACTAGAATTAGTCTAATACTATATTGATTTATAATATAGATTTAATTCGGCTGAATAGAAGTTAACGGGAATGTAGGAAATAAATTATTAGACGGTTTATGCTATAGGAATCCTTTTTATTCTAAAATTTAGCAGTCATGTTGATGGCCCCCACTAACGTCGTCTAGAGAAAAAGACATTTCTAAAGGAAAAGCTCTGTGTTGACGATCTGTCAAGGATTTATTTGTAGCTGATAAGTTTCCACTCAACTCTCAATATTATTTTCTCGTCTCAAGGAATCAGAGTTTCACAAAACGTATATCAAAATAGCTGAGAGCGCGCTCGTCTTCCAATGATTTATAAACCAAATTGCTCTGATTACTAAAATGACTCTACCCTTACAATATATCGTGATACAATTTGTGAACAAATGTTTCAGTTTTGTTCGCGTCATTTCCCTGTCAAGCTGCGCTCGCGGTCGCCCGGGGGGGACGTGATGGAATGCCCCAGAATTGACGGCAATTGTTGTTGTTGCCAAACAACAGTTTTGTTGTTGTACGTCCGCTTTTTGTTCGTTTGATTGCCTGTATTGTGTTCCTTAGATAATTATTGTAGATATCGACTCGCCACTCTAGTTAGTGAATGAGTTATTTGGTGTCTGAATATTTCAAGTTCGCTCTTATCGGTTGACTAGTAGCGCTGGCGCCATATTTAATTTCGTAACACTTTCTTAAATGAACTTCTTAACACTTTCTTAACGAAGCAATTCTTAACGAATTGATTTTTTTTTCACATGTAAGACCGTCAGTATCTACTTAATTATATTTGGCTGTCGTCGTCTGTAAACACAAGCGACATTGGTTACTGCCACCAGACTAAACTTAAACTACTAAGACATAAGCTACCCGTAAGACTTAAGTTTATTGCTAAGCTTAAGCTAGTGGGTTAGACTTAGCATGGTGGAACTTTAAAGCTAGACTGAGATAAAACTTTTAAGACACACTGATTAACTGGGAATTCCAACTGGGAATCTATTCCGTACAACATCAATCTTTTCGCCCATCTGTTACTCAACAAAATGTCACTCTAAAGTGCTCGTTCACGAAAATCCATGACTTATAGGCGGATATCAAAACAGATCGATTGTCTTTTAAATTGAAATATGTCGCCAAAGGAGGCATTCAATAATGGTCTCTTTAAAATTATTATCATATATAGAAGTGGTCTTAATGTCCCGCAAAAACTGTATCTAGATACTAATTCGTAAATGAATCCATTAGCTTTTTATGCCCCACGTTTCCGTATCATTGACGCGGCCTTCTGTTAGGCAATAGCTCATAAATCATTCGATAATTGACTCAAATCATTATTATCGATTAAAATGATATAATTGATTTATCATTGAATAAAACTGACGACCTTTTACTTGTCGATTGTTATAATGAGGGAGCAAATTGTCTGGGTTAGTAATATTAATATAATGTAATATAATATACTTAGGGGGACGCAGTTACACTGCCGACCTTGATATATGATAAATAACAAAAAGGGCAATGGACCCTGGCATTCTTCACGAAAATAACAGCGTACGCGGTGGTCACAACAAAAAGAATTTGTAATAATTTTTAAATTATTTTTGTTTTAATATTCTATTTCGCTATGAAATATTGTGATCCATTTTTAATCGGTTGAATTTCGGGTAAAATTTGTTAAAATATTTACAACTTATTTGTTTTGATAAAATATTTTTTATAAATAACCAATGAAAACGTAAGTACCAGATTTATTTCTGGAAATAATTATAATAAAAAGTACATTAAACAAGTTTAATACAATGAAAATTAGAATTTTCAAGGAGAAAGTTAACATAACATCAAATATTTATTTTAAAAATTATTGAGATTAATAATGGCTATGTCACATGTTGTGTCACATGTCAATGTCACGTTAAAGTGTTCCATTACCTACTTTAATTTATATTCATAAGTAATAATAAATGTCAAAATTCATAGATATTATGTATTAGTAGCCAATTATGACTACTTGCATTAGTGTACAATTAGGTACCAATTGACTTTGTTACTTGGTTAAAAACGTTCGTGCGGTATTTTCATGTAATTAGGTACGCACGCAATATATAATTCTTGTAAAGAATGCTCATGTAACGATGTATATTACACGTACAATGTAAATTATATAATTGTATTTCCATTTTTGTTCCAGGTAATTGGTGCTCCAGATATAGAATATGATAATTGAACTTTTGAATCGTATGTATCACATATTTATATTGATAAACAAGATAAACGAAATTTGGTGAGGAACTCAGTTTAAAAGAGGGACGCGATAACTAATAACAAAATATAGTGAAGAAATTTCACGACTGTCTTCTGCGATCAGTCTATCTGACGGTTGTTGTAAAAACCAACACAATATGTTCGTAGCCCCTCAATGAGTTCGTAACCATCAAATGAGCCCATTTTTCTATGCTTTCTTAACCCCTTATCCTTTAATTCTACTATGGTCGGCAACGCACTTGCAGCACCTGTAGTGTTGCTTGTGTTATAGGCGACGGTAGCGCTTACCAGCAAGTGGACCATCAACCAGCCTGACGATCTTTACATTAAAAAAATGAATCGACAAACATGTAAAATTTTTACGAAAGCGGAATTTTTTTTTTACCGCAATTAGTACATTTGTAGATCTCGTAACTAATAAATATTGTATTGTAGTTTGTAACTACATAATTATTTTTATTTTCTTTTTATAAAATCAAATACTTTTTGTATAATTTTTTGAATAAAATTCTACCGCGATAATCTTGTAAAATAGTTTTATTAATTCGCAAATCAAAGCAACACCACCACAAAACCGTTTAAATGTGACATTATTATGAATAGCATGTGTTTTTTATTGTCATAAGATTGTTTTTTCTTAAAAAAAAAATACCTTACATTTCGCTACATGTACGAGTAAGTAGTTTGTGAGAAGAAAGAACGGGGTCAATAACAAGCCGCAGTGGAGGTCTTTGTTAAAACAATTATGAGATTAAGTAATATAAAGTAATCTTTAATACGGTTGCGATATAAAAATATTAATAATAATTTGGGTCATAATTCTAACTAATTAATGTAAGGAATTATATTTTTATAGGTTGTTGGAAACTTTTTTTTGGCAATGGATTAACTATAAGCTGTTTATAAAAATTATAACGTAACTAATAATATAACTTAACCACAAAAACACATACATGTGCTGTTATTTCACGGATATTTCTATATAAGGGGAGAGTTTACTGTCCTAAATCGTATTGACACAACTGTTTATGACTGTGGAGTGTTTTCGAATTACTTCTATACCGATTTAAATAATACGATGATACAAATAAAAGATAAACTGCTGGTTATTCATGATATATTATATCCCATTCACTCACTTAGTAATGAGTGCTTGTATGAAACACATTTACGCACTACAAATGGTTGTTCGTGCACTTGTTATGAAAGACCGCGGCTCGGCATTTCGAGCAATTAAGAGTGGTCACAGACTATAGACGCGGTCGCGCTGTGGGCACCCCCAAAGACTTCGTTATCTGCATTGTAAAATTAATATTTAATTTACTTTTTAATGTCGGTGTATCAATATTTATAATACATAAATAATAATATGATATTTATGAACTTAACTTTGATTTAATGTATTATAATAATTAAGAAATCTTTTCTATATAATAATTTAGAATCTTTCCGGAGGAAAATGGTTTGCGTTCTAGGAGTGCTTAGTTCTAACTTTTACTTATTTATTTTTGACGGTCCACAGGCTACCGTCGCCTATAGGAGCAACGCCACAGGTGCTGCAAGTGATTTTTTTCTTTCTTTCATAATAACGATGGATGATGAAATGGGAAGAGAGGGTGGCCACCACCGTACAATACAAATAATAAAACTTTATGACATACTCACCATAACAAACGTATAAAATCGATACCGTTCTGTCTGACACATCAGACAATAATTAATAATTCTTTCTAAGAAAATAAGCAATTACTCAAGATTTGCCATTGGTTGCCATCTTTATTTGTACAGCGAAAAGGTCTTTTCAGCCGTTAATCTATATATGAACCACGAGGAAACAATCAGTCATTCGAATATATTATTCGTAAGTCGTTAAACTGACGTTTATAACGCTGTAAGTCTCGGTATCCCTTTACGACCGCGAAGGGCCTCTGTCGTAATATGTTTTTAATTAGGCTCCGCGAACTGCCGTAGTTGCAGTGATTGATGGTTTGCATTGGTTTATTAATACTTAGTTCGTTACACCTCTGTGTGTCATTGTGTTCGTTGAAAATGGCTATTGTGATGCCCGGTCCGCAATGTCAATATTTATTTACGTGACTAAGTACATTTTGAAGGCCGTTGTTTCACGTGTTGCTGTGGAACGGTAAATAGCGTAGTATATTTAATTTTTAACGTTAATTAGATAGTTTAATTTATGTCATAACTACTAACTCGCCCCCGGCTTCTCACTGACACAATTTTTTTAATGCAAATTATATACAAAAACCTTCCTCTTTTATATATATACTAACAGTAACGACTTTATTTTATAATATAGGTACGAGTATGTATATAGATGATAACCGCATCAACTGTCGACTATTATATATAGCGCTTTGTTTGTGCCTTAATATTACTATTGGACTAAATACATAAATTTAATGATTCTATTCTCAACTACGCACCTACTTGTTTATTTAAACGATTACGTATAGTGCACAGACAAAAAGTTTCCATATTGTTAATGTCAGTGCTCATTAAGTTTTTATGCAAATCACTTTTGTTATTCGATACAGTTATTGTAGGCTTTTGTGAGTCCACTCCACTTCGTAATAGTGAAGCGATAAATACTTTATAATTAATGGCAAAAAATAACAAACATGTTGAACTGTATTACCATTGCTATAAGGAATTATTTGCAATGCTTTTAAGTCGAGCAAATTCTACACACATCGTGTTGCTTTTTGCCTTGATTTTTGAAGGTCGTGCGGAAAATTGTTTGGACTTGGTATTTCTGTAATAAAAAATACGGTATATTTTTTGGAATTTCGCTTTTATGGGACATAATTATTATCTATTTAACTTTAGGTAAATACATAGAAATGGACTAACTGTACATAATTACTCTGCCTCATTTTGACATTATTGTTAGATCACATATTTATGACTTGGCATGGCCATGGTTTTGCATGGCATGGACATCACATGACATGGCCAAATAACGATTATGTGTGACACCGTTGTTTCCGGTTTGTGAACAAATTTTGTTTACCAAGATTATCTTTTTGTTTTGAATTACTTCAGAACATAGATTTTAAGTTTCTTTGAAATAAATTGAAAACCTTTTTTTTTTTTTTCTATTACCTTTCGGGCTTGACTTGAGAGTGTGTTAGATATATTTTTGACCTTCCCTCCAAAGTGAGTAAGTGGCTTAAGTGTATCGTTCCAATGTTTACTTCAAACCAGTTCGGCGTGAATGCACCAATTGAATCAAAACAGTTGAGCACTTAAGTGCAAGTAACAGGTGATAAAATTAACACTTTATGTGTACTCGCTTCTTTATTGAATTTTATTTGTTTAGTGGTCGTTCACCTTATTTATTCAAACAATCTTGAGGTGAAATTAGTCATAGTTTGACGAGTAACCCAGATCTGTAAGATTTTAAAATTTTTCTATTTCGCTAGTATTGTTACTAGCATATAGGTAAATCCCTATACGCAGGTTTTAAAAGCGACAGGTAAACTCATGGTGGGTTTCGTTACTTCACGGTGGTTTTTTGTAAGAAAGGGGTTACCTCCGAGACACAGCCTGCCCAGTTCATGAAAACATCCTTTACTCTTCTACAACTTTATGTTTTAATGTTTGTTAAAAGTATTGTTGTTAATAAATCAATATTATCCAGGGTGCACAATATTTATAAATGACAATATATTTACTGAAATTTATTAAATATTTTTAATATTTAATAATTCCAAGAAAAAAATTCCATAATATGATAACAATAAATTATTTTTTATTTTACATTAGCATACTCTACCTAAATAGTCGTTTTTTTATTAGCAGTTCTAAATATGTTTTTCTAAATATGTTCTAAATATGTTTTTTTATTAGCAGTTCTAAAATGTGGTTGTGATTTACAATCACGTATTAGTATCGCGTAATAGAAGTTCGCCAGGTTTAACAATAAAATAGTATGAACGTATCAACGCCCAATCTCGGTTATACAAAAGTGTTTGGTGTCCGGTGTGTGGCGAATCGAATAAATAATAGGTTAGGCTTGCGTGCAACACTTTTTGTCCGAGGTCGATGACACTTTCCTAGTAATGCTGGCATGGTGTATAGCGCGTCTATGCTGCAAGCTTGTAGATTACAAATTATACCTTAAGTGAAGAGATGTTCAATCATGGACGTACGCGTGTCAGCTGGGAGTGAAATTTTCCTCGAATCTCAGCGTGGATGTATTTTATTTATATAGGTATGCAAGTAAAGTAGGTGTTATAAGCCTTTCAGTACTCTAAGCTCGTCACTTTACACAACAATTTGTCATCCAAATTGGTTATAGGCCAGGTTTAAAAATTAAGAGACGTATACTATTATTATTTTCAAATATTATCAGGGTTTTGCACACCGTACTTACTTATTCCTAATTTGTCTTATTTGCTACATATGAATTACAATGCAGGTGTACTATTTTTCGCGCCAAGATATTATTATTATTATTAAATTTCTAAGTAAATACATAGGGCCCAAAACAATAATAGTTTCATTTTATTTGTATAGATATATGCACTATACGAGTAATTAATTTTGAATGTTGGGATCTGAAAATTCACTGTAGACAAATCTGCGTCATTATCTTTTTATCTTAAAAATTATATAGATAATATCTATATTTAAAAAAATAATAATTAGTAAATACAATAAGAGTAAGTATTTCATATTGATAATTAAATTAAAACACATGCAACGTTTCCTCCAAAACGTTTTTATATGAGTAAATATAGTCCATTGCAAATTGATTTCAGAGTTATTCTTGGTACGAAGCAATATACAATCGTAAAGCAATTAAAGAACACCTCCAACAAACTATTATCGCTCGGTACATATGTTTTTAAATTTTTTGTACAATGATGTCATCCATCAGGGATAACCATGGTGTGCAAGGCAGTCATCGTGACTTCGTAATGATAGTTATTATTTTTATGAACACTGGAACTTGTTTTTTTTTCGTACATTTATTACGAACATCATATATTAAGATAAATATTTATATATTTAAATCAGGGCCCTGAAATGTATGCAAATGCAAATGCATTGACGACTCGTTTGGTCTAGTGGCTAGTGACCCTAGCTGTTAACCAAACGGTCGCGGGTTCGAATCCCGCTAGGGGCAAATGTTTATGTGTTAACATTTTACCTTTGTACCTGAGTCATGGATGTTTTGTATTTATAATATGTATGTATTTACAAAAAAAAAGTAATCTATGTAGTATATCAACTGTCTGGTATCCATAATACAAGCATTAGTTGCTTAGTGTGGGACTAGATGGTGCTGTGTGGAATGTGTGAAGATATTTATTTATTTATTTATTCACATCTATTCTGACAAGTTTTCCTTTTACCTAAAAATGTGATCATGTAATTCTATGATTCATGAGTTAAATTATTACTATATGTTACTTTCATACATTCCAGTAGTACCTACTTGAAATTTTGTCAATTATCAAATTAAAGCTGACTGCCGTGTTTAATTTATTTACTTTATTATTGTTATTATATTTTAAGAAAATCGGATTAAACTTGAATTAAATTGTTTATTGAGTTTTCAAAATGCAAGAGCGGATGACTTAGGTTTAATATTTGATTTTATTTGTACGCATAATATAATTTGTGATTCATCAATAATTTAGAAAAAAGGATTACTGATTTAAGATCACTGATTTTTCTTAATTAAAATACAAATCGACAGGTTTCATTTCGTAGAATCTCCGATACTGCGTGGTGGAGTGAGTAACCTCTGAACACCTTCTGAGAATAATCGACAAAAACCTTTAACAAATGGTTAATAACTAATTCAAACTCAATCTACCGTAACATTACAATTTAATATATTTATTTAATAACTATTCGTGCGTGCTATTGCACATTGTAGTTATTTTGCTACTATTAAATGTTTTGCTCGAGTATTTTTTATTTGTAAAGTCGCAAAAGATTTTTTTCTGTTGAGTAGGTCTAGCGCAAGGTCTAATTTTAAAGGCATTATTTTTTATAAAGTTGTTTTTAATTTTTATCTTTATGTTAAATTCATTATGTACCTGTTTATACTTTATCATATTTTTGTGTTTTACATATATATTTACCAAGGTTTTCATTATTTCATTAGTCACTATTTAGGAAGTAATCAATATTATCGACTCCCACAATGTTCTTCAATTTGCTGGTTATTCGTTATTAACTTATTATTCGTTAACTAATATTCGTTTAGTTAGAAGAAACCCTTTTTTCATGCTTTTTCTTTATGCTTGAATCCCCCTCATTGTAAAGTAGTTAATAGACTATTATTAAATATAAATGTAAAATTCTTTCAATTGATTTTAAAAGGATTCTAAGCTGTAGCGGTATTCTTATCAATCTTGCTAATAAAATCCTAAGTGCATTTATATTATACCGATGATAGATTTAAGTAACATCTATGAGTTATTGTTGAGTTCGTTACGGATGATAGCCATTTATGTGCGGACGTTGAATAGATGTAACATTTAGATTAATTAGATACAATTTAGTACTATCTGAGAATACGGATCTTAGTTACTTTAACTTTATCTAGACATGACCTAGACATCTGACTGGTTGCGGTTGTCGTGTTTTCATTATACGTAAATATAAATGAAAATGTCTCTTCATCGTGTAAAACTTAACTTTTAGCACTTAAATATTTAAAAAATGTATGTCATGAAAACGTGTATAGTAAATGTGTAAATCATGAAATAATGTTGTCACTGAAAGCCTTAACTTGTTGAGCGCCACTTCTCTATTCATTTTATCTACTTATTGGCTATAACTGTACTTATTGTCTTTTACTTATTACTCATTGTCTGAATTGAATGACGTATTGCATAGTTAATTAGTAATTGGCAGTGGCATAATTGTGTAGTTTACCATATTTGAGTTACAATCTAAAGAAACGCATAATTTCTTAAGACTTGTTCCAATGAACTGTTTATGAGACCACTGCTAATGTAGCATCTCAATTTCACTTATGTTTATTACCAGTTGTACATGTTTAAAAGTATTTATTTATTTCCATCCAACTACACTAAAAGCAATTTATTTAAACTGTATTAACATTGAAATTACATGTGTAACGTTGTATAAACTGTCAGCGGAATATAGAGTGATTCAATTATTATTAGTTTCCTCAATTTAACATCGTTGCTGACATTATGGAAACCGGTACGAGCTGGTGGTGTATGGTGCAAGGGTAATGAACTGAACACCCGGATAAATTACCATTTAAATATGTAATAGAAGAAAACGTTATGGGCATTTTCACACAGAAATTTCCAACTCTCTCTTGTGCTAGATACTATGTGCATATATATACATATTACCTAGCAAGACATTCTTAGCAATATAGGTAATAAATAGTCGGTGAAAGTTTAATTTAGTTTATGCAACAAATATTAACTAATTGAAAAAAAAAAAATGTAATAAGCCTTTGAGCGTTTGTATCTATATCTCCTCTATATCTATACATCCTTACGTAGTAAAAAATTGAAGTCGCGTTTGTCCGTCCGGATTTTGACACGGTTTCCACTAGTGGAAAATAAACGAGGAAGGCTTATTTATATAATTGGCAAAAAAATGCATCTGTGCGAAGCCGGGGGCGGGTCGCTAGTTGGTGTATTAGTATTAGTAGACTAAATACAGTGATCTTTCCAAATTTTTAGGTTTAATAATTAATGTTCAAAATGTTTAAGAGGAATCTAAAAAAAATCGGTTTTCCATACTTATAAGGTTGTAACCGACAACGCTTGACAAATTTGGTTTGATGAATGAGTCTCTGCATCAGTAATATTTGTTAAATTTTGTTAATTAAGTAATATGTTCTTAATAGCCAATACTTAACAAATCAGCATTAATATGTTACTCGTATATTGTTATTATAGTTGTTAAAATTCACAAAAACTTAAAATCCTAACCGCTGTCGCTTATTAATTTATACCACAAACGGCTGCGCGTGTTCGCAGTAAATTGCTCTTACATGTCGCTCAAGTAAAGCGTAAAAAGCTCGTATTTTATTTATTTCTTATACACCATGTTTGCCGATGGTTTCGGCATGCCTTTATGACGTCACTTTTCTCTTTTTAAACATCCTTGCATCACCGTATCGTACGCTTGCATTTTAAAGGGTTTGTTAAAATGGCTGCAGATTTTTTTAATTGGAAGAATTTATCTTTAAAAAAACCTTTTGTTTTTGTGTAAGTCTGTTGTAAAAGCAGGTAACTTTATACCAACCCAACAAAATTATTTTAATGAACATTAAATAGTTTTATAGTTATTACAAAATTACTCAATTTCAATATGAATGAACTATAGAACTCAAATAACACGCTTTGTTTGGAATTACTTAAATCCAGTTCAAAAATAAGTTAACTTTTATAGTACAAAATAACCGCAATCAATAGCAAAGGTCTTTCAGATTAGGTGTTGAATGTGCAGGTTAGCGATCATGACGATCGCTATTTTCTTGAGTTATAGATAAATTAAAAAGATAGGGCGCAGACGCCACTGGCAATTTGGCCCAATTAGGTCTCGGTCCGGAGAAAGCGGAGATACGATCCTTTTTACAGGCCACAACGTATTTGTTCGGAGTTTTTGATGAAAAGCAATATACGTCCTGCTAGTTCGTATAAAATCTCAAATGTATTTGATTTTTTTAAATATTTTACTAATGTGTTTTTATATGTTTTCCTAAAGACCTATATATATTTACAAGTCAACTTCTTTTTTGTTAGAATATATAGACACATTATAAAGTTGGGTAAAAGTTTTTTTTTTTAAATTTGTAATAAATACAGTGCAGTTACAGTGTAATTTATGCATTTCAAAATAATGAGTACATAAATAAATTAATCAGAATTGTTAACTTTGGCATATAGCATAACGTCGTTATTTCAAAAATAACTTAAAACAGGAATCGTGGATTTCCGTAATACAAGTAGAATGGTGCATTTGATGTTACTTTGTCGACCACAAGCAGTGAGATTGGCTGGATCTCCACATTACACCTCCAATAGTAACCGCAAACAGTCGTTATTTAATGCAACGTGATGTGCACACAGAAAATGAGGATGGTTTCATACAACAATGTTTCAAGAACTGACAACAGATATAAACTAGAAAATTATTACTTCAGTATTTATGACAATAATATGTAAAAGCTTATGTTATACTTATGTTAAGGTCAGTTAACAAACTACTTATGTCAAGTGAACAGTCAGTCTGCTTGCCACTTTTTATCATGAAAATATTATTAGGTACGTACACATTATTCCTTTAGATTATAGGTGTCTGTATCAGCCCGTATTTCTCCCAAGCTGGGCACAGTCTTCTCCGCAATATTAGGGGGTACGAAATTCACCTTTTCTGGTGAAAAAATATGTGGATAGAACTCAAGCGAGATTCGAACCCACGTCAGTCGTTGCGGCAGCCAAGCGTTTGACCAATAAACTATGACTGCTTTTTAAATTTCTAAACACGTATCTTCATAAATTTTCAAAACTTTGACTCGATATTTGCAACGAAACAGATAAATATAAAATTATTTCCTGCTTCGTGTATTGGCTAACTCCTTCAATTTAATAGGTAAGCCGAAACTATCAAACATTTGATTAGTTCGGCTTAAATTGTAGAAACTCCAGAATCGCGATAAACTATAGCACAAAACTCATTAAGACATCTAAACCTCGATTTTATTTTCTACTATCTAAACTCTTTGTTACCTTATTGCAAATCCGGGATAAGATAAAAGATAATACTGGAACTTAAAACACTACTTTTAATATAGTTTTTATAAATTTCTACATAGTAAATAAAAATATTATTGTTTTATGTTTCATTATTTTAGTATAATAAAATCTACTAAGTTTCAGATAAGAATGCAATACTAAAACCAAATGAAATACTTATTAAGTAATAAAAGTAGTTTTTTGTTTTATAGCTATAATATAGCACGCGATGCGGCCATTGTTTTCCATGTACTGTTTATTAATTTAATTGTATGTACATATAATCCTTCTGAAAGAAATTATCTGAGAGTGAAAACCTCATAAAAGTTGATAGAGGCCTTATTTTATTTTATAATATTTGGACTTTGGAGATTACCATTACATTTATAATATTGAGAATACAATTAAATATTCCATCTGGGCAAGAGATTTCAATCAAACCTTTCCATGATAAAAATGAATTTAAATTGGTATGGTGCCATCATCAACAAGTGGCTTTTGTATCTAAACAAAAGATTATTAATTAAAACAACAAATATTTGGAGGACCCTCCACGCAAAGGGCTCTCTATAATTACAATATCACGTCATCGTAAAATATTATAAATTATTTTGTATCACGTCATGATTACCTTTGTGTTATTACTAACAAATAATACAGCTGACGCAATAATTAACTAAAACCATAATTGGGTTGATTTAATATGAAATATTTACTAGCCGATCTAATAGTTATAACTATTTTCTATTTTTAATCATACCACAAGGCCTGCGAATACTGTAAAATGATTTATTGTTTTTTCAGAAATATAGTAAGCAAAGCATTACAAATCGAATGATATCGTTAAGATGACAAAATTGCACAGAGCAATTTGAAACCTATTTGCATTTTTAATCTTTTAAAATACTAGCTGTTGCACGCGACTTAGGCTGCATAACTTTATAAATTATAAGCCTATGTTATTCGCTGATAATGTAGCTTTCTGTAGTTGAAAGAATTTTCGAAATCCGTCCAGAAGTTTTTGAGTTTATTCATTACAAACATACAAATCTTCGCTATAATACTCGTAGTAGATAGACTAGCCGCCCGCTATTAGCTTTAGATCCAATATAAAATAATAAAGTGGAAACTAGACATTGATGATTTCATTTCATAACAATGTTTGATAAATTTAATGAGGGGTTAAGGTGCAGTTACAAAATTATTCAATAAAAATACCTAGGTACCTACAACATTTTAATTAAGTTGTTTATCTACTTTACCCCTATGTAAATTAGCTTTGACGAAGAGTGAAAGTGTATCTTCGATGTGCAGGGGCTGAATTTTGTCACAAACATCTTTAGGGGAGCCCTATATTGGGGGTAGCGACCCTTCCTCTATAGTGCATCCCTTTGTAATCATTATCGCAGACATAAAGTACTCTAGAGTTTACTGAAGTGTTCGATACAAGTACTGTCATAGTATTTCTCATGTCTGCTTTTATAAAATTAATATCGCAAATTAATAATAGGTACTCTAAATTTTCCGTACTTAATCGAATTTCCGTTTGCTAAGAAAGTGCGTTGTTTTAGAGCACACAAGATTTCCTGGTATTCGGAGTCTAAGTCATAGACATTCTTGGGGATGCCTAAGTTCAAATAGTTCAATTCAAAACCCAAGTTAAACATAAAATTAAAGTTTCTAATTTAAGTATAGCCTGTAGTTGTCGATCATTCAAAAAATATTGTAGTGATGGTTGGCTAATAATTTCTGAAAATTTTAATGTATTGCTCAAACACACACTAATGAGTTAGATTCCCAATTTCCTCTTGTCTCTTCTAGAATTAGGTAAATGCTGGTAAGAATGCAAGATTTGTGCAAGTGCATCGATGTGCCAAGTTTCGCGTGAGTCACCCCTCTTGCCCGAACATGGAAGCGGCGCGGTCTGTACTCTACGTGGGTGTGTACTGTACGTTTCTTAATGATATCACTCTCGTCTCAAGAAGACTTTTACTTTACAAGTTTATCGCATTTAAGGATTTAAAGATTATTTTCTTTTATTTAGTAATTAAGGCGTTTATCGTGTGGCTTGTCACTGAAATATGTAGAATCATGGAGTGAAAAGTACTCAGTAAAAAAATTTTATCAGAGGTGAAAATGTCAAAGTCAATTTAATTATGCAAATAACCCATTAGTTCGTATTTTTTTTATAAATGTGGTATGGTATGGAGGCCACAATGTGGTATTAGGTACCGTATACCTGTAAAAATAAATAATATAAATAAAGTTGCTGTCCGCCTCTGTTTGTTCTTCCGTTGACTTCGTTGGCACGTGGTCTTCAAAGCCAAACGATTTTGATACAGTTTTCACTAATCGAAAGAGCGACACACGAGGAAGTTTTGTGTATATAATTTCCAGAAAAATATTGCATCTTTTGCATCATCAAATATTGCGAAGTCGGGGTCGGGTCGCTACAATACGGGTCGGGCAATAAATAAAATAGCATATTGAAATTTGACAATGAACTTTATAAGAAAAAATGTAAAAATTTGCAAATAGAAAAAGTGGAGAGATTCAGTTCTGCCGCCGCCGGTCGCTGACTTCTTGTCAAAGGCCTTGCCTCGATATGTTGCTCTATTCCAATATGTTAATGTTTGCCCACAAAGGAGATGCGTAATAGTTATAATGTATCGGCCGATGAGTGTTGCCTTTTACGGCTCACTCTAAACATGTTAACAGGCCGTCAATAAATGTTGTTTGCGCTTAATTGTTATGTATTAACATTATAACCATTATGGCATATTGAACCTTGCACTTGACCATGTACTATGTGACTTAAATATGACTACATCTAGCGGTTATTGTAAAATATATTTGGTTAAATATTTATTTAATAATATTTTATGATTACATAGAAATATTAAAGCACTATTAACGATCCTTGTAAAAATATTATATATTAAAAACTTAAAAATAAAATCAGTTTTTTTCTTTCAGTCTGACATGACTGAAAAAAACGAAAAACTGACATAAGTTTTGATTTAACATTAATTTTATTAAAGTAACTGTTTTCATCCAACAACAAACTCCATCAAATAAAAGATTACTTAAAATAAAGATTAAAATAAAGATAACTTATAAAGACCCAAATACTTAAAATCACTGTTTCGATTTCTTTTTTTTAAAAAAAAAGGATCCCTTAGAATAAGGGATATAAATCGAATTGACGTTATACACTTTATTCTCTTTAGAGTTTGTGCTTGCATCGTTTGTACGGGGGTGGATCGCGAGTTATAATAGCGTGGGTTCAACCATATTATCATTGTTTGAAAATCAGTCTGGCGTTGATGATTAGGGCTTTATAATAGTCGTTTTTCATGACGTCTGTAAAACAGATGATGAATATTCACTGATTCTTTTAAAAACAAAATTACGATTAGCAATGAAGATTTTCGGGTACAAGTCAACAAAATATTTTTGCAGACGAATAATTTATTAATATTTTCAGTTTTAAAATAACTTTTTTGCTGATCATACAAGTATTATCGCCAGTGTGAATTGAATATAGTTTGTTTTAACACTACCTTCTTTATAACTTGGCTACGGTAACAGGGTTATAAGTCCCAGTTGTCCTTGCCAAAATACGATGGAAACATATATAACTTCTTTCGGATTCCATGATACTAAAATTTTTAATACTATTGTGAATTTCCCGCTGATATATTGTGTTGTGCGTGAGTTCATTCGCTATTAAGAATGAAGCTGTCTTTACTAAACGATCCCATAAATAGGTGATTTAAAATTAAGATAACTGTAATTGCCGTCTGCCACAAAGGTTTAAAGTCATCCCAATCAGATCGCATTCGCTAATGATCGCTCGTTACAGAGACGGTCCCCGGTTACGGCTTCATTAGAACTGCCCATCACTCTCATCAGATAACCCGATCAAACGTCTTACATGCGGCGAATTGCGGCGACCACAATCAATTAGTTGACTCGATTCTCTATAAAACTACATCGATTAAACCTGCTCCACAAACTTGTACTTTAAAAATCCGGATGCATAGCTCCATTGTTCTGATGTCTTACAATTATACGTTTTTGTGGTGTATGACGAACTTTCAACATTTGGGTCGCACTTTCAGTCTCTTTTAGAAATACTTTTAGTCTACTAAAAGGCCGCACACTACTTTTTAGAAAAACTTGACCAACTTAGTCAAGGTATAAGGTATTCTAACTTTCTATTCTACTCGTAGTCACGCTGTACTGCATCTGTAGTATTTTCCAACAATTTGGACTGAACCATCATGTTCCAGTCCTAATAAAACCAATTGACAAAATAAATTAAAAATTAAGTATTTTACTTGATTACTAAAGTAATCACTCACCGAATTATAATTATAAATATGGTAATTTATCAGGATTAAAATTAACCCTTTCGTTTTGATATTTACAAGCCGACAGGGGGGGAACCCTTTGAACACAGGTCGCGTAAGTTTGTATTTGTGTTGGGGATAACCAACAGACAAAGGAGCGCTGTCGCAACGTGTATTCAACTACACGGTTATTTGCAATTTTAATTTGCATCCGAGCAAATATATGCAATCGGATTGTAGACAGACAAGATTGATAGATACAAATAGAAATGCTAAATTTGATTCTCTTGCCATTTACTAGACAGAAATAGACAATCCCACGTGGATTCCCAATTTATGTAGACGGGCAATGATTCAAAATCAAGTCTCTCGGAACAGAATTATTGATCGACGGTTGTTACCTGCTCTCTGATTTATTAATCCATAAACTTTGAACTGTGTGTTGATTGATTTGATCATAAACTTCAAATTAATGAGTCAGAGTAGTTCAAATAGGAAAGTAAACCTAAAATTATTTTTAGGCTGTGTTAAAGTTTGGTTTCCACTATTTTTATGTACAGTTATTATTACTAATAAATATATACCAAGTACAATATACATATTTTTTTAAATCATGCTAAAATGCTAAATTTCTTAATAGGTCTGTTGGTTAGTAACCAATTTTAATAATAATAAAATAATAATAATTTATTTTCAAACAATTAAAATACAATGGCCACAAGTTATCGTTGACCCCCACACTAAGCTATGCTTGTATCGTGGGGGATTACTAAATATATTTCATTTTGCTGTTATGGAATTATTGTTATTTTTTTTAATAAAAACGTAATATCTTAAAAAAAAAATTAGGTATACAAAATTATATAGTATTATTACTGAGTGTTTATAATTGAACATAAATCTAACATATTGACAAATAAAGTTAGTTCGTAAATAACATAAGACAATATAATCTATATTGCCAAAGTTACAGAACATAAAATAAATTAAAGATTACTATCACCTCAGTTTTGAACTGGTTTAAAGTTCCTTTTAAAATGTAATATACATTGAATTCGATCATAAATTAAACGAAACTCAATCGAGTTGCGATAAATTTGTAAAATTTTATAATGCGTCAAAACAGCACAATTACAAAGGGGATTTAACCTTTAATTTTGCAAGTAATAAACAAATGTGTTGCGAAAACATAACACTGTACGATGTATTTGCAATTTATGCTAAACAATAAGACATGTTACTCGCAACAGGTAGGGTTCTGGTGTATTTGTTACGAGTTTGTTTCAGTCTCCTTTTATGTAGAATTCTTTTGCAAAATTGCATATTTATCTTAACATAAAAAGTAGGTCGCTTGCATGTCCAATAAATCAAAAGTTGTTTTTTCATTGCACCGTAGCTTTTTTTCTTGCGATCTATATTTATTTATTGTCTACATTTGAGAATGACTATTAATATATCTGAAGTAGAAAAACTTGGAAACGTTGACATTTGGGACATCTACGTGTTCTTGAGAACGTGTTTGCAAAATTTCATGATGATTGGTTGAGTAGTTAAGGCGTGATAAAGTAAGACAGGCAGACAGAATTACTTTCACATTTATGATATTAGTATTGACTTTACAAGAGAGCGCGCAAATAGTAATAAAACTTCTTTCTTCCTAATACTCACATGTGTACCAATATGTCTGTATGTTTTGCAATAAATATCGTTTACATAAGTATAGTATAATACAATAATAATGTGGAACCTTCTTATACAAACCTCTCTGTAAACAGGGAGATTTATTTACAATTTGTTTGCTCAACTGTACCTGCGTACAATCAAATGTCAGAACTGCAAATTATCCACGCTCGTGACTGAACTTTAAGCAATCATTTACAAATGCAACACTCATCAATACCTTCAATACTTGAAGGTAAACAATCCTGATGTTGAAGTTTGAAGGTATTGAGTAGTTACCAATGAAAAATTTTTAGTAGGCTGTTGTTTGTCCCTTTTAAATAAAATAATTAGAAGTCTAGCGTGAAAATAAGAAATAGGAAAAAAATACACCAAGCTTTGCTAATTAATCAATTACATAAATTCACCACCCAATGGATTTTGATCAAGTTTTTACTAATGGAGTGAGCAAATATAAACTAGGAAGGCGACGAAGGTAGCCCAAAAAATTGTTTGACCAGGACGGTTCGTTGGTTAAAATATAAATCCACTTATTTGGTTTTTTTATATTTACTTTTTATTAGCCCCAAATAATGTCAAAAATGGTATTGTAACTCGTGTAAACGAAATACATAAATTAAGCTTATTACAGCTAATAAGGCGTGTGTGACTTGGCCATATATAAACTAATAACGAAGTAACACGTCGCTAGATCACAGATCAGCAACACCTCAACAGTTCGTGCCACAAGTACGAATGGCTCGGCAGGCAGGGCGGACGTGACCGGCATCCAACGGGATCGGATTTGAATAAATATATCGGACTGGCTTCATCCCGGCTCATTTGTTAGCGCACTGAGAGAAAGGCCTTCTATCTCGCACCTCTATTGCAATCGTATAACTTCAAACTAACTACGTGCATGTCATCGTCAGGAATTTGATGTCAAGTCTAACTGAGCCGGTACTGCTTTTGAAACTCGTGTTAAAATATAATCTTGAACTCTTATGGAATTAGTCTTTTGTCGATTGGTCATTATTCTCTTCCCAACACATTTTATTGATCGCGTCACCCAGAAACCCCGATCAATATAAGAGTTAAGGAAAAATACATTTTTATGTATACCTACTTGCATGTCGGGAAACGAAAATAATAATTAGTAGTGAAAGGTTACAAAGTTAATCATATTTTTTAATATAAAATCATAAATGAAAATTATGCATCCTAAGTAACTACTTTGAATACTGAGTATCTACTTAGGGTTTTTATCAAATATGCACTTTATATAAGAGACGTTTCTACAATTTTTTTTCGTATTGTCGTTTTCGAGAAATTTCACTTTGCCATTATCCTTTACGTGTCATGTCAGTGAGGACATAAAATTTTTATCTCCCAGAGAAAGCAGCGGGTATTAAGGTTATCCATATTTCCGGTTTTGTAATATCTTTGAAGTCATCGCGATATTATCTGGTGGCGACAATTTTCACGCCGTCAGACATTGATCTATAAATCTATCGCAAAAGTAGTAAGGATTTTAATCAGGGGTAAATAAAAAAAAAATAGATTGTCGTGCTTGGTAACCTTATATCTCTACAATATAAGGTTACAAGCGACCTGCTCTCGGTTCCGCAAAGATCGATTTTTCTCCAAATTATACACAAATCTTACTCTTTTATCGCTCTTTTCATTAGTGAAAACCATATGAAAGTCCGTTGAATGAGAAACAAATAGAATCAGACAGCAACTTTATTATAAAAAATATATAGAATAAAACATACTCATGTGATACATTTTTTTTTTCAAGTGAAATTTTTGATAATAATGAGTTGTGCCAGGGCACACTGATTTTAGCAGTCATACAAGGCCGCTCCTCTGGCGGCACTGACTCTCCTTATAAAAAACCACCATTAAATAACAGAACGAGTACAATGGATGCCAGATTTCATTTTCGGATGTCTTGTCTTGTCTTGTCTTATATCTTTCAAGATAAGAAGTATCTCATCCAGTGGACCGTCAGCCGGATTGCCACCTTTATTTTAAAAAATGTCAAGAAAATGATTAATGATCTTATATGATTCTACAAATGTCATATAAGAAATCTGAGTTATCTAAGACTATTTCTTATCTCTTGGTCCAACCAATTAGTTTATGGCTTCTTATTATGACATGTTTGTTTATCTCTCTACGACACAATAAATTTGTACGACTGTAGTGAAATTGTCCCTGCATCTTTGCCATCTGCGGCACGCTTTCTCAAAATAGTAATAAAATTGGTAAATGATCTTGCACAACTGCAGCGAGCGCAATTAAGTATTGTTAATTTTATACGAATGTTATTTTTCGTATTTTGCTTAACTTCATGAGCATTCTGTACATACCTTTCTTATTATCGACCTATTACTGCTTATTAAGCTTACTGAGAAACTTTACAAAATAGTATGAAGTAAATTTTTCTCAGTATGTAAAATTTGTGTTCATTTTCTGTTTGTTTTTTGTATTTTCTTTTATATTATATTATCTAGAGATCACGGTGATCGTATCAATAATATGTATATTAATTATTGATTTAGGAATCACCTTTTTTCTTCACTTTTTAAACTAGGTAGGTAAAACTATATGTAACTTTTTAAAAGGTTTTCTTTTATTAAATATTATTTAACTATCAAGGTTTCTCGATAGGTAGATGAGCAGATTTTGATGAAATTAGTCATACAGATGTTTAAACTTGGCGCACCGGTGAATGTAACAGATCGTTCAACTGCGCGTGAAGAACCGTGCACAACAGCCAGTTTCTTAAAAGGCAAATTTATAAATAAATTTATATATGTACATACTATGGTTATATAATAATTAATAAATAAATTATACCTTTATCGTAGAAAATTCTTCGTTTAGTTAACTGATTATGATTCAATCACAAAAGTCGTTTTAGAGTTGTGAAATAAATTATAATTATGCGGGTGCATGCAGGGTGCATGTCCCTTCTTTATGAAATCGTTGCGGTGACATTGGGTCGCTCGACATCCCTATCGCGACATCTGTCGCTCGAATGGAGCCGTTAATATTCGCCATGTGACATCTTTTACTTTGTCGCGCCGAGACGTTCGTCGCTTATCCGTGTGAGCATCGATTTCACTCAGCGAAATCGGCCAAGTGCGTACTTTGAATACCACCTACCCTGTATTTAAATGAAAGTAAATATATGCCCATTATATTGCTCACGTTTTGCACTTCCACTATCACACGATTTTTTAATTTTGTACTATCTAATATTTTAGCTATTACATAAGATAGTAAGTTAGTTAACAGCCAAGTGTATTCAACAAAATATTTCAAAATAGTTTTGGTGTTGGATTTATTATAACTAGCGAAATCCCTTCATCCTCCAGTTTTAGATGAGTATATTTCACTAAAATATATTCAAAGTAAAAATCAAGGATTTGGCTGCATAAGTCACATCGGTACCTAAAATATTTTAGCCCTAAAAGAGAGGGCCTAGTCTCAGTAATTCGGTTATTAGTCCGCATAGAATTAGGAAGTGTTACTGTGAAGGGTTCAAGACTTTTGAACCCTTCGCATATAACAAGAGGACACTAAATATCTTCAAATATGGTACGTATTGCACTTGATATAACTTTCCAGGAAAAAAAAAAACATATATTATAGCGTCGTCCGATCGATCGGTAGGACGAGGCGGTCGGACCACGCGGTCTCAGGGATATGGATTTGTTCTGTGTGGCACACAAAAAATATTTTTTATATTTTGATTGCTTAATTCAAAGAATTAACCGATAAAAAGACAAACGCGGATAGTGATTTTCTTTTTTATTATTATCTTAAAATTGACCCGTTCCTACATTTACACCTTATCAAATTTATCCTATAGGAGGCGTCACGCCACGGCACCTCAAGCATTCCTATAATGTTGCACGAAATTTCTGTCTCCCTTTTACATATTTAAACTGTATTAATAAATCTTATTTTTGAAATAAATGGTTAGTATTGTAATCTTACACAGCCATACTTCATGTATTTTTTTATACCCTACGAGAAATTCTTTTTAAAAAGTTGTAGAGTGATCCACGATTTCACCGTTAATACAAATTTCTCTCAATGTTCAAATATCTTACAATGGACCCATTAAATACATTCTTACAAAAACATACAATGAAATTTCTAGTCAGTAATTAAAATGAATAGAGACCCTACGCATATAAAAAGTGATTAATTGATGTTCGATTCTTTCCAGTATAACAATGCGCTGACTCATTGCCTATTCTTTTAAAAAATATTTACTTGCAATAATTAAATATACTGTCGTATTAGTTTTGATTCTGTTTTTTTACTATATTATGTTACTTTGCACTAGTTGGTAGAATCTTCTATACATATAAAATATTATAAAATAAAATTGTTGTCCGCTTTACATATAAAATATTATAAAATAAACTCGGAGGATAAATATCCTCCGAGTTCTAAAGCACCCAACGGATTTTGGTATGGGTTATACTAAAGGAAAGAGCGATAAACAAGGAAATTTTATGCATATAATTTGTAGAAGAAATTGCATCCATGCGAACCCAGGAGCGGGTCTAGTAGGGTATAAAATAATAATCTACCGCGCTAGACCCTGCAGACTACACGACTTGGAATATTGTGTCATCTCAGTCAGACGCGCAGAAGTACTTGAGAAATCAAAATAACTCAGAGGTGCAGGCGTGAATGGTATTCGAACTTGCATCTGCCCGGCCGTATCGGCAGACGAGCTTTCTACCCAATAAGTGCGTGGCGCCGTAGTTACTTAATTCCTATATACAAAGTAGTATATTTTGGATGAATATAAAATAAAAGATATACTAAGTGCAAGTTTAATATTTAATTGAAAAGCTCTCCGACGTGTGATAATAATAACGTATTCCTTCCACGCATTCGTCTAGGGTGGTCCAAGTGACCCCACTAATGTACGCCTACGATATGCGACAAGCTACCGATAATTACTTGTGACTGGAATCTTAAACGCGTTTTTGTTTGTTTCACTATGAAAGATGCCGGGTTATGATTAAATTTATAACTCTCGTATCAATCAATTTTATAAATTAGGAGAAAAGCTTCGAAAAGTTTGCGTTTTAAATTTATTTGATAGTATTGACACAATGCATTCCGTCCACAGTCACAGAGTGGGCTGGGCAGTCTTTCTGGAGACAGTAACCACAGCCCAGTGCAGGGCTAAGGCGCCAGAGCCCATTCCATAACGTAATTGATCAAAATAAATTTTGAAATTCCAATGTGTCTCTCGTGTCTTTGTATTCGTGCTTGTAAACTACAAATACACATTTATTACCAGTTAGTTATATCCATGCTTATCTACTATAGGAAAATTGCTACCGCAGGCTATCGGAATCGAATCATTTGCGTGGGGAAAGACACGCTAGCGAGACACCAGTAGCTTTTGCGAAAAACCTACTATATATCTAACTGCTAAACCTATAGAGTTGTAAATCCTATGACGACACCTTAAAACGTAAACGTAATATCGCGCATGCGTTCGTTTTGGAGGGAAAAAGCGTCGCAACAGTGTTGCCATGACGATGACGCTCGATGCACATATAGTAAAAATATTATATTATCCGATATACTGTCTCTAAATAGTGTTTGTGTAAATTGATTTCTCGTATTGACAATTAGATTGCAGTATGTGCTATGTTTTTCGTTTGAAGTGAGAGAATAATAATTGTGAAGTGACAGAAGCCTTTGCCAACTTGCAAGGTGCATTATATTGGTGATTAACTTAGTTTTGGGTAAGACTTTGGACATAACAAAGGATTCATTTGTGTGGCCGACAGGGTGAACTTTGTTTAAAAAAAATTGTAAAAAGATTTTTTTAATTATGTTGATGTCCACAGTGTACTTACAGTTATTTTTTTCTATATTACTTAATATGTGGATTATTTAGGCGAAACTTCAAAAAGAATACAATAAAACATGATATATATTAAAAAAAAATTAAATAAAATATTTTGTACCAAAACTACAAAGACTTCGGTAAAACAGTGTGGAGCCCATACAATATGTATTACTAAAAAAATAACATAATTTATTAAAATATAACACCTTCATCGATCTATTAATTATAGTAAAGAGCTGGCTGACATTTAAACTATAATACATATTATGGATAAAAAGCTAGAAATGTGGCTGTTATGAAATAGCTTCTAAATCTATATTACTGTGGTGCCAAGACAATGGGCTCTACTTCGTATGTGACGCAGACACTAGTAGCTACTCTACACACGACAGTGTTCCAATATATTTCTTAAATTCGCACAAGTCAGCTCCAATCACAGGACGTTGGTAACAGCCACGTCATATAAAATCATTAACTCCCCACTCATTTCTTGTCTAACCCGTTCGAGCTACATTGAAAAGGAAATGGCGGGAGCGAATTGAGGCGAACCTCCCCGTATTTGTATATTGAATTTATTAATTAAGCCTTCCACCGTAGCTGCTTAATTGCCGATAGTAGTTTTAATTATTGCACGGCACACAGTCACCGATTTAAATTAACAAGGCACTGTTTGAGTAGGTAGGTATAGGTAAACATTTAAAATTGGTAGCTCGATTTAGTAGCTTTTGACTTAATAAGCGTTTGTCATTTTTGTTTATTGTATAAAACATTTTTTTTTTTTTTTTTGGGAAACTACATTATTAGCGAATAACATAGGCTATATATTATAAAGTTACGCGGACGAAGTCGCGTGCAACTAATATTATAATCTATTCTATACTAATATTATAAAGAGAAAAGATCTGTATTTTTGTTTGTGCAAAAATGCCCTGGTGATTTTAAATTTAAATTTATAATGTCTATTATAATAGATTCTTGGAGAAACCTAATTGACAAATAAATATATTGATTTTGAGATTTTTATTTGGGTATTCAAATAACGGTTAGATTAGCAATCTATTAGATAACTACATTGGATTACACATTATAAAGCTTTTAATAATGACTTATCACATATCACAATGCAAAGTAGTGAAATGCCAAAATTAATAACCCGATAACATACTTACATAAAATTCATTAGAATATTCCGTATACATATATCAACAATATATGAGAAGATATAGGTCGTAATTATTAACAATATAGCTTCCATTCGAACAGAGAAACCCGTTATGCAACAAGAACTCATGATTTATTCATATCTGCTAATAAATGCACTCGCATGTTTTACTATAAAAGCCTCTAAATTAACGGACTTCTCTATTGTTTCAGTTTCGAAATAAAATGTAGTTACCTACTGATACAGTTAGATAATTCGTACTATTTAGGTAGTTACTTTATGTTATTAATTAAACATTTGAAGGTTAATTTTGAAAACGGTGATCACAACGCAGACTTAGCGACGCCAAGCGACATAGCGCCTTTCTCATTTTAAATAAGTTGTTGGTTGCGTGTCTACCGAGTTCCGCACTTTTCGTATAGATGGCGTGATTTAACGATTTTATTTTTCTTCAACATCGAGATATCGATATATTTTTTTAAATTATGTTATAATTATATCCGAATGACTTAGATACAGTACAGCTCTATTGTAAAATTGTATTGATTCTTACCATATTTATTACATCACTAACACATTATTCTTTTAAAAGGAAATATTTTGTTAAAATACACCTAAAATTAATATTCAGACATTAGAATATGCTGGGGATGGTCCGCCTTCGTACAGAAATGAAATTTTAAAAAATTTACATGATGTAAGCGGATGTTTACATCATACTTAAAATAACGTATATTCCAAATTTCAGCTTTCTAGACTTTTATTATTATTATTATTATTAAGTATCTTTTTATTGTAGGATTCTCAGTCAGGACAAACGATTTTATAAGTATAGGTAGATAAGAACTCAAGCGAATGGGGACACTGGGAAGATTTGGTGGAATTCTGCGTAAGAATGGATTCATTTAATATTTTTTTATCTAATTTGTTTTTTTTTTTCTAGATTGGCGTGCACCGATGACGGACGAACCGGAGGCGGGGCGCGTCCGGCGAGCACCGGCGCCCCCGCCGCGACAAACCGTGCGTCCGCCGGAGCCTCGCCCCCGCACACACATCCCCGACAACGCGGTCGCAATACGAAACCCGGAATCAATGGTGCTGGCCCGAAACGTCCCGGACAACACTGTCGCACTTAGACATCCGGATAGCATGATCGCAATCCGGAATAACGTGCAGGATAACCCCCTAGCACGGCTACCAGCACCGCCGCGTCTAATCCGACCGTCAGAGCACCTCGCGATTGTTGAACGTCAGATGGAGCGACGTCCTCCACATTTGATGCCGTCGATCACAGTGATACAGGGACCTCGACTTGCATTGCCAGCTCCTCCGCCACCACCAGTCCACAGATCAGTCGCACCGCCTCCTATGAGGATGCCAACACCAGTTCCTGTCTCCAGACTTCCGCAGCCGAGAAGAGATATTCAGGTTAGTTTGCTAATTGCTCTTTTTCGCCAATCGCTTTTTATCAACCAAATTAAATGCGAACAATGTATCATGGGTGCACTACTTTCATTCAAAATGTTGATTTTTATAATCATTTCTTTTTTAAAATTATGATTAAACCATAAGTTCAACAATTATACAGAATATTAATTTCTCTTATATTTGGTCCATTACTGTCCTTAATTAAGAGCTTAATAAATTGTATGTACGTAGCGTACGACTGTTTTGTATCATTAAATTGTTTGTGGGCATAAATGGGCTGATGACCTATATAAAAATTCTCGTGTTTTTTATTCTTTCTTTTTTCTTTAGTATTACTAAAGAAATAAATTAAATAGTATTTTTTTTTATTTTAATTAAAGATAACAATGTAAGAGTTTTAAAAGTGACTATACAATTTTTGTAGGTACAACATCAACCGCCCAGTGATGTAGGCAGGTGCGAATGTCAATTTACTATGATAAATCTGGTACTGTATAAACAGCAAGAGCGTATGAGCTGCAGTATCTCCTTAAATGTATTCGCTGCGTAATTTCCCCATGTTGAATCTAAATTACAAGTCATTGTTTACTGGAAAACACTTTCCATTGTTTACTGTCGGTGGGCGGCGCGGGCGCCTACTTTCGCGAACCCCATACGGTCGTGTAGGCACACATTACAGATAATCTCACTGTGATGCCGCATAATCAACCGATCGATAACAAAGTGTTAGCCACGCGACTCGTTCAACACAATGACACATTGTTCTAAAGGCGCCACGCGAAACTCTTGTTCTTAACCACTGCTGTTTGAGAGAACAAGGAGTGGCCTGCGAAATGCACTGCCAATTTTGACAGTTTTGTTGTCTCGTTACGGTGATTTAAAGAAATTTTGCAACGTTTATTCAACCTCCATATATACTATTTTTATATTAGATAATAAAGTGATAGGCAGGCCGACGATCCACTTGATGGTATATGCTACCGTCGCATAAGAACACAAGAAACATCAGGAATATTATGTATTTACCTACCCTTAGATCTTTTAAAAACTACGCAACGGATTTTAATGCGGTTTTCACTAATGAAAATAGCGTTAAACGAGGAAGGTTTTTATGTATAATTTACAGAAACTATAAAAGTTTTGTGATGATAACAAGGCTCACAAAAAATCAATATAGGACAGCACTTGGATTAAATGTGCAGCATATGGCGAAAAAAAAAGAGTTGTTTTCAATGTTACATACTTTCATTTAATAATTAAAAATAAAATCACTGGGTACTGCCGAATCTATGCATATTAGTTACATATCAGGGTCCTTGCTTACTTAACCAAATTAAAAACAAAAATAATGTTAAACATTTTAAAAATTTCAAAGGAGTTCACATTCTTAATATTTTAATTCGCTGACCTTTGTAATTAATACTAAAGTAATACAGAAGTTAGTTGAATATTGAAATGATAAGTAATATTGATTGTAAGATGTACTGAAGGAATTTTAAGAGCAAATTTATTATCAAACAGGTTTTAAGGTATTTAATTTTTTTAAAAAAAGCTCGTAACTATGATTAAAGGTGCATTATAAAAAAATGTACCCTTATCTATTTATAAAATTAATTTAAAAACACAATACTTGGCACAAAAAATAACAGATCTTAAGTATTTTACAAAGGAAAGCTTATATTCTCTTACAACAAAGAGCGCAATAAAAGTGACATCATATTGTTCAAGTTAAAGTGCGAAAACTCGTTAACAGGTTCCATTTAAAACAACAAAACTAACTGGCTTATTACAAAGTTACTTGGCCCAGTTGACGGGGTCTTCTGACCGTAAGGCTAATGACGCGTTCAGACTGGGCGGAGTAAGTCCTTGGCCTGGGCGGCATGTTTTTGACTGCCGGCTGTTGGGAGATGGTACAAGTCAAAAGCGGAAATTACTATTTTTTTTATTTACTTAGTATTACATATTTTTATTGAAATGATTTTATTTTTTATTTTCACCAGTATGTCAGTGAAAGAGAAATAAAAATGGTGTAAATATTATAATAGGTGTTATTAACCCTTAACTGGTATCGTGTGGGCCGCGCGCCACCCATGCATGACATTTTCTTAGTTTTTTAACAAACCAAGCTTTATACACAGCCGATATTTTAAGTATTCTCGTTACATTACTACTCGAAGCGGGTGCCAGACATTCAGCCTTGTATCATTTACCAGGACGAAGATATGGAAGTGTTGGGGTCCGCTCGGCCCCCACGATACCGATTACGTTAGTTTTTTCACATCCACTTTTTATTTGTTTTCTCAATTTTTACAATTATTTTACGAAGATATCGCGTCCTTTAAGTAATAAAACAATAGAAAAGATATTGTACTAAGATTTTGATTCTGATTCAGTGGCTGAATCAGTATGAATACGCATTTTGGACATACCACGTTTCTATAACAAAGATTTTTTATAAGATTTTAAGCTTTTATAGGTCTTTTACTATTGACAGGGGTTTTCAAATCATGACATGAAGATGTAGAATCTTTGTGGACTACAGTCGGTACATGTCGTGACATTTTTAGAACTACGATGTCTTTGAAATGTTTTTTTCTTAGTAAAAATTTTCTTGAAAAACACCTTGGATTGCAGATGATTTCAATGCATTTTGTTTTTGTGAAATGTTAGTTAAAGACTATAAAAGTTGTTTTTTTTTTATATAAATTCATTTATTGTAGAATAGGAATGAAAATAAATATTTTTTTGTTATAACCTTCAAAGGAGAAGTTTTAAATATTTTTTTAAGAAAGAAAAATTATTATCAAAAAGTTGATACAGTTCTGTGATCATTTGTAGTATCTAACTAAGAAGATTTACATGAATAAAAACTAATTGATTATATGAGTCTATTATTTAACATTGATGAACATTTATTCGACCACTTAATTAAAATTTGCTTGCTATAAAACAAACATTCTGTGGAGGTCGCGCGGCCCCCACGATACCTGTTACGTAATGTCAAATTTACGATACCAGTTAAAGGTTAAGCTGATGATACTTGGTAGGGGATTTTTTTTAATCCGCTATATTCTGTGAATTGAGCCAATGTTATTGTTTTATTGCATGACGTTCCAGACTATTTACTGCCCTTAGTTAATCAGATTTAAGGGATACAATTCGGTTCACTAGGTCGGTACACGGTACTCATTGCAAATATTATAACCAAATCAAGTGTGACGCAGAGTTATTCTACTCGTGATAATTATTCAATGTGACATTTATTATAGTTACTAGTGGCCCGCTCCCGGATTCGCCCGGGTTCAAAATAAAAACTATCCATTCTTTTAAGTTGGACCAAATTACATATAGTTACAGTTTGATCAATATCGGTTCAGTAGTTTAGGAGTTCATCACGGGGGAACATATGACACGTAATTTTTATATATTAAGATAATACCTTGTGATTTTTTTCAGCATAAAATACTACCACCCCTCATCACTCTCATTTATAATTTGAATATAATTATTTTAAATTCGATACGAATTAAGGAAAACTAGTGTTAAATTTCAGTTTTTCAGAGAATAACAAAAAAAGTACTGTTGCATCTACAGAGGAATTTTATTTCGACAAAACAATGCGATTAATTTTTTTTAAAGTCACAATTAATGTGACTGCACTTTTTATGTAGCCTATAATTTTTATGCTAATAATTCCGTTGACCGTTCTGATTTTATTATTATTTTTTTTTTTCAATTTTCGTAATCTACATGTTTTTACCTACTTATCTATATCAGTGACGTGTAACCATTAAGTACATTATAGATAAATATGACATACAAAGTACACTGTCATGCGGGTCATACATAATGATTTAATTTCGTACCTATATGAAAGTTCTCATTACGTCAAGCGGACGTAATCTCAATCTCATCGCGATTAATGAGACCTTTTTAGGCCGCACTACTAAACTATTATGAATCGACCCACTTTAGGTCCGAAGTTAATGATTTGGCCCACTTTGGTGGCTCGCTCTTGATAGAATAGACGCCTATACGTTCTGCATTCGACAGGCAATCAACGGTGCATTCACAGAGATCGTTTGTTGATTTTATTGCTGTGCAATTGTTTGTGAAATGGTAAATGGATTTCAAGTTTAAATTGTAGGCTGCACACCTCGTTAAATACTGCCCATAAAAATACGAGTTATCTAACCTGAAATTGGAATTCATTTGATTCTACGAATATTTAGTAAAGCCCTTTGGTCGAAATTCGACTATAATCATTTAATCGAAGCTGATAAAAACCAAATCGTTTTTTAAAAAAATATTTGGCTTGTCAGTAGGTACAACAACAAAACTGTTCACAAACAAATGAGTAAAATTAAGGTACTAAATTTTTTTCTTTTCATTTATTTTTTTCTTTGCACTTTGTGAAGTTCTTAAGAAATCTCCTTTCTTAATTCAAGTCTAATTAATGATATTGTTCAATCCAACGCGTTAGAGTGAAAACAAAGTTTACTTTCCTTAGAGCCCACGTAGTCACACGTAGAAACCTCTGGGCCCACTCGTCATTCATGATGGTAAGCTCCTAATTAACGGGCCCCATGTCCAGCTAATTAAACATAATGAAAAGGGAAAGGGCCCTACAGTAAGGTTCTTGTATTAAAGTTGGTCAGCTTTAAGTAATTTCATTGATTAAGTTGGAGATCATTTCAAAAAATTTATTTATCGGTTATCTCCATCAAAATAATATATCTTTGTATTCAAGTTCTGAACCTGAAGAAGAAGTTTCTGAACCTTTTAGGCAAGGCAATAATTAAAAAAGAATTTCATCAATTATTGCATAAAATAATTTAGAAAGGAAGAAAAAAATTGTGGATATTATGCCATGTCCCCAAGAATTTGAAAGTTGGTATATTACGTTGTTGGATATTTCAATTGATACAACTGTTAAGTTTCCAAGTTTTGCATTTATTTTTAACAAATACCATTTATGATTTTTAAAAGTTAAAACTAAGGAGTGTGTAAATATTACATTTGCCTAAGTCCTTATTGTCGACATAAAGTTGTACCACTGTATTTACGAATATTCTAAAAGATGTATTGTAATATTATTTATATACGGTGGATAGACATAGCGGCCACTATTCATTGAAGACAATTTCTCGCTTTCATTAGAACGTAATTGCACTTCTGAATCGAGAAAATCTCGCGGTGCCAATTAATACGGCCTGCTGCTTACAGAAGCCAATTATAAAGTTGTATTGTTGATTTATTAGGCGACTTCGACCGATAACAATTAGTATTGTTAGCGTACTTTCAACGAAGCGGAATTTAAAATAATGTATGTACCTTGAGTTATTTACTTTTACATGAGAACATTTCGTCGAACAAGTCCAATAATTGGAGAATAAAATTGAATCAAGAATTGTATGCAGGAGAACACTGGACCAATATCTGTTTACAATTACCTACCACCCACTTACAGTAGACCGGCGACCATTAGAAGCCATTCTTTTCCTCTGGTTTTTCTTGTGTTCTTAATTTCGATTGTACCTTAGGCTTTTATATAAAAAAGGAAAAAAATCACATACACAGTACAGATTAAAAAAAATATATGTTATTTTATATATTTATTTAAAGGATTACTAGGAAAATACATTGAAAATATATGTAATTGATTTTACATTTGAATAAATAAGCGTAGTACTAATCAATTACCAGCCATGAGCACGGCGGTGGTCACGGCATACGCGTAGGCGTGATCGCGTGTTCACTTAAGATAGTTTGTCAGAACTGGTCATCGATGGAACTGGTACTCAGATGTTTGTCATTGCACCGTGTTATTGGTGACTACATTAACCTATTAATTGATACACGAAGGAACGCCCACAATTTCTTGAATTTCATCATTATCTATAACGCAGGGGGGTAGTACGAGTAAGTGCACTGCCGTTTTTAATAGCGAAATAATACATAGGTAGTCGAAACAAAAAAGTTAAATTAGGGTATATGTTTAATTTTACACCCTGCTCTCCGCAATCTGAGGGCAGTAAATATCAATGTGCACCTTAGAATATAGAACAAACTATATTCTAAGATGTGTTCTATATTCTAAGATGTCCTACCTAATTTGTTCATACATTTTTTTTTGCATGATGACGGCGCTTAATTTTGTTGGTCCGCTACATAATCTCTTAAAAACAGGGTATTTTCTGCACAATTATTAACCTTAAAATGTTTAACCACTCAAAAAGATCTAACACTCCAAGATTTTTTTTTACTGAATGTACCGCTATTAAACTGATGCAATAAATTGTAAAATCATTGAAAGTTATTGTGAACAAGGAAGCTGACACTCAATTTCACAACTACACAACCATTCCAAGAGAGACACCGAATCGCCAGCGTGCAATTGAAAAATGGCTTATTACCTCCGCCCAATAAGCAGGGCTCGCAATAGAAAGTGCATCGAGATCTTTGCAATTCCCTTTGCAATAATTCGTTGGTCGGATTCTACGGCTGACGGCTGCTATATCGCTCATGTGTCCATCATTTCTGTGACATTAGAAAACTTTGTTAATTTGAAATTTAAATATTCTTTTACTTAGTATACTATTAGTTTGAAAATATGATCTTGATTACCAACTAAATATTAGAACAATAAGACGAACCGATGAAAGATAAAAGATACCTTCTAAGGTTAAAGATACCTTAAAAGTGTAAAAAATGAATTAAAAAATAAGTAAGTGAATATACTATACTATCCATAGAACACTTATGTATTCGATACATAAGTCAGTTTGAGACAATTTCGCTTTCTTACTCGTACCTACATTTCTTGTCACCATATTTAAGTGGTACGCAGATATATTATTTCGATGGGTGGTACCTAGCGATGACGTAGTATCACTTAAAATCAATATAGTATAAATATCAATAACCTGCACAAATATTTATCTAAATCTAAATAATATTTATTAATAATGTAAGAAGAAATGTAAATGAATATTATTATTACTAGAACTTGTGCAAGGCGATGGCTCAAATACTTACTTAAAGTATTATTCGTTTATGTGATGTTTAAGTGATGAAGTTTTTGAGTGAGTTTTTTTTTAATTTTTTTCACGAAAATAAAATTACAACAATTTTCTTTCAGCAAATATGGAATTAACTATATAGTCTTTATATATTCTCACTAGTTCTATATTTTGTATCGTTTTTTATTTCTTGTTTTCAAAGATCTCGGAATCATTGTCACAAAACATATTAGTATCGCACTCTGTAGGGTTGTCGCTTTCGCTGAAAGTGCGGGAGGCGTGGCGGGGGCCGCGGGCGCCTCTGATTTACTGCCCAGTGACCGACTCATTATTATCACCTGCCGCTTGCGCGTGCGCAGCCCTTTATTGTTACATAGATGTTAAAGGTAAAGCTCAAGGGCCATGGCGGCTCAATGTTTTATTCAAACTGACATTTATTAACTTAAACAGAAGAAAATATCAATACATACAATTATGTATATTTTTAATAACACTAAGGGCCTCTTTCACCAACTACAAATAGTGTGTTGATTAGTTACTTTTAGAAATAATTTTATGTTTTGTTAAATTATGCACTCGATTTACTGTATCCTTCGATAGGGGAATTTTTTTATTATTTTCGTTTTAATGTTTGGGACTTTTACCGTACAAACAAAGGTATATCAGATCCATCGTTCCCGGTGACCGTGACTTCAAATGGCGGTTAGCCTACTTGACACTTTACTCAGAGATGGTGAAAGAGGACCTAAATAATTTCTCATTTGTCAAGATTAAAATCAAATTTATTTAAAAATATACTGTGCTCTTCTGTGTTATTTAAACAATTACTAAAATTTCTGTAATTACTAAATTCATACCAGAGATTTATCAGCGACTGCATAATAAAATAAGGATACTATAAATGCAAATGCTGAACACAGATCTAGGATTCTCGCTAACATTTTGTTCTTGTTCCTGTCTATCCATATACTACATAATATATCTGAACGACTGACCCAGCACAAACGATTCATTTCAGGCGTAAAGTTCGTTTAAGGGTTTGCGATTTTATTGGACTTTAATGAAAAAATGTGACACAGCAAGAGAGACTAGATTTTGCCTGTAGATCTACGCAACACTAACAGTTTCTATGGAACCTGCATAAAGGAATAGTTCTATGATAGAATCATAGCTGAGGTATGGACCCCAATTTCTGCAAGACTTCTTCTTGCAACAACAACAAAAAATGACATTAAGATTTTAATTTCTGGTAGTTTTTTGTAAGAGGGTTGTTACACTTGAATTACTTAAGGCAAAACAAACTAATTTGCATGCTTAATGTGGTACCATTTAAGCCCGACTATTTAAAACTGTTGTTAAACCTCTGCTAAAACCAGTGTTGACTTTTAAAACATTAAACGCTAAAACGCGTCGCCTCGTGCACTGACCGTCACTTCACTTTGTAAGTGCAGGAAATTCAATATTTTTGTAACAGGATATTGGGATTACCGGCTACCGTTGGATACTCAATACTTCAAGATAAAAAGAATTAAAGGCCTTAAATTTTGCAACGGTACAATGTGCCGGATAATTTTACACAATTATTATAGCACGAGAATTCTTAATTAGAACTTTTATTTTCTCCTTTTTACACCGGTTTTTCCACCTTTATTTTGCGCTGGTTTTTACTCGTTGTCGAGGCTAGCACGCTGTCGCTTGTAATAACATCCTCTGATATTAGATGACATGTTAAGTAAAGGAACGAGAGCAAAAGCAAAAGATGAAATAGTGTAGGTGCAAATAAATATTAATATAACATTTCTTCGACCAATAGTAAAATCGAATTACCTGAAACCTGTTAGTGTGTATTTGACATATTAAAATAATAAACGTATCATATGATCATAACTGCATGGTATACGAGTCTATCTAAACAACATAGTTCACCAGTTTATCGGGTGTTAATCAACAAATAGCGTTTACGCTACTTTCCAATGTCAACGCATAATCGGTCGCGTTCGTTCATCGCCCACGCGCGCCGAAGCTCAGCCTGACTGACAGCTGACGGGTCGAGTCACATTTCGCGTTCCCATTACACTACGATTTTGTAACTTTCGTTATATATTTTCTTAAAGGCTTGCTTTAAAAAAATATTGAAGAAAGTATTAAACATTTATGGGTGTTGCAAGTCTTAAAGTAACATAACTTATATAATTAATTATTTCATCAATACCTTAAAATAATTAAGATTTTTAATAATTAACTTTAAGATTTATTAATAATTAATAAACTGGGGACTAGATTACCTTGTTCAGAGATTCAGCTGATAGCTGGGGGGTTACTTATAACAGTATAATTTATAACTATTTTTTACTAGTTATTATATTTGTTTATAGCTTGTTAAAGTTTTCTTTATTACTGTGTTTTCGTACTCATATTCGTAGACAAATTTCGTAGAAAAATACATTTCGTTATTAGAACAATATTTATTACTTTTATTGAAATAAACACCTTTAAATTTGTGTTATTATAAAAACGAAGTGTATGTCGTGTGAAATAGAAACTGTGTCAAGTTTACACATACTTTTTAAATTTCCGCTTTACCTGTTAATTTATTAAATATCTTACATTATGAAAAATAATTAGTTAACATAAAAAAGCTTGACTTGAAACATAAAAATTGTGTCTAATTTAAATAATATTAAAGAGCTGAGGAATAAACATATTTATTTTGTACATATACATTTTATTTGTTGCGTTTAATCTAACGATTTTTTTTGTAAAGACGTGATGAATCCTACAATGGACAACGTTAACGATAATGAACCCGTTCCGTATGGGATGATGATTATGCAAATATTGTCTTTTGCCACACGTCTTAAGTTCCTCAATACAATGTGCTATACAAAGGTGCATAAAGTGAAACTGTAATGAGTCGAACAGTATTTTTTTATGGTGCTCCATCATTATACTTTATTAAAGAAATCGAAACGTCAATTTGCATACGTTCTGATTGACAAAGATAAGCTTCATTGTTTCTTTTATTGCTCAAAGGAGCAGAAAAGCTTATTTGAGCTTATAAAATTATATATTTAAAACAATATGGGCTTAAGGTATATGGCAATTACCTAACTTTTTGGTACTTTATATCTCATCATCATCATCATGTTCGCACGGACGCAGGCAGGACGTCCACAGCTAGATACCTCTAGATAGATAGACCTCGCCCATAATTTTCCAATAAGAGCGGTCAAAAGCAACCTGGATCCACCATAATTACTAAGACCAACTTAGTAAAGAAACCAAATGTGTTAATAAAATTATGTTATCTGTATAACAGTGCTCACAAAATTAGCCTATTATAGATTTTTATTAAATTATTACTGAAATACAAAATAAATCGATTAAAGTTGTAGAAAATGTATAAACGAAAAAAATATATATGAACTTGATTTATGTTCAGTTTATGCAAACGACAATATTTTACGTTCTGCAAATAAAATCTTATTTTTATTTTTTTTACTCTTTTATTTTTACCTACATGACATAATAATATTTAAAAAAAGTTAAGCTCGACCGTTCGTTAACGTAAGGTAGGTAACATTACATCTGTTAACGAACCTTAAAATGAAACGAATCGAATCGAAATTGCAATCTCTCAACTACTTAGTTGCTCAGCGCGGTATAATATTGGTCAAAGAAATCTTAAATACAGATGAGTGATTCCAGATATTACCGCCTACATTCAAACGTATGTGAACCTCTTTGTAATATTTATTAATGGAAAGCGTAAATGACATGTAACATAACAATTAAACGGAGATCGTATTCAGACATCAATCATTACTGTTTAAACATCATTCATCGGCCATGTTTCCGTGAAAGTTTATTCATGTTCTCCATCGTCATCAATATACAGATAGGAATGTTTTGATCAAATAATCTAACGTCAGCAAACGCGACCTACTCGTATCATATCGGAAAAGTACGCACTATAAAGTGTCTGCGCTGATGTATCGGTTTTATATATATATTTACATAGTATGTATAGGTGTGCATATCGGTAGTATTATTATGTATCTTATTATTATTTGTCGGTATTATTAATCGCTATTTTTTATATTTAGGTACATAAACAAGCCTTCCTCGTTTATCGTGATTTCTATTAGTAAAAGCCGTATCAAAATCCGATTTGTGGTTTAGAAGAAGTTAGCCGAAAGACAGTCGCACAGTGCCTTTTTAAAAATATTATGTAAGGATATAGAATAGATAAGTATACTAAACTTGTATATATTTATTCCAGTTACTAAATTTTAATTACCTTATTCCGTCAAAAATAAGTTTAAATCGATATGATATGATGAACTAATAATCTCTATGCCTATTTCTATTATATAATAACTATGATTAATTAACTTTTAACGGTGAGTAGGTAGCACTAAGGTAATAAATTGTTATTAACATTGATTACCACATCCATTCAGGCACATACTCTATTATTATAATAATTAATAAAGTGCAATCACAATCGAATTAGAAATAGTACGGAGATCGAATAGAATTATCGATTTTATGTTCGATCGAATTGCATAATAAGATCGTTCTTCGTGAATCCACTGCAAGCGAATATAAATTTAAGCTCTTGCAAATCACATTATCCTATCATTTTTCATTGTTGTGTCCGCTCCAATTTCTTACGATCGTAGTAAACTCAAAGGATATTTTAACAATGAATTCGCCTTACATTAAATTCATTAAATTATAGTGGAAACAGCATAATATTTCTTGTTATTGATATATGTATGTAAATATTTTATAAATTATTACAAAATAGTAAATTACTTGAATTATTATTGACATAACATTGTTTAATATAATATCGATGTTATTTAAATTGTTTCAGTATAATTTCCGCAGTTATTAGCCTTGCGTGCAGTGGTTGAGAATCCTTATTGCGGATCCTTTGCCTCATTGCGTAATAGGTATTGCATCGGATTGCGATGGTGCTATGAGTCAGACATTCACCTCTATGATGTATGTGTCTATAGTCTAGCCGACATAAGCGTACGTGGAAATCTAAGCGGCTGTGCCAACTTTCCCTAAAATCCTTTAATATATTCGCATCGCACAATCCTTAGCATGTTGTAAGAATAACTACTTAAACAGCCCCATTTTCATGAGATCAATTCTGCTGTGTACAATTCATTTCAACAACTAAAAGTTAGCCATTACTATAATTTAAGTATTAAAAGACTAATTCCTAGTACTGCAAATCTAAATTATAGTACTAAAATACTAAATGTTATTAAGTATTTTATCTCATTCACCCTCGAATAATATTATGGCTGCAGGCAGAGAAGAACCCTGCATTTGGATTTTTCCAATATTTTCATAGAACAAAAATATTATGTAGGACTTGCAAAGCGTCTCCCTGTTATATTAGTCGTGGCCCAGTTACATATTTCTTTGTCTTGAAAAGCGGTATTCTTGAAATTAACTTTTAAAATATCATTCGTCCGCCAGCTATGTCATAGATAATTAATCATTACATCTTCTATGTTATGAAAAGGTATGAAAAAACAAACGGCCTTGATTAATAAAACTTCCAAAAACACATCTATTTGAGTAGATATATGTTTCAATTCCAACAAATTGGACAGCAAACGTTGACATAATAAATGTTGACATTCCCAGTGATGTTTTTGTAATAGTAAAACTGTTTACATTTGTCTCAGTGGGTGTTAATTCATTAGACACAAGTAAACATCTAGTTTTCCCTTCGAACCATGACCACGGACATTCTAACATAAGCAGACCCGTACACCCACGTGATGGACCGAACCGAATCGTAAATTATAATATTATTACACCTTATATCTGGATACAAACTCATCTTTTATCCGCATTTTGAAACCTGTCTTGATATGACATGCCTTGTAGTTCATAGTAATATTAGAGGGCTTATAAATAACGTGTAATATCGTTGTCTTAGTAAATGTATATAAAGGAAAATAAAATGTTTGATAGGTATAAGTTTTCTGAAGACACATGGTTCACTTTCAGCTTTTGAATTATATCAATACCGTTTACACATTAATAATTGAGGACGACATCTTGTAGGATCTTTCCGAGTCAATGGGCTGAGAATTCCGTGATTAATGTGGCTATATTATTCAATTATGCAAATGGCCTTCAAATTGGGTTTTGATCAACAAACTCAGCTTTGCTGCTATTTGAAAGCAACATTAAATTTAGCTAGTTTCGAAAATTTCCGACGAAATTAAATTTAAAAAAGATTATCTCATGTTGTTCGTATTTCAAACAAAAAAACCGTTGAGTGAACAGAGAATTAACACGATCTGGAAAATACTGACTTAAAAGATATAATTATAGAAGTAGCTAATTAATTAACATGATGACTAAGAGGTCTGTGTTTGGTAGAAGGATGCATATTACATAATTTTTGTTTTCGAGTCCATTTTTTGCGAAATTGGAACTATGTTTTGGCAAAAGTGTTGTATAGATTCCTTAAAAAGTATTATTGAAATACGTATACGTATAGTTATGATTAATTTTATTATCAAAAATTAATACCGGGCTATGGCTTAATCAAAAAAGGGTAATATGCAAATTAATGAAATATGAGCTCAAGGCTCTTACAGCTTTGATAACTAGAGCTTATATCTCTGTAACGCACCATCGTTTTCCCTTAAAATATAGGTAGGTATTATTTTAAAACCAGTAGTTTTGAAATTATAAAGCTCCTTTTATTTTTCACATGCACAATTTTTGACTTTTTATTTCTAAAGTATCTTAAGATTCGCTCGGTATTTCGAATCTGTCCCTATTTGGTCTAAAATGTTTTATAATTATCTCTTCAGAACACTAAATACCGTTGAATTTTTTAAGCGTCTCAATACAGTTTTGGCCATTCTACTTCAACAATTTTATTAAGGTAATTAAATTTGTTCAAGACATTTCCCACACAATATACATATTATACGATAATCAGACAGAAAACATCGTTCAGCTTCATGTGTCTATAAATACCCTTACCGTAATGTGACGTAAAATATACTTGGAATCTGCTTCTTGATATTAATCATGATGACGTCATAGTCCTAGAAGACAATGATTTAAAATTATTATATTTCGCCACAAGCGTCAAGAAACTATATGGGAGGTATAATTTTGAGGACATAAAATTTAATTATCAATATTAAAAGATATAATAATGATAATAAGAGTTAAGAACAAGTGAAAATCGTCGAGTTAACGTCGATTGCCGATATTCTGTCTTCCGGTACAAGAGCTCGCACGGATAAATTAACTTCCTCATTATTACAATCGTGTGTACGATGCGATAATTTTCGCCCTTTAAAGTGTTTGGCTATAATTTTATTAAGTTGCTCCTTTTTTTAACAAAATATATATTTTAAACAACAATGCAGTTATCTGCATGCTACTGCTAGCATAAATTCGTGACATAAAAGTTATCTAACAAAATAATATGTAGCAGTCCATCATTCAGAAAATACTTGATACTCTTTCAAGTAAAATTTTGAAAAATATCCTGTTCATACTGTAAGTAAAAGAATGGTATCTTTAATTCCTGTTAAATAGTTCTCTTCTCACATATTAAAGTAATGTAATGAGGTGTTCGATATAAGCATTATAGACTGGAATATATTTTTTTATTTAAACACTATTCAATTAGTGTCCATTAAGATTTTTTTTTTTCATCTACTTATCTCATTAAAATATGCATATGCAATTTGCACCCTATCATTATGTTCTCACGAGATCATAATACGTGTATCTGTATAATTTTTGTGGCATTGAGAATTACCACGACCATGATAGAGTACATGGTTAGATTAAGGGCTACTTAACCTGAACGCCAAATAGGTGTGATTATCTTCCCACTCTTAACCTTTCAATCGATGAGACTGCTTCATTATTGTAAACTAGAAGCAAGCTATTTAATATGCACTTGCAAGCTGCAAGCAAACATGCAAGCTAGCGATAACAATGAATTATCAACAACAAAAATACTAACTAAGTAATATATTAAAAAAGTATTAAGACGAATCGTATTATTTCTTACAATTTTTTCTGCATATTATAAACACATATCTTCCTCGCACTCTCTTTCCATTAGTGAAAACCCTATCGAAATTCGTTGGGTGTTTAAGAAAAAGTTATCGAAGAAACGGACAAAGGGAACAGCGATTTTATTTTATAATATGCATAGATATAGATAGATTAAAAAAAGCGATTAAATAAAAATTGTATACTACTGTTATATTACTCATAATGGAGCCGAGTTTAAGAAGGTTAACCTTTCTTCAAAACTACTTTTTGAGGGATGGTTGAAAGGTGTTTGAGGATTAGTTAGTTGTAAATTTAGTGCTTGTAACTCTTGTAACTACAAATTTATAGTTAAAAAAAGATATCTTGCCGGATTATTTTTTATACTTAATAAAAAATTAGTTATTAGTTCTTATATATTAATTAATTTTTAATTGAAAAATATTTATGACAAGCTGTGCTCGCGACGCACTTTAGTTCGTTTTTACATTTTTCGTACCTTACGTTTTTCCAGAATAAAAAGTTATTCCAGGTAATAAACTATCCGTATGAAAAATTTCATCCAAATACGTGCAGCCGTTTTTGCGTACACTAAGCAAACCGTGTTCTAAAAAACAGAGCAAACTGTATTCTAAAAAAGTTTAAAAAAATATCCTTTTACACACTTCTTTCGTGTAATAAGAAATAAATAGACATGCTCTTACTCACATAGAATGTCTTTAGAAGCAATTTGCTTTTGGACTCCTGTTCTGTGTGTTTAGGCGTCAATATCCTAAATCATTGTTCCACTAATAATCGGAGCGCATCCATCTTATGATTTAGTGCATTTTCACTGTTGCTCAAACGGATGCCAACGCTCTCTCCGCCGATGACCTATAAGCGGGCTATTTATTAATAAATGGATCCGACACCATGAAATATTGCAAGTGTTACTTTCTAGTACATACCCCATTCAGTGGTTTTGCAAATTGTTCCGCTTCAACTATCGTGAAATGCTCATTTAATGTAAGATGTCCAGATTCCTAATGGGTTTCACTGTATTTCAAACGTAATTGAAATGAAGACTCCATACATTTAAAAGATTATATCGTCTATGATTCGACTTAAATGAGAAGGAAAATTTTACTGTGGTATATTGCACTCAGACTTATGTTATACCTAATTCTGATTAAGAAAGATTATTAAGATGATGTTACATCAAATACTGTTTGGAAATTGCAGAATAAAAATTGATTAAAATCTTTTAAAAGCGATGTTGGGTTGCATACGTGCGATCTGCGATGCCGGTGGCGGGTTGCTAGTTGAATACTAAATACCTAGTTAACCTAATGTTTTTTGTTGAATAGTATTGAAGCTAAAATACTATTTTACTGAATATAAGAACTCCAATTTTTATGCAAATATATTTTTTTGAGTTTACTTATTTTACTTGCTTCGTGTTCGATACCTTAAAAATATGAATCATTTCAAAAGTGCCTTGATACGACCGCAGAATTAATGCGTTAAATTGAGTAGGCGTTACTTATAATAAATTGATAATAACGCAACATTGTCGCTGACGCTGAATAAAGTATATCGCAGATTACACCGAAAGATTATTATTTCACGATACGGAAACACTGTTGAAATTTTGATATATGGACAGTTTGCGATCATCTACGAGGTTGGATATTTCCAAGCTACATTGTTGCGGGTGAATCGTGTTGTGAATCGAGTGAAACGGGTTTCCTTATTAATTCATATAATTGGGTTATCGAATCCTCGAAATACTGTCCCAATTCAATGCGTACTTTCAATAATGACCTCTATATAAATAAAAAATAATCGATAAATGTATTGCGAAGCACAGAACTCGAAAACGGCTGGACCGATTCGGTATTTTTTAAAAATTATAGGTAACTAGCTGGTGCCTTGCGACTTCGTCCGCGTTGAACGATTTTTTATTAATTAATTACTATTTTGATTTTTATATTACTAACAGGCAGATAGATGAAATGTTTTCTAAATAGAACCTCGATTACGCATGAATGAAATGAAATGAAGAGGGGTAAGAAGAAACTCCTCGCGAAAGAGTTCATGTCATAATAAGGGTTTATCTCATAACTGTGTAGGTATAACTGATATAGCATAAATAACTACTTTATTTTAATGTTATGGTGCATTCGAAACGGAAAGTAAAGCTACCCCTTTTTAAAAAATTGTGTACAATGACCACCTTAAATTGATTAACTTACAATAACGATAACAGTAAGAATAAAATTTACAGCAAGATTAAGAAGTATTCTTCCGTACGTAGAAGTAATTATAATATTTAGGATATCGGTCAGCAAATGATATTAGTTATACTAAGTCGGTACCGCGACTCAAATGGAAATCTATCAACTGTCTCTAGAGGCCCTATAAATCGATTTTATCCATATCAAGGTGTTTACATCGGTCAATTTTGTCGATAAATTGCGTTGGCTATCTTACTACGAACATACACAAGTTGCAGAAGTTTCTATTGTCTACCATAGAATACCATTATCTGAGTAACTTCTTCTGAATGTTTTGAACTTAGGATTGAATATTGAAATCAAAATGTTCCAGTTTTAGTTGTTTCAATAAACAAAGTTTGGTTGTGAGACATTTAGTAGTTTTGATGTATTGTTGTATAAAATTGGGAGTAAATAAAATTGGACATATAACTTACAGTACAGTTATATTACGAGTAACAAGCCCGACTTCACATAAGTGTAATTTACAGGCCAATTTTAATCTAAATTAAATGTCCAAACAACGATTTAGTGTGAAATGTAAGAGAAAAAAAAAATGTTGTTTGACGACTTTATTCTAATCGACGATATTTCTATACTTCATTAAAACTATACTCGTATATAGATTTGCACGTTTTAGAAAAGTTTTTAATGATTGCGAAAACTGCATACGTATGTCATAATACCATCATACCAACTGATAAATGTTTATTCGTCATCAACAAATTGAAACTGAGATTCATTCAAAGAATACCGTAAATACTAAATTATTTTCAGTCATAACATTTGTAAGATATTTTACAAATCAGTCGTATCATCGAGAACATTGTTTTCATTTGCATGTCATCACTCTAATTTATATCCAGATTAACAGGATCGATGTCTCCAATGCGGATTCAGTGTAAGACCCCGCGGCACCAGACAGCTCTAATAGATTTCTTCATTATTGGACGTTCGATGTCGATATGCATTACGGATATTACCCGCAGTAAATTGTGCGCGGTCGCCTGTGGGCTGATTGTAATACTAGATTTACTAGATATAGCGATTAACGGTTTTTGTTGTCGGCTCTTTGATTGGCTCTATCGTACTTTTTTATTGCAGACGTTTCAATAAGTGCTAATTTACTTCGCACAAAACTACTTGTAGTACTGTTATGTTGCACAATACCTCATATTATTATATTAAGTATGATCTTTGAAATAATTTATCCAAACCTGTTTTAGACCGCTCATTTTACAAACGGATTATGTTATTTTTGTAATCTAACTTTAACACAAGTGTACTTTTGTGACATTAGCACTTAGCACGTATATTTTATTCCTGAGATATTTTTTTCGGAAAACTGTCGAACATTTAGGGTCGCCTAATCTTGTTGTTCAAAGTGCTTTTAATTAATTTATTTTTAATTAATGTGCGCCCCCAATTTTTTAAAATAAGATACGATGAAAATTATTTAAAAACAGTCTTTCAAATAACTCAACCAAAATGTTGCACTTATTTTAGATAGCACATATTAGCTTAACAAATGTATCTAATGCTTCTGCTCCTTGCTATTTCAAAATAGACAATTGTTTGCTTTAGTAATTGACATTATATCGATAAAATTGTAAATAGTAGAACACAAACCGGTGCGTGTGCTATCTATCACAACAATCTTCGCGTCTGTTCGTTCGACGGTTGTGTAGTCGCTTGTCTTGTCTGTCTCACAGATTGCCGTGTCACGTGTAATTTAATTTACTTCATTGAGTCTACTGAGACGATTAAAAGTAAATGTTCTTTGTCTATTATTTGGATTTAAAGTTCACATAGATTTGAGATTTAATTTCAAAACAGCTTACCGGCACAGCAACAGTCAATTATTCTATTGCATTCTATATTCTATTGCTGTCACCAATTTTGTCAAAATGGTTTATGATTATTTATTTATTATTGTTTACTTTATTTAATCGATCATTATGAAATAAGTAGTGACAATGCACCAGACAAGTTAGTTTTTAAACACGTGGTAGAAGTCAACTTGTAATTGTGACAGACACTGAAAATTCCATAATTATAGTTTTTTTTTATAATTCTTATAATTCTTGAAATCATAAAAATGATACATTGTGAATTATTTGTTGTTATCCGAGAATGTGGTGCTATTGTTATGATAATATTTGTACAATTTTTACTTATCGCTTAGTTTGAAAATATAAAGAAGTATAAATTGCAAATTGGCCTTTTAAAATAAGTCATTGACGTAATCTACTCAATTTTGCTTACCAAATTATTGCTTTTTGGCAGCCTAGTACATTAAATCCGAACCTATCGAATATGTTTGAAATATCTTGAGAAAATAGTCAGAAGTAATTATTATAATTAAAAGTAGATTGTCTGATATTGTAGAGCTGAGCGATACATGAAACATTTCCGACTTATCTAGGCTTGTGGTTCAGAACAAAACAAATCTTGTCCCTGTGATAGACATCCGAATTGCTCCTATTACACAAGGGAAAGTTCACTGCGCATTATAAAGAGATCAATAAATCAAGAGTTACGAACATCGACATTCAAATAACGCTTCTCATGAGCGCGATTTCACGATTCCTAGAGGTCAGCGGTATTCAACTGGAGGAAGAAAGTAAATTGGAAACCGTGACGTTCCCTGAGCTGAGCGATTTGTTAATGTCGCGTTTGGGTAGCTCGAGTTGCAACCAACCGATTGTATTGACTCTTCAAACGGGCGTCGGAATATTAAAGAGACGAGACGTCTATCGTGGTCGGTTAGCACCGTATGACAGAGTATAAAGTACTAGATATGACAGATAGAAATCTAGGAATCGCAATTCAAAACATCACAATGTGGTAGCAATTTTCCCAACTTTGGACTCCTGGTATTTACCCTGTGACAAGATTTAATGTTGTCAATTCATTTTAAATGTATACGTTTACTAACTTTACTAACTTCCTCACCTTTTATTTAATGTTCTTCAGTGATTTTGGATTGTCTTAAAATCCCACTGTTTTGATGTTGGGTGTTTTATTTTATTACTACCTGCACTACACATGCATGACTTGGTTCCAATCTACGATTTGTAAAATCTTTCTTTGGCGATATCTGTTCTAGTACGTAAGTACCTTGTATTTCAATGGTTAGCATCAGTGGCGTCTGTAGTGGGTTAATTTGCCACAGATAGCGGGCATGATGGATGGTTTGACGCGTCTCGTGTGCGCCCGCGCCGCCTCACGCCCTCGGTCAAAGGTTAAACGCCCACTTTGTGCACGATCCCTTCGCTCTATTGATTTTGCAGTCAACCGCGATTATAATCTCATATCTCTATATCTTTTAATACTACGCACGGTTCCTAGTAAATCACAGCAAAATCAATAGTCCGTGTATTTATGGCTAAAATAAATGCCATTGGAAACGTTGCCCTGCGGTTTCAGTCCCTGGGTTCACCGTTAAAGGAAACGTAGTTTGCACGTGGGTGTGGAAGAGCCTGCAATTTTCTTTTATGGCTCCATTATCTAATGACGGGCATAGGACATGCAAAAACTATCTTTCAACGCTAGATAACCATAGCCTATTATGTAAATCTCATAGTACCTACCTATTTGAATTAGTTTTTTTTTCCCGCCAAAACTTTACATAATGAACTTATTTTATTTAAAACTATAATTAGTGTTACTTTCTAGTAGGGATTGATTTTTTAATTGCAATTTTTTTGGGCCAACATCATTATTCAATGCTCCACCTTCCAATATCATACGTCAATATATCATCAAAGCCTCATACCTATTAGGTTAGTATTTACGTTGTGACCCAACGATAAGTAACTTGGGTCCAATTTTATTCTTATTTTAGTGATTGTATTTTAGTAAAATTAAAAATGTACATTTTTAATTATACTATGGACGTACATTAAATACGCTAAAAATATGTAATTAGTAGATATATAATTATGTAACTAATATTTCGCGTGTTATTGAGACAGCCCAAACATCAAACATCTCGTTAAATATGTGAAATGAATTGGCATCAACATCCGTTCATATCAGTTACCTTACCATTTCCATTGCATGAATTAAATACGCATAACGAGGTGACGAATTATATTTCATTACAATTTCGGGTCACTGTAATTTGAAGGAAACGTGAGACTTCAGCTGCCATTTAATGGTGATATGTGTAAAGCGGCTTGTTTCAATTTCCCTCTCAACTCATTTCAACAGGTGTCATATCAACGTTAAGAGCAATTTTAATTCGCGGATTGATCTGTAAATTCAGTAGTTTTTTTATGCAGCGATAAACATTTAACATCCAGTGATGTGACACGACATTATAAAAATATATCGATACGAGTCAGTAACATACCTGCATGCATGCATGCATATTATAGAAAATGTGGCTCAAATGATAATGTTATAAATACGAAAGTTTTTGTTTTATTATTTTTAATAACGTAGAAAATATATTAGCTAAACTGCTGAATCGATTTGAATAAAATTGAGTACAGAGACAATAGTCAAAACCTTGAAGTTCAACGGTCTATAGGCAAAAAATCACGATAGCATTACTTACTTCCTTTACACTGTTACTTCAATTGGTGCAGTGTACTTTGGTAAATACGTGTATATATTTGAAGAAACCGTTTTGTAGACTTTTAAAACAGCTAATTCTTTACATAGGACACCATATAACAACGCATGTGCTGTTTTGAATCTCTGTCTGAGTAAGAAATGGCAGAGCCTTCTTCCTCTATCCTAGTTTCTCTTTACACAACTAATATTCTCAATATTTTAATAATAACCTTGGTTATTAACTGTTAAGTCATGAGTAATTATAGGTAAGTAATATATACCAGTACCTGTCACGGGGTGTATAATGTCATTCATATAAAAATTGCTACATACGAGTATATTATGTATAACATAATTTCATAATGTTAACCAACATATCTTGACTTCATAATCAACATAAACAAACAGATCTTCCTTTTAAATGGAGCATAAACCTGTCTGCCGTCATTTATTTAAAATAATTCCTACATATTTTGTTCTCTAAAATGCTAATCGGAGTGAGTAGTAAGAACTCTTAACATCGAACGTTCTTCCAAAGGTTACGCGGCAACCTTACTTTTTGCTGAATTCGATTCGCCATTTAAAGAATCGCTTCATGTTGACTCGCCCGATTTACACAATTTCGATTTTAATTCGGTCGCGACTTTTTCCCGAGAACGGTACTTCGCTCCAGTTGTTTACGTCTATTGTTTCTTTACAGGTAAACTTAAAATGCTAATGTTAAACCTACGTTTAAAAATACTTGTACACTTGTATAAGTAACATCCGTGTTTTTTTTTTTAAACTTTATGTCTTCTATAGTAAAGGTAAGAGATAAGATGAGAATGGAGGAATGGGATCTGGCATCCGTCACTTGCGCACGGAAACACAACAGCACACATGCTGTTATTTCAATGGCTTTTATTTATAATGAAACCTATGGTTTATTAATTTTAATAATCTAAATTTCTAATAAATTATCTAAATTGAAATTTAGTTTCTTTCTCTTAAAATATTGTATAAAAATAAATATGTGAATTTAATTCCTTTATTTTTATATGAATAAATAAATGTTTAAACTAAAGATATATTAATATTTAATACACGTTTAATATAAAATTTAATATGCATGGTTAAAAGGCAAAATAATGATACACTTTCTGTGGCATTGTATCGTGAAAGTCTCCCAATACACATGTTTTACATTAGCTCGTTAAATATCGTGACCACCCCCATTCACCACTATCTGAACATGCACTATGCATTATCGGGCTTCCTCATGCAAATGATTGCAAATGGCTCTCACAGTGTGTGATGTTAACAGTAATATATTTATAATTATATATTTATGTTTATTGTAATTGTATCCAAAATAAGTTTGCATGAAATTTTAAACCTATTTTATATTAATTCTAACATATATTATTTACTCTAAAAATTTTTTAAAGAAATACCAGAAGTTTTAAAAGAGTTAGACCTAATATATCTATTTATTTATTTATTTATTTATTTATTTATTTATTTATTTATTAAAGTACACCAACAGGAGACAACAATACAACACAATAATACAGTTTTTACATTCGATCATGGTCTGATTGAATTCCAATGACAGGTACACACAACATTTAACATCAATCATCAACCCTTATCTATTTATATTAGAAGTTTTAATTTTGGGCCTTATGATTGGTGCATAGTCTAGCAAATATATATTTATAGATTAAGTAAACATAATCATTATGATTGGTTAAAGTAAAAGTTAAACTACGGTTTAATTTTTATTCTGTGTTACTGGCGTAGCAATAAGTGGCCAGCAAGTAGTCAGAACACAAGTATTGCGGACGTGGGAAGTAAGGCATTTTATAGATATCTTGATAGTCAAAACTAAATGTTAATGCTTAAATTAATAATATATAAATTTGTCAATCTATTGTCTTTCAGAAAATTTTATGTATTGGCAATTATTTGAAATACAGTTCTAATTATTATTTAGTTAGTGTTAAGTGGCTGCCGTCGCCAATAACACAAGCAACGCCACAGGTACCGCAAGTGCGCTGCCGACCATTGGACAAGGATTATCGCTATGTGTAACCGCTAAGCGAAACAGTGTTATTAAAAGTAGAAGGTCCACCCACCAACACCCTAATAAATAAATAATATAAAATGATTGTATTTTATGTTATGTTACTGTTCGCTTTGTTTTGTTCTGACCTGCACTAGAGCTGATGACTTTTCTGATGTAATGTGCCTACGGGGAATCCATTTGTTTATATTATTCGAAGGTTTAAGCAAGATAAATCTTCGTTTAGCGAATAGCCCGCGCGGCGTATCGCGCAATGCTTTTTCTTATCTCCACCGTTCGCCTTTTCAAGACTTAACACTGCACTTGAGGGAAGTGAACACTGACCCTATCTCACTGAGTTCCCTTTCGAATTGCCCTCGATGGTAATCTTCGGCTAAGTGAATGTATTCTGAGTGAAACTTATGAAAGTTGGTTGAGAAAATAATAATAATATGTTAGGTTAGAGTTTGTCTTGATTAGAGGGCCGAGAGCAGAAGAGCATTCAACAATGCTTCAATATCAACAAATGGATGTTCCACAGTCTAAGTCATTTTATAGTATGCTCCACGAGATGAAAAATGTACTATTTGATCAGCTTTTTATAGCGTGTATAAATACACTTATAAGCTTACTAGCGACCCGCACCGACTTCCCACGGAGTTGAAACTTTCAAAGATCTTTCTTAGCGGATGCTTACGTTATAAAATAAATCTCTGTTCCAAATTTCAGCTTTTTAGACTTTGCTTTTGCTGTTTTTGCTGGGCGTTGATAGGCAGGACAAACGATTGTATAAGTATATAGATTATACAGGAGAAATTAAAAGGCTCACATCACACAACTCATTAGATGGGATAACGCTTTGAACCTGTGTAATACTGAAGGATCGCATTGAGGCGATTAAAGAATAAGAGAAGGTAACAATACTAAATACGTTCCTACTGTTACTTCACGGTGACCTTCTATAGAAGGGTGATTGCCGCCTCTAATTGAAACGCATTGTGTTCCACCATTCTCAGTAGTTCAATAGGATAGATAAAACAGGATATCGCATCCATTAAGCACGGCAGTATTCCATGAGTCGTGGTTACTACCGTTGTAGTGGCTGCCTTGATTATTACTGCGGTCATTACATTTTTGTGTGTCCTCGTCCTGGCACTTAATTCTACTACTATTATTAAAAACCATAATTTAGGTAAATAAACCTAATGTTGGGTATTCCGATTGAAAAATGATACAAGTTTATGATTCCCTTGCCCGAGTATTGTATTGTTGTCTTCGTTGCAACAATATCAATATTTACTTTAGCGATAGAGAATAGCTTGGCTTCAGCTACTAACATTAATCTAAATGGTTGCCTATCACATTCAGTAATGGATGTGAACGAAGCAAGCCTTAGCAGCGGCGGCGTGGGCGCATCCATTGTTTCTAAGTTGAAGTTTGGCTGACCGTTGAATGCAAAACTGAGATTGGATGTGCGATTTAATAGACGTTTTTGTTCGCATTCAAGTAAACGTTACAATAAAGTCACTTGTTAGGCATCTGTAATGAAATAAATAAACACAAGTGATACTTAAAAAAAATTAAAAACTAAGTTTCTGTTATCGGTTTTAAATCTAAATGCAAATTCTAATGCACATCAATCAGATTCAAAGGTCTTAATATATTCTTGCTGGCTCAGCAGCTCATAGTATCGTGGTGTTTCTTGTGATCTTGGACACCAGTAGCGACCAACGACCGAGTGGACCGCCAATCTGTTAGTTCTCCTTATCTTTTTAACTATTAATTCTACCCTCGAATCTTTTAATATGAAAATTTTTTGGCTCAATATTTAGAATAGCCTTCAGTCACAGGCATTAATTCATCACGAGCAAAGCTTCGGCTAAAAAGCAGTATTATATTATACATATAAAAATCGCAAGGAAACTGTCAATTCTTACCAGGCTGAGATCGAATTACCATTGAACAAGTAAACAGTAATGGGGCGTTGTGAGCTTCACAACTCCTCGCGTCATCCCGTGGGTGGGCCAGGAAGTATCTTTTGCACACCCACGGGCTTTCATCGTACCGTGATTCATATCCGTTCAGCTCTAACTATATTAACTTTGCGACTAGTCCGTCTTCCTACATTAGCCAGGACGGGCTCGACGAGCATTCGTTTGGCAGATTTATGTTTTACTTGTTCACCAAGTGGTTCTGGCTTTCTTTCAGTGGGAGTTTCGATTTATGAGGGCAAAATGTAAAATTAATGACCCATTAAATCCTTTTGTATGAGCTTACATAACTAAGTAATAACATTGGTATGGCTAAGCCATAAATCAACCTTTGCACATTCCCAACATATTATTCGCATGACGAATAATATTTTCCCAACATATTAGCTACATACATGTTACATTTTTTAATTGTGGATTTATTTATTATACAAAATAATAAAAAACAAACTGTTACAGAACTTATTAAAAAAATGTGGATAACTCTAAATACTAAGAAGTGTAAACAAGACATTGATGTCTGATGTCCCCTTTCAACAGTAATGTTGTCAAAAAAATATCTAGGAAAAAAGAACAACTAAAATAAACTCTAGAAAAGAAATTAACAATAATAAAATTAAAAAAGAAATGACTTTAGGGCTTAATGATTTCTTTTAATTCACATATCAACCCTTATCTTCCAACCTACTTTTGTTAATTTTAATTTTAGTAAAAAAGTTTCTCGTGGCTTCAATCAATTCTAATTTTATAAGAATATACCAAAATTAAATCAATATACCCAGAGTGACTCGATCCATAAGGGGTCATTTATTTATTACGTAAGACGATTTAGGGGTCGACCATGTCTCATTTTTTCTTACAATGGGAGCCTTGATAGTTCTTACGTAAGATCACAAAAATGCGCAGTTAAGATTATACTTTGAAAAAGCGCGGGCATCCGCACGAGTGCCAGACTAATCAAAATCTTATGTAAAGGTGAATGATAAAGAAAAACTTTAAAATAAAACCGAAGTTGATTATTACCAAAAAATTAAAATTATTAGTACCTTTATATGTACACATAAACGTTCCTATATATTGTTTCTTTGTAAAATAAAAATTAAAACAAACCAAACGTGTACATTCTTTTCCTGTAGATTATTAGGTAATAAATATTCAATTTATTCTTCGGCCTATTCTTATTTTTTCTTACATAGGGGTGGGAGAGGATCAAAAACTGTCAAAAATCAACTTACGTAATAAATGAATGTCACCTAACAGAGTGAGAAAGGTAATTCCGTCATTTAATGTCGATCATTTAGTTAGATCCTATTCGCCACTAATAATTTAAAAAAGACTTTTATATAATACAACTATATTGCTTACAACTAATCTTCAGCTTTCTATGATAAAATCTCTCCACCTGTTACACACAGAGCCTGTCAGGAGCCGTCGATACGGTAATTTTGATAGATTATCTGGTTGATTAGACACACGAGTCGAGTCAGGGTGCGTGTAGCCCTAAGGACATTTTTCAGTCCACCGTGGAGTAGCGAAATTATAGGCTTTTTACAAGTTAATACAGTAATAAATAGGCGATAAGCATCAGCGGTGCTAGCATAGCACGCGCCAGATATTCCTTGGCGCAAAACATTCACTCTTGTTTATTTACTTCGTCTTATGAAAAGTGAAGTCCCGGGATCTACTGAGTGTGGCTTTCTTGCCACACTCAGTATTTTTTTATTATTTTAATACCGTACAAACAAAGGTATATCAGCTCCATCATTCCCGGTGACCAGATGGCGGTTTAAATGGCGGTTAGCCTACTTGAAAGTTTACTCAGATATGGTGAAAGAAGCCCTAATATTAAATAATTGCTCTGAGGGTTATTCGTATCTTTTATTGGTGAATTTAGAAACAAAGGCGTCATTAAAATAGCTTTTAGATTAAAGTATAGTATGTATTAATTTCTGGGATCAGTCTTTGTGCCAATTTTTATTCGAATCTATTTTATGGATATTTTGAGCGTAATAAATTTACATGTCTTCAAAAACGAAATGGTTATGGTTAACGTATAAAAATTGTATAAGTTCATCATACGAAATGAAAATTCATAGAACCTACTCTATTCATGCTAACAAAAAGGTTCCGCTAGTTTAATATAGATTCCGCTAGTAGCTTGTAGCTTAGACCGTAGCTGTAAAGCCCGGTAGCGAGCTACTTTCACTGCCCCAACCAAGAACACGAATTTCGACTAATAGTTTGAATTATTACGGCATCTGTATGCATAAACAATGCTTTATGGCTTTGTCTCGAACAGCAGTGAAAGGTTTACAACAAAGGTTATACAGTTAGGCGTATTGGCAAGTTTAATGAACTGGGTTAGTTTAGATGACTGTATTGTAATTATGTATTTTTACTCACTCTTAATATATATTTAATAATTTTGACATTTTTCAAATTGCATAGAAGTTCTCGTAAACTTTCGCCTTGTCTATACTAATATTATAAAGAGAAAAGATTTGTATTTTTGTTTGTAATGAATAAACTCAAAAACTACTTGACATATTTTAAAAAATCTTTCACCTATAGAAAGCTACATTATCAGCGAGTAACGAACCTACTACATTCTATAAAGTAACGCTGACGAAGTCGCGCGCAACAGCTAGTAACTTATATTACTTTAAGCAGAATAAACAATTAATTTTTAACATCCTACACGATTAAAGATTTCATATCTACTTCTTATTAGTAAAAATAAATATTTAAAGAAAACCACGAGATATTAGCCTAACAAAAATCCATATTTCCTTTGATCGTTGTGGGCGACCTTTCCGGGTCTCGAATCTCGTTTTAATATTGCACACAATAGCGAGGGGACCTTAAAAGCTCGAGCTTCTTGCCCATTATGGTGCATTCAATTAAGAATTTTGCGTCTTTTTTTCTGCTTTCATAATAAATAAAGTGCCCCGTGCGCGCAATTTGCATCGGCCATTGTTCGGTGCATTTCAACTGAATGTATTGCCGAATTTTTTTCACATTCCATGTCTTTACTTATGTTTTTATTTGTACTGGCTCTTAAAAACAATACGCAATACATTGCCGGTTGTTTTATTTAAATTCTCTCTCTCTCACGTTTATTCTTTATTTACGAAGGATTATGCTCAACGCTTTTTGATTCGTATTGTGCGCAATAGGTATAACGTTGCACAAACAATTATAGGCATATTTTGTTAGTCATGTATACCTACTTATAAAATTGTGTCTTGACTATCAACGCACAGCCAAAATTACTAAATCTAGAAAGATGAAATTTGGAATATAAGATTATTTTATAACGTAAACATCCGCTATGAGAGGATTATTGAAATCCGTTTTTTGAAGTGAAGTCGGGAGCGCGTCGGTTGTGATATATTAGTCATATTTATTTGTCGTATTGGTAGGCCATCTGGCGACACTGTTGTGATATACTTTATTATCTGCGATATTCCTTTTGTTTATTTTTTAAGTAAGGTTTTTATCATTGTCATAGATATAAGTTAGCACCTAGCAACCGTTGTTGATAGAATTTTCACTGTCATTAGAAAATACACATCTATGTACATATTATCTTGAATTTTAATTTAATATATAACAAATTGGCGACGATGTCATTGGAATTAAAAAAAGTAAAACGTGCACGAGCCACATTTCACACCAAACATGATTAATATCAGTTCTGTGATTTAGCCCTGAATACACAAAGAGCGAGTTACTTTTGAATATAAAATATTAGTATGTATTTAAAAAGTATATTACACGAATATCCCCATACATTAAATACATGATAATTTATCATTCCTTTCAAGAAGTATTCCTTGTAGGTACACGATCAGAAATTTATTGTTCATCACGTCATTCATATTGGCAGTTTATAATTCAATGTTTAAGAAAAATGATTACTCTGTGACCTAGCATTCAGTCGGAAATGTGTAATAAAGAGATTAAGGTGGACGCGGATCGTATTGCCTGGAACGAATGAATTCTGTACCAGTACACGCCTGTCTTGAATAACTGCGATATTGTAAGAACGTGAATTATGACTGTGTGTTATGCAAATAAATTGGCATGTTGAATGCTTAGAAAATACAATGTAGTGTATGCTGTGTTATTTTTAATTAAATTTGTACGTGTCGATTTTAAGAGATCGTATCGGTGTGAATGTACCTTTTACGAATCGATTACGCCCAACAATTAATCTCAACAAAATACCAATTGATTTTGACTGACGGAAGGCAAGCTTTTTGCACACAAAACGATATTACAATTAAATGCAATAAATTAAAAATATGAATTCATTAAAATTTATTCAGAATAAATATGTAAATAAAAAATATGAATTCATTTCTGTTTACATGTTGACTGACTATAAGTACAGGAAGATTTTTTTATGTATAAATACAAAATATGGTTATATCAATTTATCGTCGTTTTTCATAACTAAACCCTAAATTAATATTGGCAATAAATGCTATAGAGGTATTCCCTATATTGGAGTATTGGAGTATTCCCTATATTCCCGTATTGGAGTAGGTCTTCCCTTTCCCTTTAATCAGATTTTGTATTTTTTTGAACAGATTTTGGTTTGTTGAATATTACTAAAGGGCTTCTCCGGAAGCGGCTGGATGCGAAAGAGAGAAGACTGTGCGTGGTGGCAAGCCTTGGGATGATGAATATCACTAGGAAATTATCTCTTACAAAGCAAGTCACACCAGTTTTCAAAAACGTATCATGTAAACAAATAAATAATGTCAAACTGTGGCATCGATAAAGAATTCCATAAACGTTTTATGTTATGTTTTAGTAGGTTAAAATGAAAGCGCCATTAAACGCGTTCTCATAAGTAATGAGGGACAACCAGACAGACCACCTATTAACCTACTTATATTTACGAGCCGACCCATCCCTGAACCATTTCGTTTGACCTTGAAACCTTGACACTGGCGAATGCCACAATCGGCAAATTTAATTTTTTGCTAATATAAACCGTTGTCGTGTAAAATTAAATTAACAGAAAACCAAGTCGTCTTCTGCGTTTGTCAGTTTGTTTACTGGTGGCAGCAAATGCCAGTGATTGAGGATAAACATACTTAATGTAATTAATATTCACATATCCCTTTTTGCCGAATGAAACTATTTAATGAGTGTAGAAAATCAATACGGCATACATAACATAGTTCGCGTTTCCGCCTTGACATTGACCTTTCCATACGGCATCCTTCACCTGACCTTGCGTCAATCTTGAGCTTGAAACCGTGCGAACCTAGCCGCCTGTAGTAGGTGAATCGATAAGAAGGAAACATTTCTACTCGCGCACCGTTTTGAAGTTTTCTGACCTTGTTTCTTATTTCGAAGTTTATACCTTGAAAAGCTCCGTCACTGCCCCATTTTTTAAACCAATATTTGTATTTGTTATTCAAGTAAATTTTGTTAAAGTAATATAATATCTTATTGTAACATTTAAGACTACTTCTACTATGGTGATTTCACGTGATGTAAAGTTATGATAATGTAATAAACTATGTAAAGTTTTTATAAAACACAATGTCATCGTCTAACTAACAGCGCTTTTTCATGTTACGAGTATAATTTCAATTATTATTATCAGAAATATTTAATATGACTGGTAATATATAATTATTGTATAATGTCTCATGTTTTTGACATATTTTGTTATAATTACACGAACATGAGCATTATTAAGGTTATTGATATTGTCCATCTGTTAAACTTTTGTTTCAAGGATTAGAAATTAAAGGATACTAAGCGCTTTATTAGGAAGATCAATAGGATCTGATGATGTGAAATCGCAAGGTCCTCAATATAATTCATTTGAAAAGACTTTTTGGCAAAAATGCAAATTTTAAAATATATAGTTTTTTGTTTAATTTTTCTAATATAAATTATTATATAATTTTTATTATTCTTTCAGGTAAATACGTCAAACATCTATAAGCACAAATTTAGTTCATATTTGGTAAGTCTACTTACGAGTATATGTATAATTGAAGAAAAATGTCATACGCTTCAAGCTTTCTCTAATTACACGTCATAAACAAAATATAGATAGACAAAATGGATTTCTTTTATAAACTAATTATGTTCTTGAGATAAATACATCCTTTTAGAATTACAACCTATTGATGAGACTAACGATCAATTAAAATTTTACCTGAATTACTAAATTGTTAATCAATTTACTCCAATTTTCTTAACTTAACTTTAATATTTACTTAAACTTTATTTTAATGTGTGGTAAAATTTAGGTAATTTCTAAATACATGAAGATGTATTATTTTTAAAAAAATATGACTTGGAACATATTATGTATGAAGCCAATTAATCTTTAGAGAAAGTTTAGTGATTGATATTCATCGTAAGATTTCGATTGTAATTCGAAAATTACTTAAAACAATTAATTTGTTTGTTAAATGTTCAACGCAGACGAAGTCGCGGGCGCCGGCTAGTAGACAGTAAAATGGCATCCCTTACTCACGTATTGAAAGACAGCACACGTTAGCTATTGGTGGTTTTGCGTAAGGGAATGTTAATTGCTGTCATTAATAATAAACTAATTTCTTAACGCCGTTCGACCTATGCAGGTAGCCATTTTCGTAGTATTTAGCTACACTAATTTTATATTCATAATTTCAAAACGCAGCTTTTTGTGTCTTTTCAAAAGTTCTATATGAATGGTGTTTAGCGTAAACATGACGTCAATGATCATTAGTTTGCTACAAACCCCCGCGACGGCACGAGCTGCTTTACTATCGTGTCGATACGATCGATACAGTAAAGTTATCTCTTGAGGGCATCGTGCGATTATACAACGTCTAATCCTCGTCTCGACTCTATCGTAACGTAATCCGTCAACATTCAACTTGATGAATCAATGTGTAGGCAACCAGTTTGTTGAGGAATTTTGTAACAATGTTTTTGCGGTTTGTTTGACAGTTGCTCTTTCGCAATACACACGCATAGTGAACACTAGGTATTCATTTTATTCTCTTAAGTACCTCAGAAAAAGATAATTAGAGACCATCTAAGAGACTCTCTCCTGGCTTCGCACATATGCAGTATTTTTTTACAAATAATAATATACACAATACCTACACAAATTTTCTTGGTTTATCGCTCTTTCCATTAGTGAAAACCATATAAAAATCTGTTGAGTGCTTTAAAAGATATTATCGGAAAAGCAGAGAGAAGCAGTCAGCGACTTTATTATGAATTTTTTTTTCATGTTAAGCTCGACAGACAGGCTAACGGTCCACTTGATCGTAGGTGGCTGCCGTCGCCACAAGCAACGCAATTGGTGCTGCAAGTGTGCTGCCGACTATAGTGAGATTAAGGATGAGGGATTGGGATAGGATAGGGAATTGGGCACTGGCGTCCCTTATTTATTACACCGAAACACAGCAGCACACATACTGTTATATCACGATGGTCTTCTTTAAAGCGGTGATTACTGCCGCCAGACGGTCTTCCCAAATGACTTCGAAACTAAGTGTGCCCTAACCACTAATTATAAATATAGAATATCTATAGCTATAGATTAGCTATAGATTTGTTTTTATTATATAAATAAAATAGAATTATAAAAACAACTGTATTATTATTATTGAAATATAAGCTCCTTTTAAATGTTATATCTACTGTAACGAGGCGGGTAGAGAACCTCTATTACATAAGCTTGATGTTTGCAACTTATGATAGACAAGTTATGATTTTTGTTGTCATAATTATTTATTACATTCCAACATGAATTTTATGATTTATTCTCTTGGACTTAAAAGTTAACTGATACTTTTGAACTTTAAGTTTTTTTACAGTCAGATACTATATTACTGATATTAAGTTTAAATATCTAGAAATTAGAATTACAAATGCATTTTAGCTAGTTTTAGCGATCTATTGTTAAAATACCAATTTGTCTAGAGCTTCCAGTTTCTACTTATTTCCCCTTAATCTTCTAATTATTGATGAATTCAACAGAGAGGGGTGGATCAGGATATTTTGGTGTGATAATTATGCAGTAACTGCCCACGCCACCTACAGTCTTCCCACAGTCTGTATTGTGCCTTCCTGTATCTAGTTAGGTCAAAATTGAAACAATGCTTTCACCACTTTGATTTTAACGCTTCTACTAATTAATGAGCACTGTTTAGTAACAGTTACTTTTAGATTATCCAATTTATTTAAGTCTGGACATATAAGGGACTATGTCAAATAAGCTTTATGCATAGAATGGTGTTGATATATGGTATTATATTACCTTCACGCTAATAAGTAGTTTAAGATGTTTTTCAATTATGTAAGGTCAGGGGGTTATAAAACTGGATGGTACCTAGTCGAGAGTTTCAGGTTAAGCAAGCTATAAAAGTTGAGTGGAGAAAGTGGAATTCGTTGCAATTTTATTAGCCATCAACGTCATCAATGCTTGTAAATGAAGCTATTGAGAAATTAAAAAGCATCGACTGTCGACGTAAATGCTGACTTGAGGGACGTGACAGATCATTTATCGATACTTTTCTCTTGAATTACTATAAAAGCATACTGATTATTTGAAGTCAGCTGTTAATCAGCGAACTGTAAAAGTAAAAAAAAAAATATTTTATGTGCTCGAAAATCTTAAAAATGCCAAAATATTTTGCATATTTTTTATCCCTTCAAATTTATACATAATTATATATATATATATATTACGTGTATAAAGATATAACTTATTTGTGTTTCACCGGCAATACAATAGGTATGATTTCAAAAATCCTTTCACCTTTTAAAAGCCACATTATCAGCGGGTAACATAGGCTATATTTTATAAAGTAACGCGGACGAAGTCCCGTACAACAGCTAGTATAATATATATTGAAATAAACTATTGTGAATCGCATATAAAGGAACTTTTTGTTGTAAAAATAAACTTGCACTTCACCTGAGCCCCGATAATAGATTCGCACTCACTCGGGAGCTAACATAACAACTAGCTAACGAGGCAGTTGTTGTATCCACAGGCGATGCGGACTCTAACTAAATCATATCGTCTAGAAAGTTAGCCTCCAGCTTACATGCATAGAGGTGATGCTTGATAATCTTTGGATGAGCCTTTTGCTTGCCTTTGTATGTTGTTATAAACAGATTCAAATGGACAGAACTTTTGAGATTCCATTAAATAAAAAAGAACTGCGGCCTTGCAGACATGTACAAACGAGTACAAACTTCTTTGCAGAGCATCGAATAAGTTTTGTACGTTGTTTTCTACATACATTGTTAATTATTGATTAGTGACAGGACACACTGCGTTTCGCGGTTATAAATAGGGCAACTCGTCTGGCGGCAGTAACCAACCACAAACAGAAACCACCTTGAAATAACCACATGCTATTATTTCACGGTGGTTTCTGTAAGGGGATGAACGAGTAAGGGATTTCAGAGCCCATTTCCCTTATATTTTCCTATTCACTTATCCTTAATCACATTCTGTAGATGAGTAAGACATGCTAAAATAAATTCAGCTATTAACGAATTGTTTTTTTTTATTTATCACAATTATTTGTATTTTTGATTGAACGCTTCTTCTAGTTTAGAACACTTGATATTTAAAATAAAGTTTAGGACAAAAAAAATATGACTAGGGATATGAGATACCGTATTCGAGAATCTTCATCATATCCATTCACACGAGTTTCCATATTTATTTATATCAGTTTATGATTTTGCCCGTTTCCACTGATTCGTGGCGATGTGTTTGTGTGCAGTTGCATTAATTAATGCACAGCAGTTGTTGCGCCTACGCGCATGCGTAGAAAGTACCAGTAAACGTATCTTGTGTATGTTTTGTAGGAAGTTGGAAGACTTGTAACCTGTCTATTCTATGAGTAATCGACTTCTTAAATAACAAATAGGTTTAACATTATTCCAGTGTTAAGAAAATGTGCAGATGTGCCGTCTCGATTTTATCAGAAATATTTAATTTCTTTAAAATAATACATTCGTGAAGCTAGGTAGCAACATGTAAATAATAAAAAAATGTTGTCCTTTGGAGCAATGTTTCTGCCAGATAAATAATTATTAAGTTATATTATCATCGATTTTACATTTATAAGAAAACTGATATAAACTTTAAATATGTTTATTGTTTATATTGTTAAATGTCTTTATTATAGGTATTATTATAACATAGTGTTATAACAAGTGCTTATGGGTTACTAGTGTCATAATTAAGACTATATTTTTTCTAAATACTCGTAAATTTCGCGGTTTCATTGGTGTAATGGTGCTACATAAATATATATATTCATATATTTTTTATGTAGCACCATTCATATTTGAAAATTTGCTGAATCTGAATGTCATCATTTATATTTTAATGGAAGTCCTTTCACAGTTAAGACAAACTTAAACTTTATTTATTTGTAAACATTTATACAAATCTAACTTTTAAATATACTTAAACCCAATAATAATATAAATATATGCTTAAATATTGTCATGTTTTTAAATACCCAACACATGGGTATTTTATATATCTATATGATTTTTTTTTGTTGATATTGCGTGTTCTTATGTCTATAAAATAGTAACCAATCGACTCCTATTTATTAACGTCCACCAGATTTTTGCAGAGCGACTTCTTACATAAATCCAAAGCAGTTTGTTATTTAGCGATGGAAGGTGTAAATAACGACAACATGTTTTACTTAAATGGAAACATGCATATAAATAAAATATAACACGTTTAATAGTGTTGTGTACAAGGAGAGTCGCACGAGCTAACCAGTTAGCAAAATATATTAGTACTGAACCAGGCAATAATGTTGATCGATTGATTAGATGATAAAGCTTAACATATTCTTGAACATTGCGCAATAATTGGGGTAAATACCTACAACTTCATATTTTATTACCTTTTTTTTAGAATGAATATAATATTTGATTGTAGTAGTGGACAATATCCTAAAAGCCTTGGGACTATAGCAGCTGATGTGAAATAAAGAAAAATGGGGGTTTTAAATGGTTTCCGGGTAATTTTTTCCAATTTTTCTCTTCACAAGAACTTTATTCGGACTTCAAAGAATATTTGAAAAAAAAAAAATTAAATCCGAATAGGTGCAGCAGTTCTCCAGTTTTTCCCTTGGTAACACATTGCGATTCATTTTTATTTAACATATATAGTTTTTATTTATTTCCATGTAAAGGATATTCTGTTGAAAATGTTTAAAACCACGTACATATTTAGATTTTATGCCTTATTCACGGAATTGGATAATTTTTTTACTCTATTCCAATTTATTAATTAACTAATACACATTTCCGCCTGGTGTTGCTTGGGACAGTGACAAAAAGCTAGTCCTGTCTTTACAGACCAACCTGATTGTCGGCGTTTACCTTTCTCGGTACTTCGAATGGTATCGAATACATAGAAGGTGCTAATTAATTATGTGTTATTTATCGATTATTGCGAGAAATCGTTGCAATATAAGCTTATCGTAACCAATGATCGTGTACTGCTCGCATTTATCTCGAATTTGTTCTAATTAATTGGTTTTATTGTGAGAAAAGTGAGAAAGAAGAAATCACAAGACTAATATTATTAATATAATTGATCTAAATCATAGTGCCCAATGAAAACCAATTTATTTTTCTCAACCCTTGTCTTGCCCTAAGGGTCGGTAGCGCACTTATAGTACTTAGGGCCTGTTTCACCAACTACAAGTAAAGTGTTGATTAGTTACTTTTAGAAATAATTTTATGTTTTATTAAATTATGCACTCGGTTTACTGCATCCTTCGGTAGGCGAATTTTTTTATTATTTTCTTTTTAATGTTTGAGACTTTTACCGTACAAACAAAAGTATATCATCTCCATCATTCCCGGTTACCGGTGACTTTAAATGGCGGTTAGACTACTTGACACATGGTGAAAGAGGCCTTTAATTGAGCGGTATATGAGTGGTGTTATTAGTGTTTATTAATTGTGACATTTAATTAAACTTTACTGTTATTTTTGGAATATTTTTTTATAATAATATGTAGATAGGGTCACGTCCTTTATTAACATAGAATTACATATTATGGTACTTTTTTCATATACCTAAAACAGCTAGTAATAAAATATACCATACTGTACCATTCGGTAGAGAAGGAATTTTATCTTTTAATACCAATAAATTTTAAAATTTGTATATCTAACTAAAAGTTGGCATAATAAGATTATATCAAAAAAGAACAAAGGCCTATAAGCATTCGTCATACAATTAGTCTATTATATAACGTATATAATGACATGCAAACTTAAAGATTATAGGCAGTAATGACTTATTATTTCCTCGTAATAATGTCACAGCGGCATTTAATTGCCGATATTCCAAGTTACATAACAACAGATCCGATCTTAATTTGATTCATAAAAGTATCGCAGACGCCGACAGACCTCAGACCACTTTCTAAGCTCTAAACTTGATTGAGCCATTTACCATAAAATAGTGTATTGTGGCCACAGTAGGTAGATAATCGGCGCATGCAACTTTGCAGATTTTATCGCTAGTGAGTGACCTATGCATTTGCAATCATTCGATTTTATCGATAAATTTCTGACATCATTATTGAACTTAAGACCGTTTCTGTACAAATTTATTAGATGCGTTGTTTTAGACTGTATATTTTATGGCTATCACATTGTTTTTAAAAGTAAACGTTAATAAGCTTTTAACAGCACAAATATTCATCCTACAATTTATAATAAAGAATATATAAGTATACTAAGAAATTTTTATTATATTTCATTTAATTATATAAAGGCTATTTATATATTACAAATTTGATTGTAAAAGATATTTAATTATGCGTAAACCGGTAAAAACTAAGGTATTACGAAACTATCGTAAAAGAGATACACCAATGTCTTGATTTCCCTTGGTAATAAAAGTTTATTTTTTAAATTATATTGACATATTTTTATGTAACTTTTGGGAAGTGAGTTGACGGTCCATTTGATAGTAAGTAGGTATCGTCGTCTATTAACATACTATGAAAGTTGTACAAATATGCTGCCGACTTTGATAGGATAAAAGATAATGTATAGAGGAGGAGATTTGTTCTATCTCCTGTAGTCTCTTGGTTGTGTGTGACTTTTGTGTGTAATAATCTTTAATTATTTAAAGTTTCTTTAAAATACAAAGAAAATATTGTCATTGAAGCAGTTCACACGAGTGTAAAAATGTTTTAAATAAATAAAATCTACGTCGTAAACAAAATTAAAGAAGCGAGGTGCATTTCGGATGCAATGTGAATTCGTGACCAGATGCCCATATTAACATATTAACGCAGGACAAACGAGGACAGACCGCCACGGACCGCGTCTAAATGGCGACCATTATCGACATTATCGACACGATCTTTTCGACCCACGCCCCTCCCTACGTATCCATTGGTTTAATTTTACAACTTACTCCATTGTCGCAGTTTAATGTCACCGTACTGCTTAATCGTTTCGCGATTTTATGTGGATTTCTAAAAGCATTTTACGTTTCTCTTTACTGTTGAAATTTGCATAAGTCAAGTAAATCTTCTTTATACTCGTAGTTCGCCACTTTATCGCACCAATGATATTTATTTTATTTTCTCTTCCAATCAATACCTACGTGTGTTTAATTTCAGAGACTTCGTACTCTCCTCAATATTTGTATTAAGAAATCAATATTTTCTCATTACGGAAACCCCGAACATAATTGCATTTTACATAGTACTCTGAGCAACTTTGAAGTTTTTCATCGTTGGTAACACACACTGCATGCAATCGTGTCACTTTACCTATAGCAAAACTAATTTGCACAATCAGAAGAGTTTAGCGAAATTTCATAGGAGTCGGCATCACGCTGTGTTATTACGCTACGAGATCATAGGTGTGTAGCGCCGCATACTAAGAGACCTAAGAGACTCTTGCCATTGTCGCACACGATGCCATAATTACAATTTATTAAATTTTACATCTTTTCATACAATTTTCTTCAAATAATCATATAATATTGTTGTTATTTTTTCTTGGCCAGTAAGCGTTATGCAAACGAACAACTACAACCTCTAAATCTTTGACTAAGCGTTGCATCGAGTCTCAATATTATTCATAGCTGTGTAATAGACAATCTTCCAGAGTACGCTTTCAATCCCTTCATGCATATAAAAATATATGATCATAATGTTAATTTACTAGTTTCCAAAAACCAAGCAATTTATGTAAGACTAGCTGTAGCATGCGGCTTGGCTCGCGTAACTTTATAAAGACAGTGAAAGAATTTTTCAAATCGGTCCAGTAGTTTCGGAGCCTATTCAATGCAAACAAACAAATCTTTCCACTTTATAAATATTAGTATAGATTATACCTACCACTTGTTCTTTTCGCTTAAATTAAAAAAAATAAATTATATAATATGTTTTAGAATTGTGTACCTAATTGGATTGAGTTTCGTCTCAATTTTATGACTGTATGATTCCTAAAAATATGCATAATAGGATAATGTACGGATAATAGTATGTAGACGTAAGATTTTCCTTTATTTTTTTTTCTTTTAAAATAAAAAATAAAAAATTTAAGATGCGAACAACATCATAAAAACAACAAAATCACTGATAACTCTTTCGAAAGATTTTAAAATATATATTCCATTTTAACTTCTACAATCCTAATCCATGGAACAGTAAGTATCTATCAGCTTATCTTCTCTCAACAATTTTATTATTGATATTAGACACCCAGTAACTCAGGCTCATGGTGACTGTTCGAGCGGTATTATACGCTCATCCAAGATGGCGGGTGGCAGTTAGCCGTCAATTTATAGGCTTTTGGCGGGAATCACCCACGCGTTGACTTGACGTCCGTGTAATGCGCGCTCGATTTGATGACCGCTAAACACACAATACAAAAGGCACAAGGTATACACACTCTCCCGAACTACGTATTTCATAAAGTTTTTCTATATAATATGTTGTTAATCTTTGTACCTAACTTTCATACAAAATCGATTAAAGATTTACATCTAAAGCATTAACGTCTCATTAACCTTAAAAAATAACCTTTTGAAACTCAAAATATAAAATGGTTACCATATGCAGTCACTTAGGAATCACTTTAATTAAACCTATAGTTAGACCTTTTAGTTGCTGACATAAAATGCACATCTGTTCATGCCACTGTTAAGTTTTAAAGATATCCATGTTTTAGTTAGAGAATTATTATTTCGAAGGCTGAAATTTAACGAACCTCTAAATGCTTATGGAATTACGCTGTAATTCCATAGGTCATATCAAACCTTTTGTGTGATTTTATTTTATTTTATTTTATTTATTAGGAAGCTAACACAGTATACAACAATCCATACACTTATTTATATTTAAACAATTTTTTATAATATTGTATACTCCACTATAGAGCCGTAATAAGACATATATTTTTGATAATAAATAGCAAATACTTGCAGTGGGACATAAATGAGCGAGGGTGTTATTTTAAAGCTTAAATTTAAAGTTAATAGCAGTTAGTTCACTGTTTCCTTGAATATACTATTGCGCTAGACTAGACTGTGCTACAATCATTGGCATTGGCTGCAACGGGAACAGTCTTCCGTGATTCTAGCGCCCGTATCGAATTGCTGTGTATTCCTGTAACAATTTATGTGGTCATTGTATATAAGTTTATAATATTTTGCTAAATATCCACATTATATTTTATTGTGTATAGCGAATCGAATGTGCTATTATAATAAACTTATACACAATTTCTGTTATAAATAAATACATTAATCAAATTAAGTATGTTACCTTACAGAATGGTAAACATTTCTTAAAAAAACTTATGATGTTTTAAATTTTTATAATTAAGTAGGTACCGCTGTGCTATGTTTCTCTTAATATTAATTTGTTCTAATATAATAAATTTTAATTTTTTATTAAATAAATTAAATTGTAGATTTATCTGTTATCCTAAAATGTAATACAAAACCAACTTATGCCCGCAACTTGCGCCCTTTTTTCTTAGCCATAAAACATTTTATTCGATCTCTTGCTTCATCAGGCGTTGAATTTTTTATTTTTATTTTTAGATGATTCCTCGGGAACCGTACTTTTTTCTGGATGAAAAGTACCTTATGTCCATTTCTGTTTTCCTTTCAATATGTATGAAAAATTTCATGAGAAGTTAAGGCTTGAAAGCGTAACAAATAATAAAATAAATTGCACAAACACGTCTCTCTACGAGGTCTTTATTCATATACAGTAGTTATATTCTATTCGCCAAAGGCGTGCAACTATTTGTATTTAATTATTTTAATTTAATAAAACTTTTCCTATTACGCTTATTTTTTTAACGACAGACTTACTCACTGTTGCATTTTTAATATTAGGTTAGGATGTTAACGATTCGTTTGGGTATGTTATGTAAGAAGAAAATATTAAAATCCTCCAAAATATCACCTCTATTTTAAACGCCTGGCACATTCACGTTTGAATAACGTATTTGATATAAACAAGCTGTCACCTGTAATGTCGTAACGCCTTCAAACACTAGATACTAACTGCATTAAGATAATTCATAGATTAGTTGTACAATGTTAATGATTTGATAACAATGTTGCGAGGCGCGGCGAACAAGCTCAATATTACATTAAATTGACGTAAAATTTTCATTGCACCGTAAATTTACAGTCGTTCAAGAATAGCTAAGCTTTACTGCCAGTAGGTGTTTTTGTCTAGAATATTCGTGTCTCGAAATGAAGACAATAAAATGGTTGCAGTTTCATTTATTATGTTCTGTATTAATATTTACTAGCTATGATGTAATACGCGAACAGTGGGCCGCTAAACTATTGTTCGTTGGTGTTAATATCGACGTAATTAAATTATCACGAAATCTATAATATTGTGTTTATCTGTGAGCGTCTTTAATATTTGTATGTTCAAATCGGGCAAAATTTTATCGCCTTTTTTGTTACTTGTATCGCGAGAAGTAATAAGACATACAAAAATGGCCTCTTTATAGTTTTTTTTTTTCTATTAATTCCACTATAAAGGTATACTATGAAATCCTGATATATATACGAATATATACGTTCATTGTCACGTTAGAAAGAGTGGTCGTTATTTTAAATCCACATATGAAATCGAAAATATGCAATCACCGCTTTTATGTATTTTATACTAATATAATATTTGTTATATTTTTGTTCATACCTATGTATATATTTATATTCTAGCTTTTAAAGATTTCAAATTTTTTTAAAATACGGAATAGGTGCTGCAGATTCCGCAAACCATAATGATTAGTCAATCACGATACCAAGCTTTGTGCAGTTCTTCAAAGTTTTGAAACTTGCAAATTTCGTGGAATGTAAACAGTGTTACAATTTCACTAAAGGTAAGACAATATTCACACACGAAAATATGTAAATAACATTTGAAGACGTGAGTGGATGAAGGTGATATGTCGCTTAATTCCAATTTTGAATAAATCTAGGTTAAAGTTTTACTTTTAATTTTTGATATAAGTCGCCACGGAACTGATTTTTGAACTAAATTATGACGCAAAATTGTGTAAACAACCTAAAATATTAATGGTATGATAGAAATTAAACACTTTTATTATTTTTTATAATAAAAAGTCAACATAACTCCTTCTTCCATTAACAAAAGTTAAACTTTTATGCACTTTTTGCTTTTTAAAATTGACTGTATATAACACCTTTTTCAACTTTCTGTTTTCCAAAATATGTCTTAAATCGACTATCTTAAGGTCTGTAATCATTTATATGGACATATTACCTTCATTAACGAAAAAAAAAACGAAAAAACCCAAAATCCACTCACGTCTTCATTTATTTAAACCAGAAATGCTTTAATTTAAAAAAAAGTTGACTGTGATTATTTCTATCAAGCCATTTTAGGACATGTCATAATTATTTATTTATTTAATATACATTTAAATTTATATTATATAACTATAATATAACCAACTACATATTAAGAAAAAGTAATATATAAAGATAAATGTGTTCCGTACCATAGCCGCTCTCGATGCCTGTCGCTCGTAAAAAAGAAACGCTGTTACTTAGATCCGCGTGTCTTCATATATAAATGACAAGCCGACATAAATTGCTAGATTTTTTTTTCCAAAACGTCAACTGCATAATCTTTCGTCGTTTCGTTACTTCGGACACTAGTTAGGCAACAAAACACAATAAAAAGTTGCAAAATTTTGACACGACCCGTGAAAGTGACGACGATCCGAGAATTTGATATAAGTTTTACGAGCTTTTAAAAATAAATACCGTGTCTTTCGTAACGTACAGTTAAATATTTTTCTTGAAAGTTTATGTTTATTTTATTTTTTAACCATTTCCTTGCAAAAAAACGGCACCGTGTCCGTTGTGTTTCAGCGCAAGAGTATAATGGATGCCAACATCTATTCCAGTAGTATCCCTTTTTCTTATCCTTTACAACGTTGGGTGACGTTGGTAGCGTATTTGCAACCCCCACTACGTTACTTGTCTCAATAGACATCGCCATAAAGTGAACTTTCTTGCCGCCCTTTATTTAAACATAAAAAAAAATTTCGTCGTGATCGATTGAATTGACTTGGAGTTTCTCCATCTTGAGTAAAATTTTTTACATGTTCACAAAATACATTTCTATAATCTCATAACTTTTTGGTTGTAAGAAAGTTGAAAACGAGGTTTTGTTCAAACATAAAAATAAAATAGATATATGTAGGTGCCTATATTCCTTCTTACTATTCAGGAAATTATCACTGTCGCATAACAGCAGCCTCAAACACAATTGCCATTCGTTTAATGTGATTGGTATAATAATTTTTTTTTTATTAACTTGATTCCAAATTTGTGTGCAACGCATTCTCTGTATTGAACTTCAACTTCATAATATAGGTATATTATGGTAATATAGGTATATTAGGTAGGTAGGTACCTAACCTAGAACTAATCGTCTTACATCGCAATCGCTACTACTCTAAGTGTCTATTAATAAGGCCCATAATGCAATGTATTAGTGCATTGTAAAACGCACTCATCTTCATACAAAATACAAAATGTGACCCGCACAGGGCTCGCTAACGAGCTGTTTAACATTTCGAACACACCGTCATTATAAATTTCTGTCTGCACAAAGGTTAAAACAGTACACAGCACCTATTTCGGAATACTAATTTAAATATCTTACATGTATGTAACGTAATATACCTACTCGTAAATCTTATTCTTTCCAACGCTTTTAAAAATCTTCATAGTTTTTGTAAAGTTCAACAATCTCTCTAGTAGTGATATACTACATATATTTATATTATGATTATAAACAATAAAATTATTAGGTAGGTACTCCATAGCATCGTAACATCTTTGACAGATTTTTGAAGAAGTTTTTAAAAAACGTTTTAGTTATTTTTTTTATTAAATAGTGCTGTTTCTTTTGTTTTATTTTCTTCTATTAAAAAAAAACTATGCTTATCTATAACATAATTATCGTTCGTTCGGACTTAGGATTTGTCCATTTCATAATTCGAAGTTTATATTTATATTTTCACCTACGAATTGTAATATAACTACTGTGACAAATACTTTGGGATCATTGTCGTCTTGCGATCCAGCTGCGGGCATTTATTCCAACTAAATACACTTTCACTCCTTTTGTTCGCGTTGTAAAGCTTTATGCCACTTTTTGCTGGTGAAATAATATCATCTCAGACAATCGCTATCTGTCAAACGATAAAACCACTTTCTTATCTGCGAATCGCGTTTCATTTATATCTACTTATGTTAGGTCAGCGGCCGATTATTGATTGTTTATTGACCTGTGATCGCTTAAGAAAGAAAAGTCGTATGTCTGGCTTCGTTTTTTTAATTGCAAACATTTGTCTGTTCGAGAGACTGGCTCAATCCGTCACTTTAATGTTCCGAGCATGCTTATTGAAATTCGATGTCTATGTAGGTAATTAAATTAATTATATCAATAACACCAAGTCATGTCATTTCCTCTAAATACCGGTTTCTAAAACTGGCCATTCTTTAAAATTGCAATGAACACTCTCTAAGAAGACGTTCGTCCATATTAGGTACTTCATATCTACTCGCAAGTTCCGGCTTTTAATTAATACGAAATATAAATTGACAGTACACAACCTTTCCGGTGTCACGACTTGTTCTTACTAAATCAATAAATTTATTTTAATGACTTAATTTGCTACCGATGTTGCCTAACAATGCTGCAGAAAATATTCCTTTCTCTACTTAACGCAATATACAATCTTGTGCAATAATTTCTTATTTGAGTCAAATAATAAGAATTTAAATTTTAGGAATTAATTAAACTTAGGTTTTTATTACATATTTATCTCATTAAGAAACCAAGAGTAATTTTTATCTACATTGACGAAATATTACTTTGTGTAGTTACAGGTAACTCGTCGGAAAAACTAATGTAAAAACTAATATTGGAAATATATCAAACATAATAGACTCATTTTATGAAATTATAAAATCAATCAGATTTCGTCTATTGAGTATCTGTTTTCCCAGTTATTCGCAGTTAAAGACTGTAATAGATTAATATTTAGAAAGGAAAGGATTCTGTTCAAAAGTTGATCTCCGCTAGAGTAGCATTTCATTATACGAGTTTAGTAGACACCGAAGTACTACCGTAATTTAGGCAATCATCGATCGTCGTCTATAATTTAAATACGTGCAGCAAACGTTGGACTTACTGGCAATTTCTGCCAGATCCGATTTGTCATGAGATTTGCCTTGTAACAACGCCTTACATTAATTTTAATAGATTAATTAATTTTATTAAATTCTCAAGATTGCAGTAATTGCGAAGCACCAGAAGTTAGTTTGTATATAGATTTTTTGACTTCTCAAGACCAAAATTAAATAATAAGTGTCAATTTCTTTGTGAAAGTAGCCTAACGTCCTCGCGTGACCGTCGTAATTTGCCGTGGGGTACAACTGAGCAATAGTGAGCAAATAGTGTGTTCTATCTTACAGAATTCTCTCGAAAGCAATGTCATTAATGTGCAAATTTTCTCACCCGGCACACATGTCGCTAAATGCATCGGAATAATCTCGGATCTGGATGCGTGGGCGCCGCTTCACAGCCCTATAAATAAGTAACTAATGTACTTGCCAATAAATAAAAGTTTATCGTCGACTGCCACGCGTTCTACCTACTATGATAAATGTATATTGCCATCGACAAGCGTGAAAGTTGTACTTATGTACAATAATATATGTGCAAATAATTTCTCGGTCTGTTTTTCATCATTTGACTAAATTTGCTGCAAGTATGGAGTTTGAGAGATAATGGGGTCTTTAATGAAATATGAGACTAATATTGTTCCAGCTCTGTTCTTTTACAACTAATATTCCTATTCACAACGAATACGAGTATGGATGGGTTAATTATGTACTTTTAGTACAGATAACAAAATGGCAACCAATAGAAGCAAAGTATTGTACACCTTTTAATTAATAAAATTAGTTTAATTTAAAATTACAGCATAAAAATTTAAAGAATTTTATCCCCAACACATCTAAAACACATAATACTTATTTATAAATGTTTTTCAAATTTCCTTTTACAGCATTGTACGAGTATGTAATGTTTGAGTTACGATTGATCGCTCCTTTATTTAATCGTTATTGTTCAAATAGATATGATTTAAAGACTCCAACTAAAGAACATGGTGAAAGGCAATTTCGAAGGATATTTACGTTATTACAAGTACAATAATATAAGGTACTGTCCACTTGTTACGCCCAGCGACCGCTATAGAATGGCTCGAAGACAATCGATTCTAATCGATAATCGATATATCTCGAGACATTGCGATAAGTAGTGTTGTTCCGAACCGAACAGGTGCCGTGTCTATTGTCTCTGGCCAATTTACTTTACCCGTTTTAAAAGTGATCGTTCTAAGGTTTCAGTGAAATACTTAGTCAATTATTAATTTCTCTAACCAAATGTAAAAACGTGCAGTTTAAAAATACTGTACGACAAGACTTATATGCTGAAATGTAGATCAGGATGAAAACAGTAAATTCACAGGAGAAAAAAATGTAACTAAGCATTTCTATTTGAAATTCAGGTCGATTTAAGATACAATATGGGTTGTTGAGATCATTTGCAGTGTGCTGTCTTTGGAATCTTTATCGAACTAAATGACAATTCATTATCATAATCATTATCATCCATAAAACGTCCACTACTGGACATAGGCTTCCCCTAAAATTTAAAATTTAAATAATAATATTTTCTTATCGTGCCGATTTTATTGTAATTTCTATAATATCAAATGTTTTTAGTTTCCAAATAATGCAATTTATGTAATTCCACAATATTTATTTGCTTACTTCCTTATGCACATCCACTAAAACAATACCGGTAATTCTTCTACAGGAGATCCTTATATTGCTAAATCAATAAAAGTTCAATTTTAAGGCGAAATTCACTTATCCAATATTTTTTTAATAAACAAACAGGCCGATTGCAGGTTTTGTTTACTTTACTGTATGTAAATTTTAATTGTTCTTCCTTGTACGTAATAACAATTTTCGTGTCCATATTTTCACAGAGTATCAATACAATCTCGGTAGGTATTACGTCGTCATGTTGAACCAATGAACCAATTCCAATGAACAATGCCAACCCGGAAAATGTCGTTCCGATAAATCAGCTCTTATTATCTCGAAGCGTCTCGGGCGTCGTCGGTAACTTAAATACGCCATAACTATCGGATCGCATATAAGACCATAATTAATATCGACGAACGTTTCTTTCTCAATTTATCACCTTATATTGGTAACACGAAACACACGGCCATCTAGCTCGACGAGTATTTTGTTTTTGCGGTCTCTGTTTAGGCTCGTTGCTTCAAGATATTGTTGAACTAAAATCTTAGATTGTATGTATTTTATGCTGAATCCTTTCGACGGTTGGTGGATTTCGCTGCCTATGAACACAAACTACATTAGGGGAATTATATGTGTCCTGACGAACTTGACGCAATAAAATGTGCGGATGAGTCATCACTTGTTCACGCACTGAACTATATGTTTTCTGTTATTTAGCTATAGTCTTCTGTAAAGGGGATAGATAAGTCAATAACCGATAAACGCAGCGTGCGCTACCACTACTACACTGTTATAATTACCTACTTCATTTTACTCTCTGCAATTGTAGCTTGTTGAACAACCGCCAAAGCCATGTGTCCAAATCGTTAATTAAATATACCGATGTTATCGGCGTATTGTCTTCAGTACTTTCGAATTTCGTCCTCGGTACGAGGTCGCGACATCGGAAGTCGTCCCCATCAGATACCGAAGTCGAGTGAAAAGTTTAGGGTGTTGTCAGCGCCTTAAATGTTGGTCACGATGCGCGAGCAATCGAATTAAAAAAGGTTTGATCGTACTTGATTGTTTGAACACTGATTGTTGTAGTCACGAATAATTAAATGGACTCTTGGTTTTGTTCTTTTTTAAGATCAATGTCATGTTAAACAACGGAAGCTTAGTTTCTGAAAATAGTCATTTTATTGTACTTTGAAATTTTTGGCATAAATTTTTTGAAGGGAAGGTTTGCAGATGCATATTTCTTTTTATGATTATCTGGAAATTGAATATTTATTTCAAAATTTTCGTTAAACAAACTGTTAATAAACCAATATATGTATAATTGAAATTAAAGAAACAAAATGTTTAGTACTATTGATTGAAAATGACGAAAATAAGATACAAATCATATCTGTCTAGATTTCTATAATTTACAATATGTATTTAAAATTTTATACTGTGTAACGTAAAATATTCTTGCTCTACAGTTGCTACAAAACATACTTACATAAACGTTTTTTCCTTACAATGTCAATTTCATAAGAGACTCGCGTTTTTGCTTTGCTATTGTAATTTACTACGTGATTCTGTTCTCCTAACTCCATTGTTATCTGAACTCCTTTATTGTACGCAATTTGTTTTAACACTGTGTTGCAAGTCAGTATATCTTCAACGCCCATATTTTCGTGTCAAGGTACCGTCGAGGTTATAAAATACCTAAAATGGAAAAATATTGTGCTATTTTTAATGTTTTAAGAGGAGTAATAAAGTTGGAGAAATTATAGTAAATAATTGTACAGGGTTTCGCTACTCAGTTTATTCCTATTCCTAACCACCTTCACCCTAGCTCTACTCGTATCTTCCTCGTGGCCTCCACTCGAGAACCTTGTCATCTCCCTCTGCAATTCAGTACTTTTGTTATATGTAATATATTTCTTTTGTAATATGTAACAATTTATGTGATATGCAATCACATAAATTGTTAGTTCAAATTTTCTAGAAATATTATTTTTATATTTAGTATTTTACTTATTAGAACCCTTAAATTACTAGTTTAAATTAGTTCTTTTGAATTCATACTTTTGAAAATTTGAAAAATAATAATAAAATAAACTTAAAATTCGTAGAGGAAAAAAAAAATTCTTTTCGTGTAATTTAGAAAGATTTTCGACTCAGAATGTAAAAATAAAGAACCATCACATACCTAAAGAGAAACCCTTCCTCTATCTATAACCATTCATTCACTAAGAGCAAAATGAAACCGTGGCTACTAATAATAAACCTGCTATTTCTGAACCAGTAAATTAATCTTCAATCATTAATTACGCCTCGTCTGTTACAAATTAAAATAAAGGTAGTAGGCATTGAAAACTATTTCTAATAGGCAGCTACCGAACATGGAAGCATCGTAATGAAAATTGCTTTAATATTAAATCTAACAAACAGTACGTAAGTTTTATATTCGATTTTTTATAAAACGTAAGTATTCAAAAGAATTATCTTAATAATTTATATTTTAACGGTTATAGACTGGCCAATTTCTTAAATAATAAGGATAACACTGAATGTCTAATAGACTTATAGTTCTTGCCCCAAACATGGAAATTCTTTTCCATGTTTTCCATGTTCAAATCTTTTCTTTGTAGCTCCACAATTACACAACTATCGTCACTACAAATTTTATGACTCTAAGTTCAGTAGGAGTATTTTGCATAGATGAAACATTTCGAAGAAGATTTATTTACTTACCGCTATTTACTAATATTGTTTAGGAGATGAGAGTCTAGCATGCAATATTAATTACTACCTTAATAGTACTCACCTCCCTTGTAATAAATATTGAGTCAAGAAACAATAAGTCTCAAACTTGTCTAGTTGCATTTGAAGTCCATGTTTGTTCAAAACTAATTTATGATTTTAGTTTAGTTTTGTGTCATCATCTGGATTACAGTATTTATGTTCATTTTATATTTACACAAATATATCAACAACTTATTTCCATTGGAACAGTGAACGTGGCTGCTAAAACGAAACTACAACATAATAAATAAATTAAATAATATCAAACCCATATATCAATGGACCAGGCTTTATCGCATCTTTAAAATAGTCGCGAAGCTCGTTAAAATTGTTCTCCAACAAACCATTCGAACAAAGCAAACATGAAACCACTATCTCGAACACAAACAAAAAAGAACCGAATAGTCCAACGAAACAGAAAGTGCGCCAAGATCTGGAACTGGTTCCAATCGGCGAATACAACCATAGAAATAAGCCTTTCTTGTGCACATAAAAATTCTATTTATTGATAGAACGCCTTTTATTGTAATAATATTGAAAATAATTGAAAACAGCCCACTAAACTATAAAACTATTAATCCATTCGAAATTATTTTACTTATAATATACACACTATAAGTATTAAATTTTTGATAAAAAAAATCCATTCAGAAAAATTTCCAAATCATATAAGGTGCTATTAGGACGCTTTATCGAACAAATCTGACCAAATCGTGAAATACATTTGAAAAATAGGTAACATTACGATTTGTAAGATATACTTATACCAATCGTAATTAAATGCGGATTCTGAAGTCCATATGGACAAAGTGGCGAGCAGTAGTGTATGTAAAAAACGAGTTCTAAGCAAAGAAGTTCTTGTGATTTTATCATTTTGATTTAATTTCAATGTACATTTACAAAATGTGCTGACTGAATTCTGTTAAGATCTAACTTATAATATAGTTTTAGTATTAAAATAACGAATGTTTATAAAAAAAAAGCACTAAGCGGCAATATTATTTCAGAAATATTGTCAACTATATTTTATTATTTTTGTGTCGATGTATGGTTTTTGTTTGAATAGAAATACATAAATGAATATTTAAATCACGTTCTTAGCTGTTGACGTCAGAGACACAAATGCATTATTATAATAACCTTTCGGCTAAAACACTTCATGTATATCTCAATATGGACAGCTCTATCGACTTCCGTACTTATAATCAGCACCCGTGATCTGTAGATCACGAATTAGCACCACAGTGAACACCAAGCAAAAAGTCGAAACGTCACCCTTTTGATTTATGAAGTTTAACCAGGCAAATCACGGCTTGACATTGTTCTACTTAGATACTCGTAGATGGTTCAAATTGTGTCATTTTCGAGAGAGTTTCTTTTGTAGTGCTTTTGTAATGTGTTTAAAATTGTGTAATGTGTTAGATGCTCTGTTTTTTTTTCTTCTATGAAATATGATATGACGTTCTGCGTTATGTCAATGTCATATGAATTATTAGAAAATGTCATTCAAACAAATTCATAGTAGTGTTTTTAACAGCACAAACAATTCTTTTCGCATCTAAACTATGTAACGAATTTGTTATAAAAATTTAAAGTTTTTCAAGTCCAGAACGTTTTGTATCTTCATAAAAAATCAAAATGTGGATTAAATTAAAAAACAAAGGACTGATTTTTCTTGATTTACGAGAACAGAACTCTTGGTGTTATATTTATTATTATCATTCCTTGTGTAATAATCTAATGATTGTTTTATACCATTAATCAGTATCAGACGTGTCAGACCTATTTGATATAATAATTCGATCGCCAGGTTGTGGGCCTGCGGGCAGAAATCTTCTATCGAAATTAAAACAATTTTATTTGAAAACAGTTTTCTTAAAATTCCATTTCCCTAAAAGTCACTTGAATATTCTAAATAGTAGCTAACCCTATAAATATTCACTTCGAGGAGAAGCTGTGTGTGTAAACTACTCAATAGACACGAATTTATAGAACTTACTACATGTACCTTTAATTCCATTCACCATTGTCGGCATTTGACTTTTTGGTTCGTTTAGTTACACTCATACATTTGACCTTTACAAAATCTGTTACTGAATGTTGCGTAAACATCAACCTGTGCCTTTGTAACAGAAAATATTATTATTTTAATCTACAAATTGATAATATTACGAAATTATTTTTGTTCAACAATTTCTTTTTCGATCATGTTTCAAGTAGGCTGTATAACATTTAATATAAGTCGGTCGGTCTTACTAATATACTTAGTCGAGTAAATGCCAGAATGCCCTTCCCATGTTATGAAACGCTCCAGAGCTCCTTATCCTCACTTTGTTTTTTATCCTTTTTTCAAGCAGTGTAGGCAGCTTTAATGCTTGAGTTCATAGGCGAAGTTACATAACGATTCGCAGTGAACTGTCAACGTAACAGTATCACAAAAAATGCTAATATAGAAAATTGAAAAATCGCCATTCCAGTTAGATTTAGTTCCAAATAAACTCAAAAAAAGTTACTAGAACTGAGTAAAGCTTTTACGTGGTCAATTCTAAAACGTGTTGATACAACGCTTATGCAACACTAACCCAGTTTTTCTTATATTAGTTTTCCATATGTATTATGGATGTACAGTAAAATGCCAGCCCTTAATAGGAATGACATCATGTCGTGAAACCTCTTATGGAGGTGAAAGCGAACGTAATCAAATTTTATGACGAATTCTATGCGAATGATGCTGCCCATAGATGCAAACGTATGTCAAATCGTGTAAGTTATTGCGTATATTTATTATCTACATTCTAAGTTAAGAGGAAGATTCTAGCAAATAACACCGTAGAATTACAATAAATTCATATCCTCCATCTGATTGGAAGGATAAAACTTGCCCTAATCATGATCCAAGAAATTTAGCAAGAGGAATCCATGTTAACATTTTAAAGTGTCCTTTGTCCTCAGCTTCACTTCTGTAGAGTCTAGAAGTGTAGAACTCTCGGACTGCTCAAATAATTTGTAAATAAATAAATTGTTCTCACTAAAGAGACAATTATTGACGTATTCTTACAGCTAGTGTGTTTGCAAATATTAATTGTTACCAATTAAGAAAACGTGTTGATTCATATTACGTTTGCAACATCCAAAAAGGTAACACCACGATGTTCCGTGATCTCCTTTAGGGCGGCGAAAGTGCATCTCACGCAAGTTCCGCTACTAATTTAGCTCTACATGAGTTATTTGCTGAGGTCCACCAACGACAAAGAAGCGTATCTAAATACTTAATCCGAGCACTAAATAAGCCTGATTCATGTTATGGCGAAACATGCCTTCTCGTATATATAATTGCCTCCAAAATCTTAGGTAAATTTAATTGGTTTACACCGTTTTACTTTCTATATTTTTTCACATATATCTTCAAAATATCACACCATAGCCTACTGTATGTGTACCATAGAAATATCTACAAATCTCATGGATATGAAAGTTTTTAAAGAGAAATCTATTTTTGTTTTTCAATTACGTAAAAATTGTTGAATATTATCTAATTGTGGCAGGACACACTGCTTTTCGTAGACATAAAATGAACAACCCGTCTGGCGGCAGTAACCACCCCCTTACAAAAGACCACTGTTAATATGTGCTGTTGTGTTTCTGTTTATCCTACTGACTTCGACATATGCGTAGCACCTATGAATGACGTAGGCGACATGACCTACCATCTTGTCCTGAGAAGATGTAAGGTGTGACTTTTGTTCTGTACATCTGGTCTTCGATGATGCGTTTCCACATAATAGAACGTCTATTAATATTATTTCAACAAAACTTCAGATTTACAAGGATAAGGGAAGCAAAGCCGCGGATAAAAACTACTTACTACTTAAATAATATTATATAAACAAAAACCTCGGTGGAATAAAATATTAAAAAAAAAAAACAATTGAAATGGCAAGCACGTTGATAACGTCAGTTACATGGTACTGTGCTTATTGTTGGCTGTCAACGGTCCTGGTCCTCTCAAGACTCCGACCACCCAGTAAAATTGAGCACGCATAAAATTATCATCAATTTATTGAAACGCCTCGGTATATGATAAATAAATTATATTTCTCTGAGATATGTTATTTATGTCAGTAAACAAGCTGATAGTTTTTTAAGAAAGAAAATAATAGTGAATTAATCACACCAATTGTATGATCCCAAATTAAATAGAATTAAATGTAACTAGGCTTATTTTATAAAAGTAATTTAAATAGTAGTCATCATTTTTAAAAGTTATTTGAATATTTCTCATAAATTTTAGAAAATAGGTTCAGAAAAAAACTTAAATTTGCTTGTCCAACACTTCGCGTCGTTATCCCTAATGCAGAGGGTAACAACCCCTTTAGACAACACTCTCTCCCTAATTGGTAACTATCTCACTGGGATGTCGACAGTTGGGATTACGTAGAATAATTCTGGTGGTGGTTTCCTGAGTTCTTCCCAAGTGAGACAGTTCAAGTAATGACCATTAATTTAACAGTTGGTCTAATAATAACCAATACTCCTCCTTTTTATCCGGATTTGAGACCAGCACCGGAGGAGGTAACAACATGCATTCATATTTTATCTAATCTTATAAATCTTTTTGATATTGAATTTTAATTTTTTTTTTTAAATTTTAATATCTTTTTAACATGTAAAAAATTTACATTTTAGTAAAACTTATTGCAATACTTTGTTATTCTCGTGTATAACATAGGTATGTAATAGTGTCTTTAGCAAACACATTCAAATGTATTCCCCGTTGTGAAAGGAAGAGGAAACTATTAAGGCTATGATAAGTGTCCAGTATCCGAAGTAATAGCGTTAACTCGATAATATCACAGGTGGCTGCAGGCGACAGGCGACAGTAGCAACGGATCGTCGACCGCCCGTATACTACGAGTATACATAGAATTTATTATGTTACTGACAAATCTATGTTTTATCTTAGAATTTATTTAAGAGGACGATTCTTTTTAGTTTATGACGTCTTGTGTCAATCCTTCATCATATTTGTTTTCAAATGGAATATTTTTCACTTATTTGTTTTTTTTAATTTTGATCGAAAATAAAGCATTTGTATTGGTTTTAGACCAATATTTACTTATATAGTCTTTGATTTTAGACTCAGTTTGAACGCTTCATCTGGTTTTTTTTTTTTTTTTCTATTTCTGTGTTTATGTCCTTTTGTATAACATACTCGTACATTAACGTGTTTTATAAATGCAATAAATCATATCAATGTCGTATTCACAGCCTTATTGCCATTTCCATTAAGCGTGTTCTAAACTTTAGTCATATCTTTATTGGATAAGTATTACTATTACAATACTTATTCGTACTTAGCTGTTTCCACTTATGAGCTGCTTAGCTTACAAAGTACAACCTGTTTTTATAGAATTAAATATTATACCAATAAGTATCGTAAATAATATTTATTTTGCAATTAACATTGTAAATGTTTATAAATCATATGTTCTTTGAGTACATACAAGAGTATACGGGTTTTAATGTCAGTCAATATTAATTAAGTTGACGGTTCATTCACGGAAGTTATGCAACCTTAAAACATATTTATGTGAAATAAACATATTAAATATTCTATATATATTAGTGTGTCCCAGGCTATAAGGGCAATTTTTTTTTTTGCGAATGGAGTTACGCATACCCCTTATTTTTTTTCCATTTGACCCTAATGACTTAAATAATAAATATTATGGCGATCGGATAATGATAACCCGTGCCGACTTGATGTCAAACTTTAAATGAAAAGTTAGTATGGAAGCCATAGAGAGGTTGTAGAACTTAATACGTATTTCAGTAAATGAAACACTGTTTTACCCGTATATAATATTTATTAAGTATTAATCGTTAAAAGAACATTATTTACTAAATTTTCTTTTTAAGGTTTGCTTTTTGCAATCCGGATATACCTGTCTGTGTTCTTGTACGCAACGTAATAAAAATTGCTTTTGTTCCTCTTCCACAGTAATTAAGCCATGGAAGTCTTGCATTAACTTAACCGCTCTTTCAGCCGTATCGTTAACTGCTCTCAGTGCCAGCACCTTTTTCTTAGCATGTTGAAACGAGGTATTATTTGACCATGAAGCAGGACACTCGTTGAGGAAACTGTCATCAATTTTGAGTCGATTGAATACAGCCTTACTTTTGATTGACACAAAATCATCAATGCTTTTCTCTGAAATTGAAAAAGATAGAAATAAGTTATCTAAGCAAAGTGATAAAAGAAAACAAATATTTTTACTAGTTCTACTAACCGAAAAGTGGGCCACATAGTTCTTCCTTCGATGGGATGTAGCGTTTACCGTAGGCTGATGAGTTTTCTTTGGCTAAGTTAGCAACAATTTTTACTTTTGTTTCCTGGTCTACATTATCATCAAATATAGACAAGACAGATACTTCATCTACTAAATACCATAAATGCTGGCAGAACTTCTGTAAAGCTGCTTTTGAGATGCTTTTGTCGATACTTTCGTAAGCCTTCATGGTCTTCAAAAAGCATAAATCCTGGTATGGTGCCTGTACCGCTAAAGTGCATTGCAACCAAGGCTTCACGTAGGATGTCACGATGAACAGGCACACGTCTAATAGAGCTACCTTGTCCTTGTTCGAAATTTTAAATTGAGAGCTAAGTAAAGTTATTTTCAGTGAATAAATCGCTCTCGTCATCCATCGAGCTTGGTGCATGGCACCTGGAGGCCGGATCTTAAATCTCTTCTCTCTATCTCCGCCGAGAAATATTATTGATAGCTCTATTAATTCACGATAGTCATCTCTAGCAATTTTTTTACTTAATTCAGATTGGTAAAAGTCTAGCAGTTCGTTAATTTCTGAAACATTTAGGCATGCTAGCTTTTCTGAATAACTCTGTATCCTTTCGGGATCAACATTTTTCCAGTTTTCTCGGAACTTTTTAAACAGTGGAATGTCAGGGCTCGTAGTGACTTGGCTAATTTTGGCTTCAAACACACCTTTTAATACCAACTCGCAGACGTGATGGCGGCAAGCAAAAACGAGCATTTCTCTATTCATTTTCTGTTCGAGAAGCACACAGGCACCATTAATACGACCTGTATTGGAAGTAGTGGTATCACAACAGAGAATCTGCACTTTATCTTCAAGATTCCAATCAATCATAGCGTTCCAAACTGCCTGTGCCTGTTCGTTTCCTGAAGAGTTCTCTAATTTTGGCACAGCGATGAGTTGTTCTATATGATCGTACGAAATAACTATCGGTAAACGTTCTTCTTTAGATTTTCGTCTATCTAAAGCTGGTAAGAGTTTGCCATCCCAGTGGACAGTTACAGTATCCGGTACCTCGTTTTGAAAATCAACTTTTATAGCTTCTGCGCGCTCTTTTCGCTTTTCTGTACGAATTCTTTGAATTGAGGACTTACTTATAGGATATTCGTCAGTGTTATGTCCAAGCGCTTCAATAGTTGCTTCAATAATAAATACAGAATTTCGCATACTTAACTGACACCTATCTAAAGCTGCCACTAATTTCGGAGTTATGAAATTTTTCCTCATAGAAGTGTTAGACTGTGTGCTCTCGGTAAAGGTGGGCAAGTTTTCTTGCAAATCCATTATTTCAGATTCAAAAGACGAATTTTCTTGTAGTGGTTCATAAGAAGGTGATGAAGGAGTTAAGGATGACAGATATTTATCACGTCGCTTTTGCTCGTCAATGTTTCTAACGTAGGCTTTTTCCTCCTTTTCGGCCAGTTTTTATCCACTCCAGCTAAGTGACCAGGCCGACCTGGCTCCCTCTGGCGCTGCAGGAAGATCTTATCTTCATTAATCCTCATTAAATTAAGGGCATCGGCGTGTGCAAGATCAAACAAATCATTTAAGTTTGAAATAAATTCTCGCCGACGCTGCACAAACACGCCTTGAGTTTTATTTGCATTTTTTTGCAAATCTCTCCAAACTTGGTACAAGTTAACTAGTTTTTTAACACAGTTTGGTAAAGACTTAGTTGGTATACGTGCCTTTTCCCAGTAAATAATGCACTCACGAATAGTAAGATTGGCGCTTTCATTGACACTTAAATTAACTTCTCGAATATTATAGAACAGAACTGCCAGTACCTGTCCATTAGAGGGAAGTTTTGAACCAGTAATTTGATGTTTTACGTCCCCTATTAAAAATATCCCCTTTTTAGAACTGCGTAACTCCATTGACATGTTGACAGAATGAAAACAATGCGTTTACTAATCAACAAACAAGCAACATCAAGCACATCAATACGTTGGCTCCCGCGCGCCTTAGTAAACAAGTACCGACATGTTTCGATGCAAGTCGGCACGGGTTGCCGTGGTTCTAAATACGTGAAACTTTATTTATAATACCTTTGACATCATTGAAACAAAATAAGAGGGTATGCGTTGGAAAAAAAATACTTTTATTTTTTTGGGACACCCTAATATATATACTTACTAACATAAATCTCCCAACATTTTATGCTTGCTTATTAAAGCTTGTGGTTCATGTAGCTAAAACATGAAACTTAGCTATTCTTGAAAAATTCTATAATATTTTCATCATAATTTCTCATATTTATAATGAAAGAGTAAAAAAGGGGAACTTTCGGTTCGGTCCGTCGGTTTAGGTGCAATTTGTGCTTTGCTATCAATTGGATTATTGGAGTTTATCTCTTTTAAAGCTTTTTCGGAACACAAGTTAATTTATTTGTAATGAAGGAAATTAAGTTACGGTGTAATAGAGGCATAAAGATTTTCTATAATATGCCAATAATCTTATGGTCCACTATTTGCGACGATAACCACCTACTTTTTTATTCTAAGGAGAGAAAATTCTTCATTTGACACTTATGGTAGGGCCCAAGAGAGGATTTTGGGATTTCTCGAGCGCGTCAGATATATTGCCCATGTATATATACCTCACGTGTCTCCGATATAGGATACATATGTGTTAATCTGCCGGTTTGGGTGGTGGAGTTGGTGGGGGGTTAAGGTAAAATTTTAAATACTACTCGAGGGCGTTAGATTTTCAGAGGGGATGTTAAGTGAACCCAAACTAAGCTCCCATTTAAAATACAGACGATTCAGATGTAACGCAAGCTCGTGGCAGCTTTTTAAAAATGCAAAAAAGATTTTTGGCGATTGCTATTTTGAAATACTCGAACGCTTCAGTTTTTCATACAGCGTTTCAGCCTGAATTCCTGATCGTGTTATTCTTAATCTGGCGATTATTTGAAGGATTTTTCTTAATACAGCGTCTAAAAATTTTTGAAAGCCTGTACGCTCACCCCACCGTTAAAAAGAAAAACATCATATTACCTTCAGAAGCAGCTTCTTCCTCTCGCTATCCTATTTTACTGTGTTCATAAACAATTTATGCGCTGATTTGAGTAAGATACGAGTATAAATCAATGTATGCACTCTGAACATGGTCCGTACAGGTTTGAATTACGAATTTAGCAATATTATGTTTTATTAATGTGTAGAAACGTTTGGTTATGCTTGTTGCTTCAGTCCATACATAACATGAAATATTTGTACATTATCAGGATTAATCCATTGTGACTAATAATAAATATAAATCCGTTCATTTAGTCTATTTATTTATAATTTCGTCAGGTTTTTTTTTTCTGTGTTTATTAAGTAATTTGGAACGTATAATTACATGATTTATATTAAGTATAAACTTAGTGCCTGCAGTTTTACTTAACCCAATAAGTGGCTCTTGAAGGGAGCAGACCTAAATAAATCCTTGCATGGTCATATCAGGGTGCTATCATCCTCCTTTGTTAAAAAAATTAAAAAAAACTGAAATTATTTTTTAAAATTATGTTTCCTTATATTTTGTTTCACTACAAATAGTCATTATATTTCGTTAATTATATTAAATTATCAGAAATTTAGACAAAAAGTGTAGGTTTAGGTTATTTTTTTAAATTCTTCTTGATATTTTCTCGAGACATTTTTTGAAATATAAGTATTTATATATTACAGTAAATTTATATTTACTGAGCACTTATATATAAGTGAGAGTTACATAGAACAATACATAGTGTCATTGACACGGAATGCCAAGTGACGACCTGTTAATAATGATTTCAATGAAAAGTAGTCTAATAATATTCCTCGAATGTATATTTATAGACTTGAAGAACAGCGTCTATTCTTGCCTTCTTGCGTGAAATGGCCCTAATTCCCGGCAAAAGCGCTCGTCTGTAAACGGGTTAAGTAAGGTGCATTGTGTTGTGCGATGCTAAGCGCATGCGCGTCGAGATGTTAGCACAAGATAAGAGCACTGCAATACGTCTCGCTGACGAGCCACAAAAGGCTAAACAACAGTGACCTAAGAAAAAAGGCTGAATTTAGGTTACAACTGCCTTTTTGCGATGGGTCTCTTTGATAGCTACGACTAATGGCTGCAAGTACTTTCTTTATGGTGTGCTACGGAATTCAGTTGGCAGCGCGCCAGCAATCTAGATAAAAATGTAAAAGTATACGATTTTTGCAATTTTCTTATTATGTAACTCCTCTGTATAACAAGAAATTTAGATAAGCGACTAGCGCCGACGGTTCTCCACATACATTTAGTAATTATTTTCAAAACTGAATTTGTGCGGGCTTATGCTTCTATAGCCTTAACAGTTTACTTTTTAAGTTAACAAGTTATTTAAAACTTTTGGACTGTGTTAACAAAGTGTAGTTAGTTAATAGTAGTTACTTCATCCATATAAGAATCCTGGAGCAAATATAAACGAAAAGCGCGTGGAGTTAAGTGCGTTGATGAAATAGTATGTTCTCAGATTCAAAAGTCAGAGATTCTAATCCTGCGTAGGGTATCTTTCTTAAAGTTGTCCTATGTGTGTAGGTATAATATACTAAGTATTGCGCCCAGTCCAGTACGTGATTCCCGTAATATAAATGTAATGCATAGTTTGCCCTAATGTTGTTTACAATTTTGTAGCCAAATTTACCAAAAACCTACTAATTTTGCGTATCTATTGGTCATTTATATGTGGCGAGATGTAATTTTTATAACCATATATTTGTCAAGAGTTAATTAAATGAAAATATTTTATTGTTTTAAAAGAATTCTATAACTATACTCGTAATACATGTTTATTAATGAGCTTTCTGTTTTAATATGTCATTTTGTTAGTAAAAATTGTTGAATTAAGGTTTATATTTCAAAATGCCATATGGTATTGGAAGCATATCTGTTCTCGTCCGTTCCGGATCTCCCGACCGCGCGTTATCAGAACAAAAGAAATGTTATTTCAATTTGAATAATGGAACACGGAGTGAAAGTTGCCCCTTGCGCTGCGCAGGGACTCCGCTTTTTCATTTTATGTGTCTTAAATTATTGTGGCCAAGCATTTTAAAATGAACAAATTTTATGGGCCGTCGTTTGCGAATATGGGCCTCACAATTTTGCTCTCGGTTCTGCCGAATTTAATGAAATATATTCTTTTTAACTACCAGCCAGCGCCAGCCTAGCTCGGGTCAAGTTAATTAAAGAGTCTATTTTAATGTAGTAAATATTTCCGAATGTTTATAATTACTTCTCTCTACAATTTTGTACATGCCCTTCGGTAGATAATCCTCTAAAATAAAATGAAAACTGCATCGAAATTCGAACTTCATTCTTTAGTGATTTTTTATTTATTTAACTTTAGTGATTTCTTTGTTTCTTAACCTTTAGCAATTAATAGATATTTTTTTAATATTTACATTATACTTGTAACTTTTTCAAATGTGTTCTTATTAAGAAATATTTCAATTTCTAGAATATTTTCTTCTCTAAAAAATTCAAAAAGACATTCAAGTAGGTATAGGAAAATATATTTGTGTTTTACAGAATTATTAATAGTGGTCGCGGTTTTTTTCACTGACAGTGTAATAAGTAATTACTGTTCTAATGTCTAAACTACTTAGCGGAATTTAGATGTGTTCGGGCGTAGGTGTGTCTGAGCATGGTGTGTTTCGATTTTAATGTCTAAATATAAGTAATTCTCGGTTTCATGTGCACTGATTCGGAATTCATAATAGGGTAAAGTAGGCTAGGTATCATTCCATAATAACATTTAGACCCATAATAACTTCATCAGTTCTGCCGTTTCAACGGTTCATTGTCAGCCTCATCAAATGGGCTGTCAGCCTCTCTGTCGTCGACCTTAACATTAATGAAACTAATTTCTTTTAGAAGTAAACGATTTTTCAGAATCGGTTATCTCATCGATAAACATGAATTAGCTCGCCATTTGGTTCCTAGAATACATCTTTGCTACGAACCAAAAGAATTCCGACAATTTGCCGGACGGAAATATTTGCGATACATTCGCACTATTACACAATAATACCACGAATACTCCGACATCCAGACGGTGAAAGCGAGATCAAGGAATGCTAAGTGTATCCTTTTAGGCGCGTCTGTCACGACTTCGCAAGCCACTGATGCGTAAAGCCACTGTCATTTTCATTGATTGTCGGATAAGGCGACGATTTTATTATGACGTCATCCCTCATTGTGACGGTTTGTTTTATGTATATTTATTATTTCTTATACCATTCTTTTATCGATTTTCATCTCGAGAAGTATACATACATTTTATTTTTATTTTATTTTATTAGGGAAAATAAATAATAACACCATATATAGTAAATTTGAAAAAGAGAAACATACATAAATAAAGCTAATAGTGCAACCAACATTTTCCACGAATAGGTAAAGTATTTTTAAACAGAGAGAAACTTTATACATATTTGTATAAAAAAAAAATACACCAAAAAATCCGTAGTATGGGAGTGTATGTTGTTAAGCAAACCTTGATTGATAATATCAGTTGGAACTCTTCCGTAATCATAGGGTAAGGCAATTGAAGAGAAAACCAATCTCCCTTTAATTCTAAAATTTTTACCCGAATAGTGAACAAAAATATACAATAATAAGTGAAAAATTCCGTTGAGTCACAAAACTATCTTGTGTAACCAACCAAGACAACTAAAATAAACAAATTCTTTCTAAATATTTGAATTATAAAATCGTGACAGTTCAATAAAACACACACAGACGTGAAACTGATAAAACTAATGAATTCCGATAATATTAATAAGGGAAATCATGAGACGTTTGCTACTTCTATAACGACTGGTTTTTATAAAAAAATTAGTTATAAATTGATGTCGCGACATTAGAAAAGAAATTCGCAAGATACGATGACAATCTAATAAAGTGTTTTATCGGTGTCATTAATTATTTGATTATATTTTTAATTAATAGTTGATATTCTAGTTAACATAAAAAAAGTTTCTTTTCTCAAGAGTTAAACTTTAAACTTAAAAAAAAAGGAATCTGCATATTTATTATAGAACTTAAGTTTATCGAAGTTTCTGAAATAGATTGTTATTTTATTTACAACTAGCGATCCGACCCCGGCTTGCTTAGCACCGAGTTGAATTTTTTAAAATCCTTAGCAGTTTTTAGATTCCTCTTAGTAGTTTCCAGACTTATAGTTTTGGCTGTATGTTGGTAATTAGTCAGGACAAACAAATTTATAAGTATTTTAAATTTAATATTACGCCATTTATCCTTCATTATATTTATATTCATGTTAGGGACAATATCAAATTTAGAAGAAATACCATTAGTGGTACTTGCGATACCAAGTAGTATCGCCACTAGTACTATTAATGGTACAGTCCAATGGTACTAGAGCAACTACATCCTCAATATGTGGTTGTTAAAATTGCCTATGAATAATTAAATTTGGTTTTAACAATAACAGTAAGTTACAGAATAGGTGAAGCCCATCAACTTGACATTTTAATACGCGTCCGCTATTCAATAAACTTACAAAACGCACAGAGATACAAGACAGTACACGTTTTTCCATAAACTGTAAATAACTAAGAAATTATGTTGTACCTACTATCGTTCTTTATAAATATTTATGAAACAATAAAATACACAAGCGAGCCGTACATAAAACATTGATGCTTGGTAACACATGTAGTAATACCAATAAGGCGAATAAAATAAAAAGTTTGAATGGAAAAATGCTTGCTTGAATGCGTTCGCGTGCGTTACTAGTCTTACGCCCCGCGGCGAAGCAATTTTTTCGAGATCGAAAATGGTTTGATGACGCAGAGCAATTTTTTTTATTATCTTATTAAAATATCAAGACAACGTATGACCAATACATACATTTATAGTACTCCATGTTGGGAAGAAAGGTTCTTAAGTGCCGGCCACTACTTGTTTATAATACAAGTATACAATATATTACATGGGATGATAAGTCCCTGGCCTAACACATAGATGACGCTAGTTTTATTGCATGCAGTTTTATGCGCTCTTTTTCAGTTAGTACTAACCTTCAAAATACATCTGTTAAAATTTCATGATATTCTATTCATTAGTTTGTGAGTTATTGTGCTAAGAGTGACGCTACTTTTGTTATTTTCGAAACAATGGATCAAAAACAATTTCTTGTTTTAATTTTACACAGCTTCTTGATGGGAATAAATACCGTTCAAGCGAAGCAATGGCTTGAAAAGTGTTATGAGTTCTCCGCTCCATCAGAAACAACAATAAAACTTTGGTTTGTTGACTTCAAACGTGGTCGTAGAGACACCGATGATGCAGAACGCAGTGGACGTCCAAATGAGGCGGTAACACCAGAAAACATCAAAAAATTCCACAAAATCTTTTTGAGTGATCGAAAAGTGAAGTTGCGTAAGTTAGCTGACATCGTAAAGATATCAAAAGAACGTGTTGGCTTTATATTGCATGAGCATTTGACTATGAGAAAGCTCTGTTCAAAGTAGATGCTGTATTTGCTCACTGTTGACCAGTGACCAGTCTGAGCAGTGTTTCGCCATGTTTAAACGTAACAAACCGGAATTTTTGCGTCGATATGTGACAATGGATGAAACATGGATCCCTCACTTCACTCCGGGAAATACCAAATAAATATCGCTGAAACTGAGGCCTATTTTGAGGCAAAAGATAAATCGTTCTACAAAAGTGGTATTGAAATGTTAGAGTGGCGCTGGAATGATTGCGTTGCTCTTGATGGAGATTACGTTGATGAATAAAGCTAATTTTAAACAAAAAATCCGTGTTTTCTTTGTTAGTCCCGGGACTTTTCAGCCCATGTGTTACATATACCAAAGGAGAATCAACCTTAATAAGATTTATTTTTGTAATGAATTTTGATTTAAATTTTGACAGAAAATTAGATGTTATTTTTGGACTTATATATTAATCAATTATTTATCGAATGCCGATATATGAATGTTCATTTCATAATTTATTTTTTTTCTGAAATCACATGATAAACCAAGCCTTACCAAAATGTACGGGGGACTGATTAAAATTGTCTACCATTAGCCAAGGCCTGCGGCTCTGTTGGCGTGCCAGTTTGCATCCCTGCGGCAGTACCGACTGCTTTACGATTTCTACGACAGAGCACACGCGACTCTAAAGTCAGTTTTAGCAACGTGCGTAACTACATATAATTTTACTATTGGAAAATAACTTTTTAACTTAATATTATTATAAATAGGAAAGCTGGAAAACGTGAAGAAACAAGTCAATCACTCGTGTATGATGAAAGTGTTTGTAGTGGCATATTGTCTAAAAAATAAACTAATGGTTTATTTAGTCGTGTCATAACGTCCCCGCGACATCCCCGCGACCCCGCCCATCGCTGGAACAGCCACGCTAGAAAATGGGTTTTAGCCGATACGAATCCGGCATAACCCTCAGTGTCCGCTGCACTGCCGGGTAGCCAAGAGGAAATCCCAACGTTAAAAAAACAAGGGTGGCTGGACCGCGGTGGTAATGGTCGTTTTACATGATAACGTGGTAGCCACTCTTTCGCCGTGCTCGTCTAAGGCCCTTGGTGAATATGAGGAGGATACCTATAGTTGTCTAACAACATTCAAGTTTTTGTGATCAAGCGAGGTAACAGCGGCTGAAAGAAGCAACCGTTTCAGAATATCTGATACAATATTGTATAAAGTGTATGAAAACAAATACTTCTAGTCTTCTTGGCAACTCTCTTATAGGCGGTTGTAATGTTGTGAATAAACAAGCAAACTATATCGCAAGTGTTTCAGAAAACTAAAAAATTATTTTTAAATCATTAAATTAATAAAAAAACCTTGCCCTGTTGGCAGATGTCAAGAAATTTTATATTGACCTATAATGGCAATTCTTCAGATTTAATTCTTCTATATTGAATTTTACTTATTATTTCTCTGATGACGAGTAAATGCCATTGCCTTCACAAAAATACACATTCAATACACTACACTGTATCTTCTGGCGGACTATCAGTCCTACCTCTTCTAAGTAACAATTTAAATGTTTGCTTTCGTAACAAAGTAAAAAGATATGAAATCTTAAATAAATAATTACCAATGTAGTATGTACTGTGAAATTAGCTTTGTACAACCCTATTCTACAAGCTTCGTAACCGCGCAGACTGAAGACTCTGTTACAAGTTGGTCGAAGTGCGTACGCGTGCGCCGCGTTCGAACTTTGATTTACTGCCCGCCAATCGCCTCAGTACTGATACTACTAAAACTGCGGAGTTAGGACATAAGATTTAACTATCTTCAAATTAGATCAATTTAATGTGAATAAATTGTTAAATAAATATTTTGTCACTCTTAAACTGATTGTATTTTTCAGTATTCTATTTTTCGTTAATTACAAGTATGTTAGGAAATCCTATTAGGTACATTCTGGTATTCATATAAAAAGAATATAAATCATATTTTTGAAAATATATTTTAATAATACAAATTAATTTGAATTGTAGTTGTAGCCGACGATTGTTATGACTAGTGTACTTTATACTTGCGACTTTTTTTATATATTATTATAATGGAATTATTTGTCTGTCAATGTTATACATGTCAACTGCTTACAACTGACAGATTACAAGATACTCCAATTAAGGTGTATTTGAGTCTTCACGAAATAAGGGATGCCGATGGGATGCCGAATAAACCTTTTATATAATTGTTGACCATAATTGACATGTGTCAAATCTTTTACCTATATTACCTGTTTTAATGTTTTCGTTTGTAAATTTAAAATTGTAATTAATTAAAGTTAAATTAATTATTAACGAGGCTTTATATTAATTATAACATTATCTATTATCGTTGCCTATTATCAAGGTAATTTTCAATTGTTTATATTCCTTTTTCTCCAATTTTTTTATGAGAAATAAATTGACAGATCAATAATTTAAAGTTGATTTATAACATTTAGGGCCTCTTTCACGATCTCTGAGTAGTGTCAAGTAGGGTAACCGCCATTTAAAGTCACCGGTCACCGGGAATGATGGAGCTGATATACCTTTGTTTGTACGGTAAAAGTCCCAAACATTAAAAAGAAAAAAATAAAAAATCGCCTATCAAAGGATGCAGTAAACATAAAATTATTTCTTAAAGTATTTAATCAACACTTTACTTGTAGACCTTGTAGTTCGTGAAAGAGGTCCTTAATGGATATGAGTACATATACAAATAAAGTATATATATTCTTATATATACACATCTTAGTAACCGTTCTTTTTTTTTGTTAATGACGCTATAAAATTGGCGAAGTCAATACATTTTCGAGTCGCGTATTAAATCTTTCGTTAAAGGTTACCGTTTGGTTGTGCTTGCACCGGTCAAACTATAAATAACGCCACAATTTCCGGGTTACACTCAGCCTATAGACCTGTAAATGATGTTTACAGTTTTTGTTGCGCAACTCTCAACTTCGTCCATAATGCAACAAGTATGATTAGTAACATTTTGCTGTAAAGGCTTCAATGTGTGATGAAGTAGGCATTAACAGCTGGTACAATGGTTCACAGCTCTATTACTGCTTAGAAACCTTAAAGTCAAAGGAATAAAGTCTATTTTAGTTCAGTGTTACTGCAACTTGTGGTGCAAATTGTATCCCTTGGTAGTGATTTGAAAACAAATTATGCAATACAAGTGTACCTACATTTTATTAAAGAAAAGTTACATTTCCTCGTCGCCTTATTTCTCGTTTTACACTCTGTTTATCCGAATAGAAATAGTTATTTGTTCAACTAGAGAGAAAAATTGTTTTTTGCTGCGAGTGCCGACTTTAAATCACGAACTAGCGTAGTAGTCTTACTGAGCGAAGTGAGTGATTTAAAGGCACGAGACATAAAAAAATTGCTCTAGTGTTAAACATACAACTTTGCACCTCAACAGCGAGAAAAGCGTTACTAGGTCATCGTTAGGTAAGAAAATCAATTAAGGCAATTTTAAATATTATGTTTTTTATAGCTAACATTCACATTCAAATGAAAGTAAAAATACTGCAATTTGTAAGGTAACAGTTTTGTTCGGAACTATGATGGTCGTATTATTTACTTGCGTGTTTAGGACCCTTGTCCTGTCTATATGTTTGTACGAATGAAATAATTCGTACGAATGAAGATACTTTTCACGGGACTTTTCTGGAAGAAAGATAAGTACGGCATTTGAAACTTGTTCTCTTAATTCTTCTGGAGTTAGACCATCACCACTGGACGTACTCATATTTTTTGTTTACATTTACCAAAACAGTACAAAAACACCAAGACCCAATGCTGAATCAGTTTCTGAACGGCTGAAACTATCTTCACAGATGGGCCAACTCTAGTCGGCTATGGCGGCAAAATCAAAATTTTCATCCTGTGAGTTAAATCGCGTATTCGAATTTCGAATCACACTCGCATCAAGAATCGATTTTTCTGCGAGTTTTTAGGAACCAACAGCACCCTTTTCGAGCTAGAGAAGTGAAAATTCAATTATTTTTATTTATATTACAGGTATGTACTCAACAAAGTGACAACGTGAATTATCTCTCTACTTGGCCTTGTAGAAGTAAGTTTATTTAGATTTTATAAATTACCCGCTCCAGCCTTCGCACAGGTACTATTTTTTTCTGCAAATTACTTATAAAACCTTTCTCGTTGAATGTAGCTTTGAGATGTTAGAAAGAGCGGCATCTAAATACTCAAAAACAAAAACACTGCGGGGGACTTTGTTTTTTTTTTTTTTTTTTCATTTTTTTTTATATATAATTATACTACAACGTGTCGCACAGGTCAGTCATAACTTTAATACAAAAGGCAGATGAACATTTTCCGTATGAAGTAAAAGTTACATACTTATGTCCCGTCGTAACCTAATTCTCAACTAAAACCTCATCAGAAACTATTAAACCGTCATTTTGCCAGAATTGACTTTCTAAATGATGCACAAACTCATTTGCGGAATGACAAGTGAAATTGCAACTGTCATTTTGCTTTCGCGGTTTGCGCAGTGACATTTAGTTTTCGTATCTAGATGGGCCCAGATTATCGTACTTATCATCTGTACAGTACCGGGCTCGGTTTTATCTGTTTATTTAATGCCCAACTGTGGTTGCTTAATGGTTCTGTATAGTTGGCTGTACGGTAGTAAATGTGGGTAACTTGTTATGTAAAGGTGTGCTTAAAGTTTACACCCAATAGTAAGCAAAAAAATGATAATGTGTATATGTATATGTAGAACGTCTTGACATTCCACCTTCGACCACTTTTTCATCGTGTGGTAATCTCGTCACCTACCAATGACTAATACAACCGGCGGTCGTAGCTTACTAAAATATATCTTTACAACTTCCATACATCCTTCCTCATAAACTTTCGCATTTATAATATTAGTAGGATTTTTGTAATAAGAAGCATGCCAGCGAAAATTTGAAGATATGTTTTTGTTGAGTTGTGACATCGATAAAATTAGGTAGGTTTTGAACAAAAACAAACAAAACAAAAAGTCCAACATTTTCGAAAGCCTCCTCCCCTCATTAAATAAAACTTCTCTCTATCTTTTAGTAGAGACTTATCAAAGTACGTGTGTACAATATACATATAGTTTGGATTCTGTACTGATCGTTTACTCGTATACTTAAAACAAAGCAGTGAAAAGTGAACAGGCAATAAAATAAACGGCCCTTAAATGTATACTTTCAAATACTTTAACAAAGCTTATTGTTTAAAATTACTCGATCAGTAACTTTTTTATAACTGCAGTAGAGAGAGTAACAAGACTTTAGTCCTCTTTGATGTTTTAAAGTGTTTTTTATTTTATTACTTCAACCTAAATAAAATACAGTTAAATGTGTTTAAAGGTGCATCCACCTCTTTGCTGTAAAAACCTTTTTTTTTTGTAGGTAGGTATACCTTTTAAAACAAATCTAGTGATGTCCACAAAAAATATTAGGTAATTTTATAATTTATAGTTTTTATGTTTGTTGTTTTTATTAATAATAATTAAACTTTTTGTGGATCACCCATACGTCTAAAAAGGAATAATAAAATTCCACATTTACTTACAATATCTTTAAAGCAAGAGAAAATAAATTCTAATATTCCTTCGATTCGTAAAACCTTTCACTTTTCAATAAGTATAACTTTTCCAAGTAAGTGGCCAATAACACGTTGAATAGAATTAATGTTCATAATTCGCTTGAGTGCAATTTAATGATGGCAGTAAAATGTTTAATTTTTGATATAAATGTAGTAAAAGGAGAAACCGCGTTTTCCTTATAGATGGTGCTTCCCATTCAAATGGACATAAAGACAGGTTCATCAGAGATCTCTAAAACGTAATGTAAATTGAATAGGGTTGTCACTTTGATTAGGTACTTGGATTTAAATAAATACTATTAAATATGGTAAGTATAGTTATTTTATATGTCAGAGTTTCGGTAGGCTTCTTCAAGGAAGTGGTTGCTGCCGCCAGACGGGCTATCAAGTTTATGATTGCGGAATGTAATATTATTTTGATTTTTTTAAAGATGAAGAAAGAAAATACCTGGCCCGAGGCATTATCTTTAGAAAGGACTTCCCATCCTGATATTTCCATCTATACTTCCATACTAATATTATTAATGTAATAGTAACTCTGTCCGTCTGTCTGTTACCTTTTCACGCTTTAAGTAACTATTCCCGAGAGATCATCTAAAATTAAAAAAAATAACGCCTGGCGAAAGTGTAATAATGAAGAAGTCACGGGCACCAGCTAGTTAGAAATAAAAGGGTTACAACAGTAACAAGAAAATAAATTTGTCAATAATGCAAAAAAATAAGTTTCCTATCTTTGTATTTTTTAAATATTAAATAGTGTGAACCCTAAAATGCATAAGGTTTAGTTTCACTTAGAATTCACATAAGTTTGCTTTTAGTGCATATTGCAATATTAATAAATTAAACTCATTACTGTACTAATGAACAACATTTACCGATATAGTAGAAAGTGTTTCATTTAAATTAGAATTACATAGATGTGTTAGTTTAGATGTAAGATATACTTAAAAACTAGTTTAAAATAATATTAATCAAGTATTAAGTTGTTTATATAGTAGGTAATTAATTATAGCAATCAAATGTAAATTCTTTTGAACAAATTGAACACGATATTGACAAATGTATTTGTAAGTAGTACTTAACGCATAGCAATTTGTTTTTCTTAAACATTAGCTGTTTGTGTAATAGTTGGGTAATTTTTATTTGTTTTCGTAATGTTTAAAAGGCAACACATGTTTATAATTATTTTAGATAATTATAATTATATTTTTGTTTTATAATTAGAAAGGTACGATTATGCTATCGTCTTGGGTACCCTGTAATGATAGCAGCAATGATATGAAATAAATAAATAAACACATGTATATATACAATATACAATATGATATACAATCGTTCTTGTATAAGAATATATAATATATCAGTTCTTCTGTCTCGCACTTTCTGTCATTTTCGCTTTAACAATTTGTCGGGTCGGGCTGTAAAAGCCTGTAACATACTATAATGTGTGCTATGAAATAAATAGTAAAGAAAAAAAATACTACCCTCAGTATTTCCCGTTTCTGTTAAAAGTATAAAAGTAAGAAAAAAACCGGTTACGTTACGTATTTGCAAAGGATGTTGATGATAAATATTGCCCTTTCCAAATGAAATATAGACTCGAAAAGTACATAAGTTTTCATCACGAAATACATGCCCCCAAATAAATCATATGTCGCAAGCGCATTCGGTTAGTAACATCGAAATTATGTTAAATACCACTCAATACATCTCTTTCAGCGTTAACAATAGTGTAGTGTATTGCCCAGTAATTTTTCTGTCAACGGCCACAGAAACCTGCCTTATATGGATTTTGACACACGTCTCTTCCAGGATCGATATAGAGATATTCGTATGACGGATCGAGTACGCCAAAAGGTCGGCACGATTATTTTAATCGAGACATTTATCTCGATCTTTATTGTTTTCGAGTTCCGCGATCCCACCAAGACATCTTAATCGCTCGCCCATATTGGATTGTTCATATTTTAACGTTGATCTACGACTGGGGGGCGAGAGCGAAGGACCAATGATTTGGTATGGATGCGTCACAGTTCAAAACATTTATAAAAACACGACACACGTCAACTACTTCATCTTGTTTGCGCTTTCAATTTCCTTTGTTTGCTTGTTGATGTTGTTTATCGTTACCGATAAGATATTGCATTGTATGCTCTGTGACTAAAATTGAGTTTTTCTTCATAACAGACAAATGGCAACTATTAAGATAGCACAGGGGTATTAGTTCTTAATTGTTAGCCCCTTAAGTTTACAGCGGAAAACTTAATAAAGACATCACTTGCTTCACAAAACTACTTTATCACGATATAGTGGATATACACAATTTTACTGGTCTACACACACAATTTTACCGGTGGATATACACAGGAAGTTTTATATATTCGTGGCTATATGTTTATAAACACGCCAAGAGTTTTAATTTTTGTTGATAAAAATAAAACACAGTTTTTATTTGCTAAATTTTCAAATCTATTCTAGTTGTATTTGAAACTTCTAAATTTATTTGAAAAAAATCACTAACCCTGAAAGAAATGTAGATTCTATTTTATTTTTTTAATAAAATGTATTCTTAGTAAACCAAATATGTATGTAGTATGATTCACATTAAAATACTTAATAAACAAGTCATTTTAACCTGTAAATATCTTTAATAGACGTAGTTATATAACGTCTTCAATTATTCTTTATTTTTCATAATATTGGTCGATATTAGATCTAAAAATATTGACAACACAGCGTGTTATATTATTAAGCCACAATTATGCATATTGTGTAATCGATCATATTATGATTGGCAATGTTTCAAGTGAGTTTCAAGTGATTATCGCCTTGCCTAAACCGATAAGTAATTTGACATTTGCAACGAATGTTGAAGTAGGCTTCGTTTGAAATGATACTTTTCTAAATTAGTAGAGGCAGAAAAAAACTATTTTTCGCAGTTACAAATTGGCCAGCCCGTTTCGCTGCAATAACCATCCCTAAGAAGACTACCGAAAATAAAATCTATAAGGTTTTGTTAAGGAATGCCAACTCTATCCCGACCCTTATCGTTTATCGGTCGGCATAGACGACGGTAGTCACCTACCATCATGTGGACCGTCAGCCTAACTTTACATAACAAAAAAAAAATCAATTTATTAAATTACAAATACGATAATTTAATAATTTTGTGTGTAATTTATAATAATTTGGTGTGAATTGTGGAACATGGCGTTCTATTTTGTTTGTAAGTTATTTATATACTTATCATTTGTTTGCTTACTATTTTATTTTTAAAAAAATACAGGAAAGATAAATACAGTTTAAAACCAGTTGTATGAGTCAATTGAATTCACATATTTCTCTTAATGGCTTTCATTAAACACTTTCGCTTGCGGTGAACTGACTCGTGTCAGCGTTTCGAATAATTTGCGCGGTTTTGAATTAATTTCGCATTGTGCGCGATGATTTTTGTGCACAAATTTTCCGAAGCGACAACCTTACCGAACACGTGTGCTTTCACTATCAAGAACCGGTCACTGTTTATTGAGGAAGGGTCAGATGTTTTGGTTAAAACCATCAGACGCCATGTGGGCGTAGCACAGACGCCCAAGTTACATATTTGTAACAAGACATGACGAACAATTTTTGCAACTTGCATTTTGTTAAAACAGTATAAGCAGATATCATTTGTAATCTTATTTTTGGTTTTAGTGGTACTTTTGTGATTATGTTCAGATATCACAGTAGTCACTTTTACCATAAACAAATTGAAGTACCATGTGTACATTGAAGTAATTTTAATATAATTTTCTTCCTTTTTTTTGGGCCCTTACCTGTCTGATTTTATACTTACTGGTTTATATTGGTTCGTTAGGCGATCCCACATCCCCAAAGAAATGGTTAGTGATGACAAATTTTTGCTGCATAATAAATTTAGAATCGTTATATCTATATTTATAATTTTCACTCGTTTCGCAACAAATTATTATTATTAGCACATTGAAAGCACACAGGTAAAATTGAAATTGTTGCAATATATCCTAATTACCAATTATGATACGAAACGTTATCAATGTCCCCACAGGTTATGACTAATGTATCGCTAGATCGATTTCCATATCGACAATCGTAACACCTACGTGGGGCCTGTTTAGCCGCATAACGAACGTGTTTATAAACCGACCGACAGACAATTTGACGTATGATAGACAGTGTGGGAGGTCCGTAATCGATATTAGATAATCGTGTTAGTATTACATTAATGTTGAGTCACATTTCGATTGTAAAACTATATATTCCGATGTGAAAATTTATGTGCGATTAATCTACAATAGTTAACTGCCTTCACGATAACGATTGCCATTTTATGCGTGCCCTTCAATAATAATTATGGTTTTGGCCTCACGTTAGTCGCAGTTTTTGGTGCAAGCAAACCAAAATTTACTTTTTTATAAATTGAAAAGCTTAATTAATTAATTAAATTAAAAACTATGTAATTAGATATGTACTCATTTCCGTGAATATTTTCAAATTTTATCGACATTTTCTATGTTATTTTTGTCTTTCCTTAATTTTTTTTATTAAATTATACTTCGTTTATAAATATTTAACGAAAATTTTGATAAATGATAGAGGCCGCTTATTGGTCGAACTCGAAATTCGACCATAAAGAACATATTACATACTTAAGAGTCATATGTGTGTGTGTGTGTCAAACACGCGTTAGTTTCTATAGTGTTTATTTTTTTAATTTAATGTGCTTATATAAAAAAATCTATTATATAAAAATAATATCACATTATATAAAAAAAAAATCTACAGCTTTCCAGTCCTTCTCTATTTAAAATTTATATGTACCAAATTTATTCACTTCCGACCGCGCAATTTAAAGTTTTCGCATCGCGTATTAATATTTAGATTACTTTTGAAGAAAATAATATTTAACCAGTTTAAAATAAGATCTTACATGTCATAGCTAAAGGGATGCCAGAGCCCATTTTTGCCTATATTCGTAACTGTCAAAGTCGCATCGTACTTCGTACTCGACCATATATGCCTGCAGACTATATAAAAAAAAAAATATTTTGCCAACTAATAATAAAATTTGAACAGAAATACGATACTTCAATAGTAGTGAAAGTGAAGACACAATTAAATATACGGTGAGAAAGACATATAAACGAACGGTCGTCGTCAGCCGATTCGAGTGTCGAACCCGGTAGCAAATTTCTCGCCTTGCCATGAAACATGCCGCAACCAACGTGTGGGCCGTGTCACGTTTAATATCGAAATGGCATAGCCCAGGTGTCTCTAGGTTCAACTAGTTAATCCTCAGGACTGATAAGAAAGAAGTCTTAGTCATAGATCCAAAGCTGCTTCAACTGTAGACTGGTGAATAATTTTGTCCTTTGACTAAGTCAAGCCTAAATGAAAGTCCTAAATTAGACATGAACCCTTAATATATATTTATATTAGATTGACCTCCCCCTAATACATTTTTTCTCGTTAATTGTAAATAATGACCACTATTTACATATTTATATATTTTAGTCCATTATGAGAAATAAAATAAACAGCATTATCAACCGTCAGCCTGCCTGGGGGCCCTCCCCTTATATAAAAACATTGATCTAAACTAAATATACTTATATAGTCTTTGTATTTTTATAAAATTAAAATTGCACGAGTAGCATGCAATTTGTACGTATATCAACAACATATCCCAAAATGGGTCTGCTTTTCGCTGTAAACATTGTTAGAACCTCAACATTAATATATAAAATATATAACTTGTCAATTGGATGCTTCCATTCCTTTTTTACATTTTGCATGGATGCAAACGGTCACCACGTTCCTTGCTGATGACGTTATCACCATTGTATCGATGTTCACTATACTGATTAAGAAATTAATCAAAACTTAGATGCAATTGGTAAACATCGAAAAAAGTTACATAAAAATGAAATACCGAAACCAATCATATTTCAAATCTTATATTTATTTACGGCTAAATTCCTGATGTCAATAAGATACGATAGAAGTAGCTTTATATTCGGTTACACAAAAACATACTACATTAACAATTCTGTGTTTTATACTCCGGTTTATTCCAAAGTGAGGTAGTCACTGTGCGCAACAAAGTCCTCGTGTTGGAAAACTGGCATCGAAAGTAGAAACATTAATTTTGTTTACACCGCTGAGATTTTAATTGCCAGTTCATTGATAACATTAACAGATCCAGTGATGTAATTCGATTTATGTTTATTGACGCTACGCCACCGTAGAAAGTGCTAAGTGGATATTCGAGACAAATTTTATTGTGTTTTAACACTACTAGTTTCTAAAGGACAAAATGTGAGAATTCGAGTTTGAGTCGAGTTGAGAGTTGAATGTTCCTATATATACATCGTATGCGTAACTTGGGTAGACGGCCAATTAAGAGCTATTAGGTGAGAAAGGTAAGTAAAAAACCTGTAAACTTCCCTTATTTTCTATTTTTATATATATTTTGTAGAATATTATTACAAAATGATATTCAGCACTGTCACACTTTCCGTTGGCTATAACTTCTACCAGTTATAGCCAACGGATGTGAATACGGTGTAAAACATTGGTAATGAGTGTTATAGAATACGCTTCTCCAATTTGGAACCCTTCGTATCGGTCTCATATAGCGAGGCTGGAGCGTATTCAACGCAGTTTTACAAGATACTTGGCTCATAAGGATAAACAATGTTCCCCTTCTCTGGATTACAATTCTAATTACAATTCTAGATTACTACATTTTAAACTTCAGTCTTTGGAGAGACAACGCGAGATTGCGGTTACGGTGACCTTGCATAAAATAGCTAATGGAATTATCTCAGCACCTGATGTCTTGAATCTCCTATCTGTGGTGGTGCCCCGTGCTATACCCAGATTTCCTATTACGAAGGTATTTTCCTGTGACACAATACGCAAAAACTTGGGCAAGTTCTTCCCGGTCAATCGTATGATTTCCAATTTCTATTCTCTCCAGACTGACTTTGAGGTGGATATTTTTCATGACAGCTTGAATTGTTTTAAAAGGAAACTCTCAAGGTTTAAAAGCTTTCATTTTGACGATATTTTGTTCAAATAATAATAATAATGTAGTTGTGAATTTATGGTCCGACGAATTGATATTGCTGATTGGATTGTTGTTGATAGGATTGAATTTATATTGTTAAAATATTACTTTGACTTGTATAATTAATAATAGAATTTTAAGTGAACGCTCTGCTTCCTATCTTACTCGAGGTTTTTTTATTTTTTATCGTAAATGCTTAAGTTTCGATATATTATATGTATTATTAATTATTATTATTATTATTTTCTGATTTTTTAACAGAGACAACATGTAACATATACATAGCTGTAGATACCAGTAATTGGTACACAAATGTAAATGTGTTTGTATAACTTATGTATGTGACTTAGCTACATTTAATGTGTAGTAGGTATTTCTATTAAATAAATAAGTAAATAAAATATACAAATTTAAATAATTTTCTAATTATTTTAATGAGATTTCGACCATGTTTGACACGAATGTTTGTATGGCGAGTTTATTTCTATCTATTTTATTCAGAGCTCACCATTAGTGAAACTACATTTTTTCGTTGAGGCTGATATAACGAGTCGTGAGGTCTTCTTATATTGGTCTTTGTTTTAATCTGATGCGAAATTGCCCTTTAGTCACGCAATGTTCAAACAAAGATCATTATATTGCAATTAAATTTCTAAGGTTGAATTTCGAAATTTTTGAAGGCATGGTAATTGTAGAGCACAGGCATCAAATGAAGCATTTTCTGAAGTCTTTATTCTTCTTTAATTATATAGATGCTTCCTATGTTACATAACAGTGGTTGTTTTTATGCTGTTTTATTATAACATGCATATATGTATTATTTTTTTATATTAAGGTGGTCAGACAAGCTGACGGTCCACTTGTTGGTAGGTGCCTACCTTCCTCCATAACATAAGCAACGCCGCAGGTACTGCAAGTGGGCTGCTGACCATAGTAAGATTAAGGATAAGGGAGAAGACAGGGAAATGTGTTTTGGCATCCCTTTCTCACTTACCGAAGCACACATGCTGTAATTTCACGGTGGTCTTCTGTAAGGAGGTGGTTACTGCTGCCAAATGACTACGAAAAATGCACTGTCCTACCACTACTGAAATGAAAATATGATGCATAAACTTACTATAAGAACAATAAACTTTACATATAATGAAAAGTAGACACGAAGGAAGAATAGCTGTATCAGTCATAACATGTAAAGAAGAAAATGAGAAAAAAATGTTAGACCAAGTGGAAATAGCTGAATATAAGACTACTCTAGCTCGACTATTCTTGTATAACAAAAAAACAAAACTTCGGAAAGTACATGTTTTCTTTGTTCATCTCTACTACATATATGTAAATGCACGAAGAAGAAATAATCCAAAGATCCCTATCTTTATTTATGTATGATGTATGATGAACGACATTAATAAAAAGCAGAACAATCATAAATTACTTATATTCATCGCCAAATAACAAGCGAAATTATTTTCGATACAATTACCAAGGTACTATACATGATGGCACATCAATCAATGACCACAATGCATTGTGAGAAATCATCGAAACACCGCATCACGAATGTCGTGTAGTAAATGGCAAAGTTAAAATTATCGACTCTTATTTAATCATAACTCGATTATCGACCTTATGATCGCGCGATTAGAATTAATCAAGAAAGTGATGAACGCGACTTTGTGAAGTATTCGTAAGCCATCTCATAATTAACTGAGTGTAACGGCGACGACTATCGTTGTGAATCACTCACTGTGACCAACAATGGATTTGACCGTTCATACATAAGCAACAAATGTTTAAAGCTTTCTAAGGTGCACGATCAACGGTGAATGACGCCTTCATCTATCATTAGACGGTATTACACATTGGTTGGTACTGCGACGATTCTTTACTTTCACTGATAAATTCGGTGTCAATTATGCAATTTGTTTATACACAACCCGATTATTGCGTAAGTGATATCGTTCTACAATCGATCAACCTTCCGACTCGACTGCTATAATATAAACATAGTGCAAAAACATTTGCAATTTATGGTAAACGAGGTGTGTAGCGGAATAAAATTCCGCAGCTACAGCACTGTTCTGTCATGTTACAGAGTTAGCTACGAGTATATCCGAACACGTATTGTGCCGATGTCAACTCGACAACGTTACATTTACATCCCGCAGTTCGTGATTCATACGACCCAGAGCCCAGTCATTACGCGAGGATGAAAGTTAAGGCGCCTCCGTGTTTCGGCTTAATGGCGTCGGACGGTGTGTGGTCCGATTGGCGCTAATTACTTCTCGTGTCTGACGGTCAGTGTCGCCGAGATCACCCCGCTGATTTGGGCATAGGGCGCCCGCTGGCCACACAAGACATCGCAAGATCTCAATCACGCCGCGATTGGGAAACAGTGCCAATTAAGGGAAATTGGCGAATACGTATACACTTTCATTTATCAACTGAGATCGATTTTATTGAGGTTATTATAAACGAGAATCGACAAACGATAAATACGAGTAGTGTGATACATTTTCGAGTAGTTGTAGGTGCACAATGCGTGCGAGAGATACTGAGGATTGTGTCGAAGATTCCTACGTCGATGGCGCGTCCGTAACCCTCACCAGCGCTGGCATATCACGCGACCCCTGAACGTGCTCGTGGGCTTATCAATTGTTGGATATCGGTACTGGATATTTCAACAAAAGGCAATTGTCTCTGGATTCACCAATTAAACGCAATTGCGGCAGCATAAGACACTTGTCTTATATTGGTGGTAGGCTCGCACGTCATGCCGCACACTTATCAGATTTTATCGTCATGAAAACCGTTTCACTGAACGCTCATAATTTCCGGTAAAGGCATGATGTATTCGACAAAAAAACCCAATTATACACCCTTAATTAATTAATCGACGTGCATTGTTATGTTTCAATGAAATATCCAATATGAGTGGGAATTAATTCCTTGCCCAATAAAGAGCAGGGCAATGAGTGAAGTAGTTAAGTTATTACACTGTTTTTGCATAAATTGCATTTAGTATTATTGGTTGAAACAATAAAATGAGACCGCATTTCCTTTTAATGAGGACTAGTTACATGCCACCAAATTGTTTCATTCCATACACCCTAATTTGGCATTGGTACATTGCAAAATAAAATTTCGCTGTTATTTAAAGTATGTGTCCGCCTTATTTGCAAACAAAGGACATAAAACATTACTGACAATAATTTAAACATGACTTTTAACTTTATGTTGTGTGATTTAAGTATTTTTTTACTACAACCCAATTGAAGCTACAAGAATGGAAGAGTGTGCAACCTACTTTTGGAACTAAGAAATAAAGCGCTCATTCTTATGATATTTAGCTGGTCCTGGAACAGGACGATATTTTTCATAAGGTTTTCTTTATAAAAAAAATGTGTGTACTTAACATTTATGTTTGATTAATTTCGTTTGCGGGGTCTCTACTTAAGATATAACACAATAACACTGTTGTAAGAATCTAAAACAAAAATAATGAAAGTTAAGAAGGTCTGCAAAATCGAAAAATGTCTTCACGTCTTCACGTGAAATGTCTTCACGAAAGTCGTCCTTACTCTTTCTACATTATTAAAAAAAAAACATAAAAAAGAAGATTAAAAAAGTTATTACATGTGTTCACTTCACATCACTTGTCTTTTACGGGAACAATGGGTCTGGAATCCGTGTATGTGTCAATTGTTGATACTGTTCTCCATACTAGTTTTAAATTGTTTATGGCTGTACTATGTGGGCGCTTAAATACAACTTCGACGGAAATACAAACTTAATTTTTTATTCATGCAATGGATTATGAACCTTGTGCAATTTACACTTCCGATTAAGTCAAACGACATAGTAAGTGTGTTATTACTGTATGTGATTTATCATTCGTTGTCGTATAGTCTTCGGATTTTGCATTCGGGATGCATAATGATCCAGATCGGCTTTTGATTCAATGCCCCTATTTTGCTTTTAAAGGTCGCTCGGTACTTTGTTACTGTTGCTTTCATCTTTTTATATATTTCGCTTGCTTACATACATACAAAAGAAGTTAAAAGAGCACCTTTGTGTGAAACGTTCCGAGAAATTTTCTTCCAACACGAATGTACACATATTAATAATTTTAATAAAAGGTCAAGGCAAAATTTGGACTGCAAATCACGGAAAGAACATTATTTAGTTTGTGCTGTGACATATAAAAACCTTTCATTGTGGATTTCATATAAAGTTATTAACGGAACATTGTAGTCCCTCCCTTAATAAATTGTTACTATAATTGATTACCGCTCTACATCTTTAAAAAAGTTCATCGAAAACCTTTCGAAAACGTGAGTCATTCAAATTTTACACTTATTGACTAATAAAAAATGTAACATTAATTAATACGTATATTGAACCGTCCTAAACCTATATTTAAATCAAGTCATAATTTTCACAGAATCGAACCTCAAATTGAAATGTTGCTTAACAAAATAATGACATAACATCAAATTGATTAAAAACTTAATTAATATTTAAGCTGTTGGAGAAGGCTTTGAAAAAGTACTGAGATTGAAACATAATGTTGTGTAATTTTTTTATATTATTACTAGCTGGTGCTCGCGACTTCGTCCGCTTTGAATGATAAAAAAATATAAACAGTATAACGCTTGACGTCTTGTTGCTATAACACTTTTGCCAAGCGTTAGTTTTTTATTTTATTTTAGATGACCCTCGATAACAGTACTTTTACCGGATGAAAGGTATCCTATGTCCTTTCCTGTATCCCTGACAACGTGTGGGTATGCAAAATTTAATGATATTCGGTTGAGTAGTTAAGGCGAGAAAAGGTAATAGACAGACAGACAGAAACAGATACAATTACTTTCACATTAAATAATTACTTATCTCGTGGATAGGTTTTTTATGATTACTTTATTAGAAGTTACTTGATTATCATGAGCATTTCGCTGTTACATACTGGCCGCTGTGACCATCTTAACAACACGGCTGCTGTTGTGCTGTTGTGTTGTGTTGATTAAGGCATGCAAGAGCTCTGTCTTTTATTTCTTCCTACACCTTTTTAGGATGAAGTTTGCTTGCCACTGTGGCCTCCAATAGGGCTAAGTATATAGGCGACGTTCCATTTAAGGAACCGTCCGTCTATTCGTCACAAATTAACATAAAAGACTAACAAACTGTTCGTCTGTTTACTACTCCAAGCTAAAAATACTGTCACCACTCACCATCACTGACTTATTCGCAACTCGTCTGTCTCGTTTACATTTAGGAGATGACTACGCATTACTGCTTTGTATCATTGTGCTTTTGAACCACCAACCTTTTTGCAACGTTTCCTTAAAACCATAAAGCCTATTTAGAAATTAGTTGCACAAGTTAACGTAACGTCATAATAACATTTCACTTAGGTTGTTACTGTTATTTCTATTGCGTTCAATTTATGGTGTTGAGTAACCATGTCAATAATAATATTGTTGTTAAAAATAATTTGTTTGTTCTTGTTGCAGGTATGCCTTTTCAAATTTGATGTAATGCGGTACTGTATGATAACAATCTGTTTTGTAACACAAAATTAGCCAATAAGAAAATTTCGTTCATATTTGTTCTTAAACTGATGACTGCGGTTTGTCTGTCGCGGTCCGCTTGCCGCTTGTAAGGAGCGAAGGTCCTTTACCGCAAGGACAAAATTTTAATATCATGTACGACTTTGTGTACAGTATACAAGATTAAATATTTTTCAGTATAGCATTATCGGTAACTTCAAGTGAAATTTTTCTTTTGAAATACATTAATTTATCCCTATATCGCAAATTGAACACGACATTGATTTACTTCGCTATGTCAATCGTCGCTGCAGTAAAATTTCTATACTTTTCCGTAACGAGCACTTTATTCAGTCGTCTCGTCATTATACGTGAATGTTCCCGTATCGAGTCAATGTCTATTAGTTTTGAACTCGTTCCATTGAAAGTGAATAAATTTTACTTTTCAATGTCACCTTAAAGATTGATACGGTTCGTGCGTATTTATAACTCAACTTTGATGGTCACTTGCACTCATAAATTAAACCGCAAATTGGACATTGATTTATTGCTAACCGACGTTTACCGTGTATACCTTCTCGTGTCGTGTCCATAATTTCACCATGAAGAAGTCAGAGATATATACCACTGTCTCGGAATCGGCGTGTGATCTTTGTATAAAATCATCTTTAGTGCATCTGCCGGGAATTAAAGTCGTGATTGTATTATTATATATTTTAGCACCTATAGCGTTTCCCGTGCACGGTGTATTTCCTTAGTAAATGTCACATTAAATATAATATCTCACGGTAACAACGTAGCCGGGAGAGCGGTCGTTTCAACAAGTCCGTGCTGTGTGTCGGTCGTGAGGCACGGACTCTTGATTTAACACCACCAAACCGATATAAAGATACACGTTAATTGGAATTCTAATATTAAACTTTACCACGAGAAAAATGCGAAATTTAAAAGCTTAAAAACGAAAATCATTCATGCTAACTTTTTAAAGTTAAATTTTCTAGAGATCGTTTTCATTTAATTGTGTCTAAAGTCTAAAGAATTTGCTGTAGCCGTAATAACATGGACGCCCAAGAAAAAAGTAACTGGACATGGCAGAAATTGTTAATGGCACAATTAATTAGAGGTCCTTTACATTACAATATATCACTGCAAATATTTAAGCAAACAAAAATATTTCTAAACTAATCAGTGTTTTATTTTAAACAGTCAAGCGGGCTCTTGAATTAAATGAGACAATAGACAGTTATTACAAACAAACACAAAGATCGATTTTTTCTTATTTTCTTATCTTGAGCGTTTTCTTGGATCCTGTTTTTGATTAAATTTGAAAGAAAGAAAATTGAAAAGCATTTTGCATTAATATAGGAAGCGAGTAGATTGCATGCACATAGTTGATAGTAAAACTGCGAGATAAAACTTGATACTGATAGTCTTTGATCTATTTGCGTGTCTATCCAATCTCCAAATTGCAATTCTCTCGTATTTGGCGGGATAGAAGTGTTGGATCTGTGAAGAGAATGCTAATTAAGATATTAACCCAACACCGCACTAAAGACCAGAAGCGGAAACAATGATGATTTCCAGCGTGTAAACGCATAATTATAAGGTCACCCATGTAACCCTAATGTTACTGCCGCGTCTATTTCCCATACCCTATGTAACGAGGAGATCGTTAGTCTATGCAAATACCAATTAGTTAGAGAAATGTTCCCTCGATATGTCCTCCCTCTGCATCTTTAGTGTTGTATGTACTACACACATGAGAGAACGTGCTTACCAAAGATGTATTTTACATTTCTATATCTAAACACAAAAATAATAACTGCGAACACTGTAAGGCAAGATTTTAGGTAAATATATAGTTTTAAGTTATGGTTAAAAATTTTAGGCTAGAATGAATGATTTTATAATAGTAAGTATACGTACTTGCATAGCTTAGTCTTACTTATTTTATCGGCGACGGTACTTGGTGGTGACCAACAAGCAGACCATCAGCTTTCCTGCCGAATTTTAATTAAAAGAAAGTAAAGTGGTTTTGACTTTCTCAATTGTAATTAATAACTTAATTAATGTTTTATAAATATTATTTATATTAATTAAAAACTTACTGTTGGCCGCGACTTCGTCCGCGTTAAAAATATAACGCCTGACATCTTTATCACTATGACGAGAGTGGCGCCCAATTTTTATATATTTATACGATCCCTTGGAACCTAGCATTACCCAGGATAAAAAATATCCTATAAATAAAATCTTTTACGTGAAAGAGTGAAAAACATCCATACACCTCACAAACTTTCGAATTTTTAATCAATAGGATGCATAAAATACCTCACTGTTGTTTTCTATTATTTTGCCTCAATTAAGGACAATTCCAACACTAGACCTCTTACTTAACAACTTGTCCCAATGAACGTGCGTAGCCCACTATTAATTGGTGACATTATCACCGAGCTACGTGATAGGCTATTTCCTTTTTACCCCAGCTTAGCCTTGTTGGCTTAGGCTTTGATAAACCACTGCCAGCCATTTGGATTTCTGCGACCGCTACCTGGAAAATTATTGAGCAAAGTAGTAAAACAAAGCAACAAGTGTATGGAGCAATAGACAATCATATTCAAAAACTTACAGACGAAACCTTGCTTTGAATTTCTGAATCTGTTAATTGTAGTGAGCGTTCCAATAACCACAAAACGACAAAAACATTGACATCGTTTCTATTATTATATAAAACTAGGTTTTGCCCGCGACTTCTTCCGCGTCCATTCTTCTATATATATATAGAAAATAAAGATGAGAGCTCGGTTGCTAAAAGGAAAACACAAGCACTTGAAATAATAAGCGTTTACGTAAATGATCTTAAAATAGCTAATTAAATTGGTTTAGTAGAGGTTTCGCACAATTTTGTTTCGTTAAAGCTGGTTTTTATCCGCACTACTTATCTCTCATTAATATAGAGGACAATAAAATTGCTCATTAGTATCCTATCGAAGTATCGTTAACGAATATTACATGCACGACTTTTTTCTTAATAAAAATAATTTCGCTATTGAAACTGGTCGCAGCTCATTAATTTACTGAGTCACTCGGCTGCTGGGGTCGGTCGGGACGGAGTGAAACTTGTTTATGCCTTTGTTACCGTCTGGATTCGATTCCCGAAGCGTGTCGTCGTTGTAGGACGATGCTTGCTCGCCGATAAATCGCAACAGACGTCGACACCTCTGATACACAACAATGGGAAAAGAGAAAGTTCGAGGAAATGTAACCCTACCGAGTCGTGTACAAAAAAAACCCGTAAATCGTCAATTTATTCGTTTCCACGCCACTTTCGTCTTCTAGAATTACTCGTATCTCTCGATTACCTACCCATATAAGATCGAATTTTAAGACTTTGCTAATGACCAATTGTGTACCGTTAATGAAAGGCGAAACGAAACTGCAAAAGAGACATGATGTTGGTTCTAGGTCCAACATAACAATTTTTAATTGTTGACATAGTATGCAATAAATAAAATATATTCAACCAGGGTAATTGTAAACACTTATGATTGTTTTGCTACCTTTATCTAGATTTTGCTATATATTTTTCAGTTTTAAACTTATTAACAAAAAAAGTTGTAAAATCAGTATATATATATATAACATTTTAGCAATACTTTGATTCAATTTTATCATCGGAATCAATTGGTTTAAATATCTCTAAATCGCTGTCATTTTATTTGTATATTATTAAGCATTAATTAAATATAAATAAACTTTATTCGTAACGTCGTAGCTTTATCTGAGATCTAATGGGTCCATGTTATTTCTTTCTATTTTAACCTATGTTTAATGTTAATGTTTAATAATTTAAATATATATGACGTTGAGGTTTGCAACTCTACAAAAGATGTTAATAAATTTTTACATCAAAACAAAAATAAAGCTTGAAAATACTGCGAGGAATTACAAAGTGAGGGCAAGATATCTTGTAACTACTTGTTGAAAGTAAACCGAGCTATCAATGATGTCTGAATTGTGTTACAACGGCATTTGCACCAACATTGTAATCAACTAGTGAGACATAATTATCAGAGTGAAACCAGCCAATTGTCCCTAAAACCTCTAGCTGGGTAGACTACGACGATTATTCAAATGTGCCTTGAGTGCATATCGGCGCACAGACGTTGTACCGTTGGCTCTACGTGATCCTAGCACCTAGCGGCACCGATGTCGTCGTCTGTCATTATCCACCCATTAACTTCACTTCAGGATGTGGCACACTTTTCAACTCCAATAACCGTCACGGAATCTGTTTATATTATGGATTCGTTGACGTAAATATTCTATCAAATCTGCGATTATATACTATTTTGGAAAGTTTGGACAGCAACACATATTATTTGGTATTTTTTTTTATGGAACTATATTCTCACGAGAACAACCTAGTAGATTACCATTTAATGCACGTATTTTATAATTCAGAACGCCTTGTAAGTCGTGAATAATTATTTAGACAACACAAAAAGCTGTTGGATACCATGACTAAACTGATGAGATTGTCCTTGTTTTTTATCGGGATAAAAATGAAGCGAGGATTTGCCTGGCTTGGTTCTCGGTAATATTTTGAGAAAAATCCTAATTTTTTCTTATAAAATTCAGAGAAAATAAAATGTCGATTTTATAATAAAATTATAGTGTATTAATAATAAGGTGGAAGATAAGGGTTGCTATACATAATAGTCGGGCCGGCATAGCCGGGCGGTAGAATCGAATATGTGTAGATGAACGTTCGACAAATTGCTATACTTATAGCCGTGTCGGCAAAGCCGGGCGGTTAACTATATGTGCTGTTCGGCAGAAAGGCCTCGTGCTGGCCTACCCGCGCAGTGTATATTATATATACTAAACAAAACCCGGTTATTTTTATAGTTAAAAAAAAACATTGATCTTGTAAATCAAAAATAAATAAAATATTTTAAAAATTCAATGAAAGTCGAACATATGTAGAAAGTACTTCAGGTCAGCTTTGTTGTTCAACAAAAATTTCCGAATGAAATGTGCCGACCCGTCTTGTATAGCAACCCTAACAATACAAGGTGAATTTGCCTTCCATTGAAAGAAATTTCGAATTTTCTTACAGCAAAGCTTTATCAATTCAAAACATTAAATGAATTTACATAAATACATAAATAAAATTGCAGAATCTTTCCACACTTTTCTTGAAACTTCAACCTCTTTTTTTTTTCTTCTATAACCTAACAAAAAGTATTGAATATAGTACAAAAATATGAAGCAAATAATAATAGCATTGCAGCTAGTAAAAACTATTTTTCTTATTCTTTTAATATTATATTCCGTAAATGAGACACGACATGAATTTTGATTTGATTATGTTTCTTCGTCTATCAGTGTTAGGCCAGTTAAATTGACTCCATGTCCGTCAGTTGTCTGGTCGATCATGATCACTCTCTGCTCGCTCTGACTGACTGATGTTTCAGATGTTTGATCAGCCACAGCCAGTTTCGCTCTGGCCCCTGCGTGGAGCGCTCGTTCGAGAGGGGATATTATTCCGCTCCGCTCTTGCAACTTCACGATTTGTTATTCGCAGTTTATCGTCGAGAACGCACGTGTCGCCGGCAAGCAAGGCGTTTATTTACGCTCTGCCCCTTACACCTGTGACTACCCAAATACTTGACGTGATGTCAGAGAACACTTTCGGTTCATTGTGCTTGTAAACTTATATATTTGAACTATTAAGTGAATGTTTCAACGTGCTTAGTTATTTGTGAGTAACAGTGCTTTTTGGTGCTGCTTTCGGCATCTGGTCCAGCCAGAGTTATATTTCACTCTTGTACTAAAGTATTTGAAATACGAAATTCGGCGACAGCCGAGGCGTCCCAAGTCTACAGTTGGATGTACGCCAACATCTCCGCTTCTAAGGTGAGCGAATTCAGATTGAATGCATATTTTCAACTAAAATTTTTATTGCAATAACAATAATGTGTTATCGGCTTGTTGTTATTAATAACGGCTTATCATTAATTTTCTGCCCGTGGTAATTCAATATAACGCGTTTAATAATAATTCTGTAATCGATTTTAATGTCTGTACTAAAAATTATGTATACACTGCTGATGGTGTTATAGTAATAATATGTTTTTGAATATGAATTAAATATTTTACTTAATATTTTATTACATTAAGTACTTACCTATGTCGTTTTACTTCCAGTAAGCTTACTGTAGTTCTCACAATTACTCATATTGATGTGATAGGAAGCTACAATGAAGTAATTGTTTTGGTTTGCTACTAGGTACCTAAGTAACTTACTGTTTCTTAAACACCTAACTAACGGTTACTTAGTAAAAACAGTACCTAACTGTTTTTTTTGTAGATTTCATTTGAACAATTGTGTTTGTTACAAAAAAAAATTTTAACTTGTATAAATACCTATAGTACAAAATTTTAAACCAACGCTTGTTAATTAACCTTAAATTTTTAAGAAGAAATAACCGTTTACGCGTTCGACGCGTTAAGGTATTTGTTCATTTTCAAAGATTGAAATGAACCTAATATTTTTATATCAAATCCAAATAGAAAATTCTGCTTGTTCAAAGAGTTCAAAAGAGTTAACTGTTTTGAAACTGATATTACAAAATATATTTTTTAGCCAGTCCCGCATCGTGTTTGTGAAGTCATATAATTTTAAATATTCCGCTTTAAATCCGAATTACTAAAAGTTTTTGTAGCAACTCTCTTGTCTTGGCATTATTGATAAGTACCTACTTACTCTTATTATCAATAGTGCCAAGACCTAAGCTGTTACTTTCGCTACGTAAAAGAAATAAATTAAAAGTAAGTTAACTTAGAACTTTACGAATTGAATAACAAATTGTGTATTTATATAAGTTGATTCATCAGTATCGTGTCTTATGCTCTTCCTAAAATAAGATCCATTAAGTATTTTTTATACAAAACAATCAAATGTTTTGTATGAATTATAATTTTAAGGTCATACTTATCGTGATGGGTCGTGTACCTACCTAATATATTATTATCGTCACGCTTGTTATCTGGTACTTCTCAAGGGCGTAATTATGGAATATTGGCTTATCTTTATGTATACGTGCTATGTACATAAATGTCCATTTCATTCTGTCAACTAATTACGTTGAATTTGTTTATTTATAAGCTTTACAAGCGACTCGCTCCGGGTCTCGCCCATGATGTATTTTTTTTTATTTATCTCTCTTACCATAAGTGAAATCCATTGTGTGGTTTAGAAGGAGTTAGCGACAGACGCGGAAAGGGACTTCAATTTGTACTATGTGGGTTAAGCTATGTATGTAAAGAAGTACAAGTAGATTATATTTTCTGTCAAAACTGTATTTTGTACCATCAACAGTCAAAACTCTTGTCATTGTCGAAAAAGACTGTTGGTTTAATAAACCACTTGTCATTATTTTAATACACCTAAACATGTTATAATCATGCAAGGTTTTGCATAGACTTAATCTTTGAGGTTAAATTACTGTCTGCAAGCACGTACGTGACATCAACGAAAAACACCACTCCACCTGCCAGGTCACGTTTGACACAGCAACTGAGCATCCTCCTTTTCAACCACGTTTATGACCAAGTGCTACTAACACTATTTCCTAAGAAAATAATAATGTAGCAGACGCGATATACCCTAGTTCTGTGAACTTGAAGTGTTTCGCTGCGCCGCGGTACACTGACTCAGGGACCACTTGAGTCAAATCGACCTCCTCGAAATAGAACGAACGTGACCGTCTACACCCTCGTTTTGCTATAGTTATAAATCGTCACTCATTCAGACGCGATTGGCCTTCCGCCAGGATATCACTGATGCCAAGGTTTGATCCACTTTTTACGGTTAAGCGTAAAAAAATACTTTTTGCAACTCTTTCCACTACTTTTCATTAAAAATTGTTTTATCGATAAAAAAATTATCGATACTAAGAAATCTGCGATACCTACGAACAGCTTATCTAAAATGAATTTAATGTATTAAATATATTGTGCGTTACACACATACTCTTTATTTGCTGGTGTTTGTGTTGCAATTGACCCGGCTCTCTTATTACTCAGACTGAAATTAGTTTTACGAGTTGCGGCCGCAACTATGACGTGCTCGCTCACATCAAACGCTCGGCAGCATTCATTGTTACGTGTTTATTATTAGTACCTGTGGACCGTTTACATTACTCTTTATTTAGGTTCCACTTTTCCATAACCTTGAACACAGTTTTGAAACACTTAAAACTTTATTTATCACGTAGTTTCATCACCCGCACTTCGCTTTCACTAAATTCTCCATAATTTTATTGTCTTTCCTTACGTGATCAATGTTGTCTCACTAGAAAATGAGTAATCCGAATGCAGAGTGCACACAGTGAACAAGGATGCTTAATGGTGCCATGAGGCCAACAGCTGTCGAACAATGCGAAATAATACAAACTTAATTATTCATGTCGTGTCACCAAAAAAGTGAAGCGAGAAATCCACCCCGACCGGTCTAGCTGACCTATTCTGTCTGACAAATTGTACTAATTAGACTGGGTTTCACTTTTGACTGTACGAGCACAGATTAGTTTAGTTTGATCCGTGAACAACCTTGGGTCAGATCGATTTCTGTGTTCCAGTCCGCAATTATCTACTATTGGTGTCGAAGAAATTGATTGCCGTAATTATTTACAATTAAACCGTTTTTGAACGCACAAAAACTTTTCGTGTCTCATTTGTTTTGGTCAAAGATTTAATGATTGCAAAAATTGGTTAAGAGGTCGGGTATCGGTAAAGTTGACGATAGTGTGTGAGATGTTCAAAAGTCTCGTTCTCTTAATAATAATTGCAACGTTAAATTTTATTATTGCATTGACATCGATATATCGGGTGACCGTGGATTGGCAGAAAAGGGCAAAGGAGCTAGAAGATCTGTGCTCAAAGTCAGGCCGTATGTCTATTGTGTTGATCCTTGCGGCTAAGTCTGTATGTAAATAAAATATAGACATATACTCAGAGAGCAGTTACATTGAAATACTTTAGTAGGTACATATATATAGGGGCTCCATTATTTTAATCACACATAAACAGCTCGTCTCTCATTCGGAATGTGGTTCCATCGATGTGTCCCAAAAGGAAAAGACCATGACCATAAATGTTGTTTCAGTCGCCGATACGCTTAATAGAATTCCAATTAATCGCCATCAAAATGAGGAAAAAGTATTCAGCCAGGAATTTTTGTGTGGCATCAAAATTATTGTTTTTGCACAAACTTTTCATCTGTAGTCAGTCGTGCTGTCAATATGCTGGTTGATTTGTAGTTGTTATTTAATAATCCGGTTCCACCACATGCCGATATTTTATGGCCTGACTGTTCTTTTTAAAAAATTGAATAGTTATAATTACGTAGCCCGGTGAACCAGATATTTAAATGCTGTGTGATATTTTGTTACTCGTCACTCAAACAAGACGCCGTGTTGTAACGGTAAATTTAATCATAACACTATCCCTATACTTAGAGTAACGAGCAACATCAGCACCATAGCTCAAGAATGTGTGTTAAACGGGTCTAAACTGCTTCCGAGAAGGTCGGTCACATTATATTACACCCTATTTTCTTTATGACACGAAACCTTGGGAAAGCAATAACGTTATATAAATTTCCAGAGATATGCGTAATAAAGCCGAGTGTCTTTACACACTCTCACCTCTTTTATGAACATTAAGAAAAAACAACTGTATTTTTAAAAACCCTGTAAGAAATTGTAAATAAAATAAATAGAATATAATACCTACTAAATTTCTAATTCAGAAACACTGGCAACTACGTCACTAACTGTTTGCAATAGCAGCATATTAGCGAAATCGATTAGAGGTTTGTCGAGAACCGACAATGTTTGTACAATCTGTTTTCGTTCATTATCGTTTCCGCTATTTTAGTTTGTACTCCATTCATACCAAAGACGTGCCTAAATTCATTCAGTTTTTTTTTAATATCCTCCGAACATTGTTTGGGTAAAGTTTAAGCAACTAAGTCGGGACAATATTGTTGCGAGAGAGCGCTAAAATTAGGCGCAGGAAACCACTATATACTATCACAGAAAGTTTATAAAAACAAGTATTTATTAAGTTACTATATGAAACACATTTAAAACCCATCTACTGTAATAAGCTTTTGTCTTACGTCCATTTTTTTTTTCTATGTATTGAAAAAAGATCGCATGGCAAAGTTGCTTGGACCGGCTAAAAAACATAGCCGCTTCAGGTGAGTCCGACTTCGTTTATGGTATTGAACGTTGGAAAAAACGACAGCTGGCCCTCCCCATATTAGTGCACTGTCGGCGAAAGGTGTCGCAAGCTGCACCCGCCTTGCAAGACGAACGACTGTAACAAAATGTAGGCGAATTTGTAACCAGTACAGCACCGAGTTAATCAAGCTGGCACTTTAACTCGACCGGTTAGCCTTATGACCTACAATAACAGAGTAATTTACTAATACTGAATAAGTAATACATTAATTTCACATTAAGATTCTTCTAAGAACCGCTGGAGAAAGAGGAAATTCTTCTTTTTGCTAAGCAAGTTAGATCGGAGGCCGCGTTATTCGGATTCCGTTTCGTGAGCGATGAATGGAATGAATGTGAAAATGTCTTCTCATGTTCCAAATCGGGAAGAATTTATGAATGATGAAAATGGTCAGTTAGTGCAAGCTAATTGCTAGTGGAAATACTCATAAAACAATCCAATAAACTGTCCCCTGTCTCTACATTGGAATCGCGTGTTTTGCTATGTTAGAACTTGAAGATTATGAAGTGTTATTATTTTCTATAAGACTGTATACGGTGTGGGAGCTAACTGAACTTGTAACCATCCTAGAGTTCAAGATACCAACAACAATCTCATAAAAAATAAAAGTATCATAAAAATAGATATTACGAATTGCTATCGACTTTGTTAATTTAGAATTTAGTAATCAAGAAATACTAAGACATGATAATAAGGCAGGACAAAGTCTGTAAAAGTGCTTATTGATAAGCGATGGGAGTTTCTAGTTGATAAAAAAATAAACGGTATAAACGATATTCTGGGTAATATAATAAACGAGCCTCTTATGTAAATGCAGCCTAGTTCACTTATTAAGGGCAAAACATAAATCTTAGTATTAATTTAGTTAAACTCCCAACAGATATGTAACAAGTTCTCGTCATTTTTATTCAGAATCTCGTAATTACTGTATTTTTTTTATTGCAGTCTTTTCTGCTAACTCCGCCTGTTCTAAGATATTTAACAGTTTTGACTACTACTTAATTTCTTCAATATATTTGTAGGCATAATACGAGTCAAGTAGGTAAGAGACCATCACAAGGATTCCTATGTCTGTGGTCATGTCTCGTATTTATTTAATATAATATGTATACCAAGAAAATTGTAAATTCAAATTATTGTAATCTGTATCCCCATAAATATTCACAAATATCCCGATGACACAATTCCATTTCCTGCTACAATTTATTTTGCATAAACTATTCTCTGATCCACATATGCTAATTGTAACGATTCCGCTGACAACTAATGAAACAATTTCCAAGTGCCATTCCGTAAACATTACGGCGAGTGATCGGGAATTCTTGGTATATTCTCTAATTCCAACTTTATTTAACAGAAAATAAGAGGTTTATTTGAAGAGATTTTTTTATCGATTGACGGGTACCGTGCACTTGGTAGACGTGCTCTTCGTGACTTGTTCGAAAAAAAAAACTTGATCAGTAACGTTTTTAGCCCAACATAATCAATGTTTCCTTTTGCTCTTTAGCTTGTCCTTTGAACTTAAAGTTGGATACGCTTTCTATTTTTTTATTCTAATTTTTTTGCGGGTATAGAAAGAGAAATTCGAAGACATTAATGCAAAATCTAAATGCTTGTTAGATATTGTTTGCTGTTTATGCATATCCGATTCTAGTATAAATTTATGTAATTTAAATATTTGATATTCAGTAACTAAATTACGTTTGGATACACATGTTTTTTTAACTTATATAGGTAACTTAATAAAGTCAACAAAATTTGCATGGAATCCGCGTACGATGAGGCAGAGGCACTGCGTTTATCGCGTCCCGTTCGTCACATTGCCTGTTTTTTGATCAATTCTAGAATTATAATTAGAATTTAGTAAATATGGTAAACCCAAAAGCAATTACAGTGCAATGTCCTTTTGTTTTTTTTTATATTATTTTTATTTTATTCAGGATTAACGATTTAAAGCAGATAAAATCGATATGCGTCATAGTTTGACACAAAAACACAAAAAAAAAAATATTTTTTTTTTTTGATTTGTTAACACAGAGTATACATGAACAGTTATTATTCCTGTTCCACTGTTATGAAGTATTTTTATTGTTTTTTTTTTTATTATTTTTCATTTACAGGCAATAGCCTAGTATAAATTCCAGGGTTAATATATCTTGTTTAATATTTAATTGTTTCTTTTTTGCTTTCTTTATTACTCTTTTTTATTTATTGTTCGACTTTATCCCGATTTAATTGAATGTATTAATATTTCTTCATTACATTTATACCACCTATATACGTAGATTGTGTAGTAAGTTTTCTAAAATATCTACATATGTTTTTATTTTTATAGCTATAAGTTGGCTATAAGGCTATACACGTGTAAATTCAAGCGAATGAAGTTCAAATGATCGGCCTCGACTTGATCACGGTCGTCTGATGTTAAAGATATCGCTTGACCTAAACTTGTCACAATCCGAATGCTGTCCGACAGTGTGCCTTATCGTCTTGTCCATCACGAATATTTTGTGGACCGTGTTTTGTAGGACCACATTAGAGATATCGTTGTTGATCCTGTTTGATAACAAAAATAATACGAAAGACGATAAGTGAGACGAAGATAAAATAATTAAATTATATTTGTATTATTATCTAAAGTGACCAAAATGTAATAAAAACACATTCGGAATATTCCAATGTTAAATTTGTATACAAAAACTATTTTTGAAATATTTGTACATAAAAAATATGCTTATGGTAATAAATTCATGCTTACCTTTACTAATATTATAAAGAGAAAACATTTGTATTTTTGTTTGTAATGAATACTCAAAAACTACTGGACTGTTTTGAAATTTTTTTTCTACATTATCAGCGAGTACAAGTAACATAGGCTTTATTTGTCGCTTGCGACAGCTAGTTTTGTCAAACTATCCAATAAAGAATTAATTCAGCTGTGTGATTGTTCACTGGGTTAAGATAATTTCTATAAAAATGCCTGTTATGATTATACTAGTCCTCCTTGCGCTGTGACCTTTACGAATTTTAGTCACATGACTAAATCAAGTACTGCCGCTTATCCAATTATTCGCATCGAATCACAACGATCTGTCGACATGCGGGCTATAAATGATACGGGATGGTTGTAAGGCACACAAATTATTATGTCCACTTTACTGCCGTAATTCAAGCGTGATTTATCAAAGACTGACTGTGGCTTGTTGCTTTGCATGCCTGGATTTTTTTCTATAGTGGATGTCCAGGTTAGTTTTTAGCAATAGAAAATATAGAACAATTTTGTCCCGGTAAATTATTCCCTTTAGTTAGACAATAAATAGCTCATCGTAGTTGAAAACTTATTCAATACATATGTGTACGAAACTATCTATGAAACTATTCTGTTAACGTTAGTATGTAAATCTAAATAATAAATCTAAATGTTTGTCTTCAGGAAACAGGAAAAATGTATTTCTTATTACTGATTTCTTTGTCCTTTTGCACGAAACGTGTACTTGTCTAATCTCACACAGCATCTGAGTCGTGCAGGTATGTGTACCTATACCCTATGTTTATATAGGTATTTGAAGATCTCAAATATTTTTTTTTTTGGAAATATTTAATCATCATCAATATAAAAATAATACTTTTTTAAAATATGTAGAATAATAAAATAATTTTATAATTTTGCTGTATTATTTTCTAACATCATAATAAAAATTATTACTATGATAGTAAATAATTAATGATAATTATCAAGAACATAATACAGCTATTTCATTATTTTATTGCTACAATTTTACCTATGAATCTTTTGTGATTAGTGTTTTAGTATGTTTTAAGTATATACAACCGCTCCATCATATAAAATTGCACCTGACAATGTGTTTTTGTATTGTCTGTTATCTTATCGAGCCTCTCAGTCCATAGATAGTAAAATAAACAATTGCACACTGTTCTTAAAAACAAGTCCTTATCTTGTGCTCATATTTTTGCACAAATAGATAAAATATTATTTATAAAATGAGCCCCTCATACACAGCTGCTTAAATTAATATGTCCATACAAAGAGTGTACATTGGTGTTCTCCTGTTAAATATTCATTGTAAATTGATTGTAAAATTAAAATGATTAGAAATTGTAACTAAATATACCTTACTAAAAATAACAATTTCTAAAATATATTATGAATGGCTTTAAGAAACTACACCGGGCTCAACGCCCTATTGATTGTTATAGAAACAATCAAGTTTCCAGCTGATATTAATATTCACGTTTATATTAATATAATTAATTGACAATAATGTAAATAATACATTCATTTGTGTTGGTATGCCACAACAGATCGTCATCATAAAGCTTTGAAATATTTATTCAATGTTTTATGTATCTGGCGTCGTGGAAGTACAGTTATTAAATGTGTGCACACAAAACACAGGAAACAATGCGCTGGAAACTAATTAACCAGACCGTATATTATGCCCGTTGCACATAAAATATTATCATATAAAAATATACATGTAAATTTGTAACGCTTTCACGTTTAGACCAGAATCACGATTGGCACATAACCATATATTAGATCTATCAGTGTCTTATCTATTACTTCCGACTCGTCCCCGGCTTCGCACGGATGCATTTTTTTTTTCAGAGAATCATTTCGCTTCCTTGTTTATCGCTCTTTTTATTATTGAAATTTATTATCAGATTTATATACATATAAATCTGAAGAGTCGGTTTGTTTGGTTGAACGCGTTAATCTCATAATAAAACATAAAATTATTTTTAAATGTAACTAATCAACATTTTACTTGTAGTTGATGAAAGAGGCCCTTAATAAAGTACTTTTGCATTATTAAAAAAAATCTTTGTGAAATGTAGCAAGTGTTGTTTATTCTTAGTATATTTTAAAACTTATCCATAAAGTAATGATATATTATATTATATTATATTTACAAAGATTCGAAGTTGAAACTCAATAAAGTGTCGTTCTTACAATCGTAAAATGTATGCGTATCTCAAAACTTCTGTCATTGTATGTCATTGTATGTCATTGTAATGTAAATCAGCAAATAAATCGGATTTCGTCCCCCTCATTTTATCTCCCGTGTAACGTTTGCATCGTGAAAGAAATGTTATGTAATTTTTTGAATAAATGCATTTAGATATGAATTTCCAAGTTATTATTTATTATTTATTTCTATTCCTATTTTAAGAATACGAAGAGGCAAAAATTGTTTATTTCAAAAAGAAATGAGACGACGAAAGTTCAGAAATAATAATATAAATCTTATAGCAATTGATATAAAGTTTAAATCAAATACAATCACGACTACAAACCGTTGCTAAAACTAGAAACACCCCTTTGGATCGCCCCCTATAACTAAACATAAATAGGTAGTGATAATTTATTGGTTATTCCCGTATAATAGCATAGACAATTTATGACGTGATAACGTCCATTTTAGTACATTTATTACGCATTATAATTCTGTATAAATCCGTAAGAGTTTTAAAACCGACAATGTTGGGATAAGTGTAAATCAAAAAGAATTAACAATTTAATGGGGTTCAATTTTGGAATATAAATAAAAAATATTTTGCTTCCGAATTGGCAATACAAAAAAGAGCAAAAACTGAATACTTAAATTACTTTGTTATTAATATTTACACTTGAGCAAATATTGTATGTTATGTTGTTTAACAAAAACAATTCTCAAATTATCTATTTGCTTAACAATTTTATTTGATTATCTTTACTATAATTTGGTTGCTTTGAGTTCCTACTAAAAATATCAAAAACATATTACAAAAACATAAATACTTTATATTTTGTTGTACGTAGTACGAGAGATTTTTTTAAAAATTTTGTACATTATTTTTAAAATAACTTAATATTGTTATTACCGAACATAGTAGGGGTGCAAATCGACATGGCTCAAGGGACTAGATCTGTCCCTCGCAGATGCCCAAAAGACTCGTGCGAGTCACGTGCGAATTATGTGGAGCGTACGTCCTATGGCATAAAAGTTAAAACCGACGCGTTTTGATGTGTTTATTATATAGTCTGTGCAAAATGCAATTTTCGGCTTCATTATTAACAGCGTATATGTTTCCCCTGTGAACTAATATTAGTTCTTTTATATTGGATTCAAAACCGGAACAAATTGTATAGCATTAATAGCGAGCAGCTCCCGACTTCGCACGAGTGAATTTGTTTGTATAACAACTTTTTTTCGTAATTTTTTTGTGTAATAACTTTCCTCGTGTAATAAACGCTCTTTCGATTAGTGAAAACCGCATTAAAATACGTTGCGTAGTTTAAAAGATCTAAGCGAAAGTACATACAGAGGGACAGACGGCTAGAAGCGACTTTGTTTAATACTTACTATGTAAAGATAACAAAGCTTTCTATTTGCGTGTAGTTAAAGGACACAAACACTACGTATGAAAATACCATTATTTTAGTTCATACTATAGCTGATAGTATTTCAATTGCCTGTAGACTAAATACTGCATCCTGTTTCTGGCCATCACAAGAGTTTTACAAAAAACAAATGTACATTGCTATTTCTATTACTACTGCATATTTCGTTCATCCTATTAGTAGAAAGTTCCTGAAATCCAGAAATTCGGTCTTTTGTGATAATTGCATCATAATAGTTTGGGAGATATAAATCATCAAACTAAAAGACATACGCCGAGACATCAACTTTTATTTGTATTGTTTGGGTGTGTAGAAATTCAAGGAGTAGTTATTAGAGGCATATTATTAAATTGTATCCATTATGTAAGCAGAATGAAACCTCTTGAGAAATATCTATTACAATACTAAACTCTGACGCGGCTGACTGAAATAATAGTATATCATCGCTGCCATCATCTCCTGGCTGTTGATTAATTTCATCATCTTTTGTCGTCGGCCGTAAAGCGTGACCTGGCTCGTTGACCGACAGTTTTGTGCAATGCTTTGTCGAAAAGTGGGGGATAAAAATCACAAAGCGCATGCGCTCATTGTTAGATACCATTGTTTGCAACGCAAGGGAGTAGGGATGTTACGAGTAATAATGCTCCCTCGATTCGCGCCCTTCGGATAGTTCATTGCAAAGTGTAATCTTTATGGAGGAATCATTTTATCTTTAATCATTCTCACGGGTTTGGACAGTAAAATAAAGTACAATATATTAGATAGACAAATATGTCAAACACAAAGAAACGTGCAAGTATCCTAACAACTTCAAGTTTCGAGATGTAAAGATATTTGATAGGTTTCTTACTAGAACTACTAACTAATACTCACTACTTCTCTAGTCACTCGTCGATACTCAGAACACACTTGTTGTACATAAGTGATCTTGCGTGGCTGTTGTAAACTGCGAAATAATCCCCTGCAAAAATTTTACTTTCTATCTCGTTGCAACAGGGTCCTACTTCAAATAGAATAGACATGAATAGACATTACTTTATAAGATTAAATAAAAACACATTATAAGGTGTTCTTGACCACATTACAACGAATGACTGTCCGTCGGACCATGCCAAAAAAAGAAAGATGCCATTCTTTTAAAAGAAATCTCTAGTTTGTAATTTGCAAAAACTCATAAACTTAAAGATACACAGTATTAGTTTTCATGTTTTATTTTTGGTATTTTTTTTTTCTTAATGTTTTTAATGTACGATACGATTTCATTTTTAATGTAAACTAAAAGCCACGCATCACTTTTAACATTTTCTTTGTAAAACATGCAAATAAAATACAAATAATTTCACTTCTGTTCAAGGTAATAATTTTAACATATTTTCTCTCATAAAACCAAGTTAGAATCGCGTGTTGCATAATATTAGGTTTAAAAAGAGCTACGTAATTGCCGCAAAGCGTTTTATATGTTGTTATACTCGTAGTGGTGACGTAACAGTTCTGTTTCTCAGACTCTGTACAACAAAATAAAACCGCGTTTTTATTCCTCTACAAAAGGATTAAATATTAAGCACGCCACCCAATTACCCCATCTCTTACATTTTAATTGCGAATGCACTCAGAATTACACGCAGAGAAAAAGTAAAATTACGACTCTAAAGTAGAATAGAATAGCATTTTAAATAAAATCTTAACAGTGTTTGTGTATTATATCACAGAAATATGTTATATCATATATCAGAGTTTTGTAATCACATAATATCATAATCTGTGTCTTAACTATAAAAGTGTAAAAAATTAATGTAATTAATTTATTAGTCTGTTATCTTCTAATAATATAAAGGAAGATAAATTTTAAATTGCTATGTTTTTTATAATACGTATGTTGTGTTTTTCATTCATTGTTTTAAATTACTTAACTCTTAATTAGTAGTGATTATGAAAGGTAGCTATTATATTTGAACTCTTACAACCTTACAACACCAAAAAATGTACAGAGACGCTGCTGTCAGTAATTATCTAAAGAATCCTTGGGTGTACTGCGAATTCATTTTACATGATATCGCTAACAATTTCTGGAATCTTTAGCGAGTGCATATCCCGCAGCACTGTATGCGATACCGAGTTCCATTTAATATTTGATGTTATCATAAAAATCCTCGAAGTGCGAAAGCGAAGTTTGAGCAGCATGTTAGCCTAACATGATGCTCAAACTATCGCATATTTATAATATTAGTAGGATTTAAGCAATAGCGATCTGAGAGTAGCCTTAACAAATCGTTTGCTGACCGACTATTGTCAATTACATTATTCTTTCTTTCAAGACACACAGTCAAGACAATTCAACACAATTTCTAAATTAACGTATTGAATTATTACTTTGTGCAATACTTTGCTGCACTAATGCTAAGTGTAACAGACAAGTTCGTCCCCTTTTGAATGGCGTTTACACTCGGTTGCACACCCCATCGTCTGCTATGAGGCAAATATAGGAATGTCCCTGGTTCCCCTATACTTTTGTTAGGGTTGTAGTATAGAATCGGTTTTTGCAGATCACAGAAATATATTCCTTTTGTTTCTGTTACCTTCTTATTGGAACATAAAAAGAGTCAGTCACTTCTTAAATCCATATGTCCGGGAAACACGCGATATTATAGTAAAAGCATATTTCTTCTCTTGCGTTACAGCAAAAAAAAACTCTAAATGTATTTTTTAATATAATTGTTGACGGTCCAGGTGGTTCATGGTACTTGATGGGTACATGAAGTAACAGCAGGGTTAAAATTCCAGGTCTACCCTAGTTGTATAAGCGATAAAAAACAATGTAAGGTGGCACACCTCACTGATCCTCCGAAATACAAGTGATTTTATTTCACATTGGTAAAAGAGTATTTACTATAACCAGGGAGGCTGCTAGTTTGCTATCATGTTAGGTCTTGTCCTTTTTTTATTTATAACGTATAAACTTGAAGGTGTAACAGCCCTAGGACCTTGTACACCTTAGTGTTCACATTCCGTGACTGCCGGCACATGTTAATACCACCTGTTCTCTTTTGTGTTCCCACGGAGAAATAAAATCGTCACCCCCTAATACATATCAATAGATAATTCTCCATATGACTACATATCTACTATACTGTTTAACAAATATCAGTAATTTCCTCTTGCCATATAGACGATTAATTAAAATTGTCGGCTTAGACTATACGATCAATTAAAAGCCTTCGATAGTTTAATGTTCTGCTAACACATATTAGCAGCTACTGTTTCTCCTTAGGGAATCACACAAACATATTTCATAAAATTCCCTCAATAAAAAGTTGTAAACACCACAGTTTAATAAGTGTATAAGTATCTTTATCTTGTGAACTAATTATTATCTAAAACAAAGTATCATCTATACAATATTTCACGTTTGTATAATGTTAAAAGATTATTATTATTCCATTATATACACTCGGCGTCAAAAATATCGCCCCTCCGCGAAAAATAGTTTCTACCGACCTTAAACCTTATTCGATCAATGGTAAGGGTATGATTGTAAGGTATTAAAATCTATTTTTTAGGAAAATTAAAAAAATAAAACTTGTTCATTGGGTCCAAAAATTAAAGAAAAAACATGACGGTCTATTGAAAAATGTTTATTCAAACTTAACTGAAATGCAATAAATGCATAACAAAAATTTACAAAAAATGCTTAAAATTAACTTAAAACCTACTGTCGTCTTAAAACCTTACTGTGAAAACGTCACAATGAAGCGATCGTCTCTTTCGGATGTACAGTGTCTCCGATCATGTCTTTTGATGTAGCCCCCAGTCTCTTGGAACCGCTGGAATACTCGGCGGAGGGAAGATATTTTTGACGCCGAGTGTATTATGGAGTGTATTAAATTAGTTGCTCAATAAACAGATTGCCAAAGTGTTTACGTCTACTTTCATGAACGTGATTCATCAGCTCAATTTCAACTTAGTCCATAATGAGTCATTTTGTTGGAATCATTCATCTATTGCATTGCAACCTTCAAACTGCAAATCCATCGTCCGAGATCACGACCATGCATTCCCATGGTTTACAATTTTCAATTATCATTCCCACGACTCTATTTTGATGCTAATATTATCTGATGGAGAACGTGGGACTACTTTGTTTAGAAATGCGAGTAATATACTAAAGTTTACAAAGATACCAAAACTTAAGTTAAGCTAATACTACTTTTATTTACTTGATACTGATTTTATAGTATCTATTATACAATTAAAAATTCAACGAAAATTATCAATAGTGTAGAAATATAATATTAAATCTCATTTAATTTAACATGGCACCAGTTGCGAAACACTGAAATAAAATTCATTTCTATCGATGGTCATCGATGGCAAGGCAAGGCATAAATTGGGCAGCCCGTCTGATGGCTGTGACCACAACACTACAAAGAACCACCGTGAAATCATAACAGATTGTGCGTTGTTATGTTTCGGTGAGTGAGTATGCCAAATTCCACTTCCCTATCCCCTCCTAATCCCTTATTCTTTATTAGGTCGGCAACGCACAGGCAGCATATATGGCGATGCTTGTGTTAATAGGTGAGAGCTACCTTCTACAGACAAGACCATCAAACTTCGAACTTTACATTAAAAAAAATATATGTAAGTATTTTATATTGACTCTTTTTAATGACAAAAAATGATCCATTATTATATTTCACTTTAAATTTTCTTAGAATCATCCTTTTGTGCCTGAACTTTATGTTACAAGTGATATAAATGGATTTCAAATGCGGTCGCGTAGTGGTTGCACTTTGTGCAATTTGTAATAATCTTCTCTAAGCGGTCCCGGCAAGTGCTGCCTTGACCTAAAATCGTGCACGAGCGCTGCGTCGACAGCTCGCGTTCGTCGCGTGCGCACATTCACAAAACCTACGTATGAGCCGGTGATTTACTTGACCACCGAGTGACAAATGCAACAATATGACTTGGTGACATGACTTATTTAAATAAATAGGTCAAAATATTTGTAATGTAGAAAATGCATAGTTAAAACCGTAAAAAAAAAAAAAAATTATAGACAACACAGCTTTAATTATTGAATATGTTTACAAAATATTGAATTTGTAGCAGTGTGTATAGTAAATAAATTTTTACAAATGATTTTATTTAGAATTTTAGAACGAAAGAAAAAAGCATACACTACAAGTTTCCAATAAGTACAATTTTAATGTCAACCGTAATAATTATTTAATTCAGTTATCATACCCATATCAGCTAGCTATAAAAAAGTATTACATCCATTTAGCAACAAAAAATTACACCATATATTTACAACTAAAATTTAAGTATTAATTAATTTAATTTTTCCAGATATATATCCATTACTGGCCTTAGGCTTCTCCTCAGTATGTTGTGTCAGTATGATCTCACTTCACCGAAAATTACTACTCTTGTATGACCCGCTGATTTTTGGACGATGATGTCTTTCCTCGCCGTTAGCGCAAGGAGACCCATTGTCCTATTTATTGCTTCTGACAATTTTCATGTTTCCTTACTTTCATTTTTGTATCATTTATTAACACATTTATACATCACGCACGAGAGCTAGATGAATGAACAATATCGACATTGTCACATGACTCATACGTTTCTCCTATATCTCAATCAGCCTCTCCTTACACATTGTTCCGTTTGTTTACTCCTGCTGCTTCGAGGTCAAAGTGTTCTGCAAGCGCATTTACTTTATATTATTTATATACCAATTGTGCCCCCGACCTAACCCGGCGCCCGCACAGATTTATCGTCGGAACCACGGTCGGATCGCAGCGTGCGCTCGACATAACAATAGCTCGTCCATTTCTAGTCAGACGCAAACCTTTAAGTACCACTTTCGTGGACAAAGCCGCATGTAGAATCTCTAATGTTTGTTGTGAGCTTTGTGGGTTCGATGTGTCATTACAACACGTATGCATTGTAGTCGGGGCAATTTATTATCGTTTACCTCAAGTGACATTGAGGTGACATTGGCCTTTAATTTCGATACGTTCGCACTGGTCTCAGTATTTTCAAGCGGAAATATTTAGCGTTGATTCAAGTGGAAATTGCCACGTATCAATTTTCTACTTGTAGATTCTGATAAATTGATAATGTCTCAAAAGTATGAATAAACAGTTTCGCAATAAATACGCTAGTATGTTTTGCATTCAAATTAATTTCGTCATTCATTGGATGAAATACGGAGGCATTTAGAGAATGAAGTGTATTGATCGGTCAAATGCGTAATACCGCTATCAGTTAACCTTTAGCTCCCACCGTGAGACTTATCACGACGCATTTATATATTAGATAATGGTTAAACATTGGCGTATACTATACGACAAAATTAAATATCACCAGTTTTATAGCCATTTGTAATGTTACGTCAGGTTACGTCAAAGTGGATACTACGACAGTATCGCGTGACTCATCTGTTAAATTCGCCCACACCTTTACATAATGGATAGTGTTCGAAAAATTTCCATAAAAAATCTGATTATGGAAATATGGACATGAGACTTTGTCTATATAAATCGTCTATTGTAACAGTGCAAGGGAAGTTGTGAAGCCTGGAAAAGAATAAGGTACATAAATGATTAAACTTGAATAGGTCTTAACTTTTTAAAAGGTCATCATACCTTTTATGAGGTTGTGCGGATTGTATTATAATATAAAAAATGACAAAAAAATCCATATTTAACATTTTCATAGTTATTCAATGGAAATATTGTTAATTAAATTTTATTAAAGTAATTTAAAGAAAGTTTCATAAAGGGACATTAAAACATGAAGTTTCGATATGCTTTGAACCAAGCTATGTCTACTCGTATTGTCTACGTAAATCATTACCAACAATCGTTGACTCGAAGTGACTATGTAAATAATGCAAATCAATATGTAAGTGGTACACGATAAAGGCAAAATTTACGCCTGAACTAAACTGAATGCGATAGGCGTGTGAATGTAAGACAATTAACATGTCCATATTACCATGCTCTGCGTGACTCACGATCGGCTACTGTGCTGCTGTGACTGTACTGTGCGCGTGCGCTGCTCTAACACATCATTTTATGTGTAAAATTAACATTTTCACTTAACATATCATTTATTCTAGTATATATTCAATGTTCTCTTCTTTTCTAATCTAAAGTCTATCAAGAACTACTGGAAAAATCGGTCAGCAAAAAATCCCTAAGGATCTAAGTAGCTTTAAGAATTATTCTAAATACTCAATATATTAGCTCCTCTAATAAAAAATCATTATAAATTCTATGCCCTTATGGCATAAAATAAGGCTAGCATGTTGTAAAAATAAAGATGCGAAAAGCCTTCAATGCCGTAACCTGACTCGGTTATAGTTATTTTGTAACCTCTGTCACTGCTACCTGGAATTAGTAGAAGAAAGCAGCGAATATGTTTCCGCCTTCTATTCGTGATTCCCAACCGGTTTTATATCTGTGATGACGCAACATTTATTCGGTGTACTATGACGAACCAAAACTATCACTTTTTAAAATAAGTACCTATTATTTGTTCAACCGATCTGACTCTTCCTACTATTCTTGTTTAGTCTATGTTTATCCTACAATTTATCCATGGCATGACAATAGCACATATGTAGTCTTTTAGAAAGTCGTGATTACCGCCGCCAGATAGGTGTGCCATATCGAATGGACATGAAAAAAAATCGAGAAAAACTACTATATCTTTTTTTTGCTACTATATCGGTTTTTCATAAATAGTCTATATAAAATATTATTATAACGTTTTAAATGTCTTCTGAAAAAATGATTGAAATGGAGCTAGCTGACTAGCTAATTAAGGTAACCATATGAAATATGGTTACTCAAACGGTGTAAACAAGCCGATTCTTTGACGTGATTAGCGTAAGGTACCGAAAATTTCAAAAATATTCTTGAATTATTACGATACATCTGTGGATAGATAGAGCCTATTAAATCCGGTGAATGGGTAAAAGCACTTACACGGAAGAGTTCTCTCTAGTCCAATGAGTCTATAATTAATTTTTTTTACTATTATCCTTAAACAACAGAACTAGTGTTAAAAAGCTCATCAGCGATAAGCTGAGTGTTTACGTAACTAAACCTTTTTGTTGTCTAAAGCGCTACGTCATCAAAACATCTCGAAAGCACGATCGTATCGTCCGTGTTTCGTAACCGTGGTCTATCGTTTGAGAAATTTAAAACAAACAGTTCAATTATAGAGATAGAATGACATTTTTTTACGATAAGTCTGGAATCTAAAGTGTTTCTTGTAGTTCAGATTTACTTAACTATAGTACATAATATTCTAAGCCATACTAACTTATACTAACCTATGCCTAAGCCATAAAGCTCAAATAAAGCTTAATTTAAGCCTTACGGATAGTTGTTTTTGTTACGATATATAGCAGAATAAATTTTATTACTTTATATACCTCTTGTAAGACATTCTTTAAATGATAAAGCGTATCCAAATCCGTTTCGTAATCTATTAGAATAAAGTTTATATTTTATATTATTTTGAAATGGTGCTTTCATAAAATAACTTTTTTTTTAAATACACGCGAAACTCGTCCATATCTAAATTAGTTTTCTGTTTTATCTATTGCATGATAGTTTATGTGTTGTTAACGAAAGAATGCTTCTTCAAAACGTGCGATGGTATCATCCAAATGCTTGCTTATTTATACGTCTGACTGTTTTCTATTACGCGATCTATTGTGATCGTCCATGTTATATTGCGTCTTAATGAGAAGTAGATGGAACTGAATATTGATGTTCCGTTTTATTCGCTAACATAAACAAGAGTTCATTTAGATTTCGATCGTAGTTGTATTTTGTATTCAAAACTTAACTGTATTTCAAATTTAGTATAATGGAAAAATACCAAATGCTTTGGGAACTTTTGTTGCTTTTGTAAAACATTACGATGCTTCACCCTCGAGTGTATTGTACCTCATTTTTATATTGTTCTCCCAAGTTGGCAACCCTTTTCGTTGGTAAAAATGATCACTCGGTAAACTTGGTCCTAAACGTAACGTTTGGGGAGGGTACAGAAAAACATTCGGCGCATTACATTGGGTGTCAAAAATCTTCAAAAATTGCGTTACGTAATACTTGAACGCCCCCTTAACAGACATCTCTTTCGCTGTAAGATAAGATTATTCCAATTTCTAAATTGAAAGTACATTAGCAAAAGATATCATGAGAAATCTTCGAGTCAAAAAATATCTAAAAATCGTAATGGAGTCTGTGCCCGTGGCCATCACTGGATCGTAATATACGAGATGCATGACTGTAGCCACATTGATACAAGATTTCTTGTTGTATATCGCGTATTTGAATCTAGATTAGTGGGCAGTCAATTGTAAAGTTGACCGCACTTAACATTTAACTATCGCCTATAAAAATCCCTAATACGAACAATAAACATTTATTACTGTCAGTCCAACGAACATATAAAGGCGATCTATGCGTATTGTAATAATAATGTATGCAATTTCACATTCGTTTGCTCGTTAAATAAGTACAAAGCCCTCAGTTTACGATGTAGGAAGTTGCTGCAAACTTTAAATATTGCAAATCGACCCTAATAGCTACAAACACATGGACAAATATAGGCAAGTCCGGGATGTAAGGCAATAGTTCTATTTACATAAAGACGTCGTTACACGTTACATGGCGAGGCTACGGCTTTGAAGGATTTTATAGATCGTTCACATTCACGACTGGGATATGTTTGGAAAGATCATACACATTTTAGATTAAGGAAATAGACACTAATTTCCTCTGAAAACTTACTATGAACTATTTTATATTAAGGCTAACGGTCTATTTGATGGTAGATGGCTACCGTCGAGTATTAACACAAGCAACGCCATAGGTTGGGATAGGAGGAAGGCATGGGAGAAAATGTGCTCTGGCCTTCTTACGCTATCACTGAAACTGGGAACACACACGCTGTTATTTCCAGTAACAGCGTGTGTGGGGATTGTACTGTTGCCAGACGGCCCTTAAATTATGACCTGTGTGCGAAAAGCCGTGTGTCCTGCCACTACTAATGTTTTATGACCTAACTAAATATCTTTAACATTTTTTTGTTTTGAAATAACGAGTCAAATTACTTTTTAAATGTCTCAATTCAATTTAGAAATTTCGCTGATGGAGTGTCATCATCATCTATATTGCTAGCAGTTTTATTCTTGTTGGATATTGTTCTTGGTGGATATTATTTTATTGCAATGTGTTTAATTTTTTAATATTTTATTGTTGCAGGTATGTCGCACCAAATTTCACACAACTTTGTGACACGGTTTGTTAAACACCAATATGTTTTATTTATTTGTATTCTGTGACTAATTTGGGACTGTAAATTGATTTGTGTTTATTTATGTTAAGTGTGAGTTCCAATCGCAACGTTAACCTCGTGAAAAATAGTTGGAAGGTTAAAAAAAAATACTCCATAAATAATAATAATTCCTAAATCTGAAAAAATCTTAACAGCCTTTTTTTTTTCGGGGACATCACGCAAGTCAAGATGTCGGATTCGTAATATTTTTATTTATCTATCACATAAATACAACATTAGAAAGTATTCGATGTTTTCTAATATTGATAAAACAAAGAAAAAAAGGTAGGAAGGTTATCGTATTTAAGAATTTAAAAAAATCTATTACAAATAAAAATATATTGCGCAATGAACATTTATATTGAAAAATGTTGAGGCAATTTTCAATATAAATGTTCATGCGTCATATTTGTGTCGCAGACGAGTTAATTATGTATATTCGTAAGATAAGATAAGATGTAGCATTTATGTCATTCGACTGTCTTTTTCATAGTTACGATCTGGTCACCAACATAAGAACATTCCTAAGAATAGTGACATTATTATGTTAGATTAATTTTTTGAATGATAGAAAATATAAATACGTATAAGGTTCTTCTTATGGTTCAATTCTTTATATTAGAATACTGTTTGATAAAAAGGAATTAATGCCCCCATTATTGTATACATTACAGTTTCTTATTAATTATTATACATAAACTAAATCTTATTGTCAATACCACGAAAAATACACATATATTCTGGTAAAACCTGATAAAAGCTCCACCCTCCCCTAAATTTACTGTAACCTTACAACAATTATGTAACCTAAACTTACTATAATATAATATTGGGTTTTCGTATGCAATTTTAACTAAATTAATGTTATTTATTTATAGTCTTCTTTTTAACAGTGTTAATATTTTAACGTGTTTTTATACATTTCCATGTCAACTCTTACACCGAATATATTACGTGAAATACCACTGTGATATGTTGTAAACTTGTAATTCTACTGTGTTTGTGAATCACTTGTCGCATGTTTATTTTTATTCATTTGTATTCACCGCCAAATGTCACAGTTTGATGATTCAGGGTACAAGTACGTTAACAACAATGACTTGTTTATTGATATGGTCAGTAAAAAGTTAAATTATATTTTATAACTTAAAACATAATTATGGTGTAAACAAACCAAGGGTTGTACTGTCAGCGTCGAACTAGTATGGAGTTTTTATTTATATATCCATCATATGCATGTTCTCTTATATGAGTTTGTAAAGCAAATGGTATAAGATGTGGCAGGCAAGATGCTCGGTCAACGATAGGAAACGGAGGTATACTCGGTATTAGTACTACTTTATTAGCGTTTGATGGCATAAAACGCGTAGGAGACGACTTTTCTACCGTACTAATATTATAAATGCGAAAGTATGTTTGGATGTATGGATGTTTGTAACATTTTCATGCAAAAACTACTGAACCGATCACCATGAAATTTTGCATACGCGTTGCTGAGACACCAGAAAGGAGATAGGGTACCTTTCATCGTTCAACGCAGACGAAGTCGCGGGCACCAGCTAGTTATAATTTCAAATAAATGTAAGGAAATGAAAAAAAGTTTAATCATTAAATACAACTATATCTTTACATATGAAGCATCAGAAAACATTGCAAACGTTGATTTTAAAATTGAAATAACAATTGTATTTGTAAAAATAATAATAAAAAAACGTCACCTTAACGAGAAAAGGCGGTTGTTGTAGTATGTGCATGTTATTATAATGTACTATTATTCAAAATCAGAACCTATAAACGGTGAAATAAATAATCATAAAATAAAAACCACAATTCCCATCAGCAATGCAAGCATTCAATGCTTACTGCATCATTAAAGACACGTCATAACCCTCGTGGATGTTAAGAAAAAGAGTCAAAACATTTTAACATCAGACTATGATTTATGATCATTGCTGCGACAGTGAAAGTGTTTGATGCAACTACCTTCACTAAAGAAACTTTTCAACGTATGATTAATGGGATCTATTCACGAGGAGCGTTTTTCTGCCTCCAGGTTCATTCCCTATTCGACTTACTAAATAACTTACTGTGAGAGAATTTATCATTCACATCTTTTATCCCGTAAAACCACTATAGCTTTGCAGGTTTTCAACTATCTGAATGAATTTTCATTTTATTTTAACAAAGCTGTTAATGATATGATGACAATATATTTGATCCTATTGGTGTGAAGTTGTGAACAAATGTCTTATATGAAGAATAACCAGGAAAAAACTTGAATGATGCTGTCAACCTTAACTCTATAGGTATGCTTAATTTTTGTTATTTTTGTTTTGTTCCGTTACGGTCTTGAAAAAGGTTTTTGAATAAAGGTAATCAAAAAAGAAAGTCAAAAATTAACGTATTTCAGATTACTTACCTAAAAATTCAACTCGAAGGAGTAGAAAGAACGAGGTAAAGTTTAAACATAGATTTTTTTAATTGGTGCGGGGTTGCGATGATTACACCAATATCGTTTGTCCATAAAATGTTGACACATAAAATGTTTTTCATACGGAGGCACGGAGGTTTCAATGCTGTCAATTTTAAATTAATCGATAGATGGCGTAAGTGGACAACAACTGGTTATTAAAAAAAGGTTGAATTGTTGTTAGACCGAATTCCGCATAGTTACTTCAGTTTACCGGGTCGTGGCTTTTTAAACCGTTTGAATAGAGTGTCGGTTTGAATGGCGGTAGCGTTTACGCGATTATGATGAATAGAATGAGGGTGATTGAACTTTGGCGAAATTTCGATTTGCGCCATTTTCGTATTTGTGGGTCGTTGGACTCTGTTAGATTTTGATAATGCCTACTACTCATTTCCGTTACTGCCACTTTGATAGACAGCGATGTTTGATTCGGTTCATATTGGATTTGAAATTATTTACACAGTTTAGGTAAAACTGGATGATCTATTCGTTCTATAATAAGTATATTTTTGAAAAAACATGAAAACGTGTAAATTTTCATCGCCTCCAAATGTATTTCTATAATTCTCATCGTTCTATGATCATGGTGTTAAAATTACATTTTCTTTTTCAATTAATTCAGGATATTTAAAGAAATTTAATGCAACAAAAAAGACAGCACTTTTCTTTCTTAGAATATCGTGAATAGAAAAACAACTTTTTCTATGCATGCCTTTCCGAAATGTTTGTCATTTGCTCTTGAGCGTTCAACGACAAAATTAAATTACCTCAAGGATGACACGGCAGCATCCAGCTCCCGCAGCTAACAACCAATTAATTCGTAAACGTTTCATTGTGCAACCGGTGTTACGGGCGCAATGCACTTGAGTGTTACTGCACCGTGACCATGCACTTCCCATAATAACATAAGACACGTATCAACATTTACAAACAGTTAGAAAGAGACGAAAATACATTTTCTTCTCTTTTTATTATTTTGAACACGAAATGGTTTTCTACAGTTTTATTGCTTGAAATCTTAAACGAAAATTATATTATTTTCAACTGTGCTTTTTAAATGCAATACGAATTAAATTTTTATACTCACATTTTTTATTGTAAGAAGAGTTGGTATATCAGGATATATTTTATTGCCTCTACTTAATATACTTATATAGCTTATTATTGTGGTGAATTGGCGGAATTACTTTAATTCAATTGAATAGAATCCCAAAAAAAATGTATAATTAAATATATTATTTGTTCAATAAAATATTTCCCTTATCGATAATTGATATAATAACATTTATTATTATTTGTAAATTATTGAAATGACAGTTTGAATTGTAATTTGTTTCCACAGAGATATCCTTATGAAAATGATTTTGTGTCTAATTAATTCATTACCAACTTTAACACTAACTAAATAGGTTTTCTTATATTAAATTCCTTTTTAAACTTTCTACTAATAATTTCTGTTAATATATTAATATATTGGAAACTACAGATTTGCCATTTCAAATCGAACAACAAAGTATTTTGTAATAGTTCCACACTTATACTCGTAGGTAATTGTTTCCTTACCAATTTTGTTACGCAAATAGAAGAAAAAAAAACAGCAATAAACGTTGAAAGCTTCCGTAATAGGTACTGAAGACATGTAACAATAGGGTATTATATCTTCACTTTTCCAATTTTATTGTAAACCACGTAAGGTTCTAACAGGCGAACTTGCTTTAATAAATAATAATAATAAATAATAAATAAATATCTTCACACATGCCACAAAGCACCATCTAGTTCCACATTAAGCAACTAATGCTTGTATTATGGATACCAGACAGTTTATATAATACATAGATTACTTTTTTTTTTGTAAATACACACATATTATAAATAGAAAACATCCATGACTCAGGTACAAAGGTAAAATGTTAACACTTAAACATTCGCCCCTAGCGGGATTCGAACCCGCGACCGTTTGGTTAACAGCTATGGTTACTAGCCACTAGACCAAACGTGTCGTCAAATAATATAATTCAAGTTTGTTTTGTGGGACGACAATGTTCATTTTTGTGTTGTTTATAATGGTGTACAAAATAGCATTATTTACTTGAACATCTGTTTCATGGTAGCATACTTTTTTTAAAACGTAACATAATTTAAGGTTTCAAATGGTCGATTGTTGACAAGTTCAATTGATTGCTATCTGCTAATTTGATCTTCTATCCTTAAGCAATGATGTATATACATTAGCAACCTTGTTTCATATGGTGTCTATACTGGTTTACTATAAATATTCCGTCAACCACTTTTTCGTAAAATAACGACAGAAATGAAATTTAACATTTAAAACTAAATTTGTAATTGAAAAAGAATTAAAGAATATATATGTAATATATCTCGAGGTATGTATAGGAAAACTGATTCTTAAACATTTTTTTACCACAAATGTCTTTAAATTTTCTGCTCTTTAAATTTTCTAAATTCAATTTATATAACCCGCAACATCAATAACTATGTCTAGACAATTTCAAAATTCTAATCGGAAACTGCTCTCATAATGATAAAAAATAAACATATTTCTAAGTTCTTTTGTTGACACACATTTATATATATTTACAGTAACTGCAACTTGATACTTCCGAAACTGTATTTTTCAACATAAAACGAATCTAGGAACTTAACATTCCCTTTTAGAAATGCTTGGTTTCTTAAAACTTCTTCGGAACTAATCTCCATTTAAAACTGATTTTTGTGTGATTAAACCTGTAAACGTTTGCATTGAGGCAATCAGATAGACTTGAGCAATCAGTAATGAATTAGTAATTTAGTTAGTAATTAACTTGAACAGCATTCCTTCTGTAAACCGCAACTATTGCTAATTGAAACTACTTGCATTTTTTATGTAAAGGTCGGCAGGCAGGTTGACGGTCCACTTGAACTACTAAGGTCCATACTATATCGTGGTGCATCTTCTACAACTGAAAAGCAAACATAAATATTCATATAATACTAGCGACCCATCCCCGGCTTCGCACGGATGCAATTTTTCCTCCAAATCATATATACAAACCTTTCTCATTATCAGTCCTCCGATTAGTGAAAACCGCATCTGTTAGATGGTTTAGAAGATATTCGCGGAGAAACAAAACATCGACATTATTTTAAAATATGTATATAGAAAAAGATTAAAACAACAACAGCAGATAATATTATTATTTTTTAATATATACGTGGGCTCCTTTTCATCACGAACTAACAAAATTCGTAACGGTCCACGCTTCGTTTGTTCGAGAAGTGCTTTTTAACGTTAACATTTTAATCAGCCTATCTGTTAAATTTCTAACTTCCGCAACGTTCAGCTCTGTTTGATAAGTAGATAGAGTATACGCAATTGCTAAGTGTTTGGTCTTTTCGCGTTTATTGACAACTAGGACGAAGTGGTTTCACCCAAAAGAATAGATTGGTTGGTTTTCATTCTAATATAGAGAAGTTATAATTTTATTGTGTGTTTATATAAGTATTAAGTTAATAATGAATGTTAATCGTCTAACTAAATAGTAACAAAATAAACAAGAAAATCATAAAATCTATACTTGGTAATTTAAATGTCCATAAAGTCACATTTAATACTTTAAACCTAACCATAAAGTATTATTTATTTTAAAGGTATACATACAATATACTATACAACTTAAGAGTAATACAACTTAATAGTAAGTACAGTCTAAAGTGGGGCATCTAGATGAATATTTTGTAATAAGACTTTAAAAGTCTGCACGTTACCAGTCTTTAAATACAAAAGATAAGTCGCTGCATGGTCAACACATGTGCAAACAACGGAACACGTGATGTAACCTCGTCGACTTTTTCATTATGCAAAGTCATATAGAAACCACACTATACCTACCCACCGAATAATAATAAAAAAATATTAGGAAAGTGTAGTAACATTTTGAAAAAATTATAAACCTACCGAATGGCGAAATACTTTCAAGTAATATATGTGGACAGACACATTTCTAAATTTTATGTTATTATAATAAATTTTTTAAATTTATTTTATCTGATAATAAATAAAAATGTGAAAGTTGATAATTGTCGTCTTCAGTTTATCATTTAAACTGAAATGGAAATTTAAAAAATATATAATTAATTATACTTTTTTACATCAAATAATGTTTCTTATCCAAGGATATTTTAGTATAGACACATACTTGTATATCGGTCAAGTTCAATGTGGTTTGAATACATAAGATTGTAAAATATTCCGTGTTTTGGCGGTCTGCAGCTCTGCAGGTCATTTACCTAATTATTAAATTCATATAGATAAAATATATACAACTTCACGCAGCGATAACAGCGTTTTGGAACAACCTTTAGTATTTTAAAATATCACGAATCATAAACCTTTTAAAAAAATGAGTTTTAAAATTAGATGTTCGAATAAGATGCAAGTAAAAAACTAAACTCGCCGTTTGAATGCGCTTCTGTCACTTGCAACAATGTTATTTCGAAATTTACCTTATTGTCTCGTATCTGCAGTATGAAGACTACAATATTAAATGATTTTAAAATGCAGTTCGTTGCACGTTTGATTGCGAAACGCGCCGGCTGTTGAATACTTGATGGACTTTCATCATAAATACGTTAGTGATTCAAATAAACGCAGTTTCATTATTTGCGCACTCTTTATTATTTTTATGAAATTCATTTGTCGAAAAGTCTACGTAAAAAGCGTCAACTGCGTTTTCCATGCGCCGAGTGCTCTAGACTAGATTTAAAAAAAAATATCTTGAAAATAATATGAAAACGTAATAGTGTTGCTTTAGTCAAGGAAGATTTAATAAGAATTTTTAAAATAATATTTTTTGCTATTACTAGAAATACAAGAGTAATATTAATTTTAGTTTATTGTTGAACTTTTATATTAATAATATTATAATTGCGAAAGTTTCTATAATGTTATTTGTGAGGATGGATAAAAACTACTGAAAGGATTTTGATGAAACTTTACAGTAATATAGTCTATGCATCATAATAACATATCGCCGGTCGTTATCTAACGCAAGTAAGCAGAAAAAGCAATTCGGACGTAGTGGAACTCGATGCTAAGAAACCAATTTTGAAAATATCAAGAGTAGGCACTTAAGTTTACCGCAACCATTCAAAAAATCCTGGTGTCGTCGTCGGTCAGAGAAATTGTTACTCGTATATGAAAGGATAATGAATACATACATTGAAGTCTTCCTATCTGCTCACAAGGTCAACAGGACGTGACTGGAATTGCGCGCACATCCTTTAATACGATTTAAAAGTAGGTAAATAAAATTGTTTTCTATAAGTGTGTGTTCACTGAATTAATTTGTGTGCGTATTTTATTTATTCAAAACAAATGTATATTATAATAAAATCGTAAACGAGCAGTGTCTATTCATTTAAAATTTTTTTTTGTCTGTTTGTCTATGCGTTTGTGCGTTTGTGCACGCTAATCTTAAAAACGGCTTAACCAATTTGAATGCGGTTTTCACTGATGTATTGTAGCAAGCTTCCCGTAACATTTAGTGTTTGTTTCATTCCAATTGGTTTACAAACAAAAAAGTTATCGAATACCGAAATACTAAGCGTACGTTATGAAAATAATATATCTCTCTGCTTGTCTTATTTTCTTCTGTCTTAAAAAACTGTGAACATGCAAATGTAATCTGTAAACCTTTATAGACTAGCGTTGTTTAACTATACAATTTTTTGTATAGGTATTCTATTAACAAGAATTGGCCAAACATCACAAAATTAGCTCTCAAATTGATGAATGTTATTAAAACGCGGGAAGTTCTAAACATCGAAATAAGATCGTTAATTCATTAAAACATCATAACTATCGATATTTACACTATCAAAATCCTACATCAAAAATCGTTACCGGGAATTTTTATTGAGTCATTTTCACCGCAATTAATGTCCACAAACGACTTAACAGCCGAGATTTATGTAGTTCAGGAGACAAGTGATTCATTAATGTTATTATATTAGAAATATTTAACATGTGTTTGCTATGAAAACATCGTTTATATTTGTCTCATATTTAAAAGGAAAAATTTCCTTTTAAATATGTATTTTAAAAATCCGAAATTAAGTAGCATTTTTTGAATCTACGAAATTTTTTTTTAAGGTCTTATCTCACTCGACTTAAAAAAAAAAAAAAAACATTTATTATAAAATAGGATTGGCTATTGATTTACATATACATACATGCTCATTCATACCTATCTATTTCGCGTTTTTTCTTCTTACCTTTTTGGTTCCTTTATGATCATATTGATAATAATATCATATTGACCATATTAATAGGCCTATAGCGACAGCATGATGTTATGAGCTGTGTATGTGTGTGTGTGTATGCTTGTCTTTTACACATAAAAAAATAGCATGAATTACATCACAATTGTAAAAAGGTATTTATTCAATTTTATAGTTAACTTAGTTGTATACTAAGGCAATACTTAGATTATACATGCAAACGAACCTATATATTATCTCATACTTCATTCAAGTCTGCGTAAAATAATCATTAATACACAAGATGAGTAATTGTTATAGTGGGACGCTACAAATTTATTTGTGCTGTCATGAAATTTTCAATTTATAGCAACGCTTGTGTTTTTTATATTTTTGCCAGAGCAAATTCAATTTTGTATTTCAATGCTTTGCTTATTGCAAGTTAGTTGTCGTTTTGTCTGTGTGGCGCTGTACCATTTTAATTATTGCTTTGAGACGATGTTAATAAGTCTATTGAAAATCATATTTATAGATGCACCTAAAGTGTTTTAAGTACTAATAACGTGTTATAACTGCATAATTCTCTGAACATGTGGGTTCGAATACAATTATTTAAGATTCATTTGCGCTGATTTACAACAGTACAATCTGTTACAAATCAAGTTTTGTTTTAGTTTACATTTATAGTGCTTACGTAGATCGTACCTATAGGTTAAGGCCAAACTGTAATACTAAACATTTGTGCTACATTCATGCTTAAAATAAGACTTTGTTTTGATCCAGCTATTGTTTGTAATAATTGTGTACGTCAAAAACATAGTTTGTTATGTGTTTGTTTTTTATTTTTTAATAAAAAAACATCACTAAGTAACATATAGGATAATAACAACAAATGTTTTTTTATATATTCAAAAGTATATAAAGTCACAATTTACCGCACCATCTCCTGGGAATTATTGTGATTATAGATAGATGCCCGCAAGTACATCTATCGAGTCCGGTATCTTTGACAAATACCGTGCGTTCCTTTGATGAAGCTGCTTTTCGCCACTAGTATGGGGTTATTTTGGCTTAACTGTGAATCAACTTAAATTTGAATCATGTCGTCATCAAATGAAAAAAAAATTAAGATTTTTGAGACTCAAAAAGATTTCGCGATCGACCATTAGACCACCCCCTGGTTCAAAGAATATCGGCAATAGGCTGGGCTGAAAAATTTTATAATTATATTTTTGAATATTCTTACACGTAATTCACACTTACATTTTCCCCTAATTGCCTACCTGCTTCCAAAATAAAACACAAATGTAAACATATATTTTCTTTGTACTGCTGCTTTTTTAACTTATATGATTTTATATAATATACTAATCTTCCAAAAGTAGCAATAGACTGACAGTAGATTATATAGCATTGCAGCATATTTGTCGTATTAAAACAACAAACGGATCGAAACAATCATTAATTTGAAATACTATCTTGAACATAGACTGTTCAATGGCATTGTGGCAATTGCGATTAGCCTCAAACAAAAATAATTTAAAATGGAACTCCCCATACTTATGTTATGTATTGCCTGGAACAAGTTACTAATAAAACGAATATCGCAACCAGCGAGGGACGTTTGAATAGCCGTAGTTTGCTAATAAAAAGTCGTGTTTCAATAAATGCACTATTCAAGTTCTATTTTTGAACGAATGATGCACTGGAATGCATTCAACAGGAAAAACATAAAGCGAAAGCGTTCTTGTTTTCGTATTCTTTTTAACAGTACATTATATTTTATCGAAGCATAACACATATCGGAGCGATGCAGAAACTTACGAGTAGGTATTTCTTTTTATTACTTACAGTACTTTATTATAATTGAAGGGCACACTGAGTTCCGTAGTCATAGACTGGACAGCCCGCCTGGCGACAGCTACCACCCCTTACAGAAGAGAACCCAGATATAACACATGTGCTATTGCATTTCAGAAAGGAAGTAGAGTATGTCAGAGTCCATTACTCTATCCTTTCTCGTATCAATGCCGGCACTTTATTCAGCTGGGTGGACCACGGGCAATAAAAATTGCTCATGGTCCCACCTAGGTGTACCGCGGGCAATACCCGAATGCATTTTTTATTGCCCGTTGTACACCTATCATATCAATAGCAGTTGCGTATCCGTTTGCGACTCGAGGATCGTACCTATATTACGCGACTGAAAATAAACTTAAAATTTTATCATTTCTAATGACACAACACAACATTTTAATCATGTCGAGTGACTATAATGATGAAGGAGCACTTGCGGTCTATCTATTTTATAGAAACAGAAGACAGCAAAAATTCAAATCAAAATAAATTAGGAACACCTTTACGTAAAAATCATAGGTTTTAATATAAATTGGATCCGTAGGTGTGTGTAGGTACACACACCTTTAGAAATAAATAATGGTACGAGTAAGAAAAATAATTAAAAATACATTACATATTGCATAATGGAAACCACTGGTCCGGTACATGTTTTGTTTGTTGTAGATTAAACTATTTTCCAAGTACACCGATCATCACGCCATTCCACGTATCTACCTCTAACGTAATATGATAATTTATGACATTGATTTATGTGAAATTAATGATTGTAACAAATTGAAGCCTTCCAACTGTGTAAAATTACACTACGACTGACGCCATGAATGTGTGGTGCATATATTATGGAAACTAAGCAATTTTTATTTGAGCCGTTAACCGAGTGTCTGCACTAAAAATCATATGTAAGAGTGCGTTCTTATCACAATATCATAGCTAAACACAGACCTTACAGCTGGGCTTATAAAACTACTGCAATGAGGCTTATTTTATTAAATGAATTAATAAACTTATTGCAGTACTAAATGAAGATCCTGGAAACTAAGATAATGAGGCCATAATAAATATGACCGAAGATAATTTTATTAAAATAGACAAAAGGTATAGTAGATTCATTTGTGTTTTGTTTTTATCCTCACAGATTCGGCACTTGCAACCCCTCAGGTCGTTAGCTACTCACCACCAAACTGACCGATTTGTTCTTACATAGATAGATGTTGAGCATATGTTAATATATTAATACATTAATAAACAGGTGATTTTTATGTCGGTTTTTAAGTATTCATGAATGCTAAACATCGTGAAACGATAGTGTATTAGTAAAATTCACTTTCACTGTAATTATAATGTTATAAATATTCAGAAATGACGGTGGAACAATACGTTATGAAACTTCCTCGATTATTGAGTTAATAAACAAACTGATTTTATCGTTGAAATAAATCTTGGTTCTATTATTTCGTAGGTACTTTCCACGTTTTAATAGATACCTCTCTTTCTCTCTCGCTACTAATATTATGTGTAAAAAATATAAATAATGCTAATATTGCGTATTAGCATTAACATAATATCAATATTATAGGGTGTTGAAAGTACCTTTGTTCAAGTTTTTGCTCATATCGCGAATATCTGTAGGAAATAGCATTACTTCTGACAAAAGTTTCTACATAAAATTATCTACAAATTTGGATATATTCATTGTACTCTACGAATAAGCCTGCACTACGCGAATGTTTTTTTTTTATTGATAAAAAAAGGTGTCGTAGACGTAATAAGTGTGTTGTATAGGCAATGGAGCTGAATGGATAAAATATGGATTTGTTTATTTTTAAGTACACTTCTTTTTTTTTATTAAAAAACGGCTAATGTTAGATACAGTGAATTTCGAACTGAGTGTACATTATGCAAGAGTTGAAGGTAAAACGCTAGCAACGTGTACAGAATATCTATGCTAAGATTGACGCCAAGTTGACAATGCAGTCGGCATTCAAACAGTTCATGCATTAAAACTACCTTATCTTCCTGAGATGAGAAGGTTATATTAGTTCATGCATAATTACGAGTACTTAATGAAAACATTAAGTAATTATGCATTTTACTTAATAAATATGTTAATAACGAGTTTTCAAAACAATATTAAAAACGAAATCAATATGTTGTTATGATATGTGCTATAAATAATATTGATAACACAAATCGGATAGAAAGTTAAATTAAATGATAGTTAATTAAGAAGAGTTAGAAAATAACATTAAGCCTCTTCTGTAAGGGTCTAAATACATATAATAGTTTTGTTGTACGAACAAAAATGTTAGCGCTAAAATCAAATATTTCAGTTATATCTCCGATAATAAAATGTATTAAGACTAACCGAGAAAATAAAGTGAGACTAGTATAAGACTGAGGAAATTCCTAAATACGAAACATAGAGCTACAAAAAGGGCCCCTGCTCATAATTATAATAATATTTTATAATTTCATTATTAGTTTTGATCCAAAGTTAAATTTTAATTGTTAATATTTTATCAAGCACTATTTACGAGACACCAATATATAGATTTTTAATAAAACACCTATAATTCCGAGACCTAAGTTCTATAATGACAGCAATGTGTTTTAATCGGTTGATTGTTACTGTTTACTGTCGAATTGTTTACTGTCGAATATAAGTTAGTCCAGCCCAGTAAAAATAATTTGTAATATTTAACAATAAAATATTGTTTATTTACGCTTTGGTTTGTAATGTAATATATTATATAGGCTATTTAAAATTCATCCCTGCAAAGTAATCAGACGGATATTAATAGAAACGGATATGGAAAAAATGAAGTGTAACTACATAAAATATGTTCTCTTTACATTATGGATCAAAAGCATTGGCTCCACTAATAACCGTGCCGTTCAATAAACCCAATTACCGTGATTATGCTTCCATTAAGTCATTAATACGTGTAATTAACCCGCAGCCAGCAGTTCCGTTGTATCACCTGCGCTTGATCAGACACTACGCACCTTTCATTGAGACGCGTGCGATCGCGTCACTTCTGTCACTTTATTAATTTTAATGATATAATTAAAAACACCGAAAGTTTTCCTGCAAAGCAAAAATTAATTTTATCAATGTCTTTTTTATATTAATGATAACAAATTAATTTTAAATAATCAAAAAATATATATAAATAGCAGCAATTATAAACTCTAATAACAATAATAATTATGTAATCACAGATAAATACTACATTTATGTGTGATTACTTTGTCTATATATAACTTGTAAAATTGTGCTATATTTTTATGTTCCTCTATATCTTTTTTATTATTTTGTGTATGTATATTATATTATATAATAGTGTATTATGTATTATCTATATTCAATAAAAAGGATACGTTTTTATTTCTTTCTTCTTTCCACTCGTATTTTACAAACATTTATGAGAAAAAAATTTTCAATTGATTTTACATTTTGATGAAAAATGTTCATTAATCTAATTATTTATGTGCTTATTTGTTACAGGTAAATAAGCGATCAAGATTTTCCGTTGGTAAGGAGATAAATAAAAATTTGAAATCTGATTGACCCAAAATAATAGCGAAACATATTATTTTTATTAAAACTCTTTTAACAAAATTCAATTTTACCACAATCAATTATGAGAACTGTTATAAAATATGTTTTAGATAAACCAACCAAGCCTGCATATCTTTGAACGAATCAGAAAAAAACAAAAACAGTCCTTGTTATTCTACCATTTCGATTTCTATTGTAGAAGAAAATTATGAAACGGTTGCGTGTTTAAAGACAACGGTAATAGCAACTTTTTATTTCTGTCGGCATTTTGTAGAAGCGCTTCACTACCTACAACAATGCCACTTTTTGTATGGATATTGAATTATTGATGTATAACGGCTATGAATGTGCAATTCATTCCCTGAAGATTGCGGTTGCGCCGCATTGTGTGCTTTCACAAAGAAGTTTGCAAATTGTTTACTAATATCTCTTATAATAAGCTGATGGAGCAAAAATAACATGTAATTGAAAAAATAAAATAAAATAGATTTTTTTTAAGAAATGGAAATAAATAGGGCTTTGTATTTACTGAACTTGAAGGGTGTCAATTTTCCTCCCCCGTCAAATATTGATGCATCTTTGAAATGGTTTTACTGGACTGTATTACTTTTCAATTATTCTCAATCAATGAATTTTATTCCCCCAAATATTTTATTCCTTTCTTCAATGAAGACTCGAAGGACTTGAAGGTAATTGCGGTTTATTGCAGTAAAAGCAAGATTTCAAAAATCTTTAAAGGAAGAAATTCTGGTCTGTCAATTCACACAACCCATCGGTTTTTCAAATGTGAAATCCCGTTTTTCATGTATGTTTCACTCTATAATCTAATTCCTTACCCATCTACAAACATATATGCATCGAAATAATATTGTATTTGTAAAAATTATGGCTCATTCACACAGCTACATTAAGTACTTTTGCATCTCCTGTTTTTTGTTATTGTATCAGTTGCAGGTAAATTCAGAATTGAATCTTGCTCAATTCGTCCTCAGAGTCTTTTTAATTACTATAGGAATGATTTAGGGTAACTTAGTTACGGTCAAGGAACATCATAAGGAAATCTGCATGAGCCAGAAAGCTTAAATGCTTAAAAAGCTTAAAATGCTTAAAAGCCAGAATGCTTAAAAATCATGTGAAATCCTGCCGTTACTCATTAGGTTAGCGGGGTTGAGAAAACCCCATTCCTACTCAAACAGGACACATGTAAAACCCTCGACTAAGTCAAAATCGGAGTATCGTCCTTAAAAGACAATGGCAAGAAAAAATAGTCTGAAGACTATAGTTATTATCCTTTTTTTTTTTTTTTTTTTTTTTTTTTTTTTTTTTTTTTTTTTTTTTTTTTTTTTTTGACGCTAGGAAATGCGTTACGCATACACACACCGTACGGGGGGGGGACGGTGTGGTTATGTGGGACTCCCCTCCCCCTAATGAGGGAGTTATACCCACTAAAACCTAGCGGCGGTCTTCCTCAGCAGTCAGGAGGACCCTGGGCTCGCATTAGCGCACCAAGGCCCTCCCTCGCTATGCCCCCCATTTTACGGGAGGGCACCTCCCAGGGATGCACCCGGCAACACCCCACCCGCTAAGGGTGCTGTCCGGTCCCGGGCCGCGTGATTTGCCGGCGCATTTCCCCATGATGCGCCGCCCGCGACCCGTAGGCAGTGCTCGAGTTATCGGCTTCGATTGCCGGCACCCCGGCGCCGCCTCCTCCGAGCGGGATCGGCCCTCTCCCGATCCCGCTCGGCGGCCTCCTTCTGGAGCATTACTGTCTCACAGAAGGAGACCGCGGCCCTCCAGCCATCCTCACTCACCAGCATAGCCGCGACTACTGCTGGCGGGGACAGATCATGCCCGATCTGATCGATCAGGACTCGACGCTCGGGCGCCCAAGCAGGGCAGTCCTCCAGCGTATGCTGGGCGGAGTCCTGGTTAGAAGCGCAATGGTGGCATTGTGCCGTTCTTTCCCTCCCGATTCGATTTAGATACTCACCGAAGCAGCCGTGCCCGGTGAGTATCTGAGTCAATCTGTAGGTGACACAACCGAATTTCCTACCTATCCATGCTTCAAAGTTCGGCAGAATTGCTCCAACTATACGTTGGCGCGTACCACGAGGCTCCGCCAGCCTCACGCGCCAAACCTCCAAGGCCCGTCGTCGAGCGTCCCGCCGTAACATTCCGAGCCCCGAGTCTGATGTATTACACTCCCCCTCCCGGCCATCGCCCCGCAACTTGTTGTATACCGTTGCATCCATTTCAGCCAGGATGTCAAACGGAGGGGAACGTGCCAGAACTGTCGCCGCCTCAAAGGATATTGTTCGGTATCCTCGTGCGATCCGGATAGCCATCAACCGCTGCAGACTGTTCAGGAGAGCTCTGCAGCGTGAAGAGTCTGCCAGGTCTTTTGACCACACGGGCGCCCCATAGAGTGCCATAGATCGCACGACACCCATGTAGAGGCGGCGGACTTCCTCCCGTGGTCCACCGAGATTGGGCAGCAGTCTGTGCAATGCGCCAGCTACCCGTCGAATTCGGGGGACAAGGCGCTCGAAATGTTCTTCGAAGCCCCACTTCGGATCCAGGGTGAGGCCAAGGTACCTCATGCACTGCCCCATCTGGACTTCGGTGTCTCCTACCCTTATCACCGAGATGGGTGGCTCCATTCTCCTGCGCAAGGAATGAAACCACAACGCCTCAGTTTTCTGAGGCGCTATCCTGAGGCCAAGCTCGGAGATTTTCCGGACGACCAATGTCACGCCTAGTTCAGCGAGCCTAATTACTTGTCGAAAGCCTAATCCCCTGGCCAGAATCAGTGTGTCGTCCGCGTAGCAGACGACACTTAATCCATGGGGGAGACTGGTGCGTAGGACCGCGTCATAAGCTAGGTTCCACAATAGGGGTCCCAAAACGGACCCCTGGGGAACCCCGCAGGTTACCTCCCTCTCGTATCTGTTACCATCCCGACCAATGTAATGGATGGACCTGTCACGCATATATGCCCCAACGATTGTCCTCAGGTAGGGAGGCACGTTGTGGTAATCAAGAGCCTCTCGTATCGCCTGCCAGGGTAGGGTCCCGAAGGCATTGACTATGTCTAAGCTTATAGCCAACGCCACTCCACCCGCTTGGACAGCCGACTCCGTCAGAGAGCGGACGTACCTGATTGCGTCCACCGTCGAACGCCCCTCTCGGAAGCCATATTGGCAGTCCGATAAGTCGGGGCCTACGCGCGACAGATGCCCGTTAAGGCGAGCAGCGATAATTCGCTCAAAGAGCTTCGCTCCTTCGTCTAGCAGGCAAATTGGTCGGTACGCAGAGGGAGAATCTGCGTTCCTTCCTTCCTTTTTAAGAAGCACCAATCTCGCTTCCTTCCAACCAAGGGGGAAAACACCTAGGCGGAGACAACCGGTAAATAGGCACCTGAGTCTGCTCCCTAAGACAGTCAGAGCTAACACCCACGCTCGGCCCGGAACTCCGTCGGGGCCCGGCGCAGTGTTGCGGGAGGCGAGTCGCTTTACTGCTCGGTCTAACTCATCCTTCGACACCTCGTATTCGTCCGACCAGGCCAAGGGCGGAGGGTCTGAGGGACTGTCCTGGACCCTTGGGAAGAGTGTATCCACAACTCTTCCCACGAACTCCGGATCCAGGGTTTCTGCCAATGGTGGGGCCCACGGTTTGAGCTTGCCCAATACTATCTTGTATGAGCGCCCCCATGGATCCCCATCCAGTCTCTCTATGAGTTCTTCCCAGGATCGAGCTTTGGCCTGAGCGATGGCAACACTGAGTGCCTTCGTGGCTGCTCCGTACTCCCTACGCGCTCCGGCTATCTCCTCGGCGGTGGCTCGCCGTCTCCTTCGGGCTCGCAGGTACCGGCGACGGGATCTCACGACTGCAGTGCGCAGTAGCGCGATCTCCTCGCACCACCAGTACACTGCGCCGTTTTTGGGCGGCCTAACCCGGGGCATCGATGCGTCACAGATCGACGTCATGACGCGCCTGAACCAGGCAGCCTGCACTTCCGGGTTGGGCGAGATCTGTTCTTCCGTCCAATCAGCGGCGTGAGCTGCGGCAACGACCATATCCCGGTCAAGTCGCTTGAGAGACCAACGCTGCGGGAGGTTTCCGCCCTGCCGGGGGCGGCAACGGTGACCGAGATACACATCAATAATAATGTGTCGGTGGTCAGAGAGGGTGACCACCTCCTCGGCAACCCTCCAATTCGATACCGTGCGTATCGCAGAGGCAGTCGCCCACGATAAATCGATGACCGACTCCCCCTGCCATCGCACACAGGTGCTGACCGAGCCTTGGTTTAATAGCTGAAGGTCCAGCTCTGCCGCCCACTCCAAGAGGGTTTCTCCTCTGAGGTCGTTTCTAGTATCGCCCCACACTCTTGAATGGGCGTTAAAGTCGCCCAGGACGAGCATTGGACGAGCTGTATAAGCGCCGATGCAGACAGCCAGCCCGTCCAAATACGACTCAAACGCGGCGAGGCCGCAGTTCGGGGATATGTAGCAACTCACCACTACCGTGGAGCCCCACTCCACTGCTATGTATCCCCTCCCGCTTTGTAGGGGGGTGCAATGGAGGTTTTGCACCCCTCCCGCCCAATATATTGCGGCGGAGCCATCGGTAGCCCCGAACCAACGAGGGTGGTCCGGGATGCAATAAGGCTCCGACACCACCGCCAGGGCAATAGACCGCTCCGCGACAGTTTGCATAAGCAGGTCTTGCGCTGCTCGGCAGTGGTTCAGATTGCCCTGTAATAATTTGTGTGGGGGCGGGAATTTTAGGCCTCCATTTCCTCTCCCGTCGGACAAGTGACCGGCTGGGCCGTCTCAGGTCTTTCAGTGGCCTGCGTGGGAGGAAGAGTGTCTCTCTTTCTCTTCTTTGGCGGGGTACACTTTTTGGACCCCAACCTGTGGTCTGCGGGCCGACCGAAGCTATCGCATACCGGGCACTTTGGGGCTCGCGCAGCGCAGTCGCAGGCTCTGTGCCCCTCCTCCCCGCACGCGTAACAGCACGAGCTCCGGTCCACCGCGCTGGTGCACGTGGCACGGACGTGCCCCATTTCGAAGCACCTGTAGCACTGCAAGGGACGTGCTACCAGCGCCTCCACTTTGGCCGATATCCAACCCACTCGCACACGTTGGGCGGTCGACAGTTTACGAACCGCTTCGAGCGGGCACTTTATCCAGGCTGTGCCAAGTCGGGACAAATTTCTTTTTATTTCGCCGACCTTTACGTCCGATGGCGAGCATTGACCAGCCTCTGCCACTGCGGCTGCCACCTCAAGAGGGGTGATGGAATCATCTAGGTCCATCACCCTCATCTCTCCCATCATGCATGGCCGTGAGAAGCGCGCATCCATATCTGAAAGGGCTTCTCTGAGGCGCGCCACGAGAGTGTCCGCTTTTGTGGCACTTTCGGGTCCGGGTATCTCCAGCACGAGACCCCCCGTGACCGACTTTTTCTGGCGGATCCCTCCTGTGATGCCGGCTTCTGACAGCTTCACCCTAGCCTTGGCGATCTCCATGACTTTAGCCAGGGAAGTTTCCGAGCCAGGGGGTACTGACACCAAAATAGCCGCATTTGCTGGCGGACGTGGCAATTGCGGCTTTTTCTTTTGCAACTGCTTTGGCGTGGCCGAGGTTTCTGCCGTCTGCTTCCTGGCGGCAACTTTGGCTTTACGGCCAACAACTTGTGACCACGTCATCTCTCCCGCGAAAGCGCTCGGCTGCGAAGCCCTCGCAGATGCCATTGATTGGCTGGGTACTGCCATCGGCGGCTGTTGTATAGCCGACTTTTTGCTCTTCCTCTTCTTTTTCTTTCGTCGCCTGACGGTGGCCGCCCTGTTCGGCTGGGCCTCCTGTGGCTGATGCTGGCCCAGCAAGGGCCTGCTGCCCATTCCTGGGAAGAATTTGTCCATAAGCCCAGACTGGAACCTGGCGTACTCGCGGTCCATCATTACCGCGAGTTGCTCCCAGGTTGGCCCAGCTGAGTTCTGGCTAGCTTCGACTGCCGTTGTAGCAGTTGGTGAAACAGCCGGTTTCTTTCCTGCGGCTTTTAGGGGTGCCTTAATTTGACTACCCTTTTTGGCCGGCGCCGTCACAACCATTTGCACCGGTGACGGTGTTAGCACCGGTACCTCCAAATTAACAGGCTGCGTTGTTGGCGTAGAATCGGATGTCGTGCGACTCTCGTGGCGAAGCGCTGCCACCTCTGCAGCCATCTTCGCCAGTTGGCGCTCTAAACACTCGATCCTGGAGTGCAGCTCCTCTTTCTCCAGAGCCAGAATGTCCCGACATGTGGCCCTCTCGTTGAGGACTAGGGTACCCGCTTGTGCCTCTCTGCAGGCCATGCGAAGGGTGCGGGACTTCGGATTTCGGGATTTGTCCGCAATCTTCACGATCTCTGCCAGCTTCTCCATTACCCTCGCAGCAACGTCAGCGGTCGGCTGAGCGAGCAGATCTGCTTCGAGGTCTTCGACCCGGGGCAATCCGCTCTTGCTCCGCGCCTCGACAGGAGCCACCTGCGCATCCAGGATGTCAGCCTCCGTATCTGAGACAGCTTGGGTCCGCCTTGGGCGCACCGCCCTCGATCCCGCCTCCTCCAGGCGCTGTTGCGTCCGCTTTCGCGTCATTATTTTTACGCTATCATTGGCTGGGTTAGACTGAATCGAAGCAACGGACATTTGGGAGCTATCACTCTCCTCTGCCACGCCTCGACCCTCTCTCAAATCCTCCTTAGATTCTTGCCCCTCTCGCCCTTGTAGAGCTTTGTGACCCGCTCGTGCTGAGCGCGTCCGGGTGATTGGACGCACAAAACTGGCCTTTTGTGCCCTACCCTCCCGTTCATCTTTGTCCGTGTGGGAAATGCCAAGGTCGTCGGAAATATTCCATAGTGCAGTTTTGTCCCCCCCAGAATACGAGGGACAGCCTGGGCCTGACGGCCCAGGGAGGGATTCTCCACCTGCGGAGCAGGTGGTACCCTCCTGGGGTATATCAATGTTTTCAACAGCACTCATAGTTATTTGTTTTTTACAGCTTGACTGCTGGGCCGGGGCTGCCGGCCGACTTTTCCTCCTTGAGCCCTCGGGACTGGGTACCCCCCAGCCATTCATCCCCTCACCGGGCTCGGAGCTTAGGATTAGGGTAATTTTTTAAAGAGGTTGTCTTCCTCGCAGCCCTTCAAGCAGGACCCCCGGTCTCACTCAGAGTGAGATTACGGGTTCGCCGACGGTGGCTGATGCCGTTGTCCGGCAGTGATGCCGGACCCGCCGCCGCCAGGCCGAAGCCTGCATCGCATCCACTGTCCTCTGCTATACAGAGGAGTACCGAGAGCGACCCTCCCACGGTGGATTCCTCTTAGCTCCCCCTACGCTGGCTGCGCAGGGTACTGAGCCCCCCCGCCACGACAAGGCGAGAATCCGTTGGGGGGGATAGTTATTATCCTGGATGATTGAAGTGTGTCTTATAAGTTTATCTCCCCTCTGTCACAGGCATTAATTCACAATTTACTGCGGCGAGACGCTGGCTAACTTTACCAAGGTCGAAGACGATCCATTATTATTTATTGCCATGTAAAATAATTTCTTATACGATGGCACAGAACTTGTAACCATGTCGCCGGAGTCATAAGAATCATTTTCAAGTTTATCGTAAATTTTCAATATCATTAGTTGTGTCGCGATGATTCATGATTCTGAGTTGCTGCAATTCTAAATATAGGGCACAATATTGTTTGATTACACATAAAATTTATTGTAAGGAATTGTATCTTTATTTTTCATTTGCTTACACTAACGACTTGTTTAGACTATTTTAACAATATTATAAAATATTGCACATTTCCTCTTGCCGCGCGACTCTTTTGTGTTCCATTTGATTACTATTTTCTATTGAAAGTTGTTAGTAAATATTTCGCTGATCAATATATGCAACAATATTATTTTTTATTTCGTATTACAAAATTTAACCTAAAGTAAGTATTTTTAACTCTAAAGTTACATACATACATTCTTAACTTCAACGAGAATTGCATTACAAACTATTAATAATTTACATACTGTTTAACAACAACTTAATACACTGGATGAGGAAATATGCTCTCCAGAAATGCATATAACTTTATACACTGCTCCACCCTAATGTAAACAACTTCAAAGTTATGCAATAAATTTCAGCTTACTAATCTTAGATATTATACATATTTATCGGTGTATCAAGCAAAATTATGTATATGTATAATGAAAGGTATAAAATTTGTACCTACTTTATGCCTAGGCACCCGATCAGCTTATTTTTCAAGTTTGATAATGCTAACCTGTTTTTGACATTGATCTAAACTTATATCTAACTACCAATATAGGATAAACTAAGTACGGTTGTAACAATTTTCATTTGATTGCCCATAATTTTGTAAATGTACACTTGTCTACGTATAATTACTAAAATTTTGTCCTAAAGTACAATGGTTAACTCGTAGGAACAAATTTAAAAAAATGGGGAAAAGACAACCGTCCTGACCCCAAGGGCGGTTGTGAGTGTTGTGACAGTGCTTGGGGTCGGTAGTGACATTTTCAAAAATACTCCAAAATTATTTAAAATCGTTTTTATTGCAAGTATATTACCTGCAATAAAAACGAAAACGAACATAAAGTCACCAAATCTTATTTTGGAATATAATAAAAAAAAATAACAAAAGATATTAAGTTTCCTAACACTTTTGTTGGCAACTGGCTGGTTGGTGGCCACAACTAATAGTTTTATAAGAATATTGTAATTAGAAAAATAATATATATGTCCGTAGCAATCGTAAGTTGGAGCAGAGACATATTTTCCGTAGTGTGTTAGTTTTACTGTAAATATATGTTCTTAATTTCTCATCATATTTTAATTTTATTAAATTCCACTCCTCAACAACTTTAATCATTTATAATTAATACGACACTGTAGCATCTATAGTTATTATAACAGTATTCATATTACAATTGGTTAAAAAAGTTAAGTTATCATTTCTAATTATTCATTAAGTTAACTGTATCAAAATACAAAACAAATGATATTGACTGTTATATAAAAATTAACATTTAAGTATCTGTTGCTAGTGAGAAAAACGAGAACTTTTCTCTGTACTTTTTTAGTTCTTAGAATTTCAACACTTATATCCTTTATATAATATTAAAGAGTCATCAAGTGACTGTTGTAGCGAACGTAAAGAGCACTGAACAATAGTATTCAAAAATGCAATAGCCCCCTTGTAATATGCCTGCTGTGAGCAAGCCTTTGTCATGACATTTCTACTTCATTAATGTTGCATACACCCTCATGTGTGCGTTCGTCTTCAATTTTGTGTCCCCTCTTTTACCCTCACTACAAAACCCACATGTTGAGGTTTTCAAAGGTAATATTAATCTAAATATTTGAGGAAAATTACCTATAATTATATGGTATAAACATATACCTAAAATTAACAAGAACTTACTCATGAAGAATGTAATTAAATAAGTATAAGATCAGACTTAAAGATTAAAGAGATTAATAATTTTTTTATTATTTATCCTCATCACAATCATCATCCGACAAACGCCCACTGCTTAATAAAGCGCGCGGAAAACCTCAACCATGTCTTCACAACCGTTATAAGACCACTTCGTGAGGGATTGTCCAAAGCAGTATCTCCGGTACATGACCGCTACTCTAGAACCTTACTTTCACCGAGGTTTGTAGTTTTGAGCTATGTGGTATGCCCACTTCAGCTTGCTTGTTTCAGCCAATGATTTTAGTTCTATTTTCGACAAGTTTGAACATGGACATTTGTCATTACTACTATCATACGCAGTAATCAACGTAGAGAAAAAAATTGCTTACCTATGTTCCAATTAAAAAGCTAACATCTCCTGTTACACGGGTCTAACCCTCTCTACAAAAAGCATTCTCGTCGCAGTACAATTTATTCACCCACTAACTGGCTTCCAACTGCGTGATTACGTCGCCCTACGCTATTATTCTTTTTGTTCCATTCTCACCTGCTGGGTTACAGACGTGAGTAATGGCGGCGATATTTAGCCTGTGTTATTACCTGAATTTATTAGTGTGTAAGTGACTTTAATTTGCACTCCTTAAGTAGTGTTACAAGATCAGCCCTATTGGTCGTGCCTTGGAGCAAAATCCGGTATCTCATATGTCGGTATCGTATGTTCATAATTTTTAACTTGTTTCGTTTAATATGTGTGATTTTCTTCATAATTTTCAAGTAGCCACCTCTCCCACGCTCTTTTTAAAATAATAAGTTGAACGTTTTTCATGTAAGTATACGGCTTCTGCAATAAATTTATCAGGACGGTCTAATTGGAAAATATATTTGTAAATTTGCCACCTAACTGGAAATTGTAAGGCATCAATTTTTTTGTGTATTCATTTCGGTATAACAAATATGTGTATCTTCTTTTAAAATTTAAAGAAAACTTAATTTAATTGCTTTTCATTTAACATTATCAGGAAACATCTGTTTAAATTAAAAGTAATTTACTTGGTAAATAAGTAATAAATTGTAAATATTGTAATTATAGTAATAATAATTTATTTGATAATTTATTGATTTCTTTAAAACCTAAAAAATAACATTAGGTACAACTTTCAGTTTGAAAGTTATTTCTAAATCTAAAGCTACTATAGAAGTCTTCAAATTTCTTAAATATACTTTGCAAAAATATTTTTTAAAATACACATTAAGTCCCACTTGAAGCGTGGAGTTTATTTCCAACTTTTTCCTTTCATATTTACACGAGACGCAAAATCCAGCAGCGATTTCATAATTTCCGGACCTACCTCAACCGTCTGGTCGTTCACCCCGGTTTATCCGTTGCCTCTCATCCCTCGCAGCCTACGAGAGTCTGTTTTCAAGTGCTATCGCCACAGACAACGGATGTATAAAGCCGTCTTTAAGTGCCCACCCTGCGACTAGACTAGAAGCTCTCGTTTAAATATGCACGCTTTCTTCTCTGAATTTTCCCTGCATTTTATGGTCGCGTTTGAAAGAATGAAATGCCTGCTGGCGCGACGCGACGACTCGTTAAGTCAACAGTCCTAAATTAGCAAAGAACACTTTTCTAACTTTACTACGAATTGCACACCAGGATGTTTAATAGATCTCAGAAGAACTTACGTATTCTTTCTTCCAGAGATTTTGATGAGTTCGGGTGACAGAAACGAAAAGGACATTTACCATCTATGTGTATATTCACATGACAAGTAAACCCATGTTTTTCAAGCCAAACGAAATAAAAGTCCTAGAAACCGGCAGAACAGAAAGTTCTACAAACAAATAAAATATCAATACTTCAGTTCTGTCTTACAGGGTCTCTTTACTAGGTGATCCTCCTATTGACCTTTGTTTCAATACAATAGCGATCAGACAAACAAAACGTTGTTGACATTTTAACTGACAGAAAACGTAATGCACGCGACGTTGCAGTCTAGTGATGATTTAATTTACTCATTTTACACGTCACGCGAACCGGCTATTAGCAGATCAGTATACTTGCAGATTTGTGACTTCCGTACTTCGAACCGGTAAATCAACTTGAGCCTGTATACATAGGCTGCACTAAAAGTATCGGGATTGGAATATTTCCATTGTTCCTGGCATAATAAAGTCTTTATAATCGAAAACTCCTTGGTTTTATTAATCGAATACCATTTATTTATTTTTTAAAAAGAACGCAGTCTTGTCACAAGGTCTTGTCGAACTTGTAAAATGGAATTGACTCGAGAAAATTCAAGAGCAATGATTTATTATGACGTTCGAAGTGGTTTAACACAAAAACAGTATGTTGATCGGATGCTTTCTGCATTTGGTGATGAAGCCACATCTAAAACCACAATTTATCGCTGGTTTGCGGAATTTCAACGTGGACGTGTCAAGCTCTGTGACGATCCCCGTCAATGTCGCCCAAAACCTGCAGTCGCCCAAGATAACGTTGATGCCGTGCGTAAGCTGATTGAGGAAGATCTACATGTGACATATCGCGAAATTCAGGCAACTTTAGACATTGGCATGAGTACAATAATCTTGCATGAACAATTAGGTGTAAAAAAGTTGTTTTCCCGATGGATTCCGCATTCGCTCTGTGAGGAGCAAAAAGCGGCTCGCGTTACTTGATGCATCCGAACTCTCGAGAGATTCCACGGAGGATCTTCAAATTCTGTATACAGCGTCGTATCAGATGACGAATCCTGGATATACGCATACGAACTGGAAACAAAAAACCAGTCACGTGTTTGGGTGCCGGTTTTTTTTTAAATCACCATTTTTAACCTAAAATTCTTAGATATCTTTACGAAGAAAAATAAGTAAGTTATTAAATACACAAAAATACTTTTGTCAAAGCGATAAATATTAAACGACTTCTCTCAACGTAGCTTTAGAATACTCACATCGCCCTTTAGTACCCAACGAAGTATTAAGAAACACTATCCTATAATTAACATCGCTAAGCCGTCACACTAACTTATTGCACCGGGCTTCCGTTCTATTTACACACATCCAGCCAACTGATTGCTAATGAATTCACATCGTATACTTCCAGATCAAAAGATATGCACGTTCGTGCCTTAGGCGACGGACAAACATAACTTTGCACTCGACAAATTGCAGTACATCAACAACTTAAAGGCGACAATTATTATTCTAACCGCATTTGAGCAATTATGAAGAGACGTATGATCTTTCCCTATCGTAACAAAGGAAATTTAACCTTAATGCAGGTTCTAGACTATTTCTGTAAGCTAGTTTTTGTTTACTCACAGCACATACAAGTAAATTGCGTTTGCAGCGGATGACGACCGAATATGTTAGTTTTTATTAATATCAGTAACTGCTTTAACTTTGCGCTCTTGGCGTTTGAGCAATCTTAGCAACTCCATTTTTCACTCACTTTTGTTTTGTAACTTTCCATTTTTTCGATCTGTTTTCTCTGTTAACAATTTTTTTTAAGAAATTTTAATTATTTTTATTGCGAATAAGCAACCCAAATAAACTATTCGTGAACGGTTGCAAATGGAGCAATCAATAACGTCTGAGCTTTATACGCTTTTTACACCCAATTAATAAGATGTAAAGTAATCTATCCATTCGTATTCAAAACAGTCGCGCCACGTTGAAAACAGATATATTTGCACGATTGTATTCCAAGTGTACCTATGAGTAAATTATTGCGTGTTAATAGAACTTTATTGAATAGCACTAAACTCAACACATCAGTTTTAAAAACAATATTCATATGACTTGATATGATTGACTACTAATAATTTAGCGAATTAGTAGCTTTTAGCTGTTGAGTCAACTAGTTTAAAGTAGAAAGAAAGAAAGATTAAATTTGCGTCCATTTAAGCTCCAAAAAAATACTTCTTTGTGGCCGACATGTCACCTTCCAAGGTTCTGTAACTCATTTTTATAGATTAATTATAGTGTTTTAATATTTAAGAGATGATGGCATCTGTGCTAACGCGCAAATATAACATAGTATTTCATTAGCTTTAATATTATCATATTTAATTCTCATCTCTAGGGAAGTCATCGAGATTCTGCATAAAGCATTCCACAGTCGAACCGGCAATATTTCTCTCTCATATACTCGTATGTGTTTATGTTTGGTCGTTAAATACAAAATAACTTATTTATTTTATATTAAGAATTATTTATTTAATTATAATAATTATACTGTAACCTTGTGCTGTTACATCTATGTCTGCCTGTGAGTGAACTGCTGATTATTTATATTACGAGTATACGCGACACGTAAGGCATTTCATATTGCATTTTGGCAAAGCACACATTTTTGATGCTCCATAAATATTTTAACCATGTCACCTGTGGTAAATAACCTGTGGGTTGCTCATAATCTTAGGCGATGGAAACCAAGCCATTTACCATCAATCTGCCTACAACCCTTAATTAAAAAAAGGACACATTTATTGCGCGAACTTCAACATTTCATCTTCTGATTCTAATGTAACCTGAACGAATATAGATACTATCTACTTTAGTCTATTCTGATTTTAGTTCAAGTTTCGATATACTTGAAACAGGCTTAAATCCTGGGGAGGGATTTAGATTACTGTGTAACTTTTCAAGTAGGCAAAACCTCAAGGAAAAGAAAAACCCGTTTCATACAAAATGTAAGAGAAAATGAATTTTCTTCATTTTTTTTCGTGAATATTTTTCCGAAGTTTTAATAGTTATTCTGCTGTTCGGGATGGAGACAAATTCAATAAAACAAATATCATAAAAATCGGTTCAGCCTTTCTCGAGTTATAAATGGTGTAACTAACACGACTTTCTTTTATAAATGAAATATGTAGACTGTGTCCTTTCTCAGGTTTTAACCTAATGTTCGTGCAGACTTTCCAATAGTTATGCGTGATAACTAACCAGTCAAAAATACTTTGGCATTTATAATATTAGTATAAATTCAATGTTCATTATAAATGCACATTAAAAAGGCTATAATAGTGCAGGGTACAAGCAGTATAAAGCCGTGTAATGTTGACCGCGTCCTGTCCGGCTTCCTGTGCGCAGGCGCCGCCGCCAGCACTCAGTACCCTGACACTGACCTGTTCTCATGACCACCGAAGTATTAAATATTTATCAATCATATTCTAACGCTTTACGATAAGGTTTAAAATTGAACAATATAATTTACGAAATGCAGTTAACCGTTTAAATTTAAAAACAAACTTGGCCCTCGACCACCTCCGTGGAACCGATTTGCTACTTTGTAGCCAGTTAATAAATAAAATCCTTATCCTTGATTGTTCATCCTTCTTTATTCCAATTAGATAATTTTGTCAAAGTGAGCATATTAATTTATTTGGCGGTTCAAATATCTCGCATTATCAGTAGGTGTTAAAATATTAGACAAAGTAACCCTCATGTTTTCCGTTTCGATCGATTCTCATTCACAACGCAGCCATTGGTTTATTTAAAAATTGCTAAATTACTAATATATAATAAAGTGTTAATATATAATTATAAAATGTTACTAATTTAAAAATAAATAGAAGAGTAATGTGTGTACAGAATATAACATGCTAATCTTAAATAGGTAGACCATGGTAATTGCGAACTGCGTTTTTCTTCATTGTTTAGGGAACTTAAAAAAAGGAATCGACGTAGTCTCATCGTAGTCTAGCTAGACCTTCGACTTCACGAAAAATTCAAATTTGCTTCCAAATCCTCGCGTAGAATTAATCTGCCAACAGTTTATTCTTAGATAACATTAAAGTTTTCAATGAAAGTATAAACATTTCACTCTTTTGAAAATCAAAAACTAAATTCCGTTTCTACGGTATAAACATTCGCGCAGACGAGCCGTGCCTCACTGCGTCGTCTGCAAAGCAACACCCTATATTTAACCACTCAAGGGTTTCCTGTTGGATGTTTATTAATTTTATATATGTAAACTGTTTGTTTACACCACGTGGCGGGGCCATTGATCCCGGCTCAGATATTTTTAATTCGATTCTACTATTATATTCGATTCCTAGTATTCACTTTTATTGCTGTGCCGAATCGTAAAACATATGTAGAGCAAATCTAAATTTAAACTCACCATGCGATATAATGCAATCGCTTTCACATCTAATGTATAACATGGCTTAACCGAAACTTCACAATTTAGGAGATTTTTTGTTAGGGAAATAAGTTTATTTGTGGGTTTTATCAGTTACCTACTACTTATATATTCATACACTATCTATTACTAGGTCACTGGGTCATAAGACCATCAAAAGCTATAATTATTTTTAAGTAGTTCATTTAATATCAAACTTGTTTTGTACAGTTTCTTTTTATATGCAACCCTTATTAAACTCATGTACATAAGTAACCAATTAAATACCTCTCTTGCATACTTAACCAACATACGCACTTTCACGTGATTAACATATGCAATATTTATCAACATCGTGCGATTACAAACACCATTAGTTCTATAATTGGTGTCCATTGAAATCCCATCAAGGGACCCCGTTTCGCACCACTTTCTATTTAATGGATAAAACGCAACTCGTCAGACCCGTTGTCCTTGTCAGGAACGACCTCAATCGCACGTTTATTTTAATTATTATAGCAGCATACTTGTTGTTTTTAAGGAATTCTTCTGTATAAATAAAAGTTAACGGTAAATTAGAAAAAAATAGATTGATTTGAACTGATTCATTCACTTATAGAAAATATTTATAGCATTGCGATTCCACTAGAACCATTGAAACACAAACACATGGTAGCCTACTTTTACATTGCTTACGTTTTATTCACATTTTCATCATTTACCAATTTACCATCCTCGTTAACAGCAGAAAGACGCTCACTACTAGTCTCACATAGACCAATTGAACGAACGGTTCAAGTTTCCATAGATTTTCAGTTCACGGTGCGTGTCCGCCTCTCGAGAACCTTTCTTATCCTCTGTGTCTGTGCGTCATCACTGACAACTGACAACACACACAGAGAGAAAATACTTCATGTATTCTCGAACGCTGCCTAGCCGATTTAGATTAGTCAATTAACCTCTTTTTTTATAGTGAGTGATAACTTTCAGGTTAAAAAATTTGTAAAACATCCCCAAGTTGTGCAAACTTTGTGACATATTATAAAATATACACCATTATAATTTAATAATAAAGTGATCTGGTCTATCTGTTTTTATTCATTGAAAAAACTGTAAGTTTCATCAGTAAAGTGAAGTGACTTGAAATCGGCAACGTCGTCATCGGCTGTTGTGATAGGTAAACTTCGAGCGAGATTTTTGAATAAATTCAACCATTTGGTCCACGTCTGGTAAACGTAAAAATACATCACTACATATATCATAGCAACAAAAAGCCATGTCACTGTGCGTAAACGTATTTCGCATAAATTATGCGTAGATTATCCGCACTCCGGTAATAAACAACGATAAAATCTATTTCCAGCACGGGGGCCGCAATCTCAAGTAAATGGCCGTTTCCATTCAATACTAATGACTGTCAATAATTAATTTCAATTTACGGCTGTATGCAGATCGCACGGATTATTCTATCGGACATGTATAACGGGACGTTTCCTTTGCTGCACTGCACGGGTGATTACCCTGGCTGGACATTGTTGCACAGCTGACGTGTTTTTTTTTTTATGAGCGATATGCAGTGACAATTTCTATATTCAGTCACCGCATCGGTTTCCATTTTTAAAACACACCTCTACGGGTTTTTTTCTTTCAGCTAAGCGTTTGACATAAATGTCTAACCGACCATCAATGAGTGCAGTGACATTTTTTTAAATAACTCAACTATCCCCTATTGTTAAATGAGCTATAAAAAGTTTCTTTGGACACTGTTAATTATTATCAATCAAAGCACCAACGTCATTTATGCCCCCTCAAACTAATGCATAATATTATCGGGATTTATTTATATAATAATTCGTAGTGTTCCTTAGAACATAGGGAACATTTAAATAGATTGTGCATATATTTTTGTGCATATTGCACAAAAATAATAATATTAAATTTATTTATTATTAAATAATATTAATCTAATCTAATCTTAATTTTATCTGTGTTATTTTAATTAAGTGCAATAACATAATTTTTAATTATTGTGTATTATGTATTATTATGATTATGTATTATTTATGATTCTCAAATTATATCTGTATTTTTTGTGTATCAGTTATATTTTATTATTCCATTTTAAATATAGCTTTAAACAGTTATTGTGACATTGTCGATTTCTCATGTGCAACTATAATTACGAACCGCGGTCATTATTTGACGCGTTACTATTGTGGGGGCATAACACAATACACGAAATAGCTTCAACCGTGATTACTGTCCACCCATTATTCTATTACACGTGTTACCGCAACATAGAGTACAGTGGGTCAAATCCCTAAAGCGACGGTTGCTCTAAACTTATAGACGCAATCATAGTTCAATCAATGGGCACAAAATTACTTGAGAAGGTGAGGAACTCAAAGTGACATAATAATATGACACACATTATCTTAAATCTTTGCAATTTTTTTTTTGTTTAATATAGCGGCTGCCCACTACTTAGTCCGCATTGAAAAAAAATTAACAATAATCGAGAACTTGTTAATTGGAGAAAATATCTAATATCTTTATGGCTGTGACGACGGTGGCGTCCAATTTTTTAAATTTTTGGGCGTTCCCTCGGGAACCTAACATTTTTTCAGGATAAAAACCCAGATCTTGCCTAATTTAATCTAAATCCGTTAAGCCGTTTTTGCGTAAAAAGTAACAAACATCCATACATCCTCACAAACTTTACATTTATAATATAATTTATATTGTTTTAATATTATCCTACATCCTACATATATCAGTTAAAAGATGAATTTTAATCTATATTTAGAAGTATTCGTGTACGTTTTGGTATTAATGTATTTTAGTCGCATAAGGAAAATGAAATTCTTCCTAAGTTCCTCACTTATAATTGTGGTTAATTTTTTTGTTAAACGTTAAACAAATTATAAAAAAAATGTTACACATACTACACCAATTTAAAAGTTGTCCCATTGTACAAATATGAAAAACGTTACCCGAACATTTATTACTCAACAATAGACGTCGAATTAACTCTTAACTTTCATTTTCGAAAAATAAAAATGGTCTTTAAATATAGCTCAATGTAATGCTGAATTAATGTATTGTAATGTGTTGTTAGGTAATCCTATGTGACAATAAACACAACAGTGAATTTTTCATAATTCTAATAACATAACATGACATAGGATTGCCTTGGCTACGCTGCCTAACATGTCAAGTTATTGTAGAATTTTTTAACGTGACAGTACGGGTGCACAAACTGCTAGTTCTCCTCATGAAATATGGAAGAACCACACGCAGGAAAACTTCTTTCCAACGGCATCAAAATGTTTCCCCGTATGTCTTGGGGAACGTACATTGACGGTTAATTATTACAAGAAGTTGAAATACTTCTAACTTCTTTACAGTAAACCGTCACCGTGTGAGTCCCACACTCCCCCTCGTTGACCGTCCCCCGTCGACGAGGGATAGTGTGTAAACGTCATTTCCCCTGCTAAAAAAGGGGGCTAAAAGAGTTTTCACTTCAAAAAAATCAATAGGAAAATCGTTATTATTCATTCCATTCCAATATTCTCTATAATTCTATCAGGAATATCCAACAACTACATTGTTTCATAAATGAATATGTATATCTAGCATAATATGATTGACGTGGCTACCTTCGTGTTTAATATTAAAATGCCCTTTATGAACGGTTTTCTACTGCAATACCGTGCATAAACGATGGTTTGTACACCATTCGTTCACATGTAGCGGATATATCTGAGGCGTAGTAAATCCGATGCGCACGCGCTGCTCCATTGTCTACACACGATCATAAAGAGAGCGTGATGTCATGCCATTTAGTGGTGTACAGTCAATGCAAAAAAGTCGAACCGATTAATAAATCTTTGTAACCTTCCTATACAGACAAAAAACATACCGTTAAAGAAATAGTTTGAATTTTGATTTTTTTTTTTATTGTAATACCTCTGGCTCCCACAATGCGTTCTATAGTCATTACCATTTGATTGCCAAACCCCCTTAGTCTACGATCTCCTGTTAATCGCCAGCTACATATCTCGCCAGCGAACGACGACGTCTCTGTCACAACCATAGTCGAAATAACAAAGACGCAGCGCACAGCGTTTGAACGCCGCCTACGACGGCCAAACTCCGACGTCAGCATCTGAGACATCACAATAGTACATTTCTATAGTTATCATTGTGACGTGGCGTACGGCGTGACGCTGTAAGCCGCTAACGGCATTTATAACAGCATTTGTAATTGTGTACCACTGTGCAGGCATTTATATTTAAAAAAAAACAGTGGCACTCTGGGAATGCCGACAGAAGTGAAAACTTGAACAATTACGTGTGTATACAGAGGTATCGATTACGGTAACAGGTCGCGAGTTCAATAGTTTTTTTCCCATCTCTAGAATGTCCAACGCGCCTAAAGAAGTTTTCACTTCAAAAATATCTTAATTAATCTCAAACTCTGAACTTATCAGTGTCTCTAGCGGAGTAATCATTTGATAAGGAATCACATTTACTCTCATATATCAGTACAAATTAATAAAAAAAGCATGGTCTCATACTTATTTAGCGATTCGTAAAGTACCACTGTTTGCGTGGTTGCAAATAAGCTTCCGAGTGTAGTTTCATTCTATTAAATTTCCATACTTCTATATATTGTCTCTATTCAACGGAGAATTATTTATAGAGTGTATATTATGTTACAATGTATGGCGATTCATGTTGCTATCATACGACAAGAACTTGATACAAATATTCATACGAACGCATCATTTTTGTATTTAAACATACAAGCCTGACTGGTCCATTCCACTAAATAACTTTTAAAGTGATTTTGTTCACTTTTACCTTTAGATTGAAGCGTATTTTCCACTTTCAGTGTAGACGGTATTATTTTACTTAAAACAATATTATTTTAATAGATAAAGTAAATGCTATCTTCGTTATGAAACAATCACATTCATTCATTGATCAATGACGTCACTAAAGCATTGTACCAATTAATCTTAAGATCAAGAACATGAGGTCATACACCTTTAGCCATTGCGGGACTTTGACGCAGATCTTTACTATGAATTTATTAATCTATTGTAATGTTTGAATGCATTATTATGATCTATCTATATAAATAATTTAAGCATGCATAAAGTGTGTGCAAGCCATCTTTTGTACAAAAATATTTTTAAATTTCAAATGTCAAAGACAGATTAATTTTACACATTTTTGTATTAATGAACTTTCTAAGGCATTCGTGTACCTACCGCTGCATAAAGAATTTTAGTGCACCCAATCCGCGTTTCGCGCGCTTGCTGCCCGCATGATAGTAAAAATATGCCTGCATGCGGACCGGATCCGCGCGCGGGCGAAAATACACATGACAGGAAAAGGCCCTTAAGTGACCTAACACAGGCCTCCACGGGTTGACAACTCGTGCACGTACGGGAGGACTGACTGGGCTCCTTTTAGGTCATCTAACGTATAAAAAAAATATTGATACAACATTTCTTATTTAAAAATTGTAATTTCTCGAGCTAAATTCATTCAAATTCTACCTTTTTTCATTCATTTGAAAACATTAAATTCGGATAAATGGTCCATTTTTAATCTACTTACACATCATGGAATTTGCCAGAATTTAGTAATCTGCCTCAATGAAGTATAAACATTAAATGTATTTTAAACAAAATCGGTCAACATAACATAATGAATTTTGTTTACGAAGAATGTTGCATATTTATCCGACATTTCACGGCGCATTTAGCGGGTCAACCGCGATATTTCACACCTCAGCCTCTCGGTGTTTAGTCGTAATCATAGGCGTACATCACCGGTCGTGACTCCACTCTTCCCATTGTTAATGGCGATACATACAGTTCATTCGTTCAGTGAACAATTTTTCTTGTACTAATCAACATGATAATACGTTATTAAAATGTAAACCCTGTTGACTGCTCCCCCAAGGGACCCAGCCATTTACATCATACTCTATATTTCATAAATTGGCTCATTTGTAACTGGCTGACTACTTGTAATTGAAGGATAATTGTAACACTTGCTTTTTATTTCATCAAGTAAATCGCTACCCTTAGCCACAGACTTACTGAAAAGTAAAGGAATAAATACTTCAATATAAAACAGTACAAAGTGTTTTATTTCTAGGTGTATATTTTGGCATCATTGTTATTTTCTCAGTACCTAGCCATTTACTTTATCTCTACTCTACATCAATATGCCTTACGCTTCTAACATCTGTATGTCTCGTCACGGAACTAACCTTGAAACATTGTAACCACTCGATAAAAAATTCTTCGCAAAAACCTAAGGGCATGTACCGAAAAACATCATTAAAATTGATTAGGTTTTTTTTAGTGTTCTTGTTACCATTCCGGTTTATCCAATAGGATTACAGGAGATAGTTGTAAATCGCAATGATTCATGATGGCGATAGATGTCATTGAACTCGGTACCATGGACTTTTTGCCATGGAAAAAGCTTGTGTAACCAGCCATTATTGAGCATTGTGCTCAATAATGGCACGATGTCATTTTGTTTTGTTGATTATTTTGCACACACAACTTGTAGCTGTTGTTTCGTTGATAGGTTAATTATCGCATGTATTTGAAAATCATAAAAAGTTTATGTTTTATTTTTCCTTGCATTTTGTCTACATGTCTTTTTAATGAACCTGCTTGCAATTTTATTTTTGTATAATAAAAGTTTCACATAAAAATAAGCAACTAATTTTGGAATGAAATCAAAAAGTAAATTTAACGAATTCACAGCTTTGACCCACAGTTAAATACCTACCTGTGAGCTATTACTTCTATTTTTATTTTATATTTATCCACGATGCCAATTTTTAAGTATGCCTAAAAAAGTATTTACATATTAACATATGTATTTACGTATTAAAGTATTTACATTAAAAAAGTATTTACATTATTAACATATGTAAATACTTTTTATGTGTTAATATGTGTGGTGCAGGTGCCTGCTCTTTTTGTTCAATTGTAATATCATCGATTCTATGGGAAGATTGAAAATAACTTTGTTGTGCATTCTCGTTGCAGTCATAATAATGCTAACGGAGCGCGTCAACGGCACACACGTAATGTGCATTATTTCATAACCAATAATAGAGCAGCCGTACAATTCCGAGTGCTCCCGCGCACCGCCCCTGACGTAACCTGCGCCGGCGCACAACTGCAATTATTTCGCGAACCACGGTATAATTCAACAGTCGAACGACGACAATCTCTGTACCGTTACGGCACCGGAAGGTATTGTTAGGCGTGGTTTTATAGAGAAACATTTTGTTGGTTATACTTGCGAAAATTTATCTTTCGTCTTTTTATTGAATTACATTAGAAACGTAAAAAAACACGGCGATTTCAGTGTCTTGGGATGAAGCTCTATCTATTGAAAATAGTTTAATTACATCATTTATTTTTGTCAAAAGTTACCAAAAGTGTTATTAGACAATATGGAAATCATTACTTTAACACATACTAGGTAGTAAGTATTTATATTTATCGCGTTTCATGAAAAAGTTAGTGGCCCCTAGTAGATTTTTTAAAAATTATTTAATTGTTAACGGTGTTCCTATGAATAACATGATGTTACTAATTTGTAGATCATCATCGTATTTGTAATCTCCATTAATAGACCAACTTGTAAACTGAAAATCTTGGTAAACTTCAGGATCAAAACACGCTGTGACATCCGTAACCCTTTATTTCATCAACGTGAGTGGGGTACTCTTTACATTTGATTGATGTAATCTAGATAGACGACAGTATTTAAATTCCTGTCTTGATTTCATTTTTAAATCTGTAGGTATTCTGATTACCTACATGGAAATATGAGCTTTAATAGGTTACAAGCATGTCCCATTTCACCTTGTCGTCATTGGTATCTATCGATCGTTAATTAATCGGTGGCTTGTTAAACGTTCCGTCTAGGCGCAATTTATGATGCGCACATTTATACATAGTTCGATCGTGTAATTGCTCGGAATATAGTTGTTTTTCTCTGAGCAATTTGTGCACTCACTCACGCCGGCTGTGCTACTCTCCTAATAAACAGCTAATTGCTCTGACCATTCTATTTCTACCACTGATAAACGACCGCGAGACTGGTGTTTCGACACACGTAAACACTGGGGCCAAATATTATTGTGATCTGCATTATGCGAAGAGAACAATTTTCAGGTTTCGTTTCATACTGAAATTTTTTGCTAATTACTTGGTTACTCTTGTTTTTTATGTTACCTAATGTAGGTTGTTATTCTAATGTTATAAAAAGATAAAGTTTGTAAGTTTGTTCGGCGGTTATATTTTAAATTAAAGATACGTTTGACCAATATATAGAATGAACCTTCAGGTTGAAAATAGGTTATATTAATCGAGAACGAATCGGCGGAAAAAGCTAGTAAGCAATAAAACATTAGACAATCCTTTTAACATTATTGCAAACGGCACAGTTGTATTCAACTTTGATAATTTATATCGAAACAATCTTATTCAAAAGCAATTTGAATTTTCTAGGTACTTGTTAAAGGTCGTTTAGCCCAATTAGCGGTCGCTAAATGGTGTACAAATCTAAATCTGTTACATTTAAACGCCATTGGCCTTTATTGTTTTCTTTATGAAATATGCTTTGCTAACAATTTTGCGATAATTATCATTTCAAATTTAATACTGTTAAAATAAACAATGACATGATTTTTTAGTTTAAATATTAGTTTTGTGACATGAATAGTGCAGTTTAAAATAAATTTACTATCAACTAATTTATATTTTTATAATATAAAAAATTAACCCTCTTTTATAGCTCCGAGTACATCCTACTAATATTATAAACGCGAAAATTTCTGATGATTGATGAATTTTTGTTAATCTTTTACTTAAAAACTACTGAACGTATTTGGATGAAATTTGGCACACAGATAGTTTTTAAGTGCCCGGATACTTTTTATCCTGGAAAAAAGTTAGATTCACGAAAGATCGTCTAAGAATATAACAAAATGGGCGCCACTGTTGTCACAAAGATGTCAGGCGTTATTTAGGTATTATATATTTTATTTTTCAACGCGGAGGAAGTCGCAGGCACCAGCTATTACTTTATAAAGTGGTTGTGCACTTTGTGCAATTGGAACTTAAAACGTTTTCACTGTTTTCATAAACAGTGGCACCGATATGATCGGAAATTGTCACACCATCTAGGGTAAAAGGCACGACATCTGACGCTAGTATCCGACCCACTTTTGTCTTATTGCTTAAGTTATAAATTACGAGCGTTTGGGCTTGAAATTATATTTCGCATTGCTCAATCATACTTAATAAGAAAATATATTCACAAGGAATAAAATAGTTTAAACTTTCTGATGACTTTCTGTAATAATATCTGACTGAACCAAGCACACGCTTTCATTTCATTTTGATATTTATATTGTTGCGCCTTCATTCTTTTTATATTATTATTTATCCTTATTTATCTCTTTTTTTTTTAAATAATAATAGCTAATAATAATCTCCATTACTCCTCCCTATTCTGCACGAACATATAAATGATTTAAATATAAAATTACATATGGTAGATTGAATTCTGTTAGACTTTTTAAACTGTATTTTATTTAATGTTACGAATTATTAATATAACAAAATTTTTTATTGAATCTAATAAACATATCATAATTAAATCTTTCCATTAGATTTTAGAACTATGCTATCATAAGTCGCTATGCTTGTGACTTATTAAAATATATCTTGCACCACCAAAGTTTAGCTTTCTATTATGTATCTCGTATAAATAATTATATTTAGTTTCTTCTTCATTTATAATAACGTTTAATATTAATGTTACACACTCTAGCGGCAGATTATCACTGATAAAATCAATTTTCTAAGTTAATTCTCAAGTCGTGAAGTCGTTGGACTCGTTGGTGGTTGCCAATATCATATCTCGCTAATCTCTTATGATACAAAAACACTCCTTGTATTCTAACAATACAAATAGAAATTATTATTTTAAACTACTTAAATTTAATAATTTTATTTCTCTTAATTCCAATTTCCAACACATCCCTCAATAACAGTTTTTAAATTACAAGTGGAAATGGACGTAGGGTCAAGATAATCTCACAAAGTTTCACCATATCACACAACACCCGGTTTCGCCTGTCACTGCTATCCATTAACCTCATCAGTCGCTGGAACTTGAATACGAACGTTAACTTTAATAGGTAGTGGCCAGTTGATTAGTATTTCACACTTCTTTTCTCAGGATTAGAACCCTGACATTTATGGCTAGAGACGTTGATTTTACAAACAAGATTTGTCTTGGGTTCTGTCCTCATTTATTGCAAATTATTATTGTCACGTGATTGTTTATTAGATGGACCAAAAGCTTAAAAAAATCCTCCACATTGGTCATATTATTGTGAGTAGTATGTTAATAGTTACATTATATTTTAATTTTATTTTGATACCTACTTCAGTACAATCATTAAATTATTATACACTATTTTTAAATTAAAGTTTAAAAACATTTATTTTAGTTAAGTTGAATAAATATTAGTTTTGAATTTGTTTCTTTCATTCGTACCAAAAAGAGAAACGATTCTGAAGAGGTACAATCAAATAAAATTCTTATGTCTATAATACTAATAACCTAAAACACACCCCACCCCATATTACCATGTTATTTTAACACACAGTGTTAGTAAAACCTTAGAAATTATTTAAAAAAAAAAAAAAAAACATTTTAGACGTTGCATTTAGTGTTATATACATGTGTTTATTTTTAACCATATCTAGAGTCGTCGTAAGTGTTGCCCATATCTTGAGGCTATTGGACATGTTACGGCATACTCTAAAGTGCGACTAACTAGATATTTCACAATACCATCGCCCTTATCTCTTCAGTATTTCTTGTAATTGACGTGCTATTGATTTATGGTGTGAGGAACACTTCGACCGTTCTAACAGTTTTGCGACAAGACATGACTTCCATGTTATACTGGTTTTAAAATATTACATTAATGCAGACTCCGATAAAGTAATGTTTATTCTGGCTTATTTTCCTTATAATACTATAATAAATTGATAAGTGAAACTTATAATTGTTTCGTGTCATCTTTAGAATAGCAGCCAAGGGCCAATTGATACTTGAATTTTGAGAAAATGATGCTTTTTTTTACATCAGAAATCCATGGGTTATGTCGGATTCCCGCCCCGAGATGGTAGTGGAGTAGACCTACCGACTAAACCTCTTGGCGTCCTCCGCATCCGCTATAAGCGAAGTTGCTAGGTCGGACGAACACTCTTCCGCAACACCGCCGCGGGGGGTCCGTAACCGGACACTGCTCATTGGGACGGCGCACCTGAACTGCCAAAGTGCGCCGTGCCCCTCAGGATGAAGCGACGTCGTCCTCCCGCTCTCTCTCCGCCGCCTCCTTCTGCGACGATGTCATCTCGCAGAAGGAGGCGGCGGTGAGAATCGCTCGCCAAGCGGCTCTGCTGCCGACCATAGCTTTCACTACTGAAAAAATGATCCTGCGGAAATGAGTGAATGAGAGAGACGTTACGTTACCTCTCTGAAGCGGTTTTTTTATCAAAGACTAGCTGTTGCACGCGACTTTGTCGTTATAGAATATAAATTATAGAAAATATACTTGCTGATAATGTAGCTTTCTATAGGTGAAAGAATTTTTACAATCGGTCTAGGTAGTTTTTGAGCTTATTCATTACAAACAAAAATACAAATATTCTCTCTTTGCATCATCAAAACATACAAATAACTGCAGTTATGAACGACTTACAATAGTAATATCCTACACTGCTTAATTAACATTATCAGTCCGCCATCTTTAATTGCTCGACTTGTTTCCAGCAGATACGCTTATGTAATTTGTACTAAACACGTCCAATTAATATAGATTCTGTAGTTTATGTACATGTTAATTAGATATTTTTACTGCGGAACTATTAAGTCATCGAAGAGAAATGTAATATTTACTATGAATACAGCTTCTAGTTTGACAACTGGCTACGAAGCACTAATACAAGTTTATGATTAAGTTTGATAAAATCATTATACTTATCGTTATAGATTCGTTATTATGCACCGTTTCTAACGCACTAAAGATACAAACGTTCTAGCTAATACAAAATCAAATGTTGTACAAGTTAATGTCATACATTGTGCAAATTTTAAACAACAGCAAACAGCAAAGAAAGGTCAATAATACTGTCTCGACTTCAAAAATGAATACTCAATATCTTTTTTCCGTTGCCCATATTTTTTCTTGTGTTGTATATTGTAACTGCTAACTTTTAATCCAATTAATCACAATTCTATTCAGAACATAAATCCCGTCTTAACTTATTAACTGATCCGACATAATCAAGTTCAGAAGTTCGTCGACCTTACTTCATTATGTAAGGCTTACGCACATACGTGTGTAAATGTACACATATTATAGTGATACTATAACTACTTGCTAATTCCTTCACAGACTACGCCCACATTCTCATATATTAGCATACTTCTAATGTTATTGTTGTGTAGTTGAATGGAATACATAAACACTGCTGATCGTAGATTTTAGATTGTTGTTAAAACTCCAACCTAGCTAATCTTCTAGTTATTTGTCCCATTATAAAAATCTCTGACTTTTATAAATTACTAGCTGTGCCCGCGACTTCGTACGCACTGCAGTTCGTTTTTTGAAAATCACTCGCGGTCCTTTCATTTTTTCAGGAAAATCCCATATGTTAATCCAGGTAATAAACTATCTGTGTGCCAAATTTCATCAAAATGCGTTCAGCCGTTTTTGCATGATTGAGTAACGAACATCCAAACATACAAACTTTCACATTTGTAATGGATGCATCGCAACCAAACACAATTAATTCAATGGAATCAATTAATTAATCTATCGATATCGTGTTTTTGGGGAGGCTTAAGGTTTTTTAAATAAATATTATAATCAAATAGTTTAAATGTTTGTAATTGAATTGATAACGCGTATCGATAGGAGTTTAAATGTGTTTGACACCTATACAGATAATAACATAATGTTAACGCTATTTATGTAACTTATTTCTGTGTCAAGTTTATCACTTAGAAGTCTTGAACGCATTAGGACTACGGCAGTAATTTGCCTAATACGTAATCGAAAACATCGAGATAAACCATTTATTTAATGTAGACATTAGAATTCTTTTTTTCTGTATAAGGTAGGTATCGGTATCGGCGATCGACATAAATATTCAATGAATTCGCGAAGGCTTTCGTCCGACGCCAGATGGTCTCGTGGTTTACCTCCAAGTTCTCGTAGGTATTTCTATGCCGATTAATATTGTAGTAGGTACTTATGCGTAGGAGTATATTCACATTATAAAATTAAGTCATATTTCGGTACACAGTATACAATTCAACGAATTTATAATTCACTGTTGAGTACACATGAAAATTTATTATTAAGATAAGAAATGTATTATTATGGAACAAGCTGTATCCCATCTATATATTCTTTATCTTTACTTAAAAAGATCTATTTTTATAATTTTTCTATATTTATAATTTGAAGTCACTTTGTGTCTGCCTGTATGGCCGCTAACTCCTCCTAAATCACGAAACGGACCTACCCCTCTTAGGCGTAGGTCTGAAAATTACGGAATGAGACAATGTTTCATAATTAAACAACTTATAACCGGTCACAAAAACAAATCTCCAAATGCAGTGTATTTTTGCTCATAGTAAAAAATTAAAAGTTAAACCATTTAAATACCTCATATGGATTTACACGAGTACTGTAGCTGTAGATGTACAAGCAATAAATTAAAGATTTACACTGACAGATCACCAAAGAGGAATTTCGCGATAATTAATTACACGATTAGCAAAAAACACCAGAAATCGACAAATACGCCTAAAGGTTACTAACAATGCATAGTGAATGCATGCGGACTTCACCTAAAAAGGCGAATTTTTGCATATTTTAATTACTACAACGATTCAACAAAAAATGTTAACGACGACCATATTTATTCATTACACCATATTGTTGGTTTATATGAAAATGAAAAATACTTGGTTTAATTGGAGTCTACATGTCATACAAGGAAATGCAAAATACTCTCAGACATAATTTTCTTTAATTGCTTTTGCATAATTATGTACTAAGAATATTTAAGGAAAGAATATTCAGATATATAAGGTTTAAGAATTTTAAATAAACTAAAGAAATGAAATACCTTCGTCTATTCCCATTATGTCCCACAATAAAGGTCCAATTTGGGACATTTTGGGTATAAATAGTGGTCAAGATTACAAAGTAATCCCTTTTTTAAATTCACCTCAATTAATATTTATAATTTATTTAATTTGTTCGGATTTATTTGTTACTTCGGATTTTCATCCGGATTTATTTAGAGTTCAGTTTTGCTTTAGATTCGATGAATAGGTATACCTAGACACGTCGACAAGGAAATTTGCGTTTCACCAACTAGAATGAATCAACGTCCGGTCGTCAAGCGCTTGCGTTGGAGCACCGCCAATATGGGAAACAAGAAAAAATACAAAATCGACCTTGAAAATGATTTCCACCAGTTGATTGACGGCTCTCCCACACTCGAAACCACATTGAAACTACTTATTATTAGCACTAATTATGTAGGACTGTATGTAAATATGTCTACTTCTCGTAACGTTTTTATGGGTAGTTTTACGCGATAGAGTTTTAGTTCAGAATGCCGTCATAATCCGATAAGCGAATACTAATCTTATGTAATTTAAAGTAAAGTTAATATGGTTTCATAGTAAGAAGTCTTAGAAAACATAATAAGCTATAATTAAAATTGAGCTATAATTCTATTGACCCCAAACAGGCTATATCTGCTGTAAGTTGCTTAGGAACTCCTGTTCGGCAGACTATTTGATGCTGCAGCATCAAATCAAGATCGCCATGCCATGAAAATACCACCTAAGTAACAGTAAACCAAATTTCACTTGAGTCAAACCAGTGGAAGTTAATGAAATCCCTTCGTCAACTAGGAAACGGACTGATGATCTTCAAACACCTGAACAGAAACAGATATTCATAAACTATAGCTAAGGACCATCTCGATCACGTCAGCTTTAAAACGAAAAAAATCTGGATCAAAATCTGTCCACCCACCACTAAGTTAGATTATTATCCCTGTAAATATGGATTTTTACGAATATTGTTAAATTGGACGCGGTTTATTCATTAATGATTTTCATTCTTATTTATACTACTTGAACATATACATACATATATTGCCTATTATACATATAAAATATAAATGTTGTTTGAATATAAAAAATGTTGTTTATAAAAAAGTTCTTCTTATTACTTATTTCTTCGCCTTCTTCATGTCAAGGATGATTGATAATTCCCCGTATAGTTTCAATGATTGATATGAAAAGAAAACATCTGTACGCCATCGAATTCGTATCATAAAACTTAAGAAAAAAATTCTTAAACCAACCAAATGAGGGCTACGTGAGTACGTAATATGGATGCTAGTAATGAAGTAATTCGATTCCTCCCACACTGATGTTTCGCAGAACGGAATCTCGAGCATGAAACATAATATTAACCACTTTAAATGGCTCCGCACTTTATATTTACCTCTTAAACAAACTCGTGTAGGTCCATTAACTGCTTAAAAGTATTGTGAGCATGACATGGCGGCATTATTTCATTCATTAATCAAGTTGTTCAAAAAGTTTTTGTTGTAAAAACGCTGAAGAATCTCCTGTTTCCCGCAATTGTTTCTCTACGCAATATGAACCGTTTAATACAGGAGCAATGACCTTATGAACACCAAGTACATTCTCTAAATACCTACCAGTATTTCATGGTGGGCCACCATTGAAGTTTTTGTACAACAAACTGGATAAGCAATTTAATTGAATATCATTTATACGCTCAAACGCTTCGACTTTATTATGCATGTATTTATTAATAAAAATCTCAATTAATATTATTGTGATGTGTTTACTATTATTATTATAATAAATCCATTAACATTATTGCTACAATGAAAAATTTCTTTAGCGCTTAGGATAAGTTTCAGTATACTTTTAGTATTCGATTCCTTAAAAGAACTGTCAACTTTTCTCTTACTCTCTCATTCTCAGTTCTCCAGAACAATAAAGCCATCACGGCGTCTGTGTCTTTTTGCTTTTTTTTGATTTGATAAAAAAAAATTAGGAACAATATTTTCAAAATTCCTATCGAAATATATTTTCGAAAATATATTTCAATTCTGAAACATGTATCGAGACGTAATGTAGGTACAGGATCATGTTTTTCCTGGACCTACATTACGTTTCAGTACTTACTTAATATTTTTGTAGACTACATTTTGCTTAATTATTACAAGTAGGTACAGAAATTGTGACTGTATTAGATTTAGTTACTCACTCGTAAACAAAATATAAATTTCCCATAGAAGTAATTTATATGATAATAATTCGAGCACAAACGAAACTAATGCCACATACAGCGACATTGACCGTAAAAAAGTTCAAGTTGCTACATCGGTTTGCGTAACATTCAGACGCTCGGTGCCATTTATTACTATTTTTATGACTCACGCAATACGTAATCTCCGAAAAATCGTACGATTATGCACGACGCGGGCGGCTCTTCTGTATCACAAAAAGAGCATTAAATTCGACATCAAACAAATCGAAAACAATTGCTTAATGTCACATTAAATCGTTGATTCAATTTAGATTAGTCTTTCTAATCTTTGTAAGCAATAAACCATACTTTCCATCATCGGACCAATCTACATCTACACTAAGTATAGAAGTATAAAACAATGCTTAAATATTGTCAATGGCTTGGTGCATAGTTACGAGTATTGCACCTCGTTGTTTTTTTTTAATTATTTGTGATTAAAAGTTACAAGCTTGCTGATGGTAGATGTCTGCCGTTACATTCGAATCCACAAGACCACAATAACATCAGAGGGTATGCAAATGCAGTACCATTATGGATAGATAGCGTCAAAAAACTTTCAAAAAAATTCAAGCATTATCACAATATATCACACACACACGAAGAGATTGAGATCGAAAGAAAGGGATCCGACATTTTATTCATCACAAGGTCTGTCGTAAGGCATAAAAATGAACTTTTCAAGCTAATTGAACCATCTCGCTCAGTGCTTATTTTGGGACCATACGATTGGTGTGTGTATTTCTGACGATAAGCTTGTCTAGTTCATTTTATAATGTGTTTAACATTCATACACAATCGTGGAGATTAGATAACAAACATCACGCGGTCATCAAGTGTTTTATTTGTTGGTCAGTATTACGCAGCTCAATTAAAGATGACGTTAAACTATTCCCGTGGATTTCGATATACTTAGATATATTATACTATTTCCGAAGCGGGAAACTACTCCGCTATAGCTTCACTTCAACGGGTTCAATTTTACTAACAGAAGCGCGCATGTTCATCACTCAGCGACATCTTTAACTTTTTCTTTAATCCATTGCCAACAATTTTTTACTTCAATTAAAAAAGATAAATAAACGATAGAACATGTCATTAAAATGTCATACTTGTTTTCAGTTGAACGTTGTACGTGTCAGTCAGTCAGTTAAAATAAAATTTGACTTTTGAGCTGACAATGTCTATTTGTTTAATGATTGATTAGGCATAAATACATATTCCTGCTCGATCACTTCATTGTATTGTGACTTTTGGCCTGCCCTAACATACTCTTAAATATATATTTATTATATACTGATTTAAGAGAGGTCGAATTTCAAAGGTGAGAAGGAAAAACTATGTGATTCCAATTTATATTCAATAAAATAAAATGTTTCCAATTTTATTTTAGTACCTTGTCAATTGCTACTAAACAAATTAAAATCGGTTGTCAAACATAGAAGAAAAAGACAGAACCGTTTAATATAAGTTAAGTTACGATTGCACGAAGGTGATTACGTTTGAAAAAAGCGTTCTTGAATATTGGTAAGAATAGTGTAAGCACATACGATCGTCATCGGCTTTAAGATTAATACAAAGTTTTGCAGTGTACGCAGATTTGACAAATTCTCGAATTTTTGGATAGGTACTTAGGTTTTCCACAACTGTTAGAAGACGGTCGTAATTTACAATCCTCTTAGGAACACTTCAATTTCATGTATTCCCAATGTGTCCCACAAAGATGTTCCCAAAATGTCCCACTTTAATTTATAATTCCGTATATTTTGCACCTTTCAATAAATATTTAGTTTACTTTTCCCAAGTGGTTATTTTTTAAAGAAAATGTATTCAGGTGTACTATTCAGTGAAATTAAACACGGTAAATCAAATTTTAATTGGGTCTTTCTACTTTTTTTTCTCAGGGTCAAGTAACCCTGTTCGTCCATTATAAAAATGCGTAATATTATTTATAAGGTCGTTGCAGAATTGTTATCTGAAAATCACTTCTTCTAGCAATATTTCACAAGAACCAACAATGCGAATTAGTGTCACATTGGAATATAGAGTAAAGACGGATAATGGATAGACGCGGTTATTTACGACGTTCGATCTGAAGGGCAGTGCTATAGGAGTTTTGCTTTCTAAGCTCTGAATTATGGTCCATAGCTGCTGTCACATCTCTCTTAAATCTATCGAGTTAAAATTAACCTTATATTAAAGGAGGAAGATTTAATGTCACCAAGCAGTGTTCACACGAAATAGGAACACAGGTGTCGCTTTGTCCATAGGATAATGTGCGTGCGTCACTTTCTCCCGTTTACGCAACAGTTTTGTATTAGAGTAGGAACATTTCGTTAGTTGTTCTTCATTATAATTGGTTATTGGGATAGCATTATTTTATGGTCTATGATCCTAATTTCGAAGGATCTAAGAATGGACCAGACGGACTGCCACCATTTTCCATATCCAGACTAGAGCAAACTTTGAAAATTTAATTTCCAAAAATAGACATGCCGAGATTCGAACCCGGGACCTTTGAGACCCGTTAACGGAACCAGTTAAATCTAATATATAAAATTCTCGTGTCACGATGTTCGTTCCCATACTCCTCCGAAACGGCTTGACCGATTCTTATGAAATTTTTTATGCATATTCAGTAAGTCTGAGAATCGGCTACTATCTATTTTTCAAACCTCTAAATGATAAGGGGTGTCCACCCCAAAAAATTTTTTATATGGCATAACGTTTGCCGGGTCAGCTAGTAAATAAATATAAATAAGAAATCACATGTGCGGTCTTATATATATTATAAGAAGACAAAACTAGAAGAAAACTAATAAAGTAATTTATTTCACAGTTAATATAACTATTTTCATATTAAGTGGGCTCCTATCTAAGCGTAGTCATAATAAACATTAGTTTCGCACGATTCACTATCTCACACTTGCCGTTCGTAGTTCGTAGAGCAGACGGTTACTGTATCATATTGCGACATACGCTGCGCAAGCATTTACAACTGTGCTTGGTATAATATACTAAAGGACAGATAACATACATATGTATGGTGGTCTACATTGGATGCCTCAAGGAATTATTTTGACATAAACTTCATATCCATATAATGTACTTTAAAGTACGATTATACATAAAATAGGTTATAACTGCCAGGCCCAACGCCATTTGGATTCGCACATCGCTAGACGAAAAATATAATTAACAGTTGCAATATTTTTTACTTTTTGTTTTTACGTTTTGTTATTTCGCCATGGAGCTAACACCGAATTCTAATATGTTCTTGCGAACATCTGATTTTCAATTTACATAAATTCTATCTTCTCGGAACGGGTAATTCTTAAAAACTCTCCAATTACAAAGCAAAGACATTGCAAAACTTTGCTTCACAAGGAACAACAAACTCTTATATTTTACAACTTGCACCAAACTATCAAATATTACTAACAGTAGCTGCTAAGTGGATAAAGTCAATTGCTAGAACCATTCCGCATTCCGAACCGGGATGGACCATTTGACATTAATGTGAGGACATTAATTCATAAGGCACAGCGTCGCGGATGTCTACAGATTATCAAGTGTGCTATGATGAAAGTAAGATTAATTTAGTGGGAGGTACTTAAGTAGCCAATTGGAGTAATAGAGACTCATTTAGAGATAGAGAAATCAAAACGTTGAAGTGAATAAACGTCGCGATCTCACGTAAAGTCATCAGCGGAAATAACTTACTTCTAATTTTTTTACTATGATGTCATAGCATTGGTAATACAAATTAAATTAATAACACCCATTGAGCAGCTCCAAATAGAAGCCCTCTTGACATTATGCTTGTACTATGAGAAACACGTAAACAATTAGACAGTTACGCAGAAAGGTAAATTTTCACTGTTATACATTTTATGTTAGCGTGGTTTGCTTGTTACATTATACAATTTTATGCTTATACAAATATGTATAAGTGCATAATATAGAACTATAGCATATAATATACTATAGAATATTTACGCAGTGTACTACAATTAATTATACCTACTTAATACATTAATTGAAACACTATACCATACTTTATATGACAAATCATCACTTGAGAACGGCAGCGCAAGGTATATATGAAAGATTTTTTTTTTAAATACATAGGAAAGTATTTCATATGAAATTGACAGGACAAGGACTGTCGGGTCATCTAGTATTTAATATATAACCAAAAATAACTAAAGCAAATAATTTTTAAGATGCACCAATCACCTCTGTAATAGATAAGGGATTCTTTTCGAAGGATTTAAGTCTACATTCTCATTCAGGCTCATTCAGCCTATGGCGCTAGGAACACAGGTGCTGGTACGACGAAATATGTATGTACTCTTAGTTCAATCCGTAAATGTGCTACATTTGGCATTTGGGTTCAATAAAAAAAAAGTAGAAATATGTTTCTTTCTTCTGCGTACATACAGATATTATAAAATATAATCTTAGAAACTATATTTTGTTTTGCGTGGGTATCGCGACATGTCATTCAAATCGGCCTGTCTCGCGACAGACACGCTTCGGCTGATGCGAAACACGCCCTAAATATTTCACGTCACAGCTAGACTACTGACCTAAATACTAAAATAAAGCGTTAATTAACCTTTCGGTGAGTTTGTTTAATTATACTTCGAAGATGTAAAGGTCTTACAAACAACTCTGCGAACTAATTAAATTCTCTTATTTCGCGTCTCTGAAAGTCTAAAGAAATAAACGATGTTTTAGATTTTCAACCTAAAATAATATTTATTCAATACCAGTAGCTATAATTGCTATTTGTTGTAATCAAATTTATAAAATAAATAATGTTTAACCTTATCATCACTATTAACAGCCGATATACACCATGGACCGCCAAAGCCGACTCTCATCCACTGTTAGTGAGGTAACTGGTAATGAGGGACTAACTGTACATACAATCTATGGGGTCTGTTCTGTTGCTGCCACTACCGCTTTAATTCTGAGAGCTGTTTTTGGTGATTTTAGTTTTACTACTGATTTTCTCATTACGCAAGGAAATTCTGAGCATATCGCTCTGGATATTAGCATGCTGAGCACTCTTATGTCTTCTCACTGAAGAAATATAAATAAATTGATTTATTGCAGAAAATGTCTATTAACCGGAATATAAAATAAAACTGTCCCGCTAAAAGTAATCAGCTCACCCATCGACAGTAGTAAATCTATCGACAGCCACATGAGATTATTGCAGACCAGTATGCAGTTTTACAGTATTTCAGCTATTACTTAGTGATTTCTGTGTATGCGCCTTTATTTATTATATTAAATAAAGTCACAATAAATTTATTATGCATGACTGCGAAATGCAGTGAACCTGCCACTCCTAAAAGCTTTGGCTTTAAAATTAAAAAACTAATATTTATTTTATACATTTTTTATTAGTAAATTTAGAATATTTGTAAAAATTGCTTTTATTATTGTTTCAGGTATGTGAACCCGTACCACCTTGAAATGGATTAAAAACAATGTCATGGTATGAGAACGATGAATGAATGTTCAATCAAAATCTTTTGGCTAGGCGTTGTATAACGGTTACTAAAATAGAAAACACGGTATTTCACAACAGTGCACGACATTTACGCAGTGCGCGCATCAAGCGGCAGTAATCCAATATAGTATCCGTGAAAACGGCAACCGAAGCCGGTGTATTTCGGGCACGTTTTACGAGTACTAGCGCGCGATATTGATTCCAAGTGCCATTGCTCACGAACAGACATTCGTCTCGCTGGATGGTAAATTTGATGCTCTCCAACATCGCCAAATGTTAATACCTAAACCATTTATTAAGCCAACACATATGATAGGTGTTTTGCGTTTTGACTAAAAACAAAAAATAGTAACGGATTATTACTCCCAAAACTTAAAACTTTGAAGGGAATATCGACCGAATCGCTGCAAAAATTGAAGAATCTATTCAAAAATATGCTTCGAAGATTTAGATTTTGATAGGATTGTATAACAACTGACGATTATTATGTTTAAAGAAACAATTTTGAGGAATTAATGAATATTTTTAAACATATACAATTTCCGCATAATTTTTCGATGAATCTTTGAATATAACCACTTTGAATAAATTATATTATAAACTAGTTCTGCAGGTAAAATGAAATAATGCATTAGATGTGATTTTGTTAATATAAAATACAATTTTCGCTGTAAACTGATAGACCTGATGTAAGTTCAAGTACAAGTACAGTAGTCAAGTGTAAGCAATTGCAGTAGTCAAATGAGCCACTGCATTCACATTAGATCTACTTTTTGGTTGGGTTTTAATTGTTAAATAATAGTGTGTTGAACTGTACATGTTCTGTCTTTTTAAGAATCCGTCGTTATGACAATCTGTCCTTATGCGAACAATCCTCAAATTTAATGCCCACATTCCGCAGATTCGGACGTCAACTCCTGACTCCGCTATTTACTATCTTTCTAGTATTATTTATGTATGTATGTCAACTTGTTCTATTTTCGAAATCAGCACACATTGGAAGCGCAACCACAACGCGCTACCGCACCCCCTCCAGGGCTGCCGCTTTCTGGGATTTTTCATCTTATTTCATAAAAACGTTAAGTTTCAATTTGCGTTATAAAAATGAAACTGCCATGAAATTGCAATCATTCTTCTACGAGGAGACATATTTGACATATTATTTCACCCTCCGAAAGATGGGAAGATTCCGAAAGCGGTTTATAATAAAAACCGCATCGAAATCCATTAAACAATCTACGCAGTCAAACAGACAGGTGTAGCAGCAATGTTATTTCTAATTGCTAACATTTTTAAGATTTCTGTCACCACTGAATGATAGATTTGGCAAAAAGTAAGAGTAGGTAGGTACTTACTCCGGACGTTAACTGAAAATTACACCTGTAATAATGTAATAATATAATTTTAGTCAATAATAATACATTATTTATTAAAATAAAAGAATCATATTATAACTATAACGGCAGCCCTACTCTGCCTCCCTTTCCTCAATTCTCCCCCGCGCCACATGATTCATTGGCGGGAAATGGATGCATTTCTAAATCGTAACGAAGCGAGAAGTGGATACATGACCGCTATTTATCAAAGATATTTATCTTGTAACTTCTGTGTCTGCAGTGCTCCAGAGAGTAACCCAATAAATACCAGTTAAATACGGAATTAACGCAATTAAAATATAATGCTATATTTGATACTAATATGGGGTAGATTACGATAACGATACTACAAGTTCTTTGTTGAAATCTGATTATTAGAGAATAGTAAAAATGCAGAAAATTAAATTAAATTTATATATGCTGCTAGCGATTCGTCCAAGTTTCGCACATGTGCAATTATTAACAATCTTACATTGGCTTCAATAGTTTTTTAATAATATTCAATAGTTTTTTTTTATATTTTCAAATAGTTTTTCACAAACTATAAGATATAAACCGCGAGTCTGTTTTAACTTACAATCCATTTTCTCGCACATTGAAAAAAAAACTGAATTTAGAACGCGTAATTACAATTTATAATTTCATTAGTTAAAGTTTAGTTACTCTGTCTATTTTAAGCTTTTATTTAATTTATTTAATACTTTTGCGCACCGCACACCGTATCGCATAGTTCAAACGGAAAGTTTCGAAACTGGCAACTTACATAAATCACACTTAGGTAAAGAGTAATTGCAATATTTGCAAAATATTGCATATAATTTTGTCTAGACTGTCGTTTGTTTTTTTATTACGGTGTCATTTTAAAAACCCGATGACTTTAACGCGTTAAAAAGTTCGCATTGTGATTTTCTATGACTTTAATTACTTAAGTGTAAATTGACATCTGTACAGCCTTGCTAGGGTTCATATTGTTTTAGGCGATGAAGTACTAAGCAATACGACAATAATTTATAGCTGGATTAGCTGGATTGCAGAATTCAAGCGAGGTCGTATCTAATCTCGGTGATCAATTTCGTGGTGGTCGCTCGTCCATCGCTGTCAACATCAACATCCGATGCTGTTGCGCTAAATGATCGAAACAGACGTGTGACCTATTGTGAGATTTTAACATTTTTGGTCATAGATAGGTACATTCAATCGTATACTTACAAACAATTGGATTTAAGCTGTGCTAACGATGGATCCACATTTCATAATTCGACTGAGGCTAAAAAACGGACTCGTTAACTTGCTACATGATTAACAGATTCTATGAAAGTATATTGCTTGAAAAACAAACAATCGATAGTTCATAAAATTTTGTGTGTTCATGGAAACATCACGGAAGAGTGAAATAAATTTAATTAAAATAGGTTTATTCCCATCTAGAAGTGCGTCAACATTAACGGATAATATCAAAAATAATTTTTTATCATTAAATGGAGTTTTTCTCCTGTATTTCCTAATATAAGAGAATAATATTAACGGCTAGAACGGTGAAATTCTAGATTGTATCTCATCACAAGAGCAAAGTTTCTTCATTTGTCTCTTGGACCTTTGCTCCTCTCACTTCACTATGCTTAGAATCAATTGTTCAGTAATCAATTAAGAACTCGTTAGTGAGAACGAACTTTATCGAACCATCTACTACTAATATCTTCAACACATATTTATAGTTTGTAGTACTAGCAGTAATCACACTTAGGACATTGACAGTGAACGTCATTGTTATGGTAATGGACGCAGTCACATAAAATGGTCATTAGTGGACAGCCGCAATATACATAGTGATGAATGAAAATGCCAACATTGTACTGAGATGTTGTTTGGTTGCTTTGCAAATTCATTTAAATCCAACAAGGCATAATGATATCTTGTATATTCCGATTGAGTTTTCCTCCAGCTAGAGAAATTAACTATAATATTTCAAAAACATATTATTCTGTAACAAAGTGGATAAACAAAATTAGTACTTTTTTAATCAGATAGTATTGTCAGTATAGGAGACTCATTGGCGATAGTACACTTTTAAAAACTAATATGCAGAGCTTGGCACATAGACACAAAGTTGCCAGTCTATGTGTCTTTTATAAGATGTACTTCGGAGAGTGTGCTCAGGAGCTGCATTACGTCATACCGCCTTCCCCTTTCTTCCATCGGACATACAGACTTACGGCTGGTTACCATCCTCATCTTTAAAACATCCTTTATAATGCGCACTACCATGGTTTGGAACTCCCCACCGGCGTCTGTATTTCCGAGCTCATATAACCCAAATCTTTTCAAGGTTCGAGTAAATAGGCATCTTCTGGATGAGCTTGCTCCATCATAGACCTCATCCTTGCTACACGGCTGGTTGTTGGCCAAGAGCAAACCCATCTCTAATTAAAAAAAAAATGATACAATTTATTGACTGAATCTTTAAGTTTTCACTCGATAGTTAATCAGTCTCAACACTGACTCAAACGAGGTGGTCTCAGCAAATAACAAGCGTCCAGCACGTGTGTCAGTCAGGCTCATTATGCCGACGAACGTCCATTATGGGTAATTTGCACCAGTACTCGTGAAATTGCTGTTTCACCGCTGGAATCGCTTGCGTCACGTTATATGCCTTATATTAACTTATTATTGCGGCTAATTTTGCATTCAAACAATTATATAAACGGTGTAGTAATCACGTAATTACAGCTAACACTGATATTGATGCACTTTTTGTGAAAATGTTTTCAGCGTCGATAAGTAAAGACAAAACAGTTTACTTTTTGTCATTTGTTTATGAACCAGATGCCATAAAATAATAACCCTTGTGATGGGTGCCTAAGTAATGATGCCAGAGACAATTCTGTATCCTCACCTTTACTTTCTATTTTATTATCGTCAGTAAGGCACTTAAATTCTCCCTGATGTTTTCTTTGCTTTTATTTATGTTAAAACTTAAAAAACTTATACGAGTACATTAGGACATTAGAGCTCATAAATGTCGCATAGAAGAGAGATTTTAAATTTGCTCTCATATTATACATATGTATATCAATATTGAAATATTCAGAAGTCAGTCATCAAAACCCATGTTCATCAATTTTTTGCTGAATATTATTTTAATAAATACATCATATTAGCGCCCTAACTCACCGGGACGCCATGGCGACGTGGCCAACAATTAATATTGAAATGTATGGCAGTACTTAGCGACGATTTGGAAGCGTCGCTATTTTGGAAGCGCAGCCACGACTGTCGGCTCTCTGTGTGGAGTCTGGAGACTGGCGAGCCGACGACGAGTAAACTGCGTCTCACTCACAGTGTCCAACCGGTCGCCAAGACGGTCGCACGCGTGTTCGTGAAAAGAATGAGTTTCGATATATTTCTTAGGTTTTTAGGTTTCTTAGACCCGTAATTTTTTAGGTTTCTTCTTTTTTAACTTTTTGCAATGCTCATAATAAATAAGTGTGATTTCTTCTATGCACGAAGCGTCCATTCTCGGTGCGAGAACTGACTGACACCAGGTCGCCACTGGCCACTCAATTTGGCAACCCAAGGTAGCCACACCTACGACACCGGCGACGTGGCCATGGCGTCACGGTGAGGTAGCGCCCTTACACTAAATTTATAACTAAATGAATATTGTCTTTAAAATCACGCTATCTTATCTTATCTGATTGTCTTCAATATCATGATAATCTTTCGTCGGTAAATACAGTTCGATGCGATACATAAGATTGAAGCTTTCATAATCACAGTAATAGCACAGCGCACAAATAATAACAGTGCCACCTAATCGTCTAATCAAGGGAGAGTAGAATTTATGATGTTGACACAGGACTAGATTTAATTGAAAGTTGGTTGATTAGATTGGGTACCTACCTATAATATAGAATTATCAGTTTATAATTTTCTTTTTTTTTATGAGATTATAACTAAATTAAATTAAATTTTAGATTACAAAAGTTATTTATAAGTCATGATTTCTATTGTTAAAGTGCGGGTTGTTCTAAATTAGAAGGTGCTGATATACGCCACTGACCCATAGAGACAATGGGAGCTAACGCACCTCCAAAAAGCTAAAAACCGAAACTATAATTATATAATAAGTCGTGTATAGTTCAAATAATATTGCCGATATAATTATAAAAACAACCTTCTCACAGTTCAAGACCTCCATACAAAATTTGATACAGACGTTTCACCGTGGCTACTTAACAACCACAACGACAGATAGAGGTCACATCAACAGTAACAAACAAACGGATAGAAAAAGCATTTTTAAAGTATTCTTTTTATTTTATTTTTCTCTTCATATTCTCGAATATTTACCTGAACATCCTCTTTGTTTTGCAAAACCATATGTTAGGTGTTTTTAATTATTATCGTTTTCAAGTTCTAATCAATTACATCGATTGACATAATCGCTGGTGCATTAGCGGGATTGAAATAAAACCGGGAAATAGACTACATTTCAACGTCTAGGAAACATTTAGCTCTTAATTGGACATACTTTATACTAACGAATTGCCTTGGAATGCCGGTGGATTAACTGTCTTTGCTGACATTCAAATATCAGTTGTGTGCCTTTAAATTAAGTTTTTTTTTTATGAGAAAATTTTGCGCCGGGCAGGCTGTTGGTCCATAAAAATTTTGTACCTTTTTAATTGTACCAATAGGAAACTGTTTTACGACCATGAAACCATTCGTGACAGTTTGTTTTATAAATTTCATTTTACTGTCTTCAATCAAACCTGCTATTAAAAAAAGAAGTTGTATTGCTTCGTCAGCGTAGAAAAACATGAAAAGTAGACAATGTCGTTCTCAGAAATTCTCGCTATCTCAGTTGTATTATAATATTAATACAGATATTATTATCTAACATATCGGTGTGCCTGTCAGCCAGACCTTCCTCTAGACGTCTGCCATTAGTCTATTTTAGATGCTACTCTATTCCAAAATGGTTTCATACTTAACAGATAACCATTTGTTGTTCTCTATCTCTTTTTTTAATACACATATTTAATTATGTAGTCATATAAAAATGTTATAATTTTATATACGCATGCGTTTTAGGTGACACTTAATGCTTAAAATAACTGGTGTCTGCTTTTAATTTTAATGAAGTTCGACAGGCAGGTTGACGATCCACTTGACGCTAGATGGCTAGACTTATTGCAAGTGTACTAGCGACATTAATTGGATATAGTATAAGAGATAATACAATGAGCTCTTTTATCCCTTATTTGATTACCTACCGAAACACAACAAACAGCACACCTGTCATTTTATTTCACGATGGTCTTGTGGTTGTTATTGACGCCGGACGGGCTGCCCAATTTATAACTGCAGAACGCAGTGAGCCCTGCCAAATGTAATACACTCCAGTATAATATACATATATTAGTAAAATATAACATGGCATTAAAGCTTCGTTTATGTCATACCTCCTACTTATGAGATTTTAGTATACATATCTATTCGTTTTCTTGTATAAATTCATAACGCGATAGTAGTGTCGCAAGAGTCTGCTTGTCGCCAGCGTTTACCATCGATAGCCAACACCTTATAAGGACGCCGACTTAGTGTGCTGGCCTTCATATTCAACGTTAATACTGGCTCGTTATATTCACTCGTACACAGACGCCACTCTGCATTGTTTCACGATCGACCTTCTTAATTCACTGCTACTTTCAAACTTTACTTATATTTGGATTGGAATGGCAATAGTACCTACAAATTGAAATACAAACGCTAAAGAAATAAGTCATCAATTTCATTGTCATAATCACTATCGTCGTTAATCTATGACGTTAATCACAAAATTAGAGATATAGAATATACCTTTATTTTTTTTATTTTTTTTATTATTATGTTAAAGAGTGGCATTCAGGTTTCGGTTTACTAGATTGTAAAGGTATCAGAGTAATAAAAATGTAGGGTACGCTCTCCGTTTCTATATGTTTCTCCACTAATATATTCTAAACCACCCAAAGGATGTTGACACGGGTTCCATTAACAGAAAGAGCGATAAACAAGGAAGATTTGTGTATATAATTTGCAGAAAACAATTGCATCCTTGTGAAGCGAAAAGAATCTGAATACAGTACGAGAATTATATTTATTTAACATGAGTTTTAGCAAATAAAACTTGTTTTTCTCATTTAATTGTAACGGTTATCGTCACAAATTTATTTAGTGCAATGACGTAAGTACAATACAAATTAATAAAAACGTGAGACGGTTGTCAACCAAACAACTCGTTACAGTCCATTTCCTTACACTGATAACTATATTAACCATTCACGGTCCATTAAAACTACAACTTGATTATTTGTTTATATGTTCAAGTTATAAGTCTTTACGTAAAAAGTGAACGTGAAAAATAGGTTTAAGTATACCACTTAACTTCAAAGTCACATTTTCATGACTCGAGCACCTAACACACTTTTTTCCAACTGTTCCCCATTTTGTTATAACTTATAAGTATTTAGAATAAAATTTAGAAATATGTTCATACTTTATTTCCACTTGGATTCAAAAACAGCTAATTCAGGTGTGTTAAAAAGTTTTTTTTGAATGAAATATTAAATTGTAATATTGCACTCACATGTACAAATAGCCATGTGCCATGTGCACATGGACAAATAATGAAGCCTTATTGTTTATGGTATTATTATTCGAAATTAAAAAACCGATAATACATTATTAGCAGAATTAGATATTTAATCTCCTAATTTCTTATCCTTCATTCTATTATCCAATCAAAAGCAGCACACTTGATTTCCCTGGTGTACCTTAAGTTTATCACTGAAACTTATAAACCACATCACATCACACATCACACACACAAAAAAGACAACTGTCAAAAATAAGAATGCAAAATTTGGTGTTAGTGTAAACAAGCCCTAGAACTTTTACTTTCGATCATGTACACTTCAAAAGCCTTGATAGTTTTCCAGTTATGACACATCAATCACAAACCGCACCCGGTGACTATTTTCTACAAGAGATTGTTAATAGCTGTGGGAGCGATCTTATCGGCATCGCTCTCGTTTCAAATCAAGCGTTTCAAGGTAAAAGAAAAACCTGTATCTTATTGGGACATTGATTACTATCATGAAACGAAGTGGAGAGTTGACGGCAGAACTGGAGGAGTAATCAAGAGAAATTGCATATTTTCCAAGAATTTCAGAAAATTTTTGTATAATAACAAAAAAGAGTAATAATTAAAGGACCCATAAATTAAAGGAACATGATTTTAAATTTTCTTGATTTTACATCAATGTACTTACATAATATAATTATATGTGTAATTGAATCTTATATGTTTTCCTAGCTGTTTAATAAAATCTGAAGCGAAAAATGTATTGTCTAATATATTTTTTAAAATAAATAATTTACATATTGTTATAAAAAGATCTCACGAACTCTATGTAAAATAATTTATTCACACAACGTGTTTAACGATATTAGACATAATTATTACTTCCACAAGCAAACTTCTTTAGCATTTTATGTTTGCTAACAGCTGTTCTTTGCCTTAGCATTAAGTGTGTATTTGGTATAATTTTATAGTGGAAATATGTAAAGGACAAAGTTTCACCACATCGCGATATACTCGTAATTATATTGTTTGCTACTTTCCAACTGTAAATTATAAAATCGATTTTGTGGATAGTCTTAAAAAGCGAAACCGTTATATCCCGTTTTTTAGTTCTTGTATACAAGCCAAGTTAAAAAGCAAATGTTTAATGTGAAAATTACCCGGTAACAGTAACAATAAGATATATAATGCAATGAAGCCCATTTTTGTACTTATTAATGTGAAGTTATTATAAAATAGGTATGTATGGTTACTTGTTATCCGTAGCTCATTTACTAGCTTGCTTTTGCAAGCAAATTATTTTAAATTAAAATTTTCAATCTAATTTGAACTATTTAGTAGTCGTATAATTAATATAATATGTTGGTCACTTATGTCCGCTCTATTTTCTTTTGTTTTACGTAATATTTTCTTGTTTGCTTCTAAATATTTTTCCACTTTGTGATTTGTTTACTTGTTATTGCCAAAATGGCACAATTCTAAGCTAAAGTGCCTCTCTCACTGAAAATATTGAATTTAATTAACATTCTAATAAGATAAACAACTTAAAAATTACTTAAATGTTTCCTTGAAATTTGTTGTAGGTCTTAATAATTCTAATAATTTGTAATAATAGCGTCTTTGGATTTTGTTTACCTCAATATATACACTCAAACTCACAAAATTCGCATTCTTTATATTAATAGTATATAGTAGTCTATATTATATCATATTATAACATCGGTGATATGATAGTATGATAGCTTCTATTACGAACTCATGACCCTACGAACATAAACCTCTCCACACCGCAATGCGCACTTGATAAATGAGCATAGCTCATGCGTCATCGGTTCGTGGCTGGTGATTCGTGAGGTACCCCGTAGAGATTGCTAGTTCCATTAACAAGTGACCATACCATTTTCAAAGTAAGCACTTCTTTTGTATCGAAACTTCCTAGCTCGGATGACAAAAACATTTGTGCTTGTTGAATCAAATCATGTTTCTAATTGTACATTGGTTATATCAATTTAGCGATTACTTATCAGTATTTTATAAACATAAAAAATCATAATCATAAATCATAAATCATGGCAGGTCTAACAAATGTTGACCGCATACTCCTTCAGAATATAAAAAAGCACTGCATTAGGCACGAAGCGCTGCATATAATTGCAATAACGCCTTACAAATCCGGAAAGGAAGGTACCTGGTCCCGCAATCTGGTTACTGACAGACGGTCCATGCTATAATCTCGGTAACCCGATACATCCGACGAGCTTCAAAATTACTATGGCTTCCGTACGATACAATACGTGAATGAGTCATGGATTATTATTTAGCTTCTCAATTATTGTGTTTATGGAAGTTAAAGACGATATCTGGATAAATCTGGATAAGTAAAGTGTTGTAGATCCCCATGATATTTATTTCTGCTTTGTGCTATGTTTATATTTTAATTTCAAAAATACTATTTCTCCTTCATTCGTAATAGCAGCCCGTCTGTAACAGCAGCAGTAACCACTACCAACTACTGTAACGAGTAGGTAACTGCTCCTTAACTAAATGCTCGCGCGGTTGTACTGTTTTCGTGAGTGAGTAAATGACACTAGAACCCCTTCCCAGTCACTTATCCTTAATATTATTAAAAAAAAAAACATCCGAAAGTAGCTTTGAAAATCACGGTTACATTGACAAATTATTATGACATCAGCTTAGTGTGATTTATTGGAATACAATAATGTTAATACATTGAGAATTTGAAAAAAAGAGAAATCTACGTTGAAACCTCACATTGTAAATTATACTGGTCAAGTAGATAAATCATAACAAATCTTATTAACGTGGGTAGGGTTAAAATCGCAAAGTTTTCCCGATATTCACCTTAACAGTCTTGTTTTGTATGCATCTAACAGATACGCGTAATAATTTGCACATTAGAAGGAATGCACAGAATATTATATACGAGTTATCCTTTACAACACAATGAGAGGGTGTATGGTGCGGTGACAACTCGTGGGAGTTGTTTTCCCTTATCAAGCGTAACGAGGAGCTAGTTTGCTTTTGTCAGAGAACATGGCGAGACATAATAAATAGTGGAATGCTATTTTAATAAAAACAAAAGTATTGCAAATTTATGTACCATTTAAGGTTTCTAATATAGTTAGGTACACTACAATTACATAATAAATAGTTTATAGGTAACTCAATCGTTCTCTATATTTTGATTTATTAGTCTGCCATAAACTAACTGAAATGCAATATTAAAACCTGGTTAAAACAGAACAAGTAACCTTACAGAAAACAAGTATGAAATACAGTTCTGTATCTTTTCTCCATTCTGTTCCTAATATCATGTCATTTAACTTCTACAATTCATTCATTTTTTAAAATTTGATTTTAGTTTTTCTAGTTTTTCCTAGCATTCGCGGCATTTTTCTTCGATTGATGTCGATATTATTGTTGTAACAATTGAAGTCATCCATGGCTTTCCAAAAAGCAATATAAATCGTTATAAAACTAGTAAACTACTGGTTTTATATACATTATGAAAAATATGCTATCTACTATTACTTTCTGGAGTCAAATAAACGCCCCCTACAGTCGCAACCTAAGTCAATAAGAAGAACGGATATGTCTAGTTCACGATCTCGATTTTCTTGCCACAAATTGCAACGGTATATTAACAGTTTAAATTGCGAACGGAAACATGTTAACATAATCTATGTACACAACACCGACCGGAGCAAATCTAATTTATGCATGAGAATCTGTGGACCAAGTATCTCTACGTCTAAACCTGTGATTATCGCACGCTTGTTTCTTAAACATTTTGAAGGCATTCCCAACTTTGAATTTCGAACATAATTCTTTTAATTATGCGATTTTCCTAACTGCCCCTAAGTTTTAGTGAGATGTAAGCTAACGACTTGGCCTGTGTGATACATGGCGACTGTGCATAACAATTTACTAGTTTGTATTGATTAATTAACACGATACCAAGTCGGTTTTATGGTACCTACTTACCTTTATATATGTACTTGGTTGCTTAAGGAGAAAAAAATATAGCAATATAGTGTGTTATTGAAATGTGCATAAGAATTAACCAGTGTTAGCGAAAAGTATCTTTATCATCACGAAAAGTCTACTACCCACCCTATAGGTTATCCGCTCTGCGACAGATGTGACCAGCCCATTGCCACTTCAACTTGCTAATCTTCGCTGTGTCGATAATATCAAAATTCAAAACATGAAATTATCATCAGTTAAAGGCTATCAAAGTTTTACGAATTGTTATAGTTGCACTTGCAAGCAAAAAATAGTAGTTTGATACGTCGTCATATTATGAATAGAACAGCCCGGGTTATTTTTATAGATCACAGAGAACAATATTTGCATTTACCTTTTCAGTGATATATGTTAATGAAATTGTTTGTCTATTTCAGCCCCGATCTGTTCCAAGTGTACAACCAGTGGCGTTGCCGCCGCAGTCAGCTGCGCCCGCGCCGGCCGCTGCCCTGTGCGCCGCCCCACGAACTATAGTCATCCAAAGACCCGACGCTCGCCACGGCTTCGGGTTTACACTTCGACATCTAGTCGTCTATCCACCTGAATCCCTCCAGGTAATTTCTTTCATATAATATTGATAAGATTTATATATTATACTTTTTAAATATAGTTTTAAAAGTTAAAATATTTACTGAAGTGTTTAATTTTATTTGTAAATTTCATATTTCTATACTTCATTTCATTAGTTAAAATTAAAATAACCTACAGGCCCATTAAATGTGAATGAGGTGTAGAAACAGATTGATGAAAGTGTATGTATTAGATAAAGTGAAGGTATGGGAATGTGTTTTAGCATATCCTTAATCACGCACCGAACACCTAAACACGTATGCTGTTATTTCATGTTGGTCCTTTCTAAGGCAGTGGCATCTGCCTCCAGACGTGGCCCGCGTGGATTTCACCACAGTAATGCGAAAGTGAAATAAAAAGTCGGTAAAGTTGCCAGCAAAAAATCGGGAGAATTTTATTCGAAATGAAACAATAATATTTATGTTTTAACAGCAATATTGTGAAGAAATGAACAGGAATTTTGAAATATTGTAACATTGAAAGGTATTTCAGACGTCATAATATGCGACTTCTGTAAGGCTCGCTTGCTTTTTTAAAAATTTATTTTGTCATTTTTGAATGATTTTTAAAAATTGCAGGAGTTATACGAGGATGCGCGGCACTTGGCAGTGGGCGCGGTCGGAGCGCCGATGGATACGATCTTCGTGAGGTCAGTGCGGCCAGGTGGGCCCGCAGCGGCCGCTGGGTTGCGGGCGGGTGACCGTGTGCTGGCGGTCAACGGCGAACCGGTCGCGTGCGGCCGATCGCGGGCGCCTTACGCGAGGGTTGTTCAGCTGGCGCAGAGGGAGCCACGTACGCTCAAGCTCACCGTTGTGCCCAGGGACCACGATCTCTTGCAGAGGGTAAGCACATCCAAAATAAATAATGATCGCTTTGTTCTAATTGAAAACAGTATTTTCAATTTTTAAAACATTTTTCAAATATACAGACGTATTTTTCAATTACGTCTGTTAGGCCTTACCCTAAGTCTAATATTTCACAAAATAAGGACGTATCAGTGTATCAGGTTCGACCACGAAATCATACTTTTTTCTTGATTTTCTCCTATAGATTATAGACACATGTATAGTTTCAATAGGCCCATTAAATTTTGGGTCATAAAATTACTAGGTATTAATCTTGCGATTAAGAAAAATAAAGGCCTTGATTATCCAACATAATTTCTGCATTTATAATTCATCCGTCTTTATTATTATCCACACATATCGTAAACACTCGAGATCTGAAACAGCATATACCGTGTTGACACCACCTTAGCATTCGTCGTCTTTTATGAATTAACTATTAATTCTTAAAGAATCCGTTAACTTCTTTTAGAAATTCCATTATTCACCTAGGTTTCTTTTTCCAGTATTTCAGTGAAGCCGCATACAATCCGGAAACCAATCAGCATCGGGCAGACATGCCGGCGCCCATAAGTGAGCACGAGTCGCGGCTTTTCGACGCGTACCGCTTGCCGAGGGCAGCTCTGCCGGCGCCTCAAGCGCCCGCCAGGCTACGGGAGGACCCGGAGTACGCCAGCGTCGCACCGCAACGCTACGTCAACCCGCCGCACCACATACTGCACGACAGGTCATTTCATTACTCCAACCGCTTTGCGATATTAAGTATCCACCTGGAAGGCATTTTCTAATGTACCACTGTCATTGTAATTATTTCTCTCCGCTAATACTCATTACTCTCAATATCACCAATCGGAGATTTATAAAACATTTTTATTTTCTAGCAGAAGGGAATCTGATACGTCACTGCCCTCCTCAGTCACAGAAAGCAAAGACAGCCTCGGATCATTCGACTCGAACTCAACATTGACCGGCCGAGAATTAGACGACTCGATTATCCTATCCCGAATACGAAAGAGCCTCGAACAAAAGGAAGCTTTCCTCCGAAGACCCAGTCAGCCCACCGGTTGGGTCACCCCCGACGCGCCACCGCCCATAAAACAGAAGGAATTCTATGCGAGACCGCAGAAATTACAAAAGCAAGCATGGCCGCCACCTGCGGCTTCGCCTCCCCTCGCCGCGTCGCCCCCTTCTATCGCTAATAACCAAGACCAGAAGAAAGATGACTGTTCCGCGAGCGTAGACAGCGGAACGTACAGCGGCTACGGAGAATTAAACGGCAACGTTGACAAAAACAGGCTGAAGCAGGATAAAAGTCAGTTTGTTTCCACCTTGTCTAAGATACAAGAGACCGCTGCAAGTGTCCACACTAACAATGCAGCGCCAATCAGCAACGGAAGTTCGACCGAGTTCAGAGAAGATGGAACTAACAATCAAGATGCTAGGTACTCAATTAAACATTAATAACACTATCAATATGTAAACTAATTTTGAATTTCTTATTTCTTTTTAATTATTTTTTAAAAAATCCGCTTAGTTCCTTTTTTACTATAATTTATGAGATTTTTCCAGAAGATTTGTATGCATAACTTAAATTGTAACCTAAAAAAAACTATGGTTTTTAACAAAATAAAGATTTTCAGACGTTTTACGCTAGCTAATTTTGTTACTTGTTTTTTATTATATTGAAATTCATTTTGAACATCTATTATTTGTAACAATAATATTAGATATGTACGTTATATAAATGTATAACAGTTCCAGGTACCCAGTTCCCGAGCTCCAACTGGTTACAGCTCGAACTAGACAACTGGAAGAGGCTCGCGGCGGAGGCGAGAAGCGAACGGAGACGGCAAGAAGTGAACTGGCCAGACTTTCCACCACGAGACTCGAGCCCAGTGTGGCACTCAGGCGCAAGGAGTTCGAGATCAGGACCTCTCGTAGAGAAGCCAGGTCTTTGGATGTGCAACCACAACCAGGTAAATGACTTTCCAACATTTTATAGAAATTGATAGAGTCTGCCAATCACGCGAGGAAGAAAATTGAAGCCACATTTATAATAGTAGTTCCCCGACTTTGAATTTGGTTTTTGACTAAAATAATACTAAACCAAGCAAATAAAGCTACCGTACAATACTCGTTACTTAAATTTGTATTAAATTTACGTAAATGATAAAAACATCTCGTTAAGCTGTAATTATTCTTATCACTTTTGACTGCAAACACGACATTCGTATTGTAAAATTATTAGTATTATTTGTGATTTTAGATTTGGAGCATGACCCGAGGATACCTCTCGGCGGCAGTTTGTCAGGCAACCAACTCGTTATCACCGGCAGCAAACATATTCATTGCCCACCTCCAGACGGATTTATGCCCGGTTAGTAGACTTTGTCTCTTAAAATTGTACTCTACATCATTGCACCTCATCGCTTGGCAGATTTATCTGACCACTTTGAGCTCTAACATTTAGATTTTTTACAATATTGGCAATTTTACAGAAACGGAAAAGGTTCAAATGAGAACCAGGTCAAATAGCACCGGTAGTGAAGGATTACCCATTAGAAGACATCATGCCTCAGGTAAAATGTCCTTAGTTGCCGTCGTTGATGTTTCACTAGTTATTATTATTATTATTTTTATAAACATTATTTTTTGCACAGTAATAAAATTCTTCTCGGTGCCTTTTCACCCCACCATAGATCTTAAAAAATAAATATGAAATTCACCGTGTTGCGTTTTAATGCTGTCCTGCTGAAATAACAGAGGCCTAAGCTTTATGGAACATTTAGATTATTGCACAAATAACTCAGCATACAGCTTGCCAAATAATTCGTCCGAGACTGCAATATCATTTATTTATACGGTTCTGATACGTGATTTATATAGGTCTGATTCGGACTAAAATCTGACATCTGGAGGAAAAGGAGGGAAATTCACTATTCACTATTTGCGATTAGAGCCGAATTACGTCATTCTGTTCTGGGCTATAATCTGAACTTTGACTCAAATTCAATGCTTTCGTTGGCGTAATGTCTCTCAGTAGATACATTACGCCAACTCAGACCGCCAGTGATCACTGAGTTGATACGAGCGCAGCAATCTCAGATCGCAAAAAACTTATCACATGGGTATTGCACACGACACAAATGCGGCGCTTCGAGCACGGCCACGCATTGTGATGTAAGTGTAGGCAGAGAATCTAATGGAACTGTTACCGCTCCAAGATGGCAGTCACGCGAAGAGACGATTGGGACTGAATAGAGAACAAATGGAGGCGATGAACCGAGTGTCGCTGCCCGGCGCGCCGCTTGGCCCGCAGAGGCCCACGCAGCTGAGCCTAGCGCCGCCATCTGGCGGCAGCTCCGCGGCGACAACGCCGGCCTCGCCCTCGCCCACCCCCAGCACGCCCGCAGATTCAGGTCCCGCAGCGACCTCTCGCCTCGGAATGCTCCGCCTCTTTCAATGGCATCCCTTCTGCATTCACCTTTTCACTGAAGTCGGATAAGATAACGCCATGATAACTTTGGCTCCGCATTAGACATATTAATTAATAACTGGCATCAATGCGAACAACAAAAAGTGTACTTTTGTTAGACATATTAATTAATATGTCTATTAATTAGACATATTAATTAATAACTGGCATCATCAATGCGAACAACAAAAAGTGTAATTTCTGTTTTTTTTTTTATTTTTTTTATTTCATTGATTTCCTATATTTGCTCATTTAAATGAAGTAATTAAAAACGACAAGTAGCGTTTAATTACACTTGATTTAGTTATTTATGTACACTATTTCTCCGTAAAAGTGCGCAACATGCATTTGAGATATGAGTAGAGTCGAAATATACTGTTCATGATATTATTCCATAGAAATCCTCCCAACAGTTCCCTAAATGCATCATACATACATGACTCGCAGGTTCCCTTTCTTATAATGTACTTTAATTTGATTTATATTTGACACTTTACATCAAATTTTTATTTGCTTTGATGCCAGTCCTCCATTAATACAGATATCAACATTCCGGATTTACACATTGTAAAATGTCCTAAATATATTGTATTTTACAGTAAACTAATTGAAATAAATTGAAGTAAACGGACAATCTCTTAATCGACTTCATATTTAATCATACTAAAAAGAAGCTTGAACCGATGATTTTGGTGTAACAATATTTTTATACTCTGGCATCCTTTTAAAGTCTTAAGGCAATGTTTGGATCTAACCTTTTTTCCACTAAATACCTCCTAACGGAATGCTTCGTGTGCTTCTACGTGTGCCACTAATGCAGACTAATCGTCGTGAACATTTCGGTGTTTAATATTACTAATATTAATCGTGCTTTGCATTTATGTATATCAATGTTAGTTAAAATATTTTCTTAACAGGTTTTGCTGACGATCTGGTAACGAGAAGACAAAAAAAGGATGCACAACTTGGAGGTAAGTTATTCTGAAAAAGTATGTTTTTATAATTTCTGTGTACTCCTAATTTTCATTTTCTTAAAACAGGTTTTATTATCTTCATATTATTTTGTAACGATAAATCCTTAAATGCACAGGACAAAAATCATAGAACTTTTCCTTAATTATTACAATATTCATCAACACTTCCTTATGCTATGTTTAAAATTTAAACTTGAGGAAATAAGATATTCATAAAATAAATTAAAAATAATTTTATACTAAAATTCTTAATGTGGATGTAGTGAAACAACTGAATGAATCAAGTTTCCTCGTCTTGATTTCGTTCGTAATTTTCTCTTGTAGTTTTTCCCTTACTTCATTACTAACTTATTCACATAAAGTATATTTTTTGAATTTAGGAAATTATGTTTAAGCCAATAAATGTTGTATATTATGTTCAGAGGAAGAACGCGCTATGCGAAGAGTATCATATCTGAAAGCCACGTGGGGCGATCGGCTGCATATGGACAGCGATGTTGAACAGGAAACTGATCACGCCCTTAGGAGGTAATATTTTTGTCCTTTAGCCATTTGTATTTACTCTTTGTAGTTCTTATAGTGTTTAGAACACTGTCTCCCTATTTTAATCAGAACATATTATAAATAGAAATCTCGTATTATGAGTTAATGCTCCAAAAGAGATCGCCCCCTTGACGATCGCTTATCCTTATTAGTGATGTACCGGATCTCTAAATATGGAGATCCGCGAATACGGACCCGGATACGGATATTTTGTGTTAATAGTTTTTTATTGCTACCTAATCACTTATATATAGAATTTCATCTATGAATTGAAAATTAATAAAGTAAAAGATCCGTAAAAGATCCGCCAAAAAGTAGCGGATATGGATCTTTCTTCTCCCTCGGATATCCGCGGACACGGATACGTATATCCGGCACATCACTAGCCCTTATGACATAGACGTGCAATATTCAAACGGGCGAACTCTTGTTAAAAGTATTGCATAATACGAAAAATGCCTAGATATTTTTTAGTTCTAACATTATTACCTAAATTAACAGCAATGTAGATTAGATGGGAGCAGTCCAGTCTTTCATGCCTCTAAGTAGTCGATTAGTATTTGAAATCATTCTACTTCTAATTGTTAATAATTCTTATAAAAACTTGTTAAGAGAAGTAAACCGCAAGTTATGAAGTTTTATAAACAGTATAATAATTTAATTATATTTGCTGTTTAATTAGTGCGCTTGCTTTCTTTTTATTTAAATTTAGAAATCATACCAAATAGTTCGCTTAAAAAATTCAACTGTAGCTAAATCTTTCTAGAATAATTCAAGAAAATAAATAATTTTCAACAATTGGTAGATTGATCACAAAAAAGCTAAAATATCTAGTATAATAGTAAAATAAACTAGGAATTGCCTAACATAAAATATGTTGGACAAAAGCTAAGACATATAGCTAAACTTCTCTTAAAATATTTTTTATACCTTTTTGTATAAAATATCAGATATAAGCGAGCTCTTCAACAATAGATGTCACCACAAACATAGTCATTGCATCCGATCCGTCCGAATGCATTTGAAGACCTACAAATAAAATTCCATACATGACATTCGTGTAAAAATGCAGTGCACATCGCAAGTGGCGCCCCCCGCGGTTCGCAGACGACATTACGCCGTTGCTGCGCATATTCGACCCTCACGCATCCCTCCCCTCGCGGTACGTCGCATCGCATGCCTCATTGCGAGCGTCATCTGGCGATGAACTTTGTGTGCCTTGATTTCGTTCAATCAAATACTAGATGGCGCTAATAGTAGCTAAACTTTTATTACTTCAAAAAGCTATCGAGTTTTTTTTTTTGATAAGCTTTGCACTGCGTTTAAGCTTCATAACGAAATACCTGCGTAAACATACATACTAAGATAAAATTATTAATTTTATTATGTCTTTAATTTTAAATGAAAATTCGATTAACGTCACCTGGTCAAGTTATGCGTGTTTCACCGAATCCATGCTCTATGAAAAATAATATAACAACAATGAATGCGTTAAAAAATATATAAAAATATATATATATCAAAGGCACATTGCATGAGATATTCTTGCATGGTTGTACTCAGAAAAAAACAAGTAAGTAGTTAAAAGTTTAGTGTTGGAAATTAAGACGGAAACCTAAACTTGGCATGTTTGTTGTATTAAAATTTATTTGAATCATTGTTTTCTAGAAATAAATTCATCGAAAATAAATCATGTACTCACTAATGTTTAACGATTCACCAACCATTTATATTTATTTAGCATAAAAAACAGGTAGGTGAATAGTTATAAAACATAAATTGCAACGAGTTATTTCTCAGGACAAGCTGTTAGAGTTGAAGGACCGATTGTCGATAATTTCTAAGGACCGATTGTCGATATTGTATTTAAAGTATATTAGTATGTAGGCATAATAACATAGTATATTGTTAACCTAAAAGTAATAAAGGCTTATTTTATTTATTTATTTTTCAAAGTAAATTGAAAGCAGTTATTATTAAAAAGATATTGTTTTCATACAATCTTTGTCTTCTAAAGCAATTTCAAGCAATTTCTTAATCCCGACCTTATTGCGTAACTACATAAAATCAATTTTCTATCCTGCACCATAATATTAAATGTTATTCACTTGCAACTTGTAGACAGCAAACTCCTTGTATTTTTTTTTATTTGATTTAAAATAATCGATTTAACATTAAATGTAAAAAAGTAAACCTCACTGAGTTTATATCGAAAATATGTTTCTTTTTATTAAAAAAATAATATGAAAAATACATTTTTCGCTTACCGAGAGGATTTCACTGACAAGTACATCTACTTTTCCTTTTTTTTTATTTATAAAAAGTTCACAGTTCTCTATTTATTTGAATTTAAGTTATTGATGATTACAAATTAATATTTTTCATCAGTCCAGAGAAAAAAGGTGACGATAGCGCATCTGACAACGCAGTGGAGCCTTTGGAAGAGGGTGACATCCAAGGGAACGTACAAATCAAAATGGTGGTCAGTAATGGAAAGGTTAGTAATAAGATGATCTCCACGGCTTATTTTTGTATCAAAATGATTTTGAAAAAAACAAGAAATTTTCCTTTTCATCTTAAAAAATACATTTATATAATTTATATAATACGATCTATAACAACCTAACAAGGAAAGGTCCCAACTGATACGCATAGAACATATCGCCACGCATAGAGCTTTGATATTTTAACGTAAAATTACTACAATATACTGTAATATTCATGCTGAAAATTGGCGGTAGAACATTTATAACTGTCTAACTCCTGTCTATGTCATCTATAGTGTCTTATTTTATTTGACAGCGCGCGAGCGACAGATCGTGGAAGCAGGTGTGGGCGGCGCTGCACGGTACAAAGCTGTATCTGTATCGACATCATCCTACTCAGGTAAGTTCAATTTAATTATAATTGAAACTGTTCATACCATTTTCTGTCATTTTCAAATCTACTGAAATCACTCGATTCTGTGGTATGTTTTCACCGCTTTACGATATAGTGACTGTTTCACGCAAAACTCCTGAAACTTTATTTTATATTATACAGTTTATACATCCGATACACATAGGATATAATTTATGAAGATATGTGGACATAGTCGCGGGCAAAAAAAAGCTTGTGTTAAATATATACATTATTTTATAAATACTTTTATAAAAATATACGGCAAATCTTTAAAAACACTTTTGTATGGGCTTTCCGGTGCGGAGAATCTTTTCACTGACAAACATGAGATGAGGGAGATTAAAAACTTTTATTTAAAAAATGTCAGGAGCCTAGTTTTCAAATGCAAAGTTTCCATTATCCATTATAAGTCATTTATCGCGATTTTTTTTTTTCTGTACTTACATTATTTACATTGATTCGGAAATAGAAAGAATAGAAACTCATAGGCATTTTCAAACTCGATGAAATTCACTTACAAATCAGATATCGCTGCATCCAATTATGAACAAAGGGTAACATATTATATTATGAAGTTTATTGTTTAATTATTTTCAGTTAAGTTTTTAAAAAGCAAATAAAATACAGATTTTTTTATATAAACTTGGTTAGTATAAAGACATTTTGTAAAGTTCAGAACGGAGATTCTCCTTCACGAAACAAATTACTTTTGTGCTCGTAATGTTTACCAAAATAACACTCCTTATAACGTCAAACTCGATTCCGTGTTATCCAAACTCTCGAAGGTCGGCTACAATAAGTACAATAACGCATATGAGCCCCTTTATTTTGCCAATACCTCGTCCTTGACGTATTTATACGTGACAAGTATATCACGATTCACGAGGTTATATTTGCCTATTAATAAAATATGTTTGAAGCAATCATATTTAAATTAATTTAATTAATATCGGTCCAATTCGTAACCCTTAAATGAATGACATCTTCATAGCGTTGTTTTTAGTATCTTATACCGCATTCGAAATGATTCAGAAATACTTTTTTTTTTCTTATAATCCTTATAAAAATAATGCCACACTTCATTCCCTTACACACTTTGATTACATTTTATCTTACAAAGACCGGAGAACCGATAAAATTTATTAATTTTACAACAATAGCAAGTAAATTTTTTGAATGAAAATGAATGAATGAATTTTATTTTCGCACATTATAAATTATAATTTTATTTAATCATTATAATAATTTTATTACTTTTATCCATCAAATATGGAAGAGGAGAAGCAAAAAATGATGATAAAAAATAGTTTCCATAACATTAAGGTTTATGTTTACGTATTGTTTGTTTGTTGCGGTCGAAAATGCGTTATTATAATATATTCTCGTCGCATTCGTGGTATTGGTGAGATATGTATTTTCCCGGTAACGTCCGCACACCTGGCTTCCTCGCCACACGCCTGCGCGTGCGCCCCTATATCCAATAGATAGGTATCCAACCGTCTGTGACACTAACGGAAACAAAAATGTACCAGACATTATTGCCGTTTGTAAGTGTGCTATCAACTCTTAAGATCGAAATTGTAAGTAAAAAAATCATAGCTCTATAAATTTAGCTCCGAAGCAACGTGTGTGTCTTGTGACGACACGTTTGGTCTAGTGGCTAGTAACCCTAGCTGTTAACCAAACGGTCGCGGGTTCGAATCCCGCTAGGGGCAAATGTTTATGTGTTAACATTTTCCTTTGTACCTAAGTCATAGATGTTTGAATTTATAATATGTATATACTCATAATTACAAAAAAGAAAAAGTAATCTATGTAGTATATCAACTGTACTGTCCTTAGTCAAAAGCATTAGTTCCTTAGTGTGGAACTAGATGGTCCTATGTGGAATGTGTGAAAATAATTACAGACTTCAATCACAGACGACACATGTCGTTGCATAGATCTATAGCACCTTACGACTGCATATCCTCAAATACCTACCTATCTCCATTGAACATGAAAATATATTGAACATTGCATACACAACGAATATAAAGGAATACGCCCACGATCCCTACGGTACTATATGTCGGCTCCTGATATAACAAATGAGAAAAAGAGAAGCATGAAATGAATGTTGCGTGAAAATCTGTAGTACACGCGTCATACGTTTGCGTTCATGCGATGCGCTACAAGTCGGTGAGGTGATATATTTCTGTGCACGCGACCTTTCCCGGAGAGACGCGTAAATGTCACGTTAAAACGCGTAAACGCTTATGGGACGCTCATTCATTATGATCTTAATATGCTCTCCCTAAACTTAACAGCCCGACAGAATTTGCAGTAATTAAATCTTCAAACAAAGAAGATATTTTTGGCTTTAAATGTTAAATCTAGTACCAAGATATATCTTCAATCGAATTGATACCATATAAAAATACCAACAAGATCAGCTACTGGTCAAGTAGTTAATGTAGAAAGCTCTTACCTTGAGCATAATTTTTCACGTAATTTTTGTTTCTATAATCTTAATTAATCTTAACTTTGTTTATTAGTATATGTTTTAATTGATATAAGTAGGTGGATAATATTTTTTCCGTAAAAGCATGGCTATATTTGTATGAAACAAATACATGTTTTTTTTTATATATATATTATCTCCTTTTCCTTATCTGTAAGTTTAATTTTACAAACATATAAGTAAGTATAGGTCAATATTCTCGTTAATGCACATTCACGGAAGACAACTCGTGAAATAGATTTAGGCGTTCTCCGAACTCGTAGCTATTATACTTCCAGACGCTTGTTAATATTACAGTGGATATATAACTCAATTCACGTTCTGCATTTCCAATGGTCCTATTCGTTTATTTGTGGTTCATTCATGCGGATGATTTTCACGATGGGATTTGTCACAATTGCCAAGTCCAAAATTTGAAAGTAAAGTTCAGTTTTGATCTAAAGAGATATTATAATGTAATAATGCTTGTTAATTTAGATGTCTATTAAGGATTAGATATATTATGCTTAAGAGCATCTAAGAAATCTATAATGATCTTTGCTTTGCTGTAATATGCTCATTTGTGTTTAGGGTTGTATTTAGGAAAGCACAGTCTTTATACAAGCACCAAGGTTGCACTATGAATTTCACGTGGAATATCACAAATTGGTCGTAAAGTAAAGAAAACTTTTAAATAATTTTACCCGCCAATGACAGCCACAGACTTATTAACCACCCTCTTACGATAAAATAATAGCAACTATGTTTAGGTGTAAAAGTGAGGAATGCCTCTTCAGATTAAGTTCGGCAGCGCACTTGCATTCCTCTGGCTTAGCTGGTGTTTTTAAGCGATTATTCGCGATTAAAGTTTTGTTTTTATTTCATAATGTTTTTAATGTTAACGTATTTAAAATAATTGCACGTCAACTGCAATTTAAGTCGTACTCTGAGTCAAAAACTTAAGAATGTCGAAATTATGACAAGTATTTATTAAGTAAATCAGGTAGTATTATACCAAGAACACGAAACCGTTCATTAAGAGGTACGACGATAACTTAATGAGTTTAAATAAGACACAAATATTATTTCAAACCGTGTTCATATTTTACGACTTATTTCTGTTTACGATCCGTTCACGTTTCTCGTGTTGACATTTTTTATGGTTTCTCAAAAACACATATTTTTATTGTCACAACCAATTATATTTGTTTTCAATTAGAGGTTTATCGATTATTATTTTTTACAAATTTTCCATCATGTTTAGTGTCAGAAGGAAGCACTTTTAATTCTAATTATCAAAGTTCTAATTATATTTTTAGTTTCATTGGGCTGAGTCAGTAATAAGTTGAGTCGCTGAATTATTTTAGCTAGTATTTTTTTTAAATATTTTTGTACAAAATATTTTATTTATTTTTTAGAATGAAAATTACTTATAAATATTATGTGTTAACATACGAAATACATACTAATATTATATTTTTAATATATCAGCGATATCAGTAGCCGGCTGACGATCTATTTGACGGTTTATTACGTCGCCAATAAACACAAGCAACTAGGTGGTTGCAAAAGCGCTGGATAAGGCATAAGAGACTGTGTGAAAATAAAGATAAGGCCGCTACGATTTAATTTTATTTATAATTTTAATGAGGATTTTAATAAAATTTAATGCGAAGATTGATTTAACCCTGCGAAGGACAATTTTTACACCTATATAAGAAACTGAAAAGAAGCTAATTGAAGTGTATTTAGTTTTATCGTTTTCAATTTTTCATAAATTTCAAACACATAATTATCGTCGGGTATTGATCTATTATCGACTTCTTGACAATTGATCAATACCCTGTGCAACAAAGTGGAGCAGATACAACATTTACTGTGACTTCATTAGCACCAAATACATACAAATCAAGGGCAACAACGTCTATCGAAAATCCATTTGTATTATGTTATTAAATCCATGCTCCGGGTCGAGTAGTGCTGGGCTTGGGCAATTAAATTCATCAACAAAATTAAACACATTTTTTAATAATTCCTACAAGTGATTTGCTTTTAAGTAATGAGCCTTGAAAGGTATTCTATTTGTACTAACAAAACTACCATTTTGAGTTTAACACAAATTAATATACACATCTGAACATTCATATTTTTTAAACTACACACGCTGTAGTTGGTTGCGGTTTTTGCCATTATTTGGAGTATTCCTAAAATTTATACATACAATATCTATACTTATAAAATCGTTTATTCTGAATGACTCTCAACGCATAGCCAAAACCACTAAAATCGAATAAGTTGGAACATTCGCTAAAAGATGATTTTTGAAAATTTCAATTACGTTGTGTATTTTTGATATCTAGATTTCCCTAAGGTGCGAATCCTGATCAAGTTGCTTGTTAAAATAATTATTTTATTTAACATGAAAACTTATCTACCACAAAAGTAACTTACCTAACTTGAACTTGAATGTGCCCTTCGCAGTCTTTAACACGACTTTATATTGAAGGAATTCTCGCTAGTCAGATAGAGCACTTCCCTACTTGGTTATTGGATTCTATAACTCAATAACTGTTCTTATCGATAACTCCCACACTCTGATGGAAATACACGTACCTACATATATCGTGCATATTTTGACATCAGCTTTATTATAAAGTAACTAAATATATATATTTTTAAAGTAACTTCATTATTGTTAAGGAATTAATTTTTTCTGATGACAGTAATCACACCGTTCTTCTAGAAGACAAGGGGAATGCATAGTATATCAGTTTTGCTGCAGAATTTAGAATATTCCCTGCGCAGGCTTTGCAGTTCTTTTATCTATTTTTATTTTGAAAACCATCTTTTTTATTAAAAGACAAAACTGAAATGTGACTTTCAGGTATGTTTTGACTAATTATCAAATTTAGATCCGACCGAAGAAATTTTTACTAGAAAGGACCATTTATGGGTTGTGTTACAATAGAGGTTCGTAGCAAGTGAGCAATATATATATATATATTGTGTTTTGGAAACATTTTCCAACCTCTGCATTGGATGAGTTACGGCTCTGCGACCACTAGATGAGTTACTATAATGAACAGAACTTGGTCCCGTCAAGGCCGCCGGCCGCATACTTCTATTTGCAAACCATTTTAACCCAGCCTTTCCACGTCAGGATTAATATATGAAAATTGCTATTATCTCTTCACTTATTTATTATATTTTGGTTTCATTTCAAACGCATTTTTCATTGTGGTAATGCGCAAACTGATTTTTTGAGCTGACAGACCTATTGCATTCAATTACATTTTAAATAATATAGTGTTTTGTTTTGATTTGAAATGATGAGTGAGCGCCTTAACTTTGAAAAATAATGTTTTAAAAATATGTGGCAATGATATTTAATATGTGAACATGTTTTGACAATAGTTGTCTTGTTTTTGAATCAATTACCTACTTTTATATTTGCATATAAACAGTTTGTAATTAATTTAAATATCGCGATCTTGTAATTTGCAATAAACATTAGTTGGGTATTAAATAAAGTACATTCGCGCGTACGATTGCTCTAATGGAGCGTGTACACGCGATCAATGATGGATAGCGCGCATTCTCGATTACATTGCGTCCGCGCCGGGCGGTGTCTGCGCTCGCGCATCAGATCGCACGATAAACAACCCACGCACTAATGAATTACGATCGTATTTACAATTGAAAACTTACGATTTTATTAATGATTCGTGCCTTAACAAACAAAAAGCACAAAGCAATATTGTTTACAAGTAATTTTTACGCTAAAGCTCTTCGTCTTTAACTTCTTTCGTTTTTATTTTCGTCGCCGTTCTCATCAATTAGCCTTGCACTTTTGTGCGTACTTCCGGTTAGATACGAGTAACTAGTCACGTATTAGACATACTTCTTGGACAGCTCGGCTTCCTTTGCGCACAGTGTTTTATTTTAAAGTTAGATATTATGTAATAATTTCTTTCACGCACGAATCCGCAATTGCCTCTTTCGACAGCCTAGTGTTTTGTTCCAACGGGCCTATCACTGCTTAAACCTTGTTTTTACACAAAAGCTGCTGAGGAAATAAGTCAGCACTTTTTTTTTAATGTCACACGACTTTAAAGTGCAATAATTCTTTCGATTAAAACATGATTTATAAGCTTCCACGAGACAAGTATTGATGAACAAAGTTGTTTAATTAAGTGGCTGCGTGTAGAGGAATTTGCGATTTTGCCTGATTAATGGCTGAAAAAGGAGAAGAGCGCGGGCGTAGGCAGCCAATTGGTAGCTATCAATAAAATTGATGAGGCTAGGTGAACACACGGCAGTAGACCTCACAAGGCACCCGTCCATTGTTCTCCCGAAGCCCACGTAAACGAGCCAATGTCACCGCATCAGGTGCAAAGGAATTTCAGCGTAGGTACCGCGACCTCAGTAAAAATAAACGCTTTGTTATAATTGCACTTCATTGTTGGCACTCGTCTCTCGAAATAAACAATGTTAAAATAACGTTTCATTCACCACAATTGCGTCCGTTGGCGTATTTTGAAATTCGGTTTTTGCGGAAGTATGTATAACAATAACGCCAAACTCGGTAATCCGATTCGCGTGTGATTGACACAAATATTAATCGGACGTTTCCTCTACAACGGCTGCCTCTTTACTCACTTTAATTGTCATCAATGCGGAACAATTCAACGGAATAATGTGAAAAGAAGATTTTCGCACAATTACCTACCGTCCAATTTTCAACTGCATTAATACTTTATCGTAACGGCATCGGCATTATGTTTTGGTTACAGTTCATTCTGTTATTGTGTCTCGTAAGTATATACCTACCATGGATTACAAATGATATAATTTCATGTCATATTTGTAACTGTGATTTTAAATTTTTAACCATCGTTAAATTGAGGTCTCGCCGTGACTACATAAGTTTATTGACACAAGCATTGATTTGATTTGCTACAAGACACAGTTAGTCAAAGTAAAAGATTATTTTGACAATAAAATATTACATATATATTCCTTGGAATACATGAGTAATGCTGCCATCTCTATTTTCAGTAAAAGTACGATGTTGAAGAAACACCGAACTCTAGTCATAATTCATTATTACAAGTATATGTCAATATCCGACCATTATTTTCAGAAAAGCAGCAATTTTTCCAACAAAATTCCTAATAAATTTACACACATTCAAAGTTAGTTGAACCCTCAAAGTGCTATAAATCCTGTCAATTTGCAAAATCAGACAGATTTAGTGGGGGAAGAAAGAAGATCGGTGATAGAGGGCTGGGATAATGAACCCTTCTTTGCGACACGTGATCTTCTAAAATAGCTGTTGAAATTTATGTGATTCTGATTCTGTCTGTCGTTGTGACGCTTGCGTCACAGGTAGGGCCTTCACCTTCGCGCACATTCATGCCAAGCACCTGACGTCAATGTTGTTATACTGTCGTGACACGAGTTGACAACTACACATTTGTAAATTTCAATCAGATACAATAAATAGTCTTGACTGTTCTATGGTGAGTTGAAAATGAACGTAAGAGTTGGCGAGTTTTTGCCTTTCTTTTAGACTACGTTGCCATTGGTGTTTTAATTTGATATATTTCGAATATTTATTGTTTAATTGAATATATTATGGTCTCATAGACTCCACTTTCATTGAACGTATCGACGCTTGTAAATGTTGCATACAGGCCAATAGTCCACTTAATATGGGCAACATCAGGTGATAAACTTGAGGATGGATGGGGGAATGGGCTGCGCCGATCGACTGATCGACGATGGGCTGCCAATTTTATGAGAGTGTAACGTTTTGTGTTTAGTTGCAAGTGTGCAGTAGATCATAGTAGTATTAATGACAATATAATAGGGAGGGATATGAAAAACAGGATCTGGCATCCCGAAACTGCTATTATTTCATTGTGGTCTTCTGTAAATTGTATTTCATTGTGGTCTAGTATTGGGTGGTTACTACCACCAGTTGGACTGCACAACTTTATGACTCCGAAACGCAGTGTGCCCTCGAATCACGGTTCGATAATATTGACAGTTTGACTTAAGAGACAAATAAATTTGTGTGTCAAAATCCTTAATACGGATTGACCGTATTTCGACTCCATCGGCTGCCGTCAGCGATAAAATTGCTTAATTTTCGCGAGCGCGTGATTAAACACGCCGCCATCTTGAGTTGTCGCGGCAGGTTCCAACTTCCTGTCGCGGCAATTATAAAAATAAACAAGAATCACTTCCTACGGTGTTAAGGTAGGTCGTTAAGTCCCGCTGTCGGCGGCTGGTTAATTTGAGGGCGGCGTTGTCTCGATTTTTGCGTAATCGACGCGCAACGTGTGTGGCGAATGACTGAACAGTACCATATAGGGCGATCTTTCCCCAACGAAAACCCACCACAAGACCACCGACGGCCAGAAACAATCTTATCTATCGACAAAATTACAAATTTCAATTTTAAATTAAAGTGCATGAAGTTATTAATGCGAGCTTTTTATATAGTTTGCGGTTATCGAAGTTACGATGATTTTATCGAAACAGGTTAATAGCAGGCCGTTAAAACAATAGTGTTAAAAGAGCTGAGGTGTAGTAAGAGCATCGCAACAAAGCCGCAATTGCGTCCTTAAAATTCCTTAATAATACAGGTCGCATAAAGTCTTAAAAAGTACGTAGTTACAAAATACTATCGACTCGTGTTCCTACTTACGTAAGTTTCAATTTTATGTTACTGATACCTATAAATTAATTAAAGGCAGATATTAAAGGCATAATTAATCGAATCCCCCCTAAAATATGTTGGATTACTTACCTTAGATCTAAATAAATAAAAATGAATCGCTAAATGTGAAACTTGAGAATTTCAATATACATTGATGAAGTCCAAAGAAAAAATCCCTTTTGAAGAGAAAAATTTAAAAGATCATTGTGTTTTTTTTTTTTAATTAGTCATCACCTACAATAGTCCAATAGCTTTTCGGGTCAACTAGTCAACCGGGTCAACCTAGTAAATTTTATCCAAATCCGTACAGCCGTTCTATGTCAAGATTCTTTGTACATTGTTAAAGCATGTCAAGCCACGTCAGTCCTTAATCAATGTTCTATAAAAAAAACGAGATAGTTTTTTTTCTATGTACCTACCGATTAACTCCAACCCCTTGTCTCATACTATTAACCCTATCTTTGTCGGCAAAGTATTTGCATCCCATTGGTTTCCTTGAGTTCTTAGAATACGGTAGGTAGCCACCTCTAAGTGGACTGTTAATCTACCTGATGCTCTTTATCAAAAAATTTGTACAAGTTTTACCATTATGTAATATTTAATACGTTGTTAGAACATCATGTGAACAATCTGTTCATCACGATGAAAAATCTTCAGCATTTATTACTTGCGTGAAGGGTGGCAATTTGTAAATGCGTTAAATAACGTCACCATAGTCGGCGAAGCGAAAGGGCAGGAAGTGAACAGAGGAGATCTCACAAACGATAATAAATATTGCGTATATATGTGTCCCTTTATTAAGGAGCCTTAAATTTTTAACAAGATATCAACAAGTTCCGAATTTCGGAAGGTCATGAGACAATATAACCCGAGATGAGGAGCTAAACTTTGTACGTTTAAACTTTGTTGTATATATCCTAATTAACACTTGTCCGTGTCCTCAATTATCTTTAACTGAGCTAAATCTTGTTAAGCGTCAGGCCGAGTAAACGAAGCTTAACTCGCAATATCGCAAGAAAAAATTGATATGAATCTTAAAAGTGAATAAACTCGCGTTGTTTTAAATTTATTGTAAGTATATTCTTTGTGAAGATACTCTGTACAGTGCTTGTTTTGTTATAGGAACGTACAAAAATTATAAAATAAGCTATTTTATTTTGAACTAGCTAGCTACCCGCTAAAAGATGCAATTTTTTTCTGCAAATTATATACACAAACCTTCCTCGTCTATCACTCTCGCCATTAGTAAAAACCGCTTACGGCTTTCACTAAAAAAAAAACAGACGGTAGCGGACAGCGATTTTAGTTTATGATATATATGTATATAAAGATATGGATTTGAATTGATGTGTGTATGTCAATGTCACTGATTAAACGGGTGGACCAATTTTAGATTAAACTTGTGTATTGTGTGTTTTTCGATACACAAGTTTAATCTCTTTTCAATAATCTTTTCGGGTCACTGGATTTATAAACCCACTAATAAAAAGCAAATTATTTGTACAAAAATCATCAAAACAAAAGTGAAATAACAATGTTTTTACAGACTACACTATATGACTCACGAGAAAGGTTCTAAACGGCGCGGCGCGGTGGTTAATAAATAAAATGTCACCAGGGCAGCCATCAGAATAACACTTTGAAATCCTATTATCAGTCAAATAAGTATTTGCACGGAAAATATATAAATCCCATTTCTCCTACGTAGGAGAATTCCCATATCCCCTACGTAGGAGAATTCACATATCCCCTACGTGACTAGATATGACAAGGAATTCTACAGGCACCAATTCTATATTTATAATAACCTTATTAATTTAAATAATAGCTTGGTTATCTAACAGTGAATGTTTCATGCGAACATGTCTCTAAACGTATCAACAAAAGGCGCACAAATGCGTTAACAATGTAACCCGTCAACTCCACGAATAAACGGACGTGAATAGAATAGAAAATAATTACGAGACCGAAACTATTTAGGTTATCCTGTAATCTCCGAGGGTTGTCCTAGAAACAGCAGCCGTCGGCTGATCGCTTAATCTTCCCTCTTCAAGCTGACTGACAATATTGGTAACCCGACCAACCCGTCAAGACTTCGCCCCAGTTACAAACGTGATATGTGTTAACATATGTACGGGATGTCAAGAAATTCGCACAATTCAACATTTTATTCTGCGTATTAAAGAGAATTTTAATCAATTGGGACATTGATATACGGAACATTAAAATTCAATACACTCATTGCCAACTACAAGTTCTTATAAGGTATTTTTAGTGGCAAAATATACTGCGTTCTGCAGTAAGTATCTGTGCGTACATCTCTGACGCTGACGCGACGAACAGCAATAAACACCCCCTTTACAGAAGACTACCCTACATTGTGTTTCGTTACATTAGTAAATTCCATAGCATTATGTTGATTTTTTTATAGCGCGATACGCTTTTGATTATGATTTAATTACTTAATAGGTGACTTTTTCTAATGTATTTAATATTAAACTTTTGATTTTAATTACAAGAGCCATAAGTTTTATTCACTCTACATGTATCTAAAAGATTAAAATTTCTTTAAATTTTAGTAACCATTATATTAAACTTTCGTATATGTAAATAACTTTATAATCTAGGTATGTATTCCTGTAAACAAAACGTTGGCACAAGCTTGACACTGTTACAGGTGCCAGAGAATTGTTTCATTGGTGTTATCATGACAAAAGTATGGTTTTATATTTGATATTAAACTTTAATAGAAAATATCTATGTAAGTCTTATTTATCCATTTCAGATTTCCGTCTAGAGAAGTAAATACATAATGCTGCGTGCGTAAATACATAACTAATATACTACCCAAAATATATTAACCATGCAATTACATTACATAATGCAGTAACCATTACTTAATATGGCGTTAGAATTTTGGTGCCTAAAACTTATATTACTCTTACCACTAGCAATATTAGTATTGAAACTTTGATCCTTATTATACTTGTATGACTCGTGTATTACTTTAAATCGGTCTTTTGTAAACAAACATTAGCTATTCTGTACGGATGTACCCGCACATCGAACCCAAATTGGGCCACATTCCAACAACACTTCGCCGACATTCTCATTAACTTCCGTAATTTTTTTTCTTAATTCTCATCCAGAACGTGGCGTGTTTTCGTCGACGCTCCCATTAATTCGATGTTTTCTCGTGAGTTTTGTAACGGATGAATCAATTTCTCTGAAAAAAAAATTTAGTTATCTAATACGGTTTGAGGTCAACACGTCATGTATGATATCAGGTATTCACCGCGGTTTTACTCGCGGCATCTATATAAGTTCAGAAATAAACTAGGTGAGCCGAGTGTCACCCAAATCTATTTCACCTTTCAGGATTGATTCAGTAATGCAAATATTAGTAATAGAAGTCGCGGATTCGATCCCCGCTCAAGACAAACATGTCCGTTTTTGTTGGCCTGGGGTCTATATATTTACGATAATAGAATATAGGTATACGTATAATTATCAGTTGTCTAGCACCCATATTACAAGTTCTGCTTACTTTGGGGCTAGAAGTGTTGTATGATCAAATAAAATATGTCAAAAATAGCATTAATAAATAAATCAGTATAAGTGAACTTTCTCACAAATCTTTATTTATCTTTGTCAACATCATTATATCATCAACTAAACTGGTTGCTAGTGCTTAAAACGTATACTGGCATATTTAGTAAGTTGGTAGCAATGTTTGGCAACCCGTCTGGCGGTAGTAACCACACATGGAAGTACATGTTTGCTGTTTTGTTTCAGTAAATGAGTAAGGGATGTCATTGTCCATCAAAATATTTCCTCGTTATCTCTTATCCATTACCTTCACAAGATCGGCAGTGCACTTGCAACCCTATGGCGTTGCCCGGGTCAAGAGGTGATTAGATCATTTATTTTTCATCCTTGTAAATTAATGTGTTAACATATGTATATATTTCAACAAAATATATTTTTGTTCAAATAAAATTAACGGAATACATATAAACATACGAGTATAAACACAGTACTAAAGTAAACATTACTCTGGATATATAATGATTCGTCGAGTCCTCATTTCGCCACTTGTTTTGTCACGAAGCTTTCTGATAGATTCAGAATTCGGAACCCGTCTACTGAGAGAATTTTTCCACCAGCCCTAGATTACGTGACCACGGTTGACCTACAATCGGTCTTGTTTACACGAAAGGTCACCCATAAAAAGCTGACAGCTTAAATAAATCGATTTCGGAGCGTCCGTCGCGTGATCACATGAGTAGGTATTAATCAAATCGCGGACATATCACTTGCTACTAACAGCTACAAATTGCCTTCCCAAAATTGTGACTTTAAACGCCTTAAGGTGGACTGAGGTAGTAAATGGACTGTTCAATAGGATCTGGCCTTAAACTATTTTATAATTTGACTAATTTTATATATTTTTTCATTCCATACACCTTATTAAAATAAAATGTAAATATAAAATAAAAATAATCAATATAAATAAACTATCTCATCTTTTATAAATAACTAGCGACCCGCTCCTGGCTTCGCATGCATGCAAATTCTCGTTTATCATTCTTTTCATTCGTAGAATAGAGTATATAGGAAAAGTTAGCGGAAAAAAAATATTAGAAACGGACAGCGACTATATTTTAAAAGTATAGATATATATTTGTTGACAAAAAGAGATGATGCAATGATTTAAAAAAATGAGATAAGACAAAAGTTGTTAAAAGAACCAAATATCACGACGACATCTCACAAAGTAAGAGGATTCATTGAAATTTCGTTTATATAAACCAATATTGGTACATCATACAATTGCGATGAATGAAATTGTATCGGATAGTCGATAGGCTTATAGGATAAATTGGTTCTGTCCAACCCACTGTTCCGCTGACCCTTTCTCAAACATAATATTGTCTTCATAAGCACACACGCCCATTTGTTTACTTTGACGGTCGCGATGTAGTTTTGTTTTCTTTATTTCGTACGTTTTGCTAATACCGCGACCTATATCTTTATTAATTAATCGTATGAAATAAGAATTTAGTGTCATGGACTTACCTATCCGGTTATGGAACACCATGCTTATAATATGTGACTTTAATGACTTCGCACATCGAATTGCCAACGGATTTACTTTTTTTTGTATTTTTTTTAAATGGACACTAAGCCTTAGTGAAATTAAATAGAAGATTTTTATTTTTTAGATATAAAAAACGTTGAGTGTCAGCAGATAAAGAAGCACACATAAAATTTGAATCTGTCTCTAACTCGTATTATTTATACACTAGCTGTTGCACGCGACTTCGCTCGCGTAATTTTATAAAATATAGCCTATGTCACTTGCTGATAATGTAGCTTTCTATATGTGAAAGAATTTTCAAAATTAGTCCAGTAATTTTTTAGTTTATTCATTACAAACATACAAATCTTCTCTCTTTATTATATTATATTATACATAACTAGCGACCCGCTCCCGGCTTCGCACGGGTGCAAAAATCTTATTTTATGCTATGTAAAGATATAAAATAAAATAAAATAAAGACGCCTTGCGCCTGTGACTGTTTCTCCGCTTACTCTTCTGAACCACCCAACGGTATTGATACTGTCTTCACAAGTGGAAAGAGCGATAAGTATACGAGGATGTTTGTGTACTTATATTAATGTGTTGAAAATATTGCTTCCGCGTTAAGCAAAGCAAGGGCGGGTCACAAGTAAAGATTAAATAAACACACAATATACTCGTAAAAAGCGTGAAACGTCATTTGCGGGAATTAATTAGTAATATAATATGTTTTGACGATAAAACAATTACGGTGGTGGTTTTCATGGAAAACTTTGGAAATAACAAATTTGGTAACACGGAAATACATACTTGTGTTGCGTATACTTTACCTTCATAGTTGATGTATAAACATTGAGTAGTAAGTACTGTGACTTAATTCTTTGTTTTTTATTGTCCACAGGTAAGCTTCTATGAAACTTAAAGTTAAATTTTTATGGTGCTTTAAAAAGATGTCAACAGTTCACAACACAATTGAAATAATTAGAATATCGATTACGCTAGGTAAGCTCTAGGTTAACTGAATTATTTTCAACGTAAGCCTTATATTATATCATAAGTATGGAATATTTCTATTAAAAAAAAGGCTATTTGTTACTTTTATATACAAAACTGGCTGACCCGTCTAATTTCGTACCGCCTCAGAATAAAAAACCCGTTCCATAAAAAATGTATGAGAAAATGAATTTTGTTTACAATTTTTTTTTCGTGAATTTTTCAGACGTTTTTATAGATCCGTTTACAACTTTCCGATATTAGCGCATACATACAGACAGTCAGAGAAAAAGAAGGACTTATACATGGCTTTTAGAGGACTATACTATGTACTGATAACTTAAAACTTGCAATGCATCAACTGTTTGAATTGAATATTCTGTGACCGTGGAGACTAAAAGACCTCATGACACATTAAATTGGGTTCTGGGCACATCTGACACACTATTCTATGAACGAACAAATCGTTCAAAAATAACTTAAGCGACCAGTAGTCTAACTAAAATAATAGACTCTCACAATGTGCATCTAATAACAGTAAGAAAATGAATTCTCTTTGGAAAGTGAAATGTTGTTATTAAAAGAAGGCCTTCATTAATTTGTTTACTCTCAACAGTTGCGTTATTGAGTATTATCACGAACATCCCGCTGCGTGTCGTCAATTAATTTATCGAAGACTTGTAAACAAATAAATAACCACGTCGATGGTCAATCTTGATGAAGTGTTCCTATATTTACCATCTATTTCATGCCTAGACTAAATTTTAAAAATTATCACTTTAACATATTATTAAGCCAATGGTATATCCTCCTGGAAGTAGCGAAGCAATCAATCGAAAAGAGCCGCATAATATATTTTACTTAACAAAATATATGATCCTGCAAAGCTAGCCAAATGCTACGTTACATGAAGTATAGTGTTTTTTTTTTTTAATTTTAATTTTAGGGTCGACCGACAGGCTGACCATCCACATGATGGTAGGTGACTACCGTCGCCTATAAAACAAGCAACGCCATAAGTGCTACAAGTGCGCTGATGACCATAGAAGGATTAAGGATAAGGGATAGGGGAAATGGGCTCTGGCATCCCTTACTCACTCACCGAAATACAACAGCACGTATATGCTGTTATTTCACGGTGGTATTCTGTAAGGTGATGGTTACTGCCGCCAGAAGGGCTGCCCAAATGACTGCGAAACGCAGTGTACCACTCTACCACTTCTTTTCAAATCCAGACCACAGTCAATTTTGAAAATTACATTAAAATTTCCAAAGTTGGCCCCGACGGGAATCGAACCCGGGGCCCCTGAGACGTTAGGCAAGCACCCTTGCCACTCATCCAACGGGCTCGTCAACAAGCTTTTAGTAAACTAATTTAAAAACCGTTCTTAATATTATTTATTGTAATAGTACTTTCTTTTTGAGTAAGAGTTACCATAGCCAGCTTAATTAATATATTTAAGTATAGGTACATAAACTTTTTGTTGGGACATATCACACAACGTCATCTAACATTAAACTAAGCACAGATTGGACTATGGGTGCTAGACTGATAAATATACTTACACAATTTTTCGTAAAGGCATGCATAGAATATAGAGAAAACCACCAGATCAAGACAAACAGACTATCATGCTTACACCTGTTTGTCTTGTACCGGAGTCGAACCCGCGACCTCTGTAACAGCAGGCAGAGCTGGCTTACTTACCGAAACACAAATATTGTTATTTCACTGTGTGTTCTTCTGTAAGGGGTTGGTTACTGCCGGCAGACTGGCTGCTTAAATGAATGCGAAATGCGGTGTCTCAAGTGCCACTACTGTTATAACTATAGATAGATACCTCATTTATTATATTGCTTTTCTATAAACGCAATCTCCGCTCGGTTATTAATTCTCTTCTATTGGTTTGGTATATAATCACATTTAAACTTTTGATTAATTCGCTTACAAATAGAAGGCTATACAAATACTGCTTCGTGTAGTGTATTACTTGAACCATTGTTAACTTCGTGTTAGAGTTTGTTCAGTCGTCGCTTGTTACACAATAGCAGTTGTCGAGGGGTTGAGGTGTGACGTCACTGGAAGTAGGAACTAGTGACGCAAACACCTCCATTGTCTTATTCGTAGAGTAAGGCAAACACAGGCTGCATAATCGCCAAAGACCGGCAGATAGTTTACCATTATGGAAACCATTTTAGATACTTTTTCGCCTGTTGCAGCATTGCCGATACCCAATCAAAATGTTTGATCAATGACAAGCTGCCTAACGTAAGAAATTGCAATGAGAATTTTATTAATATCAAAAAAATTGCATCTTTAGTTAAAAAGATGTCATATTCATATTATAAATGAGAACTGAGCTTTGAAATCCTTTACTTACTAAACGAAACACAACAGTTGTGATTTCAATGTTATTTTCTGTAAGTTGGTGATTACTACCGCCAGACAGGTATGACCTCGAAACGCAGTGTGCCTTGAATTGCTTATTCAAAATAAGCCATGAAAATAGTAATTTTAGGTGATATATGATAACAATCATTATAAAACAGTAATCTATATTATTGGTTAAGTAACCTAGCCTCTGTTACTGCGTCTAGGCATATATAATCTACGATTAACATTTATTGGTGAAAAAACCTTCAAGATGTGGTAAATGTATGATCTAATTTACACAATCATACCTACCAACATTTAAAAGCAGTAAGAGATTTGCTAAAATGTTTTCTTTCAATTTCTTTATTTTGACTTCTTTTTTAGATATCATTAAATCATTCATTCAACGTACTTTTATTCATTTTGTAACAAAATTATGATGATTACGTCGTCTTATATAATACAGTGACCAAATCTTTGGATTTCTAATAAAATTATACGTAACGAACCGTAACTCTGGCTGTGGAAGGTAATGACATAGAAAACGTTTAAATTTCAAACATTACCGCATCTTGCATAAACGTATTTTAAAGTAAAATCATTTTACAAAATTATTGACGAATTTTAACTTTATTTCGTCGTTTTTACGACCCGAATAAAAAGTTATTGTAAACTGCCCAGTTTGATAAGAGGGCAATACAGTGCGGTATGAACCCAAAAAAAAGTATGTATAAAGCAAGCAAAAGTATGAAAAAGTATGCAAAAAAAATTTATTAATTAACAAAATTATCGCTGACGAAGTCTCGAAAGCCAACAATCAAGTAAGTGTTATAACTTTTATCTATATACTTTTTTCTCATTAGTTTGTGAATTGATTTTCTTTTCTTTTTATTTTCGAAAAAAAAAAACAATTTTAAAAATATTATGTCCTTCTTAAATGGTTAAAGAACATAAGTTTTCTCAAATGGTCAACATATTAGTAGCAACTTTGGCATAGGTTTGAAATCATATTATTGCAGTCACCATCACCTGGCTGACCTAATTGATACACGATGACGCTGCGTTACGTATTCGTCATGTGAGTTAGCATCTCTTTTTTGATAATGGTACTAAATAATTAAGCCTGTCTATATGCTTTTAATACATAATTTTGGTGTATAGAAAATTTGTACAGAATATCGACAAATTTATATTACAAATTATTACCTATTATTACTAAAAAAACTACAATAGTATCAAACAATATAGAATTTAATATCAACTTATACAATGTAGAATTTAATATGAATCTAACAGTAATACAATTCCATTTCTATTACAGACCACATCTCGGAAGCAAATGGTGAAACGCTTACCATTTATATAATAACGTAGGTAAAGAATTACCAAAATAATAATATTTCAACATTTCCTTTAAACATTTTCTATCAAGACTGCCATGAAATCTATCACAATTCGAGACTTTTAAGCGGCCACAGAGTTTTTAATTATAAATATATTTTGCGCATAATGCAACAATAATTGATTTTTCAATTGTTCATATATTATAAAATACACCAAGTAATTAATTGAATTTTTTCTATGAATAAAATGCTCAGCGAACCTAATGAAAGGAGACAACAAAAAGAAGATAATTGGGATTATATATATTATATTAACTAAGTATACCTTTGTCGACCGGTCCCTTGTCAGGCAATGTTTATTAAACAAACTTTTGTTCCCTCTCGCAGTAAATTATTCTCGGGCGTGGAGCGGGCTAAATATAGATCAGCTTAACCAGAATAGAGAGACCCGCCTCGTGAACATTATTAATAGATATAAACGCTACAACATCAACGCAGCGCAGAAACACTCTTCTTATCAAAAACTATCAGGGAAGCTTATCACTTTATCGTGCTTTTGAATTATAAAAAAAAAAAATAGTAGGATTGCTTCTCACGTCACGTAAGAACATAGCACGAGCGGCTTTTTGTGTAATACATTTTAGACTTCTCCTAATAAAGACGTCAAGAGAAACTTTTGCTATATATCTTGGTCATTGAGTGCAACTTTTATACAGCACGAAAATCGTTTTTAAGGATCCTTTAAAAATTGATAATACTACTATATAAAAAACGATTTTTGGGAGCCCCATTAAGATTCAGAGAATCGACTAACAGAGCTTTATTCGTTAATTTATGAAAAATTTTCATTGGTTGATTTAAAAAACGCCAATAGTTTTTTTTCTTGTATATAACCTAACCCAACACCTAACCTCTATCGGTCATGAGCTGAAAGGGTGGAATGTTTTGTCCCATGGGAACCAAGTTTTAAATTATACCATGTTTAATTAACATACCTTATAACATTATTTTTGTGAAAAAAGATATTGTCTATTTTATGGATATAAATTGTTATTTTTGTATATGAATTTAGCAATAATTCTTAATAATAAAAATGTTATTAGGATTTCTAACAAGAAAGGAACACTAATATACTCATATATTTGCATCAGTTGATGTTTCGATATTTTGCATAACGTATTTCATTTTCAAATGAATTTCGCTCATGTTAGTTTTGGCTAGCTCACAACATTTCTAGTTAGCAAAGCAAAACAAAATTAGCTTCGAGTTAATGTTTTGACGTTTTGTATTACACGATAACTTATTAAGTAAATAAGGATTTGTATTTTATTATAAATAAAAGTTTGTGTTAAAATTAAATGGTAAATTAATAATAAACTAAAGATTAAATTTGAATGGTTTTTAGGTTTGTAATATTCATATGTGATTCATATTATATTTCATTAAATGCTGTTATAAGAGTTTAGCATTAAATTTACAAAAAAAATAGCTAAACTTTGAAGCCTAATTAGAATAAATGCATAAAAATTCAAACAATTTTCTCTTGATGAATACAAAGGGCACTGACCTTCGAAGCTGTTGTATGGATTATTCATTATTTTCTTATGATGAAAAGAATTTTATCATAAGAAAAAAGAATTCGGAAATAAAGTAATACCCGTATACTGAATTTTTTTACGTACGTATACGAGAAAACGCCAGTAATCTGATACAAATGAAAAAGTGTCGGGTCATTAAGATGTCATGTCACATGATATAAACTCGATAGGTAATAGCAAAGTGTTTTAAAATATTCCATAGATTGGAATTTTGGTCAAGACTACGAGTTAGCCAGTCTAACCAACAGTTATTGAACAAAGTAAGGAAAGCGTCTAATCCGCTCGCTAGCTAGAGCATTGTGGTCCGTTGAAACAGCTGGAATATTTTTAACAAAATTTAACTTCCTATGGAACATCCAAAACTATCTAAATCAAAACAGTGATTATCATTCAACAGTTAACTTCTTTAAAGGTCATCTCGGTGTGTATTGTTTGCAACGATTAATAAGACCATACCCCTTTGCTAACATAATAATTCACTAGTATAAGTGAAAATATATAATTTATATAAATATAATATCTAAGTTTAAACGCAAAAATATCACACAAGGCTTATAAATAAGTTTATAAAATTTTAAAAATAATTTAATATAATAACTACAAATTTACTTGTACACTTCCTACAATTCTACAAATTTCTAAGCATTTGCAATCAACGACTTTGACTTGAATTTAACTTAAAAACGAAAACAATGTTATTTCATATTGAAAGGAAACACCGAAATTATTTTAATTTAACTGAAAATAAAGGCCTAATTACATTTTATTGCTATTGATAATGCTGTTATCAATCCGACACCCATAACTTAATTTGTATAACCTATAGCTCTGTTTGCTCAGGACTCCGTTACACGGGTTAACGACCTCCGTGGGGATTTTACACGGTTATGGCGTTTCAGCATTACAATAAAATTAAATCCCTAAAACGATAAGGGCACTGACCTCGGTTTATATTGCCTTTCACACCTAAATATAATAATGTCCTTACAGAAGTTTCAATTTGCACGGTGTGTTTGCTTTCACTTCAGTATACCGACTTGGGGATTATAATTAACATTTTAACATTTTTCCGTGGAAATTTTAATTGTATTTTTGTTGAGAAAACAATTTTAATTTAGAAACCGCATTTCCTTTCAAATGCATCGCTCAATATAAAAGGCGCATTCCTCCAAGAATTTTTTGTTGGATGTTTTGTATTTTTAATTTCGTCCAAATGGAAGAATTTTGTTCTCTTTCTTACAATATTCCTAACATTAGTGAAATTTCATGTATGATGTTACATCTGAATCTCTTTAGAAGCCTTTATGGCCTTCGAAATAGCTACTTCTTTTAAATTATATGATTAATAAATTCTTATTTTTAGTCTTATGATATTTGTATCGTCAAAGAAATTAAAAACAGAATATTCAATAAGAAAATTCAACAAGCGTCTTCTTCTCAGCGTCTTATTTAAAATAATGATTTACCTAAGGTTTCTTCATATATAAATATGTCGAAGTGGTGAAGATGATATCTTGATGATATCCTAAAAATCACTACATCTTTTTGCATATTTACTTTTGGTAACATGATAAAGAGAGACAGCATTAATGCAGTGTACAAGTAGATCTAAATTTTCAACCTCAAGTTGCTAGAGTATTTCGCTTGGAATCTCGTCGGGCCCTACACCGCTTTCCCGGATTGTGAGATTTTAATTGCGTGTGAAACAACTTCACTTTTAATTATATGAACTATATGGCGATGTGTCATATAGTTGGCAGGGATGGCAGGGAATTGTTTTTCTAACTGTGTATGCCTGTGTAAAAACCAAGACTAAAATCAATTTCGTCGCTTGTGTCACCATCTAGTGGACTGAAAATTTGCTAAAATAAAATAAATGATAAAATCTAGTAATCAAATCATCAAAAACTATATTGGAATGTTTACGCTGTCTAAACCTTAATTACTGCCTACTCTCCTCCGCATACCTGCGGTGCAGAAGTTAGCAGGTTATAAACATAAATCAACATTAGCTGGGTTTAAGACAAATAATTTCTTTCTTTTGGATTCGTAGGAGACGACAACAAAAATGTGCTGCTCTGCTATTTAAATCACCTCTGTAAATAATCTAACTAAAAGACTGTAAAGAGAGTTGCAGACCCTCTTTACAGTCTTTCTTGTAATCGTATTGGTACTACAATTAAAATTAGTCTTGTTATAAATATTACACTCTCCTATACAGTAAATTGTCTTACAAAATACAACTTTCCATAGTAACTCTGTTGTGATCTTATCACACCGATACTAACATTAGGAGTTGATTATTATACCATAAGAAGGCTGTTAAGCGCGTGGTCGGAAGGAATTAATTATATTGATGGAAGAGCGGCTGGCCTCAAGGTTGTGAACAAAATGAAAGATTGGTCGGTACATTCGCCTACGTATTATGCTCCTTAAGTTAACGAAATCGTAGTTACTTAATAAACTACCACAAAATTTATATGATAGCAAATATAAAAAACCAAACGAAGCCAACGAGCTTTAAAATTTGTAGCTGAAGAGCCATTGAAGTAGTATTTGTTGTCTATCTAGGGCCCTTAATAAAATACAATACAAAATAATTATAATGCAACTCACAAATTATCACACTATGTTAGGATTTTGAAGAGTAAGATTACAAAAATTAAACCCCTAGCGTTGCTCGTGTCCTTTGGCAACTTTAGCCACCATCGAGTGGACCTTCAGCAGCGCCTAAAGTAGCCCTTCACTTACTTTTTGTTTAAGACATCACCAATAAGCTGTCGTCCAAAATGCCCAAAATCGTCCACTTTCTTACAGAAAAATGGTTCCGTTTCTGGACGAATGTAGACAAAAGGTGGTGGTCTAGAGAAATCGCGTAATACGTGAATTACGCGAATTCGGGTTACAGAACGAACCTGTAAAACTTTCGTAACCGGCGCCCGCCAATCAAAACAAAAATAAAGTCGAACCGTTAAAAAGCTCGTTAAACGCGATCCATCGACCCGTTTCGCGGACTCTGTTTACACTTTTTTCGCGTTTATTCACTCATTTTACGAGAATAAATTATGAAGTACGAAAACTTACCAATCAATTGGCGGTAAAAGTATTCGCTATACTCTGACCTTGCCATGCCTTGAATAAATTTAGACAGTTGGACATTTCTTCTCTGTTTTCTTGATAAAACAATATGATAAAACAAAAAGATGAGTATATTGTTTCATCATATTTTATATGGGTCATGATCGAAATAATATTTATATTTAACAAAGCCTATATTAATATATTTATATTTATATTTAATATTTATAATATTTAATAATTACAGATACTTAAAAAACCTTATTATTTGACCGCTTTTGACTTTTTGTTTTTTGATAGTAAATTCGCCCGAATAAAGAGATATTAGATTAGGAACATACAAACTTAAACCTTAGCCCTACTTCATCATCCTTTATATAGTTGTGTTTTTGCATAAATACATCAATTTTGTTTGTTATATTTAGTATAAAACATACCACAAACAAAATAAAATCTAATTACTCTCATCCACTATTAGTTACTCCTTTAGAGACAAAGAGAATTATACCATGTCATACTTATTCATATAATGTACCATATTGTGTTTAACATTTAAAAGTTTGATTATTATTATTACAATACATTCCTAAAATTAATTAGTAATTATTTACTAACTAACTTATCTACTTGTATTTCTATTTTATTTTTTATTACATCGCATCGTAATACTCGTACCCAAGCAACCGTTGCAAGTATATTTTTAACATCTGTCAGAAATCAGAATACAGCAAATCACATGAGTTATTTAGACATGCGTTACCTCCAATGTTAGACTTTATAGTGTAAGAACTAGAGCGTACAAGTTATTCTCGCAACTGTTATGAAATACATCGTAATAAAATAATACATTACATGTGTTTACACCTTAAAACATGTAATTAACTGCATTTGCCAGTTAAATGTTATACGTAGGGACGGAAAAAATATTTTTCACCGTTTTCGTTCCAGTATTAATTCTATCCTCAGCATCTTTATCTTTTTTCCAGACTGGATGGTCTTTCTAGTCGAAATTTATCCTAATAGATTTTTATGACAAGCGTGTGAATACTTTTGCATTTATAAAACTGGTTAGGATAATATTTGTAATTATTTGTCAGATATTAATGAGGACGTTTGGATATTAATGATATTAATACATTAAAAATAACTTAACATTATTCTTAACCCATTAATTTTACCTATTTGTTATTGCCTGATTTTAGTATGCCAGTTCATATAATGTAACCTGTTATGTTTAATATTTAAAAGTTTGAATACTACAATACTTTAATTTCAAGGATGTTCAATTTGGTTCCGAAAAGAATAAAAATTATTTTAAAAATAAGAAATATTTTATATGTATTAACATTCAAACTTGAGAAAACCTTCATAAGTATTTAATACTGGTGTGTTTTTTTAACGTGAATATTTCAATAATAAATATTTCAACAGAATATCTAACGAAAGCAATAACGAATATATATGTGTTGGTAGGTGTTTTAATATTCCCAATTCCTCCTTTTTACCGAATTAAGAATGATTATACTCCTGTAAAAGGGATGTTAACTTTAAAAGGACTTAGAAAGTTTCGAGATGCCCTTTTAAAGAAGAAACTAACAGAACAATGTGAGGTTTCTTCGTTGGATAATGACGCAAGCAATCATTATAACCTGTTTAATGTTACGCGGACGTAGGCGTTTGTTTGCCACCAAAGTAGGCCTCCAAATGATCAACCCCACACCTTGCAGCGTTATGTACACAACGAATTTGGAGAACAGAAATAGAACAGTTTGCGCGCTAGGATTGATACCAAAACCCACTTTCCTTAAAACAAAGAAAAAATAAACATTATTGAAATACTTGCACTCGACAGATTTATTTATCTAGGCAGTTACAGCGCAAAGATTTACAAAGTCAAAATAATATACAAGCTAAAAAAATCTCAAATTCAACTTAGTGTAGTTATAAGTAACAACTTATATAATTAATTTTAAAGTTTATTTTCAGTTAATAAGCCTGTCTGCGGAACTTTATGTAAAAACAAATATTTCCTTTTACACATCTTAATATATTTTTAAATATATTTCCCAATGTCGCCTAACAGCATAATCGACACTATTCTTCTCGGACGATAGTACCATTGACAATAAAATTTATATTTTTTCAAAATGTTTGCTATTGTGCGTTTAATAAAATTGTCCGTGATTTGCTTCTATAAGAGTTGCACCCTTATATAACATTTTTTTTTACCTCATATGTCTTAAATAAAAAAGATCATTCAGAATTTGAAAAGATACACGTGCAAATTTCACAAGATGTCATATCGCAGACTAAACAGGTCCATGCATTATTGCGATGACAGTTGCAACTCGAGGCGGGTGTTGCCATCAATATAATCTGCGTATGCGCATGTCCGTCCGCAACTCTGACATAACTCGGCCGCACGTTTCGCAACGTGTCTATTTATAAGTTCGCTATTTGTCCGACCAAATTAAACACTGTTTAGTTTATTTTACGCGGTCTCTTTATAATTATAGTGGCCGTGTCTTTAACCGCTAATTGGAGCTTATATTTAGCACAAGTTTCGTATGTAACAGATATCTTTTTATATTTCTAAGAATGCGGTTTAGTTTGTTTTCAATGAATTTTATTTTCATCATATTGTTCAATATTACTCACATTATATGCAGTTTACTTTTAAACCAAAGGATTTAGTGTGTACAAGGATTAGCGCATTTTAGCTAGAGTTCATTTTTCTTAGTGATAAACGGTGATAAACCTTAATAGGGCATAAACCATAACTCCTTTTATTTTTCTATGCAGTATTTTTTCCTTTTTTTAAATCCTCTTAAAATCCATTTTAAAAAAATGAAAATTTTAATATTCTTCGATTACTTTGATAATCGTTTCTATTTAGATTTCATATGTGTCTCCGCATAAAATCCAATTAGATAATTTTAATTTCAGACCAGGAAGTGCTTTATATTAATTTATTGCCTCATTAATGGTACCATGGCGTTTACAATATTAAAATGTTATGCAGTTGTAACGCGACACTTTCTTTTTTGCTAAATTAAAAAGTTTTTTCTATAAGTTCACAGTAAGCGCACCTAAAGTAAGTCAAGTCGAGTTTTTCTGTAATTGGGTTCACATTCTTTATTTTTTTTTTACGTGAGAATGTTCAAACGCTAATCCGACGCGAATTCGTAGTAGGGTACACTGCCTTCTACAGCCGCGCGTAGAAGATCTATGTGAAATTTAAATCGTGTGCCGTTATATTTCGACGTGTGAATAAAAGATGCCAGAGCCACTTTAATCCTGTTCCCATCTTGTCTTTAACCTTTTTTGTATTAGCAACGACAGTGCAGTTGCATAGGCGACATCTACTTATCACCTACTAGACCGACCGGTCTGTCGTCCGCATCGTTAAAAATGTCTTCAGAATCACACTAAAGTGTCGAATCCGAAATCGATATTGTCTTATAAAATAAGTCCGAGCGTGTCCCACATTAGTTTCGAATAAAGAGAAAGAGGTTATAAAATGAGGTCGCGAAGGAATTGATAAATTTCTCTCATTTTCCTTTGTACAGCTGCTCATAAAGGCGAAGGGACGCGCTCGTAAATAAACTGTTTCCTGGTCGAATCGAGATAAAAGCATTAAATTTTTCAACGTCCAAACGATTCAAACGATGCGATCTGACTCGTAAGTAACAATGTCTTAACTTTCCCAGAATGAGATGTTTGTCACATTGAAACCAAACATTCGGACCGAATTCCAGTCGCGACATCCAAATCCGTAGATGAAATGGGCACGCTAACTACGAGTAGAAATTTCAGTATCGTGTTCATTATAGGAAATAGTTTTCTTTACTATGCAATTGCACAATAAATAAATAATTAGTATTAAGAATTGTATTAATTTTTTTCTCAACTTCTTCGTTTATCGCTCTTTCCATTAGTTGAAACCTTATTGAAATCCGTTGAGTGGTTTAGTGGAGAAACAAGACAGAGGCGGACAACGACTTACTTTATTTTGTATACATATATCACATAGTCATGTGATATATGATGTGTCAAATGATCTCCACATACGAAATTTTTCTCCTTTCAAATTGATAATTGACATTCGCTTTTGTTACATATTAAAGAAAACATAAACACAACTAACATACCGTCTAGAAACTAAGATTTTTCAGAAAAACAATTGATTGAATTTACATTCAGTATATTTAAAATAGAACGAGAAGAATTATTTCTACAAATAAATAACGAGTGTGAAAATTATTTGTAGCTATTTCTTAAATACTTAATGTGGAATTTAATAAATAAGAAATTTGTAAATTACACATTGCTTGTGAACTTATTATTATATATTTTCTACTTACCGTCAATAATATAATGTATTAATTAAGTTAAATGTTGAAAAAAAAAAATATCCATAAATTCATTAGAACTGCTTCTGAGCAGCGCTGGTTTTATGTTTATTTTTAGTTTTATAGTGCTGTATATTAAACATTCATAATTTAATTATAATATAATAAATGTCCAGTGGTAAGGAAACTAAAAGTTTACTATTTCACGGAACAACAATATTTGATTACACGAATATAACCGTTCTCGACCGTTTCTGAAAAACTATAAACCTACATTTGTTTCCCTTTTACAGTTAAGTAATATATAAATTTCATTGAATATTTTACGTGTTTATCGTTTGGTTATACCACAAATTAATTGTTGTAGAAATTTAGTAAACAATACTAATTTACAATTATCATATAATTGTTCTCTGATTTTTTTTTAAATTTCAAATTTTTAAATTTGTTATTTATATAAAACCGATAAAAAAGTAAATGAGGATACAGCAACACTTAGAATAAATATACATGAACACAAAACATTGCATAATAATTTAATGACAAAACGAAAATATTAGAATACATGTCCTTTGTTGTCATCACCTTGTGAATTTAGACAAACACACTTTAACACCTGGCGTTTTGTAGTTATTTGTGGTGTTAAGGCCACTTAAATTAAGCCGACAGGTAATGTCCCATGGTCTCGGCCTATTCTTAGATGGGTTCATTCGTTTTAATTGCTGGGAACAACAACACAATACATAGTTTGTTGGATTTGTGTTTAGTTTTAAATCGTATTGAAATTATTATTTAAACATTAAGTTTTGAAGGGATCTGCAGATCTTCATGTAAAAGTCATTACATTACACTCGCTTGACCCAAGATGAACCAACCGCCTAGCTAGCGCATTGTTAGCAACCCAACCAATTAATTTTTTTAGGCAAAGTTTTTAATTACTTTTAGTTAGATTATTTTCTTTATAAAACTTCATAAACTCATTTTACAGGCGATATCTAATTCAAACATTTGCAAAGGACATCCCCGTGAATTGCATTCGGATTGAATAAATTACTTGCAAGAAATCTAGTGAACTTCATGTAACAACATTTCGTCCAAAAATAGAATCTTAAAATAGATTTACTAGACGGTGATTTGACGGTTCGTTGCTTTATTGAAAAGAAATTTCTTAAAAGTGCTGAATAAAGTGTTTCTAATTAAAGACTCGCTGAACTAAATTGAAAAAATACATGTGAGGCGAGGGCCTATAATTGGGACGACCTAAGTGTACTTTGAAAGTAGAACGTATAGAGTTGTGTCTGGTCAGCATAAAACAGGTGCTTCTGATAGCAGTCAGGCTCGTGAATTGCGTTTGTTATGCACATAACGAAATTAAATTACCCACTTAGTTTTTTGCATCCGTTATAAGCATTTGAATATACAATAAAATGCAAGCACCTCTCATATCCAATGAGAGGTTAAATTAAAGCCAAGTATTATGATTATAACTAGTAAAAAGATTATACAGTCTTTTTGATAAGATATTGATTTTTTTTTTTTATTAAAGGGATAGTTTATGAAAGTTATTATTATATAATACTTCTGCAATTTTTTCTGAACGGGTGCAATTTTTTCTGCAAATTATATATAGAAACCTTCCTCGTAAAACGCTCATTCCATTAGTGAAAACCGCATTAAAAATCGACGGCATAGTTTAAAATAGTTTTGGAATCGGTTGTGTACTTTTTAAAATAACATTCTGCGAGTACTTTTATAGTTCGGTACATGTAAAAATCATACATTTTCTAATATTATATATTTATAGATTTATTAATAAATGCAGAACAGAAGTTAATTTCTATGAGATTGAGAAGTAAGTTAATAAATGTTCGTTCAAGATATAATATCTTGAACTATGTATGTGTATTCACCCGTAAGACAACTAAAATCCGAAAGAGGCGTCATGACGTGCGTCTTGTCGACATTAAATTCGAAGTTCTCAGCACCGGACCATAAAATGAAGTGCATGCTTTTTATTGACTGCCACTATTAAAGAAAGTGCAATCTGTCTTTTGTTTGCAGACTATAAAACAGATCTGGGGCCCTAGTCAAAGTAACAATTTAAAACGATAACGAAACGATAACGAAGTTCGAAAACAATAAAATGTATAGGATTGACATATGCTAAATCACGCTAAATCACGTGATATATCCCATACATTTTATTCTTTCGAACTTCGTTATCGTTTATAGACGTTAGTTTGACTAAGGCTGGAATCGTTCACTTTTTTTTACTAAGATACTCTATTGACAGACTGTGCTTTTTTTATACTAAAGTAGTTCCAGTTCTTAGTTGCAATATATTTACCACAAATATTAATAATAAGCATTATTAAAGGTAAAGCATTTGTTAAGAATATGGGAATAACGTCGCAATAAGTATATTTTTATCAGCGCCGCATTAGTTCTTTTAAAGAAGTAACTGAGACTTAAGTAGACTTAAGTATATTTAGAAAGGCTAATACTTACACCCTTTATATACATTACAATTTGAATAAAATTAATTAATTAATTAAATTTAAAAAGAATTTGAAACAGTAACATATTAAAACTGGGATGCCTGCGGTTTAAAAAAAATAGTAGATATTAAAAAATACGTAGTTAAATAATGCTTACGTAGATTTATGAGCCAAAAAATTACGCGGTATCGTACAAAATAAGTTCAATGACACACCATTGTTCTTTCTTCATACATAAATCTCAATGGCGAGACATTTACGCAACACATGTGTCTTAACATTGAAGACGGACGATTACATAACAAGCCGTCTATCACCCATAATATGATTGCGGACGTACGTTTGGTTCCATAGAAAGCGACAAGCTAAAAACGATCAACTAAAAACACTCAAAAACACTCAAAAGGCTGTTAACTAAGTTTTATGATAAACCGCAAACAATATAATATAATTGTTGGTTTTCCCTAATAAAATAAAATAAAATACACTTTTTTATACATTTTATGTTATAATAACGCATCCGACGGTCCATATGTACGCCACCGATACTTCAAATTTATTTTTTGTTTATATTTACATTCGAATTGTCCATTTTGTCCATTTTTATCTAAAACTTTAATATTTTTGTTTTTGCTATATTTTGTTAGATTATTGAAATATATTAATAGTACACAGAAACATTCTGAAACACTAATCTGAAAAGTTACTTTGTAGCTGTATTTTTTATATAAATGTAAGACAGTAGGCTAACAGTCCACTTGATGGTTGGTGGCTACCGTCGCCTATTAACACAAGCAACTCCACAGATTCTACAAGTGCATTGCTGACCTTAGTACGATAAGGGGTTATTAAGGAATAGGAGAAAAGGTTCTGGTACCCTTTAATCACTCACTTTAAGGAGGTCTTTGGAAGGGATAACTTTTTTCCCTAGTTTATTCTTTAATCATAAAATTATTAATAGCGACTTTAGAAATGTCTTTCACGGTACAGGTGTAGTCTAGTATGGGATACACTGTAAATCAATATATTTTTAATCACTAAATGCTTTCTTTCTTTCTTTGTCTTATAAATCGCCTGTACAGTGGCCATGCCACATTTAAAGTATGCACTCACTTACACAACACAGTCTATCACCGATCATGATCGTAACCCGTGAAAATAGACTCGCCGAATTTAACACTCCCTTTGAACTTTCCGGTGGGTATTGTTTACCAGATTAGGAAGCTCGCGCGCACAATACCGAATACTCTGTCTGACATAATTACTGTCATAAACGTTTACTGTTCATTAAAATTGTAAAGAATTTCTGTTGGACGAGTTTCGAATACATAATGCAGAATGCCTCCTTACATTACAATCTACAGTTTTATTTAATAAATTCAAGGCATAGTTTATATGAGATTGTTATTATGTGAATTGTAGTAGAATTACACAACATATTATAAATAGATTCTGAGGATACGGAATAATGAGATTACAACATAGCTTTTGCCTGTAACTTTGTTCGTGTATCTTTATAAATTATATTATAGTCTGAGTTTCATCAATTACATCAAAATCTATTAAATAGTTTTCAGTATAACATCCAACTATGGTCACAAACTTGTACATTTATAATATTACAGTAGGATTAATAGGATTTCGTGTGTTTCCATCTGTAGCCGAATTTTGAAACCTTTTTATTTTAATCTATACTAATATTATAAAGCTGAAGAGTTTGTTTGTTTGGTTGGTTGGTTGAACGCGTTAATCTCAGTGAAAAATTATTTTTGTGTTAGATAGCCCATTTATCGAAAAAGACTTTAGACTATATAACATCACACTGTGACCAATAGGAGCGGAGCGTCAATGGAAAATGTTCCAAAAAAAGCGGGGAAAATGATTCCTTTTTGAGAGCTTCCGTTGCGTGCGCTGCGTAAACGGTTTAAGTTACCCAAAAATCAAGTACGATGGAATTATTCCTCTTTAAAGTTCTAAAAAAAAGTTCAATTCGGGTCGGTTCAATTCACGCACGCGCATCACTGGCCGGCCGCCTGTAGCTCTGCGAGGTACCATGCCGCGCGGCTCAGACGCGTGGTTGACTCCCTACGGCACGGTTGTGCTCAGCGAGCTGATTTTTTAAATTTGTTTTTGCGATATCTCATCGTATAATAATTACTTATATATATTTTCTTTTTCTACGCGGACGAAGACGCGGGCACCAGCTAGTTTTATTTATATAATTATAAATAAATGAATATAGTGTGAACTAATTTTATATTTTTTCATGAATTTACCAAATATTATTTTTTTTTTTGCTGAAACCTGATTGCATTACACCCCCAGCTAATATATGATGGCATTAAATGAATCGTCAGCTTGCCAGGTGTTACAATAATGAAGTTTTTGTGCTCATATGGATTTTTGAATTTTTTATATATACGTTCATCTCTGATACCACTAATAAGACAAATTACGATTAGGAAAACTGTGGTTTATATCAGTGGTTAGAAAGTGACTCGTGTACATTTCAAATAGTAGAGCGAACACTGAGCCGTATGTGTATTATACATTATACACTTCCTGATCCGATCGTCTGACGCTTATTGCATAATGCAATCACATTATCTCAGAATTAACCGCCCGCTCCATAAAAAAATCCCGCACTACGATTTTTTTATGTGCGAACTGACAAACTTTGTCTTATTTTCTGAATACCTGCGCGTACTGTAGTTTGTCACATATTCTAAGTGACCTTCCCACTTACTACTTCTGTACCTATTTAATGATCAAAACATGTTTTTTTTTTCATTGTAAGGACCTTACAGTGACAACATGAGTAAAAAAAACATGTTTTTTTCGCTGAAAATAAAACCTGAAACAGGTAAGTAAGTAGGTACATAAAATAATGAAGTCCAAAAAAAAATTAATTAATATTTTGTTTACATGGCTTTAGTATTTCCAAAAAATTAAAATGCGTAGCCAGATTTTTGGATCAAAAAGCTAATATAAAAATACACATTGGTATCTTATGTATAAATTAAATTATATACTATTTAAAAATTAAAAAGAATGTGGGTGAAAGAATGAAAAATAATAAATTATTGTCTACTAGAAGAACATTTTATTTTGCCTAAAAATTATTTCATTGTTATTAGTAAGTAATACTTAGATAAATAACTGCGAAGAAATCTCAATGATCAAAGCCAAGTTTATTTATAAATAATTTTACGCTCAACCTATATTCGCAAAATAATTGCGACAATTGTTCGCTCTAGTAAGCTTTCTTTACATACTCGTACATATGTTACGAGTTGTTGGAAGCTGGAGGATTGTTTAGCGAGACCTCCATGGCGATACTATGTGTAGCACAGTAAAGCAGTTTGTCCAGTAAAGAAACTTATATATTTCATACTGAAGAAAAGAGTTTGGAAATCTAGTAAATATATTGATATACATAATATCGTAATATGTTGTAATATGTATATTGTATATACTTAACAAGTTTATAAATAATACAGAATGCTAACTATTTAAAATTAGTTGTTGTCCGCAGCTTCTCATGAGAACTCATAGCTGCATAAAGAGTAAAAGTAACGATTTTTGCCTAGTGTCATTCAAATGCTTTTAGTGATTAACATATAATTGAGATCTAACAATAATAATAAAAGAAACTTTAATAACATAAGAATGCAACTTTTTTTAAAGTAGATAATGTATTAATTTACCTATTGCATCGGTACGGCGCGTCAAATATTACTTCAAATTTACCACGAATTAGCAAATACTAACCAATTTTTCTTAAAAATATATAAAAAACTATTTTTAGGCTATTTGAGAACTTGTCTTCCAGATTTGGTTATAGATAATAATGTAGAACAATCTTTTACAATTTCAACGAAACATAATTTTTATTTATTATTATTTTGATAATCATCATTGATCAAGTTACTATTTAAGGGGAAATACTCTGACACAAATAAGCATATTCGAATGATGTTTTTATACATATTTCGTGCAAACTATTTAACGGGGCTTTGGTTAGATTGAAATTTACGCCTTTTCTTAGAGACAATAATATTTTATGAATTATTATTAGTAAATAAAGTTACTAGTGTATCTAGTTTAAATATGTACCGTTGAGAGTCAATTCCGAGAAACCAAGACGAAGTGGGGCGAGACGGCCGATGTCAGGGTGGCTTCGAGCACGAGAGAACTTTGTGCAAATTATTCGGGACAGTAAACATTAAAGATGAATCTGTGTTTAGCCACCGATAAATAGACGGTAAAGACACTTGAAAAAGATACGAAACCTTCCACTGCCTAATTATTTTATTCTTCGTTTGGCAAAATCAAAAATCTGGTCACAAAAATTTGGTTTGTAAAGTTATGGAAAATTATATAAATTAAAAAGTAATTTTTATATTATTTTATATATTTTTTTTTATAAAACTAGTATAGTGCGCATACTGGTCGTACTTCGACCGTAATCATTTTGAATGTGGAAAAATAACTGTTTATTAAGATTTTTTGTCACTTTTATCACTATAGCTACGAGTAAATTAAAAAAAATCTGTTCACAAACAAATGAAATGAAGCGGTTTTGTCTTTACCTTTATATGTAGATAAAATCCGCTGAAGGTTCTAAATTTAAAGCAAAATATATTCTAAAAATAACATTTTCCATTATAACTTGATTCGTAAACCCGACGTGTAATATATTGGGGATTGAGTGTTTGACGTCACAGATATAAATTAATTTGTACTGAAAGGGAAAAGGGTAGAATACTTTGAGATAATGCAATTGAGAAGAGTCGATGCGAAATGTCGATCGTGATTCCATTTACCCTGACCTCGGTTGCTTTCCATGCAGACCTGCGAATATACGAATAGATCTATAATTGTACTGCTGTTTAAATTTTATTGTATTTTTTATTTTTTTCAGAAAAGTTTTACACATCCAATTAATGACTTTTCAAAAAGACTTTTGTATATTTATTTGTGTGTTTCTTTGGTTGCAGGTACTTAAACTATCAAATTTTTTGCTGGTGAATGTTTTTGAAGAACAAAAAGGTTTGTTTTATAGAACTAAATTAAAAACAAAAGGACTAAAAATGAAACATATTTTAACTCTCATTGCATTTATGAAATCGTTTATTATGACCGATTATCAACGCACAGTCAAAATTACTAGAAAGTCTAAAAAGCTGAAATTTGGAACATAGGTTTATTTTATAATGTAAGTATCCGCTAAGAAAGGATTTTTTAAAATTTTTACTTCGTGCGAAGCCGGGGGCGGGTCGCTAGTACTAAATATAATGTATATATGCATTATAATAAGATATAAATATTTTTGTCTTATAACGGTGTTGCTTTGTCCATAGACATAATTATCAGCCACTTAGCTGTCTGCTACAAATTCATATAAAAATATTCAATACACTGAAAATACTTTATAATTAGATCGACAGCTCTTAGAGTCCTTCATTATTATGTTTCAATATCCGTTTCATATGTTAAGCATATGTAGGTCCTAGGCTTTTATTAGACATCATAGGCACCTTCGTAAATGTATAGAGGTATCTTGTGCAAGATTTCCCTCGTTTTTACACGTCACATCTCATACATATTATTTTTACTCGTATATACTATTACTATATACCTACTTTGTGGTGCATTATCGCGGAAATCAGTTCCGACCAATTGTAGGAAATGACAAGGAAGCGTCAAAAACCTTCAAAATTGCTAAATTGCGTTCATTAAAAATTATTTTATTTTATTTTTAGAAACGTTTGTTGCTTACAAAGAAATTGCAAATATAATTAGCTGTTTCTACTTTATAAAATTTTTTATATAGATCTACTTAATATATAGAAAGAATGTTACAAACAAAAGGTCACTAAATTAAACGAGCAAAGAAAAATTAACCAGTTATCTAATTTTTTTTTTTTTATAATTTACAATTTTCATAATTATATACACAAACCTACCTCGTTTATCCCTCTTTCCATTAGTGTAAGTAAACCGTATCAAAATTCGTTGCGTGGTTTAAAAGTTAGTGGATAAACAGACAGACACGACACAGAGACATCTAGTTATGATCTAGAGACGATCTTTTTAGTCAAGGTAGCAAATAGTAAAATAAAAATACACCTTCATACTTTCATATAGAAACATTTCTCTCAATTCGAGTTATTAGTCAACTTAATTCAATTAAACCGTGCGACCGTATTTTTTTTTTTTTTTTTTTCAATAGATTCGGTCAGAATGTTTTTTTTATGGTATATATTTAGAAAAGGCCTCAAATCATTCAAAATAAAATAAAAGTATAGAACTGTTAGACGCGTGTCGTTGTTATTTATTATAAGTTTATATCTTACGAAGTGTTATTTATAGTGTTACAGTGCGTGTCTCTGGTATAGTTTGTCGCGCGCGACTTGATTTGTCGCCCACTACTGTTTGGGCCACGGTCGAAGAGACACATTTTACAATAAAAAAAAAATATTTATACAATCCAAAACATTAGATAATTTACGACCTATGATAAATCTCATACGCGACGCACGAGTAACACATGTATTCAATTATTATGCGTACAACAAACAAAGCAACTAAACAGTAACAAGGAACATACTACCATAAATTCACTATTCTATGAATTGTTCATTTTTTTCTAATAACATCACTACTTCTATGCTATACTCGTATTCTATACATATTGTAAAATAAAATCATTGTATGGCCCGTGTCTGTTTCTCCGCTAACTTGTGCTAAATCACCGACGGATTTCGATACGATTTTCAATAGCGGAAAGAGGGATAAACAAGGAAGGTGTATAATTTAAAATTTTCTGAAAAAATAATTTCATCCGTGTTCATAAGTTAAACTGTCTATTTATATATTTGTGCTTCCTAATCTCGGAACTGTTTTCACTAAAAGATGGAGTAATTATAAGTCAAATTCCCCTACTGAAGATCATGAAGTGAGATAAAATAAAATATATTATATTTCCAATACTGTCATTATGGCATTTAAATATTATATAATATATATTAATATATATTAATATATGCGCCCGCGCAATGCACATTCTTCAAATGAAATAATTGGATTTCTGTTCACTCTGTTTATTGTTTACGGTTTGCCTTGAAATATTATGTATGTGATTGTAAATAGTTTGTGAAAAGTAATACTATTTTATATAAAAATCTATTTAAATACAGTTCTGATGTAATAAATACTATCATTTACGTATGATATGAACGAATCATTCTGTCTGTCAACTGACCTATTAGGACCAGAGATTTATAAATATTATAACAATCTAACGATTGTCATCTAAAGACATAAAACTCTGTAACAAATGATATAGTTTTTCAAAAATGTATTCTCTATAGAACTAAATAATGACAGTAAAGTTGGTATGCGAAAACTAATATAGCGTTTGTAAACGCAAATGCGCTAACCAAAAATAACGGGGCGAGTTCAGGCTTATTGGTTGAATTTAAATTCAATTCGAATTTAAATTCAACCCCGACGTGCGTCTACTATCAAAGTGAGACAAAAATGTAAAATAGTTTTCAACCGTGTGATTTTCCATGCAAAATTTTATTGTTGAATGGAAGCAATTTGTTTCCTAGAAAAGTGAAGCCGTTTCAATTTCAATATAATGTAAATGTTTCCAATCGCGTGCAAACCGAACGAGTGTCACGTGAACGCCGCGTGAACCTGACCACAAACTACTGTCGACTTTGGGATTCGAGTTACGTAATGTTACACCTTTTCTGTATTTTGTAATACAATTTAAAAGAAAAAAAAATGTACATCACAAACAAAAAAAACCTTAATTTATAAAACAACCTAAAAAAATAAGCAATGGAAATACCAAAATATTCTCCGCTCAGTATACCACAACACTGATCTTCCATAGAAAACATTTCCTAATTTAATACATAACTAGCTTTTGCCGCGACTTCGTCCGCGCCTCTTTTTCATAGGTGTCAAATAAAACTTATAAGTATTATTCAATATTTATTGCTCATATATTTTTGTTAGGCGTTGAATTTTTAATCTTTTTAGATGATGATGATCGGTTGAGTGGTTAAGGCGTGTAAGCGTAACAAAGAAACTATCTTTCGCATATATATTATTAAATAGGATATACAATACATAATAATACACAAAAGAATAAAAAATAAGTAAGTAGTATAAAGTATTAGTAGTTATAAAGGCGTAATTATATTGACACTTTAGCATTAGTTTTATACTTTAATTTTATATTTTAAGTAATTAATTAATTAAGTAAGAAAATGGAGTATAAGTATTCAAAATTATAATTTTAATTAAGGGTCGTTTTCAATAGAATCGTGGCGACCTCGTTTTACCCCTGCCTCCTACTATTCATTCAGGAATGTATTTTAAACTCATTCATTATAAGTCTATATGCGAAAGCGTTAAAAATAAACCATAAACAAGAGATTAAGCAAATATTTTCACTTAAATATTCGATTGTATAAAAGTATTTTTAAATCTAATTAATTAACTTTAAAACAGTCTGAATTTATAATTAATACGCAATTAACATAAATTCGTATTAATTATAAATATTTTAAATATATTGTTATATATGTATACTTATTTTTAATTTCGCATATAATGACGTAAACACAAAAATATGTTGAAGGATTTTTGCGAAAGCCTCCACATTATCAGATCAAATTAATTAGAACGCTTCGGTTCGGTGCTCAGGACGCAATTAATTTAATCACCCTACCGTGTTTCCATTCCACACTAGTGATAGTTGCGAGTTTTATTTTAAATAAAAACAACCTTGCTACAATATCTTCATTATTTTTTATAAAAAAAAACTATCGCCGCCCACGGTCCCGCACGCTTCAAATTATAAATAAAAACCTTCCTTAACGCTCTTTCAATTAGTGAAAACTGCATTAAAATCAGTTTATAAGATCTAAGCGTACATACAGAGGGATTTTGTTTTATACTAAGTATGTAAAGAAAGGCATATTGTATGAACGTCAGGCATTCATAACCGCAAGAAACACCAGGGGACATGCAAGTGCCCTGCCTTTGATAGAATAAAGGGTCAAGGACAAGGCGATGATTGGGAAGAATCTCATCCCTTAATCACCCACCAAAACAGAACAGCATATGTGTTTAGAAAGTAACAGCTGACAGGTGCAGTGTGTACGTTGACGTACCTCTACTATCACTCCACGGTCTGAATTGAAGCGAACACTTAACGGCTAATGTTTTAGAATATATGCATGTGCGTTTATTTATTTATATCAAATCAAATATTTTTACTTATTAAATATTAATTTTACAAATACAAAACATGTTCAAAAGCAACTGCAAGTCTTTTTATTAATATTTTCATCTATGTTCTCTTTTCGGCCGTGGTTTTGTTATATGTCGGCACTTATCTATGCTATCGTAAATCAGAGAACACTATCATATGTGCGGTATATGTAGGTAAGGTAATGGCCGGATATAAATGGCGACGTTTATATCCGGACGGGGTGCGTCCTGTTACTTTCTCACATTAGTGTAACCGTAGCCGTGACCGAATTTACTTACGTAATCAAACCATAAATATCACTCGTGTTATGCCAACCTTCGATGCGAATTCGTGATAAATTAAAACGGAACTGCTTAGCGACTAGATTTTGTAGCGGAAAATATTTTTATGCATACAACATATTTGATTGAAGAACCTCTGAAACAGATTTACAGTTAATTTTCTAGTAATAAAGAGTATTGTTTTATATTTTAAAATTACTATTACTAATCTTAAAAATATTACTAGTTGTTTACATTCTAAAATGACTTCTATTAATTCATAGTTAATAGTTATTTCAAATAATCATAATAAAAGTATTTATTTTTGAATAGTCCTCGAATTACCATAACAACTGTTAAATTGCAATACATACAAACATACTTGTTTATATATATTACGCTTCTTTGTATTGTTTTTTTATGTTCTATTCGAAATCTATTTTTATATAATATGAGCTTAACAAAAAGCCGAAATTGAAAATAATAGACGGTTATCAATTTTTTAATTTGTATAGAATATAATAAATATCGTTTATTATATATCGCTCACGTTTTTCCTCTAAATGAAAATACAAAAGAATTCTTAACCTAAATTTGGTGCATAAACATTTCTAAAAAATCTGCAACACTCATATTATATGCGACACAAATAAGATTCCACTTAACGAAGTGGGAAAAAATCCATGTCCTAATTGGAAAGTGGTTTGGGCGGGCGGGAACAGGGCGGGCGGTTTGACTGAGGGAAAGAAAAGTGTTGTAAGCGGTGCGCCATTCGCGCTAAAGCAGCCGTCGCGAACGCACGCGGGCTTAACGCGTTTCCATTAAGCTTATTGCAATTCGCGTAGTAAGTATTCGAATCATATTTCCCGAGTGTATATTATGAAACAGAAGTGAATAAAGTAATTATAAAGAGTGAACAGTTCGACAATGACATTGGACAGAGTTGAAACGTTCAGTGGTAAAATACAGCCTGCGGTCTCTGTGTCCTGCTTGTCGCAGTGTCAAACGATTTTCGGAAAAAGGCTCAAGCGCTGGGGTTCCACGGGATCGTGGGTATGAATGAACACACATTTCTTTCATATTATTAGTGTTGTTTTAATGCATTACCTAAATGTTATTAAAACCTCAAAAATAAAGCGTTAGTTATCAAAAGCTTTCACTATCTACAAATGATCGTTTGTTTATATTTACTTGCATAGAATATCATTTTTTGGCTATCCGCCCCTGGCTTTTATTTGTAAGCCGATTGGAATAAAACAAACACTTAATGTTACGGTAAACGTGCTACCAATCATCGATGCTACAATACAGCAGTGAAAACCGTATTCAAATCGGTTAAGCCAAATATTATTACTTACGTTAATTATTTAAAATCGTTATTCTGAATTTTGAATGTTTTAAATTTTGTCGTTGGCCAGTGTGTGCAAAGCTCCTCTTTAATTCGACGCATTTGAGTATACGTTATCATACCTATTTAATTATGATTTGTATACAAACTTAATAATAAAGTAAAAATTAAATAATCAATTTCAGTAAATAAACTATTTCATAATCTCTTTAATATATTATGTTAACAATAACAATAATCTAACATTGACAGAATTTTATATAATATTGTTTATATTTTTTAACTACAATTCTTAGTAATACTGAAGTATTACTTACCATAAGTAGGTATCTATCCGCTGTCCGTTTCTGTCTGTTTCCCCGCTAATATCTTCTAAGCTGCCCATCGGATAAGAGCATGAACGAGGAAGGTTTGTCCATATAATTTTCAGAAAAAGTTACATCCGTGCGATGCCAGAAGCGGGTTGCTTTTTTTGATAATGTAATAAGGATAAGGCACAGAAATAACATGAAACTAATTAAATTTATTTCATCAATGTGACCTATCTATGCGTGAATTGTTCACAGAACACTACAAGGAGAAATTGTTTCTCTACGAAAATTGATTAGTGGGTGAATTGTTCGCGTGCCGGTCACGTGACAGGCAAGCGTATATCACGTGATCGACGCCGGTAGAGCCTCCCACAAAGTGGGCATGACGTCACGGAACCCATAAATACGTGCACTCAATCAAAGTACAAAGAAAACTTCATTAGCCGACATTCACACTTGAACTTTGCGTGCCATTCGCTATCTGAAATTAGAAGCTCGGAACACCTTGTAATTAATTATAGATTTTCTACTACCTTTTTTTTTAGTTTATTTTAAAGCTGTATTGAAAGTTTGAATGATTAAAAAAGAATTAAGCCTATATGATTACGATCATATTATAATATGATATGATTATTATAATAAGTAAAATCAAAACAGTTTAGTCTTTTTTGGTATTTGTTTATAAAACGACTTTGTTTTTTATGGCCAAACTTAGACCAATGGGTGAACACCAAATTGTTGAAATTTATTTGTTCAATAAATATAAATGTTATTAAAATGTAATTACATTACATAAAAAAATGTAATGTAAGAATTAGTATGTCTTTTCACTCTCCATTAAACCATGTATGAAGCGTTTATCGTGGATGTAAGCGCAACGGTCGTGCAGTTTCCTTTTTTTTTTATTTAATAAACTGGTTGTGAGGGGTATCGCTCCGAGTGAAGCCTCGGAGCCTGGATGGTTACCGGGTCTCTGTCGGGACCTTGTACCAGCCAGAACTGGTCTTAGTGCCAAGGTGCCAACAAACAGGTTCTATGTCGTTGGGAGTCAAGTGCCGCCCGAACGTTTACGTAATTTGTTAAATAGCTTTAATAAGCTTTATTGTCGCATACACTTTGTGTGACTTCAAGTTATTTATTCAATTTAAATTGTATCTGAGTACACTGTACACACAATTCCTTTCTTACATCCCGAACGGGAGTCGCAAGGATGGAATTTTTATATAGAGAAATCTTCCCCGTAGCTTTTTCTATTACTGAAAATCGATTCAAATTCTTTTGCTTTGTTTAGAAGAAAGAAGCGGAGAAACTTGACATAGAACTAGATAGAGATATACGACATACTTGCCAATGTAATAAACTTACGCCATAGATCCTTGAACTCTGAAAATAGTGATAAAAAAGCATGTTCATATAAAGACAAATAGATGGGCTATGAGTCACAGTGAGTCGCCAAATTCATGTAGGTATCAAATGCACCCTCCAGTATGGACAAAGACGAGGACATTTTGTGAGTCATCCTTTACCTCGCAGTAGCACCATCTACAAATATTGGCTGTAAGTTCCTACTCTCTTCCCTAAACGAGAACGTTTGTTCACGTCATCATGTTTTCACATTCTGTATATTAATAATTCCACCGAAAAGGCCAGATTTTAGATACAGAAAGTAGACAATAAACTTTATAAGTAAAATTAGTTATTTTGAATTGAGTATTCATTAAGCTAGATAAAGAATCACCAAAAAATTTCAAAAATGATATATTTTAAATATATAATTTAAAATATATCATTTTTGAAATTATCAGTAACTTTAAAATATATCAGTAACTTGATGTTTATTCTAAAATTAATGTTCATTACTAAAATAAAAATAATTATAAAATCAAGTTCGCGCCACGCCACTACAACTTATGTCAAGGTACATTACGAGTACGTCCACGCTCATGTCGCTCATATTCCTTACAACCGTCTAATTATAATTAATGAACAGCATATTCCCGTAAACAAATATAATAACAGTTGTAAACAAACGTCGCGTAACAGAGGAAATTAATTTAATTTAGTCGAATTACTCTACAATTATTACTGGAACTTAATTTAGAAAATTACAAGAGAATTCCAAAAAAATAACTTTGAAACTAAAAATCGCCAAAAAATAAGCGAATTTAAATTACTACTTCATTTTTACAATTGAATAAGTATCAGTCTGTAAAGCCTTTTAAGAGTTTTTTTTCTTCTTTCTTTTTCTATCATAATTTTGGACCGGAAAGAGTGCAATATAGTCATCTAGCAGCTACTCAAAAAACCTGAAGTTTAAGTTCAGTACCTTCGTTTAAATCGAAAATCTGTTCCTATAAACAATTTATATATTTAACTATAAAACAATTGACATGTATTATAAATTATAAAAATGTAATTTATAAAAATACAGAAATATATAAACTGGGAACGAACTAGAAAGACATGCACTTTGAGTAGGTATAGCACCTACATTGTAATTTCTGTTTATAGACACTACAGCCTAGTCACTTAGTTACATAGCTAACTTGCCACCCACTAAATTTATGTCATCAGTGAGCAGTGAAAGCATAGAAAATAATTTGAAATCACTGACTCAATATCAAAACAATGGTATAGGTCGCGGTAACGCGACGCACTACCGATTTCACTTCCACAAACTATGTACCATCGTTAAACATCATTGAAAAGATATTCTTATGATTTACTTAACAACAATTCATCTGTTTGCGCGGTTTGGAAACTGGTTTACATACAAATACATTTATTTGTAACGACTCCAGATAGTGTTGTCCCAATAAATCGATAAAACGTTATATCTATGCAAACAGCTCAAGCCCTGATATCGATATGCAAATGTCCCAAAGTTTGTACAACAGAGATAAGATGGTTTGGGCGACGACAAAAAGTTTACTAACATTGTTATCGATGTCTCGTAGTTAGGTATGTACATAGTTCTAAAAGAAGAAATAATCAAGAGTAACATTTTCATTTAATGAAATTCTTAGAGATGATTTAATTGAACCGCCAGTAACTTTTACGGAAGACCACCATTGTGTTGGATTTTCATGTGTTAGTAAAGGATACTAGGGACCTTTAACCTTCCACACTACCGCCCCTTTTATCCTATCAAGATAATGATAATTAGGAATAGAAGAATATAGAACGACAGAGCTTTAACATACCTCCAGTGTAGCCACGGCAGCCACCTACAATTCAGTGGACCGTCTCGCACAATTCGTACGAAACAAAATTGTGCGAAACCTCTACTAAACCGACATTTACCTTCAAAAAATACACAAAGTGTGTTGTGAATATTTTCAGGGTTGACTTTGATTATAACCGAACTCAACATCACAACCCCCAGACCATTAGCATTTCGAATACATTAGTCCCAGGTGTCTCCTATTGACCTTATCTTTTCATCTTGACTTGACCCCTTTGCTCAACCATTGGAAATATTGTAATATTATACTTATTAATAAAAAATTTGAACTCTTTTTATATTCACTTTTTTACACCCCTTTATAATTGTAGTCTTCACATAACAATAAATATCAAAAAAAAAATTGTACGTTGACAACAAACGTTTTAATATATTAGCTATTTGAAGAATTCAAAACTTATTCATTCCTTGTATTATAGTAAGTTAGGAAGTCTTTAATTATTATTTTTTATAATTAAATTAGCGACCCGCCCTCGGCTTCGCCGCTTCGAATTTTTTTTCTCTGTAAATTTATTATACACATTTATCACTCTTTCCATTAATGAAAACCGCATGAATATTTGTTGGCTGGAAGAAAAAGCGAAATCGTTAAATAATAAGATTAATAAATTTTTAAATAACAAAAATACGTACGAAAATGAAATTGCGAGCCAACACCGAGCTCGTATTTGAAGTCTCGCAATCAACCGCAAAGTGACCAGATTTTGCACTTATGTCGGTCTATTGTACAAGATTTCTAACGCTTGCGGTTTAGTGCCCACCTACTGACATAGCTACGTATCCACGTCTCCGCATCTGTACCTGCGTATCGTATTTTGCGTTAAGCTAAAGTAAGATTATAAACACAGCATAAATAATCAAGGCTTGCATTGCCTATCTGTGTACTTGACAAGACCAACAAGGCACCTAATTAATTACATAAGATTATTGACCGCAACTCGCAAACCAGCTTGAATGGAGACTGAATGCTCTTATTAGGACAAATCAATGTATTTTATATCATGTCTACGTTATTAATTACAATAATTATCTAGAGTTCATAAGCCTCACTAGTATTTTTTAATTAAGCACCGCTATACTCATTCTTCCGCTTTCATTCACTAAGGTAATTAATATCACTATGATAAAGTAATTGACCGTGACCTCGACACCAAGAAAAACCTATTCGGGCTTTGGGTTAGTACGCCATTCCACATGCCATATTCCGACAGCACAATGGATTCGCACATTCCAGCTTGGACTTTTTTCGGTTTTTCAGCTTCTGTAAGCTTTATTGATCAGTTTGGTCCTCCGATAGATACTTCAAAAAATGACTTACAAGACAAGGCTTACACTAATACACATGTAAGTTCTTAATTATGTTTTATGAAAATTTAATTTGAACATAAAAATAATTATCTGTAGAGGTGTAGTCTTCTTCTATGATATAATGAATTGTCGTAGCTTAATTATTGTGTGCCTGATGTGCATTTATTTAATAAAGAATGTAAAATGTATTTTTTTTAGACTATGATAATAAGTGCTAATGTTATTAACATACTACTTATTGAGTCTTCAGTAATAGTATGATGTACATCCTTGTAAATAACATATCAGCACAAGAGCGTGACGGGCGTCGCGGTGTGCACACACACGTGCGTTGCAACACTACTGTGGGTACATACTGTGGGCGTTTAACTCCCCGATTATCACGGCCCAGTTGACGCCTGGCACGGTGGTGTCGTAAAAACTTGCAAGGGTTGGGACATATTATCTTACGGAAGATGCGTCCCTGTTTACTACATATTAGGTACTTCAGCCAACTTTTTACAACAGAGAAAATCATCAGCCTAGGTCTGCCTATTTATTAGTAAAAGAAAATATTAAAAAGAATAAAGAGACTTGATTAATCATTAATTCATGGATTAAAGCTTCAATGCATGTCAAAGTATGATTATCAACTCTGTACTAACCTAACTGGTGATTAAAAATTCGACCAAAATACGTGACCGACGAAGATCTTTCATCAGTAAATATGTCCCATGCCTTACATTTATTATCGATTGAGATTGCTTACGTTTTATTATATAATTTAAATCAAAGTATGATTGTTAATAAAACGAACTAGGACTAGCAATTATATCTTAAAAAAATATTAAATATAGGGTTAAATATTAAATATAGGAGGTATTGAAATTGGTTAGAGGTTTCACCTTGAAAACGTATCAAACAGGCAAATTTATTTTCGCATATAACGTGGCTCTAAGGATATATTAGTTATCATCAAGTGATAATGTGGAAATTATATAATAAGCTTAAAATAAAAATAAGTCCGCACACGTAATTTTAAGAACCACCTTATAAACTTTCACTAGACCGCTGTCAATGGCAATGTTTTATTTTCATTGCGGTTTTTGTATTAGCACACACGATTATTTTAATAAACGGTATTATTCTTAGAAATTGTGTTATTTTCATTCTCTTACACACCAATTCATAAAATTTTAATTGGTTCTAAATATCAATCTGATTTAAAGTATCGCATTGTAAATGTTACTTAGATATTTGTCGATTTAAGCTTTGTGAATTTTAACGTGTATTTATTAAAATTTCAAAGCATTCAAGGATTATTAAAGAAACTCGATAACAGATGTTTCAGAAATTAATTTACCTCAAAGGGAATAAATTTAGAACCCCTTTCCTTTTATGATTAGGGCATCAATCTTTTGGAGGATAAAGAAAATCCTTACAGACCTTTTAGATTTCGTGTCAGGTCAACGTTCTTCCAATCATAGACGCGAAATAACTTATTAAGGTTATTCTCGGTCAAAACGAAGAACTCGTTTTTACCAAATTCAATGTTAAAGCTGCATTCACGTCGTGTTCTATTGTGAGCTTTTAAACCTCGCTAGATATTTGTATAAACGATGCCTATTGTAAAAATCGGGGTCGCACTCCTAAAATTATTTGATTTTGCCTGGACCTAAATAAAAGATTCAATGTACCGTTTCTTTTCTCATTGTTTTCTAAATCAATAATAAAATGATTTAAGTAGATTTTATGTAATTATGTACATATTAATATAGAACAAAACAAAACGTTTCATTAAATATATTTTGCAATACCAACTGTCGAAGTTAAAGCGAAGCAAATAAATTAATGTCGCACTGGACGCGCATTTACGCATACAAAACGCATAAAACCTGTTGAAAAGATGGACCCGTTTGAAATCGAAATGCAATATATTTCTAGACTTGTAGTAGAGAAAAAAGAGGAGCTAAAGTGTTTTCATTTGCTCTCTACATGCCGAATAAGGGCAAGTCTGGTGTTCTGGGTAAGGTTAATCCGTACAGAGAAAAACACGAAACTACTGCATTATTTTCCTGAATTATCTTTTAAGCTGCATTCATAAAGGTGTCTTAAGGTCTTAAGTCTTAAGGTCATAAGGTATAAACACACCAAAGCCGCCGGCCCGTCGGCACGAACCCGGCGGCTTCAAAAAGTTGCGAGGCGGACAAATTTGCTGACAGGTGATTGCCGAGTGCTCGGAGAGATTGTGCGTGTTTCGAATTATTACGACGTATTTTCAGTATTTGATATGGATGAGGACGCTAGTGATCTAATATTAGCAGCTTATGCAGTTATTATAGGTAGATCCCTCAAAACACGTGCCACCGGGTAATACGTGCGGGCGAAAGCCGCCAGCAAGCTTGTTTCCAAGAAAGGCCGCCGGCTTTGGTGTGTGGACACCTTAACGCGCTAATTTGAATCGGACGGAATTGGATTTCGTCCGAGGATCGCTTAAACTATATCTACGCATGATAATAATTCTAAAATTAGATGCCTCCGTCGACTCGAAGGGCTTACACGAGGAAAGGTTGCATAGTCACGCGGCCTTGCGTCCAATGGACGAGGTCACGTGTCGATCCTGCCTGAGCGCATAATGGTCGGGAGATGACAGGTGGATAAGACGTGCCTGTCCACGCTCATGCAGCTTCGGTAACGACACGTGATCGACAAGCCTACACAGGATCCGAGCCCGCGAATATAACTTATCTGACTCGCGGATCACATTGTTTTAAAGAAATGCGTGCGGAAGGCTCGATGTCTGTCTCGATTTTGTCAAATATTGTGAAATGCAAATGGTTTGGGTAAAAAAAAAATCAAAACTAGATTAACATTAGCATACAGAGTTTATATTAACAATTTTTTGATTATGTACACATGTCAAACAACCTATATCCCTACAATGGACACTTATTATTAGCCAACGCAGCTTTTAACGCAATAGAAGATGAATTGTGCCTTAGAAATAGATTTCCCACTCACCATGATCTTGGGGAATTATGTTTTCATTCAGAGAAGCTATTTTGACATTCCAAAATAGGTAATATAAGTAATGAGTTAATAACATAAATAAACAAAAGTATTATTAAGATAGGTTAGAAAGAGGTATCATCTCAGCCGTAGAACGTCCACTGTTAGACATAGGCCACCCTCACAATTTTGTCATAGGACCGGTCAGAAAAAGCCCCAGCCTGGATCCACAGACAGGCATTGTTACAAAATTGATAACGGGGCTAGCGATGTTGTATGATTCACCGCCCGCCGAAAGAGCGACGGATCGAGTCGGGTTCATTTTGCCGCAAACAATTCGTCTTCGATAACATTAGCAATGCGTCAAAACTGGCGTTCCATTACCGAACATAGTGTTGCCTTGCGCACTCGCAATTCTTTTATTAATTACACTGACCAATTCTGTTGAGGATATGACGCCATGCCGGAGGCGAATGCGCGTGATCCACCTGCAAATCAATCTGTGTACAATCATCCACAAATTTTAGTACACAATGTTCTGAGTGGTTTTAAGAAAAGAAAACGCTATTTATTGCACATTTTTATAAAGAATTTTATGGGTAACTGTACATATATTTTATTCGATTCATCCTTGAAGTGCTAGCTGTAGAAATTGTATTGTGATGAGTTTATTCATGTCGTCGGACACGTGCCATCGCATTGGATTTCCTTATGGGTTCGGATTGTTTGTATTTGTCATTTATTATGGCTACTTTATGAATTAAAATGTGTTTTCATATATTATATAATAATCATATATTAAATAATAATCAGATGATACTTTACAGGTCCAAATTTTAGTACAAAAATCAATATTTATTTTCTATACATAGATGATAACGTGAATATATTAAGCAGGTTATGTTGTCTTAGTCTTTATTCACTGAATTACTTCAAATATTGTAGCAATTTACTTTTTTAAGATTAATTTATAAATTAGACCAGCAACCCGCCCTTGATCTGCAAATTATATACACAAACCTTCCTCGATTATCACTCTTTCCATTTGTGAAAACTATCAAAATTTTTATTATAAATGACCAGATGTTTCCATGTTACTTTGTATAAGATATTTAAATGACGGCAATTTGAAAACCTCTCTCAGAGTTGCTCAGAGTGAAAATGTACATTTGTCGATTTTGTATACGCTAAAATTGCTTGACTTTCTCTCTATCGCATATCTATTACCTATAGCTTAGTTTTATGAGACCCCAAAGGCTATCATTTCATTGGAATACTAAAAGCAATAAAAGATCGGTGTACGAGAAGAAAGCTAATTAAACGACTTGTAGTCATAATACATCAATAAAACCTTTCATCTCATTTTATGTGTCTACTCAATATTTATAAAATTGTTTTCCAATCGTTATTGAAATAATTATTGTTTTCCAATAATAAATAGAAAATGATCAAGTAGGTACTTCAAAAAATTCATGTTTACATAATAATTATGTTAGTTACTTTTCCAAATTGAAAATAAGAGGACCTATGAATTTTCCAGGACTGCAGATAATTTTTAAAATTCAAACTGAATTGCACATTGTATATTATACGTATAGACTTTTCTCGTATTTGTACGGAAGACGAGTAAGTTTTGCTGACGGATTAGCTCGAAGTAACATAATTATATCAATACTGATTTTTATTAAAATTAAATTTAGTGGTTTCGTCACTAAAACAATACAGTTTAGTAGTCGCAAAGCATACCGACCCTATAGAAAAGACCACCGTGAAATAACAGCACGCATGCTCTTCGTAACAACCTATTGCACAGTCGAACATAATAATATTGTCAGGGTCGGCAGCGCACTAGCGTCCTCTCTGCTTGTGTTTGTTTGTGTATTGTTTTATAGTTGGTATTGCTTATACATTGTGCTTATAGGCAATGACAAACTGCCTTCTAAGTGGATCGTCAACTTGCCTGTCACATTCTCCGATACGGCTATGCCGCTTTTCTTTGGCAGATAGCTAATTTTATAGTCTATTTTTTTTAGAAAATAAAAAATGTATAAGCAGTGTCCAGTGCCGCGCATTTTGCCACGCATGTGGGTTTTTAAATCTATGGCGCACGCGCAGGCCGTAGCGAAGCATAGTTGAGAAGTATTCAATCAAACATCTGCATCTGCACAAGCTTTTACTTTTATAACATTAATATAAAATAAGTATTTAAGATAAAGATTTAATTGTTTCAGGATTATATAACTTTATTGACATAATGCAATTAAAAAGCTTAAAGATAATCTCCAATTTACTTTCAGATTTCCTTGCTCGTAGTTCACCGTTATTTAAAGCGGCCCTGTTACGCCACCTACCATTGTTCAATTGAAGAGCTGCAATTAAAACTCACCATATTATCGATTTCATAATAAATAGTAGTTTGGTATTCGCCAACGCCGACTAAGTATCGAATTTCAAATCAATTAGTGCCGGTAATTAGTTTGAAAATGGTCATCGTAACGCGTTCTATTATCTGTTTATACTACTACTATGATCTGTTACATTACGCATTACATTTATTTTAAAAGCTACTTAGTTTAACGTAAAATGCTTGAAAACAAGAATCGCGAAACTATCGCAGTTATTTGCAGATGTTTGCCTCTTGAAAGATACGGGAGGAGACTAATGGGATTTTAAATGCCAATCAATTTTAAAAGAGTTTATTGTACTCGTTGATCTATAAGATTCGTTGAATTTCGCTATTTAAGGTTAAAAAACATACTTGTATCATATCTTAGTATAATATTTATTTTAAATTATATACACAAACCTTTCTCGTTTATCGCTCTTTCCATTAGGGAAAACCGTATCATAATCTGTAAATTATACAATTAACATATAATTTATAGAGATACATGCACGAAGCCTCAGGCTAAAGCTAGTATAACGGCTAAGCTTCTATAAATTTTTATTGTAGTTAGTCAGCGAAATGGTTTAAATAACAAAAGTAGGTAAATGTAAAGGTACTTCACATTGTTCTATCGCTGTGTGCATTGGATATGAAGTTGGATGTCTCTATTTAGGCTCGAGTTCACCAACAGACGGTTATTTTTAAACAGCTGATTAAAATTTAAACAGCCGTTTAGTAATATTTTGTTGATCACCATCGCTAAACTGTGGGTTAAACGCCCTAAACATCAGATTAATCATTAAGTTAATCAGATGTTTAGGGCGTTTAACCCGCATTTTAGCGATTTTGAACAACAAAATATTACTAAATGGCTGTTTAAATTTTAATCAGCTGTTTAAAAATAACCGTCTATTGGTGAACTCGAGCCTTAGACGGACTAAATTTAGTGAACTAATTTGTAATATTAACACGTTTGTCCGCCTGATACAGGAAAGGATTTAGAGTATCTTTCATCCAGAAAAAAAGTACTATTCCCGGGTGATCGTCTAAAATTAAAAAACTAACGTCTAGCAAAGGTATAATATCAATGCAGATGTTAGGCGTTATATTGTTTTTTTTTTTTCAAGGCGGACAAAGCCGCGGGCACCAGCTGTTACTACATAAATTAAGAACCACTGCTGCTAACAGGCCTCTTCACTGTGTGGAGAAGTATTTTCCTTAGTTAAAGCAAGTGATCATCACAGAGCAAGGTTGCGCAACCAGGCGCCAGAAGTTTGTAAACAAAATTCTGCTCTGATATTTGTACGTTTTATTAGTTCCCTTGGCAGCTGATCTAAGTGATTCTCCCAGTTTTACATAACCTTTCACAACATTTACAGCTATAAAATAAATTCTAATACGACATTGACCTGAAACTCAAATTATTATGATATGGACAAAAGTCAGGGTGCTTCTTAATAGAGCAAGGTTTTATCTGAATTGCAAGTTGTACATTTATTATTATAGTTATGTAATCCGTATTGCATTACGGAATCATATGTCACTATTATTGTTATTAGAAATATTTATTAGTGCTAGTTTGGTACATTGCGTTTCGCAGTCATTAATTGGCCAGCCCGTCTAATGACAGCTACCACACCTTTAGTATAGAAGCATCTCTTTGCTTGGAATAGCAAATTAGAACTTTTAATACTTGCATGAATTGATAATTAATATCCGAAAGCTTGCCGTTCCATTCCAAGTGTTCTACGGTGTTCCAGGAACGGATGCCGGCACTCATGTCCTAAGATGAAATGCACGGCGCGTGCTCTTGCCATTAGAGATGATTTCACATGTTATGTCCGTTAGTTTTTGCTGTAGAAGTACGAACAAGATTGTGGGAACATCTTTAAAGTATTATGGAAATTTTTTCTTAGAGTTTATATGTATTTGCAATGAAAAATTGTAGATACATAGTAGTAAATAGCAAATTATAAATGTAAAATTAATTTATACTTACAAGCATTGAAAATTTGTGCGTTATGTTTTCGTAGTTGAAACATTAAAACCATTTTGATAAATTTTGATACATATTAACTTGACTAAATCGTGGGGAATGAAAAACCTAGCGACGCTGTGGTTAAAATAAATTATACCTTTATAAATAAAAAGTACCTTTTATTTATAAAGGTATAATTACCTTTATTTATAATACCTTTTATTTATAAAGTACCTTTTCAAAATTTTCCTCTAATCGGTCGCAACGTCACTGGACTGGATAATAAACAACTATTTTTCAAATTCGTTCCAGTCTCTCTTAAAGTACCTACATCACGAATAGAATGAAATCGTATTCAAGTCCATTCGGATTGCTGTCATTTGTTACAAAATTTCTAAATCCATTAAGAGTTAATTGGCTGGTCCCATTATTTATTAACGCGCATTTAAGTTATAAACTTTAAAGTTACAATCTTATCTCTTAAAATGCATCGTTAGTGCTTACACAATCGTGACAAATATGTTACATATACGCTTAATGTCATCAGACTACTTAATAGTTGATACTTTCACATATCGATAAGTGTGTAAGTATAGCGAAACAGATCGACGGTTAATCAGAGGCGTAGATCGTAAAGTTGGCGAGCAATTGGAGGCGGAGGCAAATAAGGAGAAGGCATAAATCGAACCATATGGCTGCCCATGTGCGTCGGCGCAAATCCGCCAGACCGAGTGTCTGGCTTCTGCGAATCGATTGTGCTGCGAGTACATTTTATCGAGTATTACGACATAAGTGTAACAGGCAATTTGTTACACATAAACACAAACGAAAAGCACAGACTGCATGTCTGTAAATTGAGTTTAATCGATACATACATGAACATGTGATAGGTACACATACACATAGCTTATAAAAGGTTAAACGTTTTAATATTATTTCATCATATGGGTCATTGTCACAGGTAAATCCAAACCAATTCAATAGTTATCTGCTATTTTTGTAACCTTTCTAAGAAAAAGGATTTTGTTTTATTAGTTTTAATTCAATATTCCGATGACTGATAAACTTGTTGAAGTATGCGGAAGATGAAGAAGTAAGTAAGGTTCATTGCATTTGTCGTCGGCAATTCTAATCCGACATTCTAAACACGCTATCAAACAATCAGCCAGTGTGTCCAGCCCTTTACTGTCAATCGGTTATCCCACAATCGCTTGTCTATGCGCATACGCACATTGCGCGACCGTCCGCAGTGTTAGGTCATTGAACTTAGTGCTTAGACAAAGAGCGTTGAAATACAAGCACTAGATGTCTTAATATGTGACGCGGTCTTGAATATATCGCGTAATACATAAACTGTTTTTATTTGAGTTATGTACCTCATTTTCGACTGACCAGGTGGAATTGCAGTGTCAATGGAATCGATTCAGTTAATATCATCACATAAATGACATAGTAATGTGGATAAATTGACTATTGGACATTTTTGATCTACATTAAATGCGCAAAATTGATTAAGGTTTTTCAGAAAGCATAACTCTTATTCTTTTTAAATCAATATTACTAAAAAACACTTTAAAATCTATCAGTCTTATCGCTATGATAGCATAGCAGTCGGAACAATGATAGCACAGCACCCGCTATTATTTGAGTGTCAAAATCAAAATATTTATTTATCAATTAGTTTTCTACAAGTAACTCTTATGATCGTCATTACAAATTTAAATTTACCAGAGTTTTCGGAAAAAAAAGCCAAGATGACGATCCTGAGAAGAAACCCCGAAAAGATCTGAAAGAACCCGAATGTTCTTTTGACATCTTTAAAATATAAAATAACAATTATACATATTTTTTAAAAAAACATATCAAAGTGTATATACAATACTAAACATAGTATGAGCTCCGCGAAAATCGCTTAAATCCAGGCTTCATTGTCGCTTAAATAATCAGTGATTTTATAATAGCCTTTCGAGAGGAGTTTGGTTTTAATGACACTTTTAAATTTATTTATAGATAAGGCTCTGATTATCTCAGGTAGTTTATTATAAAACCGTATACATTGACCCATAAAAGAATTACTTATTTTGTGGAGTCGCGTTTTATATAAATCTAGATCATTTTTAAACCTAATATTGTTATTGTGGACATCACATTTTTTATTACTTGACTGATATTTTTATGCATAAATTAAATTTTCATATCTGGTAAGTTAAACATCCTATTAATATTCTTTTAAAGAAACTCTATATTTTGAACACCTATTTTGTGAACGTTTACCAAAATTATGTCGGTCGTGACATATCAACGGCTGAATGTTACCGTTCCGGTCTTCGTAATAAAATTAGTCAGCCAGTTACTTAATAATGCAACTTTCGATCTCCGTCTCGAAACAAGACCTAAGACAATTACGCCCACGTGTCACATCCAGGCCGGAGCCCGACTTTATTTCCGTGCCATCGGAATCATTGAATCGGCGAGTCGAGTGGGTCGAACGCTGTATTGCCAATTATTGTTTACTTTCTATCGCTAATTGCATATTTATAATACTCGAAAGCTCTGATTCATGCGCTCTATAAGTTGTATCGGATTACACGTATTTCGTAATTTACAGATATTAATATTGATATGTTTATCTCACTCTATTTGTTGCGAACAATCTCGACACGCTATATGGTAATTTATTTAAATTAACCATGGTTGCGGTTCACATTTGTTATTTATTTATTTTAACACTTACGCTCTAACTTTATAGATTTTTATTTTTGATTTCTTAGTTTTGATCTAGAAATCCTGTACGACAGAATATTATCGTGTGATATTTATAACATAATCCTAATAATATTATAAAAGCGAAAGTTTGTATGTTTGTTACTCAATCACGCAAAAACGGCTGAACAGATTTGAATAAAATTTGGCACACAGATAGCTTATAACCTGAATTAAAATATAGGATACTTTTTATCCTGGAAAAAATGTTAGGTTCCTGTGAGATTTTCAAAAAACGGAGTACAGCGTGTACAAAGTCGCGCAATGTAAATATTAATTAATAAAGTCATTTAACCATTTTATGTTGCCCATGTCGAACGGGCTGGGCGGCGGTCAATCGAGCGTGAATGTATGCAAGCGAATCGCCCGAACGCATTTTGGGGTCGCAACATCTGATCATCATATAATACATAAACAAATCGTGTTAAACACAACATAAAAGACTTGAGTTTAATTGACCGTGATATATTTCTGATTAAGTACCATGTCTTGCCCCTGTTTTGTTGTAGTAACCATGACGTGTTTCCTTATAAACCCCGCCAAAATCTTTTTGAAATAGGTATATTTGTCAATAAAAGTAATTAATCAAAGGAAGTAGTTAGATTTTACATTGACGAACTAAAAACCTACTTTAAATGTTGCGCTAAACTTTTTAAAAGCAGCGATCTGAAGAGCAGTGATCCGTTTGAAGATACAGAAGCTAACAAAAGAAAGAGCGTTGTTCTCCCTTTACAATTTCCGCTATGAATAGATTAAAAAGTAGGTTGCGAAATGTGTGTGTATGAGGGAGTGACCCGAATTGGGAGTCTGACGTGCACACCTGACGTAACCAGCAAGTATCCGTGTACAAAACAGAAACAAACGATGGGCTCAAATATTGAACGGGAGTCTGGTTTCTATTATATTAAACCACTTGTAAATATTACGTCCGACAATCGATTACCTCTTGAATTGCAATTATCTTAAACATCATCCTACGGACACTCCGAGAGAATTGCTATCAATTTTTATGTTGTATGGTATCTTTCGTTGGCTTTTTTGTCATAATTTTAGCAGTATAGCGTCTTAGAGATTCCGGGTTCGATTCCGGACAGGTCCAAATTTAGCAATGAAATTTTCTCATTTGCAAAGTTTGGTCTGAGTTTGGTGTGAATGTTTTAATAGTGACAGGGCAAACTGCGTTTTGCTTTAATAAATTAGGCAGCCCGTCTGATGGCCGTAATTACCACCTCATAGAAGAACACCGTGCAATAACATCAAGTTTGTTATTGAATATAGAATTCTAATTGTTTGAATATTTATCAATGTTCACTTGAAAAAACTGATTTTAGGCCGTCGTAAATCCGTCGTGATAAATCACCAACTTTTGGCTCCAGAAGTTTTTTTACAAAGCAGTCGAGAAATATTTCGCTTTCGGTTCAGACAAATTGTCTGCCTCATCGTAAATGTTAGGGAAAGAAAAAATTATTTGTTGTAAAATCAACATACTATGTCTTCTGTCGCCCACAACAGGAAAAGGGATTAGTAGTAAATCTAAAAATGTAAATTACAAGAAACCATTCGCGCAAACTAAGCTCCAATGATGTACGGCACGTCTAGATTTATAGGGCAAAAAACCAACTAATCTATTATGAAAAGAGCAAACGTAAATCATGTCAGGCTACCTGACGTTATTGCTTTTACGCAATACTAAATGATCGCTGAAGAATTTGATATCTATGATAAGCTATTATTGAGCGTAGCCTCTTAAGACGAGTTGCAAATAAGTGGTTTTGAAATTTACGCAACAGTTTTATTACTAAATATTCCAGTAAGGCTCTATTGACACGAGAACCTTTTTTGCGCGAGACCGTCGCAGTTGAGTCATCAGTCTAAGCTCTCATTGTTTCCTCGTTACTTAGTCACGATATTAAGCACTTTCAATCAAATGCAAGACTTTAAGTATCGGAAGAGGTTACGTAAATTAGAAATGCAAATATTACGGAAACACGCAGAGCGTATATTTGCAGAAAGCTAACGAGGAGCTAATTATGAGTAATCTTCCTTTTTCTCAACTTGAACGAATACAACACGATTTAATTTTAACCTCAAGTTCTTATTAGATACGTACTTGTTTAATTTCTGAAAGCGTTAAATATTAAAACTTCTTGTCAAGAGTTGAATGACAATGTCGCGATAGGATAAAAGGTAATTTACTGAATATTGGCACAAAAATTATATCTAATTGATATAGTGTGAGATGAATACTTAGATTTATTGTTCTAAGAATTCGTTGGCAGCATTATTTCAATTTCAAAGTCTTCCCGTGACGTCAATGACGAGAATTCAACAATGTCACGGTCAATTGGAAATTAGCTGCTTATAATAATACAACTAACTAACCCCTAAAAACGGTAAATTTGATGCAAAAGGAAAGTATAACAAATTAAAATTGTTACGCGATGCGACCGCGTTGTACATGATCAACCATAACTGCACTCAGATCTCGAATCCGGGAGAAAATCTTTAATAGAAATTTCTATCTATTTAACTAAGACTAGTAATTTATTTAACTAAATGGCAAAATATATCAAATTATATTTTTGTATTGGAAGTGCACACTGCATTCCGTATTCTCGCTTCCACCCACAGCTTGAAATACAACACGTTATTATTGGCTTTCCTGTTTAAAAGATGCAGAGACCATTTCCCTGTCTTCGCTTATCTTAGTATCAGGGTCGACAGCACGCTTACTTGTTACTTAATTGCTCCTCCTGTTGTAGCTTGTTGCTTAACGGTGGGTGGTTATCATCGTAGTCTTTCCTAGACTCACAGTCAAATTAATCGTCAAAAAGAAAGGAAAATGTATTTTATATACTGAGGATATAAAGTTATCGTTCCTCTGAAAGATTACATTCGTAACAAAATTTCGAGTTCCCTATGAGTCTACATTTATTAGAATAAAGATACATGAGGAAAACTTGTCAAATGTGTTATGATGAAACTATATAATGAGCTTAATATGATACAAGGAAAAGTAAAAGTGACGTTGTGCGAATTGTGCGGGAAACTGTTAATTTGTGAACCGTGAAAACGTCGATTTGGCAGACGCCGGCGAGTCTGCGCCGGAGCACTTTCTCTGTTGAGTTCGAGACGCAGACCGAAGTAGCGCCACAGTCCTTCAGACGTGCGCGAGTGCTGCCCGCCCGTGCGCTTGCAGTTTCGCGAATTTAATTTATCACAAAATTTATGTGGACTCTATCAGTCGTTTTTTCAGTGAGAGAACGAGTGAATTTTTTAAAATTGATTTTTTAAGAAATTATTTACACGTCTGCGGTATATATCGACTAAACATTGTAGTGAACTAAGCCGATTTTTAATCAGTCGATAACGATTGTTTGTTTTTGGAATTGCGTGTGGACAAAAAAGAAAAACTCAAATTGTGACAAGTTAAAGTGCATTGTCGTTCGGTTAGTTTATGCCAACCGGTGACAATGACCAAGTGTTGTCGTGCACACTTTTGACGTTTGTGGACATCGGCCAAGTCATGACGCTTTGGTACACAGATATACTGGTGAGCTTGTGATAAATACAATGTTTCTAGAGCAACAATATATATATTTTAATGAAGGAAATACAACACTTCGTTAACCCCGTACAAACTTGACTAAAAATCAATTCCTGACAATTTTACTCATAAATAAACAATTTTATTTATTACACTACAATTAATTAGATAAAACGATGTTACTTATGCCATTATTTCACCTGCACCTTGCTTGCAATGGTGGTATTTCTTAAAATCAATGCAATTTGCGGATATTTTTTTGGCCATCAATCGTCATGATCATCAATTTTGTAGCCAATAACATATTATAAACTTGTAATGTGTTAATTGATTTATGCATTGGAGACTTGTTACATTCTAACCATAGCGAATTTTGTAAAGTTTTTCCTAGAATTCGATTCGTATTCAAATCCAGCGGGCCTATTCTCTATCTGTGGTTTTTAAAACCTATCGACTCCAATGTTGACATTGGACATCAAAGTAAAAACCACACAATAACGCACCAATAACCTTATCGACATGTATAACCACGGTAAAAACGTCATAGGCATTTTGACAGGTCCTTAGTGAATACCAAAGTAGACAACTGTCGAGTCTATAACCGCATCGAGTCGATAACTACAGCAAAATCACACATACAGAATACGGGCCCAGGACCCTTGAATCAGAGCGCCAACAATTTTCTAAATAAACTGAAATATTGATGATATATTCAATGTTACAACAAAGTATGAACTTTGCTTATGGCAGTAATCGCTTTCTATCAGATGAACCGTTGCCCTGTCTATCACTCTGTTCTGTAGCACACACTATAAGATACAGCAATCACACACGCGTTTAATAAATAAGTTAGGTAAACTAGACAGTACTAGCAGTATAACTTCTTCATCATTGCCAAAAGCGTCAACCATAACTGCTAATGCCACTGCTTGTACGATACGATGAACTTTTCTTTGAACCAAGTGTGTATACAGAAGCATAATTCTTTTCCGGAAGCTATCAACATGCATGTAACCTTATGCCTTATGTAATCTAATTATTGTAATCCTATTTAAAGTGTTCATTGTTTCTGCTACATGTGAGTTGCTCGTGTACACACTCGATTGATAATTTTCAAATCGATAACTTCGTTTGCCTTCCCACATTACAAAAGACAGAGATCGAAATTTCTAAATTCGCGTTATGACATTGACCTTTTTTCCAAATCACGTATCGACAATTAATCTATTAGGAACATGTTCGAGACGTCGTTAAAGTTATAAAGACGGACGTATTGCCACGTTTTGTATTTTAGTTACGGTTACTGACGCCCCCGCGTCTCGCAATTATGATTATTGGAAGGTAAAGCCAATTGACCCACAAGCAATATGTTATTACAAGACATAGCTAAAGGCGTCGCTAAATACGAGTATATCGGGTCAATTACAACGTCTCGTTTCAAATTTCTTTCATTTACTTTCTAAATAAATATCAGTTTGTTTTGTGCATGTTGTTGCAATGGTATATTATCCTCGTTATGTTACAAATGTGCTAATTGTTGGATCTCTTCTGTTGTACGCAACAGTGTGTTGCATCACTCCGTGCTACTTCTGACGAGACACCGCTGACCCGCTAATTGCTGTTGATGTGAATAGGTTACGATCGTGAAATGTTGTCGCCGCTAAAACAAACAAGTTTTTATCCACACTCGGTGTTACATGCTCAGCGAACCATATTTGGGTCAAACGCACAGATCGCCGATTCTTATCGAAAGTAATTTTAAGTCTGAAAGCATGACCGACAAAAAATAAAAGAAACACGTGGCTATTATTAGACTTTTATCAATGCATGGAAATCATAGCACTCAATGCAATGAACGACTGCTTCATTAAATTTGCTTTAAAGTTAAATGATAGTATCAAAAGTACATGTAAAAGACTTTGTCTGATAACTCATAATTATGTGTTGTTTTGATCTTCAATACTACATTTTGGTCCTTAAATTTTAGCCCGCCTCATTTTTGATTCCTGTTAAGTGCAGCCTGCTCTCTATCACCCGAGTTGATTTCATGACATATACTTGATTCCCTCATTTTACTCCTCAAAACGTGTTAATTTTTTTGTTTTTCATCAGACCAATTTTTTTTTTATTTTATTTATTTACTAGCTGATGTCTGCAACTTTGACCGCTTTCAAAATTAAGAAAAATAAACATACAATATAACGCCAGACATAATCGGTTGAGTAGTTAAGACGTGAAAAAGTAACAGACAAACAGACAGTTACTTTCACATTTATAATATTAGTATGGATTCATTACAACTCAATTCATACAGATATAAATATACTCGTATTAAACTTTTTTATAAAGTTAAAAATATCACCGAAACTATAGTACCGTCTAAATTGAAGGTTATTTCTTCGTTTAATAGTGATCAAGTAGGTAGGATTTGTATGGTTAACATATTTAAATAACAAAATGTAGGTATAAAGTGGGGCATATTTTCTTAAGATTAGATTTAACAAAGTTTTTATGAGATCTGTACTAAAGTTGTCCTTTAAAACCTTTTCTCTGGAAATGTAAAGTTTTGGTGGCCGAACGTATATTTTAACCCTATAAATAAACTCCAGTTGAAGAGCTACTGAAAATATATTAATAATCAACTGAGATTGGGATCTGAACAAATGATGGAACCAAGGCATGACATGGAGAACGCGATCGAGATCGCACTTTCGCTTTTTTAAAGTAAACTACGAATAAGAGGCAAACAAGGTCTAAGTAGAATCTGTTTCAGTAAACATATTTATTTATCGCCTCCAGTGACCCAGTTTGTAATTCTTTTGCTTCGCGCCGCTCTATACTCTCATTTGATTAATGCCACACTCAAAAAGATAATACGCTTAAAAAATGGTGAGTCTGTTTCGCGTCTATTCAAATATTTCAAAGGTTAAATACCCGTAATTAGGGGTGAAAGCTAAATACAGTTTTGCTAGATCTATGCCGTTTTAGTTCACACGAATCGCGTGTGAGTCTTAAAAATTTAGATGACGTTTTTTATGTACTTTTTAATTAAGAAATTCTCAAAATAAATTTTTAAATTAAAAACAAATGAATATGGGATTTCCATTAAATATATTTTATTTAGGTATACCTCGTTAGACATAGATAACGCGTGCAGAGTTTAATTGCCACTCAAACATTTATTTATAGCGTTCGTAAAGTTGTTTAGTGCTTAATAATAGGTTTATTGGAAACTTCACTAATTTTACGACAGTTTTAATTCAAACGATATTTTTTTTATTGTTTTGTGATCTCAATAAATTCATTCTCTTAATAATCTTATGTACTTAGCTAGTTCAAAGATTTTTATGGTTTCACGCTAAATAAAATCGAAATGAAATAAAGAAAATGGCTACAAATATTCACTATATCACCATACACACATTATTTTTCTATTTGTTGACGCTTAAAACTTTTTTAAGACTTTTCGAGTTAAAAGTTAAGAGTTAAGAAATAAATGTTAACAGACACGTTAACTACGTATTATTTGTTTCAGTATATTGTTGAATCGTGTAATACAAATAAGGTTTTTTTTTGTTGCAGAGCCCCGGCGCAATAACCGGGACCGGTTCTGGTACGGAGAGTGGCTCAAGGGATGCTCTAGACGTCCGCTATTCGCTTGCAGCCCTTGCTGACGATTACACCAAACGGAAACACGTCGTCAGGGTCACAACCGCAGCTGGGGCTGAACTATTACTACAAGTATGTCATTTTATATTTTATTTTATAACAATTTTTATTCTAACAATTATTGGCATAAAATAAATGAGGTAATAGTGCTGTTGGTTGTTTATATTATACTAGGTTTTGCCCGCGACTTCGTCAGCGTCCATTTTTTTTATCCGATCGCTAACAAACTTCACAGGATCACCCGCTCGACTAATCTGAAGATTCTGAAAATTTCATCAAAATCGGTTCATAGGGAAAATGCTGAAACATACATATACACATTGCCTTTTATATATTAAAAGATTAAAGATAAAAGTTTTTAAGGTTTTGAGGCTAAACACGGATCTGTGTTTTTTTTTGTGTTATAGGGGATATTCTGATTCTGGAGAAGAGCATAGACAAACGCTTTATAAGTTTTAACGCAAACAAAGCCGTTGATAAGTGATAGTATTTCACGAATAATCATCTACTAAAGCTGGATGGATCGACAAGAAACTTTCAAAACATAATCATTATGAGTATACATGCATATACATTATACAAAAAGTAGTCTTCGAGGAATTATTGTATACGAAGTAGATCGCATGAATCAACGATTTTAAAATAAAATCAAAAGTCAAATACATGTTGGCTGCTGCATTAAAATTTTACTTTTAATTTGACTCTCACAACAACACGTGAAAATTTGGGACAAAATTTACATATAATTGAAGTAAACAACTGCTATTGGGCTCATTACTGTAATATAACCTAATATATTATATGCATAAGCAGTGGATAGTTCCAGTGGCTCAAACAATCAACTGTTGACATAGCAGACTCGCATTCGAATCCCGGTCGACCTTTGAGTGTATTTCGGACATTTCGGTGTATGATTCGATTAGAAAGATCGTGTAGTAAAAAACTATCGCGTGAAGTGCTCTTAATCCGTTGTGACTTGATTAGCGTTGGACTTGTAAACTAAAAGCCCATACCTCATTACATCAAGGAGAGACTTGTGCCCAGCTGTGGGAACTAGGTAATATAAAATTATAAATTGTCAATTGATATAAATTATTAACAAACTCATTAACACTATAGGTACTTAATATAAGGACTAAAACTAAACTAGGCATTCTTTTACTTGAAAAAAAAAAAAAAACTACACAGATGAAAGTGCGCTTTACTTTTTGTTTAATACTCCGAAAGTAAAACCAGGTTAAAAATAATTGTCCGCTAAATTCATTCGCAAGTAGAGAAAAAAGCGTACCCACAACAATCTCAGATGGAGTTCTGTTCTTGTTAAATCTTTCTCAATCCCAAGATTATCAACCACACAAAAGCCTAGCGGTGAATCTCTTGCACCCAGACGGAGGCCAACTTCGGAAAAGTATTTCATGAGCTTGGAATCTGATCCGGGACTCTTGAGTCACTGAATTAGTATTTCTACATTACAATGAATAGTAAATGTTTTATTGAAATTAATAATGATATCGTTACTTTTGACAGGCGGAAGGTGCTGCTGACGCTCAAAGATGGTTAGCAGCTCTTCGCAGACATTCCGCAGAACCTCCGCCGCCCTCGGAGCCGGCCCCCTCGCCTGCGCCCGTACCTACCCCTCTGACGCCCGCCTCCACAGCGGAATGCTCCTCGCCGCTTCCACCGCAACGCACCAAAAAGATCGGCAGGAATAGATCACCTACTGGTACGTATTTTATATCCTAGCTAGATGATAGATACAGGTGTCCTGGACAGATCGCATAAAAAAAGAGACAGTTCTACAGAGAATAAAAAGAAAGGCTGAAATATTAAAAAACCATAAAAGTCAGAAAACTGGAATACTTTGGGCATATCCTACGCGGCGAGTACTTAGTATGATTTGCTGCACCTTATCATGCAGGATCAAAAATATTTATTATGGATTAAAAAGGATGGTTTATGGAGAAATAGGTGCTCTACACGCGACAGTTTTCTTACTGACTTCATAACGCACTAGTCACATAATAAGACACAGAGAAGATTCCGTTAGAATAGAGCTAATACCTGCATGACACAATTCAAGATCTGAAATTTCTGTGTTGATAATAGAACAGATCCACCTCTGCATAGCTCCGAGGTTGTTTGCTCCTGATTGAGTATAATGATTGTGACCCAGATTTTTAACTCGACATCAAAGGTTAGATTACTTTTATCGCAGTAAATAGACGCGACCTGTTGAACTATGTGTCCCTTTGTATCGACCAGCTGCTCCTTAAAGGAATTTCAACTACCAGCTAGTTTCTATTAGATGCCCAACCCTTGCTTAGATGTATCATTATTTTTTGTAGTTCCTTCCATTACATATTACAATCTAACAAAATTAATTGTAATCTTAAGAATACAAGTATTGCATTTTAATAATACAAGTATTGCATTTTAATTTTCAAGACTAATTTTAAGACTTTTAAAATTCGTATAATCAAATTCCTTAAATGCGAAGACGCTTACTTTTCACATTAATTATATTATTAGAACACTTCCATGTACTGAGGACTTTCCGTCGTCATTAAGTTCCAAGAGTATAGTGCTCTAATTACGAACCAAAGGTTAACCATAACCGAAGCTTGTTTTTTCTACACTGTCAAGCTTTAACAGACGATTAAAGAAAATGTGTATATTGTTTTCAGGGCCACCAACGCCAACACTGCCTTCGTCCCCCAAGAACAAAACGTGGAAAGGTCGAATGGCGAAGCAGTTGCGACGGATGCACGGAGGCGCTACGACTACGTCCCCTGCGCCCAACACGGGAAACGGCGGTTGGCTCGGAGCGCCACTCGAAAGATGTCCCACGGACCCCGAGCACCCCTTGGTGCCACGCGCTGTCTCATTACCGGCCCAGGCTGTTGAGGTAACTTAAACATTAAACACTTTTCATATTTCCTTGCATAGGCCAAAATCTCATAGTTCCTTCTCAAAATATTTCAGTGAGCCATTATAAATATTTTTACGTTAGTGTAACTTAAATAAAGCTCTACAATTAATGGCTGCGACCTCTTTAAAAATACATTTTTGACATCGCGGCACATTTTTATCTACATCCACCGCTACGATCAGGTTAGTGATCTTAGTTAGTGCGTTTAACGTAGTTTGTTTTATTTTAAGTATGGTGTACCTACCACAAGTAAATGGTGTTGAATTTTGAAAACCTAAAACTGTTCTCTTGTAACTTGCAAACACTAGTGATATTGAAATCACTCGTTTAGAGATGTAGTTTTCCTGGATCGATTATTCTGTGCTGTGCTCTTTTGTTTAAAAAGTTAGAAAAAGAATGGTAAAAGAGATCCTTTTTCCACAGGCCTATGGTCTCCGTACGGTGGGTGTGTACCGAGTTCCGGGCAACGCGGCCGGAGTGGCGGCGCTGGCGGCGGCACTCGACCGCGGAGAGCCTCCACCACCCGGAGACGCCAAGTGGACCGATGTCCATGTCGCCTCTAGTCTGCTCAAGGCATACCTCAGGAGACTACCCGATCCACTGCTCACCGCCGAACTATATCCGGCCTTCATAGGTACTTATTTTTTTCAGAACCTCAAGCTTACCTAAACGAAATTAGAGGATGTCAGGATACCAGGTTGTAGAAAAGCCGAAAGTATATTCCAGCGATTAGTAGAGATCGTAGTTGTTTCTTAACTATTCAGAATATTTTGATATTTGAGACTTAAAAGTTTTGGCACATGTTTGACGGAGCAAGACGACTTTGGTAGGTACCTTGACGCGTCCCCGGAAGTTATACACCTGTTCATATATAGCACTAGCACTAAATCAGACCTGTGGATACTAAATCGTCGAAATGCTAATTTCCAGCCGCGGATCGTTCTCCGGAGCGAGCGAGAGGTCTCCGCCGACTGGTGCACGCTTTGCCGGAGGCTCACTACGAAACACTCAAGTACCTGATCCAACATTTGCGCAACGTCGTCGACAACTCCGAATACAACAAGATGGAAGCGCGAAACTTGGCCATCGTGTTCGGACCCACGCTGGTCCGAGCGGCCAGCGACGACATGCTGGCGATGGTCAACGACATGTCCAGCCAGTGTCGTATCATCGAATCATTTCTCACACACGTACGTAGCCATTATCGCACATTATAGTGAAGGATTCAAACATGACACGATATTCTGACGATAATGTGTTCGGTAACAGTACGACTGGTACTTCGAAGAGGAGGAAGGTGAGCCGCCCGTGGACCCACTGCCCACCGCCGACGAACTGTCCCCTGCCCCTGCGCCATCGAGAGACCTGCTCATACATAATGTTAAGAAGATTGAAGGTTACTTTTTTTTATTTGATATTGATGTGACTTGCTATGGAATTTATGATGTGACTCTGCTTATAACTCTTGCGAAGTCAGTGGCTTCTAAAATCTTACATTTATACACAAAACTGTGAGAAAATTAAGTAACAGTATGTAAGTAAGTACAGACAAAATGACAGATTTGAATGAATCGACCTTAATGTTACGGAATGTTAATCTTTTATGGTTGTATCTCATCGCTTGTGTGTGTTATTAATGTGACGGTGAAGTATTTCCAACCATTAACCTAGAAAACACAACGTACGGAATTCCATATACTAATAAAGTGAAGCACCGTAGTAAGCTCAGTAATGTTAACACTCACACATACAAACCACAGTAAGCTCGGCGTCCGCCATTACGCTGCTAGCGTTGATTAAGTGCACACGTAATGAGTAATTAAAATAACTATTTAATTATGCCACCTGCGTCGTGAAATGTTGTTCCTGAAGCACTTTACGTGATAAAAAAGAACAAGGAATCACTTTCCACATGTAAAAACGCAGACGCACACATAAAAACGCGCCGCCATTACGGTGCTTCACTTTGTACAATGACACTCCGTCCATTGTTCATGTTTCCAACATGAAATGTAGAATTTAAAAAAAAAGTATCAAATTCAATAGGCGAATAGTTAATACAGCCTTAGGTATGATTAGAAAATCGAATTTATTCACTAATTAATTAGTATGAATTCATAGTATCAGTAGTATGCAAGCACATGTATAATAAGCGATAGAAACTTGTAATTTAAAAAGTCACTGTCGATAATTTTCAGGCAAAGACGTATCGACACGGGATATCGTCTCTTCAATAATATCGGCTGCGAATCGTAAGATCCAACGCAAGCCTCGTTCGAAGCCATCCTCCGAAAGCAAGAAGTGGATAGAGGCGGAGAAGCGGAGAGGGGAGAGGGAATCGTCTCCGGGAGGATCTCCCCCCGCCTCGCCCCTCACCTCGCCCCCCGCGCATCTCACCACCTCGCTGGCAGACTACGACGGCCTGCCTCATCCCTACAACCGACCGCACGACAGGCTCAACAAGTGAGTCACCTCTCGACAAAATAAAGGCGTTGCCTATGAGTGAAAAAGTATGAACATTTGTGCAAATATGATTGTTGTCTGCTGCAGACTGGAAATGGAGACGATGTCGGCGCTGGGCCGCGGGCGACAGGAGCTCTCGCGGCACACTCACGCGCTCAACAACTTCTCCGTCGATGGTACGAATATTAGTCCAGTAACTTTATACATCACAGTATGCGTCAAATCCGGTAGTTCTGATTTTTTGCAGACTTGTTTATGATGTTGGCCTAATGAATAATCCAAGTTTGTGACCTCGAGCGCCGAACGCAACTTTGTCAAAAATCGAAAAAACCGCAAAAAAATCGTTATTTTTTCAATTTTTGGCGATTATAACCCTAAAGGACTAGTTTTTGAAAAAACTTTCTTATGACGTTTTTAAAGTAGACTAAATTTGCTACAATATGATACTAGAACTGTCTCTGTAGACCCAACAGTTTCCAAGATTAAGCCTTTCAAAGTTTATCATTTTTTTCGAACTTCGCACTTTTTGCAATATTTTAGACGTCACTCAAATAACTCTAGCGGGATGAAGTTCCAATTACCTCCGACGGAGTGTGCTAGTCTTTGGCTTAAGGAAGATGCAAATGATGTCCATAGTCGAATAAAATACGGACATTGAAAAGCAAGCTGCGATCTTTCTCGTCACCAACTCTACACCAATCTCTCTCTCTCTCGCACGTAGTGTTACAGTTCCACCTTCCTTGTCCGAACCGCTAGGGAGTGAGCACTTACTAGGTAAGCGCCGTCCACCTTCGGCCACATCAAGTGAGATCGCGGCCAAGCGCTACCTTGATTCAATTAAAAAAATAAAATAAAAAAAAAATACACGTGACGAGATAGCAGCAGCAGAAGAGCGAGTCATAATTGCTCTATACGGAGGCAACCCCAACACCCATAACCTTGACGAGCTGCGGTACCAACTATTCGCCAGGGCTGCGACGAAAACCAGCTTCAATCTAGCCAGGTTACCTCCTACACGAGACTGCTCGATTTCACTCCTTGCGGACATAACATCAGGTAAAAATTCGTCCTTGCATCAGTTACATATCATTCATCATTTTCTATTCTCATGTACAAATTTCTTACAGGTACAGGCGTGGTTGGGAGTCACACTGAACCCTCTCTCCTGGGGGTGGATATCCACGCACAAGGCCTCAACCCCAAAATGATGACCAGAGATGCAGCCCCACAACACCTATTGCGGATGATTTCTTGCGGCTGCACGAAGGGTTGTGGGAACGCGTGCAGCTGCATGAAGGCCGGATTAAAATGCTCATCAGTCTGCAGGCACTGCAGCGGGGCCTCTTGTGAAAATATACCTGATGTTGCAGTAGTAAATATCCCAGAAGGCGACAGATCGTCCGATCCGATGTCGAAATGGGGGTTCCCTCCGTATAGAGCAATTATGACTCGCTCTTCTGGTCATCATTTTGGGGTTGAGGCCTTGTAGCGTGGATAGCCACCCCCAGGAGAGAGGGTTCAGTGTGACTCCCAACCACGCCTGTACCTCTAAGAAGATTGTACATGAGAATAGAAAATGATGAATGATATGTAACTGATGCAAGGACGAATTTTTACCTGATGGTATATCCGCAAGGAGTGAAATCGAGCAGTCTCGTGTAGGAGGTAACCTGGCTAGATTGAAGCTGGTTTTCGTCGCAGCCCTGGCGAATAGTTGGTACCGCAGCTCGTCAAGGTTATGGGTGTTGGGGTTGCCTCCGTATAGAGCAATTATGACTCGCTCTTCTGGTCATCATTTTGGGGTTGAGACCTTGTAGCGTGGATAGCCACCCCCAGGAGAGAGGGTTCAGTGTGACTCCCAACCACGCCTGTACCTCTAAGAAGATTGTACATGAGAATAGAAAATGATGAATGATATGTAACTGATGCAAGGACGAATTTTTACCTGATGGTATATCCGCAAGGAGTGAAATCGAGCAGTCTCGTGTAGGAGGTAACCTGGCTAGATTGAAGCTGGTTTTCGTCGCAGCCCTGGCGAATAGTTGGTACCGCAGCTCGTCAAGGTTATGGGTGTTGGGGTTGCCTCCGTATAGAGCAATTATGACTCGCTCTTCTGCTGCTGCTATCTCGTCAGGTGTATTTTTTTTTTTTTTTAATTAAATCAAGGTAGCGCTTGACCGCGATCTCACTTGATGTGGCCGAAGGTGGACGACGCTTACCTAGTAAGTGCTCACTCCCTAGCGGTTCGGACAAGGAAGGTGGAACTGTAACACTTCGTGCGAGAGAGAGAGAGATTGGTGTAGAGTTGGTGACGAGAAAAATCGCAGCTTGCTTTTCAATGTCCGGATTTTTTTCGACTATGGACATCATTTGCATCTTCCCTAAGCCAAAGACTAGCACACTCCGTCTGAGGTAATTGAAACTTCATCCCGCTAGAGTTATTTGAGTGACGTCTAAAATATTGCAAAAATTGCGAAGTTCGAAAAAAAATGATAAACTTTGAAAGGCTTAATCTCGGAAACTGTTGGATCTACAGAGACAGTTCTAGTATCATATTGTAGCAAATTTAGTCTACTTTAAAAACGTCATAAGAAAGTTTTTTCAAAAACTAGTCCTTTAGGGTTATAATCGCCAAAAATTGAAAAAATAACGAATTTTTTGCGGTTTTTTCGATTTTTGACAAAGTTGCATTCGGCGCTCGAGGTCACAAACTTGGATTATTCATTAGGCCAACATCATAAACAAGTCTGCAAAAAATCAGAACTACCGGATTTGACGCATACTACCCCATACATTCAGACGACAAAGTTACTGGACTATATGTAGCTTTCTGTTTCGTTTATTTATTTGTGAAATTCTTCGCAACCCGCATCTAATTCACGAGCACCCTGTTTATGTTTTACTATCGTAGAGTTTAAATATATTTATTTGCTCCTCACTAGGTTTCCAGTACTGACGTCAGAGAGTAAAGACGGCAATCCCTTTCTTTTCGCATTAAAAGGTATAGGAATGTGAGCGTGCGTGTTGCAAATGTGTGCGTGACGCGAACGAATGCCGTTCCACTAAATTTGTTGAACTGAATTTTGTCGTAAGCTTACATAGAGCTATCGGCGTTTTGTGGCTTTTACGCGGCACACGAACGCCTATCGTACTATGTTTGAAAGAGAAATTCTTGTGAACGAATTCAGCGGTTCTCGAACGACTAACGCTTTGAACGGCGGCTGCTGACAGCACGGCTTGCGATCGCGCATCGTTGAGTGTTCGTAGGTCGCCGTGACATCATCGCATCCGTTTGTACATACCTCATTCATCATCGTTCATCAACTCTTGTCGTTCACGAACCTAACTGCGACGACTTAACCACGCTTACTTAATATTTACATGTCTAACACTCGTCGCTTTTTCGGCATTAAATTAACTCGGAACGTTTGTCGCACAGGAGCCGGAGATTTGGTGTCGACTCTGACGAGCACTTTCGACCAGAAGCTTCGGTCGTTGAACAACGCGTCGCCGCTCGACGACGGCAGCATTCCCTACGCCGACGAATGCCAGGAGAACGAGGAGGGCAAGTCCAGCGGCAGCTCGCCCTCCGAGGGCAGTCTGCACGAGCGCGTCTCGCCGGCCGTGCGCGCGCACGAGCTCAAGGCGGCGTGGCTCGCGAGGGACCATCGCCATTCCTCTTCCAGCAGCACCGACGAACCCGACGCTCGGGCCTGGACTAGACATCGTCGACCGCGAGACGACGGTGACGATTCCGAGAAAGAGAACTGTATCATTCCAAACGAGGCCAATCACGACGACCACGGCGACGACAACGACGCGGACGCGCACTCCAACGACTCCAGCGCCGACGCGAGTGAGCGCGTCCTTCACGCCACCGCATACGGCAACGGCCGTCTCTCCAACACTGAATGCGCGAAACGAAACAGCGCCGCGTTGGACAACGAACGCGAAGACGAAAAAGGCCGCAAGGACGCAGACGGTGCCAAGTTGAAACGGTCCGAATCGCTCAACAGAGAGACGGAGCGCAACGAGGGACGCGTGCTTCGCTCAGAGAGCCTCAACTGTCGCGAGGCGAGATTGCAGCGCTCCGAGTCGCTCAATAAGGGCGAGCGGTCGGGGAAGGGCGAATCGAACGCGGTGCGGAGGCGGGAGGCGGGAGCGTGGCGCTCCACCAAGCTCAAGCGGAAGAATGGAATGCCGGAGCGTGGAATTAAGCGGCGACACACGGTCGGCGGTACGAAGGATTTCGATAAGGACGGGTGGAGCGTGCGACACACTCGCACCTCGTCCCCCGATCTGACGACGGGGGTGGAAGGGGGTGCGTGGGGGCCGTGGGGCGCTTTGGCCCCTCTCGTGCCTCCGCCGAGACCCCCACTCGAGTCTCACGTGTGACGCTCACGGCGTCACTCCCTCTAAGCAGCTCCCCCGTCAATTTATACGTCGCGACATCCGTTACGGTTGCGACACATATTGGGCCTCGAAAGCCTTTTGTCAGCAGATGTAAACGTTTCACGGTTCCAGACGTAGAGTACGAGAGAGGCTATTATTAAATTTGATTCGATTCAATCGACTGAATAGTTTAGGTCACAAATGTCTAACTGTACCTTAATTTATAATAATACTCGAGTCACTGACATAATAAGACATACATAAATCGTACTAAAGTTTAGTAAATTCCATCGATATCTTGTAACAAGGAAGTAGGCTAATCCTTATTAAAAACATTTACTTTACTCTGTAGTATATACATACAAGAAAATTGGAATGAAAAATGTACTATTTTGAAACGAAAGATGAACGCCTAATTGTTTTAGTGCACTAAATAATGCCAAAGAATGATAATGAGCCGACATGTTGAACTGCGATGAATACAAGTGTGAAGGAACGTATCGATGAATTGAATGCGAGGATTTTGTGTTGTGTTATTTAATCAACGAAGAAACATGCAATTAAAATAAAAAAAGACGCTCTATAAGAGGCGTGTGCCTCGTCTCACATGCCTCAACTCCCCTTCTGTAAGTTCGTGAAGACAAACACCTGAAACTTGTAACATTGGTGTGCAAGAGAGTGCAAAAGAGTGCAAAATAAAGCATAATTATGTTTAGTGCTACTAGGAATACGTATATTGATAGCGCATAGAGTTAATTATACTGATTAGTTAGGTACGCCTCGCGGCTTCAATTTGTAGTTCGTTAAGTGTTGAATATGTAACCGGCTCGGTGCAAGCGACCAGGAAATTGTAACACCACCTAATATTAGGAAATAGCTTAAGCGTATGTTAGTTAGGTACTCTTCAATCTTTGAATAGTAATTAAAATCAAAACAGATTGGGGCATACACCGTGTACTTGCCTTTGCAATAGTTTTAGAGGTTATTCGATTTTATGCACAATTTTTTCTTGAATATCGCGCATGCTTATACATTTTAAAGTTACCCGTAGTCACTCTGACCACTAGCGTATGTCGAAAAGATTTTTAATAAACATACATTGACACCGCTCTGTATAATTTAGATTAATTTGTAAATAAATTAACGCAATAAATTATAATGAGTACACTAAATATGATATTGTATGCAACTAACTGATGTTAACGGTACACTACAGTGATAATAATAAAAGTGATCCCCTTTAGCTTTGTATAAATTGTATATTTCTTTATTATGATTAATTTATATTAAATTTGTTATTGTAGCTTTGTTGAATGCAATTATTTTTTATTGTTTTGTTTATCAAAGAGAAGTATTTTAGGCTAAATTCGATTGTTATTTATTTGCGAAAGCTGTAAAACGTGATTTGGCGCAATTTTTTTTAATGAATTAAAAATTGTAAATAGCTAATGTCTGACTGTAAAATGATGTTTTAGACTTTCGTTCAGTAACTTTTAAAATTATACTTACCATCTTTATTTTAAGACGATCTCAGTTTGTTGAATGTTTGCAAAGCGTTCCTTTTTAAAAGTTTTATTTGTAAATATATCATTTAATTGTAGGGACATTCTAGTGTATGCTCTATGCAGAGTCAGGTGCGAGCGTATAACTTTCTTCATGTTCTTCGTGTAATCAATTATGAAATTTAAAATAAACACCTCTAAAGACATTTTGCTATAATGGTTCTAGCCAGATCTACAATACTTGTCATTGTGTATATTTTGGAGAAATCAAAATAAAATATTGATTCAAATGAATTTACAGTTTTTTTTTGTTCCTACTTATCCTAGATTATTTTTAATAATATTTCAAATTTTTGGGCACTTATTAAACACCTCACACCTACTATGAAATGTTATAAGTACCTACTTCCCTTTAAAGACAAATACGAATGCTAACTCCAAGTGTTAAAGGTAATAGAAAAAAAAAACAATATTTTGTAATCTATTTTAGCTTTATTACACGTTATATAGTGTATAAATATTATGTAACATCAATACTATACCAATACATCGATTTCACTATTATTTCAAAGGATATCGACTATCAGATAGATTTTAAAGAATAATATAAATAATATTTTTTTTTATTTTTTTTTTTAAATTTAATTAATTGCAGACTTAGAAAATCAAACTCCCCTCATTCCTTAAACATATGATCACATCTTTTGAACTTCTCAGTTGAAACGATCTACATAAAAAAAATTAAATTAAATGTGCAGTCCTAGAACTATGCCTTGTCACAAAATATCAATTTGTCGAAATTAAATTAATAATCCTAGCTCGTTTACATTGGTCGAAAGCTGAAGGAAAAAGTTTTAAGCTGGGGACAAAACGAAGACGTATCCAACAAGCCATTTTTTTTAACAATATATCATAACGAGTATTATAATCATAGTTCACAATCATACCTTCACAACATACTAAGTTACGGGTTTCCATAATTACATAATAAATCTAGCTCAAATTTTAAAAAAAATCACTGTAAAGCAAAGCATTATCTATTTTTTCGAAGTTTAGTCCAATTCACGGTTTAGTTAACAAAAACATTAAGGCAAACAATAACACTATATTTGTATATGTAAACTTTGAAATCTATCCATAATTCTTCAATTTGATTATTATATTAACACAAAAATATGCAACGAATTTCAGAAACTGATCACATCACATTAACACAACAATTTCATTAGGAAATCCGTAACGCATTCTTATGAAACCGATTTAATGCAATGTTACACTCATAACTAAAATTCTCTTTAAAGTAGATTCGCACACATCAGACAGACACAATTCCCGGTTCAAAATACATATTTCAGGAACAAAAAACACAATATAAACTTTAATTAAAAATAATATTTTACACTCAACGTATATTTGATGTGAGGAAGTGTACTTATTTTTTTTTTATTGTTTAACTAACTTTTGCTCACGACTTCGTCGCTGGAATCAACCATACACATTCATAACATTTTAATAAAAACAGTTCAGCTATTTCGGCTTTGTGATTTTTTTATATTGAAATATTCTTTTGCACAGAAACCTTTGCGATACATTAAATTAGTATACAACGAATTGCTTATTCCAAAATAATGAAACATTACTATGAGTTTATTTATTGGTATAGCCAAGGAAACAACTTCCACACGATGACAATATCTTATTTAGCAACAGCCTAACACCCAATCTACTGGACTACTCGACAAAATCTATCAAGTTATACTTTAGAATAACGACTGTGAAACAAATGAAAGTCTTGTAGTCAACATTTTAGCAGCCAAACGGACCTTGTACGCAAATTAGAGCAGAAAATCAATTTTATTGAGATATTAGACCTTGTCAAAACAATCTTTTAAATGGATTTAAGAGAGGCAAAATAAAAATCAGTAACAGTGATAATTGTATTATGAGTCATTCTACGTTCTACGGTTTTATTACAATATATCAAACTGATTTCCGCCTTTTGTTAAAAGACGACTGTAAAAGATAGTTTTGGCTCTTAAAATATCTAACCACTCATTAATATTAAAATTAAATTTGAAATCATTCCCATATAGATTCTAGCTATTTCGAGATAAATATTAAATTCCAATGTATTTGTACAGTAAAAATAAAAAAAAACCTGTTACTATTGTGTGATATTTATACAAGAACTCGTCAAGTATTAAATATTTACAATTACAACATAAACTGCATCAATGTTAATATGAAAACTCTTCAACAAAGTTCTATTACGATGTTCTTTCACAAGTCCAAATCAAAAATTCATATAATAAAATAAAAATAAAAAATCCGACATTGCAAATATCGAATTTATCATTTTGGATCTAGCAACCAACTATTAAATTAACATTACTTTTCATAATAGTAACTTATATTTCTGAAAGACAGATTTATAACAATACCTAAATCTTTTTGTATTTTTCTTTAATTCATACAGAAACTTATCTAATAAAAATTTCTAATCACTATTTATTTCGAATGACTAAGAAATGAAAATTAAATGCAAAAACAATAATATGAATATTTATAGAAAAATAAGCAATACAGCTTCTGTTACTACAATAAAATCATTTGTAAGTGAATATATAAATTCTTAAATGTTAAAAAGAAACTCTTTTTTTTTTAAATATTTTAAGCAAACTAAAACCCATTAATTATCATCAATTGCTCAAATGCATGAAGTTCTTTTTCATATTCTAATTATTTTAACAAACCGGTTTGCCATTTAATTGTTAACATTAGTTTAGATTCTAAACTTTTAGAACATCAACAGTTCTTGGTATACCTATATTTCTAAACAAATGAAATATTTAGTCGTTTTGCATTTCGGAACGCAGGCACTAAGGGGCAGTGAATTATTTTCTTGTATTCATTTATTGAGCTTTTTCGCTATAGCGAGATAAACCATTAATTTATAATTTATTTTAAATATACTTTTAAAACACCGAAATCGCTATTGAGTTTGTTTTAAAACAATACACACTTTACTAAATCTAAACTTGATTTCCACTTAATGCAGAAAAAATCAAAAATGTTTGTTAGAGAGATCGTTTTAAACAATTAAAACTATGTGAAATTTTAAATTTTAAAAGAAAATGACTTTTAAAATAACGTGCCACAATTACACTTGAAAGACTTCTGGCCTGCAATTAGACGTTTCAACTTGTTGTAAATATTTGGAAATTTCGATTTTTGTAAATTTGCAAATTTCCGATTTTTTTTTTTGTTTTTATGTTGAAAACCTCTTGTGTAAATTTACCTGTGTAATAAGACCAGTAATCTTCGAAGACATGTCAAGCATGTTCGTGCATCACCACATATGCCTGGGCAAAATAATTATTAGACAAGATGACGTATTTCATTCATCTCATTGAATGAGATTTGAGGCTTCGAATGCTAATACTACAATCAAGTTTTTACCGGCAAAACTTGCGTAGTCAGTGTTGGTACTCGCGCCGGAAGCTGCGGGCGTGGTCGATGCGGAGCGTGCGGTCGGTGCGGAAGGCGCGGTCGATGTGGTTGGTGTGGTTGGTGCGGTTGGTGTGATTGGTGCGGTCGGTGCGGTCGCGGCGCCGGTGGCGGTGACGGTGGCGCTCTTGTAGTCAATCCATGTCGGGGCTGTTGGCGGCCGCCTTGGGGGCCGCGGGGCTCCACGGCTGCACGGGGGGCGTGGGGGGCCGCCCCTCCACCGACCACGCCTCGTCCGAGCACGCCTCGCCTTCGCCCCCCGCACCGCTCGCACCATCCACCAAAAAACTGCTCAGCAACTTATCGAACAGTGTGTCCTGTAAAATAGATACACCAATAATATCGGATAGATTTTTTCAAAATAAAATGTATCCTATATGTTAATCCAGGTAATAAAATATCTATGTGCCAAATTTATTCCAAATCCGTTCAGTAGTTACTACATGAAATAGTAACAAACATAGATACATCTATACATACCTACATTCATTCATCCTCACAAACTTTCGCATTTATATTAGTAGGAAATTGACTAAGCACGAGGTAGTACATAGTTGCCCACAAAAGAAAAGAGTGTCATATATATATATAGTTATACATTATAGTCTTGCAGCATCTCATCGGTGTCGCTGATGGATGAAACCGAAGGCCAGTAGTCGTGCAGAGCAAGACTCATATCAGTCATGTCCAGCGCTGACGTATTGCCGGACGCAACGGTCGCGACGGACCCACCGGAAGGTTCCGACTCTCCTGTCACAAGTATCTCACATTAAATCTTTACCAATATATTTTTATACAAAATCCAAATATTCGGAGTAATTTAATAAAATCGAAGACATCACTACAATGCTAGTAACAAATCAAACTTACTCGAGTAATTGCGATAGTGTCGCGGCAGTTGTCCAGGTGACAACTGGTGGTTGTGATAGGGAGAACGGCGCGAACAGGCGCCATGTTCGTGACCGCTGTGCCCGCCGTGTCCGCCGCGCCCAACGTGCCCACCGTGCCCACTGTGCCCATTGTGCCCTCCGTGCCGTGAAGAACCTGTGGCACACCTGCCGGGGGATGTGTTCTCCGGCGCGCACACTGCACAGCCCAGCGGGGTTAAACACCTCAATGGACAGGCACCTTTCACACCTGGATTACAATGAATACAACTAATACAATTAAAACAAAAAAAATATTGATCAATAATTAAGTTTAAGCACTTTTTAAAAATCAATGGGTCATTTTCGGTCACTGCCCGGTGTGTATTCTTCCAACGCGTACATGTCCGATGGGTGAACCAACACGCACTTCCCTAAAGAACACTCCCTAACGGATGACGGCCCGTTGCCGTCAACAAGAGGCCTAACCACTCGTTCAAGGAGTTCGTTAAAAATACGAAAGGCGAGTGCTTAGTAGGAAGATGACTCACTGTGTTTGGGTGCAAGTCCATTCATGCGCATCAAGTTGAGGAGAAGCATGTCGGTGTGGGCGGCGGTCGACATCTGCGGGTCGCGGGCGTGACGCGCTAGGGCCGGGGCGGCCGGACCGTCCGAGCTGGCCGGCGTCACGTGGCCGACCCCGTGCCGGTCCACCGCGCGCAGCAAACGCCGCAGAAGCTTCGATCCGGCCTCCACGCCGGACTGCTCCAACGCGCACGCGCCCTCTATGTCGTTCTCCCCTGGAAACAAGTCATCATCACTCTTCGCAACACCACCGCAAACGGCGATTAAGAGCACACGGGTGACCGAGTACAACCTGGCTCCTTAACCTGTGACTAATTTATTTGAAAATTTTCAAATATAACGCCTGACAAAATATATGAATCCTACCACGCTTCGCTGTGGCTCAGTCTTATATTAATTTAATTTTATTATAAGTGTAAATAAAAGTAGGTACTTTACACATTGTTCAATTTATCTTACTTAATACATTTCGAAATGTGACATATCGCGAAATTCAGGCAACTTTAGACATTGGCATGAGTCAAATACAAATAATCTTGCATGAACAATTAGGGGTAAAAAGGTTGTTTTCCCGATGGATCTCGAATTCGCTCTGTGAGGAGCAAAAAGCGGCTCGCGTTACTTTGTGCTTCAGAACTCTCGAGAGATTCCACGGAGGATGTTCAAATGGTGTATAAAGCGTCGTATCAGGTGACGAATCCTGGATATACGAACCCGAAACAAAAAACCAGTCACGAGTTTGGGTGTTCGAAAATGATTTGAAGCCAACAAAAGTTGTTCGTTCACGGAGCGTTGCAAAAAAATGGTGGCCACGTTTGTCTAATGCTATGCTAGCATTTGTTTGCAGCAGGTCGTCTTTGAACTCCGTAAAGAGAACTGCAACCGCCGCATCATCCTCCATCACGACAATGCGAGCTCTCATAAATCAAGTCAATTCAAGTCAATCAGCTAGTTTTCGAGTTATGTGGACCCAAACATACGGAAGCTGAATTTTATATATATATGTCGGAGATGGCTGCCATGGACCACCGTCATACACCTACCACAATTTATATCGCATTTTTACTATTATTTGTTACATTGTTTATTGATTGTTAATTGACACTTGGCTTATGTGACCTAGTTATTAACTAGTGATTAGTTCTTATTATCTAATGGGTAACATGTAATATCAATCTACCCTCCTTTAGTTTGTAAACACGTTGTGCGCCTTTTATTTAGTAGGTGACTTGTAAGTATGTTGGTGGCGCCAATGGATTGGGTTGTTGGTGTGTTTGTGCACTGAGATCGCCTATAAAAGGACGGAGCATTGCTCCGTATCGCCAGTCTAGCTTCGGCTTTGACTCAGTGAGCACTTGCTCCCGACAAACCAGTCGGTTTACTTACTTACAGCCTCTATTGGCTGATATAACCCATGGTTATCTTGTGTGTCTATAAATAAATTTAGATTTAACAGTTTTACAGTCTTACTTCTCAATATAATGGATACATCCAATCCCAATCCTGACAATCTACCCGTCTTATCGCCCACCGCCACGATCCGAGACATATATGGAGAGAGATGGCCCCTCGGGCAGTACTTTTTTTCTGGATGATATTTCATGAATATCTTCATGATATCATGAAATATTTCATGGTGATCAGTTGAATAGTTAAGGCGTATAAAAGTAACACAGACAGAGTTACTTTCACATTTATAGTATTATGTATGGATGAAAAAGATTAATAAAGTGAATAGTCGACTAGTCTCAATAAACATTATTTTTTCTTCCATTTACGGAATGGGTTTTAGCGTATTTCATACAGGTAAGGTTAAGGAACCACGGAGTGAGACGGTCACCCTCTGAAACAAACTTAGCTACTTACACAGTCTTCACATGTTTCGGTGTAAACGGGCACAAAATAAAGTGTCACATTTGTGCAAATCATATATTTGAGTGAACATCTACAAAGACAGGGATATGAAATAATTCTTTTTCAATTAATTTTTAGATTTTTGTAACTTAAAAGAAAAAAAAAACAATAAGTAAACCAATTTTACACTAGTCTAGTTTCTTTGAGTGGGCTTATAACTTTCCATTTTTTTTTTACTAATTTTCTACTAATTTTACTACTAGATTATTAAGAAAGCAAAAACCAAGTACAGGGTTATTTTAACAAAATTAAATTAAATTTTAAATTAAAACAGTTTACATTCTAATTCCTGGGACTGAGCTTATACATTTTCCAATATTGTTCCTCCAGATTTACTACTAATTTATGAAGAAAACATAAAACAGAGTACCGAGTTATTTTACCAAAATAGGATTGGAAAAAAAAGAACAATTTACACTGATTCTGGGACTGGGAAGTTAAGTTAAAACTTACCAATTTATTTTCCTCCAGATTTACTTCTAATTTATAAAGAAAACAGAAATCTAGTACCGAATTATTTAAACAAAATAAAATTAAAAACAAAAGAAAACCAAAATAATCAGCTAAACGTATTATATCTAGAAATGTATCAAATGTTATGGAAAGGGAGGCCCTAGGCGTCCTCGGACTTTAGGGAAGACGGGCTCTTCCGGCGGTAGGCCGCGGAGCGGTATGAGGTGGAGTGGCAGGTGCCGGGGCGGTAGGGGTGGTGGGGGTAACGGCGGCGTTGGCGGTAGTACAGGCGCGTGACGCACGCGCCGTCCGACGCCGAGCGCGGCGCGCCTCGCATCTCCGCCTCACTGCACGAGCAACACTCCGCGTCGCTGCCGCTGCTGCTGCTCGCGCTCGTCCCGCTCGTCTCATCTGCACGGAGGGACGGGAGGGGAGTAGTGGTAGGACATTGGGAATGCAGCGGGGGAGCGGTAGCGAGAAGGCACTCACCTGACATTGTTTCGTCGTCGACGTCGTTCTCCTCGTTGGAATTCTCGTCGATGTGACTCAGGGGATTGTTGTCGTCTGCGAATAGTTCCAGTTCGCAGAAGGCTATATCCTGCGTGAAGGAAGCGCATGTAAACACTTAATAGCGAATTTGGTAAGAGTGGAATAGAAAACCCTATTAGTCACTTTTTAATTATATCACTATATCATATCATTATCAATTTATTGGTATGATCCATTAGTTATGGAGGCATCTAAACCAAGTTAATTAAATTAAAATTCATAGACAGCCCAATAGATGAGCAGTCAGTGTGCTTGCCTTAACGCTCTGTCTCATGAGTCCTGGGTTCGGTTCCCGGTCCCGGGTTAATACAACTATGGTCGGCAGCTTGTGTCGGCATCAAGTGGACATCAGCCTGTTTATCGACCTTAACATAAAAGAGACAGACATTCTGACTATCAACTGATGGAAGGTCGCATATGACCCCGAGGAAATCCGCCTGTAATGTAAATATGGGTAAAGTGTGAGAGAGACGCTTTGTCTCTTTCTAGAGAGTGGTCAAGTGTGGACTCACCCCCGTGTCGCTGCTAGACTCCGAGACGGCGACGGCGACGGTGTGCGGGGTGGGTGCGGTGTTTGTGGCGGGAGGAGCGGGCGGCTTGTCGGCAGGCGGCGGCGCGGTGGCGCCCAGCTCGGGCGACGACGCCGACGAGCACAACGGAGCCGAACCGCCGGCGGGACTCGAACTCTCGCATGCGGGCACGCTCACAGCTAACACACGATACTTCACGTTTCAACAATACAGTTCAAACGCTTTGTGGTCATTGCTAAGACAAAGCGCGTGCACTTAATAATCTTACGGATGATCGCATCATTAAGACCCTTCGGTTGGAACATATTGACTCGAACGGTCGGCTGGCGCAATGACCTAAACATCCCAGTGATCGATAAGATAAATGTGTGAATTGGAAATTATGATCACCTCACTTGCTCTAACGTTAAAGGAAAATATAGCCTACAACTATAAATTGGCAATTATGGCGTTATTCATTTCGTGCGGTTGTATAAATCGTTAATCTTTAATCAGGGAGACTCCAGTGACTTAGTTTGAGGATTTCAATACTGTAAAGTTCTCAAAGTTCGAAAAGTTTTAACGACTTTGAAAAAAAAATGTGTCGTTTTAAAGTATTCACTACAATATTATCAATCTAAATGAATTAGTAAGTTGATCAGGATTGATAATCGCTTATAAAGAGTTACATACAAATCAAATTCAGGTGGTACAAAGTGCACTGGGTCATCTAATGTACATACATACATATATGGGAAAGACGAGTGTGCTACAAGCAACAGACCAGTGAGTGAGCAGTCCTTGGATGGAAGACGCCGCTTGGCGCTGCACTTGGCGTGCGCGCCACGGTTCGGCGTGTGTGGCGCGTTCGCAGTGCTCAACAGCGTGTGCAGGCTCACTAGTGCCATGCTGTCCGCACCCGCACCCGACCTTACAAAAAACAACCGATGCGTCATCTTAGAGCGCTTGCACACTAGCTTTCGCTGTCAAAAATTGAGCAGCTCAACTTTGCAGCAGTTATCACCCTCTTTAAGAAGATCACCGTAAAATAACAACACGTGTGTTGTTGTTTCTGTGAGCGAGTAAGGGATGCGAGAGCCCATTTCCCTATACCCTCCTAATCCCTCATCCTTTATCCGACTATATAGGCAACGAACATGCAGCATCTATAGCGGTACTTGTGTTAATAACCAACCATCATGTGGACGCGCTTTACATAAAATAAACAAAACCGACATGCCTCTCTTTTTTTAATATACACAGGAATTTTTATTGAGTTATTTTTTAAAGCGTTCTTTTAGTAAAATTTAAAAAAAGTAAGTATCTTATTAAGATACACCAACAGTACACGTGTTAAAATTATTTATGATATAATGATTCACAGAGTATTTCAGCTGACACGAGCACCAATTACAGGCGTATACAACATTAGCCACAAGAACGGTAACAAAAAACAAAAACATATAATAGTATAATACAAGGACATAATTTCTAGTACATATAACTTACATTGCACTGCACTTGCAAAATCAATGTCGGGGTTTTGCAAGTTCGAACATTGAAGATACCAACTACGCGCTGTCGCGGATAGTGATAGATAGTGATCCGTGATCGTGGGACAGTCAAAAGAGCCGTGTAAGATTTTATGAAGGAACAGCAAGTCACGAGCGCTCCTCCTCTCTTTTAAGGTTTATGTACTTTGAAGAACTCCAAACGATCCCCATACGAACATCTATGAGATATACCTGACGAAGAGATTGCCAGGGACCTAGTAAAGCGAGGACTTAATACATAGAACGCTTTTCACAATTATATTGGCATTGGCATTGACTAGAAATGACTGGGCGAGTAAAGAGAATGACTAGAATTGTACACACCTTGAGGTGGAGGGCATACAGTCGATCTGGCTGTGAGCTACGGTGCGTCGGTTGAAGGCCTTGGAGTAGTCGATGGGCGCTCCGCCCGCGTACCCGTACGGGGGCAAGCTGGACGCCTCGTGGTTTCGGGTGTCCTCACTGAACACCGGCACACCTGTTGATGACACCAATACTTCAATCTTTAAAGCACAAATCAAATTTTAAGTATACTATTAAACTAGCTGACCCGGCAATCGTTGACATGTTAATTTCATTTAAAAATACCATTCAAATTTCCGACTTTTCGATTTCCAGTGCGTTTTGTGATAAGGTCAAATAGTGTTTTTCTGGAAAACTGGATGATATGTTATGAACAAAGCTGTACTATTATAAAAAAAAAAAATATTTTTTTCCTACAGTGACTCTAATTCCTTCATTGACCTTCATTATTCGAATTGACCAACATTTTGATTGGCATTATGGTGTGCGCCTGCGCAATAATTGAAATACATCTTCAGTATTTGCATTTACTTTGTATTTGTTCAAATAGTGGTTTCAATACACTAATCAAATCTTAGAACATGGAAATTATTGGTTGAGTTACATCTTCGTACAAAATAGAAGTTCTCCACTCACTTGGCGGTACGGGAAGCCTGGATCCAACGTTGAACTTCCACCGGTTGGTGTAGAGCAACGAGACGGTCGCCGGGTTGCCGTCGACGGGGTTGTTCTGCGTGGGGTTGTCGGCTGCGGGGGTCGCGTGGGGCCCAGTGAGGGGGCTGACGAGGGGCCCGGGGCTCGCATGGGTGCTCCCTGTCCCCGTCACGACGTTCGGTTGCGTAATCGAATTACGAGACATCTCTAGTGTCAGACGCTGCGAAAATATCAAAAACTCAAAATACAATAACATATATGAGTATTTGGTGATTTTCAAGGGCTTCTAGGGTAGCTGAAAATTCTTTACGTTCACTAATAACGGCTGGTTTATGAGGTCGGTTAATGGTGAGTATAATTTCTTCATTCAGTAACTTTAATTGACGTAAGTTTGAAATTAAATTTAAAAAAAAATTAAAATAATATTAAATATGTCGTCGTTAAAAATAAGTATGTTAAGAAATTTAAAATATCAAAGAATTTCAATTTGATAAATATTTTCGGTAATCTAAATAAAACATCTGTGGCTGGTTAAGGTTAGTTGAGGCATGTGTATTTTTTTTTTTAAATTGACATCAGATAGGTATAAAATAATATAAACATTTATAATTGTATATCCGTGAAGACTACTTTCGTAAAAATAAGAAAAGTTATTATTAAAACATTCAGGTGATTTATAACTTTAATAAACCTGATCGATATTATGTCACATTTACCTCCTTGAGATCAGTGATTTGCAATACATGTTGATTTTGTACTGTGATAAGTTGGTTTATGTACCACTGTTGGTCGCGGCATCGCTGGTAAAACGTGGGAGGACGTACTTGGAATCTATAAGAATAAAATTATCACATATTATTGTGCACAACATTTGTCAAAAGTCTCCTCATTGAATACCATCATCCTTTAATTATTCAATGACGAGTTTATATTGCAAATACATTTTTAATACGAGAAAAACTTTGCTAAAGGGCCACATCTAGCTATTACAAAATATATTAACAATTTTTCTACAAAACGAGTTATTAAATACAGTTCGTGACTTTACTTTGTAAATTAATTGGCGACAATATACTGGGTTGCCCAGAAACCTTCCGTCAAACTTAAACTGATGTTAGCTCTACCATACATCATTCGATGAAAACAGAGGGTTTCAATATGCAGATGCTGTTATATTATTACGGTTAAAGGTCAATCAGAATACCTCAATATAAGAGTGTCAGTCTCAGGGTTTAGATAGCCCTCGCTAGCGAGCAGATCGAGTCTGAAGAACCTGTTGTAGCCCCAACACTCGCCCACTTCGAAGTCCGAAGCGAATTCGCGCACGATGTTCTTGGACGGGTCGCGCGACACTTGGTGCAGCATCTCCACTCGATACTCGTACCTGAATGTTTATATTTTTTTATAACCACATTATACCTCGATTTAATTCAATCTTGTTGACTATACCTACACTATCATCTAGTGTCATATCGCCATTACAAAACTCGTTGATGCTAATCTCAACAATATTGCATTGTATTGATCAAATTCAGTATTTATTTTCATGCTATTTTGTTGAAATTCAACTTTTATTAATTGCAGACTATTGTTTATTGTGACTTAACTTAATAATACTTTATTATACTTAATTGGGGATTCATTTACATTCTTTATTAACTTAACTCGTCTCCACCTACAAAAGCCAAAATGAGGGACAGTGCACAGATGCACAGTCGGTCGGAGTTCAGGGCTACAAGGACAGAAACCGAAGTACGTTTCTGGCAGTATTGAGCAGCGCCCCTCTGCATTTAAATCAGGAGGGTACCGACGCGGACTCCTAACGATCAACCCATTGACATACAGAACAACTGGGAAGATTTCAATGGCGACTATCTCGGCCGAGTCGAGGTACTTCCACTTCTCGGTATTGTTTTTTTAACATCATGATATTGACGTCCACCAAAAACACTCGCTCTCGGTCCATCGGCACAATGTCAGGTCTATTCGCTAGAATAGTCCTGTCTGTGATGATGGGCCAATTCCAGTACAGCTTAGCATGGATGCATTATTGTAATCGGTTTTGGCGATTACCATTAATAAGGCATCCTCTGCTCAAGGAAGTCGTATTTCAGAGTGATTTTAAAACTAATTTTCAAATTTCTAAGCACAATCCATCTATCCATTGAAACAATAAATTATATTTATCAAACAACTTGATGAACCACAGTTAACAAAGGGATGAATTTACTAAAGATGAAATGAATCAACTAACAAATCATTTTTGAGAATATGAAACAGTGGCCTAAAAGCTTATAGCAGTCCCTTTTTTCCATACAACTGATATAACATCATGACAAATTTTACCGCATAATCATGCTACTCTAACGAAAATAGGATTCATTTTGACAGAAAAAAATAATTTGATAATATATTTTTTATCATTTTGAAATATGGAAATTAAAAAGACTTTTCTCCCTAACTATAATTTATTAAATATAAATTATTTAATATTATATATTTAATATTATATAAATTTTTTATATTTACAAATGTATTTCAAGTTAAGAAAGTAAAAGTTTAGACTGTAAAAAACTAAATTTCTTACATTTGTACAACTAAATTCTGAAAACAATTTGTACATTTTACGACTAAGAACAAATAATATTTCTTCCAATTGAAATTAGCTTTCATAGATAATAATAATGTACATATATTTTTATTTCTAAAATAAAAGATTATACATAGCTTTCTAAAGTAACTAATTGTTTTAAACAATTGGATAATTATCTATAAAGACATATGTCTACAGCGCGTGTAAAACATCAATGCCAAGAATTATCTTTTTGATGAATAATATTTTTAAATAATAATTAAATTTTAAAAAAATTGAAAATTTCCAAGATCTGTACTCAAGAAATGAGTAAATAAAAAGAATAAAATGAAACAATAAAATCACCTGTTTTTTATTTAAAAAAATAAGTTGAAATGGAAATACCATTATGGGACCTATTGAGCTTTTTTTAGGAAAGATAATTTTACATAGCACATAGAAATATTGTCACATGCTGGACATAAAATGGCGTTAGTACTACTCAAATGCCTCCACTTACCTCTTGCTCACTCTTAATTTGGACGTGCTTGCAATTATGATGTCACATTATAAAACGTTAAAGGATGATAAAGAAAAATGCCTAACCAAATTAAGTTTAAGTGTTTACAAAACAAGCAACTGAACACAAATTATTTATAATTACAATTTTATAAATTGCTGTAACGTATTCTGGATACTTTTATAGCAAACGACCATGTTATCTCACATAGGAAACGATTATTTATGTGTGGTTCTTCGAAAATCGCGCTTGGCGAGATAAAAATTGTGACAGCTTCTATATATAATTATCAATTATTATGGAATTGTAAGTGGTTTGCTCACTTGGAGGTCTCGGGCAGTCCGGCGCTGAGTTCGAGAAAGACGGAGAGGTAGTTGCCGCGAACTACCCCGTTGCCGTCGGGGTAGACCTTGAGACGCCAGCAGAGGCCGTGCACGTGCAGCGGCGCCGAGTACACGGGCGCCGCCGCGTGCTGCAGCTGAGTGAACTTGCTCAGCGGGAATGTGCTGCTGTCGTAGCTCGGCACTATCTCGCTGCAAACAATACATTTCTAATTAATAAAAAAACATACAGCTTTTGTCGCCCTTTTGTGAACAGATGCAACAATAGGTTTTGTTCTTCAGTTGCTGCATATTAGTACTGCCAGATGGCTGTCCTGTTATGACTGCTCATTGTTGGTTTAATGGATTTTAATAAATTATACTTTTTTGGGTTATGGGCTAAAATAAAAGTTTATCCAATAAAAATAGCTTCTTTCCTTTTTTGTTTTACGTTTTTTTCATATATTTTTTTGAGGTATTCACGTTTTTCTTGCCTTTCACTGGCTTCTATTTTTTTTATTATTAATATATTTGTGCCAACGTAATATAAGTGTTAAACAGTGCCAGATATTCCTGAACCATGAGATATTAAATAAGCTCGCAGTATATGGCCTCCAACATGAAATACTTTTCAGACTGCAATTTGATGCTGAATAAATATTCCATAAATAAGTTGCAATTTAATTGTCGATTTACCTGTGAAAATCGGCTGGAACAGGTGCTGTGACAAAGCTTGCCATTGGTTTTTTACGCACTTGATGTATCATCTTCAAAATTTCAGCACTTTTGGCTATCAATTCAGATCTGAATAAAAATAAATACAGGGAGAATTTATTGTCACTGTCCAATCATATTAAACAAAAGAATTCTTATATGAAACAATTTAGATTAAAGAATAAAAAAAGATAAGTTATGTGTACACACCTACACAAATCTATAGCCATTTTGCTGTTTAGTCAGACATTTAAACTACCGCCTAAACCTAAATCGATATTAATATTTTGAACGTTTTTGTCATATAATATTTTTTTTTAGTTTAGTATGAATGTTACTATAGAAACCAATACTTATATATAAAAAATAAAAAAAATTAAAAAATATATCATTAGAGGCTTGCTTTATTGCTCATAATAGGCTTTATTTACTATCGGCATATTTTAATGTAAGGTAAAAATTGCACAATTATGAATATAATCTGTTTTAAGTTGAATGAAATTTAGAATAAAAAATTTAAACAACAGAGTAAAAAAATATATAATTACTTGGTATTTGCATTGACTTGATGCTCAACCTCCTGTAACAAATGTTCAAGTTGCTCAGTCTCTTGCGTGAGACTGTTCTTCTGTCCCATCAGAGTGAGCAACTTGGCCTTCAAGGCCGAGTCAAGACGGGATATCATCAGCTCAACAGCATTTCTTATCTCTCGAACACGCTCATCTTTAGCAGAACGTACAGATTCAACATTACGTTCCTGAAAAAAACAATTTTATATTCTTTGATTTGCATCTATCAAGATTTGTAACTAAGACTCAAAAATAGCCTATGTCATTCCCCTCTATTGCCTAACTAATTTGTATTTGGTATAACTACAGGTAATAAGATCTGGCATTACTTAATAGAATAGGATCTTTTAGAAATCTTATAGAACAAATCATCCTATTGATCTATGTAAGCCATTCTTGCAACAGCAGAGCCGACGCACTGGCCGTCAAACCGGAATAAACTGCCCGATTTATTGGATTTCTTCATAAGTAAGGGCTTGTCGCGACTATTCTTCGGGGTTGAATCATGCTTGAAGGGCTCAATCATGTTCCAGTCATACTACCAGCACCATGTTAAAGGAAAGTGACACAGGACCTGTTCTAACCACTATCCAGACAGACTGGGCTTCATTTCAGGACATAGTTGAAGAGAAAATTGACTTGAATAGAACTTTTAAAACCAGTGAGGACATTGACAATGCTGCCATGGAATTCACGAATACCGTTCAAACAGCATGTTGGATGAGCACTTCAGAGGTCCCACATAAGACACTACATCAAAATATACCTACAGAAATTGTGGCAAGGATCCATGAGAAAAGATGACTGCGGCAAGTATGGCATTTGAGCAGAGACCGGGAGAACAAAAAGGCTTTCAATAGCGTGGCTCAGGAGCTAAAGCAGTTATTGTGTGCAACCAACAATGCAACCTTCCAGGCTCATTTGGAATCACTAACTGCAACCATTGCAACCAAATATTCTCTGTGGCGAGCTTGCAAAAATAATGAGTGGGCCAGAACAACGGAAATGAGCTCTACAATCCTCATACACTCATGTTCTGCACAAAAATGTATTATTTATGCACAAGTGCTGTTCTTTCACAATGAAACATAGTGTGCACAGCCAATTCAGATAAATGGAAAGAAACAAAATATAATAATAATGTCTCAGGCAAAACTTACCACTTCCTGCACAAGACTTATCAGTTCCAAAAGTCTGCGGCGAAGTTGTTTCACTTCATCCCTGATCTGTGTCACATGTTGTTCATACACTTCATCCAGCTGTTTAAATGTGTGGCCTGAATGTGTGCCTCCCCACAGAGCACACTGATGGCAGATACACATTTGGCACGTCCAACAGTAAACTGTTAGCTTCTCTTGGTGAGTTGGGCATCTATATGATATCAATTAAAATAACCAAATTTATTTATTTGGCAATCATAATTAAATAAAGCTAAAACATAGCAGGCAACATTAGTTGCTAGGTTTCAAAAGACCATATTGAAATAATAGCATGTGTGCTGTTGTGTTTCAGTGAGTGACTAAAGGATGCCAAAGCCCGTTTGCCTATCCATTATTCTTAATCTTGCTATGGTGAGTAAAGCACCTTTAGCACCTGTGGTGTTGCTTGTGTTATAGACGACGGTAGTCACCTATCATCAAGTGGACTGTAAGCCTTGTGTCTATCGACCTTAATATTAAAAATTTAATAAAGGCAAGTTAATATCAATCTATATTTCTATGTATATATAAATGTTGTTGGTTTGTGTGTGCATCAAAAACCCAAAATCTAGCTGACGGATTGACTTATAATTTTTACACAACATTGCATATAAACACGAGGAATAATTTTATATAATTTATTTCCCGAAATTCCAACGAAAACCGCTTTTCCTATTAAAAAAACACAACACAAAAAAAACTATACATAAGCAAGCTATGTATACTCAATCTGGAAGACGGGATTGCTTATGTATACTCTAAGGAGCCACAGCAAAGCGTGGCTAGGGTCAGCTAGTTTATTTAATAAGAACTAATATTCTTAATTCAATTTCATTTTTAATTTCAAAGTAGATATAAAAATTAAACGTTACTTGTCTCTGTAACTATCCCTTTGACCAGAGTTAGTCTGCTGCATAGTCTCTATTTGCTGGGTGACTTCCTCCACCCAACGACAGTTGACCAGCTCGTGCAGGTGCAGGGAGGCTCGGCAATGAGGACATTGAGACCTCTGTTCTGTGAGCCATCGTCGAACGCAAGTGTAGCAGCATAATTTTGAACAATGAGGACATAGGTGGGCATCCACCAATTTTTCCATACAAATAAAGCAGCGGAAAACCTCTGCTAACGTCTGTAATTACAAATTTCATAAATTAATCATCAGCAAGTCGGGTTAAATTCATCTCTCGTATTTAATATGTAGGCCACAAAACTTACCTCCACGATTTGCTCTTCGCCATTACCATTCCCTTTTTCACCTCTTGAAGCCATTATTTCAATACGCTTCACTTGGTTTGTTTTGTATTGGCCGTTTATTCACCATAATTTAGACATTTTTAAAAGTAAAAATGTTAAAATCACTATTATTTCACAAGACAACACACAACTATAGCAACACAAAACACAAGTCAAACCAGACAAAAAAGAAAAGAATCTATGAAGAATCTGACAAATCTGACAATCTGTCCAGGCAGTCGGAGAGAGAGAGAAAATATATTCAGTTAGCTTTACTTCCGTGTTCGACATTCGAATTTGTTCGAATATCAATTCAGTATACCTATCGAATAAAATTAAAAACAAAAGAATAGTGTTGTCATTTTGTACATTTTCTCAGATAGGTAACCATAAGTAACACATTACCATAAATATTTTAAAATAGTAGTATAAAATTAATGATCCTCAGATGCTGTATAACTATATCAACAAAATGTCAAAACAAAACAAAACTTGACTTAATTATTATACAACTAACTGATGCCTGCGACATCATCCACGTTGATTAAATGTTCAACTCGAGCAATTTTTGCAAATGTTATAATTCGATGGAGGAATTAATTTTACATCGATTTATGCTTTTGCTTTTGCATTATTTTTAATTTCATCCGGCCAAGGTTACGGCGGTCACGGCTTCTCTACTACATATCCTGCTCGGCTCGCTTTTTAGCTGCAAGGAAAAAATCCTGCTTATTATATTAAATCCATGCTCAAGTCTCAATTATTAAATAACTTATCGTGAATACTATTGAATGTCAAAATTTGACCTATGTCAAAGTTTGAAGTTTGAAGTGTTGAAGCAGCGCCTCCTATGAAGGTTGTTATTGTTGTATGATTGTAATATTATAACTTATTGATAGATTTATTTATATAATATAGTTTAATTGTTCTGTGGGGTGTAAAATACATAACCTTAATGAATTGATTATTTAATATTTTTTTATAAATATTATTTATTAACAAGAAATGTAAGTAAGCAATAATCACGAGTTAATTAGTAAAATATTGTTAAATCCACTGTACTATGATATACTTATGCATTTATAAATTTTTATGTTTTGGTCTTTTTGGGTTATTTATTTATTTAGTCAGGTATGAAATGAACTACTAATTATGCCATGATGACAACTTTCGCCTCCTTGTCTTTATGATAAATATTTAATATATGTTGGAAATGCCTACAAAATTGTGTATTTTAGTGATTTATTTAGATTTCTTATTTAACTTTTTGACTTATAGGGGTCGTACCTAAGTATTTACAAACATATTAAAATTCTATATAAGTCGCCAATATCTGCCTAATAAACATGTTTTGCAAAGTAGTTACTCCTATACATATGTTTTACATAAATATAAGAAGTAAATTAACCACCTATTAATTAATTAATATTATACTATCACTACCTACATGTTTCATATTTCTTATTGAGATAGAAAAATACATTTTTTTGTCAAGATTTTTATATATTTTGACATCCAGATCCAGTGAATATTATGACACAAAATTTTGAGATAAGGCCAGGATTATTATTATTATTCACATAAATAGATCCTTCACAGTACCTAACTGGTAGATATAATTTAAATTTGATTTCATAATCTACCCAATTGTATAATAGTATAATTGTAAATTTAATATAGTGAGTGTTATTTAATAAATGAAATATGAAAGTACTAGTAACCTATTTTAATTCAAACTTTATATAGACTGTTTTCAGAATGTTGTCATGACTGCTGGTCTGTTGCTCCGGATTTGCTCCTAAATATGTCATATTTAAGAGTTATACATTGTACTGTTTGCCGAAAACATGCCTCTCTGGACCTTTCGTTGAAGCCAATGCTTCTAAAGATAGATGTAAGTTCTTTAGATGTCTTTCTTGGGTTTAGTCTTGATCATCATCAATTACTTGACTTAATTTTTTAAGCAACACCTAAAATAGTTTCTGTATTCTAGACTAATAATAACAAGGATTATCTATAGATAGAGCTGATCAGGACCTACAATAAGATGAATAGCTTTTTTTTGTTAAGGTCAGCAGACAGGCTGACGGTCCACTTGATGGTAGGTGGCTACCATCACCTATAAATACAATCAATGCCACAGGTGCTGCAAGTGCGCTGTAGAATAGGAAATGGGCTCTGGCATCCATTACTCACTCAATGAAACACGAACATAGAACAACTTGAGAATATCAGTATGCAGTCTAGTCTAGTAATCTTAGGAAAAATAATGAAACACCTACTTCAACATTTTTTAAACTGTTGTTTTGTTATTAGCTATAATAAATAACTACTCTCCAACTACATAATATTTGTGTTCCTAAAAATTTTTATACTATATATGTATTTCTTTGAGTAATGTAAGTTTATTTAAAATTTGTAAGCTATTAGAAGCTATATATTACAATTATATAAACAACAATAGAGATACTACTAACCAATGTAAAATATATTAATTGAGATATATTTCAGTGAAGTTAAAATTGTATTTACGATGTTGAATTCTATTTGTTTTTTCAGAATGGCAAGTTTATGCAGACAATGGCGAAAATATCAACCACACAATGTTTTAAAGACAAACCACCAAATACTACTCAATCAAGTTCAACAGTTAAAAATAAAGTGCCTCAGGACACAAGAATATGGAAGGAGACTCCGTCACTTGATAGAAATAACAACTTATTGTCATACAGTATGATGTTGTCGAAATTTAGATTAACTTGTAAGTGCCTCTTTATTTAAATAGCAATGACAATTATTTAAGATTATGTATGAAGTGTGTTTTTAAATGAAGTTAATTGATAATATAGCCACTATTAATAGTCAATATAACCTAGATACAGCCAGTGTTGAGTAAATTTAGTATTCAGGGCGTCGCAAGACTATGCGACATGAAGGGAAGTACCTTGAATATTGTAGATAGGATATTTTGCTGAAAAAAGACTATCTTATTTTTGAAAAGTTAGTAATACTGCATTGAAAGATTTTCTAAAAATTACTTGCATTGTCTGGGAATCGAACTGACTTAAATATGAAAAAAAAAAATTATCTGTATTTTTATGATGCCAATCGAAAAAATGGACAAAAAATAATAATTCTTAAGTAACATAGTATCTTAAAAGAAAGGAATAACAAAAAATGTTTGATTCAAATTTCAAGAATATTATTTATTGCCAACGACGACGTAATTTTTAGAAAATCTTTGAATACAGTATTACTTAAAAATAACAGTCTTCTTTCAGCAAAATATCCCATCTACAATATTTAAAGTACTTTCCCTTCATGTCGCATAGTCTTGGGACGCCTGTAGTATGTTGAGTAATTTATTATTTTCTTGTTGTCTTGTCCTAATAGCATATTGGTTTGGTAATATGTCACTGGTATGTGAACAATATTTGCACTGCTGAAGAGGTGGAATCTTTTTTTATTAATTATCCTATAGACCTATTATATAAATTATCACTACCTTATTACCTAAAGCCAAGAGGCTAGTTAAGTGTATGATGTTTCAGCGTTAGTAGTGATGACGTCGATGGCGGGATATGCGCTGGCGCCTGCTCCGTTCAGTCTCAGCACGTTCGCGCTGTGCGCTGCGGGTACGGGACTTGTTTCGGCTGCAGCCAACTCCATCAATCAGTTCCATGAAGTGCCATTTGACGCTCAAATGTCTCGCACGAAGAATAGAGTGCTAGTTAAAGGCTTATTAGAGTAAGTTTTTTTATTTTATTTTTTATTAAATATGGATATCATGTAGCAGCGAAGATGAGGCCTATGATGGAACGAGTTCACCCAGAAGATGCCTATTAACTCGAACTTTGAAAAGTTTCGGGTTTTTTGAGCTCGGAAACACATACGCCGGAAGGGAGTTCCAAACCTTGGCAGTGCGTTAAATAGAGGATGTTTTAAAGCGCTTGGTCCGAAAAAGAGGGATTTCGACAAGATGAGGATGGTTCAGCCGTACATCTAAATGTCCGATAAAAAAACATATAGACAGACGATTTGCGTCTTTGTGCCAGGCCAGGCGTTTTGGTAATATATCTAAAGTTTCAGTTATCAACGAATTCCTGACGTTGAATTCAATAAATATTTTTGGCATGCTAAATTAAAAAGTTTTGATTATGTGACAGAACTTATAATCTGACTAGAACTGTTGACATAAGCAGATATTATTATAAGCACTAGCTAAAATTACAATAGCTATTAGTAATCAAAAACCTTTTTGTAGTGCTTAGTTGATACATTCATGATTATTATCCTCAGACCAATTCACGCCGTGGGATTTGCGGCTGCTACCAGTACAGCTGGGCTTAGCATGCTGTACTTTGGCGTGAACCCACTGACAGCGGCGCTGGGCGCTGGCAACCTCGTCCTTTACACTATGGTGTATACGCCCATGAAGAGGATGTCCATCCTTAATACTTGGGTGGGATCTGTGGGTCAGTGCTTTTGATTTTGTCTTTCTATCTTTGATTAGCTGTTGCACGCGACTTCGTCCGCGTAACTTTATAAAATATAGGCTATTTTACTCGCTGATAATGTAGCTTTCTATAGGTGAAAGAATTTTTAAAATCGGTCCAGTAGTTTTTGAGTTTATTCATTACAAACAAAACTAGAAATCTTTTCTCTTCATTATACTATTCTGTATTAATGGTTAACGGCAATGTCAGTTGGCGCAATCCCCCCGCTGATGGGTTGGGCGGGGTGCTGCGGCGAGCTGGGCGCAGGCGCCCTAGTGTTGGGCGCGGTGCTGTACTCGTGGCAGTTCCCGCACTTCAACGCTCTCTCGTGGAATCTGAGGCCCGACTACTCGCGAGCTGGCTACAGGATGATGTCCGTCACCGACCCCGGTAAATATTCTCACAACTTTCCTTACTTTAACCCTTAACCGCTTGGTTTTGTAGGAGTTGTCGTGCCCCCTAGCGCTTGACTCGTAATTTATTTTAAAGAGCAAGCAACGCAATAATTTAAAAATAAACATTATATAAGTAATAATAATAATAATAATACCACAAGTGTCTCGCGGACACAATTTTATGTTATTTTTCTCATAAAAAGTAAAGTATTTTTTTCTTACAAAAACCTTTTTTATATATTCTTTCTCTAAGTTTTGAAGAATTTAAACACATATATAAAATGCGTGTAGCATGAATAGTTTAGTATTTATTGCAAAAAATACGTAATAGTTATTTATCAACCCACAAGTGTCCAATAGACACAACAATATTTTGTTGTTTATTTGTGTGCAAATAGATGAATGTTAGTGTTAATAATTATAGTAAAAAAGCAGTTATATTGAAATTACAAAGAGACAATTGAATGTTGTTAGCGTTGTGCCGCCGAGTGGCTGTCCGTCACACCGTGGCAATCGCGGCGACTTGTCTCGCCTCCTCATACTTCGGTGTCACCAACGCCTGGTTCGCGCTCGAGTCGCTACCGCTCAATGTGTACTTCATGTACTTAGGTATCTTTCATTGTTCATTATTATTACTCTCGTTATGTGTTGTTTTTTGTCTATACTTTGAGATAATGCGTTTCTGAAACAAGTCGGTTAGACAAGTAGACATGACTAAAGCAAAGCCACTGAGACGATGTAAACAAACTTTTAGGGGTTAGTAGTTTTATTTTTAAAAAAACATTCGTTTGTTACCTTTACCTTTTTTATCAATCAAATAAAATTTCACTATAGGGTAGTTTTTATTTTGAACCCGGAAGCGTGTAGTATATATATATATATATGCTTTTGCTAAAATATAATGCTTTTGTATTTCCAGCTTGGCAGTTTTATAAGAAGTCAGATAGCAATAGTTCAAGGAAACTGTTCAGGTTTTCCTTAATACATTTGCCGGCGCTCATGTTGCTGATGCTGGTGAACAAGCATTCGTGGCAGTCCGAAGACACCAAAGACCAGAGGGACACCAAGACTCAGGAGTTGAAGGTGTCCGACAACAGGATATCATCAGTATTGCCCAGAGGGCCTATTGTCGTCGCCCACGAACAGACATAATCTACCATTTGTACAATTTGTATGTATTGTATATACATAGATATTTTTGTTGTAAATAATTTATTGTCGTTTCCTATAGAGCTTGTAAGATAAACTAATTTGTGAAAAGGTAGTAAATCAGTTGACGGGAGTAAATAAAAATTTCGCAAATATCAAATTCTTACATTTATTTCTTATTAAAAACTATTTTTTATGGAATTCATAAAAACAATTTACATTATATTCAGACAAATTATTCTCTTGGGTATGTGTGTGATGAATTAACATAACTGAAAACAAATTGTTTTTTGAAGCCAGACCGCCCAAAAGTGGTCGAAACCCGTTTTAAATTTAAATACAAAATAATGAGAATGTGTCTCCCCAGTGGCGTTACTATTTTCTGAAAAAGAAGAAAGAAAAATTAAATAAAACTGATTTTGCTGTTTAATCATATGAATTTATCTAGTCTTGCCTTAAGTATTATTTATTTGTAAAAATATCCGGTTGTAATTTGGTTTATTTGATCAACAGATGTTTGAATTAAATTATAGGCTCACGATTCTATGTAACGTATCTTAACTTCATTCAGCATCTATGGACAGAATTGAAATGGCCACAATTTCGTGCATTTCATTGTAAATATATGGTGTTATACTAGCTAGGTCACCCGATTTCACTCGCCTAGCTCGTTCAACCAAACAAACTCTTCAGCTTTATTACTTTTGTATAAATTTTTACATATAAAACTAGCACCCTAGTCTAGGAGTATATCACCAATACATTAACATATTGAAAAATAGTTTGAAAATGATAAATGAATAATTGAACTAAGTACGTTGCTACGTAACAAACCAGAAGAAAATAATTCAATAACACTTACTTTGACTTTTTGGAAGGTCGGGAATGCTCGCGACTGTCATCGCGAGACCGTTTGTGCGATTTGTCGCCCGAGTGTCGCTTGTGTTCGCCGTTGCTCTTGCTGTGCGACTTGTCGCTCGATTGCTGAGACTTGTGATGCTTGTCGCGATTTTTCGACGGGCTATAGACAAATAAAAAACATATATAAGAAATCCTCGAGAAGATTGAGTGTGAATCAGTTTCCGAACTAAGAACTTTTGTGAGACTGAATAAAAGTGTTGAGCCGGGTAAACCCGATTCAGCGTCACCGACCCGAGCGTGACGGTTCACTTGAAAGATAGATGTAAAGCACCTGCTGCTGGAGTGTTTGGAGGGGCTCTTGTGAGAGGAGCTCTTGTGGTTGGAGCTACTCTTGTGGCTGGAGGAGTGCTTCTGCTTCTTGGAGCGAGCCTCGTCCGAGTCGTAGGAGCGACGGCGGTCGCGGCCCGACTTGCTGCGCTTGCGGTCGAAGTCCTCGCGGTCGTACGTGCGCTCCTTCTTGTCCTCCTCGGCCGCCTCTCGCTCCAGGTCCGACCAGTCCTTGCCAGACTCTTCGTCCTCTGCAATACAATAAATATTTATTTATTAAATAACATGCCTATTCATTTGAGCGAGTAGTAAGTGCCTCTTGACTGCCTCTTAACCATTTCAAAACCTAGTAAGTCTCTGAGTACTTGTAGCTTTTTGAAATGGTTGAATTTGATGGAAGGGAGAGATGGTGCACGGGGGCCGCATTACAAGTTCATAATAGGTAAACGCTTTCAATCAGCGGAATATACTAGTTTACAAATACTTACATAAAATTAAGAAACTATTGACAAAGTCTAGCTTATTTTGAATAAGAAAGTACGTACTAATTCAGATAGATGGAGCTTATTTCATACAATTACATGTCACTGAGGGTGACGGCGTAAGTTCACTGTTTTTTTTTTCACCATTCACTTCAAAATTACAAAAAAAATATCGTTTGACAAATTACAATTTATATGCATTATGTTCTTGTTCACGTAGAACGGGCGGGCGTGGTCGCGGTGGATGTGGCGAGCTCGTGTTCACATTGGCCGCCAGGGGTTTGCGCGAGTATGCCGAGATTCGCGCGGGTTTTATTTATGTGGGTATTTAAGTAATCGTTCAGACTTCGCGCGCGCGGTTAGTCGCGCGAACCACGCGGTTAATCGTACGGTTCCCGCGTGTCTGAACGAGCCCTAAGACGTGTTGTCAGAGTTTGGAAACATGGACGACGATGTTTTGATTACATACTAAATGTTTAATTTCAATAATGAAATGTGTTATATTCTGTACCTTGAAAATTAGACTCAATCGCATAAAACCAGATTCGGAAAATACCAGATACGCAAAATAACAGATTTTGTAGTCTCAAACAAACCTTCACTTTCCCCTGAAACTCCTGACTCGTCTTCGGACGCCTCAGAGTCATACTCCGAGTCATCCTCTGACTCTTCCTCAGACTCGACGTCCGTTGGCTCGTATGCATCGTCCTCCTCTTCGGATTCTTCCTCCTATATAACGCATTATTTTATTCCATAATTATGTGATATGCAAATATATTTTTTGTTTAATACTTTAGAAGACAACAATATTATAATAATATTTTTTTTGTAATGTTTATTGATAATATAAAAGTAGTGGGGAATTTCAGCACAGTTACGCTCAAGTCTGAACTCCTGAATCTTTTTTATTCCGTGTATAGATTACAAATAGATGAAGAAACCTGCGTACTATAGTTTGCAAAAAAAAAAATATCCTGGCAAACCCCTCAACAAAAAAAAAACAGATGCAATTTGATAATTTTTCGTTTACCTGATGAGCGTTTTCTTCATCCGATTCTGGATCTAAGAAGGACCAGCCTCCATTATCAAAGAACCCTTCAATGTCATCGGTGATCGTCTTCATAACCTTGGTCCAGTTCAATGACTGAATGCCTTCTGAATACCGGATATCGCAGGAGCTGAAGTATGAAAAGACAATTTGTTATGATATTCGAGCGTCTCAGTCTTGCTGAGACTGAGAAAATTTCAAAACTCTGCTTACTCACTTCAACCATTCCTTGACGTGGTCGAGCATATTCATGGGCACGGCGTTGACCATTGCCACCTTCTTGGCGTAGTCCTTGAATACGAAGACCATGTCGAAGTTCTTAAGGTGGAATTGTACTCTCTCAAAGTGCACCAGCTCCACATCTTCGAGGGCGATAACGAAAGGAGGCCACTCGGTGAGGTTGACCAATGCCCCGGATGTGGGCTGAAGCAACACTGTGCTGCGGAATGGCGCGCCAGGGAATCCTAGTTCTCTGCAATATATGCAAATATTATGGTAAAAACAAAAACAGCAAGCAAAAGAATCACAGATAAATCAATACTTTAAAGTTTTATAAGGAACAACTAATCTACTAGGTATTAACGGATGACCGGTCCTCCTATGGCTTCAGATAAAATCACATTATTTCAAGGATAATTCAGTATTATAACAAGCTGGTGCCCGCGACTTCGTCCGCATTGAAAAATAAAAGACTTTTGCCAAGTGTTGGGCCCACTGAGTCTATCGTTTTACCTGAATGGTGTGTCGAACTCGACCTCCTGCTTGGTCATGTTCTCGACGCGCTCGCAGAACGACTTGAACGCCTGCTTGAGTTTGTGGCGCAACTCTCTTTCGCTCTGCTCCGCCGCCAGATCGTCGCGGTCGTGCATGTGCTGGTGCTTGCCCAGATCTGTTGTTATCTCGCCAACCTCCGTGTAGAATTGCACGTCCACGTGCTTCTTCTTGCCAAACATGATCGCGTGCTTCAGGTGGAAGTGCAGCAGTATTATCATCTCGCCGTCGCACGGTTGGAAGAACGCGTTCTTTATATTGTTGTACAGAATGTCCACCTTGTCTCCGCGCACCGAAGTGAACCGGAACCCGTTCGTGTGCGCCTCTAGAGATCCGCTCATTCTCTTGGTCACGATGTTCGGTCTTATGTACAAGTCTTTCAGCTTTGGGTTGCCTTTGCTCTGAGACAACACAAGCGTGTCTTGCTTCACCAGATCCTCCTTCTCCCTCTCCTCCGCCTCTCTGGTCTTGAATTTCTTCTGAACTTCTTTTATGAGTCGAAAGCCCGTGTTCAAGTTGGAGGAAGGCGGTGAAATTTCGCCTGGTTCCTTTGTGTTTGTACTTCGATATGTACTAAAAATTCAATAAATTTTATAGATGAGCTAACAATCAAACATAATGAAGGTAGAGAAGAAGAAAAAAAAAATGTAAAAGATCTCGTAGAAATACTTACACTTCTTTAACGTAAGTAGCATCTGGATTTCCATAGTTGCCACCTTCATTCCGGCCCATAGTAGCTCCAGGGTGGAAAAAGTTTATCCGGAGATAGGTGTAATCACCTTCTACTGACTGAGATATATTCTTAATAGTGGAAATGTGAAATGGAACCGGTACACCGAATATCGGTAAAATTACCGTTTCGTATTTACGATCTGAAATATGAAAAGTAATGAGGTGTTCATACATTATTGAAGCATTTTTTTTTCATATAAATGTGAATTTGAACAAGTTTAACACGTCCAAATTTCAAGTAAATGAGTACACTTACCCACAAAAAGTTTAAGTTCTTTGACTTCGTTTTCTCTTGGCATTTGACTGACACTTCTGTAGGAGACTGTACTCTTTCTGATCTTCTCTCCCTCTTTCCCGCTGGACTGTTTGGCCAGACGTTCCTTTGCCTTCTCGTTGAGAGCAATGGCCAATTCTCTTTGATGCTCCTTGCGTTTTTCTTCAGAGGAATGTTCAGTGCGAAGTTTCGATTCTATTACCGCAGTTCTTTTACCCCTTCCTGGAATAATGGCATGTGTTGAAAAATAAAACAAATATTACATTATAAACGTTTCTGTGGTAAGTCTTTAATTTAAAATAAACTTAAAATATTTTTAATTTATTTCTTGTTGATTATTGAACTTTTTCTGGATAAAAATAAATCATACAAAATGTTAAGTAGAAAAATCAATAGTGTCTTAATTAAACAACAAGCGGGATTAACTTGAACAAGATCATGCTGTTAAACTCACCTCCGTTCTCTATCAATCCACGGCGGCATGTAACGAATAAAACATGTAAGTAAACAATAATTAACTTTACACACGTTATATTAGACCTCAATTTCCTTTCTTTAGACAACTGGTCATATTGTGAAATACTGTAAATTTTCTATATATTACAACACAGAGGTTTATTAATATCTAATTTTTAAAAAAGCCAATCTAATTTTTAAATTTTAAAAGCAAATAAGTGAAAATGACATTCTATGACCATAACTTTAAATGGTATAAATATTTTAGAAAAATAATAAATGAATTACTCAAAAAATTTCACCATAAATAAGGCGTCTGCAACTTTCGAGTAGAAAGTTAATAAAAGTTATTGAAGCAAAAAAAATAATAATTCAAACGCATATGTAGCGCAGACGTTTTAATTTGCAAACTTGTTAGTGCCTCCGAATATACCAAACTCACCGAGTATTTCCGTTTTGTTTTCCTTTTCATCTTCATCGTCCTCATCATCGTCCTTAAGGAAAATGCCAATATTCTTCATTTTCTTTTTGGATTGTGTGAGCAGGGACGCCGGTTGTTCTTCGTTTACAAGTACAGTGTCGCCAATAAATAGAGCGTACGTCTTTGGAAGAGATAAATAAAATCAGTTAAAATACTATTCATGGGCCACATTGATTTTAATTTACAAATATTGGGAACAAATATGTCATCTGTCCATGTTCTGTCGTTAATTCAAACTTCTCAATTTTTATTATGATAGTTATTTAAAAAAAATTAAACTATGGAGCTGCTACAGCTGCAATGATATGAAATCCATAATGTATTTTTTTAACATTCTTTTTTTTTTATTTAGAGCAAAGTCCATTGCCCTTTCCCTTCCTGCTATGGTCAGCAGCGTACTTACAGCACCCGTGGCGTTGCTCGTGTTATAGGCGACGGTAGCCACCTACCATCAATGGACCGTCAACATGTCTTTACATTAAAAAAAGAAATCTAAACTTTATTTTTATTTTTTTCAGAATAATGCAATTAATTTTATCATACTTTTCCTTCCTTATCTGTGGCGGCGCTGTTTGTGAGATTACTGAATCCAATATTGATATTAAATACCATCCCTTTCTTGGCGGTGATGGATGTCTTTGGTCCAATTACTATAGAGCTCTCCCGAAACTCGATTCCCATGGCGAAACTATAAATCGTAACAGATAATATTTATTATATAATACTCTGAAATCCACACTCAATCAGATTAATTTTTTTAAAGTATTTTTTATTATGTATTGTTGTTATTGTATTAGCCTGTTTCCTCGGAAGATTAAAAATAGATCCACCAGAGGAAGCACTAGTTGTACACATGTTTTGATTTCTCTATTGACAATAACTTTAAACGTACTTTATTAAAATGGAATTCGCGAATGCACAGTGTTTAGTGGCACATACATGACAGATTGAAATGAAAAGGGGGGTTAGAAAAATCCTCTTTATAGATTAATTTAAATTATTGAAATTTTAGTGAACTAAAAATGCTCATAAAGTAGGAACTTAAAAGATGCATGTGCAAATAAGTTAGTTTAAAAAAATATTTATGTTAAATTAATTTTTACACTCATACAAACTATTAAAAAAAGTGGATTATTCCAAACAGTTCTACTATTAGTTCTACGTTAGAACTGTTTGGACAAAAAAATTCCAATTAGTTCTACTCCACAGTATGACAGATTGGACTCTAATAAATTTAATGGAATACGTCCAAACTGTTCTACTATTTTTATAATAGAACAAAATTTTTAAAAAAACATGCAATGAGTTCTACTGGTGAGTATGGATAGAGCGGAGCGGAGCAGCGGCAAGGGTCTACCGGGGCACCGAAAAAGCGAAAATGTTGACACCGGAAAGCGGAAATGGAAATTTTTTTCCAAACAGTTCTATCGTAGAATTAATAGTAGAACTGTTTGGAATAACCCAAAAAAGTAGCACCTAAGTTATTAAGCTATATAAAGCATTTATAAGACTTGTCTTGAATATGTATACCAGATATGAAATCCTGATTAGATAAAGTCACAGTCACTATGTGAATAGGATTTATGAAGAGAAACTAAAAATGCCACTCACCCAAATGTCTTTGTAAGGTTGTCCACTAAATTGGGCTTTTCTTTCTTAGCTAATGCCAAACCAGCTTCGTACACTGCTGATAATTTCGCACCGGCTACTAAAGTTTTCATTACCTCTTCCTCAATATTTAACAGGAAATTGTAATTACTCTGAACTTCATCTGTGGGATTAACCAGTAATGTTCGAACTATATTCGAACAATACGATTTATATCTAGCGCCCAAAGAGCAAACAATAGCGCCGAAGTGCAAGTGATTTTTGTCAGAAACAGCGCTGAACTTCAAACTATAGTTTCCTCCGGACTGTATTATGGGTGGGTAACACATGTCCACTTGACTTGTGTCCACTCCAGTCACGTATTTTTTGTCGGAAATAGCCGCCTCAACGCCCTCAGCAAGTTTTGAATGTTTCACTTTCTGAAATTTCCCATAATTACATTTCAAACCCAGCAACAGTTAAACTTGAGTTAACACATGATCACAAAAGCAAAGTAGCAGGTAAAGTAAAGCCAAGAAGTCAATGAAAACAATGTAAACAAACCCAACCTATACTATATTGAGTTTTAAAACATTAGTGATTAAGTATCCCTTATCACTCACCGAAAGACTACAGAACATGCTATTATTTCACAGTGGTCTTCTGCAACAGGTTGGTTACAGCTGCCATACAGGCTGCCCAATTTATGCCACTACTAACCAGATCCAGACAAGAATATGAAAAGTTCATACAAACACCAAGTTGCTTACCTTATCTGAATCAATTATTTCCATAACCTGGTCTTTTAAATATTTTGTAAATACATCAACAGTGACAAGGCAAGCCTTTTTTACTGTAATGATTTCTGAATCCTCTTTTGGCGCCATAAGAATAGCTACAGAGGAGCTAATATCTGAATTCTCAAATTTTTCCGCCTTCATCGCCAACTTCCAACTTTCACAGAATTCGCCTGGATAATTATCTTTAGCAAACACTCCTAGTGTTTTTCCAGATTTGGATTTCTTTATTTCTTGAATCAGTTTACTAAAGTTTTCTTTATCTTTGTCATTCTAAAATGAGGGTAAATTAAATTAAGTATCAATGGAAATTAGGTGATAACAAATAAAACTTATAAAACATATACTTTATATACTTTTTAAAAGATAACAGAGTCCCTTAAAAAAAAACTAATTCACTATGACACTACAAACAAGTAAGATTGAAATAGGTACTTACTCTGTCTCTAACTAATAGTTTAGCTGGTGGCAAGTCTGTTTCTTCCTTTCCATTTTCTATTTGTCTCAGAAATTCAATTTTCTTTTTACTCGCTAGGAAACACATGCTGTGTTCTGTCAACACTGTTATTGTGTCTGGTAATTCATATCCAAAAAGCCAAGTCTACAAAAATTATATTATTATTATTTATGCAGTATTTTAAAAAGTAGTAATTGTTAATTTTTTTCTTTATGTCGACAGACAGGCTGACGGTCCACTTGGTGGTAGTTGGCCACCATATCCTATAGCACAAGAAATACCATGGGTGCTGCAAGTGCACTGCCCACCATAGTAGGATAATGGAATATGAAGGGATAGAGGCATGGGCTCTGGTGTCCCTTGCTCATCTGAGTCACAACAACACAGAAGGTATTATTTTACAGTGGTCTTCTGTAAGGTGGTTACTGCTGCTAGACAGGCTGGCCTATGACTGCGAAACGCAGTGTGCCCTGCCACTATTTTTCAGGTCAAGACCAGAGCCAATTTTGAAAAGTTAATATATAGTTATTAACAAGTATTAAGTTAATATAAGTTATAGTTATTAACAAGAAAAAACGTTGTTTAAATTTCTTCTGCAGAAAAGTACTCATTTAATAGGTACACAAAAATAAAAATTTTATACTTAAAATTCTATTCCAATGTCCTACAAAGAAGTTATACAAGCTGCTCTCATAATTTTATGACTCATAGACTAGGCTAGTCTAGAAACTAGCCCGTCAAGACACTGTTACTATTTAACCAAAACATTTAAATAAGTAATAACAAAAGCCAATGTAATAAAAATGGCATTAAACCTGTAGTGCAGTGGACTTGCTGTATAGTGTGTCTTCATCAACTCCAACACATGAAACCAAGCAATCTGCCTTAGCCAATGCATCGTCGCTCTTCGGATCAGCCGCAGCGGCCTAAAAATATAACAAGTGTAAGAGCCGACAAGAACTGAACGAGTAAAGCTTAAGAAAACATTAATTACCTTCCATGAAGCATACAGGCGTTTCATACGACGATAAAACGTCTCTTTATCAAGGGATATATTGGACATAGTGAGAAATCGTGAAAAAGAACTAAATTTTAAAACAATTTATCAAAAATTATGTTACTAGGAATAAAGAAGATTTTGCGATTTACGCGACATTTAAACATTTGCATTTGATCACGATATTAAACACTGAGCATATAATCACTGCGTTTTTTAATATTACCAACCAAACCAATCAATTAACTCAGAAAACAACCTTTCGAATTTAGATTGACTTGACAGACAGAAGAGCAAATGAAATGAGACGTAGAGCGCAATTCAACGAAACGAGGCAAATCAAAGCAAAGCAAAAGCAAACACAAATGGCGGGCTAAGCCACAGAAGCATCATGAAACACAGAGCTTTTTAGACGTTTAGTAAATAACATTATATGAGTTTGTCCATAGAAATACCACAGGAAATACTATACTATACCTATTCACATACACCCCGAATAATTAAATGAAAAATAAAACATGTAATAATATTACATAAGATTTTTTTTTTCTATTGACATACCTATATAACTTTCGCCCCCGATTATACTTAGGACGGCCTTGCGTCGCCTAAGGACACAAGCAACATCAGAAGGGTTGCTGGTGCGCTGCTTACCCTGTAGCCCATTTAGCTAGGTGGAAACACCTTAAAGAAGGTGCGAAGCACCTAGACTAAACGGCCTTGACCTTGGCTATGAAGATGAACTCCGCAACTATTTTACGGCGCGCAGTACGGTTGTAAAAACTTGATGTAGGCATTAATTGGGTATGGTTATAATACAATACAAAATATTAATGTTTTAAATCTATTTAATCGATTAAAGCTTCTTCATTAATGAAGTCGATTGTTATAAGGACTCGATACGGTACGCATTAGGACTTCACACACACAGCACAGAACACTATCTATTCTATTGAACTGTCAAATATAAAATTATAAATAAACGGTTGGACTTGCGTTTTACATTATTACAGAAAAACGATGATAAATATTACGTCTTTACAACTTGAATTTCCTACTCAAAACATTATAAAGAATTTGAATAAAAATGGAATGTATACATTGTTAGATTTCCTGCAAGCAGATACAGAAAAGTTATTAACGTTGACTAAACTTAGTTTGCCGCAAATATTAAATATACGCAATGAAATTTTCGCCAAATATTCTGCGCCTTTAAGAAATGGTGCAAAATTGTATATTCAAAATGTATTGGAGAAAGAATTTATTACAACTGGAATAAACAGGTACTTAATAAAAACATTTATTCAGTTTTTATTGGTCATATATTTTTGTTAGGTATATTTATTCTTTATTTTTAAGTGAATGAAAAACAAAAATATATAAATAAGTAGGGAAAACATGACACAAAATTAAGAAAAAATAAAACTATTTATCTGAGCACTACAGAACTTCACAGAATCATCCACTGGGCTATACTGAATATTGTCTGAAAATTTGATATAACAGTGAATATCGGTTGAGCGGTTTTGGAGTCCATAGGAAGCATACATATACACCATATTGATTTTTATATATATATATGTGTATTAGACACATACTTCACAAGGCGTTATTCTACTTACTATAATTACGTTAACTTCGTTAACGAACTAATTTTATTTATTTTTATTTCATTTATTAGGAAGCCAACACAGTATATAACAATCCATACACTTATTCACATTTAAACAATATTTTATAATATTGTATACTCTACTTATAGGCTAACTTAGCATGCATTAAAAACGAACACAAAATATGTTATTTTCTGTTTACAAAATAATGCTAAGAAAAAGAAAATAATAAAACCAAACCAAAAGAACAAAAGAATAATAGTATACAAATAGGAACACACTTTTTGTATACACCCATTCGCACACCATATAAAAAACACAAACTCTAAAAACGATATCAAACAGTAACTGATGACAGAAACGTTCTGACTTCTTTTTTAAAAGATGCTGCGGATTGCAGAACATCGAAAAATATCTATGCCATTACCCCTAATCAATCAGTTATAGGCTAATACTTAATATATACAGCATGTAGTCATTAAAACATTTGTGTTTCAGTCTGGATAACATTTTAAAAGGAGGATTACCAATTGGTTATGTGACAGAGTTTTGTGGATTGGCTGGTTCAGGGAAGACACAGTTATGCCATCAACTTGCAATTAACTGTGTGAAAGAAAATGATGCTACAATACTATATGTGGACACTAAAGGCGATTTTTCAGCAGTGAGAATTCAAAAAATTTTACAAAATCGTGGATTTTCTCCAAAGGTTAATAATATTTTCTTATCTTATTTTTAGTGTCTACCATGTCTTTGTTGAGGCAGATAAATATTAATATATTATATATCATAGCATAAGTAGTACAGTGTACAACAAACCTAATTTGGTAAAAATATGGTATTTTATAGGAAATGGCACTGGTTATGTGCAAGATAAAAGTTGTTCGAGTATGGACAATGGATGAAATTTTAGAGTTATTGAAGAAACTCAAGAACAAGGTTACAATAGTTGATAAATTGTCTCTTATTATAATAGACTCTTTACCGTCTTTAATGTTTCAATATCTTGGAGATGATAGTAAAAATGGTAAGAACATGCTGACCTAATGGTGGCTGTACACTCTTTAAGCGAGAGCTCTTGCTATGTCTCGGACGAGAGTTCTGAACACAAGTACGACTATGTACATCTTGCTAGACAGTAGATACAGCATATATACTTCTCGCTAGTAGATACATCTTGCTAGATAGTAGATAGATACTACTTTGATTTGACACAATATAACACGAGACACAGCAAGAGCTGCCTTATACATTTTCATATTCTGTCAATTTTGGTGTGTACAGCCTTTATAATAAAATTATAGTACTATATTCTGTTTTTTTTTTTTAAAAAAAAGGAGTACTGAGTTTGTCTCAGATATTTCCAATGAGAGTGTGATGGGTCATTGTTAGGGGCGGGACCTACACCTTAGGTGCGTTCTTATTGAATAAACGGATTTTATGTTGGTTACGTGGCCCAATAGCAATGCAATGAAAATTTTTGGTACTCGTTTGTTAAAAATAAAAACAGAGTATAGTATGTATTAAGTGATGTAAATACTTCATAAATTAATTGTTCCAGGTCTCACTTTATTGAATGTAATGGTAAATTACTGTAGATTCTTATGTAAAGAATTTCATGTTGCTATCATATGTGTCAATATACAAACAAGATGGATAGATGAAGATATATCGGACTTTGAAGGTAACATACCATAACCCATAATGGTAATATTACTATTAGGTAACTAACTTGTTATCTTGTAAATTCAATCAAAATAACACATTGTTAACATAATGTGCTGTTTGGAATTAATTTATTCCATTATTTTCAAAATAAAACAAGAGGTGTGTAATTTTTTTTGTTTTTAAATAATTATTTTATGCAATTTCAGAAGATGCAACAGACACGTCAATGTCAGTTGTAAAAGGCCCTTCATATATTGAAAAGTTCAATAGATGTTTAGGGAAATACTGGCAATGTATACCAGCCCTTGTGCTGTGTTTAGAGAAGCAAGAAGATTCCAATAATGATATTTCTTATTCAAATATACAAATAAGTATTATGAAATTTAATCATATACAGGACAATAATGTTAAATGCATATTAACATTAAATTCCTTGGGAGTTATTGAATAATATATACTCATAGGCATAGTATTTATTATCTGCTATAATATATCATTACATCTTTTTATATCTGCCAGATTTGAAGACTTTTTTTGAACTCCTTACCATTCAAAGATGATTAAAACACCAAAAAAGTAATATTAAATGTTATTTATGAAAGTTAATAGGTATGTTAATTATAATAATATACTTAAGTCATAGTTGTTATAAAATAAAATAGTTTGAACTGCCTAACTTGTTTTTCTTTACAAAATATGGAGTAGCATTGCTAAGACCGGAATAGCATTTAAAATAATCTAATCGTTTTACTATTTTACAGTTACTTTTTTTAAATATTATTGCTGTAGAATCTGTGTTTACGTTTAATATTTAGCCTATGTCCATCCTGGAATTCTATTCTATTAGGGAAATATTTTTTTACTCTTTATTTTATAATACTTATTAGTTTGTGCCAAGGTGCCACCATATTTTCAGAGGAAAATGCATCATAATTCATAATCGTAGACGAAAACACTTATTTTTGATTAAATGGCATTAAATAAATTACTACTAATAATTCATATTTTATTTATTATTCTTATTACCTAATAATAATATTTTATTCGGTTTTGGTTTTTACGGACGTGTAAAATGCACAACTGCAAAATTCAGTGTTGCCTTGGTAAATGATTGTACTTTATTATTTTAAAAAGTCTATACAACGGAATGTCTAAATACTAAAAGGGTACATGTCACCCATTATTCTCAACCTAAAAATTTTACAGGAGATAGAAAAAAACTAAATATTTTTGAAAACCAAAATGTTAAAAATTTGTATTTATTGTATGATACTAAATATGTAGATAGCAATGTATTTCAACAAAGAGCATAGCAATTTACTCTGTAAATTTTAATATATAGTAATAAAATAATGGTAGACAAGTGACCTTTTAGTAATTAATGATGTGTAGCATGGACATGTGCCCCTTTAACACCAAAATGTTGAGAGGTCGAATAAAATATTAGGAGGAAATAAACACGAAAATTTATTAGATCAGTATTTATTTTTCTTAAACCTATATCTTAATATTTCACTCAAGATGTTGTAATTGTAACATCAAGTTGTCTATGCTACTTGACAAGTACAGTCTCAGTCAGTCTCTCCCTCTACGGGAACGTCAATTTATTTTGGTAATTTGTAATCTGTTGCCATTCTTCATTCGTTCGCTAATTCATGTTCATTCGTGCATGCATTCCAATCCAAATCAATCAAACAAAACAAGTCATTCTTTCTTCTCTGTTCGTCTTTATTTGACGGACGAAGTGTTTTCTGTGATGGCTTTTATTACTTTTTATAATTTAACATTTTTATGATATTTAAGTGCATAATTTAAACTTAGTAGTGTAATTTAATAGTAATTTATATTTATACGCTTGTACAAAATGGCTAATCAAACACAGAAAATGGTTTACAAGCTCGTTCTTACTGGTGGTAAGTGTTTAAAAAAAATCATTTTAAACGATTAAATTGTAAAGTTATGAATTTTTTTCACGTTTCACAGGTTCCTCTTACGTGAGTTAATATTTTTACATATAATTTTGCACAATTTTTTTTTAATTGTGTTGTACAGGTTGTACTATCAAGGTACTATCACTCTACACGTGGTAGCTTAGCTGCGTCTATATTTACTTTAAAATCCACATTGCATCTTTTAACCTATTCAGGACCTTGCGGCGGCAAAACAACAGGACAGTCGCGGTTGTGTACGTTCTTCGAGAACTTAGGATGGAAGGTGAGATATTTATTATTATTTATGATAAAATATGCATTTATTAGATTTAAACTTCATTATTTCTATTAGTCTATTTATGCTTGTGACAAATAACTTTGCTGTGATTAAAATCATTATATATTTATAAAGAAGTAGTTTACCTATGTAATAAGTAAAATTTCAATGTAACCAGAGCAATTATTTAAGCAAATATTCTTATAAAAGTAGGAATTTTATTTTGTGGTTGTGGCTTCTCCTTTTGGGGATGCAAAAAGACGTCGTTCCACGTTGTGTTTATTTCCAGGTGTTCCGGGTGCCGGAAACGGCTACCGTCCTCCTCAGGTACGAGGTGACACCTTAACAAATTAACTGAGTGTATGTTAAATGAATACAAATGTTAGGTTTCAAGTTTTCATACAATTTTGTACTTATTTAATTGATCAAAGTGTGCTTTAAAGCTGTTAGATTATTATAAACAAGCTGTTGCACGCGACTACGCCTTTGTAACTTTATAAAATATAACCTATTTTACTCGCTGATAATGTAGCTTTCTATAGGTGAAAGAATATTCAAAATCAGTCAAGTAGTTTTTGAGTTTATTCATTACAAACATACAAATCTGTCTTAAGTACAGATTAATGTCTCACTCAGCCTTTTTATAGTGTGTTGTGTTAATTTTTTATTTCTATTATTTGTTTACCAATTTTTTTGTAACAATGTCAGAATGTAACAGAAATAAGGCTACTCTTGACTTAGATATAAAGATATTGTCAAGATTAGATAAAAAAATATTGTCAATAACACAATAAGAAGTATTAATTATTTTATTGGAAATTTGAAACCGGCTATCCTTCAACATGCACTAAAATTTCAATTGTATTTATAATTTCAATCTTTTTAAATTATGTTGTGACTGACTTGTATTTATAATTAATTAAATATATGATAAGTATGAAAGGATCATGTTAACTATAATTATTATAATATTATATAAAAAAATAATCTGTTAAAAAGAAGACTATTTGAAAGTGTATACATTATTAATGGCTAAAAATAAACTAGATACTATTTTGTAGATCAATAGATACTATTTTAAAGAAAATTTTACAATAATGTTTTTATTTGCAGTGGTGGTGTAAAGTTTGGAGATCTCAGTCCGGAGGAAGGTGAGTCTATTTCTGCTATATTCATTTGCCTATTGAATTGAATCATATAAATTTATCTTTTACACTACCATTTTCAAGTATTTACTAGACACTAGATGTTCACTCTTATATGTCTAGGACTCTATTAAAGGCTTAATCATAAACTATTTATAAATACACAAATTAACTTATAATTAAATATGACTCACTATTGTAATTATTTTGAGCAGTTAATTTTAATGGTTCTTTATTGCTTCAGATGGGTTTCTTAAAAAAATAGATATCATAAGGAAAAAAAATACATTTTTTTGTATTGTTTGACAATACCCAAAATGAACAGTTTACCCATTACCTTTGTTTAACAAATTTATTTATTGTGATGGGTTTTTTTATATAGTGTTATGATAAAAAAGAAAATAACATTGCACATACTGTGTATAGTGTATTCAGAGGGAGTAGCTATGTACTGATATTGTGTTATTTTATTCTCGAACAATCTGAGCTATTTGAAAGGGAAACTTGTATAAGCAAACAACACGACATGGCAATGATTACAATACAAATGACGTCGCAATATTGAAGGATAAATGGAACTTACGAATGTCGTGTCAAGGTTTTAAAACACTATAAATTTCCTTTATACTTTCATATGTTGTGTAAATTTATATTTTATATTTATATTTTTATTACAAACGAGAACCCTGCTTTTGAGCCATGGCTGCACAAGCTAAATGTATTTACCAAAAAAATCTTTTTACTTCACTACACCACCTAAATACAATGGAAAAGTGCAGAAAATACATGATTTTTATTTTTTCATACTTCATTTACTTATTACCTTTCGTTGTGTATCATTATGTACACACTTTGCTATATTCTTTTGTGAGTTTGATACACATAACTCTATAATATACTCTGGCATAAATTGACTAGTGGCATAATAATGTAATTATATTACATAAAATGTTACAATATAGCTATATCATATTATATCATTGCAGTTATGATTATCGTTAAAGATCCAAATACCTTAGTATTTTGTAGAACATAACATGCACTCATGACATTAACATATTAAAATGGTCATTACTGATAACCATGAAGATTGGGCTCATGGAATCTTTTTCATTGTGTGATGATGATTTCCATACAAGCTTAGGTTTGTATGAGAAACGGGGTTCTTCTTTGCCAATTTATATACAATTAGCTGTTGCACGCGACTCCGTCTGCGTAACCTTATAAAATATAGCCTATGTTACTCGCTGATAATGTAGCTTTCTATAGGTGAAAGAATTTTCAAAATCGGTCTAGTAGTTTTTGAGTTTATTCATTACAAACATACAAATCTTCTCTCTTTATAATATTATTATAGATTATAGAAGTATAGATAGCGTGCTTATTATCAATTAGTTAAAGACAGCAAGCAGCCGTTTACATTTCATAGAACCAGAGCATAAAACGACTCTTCAGTTAGGTGATATATTATTATGTTGAATGCATTATGGCTTTAATTGATACTTTTAACTTTTATTTTTTCCGATTACCCAACTAAATCATATTTTAGTAACATTAAGTTTTAATAATATTTTTTTATATTAACTAACTAGCTCAATAATTTGCCATTGTGCACTTATTACTAATTTTCCTAAATTAATTAATGAATTATTTACGAGTATTTTGCGACTTTCCATTATGCTGTAAAATCGCTACTATTTGTCGTGGCGATATTACACATTATAAAGGTTGTGAAGTATTCGCAAGCATAGATACTGATGCAAATTATCACAGTGTTTTGATAGTATTATATTATAAATGTTACGGATGATGTATTGACATCGATAAGTTATGGATGAGGGCCGCGCGGGTCGACACTGGATCTAGGCTGCTTTTGATCGGTCCTACTAGAAAGTTATAGGAGAGCTCCATGTCTAGCAGTATACGTCCTTCGACTTAGATGATAATCTGATAAGATGCGGCAAATCGGGAGCTAGAACCTATTCCATTACTTAGGTATATTTAAACGTGAAAAACTCGATTCTTTAATTAAGATTTTTTTTTTGTTTTTAATAATATTTGTTGGAACGTTTTCTTTGTAATTAGTTTAGCCATTAAAAACTCTTAAATGACGCGAACGAGCCGTATTTTCATGAAATCTGCCAAGTCCGAAATAAGGTTCTCAACCTGATTTACGCCTCGCCATGTTTACTAAACGGAGTCACGCCGAAAATACATTATAATAATCTCGCCATTAATGTCGACATTAGAATATACTATGAATAAATTTTAATTTATTAAAACGTGAGATAATTCTGCTAGATCTTTTCATAATGCTCTCCCCTTTTCAACGTTTCTATTTTAGAAAAAAACTCGTTTTAACAACAAAGCTAAATAATATCTCAAACATATTGTAGGTGTTTGTTAGTTTATGACTTTATGACATCGAAATAATATATGTATTTAATGGAACAATAGCACAATGTGCAAGTCGCAAAATGTGCAGACTACACAAAATGCACAAATCTTGTAATGTGCAGGTCGCAAAATGTGCTGATTTTCGGAAATCGACAGAAAGTCTTGATGCCAACGATTACTCTTCAAGGGAACTGTAAAATCCAACCTGCAAATTACAAGATCAGCACATTTTGCGACCTGCATATTACAAGATTTGTACATTTTGCTATTATTCCTATTCAAGTTCGCTGCTTTATGACGTTTGATTTTATGAATTTTATGTTTCCAAATTATATTAATTTCACAGTTGTTATAGTATCATTTTTAGTTCTAAATTGTGTTTAGACTTACAAGTTCTTGTCATGATTCCAAATTGAGAATTTAATTCACACAGTGAGGATAGGTTTTCGTGTGTATAATATACATAAATTATTTCTGGCCTAACTCGCGTTTCTATATCAAATCATAGTAAATAGTGTATTGAGAGTGACCAGCACTGTTAAAAAACTTTAAATTAATTGTTAAAGAGCTTTCGTTTGTGGACATGTAAAATATAAAATAATTTCAAAATTAGGCACGTTATAATTTATGAAGCATATTTGTAATTACCAAATATTGTGATTTGTGATATAAAAAATGTCAATATATACAACACCCCCTTGTTTTTCTTCTCTTTGATCTTTATTTTATTTTGAAAGGATTTTTGGAGATTTAAACTCTGCGCGAAGCCGGGGTCGGATCGCTTGTTATTACATAAACTCACACGTTTGATGTAATTGTTTATTTTATCATACGATAATATCTCTCCAATTCATTTTGCGCTTATAATAATTTACATTAACACTCCAGTCGAGAACTTCATCCATTACAAAAGCCAGTTTTAGAAAATGGACTCTGCCAAGTCATTGTTACAATACACACACTTTTAAAATTCAATATTCGCGTGGATTATACATATAGAATGTTCACTCGGGTTGTATTACGTAATTTATTTTGATTGTTCCGTAGCGATCACGTGTGTATACCGTTTATTTTTAATTTTAAATGGCTTTTGTCAAATTCCTGATAACATTATTTGTGTTATCTACGTGTGTAATAAGGTTATCTTCAGCTACACTATTTATTATTCAAATAAAATAATTGAAATATTCTCCTGTTATTTCTTAAAAGTATTATAAATGTTATAATTATTTATCAATTTCTTAAAGTCTCACTTTCCTCTCAAGCAATTTATTACTCGTTAATACAAAGTATGTAGAATACAAGGACTATAAAACTCCTTGCACTATTATTGTACGAGTTCTCCAATAGAATAATCTTCTTATAAAAATAGAATTAGCTTTACGATCGCTATATTATTATGTGTGATACTTCAGTTGTAGGGCTTCCACATAGGTATAACACGAAGAGACTTCTTTGCGTCCGTGACGCATTAGCTTATTTAGCGTTCACGGTCACGTTTCAGATGATTGTTATAGAATTCTAAAGATTTCACAATATTTTTTTATATAATAGCAAAAGGAGCTACCGTTGTAAATTTATGTAATTCAAATTCATTTTGTATTGCTGTTCTTTTTATCAATAATTTCAAAATTTCTCAATTTCATGAAATATTTGACTATCATAGCTTCCTTAAAAGAAACCTTTTTTCTACACGCTGTTTGAAAAATCGTAAAGTTGGCATTATGCGTAGAGAAAGACCTCTTTTGCCTGCCATTATTACATTTTATTTTAAAAAAATTAAAATTGTCTACAATTATTATGTATGTGGTTTTTCCTCTGTCAGGATTGCACTTTACCCGGCGGCGACACACGGTATAAGCATCCCAGTTAATTATAACTGTTTCGTTTCTATTATTTACTAGTAGACCGATCATGAATTAAACTTTGAATAATTTAAATGTTTTATTAATTTTAATAATAATACAGACGACGTTATTATAGTCCCGCGTAGAACTTTGTAATGCAAATGAAGGATACGTAATTTGGTTCTAGAACAAGTATTTTTTCTGTATAAAATGACGTAATCAAGGCTTTTTTAACTTTAATAAATTTGTAATATCTATTTCAAATCTAAAAACTTCTATGATATGGATATGACATCATACAATCTAGTAAAATATGTACTTGTATCGATGTAAGAAAGATACCTAGAAATAGTTCTCAAATTAGTTATGGCGAATTATATTTTCATTCTATCGTCATGGCATGTTATCGTATCAACCGTACATACATATTTCATTTTTAAGATATAATTAGATTCTCTGTTCAGTAATATCGATTTTCACTTACTGTAAATAAATAAGTATATAGGCTGTAAGTATAAGGAGAATATTTTGGCCAATGACATTTCTTTTATTTTGTTATTTAGATTTTAGCTTTCGCCTTCGACTTCGCGTCGCCTACGTGTTATTCTAAACAAAATGTTATTTTGTTTTGTTTAGAAAAAATGTTATTTTGTTTTGTTCAGAATACATTATAATTAATAATACTGCAAGATTTCATCAAATTTAATTCAGTTTTTGCATGAAAGAGTAACAAACTTCCATCCATTCTCGCAAATTTTCACATTTATAAATGTTTCCCCCTAGCTACTTTTTTAGAGAAATATCCTCAAAAAAATGTGTAATTTCTTCTACTCACTAAAACCACCTCTCGGGATGGGCGTTCTAGTTCTGAGTAGACTAGCTACAATATGGGCTTCTTCGAGCATACTGTCAGCCAATTCTTGCTGGGTCGGCGGCGCCCTGCAATCTCCCTGGTGTTGCATGTGTCCTAAGGCTACGGTAGCCACTTACCATCGTCCTAGGATGTTATTCTAGATTTTACATTCTATTAACTTGACTGTTATTACAAATTTACTTAGACTTTTCCTTTCGTACAGTTGAAAGCTTATTAAATGTTTTTGATCTTTTTATAGAAGTGGCGCCCTATTCCAACCAACTACGACATTGCTTGGTTCGATTTACATTACATGGAATACACTCGAATGAAACGATCTCAACTCGAAATAATTCAATACGTCTTGTACATTTATTATTCATTCACTTTAATCAAGTGGCCTTCGGCGTGACATGACGCATCCTTTTGTTTACACGTGAATGTGTTTTGAAATTAATTTACTGTTTGTTTACAAGAAATCTTAACTTTGGGGATCTTCTGAAAAAGTATTTTCATGTTTAGTCTGGGCGCATTGTGAAACTTGTTAGTCAGTTCATAATATTTATGTCTGTCTATCTACATTGCAAAAGTCACGTGCGTTCTCTGACGCCAGCATGGTTTTTTCAACATTACATCGCCTCGTGTAGGCGTTGTTTTCTTTGAATTTATTTCGTCTATTTTGTAATTTGAATTCAAGTAAACCATTCCTTTACTGCTATAAAATTAACAATTAGTAATTTTTAAAAAAATAACTGTCAAAGCAGGTTAAATTTATGTAAAAATTATTTTTTTGGTACTATGAGTATTAAGCATAACTGATATTTAAATTATTTACAATTAGCGACTGCACGGATTACATTTTTTCTAAAATTATATCTATATACAAACTTTTCTCGTTTATCGCTCTTTCCATTAGTGACGAATCAAAAACTATTGCGTGGTTTATATGTCAGCGGAATAATAAACAGAGGCGGACAGCGACTCAATTTTATAATATGTATAAAATTGAGATACCTATATTATATAAATATTGATCACAGGAGGTTGTCGATTTCGATTTCTTCATCAAAATTGTTACGTCTGTAAAATTATGTTTATTATAGCCATTGTTATTAAAAAAACATTTCTCAATGCGTTCAATAAAGTACGTGACTTTATAAAGAAATCTAATACACTTTTTTTGTCATTTAAGGTTATTGTTGTGAAACATTAATTTTACAGCGACCTCGTACCCGTTATCACAGCTTCATTATGAGATATAAATCGCGTAATGTTTCTTAATCATTTATTCCTGTATTTATATAAAAAAAAAAAACATAAAATAAATTTAAAACACGTGTTTTGCCGAAACTTCACACTAGGCATGGCTTGTATCGCGAGTCGAATGATGGAAGTACGTGATGAATGTGCTGCGTTTATGTACACAAAATCTATAGCTACATATATACAACGCACGTGGCTAGGCGAAAGGCAAACGTAGCCAAAAGTGCGGAATATTCCGAAGAATTATATTTGGACCTGTCGACTAGTATACTCTTTAATAGGTTTAAGTATTATAATTGCGGCATCGTCAGGAGTTCTATTCCCTGTAAAGCGTTCGTTAGGATCGAGGTTTTCTAAGCAATAAACGTTATGAGCGTTTAAGAGCAAGCAGAAAGCTGAAGCAAGCTAGATAGCCAGCTTTATCCCGCGACTTCGTACCAACCCTTTTTATTAAGCTTCGAGTAAAATCTCCACCTGAAATATAAAATGTATAATTTTTATTTAACCTTTATTGTTTATATATTTCTGTCAGGTGTTGTATTTTTAGATTATCACTCGGGAACAGTTATTTTTTTTCTTGATGAAACATACCCTATGTCCTTTTCTGTGTCCCTGACGTGTAAGTAAAATTTATTATCATTGGTTGAGTAGTTGAGGCGTGAAAGCGTAACAAACATACTCATTTTCGCTGTTATAATATTAGTTATTTATAATATTACAACCTTACCTTGTATAACATTGTATGATTTGTTAGATATTCTTCTAGAATAATGCTTTCATTAATAATATTTATCTCTAATAGAAACTGCACATAACTTGGCAATTACTACGTACTACATTATAAAAAGAATCCTTTAACCCACCAAAAAGTTATTTTATTTAACAGTTCTATAATATAATCGATTGTTCTGATTTTATAGCCATATCGTCACAAAGTGTCACAAACGACACATGCAATACATATTGCAAACGTTGTACTGTCGCAGCGGTAGCGCAAGCGAGACAGGGCAACAGTGGTGAGTTTAAAAAAGACCCACTGTCTGTAATTTGCTGCTATAGTAGGGTTGATTCTGTTTCCGTAATTAGCGCTAAAGCAGCTCATTTATTCGTCTCTCATGACACAGTCCTATTCTACGTCGTTTTCATTCAAATCACTCTTAAATCGCTTAATAATTGATTTGAATTTGTCATGATTAAAGCTAGGTTCGTTCACAACCATAACACCATTAAAAAGAGATCACTCACGAATTTAGTAAAATTGAGTGTTAATTTTATAGTTATTGCTTAATTTATTATTGCTTTTGTTTGATTCGTAACAATTCATTAATTAATCTACACGTGATTCTATACAAAATCAATTAATAACTCTTTAACCTTGTCATTAATTTCGTCATTAACTGTAAATGTTACCCAAGATCTATCTGTCAGGCCATCTTAAAAAACGAATTAATGTCCTTAATTGTCTTTTACACTTGATCGAATCTGTTGTGTTATAGTTTTAATCGTAAAAAAAAGTATTTACAATGAATTTTTACGGGCTTCCTATACTACGATTCGTCGTATTTTATAACTTCCGTGGCCTCTAATGACGTTGGACAAACATTTTGGTTAGTTCGTTGACGTCACTGGAGGTGTGATGCTCATGCGTGCCAATATTTTTATTGCGGTCTTGTGACTTTAAACTGGACAGAATATCACTAGTTGGTATACCGATTATGTAAGTGTAGATTTTAATGACCCCCATCTTTCTTCATTTCCATCTACATCACTTGCTTTATAAAGTGTCTCTTAATTGCTTAGGTTACTATAGCTATTGCTCGCGTCTTCGTCCGAAACCCCTTTTTATATAATATTTATTGCTCATTTATTTTTAAAACGATTGCTAGCGAACAGCACTTTTTTCAGGATGAAATGTTATCTATTATACTTTTCTGTACCCCTCTTATTTTCGATTACGTGTTTGCAAAGTTTTATGGTAAACAGTTGAGTAGTTAATGCGTGAAAGTTACAAACAAACTCTCCAGCTTTTGTTTTTTTGCCTCGAGCGTCATTCTCTGAAGATAATACTGATAACTCACTTGTCGACAGCTGTAAATTTTGCATACAAAGTAGATACCTGTGTTCAAAATACTTTTCCAGACTCATTATTATGTAATTTGTTTGCAAAATTGTTCAGTACACGAAATGCTCTACCATAACTTGATATTAATAGTTACACAGAGCACGCGATATCATTATAAATGTCCTTTTGACTTCGTCTTTATCTTTACAATAAATTTGTTTTATATTGTATTGATCAAAAGACTTACTTTACTTCTACTTACTTTAGTACCTATCTAAAACAAAGTGTCCTTTATTTTAGATATTCCACGTATATACGAGTTACATAAATATTTAAATAATACATATGTAAATAAATAAACACATCGTATAACTATATATATGTACGGGGTATATTATAGAAAAATCATTGATTAGTATACATTTATTCCTAACCTCATATTTTTGTATTTCATTCTCTTTTAAGTGAAAATTATAAAACTCGTTTTTATATTTTTTGTGTTTGTCGATTTGTATTTTGGATAAACTTCGAAACTTGTATAACTTCTGATTTTGACAAGAATTTTGCTGGTATTGTGAATTTGTGCAGACTCTCTAGACTAGACTATTTTTATTTTAAAAGAGATTAGGAGATAGCTATTTTAACGCGGAAGAAACCACGGCGTGCAACTAGTGTTTAAAAAATTTGGACGAAATCGCGAAACATTACATTGTAAATTTGTAATAAAATTGCATATCACACTCGTATAAACATCACACACGAACATAATAATATCTAACAGATAAGACACGAACTGTCTTCAGCTCAAATTTGTCGCCGGTTATAACTAGTATGAACCAATAAACGTGTTGTTAAGTAAAATTCTCATTTGTCCACGATAACTTTACATAAAATTATGTGAAAAAGATCACAAATGAAAAAAGTTATAATAGAATAATGGTTGTATTTAGAAATTGACTAATTTAAACAAACGTTTGTAACCTTGTACTGGATATCGGACTCGCTACGTTATTGACCTTCATTTGTAATGTCATTTTACAAGTAATTTGTTTGTGTTACAAATTAATTGGAAAAGCTAATTAGTAAACAAAAAGGAAATTGCTTTGAAAATGTAAAGGAAATCTTTTGTCGGTGTTAAATTTCATATATGTGTACTTCCATGCACAAAATGATTCACCATACCAATCCATTGTTCAAGTTTTATGTGTTTCATTGTTGTCTTTATGGAATTTTAAACTGTTTGGATTTAATAGAAATGAATATCAAATTTTACAACATACCTATATTACTTTTTAACTCATATTCAAATCCATGAAGAATTCATTGTTTTTAATTATTCATAATTTACCGTGAATAATTTAGAGCTATTACATTAAATTGTATGAAGTAAATGTATATAATATTACTAGCTTTTGCCCGCGACTTCGTCCGCGTCCCTTTTTATTAGGTGTTAAAATATTTATTCAGTCTATTGCTTATACATTTTGTCAGGCAATAAATTTATTCATTTTAATTTTTAAATAGAAAAAAAAAAAACAAATTTAGTATTAATATGTAGGGAAAACATGACACTAAATTACAAAAAAAAATCGCTGGGTTTAATATGTAGATTGCCTGAAAATTTCATCAAAATCGGTTTTGATTTGGTTTTGGAGTCCATAAGGAACATACATAGGAACATCGATTTTTATATACAAAGATATTATTAAAATTACTTCACCATTGTCCTTTGCAAAGCTTTTAGAGCCTCGTAAATTTGCCCCCGTTACGTTTCTGCGCACATTATTTTTATTGTTTTATTTGGCACGTACCTAGTTTTTTTTAACACTTCCGTATATTCTGGGTTTATTCTAAATTGTAAAAGTGTGAAATAAAAATCGCTCACTTGTTTTCTTTCGGCTACGTAATTAGGTGTATACGAGTTCGTTGGCAAGATTAAAATAAAACTCAAAGACACAATCACGGCCGTTGTCTTGTCGTTGTCTCGTCACTGTTATGTATCTAATCTACCATAGAATATTTATGGATATTAATAACAATTTTAACTAACTCGTTTATTATTTAAAAATTGTAAAATCTGTATTTAAAATTAGTTACTATTTTATGGTACAATTAATAAATGCTTGGCCTCTTTTGCAGAAAGTTACTCTGAAAAAATAATATACATATTTTCTCCTTTTCACACAACTATTAAGGATAGACACATGATGCTTGAGTGGAGATCACTTCTTTAATTACATATCGTAATACAAGCCTTAAAACTTTATGGTCAGGCTGAATGAGTGTAATTTTAAAACAGGTACAATGACTTATATAGTCTTTGCATCAAAATCATAAAGGTATCAACTGATAAAAATTACTTCACCTTCTTACATGAACCCAAATTTAAATGAGTTTGTGAATACACAAACGATAAAATCGAGTTCAATCACCGATTTTTATTTACCACATATATGATGTTATACCTATATAATTGTATAATATATATTTGTAAATATTTGAAGCTTTATCGCCAGGAATAGCTTTCTTGTTGTTCAGCAAGTTGTGTTCAGCGTGCGATTTATAGTACTGTTGAAATGCGCGTTACGTTCTGTCATGGTTATTACAGTAGTGAGCAATTCGAATTACATGGAGTGGATTTTATTCAATTAAAAAAAAGCTAATTAAAAAAATTAAATTCAATCAAACCAGCGATAAATTGTGGTTTTAGATGGTTTTAGCTTCATCACCAAATGCAGAAAGCATCTGATCAACACACTGTTTTTGTGTTAAACCACTTCGAAAGTCATAATAAATCATTACTCTTGGATTTTCTCGAGTCAATTCCATTTTCACACTGACTTTACAAGTTCGACAAGACCGCGTTATTTTAAAAAATTAAATAAATGGTATTCGATTAATAAAACCAAGGAGATTTCGATTATAAAGACTTTATTATGCCAGGAACAATGGAAATATTCCAATCCCGATGCTTTTAGTGCAGCCCTCGTATAATATTCCCTTAAAATTGGCAGCATCCATTACTTTTGACCACTATAATAATTGTTATGGCAATTGAGCATTTACAGCGATTTGTATTTGATAAATGATAGTATTTCGCGTCTCAAGTTTATCACTCTTTGTCTCACGTCACACATTGATAAGTGTCGCAGTTACGTAGTATGATATCATATAAACATTGACACTTGTTTTGTTTACATGAGCTCTTTTATTGCTGCTATTACGATCAGGCTACATGTGAAACAGAAACTGATATAAAATAATTTGAAATGTTCTCTATATCTATTAGGTTAAATGAAGTCACTTAAACTTTTGTTTGATTTGACAGTGGACTCGTCTTTAGTGATAGTGATTGGCAGATTGGCAGTCACCAAAGACGACTACATAGTGACGACTATAGAAGCTAACTAGCTTCTACAGGAATGAGTCTGATAACCGCAACTAAACATGGCTAATATATTATATATGGGCTGACTTCAAAAGCTTCTTTATTTTGTTGACTAATTTGACGAATTTTTGTGGAATAAGAATAAGAATTTTTGTGAAAAAAAAAAAAAAAAAAAAAACAAGTCAGCACTTATGCCTTATTCACGGAGTCGAGCTTATAGAGCGCTTTCTTTTTCACTCAATTCCATACAAAAGACAAGGACAGCAAATCTTGAGTTGGCGTTTACAATAATAGGTGAACGTTCACTTTACGCTGCTTTTAGCTTTGTAAACTATAATAAAATATTATAGTAATACCTACCCACAACCCTACACATTTTATTTTGTATAAACTATTCTAGCTATTAAGTTGTGAATTATTTATTAATTAAGATAATAGAAATTTTGGTTCCTGATATAATCGTATAATGAAAAATATATAGTTAATATACGAGTATTATGAATCCGAATAATATTAGGAGAGAAAATGATTAAAATATAAAATATTTTTATTTTACATACTTAATTACATTGTAATAATTTTTATGATGAGAATATTTTCATAGGTGACAAAATTATTACAAAATAATAGTTATGTAATGCATTTAATTGACTTCACATGTAAATTGTGAATTGTTTTTTTATTAATTCCTAATCGACCATGTCATTAGTAATCCTGCTTCAAAAGAAATTCAAACCTTAAAATAACAATAATACTAATGTTAAATCAATAAAACAAGTCCAAAAATATTTTTACGGTAAAATATAACTATTTAAGTAAAACCGATATTAAACAGCACTACGGAAAAAATGCTGGTAATATTATTTTAAAATTTGACATTAGGACCTGTCAAATTACTCCTTCGAATTAAAAAACACAGTATAATAACAGAGAGCGTCTGAACAGTGAGAGTTCTACTAACAGTCTAAAAAGTACATGTAATCTGTACACTCACATTGTCGGTTATCTCCACCAATCACAGCCGAACGCATTTTCTTCCTATAAGCTCGACTCCGTGAGTAAGGTATAGATAAGTACAGCATTGTGCAAATTAAACATAAATAAAATTATAATTAAAACTAACATGACTATGATAATTTGAAACTGAAATTTTTCGTTTTGTAGCGTAATATAGGATATTAAAAACTAAAATTAAATAAAAAGTAAATATACGAGTATATATTTAAATAGTAAATATACGAGTAATTACGTAATATGGTTATTTCGAAATTTTCCAAAAATATATAAGTTTTGTTATGTGACCTGGGAATATTATTCACTTATTAAATTTTAGAAATAGGTAAATATAATTTGATTACTGTCTGTATCAAATTGTACTGTACCTACAATATAATTATATAGTCTTTGACTGTACCTACATAAAAATCGTTATCATTAAATATCGTGATGAGCCAATTCTGCTTTAATTACTTCCGGTAATTTCGGTCTAATAGGTATATAAATTTTCAAGTTAATTGATATCACACTTTTCTAAATTACAGTCTCTGTCATAGTCACATTATTTTTTTAGGTTTTACTATGTTTCCAGTAATAAATAATATATTATATAGTAACAAAACCTAATTCACAAATATCATTTTACAAGATAAAACCGAAAGCTGTATTTTTTTTACAAATTATTTATTATGCATTATTGTAGCTAGCTTTTGAGATAAATAACTAAATTTTGTGCTGGCAAGTGATAACGACAGAGTTGAGTCATCGTGCTGTGTAAATCTTTTAAATATTTAAAACAGATCCATTCTTTATCATCAATATTATACTTATATAGTCTTTGTTTTTTATACTAGGTGGGGTACCTGATATCATGGAAAATCCCGAGCTAGTTAAACATTTTGAAGCAAGTGGGTTGACGATGAAACAAATTGTATTATTAATAATTCTTTATTTTTGCAATCAATTAGTCAATTATTCAGTACAGCAATATCGTGCCTGCAGGCGTTTTCACCCAAAAACTATCCCCACCACTTCCATAAAATCAGAGAGAGGCGCAAGCTGTCCTCCGATTGGTGGACGATAGCTATTGGCTGGCTGGCTGACTTGGCTATTGGCTGGCTGGCTGGCTGGCGAGTTGGAGGCTGGCTATTGGCAGGCTGGCTAGAGACTGACTCCTCATTGGTATTCGTTTGCGTACCATTGGCTGGCGCGTTACATTCGGCCATCCTGCAAAATAATTGCTCCCGCAATGGAAACATTGGAGAACATGTTAGCTTTCTAGCAAATCAATGAGATCTTCGGTTTCTAACTGTTCATCAGCGCTGCTGGCACTGTCAGATACAGGTGCTATGCTCTTGTATGGTCGGAGTGCATCAGCTGGTACCAGACCGGTAAACTTTTTGTACCCCCTCACTCCTTTAATGCTTCTTATCCTGTATCTGTCATTGCCAACAACTTTTGTTATCAAGTAGGGACCCGAATAGATATCATCAAGCTTAGTGTTCACCTTGGTAGCACTACAAGTGGGACCGTTTTTCCATAAAACAAGATCATCCTTTTTGTATACGTGACTACATTTACGTTTCCGATCGTAATATTTTTTCATCCTATCACTCGCCTTTTCAATACGCGTGCTCGCATTACTGCGCCTCGTTTGAATCGATTCATGTTCACGTCCAGGAATAGAGACATCACAAATGGACCTACCCTCACGAGAGAACATAAGGTCATAGGGCTTGTACCCAGTTGTTTCATTTAGTGTGTTATTTATTCCCCAAATAACATCTGGTAGACAATTGGCCCAGTTGTTTGCTGCTTCACTAGGATCGGTTGCCCGCAAGGCGTCAAGTATGGTGCGGTTTGTCCGTTCGACCTGGCCGTTTGCTCGCGGGCATGCAATAGCGTTTAGGATGTGTCTAAATTGTTTATCGCTTGAAAACTTCTTAAAATTCCTACTATTGAATGCTTTCCCACGATCAGTTACTACGCGATCTGGATACCCAAATTGACTGAATACTTTTCTCATAACACGGATAGTTTCTATAGAGTTAACAGTTCGCGTAGGTTCTGCTATGACGAATTTAGAAAACCCATCCGTTAGTACAAGCATGTACGCATAACCTTTCTTTGTTCTACAAAACGGTCCTAAATGATCTACATGCACCATACGCATCGGTTCAGTAGGTTTAGGGATCGGATGCAACTTTCCCTCCTTCTTGCCATATTCGCTTTTACCGTAAGCACAATGTAGACAAGACTTTACATATTTACGTATGAATCTCGACATTTTCGGAAACCAGAAATCCTTTTTTATTAAGTCCATGCTACGCTTCAACCCTACGTGCCCAATATCATCGTGATGCATTTGTAATATTTTCCACCTAGCCTGTCCCGGTACTACCAATCTTTTGCCGTTTAAGGTTTTCCTATACAACTTATCATCGATAAGTTCGTAATTGTCTATCACATTTGGGTCTACCGTGCCACCTTTAATTTGTTGGATGATACGATTCAGGCGGTCGTCTTGAAATTGAACTGTACGAAACCAGTCGGCTATTTCTAATCGATTCACATTAGCAACATCAAGAGGGGCGCCGGTATCGACAGGATGCCTACTCAGTGCATCAACGTGTTGCATGCGTTCTCCCGGTCTATACTCAACACTAATGTCGAAATCTTGAATGAGAAGCCACCATCTCGCAATGCGTGGTATAAGATCGCGTTTGGTCAAAGTTGCTCGAACAGCTGTACAATCAGTTACAATTTTGATAGGTTTACCGATTGCATAAACTCGAAGTCTACGTAAAGATTCTACTACAGCTAACGTTTCAAGTTCGTAACTATGGTACATACTCTCTTCTTTACTGGTTACACGGCTATAGTATAAAACAGGCCGCAAGTTACCATCAACCTGCGTCTGCAATAATATACCGGCGATTCCCGATTTGCACGCATCCGTATGGATCTCAGTAGGTAATTTTGGATCATATAAAGCAAGTACGGGTTTGGTACATAAGCTTCGTTTCAATTCTTCGAAACTATTGTTTTGTTCTGAGCCCCATACCCAAGTTGCATTTTTCTTTGTCAAATCTGTCAAAGGTCGAGCTATGACAGCGAAATTATGGATAAATTTTCGAAAATAGCTACATAACCCAATGAATTGACGAATGTCGTGAACATTTTTTGGAGTAGGAAATTGTGAGACAGCTACCAACTTAGTCTCTCCCGGTTGTACACCTTCTTTCGAAATCTCGTGTCCAAGATAAGTAATTTTATTTTGTAAAAAGGAACACTTGTTCATATTCAATTTTAAATTTTCGGAATGGAGTTTTACCAATACGGCTTCTAACATTTCTAACCCGGATTCAACGTCTGCTGAGGGTAGGAGTAAATCATCTAAAAATGCTAATATTTCATATCTGCCTGCACATTCAGAATGCAACGAATCAACTAATTTGTTAATTAATCGCATGAAAACAGACGGCGCGTTGGCTAAACCAAACGGGACCCGTTTATATTCAAAATGACCGTGTGGGGTAACAAAGGCCGTCTTGTGGGCATCCTCTGGGCAAATCGGAACCTGGTGGTAACTTTGGGCCATATCTAAGCTAGTGAAGTATTTTTTACTTGCCAACTTCGAAATCTGGTCTTCTATGTTGGGTAATGGATACCGGTCTTTGACCGTTATAGCATTAAGCGCGCGGTAATCTACACATAACCTACTATCGCCGTTTTTCTTTTTAACTAAAATGACGGGTGAAGCGTAACTGGATTCGGATTCTTGAATAATATCTCCCTTAAGTAACTCTACTATCTTAGACCTTACTATTTCCTGTTCGTGGTGTGACAAACGATATGGTTGTCGATGAATAGGTTGCTCAGTGGTCAACTTAATTTTCATTTGCACTAATTTTGTACACCCTAACTCCTGTGTAATGCTCGCAAAACAGTTACTATAACGTGCTAACAGAGATAACAATTCATTGTACTGTTTTTCGTTTAACTGTCCAGTCCTAATTTGTTTTATTTCTACCCCAGCAATGATGCCACTGCTGGCATGGCTGATATTAAAAACTGTGCTGGCTGATACATTAGAAATAGATTGGCGACTACTGACCTGGCTAAAACTATGCGATTCCTCGCAGCTCTCAGCTCTGGTCAACACTTCGCCCGGCTGCCATACGACATCCTTGGTTCCCGTGTTGATAACCTTGATATAGCCCTCTTCACCACGCAGCACGGTGGCGGGAAGGGAGTAAGTGACACCATGTAGCTCATAGTGGCGTGGAACTGTCGCCACGTCGTTACCTTTGTCGTTACCCAACGTGCGTACTTTAATTATGGAAATCCCTGGTGGCAAGCGTTCTTCTGCTGAGGTAACCACCTTGAAGTGGTGGCTTTCTTCAGATACATCGAGGGCATTGAGAAAAGTGGGTTCTTGTCTAAGTGTGACAGCACCATTACTAACAAGTAATGACATTCCTTCTTTATTTATTACAGGCTGCCCAATTAATAAATTAATTCCTTTCATGTCGACGTCAGAAAGATAGGCGCTACACATCATAAGGATATTATCAATTGTAAGTTGAAATTTGGCCTCGCCTCGACTCGTAATGAAGCCTCCGGAGAATCCTTTGAGGACGACACTAGTTGGTGTGACATCAAGTGCAAGCAATTTACAAATTTGGGTAGAAATCACATTGACTTCACTTCCGGTGTCTATATAAGACTTAACGTGGATGTCGTTAACCTTTACCACCTTCTTGTAAATGTCGTTATAATTCTGTAAAAGTTTAACTTCTTTGATGCTGTTTGATCCTGGCCCTGAGACGGTAGGCATTGAATTTACTTGATTCTTAGGGCAACGTGTTGCGATGTGTCCTTGTTCCCAACATTTAAAACATTTGCGTAAGTCGGGTAGAGAGCAGTCACGTAAAGTGTGCCCAGTTTTTTGCATCGTGGACAAGGAGCTGTATCTAAACTTATAATCTTCCTCTCCGTTGTCACAGTGGGTATAGCTGGGTTTGGAGCGCGTACCTCTGAATACAACGGGCGGTAGTCATCGAGAGCGCAGAGATAACCCTCGTATAGTTCATCGGGGCGATCACATTGGAATGCTCTGGCGTTAGGTTGAAGGGTTGACGGAAGTCCTCGAATAATGCACGAGACACTGGCGCTATCTGATAGATTGCAGCGGAAACACATGGCGATTTTATCTTGGTAATATTTCGTCATCGTTTCGGTGGGTAGTTTTTTTCTTCGTAACATTTCTTCTAACATATTACAGTAGTCACGATGTTTTGGGAATGCACGTAGCAACAGTAGTTTCCATTCGTCCCACGAATTATTGTAGTCTTCGAGGCGATTATACCATTTCCTCGCCTGCCCTCTCAGCTTGTCTTGCAAATAGAATGATTTCATTTTGCCGTCCCAACCGTGAATTTCACCAAGTTGTTCAATTTTTCTAAGCCACGCTTTCACCGTACATTCTTCACTATCAGGATCGAATTCCGGAATTAAGGAAGCGGCGCGGTGTTCCCTTTCCTTGGTGAATGATGGACTTTCCTCGCTTAGCGCCCTTATGGCTCGACTAACCTTCTTTTCCAGCAAATCTTTCAGCAACTTTCTTGCAGGCGGCGACGGTTCGTCTTCTTGTGAAGTATTTTCGTCTGGATCTTGGCCGTTTTGTGATGGATCATCCCATCCAGGGGGTCGCACACAATGTCCATCACGATGACTGCGCTTCATTTTTTGTATCCCACTTCTGAATTGAAGCAAGTGGGTTGACGATGAAACAAATTGTATTATTAATAATTCTTTATTTTTGCAATCAATTAGTCAATTATTCAGTACAGCAATATCGTGCCTGCAGGCGTTTTCACCCAAAAACTATCCCCACCACTTCCATAAAATCAGAGAGAGGCGCAAGCTGTCCTCCGATTGGTGGACGATAGCTATTGGCTGGCTGGCTGACTTGGCTATTGGCTGGCTGGCTGGCTGGCGAGTTGGAGGCTGGCTATTGGCAGGCTGGCTAGAGACTGACTCCTCATTGGTATTCGTTTGCGTACCATTGGCTGGCGCGTTACAATTTACATAAATAGTTCTATGAACATCCACGTTTCGCATTAAGTATAGATTTTACTATACAATACCTATTATACCTTCAGAGACGTAAATTTCAGTCTTTATTTTTATTGTTATGGCGGCATTACAACTACGCGTGTTTTTGGCTTCAATTCAAAGACTATCAACGAGCCGAAGATTGTTCCACAAACTTTTCCCGTATCAAGTGACCCGAACAAGACCGGGTGTTCCTAAAATATTCAGTATGACCTCAAATTCTTGATCATTAAGTTATTAAGGCCATTGAGTAATCTGAGTAATAATTCAAAGGTTAAAAGGAGCACTATTATGCTCAAAAATATTTGTTGCGATTGATTTAATAAACTTTTTATTTTTAATATTAAAGATGCTTCATGGTATCCTATTTCTAGGTCGCCTATAAACGAAATCATTATGTCAGATATATTAATTAATCAGATAATAAAGGTAGCATTATCGCAAATGATGAAAATTTTGGGAGCTTGATATGTGCAAAGACCATATCCATATTGGTGGATAAGGGAGTGGTTAATGCCGCCAGCACACTCTTTAAGTTAAATTAAAAAAATATAAACAACCAAAATAAGTAATTAAACGAGTAAAATAATAATGAAATAAGTAAAGTAATTAAATAATATCAACAAGTATAAAATGTACATGGTTCGCTAATCGTTTTAAATTTATTGTTACAGCTATAAAGTTTCAAGAGAATCTATTGAAGACAATGATCCAGATTGAAAACACTTTCTTCGAACTGGGAAGAACTTGCCAGAGAAACTGCCTCATCATATGTGACAGAGGAGCCATGGATGCCAGTGCATGTATGTCATTATTAATTTCTACTATAAAACTGAATTTTTATATTGGATGTGCAATACAAATATACTATTCATCTCTATAGTTGTTCAACATTAGAGTGATTAAAACAATTTAATTAGTTCCTAGTGTGTAAGCAAACCACTACTTTTATATCGTATAAGTTGTTTTGTAGGTATTATACAAAAACAATCTGCAATACCTTTCTCGAAACGCATCATGCGTTTATACACATATTATATAATATTTTTGGCAAGTAATCGAGCCAAAAATGTATTGAAAAGGGTACTAACTGCGTAGGCCTTAGCAAATAAACAGGCTTGTTTACTTGCTGGTAATGTCGCACATGTAACCATTTGTAGCTATAGGCTATATGATAATCCGATTTATTTTATCTAAATTGAAATAATTCCGTTATCAATAAGTATTCAATCTTTTTTTTTTAATAACTAATAAATAATATAGATAGAAAACCTAAAAATACTTGCTGATATTCTGGTAAAATTTTATATAATAAAAGATATGTCAATATTTAGGCTTATTTAAACATATTGTATTGACACTTTCAGTTATATCGAAAGAGAAATGGGAAGAGATCCTGACTGAGAACAATTGGCACTGCGTAGAGTTGCGTGACAACCGTTACAACCATATTGTCCATATGGTTTCGGCTGCCAATGGTGCCGAAGACTTCTACTCTACAGAGGTGAGACCGCAGACACGTCTAAGCTCATCAAGATACCTTCACTATCACTACTCTCAGCAAAAATTAAAACTTTATTTAATTTATGTATTTGAAGATTGATGGATTTTAGTACCTTAATTTTATAACTTAGTTTGTCTCACTATCGTTAGTTGAGTGGTCATACACACAGAAACAATCTATCTGAACTAACTTGTGTCTAAATTACGCTAAAATGCCTATTTTCATATAAAGTAACTAGACAAACGTGACCTAAGACAAATGAACATATGTGTCGGTAATTTCACTTCATGTTACAATCGTCGACTCCTGTGAATAATATTTATGATTAAATGGAATGTGTTGCAAGACTTCCAAGCTATGCAATGCAACTCATCTAATTTGCGACATTGACATATTGATCTGGCTCAGTGCCATTTTTTAATGATAACTCTGTCTTATCTTTATATCATATTTTGAATTTTAATTAGTTTGCTATCATTGATAATTAGTGTAATGGATGTCCACTTTCAGTAAAATAACTAGGGATATTAATAAAATAACTAAACCCTTTAAATGAAGTATATTTAGCCTAAGATAAGAAGGCCTTAGTGCTATAATCAACACTTCACTTTTAATGAACAAAAATATTATTTTAGAAACAACCAAAGTTTTTCTAGAGTTTGCTGAACAGACTTCATTTAAGTAGTACTTATAAATCAATTTTCAGCATGTAAACATACCATTATCTGTGGTTAACGTGACGTATCAGCAATACCACGTGGTCTAACAATTTCCATTACGTAGAATATGTAATGGCGATGGTACATTGCATCATAAAGTATTAATAAACGTTAAAGGCTATTAGATACTTAGTCAGTTTGGTTATGTAGTTATGAATATTTATAGACATTACATAGAATACAAATACTACAAGCCACGTGTCACACGCCACTACCATTTACGTTGAAAAGGAACAGATTCTTTAATATCGATTTAATAAGACAATTTTTCTTAATTATTTTGTTATATTTTTATTGCCATTTCAAATTGATTGATGTAAAAACGACAAAGTCTTCTTTACACATTTAATAAGATTTTTATTAAAGGACAAGGTCTGTAGTTATTTCCCTTTAAATCTTTGGTAACTACAACATCTCTACAGCCATATTTTTTATTTTATTGTTCTGTTTTAAGATACTGGTTAATATTATAGAACAGTTGATTCCTCTGTTTATTTAATTTACGAAGACTGCATTTATTTATTAATGTTAATAAAAATACAATCTAGAATTTAGTAGTAGTTCTTTGTCATTGACATTAGTTACTTAGACATACGTTATTGCAATGACATTGATAATTTTATAAAAATTCTGTGTTTATTTGCTAGCTTTGATAAGAGAGATAATATAAAATGTGGTCGCATGTACAGTACAGTATATATGTAACTGGGGAAAAAATAAATAAAAATAAAAACATTATAATCCAAACATTTCATTAAAAGATTAGCATTTAATAAACATAAAAGATAGGTTAAGGGTCGCGAGTTACTATTAGGTTTAGATAGAAGTCCATCATACCATCATCTATGCCATTCAAGTCCAATGCTAGATCTCAGCCTCCCCCTTAACTCATCTCGTTAGTCCATCTCATGGACGTCCAGTGGCGGTCGGCTTAAAGTACTATGTGTACAGCTCATTGTCACTTCGACTTTATTACAATCTTAAAACGATATGTATCGATATCATTAGGACCACGCGTGCCGGTCGGAAGGAGTCGAGATGGCTCGCGAACTGGACTACAACGCGGCCGCCGCTTGGGTGGGACACCCGTACTTCGACGTGATCGACAACTCGACGGACTTCGACAAGAAGATGAATCGTCTGATCGCGTGCGTCTGCCAGAAGATCGGCATCGAGACCGGCGACAGGCTCAACGTCAACTCGAAGAAGCGCAAGTTCCTCGTGAAGCCTCCGCTGCCCGCGGACTCTGAGTTCCCGCCGTTCCAGGACTTCGACGTGGTCCACAATTACTTGCAGAGCGATGTGCGCAAGGCGCAGGTGAGACTGCGCAAGCGCGGCCAGAAGGGCCACTGGTCCTACATCCACACGCTGAGGAAGTTCCACCCGACCAACGGCCAGTCGGTCGAGGTGCGCACTCAGCTCAGCCACAGGGACTACTCGAATATGCTGCCGCAACGCGACGACGCTCACTTCACCATATACAAGAAGCGGCGCTGTTTCATATACAACAACCAGTACTATCAGCTGGACATGTACCGGCAACCCACTCATCCCAGGTGAGTCTTGGACGACATTGACGAATGAATTCCCTCTTTATTACCATTGTGCATCAGTATATCGATAAACGTGGCGTTTCAGGTGTCGTGGCTTACTGCTGTTGGAGACGTACAGCGCTGCATACGACCAGGACACTCTGCTCGCTTCGTTGCCCAAGTTCCTTGTCATCGAGAAGGAGGTGACCGGCGACTGCGCCTACTCAATGTACAACCTCTCATTGAAAGAGGATTGGAAGACCTCCAAGAAGTTCTACACCGGCAGCGATTGCAATGGTAAGATTATTTGTGCTACACAAATTTCTATGGACTCCCCCCCACACAAACAAAGCTCTATTTTTGACTCACTTTCTGTCGCAAACGTTAGGCTATTGTATTTATTAATAAATATTACGATTTGAGCAAATCTAATTTTTTTATTCCATTGTTAATTTATTTTTATTGTGTCCAATTTTTGTTTAGTTTTCGCATGGGAAGTGCTTTCTCTAAAACGGAATTTCTATTGTATTCTTGAGTAACAAATAGTTTTTCCGTGACTCCCAAGCAACTAGAGTATATCTACTTTCCATTTTGGACAAACAAAAAATATAATACAGTGAAATTTCGTTCTAACCAATAATTTCTGAAATGATCTTTGTCAAATATGAAAATAATCAAAATTGTGACAAAAAACCCTGGATCGATGTGACGTCACTGATGCACATATTATAAATTACTAATTGCCACGTAAATGACGTCACTTAAGTGTTTTCTAGTTTATCTTAAGTGAAATAAACATGAATGTGGGAAAAAATGTTAATCTCAACTTATTTTTTTATTTATCACAAAATCCACAGCTCTCAACATTATTCAAACTCTAATTACTTATTTTAAGTATAATCAGGGTTCGGTTCTCTTTCTTGATATAAAAAAAATGTTTAAAACTCTGCATAAAGCCACACTAAGTCAGTGAAGTAAGTTTTTTGTGAATGATACTCTGACTGTGATTTCAATATGCATTTATAAGAAAAAATGTGTTAAAAGATTTCAAATAACATTTTTAATGCATAACATAGTTATTGTAAAAAATAAGAATTGTAAAGATAATTGTTATCTTTACAATTCTTATGAGTTGATTTTTGTGTTATAAAATTACACTTGAGCCCTTTTATCACAATTTATACAGTTCTTCTTAATTTTTGATATGAATTTTTTCTGTTAAAATGTATCTGTATAATCATTTTTTCTGTAATGCGGGCAAACTTAATAAAATTCCACAAATTGATTTTTAAATGATAAAAGCAAGAAATGAACTATGTTTGCTCGATTTACAACTTACCATAACAATTACAGTTGACATATTGTAAATCATATTTAATGTGTATTAAACACATTAAATTTCTAAGTCTAGTATTAGTTTTGAAGGTATCAAACATACCTAGTTGAATATGTCAATTGTATGAGTTTTCATTGTCCCCATTTGATAATGCATGTTTGTCCCAAGTAAAGAGAACTCTGGCGTAATTGTGTGATAGCGTAGAGCACATTGTTAGCGCGTAGTACATATCTTTGTAGTTTTACTATCGTGTTGTTGTTGTTGTTGTTGTTGTAATGTCAAATTAGCACTATGAATGTCCCGCACCGTAGAATGTCATGTCTGCGCTAGACGTGTAGATGTGTCGGTAGTTTGTTGTTAAATTAACTATTAAGGCGGCCACGTGCTTTTCCAGATTCGGAAGGCGTTATTCTCGGACATAGGTGCTCTGATTTGCTTACATCCAATGATTCCACTAGTACGGACTACTAACATTTAGAAAAAGTCTTATAACGAAGATATATTTATTTTTGATATTAATTGATTAACTTTAGTCATATAAATGTGTGTGCGTGTGCGCGATACAATAACGCCAGTGTTCCAAACGCGAGTTGTGTGTAGCGCGAGTCTAACCCAGTGGTGTTTGTTATTTGATCCATCAGGACACGGTAAGAGTGCTAAAGAGGATGGCCACAAAGGCAAACAGAACGGCCATGAAAAGCTGAATAGCTGCGGCCACAGTGAAAAACAAAATGGCCACGATAAGTCTAACGGCTTTGGCCACGTCCGCCATTATGCCAACGGCGCTCATAATCCTACAGCGGATTACAACAATGGCCACGGAATGGATCTCGGAACACCAAAGATTCCTAAGAAGGTCGCTCTTAAGATATAAAAAAAATATATATTAATTAATATAACTTAGATCTAATTTTATAAATTCCACTTTGTAACTTTTCAATATACACCAAATCGCAAATTTAAGTGATCGCTACTTAAAATGAATTATTACTTAAAAGCATTGTATTCGACGGATATACTTACTTATTACTTACTTACGAGATGTACTTATAGTTATGTATAAATTGCCAAATGAAATCTATTTTTATAGTAATCGATGAATTAAAAATGAAATTGTATATGAAATATATGATTGCTATAGCAACGGAGTAAATTGTTGAACAAACTTTTTAAATTGTTTGTGCCTTTACAGAATATGTACGTATATAAGTGTTTACACGAAAAGGGAAACTTCTGAAAAGTTATTTTGATGCCTTTGTGCTTACATACAATGTATCTAGAGATAAATTTAATATGATTTTACTATCCTATCCACTTTCAGCGAGTGGAGTTTGATAATCCTAGTTCTCCGGTTCAGTGATCATCCTCAAGTATTATTATTGCCTCATCTGTATGTATTTGCTGGTCATTATACATTTAGGATTTATTTATGCACCTCTAATTCTATAGCATTTGTTTGATGATCATCATCGTGTTATTTTTCTATTGTATGTAGATAAATTTTAATTTATAGAAATGTAAAAATTTTAAAATCTCGATGTCGTGTCTTTGTATAGAATGTTTCGTGTAGGGGTCAAAACTGTTATTGGAAATTTGTTAAAATTAAACGCAATACAAATGTAGTACAAAGTATTTTTGGCCCTCGTTTCATCTAGTGGCCTTTTAGCTGTTTTATGTGCTATAAAATAGAAAATTTGTGTCGTGTAGACAAATTATTGTCGATCATTATATTTTTGTGCCCATGAAATATTAGATGTGCGACGATATCATTGATAAAAGTAATTTATGAAAAGTATTGTAAGCCACTTTTAGTATAATCCAACACCTATATAGACTCTGTAATATGATGGGTCGTTAGAGAGCGAAGCAATCCGAAGCGTTTGGCAGAAGTCCATAATAGCATCGTTAATGGCTGTGCTATAATAATTGTGTAACTGCGGAGTCTCAGACGGACGCGAATGTTGGCAAACTAATCACATGTCAACAGAGGGAAGCTTTTTAGAGGGATTTAATGTCCAAACATGTATTGTCTACTCTTCAGCATTGTTTCGAAATAAAGAAAAAATGCGTATGCGATCTTTGATTTTTTATTTCAACAAATACCTAAACTGAATTATTAAGTGGCAGTTATCTCTAGTAGCCTATTCCCACTACAGATAACTGCCGTCTGATAAATCTCTTCTAGAGTTTATTGAGGATACACGGCAACAATGAGGATTGGAAGGCAGATTGATCAGCTGAAATATTGTCATTATTTAATACATCCCCCTATATAGGTGGATGTATTAAATAATGCCGCTCATAGATGTATCAATGTCCTCTGAACTTTTGTTTCACAAAAGCGCCTGAAAGAAAACTATGAACAAGCCAGTTGGGTGATGAATATAAGTTTATTTTTGCAATAAAAGTATAAACAGACTAGCTATAACAGGCCCGCGACTACGTACGCGTTGATAAATTTAAATATATGAGCTATAACGCGGACAGCGACTTTTTTTATCAAGGTTTTAAGGAAACGCTCCCGGAAACGAAGACAGACGATAGTACCGATAAATTTGATGATGGGGTCAGAAAAAAATCGATCTTCGTTTTCGGGAGCCTTTCCCGAATACCCTTTATATTATATAGACTGACCCGGCGAACTTCGTACCGTCTCAGAATAAAAACTCGTTCCATACAATGAGTTGTTCTAATTAATGCCTACCTCAAACTTTTAGCACTGTACTGCGAGGCATAGAGTACCTATCGTTTTTTAAATGGGTGTGACCTTAAATTTATTTAAAAAAAAAATAAAAGTTAAATATTTACTTAACAAGAAATTTTATTTTATTCATTGTACATGCAAACCTCATTGTCATTATCCTTTTCTTCTGGCTTTAGATCTTTTTCCAGTACAGAGGACTAATTGAAGATCAAATTACAAATTTTTGAGGTCCAAATTCATGATAAACAAATAATCATTTTTTTATGTAATCTCTAGCCTTTTGTTCCTTGTACATCTTTAAGACCTTCTTCCCAGGGACTAACGTTTGTGATAAACCAGGTCTCTTCAGCTTCCTTTTCTCGGTGCCTCCTTCCCAAATACTGTCGTCTGTGGACAAATTACTGTCAATTTGGTGTTGAGGTGGTGGTGCTGACGTCATTGTGCCAGCGCCTTCACATACCACTGTCTTAAGTTTCTGTAAAAGAGAGAACAGATTAACAGATTTTATATAATTTGACAACAACCAGCCCATTGGACGAGTGGTTAGGATCTTTCCCTGAACAACTCTGTTTTAGGGTTCCCAGTGGGACCAATCTTGGAAATACACTATTCAAAATTAGCTCCATTCTGGGTGGGAAGCAGTGGCATTTGGGCAGCCCGTGTGGCAGCAGTAACCACCCCTTACAGAAGTCTACCATGAAATAACAGGATGCATGCAGTTGTGTTTTGATGAGTTAGTAATGCAAGTCCATTCTCCTATCCTTACTTCGATCTTACTATTGTCTGCAATGAATATTTGTCTTGCTAAAGAAATAAAAGAAAAATTACTGAAAGTATAATTTCATTAATAATAGAATTACACTATTTCTCTCATAAATCGTATATTTAATTACCTGTTTCTCATCTTCTAATTCCTCCGCTGATTTTTGTAAATCTGAATCGTGAGCATATTTACAGTTATGTCCAAATCGGCACCTCCCTTTTCTGTAGTTCCAGCATATTTTCTTGCCGTTGATCATCTGGATGTTGCTTTTGCCTGGAACCTTAACAGTCATGGCCTATGTACTTGACGATTATATGCTAAATTGGATATAAATTTTCCTACATTTTTTTTCCAGTTACAAAGTTAGTAGGTACCTAATGTTTGGCAATATCTGGCAATGCTTGAATTGCCAGATTCGAGCATTCTTATTTAAACTTAAATGTTATTTATTTAATTTGGGATGTGTTTACTAATGTGAAACTATTGTATTTTTAGTATTAAAGCACTCAACATTTATAATAGCAAAGAATATTTTATATATGACCCTCTAATCTTATTTAATGACATAAGACTGCATAATTTAAATAAAAACTTCATCTAACACACCCCTTGTCACTAGGAGTTCTTGTTTTTTCAGGTTTGAGACAAAGGCAGCTTGAACTTAAGAAAGGAAGCTATTTTTAATGTGGGCAAAAGTTATTTTAGATATAAATATTGTGTCAATAGTACAATTACTTTATAATATAATAGAAAGTCAACATATACCATTTTAACATGTTTTTCAAGTATAGCGGCTTTTGCCAACTCCGCTTCGACAAAGGGATTTGCAAACACTGAAGTTTGTAGAGAGCTTTCTCCGAGAGTGGGTTTGGGCAACTTTGGCTTGTTGTTTTCTTCCGTCCTAAAAGAAAAGTTTATGTAAATATTCTTTGAAATCCAGATTTATGTTTTATAATGAAAATCAACGAAAACATTATAGGTACTTCTCAACTTCATCTGTATCGCTTGATGATGACGAGGAGCCGTAATCTAAAAGAGCATTCATGACAGAACTATGATACAGTTGGTCCTATATTCGAATTTCACAAATTTATAAGTTTAGGATATATTATTAAAAAGTTAGCAGTAGGTAGTAGTCTGAATTGGAACTGTAATGGAGCAGATCCATCGATGTGCAGATCACAGCAAGAGATAAATAATTAACGCAACATCATCACAAATATCACAATGAAGTTTATATTATACAATTTGTGTTGTAGATTAGATTTTTTAATCGCAAAAAAATCCAATGCACAATCTGGCTGGGTTCCATAAATCCAAAATTCTAACCAAACTAATATATATAGTAAATTAATAATACTAAAGAAAAGAAATGAATGAATGATGAATGAAATGGTATAGATAGAAGAAGTGAGTATATAGTGTTCTGTTGTTCTGCTTGTTAGTATATACTGTTCTGTGGTGGTACTTCAAAATTGACTTTGAATGTGCTTGGTATGTCGGCAATCGAAGGTGCCATTATGATGCCTTCGATTGCTGGGTCAGAGCTTTTTTTCTAACAGTATAGAATACTTTGACAGTGGCATGTGTACATAATGATACCATTATCAAAAGAACCTACGACTTTATGAATTTTATTACCCAAACATGTTGACCATATATTAATTTAATTCTGAATAACAATATAATATGTTACATGTATTAGGTTGTTATTTATATTTGTTTACATAACGAAACCGGAGTTCGGCTGGGGCCGGAAGACAGTGAGTCGCGAAGCTATATTAAGTTTTTTAGTTAGATGAAGTGATAATTCTTATTGGAAAGCGGCAAGATGGATCGACGACCTAAAGGAGGCTTCACAGGAAGCGGCTGGATGCGAAAAACAGAAGAGCTTGCGTGGTGGCGAGTTTCAGAAGAGGCCTACATCCAGCAGTAGAGCGACACAGGCTGATGATGATGATGATGATGAGCGACATTTACCCCAATTAGTACTTCCTTCTTGGATCATAATAAACTTCGTCAATAGTTTGTTAAGATTTTAACAGATGACGATAAAATGTTCGAAAGTCATAGCGGTAATGTTCCATAATTTTCATTTCTCGTGTGCAGTCCTACGACTGACAGTTTTTCAATTTTTTTTTATTTTTGTACGTTAATAATAGACTTTGTTTGCGATGTACTTTTGAATTTTCTTTTTTTAATATCCATTATAATATTTTTAAAGTAAAAGCGGTAGTATTTTTTTCTTTACATGGCCACCTTAAAATTTCTTACTCTTTGTGTGTGTGTGTGTGAGTGAGTGAGAGAGTGAATACTGAATATGCTAGTTCTCGTTTCGACTCGACTTCTCGGTCATAGTGACGGCGGCATCAATTTCTGAATTAATTACCATTTGTCGCGAAACTGCGCGTCCTTTATCTTTCCTAGACGAAAATCTTATATTTTACCGAAATTTGTGTTAAACAGTGGGAATAATGGCTTCGGATGAGGAAGTAGACGGTTCTTTTGCAGGTAATTGTTTAATTTGACTAGTATGTCATAGGTAAGCCGCGGATAGCGGTATCATGTGTTTACTTGCGGTCTAAGCAATTAAAATTTTTGAAGATTTTTCGAACTCGAAGTGTGTTTACGTGACAACAATACGTGTTTTAGTCTCTATATTCAATCGACGTGTAGTTCAGCGTGAATAATGTTGTATTTGTTGTGGTTCAATTGTAAATATTTTTAAGTGGCAATTTGTGACAGAAAAGAAAATGCAATATCCCCTCATTACTACTTAACAAAATGGACGCCGCCAAACAAAGGGATTAGTGACCTTAACCGCAACTAGTACACGCGTATCGCGAAATGTGTGTTCCTCATGGGTTTCCTGGGGCATGGACAGGTGTAGGACGTTTGTATACTGGTTTGACCAGTTTATCTTATCGTGACTTGTTGCAGGCGACGAAGAGGTGGAGGAAGGTGAGGGTCAGAACGAAAACTCTGGAGAAAGTGATGAAGCTCCACCGAAGGTAAGGGTACACCATTTTTTATGGTTTCCATTAAATATTATTTTTTCCAGAAACCAGTACTTTTATTTATTATCACTTGTATTAATTGAAAAAACGTGAAATTTCTTAATTAATTTATTATTTCTATTAAATGTTATTTTTCTAGAATCCGAACTTTTTAATAAATTAAATTTAGGAACACCTCTCAAAGTAATTATTACTTTGAGATTCAAGATTAAAGTTCTTAAATTTTAAATTAAAGAACAAAATAACATATTTTGTCTAGAATCTTGAGTTTTAGTAATTTTAATTGTTTAAATCTTTACTTCTTATACTAAAAGGTTCATTATTAATTTACATTTTGATTAGGAGGATGAAGACTATTCTCCCGAAGATGGTAGAAAGAAGAAAAAAGGGAAGAAAAGAAAGGCCCGAGGTGAGGAGAAGAAGGGCAGAAAGAAAAAGAAGAAGAAAAAGAATGAGAGTGAAGATGTATGTATATTTCTTATTTTAATAACATGTTTGATACAAACAATAACAATATACTTTAGCCTACGTTCTGTATAGCTAGTTGTGTTAATATAACAAAAAAAATCTATTCTATCAAATGTTACACAAATTTAACTGCTAAACTGCTTAATACATTTTAATTCGGTTTTCACTAATGGAAAAGGGGATAAAAGAGGTAGGTTTGTCATAAAATAGAAAGCCTGACTGGTGGCAGTATATAACAGAATGTGTGTGTATACAGTAAATCTATTATCTCTTATCCTATAGGAGGCATCAAGGTAGGCAGCACACTTATATTAAGTGCTAAATGGATATTTAAGGCACTTATATTTGTAGGTTATGGTAGCCACTTACAATCAAGTGGATCTTCACACTGATCTCTATATTAGGAAATAAAATAAGATCAGCATTTTACAATACTTTGGTAGGACCAAAGTAGATAAAGGTTGTGACTTATGAAAATGTTATAGTATATGTTTTTTGTTTAGGATGACGAGTTTGGTCTCGAAATTGAGGCAGAAGGCGACAGCGACTATGCACTTAGCGCTATGTCATCAAAGAAATCACGCAAAGGTCGCAGCAGCAAACACAACACACCTTCTACGCCAGCCCCATCAGACTCTGGCTCTGGTAAGAAAGAATACTATCATTTTTGTAAACATTCAATGTTCATTTATAAATAATCTTTTAAATTAAATAGCCTAGACTCAATAAATTCAAACATTTTTTCTACAAGTATGTAAAGATATTCTTAACTAAAGTTATGACTTCAGGATCAAAGTAGCCAGCAAAGTGCAAAGAAAATACTTTTTTTTATTAAAATTTACTTAATTTTATTATAAAAGAAAATTATCTACAAGTTTCATCAATCAGTGTTAAATATTTTTTTAACTAATTCAAGTAAATTTTCTTTTTCTCTATCGAATTAAATTTGCAGGACATCATTGTCATAGTAATACTGAAAAAATACATTTATTGTCATTTTACTATGAAATATGTTTTCATAGTAAAATTTATGATAATGATTTAACATGTGCTTTCTTATTGGTTGGCATAGACTGCATTTAGAGTTAGACACAAACCTAAAGGGCTAAAGCTAGTATATTGATATTCATGCCAGGGTCACATAAATTAAAGGTTAAGTAATTAAGGTTGTTTTAGGCATAATATGTACTTTTTTTTAAAAGGTATGCCAACAGTAGAAGAGGTTTGCACATCATTCGGTCTGACGGATGTGGATATTCAGTACACAGACGCCGACTACGAGAACTTGACATCATACAAGTTGTTCCAACAGCATGTTCGGCCGTTGCTCGTCAAAGAGAACCCAAAGGTAAGGGGTGGTACTAAAACTCGACTGTTGCAGTCTTTCCATGCATAGACCAAGCAGCAATGGACAAATGATATGATATATCATCTGCCTATTGCATCTTAGTAAAAGATAATTATGAAATAATGTAAACTTTTTTTCCAAAATTTTTATAGTTTGTTGCAATGAATGTTGTATTATAATTCCATTGCAATCTTCTTGTTCTTATTTATTATGAACAGTTTTGATGCATTTGTTGTATTAACGAATCAAATTCATAATGTTACCATTACATATTGCTGATTTCACTAAAATATGCAAACAATGCTCCAGTTTCAATGGACAAAATTTCAAAAAATATGCTTTGATTTACAAAGTGATGTTACAATACTTGTGCTGACATATTAAAACAGTTGGCGATAAATAAAAGATGTTATTGTTTTATGTTAAAGTCGGCAAATAGGCCAATGGTCCACTTAATGTTAGGAGGCTTTCGTTGCCTATAATATGAACAATGCCAGGGTTATGTAAATGCGCTGTAGAAAAGGATAAGGGACAAGATGGGGTTCGGAATAGGACATTCATCAACACTTTGGATAAAGAAAAAAAAAATAGTTTTTGGAAAATAGTGAATTGACCCATCCGGAAAAAAATATATATTAAATTTGATACTAATGTTAAACTGTAATTATTTGAACTCCATTTAACAAAAGGGCCATGCAATGGTGAAGATTTCATAAAAAAACTGTTATATTTTTTCTAATTAAACAACAATTTTTTCTTTAGTAGTTTGTTCCACAAAGCTAATAGAGATATATTAAATAGGTGCCAGTATCAAAATTGATGATGCTGGTGGCGGCAAAGTGGCGTCTGTTTTGCGAGACCAATCCTAACTTGGCAGAAGGGAACACAACTAGTTTGGGCTCTGAGGAAAACACAAACAACTCCACAACTTCTGACTACACACCCAAAGCCAGACCCGGACGTCCTCCAAAAGAATCCAAGGTAAATAAGAGCACTTAATTGTTGCTTTCTAAGGCTCGAGTTCACCAACAGACGGTTAGTTTTAAACAGCTGTTTATAATATAAACAGCCGTTTAATAATATTTTGTTGTTCACCATCGCTAAAATGCCGGTTAAACTCCCTAAACATCTGATTAACTTAATGATTAATCTGATGTTTAGGGCGTTTAACCCGCAGTTTAAAGATGGTGATCACGTGATTCTTACGTGAATCCCAATCGTGTTTAGAAACTCTTGTAAAACGACGCACCCAGCGTTCAAACTTTTAAAAGCTCATAAATTTATGTCAAATTTCTTTTATTAAATTATCGAAGAATAATATTAAGAATAATATCAATTCAGTGAGTTTAGCGTAGCATTTTTCACATTTTAGACCAATGTCTAGCAAGCCATATCCTGCAATAAAATTGGTTTAATTAAAAAAAAAAAAAAACAACTTTATTCTCTACAATTAGTGGAGGTTGAACTTTGGTTTTACTTTGGTCGAATTTTCTTGTCTTACATTGAGCTACGTTGAGACCATTCTTTTTGAGATTTATAGAAATGTCAAACAATGAAAATATATTACTTTTTACCTGCGCCATTGTCCGTGAAACTCGGAATGATTTACGTCGATTGAAAATCGATGCCCCGCTTTTAATTAAACATAATTATATAATATATATATGTATACTCAAAGTCTGTGGTCAAACTGAGAAGCGCTTAATTATGAATTGCGGTCGATTAATTGTTAAATTAATTACTTTCATGTACTCAAAACAGATTTAAAATAAAATAGTTTTTCTGAGTTACTGAAAAGAAGTCAAAATACACATTTTTGCACACTAGAATTGCATTCATTTTGTAGAATAGCCCATTGTCTTTAATGGTTTTTGTAATTTAGGGCACCGGTTATGTCTGGCTGCAAATAGATTGTGTCTCTCATAAATGTTGGTTAACACATAGATAAAAAATATTGCAGACGGAGGAAGCGGTGGAGCGTGGGGTTGACGAGGAGGACGGGGAGGAGGAGGAGGTGAGCGACGAGGGGGCGGTGGCGCCCAAGAAGCGAGGCCGCAAAGCAAAACACGGCGCCACCCCAAGGGGCAAGCCGGGCCGCAAGCCCAAGGTGCCCACGCTCAAGATCAAGTTCAGCAAGAGGAAGCGCACCAGCAGCGTCAGTACCTGTTCACTTCTTGTTATAAACACCTCAGACCAAATAAGAACTAAAAAAAGAATTTTGCGAACAACATGTGAAGCCTGTTTTATAAACATGTGCATGTAGGCCAGTAATAATTCATAGTACTCCAATATTCAGAGTCGTAAGCATAATGACAGAAACCAAAAGTAGTCAGCAATACAGGTTTGCGGTTTTGTAAGTTTACCTGTGATAGTATGGGACATTAATTTTATAAGTCTCGATTTGCACTTGGCCGGATTTGGTTTTTGTGTTGGTTTTTGTGATTGATAAAAACCTATTTTTATTAAGACTATTTTTTTCAGCCTTTCACTACGCATTTCGGCATTTCCACTAGTAAATATTTTAATAAAGCAAGGCGTAGTATGATTGCATTTGTGTGCGTGTATGTATTTGTATGTACACGACGAGGTGTAGTTTTACCGGTTTCACTCTGTCGTCCACAAGGCTCTATCTTTAGTTCTTATTTTATCTAAGATATACACTATCTAAACTTTGACTCTGGACAGTACTTGCCCACAAGATTGACTTTGCTCAGTGAGCTATGAATCGGGCTACACTTAGAATTTCTTTGGTGGATATTATCTTAAATAAGCCTATACGCCTATACGCTCACATTTCGAATGCCTCTATTCGATTTTTTAGGTCCTATTTAACGGTCTAGGCGTTACCTCCATACAAAATAATGAACATACAGATATAACGATGAAGTAAACGAGTGTGTAATAGTTTACAGAGAATACAAAAGCTAGTAAATGACACTATAGTTACATTGTATTACAGGAGGAAGAGCAAGAGGGTAGTGCTGGTGCAAATACGGATTCGGATGCAGAATTTGAACAAATGTTGGCTGAGGCGGAGGAACCGAAGCCATCTGCATCTACTGCTCCTGATGAAGCTAAACCGAAAGAAGGGGAAGTGGAGCAGCAAGTAAGTTTTATGTTCATTTTAAATGTTTATTTATTTATTTATTTATTATCTATTATTATACATAAAAAGTAATATCAATGTTTACATTGTCCATAAAATGATGAGTTCAATAGTTTTATTATGTTTATCAACTTTAAATCGTCTGGCAGACGTTACGACCTTTGGGAAGTGCTGAATATTATGTTGTAATGATATTCTACAAAACATATTATATGTATATAAAAATCAGCCTTTAGAAAATAAGTCATGTCTGGGTCTTGGGCTAGTGGTGATTAGTATGCTTTCCTTTGCGCAGCAACCTAAGAAGAAAGCGAAGACGAAGATTGGCAACAAGAGCAGGAAGAAGAAGAAGCTGAAGACGACGAGCAAGTTCCCGGAGGGCGCGGAGGGCGAGCAGGAGCACCAGGACTACTGCGAGGTGTGCCAGCAGGGCGGCGAGATCATCCTGTGCGACACCTGCCCGCGCGCCTACCATCTCGTCTGTCTCGAGCCCGAGCTCGAAGAGACGCCCGAGGGCCGCTGGTCTTGTCCCCACTGCGAGGCCGAGGGCAACCAGGACCAGGACGACGACGACGAGCACCAGGAGTTCTGCAGGTAACATACTTTTCTTTTTTTACTCAGACTTTGGAGAATTTGATAATAAAAGTTTTTCTTAATTTCAGTTATTTTATAACTAAATATGAAAATTATTAATATTTTCCCAGTAAAATTTTATAATTTCTTACCTAATGGTAGAGTCCGCCCCAAACAACTATCTATCTCAGAAATTGGTACCGGCGTTAGTTCGCGTTCCCGCTGATATCTGTTTAGCTATTGCGACAACTTCAGAGGTCAATTAGGTTCACTTTAAATATTCAAATGTACTATTTAATTTAGTATTATTTATAATATTTAAAGTTTTATTCTGATTTTTCCAAACTATTAGCTTTACACCTCTGATGTGTATATTTTTTATTTGCTGGTGTCTGTCTTATTGTTATAATACACATGTACATATAAAATTACATAAAAAAATAATTAGTATAACTGTAATTAGTAGTCTATAAAGTGACCAGTCCTGTTTAATTTCTGGTGACATTGATTTGTGTTTTTAATATTCCCTTATAGGATCTGCAAAGACGGTGGTGAACTGCTGTGCTGCGACTCCTGTCCTTCGGCGTACCATCGGTTCTGCCTCAACCCACCGCTCGAGGAAGTCCCCGATGGCGAGTGGAGGTGTCCTCGGTGTAGTGTGAGTACACCATTCACACTATACAGGCTGACCGTTCACTTGTTGGTTACCGTTGCCTATAACACAAGCAATGCCACAGGTGCTGCAAGTACGCTGTCGATCATAGGAAGTTTAAGGAAAAGGGACTTAAAGGCGGTGATTACTGTTGCCAGGTGGGCTGCCCAAATGACTGCTACACGCAGTGTACCCTGCCATTACTTTCCAGATGCAGACCAGAGCCAACTTTGAAAAGTTCATCCCAAAGTTGACCCTCACGGGAATTGAACAGTTTTTGTTGTTATTTTGACAATGTCACAAGAGATAAGATCGCTGTTTCAGTGTCCGCCACTGGATGGCAAAGTGGCGAAGATATTAACGTGGCGGTGGAAAGATCAGGGCAACAAGTCGAAGGGGTCTCGTACGCGCGAGTTCTTCGTCAAGTGGCACGACCGCTCCTACTGGCACTGCAGCTGGATCCTTGAATTACAGGTATTTGTTTTAACACACAACAATGATAGATGTAGTGTAGAGTTCATTCCCGAGTGTCATAATGCGAATGTACTTTGTTTCGTCCAGCTGGATGTGTTCCACCCGCTGATGTATCGGTATTACATGCGGAAATCGGATCCCGAGGAACCACCGAAACTAGAGGAGCCGCTTGATGAACGCGACGGCCGCTACAAACGTCTCAAGAACAAGCAGTCGTCTGAACATGATTCAGATGAGAAAACATTGGAGGAGAAGTTTTACAGGTTAGACGTTTATTCCATTAGTATCAAGTCTAAAAATATTTAGTCAAAACGTGAATAAATGGACTAAATACATTGTGGAATGGTACCTGAGAGGATCTCTAAGAAAGAGAGGAGGACCTCATCTCAAATTGACAGATGACCTGAAAGAAGTTTGGGCAAAAAAGGCAAGGGACCGCACTGAGTGGAAATCTTTGGAAGAGGCCCATATTGCAAAACAAGTTTGAGTTGTTGGTGAAAAATAATATACCTAATTTTAAGTTGACTTCAGCCATAAAGACTATTTTTATTTAATTTTATCAGTACCATGTACACAATCTTGTAAAATTTATTATCACTGTTGTTTCTTTTAGATATGGTGTTAAACCCGAGTGGTTGATAGTGCATCGAGTGATAAACCACAGAACATCGCGCGATGGTACCACCTACTACTTGGTGAAGTGGCGCGATCTATCTTACGATCAAGGCACTTGGGAGTCTGAAAACGCAGACATCGCTGGCCTCAAAGCGGCCGTAGAGTATTATCAGGTATTAAATGGCAAAGATAATAAGAGTACCTTGTTGAAAAAACTGCAATGTTGATCTAATTTGTATATAATCTTACAGGATATGCGTGCCTACATCACTTCTGAGGGTAAAACTAAGGGAAGCAAGGGCAAGAAAGCTGGTCGCAAGAGTAAAAACAAAGATATGATTGACGAGGACGAGAGCAGCAGCAACGGTCAGCAAATGAGGGCAAGAAAGTACAATCCACCTCCGGACCGTCCCATCACAAACCTCAACAAGAAGTACGAAGATCAGCCGTCGTTCGTCTACGAAACCGGAATGCAGCTCCATCCTTATCAGATGGAAGGGCTCAACTGGCTGCGGTACTCTTGGGGACAGGGCATCGACACTATTCTCGCCGACGAGATGGGTTTGGGGAAAACTATTCAAACGGTCACGTTTCTCTACTCCCTTTTCAAGGAGGGTCATTGCAAGGGGCCTTTCCTTGTGTCGGTTCCGCTGTCGACAATTATCAACTGGGAGAGAGAGTTTGAGCTGTGGGCGCCAGATTTGTATGTGATCACGTACGTGGGCGACAAAGACTCCAGAGCGGTGATCCGAGAGAACGAGTTGACGTTCGACGACGGCGCCAATCGCGGCGGAAGACCTTCCAAAATTAAATCGCAAGTCAAATTCAACGTTCTGCTCACGTCGTATGAACTGATTTCCATCGACTCCACTTGCCTGGGTTCCATCGATTGGGCCGTACTCGTTGTAGACGAAGCTCACAGGTTGAAAAGTAATCAGTCTAAATTCTTCAGGCTTCTCGCCGGGTACAACATTAACTACAAGTTGCTTTTGACCGGTACCCCCTTGCAGAACAACCTGGAAGAGTTGTTCCACCTTTTGAATTTCCTGAACAAAGACAAGTTTAACGATCTGGCGGCGTTCCAAAACGAGTTTGCCGATGTATCGAAGGAGGAACAGGTGAAGCGCCTTCATGAAATGTTGGGGCCGCATATGCTGCGTCGTCTCAAAGCCGATGTGTTGAAGAATATGCCGACAAAGTCGGAATTCATAGTTCGTGTGGAATTGTCCCCCATGCAGAAGAAATACTACAAATATATTTTGACGAGGAACTTCGAAGCTTTGAACCCGAAGAGCGGAGGTCATTCCGTTTCATTGTTAAATGTTATGATGGATTTGAAGAAATGCTGCAATCATCCGTATCTGTTCCCCGTGGCCGCGGAGGAAGCGCCTCTCACTCCTCAGGGTAACTACGAAACGCAGGCTCTCACTAAAGCGGCGGGAAAATTGGTTTTATTAGCTAAAATGTTGAAACTCCTCAAAGAGCAAGGTCACAGAGTTTTGATCTTCTCGCAGATGACCAAAATGTTGGACATTTTGGAAGATTTCTTAGAAGGCGTCGGCTACAAGTACGAAAGAATAGACGGTGGCATTACGGGAACGATTCGTCAAGAGGCCATCGACAGATTCAACGCTCCCGGTGCACAACAGTTTGTGTTCCTGTTATCGACTAGAGCCGGAGGCTTAGGTATTAACTTGGCCACCGCAGACACTGTTATCATTTACGATTCCGACTGGAATCCGCACAACGACATTCAGGCGTTCTCGCGAGCTCATCGTATCGGTCAAGCTAATAAAGTGATGATCTATCGGTTCGTGACGCGGAACAGTGTGGAGGAGAGAGTGACACAAGTGGCCAAAAGGAAGATGATGCTCACGCATTTGGTCGTGCGACCGGGAATGGGAGGGAAAGGCGCCAACTTCACTAAGCAAGAGTTAGATGACATTTTAAGGTTTGGCACCGAAGAGTTGTTTAAGGAGGAAGAGGGCAAGGAGGAGGCGATTCACTATGATGACAAAGCGGTGTCGGATTTACTGGACAGATCTAAGGAAGGTATTGAGCAGAAGGAGTCTTGGGCCAACGAGTACCTCAGTTCGTTCAAGGTGGCGAACTATTCCACGAAAGAAGGCGACGGCGACGAGGAAGTCGACACGGAGATTATCAAACAGGAAGCGGAGAACACGGATCCGGCGTACTGGATAAAATTGCTCAGGCATCATTACGAGCAACATCAAGAAGATCAGGCGAGAACTCTGGGTAAAGGCAAACGTGTCCGGAAACAGGTGAATTACAACGACGGCAGTGTCGCGCAAACTGAGAACCGCGAGGACTCGACCTGGCAGGAGAACGGGTCGGATTACAACTCGGACTTTTCGCAGGGGAGCGAGGACGATAAGGAGGATGACGATTTCGATGAAAAGAACGACAACGGAGATCTGCTCAGTCGCCGCAGTAAGAGACGGCTCGAGCGACGCGAGGAGAGAGACAGGCCGCTCCCGCCTCTGCTGGCGAGAGTCGGCGGAAACATGGAGGTGCTCGGCTTCAACGCGAGACAGAGGAAGTCGTTCCTCAATGCGATCATGCGATACGGTATGCCGCCCCAGGACGCGTTCAACTCGCAGTGGTTAGTGCGAGATCTGCGCGGCAAGTCCGAGCGCAACTTCAAGGCGTACGTGTCGTTGTTCATGCGCCACCTGTGCGAGCCGGGGGCGGATAACGCGGAGACATTCGCGGACGGCGTACCTCGCGAAGGCCTGTCTAGACAGCACGTGCTGACGCGCATCGGCGTCATGAGTCTCATTCGAAAGAAGGTGCAGGAGTTCGAGCACATCAACGGCTACTATAGTATGCCGGAGTTAATTCGGAAACCAGTTGAACCGGTGAAATCGGCCGGAGCTGAGAGCACGGCGGCGAGTCCCGCACCGTCCACTGCCACACCTATAACATCGGCGGCGCCCTCACCTGCGCCGACGCAAGCCGCACAACAATCCGGACAAGCGGCCACTCCGGGAGGCTCGGAGAAAGATGAGAAGGAGGAGATTAAGGAGAAGAAGCCGGATGTCAAGGAGATTAAAGACAAAGAGGAGCCGATGGATACTAGTGAAGTGAAAGAGGATCAGGAGGTCAAGGAAAAGGAAAAGGAGGAGGAGAAGGAAGCGCTCAAGCTTGTAAAAGTTGAAAACGAGGAGCGTAGAATGTCTGTGGACGAGGAGCCGAAGGAAGACGAGAAGCCGGAGGAGAAGAAGGAGGAGCCGGTAGAGAAGGTGAAGGAGGAAAAGGAAGAGGATAAAAAGGAGGAAGCGACCGAAAAGGCCGAATCGGAGGGATCTGAGAAGCCGAAGGAGGAGAAAAAGGAGGAGGAGGACGACGACGTGGTGCTGGTGAAGGAGGAGGAGGACCTCAAAGTGGAGAGGCGCAAGTTCATGTTCAACATTGCGGACGGTGGATTCACCGAGTTGCACACGCTGTGGCTTAACGAGGAGAGAGCGGCCGCGCCCGGCAGAGAGTACGAGATCTGGCATCGACGCCATGACTACTGGCTGCTGGCGGGCATCGTCACGCACGGCTACGGCCGCTGGCAGGATATTCAGAACGATCTGCGTTTCGCTATCATCAACGAGCCGTTCAAGATGGACGTCGGCAAGGGGAACTTCCTAGAGATCAAGAATAAGTTTTTGGCGAGGCGATTTAAATTGCTCGAGCAAGCCTTGGTGATAGAGGAGCAGCTGCGACGCGCCGCGTACCTGAACCTGACGCAGGACCCGAACCACCCGGCGATGTCGCTGAACGCGCGGTTCGCGGAAGTGGAATGCCTAGCGGAGTCCCACCAGCATTTGAGCAAGGAGTCGCTGGCGGGCAACAAGCCGGCGAACGCGGTACTGCACAAGGTGCTGAACCAGCTGGAGGAGCTGCTGTCGGACATGAAGTCGGACGTGTCGCGGCTGCCGGCGACTCTGGCTCGAATACCGCCGGTGGCGCAACGGCTGCAGATGTCCGAGCGCTCCATCTTGTCTCGGCTGGCGGCCACCGCTGGCAACCCACTGGCCGGCACAGGTTGGTCATTTTTACTCTATTCAAACATTCACTGTCGGCGAATACACATTTGGGAATCAATGTGATTGATTGCTAAAAGTAAAATAATAAGTTATTTTATAAACGGAAAAACAAAAATACTGTTTTCTGTTCCCGAATCTAACGAAGAAATATGATAAATTTTGAAGTTTTATGGATTTAACGCAGTGTCATTAAGAGAGTAGCACATATGAACATGTCCATTGTGTTTCAGGTCAACTGGCGCAGTTCCCGAGCGGGTTCGGCGCGAGTGGCGCCCTTGGCGGCTTCTCCCCGGCGACGGCCGCCGCCAACTTCTCCAACTTCCGGCCGCAGTACTCTGTGCCCGGACAGCCCGCCGCACCAGCGCCCTCTCCGGCCGCGCAGACGGCGCCCAACGTCAGTACCACCAGCGACATCTGTTAAAAGTAGATTAAACTAGTCGCCACTCAGCCCCCTCTATTGTTCCCGGGTTCGATTCCCGGCTGGGTCAATTTTGGAAATGAACTTTTTAAAGTTTGCTCTAATCCATTCGGCAGCCCGTCTGGCGACAGTAACCACCACCTTTTCACAGTGTTTCGAAATATTATGCTTCGGGATTGGGATTCCTACTTGACAGTGAGTGAGAAGGGAAACACTGAACGTTTAAATTTTTTGACACAGAATGCTCTTAAATTGTATTTGATATATATTTTTTAATCAATTTAATTATTCTCTTCTTTTACAGAAAACATAAGCTTGCTCGTCATTTAAGCATAATAAAAAACTTGCAGGTATGTAAATCGATTTTGCTCTTATAGTTTCACAACAAAAGTGACTTCCCATTAATGAATGATGTTATTATTTCAGATGGCGGTTAATTTATGGTCACATAGATGAATATTAGAATTAAGCTTTCAACGATTCCTCTTGTGCGTTGGGTTCAAGTGATAATGATAGCATCTTAGTTTAAAGTGCAGTTATGTTAGGTAACAAACAATTACGTTGGTTCAAATGTTACTGAACTCACACTATTTATTTTGTCCGGATCTGTTTTAATTCTATGTAATGATATGATATATCTTGTCTATGTACGTGTATGTGAGATGTGAACTTCTTTATTTTCCCTAAATAATTATTTTTGTTCTACCAAAAAATGAGAAATGATTAAATGGTCGATTATTAAGTCACGTGTGGTTTTATTTACAACTAGCTATTGCATGCGACTTCGTCCGCGTAACTTTATAAAATATAGCCTATGTTACTCCCTGATAATGTTGCTTTCTATAGGTGAAATAATTTCCATATCGGTCCACTAGTTTTTGAGTTTATTCATTACAAAAACACAAATCTTCTCTATTTATAATCTTAAGGTGTGGCCTAATAAGAGCAATAAATTTAAACGATGATTCTATAGAGTTTATGCAGTTACCTTAACTTAATACAGCAATCCAAATTTACAATACATAATCAATGAATTTCATGATCGCTAAATTGTCGGTTATAAGTCGTTAGATGTCTTGGTACTGAGGCGACGGTTACTAATAAAATAAGATAGTATCTCCTCAACAATCCATCAATCGAAACTAGTTCTTAACCTCACGCACTAGAAACTATTAATCGCGAGAGACGTTTTATTTTGTACGTATCGTAAATGTCAAGTACAGTACTCCGATTGGACACTATTATACTTTGTAATTATATGATGTCTGTAGTAATACGTACATTGCTGGCTCGATTAATTTTGTTAGAATATAACATGAAATTTGTTTTTCATTTTAATTAATTGAAACCATTTGGAATTAATTACTGATTCGTTAAAGGGTTACAGGCCACACCCTGTATAAAAATTACGTGTCACAGTCATGTTCCTCCACGATGAACTACTGAATCGATTTTGATCAAACTTTGTAACTAAATATTATATGTAATTTGGTTCAACTTAAAAGATAGTTTTTATTTTGAACCCGGGCGAAGCCGGGAGCGGGCCACTAGTATTAGTAATATATTTCGAAGGAAGTTTTAAGTCCGATTAGTTTTAGAACTCGAAAAATCGCGTTAGACAAATTAATATAAAGAATTATAATTTGTCATACAAATTCGACTAAATGTTACTGCCGACTAAAATAATCTCAATAGGCAACATTTTGAAACACAAGTCTGACGTTATGGGACCAAACCGTTAATTCACGATAAGCATAAGATTTCATTAGGTATTTTTTTAAACTAAATTGTTTATAATATGTTAAATATAGAGACAACGGTGAACCTAAGATATAAACTTATTTTAGATTTAGTTGCGATTTAGATATGGGATTATATTCAAAAAGTATTTTCATTACTTCCGGGAATATGATATGTTCACATGACTGAACGTTAGTTTTCATTTAAGTGCCTACCTAGGTCAGTTAAATATATAGAAACAAATTGTAATTTTTTTCTGGTTATTTTGTTGATCTACTGTGTATTTTCTTTCAACAGTTCAAAGAGGAAAATAAAGTTTAGAATAAAAACAAAACATGATAAAAACGATTTATTTTATTCACACATTCTATTTACTTTGAATAAAAATAACAGTCTTGATTATTTGTACACTGGAATATCACCACGAATAAGTATCGTCTTCTGGATCATACTTGACACTGTCCAATACAGAGATAATATTTGGGTCCGCTGAACAGAAATGCTGCAAAATGTCTTCGCTGATGCCACAGTCTGATAGATTTTCTTTGTTGAAAGCCTTCGTAGAGTGGTTTGCTTCATTTCCTTTCGACGATTCTTCTGAAATAATGACAATAAGTCAAACCGTAGGATAGTATTCGAAACACTTTTAAACTTTTACAAATAAAGGCTAAGATTATGATTTATTTTATGTTATGGTCGACAGACAGGCTGATGGTCCACTTTATAGTAGGTGGCCTACCGTCGCCTATAACACAAGCAACGCCATAGGTGCTGCAAGCGCACTACCGACCATAGAGGACTATGGGGTAATGGCATCACTTACTCGCTCACTGGAAAACAACAGTACAGGGGTAAGGGGGTGGTTACAGCTGCCAGATGGGCTGCCCAAAATGACTGCGAATGTCTGTAAAGTTCCTGAGAACCAGCACCTTAACAACTCGATCAAGGGACTCGTCCATTTTTAAAATGCTGTTATATCACGGTGGTGATTACTGGCAGCCCAAGATGATAGCGAAACGCAACATACACTGTCACTACTAAACAAAGTATAGATAAAAAGTATACCTTTGGCATGGGCGGCAGCCGCCCAGGTGAAGGCTCTGGAGGGCTGATGGTGGGCGAAGGTGGCGCTGTAGGGCGCAGACGCCGAGGCGCGCAACACGGCGGCCAGCGCGTGCGTCGCGCCCGGCAACAGCGGCCCGCACACCTCCAGCGAGTGGTAGTGCCCCTCGCCGGCCACCACGCGAGACTCGCGCACGCGCAACTCGCGCAACGTGCCTCCGCGGAACGCCGCGGGCGACAGAAGCGTGGGCGGCACCCCGCTGCCCCCGCCGCCCACCGTCGACTTGCAGTTGAGCAGTACGTTGAACAGCGCCTGCACGTCCACTCCGCGCACCATCAGCACCGACTCGGCCGCGCTGTCCACCGCGCTCTCCGCGTTGCCGCACAGTCTACTCTGAATCACGCACAAGCACAACCTCTACTATCTACTACTGAAGTAATTGAAGGGAACACTGCGTTTCGCAGTCATTTGAGCCCATTTCCCTATTCCTTCTCAGGCGTTGCTTGTGTCATAGGCGACGATAGCCATCTACCATCGAGTGGTCCGTCAGCCTGTCTGTCGGTCTTAGCATAAAAAAAAAAACAGATAACGAAAATGCAGATTTGAATCTAGAAAACGTGTGCAACCGCTGTGTTTCTTGAATCTATACTTCTTTTAGCGCGTTAGAGTGAAAAGAACTGGGAGTATTTTTTAGTCCAAGAACCTTACAATACAGACCTTGTGTCAAATCCATTCTGATTTTTGCCGATTTGTTTATGATATTGGTTCAATGAATAATCCAAGCTTGAGACCTCGAACGCCGTACGCAACCTTGTCATAAATCGAAAAGACATTTCAATATTTACCTGCGTATTATTAACTTTCTTTATGAAGTCATTATCCATTCCCAGCTGGGAGAGGATCTCGTCGGCATCCTCGTCATCGGAACAGTCGTCATTTTGCATAGTCGACTTTTCATCCATCGTATCGTAGCAACTGTCGTGCGATGAATTTTTCACTTTCTCCTCTTCATTGGATGTGTTCAATTTCTTCTTGTCGGGCCGCAGTGGCATCGTGAATTCGACGTCTGAGAAATAACTAAATTAATTAAAGTGATACAAATGGTCCTGCAATTTTTTTTATAATTTCATAAAAATTATGTGCAATAGAAATTCAAATATAAATATTGTCGAGTAACAGTAACAAAACTCACCCTCTCGGCGCAGGGCGCGGCGGAATCCCCTGGTGGTGGGGGCGAGGAAGGCGCGCGGCTCCTGTGCGCCGCAGATGCCGGCCGCCAGGAAGAGGCACGACAGGCTGTCGGCGCACACGTAGAAGTACGGGCAGTGCCGCGTTCGCACCAGCTAACACATTACATTTACTCTGTAGAGCTGAATAATGCACTTACTTACTGCCTTACACCTCCCGCCAATATTTATATCTAGCTCAGTTAAGCGGTTTCACGCGTCGTTTAATTTAAAAAAAAAAAATACAATCGTAAATTATGAAGTGACCGAGGGACCTTAAAGTATATAACTTAAGGTCAAGAACATTTCAAGAAAATTATGTAGATTTCATGTAGACTGTAGTTCATGTCAATATCAAAATCAATATGAAGTAAATTAATTGTATTGTATTAAGATCTGCGGAAAAGTCCTGGCAATCAAGTTATTATGGTCCATTCCCAGTAGTCCAATCTTACAAATCAACCGGAATAGTGAGACCATTTTTCCTTCCATTCATCAAAATCGGTCCCCTAGGCAGAGTCCCAAGGGTGCTGGCTGCATAATTGGATTTACAACCGGAATGAAAGAAAAATGGTCTCACTATTCTGGTTGATTTTACTATCGGACTACCGAGTAAAGTCTCACTAGTTCAGTCAACCGGATTGTTAACCGGACTACTGGGAATTGACTGTTATTATGGTAGTTGAAGACTGTAATAAAAGTTTTGTATCTTTTACCTGAAATAAAGAACGAAAACTCTCCGCCCACTCTTTGAACAAGGAGTTCTTAACTTCTTCATTAGTGGCCAAAAAGTTGGCCTTAGCTATCTTCCGCTGTGAACGTGGAAAGAGTTCGAGCCAAGGTAGATATGGGTGTTGCCAGTATAAACACGCTTGATGGAATCGTGCACGGGGGGAAGTGTCCAGTGTTGTGGAGGTAGTCGTGTCAATGCAGCGGACGAATCTGAATAGGGAATAATGCACATTGAAAGGGTAAATGTCCTCTAATAATAATTAAAGTGTCTACTAAGTGTTTCAAAAGTATTTGATATAATATGACAATGACAAATAAAAGGGTTGAAATTGTTATCTACAAAAATTTAAAAAGTTTTTTAGCAATCATCCTATTCACAATCTTCAGTTTGCAAGGATTTAGAGCCAAATTGAAACAATTTCTTTAAGAAAGGCCGAAACAACAGGAAAATTCAAGAACCAATGTATTCATTCAAATTTTTATGTATATAAGAGCAGATATTGTAGTAGCATAATTATTATAATATTGTCACACTATAATTAATATATTTTTTAAAAATATATTTGTTATATGTATAATATTTATTCATTTACTAGCAGCAAATCCCCTACTTCATGGATGCAATTTTTTTCTGCAAATATACAGAAGAGTTAGCGAATATACAGACAGAAAGATATATATTTTTCTGAACAGAAACAGAATAAAATTATTATTATTGGAACTTTTGTTGTTTGTATGTCCTTTCTTTCTTTCTAAAAGTTACAGCAATTTTAATATAATGTATTAAAAAAATACCCTGTAATGCCTGATGATTCTTCGCTGGCTTTTAATTTAGCAGTCCACGCAAAAGGTTTTGGTGACATCAACCTCAATCTTGTCTTCAATGTCCAGTCTACAGGCAAATGTTTGTATTTCTTCTCAATAATTTGCTGCAAATGACACAAAAACAAGTTTGGTTTTTCAAAAATTAATTTAAAATTCTAATAACTTCAGACCAATGAAATCAATCTTTATTTTTTATATTAAAATTCTTTGACAGTAATGAGTAACCTTCACTTTGAGGCTAGGTTCCCACTATTCCTTACCAGTGATTTTGCTGGGCCGGTAAAACTGCCCAAAAGGCTAGTTGGTTGTATAATTTATATGAAGCTGTTCACATTTTGCAGCATCTGATAAGAATGCCAAGCGCTGGCAAAACACCTAGACTGGAGTATGTGTATGAGCTTCCACACTTGGTATCATTGTACCCCATTCACTCGTCACTTTGAAATTAGCAGAATGAGGGGAGTGTGTTTATTACTGAAACTAAACTTCTATGATGTGGGTTTGATTTTAATGTGAAGAACTATGTGAATTTGCTGGTGGTCTAGCATAGTGGGAATCTAGCATTATGCCTGACAGTAGTATGCATAACTAAGTAGTTACACTTAATAATATACTTACAGTTTCTACTGAGTGTTCAGCTGTAAACTTTTGTAATAAATTAGAGAATGTTGCTAGTTTATTTGTTGTTAACTCTTGCGGTGGTTTCTCAGGTACTTTAGCTGGTAGTTGGAGCAATACAAATAATGTTTTATCACTTGACGCTTCCTGCAAGTCTATATTTGGTTTACTTTTTTTATTTTGTTCAGCTATGTTCCTAAAAAATATACATAATACACTACTGCTTCATAGATTAGAATGAAAAGAGACTATACGTATTTCAATAAATTTGGATTTTGTTTATAAATTGTAACCACTTTTATGTCCTCAGTGCCAGTGATGTCACAATGAAATTTTCTTAATGTTAAGGTCGTCAGACAGGCTGACAGTCCACTTGATGGTAGGTGACAACCGTCGCCAATAACACAAGCAACGCCACAGGTGCTGCTGACCATAGTCGAATTAAGGATAAGGTTTAGAAGGGGACAGGGAAATGGGATCTGGCATCCTTTACTCACTCACCGAGACACAAAAGCACACATGCTGCTATTTCACGGTGGTCTTCTGTAAGAGGGTGGTTATTGTACTGCCATCAGATGGGCTGACCAAATGATTGCGAAATACAGTGAGCCCTGCAATTATTTAAAAATTGAAATACTTTGAAAGTGACTTCAAACTTTTAAAGTACCTAGGTATACCAAAATCGTTACTTACTTTGAAAAAGGATTTTTCCTTTTGTCAACATTGATTATTCTTGAAAAATTTAAATTAGTCGAATTCGGTGAAGATGTTTCTTCATTGGATGCTAAAGGTTTTTTCATTCGTTCCTACAATGTTTAAACGGTGACATTAAAAATCTTTCACGAATTTAAATAGGAACAGTTTCATTTAATAAATAGAAAGTATTTACCTGTAAAGCATTTTTTCTTTTTTTCAACTGAAGATGCATTTTTATTACTTGATCCGGTCGCTTCCATGGCGATGGGGGATCCATTTATAATATATTAATATTTAATTGAACTTTAATTTGACTATATAAAACAGACAAATTAAATTTGAATGAGGCTCCACATTGAAATTATAAAAAGTTATAAAATTGGATTCATAAAATAATAAACAAATTCTGTCTCCGCTCCGTGCAAAATAAATAAAGTAAAGTTAGTACCACAGATTATAATATTAGTTACTACGTTAGTACTTAGTTAGTATGGTACTTTAATTAAAAACGTCACTCACACTGACACTTGACACTCACCAGTCTCAGATTAAATAATAACATAGAGTAAATAGTATTTAATTGGTTAAGTTAACTGGTACTTTTACTTTAAGATAATAGTTACTACGTAACAGATTAATCACTCCCATATAAAAGCTAAAATACCTATGCTATATTACAACCTACAAAAGACGTTGCAAGAAAAAACGTACTCTACGAACGCGCGTATGTACTTACCTACTTACTGACAGTGGTCACAAACGCTTCCGGTCCATTACAACCAAATCCCAAATTGCCTGTTTCAAATTTCGCCTGAAATGCAAATTACCTTTCCCATTACAACCAAATCCCAAATTACCTGATGTTTGTATAAAGTGCGAATTTATATAAGTAAAACATTCAAAAGAGAAAAACATCTAAATAAAAAAAATTTAGAAAATTTATCTAAATATAAATAGTTTTGACTTATTTAAATTGTTTGATCATTACTCAACGCCAACGCAACCCACGCGTAACAAATTGTAAAAAATGGGTCATGTAGTGTGGGCACGTTCCCTATCCAGTATCCATCCATTCCATGGTGATGCCCAAGAAAACAATGCAAACTTCAAGGTCCATTTTCTCTGCGTCGAGAATTTAAAATCTTTCCTCGTGTAACTGTGTAACGCTCTTTCCAATAGTGAAAACCGCATTAAAATCCGTTAGCGTTGTTTAAAAGTCCTAAGCGTATTCAACAGACGGCGGGAAGCGTCTTTGTTCCATACTAGGTAAAGATATATAATACCTAGGTATAATATAAAAATAAATATGTAATATAATGTAAAGATAATGTAGAAATTTCAAGTAATTTTAATAAACACTCACAATGGTCATTTTCTGCGTCATATTTATTTTTGGGCTTTGGGCATATCATGCGCGGTGCGATGCGCGATACCTAATCTGCTGCAGCTGATCATGCAAGGGAAAATACAAGGTAGACGCAAGCCGGACAAACGACATACTTCCTGGCTCAAGAATCTCCGTGAATGGTGAATGCTTCAAAAGTAGATGGCACTAAATATTAAATAATATGTAGTAATTCCATCGAACATTCAGACGTACGGTTGGTTACCACCTCTCGCTAGAGAGTAGTTATATTCTTTGGTTACCATCCCCATCTTTTCGAAATCCCTTTTTTTCGGACCAAGCGTTTTAATACATCCTTTATAATGCGCACTGCCAAGGATTGTAACTTCCTGTCGGCGTCTGTGTTTCCGAGCTCATATAACCCAAATCTTTTCAAAGTTCGAGTGAATTGAATAGGCATCTTCATGAGCTCGCTCCATCATCGGCCTCGTCTTCGCTACACGGCTAAATGCTGGCCAAGAGCAACCCTTCTTTAATAATAAAAAAAGTTGCTAATATAAATTCTGAGAATTTGAGACGTTTTAAATTCCATCATAGCCAATCACGAGTCTTAATTTTATTCTTTCGTAACAAATTGCTAGTTTTTTGCTGAAACCGTTGCAATACTGCTACGAGATTACGTCATGACACCGTAGTATTGAAGTGAAGAGCTTTATTCACTCCGCACCGCACCAATACCCGTCCCCCCCTATTCCAAGTTTCATCCCATCTCTGGCGACAGAGACAGACAGACGAACCGCCACAAATAATAATGACAGCATTCGCGTGGTGTGTTGCAAGCCGCGCGTAGCCGGCGAAACCGCGCGCCGCTAATCTTGCACGCACACGTGACATTTTCAATACTTTTATTCGAAGTTGAAAAATTTCGCAACATGTTTAATCAATTAAATTGCTATTTTATTTAAAACACGTGTCAAAGAATAGGTAGCTCTTGTACCTATTTCGATGTTTATTACTGAGTTACAATGAAGATTAAATCTATGATTGCTGATGTAAGTGAATTTTTGAAAAGTCGTGTCTTTCTGGTAAGTTCTGGTTTTCTGGTGATTCATTTTGTAGATCTTTATTAACATGGTATAAGTATATAAGTATTTGTAAAATTTTGCATGTGAATAAGCGGGAAAATTTAAATAATAAAAAGTAAGTTTTTTATAATGCATAGTTAGGTAGGTACCTACATACTTAGGTACATTCGGAGTCGTAAAATATAATACATAAAGTAGATTTACTAACTTTATTTTGTAACCAGTCGCATTGTTTGTACGGTGACATAGTTTTTCTTACATTTTTTAATTAGAAATCAACCGTTAGTTTTTTTTAATTCTGATATGAATTGATTTTTCTCTTTTAGATATTCATATAATTCTCCGAAAACAAGCGACATAATATCTACTCACGAAAAATTGCAAGCAATACAAGCTACATTGAATAAGTTTGAATTTGAACGAATTTAGGTTCAGGGTCCATGCTATTTTATGCATCAAATATTTTCAGGAAACTGTCTACTTTTAATATTTAAATAATAATGAAATTCTATTTTATTAGTGTTGTATGTAAATAAATAAAGTTAAAAAATAAATAAATTTATAAAAATAAGTAGGGGTTCGCAAGGATGCAATATTGTTCTGCGAATTACATACACAAACCTGCCTCGTTTATCGCTCTTAACATCAGTGAAAACCGTATCTATTAAAATCCTTTAGATGGTTTAAAAGAAGTTAGAGGAGAAACTTCATTTTATAATATGTAACATAGAAGATATATACCTACTTTTACAGAGCAATTGTGTCTCAGGAAATATACCTACATAAATGCCATTTCGGAGAATAAATGACGCTAATGTTATCAACGCTATATTATGATGTCAGCGTTAACCGTATAAAATGTACCTATGTAAATATCTCATATTACATAACTGTAATTTAATGATTCGATCATTTTTCTATAAAATAAATATCCCGGTGGCCTAAAAATAATGAACTAGGTAGGAACAAAATTGTAACTATTTTTAAATCAGCCTTCATATTATAACACGAATTCAATAAAAACGCAGGTTTAAAGCATTTTAACAGCCCTGTAATATAAAATAGACTACAGTAATTACAACATATTTACTTACATTGATTTTTATTTATATAGAAGATAGATGTTGCATTATTTCTACATACTTGATTTTATTTCAATTTATTAGCAAGATCATTTTACTATCCAACCAATGTATCCAATATACAAACCCACAACGACAGGCGATATTATTAGATATAATAATTATACTTAAATCAAAGAATTATAAACAACTTCAGAGTTTCAAAAAATTTGTACTCAAATTATAAACAACTTCCGCGTATTTGCTAATAATTAAAGAAATTTTAAGTATAAAGAGTCCATGACAACTTCGTAAGCGCTGTAGTTCGTTATTTGATTTCATAGGAACCTAACATTTTGTCAGGATAAAAAGTATCCTACGGTTCAATCCAGGTAATCATCAATACATCACAGTGAAAACCGCATTCAAATCGGTTAAGCCGTTTCTGAGATTAGCGCACTGCACAAACGCACAGACAAACAGTCAAACAAACTTAAATTCTAAAAACTATTTTTTTGACAACTTTAATAATATAAGTACAACGTCTACAAATAGTATTTTTGAAAAAAAAAAAAAATTATGTACAGACACGGCTCGTTTACAATTTTAATATACTTATTATTCTAATTATATTAGGTACCAGCAGCGCAGCGAATTTTTGTCCTCCAGGCATTCCTTGTGTTATAGGCGACGGTGGCCACTTACCATCAAGTGGACTATCAGCTTTTTACATTATATAAATAAAAAGAACACACATATTATATTAAAAAAATTCCGCATTTCTATATGGGAGTGACGTAACATTTTCAACATAACATGATTGATCGTTCGCGGCTTTATCTATGATATAAAAGGTCAAGATATTATGTGAACATATTTCCACTAAAAGCGTGAAAATATGTCACGGAGTCCAAATTTAACATCTTTAGTACGAATAATTGCAATAAGATTACACTAAACTACACAAAAAATCCGGAGCGCCGACTAAATTAAATAGTGTGAACAGAGACCAGTGGATTTATTATGAACTTTATTTCCACTTTGATTAAAACAAATCAATTTAATAAGAAAATCTGACTGGCTAACGTATTATAGATATTATAGATATACTAACATATCTATAGTCTCTCTATATCTTTACATACATATTATAATCCCTCGCTGCACCTGTCTGTCTGTATGTTCGCAATAATATCAAAAACTGCTGAACGGATTTTCATGGGATTTTCACTAGTAATTAGAGCGTTAAACGAGGAAGGTTTTTATATATAATTTGCAGAAAAAAAATATAAAATAAAGTAATAGTATATATTATAAAATAAAGTAGCTGCCCGCTTTGATAACGGATATTGATAATTATTGATTCTATTTTCACTAATGGAAAAAGCAGAAAAACTGCATCCGTGCGAAACAAGGGCCTGGTCGCAAGTATGGTGATAACGTTGTATATCACCAGTAGATCGCATAGTTATTTATAGAGAGTGTTACGTCCGCATCCGTATACTGCATCGGAAATACAGAAGCTGTCATATGCAAATGAGATCTTCAATGATATCGCGTACGACACCCTGTAATTAATGCGGGACCGCATACAAGCGGCTGTTCTGTCTGTCATCGACTCCATTCAATTCACTGGAGGCATAAAGAACACGGCTGTCGAAGTATGTACACTGCATTTCACAGTGTAAAAGTATACGCACATTGAATAGCGTCTGAAGTGGCAAGCTCTGTACGACAGTTTGCACTTCCTGGCGTTCGCGTTTCATAATACCTACTGCTCCTACGAGTTTCTATTTGAATGGTCACTTCACGCTCTGGCTAAACAAATTTCAGTTGCTAACCAGATTGATAAACAGGTATTGGGAATTTTAGCGTTTAGCGTTCAAATACTTAACTTTAAGAGTTAATTTGAATTCACTAAAGAAATATTATACTTTAACTCCATTTTCATATAGTGCAAGAAGTGTAAAGATGCTTGAAATCTACTTGAAATTTATTATATTATAATAAATAAATAAATTTTTCAAAATAAATTTATAACAATGATAACAATTTTATTGCGATGAAAATGGGTGACTAATAACCAAAGATGACATTTAGTTTTCCTGTTCCTTCATGGTCAACCGTGAAAGCAATAAGCAATATCCCTTATATTATAGGCTACATTTTAATATTGTCTAGTAAATGGTTAAAAATTTTATAGCTAAACTTGATTAGGTGATTTAAAAGAAGTTAGCGGAGATACAATGACTTTATTTTATAATACGTATAGATATAGATGCATCACAGACAAAACAAAAAGACCTTTCTATCTATATGTACAGATAGTTCTAGCCATACTGTGACAGTAAAGGGTATGCAAAGTCCTGGCGCCCGCAAATCCCACAAAGCGGTGGTTAGGTCATCGCAGGTCGTTTGTGGGTCATCAGGTGAACGACCCATAGGTGTTATATATGATTATCTCTACTTTATTACTATAAGTAGATTATTTGTTTCAGATACTATGGATCTCATTAGTAATATACCTATTTTACGACACATTTACCTTCTACAAATATGGACCACAATTCTATTATTTAAGAAGAATTTTAGGGGTAACGTATATTTTGCTAAAATTCCTTAAGGGAGTTTTTCTACTAATAAAACTTTACCTGTTTACCCTTTCAGTTAGGGTTGAGTATATCTCGAGGCACAGCTACAGTCCTCAATCTTAGTTGTGCATTAGTACTGCTTCCTTTTTGTAAGAAAATCAACCAAGTCCTCAATCGGATTCTTTCGAAACTATTACCAGAATTGTTTTTCTTCTGGCTGGAGAGTGCGAAGTCCTTCCATATGAACATTGCTGTAACTCTTCTACTATTTGGAGGTAAGTGCATAATTTAATTAAACAAAAATTGTTAACGAGAAATTAATATTAAAACTAGATATAACTGTTAATATGTAATAATTAGGACGGAGTTTGATACGGTTTTCACTAATGAAAAGAGCGTTGGACGAGAAAGGTTCGTGTATAGGTACATATAATTTGCAGAAAAAAATCATCCGTGCGAAGCCGGGAGCGGGTATTTAACACTTTGAAACCTTAACTGAAAACTATTTTATGTGTTAATAAAATATTGTTTAATTCTTTCGTTGACGTAACTGCATCGCCACGTACAGTCGCCATGAGCAAAGTTCCCAAGTTGCTAATGAAGTACTAAATATGAAGTGTGAGTGCTGGTATTTTCGTGCGTTTTTTGAATACGCTTAATGCGTGTTTAAAAGTAAGAGTGCTCTTTCTACTCTCAGTTTTAAAAGGTGCACGACGCCATTAAGCCCTTGAAACGTTGGGTAATGACTGCCAGACTGCTACCCATTGTTTAGGACTTGTAGTGGTGTGCGCTTAAATACGAACTTTCTCACTGAACTGCAGTCCTAAATAAAACTTAACTATTATATGTATGGTAACACTGCGTTTGTTTGTTTGTTGAAAGTAAAAACATGCACAGCTGTTTCAGATATAAACTGATGTTTTATGTTTCAATAAAACCATTATGAACGAATCCTAATAAATTTGGAATGTTTATTGGCTCTGTAAATTTGATTAATGGTATCACAATTTGTATTATACTTACTTTAGTCTTAGTCTAATCTAAACAGTCGAACCAATAATTTGTAGTAATGCAGTCACATTATTATCAATGATTAATGGCCTTTTTGACAATGATTTATTATTCATTGTTTCTATAGCTCTAGATTTGAGAGTGTTTTAAATTATTTAATATGTTTTAATTTTTGTGTTTTTTATTATAAAGTCCAGCAGAGGTTGACAGTCCATAAAACAAGCAACGCTATGGGCGTCAAGCCACTATTGGTTCTTTAAGTTATGTATAAAATAAGTTTGATTGAATAAGTAACAGGTAAAAATCTTTTTTCAGCCAACTTTGATATTTCAACTTAAAAAAATCACCCTTATTAAAGATATACTTAAGGCCTGATAAAATATGTAACGCATGACATGCATTGAAGCTTGACATTTTACTTTTTCCAAGCGTTGGGGGTCCCAATTTTTTGATAGCTGGCGCCCGCGGCTTTGCCTGCGTCTTATGTCTATGTCCATCTTTAAATTATATTATAACAATTGGTGAAAATTTTTTTTAAATCGGCTAAGTGGTTTCAAAGATTATCCGCCATATACAACCTTTATATCTTAAAAAAGTTTGGCAGAATGTTTTTTTTTTGTTTTATGTGTATAAAGTTTACGATATCAGTGAAAAGGTAACTAAGGAATTTGTATCGTATTAGGAACATGAAAAAAATTAGTTCGAGCTGAAAATTTTAAAAATTCTATTCCTCCTGGCCGCCCTGTCCCCACAAATAAGAGTCCCCACAGACTACAGATTTTCTATCGGCCGATAGTTCGACCGACTTTTGAATCAGTATGAAGAGGTGAATCACTGAATGTGCGCACTTGCATACCTCTTCATACTGATTAAAAAGCCGACCAAACTATGGGCCGATAAAAAGTCTGTAGTCCTGCGGGGATTCTTATGTTAAACATAGGTATACGCTGTATTGGGTAGTCACAGAGTTAGTTACAGTTGTAAAAAAATGTTACAACAGAAAACTATTTGTTGTTACAGTGATACATTCAATTTCTCACTTCGCAAACTTGTGGAATTTCTCTAGAAACTACGACCAAAATAGACCTGAGATTAACTTTGCCAACTACAAGAATGAGGTAAGCTAAGCCCATGTCAAGAAATACAGATCGGAAATATATTGTACGTGTTTTATGACATTTTTATAACCAAATCACTCGTTTTAATAAAAGATAATCAACATAAGGGGATGATAGTATGAGACATAAATGTAAAAAAAAAATTATAATTAAGTAGAAATAAACATTTAAGGCATTCACATAGGCAAATGACATTGACGATTTGACCTTCAACGCTTATCGCCCTCTACCGTAATATCGACAGAATAGCTTTCTTTGGCGGGCTAATAGGAACCTCAACATTTTGTTCAATGGGCTGGGTGTTGACATTGATATTGATATATTTAATTGTAAATCGACGGAAGTTAAGCCTAAATTGACGGCTATACTGTTTAGCTGAGCGGTTTTCTATTTGTTTTCTTTTTGTTATTGTTTTATTTTATTACTTTATTTTATCTTTCTAAATAAGTAGCTATAATATTATTATTATATTTATTTTATCATGTTTAGTTAAAATTTATTTAAGTTTTAAACTATAAAAACGTATATATATTTCCAGAATCCACTACGATTGTTGATAAGTGTAGCCGGTGTGACCGGTGTGTTAATGTTACTGATAATTCTGGGAATGGGTTTGACGTCTGCTAGATTTGTACGTCGTCGCACTTACAATGTATTTTGGTATACGCACCAACTTTACCTGCCATTCATGGTGCTGTTACTCATACATCCGTTGGGGTAAGTTTTATGTTAAAACATTAGTACCTACTTACTACATATTTTACTAAACATTAGCACCGAATTGTCATTTAAAAAACTTTATTTGAGTTGGTTTGATCCTTAATTCTATTAAGATCGGTATTTCACTGCTATGGACTTGCTTGTGTTAGGTAATACATGTTCATCATAACTACCTTCCATCAAGTGTACCATCAGGATTGTCTTATGGTGTTTCAGTGAATGAGTAAGGGAACACAGAGCCTATTTCCCTATTAGCAATTATTAATAGTTTATTGTGTTAATAGGTGTCATGCCAATAGTTATTAAAAAGTCTGCCGACCATTGGATTAAAAATAACAGCTTCTAAACCAGGAAACTACTAAATTCATAAGCGATATGAAAATTTCACATGTTTCCGATTCTCTGATAACGTAAAATGAATTTAAAATAAAGTTAAATAAGGCCAGGCCTTATTTAATTCTTATGAAAAAATTATCGGAAAAGAGTTTTATACATTGCATTACGCCAGTTTCTTCCTTCAAATAAAAACAGATACATAGAATTTATCTAAGTAGGTACCTATAGTAAAAGAAATATACACAAATAAGCTTTATAAACACTATGAAGTGCTTACTGAAAAGTTATTCATATTATTAAACAATAACTGAGGAGTGATTTAAAATGGTGAGTCATAAGTGAACCGCCACGGCTGGTCAACATCGATGCCAAGGTCTAGACGTAATGCTTTCGAACATATTGTAATTTATTGTAATAATAATATAGAATTTTCATCAGAAACGGTTATTTAATTCATTAAATAGTTTTCAAAGAAATACTTTTAAGCATCAATATATTTTACCAGTAAATCAAATTTACCAGGATTTCGAAAAAAAAATTTTTTTTGTCACGTTTAAAATATAATATATAACAATTACAACCCTTATAATTAATATACACAAATTACAGTATATACAGGCTTCATTATCGCTTTTGGTACAGGCAAATTAAACCGTCTGGATATGTCTGGTCTGGTATGTCCATCTGGATACCGTAAGGTACGAGTATAATTCTACCAATTTTCAAAACTACCCGAAATATTTCCATTGATTTTTCTAATTTGCTTGGGCTATTAAATAATCGGAGATTTTGATTACACTTTCAAATTTATTTTTGGGTAAGGCTCTATTTATCTCCGGAAATTTATTATAAAACAGCGACAAAAGAAATATTTATTATCCCTGTTTAATTTGTAATTCTTATTTATTAATATTTAATTTTCATAAGTCATTTAGAGGTTTGAAGTCCGTCTAGGATTAGAAATTATTAAAATCTATACCAGTAGGTATATATGTTGTAATATTGTACTGTATTATATTATAGTGATATGGAAAACATTTATACTGTGAAATCCCACTTGATATAGCATTAATTATTAATAAATAACTTGTTGCATTTTAATAATATATGGATTAGTTGGACTTGCTACTACATAGGCCGACTTGGCTATAGTTATACGATTAGGTATATGTATAAGTAGTACCTACTTACTATAATCGTAATCGTACTGTATGGATTTCTTAGGTAATTATAATGAACATTTTTATTTTCAGTGGCGTGTTAAAAGAAGAAGTTTTGGAAGAAAATGACCCTAGTCTTAACCCTAGTCGTTTTAAGAATTTGACCAATTCGGTAATATATACAAGTCTGTTCGACGCCCCAAAGTTTATGCCAATTAAATCAAAGGTTGGTAACTAAACTTTTTAAAAGCCTAGACTTTTTGTGAAATACTTTTCACGAGATTATGGAGACTATAAAATTATAAAACTTGTAAATAAAACTTTAATCTAATAAATAAAATAGAAGTGTCTGTAATGTTAAAATAACTACTTTTTTACGCGACTTTCACTGGCAGATGTTATAAGGAGTAGCTTTTATTAAAAAAAATATAATATATTATACTAGCGAGCCGCCCCCGGCTTCGCACTTATTTTTTTCTGCAACCTTCCTCCTTTAACGCTTTTTCCTTTAGTGAAAACCGCATTAAAATCCGTAGTGTAGTTTAAAAGATCTAATCGTAAATGCGGAGGGAGGGATCAGCCGTTCTCGAGTTATAAATGGTGTAACTAAGCTTTTATATATATATAAGAGATTTTATATAGGCAAGGTTTGAGTATTTTTATATTTATTTTTTAATAACGCTCACGCCCAACGCCATTTGTTATCCTATGATTTTATTTTCCCCCTTACCCTCTGGTGGCGCTTAATTAAAAATGCTTAACAGTATCTGTGTATGCTTGTGGGGTAATGATAATGGTAATGTTCACAAAAAGTTAAAAATCAATTTAACTATTATACATATTATATTCAACTAAGAAGAAATAGAGCTCCTCCCAGATATTGTGATTAAACATTACAAAAGCGTACGTAAGTATTGACTGGGATGAGTTTGGCCTTCAATGATGTCGTTAAATCATTGTCAACAAGTAATTCATTTTAGGAATTCAATCGATAAACGGAAGTCTATTTAGTTGATGTTAATATAAATCGTGAAGCATAATGCCAATCGTTTTTTCGTATATCATGTAGGTAAGTAGGTAGGCATTAATGGTAACTTAAAATTGATTACCTACATTAGATCATCAGTTTACTCATGAGTAGCTAAGTATATCTAGGTAATGATTTATTTGAAGTAAATAATGTACATAAATAATACTCTGCTCCCATATACAAACCATAAATTATTTATCATAACTATTTTGGATAGATATTTTTTCAGCCTTTATTGCTAAATAGCTGACATAAAAATTGCAACGCCTGAAACGCCTAACATTTTTATTGCTCTTAAAATTTTGTCAGGCGTTAGGGATTTTCTAACGATTTTATTTTTAAATGATCCCTCGGGAAAAGTACTTTTTGTCGGGATGAATGTATCCCTGATAATGTGTATGCAAAATTTCATGAGGTTATTTTATTTCAGCATTGGATGTGGATGTCTGCACCACTCTGTTGTTTCCTAATCGACTTATTATGGCGAATATTTTCCAGAAATCTTGCCAGGATCGAAATAGCTAAAGTGAGTCATTGTTACTAGAGTAGCCTCTTAAGAAGCCACTCACATTCTATTCGTTTAGAAATATTGAAATGAGATACAGGGCATATTTTTGGATATTAACTTATATTACATTGTGATGATCGGTGCCTATTAAGATAAGTAATGACATAAAGCTTGCAAGTAAGCCAACTTCATAGATAAGGTAAAGAATAAGAGAAGTCTGTGGTAATTTCTTCGAAACACATCAGCACGCGATTTGTTACTTGACGAAGGTTTTCTATAAGGTGTGGTCACTTCAGAAAGACAGGCTACCACAACTAAAACCAGAAAGTTTGTACACTCAACAGTTCATAATTTAAACCGTTTCTTAGATCAACGTCGCAATTGAATTTCGTAACTCTCTTAGTCGTGTCTCTGTTAAAGCGCTTTGTTGGTGAGTCGATTGTGTTTGTATTTTGATTAACTAAACGATACTTACTGGACAATTCTTGCTCTAAATTCCGCAGTGCCTCAAAACAAAAGTTTTTCACCGGGTCTCTAACTATGGGCCTCCAAATAAAGCTCAACGTCGCTCAACGAGCTATGGAGAGGGCTATGCTCGAAATTGGGTTCATGGCAAAAGTTAGGGACCTTATATTATAAGTAATTAAAGTGTACTAAATTTCTAATAAAATGAGATAAATTCGATCGACATGGACTTGATAGTTCCTGTGTCCTTATGTATCCTTGTCAATGTGCAAAATTTCATTATGATCGGTTGAGTAGTTAAACCGTCAAAAGGTAACAGACAGACTGATATACAGATGTTTATATGGTTGTTTTAGATACGTGTGATGCCAGGACGTACGATATGTTTAACTTTAAGTACACCGTACGAGCAGTTCGTAGTTCGTATCGGGCAATACGTGCTGTTGCAGTGTCAGCAAATATCGTTGTTAGAATGGCATCCTTTCACTGTTGTTAAGGTAGGCACATTCTGTATTTTATAAAATGTTAAATTTTTTTTGCATACATTAATACCTTCATTTTTTTTATGTACAGACAGACAGGCTGACTGTCCGCTTGGGGGCTTTGATAGTAGATGGCTACCGTCGCTTACAATACAAGCAACGCCACAGGTGCTGCAAGTGCACTGTCGACCATAGTAGGATTAAGAGAATAAGGGCTTAGGAATGAGATAGGAAAATGGGCTCTTGAATTTTGACGGTGGTCTTCTGTAAGGTTTAAAATGTTCACGGTGTTAAAATTAAAAACTAGTAAATTGACGAAAGTTAAAATTTTCTTTTTAGTTTTTTAATAAGTTATTATTAATAAATTGTTACTAAAATACTAAAATAAATTATTATTAATATTATATTATTATTATTATTAATATGTGTTTTAGGTTCCTACGTCTAGTCAGAAAGAATTTGTTGTTTGGATAAGAGTTAAAGGAGATTGGACTGAAACATTGGAGAAATTGCTGTTCCAAAAACTACACACACAAATTAGGTAGGTAAGAATGACTATAGCATCTAAGTTGATAGACGATAGCTGTTTTTTTGTGGCAGGCAGGCAGACTGACGGTCCACGTCATGGTAGATGGTTACCATCATCTACTAACTCAAGGAACACCACGGGTTCTGCAAGTGACTTAATATTTTTGTACTTAGATATAACAAGGGAACATAACGATTCTATAATGCATCCTGTATTGTGAATAGACATGAATGTTTGTTCTCAGAATGTTAGTAGATGGGCCATTCTCAAGTCCCATGGAAGGAGTGATGAGGAGTGATGTTGCTATATGCGTAGCTGCTGGAGTAGGAATAACCCCATTTGTTGCTGTACTACACAATATGTATTTGTAAGTGTTAAGAATTTAGTATGATGAATATATAATAAATTTATTTTTTAATAAAAATAACAGTATAGCCCAATTTATTAGATAAGAGCTAGCTAATGAAAATGTTCTATATAACTTTAATCTAATCACGAGATGTATCTTCTTTTACAATTTCATTCTCCACCATTTGCTCTTTCATTAATTCTATGTAGCAAATAAAGAATTTTTTTTAATGATGATGCTTCGGTAAAAGCACTAAAGCAAACAACAGAAAAAAAAACTTTTTTGACGTCTTCTCACTATATAAATATCAATGGATGACTGAAAATTTCCAGATATCCCAGAAACGTGTTGCCTAGAAGAATCCATCTGATATGGATAGTGAGATATGAAAAAGAAATCACATGGCTCGCAGAGTTAGCCTGTAAAACTATCAATCAACTTAGATATGCCAATCGACCTGACAGACTTCATTTGGAATTTTACGTGACAAATTCTGAAATAAAGGATACCGCGAAAGTACAAAGCAGCATTACACATATGGTTGTTATTGATGGAAAAACTGGATTCACCAATGTTATAAATAAGAACGAGAGATTATTGACTGATGATGAAAAAACGAGTCTTCTTACACCAAACGTTAAGAAAAAAGTTAAACGCGATGTTGAAATCGCTCTTCACACGGATGATATAGTAAGGCAAAATCCTGTTTTGGGATGCCGGATAAGAAGAGGTAGACCGTATTGGGACAAAACATTTGGATATTGGGTGCATCTGTATCCAGGGTAATAGTTCTTATAGCTCTATTATTTATTGGAAATATACCTCTATTATTTATTGGAAAAATAATATTTATGACAGTATATTTAATGATCATTTTATTTTCAGGGATCAACTAAATTTATTCTGCTGTGGACCAAAAAAATTAGTGAAGTTACTAAGAAACAAGTGTAAACTATATACTAAAAATACTAAAACAAAATTTGCATTTATACACGAAGGTTTCTCTTGATTATGTACTACAATATCTATTTATTTATTTAATTAAAACTTTTTATGAAGACCTGAATTTTGTATGCTTAGATAATCGTCAAAGGGACTAAAAGCTAATCCAATTGATGAGACCGTATTATACATGCACGTAATGATATACCTATTGGAAAACATCACCAATTAGATGAACTATAACTCCGCAATTGTTTGAAATTGCAGTAAATTTGAAAAGTTACCCTTTCAATTTAAAGTTTTTTTCGAATAAAAGGTACTAGAACTGCTTTTATTCTTCGCAAAAATGGCTGTCATCGAGGACTGTTTCTGTGCACCAGGAAGTGATTTTTTCGAATTTAACTTAAAGTATATGTTTTATGTTGGACTATGGCCAAACAAATCATGGCCTAAATACAAGCGTTTAATGTATAAATTTTACGAAGTATTTCTCCATTTGTTGCTTATATGTTTTTTGATTATAACAGGTATAGGCACTTATCAGCACAAAGACGATGTTACCGTACTCTTGACTGACTTGGACAAGGTTCTCGTTTCGTATAACTTCTTTTTCAAAATACTGTTTTATGTCATTAAAAGAGAAGATGTCAGGAGTTTAATTGTTGAAATCATTCATTCCGGAGACGCAGTAACCGAAAAAAGAAAGAGGCTTATGAAAATTCATGTAGTTCTTGTGACCAGTTTAGCTACTGGTTTAACAGGAATATTCAGTGCATTGGCACAACTCAAGGGAGAAATGACAGTTGATGCTTGGATGCCGTTTGATCCTATGAAAAATAGATTAAATTTGGTCCTAGCTGCACAAATACTGGCCATTACATTTGTTGTCCCTTGCATCTGTAGAGCTCTTAGTTTACAGGGAATAGTATGCAGTTTAATAATGTATCTTTGTGATCAATTAATTGATTTACAAGATAGAATAAAGTCACTGCAATTTGTCGCGGAAGATGAAAGTGCCATGAGAGATAAGCTCAAGAAGATTATAGTCAAACATGTTAGATTGATAAGGTAGCTAAATTTTGTGAAGCCGATAGATTGACATTTTATGCGTAATGGTGATACTTATTTCATACGTGTGAATTACAGATATGCAAACTTAATGAGCAAAATGTTTTCCGAGTTTTTCTTTATACAAAACATTGCGGTAACTGTGGAATTGTGTCTAAACGCTTTAATGGCTACAGTGGTAAGTATGAATGTTTATTAATTTAATTAAATATTATTTCAAAAACTATTAAAAGCAATTAAAACTATCAAAACGAATTTCTATGAAGCGTGGTCGACGACGGCAATGCAGGTTCACTCGATTTCTTATACATAATGTCGAATTCTCATAGACGAATGATTATCTTAAACATATTCTATTTCTTTATATTTACATTCGATCAAGCTTAACTACAAGCATACATAACAATAATAATTCGTCTTTTTTGAGATCCTATAATTGTACGTAATAAAAAATATATACAAAAAAAAAGCAAGAAACTCTTAACACATTTTTTTTAAATTATACTTATATCGCCTAACTTATACCACAATAACACGGTTACCTAATCTTTTAAATAAAAGAATGGAATTCTTTAATAATTTATAATGTTTTAATATTGTCATCAAAAATGATTACCTACTTACCTAATTTTCGTATTAATTCCCTTTACGAACTCTAATTTGTTCTTCAGATTATTAATATAATTCATTAAATTATTATACTTAATTAATATTATCTTCCACGATATTGGTTGTAAACCTATTAAAGTACATTTTTTTAAATATTTTAGATTGGTTTAGATGAAAAGAAACTAATGGCAAGTTTTCTAGCATTCTTAGGGGCTGCGTTATTCAACTCTTACATATATTGTTATTTAGGAAATGAATTGATAATTCAAGTAAGTGCACGTCAGAGTATACCTACTTTTACAACACTAAACTAAATTTTTTAAGATTTATTTAGAAGAACCTCTAATCCACACATATAATAAAACAATAGAATCGTCCGGTCTGTACCTATATTACCAGAATTTTTTAAAATAATATTAGCCTAATCCATATCGAATATTATAAATGTGAAAGTGTGGTTTATAGTGTTTGTTATATTCCGTAGTGAGATTCTTAGCTTCTGTAACGTTTCATTAAATTGTTACGTAAAATTTCATAATCATGTCTTGAGATGAAGTCCTAATGTTAATTCCATATTAACTCGTTGAGTGGAGGTATTGCAAAAGCTGCATACGAATCATCGTGGACGTCTTGGCCGTTAGAAATGCAAAAACAACTACTCTTGGTTATAACAATGGCCCAAAAGCCTTTGGCGCTGACTGCTGGTGGAATAGCAACAATGTCTATAGAAACGTACAGTCAGGTAAAAATATTTATGCCCATAACTTACATATATTATTAAATGACTATCGTAAATAAATACCGTAAATAATATTTTCTAATCTTTTATATTCTTATATGTCTTAAATATTCTTCTTATGCTTTATATAAAATTTTTATACATTTTCTTTTTTTATTTCTATATAATTCGTACTGTTCTATTTACAGACGCTGTATAATGGTTATTCCATTTTTGCTGTACTCAACGATGTCGTAGACTAAATAAAAAAATTGCTATTTTAGTTTTAGAATACACTTATTGATACAAATATAAAATTATTAATATAAAAGGCTTCGTACTGGGCGATTGAACTGCGTTCGGTGGACTTAAGATCAATACTTAGGTAATAGCAATGCAACCGACTCTGGTTAATAATTACAATAATTGCATTGTTACTATTGGCAGGCCCCTGTCACTCGCGCAATGCAGCGTTATAAGTTATAATAAGTAGGTAAGTTACTTACCGCTAAGTAGCTCGTAGCCGAGCCGACCGGCAGCGGGCTGTCGCACGCGCACACACTGTACATTTCCCGCGAAAAATGCAGTCATACTTACTTATTATTATTATTATTATTATTAAATTCTTGAATAACGATGGTTAATTATTGTGAAGTTTTTGGATGTCAATCAAAAAACAAATTAAAATTTGAAAAAATAAATAAATATATCGATCATTTTATAAAATTGAAGCACATTTAAGTCAGCGGCTTTTATCGCAATCACTTCATTGCATTATATTATAATTATAAATAATAAATAAAAGTTTAACTTCAGCGATTTTGTTAATTTATTGTTCATTATTCAACCCCAATGTTTTCGCTTGATGAGGTAAGCGCACTGTGTACGCGGGAATTTCGATTCTCGGCGCGCGTTAGTAGAGTACGTTTATTTCTTATAATATAACGTAATATAACGTAGGTATTTTAGCTTTTGTATGGGAATGATGAATCTGTTACGAAGTAACTATTATTTAATCTGAGCTATTGGATGCAAGCCAAACTTATTCGTGTTAATATAGCACCATCTAACAACATTTTGAGGTAATAGTTGATTATCATCCATCCACAACAACCAAGTACCACTAAAATTAACGAGATGGCGCATTATTAAATAGTTTTAAAATAACATTTTTTGTTGTGTAAAATTGGGTTTTTACAAGAAATAATATAGATAGATAGACATAAAAAGAGCGACACAAGCCGCGAAATAAATTCTGCTGAGTATTATTTATTCGTAAGTGTCAGTATAATACGTCCATGGTTGTCCCGTTCTAACCAGTATTCTGTGCTATCCTAACCACAGCTTATTATTATTTATTTATGGAATCTGTGCCTCTGTGGTCCAAATTATGGATTATGTTATGAATGAAGATATTGAAGATATTATTGACGTGTGTTCGGTCCAAGTTCGTCGGTGTATTTACTTACTATTTTTATTTTTAAGTTTCTTGTATTGTATGATAATTCAATTTACAATAAAATAAAAGTGCACCAATCAGTTTTTCATACAATTGCAACTTAATCTACTAAAGAAAATTAAACTTAAATATGGACACTAAAATGGACATAACCAATTTAGAAACTTTCCAGACATTATTTACAAGACAAGAGAATCTGGACTCTCCTTTTCAAACTTTCGTTAAAACATTAGCTAAATACAATTTCCAAATAAAGGCTATTATTCAGGTAAATGTTTTAGTGTATATTAAAAGTGATTTTTTTTGGTGTTTAACTATAAAATGTTTTGAATCATTTTAGTCTATTTTATTTGTCAAATATGTTATATTTCAGGACATATTAGAGTGTAGAGATTCCATGGAAACCTTGAATGAACTCAACGAAAAGGGCAGAGCTAAGATTAATATATTAAGGGAAGAATTAGAAAGCTTGGAACTATATGCACAAGAGACCAATGATCAGCAATGTATGAATGAGTTAGAATCACAAAGACTTCAACTAGCTAGGTAAACTTTTATTTATATTATCTGTATATGTGTAATTATTAATGTGGATTCTATGCATATGTAAAATGTATGCTTCAATATTGAAAAACCTTTTTAAAATAGAAAGACATTAGGTGTCAACTATTGGTTCATTATTGACTACGATGTCAATAATGGCGAGCCCTTTCGATAAGTGGTTAGGGTGACATTTTGCATTGGTTTTCACTCTGTCTCAAGGATCAACTTTGAAAATGATCTTTTCAAAGTTGGCTGTGGTTTGGATTGGGACCATGGTCTGAAGCACACTTTTGCAGCACCTGTGGCGTTGCTTGTGTTATAGGCGACGGTAGTCACTTACCACAATGTGGACTGTCAGCCTTGACTTTAACCAAAAATAATAAAAAAAAACCTTAAGTAAAATGTCACAATAGGCAGCTTTACAATGAGGTTTGCACACTGTAGATGACAGATTGTAGACTGAGACTATACTCTAGAGTAGATAGTCACTGTGTAGACTGTAGGCAGACTATGTGGGTTTATATTACATGCAAAGTACATTAATTTTTTTTGTATTAATTTTCGTTTTTTTTTTTTGTATATAATTACAGCCTTCTAAGAGAATTCAAGAATGCCAACATTAGCAGTATGTTTGCTATAGAAAAGGCACAAAGAAACGAGTTACTCAAATCTGACGGTGATGAATCTACACTTAGACAAAGGAATAAGAATGTTGACAGAGATGGCCTACTTAAAATGTCTACAGGTTTGTTTTGACTTGTTTGTGTGAAGTTGTTGTTTGTGTCAGGTTATTCAAGATTTGTTTAAATGTTAAGATCGACATTCAGGCTGATGGTCCGTTTGATGGTAGGTGGTTAACATTGCTGCCTTAATTTTGAAATTAAAGCACTAAGCAAATGTCAATGTTTCGTTTGAAATGAAACATTACCATGACTGAAATTTAAGGTGACGAACCTTATCTTACCCCGACTGTACTTATGTTACCAAAGTCAATAAAAATAGTTTTTAGAATTTTTTACTGTTTTTGCATTCTAATCTCAGAAAGGGCTTAACCGATTTGAATGAGGTTTTCACTGATGTATTTTAGCAAGCTTCATTTAGTGTTTGTTTTATTCCAATCAGTTTATCAAAACAAAAAATTTTTACCAAAATGCCAAATGTACGAAAACCGCGCGTACGATGTTACGGCACAGCACAGCTAGTTCTAAATATATTATCCTTTGTAAATTAAATGACATGAAAACTAATGAAACTAATGAAATGAACATTAAAACAAAAACTGCACTTTGGCTACTATTGTGCGAGCAACACTTTTCGTCTAGATTCGGCGTCCACATTGCTGCTTGCGACTTCGCAACTGCACAGACGCTTGACCGATCGTTATTGTCGCTTCAGCAACTGCATTTATGAGGGAAAATAATCACCCTAGCGACAGAATAGTAGCTCATGCAACCATTCTATCGTGTGCGTCAAGACAATGTGAGTGCAGATGGTCGCTTCAGCAACTATCGCCGACTAAGCGATGGTATAGCCAATGTGCGGTCTTGCTAACTATTACATCCATTCATAACGTGGAATAATAAAAACGTAATGGCATTTAAACATTTTTAAAGGTGTGACAGAGCAATTGCTGTCTATAAGTAGACAACTGGCAGACACAACGCAAAGAAGTCAAAATACATTGGACAGTTTGGTTTCGTCTAGTGGTACTGTACATGTGAGTGATTTTATTTGCTATCTTATCTGTGCTCTAAATGTAATGTATTTTCATTAGAGAAATATCCTAAGGTTAGTTCTATGGATATCTTGATTGTAGGTTGCCTATATACATATATATACAACAGCATACAATGTGCTCTGGTGTTCTGTAAGGGGGTGGTTGCTGCTGTTTAATAGCTTATCTAGTTAATAATGGTAGAAAGCTATGTGCTATGCCATCGCGATAACGTTAACTATTAAACAAAAAAACCGAATTAAAATTGGTCCATTCGTTTGGGAGCTGTGATGCCACAGACAGACATACAGCTCTCTTTTGCGTGTGGCGTCGTGGGTTAAAAATAGACTTAAAAATCATGCTGTAGGAAATTTTCAGCAGGCTTAACTATTTTCTAATAGAATTCACATTAATACTAGAGTGACAATGTTATCTATGAGTTCACCTTTGTTCTTTCGCAGGGTACGCAAGCAGAACTGAACAATACCGCGGGCACAATCTCCCAGTCCAGTAAATTACTAAAAAAATACAGTAGACGCGAGTTCACAGATAAAGTGATTATGGTTTTTGCCTTTCTCTTCTTTTTAGCTGTTTGTTTGTACATTGTTCAAAAAAGACTGTTCTAAATTGATAAGTGTACTTATACATATGTATCTATATTGTATTGTTAAGGTTTTGTTATTATACGTGAAAATGTAATAAAATATTTATGAAGAGTTCATTTTACTTATTCTTGTATTGGTACCGCTTTCAGTCGATGTCGTCGAGAGATAAAGAGTCAAGGAAAAGAGTGATAAATGTTCAATGAGGTAAAGTTTCCTTATGAATGCACATGGAAACGAACCTTGTAAATAGTAGAATGATTTCAATTAAAATTAGTATTAGACTATTTAAGATTATTATAGGTTAGGTGACAGTGGCGCCCCATTTCTTATATTTTAGGACAAACCCTCGGGAACCTTACATTTTTTCAGGTTAAAAAGGATCCTACCTACCTATATGTTAATCCATTTAATAAACTGTAGGTATACTTTTTTATTAGCAATCTATTTAATTGCCTGGTAACAGCATCGATGGTATTTCGAATTATTTTATTTCTTTTAAATTGTAAAGAAATAATTAATATTTTAATTAGAAAAAAGTTAAAAAAGTACCTAAGTAACGAATAAATTTGCGCACAGAGACCTGCCTTCAAAGTAAATAATAGATAACTCGTTTGTGCCATAGTTTTCCTATCACGCAGCCCTATACAAAACAAAACTATCCATCCATCAGTAATATACTGGCGGCGGCGTAGTGCGCTTGACCTATACGTCGCGAACGAGCGAACGAAGTCATTGACAAACGGCTTCATACAATTATAGTAACATCAAGGCCGTTGAACCTGCGGTTGAACTCCATAAATAATGGCCCGCCAAACGTCTATACTGTTTCTAGCCATCGCATTGACATTATTTCACTATGTGTACGCGTTTAAAATCTTAGCAATAATTTCTCTACCGTTAAAAAGTCATTATATGGCATTCCAATCTTTATTTAGAGAGCTCGCCACGAGGGGTCATTCAGTCACCGTAATAAACAATTTTCCAGATAAAAATGCGCCGTCAAATTTAAAATTCATCGACATGAAATCGGATATATTTTCCGGTAACAATACGCCGTCCCTGAAATTCTATGAAAGTGTTGATTATAGTTTTTTGCATGTGTATAATTTTTATAGACACTGCAGTACAAGTGCTGTTAAGAAGGACTGTGATTATTTGTTGAATAATGAGTTAGTGAAGGCGCATTTAGCTGCAAACCATAAGTACGATGTCGTGTTTGTAGAACAGTTTATGAGCGATTGTGGTCTGGCGTACGCTTCGGTTATGTACAACGCGCCTATAATCGGAATAACTTCGCATGTACTCTTGCCTTCCTCGTATCCGAAATTAGGAATCTCTTTTAACTTCGCCTCCGACTCGTTCTATTTCTCAAAGTCCGGCTCGAATCCGTCTCTACTGTATAAAATAGAAGCTTACATCATAAATATCTGCTTTAATATACTAAATAAATATTTCCTAAATAGATATATAAAGGAGGAATTTGATAAATACCTTCCAAATAATAGTTTGGACATGGAACATGTTGCCAAAGATAGAATGAAGATGATATTCTCTTATCAGCATTTTTCGTTGACTGGAGCACGAGTGTTGACACCGCAATTGTTAGAAATAGGCGGAATTCACATAGAAAATACAAAAGCATTGCCAAATGTAAGTAATAGTAGATACATACAGTCCATTTGCGATTGTGAGGTAATAATAATTCTGATTATCATGTTTGAACTAGGTACTGAAATGTTTTTAATGAAATTATGTAAATAGGTACCTAGAGACATATTATGTGGAAAGAATGTGGGCTACTATAAAAGTATAGAAAAACATCTGTTAATATATTAACAAAGTTAAGCTAGTTATGAACCAAGAAGTACGTAAGTTCGGGTAGATGGCGCTTATTTCATAGAATTAAACGTCACTGAGGGTGTCACTCACAGAACGTGACGGCGCAAGTTTAGTGTTTTTCCCCATACTAAAAGTACCCAAAGTGCCTAAAGAAGTTTTCAGATCAAAAATTAAGTCTCTTGCGAAAGTTTGTTAAGAAATGTGTAGGTACATTTAGTATTCACTCTTTCAATAATTTACAAATACAAAGGCTTTACAATACCGATTATTTTCGATATCAACTTACTGGTCTAATATCTTTGATTGAGGCTGCGATTATGAAATGAGCCCGGGCGGGCAACAGCGACAAACAGTGTATGAACTTCGAGCGGGCGGCAGACCTCATTTCATAACCTCAGCCTTAAAGTAACTTAAAGTATGCAAAGATAGTATGAAGATAGGTCAAAGGAAAGTAAAACAGTCAATCTAATCATTTTAAGAGCAGTCCGCCGGATATTAATTGTGTAATTTTTTTTTGGCAGGACATCGAGCAATTTATATCAAGTTCACGACACGGTGTGATATACGTCAGCTTTGGTTCCATATTGGTAGCGAGCTCAATGTCACAGGACAAACTGAATAAGTTCCTGGAAGCATTCTCGAGGATACCACAAAAGGTGATATGGAAATGGGAGAACGCCACTGTACCCCAGGGAAATAGCAATGTTTTATTCGGAAGCTGGCTTCCACAATTAGATATATTGTGTAAGTTGTATGTTTTATATTAGATTTTCCTGTATTATTAATTTATTTTATAAAATTTATCCTGCCAGGCGAATGATTGTTTTATGTTTTGCGTTCGATTGGTTATAATTTTTTTGTCTTCTTTTTTTTATATGAAATAAAATATTAGGTATCTAATCTTATGAAGTATATAATTTATGTGATATATATCTTAACAAAAATCTATTTTTTCCAAAACTTTTACAAAAATAGGAAAAATAACCTTAAAGCATTACTTCACATCATTCATATGTATGTCATATACTTATATGATTTTATTTACTTAAGGGCCTCTTTCACCATGTGTCAAGTAGGCTAACCGCCATTTAAAGTCACCGGTAACCGGGAATGAAGGAGATGATATACTCGTACCTTTGTTTGTACGTTAAAAGTCGCAAACATTAAAAAGATTATAATAAAAAAAATTGCCTATCGAAGGATGCAGTAAATCGAGTACATAATTTAATAAAACATAAAATTATTTCTAAAAGTAACTAATCAACACTTTACTTGTAGTTGGTGAAAGAGGCCCTAGATTTAGACCGAGGATTATTTTATTTACTTGTTGATACTTTTATTGATATAACGCCTGGACTCCTAATTAAGATAAGGCGCGACATTAAAAAAAAAAATGAAACAAAAAAAAAAACTGTTAGTTTAGGACTACACGTCAGAAGTGAAAACTTCATACCTTCATAAACTAAGAAGCAAGCAATAAATAAATCGTCCAGCGGGTGTCGATTTCCCCTTTTTTTCCAGAGCTGTCATACATAGCCTATTGCCTAAACACACACACACATACACATTTATATATTTATATCAAAGAGTGACGGTCACGCGACTTCAGCGCTTTTTTCCCATACAAACAGTGCTCAACGCACCTAAAGAAGTTTTCACATCAAAAATATGTTTTCACTTAACAACCCATTTATTAAATCCAATTATTATCTTGATATTTTCAGGTCATCCCAACGTTAAAGCTTTCATATCACACGGCGGTATGCTTAGTATGTCAGAAGCAGTACATTGTGGTAAGCCAGTGTTGGCAGTACCGTTCTTTGGTGATCAGTTCAGTAATGCAGCAATGGTCACAGATGCCGGTTTAGGAATCACAATGGGGTTCCAACGCATTAATTCTGACAACCTCGAAGAAGCTATTAAGGATTTGTTATCAGACGAGTAAGTAAAATATCCAATTACACAAATTTTAGTTTTGGATGTTGTGTTTCTTACCACATTTTTGCTAAAGCAAGAGATAATTATGTCTTATCAAATATCTCTAAATAGAATCTCTCTAAATAGGTCTTAGAGCCTAAAATGCTTGTAAGAAATATTTTTATTTCACATAACACAAAATTTCTTTTAGAAAGCAACTTACTGCCAAAAGAGTTTCGAAGTTGTGGCACGACCGTCCACAACCAGTAATGGACAGCGCCATCTACTGGACAGAATATGTAGCTCGTAATCAAATGTCGCCACCTTCTTTGCCGGGAAAACATACCTCATGGTTCGAAAGTACATTACTAGATGTCTACTGTGTGCTGATTGCAGTATTAGTAGCACTGATTGCTTGGTTGAATATTACTATTAAATTGTGCAAAATATTTATGTTGTATCTTGCACGGAAATTAGTCTGTAAACGTAAAGCCAAAAAGCAATAAATTTAATAAGAAAGATTTTTATAACAGCGTTTACTTAGTATTTTTTTTTCTTGTTTTTACTAATCGTTGTAGCACCCAAATTTAATGTAATTGTTATTCTCTATGACTGAAGACTATTTTTATTGAAAAACGGTGCAAATCTATTTATTACAATAAAATAGTAAGCAAAAATAATGAAATATTACTGTCGTGAAATAAATTTAATTAATTGCAGCATTATTTTTCATCTTCTTCCTGCACTTTGAATAAAACTTTTTCATGGAACTAAATATGTCCGTGAAATTGACCCTGTTGACTAGACGACGCAATCTAAAATAGCATTCAACTAGATGAAGCTATTAAAAAGTAACTGGGTACTTATTTTAAAAGCATCGTCATTAACTAAAGACAGAACGCACTTCTGGAGTAGCCTCATTTCATAGAACACTTAACGGATGGCAAATTGATATCAACACAAAAAAAAATCTTAAAAATAAAATAAATATATTTAAAGAATTGGATGAACTAAATCGAAGTCATGGAAGTCCATTAGATGGATGTCTATACAACACTTCAGCAAGCCAAAAAATTACGAGAAGAACGAGACACGCATGTTATTTCGCAGGAAAAAGGACAAGGTGGGTATAGTGGGATTCGCTATGCATCGTTTAATCACTCACCGAAACAACACAATCATCGTCATAATTATCAGCCCCTTGTCTTCCACTGCTAGAAGTAGGCTTATCCCAAGTCTCGCCACCACACACGGCCCTCTGCCTCTGCGCTTCGCATCTAGCTGCTTCCTGTGATGGCTTTCAGTCAACCCACGCTGCGTTTTCTAATTCATGGCCTCCACTCGAGAACTCGTCAACCCCATCAGTTATTTACTCTGTGACAGATATGACCAGCCACTTCAGGGCAACTTTTTTGGATATGTCGGCAACTTTGATTTTTCGTCGCTAGCCAACCCAGCTGGATTCTTCTGTCACAAACATATAAACATATTTATTACATATAGCTGGATGAAACACCACAATATTGTGTCGTTTTTTCAAACTGGTGTTCTGTAAGGCGGATACTGTCGTCTGACCGGCTGCACTTTTCAGGACTGCGAAACGTAGTGAGCAAACCTCAAGAAAGTACTCTTTAAAATAAATAAATAAATGGGATATACTTGGGTTATATTTATGTTAGACAAAATATTGTCGACGGAGATGAATAACAAAGTGACGATCCTATAGTTTGTGCAGTGAATAAGTAATATAACTTGGGGGATCCCGAAATCTTTTCTGTAAACAGTTCGCGTTTTGTAATCGACATGATTGAGGTAAATTTGCTTGTATACGGACATGACGTGAATTTAATACAATTTTTAGGGTGTCCACCACATGATTGGGAACAATATTGAACAACGGCTTGACAGTTATATATACAATAGTATTTACAGTTTGATTTGTTTTTAACACTGGACACTGGGCGGCCTGTTTAGAATGGGTAAATGTATTCAGAATAAACCTTTTCTATTGTAAGTTTGTATTATTGGGTAATAACCTGATGTCTAAGTTTGTCTGTTTTGTCTGTTGTCTAAGTAAGTAGTAGCTATATTTTGTTCAATAAAATTTATTACTTGCGCTTGATGGCATACAAAGTTATTTTTATTAATTCAACAAAGAAGTCGTTCACATTAACTTATGTAAAACTATGCATATTTAAATGCAATTCTTATATTTTTCCGGGTATAAGCTAGTTCATAATCGCTATTATATTCTTAGTTATAAATTAAAGAAATAATGTAATTAAAATGTTAAACTAATGTAAAGTTTAATGTTTAAACTAGAAAGGAAACTTTTGAAGATGCGTTGCAAGTAAGCAGTCAAATTAATTCTAATAAATCAAGAAAGCAGATTATGTATACTCCAAGTGACAAAATGTACAATTTGACCAGCTCTATTTGCTTGCCTACTAAAACATTATATCTTTATTTTATTATTAAACTAACTGAACCGACATTCGTTGCCCTGTCAATTTAATATAAAAATACTACCCAAATTTCCGACTTATTCCGTGGATATTTTAAAAATTTTATTTCATAGAAACATTTTCCTGACAATTACGAACTAAAAAAAATCAGCAAAATCTGTCGTGGCGTTCTCAATTGATGATCCATCGTACATGTAGCAACTGATTTTTATTAATACCTACAGATTACTGAAGTAAATTGCTCAAATTTTTAGAGCACATAAAAATACCATCACATTATCATATACTAATTGCTCCAGACCTTAACCCATATGGACATAAATCGGCGCCCACGCAGAACAATTCACTTTGACGAGTTGTGATGACGCGGCGGGAAGGTCGCTCCGAGTCTGATTGGTTGGCCCTGGATGGCGGAACAGATGAAGTTACTGCGTACCAGGTAGTGAACTTTAATGGGAATTTAATTTAACTGCATTCTGATATCACCTCCCCTATCATTGCGTAGAAGGAAGCGAAGGAACCGATTGTGCACTCCTCACCTCATTGAGTTGCCCACATGATTCTAAAGTGGGTTATGCTACTGTTCCGGTCTAAAAATATGGAGGATGTTAAGGTGAATAAATAAAGAAAATCGGATTTTTCTCGCTCTTTTCTCTCACGATTATTGTACGGTTTTCTTTGCCCGTCCGCTAATTTAACTCAGTTTTTGCTAAAAAGATGATCACTTGTTTAAATGTAAAAAAAAAATCTCGCGAGGAAACTTGAGTGTCCAAGAAAAACATTCCAAATGGATCCACAGAACATTATCCACGGATCATATTGTATATATACCCGGTTTATAATTGCTGAACGCTATGACTTATGTTCAAAATGCTGTTTGGTCCACCTCAACATCTGTTGGATGAATAGTTTTTTAAAAAATAATCACATATGTATAATATAAGCAGACTATGGAATCTAGCGATCCACTTGATGGCAGAAAGTCGTCTAAGGATATCAGGCGGTATGTAAGTGCACTATAATCTCTGCAAGAATTTATTTATAGCTTTCTTGTAGTTGTCAATTATTTGATTTTTTTAATACCCTTCGCTATCGATTTTCAACCGGGAACCAATTTATATGTGACATTCGAGAGTGAGTCACTTCATCAGAAATTTTGAGCGACCTCCAACCCCTTCTGACCAGCTTCGGCATTGAGTTACTATTACGATAAATCGTCACATGTGCAAAGGCCACGGAGATTAGGACGAATTTGTGTAAGGCCAACTCATTAAAATGATTGATAGATAAATATGTTTGGCAATGGATTCATCTGTTGCTCAGTATGGTTCAAGGCCAACTCTTTTCTCTGGAGACATAGTCTATGCCATTGTATTTTCCTATGTTTATTTTGTACCTACCCGATATATAAATAACACAGTAATAATTTACCGTGGCGTACTTGAACAATAGATCATGTAACTTTTTCTTTTTTAATCAATGTTTTTCTATTATGCAACAGCGTGTTTAGTTATTCAAGTTACGTTCAATTCCTTTATTTTTATATCAATAATTTTGCTTTTTATAATAAAAAATAAATATATTTCGAACCTACGTTTCTTTATGTCAGTATTAGTATAATCGTTTTATTGAGTATTTAATTGATATTTAAATTTAATTAATTAATCTCGAACTTATTAACTTCAACTGTTAACTTAATTAAAAGTAACTTATAATTATAACTTACCAACTTTTTGGTTGACATAAATTATCCTCAATATTTGACTTTCTAATTTAAATACTTTATTGGAAAAGTTTATTTTTTGGGTTATACGTGTTTATAATTAATGGGCATGTCAATTTCAGACCATTTTTAATAAATAATCATTTTTTAATTTACTTTATTATGATATTTTACACAAAAACGCGTGCAAAAGCTAGTATATACATAAAATATTAAGTAGGTATACAGAACGCAAGAACGTTTAAATAGTTGGCCTCGGTGCGCACCGGCAATGAACTTGTGCAAGGTCAGTGCTGCCGCGTGTTCGCCCATCGTCGCATCATCCGACATACCTACAACCTCTACTCTACACGCACTAAATTAAACGTAACATAACATGTTTACGGAACAATAGATTATTTTTAGTAGTAGCAGGCCACGTCGTGTTACGCATTCTTAAACTAGGCAGTAACTTAACTTCTGTGCATGGCTGGAGGATATCAGAGTCATTCTTATCTTCCCAATTCATTCCTTAATTGGCCTTTTTTTCGCGTGAGAAAATCTGCGAACCAGATCCCCACCGACCATGGGGAGTGCGGTGGGGTATGTGAGACTTCTACCCACTAAAAACCCACGGTGTTTCTTCGAGCCGTCTATGGGCGGGGGTTAGAGGACGTTAAGACACGTTAACTTTTCCCCCCGCCAGACGAGGCCCGTACACTTGCGGACTCCACCTCGATTAGGCGCGGAGTGAAGAGACGTTCCGGAAACGTACAGCACGTCTCCTCTCGTTGCGCGGTGTTGTGATTACGGCGGACGACCCCATATCTGGGCCCGCGTGCGAAGTGGCACAGGCCGCCTATTCTCCACCTCTCGCAGCGGGCAGTCAGCGAGGTGCTTCAATTTTTAAAATCTTAATCAGCCTGGCGTTGCTTGTGTAAGATGACGTTAGCCAACTTACATTTCAATCCACTTTAGAGTGTAATAAAAATATAAGGGATAATTCCTTGTTTATTGGTTTTTTCATAAGTGAAAAGCCAATCAGAGTCGGTTCAGCGGTTTTGGAGTCCATACATAAGAATATGGTGGAGGCCTATGTCCAGTAGTGAACGTCTTGCGGCTAAGATAATGATGATGATGCACATCGATTTTCATATATAAAGAAGATTTAGATCTGTTATCACAATTTGTGAATAAATGCCGTTAGACATAAATCAGAAGCAGCCAATCTTTTTACGAGAGTTTCTTTAAACATTTTCTTCGTTCGGTAAACTTTCTGACATCTAAAATGTAAACATCGTGTTTATTTTAAAGATTTTTTCTCAAGTCGTGAACAAGGGAAGGCCCGCTAATCCCAGTTAACAAGAGGACTACGTTGGATTGGGGACTGACACCCCGCATCAACTGTAAAATATCACCGCAAAAATGTCCGCATAAGAAGCGATGGAGTAGTCAAAATTTTTATTTTTCAAGTTTTCTTTGACATACAGAAACACTGGTCCTCATAGTTAGATTCACCGCACCAACCGAACTGGTAAACGGTCGTTGTGGTTCGACTTTCAAAGTCGAACCACTGGGTTCAGGACCATGATAGTCCGCGAGCCAACGGGAAAAAAGTTCACATAGTTCGATCAATCGAACTACGCTGTCGGACCACGGCGTGTCTTATGAGTAACATAAGTTTTTATTCAATTTTAAAAGCTTGTGTATGGATTGTCAAAGAACTTGTTAATAAATGGATTTATTGTCAAAATTTTTTAATGAAATAATAAATTTTATACTAATATAATAAATAATAATGCTGAAGAGTTAGTTTGTTTGTTTGAACGCACTAAACTCTAATTTCTAGTCGTATTTAAAAGTATTTTTTTTGAATTTGATAGCCCAATTCTTAAGGAAGGAGGAGTCCAGCAGAAAGAAAAGTAGTGAGAAAGAACGCTAAAGGATAAAACTAGCTTGTGCAGGCGATGATGCGTGCGACGCATTCAGTGGCTCGTTTCTTTCGTACTAAGAGAAACGAGCATTACCGAGAAGAGCCGAAACGTTTCTGTCCTTATCAATTTAAATTAAATGGCCTGTGAAACCGCAGGATACAGCTAGTATTATATAAAAATGTATATTACTGGAAAATATTCAAACTTCGAGTGGCTTAGTATCTAGGCTTTTCTTTACATAGTTCTCGAACAGTCCACTCCATTCCACAGCAGAGCTCAGCACCCTTCGGCAATTTGTCACAGTCAGTACGGTTTCGTTTACACAACCCGTTGTCGGCGACAGCAATGTTTTCATTATAATTTGCTAAATTTAATAAACCACACTAACGAGTACCTACATTGGATGCACCAAAGAATTAATTATAGGTATATAAAGCAGATTGACTTAAGTAATTGAGATTTCATTGTTCCATTAAATTAATGAAAAATTTAGATGATAGATGTTGGGAAGCTATGTTATCAGCGAGTAACATAGGCTATATTTTATAAAGTGCAACAGCTAGTATTATATATAAAAAGAGAAGATTTGTATGTTTGTAATGAATAAACTCAAAAACTACTAAACCGATTTTAAAAATTCTTTCACCTATAGAAATTTACGTTATCAGCGAGTAAAATAGGCTATATTTTATGGTAGGTATCCCCGGATTTTGTTATCACTTTTCTGAATTGCCTCCCACAATGAAAGAAAATTTAAAGACGTTATATCACGTCAAAAAACAATAACTACACGGTTGCTGCTCCATTGTGTCACACTTTGATATAATTAAGTTGCAGCGAACATGACGGACCATAATGAAAATACAATAAAACAGACCAATGCAAACCAGATTCATAAAGATTGTATGGTGATGACGATGATGTTGACGTCACATATCGGACAAAGATTTTAATCACAAAGATAAGGAAAAGTAAGTTCTAATACATGTACTATAATTAACATTTCCTTGTTTACATTATTTTTAGGTAATAAAAAGTATAAAAGTATTCGTGCCCGATATTATTGACATTTGGTCAAAGTGATTTCACTGCGATTTGCTGTCTAGTGACGTCAGTTTAAGACAGTAAGGTTTATGAATATATAAACTAATCCATGAGCTTTAATAGGTATAATTTAAAGACTCTTTTCGCTTCTGTCTGTTTCTTCGCTAACTTCTCCTAAATTTCGCACCGGATTTTGATGCGATTTTGACTATCAATTAGATAATTTTTCACAGAATTTTTATATATGCCTAATAAATCCTAATTAAGTCTTTTTTTGGGCGAAGCCGGGAGCGGTTCACTGATAATATTGTAAATGTGAAAGTAACTGTCTCTCTGTTACTTTTTCACGCCTTTATTAACTACTCAAGCGATCATCATGAAATCTTGCATACACTTTGTGAAGGATATAGAGAAGTATGTACAGAATATGTACTTTTAGACAGAAAAAAATGTTCCCGAGTAAAAAATAATGATCATATATGTACTTAAAAACCCAACGCCTAGCAAAACCGTAACAGAAGTAAATATTAAATAAATTATTCCTAAAAGGTTTTTTCAGGCGTTATATTTTTTATTTTTTAACGCGGACGCAGTCGCGGGCGCTGGCTAGTTCTTTATAATATTATTAACTATAAAATATGAAGATATCACGGGCGCTTAGTAAGCGGGAATCGCATTACACTACTTATTTCATTCCTTTGAGTTGTCGGGAATTTGCGCCCTCGCTAATGTAAATTACACAGAATTTTTAATCCGAGAGTTTCAGACTCACGGAACTTGTTAAAACATATACTCAAGGGTTTTGGGAAGAAGAAAGTTCTTGTGTTTTAAAGAGAATTGAATCACACTACGGTTTTCATGTTGGAGTTTATAGAAGTTTTGGGATTGGAGAGACTTACGAGTAGCTGTATTTTCTTATACAATAGTGATACCTATATCTCTATATACACTGGACTCTATATTTCATTTATAGCTAAGTCAGGTACTTTTGAAGATATTGAAGATTTTCTAACCGACCCTTTTTCTTTGCGGTCCAGTGTATATAAAAATTTCGTGTCACATGTTTGTCGCTGATGAACTCCTAAACTACTGAACCGATTTTGATTATGGGGGAATCTTATGACCAGCTGTAGACGTCCTACCCCTGAGATGTCGATAAGAATATCACAGATAATAACAATATTTATTATGTAATACATACTGCATTAGTAACTTAGGATATTTTTTAAATTTCTAGTTTTTATTTAAAAAAGGCGGCAAGCACGCAACTTTTTTTTAGGTTTCCCCCCGACGGTTACACCACCCTATTTATTTATTCAGTTCCACATATTTACATATGGCTTATTGATTGCATGTACATTGAGTGGGGGGAAAATCGCAGTTACCCCTTGCGTAGGCAAGGGACCTTGTTCATCAATTGCTCCACTTGATGGCCCATGGGTTCCACCAGCAATATCAGTGGGATTGAGGATGAAGATGCACCATATAAATTTTGGGCATCAAGGATAGGGAAATGTGTTCCTTCATCCCATACTCACGGTAGTCATATGTAAGTGGTGGTTTCACTGCTCCCAGAGTGGGCTGTCCCATTTACTTAAAATTTTAGTCTTTATTAGTATTGTTGAAGTCGTGCTCTTAGGAATACTTACTTATTAACCATTTATTACATTTCAACTATTATATAATGACAGGATTTAACAGGACCTTTGTAAAAAAAGTATAAACCTGTAAGGTTTTTGACACTTGTTAAATTTATTGACAACTGAACTTCGCCACAATCTTTTTGTGATCTTACTGCTATCAAATAAACATTTGATGCCTGACAAGAAAATGGTTTTAGTTGTGCAGTCCGTAGACGAGTCGCTGGGTTGGCATGGCACACTTTATACCTCATAATGTCTGCAAGCCACTTGGAGTTTAGTGCCCATTCGCTACTCCAGGAAAAGTATCATGATCTTAAAATAAATAGATCGTTTTAAAGCGAAGAGCCTCTTGAGAGGAATTAACCTAGGGCATATACTTCTTATAAACTTTTAATTTTAAAATATTATATTTAATTCTCTTGCAAATAATAAGATAGCGTGAGACTCGATCGAAATAAACTCATATGGAACTAATTTGTTAATACAAATATTTTGAGTACCTACTTATTATTAAATAAATAATGTAAAATAAAATTCCTTTTTTTAGGCATCTAAAAATGGTACTGAATAAATATATTAAATTATATTAAATACATATAAATGAATTTTTAAATTGAAAATTGGTGGGTAATTACGTCAAGGTAAATCTTCGGAATTTTTAAATACGAGTATATTATTATATTAAAATGATATGTAGATGATGAAGAGTACCTATATATGGAGTGATTTATTTTCTGTTGACAAAATTTTATTGATACTTCAAAACTTTTCGAGTTTTTCTACACAAAGATAAATTATATATAAGTAAAAGTTTAATTTAAAAATGTTAAATTTATTAAATTAATAAATAATTTAATCTATCTATTTTTCTTTGAACTCTCTTGACTCATTGTAAATATACAGTAGATTGCTACTGATAGTTGTCAATACCAAAGAAACTACTAGGTCCATTTAGATGAAAATATTTTAATATTCAGCTTACAAAGAAGTAGATAAATTATTATGTCTTTTCCTACATAGTTTTGTCGACTCATCAATAATAAGATCGGAAATAACTTTCAGAATAGTTACGAAGAAAATTGATTTGTAAAAATTATTCATAATAGTTAATCATTATTATGAATAATTAGTCTTAGTTAGTAATTGTTATGAATAGATTTCATTACTACAATACAATCTTTTCCTTCTAATATAGGAAAATTAATTAAATAATATTGTCCTCAAATAAAAGGATCTTTCGTATTAAAAATATCTTATTTATAAAAATAAAAATGTGTAGGTTTATTATTCCATAGTTTCTTGTCACTTAGGCAGCATGTCGGGCAATTTAAATACGTGTGGTATCCCATGAGATTTTTCTTCCAAACGCCCCTTTTAAAAAAATAGGTATCACCATAAAGAAGCTTCAAATAAGCTTCAAACCACTTCGCTGTAAAAGGTAACAACCTATTTATTGTTTACAAGAAGAAGAAATTTTATGTGCAAACGACTCTCCTTTTAGGTCGGGTTCATTCAACTTCAACTTAGAATTTATTTAAATGCTTCGTAATTCACAATCTAGTCATGTACGAGGATAAGACACAAATAGCTTAATTTTGTACTTTACACAGAACTGTAAGTTAAAAAAATATAATATACTTACGTGTTGGTATGCAATGGATATTTGAGAAACCACCAAATAAAATATGTTGATGTGATTCAGGTTTAGGAGTCATTGTAACTGTTTTTTTATATATAAATTATTAGCGACACGCCCCTGCTTCGTATTAACGCTTTTTCCCCTGTAAATTATATAAAAAACATTTCTCGTTTATCGATATTTACAATAGTGAAAACCTTATCAAAATCTGTAAGGTGGTTTAGAAAAAGTTAGCGAAGATAGAAGCGGGTAGTGACTTTATTTTCTAATATGTATAAATATCACTATAAACTTACAAGAGGTATGTTACCGCTAATCACGAAGGAATGTTTTAATCTGGTTTTTTACAATATATTACGACGTGTTTAAAATAATTCCAAGTATTTCTTTTGTTTAAATCTTCATCAATCTCTTAATAAATACAAAACATCGGCGAAGTTATTTGTGGGCATATATTTCACTATAAAATCAGTAACACAACTGGATGCACCCAAGAAACAGTTAAAATTATATCTAAATAAAATATAGATAGGTACATATTAAAATTGCAAATTTCAAAATTCAATAATATAAGAAGATAAATAAGGGTAGGTACATTAAATTGTATTGTATTCAAAGTTAATACAGAGATGATGTTATTATATTACCAAGATACCAAGATAGCAATCAAACGGATGCAAGAGGCCATGTGATATGCATTCAACGACACTTCATTCTGTTCGGCATACAATCAAATCGAAAATAAATGTTATTGGTGTTACGAATGTTAATCATATAATGTAAACATATAATTACTATACACATATAATATTCATATAAATATCAATATGACGATTTTTTTTTTTTTTAATCTAGAAATTTATATGTTTTGAATATTGTATCAATAATGTAACTTTATAAACCAATTTTATGGACCACATAATTAAATATGGAGTGAGTGAGTGTCGGTTTCGAGTTAGGAAATTTGTTTCCTATAAATAATCTCGTGTCTGTAAGGCTTTCCATTCTTTTACTTGCACTAAAAATGCTTCATACATTTCAACAGTGTAAAGTGTTATTTAATAATATTGAGGTCAAAGGGTATACCATGTATAAAGATAAGATGTTATCCATATAAATACCAAGCGCTTTTCTCCTGAGAGTAGTTTCAAAGATATATGAAATATATTTTCAAGTAATCTACGAACAATAAATGCCTTTACAAGTACAACCATACATTACAACATACATAACTGATGTTGACGGTTGCCATGGGTGACATAAATGTACTTCACTTTTATTATTTTATATTACTAGCTGAACCTGACATTTCGCTGCGGTGTACGCGTGGGGCGCACGCATTCTTTGACAAAAACCTTAATAACTGGGTAAATTAATTAATTAATTAATAATTTATACACATAAACCATCCTCAGAAATTTCTCTTTCCACAGATACAATCTGGAACAAAATCCTTTCACAACCTTTTGAGATTACGGCACACATACAGACAGACAGAGAAAAATTAGTCTATCTTATACTATGTACCTACTGATTTATTATTAAATTAAATATATTTTTAAATGTATATTAGTGTTTAACAATGTCTACTAATCGTGTAAAATGTATAAATTACAATATTATAACAAATGAAATGAGGAAAGCGCACAGGAAAGCCTAAGCGGTATAGGTTTAAATGCACTTTCTGAATATGAGATGGTGTTGTTGTTGAAAACGTTATTTGTTTGATAGTAGATATTAGTTCAATCAATAGAACTATATGGAAAAAAGTCCATTTAGTTCTACGGTTAAAAACAACTAGTTGAAATGTTATATAGAATAGACCACTACGACAACCAAACTGAAGAAGAAAAACAATAAGGGAGATAAAGAATTTTTGCATAATATTGACGGCATTATCTGTCTTTTAAACGTAACTTACCCTAAAGAAATACCTATTTTCGTATACAAAGATTTACATAATCTACTTCCGTTTCTTATTGATTGTCTATAGCAGGACATTGTACATAACAATATGCCACAACAGAACAACTCGCGACGCCCCTCATGAATGACATAAAAATACTTAGAGTCCGTTTTAAAATAAATTTAAACGTAACGTTGTTCAGACTTGGAACATATTGCTTTCAAAGTTGGCTTTGGTCTGGATTTGGAAGGTAGCGGCAGAGCCCACTGCATTTCGCTGTCATTTTGGCAGCCCGTTTGCGGCAGTAACCACCCCTTTACAGAAGACCACAATGAAATAACAGCAAGTATGCTGTTGTGTCCGGTGAGTGAGTAAGGGATGTCAGAACCCATTTCCCAATCCCTTATCCTTAACCTTACTGTAGTCAGCAACGCAACTTGCAGAACCTGTGGCGGTGACCTGAGTTTTTAAACATAGCAACGAAAAATAAATCACATGTATTTTAAACATAGCAACCAAAATTAAATTTATCAGTAAACACAATTATATAAACAAATTTCATCGACTGGTTGAATTAATAGACCAGTTCATTGAACCGAGTAGCTAGGTAAGGTAGTTCGTTGTAGTATAGATACTGCACAACAATTTCGTAAGGGACAATCTATTGGTCTGCACTTTGATACAACAGCTGGTGGCGGACCCTTTAATTTAACCAAAGCGAAAGGTATAATAGTTACGTGATGTATGGTCCAATATTGCAGTATAGGGAATATACTCGTATTAAAAGCGTTTTTTGTAACGACAGTCAAATGTGTAGTTAATCTTTTAATTCTGCCTATAGAGTATTGTAAAAATTTCCAAATTTATTACATCTGACGTCGCCCGACGCAAAAGACGGATGTACCGATTTAGATCCACATTTTTTCGTTTGAAAGCTTATGTGATTGAAATAGTTCTTAGCTATAATTTATAAGGATCTGTTCAGGAGTTTGAATTCCTAGTTCCTAGTTGACCAAGGGAAATTTCCCTTACTTACACATGTTCGATTGATGTGAACTTTGGTATATTGATATTTCGGTAGTATTTCCCGTGACTGCGGAATAACCAACTCCTCAGCAACTTACAGCAAATATAGCATTTTTGGGTTCAATAGAAAGTCGAAGATTAGTTTATAATTTTTAGCTTGTTATTGTAAGGACTAAGGAGTAAGGATCCTGTGTTTTATATACACATTTTTCTGTCTGTTAGCTTAGATTTGTTTTTCCTTAAATAAAATATTTGATAAATATTATTATAAGTATTAACTACTTTAAATTTCTTATTTCCTAGATGTAGGTACTATTTAAAACAAAATGACTCTTCATTGGTACTAAATATGATTTTACTGTAAATGACTGAATGTAATATAGTAAGAGAGTAGCTTATTAAATTTAAGGTAATAACTTTTCCACAAACTTATTAACAACTAAAGAAACCTTATTCATTGTCTTCCGTACAGATTGGAGAGTCTTAGTTGACCCATTATAAGTACATTGTACAGTGACCATAAGATTTGTTAAATAATTTACAATTTTCGACTTATAATTATCATATGTTCTATTTTGAAAAGGAAATTTTAACAATTCCATCCAACAGTTTTATTAGTGTTTTAGCTTTGCCAAATAGATTTAGTTTAGAATTCAATATTGCATATTGAACAGAATTGTTTCTAGAGAATATATCTCTGTATTAAGTATAAAGAAAGATACTCCTTATAGGATAACAATTCAGAAGTTAGTATAATACAAGTCCGTACAAATACTCGTAGTATGGTTATGGTAATATTAAATACTGGTTAGGGTTAGAGTATTCACGATTATGGTATTACGCTATTGTGCGGCTTACCGTCTGACAGGGTTGTGAACTCTTGTGAATTTGTATTCGCTGAGAACTATTTGCGTAATCCACAAGATGATGTATTTTATATTGTCAATAATTATGTAATGACGAACTTATTGGTCCATTGGTTAAAGTGCTTGCTTTAACGTTTCGACTAGGTGTGCCGGGTTCGATTCCCAGCAGGGTTGTCTTTGGAAACGAAATTTTTTGACTCTGCTCTGGGTGTGCAGGGTTTCGCCCCTAGTCCGTTGTATGGGTACTTATAACATCTCATAACATGTATAGTGTGTTCAGTCATGGCGATTATCGAAATATATGTAGTATAATGTATGATTGCAACTTAAAGATTGTTTGAAAATATGTTTCTAAATATGATAATCATGTAGGGTTTACTTAAGATATTTTTTAGCTTAAAATAAAATCAACGGGCGGAGACATAGGCTTAGTAGATGTAAGTAGGCTATCGTCGCCTTGAACACAAATGACGCCAGAAGGGATGAAAAACCGCTGCTAACTCAAAAGATAAAGGGAATTAGGAGTCAAGATAGGGGAATAATAGGGAAATGATTTCGATACCCAAGCTGGTTTTCTGTGAAAATGTAATCTACTCTAGCCATTACAAAGAAAATGATAAGATGCGAAAATATATTTAATTATGAACTTATTTATAAATAACAATATTCAACTAATTGCAACTTCAGCTTCTATTTTTTTTTCTGCAAATACATATATAAACAAACTTTCCTCTGTTAATCGCAGTTTACCAAATCGCAGAATCAAAATCCGTGGTTTAGAAGAAAATAATGAAGAAACAGGAGGATGCAGATATAAATGTATAGATATACATTTATATATAGATATAGATAAAGGTTAGTTTCTATTTGTTTTTCAAAGTTTTTTGTTACAAATCTTATTATTTAGAAAAACCCCGAGTAGCCTTCTTTATCAAAAGGAGTTCAAGACTGTTTTGAAGAGTAATGTTAGGTACCGATGATAGGTCAACAGTTGTTTGGAATTGATTGCAGATTTTGTCACAGATATATAAGCCATAATTTCATCATAATGTTGTTAGTTTTTGTATAGTGAACAATGGACATGATCCTATAATAGGTATAGTATTAATACATCATTAAATATATTGGAATGAGTAAGAAACAAATGAGCAAGATAAATATGATGATATTCGATGAGTCCTTCAGTTTCGTAGTACAAAATTCTCATCGTTAGTCAATAAATTACAGGAAAACATATAATAAAGTATTAGTCTTGATGATCGTTAGTAGAAATAATTGTCAACTAAAAATATTTAAAGTCATCTGTGAATCATTAAGATAATGTCATTTGTGTAAAAACAATGTAATATCATCTACAAAAAATGTAGGTACGGTTAAAAAATAATAAATGTTAAGGACAGTTGTACTTTAAATATTTAAAATGTCGTATACACATAAATGTCTATTTAATTGAAATACGATAAAATGGTATGAATAAATACATACAATTAATACTTTAGATTTTTATATCCTTACATATGTAGTCTATACTAACTGATACTAATATTATAAAGTGAAAATATGTGATTGTTTGTTTGTTTGCATTGAAAAGGCTCCGAAACTACTGGACTTATTTGAAAAATTCTTTCACTGTTGGGAAGCTATATTATCAGCGAGTAACATACGCTATACATAGACATAGACACGTGGGCGAAGTCGCGTGCAACAGCTAGGTATAAAATAAAGTCGCTTACCGCTTTCTGTCCCTCTGTATGCAGGCTTATTTAAACTACGCAACTGATTTTAATGCGTTTTTTACTAATGGATAGAGCATGAAACGAAAAAGGTTTTTATATATAATTTACAGAAAAAAAAAAAAATTACACCTATCCGAAGCCAGAAGCAAATCGCTACTGCTATATATATAAACTAGCTGTGTCCCGCGGTTTCACTTGCCGTTTAGTTTAAATTGCCAAAGTGATGCACATGTCGACTTTTTTCGATGATTCTCGTTAGGCTAACACATTATTCATCTATATTAATATTAAGATATTAGTATAGTTTATATTTATAGCGCAGTTATTTAAATGTTTAATGTGTAAGTAGTTTATCCTTTGACCTTGTCCCTTATCAATCCTTTAGATATATCTACTACGAATAATTTACGCCGATGACGCCAAGAAAGTTCACGGGCAGTAGATACGCTCTTTTTCTGACGTCACTACACATACTCGTTTTATGGTATTCCGGGGAACTTGCATAAAATAAGTATAAATATTTTTTTATTTTTAATAATATTGAAATTGTTAATCAATAATAAATAAACTAAATAAATTTTATTTTTATTTGAGCACATTAAAATATTCTTTAAAGAATATTTAATAGCTAGGTCAGGTACTTACGAAGATATTGAAGATTTTCTAACCGACCTTTTGTCTTTGCGGTCCAGTGTATGTATAACAATCAGTCTGTCTGTAATATAACCTATAATTGTACTATTAAAGAGATAATCATTTATTTGTTGATCATATGTACATAATATGTATTTTAATTAATATTTGATCTATATGACCTACCATTACTGGCATACAAAATCTTTATCTTGAATCTAATTTATCTAAGTATCAAGTTATAATATTTAATATTAGCAGTATATTAGGGAATATTGTTCGAATATTCTCATATTAGCCTAATTGTAAAAGAATAATATTTTTATATTTAAACTAGCTTTTGCCGGCGATTTGTCTAAAAAATTTATTCAATCTTTATTGCTGATATATTTTAGTCAGGCATTGAATTTTTAATTTTTAATTTTAGATGATCTCGATATCCTTAAGTATATCCTTGACAACTAACTAAGCGTAACAAACAAACAAACAAACAAATAATTTTTTTATAATATAATTAATATTATAATTATTTAATTAAGTATTTATAATTAATTAATTAATATTTATAATTTATTAATATTTATAACTAATGTTAGGATCGATTCAAATACCCTATATGAGTTAGGATTAGGAGTCATGAAGTCATTAGGAGACATTTATGTGCGTATCTAGGTACATGTCTGATTACTCATCATTGCCTACATCTCGAGAGAAACTTATGTCCTTTATGTCGTAAAGTAGACAAAGAACAAAGTGTTATGTGTTTGAGATCAATTCTGATGTCATTTTGATATTGGCGTTCTAATAAATCATTGAATTCTAATAATCAGAAATGTTATTGTATATTAATTTAGTTATAATCAATGCTTTAGTATGTACATTAATAGATTTCAAAAACATGGAATGAATATAAGAAATTGATAACATAAAGGAGATTTTTTTTATGTAAATATTTTCTAGTCAATATTTAAGGAATTGAGAGAGACAAATGACAAAATAAATATACACGTATGATAGAATTTGATCATTTGATTTTTGTTCCCACACTGCACTGCACGAATTTGTCTAAATATTTAAAATCCATCTGCAATCAAGCGCTCGTCAAAGCAAATCTATTGATTTTTCTATGTACATACTATGTATAGGTTTCTATACATGTATTTTCTATGTATAGGTTTAGGAAATGCATATATTTCACAAATTTCGACGAAGCTACAGCATATTAAATTTATGCTGTTAGAGAATTTAGTCTATGTTAAATATTGTAATATATTATATGAAATATATTTTTAAATTGTAATAATATAAATAATTAATTATATATTTTAAATCATATACATAAAGTAGGGTTTTTGTAAGTTTGTTTATACAATTATGTAGATATATTTGAAAAATTTCTATATAATTAAAAATATACTTACATTTTACTGTATATTATATTATACATTAATATTTTTAAAGTATAAATCGTCAGACAGGCTGACGGTCCACTTAATAGTAGGTGGCTACCGTTACCTATTGACACAAGTTGCAAATGTGCTGCAACTTCACTCCCGTCCTTGGTAGGATCAAGGGTAAGGGATTAGGAAGGAAATGGGCTCCCTTACTCACTCACCAAAACATTAAGCACATGCTGTAATTTCATGGTGGTCTTATATAAGTGGATGGTTACTGTCGCCAGCGGGCTACCCAAGTTATGACTGCGACAATCAGTGTGCCCTGCCACTACAAAACATTCAATCGAAATATTACAAAGTGTGGAACACTTGAATTGAAATGATATACTCGTACAACATATTGTGTGGAAATGTTTAATGTCAAGGTATGCAACCGGTGAAGAGGTGAACGAACTGAAAAATAAAGCTAAACTTGACTGTCTTTCAGATTCTTGTAATCTGTTTTCTGGAATGAATTTTTTAACAAAAAATCTCTAATTTACTTTTGAACTGTCAATGCAATGAGATTATAAAAGAAATTATAAAATATCCATATATTACTTATATATAGATAATAGCGTTATAACGCTTCCGTAGTACAAAATGAGATGAATCACCAATTAAAAATTAGTGATAAGACAATATTTAACTTGAAATAACATAAAATATTTCCTGTTTATTGGAGTAACTAATCAATTTAATTTCTGTTACAGCTTCAATGCGATTCCAGGGTAAGGACCGTGAACCTGCGCGCGCGCATGTTTGTACGGCGTCGGATGAGCCGAGGCCGATATATATAAGCTGGCTTTAACAGCACCCGGCACCATTCGTGATTGTACACTGCTCCAGACTGCTTCCTTGCAACAAGGTTGATCGCTAACTGAATTCAATTGGTTTCCGCGATGCGTTCTCTTCATTTTCTTCTTATTGTACTGCTCGCTGTGACCTCCGTGCAAGCGAAACCGTTCTTCGACGCGATTTATGACGCCATAAATGGAAATAGTAGAAGAACATACGGCTACAGTGGCTATGGGAATTACGGGTACGATTACAATAGAGGATATGGGCATGATAATGGGAACAGAAGGGAGAGGCAAGGGAAATCTTGGAAGGAGATATGTAGGGCTCATTACCCAGATGCCATCTCCAATCCTGGCGCGGGAGGGATAGTTTGCCCGTACTGAGGGTCAGATCGCGTGTTCTTCGCAATGGAGCGTTTGCTTCGACGCCGCAACATCATGAGGATGGGCTGATCCATTGTGTTCTTTCCATTTTGTGCACAATCAACGGCGCATCCCATAATGAAGCTGCGTGAATATGTGTGTTTTTAAAAGATATTCATCGATAGAAGACTGTTATAAACCGAGATGAATCCATGAAGAGTGAACGAAGTTTTGTGTGAATTTATCGCTAAAATTGTTAGCGGAGTTAAATGTTGCCGTATTTAGAGTAATTTGCGATATATTTGTGATAACCTTGTGATAATGAGTTCGTGTATATAATCTCATTTAGTTTCTCTTAATGCATTGAGGCCCGGATGAATGAATTGTGCTGACTATTCGAGAACACGCGATGTTTTTTTACGATTTAGAAAAAAAAAAAAACGATTGGCATATTTGTACTTATAAATTTTTTTGTGGAATTTATTTGGGGAAAAAATTCAGTGCATATTACGACCAAAGTTATAATCGCAGTTCATTTAAATTTGTACTCATATAAACATTTACCTCTATGTAATACTGAAAAAGAATTATTTTATATTATTATAGGATAATCAGATGTAAGCGATTTGTTTTGTAAATCTGAGACATTACCATATATAATATTTCAAACCTTGTGATCGATCTCAGTGAAATAATAAATATTAAAAATATATACATTTGTTTCTCTATGTGAAAACTGCAGGGTCTTTAACATACATAAATTGTATATAAATATATTATTATGTAGGTTATTATGCAAATATATACATATATTATTAACATATATTATGTGTATGTTAATATATTATGTAAGTAGTTATAATTTTAATAAAAAATAAATAATAAGATTAAATCCTTTGTTTTAATTACAACCTTTATGTGTAGATTTTTATATTTTTTAAATTTAAATACCTATTGCAACGTCAAAATGAAGCGTGGTAGAAATATAAATTTAAATTTACTTTTATACTTTTTATTTCATTAAAACCCAGAAACTATTGCAAAACTTTTCTATTTTGAACTATTTTTAAGGTTCTACTTTGAGTTCAGATAGTTAACTTGACTCATAATTAAATCTACTAAGAATAGCAACTATGCAGTCATACTAAAACATTTGTGAGGCTTAGCTGACCGCAAATTTTAAACAGTGTTGCGGTCAAGAGAATGGTTCCGTATTCTATTTGCATACTCTTACTTTCTTCTAATAGCTCTTATTCATACAATAAAAATTCATTTTACTTACATATTAACGTAAATTATTGAAATTATAAAAACAATAATTCGTGACTTCACTACAAAGATAAAGATAATAGAGAATCTCGTCAAATAACTGTCAAACAAAAAATAGGTTGCCAAATGGAAGAAAAAAAGGTGTTGAACTCTTTTTAATGCTTTTATGTTTTTTTATTGTTTTTTTTTTTCTTCTATTTTTTTCCCACAGGACTGTAGACGTTGACGTCTGTTTTTTTTCGCGCTATTGTTTTTCAGTAAAGTTTATTAGCAGTCTTAGTAAGTATTTTAGACTTGGGTGGATATTTTCGGTTGATAAATTGAAGACATATAAAGTCATCACATAGAGAAGCAGCCCAGTGTATAATATATTTTGTCATACATTATGTAACAATTTAAGCTTGCGCTTTTCGAAGCAAAGTTAGTTATATGATTGATTATTCTAATAGGTCTTTACCGATGAAACAGGCGATTAGTTTATTAATATTTTAATAAAAAGTTTTTTTACTACAAATTACAGCAAAGCCCCACATTTTTAACAAGCTTATAAGTTACCACAGATTACATTAGAAACAAAGGAAGTTTGTTTTACTGTCTTATCTGCAAAGACAATTTCATGTTTAAAGACCTAATATGCATTACCAATACAGCAATAAATAAAATTTAACGACAGCGCTGTGGTTAGCTAACATGCAATTTTATGAACGCAGATTGGGCAAATAGCCGCAATATAATACCTGCATAACACCCACTTGCAAGGAAATGTCTAGTATATAAACAATCACTAAACTTGGAAGACTTTCTCGAACTTTTTCTTGTCATTAGTAGAAAAATATGGATTTTATTTAAAAAATAACAGTTAAGGTACGAACTAGAAATCTATATAAATAAAAATGAATAGCTAGATTTGTTGCTAAGGGCAAAACTCGAGAAATGCTGGATCAATTCGGATAATGTTTCTTTTTAAATATTCGTTGTAGTCCGCGAAAGGTTCTTATAAAGAGAAAAATTTAAATAACTGGACATCCGTGCGATTAAGAGATGCCAGAGCCCATTTCCCTATCTTTTATTAAACCCTTTTCTTGAAATCTACTATGGTCAGCAGAGCATTTGAAGCATCTGTGGCGTTGCTTGTGTTGTGATGTGCTGGCGACGGTAGTCACCTACCATATGAGTCTTGTAACAAAATTTTTGATGTAATACTATTTGTTGATGTAATATTGCTTTTTTTATTTAAACTGATTAACTGCGCAAGCATTCATCAAAATCAAATCAAAATATTTATTTTACCATTAGGTTTCTCCAAGAAATTCTCAACCAAATTCCAACCACCAATGACTTCCAACCAACTCTGATGACGGTAACTGCTGAGATATCAATCCAAAGGCCTTTGTGTGCCTATGCAACGTTTTTTTAACTTTGTGTTTTTTTTTGAAAAAAAAAAAAAAAAAAAAAAAAACAAAATCTATTTATTTGATATCTATGTTTTCAACAGGGCTGAAAGTAAGATTTTTTTATCAAGTTAGTAAATTTCAGCAGTGTTTTTGGGAATACTCAGCTATGAGGATCTGCTTACTGATTTTTGTAAGATAAAGGGTGGTAGGTAATATGATTTTTATAAGATAAAGGTCTATCACCGCCTAGGAAAATAAGCAAAATATCTGACAATGTTGCCTACCCTGATACTGAGTAATATTGTAAGAGCAATTTGTGGAAATCGATTCTGGTGTTCTTAATTCAAATAAACGCAGAAAGATATCAGCACTAAAGTTATTTAACCGTACGAGTATTCTTCTGAAGACATGACATTAAGACACATGAGCCTTAACGGTTATTCGAATAAATTATATTGGCGAGGTCACTTGACGCATAATACAAACACAAATTGTTAAAAAAAATACCCTCTGTTCGCAACAAGTGAGTACCTATGAAGTATTACGTCTCAAAGTTAAATTGTAAAACACGACACAACTGTATCAGGTATTAATATTCATATATATGCAACAAATAATAGACCCATTTAAATATTTTGCATACAAGACCAAGGTCTAACTTTAATTTTCATACTCTCAAACCAAAAAAATACTTGATGCATATACAAATTCTTCTCACGTTCATGTAGGTTTACTGATATGTTTTTGATAATAAATAATTCATTAATTTATTATATATGTATAGTTGACAAATAAGTATGTTTCCATAGGTAATAACTTGACTTAAATAAAATGATCATTATATATTTATATGTTTTTATTCTTCGAATAAAAATTGTTCTAATTAATAAATATATTATAGTTACTGATTGCTCTCAGTTTTATCTGAAGATCTGAACTTATAGAAAAACTTTTCATAAGATCAAATATATAAAATAAAAATATTTGAAATAACATTCGAATTTGACATTTGTAGCTAGGATATTTTAAGGAGAGATCTACAAATACAAATGTAGAGTATCTAATAAAACTCTTATTACAAAAAGAGCACTCTACAACTTTTATTAACAGCTATAGAAAGTTATTAAATTTAGAACATTTTTAAATATAGAATTTATAACTTATTGAGTTATAGAGTATTGGCAGTTAAGATAGAACCAACCATGTAAGATGAGCCTCACTTATTTTAAATTTAAATATCTAAATAATAAACAGCAAATCTGTAAATTTATTTAAGTTGGTTATTAATGGAATATTTTGTAGAATCAAATAAAAATAACACATTATAAAGGGTTGACCCCATTCATTTTGAGATTAAATTTATTTACGACATCAAAAACACTCTGAATAGATGCAATATTTACACTTTGTTACAGATTGTTAGATAATGGTGACCCAGATAACGTGTTAATTTTGTTGATAAGGACGTAAGGAGAAACAAACATTGTAACATTTGTAGTACTACGAGTATCTCGCTTGTTCAATGTATTTTTTTTGAAAATTGTTTTAATTTTAATATTAAAATACTGGTTAATTAATAATAGATGTGATATACATATTTATACTATTCACCTATAGTGTACCTGTAGCTGTCGTTGGACGATACGATAACGATATTTTGAGAAACAATCACAACTCTAGTTCGGAGGACCTGACAACTCTCTAGTTTGTTGTTTTGTTTTCAATACGCACTTTAGATAACTTGACGGCTCTAAAATTAACTACACAGAGTTGTGACATGAATGTTTCAAAAATAAATTGGACTGGTCTCTGGTCAATCATAATCATCATCTGCGTAAACTGCGTCCATAGATCTCCTCCATAAGCCACCTCCACAATTTTACAAAAGAAGCGGTCAGAAGCAGTTGTATTCACCGTCGACCCGCGGCCCTAATCAGGTCGTTTGTCCACCTTGCGGGTGGACGTCCTACGTCTCCCCCCCCACCTCTTCTCGAAAAATTCGATTTGAACTAAGATTTAAAACTTTTTATTAAGTACTGTTTCACTCGACTTCGTACGCTTGACTTTATAAAAATAAGCCTATGATACTCTCTGATAATATAGCTTTCTAAAGATGAAAGAATTTTAAAGGCACTTTTTGAATTTATTCTTTAAAAAAAAAAAAAAATCTTTTCTCTTTATAATATTATATTAATTATTAAACAAAATCATGTGGTATATAACTTAAAAATCTGAAGTGCATTATTTTTATATACCTACCAATTAAAAATATACTTCATTGAAAAATATTCTAGTAGGTATAAACAACTCTGTGTATTTATTACGCTACGCCTGTCAAAGTTAGATATCGTGGCGAATTGTAGACGAGTTAGTTCATCAATCAAGGTGGATACTGGACGAGCTTACGGCATCTTAGGAGGGGTTCGAATTCAACGTTACAACTTCACGATTCAACTTAAACAATTAATTTTCGTAGCGCCAGCGTACCTACACTTTCGCCAAAACAATTATTCGAATTGAACAGAGCACTAATTACTGTACTAAATGATGTTAATGATAACAAAATTACCACATTGAATAATGAAGAATTGTTGAGTGTCCAAATTAATGGCAATTTTTTTGTGCTTTTATACATAATATTGAAAATAATTCGTTTATTTAAACCAGTCATTCCATACAGCTTGTCGGTGTCAGATTTGCGCTATATACCAGGTGGTGCCTTTAATATATTTTTATTTACTTTAAAGGCAACTCAAATAGGCCACATTTTTAAAGTAAAATAAAAAACTAAATTCTACTATCCTAATAAATTTATATTAGAGTAGTAATATGAGCCTTATGTAAACCGCTTACTCTGGCTTTCCATAGCGGTAGAAAGCTAACAGCAGTGGTTCACATATAGGCAGTCGAGTCTGCTTGCAATCGTGCATGGAATGCTGTTGTATGGAAGCTATGCACTCGGGCCTCCGTGAACATTGCAAATGCACTACAAAATATATAATAAATATACCAAATGGAAAATCGACATTTATACATTTAGCTGCTAGCTGGTACGCTCGACTTATATCTTTTACTAGCTGGTGCCCGCGACTTCGTCCGCGTTCAAAATCTTAATATAGCCTAAAGCCTTCCTCGATAAATGGACTATCCAACACAAAAAGAATTTTTCAATTTGAACCAGTAGTTCTTGAGATTCATCCTCCTTCCTAACTCAGTTAATTTTAATTTTAGAAATAAATACGAGTATATTCGAACTTTGCTTACTTTGAGGATTTTATCTTCCACCCCTTCCACAAGTTTTATTCGAAAATTTCTTTCACCCATCGATATTACATATATTCTAGAAATTTAAATAAAAAATTTATAAAATTTTGATTTGTTAATAAATTTTTCTGGACAATATAGGTACCTCGTCCAACAGATATTTTGTAAGACATTTAATATGTTCTATCTTGTATAAATTCAAAATGGTTCCCTTTTCAATTAATCAAGTGCTCAATAATGCGGAGTGAACCAAGGATTATAATATGCTGCAACCATTCGTTGTCTAGTTTAAAAGCCGGTTTAAAATTTAGAGCGTTGCCATGTTGTTTTGTTTGGTAATTGTACAAGTTTTTGTTGAATAGATTGGAACTTATTGAACTTTTGCATCCATTTTAAAATTGGAGCAGATCAATACGTCTTACGTAAAAAAAGGGTTGTGAAACATAATTAAGTTTTTTAAGAAAAAAATTATTTGCAATCAAGTCAAACCACCCACAATGGTTTTTGTCGAGGAAGGTTTATGTCTATAAAAAAAAAACCCAAGAGAAGCCGGGGACCGAGTCGCTAGTGGAATGTAAGAAAACAATATTCAAATCAATTAATTTAAAAAATACCAATAAATTATTGTGATAATACATTATTTCTCCTGATCGAATTTTCATAGCAACATTTTACGCTTTCACTTACATTTATGGTGTGCCAGACAGGAGTTTTCTTTTACGTGAGTAGGTAAATAATGTTGGATCGTTCATGTAGGTAATGTATAGGCAATGTAATAAAAGTCAATCAAACTCATTTGGAAATATCTCACAATATGTCAAGGAAGAAATCTGTTTGCATCACTAAATTTCTCGCGAAAAATAAACGAATATTTTCTTTGACATTAGTACAGACGACAAGGGTTGCTTTTATCACGGACAGTGACTGCGAGCAACGCGAATACCTTAAAATTTTTACCCTTCTATTGCCGACGTTTTGTGACGAAAAAACGAATATTCTTTTTGTGTTCAAAAATATCTCTTCGGATGTTCGGGTTTTAGGGGACAACAATCGTGTTACACGCTTCCTGAACGAAGGTGGCTTTGTCGCTGAGGACTCGTTAATTTGACTGTGAAGCATTTCTTTACTGAAAGTCACACGAACTTTATTAAAAAGATACAGCAATAATTACCTTATATTGACGTGTTGAAGGACAAATTTTAAATTAAAACAGAAATATTATATTTAAAATTCATATAAGAAGACATTTTTGTAACTTTTTACGCTAATTCTAATTGTAATGATTAGGTATATGCATTGTAAATGATTGGTATTATTATTAATGTAAAATCATCAACTATGACTGCGGTTAATCATTTAATGTTTGTGGATTATTACCTGAAACATTACATAGAATAATTTACCAGATTTTGATCCCACAACAATACAATCATTTCCGCATTAAGTATGGTTAACGTGGTTATAACTTATGACAAATTGCAATTAGTAGATAGGTACTTTACATAATGTGTGGTTAATATTTAATAAAATTCATTTACTTGCTTTGCTTGATATCAACATTTATTATAATCCAACAAAAAATTTTTTTTCATATTGAATATATGATATAAATATTATAAAATGAAATAAAAATTTGAAATAAAAAAAAAATTATATATTAAAATGTGAAGATTTCATCTATAAATACCACATAAAACATAACAATAAATAAAAAAATTAACCCATTCATATTTACTAGTAAAAATTCAAACTCACATACATTATTTTCTAGTGCTTCCTTACACTGTATCCGAAGTCTAGATTTAGTTTATGATGTGTATAAATACTTGATCGAGAACAATTTTCCGCTACACACTCTGTCACGAAGTTCGTCGTTAATAACACAGTTGAATGACCAACAATTTGAAATATGTGCCTAGAGAACGTGTAGAAAACTTCAATTGTTATAGATATCTAAGCACATAGCGTCGAGAACACTTGCCGTATATCATTTTTCGCGGAGATGATATGGGTGACGGAAACCGGATAGACAAATTGGACCGTTTTCCCTGACATAAAACAATAAGGTGGTATCCCCCGAGGCGGTTCGGGTGAGCTGGGTGAAGTTGGGTTATAAACTTGAATAAATCGGCGAGCAAGGTTGTGTTCAACCGACTAATACAATTTTAAATGTACAAATATCAATTCAGTTTGTTCAAAATTTTGGATTAAACGAATTCCTTTGATCAATTGAAATGATTAGCGATATTTTTCGCCCTCATTCTGTTTGATTAGAAATAGAAATTATTATAGTTTATTTAGTTAAGGACAAATTCTAGTAAAAATATAAAAAGAAATAGGATAAATATGGTAGATTCTGGTTTTACTGTCATTGTTGTATAATTATATTTGTACTGACTGACAATGCTGTAGGTATAATTTTATGTATTAAATGAAATTTGTTATGTTACAATAATTGGCTTGTTTTAAAGAGACGTTAAGTATAATATGTCTAGATAAATAAATAAATAAATAAATAAATAAATAAATAAATAAATAAATAAATATCTTCACACATTCCATACATCACCATCAAGTTCCATACTAAGTAACTATAGGCTTGTATTATGGATGCCACAGTTGATATACTACATTGATTACTTTTTTTTGTAAATATATACATATTATAGACACAAAGGTAAATGTTAACACATAAACATTTTCCCCTAGCGAGATTCGAACCCGTGACCGTTTGGTTAACAGTTAGGTTTACTAACCACTAGACCAAACGTGTCACTAGATATAAATACTTTTTGAAGTTATCGTGTCACACTTATCATTAAATATATCAAAATATTACACTGTAAAAGTTTTTTATTTATTGTTAACAAGTATAATTTTTACTTGAAAAAAATCTGTGATCAATTACGTTACTTCTATCTAACTATTATAATTTTAAACAATATCTATTTATGTTCCCTTTCCATCAGAAACATAGGATCTTAGTTCTCCGAAACATTTATAGCAGAAAGTCCGATTAGGGGGATGCGAGACATGAAACCTGTCAAAATGTCTTGCCCTTATATTGTTGCGTGTTCTTGCTTACGACTAAAGCGATGCTATAAAAATTTGCGTCACAAACATTGTATGACGATATCGATTGAATAATTTGAATTGTAATACACACTTCACTACATACTTTGGGCAAAAAAATGCAATTAATTTGGTACATTTACTAGGTGATTTTCTTCATTTAAGTTTTAGTATAGAGACGAAATTAGATAAACTGTGTGAGATTTCACAGATCACTATAGTTTTTACTGGTTTGTTTAAGAATCAAAGTATAGTTTTAGGAGATTTGACCTTATTTGCTTTATATGAAAATATGGCCGCTTTTTGTATTTTTAGAATTATACATTATATAACACTATTTAAAATTTACAATTTCAAAATTTACATTTTGGTTGGTTGATGAGAAGTAAAAAAATAATAATTCGTAAATTAATTGACATCAAATTTAATCAAATCGTAACCCGTCATAAATACTCTATCAGAATGCACATTAGTTGGTGTTCTACAATAGTGTTCACAAACGAACAGCATACAAAGGGAGTAACAATCGCGTTTGTTATTAGTATGTATAGCTGCAATGAAAATGTAAATTGAAAATCTAGTTGCAGCCAAATGGAAGTGCCAGAACCAATTGCATTGTATTATTTCAAAAAAGGAATTCCAAGATGGCGCCTCGATTCGTAGGTCAATTTTCCGCTAAGTTGACCAACTGGGCATCGAAGCGTTTTGCCGCGAATTGCGCATGGTTTAAACCAATTGCACAGAGCAATGGACGCGTCCAATGTAAATTGCAAACAGCTTTATTTGCACACCATCCACGATAGATATGGTAATCGGCCTTTTAACGGCGAACACGTTTTTTCACGCCCATTTCGCCTATTGTTAATTTATATATTGATTTTTCATATATATTTCTCTGCACCAATTTAACAATAGTTCAACTAGACTGCAATAGTACATAGAATACTCATAGTAAACGCTTCTATTCAAAACGATTGTGTATTCATATATTTATTGTGCTTTTATATTCTACTACCATTTGCAAGGAGTCGCAATTGTAAACTGTAAAAAATAATAGCATATATGTCGTTACATATAAACGCCTTAAGAGATCCTAAGTCGGTATTTATTATTAATAATAATATTTCGTAAGTACAACTAAGGGCCTGTACACACGACGTTCAATCGAAACGCGTCGGTAACGCGATGTTGTGTTGCTACCAATGATGGACATATTTATAAATATTTTGGTGATATTTACATACACATGTAAAGTATTTAATCAATATTCTAAATCATTTATACAAAAAAAAAAAAAAAAAATTATGCATAATATCCAGCTTGAGTTTAGAGCTTTAGAGCTTAGAGCAGCTTTAGAGCCTTTAGGGTTTAGAGTTCCAAACTTGCTGAACCCGGGCGAAGTCGGGAGCGGGCCACTAGTACACATATAAAATTATGTAATATAAAAAAAAATGAAATGAGGTCGCATGAAATAATATCTTACTACGAATTCATAAATCATTTGTACAATAGTTCCAGTTCCATTCACTCAGGTTACTCCCCGCAAACTAGTGAATGTAATTTGTCTTTATTGAAAATCTTAATCGAAGGCTTCCTGAAGGTTTCTTTTTTCATGTCTCTTTTATTTGTAAATATCGTAAGGAATATGGGCTCATATTGTACACGATGACTTGTACATACAATTACATACACCATTAATAGGTATTGGTATATGTTTATGAGTTTCTGGTGCTTTGAGAACTTCCTGGTACTTACTCGTACGAGGACGCTTATAAACATCAATGTACTAAATGAAACTTTAGTATTAGAATCAGAATAAAAGTATATGAGATAAATAAATATGTTTAGTTATAGTGTTTATATACATAGGTTTTTTTAATGGAAAATATAAAGTAATTTTTTTAGCAATATTTTGACAAAAATTGATCAAATAAAGCCGCATTAAGAAAAATTGATCAATAATAAATTTGAAAATAGTAATATATTTAGTTAATGCTTTTGTATTGAAAATAAATTGTTATTTATTCGAAACTTTTTACAAAAACTAGTAACGAAGTTTTTTGGAGATGTAATTACCCATTATTGAGGCAATGCCACATGACAGGATAGAATAGGAATATTGTATAAATAAGTAGAAAGAATAAAAATCTCATATTTATGTTTGCATGATTTATTTCAAAACATAACTTATTAAAATAATATTAATTATTACTAAATTTTATTGTTTATGAAAATAAAGTCATAGAACAATATATCGTTGTAAATGTGATAAAATAATTCATGTGATATTAAAAAAATATGAAATATTAAAAAAAAATAGTTGCATTGGTCATTTGCATAGCCAACCATTTCATCGAACGGAAGCGATTTAAGACTAAAAAAATAATGAAATCAGTGGCCAAATGCTTCGGGCAGACACCAATTAGATAGTAAAGTTAGGTTTTGATATATTTATTATTTGGCGTGACTGAATGCCTAATGCCTCGGTTAACTGCGACTACTGTTGAATGATTTTATGGTACGTCTGCACATTCTTCGTTCCAAGTCAGGAGTCCGTGTAATGTCTCTCGGGTAAAGAGGTCAGGTGCATCGTAAACGGATCATTTGTCTAGTTGCCTGTCGCGTAACAGACGCATAGCGTATATAACTCGTACGCAATGGATCGTATAAAGTGTATTACCGATTCAATATTCTCCTACATCCTTCAAGCGTCTAGATTGTTTTTTTATAAATACATATACACAAATGGAACAAACTAATAGTGACTTACGTAAGAAGTGACCAGGTCAATCATGATCAGATTAAGCTATATTGAGATTCACTGGCGCAAATAGTCCCTTAACAAGTAATATTAAATCACAAGTTAAAATTGTACAAGAAAACAGAAGTTAAAAAGAAAGTGATTATGAAAAGATAATTATTCACAATAAATCCTAATTGTAAGAAAATGTCTTGGTATAGATATAAATTTCAGTCATCAGCAATTTTGGGAGAGAATTCTGGAGGGACTTCGACGAAAATGAATGAAATGAAATGAAATGAGAGCTTTCATCATCATCTCAATCCTAGGGCATCCACTGCTGGACACAGACCTCCTCCATATTTTTTTACAAATGTCAGTCAATCAGTCAAAACAAGTCTGGATTTAGCGTAGACCAGAGCTTATTAAATAGTCAGTCCATCTAGTGCGTAAACGTCCTAAACTACGCTTGGCGATCCATGATTTCAATTCAAGAACTTTTCGGCCTCAGCGATCGGTAGCTTCACTAGAGTTTACCGCCATAAATCATTAAGCACTTCATAAATCTTAACATTTAACGATTGACCTTGAACACTCGTGCAGTTTGTTTATTAAAGACTGATGATTATCGACATAGATTGTGAAGAACTTTGGATCAAACAATAAAATTATAAGAAATAAAAAAATACAACATTTCCACAGCGTGTGTACATATTTAAGCAAATGTCCGCAAATTTGTTTATCCCAATATTTGTTGTACGGCCGGATTACCAGCAATGACTCTGAGAGCGTTGATCACTCTTTGAGCGGTAGAAAGTGTTGTTGAAGATTGTGTTGTTGTTGAGGCTGCGTCGGTTGGTTCTGTTGTTATAATTTCAATAGATACATCTGGAGTTGTCTGGGTAGTCGCCGTGGAGTCATCTTGCGTAACGCAATTACTTATAAGCAGTGCACAGTAGAGAACAGCTATAAGGTAAACATTCTGAAAAAGAAAATCATAAAGCAAAATTAAAAAGTAGTAATAATTTTTTTACATTTAGTTATAACAATAGGCATTGACAGTGGATCCTACACTAGACAATGTCTGTACCGTGGAAGCAACTCATTATTACAACTACAAAAAACTAAAGAAAAAAAAAAAAAAGAAAAAACTATGAATGAGAGAAAATTATCAAATGTTTTAAAAACTCTACATATATAGACAATTGGAAATAAAAAGAAATCGAACTCACATTACAATAAGCCATTTCTGTCGATATACCTGAGAGTTCCAACAAAAGATGTTTAACTGTCTGTCAGCACTGTCTTGTACAGTATTTATAGTAATAAGTAAGGATTTATCGAAGGTTAGAAAGCATTTTTTTTAGTTTAATTGTGATATCGTGCAGTTCTATGTCCACCCATCACAATAAAGTGAACCTCGGAAATTATCGTCAAGTATGTATTTAGCGCCTCATCATAGATTTGTTCGCCTGATGCAATCTTACCAATTGCTACATTACTTTTTATTTCAAGTTCTCTCGTCTCGGCCAGCTCGTCTGGCAGCAGTAACCACCGCCTATCAGAAGATCACCGTGAAATAACGCTTTCAACGCGGACGAAGTCGCGGGAACCAGCTAATATTTGATAATTGGATTTGTATCGCATAGCGAAGGTTCTGAAGAAGTGCACTAAGTTTGCTTACAAATGAAAGAGTGAATAAATAAACTTTATTTTTCAATACTGGGTGTATTTTTAACTAATATTTTTAAACTACTATTTTAATTTACTGAAGACCTTCTACACCAATATGAAATTACTGGATGTAAAGATTATCCTCATTGAACTTCAATGGTAGAGGAACATTTGGCATTGACATAGTTAGCTGCAGAAAAAGTCAATGAGACAATATGACAATAAAATTAATTTACTTACAATTAAATTAGTAAGTATGCATTTTCTTTTAAAACTGATATTCGTTTTCGTAGAAATTCATACTTCTCCTAACTTTCGAGGCTACGAAAGAAGCAGTTATCGGTATTATAAGCAGTCACGGAATCACTTCTGTGAATTTTTCATTATGTTAGAGATTCAAAAGTACATAATAGATTTTGCAACATAATTTTTGTACCACTTTCCAAGATAGTTATATCAAAATTACATATATAAAAAATAGTAATGAATTGGCGTTCATATTTTCCCGTTTTCATTTCGTTCACACTGAAAATCTCCGTGTTTTATTTGACACCCACGTCAATCGGAATACGAGTAAAGTGAATAATGTCTAAAGTATTTTGTGTTAGAAGACGTCGGGACGCGATTAGATTTACACATGACAATGTTCGCAGCATTTGAATACAATATGTTCGCAACAGGAGGGTTTTAGGAACTATATAATATAAATGTAACCGGAATATTGTTGCAAGGTTTTTAAAATGTACTTTTTGAATTGGTAACTTATAAGGATATATATTAGACAAGAAAAAAGTAGTTCTTACTCTTATACATTATATTGGTTCATAATCTGGCACTTTATATAAAGGTCGTCAGACAGGTTGACGGTTCACTTGATGGCACAGTAAGTTTTAATTTTAGAATGAAAAGTGTGAATAAAATTCAAAATTTATAAAAAATAAAATAAAATAAAAATAAAGTTTAAACAAACCATTAGCATTTACAAATGCTCTTAATGTTTATAAAAAGTATTTGAAATAAAATAGAAAATACATTTAAAAAAAAAAAACAGCATTTAAAATGCTAGCATGAAACACACTAGCATAAATTTTCTAACCACTTATACAATGTACAGAGTTTGACATACCTTGACTTGAGACCAAAATTTTGCAATCCTGATTATTTCAATGAACCATTCGGGCTTTTAAGTTTAAAATATAAAGAGGAAATTCGTATAGGTAGGTGTAAAATTACGAGATTAACTCATAATGTGATACGTAGCGAAATTAAACAATAGCCATAAAGCGGTACATTGTATCGTGACGTCTCTCATTACGTGAGTGTGTATAGCAAATTTATCCTTTTAGATGCTCAAGCTATTGTGACCAACTTGATATAAATGTTAAGACTTGAGGATTTTCCTCTTTGAAAGAAACCTGTGGCGAGGGCCAAGTTTTTATAAAATAAAGGAATTGACATGGCTAAAAGAATAACAGAGTTAAAGTTAATACAAAAACATTTTGCAGAGGAACAACACAAGTAGTATTTGATGAAGGTATCACAAGGTATAAATGTGATGAATAGTAAAAGAATAATATAGCAATTTGATGAGCACATTGCACAAGTGTATAAGCTTGCAAATTTTGTTTGAGGCAGACGTCAACTGTCACAAGTTTTTTTTTTTGAACATCTATTGCTTACTGGCATGAACTTTGATGATATTCTACTAACATGAAGCAATACACTACCCAGTCTAGTTTATAGGCCGGAGTGTACAGGACAAGCATTCCAATTTACGGAAGCGACGTTAGACTAATAGTGAAGGACGTTTTTGGTTTTAACATAAGGGAAAATGTTTCATCAATACGACGTTTTAATTGCAAAATAAATTTGATTCATTATCAAAATATAAAGCGACAGTTGAACGTTAAGATCCGATTTTCTACACAAACAATTGTATGGCCTCCAAATTAAGAACTTATAGAGTTGTGCCATGGGATAACCACACAAAAGACGAAATACTGCATAAATAGACCACCCTATTATTTCATGGTGGTGTTCTGTAAGGGGGTGATTACTGCCGCCATACGGTCTGTCCAAATAAACACAAACGCAGTCTTTTACTCTCTCACCGAAACACAACAGCACACATTCTTTCACAAATTTCACGGGGGTCTTCTGCAAAGGGGTGCCTACTTGTCAGATCCAGGCCAGAGCCAACTTCAAAAAATTCATTTCAAAAGATGGTACTTAAGTCAGAGCGCTAAGATAAGCACCTTAACCACTCGATCAATAGGCTCGTCACCAGAATCGGATGGGAAATTAAATTTGTCAAACTATAATACAGAAAATCTCTCAATAAAATTAGTCCAATATTTTCCCATAATCATGGTAACCCCGTTTAGAAAGTTAAAATTGTAAATGCTCCGCTCAGACCGGGATCGTTTGTATCTTTATATATTATGTCTCCATGTAAACTGTTTACAACTCACTACGAGTTTCGCATTTACATCCCCAATAACATAAAAGTTAAGTAAGCTGTCGTTTTGGTATACATTTTTAAGGGTGCATTAATATGTTTATTTATTTTATGTAACAGTAAAACGATTTTTCAAGATGGCAGAACGGATATAATTGTATACAAATTGTTTCATAAAAATTAAAGTTTTTTTTTCTAATTTTACGATAAATAATTTTAAATTCATATTGGGTTTTAAAAATTCATATCAATCCTTTTAAAATTAATTTATAAAATGCATAACTTCTACAAAAATGGCTGGATGTTTTAAATATAGCCATATTAATACTCGTAAGTCAGTTAGTACATAAATTCAACACTTACCTAAAGACAAATTACAATACTCTATAAAATAATGTTTTAGCTAGTTTTATTGTTACTAGCTATTGACGAACTAGTGTTATTATACAATACTAGCTGTCCCGCTCCCGGCTTCGCCCGGGATGCATTTTTTCCGTAAAAACCTTCCCTGATTATCCCTCTATCCATTGGTGAAAACCGCATGAAAATCGGTGCAGTAGTTTTTGAGTTTATCGCGAACAGACAGACAGACAGACGCGGCGAAGGAATTATAACCCCTCAAAAAAATTATGATCAAATTTCAGTCAATTGGCGAAAATTATAATAATAATTTTACTAAAAAAATAAAAAGCAAATACATAACTATTTTACTAAAAACATGCCGAGACTGTTTACTATTATAAATACGTCAAATGTAATAAAAAAAATGTGTTTTCACTCATACAACAGTAATTGATGCGTGAATACGCAATTAATCATAAACTTGTTAATACTTTAAATGGTGCTAATAAATTAGTGAGTTCCAAGAAAAGTTGTCGAGGGAAAATAGCACAAATAGCGCGCTACTGGGGCCGGTGTTAAAAGTTTTGAGAGGCGGAGTTTGTTCGCGCATGCGTTGAGGTACTGCTGAAGAAGTTCTGGTGAGGCTTCGACGTCGACTGCCAACGGCAAAGAAGAGCAGTCGCCGCGATATCTTGCTGTCATACAGACGCACTCGAAATGCACTTCTGCATAACACACATTAATACGTAGTGACAAACAAACAAAAAAATTTCGCGCGTCAATTTTAAACATCGAATCGTAACTTTGTTGAATGTTTAACATTAACTTTTGAACTTTGTCAAAGTTTAGTCAAAGTATTAGTTCGCTTTGTTAAATGGAAGCTTGTCTCTTTGTTCCGATTAGGTAATTACAGTCAATTATCATGAATGCTAAATTAAATTTGAAATTAAATTTTAATTTTATGGATTAAGGACTTAAAATTACTTTATTTTTCACATATATTTATTGAGGTTTAAAATTGCCAAATAATTATAAAACTGGAATTATTAAAATAATAATTTTTATCTTGAATTAAATAATACACACACATAATAATAACTTAAAAAATAATTTCTACATTTTAATAATTTACTATAGCGCTGTCTTGAAATTTTCTAAAACTAATTAAACAATTGTTATTATTTAATGTACATAATTGTTTTATTTTATTTTTTTAAAATATAAAGTTAAATATCACAACCGTCGTCTTTTTAATTATTGGATTAGTTAATTTTAATTAATAATATAATTTCAGTAGCCCACATCAATTAATTTTATTTATTATTATAAAATACTGTTGTACAAAAAAATAAATACCACAATTTTATGCCATACAACGACTGATTTTTTTTATAAAATTTGTTTTCCTTTCTTTAACTAGAATAGTTTTGTAAATTCCGTCGGTTCAAACTAAATACAGTGACAATATTATTACGTTTTTTTTTAAAATAATTAAAGCTTAATTAGTTGTTTGTATTTTCAAATATACCTACCTATATACATTTAGTTGCTCGCCTTAATGACTAAGGCCTCTTTCACCAACTACAAGTAAAGTGTTGATTAGTTACTTTTACAAATAATTTTATGTTTTATTAAATTATGCACTCGGTTTACTGCATCCTTCGATAGGCGATTTTTTTTATTATTTTCTTTTTAATGTTTGGAACTTTTAACGTACAAACAAAAGTATATCAGGTCCATCATTCCCGGTGACCGGTGACTTTAAATGGCGGTTAGCCTACTTGACACTTTACTCAGAGATGGTGAAAGAGGCCCTAAGCGATTTTACGATTGTGTTTCGTTATCGAAATATAAGCGAAAATACGTAAACGAATGCAATTTAAAACTCGTTAACGCTGAATTGTGCGTTATAGGTTCATAATTTCGCGAATGACCGTTTCTCAAACAAACGATGGAACCACGATACAGCATATTTTCATGATTCCCACTAATAACGCATTTGCGGTAGAGGCATACGGCGCAACGGGAACAAAATGACTGCTATTATTTCATCAATAAGTAATACCTACTAGTAATATAATTTCGTTCCAATACGAAAAACACCACAATGAAATTACTTAAAGTTATTTTAAATACTTAAGTTGAAAAGAAGTCTCTTTTCTTCTCTATATTCAGTGGTTTACCAGTGAAATTGTGATAAAATAAAACTTTCGCAATTTTTTAAAATTTATAATAACACTAGCTGTACCCGCAGTTTCGCCCGCCGTTTAAGGCGGCTCCCTCCATAAGGTCATGTTTTTCTGTGGCAATGACTTTCGCAGTCATTTGGGCAGCCCGTCTGGCGGCAGTAGTCATCCCCTTCGGTGAGTGAGTAAGGGATACCAGAGCGAATTTCAATATCCCTTTCCAATATCTTAGCCTTAATCCTAATATATATTATTTGGTAGCGCACTTGCAGCAACCTTTGGCGTTGCTTATGTTATAGGCGACGGTAGTCACACCAACCATTAACTTGTTGTTTGCCGACCTTAACTTAAAAGTAGATATGAATAAAATATACGTGAATATCGAGGAATTTAAAAAAGTATTAACGTCGTTAACTGTTAAAAGTTTATTTGAAAATATTTTTTAAAATATCTTGCTTTTAAATTTAAATGTTAGCTTAAAACTAGCTCATTTTATTTTATTTTGGTGTAGTTGTGAAAAGTTAAATTTTAGCATTTATTAAACAATATCTACAAATATTAAGAACTATGGCTTTATTACAGAAAAAAAAAACTTGTGTTTACAATGGAAAAGCCAAAATGTTTTCTATGAAATTTAAGGAAAATCGCTAAACTAATATTGTAATTGCAAAAGTTTGTGACATATGATGGATGTTTGTTACTCTTTCACGTGAAATTACTAAACAGATTTTGATTTCACTTTGCAGTAATATAGTTTATGTACAATAGCAAGATACAGAGATAATTTATAAGTAAACGCAGATGTAGTACAAAACTAGTATTATTATAGATAAGGAGTTTATTGTTAACTGAAAAGTGTATTTTTTAGATTTTTTATATATTTCCATTAATTTTTAATATTTCAATGATAAATTACATAACCATTAAAAAGACCGAAGAAAAAAGTTAAAAGTAACGTATTTTTCAATCGTCATTGTATATTATGACCAAGTAAATTTCTGACATAAATTCTTATCCTATGTTTATTAAATTGAAACAAATTTATTTTTAAAATATCATAAGTGCAAACCCTGACTACGATAGTATCACATTATGTATGAAAATGGATAGAAAAAACCTCAAAAGAAAATGTAATGTAAATATGTATAGTGCATAATAAAGAAGTGGTAAGATGCAAGAGGTAGAGGTACGCTAAGGAATAAATCTAGGCTTCCTTTGTACGAGGCACAAGTCTTATAAAGAGGAACGTCTCTGTACTGTAAAATATTCATGCGTCTTGTATTTTGTGGATCGAGAAAATGTTTTCATACTAACACCACGTCTCGTTCACTCCAGGAAATCATTTTCAGTGCGTTGTTTGTTTTTATGCTTTCGTATATATTTTTTAGAGACTTTTTATTTTTTTATTTGAGTTAAGATGCGATCTCACTTGATGTAAGGTGTAGATGCGGCTGAAGGTGGACCACGCTTACCTAGTAAGTGCCCAGATTTGAAGACCCCGAGGTTGTAATTTTGAGGAAACACAGACGCAGGCAGTGAGTTCCACTCCCTAGCAGTTTGGACAAGGAAAATGGAACTGTAACGCTTCATGCGTGACCGAGGAACATCAACCACAAAGGGATGAAATCCCTGTCCGCACCTCGTGGTCCGCAAGTGGATCTAATAATATATTTTAGTTGTCTTAGCCCGCGACTTCGTCCGCGCCTTAAAACTTAGTTCTTAGGTGTTAAGGGTAAATTTTTTAGGGAAATTATGACACAAAGTTACATATAATAATATTCTGTTTATCCGATCGCTGCTAAACTTCGCAGGATCACCAGCTGTGGTAATCTGAAGATTGCCTGAAAATTTCATCAAAATCGGTTCAGCGGTTTTGCAGTCCATTGGGAACATACTCTAAATTTCGAAATTAGATTTGGTCTGGGTGTACTATTAGTTTCTCCCACAGTTATGGCTGGTTCCACAGCTATAGGGCTTTGAGATTTTCAATTAAGAGACACTATTCTCGGTCCTTCGCCTTCCACTAGCCGCTCTCTTGTGGACATTAGTCCATGGAGTCTTCATTTGTCAAGCGGGGCTTATCTACCTAATTAATCTAGCTGCACTAGTATGAGAAGCAGGCAGACATTATTTAGTATAGACTTGGCAAATGCTAATGCTCACCAGACCGAACTAACCAGTCCTACATCACTGACTCCAAGTAGAAATGCAATTTTTCTTCTATAAATAGCAAAGATAAAGTTGCAAATTGTTTATAAAGTTCTTTAATTGTGTCTTTAATCAGATGGTGACCAAATAATTTCATTCTATTTGATATGCTGACCTTACACGTATATTTTAAACACTCGCTTCATATAAATATGAAACTTTTTCTGATCTAGACTTTATAAAGAAAACTATGTCAGTACAATAAACTTTTCAATCGTTTACTTTTTGCGTTTCCAAACAATAGGATTTATTGGTTTTTGATTATTTCAAAGTAAAAGTTGATAAGTACCTACCTATCGTTTGGTGAAACTTGAAAGAGATAACGCGAAACTTGCTGTTGTACCCTTCGGTGGAACTTTGCAAAGGCCTATTATATAAAAGGATCTTTGTTTCGCACGAAATGTTTTCTTTAAAAATTTCGGACGATAATTTTTCTTGTAAAACTTCTCGACGCGCCTGAAGATAGTTCGCGACATTATTTCGGGATCAACTAACTTGGTGTAAGTGTTTGGAACTGCGACAGATAAACAGAATTTGATCGTGGAATGAACAATTTATCACTGTTCGAATTGGTTTTGGTCCTTTTAATAATTATTCCTTTTAATAAAATATATTATGTGCAGTTTGTCTATTTATAGATATTACAAAACTAGCTGTGCCCACGGATTCTTACGCGCTGTAGTTAGTTTTTTGAATCTAACATTTTTCCAAGATAAAAAGTATATTTTAATCCAGGTAATAAATTATCTGTGTGCCAAATTACATCCAAATCCGTTAAGCCGTTTCTGAGATTAGCGTGCACAAATGCACAGACAAACAGACAAAAATTCTAAAAACTATTTAGTTTCGGTTACATAAGCGTGTATAAATTGTTTTTTTGTAAAAAATATATAATGTACAGACACGAATCCAGATTTTATTATATGTATAGTATAGAAGATCACAATCCGCTTCTGTCTCTCCGCTAACTTCTTCTCAATCATCCTACAGATTTTGACTAAGTATTAGAAAAAGCGATAAACGGCGAAGGTTTGTTTACATACATAATACATAAAAAATACATCCGTGTAAAGTCAGGAGCGGGTCGCTAATTAACCATTTTGCATTGTTTTGTGAATGTTATTTCCGAAACGTCATGCCCATTCAGAGAGGTAAAACATTTTGTACTGATTTATTCTACACTCGTGAGTTTTTTTATGTTTCGTCATTTCATGATTCTACCTTTCTATTGTTTTCATTCAAGTTATACCTCAAATTTCTGGATAAACATGGTCAACAAAGTCAACATTTCATATTATTAATTTCGCGTACAAGGAGTTCGATAAGGAGATGATAGCATTCTATCATCTCTTGCTTCTAAAAAATTAAGGGCATAACAAAAAAATATGGGTTTCGTGACACGCAAGAACTATAATATATCTAATACAATATTCCAACACAATATAGGTAATTATATATATAAAGAATTATACAAACTCGTTATTATAAATAAAAGTTATAAAATTGAATATGTTCAATTTGAAATTAAAATAATCATGGAGTAGGCTTCGCAAAGGCATTGTAGAAGTCGCAGTCGAGACAAGTTCCTGCGGCGAACTCTCCGGATCTCTGTGACAGTATCGGCGGCAAGAGTATTGTCTTTGACGTCGCCCCTATTCCAACATATCTTGCTTGCTTATTTAGGAACTTCATAACTTGCGCCAACGGGAACATTTTACCTGTCCTCTGTTTTTTAATCATAAGACTCTTAGATTTTAATTAAAAACGATATAATCAATAATTTTCTGCCTTCCACTAATGACCACAAATTATTCAGTCACTGATGTATGTAATCCACTATCCGACTTTAATTAATTAACAGATATTTTAAAGAAGGTTGTTTTAAAAACAAGGCGGCATGGATATTAGGAAAACATAATGACCTATAAAGATCTTATCGTAGGTTTTGAAGTTCTTTTTTAACTTTTAAGGTTATAATTGTCTTTTTTAATAAAGAAGCTATTAAGGCTACCATCGCCTATAACACAAGCAACGCCATAGGTGCTACAAGTGCGCTGGCGACCATAAAAGGATTAAGGATAAGGGATAAGAAAGGGATGGGGTAATGGGCTCTCATCGAAACACAACCGCATATATGCTGTTCTTTCACAGTGGTATTCTCTAAGGGTGTGGTTACTGCCGCCAGTCGGACTGCCCAAATGACTGCGAAACGCAGTGTGTCCTGCCACTAATTGTACTTTATTTGCAATTGTCGACAAATTGATCATAATTATTATAATTACCTACATATACCTAATACTACTTAAAATATAGTTCAGGGTGTTAGTCCAGTCAAACTTTTATTATGATAAAAGTTGATCTTGATTGTGTATTGATTTTATTTCTCATTTGTTTAGTTAATTGCAATCTATAAGCATAAATTTGTTTCTTAATGACTTATAACAGTAGTTCAATCACCAACTTCTATAAAAATATGTCTGATAATAATATTATGATGATCTTTATTCATCGGAATAAAGAGACAAAATTTCCTTTAAATGTTTAGCTAGCTGTAGACAGTGACAACTAGTACAGTCATGCACAGTCGAATGTTCGAGTTCGGTTGAGTACAACTTCCTCGGACGAAGTAACATTGAAACCAATCAAAATGATGTCTCAACACCTGACGAACATGTTTGAGCAACTTGGGAACTTTACCAAGAACAATTTGACCCAGAACAGTAAATTGAAGGAGGGTAAGGCGAATTCGAACCATGTGGCGACTGCTGGTGGTAACCAGCATTGTTCTCCTTCGAGCAAGCAGAGCCAAGTGCAGGCCCTACCACCATTGAAAAAACCTTACAAGTTAAGAAATGTGTCATCAAAGGCTGAATCCTATGATACGTTGTATGGAAATGGTATTATGGTAAGTGAACAATGTTTTGTAATTAATTATTTAATTTGAGTTAATTCTACAGTCAATGTTTTTTTAGTCGTCGTCGTTGAAACTGAATCTTTTTCGCAATTTTTCTCTGAGTAACTGCGATAAATTGCTATTTATCTAAAAAACTAAAAAATTAAAATAAAAAAAATACATGTTTTAGAATTTTTTCATAAACAGATTTTTTTTACATATATTTTTTTTTATAAATCATTGAAAAAACCTACATAATTAATAAACAAAGAAAATAATATTTTTAAGGTCTAGTAGGTACAAACTACGACTAATGCACGGGACTTATGTTTAAAATTCACAATTTTTTCTAATACACAAACAATCTATTGTAGACAGCTTGCTCATCGTAGTTAAACTATTTATTTTTTGTCCAAGACAAAAAAGACGACTCGTTTAATGCTCAGTCATATCTATTGTTAATTGACGGTTTTTCCAATCATTGATTTGGTTTGTTTAGCGCGTCTGTATCAGAAAACATAAAAATAGTTTATCACCCTGATAACAATACATCGAATCTGATTCAGACCACTTGTAAATTGGACAGCCAATTTGTTAGCAAATAGTTATAGCAGATTGGCTTCATCATGCTGAGGCTAGCGATAAAGTTATGGTATTAAAATATTTTTTTATGATGTGACGCAACAGTTGGGCTTAGGTAGGTGGCTATTAAGCCTTAAAGTGCGCTGCCGCTGCCTTAAGTAAGATTGAGGGATTAAGAACGGATAGGAAAATGGTCTCTGGCATCACTTACCAAAACACACAGCACATATGCTGTTATTTCACGACGAAGGGGTAGTTACTGCCACCAGACGGGCTGACTAAAATTTCTGAGAACGTAGTATGCTCTGCCACTAGATCCAGACCAGTGCCAACTATGAAAAGTTCATTTCGAAAGTTGGCCTTCCCGGCAATCGAACCCGAGAATTCTGAGATAGAGCTTTAAAGCTAGCACCTTAATCACTTGACCAAGAGGCTTGTAAAATATTTATTAATTTAAAATTAAGTCAATAAAACATTTTTTTCATGATAAAACACAATTGGGCTGATGGTCCACTTTATGGTAGACATGTGCTGTCGCCTATAACTGATTAAAAGGCATCACATTTTGTTATTACTTAACGACTCTTCTATTTAATTTTTCAATTTATTTATGACGTATTAAATACCTACACATTTCAAAAGAAAATAAATGGAATACAAATCAATAAGTCTTAAGACTTTCATAAATTGAAAGGCTACCTGCAATAAATAGGAGGACATTACAGTGAAACAAAACCTGTGTTGAAGGCAGGTCACGTATACTATGTGGTCACGTGACTCCACATAAATAGCTGGTATTGAGTATCGTATTGACGACTAGCGCCTGCAAACAGAACTAAAGATGTATTTTACTTCACTCCAATCTGCTAGAACTATGTTCACTTCCACACTTACTGTGGTCTTTAATACGTTAAACATAATCATGATGTCCGATGACATGGATTATTTTTATATTTTGAATTAATTTCTCAAATAAATATTTAGATCACCGAAAGGAAAAAATATGTTTAGCTGGTCCAGTCCGCTGTTTCACTAAACCTGAAAAATAAACTCTATATTCAAATATGTATCTGTTATGTACCTACTTTTTTACTTTTATAGTATATGCAAACTTTCTAGAAGAAACTCTTCAAGCTACAGTGAAAAAAATGTTGCTTAGTTTCGAAGAACGAAACTCGAAGTCGAACAAATTTCGAAAGTCCAAATTATTTGACGTTCAAATAAAAAACACTATAATTAACATACTAAAGAAACTTATATTGAACAATTAGTCACTATACTTACATGCATTTTATAAAATAAAAGTCGCTATCTGCTTTTGTCCGCTTCTCATTGGTTTCTCCGTCTCCTCTAATTTTTTCTAAATCATCCAACGGATTTGATTGTTTTAAAGATTTTTGCTAAGCAAAGCGATAAACGAGGGAGGTTTGTGTATGTATATAATTTAAAAAAAGATTGCAAGCGAAGCCGGAAGCGAGTTGCGCAAATATCATAAAATTATTGCAAAAATATCTAAAAAGCTTACCTACTTTGTTCCCTGTAAGCGATACAATTGTTTGTATTGCAACCATAAAAAATTCATTTTATTAAAAAGGAGTTGAAAGTCCCTGTTTTATTAGTGTTACTTTGACGTCCGCAGTAACAGGGGAAATGCTGTGAACGACCAACCTCACGGCCCTGATAAATTGTGTTATCACTGGAGAAACTCCCCTCTAGGGAGTTTCTCCAGTCTATCTATATTTTTCCTTTTTCTACTACCTAATGTTTGTTCCTATTATGGCAAACCAAAGATTGGTTTCAATATTGAACTTTTTTTGTATTTATTAATTTTGAAACTGCATAGATATATTGTTGAATAGATTTGTGGAACACTAAAAGTTTATGTGTCCCTACGTATCAAATAGAAATTCAATATCAAATGCAAATAGTAGATAATGGTGAATTTTTGTTAATCATTTACCTGTTACTTGGTATTGAATTACCTGTTACCTGTTACTAATATTGAAAAGAATGGGATGAAACTTAACACTTATGATAGCCCCCATATCCTGGAATAAAATGCAATATAATTATTATTATAAATCTTAATTTTATAATGAGAAAGTAACTTTATTACGCTTTCACGCCTTAAGTATTCAAGAGATCATCATGAAATTTTTCATACACGTTGTCAGCGTATCGCTGATCGAGACAAGGACATACATACTCACCTTTCATCCAAATAAAAGTTTCTGTACTGTTCCCGAGGTAATATCTAAAAATAAAAATAAATATTCAACGCCTGCCAAAAACATATCGCAGCCAAAAGGGTTGATAAAATTTATTTCAAAGTAGTCAACAATAGGCAAAGTATATAATAGTCTGTGTTTCTCAACTAAGATAATAGACTAAACTTGTCATTATGCCTTTTAAATAGTTAGGGGCGTAACAGACGGGATCAAGTGCGGTTGCTGCGCGATAACACTCTCAAAGCATTCGTGACAAATGCTACTATTCAGTTATGAAACAGCAAGTTTACGTAGTTAAGAGTTTCCTTTGTGGACTTGTATGGAATTTCGTTGCCATATTCTTTCCTTTGTAACAACGCATATTCAACATGGTATTTATCGCAACTTTTACGATTTCAGAAAGTTGTTACAGTTTAATCTAGTTTTAAAAATAGCAGTTTATGCTTTTAAATATTTTTACTTTTAAGCTTTGTCTTTTGCTTCAAAATATTTTAAAAATTGAACTATTAAGTTTAATTTTGTTGAAGATTAATTTAAAATATGTTGAACTAATCTTTCACGGTTTCACTCATTTTTAAAATCCCAATCTCTGCTGCTGCTGCTCTTGCTTGCTGGTCTTCTGGCAATAATTATGTTACAGGCGACGGTAGCCACCGCTTACAAGGAGACTGTTAGATTATCAGCTGGATATTAAATATTAAAAATAATAATTTAATTGAAACCTTGCAACGTATTTATGAGAAATATTAAGTGCGGAAATCTATTTAAAATACTTATTGATGGTAATTTCTCTATATTATATTCTATTACAATTAAAACTTATAATAGTTGTTTTTTTTCCTTAATTTAAGAATTAAACATCTGAGTTTGTGTGTTTACAAAATTATTCATCTTAATTTATTGTTGTTGTGTTCTTGTGTTCTTGTGTTCTTAGTTCAGCACCTCTTTATGATCTCGTACCAACACAAAAAGATTTATCTTTGGCTTTCAGTGTTAACACAATATTATTGTTTAGAGGTCATTTTGCCACACTGGTTGTTATTTGCGACCCATTTAGACATATAGAGGAACAGTTAGCTTTAATAATACTGAAGGGCGTTTATTGTGAGTGTGTTTTTGTGTTTTCAACTATTTACTGCTCTATATAAAAGGTGCTAAGCTTTGGTGCCTAACTGTATTATGTTCTCCTATGTTAGGGTAATATAATAAATATTAGGTATAAGGAATAATGTATAAGATATCTATACTAATATTATAAAGATATAAAGTTTGTATGTGGGAGGTAATTTCAACAATAGTTAGAATAGAATTTCACGATAGATATAGGCTAAATATTCCATGCGGGCGTAGCCGCGCGCACCAGCTATCTAAAAATAAAGATGCAACGCTTGACAAATGTATAATGTCAGGCGTTAGGTATATTTTTACTTTTCAACCATGACGAAGTTGCAGGCACCAGCTAGTATAATATAATTTTTCCTCTTATGAAAACACAAAGTTTTTTTTTAATACAAATAAAGTTGCTTATGAAAGTATTCTCTCGGATTAAACATCAAACATTTTTAAACACAAAAAGTTTGCGTGAATACAAATTTCAATTTAATTACACCAATTAGTTTGGTCAAAGTGAAAATGTTTTTAATATCATCCTTTTTAAAATTCATATCTTATTTAAATAAAGTCACATTTTATTTATAAAAAAATTAGTTATTAAAATTCTTATATAATATTTCTAGTATTTTACAAAAAAGACTAATAGTCATATCATATTTTTAGGGTTTACACGTAAAAGCTTGTACGAAAGAAATAAAACCAATTTAAATACTTGATGTTGGAACTACACTCAATAGTAAAATGCGGACGAACGAAGTCACTGTTGATGGCTAGTAGAGAATAAAAGACGATGTTCTTAAAATAAAAGTTTTCTAATGTATACTATTATAATAAGTTTGAAGATTTTGTTTATACGTTTTGTTAAACGCGTTAAACTCTGGAACTACCAGTCCACCAGTATTTTAATCTCTTTTACATTAAAGAAATATCGGGCATATAACAATTTTTAAAAGTCAGTTTTAATGTAATACTTATTCAGAAACACCTTCAGTGGAAAAGTAACGTCGACGTCTTCAAACATACTTTTATTTGAGCTTGTAATCACGGACTATTTGCTGTGTCGGGACTCTGTAGCTCTCTAGTCGTAGTGTTTGTTCAGTAAGTCCTCAGTGCACTTGTCGATTTTTACTCAACTACAACTGGCCCACTTTCTAGCTGCAAAATATACATACAATCAGGACTAGTTTTTTCTATTAAAATTGGAAGTTTTGCGATAATAAAGCGATAACATGAAAACGTATTAAATACAAAAGTTTCTTAACTTTTTTTTAAAATGAAGGGTGGCAGCATTTTATAATCTTAAATATATTATTAAATAGAGGCCTGCGTGAGTTTCTCCCCTAATCCTAGTGTGGCTGGCATTTAAAAACAAACTTAAACCTATAAGTTAAGTTATGATAGGTGATTATTTTATGCAAGCATTTTTACCTCTATGTATTGACAAGTTCAATACGTGTGTTTATTATTTCCAGTGATTATTTTTTCCTAAGTCTGAGCTAAAAGAGATTGCCGTAAATAAAATTTTGGCATCTTTGAATCATACTTTGGTTATGTCATCGTTAAGTACTTTAAAAATCTATATCCGTATGGATATAGATCCTCCTGTCTTGTCTTGTCGCTGTCCGCCTATGTCTGTTGCTCCGCTATCTCCTTTTAAACCACCCAACGGATTTTGATCAGGTTTTCACTAATGGTAAAAGCGATAAACGTTCGCGTATATATTTGCAGAAAAAAATTGAATCTATGCGATGACTTAAAAATATAATATTAAACAATGTAAATTTTATAGGAGACTTAAATAGAAAGATTTGGTCGAGTCCATAATAAGATGGTTATGACCAGCAAATATGGCTTCATTCTTAAAGATTTTTTTTCAACTTCACATACAAGACAAGGCGATAAAATCGTCCAAACACAAATCTGACGTAAATGAAGCGTAAAACTAATATTTCCCCAGGGAAGAAAATCAATCGGTCTGAATAAGCATATCTCTCTACAATTTAACGCACAATCTAACACATTGGTTTGATCTTAAAAAAAGTATATACAAAATGTTTTTTTATGTAAGTCTTTAAGTAGACTCAGGAAAATAATACTTAGTGGCATTTATTAGATAAGTAATTCTGATTTGTTCCAACAGTCTACAGTGAATTTAGTTGAAAAATAAGTTAAGAGCAACGTTGCCTGATCCTTACTTTCATGTTTTTGAAGTTTACAAGGGGAGGGCTTCGCAGGAAGTGGCTGGATGCGAAAAATAGAAGACCTTGCATGGTGGCGAGCCTTGGAAGAGGTCTACATCCAGCAGTGGAGAGACACATACTGATGATTATGATGATGTGTACTTACACACATCCCCTAAAGTAGGTATAGGATATAGTATAGGTAATATTAGGGGATGTGTAGGAATGTGTTTGCACATCTAAACTACCAGCATATTATAGAGTTCAATATGTTTCACCATCGTTATCAGCCTATATACCTAAGAATCTACGGTCAGATATAGGCGTTTTTAATTAAAAGCCACCAGTCTCGGTTCTCCTCTCTCCGTATCCATCTAATGCAGGTGGACAGGTGATAGTCACACGGGGCGTTTCGACTGTGGTCAATACTCGAAGATTTGTTACCACAACGCACGAAAGATATGTCTCGTCCATTCCCACATCAGCTAACTGATTCTTTGGGCAGCCCACCAACTTAGTTTACCGACGCATCTCCGTATTTCGGATCACAACTCTAAGAGAAATGCCATCCATTATATTCAACAGCTATACTCGTAGTTAACCAACATAAACAGTAAAGCAATAGTTATAAATGACTCACTTGGTGAACGTATGCTTGTTTTAATAATTTTTTACATTATAATAAAATAAGCTTTGTCTCGTGGCTTTATGTAATTAAAAAGTGAAAATATTTCCCCCCAGAATTCAAAGTAGACCTACTACCAAATTCATTAATATTTCAATGGTAATAACTTTAATTTTAACTTTACTTTAATTTAACTTTAATTTAATTTAAACTTTACTTTAATTTAACTTTAATTTAATTTAAACTTTAATTTAATTTAACTTTAATTTAATTTAATTTTAACTTAATTTTTTTTTATAAGTGATAGAATTTCATTGTTTTTTCTTTTATTTTCTTCTCTTTAATTAGTTTTCTGGATCTACTTATATTGAAAAAATTCATAAATTAGAAAATATGTACATAAATAAAGGAACGCTAAGTTATCAATTACTGTAAACAAGTTGAAGTAGGCTTACCTGTTCTCTGCTTTCACTTGAAACAGTGATTGATTGTCTCGTTTGCAGCAATATAGTTCACACGTGTCTCGAGCTGGCAGCTCGCATTTAGTTGTTTGATTAAATCTTTATAGAATTGTCTCTTCTATTTCCTTTTCAATTGAATTTAGAACATTCAGTACTTAACACATAGAGACTATGCTAATATAAAAAAAAGTTTGAATAAAATATATCTCGTCATACGCTTAATTTCGAATGTATTCAGATTTTGCTAGAAATAATAATGTAAGACCAGAATATCGATTGTTTTGACCAAATACTTTGGTAACTTCCTAAAGAAATGTGCGGAAACTTTGGGCAAACATCCAGATCAACGGGAACATTGAAAATTAGTTTCAAATTTGTGCCAGTATTCACTCAACAAACTGCTAGCCTGGGCTTCACAGCTTTGAAATTTTAATTATAATAATTGAAACTACGTTTGACTGAAATAATATCTATGTATATGTGGCGATGACTGTCAACAATTCAATGAATACAAATAATTCCTATCACAAACTTCATTCCAAAATTCAACCAGATCAAGTATAGACCCGATTCAATACATGAATACGCAAGATAGATAAGTAACATTATAATCATGTGGCTAACTTTAGCGCCAGCTAATTTGATTTAGGGTATTTCACAAACGCACCTAATCCACAAGTATCAAATCTGGTCCAATATTCGCCGCAACATCGAGAAAGTCATTTAGTTTACACAACAAACTAATAGATTGTGACCAGGATTAACCAAAATGATGTTGGCTCAGACATGATTCGTTGTAAATTGAAACAATTTTCATCGATAAACTTAATTTTTGAGCAATTTTTGGAATTGTTAAATGTTTTATTTTATGTTCAGGTTGATAAACAGGTTGACTGTACACTAGAAAATAATTGGCTACCGTCGCCTATAACACACACAATGTCATTGGTGCTGTAAGTGCGCTGCCGATTATAGTAGGAATAGGAAGGGATATACCATCAGCCTGTCTGACGACCTTTACATAAGAAAAATGTCCACTGCGTTCTGCATCATCGGTGTCTCTACGACCACGTTTGAAGTCATCAAACCAACGTTTTATTGTTGTTTCTGATGGAGCGGAGTCCCATCAGAAACAACAATCCCATCAAGAAGCAGTGTAAAATTAAAACATGAAATTGTTTTTGCAACGTAGCGTCACTCTTAGTATAATAACTCACAAACTAATGAATAGAGTATCATGAAATTTTAATAGCTGTCTTTTGAAGGTTAGTATTAACTGAAAAAGAGGTGAATGCAATAAACTAGCGCCATCTATGTGTTAGGTTTTCTGAACGCTGAAAAAAGTTATTCGTTGTGAGTTTTAGCTTTATTAAAATCTACTATGCAAATATTCTCGCTTCATTTTCGAACTCCGAGTAATTGCATTCCTTTTTCAAAAATATTTCCCCGAATCTAGATTGTAGAATTTAGAATTTAAACAAGGTATTCCAGGTATTGGTAACCTCTTACCGACTCAAACAATTGCAAGCGAAGTTATTTTTTTATTAGGTGTTATTTGGGTGTTATTTGGATTTAACCGAGTGCATAATTTAATAAAACATAAAATTATTTCTAAAAGTAACTAATCAACACTTTACTTGTAATTGGTGAAAGAGGCCCTAATTGGCATTTGTATTAAACATAAATTAACACTTCATTTTATAAGGATTAACAAGCAAATTGTTTCTATCCGGGGGCTAACCGTAGCAATAGTCAATAATAAATAATTGGTCCATTACCTGCAAAATGTCTGTGCCTCTGACAGTCAAATTAAGCTTTCATGTAGCGAAAGGTCTGTGATGTTTTGCCTCAAAGATTGTTGTTTATCGTCGGCGAAAGCGGATTGCCTCTTTGTTATGTCCCACGGGATATTCACTCACTTTGCTCTACACATATTTTTTACAGAACATATTTCAGAGATTGGATTTGCATTTGTAACTACGAGTTGACGGAATGTGCTTTCTAGTTTTTAATAAGGCTTGGGTCGTCTATCAATTTTAGATTGAAATATATTATATATGGTACGATAGATCGAAGTTATGTTGTTATTTCACGTTGGTCTTTTGTAAGGGGGTAAATATAATGACACATAAAAAAGAGAAAATATATTTTGCGAACTCGTCAACTTTCCATTCACTAGGAAACATGCGGCAATAAGTGAGCAATATTTATTCATATTTACCAGTCACCGCATGGAGGCTATCCGTGGAATATTTCACTAACCGCTCATTAAACAAAGTTTTACCGTAGTTTAACACTGTGTTTATGCAGTTTTGCAAAGCTGGTGAAGTTCTCGCGGCAAAATTAACGGAATAAATATTTCGTATTTTGCATTTCGACGTAACTGCTAAGCGTATTTAAAAGGCGATTAATTTGCGTATATTCATCTTAGTTTATTTGCCTCTGGAACATTATTCCCCAATTGTCCATTTTCAAAATTGACTGATTATCATTAAATTTTGCATATACTTTGTCAAGGGTACTGAAAAGGAAATTATAGGGTATATTTTATTCATAAAAAAGTACTATTCCTGAGGGACGCTAAAGAAGTCTACTCTATTATATAAGAAAATATCTTATTGATGTAAAAATTTTTTCGACACCGCCTACACCGTCACGGTGGTTTTGTATATAACACAAACACAAGCAACACGTGGGTTTAAAGGGGAAAAATAGAAGTCTTGTATGAAAAGTTAAGGAATGAACGACATCTGTCATCAACTATTTAAACTTTTGTTTTCACTTCTGACGTGCAGTTTCGACTGACACGTTTTTTTACTCATTAGTGTTAAAGCACAAATTAAATAATGGTTTGTATAGTTCGTACATTCAATTACATCATTACAATCATTACGCTTACAAATTGGTTACATCGCAAATGACGTTACACTTCAGTTAACAATTACACGCGAGTTGCGCACAGAGTACATACACATATTCCAACGTAATGAGTACTATGGCGTGTTTTCGTTCTTTTAATCCCAACGTAATTACATCTGTTCTATTTGCAGCGAAAATTGAAAACGAACTACACTCATGGGAAAATTTAATGAGTGTTTGGAGTGCTTACCTTAACGCTCTGTCGTCTATAACACAAGCAACGCCACAGATGCTGCTAGTGCCGACTATAATAGGGTTAATGATATGGGTTTGGGAAGGGATAGGGAAATGGGCTCTAGCATCCCTTACTTACTTACGGAAACACAACAGCACACTCGCTTTTATTTCACTGAGGAATTCTGTAAGGGGGTGGTAACTGCCGCCAGAAGGGTTGCCTTTTGGCGTCCAGATCCAGACCAGAGCCAACTTTGAAAAGTTAATTTCCAAAGTTCCAAGAAATCGAACCCGGGAATCTTAGAACAGAGTGTTAAGGTAAGCTTCCTAATCATTCATCCAACGAGCTCGTCAAAATGTCAAAATATGACTCAGGTATGCAATTAATATTGTCCTTAAGGGTTTGCAAGGTCTTTGCGCTTAAAATTAATATGTGACAACGACGGGAGTAGGTATATTTAAACGACGATCTTCAAATATACAATGCAAACATTTGTGTAAGGCTCTATTACAGATTCCGCTTAACATTGATTAATATGTAAGATAATCACTCCGTCTTGCACGTTCTGGTGCTATTGCAGCGACTTCGTCTGCGTTGAAAAATTAAAAATGCTTGACATCTTTATCGCCGTGACGACGCGCGACGGTAGCGCTACCACGGCGACAGTGGCGCCCAATTTTTTATATTTTTAGACGATCCACCAGGAACATAATATTTTCCAGGATAAAAAGTATCCTACATCTAAATACAGGCGATGAACTATTCATATGACAAATTTTATCTAAATCCGTTGGCCGTTTCTGAGATTAGCGTGCACAGACAGACAAAAATTCTAAAAACCTCTAAAATTTTGATATCGGTAACATAAGTTCAGCGTGTACAAATAGCTTTTTTTTTAATTTTTGAAAAATTCTTTCACTGTTGGGAAGCTAATATTATCAGCGAGTAACATAGGCTATATTTTATAAAGTTACGCGGACGAAGCCGCATGAAACAACTAGTGTGTAGATAAAGTCGCTGTCCGTCTCTGCCTGTTCCGCAAACTTCTTCTAAACTACCCAACGGCTTTTGTAGTTACCCCTTAGTTTTATAATTAGGTAACTTTAGTAAATCCCTTAATTTAGTAATGATCCTTAGTTTAGAAAAAAAATGTTGCCTTTTTTATTATAAAATACGCCTTTTACTGAAAACATTAACTTTGAAAATATTTAATCACAAAGATAAGTTAAGTCGCACTTAGTTAAGACAGCGTAAACGACAAGTGTCTGTGAGTTGTCAGTAATACCCTTCGTGTATTCCGCGTTAGGGTCTGTTTGCTGCCTATAGTGTATATTTAATATTAATATTAATGCATTAGTTTGTCTTTGATGTATATTGAACTACATTTAAGGACGCTGAAGCATACAAAGTTCAATTAGTATGGTAATTTAGGTTCGTATCCCATAATCTATTCAGGGCTGCTGAAAATTACATTAATATGAATTTTCGACAATTTTAACATAAGTGGTACCGATAAATCTCTTTTACTTAAAAATTATTGAAAACTTTTTGATATTTTACAACCAACAAAAGAAACAAAAAAGTTCGCATGTTTTTGGACGTAATGTTTAAGGTTGTGTTCTGTATGGAGGGTGGTTGCTGCTCTACGCCTGACAAGTTTGTCAGTCTTTAAAAGAACTAAATTGAATAATATTTTAAAGCAATTTTATAGTTAGTTTAAGACCTACTTCACAACAATGTGGCCGAGTTTATTTAACTTTTAATAACGCGTTTAAAGGAAAACCGCTGTTAAACATGAAATGACGAAGACATCTAACTTTAAAGTTTAGATAATAAAGTTATAAAAAGTATCAATATGCGTAGTTTACATGGTTCATAAAAAGTTATTATTGGGGGAAATTGATTTATGTAATTAATTGTATCATCATTTCAGCTGTAGGATGTCTACTGCTGGACATAGGCTGGTCAATATGTCTGTCCACCTTGTGGGTGGACGTCCTACGCTGCGCTTGCCTGTCCGTGGCCTCAACTCGAGCTCTTGTCCGCTCTCCGTACTATGTGTCCTGCCCAATGCCATTAGCGATTCGTCGGCTTATGTCGAAACTTCTCATTTCTGATTCGATCTCGCAGTGTAACCCAGAGCATATTAGCCATCTCCATAACTCGTTGAGCGACGTTAAGCTTTCTTACGACGCCCATAGTTAGAGACCACGTTTCAGCGTCATATGTCATCACTGATTTGGCAGCACTTATTGGTCGAATTTTTTTGTTTTAATGTACTGAATATTTTTGGATGAAAATATTTCAAAATTTATATTTTTGTAAGAGGACGCTTAACAAGACAATTCCATTGTGATATTAATAAAATGTCAATAACATTTATTCTTTCTTTTTAAAAGGGGAACAACTCTTTTCAATAATGTTCGTGAACGGAATTTCCCCAATATCATTACTTTTTTCCCAGTGATTGTTCCGAAGACTGATTCGCGCTTTAGTCTAATTTATATTCATGGCTAATAAGGACCAGGGTTTTGACAAATCCAATCAAAGCAATAGGCGTGATCAAGCTGCGTGACGTCACGGGAGACTTCCTATTTTGGTCCTTTGTATTATAAAAAAAAAAAACATAAAATTGCCAGGACTCAATGCAAATAAAAAGGTACTTAAGCTACAATTAATTATGCATGTAAGTAGGTAAGCGATGACAGTGTTTAAGAATTTAAATTTGGAAGTAGACAGTGAATTTACGAGTTTTGTTTGTTCTTTTGTAATTAAGTCATATCATGAATTTCATATTTAAATTGAGATGTTAATAAGTGTGCGTTTCCTTCCCTTTAAATATTTCATCACATCCCCAAGAGATTATACTGGTACTGTAGAAGTGTACTAAAAGGGAGACTTTATTTTTAAAAACAATAACTGTTGCAAAGTTTTCTACAGCTCCGACTGGTATTTCTTTTACAGAATCACTCTAACTCTATTTTCATTATCTTCTCTCATTTTTGGTGTTTCTCTATTCATTTAGTGATATATACTAAGATTACAAAGAAATCATGTTTGTAAATTTAGATGTATGAGATTAGGTCAGAAAGTACCTATACGATTACAAAAATTCTTTCACCAATGGAAAGAAACATTATCGATGAGTGCTATAATTTTATTGGGATAAATATTGCGATTAATATGAGATATCACGATTACTTTAAAACAAGTCGGATAGAAATGAGCTGGTCAGTGTCTTCGTTGCTGTGCGTTCACGAAAAGGCATGATATATGTGAAATATATTTGTATTTAATATTTAAGCCACAGTAGGTAAGCTCTTATATGTCAAAAAATAATAAGGTAATATTTAGGCAAGAAAATTGAAACTTTACAGAAATAAATTATGTCATTTTACCAAATCTTAAATGAAGATAAAATTGGCCACTAGTATACTCGTATTTGATAGGTGGTACACTCGTATGAAATTAGTAACTCGTGCAAGCGCCATTAAATATATAGCGGGCTGTAAGAAAGTACAGCCCACAACTTCCATTAATTATAATATTAATAAACGAATATTAGTATGGATAAAAAACCTTGAAAAGCATTTATTGCACAGTATAAAAGTGCATATATGTATTTATTATATTGTGGATAGAGTGGAAATATCGTATGCTTTTGATATACATGTTGAGTTTAATAAAGTTACGTCTTTCGATATTCGATACGGCGTTCTAAATCCCGCAAACTATAAATTGTAATAAACCGGGTTCTATCGAGCTTCACAATAAACGTCATGCATTACATTATGCAAAAAGTTGGTAATGCATTCTCGAATGCACGCGGGCTGCTTCGCTGTAGCCAGCGCTCGTCGTCATATCATATATGGAAAATATTGCAGCGGTAGGACGCCCCCAACCCAATTGCCTAGGACGTTTTCATGAATCATTTTTGTATTTTCCATTTTAGATATGTATAGGTATACAGGTATAGTACCAGATAAGATTAGACTTTCATTTTCTATTACCTCTTTTTTGTTGTATGATATTATTCTATCATATTTTTGGAATAGATTTTATTTATTTCTTGAAACCCAATATAAAAATTTTATTCCTCACCCCACAGCTGGCTCAGTAACGCCGCTATAATGAACAGTTTTTTGACATATCTATAATGAAAAGATTAAATATTTTTATAAATTTACACAAAAATTTGTTATGTCACATTTGTTGGTCGCAGTTTAAAATGATTGTTTACTTTGCAAAGTACTGTAACGATAGATAAATACTATCCAATATCCAAAAGCTCTTAACGGGTAACTTTTTTAACACGGATTTTGTTTTGAATTTTAACATCCGCTAGTATATTATTCACGCTTACATAAATTCAAAGGGATTAATTGTGCTAATAAAAACTTTCAATTAACCTTCTTTATTCTATAAGCATTATTATTAATTATTAAAGGTTATTGAAGTTAGTTAGTAATTCCTTTTCACGCCACCATCTGCGATAACTTTCCCATTTCAGCAGCTCTCTGCCGTCATGACCCATGGATGGCACCTCTTCATATTATTTCGCCGCAAATTTTGCCTATGGCACACACGCTGCATAGCCGGCCGAAGTAAAGTCCAATTGGTTGCCTACCCCAAGTTTTTACCACCGTAATGCATATATACGGTGTTCATATATACAATTTCCTTAAACATAATTAATTCATTAATGTACAAATCTATTGTAAAAAGACTAACAAGTTAAAAAGCGAAGTTGCTTGCGGTCCAGTTAACAAAATCGTTATCTATCATAAAGTTTGTGTTCTGTGGCAAGAATTTCCCAAAGGAAATATATTGTGCATGTAGCAAGTTCCTTGTTAAGAGTTGTTTAGATGCATTAAAAACGCTACAGGGTACAATTATTAAACTAACATTTTAAGGCGATTACGGGAGTCTAATAAGTATTTTTCAAAATATATTTAGTTGGTTGTTAAAAATAACCAACGGTAAAAAAAACATTGGTTATTATTAACAAATATACAACCAATGGTATATTTAATATTAAACCATATTTAACCTAAGTAATAAAAAATAGGTAGCGATCATGACAATTTCTTGATCTTAAAGTAGTTCGTTTTTTTTTCGTTTCCGTTGTAATTTCGGAATAAAAAGTATATAAAAACACTTCTATTTCTCGATAGGCACAAAATTAGTTTATGGTCGCATTTTCTATTTTGTTTTATTTCAACACAGTTGTAAAAATGACGATATTTGCCCGCAGAGGTAATTTTAACAGTATCAAAGGCTCACTCGGAGTCTCCTCAGTCCGTAAAATAAAATTTAACGGCTTACAGTAACGTTTGGCAGAGCAGCTTTTATTTTTTGTTTTATAGGCTTCCATGCTTTATTTGAACCTTGTAGACAAAGGGTAACCCTTCCAGCGCCAGAATAAAGCAAATTAATTGAAAATTTTCCTGTGTGACTTTTTAATTTGTTTAGAAAATACAAAAAAAAAAATCAAAAAACATTAACTATTCTTATCTCTTTTCCAACAAATGAAAGCAGTAGTCAATAACAAATAGAGTACTCTGCCAAGTTTAATACATTCTCTCTGCTACCTACCTTAATTCATGATGACGACACTGCAGTCCTATCTATCAAAAAGTATCATTAAATTTTAATGATACTTACTACAGCAATAAACTGGAGAGAATCAAATTATGACTAAAGAGGAATAAAAGAGTTACCTCTCAAAATTAGTTCAACTAAGCTTCAATTTGAAAAAAGGCGACTGTCCTCTAATGTTAACACTCAAAGGAAGCGTACTGCCAAAATAATACTCACCCTAATACCCAGAATCACGATCTGAAAAGATAATATCTAGGAATGCACCTGGACCTAGATCAATCTGGACAAGTCTTTTTGTGGCTATGAGCTAAGCAGTCGCAATGTCTGATCTGATTACTGAAAGATTTATATGATTAAGAAGAATATTAAAGAGTTGTATCTTAGCCATCTTTTTTTTCATGGGCCTTCCTGTTCTTGGCAATCAATTTTCATATTTGTGTTTAAATAATCTTTAATTTTCAAAAATTTAAAGGTTATTTAAAAAAATACTTTCTCTCATATTTCGTATATTTATTTAGTATATCAACTATTCGAAAATCTCGACAAAAATGAAAATCTACAAGCATTCGGCTGTAAAAGAATTCGTTTTATGTTTTAAATAATACGCAAACATATTTGAATAAAAGCCATTGTTCTCTACCTACAGAAGGGTGTAGTAAAAATTTTATATCACCAATTAAATGAGAACGACATTGTTTATTCATTTTTTCATAATTTCGTACCTAATTTTGTGGAGTGAATATGTGAAAAATATATTTCCATGCAAACACAAATTTTTGTTATAAAATATTGTATCTATGAACTATCGATTTTTCTTTGAAGCAGTTTTATACATCATATCGACGTGTTATATATCATTTTATATATCTACGTTCAAAGACGTTTTATTAACTATAAAGCATGACTTACACGTCAAATATAACACTATTGTACACAAGAGCTGTAAAAAGTTTTTATTGAAAAGTTCTAGTTCTAGTTAAAAGTATTGCCTAAAAGAAAACTTAAATATAATGTAAATAAATATCACTATCAATTAAATTTCTCAATTCAGAAGGAAATTAGATTGGTTTCAAGATGATTTTACAAAAAGTAAATAAAATCAAAGCTTGCGAAATTAAAGATATTTAAAAACACATAATATTGTACTGCATTATTATACAGTACATGTTTGTACATTAATTCAATCAAATATTAAATGTATTTTAGTGTCCATATTTCAGTTGAGTTATTTTAGAAATCTTTAAAAATAATAATAAGCCTTTTTATTTCCAACAAATTTACAAAACACGTTTTTGTTAAATTTACATATATATTTTATTCTGTTATTGGAACTCCACAGAAATCTTTAATATTGGGATATAAAATATCATCTTTTAATTGTTTTTTTGCAAGTGTGACACGAACTGATTTTTTACACATTTTTTGTAGATTATCCAAGTTCTAATACAACATAAGTTAAATTCATTCTGCTGTGACAGATCTCGTACAGTGTAAATCGTCCTTTACATTTACAACGTATACAGACTTCGCTATAGCAACTTCAAGTTGTGTACAAACACTTATCACACTATTTCAATTAAGCGTGTTTATTATTAATCCTACTGTTAGACAACCGTCGCTGGATACAATCACGAAACCTGATTAAAATGGTTAACCAAGTTAACAGTTACTCGACAGTCAACTTAATTAATAGCACGTTAGATTACATTGTCATTAATCGAATTCATTAATAACAAACAGTTCAAACATGTATAAGGATCTACTTAGATTAAGTGGTTGGAAGCTAAATAAATGTTTATAAATATTAGGACGTGGGTTTAGATTAAATTTTCAATATATATTATTATCACTCTCTACTTCGGGTACATTAATTAAAACCACTTTATGTTTAGTCCCAATACTTTTAATGTCCGACCGATAATAATATATCAGAACTACAACTCCAAATATAAGATGAGCGGACATACGACAACGTTAGTTTAATTTAAACTGTCCGATTTTTAATATCATGTCACAAAATACTTTATATTGTAACGTCACAGAGTACTTTATACTATAATATCTGCCTCAATTAATCAACTTCAGCCGACATAAATAGCCGACGCTTAAACAATATGTTGAACTTAACAAACATACAGAAGGATTATTTGCAAATATGAGTGATTGTCATGAATATAACACAAGATTTAATGATTAGTTGGCTGTACCTACATCGAACAAAGATTATAAAAATCAATGAATATTTTAAAGCCATTATACAAATTGAAAAGAGCAGTAAAACGGAAATTATGTATAAAATGCTAAGACTCGTATAATTATTATTTGATTTATGGAGCTGTATACTTCTATGACAATTGATGTAGGAAAAAGAAACTACGTATGAGGTTCTTCATCATAGAATATGCATTCAGAAACGATTATATGCGGTAAAGAATATTTAATTAATTAATTTGTGTTAGTACAATACAGACAGTAAGTACTTAAAAATTATATTTATTTATTTTTGTAAAATAAAAGTAGCCAAATTTACTCCTAATATCATAAGCTATATGCTAGTGAAGGTCTCCTCAGAATTTATTAAAAAGAAGTTATTTTGATATTACAAAAAGACAGTTAAATTTTATTTATTAGTATAGATAATGTACGAATTTTATTACAATTTCTAATTCTAAGCGAAATCTGAACAAGTTAAGATTTGTAGTGAACAAGTTAAGATTTGTACTGAACAAGTTAGATTTAGTTAGTTAAAAAAAGTTAGTTTAAAATGTTAATTTGCTCCGAAGCAACACCGTTCAATGTGTCTACATTACAAGTGAATTTCGAAACGTTTCAACAATCTGCGTTCCATTTATGTTGCTGCAGAAATCCAGTTTCAGTTTTTGCTGTAACATTCTGCAGTAATCAAGAGCTTTTTGCTAAATGAAAGATGAGAGAGATGTAATAGCTGTTTGTAGTGTTCGCGAAATGAAAAGAACAACTTCACAATGCAATTCATCATTTACTTTTTGTTATTGATGACGACGAAAATGCTTGTAGTTACGAAACTTTCAGTATTCCTTGATTTTTACATAAGGCAGGCACGCTGACAGTCCATTTGATGGAAGAGGTTACGAATGTCCTGTCGGTGTTGATAGGATTAGGAATGAATACGAGAATGCACTCACTGAAACACAACGGCACATGTGCTGTTGTTTAACTATAATATACACGTATGAAGAGGTTGTTACTGTAGTAATAATTCAAGTTTATGACTAAGGAATACAGTTATACCCTGGGACTACTAATCAGTAAGTAATACTTAATTTTCAATACATAAAGTTTTTACTGCGTTGGTGCCCGCGACTTGTATAATACAAATTATATAAAGCAATATTACCACTGACATACATTATATTTTTGTCTAGCATTGGATCTTTTAGATACTTTTAGATAGCTGGTGTCCGCAGCTTTGTCCATGTGAAATACGGGAAAAGCTGTGGAAACCACCTCCTACATCCTAAAAAAATAATACTGTGGACACCGCTCCTAAAAATAAGAGAATTATTAAAATATTGTTAATTCTCGAATTAACTAAAAGTTTAATAGGAAAGCCTACTTGTTTGAAGCAGGCTTTTAATAATTTTAGTAGCACGTGTGAAAACTTCTCAAAGCGTTTTATGCTTGTGGCTCCTAAAAGCGATTTAATAGTTTTTCACTTAGAATTTTAGGATTATAATAAACGGATTCAAAAATGTGTCTACATTAATTAAAGTGTTAATACGTATGTTTTAAAGATTTTAATATTTCTAGTATCATAGTCTGTACGAGGACAGCGTGTGCCTACCTATGTGCGTACACTGTCCGTTATTGCGGGCTTGTAATACACTATAGAAACCAGGTGGTGAAGTCGAAAGAAAAGCACCGATATTTCATATTAAGGTCAGCAGACAAGCCGAAAGTCAACTTTCCGTTTCCTATTAACACAAGCAATGGAACCGCTGCTGACCTGGTTAGAATAAATCATAGCAAACAAGTTGTCAATTCACGGTGGCCTCCGCTGACAAGGAAACCTGCCACTACTAAAGTACGTTTGAAAACAATATTTGTTGTTATTGTTTAAAATGGACAGATTAATGTACATAATTGTATAAATCATGTTTATGTAAACACTTCTATTAGTGTTATATTTGAGATCGATATTTAGTTTACGTGTAGCAAATTACCTGCCCACTCGGGCATGTATTGTGTCTTGCGAGACAATAGACCCTTGCTATTCCGGCCTTGTTATCCTAGAGTGCTATAGTATAATATTTTGAAGATCCTAACTCTATTCACTTTTTTTTCATTCTGTGTAAATGAGATTTCAATTTTTGATTGCTCCTTTAAATATTTAAAAAGAGAATAAAAAGGTAAACTTAAATAGGATTTAAGTTAAATGAAAAGTAGCGTAAAAACGCTTGTTTCGTGACCTCAACCACTGAATAATTCCATAAACATTGTGCAGTAAGTTTGTGAAGTTCTCGTGTCATCGCGTTTGTTTTAGCCTTTTTTGCTTATCGTTTGCGAATAACACGGAGATGAGAAATATTTCCATCGAACCGTCTCCACTTCTGAAATACTTACGTAATTATTTTTTTATTTGTTAGACTTTATTCATTCTTCGAACGCCGAACGCTTCTGAGGTAGAGATGAAGAAATAAATGTCTACATTTATTTACCTTATAATAAGTTTGAGTCTTGCATTGTCGCAGACCCAGCATTTAGTACTAAATTATATAAACAATACCGATTACCCGAAGTATAGAGCTTATTTAGTCTAATAACTTCTATGATATCTATAATTAATAAGTAGGTAATTAGATAAAATTTCTCGCTACAATCGGGGCACACACATTTTTTTTAGAAGTGATCGACATATCGGCTCATGTCAAACATTAGTATGACTCTTTAAACTGGAGTTGACATTACGAACAAAGCAAGGAATCAATTTGGATCTAGCTGGTATTTTGGGACAATAAAGAAAGCCGTAGAAACCAAGTTAAAGATACAACGAGACGGTTGCACAAGGATTCAGTAATAAGTTAGATGGGTTAAGGACATCGTTTGGAACAAGTCCGCTATTAACCAAAGTTTAGGGACGGAATGAAAGTAGTAAATCAGCCGAGTTCTATATTAGAAGTATAATGCACTAGCTAAAATAAACGCCGCGTTAGATAAACGCTCTAGTAAAAGAAGACACATTTCGCAAACCATTTTTTTAACTTTGGGAAATCCTATTGGATACCAAGCAGTGTAGGGGACACTGTGGCGTTATGACGAATTTGTACCTGCTAAAACCCAACGACTTTCTAGCCAGGCCATTGATGGGCGGGGTTGCGGGGAGGACGTTATGACACAACATCGGTGCCCCAGCACGGCTATACAGCGCGGTTAGAGCTACGCTCCCTGTCAAAACCTCGGCGTACCCGAAAGTGGAGGTACGCAGGTCATCTCGGGAAACCTTACCAAGATCACCGCCCGGGTCCCGGTACACTTAACGAACCATGCCGTGTTTATTTTGTTTTGACGAAAGATTATAGGAATAAAAAAAAGTTAAACACTATTTTTCCAGTATTAATTTATATTATTTGTATAAAATAAAAAAAATCTGCTGGATAACAACGCTAAAAAATAATGTTGTGTCCAAAGATATCCGAACTTTTACAATCATTTCGAGCTTTAAATACACTTAATTCAAATTACAGGAATAAAAAGGCAACGTCGATAACCTTAGTGCGCGCGTTATGTGCCGCAAGCGGCTTGTTTGATCCAATCCAAACTACAGCTTGTAGACAGGTGACGTTGGATATCTTAGTTGAATGTTCTCAATAAATTGTACCATTGAATGCGAAGGTCCCCTTTATAACCGACATAGGCGGCCCTTGTCTGCGTTATGCTGCGTCGTACTTTTTTAAAGTTCCGTACCCAACCCTGCGAACCATATTGAAGGATGGTTTGGAAGCTTACCCAACACTCATATGCATATAAAATAAATTATTTACCGCTTTCCAAGGTTACTACGACTTTGAAAATATTTATGGGACAATATAGTACAAACTAATATTTTGTAAATTTTTAAAAAGTTTGTATTTTTTTATGACATATAATTGTTCTATATTATTCTGATTATGTACTATTTTCAGTAATTTATTTGAAAAATTAAAATTTTCAAAAGAATTTATTTAAATAAAGCACATATTAATTGAATTTACTCAAATTTTATAGTAAAACCAACAACGTATACGATGAAACCCAATGCTCAGCTATTTTTAGAAAAGGTCTACTTTAACAAAGATTTGTAATTGACCTAAAACTTGTAACAAGTATTTACATAACGAATTTATAATATAGCTTTAAAGCTTTTTAGCCTTTTCTATAGCACACAATGTGTATACATGAATTGAACAAGAAAGTCAGTAAGCATTGTAAGCTTTAACACAATTTTAAATGAATAAGCTCAAGAAAAAATCCTTAAAGTTACCTTTTAAAACGTTTTATATGAAATATTATTTAATTATAATAAAAACTTGCGGGCTACAGATTAAAAGTTACAAACTTTAACGATTTTTCTGAAAAATTCAGACACCATAAAACACGTTGAGCTAAAATTAAAATATAAATAACTTAGAAAAAAGGCACAAATTTTAGCAAAAGCGTCTCCTGAACTCATCGTCTAATTAAAGTTAGCTTCTTTTCTCTCGAGTACTTCCGTATTCTGTCGTAAGACCGGACTAATTTTTATTATTCATAGCTGTGATATTTTCCGGGGACTTCTGAAGTTGCCAGAGGTAATCCTCGGATACCGCACGAAATACTGTGAATAATTTCATCTCCCGCACAGGTAAAAGAAAACGTCGTATTTATCTTTCCTCCGTTGAGATTTGAAGTGTACATCGTAATCGGCATTTCATTAAGCCCGCTTCCAAGTCTCGAAGCGAAATTGCCTTATAAATGTTATTAGGATATAAGTAACTTTGACAAGCTTAATTCACAACTGCTATTTATCGTTTCTCCCTGTCAATATATAACTTGGCAACAATATTTGAATGTTGTGAAATTGTTTGTTACTTACCTTTGTATAGATTTTAGGATAAGCAGTCGCCTTTGCGAATTCGAAATGATCATTGCTACAATTTTTGTATATTTTAAATTGTTAAGCATTATATATTTAAATAATATTTCTAAAACTTTATGGGATATTTTTCAAGTTTTGTCACCAATATACACCATATTTTATGTTTGAACATTATCAATAATTTTATTTTCGGTACTTCGACACGTCACACTTTTGTACCTACTTAATGCAATACTTTTCCGTGGCCTCCACCTGAGATCCATCCGACCTAAAACCGCCCTAGGCTCTCCATACTATGTGTCTATGTATTACTAAGAAGTACTATTAAGTCTATGTACTATTAAGAAAATTTTTGTTTTACAGAAACAAACCATGTTTTGCATCAATGTTTAAAATGTCTGTGATTTCCGTATAAAAAGGCTCCGCGTATGATAATTCTCGTTTTGAGACGGGCTTATCGTGACTGTTTAACAAGCGGCGTATTTTTCACCACCAAGCCCAATTCAGCTCACTTCACGTGCTCACAGATCCTCTAACTAATGTTCGGATTTGTACACGATATATACCTGCGCTTAGAATAAGCTTATTTTTAAGCTTTATAATACGCCTCTCAAGTAAAACGGCTATTTTTTGTAGATGATATACCTAAACTTACATTAATTTCTTTATAGATACTTGGAATTGCGTGGTAGAAGTAGGTATAGCACCATTCTTAAAAGTACAAGTTTACTTTAAAGAATTTTACCGTTGATCTCTCCTTACATTAGTGAAAACCGCATCAAAATCCGTTGCGTGGTTTTGGAGTAAGCGGATATATAGAGAGACAGACGCGGAAAGCGACTTCAATTAATACTTTTTAATGATAATCATATAATTTAAATCACGTGTTACTAACCTTTAAAACTAATCGTTAATTAAATTTTGTCTATGATTGCTTCCAGCTTGAAAGATTAGATGTTATTCATGAAGATACGTTACGAAGAAGTTACGTTTTGTTCAAAAAAATTTGGTTGGAAAGTAAAGTTGGATATTTTTCTACGCCTTCGAAAACGAGGTCGATGTTAAATATTCACGAGTATTGTGTAGAGATAACGACTCTTCACTTCTTAAACTGTGTGCTATTAATATTTAAAACTGTGTATAGTGTAAAAAAATACTATTGAGCTGCATTTTTTCATAAAATGTGCAACACCGGGGCCACAGATCATAATTATAACCTACATTTAGAGCGCCACATTGTCCGCGCTCCTTTTCTTAGGTACTAGAACATTTGCCCAAATAATTTTTCTGGCGTTGAATTTTTACATTGTCATTTGGTAACAGTACTTTTTTTTCTGGATAAATGGTAACCTGATTCCGCATTTAAAATAAAAAATATTAAACTAAATTATCAAATGTGATTTATAAAAAAGCAATGAAAAAAGAAATTCATGTTTTGGTTATAACAGTTTAAAGAATTGATTGAATTTCGATTTTGTTTAAAAATGTTTTAATTTTGAATTATTGATATAGAATTAGTTAAACTAATAACAAGTAGAATTATCTAATAATTATGTAAGGATGTAGAAAAGAGAATCAAAATAGAATTAGTCAATTAAACTGATTAGAATTTGTTAAATAAATAAATATTTTTTTGAATTATTGACAAGGTCACCATTATAATGTGCATTGTTCAAAATCAAATGATAACATTACATTTAAACTCAATATATATCCTGTCACTAATCAAATGGTTAAAATTAATTAGTAAAGCACTTACGAATATAATTTCATTAATAAATTAGGAACACAAGTGAGAGTGCTGACGAAATGTAAATTATTATCTACCATTAAGTGTAACTTGGCTAACTTTGGTTTTCTCAAGAGGTGTACGAGAAGATATATTTGATTCATTACTTTAGTTTTATGTATTACCTCATCGGTATTCTAAATTAACTTTGGAATTTTTAATTGTATATATTACAATATTGAATCAATTCAAAAGTTAAAAGCGGTTCCTTTATTCCGCAGTGTTCATGGGTCAAGTAGGGAATTCTTCGATTTGAATAATTTTTTCCCATTAAAATGTAAATTTTTGAAGTACCTACATGTCTCAGCGGTCACAATTGTCATAGCATTACACGAACTATTATCTGAAGTAATTTCATTATTCCTTTTAGTTGTTTGTATTACACATTAATATAAAACTAGCAAATCGGCCCCGACTTTGCACGGATGAATTTTTTTCTGTAAATTATATACTGGAACCTTCCTCGTCTTTGGCTCTTTCCATTAGTGAAAACCGTATCAAAATTAGTTAGGTGGTTTAGAAGTTATCAGAGAAATAGACTGAGGCGGACGCCTATTTTGTTTCATAATATGTATAGTTATTAAGTAGGTCATTGTTGCAATATATTAAAATGTTAAGTAACAAATATATGCATATAAATTGTTTTTAAAGGCAATCGCTATTAAAATAAACTTGCTGTTATTAATTTATGTAAATCAAAAATAATAGTAAATAATAATTTACTAATTGTTACCCACGTCTGTCAAATATTTACAGAATTAAAATATAATAATATTCCAAAAATTTAATTTTAATATTTTTTTAGAGCAACTATCCTTTCCAAATCACTTAACTTAGTCCTACTGTAATCAACAGCGCACTTGTAGTATCTGTGGCGTTGCTTATGAATACTTTTGTTTAATATTAGCAACTAAACTTTTGTAGAAAATTATTTCATTTGACATACATGAAAAAAGAAAATACAAATTTTAAACAAGTTACTGGAGTGTGTAGATCTAAAAACCATTTAACAGAACTGACATCTATAATACGTTTAAGTAAGCATAAGGACATTTCGAAGACTATTGATTTGGACTACGCAAACTATTCCTTGTAAATACTATGAGTTATGACTTGTCACAGTTGTTTGGATATCTGTAGTGAATCAGGTTTGATTGTTGAATAATTGATTTAAATTACGTCAAGACTTCGGCCGTTCACGGAACCTCCACCCACACGTATGTTAGCAGCCCTCCAATTTAAGCTCAAAATTAAACTAACCAAGATCAATTTCATGTCAGGTGAGTATAGGGTTGTCAAGATGTGAACAAATAAATATCGATATTGATCTCACCTAAGCATGATTTTCCCTGATCATGATTTTCCTACTTCATACAACTTTTCTATCCAAATTATCTACAGTTAATTTTTTTAATGACTTAATTTTGATTTTAATTTGATTAAGTTAAGCTTAAAATATTTAGGCCAAACTAGAATGTCCTGACATACTTAGGATGAACCGGCTGAAATCGGGTTTGGGATGGTAACATATTTATTTATTTATTAAATTTATTCAAAACATACAGCTAATAAAGGTTCCATTTAGAGATTAAAAAATTTCAACATACAGTAAATTACAAAATAAAAACAAAAAGAGAAATAAAAAATTACAACCATTGGAGTCCGGATAATCAGAGAATAATTAATGAATACAGAAAAATATAAAATTGAATTATATAATATACATATATATATATACATTACATTCACACATAACTGCCAATATGAGCCAATATATTTTTTGTATGTGAATACTAAATAAAATATGTTGCAAAAATTATTATCTACATATATTTTTTATAAAGGGTTTATGCATTTTTGTTTTGTACCACGAATTACAAACAAAAATGTTTTTGGAATACTTGAAAATAAAATGTAGTAAAGCTATAAAAGCGTAAAATATTATCGATATATTGCTAGAGCAGCGTCGAACCACACTAGACAGAACTCGGGGTAATCTCGAGATTAACCTGGTAATTATGAACGCCTCTTTCTCATGTGATATCGAAATAAATTTACGATTTCATTTGTCCAGAATAAGTGGTCACCCTTCGATCCGAACAACAAATAGCAATAAGTGTGTGTGACAAGTATCTACACGCGAAATATTTGATTTAATAATGGAATTTTTGATTAGTCTTTGGATTTGGGTTCGGATCGTAAGCTTGTTAATTGCAAATGGTTATTGCGATGAAAAGGTCGAGCTTGTAAATTTGATTTGATAAATTTACGATTTGGTATTTATACAATTCTGTGTTACTTGCTGCTGATTGTTGAGACCTGTTCGCTACAACAAGCGCATTTTTTTTTAATGTTGACAGTTTGACAAGTACGCGGAAACTTGATGGTAGATAGCTACCGTGGTTCAAATTCATAAATTGGCAACGTATATAAAAAAAAAAATTATTTGTATTAAATGCACTCGAAAATTCATAGGCAGTGAATTCATAATATTGGATGAAATAATAATAAAACATTCGAAATTAATCTATCGGCCAATTCTTCTTTTTCATATATTCGTTGAAGTCCGAGAAAGGTTGGAAGAGAATTAAAATTGGAAGATATATATGAAAAACGTACATTTTTTACTTTCCTCATCTAAAGTATATAGCTTAGATATAACATTATATATTAGTCAGAAAATTCGCCCGTTGAGTGTTATTAATTTTTTAGAATTAAAGATGCAAATAGCGTTAAAAGAAGTGGACGCTAATTGCTATGTGCGCTCCGACCCTGAAGCACTCCTTCCGTTCCGTGTGACTTGTAAATGTTGCTAACGAAAGGCAAACACTTGTCTTGTTCATCGACTACGCTGTTTCTGATGTCAATTACTTTTACTTTATACCGCATCGTTATTCATTTCTTTTATCTTTCCCATATCTTTAACGTTACCACCAATGCCTGGTATTGACTTATTTTTTTTTCCAACTAAACATTCTTTCTTACAAGTTATGCTAAGTTATTACAATGTTATAAATTCACTAGCTGGTGCCCACGAACCACCTGAGATAGGTAACACCTGAGAAAATTTTTGACGGTGGCGCCGCCACGGCGACAGTGGCGCCCACTTTTTATATTTTAAACGTTCCCTGGATTTGTTAATCCAGGTATTAACTATATGTGTGTCAAATTTATCAGTTATCCTTAAATATTCATATCGAGGTCTTCTCAATAGATCTGACACATTAGGTGTACCGAGTAGTTTGATCTACCAAAAAGAAAACGAGAAAGGTCTGAATTAATAAAACCACACAACAGACTTAGTGAAGCATTCAGATGAATGCCAGGAACTTACTTCCCTTTGAGCAAGTCAGCACTTTAACGACCCGACCAAAAGGCTCGTCAAGTAAACTTCGCAATTGAAAATTATTCAAATACGTTCGGGTTTTAAAATGTAAAATGTCCTTTTGCAACGCCAATGAATAGAGTGGAAAACTTAATCATTGTAGAAGTAAGTTGCAGATAACATCTCACTTCAATCAACTTGTTCGGTTAAGTTACATCTATGTAATTTGAGTGAGTGCCTTTGAATACCCATGCATTAAGTTTTTATTAAGTTAGCAACGCAACCACAACAGTTTTACAGTTTTGAAATATTTTATAAGATTTTGATTAATTAAAATTCAATTAAGTAACAAATGGTGACCTGTCCTTGCACATAAACATGTAGATAAAATTGTAGATCTGCAAATTATATGTATACACAAATCTTTCTCGTTTCAAGATCCATTAGAAGAAGTTAGCGGAGAAAAAGAAGTGGAGGACAGCGGCTTTATTTTAAATATACATAGATTAATACATATATTAAAAATATAGCTTCAAAGAATTCGTATAATGTGGTATGCTTGCTCATATAATAATTTTATAAAGAAATATAATAATATTATAAAGAGAGAAGATTTGTATGTTTGTAATGAATAAACTCAAAAACTACTAGACCGATTTTGAAAATTCTTTCACCCATAGAAAGCTACATTATCAGCGAGTAACATAGGCTATATTTTATAAAGTTACGCGGGCGAAGTCGCGTGCAACAGTTAGTTTAGTATATACTGAGTATACATATTTCGCTTTCGCTAAAAATATGTAGCTACGTCAACTATTTTTAATAATTACTTTCATGCTATTACAGAAGAGCTGTTTGATATACTTTAACTTGGCATACATATCTTTCCTTGTAATATATTATTATTTAAAGATTAATAACATTGCTGTGCAATAGACAGACTCTTACACCGCGTCCAACACTCCAATACTTATTAAGAAAGATCAAAAATATTTTGAAGAAACAAAAAGAGCAATTTCCTGTAAACTTTTCGTTTAAAGATTAATTAAAGTTGAAAAGAATTTACGGAAAAGTATTTATAATTTGCAAATACGGCGGCAGGTGTCGACTAATGATTTTATAACCGTACCGAAGAACGGAGATTAAAAGAAACGTACCTAGGTATAATGATATGTATTTCTTTTACTTCTCCGTACTATGTGTACTGCCCACTGCCACTTCAACTTACTGATCCGCCGGCATATGTCGGTAACTTTCGTACGTCTACGGATCTCCACATTTCTGATTCAATCTCGCAATGTAACCCCGAGCATACCCCTACCATAGCTTGTTGAGCGATGCTGAGCTTTCTTACGAGGCCCATAGTTGGCAACACACATTGGTCGAAAACTTTTGTTTTGAGACACGGAGGAATTTGGGACGAGAAGATGTCTCCGAGCTTCCCGAATGCTGCCCATCCGAGCTGGATTGACAATTGACCTCCTTCTCGAAGTTCGCTTTACCTAATTGGACTGTTTGTAATAAGTAAATACTAGTAAAAAATAAATTAAAATAACTTGTTTAATTATTGATTTAACATATTAAATATAAAATATAATTGACATTAAGTTAATCAATTCATCGACACATTGGCACCGTCTCATCTTCATGATACAGTTGTAGCCAGTGCTGCTGTAGACGCGGTTGAAAAGCGCAAAATGCACAAATATAGTATTCCGAGAGATGGTAGACATTTCCGGGTAGGTATATGAGGCAAGCTACAAACTTGTCCTATAACTATTGTCCTAGAACTGGCTGGGGAGTAGTGGGGCTAAATCGACCCTTAAATGTCTAACTACCAGGAAATGTCTACCAACTCTCAGGCTAAGAAATCAGTAATGGTTAACAATTTTATTCCCTTTGCAGCCACTAGCAACAATGCTTAAGAGAGTCAAGCTTGATAATAGTAATTACAATTTGTGAATAATTTATATAAATTATTTAATAGTATATATTATAAAAGAAATAATTCATAAAATTTTCATAAATTTTACATACCACAAAAACAAGAATAAAAACAAAATCCAACAAATACATATATAACAACGTACAATGTTAGAACCCTATCGTCTTACGAACGCTCATTGGAATTAGAGGAAGCAATCCAAAAAATTAAATACGACGTTCTAGGATTATCCGAAAAGAGAAGGCTTGGCACCAAGATAGAAGAACACGAAAGCTTCATATTGTGTCACGTGGGTCACAGTGGTCATCTTTGGAGGAGGCCTTTACCCAACCTGGGGACCTAGCTTTTAATGTATTTTAAATAAGATTACTAGAAATAAACCATTTAGTAGTAAATGAAAGAGAAATTTAAGTTTGTTTATCTAGCAATTAGTAATTAATCTAGAAACTAAGATGAAAATGTAGCTTGTAGCTTGGTCAAATAAAGGTCAAATAAACTTCTTTTAAAAAAGTACTATGGTTAAATAAGTAACAAGGAGCGAGGAAGAATTTTAAAAAATAAAGTAGAAAAGAATTGCCATTTCTCACGCGACGCTATCAATGTGTATTGATTACATATTAAACGGGAACGAAGGGAATTTAACCACGTTTCGTGTAAATTGATTAATGCCGCTGATCATTATACCCTCATTAGCATTGAGCTGACTATGTACTACGTTTTGTAGGCCGGTAACTCATTCACGTTACAAAAACCATCTCAAAATTAATTAGCTTATTTATAACGTATATTCAAATATCTAAGGACCAAAATGCAATATTAGTCCTTAGATAAACATGAATATATTATATTATTATGCGCTGTTTAGGTTTTTTTTTAAATAAATCACCCTACAACCCTACAAACCATAATAGTACTATTTAGTTACCTCAATATGCATCATCATATCATAATCATGTTTGATTATGATATGATTATGATATGATTATGATGTTTGTAAACCTATAATATAAATTTGACAATGAATGTACCTATTGTAACATCATTTTTTCCAAATTATTAATTATTATTTCATTTAATTACATAAAATTGATTTCAAAATTGTTATTGTGTGACCTTATTTTTATTTTATACAAGAGACCATACAGCTTCTGGCTTCGCTCGGCTGCAACTTTTTTTTTGCAAATTATATATTCAAAGCTTCTTCGTTTATCGCTCTTTCTTTTAGTGAAAACCGTAATAAAATTTGTTAGGAGGTTTAGAAGAAGATAGAGGAGAAACAGAGAGACACACAGCGACTAATTTTATGAATAATATATACTCGTATATTATATATTATTATTGTATTATATATTTTAAAAATTGGCTTTTTATTCGGTTGGGTTGAATATATCAATAAATACCAATCATGCAGTTGCTTGCATAGTATAACCTATATAAACATTGAAACGTTTTAATGGAACGGTTCGGTTAGGTCATTTGATTGCTTAGAGATTAAATTTGATTATCAATTCATTGTAATGTTGCTTTCAAAGGGATTGTTCGTAAAGTCAATATAATTTTCAGTTTCTTATATATCTCCCAATTTAATGAAAATATGAAAATAACTTTTTTTTGGATAAGAAACTTGATTGTTACTATTATGCATTATGCAACTATTAAAAAGTTCATTTCCATAGTTGGCCTTGCCGGGAATAGAACCCGGGACCGCTAAGGCAAACACCTTAACCCTTCGATCAATAAGCTCGTCAAGCCATTATAATAATCATATCACGCTTTATATCATATCAGTAATAGCATGCTCAGAAGTCGCCAGTTATGTCGACCAAGCGTTTTGACAAAATTAAATGATTGTCCTTTTTTCAGCAATGGATGTTTTTGATTATATGAGATTTTTCATAAAATAGTAGACAGGCAAAGTCAAACGAAACGATATTAACAAATAATATCAAGGTTAAATAAAGTATGCTTCAAAAAAAAAACTAAAAGAGGTTGCTTAAATAAGTTCTCTGGAACTTACGGAAAATATTGAGTATTCTGATAAAAATATGGATCTCTACCAAGTATAACGAAAACACATCTTGTATTAAAAATAAACAAGATGTTGATGAGACGTTGAGAGCGTCACAAAATTTACTATCCTCACCAAATCCGCACGAACAGTTTTTTTAATGAAAATATCAAACTGATGCAGTTTTATTTTCGTAAAGTTGGTGTATTTTTAGTTCTTATTTTATCTGAGGTAGACTGATGATGATTTTAATGAAGAGAATATTCATTTCCCATTTAGAATTATATAAATATTTCTGAAATTTAATATATATATATAAATTTTGAAATAAATATAGGTTAGTTTTTTTGGGTCACAGGAAATACAACTTCGTAAATCTAATTTCGAATAAGATGTTAGTCGACAAATGTAATTTGATTGGTCAGCGTTCGGGATTTTTCAAGCAATTTTTTTACCTTAAATTCCTTTTCTATGGACCAAAATCGTTGATTAGTTTATTAAGTAATCACTTTAAGGAATAGAGAGCTGAGCTTGACATTTTAGTAATTATTTCGATAATGATGTGTATAAAGCAACCGACATAATTATGGCTTGAAAGTGATTATGCTACATAGCAATCGACAGGACATATTAACTCGCCTCAGCAATTTTAGCTTGTATTCTTTAAGGCTTCTTCAAGGGTGTTGTAAACAAATTCTTGTAGTTGGTATTGTCACTCAGATGGTAGACTATCTTCCATCATCTGAACTATTGACTTGACTGACGACCTTTTTAATTTGTATCAAAAACAATGAAAAGCACTCCAGTATCAGTGACATAGGTGCCGTAGATGAGACGTGTGGCAAATTTTGTCAAAGGGCCCTTTTTATAAAAAATATCTTTATGAAGACTCTAAACTTGAGACTCTTTAAACGGCAAACTCGCATGTCATACACTAAACTCCAAACTTTAGAGGTTTTCGTACGGCCTAAAAATTTAAGTGAAATTGTGGATAACATTTAACGAATTATGGCAACACCGACGTGTGTCGGTATGTAGGCCTGTAAACCGATGATCCCATATAATTATTACGGCTGATATAGCAGTAGGTAGACCCGTTCCTGGTCATCCGCCTAGTGTTTCTAAGTTTCCATATTATTTTACCCTTGCACAATGAACGCTTGATTACAACGAAAAAAAAATTAAAAAAAATTGTTTTTGTTCAAATAATTGGGGAAAAATATTTACGATGAAGATAAGGATTTCGGCCGATTACTGTCACATTCTTCAGATTTTATCAACTCCCCTCGTGATGACTACTCATCAAAAGTTAGATTACTTAACTGAACATACAATACATCCTCGTGATGGATCAAATATTTACTTGTAGTCACATGTTGAGTACCTCACACAATTAATGTATCATTATTTATTCAAAGTATCACCTCGTATAATATTTGTTTAGAAATGTAAAATAACATTTGTTTAGGCATTAGTTATAGTACATCCTAATAAATAGATTTCGACTGAGGAAACTGTATGACTACTAGCTAGTATCCAACATGTTGCTGCCACAGAAGAAGTAATTGTTGATTCCTCGGGAATAGTCCTGGGTTTAGTCTTGTCCGTACAGAAATAAAGGTAATCGCGATCGATTTTCTATAGAGAAAATTATAGGATATTATTAATTGCACATCAAATAAATAATCACCTATCAATTTATTTTCATCATTTATAAAAGTACTGCAGATAATTCGAAAATATACATCAACACTACATTACTTATTTCCTCTAATGCGAGACAAATAAATTCCTTTAGGTACAAAAATACGACAAAGATTGTCATAAGTACTGACTGCACAGCAAATTAACTATCCGAGTAGCATAATTATATATCCTAATAAATAATATCCTAATGCTGATCTCATTATGTTGTACTTAATAAATAATAATATGATTATGTCAAATAAAATGTTGTTTTATTTAGGTAAACTGCTGTATGTTATATAAAAATGGAATATTAAAAAAAAAAAAGAATTAATATGTATAATGTGCGTTAATCATTACTTATAGCTGTAAATTAATAAAAAAGCTTTACTTTAAGATAAATAGCGGTATGCCACGAATATAAATTGTAATTTATTTAGTAATATTGTGAGTTGAGTATTAACCCGCGACCGTTTGGTTAACAGCTAGGGTTACTAGCCACTAGACCAAACGTGTCGTCAAATAAGAACTACTCTGTCTTAAAGTTCCAAGGAGCTGAGAAAACATAATTTAACCATGCTTGTGATGACAAAATTCATTAGGCCTGTGAGTATGTTAGCACGCCGGGGACTCTCACGTAATGCTGAGTGAGTAATGGAGTCGGTGTTACAATTGTAATTATTTGCCGCTCATTAACGTGTACCGCTGACGTCGGGACACCGCACAATAACTAGACAAATCAGTGTGGAACTGATAGTTTTTCATTGAAAGCAATCATAGCATTGTTCAGTAAAAAATATTCTTAGAGCTGGTGGGATCAGAGCGTTGTTATGAAGAACTTTAGCGTGTAGATTAATGTAATAAATATGCGAAAGTTTGTGAGTAGACATATATAGTTACTCTTTCTAAACTCTTTCTAGTGGCAGGTAGCAGTGCATTACAGAAGACTACCGTGAAAAAACTAAAACCGTTGTGTTTTAGCGAGTAAAGAATACCGTAGCCCATTTTCAATCTCCTCCTAATCCCTTATTGGTTATCGCAGTCAGGTCTGCAGTGCACTTGCTAGTGGCTACGGTACCCACCTACTATCAAGTGAACCGTCAGCGCGCGCCGAAAGCTAAACTCCTCTCATTAAAACCAAACTCCTCTCGAAAGGCTATTATAAAATCACTGATTATTTAAGCGACAATGAGGCCTGGATTTAAGTTATACGGAGCTGATACTATGTTTAGTATTGTATATATACTTTGATATGTTTTTTTTTTTAAATTAAGTGTAATTGTGGTTATTTTATATTTTAAAGATCACAAAAAGAATAGTATCAGAGTTTTTTTTTTGGGGGGGTTTCTTCTCAGGATCGTCATCTTGGCTTTTTTTTCCGAAACCTTGGTAAATTTAAATTTGTAATGACGATCATAAGAGTTTCTTGTAGAAACCTAATTGATAAATAAATATTTTGATTTTATTTGATTTGATTAAACATAAAGGTTATTTTTATACGAGAGTGCAGAGTGACAGAGAAAAGTTGCGTGCGCCACTCCATGTGACAGACAGGGATGACAATAGTTAATTATAATTTATATTATTTAAAAGCATAGGAGCTTTTATCAATGTAAGTATCATCTAACATATAACTTTTGTCATAATTAAATAACAGATGATATATTTTTCTAATGCGGAAACTTATACCAATAGTAGTACGAGTATATGGAATTGTTTTCCGTTTAGTTCTACAATAGAACAAAACTAGTATAACTATATGGAATAAACCACCTTAGTTATTAACCTTTATGATTTTCATTTTACAAGAAAGACTCCATACTTCTCTTGGTATACCTGTACGACGCAATGAATCAGCAAGACGGTCATACACGACGTATCTCAGAATGGGGTTGCTTTTAAGGTCTTAAGGAGGCTTGAGGCGCGGAGTTAATTGCTTTGATAGACGTCTTCAAGTTATAAATAAGTTATTTTCAGATATGCAGATAATAGAATCGACTCTGCAATTTTAAACGGCCGTTTAGCGACATTTTATTAATAAGGTCTCATAAATATTATTCTGTATTAAGATGATTATGGCTGTATTGAAGAATATTAAATTTTGGAAAAACATAGTAAGGTACGCCTCACACACAAGTGTCTGTGGTACGTCTAATGAAGTTTGTGATGCATTTTTTTATGATAATTACTCGTATATACACAACCATATCCGTTTTTGCTTATTCCATTAGTGAAAACCATATCCAAATCCGTCAAGAGATTCGGAAAAAGTTAGCGGAGAACAGAAGCTGACAGTGTCTTCTTTATATCTTTCATAGTATAAATTGACGCCGCCAACTCTACCTAAACCATGCAACGGATTTTAACGCGGAATACACCATCAATTAGATAATTTTTCAGGGAAAGTTTTCATGTATAATAAAATCTAATTAAGTTTTTATGTATGTAGAAAAAAAAAAAAAACAATGTTTTGCAACCAAGTCGCCGAAAAATAAGTTAACATGGCCTACGTAGGCTAAACGTTAAAGCGCAAAACACACTGGGCGGTAAGCGAAATTTTTCCGGGGTGTTTCACAAAGAATACCGCGGAATACAAGTTGGTTGATTGTGTCTTGCGCTACGAGATACATAAAAATGATGTACTAGATAATTGTAATTCTTCAAAAATTCTAAAGAAAACTCGTCCATAGCATATCTCTATCCGTTGCGGTTGACTCAAAGTAACCATTTCTTTCATTAAAACTTTAATCTTTACATTTATAAAACCACCACTTCTGTTTCTCCCGTGATTACTTCTTAACCACACAATGAATTTTAATTAAGTTTTCTCTGATGCAAAGAGGGATAAAAGAGGAAGATTTGTGTATATAAAAAATGTATCCCGAGCGAAGGCGGGAGCGGGATGCTATAATTATAATAGGACCTAGAATCATTAAAACTAACCTAGGCGGTGCCGGAAGCGGAGCAGAATAGTCGTCGTTTATAACAGATTGATTAGGGGTACTGGCATGGATATTTTTCGATGTTCTGCAATCCGCAGCATCTTTTAAAAAACAAGTCAGAAAGTTTCTGCCATCAGGTACTGCTTGATAGTAGTTTTTAGAGTTTGTGTTTTGTTAATTATAATTATGGTGTGCGAATGGGTGTATACAAAAAATATGTGCCTATTTGTATACTATTACTCTGTTGTTCTTTTGTTTTGTATTGTTTGATTTTTTATTTTCTTTTTCTTAGTGTTATTTTGTAAAGAGAAAGTGTTGTCTTTTGTGTTCGTTTTTAATGCATGCTGCCTATAAGTGGAGTATACAATATTATAAAAGATTGTTTAAATGTGAATATGGATTTTTGTATGCTGTGTTGGCTTCCTAATAAAAATAAATAAAAAATAAAAAAATAAAAAAATAAATTATACATGCTATAAAGTAACTTTTTATATCTACTCGTACTAGTTAAGAAATTAGGTCTTATCTTGTGAATATGTTTACATGTCAGTCTTGGAAAGTTTTGAAATAAGGAAAAAATATATAAGTACATATTGTATTCATGGCCGTTCTTAAAATTACTAACAAATCAAGGTACATGGTGGACCTACTAAAATATGTTTTACTAGCTATGCCCCGCGGTTTCACCCACCGTTTAATTTAATGGTAGTTACTAACGTTTCGGCCTTTTTTCTATAGAAACTTAGAAACTGGCGGGCGATCGATCCGCGTTTATTAAATTGCTTCGTTCTTCAGAGTTATTGGTCAACTCGCGCCTAATTAACTGGCGATCAGTCAGTTTCGCGTGTAGTCCAGTTTGTATTTTACCTGTTTTTATATGTCAAAATATAAAAACAGGTTCTAGTTCCAAGATAATATATTCAGTTATAGCACATACGTAAAGTCAATGTACTCTTGGGATGTTTTGTATGTCAACATAGCTTCATCTTAAAATTCTATTTATACTGTTATCTGGGTAAAGATGTAGTTATGTAAATGCAGTAAAATTGCATCTCTATATTTGCATTATAATGCAAAGCCCAAAGGCCCATGAACAGACATAACTATAGGTAACACAGGTTATTCTGAACACAAAACGTATTCTTTCTGAAATACTTTTAATGAGCTTCTAATGTGGGTAACTTTGAATACTTTTTAAATATTTTTATGCTTAGGCACAGACGTAAAATAAAATGCGCATAATCCGGTTTAAAATATGTTTTTATGTAATATTAAGCCGAGATTATTATAATTAAGCCTAAAAATTAATTAAAATAACCATAAAATTCAGCACGTCAGCACAGAATTTGGGTAACTTTGAACGCGCATATACACGAATATACTTTCATTATTATTCACACTTCATCACAACGGAATTGTGATAAGTGCTGTTTTTTTTTTTAAATCAAGTTGGTGTGTGCATTCTTGCGTATTTCATGAAACTGTTTATGTAGTTTAATTCAAAGATAAACTGTAATGCAGTTACCCAGGTTGAGTGTACATTATATAATATTAAAATTATGCTTTGTACAATCGAACTGAAACCAAAATTACACTTTAGTTAGTTTCTTTGGTAGTGTAATTCCTGTACAATTGTTAAATATCAGACATATTATCTCCTATGAAATATCTTAAGTAAGTAAGTCAAAAAATAAAATGATTGAAAAAGGATGAAATTACATTACAATATTTTTCCTGATCGAATCTGGAATGATTCAATCGTCGACGAACATAACCTGGCGGATTAGTAAGTTGAACTGGCAGTGGGCAGGACACATAGTACGAAGGGATGGGGGCCACTGGGACCGGAAGGTTCACGAGTGGCCTGCCATGGACTGGCAAGATCTGTTAAGGGACGCTGGATAGTCTTAGCACACCTAGGTATGCTAAGACCTTAACGTTGGAAGCTCGTGGTAGAGCATCCCCGGTGCACGAAGACTAGCAGAGGGCGGATTTTCTCGGATGGCTCTGTCACTCAGTATAGCCCGTTCCTTGGGTTGCTGCGATTGCTGTAGAAATTTCAGGTGGACAATCCTTATAGGGCCTTTGATGAGTGGCCAGTCGAGCAGGGCTTATCCGAGAGTTTCCCACGCTAAAAAATATTGACCGTGGATTTAGGCTGTTTCTGAGCGGTCCATAATTGGAAAATTATGAAGACCTCCTATGGCTGAGATGATGCTGATGATGATTATGATGTATAGATAGACGAATGTATGTAAAAGGATATTTCTGTGTTTTTCATAAATGAAGTGCAATACGATAGAATATCCCGTTTACACGAAGACAACTCGAAGTTGATAAACTTGTTGTATTTTATGTGTTTACTTAACCCAATTTGTTTAAAGAACTCTGCACAAGTATGCGTTTTAATCCTTATATTTTGTTTGTGTAACTAGGCCGATAAAATTATGCGAACCAGCCACGTGAATGTTGGACTTATGTACATACTTGAAAGTTCGAGATCTTTCTTATCATTTAAAATTGCAAACAAATTATTCAACCGAGGATTGTCGTGCTAGTTATCACGAGGTTTTGAAGTTCTATGAACTTTAAGACCTATTGCTCATATATTTTAGTAAGGTGTTGAATTTTTAATTTTATTTTTATTTTTATTTTCAGATGAGACTTTTTTCTGGATAAAAGTTACCCTATGTCCTCTTCTGTATACCTGACAACGTATACGCAAAATGTCATGATGATCTGTTGAGTAGTTAAGACGTGAAAGCTTAACAAACAAAGAAACTCACTTTCGCATTAATTATATAACTGGCTGTTGCACGCCACTTCGCCCGCGTCACATCATAAAATACAGCCTAGTTACTTGCTGATAAAGTAGCCCCAAGGGCCTGGGGCGGCCCTTGGGGTATCCATGATGGATTTCTCCTTTTAAAAAAAAGGGTAATAAGCTATCTGTGTGCCAAATTTCATCCAAATCTGTTTTTGCGTGATTGAGCAACAAACATCCAAATATATAAACTTTCGAATTTATAATATTATTTAGGATATATATGTGTTACGTAAAGGTGTGTGGCAGGCAGGCTTCATGTCCAATTGATGGTAGATGGCTACCGTCACCTATTAACACAAGCAACGTAGATGCTGCAACAGATTTGAATTGATTTGAGATTTGAGTGAAAGATTTGTATCCACATAGCAAGAATTTCGAAAAATTCGATTATGGAGTAACTTAATATTATTTAGGAAGAAAAAACACAGTTTACACCCTTTGTTTATTTAAACAAATAAAAAATAAATAGAAAAAGTGTATTAAATATCATTTTAAATAGAGGTTTTTATTAAAAAAATGTGTGTGTTGACACACGCTCCGACGCACGACTGAAGTTTATCCCTTACGAACGATTATAAAATACATAGATCAGTAAATGAGGGTAAATGCATTCATTTTGTAAGCTTTATTAGTTTGTTAATTTTCACAATTCACAAATAAATATCAATGGATATAAATATAAATATATTATATGTATTATATTATATTAATATGTATTGAAGCATATTGTAGCCTGTAACGCGTAACGTGTGACATGTGGCATTTGATTTTACTCCCATAAATTTTCATACACCATGCTACGTCTAAACTAATAAAATGTGACATTTGATGACAACAAAATACTTAAATTGGAAGCATATTTTCCAGAGCGCAACATAACGTCTTTATGTGTACGATTTGTTATCGACAGCATAACGACTTTTACGTGGTAAAACCTTGAGGAGAGTGGGTTCTACGTGTCTTATCTACGATCCTGGTTAGTGGATCCCAAATTGCTTATTATTAGCCGGCCGTCGCGTCGTCGTAGATATTTCGATTACCTACTTAATGTTCTCAATTGCAAGTAGACAGTAATAAAATAATAATTTCGACTGATACACTGTCAGTTGGTTTGCGTTATTTTTGTTATATAATTTTCTTTAGGAATTGTTATATTATAAATGGAAAATTCAGTAGTGTTCAATAGTAAACCGGATCTTCTACTGAACTGTTTCCTTAATAGTTTGTCGAGGGTTGTTCATTTCGGTCATGTAACAATATACATTTTCGCATACTCTGTTTTCATTCTCAATAAATTAATGAAATTTTCGCCCATTATAAACTAACTATATTGTGGTGTCTTAAATTCACTCACTGCCATGGCAGAACTTATAGTGATATTTTTTTATTGTCTCAAAAATATAGGGGACCTTTAATTTATATATTTTCTCAATTGTGTATTTAATTAATAATAAAATATGTATTAAAAATTAAGCTTTAAAGAGCTCTGAACAATTTGATTGCTGTGGAAAAGTTTAAGGGCACTACCGCAATAGTGTGAAGAGTATTTAATTTATAATGCAAAAGGATTACAATTCCTTAAGGTATTGGGATCAAAATATGGAATAATAAAACGCTAGTTTACAAAATATTTTGTTCATCAATAAAATTGATAGACAACCTCATTAACTCCCTGATTTTCAAGAATGAATCTCAAGAAGAAATCTCATTTCACGAATCGTTTGTTCCTTTCAAATTAACTTCGATTGAGAGAAGCAAATGGTTATTAAAATGCGATTAAATACTTGAACTTTTATTCAAATTGGGAGCTTTTAAAAAAACCTTCATTGATACTATTTAATACTATTACGCTTTAATATCATACCCAAACACATTATAATGTTGTACTCGACAATGTTTGTACTGCACAGCACTCTGCGGATGTGATTGCGGTTTGTGGTGATTGCGGTTTGAGTTGGCTCTGGTCTGGATTCCCAGTCATTTGGGCAGCCCGTCTTGCGGCAGTAACCACCCCCTTACAGAAAATCACCGTGAAATGACAGTATGTGTGCTTTTTTGTTTCGGCGAGTGAGTAAGTTGCGGGCATACATAGCTAGTTTTTATATAGTAAATTTTTCAAACAGTGTTGCAAAATTACTAAACTGTTTAAAACAAAGTAACGATAAGCATTGACGTACTTATGACACCTGTGCCAGAAGTCATTCCTCTATTTTCGCCTTGATGTTTATCCTTTAATGCCGGCAGCATACTTCCAAGAACGCAAAATGAGCCCGTTTGCAGTTAACTAGAGTTAACTGTCAGCCTGTCTGCAACACTGTTTCTTTTTGTATTTAACAACTCTATACAATTTTTCTCTGTTTCACAGACCCTATCGTTTATAAGTTTGCAAAGGTGAAGGGACATTATCTCCCCTGCATATTCACAGGGGATATACTAATGTCAGTGAAATCTTAATTCTCAGCCCATTAGTTAAATGCGAGGACAGTGTAACATCTAATTGTTATTATATTTAACACAGAGCCTTCTCGGAACCTTTGTCTTGGGCCAAATTAAATGGAAAACTTGCGTGCTATTACAAATGACCTGTAATTTGCTATTGTAGGGACTTGTTGTAAATACTCTTTTGCGTTATACATACTTTTTCGTTTTACTTTTAATACTTTTTAATATATTTTTATGTCATATGTATGTTGTCACTTATATTAATTTTGTCACCAATTTGTCATGTTCTTATAATAACTTTCTTTGTAAAATATAATTCTTAATCTGTCGTAATCCGTATCTTTAATTTATACAATCACGTACAGCACAAACCAACCACAAATTTGGTGACCCCGACGTGATAATCTGACGTGATTTTAATATAATTTGCACACTACATACGAATAAATATAACGATGGAACAAAATAGCCGTCCGAACATTTTAAATAGTGTGAGTGTTAAAGTACCACCGTTTTGGCCAGAAGATCCGGCATTGTGGTTTGCCCAATTAGAAGGTCAATTCGCCTTAGCTGGTATAACTACGGATTCGACAAAATACAACCATGTAATAGCAAATTTGGATTGTAGAATTATCGCTGAAATCAAAGACATTGTAAAAAACCCACCCCATACAGGAAAATACGATAAGGTAAGAGATGAGCTAATTTCGCGTTTATCGTCGTCCAATCAGCAGCGAGTTCGGCAGCTCATTAGTAATGAGGACATTGGCGATCGCAAGCCTTCGCAATTCCTGCGTCATTTGTTAAACCTTGCTGGACCAGACGTTCCTGATGACTTTATAAAATCTTTGTGGTCAAATCGTCTGCCATCGCACGTCCAGTTAATAATTGCCTCGCAGTCTAAAAGCTGTTTAGAAGACCTAGCTAAGCTCGCTGATACAGTGATAGATATAGTTCAACTGCAGATACACCAAGTGTCCACGCCGTCGACGTCAAGCGAGATGATCGAACTCCGACGGTGTGTCGACGGTCTTAGTCGCGAGATTGCGGAATTAAAGATGACAGCGCGGCCACATGTTTCAAGTAGAGGGCGCTACCCAGGCCGGCGCCGTTCACGTTCTCGGAGCAGCAATCGAAAACAACGTGGTGGTATGTGCTGGTATCACAGCAAGTTTGGCCCGCGCGCGAGTAAGTGTCACTCGCCTTGCAGTTTCAATGAGGGAAATGCCGACGGCAGTCGTTGATGACGGCCAGCGATTGTCAAAATGTTTCAGCCCGTTTATTCGTGACCGACAAAAAGACACAGGTGAAGTTTTTAGTGGATAGTGGTTCAGACTTATGTGTTTATCCCGTTAGTTTTATACGTAGTTTACGCCCTAAAAAGGACAAATACGTATTATGCGCCGCAAACGGATCGACAATTTTGACTTATGGTACAATTTCTTTAAAGCTCGACCTAGGCTTACGTCGTGATTTTTCATGGCGATTTGTTGTAGCAGATGTAACAAAACCTATCCTAGGCGCAGATTTTTTAAAATTTTATGGGTTATTGGTAGACATTAGGCATAAACGTTTGGTTGACAATATTACAACGCTTTCTATTAGTGGTATATCCGCAAAATCTTGTTCTGTGTGCCATGTTAAAACAGTTACAGGTACATCTATTTTTCATCACATACTACAAGAGTACCCAGAGATTACGCGTCCAGCCGGTGATACTTCGGCACCAAAGGTGAAACATAATACGGTTCACTATATTCGCACTACTCCTGGTCCACCGGTGTATTGCCGCCCAAGGAGATTAGATGCAGAACGACTCAAGATTGCTAAGCGTGAGTTTGAACAACTTGTAAATACAGGTATCGCGCATCGATCTGACAGCTCATGGTCCTCACCTTTACATTTGGTCCCCAAAAAGAACCAAGGTTGGAGGCCGTGTGGTGATTACCGTGCCCTTAATGCTCGTACTATACCAGACCGATATCCAGTCAGACACTTAGCAGATTTCTCCTACAATCTCTATGGCTGTACAGTATTTAGCACTCTGGATTTGGTACGCGCTTATAACCAAATTCCAGTATTTGCGGATGATATTCCGAAAACAGCAATAACGACGCCTTTTGGTCTTTTTGAATTTAACTTTATGGGTTTCGGTTTTAAAAATGCTGCACAGACGTTTCAACGTTTCATTGATGAAATTCTTTGCGAACTAGAATTCTGTTTTCCATATTTAGATGACATTTTGATAGCGTCAGTGAACGTGACAGAGCACGAAAGTCATCTGAGACAAGTTTTTGAACGACTACGGCAACATGGTGTTTTAATCAACACAGCAAAATGTAATTTTGGAAAGACAGAGGTAGCTTTTCTCGGACACAACATTTCTAGCAATGGCACAAAGCCTTTACCAGAGAAGATAACTGCCATACAGAATTTTCCACGCCCCAAGACAATTAAAGAACTTCGTCGTTTTTTGGGCATGATTAACTTTTATCGACGTTTTCTGCCACAAGCAGCGCTTAAGCAAAAACCTCTAAATGCTTTGTTAGCAGGTCCAAATTTAAAAAACTCGACGAAAATAGATTGGAACGAAAATTTAGATAGAGCATTTTTGATCTGTAAAACAAGTCTAGCAGAAGCCACACTTCTTGCTCATCCTCATCCTAACTCGAAAGTCGCGCTGGTTACTGATGCATCAGACTTAGCAATTGGTGCAGTTATCCAACAGCGTGTAGACAATGTATGGGAACCGTTAGGATTCTTTTCAAGAAAACTAACAGCAACTCAGTGTAAATACAGCCCTTATGATAGAGAGTTGTTGGCAATATACGAAGGTGTTAAATATTTTCGTCATATGTTAGAACTTAAACCTTTCGAAATTCATACAGATCATAAGCCAATTATTTTTGCATTTCAAAAGCCATTAGACAAATGCTCGCCTCGTCAATTCCGATATCTAGATTTCATAGGTCAATTTTCAACAGACATAAAGCACATATCTGGGGAGGACAATGTTGTTGCTGATGCGTTATCTCGACCAGTTGATACAATTAGTATTATAGATTTCGCCGAATTAGCTAATTCACAGGACACCGATCCTGATCTACAGCAATTGCTGAAGACAGGGTCGTCGCTGCAACTTAAAAAGGTAGTGATACCTGGTCTACCCAAAGAGGCAGCAATATTCTGCGACATGTCCGGCTCAACTGCTCGTCCGTATCTTACGCCTGAGTTTCGTCGTGAAGCTTTTGACTCGCTTCATAGACTGAGTCATCCTGGTGGTAAGACGACAGTGAAGCTACTTACTCAACGTTATGTCTGGCCGGGAATAAATAAAGACGGTCGTGAATGGGCAAGAGCATGTCTACAATGCCAACGTAGTAAAGTTTCTAGGCATGTACATTCGCCGATAAAAACATTTGTTCCACCATCCAAACGTTTTTCTCATGTACATATAGATATAGTTGGTCCCCTGCCGCTGTGTCATGGTTATCGATATTGCTTGACTGCAGTGGATCGTTTTACGAGATGGCCTGAAGTGATGCCAATCGCCGATATCAAAGCGGAGACCATCACTCAAGCATTTGTTTTCGGATGGATTTCCAGATTTGGTTGCCCAAAACGTATCACGACGGACAGAGGAAGACAATTTATTTCTGACACATTTCGACGTTTGGCGAAGATGATTGGAGCTGAACATTTCATGACAACGGCTTACCATCCTGCAGCCAATGGCTTAGTGGAACGATTCCACAGGCAAATGAAAGCAGCGATCAAGTGTCACGAAAGTGAAGATTGGTTGGAAGCCTTGCCTTTTGTACTTTTAGGTATAAGAACGGCATATAAAGAGGACATTTCAGCTTCCACCGCAGATCTGGTGTATGGTGAACAATTGCGTTTACCTGGAGATTTCTTCGAGAGCTCAAGTAAAAATGTAATCGATTATACGGATTTCTTGTCCCGACTGCAATTGCAAATGCGAAAACTGCAACCTACGATAACGGTTCGTCACGGAATGCCAAAAGTTTTCGTTCATAAAGACTTGAAAACAGCTTCTCACGTTTTCATAAGGGATGATTCTGTTCGAAAACCGTTGCAACCGACATTTTCCGGACCCTATCGTGTAATAAACCGTGCAGATAAATTTTTTAAGCTCGATATCAAAGGGAAATCGAATAATGTTTCCATTGACCGTTTGAAACCAGCATATATACTAGAGGAGCCCAGTCTGGCACCTACAACTTCTAGCGAACGTGCTGTTGTTACACCTCAACAGCCCGCTCCGGAACGCAGAACAAGATCGGGTCGTCGTGTTTGTTTTCCCAAACGTTTATCGACCTAAAGGTCTCCGGGGGGGCTGATGTAGGGACTTGTTGTAAATACTCTTTTGCGTTATACATACTTTTTCGTTTTACTTTTAATACTTTTTAATATATTTTTATGTCATATGTATGTTGTCACTTATATTAATTTTGTCACCAATTTGTCATGTTCTTATAATAACTTTCTTTGTAAAATATAATTCTTAATCTGTCGTAATCCGTATCTTTAATTTATACAATCACGTACAGCACAAACCAACCACACTATGAATAAGACAATTAATCGGGTGAAACATTCTTTCATAATAGTAGTACAGAATATATTTTTAATGTATAAAATTTTCTGTTGGATCATAAAAAAGAGAAGATATATGTGTAGCCATAGTATTAAAAGTAATACTATATTTGAGTATATTATTAATTTTTTTTTTGCTGCATTTTGATTTGCAATCAGTCAGTTCCAAACTATAAACAAATTTGTTGTACGCTTTTCTGTTCTTTCGAGGCTCTCCCCAGCAGGAGATGCCACTTAGTTTTCACCACCTAGCATCCAAACCAACGGAAGATAAACGCTGTGTAGCTTGTGGCACACACAGCTAAGGACTGAGTTGGGTGCCCATTTGAGGCGTACTGCATGCACTGGGATTTTTGTATTCAAAATTTTTCTATTGAGATTTGTATAGTGTGCATTGTGTCTGTTTTGAATAAAATGTCTACCTTTTTTCTTTCATTCTTACGAAAATATAAAAAATAATAGATGGTTCCTGCGACTTCGTCCGCGTTGAATAATAAAAGATATGTCACATTGACGCTTGACATTATATTTTTTCCAAGCGTTGGATCTTTATTTTAAATAGCTAGTGTCCGCGGTTTTGCCCGCGTGGAATATTTAGCTCTAGTCCATCCTGAAGTTCTATTCTAACTATTAGTATCTATAATATTGCAAACATATCATTTTTTTTAAATAAAAAGGCTATATTTTATTTTGCAGTAAGATACTTGTTTTAATCAACATATTACGAAACGCTAGTCGAGATATCTAAAAAATATCAAATTGATCCGCACTTCCCAGTGTTGTGGACACGATTCCGACAAAAGTAATCAACAAATTATTTGCTTATGTTGATATATCAGATACTTGCTGAGATCGATATCATCTCAGAAGACAGGTCGATGAATATTTATGTCGGTAACCTTTGGATAACTCAGTGAGATATTAATTACGATGCTACGGACTTGCCGAGCCATCAGAACGTGTAGACAGACCGATTGGTATAATTAATACATAGTATTTACTAAGGTAGGTAGAATTTCTCTCTCGTAGGAACTCAATAATGTTTGCCCTTTTCGACCGTTGATTTTTTTACTATTTGCGAGCTTTTAGTTGCAAGATTTTTTGCGACCCACAAGAAATTTTAAAAATCAGGTATGAAAACCATTGAGTTTAGTTATAGAAACATAACATTAAAAACTAATTTGGCCTGCAATAATTCTTTGTGACTGTGAAAAGATGTGTCTTTCTTTTTTTAAATTTAAGTGTTTGTTAATGAGTCCCAAAAACATAAAAAATTATAATTAATTAATTAATGGGGCTACTCGCAAGATGTGCCAGGGGTCATATTATTTTCAAAATACCGTAAGTTCACCTCATGAGTGAACTTGTCAGGTGGACCCCAGGTAAGAAAGGAAAATTAAGAGTAATACGATTCTTTTACACATCTATATTTCACTAAAAATAATCTGAATTTAATTCTAATTAACTATAAGGAAAATGATACCTGTGTAGAATTTCCCTTCTAGCGTAATGAAATTCGTAGAGTTGAGGAGCTTTTTACCCAAGCCATTATTAAGTTTGCGACTCTAACGGCCAATGTGCAATAATTGGCAGGCGCTGAAAGAAAAAATGTGAACTGGTGATAAGTTTAAATCCTAGAGATAAGGTTAATTTAAGTGATAAGGTGATAAGGATCTTATCGATAGTTCCCTGCAGGTATGTAGGTATGCGCAGCCTATTAAATACGTTCAAAAATTAATCTAATGGAATAGATTTTTTCACTAAAATTTGGTAGATCTATCATCAAGTGGAACCTCAGCCTGTAAGCCGACATTAACATAAAATAAACCTTGAAATTATCGTTTATCACTTTAGGTATTTTATCTATAAATTAAATCTCGAACGAAGTCGCTACTGGTTGTTAATAAATAAAAGTCTATGGCAATGTTTTATAGTCTATGGCAACTCGCCCACTCTGCGACTACACTTACACGTGATTAACTTTTTTATTAATATCCAACGATGAACTGAAACTTTGACGAGATATCACTACGGCAAAGAGCTTATCACGTGTAATCTCTTTTTGACGTTTTCACACGTAAATAAAAGTTTTAGACAATAAGGGCCTCTTTCACCATCTCTGAGTATAGTGTCAAGTAGGTTAACCGCCATTTAAAGTCACCGGTCACCGGGAATGATGGAGCTGATATACCTTTGTTTGTACGGTAAAAGTCCCAAATTCAAATTCAAATTCAAATAAATAAAATTAGAATAAATAAATAAAAATAAATGGATTAGACGCGGTATGAAAAATGCATCACAATCCAAAATGGGTCAATTGAAGTGAACATTTTACACGTACGAGTATATGATATATACAAGTAATTTCTGTTTTAGATGATTCCATTTTCGAAACAACGGGTGGCAAATGAATTTGTCCCCATAAGTTTCTACCTTTCCGTTTTTGTCTAACTTCTGAAACAGACAATGTTTTCCCAAATTGCATGTCCTGGAGGTGATTATTGTTTTAGAACAGTTTGTGAGTCAATTAAATACCTTTTTTTTACTACATTGTACTACATTTGTAGTTACTACAGAAGAAAGTTTTGCGTAAAAAACTATATTTTAAATCGTAACTACTAAAAATTCAGTAATCACATTCAGTAACTACTAAAATTTATGAACACAAATTAGGTCCAAAATTCCATCCAGCAGTTAAAATAAATTAATATACTATACGAATATCTCAGATATATATCTAGAAATAGTATTTGTTAAGTTAAGAAATTTCAGTGAATTGTTACCGAATAGGTAAAATTCTATATAATTTTAATGCCTAAATAGGTCAATACAATAACACATACCAATGTTATGATAATGATTTTAGCTTATAGGTAGGTAAGTTATGGGAACCAACCACATAGCAGACTGGGGGCGAAACCTAGTAGTTAAACATAGCAGCAATAGAACCTTTGTTAATTTCAGCACAGTTCAGGTGTTACTTTCAGCACTCAACCAACGGGTTGAATGTACCATTGTCAAGAGAAAGAGGGTTGAGAAGCTGTCTTTGTCGTGCTGTGTACGGCCCTTCTGATTTGATACATCCCAAGAGATACGTGACGATGACAAACACAATGTGAATATGAAGATAGAAAAAGAGGGTTGAGAAGCTATCTTTGTCGAATGAATTCAAGGTGGTTCTATAATAAACACACGGTGGCTGGTAGAAAAAGAGGGTTGAGAGACTGTCTTTGTCGATACCTGATGGTGATAACGAATCAGTTTTTAAGATAGTTAGTGCAATTTCTCTGTGGAAAGTGGACCCTTTTTTGGAGATCTTACTGATACTTCTTTCTGGATAGTGATTTTTTTTTTGTAGACAGAGTATGTATTTATCCATTTAAGTTAATAACATTTTCATTAAAATGTAAAGATTAAAAAAATACTTTCAATTCAACTTAAACTAAGCGTAAATTATGAAAATAATTATATATTATATATTATAATAATGACACTATGTTTTTTATAATATAAAGTGAAAATTATATCTACAGAAAACACTATTAAAGTTAAAATTTAGCCTATTTTTTAATTATAATTTACGGAAACGTTGGAGAGCTTAGAGTAGTTTTTTTTTTAACATTTGTCCAGAATAAAAAGTTAACCTATATGTTTATCCAGGTAATAAACTATCTGTGTGCCTAATTTCATCCAAATCCGTTAAGCGGTTTCTGACAAACGCAAAAAACAGACAAAATTTCTAAAAAACTATTATTTTGACCTCGATAATATAAGTACAAAGTGTACCTACAATCTAAAATAAATATATTTATTGTACAGACACGGCTCGTTTACGTTAATGGAAATATACTGAAATATTAATACAAACTGAAGCCTAAATAAATAAAGGACATTTATCTCTATAAAATATAAACATAACGTGTCACATGTTCCTCCGCGATGAACTCCTAAACTACTGAACCGATTTTGATCAAACTTTATAACTATTTGTAATTTGGTCCAACTTAAAAGATAGGATATATTTTAAGTTACGCGGACGAAGACGCGTGCGTCAGCTATTTATATATAATTTAAATGTATTTTTGTGTGCATCAAACACAGCAACAGATCTGACGAGCTTTTGTGCCCGAGATGAGAGCTAAAATTTTATCTGGCTACATGTTTATTTTGATATTTGCAAAGTGCTCAAACAAACTAAGCACGTGTATGTGACTGTTATATATACAGGCGTACAAATCTAACACTCATTAGTGCGTTTGCGCCGCGCATGTCTTATTAACGAAATAGTTAATTCTTACTTAATAACAGTCACACAAGTCGTATACTTCTAACACGATGCCGCCCGGCAGAGAAGAGAGTTCGGAAAATATGAATACTTCGTTAGAAATAATGGCAACAGTACCTAACGGGCTGTTCATTGAATCGGAAGAGAAAAGATGTCCAATTGATCAACTTATTGGCTCAAAAGAGCTTGATAAAGACGGAGTCGTCAATGAGATTGACGGTTTGAAAGACGAGAAATTAAAAAAGATACAGATAGAGCGTAAGGTAACGCGACCGAAGGTGCTTAAAAACGTAGAATCCCAAGAATATTTATATGATCGCCTCTACAACGAGACTTGCCCTAGAGTTGTGAGTACTGAAGTACTTAACTGTTTTTTAAATTTCTTTTCCTACCATTCCTATTGTTTTAATTAGTTTTCTTCAAAATGTTTTTGAAAGAGATAAAACTCCAAAACTATTTATTTTATTTTAGAATTTTTTTGTTCAACTATTGACTAACTAACTATAGTTATGTAGTTCTCATTAGATTTTGTAATATTTCATTAAAATTTTATTTTATTATTATTTTATTATATTAACAAAGATACCGTCGCCTAAGACAATTAGTTACTACTAGGTAATTATTTCTTTACCTAAAATTATGATTGTCCTAATATAATATTACCTATTTAGTACTTAATAAAATTCCACAAATAATAATAACTTAATAACAATTTTGTATTGAAATTTTTATAAATATTTTCACGTTTGAAACTTTATGAAAGCTTTTTATACTTAAATATTTTTAGTACAATGAAAATTTGCATATAAAATTAATAAAATTAATATAAAGTAATTTTAAATAGGTACATGTACGTAGTATGTTAACTTGAAATACTAGTAGATTACCGGGTACAATATAAATGTTAAAAATTAAGTAATTTACCAGATTTAATAGTACTTAGAATAATTTCTATAGATAAGGATATTCACGATATTACACGTATGCTGCAAATAATAACAATGTAATATTGAAGTCTTAATGCGTTGTAAATAAGGATCAAAATACTTCGAAGAATTATTGTTGAACCACACGTTTCTTATTTACTTAAATAGTATCAACACAGCACGCGCCCACTCGCCAAATAGGTGTTTTTTGTATGACGAAACATTTAGGTAATAACTCTAGTTGGTGCGTATTAAGTTGAATACTCTTAAAAAGGCTATGTAGTTATTGGAAATTATTGTTAAGAGCACACTTTCCAACCTCGACCAGCTTATCAGTTCCATACTACGTAATTCTATGATTACTCATTAGTTATTGGTCGTAGTAATAAATAAAACAATTGAAATATCTAATATATAAATGAGACAGAATATAAAGATTTTAATGAAAACAGAAAACTGAAATTAATTTTATATCTAATATGATTAATTTTTAAAATATGCAAAATTTGGGACTTTTCGCGGGTTGAATTCTTGTAATTACTGACTAAAAGCTAAAAGTATTTTTTCATGAAAACATGCTAGCTATTACAGTAGATTTATAATTGCGTAGTCAATAGTTACCATCTATAAAAGTTTTTCTAAAATATTGGAATTGCTGGCGTACGTTTCATTATTTTCGCGAGTTCGGCAAGTGGCGCGAAACTGTTATCGGTTATTCGCTTTATAGTAAGCAGACAACAATCTCTCAAAAACACCTATTACTGACTTTCCACGCTCGTACAGCGTGTCTTTAAGAAATAAATAGTCTTAATTCTTCTATTTTTTGATAAACTAGAACAATAAATATGCGTATTGTAACTTTTTGCGTAACAAAATTAAGATAATAAAATAGATCCAATCTAGTAGACAAAGTATTCTTGTATTTAAGTGATGTGAACTTAGACTGATATCATTAAGCGACGAATATTAGGCGTGTTTTGCCTAATATTCGTCGCTTTAATAAATTTGTTACTTTCCTATTAATTATTAATTATTAATTATTATTTCTTGACAATTTATGACTGCCTACTAACTAACAAAACATCATAATGAATTTTAATTTTAAATTGCTCGTCCGATGATTCTATGCATTTTCAAGCATTGGGGTTTTCTTGCGGAAACTTACGGTGTGTTAAAACTGTCGCCAGGGACGTCGTTTCAAAGTTAGGTCGGAAGTTGGATCCTCATATTATGGCGAAGCCGCCGTGATAACGTACGCGTAAACGGGACTAAAACCGGCTGTTGTCTATAATATTTCATTCGTTATGCATTTTTGGTTCATAACAGTGCTAAAATATTCGTTGTAATATGTTGCATGAACTACATATTAAAATGGTCGTTCATCTGCATACATCCTGTTTCTGTGAAGTATACAACGAATGTAAAAGATTTTAAAGTTATTTGAAAACAGTATTTGTTACTACTTAAATCAGGCAAAAACTATAATCGATTTGGTTGAAACTCAATAAAAATATCGACCATGTCGTAACTAAATATTTATTTAGATACTTGTTAACAAATTTATTCCTAAATTCACATATTGAAAAGGGTTTTTTTACACTAACATCTAGCGAAACTTATTTTTACAAGGAATTTTAATTGTAGACGAGACATTTTCACAAATCCCTATAATATTATCGCGAAAGAGACGGAGATTTTATTTATATTATAAAAATATGATATCACTATAAAAATTTAAATCGTCAAACCTCTTTCCTTATTGAAATGTACTTAGGTATGTAATTGTTGTTCTAATGAAAATCGTCAAATTCATGACTAAATAATTTTTGGCTATATAATTGCAACTCCATTTCAAAGTGCTTATAATCGAAAAAGAAATTCAATTACGTTATAATAACAGAAAAGAATCAATAATAAAACCTACGCCTTATTTGCTTTTCCTTTACGGTAGGAGACGTGATTAGATTCTGTGTAAATAAATAAGTAACAAAGGATATTTAAAGAGATTTGTCCAATATACGGAAGTTAATTCTGAAGCTATTTTATTTTCTACTAGCTGTTGCACGCAGCTTTGCCTGCGTAACTTTATAAAACATAGCCTAGTTACTCGCTGATAATGTTGCTTTCTATAGGTGAAAGAATTTTCAAAATCGGTCCAGTAGTTCATTACAACCATGCAAAAATACAAATCTTCTCTCTTTATACCATTAGTATGTAGTACAGACTAGCGACCCGCCCTTTAGCTTCGCATGGATGCAACTTTTTTCTGCACACTGTTAATAATAATATGACGTGGTACATCTGTGTACCGGTTCCCCATTTATTATCTTCTTTTTATATATAAAAATGTTAAGTTGGTTTGTATACACTTCAAAAACTCGGGAATGGTTTTCACACATGAAAAGAGGGATAAACGGGGAAGATTTTTGTAATATAAAAATTGCACCCCGGTCGAAGCCGGGAGCGGGTCATTAGTTAATAAAATAAAAATACTCATTTTGTAATAAAACTAAAAATAGTTATTGAATGATTTCTATAACACATTTTCTAAAACTAAATCTGCATATCTTCTAATTCTGCATAAAGTCTTTGCAAGGTGTTTGAACTTTCAGCCGTAATTGAATATTCCAATCACGAAAAATTGTAATTAAAGAGACCGTTTCGTTATTTTTCTTCTTCATGAAGGTGAAAACCGGTTGCGAAATGTAATAAAAGGGAAATTGGATTATAAAGTAAATGATTGTTTAAAAGCAATTCTCGAAAAATAAAATATTATTTGTTTGTTTGCCACCTTTTAAATGGAATAAAAAAAAATTAATTAACGAGAATAAGTGGTTTGAAAAAAGATTTTATTTATACTCGTAAAGAAACTAGCTATTGGTAGCGTCGCGCCGTTCGCCGCGTATCTGTAGAAATTAGAGAGTACAGTTGGAGCCTGCCACTTTGTCCTGCCACTTGCGTTGGAAAATTAAAAATATAACACCTGAGAAAATACTCGTATATTTTATCGGCCGACATCTTTATCGCCGTGAAGATGCTGTAGAGTACTCCATCCATATATCGCATTTTCGCATTTAGAATATTCGTCGGAGGTTTCTGTGCCAATGTAATTAGTTTATTTTTTTAAAAAGAAACTTTTCCGATTTTCAATGAAGATAAAATAAAGATTCAATAAAGATATAAGGAATTGGGTTTCTCTTATATTTTTGTGTTACACAAAAAAAAAAGAAAAACATCGTTGGGCTTGTTCTTAAGTATATATGCGAATTATTTCAACCCCAAAATTCAGCCATAGGCAATTCGCGTGTACTCATCATTCAAATTAGACGTTACAACGTTGATTTCAGTTTGCTACATTGTAGTGTACGTATTTCGATTACTAAAAATACGTCGGTGGCAATATTCAGAAAAATGCATTCTACGATGGTTTATAAAAATTAGGGACGTGACTGGCCAGCGGCGTTAGATTGTGTCAACATCGTCCGTCAGCCTCTACAATGTAGAACAAAGCCTTTTGTTAAATATAGTGAAGGAATATTTATAAACATAGAGCACATTCTTTTGTTAGCGCCACTACAATGTTTACAGATGCTACATTTATCGGTTTAGTAGTGGTTTAGCACAATTTTGTTTCGTACGAATTATGCGAAGAGCCAACTTTAAATTTAAATATATTTTTAGTAGTAGTCTCGCACTCTTTGGCTTTTATAGAAGAAAAAAATGTAACTACTTTCGTGTACGACAATGAAATAGGTAAAGTATTACCTACTATCGAAAGATAAATAAATTACTATTTTAAAACATGTAAAATTCAGATATTACCTATATAGGCTACTACAAAGTATATATTTTAAGATATAAAGGATTGCCATTATATATTTTTCAATATTTCAATATTGATTTTGTGACTACAACTGCATATTTACAGAAATCTTAATAATTATTTATCTTAATTATATTCAATAATTTGATATTCATCTTAAGACTTAGGTGTAATACTTACTTATATTTTTTCTAACATAATAATACCTTACAAAAATATTAATGTAGAAACATAAGTATAATTTCAGTAATTTTAAATATTAAAATGTAGATATTTATTATAGAGATATCTTCAATAAAAATCATTTCGATGTTTTTATGCGCAAAATGAGTAATTGAACGGTCGTCATGCTTTTAACTTGCTTTGAAAACGAGTTAAGTATACTAATAAAATCTGCCAAAAAATTTAAAATTTTTTGCTTCTCACATATGAAAGACTAGTTTATTCCATATATAAAGACATAAGCTTCAATGTTTAATAAAAACAAAAATTGTTCTAGTCGACACTATGCAACGAAAAAGCCTGTTTGGGAAGCGTAATGGCGTTGCCTGGCCGCGGAGATGTGCCGAGAGAGCCCGAAGAAGTTTTAAACGATGCGAAGGACTTCCTTGGACAGTACTTCGCTTCAATACGGAGGTAAAAACATTCATCGTATATTTTACTAGCTGGTGCCTGCTACTTCGTTCGCGTTGAACGATGAAACACCAGAAAGGATAAGAACCACCAGAAGAACCAGAGGGTACTTACCCTATGTCCTTTCTGGTGATCGCTTTAGTAGTTTTTGCGTGAAAGAGTTACAAACATCCATACATCAATACATACAAACATACTTTCGCATTTATATTATCAGTACGGATAAATGTATCAATTTTTAATAATCTTTTTTTATGTATTTATAAACATGTTAAGTTGGTTTGTGTACGGTTCAAAAACTCAAGAAGGGGTATACTGATTTTAATACGGTTTTCACATAATTATCGAATGAGCGAATCCGGGAGCGGATCACTAGTTAAAAATACTTTTTAAAATTAATAAAACACAGTTGAAAATGTGTTTTTTTAACTTTTAAAGTATAATATGAATTTTTTAAGTAATATCAAAATAAAAATAGGTATCATAAAAACAGGTAATCATTATCACCCTATGGGGTAGATCTACGCCTAAATCTATATTTTCTATATCTTTGAGGTATAATGTACTAATTGATATCGTTGTTCTATACTAGTCTATTCTAAATATTGATATCGTTGTTCTATACTAGTCTATTATAGTAAAGTCACTGAGCGTCTCCGTCTATTTCTCCTCTAATTTCTTCAAAAACCAACTAATGGTTTTTAATACAGTTTTAACTAATGAAAAGAGCGATAAACGATTAAGGTTTGTGTAAATAACTTACAAAAAAAAATTTCAACCGTGCGAAGCCGGGGGCGGGTCGCTTGTGATGGATAATACTAGCAATTCATGATATTCATGATAACATATTTGTCTTGTGTAGAGCCAATACTCCAGCCCACGAAGCTCGATGGAAGGCTGTCCAGGAGGAAGTGGCCAAAACTGGTACTTATCAGCTAACCACCACGGAACTTGTTTTTGGCGCAAAGCTTGCTTGGAGAAACGCTAGTCGATGCATCGGTCGGATACAGTGGTCCAAATTACAGGTACGTTTGAATTTATTTTAAGATATTATATTACATACTATAATATCTTACTATAGTAATAGTATATAGTTACTAAAGTAATTTGGGGCATGTATTGCGAAATTTAGTTATAAAAAATTCTAAATTTAGGTTACTTACGAAAGATCACAGTGAAATATAATATAATAAATGTTGTTGTGTTTTGGTGTGTGACAAACACTATAGCATATGCCAGAGCCACACACTAGAAGGAAGTTGTTTTATCAAAGAAAGTGTTATAAGCATATACCAGCAACGACTTTTATTCGGGACGTACAGTCTTATTCGCGACGAAAAGTGCACTAAACAAAGGGATGGCAACATTCAGATTAAATATTGCAACACTGAGGACTGAATAACCATAGACATAGAGATAATAAATAGACTGAGCGTTCCCTAATCCACGAGCGAAGCAATCGTTAGGCCAGTAGTTGTGTTTTTCTAGAATTTAATTGGTCCTCGAAGTTACTACAGACCTACAGGAAAGAGATGAAGGGTTATGCGGATGTTCCTCAATCCATTCTATGTCTATGTGAACAACATAGACTATTACTGTCATATTTTCACTTGTTTGTCTAACACACTATCCGAGAGACACATTAAACAATTCATTTCCGAAAAAAGCTAGTAGAATAGTTGTTGTCTAAGTGGACTGCGAGTAGAGGGAACAACTAAATGAATTTGCTAGCTCTAATGAGAAAACTCCCCATTTCGCGCTGCAACAGAAAAAAAAAACAAGCAATTAACACTCAAATTGTATACTGCGGGTTCTGTACAATTAAAAACATAAGTACTTAACTCTGAAATGTTTAGTTAGAAAATGCGTATCTTCTATTTTATTTATTGCTAGAATTCGTATATTTTTATTGTTTAAAAAATACAAATAAATTTTAAAATAGCTATGCTGCAAATAAAAGATGGTTTGAAAAAATATGTAGATAGCTGACTTTTAGCTACCATACTTTTAGATGGTGTCCGTGGCTGCGCCCATGTGGATTATTTAAGCTTATATCATTTCTAACTATTGGTAAAAGATTTTTTTAAATCGGTTGAGTAGTTTCCTACATACATACAAACAAACATAATATTAGTATAGGTATGTTTAAAAGAAACATAAACTCTCAATTAAGTTGTTGCAATAAAATTAAACTTTCAATAAGTACTGTTTATTTGTTTTTAATATCCGCGAAATGTTCTGTAGAAAATGTTGACTACCAATACATATTTCAGACAGAAACTATGGAGAATGGAATAATAGTTACAATATTGAATAAAAACTTAATTTACTGATACTTTTAAATAGTTTTTTAAATAACTATTTTAACAAGGAGTTCCTAGTCCAATGCCCGACTTTAGAACGAAGTACTTATGTTCCTTAAGTTATTCCGTAATGTGATTGGAGCGTATCTCTTTTCAATTTCATTTAGTTGGATTGTTTCTCAATACATATTGAGAGAAGCTTTGAGGTATTTCAATTTCGAATGATTAAACCTGATGGTGGAGGTTTGTATTCCAAAATGGTTACGAATGTGATAAATATAAATAAGATCAGTAACTATTTTACTATACCAATTATTCAACTGGTTTAGCAATAGTAAAGTAAGACTAAAGATGAAATATTATTACCATGTTAAAATTGTCTTACACAAATAATTGTATATAAATAATTATACATAATATAGATTACAAATATATGTGTATAGCAAATTACAACAACATCCAACCAACAACATGAGTTCAACAATAATTCGTAGTAACAACTTTTAATCCGATCCGTAGTAATTTGACTTTGGAATTAAATTTTCTTCAACATTTGTGAGGTTCTTTTATTTTACCCACGGAACCCTGTAGAGCAGGCAATTAACTCGCAGTTCGTCCGCGTCCGCGTTCCATCGCACAACAATAATATTACAATATCATGACAGGACAAACGATGACATTATACACCGCAATTTTGTCTTCTACATCTGTTTCGTCCACATTATAATATTGTATAATAATTTCTTTTGCATATATGTACATATATTATTATGCACTTGTGTTTTTTTTTGTATTCGTATCCGACTTCATATAATTTTGGCAGTTATTTTATAGATAATATAATAATATAGACCATTGGGGTAAGAATCAGTACAAACTAAATTTAGTTCTTAATTTTAATGATAGATGGAAATGAATTCGTATAAGTATTTTAAAGGTTGTCACACAGATTGATGGTCCACTTGATGGTAGATGGCTACCGTCGCCTATTAAAACACGTAACGCCAAACGTGACGAAAAATACAACAGCACAATTTCAGGGTGGTCTTCTGTGAGACGGTGGTTATTGTCGCCAGATGGGTTGCCTATTTTTTGACCGTGAAACGCAATGTGCCTTCTGCTAATACATAAATACCCAGAGCACTATTATAAACTACTTGATACATTTTAACTACTTGATCGACGAGCTCGTCAAACATGTTCCAATAAGAACTAATAAGGACTTCGTCCTCGTAACTTTACACGCTGATAATATAGTTTCCTAACAGTGAAAGAATTTTTCAAATAGGTCCAGTAGTTTCGGAGCCTACTCAATGCAAAGAAACAATCAAATCTTTCCTCTTTATAATATTAGTGTATAAAAATATGAAATAGAAACATATTTGGCTTAACAATTGCATCGCCTAAGTTAGCAGTTAACCCAAGTTTAAAGTATAGCATCATCTCTTTAAAATGAGTTTATTGCGAATTTTTACAATCCAAATTTTCAAAGCATTGTTATTATTACAATAATTGTTAATTTTAAAGTTAGTTGAAGGTATTTTTACATTTTGAATTTTTGAAGCTTTTCGACTACAATATCTACAATAAAAATATGTCCAAAAATTATTATATTTGAGTACAGGTCTATCTATTGGAGTGGTAACCACGGAAGCGTGGTAACTCAATATTTTTCTAATTAGAGATGTCGATTGGCCCGCGGGCGGTATAACGACATTAATTTATTCCCTCACTTTCATTCACTTTCCCCGGTGGTTAGCGGGGATGAGACTGACTTAAATTGGACTTAAATCGGTATTACCTGACTGTTTCTGAGCACATTTCGTAATTAAGCTGCTCAGTCAGATTGCTTTCGATAGAGGAATACTTTGACAAATTCTCTTGAAAATTATCGAATCTATCGGTGTTGTACTTAGTGATTCGCTTTATTAGCGAACTGTACTGTTACTATAGGTAAACTGTAAAAATAATGTGTCACCTGAAGAGTAAAAGAAGTATCTCGTTAATTTTTTTCATGTATATATAATACATACAGCCATCTTACTAATGCTCTATAAATGCGAAAGTTTGTGAGGATGGATGTATGGATGTTTATTGCTCTTTCACGTAAAAATGGCTCAACGAATTTTAATGACATTGGCACACGATAGTTTATTACCTGGATACTTTTAATCATGGAAAAATATTAGGTTCCTGAGGGTTCACGGTTCAACATGCTGTTGTTTTACGGTGGTATTCTGTAAGGGGGTAGTTACTGTCACCAGTGTGGCTGCCCCATTTATATGAGTGTGAAACGCACATAATATACTTTACAGGAATATCCGTACTAATATTATAAATGCGAAAGTATGTTTGGATGTATCGTACTCGTAGTAGATTATATATCAGGAAAACATATGAGTTATAATTTATAATACACGAGGTCGAAGTGGCGGGAAAAAGCTAATATTATTTAGGTTATAAGCATTGATTATGACTAAACACTGCGCAATCAACACTTTTATAATCTGAATCCACAGTCAATATGATGCTACCTTACTAGGTGCTATAATTTTCTGTTTACTTTAAGCATAAAAAATTACCGCAATGATTAGTTTTTTTAAGGTAAATGTCACTTCTCGTAACATTTACTTAAAGGTAGACAGTCATAAAATCAAATTTTACATTTGAATATGTTTTATTATAGTGACGTAATAAAATATATGTACATAATATGTTACGTATGTATACATGTGTTTAGATAACGTCTCGGATTTTTATTAGTATCGAGAATTTGCGACTTTGAACACACTAAAAAGAATAATTTGAAACTCCCTGTTTTATGACAAATGGCTTCATGCAAGCTGATGGTCTTCTTGGTGAAGGTTGATATCGTCATATATAAACGCAATCAACACCATGTGATGCAGATGCAATCCGGTAGGATAACGGATAGGGGAATGGGCTTTATCTCTTCTATTCTCTTCTTTGAGAGAAGAAAGAAGTGAGTCAGGAAGAAGACATAGAGACTCTTCTCTATTAAGCTTCAATTGCTTAAGATCTTAACATAGCTTACTAGGGAAATAGCTTCTGTGTCTTCTCTCTGAGTAGGTATGACCAGTGAACCTAAAATCTAATTATCTAATATTAAGCTAAAATCTAATATTAAGCTACCTACGTTTGAAAATTTGTGCTAAAATTGTGTATATAATTTGCAAAAAAGCATTGATGCGACTAGTAATATATAAAGCAATGGATAAAATAATAATGCCGGAAACAGATGCATATATTTTTAGCAAATAACAATTAAAGAATTTTTAAGAATTAAACTATTAAGAAACTTTTGAGAATTATTTAGTCTTTTTTAATTTTTATAACAGTCTAGGAGTTTTTATATTGAATTTTTAGTTTCCGATTCAAAGACGGATTTTATTTTAATGATGTGCGATACTGGAACCTGTTTCAATAATAAAAACAAAAACTCGTTTCACACAGGTATTCGACTGCAGACAAGTTACTACTACGAGCGGGATGTTCGAAGCACTGTGCAACCATATCAAATATAGTACTAACAAGGGGAACATCAGGTAAATTTGAATGTACAATTACATACATGCATGTTTTTGTCTTTCCAATGACAGAAGTTCAGGTCGGATAATCCCCATGTGACTTTTATATACAAATATGATTTTATATTTGTATTAGAATAATGTCGTGAGCAGACTAATAATGCGGTGTACTGTGGCTAATCTCAGAAGGATACACTTTTTGACTCATAATTTTTATTTCATATTCTTATAATATCTATTCAGAAGTCTATGCGCAGAAGAGAGATATCATTTCTTTGGTAGGACACTCTATATCAGAACCGAGAATCAATAAAATAACATTTAATTCTCTTATAAGGCACTATAAAGTTTAAAATTTTTATGATAAATATTAGTATTCTATATCTATTTTTCAGAAGACTATCTTACATTTTATTAAGTGCGTGAGTAATCAAAATGATGGTAGCCAGATTTATAGGCGCAAAATTCATACTACTTACCCCTTTTTTTTAATGTGTCACTGTTCTTGTCTCGAATCTAATAGAGCATTCATTGTCCGTCATATATTTTAATTAAAACAGCTTCTTTGAGACCAAAGTGGTCTGCCTACCAGATCAGCGATTAATAAAATTTAAGGAAATTATTAAATTTTTTAAAGCAATATGTAAAGAAAAAACACGAAGTGCTTAGGACTAAAACCCGGAAGTATTAGGAGAAAATGGCAAAGATTAAGGAGCTTACGCAGCAATCGGAAAACATGAAGCGCTTGGTACATTTTTTTGCGATATCGTCGTTAGATTGAGAGAATTCTGTCCAGAGAGTTGTTAATCTCCCATTTCATCCCCAGTTGTGCCCAACTTTTAAATTTCATAAAAAAATTTTTTAACAGATCAGCGATAACGGTATTCCCCCAACGTACAGACGGTAAGCATGACTACAGAATATGGAACAGCCAGCTAATCAGCTACGCTGGGTACAGGCAACCCGACGGAACTGTTTTGGGTGACCCCATGCACTGCGAGTTTACAGAGGTAATTCTTTTCTTGAAATAACTATTTTGTGTGTTATATGAATATCAAAATACCACAAAAACGAAATTTGATTTATTGGTTTCTATTATTCTAAAGAAATTAATGTCATTTTAGTAGCCAATATACATAATAAATAAAAATTAAAATTTCATACAAAAATTTGTGACAAAATTTTAGGTATTAGTATTTTTTGAATAACGGTGAAAAAGTCAGTCTATTTTTACCAGGGTTTTGAAAAAATAAAGTAATTACTGTGATGACGATTCTAAGAGACTCCCCACCCTGCAAGGAACTCAGGATAACATTCTTTTTGTCAAGTCTAAACTATTCTAACTAGTCTCAATACACAAATCTGAGTAGGTATATATATAATAGTAAACATAATATGAGTTCAGAATCGTTTAAATCCAGACTTCATTATCGCTTAAACGATCAGCGATTCTATAATAACCTTTCGAACAGAATTTGATTTGATCATACTTTTACATTTTTTATAGGGAAGTTTATTATAAAGTCGTATACAATGACTCATAAAAAAACTACTTACCTTATTAAGACGTGTTTTATGTGCAACAATATTATTAAAATCTAATATATTTCTTTTATTTAGTACAATTATTACAATATAATAGTTTGGATAATAATTATTGCAATTTCTACTGCAATGGAGAAGGCCAAACAGCGACCTATAGACGATCCATTAAATAAAAGTATTGTTGTTATATAATAGAAAATTAGAATGTCAATTTTTTAAAAGAAGATTTCAGTAAACATTTTTAAAATGTAAGTAAATTTCAAACGCTTTTCACAAATCAGGACAGGGAAAAATGTCATGTTACCGCGACAAAAATGGTCATATTTTTCGTTTGTTACAAATAAATCACTTCGTATTTGACGTTTACGCTTCAACAACATCTGTTGCATTCTCATTCAAAAACAGCATTTTATCGAAAAAAGTTTTATTTAAAACTAGAATTCTATATCAATTACATAGTAACTTATATGCTAATATAGAAACAATATATTTTTAATAATATCTTTATTGTTTGAGCTACGTGAGTGTCAGCTATTTATAATTGCGTTGTTATAAATTCTTTTACAACAAAATATAATGCATATTAAGTATATAAAATCTTTAGCAATACTCGTTAGATCTTTAGAATACTATGATATTTAAATTAAAAAAATGAAAAGCATGTTTGATTTTCGGAATTTCTTTTTGTTGCATATGCATTATATATTTAGTCTTGTGTGATGTGTTTTTAAATATAATTAAGATAATCTTAGTAATACGATTTGAAATTCCGCTCTATTATAAATAAATAAATAAATAAATATTGGACTAAAAGACTAAAACACTTTTGGTCCAATAACAAATAATATGTAAAAGAAAATTCAAATAAAAAAATCAATTTGCACAGATAAAAAGCACCAAATCGCACACCTCAGCAGCCCCTTTTACATAAATTGATTATTTATTAAAATGACTGTATCTTTGCAGCTCTGCCTTAAACTGGGATGGAAGACTCCTCGTACCGCTTGGGATATTCTGCCAGTGGTGCTTTCAGCTAATGGAAAAGACCCTGACTACTTCGAATTTCCTAGGGAACTCATCATGGAGATACACATGACACATCCCACGTGAGTAAAATATTTCTCCCTCTCTCTCTCTCTCTCTTTCCCTGAACCGGTCCACTCCAGGATGTTCTTTAACCACGTCTTTCTCCTAAAAGTAAGGTCCTTAATAATATAGAAAGCTATCTGCAAGGGATTTATAATCTACTCCAATTTGCTACATGTCAAAATTTACTCATTTTAATGCCCTGGTCTCAATGCTAAAATTAATATGAAAGGAAAATTTGAAAATGATTTTGTGACAACAATATAAGTAATATCTAAAATTGTTGACTGGCAAAAAACGCACATGCGTAGTTACATCTTTTTGTTTATGGCGTTCGCAATATGAAACAATCGGCACCACTTTCCCCTCAAAATCACCAATAAGATGGTCCGCAAACCGTTTAGGCGTAATAAATCACAATATTTATACATAAAAAAAGAAAAGAAGATTTACGAGTATTACACGGCTCCTACAAGCAACACGTTTGTATGTTGTGTGCCGCTTCCCATCACAGATTTATGCCAACATAAAAAGTCCGGGAATGCATATTGAGCCGAGAAGGTATGTCCGCGAATAGCCAAACCGAGCGGTCGTACCAGCCAGATTGCTTATCATAAAAGTGCGGTCCAGTGATCTCCAATCTGCGTTTATAGCCTATAAATTCAAGCCCATTCAATAATGTATTGGTGTTGATATTGTTAAAAGGCCTTAATCTATTATAAAAGGGTCGAGATAAATAGTAATTGAGTGTTAGAAGTTTGCGATAAACGCGATAATAGATTTATGGGTAGTAAGTATTTTGACGTATTTTATGTAGTCTTCAAAATGATCTACATCTCACATTATGGCTAACGGAAGACAAACATTGATGAAACATGATGATAAATCAGATTAAAGAAATAATTATTAATTCAAATAAAAATAAACTTACTCAAGTTTACTGACTTTAAATTATCTGTCTCAATATAAAACGAACTACCCTGCCAGAATAGATATTTTGGAAAAAATCTATAAAAAAAATATCATTTTGGATAAATCAGATAATGAAAATTCTAAGGAGCCAAAAAATACGCATCAAAACAGCTTCAGTACTTAAGGAAATTATTTCCCAAGATTAGGTTCGCACTACTGCAAGGTTGGAAGGACCATGGATGTTGGGTGTAATGTAGTACGCGTCGACTTGAGAACCTCCTACGTTTTAGTTTTTCGTCGGTTGAAAATGGTGTAGTCCAATAAATTCATGAACAATCTATCTGTCACATAACATTAAAACTTTTGCTACATATTTCCTGTTACATTCGAGCTCTTAAAAGACGCCTACATGTTTCAGTATTTCGATAATGCAGACTTAAGACATTTCAGAGTTACTTTCTAAATGACTTTTCCAAAAATTTCATGGTCAATATGACTTGCAACGAAAGACGGAATTTATTGTAACAGTTTTGTGGTGCTGTAATTACGTTACAGATTACCTATAGTGACAAGAATTTTCCTAATCAGGTACGAATGGTTTGAGGAATTGGACCTGCGGTGGTATGCGCTGCCCGCTGTATCCAACATGCGTTTTGACTGCGGCGGAATAGAATTCACAGCCAACGCATTCAATGGATGGTATATGAGCACTGAAATTGGATGCAGGAATTTTTGTGACATAAATCGTCTGAATATGTTGGAAGTGAGTATGCTCTGTAACATTTCGCTTTATATCTTTTCATTACTTATTATGAGAGCAAGAGTGGCAGGTAAAATTGCAACCGAACTGCCGGCCTTTAACTAAACATTCGGATTCTTTTTAACCCTCGACGTCCAACGTAAAAACGGGCTGTTATAGGTTTTATTATATTTATAAATATTATGTGAAAAATTATCAAACTAGTGGTGTAAACCGCCTCAAAATCAGTGGCGTGGTTTAGGAGGAGTTAGCGGCCATACAGACAGACGCGGAAAGCGACTTCAAATCTTCTTATATATAAAATTCTCGTATCATAATGTTTGTAACAAAACTCCTCCGAAACGGCTTGACCGATTTTTATGAATTTTTTTGTTTCGGTAGGTCTGAGAATAGTTTGTAAACTATTTTTTATCCCATTTTTTTTGGCAAAACAACGTTTGCGGGGTCAGCTAGTTATACTATACAAAGATTATGTGATCGATAAAACTGCTTGGAATTGATTTATTTTTGCATTATTGTATAGTGATTGTATCACATACAATACACAATCATAATACTATACATTTTTTATGAGTTTTAAGTATATAAAGAACCATTATTTTGTTAAGGAAATAGATGCTTTAAATTTTTTCATGAAATACGTAGGTACTTGAATGGAACATTCAAAGTACCTTTGAAGTTCCTTGTGCGACGATATGAGAATTTTCGTTTTTGATTTCCTCAATTTCGCTTTGATGCTAACAAATTTTGGTAAATAAACACTTATTACTTCTGTTTCGATGTGACTAGAGTATGCGAACGCGTCATAATAGCCGGTAATGAAATAAACTTGCCTATTAAAGTAGCTACGAGTATTTAACAATTTTATTGGCCTCATCATTGTGTTTTATTTTTGAGCATTTAATTGATTTTCTTTATCTAAAAATAATCTAACAAATCTACAATTCTGAGTATTAATATCTTTAACATAAAGGTGCTTGTTTATAAAAATAAACACTAACTTGTTCTCATACACTTCTGAAGAAGCATGAGTTTGCATCAAATACTTATTTGATTATTTAAAATTCAAACAATCACTAGTTAAGTATTTAATATATTTTTTTTTATTGTAAGAATCGTCACCAGACTGACGGTCCACTTGATGGTAGATGGTAGATTCAGAATTGAATCAATATAATTAAGCAGCACATTATAACGATAAAGGTACAGTTCAATAAAACGCTATTTACGAGTATAATAAGGTACTTGTGTGCACACAAAATTAGCCTTTATTCACGGGCACTTGAGCTGGTGCCGATGCCGCTAGTGCATGCAAAGATAGGTCGAGTGGCATCTTTGTACTCAAGAGGAATACTTACCTGCCTAACTAATTTAACGGTTAATTTAAGGACCGTGGAGGTCTTTTGAAGAAAAAAAAAAAAAGATACCTCTTATTCTATAAAGGTATATAATATGATAATACACGTTCAGAAAGATTTGTACAAATAAATAATTTGTTATACTAGGTACATGTAATTATGTATACTATTGTAATCTTTGATCATACAAAAAATAACGTATTTGTCTATTTACTGAGATTATCAGTACTAAAATAAAAGATTATTTTTCATGACAATGTCAATATGAGGGCGACAGCGCACGATATTTATCTATACATATAAGTAACATCGCTTGTCCTGGCTGACTGGTAACGAACAGCTAAAATGACTAAGTATGTCTAGAATGTTGAAATTAGGAACATGACTTTATTTTATAAGGATTTTGAAAATTTCAACTCCGTGCGAACTTGTAGAGTTAGTCTCACAAGAAAATAATAAGATATAGGAAATTAAAAAAGGTACAGTTGTAACTTGTAACTATAGAAACAGTGTATCCTGTCGTTGATTGTGCTTCAGGCGAAGGTAGATCTATAATCAAGTAACATATAGCCCGTCTGCCATTCTAAAAATAGATTTTGTTTTATTTGTCCGCGCTAGATTTAGCCCGCGACTCGATCCGCGTCCCTTTTTCTTATTTATTCAATCTTTATTGCTCACATATTTTTGTCAAGGGTTGAATTTTTAATATTCATTTTCAGTTGATCACTCGGAAACTGTACTTTTTTTGTAGGTAAGGTACTCTGACAGCGTGTATGCAAAATAATTGAGGCGTGAAAGCTTAACAAACAAACAAATTTACTTTTGCATTTATAATGTTACTAGCCACCCACTCTCGGCTTCGTACGGAGTTGAAATTTTCAAAAATACTTTTTTAGCGGATGCTTACTTTAAAAAAAAATAAACCTATGTTCCAAATTTCAGCTTTCTAGACTTAATAGTTTTGACTGTGCGTCGATAGTCAATCAGAACAAACAATTTTGTAAGTGTAGATTTTGGATTATATAAGAATTTCCTTTTCTAGAAAGTAGCTCAGAAGATGGGGTTGGATACAAGAACGCCGGTGACTCTATGGAAGGACAAGACATTGGTGGAGGTGAACGTAGCAGTTCTTCACAGCTTCCAGCAGCATAACGCTACCATCGTCGATCATCATACCGCTTCGGAAAGCTTCATTAAACATCTGGATAACGAAAATAGACTGCGGTGAGTATTTACCGATTAAAACTTACCAGTATTCTGCAATAAAAGTTAATTTTATTTGACTTACTATTAGACCATGTTAGATGACATTGTTATATTGCACCGTTGTCTTATGTTGCAATGTTAAATAATGTGGACGTGTTATACAACATAAGTTATGTAATATGTTATTTAATCTGGACGCACCTTAAGCGAATAGGATCGTCTAGCTAGCACATGAATACAACAGAAGGAAAACAGTTTGATAAACTTTTTGTCTAACTATCTGATGCCCGCGACTTCGTCCGCGTTGAAAATTAAGACATAACGCTCGAGTGTTAGATCTTAATTTTTAGATAGCTAGAACCTGCGGCTTAGCCCTCGTGGAAGTGGAATATTTAGCCTATGTCCACCTATTCTATTCTAACTATTGTTCTAGTCTCGAAAATTACCCCTACATACAAAACAAACAAACATACAAACTTTACTTAGCTAGCTAATAATCAGATAATTAAAATATACATGAAGATTCATCTTTTTTTTAAGTCCTAAAAGTATTTTTTACTTATATTGTCTTAGTTACTGTGTGTTTCTTTGTATATAACCTACTTATTGTCTTAAATACTTAAACCAAGAAGCAGTTCTTACAAAGGTTGGTCTTATTTCTAGGCGGAATTTCTTTCATTGTTTGTAATACTTATTATGAAAATATGCAAGAACAAATTTTTTAACCTGCATCCACGGAAAATTTTTACATTTTTAGTTTATTAAAGTTTGATAATTGCTTGACTGTTAGAAAATTTAATTTGTCCAATATTTGGTTCACTTAATTTTATTATTAAACTAGCGAAATGCCCCCGGCTTCTTACGAATGCATTTTTTCTGCATCTCATATACACATTTGATTCGTCTTTATTTACAAACGACATTTTTATCGAAACCAAATGCATAATTAACTAGATGTTAATAATATATTTATTTTCTTAATATTTATTTTTATTGTGAAAATAAAATCGTTATTTTCTATAGCCTCTTCATTTCTTCTTTTTCATATTTTCACAGCAAAATTTAATTTCAAATATTTGCTAGGTTTTATCATAATCCAAATAATATCGTTTGTAAATCAAATCAATTGTATAGAAAAGCGACTTCTGATTGCCATTCTCTCTTTAGGCAAATATTCTTAAGAACAATTTTGTGCAGTGACTAATCTGCACAAAATAATCTTTTAGTATCCTTTTCAAAACTAGATTTTGTATAAAAATACGATATATTAAGTAATGACTGGTGTTAAATACCTTAAAATTTTTATTAATATTTTGGACTTGTAGTTGAAAATCGTACATTAGGACGCGTTTACGAAATGATTTTATATGCATGTGTATTGATTTAATTTAAAAATTATTTTATTAATAAATTGTATTGTTTGTTGTACATACAATAAAGTTAAGATTTAAGATATTAAATTACTAGCGAAGCCAATTCTGCACCTTGGTGATTTTGAACCTCATATCCTATATCCGCAATTTATTGTTCTGGGTATTCACCTAAACCCTTGCATATTATATCTTATCATTTACAATTCTACACGATTATTATGAAACCTTCATTAGCAGGTATTGCTTACAGTATAAGAAGTTTAGCAGTACAAGATCCGCGTCATTACTATATCGATGACGCTTGTCTCCGAATATACGTCAAGTAGGTATACGTCATTTGTCTAAATTGTAAGTTCATGTACCCGGAACTAGGACAATTAGGGCATTTGCAATGACATCATGTTCCACTAAGCAATTGAATCACTCCCGAATACCTTTATGTAACGGACTGTACATTATACTGGCTCGCAAGTTAACTAACGAAGTAATAGGTAAATACAAACACGATGATAACTCGCGGGCGCACGCGATTTGACTAATAACTCGATTCCTAACTTCAATGCCATTTTCAATATTGTAAGATGTTGCAAAGGTTTTTCTAGATTTTATAACTTTTAGCTGAGAGAGAGCCCTGTTAGGAAAAAATATTATTGTCACTCTTGTGGCGACAGTAACCACCCTGTTGAACACTAAACAGTGTGTGTGTGCTGTTGTGTGTATTTCGATGCCATTCCCCCATGTCCTGCTGTCTTTTACCTTTGTAGACAACTTCATAGATTTTTTATTTATTTATTAGGGTAATATAATAGAATTATTAAAATGCTATGTTCAGTTATACATAGCAACGCAGTTAATTTTATATTTTTATGCGTTTTTAGTTATAATCACAGAAATTATTATATTTGTTAATAATAAAAACAACATAAAGTTTATTCAACAAGGTCGAACAAATCAATTGAAAATAGAGAATTATGTGTTTTCACACTATGATTCTTAATATGAATAAAATTGTGTATTTTATTAGTTATGTTATTAGACCATGACCATACTATTGAAACGCGAGTCGCTATATAGCGCTAATATTACTGCTAAAGTAATTTAAAAAAAAAACTCCTTGTTTTACAACATTTTACATTACACAGTTTCGAAGCATCAAAATACTAAAGAAATTTAATTTACAATATTATATTATTTTATTGTCAACATTAATCCTAACTAATACTAAAAATATTAAATTATAAAATTTTACATACCTACACGTTGTCAGGGATATAAGAAAGGTAATCCCTAGGTAACCTAGGTAATCTTTTGGGTTAACCCTAGTGTTAAAGCAACAAGAGGTCAAGCGTTATATAGCTTATATTTTTTATTTTTCAACGCAGACAAAGTCGCGGGCACTAGCTAGTAGGATACATTTCGAGAGAAAAGTACTGTTTTTGAAGGACGCGGACGAAGTTACTATTTCTTAAAGGTAAAAGAGACACACAAAGACAAAATTGTCTATACAACTAAGCATTTTTATGTTCTCTACTTTACTTAGTCAAACTGATTGCTATAAATCAGTCGCCACCTCGTCATCTGCAACATAAACAATAATAAACAACGTTTTATACTCATGTGCAAAGTGGGGTATACAAACAAACACAACACATGTTAGTTTAATAGCATATGTTTGTTCAGATTATATTCACGTAATCTTAAATACTAGAGATTGTGGGTACATAAAAGCGGTGATAATGTACAGAGTCTTTTTGAATGTAATGGTCTAACCATGAAACAAATCATATTGTGAGAACAACAGATTGTTTTCAGTATGTTAGCGTGGTCTAATAATAATAAAATAGATAATTCCTAAAACAGGAGAAGATCGTGCGAAGTTGTAAGTTGTAATATATTTGTAATACATACAAAAAGTTGATTTATTTAGTAGAAAACTTAACAGCAGACAACAGTACATATTTTACAAGTGCTTTAAATAACGATAATTAAATTTTTAGATTGACTACTATAGTACAGACTTTTGGTGCTAAAAAAAAGAAACTACTGTAGTGCTAAAACCACCAAGTGACCACTTGGTAGCATTCGAACCAGCAGCAGCGTCTGCCATTTCGACAGCCAAAACTTCGGGCTACTGAGCCATCAAAACCTCCACAACTTGAGAATTTATTCAATTCATCAATGCATTCAATTCAATTCCTTCTCATTTCATGGTCAACCAATATTAAATTATTTAGACTAAAATTTTCACAACGCCTCTAGAGCAATAGTAAAAAAACTAAATAAATATACAGGTATCATGTCTTTCCTGCTGTAAACTCAAAGACAATTAAATAAAGACAAAATCCTAGGTTAGGAGTATTGACTCATAAATACTCGTATGTTATAATTATATAACAAGATGTTACCGAAATGAGACAGCAATTTAGGAATATTTTCACAAAGGCAAACGAAGACATCAAAGTAAAATAAACGGTTATAACATAAAATATTCATTTCACGTATCGTATTCGCGTCATGTAAATATGATGAAATCATGGAATAAACTAAGTGAATATACAGTGATATATTAAAGTGTTACCTATTCGAAACCATAAGAAGTTTACACTCCAATGTAATTTCAACTTTATTTGTAAATGCCATTAAGGCTGTAATTGGAACATTAATTGGAACAGCTTGTTGACAACTTTGTTTAAATACCCACATTTTATAAGCGGTACTTCTGTGAAATAATTTTGTATGTAACCAAACCATTAGAGAATTTAAGTTTAATTAAATATATTGTTAAAAAACTATTATGATATATGCATATATTATACAAGATGCAACGCAGCTTGTAGATTTTTTTATTATTATAGAATTGATGACGAAAATACATATAACTTAACTTGAGTTTATTTTTCAAAAGCCTGGTAAAAATAGATAGAAGAATGAAAGTGTTTCTTGGAAACATATTAAAAATTATTATTTATTTTATATAACTTCGAGTTAAAATTTCTCTCCTAAAAATGTAGGTGATTGTTTCAGCCCAACATAATAATGTGTGTTCCACAATCGTCAGTATTCGAGTATATCTATATATATTATAAAAATTCTACTAATTTAATTTCTACTAAACTATCCAACGGATTTTCATTAAAGGAAAGAGCGATGAATGACGAAGTTTAGTATGTATAATTTGCAGAAGAAATTGCATACGTGCGAAGCTGGAGGTGGATCGCTAGTTTTTAATAAGGTAACCTAAAAGGGGATATTTGAATACAAATTAGTTTTATTTTTAGCTCTGGGTGCCCTGCTGATTGGATATGGATTGTACCGCCAATGTCATCGTCTATCACCCCGGTTTTCCATCAAGAAATGGCCCTGTACTATTTGAGGCCTTCGTACGAGTATCAGGTTGGTTAAATGTAAAATTTAAGATAGTCTGTATAGAATAACACTGTTATTTTGGAAAATTGAGAAGTTAAATTGATTGGTATAAAATACAAGTCGCGTTTTAAAAGAAATATCAATATTTATGAATGTAATTTATGAAAATTTAATATTTATAAATTACTTTACATTCCTATATATCGATATTGAAAATCTCTATTAAGATCTAGGTCGAACTAAATTCTTATCGCGATTTTGTATTGACGTCCAACTGTTCAATATTTAATTAGGAGCCGGCTTGGAAGACTCATCAGTGGCAGAAATCTAAGCCGATAAGTGGGAAGCGGCCGATAAACAGAAAGTTCCACTTCAAGCAGATAGCGCGCGCCGTCAAATTTACATCGAAGCTGTTCGGTAGAGCACTCTCAAAGAGGATTAAGGCGACAGTGCTCTATGCAACGGAAACTGGCAAATCAGAGCAGTATGCTAAGGAGCTTGGGGTTATCTTTGGGCATGCATTTAACGCTCAGGTGCGCCGCTATTCTTTTATTATTTTTCCATGCTTTCTTTTTTACTCGCCCACACTTTGGAGACACATAATTTTAACACGAAGGGCCTTTTTCACCATCTGTTAAGCAGGCTATCCGCTATTTAAAGTCGGTCATTTGAAGCCACTTAACTTCATTTAAGTAACTGGGAATGATGGTGATGATATACCTTTGTTTGTACAGTAAAAGTCCAAAACATTAAAAAGAAAAAAAAAAAAAAAAAATTCACCTATCGAAAGATGCAGTAAACCGAGTGCATAATTTAATAAAACATAAAATTATTTCTAAAAGTAACTAATCAACACTTTACTTGTAGTTGTTGAAAGAGGGCCTAAGACGATTGAATATACGTTTCATGTCACCTAATTTATTTTTTACGAGAGGGAAATCTTCAGCAATGCAAATGCGTATAGAGGTATGTGGGATTCTTACCCACTAAAAACCCGAGTGAATCAGTCTAGTGCAGAGTCGACCATATCAAACTAATTTCATTGTATAGGAAAATATAATACTTATTTATGTTTTATAAACTGCTCTTTGTTTGATATGATAATAACATTGAATTTTGAAAATCCCTAGGTTCACTGTATGGCTGATTACGATATCACTTCAATTGAACACGAAGCTCTGTTACTTGTCGTAACCTCTACATTCGGCAATGGAGATGCACCAGAAAACGGAGTCGTAAGTTCAAATATTTTATTTATTAGGTTACTATAATTTAAACCTTATTGTTTACGCGGCAAAAACTATTTTAGTGTTTTGTTTAAATGATTGTATTCTATTGTATTTGTCGAATTATATTCAAATTTTTTATATAACTTTTAGGCATTTGGAGAGCACCTCTGCGAGCTTTTGTATGCTGATCAAGTTGGAGATGACAGTACTGGGTCAGTTGTATAAAAATGTATTTTAGTAAAAATACTTTTTTTTCTTAATTGGATGACATCATGATAGTATTATCCTCCTACATTATATTATTAACAATATTAACAGACACATACACCGTCTGTCCTGAAATAAAAGTAATATGAAAGTTATTTATTAATTTCGTTTTCCTTTGATATTTTACTGCTTAATGAATTCACAGATGTATGTATTTTCGAGACATATTGTAAATACAATAATGTTTTTTTTTTTTTTTTTTTTTTCATTTTGTAGAAGCTCGCAAATGCCGACACCGAAATCTTTTATAAAAGCAAATAATCAATTTGAACTACAAAGATATACTACTACCGGAAATCCGAAGCAACTGAGCAGACTCGAATCATTAAAAGGTAAGGCATAACAGATATATATGAGTATACTGTATATCAATCATCATATCATACCATATAGGCATAGTGAGTAAATGTATTTTATCATTTGTTTGTTATTTTAAAAATTATGTGTTGTTTATTTTTATATTTAAAAAGTCACTAAGTCATAAAAAACTATAGATATAATTATAGATATAATTGTGTAGTTCCGAAAAAAACAATATTATGTGTCTGTGGTCTATTTAGAAAAGTTCCTTATTTAGTTTTTTATCGATAAATTTAAACTAACATATACCGAATTTAAGGGAAAAAGGAGATATATTTTTTTGTAAATTATTGTTAACTAAATCAATAATATTAAGTATATAAATATAGAATTATATCAACACAGTAATATTAAACAAATGTTAATGACTGATAAAAAAGATAAAGATTTGTTTGTTCATCTTTGATATACAAATATCTCCCACAGGTGTAATTAAAACGATTTTAAATAAAAGATAATGAACTAGTCTCGGTTTTCCTTGACTTATGACACTAAAATTATAGTATTGGTTTCACCTTGTAAACTTCAATAATCTACGAATGCGGAAATTGTATTAAAAACTGTGTTAACATATATCAATCCAGTGATTTTTAACTTTGGTAATAAACTTTTATGGTTGGTACTGGTCTGAAGCTAGAAAGTATAGTGGTAGAGCGCACTGAGTCTCGCAGTAAATTGGGTAGCCCGTCTAGCTGCAGTAACCACCCTTTCACAGAGAAGACTATCTTGAAATAACGGCATGTGTGCTTTTGTGTTTCGTTGAACGAATAATGAATGTCAGAGCCCATTGCCCTATCCCTTCCTAATCCTTTATCATTAATTCTACTATGGTCGGCACTATGTGGCATTGCTTGTGTTATTAGTCCTACTATGGTCGGCAGTGCACTTGCAGCAGCTGTGGCATTTTTTGTGTTATTAGTAATTTTTATTTTCAAAACACAAGTATATTTTGTTATATTTTAGTATAATTTGTTGTAGGTAGCGCCACAGATGCAACGTCTATTGATAGTTTTGGTCCTTTAAGCAACGTTCGGTTTTCTGTATTTGCTCTTGGTTCAAGTGCTTATCCGAACTTTTGCAATTTCGGGAAATATGTGGACAAACTGCTCGGTGAACTTGGCGGCGAACGCATCCATGATGTTGCAACGGGTGATGAGATGTGTGGACAGGATCAGGCATTCCGAAAGTGGGCTTCAAGCGTTTTCAACGTGAGTGTTCTAGATTCTAGACAATAGGTTTTAAAATTTAATATTGTGGCAGTAGTGGCAGAGTACACTGCGTTTGGCAGTCTTATATTGGACAGCCTGTCTAGTGACAGTAACTACCACTTGCAGAAGACAACTATGAAATAACAGCATGTGTGCTGTTTATTGTATTTTCGTAAGTGAGTAAGGGATGATAGAGTCCATTTCGATCCTCATAATTGCGTATATTTATCTTAATAAGATCGGCAGCGCATTGAATTACATATGGCATTGCTTGTGTTAATAGGTCATCTATTATCAATTGATTGGATAGCCGATTTTGTTTACAAACTTTTTTAAAACAAAGATTTATAACATTTTAAGGTTAAACAAACAAAGTTTTATTTAAAACAAACTTTTTTTGCAGGTGGCTTGTGAAACATTCTGTTTGGATGACGATGAAACTTTACAAGAAGCTAAGAGGGCTTTAGGCACAGTTGCTCTAAGTGAAGAAACAGTTAGATTTGCTACACTTGCAGGCCGCCCTCTATCTTTGCCTGCTGCTTTGCAATCGGCTTTAAATAGGCAGCTAGTTACATGTGTCGTGAAAGCTAATAAAGATTTAGGCGATGCGACTGCAGAGAGATCTACTATATTCATTGATATGGACCCAAAAGTAAATATGATGTTAATATTAGTAATTTATTTGGTTTACTTGAAGTTTCCCAAATTACTAACACTTCAGAGATGCTAATTAGACAAAAAAATTTGCTTTGTAAATAAAATATAATCATTATTTTCAAAACTTTGCTATGTTTTAGGATACTATTAAATACGACCCTGGTGATCATGTGGGAATAGTAGCTTCCAACCGCACAGAACTTGTAAACAAATTACTGTCACGTTTGAAGGATATTGACGATTATGACGAACCGTTACAATTGCAACTCATGAAAGAAACACACACATCCAGTGGTAGGTGGAAGTGAAAAGAAAATTCCTTCTTAATACATTGGCATTTCAATATATTCAAGCTTTGTGGTGATTTGTTTCAGGGCTAGTAAAATCTTGGGAACCTCATGAAAGACTTCCATCTGTTAGTGTTAGGGAATTGTTTACACGGTTCCTAGATATCAATACTCCTCCAACTACAATTCTTCTACAGTATTTGGCGAAAACATGTGACAATGATGATGAAAGGAAACAGCTTAATAATCTTGCCACGGTATTTAAAATCTTACTTCTGATAATAGATTTTTGATAATAAAAACGCGACCACAAATTTACGTTTTCGGTTTGTTTAGGACCCTGCTGCGTATGAAGATTGGCGTCATTTCCACTTCCCAACCCTACCGGAAGTGCTGGATCAATTCCCATCAGCGAAACCAAGTGCGTCATTATTGGCTGCTTTACTTTCGCCATTGCAGCCAAGATTTTATTCGATCTCATCATCACCAATCGCCCACCCAAAACGATTACACCTTACTGTCGCTGTCGTCACCTATAGAACCCAAGGTTAGTAGTGCTAAAATATCTCTGAATATAACAACAATATTACTCACTGTTTATTAATTTCTCCCACATGCGTATGCTGAAATCATAGTTTTCTCTGAAATTTATTTACACAATAGGCTATTTTTAAATTTTGATGGACGTGTATGTACGATATACACAATGGGTGAATTAACTAAAAATAATATAAAAGTTTGTATAGTTCACTCGAGTAAGATTTAAGGCTAACGATGTAATTAAACCAAACATTTTTTAAAACAGACGGCGAAGGACCTGTTCATTACGGTGTTTGTTCAAACTATCTTATGGATAGGAAGCCCGGAGATGAAGTCTATCTTTTTATAAGAAGGTACTGTCGCTTATTATGCCGTATTATTATTATTTGACAGAGTTTATTATGTAATTGAATAAACAGAATACGATATATGGTCAAGTAGCTTACGAATTTTGTTATTTCAGCGCTCCAAACTTTCATCTACCTCAAGATCTATCAGTTCCTCTCATTCTCATCGGCCCTGGTACTGGGATTGCTCCATTCCGAGGTTTCTGGCATCATCGAAGAGCTTTATTGAACCCTCGCAATCGTCAAACCGCTGGACCAGTGTGGCTTTTCTTTGGTTGTAGAACCAACACGATGGATTTGTATAGAGAGGAGAAGGAAGTTGCATTGAAAGAAGGTGTACTAACAAAGGTTTTCCTGGCGTTGTCGAGAGAAAAAAGCGTTCCTAAAGTAAATATTTGTTATATTTTTTATTATTGGTATGAAAAAAAAATGACTATGTCACAACTAATACATTCTTTATTTCAGATGTACGTTCAAGAATTAGCAGAGAAGGAGGGATCAGAAATTTATGATTTATTAGTGAATCGCGGCGCTCATTTTTATGTATGCGGTGATTGTAAAATGGCTGAAGACGTGCATCAAAAACTCAAGGGAATTATAAAGAAACGTGGTAACCTGAATGATGAACAAGTACAGAGCTTTATGTTTAGACTCAAGGTAAATGCTAGGTATTATTTGTTTAATCAATTTAAAGACAAAAATAATTTGAAAAAAAATCGTCCATTTTGACAGCAGACTACCAAAATCTCAGTAAAGACGATCAGATTTTTCCTATTTCAAAAGAAAAGAGAACTTTGTCTAAAATCAAAAAGCATGATATTTTATTTACATAATTTTAGGTGTTCAAACTTCCGTATTTACTAATATTATAAATGCAAAAGTATGTTTGGATGTATGGATGTTTGTAACTCTTTCACGCAAAAACTACTGAAACGATCACCTTGAAATTTTGCATACACGTTGTCTGGGATACCAGAAAGGACATAGGGTGCCTTTCATCGTTCAACGCGGACGAAGTCGCGGGTACCAGCTAGTTATCCAATATAACAACAATAACAAAGCTTTATTCCATCTAAAACATACTTCAGTGTATATTACAATTAACACTCTATGTATTAATGCTTGTTACTGCTTTTTAGACTTACACCAGTTATAATTGTCAAATTATAATTGTATTCAGTTTAATTCGATTATCCTAATAAATAGTATTTATACTGACTAATCGATAATAAAATTTTCTAACAGGAGGAAAATCGCTACCACGAGGATATCTTCGGCATCACTCTTCGCACGGCTGAGGTGCATAGTGCGTCTCGGGAGTCAGCTCGCAGGAATCGAGTCGCTATGCAGCCATGACGCAGGTCCTCACGTTTTCGTCCAGAGTCACTTACTTAGCCTACCTTTGACTAACTTTGCAATTTCAAACATTAAAACTTAAATATTATGTAATAAATTTAACCAAATAATGAGTCACTTAAAATAAAATGACTTAAATTGGAAAAAATCGAAAATATAGGAGAAAATTTAAACTGAAAACTAAATTAAAAAAAAAAAAACTTGATTGAAACTTTATATTCAAGCTTGCGATTAAGTCAATTAGACTTGTTCAGTATGTATATAATTTGTGTGAAATTATTAGGTACCTAATTATTTTCTAATAATTTATTAGAACAACAGATTTTTAATTAAGTGAGAAACCTCAAAACGCCTTTTTAATATTTTTGCTGCAATCAAGTAAGAAAGTAAATTTATTAATGTATTTGTATATATATATATATATATTATTATTTTGTAGTAAATTTGTCTTTTTAAGACTAATGAAAGAATATGGTACAATGTACAGTCGCAGTAATAAATCCAAAGCATAGATGATTAAAGTGACATAATATTTAGTTTAATAATAATAGAAAAATATAACTTTAAAATAATAATCAAATTTAAGAAGATATCACTTTAAATTTTTTTAACCATTGAAATATATTAAACTAATATGAATGTTGATAAACAAGATGTTTGATAAAGACATGTCTTTTCTTCGCAACAATTTATTGTGTTATCGAGATTTTTTATTTTAATTTTTTTTAAATAAATTAAAAATCTCCTGATTTTTAATACTTTAAAGTCTAGTAAATCTTCCTTTTGATTATATTACTACTATGTACGTTGTATTTTTAGGTAACGACTATCATGGAGGTTGTGCACGATTGTACATAATATACTAGATAAGTATATTTGAATATAATATATACCAGATTATATTTGGTCTCTTATTATTAAAATATAATATATGCATGTTCACTAGCTTTATTTATTTTTTGAACAATTATTGTGTTTACATATAAATTTTATGTACCTTAATCTAAAGCTTAAAGCATGGTGATTTTATACAGCGCACAAAAAATATATGGCATAAAGTTCTGTGGCGAATTTAATTCACTAGTGTTTTGGCAATTTCATAAAAAGCATAATGACTTTTACATCTTATAATTAATATAAGATTTTACTATTTAATTTTTAAATGTAATTTTTTCAATATATTAAATCAAAATATATTTTGTAAAAAAAAAAAAAAACAGAACAGATCTCCTGAAAGAAATTGTTTGTAGTTCTTAATCTACAGCAGATTGAGAATAGAATGTACTTACTTACATAATATATTAATCTACTCAATTTTACTATCCATAATAATTAAATATTGGGAAAAAATATTTTTAAATTCATTAATTTTTTTGTCATTCCTTTATGTAGTAATTTATATTTTACTTTCACTCATATACATAATATTTTCTTAAAACCAAGGGTATATGGTTAAAATATTTATTTCCTTACAATACAACGATAAAATCAATGTATTAAAATGTATACTTGCCAAATAATGTCAAAAAAAAAATGTACCTATTTAGATTATTATTTTCTATGTAAATAAATTTCTCGAACGTTTAAAAAAGCACAAAAAAATATCATTTTTAACTATTGCTAAATGCGTGATTGTACCAGTTGTTAACATTTTAACTTAACTGAAATTGCTGTAATATATTGTGAAATTTAAGAATATTTAAAATTTTAAATTTCTTTAATACATACTTTGTCAGTGGTGACATAATCTGTCCTTCGTAATTAGGTGTGTGTTGAATTTGTGATCCTCTTATAATAATATTTAATGTTAAGAAATATAATATTTTCTAATATTCGTGTTGCAAGAATTTTAATATACAATCTTTACTGATACATACCTACATGTTTATATTTCTACGCTATGTTGATTTAAAGATATAGAGTTCGCAAGACCAACTCATAATTCAAATACAGTGGTTCTATTTATTTGCAATCTCATTTGTTATTTATTATTTATATTTTATTTTCAAACATATTTTATATTGTAAAACTTAGATGGGTTGATGCAGTACTTAAATCTGACAATTTGCTATATTTCATGAGAATCAATGATTAGAACAAATAATTTATTAAATTTGAACCTAATGCCAGTTGTGGTCGAGTTGATGAACAGGTTGAGAACCACTGCAGATGAAAAATGTTTAGTTCACGAGATGAGTGCACGATAAAAAAAAGTTTGTTTTGCGTCATTCACTCTATATATTTAAATCGAATTCAATTCTACATAATTATATTAATATGTCAATAATATTTCTTATCTTTACAAATAATACAATATTTGTAATTAACGAATTTCATATCTTTTAAATTTTAAGAGCACTTCTATAAAATAAATAAATACATATAACAAATCGTCTCATTCATAACATAAAAAAAATATTGAGCACTATATATGTAATCTTAAAACTGCTTCAAAGTGGTAAAAAATATCATGGATTTATCAAATATTTGTCTGTTATTGGTCAAATGAATAAAGTTCCTTCATATCCAAATACTATTAATGTCTTTTTTTTTATTAGTAACTTGCGACCCGCCCTCGACTTCGCACCGATGCGGTTTTTTTAGGCAATTTTTCTCTTTATTCATAATCAGGATCCAATCATGATACTCGTATTCTTCTTAAGGTGCCGCTTCTTTATGAAAGTTTGTGACTTCGTTAGAATATAAATCTATTGTGTGGTTTTCGCTTTATAAATATAAATGCTAAGTCACTAGCCACACAATTGGTATAAGTTATTCAATAAGCTAAGGCAAATTTCATGGTGACTTCCTGGAGTAACCGATGAAAAAGCTCAGAGGTTCCGGGTTTAGAAACAAACTTTTCAAAGTTGGCTTTGGTCTGGATGTGGCAAATAGTGGCAGTGCACGCTGCGTTTCGTAGTTATTTGGGCAGATCGTCTGGCGGCAGTAACCATCCCCAGGCAGTTGTATTTCGGTGTTCCCACATCCCTTGGCATGTGTGCTGTATTTCAGTGAGCGAGTATTATCGGCTTTGGCACGGCTGAGGATTTTAGGTGGCAAATAGTAATGTACATTAACTTCATGGCAATAAAGTAGAAATTTCCAATATGCTCGTATATGGTCGTAGTAACAAAAATACTGCTTCGGTTTGCTTTTGAGGCTGCCGAGTCGGCAGCTTTGAGGATGCTTCGGGATGCTTCGGCACGCCGAGGCAACACTCGAGGATAGCTTGCCCTGTTGAGAACGCGAAGAGACGCGAGCTACAAATACGATGTCGAGACGCTTCGGCATGCTTAAGGATACCTCGGCATCCCTAAGTATAGTTTCCGACAGTGTGCGCTTGCATGTAGGGATACCGAAGGGTCCTTTTCCTTGCCGATGCCCAAATGGGCGCCCGCCGGGCTTAAGGAAGCCAGAGCGCATTTCCCAATCCCTTTCTAATCCCTTATTCTTAACTCTACTATGGTCGGTAGTACACTTGCAGCACCTGTTTCGTTAGATACCTGCTATCAAGTGGCACGTCAGATGTCTGATGTCCTTTACAAAAAAAAATATGTCTTCTGACTATAAATTGATTCTTAGAAGGATACATCACAAAGTTTTGAGACTGATTTATCATGATTATAATATTTATAAAATTACAAACCATTTTGTAAAAAGAAAATAACTAATTCCCGCCACGATGATGTTACTGGTTATTCCCATGTACTTTCAAACTGTCATGACAAAACCTTCAGTAGAAATGAGAAGCTACGTCTTGTTTGTCACGTAGGATATTAAGTTTGAATGTATCACCGTCCGTTGCACTCAACGTAATGTTGAGATGAGAACACACTGAAAGCTATGTTTTTTATATACACTCGTAACAAGAAACCGAATGCGATGTACCTTGTTTTTTTTTTTAATTTTTTTAAAGAATAGATTTTGTAACTTTGTCATTCACCTTGATTTTATTTTTAAATTTTTTCTAAGAATGGTTTACGCAAATTAATCCTGCAATTTTTTGAGCTTATGTCTGGCCTGGAGTTTTCACTTGAACCCATTTAAAATGTCAGAATTAATATTTCCACAAAAAGTGATTCTCGAAGTAGCCATTGCATGAAGATTAGACAAATAAAAAAAAAAATTTCCATTACAGAAAACCATATTAAAATCCGTTGGGTGGTCTAGAAGAAGTAAGCGAATAAGAAGACATAGGCAGACAGCGACATTGTCTTATAATATGTATTGATAATGAAAAATAATTGATTACTTAACAAGTAGCAATTGACGCCTAAAAGATTATTTTGTACAAGCGCTAAAACAATGGATCACACATCATATCAATGCGTATTACTTTAAAATTGTTTCAACCTTTTCATCACATTTAAGGTATTATTATGACACTTTGACAAGGAAAATCGTATGTATACTCTAATCAAGCCGTTTAGTGTGTACAGACCTTATTGAGCCAGAGAAATCCCCACCATTGCACCGATGACATACTGTTAATTACGAGAGAATGGATGTAGGAAATAGGAATAGTATATGATATGTCTAGCGTTATTATTTTCCTGTAATTGAGATCATCACTAATATTTCCACATTTATGTTCGATGTGTTGTGCGAACTTATCAAAAAATTAATAACAAATGCACGCGGGCCGTGGTTTAACTACTCATATGAAGATAAGTGGTAAGGAGGCGTAAGTTACTGGGATAAAAGTGTATTATAACACAACTGATAGGCAAAGAATGCAATACTAAGAAAAATGTGTTTTTCGTTCGCTTAATTGTTTGAGTAGATGTCATTATTTTAAAATTCATGAGTTAGAAGAACCCTCAAAACTTTATTCTAAAAAGTTAAGCTTTTCTCTAACAAATTGCGAATTTTGTAGCACCGTTTGCATATCTAGGAAAACTTTTGCCAATCGATCCCTAACCATTTGTATTAATGCTAATAAACTAAACGAAATTTAATAATTTACTTACACTATCTTATATAAATCTTTTCGAAAAAAACTTATAAATCTTGCTTAATTTAAAAGAAATAAGCTTATAAACAGACAGATGTGGAAAGTGAATTTGTTTTATATCTATTATTTATATACAATTATTAAGTGAAAATAGACAAGCAACACTGTAAACGACAACAAAAAAAAAATTTAACAATGTATTAAAAAAGAAAACATAAAATAAATTGATTCAACAAAATATTTTCCCCCGTATACTCGAATATAAAATTTTAAATTTATCAAACAGGTTACTATGTTGTTTTGATTGCGTGATCACAAAATCTGTGATCTTAAAGATCACAATATTCGACGCTTAGTAGGTCGACAACAACCGCGGCGCATACGCTTCGTGAACTGAGATCGTGAGCTAACAATATATAATTATTTTTTGCATCTAAATATTCAAGCTCCGTTGCCGAGACAACCGCGTTCGCACATCAGTATTACTCCGGATCTAATGGCGTTTACATATATATTATGCTTCAATCACCATCGTCGTCAGTTATACTGTTTGTAACGCGGGCATCGTGCGAGAAACGCGTCACTCATAGAGCAGATGTCAGCTAATATTTTTAATTTTTGTTGCAAAAAGGATTCAAAAGTTTCCGAGGTGGATAAGCCGAAAATGGATCCGGTCAACGGTCATTTCGTTGTTCCGGCACCGGTGTGCCCGTTCAGTGGTGAAAGTGAAATGAAAACCGATAAGACAGTGAAACCTAATTTGAAAATCAAAGTTCCAAAACCTATTAGATTGAAGAACCACCAGTCGCTGGATGAAACGTTCGACACACTACATAATGTTGAAGGGATATCTTTCAATGTGAGTTAACTTTAACTACTAAAATTTACATTATCTATAAAAATCTATTAAAATTTACAACAACATATTTATAACGATATTCATCAAATAAATTTATTTTGAATTTGAATTTAAAGTTTATCGAATGAAACAAACAAGTTTTCAAAACATGTCAAAATAATGAAAAGAATATTAAAGAAAGAAGAAAAAAGAAACTTCAGTACTATATTTCATTTATTTTAAGCGTACATTACTTAAATAATAATATTTGAATACTAATAAAATCCAAATTAAAACTATTATACTTAGTCAGAAGTGCATTTTTTATGTTTTCACGGCTAAACAATTTAACCGGTTTTTATAAAATTTGAGATTGAGAGATACTTATGTTATGCACTCAAGAAGGTTATAAGCTAATTTTAAACTCTTCATTCAGACAAAGCCGCTGGTAAAAAGCTAGTTAGAAATAAATTATGGGCGATTAGCGCTAATTTCAAAAGGAATATGTTACTAATAAAAAATAACTTTGTGCTCTATCCCTTTTTTTGGTTGCTAGTCTTTAATTGTCATCATTACAAGTAGATAATTTGGAATAAACAAAAGTTCTGACATGACTGATACCTTTTATATTTTATATACATATAGAATCCAAAATAATTTTCCCATAACTTAACATAACATTAACAAAATGAATTTTCTATTGAAGGCAATTTTTTTTTGTTAAGTTTAGTTTTGAAGTGAGATATTCTCATTACGTTTTGATATTGGTAACTTAGCTCTAAGCATAATCTTGTTTTATTAATTGTTTACCTAGGCTCCGCTAGCGTAGGGATTAAATCCTAAATAATTAATATTAGGATTTAACAAGAGGAATTTTAATAAGGCGAGGCGTAGTTTGATTGCATTCGTGTGCGGGTAAACATGTATGTTTTACCGGCTTCACTGCCGTCCACTGGGCTCTATAGTTCTTATTTTATCTGAATAAGTAACCATAACTAAAACATTTTAAAAATCGCAATAATAACAAAATTAAAAACAAAAATTTCAATCGAAACCTAACAAGGTAGGCATTAATTTGCAGGTGATTTGAATAACTTGAAATTCTCTACTTGATGAGTTGAATTTCAACTTAAAAAAAAATACTAGTTATCATTCTTTTATACTTACTAGTTTTTAAATGTCAGCAAAACAATCGCGTTTTAAATGCAAATGTTAGAAATGAATAGTGGTAAGATCTACAGTCGTCGTATGATATAAAATTGATAATATAATTTTTGTATATTATACATGTAGATTACATAATATATGATAAAAAAAAATATTAGCGACACTAAAATTTTCAAGCGCCAAAAAATATCGGATCGTACGTAACATATTTAACAGTTTTAACACGTATTTATAAAAAATAGAATCTTATATAACGAATAAAATTAAAATTGCATTTTCCAATCGTTTTTCAATTAATTTTCGTACAGTAGGCAAGCCTCTTCGACACGTTTTCGTCTGAAGATAAGTTCAGAGTGACTTAAGCAAAGCGGATTTTAAAGTGGAGAACTTACAGAGGTATCAGAATAATAAAATTTGTAAAGCTACTAGTTCAATATGCACGAAGCGATGTAACTACCTATCTCTTGGGAATAGCGAAATATACCATATTATAAAGTTTTAGTGTTGAATTTACAATGAGTTTTACAACGATTTTAGAGTTATGAAGATTTTAATTTTTGTCATTCAATTTCAAAGGAGTGGGAATACCATATTAATTATTAAACTTTTTTTAAACTTGCAATCCTATTTATTTTCTACATTTTATTTTATTTATTTTCTAAGTAGCTTTTGACAGCGACTTCGCCCGCCGTCCCTTGGAAACAGTAGTTTTTTATGGACGTATGAATGTTCTATATCCTTTTCTGTACCCTGAAAACTTGTACTAAAAATTTCATAACGATCGGTTGAGTATAGTAAAAAACGCTTTTATGTTAGGATAACAATAACTTATTAATACAAACATCGCATTATTGTTTTTTTTTTATTATTAAATTAAACAGAATAATTTCTTGCTGTAAGCATTTCACAAAAATAGGGCTGTAAGTCTCAACAATCAGCAGCGAGGTAAAAATTTTATCGGTCCATTCACAAGCCAGTGATTTTCTGCCGGAACTGCATCTTGTAAGGTGTGGAGGAATCGTCGGGATTGTTTAATATTTACAAGACGTTACATACTTCTGCATTGAAACCATTTTCAACTTACATCTTCTGGTACAATAATACTTCATGTTACGATTGAAAACGATATGAAATTCTTCATATCTATATTTGCATTATTTCTTCTTTAGTTTTATTAATTAGGTTTCGTTGTGTTACATTTTGTTTCAATTTAAATAATTGTTATATAAAGGTCTAATCGAAGGTAATGGCTACCGTCGCCTATTACATACTACAAGCAACGCCACAAGTGCTGCATGTGGGTTGGTGACCGTAGTAATATTAGAAAAGGATAGCGAAAAAAGATTCTTGTATCGTTCGTTCGTTTGTTTGTTTGTTTGCATTTGAATAGACTTTAACTGGACGGATTTGAAAAATTCTTTAACTGTTGGGTAGCTATATTATCAGTGAGTAACATAGGCTATATTTTATAAAGTTACGCGGACGAAGTCGCGTGCAACAGCTAGTACAAAATATATTCAAAATACATATATATATATCCTGATATTTTCCTACCATATATTTCTTGGAGAGCCATTACGATTCTTAGGGAATCAATAATATAGTTATGTTTTATCCATTATTAGTATTACACAGGTATATTTGATAACAATAGTAAACTATTACTACCATGGACTGACCATATTACCTTAACTAATAAATATATATATATATTTAATATTGTCATTGAAAATAATAAAAACAGATGCTTTATTTAATGTTTTAACATATAAAACCATTAATATTTAAATTATCTTAATATGCTATATGATTGTAGCTGTGTTTAATAAATTGTTTTTGCATCATAAAGTACAGCAAGGGTTTCTTAAGGATAAATTTACTGTGAGAAAATTGTCTGAACACTAACTTTACACTTGGAGGTCTTAATTAGCAAAACTTACCACTGCACAGGGAAATTGTTAAGGGGATACAGAACCGAAATTTGCTCTTAAATAAGAAATACATTATTTTTATGAGAAAAATGCGTCAACTACATAGGCAGTAGACAAAGCCTTATTTGACATTACAGACTAACAATATAATATACATAAATCTATGAAACTAATTGATAAAGATACCTGGCAAAAACTGGACGGGAAGGTGATCGCAAAATGTGAAAACATCTAGGGAAGGCCTATACTGAAAAGCAAGATGATCTTTAATACTTATATATGAACTTATGTAAGTTTGGTTGGAAGGTAGTTAAATAAAGGGTAAATAAATAAATAAATCTAACTGATGCAATAGATTTTTTAATAGTCTAAATAGATTATAAGAAATCAGTTGCGATATCACCTGAAATAGAATTTTTTGCAGATATTACAACAAAATTTTTACACTATTGGATTGCGATCACCATGAAATTTTGAAAATACGTTGTTAGGGGTACCGTTCCCTAGGGGTTTTGAAAAAACAAATATAAAAATACATGAGCAATAAAGAATGAATAAATGTTTTTTATAATAAAATTTGTGTAAAGATTTGCAATACAATATTTTCTTATGAAGGAATTATGTTGAACATAAAGAATGAAAATGTATTCAAAAAATTAATGGATTATTAAAAGTATTAAAATAAAACCCATAAAATTAATAAACATTTTATATATTTGTAATATTTATTTTCACATTCTAATTTGAAATAGACCGAGCTTTCACGCGGCTTCTGTGACTAATTATGTTGTTGCAATAATCTCACTGTTTTAGTATGTGATTGGCTAATTTGTAATTAATGCCGTGTGCTGGACGATGGCGGAAACATAGCTACTGTGTACAAAAGTCATTATTATACATATGTATTATCAAATATTAATGTTTCATAAAATTCAATTTTACAACGACTGTCTATGGAGTTTGCACGAGAATTTTATTGTTAGAGTAAACGCGAGCTCGTATGCAATTAAATCAGATATTACTTCAATAACCGGTTAGCTATTGATACTTCCTACCATCTTCGTTTATAAAAACATCCAAATTAAATTTTATCTTAATATCTCATTCAAGTATAAGCTTAATATTATAAATTGTTCTGGTTTTTTATACTGACCTATCCAATTGGGAGGTACCGGGAATCAGATTACGTCTCAGGAAAAAAGACAGTAGGTACCTTGATTTCCCTGTAAGATATCGCCTCGATTAGTCCCTTAACATGAATATAAATCATTATAGTGGGCATATTGAGATACTCATTGAATTAAGGCTATCGTTTCTTTCTTTGTTCAATAACTCTTGGCATTGTGGTAGTGGTCATCACGTCTGAGTGGCACATTCGTGCACGAAACAGTCGATGGCTGCCTTAATATGGTCGGTCCACTTCATAGGTCTTACCACCTTTCATGCAGTCTCACTGCATGCTCTTCACAAATAGGTGCTCAATCGACGGTAACCTAAAATGAAAACATATGTCTTGATAAAAAGCTATCGTTTAACTCTAATAAAAACTGTCTTAATAATAAGGTGAGAGGAGTCCATTTTAAAAAGTAAGATTATTTATAGGCACGTGAAAATTTCGTAGCCATTGTAATAATAACAATGATCCACTATTATAAACTTTGAGTACTCTCATGTGAACTCATGTGAAATGTGAAACTTATGTGAAACCTTTTTGAGTTCATGAGATGAGTGTGTGTTGAGAATATTTTTTGGCTTTGGCTTTACAAATTTCTTCTCACTGGCTTTACAAAAAATGTTTTTAATTTTTTTAAACTATAAGTTAGCTTAGCTTAAGCTTAAATTTTGTGATTAGTAACAAGATGGTTTTAATAAATCAGCTAAATTACGAGCTGTGGAATGGAGCAGTAATGGAATACAAAGTGTTCCCTTACTGAGTGTACACGCAGTACCTCTAATAGAGAGAGTGAGAGTGGGAAGAGTCAGAAGTGTAAGATTGAGGAGGAAAGAGTTCCTCAATCGATTGTTGTCTAGATTTTTTACTACAGATAAACTCTGTGCATTATTTTCATCATTATGATGTCATACTTTCAATGGCATTGAGTCTTTTTACAATGCCATTTGTAAATTGATTACTGATTATTCATAGAGGCCGCACATCATTTTGAAGGCTCTTAAAATAGTTATAAGCTCATCATCATAAGGACCGGTAAGAACTATGTGTACTATGTGTCCTGCCCACTTGACTGCCACTCAACTTACTGATCCGCATATCAATCGCACTAAATTTTATAAAGAAAATTCATACAGATATGCATAATATTATGTTGATTTATATCTTTGTTCGTATTAATATTTTGTTTCCTTTGTTCTATTGCAACTTATACAATTGTCTGCGTCCTTCGGTATAACTTTCTTGGTTTAAAATTATTCAAATAAGAAATTAATTCAAGCGTGAATTATTGAACTGATAGAAACGTGGGTCTTCACAAACAACCGCGCGATTTTGTGAGGTAATTTTGTCATTGATCGGTTCGATGCTCATCTGTTAATCTTACCTGACCTGACATAAAGGTCTACTAATCATATCGCATGTAACTTACTTCTAATATATATAAATTACGTGTCACGTGTTTGTGCGTGATGAACTCCTAAACTTCTGAGCCGATTTTGATACAATTTCGTAACTATGTGTAATTTGGTCCAACTTAAATGATAGGATAGTTTTTATTTTGCACCCGTGCGAAGCCGAGAGAGTGTAGCTAGTTAAAGATAATTCTGAATTTACACATTATGTTTTTATCTTCGCTTAATAAATTCTTAAATTTAAATTATCAATAGTTAAACTTAAACAGATAACTTAATACTCAACAGATAAATTTCACATCAACTTTTTAGTGCTATTTGAAAATGGAAATTATTATATTAAATTTTCTAGCGAACTGCCCCCGGCTTCTTTCCATTAGTGAAAATCATATCAAAAGGCGTAAACCAATGTAGGGTGGTTTAGAAAAAAAAAAATTGTGGAGAAACCGACAGATACTCATTGCGTACAACGACTTCATATTACGTAGGTATTAATATGTCCCTTATTTAACTCCTATTCCACTAAGGGTCTCTTTCACCATCACTGACCAAAGTGTCAAGTAGGCTAACCGCCATTTAAAATCACCGGTCACCGGGAATGATGGAGCCGATATACATTTGTTATTAAAAGAAAATAATTAAAAAAATCGCCTATCAAAGGATGCAGTAAACCGAGTGCGTAATTTAATAAAATATAAAATTATTTCTAAAAGTAACTAATCAACACTGTACTTGTAGTTGATGAAAGAGGCCCTAATATGTATTTCTGTCTAAAGAAATATTTTAAAAAATTCTGAAAAATATATCTTGATGATTTGTTAACATTAAACGAACATTGTTTACAAGTTTACAACATAGTTTAACTTCCTTATTCGCAGTTTTATAATACTGCTAAACACAAATATACTTAGGCGATTGTATACCTATACGCCGGTCGGTTTAAGCAAATATAATTTATAACAATAAACGACGTGTACTGTGTGGTCTTCGGCCTTGGAATATGATCTTGATTTTGTTGTCATTATCATCTCATCATGTAAAAAAGGAAAAACTAAATATGATTAACAGAATCTGACTAACCCTGAATAAATTAACTTTGACTAAATTTTATGTGGATGAACACATAATAATATACGTATACCAATGGATTTTTACTTTCTTACATCTGTGTAAGTACATCTATAATAATAACTATGTTATAAAGGAAGAGACCGAATTATTTAAGTTAGTTAAAATAAAGTCGCTGTTATTCTCCGCTAATTTCTCCGCTTACTTTTATAAACGGATTTTGATACTGTTTTAACTATTGCAAAAAGTGGTAAACGGTTTGTATATATAATTTGCAGAAAAAATACATGCGAATCCGGGGGCGGGTTGCTAGTAGGATATATACGAGTAATATTATGTATACCTACTCTCGGGCAAAGCCGCGAGGCGTGTCTTTCTAATATTGGATAAATTAAAAAAAGATCGAAGAAACAGCGATCAGGATTTTTTTTGTATTTTTTTAAAATCACCTTAAATTTATATTAAGGTTGTAAGAATTGTAATCTACATCATCATTATAAAACTTATAATAATGATAATTATTAAAATTTATATTAATGATAATTTGTTTATAATATACATGCAACTGTCCGTCTGTGCTTTGCTTTCAACAATACTATTGCATTGATTTTAAAGAAATTTAATAGCGGGCTTTTTTAAATACTTTTTACTAGAGGCATAATATTGGGGATTAAAAGTAGGTGTAGTTGGTCAAAGTCAAAAGTTAAAAGCGTCAAAATTTAAGTATTTTGATACCTGGCTAGAAATACTTGGAATTAGTCTAAAACAGAATTTCACACAGGCAAAGTCGCGGACACATCTAAATACAAATAAGACAGAAGATCAGTGAAACCAAAAATCGATCACTATTAGGTTCACTCTGAACTCTACATGTTGTAAGTATAGTTAAGTAAAATGAATATTAGTAAGTTAATTATACCGTAAGTGTAATAAAATTATTTCTAAGTATTTTTAAACAAGCAAGCTGAATAAGTTGCTTATTACTTAATTCGCACTTCAAACAACCGCATTTATCGCACTTTATTGATCGTAAATTTATATGATAAAAAGATAAAAGATAAAAATAGCGGACATATTATATCATCCGACATATCATATCTTAATGAACGTGAGATTTTCATTGTGACGACTAAGACTGACAGAAATAAATTTGTTAGATATAGATTTTTTCCGAAACCCTGGTAAATTTTAATTTATATTGACGATCATAAGAGTTTCTTGGAGAATTAGAAAAATAAATATTTTGATTTCATTTATTTTGAAACAATGTAAAATAAAGAAATAAAAAAAGTCGAAACATTATAAATTGAATATCTTTTATGTTTCAACTCGGACGAAGTTGCGGGCACCAGCTAGTTATTTAATAAAGTCAAGAACGATCATAAACACTTAGCAAATCTTAAACACAAACCTTCCTCGTTTATCGCTCTTACTGTTAGTGAAAACTCTATTAAAATCCGTTGTGTGGTTTAGAAAAAGCTAGCGGAGAAACAGACAGACATACCGAATGGTGCTCGCGATAGATGTACAGTTTTTTTGGTTGATTACGCTGTTAGTACCCATAAAGTTTGGGTGAGTATGTTTATTTAGCAGCTAGAACACATTGCAACATTATCAAAATATATACAATATGTACATACAGATGGCCTTAGATTCATGTGAACCAAATGCACGCCTACAATACGAGGGACGTGTTAATTTAATAACAATAGCTGTTTGTCGACTCAAACGTTCGCCTAAATAATGAACGAGTTTCCCGAACAACTTGTTAGTAGCTTATTATTAATTTACCACCTCGCACAGTTCGCACGTGAGCAATAATTTAAAGGACGCTATATGGTGTAATTCTATAGTAATTTTTCCTAAGAATTTTCGCATCTCAACAGCTTTGACCTTCACATACAAAATTATGGTCTTCATTTTCACCATGTAAAGATCGACAGACAGGCTGAGACGGTCCATTTAGTGGTAGGTGGCTACCGTTGCCTATAACACAAGCAATGTCACAGGTATCTATTACAAGTGCGCTGTGACTACTGTAAGGTTGGGTCTATAGTAATTTTTCCTAAGAGTTTTCGCATTTCAACAGCTTTGATCTTCACACACAAAATTATTGTCTGCATTTTTATCATGTTAAGGTCGATAGACAGGCTGACAGTCCAATTAGTGGTAGGTAGCTACCGTCGCCTATAACAAAAGCAATATCACAAGTACCTACTTCAAGTGCGCTGCCGACAGTAAAGTTGAGAAGGGAAATGGTCTCTTGCATCCATTACTCACTCACCGAAACACAACAGCACACATGCTCTTATTTCACGGTGGTCTTCTGTAAGGGAGTAGTTCATCATCATCCTGTCTACCTGTTTGAATCGTATAGTATCTATCTTAGAAATTCGTGTATTATTAAGTACTTACGAGTATGTTGAAAAAAAATTAGTAATCTCGATATACGGTGCAGAGACTTGGCAACTAATAAAATGTCTCGTCTATAAATTCCAATTAACTCGCTATAGGGCCGACAATGTTTGGAAAATTCTCTTAAGTATGTATGTCTCTGAAGAATAAAAGTAGTCGATGTAGTCTGAAAAATTAGCATATACTATATTAATTTATTATGTGAGTAGGCTTATCCAGCTGTTCGCTGGACCGATAAACTAGAAAGAGTAGCTGGTAGTGGACGGATGCAGAAAGCGGAGTACTAAGTGCAGTTTCGTTCACTTTAAAAAGCTTATATCCAACAGTAGGTGGTTGTAAGCTAATGACAGTTCACTAGCTTTCAAAACGAACAGTAGAATATGTTGTGATAGATGTAACATGAAGGCGGTGAACTCAATGCATGATTAATTGTCTCTAACAAAACTATTTATACAGGTTTTTCCAGTGCTTATAACAATTGAACAACAATCGAATGTTATACAATCGGAACTAGTACCGTTAGCCGGATAAAAAATTGACCGTGACTATGACGAGATATGTATCAGTTTGTAATGACGAAATACGTTCGAATAATGACCGGTAACAGATCGTCGAGATGCGTGATCAAGTTATTAGCACTGTTTCTCAAAGGGCAAACATAATTATTGTTGAATTATTGAACACATCTTTAAATTTGCTCCATGATGGGAGGCAAAACTGATGATCGGGGGACATCTCTGTACTATCTATCATCTACATAAAAAATTTAACTACACCACTCGATAGTTAAATAATTAAAAATAAAATAAAACCTAAATACAAATAATTAAATTATATCTATACTAATATTACAAAGAGAAAATATTTGTATTTTTGTGTGTAACTAGATATTGCACACTATTTCGTCCGCATAACTTAATAACGCATAACTTAATTTAAAAAATATAGCCACTAACCTGTAATATATACCACTGGACAGGCTGTCCCATATAAATGACAGCTAATTTTTTGTACCATTTTGAAACGCCGTCCTCGATTGTTAATAATTTTAATCGTCTAATTTTGACGTTTGCGTGTTTTTATTCCATAGATATATATGTATATGTCTATACATATATAGATATATATGTATATGTATAATCACTAATATTAGTTCCATGAACAATCGTTCTATAACCTTCAGCGTCAAAATGGCGTTTTTCAAATAGGCATAAAAATTATTTGACAGCAGTCTGTCCAGTGGTATATATTACAGTCAGTGAATATAGCCTACGAGTATGTTACTCGCTGATAATGTATATTTCTATAGGTGAAAGAATTTTTAAAATCGATCCAATAGTTTTTGAATTTTTACAATACAAACCAAAACACAAATCTTTTCTCTTTATAATATTAGTATAGATATAACTGCCTTTTTAATTATTTATTTTTAGGTTTTATTTTATTATTCAAAAATTGTGCGAAACAACTACTAAACCAAATTATAATTTTACATCTTACTAACTCAAGTCTCGCTAAAAAGAGAATAGCTTAGTTTGAGCATCGCTGGTGCAAGTAGTACGAACCGGACGCGGAAAATACGTTCGTACCTCAACAAGAACAATTCATTATCACAATGCGCTCTTATTACGTGGCAAGAGGTTGATATAAAAAAAGGTCCTGACGGATCTACGAGGTTCTTAGAAAGTCAGATTGTCAATTTTAATGGAGATCAAAATGTAATGACGCGGTAGTGGCCTCGAATTTAATCGAATTACACGCCTGTTAATAATTGAATTGGTTCTGAAAATTCACTAATGACTTGTACTTCCCTATATAAAAATAATTGACCGTTGCGAATCTTACAGGCGTTATGATGTTCACTAAATGGTTGACCTACGAGACATTCGTCACATTCGCTTTTTATCACATTAGAGATTCGTCATATTAGCTGTAGGTATTTTTTATGTTCGACCAGAAACACTGACGGTACACTTGATGGTAAGTGGCTACCGTCACCTATAACACAAGCAACGCCACAAGTAAGTGCATAGTACCGTATAGTAGGATTAAGAATGAAGAATTTGAAAGGAGATGCTGTTATATCACGGTATTTATATTATTTTATTAATCTTTGGGACAAAAAAAAATTAACACATATTCCACAAGATTACATTTAAGAGAGAACACAACCAAACATCAAGACAAAAAAATATTACTACAAAAATTAAAAACAGATATACTTTTCAAATGCGATGTTTAGTTTTACTGAAGTGAAAATTAACTAATCAACAACCTTAAGTATTTCAGGAACAACAAACAAGCGTTCCGATTTTATTTGTTTGTACAGATAAGCTAATGTAATCAAAAATGTATTGGGCCATCGTGCGATCGCGCCATAATCTAATCAAGCCGTTTTTATCGGCACTATGAAACGATTCCGAGATTTGCTTTAGTATCGTGTATACCAACAAAAGCTCTCAGAGATTACGCCACACAATATTATCTCTAGTCACTATGTTTAATGTGTTTAATAAACATTTTTATGTAACATATACATGCACTTAAAAAGACCCATAGTTTTTGCACTCTGTTTATTCAAAATACGCTTAAATAACAAAAAAAAAAAAAACAGAGGAAGAATAAGCATTTCTTAATTATTATTTTTTTAAATTAGCGATACAATCGTTTACACAAACCTTCCTTGTTTATCGCTCTTTTCATTAATGAAAATCGTATCAAAATCCGTTGGGTGGTTTAGAAGAAGTTAGCTAAGAAACAGACAGAAGTGGACTAAGACGAACGCATTCACGCAAAACAAGTATATATATTACGCTAGTGACCCGCCCCCGGCTTCGTTCGGGATGCATTTTTTATATACACAAACCTTCCTCGCTTATACCTCTTTCCATAAGTGAAAACAGAATTAAAATCGGTGGAGCTGTTTTGGAGTCCATTGATTTAAATATAGTAAAAAATATATTAAATTTTAATATATTAATATAATATAAGCTTATATAATATAAGCTTGATTTTTTTAAAATTGATTTCTTTTGAATATAATATATTAATATTATCTAATTTAAGATACATTTTACATAAGGTAATAAAAACTATTATCATTACACAATCTGTACACATCAAAAACTATTCTCAAATTCTTCTTGTGCTATAATGACATAACTAAATTTTTAATGCAATGGCCTACCCATTGCACTGACTGACTATTAAAATAGTTATTAATGTTAAATATTATGTATGTATTTATTTTCTGTCTTTATTCACAATATTTAATTGGATACGTTTTCCTCGACCATGATTATGTGTTATTAATTAAAATTGTTAATAAACAAAGTGGAGAGTACTGCGTGTAATTTATAACTTATATAATTTATGTTTTGAAAAAAATAATAATAAAAAAAAACTACATAAGTTGAAAAATATCTCTGGTAAATATCTCTTTCAAATGAGATGGAAACTAAAACTTCGTTGACAAAGTTCTACAAATTTTAGAAGATAGATATGATGTTTTAATATAGTTGTGATAACATTTAAATCACATTAATATACCACATTACGCAATGCTGAGGCAAAAAAGTATATTCCTAAGGTTTGTGTAATTTAGAACATTTCGTAACCGCGTGTCAAATTTTATCTAAATCAACGGTTGCTTGAGTATGTAGCAAACATTTAGAGATTGAAATGTATTTAAATGTTTTATTTATTTATTTATTTATTTATTTATTTAACATTACGACTATCATTACAGGATAGTATTGTATCTTGTATTGCTTTGTGTTACGACATTTGTAGCAGTTCCCTTAGTCTAGTAATCTTATAATACAAACCTTGCGTCAAATCCGGCAGTTCTGTTTTTTTGCTGATTTGTTGATGATATTGGTCGAATGAAAATACCAAGTTAGAGACCTCGACCGCCGTAGGCAACCTTGTCATAAATCGAAAAAAACAGCGAACTTTACTTTATGTAGTTTTTGGCAATTTTAAACAACAACTAGTTTTTCAGTAATACCTACTCAAAACGTTTTTAAAGTAGATTAAATTTTCTACAAATGAGACTAGAACTCATATTGTAAAAAATTTGATTATATTGTAAAAAATTTTACTCATATTGTAGAAAATTTGATTTGATATAAAGACTTTCAAAATTTTTTAAATTTATAAAGCTGGCCAGCTATATTTTATTATTATTTTTAATTGAAACATATAATTGTTTAGTTAAATTTTGACCTGGCTTTAGTACACTTCAGTACACTAAACCGAAACAAGACCGAAGTAGTGGACCTCATTATTACTCTTGCTACTAGATTCCAATATGTTAGTATTAACACAGGCTAAGACATGATCTCAAACACAGGACACTCACGTTCTATTGATTGAATGCTAGCCACGTTGATTAGTTCCACTGAACTAACAATGGGTGTACCTTGGGACACGGGTAATTAGCGACGAAAAGCAAACGGACATAATAACAAATCAAATGTTTTTTGTGTACAAAAGAAATAGTCGAACCCGGATGCCTGAATCCGGATCGAAGGGGAAAACCCGTGAACCGGGCAACTCCAATATGATCTTTAACTTTTCAACTTAAGGCGATAAATTAAAAAGTTAAGCAGCAGATAAATAAGCTTTTTGATTCTATTGTTCAGATAGAATACTTGAAATCTATGTTTGGGATATAATTCATGTAAATAAAAATAAATGGCTCAATTCGAGAACAGCTGGACCAATTCGGCTATTTTTTTTCTTTCAAATAAGTATTCGTTGTAGTCCCAGGAACCACCACCAGTGAATTGTACGAGATGATGATTGTATTAATATTTTTTAAGCCGTGAGCTATGCGAAGAATGCTTAAGAATTAAGTTTAGGGATGTTTTGCGCAACAGTTTGTAATGAGGTCTCCAAATGATAACTTATTATTAATTATTATTAACTAATAAACATAATAAAAGACAACAGGTGTTTTCTTTCTTGTAAACCAAATGGTTACACATTAAACTTTAAAAAAATATTCCTGCTCAATGTCACTTCTCTATTGGTATCTTTTTGTAACGTATCGAAGTCTGTAGCGTCTGTACAGCGAGAGTAACATCATTAAAACACTATAAATTGTCCTATATAGCTTATTAAACAACCATTCTTTTTGTTTATAGCCCACCAAATGTACAGAAAAAGTATGCCAATCAAGTTCAATGGACATACCCAGCCGAGGTAGCATGCCACTAACACCAGAAGAGATTTACAAAGAGGCGCAATCATTTTTAAAGGAATATTTCGCTTCTGTGGGCAGGTATGAAAATTATTCATTAAAAGTTAGGATCGCAGATGTAGTAAAAGGTTTATAAAGCTATCAGAAGCTTTTTGTTTAATTAGATGATTATGTCACAATCAATTTAGATTTATGGTTTTAGCGAATTTGGTTATAACATAAAAATGATGGAATTATGAAAAGCGGTCTCTAGACGATCATGCGGTATGACATGCGTTTACGTGAATTTTCATGCTGCGTGATGAACCCTCATGTTTACTATGAATCATTTTATCACAATATAGTACAGTAAAGAGGTTTTCTGCGCTGTTATGTATTTATTTGTGTCAAAGGCAAATCATACCGATTTAGACGATCATGGGTGCATGTCAATCATACCTTGCAGGATGAAAAAATAAAAGGAATTTTCAATCAACCGCCAGCACGTAGTTTGCATGTCATTCGCATCAATCAATTAATTAAACGGTCATGCATGGATGACAGCACGTAACGCATGTCATGCCGCATGATCGTCTAGGGACCGCTAAACAAAATAATGGTCTTCATAATTTCTTCCTTTTTGTGTTATGACCAAATTCGCTAAGTTCGTATCCAACAATTTTTCGATTTGAAATTTATCCAAAGAAAAATATTTGCTAGGAGCAAATGTTTATGTGAACATTTTACCTTTGTACCTGAGTCATGGATGTTTGTATTTATAATATGTATGTATTTACAAAAAGAAGTAATCTATGTAGTATATCAACTGTCTGGTATCCACAATACTGCTGTGCTGTGTGGAATGTGTGAAGATATTTATTTATTTTATTTTATTTATTTAATTACAATCAAATAAGAAACGTTTATCTAAATATTAAATTATTTGACTACACACTATCCAAATATTAAATTATTTGACGCCGATTTACCTTACTACAAATTTAAATATTATGGCACTTCGCAAGACAGAAAAAAACACTGTGGCTTACTGAATTCAATTCCCTCTCAAGTTAACTTAATTTCTTTTTAGAAATAACACTCAAGCCTACAAAGTAAGACTGGAAGAAATCAAAGCTGAGTTACTGGAAACGGGAACTTATAATCTTAAAATACCTGAGCTCAAATTTGGAGCAAAAGTTGCGTGGAGGAATGCATCAAGATGTATTGGAAGAATACAGTGGAAAAAATTAGAGGTAATTATTTTGGTTTATCCATTTTGGAGCCCATTTTCCCAATCCCTAATCCTTAATCCTAACTGTAGTCGGCACGCACTTGCAGCACCTGTGGTGTTGCTTGTGTTATAAGCGATGGTGACTACGCTGTAGCTACCTACCAGTGGACAAATAAAAGTTTATAATTAAAAAATTAAGTAGATTAGTCACACATAAAACATGATTATCTAAAAAAAATAGTCATATTTTCGATGAAATAATTTTTTGTTAAAAATAATTAAAAAATATATATTTATAAAATAGAAGATCCAGATCTTCTATTTTAAACATATAACAGAAAATCATGATTTAGATTCTTGTGGTAAGAAACTTAAACATGGTTTCCATTATTATGAAAGATTTACCACAAAGGATTGCTAATCTTAGTTCCCTCTTTACGCTTGTATAATGTAAAGAAATATTTATCCTTGTTTCTATTGTGTTTTGTTTGTGCGCTGCACACTGTTGATTCTCAGAAGGTACGAGTAGTATATATATGTATTGCTATAAAATTCCCCATCAGTATTAGAATGTTTAGGGATATTTTTTCTTTATTCTTTAGGAATAAGATAGTAGATAGATAGTAAGATTAAGTGCCGAGCCATACGGTGCTGTGCGGCAGCGGCCCGGCGCCTGAGCGGTGCCGTTGCGGCATCCTATATACAAATATCCATGGCATACTACACGATGTGGTGCGACGCCGCACCGTAAACTCGCTAGGCGAGACGAGGCGGGGGGAGGGTGTGCGCCGGAGTGCCTCCGTACCAGTTGTAGTTCTTAGAGAGATTTGCGGTGCCGTAGCGACGTTTTTGTGGTTGTGGCGCCACAGTGTGTCCGCCAATGCGGCGTAATCAATGCGGTCGCCACCCCGCACCGTGTGGCACGGCCCTAAGAGTGAGGGATAAGTTCAGGATATAGGGAAATAACGTCTAAAATGTAATTAATTTAAGCAATTGTGTTTAAGCAATATCCGCAAGTAATATAATTCGTTGGATACGCAATAATTACCTAAGGATATATGCACAAAAATAGTTCCACTTGGATTAAATTGTTAGCAACAAAGATTAAAAAGTAAAGTAGCATATATGAAATGATGTCACGCATTTAAACGTTGAAGTTGTTTTTGATATGTTCTCGAAGTAGTAAAGACAACCACAGATTTAACTTTTAATTAGACGTACAGAGCTAAAGACTTGAGAACTTTATAATGAGAGGCACATGTGACAAGTACCGAATTTACATACGAGTAAGGTCCGTTTAATAAGTGTATCATAACCTTATTAAATTTTATTAATAAACCTCTGTTCTATCATATGGAGGAATGTAATGAAAAAATTTGTTTAAAAAAATTCTAAATTTCTTTTGCAGATATTTCCTTGTTTTGAAGTCAGAACTGCAAAGGGAATGTTCGATGCACTCTGCTATCACATCAGATATTCCACTAACAAAGGAAATATAAGGTAAAAAAATTCCACTAAAACAGTTTGTGGGTGATGAAAATTCTTATTTATTTTTCATGCATCTAATAGTCGTCAGGCTGCAGGTCCAGTTGATAATAGATGGCTACCGCCATCTATTAACACAAAAACACCGGTGTTGCAAGTGCGCTGCTGGCTTTGGTAGTATTAAAGAAGGGATTAGGAAGGGATGGGCTCTGGCATCCCTTGCTCACTCACCGAAACACAATAGCAGACATGCTGTTATTTCACGGTGGTCTTCTGTAAGGAGGTGCATCTAGTCGAAAAGTTTATTTCTAAATTTAACCCTGTAGAGAATCGAACCTGGGATCCGTGAGTCAGAACGCTACATCTTATAAAGCACCTGTTTTATAACCACTCGAATAACTCGTCAGTTTCCATAAAATAAAAAGAAATTAATAATATAGTACCTACTTACCATATTTTAATAATAAAATATTTTTCATCAACGAAAAAATATTTCTAGGTCAGCAATAACAATATTTCCGCCACGGACAGACGGCCAATATGACTATCGAATATGGAATCCGCAACTCATCAGTTACGCTGGCTACGTTCAACCAGACGGCTCGATTTTGGGAGATCCTGGCCGTGTTGAATTTACTGATGTATGTTTCATTAAATCAGATTTTACCGTCCAAAACTTCCAGCTTGATTTTAAATTTCTATATTGTAAATGCTTAATGCCAATTTTTAGATCTGTATCAAACTGGGCTGGAAGCCACCACGTACAGCATGGGATATTCTACCAATGGTACTTGCAGCAGATGGTAAAGAGCCCGAATATTTCGAAATACCGAGAGACATTGTGATGGAAGTAGAAATGGAACATCCTGAGTAAGTTAATACTCGTACCTAAGCTCGTTTTGTTTAAAGTTATAGGTATCACTTCAAACGAAATTTTTGAAGGCATTATTTTTGTTTTTATATTATATATATAATATATTTTATAGATATGCGTGGTTTAAAGATATGAATCTCCGCTGGTACGCACTTCCAGCTGTTTCTAACATGAAACTGGATTGCGGTGGACTTGAATTTACAGCAACCGCCTTTAACGGTTGGTACATGGGCACAGAAATTGGTTGCAGAAATTTATGTGATTCATCTCGGCTAAATATCACAGAGGTAAGGAACTAGTTTCAATGGAAAATTAATAAGCATTGATTTATACCAGAGTTAAATCATCGATTTTGTTACAGGCGGTTGCAAAAAGAATGGGATTAGATACTTCATCTCAGACATTGTGGAAAGACAAAGCTTTAGTTGAAGTGAATGTTGCTGTTCTTCATAGTTTTCAAAGAGACAGCGTCTCAATTGTGAACCATCACGCTGCTTCTGAACAATTTATTAAACACGTGAATGAAGAAACTAGGGTCAGGTAAGCTCGCTTCATCATCAGCTCATAGGCGGTCACTGTCGGACTTAGGCCTCTTTAATTGGGGGTTTTCCCGTTTGTACCACCGTTTTGTTCTATTTCTATTAGTATTCCAGCCTTATGAGGCCATCGGTTTTTGGCGATGACCTAATGAATTCTCAGCGCGTGGTCGGTCTATTAAGCAAAATCAGTAAAAGCAATATCAGCAAAAGTACACAACTTAAAAAAAAATGAAATAGTAAATATTATATAGTGCAGTTAAACTTTTATTGTTGGTATGAATTTGTAGTCCCTTTTTGTATAGCTATATTTTATTTCAGAGGAGGATGTCCATCAGATTGGATATGGATTGTTCCGCCTATGTCGTCATCTCTGACATCGGTGTTTCATCAAGAATTGGCTTTATATTACCTCAGACCCTCTTACGAGTATCAAGTAAGAATATTCTACCATTACCATAAAACTTATTGCTGCACGGTACATAATAAATTGTTGTTTTTTAAAAGGAACCCGCTTGGAAATCTTATCAATGGATCAAGCCTGAAGGCAATAAATCTCGGAGAAAATTTCATTTTCGGCAAATAGCTCGTGCTGTAAAAGTTACAGCAAAAATGTATGGGAATGCACTCTCGAAACGTATCAAAGCTACAATACTTTATGCGTCTGAGACAGGGAAATCAGAGCAATATGCTAAAGAACTGGGAGCCATATTCAGCCACGCATTTCATGCTCAGGTAATTTCAAATATTTCTTGAAAATTCTTAAAAATTATTTAAAATATTTCCTAAAAGTTCTTTAAGCAATTATATTATATATTAACCAAATATTTATTTACGCAAGTGTAGTATTTATGGTTTTTGTATTAGTTCTCAACACATATATTTATTTCTGTCCTCAGGTTTATAGCATGTCTGATTATGAAACTCATTCTTTAGAACATGAGACCTTAGTTATAATAGTGACCTCCACTTTTGGCAACGGCGAACCTCCAGCTAACGGTGTTGTAAGTAATAACTATTTTGCAAGTAGCATTAAAAATAAATATTTCGATATCATAATATATATTACAAGGTAGCCCGTATAGTGGCAGTAACCAATTCCTTACAGGAAAACCTTCAAAGTTGGCTCTGGTGTGGATATTATAGTAATGGCAGGGTATACTGTGACTGTGGGCAATAAGACCATAGTGAAATATTTGCATCTTGTGTTTCGATGAGTGAGTGAGGGATGCCAGAACCTATCGTAATTCCTCGTAATCTCTTATTCTTTATCCGTAGTCTACCTGTCGATCTCCACATAAAACATGTATGTTGTTTATATCGGTAAATTCCTTTCAGGACTTCCTAGATCATCTATGTTCGATGTTGCAAGACGAAAGGAAACGTGGCGATCATTCTTCAGAAGCATATACGGCGTAAGATTTTTTTATGAAAAAATTAATAATTAAAAAAAAAATAGAATAGTTTACCTATAGACATTTTTATATTACAGAAATATTAAAGGTGCAACACCGAAATCATTAATAAGATCGAACAGTATTGTCTCACCTAAGAATCAGTTAAAGCGTCAGTTGACGCGAATGGAGTCAAATAGAAGTAAGTTATACATACCATAAACGTTAATCTTTGGTTGCATATCTTTTTAATTTATTTTACTAAAACTGCATTAATTCTACTGTGCAGGTTATACCAGTAACACCGACACAGCTGAAAGTATGCGTCCACTTGGAAACGTTCATTATGCGGTATTTGCATTGGGATCCAGTGCTTATCCTAAATTTTGTAATTTTGGGAAATATGTTGATTCAATTCTTAGTGAATTGGGAGCTGTAAATATACATCCCGTAGTCTGCGGTGATGAATTGTATGGTCAAGAACAACAGTTTAAGAGTTGGTCTTCTGATATTTTCCATGTAAGTAAAACCAAATTTATTTGCAAATTAACATTTAGCTAAAACTGATAATATATGTCTAATGAAAGATCTATTTTAATAATAATGTGTGATTTATTTATCTTTTTAGATCGCATGTGAAACACTTTCCATCGATGATAATGAAATGGTTAAGAATGCAAAAAAGGCTTTCGGACAAATACCTTTGACAGAAAAAACAGTGCGTTTTAGAAAAACAAACGAAAACCCAACCCCAATGAAGACTGCCCTTGAATTCAGTTTTAGGAAACAACTTATTTCATGTAGTGTAAAGGAAAATATTTGGTTAGGTTATCACGACTCAACTAAAGCTACTATATTCCTAAATATGGAGCTAAAAGTAAGTACTGAAATGAAAAACAATACCTTACAGTCATTGTAGTTGAAGTACAGTTCGCAGCCTATTTGACAGATCATCTTTCGCTTACAAAAAACCACAATAAAATAACAATTAAAGTATACTTGTGTTTAGATGCTTTTGTAAGAGATTCCCCTAATCTCCCGTTGCCTCTTACCTTTTATACTCCTGAGCCAACAGCACATTCATGTTTCCGTGATGCTGAGTATTTGACAATGAGAACTAACCAACCAACTGAGAACATCAAGGGAACTGTGTCAATTGGATTAGCGTTATTTCTCAAAAAAATGCTTATTTTATTCACAGAGTGATCTTAAATACGACCCTGGAGATCACGTCGGTGTAATGCCGTGTAACCGTAAGGAATTAGTTGATGTGGTTTTGGAAAGAATACAAGGAGTTGATGATTTTGACAAGTCAATACAATTGCAAGTTATAAAAGAAGTTTTGACACCTACAGGTAAAATTAAATATTAAACTTTAATATGATTAATCTCTCCAGATTAGTTATTTTCTGTGGGATGCTATAAATTTAATAGAGAAGCAGTTAACAATAATTATAACTTTCTAATCGATACATTAGTTTTAAGGATTAACACATGGGCTGAAAAGTCCCGGGCCTAACAAAGAAAACACGTTTTTTTTTTGTTCAAAATTAGCTTTATTCATCAACGTAATCTTCATCAAGAGCATCGCAATTCCAGCGCCGCTCTAACATTTCAATACCACTTTTTTAGAACGATTTATCTTATGCCTCATAATAGGGCTCAGTTTCAGCGATAACCTCTTCATTGCGAAATTTCTTACCGGCGAGCATTTTTTTAAGCCAGTAGTCGCTGGGAGCCGAACACGGTGGATGTGAGAGCAATTCGAAGTTCAATTCATGTAGTTTTGCCATTGTTTTGATTTACTTGTAACGCATCGGTACGTTGTCTTTATGAAACAAAATTTTTTTCTTTGCCATATGCGGTCATTTCTTTGCAATTTCGGCCTTCAAACGCTCCAATAACGCTATATAATATTCACTGTTGATTTCCTTCTCAAGATAGTCTCGATGAATATTACACCACGCACATCCCAAAATACCGAGGCCATAACCTTTCCAGCCGATTGTTGTGCTTTCGAGCGCTTTGGACGAGGTTCACTAGTTGCTGTCCACTCAGATGACGATCGTTTTGATCCATGTTTCATCCATTGTCAAATATCGACGCAAAAATTCCGGTTTGTTACGTATAAACATGGCCAAACACTGCTCAGAATCATCAACACGTTCTTGTTTTTGGTCAATAGTGAGCAAACGCGACACTCACTTTGAACAGAGCTTTCTCATAGTCAAATGCTCATACAATATAAAGCCAACACGTTCTTTTGATATCTTTACGATGTCAGCTAACTCACGCAACTTCACTTTTCGATCATTCAAATCGATTTTGTGGATTTTTTTGATGTTTTCTGGTGTTACCGCCTTATTTGGACGTCCACTGCGTTCTGCATCATCGGCGTCTATACGATCACGTTTGAAGTCAACAAACCAACGTTTTATTGTTGTTTCTGATGGAGCGGAGTCGGTACGGTATTTTTTCCCATCTAGAAGTAGTGTAAAATTAAAACACGAAATTGTTTTTGATCCATTGTTTTGAAAATAACAAAAGTAGCGTCACTATTAGCACAATAACTCACAAACTAATGTATAGAATATCATGAAATTTTAACAGCTGTCTTTTGAAGGTTAGTAATAACTGAAAAAGGGGTGAATGCAATAAGACTAGCGCCATTTATGTGTTAGGCTCGGGACTTTTCAGCCCATGTAATATATGAGACTAATAACTTTTGCCTGTGATTCGTCCGTGTATAAACTACAGCATAAGTGTTATTCTGATGTGTAAACTATGATGATTATTGTAAAGTCTCATGAAAATTCCTTAACTTTTGCATGAAAGAGTAACCAACATTCGAGTATATTCCCATTTATAATATTAGTAGGAGAGATATTTTAATAGGTACGGCCATTGTTGGAATGTATATTTAGCTTCGGAAAACAAATGCTTACTTCTGTTGTTTACTAGTATCAAATTTGCTACAATACTAATCAATCATTTCAATCATTTTATACTTAAATATAGTTTAATTTTATTATAGATATATTGAAGAAATGGGAACCACATGAAAGAATACCGACAGTTTCTTTAAGAGATATATTCACCAGATTTTTAGATATAACAACTCCACCATCAAGCACAGTCCTAAAGTATCTTGCAGATACTTGTACAGATGAAAATGATGCTCAGAAATTTAATGAATTATTGGAGGTAACTTTTTTATTATTATTTGTATAGACAAACGAAAGTTACCGATATAACCCGGCGGATCAGTAAGTTGAGTAGCAATTGGCAGGGCACATGGTACGAAGAGCCGACTGCCGCTGAGGCCGGAGATTCTTGAGTGGCAAGCGCAACGTTGGACGTCCACTCACGAGGTGGACAGACAATCTGATAAGGGCCGTGGGTCTACAGTGGAATCGAGGTTGCTTCTAATCTGTCCTTTAGAAAAATTATGGGGGAGGTTTATGAAAAGCTGTGAACGTCCTACGGCTGAGATGATGATGGTCCGCCCCTGATTTCGCGTGGTTGCAATTTTTTTCTGCAAATTATAACTAAAAAAAACTGGTTCATCTTCGTAACAACATAGAATTATTTCGTGTATTATTTATCGTGATTGTGAGGACAATTGCAAAATCGCAACAGAAATCCAATTCATGCAATGTGAAAATAATATAATTACAGTAAACAAATTTTTATGACCACTTAACTTTTAGTTTTATTGTAACTATTTAATTGAAATGGGATGAAACTCTAGCAAATTGGTAATTAACTGAATGTCAGATGACTTTCTATAGCGTTTTATTATTTTGTGAAAATAGGAACGATTGCCGAGAATTATTACAGATTAGTGTTTAATTGGTAATTCATGTTCATTTATTGAAAGTTTAATTTGGTAACTACCTTTAATTTTTTTTTTAAATAATGGATTTGCTCCTGGCCAGCTTCTAGCCGTGCAGGACAAACGAGGCCAACGATGGAGCAAGCTAACCCAGAAATTGCCTAATTCATTCGAAATTTAAAAACATTTGGGTTATATGAGCTCGGAAACACCGACGCCAGAAGGGAGTTCCAATCCATACTTTATGTTTAATGTTATGTGTTTATTCATTTTAATATTTTTTATTTTTCTTTCAGGACTCGAATAAGTACAATGATTGGCAACACTTTCACTATCCTAATCTAGCAGAAGTACTGGAACAGTATCCATCGTGTAAACCGCAGGCGTCCTTGCTTGTTGCTTTACTGCCTAAACTTCAACCAAGATTTTATTCTTTATCTTCGTCTCCTTTAGCGCATCCCAAGGAAATTCATCTTACTGTGGCCGTCGTTGTATACAAAACTCAAAGTAAATCTTATTTATTTTATGTTGTAACCTCGCTTCAGTTATTTTGTTTATAAAGATTTATAAGATCACACATTTTAATACGGATGGATTAAAAATTTACAAATATTTTAGGATATCGTTTCTGTAAAATCCTTCACCACGTTAAAAAAGATTTCCCAAGACATTGGATTTACTGATACATTTTCTAAGTAACAACTTAAGTCTCACAGAAATAAAAATAAAATTTTACCTACTATTAGAATGTGAGCTTCCAAAATGTTTTTTTACATTCTTATTGGTATCTGGTATGTTATATTAGTAAATATTGTTATAATTAAATATTACAAATCTATGTTGATTTTCAGGTGGCAAAACACGTTATGGCGTCTCGTCGAATTATTTGCTAAATCAAAAACCAGGTGATGAAGTACTGGTATTTATTAGACGGTGAGCCTATTTGAAATTAAATAAATGTTATAGGTCTCATGAGTTCACGGCTAACACGCGACACTTCATAGAAATCTATACTAATAAATAAAACTTATGTGTCTATTTGCAATGTCAAAATCACTAATTTTTATTACATGTATATTAAAGTATATACGGTAATTATAATGAAACAGATTTTTTTTTATTTGTCTGTGTGTCTGTTTGTTCCTTTTAATCTCTGAAACAGCTGGACCGATTTTGACGGGACTTTCACTGGAAGATAGCTGATGTTATAGGAAGTAACTTAGGCTACTTTTAATTTAGATAAATAAATTAAAAAAAAATTATAATATATAAGCTGTATCTATTATCGCGCGGACCCAACGCCCACGCCACAGTGAAGTGTGCTAGTTATAATAGAATATAAAATTGTAAATTCTTCTATTTCAGTGCTCCGAACTTCCACCTCCCAAAAGATTTGAGTGTACCCCTCATTCTTGTTGGACCTGGTTCTGGCATAGCACCCTTCAGAGGATTCTGGCATCATCGTCGTCACCAGATAATAAACATTACAGACAATAAAAAAGGTTTCGGAGATGTTTGGCTGTTCTTCGGCTGCCAAAATAAAGCAATGGACCTTTACAAAGAAGAGAAGGAGCAAGCACACAAAGATAATGTTTTAACGAATAACCTCCTGGCTCTTTCTAGAGAAAAAGGGTTAGAAAAGGTTAGTATTGCGATGGTTCGATATAATTATGAAAGCCAAGGGTGGAAGCGACCCACCCTCGGCTTCCATAGTTAAATTTAAATTTAAAGCTACCATAGTGGTAGGCAATTCAGAAAATCGGGGGATATAGTTTGATGCTGAAGCTACAATATCTATCATCTTTATCCAAAATTTAATTACCTACGTCACTCGATAGGTAAAAGGATAAAAGTTTATTTTTTGGTATATATGGTATATTTGAATTTAGTGAATATTTGTATTTAGTGTTGTCAAGGGTCCGAAAGGAAATTTTTAATCGCACCTGAAGAGAAAGAACTTTGAATACTTATTGGTGATAGCAAATTCACTCACGAGAAACATTCCCTTATTTTTTTAATAGAAGCAAAACTGCATTCAAAAACGCTTACCACACTCGGCAATCGAACCGGTTAAAATCCCAAAATATAACATCACCATCAATCGTTATTATGTATTTAGAATGGCGCATAAAGGAATGTCAATCAGGCCTTTCGTGCTAATCTCATCACATTTCAAAGTATACGTTTTCACAAAGATAACATAGTTTCTTACTGATCACTAACTGGTTTTTACTTGTGGAATACCTTTATACGATTAGTTCATATGGTTGAACTTTACTTAAACTTTGTGGAATAGATTAATTAGTTTAAAACCGTATAGTTAGACAATAATAAAAACAAGTTTTCAAATTAGGCTTGTTATTTGGAAAAATATTATTGGTTCAAATGATTGAACTTGAAGTTGAATTTAGTGGAATACTTAGATGGTATTATAAGTGTCTTTTACGATCTTATGATTTTGACACTAGGTAAAATAATCATTTTTTCTTTTATAGAAACATGTGCAGTCGCTCATTATAGAAAAAGGTGAAGATATTACTAAATTCTTGATGGAAGAAAACGGCCATTTCTACATATGTGGCGACTGTAAAATGGCTGACGATGTTCAACAAACACTTAAAAATGTTTTGAAGAAACACGCTTGTCTCAGTGATTCCGAAGTGGACAGTTTCGTACTTGATTTAATGGTAAATATATTATTAGTTTCATCACTTTAGTAATTTACTTACTTTAGTAATTTAATTTTATAACTGGAAAAGATGGAAATGCATAGAGGACATTATGTGAAATAATAAAATTGTCTTAGAATAATTAAACTCTCAGCGCAAATACAAAAAAAAAATATCCTTGAATTGAAAATTAAATTGAAAGTACCGAAATGAAACCGAATACCGAAAGTACCGATTTAGGCTAGGTTTTACCAAACAAAGAATGTGGAAGTCAGTTGACTTATTATCTGGCAATGTACAGCCTAACTCGATGATTTGGAAAAGATTTCTAAGTATATCAGAGCTTTTTATGTAGGACTTTATAAAAATCCCACGTTTGTATAAATCACATTTGATATATATTTTTTAATCAAATAAATAAAAATTATAATACTTATAGTATAATAAAACAACCATTAGTATTTGAAATAACACTATATTTGGCCAAATAATGTGAGTGAAACGTCCGAGTGAACAAAAATAAAAGCCGACTAGTTTCTTAGTTGGGTTTGTGGCAATATCCGTTGTTTTGAGCGAGTCATTCCGACGCGGAAATATGGTCTGTTAACGTGAAATTCGTTACCAATAATTGCTTTCAAACTCGATGCAATACTGTTCCTGTTAATTTTTACACAAACCATTATAATTTAAAACAAAACAAACTATTCTATCTATCTAATAAAAATAAATGTACCTAATCGTTTGATAATAATAAAAATAATAAAAAAACTACATATTTTTTATCTATTCAATCTTCACAATTCGTTTCTAAATATTTACAATGTTTGAGTCCCATTTCCAATCTGAAAAAAAAAATCATTAAGAGTTGATGTTAAATTGATAGGTCTAATGAGTTTATCAAATATTAATGTACAACAGCATACGAGTAATGAGTGGTCATTTTGAATCTTATGGCAATGTAATTAAAAGTGGCCAGTCCATTTACATTCCTCTAGTGTTGCTTGTGTCCTTTGGCCACTGTAGCCATGCATACCATAAAGTAGACCGTCAATCTGCCTGTCATCCTTTATAATATATTTAAAAGATAATATAAAGTTTCTTACTAAAACCTTACCCACCTCACTAAATTTATAAAAATTAAATAATAATGTAATTACTTATTGGCGATATGGCAATAATTACAAATTGCCATTTTTAAGGAGAGTCTCCTATACATACAGGATGTCCCATAAACCTTTATTAAAACTGAAACTGCTGTTAGGCTCAAAAAGAAGGAATATTTCTTGTGTCGATTTTCCAAAAAAAAAAAAAACATAAAGATGCAAAAATCTCGAAATCTGTGAAACTTTATTAAAACTATTTTTTGACATGTGATAGAGTGTGGATAGACCTAACACCAGTTTCAGTTTTAACAAAGGTTTATGGGACAACCTGTATATTTATACTCGTACTAATATATATAATTATGTATTGTTTATGATTGAGGTGATTTTTTTTTAATAATGGTGTTGTTTCTTTCAGGAACAGAACAGATACCATGAAGATATATTCGGTATTACCCTTCGTACTGGAGAAGTGCAAAGCGCATCACGACAGTTTGCCAAAACTCGTCACGAATCGGAAAAGAATTACCAAAAAATACAAGAAATGACTTAAAAACACCTGCTCTACTTTTAATATAGTTCACAATATTCTATAAAGAATATATATATATAAATTGTGATATAGTTTTTTTTTTTATGTATTAGTGTCAAAAATATTTTTTCATTGATTCATATGTTTCAGTTTTGTTTTCATAATTAAGGCTGTATGTTTGTAAGACGTCTAGGACTAGGACATCTAAGTGATATACATATTATATTAAATATATTATATTTCTAAACATTAAGCAATACCATTCCGTTTAACTTACGAGTGATTTTATGTAAACGAAGATTTAATATATTCAACTTTCATTTGTTATTTTATTTTTATTTAAAATTTTTAAGAAGGTATAAATAATGTATAAATATTCCACGTTTTATACGGCAATACATATTTTCAATTTATGAGAGAAATTATGTTCATGTGGGTACCGCAGATTATATTCACCTGTATTTTTAATTGAAAACAATATTATGATTTGAATATCTATTTTTTTTTATGTAAAGACGCCGCTTATACACAAGCAACGTAATACTCGTAAGTGTTAAGAAAGATAGGAGTTATGGATTCTTACATCACTTACTAACTGAAATAACAGCACACGCAATTTCATTCGTTGGTCTTCTGTAAGAGGTGGCTACTGCCGCCAGACGGGCTGCTTAAGTTCTCAAACCCTATACCACTCTACTACTACACAGATAAAGTAATTTTTATGCACAATAAATGTTATAAAACAAACTTGTTTTCTCTTTATTTATTTTGTTTTTTTCTACTTCAATTATATTAATCCTTTACTAGAATTTTTTACTCAAGTCATGCAGTTAAATTATTATAAGTTAGACGCTCGAACCTGAAAATATTCGTAATATGGATATACAGGCGCATCTACAATTAACAATTAATATCATCTTTTTAATAATGTGTTTTTTTACATAAAAATAAGAACAAAGAATTACAATTTCAAAATTAATACATTTAATATTTATTGGTCATATAACTCTGTGAATGTATTTTTCTTTTCTTACTTATACTAGGGTATAACAATAGAATACCTGCTACAAGAATAATAAATAATACCTGCAAACTTACTCGTATCTTACTGTCATCTCGAAAATTTTAAAAAAATGTTCTCAGTGTTGGCCAGTGTCTCTTCAGTTATTACAAGTTTTCTTTGTTCACATATGTACAACTCTTCTTTTCAGTCTGAGTTTGACATTATACTTGTAAACGTTACAATTACGATATATTTCTCTTTGTAGTCTTAGTTCAGAATTGACGAATCCATGAAATTAGAGAAAGCTGTGCGTTCTTCTTAATTTCTATCAACTTCTTCTTCTGACTACGTGATCATATATTTCAATCTGCGTATATTTCGGTGAATATATTCTTGTCTTGGTTGTGTTTTGTCCGGGATCTTGTTGTGGATCAGGGCATACGATTTTATGATCGTGGCGATTTTGGAATAGTAATCCTCTGATTGGATCCATTACTGGCTGTAAAATACACAATATTGTTTCATAACGTATATTAATATTGAAATACACGAAATAACCTCATAATATAATTTAATTATAACAAGTTTGCGAAAACTTTTATTAATATTTTTTACATGATCATAATATACTTAAAGCGTGTGTACATTACATTCATATTTATCTAGTTAACTATTATCTAGTTACTAGTAATAAAAAAATAACTAATAAAATGAAATATTCTCATTTTCTGATAGTTATTAATAATTGAAAAAGAAATAATATATTTATTGACGGACTGTAAAGCATTGGAACCTTTTACTGTGAAATCTTGGACTGAAAAGTATTGATAAATGTCACGCTAAAAGTAGTATTAGCTTTTTACTGAGACGATGTACATACTCGTACATACCACTAGGACCGTTAGCAGCAGTCAAAGAGAGTTTAAAATTAAACCAGGCGAACCTGCACTTACGAGTATGTGTCTCTATATGTTTGGTTTATAATAAAGAACTTAAACTTAAAACTCTATAGGCTTATGATAATTTATAAACAACTTCTGTGGATTATAGACGTGCCTTGACAGAATAATCATTACGAAAGATAATTGGTAACGTGAAAAACAACTAGCTGCTGCACGAGACTTCGTCCGCGTAACTTTATAAAACATAGCCTTTGTTACTCGTTGATAATGTAGCTTTCTATAGGTATTTTTTTTTTAAATCTGTCCATAGTTTTTGAGTTGGTTCATTACTAAATAAAATATTTAAAAAAAAAAAAGCAAATCTTTTCTCTTTATAATATTAGTATAAATATACCTAGATATATGTATATCTACTATTATTAATTTATTTAAATTTTAAATTAATTAATTAATTAATTTAATTTAAATTTAAAGTTTCATTTAATTCTAAGTTATATAATTATATAATTAGCATACATTAATTATTATAAATTAATTTAGTTATATTAAAATACTAGCTGTGACCGCGACTTTTGTTGTAGTATGTTTTTTGAAAATCCCAATGGAACTTAATATTGTTCCAGAATAAAAAGTATCCTATATGTTAATCCAGGTAATAAACTAATATATTTGTGTGTCAAGTTTCATACAAACCCGTTCAGCAGTTTTAACATGAAAGAGTAACAAACATTCATCCATATATCCATCCTCGAAAAGTATGTCAGGAGTTATTATATCTTATATTTCTCGACGGGGTCGAAGTCGCGGTTAGATTTCTTAAAAAAAATAGTGCTTCTTGAATAAGCTTTTTTAACTATCTATAATTTAATAACATTTTAATTATACACGTAATTTGTCATGCTCCATAGCTTTCTTTTTGTGAATATAAACATTTTGTCAAGACCCTCAACTAACTTTACCGTGTGAACGCCTCGTGTGAGTATGAGAAGGGCACAACTTAGGTCATCTTATGGTGGACATGTTGCGCTTTGAGGGTCAAGTACTCAAAACTGCAACTAATTGCTTTCACAAGTTTATATTACTTAATACTCACTCACATTCAAGCTTAAACCTACTTACGTGAGAGTTTTTATTTTAAAATTAAAACTGATTTTACCTATGACACACTGATAATATTATATCCGACAATGATATATAAAGCTAACTGATCCGGCGAACTTCGTACCGCCCCGTTCCATACAAATGGTATGACAAATTTAATTTTATTCACTTTTTCCTCTAAATATAACACACGTTTTAATAGTTATTTTGCTACTCGGGGCGGAGATAAATTCAATAAATCAAATATCATAAAAATCTGTTCAGCTGTTCTCGAGTTATAAATGGTGTAACTAACACGACCTTCTTTAATAACACATAATGCATAGATAGATAACATATTATTTTTTAGGACCATTACCAATCAAAACATGTCATTTGAATAATTTAAGAAGTGTGCCTTGTAACAATTTTCATATTGTAAGTATTATATAAGCTATAGAAAACTATGTAAATAAATATCCGTATAGATGACAGATTCTTAAGACTCAAAGAAAATTCGCCCTCTGATTTGTATAATGAGAAAAACTTTAAGAAGTTAACATTAGCAACATATATTCACAAAAATATGAACAAAGTAAACCTGTTCCAAATGACGTTAAGTATTCATAGAAAATTTTCGTTGGAATATCTCTAGCAATAGTATGCAATCCGTTACGGAACAATGAAAAGGAACTATGCGAGAATTCAGCGAACTTGTCGAACTCGATCCAGAGTCGAGACAATGTTTAAAGTCCTCAACTAAGAATGTGACAATATTTTTAACTCTATTTCTGTGTTCTCATTACCTTTAGGTATGAAGAAAATTGGCCTTACCTTATAATTTCTGCTAATATTGCTCCTGACAGTCCCATTCCTCCAATGATAATATCCAAGATCACTGTCTTTTGGCCACAACAACTTATTTGATTTGAAAAATGAACGCCAGTTTTCCGTTAAGAGGCGGTGAGCGTAGTCAATGTAACCAGATATTTCAAAACCACCAGTCGTCAAGTTGCGAATGAATATTATTGTCTGTAAAATTTTATATGACGAAAATTAAATGATAATTTATACTGTTTGTAAAATCTGAAACTTTTTTTTTGCTCTGAATCTGAAAATTTTATATGACGAAAATTAAATGATAATTTATACTGTTTGTAAAATCTGAAACTTTTTTTTTTGCTTATTAGAACCTACCGGTTCTCTTAATATTAGCTAGTTTCAAGTAAGTAGACAAATTACGATACAACAAATATGACCCAGCTAAGTCTGAAGTAAGTCTAAGTCTACCTACGCTAAAAAGTCTTAACCCCTGGATAAATTGAAGTTTTTCAAAATGTACTATATATTATATTTAACGATATTACTTTATGGTCTATTTATCATACCTGCAAAATACCAACTCTATTAGCTCGTTCACGTACGGCCAGTTCTCTGGTAAAAGCGTCAGTCATAAGTACACCTTCGCTCACCAATACATAAGACTTTGTAGACGGATACACTATATCGTGTATGATTCCACGGCGTGTGTTGAATTCCTTTTCAGAAAGTGTATCGCCATTAGCACTGTCATTGAAATTGAAATAATTAGTAAATGTTGCTTATGTCTGCGAATTCGAACGCTTTATTTGACCAGTGTACCTACCTATTTTCTGGATGAATGGTACTCTATATATTTCTCTATAGCAATTTTTCTATGCAAAAATTTTATGGTGATCGGTTGAGTAGCATAGCGGACATAGCATAGCATCCATATAAAATTCACTATATATAAGACAATTGCAACATATATGTAATTAAATAGAGATGGAATAAACTGTTGACAGGAAATTCCAATACACCCAATACCTCAGCAACTTACAGCGGATACTTATAGAGTGTTTGGGCTCAATATTGTACGGGGGTCAGTTTATAATTTTAATTATAGCTTGTTATATATTTTGATTGTAGTACAAAAGAATAAACTTTACCGATAACCGAAGGCGGCGATGGTACGAGCTGATGCTATACTTCTTAGGTTTCGCAAGTCGGCGACATCCACAAGAGAATCTAAATAATCTTCCCATGTTTCGAAAGGGAGTAATCGTCTATCCGCCTCCACGCCAGGCGGATATTCGTTTTTCTTCTCTGCCATAGCCATTATTACAGTTAATAATATTTGCACACACTTATATAAATAAATAAAAAAAAAATTACATTATCATAAATTTCACATAAGAATTTAACGGGCACATGGTGTTACAGAGTGACATTAAATTTAAGTGACAAAACATTGAAAATGATTTTTTTGTTTTCAACGAATTTGCTTCTGTAATATTTTGAGGTTATTAAATACTTATTTTCTTGTGGTTTGGTTTATAATGAGCTATTAAAACTTTTCTTTCGGGGCATCTCATCGCGTTTAATTTCCTTTGAAATATTACAATTCAATTTGGCTTATTCATTAATTCTTTTAATAAAAAATGAATTTAAAAGATTGAAACCTTTTTTGTTAAAAGCTGTCACAATACATTAGTGTCATTAGCTAATGTAAAACTAGATAGATATATTGTTAATTTATTTAAATGCGTATAAATTTACCATATATCTCTAAAAATAATAAAAGACAGATTACTCCCGCCAACAGCACCCCCCAAGCGCTCGCAAATTAGATTTACATCAGAATTTTGCGAACAAACTTAGCGGTGAAATTAAGTAATCTTCTTAAATAATTTTGACAAAAATTGCTATGGATATCTTGAATCCTAGGCTACTTACTTATATTTTTGTCGCAAAAAAATGTTAATATCATTTTACAATTTTAAAACATGCAAAATCAAACATCAAGGTTTCCCTAATTAGCATATTTTGATTTACCCATATCTAGTCCAATTCCTGTCTCTACTACAGCTCTTGCCTGGCCTCTACTCGAGAAATTTGTACTAAACAACAGTGTTCGCTATTGAGATCAGTACCTCTACCATGAGTTATAATGACCGTACTCGCTAGCGAGAAGCGTAAAATATTTATATTTTACGCTTCTAATTGTAATTGTAAATTGTCAATTTGACATTGACAGTTGACATTTTTTCATATAAATATTTATGCTCTCGCTAGCGAGTGCGGTCATTGTAAACTCATGGTAAAGGTACTGTAGTGTGCATCCATTCAACATTCAATATTCAGTGCTCACGAGAATGCGATGCCTATATTTATCTCATCCCGCGCTCATGACTGTGCGAGTCTTATATACGTAGTTACCCATCTTTATATCCGACGGCCGCATATGGAGACCAGTCCACCTGAGTGGTGTTACGCCTGAATGGGTTGCAGTAGCCATATTTCTTTCCATTTAAAGTTGTGATCACTCGTCGCAACAACATCTTTCGATGGTCCCCTATTTTTATTTCCTTATTAAATCTTTATGTTTATTTTTCTTTTTATATTTTTTTAAGCAATTTTTTTTAATTGTTTTAATTACGAGTATATACGAAAACATATAAATAGCATAGCGTATAAATAGCGTGAAATAATAAATAGGTAAATACTTTTTTAAAATTGTGTTATTGTTACACCGAACAAGTATGTAATAAACTCCACAGTAAATGTTTTATTGTAAAGCCGATTTTATAAAGAAACCTGGAATAGTTGAAATCCCTTTGTATTTATGACCCTTCTGTTAAAGGCTACTTTGTGCCCGGTTCGTGAATTGTCTCTTACGAAGCTCCTACGCAATCCTCTTAGAATCATTGCTAAGAGGAATCCTCTTAGACTTCGACCAACTTAACATCGTGCTGCTTTTAGTATAATTTACATACTAAAATATTATGCATAGTGTGGCATTGGAACATAGTTAAATTTTAACCGTAAACACATAACCGTTAAATTTTAAATTCAAGCTGTAAGTAAATTAATAGTATATTAAAGCTGTGTGTGAATCTAACACTAGACAGTCTTAAAAGGTAGTTGTAGTTTTGAAACCTAGCCAAGCCTGATTTGAAATTAATATCATTAACAGTGTAGGAAACAAAGATATATTATTTCGATGGTAGGAAAGGATAATCATAAACCTGTTTGTTACCGTTAAGCGGTGTTACCCAGGAATGGGTTACCGTTAAGCGATCGAGCTATATCTAATCTTTTATTATTAACTGCCTACAATATGTACAGTCATGAGGCATTTCAAATTAAACAAACTATTATTTAATCGAATTATACAAACAATTTTAATAAGTGTATAAATTATAATACCAAGATATACAAACATTAAGACATTTATACATACATATACGTTAAGATATATACATATACGTTAAGATATATAACTATACATTAAGATGTCTGAATTAATTTGGCAAGTGTGAGTACAGGTAATTTTTTGGAGTAGATTCAAGTAGAAAACGCAAGGGGCGAGTGGAGTTCAGAGTAAATTCGTAGCAAAGTAGAGTCAGTTACAAAAAATAAATATTTTTTTCTCAGTCGAGTCAGTGTCAACACAACCTGCATCGTGCCTGTGCGAAGGATTCTAGGCCCCATAAATTTTGGAATAAAAACAAGGGACAGGATCAGGACAATGAAATATCTACGATTAGTAAAAAATTGCCTAAGTTTCCCTATTTCTTTAGCCAACGCTGGTGGACACTAGGATGAATTAATTTGGACACCGCTACAGATCAATTAATAAAGGACATCCTTCAAAACCAGACCATTGTTTTTTTATTTAGAGAATTTGGTAATAAAAGTCTTTCTTAATTTCAGTAATTTCCTGTGAATATTTTAGATTTTGTAAATGTGGATAACATTCGAAAATTACCATACCGTCATCTATAAGCAAAAAACCAGAGGAGGACGCAAATACTCTAAGCCTCTATCACTTTTATTGTTAAACTATATTACAATCACTCTGATTTCAAGCATAATCTTCTCGCATAAATATTTTTGAGCTGACACAATATATCGCTGCTGACTGTACTAACAAAATATAAATAGGTGCTCACCCTTTTAATTCAATCCGCTACTTGAGGTCTAATTCACCTAACAAGTTATATTCCCGTAAATTTATTCGCATGTTAACGTGAATATTCGTCGAGTTGGGAATTTTATTGAATTGAATATGTAAATTTGTCCGACTAACCCAGGAACTACTGGGTCCACAGGATACAGAGGGTTCACTGATAATTTAAAAATTCGAATATGCTGATTGAAATTTCGCCCAATTCAATAGTGCCATTTGCTTGTTTTACGAGTAGTGTTTTGATATTAATATTATCGGTACTCACATTCAGACTACATACCTACATATCCGAGATCATACACATACACATCCATATATAATAAAATAAATAAATAAATATATACTAATATAATAAATCTGAAGTTGTTTGTTAGTTCACTATGCTTCCACGCCTTAACTACTCAACATGTACTCAACCGATCACCATGAAATCTTGCAATGTATCAGTGGTACAGAAAAAAAATTTTTAAAAGAAAATATATACCTAAGTAATTTTGAGTCGCCGCCGCGCATCACGCTTTACGTAATTATTTAATTTGCTTGTTTGGCGCCGACTCAAAATTACTTAGGTATACTTACATTAGTTTTTTGTAGCTATAATCTACTAATTACTACATGCTTAATTTTTGATTACTTTTTTTTAATTGTAATACACAACTCCGCATTAAAATCTGTGAGTGAACAATAAATCACCCCTATTTTCCTACCCTTATTTTCCAAATTTATATGGGACCTCCTTCGGAGTATACCTTTTCCAATAAAAAAAGAATTATCAAAATCGGACTACTCTGTAAAAAGTTATGCGTGATCATACATTTAAAAAAAAATATACGCATCGAATTGAGAACCTCCTCCATTTTTCGTTTTTTCGTTTTCGTCGGTTGAAAACACATAGGGTACCTTTTATTTTTCTCGCCGAGCTTTCGAAATGATAATTTCAACGTCTTAGAAAAATAAATAAACAATACAGATTAAATTCAGTTTCAAAGCCCTTAAAAGCTAGTAATAGAGATACAAGACTTGTAGATTAAGGTCAAATCATTATCATTATCGGAACTCATACTATTAAATCACGGAAACACATGTAATTTTATGGGGCTGGCAAACATAACTCGAATCGTTTAAGAATTTCCTCAAAATAACAGAAATCAGTTTAGATGTATTTGTACGCAATTTTCTCGTCATGATCCTTTGTGGTACTTGCTCGGCTTACCTGAGGGTAAATTGAGTGTATTCGTTAGTTATATTCTTTTTTAGTGATGATCTATTTTTCTGCCATCCTACTAAAGTTATAATTGCGAAAGCTTGTGGGGCTCAACGGATTTGGATGAAATTTTGGCACACAGATAGTTTATATCTCTGTAAAGAGTATTCTATATGTTAATACAGATAGTTTATTACTTTGTAAAAGTACAAAAAAATTGAGCCCCACTGTCGCCGTGGCGGCGCCACCGTCGATAGATATTTTTTCAGTCAAGTGTTATGTTTTTCATTTTTCAAGTGCTTAATAAATTCACAAGAATAAGGAAATATTTAAATATCAGTCCGAAATTCTGATTATAAATTCAGAGATACATTACGGCTGTAAAATTAAAAAAAAAAAATAATTTTGAGGAAACATATCATAATGTGTTATAATGTATTTGTTAACAAACACTCCCTAGGTATTTCCTTCACTCGTCGAGGTAATATTTTCACACACAACTATCGAGTTCATAGCTTATTTGTGTATTATAAAGAATTCTGAATGGACCCGCAAAGTTTCCTCATTTTCTATGAGTCGGTTTCAAAACGAGCTCTGAATGCGAATGCATCTGTTAGCCTTCACATTCATATTTTTTCAATCAATAACTATGCTGATGCCCTGTGGCCCTGAGTAGTTACTGAGTAGTTAAGAAGTGAAGCACCATCACTACACGATCAGTGGCCTCAACAAATTACAGTCAATTTAATTTGTACCTAATTATTGTAAATAGTCAAGTGGCTGTGGTTTTTCAGTTGTCAATTGTATATCGTCGTTATAAAACCAAAATCTGCTATGTTCATTTTTAGATTCCTACATTTTGACCTGCTACGTACTTATGAGCACTAAGTATTTGTCGAATTACGACCTCTTAATAAAGTATGCTATTGTGCATTGTGCAGTAGCTAGAATAAATTTACTTTTTTGTCAAAATAATAATTTCATTAATTTTCATGTTTAAAAGGCAAATGAGTTTACGTAAAACAAAAAAAAAACTTTTTTTTTTATAAAACCTTCATGTAAATTTGTCAGGAAAACTATTTTGTTAATATCTCAAAAGTATACTTTTGCACTTAACTGAACTTGTTTTGACAGCCAAGATAATAATAACCAAAATAATAAGAGGTTGTAAATAATGAAATATTTTATTTAAGTTTTTAATGCCAATTAATATGGGAGCCAGTTAAAATTTCATCCTAAACAAATCACTCTTGAAAAATACTAATTATTGTTGTGTTTTATCTAAAAAAAAAAATGTTTTTAAAATTAAATATGATGTACTGTCAATTACTTATATTCAATTTCAATACTCGAAATCTAATGAAGTTAGATTTATTAGCAGTTCAATCTAAATAGTAATATCTAATCGATTTTGGGTAACTATATCTAATTCATATGTAAGACTTGAAAACAAGGAAGTTTCTAGAACAAGTTAAAGTGTTCCAGTTTAATATTACAGTCATGTTCAATTCCTTCAGGTGTTAACTTGACTAGTTTACGAGTTTGTACAGTTGGATTTGCAGACCGTTCAACATTAATCATTATAATGGGTTTACCAGTTTAAACACAACAAATATATTGGTGAAAATATTGGATTCGAGGAAAAATTAGTCAAAAATACCGGCAACCAAAGTTTGTGATTAATTTGGAAAAAGGGTAAAATAAACGCAATTAAAATATTTCAAAATTATTTTAAAGAAACGACTTCCTTGCGTTCACATTTATAATATAAATAAGATAAGGGCTTTAGTCGTTAAACTCTTGAATGAAAAACTTAAAACATAAATAAGTTCCTTAAAACTTACCTTAATTGAGATTAATATTTATTTATTAAAGTTTTGTATTTAACTTTTTCTCTTTCCAATTCACAATAAGTATTTACATATACAAAAAGAATAGACTACCGCTATTTGGAGTGTTACGAGGGCATATATTTCAAAGGCTATGCCTAGGGTGCGAATAAATATTATAATACGCACTTTGCAAAGTTCTCGAAAAGCTGAAATGTATGCGCATATTATGCATTGAGTGCCTACATGCTTTGAATGTTTTGTTTATATCAAATATCCGCGATGTTCTAAGGGCAATATTTCTTTAACATTTTAAATTCAATGAAAATCTCTATAACAAAATCATCAACTTGTTTTGTTTTCAGTCTTCAATAAATTTTTGTTAAAAATATTCACTGTTTATTTTATGTCAATATAAGTGTAAGTAATAATAACCTACAATAATATGAAGGGGATAGGCGAGAGGATAAAAGATAAAATGAGGATAAAGATAAAGATAAAGATGAGGGTGAGGATAAAGAGCAAATGGGCTCTGACATGACTTACTTACATACAGAAAGACAGTAGCACACCTACTTTTATTTGACAGTTGTCTTGTGCAGCCACACGAGAGCTCCAGTCCACTGTGGATCGCAGTGTGCCCTGTCAGTACAAAATGCAAATTATATGCTCTTATAAATGTTGTTTTCTATAGCACGAAATAAGTACAATTGTGTATGTTTGGATAAAATTAAGCAACTTGGTGCCTTTGCCTTAAAAATGTAAATTGCCAACGAGCAGAAGTTCGGCGAGTTCCGAAAGAATTTCAATTAAAAGGTTCCTAGCGAGAACGTATCAGGTACATATATTTATGTAACCTACTTAAGTAGTTTCTTACATTTCTTTATGCTTTATTTATTATTGGTTGGTCTGTCTGTAAAATTTTACTCCTAATTTAATTATAAGCTTCCCCAATGCACAATTGCTAGCTGAGAATATCCACAAAGCTTAATGTCATTATCTAATTGGTTGCCTTAGGTAGCTAGATTTAGCATTTACCAATTAAACCCAACTAAATTATACTACCCAACGAATTTTGATTCGGTTTTCACTAATGAAAAGAGCGATAAGCGAGGAAGGCTTGTGTCTATAATTTGCAGACAAAAATGATATAGTATTCGTGTGAAGCCGAGGGGGGATCGCTACTTAATTAGCTAGACAGAAAACTCAAAAATGCTGTTGTACTGAAATAATTTCCCACATTTATAATTGAGTAAATTTAGTAAAATTAACTTACATATTACTGTCTCTGTATTCGATTTCACCTCTACGAGTACACGTGAGATATTTAAAATATCTGAGTAATTATTAGAATTGTCGTGTTGTGGCGTGTTTGCAGTCAATGATCAAAATTTTCTTCATAATACTACAATCATTTCGGACGTTATTTGCACACGTCTCTAGCAAACATTCAACTTTTTGTGTCATGTCGAAATGCGAAAATAATTAATGTATGCACGGAGCCCTGAGTAAATTTAACAAACGTTGCAAACCCCGCATATGTGAGCCCCGCATACACTTAAGTATGTCAATAAATAATTATATAATGAGAGAACCTTTAAATATGTCTTCACTTAATGAATGTTTCCAGTAATTATTGTCTAGAAGGAAATTAATTATTTTAATTCAAAGAATATGTGTAGATATAGTAAAACGACTAACTTTTGTAGTCCATTTCTTAAATCTTATCGCTGTTTGAATATACTGAGCAATTTACAACTTAAAGCGCTGCGATACAGAGATTTAAATTGTATATGTATGTGTATGTGTATATGTATATGTATATGTATATGTATATGTATATGTATATGTATATGTATATGTATATGTATATGTATATGTATATGTATATGTATATGTATATGTATATGTATATGTATATGTATATGTATATGTATATGTATATGTATATGTATATGTATATGTATATGTATCTACATATATCTATATCTATATTTAAATATTTATCTATAATACATATATCTATAAACGACGAAGGTTTGTGTAGGTATATAGTAAGTTACTGTATAAACCAAAATTTTCAAATAAAAATTTCATCCATGAAAACTTATTATTTTTACTTTAACTTAAGTTTTAATAAACTTATGTTTGTATATACTTAAAAAGTTTAAAATAGCGCCTTTTATGAAAGTAATGAATAATGAATATCATACTAAAAGTGTCTCAAGATGGGAAACGAATCGTATAGAACTTAGTGGTGTGTTATTGAAAGTGGTAAGCCACAATAGGGAGTGATTGCAGAGAGCTTCAATACTTCACGCGGCCAATCAATGCAGTGTTACCATTGTACCGCAGTTTATACATTCATATTTCAACCACAAAATGAAAAAAAAAAAAAAAAATCTACGTAGGTATGCATGTTTTTTTCGCTTTATAACGTACTAGCGACCCGGGTGCGGTCTGTAAGTTATATTTTTTTCTGTAAGTTATATAATAATAATAATAATAATAATAAATTTATTTGATAAGTATTTCATTACAAAATAGAAATGAGCTTTTTTATTATTATTTATAAAAATTCAATAGGAGACATATAATATATATATATAGATATATTCATTTTTTTCAATTATACTGCGACATATACATAAACATTCCTCGTTTAACGCTCTTTCCATTAATGAAAATCGCATCAAAATCCGTTTGGTATTTTTTGAGATTACCACGAACATATATACAGACATACAGACAGACATACTCGGCGGGAACTTCGTTATATAATTTATAAGGACAGACCGCTGGAAATATGGTTTCAGCGCTTAATAACATTCAAATGCGGACGAAGTCGCGAACATCAGCTAGTAGAATATAAATGACTTTTCTTCGGTCTTCCATAGAAACATTTACGAAATTTTATAAACACGCTGAATTTCAAAGTTTAATAAAGAGGTGTTGCATAGAATGCAGAGGAATGTACTTTTAGTAGTATTACAGTTATTATCACAAAAAATATTTTATACAGCTAAAACAGACGTACAGCCTAGTCTAGATTAAGCACAATGGTAACACACAATGTTTGCAGTCTGTGTCATAGTGCTGTGCCCTCTTTGAATACTGAAGCATTACTATAGAACAAGTAAATTCCAAGATAACATTAATAGCCCAATAAAGTCATTTCTGTTGTATAATTTAAAATCACACCTATTCAGAAAGTTTTGAATACTAATATATATTTGTGTATAATCCCATTTATCGATTACAAAGTATAAGAACCGATATAAGTCCCGTATTTTGCTCCTTTTTGCTTCTATCTACGGTTAGCACGTACTAATTGTATTTCAGGAAAAAATAAAATAAAATTAGCGTATAGCAATTATTTTTTCTATTACCTACACTCAAGTGCATTCATTAAACAAGTTCGAAACAAAAACTTGGAATCCGTATAAGTTCGAAAGAAAACAATAAAAAGTAAATACAATTTTAAAACTTTGTACACTGCGAGCTTTGTGTACCATTAAGTGCTTTAGGTAGACGATTTACGATTATTTCTAACAGAGCAAGCGATTTAAGAAAAAGTTTTTCATTGGCCCACTTAATTCTTTGTTTAAATATATTATAAATATAATATTTATTTATTGATTCTTTGTTAGATGTGATATTATTTATTATAATTCCAGTAGGTATTAAGGCAGTAAAGTGCATTGATTAATTACTTTGAGTGCCCTTACCTTTTTAACAAGGCACACTACACAGTGTAAAATGCAGTGTAACATAATATGCTGTTGTGTTTCAACTCGTGAGTATTTCTTTTCTTAAATCTTTATTCCATTAAGGTTCGCAACCCAGTCGCATAAATCCCCTTCTCTTTTTTTAAAGTTGGGAAATACTCTTGGATACCCGGCAGCGAAGAGGTGGGACCGAATCTGAGCGCCAATCAGCCGTATTCGTACCTGCTAAAATCCAACTACTTTCTTGATGGCGGTCGTTGATGGGCGGGGTCGCGGGGACTTTATGACATGACTTCGACTCTAGCGCGGAGAGGGTTACGCTGCTTGTCAGAACCTCGGCGTATCCGAAAATAGGTACGCCAGCCATCTCGGGGAACCTTATGACGGCGACCTTATATCCCCTAGCGATGTATGTGTTTAATATAGGGGATAGGGATTCGTTGCTTTATAGTCAGAATTTCAGATATAGGGCACTCACCGAAACACAATAGCACACGTGCTGTTAATTCAAGGTGGTCAGATAAAAACTTTTAGTTTTACCAAAAATATTTTTGTTAACTGCAGTTGAACTAATGCAAGTAGCTGCAATAACATTATTACCTGGTTGTAAAATACAGTTATTATAGCGAAGTTTTTGCGGTAAATCAATTCATATGGTCGTCACGGAGCGCAGTTGCAAGCAACATAGTAGCTATTTACTTAATGCATTGGCTGCGTGAACCGACTTTAAACGTTCTCTCTACTATTCCGTAAACATTTAGTAATGGCTTCTTATTTTTATACGTTAAAGTATAATATACATACAGACTGTTCATAAAAACGACTTTGACTTGACTTTGACTTGCCTTGACTTTAACTTTGACTTTGAATCTGATTCGATCTTGTCGTTAAGACGTTATCTCATTAAAAATTAAAAATATTAAAAAAGGAATAGTCGAATTAATCCAGACTTTATTGAGTTTTGCGCTTAGCAACACATTTAGCAAATAATTATTATTTAAATATATAAGTATACTCATAGGTAGTTACTGTAAACCATATAACTAAATAAAATTAAACGTAAACTAAGTAAACGTAACGTAAATTAAGTAAACGCCATCGCAATATAAATTAGTATAATTTGTTTACTGTCACATTAATTCGGGATTAATGTGTCACGTGTCACGTTACATTAGTCGATTATTGTTAATAATTTCTTTCATTTATTAAATAGTATATAAATCGCAATTTTTATTCAGAAACCAAATTTAAAATTATGAAAGAAAAATGTAATGAAACTATTTCTTTATTATAAAACACAAAAATTCTAGACTTTTTTCTTTGTAAAATAATACCTTGCAATCTGATTTCTATAATGTTTCACACAGATATCCTTTTTTAGACCCAATCTCGGGATGAGTGGATTTGGCCGCGTTGACTCAGCACGAGGCGGTATCTTGTTGCATGACATCTACGTGATATTGAATCTATTGTAAGCTTATGAGACAGTCAGCATATAGTCGAAAGGTCATACTTGCTTAAACTTCAAAGATTATGGTTAGAAATATGGTTTGTAATCATCATAATAATATATATACTCAATAATAATAACTTTATTTCAGACATTGTATGTGTCCAAAGCTTTTAAAAATTATAAACTATACTATTTTATTAAAAATATACACTCACATATTACACATAAAAGGTTAAATAAATTAATAAAATAAACTATATAATCACTTTATATTGACGAGTCACCTAATGTTTTATTATTGGGCAGTCCACATATAAAAAAGGTTTTTTTTCCGAGAAAATATACTGATGAATGTTTCTTTACAAAAATGCATGAAACTCTTGCTCTTCTTTTCGCTTATTATGTTAAAATTAAATATTTTATATAGTCGTCTACTTCTCCCACTGCCTCTTCAGTCCTGAAGGTTGGCCATCATCTCCTTAAACTTGTCTCTATCAATAGCCAATTGGAATAGTTTCTCGTACTCCCGGATGTTCCCAGGATATAAGAAATTATTCCCCAATCGTCTTCCCGTTACTTTCATTTCATCATTACCAGCCTGGTGTTGATCTATAGATCTAAGAGCCGTCTGCTTATCCGTCACAAAACACATTTAAAATTCAAAGGCCATAGATTTAAAATTAGAAAGGTGTACGAGTAAGTTCAATGTTATACCTGAACACATTTGTTGGAATAATAAGTAAACCTCTATTACCTCATTTCGCATTCGCATCTCTCATCTAATACAAACTTGCAATGGCTGATTTCGTGGTGAAACTGTGAGAGTACGGTAACTTAGGAATTGTATTCGACTGTAAGTCTGTTTGTCGTCACTTTAAAGCGAAAGTTCTAGATTGTATGTGACGAACGTTCGCTTAAATATTCAACAGATTTAAGGAATTACCTATTCATTCTTGGTTATTCATAATATCATAAGATTTGTGTTGTTGTGTTATTTAATATTGAAATAATCCTATATTTTGAAAGAGGTTTAAGCGTTCATAAATATACAAAGGAATAACAGTGTGTACAATAACAAAAAAAGAAGTTAGATAACGGTCATCCATGTAACGCCGTATGAAAGGTCGGCTCATTGCTAGGGTTGACAACACTCCTGAAAAATTATATAATATAATGTAACATAAATTCAAGAAAGTAATTTTCCTTATTGAATTAATGTCGAAGTAGTAACTAAATAGTTGTTTAAAACGTTAAGATATCAAAAAATTAATATGATCAAAATGTTCCTAATAAAATTACTAAATACTGTAGGAAGTTTGTATTCTTTACATTTCTTAAAGATTTCGTTATCGTTTCTTAAGATTCGACTTTCCATTTTTTATAAATCGGCTTTTAGATCGAACAATTTTTCCAACGAGTATAGTAATTTTCACCTTTAAATTTGATCATTTGTCATTTGTAATCTTTTTTTCTACTTTACACTTCCAGCGTCTATAGAGTAATTAATAGAGATACTAATATAAAGATTTTATAGTTTACATTTTAGATATATTCTAGTTACATTCTAGTTTACATATATTTATTTACATGTTAGATTGCGGTGCGAGAAATTTTTATTTTCTTTCTTTTTTTTTGTGTTATTTTCTTTCTTATATATAAATAACAAAGCGTACAGTTACAAATACGTATGCCTTCGGTTACAATTTTAAGATAAAGTATAAAAGCATTAAAGTTTATTTTTCGTTGTTGAGTTTCTTTGTGTATTGGCAACCCTAAGCTGTCCCCTTGTGGTGTGATTAGACAAGGATTCCAATTGTTACGTATCCCTTACTATCTCATTCAAGAATAGCAACTGGGAAAACATGCGTAAATATTGTTTGCCCACACATTTCCTTAATATTTCGGAATTTATAGAGAAATTGCCTTTGGCCAAAAAATAGGAATACGAACTACGTTAATTTAGTACTAATAGTGGTCGTCCAGTGATTAAGTACTATATTAATCTCTTTTCAGTTTAACCACAAACTTTGGCCATAAACAAGAGTAACCATAAATAAAATGGTAACAAAAAAATGTGTGCATGTGTCAAATACCAATAGTACGTGTAATATTGGTAATATTTACTTTAATTAGACCACCGCGAAGCTTTTTGATTTCAAATGCATGTTATATAAAAATATTAGTTTTTCGCACCCCTTATATAATAGTATCAAATTTCACACTCCTCCGACCGCGCAATTTTCAAAGTTTTCCCTTCACGTATATAGATACCAATCTAATTCTAATACCTTGTAAAGATGAACACATAAGTATACAAAATGCTTAATTTTCTTTTAGTATTTTAATATATTAAAAACGAAATTATTTATTTAACAAAACAATAAAATCGGGCAGCACATTTGTCATTCGAATTTTAATTGTTTGCGTTCACCGGCAAATATATTGCACCAACAACGATGAGTTTACATTCATTATTAACCAAAGTATTGGTTATTGGTAGTGCTGGTTATTATTTTACGTAAATATTAACACAATTTAATGACTAAGCGAATTTATTTTTTAATGATATTTCAATTATAATTATCCATATTGGTTAGTAAAATAACCAATGACTTAAATAATATTTCAGTTATTTATATGTATCCATTTAATTTGAGAGTAGTATACTAGTATACTAGTATTAAATTTTGGATGTAGATGATAGATGTAGATGACGACGACGACGACGACGACGACGACGACGACGACGACGACGACGATGATGATAGTGATGATGATGATGATGATGATGATGATGATGATGATGATGATGATGATGATGTATAGGCTACATACCCCCCCATTTTGTTATAGTCATTTTTCTGAATTGCATCCCACTATTCACGGCAAAAAGTTTGTGTTAATATTAATTAATAAACGTTCTTTATTCTAATTAATTTTGAAATTGTTATTAAGTGTGTATATGTATATCAGCATAATTTGTTCTTTCATATACATGGCAAGGGTTATTTTCACGAATAAATAATGGAAGGGGGGGCTCATCCCTCTTGCAGTTAACTCCTAAACACGTATTGTTTGACCAGCAGCTACAAGATGTAGTCCTTACCTAGGCAGGGAATTAAGTATGGACAAGAGAGTTTCACTCTTAGAGTCTGTGCTTAGAGTACAATTTGCATTGTAGACTTTTAATAAGATTCAAAGGGATTATATTCCATTGGATTTTTGAAGTGAGAAAGTTTGATATTACTATCTTCTTAGACAATGGATAACGTCAAATTTAATTTTTGTTAGCATTTTCATAACTTTCGCTTTTATAATATTAGTAGGATAATTTAAGATGACCTTAAAACAAGTATGAAGAAATTTACTACGTCATTTGAAAAATTATTCAATCAATAATTCAACGATAATTTAAAGCAGCCATTGTTAAATACGATGTATTTACAATAGCATATGTGGAGAGCGGTCGGAGTTAGTGTCCATTCATCCTGGTAACCTCAAAACCAAAGAGAACTGCAATAGCTTTGAGTAAACCGCCAATTAATGATCAGACCGATTGGCCCCTTTACTGGCATTGAGGCAAATCAAGGAACCGGTGTACGAAATTGCAAACGGATGGTTAACTTTTCTCTTATTAAACTCTTATTTATTTCTGTATTCATTCTATATATCAACGTTTATTTCAAGCTTTTCACACAGTTACTTTAGATATGAGATATTTTAAATAAGTGCGTTTTATATACTTAGTTACTTGAATTTTTTTTATTACATATAAATTAGTATAGCAAAAAACTGGAAAGTTTAAAAGAAAGTAGCTGCCGCCATTATCCCTGATTCCTGTAATTGTGATTAACGAACTTAAGAGTATTGAATTTGTATTTGAAATATCACATTCTTATTTATTTTGACTACTTATCTTAATCTTTCAATCCTTAATATTGGTAAATAAAATAAATAAAAATAAATATAATCTATACTACAATATTATAAAGAGAGAAGATTTGTGTTTTTGTATGTTTGTAATCTCAATAAACTCAAAAACTACTGGACCGATTTTGAAAATTCTTTCACCTATAGAAAGCTAGCTATACGCCCCATGTCATTGAATGTTTAAAAATTACAGACACAAGTTAGAAACCTATTCAAATCTGGATTCGATCTAGTAATAACATTAACAGGAATTAAAGTTTAACCGCTTAGTTGTTATAAAAATCACATTTCATGTCCAACAGATAACTGTTTTTTCTTCTTTAAGAAACACTGAGAAACCATTTTGCTAACAAATGACGTCAAGTTGGCTCGCTTTCTTATTCCTTAGAATAACATTTAACACCGAAATTGGACGCTGGCGTTTGTTTTCGTCCCAATGTTATTTTTGCTAGAACCTACATCTGGAACGTTCATCAAACACTTGTCCACAATACCTCAACGGAAATAAAGAAAGTTATCACCCCTCCAACAATCGGAACAACGATTAAAGAATTCATCAAAATTCACCGCCTGTCTCGTTGTCACTGTCTCGTTAAATTTCATTCGTCAATCACAAAGAGGAATTAGTTTTAAGTTTTATTTCAAAGTGTAGTTAACATAATAGAGATATTTTAAGACAATGCCTCAAAAAGATTGAATATCATCATCATATCATCGTACATATAATAAAATCGTAAACGAGCCGTCTGTAGGTACTTTAAATTTTTTTTCAAAAAAATAATTATTTGTACACGTTATACTTATGTTACCCAGGTCAAAAAATAGTTTTTAAAATTTTTGTTTGCTTGTATGTTTCTCTGTGCGTTTGTAGGTAATTTTAGAAACAGCTTGACTGATTTGAATACGGTTTTCACTTCCTTGAATATTAAAAAAAAAAAAACACATACACATTGTATAACCGAGGTCAAAAAAAATGTTTTTTTTTTTAGAGTTTTTACTTGTTTTTGCTTCTCAGTAACGGCTTAACCAATTTGAATTCGGTTTCCATCGATGTATCTTTTATAACCTGGATCAAAATATAGAATACTTTTTATCTGGAAAAATGTTAATTTCCTGTGAGTTTTCCAAAGAGTGAACAACAGCGTACGAAGTTTCGGGCACCAGCTAATTATACATACATAATTATAGTAGCAATTAGCATTAGCACCGACTTTAATTTGCTACTTAAAAGTACACTGAGTAAAATTTTAACTCACATTTATAATTTTATTGTTCTGTTTTTTAACGTGAAATACGTCTTTTATTCCATAGTGGGAGGCAATTCAGAGGGCCTAGTGCGAGTTTTACTCGATCAAACGCGTCGAAAGCGTAAATGTGAATTTGTTAGGGAATGAACTACGAATAAATAATACTCTTATTCGTAGGGAATGAAGTAGGCGCTACTTAGTGGCTAACGTGTACATACCGCTCCTTCATTAAATAAATATTATAAATATCTTCACACATTCCACACAGCACAACCTAGTTCCATACTAACCACTAGACCAAACGTGTTGTCGTACAAAATACAAAATGACGTTTAGGCGTTCGACGCTTTTATCGAGTACTAGATTCTGCCCGCGTCTTCGTTTTGGAGTCCATAGGGAACATACTGGAACATACATACACACATTGCCTTTTATATATTAAGAAGAAGAAAACTCGCAATAGGCCCTCTGAAAACTGATGGTAACAAAATTGAGGTATACAGTTTGATGCTGTAGCCTACATATTTCTATCATTTACACCCAAAATTTAATTACACTAAATAGCTTTTTTTTATGATAAGGTCGACAGACAGGTTCACTTGATGGTAAGTATCTACGGTCGCCTATAACACCAGCAACGCCATAGGTGCTGCAAGTGTGCTGCCGACCATAGAAGGATTAAGGATAAGGGATAAATAAATGATGGGATAATGGTCTCTGGCAACTTTTATCGAAACATATAATATTTGTTCCACGGTACTAGTAGTCTTTTATAAGGGGGTGGTAACTGCCGCCAGACACCAGAATAATTGTATCATCAATCCTGTAACAAAATAACAGAATTTCTATTAATAATCAAGGGTTTCCTAGAACAGACCTCATCTCGCTCGTTCGATTGTTTCTCAAATATTTGGAAGCGAGATTTTCAACGAACGTCTTTCAAAAGGGACCGCAGTGCGCCGAGAATAATTTTATTTTCATAACTTCTTTGCCGCAGAGCGACTATGAATGAATTTTATTATTTTATTGATGTATCTACGGAGGGGTTGAATTTTTTAGGGGATCTGTTTTTACATTCGTTTTTTTTTTTGCAGTGAATGTTGCGATTTTATAGATTCTCAAAACAAACAATCCTTTGCGTTCTACAAACAGACAAGGTCGAATGTAAGAAATACTTTTTTTGAATTCTGAAAAACTCAACAAAGTATATATATTATACTTTATATTACTAGCATCAAAGTCCTAGTACCTAAATATACGATTAATTTATATATTTCGACAACTTAGTTAGCAGTGCCTATTTTGATTTCAAATCATGTTAATAAAAAAATCTTGAATATATTTATATACCTACTACTAGCTGGTGCCTACGACTTCGTCCGCGTTCAAAATTAAAAAATAAATAAGCAATATAATGTTTAACCACTTGTAGCTATAACTAGTGTTTAGATGATTCCTCGGAAACAGTACTTTTTTTTTCTGGATGACATAGATAACCTATGTCCTTTCCTGTATACTTGACAATGCATAATATGCAAAATATCATGATGATCGGTTATTAGGATATTATTAGTATGGACCATCTGTATGGACCCTCTAAATTATTTTAAACTAGCTGTCCCGCTCTCGGCTTCGCCCGGGGTGCATTTTTTTCCCGTAAAAACCTTCCCTGATTATCCCTCTATCCATTAGTGAAAACCCCATGAAAATCGGTGCAGTAGTTTTTGAGTTTATCGCCAACGGACAGACAGACAAACGCGGTGGAGGATTTTGTTTTATAATATGTAAGGATACACATTCAAGTCTAGAAATTGTGAACTGTCAACGCAATCAAATTACAGACTTCTGAATTCTAATATCAAAAAGCTTTTGTAGAAGTAAATTTGTTATGTCCATGGACGCTTGGTAAATTTAATAATAACATATGTGACGCTCTAAAATATCAATAAATATATTGATTAATTAAATGTAATAATTCCAAATATGTGAGAAAAGCATTTTTATTAATGTTAAGGTCAGCAGACAGGCTCTGACGGTCTACTTGATGGTAGGTGGCATCCATCGCAGGTATAACAGAAGGAACGCCACATGTGCTGCAAGTGCGCTGTCGACTACAGTAGAATTAAGGATAAGGAATTGGGAAAGTATAGGGCCATGGGCACTGGCATCCCTTACTCACTTACTGAAACACACCAGCACAGGTGCTGTTATTTCACGGTGGTCTTTTGTAAGGGGGTGATTACTGTCACCAGACGGGCTGCCCAACTGACTGCGTAATATAGTGTGGTCCCTGCCAATACTTAAAACTTCTTAATTATTTGGAATTATTTTGAAGCAAGCAAGTTATACACTTTAGATGTTGATAATCATAAATGTACAATGGGCCATAAGTAAAACCAAAATATCTCTTAAAGTTGTATTATATATTATACAACTTTGAGAGACATTTTGATATGGATCGTTTGTAAAAATAAGCTCACTTTATCATAAAAATCAGATAAGTGCGATAAATATGATCGCATGAAAGTAAGAAATAAGAAATTTATTTCATAATAACATATTTCTGATATAAGTGATTCCCTGTTGTCGAAATTTCGTTCCGAATATTCATATTACATTTACAATCTTGACCTCCAGGTAGCAACATTCAACTTTCTTCCGCTGTTGATGTTAAGTTAGTTCGTCTTGGATTAAACGGTCCCAATTTAAATTAACAAGTTTCAATTTTCCTTTAACTGCTCGTGACACGTTCCGTACTTGAAATTCGTTTTGCAAACATAATGAATGATTAATTATAAGTACTAAGTTGTATTGTTGAGTTAGCCGGGAATTTTGGTAGCACTTAGATATTTGTTTATAAACCAATCATAAACAAGTTTAGAGGAACAGGCTTGAATTTTTAATGGGACTTCGACAACCTGTTTAATTTTATAATAGACCGCGTAAGCTTTGATGAAGGGTACTATATAACTCGCAATTATAAACTGATGTATTTCTGGCTAAGCTGCTAAACATATTAAAAGAATTCATCCTGCAATTTTTCCAACGGCATTCTTTTTACGCATTCTACTTTAGTATTTTTAGTCAGGGGCATAGCTGCCACCGTATCAGCCGTAAAAATTATATGTGGCCCCCGGACTAGAGGGGCCCCAACGTATATAAGCAAATATTCGTAAAATGTTATCCATAATCTCACTTAGATTTTTAGACCGTAAACCATAGTAGGATTAGGAAAGATAGGTAAAGATTGGTTACACTCACCGAAATGTAACCACACAGCCACAGTGGTCTTCTGTAAGGAAGTAGTTACAAAACTGCAAAACGCAGTGTGCCTTGCCACTATTTGCCAGATTCAGACCAGAGCCAAATATGACTCCTAAAAAATACTCATTTACTTTGATGAGCCTCAATAGAACGGAGACGACAACAGATAGCTGCAACGATGTGAAATGGCCCGATGGTCGTTTAATGAATTAAGGGCTTATGAGTATGACGTAGTGAGGCGTCATTGGTTGAAATTAAAATATAGAATAAAAAAATGTGAGTCTTGTTATACGTAGACAAGTATACTAAAGTCAATAAAACACGAGCCTACCAAATAAGCACAACAAAATATTTCATCCTTTTTTTTCAGATATAATCAGATTCACTAATGCACAATGGCTAAAGCTGAATAATAATAGTAATGATAAAATTAATGTGATGTAAAATTTTATTAGCAAACATAGCCGAGGTTAAACGTGGGTAAAGATTATTATGTGTATGTAGCAGCCCGCCCTTAAATTTGACGACGGTTTTAAAGTGGGTAACCAAATGGGTATCCGCTTGTGCACCTGCATTAACATTTAATAAAATACCACAATGTAGTATATACATTGGTTATCTGTATAGTGTAGCTTTACACTATACAGATTGGAAAGAGAAAAATGTAGGCGAAGTAAGAAGTCGTGGTTGAGAAACATCAGGGAGTGGACCGGGATAGCTAACGCAGTAGAGAAAAGACAAGGAGGACTTTTCCAAGCTGATCACCAACCTTTGCTAGTTGTAGCTACGAGTGATAGACTGATGATAAGTGGTTAAAGTTATTAAGAAACATCATTGGGTGAAGACATTTTGGACCTTCTTGGTAGAGAAAGAAAAATCTAGGTGTTCATAATTATTTTAACACAAAACAACTTATTGACAAAACATAAATCAAACTCGCCCCAGCGTCGTGTTGAGTCGAACAAAGCCGTTGGTTCGCGACCTACTTCACTCACTGCATTTGCGTACAAAAAATAAATGTTTAATGCGAAGTGTAAAGGAAAACAAACACATATGTGCACAGTGAAAACAAAGCTCGGTCACTTCACCCTTTCATAAACTCGTCTAATGGAAGTTACGAAGTCAAACACATAGGTACAATAGACATGGTTGCTAAAAGCAGATTAATTCTGCAACGAGCTAATTCAACAGCGACATTATTGGAGTTAGATATTTCAACAACCGCGTCTTGGTTTTGGAATTAAATCTTTAAATGTAATATATATCTACTTTAAATATATGCCTCTTGGGTATCTCAATATTTACAAATATACCTTTTGAGAAAAACATTTGACATTTTAAGCTTTTTTCATAAGTGTTAATAAGTTAATAGTTGTTTTAATAAAATTCTAACTGTACCTGAGTTATTTGTAAATTGGTTACTGATGAGGACGAATACAGAGCTTCATAAAGCTAAGCCGGGATTCATGCTTATGTTTGAACACATTGTTAACAGTTTGTCCAGCCAATGTGCCCACACGAAATGCCCAACTTTGCAGCGTTCGTGCTTCAGCGGAATTCCCTTTTGAGTGCACTTGCAAATTAGTCATTACTGGCCAAGTAGAACAGTTGTTTAACACTGTTACAACAGTATTTCACACTATGACTAACTATGAACAAGGACGAATATAGTTAATTATAAACTATATTTAGTATCTCCCTTTATTAATGTGTCATTTTAGTTGTAAATATTACATAGTATGTACACATAGGGAGGCAGTAACCACCCCCTTACAGAATACCACCGAGAAATAAGGAATGAGCGAGTAAGGGATGACCCTTATCCTTTAGACCTATGGTCGGCAGCGCACTTGCAGCACCTACTCGTATGGCGTTGCTTGTGTTATATAGGCGACGGTAGCCAAATACCATCAAGTGTACCGTCAGCCTGTCTGTCGACCTTAACATAATAATAACAAAATAGCTGACCCGACATACGTAGTTCTATCAAAAGTGTGTTTGATGGTCTAATTCCATATTTTGATCTATTCCAAATAGTTCTATTTTGTACAAGCATAGAAAAAACTAAACGGAATTGATTGAAATGTTTAAATTGTGAGCACTAAACTTAGAAATTTAAAAAAATTGACTAATAGATCCAGCGTTTTTATTTATACCTATAGATAAATATTAATGCTGTTTTTCGTTTGTGATATTATTATGTTGTGTCGAAAAACTGACTAAAAAAATGTGGTGACCACAACACAACCCACGGAGGGGCTAAATTATCTCTGTTCTTTATTTCACTCTTGTAGCGGAAAATTGGGCTACTTTCATTAGACACGAGCAATTTGTTTTATGGACCCACTCTTGAAATGCTGCTTTTAAAATCACGTTCACTGAGAAAAGTTTATCCAAATATTAGCACCTCAGGTGTAATGCTTTCATTTACAAAAAAAATATTTTACTCGTATGTAAATATCGTCAGATAGGCGGACGGTCCATTTGATGGTAGGTGGCAACCGTCGCATATAACAAAATAGCAACGACATACTTAGTTGCTGCAAGTGCGCTTCCGTCTGGCAGCAGTAACCACCGATTTGGTTCGGTGTTTGATTATGGGTCGACAAAGCTCATACTATTATGTCCATCTCAACAATTATCCTAGGAACTTAAGTAATACACATATTTACCCTTTCCCAATCCCTTATACTTGACCTTACTATAGTCGGCAGCGCGCTTGTAGCATTTGTGTTATAGGCGACGGTAATTACCTACCATCAAGTAGACCACCAGCCTGTCTGTTGACCTTAACATGAAAAAATATAAATATTAAGATTTCCTTATTCTTATACAGCTTCATAGTAAGGTAATTAATTCAGCGATTTTCTCGTCTGCACACATGCTCAGGTTTAATTAATGTAATGCTCACAAAGTATTCTGCGAGCTGCTATAAATTGCGCCCTTAAAATATACAAAGTACTTGTGTATTTATCGTTGACAATAACTTCATGGTTACATTTACATTTGAAGCAGCAAGTAACGAAGCCGCGGCAAAGAAATTTCTTGTTGCGATAGATGTTTGAAATATTTTAAATAATAGGTATGTATTTTGTATTGTATTTTGTTTTTATTTATATTTTACTCTCGGATACGTTGCAGCATTCAAATCAATAATCACCAATGTAAACAACACTGACAATGTTCTGACATCTTGAACTTGCATTGCATTGTAGTATGTAACTTTAAGATTTTAGACGCCCAATTTATGAATGCGAAACACTGTCTCCTCGGCCACCACTCAAAATAATGTACTTACCTAATTACTACTTATTAATAAAATATTTTAATAATTAATTATCCCACGATCCACTTTTTAGGAAAATTATTTAACCCTTTATATAAACCTTTGATTCTTTAAACTAATTTATTAGAGATTTTTAGAATATTTTAGACAGCTACCAAGACGGACCTGCTATATAGAACTATGAAAACCAAGATTTGCACTTCGTTAGACGTTGACATAGCTGCTTACTCTGAAATTTATGGTCGTAAAATCAAGCTTCGTATTCGTATAAAACTTCATTTTAAAATAAAAGAAAAATGCAATGTATCAAAGAGTGATTTCAATATGTTTTGATGTGTCCACATTTATGAAAATCGTCTCATTCACATGCATGAAAATTTGTATCGCATAACTCTCGCTCTTGTCTATTACTAATATTATAAAGAGAGAAGATTTTTATTTTTGTTTGTAATGAACGAACTCAAAAACTACTGGACCGTTTTAAAAAAAAACACCTATAGAAAGCTACATTTATTAGCGAGTAACACAGGCTATATTTTATAAAGTACGCGGCCGAAGTCGCGTGCAAAAGCTAGTCATGACAACAATAACTTATAGGTCGTCAGAGAGGTTGACGGTTGAGGGCAGGTGGCTACCGTCGCCTATTAATGCAACACCACATCATGTGTTGAAAGTGCGTTGCCGACCTTATTATGATTAATTTTGAAGAGGTTATCATTAATTTAAATATAATAATTATATCTTCAGGCATCAACTTTAAAATTTAAAAAATCAATATCCAATTACAAAAGACATGGAAGTCTGAATTTGTTATTACATAGAGATGGTTGCGAAAACAATTGAAAATAATCTGTTAGGGTTGTCGATTGATTTGTAAGGAGTAATTAATTTCATAACTTGTGCCCTAATTGGTCTGAGGGTAAAGTATCAAGCCTATCAGTAACCACCCCCTTACTGATGTCAGTTTCAGCATAGAGTAAATAGTACTTAACCAGTATATACTCTATGGTATCAGTAACCACCCTTAGTATGCTTACACATAATAGCATGTGTGCTGTTGTTTCGGTGAGTGAGTAAGGGATGGCAGAGCCCATGGCGCTATCTCTTCTAAATCCCTTTAATCTATGGTCGGCGTTACTTGAGTACATGGCACGGCGGTGTTGTAATAGCCATCAACCATCAAGTGGACCGTGAGCCTGTCTGTCGACCTTAACGTAATAATAATGTAACTGTGGCATTCCAGTTTGTTTATATTTTTTATCCAGTGTCTTCTCCGAAATTACGGCGACTAAATAATTATGTTGAAAACACAAGAATTGGAATTGACAACCCTACTGTCAAACTCAAATTTTCTTTACAAAAATAACTAGCCGAGAGTGATTGGCTGCATTTTGTTTGCATATCTGATGCCTCATTCATCACGCCGCCTTTTGGCGAGGCTTCTTAATATTGTTTTGATTAAAGCCTTATTATAATTCTCTGGTGATCGATCATTTTATTGTAATATATAAATATAATAATCCCCTATTTACTTTAGGGAAAAATGTATACCAGGAAGCAAATGAGTACACGTTATTTTATATCAAACAAGCAGTGTGTTGAACCTTCTTTTGTGATAGGTGTAATGAGAGTCCACTTGATGGTTATTGGCTCTGGCTAATGTGGTCTATGAAGGTCGATGATGCCCTCATCATGTAATGAGAGAAATGAAGATTTGTATTAATGAAAAAAAAAAAAAAAGAAAGACCCGTGTTTTTGATGGCAGCCCTTCTGGCGGCAGTAACAAGCCCCTTACAGAAGACCACAGTGAAATAACAGTATGTGTGCTGTTGTTTTCAGTGAATGAGAATGGGATGCCAAAGCACATTACTTTATCCTCCTTCCTTTATCGTCAATCGTCGGCAGCGCATTTGCAACACCTGTGGCGCCGTACCTTGTGTTATAGGTTACGGTAGCCAACTACCTACCATCAAGTCAGCCTGTAAGTTGACCTTAACTAACATAGAAAAAAGTAAACAATTTACTTAGTTACACAAGTTTTTACTCGAAAAGATTTATTTGAGAGTAAAATAAGACGACACAATTACGCTCACAATTAAAATTTTCTTGAATCTTCATGATTAATGGCCTCTTTTACAAATAATGTTTAGAGGGAATGACATTTTAAGCTTGATTATAACATTTTTGCTGTAATGCTAATACTAAGAGAATTTTTTTAAGGTACTTATGACAACTTGACACGAAAACCTAGCTTTTGCCCACGATTTCGTTTGAATAGTTTTGGGCATTACCTGCGACATACAATTTTATCCTAAAATTCAACTATAGATAGATACTAGCTGATTCCCGAGCTATACTTCTCCCAGCGTTGGATCTTTATTTTTAGTTATCTGGTACATGCCGCTTCACCCGCGTGGAATATTCAGCCTAAGTATACCAACCTGAAATTCTATTCTAACTATTGGTGAAAGATTTTTTTAAAGTGGATGAGTACCTCCTACATACAAACAAACAACTATAAGGATTTATAAAGGGATTTATGAAAAACATAATTAAGTCTAAGTTATTTACAAATCAAATATCATATTTAAGCTTATTAGCAGGAGCTTGCTGCATGCTAGTTGCATTAAAAACAACGTAGAGTAATGTTCAGGCAGGACGACGCTACATTCCAAAAATTCACTAAATTCTAGTTCCATTTTAGATTTAAAATTACGGTTGGACATGGACTAGAATGTAAATCGCTCTCAACAATTAAAAGCGCTTTTAAATGGTCTGCTAATGGTTGTCCGAGAAGCTCGCGTGATTTAGAAATTTCAGCTGCTTTTTGAAAATTTATTTGAAACAGGCATTTCCGCGTGTAAATGGAGCTCTAATGTTAGATTCTATGCAATATTTAATGTAGGTAATGTGGAAATACATAGTATACTATGATGTTTATGTATCATGTTAAGTTGACGATTTTGTTACCATCAGTTTTCTAAATTATCTCCCACTATGGAAGCAAATTTAACGACATACTCACGAAAATTTGTTCCAACACAGACAATGTATATTCGCGATTCGTAACGGGTGCTAGAGCAGGGCTGATAATATTACTTAGGTGTTCTTATCAAAGCGATATCTCATTTTAAATTCTTCATCGGTAAACATTTCGAAATGATTACTTCTTTGTCATAAGTTTCGGGGTACTGATATATTATAAATAAACTCCAGTACTTCCGAATCAGACTAATGAGCTGATCGTATTCATCTTATGCTAATATTCGGTATTTTGTACTTTATATTATTTAAATATTTAATATTATTTAAATATATAACTTAATAGTTAAATACGTACCTACTCGGAAACGCACTTTCAAAAGTTATCGAACCGATGCCGATGGGTAACAAAAGTACCTTAGAAACCGCTAATTAGATTAGTGTAATAAGCTACGAGGAATTTTTACATGGCAAATCTTAATTTATTATGTTACATTACAAAATAGCATCTTGCTGTAATAGTATCTTACACTAAAGAGCAACAATACTAAATCTTGTGTAACCGTACAGCCTTAAAACAATAGAATGTGAAGTCTAAGCAAATTAACTTGTAAAACTAATTTCTGTGAGGTTCGCGGACCCGCCATAAATATTGTAGAATAAGGGTTCTCTCTACCTACAAACGGAATGTTTGTTGTTAAGATTAAATAAGTTGAAATATTCTTGTTACTATGATTTAGATAGCTATGTAAGTATACGATGGTGCAGTAAGTTTTGGTGGTCTCATCGCCTTGGTTTTTGATGTATTACAATTTGAAATAAATTTCCAAATATCCTATAATTAGCGTGTGGGGCATTTATGTCAAGCTTTTATTTTACATATCCGTTGATATCAAATGAAAATCAAAAGTGCATAAAAATTTACGAGCCCGTTCGATGAGTGGTTAGGATGCACGACACGACGTTAAGGCAAGTCCAGGGTTCGATTCCCGGCAGGGTCTACTTTGGAAAATGAACTTTTCGTTTCATATAAAAATTGGGGGATTAGTATAAATTTTATCTAGAATAATCTTGACTTATTGCTGGTCTAGCAGGGTATGAGCCCAGCCATGCATAAAAAATAAAAGGTATGATAATAAAATACACAAAATACCTACTATTAGACGACTATACTTACTATTTTAAAGAATGGCAGGCCACAGACAAGTAGAATTAGTAACATAACCTGTCCTGGATCGCTTTAATGTCTCTTAAAGTTACTTGAGCCTACTGCCCCTGGAGATCTCTACCATGAGAAAGACCTACATTAAGTAATCTTCTTGTCTAATTCTATAAAAATATATCATACGCAGCCTTGTTGGAATCTTTCTCAAATTCAAGGTTAAATAAAAAAAGTACTTAAGACAACACAAGTACTTAATAAAACAATACGCCATTTATTAAAACATTTAATAAATAAATCATTAATTATACAATTTGAGAAGTATTGAGAAAACAATTATATTTTAATATATATATAATAATAATAATAGAAAAAAAATTACACACTTATACGACACTTAGTAAAAGATTTCTTTGAGACATCTCTTATTAATTTGTTAAAGTAATCGTAGTTATGAACTGAATTGCGTCCTATGGACAACATATTTAAATTAAATATCTTTAAGTAGTAACATTGCTTTTTTAAAAAAACTAGTGTACAACACATTTTTTCTCGAGTTTTCAAAAAAATTTTTATCACTTATCGATAGAAGCATTGTATATTATAAAAATACATTTTTTGTAAATCGTTTTGGCTTTTAAAGCAATTAAGACTTTAAATTTCAGTAAATATTATAGTAACAAGGCATGTGTACATGCAAATGTAATCACAGTTAATGTGATTCAAACAGGACGTTGATATTCAAAAATGGCTTATATCTTAGTCTTCATAAGGTGTTTATTTCGTTAAAAAATTATTAGGCAAATCATTTAAAACTTTAAATTTTGGTGGGCTTATTAACGCTATTGTGATGTAGTAGAAAAAAATATGTTTTTTGAGACGGATAACAAATATTTAGTAATTCTAAATTAACTCTATTCAATGCAGAATCAGATTTGTTAAGGATATAACTTATTTATATATTATGACATAAAACGGGGCTAAATTCGCGGAACAATATAATATTAAATTTATAGCAAGTTAGTTTGTATATTTCAGCTAGTCTACAGTTTACTTAAATGTGAGTATGTTATTTTTCTTTCAGCACTATTCAGATACGAATTTAAAAATATATTTAAAATTAAGATAATGTCATAATAATACAAAAATCTAAATAAAGATGTTATACGTAACACAAATTGCAAAAATAAATGCAAAGTTATAATAAAATCATAAAAAATTTAACCATTATGCACTGAAATTAATTGAATAGGTTTATGTCCAGTATTATAAAAATCACTAAATGCAAATAGGTATGTTTATGTTATCTTAGAAAAAAAATATATATTATTTTAACATTACGGGCTATTCCTTTATAAATAGAATCATTATAACATAAACCATACATATATATTTTAATAAAAAAAAAAATATTCGAAATAATATTTCGTTTACAGATTATATTCAAAACATAGACTAAAAATACACAAATCGTTTACAATTGACAAGCAAAATATTTTTAAATAAATAATTTTTCAGATTATATATATTTTTTTTAAATCTCAAAATAAAAATAAAATCCAACTTACAACAGATTTTTCGAAAATTACAAATACTATTTTTATTATAAATGCACATAGTACAATGATTAGGCACAATACGTTTTCATACTTACAGTGGAAGCAAATAAATATTCGTTTCATATAATTTTTTTTGCATATATTATATATTTCAGATTAGGCACACCTTACACTAGGCACATGTAAAATTGGGACGAATTGTTTATAGTATACATGTAGATATATAAAAATATATTTCAAAAAATCAAACAATACCGATACAACAGATCAAACATTGGCAGATGTGCAATCCACCCACAGAACCATTCTAATATTGACAGAAGACTAATAATAAAATTATTAGAGATTATTATTTGAGATAAAACTTAAAATCTAAGAGATATCTTTAAAAAATTTTAATCAATACAAAAATTTATGAAAATTAAGGCGAGATGTTTTCAACGTTGTCAATACAGACCGAGCAAGCCCAGGAGACATTTCTTGTAGTGGCCGGAGCAATCACCCTGTATAATAGAAAAATAAAATATAAAAATAATTATAATAAATTACTACTTTGAATTTATTTATATTGTCAGTTTGAATTAAAAGCGAAAAGGCTTCATATCTTGTAAAATTTTGTAAACAATCTTTACACGTGTCACTTGTAGCACCTGTGGCTTTGCTTGTGTTTATAGGCGACGGTAGCCACCTACCATCAATTGGACAGTCAGCTTGTCTGTCGACATTAACAAGTTAGTGAGTGACAAGTATTTCGTTGATAATTTGGTTTAGTGTTGACGTTGTCAATAGTTGACAAATACATTTTCGTTTGTCTTTTATCTGATTGGCAACAACTGTGTTGGCGATTTGTTAGTAAGAGTGACCTCGATCCAGCTGGAGAGCGTCTCCCCGTACTTGTTCTGGAACATCTCGGCGATGTCGCCGAGGTCCAGCTCGCAGCGCGTCACCATGGTGCGGATCAGCTGGCGGTCGTTGGTCCCGAGCCCCTTCATCGACTTGTGCAGGCGCTCCGCGAAGAACAGCGGCTTGTTGCGGACCACTTTCACTGCGAATCACTCCTTTTAAACTCGTGACGCTCGACTAATCGTTGATTAACGTAACTAACCACCATGACTTTCTATTGAGCCCAAATACAGCGTGCTTGTAACTTGCCTGTTACTTGATGCTTTATGGAAATATCACCGATGTTATACCTTCATAAATTTTAACTAAGAACCATCCCGATCACGCCAGCTTTCAGTTAAATACGTTTGTATTAAAACCACAAGCGGCGATAAAAGACTGTTTTATTATACAAAATAGGTGGTGCCCGCGACTTCGTCCGCGTTGAACGATGAAAAGTATCCTATGTCCTTTCTGGTGTCCCAGACAACGTGTATGCAAAATTTCATGGTGATCGGTTCACTAGTTTTTGCGTGAAAGAATTACAAACATCCGTACATCCAAACATACTTTCGCATTTATAATATTAGTACGGATAATACATGCTGCGTACATTCTACACTAATCACCAATATAGGTATATAACAAAATACATTACACTTTCAAACAAACAAAAAATGATCAAAATCGGCCCATCCGTTTTCGAGCTACGATTCCACAGACAGACACGCAAGATACACACGTACACATACTATACACAGTCAAACTTATAACACACGTTTTTGCGTCGGGCGTCGAGGGTTACCGGCCAGAGAGTCCAGTAGTTTTACAAATTATATCTCGGCGTTTTCTGACTACGAAGCTCCGGCAGAACGCCCGGACTGGAGTAAATTAGCATTCAAAGCATTCCGTATACATAATATCTAACTAAAAAACAGCTATCGCAATAGCTGCTAGTTGAAGGTAACGTTCATAAAAATACAGGGAAGTTTTAGTCTCACCGATGGCTCTTAGCGCCTTTTCGATGTCACCGGAGAATTCGGCCTTGATGGCGTCATCGATGTCGTGTCCGGTGAGGTAGTGGTACTCCTGGAAGATGGCCGCCAGCTGCGGGAACGAACGCGAGCAAAGGATCGCGTTGAATATGGACTCGTCTGTGCCCAGGCGAAGCTCACCTGCAAATCATTATACGAGCAATCAATTTTATGAGTTCATGTGAGAATAGTATTTGGAACGACTGTATCTATTTGAAAGAAAAAACTTTCAAATAGATACAGTGTCAGCCGCATGTGTTGTGTAAATGTATAAATATACGTTTTGAATGTATAATACAGATTCAGTTTAAAAATAAGAAACATTTAATGATGAAATGATTACTTTAAGTTTAAGATGTTATTTCTAATAGTAGTTAATACTTGCTATTGAGTAGCCACAGTCGTCTAGAAACATAAGGAACACTTGCAAATACATACGCTGCTATTTTTATAATGTGAGAAATGGGGGAACTGTTTTTAACATTCCAGTCAGTTTATATAATAGTTCAAAATTAATAACTTCATAAAAATTATGTTAACATTTCAAATGATAAATAAAATTTCAAATGTGAAATGTATTAACAAATTTATAAATATAAATAAATTCAATGTGTATGTCCGTCCCTAATCGCTTTTTCAACATATAATATTTCTATGAGCTCATAATCCGATTTTGATGGACCTCTCATTTAAGTATAAGAAGACTAATTAATGGAAAAAATACCAACTAAGTTTATCGCGAATTCAGTGTCACGCGTTGTGACGTCACTGTTGAGAAACTTTTCTTTGAATGTGACGTCAAAGTTAACGTTTCATAATATTTTGGATTACTCATTACTTCCCAGAGTAATCAGATCTAATACGTCAGTGTGAGTCATGAAGCCGAATAATGAATGTAACGACTAGTCATTAACATTGTGTCCGAACATTTTACTAGGAACTCTGATATTAGCGAATGGAAAATTGCCAATATAACGTGAGAGAAACATAAAAATATATACTTCAGCGAGTACTTTCTTATAAATATACAAGTGACTTACGTGGATGAAATGCGCTATGGCAACTTTTTCTAAAAATAACTAATATTGAAATAGGTTAATATTATTTCGGGAAACAGTGTTAATGATTTCCGTGATTTTCTCATTGAAATAATATTTGTTAAAAAATATTGTTACCAATTTTACATACATACATAAATCATAATAAAATTTTATTGCCTGTGATGAGATTTTATGAATGAAATGTTAGTCGTTGACGTCATTTACAAAGGACTCTAACACAAAACAATTAATTAGTATTGTTTTTAGTCTTATATATATGGGTAACATGGAGAGAAACTAAGAGGCTGTTAAGATTAAAACACTAGTCTGCTATACAAATACTAGTAATTACACACCAATAGTAACAAACAAAACATTGGAAGATAAGAAGTGATAAGTAACAAAAATGTATATAAACATGTATATAACTTTCCTATAGAAATCTCTTGATGATATTGAAAACTGAATCAAAACTTATCTCATAAATTAATAAAGGACATAGAGATTGACGCGGTTAGATATTAAATATGTTATATATATACTATTTCGAGATGGATTAAAAATAAATTTAATTACCAGCTTGAAGCAGACTCCTAGCGTCTTCCCTGGCCTTCTCCTGGTCAACACCGAAATCTTCAGATCTGTTGCCCTGAAATTAAAGTATTTAGGGTTAAAATTCGTAAATATCATCACACAAAAAAATAAACATTTTTGTTTCGTTCTGTTCTGCACTTTTAAAAAAAACTGTGAATGGGATCTATCATTCTAATTCCAAGGTAAAATGGGAAAGGTATTTTCACATTAAATCGCTAAATTATGGGTAAACGATTTTTAAAATATAATTTATCACCATTTTCTTAAACAACAGTTTAGTAGTCCTGTTAGTTTCTCAAACAACATTTGGGCAGCCCGTCTGGTGGCAGTAACCACCCCCTTACAGAATACAAAAAAAAAAATGCGTGTAAAGGTTACGAATCTTAATAGATTAAATAAAAACACACACACACACATACATATCATAACAAAGGAACAAAAAATACTCACCATGCATAATGACGTCATCAGCCGCTTGAAATTCCCTGATGTGTCACCGCGCAAGTCGTCCTCGAGCAAAGTACCATACACTGGAAAAGGAAAACGTTGCTATGAGGAAATCATTATAAATTATGGTTGTAAATTATTTAAAGCTGACATGTCAACTTAATCACTGACTATCAAAAGAGACGTTGCATCCGTTCATCTTTCTGAGTCATTCGCATGGTTTTTTTATGGACAAAAAATATAATCACCCCGAGTTTTTACCGCCGCACTGTACTGCGCGCCATTGAAGGGGATTTTATACGCGTTATATATTTCGTTAAGGCGCCGCTGCTTGTTAAGGATGTGGAGGAAAAATATCCCGTGGACACGCGAACTTAAGAACAAACTCTCTTTGGAGGAGTTCCCTCACTAGAATATGAACCCCTTCAAGCGAGGTTCATATAAATTCTAGCAGATTCGACAATCCCTCTCTGTACCTTCATCCCTCTCTAGTGTTGCTTGTGTCACCTACCAGGTGCCACTTACCATACTATAAGCCGCTTACAATGAGGATCATCATGTTATATATATTATATATATATATATAATTTACATTGTGAGTGCAGAAATACCGTTCAAATCCATCTTTTTCTAATATAGAATACCAACGTTTTTATAATGTTATTATATGCTATTGACTAATTAAATAGCCAAAGTAATTAAGGTTAGTGTACGAGTCTCATTTAATTAAAATTTAATAAAAATCATTTAAAAATCTCGTGCCATTTAATTAAAATTTGATAAGAGGCGTAATCTGTTCAAATTAACAATTTTGAATTAATTTAAGTCCAATAAATAATCATTTTAATGACTACAGCAAAATTTCACGTGGTTTTGATAAAGTTCATGTGTTGCATGTGTCCAGACGTAGATTGGCAACTTTGTGTCAAATTGTTTAAAGATAAAACCATTAAAACAAACAAACATATTGAATAATTTCAATCTAACTGAAACAATAAATATCTTTTATTTATCTTTATGTATAGGGAAGAATTTCCTTTTTCTCAGTAGGCATACAATATTTGGCAAATGTCCAAGCCTTTTCGGTCCCCGAACTTATCGTCAACTTTGATTACTTAACTAGCAGTCATGTATGAATGAGATACCCGGTTAATGTTCATTTTGAGACCAAAACCGGTTACTTAGTCAAGTTAAGTTTCTCGCATGTTAACACTGCCTTGAATTAAAAAGAACGTTTTCTATACCACCATATTCGTAGAAAATGTAGCATAAGGTAAGGTCATAAGGTCTAATATTGCGTACTCTTTGTTAAATGCCTGTCCACGATAATTAGAGGCACACGTAATTCCTATGTAAACTGTTCTAGTAAAGTTCAATAACGCCACGAACATTATAAATGTTTACTTCGAAAGTAAACTTTATAGCAAGGGCATAAGGACAATATTTGTATTTTCTATTACAAAATGACATGCTACCGACTAATTTTAATACAAGGTCTAACTAGGCTTTTTTTATGAAACAGTTTTCTTTTAAGTAAGTAGGTACATTGAACACTATTAACACAAAAGCCTATTTATACCCAACCTTACAGAACCGTACCAAGCTTAAACAATAAACTTGTAAATATACGTCATTCTTAAAATAAGTAACGGTAAATATATCAATTATGGAAAAAAGGAAGAAAGTTAGAGTGTTTTCTGTGATACCAAATTTGTCATTTTATAAATATTTAAATAACATCCTTTTAATATAACTTCATAAGCAATATAAAATCGTTAGAAGATATGGTCGAAATTAGATCATAATCATTTCAAAGGTGGAAAAAAATATCTCCAAAAAAACATTGATAACACTTACTCGTCGTTAATAGTTACTACCGTATGAGAAAGTCACTAAATTGTTCTGTTTTCACATATTTTATAGATACAAAGATTATAATAAGTTAAATATATTAGAATTTATACTCAATAGACGTGTGCTATATACATCTAATAATATATTCTCTTATCTGAATGCATCTAGGAAGCAATTCATTAGTGTTTGCAATATGAAGGACGTTTCCCACATTCCTAATGGAATCTATTCAGATTTCAAACAGTCTCATGGTATTAATAGGATAGTAATATTATGCAATTGCTTGTATCCGTGTAACATATATAGCGTGATTTTATTCAATTTACCCAATGCGAGCTATTTGCGAGTTAAATTTGTACGAAGGAATCATGAGTGTTACAAATAAGTAGGTGTCATTTGAATAACTTGCATTACATACAGCAAGAACAGTGTGCGGTCTCTGTGACACTGTAGGTCTAGCATGAATTTGGTAAAACATTTTACGCTCTCGCTGGCGAGATCCGTCATTATAAACTCATACTAGAACCACTGGACAGTCGAGTTATAGCGGCCTAGTAGAGGCGTAGCTGTATTTCGAGTCTTCTCATAATATAAGGCTAAAAGCCTCATTACGACTTTTTTTTATGTCTCTTTTTATTGTGACAGTCATACTTGATTGACATGTTAATATTCCACTCGATAGTAAGAGCTACAGTGGCCTTTTAACACTTGAGCAACGCTATAGGGATATCAAGTCCACTGCAGACCTAGATAGAATAAGGAAAGAAGCTGTAGGAACGCTATAAAGAGAATAGGGGAATATAATTCCTTATTTACCGAAAGAAAATAGCACATTGATGACTTTTTACGTTGATCTTCTGTAAAGGGCTGTCCAGTTTACGGCTTCGAATGCAGTCTCTAACTCACTATGTTTTATTTACACTTATGAAAAATAAATCCCTGAAAAAATTATCTCGTAGACATGTCAATCGAAAATTACTTACTGGCAGTATAACCCTGTTTGATGACCTGGATCTCATGGTTGGACATGGTGCACATAACTTCAATGAGGACATCTTCGTCAGTACCAATGCCTGCGATGGCATCGTGGAGCTCCTTAGCGTAGAACTGTGGGAGGGGTGTCATAAGCGCCACAAGAAGATCCTCGAACTTCCCACTGGTTTCACTCTTCAGATCAGACACTAAATCCTGTCAAAATAATAAAGTTTTATAAACGTCTACCCGTTAAGTAACAAACCTTCTATTATTTTAAGTTAAGAATTCACAATATTGCTTCTATGTGTCATACTTTGGTCCTTCGAGACAGATCAAAATGTGGTATGTAGTTAAAAAGGTCAAATTGAGTAAAAACATACTTAAACTAAATATTAACACATGAATTAAAAATTAAATATCACTAATGTTTAAATTGTTTAGTAATCTTTATATACCAAGCAATAGGTGCTTGGTGTTTTTATAATTCACAAAGAAAATACCTATCATAAGAACTACATTAATTAAGAAAAAAAAATAACAATTTAAATAGGCACAAAAATATAATAACTAATTACATATTATATTTTTATAGAGCTTGAATGTATATTATGTTAAAATAACATAAAGAACGGTATTGTTACAAATTCTTATATTAACATAATTGGTTAAAGCAAATTTTTATCTTTAAAAATCCTAACTTGGACGCAGTCCAAAGTAATTCCCCGTATTACAAGTATATAAATAGTATTATGGTGTATTTTATATACTTATATATTCCGATGACATAGTATAGTAAACGCATGTCAATATCATAATGTGGTAACGATCGGTTAGGGCGCGCCTTACATGGACGCCTTTCTGTGTCAGCAGTGTGTCACTTATATTAACTACCTACCTAAATATTTCTTCAGGGGCTTCAAAATCGCTGGGATAATAAATCGAAAGTTTTAATAAAATATTCCACAAGCAATGAATTCAATTGGTCTCTTATCACGTAGTCATTAGAAAGTAGTACACATTATTGTATGTGCAAAGGTAGTTGCACAAAATTTAAAATTCAATTTAATATTCTTAAGAATACTTAAAAAGCATTCTAAGTGCATTACAAATTCTTAACCATTAACCATGCCATAATATTTCAGATTAAAAGTTTCTTTGAAGGACGTCAAAATCACCATATTCTATGGAGATTGATGTAACAAATTGCCTTGATACAGTGGGTTTATGTTGAAAATTTCCTAAATCTTTTAAGTTGTGTTATAGACGACAATAACAATCTACCATCCTAAAAATGCTGCTTTGATTTGCTTTGTGGAAACTAGATATAGGTACTAAGTACCAAGTATGTCATGTGTGGTGGGTACCTCATTTTATTTCTCTCTTATTATTAGTAAGTACATGACCGTGACTGATGTAGATTCTTATCAGACATTGTTTGTAATGCGCTAACATAACAGTAGCAACTCGTGACGTGATTGTTGTAAAATATGGTTTTCTATTACATAGCGTTTGACGATTATTATCTTTTTGAAGCTCTTTTGTGTAATTTTCCAGATTGGTTTTCAGATAACTAACGCTTTAAAATTATTTATAATAGTAACTACAAACTTAGCCTGTTTTGTATATTGGTAGTATGACACAAAATGAATGAACCAATAGTAAGTCTATCGACCATCACTTTTCTTCAAATGACTTCTCATCAGATATACTCATGAACTCTATAATAATAGTTCGTAAGAATTTAAATGGCTGTATTCTTTTTGCATATCAGGTTGTTACCCTTACAGGCCTCACAGTTACGAGGGCTATGAAGAAAGCTGAAGACAGGATAGAGTGGAAACAGCTGGGGGCCTGATTGATATATTAAATAAATTATCTGTTTACTTACCTTCCCATAAAGTGTCTTGAACTCAAAAGCAATACGCAGTCTTTGCTCATTGCTGCGACGCGTGAGCACTTGTATGATGGCCTTTTCGTCGGTGCCAAAGCCTTTCATGGCCTTGCGAAGGATGGCCGCATCATCGCGCGGGTCAAAGGGATTTACTGGTACCACAGTAGGGTTTGACTGAAATAAATTTATATACTATAACATAGTGTATAAAACTCTTGTGTTACGATTAAAATATACATTAAGTCAAGGCAAACTTTCGTTCAAACATGTTCTTGTTCACCATATAAACATGTCAAAAGAGCATTCACTAATTTATTGAAGAGAAATTCTTCAGCTTAGTGATCATGAGAGTTCATATGATAATGAACTGTTGCCACAGTATAATAAAATAGTTGTTATAAGAAAAAAAAATCACTGTATAAAAATAGTTGTTACTCTGAAATAGAATATTGTGGCTAAAAAAAAGTGAAAGAAGCAAATGAGGCAGAATTTGATGGATGTTCCATTTATGTGTTTAAAATTAATCCTCATAATGAATCTTGGATATTGTTTAGATATTGTTTATCTATACTAATATTATAAAGAGGTAAAGTTTGTGTGTTTGTTTGTATGTACTACAGATTTTAAAAATTAAAAAAAAAAAAAAAAAAAAAAGAGGGAAAAACCGTAACATTACATTACAGATTTTTGCTCAAGGTCAAACTCGGTTTAGTGGGCTAATGAAGCATGTTCCGGTATACTGATAACAATTATGGAAACATATATGAACACATAATACAATTACGGAAAACTACGCGACACAAAGAATAAAATCATCCATAATCACCCTATAACGAAACGATTTAAATCCACGCCGTAAGCCAATTGTGGCTCTATAGGCATTGCGCATACTTGAATTTGACTTTACAGAGGACATATTAATCACACAACATAAAGACTTCACACACAAACAACAAATTTATAGAACAACACTGTTAGGACTGTCACATCACTACACAAAACCATAACAAAACTTGTAATTCAAGGTGTGGTTTCATAGGGACTTGTTGGAGTGTTCCTTGTGCACACCGCATCCATTGTAGTGAGGCCCAATGCAGACTAAATCATCGATCACAGTGATATGTGTATGTGGCGAGGCAAAGTGAGCATAACAATGTAATTGCAGTGTAAACTACTTCTTGAATAGAGTCACCGGGTCTTAAACTATACCATACCAGCCAGTCTTATTCACTGTGTGACACGGAATGGTTGGACCACAATCAAAGTATCACATTTAGAAAATGAAAAATATTCATAATTAAACTTTACATGTTGATTGATTTTCAAAATTAAACTCTGTTACATTTTAAAGGCCAATAATAATTATTTATAATACAACAGTTATTCATATAATTTATCAAATTAATCTCAAGAAAACATTTCTCACATTACTTGTTCAACCCATCAAGCTCACAAATTATACCTAACATTGCTAATCATTACTTATTGAAGGCATCATATTTAAATATGTCTGAGGCCAGAGACCTATTACAATCTAGACACTAAGACAATTTACAATGTATGTAGAAGACTATGAACGTAGCTGTGTTTTGCTGACAAGTTATGGCAATAAATTGTGATTATAGTCACATGCCTAATTTTGAGATATAATAGCTATAGGTCTTGCACACTGAATATTTATCGGTTGATAATGTAGGAACAAGAAAACTCAATGTCATCTCTGGTAAACTGATACCCATCGTCATGGCAAATAAATTATTTTTATTATTATTATTATGCAGGAACAAGATATTTCGTGACTTTCATTGATGATTTTACCAGATATTGTTGCATGTATTTTACGAAAAATAAAAGCGAGGTATTAAATAAAGATTTTAATGATTTTCTGAGGCAACATTGAATACAATGCAGGTTAACATCGTCATACACACCCCAAAGTAAGGTGCTTGCAGAGCGTAAAAATAGAACACTAACTGAGAAGGTGAGATGCCTAATGATTGAATCAAACGTTCCAGATTCTATAGAAGCTATGGACAGATTCTATTTACACAGCGAACTATGTACCAAATAGATGCGCAGCTAAAGCTCTCAATGGACAGACACTTTTTCAGAAATGGATTGGTCATGAATCATCTCCAAAACACCTACATGTTTTGGTCGCTCACAAAGCTTACGTCCTCGGTGTAGACCTTACTGCCGATCTGAACTTTGGTAGGCATATCGAATCCATTGCCAAAACGGCTGCCAGAGCACCTTGACCTATAATACAGAGCACAAGTCGGATCTTGCATGAAGTACTGCTACCACCTCTGGGATGGGTCTGCCCGTTATCAATTGGCTGCACTGGACTCGATTGAAAGGCGAGCTAAGAAACTTATTGCCAACAACACCCTTGTGGAGTCTCAACTTCAAAGCCTGCAGCATCGCCATAAAGTAGCATGCCTATCGATTTTCTATCGTCTGCACTATGGAGAGTGTGCATCAATTCTATACAGTGTAATCCAACTGGTACCATTCCACTTATGGAGCATGAGACGCGGACGGGGGTTTCATCCCTTTGTGGTTGGTGTTCCTCGGTCACGCATGAAGCGTTACAGTTCCACCTTCCTTGTCCGAACTGCTAGGGAGTGGAACTCACTGCATGAGTCTGTGTTTCCTCAAAATTACAACCTCGGGGTCTTCAAATCTGGGCACTTACTAGGTAAGCGTGGTCCATCAAGTGAGATTTGCAGCCAAGCGCTGCTTTGACTCAATTTAAAAAAAAAAGAGAGAACAAATGAGAGGTCGATGTCCTATGTTGTACTAGTTTGAATTGTAGTTCGGTCAGTTGGTCCATAAAAGTATTGGGACTAAAACATAAAGTGGTTTATTTAATGTGCCCAAAGTAGAGAGTGACAATGAGTCAGGTAATATGATAATTTTTTTTTATATGAGAATAGTAAATGGATTTTTTTAACATGAGGAATAAAATTAAAATAGATAAAGAGAAACAAAAAAAAATCCTTCCATTTCTTTTGTTTCTCTTCCATTCTTCTTAAAATGTCAATAGGCAAATTTCTAATTCATACATATATTAAAAATATATTACTTTAAATAAATTAATAATCATATATTGTAAAAGATATAAAAGAGCATATTTATATTATAATGATCGCATAATGATTATTCCACTGATGATATTCATTATTGAAAAGTGTTGATCGACTATTTGAAAAGAGCAAGATGCTCTTACGCATGACATTTCCTGCAAGCTTCTTCTGCATTACAAACCAGAGGTATTTAATTGTATATAATTAGTAATTAAAATTTTCTACTCCAAAATAAAAATAAGTTTTATTATTATTTATCCTTTGCCCCATTGTGATATAATGAATGAATAATGTAACTATAAGCACAATTATTGTAATTCACACAGAATCACCACATCATTAAAATATACTTTCTTAAAATAAATAGCTTATAAGTAATAATGATTAATCTATGTGTGGGAGGAAAAGCATTAAATGTGTTTTGATTATCACAAAAATATAACAGCATAAAGTATAGCAAGTAAAAGATAGAAGTTAATAACAAATTATATGTGATCCAATATATGAACATACCTTTGGCATTGAGGCTTGAATGTTTGAGGCCTGACTTTGATTGTAAATACTTTGTTGCGGATAACCCTGACTTTCCTGTGGGTAACCTGTGTTTGACTGGGGATAACTAGATTGAGCTGTAGGATAGCTAGATTGAGATACTGGATAACTTTGTGTAGAATAAGATTGAGCAGTGTTTGCTGAAGGATATCCTTGACTTGGCTGTTGATAGCCTTGAGTGGGATACCCTGCTGCCGGCAAGTGAGCTTGAGCTTGAGGATATCCTTGAGTGGGATAACTGGGAGCGGAAGTAGGGTAACCTTGTTGGGGATAGCCTTGTGCCTGAGGATAACCCTGCGGCTGTGGATAACCCATTGTTGGCATCCCGGGCATGGGCAAAGGATTTCCAAACGATTGTGGGGCAGTGTTGCAAAATCCGATATTGTGGTAGTATTGCTGTTGAGGATATCCTGATTGTCCCTTAAAACGAAATAAAAACCAATGAAATAAATGTAAGAAATGTAGGTGTTTTTATTACATTTTTGTGATAAACATAACATTAGCAATACAATTATTATACTATAAAACAAAGTTGATAGGTACTCACTTGTTGATAAGGGTTCATAGTGACAGATGTTTCTGAAATTATATATTACTTATCACCTGAACAAGTTTAAAGGTAATTGGTATTGTATTTGCTAAAGATGACTAAGTTAATTGCACCACGGCGCCACGGAACCACTCACAAAGTCAAGTCACTGAATAATTTCTATTTTCTCCTATGTGACTATGTCCTATATTTTGCCGCTCACTCACTTCACTTCACTTGCCACAGTTGCCACAGACCTAGTATACCGCAACAATTTTTAAGATGTCACACATAAGTTTGCACAGAAACTAAATATTAGAGTTTACACTTCACTTCCTCCTCTCCTAGATCACAGATTATAATATTAGTTGCTACGTAATCCTCGATTAGGCAAGTTGCTCTTGCTTGGGGGGCCTATCTAGGTGCCAATGCCTTGCCTTGTCAAGTTACCAAATTGATGCCATGAATGAAGTAGGACGATATACATCGATCGATGAATTAAAAACATTCGATGTGTAGTATCGATGCATCGAATCAATCCGATGTATTGTTAATTTTTCAACATCGATTATACATCAATGTTTTTTATTCGATGCATCGAAGAAGCAAGCCTACTAAAAATACTTTTTATTTGATAGATTTAATTTTAAATATTTTTTGTCTCTTTTAATTAAGTCTACAAGCATTGGCACACACACGGTGTTTCATCCCTTAAAAGTTAAAGTAAAAGTGTTGGCTACATCTCCCATCGCATGCTAGCCAAGCCATAAAAATAACAAATGCAAATGGCCGAACGACCCGACCTCTCGCTTTATAGAAAACAAATGCATTTTTGTTTACAATGAACAAATGAATTCATTTTAAAATATCTGTGTCGTGTTAGTATTTAAATTGAAAACTGAATTTAAATAAAGCTTTTTTTTTATTAAATGCCTGTTTTTTACATCTAAACCGCATATATGTTCAACTTATAGAAAGAAAAACAATCGATGTATGGAAAACATCGATGTATTTTTTGATATATCGATTAACATCGATGCCATTATCCGATGCATTGCATGGAAAAAAATATCGATGTTTGTATTCAATGTCCATCACTACAGAGATATAGCAATATACAGAAAAAAAAAAGAAAAGTAGCATAGGTGTTGCACTGCTTCGCCAGAAATTAATTAATTAAATGGTAGAATGTAATGTGTAATTTACGTCGTTTTGATCATTTATTTACGAGTATTGCTAATTGCTAAATTTATATATATTTCTTAAATTCCCGATCATTAGATTTGGGGAGAATGAGAGAAAATTAGTTACACAATCTGGCAACACAGGATTTACAATTGACATTGACAATGATACAAAGGAGCGCCATCTCTGTGTATTAAAAGTGTACGTTAAAATGGTGGCGCTAGTGTAGCCAGAGTGTAATGTTAAAATCACTAAAAGATATTAAAATCTCACGAAAATAATACAAAAATCACGATGACAAAAACAATACAAAATTCTCCATGACAAAAATATTGAATTTTCTACTCAGCGCACTTCACTCTGTCAACAACTGCTACATTCATTTCATACACTCAATGTCAATTTATGAACCATTATTTAATGCTTTATTTGCCACTTTTTTAGTTTAACACCCATGTAAAATGGTACTCCTTACCTCTATCGTCGCAATGACTGAATGAAACCTCCCAATTCCCAGATCTGTAGCTTGAGCGGATTCTGAGCTGGCGTGGCGGTTCGGTCAGTTCGGTCGATTCCGCCCGGGTTACACCGAAGTTGGTCCCATATGAATTTGGAAAAAATAATCCTACCCTAAGGGTGGTAAAATAGGGGTGATTTATTGTTCACTCACAGATTTTAATGCTGAGTTGTATTTTAGATGATCACTTGGGATCAGTACTTTTTTCCTGAATAAAAGACAATGTGTCTATGCAAAATTTCATGATGATCGGTTGAGTACTAGTTAGGTAAGGTGTGAAACAGACAGACAGATAGAGTTACTTTCACATTTATAATATTAAAAGTATAGATCTAATACATGTAAATGAATTTTGGTAACCAAATCAATGTCTATGACCGACTCTCTAGTCCAAAAATTCAATGTCAATGAAATTATGGTTAACAATAAAATGCAGAAAAGGTAAAAAAGAAAAAATATTTCAGTTTTTATCACACATTCCAATCTCACTGAGAGCCAATATTCTCGTTCTCTCTTCAAACATGATTTTTATTATTATCCACGATTTCAATAATATGGCATTTAATGTCAATAATGACGTTGGATCAAACATAAAAGAAAAAATACTGTTTCAAAACTCCTTTGAATAATAGCCAATTTATACTCATAGACGCACACATACACAACATGATGACATACATCACACACGCTTTCAAGTGCGTTTCTCTTTCTTGCAGTATTTCGAATTTCTGAAGTATAGTTAACAGTGTGGCTGTTTGTACCTACCATAATATCATATGAGTAGCTATAAAACAAAGTCGCCGTCTGCCCTCTGTATGTACATATGTACGCTTAGATCTTTTAAACTAAGCAACGGATTTTAATATAGTTTCCACTAATGGAAAGAACATTATGCGAGAAAGGTTTTTACAGAAAAAAAAGGGGGATCGCTAGTACAATATAAAAAAATGTACACCTACCTAGTATTATTTTTTAATACTTGCGTTTGTACGAGTAAGTAACTGTGGCATAACTAGAATCTTCCGGAACAGAATCTCGGTAAATTGTTAAAGTAGGTAATGAAATAAATTATCGTGCATCGTACCTACAGTAAGTAATATCTGCAAATATATTCGTACAATCGGAATTGCTACATTGGCGAAACTGTAGGAACGTTTTCACAACAATAATTTTATTTAAGGTTATTGCCTAATGTTGGTAATCTTCTAACTCATCCTTTTATCGTGTTGAGTAAATAAACCAAAACAATGCTTTATAAATTAACTAGCGACCCGTGCCCTGCTTCGCCCAGGAAAAAACTTAATTAGGTTTTATTATACATATATATTAGCTGGTTCCCGCATCTTCGTACGCGCTATAGTTCGTTTTTTAAAAATCGCGAACCAGGGACTGAAAACAGGAACGTAACATATTTCCATGATATAAAGTATCTTATAGTTTAATCAAGGTACTCATTTTACCTATACATCAGTGAAAACTGCATTCAAACGGTTAAGCCGTTTCTGATTTTAGCGTACACAAACGCATACAGACAAAAATTCTAATAGGTAACTATTTTTTGACCTCGGTAACATAAGTACAACTTGTACAAATTGTTTTTTTTTTTTTTTTTTTTTATATTTAATAGAGGTACAGACACGGCTCGTTTACGATTTTATTATAGATATAAAAATCTCGCGAAAAATTATCTAACTTATGGTAAAAACCGCATCAGAATGCGTTCAGGTTTAGGAGGAGTTAGCGGCCATACAGACAGACGCGTAAAGCGACTTGAAATAATACTATGTAGGTTTTATTAAAGAAGCAAATAATACTTACTAAAATCGATAAAAAAATATAAATATTTTATTTGCTATCAATGATTGTCAATAACAAACTACGAACCGCGGACGGGCACCTTCAGCCACATTCGTAAAATTTGCCTGCACGTCTAAGAGAATTTCGACTTTATGTGTGAATTAGATCACTTTCTCTTAACGGTGAAAGAAACTTCACAAAGAAGTCAGCGTTTTCAGGAGAAGCAATCTTCAAGGACATCCAAGCCAAGCTACAGGGGACTAGCATGGAGTACTATATAAGTATAGCTCCTTACTTTGGATCATTCTGTTATTTGTGGGAAACAGTGTAGCATAATACTCGTATATACAATATAATATTGGTATAGGATGACACAGACATAGAATAACAAATGATAATAAATATTTATTATCTTAGTTTATGTTTAAACAATTTAAAATAATGTTGTATTTAAAGGCCTCTTCTCTAAAATAGCTGTGCACAGGGTTCAAAATGTTGGGTTATCTCTGTATGATAACTATTAACTGTCGTTAACAATTAATGGTAATGATTAACGATAAAAAATATATATCTATTTACAGGGACATCTTGTCTGGGAAACAAAAAGGCAGCGAAAGCAAATATACACTAGATTTTGACCTTAACTTTGTCTACTTATGTTACTCGTAATAAATTTGCCTTTGTTTTAATCTGAGTATAAAGTAGGTAGGTATATATACGTACTTCACTGTAACGTTTCATCAAAATCATTAATTTTGTGAAAGTAATTTTTGCATGAAAGAGTAACAAACGTCCATAAATAATTCCATGCACACTTTCGAATTTAAAACATACGTAGGATATCTTACTTGACGACCCATGATGAGCCCATCGGTCGAAATGGTTAAGGTGCTCACCTTAATGCTCTGTCTTTTTTCCACGGCCCTTTTTTGGGGCACGGGTTCGATTTTCGACAGAGTGACAGGGTGAACTTTTCAAAGTTGGATCTGGAAGTAGTGGCAGGGCACACTGCATTTGGGCAGCCCGTCAGGCGGCAGTAACAGAAGACCACCATGAAATAACAACATGTGTGTTGTTGTGTTTTGGTAAGTGAATAAGGGATGCCAGAGCCAATTTTTCTGTCCCTTCATAATCTTTAATCCTATTGAAATGAAATTTTTATTGAGCTCACCTAAGAAAAATATGCTTATGTTAAGCTATTGTAGAAATTTCCACTGAATGTTTTCCTATGTAAGATCTTTCTCATGTAAGAAACAACAACATTATGCAAAATACATAATTTAAAGGTGAAACATTTATTCCAAGTATTGGAATTATTCAAAGAACTATTCTTCATATTGTATGCTATTTATAGAAGACCTCCACTTCGAACTCTTGACGTAGGTGTCTCCTTTGTATTTTAAAATTATGTGAGTATGTATAGCACTAAAACATGAAGTACCTACATTAAGACAGTTCTGAGACTGAGGTAAAATTATGTGAGGATTTAACATCAACCTCTGTGGTCGCTTTTTTTTGTCATTACATACTTAAGAACTCCTCACATTAGGTATTCACTACATTTCACCAACTTTTAAGCTTTTGTCTTTCTTCCGAATACTATCTTCGCCAATAATTTTGGTACAGTTGTTGCTTAGTTGTTAGTAGTTTAATAAGACCTAGGTATGTCTTTAATGTCTTTAATTTTCTACATTTTGTAGTTCAATCAACAATGAGTCCGCTCATAGTCAGCGAGACTATGAGCGGACTCATTGTCGATGTCGATTGAAGTTACCCGACGCTGCTCACTGAAGACGCAGCCTTAGTCAAAATCCTCTGAAGTGTAGAACCACTCTGGATTTGAATGTTAGTTGAATGAATAAAAACTTAAATTTCATACTATTAATCGTTTGTGCTCAAAGTAGGTTTAAATATAGTAAGTATTTACTTTAGAAAGAAATAAATAAAAGTTACAATAAACATTTGCTCCATGAAATTCTGAATTTAAAACTTTATTGTACGTACCACAATAGGTTGAATGCTTATTATTAGTTAATTTTCTTATCTACAAAATTTGCAATAATTTAAATAACAATAAGGATGGTATTAAAACGATCTATTGTAAATCACTGATTATAAATAACCATCTTTACTAAATGTGTTTGACTGTCTCTATTCTAGACAATATTGTCACGTTGCTGAAGTGCCGATGCCACACGGTATTTAATAGTGATGTGCCGGATCATTAAAAATGCAGATCCGCGGATCCGGATCCGGATACGGATCTAAACTTTCTTACTCGATCGGTGTCGGTGCGCGTGACCTTGCAACGATAATTGATGCTCGCCACTGACGCTTTGGACCCAAAGCGTCTTCTTTTTAATCATTTAATTAGAATTTAAAATATTACGAAGATTTAAGTTTTGATTTGAACTTTTTATGATATTTAAATATGTATTTCATTATTTTATTAAACTTACCACAAAGATTTAAACTCAATTTAAATCTCATTATAAAGATATTTTAATTAATATTTTATAAAAACTTCCTATAGTAAATAGAATATAGAATTTCATTTATGAATTGAAAATTAATAAGGTAAAAGATCCATAAAAGATCCGCCAAAAAGTAACGGATACGGATCTTTCTTCTCCCTCGGATATCAGCGGATACGAATACATATATCCGGCCATCACTAGTATTTAAGCATTTAAGACACGTAGTAGTAAGCGTACATACTCATACATACTTGTCAGTAGTCAGAAGCACCGACACGTACGGAACTTACGGAACTTGTACGGAACGAATCAACTCAAGCACAGTTTACTCAAGTCAGCAATCCTAAATTCGTAAATCAGTCAGTTATAAACCGAACGTGTTACCGACAGGATGGTTTACGATTGGAAAAATAAAGTTGTTTTGATTACGGGTGCCGCTCGTGGCATCGGTGCTTCCGTTGTACGGCAGTTAATAGATGAAGATGTCAAGGTAAACTATTATCCACCTAAAACCAGTACAGTTGAAGTTTATTTTCACTTGTATTAGAAACTTGTTAGGTAAATATACTTATATATATCAGCCGACAAAAACGAGTTTCTGTGTATTTAACAGCTAATATTTTCATCACGTCTTGTTTCTATAATTGAACTTAAATATTTTTGCTATTTTAACGACATTTTAAATATAATAACAGTAATTAATTTGTTTTTAATTTTAATATTTAAATCGATATATAAACAGGAAACCCTTCAGTGCCTTTTGCTCCAATTTTTTTTCCATATTTTATTCCCAGTGGTAGAACAACTCTAATATTTATATTATTTCAATATTTATTTAGTTTGGATCTTTTTTTATTTAAGTAAGATAATAAAATCATAATTATATTATTTTGAACTAGCGACCTGCTTCCCGCTTCGCACAGGTTCAGTGGTTTTTGAGATCATCGCCAACATACATACAGACAGACAGACAGACGCGGCGGGGAATTTTGTTTTATAATATATAAGGATAAGTATGTTAATTTGTTAAGTTAAATTATAATTGTCTTTTGCAGTCAGTCTTAAACAGTTAATAATATTATTTGTTTATTCAAATACCTTGAGAGCATTTGGCCCCACATTATTTAAAAAAAAATATGTGAAGTTTTTTGTTACAGTATAATATCTAAAATCCAATAAAAATACACCATCGTTTAATGTGCCTGTTAGTCGAGTGGTAACCTTTCCGCTATCAGGACCGCTTTCAGGGCCACGGGTTCGATTCCCGGAACTTTGGATCTTGGAACTGGTCAACTTTAGAAATAAACTTTCCAACAATTGGCTCTAGCTAGTCTCTGTGTCTAAAAGTAGTGGCAGGGCACACTGCGTTTCAGCACAGCATAACAGCATATCTACTGTTGTGTTTCGGTGTGTTGGTGATGCATCCTTTAGCTATCTCTTCCAGCAGCTGAGGCGTTGCGTTGCTTGTATTAATAGGAGACTGTAGCCCTTACCTACCTTCAAGTGTCTACACACTAAAATCACACAGTTTAATATATTTTTCGTATTTTATTCCAGCATGTGGCTATACTAGACGTGGTCGAAGAAAGCGGCGTTGAATTACAGACAGAATTAAACAATAAACACGGAAATAACAAAGTGAAATTCTATAAATGCGACATCACTAAGGATGATCAACTTTTCGGCGTATTCAAAGATGTCAGTGATGAATATGGATATATCGATGCGGTTATTAACAATGCTGGTGTAATGAATGATAGTTTGGAAACATACAAGAAAGAAATCGATGTTAATGTGGTAAGTTGCATCAATTTGTTTACATTGCCTTTATAATACTATTAACAGACAAAAAATAAATGTGTAGGTAGCTTATAGACTAAGCGTACCTATCCTACCTAGCTGTTTTCTCACATCGCGGCGAGACCTGATACTCCTTAAGTCGGGGGTTATTTTATAATTTACAAGCTGTCGCACGCGACTTCGTCCGCGAAACTTTAAAAAATATAGCCTATGTTACTCGCTGATAATATAGCTTCCCAACAGTGAAAGAATTTTGCATATCGGTCCAGTAGTTTCGGAGCCTATTCAATGCAAACAAACAAGCAATCAAATGTTTCCTCTTTATATAATATTAGTACAGATAATTATAGCTTGCCATATATTTTATTCTAGACTGCGCTTGTGACCTGTACGTTAAAAGCCTTTAAACAGATGCGTAAAGACGAGGGCGGTAAAGGAGGAACAGTCATTAATATATCGTCGATAGCTGGTCTTACGCAAACGTCAGCGATGCCCATATATTGGGCTACGAAAGCAGCCGTCATACAATTTAGCAATTGCATTGGGGTGAGTGATCTACTAGTTTTATTACATTACAGGAATCTACGAAATTCTACGAAACCATCATTATGTACCTACTAATGAAATGTGGTTCGGAAACCACATTAACTCATTTTTACATTGACGCTGGTACAGTGCGAAGAGTATTTTGTTTCATTTCGTATTAAAATTAATACTCAATTTAATATTAACTTGCATATAATATATACGCAAAATAAAAATTTCATGGGCAAGTTCATTGTCGCACATTAAAATGGACTATTATTATTAGGATCCTATTAGGAGAGACAAAACAAATAGATATGGCTCCATCAGACTTTTAGTTACTTACGGAAAAGCGCACCCACGCTTTAAAAAGTTAGAGAGCGCCCCTCTCTGCTCGCACTTGGTACTAACTCATTGTTGTGATTTGCTATTCTGATAGACATATGGAATGGACTGAGCAAAATCCGCATGCATGAAATTGACCACTCTTTAGAAAGAGAGAAAGCGAATGTGCGGCCAATACCTACCTCTTTCCACTCTTTCATGGATGTAAGTCTGTGGTGACTTCGAGGACTAATCAAAATTCTAGAAAAAGACAATACTGGCCACACGATAGCGTCGTCTCTCTCACACTTTTCTATGGCTATTCTAGTCTATAATATTTAGTTCAATGGTTATAACAGTGGCAGCTAGGTGTGCTGTGACCATGTCTTTTTTTATTTTCTTATGTTAATTTCGACAGATAGGCTGACGGTCATGGTATCAAGTTCGCTGCAGGCTGGTTAGGAAAATGGACTCTGTGTGCCAAATTTCATCCAAATCCGATAAGCCATTTTTGCGTGAAAGAGTAACAAACATCCATCCATACATCAGTCCTCACAAACTTTCGCATTTATAATATTAGTAGGATAACTACCTATTACTTGTTTCAGAGTGAAGATTACTATTCACTAACAGGTGTGCGAGTGTTAACCATCTGCTTTGGTGCAACCGAAACTCCGCTTATTGCAGCAGAAAACTTGGGCAGTTACGACAAGAATATTGCCGAGGCACTTTACAGGAATGTGCGGATTCACTATCCAGTTCAGAGGTAAAAACTTAATGAAGTGACGTAATCATATGTATGTTCCATTAAGATAAATAAAAAGAAAAAATAGTATTTTGCAACCAAGTCGCCAAAAATGTGCGCGTTTATCTGTTTCTCCTAGGTTTCTCCACTAACTACTTCTAAACCACAGAACAGATTTTCAATACGGTTTTCACTAATGGAATAAAGACAATTGTTTGCGTACCTATATAAAAAATTGCAAACCGGGAGCGAGTCACTAATCTTTAATTTATTTTTGTGAAATGCCAAACAATATTGATACTATATGACGTTCCATAGTAAGTAAAAACTAAAGCAGCTACTTGTCATATTTCAATGTGTTTTTTTTTTCGCGCTTAACAATCAAGTCTATCGTCCAATCAGCATTTGTTGGACTTGATCAAGCCAACTTGACGCCGAATTTTTTATATTTTTAAACATTTTTCTGTCTAAAAAGATTTTCTTGGATAAAAAGTATTCTACATCTATGTGCCAAGCCGCTTTTGCGGAAAGAGTAATAAATATCCATACATCCATTCTCACAAACTTTCGCATTTATAATATTAGGGATCCCTTCATGCCACCACTGTGACATTGGTTTATGCAATTTCGAGAAATTTGAATGTTGTTCGTTAGTAAATAGAGTTCAAACTCGATGCTAATGAACACAAGTAGGTACGCTCCTAGTACGAGATAGGCAGCTTTAGTCCATGCGACTATGTTTTTAATTAATATTTGTTTACAACTGATATCTTATCGTCTCATTCCTTAGTGGATTGCTAAAAGCATATATATAATTATAAATGTTTACTTTTTCAGTAAGGAATCAGCTGCTAAGGGTTTAATAGAAGCATACAAACAAGGAGAAACCAGTTCGACCTGGCTCATTCAGTGTGACGAACCAGCAAAAGACATCACACACATCGTAAAGGATGCTTACGGAAAAATGTCGGAATGTGTGTCAAGAATGAAGTAAATAATAATTCTATATAGATATGGTTAAAAGTTTTTGTAAATTTAAGATCCAGATCTCTCTTGTTTTAAACGATTCTTGTTTGACGACTGTCGCTTTTCGTTCTAATGGTTCGACTAAAAATGTTTGAGTTATTTGTAATAAATAAACACTTTTTATATCATACAATTGTTTCGTGTAAATAAACTTCCTCCCAAAGTTTATTTTTTGCATTTCTATCGCTATTTGACGCGGAGCAGTATCGTATAAATAAATCTTGTCTTTTCTGTACTTTTGCTATGATTTTCTGATATAAACGTCCATACTTGGGTTCGTTTGAAACAGACTCCCACTCGGTCAACGAGATAGTTAAAATAGCGCACAACACAAAAACTGAGAGCCCACGATGCTAAATGTGGAGTTACTCGAGCATCATGGGGACCTATTGGATTTTGAAGATTAGATGGTAGGAAGAAAAAAGGTTATGTGATGTTTCTCTTTTCAAGGGTGGGGTGAGCGTCTACAAGCGTTCAAAAGTTTGTTGACGCTGTATTAAGAAAAATCCTCCAAATAATCGTCAGATTAAGATCAGCACGATCAGGAATTCAGGCTGAATCGTCTGGCAATTGCCAAAAATCTTTTTTGCATTTCCAAAAAGCTGCCACGAGCTTGCGTTACATCCGAATCGTCTGTATTTTAAGTGGGAGCTTAGTTTGGGTTCATTTAATCCTCTCTGAAAATCTGACCCGCTCGAGTAGTATTTAAATTTTTTACTCCAACCTCCACCAACCCCACATCCAAACCGGCAGATTAACCCATATCCGTTATCGGAGACATGTGGGGCAATATCTGACGCGTTCGAGTAAATCCCAAAATCCCCACTACTGGAATAGCCGAAAAACCATAAAGAAATTAAAAAAAGTTAAGGGTAGAAATAAAAGGTTGCCTTTAAACATTAGCTCCAGGAAATTCTGAATTTAAAACTTTATTTATAGGCTTTATAGGCTTATAGGCTTAAGAGGGTATAACAGTTTCAACGCTTACGCGCATCGTTTTACACGAATTTGATCATGATTGTGATTCACGTAATAAGAATAATATAAACAAAACAAAAATAAGAGGATTACACAATTCTATTTATATTTTTTTTGCTGCAATTGAAAATTAAAAATTATTATTTGTTTTTGTAAAACTCTATTTTCATAGTCACTATTATATTGGTCAAGAGCCTTAGAAAATATTCGTTCGTTCGTTCGTTCGCATTAAATAAGCTCGGAAACTACTAGACCGTTTTGAAAAATTCTTTCACTGTTGGGAAGCTCAGCGTTTTATCAGCTTGTATCGCTATGCTTTATATAAGCTTTATAATTATCAGCGTGTAACGCTATGCTTTATAAAGTTAAGTGGATGAAGCCGCGTGCAACAGATAGTATTATTATAAAATACTAAGGTTTTTTTTTTTTTTTTTTTAAATACACTTTTTAATTCTCGCGCAAATACTGCTACGGTTAGAACGCGCGCACCGTTAAACTGTTAAGCTTTGTATTTTATTTCTTATCTTTATTTTTTATTTTTTATCCTTTATTTTCATATCTCCAAAATTTGCAGCAATTTAAATAACAATAACAAACATAAGAATGGCATTACAACGATCGATTGTAAGTCACCGATTATAGATAACATTTTTATATTGTGTGTTACTTATCTGCCTATATCTGTTAACAGGTTGGTATTGTTGGTTGATCCTAGGCAATACGTGACGATGCTGAAATGCCGATACACTGTATATAAGCATTATAAAGCCGCGTAGTACCTACTAAGCTAGCACTTTATCAGAACGAACTGAGTCAGCAATCCTAAATTCCTAATCAGTTATAAACCGAACGTGTTACCGACAGGATGGTTTACGATTGGAAAAATAAAGTTGTTTTGATTACGGGTGCCGCTCGTGGCATCGGTGCTTCCGTTGTACGCCAATTAATGGATGAAGATGTTAAGGTAAATCCATTGCTTAAATACGACTTAACAATATATTTTTATAAAGTTTTAAAATAAAATAATTGTCCTGTTTAAGCTCCATTTTAAACTAATTGGTTTTTAATTTTCATTTTTTCTTATATTAAGGTAGGCAGATAGACTGACGGTCCACTTGATGGTAGGTGGTAACCGTCGTCTATAACACAAACAACGCCATAGGTGCTGCAAGTGCGTTGGCGACTACAGTAGCACTAAGGATATGATTACTGAATAAAATCTTTCGTAATCAGTTTTAAACCGTTAATAGATGAAACAGTAAAATTATTACAAAACATATACTTAGAATTAAATATAACTACAAAGCATAGCCGGTTAAGATGCTGATATTACTCTAAGTTGTAAAAATGCTAGTCTTAGCGCTCTGTCTCAGGGTTCTCAGGTTCATTGGAAATGAATTTTGCAAAGTTAATTTGGTCTCTTAGAATGTCTGACGAGCTTACGACCGTTACATAAAAAAAAACAAAAGTTAATATATTTTTCGTATTTGATTCAGCATGTGGCTGTACTAGACGTGGTCGAAGAAAGCGGCGTTGAATTACAGACAGAATTAAACAATAAACACGGAAATAACAAAGTGAAATTCTATAAATGCGACATCACTAAGGATGATCAACTTTTCGGCGTATTCAAAGATGTCAGTGATGAATATGGATATATCGATGCGGTTATTAACAATGCTGGTATAATGAATGATAGTTTGGAAACGTACAAGAAAGAAATCGATCTTAATGTGGTAAGTTGTTTACACTGCTTATGATTATTATAATACTAGCGACCTTTCCTGGATTCGTAAGGGTGGACAATGGACATTTATATTTATATTAAATTAAAACTAAACCAAAAATTAAAGTGTAGGTAACTTATATAATCACCTGAACTTATATAATACACCGCGGCAATTTTTTTTTTAATTTTAGCATTTTTATATCCGTCGTAATTTTACCCTTTAACAGTAGGAGTTGTCGTGCCCCGCGCTTTTTTTTTAAGAGAATTAAAAATAAACATTATACAAGTAGAGGAATTTGTCGTATATACGGCTCTGGAAAAATAGACACGAAAATAATTGTCGGATAAATCCGACACTGGTCGCTAAAGGATTAACGAAAGATTCGATTCGAATAATTTAAAGAGGAATTTATGTACACAATCAATCTTGATTGAATTGATTATTTAGTTGGATAAAGATTAATATCATGATACGAATGTCACCATCTTTCGATTCTACTCGTGGGTTTTCATTAGGTTTTCATAAAGTTTCTTGTGAGAGAAAAATTGTGAGCTGCAAAATGAAAACCTTTAAATTGTTTCTTCTTTATTTATTTATTTTACTTAAACTGCTCAGTTTAAGTTATAACTTTAACATACCTAAATACCAGCTAAATACTGACATACGATTATTAGGAACGTTATGTAACTATATAGTAGGTACTTTATGTTTATTATGTGATGTTAAGATAAACAATCGATACACCAGATAACCCAAAAAAAAAAATCTCTAGCTATCTTAATAATCTTTTCTTATCAAAACTTAACAAATAACAAATTTAAAAAAGTAGGTATACACGTGCGCACGCTAAACCACTCCAGGTTCAGTAACTTATTGGAAGAGGATTCCAGGCGATAGCAGATTTGGAAATAGCTCCAATCAATAGGTATTCAAAGGCGGTAGCGATATACTTATTTTGAAGTGAAAACTTCTTTAGGCGCGTTGGGTATTTTTGAGATGGGATAAAATCATTGAACTCGCGACACTGTCATGTAATGTAATGTAATGTTTTTGTGAAGCTTAGTTACGTGCAGTCCAACGACTGACATGTTTTTTTTAAAGAAATATTCCTGGTCTTGTCTCAAATTCATACTACATAATATGTATGCTTTTTATGATACTCAATTAAATTTAAGTTTTTTTATGTGTATTTTCATATAACTACTTTGTTCCAGACTGCGCTTGTGACCGGTACGTTAAAAGCCCTTGAAGTGATGCGTAAAGACGAGGGCGGTAAAGGAGGAACAGTCATTAATATATCGTCGATAGCTGGTCTAATGCAAATGTCAGTGATGCCCATATATTTTGCTACGAAAGCAGCCGTCATACAATTTAGCAATTGCATTGGAGTAAGTAATTTTTCTTATATTTAATTATTATAATTTCTAAGTATGTATAGGAAAATTGTGAATATAATCATAAAATATCTATTTCTATTAAATAAAAAAAAATCTACAAATAAGTCTTGATGGTTGATGGTCTGTCCTCTGACAGAATGAGGAAGTATGACCGAAAGCTGCGTTCACTCCTGATTGACTGAACTTGAAATATATTCGTAAATTACTATTAGCCTTTTAGTAGGTAAGTATACATGTTAACTTCTCACAATGTTTCTGCTAATGCTAATGCTAAAAGAAACACTTCTAAATTTGTATTTCGTCAGTCCACCTATTATTTTTAATGATTGCCTATTACTTGTTTCAGAGTGAAGATTACTATTCACTAACAGGTGTGCGAGTGTTAACCATCTGCTTTGGTGCAACCGAAACTCCGCTTATTGCAGCAGAAAACTTGGGCAGTTACGACAAGAATATTGCCGAGGCACTTTACGGGAAATTGCGGGTTGAATGCCCAGTGCAGAGGTAAAGAAAAAAGCCGTTTTGTTTTAAGGAATTTGAATGAAATTTGGCACACATGTAGTTTATTACCTAGATCCGCTTACAGATTCCCTACCGCTGGCTAGGCGGAAGGGGTATGTGGGGGTCACCCAGAACCTGATCATAGCGGCACTGGGAATACCCACTAAAACTCCCCGGTACCTCCTTGCCCTTTGAGCGGGGTGGACCGGGCTCTGCCGAGGCAACAACTCCGATCCACCTCAGGGCGGCTAGGCCTGAGGCCCTGAGGAATATTTTCATACAACTGATATCTAGTCGTCTCATTCCTTAGTGGATTGCTATAAGCATAAATATATAATTATAAATGTTTACTTTTTCAGTAAGGAATCAGCTGCTAGGGGTTTAATAGAAGCATACAAACAAGGAGAAACTAGTTCGACCTGGCTTGTTGAGTGTGACGAACCAGCAAGAGAGATCACACACGTCGTGCAGGCTGCTTACGGAATAATGTCGGAATGTGTTACAAAAATTCAGTAAATCATAATTATATGGCTAGTTTGTATCATTAAAAACACCTTTTTATTTTTTTGTTTGATAAATGGTTATCTTTTTTAATGTGGTTTTTTTGACTGAGGAGAAATCTTTTTTGATCTTTTTTACTGAGGAGAAAAAATGTGTAGATCATACATACATTTGACGAGCAAGGGTGCTTGCCAAACTTCTCAGGGGCTGCGGGTTCGATTCCCGGCGGGGTTCAACTTTGGAAATGAACTAGTGCAAGTTGGCTCTGGCCTGAGATACGCAGTGCTACCCTAGTACACTGAGTTTCGCAGTCATTTTGGCAGCCTGTCTGGCGGCAGTAACCACCCCCTTACAGAATACCACAGTAAAATAACAGCATATGTGCTGTTGTGTTTCGGTGAGTGAGTATGAGATGCCAGAGGCCATTACCTCATCTCTTCCTTATCTCTTATCCTTCTATGGTCGAAAGCGCACCTGCAGCCCCTATGGCGTTGCTTTGCTTGTGTTATAGGCGACCTACCATCAAGTGGACCTGTCTGTCGACCTTTACATAAAAAATAAAACATAATGTAAATTTATAACACACAGTCTGTAATGAATGTAGAAGTTATCTTGCTGGACAGATAACTTTCGTTATGTTTTTAAATTTATTTATTTATTTATACAGCATAATGTTATGTTTAGTTTAACAATGGTGTAAACACAAACTTATTAGAGTTTTGCCGCACACCATGTTCATACTAAATAATTATTTAGAATATATACATTCATATATTAAATATATACACATACTTAATTATTCCTATTAGGTATGTGTATATCAACCTTTTGATGACGCTCAAGCATACTTTCGATTCTTCAATAATTACATTAAAATTTTAGAATTCAAACATAGCTTTAAGATAATAAGTTAATATTGCTTGTTTACGAATAAATGTACTGTTGTTAAAAATATATATTTATTTGTAGTTAATAAAATTGTAGAAAGTATTGTTTTAGCTTATTTATGATGTTTTTGGGTGTTTGTTCTCTTGATAAATTAGGTTCGGTATGATATAAGAAAGAAGTCTTTCCTTATGTCCGAAAGAATTCTGAAAGAAGACACTTCGAAACCCCGAAAGAAAGTCAGGATACCATTATTTTTGTCATCTTTACGATTATCTTCTGATTTTGATTCTAAGTACGAGTAACCATCTGACAAAATAGTTGTGCAGTACCTGTAGTAGTCTACCTGTAGTTAACAGTAAAAAGTTGTAAAAAGTAAAACTTCAGATGCATGCAGTAAATAATTTATTTTAAAAACTTTTTTTATTATCATCATAACTCTTCTTAATAATTGTTTTTGAACGTGAAGTAGGTATCTCTGCTTAAATCAGCTATTATCCTTCATTATTGTCCTCCAGGATGACTCTTGATTCGGTTAATTATATAGTTGCCGTAACATATTCCAAATTGAGTTTAAACTTGGAAAAAAATGGGAGTTAAACAAATCTGGTACTGTCATACAAATGGAAGACGATATACGAAACGTTCTCTAAGTATTTCATCTAATAATTTCATAACTACATATTATTCACTAACATATCTAAAATGTTTTAATATAAAATTTATTAATAAAAATAATAAAGGAGAAAATAATACAATTGTGACCAAACAGAATTTTGGTTAATTACAATTTTCACATTATACTCAAGAACACTTTTTTTAATATTACTTTATTTATTTTTACATATCCTATCTAAAAATTCAAATTTTTAGATCTAAATTAAATAGGCTATTAACGAGAACAACATAAACAACTTAAACACAGTATCGGAGGAAGGATCTTTCAAGGTTTAGGTACTAATATATTTTAATAATAAAACAATTATAATTTTATTATAACAATTAATTAAATGAGAATTGTATAAGATAGAGTAATTCAAAATATTATCTGTTTGATATTTAATTTAAAATTAAAGATTGATTTTAATCTCTTTAACTAATGTTTTGAAATTCAGCGGAGTTAAGTCCTCATATACAAACCTAGCTTATTTCGCTTGTTCCTATACGAGTACAAAGAGAATTAGAATTAGAATTAGAATTGGAATTTAAAAGATGTGTATGATGTTCTCAGTAATAATAAAAATTGCACTACAAATTACTCTAATAGTTAACGCGATATCATAAACTTTAATAATTTCCTTGGGAAACAAACATATTGTTAGGTATCACCTCAGTACACATCTAGGATATGAATAGTTTTAATATTATTTACATCGAAATTTATTTCTTTAGGATATTCCACGATATTTATATATTGAAGACAATCATGGATATTTGTATATTGACTTAATGTTCAATACATAAAATATATAGAAAGAAAAAGAACATTAGAAATACAGACACATGTCAATTAAAATTCAATAAATTTGATAAAAACTCAACATTCGTAGAAACTCAACTAATATTTTGAACACGTAAGTACAACAGTTTACAAAAAATGGCAGTTTCATATCACGTATACGAATTTAGATCAATATTTTTAGAACACAGGTCGGAATTATAGATATAATTTTACATACATACATACACACCATGAATAGGTATACATAAATAAACAATTATTGCCGCAACGATATCTTCGCTAAAATCTACTCTCTACTTTACAACTTACCTACTCTGAGATGACGAGCTACGATTTTTTTCAATATTTACACAACTCTTGCTAAAAAATACATTATATTACTTAAATTATGCGTTGAAAATTCACGGATCGTTCGAACAAATACAGTTTTCATACATTGTGCGTTAATTTGAAAATGATCATTTTAATGTCCAGCCGATGATTTTTCAAAAACAAAATATTCACTTGTTTCTAACTACTGCTGGATTTGTTGTGAAATTATTTTTTGGGAAAAGGAAAATAAGTATTGCTATAAAGTATACTAAAAATACTAGTAACTTCGTTCGCTATCGCCTATATTATGTACTTGGTTCACTTTGTTACTCATATTTACTATTGGAATTCACAGCAACTTTAGTTTTTATGTTTTTCTTAATTTTACCGGATTATAAAGGGATTTCGTAACTAAACCGATGATTTTGTTTTCATATAGTTTGAAAAAAAAAAAAAAAAACTGACACATATACCATGGTTACATCACAGTGAGAAGAAATTGCAATACCTATTTTTGGGTCCCAAACTATTGCGAGGAAAAATTTAGAGTTGCAATGTTTTAACTTAAGTCTCTTTTATATAATAACGGAGATATTTTTGATAGATATAAAGAATACTTCATAAATATTTTTTTTTCCACAATAATTATTACATAAATCCATGCGCATAATTCAATTCAAGCAATTCTTAACGCGTTAGTAGACCAAAAGAAATTTTAAGAGCCCGATAAAATTGTTATTTGTTGATAGATTTCCAGAACAGGATTATTACCAAATTTATGCCTTGGAAAATATGATTCATAATGAATTTTTATATCCAATAAACCCATAGTAATAATAAAAATTCTCCGTGGGTAGGTATAGATACTTTAAAATGAACAAAAATATATTATGTTCATTTTTGGCTTCAATAAATATTTTTAAACATTGAAATGCTTTCTCGGCATAAAATATTTTCGAAATCTATTTATTTTAATGGATGAGAATATGCATGAATGCACATAAGATAGTAAAGCACAAAGAAAAGTTATATTCTCTGTTTGAAATTTGAAAAAAAAATTTTTTAAAAACTCTGCTACTGAACAGCCTGTTCATTAATAGTCTGCCTGTTGATTCTCTGTCTTTTCAGACAAAGTTAGATAAAGGATAAGATATCACGGTAATGTGAGAAAATTTAATGACAATAAAAAATATTGAAACATTCACTAAAACGTTTTTAGTAAATGACACACAACATCGCCTAGAAGGCCATCAATCGACATCAGTTGGTCCAAAATGTTTAAAATTTCGCAATAAATCACACTACCCTACACTTTTATTGATCCTATTTACAAATCTTAACACTAGTCTCAACGATTGAGTAACTATAGAGCCAGCCGTGAAGGCGCATATCAATCAAACTCTTACATAAAATTGTTTCACTGAAAGTGATCAGTAAAGTCGACACTTAACATTCGAACGTGTACATCATTAACAATTGCAACATTTTCAAACACATCCTTACTTCAGCAGGAATAAGTAGTTTTTTCTGTCTCGACATTTGAACAGACTCTCAAAGACACATATAAGAACATACGTAATCCGTTTGGACTCTGCGCGGGAAGCGAGTCACACAGTGGTGACTCTGTCTACTTCCACGTATCGCACAGAGTCCTCGCTTGGTCAGCAAATCACTTCCTTTTCGTCGAATATGGCCGTGTCCGAAGAAAGGCTTTTGAGACGTTGCTGTAGCGCTGACCTACGACGGCGACATGACCTCGCCATTGCTATCTGAAATTCAAAATATATTTAATTACTTATACTCGTAGCTTGAGACTTTAGATACTTTGTATAAAGTTAAAGTTCGACAGACATTAAGCTGTCGGTGCACTTGAAGATAAGTTGCTATCGTCGTCGTAACATAGGTAACGCCTACAAGTGCGCTACCCCTTGACGTTTTTATTTGGTTTTTCCTTTGTTTTTCCTTATTATTTTATTTATACTACGTTATTATGCCTACATACTAATATACTTTAAATACAATATGTATGTAGGCATAATAATAACGTAGTATATATTATAAATTTAACAGTAATAAAAGCTTATTTTATTTATTATTTATATTATCTTATTTACTTTTTTTATTTTAATTTCATGTTTAAAAGGTGTACATAACGGTTAAAGGTGTTATATAATAATGTAATAATGCTTAATGGTGTGTTCTTGACAATAATTAGAGCCAAGTTCGTGGCAGAATAGTGGTGATTCAGTTGTTGAATCTTTTATATGATATTCTCGATATGACGAAACTAGTATTAAGTTGGCTTTTCACTGTGAAATATAACATTATAATATATTATATCTCAAAATATAAATTATCTTCCGCGATGAACTTCGCGATGAACTGTAAAATATATATTTAAGAGTTTTGAGACACGAAACACGATATCGCTTGCTCGATCGAAAAAAAATATTATAGTTTGAAATGTAAATATATATCATCTCAGTGTAATGGTTCCATATAAAAGTATACGACGGACTATATTTATTAATATTTCGAGATGTTATATGTTAAATTAAATCCCACAATGAAAACTGGCCTTAAATGTTGGCATAGTAGAAGAGAGGAAATTGCCTACATGAATACTTACAACAGCAAAGGCCATGAGAGCCGTGAAGGCGATCATGGCAGCCGCATAGTGCGCGGGCATTCTTAGCAATGCCGAGCATTGGGACAATCTCTCGTCTTCTCCGTGCGGGCATTGCGATATCCCGTCGCACCAGAGCGCAGCTTCGATGCAGGCGTCGAGCGACGCGCAGCGGAACTCGCATTCGCCAGACAGCGCGAACACGCCTCCTCGGGGACTTGGTTGTCTGGAAAAGTTTGACTCCTCAGACAAGTGTTGATAAAAACATTGAACGTTAAAAATAAATCCAGTTGGGTCCATTATATAATGACAAGATTCTTTAATAAAATAGAGTAGATAAACGAAATACTACCTACATTTGTTCAAGTGGGCTTCTTTTTAAACAACAAACAAAACAATGCCTTTTGTAATATATTTATTACACGCACACATCAGAGTAAGCCTACCTCCTTGAAAGTTCAAGCCATGAGACGTAGTAAGATCCACCGTCAACCGCGATCAGTTCAACTGACAGCGAGCGTGGCCAGTCGAGGTCGAATCTGTCGACAGCTGGCGCAGGCGCTAACACGTGACGCGCCAGACCATCTATTTCTTTGTACCAGCCTGTTGAAAACACTTCAACCATTTCATCCTCCTGGAGATAAAAAATAAAACATACTTTTTTAAGTCAAAGTTGTCGACATACAGCAAGTGCTTCAAGTGCGCTTCCGACTACAGTGTAAGGATAAGGGATTAAGAAGGAATAGGGAAATGGGCTTCTGGTATTCCTTACTTACTCATCGAAACACAACAGCACACATGCTGTTCACAGTTGTCTTCTGTAAGACAGTTGTCTTGTTCTATACATATAGTCGGGCCGGCAAAGCCGGGCGGTAGACATATGTAGATGAACATTCGGCAGAAAGGCCTCTTGGCCTACCAGCACAAAGTATTAAAGAAAACACGGGTGATTTTGCCGATCGGGTAAACCGAATGAAAGTCGAAAGTAGAAGGTACTTCGGGTCGGCTTTGTTGTTCAACAAAAGTTCCCGATTGAAATGTGCCGGCCCGACTATATATATAGCAACCCTAAGGGAATGTTTATTGTTGCCAGACAGACATACATTATTTTTAATGGGAATCTTGTGGTAGAACTACTGTAGTTATCTACTACTTACAAAAAAATTGTACTAACCTGGCCCTCAATTGGGTTTGGACAGATGAATATGGGCGACAATCCTCCGGCGTAAACGGCTATTCTATTTCGAGTCCTGCATAAATGCTGTAGGTCTGGCGTAACGGTGATATTATTGAAAAGTGTAAAGTTATCGAGCTCAGGTTCCTTTAGTATGGTTCCACGGATTTGAAGGTAAAGATATCGGCCAGGAGAAGGATCGATTAACCACGGACGGTGTTCACAGCGTTCCTGAAAATATTTAATGAAACTTTAGAATATTTGTTTGATTCTTAAATTTATTTTATATTAGTTAATGACACACTATATTTATTTTATATTAATTAGGTTTCATATTGTTTTGTACAATATTTTTTTTTATTAGAAATGGGTTTGCTCTTGGCCAACATCCAGCTGTGTTGCGAAGATGAGGCCTATGATGGAGCGAGCTCATCCAGAAAATGCCTATTCACTCGAACTCGAATATCAATATCAATAATTAAAAATGGAATCGATCATTAAAAATGAAAAATAAATAGACCTAATGAAATAATACTATCAATATGATCTTCAAGTATTAAAATATATGTCTCCTTTTTTGGTATAAATACTTACTGAGTCAGTTAAAGGCTGTGCTGCTGACAACCTGAGCTCTCCACTGGGGCCGTGCACCTTGTGACTACTCTCGCAAACGGATTCTAATCTAATAAACTCCACAGAGGCTTCAAATCCGAATGAACGGAAGTCATCGCTCGCAGACATATTTACAACATCAAATTTGAGTTCCGCTACCGTTGATGATGAAGTGAATTCGTAATCTCCCGTATCACTGAAAATTATATAGTATATTATTTTTATTTTATCAACATGCCACTAAATTATTTAAACAAAAACAAAACAATAAAATATTGACAGTGTACATTGTATTTTGCAATCATTGATTGTGCAACCCTTCTGGCGGCAGTAACCACTCTAATACAGAAGACCACCATAAAATAAAAGAACACGTGCTGTTGTGCTTTATTCCTTTATACCATTGAAGACGAACCCATTCGCAAAGTGGTTAGGTGCTTGTTTTAGGGCTCTGTTAAGGAGCCAGCATAAACTTGCGGCCTTTCTTGTATAGGTGACAGTAGTCACCTAACAACAAGTGGACAAAAAGCTTTTACATAAAATAAATTATAAGAGAACAAATAAATTGTATTTTTTTTAAGATAGCAGCTAAATAACTGTCTTCATAAATTTATAATCACATTATATTTTTAAAATTTGTGAAAGATTAGACATTGTTTGGAACAAATTTGTCACCACTCCCAAATAAGCAGCTACGAAAAATGGATTCAGCGAAATTAAAAGCGTTATATACTTTAAACTATCCAATCTTAACCAAAAAAATCTAAATCTGAACCAAATGGTTAGTGAAATTATGTCTTAAATAATATTACCTGCATAAGCAATCCCTTGGTACTACGGGTCCACTGTCACGCCATAGCCTGTCGAAGATCCTGACGGCTGCAGTCGGGTCACCAGCGCACCGATACCACGGAGAGTGAGCAGAATGGACAGACCGGCAGAGACGACCGCCGCTACGAACGCCCCATACCCTCAATCTGATCACTTCGCCAGGATTAGCTTCGAACCGATAAGTACAACTGAAATCAAGGAAAGTTATGTTATAAATACATTATTAATAAAAATATTTGAGCCATCGTTTTTAATTTGCAATTTAATTGGTACTAGCGATCCGCCCCCTAATTCGCATGGATACATTTTTTTCTGCAAATTAAAGGCAAAGATTCGAATAGGAACGTCGACATTCGCCCATCTGTTTAATAGATGAAAATTATTTTATTTGAAATTATATTAAGTACCTAATATATCGCGAAAAAGTTGCCTGAAATTTTTCAGTTAAGGATATGTCATTCATTACATTCACTTAGTTCTAAATTAAACGACATGCAATATTTACACCTTCTTGGTCCTGATAAATATCTTTAACTATTTTTAAAAACATTCGTTCGCTTAATTGTTACTTAAGTAACATTGTTACTTACGACGACTGAAGTACCAATTAGTACAGAAGAATCAAATTGATTTTGAATTAAAGTTAAATTAAACTTAATGAATCAACTATCCACTCGACACGTGTAAACGGCCCATTAGTTACCTGAGTGGGGGAGTGTAGTACGCACCTGATATTTCGTGCCCCTCCTCGACCGTATAAAAACACGTCCCTTGGCGACGAGAAAGTCACAGGCGGATCCGGCGGTGCCTCTGGAAAGGACCGGGAGGCGAAACGTCTAGAACAAGCTCCTCGACCCCACGGCTCGCCGTCTTGATGAAGATCAACGAACTCGTAGAGGGCTTTGAAGTGGACTGGTCTGAAATGTTTTCGTTGTATGAACACAAATTTAGTACGGCAAAAGTTTTACAAGTTTTTTATTACTTTCTACAATAAACAGGCAAGCAAACAAATTCACAACAGTAACGAGAAAAAGTCTGTAATTTTAAATGAATGCATAGAATTACTTGAGAATTCCACTTCACTGGATTTAACATTTTGAATACGATTGAAAAACTTGAGACCATTATTTGTGTAGGAGCGAAACTGCAAGTTTATAACTTTCACACAGTATCTTTTTTACTGTAAAGAGGGGGCAGACAGCTAATAACTTATATATATATTTTATTATAAGTATTTATAAAACTTCCCTGAAAAACTATCTGATGATGTAAACCGCATCAAAATCCGTTGCGTGGTTAGGAGTTAGCAGCCATACAGACAGACGCGGAAAGTGACATACCTACTATGTATAGATATAATAAAGTCCACACATGCATTTTAGTTAAATGTAAATTACAATAATGCCTTACTTCAAAGCCGTTCCTTGTGTAAGTTTTAGTTCCAGAGTCAAAGAATCCCCCTTTGAAAGGAAGCTCTCAGTTCTAGCGCATGCTCTGGATTTCCTCAATAGCGCGTGTTCACAAGTTCTCGGTGCGCGTTCACGACAAAATCTTGCAACCAACGTTGCATTTGTTGGTGGACGGCCAACGATCACAGACTGAGGGGATGTCGCTCTTGACATTTGCACAGAGCGTTCTTTATCACTGTAAAAAAAATAATACATTGTAAAAATACAATTGCTGCATCAGACTGTGTAAACGCAATATTATATTATATCCTACTTATGAGCAAATCTTCTACTTTGTGAAGAGGTTAGTAAAGGCGGGGCACACCGTTTTTGCAATCATTAATTGGGCAGCCAGTCAGGCGATAGTCACCACAGTGTCACAGTGGGGATTGCCAGAATATGGTGTTCGAAAATTTTAGTCAGTTTGTTAGACCACATAGGTATTTCCAAGATCTTTTCTTTCCAATGTGTATTTTAATTTCATTTTAATGTGCAGCTCAACCACGATTTTAATGTGCAGCTGAAAGTTCTATAATATGAGCTATCACTGTCTTATAAGTATGATAATCCCAAATATGTAAATTTATTTGTATTGGTAAATAAGCAAAAAACTTATTTAAGAGCTCCACAGCAGTGACGTGGCTATTTTAAATGGCTTACATTTTTCACTTAGTGTTCAAAAATAAAATAGTTATGCAAAATTATGTTATACTTCTATGAAAAAGAAAAAGCTAAAACTCACCAGAATATATCACTACAGCCCGGAGATATTCTCATTGGACCATCCCATATATTTAAATGGCTTCCGCAGTATTCGTCTTCGGGTAAGTTGGGATACAGCGCGTTTGTCACATAAAATTTCAATACAGAAAACCACACTCTAAATCTTGGCGCTGAAAATGACGGCCGCCTGTATAAAATATTTCTCCCCGACGGCCCCGATGTGTCAATACCTTGCATATGATAAAGACATGTGGTATTAGGAGGCAGTGAATGCTGTGGGTGTTCCAAAATCCCCTTGCCGGTCCCTCGGATCCAAAATTCGCAAGCCCTTTTGTTCTTCGCATATGTCGGCGACTGCTGATCAACAAATCTGACCTAGAATCAATTAATCATGTGACAATATAATGATAAACCTCTTAGTACAGTTAATGGAATATTAACTACTAAGATTTTGCCTGCGACTTCATCCGCGCCCCTTTTTCTTAGGTAATAAAACATTTAGTCAATCTTTATTGCTCATATATTTCTGCCAGGCCTGGAATATTTTATTTTTATTTTTAGATTATCTCTCGATTTTTATTTATATTTTACTTTTTCTGTATCCTAGAGAACGTGTATGAAAAATTTCATGATGATTCATGATAATGACGAGTGAGACGTGAAAGCGTAACAAACAAACTGACTTTCGCATTTATAATATTAGTCAAGATTGTGGATTGATATGTATCTTACTTAACTTGTAAGGTAATTTGACTATTTCAAGTACAAAATTTAGCAAAAATAGAAGAGAATGAGAAAGGATAGTTTGGTTATCCAGGGCTTGTTATAATAGTCCGAGTAGTAAAGAATTGAGAATTTTGAAGGTTCTTTGTATATTATAAAATATATAAATGTATTATTTATCAATATATACACATACAGATATACACAAATTATAGATACATTACAAACTATAGGAGATATATAATTATGTCGCAGTATAATCGAAAAAAAAAAAACAAAACGGATTTTCGCAAAAATCCTAGTACGATTGCAAAAGACCGGATAATAGGGAACTAACAACGAATTTTGTAATCATCCGAGGTACTTTGAGGATCTTTGCTAAAATCACAATTCGTTTAGGACGATTAGAAAATGAAACGCTGATTGGTCAATGATGTATAGCTTCTCTGTTCTGGTTGGTCAATCAGTGCATCCGTCAGTAAGTAACGTTCATTTCGGCCAATCAGCGTCAAGACTTATGACAGTTGAGCGTTTATTCGCGTCTTACCTAAAACTGGTCGGATTTTTGCAAAGATCCTGAAAGTACCTCAGATGATTACAAATTTCGTTGTTAGTTTCCAATTATCTGGTGTATTGTAATCGATTTTTACAAAAATTCGTTTTTTACGCTTATATACTGCGACATATACAAGTGTATAACAGAAAGTTGATAAAATTTTGTATCAACAGAATCATGTTTGCTGGAGATATTGGAAAAGATGATTTACTCTAACGCAGTAGTTTCCCGGCAAAAAGGTCGGGGTCATGTCCTAATTCCATAAGTTGAAACAATGTGGATGTGGGTAACAGTTTGTTCGTTGCTCCATTATGACCGAACTGCTTCTGCCTACATTACTAATTACACTTTGGCAGAGGCCCAAGCGAAGCCTCCACGGCACTTCTTGATTTATTATTGTACAGCGAGGACGAAACACTTTAAATAACACTTCATTATGATATATGTCTCCATTAACCTAATTTTACTCCTATGTGCGAATGACTCAAATTATGACCGATCAACATTAAATCCAGACCTATCCAATATTGTACTTTAAACTAAAAAGATGAGCTCACTTTGTAAACTGGTAAGTTATCTAGTGAGCGCCCTCAAGTTTACATGAAGTACTAACTGGTGTTCGCGACTTCGTCTGCGTTGAAAAATAAAAATACATATAACATTGAATACGGTGGCGCTGAATTTTCATATTGTTAATAGATTTTTCGGGAACCTAACACTTTTTCAGGATAAACAAGTTCTATATGTAAATCCAGGTAATAAACTATCTGTGTGCCAAATTTCATCCAAATCTGTTAAGCCGTTTTTGCGTGAAAGAGTAACAAACATCCATACAACCATCCTCACAAACAATCGCATTTATTTCATTATTCTTAATTCGCATTTATAATATTAGTAAGATATTCTTTTGTGTAATATGAACTTCAGCAATTATTATATCTCAGGACAGCTACGATAAGAGACCTAAAAAAACCCTTACCTAATCATCGGTAAAAAATAATGTTTTATTTCTAGTGACATGTAAATCCAGAGAAGAGATCAAGCATTTTTCAATCAACCTCGGTTTGTCTATACACATGAATCACGAGGGAGCGATTCCCATTCGCATTGAAAGCGTAAAGCAGTTCACATTGTATTGTAACTATACTTATACCTTTATTTATTCTGTTGGGTCGTTCAAACAGTTTTATATTGTCTCTGTACGTAGACTTTATAAATTACATAACAATTTTTGTAAAATACCTCTCATATAAGACGATAAGTGTACCTATAGGAGCAATAATTTGGAACTTTCAGCTTAATTGCACTCTGGCAGCGCCCCAAAATGCTCTCATCTTTCCAAAGGGTATATGTTGAAATAAAAGTACCATAGTTCGCCAGTTTGCTCCTTAACGACTTCAAATCTTTATATTTGCATTAAACCGCAGCAATTTAGTAGAGTTAGATTATACTAACGAGTTAGGACTCGTTAGTATCGTAGTATCGTTAGTAACTGGTTGGATTAGGATCCAACCAGCTTAAACTTCAAATGATCTCAGAAAAGCTAAGAGTAAATTATTATTGCAATTGCTTGTAGTTACACTGAAGAAATAAAGTAAAATGATGCTTTTATTTAGAAGACTAGCATTTGCCCGTGATTTCGTCCTCGCTCCTTTTCTGAGGCTTTGTTTTCTTTTTTGTTTTTAGATGATCCCTCGGGACCAATACCTTATTCTGAATGAAAAGTACACTATGTCCAAAAGGAGTACCTTTTGTGTAAAATCGTGATCGGTTGAGTAGTTAAGGCGTGAAAACTTAAAAAACAAACAAATGAACACTTCAATTTTAATATTATATATAGATACTTACTTCAACTTCTAATTGAAAACCGTGGAGCGATTGTAACGTTGCGGGCTGCAAAAATGTGCCGAATGGCGAGGTTGTAAACTCAACCAACAATTCCGGGCCACTTGAAATTGCTTCTGGAACCGAAACGCCTCCACCGCAAAATCTCAATATAACCGGGTCCCTGGTTGTATAGCCATCATAAACTGTAACATAGTCCTGCACTTCGTCGCATTGTTGCCACACTTTCAGCTCGCGTCCATTGTTTCCGCGCTCTTGTTGCGATGTAGGATACAATGCCTTCTGACTTCTGATTGAAACCAACTGTCCGTTCGGTTGCTTCACGACTATTAGGGCGTGTTTTCCTTGAGGCACTTCGTGTTGTCTTACGGCATAGTAACAAGTTAAATTTCTTGGATAGACACCAGGGAAATTTGGCGACTGTAACCTACAGTTTTTACGATCGCAATCACTAAAGATCCGAGAGCAATATGTCCCGGAGATCAGCTCCCCGAGGTAATATTCAGTTTTTCCCATTCTCGCCACGTTATCTTCGCCGCGTGAGATGTTTACGGGGTAAGGTATTGGTCGAAGTTTGAAGAAAGGGCGTTCTGGAAATATATTAATTCCTTCAGATAAGCAACAGCTCAGTATATATTATAATATGTTTATAGATAAGTGATAAGGCTTTAAGATATTTACCTGGTGGTGGAGTACCGCCATAGCGGACAGATGCGTGTTCTCTTCTTAACACCTTATAGGCCATTCGAAAGTCAAAGTTGTAGTTATTTTGTTCTTTTGACAGATGTAAGAGTCTTATTATTAATGTAATTGATTTCGTTTCGCTATAATATATAGATGGCCCCCATGAGGTTCCACACCAGGATCCCCCAACTTGTGGACGACTCGCTTCCTGAATCTGCATGTATCCATCGGGACAGCCGTCTTCTGTGAACGACGTGAAACGACCCAGTGTGAAACTATCGAACAGGACCTGAAACAAATAAAAAGCTTACATTACATTGAAATTAGTGACTTTATTGATTATTTCTAGTAGTGGCAAGAAACATGCGATCATAATCTGGGTAGACTATTTAGCGAGGGTATTCCTTTCAGGAGACCAATGTGAAATAGTTTAGTTTCATTAAGTACTTGCTGGTGCTCGCGACTTCGTCTGCGTTGAAAAAAAAAAAAGAGTAATTGTAACCTTTATCTTTATCTCTGTGACGACGGTGACGCTATTTTTTATATTTTTAGACGATCCCTCGGGAAACTAACGTTTTCCAGGATAATAAATCTCCTATATGTTAACCCAGGTAATAAACTATCTCTATGCCAAATTACGTCTACTTCTGTTCAGTAGTTTTTACGTAAAATAGTAACAAACACCTATACATACATTTATCCATACATCCATCATCCTCACAAACTTTTGTTTATATTAGTAGGATGTAAACTTATAATATTAGTAGGTGTTAAAAGATGCCAGAGCCTATTCCCTATTTCTATCTTATCCTTCCCTCCGTCCTACCAATGTAGGCAGGACGGTACTCAGAGTAAATCGTGCCTGCGTGCTTACCGTTACGTGCCGACCTCTATCATAAAAAAGTTTCTACTTGTAGACATAAATATATAATTTTCTAATAACAAAAATAAAACCATTTAAACATAACACCCAAGTTTTCACACATTCAATGAATAAACATTTCTTTTCGTATATTCATAAACCGAACGTTCATAGATTAAAATATACAGTTTTCGATGAAAGAGCAATGTGCCAATTCGTGGTTTGTGGTTCACCAGTGAAAGAGAAGTTTTAAAACAGAAAATATTGATTCCAGATAGGAAATTGCGAAATGATGAAAAAGTGTTTTTCATTCCAAGAATTATTTCGGAAATGTAACTAACAAAATTTCCTATCCGCTATTTAACGAACAATAGAATCCTATAGTGAACGAGTTAAAAGCGGTGCTCTATATGAAAATATAACTTTTAGCTAGCTAGATACAGTTGAACGAATTGAAACTAGGCAACACTGGAAATCCAATTTGAGGGTGCAAATTGCATCCAGGCCTTGTACCTAGGGAATAAAATGTCGATAAGGATTCTGTTCTCAGAATTTATGTATGGCTATTCTGCAATGCAACAAAGGTAGTTTGATTTTATTCGCACTATTGAACTCACATCTGTTCAACTGGCCTTTGCCAATTGAACGTATATTTCGACGTTATTTTATTGTGTGACGTCTCCTTTGTGATTGAATCGTTTGAACTTTTGGTTTCTGTGCTCTGTATATAAGGCAGAGTTCGCTTCTGTTCAGTAATGAATAGGAATTTCAATTCGTTCTTAATTTAAATTCGGAAATACAATTGAATTAAAATGGCCGTTCTATATACAGGCTGAATATATTAAAAAATTAAATAACAATAATAATTTAGAGTGGCAGGGCACACTGTGTTTCGCAGTCATTTTGACAGCCCGTCTGGCGGCAGTAAGACAGGGTGGCTCTTAAAGAAGACCACAGTGAAATAACAGCATGTTTGCTTTTGTGTTTTGGTGAGTGAGTAAGGGATGTCAGAGCCCTTTTACCTATCCCTTCCTTCCTAATCTTTAATCCTTAATGCTACTATGGTCGGCAGCGCACTTGCAGCACCTGTGACGTTACTTATGTTATAGACGATTATAAGTATTATAGGCCTGCCTGTCGATCTTAACACAAAAAAATCCATTCAAGAGTTTGCATATTAATTATGTAGGTACTTTTTTTAGAACTTTTACATTAGTCTTCTAAACTGTTATAACTTTCTCTACTTTATATTTAAGGTAACTACCATGGTAAAGTTTTATATGTACCTACTCATAATGCGACCGAGACAATTTGTAGACATGCTAGATTGATATATTAAACTGTTATATTATTACAACAACGTTATATAATATGGACGAGATATACAACAAAATTATATACCGACCGACATTTAAAATAAATTTAACAAAATATAACTGTGAACGTTATACGAGTCATGAGAAAAGAATTCCGAAATACTGTGACACATGTCTCGACATATTCGCTTCGTTCGAGCAGAAAATACGATTTAGTTCCCCGCTGGGGATATTTCTAGCGAGTCTGATGAAATTTAAATGCCAGCCGCCAACAACTAGATATTTACGCATATCAATTCACCAAGTCGGAAAAATGACAACATTTTATAAAACACTAGCTTGAATGGAGTTGCTTCAAGCTAGTGTTGCTGAAGCTAGGTAGCTACTGTCGAACTGTTCAAGCTAACTTGAATAGAGTGAAACATAACTACCATTCAAGCTAACAATTGAATTATTTCATATAAAAACTGAATTTCAAATAAAAATAAAATTTAATATCGTATGGTCAATTGCTATTAAAGACTTTATTAAAATGTGTAAATGGTGACAGCTGGAAATTGGCTATCTAAATATTTTGTTTCATATGTTTCATAAGTGTATTTTTTCTGTATAAAAAATTTAATTATAAACAAAATAAAGCTTCTGGCGAGTGATATTGCAACTCTTAACAACACAAACAGGCGACGGTATGTTGCTATGGTCGTCTATTAACACAAGCAACGACACTGCAATTGCTCTGGCGAAATCGATATGTTAAATGCTAAGATCTCGTATAAGGGAATAGACTCTGCATCAATGATATTATAATATAAAATAGTGTGTGCCTTGTCAGTAAGAAACACTACAATGAAAGACGTAAAAAGAAGACGAGCAGCAGTGGCAGAAGTTCCATTTTTATTTATTTATCACAAAATCCACAGCACTCAACATAAAATTTACAGACAAAAACATGTTTTATACTTTACAGCCAATTACGTATTTTACATTTATACAATGAGAAGAAATCTTCAATATCTTTTTAAAAATATCTTCTTATTTTATGGTCGAAAGACAGGCTGAAGGTATGTACCACTTTGATAGTAGGTGGCTAGTGTCGCCTATAACACAAGCAACGCCACAGGTGCTGCAAGTGCGCTGTCGCGACTATATTAGTAGGATTAAGGATGAGGGATTGGGAAAGGATAGGGAAATGGGCTCCATGAAAAAAAAAAAAAAAAAAAAACTAAGACCTTATTAAACTACTTAAAAATAATTAATTATAGTTTAGTTATTTTTAATTATAGTTTAAAAAATTAAATAAACCAAGACCTTATTGAACTAGTTAGCTTATATTTTTCTTATTCTCATGTGTTTTGATTTCTTAATATTCCTTTTACATAAATTAGTAACCGATAAAGGTAACCGAAGCTTAGACGAAGCTTTTGATTGATGGTTACAGTTATGGAATTCCGTTCACGTAAATCATGAGAATAGCTTTAATATTGGCACGGCATTATGCTGATGTAGACATAATAATAATAATGGCAATAATGTCGCTAGTATTACAGCCAAATAGAAAATCAATTACCAGCTACGAAATTGATTCTCATACACCCTCCCCTATTATTGTTTTCGAGGATTACTGTAATTGCTTTTAGAATTATTTAAATGATTTTAGGTCAACGATTCATCACTACATTATTTATATAGTAATTTTATTATAATATCAGCTGTTGTACGTCTATCGTTGGACATAGACCTCCCCTATAAGGGGCGGGGCAGGGCAGGGCAGACCTCGTTTCGCAGCCATTTGGGCAGCCCGCATGCGGCAGTAACCCTTTCCTTACCTAATACCTTATCGTTAATCCTACTATGGATCAGAAGCGCACTTGCAGCGACTGTGAAGTTGCTTGTGTTATAGGCGACGGTAGCCACCTACCATCAAGTGGACCGTCAGTTTGACTGTCGACATAATGAAAAGATTCTTTGTACAATGTCGACCACTTTGGTTTTCCAACGGATCTCCGAACTTTGGATATCCGAATTTTGGCCACGGAGAAATGCCGAGCATTTGCCCTCTACATAGCTCGCTTGCAATTTGTGGACGAACTATTTAGTAACAATTAACTATTTATAAGCAATTAATGTAAAAAAGAATCAATACTTTCCAATGAGCTCGTTTTACGCTCATACAGTTTGCCAGTCGAGCAAGTTCGATGCGAAACAAGCAACAAATTCACAACTGGAGTTCATTGAAGTTAGCCTTCGCTTCGAGATGTATCTCTTTTTATCTCGATACACGAAGTAACTGGTGGAGCATTAATATTGTTTGCACAACAACCAACGGACTAGTTTTGTTTGCGATTGCTTAGATTGGAATGTAGAAAGATGATCTAGGTTATTCTAAGTGATGTTAAACAATTATTTTTATACTGCTTTACTATTTCAAGCTGATCCTTGTTGAATCAAAAACTTCTTGAGCACATACGCAGCCAGAGAGTTAGCGATCACAGATCACATTCTAGTAAAATAAATGTAAAAAATTAATATAGGAAAATTAATGTAAAATATTGTAGATGCTGATGATATATTCGTAAGCACTACTGTACTTACGAGAGAAATCTAGATTCCGTCCACATGATCCTTCTAGAAAATTAGCCTTCTAGAAGGATTATCTTTCTAGACATTGTTGCACTGCACGAAAATAACTCGGATAATGTGGTCTCCATTTCCACTTTTAAGAAATATGAAACTTACTATTTGTAAATGAAATATAAATACTAGCAATTTATTAATTAGAATCTAAAATACATTTTAGGCATTTAATAAAAAATTTAAACATATATTTCAAAACTTAACGAAACATGTTACCAAGTATTTGTTTACGCTTTGCACCGCGTAAAAGGACAAAGGGAGGCCGAGTTTGCCGCCCTACCGCAAGAAAATTTATTTGTGCAGTGAACGCCCGGCACAAAACACTCGCTACTTCTCCTTTATTTTGCTTTATTAAGTCGTAGTTTAGACTGTTTTTATATTATTTTTTATGTTGCTTTTTTTATACTAGATGATCCGATAAAATTTCAGACTTGTCCCATGGATTTTACAAATGTTGTCCCGATAATTTGACGAACACAACCAAAAAAGCGGCAAAATTGCGCTCCGTATGGGATCCGATACATGTGGCAATTGATTTTTTATTTATATAGATGTAGTCGCGTATCTTAATAAATTATATTGCTGTAAAATATCAACTAAAACTTTTGATTAATTAAACTTTTTGTTTTATAACAATGGGAATTGTAGATGAGAGTTACACATCATATGCGAATACTGTAAAGTGGGCAAGTGGGTGAACGGCCCACTTGATGGTGGTGGCTACCGTCGCTTATAACTTCTTAAGTAGGTAATAAGATTAAGGAGAAGTGATCTCTTACTCACTCACCGAAACACAACAGCACACACTAGAACACCGAACTTCGCTGACGAATCCTGAAGAAACAAAAAGTAACAAATAATTTTTCTATCCGCCATTTTATCTAGAAGTTACAAAGTGTGAACTAGTCTTTAATCGCACAATTTTCTCGCGCTATGCTACGCCTCGACCGCATTCTCATTGTGAAGTGTTTCCTTTGTTTACTTTTTTAAATTATTTCGCGTATTCGCCGTGTTAATAAAGAAGGAATGTGTAGGCCAGGGTGGGGGACGGACTTTGACAACCGCATACGAAACACTAGTTCGAAAATTCGAAACCACATTTATTACCAAAATATCTACACTTTTTGATAATACTTTGTTTCAAAATGATGTGCTATGTTATATTAGCAAAATTAATTTGCTTTTAAATAATACTTAAGTTAAATTTCTTTGTTATACCGTAAGTTTTAGTTAAATTCTATCTCAAAACATTTATGTTAATTAAATTAATTTGTTATTTATTGGATTTTAAAGTGAACTTTCAAATATATTTTAACAGCCAATTCTTGATTTCCATTTGAAACTATGCAAATGGTTAACTGTGAAAATAGCAATTCTAACAGAGAAGGTGGAACGATAATTTGCAGACATGGATAACTATGTATGATAAAAAATAGGAATTGATGAAGTATATCTGCGCCGATAAAGCGTCTATTTAAATGGTAAATAAAAATGACTATTTGAGCATACAATATTTATAATTTGTAATTTGAAAAAACACTTTTTTGGCTAAATTTGTAAATACATAGTCTCTGTGAAATATGGTATTTTGTGTACCTACTCATAATAAATAGGCATATTAATATTATTTAGATATCATTATGCTTTTAATAACAAATCAAAAAATTTGGATGTATTTATAACGAGTATGCTCTTAACTATATTTTGATAAGTAATGATTGTAATAATCGTCAGTACACTAGCAAAGTACTGAGGGTGAATGCCAGTTTTAACATCATAAACCAAGGTCAACCTTAACAAGATGATATTATTTAACTTTTCAAAAAGTACAACAATGATATTATTTAACTTTTATTTGCCGAGAGTACATAATAATCCTTATGTCGAAATTTCGATTCGTATTCGAAATTTTTCGTAACACTAAACCCAAAACGGGAATGAAATTATAGCTGGAATTTCAGGATAATTTTAGTAATGGCAAGAATGCAAGTTTCCACTTTGTAGCACGCTATGCAATTTTAATATTGTGATGTGTGATGTTAAAATTTTTTTTTTTATGAACATACCGGTTGAAAATATGTAGGTTTTCAAAAATAAAAAATGCTTCTTCAGCGGACCATCATTAAGGGTTTTTGTTGTATAGTGAATGGGTGGTATACTTGACAGCGCTTTTCGTCGCTACCCTTCGCAACCCCTCGAAGCGAAATGAGGTGTCTACGCTAGTCATTATGTGAAGTATTATACAATTCTATAAATATTACACTGGTTCGACAGAACTACGTGTTATTTGAGAAAAAAAAAAGTATATTCATGAAGATTTTTTTATGTTTTGTGTGTTTATTTTTTATTTTTAATACAAATCTATATGAGATTTGTATTCAGTTTCAGTGACTCCCACACTAACTAAGCAACATGAAAAGATACAAACAAACACAGTCAATAAAGAACATAATTAACACCAGAGGCCTGTGACTCTAAAGGTCTGTGACAGCCTGTACGCTGTCAATCCTGCAAGAATTTGTTTATAGAATGCTTAAAGCCCATATTATACTTATTATACTTAGCTAGGAAGCAACATCTCAGAAGCAAGATTGTTTCAAAGTTCGCTCGTGGGATAAAGATTTCATCCATCCGGGCCTTGCGCAGCGACGCTTTATAATATAAAAATAATGCAGATGAACTCCACATCTATGGCGCCCTGTAGGTATGACTGAACAACTAATCAGAGTAGTCACTATTGTACAACCGGTAGAGCACTCAAAGAGAGGCTACATGTCTTCTTACACTAATTGCTGTTATGTGAGATGAATTATCAATTTGCACAATTTGTCGTTGCAAGGCGTGAAAGGGATCTAGCTAGCGTTTTGGGCGCCAGGCCGAAGGAGAGAAATCTCCGTATGGAACTTAATATCGCCCTTATTTCTTTTTAACCTTTTTTTAAGCAAATTGTTAATTTTTATTATTTTATTTTATTTTATTTATATTAGGGAAACATACAATATCTCGCTACACATTATACACATACATACAAGAAAAATATAAATAAGCAAAGTTTCCACTAAATTACTAAACATATTATAAATTACAAGTCACTACAGAATTTTGGAGCTGGGAGAAAACATACAAATAGGTAAGAAGTAAACAAAAAAAAAAAAAAAGAAAGAGAAAAACAAATAAACTAATTAACAAATAACATATAACTTACAAAATAAATAAATTAACTGGCCGTTACAAAAAGGAACTATATTTTCGAGAGCTTGTTTAAGGCTTCGTTTATAGGCTCCTATAGTACAACTGAAAATATCTAGATCTAACAAGTGTTCATTATAATATTCAAATTATTGTTTTATTCTATTGTTTAAAACATTTATTCAATCTTTATTGCTTGCTCGCATATTTTATGTCGGGCGTTTTTTTTATGTTAAGGTCGACAGGCTGACGGTCCACTTGATGATAGGTAGCTAACTGTCACCTATAACACAAGCAACGCTATAGGTGCTATAAGTGCGCTGCTGATCATAGAAGGATTAAGGATAAGGTATAAGGACGGGATGGAATCAAGTTTAGAAATATTTTCGAGTCTAATTGTCGGCCTTAAAATCCAATAAAGGTCGTAGTAACTTAAAAAGCCAAGCCAATCTGTATATAAAATTTTTTCTTGTGGTGATAGGATTTACAAAACAACAGATACAGCCGGGGTACGAAAAATTTCGTCACTTTTCAAATTCATTCCTTTATCAAGTCGTAGACTCTTAGCACCTTTTGAAACAAAGGCACTAAGCAGACTACTTACAGACGTTTGAAATGAAATTTTGGCATGACTGATAATTGAAAACGTGAGTGGATGTCACATTTTTTGGGTTTTTTTCGTTTTTTTTTTGTGCTGATGAAGGTGATGTCCATATAAATTATTACAGACCTCAAGATCGTCGATGTAAGACATATTTTGGAAAATAGAGTTGAAAAATATGTTATGTACAGTTAATTTTAAAAAGCAAAAAGTGCAGAAAAGTTTACTTTTGTTAAGGGAAGAAGGATGTTCACTTTTTTTTTTTAAATTAAATAATAAAAAATAATACAAGTGTTTAATTGCTATCTTACCATTAATATTTTAGGTTGTTCAGTTCCGTGGCGACTTATCTCAAAAAGTAAAACTTTAACCTCGATTTACTCAAAATTACAATTAAGCGACTTATCACCTTCAATTGCCTTAGTGCAAGCAAAGCCTTTAAGGTGACAAACCTTTTCTTACCCCGACTGTACTTACAAGTTGTTTATAAATTTGAATTAGGAATTTTTTTATCACAATTTCAATTTTATCTATACACTCGTACAATATTATCAGCGAGTGATAAAGTCACAAGCCCATATTTCTTAATATTTTTTCGACTGACTACAAGATTGATGTCTTTTTAATATTATGATATAAAAATATTATAAGATTACGGTTTAAGATAATAATCATTCGTTCGGTATTAACGTGACATTACTTGTAAAGTTTTCACGAAAACAACCTTTAAAAATACAAAAGTTGCAACTTCATGGTGAATTATTGCAGTTCTATTATCCACTGGAAATGAAATGTGAACAAAAGAAAGTTTTAACTTACTTATCCATTCAATTCCAAGTTACATTAATTCATTCTAATGTCTTTGACTTGTGCAAAGTATTAGCAAAAATTGAATTATCTTCAACTTTTGTCTCAGTCATTGAGATATTTTATTGCTGTCCCAACTAAAGCTCAATATATTTTTCAAATATTACTAAAGAACTTTAGATATAACAGAACGGGAGCTTTTCTGCATCTTATATTGCATCTTCTGTTGCGTTGCTTGTTATAGTATGCATGTGTTTTAATCTACCAGTAAGTAGTCTATCAGCCTGTCTGCCGTTCTTAATGGTACAAAAAATCAGATACATACTGCATTAGGTTATCCACAAATCCCACTATTTTAAATGCGATAGTTTGTGAGTATACACAAAAACTACTATTTGTGAGGATTTGTGTACATAGACTATGATTTATAAAGATTACGATAAGATTACGGGTGTTTTTATAATTTATAAAGAACCCAGATGAAGTTTCAGGCAAAAACTAGTCCATATAAAACTGGTAATCTTCTAAAAAATACTACATATCAATTACAGTGAATTGTTGTGGACTGTTGTGTGAATCCACAACAGGTTATCACCAGAACACCAGATTTCGTAACGAATGTTTGCTTAGAATTTTGGTCAAGTTTCCAAGAGTCGAGGCAACCGTATCAAGATTCACACAAAGCGTCTCTAGTTTATTGTTACAATACAAATAGCTTTAGGGAAGGGCCTTGTTCTCGAGTGTTCAAAGAGTCCTCCGCTTCAAACTAAATGAGGATTGCCTCTAGCTGGATACGCTTTAAAAGGACATCCACAGGAATCTCATGAATATAAATTTAAAGTGCGGGCTTAAGATTCTGTTGAAGTTTGTGTTTACGTTTTGAATATTAATGATTAATATAATAGTTGTTGTAAATGTGCCGTAGACGGGCAACAAGTCTATTAGATGGGTCGCTGCATACCCTCAGGTGGGCCGTAATGATATCACTGACTACAAAGAATGAGCAATGATTGGAAATGACCTCTAGTTTTCCTTAATCCTAAACCCGAACATATTGAATATGGTGATATTTCAAAATGTTCTTCTGTAAGATTTTTCCGGTTTGGTAACACTGCGAACATAAATAATATTTTCATTTTACAAAATGCCCATTAGAGCCATCTACCAACTAGATCCACAGTTTTCCCTCCGCAAAAAATTCAAAGAAATAAAAATTTTAAATGTTACATGTCAGCAAATTTACAAAAAAATAATTTACACTCATGAAAATATTAGTAAATTTAATAAAAATAATAAAAAAAAAAAACATTCAATTAATCAATGAATTTATTTGTAACTTATTTATATAACATACAAATAATAAATACACAGAGAAAAAAAAACAATAACAGGAATTATTCACAATCTCAAAATTGTAGATTTTTTAATTTTTTTTTTTATTAGAAATGGGTTTGGCCAACAACTAGCCGTGTAGCAAGGATGAGGCCTACGATGGAGAGAGCTCACCCAGAACATGCATATTCACTCGAACCTTGAAAAGATTTTGGTTATATGAGCTCGGAAATACATACGCCGGCAGTGAGTTCCAAACCTAGGCAGTGCGCATTATAAAGGATGTTTTAAAGCGCTTAGTCTGAGGGAGGGATTTCGACAAGATGAGGTTAGTAACCAGCCGTACGTCTATATGTCCGATGGAAGAAAGGGGAAGGCGGTATGAGTTCATGCAGCTCCTGAGCACACTCTCCGAAGTACATCTTATAAAAGACACATAGACTGGTAACTTTGCGTCTAAGCTCTATATATTGGTTTTTTTTAAAGTGTACAGTCGCCAATGAGTCTCCTAGCTTTGCGTTCCACCGAGTCGAGTGCGGCAAGTTGGTATTTGGCAATAGGTATAAATATAATCACAACTAGACTGCCAGTATCACAGTTCTGTTATCTTTGTATGATTTCAAACTGCAAACCATTATCAACAGAGAAAATAACTTAGTTTTATTTCTACTGTTTCCCAAACATATTAGATAAAATCACACATTCAATAAATAACGAAAAGTTATTTGACATATAACTCACGTAAAATTTTTCCTTAATTTTTCCTTTATTTTCTGAATTACAAAATTTAATCAAATTATTACCAGCATATACTCGTAACATTATGGGTTATCAAACTATACATTTTGGCTGTACGATAAGGAACAGTCACACAGTGAAATTCGATTAATATGGACGCAATGTTGATTTGATGTTTGAGGGCATAAAATTCTTTTGAAATATTTTCTGTTTATATAGAGGTGTAAACATAACGAAACATACAGTAGTGTTGAAATATATTAGTGTCTAAAAATGTCTTTTAGTTTGAATAGCAAAGTGTTTATAGTAACAGGGGGAGCTGCGGGTGTCGGCGCAGGTATTGTCAGACAACTGCTTTTCGAAGATGTCGGGGTAATGTTTTCACTGTACTAGAGTTGTTTTGATGTTACTACGTTTTTAAAATTGATTCCATAGTGGGAGGCAATTCAGAAAAGTAAAGAAAACAAAATCGGCCGATATAATCATTCTAAATTTAATTACACCACTCGATAGCTAAATGATCAAAGATTTTTTGTATATTCCAATTCGTTGGATATTTTATTTACATAGTCTATACTCATATTGTAAAAAGAGAAGATTTGTATATTTGTAATGAATAAACCTAAAAACTACTGTACCGTTTTTGAAAATTCTTTTACCTATAGAAAGCTACATTATCAGCAAGTAACTAGGCTAACAAGTTACGCGTGCGAAGTCGCGTGCAACAGCTAGTATATAATAAGAACATTTTTTCAAGAACGGCTATTTCCAAAAAGTTTTTTTAAATATTTTGTTAGTACCCCGTGACCCGGTCCCCCGCAATCTATCAAGAAAAAGTTTTTGTTTATTGATACCTACCACAATAATCTCGTTTACTTTGTTTAATTTGTTTTATATTCGTAAAAGATAACTTTCCGTTGTTGATAAAAATCATTTCAAAATTTTTAAAACTAATAGTCTATGCCAAATAATTATTTTGAGTGGTATTTTTCATGTGAAGTTCAAATACTTGAAATATGAATATTTGAACGCGCTTAATACATTTTATTTCACACTAAAAGCCAAGCAAATAAGAAACAAAAGTAAAAAAGGTAAATCTATCACCGATTGAGTCCGTCCGATAATGAGAAGAGACAAAATGTGCCTATAAAATGTGAATTATAAATAAACGGTGGCTGAAATCGTGAGGCACAACTAGTTAAACCTAAACGCAGTAAATTTCTCCAATTGTACAACTATTAAATTGAATTAAGCAGTAAAACCCTCTCCCGTTTCCAGCATGTCGCGTTTCTCGATGTTGCTGAACGCGAAGGAGCGACCCTTGAGGCAGAACTCTCGAACAAGTTCGGAGCACTAAGAGCCAAGTTTATAAAATGCGACATTTCTGACGATACCCAACTAGCCGCAGCGTATAACCAAGTTTTCGACAAATACCGAAGATTGGATGTTGTTATAAACAATGCCGGCGTGTTGATTACTGATGAAACACTCTACAAGACACTCATCGACATAAACTTCGTAAGTGAATTAATCCATTTTTAAATTAAAAACTCGAGATACAATTCTTACCCGAAGATACTATGGTAAATAAATTAGTAAAAATTAATCACACGTAAAAGTAACTAAACACGTATAAAGTAAATAAATACATACAATAATCCTCAGAAACATTTTTACGTAATAAAATAAATGGGGAAAACATTGTTAGTTTTCCTTTTAGTTCTTGTATGTCTTAACACTAGTTTACCTCGATTTTACCTAAAATTTAAAATGTCACTACTGCATTTTTACTTATAACGCCCAATGACTAAAACACAGATTTGCCTAGATTGTATTAAGACCATAAGCACTCAAAGACTAAGAAGTAGAATGCAAAAAATCCAGATGACTAAAAAACTTTATGCCTCAATATACTATGTATAAAATACACTCCAACACTAAGAACCTGAATGCAAGTATCACGCATTAACTGCTGAACAGAATTTTATAAAATTTACTACACAGACAGAATACTCCACAGATACAATTTAAATCTCAGTAGAAGTTGGATTTACAGTTCAGAAATATGACGAAGCCGAATTTTTTTTTTAAATTATAACTTATAGAACAGATGGCCTGAGCGGATATATGTATAAACATGTAGCTTCTAATATGGCAAAAAAAATTTCAGACAGCAACTGTTAGCAGCACATATAGAGCTTTAAACATAATGGGGGTCGACCAAGGCGGCAGTGGAGGCATCATCATAAACTTGTCCTCACTATTAGCTCTTCAAAACAAAAGTCATTTGCCCCTTTATGCTGCAACTAAGACGGCTGTACTGCAATTCAGCAACTCTATAGGGGTGGGTAGATATTTTTAATACCCTTTTTATTTTAATTAATAAATGTAATTTTAATTTGTGTTTCAAGAGATACGATTACAATAAGATTTATTATACATATTCTCATGTAAATAGTATTTTAGTGTAAATGCTAGTACGCCTATTAAAATTGGTAGGCAGTCAATCAAAGAGGTCTATGTCCATGAGTGGACGCTTCAGGGCTGATAATGATGAACGCGTATTAAAAGTATTAAAAGTTAGACTTTAATTAAGAAAACATACAACCATACCAAATCGTTTTATTAGAATTAAATTAAAAAGTATCGGGATCTAACACCTCAACAAAGAACACGTCATTCATTTAGACGTACCAACAGTTCGCGTAAACATGTAAATGTTTAAATCATTACTTAAGTTCAGTTAAACAATTTAAACCCGACATAACGTTTGATAGACTTACGTTCACTTTTATATCACTAGAGATTGTATTTGAAATAATATATAAAACCCTATGATGCATTTATTTCCACATGAAATGGTATGCCTTTTTGCATCTCTCTAAAGAATGTTCCTGCAAACCTCCAGGTTACCAGCCTTAATTAAAAGACAATAGGTTATTTTTGTTGAGTTGTTGAACTAATATGTCACGTGTAGAATTTCCAAGTTATTATAAATGCTGTTTTCATTCTGCAGTCAGAGGAAAATTACGAGAAGAGTAAAGTTCGAGTTGTGACAGTGTGCCTGGGACCTACAGACACCGCTATCCTACATCGACACAACTTGGAAAAGTTTGACAAAGATTGTTCCCAGTGCCTCACCTCACGCGCTCCAGAGAGGCAAAAGTAAATCTTTGTCACATTATCTTTACTTAGCAAGTTTTCTATGAACTATTATTCTAGATAATTAACGTTCCACGATAGTTTTATGAGAAAAGTTTCTGTGCATCTCGAAAGTAGGTGAGAAACTGAAAAAGCAGTTTTTCAACATTTTATAGTACCCACTAGTAAAGTGAATAAATTCTTGAAAGTGTCAATTCACAAATTTATTGCAGTACTGCGACACATTATTTCTTTACCAAAAGATTTCACATTTCAGGAGAATATAAACTAGATTCTTGCTAACTTGATCTGGTATTTCTGTCTGTACCTTTACTATGCATAGCTTTTTTGTAAAAAAAAATTAAATCAAAGACGTTTTCTCTACTGTCTTGACTTTTCTTTTGTTATTTATAAATTTTCTTTAAAATATTTGCAGACTTCTTTTCGCAATCACAGAAGACCATCGTGAAATGAAAACACATATTGTGCTGTTTTGTTACAATGTTTTGCACTATTCCCTTACCCCCACTGTGTATCTTATCTTATCATAACCAACACATGACTTACTATCAAGTGTATCGCCAGTCTTTAGGTAAATATCATATTAATAGCTTAGTTAGGCGAGCAAACAGATATAAATTGTTTAATTACATTGTAGATACAATGTAATTTGACGACACGTTTGGTCTAGTGGCTAGTAACCCTAGCTGTTAACCAAACGGTCGCGGGTTCGAATCCCGCTAGGGGCAAATGTTTATGTGTTAACATTTTACCTTTGTACCCGAGTCATGGATGTTTTGTATTTATAATATGTATGTATTTACAAAAAAAAAAGTAATCTATGTAGTATATCAATTGTCTGGTATTCATAATACAAGCATTTGTTGCTTAGTGTGGAACTAAGATGGTGCTGTGTGGAATGTGTGAAGATATTTATTATTAATATTAATATTAATATTAATATTAATATTAATATTAATATTATTATTAATTAGTTTGAGTGGAATCAAGCTTGTCTTCCAATACACGCATATTTACACGTCTATATACTTTGAAAACTTACAATCACAAACAAGCTTACAGAAAAGGTATAAATGTAGATATGTAATGAAATTTTCAATGTTTGCAATGAAAATTCAAGCCTTCCAACATTCACCTGTACAACAAACCATACCTATTGATTGGAGATAATGAGTCGCCTATGTTCAGCAATGAGAAACATATTATGGGCAAATATAACTTCTTGAACAGAGCCTTTATTGGTAAGCGTTAACAGAAACGGCCGGATTCTCATAAATCTCAATAATCTGTGTTCCAGGGTGGCATCGGCAGTGACAGGTATAATTGAGGTGATAAATCGAGGCAAAAGCGGCTCCACGTGGATAATTGCTGACGATAACCCGCCTATGGATATTACAAATGACATTCAACAAGGATTTCAACACATGACTAGAGGTGTCAACAAAGCACTATTTGTTTAATATACTTACATGTACATTCTAAAGTGTGTTTTATTATTAGAAATCCTAAGTTATATTAGTAAGTGAAAATGCCATGAATTTATTTATTAAGAATAAATTTAAGTTTTACTGATTAATAATTATTGACTGAATAATAGACATACATATGCTTCAGTAACATTTTTACTCTACAGTTGCTATATACAAAGAAGAATTAAACTTGAAAGGTTAACGTTCTAACGTAATATTAAAATGATGTTAGAACGTAGCCAGTTTCAACAGAAAAAGAAAAACTTTTAGCCACGTGTATCCATTAATCCGCACTGGGTTCGCATGATGAATTACACTCTGAAATAACTTGTGATTACAAAAGAAAAATATGGTCTATACGTGTGGCAGTTGAGTAATTTATTATTATTTTTTTGAAGCACAATAGGTTTCAGAGCGTTCGTTTTTTTTAGGTTGCTCTAGATTTTCAACGAACGCGTCACATGTAAAAACAACACGATCTCATTATTTGACAAGTGTATTCATTTTTGTTTGCACAGCAACCATTTTATTTTTGGCGTTATTTTAATTTTAATAGAGTACTTAGATAATATAGCGTGTTTAAAAGAGATCATTCAGTTTTATATCAAGATCAAAATCAATCCTTGTACCTACCATTAGGTAAGCATTTTAAATTATAGTTTTTACGGGAAAAATAGCGTATAATTTGGTAATGGGGTTTTATAAGATATTTAAATTTGAAAGTATTAAAAAAAATTGGAAAAAGGGAATTTTAATTTTCGATTGTTGGCCCCATTTGCAAAAACTGAAATATTCACAACAAATTACTGAAATTAAGAAAAACTTATTACCAAATTCTCCAAAACAATAAACAAAGGACTGTTTATTTTAATGAAAACAACTTCTCAATTAAGGAACCAATTTACCTGATTGATCAAATAGTAATACAACATGTATTTAATTTCGTTCGCTTTTTTTTAAATTATCAATCAGTATAATAATATGTTCATTGTTACTTCTAGAGCTATGTATAATGTTTAAAGCTATGTTTTAAGGTAATACACATCTATCCATACATCCGTCATCCATCCTCACAAACTTTATTGCTTCTATTTACGATTATTTTTTATCATCTCAACATATTGGTCTCAGTCCAATTTAGAAATATTTAGGTAGTACTGTTATGCTAATAGGTTACCTAAAGTTGGCATGCAAACTGCAGTAGTCGGGACGGAATCTCCAGAGGCTTCGCTAATTTATGATCCAAGATTAGCCCTAATCCCTCTCGTTGGGCGCATGCGTCATGCAAATTAGAGGAACTCAACAAAATGTGCAATTTATTCTTACAATAACAAGGACAGACGTTTTATGTAAAACATTACCGCTAGTAAAATGCATAATGCGCATTACTTAAATAGCGCGTAGAGTCAAATGCATAAATATCCAAAGAATCGTTTCATAAATATATTTCTAAAAACGTTTATAATACATGTAGATAGACATCTGAACTGTCATTAATATGTCCCTAATGTTTTTTTTTTTCAATGACATTAATATCTAACATTGGTGATAATTATTTGTAGTATAGAAAATTTGTCTTTATTTTATGCTCGTTCGATTACTTTGCTATTTATTGTCTATTTTTGGAACATATACCATTAATCAGAAATTAAACCCATAAAAGAAATCAATCAGAAACTATTAGCTAAAAGACTTAATAATGATTGTTTAGCTGATGGTGTTGCTTGAGATTTATGGGTGAGTAAGTATTATGTTTATTGTATACTTGTTAAGAAATTGACGAATTTCAACTTCATATTCTGTGACGAACATCCTCACAGATTATGCATTTCAAACTGGTGATAAAATTAAGTGCAAAAGATTGTAAGCAACTGAAATGTAGTTGTATGCAATAAAGTTATTTTAATTTTAGAGGACATCCTTTTATCACTAATGAACTAAAGCTGGCTATTTAGACGATTTCTTGGGTTTTTTTTTACGACTTATTTCAAGTATTTACAATTACGTATGTAAATTACAGCTTCTGCTAACTCCTTTAGGAGGGTTAAAGTCCTAAGGGGATATCACCGAAGAACCGAAACTTTATAATCTGGATGGCGACCCGTTTTGTTTCTACTACTTACAATTATTTATGTATACGAATTAGTTGCTATTATGTGCTCATGTTTACAGTCGATTATTTTTTGTCTGGTAACGTTATTAAAAGTAATATGTTATGTAGTTAAATTTATAGCAAAAGTTACATATCCTATTCTCTGATAGGATAACCAAAACGAAGTTAATATGAGCATCGTAAACAACAAAGAAAGTTTAGTGGTCGGTAAACAAATTCTGTGGAATCTAATTAATAATTCACAGTTGCTAAGCTAAAAGTTATCTGACACGAATTTCGAGCTGAGCATTTGCCAAATCCGACCTCTTGCTGCTTAACTATTCAGGTTTCATTTCACCGAGTCGAGAATCCTATTATGCACGCTTATTTATCCGTGTAAAGGAACTCCATCGAGCTAATTATGTCTCATATTACAGAACTGTACTTTTATGTTCCTTTCCAAGAAAATGAGTCTCGAAGTTGGAAGGTCTAAGGTGACATTTTAAGGGGCAATTACGGACCACTCTTCTAAACGTTATGATAACACTAAGTAAATCTCGCTGTCAAAAATTGATCTGGCGACGTTTCATTACAGATGACCAATGTGTAACAGCATTAATGCTATTGTGTTTTGGTGCATGAATATGGGATGTCAGAGCCCATTTCCTATTCCCATTTTGTTTATTTATCCTAAGAGTGTTGACGGCACATTTACTTCTTGGAGTTGTTTGCGTTTATAGGCGAAGGTAATTGGTGAAATGTATCCAAAATATTTTTTTTTTCTTATAGACATTTCGTCATTCGTCATTGGTACGATCGAATAGACGTTAGTGAAAATTTTTTAATGCGAATGTTCGATAACAGAAATATTAGACGGAATTTTGCCGTGGTGATGTCGATTAGGACATTGAGGCTAAGGAATGAACTCTAGCATCCCTTACTAAAAAAAAAAAAAACATGACAAATAAAAAATAAACGTTTTTTTTATATCTTATTAGTCTTTTATATGAGTGCGGTCAATGCTGCAAGTCACCGATGCCTTTATTATAATATTAAAAATGCTATGTCTTCGCGTATCCAGCGGCTATATTATCACGAGGTAATTGCCCGTCGAACATTCCGTCACGGTTGAATAAGAGTCGTGGCTGAATGCCGAATTTCGAATGTATTTTTATAATTTACTGTAATATTGCCAAAAAAAATTCTTTCACGTAACATCAATGATATTGTTTTATGTATAGTAAGAAGTGGTACCTAGTCATATTTGTTCAGTTTTAAATATCAGTATAATGTAGACAAAAAGCGTGTATTTTTATAAAACGTATTATAGTAGGTAGGTATATATGCTCTAATGTGTTTAGGTACATTTGTCTAGTCAATATATTTTCGCCTACGCACAAAACATCACAAAACAACAAATATATATTCGCCAATGTGCTAGTGCGCGCAAGTATCTTTCGTGTATTGTCTTTTTTTAAAATAAAAATAATTTAAAGTAATGGTAAACAGAATGACTGAGCTCTTCTCCGTAGGTTAGAAGTAAACGAAGAAGAATTTAAAAAAAAATTAAAAATATTATTTTTAACTTTGCTCTTAATTTCGCGTTATACATAGAACACTGCTCAAAGTACATATTACTTAGTTGAAACTCAAGTTTCGTAAGTTTTAATACAAAGAATACTCTCATAACTCATAGTAGATACGTCAAAAAATTTAATTTTAATTTTAAAATTAATAAGAACAATTTACTGTTAATCTATGTAAATTGTCAACATAAAACTCTGAAACAATAAAATATTGAATGGAAACATATTAAAGAGAACGGAGTACATACATTGTTTGATTAAGCTATTGTTTGAACAATTTAGAAAGACGTTTTCATAAAACATGTCTATAAACGAAGCTGGGGGAGACCGACCGGCTTTCAATCCGGTTCGGTCCATTTGCGTATTCGATCGTCCCGAAAATTACATTAAATATTGCCTATGAATCAACTTCGTAGGCAATATTTAATAACTTTTGTAACAAATATATAAATAAAATTGTAATCCATTGCATATCATACCTTTAGTTTTTATCACACTATGTGTGGTATCATATAGGGTGGTGTTACACGTTTTTAGTATCACACTAGATGTTTTTTTTTCTATGTGTAGGTTTGTAGTTTTGTAGACACTGAGAGATACAAATGAGTTACTGAGATTGATAGGAGAAAAGACAGGGAATGTGGAGGGTATAGGGAAATGGGTTCTGTTCACTCCTGAAACACAACAGCGCATACTTACGCTTGTATTTTACGGTGGTCTTTGGAACTGCGAAACTATTAAACGACTACAAAAATCAAAAGTTTTATAAGTTATGTTCAAATTCTTTGAACTATTACATACTACATACGTGGTAGAAACATCGTGAAAATAATATACAAGTATATCTCAAATTCTCAGAACTTTCCTTCGCGGAGAGAACGAGAAAAGTAACGATATTTTTACGATGAAAAAATACAAAAGATAGGAAAGCATAAAGTTATTGTGAAAGGTTTTCGGTATTTCTTTGTACATTCAGTCAGAAAACATTCTTCACGAAAACAGGTAAATTTAAAAAGTATGTCAGTACCATTTACTTCAAATAAAAGAAGAATGTTTTTTATTATTTTTTATTATCTTTTTAAATTTTTTTTTTAAATATTTTTTCCCTATTTTGAAAAGTTCATACATTACCTACTATAGCCAACAATGAAATAATTAAACTTGCCTTTATATGAACACATCTAAAAGAGTAAGCACAAAAAATGCATCCTTAAATTAACTAATGCTTTTTCATAATCAAAGTTAATTAATTATCTACTAGTCACACAGTACACAGAGAAGCAGAATTTCGTACACAAATCTTTCTCGTTGATTGCTCTTTATTCCTATTGAAAACCGTATCAAAATAAGTTGGTGAAGGAAATTGTTACTGTGAGTCAAGCGTAACAAAAAAAAATACAATTATCTAGTACATTATTTTACTAGATAATTACTACTATATAATCTACTAGATTTTACTACTAGATAATCGTTGCGTTGCTTAGGAAGAGTTAGCAGACAGGCAGATGAGATAAAGATAGAGAACATTACTAAATCGACAGTGTTTCCGTGTTGATTTATTACAGCAAAGGAAGCGTAGATACACACACTAGAGACAATAGTCGACTGAGGTTTAATTAAATTTGTATGTAGTGAGTAATATAACATGGTGGAAATCGGTGATGCGATGAAACAAACGTTGCTTCCGGTCGCTGACTGGACAGCACAGCTGACCTATTTCGAAACGAGGGATAAACGTGCCTCTTTTCAACTCGTAAAATGTTGCTTCGCATTGTACACATTTGACCTTTACAAACACGCTTTTTGAGCATCTTAAAATTACAACATTGCCAACCATTCGTCAAAATATAAACAAAACAAAACCTATTAAGTAGTGGCAGGGCATACTGCGTTTAAGCGACGGAAAGCCAGCGGGATGAGGATCCTCTCTCCCAGCCGAAAAAAGGATCCGCCGGAAGAGACTTCGGCGCAGGCGGCTGGCCTATGTCCGTCACTTTCACCCTTGACCGGGACCGGGCGGTAGTCCTAGGGGAGACTACTGCCCGTCATAAGGTGCCCCGAGATGGCCGGCGTACCTCCACTTTCGGGTACGCCGCTGGATAGCAGTGGCCGGGCACCGATGACATGTCATAACGTCCCCGCGACATCGCCCATCTACGGGCGCGCTAGGAAGACGTTGGGTTTAAGCCGGTAGGAGTCCGACATAACCCTGCAGCGTCCTTTATCCCTTATCCTTGAGGGAAAAAAGGGCATACTGCCTTTCGCAGTCATTTGGATAGCCTGACTGGCGGCAGTAAAGAAATAACAGTAATATGTGCTGTTACTATTTTCGGCAGTACACTTGCAGCACCTTTGTTATTGCTTGTGTTATAGGCGACGGTAGCCACCTACCATAGCGGACCGTCAGCCTGTCTGACTATCTTAACATAAAAAGAAATAATATGCAGACAAAGTTGTGTAAATTAGAAACATCCAATCTGTTTTTAATTACATTTGTTAATAATTACAGAAAACGTTACGTAACTAAGCACAATAGGAAAACAATAAAATAAAAAAAAACAGTATCAAACTCCGATAAGTAATGGGAAAGTCTTTCTAATTACATGCAAATTTAAAGGGCGATGCTCCTTTAATAAACGACTTGGGGGAAATTAAACGGGGAAATGGGTAATGAATGGAAAACAGACCAGGAAAACGTAACGTTACGTGAGCGCTATAGGTAATGAAGGAAACTGGAAATAACACGTTGTTTATTTCTGAAAAGGTGCATTTAGATAGTTCATGCAGTATCTATAAAAGAATTTGTTTTTTTTCAGCAATCAAGCCATCAAATATACCGTACATTTGATGTCGTCGTCTATTTCTAAAAATTGCTTTGCTATTTGCTAAAATTGTATCGTAAAATATACAATACCAATAAAGATGATCTATTATATTTCTTACCGTACAGCATCTAGGTAATCATTCCTAGTTCATTATTATAAGGTTGGTATGGTAATGGCATTCATTGCCTACATATTTCATATTTAATTGGCTATATGTTCAATGTATTTTTATTCTTTCTATCGAGACAATAAGAAATAAAATATATTGTTGTTTTCATCATCAATCTAGTTTTAATTAATACTTTTTTGCACTAAATACCAAAGATGCTGCGTATCTAGATTTAATAAACGGAATTTTTAAATAAAAATACTCCAAAATTCCCATCTTACATATAGATAGATTAATCTACGTTGAGATTTCGAACAGATATTCACCGCGAGCCATCTTGGCAAGAACCAGCCAAATGGAGCCAAATAGGTCATGACAATGAGAATGACAACGTATTTTGTTCACAAACTTTCATTAAAAACTTTCCAGCCAAAGTGGAATAGATATTAAAAATTCTTTGGTACAAGTTGAAAAAATACTTTGCTCATTATTAAAGTATATTCATCCAAATAAAGCGAAGAGACTTACAGTAAGTATGTTAGGTAATCGCGTGAAGAGTTACTGAAGTGTATGCTTGAAGAATTATAACCGACTGACCTTACCTGACCTAACCTTACGTGACCGACCACGTCAAAGTTATTGTGAGGCATGTAGGGGTGTATACAGTAATGACTTTTTTGTCCTTTCTTATACCTATATTTATTTATAGCAGACTGTTGTGGGTTATACGACGAGTGTGTATAAACTGTTTCAGAATATGAAAAATAAACAAGACACTGTTTTTATCTGATAAAGGTTTAATATATCTGTGGCATCAAAAGTGTTGCTATAACATCTAGTTTTGAAGTATGAGATACTCGTAGAAGTAGCTTTGAAAAATATTATAAAAAAAAAAACTTTAAATTGTAAGAATTTAAAAATATATTTAATTACTAGCTTGCCCACGACTATGTCCTCGTCCATTTTTATGGAAGTTGAAAAATCAGACAATAATATGTAATCAATAATTTATTCACCCTTTATTGCTCATATATTTCTGACAGGCGTTGGTTATCTTTATATTAATATTTTTAGACGATCCCTCCGAAGCAGTACTTTTTTTGTGGATGAAAGGTACCTTATGTCCCTTTCTGTATCCCTGACAACGAGTGTACATAATTTCATTATGATCGGTTGAGTAGTTAACGTAAAATCGTTACAAACATACAAACACACTTTCGCATTTATAATATTAGGATAAATGTATATTTGATATCCAGACTCAATTGAACCTGATAGGTTTGCGGTTAGTTCTATCACTGGTTAATTTAGAGCGATAATTTCAGGGCACCGCACATCAAAAGTAATGAAGTTGGAGGAATCGTCTGTTCATCAATTTGATCCTCTAGTCAACACCCTCCTCAAGAACTCACTGATTTATAAAATCGAAAATACAATCGAAAGTCATGCTGATTATTTGGAATATCAAAAATTGCAATCTTTCAAGTAAATCTAATTTATAAAACTTCGTAATGAAAACACTCTCATGGCACCATTAGTGGAACTAATTATAAAATCATCCATTTGTATTTATCTATCTATACATATTCTTTACCTAAGTAAACTTACAGCAGATAGAGCATGTTTGGGCTCAATAGAATGTTGGGCTTTTTAATTATAGCTTATATTGACAAACTAATAGTCTAAGGGCCACTTCACCAACTTCAAGTAAAGTGTTGTTTAGTTACTTTTAGAAATAATTTTATGTTTTATTAAATTATGCACTCGGTTTACTGCATCCTTCGATAGGCTATTTTTTATTATTATTTTCTTTTAAATGTTTGGGACTTTTACCGTACAAACAAAGGTATATCATCTCCATCATTTCCGGTTACCGCGGTGACTTTAAATGGCGGTTAGCCTACTTGACACATGGTGAAAGAGGCTCTAATCGACTTTGATTAAATTAAGTTTAAATTTAAAATACCTACTGGCTAAACTATACAATGTTTTTATTACACTCGTGCTGATTGAGGTAGAAGCTAACGTCGGTGGAAATGAACATGCAACTTTTGAACATTAGACATTAAGCGGTCATCAATCAGGGAGTTCATTCGCGCAGAAAAATGTAGCCACCGTCCAACTTGGCTCTCCAATTTTAAATAGATATTATATATATGGCAATTGTTTCATTCTTATTTCTAGAAAAAAGTTCATTTCTTCAAGAAATTTTCTTGTGGTGAAAAAGCTGAACCCGGCGATGCGGCGTGCACGTGGGGCGCGTGCGGTACTGAAAACTGCTTATAATATATATATATATATATGTTTATAATTTTTCCTAAATAAAATAAAATAAAAATAAAAATAATCCTTATAACATCAGCTATCTGCCAATGAAAGTTCCGTCAAAATTGGAGATTAAACGAAACAATCAGACCAAATTTCTTTTTCTAGGGCATTCAGTTAATGCCCTAAGAGCAGTTATATTGTAGTTAGCGCTGCATCAAAGCTTATAACGCCAATTACAGTAAATAGTATCACTCTTATATCACTCAGTAATCACTCTTTATAAGCTAAAAGCTACCAGGTAATGTTTTTTCCAAACCTATAAAATAATCGTATAAGCATTGTTATAATAAAAAACGTTGGATAATAAAAAAATCCGTTACTATAATAAAGTAAAGTCAAACTAATTATATAAAACTCTTTTATGAACAGTATCGTGCCGCACGTTAAATTTAAATAATCTACAATAAAAATGTAAAAATAAAACGCTAGCTTTACACGAAGCGACAGCTGGGTGATAAATGTTTGCTTCTTTTCTAAGGAAGAAAAATATATATAAATATGTATAACTAGCTTACCCCGAAAACGTTGTTGTACCAAAAAATAATATTTAAGATATAAAAAATAGCTTACAAGCTATTCTCAGACCTACCGAATATACACAAAAAATTTCATAAATATCGGTCGCCGTTTCGGAGGAGTTCTGTTACAAACACTGTGACACGAGAATTTTATATATAAGATTTATATATTATAATTGGATTTAAATAAAAAAACATACCTACATACACTTAAATAAAATTTCAATAGCTAATTCTTGATACTTAATTTGATGTTATGTGACTTGGTATGTATATAATGTCTTCTTACTTACGTTATTAATTAAAATTTTTAAAGATGTTTCACGCTTAAACCATTAAACAGATTTTTATGAAACTTGACAGATATATGATACTATACTAGGAATAACTAGGATTAGTAATTTAAAAATTATTTTTCTCGTTAATACGTTTACGTGAGATCATACAACACATTAGTTCTGAAATTTGAAATCAAGAGATAGCGCGTGTTGAGCCACGTACAACACGAAAATGTTTGGATTCATTACAGTAAATCCTTTCCAGGATACATTACAAAGGAAATAAAAGGAAAACTTAAAACATATTATCTCCATACACATGCATGAAATCTCCACATCTCCAGTAAGCTATCATAGTGATAGCTTATCACCTCGAGAGTAAATTAACATCAAACATTTCATTAGTTAGAATTCACTTTTTGAATGTTAAGCTAAAGAATGCAATGTGTACGTGCATCTATGTATAAATTACCTTTACGAATAGATATGAAACTACTCTAGAAAATAAGGGAGATAATCTCGAAATGAAATGTAAGAATTTTCATTATAAGTAACAATAAGAGACAAATTCAATGGAGCGCGCGGTGTCGCCTGACACCTACCCTGAGATTGTGTGTCAAAAGCTAAATTGAAAGGAGTCTGGACGCCTTTAGGTGTTGGGGTGTGGTGACTAGAGGGAGATCGCGAGGGAGGCGGCAACGGTGCATGTATAACAGAAGTTAAACTACCTTACATGTTATATAACAAAGTCCCTCGCCGCGTGTGTGTCTGTATTTATGTTCGCAATGATCTCAAAAGCTACTGAACAGTGATATCTAATATAAATATCCAAATTCACGCCGTAAGTGTTCGTTATACATTCCGTTCTGCAAAAGGAATTATACAAGCAATACCTTTTTGCATCGCTCCTGTAAATTCAGTTCAGTTGTCCTATAGGAGCCTATAAACGAAGCCTTAAACAAGCTCTCGAAAATATAGTTGTGTAGTGTCCTTTTTGTTGCGGCCAGTTTATTTGTTTGTTTTGTATGTTATATGTTATTTGTTAACTGGTTTATTTATTTGTTTTTCTCTTTCTTTTTTTGTGTGATTCTTACCTTTTTCTATGTTTTCTACCAGCTAAAATATTCTGTAGTGACTTGTAATTTATAATATGTTTTAGTAATTTAGTGGAAACTTTGCTGATTTATGTTTTTCTTGAATGTATATTTATAATTTGTAGCGAGATATTGTATGTTTCCCTAATATAAATAAAATAAAATAAATAAAATAAAATATTACGAATGTGTTCAATCGCAACTACTTAATTTCCCATAGAAGCGCTCGATCATTTGATTACCAAGTAACGATCTAGACATTGTTAAGTTCTCCTACTTTATTATATTAATTCCTTGTGTATTTTCGTGAGCGGCTTAAACAAAATCAAACAATGAAAGCATCATCGCCTTTCTCACAATTAATCTTCTTATAAATCTGATGCTTCTGATAATATTTTTGTATGATTTAAATTAATAATCATTAAATAATCTTTCCTTAAACTCTTTTAATGACTATCCTTACTGTTTTCTATTGAAATTGTGGCAAATACATGACACTTAAAGGTAGATATAAAACAACTTTTCTGACAGCACATTTTTCATATTCCGACCGTTCGGTGAGAACGCTCCAGGTCCATGAGAACGCTCAACTACATTTCCTTTCATATTTTGGCACTTGCATTGCCCGGACTTTCATATCTCCCGACGGAATTATGACATAAAATGTTCACAGACAAATTTTAATATGATGAAAGTTAATAAAATTCTAGATTCTGCAGCCCACTCTTGGGCGAATTTAAACGTGACCGGAACACGTAAATAGGTTTTCGTTTTAATTAAAACGTGATAAAAATTACTATCTAATATTTATTTCCGGAAAATAAGTCTTTTAAGTGAGGAGAGTAAATATTTTTTTAAACTAAGGGCCTCTTTCACCATCTCTGAGTAAAGAGTCAAGTAGGCTAACCGCCATTTAAAGTCACCGGTCACCGGGAATGATGGAGCTGATATACCTTTGTTTGTATGGTAAAAGTCCCAAACATTAAAAAGAAAATTATAAAAAAAATCGCCTATCGAAGGATGCAGTAAACCGAGTGCATAATTTAATAAAACATAAAATGATTTCTACACTTTATTTGTAGTTGGTGAAAAAGATTGTGTGTGTTCCACACACACCGACACACGACTGGAAATTACTCCTTACGAACGATTATAAAATTAAAATTTTCCCAATTCGAACACGCCGAAAGAACAACATTGTTCTTTTTTTAAATAATATTGTGTTGATGGCGCAATATATACGCAAATCGATTCCAAAAATATGGATATAAATGCAATGAACAAAATTCTTATAGTCTATTTATCCTACCTGTACCAAATCACCATGGATTCCTCCTGCAGCTGTTATTGTGAGCAGACAAATGTAGGGGACGAGATCTTCGCGTGGACGATGCAGTTCCAACTCATACGTCCGTCCAATATCGCCATAGTAAGTTTTGTTACAGCCTGTGGACAAATAAATTCAGTTAACCATTGCTTATATTTTACCCACTTGATGGTAAGTGTTAATGTCTCTGAAAAACAGAAGCATTACCGTGTAGATGCGATTGTGCTTTCGACTCTGATGGGATTAAGAGGTAAGAGAAAGTTCAATGCTGAATAATTTCAATTGTGACCTTGGTAAGAGAAAGTTAGGGATAAACGAATTGGCTCTCCTTAACCCTCTTTTATTCATGCACAGAAATATGTACATAGGATATTAAGTACTGATATTTTATGGTGGTATTCGGTACTGTTTGAGTTCCTATTTACTGCGATTCCGATTGTTTACATTCGAAAGAAAAAAGAGGCTATTTTAAATTCGCCTTAATGATGTTTCGTTAAAGATGTTACGTGGTTTCAATGAACATTTATTGCAGACAAGGCGACTAGGTAGATATGATACTATGTAAGGGGTTTTAAATTGTCTATCTAAGTATATCCATACATCCTTATATATATAAAAATTACGTGTCACGTTGTGTCCTCGATGAACTCCTAAACTACTGAACCGATTTTGATAAAACTTCGTAACTATGTGCAATTTATAGTATTTTTTATTGCAAATTATTTGTTTATTATATGAGAGCGAGTAATAAATTACCTTACACCGCCATCTGTGAGAATTTTATGGAACTCATAGATAACTTTTAAAATAAGTTTTAAAACCACTGTGAGTTCCATGAGATTCTCACAGATGGCTATGTAAGGTAATTTATTGGCTGGTTTGAGTAAATATTTATTATAAAAATAGCACCAAGGGCGAAGCCGGGAGCGGGACAGCTAGTTAAATACTATAAAATACTTGTCCGCCTCTGTCTGTTTCTCCGCTAACCTCTTCTAAACCACCCACTGGATTATGATACGGTTTTCACTAATGGATAGAACAATAAACGAGGAAGGTTTGTGTATATAATTTGCAAATAAAAAAACATCCGTGCGAAGTCGAGTTCGGGTCGCTAGTCTGGAATATAACTTTAAAACTTAAATGTGCTTGGAGTAAAAACGACTAAAGAAAACATATTATTGCAGGAAGTCGAGCATCGTAATCCATTAATATCGTTTTTCTTTAATAAACGACGCAATAAAGATTACTAATGATAGCGCCAACAAACATGCAAAATTTAATGTATCTTTACCAGCGAACAAAAACGGACCTGAACGCAAAAATCCAAAAAATCATAATGAAATATATCGCTTCATAAATTTGCGTGGGAACGCGGAACATTTTCTAAGAAAAATATCTGTTATGTACAGAACAAACGACCTGAATTACTGACTGAAACAAAGCAACTCTCTTTGTGACAGTAACTTGTATCATTGGTGGAGAAAGGAAAGTTGGAGAACGTAAAGCTCTTAACTAGATTGGCTAAACAATAAATATTGGTTTGGGACATTTTAACAACGTATTTGGATAACAATCGGTGTACAGACTAAATCTATTGGGACACATAGTAGAACACTTTCTTACTGGAATTGTTTAAAATTCATTGCAATACACTGAATGTTGAACACTTGAAAAGTTTAGAACTATATTCAGATTTATCTTTAATATATCTATACAAATATTATAAAAAGAAAAGATTTGTAAATTGTATTTTTTTTTTTTTTTGTAATGAAAGCTACATTAACAGCGAGTAACACAGACTATATTTTATAAAGATACGCGGACGAAGTCGCGTGCATAAGCTATGTAAAATATTACTAAAACGATTTCTTTTCACCACTGACAACTGTCGCCATCTGTCGTTCCAGTGATGAAAATTCGATTTTAATAATAATATTTTACATATAAAATATGTAAAATATTATTTATATTAGTAATACTCGTATTAACTTCACAATCACAACATAATCACATAATAACATCGTAGAGACGTAGGCGGTCATCTACTTTTTAAACCGTTCTTGTAAGATTGAAAGTTGCGAAATGTCCACGAGGGTAATTAAAGTGGGACACAAAATAGTACACTCATAAAGTAGAAGAATTAACTAGATCCCCAAAAATTAAACTCACTTGTAAAGAGCGTAAGCACGATTCACAAAATCCCATAAAGTGAAACTTTATTCGTTCGGCCTTAATGTCGCAATTATACCTCCACCGTGTTCATTTAACATTTCAGCATGCCACAGCACGAACTTTAACCGTCAAACAATAAACAAAATTATTACAACGATGTTTACTCAAACACTTGTCGACCAAAACGGCTTTTACGCAGTTTAATTATCTAGAATATGGCATGCAATATTCCCGCCACGAATTTTTTTTTAACATATTTGAAATCCCACATAAGGTTATTGCAATTATTTTTATTTGTTCGATGCTAATTTGGCGAATATAAAACATTTCAATGCATATTGCTCTCCAATAAAACATTTCAGTGCACATTGCTGTCACAATTCACAATAATTTCTTAGAACAAAGCGTTTGTTGGAATACGGAACTTCGGGTATCCGACATTTCGCTGAAAGCTCTCTCTTTGATTGCAGCGATACTATGATGGTTGAACGACGGATGGTATACAGAGTAAATATGGGAACAGAAGGCAAAGTTCTCTTACAACTTAATATTTTCATCTGTGTTCAAGTTTTATAATGACAAGTAATGGAGTCAGCTTTATTTGTAGTTAATAATGGAGTCATTCACTATTTGTTATCAATTAGAACCTAAAGATAAACAAATTTAAAGTTTCTTAAAACAACTAAGTTACTTACTAGGTAGGGCATAAATAAACTTTAATAATGGTATAATTGATCTTAATTGGATTGTACAATTCTGTTAATGTTTCTGCAGTGTTTGAGTGATGATTTTTCACTATTTTCAATTGTAACTTAAAGATAAAGTTTATTATACTGATTAGTTACTTATTAAGTAGAGCATAAAGAAACTTTCACAACCGGTTAGTAATCTTCACTGGACTGTATAATAGATTTCTTTTGTTCCTAAGGTGTCTAAAGACTTTTCTAATGTATTTAATAAGACATTAAAAGATTAACTAGACAAATTACCTTTGTATCTGAGTCATGGATGTTTGTATTTATAATATCTATGTATTTACAAAAAAAAAGTAATCTATGTAGTACAAGTATATCAACTGTCTGGTATCCATAATACATTAGTTGCTTATTAATTAAGCAATAGTTGCTTACTGTGAAACTAGATGGTGCTGTGTGGAATGTGTGTTGATATTTATATTTATATTTATATCTATATTTATATTTATATTTATATTTATATTTATATTTATAATTATATTTATATTTATATTTATATTTATATTTATATTTATATTTATATTTATATTTATATTTATATTTATATTTATATTTATATTTATATTTATATTTATATTTATATTTATATTTATATTTATATTTATATTTATATTTATATTTAATTAATAAAAGAATTAAAAATTCAGGCCCAAGTTGAATTCTTGCAATGAATGCTAACCCTGAGCAGTAGTGTGTCAAAGTGTTTGTGGGACGCAACGCGGCCACTCGACCGCCTGAGAGTACTTCTGTTGATGCAGTTTGCCGTACGAGAAAATAACCGCTCTACATTGCGACATGGGAGAAAGATTTCGAGTGATGACTAACGGAACTTACTGACTGTGGACGCACGAATGTAATTTTAGAGTCACATTTTCAGTGTAGGCGTTAGTATTACGCTTACTCTAAGGCTTAGTCGCTGTATAAGCAAATTACATGTGCGTTCTTTTGGCTATATTCAAAAGAATCAGTCAGCTAAAACGGTAATGCTCGCGACATATCTGTCATGCAGGGATGGGCATTGGGGTAGACGTATCTTGGAGACAAGGTCGAAACGCCCCATAGGTCCACAGTCTGCTTTCTGGACGGATTACATCAAAAGATCGGCTACTATAACAGTGAATGATGCGTAGGGCGGAGGACCAAATGTGGCTCATATAAAATACTTACCCACACTGGACGCTTGTAGGCAGATGAAGATGATGTAGTCATAAATGTCAGATATATATAAGCTTGTGACTTGATATTCACTAGGTAAAATGTTGACGAGCTATTATGTATTACCACTTCACGCGGTTTTCCGGTGCAATATTCTCTGCTTTCCAACACTGTTTGTAACGAGATCGATGAGGGTATTTGTTAACAAACAGGTCACTTCCGATTCAAACACGATTGCCTCACTACACGTTTGTTGACTACCTTAGTACACAGTTACAATTTGACAACCACACTATTTCCATACGGATTTTTATATAAACACTTTAAAAAAAATGCTACTAACTTTTAATATTATGCTTTATGCTAGTGTGGGTCGTTTGCTGAACTAATTAAATCTTGACATAACTATCAGTATACTAATTTGCATACATAGGTAGCACTTTAAACATAAAGAGTTAAAACAAGTCATTATCGTCTTACAAAATCAGTTGAATTAGCACATTATTTTGCTTTATTACATAAAGACAGAACAAAAAATACTTAATTTGAATTCAAATCTTAAAATGTTTGAAAATAAATAATGTTTACGTGACTCGAAAGCCGACGAGAATCCATTAATTGAAAGAAAAAAATGCGGAAATTGAAACAATATTTATGAGTCTTGTTTTTGAAAACACCCAGTCGTACGATTTTACGTGACCACATAAAAAAGACACTCGATATCAATTTTACGGGCTAAGATACCATTCATCTTATCTTGGCGGGTTTATAGCCAGGGACTCGGTAATGGTGTTTGCACAGAGGGGGCTGCTTTTCGGGAAGATTGGCACTCGAATTTTTCATTTATTTATTTGTGAAGTATCTTCATCATTCATTTCTCAGATAATTTGTTTCTTTGGTACGTAATTACAGCTGTATTTTGTTTTATTATAGTCCAATTGTAGAGATTTGTTCAGATATCGTTTGTGTAAAGCTTGTAATACCTTTACAATTTTTGTTTGTATAACGAAAATTATGTTATTAAAAAGATAACATAATTATTGTCGATTATATTTACAGTGATGACATATATGGCATGGACATAGTAAGCAAGCTGAATGTAGCTTAACGTAGCTCATCGATAAGATGGCCTTATCTTTTCATCAAAGCTTATCTGATAAGGGCCGCGGGTCCACAGTGGCTGCTTCTAATCGGTGTATGTCCAAAAAAAATCTATGTCATCCGCAGAAAAAATCGATCAATCTAAAATATTTCTTAAAAGCAACACCAAATATTTAAGAATCCAAAAGGATATGAAATTCAAAGCTTATTCCTGTCAACAAATTCTATAGTGGACTCATGGGGTTCAAGTATTATGAACACAGATTGTGATACCAAAAATAGAATAACTGATAATAAATTAATAGCCAAATTTAGCTCAATAATGGAGGTTGATAAATGTTTAGAACTAGTTAATAACATCAGTAACAATGCTAATGGGCTAATGAATCCAGATCATTCAATTCTATTCTAATTTAGCTTCATAAAATCTAAATTCAGACATGAACCAATTTAGACTAATTATACATCTTAATTATGCTTGGTCTGAATTTTGCTTATGTGTCACCGAAAACCATCGAATATATCTTTGCCCGAACATACTTACCTACCTTAAATTTAATTTATAAACGTAAAATTATCGCTTATGAGCTAAAGTTTAGTGTGTTTAAATTACAGAAGTATTCTTCTTGTGATGTGTAAGAACGGGACTTATGAACAAATATGCAAAAATGCTCAGTAAAGTAAACACCATTAAAGGGAAAATAGCAGAGTTGAGCGTCGTAGAGAACTTGATATGAAAGCAACAACAAACAATACCGAAGCGACGACGTCATTAAAGTTCAGAATAGTGGTTGTATTCCATGGACCAGTGGTGCTCAAACGGTCGATTCTGATCAACCAGTCGATCGCTAGAGCTATTTTGAGTCGATCTCTGGTAATATTGGCAGAAATTCACAATTTTTGTATGATATCGACATGATTCACATTTAAGCCAGAATAACCTTTTTTTATGTCGGAATGACCACCTGCTTGCAGCGTTTTATCAACGGAACGTGTGGTATTTGTCACAGAAAAGCCGCGTCGCGCAAATCTTTGATTACTGCCAATTTTTTCATTTTGGAACTTTCTGACAGTGACCTACACCTACATATATTACCTACCCACGCCATGATACTCGCTTCCTACTTAAATATGTGCACGCATCAGATATACTTGCGGCATTTACCGAGTCGATCGCTTATAGTCTAACAATTTTGAGGTTGGTCAAACAGCATTTCCAGTTTGAGCACCACTGCCATAGATAGTCTAGCACGCAACAATATTAGTTCATCACTAATGTATAAAATTAAACATAAAACCATAAATAGAACTAGCTGTATACATGTGGGTTGTTCCGTACTAATCCTAACAACTCATCCTACTATTATATTTTCCTAACTCGACCTATTTGTATTCCTTACTCAGACCATAGCCAATCATTTGATCTTAAATTCTTATTTCACTCTCTGGTTATTCCTTACTCAGCCCAAATGCAATTTTACCAAAATATTCCAATACTTGTGAGTACAGTAACCTAAAATATTTTAAGCAGTGTTAGTTTAAGGAAATTATGAACAATGATGAAGCGTACTGTTGTAGCAAGGCGGAATTATGAACAATGATAAACGTGGAAAGTCACCTGGCGGCGTAAAGCGTCAAGTCGTCACGTGACTACCTGGCGGTAATAACTACCCCCTTACTTACAAGAATACCACAGTGAGAGCAAATAGTACTGATGCATAAGTCCATTATTTAAAGATGAGGACTCTGTTCTCATTTTCCTACTATTTGGATTACTTCATAACTTTTAAACTTATTAGTATTATATACTAGGATATAATAAGCGGTATTCTCTTGCCGAAGGCGTCAGTCGACCTGATAAATAAGCCATAATGTGTATCAACGCTCGCCACTGCATCGTTTATTATAATATCTGAACGAGAAATAATGTAAAATGAAAATTTTACATCAACATTATGCATGCGCTAGTATTTACGAGGTTGTGTTAAAATGTTTAGCAACAATAATTCTCATATAAAACCACTGTTTTCATAAACCGCAAATAAATTTCCATTTAACTAAAGTAGCTACTGAACACCGCAAAACGTGTAAAATTTTGCAATAATGTTTAACGAGTGAGCTTTTGATATAACCAAACTTACATAAATATTTTACAGATCAAACAATCGCAATATTCTTCACGTACTGAAAATTTTCAGCGCTAATCAATGTATATATGACGTACTTATAATAGAGACCTGTTCCTAGCTATCCATGGACGCATTTTTTTCTAAAAATTATGTCTAAGGGGACTAAGGCCCGTGCGTACAATCGTACATACATATACAGATGGACAGACGGCGGGAAGCGACTTTATTTTATATTATGTAAAGATTTTGATAATAAAGTAAATTTAAAAGAGAAATAACTTTACGTGTAACAACCCTAAGTTTCAAATAAAATCCTTTTTATAAATAAACCTTCAGTCATGGCAAAACAATCATGGCAAAACATATTAGTACAAAAAGTATTCCAAATTTAATGCAGAACAATTTCGTTCTTCATTCTAATTAATCGGTCCTTAAATTCAAACAAAGCGTTACAGAGTTTAACATACGTACAATAAATGGGTCATTATGTTTAATTACTGTTGTAAATAGACTTTGTATTAAGCTAAGCATTATTACCGCTGACCACGGTGCGGTGAAGGTGCTTGTAATATGCAAATAGGCTTTCTAGTCCACGGTATAGAAGTTTCAGTGCAATAGCGTGTTAACTTGCACATTGTTTTCGTATCTCATTGAATATCTTTTAAAATATTTCTTACATCCAACAAAGCAGACTCAATAACAGCCTATATAGACCCAAAAATCCCATACAGTGGTAACCTAGCTTCAACCTAAATCTGTTATATTCCTATCGATGTATTTACGTCCTCTAACCATCTTTGCTGTTTCTTGTTAATTCTTAGTAGGGACTATAATTTAAAATACTTAATTGTTCGCCAAACTTTTGCAAAAACTACAATTAAAACTGCAAGGGTTTTTGTACTCTGATCTATACAAACTTGTACAAGTGTTTAAAATAAATTGTCAATGACAATCAAAGAAAAAAAAATCTTCATTAATAATTTAAATCATAAATATAAGACATCATTATAATTCTAAATAACATTAAATTTAGATTTAATGTCGAAACAGGAAGAGATCTGAATGGTTTTCGATAAAAAAAAATTGCAACAATGACTATTTTAAATTTCATAATTATCCTGATGACAGTTAAACTGGTAGAACTTTTTAATAAAGCCGACATTTAGAGTAAATTCAATTAAAAATTGATGCCTCAAAATTGTACCATTATTGTCAATCTGCATAGCTAAGTTACTTGATATTATTATACTGTGACATCATTTACCTTATGTGCATAAACAAAGAGCACTCCTCTAGTCAGATTGTTTACATTGGAGGTCAGTTTACTCTGTTTATTGATGAGTTTGTTCATTCTGATTAATGAGAAAGATAGATAGAGCTTATTTATACTGTGATTTTAAGGTTCAATTTTGCTTCATTGCATTTTATACATTAAAATGCAATGAAGCAAGATTTCCTTGCTTCGATAATGGCTACACTGTAAACTTCCCAAAACATTGTAAAATATATTTTTGTTTAGAAAGTAGTGTCAGGGCACACTGCGTTTTGCAGTCATTTGGTCGGCAGCGTACTTGTTGCACGTGTGGCGTTGCTTGTGTTATAAACGATGGTAGCCACCTACCATCAAGTGGACCGTTAGCCTTTCTATCGATAGTGTGTTTGACGACACGTTTGGTCTAGTGGCTAGTAACCCTAGCTGTAACCAAACGGTCGCGGGTTCGATTCCCGCTATGGGCAAATGTTTATGTGTTAACATTTTACCTTTGTATCTGAGTCATGGATGTTTGTATTTATAATACGAGTATGTATGTATTTACAAAAAAAAAGTAATCTATGTAGTATATCAACTGTCTGGTATTCATTATAAAAGCCTATAGTTGCTTAATTTGGAACTAGATGGTGCTATGTGAAATGTGTGAAGATATTTATTTATTATTTTACTTATCGACTTTAACATAAAAAAGTCCAGTAAGCGAATTGAAAAGTCAAACAATTTTTTAAAGAATTAAAAAAAAAAAAAAGTACCTAATACTTCTTATTAATACATTTTTTTAAATTTAATTTAATGGGTTTAATTTGCAAGAAGGGAACTGAGAAGTAACAGAACATGACGTTCTGTTGTGTTTTTGTTAGTGAGTAACATATTTCAGAGTTCCTCTTTCATTACATTATCCTTACTCAAGCATTGTAGCGCACTTGCAAACCTTTTAGCATTACTTGTGTTAATAGACGATAACGATCACCTATCTTCAAGTATAAAATTAGCCTGCCTGATGTATAAAAAAAATATTTTTAAATGTTAAAATATTTTACGAAAAGTGTTCACAATTTTCTTTGGTCGCTGTTAACATCAGTTTTTCTTCGAAACTCCCATAAGGGTCGAGTGGTCGCAGGTCTTTCAGAATTTCAATTTAACTTGTAATAAGTTCGCCAACTTGTCGAAATTAGCTCGAGGTGGCTTGTGACAGGGTTTATGAGTTTGAGCACTTTTAAGCCGAGTCCAAGTACCAAACAAGAATGGCGTATTACAGATTGGGATTAATCAGTTTTTGTAAAGAGCGGGAATTCGGAAATACTCTTTGAAGTTTGTATAATAGAATTTAAGGGATCGTAAAGATCAAGGATAATATATTATTAATAAATAAACAAAGAGTAAACTGTAGCTATAAATAACAGAAAATCTGGCCTTAAACCGGTATATATAGGTAAACAATAGGTAATACCCATATATAAATATATAAAACATTATTATATAAAAAATTATTATTATTCTAATACGTATTTATTTTATTTTTTAATCTTAATTTTATTACAATGTAAATAAAAAAAAAACAAGATATATTATACAAAAAAATTACTAGATTGCCGCAAGTAGCGGGGCAGATCCCAAGCTACCGTTATTACTATACAGAGTATACAGTTAGGACTATACCGTCCTAACTGTAAGTTAGGACTATACAGAGTAAGGAACCTCTTGACAATATGTGCCGTGTCAAGAAGTACCGCACTATATCCAGCCATCTAGCGAGAGCCTCTTGAGGTGTTGATCGAGGCTTTAAGCTATAAGACCGTTCGCAGAAACGACTATCGTGACAATGATTGTCGAATATTTGATCAACGCCCATTAGGTAGGTACGAGTATAAATATACATTTTTCTATTTTAGTAAAAATCCATATTAAAATAACACGATCCACTTGGGATTTTGTGAATCACGACTAACGGACGTTGGCATAGTTGCAGTATTTAGATATGCGGAAAACACTGTCCATTTGTGGAACGATGCGGGACGCTTGCACGTCCCATTGTTTTCGAGCAGCTCTCACTTTGAATACTTCTATTTAAATACCTACACTTCTTTTCAACACATCAGTTTTGATGTGTTCATTATGAATCTTAATAACTATTGCAATCGTGGGCCGAAAATATAATAATTATAATAATTTCGGCCCACAATTGACGAGCTCAAGGCTTCTATTAAATAAGACTCCCACTATACTTTCCTGAATAATTGTTTTTTAAATTGTATCCTCTTAACTGAATAAACAAGAATATATATATTATATTTCCCATTTTACGGTATCCGATTTAAGGCTTACGACATTTTAAAGGCGTAATTCTCTTACAATTCACACATACCTAATGCAAGAGCTCACAACGTCTTAAGCCGTTATGTAATATAGCCGAGTATGTAATGTTCAATTTCTCTTAAGTTTCACTTACAGAAAATATTAAGAAAACATTAATGAAAATTTTAAATCGCCAACGATTTCGATTAATACTGTTAATACAAAGCTGTTTAGTTATACTTACAATAAATATTTATTAGAGACTCATCGCCGCGCCGGCTTCATGCCGATGCAATTTTTTCTGTAAATTGTATACACCAATCTTCTTCGTTTATCGCTTTTTACAATATTGAAAACATTATCGAAAACAGCATTTTTTATGAATTTCATTGGGGTCAATACAACTGTTCGTGTATTTAGTCTCGGCGACTTATTTATTTATGTAATTTAAGAAAATGATTCCTCAATTAGGTATGTGTGATTGGCATTTAATGTATAATAGATATAAATAGTTCCCGCTAATAAATTACTCCCGCGTGTACTAGAGACAGATCACTAAGTACCTACATTTTATATCCATTAAATTTACAACGTGTAAAATTTGCTCATACTGAAAAAGAAAGACGAATAATTTTCGGACGAACTCGACCAACAATTCACGGACGGTCGCAACTCGAAACGAACGCGGTCGAATATGGGTAATGTTGCATGACAACGACCAGAGAGAATAAATTAACATCCGTCTGCTACTGCTGTGGATTTGATAAAATTCAACTACGGGTTATTGCGGCCATTAGACGTACTCGTTCCTACGTATTTGACATTAATTCTTGTTTCATTTATGCTGACTGTACAATTTGCTTGTATATCACTCAATATGTCATTAAATTACATCCCAATCCCAATTGAAATATACCCCTTCTGGCCTTTATTTTGATTAAAGGGCTATGAAATATCTGCGGCTGTATTTTGTCAGAGAAATATCTGATAAAATACATCATACTAATTAGCGTCAGTAAACTAATTGTTGAGAATAAAATATAAACATTTAAGAGCACAAACAACATTATGAAGGGGCAATTCTAATGACAACAGACTTACAGAAAATTCTATTAAGACACCACTTTTAAAAGCATAATGCGTACGAAGCCGGGGGCAGGTCGCTAGTTTCATTACATAATAAGTTTCAATAAAATTCTCGTATAAATAAACAGTCAGAGATCGTAAACATCCAATTGAAAATGGCGACTGTGTTGTTAGAAACTCAACAGCTGGGTTCAATATAAATTTCTTTTCCTTTTAACAAATAAGAACGGAATTTTACGACAGCAAACTTTTCGTTTAAAAATTGTTTCCTTTTGAAATATTATTTGAATAAAAATTGTTTATTTATGCTTCATTAATTTATTCTAAAAACTTTTGTAGACACAATATATCTCCATGTAGATACTTACTTATTATAATATGTACCTATTATTATAGCTTTTATATCGCAGGCTCATTGTATGAGAATTAGACATAATAATCGTATTACTTTTATGTCCATTAAAACAGAAGAGCACTTGAAAGCCTGTTTGCGCCCTATTGTCATATGAAATAAAAACTGAGTCATAAAATTGTATGTATATTTCCTTTACCACAGAAGCTCTTACCTATCTTTTATACTTTTTCTATTGCAACCTAAATATCATAATAGATTCTAAGCGGTTTTTGGACTAATTGACTTATATTTTTCGAGGTTAAAAAGTATATTTCATGGCGATTTTGATATTACATTTTTAACCGCTATTGGATATACTGGGTTAATTTGAAGATGACGTTAACTTATTTAATTTCTCTTATTAATTAATTCTCTCATTACGGAAGTGGAAATAATTCAACAGGTGTCAGGAAATATACGATGTTCACATTTTACCGTCCATTACCCATCACATGTCACTCATTAGCTTCACCATACTATAATTGAATTAGAATGACGGAACACGCGATCGACCGAGATATAAAAGGCTTACCTGCAGTGTTGCGGTACAATCGTAGCAGACACAATCGGATTAGTGTCGTGGATTTGAACCCGTGGCCTGGATCACCGTTGACCGATGCAACCCCTGAAGCTTTGACTACACGGAACAGGAACTTTTGTGTCACGTTGATTTTCTTTTAGATCTAGCGTTACGAGTAGGTATACATATTTTTCCTTCTTTCATGTAGGTACACTTAATATTTATTTTATTTGTTTATTTAGTAATTTAACATAATGAAAGTAAATCAATTTTTTGAAATAAATTTTTCTTTGACAATATTTAAAAATTTATATTAACACTAACTATGCCCCGCGACTTAGTACGTGAGATTATAGAATTATTTCCTTATTTCTAAGCTAATAGTGGGGAAAATTAGCTATTTGTTTAAAATTTCCTAAAAAGTAAACTCATTAACTAACACAAAATTAACAAACGTGAAAGGACCGAATAATGCGAGTGAAGAAATATGGTTGGATCCCATTTTTATTAACTTTGTCTTAGACCTGTCTTTGGTATCTGTCGAAGCGCGACTGACAAAGGTATTGACGTGTAATTGTAACAAAATTTTCCTGATTTGCGACCCTCGTAAAAATATTATATTTGTATATTAAAAGATGGCAGACGGGTAAACGGTCCACTTGATGTTAGATGGCTACCGTCGGTTATAAACAGAATCAACACCCAAGCCCAAAAGGGATTCAAGTGCACTTAAACCTTGATTGGATAAAAAATATGGGCTATCCTTACTTGAGAAATAAAATAGCAAAAGTATAGTTAAGAATTTTATTAATATGTCTATATTTACTATGTAAAGTTTTCATAAACATAATAATAAAATAAATGTAAAGCTAGTAAAAAAAGAAGACAGTTACTCAATTTAGTGTAACAGTTAACATAATTGAACAACATAGTCATGCTATCACCTACAATAATCAGACCATCGATAATTCAAAAATTAGGTGAATCCATACTAATTGTATATTATTATAAATGTGAAAGTAACTTTGTCCGTCTGTCTGTTATTTATGTAATTCTTACATTTACATAAATATATTTTTTATCAATATAACTTAATTGAATTGTTTGAATATTTACCCCTGCAGTTGCACCGATTACTTACTATTTTATTAACGCAGATAGGCTATAGTCATTTTATACCTTTTTTCAATTTGCTACTTTAGTTGGCATTATGAGATGGTTTGGCGCGAGGCCTCTAATCGGGAACAGATTTTCATCAAAGTAACTGTCAGCTAAGTTCTACAGGATCTCGCTGAAATTAGGACGGCTTGTTTCTTGCATAAATGTCCTCCAACTCGGTGACAGTTTTTCAAAGAAAAATAAAACTTGAAATTATAATTAGCTGGCGACCCGCTACCGGCTTCGCGCGGGTGCAGTTTTTTCGTGCAAATTATTTATGATAACCTTCCTTATTTAACGCTCTTCCATTAGTGAAAACATCGTGAAAATCCGTTCAGAAGTTTTTGAGAACGTCGCGAACATACATAAAGACATACAGACAGACAGATGCGGCGGGGAGTTTGTTTTATAATAATGTCAGGACTATGAATAAAAATTATAATAAACAGTCGCCAATACTTAGTATTAATATTATGAAGATGAAAATGTAGACAAAAATATTTTGTGAGCGAAAGGCAAATAGAAGAGCCGCCATTTTCAATCCCTCTCTTTAATACCCTACTTTAATCTTTATAATTAGGTTATACCCTAATCTTGGCGTATTGTAAAGCAGTTTGATTAATTTACTAATTAAATAAAATTTATTAAATAAAAAGGACAATAGGTCTCATTTGGTCATCTCCTGCTTTTCTTCCTTTTACACACTATTGTCACGACTAATTACTAAACTGAACAATCGTAAGCAACCTAAAAGGTATAAGTAATATGTTGTTAACAGTAACTATAACAGGTGTATTTTTATGCAGTGATTAAAAATAGCAAGCCTATATAAATATATAGTAAATGACGCTCATTGCTCGCATGTGGCAAATAAACTTCCATTAGCAACAGCCGTTTCCAACCGCGGTTCTTTGTCTCGAATAGCCTATGTTAGTCATTTATTCTGTCTTAGGAGAACAGCGCACACAACTGTCGCTATGAAGTATGATATCTATGATACAGGCTCATAATAATTTATGGATATAATAGTCTGTACATTCCATTAAAAATGTGGATTTTATTTACACTAGGCACGAGTATAGTTATTTTTATGTAAAGACTTAAAGAAAACTCATGAGTTTATGTGTCAGGTATAAAATGGAGGTTTTATCGGAAGGATTTCAGAGGTATCAAGTAGAAGATCCCCTCGGGGAGCGCCCTATTCGATAACAAGATGGTAGCTGAAAAGATTGAAAGGGTGTTTCTGCGACAAAAAACAATTTCATTATTTTATAGAAATTGTCTGCCTACAGATATTGGTATTTTTTTTTTGGGGCTGGTAAACTTTTTTTCAGAAATAAATCGGCTTCTTCCCGATTTTTTTTACCGTATAACTTTTTCTCTGGCCTTTTCAGGGCGTTCTGTAAGAATCAAATAAGTGTTTGATGTACTGTCACGGAACCCAACGCGATGGTTAGCAACCAAATAGGTTTGCAGCTTTGAAACTAGGGTTGCTCCTATCTCTAGAATAAGCTTAGTACCCGCGCACATTGGAGCACGGCAAGACACATTGGCTACGCACCCAATGTAGCAATTTGTGCCGCCCTTAATGCTCAAGAGTAAACACCGGAAAACTTGAGATAACTTACCTTTTGTTTAATATAAGGACATGATAATGTCTTTAAGGTCCTTGGAACCTCATTGCACAGAGTTATTCCCTTCACACACGCACAAAAACCAACGAAGACGCATCTAAGGTAAATCAATACTTGCAAATACTCCATAACCACAAACACATTGTAAGTCTTTGTTGAATAAGTCTTAGTCAGGCCACTCTTCTTCTAGTACGTTTACGATCGGTCAACCGTCGCCGGCTCATTGCAGTTAAAGGGTTGAGGGAGCTATAAAACCTTCACAGAAAATACACATTAAGCGTGTACCTTGCATTTTACGACGCAGCTCTATTAGGAATCACAGTTTTATTGTGTTATTTATTCGAATGTACACTCCTAAAATTTCTATGACTGTGACTATACTCTGGGAGCTTCATACTGTAGCTGAGTATTCATAAATTTAAATGTACTACAGGGAAGTGTCTAAACGAAAAGTGAAGTGCAAATTAATTTTTAAACTCTAACTTTTGCACGCGGCATCTCATACTCATACTCAATCACCTAAACACAACAATACAAAGTGATGCTATTTCACTGGACTTCGGACCCTTTGGACCCGCTGAATAAAGTGCCTGAATAAAACAGTTTATTCGTGAAAATTGAAAACTAAAAAGCCACTCTGACTAATAAAACTTATCATTAACCACCGTTTCACTGATGAAAGGTATTAAAGAAGTGAGGTTCTTTAGTTGCATCACATTGGCACAACGCCAATACCTACGTTGCAGCGCCCGAGGATTATTTTCCATTTCGACTTATGGCTCCTAGACACTTACATATATAAAGTTTCATAAAATCATATATAATATATTACATTGGGTGTACATCTACATTTGTGTACGATTTTTCTATATTTTGTACATAATATATTCTTACATTTATTACATAGTTATTGTTTATTTATTTGGTTACATTAAAAATCCATTTTTCTCCGAGCTCCGAGGAATCTTTTGGAAAGTAATGATCTAATGCAGTTATGTTATCGATATTAAGTAATCACGAAATTATTCTAGAATGTTTTTTGTTTTGTTTTTAATTTTCTGCGTTAAAAAACATAAATATACCCCAGCGGTCGAATTCTCTTAGAAACTATAGTTATATACTCATAGAAACTCCCCAAGTTGTGAGGTTACCGAAAGTTTGCGCTAACCGTTAACAAGTTATTTTACAGAAAAAGCAAACCACAGTTTATTTTACAGAAAAAGAGTAAAATTAAACCGTTTGCAAACTTAGGTAAAATAGAAGCGCAGTGCTACGCCAGAACTCCTTTGCATGCCGGGAAATAGGGTTCGCCATCGCTTCGTACATGTAAATTAGTCTGAGTATGTTCAGGCAGCTGTTACCGCGAACTTAAGTTTTGATTACAGTAACACGTAAAACGGCTTGTCGACTCGAAAAGATATTTCGTTTTGCAAACACTTTTTTTACGAAAAAAATATTCACATCACTCATTTAAGTTTCTGAATTAGAACCAGTAAGTAGGGCATGAAAAAAAAACTTTTAAAAATAATGTCATCTGAAAGCATAGGAAAAATAAAAGCTTCCATCGGTTGTACCCTATCCCTATGTTACATTATTTTGTTAAACACATTTACAAAAACAGTAAATATTGAAATAAATATATTATATTAAAATTATTTCGACAATTAAGTAGCATTATTTAAAAATAAAAAAAGTAAACCTCATCTGGCTTTTTTAATAAATATTCAGCTAACATCATCATTAAGTTATCTTTTTATATTATAAATAATAAGTTTTTAATAAATAATAAAAAAATAAAATTAGTTCCGATTTTCCCCAATTTTTTTGTCACAACAGATACAAAACAAAATTGGGGAAAATGTCATATATTTAAATATAAAGCCTCCTTATGGAATGGATGTAACAGTTTAACATCCTATTCTCTCTTCTTTTCTTCTTATATTCTGTCTTCTTTTTGTGAGAAATAAAATACTCTTTTATTTTGGTATACTAAATAGTTTTTGAATTAGTTATATGAAAATAAGTAAAACATAACACTTCAATTTAATATGACATTACTAGCACCACGCGAAGGTCACCAACCACTTCGTCCGCGTTGAAAAATGAAAAAATATAACATCTGACAAAATATCTGATATCTTTATCGCTGAGACGACGGTGGCGTCCAATTTTTTATATTTTTAGTAATCCTTCGGGAACCTAACATTCCAGGATAAAAGTATCATATATTTATCCAGGCAATAAACTATCTGTGTACCAAATTTCATCCACATACACAAAAAAGGCTATACAGCCGTTTTTACGTTATTGAAGAATGAAATATCTAAACCTACAAACTTACGCATTTATAATATTACTAGCTGTTGCACGCGATTTCTCCCGCGTATTTTTTTATATGAAATACGCTGCCAATGTAGCTTTCTATACGTGAAACAATTTTTAAAATCGGTCCAATAGTTTTTGAGTTTATTCATTACAAACATACAAAAATATAAATCATCTCTCTTTATAATATTAGTGTGGATTACGATTAGCAAAATTAATAAAAGGGCCTTTTCTATTGACATAATTTTAATCATGTTCATAATGTTAAGTATATATTACTTTGGAAATTGTATTTTATTACATATGTATATCTATGGCTACTATAAAAAATAATTCAACAGCTTTAAAATTACCATCTAAATTAAAGCTGCGATTTTATTAGAGATTGTTTGTCTTATTACGAACGACATTATCCTTTATAGCCTTAGGGGTTTGTATTGTGGCCAACGTCATTAAAACTTAATAATGGTGGATTCAATCCGGTGCCTCTGGGCTTGTTTTCGTAACCTCTCATTCAACACAGCTCGCCAATCATGTGTTATTATGAAAATCCAACATACTCGTAGTGCCTGTATCTAATGGTTTATGAACCATTTAAAACTACTGTTCAGTAGTGTGATGAACGAGATATATGCAGGAATTGTTTTCAAAATATTAAAGGGATAAAGAGTGCAACTTTAGAATTACTATTTCGATCTTTACTAAATGCATTGTAATTGTAAAGTTTAAAAAAATCTAAATTGTCTGAATGTTGAATGAGCGAAATTAATTATAATTTGTAATTCAGACTAAGTAGATTTGCGTCAAATATTTAATTAAAAAATAATATAATGTTTTAATAAACACATTTGTCGTGAGTACGTTTTGCTGTAAACTTCTCAATCCTCAATCCCTTGAAAGCTTGCCGCATAAAATCTTTTCTGCCGCCAACTTTTCCGACTATAAGTAGGTTTGGAAGATTCCATTATGACTAGGTATTGTAAAAATAGCTGAATTCACGTTTCGCAGGGGCTTACGCGAGGCACGCGCGGTACTACACTGCTTAATTACTAGCTGTTGTCCGCGACTTCGTCTGCATAACTTTATAAAATATAGCCTATGTTACTCCCTGACAATGTAGCTTTCTGTAAGTGTAAGAATTTTTAAAATCGGCCTAGTAGTTTTTGAGGTTATTCATAATATCTCTCTAAATATATAAAAATTACGTGTCACATGTTCCTCCGCGGTGAACTCCTAAACTGCTTAACCGATTTTGACAAAACATCGTAACTAGCTCCAACTTAAAAGACAGGATAGTTTTTATTTTGAACTCGGGCGAAGCCGGGAGCGGGCCACTAGTTAGTATAACATGTGCTGTTGGCATCTTATAAATGTTTATATATATATATAATACTAACTGGTGCCCGCGACTTCGTCCGCGTTGAACGATGAAAATATCCTTTCTGGAGTCCCAGACAACGTGTATCCAAAATTTCATCCCCGATGTCACTCCACTATGTGTAAAATGATGTCTTCTACTCTGAAATGGTTCTGCAATATTATGCAGTATCAAAGTCGCCTCCCGAGTTATTAGATCATTTAAAATTGAACCAGAGCCTTTTGGTAAATTAGTGAAGCGGGGCCGGGTCAAATTAAGGAGCCACCTAATCTTATTAGCTGCCTCACTCGAGCCATTAGCTTCTCCTGCGCCAAGGCGGGCGCCATTGTGACTTGCCTTTAAATATAATAACGCGAGTTTAATAAGGGCTATATTTAACTGGAAAGGTTAATATGCGCTGTAGGTAAGTTGTTTATAGTTAGCAGGCGTACACAATTGTAGAAACTCTTTTAAAGTTCCTACTTAAATTCCATGGATAATAGAATTAGGGTACACCCCTACTTCTATTATCAATGGAATTCTGGTACAAATGGGGAAATAAAAATTTGTAGTGTGCAATACGGAATTATCTTGATATTGTTTAATTTTTATTAGTCTTTAATATGAGTCGTTATTTTAAGTATTTAGAGTATATTAAGTAGTATTTTAAATATATTAAGTATTTAGACGAGGTTTAGATATGAATAATTATGATTTTAAACATTGTATTTTTTTTAATGCCACCAGATTGATAAATTATACTTACTTGCCACTTCCACAATCGCTACATCGTGTGTTCAGAAGGTGGGTAATGTCTTTTACGGCACATAATAGGATAACTTTTGCTTATAAAATTCCATTTATTCAGGTTAAACACGTGTAACACGTATTGATTTATTCTTCAGAAAAAAATAAAATACTGTCCAACATTATAAAATGGGGCAGTAATTTTAATATTAATGTTTTACAATTATGCATAATATTAATGTTAATAATAATAAAATTCATTCTTTATCTTCACTTTGTGGCATGCTTTTATCATTGCTCTTACCTACTTCAATAAAGTGTTTGATATTCTACTAGCGATTTTTTTTTTCGGATTGAAAGAAAATCATATCCTATATATATTGGCCATAACATACGATACCAAAGCATGCATCAGTTATTATATTTCATGATTACTTATGTGATTAAAAATTTAAAATGGGATACAGTTTCATAAGTGTCCACTATTTAACGCGAACAAAGTTTACCGAAAACCAAATTACGTGCGTCCGCATTCCCAAATTCAATTAAAATTCACTAGTCTAGTCGGGAACGGTCTCATCGCTCGGCTGTGGATTTACATTTAGTATTACAATAAAAGGATTTCTTTAGTTATATTTTCTAAGTGGTTTGCATTTATATTGAGAACTATTTACCCCATTACTTAAAAGCTCTGTGTAATTACACCTATACATACTCGTAGTTCAAATTATCTCTTATATGTATGATATATATGTATACTAGCTACCCGCTCCCGGCTTCGCACGGGTGCAATTTTTTACTCAATCCAGTCGATAAATTGCCTTACACCGCCATCTGTTAGAATCTTATGGAACTCACAGATAATTATAACTCTTTGCAACAATAATTTGAAATAAAAAATATTGCGACTACAAATTGAGATATAAACTATCCTATATCTCAAGTTGGATCAAACTGCACACAGTGTGCAAAATTTGATTAAAATTGGTTCAGTATTTTAGGAGTTCATCGCGGACAAACACGTGACACGAAATTTATATATATATTTAGGAGTTAATGGGCGTCATGTGACACGAAATTTTTATATATTATATATAGAGATATTATATCTTGTTCCCTATACCTACACTGAACCATCTGATATTTGTTTCATGTACATGTATATGTACATTTTATGTTATAATTTAATATATATATCGAATTTTGTTTCAATGCCTACAATTTCTTAAATAAATATATAAGTTATATTAGGGATTGCTCCATATAAAAAATAAGTAAATAAAGCCAAGAATATTGTATTTTGAAATTAAATTTCGTTAAAACAAATTGAAATAAAAGACAATAGAAGATATACAAAAAAAACCCTTACGAACTTAATAAAAAAATCATATTATTGTAATTTGTTGAAAATTGATAGATCCTCAGTAAAACTCATTCCTATATCTTAAACTAAATTGCGATCGACTTTTCTTGACGTCCAGGGATGTGACCCTAATCGGATAAAAGGCGTTTTAGCGATGAATTGACGGAATTACGTTGAACATTTGTGCGTTTTTTCTTTTTTATTTCAATGAAAACGAATGAAGAATGCCATTTATCAAGGCAAAGCTGAACGCAAAAATCTGTCTAAGCATCAAATTATAAAAAAAGGGGGAAGATATTTTTCAGGTAGACATTTTGATTAACCTATCGGGTGACGATAGCATTTTAACTGATTTTTTTTTATTGATTCAAAAAATATTTTCACCCATTTTTATTGTTGTGATTTAACGGTTACGAAACAGAAAAGATTAATTCAAGTTTTTAATTGCTGGTTATAATAATTAGTTACGAAAATAGAAAACAAAAAAAAATATTTTGTGGCAAATTACATTTTTACATCAAATGCGTTCACAAAAACAGTTATTGTATGTTAATATAAATGCTCACACGTTTTTTAAGTTATACTAATAATATGAAATCGATGTGTATATACATAGACATTAGACACATGAAAAATTACTTATTTGCGTTCACTGATGAGGTACCCAACGTCGGAATAGTTTGAATAAAATATAATAAATTCACGTAGAACGCACCTTTACAGTGTTATCTATTCGCTGGTATTATACAATAAAACTTGCTTCTGCTTCACATTTATTTGAATTAATATTTCAAGTAACTTACGTGTACAATGTCTTGGCTCATCGGACGAATCACCACAGTCGTTGCTGCCATCGCAAAATCGGTTTATTGGTATGCACCTCTTATTAGCGCAATGGTATTCGGACACACGGCATCTCGTGTCGTTGCCATAGAGAACTGGCAATAGCTCCGGTTCAGGCACATCTTTGTACGACACATCTCTCATGTATCCGACCGATAGAGACTTCGGCGCATCAGTGACAACATCGCAGTCTGTTAGCTTGATTAATGTGAAGATGAAAAATCCCGTTCCTAATGCAATGTTTCTGTAACCTGAAAAAAATGGAAAAACATCTCTTATTTCCTTCAATATATTTACGAAAACCTTAATAGAGGACAGAGTAAATAATTGATGACGCTGCGGTCGTTTGATTAGAAACCAGTGTAAACGCCATCCAAGACCCAATTGATTGTTTTTCATTTGATTTTGTTTATCCGCAGCAATTTATTGGTTTGCTTCTAATTTCGCCAAATTGGTTTGTGCCTGGTTTGTAAAGAAACAAAACACATTAGTGACTGGTCATGATGCATTTCTTTAATCCTCGCATGCAAAATTTCAAGATGATCGGTTGAGTAGTTAAGACATGAAAAGGTAACAGATAAATAGACAGATAATAGAGTTACTTTCACATTTATAAAACTAGTATGGATGGATATTAATTAACCTTCTTGTAACTTTAGAATTATCCGTTTTTCTTTCATTCACTTTGAACTGACATCAAAAGCTCAGACTTTAGTTCTTTTAATTAATTAAATTATAAAGTTTAAAACTTTATTCGATCGTAAAGGTGGTGATGTAGACACGGCCAGTAAAACGTTATTAGCCAAGTGAGTTAAGGCCTCTTTCACCAACTACAAGTAAAGTGTTGATTAGTTACTTTTAGAAATAATTTTATGTTTTATTAAATTATGCACTCGATTTACTGCATCCTTCGATAGGCGATTTTTTTTTATTATTTTCTTTTTAATGTTTGGGTCTTTTACCGTACAAACAAAGGTATATCAGCTCTATCATTCCCGGTTACCGGTGAGTTTAAACGGCGGTTAGCCTACTTGACACATGGTGAAAGAAGCCCTTATATTAAGTTCGTTTCTCCCCCCTTCCGTCCATCTTTACGCTTTAATAAGTAATGGTTGCGTGGCCTGAGGCCGCTTTTATCGAATCTAATCTTTTTGTGAAGCAGATTTTCAACACTGTAAATATAACGTTATTATCTGAAAATATTGCTTGACGCTTTATTAAATCCGTAGCTATATTTAGATGTACTTATACATTTTTTAGAGTAAAAATCTATTTCATTGGAAAGCTGTTTTTAACATTTCATACTAATGATGGCTTTTCGCACCGGTGCAACTTTTTCTGTAAAATATAATATATAGAAACTTTTCTTGTTTAACACTCTTTCGAGAAGTGAAATCCACATGAAAATCCGTTCAATACTTTTTGAGATTATCGCGAACATACAGTCACACACACAAAAAAACATGGCGGGGAACTGTGTTCAAAGTCAAAATCAATGGCGATCCTGAGAAGAAACCTCGAAAGAAACTCAGGATACTATTCTTTTTGTCATCTTTAAAATATAAAATTACAACAATTAGGTACATCTAATACTCATACAAACAAAATCAAAGTATAAATACAATACTAAACATAGTATGAGCTCCGAATCCAGACTTTATATCCAGGCTTCATTTTCGCTTAAATAATCAGTGTAGCCTTTCGAGAGAAGTTTGGTTTTAATTACACCTTTAAATTTATTTATAGATAAGGCTCTGATCATCTCAGGCAGTTTATTATAAAACCGTATACATTGACCCATAAAAGAATTACTTATCTTGTGGAGTCGCGTCTAATGAAAATCTAAATCATTTTTAAACCTAGTACATATATTGTGTACATCAGATTTTTTATTAAATTGACTAATATTTTTATGCGCGTAAATTAAATTTTCATAAATATACTGACATGTAACAGTTAAAATATTTATTTCTTTCAACCTTTCTCTGAGAGAAGACTGCGGATCTAGTTGATAGATGGCTCCAATGGAACTTTTTTGTAAAATGAAAATAGTATTTATGTCCGCAGATGAATGCATTATACAAAGACGTTTTAGCCATAATTATTTCGATGGTGGGAAAAAAACGTTGTCTAACATATTTTGTTATTAATCACAATAAAATTGGTCAATAGATTACAGACGAAATAAATCAGTTCACAATCAAACGAGAATACCGAATTGTTTTGTCTTTATCTATTTATGTATAGATACTATTTTTCATAAAAAAAATATAATCCAATCTTTCGTTATCTTTTGCATTATTGCGAAGCTTTTGATGTGGTAGAGATAGTATGAATCCAAATTTACATCCAAAGGTGTGTTTTTTATTATTCTGTGGTTCGCTGACCTAATTTGGTGGAAATAGTAAGTACTTACAATATATTTTGTATTCAAACAAGTCATGAATATGGATTGCCACCTGGTCTTCGGGCTTCCCTAGTTCACTGTTTCGCTAACAAAGTTATTCTGATAGCTGCACTTGCTAATCGAGACATAATTTCATTTTCTTATTAATAGTTTACTGCTGTACTGCTTGTGTATTGTCATGTGATTCTTCATTTACTATTTACTGAAAAAAGTGCCACGCTTATTATAGCTTTTGTTTTTCAATTGTTACTTTCATTGTGTTAAAGTCAGCGGCTTTTATTGAGTCATTGAGGAAATCTGCTTGTCTGAGGAGACTAGCAATTTTCGAATTTTCGAATTTTCGCATTTTTTCCCATTGTTATCTTATCTTACAGATCTTATAGTTGCGAAAGCTATGAGAAAGTCTGAGGACAGGGTGGAATGGAAACAGCTGGTGGTCGATGCCTTTCACAGCGGGCACGACCTTCAGCAATGAAGAAGATACGACTCTATCTATCTATACCTATTGTTAAAGTTTTTTTGACGTTGTCACACTAGATTTAGTCATTTTTTTAATGTATATTGTGAGTTTTTTGAGATTTAGTGAAAAAAATAACCATTTTCTCTGTGGAAAGTGGAAATGCCTCAAGCCTAGCTGTGGAACGCCGGACAATAAGTACGTTAACATAGAATTATGAAATATGAGACTATATTGTCTTACTATTTTAGTTACTATTACGTAATAGTCTATTTTCTAAATTAACGTCAGTCATATTCAAACACAAAGCGCTGCATAACGCAAACCCCTGTATAACTAAATTTCTGTTTCGCTTTGTTGTAGTTAGTTGTGGCGTCGATGTACGGTAACTACTCGTGAGATGCTTCAAATGTTCTGAATTATTCCTTGAAGCGTAAACGAGCCAAGTATCCAACTTTATATGTCTCGAAGCAACATTGGCAATCACACAAATTGCGAATGTAATCAGTATGAAGGTGTCGTGTTGCTATTGTTAATGTGTAACATTTTAAAGATTTTTGCTGGATTTTTTAGCAGGTATTTTTTTACAGGTACAGTATACAGGTAGGTCGGTGCATCTCTACATATTATAAATTAATGTTGTTATCCGCGTCTGACTGTTTCTCCGCTACTTCTTTTAAACCACGCAATGGATTTTGATACGGTTTATACTAATATGGAAAAAGCGATCAACGAGGAAGGTTTGTGTATATAATTTGCAGGAAAAAATTGTATCCGCGCGAAGCCTGGGGCGGGCTGTTTGTTTTATATATGTTTTGAGTGACTATCGTCGCCTAGAGATACAAGCATAAGGTAACTATAGGAAGAATGCAATATAGGTTTTTATTAAAATTTTCATAAAGCGCTAACAGAAGCAAGTATTGTTGGTAAAAATCTAATTTTAAATATTACAAAAGACAAATACTCGTATACAATGTGTAGGTATAACTGAAACTTATATAACTGGTATAACTGAATAAAATTTCTTAACTATTTTTCTTGAAAAAGAAAATCTGTATTGAACAAACCTGAATTAGGTTGTAATAAATAGAAATTCTCCAGTTCTGGTAATGTTCGAAACTCTGTTAATAGGTCACGTTTAACGGTCACATTTAAGAATATAAACGAGCATCAAGAGATACTTGAAGTGAATTCGAATTCTGATGACAGAAAAGAAAGTCAAGACTAAGACTTTTAACTTGGAGAACTTTCACGCGTGACCTTTACAAATATTTCGAAGCACCTAATTTCGACGACATCACATTTTAATGCTTTGTAAGGAGTTTTTTTTATTTTATTTTTATTTTTATTATTAGAGATGGGTTTGCTCTTGGCCAGCATCCAGCCGTATAGCGAAGATGAGGCCTATGATGGAGCGAGCTCACCCAGAAGATGCCTATTCACTCGAACTTTGAAAATATTTGGGTTATATGAGCTCGTAAACATAAGAGTTTTACCCAATATGATGCTATCAATTGAACAAAGATGTATGTATAAAATGTATGTATGAACTCGTACATGTATAAAATAACAGACTTATAAGATGATGCCCAAAATATTTTTATGAGACCACAACTCGGATATATTGTGTGTCGGATTTGGCACAGGACGACTTGGCATGCCTGATCCAGATTCAAAAATTACAATTTACACAACAAAGGCAGTCCAAAATTATAAATAGTGTGTTTTTCTACATTTTATATCCATGGATTCAAATAATCCAGGAAATTTTAATACGGTTTAAAAGTGTAATATAAAACTTTTATTCAGCCAGCTTTTTATTTCATGAAGCTAAATTCCGTGGTTTACTTTTAACAGGCGCTTTGCAAGTGGCCTGTTTGTGTTACTCATAATTGCTTTTACAAAAAGTTGCTGTAAATTGATGATTCGATTTTATGTGAAAAAACAATATATTATGCATATTATTATTATTAGTTATATTATGCATATATTAAAGAAGTATTTAGACAATTAGGTAGATGCGGGAGAAGTAAATGTATAGATCTCCGTTTGCGACAGTGATCGCTCCAAATGTCTTATCGGTGAAAACCATGTTACTGTTGAGAAGGGTCTATAAATACAGAGACGTATTTGACACATGTTATCTGCACACTGAGATGTAATGAAATAGACGAGAGATACGTTTGAATTAAGGTGAAAATTAAATTCACAAATGAATCTCCAGTGATAAAACAGCTCGGTAATGAAGGCTGATAGGAAAACGGTGGGAATAAATATTTTTGTATTCAATTTAACAAATTTCAAGACATAAATTTGTATTTAATAAGCAGTATTCGAAAACTGTTCGGCTTCAAAAATGGTAGACATAGGAGGTTAGCACTTTTTAGTCTTTTTATTTTATGAATAGATTACAAAGATTAAGATCAATTGATTGTGAAGTAATCAGTATGTAAGTAATCAGTATGTAACATTCAAAGGTATTTATGGGGATTAAAGAACATAATACTATGGAAGCATGAAGCCATGAGCCACATAAGCCAGCTTCCCTCATTATCTAATCCAAGTCAGATCATACCGTACTTGAGCGTGAAAATAATATTGGTATATTCGAGAAATTTAAATAAATATTACATATCGATATACTATATCGACAACTATATATTACAATGCACTTAATTCAGAGATTTAGCTAGTAGTTTATTTTTACTAAGGTGGACCACGCTTACATAGTAAATGCCCATTAACCCTAGTTTTGAAGACCCCGAGATTGTTGTCGCGAAATATATCATCGACCCAAATATACCCTTGACCCAAATATATCATCGAGAAATAAAATGTGTGGTATACTCGTATGTATTACACAAAAATATCTTGGCTAATTTATTGTTATTATACTTGTGAATTGAAATCCGTAAAGTATGCCCATTGAAAGTAGTTAACAATTTATTACTAGCTCATTTATAGGGTTCAATACAAGAAGGAAAGCATGAATGGTTGTCATCGAAGCAAGCCCGACGTGATTGATGACAGCGTCCGCTCTCAAATGTCCCCCATTCACAATTTAAAACCCTAGGGGAATAAAAAGTTTCGCAGTTGCCAAGAGCCGGGAAATTTTCTTATTGAAAATTATCTTCCGATATGTTACTTGGTAATATTCAAGCGAACAAAATGAGCAACGCAACGCCAAGCGTTCGACAAATTTATTAATAATTGTGTTTCATATTCAATTTTATTATATCCTCGTTAAATAACAAATTTTATACCGAATAGAACAGGAAAACGATACATTTAACTTTTACAATAATACTTAAATGTTTATAGCAACTAACACTTGGTCGCTTTAGCAGTACTACTGAACTACTATCGCTTAAGCATAGCCTTAGTGCGACCTCCTTTAGTTGATGTAAGGCGTAGGCTTGTAGTCCAACTACGGCGTAGACACGTAGTTGGACTACGAGCCTAGCTAGTATTTGAAAATACTAGCTAGCTGGTGCCCGCAACTTCGTTTGGGTTGAAAAATAAAAGATATAACGCCTGACAATATATGTAAAGCAATAGAACACCTGACATACATTGACGCCTGACATTATACCAAGCGTTGGATCTTTATTTTTAAATAGCTGGTATCCGCTGTTTAACCCCCGTGGGGTGTACATTCTGAAAATTTGGCGTGGAATGTCCATCCTGAAATTTTATTCTACCTATTGGTTAAAGAACTTTTTAAATCGGATGAGTAGTTTCAAGGATACTACATAAAAACATACAAATTTTACCTCTTTATAATAATATTAGTATGCATTATAAATATTTTTAAGTGTCTTGTTATACCATTTCTAAGCTAACCTGATCCTTAAAAACATATATTTATTGTTTATTCATATTTACGAGTATATACACCAACCGAAATTCTATTAGAAACATAGCTGAAATTATGTAAGCGTCAACTAGGTATAGACTAACAGTTAAGTAATTAGTTTAAACTTTAGTTGAGCGTTAATAATTTTAATGTACACAAAGTTATTAAGTTAACTGTTAAGTTTAGTGTCATTTAACATTAGTAAACTACTCCAGCTGAGAGGGTCATCAAGAAAATTAAATAATAATAATTTTTTTTTTCTCACTCCAGTTTAGAGAATGTATAATAAAAAATTTCCTAAGTGGAATATGGAGTGAAAAAGTTAACTTCAGTAAATTAATTTATGCTTAGTAGAACAAGTCTCATGAGTATTATAGAACAAGTTTTTTTAATAGTGCACAAACATACGAGCATTTAGTAATTTAGAAAATTGTTTCTAAGTAAAATCTATTTTTAGTAAGGTTGCTTATAAATTTAAAAAAAAACACAGAGCAGCAAATATAAGCACAACAGTTTGATTGCATACAAATTAAATTATGTGTCTTTTATAAGATGTACTTCGGAGAATGTGCTCAGGAGCTGCATGAGCTCATACCGCCTTTCATTTCTTCAATCGGACATCCAGAGGCTAGTTACCACCTCATCTTGTCGAAATCCCTCATTTTCGGACCAAAGGCTTTAACACATGCTTTATAATGCGCACTGGCAAAGTTTGGACCTCCCCTGCCGGCGTCTGTGTTTCCGAGCTCATATAACCCAAATCTTTTCAAAGTTTTGAGTGAAAATCGGATTCCTACCGGCTAAAACCCAACGACTTTCTAATGCGGCCGTTGATGGGAGGGGTCGTGGGGACGTTATGACACGATATCGGTGCCCCGACAGGACATAAGCCTACCCTATAATTTTCCAATAGGACCGGCCAGAAGCAATGGATCCACCGACTCGTGGCCCTTATCCGATCGTCTATCAAATTTCTCTCAGTCTCCTTGTGAGTTCTGTTAGTAATCTTTAAATATTTCAATAGCGATAATGTGAACTCGTCACTTTTACTGCTAAAGTGTAAAGATATTTAAGTTATAGCAGTTAAAATCATTCTATCTTTAAGCACAAAAGGCAATATTCGCCACCTGCCATCGGAATTCATCATGTGTCAGGCAAAGGCACAATGTTATCGGTGCTGAAGCACACTGAGCAATATTATACCTACACTATGTCTGTGTACTCGTCGCTTCGCCCAACTAAACGTCCGTTAGAAATCAGAGGCGTCATATGACATAACATTGTGATTGATAAATATCTCAGTGAATGAAAAGCTATCTACGTTTATATAGTTTGGTTTCGAAAATTTATCTCAGATAGGTAGATCTCATTATATTCGTACTATTACAACACTTCTTTATACAAATCTTTATCTATGTCTATACATATTATAAAATAAAGTCACTGCCCGCTTCTGTCTGTTTCTCCGTTAACTTCTTCAAAACCGCCCAACGAATTTTGTTACGGTTCTCACGAATAGATATAGCGATAAACGAGGAAGACTGTGAATATCATTTGCAAAAAAGGGAATGAGACTATGCAACGGAAAACGTCGCACGGGCTTACCAGGCAATCGATTACTAAACCCGGTGATTCGCAGTCAGTCGTCACAAAACTCTAAACTGAGCAATACGTTTTACAAAAACTGGATCCTATGAGTATAGGGGCCAAAAGATAAAGAATTATCCTAGGATCCTGTGGGATCCTTGTGATAGATCCTAAGGGATCTATCAAATGGTGGGAGGTTTTTATTCTTATTCCAAAATAAAGTCTTCTTCTCTTCTCTTAGTGCCTACCGAAAGTAGGCTTTCTCGTGGCTATCCTACCCCTGATAGGCGGCGAACATTCTTTTGAACATAAATTGTGTGTAATTTAAGTTAACTTAACTTGTTCTATGATCCCCTACGAGTGACAGCATTTCAACACCAATTCTGTGCCAAACAAATGTGTTGCCAAACTTTTCTCTTTTGTGCTTTATAATGATTTATTTCCTTACTAAGCATCTGTGAAAAATTGTTCAATTAAATTTTGAAATAAAATTCTTTCAAATTGGGTCCAGTAATAGTGATACAAAGATTCACGCCTTAATATGGCGTTAAAGAAAATTTGCGATTTCAGATACATTCTGTAGTTCTAAAGTAGATTTCTGTAATTTATCTTATCTGCATTGAGAACTGAACAATTTTGTTGGACCCAGACACATTGATTTCGTAAAACACTTGATTTTCAAGGCAAGCCATACTGCGTTCCGCGGTCATAAATAATGCTCCCGTCTGGCGGCAGTAACCACCACCGTGAAATAATAGCGCGTCCGGGAACTAGTGAACCCATTCCCCTGAGCATTTCTGGTTCGTTGCAATACTAAAATATAACATTAATATTGTATATAATTTTTTGATAATTATATAAATATCTATAGCCCTTAATACATGTATGAAGGAAATAATACTAGGTATATTAAGAATGATTAATTATTATGAAGTCTGGTAATTTAGCAGTGGCCTAACATTACACATTAAGGTTAACTTTCATCATTAATATAAATTAAATTAAAAACTGTATACAGCTTTAATTTTAAAAGTATAAAGAGAATTGGATTTTTGTAATGATAATAATATAAATAGACCATATTATTAAAGCTCAGAAGAATTCTAAGTAACATCAAAAAATATTACTTGTTCGAGATCTTCATCAACAATCTTAATATTTGCATCAATAAAAAAATATTTATTCACTTTTAGGCAGCACACGTAAAACTTAATTATGTTGATATTCTCTAAGCATCTATAAGTGAAAACTGCAAAATGTGGATTTATTTAACCTTTAAAATTTATACAATAATTATAGTGTATTAATGTGAAATTCTTCTGAGAATTATTATTACATTTGCAGCGATAATACATAATATAAGAATATATCTTTTTACAGACGGCATACCGGAACGGCATTTGCATTTCGCGTCAGATTCCCAGTGGAAATTACAGCAAATCTACAAAAAGGCGGGATTGTTTTGGCTGAGCGAAGCCTATTTGCATATTTTTTTCATACCATTGAAGCAATATTGCGAAACGATTTTCGCTTTAGAAATAGTCAACGCAATGGCCGAGTTATATCGTTTCAACTTTAGTTACTGTTATTCAATTCATGAATTAGAGTTTGATTAGAAAATCAATGCTTTTTATTAAAAATAGTTTATTAATGACAACTGATTAGCTAAAATGATCGGCTACGACAAATACCAATAGCAGGTTCAAATACCAATAGGACATGTGTCCACATGTGTCTCTTCGAGAATATCTTCTTCGTGTTTTCTCTACATTATAAATTCTTCTTTGATTTTCCTACCTTCATTTGTCCGATCACCATGAAAATTGGCACTTACCATGATGCTACGAAATTTATATTTTTCATGTAAAAGGTTTTTATACCTATATAGTCAAATTTTATAGCAGACGAAGCCGCAGGGCACAGCCAACCTCACGATACGTTCACTCCTCAACAATAAACGCACCTAAAGAGGTTTTATAGGAGGGTTCAAAATGATTGTTTTATATAATATAGAGATGTGAGAACTCATTACCTTATCTTCTCCTTATCCTACTATCCTTATTAGAATCGGTAGCGCATTCACAACCTTTGTGGTATTGCATGTGTTAATAGCATAATTAAACAATTTTTACATAATGTTATAAAGTTGTTTTCTCAACATATCTTGTATGTTTTCATATAGGTATACTTTTTCATTTCTTAGTACTGCCTGCATCCAATAAGCTCCCATATTCTCTCGTAAACAGTAATAGCGAAGTCGTATCTCTGTATCCAATGATATGGGAAAGTAGAGAACCCTGTTAAATTTATAGCAGTTGGTACGGCGACAAGTAGCAAAGGGCTTATATGGCAACCCCTTTTGATACAATGTATGTATTATATACATAGGTTCCGCATTGATATACATAAATATCATCTGAGTAGACCTTACAAGTATTTCACCCGCAATACATTGAGAGCTATTTTCATTCCAGAGACATCTAAATATTCATTTAGTGTTTAAACAGAAAACAGATCGAAATGACATTTATAACATTTATAATAGTTCTGCTCGCGAATTCATACGCGTATCTTAATAAATTTATATTTTATCTTTCAAGCTGAAACCAACTATTTATATCTGGGGAAAAGTTTGTTAATTAATACAAAACTTTTCGCACGAACAACATCTAAGTACATAAATGTGATGCTGTTTTGCCATATTTGTTCTTGTAGTTAAATTAATGATATTATAAAATAAAGTAAAAAATATTTTGCAAATTATTTTTGTAGGTAATATAAATTTCAAAATTTTTAATATAATATCATACGAACAAGACAGCCATAAACACCATTCAGTGTGATCAACAAACGTTGGTATTATTATCGTGTTTGCTTAGTGTACCTAACTATTGGGCAGCTTCCCAAACAGTGTCCGACAGATGTCGCGCGGACTTTGATATTTCCGCACCTTTGTAACATCTACCAGTTGACAAGTTTCCAATAAACCAATAGTTGAGACGTTCGTGTAATAATTATGATATCTGATCAGAAATCTATCGAATTTATATTACAGAAATTCAGATGGGTGTCTAGGCTATCGTCGCCAAGAATTCAAAGAAGGATACTAACTCTGCTTTGAAGATAAGATATTTTAGTTCAAATATTTTTATCTTATTCAATTTTTATTACTTTAATCTACCAATTAATCTACCAATTAAAGGAATGTATTACGGACACGTTTCAAACGATTGATTTATAATTTTCAATCTCTTTGAACGCACATTTTCCGTTTTAGTAATTGCAGGCATACTGCGTACCGTAGCCATAAATTGGGCAGCCCATCTGGCGACAGTAACCACCCCCAGAGAAAACCACAGTTAAATAACAGCACTTGGAATCGTTGAGCAAGTGTCCATTCCCTTATCCGGCACCTTAATTCCTTTCTTTCTCGCTATCAGAATCGGCAATACATTTGCATACTTGGTGGTGTTGCTAGATTCGCTTGTACTGTAATCACAAACCATGAAGTAGCCTATTAGCCTGCCTACCAAAATACCTTATAAGTTATATTTAATTATGGTGACACGTTTCAATGAATATAGATATTAATTCTTTTAATAACTCAAAAAGTATATTTTATATAGGTATTTCAATAAAGAATAATTATATATAATTTTATGTTATAAATAAATGAATAAAATAACCTATCACAATATAGAGGTATTAAACATTAATTTACAATGGAGAGAAATGTGAAATATATTCATATTAATGTCATAATACCATCAATGTAAAAAACGCATGATAATGTGATAACAGTACTAGATAATACTAGATATGCACATGTGTTATAAGACTTGCACATGTGAACCGTGTGAACTGGGAACAATAGAGATGTAGTTTGAAGCACTTAGTTCCCCGGAAAAGTGCATAAAAACACTTTTGTGGGCGTTCTTCGCGCTAGACGGGTACTAGACCGCAGATACGGGAGGGTGACGATCTTTTCATGATTATACCCTACAAAATACTGCCGCCTTTATTCACCTTTACTTAGCGATTTTTATTTATAAGAAATACTATAAATATATAGGTAAGTTTATGGTTTATATAAAAAATAACACATCAAAAAACACATTTTCGTTTTTTGAGACACTGTGTATTTCTGAAATGATATTGACATGTAGAAAATTGTCAGGTCATCATTTTTGGATTCATCATTTTCTCGGTAGGCTACACTGGCGCCTAACTAATAGATTATCTTGAAAAGCTAGTCAGTGCACCATTAGAAAAATCTAACGGGCGACCTTTTATAATGCTTTAAAAGGTATTAGGAAAATCACAAGTTCTTCTAAAAATTAAATATTTACTTAAACAATCACCGATTGTATTTCTCTTCGTTATATTGGAACATTACAGTTAAATAACTTGCAGAATAAAGACTTTGAATTCTACAAAAAAAAATTATTAGCGAATCTTTATTCTAAAAAAATATTGCGATAAAAGCTTTAAATTCCCATACAGAAGCTTTTCGAACTTCGGCAAAATATGTTACATGAAATTTGCATTTTTGAGAGTACTCGAGTGTGCTTTTACTCACGAACGCCCTCAGTACATGTGACACTAAGAGTAAAAGGATGGGAGATTTGTGACCGTGTGAAACACTTCTTACGACGCCATAACCTTTTTCTTCATAAATAAGAAGTTTCTTTAGTACACTCGAGTATAGTATTTTATAACAACGGCATTGTATCATTTAACAAATCAGTGTCAGTGGGCATAATAGGTATACCACTTAGCAAACTCTAAGCATTCTAATCAATTTGTGCAGATATATGAAGTAATCGTCTAGTAAAAAAAATATGAATAATAACGATAGTTTGTTATAGGGCACTAATCTCAACCGAATCACATGATTTTTCTTATAGAACTCTCAAAATATTGTTTTATATATTATTCAATGATCAAAGGAGACAGGCAGACTGGTGGCGGTCTACTTGTTTACTACTCGTAAAATATCATCACCTGATTGGGCATTAAATGTCTAAGAAATCTTTTTTGCGATATGCGATCACAAACCTTACGTTGAATTAGAATGTATTCAACATATCATCAGTCCACAAGCATTCAGTGCTGGATAGAGGCTTTTTAATGGAGCGCCTTAAAGTCGGGCCTCCGACCGCCGCATCCATTCACAGCCAGTCGCTCTTTTGAGGTCATCAGCACAAGGGGCGACTTGATAGGTGTCTCCACTCCAAGACTCGCTTATCTCCACTTCTATATATGCATCATTACAGATACGTCCTGCCTATTCTTTCAGTACAATGATTTATTGGACTGTGTTTGGTTTTCCAACAGATCGCGTTACAGACCGAAATTACAATTAAAATCAAATTTAAAATATGCTTAAATCTCTGTAAATAAAAGAACACTAACAAAAGTAGAGAACTTTCTCTATATTACGATTTAGCTAATTACATATATATCAGTTGACTCTTGATTTGTAATCTGTAATATTTATAAATTGTTTTGGATTTTAGAAATGCGGTTTTCACTGATGTATTGAAGATTACTTGGATACTTTTTAATCCTGGAAAATTGAATACTGGCATTAAATCTAATACTGGCAGACTGCAGTGACAAAAAATCTTATTTTCATTCTATCAGATGATAAATAGCAACTGATTTTTTAAATTTGTTTTTGTGATACTCATCGTATAATAATTACTCATATTTTTTTTTTCAACGCGGACGAAGTCGCGGGCACCAGCTCGTCTTAGATAAAAATTAAGATACGTCGTACTGTTTGCCTACATATTAATCTTCTCTTAAACCGGACTTGATCTTCAGTTCGCACATGGTATAAAGTCCTTACGAAACTTCCCTTTATAATCGAAACGTGTTCAAGTAGTTCAGCTAACACGGTGGGAAACTGTGTCAATAAGTACACCTATGGACCTATAACTACACCTTAGTAGATACTTACACTTCTATCATATAAATTCTGATAAAGAAACCCAAGGGAATTTATTAACAGTAAACCTACATTGAAGAATTTGATATTGATTTTTGATCAATTCAAAACCATTGAAAACTATAATTAATTATACAAAGATATAAAGATATGTCAAAGTTTGATTTTATACTATAGGTATGCTTGGTAAATCCCTCCTGTCCCTTTATCTTCAGCACATGCTATGGTATGGAACTAGGAATATTATTAAAAGGGTAAACTGTAAGGTGATGATATTCGTTAGACAACAGTTTTCCATTTCATTTTAAATATAATTTAATATACAGTTGCCAATATTAAACCAACACTAAACTACAAGCAGGCGACCAAATAGTATGAAATTTGAATAATCCGCCGCTTGCCTCGCTAGGGCAAGGCCGGAATAACAAATGTTCTTCCTACAAGTAATAAAACCAGCAAAACACATTACAACGCACAAGGACGGAAATAAAAGTAAGTACACACTTTCTTCTGTCCTATACCTACTAAACTCATTTTAAGGTTATTTTTGAGTAAAAAATGAATAAATATTATATAATATTTATTAAAATTTACGAAACAATTACAATAACAATAATACTACTTGGATGAATTACTTATTACTCTATTATGTTTAGCCTCAATCTGAGTATCAGATATTCTTGGAATTTATTCGTCCATTAACAATGCTATTTGAAATAAGATTTACTTGTTCCCTAATTATCTGATAGCTTAGAGATTTAAGTCCAAAACTTTGTCACACTCTGAAACAAATCCCATCGAAGAGACTCCAACTTTTACTCGACTGATTACTTTAATTAGCGTTTCACGGAGTGTTGATAATTATAAGTCTTGACATTAATGCTTATATTAAGTCTTCGTTTAATTACAAAACCCACGCCTTTGCATTCTCCTTTGATGTGTTTTTATGGCAGCATAGTAAGAGCATAGTTTATTTATCACAAATTTGGTCTTCATAACCAAAATTCATACTCAAAATTGGAATAAATAAGAGGTGCCAGCCAGACCCTATTTCTTACTGCACCTGTTTCCTTGTTTGTGTTATAGGCGATGGTAGCCACCTATCATCATGTGGATCGCCAGTCAGCTTTACATAAGAATAAAAATAATAATGAGCTACTACTCATTTAAAACACGCACAAATATTACGAGGACTGCTACTTAAGTTTTGAGATAAACAAATAAAAACAAATATTTATAATCTGAAACGGCTTCATTGTTTTTCAAAATATTCTCCATTAAGATTGCACTTTTGCATACGTTTAAACTAATTGTCGATCATTAGTTGCCAAACACGGACTGTACGACTGTAAGTAGCAACCTAGGTACTGGTAATATATGTGTATAATATAAACATAAATGTACATCTTAACAAGACTTACAAAATATTTCTACTTTCTCGTATTGGAGATAATATTAAATTGTAACAACAGTTTTCCAAAGTATTTCAGGATATAATCCGACAAATTTATGTCTGAATTTTTCTCGAAATATTATGAATGAATTTATTTTGTTTTAATATACTTTTTCTTTTGTTCTTATTTCACAATGATCCATCGAAGAGCAGTACCCGTGTAATTCGATTGAGCGAACACTGGAGTAATCTCCTGTATACGGCAAGGGTTTAATTTACGAGGGCCTTTAACGTTTGCCGGCCGAACTTAACGGTTCGGCTCTAAACGCCAATAATCGGACCCCATACCTTAGGGATTCCAAGTCTCAGAATATTAGGCCTAATCTTTGAAATCTTGTTACTCTCCACTCTTTTGTATACCTTAGCTTAGGAGCAATATTGTAAGTAATGTGTACTAAGCTTGAAAAAAAAAATTAATTGTCAAAGTTTAGACAAACATTTGGTACATATTTCTTTTCGTATTAGCAAAACTTCTATACTAAAAAAAATTTTAACCAAACAGTATTTTTTTGGCTTAAATTCACTACTGCTCTTAAGCAGGTACGGCTATTGGGAATATTTACGCGCTAAGATATTAAGAATCTGTTGTACTTTAAACACAACATAGAATGTGTAAATCAATCAACATTTTCTTTCAAAACATGGAGATATACTAATTTCGGTATGCGGCGCGAATGTAATGAGCTACACCCCGGCCAGACGGCCATTGCCATTGCGACGACTCCAAGCGCCTTAATAACTACATATTTAGATAAATTTAAAATAGCTAAATTACAGAGCAATGCTCTATTAAAACTTCTCTATCGAGAAAATAAATCGATAAATATTATAGATCACATAAATTATGATGTACCTGTAATTATAATATCTAGTTGAATGGTTTTTTTACGCATTAAGAATAAAAAACGTCACCAATATGAACGTCAATTTTACCAACGGATTTGCTACGGATAAAAAAGGTAGGTAGGTGATATTAAGTTTTCAAATAAATCCTCAGCAAAATCCGGAGATATTAAAGCGAGACTGCACTCGGAACAATACCTATTTTTTATTCCAACAAAGTTTCCTCTTACAAGGGAAACCGGCATAGGAATAATTAAAGTACTAAGTCGTACAAATTGGCGGCCTTCAAGCTTTAAGTTGTATGAAAGTAAGTAAGACTAACTTGCTGTTTAGCAAATTGCAACCAGATTTATTTTGAACCTAGCGTTGACGAGAGCAAGCTAGCGCGTGACCTCTTTTTAAGTATCAGGGTCAAGGTGAATGATTCATCTCAACTTTAATATTTTACGTTGTGTTATATACCAGGGATTTTTTTTAATTTGTACCTTTCATGAACAATTTTGGGTGCTGAAAAATGGTTACGAAATTTGACTATTTTTAAGGGCTTTTAAATATTTTTTATGTTAAAGTTGGCAGTCAGGCTGACGATACATTTGATAGTAGTTGCCATCGACGCCATAAACACAAGCAACAGCAACAAGGGATGCAAGAGAGCATACAAGTTGATGCAAATGCACTGCCGACTGATCCATACTTTTATATAAATTTGAAAGTAACTCTGTCTGTCTGTCTGTTACCTTTTCACACCTTAACTACTCAACTGATCACCGTGAAATTTTTCATACACGTTGTCAGCGATACAAGAAAGGACATAGGGTACCTTTCATTCGGAAAAAAAGGACTGTTCCCGTGGAATCATCTAAAATAAAATAATAAACTAACGCTTGGTTAAAGTGTTAAAGCAACAAGAGGTCAAGCGTTATATTGCTTACATATTTATTTATTTTTTAACGCGGACGAAGTCGCGGGCAATATCTAGTAAGGAAAAAAGAGGGGATAAAGGAATATAAATAGAAATTTATAATAGATATGGAATTTTAAAAATGGACGGCATATCAGTCCTTATCACTTCAATACAGTGTACAAATTTCTATCGTGATGAGAAAGGCGATTTGTTATATGTTTCATAATAAAGACTATATTTAGATAACATTTTTATGTGCCTTAGACTTAACCATTGCAAAGATAAGTTCTCTAACTGTGTGGGGTAAATTTAAATTAGCTAAATTATCTGTTAACACTTTCTTTGCATTAAAAGAAGGCGAGAAAAATAAAAATTCCCTGAAAATGTTCCCAAATATTTTTCCTCGAAGGGTTCTTCGGAACGGTTTATTTAGATTAGCGTCTCGTCTCTCTATATTCATGGCGTTTCTTCATTCGGCACGAACAACTTGGAAGGTTTCAAACTCCTTATTACACACAATTCCACCAAAAGTTTCCGCTTTCCTCGTCCGCCTTTCATATTTAGCTTTGAACATTTACAACAGTCAGAAAAGCCGTCTAAATGTGAACAGCGTGAAAAAATATAAGTAGCAAAAATGTTGACGAGTTTTAGCAACAAACGTAATATTACAAATTTAACAAAAGATTTCACTAATAAGGGTTTTTTTTTTTTTTTTTTTTTTTTTTTTTTAAAATATGCTTATCCCTTCGACACAGGGTCGTAGCCTATTTCTGCAGTTACTCTTCCATACCATTTCTCGCTTGCTTGCTTCTCGTACTTTTATTCTCCATACTATTTCTTTCTTTTATACATCTCACATTCATACTATAACGGGTGGGATTCCCGTCTATACCCTTACTTCCTATTCTGTAAACTGTCCTTATTTCTACTTTTTATTTCTTAATTACTAGTGACTAGGGTTTTAAATGATTGTACGCAAGGCTTTCATATTATACACATAGACATAAAAATACATACATTAAAACATTAATTAAATTGGTTAAAACATTAATAAATTGATTAAAGACATTACACAAATTGAGCCATTATATAACATTAATAATTTCAAAAGCAATTAATTTACATAAAATGATGGAAATAACTAAAACATTAATAATTTATAAGCAATTTAAAATTATATTAACAATATTAACAATTAAAACAATTAATACAATAAATAATTTAAAACATTGTGTATTAATATATTAAAACTTAAACTATTTGCAATTTTATTCACGTTTTATTCCTCTCAATCACCCTAGTCGCTATGCTTTTACAATATTCCATAAACTTCTCTCTCTGGCTACCGGCGATCATCGCACTAAGATTGGCTAGGCACACTTCCATATCCAGCTCGTACTCTAGCTCCATCCTTTCCTTGGCGAAGACCGGACACTCCAGCAGAACATGCGGGACATCCTCGTTCTTGCTGGAACAAATGCACGATGGGCTCTCCTTGCGCTTGAACCGATGCAAGTACTCGGAGAACCCACCGTGCCCCGTTAAGACCTGGGTCATCACACCTTCAAGGCTCACCTTCCTCAGGGTTTTATAAGCCTCTATGGCTCCAGGGAAGAACAGCTTAGTAACTCCGGCCGTCGCACCTTCCCTGTATCTTTGGTCCCATTCGTCAAGCGAGCGCATACGAATGCACCGCTTGACGAACGAGACCGGACACAGGTCGTACGCCGGCTTTCGCTTACTCTTCAGTGCGGCCTCCCTCGCGAGGTAGTCCGCCCTCTCGTTACCCTCTAGTCCAGCGTGGGCTTTGATCCAGAATAATTTAATTATTCGGTTTTCCTTGCAGATGTTATTAAGGTTCCTTCTTGTTTCAGCTGCTAGAGGGTGCGAGCACTTACTCGCCGCGATGGACTGCAGTGCGGACCTTGAATCGCTGTATATCGCGACGGAAGTTTCGCTGCGCCCGAGGGCAACCCTCGACGCCTCGCATAGCGCCAAGAGCTCTGCCTGGTAGACGGTGCAATACGACGGCAGACCAAGCTTGACGGCCCTGGTTTCGGCGTCGCCCTTCCATAAGGATAGTGCGGCGCCCACCCGACCGTCAATCTTGCTGCCGTCCGTAAAGATGCGCAGATGGTAGGCGCTATTGGCTAAAAGCTCGTCCTCGTCCACCAGGCTTCCGAACTCAAGGCTAACCAGCTCGGCGGGGTGGGGAGCCTCGGCCGCAAGAACCCCCCGCTCGATGTCCCTGTCCCCAAGCTCCGGCTGTGGTACTCCGCTCTTGGCCTCGTATAATGAGGCAGCCTCACGAACTCGTAAGTCAAGGGGGAGTATCCCAGCCAGTAATAAGGCTGAGTTCAGGGACACCGTTCGGTAGGCTCTGCAGATTTTCAGCGCGAAACCCCGCTGCACAGCGTTCAAGATCCGCTTAACCCCCACTCTGCGAGTCGCAGATACCCACGCACTCGCAGAGTAGGTGATAATTGGTTCCACCGCGGCGATATAAATGGAGCGAACGACCTCGGGATGGAGGCCCCAACTGACTTTGGCTGCCCTCCCGAGCTGCTTGTAAACCCCGAGGGCCTTCTTGGTCACACTCTTTACGTGTTCCTTGAAGGTGAGACCCTTGTCTATGGTCAGCCCCAGCAATTTGATTTTGTCCCTCATGCCAACGTCAATCCCGCCCATGGTGAGGCGTGGGGTGTCAAACTTAAGCTTTCTGGTCAGCACCATAGCATTGGTTTTGCCTGGTGCGAACCTAAGCTTATTTTTGACACCCCACTCCAAAACATACGCGAGAGTGGCATTGGCATTCTGCTCTATCTGGAGCGCCCCGTCTCCATCAAAGACGAGGACCACGTCGTCCGCAAAGGCCTGGCAGTAGACGCCTCTACTTTCCAGGCCCCGCAGCAGTGGATCGAGCGTCAGGTTCCAAAGCAAGGGTCCGGCTATTGACCCTTGGATGCAGCCCCTGCTCGGCTCGGCACTATGAACCTCGCCGCAGTATCTGACGTTTACCGTCCTGTCGGCGAGGTAGCTGTCGAGGACTCGCCTCAGGTTAACCGGGCATCCCGCTTCCGCCAGTCTGACCCTAACCATGGGCCACCAGACGCTGTCGAAGGCCCCCTCTATGTCCAATGACACCAATACTATAATCTTCTTCTCATCGAGCTTCTTATATATTCGCGACACTAGGTCATAGAGGGCGCCTTCGGTGCTCTTCTGGGGCACAAAGCCATACTGGCGGTCGCTAATCCCCGGCAACAGATGGTATTTGAGGCGAGCCACTAGCATTTTCTCATATACCTTTCCGAGCACGGGCAGCAGTCCAATGGGTCGGAATGACTTGGGGACGGTGTAACTATCCCTCCCCGGTTTCCGAAGGACAATCACTGCTGCTTCTTTCCATATTTTAGGAAAAATATGGTGGGCCATGCAGCTGTTTAATAACCCCAAAAAGACTTTGGGGTTACAGCCGATGGCCCTTGAACAGATGTCAGCAGTGAGCCCATCGGAGCCGGGGGCCTTCTTCGGATTGAAGGACTTCACCGCCATTTCTAGCTCGGTCAGCGTGAACGGGGGGTCGCAGGGTGAGTTTTGCTCCCCCACGTTCACCCCGTCCGCTTCCGCTCTGATCTGGCGGTGAATCCCTTCATCCGAAGTTGCGTGGTCTTTCGGGTAGAACACCTCCGCAAGCCACTCCGCCGATTCCCTCGCATCGAGAGCCCTACCGTCTCGAACCAGCGGCGGGTCCTCCTCTCTGATGGCCGTTCTACCAATCACTCTGTAGATGCCATCCCACATACTCTCGCCACTCTGTCGCTCGCAGAAGGACTTCCAGGAGTCCGTTTGAGCCTGCCTCACGGCCTGCTCGTACTCTGCCTTCTTCCGAACGTACTGCTCGACGACCCACGACCGTCGGACGGGTGCGGCGTTCCTGATTCTATTTTTGCTGGTGGCGACCTCCTTCTTCAAGATTTCCAGGTCCTGCGACCACCACGGCAACGCTAGCTTTTCCCTCGTCCCCCTCCTCGGAATGGCGCGGTCAGACGCCTCTATTACCAATTTGGTGTAATTTTGCACAGCCGAAATAGTTTGTTCCCTATCTGGTACAACACCCTCTCCCATCCCATATTCCCCTATAAGTTCTAAGATTTTGGACCTAAACTTTTGCCAATCTGCTTTTTGAGTGTTGTACCTTCTGGTCGATCTGACCACTTCCATTCCTCGGGAAGGTCCGAGGTTCAGCCTGAATGCGATGCCGTTGTGGTCGGAACCTGTTAAATCGTTGAGGACCTTCCAGTCCTCCACCAGGTCCAGCAGGTCATGTGAACATGCAGTGATGTCCACATGACTGCAGAAACGCCGCCCCCCTCGGACAGTGTCGAAGGTCGGAGCATCACCAACGTTCAGAAGTTCGAGGCCAAGCTCATCCAGACTACCTGAAAGCTCTTCCCCCCTTGAGTCTATCTTGTCACTGCCCCACCATGGACTCTTGGCGTTCGCATCTCCACCGACCAACCACCTCCCAGCCCCCAGTTTGGCCCCCACTCTCTTCAGAAGCCCAATGTAGGGTTCAATTGGCCGGCCCGGCTCGAAATAGAGGGAGGTAAACGTTGTCGTCCAGCGCCCCATCCGTATCCCCACCACTACGATGTTATTAGTGGTGAGTTCTGGGTACTGTGTAACCTTAAGGCTGCTGTCAAAGACTACTATGGCAGCCTTAACAGTACCCTCTTCCGGAGTGGGGTTCTGGAAGACCCGCATCCCCCTCCGACCCCGAACCGTGCCGGCCCCCCCCACATAGGGCTCCTGGAGGAGCGCTACGGCCGTACCCCTTTTCCCTGCTTCCACTAGGAGCTCGGAGGTAGCTAGTCGGCTTCGTTGCAAGTTGACTTGCAAGAGCCCATAGGTGCGGCTACTCTCAGGGGTGCCCTTAGCAATACTCACTAATAAGGGTTAAAGGATAGCAAGTGTGGTGTATCTTGTCAGGATATAAGATCCTCCTCTTCCTCAGTCTCACACACTCCTGACAGAAATGTACTGAGTCAGTACACTCCTGACGGTAAACGACTGTCGACATGAATAGACTCTTTGTAGACGATTTAGTAAAATCTGTCCACCTTGTAGGTATCTTGTAGCCTGCGAAAGTGTCTATCGGTCGAGCGCGAGAAGAATAATGAACATTAAAAAATTGAAAACCAATTAGACAGTATTAAAATTAGGCTACTAAATGTAAGTATGTATACTTACATTCTGAAACATCTTATATTCTAAGAGCTAGTGAACCATCCGACTAACCCGTTTGGCACAGAGCTAGGATTTTTTTTATTGATGTTATATTATCGGTCAATTAAGAAAATGTAAATTAAGAAAATGTATTTGTAACCAACTCGCACAAGGCTACAATTTTAATATGTTGTAATTTACATAAGTTTGAGTTTAAAAAAAATTGTCAACCAATTCTGGCGGTTGCAAGTGCCTGCCAGACGAGTATATAATGGTAGGAGAACAAGCAAATCATCCAAGTATGCAAAGTTGTCATCGGGATAGTAATTCATAACCTGCTCCCAAAAAGTTAAAATTTGTGACAGGCACTTGCCACCGCCGGAATAGGTTGTATTTATATTAAAATTGTAGCCTTGTGCGAGTAGGTTACAATTTTTTTTTACATTTTCATAAATTTATTAGATAATGATGCATTCGCGAGATGCCTGCCAAACCGGTATTTTCTTAATTGACCGATAATAAAACATCAATCAAAAAATTCCTAACTTAGTGCCAAGTGGGTTAGTTGGATTGGTCACTAGCTCTTAGTCCATTAAAACTGTCGAAAAAAATGAAAATTTTAAATGTATTTGCCAAAGAGACCACAAAGTTTTTATAAAGTTATCTGTGAGAGTTAATTAATGTACTAATCATATTTCGTTTATTCGTATTGTTAGCACCCTCTACTTAGGGTACATTAATTAAACCACTTTATGTTTAGTCCTATTACTTTTATCGTCCGACTGATATATAAGAACTACAATTCCAACTATAAGATGTGCGGACATATGACGACGACCTCTCTTCGCGAGCGCGTTCGTTCAACTAACTAATACCCTTTTAATATCATACCACCGAATGAATCTGAACGAATGAACACCTCTTTTTGAAACGTCACAGAGAACATTTCAATCAACTTCAGTCGACATAAGTAAATAGCAGACGCTAATATATAGTATACATATACACGTTTTTTATCAGTATTTCAATCTTTATAAAGTTTATAACAACGCAACATAAAAAGTTCAGTGCGAAGTTTTTGTAAAACCCTCGCGTAAAATCGTCGGCCGCTTCCTGAAATAAGCGATAAGTGGAACGGAAGTATGGATTCGATTTAACGATGTGGTGGCTCTGTATTACTTTGTAAAAGCTTATTGAAAGGAGTTGGGTTTCGCTAACTCATGCATTTTCATTTATTAATTTAAAAGCAACAATTTTACTTTAAAATAATGTAAGACAGTCCGCATAAAAATCCAAAGTTTTAAATACCTAATTAATAAAAACTGATAATTCAGCTTTATATTATTGGTTCATAAAAATGTTTGTTTTTTTATTGAAAATTTTATTTAATTAATAATAATTTAATGTGATTCAGTGTAATTATTTATTAATTATAAATAAAATTATTCGAAGAAACCATAAGTCTCTTATTAAAATTAACTATACTATTTTTGCCATCGTCTTCGTCCACATATCTTTGTAAATAGCCTTCGTTGTATTCTGTTATTAAAAAAATCGTATTACATTACGAGTACAACAATATTATTTCGGGTGTCATAAAGAGGGCAGGATGTCTGGCGGCTGTAACCACCCTGACAGAAGACTACAATAAAATATTGTCTATGGAAATTGTCCATGGTGTTGCTTGTGTTCTTAGACGGCGATAACACATTCCAACGAAAAAAAATGTTTGTAAAAACTTTTTACCACATATAACAAAAAGCGTTAGGAGAACTTTTACAAACACGTCCAGCCATTTTTATTTGTGAATAAAAATTACATAGGTTAAATACTGCAATGTGAGGTTATATTTACTGGAAGAAAAAAAAACCGCTGTGTAATTTATCATAACTGCCAACTTAAAAACATCTAATTTTATTGCCAATTTTTATAACATTAGTATATATTGCCGCTTATTTCTCATCGAGTGCTCAATTAGTGCTGACCTTCCTGCGTTTAATTAGGATAAAAAAATTAATTTTAATGTAAATTGTAATCAACAATGCTAGCGGGACGGAAGTGGCGCATTGTGCAGCCAGTAAAATGAGATATTATTGATTTACCGCTTATTTCTCAACGAGAGAATTAAGTGCTCAATTAGTGCTGACCTTCCCGCGCTTAATTAGGATAAAAAAAATAATTTTAATATAAATTGCAATCAACAATGCTAACGGGACGGACGTCCCAGTCTTTTCTATTAAACAACACATTATTCAATTATAAAGAATAATTATAATAATTTCATGTTATTTTTTTTATATAAATTTCAAAATTGTTCTGTCAATTAAAAAATAAAAATTAACAAAAGTAGTCCAATACTAATTTTATATTACAGCATAAAATTGGTGTATTAGGTGTTTTAGTTTTCAGTTTTTAGTCAAAATATTTCCAACAAAACTTTAATAAACGAACCATGTTTTCAATAACACAGAATATTCAGTAGAATGTTATTCAAAACGTTAAATTCTTTAAAATTTTAAGGAAGCATAAATAATACAGTGTAACGCGCCGTCTTGCTCACACTGTGACGCGCGCGCCCCAGTTTTTGACTACAAAAACTTAACGCTAATTATCTGAGTTTATTGATTTCAAACTACTACAATGCTAGCTTGATCAAAAGGTAGCATTGTATCGTTTTCTTGCTTATTCATAAGAGCACTTATTTTAATTGTTTGGCACTAAATTAGCACTCAATTAACACTAAATTATGAGCAATTTTTTTTTTATTTTGCCGACTTTACAAATTTACAATGCTACCTTAACAGACGTAAAACATTAGCATATATTGCCAACTTAAAAATATTTAATTAGTTAAAAATATTTTTTATATATATTTTTTTAGAAAAAAATATTTTTTACTTAATATTGAAATGTGAGAAATTGGTGGGTGATACGACTTTTATTTTTTCGGAATTAGTAAGTACATCAAATCACACAGAAATAAGTTAAAATTATTGAAAAAGTTTTTTCATCGTTGGCCTGTGTAATTATCCTCTACCACTATATTAACATTATGTCTACCTGAGCTTCATTATTTGAATAAATTATATCCATTTTAATAAACGCATATGACGTCTTAACAAAATGACTAAAACTCCTGATGTTCATCCCTTCAATTGTCTTGTACATTTTACCAAAGAATCATTCACATTATAAGAAAGACACAGCGGCTGAGTACGTGTTCAATATAAGCAGATTTTGCCAGACTAAGTAAGTCGGCGTCGCAGCCCAACCATTAATATCACTCGCGAATGTCGTTTGTTTGGATTACGTTGATGTTTTCGTAGCGAATTTCTTTATATGCGACGGAAGCTTTTACTGGGTAAGGTAAGGCTTATTAAATTCGTAAAACTATTTTCTTTATCAATTTTGTAAATCTTATTTGCATCAGATTTTGTGTGTATTTGTTGTTTTTGGATATAAAGAGTGGTAGGTAGGCTGGCAGTCCACTTGATGGTCTACGGACATAAACAGCGCCAGTGAAGATACCGACCCTTCCTTTACGTTGGTAAATCCTCATGGATGCAAGCGTAGGGAGCGAAGAAGGTTATACCGGACTCCTACCGGCTAAAAGCCAACGACTTTTCAGCGTGGCCGTAGATGGACGGAGTCGCGGGAATTTTATGACACAATATCGGCTGTCCAGCGCGTGGAGGACTACACTCCTCCGTATACCCAAAAATCCCGGAATGTCAGGAAGATGTCAAACCTGCAGTAACTTGTTTATAGCTCGCTTGAAAAAGCCCATATCGTTGCTAGGCGGAAACACTTTAAAGGGGTGATTGTTCCAAGGTTCGCAGGACCAAGTTTATGCTGTGGTATCTCTTTTTGTAGTTTCGGGTAAAAGTGACTGATCAGTACTCTGTACCGTATGTATAGACGTGCTTCCAAACGCAGATGAAAATACATACCATGCTGTTACACTGCCAGCTATACAAGATCTCTGACCTGTGTCAGGGGAACCCTAGCCGGTAGTACAAAAATAAAAGTTTCGCAGGATAAATCAATTCATTCGGATCCTGCACACTGGCGCCTTATCCAAAGAAACGGATCTACATCTGTGGCGCGCAGTACGGATTAAAAAATGGATATAGATTAATTGGTACAAGATAAGCTACATCTCTTCGCATACTTATAGGGGTTTATATCAATTTTAAGATGCTACCATTGGTATTGGTAAAAGTTTCACCTTATTGACTGTTTAAATAAAGAAAACAAGCTTTAAAAAATCCACATCAAAAGTATTGAAGAGAACTTATACAAAAAGCGTAAAGGCTTGACTTACATTACGACATCACTACGGGATTCAGGCTTTTCCTGTGTTAGAGGAGGTATGAACTACTCAACTGCGCTAGCTCACTGAGGATTATTGGGACTTTACATGACTTCGAAGATTGCCAGTGATTCGGTGCTTTTCCTTCACCGTTAGAACAACTGATCATAATTTGTGCTCCAGTCAAAAAGATTCCGAGGAGAGGGTCCGATGACCTGCTAAAAATAACTTAGTTATATTTAGGTAAGTTCGAAAGTTTAATAGATTAACAAGAAACCATTGGCTTAATTTTACAATAAACAAAATTTGAAAAGAAAAAAAAAACTAAAAAAAAAAACACGTTTTGTTGTATATTCTCATCAAATTACATGAAAGAAAAAGTTTTATAATTAATTTTTACAAAAAAATACAACATCTCATCACCTTTATTTGTAAAACAAAAAAAAATTACTATTGCAAAAATATTAAATATCACAAAAAAAAAATTAGGGCACTATTCTGATCTAAGCGAACTACATTTGTGGCGTTAGTCATTACGTTGCAAGGACACAAACACATTGATAACGATTGATTAATTCGCACACTCCGTCCTACATCTAACGTTTAAACAAATTGCATGTATACTTATTTTATAGAAAACTTTACACTGTTATGGTTAAATTTTAACTTATGCAACGACGAGCGCCATTTTATAAAATCGAACACAATCCAGCATCTATTCTATCTGGAGTCGTCGGATAACAAGCTCGTATCGATCATAAATTATTTGTAACCGTAGACATGTTGGCATTTATATTTTGCAATATGAAATCTTAATCAGCAATCAGTTATTTTGTATTACTATATGTATTAATCGACTCGCAAATTTCATTACATACTTGTAGTAGTAGGTATTTAGTATCCAAGTCTAATAACTCTTATATAGTTTAAATCATATAAGAATAAAACTTCTTTTAAAAAAAAAACATTTATTTTCAATGATGCTAACATCTTTTTTTTTCGTAATCCGAACACGTTTTCTTATTAAAAGGATATTCAACACAATATTGTATTTCGGGCTTATATCGTACCCTTGGAACGAAGCGTTACTGTGTTTTAATCCCAGAAGCGTTTTATGAGATGGCTGTTCGGTTTTGGCACGGTACGCAATCACTTCACCTAATACCTACGGAAGAATTAATTGAATTTGCATTTTATGTACCTACACAAAAGGTCGCTATTTGCAAACAATTTTTGTAAATATAAAATACTTGCAATTCACAATTCTCAAAATGTTTCTCTAGTATGTTAATGACGTCTATAAATCTTCTTTAATGTTCAATAAAACTTTAAAATAAGAAAGACAATTGAAAATAGCATTTCAAATGAAACATTTTACAGTGAAATGCGTTGAACAATCTGTGTTAAACTTGAACAGTTAATAATATTTTTCGTCATCATCATCTATACCTACTTCTATGCTGATACGAATTACTAATATACTAATACTAATCTATACTAATAATATTATAAAAAGAGAAGATTTGTATGTTTGTAATAAATAAACTCAAAATCTACTGAACCGATTTTGAAAATTCTTTCACCTATAGAAAGCTACGTTATCAGCGAATAATATATAGGATATATTTTATAAAGGTACGCGGGCAAAGTCGCGTGCAACAGCTAATCATTAATAGTAGTCGACAGACGCCCACTTCTTGACCCGAGCCAATACTCACTAGCAATGTACTGGTATGTACCTTGTGTCTAAATCTCAATATATTTGTGAATTATATGTATGCACGAGCTTATTGATTCAAATTTTTTTGTATTTAAATTTGTCGCGCAGCATTTCACGGACCAATAAAGCTAAGTAGACGTTTATTAATGTTTCGCTGAAAAACATTAAAGCCCTTTGGAGAGGCATCACTCGTCATGAATATGGAATGTTCACAACAACTCAGGCTCTCGTCATAATTCATGTCGTGTCATTCATGAGACGTTTACCCTATGAAGGTACACAAAACATTTGAGATGTATGAGCAATTATGTGCTGTGCGTCAGACTCAGAGTTATCATGTGTGCTTCTTGATATATATTTTTTTTAAATATGTGAATTTTTAGTAGCTAATTTTTAAATATTATTTAACCAAATATGTATAATTATGTTGTAGCCGGCAGCGCACTTGCAGCACCTGTCGCGTTGCTTGTATTATAGACGACGGTAGCCACTTACTGTGCATCGTCAGCCTCAGCAGCCGATCTTAACATAAAAAAATAGTTAAGTTTAAGTAGTATTTTGTAAAAAGCAGTTATTTTGACATTACAAAGATTCTTCAATTTTATTTATTATCTCTATATATATAAAAATTTAGTGTCACATTGTTTCTCGTCGATGAACTCCTATAAACTACTGAACCGATTTTGATAAAGCTTCGTAGGTAACTATGTGTAATTTGGTCCAACTTAAAAGATAGGATAGTTTTTAATTTGAACCCGGGAGAAGCCGGGAGCGTGTAAGCTAGTATAGTATAAAATAAAGACATTCTCTAGATTTCAAGAAAATACAAATTAATAGATGTTTTTTCCTGTTGATTTAAATACACAACTATAATTTTGTTGCCATGTACAAATTCTATTTTCCAATGAAAATATAAACCAACATTTCCTTTGAAGTGTTTTATGAAGAATTTATTTTTGTGCCTTGATTAAACAGCGTCGATTTAGTTAAGGGTAAATGGCCGTTCAGAGGAAAGGGTGGCGTAAAGGTGACACCGAGCGCAAGGTCGTAAGTCTAGATCTATAGGATCCTGACCCGTCTAGAGATATTTCTAAATATTGATTAGGTATTACAATAGAATTATAGGTAAGTGTCACTTATTTCGTAAGTATTAGTTACAGAATATTTTCAAATCTCATTTCAAATATAACGTTTTATTTTTCTTACTCGTATTATTCTTTTTTCTTCTAGTCGTTTAGAACGCTTTGAGAGACTGAAGTCTAAGTTTTGGTAGCTGATTACTCTAATACATTTTGTAATTGTATTGATCGACTATATTACTTCATAAACATGGTTTGTATTTATGAAGTAGTTGAGAGCCCAGCAGCTCAATCGGATCCTAATTTGGCCTGCATTCCTGACCTTTTTTATATTTCGATTCTGGGTTAGGATAATGTTATGACGACAATTTAGACTAAGTAAAGAGAGGAAAACTGTATTTCCCAGAGGAACAGTAATCCTGATAAACCGCAGTAGACGAAATGATGTTCTATTTAGGAGAAAGCATGTGCCCAGTAGTGAGACATAATCTACTTGTAATTGTTTCCACGACTTCGTACATGCTTTTTGAAAATCCCAGGATAAAAAGTATACTCTGTAATTATGTTAATCCAGGTAATAAACTATCTGTGTGCCAAATTTCATCCGAATCCGTTCAGCCGTTTTTGTGTAATTGAAAATGTATTTAAACTGACATTGGTCTATTGTAGTAGCTTATGTTAGTTTCTTGTTTCGCCTATAACTTATTTCAGGCAAGTAACAAGAGTAGCCCACGATTACTGTGTGCCCCACGTTACGATAAAATCCGAGTTACGATAATAGTTCTTGGAAGCGCGTGCTAAGTCTAAGCATGTTAAATAGTAAATTCTGAAGACATTTCTTTAGGTATATCCAAAATATTTTGGATAAATATAATAGCAGCATTAAGTAACACATGTTAATACCGTTTTGTCGGGAGTATTCAAATCGAAGCTTTGTAATAAAATCACACCTATTTTTGTGTCTTTATTTGATAATCGCTAAATCTCAAAGGGGTGCATTCTAAAGTTTAGACAACTGAGCAAAATGGACATGGTATAGTATTGTGCAAGAACGTAAAAATATCCACAAATAATGTTCATAAGAAAAGCATTGTAATATTTATCTTTTGATTAGACACAATAATGAGAGTGTAAATGAACTGCATTATAATAAATCTGACGAAAACTAAATTTATCTTCGAATTAGAATTTTAAAATTTATAATTAACAAACTACATATAAACATATCTTTGCATAAAATCTATGCAAAACCTTAAACTTTACTGAATTTTCTCTTACCTTTTGAAATTTTCATCTTGATTGCTTCAGTTAACGCATCTGAAGCGGTCACAACGGTATTATTTTCTTGTTCATTTTCACCAAGTTTTTGCTAATGTCCAGTCAAACATTTACAAACATTCCACAAAAATAATCACTCATGCTTGTCGTATTTTTATTGAATGAAACGAAATTATTCTCGTGGCAATGAACATTCGTATCGGTGATGGCAATAAATGAATCCTGCAACGTAGCTTATTTGCCAAACGGCCACTCTCTATTTACGTAAATGTCAAAAGAGAGTGCAATAGAAACAAGCTACCGCGGTTGTGGGTGCTCGCGCGCGAAAGCGTGTCAAGGTTGGGCCACTTGACTGAGACCGCGACCACGACGGGTTCTGCACCCAAACCCTCACACAACCCCAAACGTACCCTAATACACACACACAAATACTATTTTTATCGCGTCATTTACATAATATTCGTGTATGAACATTCAAAATCCTAACACAAACTTAATATAAACACACAACACACAGGTTCCCCTAACGCTAGCTGAACTGCAAATGTGCAGGTACGTGCACCCGTCTGCACGGTTCCATTTTCAGAGAAACATTTTCAAATTTTTCCCGTCTCGTACGGAAGGTTTGCGGCGTCACGTGACGTAACGTCCCTCCGGCGAGGTTGCAACGGACTGAGAGCATCCGTCGGCAGAGGCCGCTGCCCGCAAAATTGGCGCAATTTCAACGCATGCGCTTTACATTTGCGAACCGGCGGGAACCGAGCTGACCCAACGCCCCGAGGTTGATAGGAAAATCGAGGACATAACGTGACGTCAAACATTCGTTCGCGATCGTAAGAGTACAGTGCTGATAACGAGAAAAAAAGTTTCAGAATTAACAATAACAATCTTTATTCAATGCGAATCCTTACTATCGTATAACTAATTCTATAAAAGCGAAAGTTTGTAATCATGTTATATATATGTTTGTTACAGTTTTACGCAAAAAATACTAAATTTTATTATGATGAAATTTTCAGTTTATACATCAGAAATAATCATAGTCAATAATTAAAAAGGCAATAATTAAAAGATTCTGTCTGGAAACCATATCAGATTTTATTCCCATTTTCCGCTAAGAGTGATTTTCAATTTTTCAGTATTTCTTTTAAAAAATCGAAGAGAAGCCACGAAGTAAGTTATAAAATATATAAGTTATATATATGTTTTCGTTAAAAAAGTGACATTGCTAAAACTAGGAATTAAATATTATTCATACGATTCTCGTTATTGTTATAACAATGATGAGTTTACCCAGATTTATTATGATACTGATATCAAACAAATATCGATGCATTAGAGATTTATCTAAGAAACTACAGGCATTTTACTTTATACTTACTTTAACTTTACTTTATACTTAAACTTATATTTGAATATGATACCAATTAAATATTTGATATTATTGGTATTGTTTTAGTGACATGAACTTGTATTCAATCAATAATAAAGTCAATATGCCCTGTATTTTTATTGTGTAGCTAAGGTAAATTATCGCGTTTTTCATCGCCGTTCACCCTTATCATCCTCTCTGGCCGCTTCCATTATTCTTACGAGAAAAAAATACAAATCTCTTTTCTTAATCCCGACGGAGGCGCAGAGAGATTGTTTTGAATATTTCGCCCTTGAATTTTTGCGCTTCCCCTGTATGTAATTTCGCGGTTTTCACTGACACTTTTATCTCTTTGAAATGTAGGTCGCCTAAACGGCTTTCGAATACTTTGATCGCGTGTCTTTATTATACATCTCGCTTTTGGTTTATTTAGGTCTAGGTATTCTAAATGTATTTTTAGTCAACGTAAGACACATGTTTTTTATACGTAATAATTGCTAATAGGTAAGGTATGATAAATAATGATGGTAATGATTTGATAGTAATGTCAAGACTGAACTTTGGTAGGCATATCGAGTGCATTGCCAAAACGGTTGCCAGAAAATTGGGCATCCTTTCCAAGGTTAGGCTATACTTCACCGCGAGACAGCTCCTTGACCTATACAGAGCACTAGTCCGATCTTGTATGGAGTACTGCTGCCACCTCTGGGATGGGTCTACCCGTTATCAATTGGCTGCACTGGACTCGATTGAAAGGCGAGCTAAGAAACTTATTGGCAACGATACCCTTGTGGAGTCTCAACTTCAAAGCCTACAGCATCGCCGAAAAGTAGCATCCCTATCCGTTCCACTTGCGGACCACGAGGCGCGGACAGGGGTTTCATCCCTTCATGGTTGATGTTATTCGGTCACGCACGAAGCGTTACAATTCCACCTTCCTTGTCCGAACTGCTAGGGAGTGGAACTCACTGCCTGCGTCTGTGTTTCCTCAAAATTACAACCTCGGGGTCTTCAAATCTAGGGTAAATGGGCACTTACTAGTTAAGCGTGGTCCACCTTCGGCCGCATCAGCACCTTACAACAAGTGAGATCGCGGCTGACTCAATTTAAAAAAAAAAAGACGATGATTCACTCGATTGAATGTGACTATAAAACTATTTCTTCCTTAACCCTATTAAGGAAAGTACCCCATTTAAAACCCCCATGGCTTTGCTCGTGTTAAAAGGCGACGGTAGCATTCTACCATCAAGTTTCTTTTCTTTCTTATTACTTATACAAAATATTTATAACAAGCCCCAACAACTTTCTTTTATCGAAAAATATATACTTACTTATTTCTGGTAATGTGAAATGAAAAAGAGAAAACTTATTTGCTTCAAGCATTTTTTAATTAATTGTTTAAATAAGTATAAGTATATTAACATAACATACACGTGCAAACATGAAAAAATATGCAAACATTAATAAATTGAAAAAATAATAAAATAAAGAAAAACGGTCGTAATCGCAATTGAATCTTGTTAATTTATTAAGTGTTTTAAAACACAACATAAGTAGGTTCAGTGGCCACACCACAATTGTTATTGCGTGTGGATATATGCATATATCCGTCTATACCCCAGCTCGGACCCCAGGAGTTCTTCAAAATCCAAAAAGATTCACCGTCTCGCTGCCCGTAGCCAACCAGTGCTACCTCGTGATTCAGTCTAGTTGAACTACTGTAATTAGTAATTAAATACACAAATTTAATACATATAGAAGTAATTTCTAAATTTTTAAACCTATATTAATATTATAAATGCTAATGTTTGTGAGGATTTATGTACGGATGGATGTTTGTTACTCTTTTACGCAAAAATGGCTCAGAGATAGTTTATTTACCTAGATTAACATATAGGATACTATTTATCCTGGAAAAACGTTAGGTTCCCGAGAGGTCGTCTAAAAATTTTAAAAATTGGGCGATACTGTCACCGTACAAAAAATACGGTTTCTGGCCTATTGGAATATTATGTCTACCAGTGAACATCCTACGGCTGAGATGATGATGATGATTATGATGGTAATGATGATGATGATGAATATAAATTAGTAAATTTATTTAATATACTTATTTCATAAAATACTCATTCTCTAATCAACTTAATAGCTTTAAAATCAGTTTATATTATGTTTTGCAAGCTAAATAAAAAAAATTATGTATATTTATGCAAATCAGTGAAATTAATTCTGCTTCAAAAATAATGAAACGTTAAATTTGCGATAAGAGTGATATTAAACTAATTTTAAACTGAATATTAACTCTAAAATTTGTGTAATTTTGTTTTGTGTCTGCCTTTATTTTTCAGTCCTTCCAATAGAAATAAATTTCAATAGAAATATATTTCCAACAACAATTTCAATATCGATTCGTAAAATATCGAAAGAGAAAATAATACTGAAAATGTGCTATATATTTTTAAAATGAACATTAATCCGATTCATGCGATCGTTTTATCTGGTTGGTAACAAAAAAATTACCATCGTGGATCGTAGAATATTCCACCAGCGTACGTCGCAAAAGCATCATTCACGCCCACCGATACCGAAAGTGGTCCGTGGTGTATCAAAGCAACCTGTTAATAAATAAAAAAAATGAATAATCTATCTATATTAATATTATAATATTTCATAAAAGTATACCATAGCTTTATTACTGAAAATTTAAGAGACATATGTTTTAATGTAAGTTTTAATAAAATATTAAACATGGTTTTTAAATACACTGTTAGAAATTTACTCATTTTTAACAAACAAAACAAAATTGAACTGTGAATAAACTAAATTTTACACCACCAATTGTGTTAAGGTATGACCAATGTTAAGGTGTGAATCCCAATGAGGCATATTCAATTTTCCACACTTTAAAGTAAGTCTTAGCCAATGTACAGCTGAAAAAATTTAGCAGAAGGTAAATAAATTAAAAATATTTTTCATTAAGCACATTACTATGAAAGAAATAAAACGATATAATAATATACTACGGCGAAGCAATGGTCAACAGCCTACTATATATAAATATCAGAGGCGTAGAAGGACGATTCAGCAAAGGACCTTTATTGACCAAGTCGTAATGTAAGCAAAATCCTAAAACAATAACCGTTAATAATACAACTATACTGGTGGTTGCTTCGGTGGTTATGATAATACAAGATTTATTTGTATCAAATATTTATTATTTTTTCTGTGTGTAGCAGCCACATACTTAAGTCGTTTCGTGAAATCTGTAAATAAATTTATACAGACTCGCACCTGCAACTCTCGTGTTGCTTGTGTTTCTAGGCGACGACGGTGGCGACCTACCGTCAAATAGACCGTCATCCTGCCTGCCACACTTCATATTATAGAAAAAGTTATGAGCTTAAGAATATTTTTACGATTCTTTAATAAGAAAGTATACTTTTCTATATTCTTTTCTTTTCTAAAGTATATTCTTCTATATATATAATTCTATATCTGTAACATGTATATATAAACTCGCCTGACCCTGTCTATTTCACCACTTACTTCTTATAAACCACCCACGGATTTTGAAAATGAATTCTTAGAAAGAGCGTTAATGTGGAAGATTTGTGTTCCACGTTATCGCTCTTAAGCAGATCACTAGTTTTTATATTATTGAGAGAGTCCTAAAAGCTATAGCAGGTAAATCAAACATTATAAAATATGTTAACTTGAATGAAGTACCTTAATTGCTGACTCGCTGTAGGGTGTGACATCTGTAAATCCACGAATCGGATAAAGTGTTGTCATGTTGTGTATTTGACAGTATCCGTTCTGAAAAAGAATTTCCCATTCAGTGATTTTCTCTAAAAAGCGATAGGTTTCTGTATAACATAATAGAAAATTTTTCGTATTTTGTAAAATATCTTTGGTTGTATCTGGCTGGTTTTGATATCATTAAATAGATGACATTTTAAAAACATAAAAATAAATAGTAATTACGGTTTCCTGTCATTTTTCTATTGTTTTTCTTTTATATTGAAAAAGTTTGATACACTATGATACAAGTTTATCATTTTGAAGATTTATTAGAAAAATGCGCCTCAAGTCGCGAAAAAAAAATATGAAGTTAATGGACATAACGCAGTGTCGGTAAGAGTAGCACGAAATTGGTTTAAGCGTTATTAGTACGGAAATTTTGTTGTTGAGACTCAAGCAAGAAATAAAGAAAAAACGGCTTAAATTGATCAACAGAAAGAGTGTGGTTCTTCTTTATAATAACGCCAGAAGATACACATCTTTAGTCACTCAGCAAATATTGAGAGAGCTTGGTTGGGAAGTATTAATTCATCCATCATATAGCCCTGACCTTGCACCCTCAGATTTCCACCTGTTACAGTCTCTTCAGTTCTTTAGGTAGTGTTAGGTTAGGGCTGTCAAAACTACTTGTGGCAATTTTTTGATCGGAAGTCCCAAAATTTCTACAGCAATGGGATAACTTTGTAGTCATTACCTACAAAATACTTATAATGAAATTATAAAATTATCTTGATATTATATATAAAATATGAAAAAAAAAAACCTTTTACTCGACCTAATATTTTTAGTAGGTATAAAGGTATAAGATATTTTCAGTACTACACCTCACCTCGTCAGCATAAGGTCCATACTCTTCCTCAGTAGGAAGACCGTATTTCATCATCCATTTATAAGCAATAATATCGGTGCCGCCATCGCATCCAGAACCATCGAATCTAAATGATAAAATTTGAAACTCAATTAAAAAGGGTTTAATGAAAACATTTTTCATATTAAAAAAATAGAATCTTACTCCCAAGCACAATCAACAAGAGCCTGGTTGGCAAGCCTTAACAGTCTACCACCATTGATGCGAGCCAGGGCGCCCTCAACGGCAGCTGTCGTTCCCCATGTCCAACAAGAACCACAATTTTCTTGCTCTAAACAATTCCAAAATTATTTGAATTAATTCCGTGTACCCATTATCTAAGCGTGAGTGTGACACTTTAGTAGTGGCACTCTGGGAACACAGTCTCAGTGTGAACTGTCGCCAGATGGGCTACCATTTACCATCCCCTTACATCAAGTTGACTGTAAGCCTGCCTGATGATCTTTATATATATAAAAGAAGTAATATTAGACATAATTTGATAATGTTAGAAAAGCAATGGATTCTCAAAAAACAATATATGCATCTACCACCGTGGAAAATCATACATTTGAGTGATTACAAACATTCAACACCCTTACGTTTAACTGGACCCACAAGTCCATAAAGCCTCGCATCGTATTCTGCCGGTAAATCAGAAGCCATTTCTGTCATTCTTTTCTGAGAATAAGGAAAAGGTATATTTCCAGCTTCTCTATTAGTCCGTTTTAGTAAACCTCTGTACTTGGACATTTCTTCGGGAGTTCTGTCAACGAACTTGTTTATGGCTAATTTATACGTAAGGTTCTGTCGGTTCCTCTCCAATATTAATCTGCAAATTTCATTAAACTATTACTTTCACTCACTCAGCGTTAAATTAAATATTTATTTTTACAGTTAAATAAAAAAAAAAACATGATATTTCTTTTCTTAATGCCAGATTAATATTAAAAAGTGATGTATAATTTCCTTATAAGTAAAAGACGTTAGAAAATTATTTTTTCATTGCTTTTTTAAAATGAAAAACGAACAAAATAACAGTAATATACACGAAACTAGGTATTGCTTAGTTTCACAGTTTAAAATTGTGAACTGAATTATTTTAATAAAGAAACTAGGATACGGAGTATTAAGTGTGTCATATAAACCCATAGTTTCATCTGTATTCTCTGTTCTACTTACTGTACATTGCGAGCAAATATTTTTCTTCTCATATTGTGTTCGCGTTTGTTTAAATAACTTTTGTTGTACTTCCGCTTGAAACTGTAAAAAATATTAATGAAAAAGTGAAGTACTTTTTAAGAGTTTAACGCCATAGCCGAAATGGTAGATTTTACATCATAAAAAGATATGATAGTAGTACCCACCTGTCGAAAGCAGTATTTATATGATTTCTGTTGTCTGCGTCCATAAGATTCTTATCATTTTCCTCTTTATGTTTTACTTTTGAATAATAACTATAGTCTTCATCGGTACATGAATCTGCATAATTAAAATTTGTTTAAGATAATTTAAAATATTATATTTGTAATCAGCCAGAAAATGTACGTTCACTGTTAGATAAATTTCCCAACATTACACCATGACCACTAAGTACCACTAATCTTTGCTTCGGCAGTGGATTATCGTGGTACGCTATTGTGCATTACCTCTTCATTAAACAGAGACTTATTTGTAGCAATTGAATTAAATAATATGTGGCATTTGTATAATTTTATACAATTACATAAACTCCATGGAAAAACCCTTGTGAAAGATACCGCGGCACCCTCTTCCCTTTGTACTCTAAGAAATGTGAGCCCTTTTACAAGGCAAAATAACAAGAAATTTCTGACACATAGTTTGAAATACTACTCACAGTCTTTAACTCCGTACACATTGCTGTTGAAATTTGTTTCAAAGTCGTAATACTCCCACCACACGTGGTCAACCAGATATCCTTGCCATGTATCATAAGTGCTCTCTTCATATCTTTAAAAGACACATTGTTAAGAAAAAATTACTTGTTTAATACAATAACATTAAATTAAGTTCGCTGTGAAAGATCTATTAGTAACAACAAAAATACAATTTATATATTTACCTAATTGGTATGTAATATTTCTTCTCGTTGTCATACTTAACCCATAGATTTTTTCTTGTTTCCGAAGTTTCGTAATCCTCTTTTAAATAAAACTTAACGGTTTCTACATCTCTGATATTTTCAGTTCCTAGGAAATAATATTTTATTTATTACAATGCTTCAGATGCAATTTTACACGTAAACTAAAATTTTTGACGGTATACTGGAGAATAGATATCTGTGATCTGCTAAGGATACAAGTAAGACCATAGAAGCTGCTGACCGGCAGCCGGACACGATTCGTTGAGACGGCGCACCCGAATAGCCAAAGGGCGCCGTTCCTCCTAAGTCTTGGTAGACGGAAGATAACGTCCTCATCTATCGCCCTAATCTGTGTTATGAGGGGAAGGTGGTGGACGTAGGCCTGCCGCCTACACCTAAAGTCTCGGCAGCGAGCTTTCGCTTCCGTCCATCTCATCGAAGTCGTGTCATAACGTCCCCACGACCCCGCCCATCAACGGCCGCGCTAGAAAGAAAGTCGTTGGGTTTTAGCCGGTAGAAATCCGGCATAACCCCGCAGTGTCCCCTACACTGCCGGGTATCCAAGAGGATTTCCCAACGTTAAAAAAAAAAGGGCACTTCGCAAGGGTATAATACTATGCGGTGTCGAAGAGCAGCGCGATTGGCGTTACTGTTGGCTTAGTAACTTTATTCATTCTGGTGTACTGCTTGTGCTCCTAAATGGCATAAACTACATATAATCAAACGATCATAAGCCTGCGTGCCGACATTTATTTGTATAAAAGCTATCGTCTTACCAATAACTTCGAAATCTTCCACGGAAGGCAATATGTCTGTAACTTCAATGTTATTATATCTACTTCCATTGACACGAATGCAGAGTAATTCATTGAATTCTTTATCCTTTTCTGTAGTTGGGTGTATCTAAAAATAATAGTTTTTCTCTTTTAAATAGTATGACAATAATAGTAAACGTAATATGTATTAAAATGTAATAAATATAGTATTTAAGAAATGGTTCATTCTATTTAGTAACATTTCAATGTTCAGTATGTTAATGATTTTATTAAGTACTTAATTCAAACTTTACCTTAAATTCAACACCATATCGATACTGTTTAGATTTCATTATCGCAATGCTTTTGACAGCGCCTTTGTATACATCCACCCTTGATCTAGACTTTGTGTACCTTGGGAATTAAATGTAAATTAAGTAGAATTAAGTGGAACAGGCAAGTAAATATTAAGGTAAAGTGTTATCTTAATTTAGATAATCGAAAAATCTTTTATATTTACTATAAGATTTGGTTAGGTTTAGTTGATTAGGTCATAAAGTTTGGTTTGGATATACACAAAAAACGCAGCATTTTATGTAGGCTCTAAAAATTCATACATTAAATTACACACTCTGGCTCGAGATTTATTTTCTATTAACAAGCTGTATAACTAGTAGGTAGTTTGGTATTTGTGGTGTTTTGTTTTGTTAAAATAAAAGTAAGACAGAACTCACCAAACTTGGTAATCTTTTGTCCACCCTGAGCTCAAATAAAGCTTTTCGGCACGCAATGTATATTTAGATGGAAATTTTAAAGCGGGCCATTTTACATCTGAAATTAAAATGATTAAAATCACCAATATTGGAGTAAATATTGGAGTTGTCGAAGAGGTCGTTTGGTAATGGTTTAGTTGGTACACCAAATTACTTTCAGACCTCTATCGTCCCTACCAGTAGGTATAGGTGAAAATTTTTCTTCCACTTAAGTATCCCTACTGCGTAAAATGTACTATTTACCAAACATTATTTTAAGTTAAAGAACTCCTTAATTTTATTATTAAATATTGTGACAGCCAATGATGTCAAAATACGACTTACCACTTTCTCCCGCTGATATAAGGGGAATAAAAAACAAACTTAAAATTATTAAAATCATTGCGAAAGTGCGGCTGAGCCGCTATAGCCTTGACGTTTATTTAAACATTCATTATCGAATTTTGTATTTATATACCATAACCAATTATATTAATTAAATCTCTAATTATAAAAAAAACAGAGTTTGATAATGATAAGCCTAGTTATCCGATTTCATTAGTATACATTTATTGTTTCGGATTGTATAAACTTTGTATAAATACTAAATATTTTTTGACGTCCTTAAATTTGCTTGCATAGTGGGAGGGAGGAAATTCAGAAAATTGATGATAACAAAATCGGTGGATACAGTTTAATGCTGCAACTACATTTATCTACCATCTATCGGTATCGGAATAGGGGGAGATTTTAGTTCTTAGGTCAATGGAGTACCAGTGGAGTCGGGCATGCAAAGCTCGGAACATCAGTATCTATGATAGATTTCCTCCTCCTACAAAGAAAAAAAAAGGTGCTGCAAATACGCTGCCGAATACTACTTACGCGAAATAAATAAATTTATGTATTGACAGTATGAAGAATTTCTTTGTCGTTTGAAGTCTGAGGCGACACTCTCATGTCTACGAGTATTTACAGTAGCGGTGCGGTAGTGAAATAATAAGGAATCTTATAAAATATCTTATTCAACGTGACATTCGACTTTTAGAAACAGCCGAGTCTATATTTTCAACGTGATAGGTTTAGTACAGCCAACGCAGCCCACGCACGTAAGTATACCCTTCGCTTCTAACGCTATAAATAAGAGATTAGCTGACATTTCTATAGGTTTTGGACTGAGGTAATTAGATTTTATTACATTTAAGTAAAATCAATGACTTCATACGTCTTTCGATTAGATTGAAACTTTATTTATGAAATATATATTATCGAAATAAAGGCAGATAAATAAATCCAAAGCTTTCTTCGAAAGTCACATTTTATAAAACATTATCTACATATTCAAAATGATTAATTATTTTGTTTATACTAATGTTGCCCGCTAGTTAAAATTCAACCATATTTATTTCGAAGGTTGGGAAATAATAATGTTACCAAAAATGTTTTCCTTTATTGATTATTATTTTTTATGTTAAAGTCGTCAGACAGGCTAACGTTCCACATGATGGAGGGTAAATACCGTCACACAAACAACGCCACAAGTGCTTTAAAGAGTAACAAACATTCAAACATTATCACAAACTATTGCATTTTTATTAATTAGGATAAAAAATAAATTTTAAGTTTCAATATGATTATCTTTTACGTTCTAAAAAGTAGGTAAATTAAAAAGATGTGATGTGCCTTTTGTAGGTATCAGTGTGACTTATAAACACCCAGATGAAACGCTTTAAGTATTAAATGTCGCAAGCGCCTGATGCTACGTTTATCTTAAAATTATTGCTATTTACTTTTTTTAGGCGTTACTGAACTATACACAAAACAGATTTCATCGGTTTTAGTCATAAGAAATATGAATTAATTAACATTATTTGTTAACTAAAAACGTCAACCACATAGTCCAGACACCGGAAATTAAAACTTAATTGACAAAATGTCTTCTTTACTTAGACGACAGTAGGTGTCTACAGCAATTTCTTAATTTCTGTTTAAAATAACAGATCGCTATTTTAAACTGTCTAAAAATGAATATTTCTTCAACGAGTAGCAGCAGCCTGAAAATAGATTATGTGTGGAGGTTTTTTTTTTTCTTTTCTTATTTTTGTTTTTTGTTTTCATAGTGAAAACCGTATCAATATCCTTTGGGTGGTATAAAAAAGGTTAGCGGAGAAACAGACAGTGCATACATTATCATGCAATACATTGCATAATAACTTATAACATTTTAACAAACCAAATAATAGAATTATAGCAATGTATTTTCTCTACCTTGCTACAATTCGATTAGATTTTTACTAAAGATTATTTACAATTGAACTAAGTATGTGTTTTATGAAAAGAAGTTTATTTGTTGTTTTGAAACAAAACCGCTTCGTTGCTATATCGATAAAGTTGATAGCAAACGATAATTTAATTCATCATTTCGAAAATGCTTTAGTTAGCACATTCGATGTACCGTGAAAAGTCTTGAAAAGATTGTGCTTGACGAATCGATAAACTTTAAGGTGACGACTAAGAAGATTCAGCCTTGCCCTACCAAATCGTTAGATAATATTTGTATAGGACTAAATAATATTGAAAAAAGAATCGACATTTTTTTTCCTTATCCCTTTATGAAGTTACTGGATTTTTCCAGCGACTTCGTCTGCGTCCCTTTTTCTTTAGGGATCGCAATATTGAACAATAATTTATTCAATCTTTATTGCTCATATTATCTTTATATCATGCGTTGAATTGTTTAGATATCATACTCGTATATTTTTAGATGATTTCTCGGGAACAGCACTTTTTTAGATGAAATGTTACTGTTTTCTGTAAGTATACCTGAAAACGTGAATGAATAATTTAATAAATGATTTATTATTTTTATTTATTATTATAAAAATGATGATCACTTTCGCATTTATAATAATATTTAGTTAGAATTTTTTTAATAAAGAGAAACAGCCTGACCACATGTTTGTAGGTCGCTAAGGGAGTATAAAAATACAAGCTTCACCAGGGGGTGCAAGCATGTTGCAGACCTGATGGGATAAATATTAGGACAAAGTTACCCTACATGTACTTTTTTGTTTCTTGAATAGGTTAATAGGGCGGGCACATCATTCCTCCCCAATGACCATTGTCGGTTCCAAAGTCCCCTCAGGGCTAGAACCAATCCCATGTCGAGAGTATTGAGAATACCACATTTGCAAGCTGCTTATATGCATAACATATGTTTTTGAAGATTTTTTATGTTAAGGTTGCCCAACTGGCTGAAACTCCATTTGTTAGTAGGTTGTTACCATCGGCTACAACACAAGAAATGCCACAGGTGTTGCAAGTACGCTGCCGACCGTAGTAGGATTAAGGATAAGGGATTAGTTTGGGATAGGGATATAGGTTTTGGATTACTTACTCACCGAAACACAACAACACACATGCTATTGTTTCACTTAATATATAAAGCGTTTTCAAATAAATAAGGCTTTGATAAAAAAAAATACATACCTACTTTAATCGTCGCTGACAGTCACTGTAAATATACGAATGGGAGGTCAAAATTGAAATGCCAGCCAATAAACATAGCTTGCTCATTCCGAAATTCCTAAACTAACAATTTCTTGCCCGACCCATGGTGGGCGTGCTCCGGCCTAGAATTCTAAATATTCGCGTTTGCTCTGAAGACTCTAAATAAAAATGTATATATACACATAAACATGTCCTGATGTTTTTAATTAATACATTGTTAAACGACTTCTTGTTGTTTAAAGGACACCTTACTTTCTGAATACATAAAAAAATGAATTAAGGTTTCTTTTTAATGTGACTTTATATTGATAAGCATTCTTGTAACAACAGTTTACTGTCAAATAATATATAAATAGATAATTCAGACAATGTTTAAAAAAACTAAAGACTTTTAACTGTTCAATGTAAACGGATATTCTCAAAACAATAATACTCGTAAAACGCGATTCGTATCTAGAGTGGGATTAAAACAACAGGAGAGCCCGCTGAGAACACGTCTAATTGATTTGCCCCGAGAAACTTAAACACCGTAGGCAGTCCGCAGTTAATGTCGTCTTTCACTTGATAAGCAATTAATATGTGGTCGAAACCATTTATTCCACCGTCTTCAAGATAATTTAATAGTTACATTGTTCTTGCCTCCTAAGGTATAATGAATTATCAAGGCTATTTGTCAGTTTCTAAAATAGTCTTGTGTTCGTTGATCTGGAGATTGAACTTTAAAATAATTTCTTAATATTAACTAGCTATACTTAATTAAAAATATCAAATAACCCAAACACGCAATATCCGCTGAGTTGCTGAGGAGTTGCGTATCCCGCAGACTACTTGATGCTGCAGCATCAGGTCATAGTTACCATCACTGATAATACCATCGGTGGTATTACTATGTCATGTATTAATAAAAATTATATAACATACAATTAGTAAATTTAACAGATTCCCTTACGTGGGTACAACTTTATACTAATCAAAAACAGTTCTAAGGACTGAAAAACTTATAGTAAAAGCTTACAATGTTCCTGTAGGCTAAAACAACAAGCTGTAAAAAGCAAAACATTAGCCTAATGGGAGAAGCTAATAACAGACAACAAAACTAAGCAAACAAAACCGTAGTAATGTTAGGAATCTGAAAATTAGGTAACAATTTTTGGAAATAATACGCTTCTTTGATCGGTCTTTAATACTTCTTTAATCTTTTCATGGCTTCAATGTAACTTTATATTAAAGCAATGTAACCTAAATAATTATGACTAAAATATCCTGAAAAACTGACCAAATTATTTAATTATTTAATTATGCAACAATTTCTACTCAATTATTTAATAATGCAACAATCAATAGCGTCATAAACGTCAAAAATATCATCAGCAAACAACCGTCCACTATTGGTTAAAGGTTTTTCATTGACGTCACCACACATTGTGCATCAATCCTTGTGTCAGTGCACAGGTACGTAACAAATACATGTCCTGCTCATTTTCACTGACCACTGACCATTTTGGTTCTCAGACAGAACTCCACATTTCGAATTATAAGCTTCAGACGCATGATCAACATTGTCTTCTCCATAACTTGCTAAGTAACTTTAGATTTGTGGATGTGTTAACGTCTCAGTATATTTTGCTGAAATATACTCGTTAGAGTTTCGTCTTGGAGAATAAAGAAAATATATGAAAAGATACGCTGCTTAGCCCAACCCTTCTTCTGTCAGATTCTGTATGGAAGTTTATGGATTTATGGAAGTTATGGGTAAAGTATATTCCTGTATAATTTTTATAATGAAATTTTCAATGGTTACTGGCATTGGTTGCGCTATATAAATGAGTGAATAATTTAATTTTAATTTTTCCAAGTACTTAAATCACGATTAAGTCAAATTAAGTAATAAAATACCTACACTCAAACAAGTTTAAATCTTTTCGATTTGACCGCCAGACAGCAAATGAATATTGAATGAGGCCGAGTTTAATCTCTACTGAAGTCCTGCCACCAAAAGAATTTCATAATTTAATTATCTCTTGTTATAATGATATTCACTTCGAAATATTTCGAACTAATCTGATGGTGTGATCTCAAAATAACCTCTATACGACACGCGTATCGAAATAACCGAATTATGTACAGTTAATTTAATCCAAGTGATATCGAGTCACAGCAACTGTCAGACTAGTGTCGAATTAAATTTCAATCCTCTTAGTGAAACTAGTTTAATGGTTTTGGCTGGATGGTTAAAAAATAACGCGATTACCTGTGCATAGACAAAACAAAACATAATTATATATAAGTATCTACATAGTGTATGAGGAAATATAAAGCAAACGATTTCTTACAAAATGAATGACTAGAAAAATATACACTACCTACCCCATCTGGTTCGCCATCATACATACCAAGTGTATTCCAAATAAAAATATTATCACCTTCTCGCGTGACTAAAATATCATGAAAGCCAAGAAGGACAAGCTAAAGAAAGTTCCCAGATTTGACCCACGAGGTGACTGCCAAGTACAAAGTTCCAATAGTCTTTTTGGTGAATAAACGGTCTCATAGAGAAAGATCATGAGACTGAGTGGCGGTACATTTCATCGGCTTCTAGGCAATTCAGGGGCCATAATTATATTTTATTTTTGTAAACTGAAATAGGTTTATATGACCAGAACAAGTTGATGTCGCAAGAAAAGAGGTCGTACAACATCATTCTCCTGGAAAACGTTTACACAAATGCTTAATTCCTTTTGTCTAATATTGACTATTATCGTGCTATTATTGCTCTATCTGTAATATGTAATATCGAAGTCGTGTTTTAATTAAAGCCAGTTCAAACACAACCATCAAAACGTTGGATTAATATCGCCTTTTATGTGTTATAACATTTGTGTTTGTATATAATATACTTAATATACTATAACATTTTGTGATATAATATTTATCTATTTCTATTCTGTTCTTTCTGTTTTCAGCTATTCCTAATTTATATTTGTTGAGACTTATTTCAATTCGCCTCTTCTACAAATAATTCCACCAGCCAGCTCAGCCAGCTAAGGTTAGGATCAAAAATTCTGAAATTCGCTGACATAGCCATAGATATAGACATAGACACAGCCACAGCCACAGCCACAGACACAGACACAGACACAGACACAGACACAGACACAGACACAGACACAGACACAGACACAGACACAGACACAGACACAGACACAGACACAGACACAGACACAGACACAGACACAGACACAGACACAGACACAGACACAGACACAGACACAGACACAGACACAGACACAGACACAGACACAGACACAGACACAGACACAGACACAGACACAGACACAGACACATACACAGACACAGACACAGACACAGACACAGACACAGGACACAGACACAGACACAGACACAGACACAGACACAGACACAGACACAGGCACAGGCACAGACACAGACACAGACACAGTCACAGCCACAGACACAGACACAGCCACAGACACAGACACAGACACAGACATAAACATATAGACATACTCATCACATCGTCGCAGAATCGTCGACCTGCGCCCGTGCTGTCAGTTCTCACTTACGGTTTGACCCGCCAGGACGGCGGCCATTTCAACGACATCCATTTTCGTACTGGCTAAACTCATACCAACCCGAGAAGCGGATTCCCGTTGGTTCTGCGGGTGACAGGCGGATACAAGCCGCGGGATTCCGCAGCGGCCATCCGCTGAACTAGCGGTTGCTCACGCAGCGGATTCCCGCTCCGCCAGCTCGCTCGCTCAGCTAAGTATCTTATAAAGATATTTGAATGATACTAAATATAAGGGATCAACTTCGGTTACAATATAATACAAATTGGATAATGGACGGAAAGTCGCCCAGCAGACCGACACGACGCCTGCTCCAGAGTCCGGACGTCACCAATCAGTACATTGGCGCAAGTGGTGATAAGTGGCCGGTGTAATATTCTGTTTAATTCTTTAATGCACTGCTTACAACTTTGTTTGCTATTCCCACAAAAGGATTTAGACTTTCAATTTCGTACTAATATTATAAATCCGAAAGTATGTTTGGATGTATGGATGTTTGTAACTCTTTCACGCAAAAACTACTGAACCGATCACCATGAAATTTTGCATACACGTTGTCTGGGACACCATAAAGGACATACCTTTCATTGTTCAACGCGGACGAAGTCGCGTAATATATCATATAATAGCAATATTATTACTAACTTTATAATGCCGCTAGCTGTTGCACGCGATGTCGTCCGCGTAACTTTATAAAATATAGCATAGGTTACTCGCTGATAATTTAGCTTCTATATGTGAAAGAATTTTTAAAATCGGTCCAGTAGTTTTTGAGTTTATTCATTACAAACATACAAATCTTCTCTCTTTATAATATTAGTATAGATAAAACACGTTTGTTTTAATATAAACAAAAATTTGTTTAAACAAACATTTTAATATAAACAAACGTTTGTTTTAATATAACATGTATAGTTTGATTTAAAGCGAATATAAAAATTCTTTTTAAAATATATAATATAAAGCTACATTTTACTTCTCTGAGAAACGAAGTAAGAGTAAATTATTCTTTATTTTGTTATAGGTACTCGTAAGTATATGTTTACAATTCGATACATCAATATTTACAAATAATGTCGAGCGAGAGAATAAGCGCCGTGTATGTATAAACAAATATCTTGAGAAAATCTAAACAGGATAAGAAATATATTGAGTTTTCTACTAAAAATCTAATGGTGTGACTAGGATGTGGTAGTTATTCTAGGGGTAACATTGAGAATTTAATGTTTTATATTTGGTTGGAGTAGCACACAGAATAACTTTGAATTTTAATGAAATCATTTGAGAATTTCGTATAATATACACATATACAAATCTAGTCAAAATATTTACAATGAATAATTTTTATTGTAGTATAATCTAATGAAATTGGAATAAGTAACGACGTTTATTACGTCTTTTACATGAAAATTTAATTAATCTGTGTAACGCGCTGTCTCGCTCCCACACCCAACGGCTACGGCCGCACTCGGGAATATTCGATTCCGCGGCAGGCCTGCGCCCCGCGCTAGAGTCAGTCGCCTTTGCGTCGTCAATACGAAAGTATGTTGTTACTTTGCAAGAGATCTCGCCCTTCCGCGCCCCGCGCTTTTTCGTAGTAACGGTCGTGTTCACCAAAATGTTCTTTCATTATTCTTTTTCTATACAAGGGAGTCAGTGGCAGTGATACCCTTGTTTATAGTGGCGCCCAACGTGGGGCTCGAACACGAACTGAGATCCATGCAACGTGTCTGATAGGACGTTGGTGTCCGTACGCGTGTGTACAGTAGATACCTACCTATCTGTTGCCATGCCGCTTAACACGCGCAACCGGCAATACGACTTGGACCGTCCGAGACAAGCGGGCGAGAACGAAGGTCGCGACGAGATCATGAGCGACGACGCAAGTGAACCCGACCAATACTACCCTGCAGCGGCAGCGGAGCAGAGCGCCCGGGGCGCCCCCGCGCCTTCCCCGGCTCACGCCGCCGCCTTGGCCGCCGGCGGCGCCGGAGCAGCACCGAACACTGTCTCAGAGACATTCCTTGTCGGTGTTATGGAAGCCTTCGCCAGAATGCAGGAGGAAACCAACAGGCGCTCCCATACGGCAGCGGCCCACGAAACCCACCAGCCTCGACGCCAACGTCTAACGCCGTCGACCCCGGCGACACCATCGTCGCCGCCGTCGGCAAAGGCAATTTCTCCAAGTGCAGCGCGCGGTTCGATGGCAGCTCGCGCGACGCGGAGGTGCTAGAGGCGTTCATCGATGCGGTGCAGGTATTCAAGGAATGCGCCGACGTCAGCGACGAGCACGCGCTGCGCGGCCTGCCCATGCTGCTGGCGGGCGATGCGGCCGTGTGGTGGCGCGGCGCGCGCGCCTCCGCCAACACCTGGTCGGAAGCCCTGGCGCGCCTGCGCGCCATGTACGGAATACAGAAACCGGCTCATAAGATTTTACGTGAAATCTTCTCTAACGAACAGAAAGACTCTGAAAGAGCCGAAGTGTTTATATGTAAAGTGCGTTCATTAATAACCAAGTTACCATATGTAGTGCCGCCATGTATGCAAATAGACATGATGTACGGTTTATTACACCGCCGTGTTAGGAAGCGTTTACCTAGAGATAAAATAAGTGACGTAGACAGTTTTGTAAAAAAGGCGAGGGGCATTGAAGACGAGATTTCCGAAATTAAATTCCCGCCATCGTCCGCGTCAAACACGGCAGCGCTAGCGCTACCGTCGATAGGTACGCAACTACAAAATGGCGACCGCGCGCACGGACACAAGGTCACCGGGTCACCCGAGTGCGGCGTTACTAACGGTTCGAAACTCACTCGTAGCTCACCCGAGTGCGACGTTACTAACGGTTCGAAACTCACTCGTAGCTCACCCGAGTGCGACGTTACTATCGGTTCGAAACTCACTCGTAACTCACGCGAAAACTCGAAACGTGATAGGCGCGTTCGTTGTTCATTTTGCAAGTTTTACGGCCATAGTGTAACCGATTGTCGCAATATAAATAACAGATCGGTCGCGTTTACCGATCGCGCAAACGCCAATACCACGCCTAATCCGATTCGTTGCTATGGATGCGGCCAACCCGGCGTAGTAAAATCAAAATGCGAGACTTGCACTGGGAAGAGTATACCCGTGAGGTCACACGATTTTAATATCGTGACCGGTAACGACGCTTCGCGCATTTCGCGCGCGACGTCATCACCGTCCGTTTCGATTACTATCGCGAATAGGGTAGGTATAGCAATCGTCGACACCGGGGCGTCGTGTTGTCTTGCCAGTCCCATGTTGTATTCTATCTTGCAATCAGACGGGGTACAATTTAAGGAGACAGAACGTAATATTGGACTCGCAAATGGGTCCCGTCAGTATAAAAAAGTATTGATCGCTACAGTACCGGTACTTTTGGAAGGAAGGCAAATCGATACCGAGTTTGTAGTATTACCTGGTGAAAATACGCGTACGCTGTTAGGTCGCGATTTCATCATTAATGCCGGGGTGACATTGGAATTAGCCCAGGAGTCATGGTATTTTTCTGATAGCCCCAAACAAATATTTTCTTTTGTGCAATCTGCCGTAATGAATAGTACGGAATTAATGCGAGCAGACATCTCCGACGTCTCCTTACGCGATGACGAGGGAACGAAGCCGTCACCGGAGCACCGAGACGCGCCCAACGCCATTTTGCGTAGCGAAGCGTCCCAGCTTGCTGCCGAAGACCCTCCCACGGAGATTGTTCAGCCACCGGATCACCGAGACGCGCTCAACGTCTTTTCACGTAGCAGAGTGTCTCAATTCGAGACGAAGCCGTTCGTCCTCAGAACTGATAGCAGCGGAAGCGCTCAAAAGGCAGTTCTGCTTCAGGGGGAGAGTGTTGACAAGCGACCTGTCGAGTACGCTAGCCGCCTCCTCACTGCCGCTGAGACAAGAGTATATCGCAATAAGAAGAATCTTAAAAGTAAGCGAGGAGACAAGCCGTCTACTTCGCACAGCGTCAACAAGGAAAAGACGTCTGCTATAGCTAATACGCCACCATCCTACAGGTTGGCCGACGAGACGAAGCCATTCGTCCTCAGAACTGACAGCAGCGGATACGCTCTAGGGGCAGTTCTGCTTCAGGGGGAGGGTGCCGACAAGCGAACTGTCGAGTACGCTAGCCGCCCACGCCCCGTATGTACCGCGGACGCCGACTGCGAGTTGTGCCTTACTGTGGTAGGTTCACCTTCCCGCACCCCCAAGGACAGCCGGGAGCACCAACTTAAGGGCCCCGAGATATCGAAGATCATCAAGGCAATAGAATCCGACGATCCGTTTAGGGGGAGGGTTATGTTAGGAAGATACCATGTTCTCCTTGTTAAACCCCTTTGTAGGCCGCAGTCAAGCTCCCGTCCGGGCAAACGTAAGAGGGGGAGACCTCGAAAGCCTAACCCTGCATCGAGGGCGTAATGCTAGGGTTAGAGGGGGAGGATGTAACGCGCTGTCTCGCTCCCACACCCAACGGCTACGGCCGCACTCGGGAATATTCGATTCCGCGGCAGGCCTGCGCCCCGCGCTAGAGTCAGTCGCCTTTGCGTCGTCAATACGAAAGTATGTTGTTACTTTGCAAGAGATCTCGCCCTTCCGCGCCCCGCGCTTTTTCGTAGTAACGGTCGTGTTCACCAAAATGTTCTTTCATTATTCTTTTTCTATACAAGGGAGTCAGTGGCAGTGATACCCTTGTTTATATCTGTCAATTTATACTTTGAATCTGTAATTGAGTTATTTACTGCAAAAAATAGCAGCCAAACACTTTCTTCAGCTCTCCTCTAGACAAGGTCAAGCGCCATATTTAAAATAGCAATAAAATTAAAATTCTTTAATCAATAACATTTGCATGCATCTCTCAGAAACTAATTTAAACAAAATGCAACATTGCTTTATAATTACTAAGCCGAAAAGCCTTGGGCGAAGCCATTTTGAGGGCCATTGCCTTGTAAAACGATTCAATTATTTATTTTTAAAAAGTTTACACATGTAACCGACAGATTGTGATGTTGTGGCGTCGGATAATAACGCACCACTGAACTTTTCTGTTTGCGTCAATGCACGACAATGTGAAGTTTTGACACACGCCTTAAATCAAGACTTAATAAATGTGTTCAAACAAGCGGAATTTGTTTTAGGATTATGTTGATACTATTTAGACCTCCCATGGTCAAAATATAGAACGTACGCTAAAGTATAGGTTGCTATGTAACAAATGTTGACATATAAGTGAAGCCGATTAAAACTATGTCTTCACTAATATCTGTCTCAAAATAATTCGATAAAATGTTATCGACCGCTGACGCGACGTCAGGCAAAAAGTCTGCATTTACAACATCGTTGAATGTACAATACGTCAGTGTCAATTAATCTTACTTCAAATATTATTTTATATAAGTTCCTTTATTATAAACTGTATTATTAAGTTAAATAATTATTTATTCCTTTAAATATTAAACTGCTCTATAATTAGATTCTATAAGCTGCCTTTAAAAATTAATGATTTAATTAATTTCATTGCAGGATTGCAGGTCATTATAAATTTATAGTAGGTACCTATACATATTGTATGTATTCTGTTACTCAACTGGAGCGAATTACTACATATTCAATTGAAAAGTAGCGCAGTAAAAACTAATTGGTCAATCTGACATTCTAATTAGTCGTGACCAATTTATCTGAACATATTGGAATTAATGATGGGAAGCAAACGCCGCCAACGCTTTATGGGCGTGAGTGTTGCAATAACTTCCAATCTGTATCTGTACCAACTTACTTACAAGTATTTAAGGGTATACCTAAGTCTCATTTTCGAGCTGCTAATATATATTTTTTATATCAGAGTCTTCTAGAGTACTCAGGTTTTCTCATGAAATTATCATAACCATTTCAACAAAGCAAGTAATTATATTATTAAGTAAAGTAAATCATTAGATATTTCTAATCATAGAAACAAAAACACTTTAGAGTTTGGGACATACCTATTGGACTATCGCTGCTTAAAAATTTCTAACAAATTTCCAATACCATTAACTCTGTCCATAGGAACCTTGGTGGAAACACTTCGGTATGGAGATTGACAAAAGTTCGCGCGTCCGCGGGATAACATTTCTTCTCAACTGGAAACTACTTCATTACTGAAGCGAATCTATTGAAAATTGTTTCCGTTAATATTTTTTTTAAATTATTGACAGGGTTCGAAAGTTGTTAAGGATCTCGGCTCAGTAGTTTCGGTTACTTATTATCTAATTTAACGCCACAATGACTGGAAGTTAATTTCATTATACCACCCACAGACGTGTTATTGAGTTCGATCTTCACCGTCTTCGCCAGAAATACTTTATTGTACAATCATGCGTAAGACTATTATTTTGATGACAAAGTAAAAATAAAGTTAATAGTATTTTTGAAAAATATCATCTTAAAATTTAATTTCTTTTAAATGTTTACACTGCGAGGCTTACACTGCGAGTTCGAATCAGAAATGAAGAGATCCGTAGACTTATGAATGTTACCGACATAAGCCGACGGATCAGTAAGTTGAAGTGGCAGTGGGCAGGACAGTGGCAGTAGGTAGGTACAGAGAGCCGATGGCCGCTGAGGCCGGAAGGTTCACGCATCGGACTGGCAAACGCAGCGTGGGACGTCCACCCACAAAGTGGACAGATGACCTGAAAAGATCGACGGTGGATCCAAGCTGCATCTCACTGGACCTATTAAAAAAAAATGAAGGAGGCCCTATGTCCAGTAGTAGACTTCCTGCGGCTGATATGATGATGATGATGAGTTTAGTTTTGAAAATTATTCCATATTTAATCAGTTTGGTATCCAAATTTGAATTATTTAACTGAAGTCAGTGATACGTTAGTCTTGTTTAACATAATATCTGACTGAAGTATTAAAAAATACTTTTGTAAAACTCTAATTAAATTTGTTGTTTCTGGACACATCTGCAGTAATCATAAAAAATCCATTAATAAGTTAACATAAATTTTATCTACTTTATTTTGTTATTTATAAGTGGTCTAATTTTTACTTGCCGAATTAATGCATCAATTTTAGCTGACAATGAATTTCTTGTCCGCACTCGGTAACATTGTTGCCGCAGACCGGAGCACGCGCAGGTAGCCATGTCATTAGAGCGAGACAGCAATATCGATTGCGTCGCTCACACCTCGTGGTGGGGCGACGGGCGGCGCGGGCGTTTATGTTTACCGCCTGCCTGTGCTACATTTTTATTTAGTTTCTAACCGTTCTCTGAGCGAATGCTTTGTGTGGGATTGGACAATATTTACGTACTCTTTTTATCAATAGTGTTTGATAACAAAGAAACATCAGATGAGTGATAAAGTGTTAAGACTTCTGCAAGCTTGTTGGTGCTGCGGCGCCCGCCGGCTTTGGCATGGGAGGGCGTAGGCTGATTAAAGCTGCAGCTGTGCTTATAGCTTTAGGTTACTGCAGTCTTTTAGTTTATCAAGGAGGGGTGACTTTTAACTTCCAAGAAAATCGTCTAGGACAAGTGCAAGTTACCGACTTAACGATAGAACCGGTGACTAAAACCAACGTGAATGACAGTGGACCAATTAAAAATATAACTTTAAATGATGTTTTCATAAGTGTAAAAACAACAAAACATTATCAGTATACCAGATTGCCGATAATATTGAAGACGTGGTTCCAACTGGCGAGGGATCAGGTAAGAAAACTTAACTGTTCGATGTTTATAAACATTATCACTCGTATTGCATCAAAACATTGGAGAAAGTGGTTGTTATTATAAAGTTAAAACAGACAAAACATTGACCATAGACTCAAGTGTTTCGAAATACTGAACCATCAATAGACAAGAAGAATAGCCAATAAAGTCTAGCGTGTACACAAATGCTATCATATCTGACATATCTTAACGACTTATTCTAGTAGATATAATTGGACTATTACCGTCTCACAATTGTACTAATACAAGGTTGTTATCCAAAATTAAATATCTTAGAATATTATGCATAACGAAAAAATGGTCAATTACCCTTACCTATTGGTCCCAGTAAGCACTTCTAAAGTTAGGTACCCTCATTTATGTTCTATCATCAATTTTTATCCCATCAGCTATTTAAATTTTATTATAAAAGACATCATAAAACAGTGAATATTCTGATTAAACTATTAATGAACATTTTTATTTATATTACAACTCAAATATTTAATATTGCTCGTATTTCTCGAAAACTAAATAAACTTATATAGGTACGTCTCGTGAAGCATAAATTCAATTGAAATTCCATAACAATAATGAATGAGTAGTAGGCATGCACAGCAGATATTACACACACACAAACACACACACCTATCTGGTTGAAATATTAATGAAAGGAGTCATAGGTATTAAAGATACTTAGTAATAAGTTATTATTTCAGTCTGAAATTATTAATTTTGAATGGAATGGAATAATGTTTATAATAATGTATATTATAAATATTTTAGGTTTGTTAAATATAAAATGTTTTTGTAAAAAAAAATCGTTAGTATTTCTTCCTCGTACTCGTATCTAGTTCTTTATTAGAAAATATCTATGCATTGCAAAAATATTGTAATGGTCATTCTCATTAACTTAACAATAGTTACTGTACAAGGTTAACAATAGAAAACGGTCTTGTGTCGTGTCGAGCCCGTTCGACTCACGTTTCCTGAATCTGGAGCGTGCATAATCGACCGTTAATCCGGCTCGAAGGACCAGCATAAATAACTATTATGCATGGACCCTGCGCTAGGGCCGCGCGTGGCACGAAGGCGCGCGCCAACCACGTGACTTGGCCTTACATTATCTCTTTTGTATCGAAACTCCGAGTACTCGCCCTATCGGATTTAATTTGTACAACCATCTCTATTTGTGGGACATGCAGTTGATGATCTGACTTACTAAATAGACTGAAAAAATTATAAGTAAAGTTATAAATACTACCTATTCACAATATTGAGTACCCGCTATATTTTTGAATAATCCGTAGTAAAACGCTTACTTTTTATAATATTTTGTCAAAACGCTTAGTCCACATAACTGGCAACCCCAGAGCTGGCTACTTAATTACCTCGGTCAGCAAATTGGCCATTACAAAGGAGGTAATGTTGCCAGCATGCTTACTACCCTCCCTAGAGACCCAAGCTATAATTATTAATATAATTTATAACTATTTTTAGTACCTAATTAATGTAGAATTAAATAAATAGGTATTTGCCTGTACGTTTTCGGATAAACTTAAAAGGTATAATATAGTATTAATGTAGGTTTGAAAGTATTCGGAATTACAGCAGAAAACGAATTTAAAATTAAAACAGTTGTTACCATTGACATCGACGAGATAAGTATTAAATGTCGCGTTTGTCCTCGGTCCCTGGAGGGTCCCCATGCTTGTATCAGTTTTCTGATTGCGTGTGGCAACCTTATGTAAGGTAGGTATACTTAACGTAACGTGTTTACAGATGGACGGGTCGGTTTCCGGATATCGTGTTTCTTTAACTTGAGCTTATCAGCACTATTTTGAAATGTTACCTTACCTGTACTCTGCATTTCGAAGAACTGTCTGCTAGTTGAGCGACTTGTTATTATAAAATGTAACTGTTTCACATCCTGCTTTAGGTCATATTAAACAACATTTTTACGTGGCATTTAAATTAACTTTCAATTATACCTACTCGTAGTGTTCCTAAGGTAATTTATTTAATTAAAAAATTGTTAATAATCGTATCAACATTGATCATCTGGGTTATGGAAAATAAAAGTTATCAATTATGAAAAAAATATAATACATCAAACGTATGTACCTATAGTGGCCAAAAGACTTGTGATAATAAATTGAATTGCATGAAAATGGTAGCTAATAAAATAAATCTTTTGTTATATTGTACAGCGTCGACCCGCGACCCTTATGGGGTCGTTTATTAATAATGGACAAACCTGGCTGCTTCCGACAGGTACCTACTATTGGAAAATTGTGGGAGAGGCTAAACGTCCAGCAGTGGACTTCCTAAGTGTGACTATGTCACGTCCAATGTCCATTCCATTGATGATTTTCGAATAAAAAAAAATATCGAATTATTATTTTTAATATAAATTTATTTAAAGGTTACCGTAATATGTCAGTAGCAAAAATGTACCTATTATTATGTCGTTCATATTTTCTTTTTTCAACTTATAATAAAAAAGATCTTGCGAAGTAAGCGTGGAAATGACTTAATTGCCTCTCCGCAAAGTTAGTTACTTTCAAAGCATTAAGCAGCAGTTATTAAATTGGGTGAAGTTTAAAATTTTATAACCACTTCCTAATAGAATACAGAACTATTCGTTTATTATTATATTAAACATATTATAACTATGTAAGTACTTAGTTTTATAAATTCAACACCAAATAAGTATCTTAGGCATAATAACCAAATTTATACTAACAACAAGCCTTCCTCGTTTATCGTATTTGCATTAGTGAAAATCGTATAAAAATCCGTTGAATGATTTAGAAGAAGTAAGCAGAGAAACAGACTAAGGTAGACAGCGACTTTATTTTATTTGATGTTGATATTACGAGTATATCGATATAAAGAGTATAAATTCCAAAACCCACCCTGCTTGACCTAAGACAATGGACCCTACTTTGAAATACCTACTGGCTTTGAAAAGCGTTATTTTCGCCATCTAATTGGAATATTTTGAAATTTTGAATCGGGCAGTTTAAAAAAAAACTATTTTCTTAAACTATAAAAAAATTTAAGGCGTGAAAGCGTAACAAACAAACAAACTCACTTTAGGCATTTATAGTATTAGTTAAGATATTATGTAATCTATAAGTAGATGCAAAAGAAGATACCAGCTCAGTAACTAATTTAACAAATCCGATTAGTTGTCCTATATAATATCTCGAACGTATCTTGTCCTATAAAAGTGACACAACGAGTACACAGCCTCTCGTCGCAACCGAAACTCTAAAATTGCTCTTTCCTCAGAGACATTGCCAACTCTGCCCGTGGCAGTTCTAACGCCCGTACAATATTAAATTGTGTTCCTTTTAAACAGTTTATTTCCTTTGTTGCAGACATGGTTCTTCACCGACACCGACAACAAACAACATCAAAATCAAACAAGTGAGTTCAACACATTTACTTATTAGTGTTTAGATTATAAATCTCGGAAAATAATCTCCAAAATTGATACAGCGGAATTCAGCGGAATCATTAATATACATGCGATTTTCAACGCAGTTAATGAAGTTATTCCAAGTGCTTATGACCAGAGAAAATTATTTCTAGACAATTTTTTTAGTAAATGATTTCGTACCTATGTAAATACCTCGTAATTAGAAATGGTAAATTTAATATTTAGATAGGTACTATACCAAATATAATATAATATACCAAATATATACAAAATATGCGATTATTTAGGTATACTTTGGTACAAGATCTAAATAAAATACTGATTTTTTTCGGTAAATACTTTTTGGCAGTTCGAAAACATAAACGTACCTACATATAAAGTAAGTTAGTTCACCAATTGCTCAACTCTGTTTTTTTGTTTAGACGGACACATGGTAAACACAAACTGTTCAGCATCACATCAACGCAAACACCTATGCTGCAAAATGTCAGTGGAATATGACAGGTTCCTCGAAAGTGGAAAGAAGTAAGTGGAAGTTGCTTTTATAAAAATAGTTGCTATTTTTCATCTCCTGTTGCCTTATTTCTTTTCTCTTTACTTCGTTCTTCGTGTCACATTCTATAGCCGTCATGGTCACCACGGAAAGATTTTTTTCTCGTGTTAAGCTTTCGTCGCCTATAACACTAGCAACGCCACAGGTGCTGCAAGTGCGCTGGAGAGATAAGAGGCACACTCGCACACGTGCTGTTATTCCAGGATCTCTTCTGTATAGGGATGGTAACTGCTTCTAAACGGGCTGCTCAAATGAACTACGTAACGTCACTACTGAACAATATTACAAGCCTCACGATAAATAACCACTTCTCTATGTATGTATTTTTGCCTCAATGCAATTAATGAAATAATTATGACTACCTATAATTGCAAAGCGATAAAGCATTCGTTCGGTCACGGGTGTTTAGGCACATCTTTTAAAAATGAAACGTTTTAAAAAATGGAACTCTATTACTTGCTAGACAATATTAGGAACATATTGTCAAGAAGATCACAAATGTCAAATATACTTGAGAGTCTCATTTTTCTCAAGACGAGACAAATGCCTAATAAAATTAATTTGAATTGTGATAAAAGTTCAGATAAAGATGAACCAATTTATCGTTAAAACCACTAGTACAGGCAAATTAAGCCGAAAATGGGGAATTTTCAAAACTGATTTTATTAATTTGACTGGGCTATACACTATAATTTATATTGATGTTTCTTGTTTATGTAAATAAACACTTTATTAGAAAATGTAAGTGAAGGAATATATAAGGCGGCATGTGTTTAATGGTTGGTTGGCTGTCGTGAAGTCAGCAGGCGGGTGCCATAACCCTCCACCTTAAAAACGTGATTCATTGTCTACTCAATCCTCGACCCGAGAAAAGGGAAAACATCCTGTATTTGCGCAAAAAGCGAAAGCGGTTCACGGCCTCCCGTTAGTATATGTAATATAAACAACGATGGTAATAAATAGCATTATGTTCCTTCTGAAATAATGTATCCTTCAAACAATGAAAGTATTTTCCATACTTAATAGTGCAGTGGTTCCGGACATTATCCTCCACATTAAACAATCTTACACGATTCTCTCTCTCTCTCTCTCTCAAACCCCTCTCTCTTTATGATCATACAAACATGAACCAATTTATCATAGCATTCTATTTATATACCTTTTCTATTTATGGGGTTTTTTTAAAGTAATTTAATCTGAGCGTTAAACATTTAGTCTGATGGTCTACTTAACACTGGACACTGTAACGGTCTGTAAATGCAAGCAAAACCTGTGTGTTTGCCGACCTTAATGGGATAAAGGATAATGTTTGTGCAACGAACCAAACCGTACGACCCAATTTTACCTTTACGACATTACAATAACAAAAATTTTAACCGCGCGTACAATCTAAGCGAATTAAAAGACAATTCAATTCGTACAAAATTTCATTGTTACACATATAAACGTGCTGAAATTGAAAAATATTTTGAATGTACACGTAACAAAGGTTCACTCTGAAATTCTATTTAGATATCGAGGCTCGTGTATCTAATTTAATTTCCACTTCACACTGCGGAGATTCAAACGAGCCAAAATGCCTGCATGCCATAAATAATATTTTGTTAGGTATCAAGGAATTTGGACCTTGCAATTTTACTAAAACTACTACATACATGCATCCCAAGTTGCAACTTATTAGTTCTTTGCATATACTTAGTTAATTTGAAGTATTTTTCTATAAAATCTAATTAATTTTATATGTACAACTAAGTCGCCGAAAAATAAAATTACACGACTTACATAGGCTAAACCTTGAGATACATAAAAAAGGTGCACTAAAGAATTGTAGTTCTAAAATCCTAAAGAAAACTCCGCGATGGCATATCCATCTGTTACGGTTGACTCATAGTATCTACATTTTTTTTTATTAAAACTTTAATCTACATATTGTCAATCCCAATACTTTTTGTAGATATGTAGACATGTTTTATTATATTTTTTAAGAAAAGACAGCACACAGTCTCAAATCAATAAAAGTAATACAGTTAGGAAGACACAAATACGCATAGTGCGGTTAATAAACAAGGTGATAGGGTACCGAGTTGGCTCTGGTGTCCCCTACGTGATGTTATTTCACAGTTGTCTTCTGTTCGCGTTACAAGAGGTATTTTTTATTTAAATTTTTCATTCTTATGCCGTTCTAACGTGTAAAACAAACTAAGCTTGCAAAAATAAGATTGGTTTACATTTTATATTTATAAAAACTTCGCACGAATGCAATTTTTTCTGCAAATTATATATTATACACAAACCTTTCTCTTTTATCACTCTTTTTATTAGTGAAAACCTTATTAAAATCCGATGGGTGGTTTAGGAGGCCGACAGCGACTCTATTTTATGATAATATGTTATAGATTGACATCTCTATTTATTTACGGACTAGCTATTGTATGCGACTTCGTCCGAGTAACTTTATAAAATATAGCTCATGTTACTCGCTGATAATGTAGCTATAGGTGAAATAATTTTTAAACGGTCCAGTAGTTTTTGAGTTTATTCATTGCAAACAAATATACAAATTATTTGTCTCTTTATAAATGTCTTATCATAAATGACGCATTGATCCTGATTTATTTCTGATTTCTTGTGTATTGTGAGATTATATATCAGATATTTATATAAGACAATTCTACTAAAATTTTGTAAATATCGGAAAATCGATGTTTGTTATAAATGTTTCTCGGATTATTTGGCTTAGGGCCTCTTTCACCATCTCTGAGTAAAATGTCAAGTAGGCTAACAGCCATTTAAAGTCACCGGTCAAGTGGAATGATGGAGCTGATATTGTTTGTACGGTAAAAGTCCCAAACATTAAAAAGAAAATAATAAAAAAAATCGCCTATAGAAGGATGCAGTAAACCGAGTGCATAATTTAATAAAACATAAAATTATATCTAAAAGTAACTAATCAACACTTTACTTATACCACTTTGAAGCATTATACCTAATAGACCAGTGGAACGAAGGCTCGACTACCGCAACGGCCGATGCAGGTTTGAATCATGCTCTCCAAAGTCTTATTTTCATGTGTGTTTAAAATGACGCGGAGTAATCCCAATTCGCAGTGTCATAACCTACTCACGTCGCGATAGTGTGTGTCCAAGAGTGATGCGATTATAATGGCTTCGACCCTTTGGGTCCAAAGGGTTTTGACCCGCTGAATAAAAGTGCCCGTTGGACCCACTTATAAGCGCCCGTCTGACCCACAGTGGGTCAGAACAATATTTTATTAAGTTCATTTATTGATTTTTAGTGCCTATCTGACCCCATAGGTATAGAAAAAAGCCCATTAGTCAATAACCATTTGCTATTATTATCTACTTTGTTAACTACATAAATAAAGATTCATAGATCGCAGTTATTTTTTTAGATACGATGCTCAAACAAAAAGTAGAAGAGCTATAATTGCAGACATAATTAATGCTATGATTTAAACCAGAAATTATAAGAGCAATTACAGTAATTATGAGCAAAAGAATAATTAGGCCCGGAGCGTTTTGATCCGGCAATGGGAGTGAAGACAAGAACCCAGCTTCGTGTTGCTCGACCACACGACATCTTAGCAATTATAACGCAATCAAACCAAAATTTGTTGCATATGTTAATGACGGCTATTCATCAACTCGATAATTGTTCGTCGATTCCAGCTACAATTAAGAGGAACTACTAAGCTCTCATCTATCCGGAGCTTACTAACTCGGAGCTTGTAGCCTCTGAAACTTTGCATTGTATGAGAATGTACAATAGTTACCACCATTGAATTTCCGGTTCTAAATTATCGCCAATGCTTTATAAGCATAGACATAGCTTGCGATTAGGTCGGCCATCTTTCAAAGTGGGTTATTCGGAGCATAATAATAGTGAAAAATCGTTTTTAGGAACCGATTCTCCAAACGCTTAAGAACCACAAAGGAAGTTTATACAGATAAATTTATTCATTTAAATTCATTCATAATATCTTTAATATATGATTAATAATATTTTACTATTTTAGGCTTTTGCGAGGAACTATTCACAGCAATGCTAGTGAAAATATAGCTTATGTTTATTTTCTGGCAGTACCATTAAAACCTCTACGAAAAATATAAATTTATATAACTATTTATGGATTTAGGTAAAAACAGTCGCGTACTCGTACAAATATTTACATTTGTGGTTGCTAATTTTTTTTATGTGAAGTTTGGAGTCTAGCTGATGGTCCATTAGGTGGTAGATGGTAGAAGGCTACCGTTGCCTATTAACATAAGCAATGCGTTAGGAGCTATAAGTGCGCTATCGATCTTAGTAAAATAAAATGAACTATCCTAAGGTACTCACTTACCGAAACATAACAGAACACATGTTGTTATTTCACGGTAGTCTCCTGTAAGGGTTACTGTCGCCAGACGGGCTGCCCAATTTATGACTGTAACACGCATTGTGCCCTGCTACTATTACTAAACCAAATCTAAATTAGGACAAAGTGAAAATTGCATATGATTATTTTAATTGTAATACAAATAGCCTTAATATTACTTTGATAGACACATACAGTAGAAGGTTCACATTGGGATAAATCGGGACATTTGGCAACTCTCTACAACTCTTATCAAGAAGAACTTGTTAGAAATGTTTGATAAAAAGAAATAAAAGAAAAAATAAACCCACCACAAACGTTTTTCATTAAAACTCGAACAGGGACACAGAATGAAATCAGCGCCTTTCGCATTGAGCTTCGCTTGGATCCCCTTGCTCTGTAAAGCTGTTAAGAGGACGGTATAAATTTCTTTTGTTTTTGTGGTTCCAATCTCTCTCAAAACTCACTGATCTTTTTTCCACTTTATTTCTTCTTGTAGAAGACATCGTGGTTCCTAGAAGTGACCAAACATAGAAGTTCTCACTGCCTATTTTTAAACCGTAACTAAGCGCTGATTGGTTGAGCGGAATTTTATTTTAAAAATAAAATTGCTACTCGTACATATACTCGTACTAATTTTAAAAATTTTAAAATTAATGTATTCTTACTTAAATTTGATACTTTTTATTTATCAGTTTTTCTATATGAATTGGTAAGGTTATTGATTAGGTACCATATTTCAGACCTTGTGAAAGGTCATATTTTTTTTATAAATCCTTTTCCTTCATATTATTTTCGAAACTTTTAAAATAAAATTAATATGCTAATTTATTTACTTTATTAATAATTAGAGCCGGGTAGATTTTTCGATTCGTATACCAATTCATTTTACTCGGGTATCCAAGTTCCAACATACTATACTTAACTTAAAACATGAATATAAACCGAAAATATACTTTAGTTAATAATTATGAACAAAAATTCATTGTCAGGTAAGAAATGACTAGATTTTTTACCAACTAAATCTGATCTGAACTCAACTGAATTACCAATTAAATCTGTAAAAGACAGTTAAGTCTAAATAAATGAACTGAAGATTAAAAGTCAATGAACGAGAAACTAGCATAGCTTAAGTAGGTTTTTGTTTTCACTAAAAACAAGACGCTCTTAACTTCTGTTTTTAAAAGCAGGCCTAAGTAAATAATGAACGCGGTCTTTGTTTAGTGAGACTGATCATTGTCGATTATAAGGAAAACTAAAATGTGTTGGCATCTAAAATTGACTATTAGACTTATTTGAAGAGAGAGAGATAAAGAGAGAGCGTGAAAAGAAGTCAAAATATAACTTAAAATTAAAACTTAAATATGATGTAGTCTTAATTAAAGAAAGCAGTATTCGTTACAAATATCACAATGAATGAGTCATTATGAATGAAATGATTACAAAATAAAATTTTATTTTGATTGATTAATTGTTGATTAACACAAATAAATTATTTGGTATTTTTATAAGAAATTATATAAGGTTTTTTTTTTTTTGTATAATACTGGCGAACTTTAGTGTTTTTTTCCACATTTTTTTCACAACAGTAGTATATTATAAAATATATACTTAAAAAGAGTTTCGCTTTTTAGTCAAATTTTAAACTTAAAACTATACTACAATATGTACAAAATAAATTAAATAAATAATACAAAATATTATTTTGCTTATACTCTGTGGTTGGCCATAAATATCATCGTAATCTGTAGACCCACCTCTTCCTGTAGTTGGATGTTCAAATACGCACAACAAACGTTAATGGTTTTTGAAGAGTAAGTTCAATATTATTTCGGGCTCACAATAATTTTCACGCGTTTACACAGGCACACCCCGCCAAATGTTTTCTTAACATCTCTTATTTTTTCCCATAGAACTTGAGTTGTGGTTATTATTTTTTCAATTAATAATTATATGATGGTATTTGAAAAATATATTGTACATCTCACAATACATTAGGCTGCGAACTTAATCTCTAATTCTCATGAAACTTCACATTTTCGGCGCCTAAAATTTTTAACAAAACAAAACTTTAATATAATAAAACCGTTTTAATTACTCAATATATTTAATCGCGATTACATTAAGTAAACAATTAAAAATAATTATGTACCTACTTATAGATTTTAGTTATTGTTGATAATATTATTAAATATAGTTCTTGGATTCATATATGAATAAATAAATTCGATATTTCACTATAATAACATAATATATTAATATAAAATTCAATGTAAGTGTCTATGTTTGTTTGCTATGAACTCCAAAACTGCTAAACCGATTTTAATTCGGTTTTCACTTAGGGAAGGTTTGTACATATAAAAATTGAAGCCGGGAGCGGGTCACTAGTACTGTTGTATTATAAATTGAAGTCGCTGTCCACTTTCACGAATGGAAAAAGCGTTAAACGAGGAAGGTTATTTACTTATATGATTTGAAAAAAAAAAATACATATGTACAAAGTCGGAAGCGGATCGCTCTGAGTTAATGGAGTTAAAGAGAACACTTTTCCTTGTGAACATTCAACAATTTGTCACTGCCTAAAATTTAATAAAATTTAAACGCACGCGATTGTCACAAATTGAGAGAATAGTTATGTCCACTCGGGTTTCATTAATGCCCACACATCTCTTCGTGTGCTCCAAAGATCCAACCTTGCGTAATAAAAGGCCGTTGGCGCTGTCTTTTGTAGGCGCTATTTCCGGAATAAATGTGTATTGACGAATAAACGAATAAGCTTACGGATGACACGAGACCCAATAGGTCGAAGGGAATAAGGTCAGCCGGGTCATATAAGCTCGTCGTATACAAAGGAAATGAATTTAAATGAAAGAAGAAATCTGGTTGGATGTAATATCGAAATATGCATTACTTTTGAATATTATTTGTGCACCAACTTTAGCAATTTCATTAGAGGGTGTTATATATGTATACTACCGACCTGCTCCCAGCTTCCGCAAATTATTTTCTGCAAATTATAAATATAATGTATACACGAACCTGGCTCGTTAATCGTTATTTCTATTAGTGAAAACTGTATCAAAAAATTTCTTCTTACATATCGTACAAGTTTCAAAGCGTTAAAACGAAAATAAATTGATGGCCTGATCTCTATACAAAACAGCTGCTTGTTCTTTAACAAATCTATACTTCTATAGGTACTAATATTATAAACTACACTAGAACTAATTCATTCATTCCCCGTCACCACAGCTGGCAGCGAATGGGAATATATCTCACCATACTTCATTTCGGCTATACTATTACAACTAGTACATCGTTTGGACTCATATGATTCCTGAATCTGGCGATTATTAGAAGAATCCTAAACTATTAAAAATATTTTAGTAGCAGTTTAATTCAATAATAATGAGATTTAGTCTTTATTTATTATTATTAATTATAAAATTGAATCTATATCATCTTGGTAAAAGGCTCGGTAGAATTCCAAGAAAAATCGAATATTTGTTTTTATTGCCCCATGTGGAACGCCGCACCGTGTCTGCGTCGCCAAACCATCCTAAAAGGATTATGTATCCGACCTTCACAGTAATCTGTAACTGAATATTTGATAAACGTTTTACTTTGAATTTTTCATCTTGCACGTCATTTATGTATGTAGGATTCAAATAATATTTTGATATGTTCATAATGAACGCAACTGTTTGAACTTTTAAGACTGTGAGCAGAGGTAGATAAGATAGTGTTGTGTAAAGATGATGTCTATATCCATGCGTGATTGATACTTTTTTTACTCTAAAATTCAATGGAGTAGTCAAAATTATACGAGGATATACAAGCTAGAAAGATTATTTACAGGATAAAATAAAGTGGGTAACTAAATATATTAAACTTAAAGCAAAAATAATTAAAAACTAAAAAGAACTTTATATAAAACTAACACTTTTTTTAAATTCCACTGGTAGTTTCAGAGTATTCTAGGCTTTATTATATTAGTATAGGTTTTCTAGAAAAATATAGACGCCGTTAGTTTTAAACGAGCATAAAATATTAAGGTGTATGATATAAAGGACATTTTAACCTAAAAAATTCAATAAATGTTTGAAAGTAATAATAATAATAACTAAATTTTAAATATTTTTAAACTAACCGAAAAAAGGTGACTAGTTAAAATTATTTCAATAAAAAATTTATATTAAAAATATATCTGGAATTCTAAAATATGCTTCGTTTTATCAACAGTTAAGTTTAATTTAACCCTTTTCAAATAACTTTGCTTTCCTCGTGTTCTGCTATTTAAGTTAGTTATGTACGAACCAAGACTAAAAGCTGCCCCACAGGGATAACTATCCGGACGTTGATCCCTTTTGGGGTATTTACGACCTCCCAATGACTATAACTGCTATCACGAATTCTATTGTTGGTTTTAAGGCGGATTTATTGAGGCTAGCGACTTTTAAATTCCATGACCTTATTGGAATATTTTGTTTTCATTATAACTACTTAACTTTCTTCATGTAATAAATATAATAAAATATCCTCTATAAAACGTTGCACTAACACAGTAAGTTTATTAAATTTAATTTTAATATATATGCGATTTTAAAAGTACTCTCAGACTAGTACTCGTAATGAACTTTAGAACAGCATCTTTATAAGTGTTATATGTCACGAATTTGTATGTGCATATTGGCCTAGAATTGACTTTATTCGTAGATAAATTCTTAAATATTATTTTATATAATATCTTTAAAAAATCCTATAAAAAACCAACAAAACAAACTAGAAACTGCAAGTATTGCAGTGTATTAGAAAGAGATAAGGAAATGGGCTCTGGCTTCACTTACTCACTTTCCGAAACACAACGGCACACATGCAGTTATTTCCTCGGGATTATCCCTCAGGAACAGTCCTTTATTTCTGGATGAAAGGTACCCTATTTTCTTTCCTGTATCCCTGACAAAGTGTATGCAAAATTTGATGGGGACTGGTCGAGTAGTTGAGGCGTGAAAAGATAAGACACGTGAAAAGATAAGACACGTGAAAAGGCGTGAACAGACAGACAGACAGAGTTATTTTCACATTTATAATATTAGTATGGATGTTTATAAAAATCGTCAATAATACCGTGTTCGAGTTAAACACTGGTGCAATTTCGCAAACTGGATACCGAGAAAGCCGATCTTGAAATTATAAGTTAGTGTCTCAAATCGTTTGTCGTACTTGTTGTTGCGATATGTTGTCTCTGGTCATCTGGTTGCGCATATGCAGCTCCTGTTATTTGCCTCCGACGTAATACTGCTAAATTATACCGCAACGTTCCCTCGACTCGACCAAGATGAAATTAGCCATATATTATTGAAGTTATATAAAACCAATTGATTTCTTCACGCCATCGAAGCTGTTTCGACACATCGTAATTATTTGGAAAGGCAAGAAATAACATTGCTACCCAATATTACTCGTACGCAATTTTTTTAAAACCCAATGAACTGGTTTTTAAACAAAATTGTAAATAAAATATCCGTACTAATATTATAAATGCGAAAGTATGTTTGGATGTATGGATGTTTGTAACTCTTTCAACTGATTAACCATATTTGAAATTTTTGTATCAGATGGTTCTGTCACTTCGACGACGACAACTACGTGAATGTGCCCAGACTTGTCAAGATATTGCAAAAATACAATCCCCTTGAAGATTGGTACCTAGGAAGAACATCAGTATATGAACCAGTTAAAATGTATAAGAAACCAACAAACAAGGTAAGAGATAATAATGAGATGAAAAGGGTTAGAGATAATAGTGATTTGAATACACAGATACACACACGCACGCACGCACGCACTCACACACACAAATAATAGGCAAAAGTAGTTTTGATATTCTACGTTTAATTGATATTCAACACTTTCGTTTTCGTTATGGCTTTCTCATTAAATCATTTTCTACTTTATGTCAGTACAAATAAAACCTGTTTTAGAATGTGCATTGAAAACAGTTTACACACCATGTTTATTTAATTTGCAGTTGGCGTTTTCATTTTGGTTCGCCACCGGTGGAGCGGGATTTTGCATAAGCAGTAGTTTAGCCCTGAAAATGTTACCTGTTGCAAGGTTGGTTGAAAGCGCCTTAACTGTGCACAGCGCACACTTTTGCATTAGTGCATGCACACAATGCCTAAATTCTTCTTTTTTTTGCAGTGGCGGCAGATTCATAAGCATTTGCGAAGGTATACGGTTACCAGATGATGTGTCGGTCGGCTTCATTATAGGTGAGTTTTACAATTTATTACAAAGAGCACTAGAGTAATTTGTGTCGAAATTGAAACTAAACGAAACGGAATTTCGAAAGGAAACTGCGGCGTTCATGTTTGAAGCAGAGCCAATTTGTTTACTCCGGAAATGTGCAAGGCCGAATGTGTCTCAAATGTTTGTTAGTGAAGTCCTTAAGAATTGTTAAGCAATTCTGTATTTCGGTATAGAAATATTCTTAATCTAAATATGTTGTTGTATATTATGCAAGAGAGAGAGTTATTGGACAGATAAACAAAAAGGCTCTTACCCATTTGCATGATTTTATAGTTATTTATAAAATTTTAGCTTGTGTGATTTTGTTTATTAATGTTAATTATATTCTTATAATATATAACCCTACCTACTTTTACATTTAATTCAAAGATAAATCTTATTATTTATTATTTTCAAAGATAAATAAAAGTAGAAATGAATACGAATTATTTGTTTACAGTAAAAGCATGACTTAATTTCTGTATTTGCATAGACAAAAATTTTTTTCATAAGCCCATTAGGTTAAGGTCGAGTGGCCTTAGCGCTCTGACTCATTAATATCGGGTCCGATTCGAGGTATAGCCAACTTTGGAAATGAACTCTTCAAAGTGGACTCTTGTCTGGGTGTACAGAGTTTCGTTCCCCAGTCCGTTGTATGGTTATGTGACAAGCTTTGCAGTGCTTACTTTGGGGAACATTCAAGTGGTGTCTTAAGTCTTGGTGATTCATTTTATTATTGACATATTTTAAAAGAGATCTAATCTCACAGAGTCTAACATCCTAACCACCAACGGGCTTATCTTTTACGTTCAGGTAATTTCCGGATACAAAACGATGGATCAATCAAAACAGTCGCAACCCAAATAAGATTCCAGAAACGTTTCATACGTACATGTTTAATTATACATTTCAATCAATCGATCAATCAATAAATAACAAAAATCAGTGGGTAACAACAAATATCAGGTCCTTAGGTCCTGTAGTAAAAAAAAAGGTTACGCAGCATTTTGCAGACACGGGTCAGCACTGATCATACCTTCTTAAGTAATCATAACCATAACTTGTGATGCTTTGTAAACAAACCCTAATATATCGTTGTTATTTTTTTTCTATTTAGAGCATATGATGAAGAAGAACTTGACCCTCGTGCCGGAGTTCCACTCGCATTATGAACAGTTGAAGCTGTTAAGCCCGGAAACATTTAGAGATCAAATCTCTTTTAGCTACACAAAAAATAAAGAAGAATGGAACGTTGTCAACGTACCTGGATTCGATAATAGATACGATCCCACTAGGTAAGTAAAAGTACCTAGTTAAACATATCTGAATCTGCATGTATCTTATCGTCCTTATACTGGTCACAAGCCTCTTATTGCATATATTACGTCCCAATACTAGAAACAAGCTTATCCTCAGCTTGATAGTATTGAATGGGATACATTCTACTGCTCTGTCCCATTGCGTCTTGACAGGACTTCATACATTGAAGATTGGTATCCATCTCAGACATTCATGTAAACTTACGATATTTTCCTTTATCGTTAACAGCCTCAACCTTCATATCCACGCGAGTTGGACAAAATTCAGAGGTACAGACTCAATTACAACTCGAAACTGCATTTGCCGTGTCGTCAGAGTTTTTTCTCACTGAACTGTCACTAGTTTATAAAACGAATTTTATGCTCTAAAATTCGTTACAGCATGCATCAAGTATTCCATACAAAATCGAGTAAAAATTCAATGACGGATGCGAGTGTCTGTATCGCAAACAACGAATTAGTTACAGGTATCACATACAAAGCGAAATAAAAATTCATCGAATAACATACGGTTATACATACAGTTGGATGCAATTTGTACAATAAAAATTACAACAAATAAAACTGATTTAAAAACTGTTCTCTTCTCATAGATATTTAGTTTAGTCACATCATAATGATTGCAAAGATATATTATTTCTATGCATCATAATTAATACAGCGGAAAATGAGAATTTTTCAGATACTGATTCCAATTATGAAAGCGATCACTTTTAACGCCTAAAATAAATACTTAACTGTTGTTTAAAATCTTTATTGTCTTGCATCGTAATATTTGAAGTAGGGTCGCAAGTGTTTTCGTTGCTTTTAAATGTTACAAACTATATCGCACTTGCGTTGCCAGACGGCCCTTTACATGAACAATGTACATTTTAAAAATGATGCAATGGTTTGCGAAATTGTCCCTGATTGTCGCCAGCTTTTGTTTAATAAGTCTGCGACTATTATATTAACTTTTCATTCTTGATGTTAGAACAAAGAATAAATTCGTGACCATTATCTGGGGTAAGATAAAAGCGAATTGTACAAGTCACCATTCTTTGTTGCAGGTTCCTGTCGCTGCATTGTTTCCTTTTTCCTCACTTTAAGTTCTGTCCGAGATAGCGCCAATAGATATGACTTCATTTGCTCTAATTTTTTTTTTTTGCTTTGTTATATAATTTGTATAGAAACAACATATGTAAATAGTATATGTTTGGAAAATCTAATTTTCTCATCATCACACACAATATTTATTATAATTAGTGCAATAATATTTAACATTCTTGCTATATAGAGCTTATATTGAGCTTATTGCAATAAATAAGCAAAAAACTTATTGTAAAAAGTATTTATCTACATTCTAGGTTGTGATATTTAGTAACAGAATTGTAAAATCAATCACTCCCTTTATAGCTTTATGTAAATTGTTAATTAACGATTTCATATCACTATTCGACAACTTTATACTTAACAGTTGTCGAGTGGTTGTTAGTCGTTTTAAAATTGTTTTAATCTGTGATATTAGTGTTAAATAATGTTAATGAAATCAAATAGTGACAATAAACTACAATATTATAAGATATTATGTCGTATTTAAAAAAAATGTCCCCATCAAGCGTTAACTTGTTTGTTCATTTATTTGTTTATAAAATAAACAATTTTACGTTTACATCGTATTTTTCTTTATTACCAGTTTTAGTTACTACTTATGGAATTATCACAATCAATTAGACTGTGAGCCTGCCCACAGCCTTTTTTCCTCGCGGCAACTGACAATCTAATGCCTCTGTTAATATGTGACAAATAGTCACCTACCATCAAATGGACCGTCAGCTTGTCTGAAGACCTTTACAGTAAAAAATATCATATATATCATACCATCATATATATGAATATTTTTATAGGATAATTTTGCCATGTTGCAATTTTTATATTTTACTATTGTTAGTACTAAGATAGATTTCATTTATGTAAGTACTAAGAAACAAATGCTACATATAAAAATACTTAGTATTTCTTATTTATATTTATATAATTAGAAACAATTACAATACAAAAATTTGAGTAATATAGTGACAGCAAATTTATCAGTTTAAATAATGTTCACATAGAATTGTATCCTTGTAAATGCAAATCTATATATTAACCATCCTCTCGGTCGCCAACCTGATCTCACATTCAAGGAATTCATAACATTGTCTCTGAAATATGCATACAACGTGATGCTACCTGCCTAATGTTTTAAAGCAGTATTTCATCAAGACAAATGCAGAAAGTGTAAACGTGACTTGAGTTGAGTATATACACGTCTCACAATACTTTTTTTAAAACATTTTCTTTGAGTGTATTAGGTAACTACAATTTGTATTTTGATAGAAAGTTTATTGAGCTTATAAGTACGTTGTATATATCTGTTTAAATACTAAAAGCTTCGGACCATGTTTGACCACAAGGTGATTTATGAATCTATTTTGTAGTTCAGTAAAAAAACATTGACCATTCACCATTTGACGAGCCCATTGGTTGAGTGGTTAAGATTAACTTGCTTTAACGCTCCGAGTCTGAGGTTCAAAACACCGTAAGGTCAACTTTGAATTTTTTTAATTTTTTTTACTCTAGTTTAGTAGTGGCAGGCTTTCGTAGCAGGGCAGTCTTTCAGTTATAATTCGGACGGCCTGTCTATCGGCAAAACCACCCCTTTACAGAAGACCACCGTGAAATAACAGCATATGTTTTGTTGTAGTGTTTCGGTGAGTAAGGAATGCCAGAGCCTTTTCTTCCTTTCTAATTCCTTATCCTAAATTTTACTAAAGTCGGTTGCGCACTTGCAGCACCTATAGCGATCCTTGTTGTAGCCACTTATCAAGGAGACCCGTCATTCTATCAGAGGACCTTTAGACAAAAAAAAAACTGGTTCAACAGTCTTACAAAATATACTCAGGTTGAAATCTACTATATACACCTATAGTAGGAAATTTCACTTCTTTATAGTTATATATATCAGTTCATAAACCGTATTATAAATTCTTTAACTATATATTAACTTGTGAGAATGCGCATCAATAGGTTTGTTTTTACCGGTACCTGTTTGTAAGGGTGTGTAGTATTCACCTTATATTATTATATTTTATATACCTATGTGTCGAATCCTTAACTCACTTCACATATATACAGATAGAAGATGTTCTCAATTTTCGTGAGAACGATTTACCAAGCGACTATATTGGTAAAGAATGTTTCATTGAATCGTTTTGAATGATTAATTAGAATGATTGACATGCCCCATTCGCTTCACTGTGGCGGGTCTCAGCAGTTCTCTTTCGGGAGCACCTGGCGTTAGGTTGCCTGTTTTTTTTTTCTATAATGATTATTATTGCAAAGTCACTTCGTGTAATTGGATTCCACCCAAATTCGTTCTGGCGCAATAAAGCGAACCGCAGCGCAACGAGCGGAATTTAAACCGATTAAGCTCTTTTATATCGGTGTCTTGTTACATCTTAAGGTTTAATTTGATTTTTGAAAAATATTCGAGGGTCATTATTAGTTCTGCTCTTAAAAGCGACACTACATAGTAGTAATTTTTTTTACAATAATTGGTGTTATTCATGTTTAGAGTGTAACAGACAGATTTACTACTCATTAGATGGCACAATTCCTATAGTAGATCACTGCGACCTCAGGAGATCATATAACGAGACAATGTTCGAAATAAAATCTTATGAAATGACAACTAACTGAACCTTATATATCTTCCCTCATGCACCGAGACAATAGGTACTTTCATTTTATTTATTGACTTATAAGCTCGACCAAACATTTTTTATAAAAAGTTTACTTTGTGATTTTATGTTTTTGTTTTCTTTTTCTAATACGTTAAAAATTATGTTATTGTATGAAGTAGCCACAGATTAGTAAAACATCTGAGGAAGTAGCTATCTATGGCTTGGCCCCGTTTTTACATCCTTCTCAATTGCTCTATGGAAGTAAAACAGTTCTAAGAGCATTCATCCATTAGAATCACGCTGGAATCAAAATTTATGATTTCAGTAATTTCAGAATGTTTAGTTTACAGATAAGATCTTAACCTCATATTATTTGTTGTTTTATAATCTAGTAAATGGCTGAAAAATATTTTAAAAAGAATTCTCATTAGAATAGAAACAGCCCTTTTTTTAAACTAGCGGTCGACGCCCTACGCAGATAAATATACAAGATATTAAAAAAATATATAAAACAATGTTTTGGAACATAAATGACTTCACATACTAGGTCGAAGAAAAAACAGAAATATCTCAAATTTGATCCTAAAATAACACGTTTATTATCACGAAAAATTACTAAAAGTAACTCTTTTGATTATACTGTTCTTGAATGAAAATTTACAGAAATCGTATGTTTTTTTTTCAGTCATGTACTAATAAATTATATGAATTTTTGAAAATCAATATTTCTATAAGTTTGTTGCATATAATTTTACTAATATCTCGCTTCTGTGTAGACAGTCGACCGCTATTTTAAAAAAGGGCTGTTTAAAAACTGATTTAATGAGAAAATTATCCCAATATTTAAAAATATTTTTCAGCCATGTACTAGATTATAAAACTACAAATAATATGACGTTAATATCCTATCTGCAAGCTCAACACATCATTAGTTTATTTTCCGTCGGAAATTATAAATTCCAGCGTGATTCTGACGGATGAATGCTCTTAATTCCCAATTTCTCAACTAAACGGAGAATCGAATCTCAAAGAACATATTATGTGCTCAAAGCTATTGGAAATTTATAAATAACAACAATTTTGAAATATGACAAAAAAATTAAATTTAAAGCTTTGTTTTTTATTAAGAAAAAAAGATTGACCAATGTCAATCTAGTTCGAGCCACATTTCAAATATTTTCTACTTCGTCAACGAACCTTTCAAATAGTTTTAATTAACACGTTAAAATTTGATCAAGATTAGGCTTACATAGGTATAATGAAATTGTCATACATTATGCCAGCTGCAAGCCTTTTACCTACTATCCACCAGAACCGGTTTAACTGAGCGTAATAATTGAGCTTTCAGAGAGAGCCGTTTTGATCACTAACTGATGTTCAGTTTCGAAACGATACTTCATTTAATGTTTGTTTTTTACGTCATAATTTTAACAATATAAATAATTGCTTTATAATAAACCCATTTAATCTTTTGCTTTACGTACCATAATGACTGAAAATATTTAAATTCTCTCTTTATTAATTAATTTTAATAAAATAATATAAATAATTGCTTTTAATAAACCCATCTTATCATTTGCTTTACGTACCAATCAATAGTGTATGGGAATAATTTACTAAATTATTAATTAATTCGTACCATAATGACTGTAAATATTTAAATTCTCTCTTTTTTTTAAATATATACATAATTTTAGTAATAACTTAGCGACACACCCTGGTTTTTATTAATGCAATTTATATCTCTCTTAAGTTAATTCCGGCTTGTCCACTTTCTGCTGTAAGACACTTAATTAGATATTTTCGAAGTGTCTTGCTTTTCCCAAGATACGAAGTATAATTTGCTTACTAACCAACTTCTAAATGTAAAGTGATTTTAACGGAGCAGCTGTTAAAATAAGTAGATATTTATTTTAATTACTTAACGAGTTTGTGTCTCCGATGCATATTCTGATGAACCGTTCCTTTGCTGCTATATAATTGTGTTGGGGGCTAATAACAGTTTTGTTTTCCAACGCGGTTGGTACACAGACCGGTCTTGTGTCAATTAAATGCGTCCTTAGTAACCAGAGGTTGTTATGGGACATGTTAAACACAGCGTTAACTGCACTTATTCAGTTGGAAAACCAGTTCTTTGCGTTTTACTTTTTAGATGTCTTATACTTATAAAACGTTATATCTGATAAAGGAACACGAAATCAGACCATCTTCTTAACGCCTAATGCAAAAACAGGGTGTTATAAGTTTAACATGTGTGTCTTCATAAGTATCTGTGTATCTGTGGAATCTTAGCTCCCAAAACGGCTGGACCGATTTTACTTCGTTTTTTTATGTTTAATTTAAAAAGGGAAAGATAGTTTTTTTTTTTTTTAATTTAGCATTATCTAAAATTCACTCTTACTTTATTCCTCTATATCGCCAGGTTTATACGCTCAAATAAAAAAATAGCAGTCAGAGACCTACATTAGAATTAAAACTAATTAGAGCTAATTCATATTAAGACTAAGTATGCTTATTGTTTAATCCTTAGAAAAAAATCCTTACTCCTTACACTAAAAATTCATCTGTTTAATAAGTTTAGTTAAAACCAAATATATTGCGAAATAGTTTATTAAGCAGGTCATTAATGACAAATAAAACTCTTAAATGTAAAAAGAACCTCAAAACAAAATTGCATATTCTATTATTTCTAGTCGAAAAGTAGGTGGGGTGTAGATTAGCGATCACTACCGGTAGTGTTATTGTAACGGGCGCGGCAGGTCACGACTCTACAGCAAAGCGAGCCACAGCACGCGTACGGTTGTCGTTATCCGCCAACAAAGTGAAAGGACTATTTTGCCATTATAGATAACAATATTATATGTTTTAAAATTCATGGATATACGGACCAGGGCGATAGAGGTGTATAATTGGGTTTCAATACAATTTGGTATATCTCATAGAGCCTTCTCTGTCCCTTGATTATCCCCTCCTTTATCCTACGAAGGTCAGCAGTGCACTTGCAGCACCTATGGTGTTGCTTATGTTTAAGGCAACGGTACGTACCATCAACAAACATAACGAGTATAAACCTTACATCCTTATACAATACATATTATAAATTGAAATCGCTTTTCGCGTCTGTCTGTATGTATATTCGCTAACTCCTCTTAAACTACGCAACCCATTTTGATGCGGTCTCCACCAGCATTTAGATAATTTTTCATTGAACGTTTCTTCGGTTACATTTTTTTATACCACCCAAAGAATTTGGATACGGTTTCACTAATGGAAAGAGCAATAAACGGTTTGTGTATATAATTTTCAAAAAAACATTGCATCCGTGCAAAGCTGGGGCAGGAGGCTTGTTAGTCTGGTGCATATGAATGACATATTATGTTGAATTATGATGTTGTGGATGTTTCATAGATTATTAAATGAAAATGCATGTCTTGGTCCACAGTCAGATCAAAAGTTGGTACGTGCCGTGTTTGAGCGAGTATGTCTTTTTGTGAAGTCACTCGTACGTTATTCGCGACCGACACGTTCGTCAAAATTTTAAAAGCAAGTATTTGTATTCATTGTATGTATCAGACACTGTATATTCACTTTTTTGCTTCTTTTAACCACGAGTATTACCAAAAACTACATAAAAATTTGTTAATTGAAAATCATACTAATATAAATGCAAATGTTTGTGAGGATGGATGTTTATACTCTTTCATGCAAAAACAGCTTAAAAGATTTGGATGAAATTTGGCACACAGATAGTTTATTACTTAAATTAACATATAGGATAATTTTTATCCTAAAAAATATTAAGTTCCAGGGGTCGTCTAAAATTTTTAAAAATTGGGAGCCACTGTCGTCAACAATTATCACATGTTATATCGAGCGTTGACTTACACGCCAACTTTCTTATTTTGAATACTCTTGTAGTAACTCGTACATGTTGTTCTGTTTTGCCAACTTTTATATATCATCATTGAAAAGGTTCCATGGTTGTCAAATGTTAGTAGATGTTATAATAATTGCTCATTAATCTTAGCTTAAATTGTAATCCTAAAATGTACTTTCCTAGGCGCACTCTTAGTTTACGAAAAAATTACATAAATACGAGAGAATGTAACGAGTTCTCTCGTAGCGAAACTGCTATATTTTAAGAATAAATATAACAAGTTCGCCCTCTCGAGACATCGCGTCGTCGTGTTATGGCCGTAACTCTTTATCAGTGAACATTGTAAGGTATCGCGCTGCCCAGCCCAGGTTTGAATACTAACGACCTATGAAATGTGTGCATGACACGGCCTTTTAAATGTCCCCATCGTGTAACCCATTACGTGTCCTCATAGACATTACTTGTTTTATACATTCGTTTATTTCATGTTATTTGTTAAAATTTTCTATAAAATAGCCGCCATTAATAACACATATTAATAATATGTTGTTATTGTCATCTACAGACGTTCTGAAGTGGGTCGACGGTGGATCCAGGTTGCTGCTGACCTATTGGTCATATTGGACAGTTTTGAGGGAAGCATATGTCCAGCAGTGAATGTCCTACGGCTGACATTATGATGATGATAATGCATGAAGTAATATAAATTAAACACTGTAAAGTAATAAGTAATTAAAATATACTTAAGAGGCGCTCCATTCCTTCATTATGATTTGCAAGATTTCATTTTTCTTAAAAATATATATCATAGTCTTCTCAGAAACAGATGATTGTTTGCTTTTCGTAAGAGTCATACTTAATTCATTCATTAGTTCCATCATTATTACTTTATCAAAAACACACAGCGATAGACCAAAGAGTGTTAGAAAAGAATTATTTTTATAGCTATTTCAACACGTAATTAAACAGTTGGTCAACAATGACTGCCATTCTGGTCACGATACAATCTAGCAAGCGAAATATAATTCACTACTTCCAATAAAGTGCAGGTGTTTGCAAAATATAGCTCTAACTTGATACTACATATTTTGTATCTGTAGGTAGATATAACTACAATATAACTAAGTTCTAAAATATAATAAAAAAAGCTTTAAAACTAAAGGATAACTCATTTTAGTGGCAAATATCAAATATAATTTCCATTAGGCATTAATTTAGAGTTCCCTATATAAGATGATGTTTAATTATATTAGGAATATAACTATTTTCTAAACTGATTATAATGCATATAAAGTTCAAAAAATTTAAAAATTAAGAATAAGTTGAATTAAATTAGCGTTACAAAATATATATTTTTATGTTGTCTATACTGATACTTACAGTTTTCGATACTTACATAAATCTGAGCATTCCATCTGGTAAAAGTAACCATCTGCGTGCATATAACAGCGCTTTAGTTAAGAGTAAGTGATTTTAGATTAAGGTAGTGGGCCCTTATATTATATCCTTTTTCTTATCTAGATCGACAGCACACTTTCAGTTTGACGTTGCTTCTGTTAATAGGGGACCAATAAGTATCTAATAAAAGTAATAAAGTAGACAAAAAGAATGGGCGAAAAATTATATCGAATTAACGGATCCTACGGAACATCAGATTCCTAATAGAAGAAGAGTTAAAGGGCAAGTTGTCAGAAATTATATTATAAATGGAATAAACTTTCATTCAGAATAAAAAACTGACATATTAAAATATTCAGGTCTATTCTATCGGGTTTTTTAAAATAAATTATACAATAGGTGCTTTATGTGTTCGACAGCTAATTATAATTATATCGATATATTAATTTTAATTTAAGTTGAAATCTATACTAATATTATAAAGAGGAAAAATTTGATTGTTTGTTTGCATTGAATAGGCTCCGAAACTACTGGACTTTGAAAAATTCTTTCACTGTTGGGAAGCTTTATTATTAGCGAATAACATAAGCTATATTTTATAAGGTTACGCGGGCGAAGCCGCGTGCAACAGCCAGTAATATATAATGTGATTTTTCGATAATCGTGTTGTTTGAGCGTTTTTAGCTAAGTTCCCATTCGCCACCTACAAGTTCCCATACGCTTTACTTATGTTACAATTTAAACATAACAGCGAGTATGTTGTATTTTATTTTAACTTAAAAACAAATTGGATACTTAACAGCTGCTTGTTATTCATAAGCTCAACTTATGATATTACCACGAAGCTCGCCTATCTCATAAACGTCAAACTAAACTAATCTCTAGAAACTGCTAGAACTAAACGTTGTCGTTGGATTAACATTGCCTATAAACAGATTATTATAAGTATGCATATCACGTCACAAAGTACTAAGCTCTGTTACTAACGCAAGTCATAGACTGTCGAAACCAACTTTTGTTAAAGTCTTAAAATAAAAAAAATAGAAACACAATGAAAAATTATAGTCTATTTTTATTAATAAATAGGTATTAGATATTATACCTTCAATTCTATATCAACAAAATCCCAAAACCTTCTCTTGCATTAAAACTCCTCTTGTAATACCGATTTCTACATAAGACTAAATCGTGGTAAAAGGCTATCTAAGTGTTCTCATTGTACCGACTTTTACATAAATCTAAATTCCTTGCGGTACAGATTTTTATATATACCCAAAGCCATACCTAAATATTCTCGCAGCGCCGACTTGTACGTAGGTAAAACCCCTCGTTTTTTCGACTTCTAAATAAGTCCTATCGTCTACTATGCAAAACTTCTACCTCTATATCTAAAGTAAAGTAAAGTAAGTAAGTTAAATAAAGTATACATCTAAATCTAGAGTAATACAAATTTTGGCATTTAAAAAATTACATTTTTAAAAGCATCTAATAACATTTTTTTCACTTAATAATTGTCATGACGAAATACTTTTTTTTATAATTTTGAGAATTATACTATAAGTATAATAAGACTATGCGTAAACTTATTTTTAGACTATAAATTTTTTTGTGTTAATATTTATTTTAAAAAATTTATACATTTTAGGTACAAAAGCATTTACTTTAATTTATTCACATTGTATTATGTACGATAAAAATTTACCAAATCTCTCTAGAATTTCTTCTTCATATCATTCTACAAGTATATCATAGTTTTGATATGTTCCACTACTAATCACAACTAAGACATAATTATTTTTAATAACAACAAAATGGTTACAACTCCGTCAACTTTCTTAAATTGAACCAATCAAACACTAAAATGTGCAAATCGACTGCGGAATTAATGCAATAGAAGCTCAGTGTTATAGGCGTGGCTGCAGTAAACTAGTTAGTGCACTCGTTTAATTAATAGCTCTATTAATCGCTGGAAGTGAAAGGGGGTTTTGCAACAAGTACTAATATAAAACAGAATTTCGAACAATAACTTTGAGGCATTATCGAGCTTCATTCTTGAATTCATAATTTTTTTTATCTATGCTTTGTAGAATATCTTCATGGGTTTATTATGTTTATAATTTTAACATTTCTGTGTCATAAATTACAGTTAATAGTGTCCTTATTAAATCCATCTACTGCTATATTCCTGCTACTAAACTAAAAAAATAACATTTTGACAAAACGTTTTGTCGACCTTACTAGCGACTCCAGAGCTGGCTATTACCTCGGTCACCAAATTAGCCTTACAATTAGAAAGAAAGAAAGTTTTTTATTCACTGCAAGCAACACAAAGACACAAACATAATCCAAAAACAGCAAGACAGAAATTAATATAAAAAAAACAGGTAAAAAACATATACATCATATGTGCCCTCGCGGCAGTGTATCGGATACTGGCTCATCATTGTGCTAGACAAGCACCTGCAGCACTGATTTTCAGTCAGCGCCGTAAAAAGACTAATGTAGCCATCATGCTTGGAAACCTGCCTAAGGCACCCAAGCTTGATAGGTGTACAATTTTAAAATAATGTTGATTATTCATTAATAGGTAATTAATAGCTAAAATATGACATTAATATTATTGAATAAAATAAAATAAAATATGTGGAACACATACGAGTGTGATTTAGAGCGTCGTGAAGCACACACACATTACTTTAGGTCCAATAAAATAGGTATTAGAACGCCTTACGAATTGGAACATGATTGGGAACGTCAAATGTGAGCAAAAAAATATCCACTTCAAGTACTGACATCACTGGATTATCCTTTCTGATTTATATTCAAAAGAATACATTGAAGCTCGCCTCTTGATATACGTTTTAGTCGACGACCAATAAAAATGCTCGTTCGAACAATTCCGATCTATTTTTATATAACAAGTGACAGGTGTACGTACAACCAGTTTGAGAAGCCAGCGGTTTTATGACACCAAGCCATTGCATACTAAATTATCCATATTACAAATTATACATTACCTTTGTTTCTGTTTGAGCATATTTTAAGATATATCTCTAAAATAGTTTAATGTTAATAATAAGTCTTATTAGTTATGTAAGATATAAAATGTTAAATATTTCAGATATTATAAGACCGACTGGTTTCTTTTAACACAAGCAACGCCACAGGTGCGCTGCTGACTTTGATATGGTAAAAGATGAGAGATCAGGCTATACTTTTCATAATCTAGTTCCACTTTCTTCTATGGGATAGGGATAGGGATCTAGCATACCTCACTTACTCATACAATGCGCTATAATTACACGATGGTTTTCCGTAAGATTCTAAGACACATTCTAAATATCGTCAAATGTTCTAAATGAAATCGATTAAAGTTGGTTTTTGGTGTTTAAATTTCAATGTTGTGTAAAAATTTCAAGTCAATCCGTAGGCTAGTTTTCGAGTTATTTAAGCATACTGAAACCAAAAATTGTTAATTACATTTACATAACTTAGCAAGTACATATAGATAGATACTTCTTCGCTCTCGGCTAAAACTATAAATCAAATAATAATGTAACAAATTTGCATACATTCGGTTGCAGATAATAAGGCAGTGACGTCATAGATTAATATCTGGGTTGGTCTGATTTATATCATCCTGTTTCAACGAAATAACTGTCAATTCTTACACGATCTCAAAATGTTTGTTGTGAATAGATATAATATATTGTAATGTTAATGGCTATTCTTATATTTATTTTTCATTTAAAATTTATTTTTTTTGTCTGCATGGTAATCGCTATAAGAATCGTCGATCCTCTCGAAGCCATCTACTTACCACATGCGGCCGTGTAACTGTTGATGAATCTGTTATCTTTCAGCTCAACAATTGAACCTCCGTGATATACATCTATTTTATTTCTTTTATTTTTTAATATTAATAAAAAATCGTAAACCCTTTAAAGATTATGGCATTGACGCGATTGGCTCTACTAGCAATCATAATTTTAGAAAGGATTATTGACATGAATACGTCTAATAAATTAGCTTCCATACCATAGTGGGAGGCAATTCATAAAACTGAAAATAAGAAAATCAGGGTATACAGCTTAATGCTATAATATATTGGATATAACCTATGCTCCATATTTATCTAAAAAAAAATTTTTATTTAATTCTCATTAACGAATGTTTCTCCGCTAACTTCTTCTTAACCTTCCAACGAATTTTGATACATTTTTCACTAATGGAAAGAGCGATAAACGAGGAAGGTTCGTGTATATAAATTCCAGAAAAAAATCGCATCTGTTCGAAGCCGGAGGAGGATCGCCAGTTTTATATACACAGTAGCTGTTGCACGCGATTTCGCCCCGTAACTTTATCAAATATAGCCTATATTACTCGCTGATAATGTAGCTTTCTATAGGTGAAATTATTTTCAATATCGGTCCAGTAGTTTATGTTTTTATTTATCTTTTCTCTTTATAATATTAGATTATTAAATATAGAGATATGTTGAAGTACTGCAGTAATGGAGAGTATAGCGAAACATAACAGCACAAGTAGTATAATTTCACGATGGTCTTTTGGAATAAGGTGTGACTGGCCAGAATAACTGGTGTCAGACAAGCTGCACTTTCATACGACATATAAATATCACATTTAATACATAAAATAAATTCTCATTCAGTTTCATATCTTGTAATAATAATACCTAGCCAATATTAGTGCAAGGGGTGACGTGGATAGCTGAGCCAAGCGAAAGCTGTCTGCACTTTTATTACTGTAGGGTAAGAGTTATTAATTTTTAACGGGGTATTACTGTAATCATAGACTGTGATAAAATATAACTGCCGCGTTGACTCTTAAAACCCGCTATCGATATGGTAATGGCCTTTCTGGGTGCCCAGGAAAATTATTAGGAGCGTTAGTTTTAATGCGACACGACTTGCGCGCTTAAAACAAAAAGACCGTTTAGTGCACATTAACATAAACACGTATTTCTAGTGTCGGACTTTGCCGGCGATTTAATGGAACGACCGCGCTACTGCGGGTCGTGATCTAGAGTGGACGCAATAAACCTATTGAGGTCACCTGACTCCTCTGAAATATTCACTTCTATTGCTGTTGTGGTCTCGCCCTTTTGAATTATTGAGTGGAAACATTCACTTTGTAGATATTAAATTTTATTTCGACGTGAATAAGTCTTTAAAAATGATTCTTGGGAGGCATTTCAGATCGATGATAACAAAATCGGGGGATACAGTTTGATGCTGTACCCGACATCTCTCTCTCTCTCTCTCTTCAGTCGTACACGGTTGTGGTCGTGGTCCTGAAGTCTGAATCTGAATCTGATAAGTTGGTCTCGGCCTCTGCGAGTCTTCTCCATTTCTCTCTATCACTGGCACTACAAGTAAACTCAGTCATATCTATCTATCATCTACATGTCTGAGTATCTGTCTATCATCTATTTCCAAAATTTAATTACACCACTCGATGGCTAAAATGATCAATTGATTTAACATAAAAAAAATGGCAGCGTACTTGCAACTACATTGGGTGTTGTATATATTACGTAGCAACGACAGTAGCCTTCTACCATCAAATTTACTGTCAGCATGTCTGCCAATCTTCAAATTAATACTGTTTTCATGTGAAGCTACATGAAATAAGATTTTGTAAACAGTATTATTAAACAAAAAAATTATACATTTCCAAAAGCGATTTCCCTTAGGGTGACACTTCCGAAAATGACAACTTACTAAGCTAGGGTGTCAATTTCGGCCCTCAGTTGTGAAATGTCAAAAATTTCCCTATTTATTAGTGTAAGTAATATCCCTATTTATTAGTCAAGTAAACAAGGTCATTCTTTCTTCATTGGAAGAGCTTCTGCTCTTTCAACAAAACCACAATATAAAATCAATGACCCCGCTAACGATAACTTGGTTGTTCGAAATCCATTTTATCATTTTATAATGGATAAAAAGTAAATTTTCGATGCTTGAAATCGAATGGCCGCCGTGAGACTATCCGACCACAGTCCACAGCAGTGTATTGCTGTATTTCGTCTCAAACTTTTTATCATTTACCACATCTTTGAAAGTTCTCAATAAAACCGCTAATAGGCGATGCGGTTTTAAAAACGACTCTGTTTTATGTCGGAATGCTGAAACAGTTCATTATAGTGTATAAACTTTACTTGATCTTTATGGGCGGTTTCTTTTGCGGTTAAAAAGTAAATGTAGGTTTTAATTAACGCTAAAAAAAACATAATGAAGAGAAAGGTTTATGTTCTTTTAAGGATTATTATTAAAAACACTGCCCCATGTTTTATTAATGTGTTACGAATTTATGTTACAGTTCAAAAAAATTCTGGAGGTGTCTTAATAACTCATCTATATTAATTAGTATAAAGTGAGAAGATTTGTCTTTTTGTTTTTAATGAAAAAACTCAAAAACTACTGTACCGATTTTAAAATATTTTTTCACGTCTAGAAAGCTACATTATCATCGATTAAAATACCTATATATTTTATAAAGATACGCGGACTAAGCCACGTGCAACAGCTAGTTAATAAAAAATATTAACAAATAAAAATAATAACTCAAGAAAATATTTTTTACCTATGTATACTTCATTTCAGCTATCTGCCAGTGAAAGTCTCGTCAAAATCTGTCTAGCCGATTCCGAGATTAGCCGGGACAAACAAACACAGACAAAAATTTTAAAAATAGATTAATGTAAATCAAATTTTTAAGTAGGCAGTCAGGTTTACAGCCCACTTTATGGTAAGTGGCTATGTCACCTAAAAACACTTATCAGCGATAAAACTGCGCTGCCTAACTTAATAAGAATATAGGACATTATTATGGAATAGGGAAGATACAAGAATGAGTCTTAAGATTTTAGTACACATAAAAAGTATAGTTAATTGCTTTATACTACGTTGTTCTTAATGTGTCATTAATTAATTTATAATAAATGTTAATTTTATTCACACAGACAACGTGTGGGGTCCACAACCAGCTCAATAGTCTGACATAGAGTAGCTCTTTGTTTAAAAGCAATGCATCTGCTCACTTTGCATAAAGTAGATAACACGGAACTGTTAGTACAACTATTTGTTTTACGGTATTCGAATTTTCTTAGTCAATGCATTCTTTAAGTTAATAGTAAAAATATTTTCATTTTAATATTATTATTATTTTTTATTTAATTTTATTACTTAAAGTATTATTTACTTTTAATACTTACATAAAAGCAACAAATTCATGCCTTTTTCTCTAGAAACTATATGTTTTATTAATATTTTTTAGAAATTGAGTAAAATACGAAAATGAGCAAAAATCAATAAATAAATAATAATAAATAGTATCTTCACACATTCCACACAGCCACCATCTCTACGAGAGTTCCATACTAAGCAACTAATGCTTGTATTATAGATACCAGACAGTTTATACATAGATTACTTTTTTCTTGTAAATACATACATATTATAAATACAAACATCCATGACTCAGGTACAAAGGTACACATAAACATTTGCCCCTAGCGGGATTCGAACCCGCGACCGTTTGGTTAACAGGGTTACTAGCCACTAGACCAAACGTGCCATCAATAAGTTTGAATTATACTTAAAATATACTTAATATAATAAATATACTTAAAGCTAGCAATACTAACGAGTGGGCTTGTTAATTAAACTATACTTATTTATAGTTTAAGTACTCACTTAAATTAGCTTTGCACATTATGTATAAACAATGTATATAAATATATTATATAAATACATTAAACATGTATTATATATGTTCTCTTATTTTTTTTTTCTCGAGCTATCCTTATCGTCTAACAGTAAACTTTGTTTATACCTATAGTTCCCATTGTCATCAGCTAAATATTTAATGAAAAAATATTAAACATTGTTCTTTCATTAATTCTAATGCTTGCCGCGATAACAACAATTAATCAATTAATATCACGCTGTGACGTGTAATGGTATAATGGATGATGAAAGGAAAGTATTAGAAGATCCTACCATTAAGTTAAAAACGTATGAGTTGGAATCGTTAACAATCAGTTTAACAATGAATAATGATGAACAAGTTATAAACATACAAATTAATGGTTCGAATCATAATCGATGAAGTTTCGATAAAATCATAAGTAAGAATTCACAGTCATTGATTTTAATTGTCTTACATGACCAACATTATTCCTAATTACGTTAATTTGATTATTTTTTTTAAATAAAATACAATATGGAAATTACTCAGTGTAAGTATACGAAAGTATTACTTGGGAATGAAAATGTTTGAGGAACTATCTTTCGTATTGCAAGTACACTGCCGACCATAATAGGATTATGGACAAAGAATTGGGAGGGAATATTGAAAATGGGCTCACACTCACCGAAACCCAACAGAACACATGCTATTATTTCACTGTGGTCTTCTGTAACCAGGTGGTTACTGCCGCCAGACGGGCTGCCTAAATGACTGCAAAACACAGTGCGCCCCGCCACTATTTTCCAGATTCAGACCTGAGACAACTTTAAAAAGTTCATTTGCAACATTGGGAATAGAACCCGGGAACCCCAAGAAGAGTTAAGGCAAACACCACGGCTTGTCAACGGGCTTGTCAATAATAACTTAATTATGGGCTGAGCTGATAATTATATAATTTTGTAAGGGCCATCGCTTTAGTAAGAGGATGACCTGCAGCCAGGCGGTTTGGGCAATTCGCCAGGACTGCGGAATGAAGTGTGCCCTGTCACTACCGAAACAAATTGAATGTTACCCAAATTTATATTGGCTTTTGGCCTTTGGTTAGAAAATTTTTTAAAAAATATGGAGTCCCGCACAGTAATCAAAGTTTTATCAAGTTATTATTTACCTCTATCTACCCCTATCTACACAATGCTAAAATAATCATTTTAATTCTAAATTTACTGTTACATGGCATTGTACACCTAAACTCTCCGCTGGTCTTTGCTCATACGTATCAATTTTTCCGTATCAATTTCTCCATTTCAATATCGCATCCGGCTTCGCACGGATGCAATTATTTTTTGCAAATTATATACACCTCGTTTATCGCTCGTTCCATCAGTAAAATCCGTATCAAAATCCTTTGGATGGCTTAGAAGTTAGCGGAAAAACAGATAGAGGCGGACAGCAGCTTTATTTTATAGTATGTATAGATATAGAAAAATATAAAATAATAGTTATATATAACAAAAATATGTAGCAATTGGTATAATTACGATAATTTGTTTCATTTGCAGTGAACACATTACTCACAAAATTTCTTAATGTAAAAAAAAAAAACAGAATTATATTAAAGTTGAAAGAGTGTTGTGAAAACTATTATAAATTATTTTAATTTTTTTTTTTTTATATATATATAATAACGTATTTATATTAATTAAGTATTCATCAATCACAAATATTAAGTAAAATTACAAGAAACCAATTTACATAAAGTAACATGTTAGACCGTTTAAAAAAATATTAAAATTGAGAATTTGGTATTAGTGGGCAGATATTTGAATAAACTGTCATTTGTTAAACGTTTGTAAGCTTTTAAGTGTCGAAAAATATCTTTCGTGTTCGATTTCGGTCACCAATCTCCAATTAACATGGCCATAAAATATATTTTAGTCCAGTGATTCTCAAAGTATTGGCGTCATATCCTCTTTGTCGATGGAGCGCTTATGTCATTCTCAGTCACAGTCACTCTGTGACTAACGCGCTTATTTAGTTATGACGTCTAGGCGCCAACAACCAAACAGTTTGAATGCCACTGTACTAGTTAAAATATGACTTGTAATATGGACATGACGCTACACAGCGGTTTCCTCTTACCAATTTATAACCAATTAGATTCACGTGTTGAACCATAAATTATTAATTTTTTTACACGTGTATAAAATACCGATTGAATGACGCTTCGCTCACTTAATTACTCACTAAAAATATTGTTTCACACAATTTCGCTTGGCCCCCCGTGTTAATTGCCGTGCACTTAGTCACATGAGCGACTAAAAGGTGCAATTAAAAGGAACTTTGCTGATAAAATGTTACTATAGCGTGCATACAACAGTAACACAAGTGGTTTAACTAAGTATTCCACTTTCTTGTGGGATTCTAGGGCGCTTTCTGAAATAACCTTCGACAATGCGCAATTTCTATATAGGTACATATCTATACTTACTAATATTATAAAGACAGAAAATTTGTATGTTTGTAATGAATACACTCAGAAACTACTGGAGCTATTTAAAATTTATTTCACCTATAGAAAGCTACTTTATCAGCAAGTCACATAGGCTATGTTTTATAAAGCTACACGGGCGAAGTCGCGTGCAACTGCCAGTCATATAAAAAATCAAAAACGAGCCGCGCCTGCACGTCAAATATTTTTCCAAAAAAAATAACTTCTATACGTTATACTTATGTTGCAGAGGTCAAAAAATAGTTTTTAGAATTTGGTCTGTTTATCTGTGCGTATGTGCGTGCTAATCTCAGAATCGGCTTAACCGGTTTGAATGCGGTTTTGACTGATCTATTGATTATCTGGATTAACATATGGATACTTTTTATCCTAAAAAAATGTTAGGTTCCTGTGGGTTTTTAAAAAAAAAACATACTGCAACGCGTAAGACGTTGCGGGCACCAGCCAAATAAAATTAAAAACACTTCTGTTCTAATAATTGCACAGATATAATTCATAAGAGAAAAGATAATGTTGAAATTGCTAAACAATTTAACGCAAAGGAGTGGGCTTAATGAAAACGTGCCAACGTTCGACGATGCGAGACCGCAGCCAAGCGTCAATTACGCGCGCATAAATTGAGGGTATGTAATGTAGGTATCGGTGCGGTTACGACGACCTCTAGCTCTGAACGCTATACTAACGCCACACGAGTAATTAGGGCTCGCAGAGGCTGCACCATTTTATTTGTATCGAAACTTGATTCACTGCAACTGGCTCTAGACTTGCTTTGCTTCGCTCACCAACTAAGTTAACTGTACGTTCTTAGAGTTAGCGGACGCATACCGTCTTGTTGAAGCTTGCCACTAGGCGACGATAGTCAAATGTATGCCATGCTGCAGCATGTATCCTGTTCTTTAAAATTAAAAAATAACTTATCATATATAAGCCCGGGGTATGAAAATATGGGAGTAAAATCAAAATTGTCACACGGTATCTGTTACGTTCTATTTTTGAATATTTTAGAATATCTCTGAAGTTTCAGAGATATTTTGTAGATGGCGCAATATCTCTGAAACTAGAATATGTTACGTAATAATACATCCTTGCGAAAACTAGATGGCACTAGTAATCATTCGAACAGAGATGGCGCTGATATTAATTCGTTATGATAAATGTTTTTATAATTTTTATTATGTATTTTATAATCGTTCGTAAGGAGTAAACTCCAGTCGTGCGTCGGAGCTGACACACACACATTTTTTTATTGATAAAACACTTATTTAATACATTTTTTAATTGTTTTTTTAAATTATCTATTGATTTTTTATATAAATATTCTATTTATTTATTTATTATATACGGCAGACATCATACAAACACATAAATACGTTATTGCTGGTGTTAATAGGTGATGCTAGCCACCAAGTGGATCGTTAGTTCGTTAGCCTGCCTGCCATAAAAAAATAAAAAATGTAACTAACTCGATTTTTCAAATATGCATTGAGATTTTAGACATGAAAAATAACACAAAAGTGAAAATATGAGTTAAGTTATTAAAAGCGTAGACAGGATTTCAGGATGTTTCGATGACAAATTTCATTACGTTCTCTGTGTCTTTGGGGAATCGGAAAATTTCATAATTAAAATAGAGAATTTTAAAAGCTCCGCCATTTTGGAATTCAGGATATCGAAGCTGTAAATGACGAATCTGTGTTCCTGCTACTTTCTATACATATTACTTAAAGAAATCCTCTTAAGATTTCATTTACCACTTTCTTCCAGAAAAATGCTCGCCGAGTTTCCTCGTATTTTATCTGTAATCTCTAAAACCTATCCTTTTTAAATCTTAGCTGGCTAGCCGCTTTAATTTTTATGCTTTCAGATCTTGGAGGTTTCAAGAATCCTAAATTACATTGTTTTATGCATATAATCACTAACTAACAGGAAAAAATTATAGTTTGCTCTTAATTGTGAAGGAAAAGAAGAGTAGCCATCTATGGAAACTATCGTTATATTCGAGCCTTCTCATAAAGGCTTACTTACACGTATAAATAATGAAAAACTTCTATTGAAACTGATAATATCATTCTCATTTGCGATTATTAAATCGTAAGTGTTAAGACCTTTTAATATCTTTGCATTAAGTCAGCCTAATGATTTCTAATTCTTAAATATATCACAGATTCATAATAACCGCCAGTAATGGTCTATGGCTATATGCAATACATATAGGGTTTAATTTGCGCTAGTATTCATTTTAGCGTTTATGCAATTCATAGATCCGATTCATAAATGAACTTAATTGCCAGTATATTGTTCTTGGAAACAATGAGTTGATCGTATCAGACCTTTCAGCTCAATATTAATCAATACAACTTATGCGGAGAGAGCAGTGAACAGCTTTAGTATGTTTCGATTAGGATAGTAGGTAAGTACGTGGGTATATTTTTAAACATCGATCGACTATAATACTAGATACACAATCAGCTATAAAAAAACGTCCTCAGCAAATGAGCACCCAATTGAACATTTGGGTGCGCTTTTTGTATAGTATAATTCGATCCGCAAATATTATCACAGTGTTCCTTTAGATGCGTATGCGTTTTACAATATTACGACCTCAGTGTATGTTTCGTTTGTGAATTTTAAGACTTTTCTATTATAGTAAATATAACACTATAATTTATATAGTAAATATAACACTATATTTATATTGTGGGCAATTTCAATCATCCATTATTTAAAGATAAAAAAAAATATTAAAAAAATATAAAATAATAAATATACATATTATATAAAAAATATTTATAAAATCAGTTTAATTTACGATAGAACAATTCTATTCACTATATCTTTTTAAAGCTAGTATAGATAAATAAAAACTTAGTAGGGGCTTAGAATCGCAATGGCGCTTTAAACAACAGAGATTTAAATAATGTAACATTGAAATAGAATGAATAAGGAAATCTGTTCTCACGCTACGCAAGTGTGACTATCAGTCAAAGTGATCGCTGCAAATGAAACAATTAAAATGAATTTAACATTACAAATGGACTTCATTTCCGAGTCGTGTCTCAGAAGTTTTTGTGGCCCACATTTTTAATAAAGCGAAGGCGAAATTATCAATAATCAAGCAATTCATTTTTCTATTTAATAATGAATTGAATTTATATATACCAATCACAATTTGTTATAGTTGTTGAAGCATTTGTTGACGCAGTAAACACCGCCTTCCAGAATACTAGTATTGACAGCATGTGTGTTTTTGTGATTCGGTAACTGATACCAAAGCGAAGTTCTGTTTCGCCATAGCCCAAAGTTTATGAGAATTAGCAACCTGGGTCCGTAGCCTTGTGTGCTTTCTACAGTCGTTTACGCTACGCTACGCTTAGAGAAAACTTGGTGATTGGTTATTGTAACATTTGTAACGTCAAAATAAAATTTTAACCAATCACAAAGTTTTCTCTTAGCGTAGCGTAGCGTAAACGACTGTAGAAAGCACACAAGGCTAGGCTCTCTGAAGTAGTAATGGGCCGGCGCACTGTCGCAGAGCGAATAACCGATGAGGTAGCCCGTCTATTGAATTGGAAGACACAGCATGGGATTCCCTGCGGCCATGTGGACAGACGACCTGAAAGGCATCGCAGAAGGCTAAATGCGAAGGGCAGAGGACCTCAAACTGTGGTGGCGAGCCTTGGGAGAGGTTTACTTCTAGTCCATCAATGAGAAAACACATGATGATCATATTATGTTTTTGAGAAGCTTTATTTTTACATAAAATAAAACTATAAGAAAGATGAAGTAATTCAATGAATAGTGTAACGGACCGTTTTCATGGGAATTATTAAATTATAACCTACATTTCTGATTTGAATGCGTATCCCCGAGCGACACGCCTCAAAGCGGCGATGAGCGACGAATCTATTCATTAAATTTTTTTATTCGTCATCGTAATGGACCGTGAGCAGGCACAAGTCTGTTCGTTTATAATAGACAGCCATTTTGACCGCGATGTAATTCAGACGGCATTCACTCGTTTCAATGAACGGCTTTAATCGAATTCGCTTTTTAATTTACACAATCAAAACAAGACAAAAAAAATATCTATCAGATATCACCTCTCACCATTTAGCCGCCTGCGACTTATTGTTTGACTTAACAAAAACCGAATGTACTTAGTGCCACGTAGCTATTACATATTATTACGTAATTATTGGTTTGGGTAGTCTTGAAAATTGTGCATTGTTTTGAACGAGTTTATGTTATGTTTTAATACACAGAAACCATAGCCTATTATCAAACGATTACTACTTGTTGAAGATCTTTCAATTATAATTATTATCATTGGCATGTAGTCATTCTCAAACAATGTCCTAATAGTTGTTTCTGCGAACGGTCTTATAGCAAGGAGCTTCGACCGACACCTCAAGAGGCTCTCGCTAGATGGCTTACTGTCAAGGGACAAATACAAAAGGCTTATTATTAGAAGGCTTATTATCACTCTGAAGCCATAACCACCTTACACCGCTACCAGGGGCACACTAGTTTTCAGTAATTCTACAACAGCACGCATGCTGTTATTTCACGGTGGTAAGGGAGTGGTTACTGCTAACAAACGGGTTGCTCAAAAGATTGCGAAAAAAACGGGCACCTAAACAAAGAACCTATTTTATAGTTTGTAGGATAATTTTAGGGTAGTCATTATGCTCAGAATTTTTTAAATTTATAATCAAGGAATTCGTCCGTTTTAAGGTAACATTTCGATTAAATCAATGAAAAGCAGATAATTATTTAATAATTATAATATTACCTACTTACTAAACTTTTGTCTGTTTTTACTTCATTAAAGAAAACAACCATATATTTTAGTGAACACCAATAAAATTATATATAATATTTATCTATCATGTATCCTTGTTTATTTGTATTTGTGGTCAAAGTTTGATCGACTTGGTGGGGCGGAGGCGTGAGATTTGAGCCGACGACGTGAGAGGAGTGGGCGAGGCCATGTCATCAGCTTTTTAACACATCATGATCACATATACTCGCTTTGGTCCAACAATGAATATTACGGAATGCATTATAGCCAATAAGTATTTTATGTTAGTGTAGTTTTAAATACACATATTGTATGTAAAAGTAAAGCACAAGTGCCAAACGTGCTGTTCTGGTTAAGAGTGCTAAACGCAAAGTAATGGAAATCCGATACTTTTATAAATCCGAAGCTTTTATAAATATAAATATAAATTTTATTTAAGATAATATATAAATTTTAAATTTGTATTTTTATTTAAAGATCATTTAAGTTATTATCTGTACTAATATTATAAATGCGAAAGTATGTTTGGATGTATGGATGTTTGTAACTCTTTCACGCAAAAACTACTGAACCGATCACCATGAAATTTTGCATACTCGTTGTCTGGGACACCAGAAAGGACATAGGGTATCTTTCATCGTTCAACGCGGACGAAGTCGCGGGGACCAGCTAGTTTTAAATATTTAATATCTTGTGACAGACAGGGGTAGACGAATGTTTAACACGAAGGATCGCTGAAATGCCCATGATAACGCAAGCTTAAATAAACTTTTGAAAGAAATTGTGTGAAGGGTAAGAGAAAATATCAAGGTAAGGCTCTGGTATCCCTTACATGGTAATAGTTAATGCTCAGTTTATGGACTACGATGCTGTATATTGAACTTGTAAACTAAGTAAAATATAAATAAAATAATTCCTAAATAATACATAGATATCACTCAAATTAGTCGCTAATGAGTCTAGTGACACAATATTATCACCTAAATAACATTACATAAATATGTGGGTGAGATAAAAACAAATTAGCAAAGGACTCTTGTATCACTGGACGGTCAGTCTGTCAGCCGTCTTTTAACATAAAAAAAGCGTTAAAAATATTTCTTTTTACCCACCGCATACACGGCGCTTTCATTTCAAATGTTTTCGTTGAAGATGCAAACAAAAAAGCATGCTCAATGATGTTTAATGGTTTTTCGAGTGCTTAACAAATATTTTCAGTCGACATGCTCGCTTCCCTTGTTTGTGTTTGCTTATTTTGAATTTAGAAATCATATTCACATCTTCTGGTAAACAATAAACGGAAAAATTTCATATTACTCTTCAGTTAGTCAATTTTTGCATGTACTTAGTTACTTTTCATTAGTGAGAACCGTATCAAAATCCGTTATGTTGTTTAAAAAGATAGACGCGGACAGCGACTTCAATTTATAATATGAAGATATAATATTAATATAGTTAGATCTAAATAGTAGTTCTGCTATACTTGCAGTATATGCCAGGGCTTCAATATGAAGTATAAAACCAGTGTTTTCAAAAAAGAAATTGCTCCTTCGACCATCTAATTTCTTAAAAACTACTGTATACTGGTAACGTTGGTACCAATTTTAATTGGTTCCTAAAATAAACTAAGTAGAAATGTTTTCTAATAACAAATTGTAAGGTCAAATGAACTGTTATTTATATCCCCTCTAATGACTTAATGGTCTCGCTTATCTCCAGTCCAGTTTATCCAGTGCACTTTCTACGAATAGAAGTGGCACCTCGCAGCTGCGCAGGAGACGCCTTCGGCAGTGGCTTGGCGGCGCGCGCGCACCTACGCCAACGATTTACAGCCATTGTTTATTTGTATGGCAAACGTCACGGGTGGGGCCGCTCACGACCAACCCTCCAGCTGTACATCAACCTCTAGCTGCTGTTTTATGTATAGGTTAAGATTGGAGATAATATTTAAATTATATATTCTTATTTTAAATGATACTCGTATTACCATTACCCACCTGAGAGTCACTAAAAAAAAAAAAAAAAATTACATTTATTTAAAATTAACTTCAAGTTTAAAGTATAAGAATAACACATATATAAAAACATTAAGCATTTTATAACTTCTTTTTTTTTTTACTAATTAAATTATATCTTAGACATTTTTCAATTTAATGATCGATCATTCGAAAATTATTCGCTCTATATTAAATTCAATACTTTAATTAATTAATACGTATCTATTCGAACACATCAAACACAACCGGATAATGATTAAATGTTCCTGATTCAAACAAGTTATAGATGCGAAGTTTTAATCTCACTAAACTAAATTAAGTTCGATGTTAAAATTATCAGGTAAAGATTTCGGGAGGCATTTTGATTTGATCTGTCGATTGTCGATTCGTGTGGGCGGTGGCAATATCGATTTATTTAATAAGAACGTCCTATCTAATCGCTTAATGGTCTGAAGATTGATGGGTACACGGAGACAATAACGTTATTATTTTATTTGTTCACGAGTAACGTCAGGAAATAAATAAAGCACTCTGTAGATGGATCGTAAACATGACATTTTCCTTGGAAACTTTTAGCGAAATTATAGCTTTTGTGGCATTCAATTTATTTATTTTAAATGGAGAAGTCCTCAGACAGGCTGATGGTTCACTTAATGGTAATATTAACCACCGTCGCCTATAATACAAGCAATGCCATAAGTGCTACAAGTGCACTGTCGATCATAGATTTTTGTATGTTAAGGTCGACAGACAGGCTGACTATCCACTCGATGGTAGGTGGCTGCCGTCGCCTATAATACAAGCAACGCCAACAACGCCTACAAGTGCGATGCCGACTGTAGTAGTATCACATTCTGTTATTTCACGTTGGTTTTCTGCAAGGGACCGCCCAAATGATTGCGCCCTGCACTACTTTTCAGATCCAGCCTAGATAGTAGGATTAAGGATGAGGAATTAGGGCGAGAATTAGGGAAATGGGCCTCTAGAGTTCCTTAATTACTATTTTTACACTAGTTAAATATTTTCTTTGAAAACTCCAATGCTGAGTGGTCTTAGATACAAATATATATGTATTCTAAGTTATTTATTACAATTTGAAGAGTCCACCAGTTTATTCTTTAAGAAATAAGTAAGTACGTAATATAAGTCAGAAATGAAGTTTGTTGCTAATATGTTAACGACGTTTCATGCGAATTCAGGTAAATAATAATGAAGCCACAAATATATTATTATAGATATTTTCAATCTCACACTATTTAAGATCTAATCTGTTATAAGGATGTTATTTCGCATTCAGACAAGTCCATTAAAGTGAAAGCTGATTTGGAACTACAGTCAGACCTTGGATCCACATTTGTAAAGTCTGTGTAGGTATAAGTAAAATTGAATGAAGACATCTAACTCTTCTTTTCTAAGTCTGGTAGTTTGTGCACTTAAAACTATTGAGAGAAATGACGAGGAATACATTTGTGGGCTTCATAAAGATCTCATTCATATCACTCCATAAATAGCGATGATGAATAAAAGTGTACTTCACAATGGACCAACACAATATAATATAAGGTATGACGTCGAATGCAGTCAAGCACGTACGTAGGTCGACAACAATTTTCGCATACTGAACATTGTTGGAAATTGAAAGGAACTTTGCCTCTCAGAAAATGAACTTTCAAAGCTACGCTGTAAGGTTGAGAATTGCTTTATTTTTGTTGTAAGAAACAACGCTGTATGAATCTTAATAGCATCGCGGAGTAGCTTCAATGCGTTTGTTCCATCTCAAACGTCACAGCTTAATCCAAGGAATCTTGGCGCGTCTGCTTATTGCTAGAGGCATACACGAGTTGCATTTTGATTATCTCTTTTTATGCCACCTTGCTAAATTCATAAATGTTTAAGCACCCAGGTAATTTTTTCTTTTATGTTACGAACCTCAGAAGACAGAATGAAACAGAATCCACGGTAAACAATTCGCGTTGTGTTACGATTAGTAAGGAAACATCATTTAATTAACTTAAATTTACCTAACCTATAACTGCAATGTACTTCCTAATTTCAAAATTTAAGTATTGATTTGTGTATTAGTTGCAAATAAGTTCTGTTCCTATGTATTAGTTATAACCTTCGTCGTGCTTTCTCCATTAGGCCCTTACGTTCACCTCGGATAATGACAGCCTTGTCCTACCTAGTCGCCTACAATTACTTCTATTGCGAACACACCCAGACGTTCATATTTTTGATGAACATAAAATGAATAGACATGCCTCGTTAATAGTTTTATACTCTTTTTGTGTTTTAGTTATTAGATAAAATATAAATATGTGATAAACAATACAGTTATATTTGATAGTTGGCGTGAATAATATTAAAATAATGTTTTATTTTGTAGAATATATCAGAATATCCAGAACAATTTTATTACTAATACTAGTGACCTGCACACGGCTATACACGGATGTAATTTTTGCTGCAAATTATATAACACAAACCTTGTTTATAATTATTTCCATTATTGAAAACCGCATCAAAATCCATTGAATGCTACAGAGGAAAAATGTGGAGAAATATACACTATATTTTATAATTTGTATAGATATAGATAATCTATTGTCGTTTTCCTTAAAATTATTATTTAAAACTAGGTTTCACAAATTGATCCAAGTTAGATTCAAACTTTTTTAAAGAATAGCTATTAATTTTATGTTCCTTGGTTGATTAAGTAAAATTGTTCTGTTAGTTGATTAGTTTGTATTGTGATTTACCTTAAAAGAGGACGGTATAATACTTCTACACCATTTACTGCGTTATTGTAAATTTTCGGGCAGTTTCTGACTAGACCAAATTTTTATGGTGTGTATATTTTATAATTGTATACATTTTGGGGCAAAATAAATAAATTTAGATTTAATTGTAATTGTTGTAGGTATTTATTAAAAAATACATATATACTTCAAAAATAATTCCAAGCAATCGTCTCGTCGCACGAATGCAATGTTTTTGCTTCCTCGCTTATCTTTTTTTCTATTAGTGAATACCCTATCAAAATTCGATGGTTGTTTTAGAAGAAGTTAGCGAAGAAACAAACGAAGGCAGACAACAGCTTTATTTTATAATGTGTGCATTATAAATTGTAATATATGTGATATACAATTTATATATAAATATTTATTTAGAATATCTCCACATACCGAACGCCTGTTAGAAATTCATAATTACATTTATCTTGCATTCGCGCTCACGTATTTTATTCAGTTGCAACAACCGTATTTTCTTAGTGAGGTGGTTCAGAGAAGCTTCCGTATGTCGTAAATGTTTATGATGAAGTCGGGATACGAGATCGTAAATCGTTTATTCAAAATCAAAGGTCGTAATCATGTCCAATATAAAATTACAACATTTTATGAGTACACCTACCAATAAACACATTTTAATAAATTGTTAAGGATGTATACTTAATTTTTAAAGATCTTTATACTTTGTAGTCGCACCAAATGTTTACATTTGAACAAACAAAAGTTCACATTATAATCTTTGTACGAGATTCATCCTATAATCATCAGCCTGTGTTTTATCAAGATGTAGACCCCTCCTAAGGCTCGCCTCCACTCATGGTCTTCTGTCCTTCGCATCCAGCCGCTTCCTGCGAAGCCTTTAAGGTCGTCTGACCATCTGGCCGCAGGGCAGCCCACGATGTGCTTTCCAATACGTTATCTCTATTCAAGAACTTTTTTATCCGCTCTGCTACAGTAATTGTGACCAGCCCATGGCCACTTCAACTTGTTAATTCTCTTGGCTATGTTCAAGCTTTTTCAGAATTTCTGATCCTATCTACCAAAGAAACTCTGAGCATAGCTCGCTAAGCTCGCTACTTTAATCTTTTGGATCAGTCTTGTCGTGAGAGGCCACGTTTTGGCACCATACATCATCACTGACAGAATGCACTGAGATCATATAACTTGGTCTTAAGACATTCGGTCATTCATATTATGATCCTAATTAATTCTAAACTTTGGGTAAACTCGCAGAACTATGGCGTAACTATCTTATATTTCTTTAGTTTAACCATAGAATGAGTAATAGATAGTACTAGTTTAACACACAAATATATACATACCTAATACCATATGTATAATACTAGCTTTTGACTTCGTCTGCCTTCCTCAGGTACCCCTGACAACGTGTATGTAAAAACTTCATGATTATCGGTTGAGTAGTCAACGCATGATAGCTCAATCAACAAACAAGTAAATTCATTTTAGTATTAAGCATATTGTTAGGATACCTATACCTACACATTATAGAACATAATACAAATATAGGTTATATATAATACTTTACAGTGTTAGAAAATGGTGTAAGTCAAAATTGGCAATTTATTTCAACCGAACCCGCCAGTGTCGAGCACCGGCCTACTAGATAATGTCCACTTCGGCCGAAATAACTTCATAAATTGAATTTATCAACTATCATCTGACTCGAAAAGCCACTAGACCTTTTGTTCAGTGATATCCACTAAAAATATAGTTCACCAATATGAATTTAAATGCAGTTAGGATTTTGTTAAATATGTATTATGAAACTCTTAAATTTCACCTTAGTAGTTAGTGGTAGCAACATTCTGAACTTATTGCAAAAAAGTCTATAACCTAATAATTATGATTATTACATAATATATAATAATTAAAAAGAAAAAAAAACAGATAAAAGAGGTACCCTTTTCTCATTTTTTTGTGAACCGATTCTCTTTTTTTAAAATAAGTTTGTAAACCAGTTAATTTTATTCACATCTTCGAAATTATGGTAAATTTCGACCAGTGGATGAAATACCCAAAATATCCAATTGGAAAATGTTTATAATTTAGAAGCATTGGTTGTAAAATATTTTTCAATAAAATTAATATACTTATCTACATTTAAATATTTATTTAAACAAGCTATCAGAAATTAAAATAGTTAATATCTACTAAGCCTAAATTGGAATAAATCTAAATAACTCATGTTTATTTACTTCTAGCCAATTAAGGAAGTCTCTTCACCAAAACTGATGAAACTCCCGGGAACATTTCCAACGGTTTATCCTTAACATATTTCGATTTATTGACGTATTGAAACCGACCACACAAAAGGGGAGATAACAAGTCACATAGCGATAACAAGCTCTCGTGTAGTTTCATTCGCATTTTTATAACAATGACACGTAAGTCTACCAGGTAGCATATATTTATTTATTTTTATTTAGGTAACGAAGATTGTATTTCTGATTCTAAGTATCATGAGTCATGAATACGTATTTGTGTAACTTCAGATATAATGTGCATATAAGTACGAGTATGTGGTATTTGACTTTTCATAGATCCATTGGTCATCACTAAAATTAAAAATCTCATAACGTAAATAAATACATTTTTTCTTTTGATTTTATTTACAAACATAAAACGTTTTTTGAAGTTTTTTATCTCTATTTTTTTTAAATAAAATACAGTAAATGTCAATCGCTCTAATGTAGCTGGTGATTTTTTTTAAATAATCAGTTAATTAGTTTTTGAGTTTGTGCATTACAAACAAGCATACTAAAAATCGAATGTTTCCTCTTTATATATTGGTTATATATATCTATATATTGGTGTAGATTGGCTGTGTATTTTATAAAACTTTAATTTCTTCTTATTCGTGTCTTAGAGTAGGTATACAATTTAGAAAACTAGATGCTATTTTTCTGACCGCAAATATTAAACAATATTTTATTAGATGTTATTTGTGGAATAGATTTAACGCAGAGTTTGTTCTGTGACCTGGAATCTATAAAGTTGTTTGCTGTGACATGACCGGTTCGATAGAGTTTGCTTGTGAGAAGGATCAGCGCTCGTTTCACCGAACAAAAGGAGCGCTTCTTTAATGGCAGGAAACATAATCTATGCAACGTTAATCACTAATCGGGGTATACATGTCCAAGTGTGTATGCAAGTAGAATGTGCCCGCATATCGGTCGAGCGTCATGCATTATTGTGGTGGGAACACACAACACGTGTTGCACGCTGTAGCTTCGCCGTGTGAACAAGATGAAGGAAGACGGATGAAATCCAGGCATATTGTTAAACAGACTCAAACTTATAAACAGTATAACATAATCATTCAAATTATAAGCAGTATATTTACAAGAAATCTGTTTGTGCTGTTTTCAACTGTGGCGGCAGTAGCCAGAGCACAATTTATTTATTTTTAAATTAAAATCCTATTTTTTTAATAATTCTATTTGTTTTTTTTAAATCTTGGCTTTTGTATTTATAGGCCTTACTAAAATGGGAATTTATCACAACCAAAAGAGCTTTGTTATTAGTGGTGCAAAAGTAAAAAGTACCTACTTAATTTTAATTTTAAAACACTATCTACATAAAATAAGTTTAAAATATGACAGGTATGTAGATACCTGTCATATTTTTGGCTACGCTATTTCGATATTTTAAATTTTTCTTGGTCGTTTGCAAAACTTCCTTGTATCCATTAATGTTGTACACCTTTCAATATAAAATCGATAAGATACGATTAAATGAGCCACGTGTTACGAGTACAACGCTTCCTAGAGGCAAAGCTCGAAGTGTGGCAAAGCCGTTACGTTACGATAAACAGCCACTGATAAATTGCTGTAAATTCACATTGCACTGCACTGCCAGTCTCGCAAATAAAGGTGGATCATTAAAATAAACGGTGAATATCTCCAGGCAAAGCCAACTTGGAAATGCTGTCAGATATATTTACTTGTGAGTTCTGTGATAGTGACATACATATACTCTTTATGTATTATCCTCCCATCCCGCCCCCTTCATCCCGTCCCCGTACAAAAGTGGCCATTTTTTTTTTAGGATGGAAATATCTCCAAGACCGTGCGGGATAGGTGGTCGGCGGCCATGGCGCGTTTCCATCCCTCGGTGGGATGCTTCTTTGGGGCTATCCCGATTTGCGGGATTTCCATCCCTTCATCCCGCCTCCATACAAATTTTTGGTTTTTCGGAAAAGCAACTTTTTCACCTGGAACGGAGCGATTTTGGGCGGCCTATCCTATCCCGTCGGATAGAGGGTGACCTCAAGATCTCCAGGCGCTTTAGCCACCCTCGGTCCACCGACCTGGTACAAACATGGTGAGAGGTCCTCGGAAAGTATTAGGGATAGAGGGATGGCGTTTGCGGAATGTCATAGGGTATGATCGGTAGTTACCAAATCGAAACCTATCCCCATCCCGTTCATACATTTTTTTTAAACTCCATACAACTTTTTTTGAAATATTCAAAGTGGGATATCTCCGAAAGTATAGGGGATAGAGGGGTGGTTTCTTCGGGAGCGATCGATTATCGTCGCGGTCCAACTTCTCGGATAAACTTTATCCCCCTATCCCGCCCCGTCTATCCCGGCTCCATACATGAATGCTCTTTTCGGCGAAAGGGATGGAAATATCGTCAAAACCAGAGGGGACAGGGACGTGGTCGCTATGGCGCGTTTTCATCCCTCGGTGGGATGCTTCCAGAGGGGCCATCCCGATCTCCGTCCACCGACCTGGTACAAAGATGGTGAGAGGTCCTCGGAGACTATGAGGGATAGAAGGGTGGCGTTTGCGGATAGTCATAGAGGGTCATCGGCAGTTACCAAATCGAGACCCATCCCCATCCCGTTCATACATTTTTTTTAAACTCCATACAACTTTTTTGGACTATTCGAAGTGGGATATCTCCGAAACCACCGGAAATAGGTGGGCGGTGTATTTGAGGGATAACCATCTATCGTGGTGGTCCAACTGCTCGGATAAACTTTATCCTCCCATCCCGCCCCCTTCATCCCGTCTCCGTACTAAAGTGGCCATTTTTTTTGAAGGATGGAAATATCTCCAAACCCATGCGGGATAGATGGTCGGTGATAATAGCGCGTTTTCATCCCTCGGTGGGATGCTTCCAGGGGGGCCATCCCGATCTCCGTCCACCGACCTGGTACAAAGATGGTGAGAGGTCCTCGGAGACTATGAGGGATAGAAGGGTGGCGTTTGCGGATAGTCATAGAGGGTCATGGGCAGTTACCAAATCGAGACCCATCCCCATCCCGTTCATACATTTTTTTTAAACTCCATACAACTTTTTTGGACTATTCGAAGTGGGATATCTCCGAAACCATCCGAAATAGGTGGACGGTGTCTTTGAGGGATAGCCATCTATAGTGAAGGTCCAACTTCTCGGATAATCTTTATCCTCCCATCCCGCCCCCTTCATCCCGTCTCCGTACTAAAGTGGCCATTTTTTTTGAAGGATGGAAATATCTCCAAACCCATGCGGGATAGATGGTCGGTGATAATAGCGCGTTTTCATCCCTCGGTGGGATGCTTCCAGGGGGGCCATCCCGATCTCCGTCCACCGACCTGGTAAAAAGTTGGTGAACGGTCCTCGGAGACTATGAGGGATAGAAGGGTGGCGTTTGCGGATAGTCATAGAGGGTCATCGGCAGTTACCAAATCAAGACCCATCCCCATCCCGTTCATACATTTTTTTTAAACTCCATACAACTTTTTTGGACTATTCGAAGTGGGATATCTCCGAAACCAGCGGGAATAGGTGGACGGTGTCTTTGAGGGATAACCATCTATCGTGGTGGTCCAATTGCTCGGATAAACTTTATCCTCCCATCCCGCCCCCTTCATCCCGTCCCCATACAAAAATGGCATTTTCGCCCAAAGGGATGGGATTATCTCCAAAACCGTACAGGATAGGTGGGTGACTGCTATGGCGAATTTTCATCCCTCGGTGGGACGCTTCCAGGGGACCATCCCGATCTCCGTCCACCGACCTGGTAAAAAGTGGGTGAAAGGTCCTCGGAGACTATGAGGGATAGAAGGGTGGCGTTTGCGGATAGTCATAAAGGGTCATTGGTAATTGCCACAGAACGAGTCATACCCATCCCGTTCATACATTTTTTTAAACTCCATACAACTTTTTTGGACTCATCAAAGTGGAATATCTCCGAAACCACCGGGGATAGAGGGGCGGTGTCTTTGCGATTTTGCACCTTTAAACGAGGGCGGTCGACCCGCCGCGGAGGGTCTCGAGGCCGGGGGGGCGAAAGACGAGGAGGGGGGATAGGGGGGGATAGGGGAGCGCGCAGCGCGACCCGCCCCCCCGGCCCCCCTCCGAGGAATTCGCGTCCCCGGACTCGAGGGCCGCAGCGGCGGCAACCGTGACCGGAGAGCCGCGAAAGTCCATTCCCTTCGGCCACCCCTTTCATACATTTTTTTTAAACTCCATACAACTTTTTTGGACTCATCAAAGTGGAATACCTCCTAAACCACCGGGGATAGGGGTGTGGTGTCTTTGGGGGATGACCATCTATAGTGGTGGTCCAACTTCTCGGATAAACTTGATCCTCCTATCCCGCCCTCTTTATCCCGCCTCCATACAAAAGTGGCCTTTTCGGCGAAAGGGATGGGGATATCCGTTGAAGGATAGGAGCTACTTCAGTAGTGGCTATGGCGCATTTTCATCCCTCGGTGGGATGCTTCCAGGGGAACATCCCGGTTTTCGGGATTTCCATCCCTTCATCCCGCCTCCATACAAATTTTTTATTTGTGGGAAAAGCAACTTTTTCACCTGGAACGGGGCAACGCGGGGCGAACTGTCCCATCCCATCGGATAGAGGGTGACGTCCCGAGCTCCAGGCGCTTTTGCCACCCTCGGTCCACCGACCTGGTACAAAGATGGTGAGAGGTCCTCGGAAACTATGAGGGATAGAAGGATGGCATTTGCGGAATGTCATAGGGGGTCATCGGTAGTTACCACAGAACGAGTCATCTCTATCCGGTTCATAAATTTTTTAATTTAAACTCCATCCAACTTTTTTGGTCTCATCCAACTGGGATATCTCTGAAACCACCGGGAATAGAGGGGTGGCGTCTTTGGGGGATGACCATCTATAGTGGTGATCCTACTTCTCGGATAAACTTTATCCTCCCATCCCGCCCCCTTCATCCCGCCTCCGTACAAATGTGGCATTTTTGGGTGATAGGGATGGGAATATCTCCAAAACCATGCGGAATAGGTGGTCGGTGGCCATGGCGAGTTCCCATCTCTAGGTTCGATGCTTCCAGGGGAGCCATCCCGATCTCCGTCCACCGACCTGGTAAAAAGTGGGTGAAAGGTCCTCGGAGACTATGAGGGATAGAAGGGTGGCGTTTGCGGATAGTCATAAAGGGTCATTGGTAATTGCCACAGAACGAGTCATACCCATCCCGTTCATACATTTTTTCAAACTCCATACAACTTTTTTGGACTTAACAAAGTGGGATATCTCCGAAACCATCGGGGATTGAAGGGCGGTCTCTTCGGGTGATGGCCGTTTCTCTACGAGGTCCACCCCCCGGGACCGTCACCTCCCCTCCCCGAGATAAAAAATTTGAACCCCCCTCCAACCCCCCCGGCCGTAACTCGGAAACGATGAGACGTAGCCGGGTCGTGTTTGGGGTCATCGGAGACGTGTCCCCGAGATAAAATATTTGAACCCCCCTCCAACCCCCTCGGCCGTAACTCGGAAACGGTGTGTCACAACCGGGTCGTGTTTGGGCTCATATGAGACGTCTCCCCGAGATAAAAATTTTGAACCCCCCTTCAACCCCCTCGGCCGTAACTCGGAAACGACTTGACGCAGCCGGGTCGTGTTTGGGCTCATAGGAGACGTCTCCCCGAGATAAAAAATTTGAACCCCCCTCCAACCCCCTCGGCCGTGACTCGGAAACGACTTGACGCAGCCGGGCCGTGTTTGGGCTCATCGGAGACGTCTCGGAAAGACAAATTTTTTAGAGTAGACCAAATTTAAAAATTTGACAATTCCGGTCTACTCGGTAGACCATGGTCAACGGTAACAGGTAGACCCCCCGTGTTGGGTATCATTTGAAAGGTCTCAACGAGGGCCATCTATTGCCACCACCCGACTCCCCCCTCCCCCCTCTATTTTTACCCACCTCTTATAATTATCATCTATCATTGTAATTCCTCACGATTTACAAAACAAAGAGCCAAAACCAAACTCACCCAACTCACAACTAGGGCAAATAACAGCACCCAACTCACAACCGCGCCCCCGCGGGCTGCTTGCAGCCCGCGGCAGCACGCGAAATCTAGTATGTAGAGTATAAAGCTGAATAGGTATAAATAGTATAAACTGTTTGCCAAGGAGAAACAGAAACAGACATACAAACAGTTAGATGGATTATAGACTATATGGAATAGATAAAGTGTACAAGAAACGTATATAAAATTTCGGATAAAGTATATAAACAACATTTCATATTAAATAAATGCTATTAATAAGAGATTCCTTAACATTTTTTTTTTCTTTAACAGTAAACAAAAATTAAACATTTGCATGACGATTATGTAGAATTTTTTTTTTAACAAAAAACATATCTTTTTTACTTACTTCCGCAAATAAATACATTAATATGCAATACAACATAAATTCACATTAACCACATTTGACATAAACCGATTTCACCTTTCAGCTGCAGCTTAATCTTTTCTTTGTATCGGTTTACGAAGCCCACAAGTGCACAACAGAAATACCCACTTATCAACTGCTTTAGAAATGCAGCAATTTATTTAAACGTTGAGGTGTATTGGCACAGTTTCTATTATGACCATCATAACAAAGACGTTCTCTAAGGTTACAAAAGACCACCGTGAAATAAAAGCATACGTGCTGTTTTGTTTCGGTGAGTGAGTAAGGGATGCCAGAGCCCATTACCTCATGCTTTCCTTATCCCACATCCTTAAACCTTCTATAGTTGGTAGCGCATTTACAGTACCTATGGCGTTGCTTGTGTTATAGGCGACGGATTCCACCAACTATCAAGTGGACCGTCAGCCTGTCTGTCGACCTTAACAAAAAAAAATAACCCAACATTGATTTTTCTATTTATTGCTTTAAATAATTAACATAATAATGAAAGCAATTGAAAGCAATACATATTAGTGACAGTATACATAAGGGGTACACTGTACTTTGGAAATATAGATGTAAAGTCCCAGATGACAGAGCACAGAACTTTTTCCATTCATAAACTGCCAGTTACAATCTTCTTACATTACTTACACGTCGCTAAATGCTTTTATGTTTTTATCAAGCACTATGAGATACCAGAGCCTATTCCTCCGTCATATAATGTAGCTTAGTGGGGACACTGTTTTTTCGAAAAACTCGACATTGTGCTGACTTGTGCTAGGTTTGTGCTGTGTTGTGCCGTAAATCGTTCGTCCCGATCTCAAAAAACGGAGCGGTAATGACGAAAAATCGATTTTTACTTCAGCACTTTGTTTTTTTTTCCAGTATATTCCTCCGTCGTTATCTTATATTTTATCTTTTATTCTATTGCTATGTGATCGTCAGAGTCCCTGTCTTTATATACTCCATTTCACGTAATGAGATGTGATGGCAAGTGATGGCATATGAATCATACATCAAATGTTAAAAAATCCTTGTTTTTCGCTACACAAATAATAAACACAGCAACACAGTAAACAGGTAAAGGCAATCTTGCATTCATGTGTTGAGAGAAAATAACTCGGGACTGTCCCTAACTGACGGAGACTGATTTGGGATCAGAATGTGGGAACGAAATACCTGCGACAAATATATTTCCTTTTTGCTTAAAATAATTACATCTCCTAAAACTTGTTTTTCTAAAAAGGTTTTTTAGTACATTATTACATATTATTTTAGAGTAATAAGACTTCTCAAGACGGAGTAGTAGTAATAGCAAGATACACTGTGTTTTGCAGTCAAAAATCGGCCAGCCCGTTTGGCGGCAGTAACCACCCCTTTAAAGAAGACTACCCTGAAATAATAGTTTGTGAGTAACTGCTGATAAGTGAGTAAGGAATACCAGAGCCAGTTTCTCATAATCATATCTCCTCCTAATCTCTTATAGTTTATCCTACCTAAAGTAGCTAACCATCTACTTGACGACACGTTTGGTCTAGTGGCTAGTAACCCTAGCTGTTAACCAAACTGTCGCGGATTCGAATCCCGCTAGGGGCAAATGTTTATGTGTTAACATTTTACCTTTGTACCTGAGTCATGGATGTTTTATATTTATAATATGTATGTATTTACAAAAAAAAAATATCTATGTAGTATATCAACTGTCTGGTATCCATAATACAAGCATTAGTTGCTTAATGTGGAACTAGATGGTGCTGTGTTGAATGTGTGAAGATATTTATTTATTATTATTATTATTTATTATATAACATCTATTATGAGGTGAACGGTCAGACTGTCTGCCTCCAATTGAAATGTAGAATTAGATTAAAAACGCTACGAATCGAAGCTGATCTATGTTCCTAATGCAATTTTCGAGTAATAAACAATTATAGGCCGACAGGCTTGGCGAAGTATATAACTGTTTAGACTAGTATAGACTAGGCATGTAGCAGGAAGTTATACTTGTAACTGACAATAAGCTCCCCTATTTTAGTATAACCATTGATTTGATACCGAACGCGATACTGCACAATAACTGTTCAATCCTTTGAAACGCCAACAAGAGGTCTTTGCCCGATAGCATTTGTGGCAGTTAACTCTAGTCGTACCTTGTTTGCGGTGTTTTGCTTATCATGTAGCATTAATCGTATTGAATGCGGAAACCGAACCCGGATATCAACGTGACTGATTTGCGACGGAATATTTATTGATTATGGGTGGTTAGAGTTCGTTTTAACAACAGACAATTTTGTACAGACAAATGAGTAAAGCAAATTAGATTAGCAAATTTTATGGCAACTGAAATCTTCTGATCATCATTAGAAAAATACAATCAAAATTTAGCAAAATAAAACTGCACATCTAAGTTCAAGAGAGAACTAAAAATATGTTTATGTTATTTGTTCTAAACTGGTAACAACAAGGCGAACAAGGAATGCATAAAGCTTTCAAAGTATTTATGCGTTATACGCCCACACTGTATATATTCTAACATTTTAGCTTTATGAACAGGAATGCTAATGATTTGCTATATTTTATCATAACTGTTCTGAATACGAAACTCCACTACTACTTAAATAAGTATAGTTAAGGAAATATAGAAATATTAAAGCATTACAGAGCAAAAATGATTTTAAATAGAATGGTGCCACAACGACAGTCGCAGATTCGAATCCCAATTAAGGATGCACCAAAGAGTCTTCAATTTCATCTGTGGATTAGAAAGAATGATAAAATGCCCTAACATTGAAATGAAATTTCGTGACAAGAAATTTGCATAAATGTGCGTCTACAAGAAAGAAGAAAAGAAAGAAAGCATTAATTTGGCGATTAGATTTTAACAAAAAATATGTTCTAAGAAGGAAATAACTAAGGAAAATTAACAAAAATAAAATAAATTTTCAATATATCTATGGGAATATTTGTAAGTATTTGATGTATTCGATTTGTGTGTGTATATGTATGTAAAATAGTTTTATTTTTGACCTCAAGATCGATTGAAAATATTGATTTCAAGATATGTTCAGTCTAACCAGTGTCGACGATTGCCAGTCAAACGATAACCTCGTTCTGTACTCTCACAAAGTAGAACATTGAAGACATATCAAGTTCTATCAATTCGTATTAAGTCAGCTTTATGAATAACCCTCACCTTATTATAAAAAAACGTAGGTAATTTGGATATACTATATGTCTTATAAATATAATACATATATAACACCTAAAACCTTCTAAACGAGTGACGCTAGAGACTACTTACATTTTATTTGTAATTCATAAATTGTTATTAAATTTCTCGATTATACGTTGATGATACTGACTGCCATAGAATTTACATCTAAATCGTACTAATATAGGATCGACACCCATTTAACAGAACCGCTAAGCCGTTTACAAGATTATGAATCCACACAAATGTTTGTCGGTTAAAAATCTTTTCATAGTAAATACTAAGATTATACAGTTACAACTTAATTTTTTTTTTTATTAGGTTGCTGTATAAGCTAAAACTTTTTGTTTTGAATTTGAAATTTAAATTTAAGTTAAATTAAGCTAGTCTCGTGCAGTTAGTAATGAGTCTAGACAACATAGTCTAATCTTCGAAATTAATAAGTCTTGTTGACACAACTGGCGGTCAGCACGTTGGCACTATTTCGTCCAGCTGTTGTACATGTTTTAACAAGACTGGGTAAATTATTAACATAAAAATCAGAAAAAAATAGGGAGAGTAATGAAAATTCATTGTGAGTGGAGATTCAAATGATCATCAACTCTCTGAAACGTATAACTTAAATTAAATAGGAAGCAAGAATCTGTGCCTCTATAGCCACAGTCTTGTTTTAACTAGAATGAAATTCAAATGACTGATTTGATAAATCACAGCACACTAAGTGCCCAAAGAGTAAGTACTCCCAGGCAACAAAAATATTATGTTTTGTAAGCTAGACCCTCTAGCATTTGTAGCTGAACCAGTTAATAATAACCAAAGTTTATTCAATTCCACAGAGCTAAATTATCCGCAAGCGATATTTTTCGCATTTCATCATCAACCTAATTTCATTGTTTGGAAAACCTGTTATATTATTTACTAGTGATTTTAACAGTTAAACACTACTTACTACTTAGAAGCTGCTAACTAGGAACTCACACGTGAAAATAGAAGTAATTAGCACACAAACAAACCAGACTTATTTCATGAGAACGAAGCACAGACAACGTTTTATTATGAATGTCTTAGCAAAAACTTGAAGCTTATAAAAATAGCTCAGTCGATAAATACCTGTCCTTAGTAAAAAGTGCCCTTGTTTTGTTAGGCAGCAAAGAATAAAAGAAATATTTAAAATATATTTTATGCTCTGTAGTCATCCGGTCTAATGAACTGTGATATTGTCTAATGAGCTATAATGATGTACTATCTTTGGTCACACCAGGAGCACTCCTTACAAGTGCACTTGATATAATAAGTATTTTTCTCCTCAGAGAACTCGGCTCTAGCATTTCTTACTCGTTCTCTCTTATTAAACTATGGTCTTCTCTATTGGGCTGATTACAACCGTCAAACAGGCTGTCATTGAATTCATAAGAACAAAGAAGTTTCACATTTAATCGTAGGTAAAGATGTTGTATTACAGCATGCCTTTATTTAGAACGACTTAACTAATCAAACACATCCAATTCAAACCATTAAGCCAATTGATCTTAATACAGGGATTGCTCACGGACGAAATGCGACGCGAAATTTTTTAATTGCTCTCATCAAAAACTGGACACCATTTGGTACGTTGAATGAAATTAAATTGGTATGTCTGAACAAGACAAGTTTTTGTTGCCCATTGCAAGTACATCAAATTTCGAGCATTACAATTATATTGTTGGGACTTGCAAAAAAAATTTTTTTTTTTTTTGTTAATACAGCTTATGTATATGTTTTTATATAGCTTTTTTTTTTTTTTATTTTAAGCAAAATAAAAATGCAGGGCAGACATACATAAAAGTAATATAAGTGGTCTTATCAGCTGGAAAGAAAGTGTATTTAACTAAATATCGATGATTAATAATTTCGAAATGAAAAACTAAATTTCGAAATCGAGATTTAGTTCTGTTAAGTTAAATTAAGTTAACTAAGTTCAAGGTGCTTATTTTTTGATAGAAAATTATAAAATAAAGGACTTAATTAAATAAAAAAAATAAGAAATATTTTTTTAATAAATTGCATCAGATGCATCAGATTAATTCTTAGAAATTTTGCCCTCTATGACGTCTACAAAATAATTTAGACTTTATGAACTTGTGAACCCAATCTAGACTTCATAAACCCAACTCGCATAGAGATTTATTTATATTTCTGACAAATTTTTCAAAAAGGTCCCGTAATTCTACATAATTATTATCATTTAGTCATCTTTTAGTTAAGACACTTTATTATGTTTCATATTAAAACCCAATGTTTCTTTTTTTGTTTTGAAATCCATTTCTTCTTCATACTTACCTACTAAGTAATAACACGAAAGCTGATAGTGATATGACCGGTGGCCGGTGGCGCAGGTTTCTTTATAAGTCGACTTGATGTAGCGAGACTAACTGGAAACAGATTATCGCGGTTTTAATCCCATAAAAGACTTAGTATATTATTTTACTTTGAAATTTTACGTAAACATGATGTGTTATAGCATTAAGGATAACGTTTTCCATTTTTATTAAGCAATCGTAAATAATAAATGTTATTTTTAAAAAAAATTGTAATTGTTTTATTTAAATCTTCTAAAGAAAATAATAATTCATATCAGTAAATCTTCCTTATAAATAGAAATAACAATTTTCTTCTTCGTTATTCTTAAAGATTATCACATTCAATCAATTAAAATACTTTTCGTGTTTTAAAGGGTCACCGGTTGTCACATAAATTAAAATGGTTGGAAATATTTCAAAAATATTTTAGCGTCTGAATCAGTGGACGCGTCGACAAGAATGCCTTAATGAAATTAATTGCTTGTCGATTTTGTCGAGCCGAATAAAAACGCCGCAAAACACGCTGACATTAATGAGAATCTATTGCTTTCGGTGTTCCATACTAATACTTAGTTTTATTTCTCTATACAACTCTATAAAACTGTCGGCCACAACTCAACCCATTAATAAAAACTCATCGAAGAGAATAGATTGTTTTAAAAATAAGTACTTAGTTATTTTTTTTATACTATACCTAATTTATTATTTTTTAATTTGTTAATGATTTTCTACAGAGATTTTAATAATTATGATCTTATGATTTTACTCTTCTTCTTAAGGTATGAAGATTGTCGTCCATCAATGCTATTTTAACCTTGGAAGCTGCTACACGAAAGAGGGACGACCACTCTTATACCAAACCATTTTCTTAAAATTTTCAAATAGGATGTCTTTCTCCCGCCTCTTGTATTTTTCCTTTCATCACTAGCTGAAGAATACGGTAACTCATTAAGTGGCAAAAGTATTCCTTTTCTTTATCGCTCTTAGCACTTCCATTCTATTTCACAATCGACGCATTTCTTCAATATGTGATATGTAGATATTATTCCTTCAAATTATAATTGGCGCACTGTTGCCAAATTAATGAAAACTAAATTTAAAAAAAAAACTAAACGAATAGAAAAGATTATTTCCAAAATCTTATTCTTAATTTTATTGTTTACTTATACTAATTTTTCAATAGTTATTTTCTCCAAGTTTTTTAACGAGTTGTTTAATGCGTTTCATAAATATCCCAAAAATATTAAAGACTGGGAATATTAACATGGAAAATAAACTTTTAATACACTTTTATAATTTCTTTTCGATACTCAGCTATATAAAGCTCGACATCTGGTTTTACTTACACTTGTTTCATTGACGGGAACACATCTCTTCCCACGACTCGCTTTATCTTTTTCTTCAAAGACCCCTTTTAGCATCAAGAACACTTGATACATTATAACGCTAACTTCCTATTATTTACTACCAAAGAGTAGTTCATAAGGAAATTAATATATATTCAAGTTGTCTGTCAAAAAATCTAGCAAAGTTTTATATAAAAATAAAAGAAAAAATGAAAATTCATAAAATCCTACAACTGAATGAATGTTCTTTTGAATTTTACCCATATCAAAAGCCGTTGCGTTGTTCAGGAGAAGTAAGTAGCAGCCATTCAATTCTATGTAAAGAAGTTAAGTTTATTGAAGATAATATTCTAAAGGTAGAAATTAACACTAGAGCATTCTATTTATAGCACGATTCACAATAAGTAAGATTGTCTAAATACACATGCAATACCAATTCCAAACCAACTTCGTATGATGTTTGCGTCGCAAAGCCTATCGTTATATTGATCGCCACGAACGCGAGCGTGTTCAGAGGATACATTGAATATAGTAGTTATTGTGATCACGAGATTACCTTGTGTTGAAATCATCAGCTTAATTTGCAACTAACATATATAGTAAGTTGGGCCAGTTTTTACAACTTGGCAAACCCAATTTCTAGATAGAACTTGGCTGAACAGTGTCTGGCATGATGGCAGTCGAGATTTCGATCTTCTGGATAATGCCAGTGGATAATTAGTGGATTTTCAAAAGACTAGCAATTTTAAAAGGCATCCTAAGTTGCTATACCTAAATTAGCAGTTACAAAAAGACCGAGCAGGATACGTTCTAAAACACAATTATACCTACCGTTTACCTACCCAAAGTTTTTACCACCGCATTGCGCGCCATAGATACGGAGTTTATCCGTGTTACTTGGATAAGGCACTGCACACAGTCCGGATGAGAAGAAACTTTATACCAGGACGCGCCCCAACTTTGAAACAATCTCCCTTCTGAGGTGTACCTAGGTACAATGTGGGCTTCAAGTGAGCACCGCACACCGCTTGGTGTTGCTTTACATGACGTTAACCTCCTACCATTAAGGGGACCGCCTGCCACACTTCATCATATAAAAAAAAAAAAAATAATTATGAAGTAATTCCGAAAATGATACGAAGTTTCAATATCTCCAAATAAGAAATATCTATTTTAAACTTAATTTTTCTTTGATATTTCAAAAGTATTAAGTAGCATTCAGAGTACGATTCACGCCAATCAAACACTGAAATTCATTTCAATCAAACTGCAATAGTTACGGGTTAAACCGGCAATAATTTTCTGCCATTTGCACCTGACGTATTGAATGATTCCATATCAATGACAGATCAGCAATTTGAGCTTGATAGACACTACTTTGTGAGTCTCGATCGAATGGTAATAATGGTGAAAGGTCTGTTATCGGAACAGATCCGATATTTAATCTTCACGAATCAAGATAACAAAAATTGATGCAAGCAATTTCAAAATTCGATCGGCTAAAAAACAAATCTGTAATGCTACATCAGTTACGATTTCTCGTGTTGTAAACATAATAATTTAGCAAGTGTGGGGTTGGTGCTTTTCACTCATTTGCCGGTTCAACAAACGGTGTCGAACGAAACAATGCGAGGACAAAAACCATTGCGGGTACACAAAGCATACGAGTACACACCGTGACAAATCGTCGGAACGAATGAGGAGGTTCCTGTCATTGTCTACCGCAACACTGCCGTGAATCACTCCACTTTACTTAGCTCTAAATATGCGGAACATTGTTTATTCCCACGCCGAATGCAAAGCAAGCAACAATCGCAAATACTACGTACCTACTATACCTCTTATATGCATTTAAGTTTGTCTGTTGATAGCCTTTTAACAAAGCTTTATTAATATCATCGTAATATTGCTAATGGCTACAAAGGAGCACTAAAAATGCAGCACCACAGCATATATATGAGAGTGAAATGGATTTACTTCACATTTGACAGTGTTTTGATTCATTGTAATCCATACTGGTATGCACAATTTCGTACACGGTACGGTAAGTAAGGGTATTTCATAATCATATAGGATAATTGCATTTAGGAGAAAAAAGGGGACGGTCGAAGTCAAAAATATATATTAGTAAAAAAAGTCAAAAAGTTAGTAAAATAATAAATGAATAAACAACAAAGTAAAGAATACTTTTGACAAAAACACAGTTTTATATTATCTGGCTAAACAATCGACTTTTTGATGTACATAGATATCTTTATTTTCATCGCGAGCTAAAAACGTATGAAGATCTTTTTACACAAAAAAGGTAAAGCGGGAAAAAGTACCACATCCCGTAATCGCACCGACAAATTTAGAATCCTCATTGTGTCATTTATGTTTAAATGCAAGCGGGTGTCCGCACGTTTCACGAAAATAAAATCACCTACACCCGCCTCAGTACGATAAAAAGATTTAAGTAACAGTAATAAAAGTCATTTTCTAATAACAAACATGCGTGCCGATTAATTAGAAATTATTTGTCTTTGTCGTCAAAAAATAAATTTCCATTGAGCAGCTTTGTAGATAATTACGTAAGATTGATTAAAATACAATTTGGTGTTGTCATACATTGTATAAAGTTAGGGCAAGAGGAATCATCGAGTTTCCCTCGAAGCCAAACGTTTTTTTTGTCTTATCATTAAGTTTAGTTCTATGTAAGTATATATTTTTTATATCTATAACTTTTATATTATAACATTTGATTTATTAGAAAAATACTTTATTTTTATTTATTTATTTAGATTTAGATTACATACATACAAAAATACGCATTTGTTTTCTAAGTAATAAATAATATTGAAATAAAAAGATTTTCATTACAATTTTATCCTAAAAATATTGACTTCTGATGAATTTTATCAATCACTTCAACACTGCTAAATTAACAGTACATAATTATTCATGTCGGTGCACAGTGTACTGATTTTTTTCTGTTATTTTTTTTTTGTCTAAATATATGGGTTAAAAATTTATCACACCGAATTTATGTTTTACCTTGTATACGACATGATGTTTTTTTTTTTAAAATGCATAAAATATTATTAACAGTATATTCATACAAAATTAATAAATTTCATATCACCAAAAACATTATTGTTAGTTCCGCCACATTAAAGTCCACTCGTGTGTGGTCATGCGACATCACCACCCACGTCAATCGGTCATGGTTTTCATTTTGGTCACGAATTATCAACAAAATTACGAATGTAAAGTATTTTTATAATGATAATAGTTTCAATATAAATTATTAAACTAACCTTGCATGTAACTTGGTCTGCATATATTCTGTATAAATATCTATATCTATATTATTACAGAAACAATACCTAATCTAACTGGAATACCAACTAATATTAACTGAACTAATAACCTACTACAATTCAGAGGAATACCTCCGCTAAATTCTTTTAAATAAATAATATTTTCAGTAATGGAAAGAGCGATAAAGAAAGAAGGTTTGTATATATAATTTGCAGAAAAAAATTGCACCATTGCGAAGCCATTGTGAATTAAAACGTATAATGTTCTCAATTCACAAAATTATATTACTCGACAATGGCCAATAAGTAAGGAAGGTAATTTCTTTACCTCTTGCTCTGCGAGAAATTACTCGAAGCTTTCAATTACGTTTGTGTACTTTACTTGAAGCAAATTCCAATTACCAACTCATACCAATTTCATTCAGGAAGCTAAAGTACATTCCTGCTAACGACATTAGTAGGTATTACTCGTACTTAGGAATAACATAAGGTCGTAAAGAAAGAAAAGTAAATACCTTCTGGTAGTAATTTCTCTCTTTACGACCTTTAATCAAAACTACAAATTTCGTCAATGCTAAATTGGATTTTTTTTTTAAATCACATCGTACCTAACTATTTTGTCTTTATTCTATTTCGCCCGTAGTGCATTTTTTTCCGTAAAACCTTCCCTGATTATCCCTCTATCCATTGGTGAAAACCGCATGAAAATCGGTTTTTGAGTTTATTGCGAACAGACAGACAGACGCGGCTGAGGACTTTGTTTTATAATATATAAGGATACATATAACGGGACTATAAAAAAAAATATTAATACGTACATCTCCTTTTTTTATTAGAAATTCTAAAACTTTTTACTCGTTTTTTATATTAATTCTTAAGTTCAAATGGCCTCTATTCAAAAACCCATTCACTTCTTAACAGATCAAATTGTCTTAATATTTAAATGTATGTGAAACGGTACTGTATTGGTTCACACGAACAGCAACCACTAGTTGATAATAATTGTATAATTATCGGGAGCAGTAATTGTACATTGGTGATTGAGCGCCATTTCTAACGCAAAAAACGCATTCACAATCATTATTCTTAATTGCTGAGACGAGAGTTGCATCCGCTATAAAACCTTTGGCTTCTAAGAAACATACCTCTTAACATTTTTTGGACTTACGGTAGATTTTTTGGAAAATGGAACTTCATTTGTTAGTTAATTCCTTCAAATGTGTTTGGTAATTAATAATTTTTAATATCCATTGCATCTAAAAGCCTAAATATAAATATTTCACTGATTTGAACTCACTTATAATCTAGAAATTAGACTCGCATTGGAAACTCAATAAAATATAAATAATGAATACGTTGCGTGAGCAATGAACTTGTTCAAAGGGTAACATCACTTACGCTATTTTTAAACGTTCCGCTTAAAACCATTTTTTTTTTTTTTTTTTTGTTTCAACTCCTGTGCATCGGAGCGCGCGCGCACCTGTCCCCCGTTCTCGCAGCTGATTGGTCCGCAATGAGATGCACGAGTCAATAACATCAAACAACTCTTACATTGAGGCCACCCTTACACTTGTTCTTATACCCCCCTATCTTGTCTGTAAGTAAATTATAACTATCATTATTTAAAGACATACATAAGACTCTTCTCATACGTAGATAGATGGAGGAGTATTTAAATATAGATGACTATTTATTATCGGTAGCTCTGCTTTCTAGTGCAATGGTTAAGAACTAAGTTCTAAATAGATGCCAGGCGCCATGTAGTCAAAGAAAATTCTGTGAAGTACTATGGAAACTTATAAGTATATTCTGTGTTTTCATCCAGAACATTGTCCATCTACACTTCTACAGGCTAAGTTTCATTCAAACACCTTCAGTTGTTTATAACGAGATCGAGTAACATACATTCGCACTTATAATGTTTTAATAAAATATATAATAATGACAAGACATACAATAAAGGTATAATAATGGAAATTTATTACCAAGATAGTATATCCTGTGTTTTAATTTAATCTATTTTTTCAACAAACATTCGCATTTATAACATTTGCAATGTAATTATGATCAATTAAGAACGCTATTCCTAGGAGCCCAACAAGTAAGCCCTAAGCTTGTTCAATTAGGCACAAGATGGACTGGAAACATATTAATTAGAGCTAGATAAAGTTATAAAGGCTTGAATGTACCTCCAACTCTTCGGTCAATAACATAATACTAATAAACAATGCAGACGAAAATACATTATAAATAATATAACAATAAAGTCGTTATTAAGACTGGCGTTACACGAAGTTGAGTGACTCAGGACACGTAACAACTTAATTAACTTCAAATACGCTGCTAACCCTAGAATATTTTTTGCAACTGTGTTACGTCCACTACTTCGTCTGCGTATCTAAGGACTTCCTCGGACTTCAACGAATATTTTAAAAAAGAATGTTGTATTGGTACTCGAATTTTGCGCTTAGCAAAACATTTAGAAATTCATTTTTATTTATATAAATATCGTAGGATTAGTAATATAGTAAGATTTTTTAATCTGAAAAGACAATTTACTAATCAATCACATACTGATCGTAAGTAACTGATAAATAAAAATAATGAGTTACACGCAATGAATATTTGAAGACTTTTATTTTGGCCGTTTCATTACTCCTCATTTGGCTGTATCGTTTTGATCTCTCGGTGGTATCTTTGTATGCACGCACAGATAGAATGTATGTATTTAAAAATGTACTAACGGTCCCGAAGACGACGGCTGCTCATAAAACGGGCGCTCAGATTGACAACCGATGATAACATTTAGCTGCTACCTCGTCTATAGTCAGCCATTAAACAAATGGACAGCTCTGAAGGCAAATTGATTGTTGTGATAAGTCACTTCGACTCCAACAACAAGCTAAATAAAAAGGTTTGATTAAACTCGTTTGAATAAAAAGTCCTGATTGTTATAAATGTTTGATGGCGCGGTTTTATGACCTTTGAGATTAATAAGAAACAAAAAATAAACTATACTTGCACTGTTGTTAGTACTTATCATGCAAGGCAACGTTATTACTAGCAATGTTACTAAAATAGGTTTACTAAAGAAGAAATATCTGCCGTGGGTCGGCCATTATAAATACCGCCCTTAACTTAACATGCTAAAATATAAATATATATTTATTACAAACACGGTAAAAGATGTCCAACTATCTTAATATGGCGTAATATATGTACTATGTATTTCAGTGTAAGTCGTAATCATTACAATCATCGATTCATTCAAATAGAAGCTCTGTTGAGAATGTCTAGTAGGTCAGAAAACAAACACGAACAGGGAGCCACATTCCGCCACTGGTAGCGGTCTTCACAGTCACTGACTGTCAATTCTGATAGTATCGGATGCCGGAAAGCATTGGCATTCGATCGAATGCAGCCCATAGAGCCTTTCTCCCGAATATTCAATATAACTATTCAAAAGGAATTTTAACTAAATGTTGCCGCACCGAATCATGAACTTTATGTAAAACAACCTACAATATACAAAAACTATTTATCTGAATATAAGACTGTTTTTTTTTAAATACTAAATATTTTAGCTGAAACAAAGAAAAACCTTTAATTTAATTTTGCAATTTTCGATCTACGACGTATTGGTCTATAATATTAATATAAATCGCAGCTGGTTCCTGCGATTTCGTCTGCGTTGAAAAATGAAAAATATAATGCTTGAGAAAATTACCGACATCTTTATCGCCGTGTCGACGGTGGCGCCGCCACAGCACAATGGCGCTCAATTTTTTACTATTTTTAGACGATCGCTCGAGGACCTAACATTTTTTCAGGATAAAAAGTATCATATGTGTTAATGAGCAGTTTTTGCGTGAAAGAATAACAAACATCCATACAACCATCCTCACCAACTTTCGCGTTTATAATTTAGTAGGATTGTTTTAGGCACTACATAATTGTAAAACGGATTATTGAAAAAAATTAATGAAAGGACAGAAAAAAACAACGTAAAATTGCATTTTGATGGTATTGCTTACACGCCAGACTACTATACCACTTCTACTAAGGTTGTAGTTAGGAATCCACGCAAGAAGCACCACAATATAGAGTTGTGAAATGGTTTTGCATTTATATTTGCAACCAGAATTATAAGCTTCTTTCTTGTAAGTTACATCTTACAAGAAATATCTCATTTAACGGTCGTAAGGGGACATTGTTACTCGCTTGACTCATGTCTTGTCAAAGGGACAATAGGTAGTAGGAAATTTGAAATGTTTAAGGTAATTATGTAATGTATGTAATGTGAAATGCTTGTACGCTTGTTATTTATTAAAACAACGTCCACATTATGCTTAGTTAGTTGCATATTGTCAAACCTGTGGTTAGATTTATAGGGATTGATGATTGTGCCGCTCATCTATTTGGGAATTGTGGTCAATGGCGGCCTGTACCGTCACATGACTAATTAGGTACAATCGCGATCCGCCTACCCTACCTACTGCAAATTGGAATAAGATTTACAAAATCTATCTATAGGTATATATTCGTCCAAAACCCGCAAAGCGAATTAAGAATATCTGAAATTGTGATAATACCTACGAATGCGAAAGGAGATTAGGAATGGGAACCTAAAATATTAATTTTTAACTCATTTATTGAAGTGAAAGCTTCTTTAGGCGTGTTTTGCTGAGGAGTGAACGTAAGTGAAACTTGTAAAGTTGTAAATAACTTGTTTTAAATTCGCATTGTAAAAACATCTAACTCTAAAAACTGAATTGTCGGTTGAATATGTGGACATTATCTATTAAATTTCACAACAACTTACAAGTATTTGCTGAATACTAACCATATTCAGCAAATAAATTATTTTGAATTTGAATTTGGAGTTTTATGATCTTGAAAAATTTTCTAGTGTTTTGAAGCCCTGTTTTTTTTAAATAAAGTTGTCATTAAAGGCATATCTTACAAACAGAAGTATCTTTCTCAAGGAGAAATCTAGAATTTTCGATACTGACATAGACTAAATAATTTTTATGTTTTACGTGATCGAACCCGCCAACGAAATTCATTGAAAATGTATGTGTTCCAAGAGCAACGAATGAAAGGCGAAGTGAAATGATGCGGGTCTTTGTTGTGTGTTATAAATCAATAAATCATTGTGGGCATATCTGTTCTCTAGTTTATATTACTCTCTAATAGCTGTTTGCATTGTCCGTTCCGTTCCGTACGCCTAATGTCTTATTGTTTCAATACACACCGGCCCATTGTCTTCTTTGTGCGTAGGTTAAACTTGTATCTCGCTACTTTGAAGTTACAACCACATAGATAGCATGTAATTAAATTTACTTATTAAATTACTGGAAAATCGAAAAAAGTTCTAATTGTTTAAAAGAAATCACTGCTAAATAGTAGTAATATGTACATTTATTTTAAACTTCTAACTTCTAACTTATACAAAGTTATTATAAATTCTTATAAGAACCTACTTACATTAAAAAGTTCAATTAAGTAGAGACAACTTAGAGAAAGAGGTCACTCAACGAACCCAGCTCGGATTCGTCAATCGACATTTTCTCGTCCAAAATTCCTCAGTGTTTCAGTGATAATGTGTGTTGCCTCAGTGATAACATGTAGCGCTGAAATGTAGTCTCTTATTATGGGCCTAGTAAAAAAGCTCAACTTCACTTAACGAGCTATGGAGAGTGCTATAGGCTCGAGGCTACAATGTAAGATCGATTCAAGAATAAGGAGAACCGTAGACGTACGAAAGTTACCGATATAAGCTGGCGGATCAGTAAATTGAAGTGGCAATGGGCAGGACACACAGTACGAATTGCCAACGACCGCTAAGGCCGGAAAGTACTCGAGAGGAGAGTGTAGAAGCGGAAACGCAGCGTAGGACGTCCAATTCAGATGATCTGATTGCCTCGGATCGAAGGTGGATCCAGGCTGCTTCTGACCGGCGCTATTGAAAAATTATAAGGGAGGCCTATGTCCAGCAGTGGACCTACGGCTGAGACGACATCATACCCACATGGTAGATGTATTGCATACTTGGTTCATGTATTGCGACAACGACAAGACAGAAACCGGCTACTGTACACAATAACTATGTGGAAGATAGAAAGAAAACTCAAGTTTGGAAGAAGAAGGTTATATTGGCTGCGTAACATCAGAGAGTGAACTGATAAAACCGTGAAGTAATTATTTCGACTCGCGAAAGACAGGGAGAATTTTTTTATGAAATTTTCTGCAGAGGTAATTAAGAACACCTTAAGTAATTAAGAAGATAGGGAATAAATACAAATAAAAAAATTGTATGTTGTGCTATAAAATTTAAACTTTTTCAAAAATTAAACCTTCTTAATTCTCAGTATTAATTACGTCCGAAATAAAAATTTACAATTGGCAAAAAAAACACAAAGCGGCATCAAAAAAGCTCCCACACATAAAAGCAAATTTTTAAAACACTCGCCCCAACAGTTTCCTCGGTTTCGACCGATAAGCCAAACTCTACTGCCTCAGTATTATTTTTATAGTCCATAAATTAGTTGCAAATTGCCTTCTTAATTAGGTTCAAGGAACCTGTTCACATGCCCAAACCAATATCGCGTTTTTTAAGCATTTCTAGACGTTAACATTAAAACGAATTTTTAAATGACTTCTCTTTAGACATTCGTTATCGCCAACGCCTTCTAATGATCCATTAATTTTATTATTGTTGTATTTATTAAGTCGAAATATTGCTTGTCCAATATTCTTAATAACACATTACCTTTGAGAGGTTTGGAAAACTTCTTAAATTTCTCACGAACGATTATAAATGTCGTAAAGTGATCAGATCCGCCGTAATTATGTATTTTATTACGACGTATATATATATTTTAAGAGTTATTCGAGAGCTATAATACTCATCGGATATTTTTACTGATTTTAAATAATGGTATTATTTTCATATAAAAATCGGGCGCTCTATGCTCCAATCACACTTCGGTCTGTTAGGTATGGCGTTTAAATAGGTATTATAGTGTCTTTCCACTGATGGGAATTCCACATTGGAAGTTGAAAAAAAAACAAAGATTTTATTATTACACTAAGACTTATAATATAAAGGTGTCACCTTTATACAGGCAATTTTTTTTAAAGCTACTAAAAAAAATTAAAATCGATACCAAAAAAATGTTTTCGTTTCTCATATTAAAATTAATTACTTATGTATTTCAATTAAATTCTAATTAACTTCTAAATGATATGACTGAACCAATGATCATAAAAATATTAAAAATAGCTACATTTTTTCAATATTTTTGTTTTCAATTTTTGTTAATACATTAATATACTTATTAATTTTAATTTTAAGTTTTAATTTGATGTTCGAATTTTTAATGTCGCCTATTGTGTAAAAAAATATTCTTCAAATAATTCCGAATAAAAAACACAAAAATATTAATTAATTACAGTTTTTTTTTTTATATTTTATAATGTCAATTTCAATGGTACTCGTTTGAAAAGTTTAAGTCCGATGGCATTCATAAGGAATAACCTACATTCAGCACTGCATGCAGTGCTCGCGCATCTATTACTTTATTTAGTGCACTCAATATAACATAAGCAGTATATTTTTATATATATATTTTTTTTGTTAATTATAACTATTTCACAAACTACTGGTCACACCATATTGACTGGTGTCTTTTTGAAGATTTTCTCACAAAGAAAAAAAACAGACCAACAAACGTACATATTATATTAGAGCTTCAAGAATTTTTAGTAAAGAAACTATTCTACTTGGACACCTAAACATTTAAATCAGCCAGAATTACCATTCCAATGTAAACGTCTTATAAATTTCGGTAGCTTTGTAAGGAAGGTGGGCGTTAATTATTCCAATCTAAAAGCCAATGATGGCTTCTATAAAAATACCGTTGTATTTGTTTATTACAATCAGATAAAATCGAGTTCACGGTAGCTGTGGGAAGTGTTTACTATATGTGTGTTTATTGCTGATCTGACGTTAGATAAATGTATTCGTGGGCCTGATTCGTTTGGAGCACTCAATTTTCTTTGCTATGTAATCAATTTTAGTGTGGTGTAACTTGTGGATTAAATTTATCAGCGGAGTACTTAATTATAAGTTGTATTTTTTACAGAGTGTCTAGCGGACATACAGACATTCATGAGATATAAATCTAAGGAATACCTAAAATTGGTGTAGCAGTAATGCTGGCTGGACCACCGGGGTATCTTTTGTAAAAAAAATATATTTCAATACTTAGAATATATATTTATAAAAGGCATATTAGCATTTTTTATGCTAATAGGTACGTTTAGAACAGGCAGACAGTCCTTCAGATAAAAAGAATTTTAATAATTCATTACATTAATATTCTAATATAATTATTATTCTATTAATATTCTAATAATTCTCATATTCCATTAGAAGTCATCTGCTTATATAAATAATATTAAACAGATTTTGTTTATATACTTTATGTACATGTGTTGGTAGTGTTTAATGAAATAGTACCTAATTGTGACGCTATCATTTATGCAACAAGGATAAAGCAAGGATAAGAAAGCGGATTGGGTTCTGGTATCCTTTACTTACACATCAAAACTTATAGTGAAAGGTTTGCAGAACTCTTAGTATGATGGCTATCAATTATAATTTTTTTCTTACTATGTTTTAGCAATATAAAATTAATGCCTTACTTAATTATACAAGCTAAGAGCTACTCATGGTATAAATGAAAAAATAAGACGCTTGTTTTCATAATTTCAATACAGAAGACTGCTTTATACTAACTGACAAAGAGAAAACCACGAGAAAGTTGAGACGTGGGTTCATCAACGGCTTTTTGTTCAGAGTACTCTTTCAATGTTAAAGTACACCAACTCTGTTATTCGTCTCGACGTTCATCTTTTTACAGGTGATTTTTTTTGCTGACGGACCCAGCGCCGACAATACGCGGCGCGTGACAGCTCGCGGGTGCGCTGCGCTCTGCACCTACGAGTATTACATCTCGACCGAACTGTTTAGGGATAGCAAAAACGCTACGTCTCACTCCAAAAGAAAACCAACCTTAGTGCAAGGATTTTAAGTTTCAATTTAAATTATATAATTCTAAATGAATCGTTGCAAGGTAATGCTAAAGTCAAAGAATTTCTTTCTCAATTTTACACCTAAAGTCAAAGCAGTAAGTGTCACTTTGCTGTGATGAAGGGTGTTAAGGATTTGTTTTGGTGGAACGAAATGATCGGGCGCTCTGTAATAAAACGACACAATGGAACGGTCAATGTGTCTCGTGCCACGATTTTTGTAGGGACGCTTGTTTTTTGAATGTATCAGCTTTTTTATTTACAAGGAGTCACGTAGCGGTATGTTTTATAATAAAACCAGAACTCATTTTGTAGTCATGCCGTTGCAATGTAACCCTCTTGTGCAACGGAAATTAGACGTGGCAATATTTTTACTTAAAATCACTGTTTGTAGAATTATACTTTGGATGATATAGTTACGTAACAGGTGCTGTGCTAAATGTGTTAAAAAAAGTATTTGTAAAATAAAATAAAAATTGTTTGTATGCTATGGAGTTGGGTGTCCCGCATACTACTTTATGCTGCAGCATCAGATCTAGGTTATCATGTCATGGAAATACCACCGAAGTAACAGTATACCAAATTTCATATAAATAGAACCAATGATAGTACCTAAGTGAAATCCCTTCGTCAACTAGGAAATGGGCTGATGATCTTCAATCGCCTGAAGAAGAATGAAAAGAGTGCTAAAAGATTAAAGTTTGTGTAATAATTTACAGAACATAATAACTGCTAGTGAATATTAATATTACTACCACTTATTATGAAAGTGTTTGATATGATAATCATTTATTATGGTAACAGAAACACTTAAACTTCACCTTCTCTAGAACAAAGAATAACTACGAAGTAAATCTGATCATTGCATGATGAAGGCATTATCTATTTATTAACCTGAAAGGAACAATATTTTTAAAACACTCCAACAATTTAAATTAAACGGACCTATCTCAAGAACCTACTATTATATCAAGTCGAGCCAAGATTAGCAGTAAAAGCGAAAATTCAGTTTCCCTTACAAACAACGAGTTAACTTTTTAAGTACGGAAGTTTCTCAAAACGTTCAGAATAAAGTGCGGTCGGGACTGGAGTGCCTTTACACTTGCTAATCTTGTTACTAAAATGTACCTACATCTACAAGATTACAAGAGCTTTTTGGCTACTTGTTTTGATAGCATATACGAAAATATTAGGATCTTATTGTTATCATTTATCTATTTAAGACAATACAATTAAGAAATAAATTAGAAAAACTGTCTATTTTGTCCATGGTCCAAAATTACAATATTTTATCGACTTCATCCCCAAAGCTTGTAAGGAGAAAATATTCTTGAATTTATGCGACTAAGAGAGACTGCGTGTCTGAAAAAACTAATAATATTCAAAGAAGAAACCTTGAATATCTTGAAAAACTGCCCCACAAAAACGTGGACTCTACTTTTTAACATTTAGGACGGAGCTATGCTAGCACACAAATAATCCTACTCTTCTCCTGTATGATGCTAGTACGAAGAGGTGTAGGTAATGTAGGTAAATGCATAATGAAGACTGATAAAGTACGCTGTTGATGTAAAGTAAATAAATATTCTCTGTGCCACCATCTATATTTCGTTATGCTTTTTCTACGTACAAAGCTGGACAGTTTCACCCGCTATCGAGATGAAATTTGCATTTGCGTGCCCAAGTCACCGGTTGATTTAAATAGGGCGAATAGAACCGAAGACGGTGTGGTACAATGTGTCGTCTAGTTTTTAGATTAATCTTGCAATTTATTAAAAAATATTTTTATTTTTATATAAAGTTTGTAAGCCAAGCTTACGGTCCACTCTATGGTAGGTGGCTGCCGTTGCTTCATTGTAGGTGGCTACCATCGTGGTAGCAACGCGAGGGTTGCTGCATGTGCGCTGCTATCTTAGTAGGATTAGGAAGAGATAGGGCAATGGGCTCTGGCATCCCTTACTCCCCTGAATACAAGAACACACATTCTGTTATTACATGGTGGTCTTCTGTAAGAGGGTGGTTACTGCCTACTACCAAAATGACTGCGAAATTCAGTGTGCCTTGCCACTACTTAGTATCTTAAGTTTACAGAAAAACAATTTGAATTTACGACTACGATTACGACCTTCATCAATTCATTAATTAATGCAAATTAATCAGATAATTGCATTACTACGAATAAGGATTAATGTGTGATTATAGCTTTACTTTCATATTTTTACTTGCATAAGCAATCAGGGGATTCTGGTGTATTGGGGCATATATGTCGATTCTCTGAGATGATTATGATAACCCAAAGAGTTCACCAGGATTCCCTGGGGAATTCCGTTAGAGGATCCTAGTGAACCCGCTCCAATATAGTGTATTTGTTAAAGCGGCGATGTCCGCCGCCGACCCAGCCTCGAATCCGCGTCAGGTCTTGTGATTTATTTTTCAAATTTATCTTACTCGTAAGTTAGAAATAATATGATGGACTGCAATCTCCGTGTGCCCTGCCACTTACTATTTAATATCAAATTTGTGCAATGCACTGTCTCACTTAGACCACAAGCTAACGTGTTAGCTGCTAAACCTTTAGTTATCAATGCACGGCTCACCTTTCTAATGCAAATGGAAAACCGGACGCTATGTGACCAATGTTCCTTAATTTATTCCACAGTAACATTTTCTGCATAAGCAAGTACAAAACACTTACATTTAACGAATTAAATAATAACATTCCACTCATTAATATATTGACTAGCGTTTGCATATGCGTGTCTTGTTTGCTACCGTTAGAAATCTTTTATAACAACTTTTGTAAAAATAAGATTCGGCAAAAGTTGTTCTGTTGCCCTCAAATCTCTTCTGTTTATTACCAAAAAAGACAATTTAGTTTTAATAATACATTGCGGTAAAAAGAATATATATCGCTGTAGATATGTAAAACACCCAAAGAAGTAGAAAAGAATACTTAGTAAAACTCTACTCTTAGAGTAGGACACTGCGCTCTATAGTTATAAACGGGTGGTCCATCTGGCCGCAGAATTCAACCCCTTATAGAAGACCACCGTGAAATAGGCGCATTGTTGTATTCGATTACTGTTTCCTTATATCTTATTCTAATCTTGATCCGGTCTAGTCAATGCAACCCGTATGAAGTTGCTAGTGTTAAAAGACGATGGTAGCTATCTAATATTGTCACTGGAAGAAACTGGCACCTAAGATTCGGCTTATTTTAGACGTTAGTACTCAACATAATTAAATATGTAAAAATTGTGGGACCACTTTTTCGAAAAAGTTGACCCTACCGGCAATCGAACCCAGGATCTGTCGCCATACGGACTGCCCAATTTATGACTGCGAAGTGCAATGTGGCTTAATACTATTACTACTGCCTCCAGTCAAGTAATGCCTCTAAATGTGCATCACTTAATAAATTCCAGTTATAACGCGGTACAGTTATAATTGATATGATATCTGATTGGGCACTTATTTTAAGAAATTTGTTTTATTGAAACCCTTGCTTTAAGGTTGTCACATTTACAGAAGCAAGGAATTTTAAATAAGAATAATAAAACTATTCATTTATTCACTAATGAAACACGAAGCGCTTCTAGCTGCTTTTTTCTGCAGATTATTTAAAATGTCAGTTGTAGGTAATTAATCACGAATTTTACGGTCGTATTCAAAACGGGCCTAGATTTTATAATTATCTTGCCGCAGGCACTGATACAGAGGATACGTAATTTGTCAGGTGAATAGATAACCAGTAATAAATATCGAAGTATAAACTGCTCTCGTTTTAATGCACTTTCTATCCGAGTTTAATTAGTTAGCCCCGTTACTATAAATCATGCGGTAATCGAAGTAATAACTTGGAAGCCCGCACCGCTGGCGATCTGCTTCGGGATAACATCGAAGGAAATGTTTGTAGCGGTTAATATAATCCTCTGTTATAATTTTACAGAAATACTAGGACGGCGCAAGAGATGATCATTAAATCCTAGTATAATCAAAAATTGTTTTCAATCAATTTCTATAGGTTGCGCTGTGCGCGATCATGTTATTGAGGTAAACATTCAAATGACTTTGGTTAGTACGTTTCTGATAAGTAAAGCGTCATTTAGTTAACGCGAATGTCGTAATATAATCTCTGTCTTCTCTGGGGTAAAAAACCGAAACATTTCGTTAATAACTAAACTATAACAATACAAAAATAACATTATTTAATGTACCTAAGTATATAAGTATAAGTTGGAAAATATGCAACTAAGCACGATCATCCAAATGAGAACCAAACAAGAGTGATTAACGTGCTTACCTTAGCGCTCGGACTCAGGGGTCCTAGGTTCGATTCCCAGTAGAGGCCATCTTTAGAAATGATTTATGCAAAGTTGGCTCTAGTCTGGGTATTCAGGGTTTCGCCCCCTGTCCATTGCATGGTCATCCTATAAGACAAACTAATAATAATGTTTGTTTGCGATTTATTTATTGTTTTTATTACATACATAGAAACAACACAAATAAATTGGCATACTTAATTGTAAAAAGAGCCTTTACTTTCAAGACATGTCGCTCTCCTTGTCGGCACTCGACTTTAATTAAAATGGATATAAATTACACGATAGACTTAATTATCTTTATAGATTAACAATCTGTCTGTAAGTGCTAGAGTAGATTGCAAAAACATTTACACTCCAATTAACACAAGAAACTTGTTTCTTCGTAAAACAGGATAAACGATGTTCTGAAAACATTCCAATTCACGTTAATTATAATGGTGCTGAAGTTAAGTATAGTACCGAGAAATCCTAAAAGTGTGTGACTTAACAGTTATAGGAAAATTAATTTCTGTATTGCTTCAGAGTACTTTTAAAATATATTATTAATCATTGTAACTTTTTTGGAACGCACATAATTATTATTGAAATAATGACATTAACTATTTTTGAAAATTTTCCACAAAAAAAAAATCGTGATCCACAAAAGAACTGAGATATGGCAACAAGATAAGAAAAGAGGAAACATTTTCTGGGGTTCAAAAATTAATTTGTTAATATACTCGTATAATAATTAGTGCAGTGCAGTTTATGTAAATATTCGGTGCAATTTTGTGTAGTGTTTATATTGTTTGTTCAATGCAGTGTTGTTAATATTTCGTGTAAATATTAGTTATGTAAATAAATTGTAAATATAAATTTGTTGATTAATTTTCTTTGTACATAATTTTTTAATTAATTTTTATTTAATTTCTTTACGTCCCTCAGTCATTACCTGAGTAGCTCATTTCTCTTACTGTTAAGGGTTTATTATTTTATGAGTATACTTATTAGTGTTCTACACATACTTTTTAAGTGGCCTTTTAGTAATTATTTCGAATGCGTTTTACATTAAAATAATCACTTCCGTCGCTTATCATCGTCATCTTTTTTCACTCAAACCACTTACTTATTTATAACTAGCTATTGCACGCAATTTCGCTCGCGTAACTTTATAAAATATAGCCTACCTTATTACTCGCTGATAATGTAGCTTTCTATAGGTGTAAAAATTTTCAAAATTTTTAATATTTTTCTCTCTTTATATAATATTAGTATAGATAATAATTAACCCAACAACTCTAATTAGAATTACTCTAATAGAGAAAATTAAACAATCTACTATGTTTCTACTTGAATGACTGAAGTTCAATGAGCGCCGTTTCAAATACAATAAACGGGCCAAAACAAATGGAATTTCAACAATAGGTACATATATACATTCCATTATTCGACTGCATTGCGTCAAACTTAGGAGTTTTGTGTAAAAATTGTGTTGTGTAGACTTTATTTGTACGAGATAAGGTTACATTAGTGGAATTGTTAACGTTGTTCTTGATATCACCTTGGCGCAGGTTCCTCACGTAGCCGACGAGCGATGCCAATGGAATACAAAATTATTCTTTGGCAAATGCCCTGAAAAAAAAACATTAATCGTGTAACTTAATTTGCGAGAAAGTGGAAAAAAGTAAGTAATCTTGAACAGAAAACCGTCGGATATTACCTTAATTGACCTGTATCTTTATCATTTTACTCAAACGTAACAACTAATTTCAATTATGTGATCCGACGACGAGTCTATTAATAGACTCCCGAATCTGAGGCACCTAAATCACTCGATTAAACGAGTGATTTAGGTGCCTCAGGCGTCCGGGTTCGATTTCCGGTAAGGCCAACTTTGCAAGTGGAATTTTGGTCATGTAAGAAAAAGGGACCCGGAAGAACTCGCGGGCAAAAGCTAATGTAAGTGTAATAATTTTATGCGAAATAATTCCACTTTGTAAAATTATTTCTCAAATAATAAACTACAACATAAAATTCAACACCATAAAGTGGCCTCGTTAGAAGAACATAATTTTTTATCGTCTCACACAAAGGCGTTATTAGTGGTAGGTAGATTCTGAGCTCATATTCGCAACTGACGATAAAATATTGCAATTAATTTTTCTCGTGGAAATTGCTTTTAAAAATAAAGCTGATATTCTTTTAATAACTCACGGGTTTTCCTGATAACTTGTACCATCACTTGAACCTTGACACTCACGTTAAAGTTTAAAAAAGAAAAAAAAAACATTTGAATTCTAGGTTTAAACATTATTGCTGAAATGCGAAACAATTTTTCACCATTCTTAATTTATAAGTAACTATCGACACGTTTTTGTTCATCTTAATCAACGATAAATCTATAAAACTAAGAATATTGAATTCCATAGAAAACGCTATAAAGATTTTCGAACATTTTGTCTTTAAAAAAATTCTAGAATATCGTAGACCTCAGGCATTTCTTTGTATAAATTATATTATGACAGTTTATATAAATATACAGTTATATTATTATACAGTTAAGTAATAAATTTTATAAGACAAAAATCTACAAATATGATGTAACGTTTCGAATTAAAATTTTTAAAAAAATGTACCTATTTGTCCGCTTTCACGTAAATTGTAGAACAAGGCCTCAGGGTAAATATTTTATTAAACGATGTAAACACAATTTAAGTCTGAGCTTTCGGTTATAATTACTCCCCGAGGCTTAAGTTATAGCTGATGTGACATACGGAATGTGATGCGTGATGAATTAAACCACAATTATATATGATAATTATACTTCCTGTGAGATATTCGTTTGTGGTTATTATAAATATAAAATGAAACCGATTAGATTACCATAATTTTGCTACACGACATGTCTCCATCTTTTACAATACAACAATAAGTTGCATATATCCACTGTTATCCACTGTTGAGATGATGATTATATTAATAACCTAGCTGTTGCACGCGACTTCGACCCCGTAACTTTATGAAATATAGCTTATTGTTACTCAACATTTTCCAGGATACAGGTAATCATCAATACATCAGGGAAAACAGAATTCAAATCGGTTAAGCCGTATCTGAGATTAGCGTTTACAAACGCACAGACAAAGAGGCAAACATTCTAAAAACTATTTGTTTGACCTCTGACACATTACAACGTGTACGATTTTTTTTTAATATTTACTGTACAGACACGGCCAATTTACGATTTTATTATATCTATAGGTAGGTATGTATGTAAGTATAAATATAGATACATGTCATACAATACCATACATTTATAAGAATTTTTATAAACAAAATATATGCATCTAGTTACCTAAGTATCTACAATGTTTGTCTACCATTATTTAAATATACGTTAAAGTTAATGTGTTATATTCAAAATATTATGTAAATTCACTGCCACTATCTATTAACATAACGTGAAAATTTAACACCTATATTGCGGTGATCCCGCAGCGAAAATATCATAAGTACAATGTTTTATTTATACCCTATTAAACCTATGTTTGACAAATAAAAAGCCACCCGTTGTTTTAGTTACATGGGAATTTCAAGCTTGAAATTTTTTTAAGCGACAACTGTTTATTTAATCCCATTTCTGTATCCCTTATCCTTTATACTGATAAAACACCCATACCCAAAAACTTACAAGTTCTAAGTAATAAGAACTAACAAACTAAAGGCCAACTAGTGATACTCTATCCCTCTTAATTTTAAATTGTAAATATAATTTATTATTTTAAAGATGACAAAAAGAATTTTACAATATTTACATACAAATATTTAAAGTGTAAAAAAAAGAAAGTATACAGATATTCTATATACAGTCTAAATAAATGAATAAGGGTAAAAAAAAATTAGTAGGTGTGAGCCGCTATGGCTCCGTTGTCAAATCCCAGCAGTTTCGCTGCGTCACATAGTGCTCATATAGTGTTAGCGCACTTCCACCATCTTATAAGCTTGTGTTATAGACGAGGGCAGCCACCTACCATCAACTGGGTTGTTTGCCTGTTTGACGACCTTAACATAAAGTTAAATTCAAAATTGTTGGATGGATACTCATGTCAAGTAAACAGCCCCTTTTTATTGGAATTTTATGATTTGGTAGAGGGTCTCTCGGTCTCTTTAATGGTAGGTAGATAAATTATTTGTATTTTTAATATATTTTATTTTCCATTAATTTTCCACCTATATTGAAATCTTATTGCATATAGTTTCATCACGTATAATAGTTTTATTACTTACACTTTTATTTTATTTTATTTCATAAATAAATGCTTTATTAATAAATATATAAAACACTTTGATTATTATATACTTATAATAAAGAAAAGTGGTTTAATTTTTAAAGGTACACACATACATGAAGTTGGTTGCTCAATAGATAAATAAAAAATGATAACTATGTATGTAGGCATGCATATAAATCTATAACTTTATTGCTATAAAATACTCAAGCATCTTGAACATAAAAGCGGCCATAAAATAAAAGCTTTCTAAGTAATAAAACGAAGTGCAATATTCTGTTAGGTAAAAGTAAATAGATAAAGCTTTATATTGAAAGCACATTGCAGTATAAATTATAAAATATATTTTTATGAAGGTACAACCCCTGATTTCACCCTGATTTATTGAACTAACAAAGTACTGTTCGAATTCAAAATATTTTAAAACCTTCTATCCCCACAGAATCCTTGTATCCTTTGAAACATTTCACGACGAGTCTTCTATTCCGCATATTAGGCCTCTATCCCGTTTATAAATTTGGGCAGTCAGTCTGGCGGAAGTAACTACCCTCTTACAGAGACCACCATGAAATGACAGAATATGTGCTGTTGTGTTTCGGTGTCTTCTAATCCCTTTTATCCTTAATCCTACTATGCTAGCCACATATCATCAAGAAGACGATCAGCCTGTCTGACGACGTTACATTGATAAAAAAAATTTAAAAATTTGCTTCGTTAAAATAATTGAATATAAAAAACCTCACAAAGAAAACACTTTTCATGCGTTACCCGTGCATTTTACCTAAGTCAACGCGCAACATTACTCTTTTTAAATTATTTAAAAGAAAATACCTTTTTGAGACTCTAACAAATAGCAATAATCTTTCTCTGGCATTGTTAGTAAATTCCATTTTACAAAGAACCCTTCGGCTTCACTTAGTTGTATTAAAACATCAATAGGAGGAGAAAATACGCGGTCATCTTATATTGGAGAGGAATATGTAAAAGTAAAGAATATCCGATCCTGTTTGCTTTTCTTCTTTTTGCTTATGGACCAATTAAAGCAATATATGTGCATACTAAAAAAAACAACTTACGTTTCACCTTTTAAGTAATAACTTAGTTAAAATTATATCAGATCGGCATTTTGAATCCAATATAAGTGGCAATTTGTAGTGACAGAGCACACTGTGTTTCGCAGTCATAAATTAGTCAGTCGGTCTGGTGGCAGTAACCATTCTTACAGAAAACACTTTGAAATTACACTATAATTATGTGCTGTTGTGCTTCTGTGAGTGATTAAGTTCAGAGCTAAAATATATATATAATATACAACATTAAAAAATCATAGTGGTTTAAATTATTAAATGTATTTACTTGGTTCAATATAAGAGAGAGACCTTTTCTATTTCTATTTTAACAATTTAACAATATCTATAAAAAGGTTAATAAAGTCGCTACACCCTCGGTCTTTTTTTCCGATAAATTCTTTCAAACCATCCAACAGATTTTTTTATACGGTTTTCACTAATGTAAATACCGATAAACAAGATAGGTTTGTGTATATAACTTGAGGGAAAAATTGCACCGTACGAAGCTGAGCGCGAGTCGCTAGTAAATAACAAGGGTAAGTACGAGTACGAGTATACTTGATTTACTTACTTATTATATAGAAGTTTTCTAACTAATATTGATACTCTTAGATTAGATTAATTCCAGCGATGGAATTATATCACAAAACTTCAGTTGAAGTCGATGAATACACGCATACGTTCTATCTATAAATACCGTGTTACTTATTATTAGAGATCAATTCTAGCGATATGACACTACGTATATTAAGTGTAATGACTAGGTATTCTAGACCAAATTGTAGACTTATCTTGTAATAACTAGGTTCAAGTCTCGCACAGGAACATTCGGATCACGTACTAGACAGATGGTGGTTCGCAATAAAGATAACATTAACCGGGTATAGTGGCTTACACGTTTTATTGCTTCATATTCTCTGACTTTTCTCCAAGAATATTACGACAATTATTACCTACAATTTATTCCCGTATATGGATTCGTACTTCCTGTTCAACTAATAAATCATAATTTAATAAGAAAGTATATAAAAACAAACCCACGGTGAAGTGAGTTAAGGGTAAATTACCATTTGATATTTGAGAATGGTTTCCACAGGAATATTGAAGCATAGGAATTGTGATGTTATTTGACAGCAGTTTTCCGTAACGAAGATAGAAACTATTGTCGGATATTTCTGGTGACTGTGACGGGCGCTTAGGCACGACAAATGTCTGATCCAATTAATTACAATCGGTAAGGTTGTAGGGAAGAGACGCGCTTGGCGAAGGAGAAAGTCATGGTTGAGATTGGACTGGAATTGCCTCGGTCGAGCAGCTATTCCAGTTGGCTTTTGACAGAGGCTACTTTTTAAATTAGCAAGTGTACAAAGTCGCAGGCAAAAGTTAATGGAGATTAAGCTAAGCTCTGATTTTATGTGATCGAATTTCAGCAAGAAATAGTGCAGCAGAATTCACTAGGACAAAGCAACGGGCTGACTGAATGGTCAAGATAATTCAAGCTATTGCGACTCTTCATATTATCACTAGATTGCAGGCTCTGGCGAGTGAGCCGCGAGCGAACAGATGTTCCACTTTTGTAAGGTCATGACCACAGCGCACTGGTTGCGATTTATTTTTAAATGAATTAAGAAGCAAGCGAATCTCTAATTACACAATACAACTATGTTACTTTAAAAGAAGGGCAAAAAATATTAGAAGCATGAATTCAATTCAAAGCTGCAATGCATCCTAATCCTAATTATATATTATTAACGACCCGCTCCCGGCTTCGTACGGGTGCATTTTTTTCTGCAAATTATATATAAAAACCTTTCTCATGTTAAACATTCTTTCCATTAGTGAAAACCGCATTAAAATCCTGTGCTAAGTTTAAAAGATCTAAGCGCACATACAGAGGGTCAGACGGCGGGAAGCGACTTTATTTTTATTTATAAATGCGAAAGTTTGTATGTTTGTTAGTCAATCGCGAAAAAATGAGTGTTTTTGTATGTACAACAAGTACATATATTAAATTTTCATGCATATTTATACAAACTAGCAGATGTCCTGCCCGAAAACAACACAAAAGTGTAACCCGATCACAGCGCCACCTATCGGGTCCAATTGTGAATCTAAACAATCAAGGGACCAAGGGACCCATACAACGGCACGCAAAAAATTCATCAAAATCGGTCCATCTGTTTAGGAGAAGGCTGCTGTGAACGCCCAGAGTAAAAATATTTTAGTACTAATTATAAACTTACTATATCAGATTTATTTTTTATTGTTTATTTATTTATAATTTTAACAATTTTAAAGCTAATAATATAATACATGTAAAATGATAATACTAAAATTACTGAGGTTTAATCTTGTGTTATCATTTGTAATTATTACTAAAATCTAACTATATAGAACTACAATTTAAAAAATATTGCTCTATCTTAAATTTAATATTTTTAATAGTTATATTGTTACATAGATTTGAAGGTAGGCTGTTACATAATAATTCTCTCTCTAATATAAATTTAACTATTCACAAACTATCTCTTTTTAAAAATCTGGTATCAAAAATCAAAAAGTTACTCGTATGAGAAGATATTGTCCATTTGTATGCAAATTATGGCGGTCATAAATGTTAAAATTGACATTTAAATTTAAATTTGTCTAAAAACTATTTATGATCTAAGGAGTTACTGCGACTCTTTTGGTATTGCATAATTATAGGCTATATAAGCGATATCCCATGTAATTAGCTGTCTGAACTTAAAAAAGAAAAACTATATGTGTAGGTACTCTCAGATCACATAATAATGCTGCAGTGTTCTCCTGCAATGCGAAAAAATGTTGCACAGCTTTTCCCGTGACCACTGAAACCGCAGCCTAATTCCGCCGGCCCGTCATTCAAGCTAGAAGCTTAATAATGGACGCCTATGGGGAATCCAGATTGTTATGTGCAGTTAAACGCGCGGGAAATTGCTTAAATCGGTCCACACGCCCCGAACTTTGCCTCGTTACGTCCTAGCCGTAGGTTGGTCTAGAGTCTAGAACACACGTCGCTACGATTTATAATTACTGCAAAGTCTGACGTTATTTACGATTATACGCTTTGTTTCACTATAAACTTTTGCTTCTCTGTTTCTTTATTATGTAAAGAAACTTTTACTTAAAGTTTTGTATAGCAAGGCGTTAATGTAACACTTTTTGAAACAAACTGGCTTTTGCCCACGACTTAGACCTCGTATCTTTATAAATTACTAGCTGGTGCGTCCGTGCTGAAAGATAAAAAAATATAAAAGCAATATAACGCTTGACCCCTTGCTATAACACTTTTTGACAGGCGTTAGTTTTCTTAATTTTAGATGATCCCTCGGAAACAGTACCTACTCTTTTACTGGATGAAAGGTATCCTATGTAATTTTCTGTATCCCTGACAACGTGTTTACAAAATTTCATTATGATCGGTTCAGTAGTTAAGGCGTGAAAAGGTAACAGACAGACATACGACTTACGGAGTTACTTTCTCATTTATAATATAGGAAGGAAATGGACAGCAGCAGTTATTCTGATGTATGTATAATGTATTACTGTAAAGATCCATCCAAATCCTTACAGTACGATGAAAGCGTATCAAATAAACTTTGACATTTACTCGTATAATATCAGCAGGATTAAAGGATTAAAACTAAATGACTCCTTTGTTAGTTTGACCCATAGTGAAATGAATTCTGAATTGAGATTACAAATATTTCAAAGTTTATGTATGTGGGATGAATTTGTTATGTAATTCCTGAAATTCCTGAGGTCTGAATTTTTTGAGGGCCTCGAACCTCAAAAACCAATATATATGCATGTGACAGATTTTTGCTTATACGTAGATATACTGAGAATTTGAATGTGTATATATCTAATGGATTTTATATCTATTACTTAAATACAAACTTATCTATATATTGAGGATGTATTATTTTTTTATATATAATACCAAATAAAGAAAGGGTTTTGAGTTTATTGAATAACGCCTTTCGTGAGAATCGCACAAACCAGTCCAATAGAAATCATTTAAATTAACTTTGAGCAATAATTAATCTTTTTCAATATGAAATCCTTTGCAAAATCGAGTGGCAAACAGATATTGTATTCATAACAAAAGCGGCACGTGGCTCTTTGTGAATAACACAATACTGGTGCAACAAAGCAGAGGATCATTCCCATAGGAACTTCTATATACATGTGTGGGGAGCACTTTATAAATATTGAAATACAAAACTCTCTGGCTTTATTTATTTCAATTAAAGTTTCTCATTTGGTTTATGTAAAATGTGTTTTTTTTTTACCTACATAAAATTTTATTTTTATTATTTCAATTAATCGAGATAACAAATATTTTAAATTTATTAGTTATGCTTTTGTATTTACAATTTTGCTATATATAAAGGTAGAATTTAAATATAGAGTTATATAAGGGTTTGTGTCAATCGTCATCAGAAATTGTTGATTATTTGGTTGAACTTCATAAGCATAATTTTGATTCTTTTTTAAATTAAATAACTATAAAAGTCATAATGACTAAGTATTATATTTCAACCTGTTCTGTGATTTTATGAATCTCATAATAAGATTTTAATTGCTAGAATAGCTACGATATTTTTTAAATGTGACGATATCAAACGTAGCCAGTACAATTTGAAATTATATATAATGTTTTTTTTTTAAATTATATATCCAAACCTTCTTCATTTAACGTACTCTCTTTCCATAATGGAAATAGAAGTGGATAGCGACTTTATTTTATAATATATATTTATATATAAAAATTTCGTGTCACATGTTTGTCTGCGATGAACTACTGAACCGATTTTAATCAAATTTTGCACACTGTGTGCAGTTTGATCCAACTTAAGAGATAGGATAGTTTATATCTCAATTTATGGTCGCAATATTTTTTTATTGCAAATTACTTGTTTATTATATGACAAAGAGTTATAATTATCTGTGAGTTCCATAAGATTCTAACAGATGGCGGTGTAAAGTAATTTATCAGCTGGATTGAGTAAAAAATTGCACCAGTGCGAAACCGGGAGCGGGTAGCTAGTATATATATAAAAAAAGAAAAATATTCTCCTTAGTCTTAATGAACTAAAAAAAATGGTAAAAGGGTAAGTCTGTTGACTCGACTATGTTTTCCCATTCATCGACGACGTACTCCTAGCTTCTACAGACGAAGAAGAACACAAACGACATCTTCGCACAGTTCTAAAAAGGCTCGAAGACTATGGCATCACCATAAATCCTGCAAAATGCGTCCTAGGCCAACCGACACTTAAGTTCCTAGGATACATTGTTTCGGAGCACGGTATCAAGCCAACACAAGAAAAAACGGAAGCCATACTAAACTACAAGAAACCGTCAACAGTCGAAGAACTTCGTCGTTTCCTCGGTATGTTAAACTTTTACCGAGACAACGTACCCAACGCGGCATCGATTCAAGCACCGCTGCATAAGTACCTACACGACGTCAAGAAAAAAGACAAAACAAAAATCGAATGGAACGAAGAATCGTCAAATGCTTTTGAGTTATGTAAAGCGAGCATTCAAAACGCAGCTTTACTCGCTCATCCTATTCACCAAGCACCTATCGCATTATTTTGTGACGCATCCGACACCGCAGCTGGCGCAGCAATTCAACAGTACCACGACAATAAATGGCAACCATTAGGATATTTCTCCAAGAAGTTTTCAGAAGCACAGAAGAAATATTCCACATTCGACTGAGAGCTACTAGCAATTTACATGGCTGTTAAACACTTCAGAAGAACGTTTGAAGGTCGAGAATTGATAATCTTTACCGACCACAAACCGCTCGCCTACGTTCTGCAAAAATCGCCATCAGCCTCAGAAACTCCTAGAAGAACAAGACAACTGCTATTTATTGCCGAATTTACTACCGACATACGCCACATAAACGGAAAAGAAAACGTTGTAGCAGACGCCTTAAGCCGCATAGAAACAATATCATGCCCGTCTACGCTCGACTACAACGAAATATCTAAAGCGCAAGAAAGAGACAGAGAAATTCCGCAACTGATTACGAACAGCAGTCTATCAATGAAAAAAATTTCAATACCTAACACTAAGGCGAACATCTACTGCGAAACATCTACACCGCATATCCGACCATATATTCCAGAAGAATATAGACGTACCGTTTTTGATAGTGTTCACAACATCAGTCATCCCGGAACACGAACAACACGCAAGCTAATAACGCAAAAATTTTTTTGGCCTGCTATGAATCAAGACATCGGTACGTGGGCGAAGACTTGTATACATTGTCAGAAGAGCAAAGTCCAACGCCATACATCGAGTAGTCTTTCGTCATTCCCACCGAGCGACCGCTTTCAGCACATACATGTGGACATCGTAGGACCGCTACCTACTACAGCCGACGGACATCGATACTTAATAACAATCATCGATCGTCTTACTCGATGGCCCGAAGCGATACCTACACACGACATATCCGCTGAAACAATTACGAAGCACATCTACGAGCAATGGATCACTCGCTTTGGATGCCCTGCTTCACTCACAAGCGACCAAGGACGTCAGTTTGAGAGCGACTTATTCTCAAACCTAATGAAAATATTGGGAATCAAGAAAACTCGAACAACGCCTTATCACCCTCAGAGTAACGGCATAGTCGAACGCTGGCACCGCACACTGAAATCAGCATTAAGAGCCAAGCTATCCGAGCACAGTACTACATGGACCGACGTGCTACCTACTATATTATTTGGCTTACGTGCTTCATTACGCACAGACACAGGTGTTAGCACAGCCGAACTTACCTACGGATACAAACTAAGACTGCCTTGTGATTTTTTCAACGCGCAATCGAACATTCCAGTTGACGATTATACCTACGTAAACAAGCTACGTACAACTATCGACGCGCTCAAACCTACAAGTACGAAGACTCACGGTACGAAGAAAATTTTTGTGCATCAAGACTTACATACATGCACTCACGTGTTTGTCAGAGTCGACGCAGTTCGAAAACCACTTCAACCACCTTACGAAGGACCTTACCGTGTGGTGAACCGAACTGAGAAAGTATTCACTATTCAATTACCTAGCCGTCAAGCAAATATATCAATCGACCGATTGAAACCGGCATACTTACTTGAAGACTTTGAACCTGTTACCTCGTACCAGAATCCAGTTACCAGTCGAAACCATACCAGAACAGTTACCAAGTTACCTCCCAGTAGTACGATGAACAACAGTGAAAGCAAGCGAGCACGATCAGGCCGTCTCATCAAACTACCGGTACGCTTCGCTTGAGGGGGAGTACTGTAGCTACCGTATCCATGTTAGGTATATGAAAATAAAACACACAACCACTAGCGGTTAAATATAGAAATAGCTCTGACAAGAGCTGTTTATATTAGCGATTAACATGTTTTGGTATAGGAAAATAAAACACACAACCATTAGCGGTTTAATATAGGAATAGCTCTGACAAGAGCTGTTTATGTTAGCGATCAACGTGTGTTCTTCACTTCACTTTCACTGGACACCAAACGGAGAACAATTACTCGAATAGAAGGCAGCAGCAGTCGTCGCAGTCGTCTTTTTCGCAATGTTGTCCACGAGTTACACAAAATCCACGAGATGTTTCTTCCACGGCGCCCGGCGTGCAAATGGCCGACCGCACTACGCGACCTATATTTATAACCTCGCACCACCGCCGAGAGCGCATGCGTACTCGCGACTCGTGAAGCAACATCGTCCGTCTCACTCAACAAACTGTTTTCTCTGTCACACACCGTCACGTGACCATGTAAAATATTGTATAAAAATAGGGCAATTTTTAATAATAAATCATTCCTGTACATACAACGACTGGAGTATTATTCAACACACCATAATCGCTAAAATTTCCTTATCTTTTATTTTATTTTCTTCATACACTTCTTTAGTGACTTTCGATGACCCTGCTACATTATTGTTTTTCACAACCAGCACATTTCTTATGCAACACATGTAGTTTGTGAGCATCTCTCATCATATTCATCTAGCTATCAACCCAAGAAACAATTCCGCGTCGAAAAATAAAAATTAAAAAGAAGAAGTTAGCTACACTTAAAATTTTATATTAATGTAAAATAAATCTCAAGTCTAAGTTAATGTAAATAGAAAGCAATAAGCAATAAACACCACACGCCCTATCTTGGACATTACGTTTGCATGTGAGTCGCAATAAAATCCTTCGGTAGGCTACAGTTCTAAAATAAACATGGTAGGAAAGTTGTAATACGATAGAAGCGGTCAAACAACCACGTTCCTATCAGCTGAACGGCCGCGGCGCGATCTCATTTCAACTTTAGACGGTAGTACTTGCGCACGCGACTGTAAGGCGGTTTGAACACTTTTTTGCACTTCTTAATTATGCTAAAAATGTTCTTGCAATTATAACCATAATTGGCTCTTTTTTTTAACGTTGGGAAATCCTCTTGGATACCCGGCAGTGTAGGGGATACTGCGGGGTTATGCCGGATTCCTACCGGCTAAAACTTAATGACTTTCTAGGGCGGCCGTTGATGGGCGGGGATGTTATATTTTTGACTTCTCTTTTAATCTCTGACTTCATTAAAGTCGTAGTCCCGGCAGAATTAGGTCGTATTAGAGGATATATGTATGTAAAGATACTACACTATAGCTACTACACTATAGCAGTCATCTTTTTTTCTTCTTCTTTCCGAGGACATTTTTCGGATTTAGAAATGAAAATGTCATTTTAAAATTAGAATTTTAAAATGACATTTTCATGTCATTTTAAATTTCAAGCAGTCCACTTGATGGTAGGTGACTGCAGTAGCTTATTAACGCCATAGAGGTAAGTGGGTAGCCGACCTTAGTAGGATAAAAGGCTTAAGGGATTTCCCACCATTTTGAATATTATCAAATTTGAAGATAGTTAAATTGGTGGATGCGTAATCCACCAAAATGAGGGACTTTTTAAATTTAATATTATCTACCTTATCACAATTGACATTATAATTATGTTATAAATTGTCGTATATCTAATAGTGATTTAGGCATGTGTTCCGTTGAGCTTGGGTATAATCGTAGCTGATTTTACAGGGATTGTCCAGTTGTTTACTACGGAAGTACGAACAGAGAATTATCAAACGGACGCCATCTCAATGGAACATAAACCGTAGTGGCAGGCCACACTGCTTTTCAGTCATAAACTGAACAGCAGTAAAGTCCCCCTTAGGGTTGCTATACATATGGTCGGGCCGGCACATTTCATTTGGCAATTTTTATTGAACAACAAAGCCGACTCGAAATACCTTCTACATTATGTTCGACTTTCATTCGGCTTACCCGATCGGCAAAATCACCCGGGTTTTGGTTAGTAATTACACTGCGCGGGTATAGGCCAAGAGGCCTTTCTGCCGAACGTTCATCTACATAATAATATATTACCGACACGGCTGAAAGTAATAGCAATTTGTCTCATCTACACATATTCGATTATACCGCCCAGCTATGCCGGCCCGACCATATGTATAGCAACCCTTACAAAACACTATCGTGAAATATTAACACGTTCGGTGAGAGAGTACGGGATACCTGACGTTATTTTTCTTAATTTTTCTTATCCTTTATCCTATCAAAGTAAATAGCGTATTTGTAATGTTTATGGCGTTACTCATGTTAATAGACGACGGTACACTTTAGTTTCTAGTGGATTGTCAGCCGTATTCAATAAATATATTTTTTAAATATATTCTACACAAACCAAATAACAAACTTAATTTAAATAAAGCCAAACAGCCGGCAATTTGGATATTTCAAACATAAAATAAAACCTGATCAAAATCGGTCCATCCGTTTGAAAGCTACGATTCCATAGATACACAAATACACTAACACACGTGTTAAACTTATAACACCTCGTTCTTATGTCAGGCGTTTGGGGTTAAAAATATAGTCGCTGTCAGCCTCTGTCTGTTTCTCCACTAACTTCTACGAGTAAACCAGCCTATTGTGGTTGATACGGTTTTCACCAATGGAAAGAGCGATAAATTTAGAAGATATTAGTGTATGTATACTTTGCAGAAAAATGCATCCGTACGTAGCTCCCGCCCCCGAGTCGCTAGTTATGATATAAAAATAAACTTAAAAAGTAAGTTTATTTTTTAAAAGTAGTTGTTTTTAAAAAATTAACTTACATTTTAAATTTTGTTAAGACACTGTGTATGGACGGAAGTCACGCATTAATCCTTAATCCTCTGATCTCAGTTATAAAATGTGCTCCGATTCAATGAAACATAAATAATACCTACGTAGAACATTTACAATATTCAATAGCGGTGACTTAACCCGTGGTTCGTTCGACGCTATACACATTATAAATGGAAATATTCCGATCGCAAGATACTGTGCTGAGCTTCGGCCGCTCCCTTGTTCCATTCGGGAGATTATGAATTGGCAACATTACGCCCACAAAGGGTTAACAGATTACGTTATATTGCCGTAAATATATGGCAACATTTGTTGCTTTGAGCGCTCTTTTGTTTATCACATTTTATGATGTTGCTTACAGGTCACAACGTCCTGGTAAAATTGAATGTTTTTAAAAGCAACCTACTATGATCCGCATCGCACTTGCAGCACCTGTGGCGTTGCTTGTGTTATTATAGGCGTCAGTAACCACCTACCATCAAATGCACCTACCATTAAGTCAGCCTATCAGTTGACTTTAACATAAAAAAATATTAAATAAATAATTGTAAAGATATGTTAAGTTTCATAACAGGTTCACACTTAGGTTTAGATTCAGCATGCTCTGCTGATTTTTGTGATTTTAATTGATATTAAAAAAAGTATGTATTACAGACCTAAAAATCTTTATTAAAAATAATTCTTGGACGACCAAATTGGACTCTTCACATATGCAAACTTCACAGAGGTTTGTTAGAATGATATTATAGCAGCCATAGGCAGCTTTCTTAGTTCCCACGCTCGTATTAACAGTAGCTACGCAAGTTTCTATGGCATTCATTAGCACAATGGTAAAAAGTCGTGAAATTCACGGTTGCTATGACTAATCAAATAAGACTTTGAGAAACTTTTAGCCAAAGAACACTTTCAATATTTAACGCGTTTTCAATTCATTGAAAACGCATTGACAGCAAAATTATTGACCGCGACTTCGTACGCGCTGTATTTCGTATTTTGAAAATCCGACAGAAACCTAAATTTTTCAGGATAAAAAGTATCATTCTGATTATCAGAATTATTTTGTGTAGATAATACATATAAGGATATAAGGCATCTTTTACACAGCTTATTCTAAAACATAATTAAATATATCTTTTGTATTCTGCTCAACCTTAAACTAACCATCCATTTCAGAATGAACACTTGATACTATAAATAATACCAAGCAGATAACATTTTTCTCTGAGGAGAGTCGAGTGATTCAATGTCAAATTGTTCAAGGAAGCCACATGTGTTGATCGGCCCTGATTGTTTGTACAAGAGGACGCAGCAAACACATGGCTTATGTTTTTGTAATAGCATTTATGGGAACGAAGTATAGTTTGCTTTTTATTTTTAATTTTATATAAATATTTTGACCACAGCTCTATGTAAATTTCTATCATATTTTCTACATATTAAGTAACATTAAATACCTACATTTCTGAAACAATTTATTTATTTTTTGTAAGATTTAGGTACGTAAAACTGCCAAATTCACTATGAGCTGTGTACTTTCATTAGTAACGAAATTTCATTTTACATTGTAAATCAGAATACATTAAAACGTCAAGCATATTAATGTTTACACAAATTAACACCTTTAGTACCTAACCTTTACTAAACCTTTAGTACACCGCCGGGTACCTATTTTTTCATAAACAAGATGTACAACCATAGAAAATAAAGTTGTAACCGTAACAGTTTGTAACTCTATGTGTACAACACACCTCTCGTTCAAGTTAAATTTAAGTTAATAATAAGTTGCACCTGCTTATGAATATTAAGTAAAAATCCACCACATTTATCGGACTATAGAATCGATTGCGCGGTCACTCCTCTTAATTGGTTCCTCCCGCTCAAAGGATTACTGGTATAAGGACGGGTATCCTTATTAAAGATTTTAATAATTACAAAACACCTCAAAAACGGTGCAGCGCCAATGCAACGTCAGACAGAATTTAAATAACTTGTTGATTAATCACAAGTTGTCTTACCCAAAATAAAATTGCTTCATACTAGCGACAAGGCTCCGGCTTCGCACGGATACATTTTGTCGGTACTATGTGTATATAGTATTTTTTCAAGAAATTTTTCTATAATAATAAAACCTAATTAAGTTTTTTTTCCTTGGCGAAGCTAGGAGCGGCTCGCTACTTGTTGATAAAATTTAGTTTATTTCGTGCATTTTTCAATAAATACCTAGTACATACTTTTTAACTACTCGTACAATAAATTACTATTTATTCCGTTGACTGGAAGTAGGATGGTAGACGATACCTATAAAAAATTAAATAAAGTCACTGTTCGCCTCTGACTGTCTCCAACAACTTCTTCTAAACTACCTAACGGATTTTGATAAAGATTTCATTGGTGGATTAACGACATTAATGACAGAACGATAAACAAGAAAGGTTTATGTAGGTTTGTTGAATTTGCTGAAAAAATTTTCTCCGTGTGAAGCTAGTAAATGAATTAGTAACTATTTATATATTAGTAATAAAAATAACCCTATAATATAAAAATTTTACCTAAATAACGAAAGTTTTAAAATTACTCTAATTTCTCTACAGACTTGTAATGTAATCGAAGTGTAGCATAAATATTTATATAAAAGAAAAGGTCCAGACGAATTATTTGTCTTCTGTCCACACAAACTTAAAATGTTGATATACAAAATTAAGATTTTAAACGAGTATTTGGAAAAAAATGAAGATAATTAAAGTCCCTTAATACTTACGTATGTATAGATGGAATTCGTCGAACATCAACCACCAGCCGTTTGTCCTTTGATCGGACCGCCAATTAAAATGCCAGCTACCTCACCAACCCTCCGACAAATCCTCCCAATAATAAAAGCCCAAAGAGGCAAAGTACTAATTAGCCATAGAACTTTGAAGATTCAGAGAAATCCCTAGTCTAAGTGGATAGTATCGTTAATTAGTGATGAGAATGGATATCCATTCACAAATCACAAGACAAGTACAGTCGAAGACAATTTTTATGAACACTCGCATGATTACTTATTCAATTTAACGTCAACGTTGCATCGCAACCCACTTCCGGCTTCGCCCTGGATGCATTTTTTATACACAAACCTTTGACGTTTATCCCTCTTTCCATTTGTGAAAGCCACATCAAAATCCGTAGGGTGGTTTAGAAACAGACAGACGCGGACAGATTCGGCGACTTCGTTGCAAAATATTATTTTTTTTCTACTTAAATAAAAATTTAATTAAGTTTTATTATACTTATGTACCGTCCGTAAAAAAATAACTAAGTAATGATGAAAGCCGCATGAAAAGTTGTTGCATGCTTTAGGAGGAGTTAGCGGATATATACAGAGAGAAAGCGACTTCAAATTATACTATATGTTGAAGGATTAGTAGGATTAATACGTAGGTGTCCATCTTCAGGATTTACAAAAATCAGAATAATAGACTTAAATAATTTACTTAATTTTGTTTTTTCTAAAATTTTATTTAGCTCTGTTTCCAACTTTTCTAACCATTGTAAAGTTCTAACAACCTTACCTTTATAAAATTAAAAATATTTTAATCCAAATCCAAAGAAATTGCATTCTTTTTTGAGGAAAAACATTCGGCCGACTGTAACGAGAAGATCAGTTCTGACCCAGTATTACGTTTTGAGATTGGTTTTAAAAGTTAATATCGATCAACATTCCACTCCTTTGTAAAATCTGATTAAAATTCCCAACTATGGAACAACTAACAATCTGCAAAAGCTAACGCTGACCGGGAGTGGGGCGATAAATTTTCATTAACGTCAACATGCTAAGTTCCTTCTTTTCTTGTTGTCAAATCCCCCAATTAATTTGGTCTGGAACAATTTCGATTCGTCGCTAAAACTGTGGAATTTTAGAGAACTGGAAGTTGGGATGTGGGAACGCCTTTCCATTTTACATGTAGGTAAATAAGGCGAAGGTTTATATGTATTCTTCATTCAATAATTTTATTGTGTGTTAATAAATAAATCTTAATCATTTATTTAATAAACGTTTTTAAAGTAACATATTAAAATGAATTAATCGACTCATTCGCCTTAAAACTATGTGAAATTTCGGGTTTCAAAACTCATAACAAAAAAGTAATAACTGAAACGGAAACTACACCTAATTATCTTCTATATCTATGTTTATACGTACATATTTTTTAAAGTCGCTGTCCAAACAAAATTGTGCGCAACCACTACTAAACCTCCTCATCCAAGGAATTTTGATATCTAGTTAAATTTTGATAGATGTATAAACGAGGAAAGTTTGTGTATATAATTTTCAGGAAATAAATAGCGGCTCGCTAGAGAAATTACATTTTATAGCTAATTTAATATAATACACTAGCTATTGCACGTGACTTCGTCCGCGTAACTTTATAAAATACAGCCTATGTTACTCGCTGATAATATAGCTTTCTATAGGTAAAAGAATTTTTAACATCGACCCTACTTTATTCATTACAAAAACACAAATCTTCTTTCTTTATAATATTATGTAGTATATAAAATATACAAGTTGAACCTGGCCACGCTTCGCTGTGGCTCAGTGAGCAACGTTCCATGGTTGCCATAATAACGGTCAACGTATGAAAATTATGTTTTTTTTTATAAAAAAATACATATCCGTTGAAATTTTGTGAAAAAAGTATATAAGATCATTCCTCTGTTTAAATGCAAATTTGTGTAAAAATTTCAAGTCAATCCGTCGGCTAGTTTTCGAGTTTTTGAGTAATACACAAACCTACACATTCACTAATATACCCAATTTATTATATATAATTTGTCAAATTGAACTGTATTTTTTCGTGCTTAATTTTTCTTAGCAATATTTAGTGTAACGAGTAGTTTTAGAATAATATTATTTTATTTTACAGGCGCCAGTGAATGGATGCCGAGAATTAGCGAAAATGTTGAGTGGGTATAAATTTTAAACAAACTAATGTTTCGACAGGAACCACGAACTCATGTTCAGTATTTTACTTTGAGATAAAATCTAATAGAAATTTTGTGTTCATATAAACTTTAACGGCGAATTTCGTAAACGCTTTTAGAGCTTTCGCTTAATAAAACAAAACTTCGCTAGCGGGTCATGGTAGGAGATAACTAAATATGTACCTTTCTCACAAAGCTTTGGAAGTTTTAATGTCTTAAGGAATTTGTCTAATATGTTATAGTATTATATCGTTTTAGCTCATATTATATAAAGAAATTATATATATAACTAGTGTATATAAATATAACTACTAGTTATAAGTAGACCGCGACTTCTTCCGCGGCCCTTTTTGAGAAAATTAAAAAACTGCAATAATTATTGCGTTCGGGACATCCGCAACAGTTATTGACAATGTTAATAGATAATTAAACGTACAAAGTTGTTTGAATATAGTGAGCAATAAAATGACAGTATTCGTAACATACAATTATAGATAAAACAGTTGAAGACGTGAGTGGATGAAGGTGGATAAGTCGCTTAATTCCAATTTTGAGCAAATCGAGGTTAAAGTTTTTCTTTTAATTTTTGAGATAAATCGCCACGGAACTGATTTTGTATTAAATTATGATGCAAAGTTGTGTAAACAATCTAAAATATTAATTCTATGATAGCAATTAAACACTTTATTATTTAATTTAAAAAAAAAAGTGAACATAGCTCCTTCTTCCCTTAACAAAAGTAGACCTTTATGCACTTTTTGCTTTTTAAAATTAACCGAAACTGTAATTTAATGTTTTTAAATTTTCAACTTTCTATTTTCCAAAATATGTCTTAAATCGACGATCTAAAGGTCTGTTATCATTTATATGGACATATTACTTTCATCAACGCAATAAAACGAAAAAAAAAAAAAACCAAAAATGTCACCTTTATCCACTCACGTCTTCAGTTACAAATAATGCATACAGTGAATAATCGTATGAAAGTGAAAAAAAAAATTGACATGAGAGTTCTTTCGTATTAATGATAACAGTAATAAGATAGCATATAGATAGAGTAATAGATATCGAAATATTATTATGTTATTCCATAAAAGTTTTATTATATATTTTAATTTTGTATTAACTTATACATAACTAATATAGGAAAAATAATTTATTCAATTTATACTCTCAGTTCACTAATTCAAACACATGTCAACGTATGCACATTTTATTTGAATCAATAATAATAAATATAGGCAAGAAAAATTTAAATAATAATTAAATTAAAAAAAAATTGTTTTCAAAAATACTTCATTGTTCTGGCGGCGTAATACACGCTTGCGATTGCTAAGACAGAAAGGAACGAGGAGAATAATACCTGAAATGAAATTAGGGTTTTAAGTCAATGTGTATATTATTTTGACTCTACCTACTCTTACTCTTACTTCAAGAAAATTACAACATAGATACATTTAAATATAACGAAATATGGATAAAGATATATGAGGTACGAGATACCTGACCACTTATAAAAGGCCAACGCGAAATAACAGCATGTGTGCTGTTGTGTTTCGGTGATTGAGCAAGGTATGACAGAGTAAACATTGACAATTTATATAAAAGATCGTCCGCTTCGCTTTAAACCTTATAGGTTCTTTATTAAAGTTACAAAACGTTAAAAAACGACAGAAATGTTTATGGGAATGTGATTTTTCTTAAATATTTCTTAATTACCTTATTTTGCCATTCACGGTTGTTCACACACTTGCTATACGGCATTATTGTGAATGTTACAGAATTGTACAAAGGCACCCAAATACTGGGAAGTAACCAATAAATAAAATCGTCTAGTGCTTTGCGAATTCTATATGAAAGACGTGTCACGAGGTCTCGCATCTGTAATTAAATTTATATTAGTTATTTTGTAGTGGCGAGTCACACTGTATGTAGGTTACAGTCAAGTGGCATCCAGTACAAAGTAGTGGCAGTCATTTTTGAATCTCCGCCCTTTCGCAGTAATTAGACCTGGCTGGCGGCAGTAACCACCACCTTACAGAAGACCACTGTGAAATAAAAGCATTTGTCCTGTTGTGTTGTGTCTGTGAGTGAGTAAGGCATGCCAGAACTCATTGCTCAATCCGTTCTTAAACCCTTATCCTTAATCTATGGTCGGGAACGCTCTTGCAGCACCTGTGGCGTTGCTTGTATTATAGGCACCTACCATCAATGGGCCATGTGTCTGTCCATCGACATTAACATAAAAAATATTTAAAAAAAAAACAATCTTTCTATTTCACATTTTATACTCAATAAAAGGAATACCTCTATATAGTTGTACATTGCTAAATCACTTATAGCATGCACATCCTCCCATCTCGTTTCAGAGTACTCTGTTAAAATGGCTTTCAAATTATCGTTGTGTTTCTGAAATAGCAGATCAAGCAAGGTGCAGTCTTCGAACCCTGCGTTCATTCCTTGTCCATAGAATGGAACCACTGCATGAGCGGCATCACCAATTAGTAGCGCCTTATCATCTATATGAAAGGGACGACACTGAAATTACAAGTAACCATTATTAAGGTTGATTAAAACTAAATGTTACATGATAAGGTAAGTAGATCAGGTCAGGACGTTAGCGTAAATTGGGAATAATTTTAGATGAGTAGGATATACCTAAAATAGGAATAATTCTTCTTAGCAACCAAGGCTTTGATTATTGAATGAAGAAAAAATGAATTCAAACCAAGAATGGTTGAATCGTTATCTTGTTAAGCACTCGTTATGAAGTATAATTTTCTTATTCAATTTACCTTAACAGTAAGCAACGGAGATGGTGATCCATTAAAAAAATCATCAATCAACTTTTTACGACCGATTAACGATATGGAGTCAGGAAAATATTTGTCAAAGAATGCAATTAATTTCTCTTCTGTATCGATTCTCTTGAAATTTTCAAAAGGCATAAAGAGCGTAACAGTCCAAGAACAATCTTGATTTGGCAAAGCAATCATCATGAAGGTGCCCCTTGGCCAAATGTGTAGATAATTCTTCGGCATCTGAAACTGTGAAACATAAACCATTTATATAAATATTTGATGAGAAATATCAAACATGAACAATAATTGTCGCTATCTAGTGCAAAGAAACAATAAATCATGATAATATGCGATCTTGGCATATATTTACCTACATCGTTTGAATATCGTCTGTCATTGCACTTAATATCAAACTTTGTTTATTTGTTTTTAATGATTGCTTACTAAAAGTAAAGTAAATATTCATCAAATTGTATTTAAACATTATTGAGTTCAAACGTGTTTAAAATGTTTTTTACGCCGATAACTTTTTTTTTGTTTAATTTAATAACGAAAATCAACTCATTACCAGACAAAAATGAGTTTCAGTCATATTTAACACCTCAAAATTACGAGGTTGATTCTTCTGTAAAATGTATAATTGATATTTTAGATAAGGAAGTTGCATGTAACACTCATATAACAATAATACTGAATGATAGCGATATTAATACTTTACTTAAGAATATATATAATAACGAATGTTATACGGCTATCGTAAAACAATACAATACTTATAATTGGATTATATTTAACGAACTTTACATTATGGTATCAAAAAACAGTGATGAATTGCTCACAATTCTGTTAAAAATGGATAAAGGTATGTTTTGGAATCCAAGAGCAAGATTCATTATCCATGTATCAAGGAGTAATAGTGAAGATATCAGTGAAATGTTCGAAGCCATGATAAAGTTGAAAATTTACAAAGTGGTCATCATTACGAATCTAAACGATAACGTTGTAAAAATGTACACATACAACTCTTTTAACAATAATGGCAGCTGTGGGAAATACATTGACAAAGTAATAGAACTTGGTAACTGTGATAATATTGAGAATATAATTCGAATTATACCAAAAGTTCCTCGCCACGGATTGCAAAATTGCACCATAACGGTTAGCGCAAGTGAAGATGTACCAAATTTCGTTCTAAACAATTTTACTGTACATGGCAAATATATATCTGGTATAGAACAATACATCTTTGAGACTATTTCTAGGGTTGAAAATGTTCATATTAAATATGATTTTGTACATCCAACGCTTGCTTATGGAGTTGTCTTACCTAACGGTACGGTCACAGGTCAACTTCAATATTTAAATTCTGGCAAATCTGACTTTGTAGGTGGTGGGTATATTTTAATAATAAATAGAGCACAATTCTACGATCACATTTCTGGATATGACTACGCTCTTTATAAACTCTTCACCCCGATGGAAGAAGTAGAACATTGGAGAAAAATTTATCAGGAATTTGATTGTCTCACATATGTTTTAATAATGTGTACTTTCATTTTCATCGTTTTCGTTATTAGGGTTGTTAGAAAGTTTACAGATGATAAAAGTAAAAGTTCAAATTCAAATATAATAATCAAATTGTGGGGTTATCTTTTGGGGCAAAATGATGAACAATTGCCTAGAGAAAAAAATATGAGAAGCATATTAATATTTTTATTAATATTTGCTTTCTCTTTAAACAATTTCTATTACACTGGTCTATATAGTTTAATTACAGCCAATAGGCATATAAAAAGACAAATCTCTGTGGAAAATATAAATGAAATACCGTACCAACCTTGCGTTAGCGACATGACAAGAGCACTGTTTCTACATAATTCTAACAAAACATTTCCTAAAAATAAATATGAATTGGAATGTAAATTTATGTCATCAGTTTTGAGGACTGTATATTCGAAGAAAGACGTTTATGGTATTGAAATGGAATATAATCTGTATTCGCCGAATGAAGAGAGTTTAGTTGATAGTGACGGAATTCCAAAACTAGCTGTTTGGGAGTTCACAAGTAACAGTATATTGTGTATTTTCACAAGTAGAGGCTTTCCGTTGCTTGATGAATTTAATAATATCGCAATTCGAATGTTTGAAACTGGTCATGTGATGCACCGTACATCAATGATATTGAAGAAGATCAAATCTCGCCAGACGAAGAGAAGTAAAACTCGAACAATTCGATTGATTGATCTGATTATTCCTTTCGCTATACTTTTATTGGGTGTAATTGTATCATGTTTTTGCTTATTTATTGAAAGGTGTATTAAACGTATACCCATGGAAAATAGATAAATACCAAATAAATAATAGTTTAATTACGTGCACACCTATGTCTACAAATAATTGCAGATAATCTACGGTAACAATGTGATGGATAAATTTAGGAATTTTCTACTATTTATACCTATTTTGAGATGGCACTACAAAGTTGATACTCTTAAATAGATATACTAAGTTCATGCACTCTATGTGGTCAAATAAAGTAGGCTTTGTATGTTGTAAGCTACTTACACCGCCGTTCTCATCGGCTGGAATGCATAATTCTAAGTATCCGTGTTCTATATACTTCTGGCTGTAATCGAAAAGAGGCTGCTTTGTCATTGCCTTACGAACAGTTGAGTATGCGCCGTCAGCTCCAATTATTAGATCTGCTGTCACGTCTACTTTCTGCTTAGTGTCCGTTCTAAAATTGCACGTTCTATGATTAGGCATAAGATGGTTTGGAAAATAAATCTGGCTTCAAAGCAGGCATCAGTCGGGACTGCTTTGATTGTCATTTGTCAAAATGTTAATAAATTTTCTTCTCCTTACCTACATACTATTATCCATTATTGGCTAAGCTTTCCTGTGTAGCTTTGAATTTACCAATAAATAACAATTTAAGTACATTTACGTATTTTATTTATGTAATTTTATTATTTCAATTTTTTAATATATAAGAAAATTGTACTTAAATTTATTTTGACCTAACATCTTAGATGTTAATATATAATTTTAAAAACGAGTAGAGATTTCTTGAGTGTTTATTTAATTATATTAAAGCAATTGGCTGTCTTAATTATAAAGATGTTTTATAATTTAATTTGGGAACTCACTTAAGGAAGGTCAAAGAACCCTTCTGCAGATTCGCTTCAATTAATTTGTGATTGAAGTGCCTTTCGACATTGCTGTAATTTTCCGATTCTGTAATAGTAAGAGAATATTAAATTAAACATCAATTTAATTATATTCCTAACATTATTATCATTATTATTAACATTATTATTGCTATGCAAACAAATATTTCAAAGTTTGTTTATTTACCATGTACTTACTCGTACATCATAGGTAATCTATGAAAATACTGAACCGTTGATAAAATTTATTTCACTGAGCTATACGCTCGCACTAATTAACTTTAATTCAATTTAAAAATCTTAACTTTATCCTTACTTATTTGTAAATCAAGTCAAGAGCACTGTTTGCTTGCATAATTGGCGTGCGTCGTTTAAGCAAACACGTTTTTTTGTTAAAGTTTGAGCCTTCTTTTGTCTGACGATGATGCGGACTGAATCGCCCATTTCTTAAAAGGAGACCACTACCATAGTCTAAACAAACAACTCTACTAATCGAATTTGGATAAAATGTAATAATTAACTAGACTTAAAGTCCTTGTAGTAATATGAAGTAAAATAAATTCTGAAGTCTGAAGTCTCTAGAAAAACCAATTATATCTACATTTGGTTGTAAGTAATCATAACTATCCCATATACTAAATCCTATATTTTATTGTTAATATAAAATTGCAATTAATCAAGTATGAAACGTTCATGTAATTACCTTTTAAAAGTGACGAGTTCAAATAATTGCGACCCACAGAATAAATGCACTGTAAAGAGTGAAAAATTAATTATACAATTATTTATTATTTAATTTATACAATTAAGTTTATGTGCGACGTGAAAAGATCCTGAAAAGTTACTGCCGCCAGACGGGCTGCCCTAATAACTCTTTCCAAATCCAAACCCGAGCCAACTTTGAAAAAATAATTTCCAAAGTTGACCCCGCCGAGACATTAGGCAATCACCCTTACCACTCATCAAACGGGCTCGTCAAAATTTCCGTCCTATCTTAATCTCAAGATACCTGTTTGGTTCTTGCATCATAAGGAATGACGCGCGTTGAACTATCTAGCCCATGAAGCATGCGGCCGACCATAGGGATACCGTGATCTTTGATAATGTGTTCCTCCATCCCTACATCCTTCAACGCTCGCCTGCCACGTACCGACAGCGCTAAGTTGATCGATCTGCCTCTTACATGAGGAGTTTTTCTTATATCTGGAAAGACAGAATAAGCACAAAGGTACACTTCCGCGCTCCTCTTTAAATATTGGCCTCATCTTCCTCCTACTCCTCCTCCAGTAAAAACAGAATTTCGGTATTCAACATTTTCTTACGACGGTCTTTTACGAACGTCGTCATCATCCATATATATATAGATATATATTATACTAGTATAACCCCGCGACTTCGTCTGCGTCCGATCGCTACCAAACTTCACAGGAAAACCCGCTGGACTAATTTGAAGATTGTCTGAAAGTTTCACCTTTTAGATATTAAGATATCTATGTCTACGCCTATATCTATATCTACATGTCTATCTCTATCTTTACATATGTACATAATATGATGATAATTGTTAAAATAAAATCGTAAACGAGCGTAACGTAAATATGATAAATATATAGTAATATAATTATAGACAATAATTACAGACAATTATAATTATATTATAATTATAGACAATAATCAAAGACAACAATTGGAAGGAAAATGCCATTTAATTTGGCCACTATTGTTGTTATAATTGTATGTGTGAGGTACTGGCTCTATGGCTCCTAACGTCGAAGCCCCACCGTTTCTTCATAGGTACATCCAGTAAAAGACGTCGCACTATCATTCCCGATTCCTGACGCGAATCCTCAAAATCCCAACATTAACCTTGAAGGTATAAACGCGTCTCGCCGGTTTCTTCGCCGTGGAAACATACTTCCGAACCTGTGCTACATTAATTTAATTTTAATGTGATAGTCAGTTATTCGCAGCGACCGAATTCATTCATGTTTAAAGATACTAAAACAAAGTATTCACAATATTTAATTAATGAATTATGAAATCTTTACCTTCACGATACTCGTAGAGATGAACATGATGACCTCGTTTAGCTAAGTACAAAGCCTCCACTGAGCCAACCTGGTGAATTATTTTAAAATTTGTTTTTAAAAAAATTATAAAATTTCAAAAATCCTACGCATTAAAAGAATTTGATGCCTAGTATTTACTACACTCAATAAGACTATGTTTATTTATTTGAGTTGCTGCTAAATTAAAAACTCCCGGCACACGCACCGTTACAAAATTAAAAATAAAGTTTTTCTTTTAATTAAAGGCGTCGGGGACCTTAATAGATAAAACTCCGTAATTCGTGTACAAATTAATTGCAATTGTCAAGCCCATTGGATAAGTGGAAAGGATGCTTGCCTAACGTCTCAGGGGCCCCGGGTTCGATTCCCGGCGGAGTCAACTTTGGAAATGAACTTTGCAAAGTTGGCACTGGTCTGGATTTGAAATGTAGTGGCAAGGCACACTGTGTTTCGCAGTCATATGGGCAGTTCGTCTGGCGGCAGTAACCACCCCCTTTCAGAAGACCACCGTGAAATAACAGCATATGTGCTGTTCTGTTTCGGTGAGTGAGTAAGGGATGCCAGAGCCCATTACCCCATCCCTTCTTTATCCCTTATCCTTAATCCTTCTATGGTCGGCAGCGCACTTGCTGCAGTTATGCACTTATGGCGTTGCTTGTGTTATAGGCGGCATCAAGTAGACCGTCAGCCTGTCTGTCGAACTTAACATAAAATATATATATATCAGATGCGATGTTTGTACAAATACGAGTATCTACTATGCCTATAATGAAATAAAAATTGATATAATATTTACGTCTTAATGGTTTCGTAATCTTAATGGTTTGTTTCGGCGATTTCTCAAGAATTTTATTTTATTTTTTAAGGTTTATAACAGTAAACCTCCTCAAGTTTTAAACGAATTGAAAATTTAATAGAAACCAATACATATCACTCCGAAAACAACTAATATTCTCGGTTTCATTCTTAGATTTCTCGTTTTCATTTTTGCAGTGGCCCATAATTTTGACTCGATCGAGAAAATGTAAATTAAACGGTTTTTTTACATGTGAAGTAGCCAGGCTGAAGGTCCATTCGGTGGTAGGTTGCTACCGTCGCCAACGCCAATATCCTTCAATAAATTAGTTTTCTATTTAAATAATCCTGTCCGAATCAGTCAATAAGTTAGTCATCTTGAAACTATAGACCCTTCTTTTTGGTATCGGTATATGACAATACATAAATTAACTTACCAAACCAGCTCCAACTATTGCCACATTTAATTGTCTCTTAGCTTGTCCATTTTTTTGCAAATCCATTTTTTTATTTAACAATTTATATACGTCGGACGATATATATATTAAAGTATTTAGTAAATAATTACGCTGGAGATGTTTATCGATGCTCGTCTTGAGTAAAACTAATAATAATTACTACTCACAAACTCAATGTCAAGTTTCTATTATCATGAATTAATCTATTTTCTAGGGCGCCTTTATAGAGATACTTATTATATAACTCTCTTCAATACCTATCGCTACGAAAGAATAAAATGACTGTTGAGTAAAAGAGAATTATCAAAGGAAAAGCGTTTACATATATCAAATAACGACATTTGATACGAAGTACACTCATTCACACAATTTTTACAATAAAAAATTTATTAATGTCGATACGAAATACCAGCACAATGTGTACTTGGCTTATTCCATAAAGGGGTGTTTCTTTCACTAGATTGTATAAATTCTTATTCTATCTATAAATATTTTTATAGATACTAGAGGTCACCCAGGGGTCTAAATTCGACCATAAACAATCCAATTAATATTTTAAATGCGAAAGTTTGTATCTTTGGATGTTTCTTCTTCAATAGGGCTTCTTCAAACTGTCTATTTGTTCGTGTGAATATAAAAATTTCTTTTTACATAACAATAACTAATTCAAAACTTATTAGCTACTGCAGAATAAATTGATAAACATTTTGTTTATATGTGATTGATTGCCCTTTATTGCGTATTACCACGTAAACTTTATATCATATTGTAGGTATAATATGTATATATACCTGTATATTACCAAAAAACTTACTGCACTATAAATTTAGCTAATACACTATTTAATGCAGTGTATTTTGCTAGTTGCATATATTTTTTGGTTTTGGTGCTTTTTCTTTGTAGAACACTAATAAAAATTAATTAATAAAATAGAAATATTGAGAAAAATAGGCACACACCGCTTCGGATACCCTAGTCTGGCATTTTGTAATATGTGAATGTAAATTGAGTTAGTACTTATATTATTTTTTTTAAATAACCCTTATCTCAATTATCAAGAAGCTTAAAATGGATTCATTTCAATTTGTTAAACACCACTTTAAGCTCTTACTCTTTAAAAAAAACAACGCGGTCGTCAGGTGACTAGACGACGCGTTGACACGCAACGACCGCGTAGCTTTTGTTCAAAGTCCACGAGTCTTTATAAATACTTATAATCTATAATATATTATACTCATGTATTAACTATATGTATTACTGTATCGTAAGTAAGTATCGTCAAAATCCATTCATTAAATTTTTCGTAAAAGAGTATAGTTTCGCTAATTAAACAGAATCATTTGTTAAACAGAAGTCACGGTTTGTCACCTTGACCACAAACAATAAACACGCAATGATTGTCTATATTTTATAGCAAAAACAAAAAGATCTAAGTAATGGTTTTTCTTTATGAGTTTATTATTTTAAAATATTCACTAACTGTGCCCGGCGGCTTCACTTACCTAGGTAAATTCAGTTACCTGTCATGTAATTGATCCGTTAACGAAATAACAAACCTACGATAATTGCATTCGTAGCAAAGAATCACTAGTTGTTTTTATTTTGGAATATTTGTGTGATCTTCATTACAATACATTCTAAAAATCTAAACAAATAGGTAGTAGTAAATATGTGCCCATAGGTACATATTTAGAAAAAAAAGCTTACTATATAGCTATACAATTCAATTCAATCAATCATTTATTGCAAAACCATAATGTATAGGATAGATGTTACAAAATTTATAAAAACCAGTGTAATGGACCCTGTCGGGCATGCAACCTCCCATAGAAGAATATGTAATGTAAAATATTAATTGTTAATTTTAACAAATAAATAAAATTTGTAACTTATTTTTTATTCACATTTTGAGCAAATATATATTTCTTTCTTTGTTTCTTAGCTATTAAAACGTTTGTTTTAAAAAGGGCGCGGACAAAGTCGCCCGCGAAAGCTATGTAGTATTACCTAAATAATAAATTTTAAAGGCAAAATTACTGCGTTCGACTGTACAGATAAGTATTAGTAGGTAACTGATCCATAGGTTTAAATCACCTGCAACTCGATACTGATACAAAGCCGATGTAGGTTTTTAAGAATGTGGCTGTTTTTATAACAAAAATAGATTATTTCTATGATCAGCATTTTTTGATGTAAAGATCGTCAGACAGGCTACGCTACTTGATGGTAGGTGGCTACAAGTAACGCCACAAGTGCTGCAAGTGCGCTACTGACTTTAGTGGGATTAAGGATTAGAAAGGGCTCGGGCATCCCTTACTCACTGTTGCACATATACTACAAAAAAGCACAAGTGCTGTTGTTTCACACATGTCATCCACATGGATTCAGCTACCAGATGTAAAGGGGGAAATGTGGGGAAACGAGTAGTGTTCCCACACCATGTACTTTGAACGTATGAGTATATTCTAAGTTGGCTAGACAGTCAATTTAAAGCTATCAGGTGAGAAAAGTAAGTAAAAATAGGGCTAACTTCATTTATTTACTAAAGGCAAAGCAAAGGCTAGTATGACATAAAAATAAAAAACAAAATGTTATAAAAAAGTCATTTATTCTTAAACATACTTCGATACCTTAAACTTAAAAGGTAAATAATTAAACTCTATTATATTTGTTAAATTTAAATTCTCAAAAACTCATATTAGAGGGCATAGAAGATACGTCCTCCGAAGGGCTCTGGCTGGAACTGAACGAGCTGAAGGTCTCCCTGGTCTCCTCCTTGATGCGAAGGTGGTCGGTCGTGGACGGGATGTGCAGTGGCGTCTTATCTTTATGCTCCTTTTCTTTCGACGACTTATCTTTGTTGCCATGTTTGTGCTTGTGTTTGTGTTTATGTTTCTTTTTATCCTTCTTCTTCTTCTTGGCCTGTTCATGTAATGCTTCGTATTAATAGAGAAGAATATAATATAATGTGTATAGAAGAATACATAGCAGAGACTACTATAGAGTCTGTCAAATTAATGAACCCGTGATTACGTGAAATCGTCTGCACAGAAAATTCATTGAACATTATATTGAATTCCAATAGAGTAGTTGTTAATGTGGATATATTGAGTATCAAATTATATGTAGTGTGTAAACTAAGAACTAAGAACTTACAATAAAATTTTCAGCACTTACATATACTGTTGGTGTAGTTTTGATCTCGATATTTCTTTTCCTAAACTCTTTGCATAACCAAGCCAATGATGAGTAGGTATATTTATTATGTATTTTTAATATATTTTTTCATTTTTAGAATTTACTAAAGTATAGGCAAGCCTGTGTATGTTTATCTTTATATTAGAGACTGTTAATCCTGTTTTTTTTTTTTTCATGAAGAGAAAAACCTTATATTCTCTCTGGCAGTTTGCAGATTAAGATGATGCGGCGTTTACATTTGTATCAATTAGTTTCGGCAAACAAATAGCAATAAATATATGTTTATGTGGATGAAATAACAGTTATAATGTACCTTAGGAGGTCCATCTTCGCGGTCCCTGGTAAACATTCCTGGCTCGAATCCAATGGGGCCTCCTCCGCCTGCAATGCCTGGCAACGGAGCCGCATTGTCCGATATCGATTCACGGCCCAGTTTCGTGTCCTCCTAATGTCAACATTTTTCATACATCATTTAGGATTAGAGGTCCCGGGTTCGATTCCCGTCAGGGACAATTTCGGAAATGAACTTTACAAAGTTGGCTCTAGTGGCAGGGCACACTGCGTTCCGCAGTCATGTGGGCGGCCCATCTGGCGACAGTGACCACCCCTTTACAGAAGACCATCGTTATGTAACAGCATGTGTGTGATGTTGTGTTTCCGGTGAGTAATGGATGCCAGAGCCCTGTTCCTCCCTTTCCCTTCCCAATCTTCTATTAAGCTTATTATGTACAAAGAAGTACGCACTAATTCGGGTAGAAGGCGCTTATTTCATACAATTAAATGTCACTGAGGGTGTCGCTCACGGATCATGACGGCGCAGGTTCACTGTTTTTTCCTTATACTAAAAGTGCCCCACGGGCCAGTGTACACTTGTGTATAAAACTTGAGCAAATTCTCACACTGTAGACTCCAAGTGACATTTCGCTGTTAATGGTGGTGACGTCAACCTTGACGTCCTCTTCCTTGATGCTGTCCAGAGGTACTGGCAGCTCACTCCCCGTAGCCAAACTTGTGGAGACCAGCACACCGCCCTCCGCACCCACCCCGCCCTCTGACGACTCCAACTTGACCTGCACAAAACCATTTAAACCTTATTTTGGCATTGGTAACAACAATTATATATTACTCTTAACTACTGACAAGCATACTTCAAAGGAGACTTTCATCACTTGATATCACCTATCATTAAGTGGACCGTTAGCCTGTCTGTCGATCTTAACATAAGTAAAATCACCCACCTCTTCCACTTCCTGTTTAACGACAGTGATCTCTAAATCTTTCTGCTTGTCTCTCTCTCTCTCCCTCTCTTTCTCCCGTTCGAGTCTCTCCCTCTCCTTGTGGTGCATCTGCTTCATGATCGCCTGTATTTCAGGCAGAGGCAGGCAAGTGGGCCGCTTCAGCCCGTACAGAGTATAATACAAGTCCACTAGGTCACACCTTAACCTTGCGTCGTTTGATAGGTTATTGTTAATGTTGTTCCATAATCTGAAATATATCAGGTTTATGAAGTTACATTACATCAGGACGGAACAAAGAGAATTATGGATAGTGGTAAGCTTTCAAAATAACTGTTTCTCCCTTAGGCTAAATCCACTCTTATAGTCCAGCAGTGAACATCCTAAGGCTGAAATGATGATGATGATGATGATGCACATTATTTCATCTCATTTCTCTAATTTTTATTTTGATATTAATATGATTGTGCAATGAAGAGTTCAATTGTGTGCTGTACATTTTGGGAGGTTTCGGAAAGAGTCCGTCAAGGCGAGGCCACTCAAAATTCTCACCTGTGAACGACGGTCTCCGTGTCGAGGCGGTGCCGCTGTGCGCGCTCGAAGGGCGGGTTGGCGAGAAGCAGCCGCACGAGGCCATGGCGGACGCCCGGCTCGGGGTCCGACTCGCAGGTGGCCAGCAAGGCGGACAGGTCCTCGGCGCGTCCGTCCACCCGCACGTAGTCCACGAGGCACTCGAGCGCCGCCAGCCGCACGTCGATGTACTGGCCGTACTGCGCGTAGGCGCGGAAGACGGCCGCCGCGCTGGGCAGATGGCCGCACTGCTGCAGCCGCCGCACGGCCCGCAGGCAGCTCACTGTCACCGTGTGCTTGTAGCACGGCAGCACCTTCTCCAGGTTCAGCACGCGCGTTATCTCCTCCAGCACCAGCCGCGTGTCCGCCGACAGAGACTCGGCCGTGATGGGTGTACCCTACGCCACGAAAACGCCGTGAACATGTTAGCCAAATGTTGTACCAAATAGCTATAGCGTAACAAACTTGCTAATAAAATGTGAATTGACATTTAATGTATATTTATTATGTATGGAAGATTATAAATTGTATTTGATAAAAAGCAAATATCGAGGTTTCTTGGCGATTTCTACCCTATAAATCAGCTAGATTGATCTATATGTATACACTGTTATAATCTCTTAAGAACCATGAAAATGCAGAGATCCACGGAGAACCAAAGAATCGGCAATCAAGCAATTGTCACTGAAAAGAGCGGCATATCCATACACCGGAATATAAAGTGGAATACGGTCTTAAAAAAAGCCAAATGATATCCAAGTGGACGTTTGTATCATTGGCCAAATTTCGCATGTTCCGCATTTCACATACACATTAAGTCACATTTTAGGTGATTTCTTTTAGATCATTAGGCTCATGAAGCTATGTTAATAAAAATTATCTTTTTATTATTTGTTTCGTGATTAGGCCCTAAAGTGGTAATGAAAGAGGTCACATACAGTCTGCAGGACGGAGATGACCGGTGTGATAGTGGCAGCGAGCGCATCGACCAACGCCGCCTTGTAGTAGTTGTCCGAGAAGTGGTTCTTCGAGTTGTCATTGTACTTGAACAGATCCAATAGGAACCGCACCACTTCCGGGGGACAGATGCCGTGGATGTTTCTTAAGCCTATAAACAACACAAAACTATTACGTCATACTCATATAAAAGCAGATACAGTTAGATCAACAAAACAATACTTATGTAAAAGCAGATATTACAAAGAGTCGTGCAACGTGAAGACTCAAAAGCATCCCATCAATGTGCCTATCCATCAAATCAGCCATAATCAAGACCAGATGACGCGTGAGTCAGTGTCTAAAACTATTTTAAAAATATCGTTCTAAAAACCAATTATAGTTCTTAGAGAAGAAATTGTTGTTTCTTACCTGCCATGGCTACAGGTATAGTTTTCTGTAGGAAATAATGTTGCAAGTTGTCAAAGTTGTTCTGCTTGATTATGTGGGGGGCGGCAAACGAGCCGAACATCTTGCGGAAAATCGTCAACATGGCCGGTGGGCCCGCCCATGTACTCAACATCGCATTCGCTACCTGAAAATATATGTACGTTTATAGTTACCAAGATTCGATAATGTAATCATCATTATCAATTTACATTCGAAAACCATGCTCACAGTGTCAAAGGCTTTATTTAGATGTAATCTTACTAATCCCAACCCTTCGAATCGTATTGAAGTTATCAAACTCATTTAACTTGATGTAGTAAATTATGCAGATAGTCTTACTTAAAATCCACATTATAAAATCCCATACTAAATCTAATCTAAATCGGGCATACTTTAGAGATTTTTTTGCATATTTATTGTTTTCTACTAATAATTCCGACAAGAAGAATTGAATCTACAAAATATCTAATATATTACAATTATTCTGGTCTATAAAAACTAGTTAAATTTATTTAATAGTTGCAGTGTACTTTACGTTGCGCAGTCATAAACTTAACATAAGAATAAGACATTTCGCAACGCATGGTAAGGGACAAGCATATGGTAAGGGACACCCATATGGTAAGGGTCAAGCATATGGTAAGGGACAAACATACGGTAATGGGCACACATATGGTAAAGCGCACCCATGTGGTAAGGGACAAACATATGGTAGGACACAAATGTGGTAAGGGACACACATGGTAAGGGACAAACATATGATAAGGTACAAAGGTGAATAGGTGACCTTGGTGAGGCAGTGTGCGGCGCGACACCGTATTTTGTAGTAGGCCTGCTCGTTCTCTATGGTGTCCGTGAGGGCCATCCGCGTGGCGGGTGCGGGGTAGTTGTGGAGCGCGTCGATGGCCTCGCTCTGAGCGGTGACGTCACGCTCGTGCCGCAGTTGGTACTGCCATTGGTAGTCCGGCTGCGTGATGACCGCGCTACGCAGCAGCGACATCTCCGGGTCCAGGCGGATCCACAGCACCGGGGAGTCACTGGAACGTCACAAATGTACAATTCAAATATTATTCACATTATAAAACCACTTATACCTACTAAACCTGCGACCTTCGTTCGGGATTTCTTTTTATATACACAAACCTTCCTCGTTTGAATATATCATAACTAGCTGGTGCTCGCGAATTCGTCTGCGTTCAAAATCAAAAAATAATTACGCATTATACCCTCTTGTTGCTATAACATTTTGGCCAGGCGTTAGTTTTTTATTTTATTTTAGATGACCTCTTGGGAACAGGACTTTTTTTCTGGATGAAAGGCAAAATTTTATGATGATCGGTTGAGTAGTTGAGGCGTAAATAGGTAACAGACAGACAGACAGAGTTACTTTCACATTTATAATATTATTAATGGATTTATCCATTTGAATTTTTCCTTCGAAGTGTTATTTCATTGATTTTCAAGTAACTTCTTACCTTTCATTAAGCAGACTTAAAGAAATCATTGAAATCATTAAATAAAATATTTTTAATATACAATATCCATTATTTATTCGTAAACAGAACACCCTAATTAAAAAGGTATTTTAGAAGACTCACTCCATGGCCGATAAGTCCATGTCAACCTCTTCGCCGGTGCAGAGAGGGATCTTCTTCTTCTTGTTCCGGCGACTCTTGCTGTGACACGTGATGTCGGCCTTTACCACTGTGTTCTCGATCTGCAGTGTGTGCTTGAAGGTCCCGTCCAACTCTTGCAACTGCACCAGCAGAGGGCCCACGTACTTCCTGATGCCGCGCTCGTGCACACAGTCCTGACGGATCTCCAATTCCACTGTGTTCCTGGAAAAAGGTTTTATTTCATTATATTCCGAATATTATGGACGTTCATCGAACTAACAGTAAGGGCCACTGACTACACACGCTGGTTTAAACTTTATATTTTAGGGATTCAACTATGTCAATCGTGAAGATTCAAACCAAAATCTTTAGTTGTAACAATTTTTTTTTTGCATTTATAATATTAAAGAAAAATATTAATGATATGCAGATTAGATTAGATGGGACGTCTTCACGTATAAACGTCTGCAAATCTAGGCATATTGAATGACATCGCTTACTCACGTGCCAAAACACGAAAAGAGGCCTTCAGTGGTTTATTTCCTCAGGGCTTACTGCACATTACTATGTTGCTTTTCATTTAAAACTTTTGATACATTATATAACTAATTGAGCTAATCTATAAAATTCACATTCGACAATTACACATACATAACTAAATAAAGCCGAAGGTTGGCAGCTCAAATAAAACTAAAAGATCATACCTTTTTCTATTGAACACTGAGGTGAGTGAAAATTTAGCATGGCCTCCAGTTCGGACACATTGATCCACAAATACAGCCATGTCCTTGCCGGTCACAGTGAAAATGGCCTTCACAAAAAGGTTCGTCGACAAGAGAAGGTGTCCCCACAATCCGCTCCCAATTTTTGTGTTTGCTGCGTTCGCAGCCAGAGACAATTGCTTGTTGAACACTTGTAAGAGTAACTCTTGGCCGATACGCTGTTCCAACATTCGTAATACTAAGTGAGACTTCTTTCGCATCGCCTATAAAAGCAAAACAATTATTATTAATATTCGAAAATACGACTAAAATGACCACGAATGAAGTTTTTAACTTCACATGAGTTAGTTTCTCGCGTAGACCAATTACAAAAAAGTAAAAAAAAAACCGTAAATAAGGATATAATTACAAACTTGATTTAGCAGCACGGTGTTAGATTAATCAGTGTTTGATGGCTAACATCATCATTCTCTAAACACATTCATTCTATTCCTCCACATGTCAAGTCTAATGTGTCATGGAGCGCCAGTGTGCACAATTATCTTATTGCAACATAACATAACATAACATTGTTTATTACATGATTCACATAGTTATTTTGAAAAGGACATTAATCTTATTTCATTAATTAATCTGTAGTTGATACAATAATTAAGTAAGGTACTATTACTAAGACCTGTTTTTTTATCATACCCCCGAGCCGCATTACATAATAAATGGATCCTTGTAACTTAAGATTTGGTCTTATATAATACATAAAACGTCTAAAAAGTGTGTATACAATTTTAATTTGGATTTGAACTATGACTAAAAATCAGCAGCCATAGAACTAAAGCATCTCTCTAAATATGGATCAATTTGATAATATATAAAGTATACGAACTCACCTCAATGTAGAGTGGCGACATGGTGTGTACGTTTCTTACGGGGAAGTAAAATGTGTCCTTGAACTCTATACGCATTCCGCTCGCCGACGGTTGCCACGGATCCAACACTATGCCTCCATATTGCTCTTCGTATGACACTACCTGTCAAATATTTTATTTATGTTTGGAATACAAAAAGTAAAATTGTAGTATGTATAAATCAAACTTAGATGACATATAATAGAAATTGAGCAGAAAAATAAAACAAGAGATTAAAATAATAAAGATTAAACGTCAAAAAAGTAAAGTAATTTGCTTTAGTGTCTATTAATTAAACTAAACTAATGTATATGTCAAAGTGGCAGGGCACACTGTGTTCGCAGTCATTTGGGCAGCCCGTCTGGCGGCAGTAACAACCCCGTTACAAAAGACCACCGTGAAATAAAAGCACATGTGCTGTTGTGTTTCTGTGAGTGATTAAGGGTTGCCAGAGCCCATTTCCCTATACCTACCAAATCCCTTGATCCTACTGTAGTCGGCAGCGCACTTGCATGCACTTGTGGCGTTGCTTGTGTTATAGGCGACGGTAGCCACCTACCATCAAGTGGACCATTAGTCTGTCTGCTAATCTTAACATAAAAAAATGTATTTTATAGGTTTTGGTAACATGTATGCCTGAAATGTTTGAATAATTGTTAAAGAACTTTTACTTGTGTTCCTACATACCTCTTGCAGTTCCTGATGGATCCAGTATCTATATTCATTATTGCCGAAACATTTCTTCGAATATAATCCACACAAATAATCCGGTATCCCTTTGGCGAGCCACAAATCTGACCAGTTCTGCATAGTTATGAAACATCCAAAGAATTGTTCTGCGACTGCTTGAGCCATAGCCTTTCTGCTTATGTATGTTTGATCTATGATGGCTATTGAATGTAGAAGGTGTGTGCTTAAAATGGACATTGTTGTATATGCTGTTGCATCATGCTCAGTCTGCAAACATAATTTTAACGTAATTCATAAAATTAAAATAAATGTGTTTACGTAACCAATACAATTATATTTAAAAACTGTACTCAATTTTTTTTATTTCTAAACTACAAATACACTAGGGAGTAACTTACATTTAGTACACTTAAAACCTTGTTCGCTTTTCAATGGACGATTTTGGTTATGTTCATCAATTCGGTTCAGAAGGATAATAAATGTGGCGGGAAAAGCGAAAATGCGTTAAAGGACCCCCTTTTTTCCTCCGTTGAAGGAAAAATACAACACAATATTATTTATACAGGGATATAAAATTCATTGAACTAACCTCATCAACAAAGACCTGTTTATAACATGAATATGGGTATCTGGTGGATAGAGTCTCCTCATAGAATTCGAACGCTTCATGAAGATACCTTACAGTGTTCTTCAGAATCATCATTAGATTTGGAAGGCAGTAGTGTGTTACTTCATTCATGAAAGGATCTATGTACGTCTCAAATGGCCTGGAAACAAACCAACAGCTTTGTTACGATACTTTCATTAAATAATTAGACAAACTTAATAGATATATCCATAAATTAAGCAGGGCAAATGTTCAAAATTAAAAATATATAAGCGGTTTTTTTAATTTGATTTTATTAATTTTTATACCCTACAATTTTTTTTAACATGCTATGTGAAAAATAGTATAAGTTGTTCCTCCTTACCTCTATTCTCCACTATATTCAATTAAATATTCAAATGACACAGAGGAATATTTAAACGTTATATGTGCATAGAGTCAAATAAGTACAAAGAAATAATAACAGACAAAATAACAATCTCACCCAATAGCTAAGGCGATATTAGGAGCACATGCAGGTGTATTGACAACATAGTGGAATGTTTTCCTCCTGTGATCCGGAGTGTACACCACATCGAGTAGTTCACCACATGACACAGCAGTCAGACACTCGTCCACAGTAAATTCTAACTTCCATGTGCAAGGCTCAGCAAAACTGTCCACACAAGGGAACCAAAGTCGCGCTGAATGACCACATGTGAACATATGGGCAGATTTCTGAAAGAAAGTTTGTTTGTGATTTCATGTCTATTCAATTCTATCCTCACTTTTCCTCATAGAAATTGTAACTGTGAGGCCTGGAAGGCCAGCAATCTGACCTATCCATCGGCCACAAAACTGGGGCCACAAGACCTACCAATGTGACCAACACATTACATGAAAACAAATGTTTTGATGGCAGAGAAGCAGAACATAAATGTAACATGGTAAAAATACCAAACAAAAAATATATGTTTAAGTTTAAGAAAATAATTGTAATTTTGAAATTGAAATTTTGATTTATATGATATATATAACATACCTCTACCAAAGTCCCTTCTCCTTCTGGCACAACAAAGTGCATCCCTCCCTGTGGCGACTCCAAAGAGAACTCAATGCCAATTCGTAGCCCTCTCCCCTCTCCAACCAAATGAGCAGCATCTTCAGGAACTTGAATATGAAGCTCACCTGAGTTATGATCGGGGTCCACTTTTTGGGCCGCAGACAGATGATACTGAGAAAAAACTTCCAATGATCTCCTGCAATTTAATCATTTTTGATAAATATAAGTTTTTGTTTTTACAAATTCTTGGTTTACCTAGACATATATTATATATAAATTACAATAAACTTTTATGAACTTATTCATGGTTCTTGAAATCTACTGATTTGTACATCTATATATTAAATGTACTAATATGTAAATCACATTGGGTTTAATTAATGTCAAATCAATTTAAAATCATCTAAGCAATTGAGTACATTATAGTTAAAACTTACGTATTTGGATCAGCTTGACAAATGTCTAAGAATGGATCACAATATTGAAAGGTGGCTTCATACTGATCGTTAAGGCAGACGCGATATATACGACACTGCTTAGCGTTTAGACGAATATATCTTAAATTGTCCTTCAAAGGTACAATAGTAAGTTCAACAAAACCCTGTAAACAAAATGATAAACATCAAGACATTTGCCTTTTTAAATGAATAACAAAATTGTAAGTATGCTATAGAATACAGTCATACAATTATACTCTTTCTTTCGAAACTTATTCCAGTCAAACTCAAAATTTGGTGAGCTGTAAAAAGAGAAAATTAAAATTATAATATTGTTTCGGTAGACATTAATTTTTCTCGCATACAAACTCGATACTTATAATTTAAATGGGCGACAGTTATCGCCGGTTCGTTCTTTCTTCATTTTTTCAGATTATAACATTTCATATTGCTTACAGTGTCATCTTTAATTTTACGGTTCTATTCAATCATTTAATTAATTAACCAACACAAAATAAATATACAAAAATACAAATACGATCCCACAGCAGAATCAGAGGACAGAATGCATTGTAATTGTATGCATTTGACTCATATTTGACAATGACAATCTTAACATGATAACTGTTTAATGTGACAATTCGCAATGACATTAATTACACAGAACACTTACCTTTATATGGTTTAAGATTAGTATTATGTTAGTATTTACAATTTAGTTTTGGAACATCGCAACTACTATTTAGTTTGTGATTATAACACCAATATACTTATATAGTCTGTGATTGTAACCTGATTACAAAATAGTTATTTTGTAATTAAATTTTTAAGGAAGTACCTATGATTAAAAGTGAATTTAAGTTAAATTTTATGTTACTTTTAATTTGAAAATTAAAATCTGTCAAAAATGAATGGTTGTAGGTGTAGCGATTACAATAAAATAACCTAAGTAAAAAATAAGTTATTTGGTAGTTGGTAGTCTAAAGTTACAATAAAATTGTTTATTTTTATAAAGAGGATAATCATTTCGTATTTGTGTAATATAAGATTAGAAAATAGAAATTCGTATCATTGCTCTGTGATCATGTGATGTAGATATTTTATTTGGAATTTAATATAGAATGTATCTGTACTTATCTATCTACATATTATATGTGGATAAAAACGAATAGAGGCAGAAAGGATTTTAATAATTTTCACACAACTCTTCAGCTTATTGAGAATATTGTGCCTGTATTACTACAATTAGAAGTGAAAGATACTTTACACAATCAAATGAAGGAAAAAATCTTAAGATTTACTTTCGTTTAGTCAACATGGGAGATTCACCTTACTTGACTTGTTTAGTTCTTTACATATTTTCTTTACAAATTATCGTTACTAATTCGCGCACTTCTAACATTTGGAAATTAAACACTGAAGAAGGACAAATTGTTGATGGAAACACATTGATAAAGGTCTGATTTAATAAGGTTTTTAAATTTACGATTTATATAATCAATAACATCTCTATTATTTATAAATTCATTATAAACAATGCCATTAAATTGGTTGTTTGTTTTTTTTTGTGATCTCTGAACTTCCTTTATTTCATATCATACAATAACAAAAATAGAACTTAATTAAAGCTCTTAAGTAATAAGTGCTTTTATTTTAGGATGAAACTGATAAGTCTAAAATAACAGAAGATGACCCAATTTTCAACATATTAACTTCAACGGTTTATTACGGGAACACATGGACGAAACATGGATTTGATATGTTTTGTACTGATTGCCAAATTTATGAACAACAAAGGTAAATATATATATTATTTTTTTTCAATAGATAATCTTATTTTGTTCATAACTTTGAGGGGTTTTCACCTAACTGCAATATGAGCTTCTTCAGCACCCCCCTGGTGTTGCTTGTATCCTTAGGCGACGGTAACCTAGAGTTCATTTAAAAGACTATTAACTATCATTTATTGCTGTTTATTTATCGACATGCAGGTTGACGTCCACGTGATGCTGTCTACCATCGCCTATAACACAAACAACACCATAGGTTCTGCAAGTGCACTGTTGACCTAATAAGGATAAGGGTTAGGTAAATGGGAATAATAATTATTATTATAAATAAGAGTTATAATAATTATAAATGAATAAAATATAAATCATAAACAAATTGCTAATGTGCAATTCTAGGGCTGAGAGTGAAGATGAAAATGTACAATCAGAATTAAACGGAGATCCAGATGATGAGTACTTAGATTGTGGTAAAGCTGTAAACTTTACATACTATGATAACCTAGTTGGAGTTTCTAGTCGCCATAGGCATCCTAATGTTCCTGAACCACAGGTAAAAAATTAATATTATAAAAATAATAAACATGTTCAATCTTAATTGAAGAAAATAATGGCTATGACAATGAAAGAACAATAGATCTGTTTGAGTAAGCTGCCTTGTTTTTGGATAAATTGCATTTGTCTAATGATGGAGTGGAGTGGAGTCTAGTGTGGATAAATCTAATGATGGTATCATCATTAGATTTTTAATAAATGAGATTTTTGGCATTATTTTTAAAAATCCCTACCTATAGGTTCTGATTTGAACACCAAAAAAATAACCATTAATTTCCTTAGTTGTAAAATAATATCTAATATAGCCTATACTAGGATAATTAGTATTTCTTGCTTATTAGGATATCTGGTCACATAAATTCTTATTGACATAAATTCTAGATAGAAATTTTAATATATTACTATTACTGAATTAAGTGTAAAATCATTGTAAAACAAAAGCAAGTGAACAATTGTGTTGTCCCTTTACTTTAATTCTTTTGCCTACACTTTTAGATGCCAGTTGGCCATTATTTATTTTATAATTAAAGCAGTTTTATTGTATTGCAGGTTGCCCTCATATTCACAAAGAAAAAGTCTCACAAAAACGGTGTCACTGAATTGGACATCAATGCGTTAGAAAAGCGCCTGAAAAAAGCAAAAAGAGAGAAACCAAAGTCAGTACAGCTGTACAATCAAATTGGTAACTTTTGGCGTATCAAAGGAGACACACGACTGTCCATTGAGTGCTTCAGAAGAGCACTTGCTGTCTCACCATATAATTCAGATGTAAGTGGTTTCATATTTTTAGAAAATAAAATAAAATCAATCATCAGACAAAACTGCATAATGTGGCCATAAGTCAATTTTTTTTAATATGATTTCGATTTCATATTGACATATCTATAATAATATAAAGAAGTATGCGTTTGTTCGGTTGTATGTAAATTTCAGGAAAAAGTATGTCAGGAAAAATATAAGACACGTGAAAATACATTTAAAATTGACATCTTAAATTTGGTTGTGATAGCCGGATGTGTTGTCTTTATCACTGTGATAGCGGTGGCGCCACCATTTTTTATGTTTTTAGACTATCCAGCAACCTAATATTTATTCCAGGATAAAAAGTATCCTATATGTTATAAACTATCTCTACTAACTATCCAGGTAGTAAACTATCTGTGTGGCAAATTTCATCTAAGTCCGTTTAGCTGTTTTTGCGTGAAGAGTAACAAACATCCATCCTTACAAACTTTCGCATTTATAATATTAGTAGGATCTCTTTGATAAGTAGCTCGCCAGGAGTATGTCATTATATTAGGTATATGATTTAAATAGATGCATTGTTTGTAGTCAAGATCACTTTTGACCGCAAATTTACAGTCAAAAGTGCTATTAACTAATTTTTTACCATTGATTTTAATACTAAACTGCTATTGACCAACCAACCTGTACAGTCCAAAGTACTGTTGTCTCAGTGAGAAGTACTTTTGACTGGTTAAGAATTTTGACTGTAACATAATACACTTTTATTTCTGTGAGTTCTCTTCATATTATGTGTTTGAACTATTATGTCTCTTCTTCACTGTTAAGGAAAAGGGACTTCTCGCTGGGCTATGAGTTGTCAGTAACGATTCCTGATCTGCTGTTATTGCGACGGCAGGTGCTGTTGAACTTGGCGCGAGTGCTGTTCACACTGCAATACCTCGACGATGCCATTTACCTGACGCGGCGCTCGCTCGAGGTGCAGCCGCCGGACCGCAGCGCTTGGCAACAGTACTTCACGCTCGGGGAGATATTCAAAGCCTACGGACACTATCAGGTACATTGACTTGTTTCCCCATGTAAATAAAAACCTGCAAGGCACCTATGACATCATGGCCTAGTAAACAGTTGATCTGAAAAATTACCCGATTCAATTCAGTCAATTCCAGACTAGTACTTGTTATTCTTCTTAACGTGCCACTTCTATACGAAGATTGGGAGACTCTTCTTTCTAGAAAAAAATCATGTGGTTCCCTTCTTTAAGAGAGGATACAAGACATCAGCCAAGATTTTTTTAAAGCCTTATTAAAATGAAATAATAAATTATTATGTTGAATAGTTTGAAAAAACATATAGAGGCAAAGGGCAATTCTGTTTTATATTTTTAAGATATGAACAAATTTACCTTAAAACCATATACATTATGCATTACAGGAAGCAGCAGTGCATCTCCGTCATTCCTTAGACCTGAGACCTGATTTCGAGCCAGCAATGGCTGCGCTTCGGGATATAGAGAATATACCAGAAGCGTCTGTCCATGTGTACACACTATTAATTATTGTTTGTTTGGTGAGTCAGTGTTTGTATATGTATACAAAATAATAGGTCAGGGAAAAGGTTTTTTCGTATTTTATATATAATATGTCGCAGTATAATCGGAAAAATCGGATTTTTGCAAAAATCCTAGTACAATTGCAAAGGACCGGATAATAGGAAACTAACAACGAATTTTGTAATCAACCATGCTACTTCCGGGATCTTTGCAAAAATCCGACCAGTTTTCGGTAAGTCGCGAATAAACGCTCAACTGTCATAAGTCTTGAGCGCTGATTGGCCGAAATGAACGTTACTTACTGACGGATGCGCTGATTGTCCAACCAGAACAGAGAAGCTATACATCATTGACCAATCAGCGTTTCATTTTTTAATCATCCTAAACAAATTGGGATCTTTGCATAGATCCTGAAAGTACCTCGTATGATTATAAAATTTTTTACTTTCCTATTATCCGGTCCTTTGCAATCGTACTAGGATTTTTGCAAAAATCTGTTTTTTTTTTTTCTGATTTCGAGATTTTTCTGTTTTCAAATTCAAGAAAAAAAAATTGTAGTTTATTTGCATTTGCCCTTTTGTTTGATTACTTGTTTTATGTTTAAATGACTTACAAGACCTATGAACATTTCAGGTGATGGGTGTTCTGCTAGTGATCCTGTCATCGGTGGACAACAATTGTGACGCGGACGAGCACAAAGGGCAAAGACATTTCAACAGAGCGATGGCGATGAGATCGCTCAGAGGCGTCGGGCTCCCGACGGCCCGATCACGCAAGAAGTAATTCACACGTCACCGTTGAGGCTGGGTTTCACATCTCCTACACATCAATTATTATTTATTTATTTTATAAATTCTCTATGCTAAAAGTTCCACTATGACCCAATTTCGATTTCCATCAAAGAATTCGGAATCACTTTAAAACAAACTCGCGACAGCGTCATATTACCGTTACCGAAATTGGCAGCTCTGTAAGTACTAAGCAGACAACTGCATATGAAAGTAAACTTACTAGATATGATAACAAGAATCAATATGGTATAAACTTCTGACCAAAGCAGACAAGACATTTTTGAGATGTTTTTTACGGTACAATGTTATTAATTTGTGGAAAAACTAGCGTAAACAGCTTGAATATGACGCAGCCGGTAGGATTCGAACCTACGCTCCCAGAGGGAATCTGATTTCGAGTCAGACGCCTTAACCACTCGGCCACGACTGCTTCTTTAGGATCTTTTGAATTACGCAAACACTTTGAACACCTGTTAAATTTTTCTCTTCTGACGTGCAGTCCAACGACTGACATGATTTTTTTAAAATATAATCTTCTAATTAATAAACTCTGATACCCAAGATACACTAAATTAAAATTACTTTATTTTTATTATATTTAAATTAATTTACGTTAACTTTTTGGCATCCGCCCTAAGTTCAATGAGTGGTTTTCGTATTAAAACTCTCAAGTGCCACTAGTACTTAAATTTTAGCCATATTATTCATCTAGTGATTATTATCTTATTCGCCATACTTATTAATATTAAATTGGTCGATTCTGATAATTATTAAATTTTCAATATTTCTATGAATAGTGAAAAAGAAGACCCAATGTACAACTGATTTGACATAAAACATAGTGATTCCCAAGTCTTTGGTTTAATTCATAGGAGACTAACGCTCAATGCAGCTATTTTTAGGGTCTGTTCAATGTATCACCAATAATGAATTGTTATTATATAGTTTTACCTGTTTTATTTTTGATTTGCCTCATAATGTATTAGGATTCTTTCTGATATTTGTTACCAAAACCCAAAAAAAAAATATGACTGATGTATAACAAGCTTTATGTCGGAATGTGTTCGTTCTATTGTAAATATTATTATTTTTTAATCGTTAACTTGTCCGTTTTAATTTTTTTGTTATGTGTGTTTTTTTGGTTTTTCCTGTCTAAATACTAAGTTGAATTACTTATTGTAAGGATGTGTTAATCCTAGACTCAAAATGTTCAAATCGAACGGTGTGATGCTTGAGAATAATTAATGCTTAAAAGTATTTAAGTGACGCGTGTGGACATTTTTGTGGTACTGTTCAATTAAATATTTAGTTTGTTTATATTTCTATGTAAATAAAATAAAAATGAATCGCTAAATGTGTTGCTAAGTCCAAAACTCGTAAAATATTCAACTTTTTTTTTTTAATATTCGTTGAAATCCGAGGAAGGTTCTTATGAAGAGAAAAATTGAAAAAAAAATTACCGGAATAACGTGATAACCAACTTTTTATGAAATGGTTGTCTCCCTTTTAACCAAGACCGGCAAAGTTCTCTCTGTGTTGTGATTTCTACGACATTTTTAAGGTTGTGTTTTTTATTATTATTATTATTTAGTTGAACAGTACTAACCAGAGGCTATTGTACAAATTAAATTGTCTTTATCTAAGTGCGATGTGTCTTGTCGCTGGATTTCAGCACGATGAAATAACTAATTTGATCTTGCCTTTGTCTAATTTGATATCTGCTTTATAGTATTCGTCACTTTACGGTAGCCAACTGATGTGGTTGTTTCCTTTAAAAATGAAAGCTTTATCAAAATTTTTCTAATACTTTTGGCGAAACGTACTAAAGTTGATTTTCACCGATATGCTGTAGGTCTACCGTTACATCGGAAAACCGTTATATTGGTAGGCCTACTTTTTAAAAGCAATAATAGCATAAGTAGATGGATACTTGACGAAAATTATGGAAAATTTTGATCACTATGAGCAGTGGTTGTTAATCAGACATTTTGATGTCCCATTTAGTAAGCATTAGGTTCGCCGCACATGAAAAGTGTTGCTATAGCGAGCGATAAATTTGAACTTTTCTATGGTTCTATACACATTTCGTTACCAAAAATACACTCAAATATATTTTTGGTCGCGACGAGAATATTAAGATAAAACTCAATATTTTGTATTAATCTTTTTTTTTGCATGTCATTATTAGTTATTTTCATTACAGTGAACAAAAGTGTTAATAACTTTTGTCGAATATGTAAGCTATTAAAGCCATTGTGGGCCTATTTCACCAACTACAAGTAAAGTATTGATTAGTTACTTTTAGAAATAATTTTATGTTTTATTAAATTATGCACTCAGTTTACTGCATCCTTCGATAGGCGAATTTTTTTCTTTTTAATGTTTGGGACTTTTACCGTACAAACAAAGGTATATCATCTCCTTCATTCCCGATTACCGATGACTTTAAATGGCGGTTAGCCTACTTGACACATGGTGAAAGAGGCCCTAAGGGTTTTATTTCTTGAATTATATTTTCAACTACTCTCTAAAAAGTAATAATGTTGTTAGAATATTTGCACATTTTTTGCTATATGATCGCCTCGCTATAGTCGCGGTTACTGTGTGTTGCAACCTTAAGTAAAGCAGGAATGGAAAGAAGTGGGGGGGATGTTCGCCTACGATGAGATTTTCACTTGCAACCTAGTCATTCACTTAGACAAGTTATTCCCCGAAACTTGTTCGGGATCGGTATGTAAGAGTATGTAGTGCATGCAATATAAACTTGTTAAGTGTTCGTAGCGTCTAAGAATTAAAAGGGAGGAGCAAGTTTTAAAAAAATTGAGATCAATAAAAGATGTACCTGTTTTCAGTGGTTCTTTTGTTAATTTTTGACTATTTATTACTTAATACATGATTGTCCTAGCATCGATTTGTTGTTTTTATATTTCCTACTATCCTTATCCTCGTCAAGCTCGTGAACATCTCAGAAATATGACCTATAGTCGATTTTTTATATGTGTCTTATTTTGTAAATTTTATTTATTGTCTCAGACCACGGTCTCTGTATTTATAAACCGTTTAAATAAGACAAAGGTTTAAAGATGGTATTTGTAATTTCTTCTAAACACTTATTAACACTGAGGGTTATTGTACTACTTTTATGCAGTTCTATATGTGAAGATAGCCTAAGAAAAGTTTATCCAATTTTAAAGTGATTTATTGTTTATAGAATTCTGTAAACTCAAATCGAGAGATTTATTTGTATAAACACCATGAACTCCCAACGCGACCACGTCAAATAGGTTTTTATTGAAAAATAGAAAACGATTTCTTTAGAAAACATAATTGTATTTAAAAAGTATTACATGTTAACAGAATGACATTTTTGCAGTTTCTTACACTAAAGCTGTCGTCCCTATTATTAATCGAAGCCAAAATCACAAAATTTTCACATGTTTTCTTCTATGTATTAACAAACACATTGCCAATTTAAAATTTAGATATACTTAAATCTAGATAACGAAAATATTCATTGTGGATATTATGGATAATAAGGACCGTAAGACTAAGAAATTGTTCACAAGAAGTTCAATGACTTATTCAAATGACTTTATTTAAGCGGAATCATGAATGCCTAAACGGAAGATATCGTGCTGTATGTAGTATGAGTCTCCAAGTGGCTTCAGGACGAATGTCTGCATGTATGGATGCGGGGGATCATCATCACACTGGAATCATACAAAAATATATAGTTAAATTAAAAATATATGTTCATTTATAAACTATTTTCTCAAAAATAGAATTTTTTGAGAAGAACTCAAGTTCTTCTCTATAAATGGTGTGCCATTTCGGACACTGGAGCCGGCACTAAATTTTTTTGATAGTCGAAGATCTATAGTTCATTCAATTTAGGTAACATTACAAAGAGTGTCTGGTCTAATTATATAATATATATATATATATATACATTTTAAAAGGTATAGTGTAAATTTACAAATTAGCAGCTGTTAGTTAAATTACTCTGCCTTTTTTATATATTAATTTTAGTAATTTAATTGACTCTAAAGGTATGCCCAAGAAAATGATAATTTTAGATTGTTCAGTCATGATTAGGTGTAATAAAAGGCAAAAATCATACAAAAACAAAGATAAAAAAAGCGCTCACAGCAGCCCACTAAACCTCGGGCAATACCCGAATTTTATGAACTGTGAAATAACATGTAAACCTTAATGACTTTTCATAGTCTGGGAAACAAGTGTACTTACAAATATTTACATAATTCTAAGTATTATAGGTACAAACAAATGCAGTCCGATTATAATGGAATACTAACAAGCTGTTTTGGATTTATTCTAGTTTTATTTAAGTGAAACAAAATTTAAAAATATATGTATTCAAAATAGCTTTGTTAAAATTTAATAGTATGGTTACTGGAAATTCGATACGTTCGCTTGGAAGGGTTAAAATGGGAAAGCTAATTTGAGATTAATTTTATCATGTGCTGATAATGCGTACTTATTGCGATAATTAAAATTTTATTGTTTTTATTTTGCCACCGTAGTGGACATTAAAAAGATATTTATTGAAATTTCTTGATGAGATTATCACCGATTATTTCCATCAATATGTTGTAAGAAAAAGACAAAAGCAAGTAAGCTGAAAGACGCCTCTTTCCAAAGGAGGCCCAATCTTTTTTGTCTGTGAGAAAATAATTAGGGACTCCGCTCACTGGAGAAGAGTCGATGTTGGAGACGAGCAAGAGGCGCGCCTCTTTTATGTTTTGTATGTAATCATATGAGTATCCGCTCACTGCAAAAGTCGAACCGGAGGCGGCCTGGAGGCGAGGTGTCGGCGCGACAGAGTCGAGACGTCGATGCAGCGGAGTCGAGACGGGTTCTTCCTACTCGACGCTTGGGCAACTTTCCGCCATTTTGTCATTCGTGACGCAGTAATGTTTCGTTTGCATGTGTTGTGAAAAATGCAAGAAAACCTCTAAATTTATTATTGACCGCTACCCTTAAAGCGACATACAAACATTTATAAGACAACATTCCGAGTAAGGCAACATTGTCACGCAACAATGTCACGTCATTAAAATTATATCGGAACCAGTAGTGTCGCCTACCGTCGAGTTCAGAATAGCTTTAATCAACAAACTTAGTTACCTATTAGGCAATCGAAAATTACTTTCTCTATACCATCCTTTATATATGTTAATTCTATTACCAAATAAAATGTCTTCTACAAAATATATGAAACTTATCAGAATAAAATTTCAAATAATGCACTACATTACATTAAACTTTCCTTTTGTGAAATTTCTTTGCAAGTATGGGTGGACCCTAATATCTCCTTTGTCCTAGGTTTAAATTCAGCACATTAATAAGGGTCAGTATGTCTTCATCTTGGGAACTCAACACGGTGGAAGAGGCACAGCGCCTACACCTCGACTCCGCGCCGCAGTCGACTTCGGTGTCGATGTTGCCTCGACTTAAGCAGTGAGCGTAGCCATCTATTGAATGTTCAATAGATGTCGGACGCGGAGTCACGGGGAATAATTAATATTCAAATAAAACTATCGATTATAGCTTAGTTTTGAAATACAGTTTTTGTGTCATTACTAAAAAAAAATTATTACTTTATAGAGTAAGTTAACAAATATTCTTTGATTATTTAGTAGTAATTGTAATGATTCTTTGAAGATATTTAAACGGATAACATATTTGCTAATATAAAAATTATTCCTTTGCTAGTGTCTTATGAGTTAATGAATCGATTTATCGTCGATTATAACTTATGTTCAAGCCAAAATTACGATTTTTTAAAAACAATTCAGATAACACTTGTTCGCTTAACCCTTTATATTATTTATCCGGCTTAGTGGTGCCCTCTGCTGATAGATAAAATAAAAGTTAACACAATTGTTAATTAATTGGTCACATTATTTTCTATTGGAAAATCTATGGGATGTTAAAGGGGATTTTATTTTTAATAAATGAGTTTGTGCTACTTTAAGGTTAAAAAAATAAGAAATAAGGAATATGGAATGTTAGCAAATCCAAAGTGAAAGCATACAGTGCATTAGTATAAGGCACGGGCATATCCAAAAACACAAATGTTCATATTTTATTAAGAATTTTTATATCAATAGTATAAAAATATGAAGAATGGGGAAGAGTGAGTAGATAGAAACAATAGAAACATTTGTGCTTAACAGTAAAACCCAGCTATGCTTTCTTACTTTGTCTTTGTTGATAAAATTATTCCTTAAACGTCATGTAGCGCCAGTCTGAATATATCATGTTCTACATAGAACGAGTTTCCTATTGGCTTCAATATGAACGTTTGAAAGTATGCATGTGGTTGGTCCTCATCTGTCTGTTGCAAATATTACGAAATCATTTCAGATTATCTTTGTATTTGAAAATGTATTTTTATAAGAAACTAGTGACCTGCTCTCAGCTTCATCAGAGGTGGAATTTTTATATACACAAACCTTTCTTGTTTATCCCTCTTTCTATGAGTGAAAACCGAATTAAAAACGGTTAAGCTATTTTGTAGTCCACAGAGGACAAACATACATGATTTTTATTTATATAGATTTCTACAGGACTAGAAAATTATGATTGTAATAAATAAAATAATAATTTTAATATTTATATTATGCAAAAAGAGACATCTATGTTGACACGTTTAGTCTTAATACACTGAATTCCTACAATCTGTTTATCGAGAGAAAGTTCATTGTTTTAATGTGTTTAATAAAAATTAATAATTCATAACAAAAGACAAATATACCTGTTCATTACTCATTTAACAAATAGAATAATAAACTTTTATCATTGACCTTCTATTAACAGTAATATTACTGTTTCAAAACACTTACACTTCAAATAAAAGGCATTCAAAGAATAAATGTCTACACTTTTTCCCTCACATACTGAATTCAATATTCAATAATATTGAATTATTTATTCTACTTTTCTTTTGTCTTCTTATATCTAATTAGTATTAATAAAATTAATAAATTAGATTCTTACCTGCAGTCTTCCAAGTACATTAATTAAAACACCTCCATCAAATGTTGGTTGTGAGTCGACAGCTGTTATTAGTCTACCAATTTTTTGAAAAGCTAAACCCTGAAAATAAAATGAACATATTAATCTCAGATTATTTGTAAAGTAGTGGTATAAATGGTGGTGTATCTTATGAATTTTACTTGTGTGAAGCATTGTTTATTACTTATTATATTTATTTTTCATGCACTTTTGTTGTGGTTTTTCTATAGGTAATGTATAGTTTTTAACATTTTAAAGTAACGAAAACACTTGAGACCCTACTTCAAATATTATAACAATGCAAGTTAATAAATATTATAAACAATTATTTCATCTACATTGTGTCTACAAGTGATCTTAATACTACTTAAGTTCTTAATGTTTTCCTAGATTTCTTAGTTTTTCTAGAAAAAAAAAATAGGGCTGCAGAATGTTATCACAATTAGATGAAAAATTATGGTGACCATCATCTAGCTAATCAAATATTACAAAAATGGTTTGCATGGTTTAAAAATGGTTTTGAAGACTAATTGGGACCTAGACATTCAAAAAGCGCAAAAATGAAGAATAGTAGGCTGTGCTAAAAATAAAACATTTTTAAATCATGAGAATAGTTCTGAAACATAAATCAAAATAAATAAAGAATCCATTTTACATTACTCTTATTTAGTGTGCAACAGCTAGAAACGTCTCATTTACTAAACTAGCTAATCATTAATATTATTACAAATTTAAATTTTTAAAATAGATACTATTCATTGTTAAGTTTAATTATTGACTAACCTACCTACTTATCCTAAAAAAAAATTATTACTAATATAATGTTAGCGTATGCTATTTATGTCAACTGAAGTTGATTGAAAAGTGCTCTGTGACGTTGCAAAAAGAGGTGCTAATTCATTCAGATTCATTCGGTAACTTGATAATAAAAAGGTATCAGACAGTTGAATTGATGTAAAGGGAGGTTGTTGTCATATGTCTACACATCTTATGTCTTAGTTCTGATACATCAGTCAGACGATAAAAGCATTGGGGACTAAACATAAAGTGGTTTAATTAATGTACTCAAAGTAGAGGGTGTTAAAAATACAAAAATAGGAATGGATTTTTCAATTAAAAGTGATAACAATTACTCACATTTAATTTTTCCATAATTTTAACAGCACCTTGTAGCTGCACACCTTCAAAGGTCATAAATGATGTTTCAACCTGGAACCAAAAATTCTTTGAACAGGATGGCTTTAAATAACTTTTTTTTCTTTCTAAAATATCAATTTTAGGAAAACAATTAGTTTTTAAAGTCATCCTTTAGTATAATCAATAATTCAATACCTACTACTAAATATGAAATTAATTGTGAAGACTTAGAGAACAACCACAAAAAATATTATGAATAAAAGATATATTAAAGATGAACTATTACTGTTATCACAAGTAGTTGTGCACAGAGTAAAAATAATGCCGTTTTCACAACCACTTGCGAAACCCAGAAGGAAAATTCATAACTGGTTATGAAAAATTGTTACAAAAAAGGACCAAAGGGAATATAGTACATGACATTTAAACATAATCAAGTCATTTTGGTGTTATAGAATGTACCTAAAAATAATGTTGAAAATGCAGTTGAGTTATCACTTGAAAAACTGCCACTAGATGGGCTGCCAAAATGACTGAAAGGCAGTGTGCCCTGCCTTTCTAAATTCAGACCAAAGCCAACTTTGAAAAGTTCATTTCCGAAGATGACAATAATTGAGAGAGCATTAAGGCAAACAGCTTAGCCACTCATCCAATCTGCTAGTTAAATGTTAATTCAATGATGTTTCTATAATGCTATAATGAAGCGCTCATTAGTTATTAGATTATAAAAATAAGAATATATAAATGTATTAGATAAAGTTGGGTGAATGGCTGAATGGGATGTTTTAACGTTTTAAATTCGAATTGGATACCTTCATAACCTAACTGGAAAGATGACGTCGAAAATAGCGGTAGAAGTTTAAGTGTTAGTATTTTGATAAGTAAAAGGAAGTGTAAAGGTGAACTTTTTGAAGCTATTACTCACGTTGTACATATTTGCTAGATTCGCTCGTTGTGCCGGATCATCGAATAGTGCGTAATATTGTTGTACGAACCCTCTACCAATTGCATCATATTGCGGATTCAACGCCATTTGGATATATATTGCTTTTAACTTTCTCTATTAAATATAATAAGGCTCTAAAGGCAAAAAAGGTTAAAGCTGTTATAGCTTTAGCATGCCTTTTTTTAACAGGGACAAAAATGGCAATTTGATAGCAAATCGCAACGAAACGAAAAGCTTGAAATTTATTGTTAAACGACAAAAGAAATGTCAATGTCATTTACAATACCATAGAGCGTAGCGTATGCCAATAATTAACAGAACTACGTACAGAATAATATAAATAAGTCTTGATTGTAATTAACAGTAAACAATAACATTGAGGATTAACCACAATATAATTATTATTTAAGAATTGGAAGAACGTTTATTTCTCCAACATAACATTAAAATTTCAAAACATAACTGGACATAAAGTTATAGTATAGGTAGGTATATATAGACATTAATTTTTTCATTTGCAATAACTTACAAAATTGTAAATTATACCTAATTTTATTATTTACATGGGAACAAAATTATTATTATTAATTAAGGTTTGTGTAACTTGGTCGGACCCTCGATAAAATATAAATTAACTAGTAATATTTTATTGGTAAATTTGTATTTTACTGGATATGTATGTCCTATAATATCTTTGATCCTCCATCGTAACAATACTACCCTATGCTGCCAAATGCCAGAGATCTGACAGTGATAACAAATGTCCCAACTCCCACAGCCCCATACCAAGTCTCACACAGTCAATATCAATAAAAAACATTTACATTTATCGATTTATCAATATCGTATCACACAGCAAGCAGCACACTAAAAACAATAAAAATGATAAAATTAATTCTACATTTTAAATCATAACACAAAATAAAACAAAATTATTTATTTACAATTTCATTATTCTTTTTCTGTCGGTGTCTAGTGACTGTCTTGACTTGATAGAATCGTTATAAAGTTTGTGATCGTACAACCAATTCCGCAATATAGTATAATATTTATATTAAAAGTATTAATTAAAAATGTCTTTAGCTGACGAGCTCCTTGCTGATTTAGAAGAAAACGATGATGGCGAATTAGAGGAAGCGATTGAATGTAAGACATCAAAAGATGAGTCTCACAGTTTTGCTCTCCCTCACCCTGTAATGCCAAAAGAAGAGGACATTAAAAACGTGTCCATAAGAGAGCTAGCCAAATTGAGACATTCTGATCGACTGAGTCGTGTAAGTATTTTGGAACCATACAACTTTTTATTTTATTTTCATTAATGTTATTTCTAAATATCAATATGTTTGATCATCTTATTTTAATAATTTAACAACAATATTTATCAAGCATTGTAACAATTGTATTCCAGGTAATTGCTGGACTTGAAGAACACATTGGTAATGATCGGAAAAAGATAGAAATAACGGGGCTTATGGAGTCGGATCCTGAGTATCAATTGATCGTGGAAGCTAACAATATTGCTGCTGAAATAGATGGAGAAATTGGTAGATTTTTGAGTATAATTTTATTGCAATTGTTTTCATACAAATTTGTGTTTAAACATAAAGTGTGAGTTCCCAATTTATTAAAAGAAACTAGTCAAAAATTAAATATTTGAGGTTTCAAGCAATAGCCACATGTATGATGCAAGAGATCCAACAAATCATTAGGCTATAATAATAAGACTTGAACTTAAAAAGCTATTCTTCTTATTTTTCTAAGGCTTGTCATAATCTTGATTTTTATTAAAGCAGCTTATATCTCGGCAAATGAAGTGCAGCTGCAGCAATAATCTTTTTCTGTCATACTACAACTTTTTTTCTGAAGTTTTGCACTAAATAATTATGTTTTATTACTTTTGAGTTTTTCAGAATTTTTACACTATTTCATTATGTGTACATAACTGTAATAATACATAAATAAATCAATCTTATTTTCAGCTATTATACACAGATTTGTTCGAGACAAATATCAAAAACGTTTCCCTGAACTTGATTCACTGATAGTAACGCCACTTGAATATATTAGTACTGTCAAGGAACTTGGCAATGATTTAGATAAAGCCAAGAATAATCAGACTTTACAGAATTTTTTGACACAAGCTACCATTATGATAGTATCCGTCACTGCTTCCACTACACAGGGGTGAGTTTTAATGCCAGGCAATTTTTTTAATTTTATTTTAGTCATAGTAATTAGTACATAGGTTCAGAGTCTATGTCAGTTATTGACAAAGACCATTCTCATAATCTCAACTTGTTTCTTACCTTTTATAATAATTTTATTATAATAAACTTATCCTTCAGCCTGAAATCTTCACTTATAAAAAAATTAATTAGCTTATTACTCCTAGTTAATAAACCAGAATATTGCAGGAAACTGTTGTCAGAGGAGGAGTTGGCTGAAATAAATGAAGCTTGTGACATGGCAGGTGAACTCAATGCATACAAATCAAAGATTTACGAGTATGTTGAAAGTCGTATGACATTCATCGCACCAAACATTACAGCTATTGTGGGTGAGTACCTTTAGAAATATTGTATACTAGCGACCCGTTCCCGAGTTCGCAGATGTGCAATGTTTTCTGTAATAAATTGAAGTCCTTTTCCGCATTTGTCTGTATGGTCGCTAACTAATCTAAAATCGCGTAACGGATTTCAAGAGGTTTTCACCACTAGTTAGATGATTTTTCACAGAATTGTTATGTACTTATATAATAAAACCTAACTAAGTTTTTTCCTGGGCGAAACTGGGAGCGAGTCGCTAGTTATGTATAAAAACTTTTCTCAGTTTAACACTTTTAGTGGAAACCACATAAAAATCCGCTAAGTACTTTTTGAGATCATCACGAACATACATACAGACACTGTCTGTACCCAGTGGGGGACTTTGTTTTAAATTATTATGTAAGGATTTTAAGTCAAAAATAACAATAACTTTTTAAAATCTTATAGATTGGAAATTTTGTTTGCAACATAATGTGTTTATGTAAAACTTTGTGTCTATGAGTTTAATTTAAATTCATGTACTTATCGTGTTAAATCCCTAGTATGCATTAAATCACAGCTTATCTATCAATAGAGAAAGCTGTGGTTAAAGTTAAATGCATTTTGCCACGGTTTTGGTAAAGAATTCTTGATTTTGCTAAAAGTACCTAACTAAATTAAAAAATATATTCCTCAGATTTTATTTAATATCATAATTATTTTAAATTTCTTTGATATGTTCGTTATGAGTGATTTAACTTATATCGTAATTAAAAATAATGAATAAATTATCAGGAGCATCGACAGCTGCAAAGATTCTCGGTGTAGCCGGTGGTCTGTCAAAGTTGTCAAAGATGCCCGCCTGCAACGTTCAACTGCTCGGCCAGCAAAGGAAAACGTTGTCCGGTTTCTCGCAAGCCTCCTCGTTGCCTCACACCGGCTTTATTTATTTTTCACAGATTGTTCAAGACACTTCACCGGTAAGCCATCTTTGCACATATTACAATCTCGAGTCATAAGTTCGTCTTTAATTTATTTCACAATTAACATGAGTGATTTCTATTAGGAACTAAGGTACAAAGCAGCGAAATTGATATCAACAAAGCTAACTCTGGCTGCTCGAGTCGACACCTGCCACGAGAGCACAGATGGTCACATCGGGCGACAGTTTCGTGAGGAGATTGAGAAGAAGTTGGACAAATTACAGGTTAGCTATGGCATTTTACTTTGTTTCCAGTACAAATAAGTCCTGTAACACATTTTTTAATAAGTACACTGTCTCTTTCTACATAATCTCATACCCAATAACCCCAAAAGAGTGCTCCCAGATTCAAGACCCAACCCGGTTTCTTGTTAGATTCTTCCTCGTGGGACTGGGACTGAAATTTGCTATCTAAGTAATAAAAAATATTTGTTTTTTTTTTTAGTATGAATCCATTTTTTGATAAATATGCATAATTTTATTATATTATAATTAGAAACATGGATTTAAAGATTTTATTTTGATGCATACATTGCTTTTTGTATAATAACTATTTAATGAAGTCATTTCGCAAGACAATATAAGAATTGGTTTAGCTAGTGATAGAATTTTTGTATTTAAAAACTACAGCTACAGCCAAGAATAGAAGAAATCAATTGACCGAATTATAATTATGCATGAAGATGTTAGACGGATAAAGCATTTGTTTAGAAGGGAGAGACCCTTCTCTGTTTTGGTGTGTGGGTGTGTTTTGCTCTTACGGTACACATGATCTGTGTTGAATTGGCACAGGAACCTCCCCCTGTGAAGTTCGTGAAGCCTCTGCCGAAGCCCATAGAGCAGAGCCGCAAAAAACGAGGCGGGAAGCGAGTGCGCAAGATGAAGGAACGCTACGCTATGACCGAGTTCAGGAAAAACGCCAACAGGCTCAACTTCGCTGACGTGAGTTCAATTCTTTTATCCACCCTAATGTACTGTTATGTAATTAAACGTTGTATATTATGTTAACTTGGAATTTCGTTAATTGTGCTTTTTGCGAAGAAATCTGATTCTGGTTCTGAATCTTATGATACTAATATAGATGTTTTTTCGCGAAAATGCAAATCGAATTTCGCATTTTCATGAGACGGTTGAAGTATTGGAAATAGTTCCACAACACAATTTTTTTATGTGAAAATGCTGGGATTAACTACATATTTTCGGAAATATTTAGATTTTTTTCTTAAATTAATTATGAATTTTTGAAATATAAAACAAATTGGGTATATAACCTGAGGCTTGTAATGTAGTTTTAATTTTTTTTTTTTTATAATACTTAATTATAATAAATAAAATGACTTTTACATAAATTTGAGCTAGGTACTTTTTCATCTTTTTAAGGCCCCACCATTGTCTTAACCGACTTGACATTCTTGTAGAAACACTATTTATTGTAGTTTTCCATTAGTTTTGCAAGAAAATGTTGTTTGAAATACCAAATTATCAATTTTATTCATTAGAAGTAACCTATCGTCCTCTTCTAACTTCATTAGTTTTTGTGCTAACAGCTCTCCATATAATTTACATTCATTGATTTTTATTTCTTCACTGCAAGCCGTATTTGTTTCTACTAATGTTCGCCTCTTTTTAATTCTTGGCTGTAAATATATTTCATTTCCTTCCGATTCGACCGATCCACTGTCCGGAGAGTGGATTTCTAGGAGAGGATCCTCATTGACTTCGAGTTTTACCTGAAATATAAAATAATGGTATTTAGTAAGTTGAATTGGCATTGGGCAGGCCACATAGCACGGAGAGTGGACGGCCCCTGAGCCGGAAGGTTCTCGTGTTTATGCCTCTTATCAAGAAGTGCAGCGTGGGACCTCCACCCACAAGGTGGACAGACAACCTGATAAGGGTCGTGGATCAAAGGTGGATCCAAGCTGCTTCTGACCGGTCCCATTGGAAAATTTTGCCTACAGCTGAAAAAGATGATGAATAATGTAGGAGTTTGGTAACTAGGTAAAACAATGAACTGTGAACTATAATACATTTAATTTTAGCTAAAACTTAAAAGAGCTAATTTCAGTATCTACCTAATTAATTGGCTTTGACCTTTAAATTAAAATAATGAAACTAAGTATGTCATCTTATAAAAGTTAAGTTATTGTAAATTATATTTGTAATATATAGGAATAATATACTATTTCCTATATCATTCAAAACTGCAAGAATTGTTTTAGTTCAAGTTTTAATTACGTTTACCTCTGTCTCTGTACTAATTGTTTTTGAACAATCATAAACGCTGCCTAAAAAGCTGTTCATTGTGTCAAAAGCGAACCAACTAGTTTTGTATTCCTTTTCTTCACCGAATCTTGACTCTTTAAATTTCTTCATTTTATTTAAATGTATTCTGTAGTATGCCATCAAACTGTCTCGTTTCCTCTTTAAATCCTCTACGTTACACTCCCAAGATACACTTTGCGACAGTCTCCGCCAAGCGTCGGCGACTAAATGTTTCCTTTTGTTATTTACGTTTGTTGGGTCCCATATGATTGGTTCGGTTGCTAAATGTTGTAAAAACTCAATAACCATATCGTTGGACCAGTCCATAATCGATGAGCTTTAGTCGCAATGAAATTTAGTCAAAGCCGGCAGGTGTAATGAACTCGTATATACTGATTATCGCGCTATAAAATATGCGCGCATTCCGTTCGAACGATAAAATAAATAACAGGCTAAAGATGTCGGTAAAAAGATGGCCGCGGTTCGGGAAAAGTGTATTTTATGATATTTTAATTTAATGTCTCCTCCGATTAAAATTACTTAAACAAAACTGCTTGTAATAGTTAAAGTTTGTCGTATTTATATTATAATCGCGATACAACACACACTTGACGCGTAAATGATACTAGCGAGCGGCAACTACATGTATCGCTTCGCGCATACTGCTTTCCTATCCGCCCTCAACCCGCCCGCTCTCCCTCGCGCTAGACGTTCGCACGTTTTGCCCGTCCCCCCTCACCATACACTGTGCCCTCCACCTGGTATTGACATTATCGTTCTCACTCTGACACGTACTCGCAGCCTGCATATTGAAGCGAAACAAACCCCGATTATGGGTAGCCACCGTACGGTTCGGTTGCCGTTTATTCCTTTTGCACGATAAGTTCCATAAAGCGCAGGCCACACTGGGAGCGAAACGAAACAAAGCTAAGATTCGCTTCGCTCATGTCGCTATCGTGTATTTTCTTACTTTTTAACTATAAACTAAACTATGCCAGCGATAAAAACTTGCAAAGTTGCAAAGAAGTTGCAAGAAGGGCCGCCTCTTGTGCGGGGACCCACGAGTGACTATTCTATCTAGTGTCAACTGACATGACAACCGGTCACATCAATACGTCGTTCGTTTCCAGTGTGAATACACTTCGCTTAGCTCAGTTGGACGACAAGAGGGAAGCTAAACTAATTTAGCTTCGTTTCGCTTCGCTCCCAGTGTAGCCTGCACTTAAAGATTCGCTTTAGGTGAGGCCGCGTCGGTGACGATTCGTTTTGACAATATTATATTTTTTGCTTTATTTTCTTAACAATATTTTAAAAATTAACAAGTACTTATACGAACGAATATAGAAAATTTAATAATAATAATAATAAAAGACTGTAAGTAGAACAAATTTTTTAGTTTATTTTTAATATTACTTACTTCGGCTTTTCCAATAAAACTATTGTATTCTTCACTATATTGCTTCTTCAAAACAGTCACTTTTTTATAACACTTGCTGTGATAACCTACAAAATCCAGGGACATATTGTTTAATTCAACATCGCCATATTTAAAGTTTTTTATTTTACGATAAGCTAACTTCAGTGAACAATTTTCAAATGTTTCATTGCCAAAGTCAATCACGGTATTCTTCAAATTACACAAGAAACACTTTTTCGCCATTTTTCATAACAATTCACTGCCAGTAAACAACAAAAATACCGTAGCAGGTTATGTTTTTCTACTTCACAGCTACCGTACGGACATTGAATCAGCGCTATCCTTTTCTTTTGCATGGACAAATAACGTGCGCACTCTTTTTATTACGACAGACGCGCCGCGCGCAGCTGCTATGCCGCGTCCTGAATAGTACGCATAATACCTCTCTGTCGCACATCTTTATATAATTCCAGTAATTTTTAAATTTCAAAGCTTGGCAACCGTGATTTATTAAAGATTTTTCGCAGACAACTATATAACAATATAGCGATTATCTATAAAATTATCATTTTTTATTATGGTATATAATAATTCATTCATTAAGCAGAAGGGTAAACATTACTAATATCGACTTACCTGTTCACACCTGGCAACCCAACAGCAGTGAATAGAAAAGGTGGAAGCAACCCACTGAATGTATGCGACCTATTCTTTAGGATCGTTATTTAGGATTCATACTTGCTCTTGTTATTTAATTTTTTGGTAAACAAATGAGCGAAATAATAAAAAAAAAATATTGTATACATAAGTATGTGTAGATTATACAGTCTGTAGTTCTAAACTTTTTCATACAATTTTTCAACTATTGTATATTATTATTTAGTAAGAGTAATTGTTAATTAGTAATCCTTTTACGGGTAAATATGACGTGACGCTCGGCGGGGCGCAGCAGATGCGTTGAATTACAAATGGTTCTCTCAAATCCAGATCGTATACAAGTGGCCGTATTTTTTTCGCACAATTCAAATAGACCGGAACTCGACCTGTTGAAGCGCGCGGACGTTCGTACAGTCTCGGGCGCATCGTGGCGACACACGGACCAGAAATGCGTTAACTAATTTTTATCAAAACTGATTATGTATGCGATTACAATAAGAACAGTACCTTTACCATGAGTTTACAATGACCGCACTCGCTAGCGAGAGCGTAAAACATTTATATGAAAAACTGTCAATGTCAAATTGACAATTTTCCATATAAATATTTTACGCTCTTTCTAGCGAGTACGGTCATTCAGTGCCGCCCTCTTAAACGGTGGGTATCCAAAAAAGAAGTGGATCTGAGCAAATGCAGTAAACGAATTACGCATTCTGATTGGCTGAACCATTCGACGATTTGAGACTTTTGTGAACGAGAATCTATTTCACGTTAAATGAATACTGTAGGAATTAGTATACATGAAGCAAATATGGCAAATTATGTATTTTTTTATATCGAAGTAGTGCATAGACGATTTTTTAAGTAATATATAAAACCAAATATCTCCACTTCGACGTTATTTAGCTATATAGTTCCATAATAATAAATGCTACTTTCGAACTGCTTTTTCAAATTATACTACTTTTATGAGTGTCCGCAAAAGTTGAAAACGATGCCAACTTTACCCAAACCCCTTTTGAACTTTAATGTCCGTCCTTATTTTTTTTTATAAACTAAGCATGAATTTGGGCAATACGTCCTTTTGAGGTTGCAATCTAGTCGTAAGACTATGAGCACTTTGAAATTAATTTTTTTGCTAGTGGGGAAAGGATCCGTCCTTAATAATTACGCAATCTAATAATCGAAGTATTTGACGGTTTACTTTCGGTAATAGAAAATGTTGCATAAACTTGAAGACTGTGTGTCCGTTTGTATAGTGATACATCGGTGGTCTTTCCCCGAGCTATGTGCACGGTTAATTGCAGCGTTTTACTTAAATTGGCCATCGAACTGTGATAATCTTATACGGTTACTTTTCAAATGGATTTTGAACAATTCTTACTCATTATAATCTTTCATGGAACAGAATTTGCGCGTTTCTTTTATTCAAATAGAGAGCATTTTTTAGTACTCTTAATTTGTTTTTCTTTCTTTATAGATGCAATTTAAAATATTAGGAGTGTTAAGATTAAAAATTAATTGAAATTAATTTTTTAATTACAACTTAAAAACTTCTAAAAATAAATAAAAAAATTCACCACCTGACATAAATATCAACATTTCAGCCGTAGGATGTTCACTACTCACATAGGCCTCCCCATAATCCACCATAATCCTACGCTGCGCTTGCCGGTCCGTGGCCTCCACTCGAAAACCTTCCGGCCCCAGCGGCCATTGCCACTTACTAAATATATGAACAATGTTTTAATATCGCGTTCATTGAATCTATAGTAATTTATACATGTTTATTTTGTATTGTCACTACTAAATTCAATTCAATAACAACACTTCACCAATTTTATTAATTCATTTCTGTGTTAGATCGAAGACGACGCTTACCAAGAGGATTTGGGTTACACTCGCGGCACTATCGGCAAATCGAGCACCGGCCGCGTGCGTCTGCCGCAAGTAGACGAGAAAACCAAAGTGCGTATCAGCAAGACGCTGCAGAAGAACTTGCAGAAGCAGAACCAGCAGTACGGGGGCGCTACCACCATACGGAGACAGGTGTCCGGCACTGCATCGTCTGTAGCGTTCACACCATTGCAGGTAGGTCTTAGTCTCTCTTTTACTTTCCACAGCTAACTCGCCATATTATTTGAAATTAAATCAAATGAAATTCTGGTATTTTTTTTATAAATGTGATTCTATTGATTTCACCTCCTCGTAATCTTCACAACACTAGAAAATGCACCTTGTCGACCGTAAATTTTTATCTGATACTTGAGTATAGTACCACCAAGTAGTGGCATCACGAGCCCATGTTTTAAGATTTAGTAGAACCACATGTCCCGGTGGGACTTGATCAGTGGGTTCACGTCACGAGTCAAACATCAACACCTTCATGGGTAATCCGACTGAACACCCACTATATTATATACAATACAAAACATAATATATAACTTAAGCTAACCTTACCTTTTTATGATGTGCTAAAGGTGTATTCAGTGGTAGATGGCTACTGTCGCTAATTAACACAAGTAACTCCACAAATTAGAAAAGCAAATATGCTGTTATTTCACTGAGTTCACCTAAAGGGGATGGTTACTGCCGCCAATTATGAACCCAATTTATGATTGCAAAACACAGTATGCCCTGATATTTCTTCCAAGACTTTGAACAAGAACTTTGAAAAGTTCATTTCCAAAAAAATTTCTGTCTGGTTTCGAACCCGGGGTTCCCGAGTCAAAACGCTATCTATGAGTCGATCATTGTTTAACATATTGAAAAGTAGATACAAGTACGAGTATATAATATACGGGAGACACTCAATTCCAATCAACATTAACTTCTCATAGCAACGTAAGAACCAACAGAAGTCAGTTTATTACGACCTCATTACAACTTGGAGTTTTCTCTTTATTTAGTAGTATTTTCTAAATATTCATAATGGATATACAATAATTATGTGCCCATAAAAGTACAGAAATACATTCAAAAACAAAGTAAACTAGAAATTAATACAGGCTCAAAATGTCTCAACAAAATTAGCACTATATTTTATGGCTTAATTTACGCAACAGCCTGCTTTTACATCAAACTTTCTACTAATATCGAAGTCTATTAGTCAGTAATTTGAAGGATTGACAATATAAATCTTTGCAATAATGGTTATCCTAATATAATAAGAATAAATGTAGATGATAAATTATCAAAACCTTTTAATTGAATAATCTGTATAGGAAACTGATAAAATTTTTAAAAGTGCACAGACCATGATGAAAATAAACAAAAAAAAATGTTTTTAAATAAATCATTTATGTTCACTGTTTTCACTAAATAATTTAGTGGTCGAAAATTACTATAAAATCCAAATTTACATAATATATTATATTACTCAACAATTTTAAATCATAATTTTATTGTGTCTTTGTATTAATTCTTCAAAGCTGTAAAATTTTACAATGGCATGACAAATGTCTTTAGACTTTTTAATTACTTTTTCATTTTTGAAACCCCAATAAGTACAAGTAAAGATTTGTCTTGTAGTTCTAAAACATATGGTCCAGTATAAATCATTGTACTAGGTTAACCGCAGTCAATCAGTTCCGATTGTGGTCTTTAATGTCGGTAATCTTATTTTGTCTCACGCTCGCAAACCACACATATTTTTATGTAAACGGCGCGTGTCATCTAGCATCTTCCCATTGTAGATTATAATTTACATTTTTTTACTCGTTTCCTCTAAGTAAGTAATTGCTATTGAACAATAGATGCTGTAATTTGTTTTTAAACTTTAATAATGTCAAATAAATATGTAATGATACGGTTAGTGAAACGGTATAAGTACAAGTATTCCGTATCACATCCGGATCGAAGGACCAATTCGTATGTATGTATGTATGTAATATGACATGTCTTCGAATGAAATTTAATCCCTGTGTACTATATTTCAATATAGATTTAATGTTACTGTTTTCAACTAGCTAATGTTTTGACAATAGGCTAATTGTAATTGCTCTAGCCCTCACGAGATGATAGACGCAGGTTCGAACAAATCCGAGCAGGCCTTCATTTATAACACTTCCTATATATTCTAAGTATTCGTAAAAGTTTGTAGTCGTATGCATAATAATAATAATAATAAAACTTTACTTTTAAACCATTATGCAAGAATACCAATTTCGAGAAGGTCCTATAAATTACCTCGATTGAGGTTAACTCGAGATAATGATTGGAAATATTGATTACTAGCAATAAATGAAAACATAAAGAAAGTATTAGCGACTGAGATAAAAAAAGTCTACTGATACTATTTAAGAGGCAAATTAGCTAATTTATTTAAGCTAAAAGGAAAGAATTAGACAAGGATTTAAAATAATTTTAAATTACCTAAGGTACCTTTTATTTATTTATTTTGAATATAAACAACAATAGGAAGCATATGATACTCGATGTTCTTGAACGCACAACAATGTAGAAAAGGTAATGTAACATTACGAAGGTAGGTAATAATATCTCACGTAAATCTCTCCTCTGCCCTCGGCGATCCACCTGCAGATCATCATCTACCGTTTGTTAGAGCATCGACCGTTCCACCTTTTATGTTTTCATCCTAAACACAGAACTGCATGCTTCGTAATGTGATAGCATCTTAACAGCCATCGTAGTCGTTTTATGATCAACTATTGGATTGTGTTGACGTTAAATAAATCTAGGCTTTACTCGCACGATTCGACTAAACCATATACTTATTAAAGTGTGTATATTATTATTATTATTATTAACTATACTTATAAAAATGAGCAGCTGTGGGTAAAAAAATACTCTGACTTATTTAATTTCTTATGACTGGTGCCTGCGTCTCAATGTCACACAACTTTATTTTACTGTTATTAATAAATCAAAATGTTTTGGATTCATGAGCTATACACCTCGCTAGAGAACTTTATTGAATGCATTGGTCATCCGACCTTCGCATTCATCTGTTTTTAACACAACAATCAACAAAATTTAATATATTAACATTAGCACAAGCAATGCCACAAGTGCAGCAAGTGCGCCGGCGACCTCGGTATGATTAAGGATAAGGGTTCTGACATTCCTTATTCACTTATCGAAACACAACAACACACATGCTGTTATTTCACGGTGGTAATCTGTAAGGAACTGGTTACTCCCGCCAGATGGGATGTCCAACTTATAGGTCTGCGAAACGCAGTGTGCGCCAATACTATCGTTAATTTTGTCTGTTTCAAGGTATTGAGGGATTGACGATCGTGTTCTCCTACAGCTGTCCAATTTTAATATTAATTGCTTATATATCTAAATAACTAAATTACAACTTTTAAGGATCAATAATTTGGAACGAAGTCAAGAGTTAAGCAATCATTAAGATTTAATTTGCGATGGTGTACTGCTAATTGTGTACAGTGGCGTAATGTGTACAGTACATGCATGTGTTTTATGTCGTATTTTTTTATTAGGTTTCTTATTTAAAAAGAAATTAAATATAATCTATCTATACGAACTGTGTGTTCAGAATTTTCAGTGCGTGAAATTCTTTTATAGCGGTTTTTGTTAACAAACGTTTTATTTGTTAAATTACACACGAACTGTTCAACTCGTACAGCGGTGACGCGGATAATTGTTATATATTAAAAAGAAACTATTAATAAAAGACACTTATAATAAAAGTTAATAATAGAATAGAATTTGGGGTAATGTTAAAAATTAACACATGCTTCGATCATAATAATATGTAGAGATATATCGTACTATATTAATTACTTGTGGTATTACAATAGCTTTAAAAATGTGTTACGAGAACACAGTTCTTCAGGACAAACAAACAATTTCAAGGGTTGGAGTATTATTCCCTTGGCGTGTATTTACTATAAATTTCATCTTATTTTTTCATATTTCATGAATTGATATTGATCGTAACTTTGATTTCGAACCTTAATAAAAAAGGTTCCCTCGTCAATGAAATATGTAAATTACATTGTTCCTGTGGTGTCGCTTGTGTTAGCCACCTACCATCAAGTCTTGTCTTTTTTATGTTAAGCTCGACTATCTGTCGGTCCACTTGATGGTAGGTGGCTACCGTCGCCTATAAAACAAGCAACGCCACAGTTGCTGCAAGTGCGCTGTCGACCATAGTAGGATTAAGGATAGGGATTAGGAAGGGACAGGGAAATGAACACTGCAAATTAAAAAATAAAAAAAAATTCAGCAGGGTTTGTTTTTATTCATCCATCAAGGACTTCCACTTTTCCTTTTTTTCTTTCGAAATGTAATTGTAAGTTATAGTTTTAAAAAATAAGTGAAAACTGTTTTTTTTTCTTTCTTAAATTTGCCTATCAAATGCCCAGTCGATCAGATGTCTATTGCATATCAATATATTTAGATAGTCACTTATTTAGTGCATGCGATGTGAAAATTGCCTATCGCCGGGCCAGGCCATCTATCTGGTTAGGAAGCTGGGACTTTCACCGTTTAAATTCTCTGTTGGTATTTGCGCTATTTGAATGGCAACGCCCCTTCTAACCACATTCAACGACACTATTCCTTGTTAACATTTTCTATACAGGATGTTCTAGATTTTGTAAATGTCTTAAAAGACTGGTCTTAAAGTCATGGTAGAAAATGTTTGGCCAAGCGCATTTTTATTTAAAAGTAACTTGGCAAACCTAATTTTAATAATATTATATTATAATGTTTGGCTGAACGGATTTGTATGAAATTTAGCACACAGATTGTTTATTACCTGAATTAACATATAAGATCTTTTTATATATGTATACTTTTATATATAATTAACATATAACTTCTTGGCATGAGATGGTTTTTCAACACGGACGAAGCCGCGGGCACCAGCTTGTAAGGGTATAAATATATTTGATAAAACACCCTGCATTCTTCGTTAATTTGTGAAAAACACATTAAGTGCTATTGTGTATCTTTGAGTAAGAATGCCAGAACCCCTTTTCACTTTATCCCTTAGTTTTCATTCTATTAGGGTGGGTCTACAGCGTACTTACTATATCTCCAGCATTATAACCAAGACAAAAATACTATCAAGGGGACTGTCAGTCTGCATGCATCCATCCATTTTGGATTGACCACCCAAGAGCATGTAACAAGTCACGCAATCATACTTCGCTTTGCTATTGCACAGTGATCTATGTGAATTTATAATTTTAATAAAGTTTTTTTATAACAAAAGAGTCGCAAATAAGGATTACTTTCTGTCTTATTGCCTATTTATTGTGTTTACCTTTTGTTACCTATTTATTTAATAATGTATATAAATTAAGAGATCGATGGAATTTTGAGGATAATATTCTTCGTGTCAATATGTTTTTAGTAATATAGTACAGAGATAGATGAACTCAAAAAGGCTCCGCCCCGAAGTGCACAGCCGATAATCGGACACTTCCATTGCAACCGTTATCCGGTAGATAGCAATCAGGCGACTATGCATTTAACAACGGTTAACGCATACTATATAATAAATTATGGTATCATAAATTCCTGTCCAAATGGAATTATTTTAATAGTTGCACGTAGGTGTAGGTGAGGTTAAGGTTTATCTAAATTTTATTATTTTGTTTGTCTAGTTACAAAGTTGTACAAGTACCTACCAAAAGAAAATATCTAGAATATAGTACAATTAGGTGTACTATTAGTCATTTATATTAGAAGAGTAATACTCTCGCCGCCTCAAAGGATATCGTTCGTTATCCTCGTGCGATCCGGATAGCCATCAACCGTTGCAGGCCGTTCAAGAGAGCTCTGCAGTGGAAAGAGTTCGACAGGTCTTTTGACCAGACGGGCGCCCCGTTGAAGGCCATAGATCGCACGATACTCGTGTAGAGGCGTCTGACCTCCCGTGGTCTGCCGAGATTGGGTAGCAGTCTGTGCAATGCACCAGCTACCCCTCGGGGACAAGGCGCTCGAAATGTTCTTCGAAGTCCCACTCGAATCCAGGGATTCCATTAAGTACTTGGCCTCACCCTATGCCTAGACCGAAATCTAAATTCCTTAACAAGAAATTTCACTACTAGGTTAGAAACTTCAATTGTTGTGTTTTAGGATTGAGACTTATAGGAGGTTAGACATAAGTCTTAAGGAAAAAAATGTCAAAAAATGTAAAAACCTGCATTTATCAATCCATATCATATACTTATAATATTATATTATCTTGGAAATAATAACGATTACATAGTCATAATATATTAGACATTATCGTTGTTACTGCCATCAGTATTTAATTTCATTGCGTACATTATTATTATCAATGTTAATTAATAATAATATTGAATGATTATGAGAAAATTTCACACAGTTTACGCATCTTTAACACATTGTTAAATGTTATAATCACAGATTTTTATTACTGAGCGTGATTGATGAGTGTGATTGAGTGCAATTAGCGACACGATGTATGAAAAAAAAAGGTGGCGTGGTAAACAAGAATGAAATTATCCATAGTTGGCTTACTTGTGTAGCGCGTATGACGACGCTGAAATATCGCAGCGTCGCTGCCGGCCTTGTAATGATAGCCGTTGTAAATGATACACAAGTGACAATGTATGTAATGTCGATCATCTCGGAACTGCAATCAAACGTATTTCACTACCTACAAAACGCACCTCATCCAACGTGTCATTTATTCGTCATTACGACCAGTGCTCGGTAGAATATAAATAAAACTACACAAACACGTCTAATGTTGATGACAGATGCATGTGTTCATCTTCTTTACTTACTATAATCTATTTTCTGGAATCATTTCCATCCGTGCTGTTGATACACATGTCTGGCTCGAAAGGCCACAAATGTATAGGCTTCATAATTATCTACAGATTTTTTAATAAACAATAAAATCGTACATCAACTACTATATGTGATATTTTATATTACTCCACTGCCTGGCAACTTACCGCGGTGTGAGAAGGTGGCTAGACTTAAAGTCGTACAAGATTGTTAGCCTTCTTCATGATGTATTCCACATCGTGATATGTTAATTAGATATCTAATAATCACATGCTAAAAGAACAGAAACCTCTGCAAATAAGAATTGTTACCTACATCTATGGTGGCGGAATCTGAGGCTTGCATATAAAATAATTATATGCTTATATTCTGTCCTATAAAGAGTAGCGATTGATGTCCATTGAAATGACTGAAGTATGTCCATATAAATCATAATTAAAAGAGGCGAATTCAAATATTATAAACTTAACGTAACATCTTTGTCAAAATTCATATTGGCTAAATGGCTGTCGATATATCTTTTTTGGTCATTCTCATATTACTAAACCCGTTAGAAATTCTCATATTACAGGTAGTATTTTTGTTTCAGGGCTTGGAAATCGTGAATCCACAAGCTGCGGAGACTCGCGTCAATGAGGCCAACGCAAAATATTTCTCCAATACATCTGGATTTTTATCAGTAGGAAAGAAAACCACGTAAAGGTTTTCTACTAAGTACTGGTTTTTAATTAAATAAACTTAATTAGAAATTTGTATTATATTTTGAACCCATTACTATAAGTTTAAAATAATTAATTATATTATAAGTTTAGTGATTTTGCGAACAACATCTCACTGTATTTCGAATTAAATTTTATTTGAGATAAAGTGTAAACTGCAATGTGTCGTTAAATAAAAAAAATTAAGCAAATGTGTTTTTTCAATGATAATAAATATAATTGATGATGTGTATGTCTATATTATGAGTGTGATCATTATTGTCGTTTATCGAACGAAGACAAATGTGACTAATTTTATAGTGAAATAACAGCATATATACAGTATGGAAAAATAAGTCGGGTCCTGGAGGGGCTACCTACCTTAAATTCTTAAGTTGGCTCATTTTACATAAAGGAGACATTCCTTTATTTTTAAAAAGAAACAAAACTGCATTCAAAGATTTTCTAAAACTCGCTTGCCACGCCCGGGACTCGAACCAACTAAAATTAAAAAAACAAACACTCGCTATTTCATTATACTAATCGATAGGATTATTATTCAGGATAAAATTTCTCTAACAAACATTTGGTCTTACTCTCGTCTGTCGTACAAGATATCCATGAAGAATACAAGTTTAGTACACAAGTTCACCTAGTACTTACTGTTCACTTTCAACAAGTAAAAGACACGTAACAGTTCTCTTATCTCTCCAACATTTTTATTTTTAAGACCAAATGTTTGTTTGAGAAGGGCCCGACTTATTTTTCCACACTTTATATGTATTGTTGTTTCGTGACTTGAGTGACTAAGGCATGCCAGAGCCCATTGCCCCATCCCTTCCTTATGCGCACTTGCAGCATCTATGGCGTTGCTTGCATTATAGGCGACGGTAGCCGACCCTAACGTAAAAAATAAGTTAAGTTTAATAAGTGGTGAGGTCTTTGATTCGATCACTTTACTAATTTATTCTCAATTCAAAGGTATATTATAGTAAGAAATCGCTTCTGCAATAAAACTAATTATAGAGATACCGTTCTCAAAAATTTTGCTTATTGAATTACCTATATCAAAATTACAAATTCGCTTATCTTTTGCGTTTTATCCCACGGCGAAGGCTTATAATCTAAGTTATGTGTAAGGGATAAATCTGCAAATTGACAATAATTCGTACAGCTCGGCTTTTGGGAAAATTGAAATGCTGTTGATATTTTTATTTTGTTGCATCAACTTGGAGATGTGAGCAGTATCTACCCCATACAAAGACCTGATCGAGGACCTCAACTGGACTATATAATGTTAAGCTCAAAATTGAGCCTTTTTAAATTAATAATGGATTTGCTCTTGGCCAGCATCGCCTAACCCACATTCACTCGAACTTTAAAAAGATTTGGATTATATGAGCTCGGAAATACAGACGCCGGAAGGGAGTTCCAATCCTTGCCAGTGCGTATTATGAAAGAGTTTTTAAAACGTTTGGTCCGAAAAAGAGGAATTTTGACAAGATGAGTATGGTAACTTACCGTATGTCTGAATGTTCGATGGAAGAAAGGAGAAGGCGGTATGATCTCATGCAACTCCTGAACACACTCTCCGAAGATACAGATTATAGAGGACATACAGACAGGCATTTTTGCGTCTATGTGCCAGGCCTGCTGGAAATGTAGACTCTTGTTATATTAGTTATACTATACGTATAGCCCTCCATGTATTATTTATTAGTTATTTCTTGTTGTAATAATTTATAGACATGGCAACACCAAATGGTAAGCAACTCCCAAATACGCAGTGGGCGGAGACGTTTACAAACAAACTTACTGTGAGTGAAACGAACTTAGCAAATTGACCATGTAGGCGAGCTTAGTACAATACTTCACCTGACATTGATTGACTTACTGCACAAATGCAACCCAAGTAAATTAAGTTTCTGTCTTTTTACCTTTCACAAATGCCAAATCTGTTCGCATAAGATATTTGCATGGAGGTTAACTCTGGCTGGCGGTTGGTGTATCTAATATTGAAACCGAAAGAAAAAATCAAACGAAATATTCGTAAATAAATTTTAAAAAAATCTCATTTTTATTAGAAAAAAGGCTTAGGTATGCTTAATTCAAACATCAACATTCTTTATTGCAAAAAGTAAGAAAGCTGCAATAGTAAGTAGGTTAGTATATAGACTAGATGGTGGCCGCGACTTCGGCCGCGTTGAAAAATAATAAAAGTTGTAATGCCTGACAAAATATGTAAAGTAATTTGACGCCAGACATTACACTTTTGCAAAGTGTTGGATCTTTATTTTTAGACAGCTGGTGCCCGCGGCTTTGCCTGTGTGGAATTGGCTTAGCCCGAAATTCTATTCTACTTAAATAAGATTTTTTTGAAATAGGATGAGTAGTTTTGAACATATAATCAAACATACAAACTTTACCCCTTTATAATATTATTATAAATTTGGTCACATAAATGATCAATGCACCTTTAAACAATTGTGTGTTACAAGACTTATAATTTAGAACTCCCTATAGAAAAATGTAATTATCTCTTCATAAGAACCCTAAATACATCATATTTTACTAGAATTTATTAAATAGTAGAAAATACGTGCTTGAATGACTACGACGGGCAGAAGTCAAACTGAATATTTCTCAGAAATTGTTTTCGAACGTGTCAAGAGGCCACGGCAGTAATGTGAGCTAACATGCCCTATTAACTCCATTATAATGATGCTCCTTGCATCATTATAATGGATATATATATACTTCAAGTATTTAAACTAGTTGTGTAAGATGCTCACTTATTGTCTCCTACGTTTCAATGACATCTAGTTTGTTACTCTGTGCTCGACATTACTCTTCTATACTAATATTATAAAGAAAGAAGGTTTGGATTTTTGTGAGTTTGACGCCATTCCTCGCCCATTTGGGCGAGATAAATTTGGGCGAGTAGTCCATTAACTCATCTACTTTGGTACTTACCAAATTCATAAATGGTAGGGGAGCCCACGATGCTAAATGTGGAGTCACTCGAGCGTCGTGGGTACCTATTGGATTTTGAAGATTGGTAAGAAGAAAAAAAGATTATATGAAATTTTTCATTTCAACAGTGGGATGAGCGTCTATAGGCTTTCAAAAATGTAAAAAAAAATCTGTCACATGGACATACTCGAGCGCGTCAGATATTCAGAGGGGATGTTAAGTGAACCCAAACTAAGCTCTCATTTAAAAGACTGACGATTCGGATGTGACGCAAGCTCGTGGCAGCTTTTTGAAAATGCAAAAAAAATCGCCATGTTGACATACTCGAGCGGGTCAAATTTTCATACAAATGGTTCAGCTTAATTTCCTGATTGTGCCGTTTCTTAAATTTTTCATTGTTTCCGGCGTTAATTTTACAATTTTTTGAGGTTATTTTACAACAAAAAAAAACACACACACTTGAAAATACCGTAAGTCGTCGTCGTAGCAGATATTAAATTTACACAATTTAATTCGTAGAACTTAAAATTCAATAAATCAGCTAGAGCGCTGTGCATATAATAGCACGAGTGTTGTGATCAGCTGTAATAGCAACGTGTCGTCATGGCTGGCGTGTGGGTATGGTACGAGAGTGAAAAATAGAAAAATAGCACTTTTCAGCATGTAATTAATCTACCATACCTTAATCTGACGCGCTCGAGTAAATCCCGAAATCCCCTCTTGGACTCCTCTACCAACTCAAAAACTACTGGACTGATTTAAAAAAAATCACCTACAGAAGCTACATTATCAATGAGTAACATAGGCTATATTTTATAAAGTTATGCGGGAGAAGTCGCGTGCATCAACTAGTTATAGTATATAATTTTTTAATAAGTAGGTATTCCACCTACACTTGAATTTCAATAGAATTTTATTTTGAATTCAAGGCTATACTTTTATTTTTTCAACTCTTAACAATCGCTACCGCACACTCGCTTGCCGCTTTCTGGTTTAATAACTATAAAACAACGAAATAACTTCGCAATTAATGCCATATTCGTGAGATGCATTCTAATTTATTACGAAGCGCGCATTTGTATGTAATAATAATATTTAAAATAAGGTACTGCTGAAGAAATATTGTAACCACACAATTTTTTTTTAAAAGAAGTATGTAGGACTGCAGGTGAGTCAGTATAATATTACGGATGGATACCCTGACAGGACAAGGGTCAATATAGGAACGGGATACCATTAAGTAATACAAAACACTGCTTTTAACTAATTTAAGAAACAATGCCTAATTTTATTATATAGATATCTGATATTTTATCATGGGAACAAAAAAATATTATTGTGATTAGAATCTTATGGTAGCCCAATCGTATTTATCGCGACATTTTTAATTATAAATATCGGCAGGCAGACATTGCCAACACCACAGGTGCTGCAAGTGCGCTGACAACATTAGTAGGATTATGGTGGATTAGGGATAAGATAGGGACAGGGGCATGGGTTCGAAAGCGCATACCTTACTCACTCTCTGAAACACAAAAAGTTCTGTTACTAAAGTAACAGAATTTATTGTGTTTTTGTGTTTTTTGTTTAAATGGCGTTCTTCTGTAAGGAGGTCGTTACTGCCGTCAGATGGGCTGCCCGATTTCTGACTGTAAATCGCAATGTGCTCTGCCGTTACAAAATTTTATTTGTAACTAAGTATTACAAAAATAATTTCAAGACAATATGCTCAACAAACATAGGCCGTAGACGTGTTTAGAATTTCCAAACTTCACACTTAACATTTGCCAAGTGTGTCGTCTCAGGCACGTGGAAGAAGCTCACTAAAATTTAAACGTTATCGAATTCGCAAATCCGTTTAGAAACCGATCGCGAATCCGGTTCAGATACCAGGCAAACAATTGAAGCGGTTGTTCGTTTTAAAAAGCCAATAGATTGTATAGATTGTGCTTAGTGCAGCTCTTTATTACGTGATGCCTTCTAGATAAGAGGACTCAGTCAGCAATAAGAAGAAAATATTAACGGTTCATTGAAATCGAAAGAATGAACCCGCTGCTATGAACAGTGCCGATCCCTTGCCGGCTGAGGAACAGGTTTGTGTATGAAGCGAGTAACGACACATCCCGAAGTAGCCGAGTCGCAAGCGCACTTGCCGCGCAGTGTTCCGCTGACCGTTTCTGCGCACGCGCGCTCACATTACAATTTCAAACACCGTCCAACCGAAACGCGGCTCCGACACTGTAGACATTAATGGTACCTTCGTCTGATAAGAATTACCAGATTAATTGTATCGATTGACAATTTTTGTGTTTATCATTGTAACTTTAATTGAACTATAGGTGGCATGTGTCAGGTGTTGTGTGAACGGTGATAGAAACAAACGGATGGTGTATATTATGCCGCGAGGTGAACTGGCTCGCTACCTGTAGGTGGGTGTAATCATGGCTAGCTTCGAGGACCTTGCCTTCGACTGGGCGTCGCTCTGTCAGGAATGTCCGGAGTGTTGGACCGCTTCAGGTGAGCAAGCGATTTGTTTTCAATTCATTTAGCTTCTACGATATTTTCTTGGGAAATTTCCAATTAAAAATATTATTCAATAAATTTTAACTGTTTATTTTATATTCAAAAACTCTTTTTTTTTTTTTTCAAAACCTATTCTAAAATAATGGCATTAGTCAACAAATTCTTAACTGATTATATGTAAAATCTTAATCTAAATTGTAAATTATTTCAAAATACCCCCCTTTTAACGATTATCTACTCAAAGTTATAATGTAACCCATTAAAATTAGGTATATTTTAATAATTCGGTAATAGGTTGCCTTGCCATTCAAAATGTTCTGGATCTAACAATTTTTTTAATCTTAAAAATTCACGGCCTAATAATTCAAAATGAAATTTTACGCTCATCACAGTATCGTTAGGTATTTAAAATAACACATTTAGAAGTATATAAGGTATTAATAACGAACCTTAAAAGTGAGATTAAGTATAATTGATGCGAAAGTAAAACTTCAGCATAATAAGTCTTAATTGAATTATGCCGAAAGAAATTGTATGTGATAAGAAGCCAACCTTGGTAATAGGTTGTTGCGTCGGCCTATGCAACGTTTGGCGGGCAATGTTTGCTTTATCTGTTGTCGCCGTGGTCACGCTTTCGGACATCCATTCTCTCAACTCCATGTGAATAGAGACCGACCACTCACAAAATATTTCATAAATTTTTTCTTCACCTACATTTATTATGTATAGCTCGGCAGACGAACAAATTAATATATACATTAAATGTAGCCACCCAGTCGGGCCAACATTAAAAAAGAGTAATCATTTAATAAAATATAATTAACTCAATTTCAAGATAAAAAAGAAATACACATTTGATAATTTAATAAAAAACGGTGGGTGGTTACCGTCATAATGGTAATATGACGGTCATGTGGTATGTAGTTATAATATATAGTAATATAATAATTAACATGAGCAGCGTCATTCAAGTTGCAAGTGCGTTTCAGACCTTTGTTGGAGATTGGAGAAAAGTTGGAGATTCAGGAATGTGCTATCAATGTGAAACACAACAGCACACGTGCTATCATTTCCTGATGGTCTTCTGTAAAAGTATGGATACTGCTTCCAAACGGACTGAAATTTTATGATTGCGGAAAGCAACACGTGTCCTGCCAGTGATACAAAATACATTTTTTCTAACAATTTTAAATTCACTAGTTTCATAATTTAATTAAAAATCAAAATATTTATTGCTAAAATAAATATTATCTATGATTATCTATCGCAGCCAGTGTTTATCAGATTTACCATTTCACGCTTCGTCCTAACGACAGGGCGCTTAAATAATATCAACGCTATAATCATAACAGATAAAAATTTAAATGTTTTCATGTGTGTAAAAACAAAATTACGTATTTTGAAGACAGATATAGCCACGAGAGGCAAAAAGAGCATCAGTCATTTTTAATACCTTTCTATAATTGACTGAGTTATAAGGTACCTACTCTCACAGTTATGTACCCTCACAAGAAAAGTAGGTACCTACTTACAAATCCCTAAATATGCCCTCATATTTGTACAATTTTTTTCTATTATTAATTTGTAATGGAATCAAGTTAAAATAAATGTGAAAATTACAATTTTCATGCAGTAAATTTTTTAAGTAGGTGGTATATATTTTTGGTTTCACTATTAATTAAATTTATTTAATGGTAGGGCACCACCATTTGCTTAGGATTATTACTCGTAAACAAAATGACATACCTATGACAAAAACAATTTCTCAATATAATCTCTAGGCTATAAAGTCGTAAGTACAGTTAACGAAACGGCTATGAAAATCAATAAAATAAATATAGTATCCAATAACGGTGTTTTGATTGATTAATTAAACATGTAGGTTGTTCGTTTCATTATTTTACTGTTTTCAATATTATATATTGTAATACATGTCTATAGAGCGTAACAAAAAACAGAGTAATAAAATACCTACCTATGCTACAAATGTCTGCACTTTAACGAGTAATAGATATCATTTAATGCATATTAGATGGATCTCCTCAAGTAAACTTGCAGGAACAGACGGAAAGACAATTTAAAATACTGAATTTAACTTATGACATTTTTGTGTCTTTTTTTTTCATTACATTACAATAAAGTTTAAAATCTATCGATCCTATCTCTATTAAAATTATATTTTAAGATAAAAATATACATTTTTTTACATTTTTTCTGGTAAAAATAAGTACTATTGTAAAAAATTAAATTTTACAATACCTACCTTAGTACCTTAAAGTTTATTTTTAATATTTTATATAAATAAGGACTATTTATTTTTAATTTTTTAATATTTTATATTATAGACGATTTTTTTTGATAGTTTATTTTAAAATTTATTGACATTTTATTGCCGTAATTATTAATATCTACGATAAGTTATTTTGACATTTTTACAGCAGATATTATGCCCAAAGTTTTTCTAAAGAATGTCAAAGTTTATTTTTAATATTTTATATAAATAAGGACTATTTATTTTTAATTTTTTAATATTTTATATTATAGACGATTTTTTTTGATAGTTTATTTTAAAATTTATTGACATTTTATTGCCGTAATTATTAATATCTACGATAAGTTATTTTGACATTTTTACAGCAGATATTATGCCCAAAGTTTTTCTAAAGAATGTCTACTAAATTTATTTTATGTCAGGTTGTAGTGAAATACTCTCGGACTTTAATTTTTACAGTAAAATACCTTAATAATATGCATAAAAAAGGTTTAAAAGTAGAATAAAAAATATCAAAAAAGTAACAGAACAGAATCAGCGACATACCTATGTAGATTTTGTAAAAGAAGTAGGTAACAGTTTAGCAGGTATAGAAAAAACTTCGTACAATAAGCAAAAAAAAAACCAAGAACTGTTTTTATTACCATTATAGACCATATAGACATATTCGTTAGAAGTAGTTAGAAGTATTATTCTTCTGTTTAGTTGAGGTCACGCATGCACACTTTGAAAGGGCCGGAGAGTGTCACTTGAATATTGATTAGGAACTTGACATGGTCAAAAATACAGTTATAATGTAGCCGAATTCTTAGTCTGCTTATATTATAACTTGCAATTTATGTATGTCATCGTTACATTCAACTCGCTTATATATATATTAAGTTATTCAAGTTTATATTTTTAATTAATTTAATTGTTATAGGTAAGCTATATCTGCAAATAGAATATGTTTCGAAGCACCTAATATTAGATATTCTATTTTATTTGAATTTACCCTATATTAACACAAGTAAAAATAGAATTAGAGATGTTTTTGTTACATTATTGCATATTTGAAATTTCAAATAAAATAAAATATCTACTAATCAGCATGGACCTTAGTTTGATGTGTAATCAGTATAAAAAAAATAAGAAAAATGGGGGTTGCTGTGTCGTAGACACGGCCGTGTGTTTAAAATTACGAGAAATGTTTTCTTTTAGCGTATTAGGTATATATATATTTTTATCCAACGAATTCGAACATACTACATATTATACCAAAAAAAGTGTGTGTGTTTCCGACGCACGACTGGAGTTTACTCTTTACGAACGATTATAAAATTTAAATTTTCACAATTCGAACACGCCGAAAGAATATTGTACTTTTTTAAATAATATTGTGTGACGGCGCAATATCTCTGAAACTTCAGATATTCTAAAATATTCAAAAATGGAACATAACGCATATACCGTGTGACAATTTTGATTTTACTCCCATAAATTTTAATACCACGGGCTTAGCAAATCATTTTTTGGAGTAAACTCCAAAAAATCTTTGACCCTTTAGCTAGCATGTGGTGATATTCTGGATGTAGATGATACATCCAGAATATCACAGCATCAAACTGTACATACAGTTGATGCTACAGCATCAAACTGTACATACATTACATAAAAAAATCATCATTTAAGATGTCAACTGAATTTTTTGTTAAAGTAAATTACTATTTCATAGTAATTAACTGTGTAATATTAAGTAATAAATAACATCACCAACCCGAGATATGGAACCAATAAAACTTTCTAAACAAATGTTTTAATAGCGGTTGTTCTAAACTGTGGTATTTAAAAAGCAATTTCGTTTTACATAAATACAACTAAATTTATTAAATAGTAAGATTTACTTAGTATTTTATTGATTCGTTGTTATATAATATAATTCATTACAAATAACTTAGCGAAAGTTATTAGGTTTATAAAGCTACGATTATTATATTTTTAGTTTTATTTTATCATTTCGGCCTTTGTATATAACCAATACGCTTTACCTATTACTTTCGTTTTTTTTTTTTCTATAATTCCGAGGCTTGTTCTAAATTGGCGTGAAGCTGTGTTTGAATTACAAATAAGAAACTATTTTGTGATTACTTTTAATGCGTTATGTTATTTAATTTAATTTAGCCTGCCTGTTCCACCATGTGTCAAGTAAGTTAACCGCCATTTAAATTCACCGGTAACCGGGAATGATGGAGATGATATACCTTTGTTTGTACAGTACAAGTCCCAAACATTAAAAAGAAAATAATAATAAAAAAATCCGCCTATCGAAGGATGCAGTAAACCGAGTGCGTAATTTAATAAAACATAAAATTATTTCCAATAGTAACTAATCAACACTTTACTTGTAATTGGTGAAAGAGGCCCAGACTTTTAAAATGAATTGAATAGATACGAGTATGCTACGATTATTTTGAAAATATGCCGAAGCAATGCATTCGCACTGAGGAACTTGCTTCTGCTTGAGTTTAGCTTGAGAATTCTTAATGAATGATTTTATTCGTATACGTTTGTATTTAATAAGCATCTCAACAAAAAATTCGATAATAAAGACTTGATTTGATTAAAAAGTAATCATTGTGCGTTATCGCTTTTAATACGAGTATAACTCAGAATCTTCGAAAAGGGTTTTTGTCCTGATCTTCTTTCGGAAATCTGCACAAAAATTTCGTAATGGCAGTCAGTTTCAAAATTGATTTTCTTTAACTATCTAATTTAAATATATATATATAATCTTGTATTTATTAGACATCAGTAAAGAAGAGCAGTGCTGCACAGTTGTATAATGAATCAAATGCCAACTCAACTTTGTCCATCAGCACTCAGACTAAGGTTGAAAATGATAAAAACCAACTCCCTAATCTATGGAATGTTTTGCATCGTGAATGCTGCATACTTCATTGCAAAAAATGTAGTATCTATTACAAGAACTCCGTTGCATATCTTTGTAATGGTGTTCATGCCATTTTTAATGTGAATAAGATTGCTTGAATTTGAAAGGTGGTTTTAGAAAAAGGACCTATACCTTACCAAATAAATGTTTGGAGGAGTGGTGCGCCATGGAAAACATATTTTAATATGTATATCTACTTTATCTATATTTTATAAAATACATACTTCTTATACAATAAAGTCGCTTTTGTATATTTCTTTTCTAACTTCATCTAAACCATCCAACAAATTTTGATATGGTTTTCATTAATGGAAAGAGCGACAAACGAGAAATAATTTGTAGTAAAAATTGCATCTGTGCGAAGATGGGAAAGATGCAAAAATATGTTTAGTGAACGAATTAGTGTGCTAAAAAAATATTTTTTCAATGCTTTGATTTCTTTCATAACATTTGCTTCTTGTCGTTTTGTTATCCTATTTTGCGAATGCATTTCAAAATAGTAACATTATACAGCAATCGATGATTGAGTTGCGTCACGACTACACATAATGGCTGCTGATTTTGTAATGAACTTGTAAGAGATATGTCACACATACTCGTAGCGCTGTCTAATCGGATTGAGATATTTAAAAATCAGGTAAGTTTTTATTAAGTTGTACTATAAAAAAATATTAAAAACAAAGAAGGTCTTGAGGTGTTAAATTTTTTTTAGATTATCCCTCGGGAATAGTAGGACACCAACTTTTTTCTACATGAAAGTACCCTATATGATTTTCTTTACTCCTTACAACGTGTATGTAAAAATGTTTGATGATTGATTGTGAGTTCAGGCGTGAAAGCGTAACTAACAAATAAACAAACTCTTCAGCTTTATACTTTTTTCTTGTAAGATTTTTTTCTTTCGCAATATTATTATATAATAAACAATAATAACCTAATCATTACTTTTTATTTTGTAACTACACACACAAACATAATGAAATGCATGAATTTTAATTAAATTTTCCTCACGTGAAGCTGTTCGAAATAATTATCTTAGTCAAGAAAATAGCTTTCCTGTAACTTATTAGCACTTCAAGAAACTAGCGTACAGTACAACTAGTAAGAAATCCGAGAGGGAATGAAATTAATACCGCTGTTGACTTGAAACTACACCGGTAGTTGTTATAGGAAACAATATTATGCAGTTGAGTGAATACTTAGATGCTCACCTAACGAGTTTGTTTACAAGGTAAGGTACCTATATCTTTTCTAAAAAAAACGAATACATTGATATATTGTACGAGACAAACCAGAACAAAAACTTATTAGATAATATTAGAGTTAATGTAAGTATCACACATTGTCTCACGAATCACGAATTTTTCCTCACGTAAATTCATGCATGACAAAATGCTAATAAAAATGACTTACGACACACGCAGTTCTCGTCTTATACCAGATTTTGCCAGCAGCTGCACCCCCGCGATCACCCACAAGGTAGACAGGGCCCGGGCCGCATCTCATAAGCCACAATCTCATAAGGGCCGCAGGTCTTATGTTGATCATAATTCTATAACTCTATGTTATCTATCTATCTACATATATAAAAATGTTATGCTGGTTTGTGTATACTTCAAAAACATTGCGTTTAAACAGAGGATTAATCTTTTTCTCCCAAAATTCCGATTTTTTTAAGAAAAACATAATTTTGATACGTTGACCGTTGTTATGGCAACCGTGGAACATTGCTGACTGAGCCACAGCGAAGCGTAGCCGGGTTCAGCTAGTAGACTTATATTAATTTATATTCTACCAACCCCAAACACTGGATGAACCTCGTTCTATTGTTAATGTGGTTGTGAGTATTGTTTTCGTTTTTTTTAGTCTGTAGTCCTTTCACAGAGATGTAACTGCGCAATAGTAGCCGAAAGACAGGGCACTCGTGTGCTGTGAAGCGAGGCGGGCTGTGAGATTGCGTGGTGTGAAACCGCACTCAAGTCAATGGCCATGTGGGATGTCAGAGGGGCCATAGCCACTACCGCTTGCCCTCTGTTATATAATTATATTACAATCACATATTGTAATATAAATTAATACGGATACAATTACATATATTGAAATATTTGCTTTCTATAACACACGTAACAATATTTTTACATACAGTGAAAGAGTTCAAGTTTTTTAACCTTAATTTGTGACAACATGGAAAATTTTCAAACTTGGTATTTATTGCTTAATTGTAATACTGGCTGTTCCCCGTGGCTACTCTCATCTGAAATTTTTGTCTTGCATATGTGTATGTATAGTCATATAACTCCTCCCGATAAAATTCACACTTATTTATTTCCACAAAAAAAAAAACAAATCTAAATCCTTGCCTTCTAAATTATTTTCTACTCTCTAATAGTAGGTAAGTTTTAAAAAGTTCTTTTGTAATTGAATAGGTATATTAAGTATACCGATTAAGCGAAACTAACATAAACATAAAATTAATATAATGTAATTTATTCTAATCTATATTATCTATCTATATATTATATGTGTGTATAAATGTGTCTAAATGTGTTGCTAAGCACAAAACTCGAGAACAGCTGTCAAAACCAAAGAAGTCTCTTATAAAAAGAAAATTTAGAAAATTTCCCAAAAAAATTGCATCCCTACGAAGTCAGGGGCGGGTCACTATAATATTAACTTAATACATTTAATGGACTTTCTGAGACATATTTCAAACGCTAATTGGATTTGAAATGTACTTCATACAAATGTTTGGAAGGTTCATGAGAATTCATACTCGTCTTCATGAGCAGTAATTTGTATGTTAGGAGTATAGTGTGTAGCAATAGTAAGGGACAGGATGCGAAGTGACTGGTGAACAAGTCGGCACTCCTGCGCGTGAGATGGCGACAACTTGTTAATCAACTTCTACATTCCATACTAGGTATCGATGCCATAAGTATACGCACATTTTTACTATATCTACAACCGCCACGCTCATTAGATTACACCTGATAATACTTTAAAGAAAACCTGATTTTTGGTATAAATTTGTTAAAGAGAGATGTTGTCCAGATTTGGAGTCATCCGGCCTTTTATATAGCAATAAAAATATCTTCCTCAGTTAGTATTATTGGTAAGGTAAATATGACGACAATGTAATAAAAGTCATGGGGAATTTGTGGATATATTCTGGTGGTAAAATTATAACCAGAATTAATCTAGAAATAAAATTAGAATTAGCTATACACAAACCAGTTGTATAATGGAAAGGAGGACGAACCATCAAAGAAACCAATAAGGAAAACTTCACAGGTTTGCTGTAATCTATCACTTCCCCATTTGTCAGCCTGGTGGTCATCTTTACTGAAATTTATTCGTACATTACTTAACAGCACGTAATACCTTCCCAGTTCAAAGTTCATACTTTGCCATTAAAAGTTACGACTATTATGTTGAGTTGTAAAATTTAACGAACGTTTCCAATGCCATCAAGAATAATAGACAAATTTTGAATACTATAAAATTATACCATAATAAACGGAGTTCATTTAAAAGTTAATATCTAATAGATACCCTAATGGTTTGCTTGCGATAATTTCCATAACATAACAACATGGTTTGGTATTATTAAATTATCATCTCGGATTATAATAAGACTAGGTAAGACTAGGAATGGACTATCCAACACAAAAATAATTTTTCAATTGGAACCAGTAGTTCTAGAGATTAACGCGTTCAACCAAACAAACAAAGAAACTCTTCAGCTTTATAATATTAGTATTTAGATAGGAACAGACTCGGGTTAGATTAGAGGTGATAGGAAAATAATATTATCACTCAAATTTTAACGAGCGGTCGCTTTTACCTTCAAAGATTATTCTGCCTCAATCATTTCTTTTGCTATGTTTCTGTAATTTTTAATACATTACTTGCCACTGCTAGACACAGTCCTCCCCTACGTGAGAAAAAATATATGGTAAGATAGACTACCATACCAAACCACACTTCACATGTAGGTATTGGAAGGCTGCCATATAAATAACTGCCATATATTAACTGCTTGGTATTTTGCTAAGTATAAGTCTTATTTGTAAAACATACATAAGCAGTTAATACAATGTCTTATTGAGGTTATGACGGTGATAATATCTAAACCACATTTAGAAAAAGTTTACTAGTACATCGCGATATAAATTAAAGAAAATGTCCGCACATAATCAAAGATCTAACTTTTATTCACAGCCGCGATTAAAGACAATGAAATTATTCCATAATCGTTTAATTAAGGTATTGTCTGCTATTCACACGACTAACAAACTGAGTACGATCAAATTACACCAGTATTATTAAATGGCGTGTAGAATGCACAACATGACTTTGTGTGAATTTGTATCGATTCCTAATTAGGTGTGGCTTGTGAGAAATACAATCGATTATATGAATATTATAATCTTAAATTAATCGAATAATAAAGCTAATTAAGCTACTATTATTTCCATCTTTCAAAAAATATTGAATCTTAACTATTTTACCACTCCGCTCTTAATTATGCAAACATAAAAAAAAACAGAGCCTATTTTTCTATCTTTTCCAGATCATAATTATGATCGGAAATTTTGATTTTCGGGTCATAATTTAAATGTAATCACACTTTTATTCAAGAAATATATGTCAAAAAATAAGTAATAAAGTTTAGACGAATATTGAATATAACTTTTTCAGAGAACAGTTTTTTTTTCTACAAAAATTTGTTTTTCATCCTACTTCAGCAGGCCCAGTAAATTCAGAGGTACTATCCTGGCCTTAACTAGTGATTTTAAATAATAAACTGAGATTTAATAGATATTCACTGAGAAATAAACTGTGGTTTTAAATAATAAATACAAACTTGAGTTAGTTATACAAGTTTTATTATTTGTAATCAGTTTTGTAAGGCTTTAAATTCCTCAGCGTCCGAGATTCAATGTCAATGGCAAATTAGTTCCACTACATCTGCCGCGGAAATGCTTCGTCCGGTAAAATGGCTTTACCCAGTGACCGAATGAAACTTTCTGTAGCACAAGTCCGACTTCGTACCAAATTAGTGTAAGGCTTGGTATAGGATGGTGAACATTTGCTTTGATTTCTCAAAATATCTAAATCAATATTTATTTGGCCACTTCAAAACAACTTTAACTCAATTGAAATATAAGTCGATCGAACCGTCTCGTCTTCGCACTGATGTATTATTTTTTCCTGTAAATTATTATATACCTGCAACAAAGTTTCCCAACCTGAGATACTAGCAAAGAAACAAGCAGAAGCAAACAGCGACTTAAATTTTTAACTAGCGGTTGCACGCGACTTCGTCCGCGTAACTTTATAAAATAAAGCCTATGTTACTCGCTGAAATGTAGCTTTCTATAGGTGAATGAAATTTTTAAAATAGGTCAAGTAGTTTTTGAGTTCACTCATTAAAAACGAAAAAAAAAACAAATCTGTTCCCTTAATAATATTAGATATAGATAAATATAAAAGATACGGATGATATAGATATTAATTCGGACAAAATTTTGATCTGATCATATTTTTATTATGATGAAAATCTAACCTACACTAGATTTTATTTGGAATAACGCAAATTACTTTAAGTTCCGGTCAATTTATTTTGAAGTCTCCAAGCAACAATTACTGACACATATGATTCATTGCATCTGTTTACATTATGTTATTATATTCTTTATTCTGAAGAGCATAAGAGTGATCTTGTTCGTTCTCCTTAACAGCGCAGAGCTCTACGTTGTATGGTTTTCAGTTAATATTCATCATTAGTGTGAAGTCGATGTATTTGTCAGTTGCAAGCGTAGGTTTAACACCTGTCAAAGAATTGGACCGAGCTTAACGATTATGATAATCAGTTTCCTTTCTCGTCGTTATCATAAATATAATCGAGCATAAATCGATCAGCATAAACTTACTTGACTGTCCTTTCTATATTTTACACATTAACGTAAATATATTATTATATTTTACGAAAATAATATATATACGTATGCCCAAAAGTCATTTGGGCAACCCGTCTAGCGGCAGTAACCACCCCCTTACAGAAAACCATCGTGAAATAACAGATGTGCTGTTGTGCTTCAGACAGATAGACACACAAGTCAAACTTATAACACCCCGTCTTTAGCGTCGGGCGTTAATAAGAGATTTCAAGATAAATAAAATGCAATTATTACGAAACGAATTAGGTTCGGACTTTTTGTTCTTGGCCTTGAAATAAGTGGAATAAATATAATTTGTGCTAAATCATTTTCACCTAACTAAACCGTAACGTTAACGATGATGACTGGTCTTTCTTTTGTTCGTGGATATCTTGTTCACATTTCATTAACTCCGTCATCGTCCACAAAAAAGGTTGGACATAAGTTCCGTTAGTACTTACATAAAGATTATTTTTAGTATGTTTGAGAATTATTGTATATTCTACAAAATTACAAGTAGTGTTAAATTATGACATAACAATATTTGTTCCCACTATTGTACTCTTCTCTGAATGACTTAATTACATTATTGTCTGTAAAAAATATTCAATTGAGTTTCATATTTGTTGTTAACTTATTTCATATTAATGCATTCATTCAGTGGATAATAATCGTTGAAATTTCAATAATGAAGATTATTTAAAAATAAAGAAATTTGCTTGATCGCTGAATTAATAAACTATAAAATCTTGTTCATTAAAATATATAATATTAAAAAGTTTAAGTACTAAAATGTATTTTATAACTATATGTTGTTGCTTATAAACCTATTAATCTGAATTAGTTTTAATAATTAATAGTAGACCTATATGTAATATTTAGTAAATATATTCCACTACATACTGGAAACACCACAGTGGGAGCGGAGCGGGCAGCGGGAGCGGATGCAGGAAGGGCAGAAAACGCATACTCGTATTCCTAATCATGAACACAGTACTTTGCGGGGCGTCTCAGCGTAAACGCTATCATGTCTGAATTTTTAGAAAGAAATTCTTTCTTTAGTGGGATATTTTTTTTTTTCTAAAAGCAGTCGTCATGACTTAAATAAAGATAGATTTGTCGTCATTTGTTACCCCTTAACATACGCCGTGAAATATCTGATATTTCATATCTAATTAATGTTATTAATGGTCATGTGGACTGACCTGATATTCTCTCGTTGATTAATTTTAATGTACTACATCTGTTAGGTCATACAAACCGATTTCAATTTCAATTGCTTGTTCTAATTATCGACAGAATTGCTTTCTTTGGCGTGCTAGTGGGAATCTCAACATGTTGTTCGACGGGCTGAGTGTTGACATTGATATTGTAAATCGGTGGAAGTTAAGCGTAAGCGTCGCACTGTGTTTTTACACTTAGATACAGCTTAAATAGCCGGAGTAACTACAGTCTTACAGAAGACCACTGTGAAACAACAGCATTTATAATTAAGTTTGTATTGCGGTGGTTTAGTAATGTCGCTTACTCTTTATCCTGTGAGGTCGACAGCGCACTAGCGTGCTGTGGCGTTGGGTAGCCACCTACCACCCTCCTTTTCATTTATAACTTGCAATGCAACCCCTATGACATTTAGTCAATCTTAGTCAAATGATATAAAAGCAAAGAGTTTGTAAGGTTTTCTAATACGAGTACAAGGTTTTATTATAAACAATTTAAGAAATGTTAAAAATATTGCCGGATGAATTGAACTATTTTATTATTTGTATTAGTTTTAATATTAAAATTTAGGAATTATATTATAGGAATTAAAATTTAAAAGTGGTGAACTGACCATTTAACAAATGTTTAGTAATATCCAAAGTGAATGGTGTCTGACAACTTGTAAAAGATTATACGTTATTGCAATAATTTATAGATTTTAAAACAGCTATGTTAAAAAACAGTTACTAAACTTTGATATCAAACAAATGTCATATGACGTGATTCGATAGATCGTAATCACTTGGGAGAACAGGTGTTTTCTGTGTTCGACTTTATTATCTGACGCCATGGACGACTGTATGGTATTGTATTTAAATTCGAACCGGGTATGGTCCAACAATCATAGATCAAGTGATGCGTGTCCTTCATGTTATGCAAAGTAAGATAGAATGACCCAGATCCAAACAAATCGCAAATGAACTTACACAACAGAATAGGCGCAGTCAGACACAGACAGACAAATGTATCACTACTTTTATTTCTTTGACAAAATATAATGTGTCCATTATAATAATTGGTACCTATAGGTAATTAACTCGACAGATGCATATTAATGAAACAAATAAATAGATGTAAGTATAAGTACATAATTATATACATAGTACAATATATAATATAATGTAAGTACAATATACATAGTGTTTGTTAAGTCAATATATAGGTATATCCTATTCTTGTATCTATATGTGTCTCGTTATGTAAATATTATAAACAACAATAAAATTAACAACACAAAATGAGAATAGTAAGAACATTGGCCTTTTCGATATTTTTATATAGCCATATTATGACGCTAAATCTTGAGCTTTCCTATATCTAGAGCGCAAAAAGATAGCCTTTGAGATTTAATGGAAGAGACGGATGTTGCGCATTCCATGGACGGCCAGGAGGACAAACATCTTGAATCTATCTATATTAATATTATAAAGAGAGAACTGGACTACTGCATCGATTTTAAAAATTATTTCACCTTTACAAAGCTAAATTATCAGCGAGTAAAAAAGGGTATATTTACTAAAGTTACACGGACGAAAGCGCGTGCAACAGATAGTTTTCTATAAATTTTGTGGCTTACAATTAAAAATCCGCACTGATTTTCAATAACCATAATCAAGCAAAACTTACCAAGCAAATATTTGTAATACTGACGTTTCATGAATAAAATCATTATCAAATTGTTTAAAAAACAATTAAAGTTAATTTTATAGTTGTTCAAAATAAGTAATACCTGATTAAAGTAGGTAATAGGGTACAATACCTGATTAACTACATTAAATATGTCATTTTATTAGTACTTATTAACGCTAATCAATGTTGCGAAATCCAATACGAATTGTTCGTGACATTCCATTGAAAATATTAGCCACGTGGTTGCGATTGTACATTTCCCAAGACTACAAAACTTTCTATATGGTTTTACAATTAACTTTAACGACGATAATAGAATATAATTTCTTTTAATGGATTAAAATTAAAAGAAAAACGCCATTTTATTAACTATCCTTTGTAATTGATTAAATATTTTTAAGTGAATCAACTTACATGTCTATACATATTATCTATATATCTATACATATATAATAAAATCATGAAGGAGCCTTTGTCTGTAAATTAAATTATTAATTTTTGACTGTTTGTCTGTGCGTTTGTGCACGCTGATCTCAGAAACGGCTTAGCCGATTTAAATGCGGTTTTCACTGAACTATTGCAGCAAACTTTCCGTAATATTTAATGTTTGTATCATTCGAATCAGTTTACAAACAAAAAAGTTATACAAAATAAATTCGCTATTTGTGATGCTGTTTTCACTACTAGAAAGAGTGATAAGCGAGGAAGGTTTGTGTTTATAATTTGCAGAATAAAATTGAATATATGCGAAGTCGAGGACGCGCGGCGAGTCGCTAAGAAAATACAAATAAGAGTTATCACTAACAATAATTTAAATTTTGGCCAGCAACATGGACACTTTGACCCTTCACTTGTTCTGTCAGAATGTTGGCCTCCTTGTAGCCAGTTTTACCGTACATAACACAGGCCATAAAAGGCTGGCTTATTTCTGGTATTGCGCATTGACTAGCGAAGACATAAAGACGTGTATACTTTAATTCTTAATTGAAAGACACCTTTTATTTAAGTGCTTACATACTAAACTTTCTACTTCATCACTTACTAATAAATACCTACTAGATATATCGACTAATAAATATGAGTTTTTGTATTTGTATTTACTGCAATGTTTCAGACGTATCGCAAAGCCCTTAATGGTCTGCTTTTTAAGTCCCATGGACATAGTACTTACCTACTTACTTGCTATATGTGTATAAGTTTAGTCTCACAGACACTTATTTGTCCAGTTATTATTAAGGGAAAATAACAAAATCCACTTATAATGAATGGATTTTAATTTTTATGTAAGTTCATCTAGTGCTTATAGCTCATCCTTAATATTGTATGAAATACTCTTATATGTATGAATAGTAAATATACTGAAGTTGTATAAAATTAAAATCATACATCACATTAATAAATTGTTAGATTATTTACAATCTACTATCCGGAGAAATGAGAGAAAGTATTGTTAGTATTGTACACAAGGTCTCAAAGTAAATAATGTTAAATTTATACTGTTATTTATTTCATTTACGACCCACTTGATGGTATGTGGCTACCGTCGAGTAATGCCACAGACTTTGAAAATGCGCTGCCGACCTAGGATAAGGGTTTAGGAAGGGATAGAGAAAAATTACTCTCGCCGAAACACAACAGCACACATGCTGTTACTTCACTGTGGTCTTTTGTAGCAAATAAACAAACTCACTTTCGTATTTATAATATTAGTAAGGATGAGCTATGACATTAGTTAAACCTACTACTCGGGTTTCAAAGCCCATCAGCCAACTGCTATTGGCAGCGGGTAGGTGCCATTTGACAAGCAAATTGGATACTTGTTATATTCGAAACAGGCATATGTGCTATGCGATCAAGTTACTGAAAACGGAACGAAGCCATATAAATGTTGTATCAACAATTGGCATTATGTATAATATAATAAATTCTTATAATACGAACAAAAGTATACTTATTTTACAATTCCGATTTAGCTTTGTCAACTCGTATTGTTAATTTATAAGAACTTAAGCTCGCCTTGCGCAACGTTATACATTGAAGTTTGAAACGTTTCAAACTGTTTCGATATTTATAACAATGGCTCAACGGAATTAAGTACCTTCAATTTAAATAGTGTGTAGACTATGTTTTTTAATATTTAACATTCATTATTTTTAATAATAAGTATAAATATAATGTTGAGTGAAACAGCAATTTATGCATTAAATAGTCTTTAATCCTTTTAAACTTTCTTATACTAAGCTCGACAGACTGGCTGACGGTCCACTTACCGTCGCCTATAAAACAAACAATGCCACAGGCGCTGCAACTGCAAGTGCGTTTCCGACCATAGTAGGACTAAGGATAGGGAGTAGGAAGGGATCCCTATCTCACTCACCGAAATACTACAGCACACGTGCTGTTAATTTTCACGATGCGTGGTCTTCTGCCACTAAGTACTTAAAACTTACTTAACCTAATTTGATTTCATTTTTAATATTTAGTTTTATAATTGTCGTTCTTTTTTATAAGGATTTCAAAATAAAATACGATGACGATCCTGAGATGAAACCCCGAAAGAAACTCAGGATTACCATTCTTTTTTTCATCTTTAAAATAAAATGAATTATAGTTGTAATGAATTATATTTTTAGGTTCTATGTTACCATTTTACGCATATTTTACGGTAGTATTATTCAGAATAAATATTATTATATTATATAATGTTAGCAGCTGCGGCATTTAAAGGCCAACGTATTAAAGTTTTGAGTGCGATCTAAAATATTTTATGAGTTCAATTTGTTGCAAAACTGATAGCGGTCACGACTTGTTGCTTCGAAATAACTTTTAGCATCTACTTACGTCAAAACATCACATTTATAGGCTACATCGAGTAAAGAATTTGGCCATACTGTTGACATAATAATTAATTCTTTGAGAAATGCATATAAACCTGCTGACCTGACAGAATGTGTTCTGTCAAAAGCTATTGGACTATAGCACCTGATGTGTAAAAGCAAAATATTAAATAAAAACATATTTCAGAGTAATCACTTTCATAATTGACTATTATATGCTACCATCATAAAATAGTCAGCCTAGCCGACATTTAAGCAATTTTTCTCTTCATAATAACCTTCCTAGGTTAATATTTTAAAAAAAAGCCGCATTTTACCAGTTGTCATCTTTTTTTTTTTGGTTAGTTTTGTACTTATCAACACATTAGTTATTTATTTTTATTTATCTATTCCCGAGAGATAAATAAAAAATAAAAAACTAACGCCTGGCCAAAGTGTTATAGCAACACGAGGTCAAGTATTATATCTATTGTTTTTTAATTTTTTTTCAACGCGGACGAAGTCGCGAGCACCAGTTAGTATAGAATATATCTATTATATTACCTTACATTTATAAAATCTTAATAACAGCGTAGAAAGATAGAAACAAATCCACAGATATATAAATTTTAATATCGCTCACAGTATTTTGAAATGAAAATATTTACACTTGGATGTAATGAATATCACATCCAAAACTGTAAATATTATTCTTAACCGACCGAGAGATATTTTTCGAATTATATATCTCGGTGGATTATTATATTTATTATATATATACATACACCTTCAGTGAAAATAGTGAAAACCGCATTAAAATTCGTTACATGGTTTAGAAGTTAGATAGAGACAGAATGGCGCGGAAGACGACTTCAATTTATCCTATATAAGGATAAGACTTCTTTTTTTACAAACAATAATAGAAATGTGTGAGTTTTTAGTTATTCACATTAAGTTGTTGTTAATTTAGTTAGAGTATCTACAATGAAATTCCCACTTAAACATTATTCTTAGCTTACGGAAAAGCTTTAGCACGCCTCGCTTTAAAGTTATTCAATAAAGCATTCCGCAGTTATTATCAATGTTTACGCGTGACGGTTGAAAGGGAACTGCGTTCTCCCCGGTCACGATCCGCGTCTTATTTTCCAAAATGTTAACGAACTGCGAAGGTGCAAACGAAAGTGAGCGAGCTTGATTATGAAGTGCACCATTGTTCAGGGAACAGGTGCCGTCGAGATCCACTGATACGTATGGTTACGACCGACGCGATACAATACTTTAGCGTAACATTGCACAATTGTGCACAAATACAACCAATGTTATTTAAGAAACAGATAACGCGAAAGCAACTACGTCTGAGTCTACGTTTTTACGTGAAATCACTTTTTTATATGAAGGTCTCTGCAGGCAGGCTGACGGTCCATTTGGTGATGTGGTTACCATAGCCTATAGCACAAACAACGCCATATGTGCTGCATGTCAGGGATCAGGAGGGGATAGGGGTAAGTGACCTCTGGCACCCCTACTCACTCACCTAAGTAGGTCTTCTGTAAGGGGTTGGTTACTGCTGTCAAACGGGTTACCAAATTTAAGACTGCAGATCATTGTGCCTTGGGTGCAAGGCACACTGGTCTGCAGTTTTAAAAATCCTGTCTAAAATCCTGTGTTCTCATCTCTTCAATCTTAAAGGTTGGCCGTCAACTCTTTGAACTTTGTCTTTGTCAACCGCTTCGCAACCACAATGTCACTTTCAATCTGAAAAAATTCAAACTGGCATGCAATGCCTTAGACCCTTGCTGGTGAATGCTGGTCACTCGATAATTTTAAATACAATACATAAATCAGCCTCGGTACAACAATGTATCAATATTTGAATTCAAGGGTTGTTACAGATATGTAGTTCAAGGGAAAATGAGTCACGAATTTTATTAAAGTTTTATGTTTGTTGATGGTAAAATATAGATCAAAGATAAGTAAAGCATTCTTGAGAATATTTTTAAAGGCTAAACATTGATATTTTGGAGAAATAATTGTATTAGTGAGAGACGTTTCCCATGAACTACGATAAAATTACAGATATAAGTTCGGATATACTTATATAAATATATATATTTATGACTAGATATTGCACGCCACTTCGTCCGCGTAACTTTATAAAATACTAGCTGTTGTACACAAATTCGCCCTCGTAACTATATAAAATATAGCCTATGTTACTCGCTGATAATGTAGCTTTCTATATATAGGTGAAAGAATTTTCAAACTGCTGTCACTTTTTGAGTTTATTTATTACAAACAAAAATACAAATCTTCTCTATTTATAATATTAGTACAGATTCAAAAAAGGAATTCCATTTTTGAATTCCAATGAAACGCCACCATTAAGGTTCATTCACATTGTGATCTACAATGATAACATTTATGAAACATGCAGGCTAACAGTAAAAATGACAATGACGGTATTGCGTAAGGAATTCACTTCGTTCGATAGGTCGGATTTTCAAGTAGGTACTTTATGTACTTTCGTGGTTTATGGTGCGTTGCGTATAACCAAGATAATTTTCGGTTTTCAATTAAATCCAAGAAGATATTTTCGAGGAATATATTAATATTGCCCAAATCCATAGTAAGCTCATTTTTCAACCCCAACGCCCGACGCAAAAACAGAGTGTTAAAGTTTGACATGCATGTCTGTCTGAGGAATCGTAGCTCCCTTAAAGGATGGTTCCATTTTGACCCGGTTTTTTTTTGTTTGAAAGAGATAATTTTAGTTATAGATTGTATTTTGATAAAAATGTCAGATATTAATCTGTAGGCAGCATAAACTAGAGCCATTTTATGCCAGTAAAAGACGCCTCAAAACACTTCCATTTTTATGTATACCTACAACGTGTACACATTATAAAATTCATAACACAATTTCACTAAATGCATTCTCAAAAAATCTCACTTTCTTTCGAGCTATTAACGTAATTATTATGCTATTACTAAAATGTAAGCGCAAAGAGTTGTTATTACTTTTTTCATGGCCGATGCTTTTAAATTTGGATTGCTATAGCTACGTTATAAAAGCAAAATACAAGACCGTTTATATGACACTATATGCTACCCAGACGTGATTGCTTTTTCTTCTTTTCCTCGTAAAAATATGTTTTGCAACATTTAATTTGTTCATTCACTAATGAATAGTTATTTATTTATTTGTTAGTATAAGTAAATATGAAATCAATGCCTACGTAAATTAATAATAACGGTTTACTTGATGATTAATAACAATGAAAAAAATTGCATGACTGCAAAACCGCGGACGGCAAAAGACAGAATAAATCCTCGTATGTCATAAAACACCAATCAGAAGATCGCGTTTGATGCGGCGCGTGAGGTTTTAAAAACCAATGGTGTATAATTTTAGTTGCGCGAATGTAGATACTCGTACAATTACATACTAACAGTAGTATGTATTTGCCTTCGCATCGATATAACGACGATGATTTGCATATTAAACACTTGTTACAGTTTCTAAGTCACGCAAGAGAAGTGATCAAATCAAATATCGCGTTAATATTAACTAACACACGAGACAGGAAAACATTGCACTGCGGTGTTAAGCCGTAATACTTGTCAACTTTCATTGCTTAGGTCATCGAGCTGGTAGTATTATATATCAGCCAGTATTTATTTATCACTTTCAATAAGCTGTGGGTAATATATTATTGCTCGAAGTACTACAAACGCGCGAAGATTTACTATTACTTCATATCTAATTAATTTATTGCTGCGATCAATTCGTTAATGACATTTGAATACTTATGAAAAACTGTCAAATATTTTTTTATGTAGGTATCAATAGGCCTAAATATCAAACAGGCTGATTAACAGACAAAGAGACCACTTGATGTAAGGTGATATGGGTGTAAGGAATAAGGTGGATACCATTCTCAGCTCACTAGAAACGCCACCTGGGTGCGGCAAATGCGCTGCCGACCTTAGTGGGATTGATTATAAGGGATTAGGGCTTACATCCCTTACTCACACACCGACCCACAACAGTACACATGTTGTTTCACTGTATTCTTCAGTAAGGGGGTGGTTACTGCCGCCAGACGCAGTGTGTCCTGCCAATACTTGGCAGACCCAGATAAGATATAATTTTGAAAAGTAGGCCCTGGTGGGAATCGAAATCGAGGTCCCTATGTCAAAGCTATGCTAATATATTAACCACTAGACCAAAGAGCTCGTCATTGCTCAAAATACTGCTCTACCATTAACCATTTGTACAATCATAACAAGCTTGTGTAAAATAAAATAAAATATTTATTTTCAATTTTACTTATCTCGCTATATGTAGTTATTTAAAGTTGAAATAAAAATATACTAATCTTAGATAGATCACAAATTATTATAGTCAAGATTCAATAATTACCACCACCAGTTTGATTCACACAATATACACTTACCTAGCAATCAAGATCACGTATCATGTATGGTATAATATTAATAAAAATAATTGTACTTGTGTCTATAGAGCAAATGCCTAACATGGCGATGAAAGTTGTGCATGTCCGAGACTGCGCCCAGAGTTGGGGCCATAACTCAAGTAGATCTAGCATCGACACACGGGAGATTTACAACCCCACGAGTCCATTGTTGGTGCAGGTCTATAAAGAGAAATTAAAGTAAAAGTTATATGAAAACTCAACCAGATGTGTTTTAGATAAGAAAACGTTGCTTTAAATAGACACTCATTTAACTTTATATTTGTTTCAGGTAATTGTTTTTCCATCTTCGTATTTCATATTAATAATCACATGAGGTGAGAATTTTATTATTTGTAATGAATTTAATGTTAAAGAGTATATGTATAGTATATGTTTATATATTTGTGTTCATATTTTAAACAGGGTAAAAGATTTTTTACAATAACATTATTTTATTGGTTACAACACCAGCTCATTTTTAATTCTATATTAAAGATTATCTTTGAAATGAATTTAATGAATTTAACTACACAGTCACATAAATACCTTTATCAAGGCGAAGAAAATTTTAAACAAACTAAAATAGCGTTTGAATATTAAATAGAATTTAGTTGATATTATTTCTTCAGATCTAGATAATTCCTTGCTGAATTTTATTATAATTAATATGATTAATGACCAGTGGCCGAACCTTTCACTGCTGTAATAGCAGACGCAGAATTCATGTTGAGCCTACAATTCTAAGTATTTTGTCCAAAGCGAATCAATATAGACAAAGTAGAAGTTTATACGAGTATAATATAATTAAATCATATTCAATCATATCATTAACCATTGTATACCACATAAAAGTTTTTATATCACATTTCATTAATTATGATCGAAGTGACAGCGCAGAGAATTGAAAAGTGGTTTATTGCATACCGTAACTACATATTTTGGTACTCATATTAATGTAGGAATAAATAAATTAAAAAAAAAAAAAAAAAACAATTTAAAACGGTAACTTTCTCATTATATCGTTTTCAAAATGGTTTTAAAAAAGTAGAGTGAGAATCAGGTACAAATGTTGATGACTGCTGCCATGAATCGATAGTAGGTATAAATTGTGATTGTGACATGACAACGACTGTTCAGAAACACATCAAAACTCTTCATTTTGATAATAATGTGTGACTGATAGTGTAATTTCTGCTGTCTCTGTAAAAGAAATTTCACACACAATTTTGATAAAGGATCTATTAAGGTGAGTCTGACAAGTATATATTGGAGTCGTGACAAGACTGTATAATTGACGACTACATCCTTGCTCGAGGTCTTGAAAAGTAGGTACCTATGTGAACAAAAAATACAGGTTCTTTTCGATTGTACGCACGTAATACTGATTCTCACGAATTAGTCATTCGTATTCAGGCTAAACCTGTTCGAAAAATTTTCTTAAGTGTCAATCGTGAACCTTTTGGAGCTTATTCTATAGAACTTAACCTTCTGCTGCTTTTGGATTTTATTTATTCTAGCAGTTAATTTAAGAGAAAATAACTTTAACTCTATACATATTCACTTCTTAGAATTAGGACAAGGTTGTATGATGATTTATTAATTTCATATTAATTCATTATGGCAATTATGATTTCAAAAATAATTACATAATTTGTCTAAAAATAATTACACATAAATAAACCTTAAACAGACAAGTGCGTCGTTAACACAACTTTATTATACACATATTAACTAATATAATACTATTTAAAAAGTCATAGAAAAGTGCAAATTTATTACTTATGGAGTACAATTACTATGTAAATGACCTTCATGTAATACTACAATTTAATGGAATTTAACTGAATCGTTTCAGGAATTCATTTCACCAGCTTTACAAGTACAGATAGCAAAATCTAATAAAGTATTTTAAATATATATAATTTTTCGATTTTCGCCATGAAAGCTTATACTACGTTGAATGCTTAAAGTTTATTTTTGGCCTTCAGTCACACACACATCACACGACACGTACAAATCTGTATAATCCAGTCAATAAAAGAATATCAAAGAAAGGGATTGAATATGGCAGCGTTCCTATTTACTTCTCGCTCACAAAATATTGTCGTCTATATTCGCAATCGGTATGGTTAGTAAAAAAAAAAACAATTTATTTATTTAATCTTGTACCTTTTTTTGCTATGTCAATGTCGTGCAAAATATTTAATCATTTATTCCCTTTTATCATTTATAAAATCATTTTTAAAAATAAAATAAAATTCCTTTATATTGTTGTTTCTATTACTTAACTTAATAATTTCGGCTGTGTGTTGATAGACAAACGATTTTCTAAGAATAGTCAATAGTTGTATCTTTAAAGTGTTCTCACTAATTGTCCAGTTATAATATAAAACGACAACATAGATATATTGTTTAAAATTGCACATAATTTGATAATAAAAATATACAATCAAAAACAAATTTACATGCTGACAGTACATCTGCAAATCGCTGCTATTTTGAATCCCTTTCAACAATTGACTGGATTGTACCGAGCCAATTTCCAGAAAATGTTCTGCTTAATTTGACTTTATTTTCCTCTACTGAGTTTTTGTTTTTTGAACTTGTATTTATTTTTTGTCATGATTCTGTAATGTATCTTTCTAATAAATAAGTGGTGGATAATGATAGTCTAAAATATTATAACATTATACGAAAAACAATGTAGGTCGAAGTAGTCATACGGGTCGGAGAAAATAACCAGAAAATATGTTTTGGGACAAACGGTATATACAAACTGGACATAGTGGCATTTTTGTTGAACAAAACTCAGTGGAACTAACGAGGCACAAACCGTATAAAGACATAGTTGAAATTGTACAATAGAACAATTGCTGTACCGAAAAATAGAGAATTGCTATTTTACACAAGGAGATATTCCCTTATAAGTTAGCGTGTCTCGGGTATTTGCATTCCACTGGTTGTCTGAGGAAAGCCAACATGTACTATTTGACCTCAAAATGTGGTTTCATTAGACACAGTTACATACATGGCCAATGTTTACTTCGTTTTATATCTCGTATTAATATTTAAAAAGGGCCAAAATCAAATATCTATCGAATTCAAGTGCTTTCTTAATTCTTTATTTAGGTAATTTTAGAATTAAATAATTTTTTGTTTTAAAGAATACAGAGGTAACAATCCATAATTAAAAATTATAAACTAACCCCCGACTTTCTATTGAGCCCAAACACACTATATCTGCTGTAAGGTTTGGTATCCCGCAAACTACTTGATCTGCAGCATCAGGTCAAGTCAAGGTTACCATGTCATGGAAATACCACCGAAGTAACAGTATACCAAAATTCACATGAATCGAAACGATCGAACCTATGAAAGTTAGTGAAACTCTTTCGTCAACTAATGGACTTCAAACGCCTGAACAGATTTTCATAAGTTATTGCTAAGAACAATCTCGATCACGTTAGCTTACGAACAAAAAAAAACCGGATCAAAATCGGCCCAGCCGTTTGGGAGCTGCGTCAGGCGTCGGGGGTTAAAAATGACATAGGTTCACAATAGCAAAAAGATGAAGATGCAGTGGGTCTTTAATAGTTTATTATGTATTATTTTGCTTTTTGATTCCCATGCTTACGTAAAACAACCCTAAATTTCAATATATTTTTTTAAATAAACCTTCATGTAAAATTTTTCAGAAAAACTTTTTTGTCAATATCACAAAAGCGTGCTTGCACATAGCAGATTATGGTTTGACAATGACGATATATTGAATGTGCGGCTTTTATAACTAGTTAGCAGAGTAAATCTGTTACTATTAACGAAAACAGACATATCAGGTCCAACTATCGAACCTATTTGTATTGTTAACGTGCTTTATCGTTCAACTTTCAATACGGAGCGGTGAGAAAGTTTCCCACGCTCAAGGGACAAGGCATGCAAAATGTTTTATCTAACAGCCTCGACACGCAAAATAACATAACACTAATTAGAATAGAATATAAGAAGGTCGAGAAAAACCCATAAAAACGAAGAGGTTGAAAATGTCGTTAAATTTGTTGCAGTAATGTTGCTACACTCTAATTTGTGAGATCAAAGCTGGCATCAGCGCTCGGAATAATCCTGAGTGTAGCGAATCGATTTTATCAACCGAATCCCGTAGTCTCTAGTCCAATCGTGACCGTACAGATCGTCCGTACCCTGACCTATTCAAAGATCTTGAGTTGTGTATATAAACTTTAAGTTGAAAATCGGGCGAAAGTTGTGAGAGCCTGGGAGACAACGAAAACAGATTTCACTCGCCTACATGTACCTATGTATTTCTTGATTATGTTCATTTAGGGCTAAATGAAATTGCGAACATTCATGCGCAAGGTTCTGATACATTCTCTTACTAATAGTACTAGCGACTGGTCCTCGGCTTCCTCGTTTCAATTATTCAATTATTGAAAACTATATAAAAATCCATTGAGTTATTTAGTAGAAGTTAGCAGAAAAAGAGTTAAGAGGCGGACAGCCACTTTATTTTATAATTAGACAGACTCGCCCCGGCTTCGCCTGAGAGCAATTGAAGGGAATTCATATACTATATATACACTCTATATCCATCTGGAATAATATAGCTTTCAAACAGTGAAAGACATACAAACATACAAAATCGCCCTCTCTTTGTTATATTAATAAAGATATGTATACATATACATAAAGATACATAATGCTATAAGCTGTATATAGATATTATAGTGTTTTAATTAAGCTGTTTCAGGTATACCGTATAGTACTATTTATAATTGTATAATTCAATTGGTTCAACATGATTAAGTTTTTTTTTTCATTGGCTAGTTTATTTTCGCATTATTTATAACATTGTTAAATATCCATTTTCGTTAATATAATAGTGATATAATTATGTTATGCAGTGTTACGTTTGTCTCTTGTTAAGATGTTGGATGTGTAATTCGGTCAGCATTAGCTAGAGCCGCCGCTCCATTAATGTCCACCTACGTGTTAGTGATCGTCAAACAAACGATGTTGCTTTCACGTGGAGGCACGAGACAACTTTACAAATTGCTTACCTTTCGAATGCAAACCGTTTTATCTTTTACTGTCTAATGAAAGACAGATACCTGCGGAATTGAACAGAACTTCAGCAAACAAGCCACACAAGAAATGTTTCCATTTGTTTATCGTTATGTTCTCTAATATGAAACATTGTATAAAGCACAAATTCTTTTAGAATGGAAACATGCATTTTTATATATATTTTTAATGTGTTCCTCGGAACTCTCAAAGTAAAGTGTATCAAACAATCATTTTCTTAATAAAAATAATAATAAAAGTAATGTGTCAATCAACTTTGGAAGTTAGGCAGGATCTCCTGAAAGAGAGTTCATTCCTACAAACGACAGATGAGCAATGTGAAATATTTACAGAAATATTTGGCTATAAGCTTAAGTCGTAACTTTTTTGCAGATATCTATTGTCAAAACATATATTTTTATTTACGATTCTCGTTTATAACGTGATGAATGAATTAAGTTCTTTAATGCTCTCAATCCTAGTAGAAGTTTTTTGTATATATAACTGCCAATCGTGATAACAGAATCAGAATGAAAATAAGTACAGAATTAATTGGTACAACTTCAACTTACTTATAGTTAGTTGTAAACAACAAGTAAAAGTAAATTCAAAGCAACAAAACATAGACGCAAATGTGTTTCCTTTATTGTGTTTTAAATTGTATAAATTTTCTGGGAAAGTGTGTTTGAAAATAAAATTAATTCTTAAAATCTAAAATTGTCATCAAAACAAGGCAAGCTATTTGTAACCACGTAACAGATAAATAACTATAGAGAGACATGTCTAGAGGGCTGATTTAAACCTCGAGGTACGAATCGCTTTCGTATGTTTTACATGCAGACCCTTTTACGCAATTGTTTAGCAATTTCTTTAACTAAATCTTCGCAAACTTCCGCGGTTGTGGAGTCAGTTGTTACTAATGGATACGTGCTCTTATCATCACGTTTTCAACAAGAGACCTCCACCATTCGTTTCATTGCTATTACGAGTATACTCTCGATTTCCTACTGGCTTGCTACACTTTCCTTCCCGCGCTTGGGGTTATCACGAAGGGCTTTATCTCTTTCTCTAAACTATAACTTCCGTAGTTTTACTGCTTTGATCTTAATTGAGTATTTTGATAACTAAACTTTACAGATTACGTAAGCTAAGGTTCTACACAAAATGTCTGTGATATGAGATTACATAAACAGTAAAGTTGTTGTCTCTCGACGTTAATATTGTTAATCTGAAAGAGTATCCAATCAAGTTTTTTTTACGTTGCATCTAACATCGTTAGTTGATTGTAAATTCTTTCTTTTTGAATGATCTTTTAATTTTTTTAATATTTATAAATAACTGAATATTAATATGATTGCTATTCAACCAGTTTTAGATGCCTATATAACGTTACATTATTAATTTTCCACATTTATTGCGTGAAAGTATAATAAGTTAGTTGATTTTTATAAATTTGATAAAATTTATACGCTTCATTATTGTAAATTTTTAAATTGAACTGAATTATGTCATTAGGTATTTATATTATTAATATGAGAAACGAAAACTTCAGAAACCTTTTTCTAACTTGTTTTTGAACTGATTTTCATTTTTTTTTGTCAAGTACCTAACTTATTAGCAAATAAAATTGGAAACAGTTATTTTACCCCTTCATTGTAAAATTTTGACTATTGCGTAAATATCAGTTATTAGGTATAATTCAGTTGCATTGCATATTTCTTGATTTTTTTTCACTTGTATGAGTACCTACCATCAAGTCATCGGCCTGTTTGCCTCCATTATTAATAATGAATATATATTTAAAAAAAAGCTATCTTACAATTCTTTCCTACAATGGTGATTTATAACACTTTAAAGTAAGCTTTCTATACGTATAACAATAATTGAAATGTCAGTACCTAACATAATAAGGAGACACCATTTATGTACAGTTGGGGTAAGAAAAGGTTCGTCACCTTAAAGTCGACATTTGCTTGCATCAGGGCAATTCATTACAAACGTATGTCATGTTGTCTGCTCAGTGCTTTAGTTTTAAAAGGTACTAAGAGTCTAGGATACGTTATAAAGGAATGAATTTGAAAACTGACAAATGTTGACGTACCCCGACTGTACAAAATCAAAATTACCTTATAATAAATAACACTTAGTATTTTGTGAAGTAACACAATTCATAACCATTTTTGTCCCAATAATGTTATTAACAAAATTATCGAAATGTTATTGGATAATGTGATATTAATTAAAACCAACAGGGCATTATTTCGAAATTATCTTTAATTTAATATTGCGCGAACGTTAAACATTATAATACTCCCTTTTAGGCCATAAAACATGTTTGTTACGCAAAAATTGCCCACTTACAAGTCACTTCCAAGTATGGAACCTTTGGTATCTGTCAGCAGGAAATATTATTTACTAACTCCATACACGTTTTTATGGGATGTCATAAATCAGAAGAAATCACAAGCGAAACGCTTCAGAAACTTGCATAATTCGAATTGCTTGAAGTACTTAATACCATTTAGCACATAAAAGTACGTTTTCATTAATTATTAAATTGTAGTTTAAACGCTCATGGCTTAAAACATATAAGGGACGTTTTTCTTTTTTACCGACAATTCGACTGGCAAATTTTTAGATTTGTTAAAAAATTAAATATGTCCTTTCTTTAATAAAATATGTTTTAAATTATTGCCACATTATCGTAGATTTTAGAAACATATAATGCAGCGAAGTATAAGCTCCCATTTTTTATTAATTTAAAATTTTCGGATACGACTCTGTCACATTTGTGCTTGTTAAGATAACAAACTTTGGAATATTATGCAAGTCTTCAAATAGAATAACGTGGAAATCTGGTTTTGTTTTGTGTTTGGTGTGTAATTGGTGAATACGAAATTTTTATAATTATTGCAAATAAATTGGATCATACACTACTTTAACGGTTAGTTATTAAGGGGACAAACTTGTGACAGAGTGGTTAACAAAGTGACGGAGTGGTAGATACTAATTAGCCCACGTACAAGATAACCTTTTAAATATTGTTAGAGTTAAGAAAACAATAAATATTTGTTTTCTAAATGACAAGTAGATACTTGTCTCCAACAAAATCCTTTTCTGCATCTCTGTTTTTTGAAACGTGACAGTCTCTTTTTTCCCAGCAGTGGCTCGTTACACATCATCCCTTAGATAAAAATTATGTCTTTTTCGTCTTAATAAGATGTTTTTTGGCAAAACAGAACTGTATTTTGCCATTCTCTTTATTCTAAAGGTCTCTTTCTGAGTTAAAGTTTTAATCCCGAACGTTTAATTGGTGGGTCTCCAAGTATTGCTTTAATATAGCGTTTGGATATGTACTCCTTTATTTCTTTATCATGTTTCTCAATGGCATTTGATAAAATTATATATTTTCTGTTTTGTTTTTAGCCGTGATTAATTATATTTTCTATTCGTTGAAGAATTTTCTTGTTTTTCTGTACCTTTCTCTATAATTCAAATACTTGTTCTTGAAGTTACACATTTCGTCTATAAATATTCCATCTACCTTGTTTCCTTGCCCTTACGCTAACAGTAGACAAGGCTTTTGGGATGCCTGACATTATACTTTTTATAGAAATTGCTCAGTAGTTTTTAAATTCTCAGAAAACACTACTACTCGTATAATTCGTTACTCGACGTATTATTTAAATTATGCAAACAACAATGTTTACAAACGTGTTCCTTCCTCTATTGATACAAGTGGGTAGATTCACACTTAGCGAGGTGATAAAATTAAGAGTGCTAATTATTCAAGTTTACTGTATTCATTTAATCATAGCGATTGGATTTAGGATTGCATAACAGACTTTCTTTACTCTCACATAGGTAGTACATTACATCTTACCTTTTGCTTTTTTTATCTAAGTAGGTATTACTGACAGGATGAAGGCTGAGGCGCCGTGGTCCGACCGCGTAGTTCGATTGATCGAACTATGTGAACTCTTTTTTCCCGTTGGTTCGAATACTATACTGAACTGATGAAGTGCTAAACACGAACCTGCTCGTATAAATATGCAGTATGCTCTTGACAACAAAGAAAACGAATGATAACAAAACTAAAAAATATATGTGTATCTGATACTATCCCATGGGGTAGTACTATAGCAGGTCATTGAGCGGTCGCGGTATTTAGTTAGTTAGTTAACAGTAACATAGATACAAGTATGTTACTGAATCGTAAATCCCATTAAAATGCGATTAATTAAAGAAACACCGTGAAATAACAGCATGATTCGGTGAGTTTTAGGCGACCTACCATCGAATGGATCGTCAACTTGTCCAACCTTTACATAAAGTAATTTAATAAAAAACACTAAATCTTTTGTGTTTTAAATGTTAAATGATAAAATATTTTAGTATGTATTTACTTATACAGGGTGACCAATTGCTCGTATTCCTCTCGGGAGACGAAACTATTAGACTATATTGGAGTAATTTAACCCCAGTCATATACGGGTCGAATTTCTTTTTATCAGTACTTATTAGTACTTGCACATTAATTAAATAGTTACAGTTAAAAATATCATTACGGTCACAGGTGCCAGAATACTTCCGCGTATGGTATGGTATGAATATGCAAGTCAATACGGCATACGTCGAACGGAACCGGGTTAATTATGTAAGTACCCGCGAATCGAATTGCAAGAAATAATCCTGCAAAACATCTTTTTATCTGGAACTGAAAAGAGACAGCGTCTGACAAGTTATTGTTAACCGAGTTTTAAGTAGGTGATTACAATTTCTTCAATTGGGTATTATTGCAGCCGATAATGTGTTGAGAGTAAGTTTATAAAAATGTTAATTGAAAATTTATGTAAGTTGAAAGTTTTGTAGGCGGCTTAAATGTGTTTAAATGCGAAAAAAAATAGTTTTTTTTTATATATTTGCTAATACAAGGCAACGCCGCCTCGTGTCGCATATTAGCGCAGCGAAAATGCGTTTGGACCATGTATGACCTTTCTGTCTGACTAGATGGTCAGAGTTAGCTACCGTCGCCTATTAAACTGTGCTACAAGCATGCTACCGACTTACTGTCCTCAATAGGATAGTAAATAATAATAAGCTTAAAAACGAAAGTACTTGTCGCTGAAAATTTTTATTAGGTACTGTGACGTAAAAGGTTTTTTTTTGGGCAGTTGCTATTTTTTTTTACAGAAAATAGTGTTTTCTTTATAAATATGCCCGATTCAAACTTTTTTAAATACAGTAGGTATATTAATCACTGTAATCTTATCAAAGTTTTAATTTTATTCTAAGAAGTCAACGAAAATAAAACTTTCCTGCTAAGTCCTCGAATTAACAAATCGAAAGAAAATAGGAGTGTCTCATTTTAAAATTATACTCCACTTAAGTACTATAAACTAATTTCCGACATTATGTATTATAAAGCAGTGTTATCTCACTGGCAATCTCCTTTTTCCTTTCATGAAAGGAAGCTTTATTAGTAAATTTCCGGTCATAGACAAGTAACTTTCATTATTAGCACTCTATTAATTTAAATTGAATATTTTGCAGTAGGACTTAATGTAACTGAATTATGGTAATATTTTTATTTATCTTAGATAACTAAGGCATTCTTTATCGTCATATGCTATCGTCAAAATCGTTTTTTTTTTATTATAAATTTCTTATTAAACAACTACGATATGAAAAATTCAAATATTGCTCAGAGCACAATCGGACACATGTTGAGAACTTTCTTAATAACTCGTATGATCTTATTTTACATTAAGGCATATTAATATAATCATGTAGATTAGGAAAACGCCTATGATAAATAACTGGTATGCACCAAATTCCGTCATTTTAACACTAATTTATATTATTTCCATAATGACATTCCAATATAGTCTTCCCAATGTATTGTGACAGGGACCCCATTCAATGACAAATCACTAAGCGACTCCATTCATTATCTCGAGTCACGCAAAATCGATTTAGTTACGTATGAACACGTAATCAATTGTATTTTAGTTGGGTGCATGTCGGCCTAATTAATACACCGGCGGATATAAAATGTAACGCCACTGATTTAGTTTGAGATAATGCGAATTGACAGAACCTCTGTGTGAACTAGAATGCGACTACAGTTCTTTTTAACAATGTTTTTGTTTTAAAGAGTTGTTTCCTTTTTGCAGACATAAATGTATGTAGAACACGTAGTTATATTCTACTAGAGAATAGCAACTTTGCAAATTATTTACACAAACTTTCCTATTTTCCATTAGTTCCTAGATTTCCATTAGTTAAAACCGTATCAAAATCCTTCGAGTGATTTAGAAGAAGTTATCGGAAAAATCATGACTTCACAGAAGAATCTACTATCGAATTAGTATGTTTACTCATTAGTATGAAAACTAGTGCAAACCATGTAGCAAATTTACATACAGTGTTAGTGCACAGAAAACGGTTTAGTTTAAATACGTACATTTTTAGGTAAATAAAAAATATATACCTACTTAATAATACATCATCATTATTTTGATAACTTCATTTGTACCATAATAGTCTTCGCACTTCTTATACATAGATGATGGTTATAGTGGCTCCTAAACAGATTCAGGCTAAGACTGAGATCTCATAAAGTAATAATATGTTAGGTAATAAATTAAAATACATATCATACATTTGTAGATATTACCAAAATAAAGATTAAACAATTTAATGTCATTTTTCAATTAAAAAAAACCCTAGGTTTCAATTGCGATAAAAAATCAAGGGAATAAAAAAATATTCAACAAAAATTTTCTTATAATTTGCGTGTCATAATAATATTCTAAAGTAAGTCATGTCATGTAACTATGTTTGATTAATGAAACAGATATTTTGGAATGATTATGCTATTCTGTTTATACAAGCAATCATTTACTTTTTATTTTTTGACAAGTAAACATTGATCACGAAATACATAATCGATTTCTTTTTAGGCACAAAGATAATTAATATCTAATCAATAGATTGCATTATAAAATAATCGGTTCTTCTGATGTGAGTCAATATAACTTTGACCCAGATTTTAAGAGATTAGTTTATATCAACCTTACTTGAAATGTTCTCTAAGTCCAATAAGAATATAATTTGTTTCATTTCAATTTAAATTCTCTTCGAGGGTTCACCAAAATGAACTGTTTAATTTACTTAATATTAAAATGACCATATTCATCATCATTACATCTTCTTTTAACAAGCAAATATCAACCTTGTTTAATCTATTTGCACAAGTTGTTATTTCAACATGTATAGTTGATAAAATTGTTTGTTGAATAGCACCTGTTAAAATGTATAGAGTATTTCAGCATATAAACAGGTTTTTAACTTTTTTCAATGACCTCATAATTTAATAATAATAATCATTTATTTCAGATATAGTATCCATATTATCTATTAACAAAATAATAATATAATAATAATAATATAATATAATTAATGTCAACATTTGTCTAACATACGCTTTATTTACAGTAGTTACACTGAAGCACAGAATAAGCAGTAGTCTGAAGTTACAATAGGTAGAAGTACAATATTGATGTAACCTAGTAGGATTTTTTGTCCAGTAGTTACATTAGGACTATAAATTTTGTGCTGCAAAATAAGCTTTTATATGGAACATTGTTATAAAAAATAAAATTATTAATTTAATATGTAGAAATATTTTGATATTATTTCCCCATTATTTTAGTCTTAATAGTAGGGATTAGTTTGTAGAAAGGACGCCTTCACCGCTTTTACAGAAGACGACCATAAAATAAAAGCATCTGGACTGTTGTGTTTCGGTGAGTGAGTAATGCCAGACTCCATTTTTTTATCTCTTCCTTATCCTTAATCCTACCACCTGCCAGCACCTGAGGCATTTACTCGTAGGTGACGGTAGGCACCAAGTAAACCGTATGCCTGCCTGACAACATTTATATGAAAAAAATAAATCAAAATTAATATATTCTGTTTCTGTAATAAATCAGAAACGTAATACGCCCATTGATGTAATATCCTACTAGACCAGGTAGTGAGTACATATGGAACAAGTCGATTGTTATGAGGACATATCAATTACAATAATAAATATGTACTTACATAGACTTGCACTGACATGTTATTATGTAATACCAATAACTCATTAGTGTAGCAATATTTTAATTTGCATATTATGTATTGCACAGATGAACAGAAAGATTGATCGAACCTTAACTTCGCTGGAGTCGACAAAGGTACCTAACAATGAAAGTGCTACCCTTAAGGGCACATATAAAATTTGTTTTGTTATAGACTGAGGTTACACTGTCAACAAATGTTGCGTTGTATAAGTAGAAATCGATATAATCCCGTTAAGGTTATGTGCTAACGACCGAAAAAAACTTCTTAAAAAATAAGACTTGAATTCCTTGTATGTGCTACAACGATCGTGCAGCTTAGAGTTTATTTAAGTTTCTATTTTCTAAGTAATATAGCTTTGTTGATACATTTTTCCCCTCGTAATTATATCTGTAATCATCTTATAATGTCTATATCTATACTTCTATACTAATATTATAAAGATAAGATTTGTATGTTTGTAATGAATAAACAAAAAAAACTACTGGACCGATGTTGAAAATTCTTTCACCTATAGAAAGCTACATTATCAGCGAGTAACATAGGCTATATTTTATAAAGTTACGCAGGCGAAGTCACGTGCAACAGCTAGTGATATATAAAATAATATCTATAGATAATATATTATACAAATATTAAATATATAACCATATATAACAGTTAAAAATATTTTTTAAAATAAATTCGAAATCCGCATATGTCTTCTTCTCGCGCGTACCGCTAGTCAGTGATAAAACAATCTTTTAAAAAAATAAACCCACATAGCAATTATGCAACAATTATTTATTGTTTCTAATTCACGTCGTAAAGTTGATGTTTTTATCTATATAGTTAATATCAGTTGCATACAATTTTACTGTCAAACAGTGAATAAAGACATTGTGAAAAGTTGTATAAGTGGCACAATAACCATTTTCTAGACTCACGGTGATTGTGGTAGGCGACGTTTGCGTAAAAACACTATAGCTAATCATAATAAAAGGCATCTTACTCGTACTCATTCATACCTCTAATCTGAGATGTCAGAATTAACGCGTTGATTTCTCACGATTATATCAAAGTAGCTCTTTACACCTGTCGCGATGTTAGAAATAATAAATTAATTTGGATTCATTACGGACTTGGAGTCAAACAAAACCATTAGGTATGTTTTGCTTTTTGCTGAACACTGCCTTCTCGTCAAAGTGAGAAATATAGACTGTAGCTTATATACTTGTCTAACCTTGAGCACACAGTACTTACGTATTTTCCTTCACCGTTGCAGCGAATACGAGTATATATTATTACCTATCCCAAAATAAAATCGACATTTTTTCTGTTAAATTCTAAAAATATAATCTAATGAAACATATGTATATTTTTTTTAATAAAAACCTTATAGCATAAATAAGATTTTACTTACACATATATATCTATGTCTATTCTATATACCTACATATATATAGTCCATGTATAAAATTTTATAAAATAAATTCGCTGTCCGCTTCTGTCTGACATATTTTGAATCAATTTTTCAATAACGGAAAAACGGAAAAATAATTTGCAGAAAAAAATTGCATCTATGTGAAACCGGAGATGGGTCGCTAGTTCAATATTAAATACTTTTAGTGTTAGAGATAGAGATATAACATTAAGAGTGTGTAAGCAATAAAAACTAAAACTGTTCTAAATTAGCTAATTACCTCGCGTTAATTAACACAAAAGACAAGAAGAGGTTTAATTATGGTGTGAACCAGACATTAATTAAATGCTAGGGACAAATTTATTAACGATACTAACCTCGTACATGTTCATTGTTAGCTTCGGACCGCCTCAAAGGAAACACTGTGATGTAAGTCATTAGATTTGGCCATTAATTATTTTAATAGTCTTTTGGATGCGTTTGCGCAAGGAGCTTTCGCTCGCCAGCAATAAAATAATGTGACTATTGTTATTGTTGTGAACAAACCTTTGTATGCAGCCACTAACAAACACTTGTACAAACTTTCGTGCGATTAGATGTCGTCTCCGATTGCTTATGTAATCGGCGATAGATTTTTATCGTTATCAAACTGCTACACTTACTTCAAACAACTGAGCAGATAAAATACTGCTACCTTTTTCTGTCTGTGCTCCGTTCAAAATTATTATTGTCTATTTGACGTATCCATTTTAATCAAATTCCAAATTGACGGTGGGTTATATTGCAAATTGTAACGAAAAAAAAAAATACCACATTCCGGGAGATTTAGTTAATCAGATTTAGGTTATGTAAAAGAGTTTTGCAATATTCCTGTCGGAGGAAGCTGGAATGTAAAAAAAACGGTATTAAATACTATACCGTTTTTTTTATAATACGCTATTTCTTCAACTAATTCTTTCGGGTACAGTTAGAGTAGATATGAACTATATTATAACCCATGTCCATAATTAATATGTTATATTGTACGAGTAGAATTGAATAAGTTGAAAATTTTTTCAAGTACCTATATAGCATTTGTTCTTAAGTTGTTCTTAAGATTACATATAAAACTACACAAATGCCTAATCACACACTAAATATATAACCAAAATTAGAAAACCCGCTTTGTTCCCGAGGGATCAACTAAAAATAAAAATCCATCCCTGGCAAAGCAATAAGGATGTCAGGCGTTATATTTTTTAATTTTCCAGTTAGTAATATTTAAAGGACCTATTTTAAGGACAGCCGCGTTCCGGCTTCGAGCTGCAAATGGAGAATGAAATTTTAATTATTTGCATTATTATTATATTTACAAATGAAATTTACATTATTCCAGAGGTACGAGTACGTTTCAAATAGTGAAAAAAAATTAAGGAGACAGTATACCTTTACGTCATCTTTTTTTTTTATTAGAGATGGGTTTGCTCTTGGTCAACATCCAGCTGTGTTGACCAAGAGAAGTATGATATTTGTGAATTTTTGTGAAGCATCATATCAATAATAATGAATAAAATTATGGTTATACCGTAAAAAATACATAATTACATAAGTATAGTCGCTCTGCAAATTTATTTTTATATAATTACATAGCGAATTGTTTTTTTATGACTTAATGAATTACTTCAATTCAAATCTTATTAAGAGTCTTCTTATAATGACTGCAAATATAATATACGTGGAGTGGCTCAAATATATATTATCTTATTAAAATAATATTAGAGAATGAAAACCACTGGAGTGTAGTTGTTGTTGTTGTAATGTTGTTATGAGGTCATAATTAATTCTTAAAAATTATATTTATTCTTGAAAATTGTAGTAGGTAATAAAACCTTGAATTGAATTGAAATTCTTTGAAAATTGAATAGGTTACGATATTATTTAGGTTAGGTTCATAATTATTTATGTATACTCGTATTATCATTATTCGATTCTACTATCTACTTTGTTTAATAGAACAGACACTAAAAACGGTCAGAAATACCAATTGAGTGTACATACCTAACATTTACTCGTTATTTGATATTAATTAAGTACTTACTGTAAAACAAAGCAATTACCTATGTTAAGTTGAAATTAATACGACACCATTAATGAATTTCATGAGGTATTATATTAATTTGTTTCCATGAATATATTTTTCATTAAAGCAAATTCAGCTTATTTTAACTGGTGAAAGAATCGTTGTATAGACAGCCTATAATACCTTTAACTTTTCTATATAAATACCTTTATATAAATTCAAAATACTATGCAAAAAATTGGTTAGAAATACTGGTTGATGTATATTCGAACTTGACATCATTGAGCAGGTTCATGTGAGTCACCTTTGACTTGTTTACACCTCCGGGCCTCGGTTTTTGTCAAGATTGCGGTAATCTCAGGCAATTTTGAATTATTTGGATATCATATTAAAAGATCATAATTAAAGGGACAATTTACTCAAATTAATCTATATAACTAACAACTTGTTAGTAACAAGTAAACGATTTAAAAAAATGACGCAATTTAATATAAGCCCCTACTGTTATGTTCACAGCAAACTTTTATCAACAGGCGCAAACTATTTTCATCGAACATTAGGTATATTAGCCGAGTGATCTGCAGTTACATACAAGAAATGTGTAAGAAAGCAAGAATGTGTACATTATTACATTACAAAGAACTTATAATTATTAGTTATAGGGTCGCCAATAAATAAAGTTGTCATGATGATACAATATGAGAATATGTCCATAAGTAATCATTAATATGTACGCATATATTAATATGCTTTTGCTTTTTATATTCTAATTATTAAAAGGTAACTAATGCCGTCAACCTCTTCAATTTTTACTAATAACTAGTGACCCGCCCTCCGGCTTCGTAGGGATACAATTTTACGGGATTTTTTTTTCAATTTTCGCTTCATTTCATTAGAACCTTCTTCGGAGTTCAACGTATATTTGGAAAAAAAAAATTAGCCGCATTAGCATTAGCACTTAGCAATTAGCGATTCATTTTATTATTTATATAGATAGGATAGATCATTACTTTACCTATGTAAATTTCTGGTTTTCTTTACTAAAGAATAATATACAAGTAGGCATATACTCATATGTACCTAATTGTACTATATAGGAACTATTCACGGCTGATTATTTATGCAAGCAGTTAATAACTCTTGTTACGTTTTTATAATCTTTTAATTTAATATCGGTTTCTATTATTAGTTCTTAGAGGATTCCGGCTCGAAATACATAGTACTATGAATGGAATGTACTATAATAATTAACCTAATTAAAATGTACTTACAACAAAAAATAATATGTAGCAAAACTATTTCTAATAAAAAAAACTAAAAGAAAGTAGGTATTTATTTGATTTTTGGTATACACAATTCCATTGATATTCAAGGTGATTTCTGTTATGAATATAAATTAACGCTTCTCCGGAATCTGGCGCCAATTGAGGCATGGAGTCCCGCCGTCGCCATTGCGCGTCAATATCGTCATACGCGCATGCGCTTTGGCGACCTCATAAAGAACGCATGTCCGCCGTCCCTAAAACCAAGAATGAAAGCAGCAATTTAAAAAAAAAATCAACACACGACTCGTCTTTATGCGACAATGTCGCATAATTGATTGTCCAATCGTTGCTGACATTGAACGGCCGGTGCAAGGCGGCCGACCGGTTGATTACGGCTAGTTAGTAATATTTGCGTGCCGCTAACGCTATAACGTGCGCGTATCGAGTCCCGGAATAAGTCCTCCAACCAAGAGCTGGACACGCCGGGACTATACGCAATGCTGACCTGATGGCGTAACCCGTTTGAAGTGTGATCTATTGTGATCTGTGATGTCTTAAGTGCGGCCGTAAAAGGCTTGGGTACAATGAATATTGCAAAGGACAGTTCCGGTTGTCTCGAGGAATTCGATGAGGACGATGTCGCATCACGTCGTTGTATGCTGGACGGTGAGCATACAAGCATAATATTATGTCATTATACAATACTAGCTCGGAGACGAAATTTTCAAAAATCCTTTCTTAGCGTTATAAAATAAATATTTCTTGCAAATTTCAGATTTAAAATATATCTGAATGGAATTAAGACATATTTTAAACTCTTTAAAACCAAAGCGCCGTGTACACGATCTACTAATTAGAATTTTAATTATGCGGTTACTAAGATTGCGGTGACATGATATTTTAATGACGCATCGAAGGCTAACAACGTCTTGCACGTCAAAAGAACAGAGACGTGTATTGATTTTTCACAGAGATATCAAATTCGTGCAATAATTTTTTTTCTGCTTTATTAAAAATGCAAATGTTTATTTTTAAATTTAAATCTTTAATCTATGGATGGACTAATTTGTCTAAAAACAAATGTTTTATCCTTTGATACTTAGTATGAAGTCGCTGTTCGCGTCTGTCTGTCTGTATATCCTCTAACTCCTCCTAAACCAAGTAACTGATTTTGATGCAGATTTCACCATCTAAGTTCACCATCAAAACCTAATTAAGTTTTTATGTAAGTAGAAAAAAACAATATTTTACAAGTCGCCGAAACTATCAGCGCTTCTTTGCTAATTACTTCTAAATCACCCAACGGATTTTCATACGGTTTTCTCTAATGCAAAGACGGATAAACGAGGAAGGTTTGTGTATATAAAAAATTGCATACTGGGCGAATCCGGAAGCGGATCGCTAGTTTATTTAAGTATAAGTTTAGATTTTCGGTTGAAACTATAAAACTTTCTAAGTGTATATCAATAAATCGGATGTTTATGTTTATAGATCCGTTTGTATATCCTATTCAACCTAATTCTTTGTAATCCTTTTAGTGTTTAGATAAATATTTGAATGATGTATTAAATTAAAATTTGTTAATCCTTTATCTACGGGCACATAAAGTCACTTATCGATTTTAAGATAATTATGTAGATTTCATATCACTAAGGAAAACGTGTGATTTTAACTTAATAGGAAGCTCATATTGAATTAAATAAACATTTCGTATGATTAAAAGACTCAATGAAAGAATAGTTCGTGCATACGTTTGCGTGTTAGCGCCATCTAGTTACAAGTGGTCGCTACTTGTTAAATCCGATTTAATAGAGTGTGATACTATATAATGAAAGTTCATAATCTATACTAATATAATAGAGAGAAGATTTGTATTTTTGTTTGTAATGAATAAACTCAAAAACTACTGGATCAATTTTAAAAATTCTTTCACCTAAAAAAAGCTACACTATCAGCGAGTAACATAAGCTATATTTTATAAAGTTACGCGAGAGAAGTCGCTTGCAACAGCTAGTATTTTATAAATAAAAATTACCTACACGCATACACATTCCTACTCGTATGTATCTAGTTGGTTACTAAACTCTTACACAATATTATATTTAGTTCAGTTATTGCGTTATAAAAATATTTTTATTCTTACACAAGCGTTAAATAAAATATTGTTCAAAAGACCTTATGACATTACTTTTTCAAGCCATCCGCATCCCCTCGCTTTATCGGCACTGAGTGGCCGTTCACCCCGGAACACCCCACGTCAACTTTTCTAGGGTTTTAAAATCGATATAACCACGTGCTTTTTTAAACATATCTCAAAGTGCAGTTTCAATTATATTTTACGAACATTACGAAGTAAGTATAATATATAATGATCGATTCTATTTGAAAAAAAAAAAAAAATCACCAATTTATACTAATTCGTAAAAAAAAGTTAAATAATTTTTCAAGCTCCCAATAGTTTTAGAAACTTATTTTGACAGTGTTATACCTAATTAATAATTCTAAAACAGGTTATGTTAGTGTCAAAACCTACATCATAACACATTCGTAAGTAATAATAAAAAGTAATATGAATTGTTATTTAAATTTAAAAACATATTTGGTTTCGTCAATTTTTGCCTTTATTATCGATATTTATTTTTTCTACCATATTGGTATAACATATTGTACTAGTATTACATTTTAGTTATACTTTTTAGTATTTTAATACTTTTGTAGTTTATAATAACACTTATTTACAGTTTCATAAATAATTAAAAGCTTTAAAAAACTATGATAAAAATTCACAAAGTGGATATATTTCGTAATTTTTGATAAGCGAAGTATAATATGTCACTACAATAAACGTACGTAGATAATAAAAATTAATATTAACTATGTTAGTAGCAATCATTAAACTAGACTGATGAATTTAAACGAATTATCTTTTTTATATTAATGACGGTAAGTGGCTACCGTCGCCTATTAATATAACCAATGCCCACCGATCACAATGAAAATTAGCACGTATGTATTTTTCCAAAAATATATATTTTTATTCTATCAAATTTCAAGGCGAACTAAACGGAGCGCAACTAGTATTAAATAAAAACTACTGGTTTTGAGTACCTAAATAAAAAAAAAATTCAAATACCTAGACAATTTTGCGAGATTTCGATACATATGTGATTTACAGGATCCAAGATATTGAATAAAAACATAATAGTATATAAATTTGATGTAGGCATTTTGAAATCTTATTCAAAATCGTTTAGCATTATTGTTTAAATACATAAATACTTAATAAATACAGTGTAACTCGTAAATCCTTGAACACTACATCGTCTCTTACGACATAGTACGTATGACTAGGCAAAATTATTTTAATGAATTAATTAACCATTCAGTTAGTTGGTCTGTAATTGCGACATTAAAATGAACGCTTTGTTCAATGAACCCGAACATTTGTCCACTACTCTTGTACCTACTTGAACGTCATACAATATTATATTTGATGAAGTAATGTGTTTTTATAACAAGTTGATTACGTTGATAAGATACGTCTACTACCTATTAGCGATTCTTAGCGCCTTGCGAGTTTTTCCTGTTTTTAAAAATGAAGAAAACTATGAAGGCAAGAAGTTTCGACATCATAGAAGTTTCGAGATAAAAACCGAATCAAGTATTTCAAGTGTATTAGAATATTTCGTACCAGAAATGCTTCGAAGATTGAAAAATACGTTGGCAGAAGTAAAACCGTGTATTATTACCGATATATGTTACTAAATAACTATACTTTAAATTATACACTATTTCTTTATATTTTTTATCAGTGTATATCACTTTATCTTACTTTACTAATACACACTACACACTACTACACTACACACTAATAATCACTAATATAGCATCAATATTAGTTTTAGTAATATCAGTTGCCAGGCGACCTTCACTTAGATTATCATGAAAATCATCACTGTCACATCTAAATTTCTATTCATAGTACAGGAGTATAGCGAGTTACGAGTTACGAGATGGGCCTTTATTACCATATGTTGCCATTCTAAAAGTAATAAAATCTCAGATAGTTTTCGACCGTTTTCAATCAATTATTCCAATACTTAAACTGCACAAACTTTTTAGTTCGCCCTCGCGTATTTTGCCTGTAAAGTCTCCTGTGATTCACAAGTATCGGTAAATTAAATACCGATCAAAAGATATTTTTGTTCTATTTTCTTTTGTTTTTGTAACAGCCTATGTGCTGAGAGTAGTTACTTAACTTCCCATCTAAAATAAGCACACGTCTGGTGTCCTATTTATCAGCTGAAACAATAAACACTCGTTGCTCTGTTAAAGCTGCTCCCATTTACAGACAAGAGTGTAATACCCACACTAAATGTTACGACGACCATTCATTATAAACACACAGATTATACTTAAGAGTCAAATAATAGCAAAAGGTTAAAGTTATGACCTTAATTTCTTATCAATAAAATTATAACATTAATGGGTCTCTGAATCTATCAGTGGTGCTGTCTATATCATCATATTATTTTAGTATAGATGGCTTATTTAAGTTTGCCTCTTAGACTTATCAACAATGGAAATAATAATAAATACTTATGCGAATTGCGAATGAAACTAAAGTAGCTGCAAAACATTCATTGTTCGAGGCGAAAAATTTAACAAAATTAATTTGCAAAAGCGAGGCCAAGGAATACTTTCTAAAACAAATTGATTCGACTTTCAACAAATTACGCCGCGCGCCGTACCACCATCGTCTGACATTTGTGGCTGTGGTAGTTGCAATGGCTGACTTCCTTGGTGGGTTCTTATCACATAAAACATTATGGTTTTCCGCTCCTATTTCTTATAAGTGGGCAACAATTGTGTCAATGAGTATAATCTTTGTTTTACATGGTTTTATTTAGTACAGGCCATTTTAATCCAAGCGGCGACCGTAAAAAGGTTGGTGATCAAAAGTGGTGATCCAGAATAAGTACAAAAATGGACTTTATAACTTTTTGGATATTAGACAAATAAGGAACCAACGGTCTGGCGACCTGTAACTTAACCTTTTTTTTTACCAACAAAAGACTTTTTAATCGTGGTCTGACAGAACTTTGGTCAAGTATTAATGTGCCAGACCAAATATTTTAAGAACTGCACAAATATCTAAATTTTAGTGTCAAATGTTTTTTGCAATGTACTTTTTTTTAGAATTTCATAGTATATTATCACAACTTATCAATGATTACCACTGTGTTTCATGCCTCACTCATGACATGTTTGTCGTGCCCGCCCAAATAAATGACTTTTTTTCAAACCACTGCGCAATGTCGTAAACATAGTTTATACCTACTTTAGAAGCCTGCTTATTCAAGTTTTTTTTTTTCTATTTTCGATTGGTTTGTGTGTGCGTCAAATCAACGGACTTAAGCCATTTTTTATTTGATTATTCTATGCAAATTAATGTCTCAAAGACCTATAAATCTATCTAATCTAAGTTAATTTTATACAAAACTTATTGTGTCCCGCGGTTTCAACCGCCGTTTAGTATACATTAAAACAGACATGCACATTTCACATTAAAACAGCCGAGAACAAGCAGAGAAGGATGTTAATGTATCGATTATATTTTAAATTTCGCTCTTGGAAAATTTACTTCCGCAATAAAGTTGCAAAGCAAAATAAGAGACCAGGAGACCGACGATAAATAAGGCAATGACACATCTGCAAGTCTGCAAACATATTTCGCAAACATACAAGGTTTTTGTAGTAGGTAAACATGAGAGAAAACCGTATGCAGCCTTGTTAAAACGAAGGTATGCATTACGTTCTTAAATACATTATTGTAAGAGATTATTTATTTTTCTTATGTTGGTAAACCTGTTTGTAATTAATATGTCAATCACGGCCATTATGGATGTGTCATTATGGATTTTTTTAACATATACATTAAAGAAAGTTAGTACCTATATATAATTTATTTACCAACTAATGTATCTCGAGAAGGCATTGGTGCCTCATTTAGCTTATTTACAGACTACTGTCCCCTTTTCTCGTTTCCAAAGATAAAGAAAACTATGAAGGGAAGATGTTTCGAAGACAATAGATGAGATAAACACCTAAAAATTAAATAAATTTAAGTTCATTCCAACATCTAGTGTTGTTTTTTTTTTTAATAAACAGGCATATCTTTGTAATGTATAGTAAAAACCGTAGTGTTTAAGTAGAAATTTTTTTTAGGAAGTTATAAAACGGTAATAGGGGCCACAGAGACGTGCATTGCCTAGGGAACCTGAAATGGTAAATTCGGCCCTGTGTGTAGGTATTGTTATAATACTAGCGGCGCGCTTCCGGCTTCGCACAAATGCAATTACGTTTCATTATATATAGATAAATCTTCCGTGAAAAATTATCCAACTGATAGTGAAAACCGCATCAAAATCCGTTGCGTGGTCTAAGAGGCGTTAGCGGATATACAGAGAGAAGGACAAACGCGGGCAACGACTTCAAATTATACTATACTACTAGTTGTTGCACGCGACTTCGCCCGCGTACATTACTTGCTGATAATATAGCTTTGCTGATAATGTAAACATACAATAATCTTCTCTCTTTATAATGTTAAGTATAGATATAAGGGAGGATAAAGAAGACAGGTGAATACACACAATTTTATGGTATTTTTAGACCAAACCATGTAGGTATGTAATATACGTAAATGTATAATGAAGATCTCGGCAGTTTATTTATACGAGAGGCAAGATACGATGAGGGCAATTGCACTAGTTTCACAAGGCAGCAGTGATTATAGCTTACAGTGCAGTAGAGTGATACGATTTTGCTTGGATTGGGCAAAACGTTTTGAAATTGCCTTATGTAATTGGAGCACTTTTTTTGGAAACACAATATATTAAAAGTTACTTACATGTTTCAATACGTGTTGTGATGTTGTCGACGCCACTGTTATGTTGACGTCTTAATATAAAGTTGAGGGCCTCTTTCACCAACTACAAGTAAAGTGTTGATTAGTTACTTTTAGAAATAATTTTATGTTTTATTAAATTAAGCACACGGTTTACTTAATTTTTTATTAAATTATGCATCCTTCGATAGGCGAATTTATTTATTATTTTCTTTTTAATGTTTGGGACTTTTAACGTACAAACAAAGGAATATCAGCTCCATCATTCCCGCGGTGATCGATGACTTTAAATGGCGGTTAGCCTACTTGACACTTTATTCAGAGAATGGGAAAGAGGCCCTAAGTATATTGTACAAGTTTAGCAAGCATTTACATTTTTATTGCCATATCTAGACCTTGTCTGCATATTTTAACGAAAAGTTTACTTAGGCTATCTTTTCATTTAAATGCTATTAAATTTTACACAGTTTAGTATGTATTAGTATTTTTTTAGATATAATTTATGATATTATTGGAATAACGTTTTTTTTTACAAATAATTGTCAATTGCCGATTCGTAACTATTTTTTAAGTTTGTAAATTTCAAGGTAGGTATGCAATGTTACGTAGTGAACTTTTTGGAAATTTATACTAAAATTACCTATGATTATATAAATTTACTAAAAAAAATTTGGCTCCCGGAACTTTTAACTGTTTTGTATTATTAATAGTTTTAATTTTATCTTGAAAATAAATAACGAAATAACCCGTTGAAGTGTTTCGTTAATTTTCAAAATGTTACAAACTATAGGTACACTGACCGGCAGATAATTGTAAATCATTTGTGTGCGCTTGCCCACGCTCCTGAACATTATAAGTAATAATATTTGATGTGCAAGCGGACGCCGTCGTGGGTAAACTGTTATGCAACAGTCACTCTTAATAAAGCTATTATTTAATCATAAATCACACTTATGCAGTCATCAATCAATTGAATACAAAATAAAAGAGACACGAATACCGAGATTAAACTCAAGCTTCTATTTAACTAGACTCCTCTAAGTTTCCTACTTGTTTACTTTCATAATATGAATCTATACTTTAAATAATAATAAAGCTGAACAGTTTGTTTGTTTGGTTTGTTGTTCGCGATACGATAATCTCTGGAACTAGCAGTCGGATTTTAAAAATTATTTTTGCATTTGATAGTTTAATTCTTGAGGAATTAAATTTATTAATCAAATTAAATTAAACGGCGGATGAAACCGTGGGACACGGGTAGTATAGTATAATATACTTACATACATGTGTTAACATATGTATTTACATCACAAGTTTTAATCTTACAACTTTTTATATAACTTACTTTACTTTGACCTCCAATGTACTGAGCTAACGTTTAGTGCAAACAATAGTAGGTAGGTTATGGCTTAGCCCATTTATCGACAGTGAGCACCCTCTTACAAAAAATCACAACGTAAAAACAGTGTGTTCAATGGCTTCGTTAGTAAACAATGATAACAAGACAAGTATTCCAAGTACAAGCAATAAAGATAAATTGAATAGTTCTAAATTAATAACATGGTGTGCGATGAAACTCTAACGAGTTTGTGTTTATACCAATGTTAAATTAATGTGTAACATTATATTGTATTAATGAATAAATTTTAAAAAATTAAAAAAAAAAAAATTGCCGAATGTGTAAGTTTACATTTATAATCAGGTAGTGCATCTAGGTCAAGTAACACTTACTTGTTTAATATAAAATTAAAAATTAAAAAAAATAACGGCTCAACTTAATAAAATGTACAAACTAAAAACGATGAAAACGACTGTTATTCTATAGAAAAAAAAATCCGGTGGAAACATGGGAAACTCAGATTCCAAACATTCTGTACTATTTTTTTTATTTTTTTATGAAAACACTTTTTTTATGTTTCTTTATTTTTTGTCTTTTATGCAATCGGTAGGTACTGTTCGAAATAATTTTTGATTTTTTTTTTATAGAATAAATTTAGTCAGGAATTTATGACCCAAACTCTCGTCACTCCAAAATAATTAGTGACATTGAAATAACAAAAATATTCGCTTGAAACTACATAGAATAGAATCAATGTCATTGACTTGATAGATCAATGACCAGACCCGGATATAACCTATTTGTTAGATACTTTTAAGTTATTAATTTAATATTAGAATTTAATATTAATATTAGAATTAAGTTATTTGATGAAAATACTGACCAACATTTACTAGTAGGTACATACATTACAGGTAAGTAATGTAATTGTGTAACCGTGTATTTTAGGATTTTAGGAGCAGTTCTCTTGACTCAAAATTACCTCAGAGCACCAGCTGTCTAAGCTGAAGGGGAATGGAAAGGCCTTGTGCTTGTCACACAAGCTTTATTTACACGTTTATACACTGATGCGCTGAAATCAAATTAATTAGGTACTATAGTCAATAATTATATAACCCTGTACAATGTACATAACCTGCTGAATGTGCTGCGGGGGTAAATTCTGAGCGCACCTTCCAATATAATTTTCCTTAAAAAATATGATTTTCCTAACATAATATTAGAAAATATGATCATATAGAGATGAGTTTTTGGGTTATTGTAATAAATTCATGCTGACGACAAATGATATTTTTCTTAGCACATTAGGTAACAAAACGACGTTTGTGTTGGTCAATGAGTTTTCTATATAGTACTGGAACTCCAATAGATACTAATAAAACAAATAATAATATATGAAATAGCGCATTATGACAAAAAATTGTCCGCATTGCACTATGACTGAAATGTTAAGTACCTAGTTACTGTCCTTAAAATAACAATCAATATTATATTGTAAATTACTAGCGACCCACCCCGATTTGGTACGGATGCAATTTTTTTCTGCAATTTTCCTTGTGTTATATGCGACGTTAGTCATCTACCATCACATGAAATTGTGGACCGTCAACCTGTCTGCTGACCTTAAAAATAACATTATTCAATGCCAATACATTTTCATTCACAAATCGTGTGAATAAAATATGTAAAACGTGTTTTATTCATACTTACTTGAAACATTCATTAAACTAGTAATTTTGGGGTACTCGAACTAAATGTTTTGATTGATTGAGTGTGGGGCAGAACTTTCACCGTATTCAGTATTCACTTTTACTCACTACTATACCAGTATAATTATGTATGTATAATACGGGAGATAATAATGTTCGTTAATGTTATCTGCAATCGGTGAGTCATAGAAAGAAATGAGATTGGAGATTGGGACAGACAAGCGATGGTGCGAAGTAATTGCATCGGCCGGCGGCGAACTGGCTGTGGTTGTATGCTTTGCTTGGTCGCGGCCCTCAGTCAGTTTCGTACCGCCACAGTGGGTACGTCGCTCGTGTTACAGTACACAGTAATGGGTAATTACACTTAGAACCAAGGTGACGTAGTCGGTTGACCTTTGCGCGGCTGAGTTTTGTGGTAATGGAAAATGAGCGAAGAACAAGAACAGTGCGACTCCTTCAATTCTTGGGAGCTGAACGGACTTAACTCGTTGGACTTGTGGGACTATACCGTCGAACTGGAATGTCTGCAAGGAACCGAAGGTTAGTTTGCTTTAGTTACGCAAGATTGCGTGAGAGGCGCATTGCTGCGTTCGTGTAAAAAAAAACCATGGAAATCTTGACTTCGATTAGATATGCTAGCATTTTGTTGCACACCGAATTATTTTGAAAGCAGTCAATTTTTGGGTAAGATAATAAACGGACAGACAAAATGATAATAGAGTAATGTCTTTAAAGATTTAAAATTTCTGTCTTTTTTTTTTAATATATAAACTACAAATAAAGAAATTTCCAGCTTATCGATCTGTTAATCAAAGGTTTGCTTATTAGAGAGTCTAATCGATCTCTTTATGAGCTTGCCTATTCCTAAAAAATAGGCAAGCTCATAAAGAGTTGTTTGTGTGTTCGAGAATAAAGCTGTATTTTCTTAAGGGTTTTGTAGAGTTGAGTAGTTTGAGTTTTATAGAAGTTGTTTAAAGCCTTACTCAGTGAAATATACTTACAGATGACTAAGAAATAACAGATGAAAATAGCTGCATTATCACAGATTACACTGCATTCGCGTTAAATGATAAAATGATAAGATTAATCATTTCTTTAAATTCGTTAAAAAAAGTTTTTAGCTGACTAATTGAGTTTACTGTGACTAGTAATGATCGAGATACAAAACAATATCTTGGTTATTGTTGGGAAGTTGTTTAAAAGCCTCCGAATACAGAATAAACCAAAACCCGTGATACATATAAATATACTAGGTACCCGCTCCCGGTTTCGCCCGGGTTCAAAATAGAAACTATCCTATTTTTTAAGTTAGACCAAATTACACATAGTTAAGAAATTTTATCAAAATCGATTCAGTAGTTCAGTAGTTAGGAGTTCATCGCGGACGCACAACGTGACACGTAATTTTTATATTTATAGATATATATTTGAATTATGCTGTTTCTTGTTATTTTGACGAAATGAAAAATGCCAAGACTTGCGAAAAATTAGGCTAAAATTAAATTTCATTCAAAATATAGTCTATGAGTAAAGACACCTTCATTATATTCTGTATTCTGAGTTTTAATAATTAACATACAGTACATCTTTGACAATTTTAATGCAAGTAGGTAATTACGAGCATCAAATAATACAGGAAATCTAATAAACATGTTAGATATTGCAAAAAATCCGCTAAATCACTCATGCGATTAAATATAATTACCTACTTTTGTGACTTGGGTTGAGAATGTGTTCCGAGATTTTATTATGTAACGAATTATCATACATTACCTATAATAATAACAATATAACAGTAATAATAAACGTTTATTTCAGAATACTGTCCGTGTTTTTCTTTTTTAATTATAGATTATTAAAGCAATATAACTATATAACATGAGATCTTTTGCGTTTAATTTTATTTAAGGCCGTAGACACACCTGTGATGTCGAATCTGGTCACTATAGTATCTAAGTGTATGAAATACAAGCAATAATTAAAAATTATAAACCCACCCCCGACATTCTCTCGAGCCCAAACAATATATCTGTTGTAACTTGTCGAGGAGTTGGGCATTCCGTAGACTACTTGATGCTACAGCATCAACCAACTATGAACTATGAATACTGAACAGATATTCATAAATTATAGCTAAGAACGTCAGCTTTTAAACGAAAAAAAAGGGATCAAAATCGGTCCTTCCGTTTGGGAGCTACGATGCCATAGACAGACACACAGGTCAAACTCATAACACCTTTCTTTTGCGTCAGACGTTAAAAATAGGAAAACTCGCTCCAAACATTAATTATATTAATGTTTTTCAAAACATACCTACTGAGGCACGATTTACTCAATTATATTTAATATTGGGAAATAATATACCTACTGTTATACCAACTATTACGATACAAACTCTACAGACTCACACACTTGCCTGCTGCAACTCTATGTATAGGTATTGCATGAACAAAATTATGCTACCAGCAAAATATTTTCACGATAATATCAGTTGACGAATGTTGTTAAGCAATTTGAATTGCAAGATAAAGAAGAAGACGAAATTCATACCTATTTATTTTGAATGGTTCTGAACATTTGAAAAGATAAGTCACAGGCAACAGTCAATAGGTCAACCATTGTGTGCATATGACTCAATGTCTCAATATAATACATCTCCGTTTAACTTTAATTGTCTTAAATACACTAATAAGTACGCCGATATCAATACAAATATTCACATGGCATCGTTCTTAAATATGTACACTTCATAAGAGTGTAAATACTTATATATTTCTATAGAAAGATATCTTTTGATAAAGAAATATTTTATTAATGCATATTAGTTTTTGATTTATCTGCATCTTATATGTCGTAAGCTTTACTGTAAACTTGCATAACTATCTAATATATAAAATTCTCGTGTCACGATGTTCGTTCCCATACTCCTCCGAAACGGCTTGACCGATTCTTATGAAATTTTTTATGCATATTCAGTATGTCTGAGAATCGGCTACTATCTATTTTTCAAACCTCTAAGTGATAAGGGGTGTCCACCCCAAAAAATTTTTTTTTATTTTTTTGGCAAAACAACGTTTGCCGGGTCAGCTAGTGTATCTATATTACTAATATTATAAAGCTAAAGAGTTTATTTGGTTGAACGTGTTAATCTCAGAAACTACTGATACGAATTGAAAAATTCTTTTTGTGTTTGATAGTCTATTTATCGAGGAAGGCTTTAGGCTGTATAACATTTTGGACGCGGACGAAGTCGCGGGCACCAGCTAGTTATACATATTATAAAATAAAGTCACTAGGTATGTGTTTCTCTGCTAACTTCTAAACCACCTATTACATTTTGATATGCTTAACACTAATGAAAAGAGCGATAGAACGAGAAAGGTTTGTGTATACAATTTGCAGAAAAAAATTTCATTCGTGCGAAGCCGGGGGCGGGTTGCTAATAATCGCTAATTAATTACCCTGAGAATATCGCCGCAAGACTTTAACCAGTATAATGCAACAAGAACTTTGAACCTTGCCCCTCTGACTTGTAAATAAAATTATATATTAAAATGGTTGTAGAAAAAATTGTTTACAAAATGATTTATGGACATTGATGTTCTTGAAAAAAAAGCCATTACCTACCTACTAAAGCCATCTGAAGTATCTACAATTATTTATGATTATGACGCTTATCACTAACATACGTACTTATAAGCTTACTTATGTCTGCAGTTAAAAAAACTGACCATTGTGAGTGGATTGAGCGTTTCTTTATTATGAGTACTTATATTAGGTATGACATGAAAGAAAAAAGAAAAAAATTCGCATGATGTTGATATTTTACACGGCCAATGTCCTAACTGTAGCTCGATGTAGGTATATACCTATATAAATAAAAAATAAAGAATTTTTGGATATTTCGATTTAATTTAGTTTACTGGACTCAATATATTATCTTGTGTCAACTGGAAGTGCCTATGGAACGCTTTGAAGTTGATACCTAAATATTAAAATAAGTATTATATAATATTTAAATTACATTGAGTTAGGTTATAAGTTTCAAATTGTTACGCATTCAAAAGATCAAAAAGAGCCTAATTGAGATTATAAATTATTTCAGACCGATACATGCAACTGAGACTTTTAAAAATAGGCTTTCTTACACAAGAAAGCTTCGTTAAAACCATATTTCACTAAACATAAATCTTTCTCGACAGCGAACAAATTACTGGCTGTCGAGTCATTCAAAACTATTTAACTTTCTCAGTTTCTTTAATAGCTTAAACAATGTGATCTTTCTGCGATGAATCGTGCTCTGCAAAATACCTACTCTAGACTTTATGTAAGACTTAAACACCTTGATACTTTAACACCGTACAATAATCTAATCTGAACATTTCTTGAGCAAATCATTTGCGTAAAATCATTAAGACATTCGTAATTTAGGTTAAAAACGATTATGATATAGTTAATGCAGAATTGTAATGATTTGGAAACTTTAAATTGGGCGTAACTTCTCTGTTCAGTTGTGCCAGTGACAACTTTTTGCGTTTATATTAAACATATTAAACTAATTGGTGCCCACGACTTCGTCCGCGTTGAAAAATAAACGATATAGCGACTGACAAAGTAGGTATGTGAATCAATAAAAACCTGACATTATACTTCTGCCAAGCGTTGGATTTTTATTCTTAGATAGCTGTTGCCCGAGGCTTCGCCCGCGTGGTATTTAGCCTATGTCCATCCTGACAATCTAGCTAAGGTGAAAGAAAGGGTTTTAAATCGGATGAGTAGTTTCGAAGATACAAACAAACAATATACTTACAAATTTTAACTCTTTATAATATTAGTAGGTAAGTTTAGGTTGACATTTTTCGTGTAATTAAATATAGACCTAAATAATATATCTGCATATAAACTGTTTAACCCCCTTATAGGTTATAGGTGTTTATAGGTTGTACCTTTATATAATGACTGATCATATTAATATCATTGATTAAAGTAGTTAGTTACATCAACAGCACTCAACAAAACAGCTCAATAGTTTTTATGTTTTTACGCAAGAAAAACTTTTCCTGATAACTCTTTGATGCATAACAAAATACGTTTAAATATTTTATAACTTTTAACACAACTTACTGTTAGCGTCTGCTATTTAATATTTGGTATAGTAAAAAGTGCTGTGTGACGTTGCAAAAAGAGGTGCTCATTCATTAAGATTCATTCGGTGGCATGATATTTAAAAAAAGGTATCAAACAAACAGTTGAACGAACGCGTTCGCGAAGAGAGGTTGTCGTTGTATGTCTGCACAGTGCACAAGCACATCTTATAGTTGGAATTGTAGTTCTGATATATCGGTCGGACGATAAAAGTATTTGGAATAAAAATAAAGAGGAATTGTATTAATTAATGTACCCGAAGTAGAGGGTGCTAACATTACCTATACTTAATTATTATAAAGAGAAAGATCGAGAGTAGTTTTCTTAAGTTTGTTTATATTATGTGGAAGGAAGTAACCTAAATTATTGTATAAATGAAAATCGCTATTATCGAGATGATAACACACAGAAGAATTTTATCAATAAGATGCCATTAGATACTAACTACAGCACTTTAAAATCATTTTACGTATTTTTCCCCTTTTTGTTTTCAAGACATATAATCTTGGACATAATATCCTGTCTGACCTTGTTGACATGCAACGTTACGTTTATAGAACATGGAATTTTTGTAACAAACTGTAAACAATAAAGCAACAAATTTATTAAATTATTATTTAATAATTTTCTCTCGTTTTTTAAATATTGACCTTAACGCTAAACTGAAGTTGAAATCGATGCTTTGTTCCCGACAAGGCTATAACTACAACTAGTACGCCTTTCACGTGAACACTGAACATTATAATGGGCGTACTCATAGTAAGTAGATCTACTGTAGGCATATTAAACTAGTTTTTTTTTTTTGTTAAAAATGACAAATATTATAAGCCCCAAAATGCATTCTGTTACAATATTACTCATCCTACTATATATAAATAGGTAGGTAGACAAAACAGTTCAGCACTTTTTCTCCTCTGTTTTTTGAACCTATCTTCTTTTTTTATTTAGTAGCTATTGACGAGTTTAGTGTTAAATTTATAGTTAAGTAGTAAAAATATTTTGAAAAGATTTCTTTTTTTCACTTTCCAAATTATCATGGCCGTGAAGTATATTAAAGAGCATAACTCTGAGATCGAACCAATGTTTTTGCTGGATTTACCATCCAAATACCAGATCATTTGCGGTAAAAGCATTCAGTTCAAATTACGTAATTACGTTTCAGTTTAAATAGGTATTTTTAAATAACTACATATAGCGAAAGTCGTGTGTTATCACTGTCGCTTGAAACTGGAGTACCTACCCGATTACCAGTATTGTTTCCTACATTTGCTTACTGAGCACGCACATTAATGTACTTTTTATTGTTGCAGATTTGCAGTTAGCAGCTGAACTCGGAAAGACTTTGTTGGAACGAAACAAGGAACTTGAAACAGCACTAAGACAACATCAAAATGTCATCGAAGATCAAACGCAAGAAATCGAGGTAAATATATAATATTAGGTGCTAGAAGTATTTATACTTTTAAACACTTATACTTATATAATATGTAGTGGTCATCTTGTAAAACTTACGTTAAATTATAAATGAAACAAAACTAACACAAAAAAACATAAATTTCAGTACTTAACAAAACAAACTGTCGCTTTACGTGAAGTCAACGACTCTAGACTGAGGATCTACGAACAATTAGAAGTAAGCATCCAGGATTTGGAGAGAGCGAACCACAGATTAGCTGTAGACCATGCGGCTGACAAGAAACATATTAAAACGTAAGTTCAATACCGCACTAAACCAAAAACACACCTACACAGACACTAATTAAACAGATGTTTTTATTTTGCATATTAATAGACGTAACCATTCTTACGTTTCAGTTTATGCGGTAACATCGAAACTTTAGAGAGCAAATGTGAAGAGCTACAAAAGACTGTTGACGACCTAAGCGCTCAATTAGAAATCGCCAGGCGAAGAGCGGAACGAAAACCTGAAACTAATGAGAAACCCAAAGAAAAAGAGGTCAAAGCTGTTGAACCAGTAACGCCGAACGCAAAAAAACCTGATGCCTCCAGTACACCTATCAAGTCGGTAGTGCCTCTCCCAGAACTTACTAAAGAAGACGAAGATTTGCTCAGAGTAAGCGATGAGTTACGAGAGAGTAAAGTCGCATTCGCACAAGAACAAAGAAGGGTAACGGAGCTGGAGGAACAGTTGGCATCTATGGTGCAAGACAATAACCGACTACAGGAGCAATTGAGGAATTGGCATCAGAGAGAAGATGAGCCAAAATCAATGCACGAGGAGTTCTCAATCCTTGAAGAAGTCAGGTATACTGTTTTTCTCTGATAAAATTAAAATTACAGGTACCTAGATATAATAACAAAGCAATTTGGTGCACATGAAAGTCAACGTAACGTGACGGAATTATTATGCAAAAAAATCAACATCTTCAGATATGCGTTATCTAAATGCTCTTTTGTATAAATTCGTAAATTTTTAAACACTACGTCAAGGACATATTACGATGAAGTAAATATATTAACATTTTTACAGACAAGGTCAGCTGTGCATCAGATGTCTAAGGGGAGTTGAAAGAGGTGACGATATGTCCTCTATCTTGGACGGTGATGATGACGACAGAAGTGCTATTAGTTCCCTTATATTAACTCCCTCTGGCCAGGATAGTCCAAGCGACCACGTCACCAGCAAACTTGTTAAATTTGACGTAAGTATTAAAGCAATTTTGATTGCATGTAGAATGGGACTTGGGTTCGGAGTTACAGGAAATGATGCTAAGGCAAATGATTTCACTATTCTTATTGTCATTACAAGGAAGAAGTAAATTGGAATGATTTTGGAGTCATCAATCTGAGGTAATTACAGGGAACTCCCTGTACCAGACTGGCTCTGTTACTCCTCTGGCTAACAAGGCTCTGACTCTTTGTACCAGACTTTCATAGCAATAGCAACCCTGAATCTAACCGCCAATTGATCCACAAGTAACACTTCTTCCAAAGCTTCTATTCCAGTCAATTTACTGAAATAACAACTTCGTGTTTAGCAAAGAGCGGGTTGTGTAATTAAAAAATCTGTATTTAACATTAACACACATTTCTGCAACTTTGTCCAGCACTATCAATTAACACCAGCATTTTACTAATACCTATGTGAAATATGTTCAGTTTTTTCAAATTATAGCAGAACTTTAGAGGAAAGTGCCTGATTTAGATTTATAAGACACTCGGTACCTAATAGCTGCAAATGCTAATTAAACTGTCTTCGCATTACATGTCTTAAACACTTTCACGCGTCACTATCGCTGATGTCAAGCTTGCCGGTCGTTAATAAAACATGGCATTTCCCTTTCAATCTCTGATTTGAATGTTTCGCTCGTTTCTAGGCGACAAAGCTTTTCCAACTGCCCCTGATGTTGTTGATCACGCTTTGCATATGCATTATGAAGCGCATTTGCAGTAGTTTTCTTTGGATATATCGTATGTAGTCGAAGGTACGTCCATTACTGGCACGTTATTATAGACTAAGTGCGGTGCACGCTAATTCATTATATATCAATGGTGAAGGTCGTCCGATCAATTGTTTCAAGGAAAATCATAGTAACATTATTAAATAGCTGATTCGAATCACTCGACACTAATCAATAATTGCTAATAATTAACACTGGGAAAATTGCATACATCTTCAGATAAATTCTCGCATTCAAGAGTGATTCTAAATCAACTATTTACATACTGTGTCAAATTAAAAATTATATGTAATTGTGGAGTAATGGCTGTATGTTTGACTAATTTTAATGAGGTTTGATATTCATGCATATTTATTATTTGTCCAACAATCACGTCAGGCAAACATCATAAATCATACTTTATCGTCGCAAAATAATTTCACTTTAATAACCAACAAACACTTCTAGATCTAGATCATTTTTCAATAAAGTAACAGACTTCTTTTATACCACCTATACCATTACCTTATTACTTGGTCCCATATTGATAATAAAATAAGTTTATGGACACTGATGACTTTTTAATAAATTAACACATCTTTCATGCACATGATATTGCCATTTTATTAAAAAAAAAAACAGAAGCTTTTAGTCACCACAGATTTTCAACAAAGTAAGTTACGTTAATTTTACCAGTAGTATAATTTTAATAACAACACAACAAACCTTCTAGACACTGAATTTAATACATTTTCAATACCTACACATTATATTACCTAGGAAGTACTTATTTGGTCTTATTTAAAAAAAAAAAAACAAAAACAAGCTTCTAGACACTTTCTCAATAAAATAACACAGTTCAATACACATATACTATACTTGATTCTATATTGTTAACAAAACACAGAATTGTTTCTTTAACAGAATGCAAAAGAAAAGCTACTACAGGGAATATGGGCAAATAAAGAAGATGGCCACGACAATCCGTACAGAGAACTGGTTCAGAAATATGAAGCTCTCCTGGAGGTACAGTTATCTCAAGTGAAGAACATAAAAAAGAATAAACAAAACACGCTGCCTGCACAAAATCAAACCGGGCTTCTGTCTTTGCAAGACGAACTACAAACGTCCGGTGACTATGGCAACTATAGCGTCAAAGACACCGACGAGGAAAGCGGTCACGGCGAGGAGGCACAAAAGGATAACAATCAACAGAAAAAGGTCGAGACGAACTCGCGCAAAAAGTTCATTCAAACTCCCGACTTCTCCGAAGCGGAAACATCGAGCTCAGGATTTTCCGATGAGACCAGCAACAAAGCGACACAAACCGAACGGGAGCGACCCGGCTCGTTCCTCTGCACGATCGCCGACGGCGAAGATTACCGTTTTAGCATCTACGACGATGTCAGCCCGATGGACAGTAGGTTCCGCAACAGACCCGAGTATCGGGAATTGTTCAAAGAGATATTCACAATCCTTAAGAAAGCCGCCGAAAACAAAGACGAGGGAGAACAACTGCCGCTCCTCGACGACACCACAGCCGGTAAAGTGCCGCCAGTCACACCGGCCAACGAGGAAGCTCCCGGAAACTTCACCGATGATACTCAAAGCGTGCTTTCCTCCGCAATGTCTGAACAATCGATTCCGGTCTCCGATATTACTACCCCGGAAACGCCAACGCTAATGGAAGCCGAAAAGCCTACTGTCGAGCCTGTCAAGAAGCAAACTAAGCCTGTTGAGACTAAAAAAGAGACAAAACCAAAACCGGAGCCTGCAAGTTCTGCTGAAAAATTGCCTAAAAAGGAGAACGAAAAAGCGATCGAGAGAGAGACAGACAAGGAAAAAGGGAAGGAAAAGGAAAAAGTGTTGACTCCTCTCGTGCGTCAACCCTTGGAGTATATCGCGGCGACAAGAAAGAAGTCTAGACATCGCAACCGTAAACACAGCCAGGACCGTCAAGGAGCAGACTCGCCGGTGTTCCCGTCTCCACCCAAAATCACCTATCAGAAATCATCGAATAAGAAGAGAAGAGATTATCGTCCGATAGAAGTGAGCCCGCTCGTGAGAGCGACAGAGAGTGAATGGAATGGGTCCACTCTGCAATTCTACAATAGAAACCTGAATTCGCCAACACCTAGCTCTAGCGGACGTACAGGAAAAATCTACCAGGGATGGAACCCCGAGACCGACTCTTGGGACATCAAACAAAGCACCGCTTCACAGGAGATCCATAAGCTGAGAAAACTCGAACTTTCTTACGCCGAAGTGCTCAGAAACGCCGATAAAACCAAGACACGGCGCAAGAAGCATCAATAAAATATAACATGAACCTTTTTATTTGTCGACCCCTGTTTTAAACGAGTTGACTGATCCAATCGCCATTTGTCTTCGCCAACTGGACATACATTAAAATTTAGTTTAAGGATATATTTTGTGATCTGCTAGCAATTACTATTTCTTTTCACACTTTGCTCTATACAATAATTTTGGCCAATTATTATTTCGGTGTATATGTAAATAGCTCGGAATCACAAAATGCAAGACGCACTACATAAGTAAAAAGACTTGAACAAGACGTTAAATGAATCGAGTTGCATTTATAAGCAAAATTTGGAAGTTGCATTTTTTTTAATAAGCCATTTCCGAGTGAGTTTTTCAACTCTATTAATTTTTTTTATATTAGTCATTATTTTAATTGTATATTATTTGTATAATTAAATGAATTTTGATTTGTAAATATTCAATTTATTTTAATTTAAATTTAATTGCCATGGTCACGTTGTACTCACGGTTTGTATGGAAAATTGTATGATGTATTTAAAAATTGAGAGGAAGGTAGAAGGTAAATAAAAGTTTGCATTAATATACAATAACTATGTATTTCATTTCTTCCTATGCATATTTTATATATTATAATGTACATATTTATGTAATCATAAATAGTGAAAGACCACAAAATTATAATAACACATACTTAAATACAATTTACACTAAACAATTACAAATTGCTTAGCATAAACGACCAAATTGTTCTTTTGGCGTGGTAGTGCTAAAATGGATATATTGAAAAACGTACATTGTCTATAAAACGCACATGATAAATTGTCAAAATATGTCAAAAACTGCCAAAAATATTATATTTCATAAGATTCCAATGTGAAATCCACTTAATAGAAGAAAACAACTGATTTTTGCAAAAAAAAACCAGTAATTACTATAATTTCTATTAAAAAATACAATTTAGTCGATAATAAATGCAATTAAATTAATTTTATTTATGTCATTAATTACTTAATTCATGTATATTATAATTTAGTTAAGATAATTTTGGACAATGCACACATGTGATTTGTTTACGACGAAATGCATTCAATAAAAAAATACCGGTTACAAACTCGTAACACGTTTAAATGCTATTTATAGGATTTACTTAATACGTGACATAAGATTTACATAGACGCTCTATCGTTCTGCATAAACAAATAAAATTATACTAGTTTGCTTTATTTATTTACAAGTAAAAAATGCTTGCTTTTACTTATATACTTTTGTTAGCTTTGACATATGAAAAACATTCTAAGATTCATATTTTCACAAAATAAAAATTTTCGTAACAGATCTTTACACCAACGCCGTAATTTGTAGTTATAAATTTATTTTGTTTCACAATTATTATTACATTTTGATGCCGCAATCCAATTGCACTTTAATATTGATCAAATTAAAATAATCTCGAGTTCAAAATTTTAAAAAATAAATTTGCAAATGTATCTCAGATTTCCCAAACAATAGCAGACGCAACACAAAACCGTCTCAGTTTTTACAGTAGGTATAATATATGGCCCAAGATACAGGCATAAGAGACATTATATCCTCTGTTATTAAATTACAAATGGGTAGCCTAACAAAATCGTGTACCTATGCTGTTAAATAATATAGGTACATTATAATAAACTCTCGGAATCTCCGAAACTCAACATAAAGGTTCTTCTTCTTCTTCTTCTTCTTAGGTTTAAATGGCAATGCGGCTCATTTTAAAATGGCCATTGTCTGCCAGTGTCAAGTTAATGTCGATTGTCGCGTTATGATTTTGCCAGTGTCATTAGTAAAAATATCAATTTGTAATAGCTTTTTTTTTGAAATTGAAATTAATATCAAAAGTAGCAGATCCAGACACTAGTTAGTCAAGTCAAGTCTATAATTTTTCTTAGTTTTCCAAAAAAACAGGTCCGTCAAGTCTAAAGCAGTCAGTTCAAGTGAACATTAAAGGTTATTTTTATTATGAGCATGGAGTGACAGAAAAACGCTGCGTGCGCCACTCCATGTGACAGACAGGGATTGGTAAAATTTAGTATTTGTGAATTTTGTGAAAGCTCGTATTTGTCTCATCTGGAATGTACGGTGTATATATACGTTATGCGAGGAACACGCAGTTTATCTGTGCAGCCCTTTATTACGCTGTACTGAACTGCCTGCGCATCTGTATACGCTTAGTCTTATACTAACATGCTATGCGTATATGAACATGCAAGAGAAAAGAGGAATCACATTGTAAAGTGGAAGTACATCACGGTAAATAGAAAACTGACACACTACACTATGTGTTGAAACTGCTCTTGTTTACGAAGCCTGTATAGTTCGTAAAATGTAGCTTTTCTCGTGACAGCTGTCTTTGAAACCACGCCTATGAAGTTTCGTGTTTCATGACAATACAATGTATGCACAATAATGTAGTACTTTATTGTTGGGAACAGCCACTTAGTGACGTCCATCGACGTGATCGATCATGTGAATAAAACAAATTTAATAATAACATTTCTGTTATTTTGACGGTTTTAAGTCGTTGCTTGAACTGAAATAACAATTTAAATCCGTTCTATACAAACTTACGATTATCAACTTTATTTGATCTGTAACTAAATGTATTTTTACGGCCGCCATATAAGCGTAACGATTGGGGTTGGCAACTAGGTACATGTTGGAAAAATTAGTAACAAAAAATAGTACTTTACCTTAGCTTTTGATACTATTTATTGTTCAAAATGAAGAATACAAATGGAGCTTACTATACTTTTCATTGTCACTCATATCCGAATCTGAACTTCTAAGTACAGGAAACATATTTTTAAATTTATATTCTAATTTAATTTTTTAATTCTGTACAATATGCTGTTTATTGCTTCTCCGATCTCAAGGAGGAACCACTGCCAAGTTCATCCCGGTCGCACAAAGATGATTTTGGTTGTAAGCCATTATATTAATGGCACCTACGTGTAATGCAACATCTTAATCCTCCTGTTTTATTTTATTAAAATTATGTACAGTTAATTTATATTTATTATGTACAGTTATTTATAAATTTGCACTACTATTTATTATCAATGACAATATTGTACTAAAAATATCGATAATTTATGAACAAATAAAAACATGTTGCCCAGCACTAGGTATGTCACTCTGACATCTGTCACAGAGATCGAGCTATATTTTACGAACAATAAGTAAACGTCTTAAGAGCTCTTGTTCCAAATGTGAAAATCCGCTATTCGACGTAGTCTTCTCTTTCGTTCCAATTTAGATGTAGAATGTACACTGGTCCGGAACGAGTTGTAAGTAAAAAATGAATAAACACGTGTCCGCCTATTTGGCTTGCGCGTCGAGCTCCATCTGCACGATGCGTCGGTACTCGTCGAAGCCGCCCTCGATGCTGACCACGTGACCGTTGCCGCAAACCCACAGCTCGCGGCACACCAGTCGGATAAGGCGCTCGTCGTGGGACACCAGAATCACGCCACCCTGCGGCAGTAAGTAAAGTGTTCGCAACTTCGCCAACAGCGGACGCGGAGGACGCCGAGAGGTTAAGATGTCTTTTACCCTACTACCAGAATTCGACATAACCCACCGGTGGGTATCTATGGTGGATTCCTCTTGTAAAAAAAAAAGGCTGTAAGCCACTTTCTGATTCACATCAGTTTATATAACAGTCATTGAGAATAGAGGTGGTAAGGAGGACCAACTCTATACACAAGAAAGTGTCCGTCAGAATGGATGGTGTCCATCTAACCATCCATTTTGACGACACGTTTGGTTGGTGGTTAACCAAACGGTCGCGGGTTCGAATCGCGTTAGGGGCAAATGTTTATGTATTAACATTTTACCTTTGTACCTGAGTCATGGAAGTTTTCTATTTTAATATGTATGCATTTACAAAAAAAAAGTAATCTATGTAGTATATCAACCGTCTGGTATCCATAATACAAGCCTATAGTTGCTTAATTTTGAACTAGATGATGCTGTGTGGAATGTGTGAAGATATTATTAGAGGCAACCATTAAATAGAAGGCGCTGTAGTAACATTGGGAAGTAGCATTTTATTTACGATAATTTTATGAACTACGCAACCAACCAATAACACCAAATTCTGGCCTTTTGGATGGTCAGCTAATTAACCCATTAGAATGTATCATTCTAATGGTTTATTACAAATGATAATGATATTGCAATGAGATTGGTTAGAGACAGAAAACAAAGAATAGACCAATGTGTTCAAAGAGATAGGGATAAAAAAAATTCAAGGACACACATTCTACACCATAATTATATCAAAAAAAAAGCCAGTGAACACAACCTACCGTATACTTGTTGATGGCCTTGCCGAGCGCTTCTATGGTCTCAATGTCGAGATGATTGGTGGGCTCGTCGAGCACCAGGAAGTTGGGGTTGCCCATGCACATCCTCGCGAAGGCCACACGCGACTTCTGCCCTCCCGACAGGCTGGCGATCGTCTGCAGAGCCAGGTCACCGCTCACGCCGAAGCTGCCCAGCTGTCTCCGGTATTCCTCCACAGTCTTGCCTAAGTCACGTTCAATAGTGTTAATCAAACTTTGCCTACGTTATGTATGCAGCTTCATAGTAAATATTCACACGACTTCAACTGTGTGGCGAAATCAAAACAAACATATTAAGCCATTATAAGGACGGCTCCTTTAAGAATTCATAGTGGTGTGCTATATAAAACACATTATATATTTGATTTATCATATATGTTTAGCCTAATATGTATAATTGTATTGAACCTATTAAATTATATAGTTTTATTTATTTATGTCTTTATAAATTAAATTTAACTTACGCTAATGAATGTAATATGAAAGAGTCAAAGAAAGTGTAACGTTAAATAATCCCAAGCAGGTTGCAACTGCCTTGCACCTTATCACCTTAAGATATGGAATTCTCCAAAAATTCTCTCTCCAAAAATGTATTTTTTTGTTATTTTACGTCAACAGAATAAGGAAGTATGTTGGAACATATACACAATATGTTAGAGGTATCGTAAAATAATAGAAATGCGCTAGATTTGGCGCTAGAGTTGTTCGTTAAAATAGGGATCTTACTCCGAAGACTTAAAGGTGGCATCACTGCCAGCTTAAAGGTTCAGGTTCAAGTCTCAGATTGAAATAATGGATGATGGATCCGAGTATTACCTGGGTATGTGGTCTGCAGTAGTTCCACAGAGTTGAGGTTCATGTCGAGCTGGTCGACGTGGTGCTGAGAGAAGTAGCCGAACTTGAGTCCGCGATGCACACTGCGAACGCCTCCCGTTGGCGACAGCATTCCCATTATTATCTTCAGCAGAGTCGTCTTGCCCGCCCCGTTGTCGCCCACCTACGCGACACCACATATTTCTCTTTTTTATAATGTAAGAAGACGACAATACAACACTACTATGGGCTGTACGAAATATAAGTGCATACAAGGTCATTCAAGTTTGAATCTCCTAGTTCCCTGACAATTTGGTTGTTTGGTTAATGTTCTCTAAACTAATTTAATGCCAGAAAAGGCAAAGGCGCGTATAATCTGCAACAGTTTTTACAATAACTTATATAGACTACGCAATTAACTTTTGTTATGAATGAAAGATAACTAAGTTGAACTTATATGCACACTATTTTTGTCACAAATTATAACTTGCGCCACATCGACCAATCAATTTCAGAACCAAATTTGTCCTATTATGGTTTGGAATCCAAATGGAATCCAAAAATCCATTATTGCGTTAATATCATCATTTGAATTGTTAGCCACTTCATTAGTTTTTTAACTATTTTATACATAAATTACATTAAAAATATAAAAAAGATTGACACTTACTATACATATTCTAGATTCAAGTGTCGCGCCAAGGTTCACGTTGGAGAATATGACCTTATCCTTTGAATAATAGAAGTCAATTTCGTTTAACTGCAGAATGGGAGGTGAAAGCGGCTCAGTCTCTGGAAACCTGAGTACCACATCTATCTCCTTTTCTACAGGCTTCAATTCTGGACTGCAAATGAAACATTTAGTAACATTGTATGTTGTACATATTATGTTTTTTAATAGCTTTTAGTCGCAATTTCCTCCACATATATTTATAACCTACCACAGACTTCAAACTGGAACCAACCACAGACATTCACAAAATCGATTGAGCAGTTTCGGTGATTAGCGTCAACAAACATCGTGACACATGATTTTTATATAGTTACATAAAGGTTTGTACTTTTAGTTATTTTTTATAAATTTAATATTTAAACCAGTACTTTTCTGTCAGTAGTTGTATGATCATAAACATTACAGTAATTGATATCAGAGCCAAATTGCTCGGTTGGATTTACGAGCATAATGGAGAGGCATCCACACGATGTGGACCACATGCTCAAGGTTTTTTTAAGCCACCAATTAAATTTCTTTGTCTTGCTTTAAAACGAGCCTGTTTTCTTTTTTTTTTAAACAATACATGGCTGTCCATTTCTGAATGTTCGAGAGCTTCTAGCTCAATCTGTCTCGCGAGGCCCGCCTCGGGGTATCATCGCGAGCCCGTACGACTGGTGTGGACACGGTTATTATCTTGCTTATTTAAGTTATATAGGTTTAGAAACATAGTATTACAGAGGACTTTTCAATTTAAAATTATTATTTTCAATCAAAGAGGTTATGGGTAATGAAAATTGGAGTGACATTCAAAAGTGGACTCAATGCGTTGGACATAAGAGTGAACTTACAGTTTGTCGAGCATCTTGATCTTGCTCTGCACTGACGAGGCGCGGTTGGCATTGTAGCGGAACCTGTCGATGAACTCCTGAGTGTGGGCGCGGTGTTGTTGCTGCGCTTCGTACTCCCTTTGCTGGTTCTTCAGTTTCTCAGTCTTCGTTTTGTGGAACTGCTCGTAGTTACCTCTAAGAAAACAATCCCATATGACTCTATGGTCTAGTTGAAGAACTGAACGATTTCAGTTGAATGAGGTTAACTGAGACCAGTCTCAGCTCAATTATACCCTAGTGAAGTTTTTTCATCTAATTTAAAAAGCAAGTGAACAATGTCTCAGTGAATTATTTAAAACATTTCCAAATTAAGAGTATAAACAAGCTGTAATAAAAATTATAAACTAACATTGACTTTCTATTAAGCCCAAACACGCCATAATAATATGCTGCTATAAGTTGCTGAGGAGTTGGGTGTCCAGCAGACTACTTGATGTTGCAGCATCAGATCAAGGTTACCATGTCATGGAAATACCAGTGAAGTAACAGCAAACCAAATTTTAAGCCATCCAATCTGTGGAAGTAAGTGAAATCCCTTCGTCAACTAGGAAATGATCTACAAGCGCCTGAAAAGATCTTCATAACTATAGCTAAGAACCATTATATTTTCATCACGTCAGCTTTCAAAAGAAAATCAAAATCGTGCTATCGCAGCATAGTAATTTCTTTTTTAAGAATATACATGAGCACATTTTAATAGACAACACAATCGCGATTTGTTTTCTCATAGATAAAACAATTATTGTTAAAATATACTTTTCGTCTGGTATTCAGGTTGATGAAGGACGACTTCTCATCGGATCCCATACTATAACAAAGGCTCACCTATATGTGTCTATTCGTTGCGTGTGTAAATGCATAATATCAGTGGGGACGGTGTCCAAGAAGTTTCGGTCGTGCGATACCACCAGAAGAGTCGTCGGCCAATTTTGTAGATAATTCTCTAACCATATAATGGCTTTAATATCCAACATGTTTGTGGGCTCGTCGAGTAACAGTAAATCAGGCCTGTAAAACAAACAAACCGATGTAAAAACTAGGGTTCAAGTAGCCATTTTATTTCACTCTACACACAAAATAAAATTGAATTTCCGATTATGTATTGTCTTCACGCAGGGGCTGGGTCAATTTCGTCCTTTAAAGACGTATTTACGTCTTTAAAGGTCAATTGATATGAAAATGCATGACACATTATAATAAAAGTACTCACTTTGAGAAGAGTGCTCTTGCCAACGCAAGTCTCATCCTCCATCCTCCGGAGAAGGTGTTGGTGGAACGCGCTTGCATCTCTGGAGTGAATCCCAGACCACTTAGGATAATGGAGGCGCGCGCCGGGGCCTTGTCCGCCTCTATGGTCTCTAATTGTACATATATCTCGCTCAGTTCCGTCGACAAATTTGTATCTGTTGATCTGTTCGAAATTATTTCCATTACTACTTTATAAGAAACGAATGCAGGCAGCTTCACTTGATGGTAAGTGGCTACCATGATCTAAAAAACTCCATTTTCAAGCCCAGCAGCGTTGAAGTCACAACTTAAAAAATATCACAGTGGTTTCCCAACTATTCACATATTTCACGTACTAGCTGGTACCCGACTTCGTCCGTATTGAAAATATATATGAGTAATATAACGCTGAAAACATCTTCACATAAGCTGTGACGACGGTGGCGCCACGACCCGATTTTTATTATATTTCTAGACTATCCCTTAATAACCTAACATTTATCCAAGATTAAAAGTACCTTACATGTTAATCCGAGTGATAAACTATCTATGTGTCCAATTTCCAAATCCGTTCAGCCGTTTTTGCACGAAAGAGTAAAGATGTTTATGGGTGCAATTTTTATAATAAATATTTACTTAATCCAGCCGATAAATGTAAGGTAACATTGCCATCTGTGAGAATCTCATGGAACTCACAGTTGTTTTAAAACATATTTAAAAGTTATCCATAAAACTCTCATATGATAAACAAATAATTTGCAATAAAAAAAAAATACTATAAATCGAGATTAAAACTATCCTATCTTTTAAGTTGGACAAAATTACACATAGTTACGAAGTTTTATCAAAATCGGTTCATTAGATTAGGAGTTCATTGAGGACACACAACCTGACACGTAATTTTTATATATATGAAAATTATATTTACCCATTATTAATCATAGCTGTAATTTCTTTCTCCCGTTTCAATAAATTTTCTCTAACAGTATCACATTCTAAAACACTCTGTAGGGCCAAAGTGTCGTCTCCCACTACCTCTTGCTCCACATGTAATATTGATATATGGGAGGGAATTTTTAATTGCTTCGCCGATATCATCCTCAGTAATGTGGTTTTGCCGAGGCCATTTCGACCTACGAGGCCATAACGTCGACCGAATGCTAATACTAAATCTGCACCTTGTAATAATACTCTGAAAATAAAAATAAAAATTCGGTTTTCATTTACTCTTTTACAATGGTCTACAGTGTTTACAGTGTTGATAAATATTTTTAAAATTGTCTTAAGTACTAAAACTATACACATTTTGTGTAATTCATTCATGTCATTCTTACCCTTTGATCTATCCCTGTTTGACATTAAACCAGTGTTTGTGTCTGTTTTAAACTATAAATTAGTTTGTGGTATGTATCCAGTGATAAATTTATATATATAGAGGCCAGCCCCCGGTCTCGAATTTTCATCATTAAGCTTTTCACAATTTGGTTTGGCAAACATTTGGTATAGGCCAGCAGGGTGTCTCTTATTTCATCTCTTACTGTCTTAACTTTTAGATCGTGGTAGAGTTGATAATTTGAAATATACCAAGAAGTTCAGGATGACATGTTATTTAACATAAAAGTTTGATCGGTGAATGAATAATGCTTACCTATCGCCATATGCAATATCAAAGTTTTCTATCCTAATATCTTGTGTCCTATTTGTGCCTTTTGCTTCTAGTTTAGTGTCCTTTTTAGACGTCACCTGAGAAGCTGTTGCCGTCTGTAAAACAGGCGCAGCAATGGGAACCTTTGCATCTTTTTGTTTTTGTTGTTTCTGTTGCAATTTTGCCTCAGCTTTCTCTAGTTTTTTTGCATCTACTTTCTGAAAAAAAAAAAATAGTTATAGAAAGTGACACTGTGAACAAAATGAATTCATTTACCTTTTCTTTTTTGTTTTTCCAAAAATTAATTTTAAATTTAGCCATAGATATTTTTATTTTGAATTTAAAATACTTACAAAACTATCATCTCTAGTCTGTAGCCATATACTTTTGTGGTCAGTTGTATCTTGAAGATTTGTCGTCATCGAAGCTAAATGAATTGGTGCATCTAAAACTTTCCTCGGCCCATTGCTCACAGCTGTCTTATCGGGTTGCATCATATGAAGCAACATTCCACATATTTCCCTGTAAAATAAAATATTACTCAAGTTAGGTTTAGGATAAATTTAAGACAAAATAATGTATTAAACATTATTGATACTAATCCACCCACAAGCAGTGATCACTTGTAAAACTTTCCATTGTAGCAAAAGAAACTACTTTTATTTGGAGTAACTTTCTTACTAGCAATTAGTCTCTCTGTGGACACATGTGACAGGCTGATGGTCCTGATTATCATAGTTGACTACTTAGGCTCGAGTTCACCAACAGACGGTTATTTTTAAACAGCTGTTTAAAATTTAAACAGCCGTTTAGTAATATTTTGTTGATCACCATCGCTAAACTGCGGGTTAAACACCCTAAACATCAGATTAATCATTAAGTTAATCAGATGTTTAGGGCGTTTAACCCGTATTTTAGCGATTTTGAACAACAAAATATTATTAAACGGCTGTTTAAATTTTAAACAGTTGTTTAAAAATAACCGTCTGTTGGTGAACTCGAGCCTTAGTATGTGCTACCGACTTTAGAATGATTAAGGATAAAGGATTAGGAAGCAATAGGGAAATGGGCTCTGGCATCCCTTACCAAAACACAACAGTACACATGCTGCTATTTCAACGTAGTTTTGCTTGTGTAAGGAGGTGGTTACTGCCGGCAGACAAGCTGCCCAAATGACTGCATAATGTATTGTGCCCTGTCACTACTTACCAGACTCTGACTAAAGTCAACATTGAATAGATCTTTTTCAAGATTGGCCTTGCCGAAATTACGAGTCCAGCATCAGTTTACAACGGTTTTTACTGCATATTTGATTTTAATTAAACAATTGTGTAATATTTCAAAAATACCTTCATTTGCAAAGAAATAATACACATTATTTCTTCAAATGATTAAATTTCTATTTTATATCACAATTTTACTTATCACAAGTTGTTAATGAAATGTAGCATCAATCTCATTTTTAGACTGCCTAAGATTATATTAATTTTAATATCACTTTGAAAAGTCGACATTTGTTTTAATATATTTAATATGTCATTAAAGAAATTTGAAATTAAAATGAAATGAAAAACACAGTAAACTACATCGTTTTAAATCATACCTTATATCATCTTCAGATTTCTGTGAAATTCCTTGTAAAACTTCACCAACAGCTTCATAAACTTCATCCGTATCTTCGAATTCTCCTGCACTGTTTTGCAAAATATCTAAGACAAATTGTATAGCAACGTTTATATTAAAATGTGGTTTGTTAAAGAATTACGGAAAATATTTAACTGAAAAACTTTCGTTGCATTGTAATTAAGGAAACAACTAATGTTAAAATTAAAAGTTATATTTTGTTCTTATTATATTATGATAATACAAGAACACAAATTGTTCGAAATAACCTATAGAAAATATCGGTGAACTTACCTTCAACATATTGTTTCATGTCATCGTCTATTAGAGGAAAATTACTTTTAATGAAATCGCCACAATTAGCCATTGCAGTGTCTGATTTTTTAAGAAAGATCTTGGTTTTGTTGATTAAAAAACTGTGATTTCACATTAAAAAATATTCTCTACTTCTATTCTATCGATATCGATGAAGGTAGAGTACCTATGTCACGTCAACAAACGAAAGTTAAATAAATTTGGGACTGTCAAACTGTCATTGTCAAATTAGGTGACTGACAATCATGTGATAGCTAGAACATTCAAGTTTTTTTTATAAAATATCAAAGAAAAAATATTGGTTAATTCTTATTTCATGATATAATCCAAATTTCCCTTTACGATTGCTGTGCGTTTGTTGACGCTAATTTCAAAAATGGCTTAACCGATTTGAATGCGGTATTCACTTATGTAATGCAGCAAGTTGAAGTATGGTCCCCTATTTTAGTGTTTGTTTCATTCCAATCAATAAACAAACAAATCCAATCAATCATTTAAATATACAAAAGATTGTGGCTGCGCCACTGTCGTCACAGCTATATGAACATTACTCGTATATTTACTTTAATATATTTTTCAACGCAGAGGAAGTCGCGGGAACCTGTATATTTATCTATATTTAATCTACATTCGTGTTTGCAACTCATAAACTCATGTGTTATAGTGTTCTGTGCTTAAACTCAAAGCGCATGAGAAAAGTCACGACCGACACGGAGTTTATATGAAGCAAAACAATGCGTTTTGTGTCACTTTTGGTTTCTTTTGACACACAGATTATCAAGACTATGTTGTTTCACAACATTGTTGTTTTGACACTGTGCTTCAGAGAAAGTTAAGTATAGTCAGTGTAGTAGACAAAATTGAGGCAGTTCCGTGACACGGTGATACAAGTGAGATTGTTGGAAACTCATGGCGCTTGAAATGCTTTTCGCACCAGGCACAGTGTACCAATAAGATTCACTTGCTGGAAAACGTTGAATGGAAGCACGACTTTACAGCATTTTATACTATAAAAATGGATGATAGCAATGTTGCCCAATTTGCTATATTGGATAATCAAAGTAAGTAGGTACTTTATAAGTACATACAGGATTAATTTTACATTTTGTTATAGTAAGTATCTGCCCAAACCTACTAATAAAACTATAATTAATAATATAAACAATCTAGTCAAGAGAAAAAACAGCAATTTGAACGCACACACATAATTTCATGCTAAACAAAGGATCTTTATAATTAATTTACCATACATAATGAAGGAACAACTCTAGCTATTTATAATTATGATACCTACCTACTAAAAACTAATTTGATACATGGTTTATTAGGTACCTATAGGTAGTTAGTTACTACTCGCTAGAGTAGTTATATTCTTTTTTAGTTGCATTATGTCTGAAAACCTATTTAAATTGTTAACAATTCATAGAGAATACTTACATAATGTAGGTGCTTATTTTTTTTTCAGCTCAACCCTATAAACCACCTATGACAATATCTAATTACAACCATACTCAACCTTTACCAAGTCATGAGGAAACAGAGCCAAGCGGAGAAAACAGTAAACAAAGTAGGTTTAATATTTAATGTAGCAATTTTTTAAAAATATATTATAAAAGGTGGCAAGATAGGCCGACAGTCCACTTTTGTTAGGTACTGTTGTCTAAGAACTCAAATTACACCAGTCGGTGCTGATGCGCTGCTAACAGCAGGAATTTGTATATGGTTAACTTGAAGAAGGTGGAAACACTTAAGAAGTTAAATTGTTTGAAAGTTTGCACATCGGAATAAATTTTCTCATCCAGACTGTGCATAGACACCTTGTCCTAGTACCTACATGGATGAATTCCGTGTCTATGGTGAGCAGTACGATGGTACCAACTTGGGGTAGTCATTAATTGGACAACTCATCAGAGCACTCACCATTTTACAACCGCTAGAACACATAGACATTCCTGATCTCATACATAGATAAATAACTTCATCTATGTTTTAGTGTAACTTAAGTTTAATGAAAAATATTTAAATAACTGGAATTCAGTTTAAAGATTCACCAGTGTGGTGACATTGGTCTTATTTTTCAAATGAATCCATCTCATAACAATGTGTATCTTACAGATGTTGTTTGGACAAAAAATGCAATTGGATTGCTTCTTAACTTGTATGAAAATAAAATGCATATGTTGGACAATCCCAAAAAGAAATCAAAAATGTGGATCTCAATAGCAGAGGAACTTAGATCAATGAGTATTGGGGTAAATTCTTATTTTTCTATAATACCTCGATTCAAGTATGTATGAATACATTTGAAATATGTTATAAAACTCCTTTTTGTCCTTTAGGTAACGCCAGATCAAGTACGATGGAAAATAAATGCACTTACAAAGAAATACAAAGATTGCATTGACAATGGACAAGCACCAATGTCATTTCAATATTTCCATGAAATGCATCAAATATTAGGACGAAATGATGATGATAGTACCACATACAGATTAGCCTCAGGCGTTGTTCAAGAACAAGAAGATGGAGATCAAAACTCGCCAAATAAGAAACGGTTTATGAGAAAAAACTCAATACCATTTAGAAGACTAAGAGCAGAACAGAGAGCCAAAATGGAAATAGATAAACAATGGATGGAGTATTTAAGAAAACAAGAAGAGCAAAAACAGCTCAGAGATGAAAGGTATGAAAGAAATTTAAGGCTACGGGAAGAAGAATTAGAGTTGAGACGGAAAGAATTAAAAATGAAACATTCTTTAGCTATGAGAAAATTACAGTTGAAAGAAAGAAAGCAAGAAGAACTGCTTAAAATAGAGAGAGAAAAGTGTGCTTTACTTAGAAAATTATTAGCTGATCAAACTATGAGACTGGTAGAATGAAATCCATAAAATAGCTTCAACTATATTTAAATTAAGCATTTTATAAAAATAAAGTCATGTAAATAAAATATTATATATATTAAATATACTTATTTTAATGTTTATATAAATCTTAATGTACTTTCAGTAACATTTATTCTTGATCTTCTAACAAATGATCACCTTCATTAATGCAGTAATTATGAAGTATACATGCAGCTACTATTGTGTCTGTAATAAAAGCTATATTCCTGTAAACTGCAAACAGTTTAATACGACGAAATCTCTGCTTTAGGAGGTTAAACGCCTTATCACACATTTTCCTAGCAGATGAATGGACACTGTTAAAATCTCTTTGCAGTGGTGTCAAACGTTTGCTTTGTCTAAATGGTGGCGAAAGCCACGGCAAAGAAGGATAACCTGAGTGGCCAATTAAAAATGTGTTATTGGGAAATAATGAATTTATATTTTGTGATGCAGTATTATACAGGGGAGACTTTTTTAGAACATGATTACAAGTTGAGGAGCCTGGTTCACCGCAATATATATTTGTAAAACGCAGGTTAGCATCAATTGTAGCCTGCAGTATTATTGAAAAGTATCCTTTAGGGTTGCAGTACTCTCTGGGTTTCTTGGGTTTTTCAATTTTTATATGAGTACAATCGATCACTCCTAACATGTTGGAAATTCCAGTTTTTGCTTGAAAAGCATTGCATATTATTCTAATTTCATTGTAATCCTGTGGCCATTTGATAGCATCATCCAGCTTTGTTAATATCCATGCCACAATTCTTCGTATCACTCTAAATGCAGATGATATTGATATATCAAAACGTGTTGCCATAGGAGTTAGAGGCTCTGTGCTGGCTATAAATGACAAAAATATATAAAAGCACATTCTTGGTTCAATTGGTTTCAGACCAAATTTATGATTGGCTATGAATCCTGATTTTTCCAAATCATCTGAAATAAAAAAGAAACATTGAAAAGTAATTCTTTTCAAACTTATCCTTTAGTCTAAATTGAAGTCGCTTTCTGATTTTGTCTGTCTGTATGTATAGGAGAGTTATATATCCACTGACTCTTCCTAAATCACGTAACGTTTTCTTTCACTGGAAAGAGAGATCAAGGAGCAAGGTTTTTGTTTATAATTTGCAAAAAAAAATACATGAGAAGGCAGAGATGGGCCGCTAGTTACAAATATTTACCTATTAATGAATTTGCGGTTTCTCTAGAAAGCCGCATACGCTTTCTGAATTCTGCATCAGTCCAGGACTCAATAATGTGATAATAGTCGTCAACCCGTTTTCGTCTAAGCCTGAGTAAATATTGCATTAGGGGGAAGAATAATTTGTCATCTTCATCTTCGTCGTCCTCATCTTCTGATAATTCTTCGTTTCTCTCGACACAAACATCGCTCCAACTATTTGAACTTTCATCGCTACTACTGTTCGCAGTATCTACTAACGAAAGAATTATATTATCGGTCATATTTTATTCTAGTGTGTTTTATGCGCTCGGTTGAATTACAAATTCATTAATTTTTGGAACATAAAAACAACATAAGCTTGTATAAAATGTTCTTATATTCGTTTATTAAGTTATGTATGCTGATCAATTTATATTTTTGTAAAAAAATATTGATTTAAATTCCAAAATTTCCAAATAATAAATAAATAATAATCACAGAATACTATTACATAAAAAACACTTAAAGTAAATGTCATTTCATTGGTCACAGATAAATACAGACAGTGACCATGGACGAGACATACAATCCGTCTGTACTAATATTATAAATGCGAAAGTATGTTTGGATGTATGGATGTTTGTAACTCTCACGCAAAAACTACTGAACCGATCACTATGAAATTTTGCATACATGTTGTCTGGTACACCAGAAAGGACGTAGGGTACCTTTCATCCAGAAAAAAGGACTATTCTCGACGGATAAATAAAAAATAAAAAACTAACGCCTAGCCAAAGTGTTATAGCAACACGAGGTCAAGCGTTATATTGCTTTTTTTTTTATTTTCAACGCGGGCGAAGTCGCGAGCACCAGCTAGTTTTGTTATAAAACAAAATTTAAACGGCTTCCACCAAAGACTAGCCTCTCTAGCTAGCGAGAGGCTTCAACGCGAGACAATTCGATTACCAATAGAATTGATTACAATCAGATCGGCCGTCCACATATACTCCAATTTGTTTAGCTGCCGATGGCGTCTCACGTTGGTTAAATACTCTTAAAGTCTAATATGTAATAAAGAAAAGTTTCAAATTCAAAATTTTTATTTATTAATATAGTTCTGAACTACCAATTATGATCTTTGGATTTCGTTCTTAGTCTGTGGCTTATTATTCTCTGTGGCTCAAGCTCTCTTTCTCTTGCCTCTTGTCTTTGACGGATGCCCGCGCTCAGCAGTTTTCTACTGTAAAATATTTCTGTTTTATATTGTTTTGTTAGTAAATCTAAAAGTCCTTGATAATTTTTTACTATGACTGACTTAATCTATAGAAGATACGAGAAGTCCTTAGGTTTACTTACCACTAGATTCGTCTCATTGTTACAAAAAGCAAAAGACGGCGTATTGGATTTGAAAATCGTAAGCACAGTGCATACAATCAACCATGTTATTATTAATTTGTAGTGTCTATTATATCACAGAAAATAGCTTATTTAAAATATAATTACATATGTAATTTGGCGTTGTATTTTTCAGGCAACCAACCTATTGGCGGTTCGGCAAAAACGACGTATTTATGATATTACGAATGTTTTAGAAGGCATAGGTTTGATAGAGAAAAGAAGTAAAAATTGTATACAATGGAGGTAAGTTATCCAACACTTATTACTAGTAATTTATCTCTATAAGTATTTCAAGCGAGTTTGATAAATTTTAATTGTAATATACTTTACATATAATTATAATTTATTGTTAATAAATCTTCCAGAGGTGCAGGTCCAGACAGTAATCCAAATGACATTGGCGAAAAAGTCACATTACTAAGGAGACAAATAAGTGTCTTAGGAGAGCACGATCGACTTTTAGACAAGTATGTGTTTTTTTTAAATTTGAAAATGCTTTGCAAATTGGATGCAACATTTCCTTGTATATATTCATGTGTATTTTTGCTAACACCTAAGCTAAGTTAATAATTAAATAAATTTGCTTAATAAACTTTAATTAAGTTTTTATTTAAGTAGTTAAAAACAATATTTTGTAACCAAATTGTGAAAACTGCCTGCATCTGTCTGTTTTCACGCTAACTATTATTAAATCATTCAACGGATTTTGGTTTGGTTTTCACTAATGAAGAAACAGATAAATGAGGAAGATTTGGATTATATAAAAAAATATATCCGGGGTGAAGTATGAAGTCCCAGGAAACACAATTAATGTGGTACTCCGCATCAAGTTTATTTTATCTCTTCATTAAATTATTCAACCAAACCAACCCCTGGATTAGATAGATTAGATTAGATTAGATACCAAACCCTGGATCTTTGAAGAAAACTAGTGACAAGATAAATTGTCTATCTATATTTGGTTGAAATGGTTACAACTAATATTATTATAGATAATTAATTAATTAATTATAGAAAATTAATTCATGTAAAGTAAGAAAACAAACCTATTAACAAAAAAAAAAAAACAGTAATTACATATAAAGTGTTGCTTGTTGCCTATTTTACTTTTAAAATAAAATGAAAAATCACACAATATTAGCCTGATATTTTTTAGTTTGTTGACGCGCCAAAATTTAAAAATTAGCGCGAAAATAGAAATTAAAGTCAATATTATGTTCATTTTATAATAAAAAAAAATGTTTTGAATTAAATTATAAAGATTCTCTTGGTTATTTATAATCTGTTCTAAGTGACAGGCTCACTCACGAACCTGAAAAATTGGCCACCTTTGTTCAATTTCAATCATTTATGGGCTCTTGTGTTCAATTTTCTAAACTCCTGGGTTCGATTCCTGGTGGTGGCCTCTTTTTCTAATAATAGACTAATCCCCAAGATGACTGGTTACCGTGATGCCCTAAATCTTAGTATGTATGTGTAATTAAAAATTTATATTTTTCAGTCAATTACAATGGATTCGACAAAGTATAAAAAATATTCTCGATGACACTGATAATGAAGAATTATTTTATGTCAGTGAAAAAGAAGTACAGGACTGCTTTAAAAATGACCAAGTTCTAGTCATAGAAGCTCCATTAGGTGTTGATATAAATATTGGCAACACTGCTAGTAAGGTATGCATTTTTTTTTAAATTTACCATTCCATGTTGACAAAGGTGATAAGAAAATAAGTGATATTTTTACACTACCAGTTCTAAATGTTATTTTTTTATATGCTGAACTTTTAAATTTACAACAAAGTAATAAGTGACTCAACATTGTCTTTGTTTTATTTTGAGATATAGAATGATTAGTTCTGGGACTTATAAGCTATTATAGGATCATAAAATTAGGTAATACTCTTACCTTATGTAAAACCTTTGCATTTGTAAAAATAACTACTTTTTCTGTTTTAAGATTGATAGGCAGGATGACGGTCCACTTGATGGATGGTGGTTACAGTCGCCTATAACACGAGCAACTCCACAGGTGCAACAAGTGGAGTGGGATTAGCAAGGGATAAAGAAATGGGCTTTGGCATCCCGTACTCACTCACTTATTACTTTATTATTTAAATAAGTAATTTAAAAAATATATATTCAATGCATTAATGACCCTTCTTTGATAGTGTAGTGAGCGTAAACACATTATACTGTACAATAAATGTATTTTTTTACAGGAAAATGCAGAACATATGACACTACATTTAAAATCGAGAGAAAAAATTAATGTAATACTGTTATGCGACAGGGAAAAAGAAAAGGTAATTTATTTCATCCACTGGTTTCTTATTTTATTTTATTAAAAGCATAATAATATATTTTTTAGGAATTATTTCTTTATAAAACAACTAGTCATATAAAAGTTCTAACTAGTTCTTTATAAACATTGTTTTATTTTTTGTAAACAGTAACTATTTTTTCTCAGACCTTTTAGAAAATAAAATTTTCTATTTCAGACTATGAGAGATGAAAATATGGACGACAGTGAAGTTGGAAGTCTTATGGAAATAATAAACGATTCTCAAAATAATGGTAAGAATTTCAAATAGTAATTATTTCCAACAACTTTTTATTGTTGATAGATTAAATAAAAGCCTAATTAAAATTATAAGGACAGAAAAAAAGACAGCGGGTAACTCGTGTTTCTGAGCACTAGCAATCTTTGAAGATGTATAGTTTTTCCATTTTATCCCCTTCTCTTCTTCCCAAATCTTTATCCTTAATCCTACAAATGGATTGTCAGCCTGTATGTTGACCTTAAAACAAAAAATCAATTTTTTGAATTTTGCTATATCCAAAAGTACATTCCTCTGTTTATTTTATTTTCAGATTATTTATTGAGATTGAGTCCACCGATAACGAGCAAAGACTATTCGTTTTCATTGTGCGATTCAGAAGGCTTATGTGATTTATACGACATACCATATGACAATTGTTGAAATTTATAATTTTTCCAAAAAAAAAAAAAATTAACCAAAATTATTAATTCTATATATTTTTTACGTTATTTTGTGTCGTATTATATACCCTTTTAAAATGTAAATACAATATTTAAGAAAATGTGTGATTTTATTGATACTTTTTACATTTTCATTGAATTTTCTTTTGAAATGAAAATATATATTTCAAATTCTTTATGTATGTAATTGATTTTAAAACTTTTTTGTGTGTATAAACAACATGTAAATAAACGTATTATTTTCTAAGGTATTTTATAAATTGTGATTTTGTTAAGACAATGTCAAGATTATTTTGTAGTGATTATTACGTACGAGGTGGTATGTGCGAGGGAATAAAGCAAAAGTTATTCTAAACAATGTTTATTTTTTATTGGATACAAATCTATTTAAAACTCCAAATGATTTTTTCATTACAGCCTGTTCTGGTAAGTTCAATTCCTTTTTTGCTGCCATGTGTTGAATTATTTGGTCCTGTTGAGAAAGTTAAGACGTAACATTAGTGTGTCCACAGTTCACAGATGAAATGTTCAAACTAAATTCAAAATTCATACCTTTTTCATTTGTTCCTTTATAATTTTCTTCCTGGCGATGTTAGATTTTCTACTTTTTTTGTGCCTCAACTTGAAGTCGATGTTTTTAGGTTTTACAAACTGAAATAAAAAACAATCGTTTACATGAGAACTAATATTTTTCTTAGTTAATTGTACACTACAGTGGATTTAATTTATAACGACCTCGGTTGTTATAACTTTTAGGTTATAGCTACGCAACACTAAAGTCCCTTTAATTAAAAGTATACTTTTAGAGAAAAATCATTTGGCTATAGCGACAACGGATGTAACGCCGATTTCGGGTATGGCGACTAGTTTTAATTAACCATTTGTAACAAGTTCCTAAAAATCTCATACAGATATTACGACCGAGACAACAAACAACAATGCCGACAATTTAAAAAAAGGAATATACGCGATATTATACTGTCTTTGTCAAACCAAAAATCTACTATGTGCAAAAAATACTTTTGAGACATGGACAAAAAAAATCTTGGAAAATTTTAAATGAATTTTTATTTAATATATATATATTTGAAACTTTAGGTTGTTTTACGTAAACTTATAATCATAAGAAATTTAATTATTATACGATAATTAATCTAAAAAAAGTGCACATAGTAAATTATGGTTTGACAACGACGATAAAACGGATAACTTACAAGAATATTCTTCTTTGCTTCAAACTTTTCTTGCATTGTTGGCACATCGACTTCTGTGACTTCGTAAGGATTGAGAGTGATAAGTTCTGCCGGAATCTTCTCCAGCAATGCCTTCACTTCCGCTTCTCTCCTCTGCACCTTGTTCTGGAACGGATTACTCTCCAATGCGTCGAAGTTAGGTTCTCCGCTGCCTGTTGTGAGCAAATAATAACAAATTATTATTCAAGTTTTGATCCAAAGATTTCAAATTAGCCTTCAAATTAAAGTAGTCTATACAATAATAATAACTAATTTCCTATTAAAAAAAAATTACAACTTGTCTGAGCATAGTTTTTGTCTGTGTTAGTACGAAAGTAACGAACAAATTTGAAAAGGTAAAATTCAGACAAGTAATGTTTCTTTAGATTGACTAAACCTGTAGATCAAACCCTACACAGATTTAAAATAAATTTTCAATGTATTAAAAAATACCTGGAATTATAATGCTCGTAAATCCTTTTCTAGTGCCAACACCTAACACATCTTCGTATGGACAAAATTTTAAATTCTCTATATTATTTGCCATTCTATGCCTCATGTAAGGCTTTTCAGTGGTCTGTGAGCAGCAGTTGCTGTGAAAAAAAAAAGTGTCACACATAAAATATAATATTTCCTATATTAATCCCAGAATGACCACTTTAGGTGATTTAGGAAATTTACTTACTTATATATTTCTACAACATTTCCAAGTCCAACAGCTAACATATCTTTCTGTGAAAACTCGAGATCCACTGGAGCGCTTCTCAATTTGTAGTGTTGTACTGGACCATCTAAGTTCCTAATGTCAAAAATTTTCAAACTGCGATCAACACCCGACGTTGCCATATACCTAAAACAAAAATTAATCTTTTTAGAGACAAAATGCTGTTAATTAATTTGAATCTAAGCAGATTTTGAAATATTTGATGTCACAATAGAAATTGTTAGGAATCAACCCCAAACCTTCAATCTAGTTATAGTTAAAATAATTTTATAATTGTATCAATAACTCGTAGGTAATCAAAATATTATTGTGCTTTTTTACGTAATACTTTTACATACAAATACTGCGACTTTATATTAGTAAGTAATTATTTGGTTAAGTTATGAGTAAAAAAGGCTTGATGAGTAAATTATTTCAGATATCTAAGTAAAACAACTGGTACTTAATGTTTTTTTTTTCTCTTAATCCACCTATAAATAGGTTTTTTTAAACTTTTTCATTGAAATTTAGCAGGATATACACACATTCTAAGGTTATTTGGTATTATTAAAAAAATAAAACTCACATTCCTCTATTATCGACTGCAATTGCAGTTAAAGGTGTTTTGTGACAAAGAATTTTAGCCAACGGCTGCTTGACATTTGGTGACCATATTGACACAACTCCTTGAGAATTACCGAGACACAGTGTAGCGTTGTAAGGATTCTGTGTCATCACCGATGTCCTACCCAAATTATTGTTGAAGTGGCCGACTCTTTCCCCAATGGAAACATCCAGCCAAGTCATAAAGCCATATTCATTCTGTAAAAGAAATTAGTATTCTCATTCTCGCTTTATATTGGTTAGAAAGCTGAAACAGTTCTGTAATTTTCATTTTGTGCGCTGTTCTTTCAGTGAGTGAGTAAGGGATACCAGAGCCCACTTCCTTCTCCTTAATCCTACTATGCTTGGAAGCGCACTTGCAGCACCTGTGCTGTTGCTTGTGTTATATGTTATCAAGTGGAACATCAGCCTGTCTGTCGACCTTAATATATGAACAAATTTATATGAAAAATATACTCACAACACCAGCCAATAGGAAATGGTATGGCAAAAATTCCATTCTCAATATTTTGTCCATAGCCTTAACACAATGCAACTCAGTGCCAGTGTTGTCATAAATATGGAGCCATTCCTTTTGTGCCACAGCAATCATTGTTTCTATGTGCAGATAACTAAGTAAAAAAGAAAATGTAAGTCAAAAGTTTTGTAAATTAACACTTAGATTGAATCTGGTGATGTCTTAATAGCAATATACTGTATGTATTATAAATAAACAACATATACTCGTCGTCAAAAATATCGCCCCTCTGCGAAAATTTGATTCAAGTTAATATAAACTTTATAAAAATTACTTTACATTATTAATACTGATAACAAATGAAAGCACATTTATTGTTTAATAACTTTCAATTAACGTTGGTTAATTTAAATAAAAAGCCACGAGGTTTCCAGCTCTGAGCGTTAAAAAAAGGTTTCAAAACTCGCAGTATTAAGCATTTTTTGTAAATTATTGTTATGCTTTTATTGTTGTAGAGTTAAGTTTGAATAAACATTTTTCAACCGACCGTCATGGTTTTTCTTTAATTTTTGGACCCAATGAAGTCTTATTTTTTTTAATTTTCCTAAAAAATAGATTTTATTACCTTACAATCATACCCTTACCATTGATCGAATAAGGTTTAAAGTCGGTTGAAACTATTTTCGCAGTGGAGGGGCGATATTTTTGACGCCGAGAGTATATAAAATGAATGCAATTAGAAGCAAAAGACAGTCCCTTGGTCTCTATTTAGCAGGATTTACAATATTAAATGAAAGATAAACTTACCTCACATCATGTATGGATTCCATGACATTAATTTCACAATGCAACTTCTTAGTGACCCAATCAAAGGCTGCTAAATGACCTTTTTTCCCTCCTAAAACTAAATGTCTTCCATTCTTAGTATATTTTGCTCTGTATGGCCCAAAATCAAGATTCAATTCAAAAATCTTAGCTGCCGCAGCTATATCTACGTTTTCAGCTATGATCTTTTGGGATATTGATGTTGTTTTTATATTATCTTCGTTAATTTCAAGGCCACTGCAATGTAAAAGAAACAAATATAAATTGAAATGAAAAATAAATTATTTTCTCTTGCAATAAAATGGTTGTAGGCAGTTAAAAATAATTGACATAAGTTTGAACAATATCAAAAGTTAAAATTTAAAAATAAAAATTGTCAATAAATTTATAAGTAACATTTCTTATTCTTAAAGTGCTGCTGCGTCTTTATAAAGGTTGGTGACTTATTATCATGGTTATCTTAACCATTGTTTTAAATTCTTCAACCAAAAAAAACCTAATCCTTATTAAGTCTTTCTCCTGTCTCTGCTACATTTGTCCTGTATTTTCCTCTGCATCACTAGTTAAAGAATACGGTATCTTTCCCCCCTCATCATATCACGAAATACTAACTTTAATCAAAAAATTATCAAAGCAACATCTGTTTGTTGTCCTAAATAAAATAAAAATCATCATCACAGCTATAAATCCATAATCTTAATCTTAGCCTCTCCTATAATCTTCCCATAGGACCGATCAGAAGCAGCCTGGATCAGATTGAAGTAACATTTAGTTATTTAGTTTTATCACAGAAGTATAATTTTCCTTACCCTTGTTCTTCAGTGAACAGAATGTCTTGCCGAGCAGCTTGTTCTTCTGCATATTGAATTTTGCGATCCTTTTTCTGTAATCTCACAGCATGTATGGGATTTTTAATTCCACTATTATTCAAACCATCACCCCGAGAAAATTTTTTTCGCTTCTGTTTATCAATAGGCGTTTTCCCGGGAAATGTTTGTCCTTGGTTCATCTCTGAAATTTTATTTGGATTCAATGGTCCAGGAAATTTTCTCTTGCCCTTTTTAAATTGACCAGTCTTAAATGAAGGTCTTGGCCGACTTGGATTCTGAAAATAAAACAAAATTCACTTTTCGCGACTAATTCACATTAGTTAAAACAGATTTGTACAAATATGAATTATGATTTAACAAACTTACCTTTATGGTATACACTTCCATTTTATCACTTATTTCTTTACTATTAGTTTCCCTGGTAATCGTATAACATTTCCGAACCTATAAAAAAACCAAATTAAGGATATTACTTTGTCATGTATTAAAACTGTAAACACGTGAAGCCTCGACTTTATAGTTATTACCTTTTCTTCTTTCATATTGTTATAGGAATACCTTCTTATCAGCACTGGATACACTACTTACAAACTTTAAAGCAAAGTAAATCGACTAATAAGTAATATGTAATGTAAATCGCTAAGTTTTAATTTAAATAAAACAAAACAACCACTCATATAGAATGAGCACGTGTTTAATTGATTTTTATATATATATTTTTATTTTTGCTGAACGAACACCTGATTTTGACCAGGGACAACTGCTTGCAGTCGGTCAAGTCTAGTTAGTCAGTGCCACAGAACACTATATACTCACAAGGAGTGCCGTATATAAAAAACAAATATACATATAAAAAAAATTTGTGGTATTTACGCCTATACATACACAAGCTTAGTATACAAGTCATTTTGCTATATATAAGTCACAGCCGTCTCTAATCTCTATCTGTCTAAGCATATCTAGGCAATGAGGGAAAGGTGGGGAAAGATAAATTTCACGTAGGGCAATATTGGCAGAAGTACTAACCACTATTCCTGTAAATCTGTCATAGTATATATGTTCCTTGGTCATGTGTGTCCTGCAGTTTTAGTGGTTGGTTAAGAAAGTTTGTTTGTTTTGATTTGAACTTAGAATATAATTTGTTCTATATAACCACATCTAAAATAATTTTTTCAGTTATCTTCAAAATCTTAAATATTTGTTTAAAAATTTGAAAAAATTATTGTGTCATCTGAACACTTGAAAGAAAAAAGTCTCGTTGGAAAAAAAAATTTAAATGCATTTTTCAAAAAGCAAATCTATTGTTAATTAACGACTTTTTCGTACCTCCGTTTTCATTAAAAACAGCATAAATGTTTAAATAATCCCCCTATAAATTTTTTACTTCTTGGAGTCTTCTATGTGCTTACATTTACTTACCGACACATTTAAACGTAATTTTAAAACTATTGTAATAATAAAAATAAACAAATCCTATTTTAATGTTGTTCCGCGCGGTGTTCGATTTCACGTAGGCATCTGAAGTTTTAATATAAAGACAGTAGCTAGAGATTAGGGTATCTATCTATAGGGATTATCTATATTTAATCATGTTCTATATGGTACAGTTCTAGCCGTAATAATATAGTTATTGGATTACAGAGACTTTGGTCACTATTTCCGGTACTCACTAGCGAAAAATCTTTTTTTACTAGCGAAAAAAAGGTAAGCTCTCTTTTCTTGCTCTTTGCCTCTATCGTACAATTCTAATGAGGTAAATGTTCTGTATTAATACAATTGTATCAAAAAAAAATATTTCCTCTTTATAATGGGGATGTAAGTTATAAGCATGTCAGGGATGTAAGTTATAAGCATGTCAGGGATGTAAGTTTGGAAACGACTTTTTTTCAAAACTTTTTTCAAAATCCACAGGCCGTTTTGGATATAAATCTTTATATATAAAAGAAAGTCGTGTTAGTTACACTATTTATAACTCGAGAACGGCTGAACCGATTTATTAACTTAGGAAAAATATTCATGAAAAAAAAATTCAATTTCTCATACATTTTGTATGAAACGGGATTTTATTCTCCCTGAGGTGGTACGAAGTTCGCGGGTCAGCTCGTAAATTATAATGAAATAAGTCCTTATGAAATATTTTTTTTTTTTATAGTTATCTGGCCTAGATAATCAAGTCTGAAATCAGGAATATTTTTTTTAAAACATTTCAGTACTGAATGGATTAATTCAAATTTTATAGGCAATTTTTTGTGAAAATTTATATTAAGTAAGTTATTACACGGTGTTTTAATTAAAAACGATATAATTTCACTAAATATATTACACAATATGTAAGAAAAACAAAATTGTATATCAATTAAAATTTAGTAATGATAAATTTGAACTTATAATAAACAAAATATTAAGCTTAACAGAAAATAACTAACATTATTTTTTAATATAAAAAATGCAACTGTCGGTCTGTACAATTTCGTAATAGGTCATCGTTACACATCTTAGGTACAAGTATTTATTACATGATTTTTTAAAATGCATTCACTAAACAAATCACTTACGATAAGCTAATATTTTTAACAATTCACACTTTTCTCTTTCAATTCTTAAAATTTCCTCTTGTTCCTGTTCCTTTATTTGAATTTTCCGCAACTCCAGAGACTCTTTCATTTCCAATTCTTTTTTACGTAATTCCAATTCTTCTTCTCTTAACTTTAATGTCCTATCATATATCATATCTTTCAACAACTTCTGTTCCTCTTGTCTTTTCAAATAATCTATCCACTGCTTTTCCAACTTAATTTTTCTTTGCGAACGATCAGCTTCAATGCGGTTTGCTAATCTCACTTTTCTAATTTCAATTAATGCCTTGCTCTCAACTTCAGGTGTATAGCAATTGGAATTATTTACATTATTTAAATTAGTTTTTATAGCGCTGTCCTTCCTTTGTATCAGTTCAGAGACAGAACAAGTGTCATCTTCTGTACATTGACCGAAAATATTATCCATTTCGTTAAAGTATTTAAAACTCTTATGTTTCCCAGTTTCAATGCATTGTTTATATTTTTTCATTAAAGCATTTATTTTCCATCTCACTTGGTCTGGGGACATCTTTAACAAGAGAAAGAAAATTTTCAATTATTAGTAATATTCATAATTAATAACAATATACATATGTTAGCTTTTTCATTAGTTTAGAACTTTAGGGGCACACTGATTCGCAGTTATAAAGTGGGCAGCTTGACTTGCAGCAGTTAAGCTAATACAGTTAGATAACAAGCCTCTTTAAATTAATAACTCATGTGTTGTTGCATTTTGGTTAGTAAGTAATAGATGCCCCTATCCCTCACTCCAAGACTCCACCATCCAAGAAAGAAAGGTTTTAAAAACAAAAATAGGTCTAATAATAAGGTGAACACAATCACTAATATTCACTACCAAAAATACTGCGCTTATGCGTTCTTCGCTTTCTTTCCTTCGCTCGCTTGAAAACCTGTAACTAAATGCCGCAATTTCTGTGTTCCGAACAGCGAGTCTAATATATTGTTTAAAAATAACAAATTCTCCCTTAAAATAACATTAATATGCAAATTCTGATGGCTTGAAAAAAAATTTTGCTTGGCCACACTGCTGCCATGTTTAGCTTTATTTCGCTACAGATAATATTTTATTAATGTGCCAGTCACTCTAGGGATAAATTTCATCACGCATCAAGAACTTGTAATTACCTCAATGTCAAAAGATTTTAAGCTTTCAGATATAGCTAGCCACATTTTTGTTTTCTTCTTTGGTGTTTCAAGCATTCCCATTTTGGACTCGTACAATTTCAGTAAAGTTACAGTAGCATTCGTAGTCCAAACAGCACCTGAAGTCATTCACAATTTAAAAATTTGAATATATCAAAAACTAAGACAATTACAATTTCTAGAATGCAGAATAAAATAATAGAAAAAAAAAGAAGAAAATATAAAATTTGTCTATTATTTCAAACACTATTGGTCAAATTTGTGATTATTGTTTGAAAGGTTCTTGTATGTTATTCAGTTTTTACTGAATGTAACTTCAATTCCATCGTAGAAAAGATATTTCCTGAAATTCAACATTTAGAGTCTATAATGAATATAAGGAGGTCTTTTCTATCCTGACGAATAAAAACAATTAACTTATGAAAAAAAAAGAGATGATAATATCTCATAAATTAGATTATGAGAGATGTATAATTATGTGATGTGAAGACAGCAAACAAATAATTTACTTACTACAATTTTTATCGGTAGTCTGATTAGTTACTCCATTGTTGTATTGGTTAGGTTTCATTTCTAAATTCTGTTCAGTATCATAATGATGATTGGCATATGGCTGTGACACATCATGTTGTGCTAAAAAATATTATTTATTAAAATAAATTGCAGTGGTATGTAAATATCATTTTTATTACTATAACACATAGGTACTAGTGAATTGTCGGATATCCATATCCATGGATATCAAAGGGAAAAGAAAGATTCCTATCCATTACTTTTTGGTGAATCTTTTATCTTATTAATTTTCAATTCATAGATGAAATTCTATATATAGGTGATTAAGTAACAATGAAAACTATTAAATTCCATTCAGATTATTTTTTATTTCTTGAAAATCAAATATGTGGCACTTTTATATTGCAAACATTTATCATAGTGAGCTACCATACCAATAGTACATACAAAATCACGCGCAACGACACCGATTGAGTAAGAGAATTAAGATCTGTATATGTATACGAGTAACAAAAAGAAGCACATTAATCATATCGTATTTACTATTATGTTAGGCAGAGACCTACAGGATTAAAGTATTCAGAAACTATATAAAGTGTGTCTATCCCTCTTACAATGTGAAAATAGTTAAAAAAAAGGTGAGATATATAATGCCAACCATATGTGACCAAGAATATCCTTTGGCATGACAGCCAAACTTATCATATAAAATGACACCCATACACAGTCAAATTGGCTTGATCTAGGCAATCGTATCATGAAGTTTGGACAATTACCTATATGCTTGAGCACGTATGGCTGGCAAACAAGAGATTTGATGTGAAGATAATAAAACAGCAAACAACTCATAATGCACTTACTATTTTTATCTGTAGTCTGATTATTAATTCCATCGTTGTTTTGATTACATTTCGTTTCTAAATTCTGTTCATTATCATAATGAGGATTCCCACTGTATGGCCGCGATACATCATGTTGTGCTAAAAAGTATTCCTTATATTATAATATTATGTTGCAGTGGTAGCAAAATACACATTTTTAATTTAATATAATATACAAATCGGTATTTACCAGCCTCTAACATTACACCAACGACGTACACATTATCATCCATTAGGTACTTGTTTTTTATTTGAATAACGCTATACCATACAATAAATAATTAATATATGTTTTATGTTTATTTATTTATTTTTTGTTATAATCTTAATGTCAAACGGACGACTGCTGTTCTGGCTCTGTATAACCCGATGACCCGACCCGTAATGGCCGTAATATTATGGCACTATAGAAGTACTGGATAGGCTGCTGTCAAATTATTTGTATTCCTATTTGAAAAACGCCATTTTGGCGCTGCAGGCTAAGGAGCGAAAGTACATGGAACTAAAATTAGTCGTGCAATAAGTATAAAACTGTCCATGGAACATTTATAGAATACACATTTCCACATGTTTTTCAAAACTCAAGTGGACACAAATAAACTTACACACCCTAAGACATCAACAAATAGAATAAAACAGACACTATTATACATAACATATCTATGGAATAAAAATACGCAAACGTCAAAATTAGTTCTCGGTACTTTCGAGGGCGGCGTTTCAAAATGGTAAACGAAATTATCTGTCATTTGTATGGGACAGCCTGTCCAGTGGTATTATATTACAGGTCAGTGGTCTGGACCTGTCTAGTCAGTCACAACAAACATCCAAATATCCTGTGTTGCCAATGTTAAATTGTAGATATCAAAATAACATCCGAATCTAAATTATAGTTGCGAAAGTGAGTTTGTTTGTTACGCAATGAGGCTTAACTACTGAAGCGATTATCATGAAATTTTGCATACATGTTTTTAGGGACACAGAAAAGGACAAAGGATACATTTATTATTAAAGAAGTTTAATTACTTAGTTTTGTATTATATACCTAAAGCTTTGGCTTTCTTCTTTACCTTTCCTTTGGGTTACACCACAGTCAGGTAGAATGGACTACACGCACGCCTGCACCCACCCACGCACGCACACACACACACACACACACACACACACACACACACACACACACACACACACACACACACACACACACACACACAAACACACAATATTTATATCAAAATGTAACGCTCAACGCGTCTAAAGAAGTTTTCACTTTAAAAACATAATTTTTCCGTTATTGAAGACAATAAAATGACACAACAAATTCTCTCTCAAACAAGGATGTCCTTAAGCGGTAGTGCGCTGAATGAACAATCATGTGGAAAGTGGAATATAGTCCAAATACGAATCTATCCATTTTTTATAAAACAAATAAAGCAAAATTTATTTAATCAATATTTCAGTTGATAATGCGATTAGGTATGCAGTTCATGATTGTTCTACATTCATGAACACGGAAAGAGGAGAAAATAAACATTCAATGCGATAATCTTGTATTTATTATTTTTATTCTCTTTAACAACACATACTTAATATTTTACAGAAACGTATATGACAATCAGAGTAGTAACATAGTAATAGGTTTTAGTATTTAAATGCGAATATAAGTTAATTTTATTCACTCCAATGTATACCAAACATGGTAACACAGATTTCTCCTTATAGGACATTTTATTCGGAAACGGAAACATGCAGTTAAATCACCTGCCATAGACAATGTGCTAGGTATAAAGCGAGAACGAAACATTGCAAATAAACACTCAACTTTGTCAAGCTATCACATTTGGTAAAAACACTTAACAATAAACAACTCATAACACGTAACATAATCACAGCAAAGTGAACATTGGCTAACAAATAAAGTATCAATTTATCCCTAAAATTATTAATGACTGAATTAACTTACTCGACCTAATGAGATCTCTTTATTACCTAATTTAAATGTAAGAGAAGTCGCTACTGCGACCCGACATCTACGTATTCACAATGTTATTTACAAATAATGACTAGCAGGTCCTTCGAGGATTTGTTTAGTAGGTGTCGATCTTCTTATACTCTTAAAACCAACACTAATTTAATGTTGTGGATGCCAGCACAGACGAATTGTTCTTGTGAAGCATTTTGGCACATTCCCAGCATAAAACACATTACAATACTGACTGACGATTGTATTTTTTTATGTAAACCATAGACTGTTTTGTTTTGTATCATGTAGGTATGAATTTGACTAAACGTGACCATACGGCCTTGTGAATCTTTATGAACAATTTCAATATTTACATAAACTCGTTAAGTATGTGTTCGCAGGCTAAATTCGCTTATAATATTACTGTAGTATAAATTTCATTCCTAACAGTTATTTTACGCATACAGGAGTAACAATGTTAAAATTTATTTAGATCTAATTTTAGCTTATCCGATTAGGAGTCGAACGCTTTCGAAATTGTTGACTCGATGTCAGAAGAAGTCACACATCGTATACAACGTTTTACAAAACATACACCCTTAATTAAATAGAACACATAATTGTTTAAACAACCTGACACGACTCGGTTGTACTCTGTACACACAATATCCAAATGTAGGTTCGATCGCATTGTTTTTGGTTATTATAGTATTTCTTTCACATAGTCTTCAGTTTTGCTTCTTTGGCAACGTTACAATTATTAGGTTGCTTAATAGCATCACTGTTTACTTTAATAGCATCACTTTGATAAGTCAATTGCACTAAGTCGTTTCAGTCTATTATCGATGACGTCCGCAGCCCCGCCGACCGCATAGATGTCTCAGTCAGTTCACTGTCGCTCCGATTCGGCGGCGCTCTGCGAACCTTAAATGGGCGTTGGCAACACTGTGAAGTCTTGGAGGGCATTTTTCACAGTCTCATATATGGGCCGGTTTTCGTCGGGGCAGTAGCCGTCTGGGGAGCATAGTGTCTGCAGCTTTGTTAGGTACGAGTCGAAGTTATCGTGAGCGGGTTTCTCGCCAGGTCCCGGTGGTGGCGGACCCCCCGGTGTCCCCACGGCCGCAGTGGCCGGAACCATCCCGCCTCCCGGGATTTTCACGTGTTCCAGCAGCGTGATGACGTTGTTGCGCAAACTCTCGTAGTACTCGTTCAGATTGTTGTTACGCTGTGCAAGAGTCTGGTTCTCCTGTAAACAAGATATACTTAAGAATCGTATTGAAATGGCTTTTGCCAAGAATTCTGTGGGTAACCACTGGATAACAGATTCCAATAAATTAAAGTTGCAGTTTGACAAAATGACTCGGAGTAATCTTTCATATCCGTCTTATAATTCCAAGATTTTAACTATTCTAATGTCAATATAAGCTACGATTGACAAGGTTGAAGGATAAAGATTAGACAAGATCACATGATATAAATATTTCAGAAAGACAAAATCCCAAGATGAAGAGATTTCAAAATGGTCTAATAAAGCAGATGAGGATGTTTCGGAATGATAAGAATGCGGTCTTAAAAAGACCGCCATCCTGCATCCGGGATGTTTCAAAATCACTACGTCGCAGTGTCAGGAGATCTCGAATAAGGTTAATTTTTAGACACGATTGAAGGGCAAAGATAAGTTAGAACATGATTGCATGATAACAACATTTTAACACAGTTGTGATTTCAGCATATACTCTTACTTAGAGATTTCAGAATGTCTACAAGATGGAGCTTGGAAAAACGAGCTCGAACGATGGGGATATTTCAGAATGACCAAATTGCAGATAGAGATCAGAATCAGTTTGTCATCATTACTTTGAATTTAACTTATGAAATTGTCTGTCTGTCACCTAGTATTACCTACAAAATACTGTTTCTGTTGAATATATGGAAAAGCGAGGAAATGATTTGAGTCTGACTTTGGAGTAGCTACTAAAGGGTCTTTTTGTTATGAATATTTCATCGTGTTTGTGACCCTACATCTAATAGTAATTCAGATATGTGTACTCACAAATGTTTGTGAAGTGTTAGTAGCACTCAAAGTTGGACGTTTGAAGCCATGACACTACCATCTACGTTATCAAACAAAAATAACATTTGTCAACTTTGTCAACTTTTAGGGACTTTCGTTAGAGTGACTAAGACAAACTTCATTAGCTAAATTGTATTTAATATTTGTTGTTAATACAATTTAATGTCTACTTACTCTTTCGCCATGACCGAGGTGCGTTTCCATGGCATTGATATCAGACTTGAGGCGTATCATCTGTGACTCAACGCGCGCATTCTCTCGCTGCAATTCGGTGATCTCTTGTTCAAGCGTCATTAGGTCCTCTCCATTCCCTGTTTGCATATTTATGTCCATCCCTGGAAATTGAAATTTTTTTGTGTAAGAAAAGGTTTTGAAACAAGTCAAATTCCTTTTTCACAGAAACAAAAATATTCTTTTCGCAATTGGTTTCGGAAAATGACCAAATGTAGTAGGACCAACAGTGTTGTAAACGTTGCTTTATACTGTTTGGTATTAAGACACATACACACACAATTCAGTCATAGTCAATCTCTAATTATTATTCTTCTGATTGTAACGCTTAAACTGCTTGGTTGATGAATGGGAATGGACGACGCAGTTACAGTGAATAACTTATTATCATTTTTATTTTTTAATAAGTTATGAGACCTTTGATAAACATGTGTTTAACGTTAAAACAACTCCAAATTTGTGAGACCAACACTAACCTGAATAAGGTTTCGGATACAACGGCGTTATGTCGTCTGGATATTTTGGTTTCTTTGGTTGCGGTGTGGGAGTTCCTGTTCCCGCAACCGGACACCCCGACAGCGAACGATGCGTGAGGAACGACCCGTTGATATGTCCTGAACCGTCACATCCTGGCGTTGGACAATTGACTCCGTCGAATTTGATGGCGGAAGCCGCTGCTGCTACAGCAGCTTTGTGTTGTTCGACAGTTCCACCGCTTTCTAACACCCTCAGTTTGTTGCGATTCGCGATTGGGCAGCCCGAAGCACTGTTGAAATAAAACCTGTTATTTGGGCTGCTGACTTGATTGAGCCCTCACCTCGGGGTCTTTTCTATTTGATGAAATTGGAAATTATTATCACTGGCTGGTTAACGACAAAGGAAAACATCGTCAGGAAACCTACATAATTATGTAAGAAGCTAGACAGCAATCTTCCTGCCTGCTTTCCAAACAGCAGCGGTCTAACGTGGTATACTATATGCCACATCGTAAAGCGGAAAGGCTTGTGTCCAACAAACAGTGGGTCGTGATTTATGTAATTTTGACACATAGGTAGGTTCTTACATTTATTTATTGTAACTTGCATTACAATTCTACAATTAAATAAGATTACAATTCTATATCAACTACTTAGTTAAAGTCAACTCTTTACATGTTCCATTCCAGTATGATAATATCTAATTAATAGCGATACTATTATATTTTGCTTCTTATAACTACTTAGTTACTGAACGGCTACCTGTTATAAAAAGTTGTAGGTTGTACGTATTGTAAAACTTTAACTTCTATTCTCCTAAGAAGCTATGGCTAAGTAAGTTATATTTACTCCGTAAATACGAAACTTACCTTCGATGTGATAAGAATTTCCCTGTAGCGTGTCCTGATCCATCACAGCCCGGTATAGGGCATCTAAGCAGCGTGTAAATACCAAGAAACTCTTAGAACGGTGCACGCAATCGTACATTTGACTTACTAAATATATCTCTAAAATTTTATTCCTATACTATATATACATTGTGTATAAGTCACACAGATATTTTTTGTTCCTCCAAATTATTTTTTTCCAAAATGGACTTAAGCATATTTTTACCTTAAAAATTTTACGGCCATACGTTAATGTGTATCTTCAAAAGAAGACAAAATGTTTGCCTATGTCGTAGGATTCTATGCAAGAATCGTAGAACGATTTGGAACATTTGGAATTTTTTTATATGATTTTGTAAGTTTGCAGTATTTTATGAATTCATTTATGAATAATTGTTCTGTCTGGCTCGCCCCATGTACTAGGTAGACACTTAAAGTCGAGATGCGTGCCGAGAGAATTGTAGGTTTTCTTTAATTTGAACATAATCATATTTGCACATCATATTGTAAATATTTAGAAAATGTTTAAGAACGTTTTTTTGTAGTTTCGGTGTTCTTTGAAGCTACAGGAAATCTTGAAGTTAGAAGTTAATCTTTAAGTACGGTCTGGGGCCGGCCGGCCATCTGAGAGTTATGAAAGTCTCACCTAAGAGGTTCTGAGTCCTGTCCGTCTCGAGGTTTGCTCTTGGGCTTGTTGGCCCGTGGACACCCGGAAAGAGAGCGGTGCGATGAATAGTTCCCGGTAACGTGGCCCGACCCGTCGCAACCTGGCGTGGGACATTTTAGCTCCTGCGAGTGGGGTTGTAGCTGAGAGCGGTCTGCGCGCGGACATCCAGACAAGCTGCAATACAGACTGCTTACAATGGCGGGACTGGTTAACCTATTATAGCTTATTAATTCAAACGTTATTAACTTAGCGCATGGTTAGACGCATGTGATTATTACTTATATTAAGTAGTTAGCAATTCATTGCACACCTCAGTTACCTATGCAAAATATCAGAATTTCTATTCACTACATTGACAGATGAAACAAAATGTATATCTAAAAGTGTATAGATGGATTGAATTGGTGTCGTGATACAGCGCAAGTTTACCATTTGCTTTCGAAATTGTTTTGGCAATAGCGTCAAGCAAGTAGAATCATCCATAACCACGGCAAAACTCAGCCCACTTCTCCAAATGTATATAGACCGAAAAACAGATTCTTTAATTTGTTTCTTAAAATAAAAATAAAAGTTTTAATTTTCATCAGAATTTTGAACCTCGTACCATCAAGTGTATTTGTATGACATATTTGGTAGCAGCCTATTACGATCAATACGAGACGTAATCATTATGATCTTAAGATTAATCATTACGAGGAATAACTTTGATAAGCGAGCAGGGGATTCTGATGAACCAAAGAGTTCACCAGGTTCCCCTGAGGAATTCAGTTAGGGGATCCTGGTGGACTCACCCTTTAAATTTAGTACAACCATATTTTCTTAATAATATTGTGTAAGAACTTGTTTCATAAAATAAAAGTTTTTAATTTTATGAGAATATATGTGAACCTCACACATTCAGAGTAATCTTTGTGACATATTTAGTATCAACCTATTTAAATTAGTAGATAATTAGACATAATATTAGATACACCTGTAGTAAACGCATCTGGTAAAAATAGATAAGAACCAAACGGGTGGCGCAGTTACGTTATATGTAGGTATACACCTATATCTTTACTCTGGCTCGAATATATATATATATATATGGCGCAGTTGGATTCTGTTGGATGAAGTTAATGTTGTTTGTATTAGTCTTATTTTAAGCTCGACTGAGCGTTAGTTTCTTTCGTTATTTAATATGAAGCAAGCTTTTAATTACAGATCATAAAAAGAAGTAAGTAACTTCACAATTGAAATTGAATTGTTTTATAAAATAATGTGTTTCTTCACATGTTTATGATGTTTAGGTTTATGGTTACTTACATTTACTAAAGAATGAGGTAATAACGGTTATACTTATGTGTAGGTAACTGTTAACTAAGTTACCGTAAAATAAAATAAAATTTATATAAATCCTTATTACTTTACTTCCAAAAAGTTATATTAATAATATGAAGCGAACACTTTGAATTATTTTTTTAAGAATATTGCGCGGACGCAGGATTGTTTTTGGAACACTTATGTTTATATAGAGAAGTACTGGAGCAAGCTAATAATTATTTTTATACTAGCTGGTGCCCGCAACTTCGTCCGCGTTGAAAAAGAAAATATATGAGTAATAACGCCCGACATCGTTATCGCTGTGACGACGATGGCGCCCAATTCTTTATATTGTTAGACGATCACTTGAGAACAGTACTTTTTTCTGGATGAAAGGTACCTACCCTATGTCCTTTTTTGTATCCCTGACAACGTGTATGCAAAATTTCATGATGATCGGTTGAGTAGTTAAGCCGTGAAAAGGTAGCAGACAGACAGACAGACAGACAGAGTTACTTTCGCATTTATAATATTAGTAAGTATGGATAGTATTGATAATACGCATTAGGTCGACTTTCGACTACTGGGTGACCTCTAGTATTGTTAATTTGTTTAATTAAAAAGTGAAGACCTTTTACTTCCAAGAAAAATTAAAATAAATAAAAAAAATTAACTGTTACGCATCAATATATTCATGAAAATTTAATTACATGCATAAAATTTTTAGTTTTAATAAAAATTCACAATCTCAATACTAGGCTTAAAAATAATATAAGCAATTTCTTTATGGGTCAATGTACATACGATTTTATAATACACTTTCGGGAACTATATTTTTCGTCAGCAAAATTAATATTTTGTCATCAACTTGAAAGAAAGAAAGAAAGAAAGACATTTATTCGCTGCACGAAGGACATTAACATTAAATAAGAAACAGAAACAACAAAAACAAAATGACACAAGAAAATTAATAAAAACAGACAGGTAAGATGTGTGTGTCCTCACGGCAGTGAATCGGATACTGGCTCAACATTGTGCCGAGGTGCTAAGCAGGCACCTACAGCGCTCATTTTCAGCCAGTACCGTGAAAAGCTATAGAAAATGTTTTTCGTATCTGCATTATTTGCAAAGTTATTGCAAGTTATCCAAATATCCTTAAATTTGCAGTTTTTTACCTTTTTTTCGGTCTACATTTTCAGTTTGAAATTTTTTTTATCAAAATCCAATTTAAGCACCTTGTAGGGAATGCTTTTCAGTTTACAAAACCCTACTTTAATTTTCTGTACGACCATTATTGCCCGAGTAATTTATTATCAAAGACAAAAATGACTTTTTCGCTTTGATCGACGATAACTCAGTGACAAATCATCGTATAGAGCTCATGAGGGAGGTCAAGTAGTAGGGAATGAAATTCTTAAATAAAAAAGCTTCTTCTATAAAAGAGCTTTATAGTGCTATTACAAAAAAAATATTATTACGGCTTTTACACCGATTTCAAGACGACCAAAAATTTTGACAATTTTTTTCCCGTTGGTTTTCTGACGATTACTCATAAACCGCTAACGAGAAAAATATTTAAAGCTCGGATTCAAAACCTAGAGACTTGAAGCTACAATATCCTTTTTTAATGAACACTATACGACCATTTTCTTCGAAGTTACAGCCTGTTGAAAATCACCTAAAAATTTGGATTTTTTTTTATATCCTTTAATTATTGCGTTTAGTATATAATAGAATCACTGATATTATTTAAGTGATAATAAAACTTGGATCTAAACGATTCTGTTTTTATAATAGATGTAAGGAATGTAATTGTTATTTATTTTATTTTCAAAATGATAATAAGAAAAATATTTTAAGTTTCTTTCGGGATTTCTTCTCAGGGTCGTCACAATCTAGGCTATTTTTTTTCCGAAACCCTGGTAAAAATAGACTCGGCGATTACCTAAGTGTTTATTTGAAACTGATTTAATGAATAAATTACTGCTTCACTGCAAACTGTAACGTAACGTGTAGGTATTTTTATATTGAAATAGTGCAGTTTTTCTCACCATCAGTTTTGACAAATGCCTTAAAAAAATCATCTAACATTTTTTTTTATTTGCACCCCAAAATTGTGTCCTTTGTGTTCAGTGCTCACACAAAAGACGCTATGACTGTCTTTCGGTCATTTAACAAGGGATTCAAAATATTTTTACTCAACTTTTGCAATGGAGCGATATTTAGGTGCTCAAGTAAGTATGTTTTGTACATAGATCTGTTTGTTAAATATAAAATTTTTGGAAAAGCATTTCAAAAAAGTAGCTTAGTATTAAAAGCTAGTTAAAAATGATAAAAAAAATAGTTAAAATAGTCAATAAAAACAGTTAGGTACTATTCTTAATAAATCATTTTTTAATGTCTGAACCAGACTGACAGAATCAACTTTTTAAAATTTTGTTTCTCTGTTCCGGCTAATCTCCAAAACGGGTTTACCGATTTTGACGTGACTTTCACTGGCCGATAGCTAATGTTATAAGGAGTAACATAGGCTACTTTTAATTTTTTTTACTGGTACCGCCCGTGCTCTATGCGCCCAGTTATTTCAAATTTATTTCAATATAAATAAATGTATTTTTACTACCGTTCTGACATGTGCCAATATTTTGTGAGTAGATAAGCAAATAGTAGCGCTGTCATTTTCTAACCCTTTCTTTAATTGACTATGGTTAAATCATATCTTTGTATTATTGTCATTTATTTTCACATAAAGGAAACCGACTATGAATTAATCAAGAACATTTTAAGAACTTAACAACGATATTATAGAATATCGTTGGAACATGTCTGGCGTTCTGTGAAGGAGAGTGTTGTACTTTGAACTGAAAAAGTTTATTGTTATAACACAACACACGCTTAGTGAATTTTACACAAAGCGTTTCGGCATGCGATTAGTTGCAGCAAAATCTCTGTGGGACGCAGTAAATTGGGCCGGGCTTGGCGCACGGAAATGCAAAAATTGTTCTTCGGGGGGAGCAATTGTCACTGCTGAGTTTATCATACATAGCAGAGTTGTTGCGGATATTCGCATCCGCATCCGCAAATTCGGAACTTCCGCATCGATTTAGAATTTGGACATCCGCATCCGCAATAATCAATGTGAATCTTTTGCGGATGCGGATATGGCACTAGTCCAAAATATCGCAGATTTCGCCGGGATGAATTATGAAATTGTTTTACTTTTATAATGAAATTACGTAATAAAAAAACATCAATTTTTTTGCTTTAAAAATTAAATTTATTAAAAAAAACTTGAAATTCTCATTCGCAATGCGGATGCGATCCTCTAAAAATCCGCATCCGTAACCACATCCGCGGATGTTGAATATTTTACTTCCACAACAACCCTGATATACATGTATAGAGTGCTCTGCATTTATTTTTGTCATAGTGCGCCCGTTAATTGCATTGCCTAGCCTAGCCGCTTGCCTGCGGTGTGTGGCGAAGTTGCCCGAAATGTGTCCGGAGCCGTCGCAGCTCTCCACTGGGCACTGGATTAGCTCCTTCGACTCCCGTAACCGGTAACCCACTTTCCCGTAAAAGTCTTCGCGATGGTAGCTATCGTGAATACAAATAAAAATGACTTTAAAAAACAAAACGTCAAAAGGAACGTGAAAAAAAAAACTACAAACCTAACGCATTTAAATTCATAGCTAATAATAAAATCAAACAGGCACGCTAAAGTACCTAAAATAAAATTAAAAAAAATATATGTTGCCACTTATTTATATGTAGTCAATGTCATTAACCTATTCCGACTACTTTTAATAAACCTAATTGAATGTTTAATAACTTTTATCAGCGTAAAACGTGTTTACAAAACTTCGTGCATTGTTTACCTACGTTGGGATGCAAAAGTTGTGAAAAAGTATGGAAATTTTTGAGCAAATGAGATAATAATAAAGTAAATTTACTCTCACCTATTCCTCTGCATAACTATTTTACACACTATTACAAGTATGAAAAGTCGTAACTGTGTGTTTATTTTGTATCTTATCGTTGAATAGTTATTGACGTATATTTGTGTGTGCGTAGCCGTCGCTCCAACCAACACAACACTAACGTTATATTTAGACTGACTTGACTACCAGACTGAACCGAACAAACTGACAGTGACAACGAACGAACAACGAACCGTCCGTCCGCGACCGCGTGAATTTTGTTACAGTGTGAGTAAAGTGAGATGTGCTCAAGGTTGCCACTATTAAAAATAAAGTGAGCCCATTTTGGACAAAAAATGTTTCGTCAATGAGTATAAATAATTTAGTTCTTTATTATAAATGCTATAACAATTTATTATATTACATTAATTATTCAAAAAAAGAAATAAATAAATGCAGTATTAATTAATTTAATAAAACTACTCATTAGTTGAACTATTCATACGTTGAGATTACTTGAACTAGTTTTTGCTAGTATTTTCGTAATTATGAATAATGGAAATCTCACTATTGACTCCTGTTTGCAATTATTGCTACTTACAAAACGAGTCAATAATCTTGTTTGCCTATGCAAACATTTGCAACAATGTTGCATCTAATGCCAGATAGTAAACTCGCTTAAAGTAATGTATCCTTCCAACATTAATGCGATTGTGTAATTTTGAACTTTAGTTTCAATTTTTTTCATAATTAAAAATAAACATAACAGTTTTTCTTTTATTTTATATTTTATTCAATAGTTAAATATTATACCTACACGAAACACAAACGAGGTTTATCATATCTTATCTACTAATATTAAACTTAGGTAAATGTGAAAGTTTGTGAAGTGGTCTTGAATATTTGGTTTTGACGAGTAAACCGTTGAACAGATTTGTTGGAAATTCAACACAGAGTAATAATAATTTATGTTCCGCATTAGCATAAAGGATATTTTTTTTTTATCTCGGCAGTGCTTTGGCGTGTCATGATTATACACTTTTATCCAAAATACATTAATATAATACAATATACCCTAACGGTCAGATTTTGTAAAAATTCCTTTTAAAATAACAAAAATGGAAATGCCTAAAAATCTGGAAGGATGGCAACTTTATCCTGGCATTGAAGTAAGGTGTTGCGATCGGAAATATCAACATACGTAGGTTCTTTTTAAATGGTCTATCGCAGTAGTACAGTGTTTATTTCAATGGACATCAAATTAGTTGTTATAATATAAAATAGTGAAAGTCAATTAGTTTGTAGATAAAGTAATAATAAAGTTGATGATAATCTATCGTTTACAATAGTTTATTTATTAACTTACCTAGTAGCTGCACCACAGCTAAGTATTTACTAACAAATCAAAATTAGAGTCTCTAAGGGACATTATTGATACAAGTTTATAGTAGATATTAATGTAATATAGATGGGTGAAAGACATTTTTGATTCTAACCTGTAAAAGGGGTACAAAATGGTTAGTTAGAAAAAAATATCAGATAAACAATGTAGAGAATTTAATTTAATTTTAGATAGATAGATCGAGATTATATCTCGATATGGAACGATGTACGTATTTTTTATCTTCATGTAAACGATGTCTCAAATAACTCCATATATTTATGCTGGTACGTATATTATCCGAACGCAAAGAACGAGCCAAGTGTCTGACTGAACTGAAGATTTATTTACAATATTTACATCACCAGGCGGAGCAAAAAGAAAACTCTCCAAGTTTTGAAATATCAACAACCTATAATCACAAATCAATTTAATTTAGAATACCTTAACAAGTTCACCATGAATTTATTTAATTAAATTGGTCTAATAATTGACCAAAGCGAGCAAAATTACTAAGTTCCTTGCATGTGTGGTTTGGTTTTTAATTAGCACATGTCTCGTAAATGTATAAAGAGTATGTATGTAATGTACACATGTGTATGTGTGACACACATTTTCTTTTGCACTCATAACTATATACGTCGCGTTGATAAGTATGAATCCATTGTACCAATCAAGGTGACTCGCCTACACATTTATTGTTTGCAATAGTTAAAAATGACAATTAGGTAATATACTTAATATATAATGCAAATAAATAAACAGTGTATGTGCTATTGTGTATCGTGAATGATTAAGATTTCAGAGCCATTATACATTTATATCTGGACGGAGGATGGATTGGGACTGATAGCAGGATGGCTCAATAATAACCTGTTATCCCTCAACACTTCCAAAACAAGATTTCTATGCTTCCATAAAACGACGGCCTCTGCCCCTTTTCCAATAAAAAATATATAATAACAATACACTCTCCTCTTTGCTCTCACAAAATTCAAAATAGTGACTGTAAAAATTCCCTAAAAAAAAGAGCAGAGTTTATAAAATATCTTGGCATAACACTAGACTAGAAACTCACTTTCAAGGTTCACGTAGCTGAAATGATGCAAGAGTTAGAAAATTAATTCATGTTATGAAAAATCTGCGTGATGCAATTGATGGAAAAATATTAAAAATGGTGAATTTAACGCTTTGTTAATCTGTTATAAATTATTGTACGAGTATTTTAGCCTGGGGCGGATCTACATCTAGAACTTTCCTCCCCCTACAAAAGAGCACAAAGAGGAATTCTAAAAGTTTCCTTGGGTAAACCAAGACGATATTCAACAAATACTCTCTATACGGAGGCTTTATTTAGTAAGAGTCGCAACCTTTGTTCACAAAAACGTAGTTAAGTTAGACACTTATGAGGCAATGTTACGTAAACGCATTTTTAAAGTGCCTAACGTATCTTTGACCACTGCTTTTGCAAATAAGTTAGGGAATTTCCTTTTCCCCTTCGTTTATATTAAACTAGTTAACGTTTGTAATTTTGAAAATCGTACAACACTTCCAATTTTAATTCAATAGCTGCGACTTTATCTACGCCCCTATTTTTCGCTTCACTTTATATTTCAATGCAACGTAGAAAACCGATAACATTATTTGAGAAGTTTCAAATAATGTGCGCAAGTGTGCGGCTAAGAATTTTTATCAGTCAAATCCTATTAAGATATAATAAGTACCTACTTACATATCAATAATGAATTTATAAGATAATATTTAAAATAAAATTTTATTGTTTTAAACATTGTTAAAAATAATCTTTAATGTATACCGTTAATTTAAATCGACATTAATATCATTTACTTACTTATTCAGGTGATTGCCATTTTACAATGGAAAACTATGATTAATTAGTCACATACACAACCTGTGCCATATAGCCACAGTTACAACCTGTGCCTAACAAGGATTTTTAGAACCAATAAATCTTTTAAATACCACTCCACACTGCTACTGCTCCTATAATAAAGTCTCACAAACTATATTCAAGCCTTACCATTTTAAAAAATTAAAAGAGGAGTAAAACAAACATTTTGAAAAATAAAAAAAATAAAAAATAAATTATAGTTCTAAAGTTCTCGCCGTGTCGTGTCTTCCTTATAGAATTAACAGAAAGATAATAATAATATGTACAAAAATTTTTACTTGATCCCTTGCCACACCTATGTTGATCCCTAAAGTTCATCCAAAGCTTGTTTTTATGTTTATAAATGCCAAAGTGTTATTATGTCTCCATCAATCTGTTACATACATTATCAGATGTGCATTTAATTTCTAATGCGAGAAAAACCGCGTGCCTAAAAGCTAATAAATGATCTAAATAGCTATTCATTTTGTTCGTTAATGCTCAAAGAGTCTTAATTAAATGTAATTTTGTATATTCACCTGCTGTCTTTTGGTTTGTCGTGCGGCGCATGCGGCGGTGGCATGTAGCACGGCGGGGAGTAGGGCGGAGCGTGCGGGGGGTAGGCAGGCGGAGGAGGGTAAGCCCCGCATTGGTACTGGTAACCCCCGTAACCGGCTGCCGCAGCCGCCGCCGCGTAGTCCGGTTGTCCTAAACCGTAGCCTGCGACCGGGTGAGGACTCACACCTCCGTAACCTGAGGTATAGTTGGTAATGAAGTTTAGTTTTTAAACGCATACCCAATGACTTTTGTATATGACTAGACTCGCTAAGCGGAATGCAGAAATGGCGCATTTAGTTACAGGTAACTATGTTACTCTACGTTTTGACATAAAAGATTAATTTACGTATTCATATTTTTCAACTATTAAGTGCATATTTTAATGGTGACAAGGCCACTGCCAAACATAGACCTGGCAGTCCGTCTGGCGGCAGCAACAACCCCTTACAGAATAACAACAGTTGTGCGGATGGGTTTCGGTGCATGAACAACAGATGTCAGAACCTTGTTCCTTGTCCTTCAATGGTTGGTAGCAGACTTGCATCTATCCCTGTTATTTTATGTGTATGTAAGCCCACTGCGCCGGTCCATTGGACTGTCAGCTTACTGACGCCCCTTTGTTTTAAATAAAATGGAGACCCATATCACATCAGTGCGCGTGCTTCCATTTCATGGTGGTTTTCTCTAAGAGATGGTTACTGAGTATGTTCGTTAGGTCATTCAAGCAATATAACTAAAAAGCTAGTTGGTCGAATGGTTAGCCTGTTATGTTAGCCCCTTTGCCGCAGTGTACCTGTCCGGGTTCCATTCGCGGCAAATTAAATTTTTGGAAATGATAAATGACGAGGCACTAAGCTGTCTGGGGACTATTATCCTAACTAATATTATAAATACTAAAGGGAGTTTGTTTGTTTGTTATGCTTTCACGCCTTAACTACTCAACTTGCCATGAAATTTTGTATACGCGTTGTCAGAGGGCGCTTTCCACCCAGAAAAAACATTCATACATTCATCAAAAAGACTATTATTATTATGAGCGTATTTATCTATTTTATTGTAAAAGGCTAGTAACAGGTACAGAAGAAAATTAGCAGTCAAGATGCTTTAGTCATTTTTCAATTCTTGTTCTTTTCATTTTAAAGTTGACTTGTCTTTAAAATTAATTTTTCAAATTAAACTGGGAATATGTAGCGCCTGTGAATTTGTAAATAGCAACATAAACCGCGTCACCCTCTTACCGCACGTTGCGGGAAGTAGGCGAACAGGCGCTATCAGTGGGTGGCAGGGGAATGGTTGCCGTGGTCTCGTTTTAATTTGTACGTACAATGTGTTTTAGCTTATGCCCTTACCCTCTGTTCTGGTGTTAAAGCAGAACATGGAGTGCACGATATCTCACTTAATGGCTTACGTAATTTTAACGAAGTGTGCCTTAAAGTAGAAAATTATGCAACTATAGCTTTCCAAAACATTTTTGAACTAACTAAGGTAAACTAATAAATGTTCGTTTCCATAGTTGACCTTGGTAATATTCGCAACGGCGACCCTCGTGAAAAAGATCTCACATGTTAACTACTTCATCAAGACTCGTCATAATTTTTATTTAATGCTAAACTTGACAGACAGGTTGATGGTCCACTTGATGGTAGGTGGCTACCGTCGCCTATAATCTAAGCAGCACACTGGTGCTGCAAGTGCGTTGCCGACCATAGTAAAAACCGACCATAGTAGAAATAAAAACAGAGGGAAAAGATACATCTCTATTGTATTTGAAGAAGATAAAAATGTACATACCAGCTGCGTCTCTGTGGTAAGCTTCAAGATATGGATGACTTCCTCCACTGTCTGGCGTTGATTCTCGACTATACGAAACTCCGCCCGGAAAACTGCGACTGTTGACAATTTAACGAAATAAAATTATAACACCAAATCATCGGGAAATCTATTTATTGTCGTGATAATGAACAACGTATTGATCCTACACTACATGATATTAAATGCCTCACCTATGTGGTAAACGGGACACACTAAGGTCGAGCGTCTGCCCTTGTGGACTTGGGACCTGAGGTGACGCAGTGAGCTGGGGCGAAGCGCCGGGCTGCGGGCTGCCCCGGGCTCCGCCGGCGCCGCCTGCACTCGTATACACTGGGGACGCGTACGGACCCTGGAGAACGAGGGTTGCATTAAACACGTCTACAAGGAATCGTCGGAGATTTTTTGGACAAGCGCAAAGAAACAATTGATTCATTACACCGAAACATGTTTTGAAGTGAACTCACCTGTGGACTACCACTGGACGTGGACAGGTCTATGGCCGGACGGGGATCGCGCGGGTCTCGAGGCGTGGGACTTCGCGGTCTCTGCGCCTGGGCCGCAGCGATCTTCACGGACAGGTTGATCGCCGAGAAGCCGGGCGGCACTCCGGGGCCCATAGCGCTCACGGCACCCATCGCCCCGCCCGTCTCGTAGTGGTACATTGGTCTAAATGGACATTGCTCATCACATTCACGACACGTCACAGGGAGAAGATCGTGTGTCCCGTTTACCATTACAATATTCTACTGAGGCATTTAACTAATACTACAACAATCACAGCAGGAGTGTACCAAAGGTGTCGAGTGTACACATGAAAACTTCTTACAAAGTTACCACTAGAGAACCTAAATAGTTTTACCTATGACACATTTTAACATACAACCTTATCCGAGGAACAAAATAAGAAAAATGATAATAATATAGTATCCGATCAAGGATTAATCAAGGGCGCAATAGAAAATTACTTGTAATTTTTAATTTATCTCCGATCGCATTGTCGTAACCGTTATTCGTAAGCAGTTATCAGAGATAGAGGTATCATAGATTTAGGTTTAGTCTCTAATTTTGTTTCATTGCTAAGAGACTTTTAAGGAATGTTTACTCGTAATTCTACTTAAGGGTAAGTAAATGCATAAATCAAAGCAATTTGTCTATTGAGCTGAAGTATCAAAGACTATTCAACTGGTTATACCTACTTCACATTCATAAAATGAATTATAAGTAGGTAATAATGTGTGATGCTTTTTACAAAGATTTCATATTCGTATATTTCTCCATAGATCGATATAATATAATATTAATATTTTAACATTAATAGATAATGTTTAACGTACCTAGGATATATAGGTCCGGAGTTGGTCTCCTGTTCTGATTGGTCAGTTTTCATGGGCGTAGGCAGGTGTGGGTCGTGGTATCGCTCCTCGTCCCACCCATACGGTCGTTGCGGACATTGCCCAGGGTCGTACCGTTCAAACGCAGTTGCGCCCTCGTAGCACCGCGACTCGTATCCATAACGAGTTTCATTCATTTGACTAAAAATATAAGCAAGTATTTAGGCTTTAGAACTTAGGTTTGAAATATCCATATAAATTGCAAAAAAATCTTTTAATTCTTAACTATGTTCATATGTTATATAAACATGTTCATATAAACATAGTTTTTTAACAGCCCAGAGTAATGTGACCTATAGGAAGTGTGAAAGTGTGAAACCGAAGTGGTGTACCTATAGGATCGTACGTGGTCGTCGGGCGGGCGGTCGTAGGGCGAGCGTTGTTCTGGCGGCGCACCGTAGCCGGCGTGGCGCGCCTCCATCCCGTCGGGGGAGTCGCGCTCGGGCTCGGCGGCCTCTCGCTTCGGCACCAGCAGCTCGCCCGTCTCGCGCTTCACCGCCGGACTGCGAGGCGACGCCGCCTCTGACCTCTCCCGCGACAAGCTCTCGTTGCTCGGCAGCGGCGCAGCTGTGCCCACTGCCCAAAAACACCCATCAATGTGTTGTGTTCAATATTCATCGTTTGGCGCTCACGAGTATATTATGTACAGTGCGAATGGAATAATACATCTGTGCTGTTATGTTTCGGTGAGTTAGGATTTGAGTAAGGGATGCCAGAGCCCATTTCCATATCCTTTCTTATCCTTATGCCTTATCCTTAATTCTACTGTAGTGTATATAACTGACAGTCCGAAATAAGACGACACTCGTGACATTATTTCACGATGGTCACAGTTATCACAGTTGCTGTCAAAACTTCATACACTAAAAAGCTGTAAGAGGTTTCTTCTCACACGTCAATCGAATTAGGACATTTAAAAAAAATCACCTGACGATATATTAGTGGATATTGTGGAAGAAGATAAAGCTGAAGGTATCGTGGGGAGGCCGGGTCTGTGGGCAGAACGCTGTGACCTCGCTGCAGCCTTCCTTGCAGCCGCTGTGGGACACCCAGAGAGCGACCGATGTGTGCTTCGGTTTGAGCTGACGTGGCCCCGACCGTTGCACCCCGGCGTGGGGCACTTCAATATTGTCTCGTGCAACGCCAAAACTATCAAATACACATGATTATTTTAATTACAGGTAACTATCCATAATTGTGTGGTCTAATAAAAATCCATTTAAAATTACTATTAATCTACAGAACAGATAAGCTTTGAAGGGATTTAAAAGATTGACAATTAACTAAAACTTCTATTGAAAAAAATCTACTAAAATACTCTTTAAACAAATTAATACATTTGTAGATAAAATTTCAATGGGCGTAACGTTTTGAAGTCTCTATCCAAATTTAGCTACTTATACAAAGGGCCGACAAATTAAAAAGTGTCCTAATATAGGCATATTAAAATTTAAAGCAACTATAGTATATAACTATAAGTTTCTAATTGAGTAATATCATATATACCAATTTCCATTTTTTTAGCATTAACTAGCAGAAGAGGTGAAACCTTCTACTGAATTTTACTGAATTGTTACTGAATTTTAAGTTCCTACATCGATTTGGTATACAAAACTACAAGAGCTATTATTATATTATATAATGTAGATTAGATTATTTCTCTTCTACACTCATGCTTTATTCCGAAATGTAGCAATAGTTGTATTCTGCTGGGCATGAAAAGCCAAAACTTTCTAAAATTTTGGAGATAATAAAGCATTGTCGGTAAAGTCATTTTTGTGTAATATGTTTTCTTCCCCTAGTAACGCTACTGCTCCATTTGAATTTTTAACTATATCTATGAAAACAATAAGAAAATCGTGACTGTAAACTATTTTAAATAAAAATTTCAGCTAAATATTTTATTATTGCACTTAGTTGTAAATACAAATGCAAACGCTATAGCGATATTCGTGACTATTAATCTACATAAGTATGTTTATAATATAGCAATTACGGTCCTTACGGACGTCTTGCGGCCAAGATGAATCATCATAATAAGAATATGAAAATCTACTAATAATAAGACTTACAGCAGCTATGATACTGCATATCTACTATGTTGCTGTTTCATAATTTTGGTCTTCACAGCACAACACGACAACAGTTGTTTTTAGCGATAAAAAAAATTATTTTAGAAATATATTAGATTATTGTAAATTACGAATTCAATAAAATGTAATAACATACCTATAAGATAAGAGTTTATTTTAGTTTGAACTTTCTCTTAAACTACATTATTAATTCATAGGGCTACATAAGAGGCAAAGCAGTCCTTACACTGTTAACGACAATACAAGTTGCCTCAAAATTTTGTCATATCTTTTCGAAAGGTTTTTTTTAGAAAACCGTATTGCATCCACGGATATGTGTGGGTATGTGATGTTATAGTGGTAACTACACATTTACTGCATTGATCGCACGAGTTAATCCGGTAAACATCATTGTGATATGATTTGTATTCTGCGTTAAAAATACAATAGGATATCATAATAATATTGTAAAATATATTTCAATTGACCGTCACGAAAATCGCTACGAACGGATTACATTAGGCCTAATGATTCTGCTACAAACTGAAAATTTAAAACAAAACACTACAGAAACTTCATTTTATGCTTTACTCACTCTCAGGTGTGACTTTATCCTTTCTTGGGCATCCTGACAGACTGAGAAACAAACGGTACGTTTATTTACTATCAACATTTATACCTCATAAAGTACTAGTTGTGTAAAAACTGTGTTTTTGTTGTACGTTTTGGTGCTGAAAGTCATGACCGTCAAATCATTGATACCAACCTCCTGTGGTGTGTGTAAAGGCCGGTGACGTGGCCCTGCCCATTGCATCCAGGTGTGGGACACTTGTTGCCTTCTGTGAACAAATCGACCGGTACACAAATTAGTGTTTCCCTAATCATCAGGCTGGGGCGTGTGCGCGATCGATACGGGCGGGCGGCTGGGCGGGCGTGCCGTCGGGGCGTACCTGCGCGGTCCCGCCCAGCGCGCCCCATCCCACCCTACTCGATAAACTTAAAAGAAAAAATAAAGAAGGCCAAGCGCCAGGCGGCTGCGCGCGCGGACTCACAATTTTTCTTTCAGGAGTAGCGGGGCGGCCCCGCCCCGCCCACCGCCTGCCTGACCCGTTTTTATTACGCCTCACCCTAACATAAACCCAGCTATCACCCAATATGAGGAAAACATTCAGATATCTTATGTACTATATCGACGTAGGTGGAGTTTCAGTCGCTGCCAACTAGATTATAACAGGCGTCTTACAAATGAGACATGATTTGTTGCCAATTGTAAGTCCTTCGAGGATGCAATAATGGAAAATCTAATGTGTACTTTCAATTGTGCCTCAAAGGTTAACACAGCATTTAGAAAAATGAAAGTTGAGTCAATATTTTATTGTTACAATATATTTCGCTATATTTTAAACCAAGTATACGCATTTCTGTTTATCGTTTTAAGACAAATTCGTTAGAGTTTCTTTCAGAAATTTATAATTAAGAGTATAATTAATTAGTCGACAAAAACGGAATTTACGTAGCAGAAATGTGCATTGAATTGTCATAAAATAATAAATTTGAAAGTATTAAACACTCAAATGTAGGATCTTAATTAAACGCGGCGTCAGTTATACTATGAGATATCTCGCGAAGCGACCTTGAAACAAACTTCGACTTAGTTCATAACGGGAGTTCTATGTTATAGTCATGTCGTTAAGAAAGTTTGACTGTCGTTGTTTGAGGTAAATGTGGCCGGTACCTCTGACGACCGGAGGGGAGAGCGCAGCGAGGGGTCGTGAGTCGCGTAGAGGCTGCGCGGAAGGCACTGTGCGTGCTTCTTGCAATGCTGTGGCCGCCCGTGAACTAGCCCCAGCTGGTTGAAGAACTGTATACTGCTTGGGGTTTTTCTGTGCACTATTCTTTTCATGCTCGTTTGAATATCCACCGAAAGGTTCACTCGGGAAAGATGCACCGTGTATCCGGTGCTTCACCTCTGTAGGAGGCTTAAATGCAGACTGCGTCGAATACGGCAGCGAGGCTGTTGCAGCCTTGTAAGCGTTGTAAAGCGATTGCTTATTAACAGAGGCAATGTCTCCCTTTCGTTTTAATCTTACTTCTCTGTCGTCATCATCGTTTCGATCTGACATATCTATTTCTAGCTCATTCGAAGACGAATCAACTAACTCATCAAAATTAGGTCCATCGTAATTATTTGAATACTTGCTCTGTCTATCGTAATCTTCATCGCTCTTATCCTTTTCGGTTCGTTGAAGTTTCTTATTTCTATCATTTTCATCTGCCCCATTCGTTCTATGTTCATCAATGCGATGTTGAGACGGAAAGCTCTTTGGTGAAGCGTCGGCACTATCGGAAGACTGTGACGGGGAAGACGGTAGCATTTTATCGGATCGTTTGTCGTCAAAAAGATTTTCAAATCCGTTAGCGTCGTCGTTTTCATCCCCGCTGTATGTGGACTGTTGATCTCTTGACCAGCTACCCGAAAGTGTTTTGAGTGCTGCTTGTGTCTCCTTGATTAATTTTTCGTCATCTTCGTCGTTCGAACGGGAGATCATTGGTCTGTGTCCGGGGAGAGAACGTCGTACGGTGTCGTCTCTTCGTTCGTCGTCCAAAAGTCTTCTGCGTCGTTTACCAGCAATCTCGTCTTCATTCATGGAGATCTCGTTTACAGAACGTTCCGTTCTTTTGTCGTTTACCCTGAACGTTTCCACGTCTATGCCGAATTCCAATCTTCTCTTGTTGATTTGTGCGTCATGATGTGTCAGCGACGGCTGCGTGTTCAACGGTGTCGTCCTGCAACAACGTTTCTCATTACAACCTGTTCCTATAAAACGACAACAAAATGCACTAGTTATGTAACATTGAGAATATAATACAAATATTGTACTTGCGATTAAAAATCCATCCACAATCACAATATTTTTACGCGGAAATGATTCTCGGCGTTTCCAATCGACGTTATGATATTGAAAGCACTTGTCTACTAGTTTACAGCACAAAAATCGTTCCCACGTAAAAACCATTTCACTCAAGAGCTTTCAGACATAAGGGGAATAATTTAGACATTGGCAAGTGGAGTAGTAAAAAGTTTTATTAGTAAGTTTTTAAAAGAAAAAATAATAAATAATATTAATCTGTATTTAAAAATACCACGGAAAATGTAAAAAACTAACTAATCACGCGATTACTTAACCTTAAAACTGTTTTGTTTAAGAGCTAAGGATGTATCATAGGTCTATTGAGGTTTTGTGTTATCTAAATGGAAGTAAATTAGCAATCATTTATTTTTGAATGCCTCTCTTTTAGAAATTCGAACAACATTTTGAGAAATTGCCCTACGTTATTTTTATATCAACCATTTGCCATAACTGATTAGTTAAGTTAACCCATTGTATAAGTTTTTTTCAAAAATCTATTGCCCCAGTGTAAAGATAGTAGAGATCCAGGGCAGCTTCACAATACATGTTCAATTGATCTGATAGGAACCCCCTTGAATTCATTATTATTTTATAATACCTACACTTTTCACATCTTCATTAAGATATTTTCACAATTAGAACTTTGATAAAGAAACAACTTCACTAAAATACTACTAATATATTATTGTAAAATAATTTAGTATTTTTTTTTATAATATTCAATGACAAAAAGAAGATAACTTTAGAATGTTTAGAAAGTTTCTAAAAGTTAGTTTTAAAACTTGTCAATATGATTTGATGTCAAAAGTCAAATGACATTTATAATTTGTGTTTGGTGCCAGGAATTTAAAAAATGTGTAGATAATTCGATAAAAGGAGTATTTATTTGTCTATTTTTTTTCATGTTATTAATTTTTATCAGGTATATTATTTAAATGCTTACAAAAATAGTTAAATAAATATAAAAAAAATACAAATGTATTATTCTGATGTCACGAGAAAGACTTTCTCTTCGTTAAAATATTCTCCTAAAATGTACTAAAATATAAGTTTAATTAATTAAATCGAAATAACTGGTAGGTATAAAATACAAATTTAGTTTTTAACAAAACATAATGTAATTAATAATTTTTAATTATTATAGTATAAAGGAATATAATTAGTTAAGATAGTATTATTTATGATGGCGAATTTTATTAAAAATATTGTTTGCTATTTAATTTATTATCTACTCAATAAAAATTCCTAAAATATTCCTAAAATGTCCTTAAATATTTGTTTGATTTATAAGAAAAACAGTTGTAAGTTGTAAGCAAGCTCTTGTCTTTTGAGTGTTTAGATATTATTTCTTTTTCTTATATTTTGCTTGTAGATATTTTGTAATTATAGGTTTACAATTTGTAACCAATTTTTTTCAGGATTTCAATTTAACTGATTATTATTTTTTCTTTTACAAATATCAAAATCATTTAATGTTATACATATTATTTTAATATCATATTTCTGTATAATACTTATGTAATGAGCATTTCTTAAGCATCATGCGAGGATTCATCTTTGCTATCTTTGCTTACGTAAAAATAATTTTGAAAGCTTAGCAGGGTTAAGCACTCACACAAACACACACGCATGACACACACATAGAAATAAAGAGCATAAGAATTTATCTATTTTGGTGTAGAAAATATTTTAGTGAACGGTTTTTAAAGGTCTTATCGTGTAGGTACTTATTCAAAACAGAACACCTAACTCTTAAAGGTCGTATGTATATATTAAATATGTTTTTATAGTTACTCTTTTACATTTTATTTCTCAGTATTAAGCTCAGTATTATTCTATCACATCCTCAAAATAGATGAAAATATATGCAAGTAGAAACATCGTGTACATATTTTAAGTAATTTTGATTAATTTCTGCACTATGTGTAAGTATAATTCTAGGGTTGTCAATACTTTAGCTTGTTAGTCCGAATCGTCATCAGAAAAGTGAGAAAAATTTTGTATGCAATAACAGATGAGCGCATGAAGTGCATTTTATATTTTCTTTTATTTTCAAAAGAGTCTGGGGACAGTCCACTTGATGACAGGGGCTGATTTTAAAAGAATTTATTTCGTTTTCTCTTGAAGAGGGATCAAAACAGTTAGTTTGAACTATTCGCTTGAGCAAATTCTTGGCGTTTTGCACTGTATGCAGCAGACAAGTTTGTGGATAAATCCGTATCTATGGCGCACAGTATTGCGGTGATAAAAATTCGGATCAGGAATTTCTACATGTATGAATGGTTGAAATTTTTAAATATACCTAGCTGAATCGTCAGTTGTTCAAATAATCGGTACTGAAGAATTTGATTTATAAAGCTAAATTTTTTTTGCGATTTTAGAGAGCTTCTCTTGTATATAGCTGATTGCTGTTTAATATCATTTTTTTCGTGCTTATATGAGCTGCTAGTCTTTATGAATTGATGCATTTTTTTCTGGAAATTAAATGTATACACATAACTTCCTCGTTTATCGTTATTTTCATAAATGAAAACCGTATCAACATCCGTTTGGTGGTTTAAAAGAAGTTAGCGGAGAAATACACACAGACGGACAGTGACTTTATTTTACAATACCAGTATGACTTTATAGATACTGGTTTAGTGTAAAGTTAGCTGCCAATACCATATTATTCCGACTAATATAGCTCAACGCTGTAATAGATTTGTATAATTTGTGGCGATTGCGGGTAATTTATTGATCATGTATGTCGTTACTTCGCTTATTCACTTTGATTTTCCCTTGGAAGTTGTTCAAAGTTGTGTAGGTAATATTTACTCAACCAACTCTCTCTGTGCACAGTAGTTGATGAATATGACGAAAGTAATGTACGGCACTAACTGATGTAGTATGTGTTTTTTTATAATAAATAAAGGTGGCAGACAGGCTAGCGGATCACTTGATGGTAGGTGGTTACCGCCGCCTAATAACACGAGCAACACCAAGGGATGTGCTAGTGCGCTGCCTACCCTATTACGTTACAGATTTACCTTTTGTCGACTAAGGATTATCAGGGAAAATGACTAGGTATAAAAATGACTATAACGTGATATTGTCAAGAAAGAAAATTGGAGAGAAGGATTATTAACTAAGTATAAAAATGCCGACATTTGAAAATATCTGAGATGATTATTGACTAAAAACAAAAACGGCATGGTTGCAAATAAAACCTGTTATACGGTTAGCTGTTAGAATCGTATGCGTGTGTGTATCTTTATGTATTGCTAAAGTCACTAGTTTGGAAATGGTCACTTTCATGTAAAATCCGGATAACTATCTATTGAATATTTGTAATCACGTGTAATCAAGTGTAATCACGTGAAGCGTCTCATTATGATAAATATAATGACAATGACATTTGATTTTGTATCAAGAAGAAAACGCGTAAATAATGAATATAGATTTTGTTTAACGAAGAATCAAAAAACAAACCAACCATTATTCAAATAAGTACTGAAAAGAAAATCATTAATATCATTTAGAACGTTCGGAAAGAGATAGTTGACATTTTTATACTTAAACTTTCTGGATCATATCATAGACTTTTTACATCTTGACATTTTTATATCTCGGCATAAATTGTAGAGGTCTACCTCTACAATTTAATTTTATAAATTCTACATTTTTATACTTCGTTATTTTTCCTGATAGTCCTTAGTCGCCAAAAGGAAAATTTAATACAATTATGTATAGGTATAAATAAAGCTTACGGTTACAATTACTACATATTTTAATATGTCAATTACACAAACCTATGTTTCAAATTTCAGCTTTCTAGACTAGTAGTTTTGACTGTGCGTTGACAGTCAATCAGGAAAAATAAATGCATAATATAATATCTATTTTGTATTTATGGATTAGTTGATATTCCTTTAATAACGTTGTAGCCCCTTAATGCTACGTTACCCAATACTAAGTACGCACTGAACGGCGTGCTTCCGCGTTTCAAGCAAGTATTGAGTCGGCGTAGGGTAATTAGATAAACCTCGAGGGCGGTGGATGCTTAACCGGTTTAAACTAGTGTGTCGTGCGGACCTTTATCAGCGGGTGGCGAGTAGTGGGTTATCTTGGGGCCGCGTTAATTGTAATACCTCTAGATTAGGACGCGATATAAGGATATCCACGTAAAGGGTCGCTTAGGACGTGGCTGGATTACGTAAAGACGCTGCGGTAGCAGGAAGACTTATATATGTATATACTTTGACGACTGGTTCATATAAAATACATAACAGCACCATCTTATGTTATCGCTATGTTTTCAATACAGCAATGACAAACATTATAGTGCTATTTAAATTAAGTCAAAATAGACATAAATAAACGCCATTTATTTGTTGATTTAACAGATGGTAACAAAAATAATTTAAATCAGTAAAATTAGTAAATAAATCTCAAGAGTTTGCATTGATATTTGTTAATATTTAATATTTAAGAAAATAATTAAGATTATTTTATTGATAAAAGAGCTTAGGGTTAGAACAAAGGAATTAATTTATAATAATCAACACAGATTAAATTAAAACGAGCATATTAAGATTTCTATTTTTATTTAAAATATAAACTGACTAAAATATAAAAAATAATAATATTGAATTATAGTCTGTGGAGTTAACTTTTCAAAACTTTTAGTTGTAAATAAGAGGAGTCAAGAAAATCAAATCAAATGGAAACTAATCGTTTATTTCTCAGGAATAGGGTAATAAGATTGCTTTTTTGTAGTCGAAAGACTATTACAGACTCGCTCTTTTTATTATGAAATTACAATTGTGCCAAACTTAAAAATATTAACAATGATTTAATCCCATGCATTTTTTATGGTCTTTTATATCTTACTATTGTTTCGGAAAAAATATCCTAGATGATTGCGATCCTGATAGGAAACTCCGATAGAAACTCAGAATACCATTCTTTTAGTCATGTTTAAAGTATGTAAAGAGTGTATAAGAGAATTGTATGTTGGGTAAGACGCTATATATAGTCTGTGGAGAGTTACATTTCCAAAACTGTGAGCTGTAAATAAGAGTAGTGGAGGAAATGTAGGGTAAGGAGCGAGCCTCAAGATCGCGGACCCTTTAGGTCGGAGCAATAACAAACACGCGTCGGCCTCCCGCGGGCCCCAGAAATCACCGCTCCCAAATTCAAATTGCACCTTAGAATTCTTAATTATTGAAATCATAAATCAAAAGTGCCGTCTGGGCGGGCGACCATAAAATTGTGAGAGGGAGGCGAACACAAGCAAGCTCAAGTGTGGTAGGATTAAGACATTATCACTTTTCTTTCAAGCAGTCGCGCCCTCCTTGGCCTCGCTCGACTGTAAATCAGCGGCTAAATCCTCTGGATTAGATTCATAGAGTTCCCGCGGCCTGCGGATCGCGCTCCAGCGATAATGGCGTCGTGTGCTTGCGTGATTTTGCTTTTAAATCGACTCCCGGGAAAGATAAATGCTCTCCCAATTTGGCTCCAGTCCCGAATTGAGTTTCCCGTTTAAATGGCTTTAGCGGGAACTTGTTACAACTTAACAACGAATAACAACTGAAGCTGGCTGATAATAATTTGGACAGTGCCTACCTTTCGACGGATATGAAACTTTAAAGCTTTATTGGAAGAAGAAAGAATTGTTATACTTAGCGCTTATACAGACGTTTTAAAGTATTTCCAAATCGCTACAGCCGCAGGGTCAATATAATACAATTTATATAAGTATTACTTTTCTTTCAAACGATTCTCGTTTGTAAAACAGGATACAATTTTCGAACAGTTACAACTTATTTTTACGTTTAATAATTTGAATTATTATTATGATTTATATAATATATATTATTTAAACAACAACCTTACAGAATGCTGTCGCATGGAAGCAAATATGAAGTTAAAGTTTAAGCAAGTTGTAAAGATTGAAACAAAGAAGCAAGTGATTACTTTCATTATAATGATTAATAAATGGCGCCCCTCCCCCTATATCTTTTTTCCATACCTATGTGAAACCGAATTAAAATTGGTCTACACATTCTCGAGTTTTTGTAACGGACGCAAACCAACTTAACATTTTTATGTATTAAGATTACAAACTCGGTTAATTTCACGAGAATTACATACAAATTAATTAAAAATTTAATTTATGCGCGTAACCATATTTTAGTCAGACATAAAAACATTCAAATTTAATTTACTTGTTGTTTGTTCTATGAAACGGAAAGTTAATAATGTTTCTTATATTACAATAATAAAAGTCACGCGACTTAACAAATAATAATTAATGATGATTTAAATGTAAACTACCTGATATTTACTCGAATAGTCTAATGCCATTATACTGTGATAGCATTAGACATGTTAATATGAAAATAACAAAAGGTAATACAACTCCACTCAGTGGTTAAGTGATCTTGTGACTCTGATATGATCACTCTGTCGAATCACGTGGCCACAGCGGATCTTTGTGACTAGAAAACCTATCAGAATCAAAAACTGTTAATTTAGTAATTAAAGCTGTTTGTTAAAAAACAGTATCGTGAAAATTGATCTTCATTCTAATGAAAATATTATGCCTTATGCCTTAATTTATACCTTCAAAAATATTGATTCATGAAGAAGTGATCATATGAAAGAAAAAAAAATCAATATCGCAATAGTTTCGTTGAGTTTAAATAAGTGGGGTAATAGCATCACGCACGGTGCACTCTAGCGCCCTTCATTCGCAATATACCGACCCTAGCGTGTGCGGGTTAAAATTAGGGTTGTCACTGCATGTTCTATTTTAATTTATCTATATTTTTAAACCTAATATTTATAGCACAAGTTGACGGTCCACTTAATGATGGGTGGTTTAAACATAAAAAATCTCATCATTGATCTTCTGTAAGAGGCTCGACCCTTCCAGGAAAATTTATTACAAAATCAAAATTTGAGTACCTTGGTGGAATTTTTGATATAAGTTTCTAGAATATATTTTTGATATAAGTAATATCGATGGGTGAAAGAAATTTTCGAACCCAACTTGTAGGAGTGGAAAAAATAAAATAAAAATATCCTTAAATTATACGAAATGGTAAGAGTTACCAAAAAGGTTTCAGACAAATATTTTAGAAAATTTAGTTTTCCTTGGTTATAAATAAATATAAAATAAAAATAAACTATTGTCTAAATTATTATGCCAAATTATAAATTCGAAAGTTTGAGAAGAGTTTAAAACGTTTGACACGTTTTCTGTTATCAAGCCATTAAAAGAAATTAACCTAAGTTTCAAATTATAAAATAAAATATTTCAGTTATTTAAGTAGAAGCAACAAAAAATTCATTTCTAGTTTACTAAATTCGTTTTAGTACTATGTACCCGAACCACATATCCACACCAATGTATAAAGTTTGCTTAATATAGGCTTTCTATTTGAACATAGAGCATAAAATATTGAGTCGATGCAGCCAATTTTAAAATGTGAAGTTGGAAAATCTCCAACAGTTTTTAAAATAAAACTCTTCGATTGATCTCCAGTGAGTCATAATGCAGACTCCATTATGACTCAAGACATATAGGATATAGGAGTTTTAAAAAAACAGCATTATAAATATCAGTAAGTAATTCAATTTAAAAAAATAAATTTTTCAAGTTTTTTATGTAAATGTCGACAGGGAAGGCTACAGTTTATTTGATGGCAAGTTGCTTCTGTCGCCTATTAACACAAGCAACTGCGCTGCCAATCTTGATGGGATGAAGGATAAGAAATTAGAATGAGATAGCGGAATAGGCTATGACATCATTTAATGAAAGCTGTAATTTCACGGTGGTCATCTGTAGCAGATAGATGTCTTAGTTTATAACTGCGGACGCGGTGTGCCTTGTCACTATTAAAATTTTCCTATGTATTTGAATGCAACATAGATTTTTGAACCAGCTAAAATATGAAATACATTAAAAACTAATAAAAGTCCATATTTAATTTTTATCTCATGTGTCACACAGTGTTTGAAGACAAATTATCAACCAGTAGTTTTGTTAAATTTTAGGACAATTAAACCTTCATTGATTGTCTGCTTCGAAATGTCATTTCATGATTTTAAATAATAATAATGAAAAATCAGAAATGTGACTGCCAAGTATTTTTCCATGGAAATAGGCTTAAAGACGGCGTGGTATGGAAATCACTACGCACGAATTAATCTATTCTTTGAAGGAACATTATAAAGAATTCTGTAAAGTCACCGACAGTTTGGAAAATAGAGTGAACGATGGTGAAGAAAACATAAGCGGTCTCGAGTGGTGGTCAGGTGATCGGAAGGCATGGTAAAAATGTCGCTGATAACTTAAATGCGCACAGTCACCAATGTTGCAGTGTATCAGTCTATAAGTGATGCCTTTGCCTATTTAGAGGTCTATAATTAAATTGAAGCCGCAAATGACATATTAGTGCATTAAAGCCGAAAATGTCCTATTATATTGAAAATTCTCTTTACTTCGAACTGCACAGAAATGTTAGTTACGGTTTCAATTTAGTATGCATATTTAGTATATTATTATGTATCCAAAAGAGGATTCAAAAATATTAACCAAATAGGAAACATATTTAAATATAGTTCTAACTCAATGTACACACATTTTAATAGTTTTGTGATGAAAAATTTAATAATTAAATTTAAAATAATCAACGGTCAAAGCATTCGGTTTATTCATAGAGGTTTATAATCAGGCCAATGTATAAAAAAGTAGTAACTAATTCTGTAAGGTGTTTTATTTTATTTTTGTAGGTAGTTCTGTAATATTTCGAAACTTATATCCGTATATAATGTTATCTATTGGTTATAATGTACCATAATTACATTAATGTTTCCAACATGTGTTGGTAAATACTTTCAAGTAAATGAAAACAATTAAGTATAAAATCCTACGATTATCTTCAATTATCTGGAATCTAAAAATGTCAGAAAAATTATTAATACTGAAATTAAATAATATAATTTTGAATGTAAACTCGGGAAAATGTTAAATAGAAAATATCCAGAAATCTTCGTGGTTCATAAAAGCCTTATTGGGCTACAACTTGACAACCCTACCATACACATCACTTGCTATTGGAGGGGTTGCACAATGCGGTATTTCCGACCCTCAAGTAAACGTTCATGCATGCGGACACGCTTCTAACGTGTATACTTACATATAATAAAATTTTTAAAATTATCCTACTTTAGCTATATCTATTAATCTATATGCTTTATAAACATAAAAGAGAGTTATATAACATATTCTTTAAAATCAAACAAAATTTAAATTAGATGACATCCCTAATCTAGATCTCACTCGAGGGTTATACAGTGTGGTGTCTCCGACCCCTGTGAATGCGGACACATTTCAAATGTTTATTTTACTTGCAATAAAATTTACAAAATTATTCTATTTATGTTTAGAGTTTAGCATTAATTATAAAAAAAGTTAAATGTGGTAATACGATTATAGTTTCTTATAATACTTATGTTACTGTTTAAAAATTATATTATTAAATTAATAAAGTTGTGAGGCTCATTACATTTTTTAAATTTACCAATTGTAAGATTATATATATTTTGTACTATTTATTGTAAACAATGACAAAAAATACTGTACAATTTAATCTACTATTATATAATAGTTTAAATTATCTACTGAAATTATTTACAAATTGTATTTCATATCAAAATTAAGTCCCTCTAGGCAGGGTTCCAAGCATGCAGGCTGCTGCATTATCACGTTATTTTTTTGTAGATAATTTTTATTTCTGTATTTTTCTTTTTTATATAGGTGGTTATAGTTTCACAAGGGCATAAACAGCAACAGAGGGATGTAAGATGTGGGCTATCTTCCCTGCATTAATTTATTTACAGATCTGTTAAGAAGATCTAATTTTATTCAATATCAAGAATAAATGCTTTGTCAATAATATTATGTACTAGCTTTTGCACACGACGTTTTGCCATGTAACTTTAGTAAATTTATAAAATATAGCCTATGTTACTCGCTGGTAATGTAGCTTGCTATAGGTGAAAGAATTTTTAAAATCGGCCCAATAGTTTTTGAGTTTATTCATTATACAAACATACAAAAATACAAATATTCTCTCTTTATAAGTAAAGTATAGAGATATGAATTCAATATTATTTTATCGTTATCAATATCTTTAAATATAGGTATAATATTCTTGAAAATTAAAATTTAGTTAGCAATAAACAAATATATTTTTGAGGTATTGTTGTTATCGAACATGGAACTCAATTTTAGTTTTCTGTTATTGTTCCTAAAAAAAATGTATTTTTTTATTATTTGTGTTACATTATAAAACTACTAGCTGGTGCCCGCGACATCGTCCGCGTTGAAAAAGAAAATATATGAGTAATAACGCCTCGTCATCGTTATCGCTGTTACGACGGTGGCGCTGCCACGCGACAGTGGCGCTCAATTCTTTATATTTTTAGACGATCACTCGGGAACCAGTACTTTTTTCTTAATGAAAGGTACACTATTTCCTTTTTGTATCCCTTAGTATGGATACTAATAATATAATAAAATGCGTTGTCACATGTTTTATCTATATTGCGACCAAGTCGTCCAGACAAGTCGGAGGCATACCAAAATGACTTAATACCGACTCCCGCAATTCATGTTGATATGACAGCAGTTAGTCAAGCCTGCTTTTTAATCCCCTTTCGTTTAAGCATTACCGAGTAATATTTTATTTATTAGAAGATCAATAATGTACATTTTATTGAGCACTAGCAGGCCGCCGCGGGCTTCGAACGGATATTTTTTTGCAAATTATATATAAAAACGTCCTTTAACGCTCTTTCCATTAGTGAAAACCACAATAAAATCCATTGTGTAGTTTAAAAGATCTAAGCGTGAAGCTACTTTGTTTTATGTTATGTAAAGATGTTGAAAGAAAGAAAAAAATCTTCACAAAATCATTAAATGAATACTGGTTAAGTCAAATGCGGTCATCAAAACAGTACCTATTTAATGAAATCGTAGCATATTTGGTGCGAGTATGGAGACGGTCCCATCAAGATAAACTGAACGGTTACAGTGGAAACAATTTCACAGTGTTATCTAGATTGGCGGCCCTCGGAGGCGTAACACGTAAAATCAGTTAAAACGGAACACCTGACGCGTTTAAACACTTCCATTAAATATATGGAACCGCTTTTCTTAGATCGAACTCACTGTAATTAGTGATCTGTTCCCGGATTTTTCCGGGCAACTTTCCTCGGATTTGAGTGAACATTAAAAAAATAATTAACTGAATTGATCGAGCGGCTATCAAGGTTTGAGCTTAGCAACATACTTAACGAATCATTTTCAATGATATATATACTGAAGCGTACCCTTTTAAAAGAAATAAAATTGGTTCAATTATTACATAATGAATACTTGCTCGTTTTTAAAAAAATATATCCTATTTCTTTTGGGCTTAGTAGTATATTTTTTGAAATATAAAAATAATAGGAGTGAAAAAATAGAACTTATTTGAATATTTTTATATTGAAGCAATATAAAATAAATCTATTGTTATTATAAAAAAATGTTTATAATGTTTTATTCAATGTTAAAATTAATGGTTCACAGTAAATTGGATTTTGCATAATTTCATACTTGCAGCCTTATTTTAGACAAATATCTCAATAGATTAGTATTTAGAGGCTTAATACAAAGTTTGTATCTCCGTATTATAATTGTCTATATAGTTTTTCTGAGCTACTCGTACAACAGATTTCCTCGCGGTTAGATATATATAAGATAATTTTCATAAAGTTTATAGGTAAGTATAAATATTTATTAATATTATAGAAAATTTTATGCCTTAAGTTGGTTAAAGATTTTATTTATTTGAGCATTTTTCTTAATATAAAATTGCCTCTTAGCTCAATTGACAAATTGCGAAGCGGAGATAGACCACTAGATTCTTAAATTTTGTAATTAAGTAATGGCGTTGCAGTCAACCGAGATATTATTATTTTCATGAAATTTAAGCTTTAAAAATATTTACACGTGAATAATCTCAATTTTATAATTAATTATAAAAATTGATGAAATGGGTGTAAGTATTGAATGGGTAAAATGGTCAGTTTAGTAGTTTGCTCTTTCATTCACAAGTAAAAAGGTTGTTTTCTAAAAATCTTTTATAATACGGCTTCTCGGTTTTTCAAAGTAACTATGTTATTTATGTTTTGTTTATTTATTAATAAACTTGCTATGTATTAATAAAACTTGTCTTTACCTAATTTAATTGATATTATTTCTTTTAAAGTGGTTTCCACTATTAAAAATTAATATGTATACGTTATTTTAATAATGTAATTAATATAATGTATTTGGGAATGTGATTGAAATTATTTAGTCAACGACGTATGTTAATAGGATTAACGTCGCCAAATTACATATTCCGTTTCTGACGTCGCGGAGCTTGCGGTTCTAGATTTGATAATGCGTGATTCGATTACCGCAGATATGCTAACAGAGGTACGAATAATCAACAACAGTTAAACTAAACACTTTACTTAAATACCTTTAAAGATTAATATTATATCCTTAAACTCTTTACAATTTATTACCTATCTCTAAATATAGAGGGAAAAATATCGTGAAATGGTTTTACGAGGGTGGGATTTGTGCGTAAACATTTTTTTTTAAATTTATTATCTTGAAACTTCTTCAGACGTTGAGGTTCACCGCTGAAATAAACTTCCGCAAAACTTTATATATACACCGCACAATGAAACTAGAAATGTCAAGACAGATAGATCACTTCGATTGTACACGTATAGTATTCAACTTTTCACCTTTTTAGAAAGAAAACAGTTGAAGAAACTGATAATTTTTAAAGTGCATTGGCGACTTACCAAATAGGTCGGACTAGGGCCGACATCGCTATAAACAAGGGAGACGATTCCTCATCACTCACTAACAGTTTTTTTTTATTCAACACACGAGTTCACATAAAAAAATTACACTGCACAAAATAATTGACAGATTAACCGAGGGGGCCGATTAAAACATTGTTTTAGTCCGTAGCACTACGTAGCGCGTAGCGGCGCTACGAAAAGTTTCTTTGTAAAGTAGCTACGAGCGTAGAGCTCTCTCTACGACCGGACGTGTAAAAAGCGGGTGGTTCGCGGGGCGCTATTCGTGGACTATACGGAGTGAGCTTGCGGGACAGTGTTGCGGTGTGAGGTGTGCGGGGTGAAGGGGGTGACCGGCGCGCGCACGCCGCCGCCCACACCGCTCCGCCCCACACACCCGCAACCTATTTATTTCTAGTTACGTAAAATTTACGCGCAATACCCTATGCTGCATTTAGCTTATGTTACCATTTACATCAATGTAAAACTACATGTATATTTAAAGTGCCAGGGCTCAGTGCGTATCGTATACAAAAACTGGTCAGTACAGGAATACTGAAATTTTAATTAGGGCATATGCTTCCAATGTTATTCTTAACAGACCGTGAGGAGTCCTATATTGGAGTGACAGGAAATATTGTGTTCTACTTTTTTAATATGAGAATTATTGTCCACTTACAAAAGACCATAGTAAGACCACGTACCTACGCTGTTGTGTTCTATTACGTGCGTAAGTTTGTTTCTCTATGATAACTTCACATTCTTTTTGGCTAGGTATTGGCAACGTTCCAAACAAGGAGCAGTTCGCCTGTCTATCTTGCATTTTAACATAAATGTCTACAGATTACAATTCTAATCATAAATGTGAAATCGCTACGCCAATGAAAGCTTTTAAGTGTCCGACACGGGACACATAAAAGGCAAACGGTCCTACATTAAATGCCAATCAGTGTTTTTCACGCGAGGCCACTTCTGCGGCAGCCCCGGGCAGGTGAGGCGTGAACTGAAAAAAGAAGTCGCCGCCGTCGAGGGGATGCGCCGTCAATTTTGGCAGACGGGTTTTTTCGACCGCATTCGATACTATCAATGTCACTTAAACAAATTGAATAAACACTTCAGAGGGCGCCGCTCGTCGTCTGCTTGTCGTAAGCTGACAAACACCAGCGCTTTGTAAAGGTTTAAGCCTCACACTAGGTATTGTATATTGCTTTTTTGGGTTATCTATTGATAAATTCATAAAAAATATCTCATTTATCTATGAAAAGTTATATTTTGAGCCTATATATTGCATATATTTGTATTTCTGAGCTCATATAATCCAAATCTTTTCAAAGTTCGAGTGAATAGGCATCTTCTGGGTGAGCTCGCTCCATCATAGGCCTCATCCTTGCTACACAGCTGGTTGTTGTCTAAGAGCAAATACATCTCTAATAAAAAATAAAATAAAATATAAACATACTAATATTGTCCACTAGTATATTGCAAGCTTTTGTTTGCAAGTTTTCTCGCATCATTTATTACTAAATTCCGATAAAAATTATCGTTAATGCAATTTCAAAATTTAACACGATCATTGTGTGTTAAATTTTCGTGTGATAGAGTAACAAACAGATTATTTTTCATATAGGTAGAGATGAATGTGACTCAGTGTATGCAGGGACGGCAATGATAGCAAAAGTTGTATGAGGTATGTCGTCACAATCAGCTGTTGGCACTACGAGCGCAACAGACAATGCGATTAAGATCTACGCAGGACAAGTTTCTCCAGCCGCGGCCGCGCGTCGAGCGGCAGTTAGTTGTTATGAAAGAGAGAAATTTGTAAATTGTTGGCGCCCGAGTTCACGAACTCCGTCGAACTGGAGTTTGTTTTAAGAGTCCAACCTTGAAACAAGAAGAAAAGTAGTCCTGTAAAACAAAGTTTTGCGGCCGCCGCCGTCGCCGGCGCAAGCAGTTCAAGGATTGTGCCCGAACTGTCTGTCTGTACAACTTTACCGATTAAAAGCTCAAAAGCTTCCAAAGTCATTTTAAAAGTTTATCTACACGCGGGCGCGAGCGTTGCGGGCGGCGGGACTTGGGGGGCGGAGCGTAGGCGCTGGGTTCGTTATCATTTCACCGCAATACTTTAGTTAAACCTAGTTTAACTTGTTTTAAGAATTGACGTTTCCACTATTCGAATTATATTGTCAAAGTTTGCGGACAAACGACGCGACCCAACCGCGGTACTTCGCTGTTGCGTGGCGGACTAACGGATCCTTCGCGACTGCGAAAACCAGCAAACGTACTCACTAAGTTCCTAGACCCTTCGCTACTTTGTTTTACAGCTGTTCCACTTAGTGAACTATGCCTCGAGTTTGGCGCGAGTTCTTGCATGTGTATCGGCGGCACACACCCGCGCCCGAATAGTTTCATAAACATAACCCAACTTAGTTTTCGACTTTTCAAAGTCAATGCATACTAACTTTCGATGTCTGGAAGTGCGATATTACGATTGGATCAGTTTGCGGGTGACTTTAATGCATTCGTTTGTTCCGAACTTTGTTTTATTGGATTAAACTCCTCAACAAGGTTAAGTGTCTTCATTTACTTTGTATTTCGGAACATTGTTATCTGAACTAACTTTGGGAGAGATATTTTTGATGTTTATTTATAAAAGTTGACAGTTTTCAGGGCAGAAATAGTTACTAGTCAGGTAACTACATCTATAAGCACTATAGTAGCTTTCGCTGCTTATACTTTTTGTATGACCTGACCGTCTGTGACCGTCTCTGCTCTGTGTAACATAAAAAAAAAAAACAAATTTTCACTGTAATAAAATACAACAACCCCAAGCTTCGTCAATATTAGGCAACCAGTGGATTTATAACGTAGTAATTTTTTTCTTTAAATATAAAATTTTTTGAACTTCTTAGTATTTATGACACTATAGTCGTGAATAAAAATATTATTCCCTCCTAAAGGGTGAATAAGGAAGGATGAAACGTTTCGCTCACAACCACTCCAGCCCGAGGGCTGGCGTGTAATGTGTTGCGATTTTGTGTGGCCATGTAAAACTAACAGCTTTTCTTGTTAACACGGAAAATGAACTGATAACACAAATTTATATTGTATGGGAAACATGCCAGTTTAATACCGATTATATTTTTCTTGCAAATTAAGTAGATAGTAAAAGAAGAAATCATATTATAAAAAAACATAAACCATTGTCAAAACTATAATATATTACAATATCCTATATAAAATTAGATTTAATTAATAGATCCGGAAACAACTAAATAAAATTAATTCAAGCGATACGTAAAAATACTCAGTTCAGTAGTAGAAGAGCACACTGATGCTTTCCGCAATCTTAAACTTGCGAGCTCGCGTAGTGGCAGTAACCACTCTCTTACAGAAGACTATTGTGTTTTGTGACTAAGAGATACTAGGGATAAATCTCTTATTCTGTAAAGATCAGAAGTGAATTTCAGCCCCCCCCCCCCTTTTATTTGAGTTAAAAGGTATACTTGACTTTTTGACTTAAAATGTACCTACTTTATGAATTATAATTAAAGACTTTGATTTTTTTGAATACAAATAAACACACTTAGGCTTAACAGTTCAATTAAAATTTTCTTAAATTTCCTTATTGTAGTTTCATTTCAAGAATCCAATGGTGATACATTTTTGCTTTGGCTTCTTAGATCCGAAAAAGACATTGAATATTAAACATTTTTTGTTGAGATTTGTTTATTTATTCTCCTGGGGAACATCGGTGTACTGTAAGCACGAACTGTTCTCATAATCAGCGTAATTACCGAAATCTCTGTCGGAAAGTCACGATCAAGAGTCAAACGCGTAGATAAAGCTGCCACAACCCTCGAAGCGGCTGTTGCAATGCCACCCTAACCTGACCTGCCGCGCCTCCCTTTGCTAAAGAACCACAGATGTTGCGCTTCAAATTTGCGAACTTCGTTGGGGATCTACAAGAAACGGTCGCGATGTACGTGTTATCTTCCTTCGCCAATAAGTCACGCAATAATTACCGCGAGTCGGCGATCACGCGCTCCCCAGCACATATTTATTCGAGTTACATAAATATACATAAATAAATGTTGCGCGACAATTGCACGCGAGTTTATAGCCGAGAATAATTGCTGCCGCAGGGCCGTACACAACTCTAACAATGTTTCCGGAGACTTCGTGACTCGTCGCGAAAGGAAATAATGTTGCTTTTTTGAGATAATTAGTTTCGTGTCCTTTGAATTTGCTTTTACGTGGCTGTGTCAGGTTTTTTGTAGCACAAATTGACGGAAACATACCGTTGTATTAGGAAGTTTCAATTTGTATGTTTTATTTGAATGAATTACGAGCTGCTTCAGGTGATGGTCTCTCGCGAATAGCATATAAAAACGATTGGCTAAATTTGAGACGTAACCTCAAAATCGTAATTAAAAGGCATACTGGACTGGGTTCACAACAAAGCTATATTTTTCTGTTTTCATTAAATTCTTTTATTTCTTCATACACTAACCTGTGTAGCTTGTGTTTGTAGCGACATAGGTTGTAAGGAGCGATTTCCCTATATCCCGTCGTATTTCCCCATATCTAGTCCTAATAAGGTCCATAGCGAACTTGCAGCATTTGCAGTGCTGCTGTGTGATTTTCATGATAAAAGTCTATGCACAAGAGTTTTTGAAGTGAAAACTTCTTTAGGCGCATTGGGAATTTTTTGAGGCGGGAAAAAACCATTGAACTCGCGACACTGTCATGTATTGTAATGTAATGTTTTTTGTGAAGCTTAGTTTTCACTTCTGACGTGCAGTCCAACGACTGTTTTTTTTTAATGTAAAGGTCGTCAGACAGCGTAGGTGGCTACGGTCGTCTATGAAACAATAGACGCCACAGGTGTTGCAAGTGCGCTGCCGACCATAATATAGGATTTAGAATAAGGGAGTAGGAAAAGACAGGTAAATGGCTCAGTTTAAATAATTTATCATTTTGATTTTGAATGTTTTAACTCGCAGACAGATTGAATGTCGAACCTAAGACTGTGGATTGTGATGCAGATGAATCATTCATATCGCAAGTAAATATAACAAAAGTATACTTTATAACATGTTTTGTTACATAGTCTGGACTCACCTTTACCGTGTTCAACATGCATTAACAATCGATTAAAAAAATATTAAACAACATAAAATGCTTTACGATATTACGATATAACAGAAATAAAATATTTGGAAAATTAATTAACTAAATTTGACATGCAGCGTAGGATATTTCTTAATCCATGGATTTAAGTGAAAATAATCATTACCAACCAAAAACTTACTTAGAAGTTGATGGACGAAATAACTTATGCGTTATCTTCCAATCTTCTTTGTTCTGAAACAAAAACAAATAAGAATCATTAGATTACACCCCTGTGCATTCTATTCTCTGTTGGTGTATTTAATAAAAAAAGTACTGGAATAAGATCGAAATAAAAAAATATAAAAAAAACAGTCTGAAACGCCATTGTGAGTTATCCTGCACATATGGCGTCACAATATAGGAATAGTTAAAGAATAAATAAGAGAAAATCGGCTGTCATTCTTTTTAAAAACTAGATATCGACAGGCAAGCTGATGTTTCACATGATGGTAGACACCGTGGTGGAGTAGTTCTGTCTTAGTAGGATAGTATCTTTGTATATAGTAGGATTTAGTATCGTAATATCTAGTGGGATTTTAGTATTGTCGATCTTAGTAGTATAAAAGACTAGAGACAGGAAATGGGGTCTGGGATCCCTAACTCAAGTAACTCACTCACTGAAACTCATATGTTGTTATTTCACGGTGGTCTCTGTCAATTACAAAATGTAAGTAAATAAGGACATATTAGAATTCGAATTATATATTCATTAAAATAACACTTGGAAATTCATATTAATTTATATAAATAATAATGTAAGTTGTAAAATTTCAATAAAACCGAGCTCAAAGTTAGGTAAGTACAGGTTATATGGTTACATGCAACCCTTTATATAGTTTAAGTTTCGGTATCAGATTGTTGTGCCTACATGGAAATGACGGCATTACGTGTTCCGGACTGTTTCGAAATGTGATTTTAATTGATGTTACGCGACCGGTCACTAACCTTTTAACAAGTACCGACAACAGATAATGCTGACCTTCAAACTGTTATATTTTTAACATTAAATTTAGACAATTTAAATAATGTAATAAGAAACCGTTACATATATTTTAAATTAGCGTTCGTCACGGCTTCGCACGGAGTTGAATATTCAAAATGCCTTCATTAGCGGATGCATCTACGAGTATGCTAATATTATAATAGAGAAGATTTTTTTTTTTTGTGTGTTTATAATAAATAAACTCAAAAACTAAGAGGCCGATTTTAAAAATTCTTTCACCTAGAGAAAGCTATATTATCAGTGATTAATATAGGCTATATTTTGCAAAGTCACGCGTCGCGTGCAACAGCTAGTGCGTTATAAAATAAACCTGTGTTCAATAAATTGACTTCTTAGTCAGCCAAGACAAATGATATGGTATAGATTATAGAGCAACTTAAAATCACGCAGTCAAACTGTAGTCACAATTATACATAATATTGGAACTGCCACGCGCTAGTAGTGACTAGCACACTGCATTTAGCAGTGATAAGTTGGGCATCCGTCTGAGACCAGTAACCACCTCCTTACAGAAGACCAGCGTGAAATGACATAATGTGTGCTATTGTGTTGTAATGAGTGAGTAAGGGATGCCTGGGCCCATTTCCTAACCCCTATTTACACTTAACCTTAATCCTAGGACCGTCAGCGTGTTAGATTTCTAAAAATTATTTCTTCATTACTAAGCGTGAGAAACTTTATAATTATGTTTACGTCACTAAAGTGATTCAATAAATAAAATCGAGTAAATAAATATTAAACGAAGTAAATTTACTGTCCATACCGATCGGTTCTGAAATGAATGTCAACATAAACATACGCCTATGAGCGAGAACTTACCGAGGAGGTAGTAAATTTGATTTTAATATTGAGATGGTAATGCCTGTTTGCTTATGAACGTAATTGATACGGCCCTCTTAGCACTCGTCTAATGTCTGTCATTATTTTACAATTCATCGGCTTACGGTTTTAATGGTTGGATTATTAAACGGTCCGTTTAGTTGGGAAATTAATTTTGGGTTATGTTTGATTATCTTGTAAAATTTATTATTCGATAAAACAATAGACTCTGGCGGCAGTAACCATCCTCTTATTGAAGACCACCTTAAGTTAATATAAGTTATTTCTTAACTTAATTATCTTGTACTTCTATTTGTATTTAAATATCTTAAGTTGTTATTTTGTTAGTAAGGAATATCAGAGCCTATTTCTCTATACTCTTCTTATACTTTATCCGATAAAGTTCGGAACCAATGCTGTAGCTTGTGTTAATAGGCGACAGTCTACTTATCACCAAGTGAACCTCAGAGTTACTGCAACTGTTATATTAAAAAAAGAGAAAGTATAGGCATAATTACAGTTATATATGTATACTATAGGTTTTTAATTTTTATTTGATGCTAATGTACGTTTGAAAGTGTTTGTTATCAAATCTTATATTAGAGTTGAAATTTTGTTTAATTTTAAGATTTTGGGGCACAAATTCTACCCCAAAATCTTAGAAAGTTCGTCTTGTAAGACACAGTATTAATTATGTACTGAAAAACTGAAAATCTGTCGGAGGAATTAACCACAACTTACAAAAATTCATCGTGAAATAATAGCACGTGCGTTGTAATGTTTTGGTATCAGAGTAATATATGACAATGTAGTAGGTACATTTCGCTGAGCTCTTGTGGTTCCTATTTCCACCCTACCTGTTGTGAAGTCTACAGGCGATATTCTATCTAATTGAATGTGTACTTTTCAACATAAAAATGTAAAGTTTATGTTTATAAATATAATTTAGCAAACAATTCATATCTAGTGCAGGTGAAGTGAGTGCGGTGGTACTAGACGTTCCCCTCCGCCGCAGAGATTATGGCGGCGCCATCAAATATGCATAAAAGCCGTAAAATGCCACACTTAACCGCTCCCCGACGCGACGCCTCGCGGCGTTGTCACCTGCATGGCACGACTCGGCTCGCGGCTCGACCCACTCATCCACCCGCAATACGAGCCGTCTCCAGACAGATGCTCAGACACATCACTAATTAAAAACTGCCACCGTCTTATAAATTTGCATGAGAGACGTGACACGTAATGTATACTTCAAAAAGCGGATAGAGTGCAAGGCCCCTAAAATCGTAGCAATTCGGTATTGGATAAATCTTCTTTTTTTATATATATAAAAATCAATGCACCATGCGTTAGTATCGCAAAACTCAAGAATCGTTAGACAAATTTTAATTCGGTTTCCACTTATATTATGGAAAAGCTTATATTTTCTCCTTTCTATAATTGATTTATAATACTGTAATACTTGAGACTAAGAGTAGTAGGCTCGATGGTAAATGCAATGCCAAGATGACTTGTATCCATGGCAATTGCAAGGGGCTCTGGCATCTCATACTTACTCATTGAATGGTATTATTTCATGCTTGCATTCTGTAAGATAATGGTTACTACTAGACGGGTTGCCAAGTTTAGGACTTCGGAATTCAGTGTGCCCTGCCACTAAGTACTAAATCATAATAATTCCTATAAAGATTCAGTCCTTATAGGAATTATTATGATTTAGTAGTCTTTTTGAAGTCCCTAAGATTTAAAGAAAACTTTATTTTTAATTCTAATGCAGCAAATAATCTCGATTAAGAGCCCAGTTATTACTAACTATATGTACAACGTTTATGAAGATAGTATGAAGTAAACAGCTCCGAATCTACAATCCCATTATAACAATCACCTTCCCGTTCATTACGCGAGCTAAGATACTAAATTTAAATTAACACCCCCTTGTTAGTTGAACTACATCTGTACTGGAATGAATGTTCATTTGTTCATTTCAAAATACGATTCGTCACTTGTGTTATAGTGGAATATCAGCACAATTTTGCTAAGTTAAAATTAAATTTACAATATTTTAATGCATATTAACAGCAACACTGAGAAAAAATTAAAAACAACAAGGTCTTAGATTGTCTTAGAGATTGATTATGATAAATCATTATTTATTATTAATATTACATAAATATTAAAGTTTCTAGCCAATACTATAATTAAAAGAAAACTGTTAGGTAACCCAATTTTTCTGGAGTTTCGAAAAGAAAATTTGGGGAGCAATGAAGCGATATTTTCATGGTTAACAAGTAATCAGAAGTAACCTTTGTTTAAGTCACGTTTATATTGCCGCCGAAATCTCCCGAATCCCAAATTCCTCATATATTTAGATGGTACGTACATACAACTACTAACTTGTCAATTTATTGTCAAAATTGCGAGTAATCGCGAATAAAAGTTTGGACATTTCATTGATAAAATTAAATATCTTAATATTGTTTCTATTCAGAATTTCAGTTGCTATCCTATGGCTCTTAATACATTTTATGCATAGAGAGAAGCAGCCAGTTTAGCCGCCGTCGTCTTCACCGTCTTTATCGTATCTTTAATGAACACTCATAAGCGAACACTACTTACGTATTGTGTCGGTTAGACATCGGTATAATCCTTAACAGTGATGCAACTTTTCTTAACTTAGCCGAAATAAATTATTATATAACTATGAAATGTAATCGTCACTTACTAACTTTTGAATGCATCTTCGCATATTTGAAAATTTCAAAGTAGTCTGTTCTATTATCTATATGTGATTTCAAACTATCGAATGGCAGGAGTAACCAGAGCCTGGATTCCGTGAAGAAGGGCTAAGTCGTTGTTAAAATCTACGCATACGAAGCAGCTCAAGGAGAGTGAACAAAATCTCACACTCCACTTTTTCGCATAGGCTCGAATCAGTTATTATTTCTTGTCGGCGCAGGACCTACACTATCTTTAGAGGTCACGTTATCACTATTAAAAATTTCTCAAACACGGTAGGTACTTATGAATAGTGTACCACATCTCACTTACATGACTCGTTATTTGAAAAACATATTTCACTATTTGAAAGGTAACCCACTCAAGATGGATATGTACGTATACTAATTCCCCCCAAATGCTATCGGGTTAAGTCGGAGCGCGTTCATAAAAGAAGTTGGTTGAAAAACAATGTCTATAAAATTGAAGACTAAGATTGCTTACTGTATAATGTTATATTGTGGTCGGCATTACCTAGCTTCGCGCTCACAGACGTACTCACTCAAATGAGCTGAGAGCGGGCTTTGTGGGATTTGCGTTTTGTTAACGACGCGATGCTGTTTTGTACTATTAATTTTATTATAATGTTGGTTGATGCACAATTCGGATCTACACATTTAAGAGTTGAAAATATTCAACCACTTTCTTGTATTAACGCTTGTTTTGTTATGGCTAGTCACATATTTATATTTTTTTTATCTATTTAAATCAATTTTCAGAATTTCTTATTTTGTTTTATTCTCACAGTCATTAACTGTGATAAAATAATCAGTTCTCCTCGATTTTTCTTAATAGAGAATAGCTAAGGTCAATTGACTGGTTTAAAATATATGTATAATTTTTAACTCTACATTATTGAGGAAACCTGTAGTAGAGGAGCCGAAATAAGTGACTTTGAGTAATTTTTAAGATTTTCGTACACAGCTGAGTACACACGGGCAAATACTATTTGTTTTTTTTTAACTTATATAAGATACAGAATTTTTCGCCAAGTTTTAGTAAAACAGGTTAGTTCAAGGTCTCAATTGAAGGGCGTATCTTTGTTTAGTTGAAATAACAGCTTTCTGGATGGTTTGATTGATGTTACTAATTATAAAAACAATCCCATACAAATTTTGAGTGCCCCTCATTTTCACTCGCCATTTTATTTCAAACTGACTAATTTAAGTGAGTGTAAATAGTTTTTTTTATTATTATTTTATTAACAAAAATCAACTTTTCTCTGATATAATCTATACTAATGTTATAAATATAGTAAGTTGGTTCTCATAAATTTCAGATGGTCATAGTCATAGGTACTAATTCTCCCTATTATTGGACCCGGGAGAACCTGAGGCACGTCGCTCTATTTATAATATAATAATACAGAAATACCATATGAAATAGTAAAAAAATCAACGAAATTCATTGTAGAAAAAGTAAGCATACAAGCAGACACTTTTATTTATTTATTTATTCAAATTTTAACAAACGATTACATTTTATTCTCTATACAAAGTATAATTCATTACTGAGTAAAAAGGTTTTATTGAATATTTAACTTGTAATAGAAATATTCTTTTCAGCCCCTGCATAAAACAATGTAAGTGTCGCACGGGAAATGCTAATACGGGGCCGTTCTCTACAAATTGATACTCGATCGTCTCTCATATAAAACACTCTACCAGACAGATCGCCCCATGAATAATAAAGAATTGCGAATCGTCGAAGTGAACGTGTTCTAACTTTGTACGTCAAATTTTACTCTACGAATGTAAATATAAACTAGGAGCAGTTTAAAATAATAATAATAATAATAATTGTATTTATATAAACAAAAAAAAAACAATTCTTATAGATAATTTTGTAGATGTATTGAAAGACGGAAATAAGATGCTTTTTGTTGTTAAATTTAAACACAATATGTTTATGAATAGAAATTTTATAAATAAAATGACGAATTTCTAAATAAATTATTTAATTTATCTATAATTTAATTTAACAATTTATAAAAAATAAAGCAAAAAAAAAAAAAAAAAGACACTGCAAGGCAGCACCTTAGATTCAGTCGACCCCTATTCAAAGCACGTCCACCGTAAAACATAACTCCGATTTTCATACAGACTCTTGTGTTTTCATTCTGTTAAACATCTCCCCTTTGTACCAACATAAAAACTGTTCGTAAACACTGTAAAAATGACTTTTATGTAACTGCACTTAATAATATTGTAATGAAGTGGTTCAGGATTGACAATGAACGGGACATGACAGTTAAAGAATAATATGGTGTTATTTTTATTCATTTGTATAAAAGCATAATTTTATACAACTATAGTCACTTTATAGTATCTTTGCAAATAAACACTTTTCTAAGATTTATTTTTGCAAGACTTGCGTTAAACTTTTTTATAAATTTATAATTAAGTATACCTAGAATTTAACTTTATTTTATTATAATAATAAATTTTATTATTGTATGTTGTAATTTATTTATTAGTTATGTAGTACTAATAATACTAATAAGCCGGGAGCGGGTCGCTTGTTATGTATAAAAGGAGTTATTATCACTACATATTATAAAACCAAGTCCTCCGCCACGTCAGTCTGTCTGTCTGTCTGTTCGCGATAAACTCAAAAACTACTGCACCGATTTTCATGCTGTTTTCACCAATGGATAGAGTGGTTCTCGAGGAAGGTTTTGGTATATAATATTCATCCTTGCGAAGCCGGGAACAGACCGCTAGTCAATTATAATTTGAACATTCATTCATTAAAATAAACACTACATTCCTGTAATTAAAAACCAATATACTCATGTAGTATTGAGAAATTCCTTTGATCGCGATGTCGTTGAAATTAACTGTTACATTGAGTGAAAACATCATTAAGCGGTGCGGTTTCCGCAATAAATATTGGAGTCGGAATTAAATCAGCCGTAGTGGAGTAATCCCCGTTACCCGTTTACACGATCAACGGTAAATGTAAACGAGTATTAATGTGCAATAGTGACGAACAAGGTAACAAGGATCTACAAAGATATAGGGCGCGGATAAATAATTCTCCTACTAATTAAACAATAGTGGTAGAATTTAACACTGCTGCAAACAGGCCTGCCACATAATTTTATTATCCAATAGGACCGTTTAGAAGCAGCCTGGACTTATGAAGTCCTAAGTCAGTCAGTCACTTATTGTGGGTGGACATCCTACGCTGCCTTTGTCGGTTTGAGGTCTCAGAGAACCTTCCGACCTCAGTAGCTGTCCACTCTCCGTACTAATCCTGTGATTTTTTTAATGTTGGGAAATCCTCTTGGATACGTGGCAGTGTAGGGGAGGACACTGGGGGTTCCCTACACTGTACTGTATTACTGTCACTATTACCATAATACTGACTATATCTCACTGCTTGGTACCGGCCTCTCTTCTGTGACAGGAGTTATAGAACATAGCCTACCACAACGGCCTATTGCAAAGATTTCAAATACGTACTAAAACTACTTTGAATTGAATTAACCATTGAAATAATTACTGCTTCAGAGCTCAAGTAAAATTTGATCTCAACTCAACCATCTGAATAAACCCAAACATCTTGTAATACAAACATTATAATGATTCTCTGTTTGCCATTTCACTAATAAATAAACATCGCATTGACGTGTAAAAAAATAAAAGAGTTTGTAAAATGCCTGCTCCAAAAGAGTACGCTGAGTGTAGCGGGGTTGTGTGTAGATAGGTAAATGGTGGCGGGCGTGTGCTGTTTACCTGGTGGAATCCGCACAGACAATTAGCTCTTTATACGATTAACCGCTCACTCGAGTCGCAGGTGTCGACTGTGACATGACATGCTAACATAAGGGCTCATTTACAAATCAGTACTGTTTTCGTTTGCGTTAAAGCGCAGTCAATTGTTTGGTACCTACATCTTAATATACAAAAGGAAATGTGTGTATGTATGTTCCAGTATGTTCCCTATGGACTTCAAAATCACTGAACCGATTTTGATGAAATTTTCAGACAATCTTCAGATTAATCCAGCGGGTGATCCTGTGAAGTTTGGTAGAGGTCGGATAAGAAAAATGGACGCGGACGTAGTCGCGGGCAAAACCTAGTTAATTATAAATAAATATCTTTTTTACAATATGTGAATTTACAATATATTAGAAGTTTGTACACTTGCAGAAGTTGCAAATCATGGGAACAGTTAGACAGGTTTTTATTTAAAACACACATGGCTTGACACGGATCAATAATACATATATAAAAATCTATAGTTATAGTTACTCCCATAGTATTTTCACAATAACAACAGAATAATATAATAAATAATAATAAAAAAAATACAAATAGAAATAAGGTCACAGAATAATAAATTTAAATGTAAATTTTATCTAAACTGTAAGCCAATTAGAGCTACATATCGTTCATATGCTTAACATGAAAATAAATTTAAATTCATTGGATTAATTAAATGATTAAATAATGTCAAAGATATATAATAACCCGCTTCCTGATTTCACGGGGCGAAATTTTTATATAATATATACAAAGCTTTCCCATGTATCCCTCTTTCTATAAGAAATAATCGAATTAAAATCAGGCTAATTAAAATCAGGATTTTGAACCGTACACAAACCAACTTAATATTTTTATATACATATTAGATTTAAGAAAAATCACGAAATAACTTACCTATATGTCTGGCGAAATGGCAGCAAGAATCTTCTTTTGGTATCTATGGTCATTTGGTCATATAAACTATATATAAACTACGATTAAAGTTGAACGAAGTGCACAGACAGCGTTGAGCAGAATATCAATATTATTTGGAAATGTTTAAATGTTCAGAGTTTGGAGTAAATAATACAAATTAACTATAAAGACAAGAGTTGAAACCCGTACATTGAATGTGCCGTCCGTTATCTTAGAACGGTGCGTGGAACATTAAATGTGCATTCAGCTTCGTGGAGGACAACGAGTGTCGTGAGAGACGGGAGGAAGAAGGAAATGTAGTACAAAGACCTTGCCGTCACGGGATACTCTGGAGACGGATCCACGGACCGAACGTAGACTTATTACATTTGTAGAATGGATTTGATATGAAGAAAATGTGAAGTGTCCGTTTGTTGTTTTTTATCTGTTGTCTTTACTTATATTATAAATGCTAAAGTAAGTTTGTTTGTAGAGTTTGCATGCCTTAACCGGTCATAATGAGTTATGCTACTAAGCGGAAATTTGCATAGAGGGATACAGAAAACGGGTTTAGTAGTGGTTTCGCACAATTTTGTTTCGTACCAATTGTGCGAAGAACTGACTTTAAAAATAAATATATTTTTAGTCGTTGTCTCGCACACTTTGGTTTTTATTGAAGAAAAGTACGTAAGTACTGTCGTGTACGACAATGAAATAGGTAAAGTAGGTAAATCGAAATATAAATAAATTAGTATTTTAAACATGTAAAATTTAAATATTACTCGTAGTAGTTTTTTTTTGTCGACATAGGTAGAGTATACCTCTAAATATTGTTCTCTAAATAAAAAAATACTGTTGCTGAAGGATCATCTAAAAACTAAAAAAAAAAAATCATAATGATAATAATTGGTTTCATGTAAACTTTCTAAATGATTTATTTGTTTTACTTTTAGGAACAGACTGTATTAAAAATCGCGATTTTTTTTCTTATTTATCTCACCAGGACCTACATATCTTTCTCGAAAGCTTTGGCTCATTATTATTCTTTAATTTAGTCGTGTCTCATCGACTTACAATACTATGAACTTACCTGAAACGAACCTTCAAGATGGCCGATCCAGCAGCGAGTGCATCGGCCTTCAACAAGGAGCAGAAAGATATTGAGTTTGCATTGTTGCTGGCCGCATTGTATGCCGGAGCGAATCACCGCGATAAGACTACTCGCACCGGCCGCTTTGTCTCCCTAATTGTTATATTCCTAACAAAGACTGAGCAGAAACAAATGACGTCGGCGCTTGTTAGCTTCCAGGCTAAACGCTCGTGTAATAACGTGTCTTCAAACAATTGTTTTATGTTATCAATACGTTAGGAAATTGGTTATATGCGATTGCAATGGAGAAGCTTTTGTTGGAACAACGTTTACTCTTCGAGTTGAGCAGTGCGAGTTTAAGGACACGCTGTACAAGCGTATGAAGTCAGTCATCGATCTTTGGGAGAATTTGTCTTAACTTACTATAATACGAATAACTGACGACAGAATGCCACGCGGCACTTATTGAACTCGCAAAAATAATAAAACATATTCCACCAGTTCATGATGTTTTCATGAGAGAACATTGTAATTGTATAAGAATTCAACCCGCGAAAATGTCACAAATTCTGCATATTTTAGAAATTAATATTATAGATATAACATTAATTTTAGATTTTTCTTTCCATCCAAACTTCATACTAAATCTCAGAAATGTCATGTTTTTTTAATATTGCTACGACCAATCACCATCTCGGCAAGACTTCCACTGCTGGACATAGGCCTTCCCAAAAAATTTCTCATAAGACCGGTCAGCTATAACCAATAACTAACGAGTAATCGTGGAATTGGATTATATGGAATTTTTAAGCTCTCTACGTAGAATTACGTAGAATGGAATCGGCAACTCGAGAGTTGGAAGGTGAGCTCTTAATGGTGAAATCTAATCACTTCAACCGATATGATTGACGGCAATAAAAACAGATGAGGGCAAAAATACGAAATTCCATTGAGAAAATTAGAACGGGCGAAGTGGTGGCGGAGAGCGCTAATGATGTTCATTTTCGAATTTGAACCGTTCGACGTTCATTCGTTTTAAAATGTACAACCGGTGAGCGATCCCTCGTCCGTTCTAGGGCATCAATCATTTTTAGAGGGTTTCGCTTATCCGAGTTTTCTTCGTGCCTCCGTCGCCTGTGTATTTCAAACTTCTACATAGAATGATCTCGGCTAAACCAACACAGCGTTCCGGGTCTGGTAACCGCGTTTTGTATTATTTTTTTTGTGTGAATAAATAATATTATTTCTGAAGGGAAAGGGGATTGGATTTCGTTAAATATGGTTTAGTAATTGAATTGAAATCTCTCAATGTCGGTGTTCAATTTAGATTAAAATGTCTTGCTTGATTAAGGTGGTTTCCTTTGTTTAATTTGAAACTGATTTAATACATTTGTTTTGTTATTTATGTTTGCGTATTTAATTTATGTGTGTGTATATATTTTTTTTAATTGTGTAATTTTTTTAAGTTATATGTGAAAAATAATGTCGTATAGACATTTTAATGCTAGTCAGTGTTTTAGTTGCAATGCGTTAGTAGTTGCAGAACACTTAAGTTGCTTAAGTCCGTCTGGCGGAAGTAACCATGTCCTTACAAAAAATCACCGTGAAATAACACCTATTTAAGCTGTTGTGTTTTGGTAAGTGAGCATTATTTCATATCATTTATACTATTTATACTATTTAGGACTTCGTGTTGATCAAATTTTGGGTTTTATCAGTTAAAATAATTAGAAAATAGAATTTCTTTAGAAAAGAGGCAAATGTTATGCTCTAAATTTACTTTTACAATAATGTCATATTTGGATATTTCAAAAAATATTTTTAATTACAACTAATTTTAGTGTAATTCTCTTTTTTTAATGGTTTTCTGAGGGTTACATAAGATAATTTTTCATCTCCATCTCAAAATATTACCATGAAGGCATTAATTACACTATCCATTACAAGAACTGTCACAAGTGATTAATGCTAATGTCGGACGCAAGATTTTTAACTAAGTTAAGATTAAAATAGCTTACAGTATTATAATTCGTGCGCCGCTCGGGGCGATGGATCCGTCATCCCTCCCCCGAAAATTATAATGACATATCCTCGGGGAGGTTTTAAGCCAATTCAACTTTAAGATTCCCGATACCGTGGGCCGTGGCAGGCTTAACCTCGCCAATGTTGGAATCGTTATTAATTTAAGCATATTTTTATTATTTATTTTCAGCTTTTGTTCGCACAAGGCTGTTAAAAGTATGTATCGATATACTAAGTACCTTATGGACTTAAAATCGACTTAAATTTGAGCTAGTAATAGAGTTATTTTAAAATAGTGATAGCTCGCAACTTTAACTGCGCACATTATTAATTTTTATACAAGTTTAATATTTATATTTATATTAATTTATAACAGATATTATAGTACCTTCGCTCGTTTCTTCACGACCAACGAATGAAAACTCTTGGGTCGTTTTAGAGATCATGGTAGACAAAATAAATATAAAATATTTTTAAAAAAATTCTGACAATATTTATATTGCCATAAAAATTAAGTTACAACAAATAGTAGACATACTAACCTCGCTCTTTTCTTTAAAACCAACGAATGTAAGTTCTTACAAACAGTTTCGGCTTTTTCAGAGATTAAATCCGATCATGACCTACGGAATAAATGTATAATATACATGTACACTTAAATGACTTTTTTAAAATGTTGTGTATTTTTTGAAAACCAAAATAAGTATACGTTTAAAAAAAGCATTTATTTAAAAATTACGGTGATAAACATAAATGATAAACATAGGAAATGTAAGCTATAAAAATGCTAAGAAAGAAGAGAAAGCTCGTGGTAAAATTCAAAATTGTATTAAACCAAATGAGCCGCGGGAGTGTGCCGAATGGCCCGCAACTCCGTTTGTTTTTTCAATACGATACTAATAATAAGTTCCGAAGCTGCAATTCGAATCCAAACAATATCGATTCGCGAGGGTTCCGTCACTGAGGAAACAATTTGTGGTAAAAATCCACACTGATAGACGTGCAATATGAGCAACTGGGAGCGATTTTTTACTTATTTTTTTACCGCGGCCGGGGGAGATCGCGAGCGTCTGATCTTTGTTTTATGAGAACGATTAAGAAAAGCATATTTGAAGTATGTACTCCGCTTTATTTGCGCCCCGAGAGGGAAGGTACGCTTCATTGATCTGTAATCGTTTTTCGTATTTTATTACATGCCGTGCTTTTGATTATTCGAGGGTTATGGTTCTGTGCACGTAATATGTGTGCACGTTGTGACTAGGTTTAGTAAAAAAATAGTCACAATTTTGATACCTATGTGCAGTAAAGAATAATTAAAATGTAAATCTTGTTCGCGACATAATTTCCGTCGAGTGCTGTTGGAACGATCTTGTTATTTTCTCACTCTATTTCGCGGCCTTAAAATGTTGTATTGTGGCGTACAGCTTCTGCTCTTCGGGTGATTAGAATGCTAAGTACGCACCCTTAAAGGGTTCCTTTAATTGTGCGGCGTTTCTTGTCGACCGCATCGAACGGTCTTTGTTGGTGTTTTATAACTTGAAAACAAAGCGATAAAAGATAGATATAATTGTTTAAAGTTATATATAAGTACTACTTTTACGTTAACATACCTAAATACAAATTGACACATAGAGTTATTATTTTCGCATGTCTAGACAAACCTAATAGGTAATGGTTTACAGACATTTTAATAATTTTGTGTGTGAATACGTGTGGATAATGAATAAATAAAATAAAATAAATAAATAAATATTAGTAGCTTTTAGGTACGTATGTTTTTGGGCTGCATAATAATTGTGATAATACTTGTTAAGAATTATTAAAATTTATACATACGAAGGTATATCATTTAAAAAAAAAACCCTCCGATTTTTTTACTTTGCTCGTCAACTAGATTAACACTAAAGCTCGTCAAACTAACTACTAACTAACCAGCAACTAAACAATGGAAAAGAACTGGGTTTAAAAATAAATGAGCGAAAGGTGTTGATCTGCTTTTATTGGAATTGGTGATAATAAAGAAAAATTGAGAAATTAATCCAAAAAAGAAACAAAAAAAAACGCGGTCGTCATGTGAATGTGACAATGCGTTGACGACCGCGTAGCTTTTTTACCTACAGCAATAACAATACCATTAACTTTAAATTTTATTTTATTTTGTATATGCGAGCCGATGGCACACCTGTATAAATCTTTCGTTCATGTATTAAGTAAGTATCTATATCTTTGGATAAGCTCATGGAATAAAAATGTGTCAAAAATATGCAACATAAATAAAATCCACTTTGACATTACGTTTTCACAAAATGTAATAACTTTAATAAAGTGGTCTGGTATGTTTTACAGTTAAAAAATTAATTGCAAATGGCCTCACTGTGATTTAGACGACCGAGATGTGGTCGTTAGTGATATTTGAACACGAAGGGTTGTAACTACCCTTGTAATAAATTAAAGTTTACGCAACGCAATATTTTTAGAAAGCCTTTCATGTTTCATATTTCATTTACGGATTTGACAATTTAATGAGTAAAATCGTAATGAGTTTTGGCATTTGTTGGTTTATTTACTCTAAAAATAATTGCTGAATTATTCTAATCATGTCTCACCTAAATCTTCAAACGTTTTTTTTAACTGACGACTGGTAGAGACACAGACAGTTAGCCTCGACATAATTTGAAGTCGATAGCGAATTCTCACAAGCCACTTTTAAATTTTGAAGAAACTTCTCTTAATTTCAACACTCTAATTATTATTAAAGTTAATTCTAAGGTTATTAACCATTATTAAAGTTTTTAGGTAGCTATTACTAACGATTATTATAAAGCCATTTAAAATATTGAGCTCAGGATTGTGAGGTGAAAGATTCCTTTCCGGATTCAAATTTTTTACATAAATAGTATTTACTTTTCCCATATGAAATTGATTTAAAAAATACAAGCCAACAATTTAAGTTTGCTACGACATAGTATAATATATGCTACGAGCGCAGCGTTATCCTGAAGCAGCAGGCGAAGTTATAATAACAACAAACATTATGGGCACAATGTCATAAATGAATGCGTCGCGCCACTTTTGTTCCGCCGGAGAAACATAAGCGAAATAAAGGCGTATTAATTATTCTGCGCCACACTCGTCGCAATCAGAATAAGTGGTGATGTTTCTGTCACCCGCCGCAGTAGCGGTGCATGATTAGAATTCTTAAGCCGCGCCGAAGGCTCTTGATTAGAGGAAATTAAAATCATTATACTCGGGCGAGTAGCGTACCCGACGCCACAATGCCGCCATTCTAACCGGCTGACGTAAAAATAAGCGGGAAACGCACATAAAGAAGGAGAGCCCGTCGGAAACGGAAGCGGCACCATCTTGGAGCCGCCGGGCGGGAAAACAATGGATTCGTTAATTAACATTTTCTTACGCCTCGCGGCTGTCGAACGAACGGTTTATCGGACAAAATATTTATGACGCAGACGCGATCAAAATTCCACCATGAAATTGCACAAGTGAAAATTCTATGAGAGCTTTAATATTATGATAATTACTTTTCGTATCTATTGAATTAATGTAATACGCAATGAAACGTAATAATCATTTGATAGAATATTTAATCTCATCAGTTTTCTATAGTTAAAATTATACTAATCTTGAAACACAACAGCATGTTCGCTATAAACTCACGACGATTTTCTGTTTCGAAAAATTTCCAATAAAAAATCAAGAGAAATTTGAACGCCTTTTAATATAACGCAATGCATATTAATACCTATATCAGGATTTTCACTTTGTTTTCAACACGAGATCTGTTTAAAATGTTTTCTTTCGCCTTCCAAGCAAGTGAATTTCAATTCTATAAAGCAATATAGAATCCTTATACTTACTGCTCTATTATAAACATTTTTTTTAAAATCTGACCAACCTAAAAATCTGAGCAAACGTCAATCCAGTCGATTCACAAAGAGCATCTGTTTAAAAACATTTTGATTTAACGTTTCCCATATGTAGCGGTAACCCACGTCAAACAACTCGATGGTCGTACAAAACGTTTCGGTCATGAAGTGGTAATAGACAGGGCTTGCGTCGACGATTGGCGTAGGCGGGGCGGGGAGTGGCACGGCGTGAAAAATGCTGGCCATCAATAACGTGCGATATCGCTCGTACGTATGCGCTGTTATCGATAACTGATTAATCGGGTTCTGGGCTCACTCTATAATTGGGTTTATAAATCTGAGACTGTATTAATTGCTCGCTACATATGGACATGTATAAAATGTGAACATGTATGATAGATAGATATTATTTTATTATTATTTTATGTTAAGGTCGACAGACAAGCTGACGGTCCACTTGATGGTAGGTGGCTACTGTCGCATATACCACATGTAACACCATAGGTGCTGCAAGAGCGCTGCCCACCACAGGATTAGTATAAGGGATAAGGAAGGAATGGGGTATTGGGCTCTGGCGAACTTTACTCACACATCGAAACACAACAGCACATAAAATGTGCTGTTATTTCAAGGTGGTCTTCTGTAAGGGGGTGGTTACTGCCGCCAGACGCCAAACAGAAATTTTGACACATTGTCAGGGACACAGAAAAGGACATAGCGTACCATTCAACGAGAAAAAAGTACTGTTTCCTAGAGATCATATAAATATGAAAATCCAACGTCTAAACTGTAACAACAATAAAAATGTCAGGAGCTACATTACTCATTGCGAACGAAGTCGCGAGCACAGGCTAGTTTAAGATATTTTAACCAACCACCTTAAAAAATATCATATTTTCGCCTTATGATTGCTATCAAGCATTTTCGAAAAAGAAATCTATAACTGTTTGAAAATTACATGACTAATTTTTCTTAAAACATAATATTTCTTTAAACTTAAAATGATAATAGGTCGTGAACTCTTTTAGGTACTTATTTGAAACTAGCTGTAAATTATCCTTAAAAACGAACTTATCGATACCTACATGCAATGAATGTACATCACTAACTGTTGGACATTCATTGGACCCATATTGACCTCTTGACAGAGTGGCATCATTTGTTTAACGGAACGTTCGCAAATGCATTCGAATATGTTTATTCGAATAATGTCTGGCTGAAAGCGATTCTCGTTATGTGGAGATTAACCATTGTTTAAATTTTTATTTGTGTTTCTTCATTAATATATGTCATGCTAGAAAGAAATTAATATTAAATAATTTTGAACGAGATTTAAAAATAAATAATTTAAGTATTGACAGATATAAAAACATCTGAGCAATTAATACGTACGAGTATGCAACGCAATGTTTAACTTAGGAATTATCTGTAGGAATTAGTTTAGGAACTTAGGAGTTATTTTGATTATATTAAAATCTGGTTTACGTGTGGCCATCATCAATCTGAATTTGTAGGAAGGTATTAGTGCGGGGTAGTAAATGCGCAGTAAACCGCTCTTAGTGGCGGATTACCGCCATTAACCGACTGCCAGTTGTAAAACGAGTGATCGATGCGCGCCCTCACTTTTATTGTCTGTCCCCTGCTCAGGAATAAGGATGCACATACTTGTACAATTATTTAATTGACATGTTTGTAAGATATTTTTAAGTTTTATTTATACAAAACTAGTTTAGGCTTTTAAACGTTTATTCTTTATTGCTCATATATTTTTGTTAGGCGTTGAATTTTTTATTTTTATGTTTAGATAGTCCCTGGGAAACAGTACTTTTTCTGAATGAAAGGTACCCTATGTCGTTTCTGTATCCCTGACGTGTATGCAAAATTCCATGATGATCGATTAATGATGATGTAGTACAGACAAACTCACCTTCGAATTTATATCATTAGTTAGGATTTAAAAGGCAAGGAATAGTTATTTTTTGAATATTTTGAATATTTGTGATTTAATTTATAATGACATAATCATCTACATAGGCATTCTTTGGACACTTTTTTTTAAATAATTCTAATTTTCGTCAGTTTATAACCAAAAAGAAAACGAATTAATGAACAATGTTTATTGCAAAAATATATGCAATATGTAACAACAAAGTGTTGTGGTAAAAATAAACCGACGAGGATGGGATTCGAACCCACGCGTGCAGTGCACATTGGATTAGCAGTCCAACGCCTTAACCTCTCGGCCACCTCGTCTTATGTGAAAGTTGACAAATATTTAAGTTGCATATGATCCACATTGATTGCAGTAATGACTAAATTGTTTTAGTTGTAAATAATAAAATTGCAATTATTTATTTAATGTAAATACATTATGCTACTTATTTATGTGCTAAATACATATAATTATGTTTTTATAAATGAGCAATTAAAAAAGAAATTGTATATATAACTAGCTTCTGTCAGAGACTTCTTAGGCGTTTAAATATTTATTCAACCTTTATAGCTCTTATATTTTTGTCAGGGATTGAATTTATTCTTAGATGATCCCTCGGGAACAGTACTTTTTTCCGGGTGAAAGGTACGCTATGTCCTTTTCTGTATCTCTGACAATGTGCATGCAAAACTTTATGATGATCGGTAGAGTAGTGAGACGTGAAAGCGTAACAAACAAACACGCGTTCTTTTTATTAGGTTCTTTATCATTTGATCTATATCTCTTGTACAAATAGTATATCGATGCGTGTACAGGATGTAAATTTTTATTTATAGTGTTATTATATGAAACAAAGCTCATCATGTTATGTCGTCTTATTTTGTATATTTAGTTTGTCACGTAATTTGCTATTATTCTTTTAGTCGTGTTATGAATAATTTCTGACTTCGTCACTATAACGTTTTATATTAGATGACCCGACAGATGACGTTATCTCAAATTTGATTGAAACATTTTAATTGTGCGTTTGGAACTTTTTATTTTTTTATTGGGCAATTTTTTTAATTTTTTTCTTCTTAAGAACTTTCCTCATACTTCAATGATCAATGGGAATTGTAGATGAACTCCGCTTCTATGGCGCGCAGTACGTTAGTAAACATTTGGAGTATGGATTAATTTGTTTTTTATATCTACCTATTAGAGATAAACAATATTGCTTATCTCTAATAGGTATAAAAAACAAAATAAAATCTGATAACGCTAGCAAATAAATAATAAGTATATTACAGTTCATTACAATTTTCATAGAATAAATTTACAATACTTGTTTCAACCGTTCTTAGGGCTCAAGATTTCTTCCATTGTCATTAAAACTAGCGATTCTGTAGATTGCTTATTTAAAACACGAGTATTTGGTATTTGTTTTCAAGCTATTCGCATTAAGTGCGGATGCAGACCGCAGGCAGCAGCGATTGTCTCAATTATTAACTGTAATTTTTGACAGGCACCTGTCAATTTTGCGGCGCTCAACCCTTCCGTAAGCCTCCCCAAGACGCTAGGTGCCGGTACGTCTCCTTAGCCGTTCCCTCGGCATAAATTAGCCGGCTCCCGGCCACATTGGGATATAAAATTTTGAATATGAATGGAAAATTTTGCATTTGTAATAAACCGCTTTTCCCTGTAGCGGTTGCAGATGTGTTCTCGAGTACTGGATAAAAATGGAATCCTCCCAGTGTCGTGCTCGTTTCTCAGGTGGCCCCCCATAAATATTTATTAATTATTTTTTCAATAATCTCTCCTCTCTCGTGTCCTCCGAGGACGGAGGGATATTCTCCACCGTTAATTGCTTTTTGTTTCATTTGAATAAGTATTGTTTTTGACTGCTCGAGCGTTACGGTGAATTTTATAAAATCTCGGCGATGAATAATTATGTTAAAACGAAGTCAAACTGAATTATGTTTTTTTTTAAAAAAACAGATTTAAGTAAAATACAATGATACAAAACCAATAATTTAGTTATATAATAGTTTTTGTAGCACATTAGGTACTTAATTTTGTGACAAGAATAAAAATTTTATCCGATATAACAACCGATATTGAATTTTAAGACATTTTTCCTGACTAAGCTGACGAAATTTTTTTTTCACAATACACTAATATCCGGAACTACCAGTTGGTTATAAAATTTATTCTTAGCATTTGATTGCTCAATTCTTGAAGATTATCATAATCTCTTTAACACCACTCTACGACCCTTAGGAGCCAAAAAAAAAAAACTAAGAGAAAACGGGTGTTCTAAAATGGACCTGTGTCTGTCGAAAATCGAGCTTCACCAAGAATATTCGAAATGTGCATTTCTAAATTGAATTAATTTCTAATGTGAATTTTAATATTCGAAATCTGAATTTTAATTAAAAGCAGATGAAAGCCCTGGGCACAGCTAGTAGGCATATATTTAGGAACATCCAAACACATTTATTGCTCTCGTTAAAAATGACTTTGTATTTGTTAAAATCGTGGTACTGCTCCCCATTGAAGTACGTATCGGTCCAACAATCGTTGAGCGATTGAACCGATTTGTTAGCCCACCGTTTTGTACAAAAGCGTCACATTAATTTTTCATTTGACCAGAACATTTACCGCAGGCAAATAGTTTGATAATAAAGCCAATTTTTTTGATAATACCACTCCGATTTCAACGCTGCCTTTATACGTAAGGAGGAAATTACATAGTCTAACGTGTTATTTGGTCAATTTCAAAGTAGTTATGTGAGGTAGCAATTTATCTCATTTTCCTATTACGCCACCGTACATTTAATTCCTGTGTGGGTTTTGATCAATTCGTTATCTGTAGGTAATATTTAAATAATGTCAATGCAATAACCATTACGAATTTATGATATTATTGGGATCAGTTACTAGGTATAATAATGCAACAGTTATTTATTAGTCTCTAGCAGTTTTGTCAACCAAAAAATAATTTTACGGGTTATTTTTATATACTAATAAATTTTTGTTTCAATGTACTTACACGTTATCAGGGGTATAAAAGGGGACATAAAAATCTTTTCATCCAAAAGAAAAAAAAAAAATCTGAAGGATCATTCTTAAAATCAATGCTAAAGAAAAATAAATAAGAATTTAATATTTAATGCTAATTTATTTTTACTAATCACAATAGAAATAGAATAGAACTCGTCCGAGGGACGCTCGTCCGGGAAGAAGCGGACAACAGCCAGTTGGTACATATATAAATAAAATATTGAAATTAAAAAAGAAAAAAAAATCTCCTCCGTCTTGTTTCTTTTGTTAAATTTATTTATTTCGAGTCTAATTTTATATCTATTTATTGCAAGTGAACACAGTCGGTGAGCAGGATTATTGTGGCACATAATGCTTGGATCGCGTGAATTTGAACAATATCTGTCGACGATTGACTCGACTCAAAGGAAATGAATAGATTTCATTTTAGTGTCATTTGTAGAGTTAATGGCGCCTCCAACTAATGTCATGTTGAAAACGAAGACCGAATGTAAACACGAAGGGTAAATGATACTCAATGATACGTGTTAATAACGTGGCCTTATGTTTTGTTTATTATTTCTACACGCCGAGCAGTTCTCATCTAGATCTATACTATACTAAAAATATTATAAAGTAAAGTCGCTGTCTACCTCTGTCCTATTCTCCGATAACCACCCCAACGGATTATGATAGGGTTTTTAATAAGGGAAAACTCCATATCTAGAAAGCAACTGCAACTGATTCACCAAAAACGCAGCTTTTTCACGCTGTGAAAAGGCATAAAGTTTCCTACCTGGGTCATGTTCTTAGACATGAACGATACGACCTGCTTCAGCTGAAGATGTTAGAAAAAGTCTCTGGAATTAGAACAATTGTGCGAAGAAAGAAGTCGCCTCTGAAGCCCGGGATAGCTTACGCAGTTGAGCTGTTGCGAAGAACAAGAAACAGAGAATTTCACTACTTAGACAGGTACCACAAGATCAAGTTTGTTTTAAATTTCTAAAGTTAAAATCTAAAAAATTTGATTTAAAAATCAATCCTTAGTAAACTATTACATATTATGTACGAAACTAAACGTATTTGTAAACGAAACACAATTAAATTTGAAATGTCTTCTTTTTATTTTCCCCAAAAAAAGTAGTTTGGTAATAAATAATACCGTATGTCGTTTCTCAGCACGTATGAAATTTATAACACACGGAACGATTTCGAAGGGCAATTTATTTGTAATAGAGCCGTTTTGTAGGGATCGTGTCTACCAAGAAACAGCGGGAAAACACAAATAAAAAAGCTACTTTTTTAACGGAAGTAAAACCTATATTCACTTTCATATTGGAGGATCACTGCGTTTCGCAGTGAACAAGGCTACTCGCATCCTTGTGGCCAAAGTGACCACCGCCTTATATTAGAGAAACTTACATATTATATTGTGTTCAGAAGTATATCTTTCCTTTGCCTCAAACCCTTTTGCTTGATCGATGACGATAGGAAAGTTTGCTTGTCCATTATTCTTACATACAAAAACATCAAATATATTTGATCTTAAATGCTGTAGGAACTAGTTATGCCTTTATATATAAAATCCCTTTAGCTGACTAATCGATGCAACCCGACTCCGGCCGTGTGCATTTGGGGGAGTTAGTATACATATTATGTCTATTTTGAATAATGTATTTTTCAAACAGTGAAAAGATAGATTCCAATAGATAGTTTCCCTTGTTGGTGATGCTCTTCATGACCCTGGAGTTGCTTGTATTTATGTGGTGTTTATTATATTTATGAGATTACCATCGAATTTAAATGCGATAGTAACCACACACAATAAAATTAACCATCAGCGTGCCTGCCGCCCTATAAAAAAATAAATGAAATATACTAAAAATTAAAAATAAAATAAATGAATTTTGTACATGACAACAAACTCATAAATTGCTTATAGAGCAATTGGACACAGTTTTTCCTATATATATCAAGAGAACACCGTGCCTCCACGATTTGTGACTTAATCACTTTATTGGCAGCGGGGGAGTCTGGACTTATCGGAAAGAAATGTCGACCCGACTGCTGATATATGAGTAAACACGCTTGCATTTTTCCTCGGCGACTTTTGGCGGTCACAGAGGCCATAAACTCGTCGCCGAAGTTTCGATTGCGCTTGTAGGGGACTGAGTGCTTTTTTGAATGTTTTTCTATAATACTTTTAACCGATTCGCAAGTGGCAACTATAATATAACTATAATATACTTACGGGGCTTGGATTATCGTCGTCGCTTTCGTCGGCATCTGGAAAATAAAGATTACTCTTTACATTTCATTGACACAGCATTGGTTATTAAGGCGAGATTTTATCTTATTTTCAATAAGGAAGGTCAATTCATTTTTTAATTAAATTTTTCTGACCAAACTTAAGATAATTTATAATTCACACAGGAAAGTTTTTAATGCGGGGTATGTTTTTCAGTCGATTTCTCACAAAGAAATTCATTTTATTATGCCAGTTTTTCTTACAACTAATTTGAACACATTCTCGTTGGTTGTGATTTCTTTAAATAATATTGACTATCCTGTTATATGAAGTTTTTAATTGGATTTTCTTTTATTAAGAATTTTTTTATTTATTAAAAAAAAACTGATTACTATCCTGTTTCCAGGATAGTAATTGTATTTTTAGCGGTTTTAATTTTTTCGCCCAATTTATGAAACAAAAAACTGACAGTAGTATTTCATTATTGATTTAACTTTGTATTTAAACTAAAAGGAATATTGAGATATTTACTAACAACGCTATTGTGAATAGACCTGGTTTCTGTATATAGGTACTCACATCAATTATAATTTGTTATTGTTATAATCACACACTGTTTACACATGAACACAATGAAGGGGGTATAAGGCGCAGCGCACACAAACTCCTTCCCGACAGTGATTAACCATGGCGCACACTTGGCAACGCACCGGACCTAAATGTGTTTGTACTTTGGCTTTGCCGGTACACATACCCAATATCGGGTCCCTCCTGAGGATCAGCCATTACGCAGCCTCTTAACGGCGGACCGTTTTAATTAAAAACTTTCTTGCATTAGCATGTGTCTGCCCAATCACGATACTAAGCTCTTCAAAATATTATTTAATTTCGTATGGAAAAACCAACTTCAATATATTATATAACAATGGTAAAAACAAATTAGTAAATTCTATTGTATTGTTTCTATTTTTGTAGTGTTAGAGCACACTGCGTTTCGCAGTCATGACCTGGACAGTAATCTGGCGACAGTAACCACTCTCTTACAGAAGAACACTGAAATAATCACACTTGTATTCTGAGTTACAGTTAGAGAGATAGCAGCACATTACTAAGTATTTCTTGTGTTATACGTAGACGTACTGTAATATTAGGTTCGATAAGTTAATTAGAACAAATTCTGTACAAGCTAAGATTTCGCATTATTTGCCGTAGAAGTAGGTCAAGTAGTATTTCGTACCTAAACAAACGCTTCGTGAACGGAGTGACGGTCTTAGCCAGCAATAAACATGAGCAGGTGTACCATCGCGTACCCGCCTCAACCGCTGTCCGGGCAACTTGGAAAGTATTTGCAAGCGTTCAAACATACCGGTCTCGTTATGCATGCCTCGCTGGGTTTAATCACGGGGCAACCCAGCCCGGGGCGGAGCTAATGTTTTCACTATGTATTTTTTAAGTGCCTTTAAGATGAGACTGGGATCGGAACAGTACCACTCTCATTCCCTTAACCCGAACGTTCTGTAACGCTAATTGAAATATTAGGTAGGCTAACGAAATAATTTTACTAGCCTTGAATATGCATTGATTCATTGATTCACATAGAGATTGTTGATCTCTACTGAAAAACTACGTCCAATAGTGATTGATCCTATGGCTTAGATGATAATGATGAGTAGGTAATAGTTTTTTTCCTTGTGAAGTTAAATTATATTAGTGTTGCATATTATATTAGTGTGTATATAACTGGAACCTGGCCGAGGTCGGCTTAGAAAATGGCCGGCGTACCTCTACTTTAGGATACGCCCAGGCTCTGTTAAGAAGCCTGTATAGCGTAGGAACCGTGCCCCACTGACGTACGGCAGAGCTAGAAAATCGTTGGTGTTGAGCCGGGATTAGGATTTCCCGACGTTAAAAAAAGTAGTGCATATTTTATACCTATATACTAATCTAAAATGTTTACTATAAGCTATTTTACGAATGACTGTTGAATTGTTTTTGGTATTATGACTTTTTAAAACATGAATTTTAAAACATAATCATTAAACAAGCATTTCCATATTCGAATCTGTTTTCATAATCAATTTGTGCGGCAATCGTGTCCAGGGTGTGCTCAAAATGATAGTGTATTTTGGCAACAATGAGTACTCCATTGAACTTTACATGTCAAACTACTTGTAGTATCGAGTCGAAGGTCCTCAAATATCTATTAGCAGCGTTGTATCCGACGTTCGCCCACATCCGAATCTTGGTGTCTATTATGCGATGTGTCCAATATTGACACAGTGTCCCGCCGATTGTGCTCACGGCTCACAATGATCCCTTGTCAGTTCACATGAATTCGTGTTTTCGTCGACGCTTGACGGTTGATAACAATCACACCATAATACGGTGGGTATTATGAAAACGTTATTATGTTTGCTGTCTTTTTACTGCGGCATTCTTCAGCAATCGAGACTTCCGAACGGCTATTAATCAAGCTACGTACAGCCACGCAAGCCAGAGCCAAATTTTGTTTGACTTGGCGAAAAGTTGCCTCTTATTTATTTTTTATCAATTTCACCCGGGCGAGCCTTAAAAGCGTCGCTCCGTTTTATTATCGGGACGTGAATTAGCAAAAAGAGAATGGATTTTGGCCGTGATTATGTCAAAAATAATTAATTATTATCGATTCAGTGGCGAATAGGGGAGCGGATTGATGGGAGGCACTGAGCGTAGAGGCGCTCTTTAAAATTGGAAAGCTAATTACACGGCGACCAAGAAAGGACTGAGGTGGGGTACCGGCGAGGCTATTACGCATTTATATGTTTTGAAGCCGTCTGAATTATTGCGTAGAAAAATTAACTCTTAATACGTTGGTCTCTAGAAATGATGCAGTAAATATTAATCTAAAACTGTTCATATTGTGATAAACGATGATGATCAATATTATGATTCATTGAGATGACTTAAAGAAAATGTGAAAAAAAAATCCCCTTTTTTGGTATCGTTTTTAAACAATATGAAATAATTTTTTATGTAACAAGTGGGTATCCTAAGGCTGAAATGATGATGATGATGACTAACCATGTGCGATTATCATTTGACCGAAAGCACTGTCATACCTATATTTTGGGTATATTTCTTCTAATGCCTAAATATTTTGTCATCGGATATGGTTTATGATAAAATAAATCCTTAGCCTAGTTTAGGTGTAAGGGAGGAGGTTTTCTCTTGCATTTAAGTGAAACCCTTTTTGACATTGTATTGTTTTTGCTGGTAACAAATAACATTTTAATTTTTTAAATATTTAATAAATATCAAACTGAATATTTATATATGCAATTTCACAAAAATCTGCACATAATTATTAAGTACCTTCAAGTCGATTTCTAAAATTACATTTTAAGTTTATTAAAATCGATTAATAAAATTACTTATAAGAAATCTTTTTAAAATAAAACATTTTAGACTAACTACATGAATGTACTGCTAATTGTCTGACGTAGACAAGAGAGATAGGACTTCTTTGCGTAAACTTTATAATCTAGGCGGCGATGGTTTCTCGAAGGACCGGTGAGAGGGTTCTCCAGAATTTCTTCATTCATTAAGCCCGAGCCGTTTCGTGATCGGCGTTCTAAAACAGCTACATTGTACACATCGACGATGAGGTAAACTTTAATTTGGACCGCACTACCTGCGACCATTCATAATGAATCGACGCACCCTCTGTTTGGTTTTTGTCTCGTGTCAGTAGCTTGTGACTTAAAATGAACAAAATTAAAAATCTCTAAAAAGATTTTTCTGAACACACTCATTCAGGGTTTATTCAGATTTTTTTTTGCTGGTATTTGAACAAGTCACAGTAGCAGATCTATTCTATAATACAAAATCTTCGGAAATTATGATTCTATGCTAATAGGCGTAAATAATATAGTTTTTTTGACTAATTATAATAGTTAGTTGAAGGTTTTGAGTAGACGACTTTTAGAGATAAAACCAAGGTCACGTGGGCCGATTGCAGATCGCTGGACTGATGACTTCAAAAGGGTCATCTGAAATTAGATGAGACCAAGTGTGGTGGGTGGAGCTCAATTAAAAATACTATGTCCATCAGTGGACGCGTTTGGAACATTATCATGATGATAATGGCCAACAATGGTTAGAAATAGATAAAGTACTTTAAATTTTGAGTGCGTAGTTTCAATTCAAATATAGAGTAGTCTGTTTTAAACTTAATTTTGTAACACATTAAAGTGTTACCGAACCGAAGAATATTTAAGAAATAAACAATAAAGTGAGAATTGTGAGAACCACTCGGTCAATAAATCACAAGTTAAAAAAGTTAACGTCGAAAGAAAAATGACAGTCATCGGCTAGCCTCCTTTAAATTAACGCCATTAGCTTCAAGATTTCCTCTTCGGAATAGAGTGCAAGAATTGCCTCTCTTCGTTTGAACGGCCGAGTAATTAGTAACGCTCGAGTTTTATTTGTTGACGTTCATTACTCGTTGATTTTTGCTCGTGGTGCGAGAAAGAGATGGTTAATTGCTTCAACTAACAGGAGAGAGAGACGGATATTCAATCGCGGGGCTGCACCTGCCGCCGCACGAATTTGCAATTTAAATTCCGTACGAATATTCTGGGAGGACCTCCTTAACACGACATCTGTTTAAATCGTCGACGATAGAGTGACTGCTGCGGTCTCAAAACTCTTTGGAATTGCGAAGTAATTGAAATAAAACAAAACCCTTCTCTAGATTCAAGGGAGTATCTCGTTTGTAAACATTGCGAACGCGAGTCAAATTCGTTATTAACCGCCATCTAAAAAAAATCACGTGTTTTTCATTAATTTATCTATTAGTAAATAAATTATATAATATAAATATTTCACAAATATTAAAATTGTGTTTGTTGTCCAACACAATTAATATTGACAAAAATAATATTGACAAAACATAATTTTAAGAGCCTAATTTTTTGGAATATCTAGAGAAGGTAACAGTTACTCGTACCAAATGCTCTTTAATTTTTGTTAAATTGTGTTTGTGATGACATTAAGAATTTTCTAATGCCTATATTCGGTTTGAAGGTGAGTATTTTGTTAGTGTCGTTGACGTTGATATGACATAGTGACTACACTTTCTCGTGACGTCACGAGTGATTGTTTCTGCAGACTCACAATATCTTGGCATTCATGATCGTGGCACATTGTTGTATGGAAATGTATGACAATGGGATTATAAAAGTTTCTATGTGGTTTCATAATAATGTGATCAAATTAATACGTTCCCAAAGTGGAATGATATATAGTCGGTAGTGTATCGGACGCGGCCGGCTAATAGGTGTTAGTGGGTAAATAAAGAAGCGCCGGGCGGAGCCACACATCATTAATAACTATCGCCCCACGTCACTTCATTAACAATCAATCACACGAGAAGTCTCCGGGGCTTGGGTTAGACAGGTTGCGTAAACGAAACTGGATCATTTTTAATATATAACACAATTATTTCCCTCTTATATATCAATTGAAAATGAGGATGCATGAAGCACAGGGTCTTGTGTTCAATTCCCAATGGATATAACAAATTTTAGTAAATACAGCGTCTTTAGATTTCAGTTAAATTGTTTATGTACCAGGTGATTTAATAACATGAAGAAATTTGTACTCAAATGAACAGAAAAAACTTTGTATACACGATGCATATAATTTTTCTGTTCTACTGTCAAATTATTGTTGGAAACTTCCGGTTGAAATGATGAAAAATCACTCATTAAAAAATTAATTTCAATGCCATCTAATGAACAGGTGTTATGATCACAGACTTTACTGCAAAACTATTTAACTTGATGCCAGAGCCCCTTTCTCTATGCCTTCTTAATCCCTATCATTAATTACTATGGTCGGCAGCGCACTTGCAGTAACTGTGGCGTTGCTTGTGTTATAGGTGACGGTAGCCATCTACCATCAAGTGGGTCGTCATCCTGACTGTCGACCTTAACATAAAAACACTGACGAGTGCATTAATCAAATAATAATCAATTGATTATGATAATTAGTTGTGAAATAAATTATATTATAATAAATTCGACTGATCATAGCTCATATAGGTAGATACAATATAATCATAGTTGGATTAAGAGATTTGCAGATTTCAGATAATTTTATAAAAGTAAACTAAGTAAAATTATACCATGAATAAAAATTTTCGTTTCAATTTTTCACAATTATTTAATTTGCAGAATATTGCAGTTTCTGGAATAAAACGCGGAAACATCTGTCCGATAAGGTGGCAGGAAAAAGAGAAGAGGTAAAAAGTGGTTGTCCACATCCGGATCGAGCCGGATCCGTAGCAGGATTGCTACGAGAGCGGAACACGTAGACTTGCGTAGAGGGTTCGTAGCACAACTGTGGTGTTTCATTACAATTAAAATATAAACGTAAACGCTTGAATTTCGAGTTTATCTTTGAATCGAGGTATTATTTGAAATATCAAATTCACAGGTCGTATACCCCATCTAGTATAAAGGTTAATTATAGGATAGGAAAAAGGGCTCTAGTATGCTGTATGTGATGTAGTAGAAATGGATTCTAGTAAAATAAATTAAAATACAACTAAATTTTCACATAAATCATTAATATACTTAACATTGAATAAATCGTGAGCTCTAATTAATTTAAACCCAGGCTTTATTATCGCATTAAAATTCGTTATTAAGTTATCATTAAAATAAAGGTCTAAAAAAATCCCAGCAATTAATTTCAATTTGTCTAACTAATGTATTCTAAAATTGCATAGCGATATTGTCACAATTTTCTCTTCAAGATAATGTAATTTACTACAGGTAAAAGTATTTTTAAAGCCGGTCCAGTATTCATTACAAACAAAAATACAAAAACACTTTATAATAGTAATATTATAAAGAAAAACAATCTTTTTTCTTTATAATATTACTATTATAAAGAACTGCCGCGACTTCGCCCGCGTGAAAATTATATACTAAAACCTTCCTTGAGAACCAACCACTCTATCCATTGGTGAAAACAGCATGAAAATCGGTGCAGTAGTTTTTGAGTTTATCGCAAACAGACAGACAGACAGACGCGGCGGAGGACTATGTTTTATAATATGTAAGGATATTATACAATATTTTCCAGTGTCTAATGTTAACTATTATGTAATTTTACCATCGGTACACAAATATGTTTACCATTAGAGCATCGTTTATTTTCCTTAGCGTGTTCGTAACAGTGAGTTACCGCGGCGCGTTCATACGAGAAAGAATGACTTGTCGGAAGGAGTTAATAATCTTGTTAATTTGTTCGTATGTTACCCGCGGCGAACTCGTTGGCCCCGACGTTCTTTGTAATTAATGGGAACACCTCATTTATTAAATTAGTTGAAGGGCCCAACGAATAAGCTTACATGTGTGTTACTTACCAGCGTAGCGTGACCCATCGACCCCCCCGTAACGTGAACTGAACTGGCGATAAAAGACGTGGGTCTAACGAAGTAACGAGTCTACTGTAAATGGTTCAGTGTCATATGAACTTAACACGATAAATAAATTGCGCGTGAAGAAAATGAAATAAGAAAATTCATTTATCAAGTATGTGAGTATGAGAGCTGTGTGAATTTTGAGCTTTTATGATTGATTTCATACTAATTTTGCCAGGGATTTATTGAATATTTTCGAACAACCTAATATTTATCCAGGATGAAAAGTATTCTTTATGTTAATTTTGGTTCCAAATTTCATCCAAATTCGTTGATCCGTTTTTGCGTGATTGAGTAACAAATATCCAAATATCTAAACACACTAATATCCAAACATAGCATTAGAATAGCATTAGAATAAGAATAACTTAAAATACATATGTCTTCAAGAGGCAGTCATTATTGAATTTTAAATTATAGTTTTCATACTTGACAAAAAAAAAACTATAAAACTGTAGAAAGCAATACAACATTCCTAAAGATTTTCACCAATAAATTTTCCACTTCTACCTTAATATATGATAAAGTTTAAATAATATGAATAATGAATAAATCAATCATTGATGGTACAAAGGCAACAAAATGGGGTCTACGTATAAACTAAAGTTCACAAACTATACGCTTTGATCAATTAAATTTTATTACATGCGTTAATTAAACGGCGGCCTAAGTGAAAGATTTATTGGAGGTTTATCCCCACATAACCGTATCTTAAAGGGCATTGCTTAATGTGATACGGGGACGTCGTCTTGAGGTGAACGCTTCTAAGATTCAGATACTTGTTATTAAAAATAAATATTACATTTTTCAAAGAATTTTGGTGTTTATATCTTAATCACCATTAATATGCATATTATTAGCTCTAGCCCGCGAAGTAGTGGGTTAGTCCAAAAAGTTCTACTATTAGTTCTACGATAGAACAGATTCCGCGCAGTGAAAAAAAAATATATAATATAAAATATGAGCAAAAATTTATAGGGAAGCAATTAAATGTGTAACTTCGTTAAATCAGAATATTTGTTGTTTAAACTATTTACATTTGTTACATAAAACAATACTAATTTATTACCTTTAAAAATAAAATTGTACACAGAAAATATGACATTTTGATTATCCTTTGTTAGGCATTGCTTTTTTCGGCGCATGATTGTTGCCAATATATTTTGAGATGATCTCTCGAGAACAGTACTTTTTTTGATGAAAGGTACTCTATGTTCTTTTATGTATCTGACAAAGTGTATGCATAATTTCATAATGATCGGTTAAACAAACTCACTTTACATTTATAATATTAAATGTCAGGATGTAAAATTCACTAGGTACATATAGAATCTTATATTATTAACCAAATACTTATAATATATAATTAGTTGACTGACGAAGACCCAATGAGTTAGAAGTTATTTTTTATACATACACCGCATTGCGACAGGCAAGCATTCAAGACAAAGCTCTAGTGGCGTACAGAGATTTCCGCAAAGCAATTAACGAAAAAGTCTAACAGAAAACCTCGGGAAACTAGTAACAAAAGCTAATTATCCCGTGTTTACTTTGTAGACAATGGTGTAACAACGCTCTTTCGCTCTTTCGTGATATATGCGCTGTAAATTCTAATGCGAGTGTCGGCCCCGCGAGGTGACGCCGCCGTAAAGCCGCGCCGAATACGAAATGATCATAATAAAGTATGATTTCTTGGTCGGGGACGCGGCCTTAACTCGGATAATCACTCCTCAGGCGTACCCATATAATTCCTTAGTGCATAATGAAAGTTGATTAACATTATACCCGTCCGGGTTTAGTTGTGAGCGCGTATGTGTGTGTGTGTGTATGAGTGTGTCCGCTACAGATTCCGAGTCCTAATTAAGAGTGAGGGAGGGAGGGTCGCGGCCGCCGGCGGAGGAGGGGTATCGATCATCGCCCGCCAAGGAATCGACGCAGGGACCCGCAAAAAGGGGAAGCCCTCATCTGAAAATCAGCGTCCGACTAAGCCGGCCCGCTCTCAGCACATGTGTTTTGATTTAAATGCGCTCTAAGGGTCAGTTTAATTCGCGTGTGCGGAAACGAAACGCTTCGGGCGCGATTTGCAAATCCGATGTGAATAATTACACGGCTTACGAGCGCTTACCTACTGCCTTATAGTGATTTGCATATTTTCTTGTGGCTCAGAGTCGGTTGTCCACCGAATTACAATTTAAGTGTGCTTATAAAATATATGCCGCACTGACGAATACAGCGAATGGTATTTCAATCGTCTGTTCGGCGAGAAATTTGCTTCGTAACTTGAAAAATGATTTGCAACCCTTCGGTAACCCTCTTTGTGTGGAGAGGGTTAATTTCATAGTCGATAAGTTGTATTTTGAGAGCCTGTCGGAATTAGTGAAACTAAACAAATGGAAATATTATTATTGGTTTCTGTACAAAACTTTAATAATTTCTGGAATATATTCGTATTCCAATTTCTAATTGTTATTGAAAAAACAAGAGTGCAGTCAAAATTTCGAATTAAAACTATTGAAAAAGAACAATTGTAATAAAAATTAATGACATAACGTCTAACAAAATTACCCAATTAAAACAAATGAAGCATTATCTAACAAAAAAAAAACATTTCTATAGTTTTAATTTAGTTTTTATGCTTTTTGTAGTAATATATGGGACTTATAGGCTACTACTATATGTTTCCTGAATACTACAATTTTATGTGTTTTAAAGAACTGCTAATAGTCCATCAATTTATAATTAAACTGTAATATGGAAATTATTACACACTAGCTGGTGCTCGCGACTTCGTCTGCGTTGAAAAAAAAAAGCAATATAACGCTTGACCTCGTGTTGCTATAACACTTTGGCCAGGCATCAGTTTATTTTTTATTTTTATTTATCCCTAAGGAATAGTCCTTTTTTTCTGGATGAAAGGTACCCTATGTCCTTTCTGGTGTCCCAGATAACGTGTATGCAAAATTTCATGGTGATCGGTTCAGTAGTTTTTGCGTGAGTTACAAACATCCATACATCCATAAATCCAAACATACTTTCGCTTTTATAATATTAGTAATAGAGTATAGATATAGATATAGATGAGATTTCGCTATGAGTAGCGATATCGTCCGTTGGAGTTAAGAAGTACTTGCTTATAGTTTTCGAAGCTGCTTCGCAATTAGATGTCAGTTTGTTTGTAAATCATGTATTTTTTTAAACTTAAGTTTAGGATTACAGTTATTCGCAATCCCCAAGGCAATTTAAGTATAAAAACAAAACGACAAAAATATACAAACGGGGAAAGAAAAGAAGAAACATTAACAAGGTTGTGTTAAAAAAAAACGTTGGAAAACACTTATTTCAGTCGAGTGCAAATCGTCGACTGTCACTTCAAATCCGCCCGGACAAAATGGGAGACAGCAACAAAAATAACAATCAAATAGAGCATCCGAGGAAATGAGATCTGAAGGAATGATCACGCGCGACCCCGGGGACCGTTTGCCACTTCAAAAAGGACTTAATCTCTCAATTCGCTAAGGAGTTAAGCTTTAAAAAAATATTTCGATAGGCACAACAAAGGCGTCCCTCCCTCGTCGCGGTGTCTTTGACACGTTGCTGCCGGATTTTTTCGCGAGATCTCTACAGAAACGGAATGTCAGTCACTTTGTATCGGCTTTGTTGGAAGAGAGGTTAAGCGATGCTTTATTAGGCTCAGCTTCCGATCCGCAAACAGAGAGGGGCCGACGTCGCATTTTCACATTCGATAATTCCAATTGATACTTGAAATTATCGAATGGTAGAGAGCCAAATGCAACGTGCAACTTTAGCCCTCTCACAATCAATATGAAAATGTGACGAGTGGGGTAGCTTGGCAACCGGCGTCCCTTTAATTAAGAATACGTGACAAAAGACGAGACATGCTCACAAACACAAGTCGCGTTGAAAAAGGTCCGGATTACGTAACCCTTTTGGGCTTTTGATTTTAAACGCCTCGTGAAGTGAGCACGCCGGACCGTGGCGTCTAATTTGAAAGGAGACTTGACAAATCTGGCTTCGGGCAGCCCCTCGTTTAATCGAGCCTTCGTTACACGTGACGTCGATATGAATGTTGATACAATGAAATAATAGCGCCGAGAGATGTGGGCGGTCACTATGGTAACTCGGTTCGGACGGAAGCCGTATTTGAAAGGAGCTGTGAAAGGCTTTTAGCCCCGTTTGACCATTTATATTGGGTCAGCGATTTGGACGCTGACTCGACTCCGCAACCGGGATAATTAGCAGGCAAACAAGGAGCCCGGTGCCCGCACAACTTTCGCGGACCATTCAGGTGCTCTGCAAACACTGCTGCAAGAAGTTTAACAGCAGTTTAATTGCGGAACGAAAACAGAAGCGCACTGAAAACGCTTTAGTTTCAGTGAAAAGAACTTAGACCGGCAATATTGAGGTGAACAGATGTAATGAAAGCAACGTTTGCTGGTTGTGTTTATTGAAAACATGGAAGTTTTGTAGTTCATTTATGTTTACGTCGGTGAGCACTAGTTTACGTGCAACGGTATTCGCATGGGACTCACTTTGTTTGCTAAGCATGGAACAAATTATGAAACTTTTATTACATTTTTATGTTTATTTAAATTGATTTTTAGTTTAAATTAGTTATTGTTTTTGCCTGTTTTGAAATCTGATACCACCCTCAAATATTTTACTTACCTTCATAGTGTGTATCGTGTCTTATCACCCCGGATCTGCGAATTTTTCGAACCGGGGTAGAAACTTGATGTGGCGCCCCCTCTCACCAGAGTTTAAGATAAATTGTATAAATGGGTGCAAACTACATATTTACACTCTTTTTTTAAATGTTTTTAATCCTTTTTTTCATTTGTGTGACATAAAATTTAATCAGAAAAGACAACAGATATTTCTTCAATCTTTAGTGTAGTTCACAAGTTCAAATTGCTGTTAAATTTTTAAAAAGTTCAAAATACCACTAAAATTAATTCAAAGGGTTAACCATGAATCTTCATAATTCTGAGAGACACATTTAACATTATAACCACAATTTTAATTTGTTTTTAGTTCTATTATTAATTATTATTTCGATGATCATTACAAATTAATAATAAAATAAGTACTAATTAAAAAATGTAATGATCGTACTAAACAGATATCGTGCGAATTGCTCGAGGTCCAAATTTTGGTCTGTCACTAAAGGTAATTAATAAATAATTTTCATTTTTTTTTATAAATAAGAAAACTTAGAAAATGTAGATAAAAAAATAGGTTCTACACGAAATTTGTTCTAATTCATCATTTCAAATGTACTGTAGACTTGTGAAAGTTTCGCACATGTAGGTCTATAAATCCGGCGTGTCAGCAGCAGAACGGGCGAAGGTGTCCACACACGGCGGGCGATAAATTAGCGTTGGCGTACCGGCTCGTGACGTGCGTGCGTGACGGTAATCCCATCGCACGTGACCGCCTTTGCAAGGATTTAATTGTACCCACGGATGCGATGTTAATATTCTTCTGCGATAGTTACCCCTTTCCCTACAAGATATTCTTTTCATACAACGTTTCAATATATTGGTACTAGAGTTTTCCATTCTAATATATTTTCTTTCAACTACCTGCTTAACAAACTATCAAAATTACAGTAAGAAATATAGTACACATGTGAAAACTAGCTATTTCCTGTGACTTCGTCAACATGTCTAAATAATTTAGAGCTAATGTGTTAATTTAATGTATATACAATGTTACCGTGAAGTGTCACTTGACCACTTAATGAACTGAGTGGCAGTCAGCACAGTACGGTAAGGATTTATGAAGGGGCACCACTAGTGTTATCAGCAGCAATAGTGCAGAGAGAGTAAAGGAAATCACCGCCCAAAAATGTCACCTTGTTCCTTAGTGATTATCTTATCACACACATCTTACATCTCATGGTGTTACCTAGGTCCACAAACGTCAAGCCTCTGCCGCTTTTCATCATCAATCAAATTTATTTCAAAGGGTTAACCATAACTCATTCTTCTGCACTGGTACAGCAATTGTAAAACGAGATCGAACAAATAACATATTCTTGTACTAAGTCTTGACAAATTACATTAAGGCTAATACTCGTATGTATTACATAATAGAAGAAAAATGGTGGATATTCCAAACAGTTTTTTTTGCAATATTCTTATCTCTATATATATATTTTCTGTTATGTGAATATATAAAAATATTAATAAATATATGTAAACTGAAACGTAGCCAACATGCAGCAGGAAATTATTTCGGTAGTAGTTAATAACAAATAACAAAGACAATAAGAAGTACTTAATTAAAGCGTTGTAAAATAGGCCTTTAAATATACATATGCATTTCTAACAAAGAAATTACAAATGTTTAATCCGTTTACAATTAAAAAAATATATTTAAAAGTCATCATTTGAATCAATAATAATTTGATTATTTGAATTAACATTTCAATCTAATTTACTCTGCTTTTATTCGTAATCAAGTAAATCCGTAAGTCTCGTGTGTGGTACCTTAGCCTTATAATATATAATTGAAACCAAATCCCCATTGGTACAGAATAGGGCTGGTTTCTTGTGTGGCCGTGAGGGGAATTAATCGAATTAACCAATACAAGGTAAGTTAAAGAGAATTTTGGTAGAAATAAGACGTAACTTTGACTAGTGTTTGGGCAAAAACTGTTCCATGTAATTCTATGTATAACGTGTTATCAAATTGACAATAAATGATTCAAAAGATATATTATTTCCATGGATTCATATAACTCGTCAAATTTACTTCAGTTAGTTAATAATAATTAAATTAAGTTTAAATTCGCGATATGTTTTCTTTTGTTCGTAATTAGAGATAGGTGTCTATCGTTTTAGGATTAAAGGGAGATATGGTCTATTCATTTATAATTGGGATACTCAGACAGCACTCTCACCACAAATTCATATAACTAGATATCATTATAATCATTATCATCACATTGAATATAAAATCAACCTGGATCAGTTAAAATCAACCTGGAGCAGCGGCCCTTATTAGGTCGTCAATTCACCTTTTTCAGATTTTATACAAAGGAAAATTAACTGAATTAAACAGATTCAACTAATCGCACCAATCAAGTTTAATCAATTCGATTTCTAGTTGTGTAGTTTATAAATTGATTGTATAGCAGTTAGTGTACAGTTATTAAAAAAAAAAAACTGACAGTGTACTAATGAACCAGTGGAAATGACATAATAACCTAAATTAACGAGTGAAACTAGCAGTTGTTACGTTCATTACCCAGTGTAATACCCGGCGCACCTCACTTCGCTATCGATCGCAGAGCGAGCGACAGAAAACTTTCTAGACAGCTTTTATATGCACCGACTCTTTACCCTGCCGTAGAGTGAGCGCTCGATCGAACGCGTTGCGTACTCTCTACTCTGGTAATTCGAGATTATTTTCAATAATACAGCAATTTAATTGAACTAAACTGAATCGGAATATTTACATAAAACACTATTACTAACGACCCGCGCCCGGCTTTGCACGGATGCAACCATCACTTTAGAGAAGACCACCGTGAAAAAACAGCATATGTGCTGATGAGCGAGCAAGAGATGCTAGAGCACATTTTACTAATCCTTCCTAATTACTTATCTTAAATCCTACTGTGGTCGGCAGCGCACTTGCAGCACCTGTGGCGTTTCTAGTGTTATAGGCGACGGTATAGTCACCTAATATCAAGTGGACCGTCAGCCTGTCTGACGCCTTTAACATAAAAACAAATTGTAATATGCCAAATTTAAAAACGTTCATACTCTAAAATCTTTAGTGCGCCAAAGGTGTGGTTTAACAATTATTTTTAGGGAATTTGAGGTTTAAAGTTGAAAACTAGGTGAGTTTATTTGATTTAATTTATTCAATACCATCAGCATGCTATGATTTGCGAAAGCATTCGACCATGAACCCACATTGTATTGAATTCAACTTTTGCATAGAGAACATACTAAAGAAAGTTAACTTGCTAAGTATAACTAAATATAAGTTCGCAAAAGCATGCATTTAAAGTCACTAGACATCGGACCCGAAGTACTTTTGATAACGATTGCTTTCAGTTAATGTGAAGCATTCGTTGTAAATAAAAAACATGTCTCCTATTTGTAAGACATCAAATATGACGTCACCGGTGACGTGGCATGCATCCGACAGTTGATAGGGGTAGGCATCAACAAGCATATACACTTTGCGTTCTGCCCCGATGCCGTGCGAAAACATGTTATTTATAATAGTCCTATTCTGAAATTTAGAATTAAAGAAAATGTTCTCGTAAATTAAAATTAACGCCTCACAAAAATATAATTATGAGCAATAAAGATTGAATAAATGTTCAAATACTCAAGAAAAAGGGGACGCGGGCGAAGTCTTGGGCAAAATTTAGTTTTCCTATATTGTTACCTTCTGTTTATTAGTGGCCTTAGGCAAAATTAGTTATTAATCGATGTTATTTGTTCAGTTCTGTATTAATTTAAAAAAACATGAAGGTATGAGTCAACATACGATATTGTTGTGAACTTGTTTTTAAATATTAAAAAGAAATAACAAATAAATAAAACGAACAGTTAAAAGTTTCACAGTGTTCAGAATAAGGACGCATGGGGGGTAAGTAATCATATGATCCCATGTGAGGGTAAGTCTAATCATCTATGAAAATTAGGTTCCGCATATCTTCTGCTTTGTACGCTAATATGGAATTTAATTACTATTTCGACGTAACGTTACATGACGTTTATTTACCGAATAATCTTGATGTTGCATTAATTACATATTATTTATACTGTACCTATCTATAAACTGTAATGTAATTTATATTAATAATAATGTAACGATTATTTTTTGTCTTTAGTACATTTTGCTCGGGGAGTGAAGGAAAACTTCTCTAGGAAACGTGCCTGTGTAAAAGAAACTAGTGTAATCTTCGAAGACATGTACAATTATGACAAAATGCTGTTCACTGTCATGGCATATGTACTACAGACCAAACCTTATTTTTATGTAAAGGGCGTTAGACAGGCTAACGGTTCATCTGATGGTACTTAGGTGGATGCCATCGTCTATTGACGCAAGCAACGCCGTAAGTGCTACAACTGTGCTGCTAGACCTAAAGGTTAAGAGGTTAGAAGGAGATAGGGGAAGGGATCTGGGTTTACTTATTCAGTCACCGAAACCTGCCAACACACATGCCGATCTTGTCCACTACAGAGACATCTAATATATACAGAAATGCAACACAAAATATGTAACATACTTATAATATAGATAGTTATAAATATCTACAATGAAATCAATATATTATGTAGACACAATGCTCTCATGTCGGCTCTTAAACTTTAATATATTTTTAAACTAGCCGCGCGTAGCGTCTTGGGTTCTGTTGCTCGTACATCCATCATCCAATTAGTAGGGCGATCAATCATCGGCCCGATCACCCCCAGGCTACCTCGATGATATTTTTCCCGCTCTTTTGTAATCCAACCACTGGGGACTTGTTAATCACACGTAAAAGACACGGTGTGTTATATATGTAATTCGTTATTGTTTTTAGAAATAAACGGCTCAGTATTACATAAATCAATCATTTTTTTTTTAATTTACTCTAAACCGAATATTACAATGGATGAGGTTCACAAAAACAATGAGTTAAACTGGCACTCTTTCAATCATGATAATATAAAATCCAACAAAACGTCTCGCTATAAAAAGATGAACAATAATTCTTTTTTATTACGCGCCAAAGTGGGAATCTCATTGTCGGCGAGGAAATAAATAATATTAGGAAGGAAAAAGAAAAGGGAAATAACACAACATAAAATATTAAGATTCACCCTGGATTGGCATCATTCTGCGGTCGTCGCGGATTTCTTTTAGGGAGCGAAAGAAACCTACGTATTTGAATCTTAATGTTATTTGCATATCCGAAAAGTCATGAAATAAATCAGCCACGACGGACAGTGGGGACGGCGATTCGTTATGTTTTCTTTGTCTGCGCAAGTAGCAATTAATGCTAAATATTACTTACTGTCTTTTAAGATATTTAAAAGTTTTTTTCATTTTAATTTTACAAGAGTATTTTTGGGTGAATGTAAGTCAAAAGTTAAAGAGTTGGATTTAAAATATTCATTTTGCAATTGATAGCCCATTGAGGAAGGTTATAGTAGGCTAAATTTAAACAACAGGTGAAACCGGAAGACGCAGCTAGTAAGTAAATAATATGACACAATGACGCAAAAAAAAAAAATTGTAAACGCCAGTTTGTATAATATTATATTTATACATGTAAGCGTTTTGCTGTACGCCAGACATGAGAAACTTAAAAAGTTTAAGAATATAATTTAATAAACTTAAGAAACGACAGACTTCATAGTCATTGCAATTATTTTATGACTAAAAATACTTAACCCTAACTGCGATTTGAGAAGGGTTCACTTATGCGTATGACGTCAGAATAGAGAATCAAATTGCACAGTATTGTGCGCCAAATGCGAGAAAAACGAAGAAAGTGTTAGGCCAATATTTACATAAGTTGAGACAGAGGGGTTTTATAGGATACATACAAAAATATTCAGGGCCGAGGTGATGAGAGCCCTTCGGCGACTTTCATGCATAGCCTTTATGATGGGGAAAATATTTACAGCCGGCGCGAAAACGCAATATTTATGAACCAACTGAAAATAGAGCAGCTATTCATGGAAATTCTTTATACTTCACAATTCCTTATTCTTTATTTTTTTTTATTAAATTTTATAACCATCTATTTTAGTGACGACTTTAATACGACCCCTGCATATGATTTAACGTGTTAGCGGACCATCCGTCCCACGTGCGCAGACGAAGGAATACTTGTTCGCTGGACATAATGACATCTGTAATTATCTGCACACAATTACAATACTCATAATTTTATTGTTGTAATTAGCGGGAATTATGTAAGTGCAGCGTTAGTTAAGATAGTTTTCTTTTCAAGAACTATGAAAAACCTGATCTGCCTGTCCTCTGCGTAAAGAAGTATAAACTAGTTCATTACTATGAATGACCTCTGTTTAACCAGTCTGTAATTGATGTGTGATGGTATACATCAGACTTTATCTGAGGACTTTTATTCTTCCGTATCCTAATGTGGATTTATATGAGGACTTTTTTTCAGATTTTCCGTACTCTGTTGGCGTAGGTCTAGTAATATATAGTCGGAATAATCATAAACTTAATGACATGTCAATTGATATTAACTTAATTGTCATTTACAATCGACAGACTTTGATTTTATTATAGAATTTTGTGCCATATTCTTTGATCATTTGTCGAAAAAAGACGTATCGAGTTAAAACACTATTAGTTTTATGGGGATATATAGTCATTACAATTATACATAAGAAAATGAAATGAGTCAGTGAACTCTATGCTTGTTTTTTGTTTATAAACCGAGTGCGGAATCGTTATCGATTGTGCAGGCGGGAAAGTTTTTATGAATTAACCGTCAAACAAGTAAAGAAGAACAATGAAAAAACAAACTCTCCAAACAAAAATCGATGACAATCTGGGCCAAAAACTTTGCAGAACTTCGCCGGCAAAAAGATTTATATACTTATAAAAAAGTGTGCGCGAAGGGAACTTTTCGAAAAACTTTAAATTGCGACCTTGAACCGGACCAACTTTGTTTCAGATTACTATTAGTGGAGTTGAAGACTGGGAAGTTTTAAATGGGAAAGGGTTGGTATGGCGCGGTCCGCTTGTGTCATTAACTTTGAGTAAATATGATGGGGGAACTTTTACTTTTGATAGAGGCGGGCCACCCTTGATGTCTGTTAAAGATTCGCGTGTATCTGAATACGTGGATAGCGTGCGATGAACCGGGAATCGATCGTAGGACAACTATGTTTATATGGTTCATTTTCGCCTCTCGATACCACAAAACTTTTGGGTCCGGTTTAATGAAACAATTTACGAATGCTTCTATGTTGAATTTGGGTCACTGTGTTTTTGACACTCAATCGAACGCACCACAGGATGTCATGTTTATGTAGGTACAATGTATTAGCATACCAATAAGTAAAAAATATATACTAAGAAATTTTAATTTTTAGCTCCACTTACGTGCCTCTATTTTTTTTTTTCATTATTTGGACTTAAATTTAAGAAAAGTTACAGACCTTGGATTTTTTCCATGTAGATTGCAACAAAGGGCAAAAAAACGTAAAAAAAATCACTTTTCTTTTATGACTGACTTAGGCAGCGGCAACCTCTATAAAACTGTTGTTTAAAGACTTTTAAAAAGCTCTTTAAGAATATAAATTAGTAATGTAAATACTTGTACAGTGCATACACAAATATAATATACTTATTGTATCGGGGAACTGAATTTTGTACTACATACTTTAAATTGATTTAGACATCTCGAGATAGCATCGCGCGAAATTGTCTTGTAAAACAATGAGCCATCAACACTGAACGTTTCCGTCCAAAAGGCATTTAAAAAAGGCAACTTCGTCAATTGGGGACATCATTCTCTTTATTAACTGTTAACTGCGACCGGGTGTTTATGTAAATTGTTATTGCTTTTTAAAAAAAATCTCGTTTGACACGTCGAGAGGCCTCCTCGTTATTGCTAGAGGAAATCACCGCTTAGCTCCGCTCAGGATACAATAGGATTTTGAAGGTAAATAAGTCTTTAAAAGAGGAATAAGTAAATTAGAAGCGACAAGATAGAAATCTCCCCTATTTTTTCGGAGGTTAGGGCGAGAAAAAAAAAGACGATCGCCTTGGCGTTCGAGTGGCAGGAATGTATGTATGAAAATGAAGGAAATGGCTTCTGCCTATTACAATTCAGATTCTCTGTTACATTATTCTCTTCGTAGCACAGCAGCAGCAGGAGACATCCCTACAGTTAATTGACTGTGTTCTTCTGTAAGAATAAAAAAAAAACATTGTAAAAAGACAGTAATAATCTTTAAGTATATATAAAAATCAATCCTCTATGGACTTCAAAACTGCTCAACCGAATTTATTTCTGTTGTCACTTATGGTAAGAAGGATCAACGGGGAAGATTTGTATGTATAAAAACTGAACCATGGCGAAGCCGGGAGCGGGTCACTAGTTCCTAAATAAAAGGCATGTGCATGTGGTATTGCCTAATTTAATCGCGGTATTAAATGCCGACTGACATGAGTTTAAGTTTGTATATTAATATACACTGGACCGCAAAGATAATGGGTCGGTTAGAAAATCTTCAAAATCTTTAAAATTAGCTGACTTAGCTTTATGAAATAAAAACTAAATTATAGCTAAACTAAATAAATTTTATTTTATTTAAGCACATTAAAATATTCTTTAATTTAGTCTTTATTTTATTTATAGCTAGGTCAGGTTAGCTATAAATAAAATAAGATATTGTAGTTTTTCTAACCGACCCTTTTTCTAAATGATCCAGGTAAAGATCCTTCCATTTCCTAAATGTTATCAAAAATAAACAATGTATTATTGAAAAGTTTCTCTCCATATTATCATGATTAAAAAAATCCCTTTAAGGGTGAGTGCGACACTTTCGGACGGTATCATAACAGCTGCTTCCCGAAGATACCTACTTACTTAGCCATCGACCACTTTAAGTACGTTGTCCTTCCCCACCCATTATACCTGCTCATGTTTTTAAATTATAATCTCCAGATGGATTACTGAGGCGACGGTAAATTTTGAAGGTAATTAGCTTATGTTTTAAAAAATCTTAGAGGTATTTTTAATGAAATTGAATGGGAAAGTTTATTTATTTTGAATAAGGATAGTTAGCGGGCTATCCTGCATGAAACCGGATAACCGGAAGAAGTTGGTGGTGGTTAAAAGCATAGGTGGTTTAAAGATGTTTGCGTTTGTGCACGCTTATCTCAGAAACGGCTTAACCGATTTGAATGCGGTTTTTACTGACGTATTGATGATTACCTAGATTAAACTATAGGATACTTTTTGTCCTAGAAAAATTTTAGGTTCCTGTGGGATTTTCAGAAAACGAACTACAGCGCGTACGAAGTTGCGGTACGAATAACTGACAAAATATAATAACATGAGCAGTATAACGCCTGACATATTCTATATACTTTTGCTAAGCGTTGAATTTCTACTTTTAGATGATCCCTAGGGAACATTACTTTTTTTCAAGAATGTTTATCTTTATCCCTGACAACGTATATGCAAAATGTCATGATGATCGGTTGCTTAGTTAAGGCGTGAAAAGGTAACAAACAGACAGACAGACTGAGTTACTTTCACATTTATTGTTTAGTATGGATTTAAGAATTTTTTCCTTAAGAGTAGTAATTTATTTTGATGAGATTACGGCGATTAATGAGTTATTAAAAAAATCACAGGCAGACCTACACGTAATTCCAAAAATGCTGGCCTCATTTCGGCTGAGACGGAAGCACGGTTCGAATTAGCTTCGTTTGCCGAAGGGCCGCCTGAAAGTGACAGCTGTCAAAATATTCTCATTCAAACTGAATTAATTTAACAACTTTGCGAAATTAGATGTTAAATGTTATATTTTGCGTTGTTGACCAAGCATTGTCCTCAATATTCACTATTTTGAGAAAATCTTTTTAATTTTAAGTTAAGGTCGACAGATATTCCACTTGATGGGAGGTGGTTACTATCGCCTTTATCACAAGCAACGCCACAGGTGCTGCAAGTGCGCTGCCGATCGTAGTGGGATTAAGGATATGAGATTAGGAAGGGACAGGAAAACGGGCTCTGGGTTCCCTTACTCACTCACTGAAACTCAACACCACACTTGCTCGGTGATCTTCTGTAAACGGGTAGTTACTACCTGCAGACAGGCTGCCCAAACGATTGCGAAACGCAGTGAGCCCTGCCACTACTTTCCACATCCATGCCAAAGCCAACTTTGGAAATGAACCTGCCGTGATCCCTGAGACATAAGGCATTAGAAGCACCCTAACCACTCATCCAATGGGTTCGTCAATAAATCTACATTTTTATTCGTGGAAATTTTTTTTTATAAAATGGTATTCTTACGACAGTGTGTATAATTTTCGTTTTAATTTAGAAAATGTGTCTAATTTTCCCCAGAGGAGACCGAGAGAGTTGCGTGAAGTTGAAACTGATCTTTCAAGGGCCGCCATTGCTCCCAACAGTAGCCTCGAGGCTTCAGAGCGGGCGCCAATAGACAGTTTTACAGCTATGCAAATGTTATGGACAACAAAAAAGTTAATGTCAATGATAAGTGCGCCCCCTAGGGGACGATCTCGTGTACGCCTTTAGCTTTTTTCTTAACGGGGGAGTTTATTTAGAGACTCTAAGACAATTGTGCTATACCTATATTATCTTTGTAGAAAATAAAAATAAGACATACGATTTTTTTTACAGTTCACTATACTGGCATAAATTTTAATTAACGATGGATAAATATGTATTCAATAAATGAATTTGTTCTTACTACTGCTAAGAATTCCTATGGTACCAGGATGTACCATCTAATAATAAATCTGCCGAACAAACCAGAAACTAAATTAAGAAATTCCATTAAACAAAAATTAACATCTCAGTATTGTCTGTAATCATCGATGTACATTGTAGTATAGATGAACACATTTAGTTAAGTATATAATAAATATATTATATTATATTAATATAGAAAAATTATAAATACAACCAAATTTATTGTTAAATTGATAATCAAAATTATCTGAATTGTTGTAGGTTTTGTATTTTGACGAGGCCTTCGTGGCCTTCGAAATACTTTATTTTCTGATATATAATAATGTAATCTATTTAAAAAAATATTTGAATGATATACAAATTATAGATAAGTGAAATTTATTGCAAATAATATTTTTTAGAGACTGTTCCAAACTTTATCATAGTGACCTTATTGCATACCGATATAGCTTTTTTTGATATATAGACCTTTTTAGTTCCCTTGCAAACCCTGGTTTCCTCACATTTTTCTTTACCATAAAAGCAAATGTAAATTGCTTCTTATTCTACATTAATAATAATAGATCCATCCATGTAAGCGTAGACGTGACATTACTAAAACTTTTTGAATTTAGTGCAATAAAGAGACGATATAATTTTTTGGTGGTTTTTAATTTTCGTTCTTATATTTAAAAGAATATTCTATGCTATAAAATTAATGTGCATTTATTATCTCGATCCACAATTCACTGTTATCCCAATTGAAGTCACAATTCAGCATAGGATTGTTCTCAAGAGGCGTAGAATGACTAAGAGTGGCCTCGGATTAAAGTAGAATTTTATAAAAGGAGGGTTTCAAGACGTCACATTACAATGCACGAAAGAATTGAAACTTTAATTTTTTTAATTAAAAAGGAATGTAGAAGATAGGATCTAATTTTTTTGGTGTGGCTAATAATAAAAAATATTGTGTGGCTGTGTCATGGACACGACCATGTATTTTACGTTACGAGTAATATTTTCTTCGAATTCAAATATAGCATATATATACCAAAAATATTTCATCGTTTAGCTATCGAGAGGTGTTATTAAAATTTGGATGAAGATGATAGATATGTAGCTATAGCGTCAAACTCTATCTCCCTCACTTTTCTGAATTGCCTCCCAGTAACTATCGAAGCAAATTTAAAGATAAAAGTACCTTTGATCATTTACATTTTTTTAAATCAAAAGCGTTTCAAATAAGTGCCGAATCCTATCAATTGATTTACAAATTATACACGCATGTAAATGAAACGCTCTAACGAGTAGGTATGTGTCATTTATGATTCCCTTAAAATATTTTTTCCCTACTTTTTCTATTCTAACTGTGATAAAATTAAGAAAGCACGAGAACGGTGCAGTTATCTTACACCTGCATCGACCTCACATGAAGTCAACGAACTGTGATTGTCAGTCTAAGGGCCTCTTTCACCAAGTACAAGTAAAGTGTTGATTAGTTACTTTTAGAAATAATTTTATGTTTTATTAAATTATGCACTCGGTTTATTGCATCCTTCGATAGGCGAATTTTTTTTATTATTTTCTTTTTAATGTTTGGGTCTTTTACCGTAAGTACACACAAAGGTATATCAGCTCCATCATTCCCGGTGACCGGTGACTTTAAATGGCGGTTAGCCTACTTGAAACTTTACTCAGAAATGGTGAAAGAGGCCCTAAATGTATTTAGCTCTGCGGTAAAGAAAATTGTATTAAGAAAACATTCCACATCGGAGGCAAGATAATATTAAAAGGAATTGAAATGTTTCAATTATTTTTCCATTTCTGATTCATTATAATCAGTAAATAGTAATCTTAATTAAGGTACTATAATTCAAAATAACTTTTTCTGGTTCCTTGGTTTCATCGAAGCTTACAGTAGGTTTTTTTTTTATTACTTTTAGTAATAATATTATTAGAAAGTAATAGTATTAGAAATTTATATAGTTTTTGTATTTTATATCACTTTGATTCAGTTATTGAGCCGACACGGAAAGAAATAATATAAATAAATTTAAGAAAATTTTGTTCATATTTCAATATGTATAGTGGTTCTCTTGCCGAATAACAGTAGGTACTCGCGAAGTTTTACATGGAAATGAATTAATTCTTAGGAACGATGTGTGTACGCGATGCATCAGCGAGGCGATGCCTCGTTGCATTCATAATGCGGGTTCATTACCTCGCCTGAACCATGAACGAGCTCAACGTAATAGGTTTGGAAGAACGTTCACTTTAATTATGACTTGAATATAATCAGGTACTACCTATATTATTTTTCAGTATCTGTAGTCGATTTTCGTCATTCTTCACTTCTTCTTTCATAATATTTTAATTTTAATAATTCTGAAATTTTTTAACTGTTTTGAATAAAATATGTTAAATTGTATAAAAATCATCACAGTGTAATAAAATAGTCAAAAATACTATTTTAAAACTCTTACTTGACTTACGCTGGATTAAATCTTAATTGATTATTTGATTAATAATTCTTCACAACGAGGAGCCTTTTTCTATCAATGAGATAGACATATGGGTGACATTTACTATAATATCACAAAAAACATACAAGTATTTTTCAGTGTTTTAAATTTTATTATTCTGTGTTCAAGTTTTAATTAAGTACCTAATATTATGAATTTTGTTTTCCCTTTATTCTCTTTATTTTCACTTTTTTTTAATTAAATACAGTTTGAAAATGTTTGAAAATATTAACCGAGTAAACATATTTTCCTTGAGGCGATGGAAACGAGTGTGCATTTTTAATTTTTATTATCTACTCGGCTGTGGATGACGCTATGAATTTTTACTGAAGCCACCACTTTCTATTTTATTAAAGAACGAGGGGCTGGTTTGTTGTGATACAAAGTTATTAGACAGTGGCATTAGCACTGAACTCTTTAATAAGTAAACGGTTAACATTTGATAGTTGAAAATCAAGCCGTTGACGGAGATAAACGTGTACATAATTGTTTTTTTTTTTTTAGAAATGAAATACCGAACTATATCATAAGGAACCTCAAAAAATCTCTTTGTGTATTCTTACGGCAATTATATTTTTTAGGGGTCAGAAGAATTAATGTTACTCGTATTGATAGCACAAACTATTCGAAACCATATAATAATTTTACTGAACTTTTTTTATCATTACTGGTTTTTTTGTATAAACATGTAATAGGAAACATTCACAGAGGTAATCTTAATTGTTGTCTTTTTATGCTTTTTATTATTGTCTTTTTTATGCTATTTATTATTGTTTTTTAAAAAATCTCGATGTATGTTTTATTTTAGAAAAAAAAAAACAACCTTTGCTAAAGTAAGCTATGTTAGAATTTATACCAAAACATACTTTAAATGGTACAGCTTATCACCTGCGACATTAATGTATTCTTGCAGAACAGTGCGCGTTAAAAATAGTGGATTGAACTTATAATTTTAGATATATCACCTAGGGATTTTAGTTTTTAATTTAAAATTAAGTTTTAGTTTTAGTTTTCAGTTTAAAAATTAATCAAGTGTTTATCGCCACTCCTTTTTTCGGCTATTATAACATATAGCCAGCCAGTATTTTAAAAGACAAAAAAATCTGAGATATTACAGATAAGTAGAAACCGTCACAGCTAATAAAACGGAAACCCTTCCTGCATGTTTATCACGGGCATGGTCTCATGATTTAGCGCATGACAGCCCTATTTCACGTACGGTGCGTTCTAAATTGAATTGATATGTTTCCGCTAACGTGGTGGCGGGACGCGGCATTTTTCAAACGATATCACGTATGATATGCGCCAAAGCGGGCGGAAACAGTAGCGGGTACCGACAGAAAATTGTTTCCTAGCTTTTATTTACAACTTTAACAGCAACGAGTTGGAGTTCGAAAGGAAACTGATCTTTTTGAACATGATCTTTTTATTTGAAAAGTTCTTTATTTTAATATGTATACGTAAAAAATAATTATAGATTGGTAAAAATTTGTAAAATAAAAGTTTTTTTGCATTAAAGTGGACGTGAAAGTATGTTGTTTATAAAAGTAAATAGATAAAATTAATTCTCAAATTTGAAAATAGCTTTCAACATTTGCACATTTGTTCAGATTTTAACTCAACAATGTAACTGAATATTATAATATAGATTGCCTTTCATATCAAACAACTGAAAAGTTAGATATTTCTTAAAATATAAATATATTTTTACACGTTTATAAATTATGAAATAATACTTAATTCAACAATTTTATTTGGAATAGTTGTATGAACTATCGATATTATTGCGACAGATGTTTTACACATTCAATGATCTAAATATTTTGTATTTTTAGGTTTTTTTTTTTATCCAAACCCAGTCAAAATTCTGAAAGTAAGCACTGAAATTTATAACAAGCCGACATTTATTTTTTTATTTTATTTCTGTGTTTTAAACTCTGGCTGTAGGTATACAAATTTTTTGGTACAAAAAAGGGAAATTTTTAAATATACAAACTTTAAATAAAATTTATATTTCCTTTGAGAGATAATACTATGGTTTTTTTTTCAGACCATACATATTCGCGTCGGTTTCGTATGAAGTGTGAGATAGGGGCATAGTAAAGAAAAGAGTGCAAACGATCAAGTCGCAGTGTCAGACGATTCTTACTATGAAGATTTTCGTATATTACGACTTTCACTTAAGAAATGAATATTGATAAAAAATTTGATGAAATTTATACATTTTGGGATATGGGATAGTTTTGCAATACCATATCTAAATTCATTTAATAACAGATTATAATTGCTTGCTTTTACCTGGTAGAACATACAGTATGTAAATAGTCATGTCTTATCAGAGGTTAGTTGTCTAGTTTAGGTAATATTTTTTTAGGATACATTTTATGTTATTTTGTGTGATTTCGTTTTTCAAAACAATAAGTAAGTTATTAATGAGATGGTGAATTACATATTATGAGGTCCTTTTGCCATACTTATTAATAAATTTTGCCATACTCCTTAATTAATTAATAGGTCGAGTGTCGACACTCTCAAATATATGAAAAGTTTAAACCAGGTAAATTTTAAAATGCCCGCGTGCTATTCCTAGTAGGAACAAAAACAACCTTTCGCCCCTGCGACTGTATCAAAATGATAAAAATGTTGAGATCCAATAACCATTCATCCATCAAGTGTCAAGATATAATCTCGGGATGGCTGCTGCGACTTGCTTAGCCCTCAGACTTGGGGAGCGCCGAATATAAAAATGGCTGAAAGATTTACAGGTTTCGAGGAGAGATATCGTTTAAAGGCAAGTGCATTGTGGAGCCGCCTAGTGAAATTCCATTTTTGAGACTACTAAACACATTAGTAACTAAGTTTAGAATGTATGAAAGAGGTTGTGCAATATATTGATTCCCTGTATCTTATTTAAGCAACATGTATGTAGATGGAGTTTACACATTTAGATAAACATAAAAATATGTTTATACTAATAGCAGTTGCAATTAGGTGCATTCTATTATGTTTTCAATCTTTATAATCGCTGTAGGGTGATATTTGTAACACAGGTAACTTTGATGCATCTTCTGACGATGACGAATGATGTCATTTCAGTTACAGCTTATACTGAATACTTTTCGGCATGTATGATATAATTTGTAAAATTACAGGAACTTACATTATTTAGAAATAAATGAAAATTCTGATTATATTATTGTAGGAGATACTTAATAAGTATAAAATTCCCATAAAATATAAAGTCATAATGTATGCTTATCTCCACTTCTCTATACTATAAAAGTTTGTTGGTTCTTGTTCAAGATATCATTTCTTGTGAGGCCGGCGTAGTAAAAAATCTGTTTGTATCTGGCATTCCGGGCCAGCGAACGATTTAAATCTCTTAAGCTCAGTGCGACCGGCCGCGGGCGCCACTCGAGAACTCACAAATCTTTCATAATCTTGCCCAATCCCACGAGGGGCGTTTTTCATAGTGTACTTACATTTGTACAGGTCGGAGGGCGAGCAAAGGAACTACTTTCGAAACACTTCTAAGAATTTTTTGTCCGTTGTTTCAATGGGTTTTCAGTGCGCAGGTACTCGTTTCCAACAACAACGCTTTAATTTTATTGTACCGTATCACATCATATATTTATAGTACAAAACATGAAGGGCACGCACAGGTACGGTCGGTATTCATAAGCAAATACAAGGCGGGGGACCCCATAATTTTCGGTTTGCATTTTTCCATCGCGACCGCGAACTCGATTTCCACTCCCAAGGGCGAGCGGACGCTCGGCCTCAAAAATATTAATGAAAATTTTTACATAAATTTATTCGAGAGGGCCCCATGCATCGGTCCGAGAGCACGCTTCTGTTTTTTATTTATTAATTTAATGGTATATTCGGTCTAATTACCTGCCTGAGGTATAATTCATTGGTTTTGTGAAATATATCCACATTTTGTAGAAACCAGTTTGTTTGTGTGGGAATATTTTATAATATATATATTTTTTTAATTATAAAACTGAATTTTTTAGTGGCTATTTTAAAATTATTTATTACTTGGTTTTTAATCTGTAAAGAGGATTATAGAAATATTAGAAAATGATAAAAATGGAATGATAGAAGGTATTTTCGTAACTCTAGAAATGAGACAAAGATAGAGTACGACGAAGCATAAATAATGAGTTAGAAATCATTCTAATTCTTTGTAATTATTTGTAATACCATTGTGATGACATACTCGTAAGAAGAATAAATAAAAAACACGAAATTTAAAAAGCTCAAAATAGATTCTTAATTTTGATTAGAATTTAGAGAGATGATGTTATATGGTACTTATAGGACTTTTGAATTTTGTATAAAACTTTTTTTATGTAACGAAAATGACTTATATATTGAAAATACTCGTATGTGGCCAGGTCAGGAGTGCGCCCTCCATACGACAGGAATTTCAAATTTAAGGATGACGAAGCTATGAGAACAGCTAGTATATCGCATAATACATTTCCTGTCAATAGAAGTCACATTAATTTTATTTGTTAACGTATAGTCATAATTTCATTCGCTATTTATATTAATTACTTTTAGATACATATCTATCTAAATGTATACGTTTCGCCCCCAGTTTATTGGACTTTGTATAAAAATCAAAGCATTCTTGGCTTAACCCTTTACCGGCGGCTTCAAAAGAACAAACGCAATATATCGGGGTTCGGCTTAATTTGCCCAGTGCCGAACTTTAATGCGAGTGGTCCGGCCAAATGCTCCAAATTACTCCGCGATATTTTTAACTTGCGGAATGCAACCGTTTTGGGTTGCTCTCAACAATATTAACGGATTGTTGACTAAGGATAAAGGAAGTAGCTATTTTAAACTGCCAACGACTGTTTTTTTTTTTCTATACAAAAGCAGTAAATTAACCTTATTTATAGTTCTCGAAGTTGCGTCCCCAGCGTGCATGAGGAGCACTTTCTCCAAATAACATGAATAAACAAGAGGGCGCACAGATTCCTAATTTGCTCAACGCTAAGATTCGAATTTTTTCTTCAAATGAATTTCTCATCTTGGGGGACATTGGCTTCTTGCCGTGTTTACAGAGAGCTCCCGACGAGTCCCACTTTGTTGTTTAATGAAATTATCGGTTTACCGAGTAAATGAACAAAGCCAGATTTCGCTTTCGACGGCCCGGTCAAAAAAGGAGAGGGAGTCTGTTTTTGTTTTCCTCGGCGGTAGCCGCAACTGACTCCTTTGTGGTATTTCCTTACCTCGACGCAGTACTTAATCAATTATCATCGATTCGTTAATTCACGATGCAAAAGGGGGTTTAATGAAGTTCATTGTGCTGAGCACTTTTGTTCGACGTTACAAGACTAGCTCGGCAAGAAATAGGAAATATTTTACCCGTAGAGTTTTACACATATGGCGAAATAATTGTTGCGACAACTTGGGAGCTCAATTACGGAGTAAGAAAGAAAAGAATATGGCGACCCTCCGCGACAGTAATGGCCGTTCCGCTTAATTATATAAAGTGCTTAAGTAAATGATAGCTAATTCGGACCCGTGCCCGTCGCCCCGTAAACAAGAGGTGTGACTTTTCACCATTGTCGACGATCTGTCACTTCCACTTCCGCAATAGTCCCTTTTGGACCATTCTTTCTCTTATTGTTGCCTTTTTCATTGAAAAGATTTTTTTCTTTTCTCCTATTCTCATCCGGTGCCTGCAATTGACACCCTCCGCTAGTGTTTGTTGTAAAGCTTTGATTAAATGCTTCTGTAAAAATTAGTTACGTCTTCCCTCACAATTCAAATTTGGTTGAAAAATGAATTGCAAAAAAATTGTAATTCTACAAGAGTTTTTTTTTGTAATAACAAGAAACACAAATTATATTAGTATTCCACCTTATTTGACCATGACGAGGCTGTCAAATATTTTGATTCTAAATTATTTTTTTTATCAGTGTTGTCGGCGTGTCGGAGTAAAATTTACATTTAAATAGAACATCTGCGGGCAGGTCGACCCTCTTAAGGCTTCCATGGCGTTCTTCTTACCCGCTAATTTGTAAATCGCTTCGTAATATCGAAAAATTAAAATGCTGATGTCATATTTTACTCGCTATTTGTATGCTAATTGCGACGTCTTCAAATTGGAAGGGATGGGCTCGGATTAAAATATCAATAGGCAATCGTGATAGATCAATTTAAGACATTTCTTAAAGACCAATTATGCGAAGAACGTGTGAAGAATTTATGAAAAACTTTCAATAAATTTGAACATAACACATTAGGTTTAGCTCAGAACAGAATAATTGTTGGAAGGGAGCTGGCAAAACGCACTCGCCAATCGTGGAGCACAGTTGTGCTTACTTGCACGGTCTATGTCTTGAATATACATACGTTAGTATCGGGTATTGGTCGTGGTCCAACTACTTTGTCCACCTGGGTGGACCATGTTCCTATGTTCACCCAGGTGGACTATTCAGAACTTCTAAGAAATATTAAATATTTAAAAACACATAAATTCCATATTGTACAGTAATTCTCTATACTTATAAAATCGTTTTGTCCTAACTGACTATCAAAGCACAGCCAAAATTACTAAACCTAGAAATCTCGAATTTGGAACATAGTTTTGTTTTATAACGTAAGCATCCGCTTAGAAAGAACTTTTGAAAATTTCAACTCCACGCGAAGCCGGGGGCGTGTCGCTAGTAGAGTAGATATAAATACAAAAGCAGTATATGCCTATAATTTAAATAAAGACATATCATGCAATTGTAATGAATAATTTTACGTGATTTTATATTTGCATTGTATTTCATACGAATGAGCAAACATACTAATTCAGTTACAGTTTTCTGTGGACATATTAACTGTAAATAACATTTATTTATTTACAAAAAAATCTTTCTTTAAGACGACTTAATTCAAAATTACAGTTTAAATGTATCTACTAATGTATTGTAGTACAATGCAAAATTTACTTCAATACAGCCGCCTTGATGAGCCTTAATCTGACGGTTATCCCATTTCTCAAGTCTAACATCGCTGCAATTATTTGTAAGAAGGGTTGAGACGAGCGCAGTAAACCTAATGCCGCAATATTCGTAAATTAAAAGCCTTTGCCGAGTCGGAGCCGCGTAAATATTATTTTTTTATGTTAATAACCTCCCGATTGCGTTAATAAAGCCTTACATCTCGTAATTAGTCGACATTGTCTGCAGAGGCGTTGGAGCGTAGTCGAGAAATGAATTGAAATAATTTCGCTGAACTGCTTGCTCGCTCTGCATTCAGAGATTTTGTTATCTTTTTGGGTCGCTGTTTTTAATTTTTATAAATTCCTTTTGTATGTACGTATGCAATTTTTTTCTGCAAATCATATGTATACACGAACCTTCTCGTTTATCGCTCTTTCCATAAGTGAAAACCGCATCAAAATCCGTTGGGTGGTTTAGAAGAAATTAGAAACATAGCACAGAAACATACAGTAGCAGACAGTACTGATATAGATATATAATATAATAATTATTCTCAGATTTCACATTTTCTACTACCGAGCAGGCGATACAGTTACAATTTGTTGACAGGTACCATTAAAAATAATACGTGTGTATGTAATTAATTAGGAATTTAAATAATCTCTGACGCCGAGTTGCGCAGCCATCATCTCCGCAACAGTGGGTCCATTAATTAATAAATTAAACAATCCTGTTCTTAATTCTGCGGCGGCTTGCTTGAGCCGCACCGAAAATATTTGCCATGTATAAATTCGCGCGGCGGATGATGAAGACAACCCTTCAACGGCGTGCCTTCTTTATAGCTCTATTTGTGTATTTTAATTACTGTCATTATATGCTAATGACTACCATCCCTTTTTCTTATCCTTCTAAATGGGTTATTGCTGTCTTATATCTATATCGCGCAGATTTATTAAGTCGTTATGTTCGTTTAAATAATAATAATTACATTTGACGTCAAATTTTTTTTAGCGTCTGTACTTTTTTGATTAATTGTTTTGGTGCTCCGTGACCGTTTTTTGTACTTTATTATTATTAAGTTGGAAGGGAGTCGTTTGACGTTTCGGAAAAACTAAATTATTTTGAGTCATTGGGCTTGTCATGTTTAATTTGTGCAAAATTAGTTTATACAAATGGGCTTTTTTAAATATTTTCCATTATGATAATAAATAAGCGCTCTGTGGATATAAAAAAGATCAACAGAGCATTCTATGTTGATCTTTTTTGGATAATGAGAAGTAGATTACTTACGACAAGCATGTGCGGCAAATATCACGGCCAAAGGACGGAAAGGTAATGTTGTACGAGTAAGTATGGTGGAATTTGTAGAGATTGTTTTATTAATATAACTTTATAATAAAGGTGAAGATGAATTAATTGAGAAATAAGATAAATTATTTGTTCATAAGTGTGGAAGTGTCACTAGCAAAATCTAAAAAACTTCAAATTACATTTCCCATGTACTTGTGACATATTAGCTGGTGCCCGCGACTTCGTCCGCGTTGAACGATGAAAGGTACCCTATGCCCTTTCTGGTGTACCAGACAACGTGTATGCAAAATTTCATGGTGATCGGTTCAGTAGTTTTTGCGTGAAAGAGTTACAAACATCCATACATCCAAACATACTTTCGCATTTATAATATTAGTCCGGATTATAATGTACATTAAATACAAAATATTAATGAATGAAAATAGTGACTTTCCGAAAAAATTTATTATAAGTGTGTAATTACATAACTAAGCGTCTGAATGTAATTCGTCAAAAGTTAAAAAAATGGATATTAATCATCCACCTTAACAATATAAGTTAAGGTACCTAGTTCTAAAAATAAAAGTCATCGTGAGAAAACTCGTCCGTGGAAGAGTGGTCGGGAGTTGGGAGAGAAGATGCAAATCGGGAGTCTTAACGACACACATTTTCTTTCCCTCGTACGTTGAAATCTCGGAATTCTTTTACATAATCATGTGTTGAAAATATAACAGCTTTTTAGCGAGGGGTGGTTGATAAACTTCTTGTTATGCATGATGCGTTGTTGGCAATAATATCTACACATATTTAACATAATCTGTCTTTGTGTGTGTTTAAGGAAATAAAAGCATTTCACTTTATAATTTTGTAAGTCTTATTTCTTCCACGACTGTACGTACAAGTAAATGCATACGTTTGTTTACTTATGTATATTTTGCACTTTGTTTAGAATGAGAAAATAATGTAGTATCTATAGATTCGTAGGTATGTGTGATGGGATGGCAGATGGTTATGCAACGCTAGAAGAAGTAAGGCAGTAAATTCAAGACATAAAAATAGATCCTCTAACTTTTTTTCAAGGAATCAAGGAAATGCGGGAAATCGCTGGAATGCGGGATTGCAAACCCTAGTGTGGACTCACCATTCGAGCTATGTACCACTATTTTAATTAGGTTGACTTCGACTTGACACATAATGTTTTAGAAGACGATTTATAAAATTGTAAAGGTTGTTTTGGTCTACCCGGATTAGTCCAGGTCAAAATCCAGGTTGCCCCAAAATAGTCTAATGTGGCGTCTAAATGAGTCCTAGGCCGATCTTATTTTTTTTTTTGTAACCGCGCAATTGAACTTATAAAAATAGAAATATAAATGCATATTATTCTAATGCCCCCTTTCCCGAGTGACTTTGTTTTCGTGTTCAAAAACAAAAGGATTTGCATTCATTGCATGATGTGTTTATAGAACAAACACACGGAGCTGATGAAAACAAATCCTCTGTTTTGTTCACAAAATGTGCTATTTTGAAGTGTTTTTCATCCTTCCACATAATAATAATATTAATAAAAAATTAGCTTTATACAGTGTTAGTAGAAACACGTAATGTTTTTACCATAATTTCGCCTTCAGCAAAGACACCGCTTGTCCATATTTACAGACGTCGTTCATTTTTACGAAGAGCCGTATCGCCTTTTTACGGCCGTCAACAGTTTATTATTATATCGCTGAAAAGGGGGTTAAAGATGCATCTTTGTGTTACAATTTAGTTGCAGGTGTTCATATTTTTATATAAATTGCGGTAACACTTTCAAGAACATATAAATATTTGCTTTGATATGTGATGCCTTATACTTTTTCCACTATAAACAAATTGTATTATAATACGATCTTACGTAAATAATATATAAATATTGACAAATAAATTAATATTATTACCATAGTTTTGTAATATTTCAATTAATTTTCATCTGAGTCTGCCATCACGATTTATAATTGTCTATCAGTTCTGTTAGCAAAAAATATGATAATAAAATTGCAATTAAATACCACCTTGTAATTGTAAATTTATTCATTATTATTATTTACCTAATTATTATAAATTCATTATTCCTACTTAATTTACAAATAGTGAAGTTACGGACCGAAAGTATACCTTTCAGTTTTGCCAGCTTTTCTATATTAAGGTATTTAATTTTGTCTGTGACTTTTTCGCGTATTACATATCTTGTAGATTATAGTCAATATTTTATTTTATGTGGAAAGCTTCATCAAAATTAATTCAGTTGTTTTTACGTGAAAAAGTTCATCCTCATTTTATTATATTTAATAGTATACATAAGTGAAAATAGTTTCGGAGATTATTCCATACATTAATATTTAAAACCAATTAAGATATTTTCAGTTTTTGTTACTGATAGTAGAATATAGTACTTAGTATACTTAGTAAAGAAATATAATGTAATATTTTAATATGTTTAATAAACAAAAATTTAAAAATATATCTTTTACTAACTTAACAAATCATCAACAATTTTATTGTTATATTTTTATGCAATGTACTTCATTGCGATCAGTACGAATTATCTTTGTTTTATGTATTTATTACTATATTTTCATTGCCTACAATTGGACCTGAAAAAGTTTTCAATGCACTCTCGGTTATTCAAGTCGTTCAGCTCGGTTCGCTCAAATATTTATTGTCATTGAAAATCCAGTTGGGAAAATGTATGCGGGCGTACGAGCGGTAGCATGTTTCCTTGTCGCATTAGGCATAAGTAGTGCTCTCTCCTCACCCTATTAACTGTGATATATGCGACAATTCTTTTCCCAAATCCTCGAAACAGAAGGGAAACGGTGTCATATCGCGCGGTTCGCTTACCATCGACATCTCGCGTGCGCGACTCGCTAATTCCGCCCGGATAAATGATTCCTTTGAATTTTTTTCCCGATTCATCACTCGTTATCGGATTGCTCAGGTGGGAGTGTGATTTTTTAACGTCGCACGTTATAAATGAGTACAAAATCAAATATTTTTTGGTCCTAAATCACAGTGAAGCGCTAAAATATTTACTTAATAATTGTAGCTGATATAGAGACATACTATAATGGAATATACAAGTTTTATTATTTAATATTAATATTTGTAAAGCAATTTAATAAAATTAAAACATCTTTCTTTCTTCATTTCATCCCTATAATCACGTTTGTAGCATCGTCAAATTAATTATACTATTGTTCGCCTACATGTCGAAATAATTTCGAATGTGGCAAACAACTAAGTAACTAAATTGTACCAAATAATCAATAGCTAAAAAAAAACGAGTCAAATATACTGGACTTTATCTTATCTATACCATCACCAATAATCATGTTATTTCACGGAGATGTTATGTTAAGAATCGTGTCATGTATACGAAAAATAGTTATTTTAAATTAAAACCAGAAATAATCATCCATTAAGCACATAAGCGGAAATAGGTAAAAGGTTGAGTTTGTTGTCGAATATGGAAGATGTACGAATACAGCCTGCGGGCGATTACCGAAAAACCTTCACACAATTCCGACTAATAAGAAAGGAACACGCGTCCCAAACGCAATTCACGTGTTCAGACAAAAACTGGCGATGTTCCCCTCCTTAGACGGTCGTGTGTGTGATGTATGCAAAAAGGGAATTGAATAAGGTGATTTCGTTCCGCGGGGTTGCTCCCGTAGGAAAAGAATCCGGTAATGGCGAATACAATAAATTTTCATAAACAAATTGCGTTTTGATGGCAACATATCGGCGCTGTGCGGCGCGCGTGCGTCAACTTCCAATAAGGATTGATAGGGAAACAATGTCGCGACACTGATTGAATGTCAATTTGAGGTTGGCAACGCGTTCCCTGTATAATTTCTGTAATGGCGTACACGTCGCCCTTAACGACGTGCAGATCGGCGACAGTGTGCCGAATGTGTTCGTGTCTTGACGATAAATCGATTTACAAATCTGATGACATTTTTCAAACTACCTACTTGCAGACGTTTCTCGTTATCTCTTCTTTATTTTTACCTACCTTAAAATTATTTAATTTAACTAGATAGAAAAATGTATGCAATAAAGAAGACGATTATAACGATCATAATTATGTTTATTTAAAAAAAAAATAATGAATCTGTTTTAATTAACGTAATTTATACGTAATTATAGTAAATAGTTGTTACATTTGTCATATTTAATGACTATAGGACAACCGGAAGTAACTAATTTATTTCCGTCAAAAAAGTACCCGGAATTCCGGGAAAATATATCATATACAAAATTTTAAATAATCCATTGATTATTTAAAAATTATTTAATTAATTTGTATATGATATATTTTCAGGATAGCCTTTTCGTCTATTGAACCGTCCGAGGCAAAGACGCATAGACAATGTTTCTCTATAAGATTTGCATTTATTATTACTATGAAAGTAATATAATTTTTACCACAAATACCCAGCCAATTCAATAGAAGTAGTTAACTGATATAATGATTTCTATTAGCAAGCAAATCATAGCAAGAGTACAACGCGTGCTATGATTTGATTTCAATATCAGTGTAGACACTGATATGCCAGTTGATATGATGACTTTAATATGCCAGCAAAGCTTCGATTCTACATTAACAATAAACAAATGTTCTTGATACATTTTTTTTTCTATTGAAAAAGCTATAGAAAGAAAAATGATATTGTTTTGCAATTATGGAGCGTAGAATGGTAATGATAGGGGAATGCCAATAAAAGTACTCAACAACGTCACCTGTGAACCCGAGGTAAATTTTCACACTTGCTCCGTCACAGCACTCACCGTGCGAAGGGAGAGACTGTCACATGTAGCCGCTTCGAGGAGTTTTGACTTGCAAAGCAGCCGAGATTTTTCACGAGGGCGGTAATGACTGCTTGATGTCTTTAGGGCCAGTAACATATGGAGAGCACGCAAATAAAATGTATTTTATAGTAATAATGGTTTTCATTTAAAAAAGGAGACCTTGTATCCTAACTTATTTACAAAAAACTCACGATTAAGTGATTTCTTAGTTTATTTAACTTTATTAATATTAATAACTAGCTGGTGTTCGCGACTTCATCTGTGTTGAAAATAAAAGATTATAATGTGTTTTTTTTGTTTTGTACTTTACAATTAATGAAGTTTTTGTGTGTTTGAAGACTAATAATAATTGTTTATGACTCTTGGCAGAAAATGGACTAAAATTGTTACAATAATTAAAACACAAACACTCAAATAAATGTGATAGTGTAAATAAAAAAAAAACTTAGATTTATAAGTTAGTAATTTTTTTTTATATCTAATAAAAGAGAAAAATTAAAAAATTTATACCCGTTATGAGTAACTTGCAAACAGTTAACATTCACGGGCAGAAGTGGCGGAACAAGAGACAAATAAGGACTTCTCATTAAGCATTCAAATACTATTTCCTCACATATGAGGGAAACGGGATTGTGACAATCCGTATTGTTCCATATCTCATAACGTGTGGCCCTTTGACAAGACATTTGAATGTAGAATGCTAATACAAAACGTAGTATAAAGGCTCCTCCACACTTGGCTAGCTCGGAGGCGCGCCACCTTTGATGCGCGTATGATTGCCCGCGCCCGCGACACATTGGATCTATATTGTTGTCTTTTTCAAGTTTCGTAATAAGGGATGAGGGTGTATTAAAGCCTTTTATCCGGCTCGTCACGCCGCGCGCCAGGACGTGGGGTCGGAAAGGGGTTTAAGGTGAGTAAACATTAGCTCTTTTACATTTTTGCAATTTCATCGAAGACGCCTTCGTACGGCTGTTTACAGTGTCTAAAGTTTGCCTCAAAGGTTCCGGTTTTAACTCTTTTAAAGGGGTCGCGAAATATAAACGAGTTGGATTATTGCAAATATGCATTAGTGTATTTCAGCTTAAGGCGAATAAGTGTACCTACCTGAAATGTGGGACAGCTAAAATGCTACCTGAACATACAAAAGAATATCTGTAGAATTCTTAAAACAAAGTTTTGTTTTAGGAATTCTAGAAAATTTTTGTTATAACTCATTTTTATTATTAACTATTCGAGTAAATCTCGCAGTGAGTTATTTTTTGAAATTTTGTTTTTTATTATAAATGCGGAAGTCGGCTAAACGGAATGTTTTGGTATGTAATTTGCACAGCCGCAGGAAACTTTATAAAATTTTTAGCTGTGCTAAAACTACTAAGTATAGGAAGCTATAATTTGGAACATAGGTTTATTTTATAACGTAAACATCCACTAAGAATGGAATTTTGAAAATTTCAAATCCGTGCGAAGTGCTAGTGCGGGGTGGGTTGCTAGTCATTTAATAAAAAAATTAAAAAAAAATACCGCCGAGCGAATGCCATGGTGATTCGTTGCCGTAAACTCGAGATTTATCAGGCCACTGAATTTCCAATTGCTAAGGTACCGTGTCGCCTTAAGAACAAGGTATTAAGAAATGTCGAGTGAAGTTAAGCCGCATATTAAACTCGTTCTAGGCCCGAGGCCAAGTCTGCCGCAGACTGCAAATCTTGGCTGCATTCTCGAACATTCCACGAGATGTAGCTCAGATTAAATGTGGCAGTGTATTCGACAATTACAGAGCGGTATGTATCCAGTACGAGGAGCCGCAGGTAAGTGTGCATATTTCGGAAGTGAGACAATATTAGCCGCCAGCACCCGAGTGGAAAATGAGCCTGTTTAGGTAGCTAATTCACAATGGCTTTAATGTTAAGGAACATGTTCCTCGCAATGCAGCACAGGTATCGTTTCCCGCATGTCGGAGCCATTTGAAATATATTAACTAAACATTATGCAAATTTGTGCAACGACGCAACAGTAGCGAGAGAAAATGTGTACGTGAAATCTAATTGCGAAAATTGTGAACGTTGGAAAAAGAAGTGTATATTAAAAAAGGGGAATTCCTGTGTTATTAACGTGTATCTTATTCTATGCTATCAGGGTCAGTGGCCATCTACAATCAAATGCGCTGATTGGCTAAATTTAAATGTTATACTTTCCTAATATACAAGTATGTTCTTAATTAAAAATTCATTAATTTCTTTTAAATTGATGGTTTATATAAATATATTTAATATGAATTACTCGTATAATCACAAAGCTGACATAGTTAGCGATCTCTGAGCTGAGCAATATTTAGCCTAGAACTTAATCGTCACTATTCAGAGGTAATCTCAGCATTCTATCTACAATTATTGTATTCCTAAATATATTTTTTATCTGTAAATATTTACAGCTATAATAAAAAATAAAAATAATTAAATGCGTTCAAAATTTGATTTCATATCAACTTTTTACAACTCTTTTGTAGGTACATAATTTGTAAGCTTCGATAATATAATCCATAAATGAAGTGAGTGTGTTCAGTAGCTGTAAATGGCACGTTCATAAATCGTAAATAAGTGTAGATTGCAATTGGAATGGGCGACAACAAAGCGTGGAGATGCATCGTTAATTGCCATGGAAGAAACAAGACGCGGTGTCGCCGCCCGCCCGCCTCGCGCCGCGGGCTACCACAATTCAGAAATTGCTCATAATTCAAGTGTAATCTGCGGAGGTCTTGCGACGACCTGCATCCTGTGCCTGATATCACGCGATCACGGTCTCATGCTTTGTTAAAGAGATGTTATTTATCGAGTTAAAAAGCACTAATCTAATTTATTTAATTTAATTTATTTTATACAGTGATATGAAATTTTTAAAAATAACCATTTTATTTTTGGAACACCATTTTAAATGTTTCAGCATAGAGAATTCAAATTAAAACATTAATAACTACTTGTGACAATTATTATTATAAAAAAATACATACGAACTTTAAACTTTATCCACATAATTGATATTCACTGATTACAAACTTACGATCCCTAATTTTTTCCTATGAATTATGCACGCAAACCTTCCTCAATTATCATTCTTTCCATTAGTTGAAACTGCATTAAAATTCGTTGGGTGATTAAAAAGAAATTACCGGAGAAACAAACGGAGGTGGATAGTGACTTTATTTTATAAAATATACTAACGACTTCCTTCATATCAAAAAATTAATTAAAAAAATATGCTCATCCCATATTTATTATATACGCGTGTAATTACACAAACGCGTACGCAAAAGCGAAACCATTGTCTAACTTTATATCAAAATAAATGCCGTCATTAACGTGCCCACTTTGTATTTTGCACATTATTCTAAAAGCACGTGAGGCGCGCAGCCCTTAAAATTACATTCGAAACTGTACTCTTCACCAACTTTCCCATAAGAGCCCATTATTTACGAAGCCACCGTACCATTAAGATTCTCCACATATCTTCGAAAGGCGTTATGGTAATTATGGGTCGCCATTTTATCTCGCGACTCACCGCGATTAAAGCTCGCGTGTACTCGCTCGGTTGCACGTAGAAATAACAAGTCCGCGAACTTGGTTCGTTTCTGAGAGCGTTCTCAAATTAATTCGGATGGAAGATATCGGGCTGCGCGATAGCGGGCTCCTTCCGCACCATTTATTGCTCGTGTGGTGCCGAGTATCGGCGAAGGGGTAAAGAATATCAAGATGTAACGAGCGCCAGCCGGAAGGCTCGCAAATGAGCTCGCCGACTTATCTGTGTTAATGTGGGCGAGGGTTAATTTCGTCTTACATGAGCAATTTGAAGATACCGCTCTCACTTCGAACTTACACTCATGTCGGTATCTATTTCTCGGTTACACGTGCACAAATCGCTACTACCCACGGCTAAATTGTGCTATTTAAATATTCGTTGTGATTTCGTCTAGACAAAAGGAAAATATCGTGCAGACTGTAGCATGAAATGAATGCGGTGGCGAACAAACACGGATAGATGGTGAGCAAATACATACTTGCATTACTCCTCGCGTGTATTACGAAATGAAATTAAACTTAAGTGCAATCTCGTCATTGTATACGAAATCTCCACGTTTCAGATCGTTGTACTACAGATGAGACATTTTAATAAAGCATGACTTGCTCGAGAAGATAACTGCAATTTCATCCATTACATTGACTTTTATTATTATTTTTTTATGTTCAGGTCGACAAACAGTCTGACGGTTAACTTGACGGTAGATGGCAGAGAAGAAGATGCACTAGCTGACACAATTCGCAGAAAAAGGACTGGACGTAGAAGGCGTATATGTGGCCAACTAATGCCCCTATAGTTCATCCGGAAGGCGATGGTTATAGGGATATCGTCGCCGAAATCACCCACAGATAGCTCCTATAAAATGAGAAGCCAAATATCTCAGATTGCAGAAAGCGATTGCAGAGCCTTTCTTCATCGTGGTCTAAGAAGGAAACTCCGTGGGTTTTATCTCACATGGGGAGATCGGTGGGGATCAGGCTCGCTAAATCCCCAGCTTGCTTGATATTGTTTGTGTTTAAGCGTACCTTTAGTAATTTATAACTATCCCCCTGTATGATTATAAAATAATATTAATATCTTATTGGGAACAGCCGACATATCCTATTTGAATATTCTCGATGGTAATCTAAAAGTAGCAAAGTAAAGTAATGCATATTCAGAACAAAATTTTAAAGAAATAGGCAAGAAGTTTAGCTCATGCAATATACATTGCGGTAAGCGATGGCGTATTCCGCTCGAAAGATACGCCTAGGCGATAGTGCACTTGAATTTGCGATTTTGTCTAGTCTGAAATCAAGTGACATAAAAATTGTATTTTTTTTTTAAATTTAGTTTCAGAAGAGGTGTGGAGTCTCAACTTCAAAGCCTGCAGCATCGCTGAAAAGTAGCATGCCTATCGATTTTCTATCGTTTGCACTATGGAGTGTGTGTCCGTTCTGTACGATCTAATCCAACCGGAACCGTTCCACTTGCGGACCACGAGGCGCGGACAGGGTTTTCATCACTTCGTGGTTGATGTTCCTCGGTCACGCACGAGGCGTTACAGTTCTACCTTTCTTGTACGAACGTATAAGGAGTGGAACTCACTGCCTGTGTCTGTGTTTCCTCAAAATTACAACCTCGGGGTCTTCAAATCAAGGGTAAATGGGCACTTGCTAGGTAAGCGTGGTCCACCTTCGGCCGCATCTGCACCTTACATCAAGTGAGATCGTGGCCAAGCGCTGCTTGACTCAAAAAGGTCTCTTGTTCAGCTAACTTTACCTTACCTATTTTGTCTTCAAAAGCAATGTTTTAAGCAATGGTTTCGACCATCGAGCATATGGTTTAGAGCATACTCTACTTAATAGTGATCAAGAATCTCTATTTTCACATTTTGCCTTTTATCATGTAAATCCGTTCCACTCTATCCATTTTCATTACATATTGGTGCAACTGCAACAACCAAAATCCACCGTAAACGAAATCCTGCAGGGTCGGTAATGCACCTGTTAAAACCACTGTTGTTCCTTAAGTACTTAGGATAAGTAATAAAAAAAAGTCCTTTTCTTTTAGTTTGATACGGATTTCTTATGCTGCTGACTTATAACTCACCTATTTTCTTAGAACTTCAATACTTTGCGGTTTTCAAAAGCATATGCTAATATTTCAGGATTCAGTATAAAGCGATGATTTGACTCGTTCTTTAATTTATTTTGGTATTATGAATGAACGCTAGCTAGTCAAGTCATTCCATTAACATATATGCATGTTAAACAATTTGTATTTGCCAACCATCATGTAAGCTGTGCACTCAAAGCGTTTGCGGTTGTAGGTGAGAGCTCAAAGGGCTAGTTCACACGGGAGGATGCCGCGTCAAAAGGTTTGACCGGAGACGTGTCTGAGGCGGGATGTTTCGACCGCAACCTTGTTCCCGCAACCACTCCGTTTGCTGTATGAAAATAGAGCAAACGGTTTCATGTTTAATATACTATTGCAGGTGACTATTCATGACGGTATTGTTGAAATTTACTAGGAATTTTGGCTATTTTTCCACGTTTAGTATAATTTATTTTAATTACGCACAATTTTTTTGTATTCAAGGTCGACAGACAGACTTCTGCAAGTGCATTGAAGATGCATAGTAGCATTAAGGATGAGGAATTAGGAAGGGATAGGGAAATGTATTCTGTCACCCTATACTAACTCACTGAAACACAATAGCAAAGATGCTGTTATTTCACGGTGCTCTTCCGCCGCCAAATGCACTGCATAATGTCCAAATGCGAAATGCAGTATGCCCTGCCACTACTTTTACAGAGAAAACTTTGAAAGTTCATTTCTAAAGTTGACCTTGGCGGGAATCGAACTCAGGAGTCCTGAGACGGAGCGTTGAGGCAAGCACCCTAACCACACCCAGCGGGCTCGACAAAAATTTTCACATTTTTTTCACATGACCTATAAAAGTTCCGCTCGAAATTTTGAATTGAAAGATTAAATAGTGAGAGTAAAAGGCAGTTGAAGTGTTTTAAAAAAGTAATATATAGGGTTTGCAGCGCAAAATGTAAAGCTAAAGGAATTGTATACTGCAGTGTTTACGTGAGGGTAGATGGTAAACATGCTTGACCTTCACTACTGTTTGGACTGGACCGTTTACGATTGCCGTGTACAATTAGCTACCGACGTCTCACCTGCATACCAACTAGAACCTGCAGTCCACAACAACGTTTTTCACTCTATTTTATTCTTTAAATCCACAGTCATTAAGTTCAAATTGTAATTGATGAAATGCAAAGTGTTTCTTGGTTTAAGTCTGGGCCGTGTCGCCTTTGAATGCCGTCTAGGTGCTAGATGGCTATTTAACAAAATGTAAGATTTTAATGACCTGTGCAATGCTTGCTTCGTCGGGAATTTATTTTAACAAGTTGAAGTTTATAAATTAAGTATCATTGGTGTAACAATTTTTATTATTATTAATATTTATACAAAAAAAATTAAACAAAATATTGCAGTACGTATATTGACATATGTATACTGAATATAGACATTAAAAAGTGTATCAAAACTTTTAAAAAATATTGGCGTCAACAATTATTTTCTGCAAATTATATGAACAAACCTTCCTCGTTTATCGCACTGTCCATTAGTAAAGACAGTATCAAAATCCGTTGGGTGGTTTAGAGAAATTTAACCGAGAAACAGAAAGAGGCAGACAGCGACTTAATACATATCTATACTAATATTATTAAGAATGAATGTTTTGATACGGTCAAATATTTAATTAGATCTATTGTCGAATACTTATATTAATTCCGAGAAAGAAACGAATTTCATTCATTACTATTACATATTATGCTTATTTACATTACTTATTGGAAATAACAGTAACAGTGAAATATTTATAACTTTCTCATATACTTGTCAACTAAAATTATTTTATCATGCCTGTATTAATTTAACGACTTGATAGGGACGTTGTTAAGTCTACTGGGAAATTAGAATTTTAAAATTAAATAAAAAAGTCAGTGAATACGGTCGGGTTGTACATTTTGTACAATTCGCTGACGTCGACAACCCTCCATCACGCAATGTTGACTTCCAGATATGATACGACCTCTTGACATGATCGTAATAACATCCGAGAACCCTTCTGCGCCCATAAACCGGTTGCAAATCTTAGCTAGCGCTAGACATCTTTATAACTCCAGTAGAACGATGTTTTACCCAACATAATGGGCAGGTTTACTGAGTGGGTCGTCGTAAAGTGTCCCGTCCACTACGTGGAACACGCTCCGTTGTGTACCCTACTAGGGACCGCGGGACCCTTCGGATTTTCACGAACTATTTGCCCGGCACTAGCCCTCGTTCAGCCTTTTTTGTCGGGCTTTATTGCTCGGATTTTCCGCTCACCTTTATAGTTATTGTATTCGGTCGACTTCATAAAGGACCGCGGTTCACTATTAAGACCTCATAACCGTGGGAAAATTACAAGACCGCTTGTATTTGTGTATTTGCAGTATCCAAACATTTATTTATTTATTGTTTTTATATATTTTCTGTTGTTTAACCAACTTTTTAAGACTACAATTTTATTAATTAACATTTTTATATTTTTGGTGGTGTATACTACACTATGTTAGTGATAATTATAAATCACTGATAAGTCCATTGGAATAGTTGACATATCAAGATCATTGCTAAAACGTTGTCAACATAATTTATTATATTAAACATTCATATTTGTATGTCAAAAGCCGTGTAAGGTTGACTTCGTAGTAGAGAGGCAATACGGGATGTTTCTTTAATTAGGTACAAAAATAAAAGCTGACGCTGTTGAGGGAGGCGTTATTTCATAGTGGTTTTATATAAATGGAAAGTTATTACCAGTTAAGGTTAAACGAAGTCCAATTGGTGACTGAAGATGCACAGTACGGTCAGTAGTTTTAAATATTATCAAATATTATGAATAAATGATAATAGGTAACAACAACTTAATGAAGAGCTGATAAGTTAAATCTAACCGTGCAAGATATGTACCTAAGTAACAAATATGTTGCACTATTGTTTAATTCCCTTTTAATTCCAAAAATAAAAGGAAATAACTCTGTCGATAAATTGTTGAGTCCATCGAAAGGGTGTAAATGGTGCAATGGGCACGTTAATTGAGAGGTGTATCGCGTTCGGGGAGCAACGGGTGGACACCGAGTGGTCATTGCGTGAATGATAATTGGCTCAGCAAACGCCGCATAAATTCGCGCTATTGGTGTGGAATTGAGCGGATGCATACTCGGCCCGTATGTGATAACGACGATATTAAACGCGAAATAAACTTTACTGGAAGTCGTACGTTACAATTACATCCAACAGAAACCAACATGACATCATAAAATGGCATTTAAGTCGTCTATTACGTTTATTGACACTTAAGAAAATTTGGTGCAATCTCAGTTTTTTAATATATACCGATAGCTTGGTTTCAAGATTATTTAAGATTTCAAAACCAAGCTATCGGTATGATTAAGTTTTTGCTTTTTTTCTTTGTATTTATTTTGTTGAATATATATTTTTTGTATGTTTTTTATATAGATTAGTTATCCACCTAAATTTCCCTATTTGAGTTATTAAGAAACAAGCATATTTCCTTAATGAATCAAAATCAAGATTTGATATTACAACGTTACACAGCCATTAATAATAAATAAATCATCTAAATAACTTGAATTTTAAAAATAAACCTTTAAAAGTATATTATAAATTTAATCACGTATATTTTTAACGCACATCGCAGATTCGCGATCTAACCCATATCCCGCATCATATATTTTATAGCACACAATGTTCTTTCTAGTTTTCGCTTTTTAGATCGAGCCGATTTTGTTGGGCGGATCGTACGGTCAATGCACACGTATACCGTACAGATAAACGCATACGATTACAGCCACGGGTTCCATACAGCCACAGGTGGCGGATGGCGGTTAGCATTTTTTCAGTTGGGACGGGCCATTGACTACCCGGCAGGATACGTTCATTCTACACCTTTAATACGGTACCAGATTGTTTTTATTGAAAATAGTGAAAATTGGCTATTTCATTTTACTACATGCCCACTGTACAAAGGGTTTCGTGTTTATTTTGGTTAATTGTTTTAGTATTAAGATTGGTTTTTACGGTTTATGACTATATGTAGACGGCGCTCGCATTACATTAAATTATAATGCATATTCCTAAAATAAAGTTGCAACTTCTACTTATAATTATTTACACTTATTAATACACTGTTTATATAAATTTATATATTTAAAATTATATCTGCTGATTATTCATTTATTTTCATTTATTTATGTTATTATAGACTGTTATATATTGCTCTAGTCCGTGAAGCGAACTATGCGATCCCCAGCGGAAGATCAGCGCTGTATGTGACTTGTAGCACTTACAGCATATGCTAAGTAATAGTGATTATATACTCTGATGCTAAGTTGGGTGCTTATTTGGGTCGAGACACTGGTGCAGGCACTGGCAAGTATTGTAGGTACTATTGCCAATACGATTAAGATTTTTCTCATTAGACTTGTATTGAATGTGCTATTTGTGTTGACTCAATAAAATTTCTTTTCTTTCTTTCTTTCTTTCTATAATTCAATATTTTTCTTTATTAAGAATTACCTAGTCTTTCAGATAATAATTGCATATGAATCATTTAAAATGATGATGGTATTTGTAATGTAGAAAATGTACATAATAAAACATGTAAAATGTAAATATTTTAAACACTCTATTTTAAAATAAGATTTTATATTTTTACACTGAAATGTGGATGAAATTAAACGGAAACTATTTTACTTCCGTTTTTTATTTTGATTTTTTATTTTTGATAAATTATTTTAGCTTGATTGCTAAAAAATGTCTATCTCTATGTCGCATAAGGTTACTAAATCTGACACTGATTAGCGAAATTAAATTAAACAAAACAATGAATAAATTGATATTTTGTAATGAGAAATATTATTTAAATATAATTTAATTTTAAATAAAAAATAAACATTTTTTCGAATTATTTATCTCTAGTAAACAATTGTCTTTATAAATTAATTTAATTAATTGTTCGCTGGTGTACAAGAAAATTTATTCATACATTTTTTACATGCATCTGTTTAATAAGAAAAAAAAACCCGCACATTATGTACTTAATAATGATTCAATAACATTTTCATCAGACCTCGAGTGGTATCGTTAAACCTCAAGTAGCCTGTCAAAGGAAACCACAATATAAAGCGATACATAAAAGTGGGGCGGCGTGTGAAAATAATTACAGCGCTGACAAATTGTCGCCGAAGCCAACGTGTCGTAGTAGCGATTTCATACAATTTCCACCGCCTTTCCACGTCCGGGCCGTCAGATTTGCATACGTGCGGGGTAGGTTATGCAAATATTTTTTTACCCACTGTTTACCTAGTCTACAGGAAAAGGAAACACTTCGGGTGCGCATTTTAAAAAGATTTACCCGCTTTGTCGGATCATTAAGTGCGGAACTAATTTGCTTACCTTTGAAATGTGTTAAGCTTTTGTCCCGTGTAATTACTGTAGGGCGACCCAGCCTGTAACGTGATATGCAGATTTCATTCGATTGTTGGTTTTTCGTTCACACTTGTTTCTTCATAGATTACTTTTATTATACGAGATATTATTATAGATTACTTATATTATATTTGTATGCACTTTTAAGAACTTTTTGATTCAAGTTCGTAATATTTTAAGTATTTAGCGAATAAGTCTTGCTGTACAACGAGTTAATGTAACCAACATGTTTGGAACCCAAGGTTGATAGTGATATAAATTTTGAAAATGTTTTGGTAAATAATTTAGATTATCAATTTTTTTAAAATATTTTTTATATAACATAATTAATACATTTAGGTAAGTTCGTAATTTTATTTACCTGTCAATAAACTATATACAATACTAGATTAAGATAAGTATGTATTGACATTGTTCATATCTCGTGTGTATATGTGGAATATGGGACTGTAGTTTCCAGGTAACAAAGGAAAGTTATGATAAAGGGACAGGATAATATAGGGAATATACATTTTTATAGGCTCTGAATTTCTTTAGTAGTTGATTCTATATAGAAAAATTGCCGGTCTCATTTATTTGCCACTCCAAAAATGTGAGTTTTTAGAGTAGCCCTGTTTCATAAGTGAATCTTTTTTAATTCTCGCAGGGTACAAGTACAAGGGCGCAAGTTCTCAACGATATTGAGCATGTGGGAATCGGCGAAATTAAATTTTCTTTGTTTTCTCTCGTAGGCTGCGGGCTGCCGTTATTAAATTTCCTTGTGTTTTTTAACACAGCCGTATCATTAGATTGAGGGTTTCCGTCAAGAGGAAATTGTGGCGAGGGGAGCGATCTGAGCACCTAAACATATTGAAAAAATAAAAATCCTAGCTACTTACCGCCCACAATGCTATCCATGACGAATGTTGCTCTATTTGGAAGATTTTTAATTTGTTCAATTTCGCTACATTTCTTTTCTGCGAAAAAAATTAAATTCGTCGTATACATAAGTATATAGATTAGTAAGTATTTGATTTACTCAATAAACGATCACAATAGTACCTACATAATTCAGAACAAAAGCATTAAAAACTAACATTAAAAATAATTATTATATCAACGTTTATAATATTTATTAAAAAGTATCCCATTTGTTAATCCAGGATATAGCTTATTATTAGCTTGAAATCTTTATTATTAAGTATATTATTATTAATTAAGTCCATTCAAAGATTTAACAAATATTCAAACGAACTTGGAAAATTTTCTTTAATTTTTTATATCGTTTTATATGTATTCTTTTTAATTATTGCATTTTTCAATTTATAAATAAAAAATGATTGATTAATAAAATTACAAGATATTTCCTATTTCTGATACTGAAAAATGTTAAGTTCGCGCAAGACAAACATTTATTAATTATTTTTTACCTTCTTATAAGTCTTATCCCAATGAGGAGAATGTTTTTGCATAAATCCTACATCGATGTTTCAAAGGAAATGCTTATTATTTTTCCAGTATACGAGATGAGTTTCATAAGATATATATTTGAAACATAGATTTTCAAGAAGAGGGTCTTTCGTTACGGAAATGTATAGCCAACAATAATAGAGCAACTTTTAAGTGAACTCGTTTACACCAATGCAGAAAGACGTTTGAAGTGGTCCCGCGTAATAAGTATTGCCGCGACAGGGCACCACGATACCACAGTTAGGTTTGGGAAATTCACCTTAAATATACGTATTACATTACGTGAAATTGCCCATTTTTTCCACTCCCCACCCTAGCAATTAGGGTAGCTTGTGTATAAATATTGCACGGCCCTCATTAATGTGCGTGTTCGTTTATATATTTTTATGGTTCACTTTTTACGTCGCCGTCTGAAGGAACGTCGGTTGTGGGATGCAATGAATAATTAAGATATGTCGTACAAGGGAAGTGCTTGTTCCTTCGACAAATGACTTTGGGACAGAAATTAATGGATATCACTTTTTCAGTTTACCTCTGTGCGATGGAGATGACATGCGTTGTCGCGACTGCGTCTGTAACAATAAAATATAGTTTTTTTTTTAATTTGTAAAAAGGAAAAACAATTTTTGAACAAGTATTTGATTGTTTGCTGTTGCATGATACAAGTTGTCCTATATCTATATTTATGCATTTTAAAGGTATTTAAATTTAAATAAAATATTTAAAAATAATGAATAGGCAATTCGAAAATTTCAACTTTAGGTATTATTAAGAAAGATAAAAATACAAAATACAAATATAGAAAGATATCTGATATAAGTCTGTTGTTAATGGAGTAATAGAACGTAAACATTTGATACGCACATTATTAAAGTGTGTGTGCACCATCTACATACGCATGTGAAATGACAGTAGTAGGGCATATAGAGGATAGCCTATCTGGCGGCAGTAACCATCTCCTTATAACCGTGCAGTAACAGCAAATGTGCTTTATTGTTTGTTGGGTGAGTAAGGCATGCCAGAGCCTATTGCCGCATCCCCACTTTTGTCCTCTCAGGGTAGGCAGCGCAATTCCATCCATTCCTGTGTTTCTTGTATGTATAGGTAACCGTTACCTGACATACCGTCAGGTGTACCATCAATCTGCCTTACACCTTTCAATATAAAAACGAAGACATTGACAAAGAACTACTTACATTCTAGTTGTTTTAAAACCACACGAAAGTCGGGAAAAATGTATAGACTAAACATGGCCAGGCCAATAAATAACCGAATAGTTTAATGTTATTGTCACCTAACAGACACATACATTATTTTAGTTCAATCACTAATGTTTATTATGATTAATTTGCACAATTAATTTAAACATGTGTAATCTGAATACTTACAGTTCTGAAAAGTATCGCAAAATTATTTAACTCTGTCTGATGTAAATTGAAATAAAGGTTATATTAATAAAATATTTTTCATCTCCTCGCTAATATTTCATTCATCCGTTGTCACTAATTAAAATTCATTAATCACACCCCAAAAAAGTATCGCAAAACTTTCGACAAAATTAAAATATGACGCATTTGAATGATTAAAAAGCCCGCTTGCGAGATTGCATTTCTACAATTAAAGCATTAAGATTTCTCTCGCCAATAAAGAGCAACTCTTAATTAACAGTCCCCGTTAAAAATTGAGTACAAATTCGAGTAGCAGATCTCTCCCCTAAGGATCTAAGGGTGGCGTCTAGTGAATGGTCTGTAATATTTTAGTTTGCTAGAAACAAAACGCGTGCCGAAAGCCTTGAGGGGCTGTGGAGCTGTCACGTAGACACAATAAGCCTTTTAATTCGATTCGTCAAGACGGACGCAGGAGACAAAGGACCGGAGTTATCATTCAATGGGGCACTCCTACCTTTCTTATTACTTTACTTCGGTTTTCTTGTGAGGTGGACTGCAACGGGTACACACGAGATTACTTTTACTTCATTTAGAAATCCCATTTTATCAAGATCGGTTCGAAGATATATTTTTTCTTGGAAGAAATTGAAAAGTAAATGGCTTTCGTATTTATTATCCATAGGGTTTTATTATAAAGTATTATTAAATATATTAGAAAGTATTTCGAATTACATTATTTGTAGTGCGGTTCGCAATCATAAATTGGGAGGAACCACTATGATAAATAACAGTATATGCTGTTTGTTGTATTTTGGTGAATAAGGGATGCCAGAGACTGCTTCCCTATTTTTTCGTAAACCTTATCTTTTATCCTACTAAAGTCGGTAGCACACTTGCAGGATCTACAGCGTTGCTTGTATTAATAGGCCACGATTACCACATACCACTTACCGCCAGTCTGCCTACCAAACTTTACTTAAAATAAATATTAAAATTATAAAAAAGAAAGCTGGTAGATTAGACTAAACTAGGATATTAGCTAATGCAAATTTTATGTAACTAACTCTAAAGATGACTCTAATGTAGGAACTGATGTTTCGCATTAAAAATACAATTTCAAAGGAGTAAGTTATAACGGAGAGATGTTTCAACATATCAACGAAAATCTCTAGATTTACCGTCTCGTGTGGACTGCGTTCATCTGAGTGCACTTGATCCCGTGCGCCGTTCGCGCCGTGACCCGACTCCCGATTCCCAGCTAACAGCTTTATTTGTTGCCACATCTCTTTTAAACTCCTAACCTCACTGTGTTATATTAACACAATCCGCGTGGACAATGCGCAGAGGACAAAATAATCTTGATTTATCTTATAGTGACTGTACCAGTATTACTATAAGAATATGAGTAAACTGAAACATTTTATCCTATTTTATTTGTCTTAGGATTAAGATTTCATGGTTATAAAATTTAATAAATTATTTTATTTTGTATAGAGAATATGTTTTAGATCGCTTTATTATCAAACTGTATTAACAATTTATTTATAGCTTCCTTAGTGAAACATTTACAATATATGCCTACAATGGCTTGCTTGAATGTCTGAAATAATAGTATTTAATAAAAAAATGTCCTTCTAAAGGATTCCAGCTCACCTCTATGTAAATTAATAAAAATCAGTGCAGTGGTTAAACCATGAAAGCACGTATAACGTAACTAGCTTTAGCCCGCGACTTTGTCTGCGTATAATTATAAATAAAATTATAAACTTTGTGTTATTCTGAAGTATAAACTAAATATATATCTTCACACATTCCACACAGCACCATCTAGTTCCACAGTAAGCAACTAATACTTGTATTATGGATACCAGACAGTTGATATCTTAGATTTTTTTTTTTTGGAAATACATACATATTATAAATACACAACATCCATGACTCAGGTACAAAGGTAAAATGTTAACACATGAACATTTGCCATTAGCGAGATTCGAATCCGCGACCGTTTGGTTAATAGCTAGGGTTACTAGCCACTAGACCAAACGTGTCGTTAAAGATTCATTACAATTTGTTTTGCGTGTAATAGTAACATTTCACGAATATTTTTGGAAAATACGAAGCTAACAGTTTGCTAATTAGGTAGCCTGAAGAAATTTCTAGAGAACACTGTTGATTTCGAATGTACAAAACGTAAAATGCCATCTGCGCCAATCTCAAACGGATCTCTTTAATTAAGCTTTCGCTATTAGTTCTGTCCCCTCGACGGTTTGAGATTTTCTTAATTTCTGTTAACTTGTACTTACACCCACTTTTATTTGATTGAAACGTAAAGGTCTACTTGAATGTTGTTACTGACAAGCCAATGTAAATTTGACATTGTCTGAAATTCTAGTTTTAAAATGACTAGCTTAGTTATTTACTAAATTCACAATTAAAGTTTTGGCTAATTAATTGACTTAAATCTTTCACCAACTACAAGTAAAGTGTTGATTAGTTACTTTTAGAAATAAGTTTATGTTTTATTAAATTATGCACTCGGTTTACTGCATCCTTCGATCGCCTATTTTTTTTTTATTATTTTCTTTTTAATGTTTAGGACTTTTACCGTACAAACAAAGGTAAATCAGCTCCATCATTCCCGGGCACCGGTGACTTTAAATGGCGGTTAGCCTACTTGACACTTTACTGAGAGATGGTGAAAGAGGCCCTAAGAATGTCGCCTCTTCTGGAACAAAAGGAAATATTCTAGTTGAATATATTACTGGAATACAAGATAATTTTAATTTTGTAATATTTATTTTTTTACAAAGGCACTTATCATCGGACGTCAACGGCGTTGGGAGTAGCTGGGCGTTATACCCGCGTCTCACACCGGAATTAATATGAGTATCTCGATGTTTTGAATGAAAATGTTGATTGAACATAGCAACATAGCATATGTTGTGTTTAAAGTGGAACAGATTCTTTATTATTATATAATATTTTTTTGCAACCATTTTAGTATAGCCGTAAACGTACCCATTTGACGGAACTAAGCGCCTTAAAAGAGAACAACTAGATTAATGTTGATGACTACAATACGAGACTAATATGATTGGCGAGGAAATAGTTTGCTATAAAAAATTAAAAATTAAATTTTAGAATAAGATATCACTAAAATATGAATTTAATAAGATTTTCAGTACTTTTTAGAGGGTCTTGATATATATATATATATCAAAATTCTTCTTCATATCGAAATAGAGTAGTGGTATCATTTCGGGATTTATATATTATAAAATAAACGGAAGCTTATATCTTTAAAAAGATTAGTTGATCGAAAAACATGATTCGTATATGCCAACAGTTTAGGAGTGACAAAATAATGTAATTGAAAAATGAGAACAATAAAGATTCAATTTAATTAAAGTGTTGTAATTAAATATACAAAATACATGCAAAAAGCAGAATACAAATAAATTAACAAGAGTCACATTAATCATAATAAACTTACTGAAAGATAACTTTAATTACACTAACGGCGCAGTAATTTTGAATTATTTGTTGAACTTACTTAAATATTATAGAAAGGATGGATATTACTTTATTGTTAGTAATTGCAATCAAATAGTTAATACTTAAGATTATTGTTATGAATGCTACATAATGTTATTTTATAATGCCATGATTTTTTTTATTAAAAAAAAGAATAAAAGGCTCTATTAACTCTCGCTACTTATGAAAATATTTTCTGAAATATATATAATAACATCTTCTTATGATATATAAAAAATAACGATAAATATAGTTAAAAAATATATAATTGAAAAATGAATTGAAGAATGCAAAAACAAAAAAGGGTTTTAGAGGTAAAAATGTATTTTGTAATACAAATATATTTCATATACAAATTTAATAAATACGTTTAAAAAATATAAAATGTAAACCGAAATTTTCAAAGGCGTCAATTTTATATGTTTTTTCAATCCTTGCTACGAACTAATTCATAGTGATAATAATTTATAACAAACAACGTGACACATTAATTTGTTGAAAATATTACATTAGCAGTAAGATAACTTATGTGATTACCTATTTTTTTAAAAAGTTTGCAAGTATACTTTTCGCATTTTCCGTTAAAACCTACTAGTACATATCTGCTGGAGAAGGTAAGTTTTAAATATGAAATGAAGAGTGTAATATTGATAGCAATAATTGAGCTTATTTTTTTAAACAAAATATCTATTTTTGTTTAACCCTTTTAATGCTTCTCGGTAAATTGAATTCACCATTCTTTGCGAGGTATCATAAAATATTGGTTACTTTTGCATTCTACGTTACCTCTAGAAAACCGTGAGCGTCTAAAATTACTCCAGAAATAGCTAAAATTGTATAGCTAAAATTGCTTTAGAAAACCCCGAAAAATTAAAGAAATTTTTTATTTTAGTAAAGGACAATATTGTAAAGAAACAACATTAATTATAGTATAATTAAAAGGCCATTAAATCACGCTAATTGCCGGCTCATAACGCTTTTGTTTTTATTTAGCGTACCAATTTTTTTTTGTTGTGGGCAAAAGTCTCTACAATGAATGGAATTCCTTTATTTGAGGCGCGGGCAACGCAAACAGCCTATTTACTAACAACGGGTGAACGACAAAGGATATTTAAAAATTACGAGTGCGATAAATTAAACACAGAATTCATAGCTCAAAATAAAAAAAAAGAAAATATTGCTGGATGAATCCTTATGCTTATGAAAGGATGTATGCATTTGTATGTCCTATGTAGTTACCGTCCGCGTCACTTTGTCTTTCTGGCTGTCTGTATATCCGCTAACTCCTCCTAAATCACCCAACGGAATTTGATGGGGTTTTCACCGTCAGTTATATCAGTTATATGCAGTGTGTTCGGTCATGAACTGTAGCGATAATTCTAGGTACATTCCTAAAATACAACCATTTAAATACACAATACGCTACATACTGTGGTTTTTTTCTTGATATATATTCTCTGTGTGTACAAAAAAATAAATCTCAAATTTTCGTTTGAATTAATCTCGTATGTAATGAGATGTTCCTTATATAGTTAATTACTCTTTCCATCAATGAGTAATAGTTTTTATAATATATCAATTTTATTGCTGAATTACCTACAATTATTTACTGTATTACTCCATTTCAACGTTAAATAGCAAATAGTAGAAAAATGTCTTTTTGATCATGCCGCAGGAAGTAGCCGTCTCCGGTGTCTTTGTTCCTGGGCGGCGTAACGTCCGCGCGACGTGGTCCCCCATATCTCATCTTCTTAATTGTTTTCTTTTACAAAGCACTCAAGCTACAATGGATAATGACACTTGCTTTGATCTGTTGTGAGCTCGTAAATTTAGATTTCACGATTACATTGGACTAATCGACTATGAGAAAAGTGCTGTGTTTTAAGCAGAAAACTCTTTATCAAGCATTATCATTATCTTGGCCGTAGGACATCCCAATAGGAATGGTCAGAAGTAGCCGTGATTTATAACCTTTAACCCGCGGCCTTACTCGTATCAGATCATCTGCGTCCTATGCTATGCGCTTGACTGTCCGTGGTCCCAACTAGAGAATCTTCCGGTCCTAGTGGCCGTCGCTATGTCGCCATATGTGTATATATTACATATATAGCTTCTCAATGGTAGACACTGGCTTCTCTTTTATGTAAATAGTTAGGTATAGGTTATAACACGCTATACACTTAGCTAACCTATACCCAATCGCCAGAAATTCAAGGATCGCTAGTTTACTAGTACGCGTAGATTGTTATTTCCTTAATGGCTGGCATAAGGTGTAGGCACCGCAATTTGGTCATACAATTTCAATCAAAATTTTATAAAACAGAAAGCACCATTTTATCAGAAACGTGTACAAAAACACGTGACATTTGAAAAATAATACAAAGCAAAACAGAAATTACGAGGCAAGCGTCGTTGTGTGCGACTGTTGAGTTGTCGTTGCGAATGTGTGCGTGCGCCTGAATTAGACGCGAAACTTTCAAAGTTTTCCCAAATTTCTGCCCCCCCGAGCCTTCTACCCATGGATCGATAGCGGGCGCCGAGCTAGCGAACGTCGACTCTCGCATCTCGCCTCATACCGGACAACACTTCGCTTCTGTACATACCAGAACCAGTTTGTGGTGAAAATTTTAGACTTCACCAAGTATTTTGGTTGAAAATAAGTGTTCGTTAAATTGTATTAAGTTGGTGCTGTTTTCCTTTGTGCACAATTTCTTATTCCACATAGTTTGATCCACGTAAATTATAAAAAACTACTATATGCCCGTGACTTCATCCGCGTCCGATTGCTACCAAACTTCACAGGAACACCCGCTGGTATAATCTGAAGATTGAAAGTTTGAAAATCGGTTCAGCGGTTTTGGAGTCTATAAGGGACTTAAAGTATCAAGATACTATTTTTATCATGAATTAATCAATACTTTTATCATGTTTTATAGAGATACATTTTAATCCGGCCTTTCGGGTGGATGTGGAATATCTAAACTAAAGCGTTTCTAAAGCACGTGAAATCTTATAATATAATAGCTTATCTTATCTTACCTATAAGGGCAAACTATTTATAAAGTCGTCACTCCTACGTTCAATTAAAACTCTACTCGTTATAAACTTCCTAAAAACGAAAGTAGGGTCCTACTACTCGTATAAGTAAGTATTGTCTTCTTTTTATTTTTAATCGATAAATGTTGGTGAACGCATTTGCATTCAAATATTCATTGAAGTCCGTGGTTCTTATGCATCCGTGCGAAGCTGGGGGCGGGTTGCTAGTATGTATAAATCTAAATTTGTCAGCGTATCATTGCTGTTATGCTTATTTACATCAGAATTTCCAACAATACATCAGAATTTTTCACTATCATGTTAATAAATTATTTTAATGATTAATGTATGTAATGATGGTAACCAATTCTTAATTAAGTAAAAAACACAGTCATTATGAGTTACGTAACTTTTATGATGATGTAATTATTATTGAAGTCCTTAAAATATTGTTTACGAATTTTTTTGCAACTTCATCTGCGTATCTTTATACTTGTACGAGTAAATTATAGTCGATGTGTTAATATATTATTTACAGATTCACCAAAATCACCAAAGACTAACAAACACCCATACGTCCATCTTTAGAAACTTATGCATTTATAACATTGGTAGGATAGAATGTACAAAAAATACAAAGCTCAGAATATATCGCATGGGAAATCCGACCCACTGTAACTGTCATTACCTAAAACAAGAATGACAACTGTATATTGGGCGCTTTCGGGATCCGGCATTGTTTTGTCATTAATTGAGGGCTTCGAGATCTTCGTGCTGAAGTCCCTTGGAGAGGCGAAGGGCACACTCATGGGAGATATCGGCTCGCCAATTGCGTTGACAGCGACCCTTTAGCCTCTAGTGGACACCCGCTAACTCGAAGTGGGAAAAACTACCGGCTGACACTACTTAACGAACGGGGCAGAGCACCCGGGAATTTTCTTGAGTGCTTGTTAATGTTTTATGGGCGGGAACTTTTTTCAAACTAGTGCGTGGATTGACGCGCTAAGTGTAGCTACATAATTTAACACGTTTCCCCTTCGGACGTATGACTCGTGTGTCCATTTCTTTCCATTTACTCACAATGATCGCTTAACTCAGTCTACAATCAAACACAGAATATCATTTACTGTAATTGAAATCGGATTCAATTACAGTAAATGATATCGAAAAGAGGAAACGCTACGAAAGTTTTCTGATTTATAACAATTAATTTTTTGAAATATTGACAATATTAAAGGAAATCGCCGACAGCCGACAAATCATATAAAAAACCGCCCCGGAAGGAGAAAGTGCTGGTCCGTTGCTCAGGGACTTTATTTGGAAATGGAAAGTCTAAAAAATAAACGACAGTCGAGTGCGGGGGAATGATTTATACGGATCGGGCAGTGCGCGCGCTTCGATTATCGAGATGATATTTCTCGATATTAAAGTGTTGCCAGGAGGACTGCGGACAATATGACCCGAGGAAGATTTATTGGGCAATTCAACGTGACGTCGACGGCCATTACGATTATTTCATTATATTGTCGGCGCCGTAAAAATGGTTAGCGTTTTATTTTATTGCTGGACCGCTAGCGATTTTTATTTTAATATTTTATTGCGTTGTAAAACCGAGCTGCTGGGGCATGACGGATTCGAGCGCATCACCGCCTCGGGCGGCTAAAGTTCCACGGCGATTGCGTATTTCAAAACTCTCCTCAATCGGCTGCCCTCAAATTTAGTTATCTAGTTTAGTCATCTTTGCATTCAGGGCTACATTTACTCATATTAAAGATCGTAAGCAACTAGAATTACAAAATATGAAACGATGTAGGTGTTTTCAGGTTCATTGGCAGTATGTTGCATGATTTGTGTGTCTCGCCGATATCGAAGGGTCGTGTCGAGACCCGTGTCGATAGCACATGTTGTGACTTAAATAGTCGTGAGAATACAAATACCAAGACGCGTTATTAAATTTTAGTAGTAAAAGGCCAGAACTTCATCAGTCATAAATCAGACAAGAAGCACAGCAGAAGATCACATAGAAAGAACACTACATTTGGGCTTTTGTAGTTCGATTCCTTTCCAAATTTTCTCGCTTTTCATTTATCTTATCAAAGTCTGTAACAAACATATAACACCTCTTGAAATTACCACAATTGCTTAAAATGTTAAAAATTTGGCAGCTTTAATACACGTTTATATAAATGTATCCGTTCACGGTGTCGTAAATCCGTATAAGTATCTGGCTTATTGAATGAGTGCATGAATCACGACCGCCACGGACGACTGGCCTCCCCATACGTTTGTTTGGCGATCGTATGTTTCCGCGCTTGTCGACACGGTCGCGTACGCTTTTTATCCGTTAATGCTATCAGAGACATGTGTCCAGCTATTGTCATGATTATGAGTTCTGCAAGACATTTTGAAATTGTTCGGTAAAATTGTACGATAGTACACTATACTAACTATAGCAACTGTTTACCGTTTTTAAAAATCTACCATTTACTTTAGCAAAATTTTTGTTTACATTTTTAATATTATCATTTATTATATTATGTAAATTAATTACATTTATTTTTCATATTTCACATATTTATGGTTACTTTCACGAATGACTGCGCCGATGCGATGATGGAGTGGTCGTGGTCATGGATCATCTGATAGGTTGGTCTCAGCCTCTACAAGACTTCTCCATCATTCTCTATTCGTGGCACTGCGTGTAAACTCAAAACCTAACAAAAAATAGTTAGTTAGGTTTATATATCTTTATTCTCATTAAGGCTTAAAGCTACTTACATGAGAAAAATAAGAAAAGACTTAATTAAGAAACGAAACATCAAACAGGCAGACAAAAATTATACAATATTTGTTCCGGATTGTAAACAAAATCACATAATATGTTTCAACAGCTTGGATCTAAATTCTCCAAAAAATTTTGCCTGTTTTATATGCAACGGTAATTTGTTAAAAAGTTGTGCTCCCTCAAAAGTAACAATTTTTTTACCACATGTTGTTCGTACCTTTGGTAAGACAACATGGCTTGCTCGCCTAGTTATGCAATATAGTTCAAATTGATAATAACATATTCGTCATTTCTATACACACAATGCATTGCAAGCAATCGCCATTGACATGCACATTCTATAATATATGATTATATAACATAATGTTCCTGAGAAAGAATAAACATTAAAAAACATAAATTAACATGTCGACCTTAACATAAAAAAAAAACAGCACTAGATCTTTTATTCGCGTAACTTGTGTCATGGGGGATATGGAAAACAAAAGGTAAGGTTTTTTTTGGTTATTTGAAAAGGATTGAGGAAAATGAAAACACATCATGATGTAGATGTGATATGTTTTGTACTTGTCATTCTAATGAATGTGCTTAGTCACAATGCAAAATCAACTCACGACTGTTTCATTGTGATGTGACGGCGACTTATCGCATTCAGCCGGCCGCACACCGAGTGAAACTTATCCGCCATATGAATGGCTTCATATCACCGCTGAATTTGTAAAGAGTAGACGTGTGTTGCATGCATATGATCAGCCTTTATCTTGCAACGCTCTTACAGCTGAAGTTTTCGTTGCGATTTTGAATAGCGAATGGATAGCAGATGAAGTTGAGTACGTTGGAATGGATAACCACGAAAATTTGTAATGTAATGTGCACGTTTGTTAAGCACAGTGGCTGAACATTTTAATACTAGAAGAATTATTAACTGACGTTTTGCCAACGACGACACAAGTATAAAACATTTAATCAACAGAAAAGTTAGAGATTGTTGTGCCAGTGAACACTGCGTTTCGTACCTTTGTAATATCACTGTGAATTAACATCGTGAGTGTCATAAACACTTTCAGGTGCTAACACTACATCATTACCAGTCGTCATTATAAAATGCAAACATATTTGTCACCAGCTTTGAACTAGAATGTGAAACCAGAATGAGTCACCAGTTTTCATTAATGATCGATATTTAAGAAAAAAAAAATATATAGAAGAATCGAAACAAACACATTGTTAGTACTTATTCATTGTAATTAATCGAAATCAATAGCCGAGCCTTAAAGGACAAAATTTGTAGGTATGCATTTCAATACAAATGGACCCAAAACAGGATGGCGAAATAATTTGAATACGTAACGAATTGGAGGGTAACGTACGGTCGAGCCATTCTTTAACTTACTCTGCTCTGGATAAAGAGCTAAACTTGTTTTTAAGGGATGACCGATCGTGAAAATTTATGTATCGCGAACATCGCCGGCGGCCGGCCACACCCCAGCAAAAAGAGGTTCGTGCAAGGGTGGATACAGGAAGACGGCAGATGGAAGGAAGAATTATGTTCCCCGCAGGCTGATGAGGTAAAATGTGATTGTGAACTTTTCGACGTTCTATGCAAATCGAACAAGTGAAAACGATATGGACCCACCGGAATCAGTCGCGTCGATATTTACTTGCGTCGTCGATACACTTTTATTTGCTGATTTGAACATACAAACTGATGCCGTTGGATAGCTTGATTCACTGTCCGCAAATAGGATTTTGTCTGTTTTTTTAATTATTATGACTACATTAAGCAGCCAGCAACTTTATATAAACTTTGATTTATATTGCCACAGCTCAATGTATTCAAATTGATTCATCGATAACCAATTGATGGATGGTTCGCCTGTGAAAATAATTTGTCTGAAAACGTTATGATAACATTATACTTTAGGTATTGTTCTAATGGACGGTCGATATCTGAATCATGGCTCTGTTTAGATAGGGTTAGTAGTTTATTGAAAATGAAAATGATTGGTACAAGTACAGGAGCTCGGCGACCCATGCGTGGAGTGTGCCTCGAATAAAAGGGCCACATTAGAATAATTTGCGTTCCATACAAGTACAATTCTTCACATGGAGAGGTCTTAAATTTTACTACTTTACATACTTGGGATTATCATAACTGTGCGGGTGTCGAGGGCCCGGAGACCCATTCGGCCCCTACTTTTTGTTATCCTCGTCCAACCTTTATCGGGGCGTCTCCAAAATATTTAGTTGTTACTTTTTGTTAGGACGCACGTGAGGGAATTCTTAATCACTGTATCCTTTATGCATTGTTTTGGAAGAGATATTTGCAAATGACGTATAGTGGTAGCGACTGACCAACGCGCAACGCTTCGCTTGGCTACCTAGGCCCCTAGCCGAAATGCAAACGCGATTATTGATTAAAATTTTATTTTGTAGTTACGAGTACAACAACCAATCACCAAGCTTTCTCTTAGCGTTCTCTCTTCGTTTCCGAAGTACGCAACGATGCGTTTGCATCTTGGCTGGGGACCCTAATCGGCAGACGCACGTTCAAATCCCGTTCATTTTAATTTGTGTATTAGAACTTATTCTAATACTTTAATTAATTAATTTTAAAATAAAGATATTAACTAATTTTATACAGACTTACCTAGACAGATATTATTATTTAATACATAGAACAGACGAATTAGTTTCTATGAGACCTAAAAATATTACTACAAAAAAATTGTATTAATTCTGTTACTCCTGGTAAATTATAAATATGAATCGTTTATACGAAATCACACATAAAAATACAATAATTAATTTGTATAAACCTTTATGTAGGCCAAAACAAATATAGGAAGTTACCTATTGTTAGTGTTTTTTATCTAAGAAAAACCGGCAGACATGCTTACAGTGCACTAGATGGCTATTATAGCTTATAATACAAACAATAAAAGGGAGATGAAAGTGCGCTGCCATATTCTATTGTGATGAAAAACTATGACATGTGCTGATGTTTTATAGTGTTTATCTGTAAGGAAAACTTTCCTGGCTACGAAACCGCTATCCAGTTCATAACTATAGAACATAGTGTGCTCTCCCACGACTAACAACATAAAAAATGAATTAATAATATTATTTGTAATCTAAAACTAATTCACAGTTTTTCATATTGAGTATATTAAAGCAATTTGCTTTATTTGAAAAGTCTTCGGTGTTCATGAATTTCGAGCAGCCAGACGAAGCCCTGCAACTCGTAAATGAACAAAGATATCAATATCGTACGCCTACAATATAGAAGTAGGAATAACGAACGAAGTTAGCAAGAATATGTTTCTTGCCGCACTCGACTCGGTTGAACGCAGAGCTAGGAGACTCATTGGCGGCAGTAGAAAAAACTAATATACAGAGCTTAGCACATAGACACAAAGTTGTCAGTTTATGTGTCTTTTATACGAGTAAGATGTACTTCGGAGAGTGTGCTCAGGAGCTGCATGAGGTCATACCACCTTCTCCTTTCTTCCATCGGACATATAGACGGTACGGCTGATTACCATCTTTATATTGTCGAAATCCCTCTTTTTCGGACCAAGCGTTTTAAAACATCCTTTATAATGCGCACTTCCAAGATTTGGAACTCCCTACCGGCGTCTATATTTCCGAGCTCATATAACCCAAATGACCTCACTCCATCATAGGCCTCATCCTTGCTACACAGCTGGTTGTTGGCCAAGAGCAAACCCATCTCTAATAAAAAAAAGATTAATTAATAATCATTAAAATGAAGCTTTTACTTTAAAAATTGAAGGTTGTTCTTAAATATTGTGTAAAATATGAAGAAAGAAAGAAAGTAGCCGAATAAAACTTTAGTACAGAACTTAATTGTCGCTGAAAAAATTTAGTACCTACTTCGAAACGAAAGGTTTTTTTGAGCAGTAATTTCCTAAAAAAAGAAAATTGATTTATTTTTTTGTTAATACATCTGCCATCTGCCACATTCAAACTTTTTTTAAATATAGTCTATTATGCACTGTATTTTTATCTAAGTTTTAATTTTACTCTAAGAAGTAAAAATATTTAGGCGACTAAAATAACTATCGAACTAAATATGATTTTCTCACAAAAATAGCTAATCATTCTGTAGTAATCAGTCACCCCTTTTAGATGATGGCACAATTAGGAGTCGTATGACGTCGTAAAGACGTGTCGCGACAACCCTACGGCAATGACGGATGGCGGGCGAAAGTCATCGCGTAATGTACACAGTGACGAAATAGACAGAAATTGATCTATTTAAAAAATGTTTTAACCTGTTTTTTTTTATTTTATATGCAAAAGCTTTAAAACTTGCATATGATGTGTACCACCTGATCTCATCTTGGTAATAAGTCATTGTTATGGCCTCTCTATTTTCCAATGTTTCTATGATTTTGACAATTTAAAAATTCCTGTTCAAATTCCTCACATATTATTACTGTTAAAATATAAATATTTTTGTTTTATTTTGAATAAAATTCTTCCGATTTCTTGCTGGCAACTTTTCCGATTTTTAATTTTTCACCTTTGTCAATACTGCAGTTTTTTACTTTTTAGTTTGATCACAAAGATGAAAATGTTATTCAAATACTAACAATAAAATAGAGATTTTATCAAAAAAATGTTACCATGTTAACTTTTTATTTCGTGTAGATACGGTATTCTCCTTCTACTGCGGTAACAGCGGAATTAACAGCTTCCTAAGTGCCGAAATGTGTATACAGTGTGACGCGTCAATGTGGTAATTAATGCAAATAATACACACCCCCTCACAAGTGATTGTTCATATTTAACTATTGTTTTACGGCAGAAGCTGGAATTTAAAACTGATTTATTCGACTAAGAAAACTAATGACAAAATACTATGAAATGAATGAACTTTGGCATTTTTGTGGTTTAATCGCATTTTCTCCAATTGAAAAAGAACATCAGATGACAACTACTGATTTTATTTTCAGCATTTTCCCTAAAAGCAATACAATTAAAAAAAAAAACGAAAGGAAAGAAAACATATTAGACATTAGTAACAAGAAATGAGACAGCTTAATACAACGAAAATAAACCAAAATGCAGGTAATCGGGGCTTAATTTGCTCCCTTCAGCCGGTGCTGTCTGCTGAACAAAATTAACTCGGATATAATATAATGTATTTATCGTAAATTGCCGTAGCGAAGAATAAATCAAGTTCGGACGGAGTCGAGACTATTGAAATTATGGCGAACGATATTGCATTATGCCTTTTATTTTAATTGAATTAAAAACCAGTTTTGCCAATGCAGGCCTTTGACTTTAGACAGTTTGATATTATTCACCATATTAAATTATCATTAGACATTGAGTGTTGTAAGGACAGAACAGTTGGCTAAACGCTTTGCTGGTAAAAATGCAGACGTAGTTTCAAATGCAGATATTCTCGAGAATATCTGTTTCTTAGAAAATTTGCACGAATACTTTTGAATTCTCTGCAATTAGTTTGGGTGGTGTAATATAGCCCACATCTCCTCCCGCTGAGTAAAGTACAACACAGTAAATATAAGTATAAAGTAAGAGTTTAAGTAATACTTACAAGTATAAGTAAGAGTAAGTAAGACACAGAAAGTAATTGTGTCTGCACATTAAAAAAAAAAGAAATAAATTTTGATCTTGTTTCTACCTACACCTACAATTTACTAGAACAAAATGAACTATAGCATAGTAGCCGATCGCTGAGGTGTTACCAGTAATTAATTTAATTTTATTTCCCGACAGCGCTCCTCCCCGATGCCGGTGTTGCCACACCGCGGTGCGCGTCGTTCAGCCTAATTGGGAAATTTATTGCTAGGTGTGCGCCCAGAGCACCGTGATGTTTTACTTTCGCGCCAATGATTTATTGTCTTCCGAAACAATTTTAATTGCACCCAGTGACAATGTAAACAACTATTCGATTAAGTTAATTCCATTATTTGGGTGCTCGGCAATTAATTTAAAACGCGCCGTGAACACGGTTTAAAACGCCACATCATTTGAGAAGATCTCTGGAATTAATCTGGTGATTCTGAAAATCTATCGGCGCGTCGGCGGCTGTTTTGTTTTATAAAAGACTGAACAGAGATGAATGAGCCTGTGTTCGGGCCATATAAATTTGTATATATTTCTCATTTAGCTTGTCTACTTAATGCTTTATTAACATTGCTTATTGTTAGCGGGCTTAATTGAAAATACATTTATATGGTTTTATAGTACATGACCGATTTATAAACAGTGGTATTCCCAGTTATTTTCAACAACCTACACTTGCTTGATGGAAGGTGGCAGCAGTGCCTGTAGTCGCCTATATACATATATGCAAGCAACATTTCTCCATCTTTTATAATCAATAAAATTTACTCGCATGTAGAATGCAATCTTGTGCATTTTGTGCAATCAATACAACTATGTGAAGTTGATTTCGCTTTATTTCTATGGCAGAACAAAATTAATAGAACCAGACAGAATAGACCCATGTGTCATGCCATGATTCACCAGAGACCCAGAAAAGGCAAAAGAAATGAGCTCTGGGATCCCCTTCTTATTCACCAAAACAAACCAACACAGGTGCCGTTATTTTACCGTATAAACCGATTTCTATTAAGGGATGGTTAACGCTACTAGTCTGCGTAGTTTATAATTGCGGAACGCAGTGTGCTATAAATTACCATAACTTAATGATTTATGTTAAAGAGATTCAGCTGACTTTCCACTCAATGATAATAATTGGTATTATGATACTATGAACAGAATATATACTCGCTGATAATATTAACAAATGTAACACTAGAGGTATGCATGCTCGTTTTTAGTCCAAATTGGATAAAAGGTATTTGTTAAATGCATATAATATTGATTATACAGTTTGTATTTACTCTAAATCGACGTCGACGACAGATATACACTTACGTAAATTAACTCTCTATCGTGAATTTAAAATTGTGACTGTGTATTTTTAGTTTCTCCATGGCTGATCAAAGTTGAAGCACTTTGACCAACGACATCAACAAAATTCAAGTCCCAAAAACAACGGCTTTGAGCACACGAGCATTAGTAATTATAATTAGAGCTCTCAGCAACCGACCTGCGGCGATAAGTTGTGCTACGGAGCATGAAATAAGGCTCCCACACACGTCCTCCGACGTCTATTTTCACATATGATGGTCCATGCAAATCCAGCCATGCGTGTCATGTCTCGCTGACTGGGTACTTTTGATTCGACTGGTTACTAGCAACGTGAAGAGCTCTTAAGGATATCACTCTTAAGGAAACCTAATATTTTTTAAAGTAGGGGAATTTGTTGAATGTAATAAAATGTGGAGAGAAGGGGTATTCATAATATGATGAGTCTCAAACGGAATTGTAACATTATTATTTTTTTAAATTGTCTAAATATATTATTGGTTATTAGCTGTGTATTAATTTTCTATACCTACTGAAGTGTGTTCTAATAGGATTAAAATATTATATGTGTTAATCTAGAATATTGTCTTTTTGTATGTCAAGTTACACTATAAGGTACATGAAAGTTTTTTTTTTAAGATAAGGGATTGGGAAGTGATAAGTGGCAGGCAGGCTCCTGATCCATTTGACGGTAAATGGCTACCGTTGCCTGTAATAGACACAATAACAACAGGAAAGTTGCAAGTACCTTGTCTTCCCTGAGAGAATGAAGGGGAGTACCAACGCTAGTACCACGGGTAAGAAGCGGATTGGGATAGGAGTATTATAGTCCTCGCATCTCTTACTCACTTAATGAAACTAAATAACACAAGTCCTGTTATTTCACGGTGGTCTTCTGTAACGGGATGGTTATTGTCGCCAAGCAGGCTGCCTAGTTATTAACTGGCAGATTAATGTGTGCCCTGCCACTGTTACAAATGCATTGATTAAAGAAAATATCGAGAAAAAAAAAGCTATGTTTATAATAATCATGCTAATTTTTCAAAGAGAAGAAACTTGTTGCAGTGGGGCGTAATATTTCTAAGTATACATGACATAATCCCGAAGAATTATCGCGAACTTACAATGTTATGAAAACTAAAAATATCAGTTGTGTTATTTTACCTTTTCATAAATCTGAGCACAGAATATTTAACATTTTAGAACTGGTAAAGTGAGTTGGTAGAGTACGGGTACCTACTGACAAACTATCTCATATCCGGAGTCGGGAGGATGCATTAGTGCCGCGCTTCTGACTTTTGCTACCTAAATTACTATACGACATTATTAAACAAATATTATTCGAAACAATTTTGAAAATTAAACTAAGTATAGAAAAAAAACTTAACATAAGTAATTACATTATTCAATTTAATTAAATTTACATTATATTTATTCAATATTTATTGCTTATACATATTTCCTAGATATATGTTTCAGGCGTTCAATGTTTATTTTTATTTTTAAATGATTCCTTGGGAATAGAATAACCTTTTCATCCAGAAAAGAACCTATGTCCTTTTCTGTATCCCTGACAAAGTGTATGCAAAATTTCATGATGAAACTCATTTTCGCTTTTATAATATTAGTTGGGGTACCTATGGTATGACTGTATAATGTACATTTTAAAGTATTTATTTCATATGTATAATAAGTGTTAAGTAAAAATGATCAAATGGTATACCTATTTAAAGTAAAATCAAAAAATTACCATCTTCTAGTTTATTTTCTTGTCTAGAAAACTTATTGTTTTTTTAAAACAAACATTCTTTTAGTTTAACAACATAATTTCACAAGTTACGCCGTAAGGATGTATATATAAATGTTATAGGAATAAGTAGCGTCGTCGTCTCATTACAAGGCTGCGGTACATTGAATGGAATTAATTTCGAATCCCGCCGCAGACAAACGAATTTCATTTGCCACGACCTATCTTACATTGTTTGTATTCAGAATATTGTTAATCGATTTGGTGCTATTTGCAACAAGGAGAGATTTGATATCTGAATACATTATTTGCGTTCTGAATATTAAATAAGACTACTGAAAGAAAAAATATACTGAAAATTAAAATTTCAGCATAACTATAAAATACCATCAGTTCATTTTTCAACCTTTTCAACATAACTATAAATTATTGAATAACGGTAGTATTTAAAATTTATATAGTTATATTTTTTTGGATTAGTAGCTGATATATTTATGGAACTTCTGTGCTTGTAAGTCTATTTCCTTTTCAGCAATCGGAAAAAGGTTCAATAAGACGGAAAATTCTAGCAATCTTGTCGCACCGTATTAGATTCTGATTTATTCGCAAGCGAGCCTGTTGGGGTGGACGAGACCTTTCCGTTTCGGCAATCCGACCACCAGAATAACGAGGCCCGCTCCGCCCCCTGTCATCTTTATAAAATACGACTCAGCCGGCGGAGTTAGATGACGCTACAAAGTTCGGATAAGATTGGTTGTCTTGTAGCCTCAGGAAACAAAGATTGTTCGATTCGGCCGATCGAACGCATAACTCCCTATACTAACTTCCTATCCATTTAACGCGAATCCATGCAACAAAAGGATCTCCCGCGCGAAATAACAAAACTACTAAGGACTACGGTGTGCAATGTATGAGATCATGGACAATAACAATCGCTGGAGATATATATCAATATAAATACATATATGGAAAAAAATCTTTTGACTAAAATATTACTTTGTTATACATAATATTTATTTTTATAATGAAGTAAATTACATCTAGGTGAGTAACATTTAATACTAATATAAAAACTAAAAACTCTTCACAAATAATATAATATTAATGAGAACACATTAATAAGGAAAAATAAGTCTTGTCCATATCCCTCTATTTCGGACAAAGCGCTTTATAATGCGGCACTGCCAAGGTTTGGAATTCCCAGGCGTCTGTATTTCTGAGCTCATATCACCCAAATCTTTTCAAAGTTCGAGTGAATAGGCATCTTCTGGGTGAGCTCGCTCCATCCTTGCTACACAGTTGGTTGTTGGCCAAGAGCAAACCTATCATTAATAAAAAATAAATAAATAAGAATATAAATAAAATTATATATAGGCATAAATAATTAATATATTTGTAATAATCATAATATTGAAATGAACATTTTGTTTGTTTAAATCTTGAAAATGTCTAATGAAGCCTCGGAGGCCCTCTATTTTCTGTATTCTTAATAATTACTTCTTCCGATTTGTTTGCAAGGCCCGGACGGAGGGTGGAGTGAAAAGTGAATCCGGGCCAGTCAATAAATAATAATACTAAACGTTCATTGGGTGACCGAGGGTCGAGTCGTGGTATGTTACCACTTGCACATTTTTCATTTCATATTTTGACTCACAATAAAGTTTAAACGTTTGGGAATTTAAAATTGTATAAGAATGCACATATTGTTTATAGCTTAACAATGACAAGCACAGACTTTTCATGTACCATCGATCTTAGTCTTAGGGGACGTTGACATCAGGAGTTCACTAACAAATATACAAAAGTATGCGAAAAAACATCTTTCTTTTAACGTTCAGTTTTTCTATACTGTTTTCTGTTGACAGTAAGTCAATTTCTAATGAAAGCTAAGATCTAAATCAATATAATTTTTCTTGAATATTTGTGACACAATTTTTGGTTCCAATTTTCTAGGATTGATTACTTAAACAGTATGAAAATATTAATTTTCACCACATTAAAATTGTCGATTTGACGTATTGAGAATACGCCACGGCGGCTAATTATTTAGGATCTATTTTGTTAGGACACAGACGGACCCTTCGGTTTGCATGTTTCGGTCAACTTGCTTCCACTCGATTCGTCTGACGTTTTCGCTTTTAATAAAGAACGTTTACTGATATTTTCACAGACGATTTCATTTAATCAGTTCTAAACGAATGAATTAGAAATTATTGTTGCTAACAATGAACCATCAAAGTGGTCAAATCGGAAAACCTTAAAACGAGAGTTAGTGCATCTAAATTGAAAATACCGTAGATGTCACCTAATCCAGTCAGAAGATGGTGAACGGGGGTGTCGTAAAGAATAGGCATCCCTGGTGAACTTTCCCCATGGAGGGCATAAATTGGATTCGGAAGCAGATCACGTAACGGTTAAGAGTTCACAAAACTGTGCCATAAATCGGACGCGCGGAGGTGCGCTGGAGACAAACGGCGCCGGACGCGAACAAAAAACCTATGGAGACTTCTCAGCATCCTAGACTTTTTTCAATTTGTATTATCTGTTGTTTTTTTCAGTTAAAAAGCGTTTACGTTTACCTGATATTCAATAGAAGACTGTTGAGATCATTTAGTAGAGGCAGGACACACTGGGTTTCGCACTCATAAATTGGGCTAACCGTATGGAGATGGTCATCACAGAATCACAGAGATGGTCATACGGTATGTACATACGGTCGGTCTTAAGGGAAGACCGTGAGTGAGTTAAGGATACCAGAGCCTATATCTTCCTTATCCCTTACCCTTTGTATTTTCAAGGTCGGCACTTTGATAAGAGTCGGCATTTTGGCACAAGCAACGCCTTTGCAATCACTTACCATCAAGTTTCTAATGGAATCTGTACCGATGCCAAGGCTTATTGTAACTAGAGAATCCTTATCAATGTATAAAAGAATTTTCTTATAAAAATATTAAAGTTTTAGTCAGAAGAAAAATAAAGGTAAGAGTAGAATTTTTAAACTTTAATACTTTTCCAATAAAATGAACCTCTTGTTGTCGGAATAAGTGAGTCTCTTTCTCTTTTATTTCTACTTGAGAAGAATTGTAGAAAACCTTACGGTACAGTTTTAAATTTGCATAATTTACTCCATGCATTTCGTAAATCGGTGCCAATAGATTCTCGCGAAGGAGCTATTTAAAAGATAACTCTCACAGGATAAACAGTGTTGGGGAGCAGCGAACCGCGGAACTAACACTTAATTTACTTGAAGAACATAAAATTTAAAATAATAATGTTACCTACATATTGTATAATATAAAACTGATATTATATAAAATATTATTTATTGTTTAGTTTTTCAGATGAATAAGTACTTCTTCAGTTACTTTTGATAATAAGCGATGTAATTTTCTCATAAAAAAAAAAAAAAAAAAAAGACAAATAGAAAGACAAAAAAGTTTTAAAATTATTACCAAATTGGAAAACGTTAAACGAATAGTAAAGATTTAATGTAGAAATATACTGGGTATACAAATGAGGAATAAAACTGATATATGGGCTAGAAACATAATACCAAAGGAAATGATGATGAGTCAATTGAGTGGAAGAGAAAGCAGCTGTCGGGAATCTTGTGTGAGAACAGCCTAATTTTGAAGCTACGGTTGCTGAGGAATATATTATAAAGTGTACGTACCGACTCAAGTGTGATAGTCCTAAAGATTGGCTAGGTAACAGGATGATCAATCCAAATAGGTACAGCGAGGATAAATCTAAACCATCAGAGATACGAAAATTTGTTCTTAGGTACTAAGGCTTCGTTTTTCTAATTAAGAAAAACTGCATTCAATCTTTTTAAAATTACGCTCATACGCAACCAGGAATACAATCCGGTTAAAATATCTGTAAAAAATCGGAATTATTTTTATTTCGTTATATTTACTTAAATTCTTAAAAATATAAGGAATAAAATCTCTAATGTTACAACATGAAAAACTAAAAAAAAAAAAAATACAATATAATATAACATTGAAATATACAAATATTTAATCATATTATCATCAGTTAACTACAGATTACACAGTATGAAGTGTATGAAGTGCTGAGTTTACATCAATACGCGCTCTTAGACGGATAGTGGGCACACTTGACTAGGGTTCTACATATAACTATACGCTCGTGATAAATTTGTGTATCATGCAGGGAGGGTTTTCATTAGTTATTTTGTAGTTGAGTCTGGTTATTAAATTACATACGTACCTTTACTTATTTAAACAATTTTTGGAAGGATATTCGCCACAGACGATAATTGGCATATTATTAAAATATTGACTTGAAACGCTTTGTAAAATATTTTCACTTATTTTCACAACACAAAGCGCATTTATTTAGTTAATTCTATTTCATACATTCTGGTATGAAATCATTACGAACATTAAATAGGTTTACTTTATCGACTTGGGTTTACATCTCTTTATTATTGAAATAATTATGTACCTTCACGTTTTTAATTAAATGTTCAATTTCGATTAATGTGGAATTAATAATTTTTCCGTTTTTCTGTTTCAATAACATATTTAAATAACTTGCTGGCAAACGGACGACAACGTCTATGCATTTATTTACTTAATTTTATTTCATACACTTTGGTAAAAATACATTAAATTAGGCTCACTTTTTAGACTAGGGTTTACATCTTTTTATAATAAATAGTGAAGTATTGACTAAATATTGAATTAATATTTTTTTTCTACTTTTTCAGTTTCAACAAACGCACGGCAGTAGTTTTTAAAAATAGGTAGAAATTATAGTCCAAGCCAAGGAAGTAGCAGCTAGGGCTTGGTGGTACTTGATAAAATGTAAGTTTTGCAAGACAGGGTCGAAGGCGAAGCGGCGGAGCGCGTAACGAGCGAATAATTCTCGGCGCCAGGTGTCGCGGCCGGGCGTGCGGTTTGTCTCTACGACGACATAAACGTCGGCTAATTCATGTAAATAGATATCAAGGAGATACAATACTTATAATTTCAGATTATAATATCGAGTATAAAATAAGAAGAATTCCTAATGAAATTTAAATTATGGCCTACAGAGGCTCATAACCTTTGTAAGGTTATGAGCCGCAGTAAAAGCTTTAATAAAAAGTAGTTGTGCTTGTAACAATAATCATATAGGTATTTATAATTGAAAGGGCGTATATTTACAATATTGTTAGGAGCTCATAAAACATAGGACTTATACTTTTTTATCTACGTTTTATCTACACAATATGTAATCATGTATTATGTAGAGGTACAGATTGTACAGCCCGCTCTCTGGTAGGTAGGTAACAAGCCTGGAAATTGTTATCAAAGATTTCGTTAAGTTGAATTTGTTAACAATTTAATTTAAATTGAGACATAAATAAAGGATTTAATGTATGAACACCGTGAATTATATTTTTCAACTACTCATTTCTCGGTATACATTTTTTACAAGTCACTTAATTTATTCTAGTATACTTACTACACTCGTATACCTGATGACTGTAGTATATACTACAGTCATATATATATACAATAATTTTAAATAGGCGTATACACCTACAAACAAAATAATACAAACAAAAAAAATTGTTACCTGAAAATCAGTTAATTCATTTTCTGTAGTATTTATAATATTAAGCACACAATTAATCTTCTAAAAAATAAAACAGTAGGTACAAACAGGCTCTTTCATACTATTGAGTGAGAATAAAGTGCATTGGCATTTTGAAACATTTCTTAGATATGAATTCATAATAGTACACTGCTGTAATATCGAAATTAATATCGTGTCTACCACTTCTATTCAGAACAATCAGGCAACTCTATTAAGACCCCTCCCGACCGAGACGTCAGCATTAAAACGGCCGATATCTTCACGGTACATCTACGTACACCGCAAGCCTTAGGAAATCCTATTTCACGCGTCCAATACAACTCCTTGTTTGGCGTTCTGGCTATATTTAGGAGGTTCGAGGCAATCTAAGAGGCATTCAGACTTGCGAGCGATTCGACGGCGAGCCGGTGGTGCCCCACGTTGGCTTTACTATCCCATGGGGGTATAAATACTAGAACCTACGAAGGCGTTTTGGATAAGGCAATCTAACGAGTTCACCCTACATTTATTTCACTATTATTTTGGTAGACAGATTAACTCCAAATGTGAAGTGTACAATGTTTACAATTTCGAAACCAGAGTTAAATAGAAGTTGGTGCGGTTATTTTACAAATACCAAAAGGTAACTTTAAAATATATATTTTAATTACTTTTAAATGTTGTCTTTAGAAAACAAGTCATATTAAAAACTAACTGACTCCAGTTTTTGTTCTGTTATATTCATGCAAAAATACTACAAAAAAAATTATTTTATACAAACCTTATCCGAACAATTACGAACACGAAACAAATTAGCAGAATGTGGCAATTAATTTTTATTCATATAGTTATGAAAGAGTAAAAAAGAATAAAATGTTTAAATGAACATATGAAGACTTGAAAGATATAATTATTGTTAAGATTTGAAGAAAATTTAGTTGAAAATTTTGACGATGGCGCGAACAGACCCGCAAGCAGAATATTGTTAATAATATACTCGGGTGCGATACTCGTATATTTGTATGCGAAATTCAAGTTTACCTGCTCTATAGAATGTTAATACATCCGTTGCGGAGAAGGGCATCCCTCTCTCATTATTTACGAAGGGCCGATGGGCTCAAGTGTGTGACAACCGGCACGTACGGACGCTAACGAGACGCTTTGTGACCATCTTCACTGTTCGAGTGTGGTCACTGCCTGTTGATTTTTTAATGGACAAATTATATTTACTTTCCAATCCCGAAGGAGACGCGTGGCGAACTGCATTTTGAATAGTTGCTTGCCTTTTGAGAGTACAGGAGGGACACAAGTTGTTCATTTCGTACGAAACACATAATATTTGCAATTTTCTTTACATTTTTTTTGTAATAATAATACAGTAGAGTGTACTGTTTTGTAATAACGTGGTACACTGCTTTCCACATTAAAATCCGTTACGTAGTTTACAAAATCTAAGCGTACATACACAAGAAGTTTATTTTTCACTATGTAAGGAAAATCCTGGATTCTTATCATGATTTACAACGAAATAGCTTTTTGCAACGAAATGGGAGCAAAGCTCTATTGGGATATATTGTTTAAATGAGACCCAGTGAACTAAAGTAAAGAATTACTTATCAGCCAGTAAAAGTAATAAATGTTTCTTCCAATTCTTACTGAAATTATTATTTCACTATATTTCATTCTATAATCCAACCACCAAAGCAGGAAATAAAGGTGATTAAGAGTGAAATATATTGCGAATATAATCACAATTAAAATAAATTTAATTACAGGAACGAAAACAAATACTATCTCTTTCCTTAAAGATTTTTTAAGTGCTAAAATTGGTTAGGATTGACTAAATGAATTAAAACATTAACTATTTCGTAGCGATTTAAAACATTAATTAGTAAATAGAATCACAAAAGACCTCGATTGATATTTCTAGTCGTGTATCTTGCAATAAATGGTATTTTGATTGGTTATTATAATATTACCTAAATACAAAAGATAATTCCATTATTAAAAGCGATAAACATTTCCATTGAACGTTCAAGTCTCGTATTTCACGACATACTCGTAATTCAAAGTAATATGAATTCGGCTTTCGCACTCGAACTACAAAATCGAGCAGACACTGCGAAACCGTTTTCCTACGATTTGCTCTCACAATAGCTCATTTGTTATAACCTGATAGCGTAGGTTATTACGGCCAAACAAATTGAGTCGAGCCTTCGCCACCTCAGACTAATGTAATTCCGGAGTGCGCGCGCCCAAGAATAGATATTTAGAGTGGATTGTTTTCGACAGACCGTAATGAAACTCTGATGCCGGGGTCCAAATCAGTTTCCGAGGTGAGCGCGCCGCCGCGCCGCAGGGGAGGCAAGCTACATTGTAATAAGAGGCGAAATAACCTAAAATAAACCGCCTAGTGTAGTCGTAGTACAAAGATGGACATGGAACGCAGGACACGCTTCGGCCCCTTAACTATATGTATATGTTGTATACAGTATGTCATCTTCTTTCATTCTATCTATTTATGATATTTCTCATCGCGACATCTTGACTGCTCTCATTAGTAATGTCAACAATTTGTTTTAGATGACTACTAAAACTATTCAATGCTTGCTTATGGCTTCGTACATTTGTTTAAAATCCCACAGGAACCTAATATATTTCCAAGACAAAAACTCTAAAAAACTAATTTTTGGACCTCGGTAACATAAGTACAACGTGTACAAATTGAATATTTTTTTAATAATGTACAGACTCGGCTCGTTACGATTTTATTATATGTATAGATAGGTTTCAGCTAGATTTATATTATATTAATTTGTGTATCTTTGTTGTCTAATACTTATTATATAATTATGTATTTAGATAAAAGAAAAATAGTTTCGGATTACACATATTATAAACATTTGATACAGTTAGCGTACTGTGTATTTGCGTCTCTGTATAGTGCCCTTACTGCTTAATTTGCCTACCGTAATTACTGTCCTCTCGGTTTGGGGAAGGACCCGGGGGCTCGACCCGCCGCCGTCTTGCAGGTTATATTGCGCTGTGCGGGCGCCGCGTGTGTGCTTAGCAAATACAAACTCCCTGAGTCGTTAAGTATGAATACGGGTGTGGACAAAATGTATTAGCTTAGGCTGAGATTCGGACCGTGTTTGCTCAGCGATGATAGATTTATAGTAATTGTGTTATTAACGTTATGGGATAAGGGTTTTACCGGCCTAAGTAATGAACGCTCTCACTCTAAATGCATGCGTTTATATAGAATTTGCACATGCGGCGCGCGTTGGGTGATCAATTTATTAAGTTATGTTTCTAGACGCTAAAAAAACGAAACGAGCTTGAACGACCGTATTCAACGAACGTCATTAAACTCCGAGTGAGTTCTTATTTATTTTAAAGCCGCTTTTTTCTCATAGGACCATCCCAGTTTACCAGTAACGAGTAAAAATGCAAAAACTTTTCCGAACTCATAATGATGAGGACATACTTTCTTTTGTTTTGGCGCGAGCACCAATTGAATAAAACATTTATGTCAATGGAGTCCATTAGGATTCTACAAAGTTGGGGAGGTTTTTTTTAATGTTCTGTGTATTGGTCGCTTCGGCACAGTTAGCATTGCAAACAAAATCCATTGAGCCATATCAGGTGAGGTTTTCGCCTAATTTATTTTCAGCCTCAATACTTGTACTACTCTTAACTACTAACATTCTAATGGAAGTATGTTTTAGAAACAAACTTAAAAATACTTTTAATTTTAAATTGTATCTCAAATGAAACTTTATAATATGTGAAACGACAATAAGTCCATTTTCTGAAATGTAATTAACACTTTTACTGCGGCGGTTACTTGGGATCATCCCGTAATAACCTTGTTAACCCTGGCGCACCGAGTGGGTTGGCTAGCCTTTTAACGGGCGTGTACATGGGCATTAATCCGAAAGCTATCGGCCTTTGTCCTTTTCACTCGTTGGTTTTGCGGGGTGTTTTGTCTCGCACGTCTCTGCGGGTCCAGTCCGGGGACCAGTGCCTTTTAGTGTGAGGTTTTCGCTCGCCTTAACGAAGGGAAGCAGTGCAAAGGTCGTCATTAGGGCAAGCGCGGTGTAAACAAGGTCCGAAGCGCCCGTTAATGGCCAATTCGTGCGTCCTCCTCGAGGTGACCCCAGGTCTGTCTCAGGCTACCAACATAAATGGACTTTTAATTGCAATTTTGATAGAACACTCCCGGATTAGTTCGCCATGTTATACTTAGTGTGAATTTTCAATTTTGTAAAGGTGGGATTATAATTTTCAAAACCATATTTTGAATAAATGCAGGAGCAATGACCTAATATCGTAATGTGTTTAAGTAGTATAAGTGACTAAGTTTAAGCCCTTTTAACGAGATACAAGTATCGTAGCCTATGCACCTACAACACAATAGTGCGGTTAACTGAAAGCACTTATGAAGCAAGAAAGATAAAGAGTATGGAACGAGATGAAGACAGGGAATGAAAATGGGTTCTTGTAAACATTATTCTCGCACCATAATATGGCAGTTGTACTTTCTAAGCTGATCCGCTATAATCTCAGTTTAATTTAATTTCTACGTGGACAAGTCCAAGAAAAGATGATTATCGAAAGTCTGTTATGAAACTGGGATGCGTATTTTAATATCTATATTGCACATGTACTCGCAAGAAACTTCTTACTGTGAGACTAAAACAGCTGATTGTACTGTCTCACAATAAACCTTCAGTGTCTTCAGATCTGATGACGGACTTGATTTAATAGCATACAAGACGGCTTGTAAAGGCTAGTAACCTAGGTAACTATAGATGCCAGAATTAATTCTCTATGTATTATTCAAGCAGCATTCAATAAATGTTTGAATTTACCTAATTTAACAGTGACGAAGTATGTATAGTTCTTAGCTATAAAACGAAATCCATCCGATAGCGAATATAATAATTATATATAGTACGTATAATAAATGAAAAAGTAACGAATACGTTATCAATGTTAATCGTAGTTACAAAGCCGACTCCTCGATACCGTTAGCCAAGTGGTATGAAACGCTCGTCACCGCATCTTGTCGCGCGACACGTGTTTGTCGCGGCGAGTGTTCCCGCTCTTGTTCGGATGTGAAATTTAATTTCCGCTATGCGGGAATCTGTCAGCGGGGTGAGGCGGTTGCGGGTGCCGCGAAGAAATATGCCCCGCTCTAAACTTTGTCAATTTGTTTGTGGAGCGAAATTAACTCGATCCAATCTGCGGGCGTCGCCGCGGCGACCTGCCTGATACCGGGGACTTGTCATATTTCCGTTACAGGAAAAGGTGGGAACGAATCGACAAGCCTTCCTTCCAATCGCGCAGACATCGTTGCATTAACTTTTATAATGAGCAACAAATTCAAATTCACAGGTAATCGGGCACGCGACATAATGTATATTTATAACGTCCAAAATGTTCCCTCTTTAAATTACGTGGGCAACAAGCTGTGAAAAAGTAAAAATACGTATTTTTAACTTCGTTATCCGCATCACAGGGCCACGACTCTCCGGAGAGTGTGTTATTAAAATATATTGTGCATACACCTTCATTTTCGCATCCCGCACCCGCTGAGTAGAACCAAATAAATTAGCTATGCCCAATATTTTCACCCTAAATGTTATTCGAACAGGAATGTATGGATTCGCCGAAATTGCTGGGGTATAATATAATATATTATCTGATGGGACGTTATCTATCCGTGAACTGGAGACCGAATTTCTTTCTTATAATAAGGTGCAGGAATATCTGATGCCAAGATATTTGCATACAGACGCCTCGTTCACAGGTGACGCGACGTAATTAGATTCGTGAAGTTTTGAAGTTTACTTAAATAAAGTCGCCTATGATATTCGCTACAGGAACCTCGGGGAGATTGAATAAAAAATGTAATTAAAATACAACGGTTCCCTCACGCTGAAAACAATTTAATGTTGTATTTTAATAACAGCAAATATTTATTCATAATGATGTTTCGTCGGCTCGGTTAATATGCCGAAGCGACTAATAAGCCGTCGTCGGTTATTGCAACCAAATATTGACTCGCAAATTAATAAATACCCAGTTTCTTTTGAGGAACTCTACCGGCGTCGCATCTTTAATTACAGCTTATACAAATAGAGGCGTGTTTAATCAAGGAACGTATCTTTGCATACGACTGAATGAGAGTTGAAGAAGTCGTCGGGATACTGTAGGTTTTCGCATTTACTTATGCGGCAAAGATAAATGAATGTTTTGTTTTCGATGCACGAAAGTAAGTCTGCTGGAAATGTGACTTCAAGTTTTAATTTAAGCAAATTTTGAAAATATCATAGATTACTTAATTAATTCAGTGCACACTTAAATGAATGTTATTTATTTTTAATGGAAGGCATTAATGTTCATTAACATTTAATTTAAAAAATAATAATTTCATATTTAAATATTTGTATAAAGTTGTGCTTTTTTATCTTTGTCTGTTTATTTTCAATTAAGCAATTAATTCAGCAACTTATTAGGAAATTTCTGTAGAAAAGTTATTTTCAGGCGCTTACATGGCCCCATCATTATCATCATCATCATCATCATCATCGAATTCACACAAGCATCCACTGATGGGGTTATGCATTTAGCGAATGTGTTTCCATTCTAAGAACCGTCAAATCAACATAGAGCTGCCATCGCTTGCATCGTATATGGCTTACGCTGACTACATTACTAAGCATTTAATAAAGATTAAAATTATATATTAATATACAGCGAAACGAACTTAGAGCAAGTTTAAATGGATAAACGTTTTTATCATAAGATATCTTAATCATAAGATTTCAGTTAAGACAAAATTAAAGAAAAGATTTGTATGTAGCACAATCTACGCTCGCGTTTCCGTGTCGCATCTAGTTACTTGGTTTAAGAGTTGCAAAGTTAGGTCGACAAAGGCCTTGAGAGGAAACCATTATGACACTCGACGTCGTCGGCACCGCGGCCGCTTCATTAGAGTAGAGTCGGGAAAGAGTGAAGAGCGTCCCTCCTCCCCCTCGTCCTACTCGGGACATGCACGCGGTAAGGCAGTAACTATCTTTGCGTAAATGACTTGCCAGTTTACAAAGAGGTTTTCTTAAGGATGATTCACATTATACCACGCGGTCACCGTGCGCCTGCCGGGCGAGTCATTCATGCTACATCGGTCTTATCATTGCACGACCGTGTTCGCGAATCTTGTCAAGTGTAATTTAAAAGTTTTTTATATTGATGTTGCACGGGAAACCGTCCGCGTAGCTTTATAAAATATATCCTATATCTTAAGTTGAATCAAACTGCACACAGTGTGCAAGTTTTATAAAAATCGGTTCAATAGTTTACGAGTTCATCGGCGACAAACAACGTGACACGAAATTTTTATATATAGAGATTTCATTATTCTCGTATAAGACTATGTACGAGTATTATTATAACGATTTTTATATCTTGAGTTGGTAGATGCTTATAGTAATTGCTAATACATTCATGTTTTCACGTATTGTGACCGAACCGGGCCAGAGCCGGGAAAAAATTTCAATGACGTGCCCCGGCCGTGGCATAGACTCGTCCCGGTTGACCATGAAATGGTTCATACAAAAGTATATTAAATATATTTGACCGTTCCCGTCCACGCTACGGCCCGGCTCCGGCATGGTGTAACGTGAGTCATCCTTTAGTGCTATCCTCGTCAACCGTTACTCTGTGAGCCACTGAATTTCATCACCAACGGAGCGAAATCAAATTCGTAATAACAATGTTCCATTGCATGGTTTTTTTTTTTTCGATTTATGATGATCGAAAAAAACAGTTTGTTGAAGCATTTAACTCTCAAGAGAAACAGGATCTATTGGTATCATAAAAAATTTGTATAAATTTTCAAATTACCCATTTCCTTCCTGGTGCACTTTTTTTTTTTTCGAAATCTGTAAATGTAGATCAAAATATATCCAAAAGTTAGAGTTTTCTGTAGCAATAACTGCTACAGTACCGTAACGAATTAGTTTATATAAATAATAATTTATATAATAAGCACTTTGTGTTACAGTGATTCCCATTGGGCCGTGGTGTTATTTTGTTTCTAACTTCTATGCCAGTGGATTAACGCTAAAGATTACGTCAGTAAGCGCCCGCATTGCGCTAACTCCGCTGTTTTATAACAGCTATACCTACTTTGGGTTAAAAATGTCAATTTTTTGTTGTAGATTTGTGCTTTTTAATTAGTGTATTTTATAAATTGGATTTGGAGTTCATGAAATTTCGATTTGTTTTTTGAACAAAGCCCGTAGTTATTATTATTAAGATTAAATATAAACGTTTCTTTCTTATTAAATTTTATAATTACTTAAAGTTAAAGTAAAACACAATAGAAATCTTAAAGTTAACACAAATTTGTATGGCAAAAATAATGCTAATACCTTATGCTAATACCTTGAACAAACATTTTTGTAAGCGATTCTTCTGTGTATTTGAAAAAAAAAACACCTACTATAGAAAAAATGTAATGATAACATATCCTTACACATGTAATAACAAATAATGTAGGTAATATTGGCCATAAGCACAAGCCGTAAGTTTCAAGTCGTCAGTCACGTAACCCTAGTTGTGGAAAATCAACGTCATTATGATAGATTATCTGCGAGGGCAGAGGCGAGTGCGTCTGATTGGCTTTGTTAGCAATGGCCGTCTTCGACACCTGAGAGCGTACTCCATCTATTCGGCGACTAATTTGACAGATCGATGTGTTCCACGTCCGATAGTCTGAGGCACCCTTAATGATGTATTTCGATGATTGTTCAAACTATAACATTGAGTAAGCAGATAATTTAAACATTCTGATACTCTGATATTCCAAACTAATATATCCTTGTAGCATTTTTTTTATAAGACAGGCGACTGACAGGTTTATTAGACCGTAGGCGGGTACTCATCCATAGGTGCGATGTTAAGACGCTGCCGGCTCTGATGGAGAATGGGTAAGGATACCAAGATGAATGAGAAATGTATAAGGTAAGAATATCATATAACTATAAGGTATAGACAATAGATATAAGGTATCGACCAAAAATTATCTAGGTGATGGTGAAAACCATATCAAAATCTGTTGCGTGGTTGAGGAGTTAGCGGTCATACAGACAGACTCTTCAAGTCGATAAGTCCACAAGTCTTATAAGTATTTTTGGATTAGTTATAAGTCGATTGTTGTAAGAAATCGATCTGGTAAGGCATTAGGACAACATTAACTCAGCCACTGCATCTGTAGATGGACTGACTTCATTTTATGCACTCAGCCATTACAAATTCTGAGTTTTTTGATGTTACAGAGATATAACCATAACGTAACGCTTGATTGCATGCAAATTATGGCATACGGAAACATCAAATTTGTTCCATATATGAGCCGAGCCATAAGTAACATAGATACTTCTTATTCAGTGTGTACAACCCTTCAGAGAACACCCTTTATTTTGCTCACAAAAGGTTGGTATCCAACCTAATGAACGAAGTTTAAGGCTATGGCGGTGAATATATTAAACATTCTAAACACGAGTAGCTTCCACATAGAAAATGCCATATACTCTATTTATAGATCAGATATTCGAAAATATGCCTGTGGATTCTTTATTTTCATTAGGATTGAGAGAAGAACTTATACTGTTTTACTTGAGAGGTTTAATTTGCTATAAATTATTACCAGTTACTGGCCTGAAGCTTATGCCGCTATGACTTAATTCCTTATAAGCATATGTTGAGTTTACGGATTGCTTACTTTTGGGCGCAAAATAACTGTTGTCTTTGATAGAAAATAAATTGATCACAATTTAATTAAGAAGCTATATTAATAACCTTTAGCTTATAATCGAATTTGGGCACTCTGTTTTATCTGGTACTTTCATTTTTTTTCTATAAATCTTAGGGTAAATACCAATACAAAGTATCGGTAAAATATTTTAAGTAGTATAATTCTGTAATCTATTTTTTTTTTTAATAATTATATGGTTTTATTTAGAAATATATTAACTTATTTCATATAATTATCATCTGGTCTTAGGAACCCTAGAAGACTAGAAATCCTGTAATATATTAATTGTCGAAAATAATAGTAACAGTAATTCAATGCACGCGTATACCTACATCTAATTAATAATAATTACTTCGGAGTTAAAGTGAAATTTACAACTGCAAGCACCGAAAACAAACTATTTGGACAGGTGAAGTACAAATTCGAAAATTATTTTCTATTTTAATTACAATTTTGTTTTCTACTACTTTATTTTTCTGTATATTAGCTCACTGTGTGAGGCAAACTCAACACTCTGCGTCAAAAATTTTAATGCACTAATTAATGTTTCAAGCTAGTTTTAAGTACTAATTGTACAATATACTGCTTTTACATTTAGGGCAACTTAATATTGTTATTTTTTATTACTCTTTTTACAGTGCACACTAACGTTGGTTGGTAAACATTTGGTTGATGGAAAACGTTATTTTTTATTTATTTTTTATATTAAGATCGACAGACAGGCCAACCTTACATTTGACGTCACAGGTGCTGAAAATGCACTGACTATAATAGGATTAAGAATAAGGGTTAGAAAAATAGACTCTGGCATCCTGCCCTGCAACTAATTTTTTTTTTATTGTACACAAAATTATTGTAAGCAAAAAAAAAAACGTTTGAACGTTTGAACAACGCGTATGCAAAATTTCATGATCATAAGTTAAGTAGTTAAGGCGTGAAAGTGAGACAAACAAACTCACTTTCGCATTTATAATATTGGTTAAGCGTCCGCGAAACTATCAATTGCCTTTGACAATAATTACGTGATTGAAAATTTTAAATAATGGGCGATTGAAGGACCAATTGAAAGTATATCATTCGCGCATGCCTCAGTCGTTTTGAGGAAAAGTCGCGTCGCTCAAAATCGTCTTTGCTCATTAAATATGATTTCAAACGTAGACATGGCTTTTCTTGCAATAACTATTAGGAAAAAAAAGAAGAGAACCAGATGTTGTTGGTCCAAAGAATGGTACAAATTTGAGATAATGTATAGGTTTACTCATGAACATTTAAACAAACAAATGTCATTTGCCCTCATTAGCTGTCAATATACAGGGCGTCAATTGCAACCAATAATTTTTTTTTGTCATTTGCTGTCAATGCTGTAGCAATATGACAATCGCTTCATTAGCATGATGTAAACGATCTTTTTTTTTATCAATGAGCACCAATCACGTAATTATTGTCAATCGCAATTGATCGTTTCGCGGACGCTTTAGGATTTGAAGCCTCAATGGTCGGGTATAACTACTGCAGAATGCACAGGAATTATCAGACATTGCTGGTATCGAAAGAGATAGTTAAAGATCGGTTGCCCCGAATTGTTGCGTGTGTGGCTGCCGCATAACTCGACAACGTTACGAGTATGCAAATTAAACGTGTTTCATCTTGGCATTTTCACGGGAGCTTGTCACTGTCAAGCTCGTACGTCTGTTTATTAACTTTTTGCTAATTAGACAGGCCCCGGGCACGTCTGCGAGTATGTTGGCATTTTTAATTACGCGCGATAATTTTGTCTGGCGCGAGCGTTGTGTGCCACTGGGCTGTTTAACGAGAATTTACACAAAACACACAATTAACTCCATTGTAGTCTAATTCCCGTTTCTATTAAGAATGATAGATGCGAAGCCGCACAAAAAGGGCCGCGTTAACAAGTTGAAAGTGTGCAAACGCATTTTTAACTTCCGCTCATGTTTTCCGTCTAATGTAACCGTCACTTAATTGTTCGGCGCTTTAGCAGTCGTGAAAAATGTCACGAATCAAATTAAGCCAAATCAAAACAAACAAAAGGAAGGGTAGCGCAATGCAATGTAATCACTTCGGACTGTCAAACACACGCGCAGGTACGAAAGCTTACGGGCGCATTTAAGTTAAAATTTTCACTCCCCGGTAGCTTTTTACTAATTCGCCAAGTGAAAAGGGTTCGCCGAAGTAATACAGTTTACTGCTTATTCAGTATTTATACGTTTTGGGGGCTGCTGCCGCCCGTCTCTAGACGTAAGGAAAATTTGTAAAATTTGTTCTAATTAACAACAAAATGTACACATTATAAACCTACTGCAATTATAGCATTAAATGTGATATTTAAAAAAATCTAGTAGTTACCTACGTGGGATACTAAAAATAAAAAATAAAAAATACTTTAGTAAAAAATGCTAAGGAGAAGGTTGAGAATTTGAGTGGTTTGGATGAATACTCACTCCCTCCTTCGTGCAGCAGCTTCAGAGGTTAATATAGTCATGATGGTAATATAACCTTCGTAGAGAGACGCACTTTAAGAAAAAGTAAACATGGTATAAAATCCTTACGCGGTAAATAGGTTGTGTAACAACGTAACAAATTTTCAAAGCCATTATAAACCAATTGTTCTTCAATCAAGGTAAGCTATAAATAGTATGTAATAGCGACGTAAGCTTATTCCGTTACCAGTAAAGTCGGAGCATTATTAAAATCCGTCAAACTTAGATAGGCAATAAAGAGTTAGAGAGGAACGAGAAGCGAGGTGCGTTGTTTACGAACTGGATCACATCTCCAATCGGGCGTAATGTATTTATGATTATTGCCGGATCTACTATAAGGAAAAGTCGAACAAACTAGCTATGGAAAATACACGTACGTCGATTTAGGAGTAGGTAAGAGACGAGTAGGATTTGCACAAACTATTTCTTCGAAGTAAATTGATATTGCGATTTAAAATGAGTTTCGATTTTCCAACACTATAAATAAAACGTCAAAAAAAGGAAAAATGACTTATAGTTGTTCCAATCGTTTATTTAACTTTTGCCAGATCACGCACGTGAAGTTTTACAATAATTTTCGGTTAAATGTACTACAGAGAATACCGTACTTCATGGACAGGCACCGCCCACTTAGTGATGTGCGATTCGTAATGAATTACCACAGACTATAAAAACCGTTTTGAAATAAATCGATTAAAATAAAACAAATAAAATAGGTACTGTAATACTATTTTTAATTATAAAGAATCATTTCTTCTCCGTATGAACTGGAATCATCATCACTCGAGTTCTCAGTAACATTAATATTGACAAAAATACTAAATTGCCGCCGGAAGTGATAAAAATATTAACTTAACATAAGTGGTTTATTTTAATATATAAGATAAAGTAACTTAAACACCTGTGAATATTTATAAAACAATGCAAAATGTTAAGCAAAAATAAAATATGAATGTGTTAAATCGATTAAAACTTCTTCATGAATAAAATCGATTGTTAAAAGAAATCGAATGGGTAACACATCAGGGTATCACTTTGATTTGATTAGTACTCGAGCTGTCAAAAGTTAAATAAACGATTGGAACAACTATAAGAAGCCTACATATATTATGACATACATATACTAGTATGTACTAAAAAAATTATTTTTTATTTTTTTATTTATTTATTTAGATTACATACAGCCATAATTGTTTTCGAAGTTTGCTATTATTCTCAGATACCTACGCTAATTTTTACACAAGGTCTCCCTTCGAGGTTTCTGCAAGTAATTCTAAAATTAAAAAGATGCTTTGGCAACAAAATTTTCGTCTCAATAGGTGATCTATGTAATTTTATGTTAAATTAATTTTATGAAGAAACTTTTAAAATAAGTAATATAATAATGTATAATTACATAACATATATAATAAATACTATCTGTGACCAAAACGTATTTCTCGAATAGCGGGTATTATTTCAATCAAAGTAATTACGTTACAAAAAGTAGACAAAAAAAGAGAAAAAGAGACGCTTGGCATATATATACACAATGTTGCTTGGAATTACATTGAAATTACAATTTGAAATCCGTTCGAATTCTCCGATATTACAACATCGAATCAACTACTGGATCCACTCGTAGGGGGAAAATTCCATCGTTGCGATCCTAAGCATTACTCAGCTAAGTCTATCAGGCAAACATTGTATATTAGCTAGCGATGTCCTAAATATTGAAGCCCTCTTAATCCGGCGTTGGCGAGACGAAGCCGCTTCTTAATCCATCACGTAACCGGGAGAAATCGTGTTACATCAACGAAAAATGTATTAGAACTCCCCCCACCCCTCGTCTCCCTCCTCGATCGGACAAACTTTGCTAATACCACCCTCTAACATAATCGCGGAGCCTTTTACGAGAGGAATTTATGGGGATGGTCCCGATTCCTTGCTGTATTTATGGTTGAACGTGGATGTTACGTGCCCAAGTCGCTCGGCAGTTAATTACAAGAAGTAAAAACTGTAACTTTATTCATAAACATTATGTAAAGTTGTCATAAAGGTTTATTATGTCTGTAATCAGTTTGGGAACTGAGATAAATATTTGTGATTCAGAATATTCAGCTAATGTTTTATCATATTAGACACGATACAGTGTCTGCGGCGTAGCCTATCACGTCAATGGGCTATACAATTATACATATTTTTATTATTATTATCCTACTAATATTATAAATTCGAAAATTTGTGAGGATGGATCATAGAAATAATATATTTTTGCAAGGGATGGATTGAGGTATGTTTGTATGTTTGTTAATGGTTTGTTACTATTTCACGTAAAAACTGCGAATTGGATGTGAATGAAATTTGGCACTCATATAGTTTATTACCTGGATAAACATATAGTATTTATCCTGAAAAAAGTACTATATTTTTTTAGTTACCGTCGTCATATGTTACGTTATGTTACTCATATTATTTTCTTTTTCAACGCAGACAAGTCGCGGGCACCAGCTAGAAGCTAGCTAGACCATATGAAATTGTTGAAAATGTAAGCGACACAGAGCAATATACTTTAAACGGAATATTGGCAATAATATCGAGACATGTTAGCACTGGAGAGCACTCGATTGTGAGGTCTTACCTCAGTAATTCAGGATCGCATTGAGCGGACGTCAAAGTTGTGAAGTCTTAGCAAGTCGGGCCTCAGGTGAGAATGTGCTAGACGCCACCGGCTAGACGAGCCACGGGCTACCCGCGAGCCAATAACGTTATATGTTAACATTTGTGACATATTGACTTGAAGAGTGAAAAACAACCAATTCATTTGTATCCTAATCCATTGCAAATACTAGCAAACAGGAACGAATTGTTCGTAATATTTTTCAAAAATGTTTCCTCAATTTCTAGAAAATAATAAACTGATTTTCAAAATTTTTACAAACAGATTACAATTACTTTTTGAAGAAGTAATAAATATTTTCTAATCGTAGGTGTGTGTGTATATATACATAAATTGCATTTACTAGAGCGAAAGCCATCTACATTCTATCCTAAATCAACTGAAATACAAGTAGTTACCACAGTTCAATAGTAGCTTAAAAGTTCTTATAATCAGCTAGTATTATAATAAAGTTTGTCTACAAATAAATAATGTGATTTATTCTTAGTTATTTACGCGTCGTAGTTATTTAGTTGCATAAAAATGCGCCGAGTTTTTTAACAAACAAAACACCCAAGTACGACGAAATAGCATTTTTTAGTAATATCCAATGAAAGAACTTTAAAAAGTATTGATATGATCTGCAACAACTATAGTATATATTAGGACTAGACTTTCTAGAGGTCTATGTATTATACTATCCTAGTATCCTTGACATCCAATCGACATATTTGACAGAACATAATATTAGTCATGTTCTGTTACAATTAGATCATTCTGATTTATTTTAATTGTATCATACTTCGATTATTATCTAGAGTTCCGTATGTAGTCTACATAAGTGAATTCGACAATGCAGGAATATAGGTGTACTTGTGTATTATAAGTGTAGGACGCGAGTTGCGGCTTTGTTCTCGAAACTTCTCCGGGTATTGTGATGTATCTTATAACATATGCGGTCGGCAACACTACTAGTGGAGGTGGCTTTGTATTCTACTACCGTCCACGTACTCGTATGTTGCTTATTTTACATAATTATATACAAACGTTTTCATTCTAAAAATGTCTTAAAATTGTCTAAACGTGCTAGAGAAGAAAAAGTTGCAACTGCAATTTTGTGACTCGACATGTTAATAAATAAATAAATATAATTTGCTTTTAAACGAGAAATATCGATGTGAGAAAGTAATGAAAATAATATATAGTCTTTTATAAAAATATATTATGTCATCTTAATACATATGATATAAGTATTTACGTAAGTATATAACTTATTTATATTATGGTGTACCTAGGTAATTGTCATGCATATAATAAAATCACTGTTTAACTCTGCGTTTGTGTACGCTAATCTCAGGAAAGGCTCAACTGATTTGAATTCAATTTCGACTCATGTATTGTAGCAAGCTTCCTATAACATTTAGTGCTTATTTATTTCAATCGGTTTACAAACAAAAAAGTTACGCGCTTTTTATCATTTTAAAAATATTTAGAAATATATAAATAATTTAAAAATAAAAATAAAATAAAAACAAATTAAAAAATAATTTAAAAATATATAAATAAAAATAAAAAATAACGGCAATTCAACTATTTAAGTAAAATATGAAATTTTTAATGACATTGCTTGAAAATAATGAAATAATAATTTTAACACTCACTCATAAAACTCGTAGCTATAAGAGTCTGAGTCAGCCTACACGAAATCTACACGCTTCAATTGAGCCAGTTTATAGCAAAATTAATTACTGGCTAGAGAGGCTCGTCTATAATAGTTTCCCAGCGAAATTATTATTGTGAAGGGGTCCACGGCTACCGAAATTGTGTCCGGACAAGAAAATTAGTGAGCGTAAAACGGGGTGTGAATTTGGAAATCAAAGAGCTTGCAAAACTTATCCCCGAGTCCATTGTGATGGCCCATCATTTACATGGGACGGTACCTATACACAATCTGCTCAAATTGCTAAATTTATTCTTCGTTCATGTTTCGTTTGGCCCCTAAATTCTAATACGTGCTCATACGTACTCGTATTACAACATTTAACATTTATATAAATATATTCAGGAGAGTTAAACGTTGTACTTAGCTACAAGAACTTGATAAAAATTTAAAACGTCTCTATGTCTTCTATACATATATTTATACAAATTATAAAAGAAATCGCTGTTTGCTTCTCTGTTAATTTATTCTAAACCATCCAATAGATTTTAATACGGTTTTCACAAATGGAAAGAGCGAAAAAAATGCGGAGCGAAATTGCGGAAAAATGCATTTTTTGCGAAGCCTGGGGCGGTTCACCAATAAAAAAATATATAGCCTCTTTAAAAAAACATATTTTTTGATTGTTTTCTGAAAACTACATAAGGTTTTAGTTTTTTTAAATAAAAGATAAAAAAACTACCAGGCTACCATATATTATTATAATAACAAGAAACGTCATAGGATTTTAATAAGATAAATGACTAAGTTATATGAAGAATTATCATATAAGATAAGTGCTTTCTATGTTTTGGTTTTGTAATTCTTTTTTAGCTAAAATTAGATTTACAGACATGGTTATAGAAATATATGATTTTAAATATATATATATGTGTGTGTAATGTCTATTATGTATTATATTTTATGTAAGATACATTTTGTCTCGTGCTCCGAATATTGCGTGTTTGTGTTCGAGGCATCTTGTCGAAAACGGTAGAACTCTCGACGTACAAAGCTGCGATATTGCGATGTATGGCCGCAGAGGGAGTTTGCAGCTGGGATTCGTTCAAACACCAGATTTATGGTTCTGCTTCAAGAATATTAATCAATTTTAAACCATTCAACTATTTTATTATCCAATGAAAAGAAAAAGCAATAATTAAATTATATGTATTAATCTTCGCACTTGCATCCTGTGTTTTCCTTTAATTAAGTGCTAAAAAATTGACTTTCCTACTTTGAAAAATTGAATATTGATTGACTATTGATCTTTCTTTTCAAAGTTGGCTCTCATACGGCTGTTTTATTAGTGGCAGTGAAGTCATATATTGTAGTAACCACCCAAGACCACCGTGAAATAACAAGATGTGTGCTTTTGTGTTTCGGTGTGTAGGTAAATTCATTTTCCAATCCTTATTTTTAATCCTTCCAGGGTCGGCAGTGCTGTTGCAGCACTCGAGGCGTAGACAATGGTAGACAACGTGTGATCAAATGGAACGTCTTTGAATAAAGAAAAAGTAGGTAATACTTACATATTGTTACACCTTTTCCGCGGTAGTGTGGCGGACAGGCAGACAACAACAATAAAAAAAAATAAAAGTCAGTTTAAAAATGATAGTTTTATTTTACTAATTCGATTCTATACAAATATATTGCTAGAAAAGATTAACAATTTCGGATGCGGATTGTACCGCAACCGAGAGAAAAAAAAATACACAGGAAAAAAATACAAAAAAAGGGGACCAGGGGTTTGTGGAGATTGGATCGAGACTTACCACCGAAAGAGAGCCGATACCGAAAAGTAGCTGTATATTCAAGTCGTAGGTATATCCGAGCCGAACGATTTCAAAATAAAATAATAATAAAAGAGTAAAAGAAGAAAAAAAAAAAAAATAGCCAAACTTGGCGCGGTCGGGCGACTAAGCAGCCTCCGGAATCACGCTGTCGACGTCGACGAACTAGTGAGGCGCGGCGGGTTTGCTCGCCGGGACTCGAAGCTCGGCGCGACGTATGACTAGCGGGACGTACGGTTTCGCTCGCTCTCAACGCGCAGCAAGTAGTTGATCGAAAAAATTTGTGGGTATAAAAAAAAAAAACCTCCTGAAATGATCGAAGGAACGCCTTAGAATAAAGTACATTATTATGCAATCCTTCCAGGAATCTAATTCGATTATATTTCAGGTGTAAGGAATAATTAATAATTAAATGTGGGTATCGGGCAAAGATTAGAATATAAACACGGAACTAATATAAGCGGATAGTTAGGTAAATTATACTTGAATGCATAATTGAATCGATGGCGTCGAAAACAAAATTAATAAGCTAAATACGGTGGACGCCATCGTCAATAAAAAAAAATTAAAATGGGAAAAATAAAATTAAAATATGAAATATCCTTATCAAAATAAACCATCGCTTGTAGTTCTAATAAGAAACACAAAAATCTATGCCAGACAAGCAAACAAAGTACTATTGAGACGGCACGCGTCTACCAAGTTATAACATTTAAAAATAAAAAAATTGGGAAAGCAATTATAACGAACAAAACACTTACCAATTATCACAATTGGAGGTTCACACAATAAAACAATAAACAGTAGTACTGTTATCGATAAAATGACTCGATTAATTTTGAAATAATATGAAATTTCGAAGGTGGCTCAACAACAACAGCTAACTTCTAATGTGCACTCTTCAGGTGGGTTGCCGACGGAAAAGGGCTTCCCGCCTTTCCGCAGGCCCTTTTATGACCTCGGTCTTCGAGAAATTTCCAAAAGAAACCGCGCTATCGCTACTTGTCAAAATTAACACAGTCACAGAACAACGACGTAACGACATTCCAGAACATTCTCTCTGAACAATTGAATCTACGGCAGAGCACTATGAATGAATGTCACGCGCAAGCGCACAGATCAGTTTAGGTGACTATAATTAAATTCGACTTTCGGCTGTGCTACCGGTGCAAAAGAAAACAATGGACTATGTAAAAAATATATGTAACAGTACCCCCCCAGCCATCAGAATTTTGCTCTGGTGGAGGAAAATTCAGGCTGGTCCCCAGCTTCTACCACACGGGAGGACAGCAGAAGGTCCTGCTACATAGCCTACTCTAAAATTGAACTATTAAACGTAAAACAAAAAAAATTAAAAGGAAACCACAAAAAAATTAAAAAAAGGAAAACAAAAAAAATTAAAAAAGGAAAACAAAAAAATATAAACTAACAAAAGAAGATTGTGAGCTTGACTGAGAGATAAAATACATATATAATTATAATGATAAGATAAATAGAAGAAGATAAAATAGATAAAATACTGTATAATAAACTAAACGGAACGCTCTCGCCGCAGGACATCACTAAACCTTGCGCGATGTACTGGTAGGAAGAACGCCCGGAAGAAGATAGATATACATAAATACCATACAATAAATATAAGAGAAGACAGGATATACTACATACAATTACAAAAGAGTTAAAATACGGAAGAGAGTAGCAAAAGGCTCATTTTTTACAGAGTTGCAAACCGCTCTGAGTGGGGGTGAGTACATAAGTAGGCGTTAAAATATGCACAAAAGCATGCACAACGTGCACAATCCCGTGCTTACAAACGCACCCTATCAAACTCAAAAATATTCTGCACACAACGTGTACAAAAAAAAAAAAAAAACGCAGTCTACTTATGCACTACCTTGGCTTATTTAACGAGTCACTAACCGCTCGAAAGGAAGAGTAGAAGGAAGAATCTGCGATGGCTTGTTTTAGAAGTCGCGACCCGCTTCAGGATAAGGCTTATTTAACGAGTTACCCAACCGCTCGAAAGGCTATTAGAATAAATATAATAAAGATATAATACATACTATAAGGAAGAGGGGTCTCAGTCAAGGATTACCCTGAGATGTCTAGGTAAGCAATTCCTTAACCCTAGGACAGTAACGGGATGACTTATTGCAACGTTTATTCAAGGAAAACTCGACAGCAGAGAAAAAAAAATTAAGTTATATCTTTCTTACGATTTAAAATGCTGGACATGCCAAGCACCAATACGTTTCTCGTCGGAGATCCGCTCTAAATGATAAACTAACGGGGAAGGCTTCCCTACTACACGACACTTCTCATATTTGGGAGCCAATTTTGCCATGAAATGATTCGCCGCGTTACTCAAGGGAAAAGCTCGTTTCCACACGATGTCTCCTATCTGGTATTCTACTTGCCGGCGTCCTCGATTGTAGTAACGCTGACTTCGATGGTGAGCTTTTGCGATGGCTTCTTTCACATTAGCGAAGACAGCGCGCAAACCCCCCAATCGTGTAGCATACTCATCTCGCGAGGCGCTAGACAATTCCAATGGTTCCGTGGAAAGGTTCCCTCTGTAAGTGGATCAGCTAGCAACAGGTTCCCAAAATGGACACAACGGAACCCGAATCTAACAGGCCATAATAACTTTGGTCTAAAATGTTAACATTTAAAAAAAAAAAGGTCTATCATCCCCTACCGGTTCGCTACGAATCGATGCGATCTTACAAAAAGCTAAAATGATTTAAGAATCGAAGTTGGGATGTAACTTCGACTGCTCGCTGCGATTTGTCGCTACTAGTTTTTTGGAATAGGACGATCTGACTTAGGAGGTCGACAAGTAGGACAGTGAGCCAAGGTGACCCCTTGCATACCACACGAAAAACAAACAACCTTCCTCGAACGGCAAGCAACCAATGTGTGACCGGAAGTCCGACATCGAACGCAATAAACAGAACGGCTAGGTCCGGCCTCCTGTACCGCTTCCACTCTATGAAAATTCTTTCCCTTATAAGCTAGCTCTGGAACAAGTGTCGCGGGTCCAACCCTAGGCGGATCCCTGTATGATGACGCGCGCAAAAGACTCCCTTCCAATAATCGACATTTTGATTTCAACACCTCTAACGATGGAATATCTTCCAGAGCCAACGCCGTCACAAATCTAGGATGTAAATTTCCTCTAATAACACGTAACACTTCACTATCCGGAACGGCCTCCGACAATCTCCCAAAGTAATTTAACATGGTTGAAATGTAAGAAGAAGACGACTCCCCGGAACCCTGGGTTCGACTCCTTATCTCATTCCACAGACGATCGTCATAGTCCAGCGGCAAGAATTCATTCAACAGCTGCTGGCGCAATCCCTTCCAATCACTCAGTGATTCCCGAACACTGCGATACCAAGTCAGCGCCTGGTCAGTAAACAACTCCACCGCAGAACGATACAACGAGTCTGCAGAGATACTACGCGACTGTCCTAGCTCCTCTAATCGAATAAGAAAAGTACGGACACAAGTCCTGCCGTTATATTGAAGATTTAACTTCTGTACACCCCGGTCGTTAACAATGGCCACTTCCGGCGGGGCTCCCACCGAAGGCAACTCCTCACTAACTCCCTCATTGGTTTCTTCTATAGATTTTTTAAATGAAACAAACAACCTATCTATTCTCCGTAAAAGTTCATCTAAGTCGCGTTGTAAAACTATTATATTAGGATCATCATCCAAGGCCACCCTACTCAGACGATGGAACAAGTGATGTGCGATTGCCCTAGCCCTGCCAAAAATTTTGTAAGGGGGGTTACCCTCTAACAATTTTCCTAAATCCTTTAATTTTGAACTAATGGTTTCTATTTCCTCCTGGGAATTATAAGCGGTGTCAATTATTTCGTCAGCCGGAATCGACTGCGAAAGTTCCCGAATCTGGACTCGAAGCTCCTCCACCGTATTAAGGGGTTTGGCATTCCTTATCGAAACCTCATACAATAACTCGTCCTTTCTCAAAAGGTTGTATGCAATAGGCCTTTCCATTGTCACACAAAGGTTAAATTAATCATAAAGTATAAAAAATAATAATTAAAAAAAAATTGAGAAAGTAAGAGGAAAAAAAAATAACGGGGAAAAGTCAAGAGGGAACAACAATAAAAAAAACTACTTAATAGAAAATGAAACTGAAGGATTACCGGAAAGGCAAACTAAAGACAATCGCAAAAAATAGTAAATTAAAAAAAAAACAAAGCCGCTCGCAACTATGTGTTAAGAAAGTAGTCTAAGTTAAAAGAGAATGTAAAAAAAATTAAAGATTAAAGTCGCACGTAAAACCGTGAATTCTATTAGTTAATCGCAAAAGAATATTATTCAAAAGTAATTTAAAAAAAAAAACAACCAAAGCCGTTCGTCCCACACTAGTCAAGAAAAGAATAATTGAAGTTAAAAAAAAATGAATGTATAATTAGCAAGTAAAACCGCCTAAAATCTACTAGTTAAAATTAAAAGTCTAACTTTAAATGATGTCAACACTGGGCCAAATATTGCACGAAGAGTGTGCAAAATTGCACGACCAGTGTGCACCGCTAAAAATTGTAATGGAAATTGTAATGGACTACTAAAATAATTGGCTCTCCGTCGGCGATAAGTCGTCCACTGCTCCTGTATTAACAAAACACACGAAAAAAAAAAAAGATATAAAAAATAAAAGTTATTCAAAAAAAATTAATTAATAAAAGAAAAAAAATTAACACATTAAAAGTTATACAAAAAAAAAATTAAATAATAAAAAAAACAATCACAATTTTAAAAATAATATATATATTCCTTATTTGGTGGTGCGGTTGCGCTTGTGTTGTGGCATTAACAAAATTTACCCCCAGCGAAAATTAACATTGAAGATTAAAAAAAAATAATGATAAAAATTAACTATTTTATTTTAAAAAAAAAACTAAACTGCCCCCCAAAAAGGAATATAAGGAAGAGGTAGGGTAAGGGAAGGTGTGTAAGTAGGGGAGGATAAGGATTAAGGGTAAGGATGGAATAGGAAGGGGATGGGTTCCTTTGGGACACGTACCCACCGGGCAATAAAACTTAGGCCGGCTGTATGGGCACGTGCGTGGTACTTTCACCAAAGGCTGAAGCTGAGGATGCAGCTTCTCCCACTATCTCCCGCGGCAACACAAACCTAAAGGCACCTCACGGTCTCCTTCGGTGGATAAAAAAAATGAATTGTATCAACAAAAAAAATTTAGGGTAACTAAAAAAATATAAAAGATAAAAAAATTAAAATTTAAATGTAAGTCTCAGATCCAATTTTTGCCTAAGCCGAAGACTAGACAATTCTCCACAAATTACCGCTGTTCCTGTTCCGGGCGCCAAATTATTGTTACACCTTTTCCGCGGTAGTGTGGCGGACAGGCAGACAACAACAATAAAAAAAAATAAAAGTCAGTTTAAAAATGATAGTTTTATTTTACTAATTCGATTCTATACAAATATATTGCTAGAAAAGATTAACAATTTCGGATGCGGATTGTACCGCAACCGAGAGAAAAAAAAATACACAGGAAAAAAATACAAAAAAAGGGGACCAGGGGTTTGTGGAGATTGGATCGAGACTTACCACCGAAAGAGAGCCGATACCGAAAAGTAGCTGTATATTCAAGTCGTAGGTATATCCGAGCCGAACGATTTCAAAATAAAATAATAATAAAAGAGTAAAAGAAGAAAAAAAAAAAAAATAGCCAAACTTGGCGCGGTCGGGCGACTAAGCAGCCTCCGGAATCACGCTGTCGACGTCGACGAACTAGTGAGGCGCGGCGGGTTTGCTCGCCGGGACTCGAAGCTCGGCGCGACGTATGACTAGCGGGACGTACGGTTTCGCTCGCTCTCAACGCGCAGCAAGTAGTTGATCGAAAAAATTTGTGGGTATAAAAAAAAAAAACCTCCTGAAATGATCGAAGGAACGCCTTAGAATAAAGTACATTATTATGCAATCCTTCCAGGAATCTAATTCGATTATATTTCAGGTGTAAGGAATAATTAATAATTAAATGTGGGTATCGGGCAAAGATTAGAATATAAACACGGAACTAATATAAGCGGATAGTTAGGTAAATTATACTTGAATGCATAATTGAATCGATGGCGTCGAAAACAAAATTAATAAGCTAAATACGGTGGACGCCATCGTCAATAAAAAAAAATTAAAATGGGAAAAATAAAATTAAAATATGAAATATCCTTATCAAAATAAACCATCGCTTGTAGTTCTAATAAGAAACACAAAAATCTATGCCAGACAAGCAAACAAAGTACTATTGAGACGGCACGCGTCTACCAAGTTATAACATTTAAAAATAAAAAAATTGGGAAAGCAATTATAACGAACAAAACACTTACCAATTATCACAATTGGAGGTTCACACAATAAAACAATAAACAGTAGTACTGTTATCGATAAAATGACTCGATTAATTTTGAAATAATATGAAATTTCGAAGGTGGCTCAACAACAACAGCTAACTTCTAATGTGCACTCTTCAGGTGGGTTGCCGACGGAAAAGGGCTTCCCGCCTTTCCGCAGGCCCTTTTATGACCTCGGTCTTCGAGAAATTTCCAAAAGAAACCGCGCTATCGCTACTTGTCAAAATTAACACAGTCACAGAACAACGACGTAACGACATTCCAGAACATTCTCTCTGAACAATTGAATCTACGGCAGAGCACTATGAATGAATGTCACGCGCAAGCGCACAGATCAGTTTAGGTGACTATAATTAAATTCGACTTTCGGCTGTGCTACCGGTGCAAAAGAAAACAATGGACTATGTAAAAAATATATGTAACAATATAATAAATTTTGTATAAACAATTTTTAATGTCTTCAATCTTTAAATAAATGATTTCTATTACTAAACTTTTTTGTGAAATATTTTCAAAAGTAATTTGTTGTTGGTTTCAGGTGTAGGTACCTAAAAATGACAGCTCATAAACAATACACAAAGCTGTTTATCGCGAAAGAATTAACCAAGAAATATACGCACCTCGATTGCATTTGATTTATGAGACAGCAGATTTGGCTATACTCTTGCTTTTAGATATTTAGAATAACCCTGTGAAAATCTGTGTTTTAGATTTTACTAGGGGTATTTTAAAATATGTCCACGTTTAGGTACTTTGATTTTTGCTTAATAATAATTTGTTCATATACAACTTTGTTATTATGATTTAATTAAATAAATATTAAACATTTTTATTTATTTGTTTATGGAACGTTCTCCTTTTTTACCGACAATTCGATTGGTAAATTTTAAGATTTATTAAAAAATTAAATATGTCTTTTCTTTCATAAACGTTCCATCTAACGTGTTTCCTTGCCCTTGCGCCAACAGTATAAGAAGCTTTTTGCGACAAAGTCGATATCTTTTAGCCGCACATAATGGCATTTTTCAATTCACGTGACGGGAATACCTCCAACGAATGAAATAATTAATGATTTAATAACCCACACCATAAAAATAATAATTGTCTATTGTAAAAATCAAGTAAGGCTCTAAGTTCCATACAAAAATGACCACACTTTCACGAGTTTTACCACTCCGTCACAGTTTTTGTAACAGAGGTGTCTCGTAGTGTTTGAGGTTGTCAGTAATTTCGAATTGTTCATTCAGCTGGCCGTATAGGAAATATTTACCAGGAAACAATAAAACAATGTTAAAAAACAAAAATTTTCAATAACATTTGGAAGTAGTAACATACATGACAGAGTTGTCGCCTAAAAAGTGTGTCATGTATTCACCAGACTTACTGCAATGACTACATATTTTATCGTTGTCACTCGCAGCAGGATTCTACATTTACATCTCTTTCTGTTTTGAGCAAAAACATTCACAGGGACGGCCAGTTTGACGCGTGACCACTCCCACGCTGCAATGGCCATACAAAAACGTCTCGATAGCTTCTCACTAACTTTTGTCATGATGGAAATTTTCCTTGAAATTGTTTCTCAAATTCGTCTTAAAAGACTTGGTAGTGAACGTTAAAACTAGCAACTAATTTAAGCGAGCTCTCGGCGCATAAGTTAATTTCAGCGTTCGCTGTCTTACCACGGCACGGGAATAATGGCCGCCCGTAAATCCCGACAGACAAAACTGCCTCACCTGCACTCATTATATTTACGCCGCAATAATAAAACTTTCCAACTCGCTCTGAATATTGAATTCGTTGTGGCGAGGAGAGGCGGTCGTGTTACTTATTGCCGTCAGTTCTGCAATATGCCTGCTAGGTTTTAATAAAGGCCTGGCCGACGCGCCATTTCGAAAAGTTTTCGTTTCGCTAAGGCAGACGCCATTGCCCCGACAATGAGTTGGGCTAAGCCTCCACCAGATATGACTCGGCTACACGTTAATAGGTAGACGTCTTTTTAACATCGTGTCATATTTATATTATAAAATTTATTTAGAAAATACAATTTAAATGACGCAAAAGTGTATAGAGTAAATAAGATACAGGATAAGCAATGCTATAGATATGCATTACAAGTGCTGTTATTTCACAATAGTTTTTTGAGTATATTCAGTGCAGAGCAGAATTCAGTGCCATGTCTTTGCCAACCTAAATTGTTATTTATAAAATGTATTTTTCAAAAGAAAATGAAGATAAAAGAAAATAAAATTTCATCGCTATGAAAATAACTAAATTAATTTTCTAACACCTATATGCATTGAAAATTGCTTAAAATCTAGCTTAAAGGAGTTGGAAAGTGTAAAGTTCCTCCTATGTAATGTACCGGTACGTACATCCTTTAAAACAAGTAACGCGCGTCCTGTGAGCTCGTCAGACAAATGGGATATCAAGCGGAGCGAAGCAGGTAATGTTTGAAGGTAATAAAACATTTTATCTTATAAACTTGATACCTATTTCTGTAAAACAAATAGAACAAAAAGCAGACAGTTTGTTCTCTTTTTCGTTGTAAAAGAAGATTATGAGTACCACTGATATAAAGTGCTCGACAAAATTTGTTTCGTAGTGTTTATAATAGGTGAAACACATATAAAATGTTTTTAATTTTTTTGTTATATTTATGTATTTTGGATATATTTACACTGTAATAATATACGCAAAAAACTACAAAAGGGGGTCTAAATGATGGTAAAATAATAAACTTTCTAAAAAAATCTGAAATTTGTAGAAACGCTTTGAACTCGAAATCAGAAAGAGTAGAGATACAAGTGGCGAAAATATGTGGAAGTTATAAAGTAAACAAATCCATATAAAAAAGTATGTATTAGGAATTTATAGTTTCCGTTACAATGAAAAAAATTACTTGAAAACATATCTTTCATAAATTGAAAATTTCCTTCATAAATCATAAATTGAAAACACAACATCAAGTCGATACACTAAAACGGTAACATCTAATGCACCTGGCTAAAGGTTTTGTTCGAGAATATTATAAATAGTATGCTAATAGCCAGGATGCAATGATGTGCTCACATTATCGGAACACCTGAAGGAGGAAATTGCATTAGATGCACCCACCGCGTTTTCGCGGCGGTACTTACACGAACTTCTATTTGTTCACACGTGCTGTTTACGATACATAGACCGGCGTTTAAAATCGCTCGAACTAAGTTGTGAGTAACTTTTTATATGTTTAAAAAATTTTAGATTTCAGAACTGTCAATTTGAAAGTAGTTACTTTTAATCACCTACTCTACTTCTTCGTAATAACTGTCCATCAGTAAAGAGGAGCTTCTTGAAAATTTTCATTGAGTCTCTCACTAATATATACAGCATCAGGCTCTAACAACTTGTCTTAAATCTGAAATATCTTACGCTAACCCTTTATATTTTTTATCAAGATGGTATGCAGTAAAATAATACAGTTTATGTCGTAATACTCGTACTTGTTCTAAGTTCACGGGATTTAATTACGAGTATCATGTATTTTTCTAATCATTAAAAAAAAAAAACAATATTTTAGTTTGTAGTTTTTGAATTTGCAGATTATATAGGCTTTATATTACATTGATAGGTTATTAAGTAATATTGTGTAGCAGTTTAACCGCCCGTGTAGGTAAGTGGGTAATGTGATCGCCTATTTGCTTACGGGCGTGTAAGCACACAGGCGCATAGGTGCATTGGATTCCATGACGAGGTAGAGCCTTCAAAAGTTGCGCGTTCGGTGCCGGGGCCGCGGAAGCGCCGTCGCTTCCAGGAAATTGAAGTCACCTAGCTCCATTCAACGTTCGAACAAAGCTTTGTGAAAGAACATCTATTAATTTATCTGCCAGTTGTTTGTGTCTTACAGATATAAATTGAATATTGATTTTGCAACGAATGTATGCAAGTTCACATCGTCATCTGACTCTCTGGAACTGTTGGTTGTATAATGGAGTTCTTATTCCGACATTTTCATATCTTCGATTTAAATAATATTAAAGGTTAGTTTTTGAAAGAATCTCTTTCAATGTTTCAATGTTTAAGATATACTCGTACAAGAGTCTTCTCTATCACAAGAGATAAAAAATAGGTTTTATCAGTTTGCATGTGTTTGTTACATTGATAAAACCAAAAGTTTGTCTGCGAACCTTTATAGTAAGTAAAGAATATCCATGATACTTTAGCTCTGTTACATTTGCATATTAATATTAATATATTAGAAATTTATAAGAGTTGTTAAAACAAGTAATTTCGTTACTATATTAATATATTTATATGTCAACTTATAAATGTATTTATAAATACAACTTATAATTACATTTATAAGGTGACATATAAATGAAATAGGTAATTTACTATACTATTATTACTAGTGACAATAATTTCAAGACGCTTGTCTATAATAATCTTTCGTACGGTTTAAAACTAAGTAATAGACTTGTATAAGGAGTGTATATTATACATATAACCGATTACGTAAGGCCTCAACTCACCATACCCAAGACCAAGGCCAACATTGAAAAGTTTGTTTCTATAGTGACCTTGCCAGGAATTGAAAATATGGGGCCTTTAGGTTAGAGAACTAACGCTTTTAACACTCGATAGACCAATTGGTTAAAAGATATAATAAAATCCAGGATCGAGCTTAGGTTAGGTTAGGTTAGGCTGTTTAAGAATTTAACTGTTTTTTTCAATATGATACCAGGTGGATACCGTTTCCTACTATGGTGAGTTGCCGATAATAATATAATTAAGGATAGGGATTAGAAAGGGATAGAAAAATAGGCTCTATTGTGTGATATGTTTTAATAGTTTGGGTAAGTAAAAGACTACAACTTTAGTTTTTGTAGTCTTACTTGTCTAGAAGAGTGATTCCTTGTAACAAGCATACTATTGTGACGTGATGTTCACACTGAACAAAAGCATTAAAGAAACCTAATAATAAAATGCAAGGACTAGAGTAATTAGGTTTAAAACATAATTTAATAATCAAGAGCGTCCAAACCTATAGTATTGGTTATCATACGCTATATGTAACTCTGTATCGTATCGTAGTTCAGGTAACGCGTAGAGCCGTCAGTCACGTTATTCTGCACCCATTGTAAATATTAGTTCGCGAAACTCATCAATTCCGCGCTCAAACTTAATAAAATACTTGACGCTTAATTGAAAATGAATACTGGCGTCGATGCGATCGATAAAATATTCCGCAGCCTTAATCCGCGATAATGAACCGCCCCGCGAAGGGTTGGTTCGAGGGGGCCACTAATAAATGTTGCGTCCCAAATTTAAAATCAAAGTGCGGAATAAATTTTGATTAAGCGATTAGCCGACTCCCTGAGAGGTGTTTGTGTTTCTTCGCTCTTCTATTATAGTAAAGCTACTGCGGTTCTGTAGACAATCACCAAAAAGGGATTTGGATGATCTAGTTCGTGATTAAATTTACAATAGACTAAGCTTCGATCTTCGACTTCGTCTGGGAAAAGTAAATTATGGAGTAAAAGTATGGTAACATAAACTCCCTATGACAACTAAAGATATATTAATATATAAAAATAAGTATAATAATAAGTTATTATAATAGTGAGAAACAAATTCCTAATAAATGTTATTATTTTCTCATAGTTAAAGTAATCTACATGCGGATATAAATAAAAATTGTATATTATCTTAATATTAGCAAACAATAATAATTGTCATAAATAAACAAAAACATTTTTTTATTATATCATATATTATTATTTTATTTTATTTATGACTAGCTGTTGCACGCGACTTCGTCCGCGTAACTTTATAAAATATACTCTATGTTACTTACTCCCTGATGATAATCTTTCTATCGGTGAAAGAATTTTCAAAATCGGTTCAGTAGTTTCGGAGCCTATTCCATGCAAACAAACAAACAAATCTTTCCTCTTTTTAATATTAGTATAGACAACAATAAGGTTTACATCAAAAATAATGTAATCTAGATTCATACCAAGATTAATGTCATCTAATTCCATGTACAACCGACATGCATGATGGATATAAGACATGCACAGGATATATTAAGCAATAAATATTTTCTTTAAAAATAAAAATACAATTGAAATCATTAAATGAAATAATTATATTGATATGTTTTCCTGCGAAAGTCCTTTGCTCTGGGATCCTTTAAAGAAATAAACAAAGACATGTTACCGGGCGAATCCTGTGCATCTGAGGCTAATGCATATGCGATGCCACATTTGATTAAAGCAACTATAATGTACCGTTGAAATTCATAATAATTTTATTCATGCAGTCGGGTGCCGGAGAGTTTATTAGCCAGACTCCGCGAGACTATCAAAGGTATGTTGGTTGTACTAACTGCTGTGGATGCTTGATCGTTATGAGATAGTGAGATACGAGTATGTTTTATTATAAAATGTGGAATCACATTTGAGAAAAATACTTTGTTAAGACTTTACACTATTGATATTGTTGATATTAAATATAATAGAAAATTCACATTTTGTTACATACTTGATTGAGATTTGGGATTAAATGGTCAAATGTAGTTTTACCGACCATCAAAGAGCATGTGAAAATTAACGTATATAATAATACTAGCTGGTGCCCGCAGCTTCGTCCGCAAAAGAAAATATGTGAGTAATATATGGCCGAACATCTTTATCGCTGTGATGACGGTGACGATGTTTTTTTTAGACGATCCCTGGGGAACCTAACATTTTTTCAGAACAAAAAGTATCCTACATGTTAACCTATCTGTGTGCCATCGTTCAGCCGACCAAGTAAACTATTAATCTTCAAAAACCATGGAGCAAGTCTGTGTAATAGTGGGATGTACATTTCAATGGAATGATTCAATATTATATAACAGTACAACAATATATAAATTTATATAATATATATTCAAAGTAAGGGTATTTTGTTGCTCTCTTGAATGATGCACATCGTAATTCAAGCAACGCGAACACACCGTCTAATTAACCGTATGACTTAGGGCTTTACGTATGTTACAAGAATAACACTCTAAAACTCGAGCTTCTACGTTAATTTTCACATATTGGAGAGTGTTATATTACTTGACTAATTCTAGTACCAGACAAATATGTTTATTTATATCTATATTTGTGTAATAATATTTTACGAAAGCTTTATACTGTGCGGGTCGATTTATACATGAAATGAAATTTTATTTTTTATTAATTACATTTCACTGTTAAAAAAATATGGGTAAAAATAATTTAAGTGGGACCTAATGGAATTAAGTATTTTAATATTTTATCTCTAACCTACATATGATACAATCGTAAATGAGCCGTATCTTTTTGCAAGAAAATAACTTGTTACTGAAGTCAAAAAATATTTTTTAGAATTTTTGTCTGCTTGTCTGTGTGTTTCTACATGCTAATCTTAGAAACGTCAACCAAGTTGAATGTTGTTTTCACTGATCTATTGTAGCAAGCATACCCGTAACATTAGTGTTTGTTTACAAAAAAAAAAAAGATACCGAATATAGAAATACTGAGCGTACGAAAACCGTGCGTACGAAGTTGCGGGCATAGCTAGTGTTTAATATAGGGCTTAATAAATTATAGAAACTGTTTTATAATATAAAATGTTCAAGGAATGTTATTTTATTTTGTGGTAATCTTTCCTGACCACAATGTAGTAAATTCTCCACGAAACATACCACTATCCACTAATCCATTTCCCATAAATTAATAGCATTATAAATTATTAGTTAATGTATTCTAAAAGCGAAAGAGCGAAAGGGCAATTAATTATTTGTTTGCTTCTAACTGTGGTAAGCCTTGACTTGGTAAATCTTTATAATGCTTACATTTTCCGTATACACGTTAACATGTCAGTACACGTTTAAGGCGAAGTGAGAGAACGAATTCTTCAAGCAGGGGTGGGTGGGTGATGCAACGAACACATTGGCACGAAGTTTGGAAAACAGTATTTATTTTGATATGATTATGACCATGCGAATCCTGTATCATACGCACGCACGCAATCACGCATATGTGATTATATGTATTTGAGAAATTTACATATAAGAGTATTTACATATAATGTGTTTATATAATTATAATATTGTTACAATTTTTTAATTACTCGTATTTTTTTCGTACTTGTAAATTTGAATATGTATATAATTTTTTTTTAAATGTATTTGTGAAATGTTACATTCTGTAAGGTATTAAATAAATAAATAATGAAAAAATTTAAATCGAACAGTTTTAAGAGTATTTTATGTAGCTTTTCAAAAATTAGGTCGAAGGACCAAAAATACGAGTATGTTGAACACTAACACAATAAATTTACTAAGGAATATCTTATCCTCAGTAAATACCTATAACACTAAAAGTACAGTCTTACTAATACAGTTAATGGTTATATGAAAAAAGAACTAGAAGAAGAGCAGACCATAATATTTTTTGTAATGTGGTTTTATAACATAACAACCCAAATAAGGGTTGAGTAGCTTTATGCCTACATCTCGATAAGTATAAATCTTGATCGCATTTAGACTACATAGTCAAAAGACCAGATAGCATACGACTATTCTGTCGATTTTTTTAATTGAACCTATGTGATATTTTTTTTTCTTTAATGTAAATGCATACAAAATAATATTGAAAGTAACATTAGGTACCGTACTAAAATTTTATTCATCACATTTTACACAGACAAAATCACAAATATTGAGCCAAATGAATGTCTTCGAAATATTGTATGAGGAATGAACTCTTATTTTTTTGTTCGGTGTTTTATATGACAGTGTGTCTCTAAGTTACAGGTTGTACGCCTCGCCTAATAAGCCCCGCACTCAGGTTAATGAGTTTACTGCATCCCAGGGTTGGCGAGTAAGTTTTTAAAAGTGCATGAGTTTTGACGCCCAGGGAACGGTTGCCAAAGTGTTTGCAATTAAACTTCTTGTTTTCATGTTATATTTCCCAAGTTCATTAACGTGGAATAATTTTTATTATAAACTGGTTTAAAAGTAATTTTTACAAAGAGGTGTATTGGAATATACTTACACGTTATCTATAATGATAATTGACATACGTAGTTGCAAATAACGTCAATATTTCCTATTATTGTAGTAAATATGTATACATATTTTAAAATAAGAAAACGAACCAAACAATGTATGTTTGCGCAGATGCAATTTTTTTTTCTGCAAATTATGTTTTTTTTTTATTTATTACTAACTACTAAGCATTAACAGTGAGTATTTCTAAACCAAGTGCTGTGGAGTTTATGAAGGCAGTTTGATCTGCATTTCCTGTTGTTTTCGTCCAGATACAAATAATGTGATGGATTTTGTCCATTATATCCGTATAATTATGATTATTTGGATCCTTTGGTTTATCGGTCACATATGAGCGCGAGTTAGATTTTTTATACTCTTCGCATAAAATTTAATCTTTGCGGCTATACTTGCAATACTACTCAATTTTAATTGTTAATTTCATATCAATTTATTTTCTATATTATATTATATGTTCTATTTGCTTAAGCATAAATATGTCATATTTTAAACAAATGGTGTACTTTATAAAATAAAAATTTAAAACTAAATTGTATCATTTACCTAGACTATATGTAATAATATTTTAAGCTTTATATTATTTCGTACCTTTTAATCTCTCACAAGAAGCATCGCGCGAACTCGTACATAAATTCTCTTACATATAAGAACAAAAAATATTTTTCACTGAACCCGCTCTTGATCTAGTGTCAGGGTGGCATAACAATGTTAACCGGTCCATTTCTCAATTTTACTCGGCATTCAACCCCTCCATTCTTTGAGATGGACTCTTAAGTACTGTACCCATTATATCAAGCTGTAGGTATCGAAAATTTGCCCTCAGGTTAATCGGAAGTAAGATACTGTAGAGTTTCTAAACTTTAACATCTACCTATAAATTTAAAATATAATATGCGTATATGCTTATTGTTCGATATGAATTTTAAAATATTCGTATAGTTTGATCTATTCTAGCCTTTCATATATAATATTATTATTAAGATTTATTTTTTATAAGTAATACTCATAGTGGGCTAGTGACGTCATGTTAACATATGGGAAGAATTAGATGAACAGTGCAAAAAAAAAGATAGGAAGAACTAGATGGGCAAGGATGGAAATAAGGATTTCATCCTTGCCTCTTATCTCTTAATAGCTTATTAAAGCAAAAAAATATGTTTCACAACTCTATATATATAAAAATTACGTGTCACGTTGTTTGACGTCAATGAACTCCTAAACTACTGAACCGATTTTGATAAAACTTCGTAACTATGTGTAATTTTATTTCGATTTATAGTCGCAATATTTTTTTATTGCAAATTATTTGTTTATTATATGAGAAAGAGTTATAATTATCTGCGAGTTCCATAAGATTCTAACAGATAGCGGTGTAAAGTAATTTATCGTCTGGATTGAGTAAAAAATTTCACCCGTGCGAAGCCGGGAGCGGGTAGCTAGTTTAAAAATAAATTAATTTTGGAATTTCTTTTTATAGAAAACGGAATTATTATTGCCGTTAAATAAATAATAATATTTAACTAAAACATGAACAAATTGTAAATATAGATTCAGATGTTACTACATTTTATAGTCTACTAGGTCCGCTCCCGGCTTCGCCCGGGTTAAAAATAAAAACTATCCTATTTTTAAGTTGGACCAAATTACACATAGTTATGAAGTTTTATCAAAATCGGTTCAGTATTTTAGGAGTTCATCGGCGACAAACATGTGACACGAAATTTTTATATACTTAGATATTAATAGATATTTAATTTCGAAAGACACAAATTTCTGCCACAATCTATATAAAATTGAGTGGACTTTATCGGTGTTTCGATCCTCTTTAAGTTAAAAGCTTTCTATTTAAACATCAGAATCGAGAATTTATCCCACAACTCGCGACAGTGTGATTGTTAACAACTTAAATTTATAATAATACCTAGAGGCTTTTGGAAACATTAAATAAACCGTCACTTTAAAACTCGACAGTCGGCTGCAGTTTGGCATTGTGGTCGCATCCGCTTCCTCTGGCGTTATATTAAATTTTATTATCGCCCTGGACTAAGTAATGGGAATATCGTGTAAGGAGCGGCCGTCCGGAGCCCCGGGGCGCGGTGCGGGATGGGGATATGAGACGCGGGGAGGCCGGGGTGGTGATTAAAATTTCGACTACCGTTGATGACACAACAGTACTGTACAGTGAAAGGATTAACGCTAGCTTTATGGGCGTATTACATTACATTGTAGTGTGGGGCCAATGTGGCAATTGTGATTTTAGAAACAAAAATACAATTGAATTTATTTACCCGATGATTTGTTTTATACTTCTAACTATAGCTTACTAGTCAATACTTTACTGTAGCAAGACAATGAGTTTGGGAAAATGAGGTGGATCATTTTCACCAGGTTCCACATTAGATGTAACTTTGATGTAACTATCTATTTCATCTATTTAGGTAGGTACATATAATGTACCTAACTATTTCTTAGACTAAAAATAGTTTATTTTTAATGTACAGACAAAAATTTATTAAAATATTTTTTAAAGTAATGGCTGGGCATATGCGTTTCAGACAGCCTGTCTAGTGACAGCAGCCCTTACTAAAAACTACCGTTAAATAAGAGCATATCTTATTCGATGAGTGAGTAAGGGATGCCAGATCCCATACCCTATCCCTTCCTTATCCTTATTGGTGTTTCTTAAGTTAATTAGGCGATGGTAGCCACCTACCATCAAGTTGATCGTCAATATGTCTGACTACATAAAAAAGACACTATTACTACCTAGTGTTGGTGAAATTCGGATTTTATTATTGTAAAATTTGGCTACAACCCAAGCATAGACAAAACAAATATAATGCGCAACAAAATTATTCGTAACAAATACAAACAATGATACCAATACAAAAGCAGTTGAGGGTATTATTAGATGAAAAAAAACTATTCCATATTTGAATTACGGGCGAAAAACAACGTAGTTTCGACTATAAAAACCGGTAAGAGGCTTTCAAGGAGAGATAATGTTGGAAACGTATTTTTTATTAGCCAAAGAAATGAACTAACTTTGCTCATAAGCTATAAACACTCGATCGTCTCTTCTAATACCTTATGAGGAGTAACTTTATTTCATTGATCAGGCTTCGATACTAATAATTGAAATAGTTTTATTTTAAACTAAAAAGTGATCTTTAATTTAAACAAATGCATATTTACATAATAATAATCCATTGCAGTTAAAGATTTCACTAAAGTTCAGCTTAGTAAGCAGTTAAGTATATAAGACGTGATAATTTCAATTTAATTAAATTAAAAAAAAAAGATAATTATGATCAATTTGTAGGAATAATTAAAAGAAGTACCTACCGTAAATGTCTTAATTATTATATATCATGCTACTTTTAATTACCTACCTACTTTAATTACTGTATTTTGTTCGTAATAAAAGTTATATAATGATCTATGACTTAATTAAAAGTACCGAAACTGTTCCCAAAAAGTTTCATTTTTAAGTTTTTAATTGTTTCTACCTATGATCTAACCGGTTATTTTCTCATAAAATTTATTATTATTTGTAGTAATATTATTATTTAAAATGTTAGTATTAGTATTTATTACTATTTATAACTATTACTATTTTTGTACCAGTAAGAAAGTGACTCATATGAGTTTTTTTAAAGAATAAATCTGGTTTTATTTATTACTATCTGAACTACTATATTCTACTAAGTTACTCAGCTATCTGACAGTGAAAGTCCCGTGGAAATCAGTCCAGCCGTTTCGACGATTAGCCGGAACATTGGGACAAATAGCCAATTTTTTTAAAAATCGATATTTTTTAATAAGTACCGTATATACTTTGATATACATTTAGTACAAAGCAGTTATTTTTACATTACAAGATTTTTTTTATAATTTAATTTTATTTATTAGTATAAATTTTACAATTAATACAAAAATGAAACCGAAAATTGCTTTCATCTATCGCTACACAAATTTATCTCAATAAATCATTTAATTTAGTTTAATTACTTTCTTAAAGGAGTTACGTTCTTAATTATTCTCCAATAAATCTCGAGTGTCGTCGGTGGGCCGTGTTGATCCTTCAAGTGTGAAAGGTTTATTTAAAAAAAAAAGGTAATATTTTCTGGGCCCCCGTCCCTGGCTCACTTCGTTATATTTATTAAAACATCGCCCGAGATTACAAAGAACACGATATTTTTTACACTGTAAGATGTGAAAACCAATTAAGGAGATAAAAAGGGAATCCAGCGAGGTGCCTGCATTAATTTCTTTTTTGCGGGGATTATTTTAAAATTGCATTATATTCTTGTTAAGACGCCAACGCTCCTGGTTAATGATACCACTACCCCTTCCTTTTTAATTGCCTTGGGCTATTGCGAAATGAGTAAGTAATCTAGAGGTGCTCGGTGGTCCTCTAGATAAAACTTTTGCGACTACGCAAAAAATAAAACATTTTATGGAAGCAATGTTTAGTTTAGAAAATGTTACAAATAAGATAACATTTATAATGGAAAGGTTTACCTATAGTAAAAAAAAAAGTTATTAAGTTTGATCTGAAAATTATTTAATATTTTTCAGATAAACTTTATCACACAGTGAGTATTTAGTGTTTGAAGAAATTTTAAAAAAATCAATATACTTATTGTAATTTCATAGTAATTTTATAACAACTTAATGTAAAAAATAATTATGTATTTTTGTAAAATGGTGACCTTCTACAATTAAACTCAATAAATAAAGGTTACTTACCTTTATTTATTGAGTTTAAACTCATTGTACCAAGATCCTGTACCTACTAAAGTAAGTAATGTCTTGATATTAAATGTATATTTTGTATGTATTATTGTTTATTTAATAAGTATTTGAAAATAGCCACTTTGGAGCTTTCATTCTGGTTTATTCTCCTTATAAACAGTTTTCCGAATCAATGGTTAATTCATTTACTTTTTTTGTCTCAACGAGGCAATCCGGTTTGGCTACCATAACAACTCTCTTACAAAAGAACACTACGGGTATGACGCAAGATATCATTTGCAGTATCTACTATTCTACTGGCGACGTGAAAGTCTACAGGGGACATTTCATTAAATAAAATTATGTGTGCAATATTATCAATCCCAAAATGCCTATCAAAATTAGAATTAAGTACCGTTGCCGTACAGAATGTCCAAATGGTTCCATTAACTATATGCTAAATAAAACGAGTGTCAATACTCGTATCCCTATTTGTTGTTACAAAATAACCCTACTAAAGTCGATTGTTTTATAGCAACTATGTGTAATATATTTATTGAAGCTTTTGAAAGAATAACACGATAAGGAACGGAAGTGATATGGAAATGAAGAAATAATTTCTACGAAAAAAAAAAAAACATAAATTGTTCTTCGATACGTAGATACGAATAATTCTGACACGGACCGCTCAATTCGGGGAAAGTTCTGAAATAAGTGTTGGATAGAAGTGGTCACGATAATAAACGTGAACGCCTTCGTTCTTAAGTGCTTAACAAAAATCAGTTTTAATTACAAGGCAATAAGGTTTGAATCGATAGCAGGTATAAAGTTGTAAATATTGTTACGATAACGAATTTACCAAGTTAATTTTGCGGTTCTGTAAGTGGGATTGTAGAGTATTGTTGTATGTGGAAATTGGAGAGCGAGTGCTCGGTTAAGTTTGTGTGGTTGGTCTCGCTTTATTAGTCATCGATGGTGGCGCGATAGACCGGTGCCTGGCGCGGGCGGCGCGCACGCACCTCTGTCAACACTACCCTAATGAACGGCCGTTACACAACGCACGTGATGCTAAATGTCGCTATACTTCCGTATCTAATTTTCTTGTAATTTGTGCGTATTTGTCATGTGAAGAGAATTATGGCTCTATCATAATGCAATGGATCGGTGATTTAGTTTTGTAAAATAATCATGATATAAATATATTTTCAACTTATGTTTGTTAGTTTGTGTTATTTATTTAATAGTTTTGTGATATTATACTATAATTCATTTAATATTATTATTACATATTTGATCAAAAATAAATTTATTTAAGATTAAATTTTGCGTCTGTACACACGTCACGTTGTGTCCTCTCAACAACGATGATAGAAGGAATGGATAGCGAAGGGATGAGGAAATGGATACAAATTGGATCACGATTTATATTTATTTTCATGTGAATATTTTATTTTATTTATACTAGGATTTGGCAGAATAAAAAAGTATTCTCACTTTAACTTTGGAACCAGTGATTTTTTTAAATATTTTTTACAATTTTAATATAGCTTTAACGAGAGAACTCAAAATTTATTCTTTGGTCACAGCTTCATGATATCTATATAAAGTCAATATCTTTAGTTGGTTATTTCCAGTTTTCAGTATTAAAAACTAACCATTCAACAAATCGTCAAATCGTGGGTCAAAATAATAATAATAGTTTTCGAGTAATTAATAGACATTGAAGCTATAATTTCTTGCTGAATAGAAAAAAAACCAAAAAATGAATTTTTAAATAATTTAGTAACAAAGTACTTAAAAATATATTTCCTCTGTTTGATAATTTTATTTTCAAATGAAGTAGAAATGAAAGTTTCATTACAACTACATTCATACATGTTTAACGACAACTAATGCTAATTACACTTTGTATTTATGTTGGTGCTGTTGGATTTCGTGCACCGATTATGCAGCGACAAAATAAATTGTACGAATTGTCATTGCATTGTGTTTGCTAGCGGTCGTGACGATATGTTGTTTGTTATTTGTTTGAAATATAATTCATTCCATTAAATACTTAGGTAACTGAAAATATGTAACATAAATCAATTTATAAATAAGGAAAAACTTTTTTATTTCAGCAAAACTTTTCAGAAAATAAACAGATGTTTTTCTATAGAAAAAATCATAGTACAAATCAAACGTGATGTAGAACGGAAGCGGTGTGCGTTTGGGCGAGCAGACGAGCTTCGATAGCCACATCCGGCGGCGCACGGTCGAGTCGACCCGTGCCAAGTACGAGCCGCTAGGAGCGTTCGACTACGAGGAGCTCTTTACACACATTAATTGATTCAACAGATAAAGCGGAAGTAACATTATCTGATTTCTATTGAATTATAGTGTCTGAGTTAAAGTTCATTTTACTGCTTTTTTTTGGAATTCACTTTTAAAGTCGCAGATGTGTAGTAAGGGTTGCTATACATATGCACAGTCGGGCCGGCACATTTCATTCGGCATCTTCTCCATATGTTTTACTTTTATTCGGCTTACTCGATCGGCAAAATCACCCGGGTTTTGTTTAGTATATACACTGCGCGGGTAGGCCAAGAGGCGTTTCTGTCGAAAGCTCATCTACATAATATATTACCGCCCGGCTTTGCCGACACGGCTATAAGTATAGCAATTTGTCGAACGTTCATCTACACATATTCGATGCTACCGCCCAGCTATGCCGGCCCGATTTATAGCAACCCTGACTTTTCAATAAAACAGTGGAACTGAAAGGATATAATATAATCTATGAAGACTTTGGTCTGGATGTACTGAACTTATTAAATACTAGGAATGTAACATAATCCTTGAACTTAGATGAGCCTTATTAAAATTATTTATAAAAAATTGGGCGCCCGCAGCATGGTGCCGAGGAAGCTGGCATCGCCCAATTTTTTACATATTTTTAGGCTTATTTAGTTTTAGATTTTAGTTTAGTTTAGTTTTATTTAGAATTAATAAATATATGTATATTTTAAGTAGTAAATAAATGTACATTTAAATTTACAAAAATAAAGAAATTATAATAAATAAATAAATAAAATAAATTACAATTACAATTCATTCAATATACTTAATCAAGACGTAATTTTGTTTATCTAATTATTTATTTGATATTAATTAGCTCAAGTAAATTGGCATAGTTTGGTCTCAGAATTGTGCGGAAAATATACTGAAGCCGATTTTATAAACATGTGTGCATAGGCCGTTTACTGTTATTGAGATTTTGTGTTCCAAGCTATAACCTCAATTTAGGTTTTTGTTTATTGGAAATATCCAAGTTTACTTACGTATGAAATGTGATTCAATCCTGCTTTTTATTTTTGAAGACTGGTTTTGAAGATCTTTTCACTATGCAATACCGTATTTTTACATGTATATATTTTAATAAGGCGAGGCGTAGTTATACCGGCTTCACTCTGCCGTCCACTCATAGGTCTCTTTATTTCTTATTTTACCTGAGGATATCGTACCGATTGTAATATCACTATAAAGTTTCATATATCTTAAGAAAAAAAATTAAGCTTTTTCGAACTTGGTAGTAGGTCATAAATTTGTAAAACAATCAAAAACGTACCACATTAATCACAAGGCAACAGTTCTTTTAGAGGGCGTCCTTTTAAAATCCATAACAACGTTAATATTCCCACCCTCTAGAACAATCTATGTAATGAGAACTCGTAAAACAATGCCTTGGTAATTTACGACTGAAGCAGATACATCGGGAGACTAAGACTTTTTACATCGACTTCGGTTTAATAATGCCTTACCTTTTAAAAGAAGATTTTACGTTAAGATTAAGCCAAGGGTGGTAAAGAGGTTTAATCTTAAAAAACACTTATGTGTTTTGATTTATTCCTTTTTTAAATATCATAATAATAATAGACATCTAATGGATTATTCATAATTACTATTCATAATTAAAAACAACTTTAATATTTTGATTCATCTTTAGTCTCTTATAATTTATTTTACTTATAAGATTTTATTATTTTATTATAAAATGTATAACGTGGAATTAAATAATTATAAAACTAAATTAAAAATATACCTCACATAAAAAAACTGTCAAATCTGTCAGATAGTCCATTCAATTACCAAATTTTACAGTATTCACAATTGTTCTTTGAAGAGTTTAGTTAAAAACTTTTATTTAGGAGGTTTATAAAGAACTCTAAAAATTAACTTTTAAATTTATAATTACCTAGCGACCCTCTCCTGGCTTCGCTCGGGGTGCAATTTTGATATATAAAAATATGTGAAAACCAAATTAAGATCGATCTACCCATTCTCGAGTTTTTGAAGCGTGCAATATATAAAGAAGAAGACTAGCGATAAGCCTCCTGCTTCATACGAATGCAATTTTTTTCAGGAATTTAAATACACTAACCCTTCTAGATTATCGCTCATTACATAAGTAACAACAGTATCAAAATTCGTTGGGTGCTTTTTCTGTATCCCTGAAAACGTGTATGCAAAATTTCATGATGATCGGTTGAGAAGGCATGAAAGCATACTAACTAATTAAATAACATGTTAGTTAATTCATTATTTGTTAATTCATGAATTAAAAAAAAACAAACAAATAAAAAAATGTAGAACGAGTGAATTCGGAAATTGAAATTGTTGAATATGGCGCGCGAGAAACAAATTAAAATCGGAATGGGTACGCTGTAATTCGTAATAAAACGCAGCTGAGTCGCGCCCCAATCAGAAGGCGATCTTGATAAACGATCACCGTGAGACTGCATTCTTGCCTGCAAAGATACGTAGTCTTACGTATACTGGAAAACCATTTGAGATGGAAACTAGCTACCCCAACGCTAAGTCATGCAACCATCCAATATAATTTAAAAGCGATGTAGAATATTCGGCGCGTAATTAAAATAAGCAGGGGTGAGTTCTAAATTATAGACGACTAGCTGATGCACGCGCCTTCGTCCGCGTAACTTTATAAAATATAGCCTATCTTACTCGCTGATAATGTAGGTGAAAGAATTTTTAAAATCGGTTCATTATTTTTCGAGTTTATTCATTACAAACAAAAATACAATTTGTCTTTAGAGCTGATCACTAGAGAAGAACTGGAGCTTGAAAAGTGTTATGGGGACTCCGCTCCATCAGAAACAACAATAAAACGTTGGTTTGCTGACTTCAAACGTGGTCGAAGAACATTCGTTCTTCGCACGAATGAAGAGGTTATCGCTGAAACTGAGGCCTATTTCAAAAGTGGTATTGAAATGATAGAGCGGCGCTGGAATGATTGCGTTGATCTTGATGAAGATTACGTTGACGAATAAAGCTAATTAAAAAAAAAAAAGTGTTTTCTTTGTTAGGCCCGGGACTTTTCAGCCCATGTGTTATAGCAAGCTATCCAGAATATCTACCGGAATAAAAATTTTAACATGTAGTTTCAATAAAAGAGTAGTTGATCCTTTGTGAAAGGCATTTTGTATTCATTCGCAGTGTGTATGACGACAAATCATAAAAAATACACGGCAATGACAGAACAGAAATAATTACCTCGTATCCCGGGCAAGGCAGACGTAACGACTGTACAGCATTCGGAAATATAACTATCCCGCTCTTCGGAGTCGATATTTTTAAGGTATGGAGAGAGACGGCTGAATGGTTGCCTAAATAAAATATAACGGCTGAGAACACGAGCCATATTGCCTCGCTGCAAAAGTTTTAAAAAGTTTTCTTTGCGGAGCCATTACAAGTACGCGATGAGTTTGTGTGTGTGAGCACGCTCAATACACGCGGTCGATGGTCCTTGCAAGTGTCAGTTCTTGCTGTAGTCTATATATATTACGAATATATAGGTATATAAATATTTAATAATATGTTATTAATAATTATAAATTCTAAAATGAGTTTATATGTCAGTCTGATATATTTTCATGGTTAAATCGCTGAACCTATTCTGATGAAATTTGATGGGGAACAATTTGAACCAAGACTCATAAGCGGGGAAAAAATAAAATTTTATTGAACTTAACTTGCATATGCCATTAGCAACTAAAACTATTTTAATTTGTAGTTATGGTTAAATAATAGCTGGTGCCCGCGACTTAGTCCGCGTTGAAAAATAAAATATATGACATCTGAGAAAATATCTGACATCTTTATCACTGTGACGACGGTGGCGCCGCCACAGTGACAGGAGCCAGCCAAATTTTTAAATAGACTACCCCACGGGAACTTAACATTTTCCAGGATAAAAATTATCCTATATGTTAATAAACTATCTCTGTGCCAAGTTTTATCCAAAACCGTTAGCCGTTTTTGCGTGAAAGAGTAACAAACATCCATCCATACATTTATAATAAAAGTGATATTAGTGATATATAGATTGAATACATACATAAAACATAAAACATTAAACACAAAATCTAGTAAATAGCTAAATTTATTTTTACTATTACAACTTTCACAAGTTCGTAATTACGAGTTTATTCTGGTAAAAAAAAGAAATAGGTAAGTATGTTTTTTTAGAATACAAATGACTTAATGTGGAAACAAAGTTTTGTTTGAACTTTACAATTTACAGTTGGCCAAGTGGATATTCTAAAAATACTAACATTAATTTTCAATCTGAAATTCTCTATAGCGCCGCATGTAATTAATCTAGAACGTGTGACCTCCGACCTACTCGTGTTTGTGTGCGTTCCACTAGATACACACAGCCGCACGGCTCGTGTACACAATGAAAGTAGGTTTATTTCCATGAAAAAGTTTGAAAATCGATGGCTTTAGCAGCTCCTACGCTCCAAAACTTTTCCGTCATATAACCATAAATACGCACAGCGCCGCCCGTGTTTTACTCTCTTCTATGGATTTCTGTTAACGAAATTGTCATGGTATATTTTGTGACGTATTTCATACTGTAAACGTTTGAAATTGTTAAATTTGTGTTGAGTGCACTTATGTGAAAATTTAAGTTAAAGAACATTATTATGCTTAAAACTTTACATTATTATAAACATAAATATGTACTTTTGTATGCGAAGCTCGACAGGAAGGCTGACGGTCCACCTGATGGTAGGTGGCTATCGTCGCCTATAACACAAGCAACTCAGAGGTGCTGCAAGTGCACTGCCGACCATAGGGATAGGGCTCTGGCATCCCTTACGCACTCGCCGAAATATAACAGCACACATGCTATTACTTCACAGCGGTCATTGTAAGGATTCACGTGGTGGTTACTGCCGCCAGACAGGCTGCCCAAATAACTGCTAAATGCAGTATGCCCTGCCACTACTTTTCAAATCCAGATCGGAGCCAACTTTAAAAAGTTCATTTCCAAAGTTTACTCTGCCGGAAATCGAACCCGGGACCCCTGAGACAGAGCATTAAAGTAAGCACTAACACAAATATAAGTTTTAAATTAATTATTGAGAAAAAGTATATTCAATAATAATACCTTTATTGACCAAATCCAATGGACATCATCATTCATAATATTAACACATCGATCTCACCATCTAACAATTGCTAATTATTAGATATTTATCGAAGTCATGTAAAGATATTACAAAGATTTGTCTTAAAATAAACATATTGTCATAAAATAAAAATATTAACACAAATCTTAAGACCACAGTTAGGTAAGTTATTATACAGTGAATTTAGTCTGTATACCACAGTTTCCATGAAAAGCAACGCGGTACTTTCAATATTGCTTGTATTAAATACATACAGTGATAGCATGGTGGATGGTTAGTTAGGCTACCGCCACAGCAGACGCAGGATGGAACCCCAGTCGGTTCTGTTTTTGATTTATAGGTGGATTAGAAATGATGGTCATTTGCTCTTACTTTGATGGAAATTTTCGTAAGGAAACCCACGTGTATGAGAATATTAGCAATCTTTGAAGGTATTTCAAATGACTTGCCTACACGCAGTGGTTTAGTGTGGTAGATTTAAAAATAATATATTAGCGGTTTCGAAATAAAATTCTCTGTGTAACCATTAATTTTATATTTATTTTGCACTATTTCAGTGTGACAGTTCTCGCTCGGTCTGCGGCAATTGGCGGGCGGTGGCGGTTGCGGCGTGCGCCATCTTGAAAATATCGTTTTGATATATTATTGTTTATAAATAATAACCGGAAGACCCTCTGCGTTTAATTGTGAAACCCTTCACGGTAAAATAATCAAAACAGTAATAATTCTATAATTTACTTAAGTAAAATAAAAACGACTGAATATTTTATTTTTTGTCTTTATTTTGTTTTATTTTGTGAAGAGATTTAATATTAGCGAAATTCTAAATAGGTTCAATTCAAAATATATTTTTAGTTGTAATTTAAAATTGTGATCTAGCATGATAACCAATATAATTATAATGTAATATCTGTTCCATATATTCACCATTTATATTCCACGCCTACTGTTATTTCAGAAAAAGAAATTAATACCATTCTCTATGAATGTACAACAAAAAATGGAATATTACCTACAGGCCACATAATCCTCAAAACTTTTGAATTAAAAAAATAATAGCTCAAAATTATAAGTTTAATAATGTAAATTTCTTGTTTGTAAGTAGATTATTTTCAGATAAGTAAGTTTTCTAAATAAAAAGTATCTAACATAAACAATCTAATATTTTAGTTATTAAATTTAGTTTAAATATTAATTACATAAAAAATATACTAATTGCTGTTTAATGTCATAAAAAAAGAATTAATTAATTTCTATATTAAACATTTACCTTGCTTACTGTTTAAAAATTTCTGTTTGTTATCAGAATATTTGTGGCGTATTTTCGTGAATGGCTTATTAACCGGCCGGTTAATATTTCCTTATTGAGCCGTATAAATTAATTTTGTTAGTCAGGTGCGATGCCCAGGGCGGTTGTTCAGGTCCTGTCTAAATAGCTATTATCCACCGCATTATTTTGTCATAGCCAATTTGCTTGAAGCCTTTTGACGGCCGAGATTCAGTTAATTACGTCATCTCGATTCGACAGGGAAGCGCCCCGAATATTTTGTATATTAAAAATTAGGTATAGTATGCTTATGCTTATGTTCTCAGGTTTATCGGCTTGAAAGATTGTGAAAAATAGCCTATATTTATCTCCAGAGGTTACAGATAGAAGTAATAGCTCAGTATTATTACCGTTCTTCTTAGACATTGGGACTTGAACCGAAACTTCCAATGCAGCTTCGTGTCCAGATCGATATAGCACATCGTAGTCACTTCTATATCATGTGTCGATTACAAATTATGATTCCCAGCTTTGAAGGAATAATACCTACAGAAGAGCTTTTTAAATCCAAGTGATATTTTTTTTTAATATCACTATTAAATACAATTTATTTACTATCCGCGTCTATCAGTTTGAAAGGTCTAAACTATAGTTGTTTTTATGGAGATTATACTTTCATTTAGACAATTCACTCCGATATTTATATATATGAAATATTTTATAGTTACATTAACATTCATAATTAATTGAGAAAGTTTTAAAAATCAAGTATATCAAAAAAAGAAAGAAATAAAAAAGAAATTTCAGATTTATACAATTATAATCTTGGGAATTTAATTTATCGTTTGTCGATGCAAAAACGAAGCAGGTATTTAGTTACCGGAATGTTATAAAAAACAATATAAATTTTAATAATTGACATACTTTATTAACTTACTCGTTGCTTGCTATATTGGACAGTCTACTTATATTAACAGAAAACTTTTAACTTATAAAATTTCGCATTTAATATAATTATATTATATATACTTACGTATATATAATATATAATATAATTATATAATCAAATTAAGCGAATATATTAAGACGAGCACATAATAAAAATGTATTAACAAAATATCAAATTTCAACGTGAAAATAGTGTTTGACCATATAACTCGACAATGGCACCAATTACCAACTATGAACTAGTACCAAACACGGACCGTACAGAAGTTGTAGGCAAGGTCGAATTAGCGCCATGACCTTCCAAGTGCAGCCCTCTGCCCGTTGGTTGGTCCAAGTAGTTTGCGAACAACTGCCATAACTCGGTAGGTACTCTGAAACTGGGTGACGCTCTAAGCGGCCGTTGACTCCGAGAAAAAGTTCTCTTTAAATATCCACAACTTTAGTTTAGCAACTCAAATTTAGTTTGGTAACAAACGGAACAACAACAAGTGGCAACAAATCCCGTCGGAAAGTTGCGCGAGAGTCGCGTTCAAGTTCACAAACGGTTGTGACGTTTGCAGAACATTAAATATATGTATTGTGACGTCACTACTACGTCATATTCGTTTTAATGATAGTTACTTCTTTTAATAAATTTTTGAATCATTTTATTATCTATGCATAAAATCAATGTAGTGCCAATATTTGGAAAACTATTGTTTTGATATAAACTATTCATATTTGATAATATTGGACCGCTGAGAGAAAACTACGAAGATCAAATATAATCTCTTGCCTAAAACAACATGCTAATCTAACCTTATAATTCTAACGCTTGGATGTGTGAATAAATCATATTGATCAGTTTCTGTAAATGACAATTTTAACTTATAAATAAATATATGTATAGTGAATAAAATGTAACATAATTTTGAGTTATAAAATTTGAAGAATTTAACAGGAGCTTAAATCATTCCTGTAAATTACGTAATATTCATCGCCAACTGCGCAGTTCTCGGGGATATAAACGTGTAGTGGCCCTTGCGTCATAGGCGAAGTCCTAAACGGGACTGTAACGTCAGCTCTGCGGGTTTGAAGGCGCGCATGCGTCAACCCTCCTCCCTCCCTCCACCCTCTACCCGCAACACGGAAAACTTTTCCCCGACATAGGTATAAGTAGAAGCGCTCACCCGTCGGCAACACTTTTTGCCCCCCTACGTCAGGATGGGGGGGCAAAAGTTTTGCCAGCCCGGCTTGGTACTCCGTGTACAGCGCTCTTCCACTTTTTCCTGTATATTGAAATGGAGGTGCGGAGAAAAGAGTAGAATTTAGAAGCTGTCGTACAAATTTTAATGAGGAGTGAGAAGGTGAATGCTGTTTCGTGTAACGAGCTCGTAGCCTTTGTATGGACATTTTAATATTTCAATATACTTATACGACTGAGTTACGGCGTGGAGCGTTTGATCCGGAAAATTGTAAATTTACTTAGACAATAGTGAAGATTGTAATACTGTTACAAAATACACGTGTCACAAATACTTATATCAATATAACTTATTATTTACTTCATTAATTTCAAAGATTTTTTGTCATTTTTTTTTAATAAAGTAAAAAAAAGACTTAAAAAAAGCCAATAGTGTGCTATTTTGTCTCACAATTGGATCACATTATTTTTTTATGTGGACTTTATCATAAAAATGTAAACACTGAAACAGTCAATTCTGATTCTGTTCAGCTTTTGATAGTTGGAAAAAAAAATTAGAAATGTCATTAAAAGCTATTAAGCACAGTGAATGCTTATTTGCTTCTTCTCGGTATTAAAACTTTAATAAATTATTCATAATGGATCCAGGGTTCTTTTACCCTTGTTGCTCGTCCATTACGGATGACCTTCGGTCAACGAGACAACCACACCTTAATTACAGATAATCAAAATTATATGAACCACTACTTAATTACGACACCACTATTCGACAACAGAAGACTCTGTGAATGATTAACTCGATTCGTGGTTTGTTTGCATTCGGACCGTCCGTCAGGGAGAGTATTAAAACAAACTAATGAATAATATGCCGCATAACTTTAACCTAAATTGAGGGGAAATCGATTTTCTTAAGAGAAACTTTAGTTTGACATAATTTCAGTGGATTCTCTAATTTTCTTGTGTCTTTCCATTTAATTGTTTCGGTTATTCAAATATTTCGTTAGGTGCTGACAACAGTGGCATATTTGAGGCGTGTTTAGGGTACATTCATCACTGGTGGGTAGTTAGTGCAATGTCTGACCCCATGTTATCTTGCAAGAGCAGTGACGCGACCCGGTCCGTCTGGTGACTGATGACTCCCCTTAATTAAATTTTATGAAGCTCTAAGTCTATATACAGTGGACTAAAAACCATCACATTTTGGTTAAATTCAATAGTAGGTACATTAAATGTACTTTGGTAATTAATGTAATTTTATGTATTCTATATTATAGTCAGTTACTAAATGCACTGATTTTATTTGCATAAAGTCTACAGAGAAAATGTGTTTAGACCGCGAGAATCGAATCAGGAAACAACTGCTTTAAATCTTTAACAAATACCTTACTGGACAACCAGTCTGGCGACAGACCCTTCAGCCTGCTTACCGACCTTTACATAAAAATAAGTATTAAAATTATCAAAATGTTATTTTTCAGAAAATATTTTATGAGCTCTTCTCTTACATTAATTCTGCTTACATTGGCCTCATTTAACAAAATAATGACAACTCTACGCGCTCCATTAATTTATTAACAATTTAGGTATAACAGAATAAAATACATAAATGAAAAGAAAAAAAGCCAAACAAAATATCAATGCGGACCATTAAATAGACTAGTACTAGCTGACCCGGCAAACGTTGTAATGCTAAAAAAAAAAATTTTGGGGAGGGCCACCCTTATCACTTAGGGGTAAAAAAAATAGTTTATAACCTATTCTCAGACCTACCGAATATACACAAAAAAATTCATAAAAATCGGTCAAGCCGTTTCGGAGGAGTTTTGTTACAAACACTGTGACGTTAATTTTATAGAATGTATTATGTTAAATAACTGTAAAACACTTTTCTTAGCATTTTTATTGTGATTTGTTTAATTGAATTTAATTACTTATTTGTTTAATTAATCCTGTAAAAATATTTTCTATAAATTTATGTTATTTTTTTATTTCATGTCTATACTATATTATATTATATACTCGTATACTAGTAAGTATCCTGCTCACCGAGATATGGTTTTATTGATAATATAATTTTTTTTTGATAATATCTAAATACTATCGGACAATATATATCCAAATCTGTGCTGGACTAGTAGGGTTTATAATTAAAGTTACGCTTAGTCCGTGAACAAAGTTTGTAATTCTAATGTAGTTACGTAGTCTGTCCACCTGAAAACCGCTGAGTAACTCTGACGTCGGCTGCATCCAAAATTCAAGGAATAAAGACAACTAGCACATCCACAAATCCGACTAACGTATAGCTCTTGATGTGTGTGAAAACTTGAACACTGAAATTAGAATCAGAAATTGTTCTGGCCTAGCTCGCCTTTAAAATAGATCTCTTTTAGACCATACGTTTACAGAATAACTAACAAGGGACATATAGGTATTATATAACTCTTATATACGAAATTTGTTGATAAATATTCGTTGACACTTACAATTTTTTTGTTATTATTTGGATGAAAACATGTATTTGTATTACATTTCTTATTTTAGGTTTTACTGGTTTTTTTTAATATACAAATAAATTAGTAATATAGTGCAAAGGAACTAATAACTATAGTACTGCACATAGTCTGGTTATAAAACTATGACGATCATAGAAACGTTCATAAGTGTTCTACAATCGTCCTATTGCTTCATGCTTTTGCTCGCGACTTCATCCGCGCTGAATGTATGGTACTCTATGTCCTTTACTGAAACTCTTACAACTTGTATGCAAAAGTTCATAGGGAACTTACATACACACACGTCATATCGATTTTTATATATAAATTTATTATATAAAAAATACTGAATACTGAATTTTGTCTTTCGTCTATCAGATGAATAAGCTGTATGCCGATAAACACAAAATTAGAGGAAGAGTATTGCAAATAACAACGAAACGAATTTACACTACGTCAGGAAACGTTCAAAGCCGTGTATTTATTGGTAGCCAGTTTCATATGAACATCATTTAAAAGTTTAGTATAAATGAAATTCAAAAATAGAAATCGAATTCTCAACTTTGCTTTTAACCATTGAACGCTAATCCATTCGTAGCCGTTAAAAACCAATAAAATTCTATCGATATTTTTGATACCGTTACATTTTAATTAAATAACTTTTTAATATTTTAACACAACACTCGTAACAGTCTGAGTGTGTTGGAATGTAAATACATTGTTTGAATGTAAACATATTGTTGAACCGATATAAATATAATAGTTCAATAATAATGTGAATTCGATAATAAACTTTAAAAATATTACCTACAAATTGTTACGTATCCAAATATATAGATCTAAATAAGTATCCAAAGTAGGGTTTGTTTTAAAATAAAACATAAAAATAAATTGCATTCACCACCTTATTACCTAGGACATAAAGTAGCTACATAGAAACTTTTGTGAACTTTTTATGGAGACGTAACAATTCTATGAATTTTCACCTCGCGAAATTACAAAGAATCATTTTGGATGTCTTGTAATGACAATTGACCCAATTATAGATAAGAAAGAATCGTCTTCTATGGAAAAACAATAAGGTCCTAAACAATTAAATTATAGATATGGGTGGATATCTATTTACGACATTGAGTACAGGGGTCGGTGAATAAACTTTGACAAGTTAAAAACCACATCAATCAGTCAACACGAGGCGTCGGCGTCGGTTGATGAATAAATGAGGAAGTCTGGAGTAAGTTAGTTTCCCTTGAGGTGGCCACAATGTTACAGGACCAGCTCACTTCCCTACCAGCCCAGACGGATAGCCAACAATTTACTTCGTATAAAATTTACCCTATATTAATTTTTTTCCTTTTAAAATAAGAAGTAAGGTTTTTTGTTTAACGTTAGCTTAGCAGGGACAGCATAATACAAACTTATTATCTAATTCTGGTAGAATTAGAATTATTTTCAAAATTTGAAAATGTTATTATATATTTTATAATATATATTTTTTTAAAAATTGTTTTTAAGATAACCTAAGAAAGGCCTAGATAGCCTAGATACAATAATATAATGGTCTTTAGAGGAAGTGTCGTTACTTGAATGGACTGTCACTCACGCGGTGAAACAAAAAAGCACATGTGCTTGTATTTCTCAATGCTTTTCTGTAAGAAGGTGGTCGTTGACCACACACCTCGCCGGTTGGCTGCTCAGTGCATACTTTTTTGAGTACATTATTAGTGAAACGATTGATCGTCTAAGTTAACAGAGACCCAATGAAATATGTATAATAACTAATAACAGTAAGTAGAGAGATAACAAAAACAAATTGTCAAACGGTCACCGAAATCGAGGTGAGTTTGTCGAAACCCTCGACAAAACAAAAGAATATCGCGACATTTAGTTCAAGACGCGGCCGTAACTCACCGGCGCCGGAGCTACGCGCTCAGATTTATCGACGCAATTGACAAAGTGGCAAATGGGCCATTAGAAATTAGGAATTTCACGAGCAAAGCCTCGCCACGGAAAAATGTACAGCAATATATTCGACTGTAAGCAAAATTGTAACCAATAAATAATACGCGGCCTTGTTGCGAACTTTATTTGAAAATAGGACGTCGCTTCGCGAACCTTTATTAACTTTGAAATGTCTCGAATAAACCGTTATCTATAGCTATTAAAGTAAATAATCGAGTCGTAACGAATAAACAAAACGGCTATAATCGATAGTAGTAATAATCGAATGAGGTAGGGGATCTAATTCTATGAATGTTTTCAGTCGATAGCTTACGACATGTTTATTGTCATTGGGCAATAAAAATGCGTCTAATGACTCGAGAAACTCGCTGGATCCGAGCCGGGATTGTCTCACTATTTCATATAAGGGGGTCAATAAAATTTTATGTACAGTTCAAGTTTGTTAAACGGTTCATATTTTTTTGGAGAAATTAGGCTCCCGTAAAAAAATATGTCGGAAAATTACTTTGCTTATAGCGATATCCTGTCTAAAAATAAGTTGTGAAAAGTTTGCGAGAGTTAGTCTGTCTTAGTCTAACTTAGTCATATGTCCAATAATGACTAAGTTAGACTAAGTAAAATATACCAAGCAGAAAAAGGTGTATTTTTAATTAAAATTTCTTGAAAGATTCTTGTATAATTGTTTACTTTAACTTAATTGCATGTTATGGAATTTCAAAATTTAAGGTAAATATAATATAAAATTTGCTTATGTTATAGGCAACGAAAGTCAGCCTGTATCAGTGGATTAGTAAGTTGTAGTAACAATGGACAGGACACATAGTACGGAGAGCCTACGGTGGCTGGAGCCTGAAGGTTCCCGAGTAAAGACAATGGACCGGTAAACGCAGCGCGGAACGGCGAGGGTCGGAGGTCGACGCTAGACTGGATCCAGCGTCGATATGCATCATCCAAAAAGCTTTGACGATCCCATTGGATAAGTGGTTTGGGTGTTTGCAATAAAAAGCCACTAACAAGTCAAAGATTACACAATGTATTGTTCATTCGCAGATCTCAAATTACAAAAATATTTACTTTACACTACTTACTCTTATCTATAGTTTTAGCGAACATTTTCGCGATTTCCCCTTTTGTTGGGGCCTTCTTTTTGTCTCAGTACTATCAGAGGCGCGGTCCCGTGGGTGCAATGCGTCGTCAGTCGTTCGGTGTCCCGTTGTTGTACTTGTTCTATGTCACCCCGTCCCGCCCTCTTTCGCCCGACTTCACCCCGCACCGCTCGTGCGTATCGATAAAAAATAATTGCTTCCGTCACCCTGAATTACAATACAAATAGCTACATTTTCTTTACACTTTTTTATATTTTGTATACCACATAGTTATTTTTCTTATATGTTAAAGTCAGGCTGAAAGTTCACTTGATGGTAGATGGCTACCGTCACCTATAACACAAGCAACACCGCAGGTGCTGCAAGTTCGCTACAGACCATGGTAGGATAAGGATTAAGGATAAGGGATTGGGAAGGGATAGGGAAATAGGCTCTGGTATCCCTTACTCACTCACAGAAACACAACTTAGCCTTATCGTTTACTAGTTTTTACCACGGCTATAATATATGATTTCTTCAAGAGACAAGCTATTTCCGGACCTATCATACATACACATTAACATACCCACATATATTACTTTTTAAATACATATTGAACAATCTTTGAATTGATTATATCAGCATTGAACATTATATTGTAATGTTCTTTCTTAAATGGAACTTAAGCCACATTAATTCCGGAAATACTAATATAGATTTACATGGTATTTCAAACTTTAGATCAACAAACGCAATCAGTTTCTGTCTGAAACATAATATGTATGTAGGTACACTATTAAATAACTGAATCGGGGCAAACATTTCAATATTAACATCTTGAAGCCAAGTTCTCAATAGTTAATCTACGTTCATTCTCGATTTGCTTCGAATGCGGTGGCTATCCCGCTGCACTATTATAACTCTGGAACTAACAATAGATGCATTCATCTGAGAATAGAAGCGAATATTTAATGTTTTCTAGTATGTTGTGTAGAAATTTTGGATGATGTTATATTTGTGGTATTATGTAGAAATCAGTTTCTGTCTTTTGAGACATTCAACATTAATATTTAATTGCTTATGAAATTATTATGGGACTGACACAAATACCTACTTGAGAAGGTATTCAATTTCTTTATTGATAATAAGGATTGGAATAAAAATCTCTTTTAAATATTAGATGCCGCAGGGCTTTATTCTGGCTCCATTTCTTTCTCCTATATGTAATATTAAATGATCTTAGTATTTTAACATTTATCTCTGAAAATATGTAATTATTAATAAAAATAAAACGTAGTACAGCTAATAATTTCTATGAGGTTTAATATTAAAAATTTCCTGCTGAACAGGAGAAAAATAATAAAAAAATAATTCTATTCTAGTTAAACAGTCTACGCAGTGATACGGATCTAAGAGATTTTCTTATGTAGATACCGCGAGGATAGTTTTGATTTGTTAAGCTAAGCTCTGGCTCACTTCTGTAGGAGAGATTCCTTCTAGTGAAGGGAGCTTCACTTCCTATTAGGGAGCTTTTATACCTATTTTTCTTTATGGGCTCCATAACTAAATTATATTAATAGCTGTATCTAATATTTTTTAACGAATGCATAGTGAAGCTTTTAATAACGGGCGCCAGCTCTTCTTTACAGCACAACTAAAGTTGCCTAGAGATTCGTTTTGCTGTAATATTTAAGGTAATTTGTTTTTTTTTTTTGTTTTTACTCGTATATGATTGACACTCATAATTGAAAATAGTACACTCGGACAGCCCATTGAAAAATTAAAGAGCACAAAATACAAAATCCTACTTGATAACGAAATATTAGAGCAGCTGATGTGCTTTCATTATACTTCGCGATATCCAGAATGCCTCTTTCTGTGACTGCTAGAGGCTGATTCAACCATACAACTTTAAAGTAAGTGTTTTTTTAGTAGCAGCGCCAACGTCTTCTATAACACTCAAGTAAATTTTATTAATTTCCTTAATGACACATAATAAGTTAATAATAAAACTTTCGTTGCAGCCAAGAAAATTGGCAACACCAAGTTTCCATAAAGTAATCGGATTTGAGTTGGTAACAAATAAGCCAAGTGCACACGTGAGGGGTTCCATTCAACAAGTCAAGCAACCGCATTGTGTGCGGAAACGCGATCAATCATAATCACCGCCTCTTTCACCTCGACTAATGGCCCACGAAATGGTGGAATGCGTTTAAAATCTGCGAGTGCTCGAGGGAACTTATTCGAAGGTAACCGTTCGGAAATGGGCACAAAGCGTCGGCTGCCGTCTGATCCATCATGTGTCGCTGCGGTCCCAATACGAACATTTTCCACTGTGTACTCCAACAATTTAACTTTATTGCTATATTATAATTTGTTTGTATCTATAGTTTTATATAGAGTTTACGTTTCTATTGCTATATTGTACTATATTTATACAAGTATATTTTTAAAATATTAGTTGCTGTTTTATTTACACGAAATTTATGTATAACGTTTTATTTTCTTTTTTTTTTGTATTTTTTATAGACAGAGGGCCTCTTTCATCAACTACAAGTAAAGTGTTGATTAGTTACTTTTAGAAATAATTTGAGGTTTTATTAACTTATGCACTCGGTTTACTGCATCCTTCGATAGGCGATTTTTTATTATTATTTACTTTTTAATGTTTGGGACGTTTACCGTATAAACAAAGGTATATCAGCTCCACCATTCCCGGTGACCGGTGACTTTAAATGGCGGTTAGCCTACTTGACACTTTACTCAGAGATGGTGGAAGAGCCCTAACTGGCATTATTACTTTAATAACTCTTTATATAGAATAAATAACTACAAAAGGTCACAAGTCTTGTTTCTTTTAATAACAAACCTTGTAAATTGTTACAAAAACATTTACTTAATATAAATATTTTTACATGTTAAGTATTTATAAAGAATTTTTAATTTGTCTAACGTCTTTGGTGAGCAATATATTATGTACTGCGCTTCCCGCAAATCAGTCGCGCGCTTACCTCTACGAGTATAAGCCATTGTTCGCTCTGTTATTTTAATTTTTTCCCCGCCAAAGAATGTCTTTGAAACTGTTCAAATGACGCGTGTAATATCAAGGTTTGGATTCTCTGTTTGATGTAGAAAGATTAGGGTATTCACGTAGATGAGTATTTTTCACTGAAATGAAAGGGAACAATAAAAGCGTCGATAAATTTTCTGTGAACCCCTTTTTGTGGTGAAGAGAGTATGTTTACATTGGCTATTTGATGTGGCTGCTTGGCTACGTGGATCTACTAAACTTTAAAGCTATATTACTATTATATTATTATATTATTATTAACTGGTTTTTAATTAGAATTTATATATATATATATGAAAAATACTTCAGTAAGTTAAAATACTAAAAGTATTTAGTGAATTTAAAAAAAAAAACGTATTAATCATAGTAATCTATGACTAGATTACATTTATCTATTAATTAATTTAATTTTTCAAAAGTAATTCGCCAATTTTCTTTTTGTAAGAATTCAAATTGTTGGAAAATATGTCAATATCAATCAGAATCTTATTGTAGTGATACAGTGAACGATAAAAGAAGGAATTTTTAGAATGATTAGTTCTACAGTAGGGAATATGAAATGTATCACTTGATCTTGTTCTAAGTTTTGGAACATTGAAGTGAATACATTCTAAAAGTGAAGAAGAATCGATGTGATGTGTGGTTTGTTTCTTGAAGCTTTATAGTCAGTGAATATATATTATGTATTTTTTCAATTCTAGCTATATACTTCTCGTATTGTGGGTTCCATATTATACTTCCAAATTCCAAAATACTACGTACAAATGAGAAGTATAATACTTTTAAAGTAAATGTATGTTTAAAGGGTTTTCGCTGGCGTAGAATTAATCCAAGTTTCTTAAATGCTTTTGCTATAATAGTGTCTATATGGATATTAAATTGCAATTTAGAGTCTAAAATTATACCTAAATCACGAATTTGATTAATAACTTTAATTTTGTTACAATAATAATTTTGAATGTATAGTTATAAAAAATAGGATTACGTTTTCGAGAAAATGTAATAGTTATAACATTTATCATTGTTTAGTAATAGTTGATTTAAGGTACAGTATCTTTCAAAGGTATCTAGATCTTTTTGCAGTTGCCTACAATCAGCTTCTGATTGAATAATTCTGAAAATTTTTGTGTCATCAGCGTATAGTAGGTGAGAAGAGTTATTAAAACATGTTCCAATGTCATTATGTAAAGTGTAAATAGAAAGGGGCCAAGACAACCTTGTGGAATTCCTGAAGAAACCTTAAGAAAATTAGAGCGATAACCTTTGAGTACTACTGCTTGATTTCGGTTTCTGATGTATGAATCCATCCATCTGAGTAGGTCACCATGTGTACCAAGTTTCAGTAACTTGTTTAATAATATAGAGTAGTTTATTTTGTCGAAAGCTTTCGAGAAATATGTATAAATGGCATCTACTTGATAACCATCATCGAGAGCTCGTGTAATGAAATTAGTGTAAAGTACTAGTTTAGTATCGACAGAACGACCGCGAAAGAAACCATGTTGTTCTGGTGTAATATAACGTTTTGTTTTGATAGAATGTTCCAGTAAAATATTTTACAATGTGTCTTGATCATGATTAATTTCTACTAGAAATATAATGCCAATACATATAGAATTAAACTATACGAAGGGCAAATAATACTAAAAATTATAAGGAATATTTGCAGATACTTTTTTATTTCGTTTTTGCATATTACAATAATATATAAAAATTGAATACAAAATTTGTAACATATGTGCGAGAAGTCATTGTACGAGCCGCTCCGGAGAGAGAGCTGTCTGAAGCAATACGCCGGACGCTAAGCAGAAAATTCCAGTCCCACAAAGTTTTGATTGTCCGAGGCAGCTGGCATTCTTGGCCGACACATTCCGCGGATCACTGAGGAGAATACCGCGTTTTATTGTGTTCATATAACCAAAGTTTATACTCATAAACTTTGCCAACATTCGGTAAAAGCGGACACAATCTGCTAGGTGAATAAACATACGAAACTACATTATATCTGTATGAGCCTGATTATATAATATTTAAGAAGCGAGTGCGGTCATTATAAACTCGTAGTAAAGGTACTGGTCCCTCACAGCTTAGTTTTCCCATCTTACACTAATATTAAAAATGTGAAAGTTTGTGAGGATGGCTGTATTGATGTTTGCTACTCTTTTGCGCAAAAACGGCTCAACGGATTTGGATGAAATTTGGCACACATGTGTTTTATTATCTGGATTAACATTTAACCCCCAAAAATGTTAGGTTCCCAAGGGATCGTCTAAAAATATGAAAATTAGGCACCACTGTCGCCAAGTCGCTACTGGGTAATGTAAAATAAAATTTTTGAATTTTAATTTAACACTGACTATTATTTCGTCAATTCAAATTTAAGTGTTTATTTTTTATATACACACCACTACGATTTTTTTTATGTTTTGGCCGAGCAGTGGTTGAACATGCGCAGCGTAAGTATGTAATGCGAGTAGCAGAGCGTTCGCCCCACTACGCCATACAAAACACTCAAAACAACACTATAATTTCCATATCCAGCTAGCAACAAAAGGCCAAATGTAACTTCCGACCCTCTGTATATTTTTATCCCCTTACTAATTGTAATTTCATTGATAAAACAGTTTACAGTTTGACCGGTCCATTAGTGCGAAACAAGGTGGCGTCCGCTCGGGCCTTCGGGTATTTATAACCTTAGTATAGTTGCGGCAATAATTTCATTAGCGGGGCACAACTAGAGGCCGGACAAGACAAATGGTGGCCATTAGGAGGCCTAACGACGGCCCTCGTTCACCCCCTAAACTTTTAACGACGAGAATCAAAGTAAATACGCAGCGTTATCTTGCCGATTCGACGCAATCATAATTCTAGGTGGGCAAGGGTTCGTTTGCTAATAGGATGTGCTCTGACCAGGTACATTGTTCACTAATTAACATTTATCTAACTTCGAGATCATGACCTCCGCCGCGTAATGTACTGAATACTAACTAACCCATTACTAAATAATTATATTTTACTTATGTAGACCTATTTAGTTGTAGGTATATGTGATGTTGTTTACATTTTATATGGATAATATTTTATTTACATGTTAATAAATTTATACGTCCATTAATTTAATTTATAATAACTGAATACCAGACGACCTTGTATTGTATTTCTCAAATAATACAAAATATTACGGAGCAGTCTATGTTAGTAAATCATGTAGGTAAGCCATCGAAATAATATCTCTGACTAGATACCGTTATGTTCAGTAAATGAATATTTTGATAACAAAGTAGAATAATATAATGTCTATGTTTTTTCTATTCATATAATGAGACAATTGATGCCTAAATACTATTTAATTGATATTCATGTTTTTATATGAATGTCAAATTAAGATTAAAATCATTTGACCGTTTTAAATTTTCTTTAATTTACGTTTTATTGGTTTGTGATTTGCTTGTTTCTTTTTCTCGTATTATTTTATGTTTTATTGTTTTAATTCAATACACATTTATTTGTACGCCTACACAGCAGCAGTAAGTATGTTTTAGGAATTCAAGTTTCTAAAGACTTACATTCTGAGACAAATAAATTATTATTATCATACTTACTACGAGGTTAGGAGCTAAAAAGTATTTTTATTTTCATGCACATTAGAACTTCAATACAAAATTGCTAAGTTTGGGGAAAAAAAAGCTGCCGCAACTCATCATAACTCCTTATATTACGGTCGTTTTCCATCCAACTCGGTCTCCTGGGAGGAGCAAGGAAATCAGTCGTACATTTGCTCGAGTCTCGCGACACTCGTACGTTATTGTGTCCAGCCTCGGTCATTAGGGGTCATTCGTGGTACAGTAACTTCTTCTGGCAGACCCTAATGTGTCCGTAGCTATGGAGATAAGAATGTTATGTTCTTGTTTGGGTTGGAAATGCTTACCAAATGTTTCCACAGAATGTTAGGCGATGTTGATTTTGAGATTAATTTTATTCTATAGGCCCAAATATATTTTTTTTGCCAACAGATTCGGTTCATGTGAGAAAACCATATAAATAAATAGCATAAAATATTAAATTAACTCATACGTTGAGGTGTTACAAAATTAAATATAAGATTAATCAATTAATGGGCACTGACAAGGATTAGAACTCCCTGTCTGTATTTCCGATCTCATCGCAAATATTTTCAAAGTTTGAGTGAATAGTGAATATCTTCTGGGTGAGCTCGCTCCATCATCGGCCTCGTCTTTGCTACACGGCTAGATGCTGGCCAAGAGCAAACCCATCTTTAATAGCATAATAAAATAATCAGTTTATGATATTAATGAAATTCTAGTAATACTATTACAAAGGTGAATAAGTTTAGACGTTTTTTATTCAATCACACTTAACTTACTCTAGTACTCAATCAATTGATCATCAAGAAATCAGACATCCGATAAATGGATATAGATGAAACTTAGCATATCCATAGATCATTTCGTGGATTTTCAATGTTGAATACAGAAATTGTTCCCCTGATAAATTCCATGTTGGTTGAAGTTTAATATTCAACCATTAAGGGTTATATTAAAGATGAATAAAAAATCTTCTTGTGCCAGTGAGCAATTTTTTGACATAGAACTATTTATTTCTGGGTAAATAAATATTTTTATTTATAATTAACTCTAAATCCAAATAAGGAAACTTAACATCACATAATAGAATGTGTAGCAGTTCAGGTAAAATACACAATAAGGTTTATCATTAAGAACTGTAACAAATATAATCCCATGATTGTATCCCTCAAGCTGTCGCGTCCAATACCTTATCCCTATACTCAACACGCTCATTACCTTCAAGACTTGTGAAGGGGGCTTAATAATACTGATGAGTCGTGTTCATTAATCACTTAACGGAATCATTGACTGATTTAAGAAGAACGTAAGTAAATCTATTTCTATGTTTGAAAAATAAGTTTCTCTGTGATATTCACATTCTATGGTTGAATATTCAAACGATTCTTTACATTTATTATTGTTAATTTTTTTAAATAAACTCCATATATCGTTTCGTTTTATACCTCAAATGCTTTTTGTATGAAAAACGTATAACATTATTAAAAATAGTAAAAGAAAAATACTGTACACATATATGTATGTATATTTCTGTCTTACTGAAACTTGGCTATTAGCAGAATCAAGTTTTTCTATAACAATTATGTTGTGTATAGACGCGATCTTTCACAATTAGGAGAGCGATTAAGAAGAGGCAGAATCTTAATCGCAGTACGTCAGGAATTAGTTGTCCGCAGACATGATGAGTGGCAATCATCTTGCAACTCAGAAGAGTTATGGCTGAGTATCGAACTAAACTCTACCATCCATATACCGGCCAGATTCTATACGAATTCTGCATCACATAATCAATCATTAATGTCACTAAACATTGCCTGTTGTTATTTTCCACATAAAAATAATCACCTATCTGCAATACAAACATTCTTTGACGACACTTATGAATTAATTCACAATAAAAAAAATTGTATTTTTTTAATATTAGGTGACTAACATATCTCAAGCTGAATGGATTCATGACAAATTCTCTCAATTAAAATTACTAAATTACAAGAACACCAATATAGTAATTAACCCTCTTATCAGATTGTATATCGGTTGTTAAAAATATTAATGGACGCATTCTTGATCTTGTACTGTGTAACCGTAACTGCAATGTCACAGCCTGCACTTCACCTCTCACCCCTGAGGATAGCCATCACAAAGCTATTGAAATAACACTTCACTTATCATCTAATTTAAACCTAAAAAAAAGATTGCGAACGATTTAAATATATTTATCACTCAGCAAATTTTGAACAAATTAGTGATGGTCTACTGAGTGTTAATTGGGCCCAATGTCTTTCAGATTTGAATACTGAGGAAGCAGTGACTTACTTTTATTCTATTTTCCATAAATTAATTAATTAGATGTAATCTAAATAAATAAAAAATAAAAAAATAAAAATTCTTCGTCATCTATGCCTACAGACTGATCCCGTTTCAGCCAGGGCGTGCCTACTAATCTATTGTAATGTATCTAATAATAAAGTAAGGGCAGTCCAAAGTGCGGCTTTCCGAAGGATCATGTCGGCGGATCTTCATAAATTCTGACGAGTCACGAGTAGGTATTTTGTCACGGTATTTGGTAAGGAATATTAGTCGTGCGGAATACGAGTAAACAGGGCGGTTGATTATTTCAATCGCTGACATGTCATTTTTAATATAAATAACAATTAGTTGCGTTAAATATAAATTTCTTTATTGACGAAATTAATTTTACAGAGAAAATGCAAATAAAATTTGATGAATATTGTAACAAATTTCTGAAGTAAATACTTCAAAACCCAAACTCTTATCAAAGTTTTTTTCAATTAAAGTAAATAGTTGTTATGAGCTGAACGAAGTTTTAATCTTTTAAAGGCTTCAAATACTCCAAATATTCACATTTCATCTTATATATACTCGTAGTTTCAATAATAACAAAAATGTTTTCTCTTATTCAACAAAAGAAAATTAAAATGAAATTGTTTAATTTTTTTTTTTTAGAATATATAATACTAAAAAGAATGCTGTAGCATACTGTATATTAACTAATTCATATCATATCACACTGCTAAAGTACAAACCATAAAGTAGAGAGCTAATGAGTGACAACGTGCGTCACTTTATTGCGAAGGGGAAAGTAGAGAAAGTTGGACAAGTGTTATATTACTTACATGCATACGTATAATAAAAGGACGGAAATTTATTGTTTAATTAACGTTATATAATTATAAAGATAACTGGAATAAGTTAAATGATAAGTTAACTCTTTTCTATGAGCCTTTGTGATTTTATTTAAATATTTCTTCTTGATTTCCTTTAAATATTGATTTTTTTTTTAAATAAGCCAAATTGGTTATAAATTTGTCGATGTAATCCATAATTCTGTCTATAATTTTACTAATCCTCCTGGATTCCAGTTTAGGAATTAGGCTCAAAAGAGATTTTAAAGCATCACCATATAGATAACATTAATATCGGTTATATTTTAAGAAACTAATTAAGCTGTAATTTGACTATACTATCAATTTCAAACATCGCACCTAGAGTTAATTTCTGTACCATATAATGGTCAATTTTAAACCATTCTTCAATCACGGAATTAACATCAGAGGTCTGCAGTCGTTTTTAATATTAACTCTAATTTATTAAATGTTATAAATAAAAAAGTAACAAATTAGAATGATGCCTACCAAGTAAATATAATAGACGGAAAACACTTTTTCAATAACAAAGGTACTTAAGAACAAGAAACGAAAAAATATTCACACCAAAAGTAAACAAAAGCTTTGAATGGAATACAATGGCATGTTCTAAATATGAATTCCCAGATATTAAGCTGGGATACAATAGAACATACGTACGGCTTGCTACATATTTTATTAATTTGCGAAATAAAAGTTATAATCTTGTTAGCGACCCCGCGACTCCATTGTGACGCGTTACCTGGACATTGTAATAGGATCAACTTATTAAACACTAAGTATGCTGACATCAAAAGCATTTTCACTAGATGAAAGAATGCTGCTTTGTTAAGAGGCTTTTTATTTTCTATTTCAATATTTCTCTTCTTTTACATTTATTTACTAATGACTGGGTCTAGTGTTGTTTGAGTACTCAGTATTGTTTATATTGTTTGAATAAAATTACATCAATTTGTTTGTTTGTACGTAAGAGGTAATTGAAACACATTTACATGCGGAGCAATAAGTTTCGACTACACTAAAACATTAATAATAATATAACTAAATTAAAAATTAAATTATATCCTCATGATAAAATTAACGCCCGTAAAATCAATAAATGTATTGTGCAAACGCAACATACTAAGGAGCAATTTCACCATTAACGACTATGGACAAAATATTTGAGATCCATTTACCATGGATATTAGCCGTTTAAAGAGGTACTTGAGAAGCCTTTACCTTTAGACCCTTTGGGAGGCTTTCTCAAGGAGCCGATGGAAGGTGTTGGGGCCCATCCTAAATGCGATCTAATTACGAAATAGTTTCACTTCTTGATTTATAGATTAAGTTTATCCGAGGCCGGGTCGCACATGCGACGCAGTGCTACACTGATCAGATATTAAAATTTCATTTGCTCATACATCTATTGATATCTACTTTAAATGGAGTACAAAATAATTTTACACGTTTAGATAGTTGGATAAGAAACAGCAAAAAAAAAATATCTCAGAAGGGTTGGTTTAGAAAAAAAAAAAGAATAAATTCACAAAAGACCTTGTACTAGGTGACTAGCGCACTTGTAAACCACTGGCTAGTGTCGCTTTGATTTATAAGAGCGATCGCTATTTGGATCATGTAGACTGTCATCATGTATGCGCTTTTTTTTAATCGAATTTTCTTCTATAATAGTTCTATAATAGTTCTCGAGTGGAGGCAACGGATCCACAAGCTGGAGAGATGATCTGATAAGGGCAGCGGGATGTTGAAAAACGTCCTAAGGTGATGATAATGATGCTGATCATAATCTTAGAAATTTCAGATTCGAATACCGATCAGTAATTTGACTTATAAATGCAAATATTAAATTTTACCTGAATTAACACGATTTTTAATAATTCGAAGAGTTTTATAATTATGTATAAAATATTTGAAGGTTGTTAAATATTAAATACACATTGGTTCTCAAACAATCTTCAACAATAAGGAATGTTCACATGAGGGGTAGTATCGAGAGGTGTTAAAGGAAAGTCGGGACAATCTCAAAGGCATTATCGGATTCCGTGGGTGTTGGCCCACAATGGATGTTCCTGACCGAGCCGAGCTTATACTGCGGCCCGAGTGCTTTGTACAAAATCACTTGGAGTAGATTTATTGTCGAGTGTCCCCATTACCCCACTCTCCCCCCATATAAATCGTAGAATAAGTGTTGCCATATTTACTGGTGACGTGTCGTTAATCGCGGGCACCTTCTGCGCCAGTTGTGACGGTTGAATAGTAATAATTAATCTAGGCATCTGATGACAAATTTGAATAATTTATATTTGTTATTTATTACTTTGAGGTCTTCGGTGATCAAGTGAGTGCGTGTCACATGTGGTAGATTAAGTTGACAATTTTATTTGGCCATTAAGAAAACCGATTTCACATTTTGATGTAGCTAAATTTAATCCTGCTAATCATCTATATACTTATAAAATGGTTTGTTCTTACTAACTATTAAAGCACAGCCGAAACTACTAAGTCTTGAAAGCTGACATTTTGGAATATAAGGTTTATTTGATAACATAAGCAATAGGTTTCGCTATGAAAGGATTTTTAAAAATTCATCTCCATGCGATGCCGGGGGCGGATCGCTAGTATTGTAATATTTGTAATATAAGAAAATTTGTGAGACAAGGACTGTTGTTACTCTTCTTTTGATGAACCAATTTTGATGAAATCTTACAGTAATATTGTCAATATGTATTTAAAAAATAATGTATTTAAAAAAAAAAACGCAGTCTTCAATGAATAGTGGAAGGTTCAATAGAACTACTATCTACTTGTCTGCCGACAAACGTTACTGGTGGTCGCAACCACAAAAAAAGTGTATACGAGTATAATAGTAACAATAAAAATATATATTATATTTAAACATTAACATTTATTTCAAAAATATGAATTTTTCATGTTGTAGGTATTTGTTTCAATTCCGAAAAGCATGGTGTCCTGTTAGGTTTGTCATAGTAAATATTTCGACACGACAAGAGTTACTGAAAACATGTTTGCACGCGGTCATGTTTACAAGCACTCCATCAAGCGAACGTGTTTCTAATCAATTGACCGAATCGAGTGACCGTTGTCGGCCAAACGGACCGGTAACCGACCTAATTACTCCTACCAATTCTATCTGACCGTCGACAGGTTATACTATCGAAATGTAATTAGTAAATACCTTCGGGGTTACATTTCACTAATGGCCGGGATTATATACGCGCCCGAATGCCAAAGTGAATTTGTAATAAGGGCCGCAATCTTAAGACTTGCGTGGGCTCCATAATTTATTTACTTTGATATTATTCCTATCTGCTGTAGGTTGAAAAATGAAAATTGACTTCTGATGGATTTATCTAAGTATAATCACTATAGTTATCTTAATACTTAGGTGTAATAAATGTATCTAAGTTTAAATAGGTCATTTATTATTTAATTAATTTTTAAAAACTTCAAAAGGTTCAAAACTTTCAAACGTCAGTCTATTTTTACCAGGGTTTTGAGAAAATAGCCAAGATTATGATGATCCTGAAAAGAAACTCCAAAAGAAACTCAGGTTACCATTCCTATTGTCATCTTTAAAATAATATAACATAGGTATAACGATTACAGATTCTACAAAATACGTTATTTCAATTACAAAATACGAGCTTGAAGTAGTTTTATACTCGTACTAGTCGTTTTGACAAATACCTAATAATATTGCAGAGCTTGAGTGCAGACTAACCGTCACGCCGACAAAAGAAGGTTGACAAATTATGTTTGTTTTAATTATAAAAATTATTTAACAACATACCTATAACAACAAAATTATGTAATATTAATAACATTTATTGGTGAAGTGGTACCTATCTTAATAACGTAAGTGGTTTTCAGAGAAATGTGCAATATCTCTGTTTTATTGTAACAAGGGTGTGTGCAGATGGATGTCATGTTATCTGTAGAAGGGTTCATAGACGTTGAGTGTATGAACACACATTAGAAAAGATTATTATCACATGTTCTTATCATTATTAAGTAAAAATAATTGGAATTTATTTCTCTATTGTATAACTGCTTGATTGTATATAAAAAAAATAGATTTTTAGACATAAATTTGAACCCTTTATATACATATTATGGTTCATGTTGCTCAATATGAACCATAATATGAGTCTCTTTTTTTTACATAGTATAAAACAAAGTCGCTTCCAGCCGTCTGTCCCTCTGTATGTACTTGTATCTTTTAAACTACGCATCGGATTTTAATGGGGTTTTCACTAATGGAAAGAGCGTTAAAGAAGGAAGGTTTTTATATAAAGCAAGCAAAGTCGGGGACGGCCCGATAGTTATAGGATAAAGTTATTATTAGAGTCATTAATAGCATAAAATAATATTATTGTACTATGGATTACTTGCTCCTTAAAGAATAAGCTATGTTATATGATTACTAACTAATAGTTCATTTAAAAATTATTATTTTTGTCAATCGTAAAATTGTAAAAATGGATGTATTTGAAGATTACGTATGGATGTAATTGTTACTGAATCAAGCAAAAACGGCTTAACAGATTTGGATGAAATTTAGCCCACAGATAGTGTATTGCGTGATTTAACATATAGGAATCACGCAATACACTATCTTTCTTTTTATCCTGGAAAATATCAGGTTCCTGCGGAGTATTCATAAACACGTCTACTGTGTGAAGGTTTTATCATACATCATGTATTAGAAATATATCTATTAATTAAAAAATATATTGAAGCCAGTAAAAGGCAAGCAAAACAGGAGAATATCCGTCATTTTTAATGAGTAACCTTTTTATTTTAGGCTATTAGAAAACCAACAAAAAAAAAACCATTCTAATTCGTTCCAGATTTGGAGGCATAACTACCTAATTACACTCGATTAATAAACACAAGTTACTTATGCTTCCACCATTACTATAATTGATTACAGTTATTTTACATCATAAAATTATTCAAATGTCTACACGTGTAATTTTGACAAAACGCTAGGCGAACTCATTGCGACTTTACTATGTAACTACCGAGTCCCCTTTATGTAGCTAATCAGCGAGTGTGGATGTGTACGACTGCTCAGTTTCATTCCATATATTTAATTAATTGAAAGAGTCCTACAGCAGCTCGGAGCTCCAATCTCGAACTACTTCTGTTTACCTGGCTAATGTTTACTCAACTAACGAAGTCATCCTAATTATTTATTTCAACCAGTTTCATTGCAATTAAATCTTTTGCTAATGATGTCATTCAAATAAAAGCACATTTATGTAATCTGTATAATCATCATCATAATATATATGATATATATTTATTTATATATCATTATAAATGCGAAAGTTTACTACCTGGATTTATCCTTGAAAAATGTTAGGTCTCCGAGGGAATGTCTGAAAATATAAAAAATTCGGCGCCACTGTCACAATATGTGGCGATCATAACGTCATTATAACGATAAAGATGTCAGGCGTTATACTACTTACATATTTTTCAAAGTGTTATATTTTTCAATTCTGAAAGCGGACAAAGTCGCGGGCACCAGCTATACAAATGCGAAAATTTGCATGTTTGGATATTTGTTACTCAATAACGCAAAAACGGCTTAATAGATTTTATTGAAGTTAGAACTAACATATATATTTAGATACGAGTATATACTCGTATCTAAATAAATAACAGTTGCTTAGTAAAAAAAAATTAATAACAGTTGTTGAAATTATATTAATTTTGACTTTATATAATAGTACCTACACAATAGGAAACATAGGTGTCGGCTGACACCCGGCCAGATCCAACTAGACCTCAAACACCAATTACTATGAAGGTGACATACCTACTATTCTATGGGTAATAATATATGATCGGTCGCATCTGTATAATCAACGTAATGCGTGCTACCGTTCGTAAGCCGCGATCTCCTTTGTCCTAACATAAAATTAATCATATTATAGATTCAATTTGCATAACAAAATTTTCACAAGACCCAATTTTCAACAATTATCAAATTAAAATGAGCTGCGTATAATATTCGGCCGGTATATCCGACAGATGAGGAAATTACATTAAATATCCTTATTAACGGGTTTAATGGGTAGGTGTTAAGTAAATTTGGATGTAATCGGGCTAAGCCTTTTTTCCGGGGCGGAGGTTTCGTTGAGAAAAATGCGCTCGGATTTATTGGCTTGTTACCGGGATTTAAAAAAAGGCTGGGACCAACGGGACGGGAAGGAATGCGAGGCGGCTCGAGACTTGCCCGACAGCCAGTCGCAGTCGGCTTATTTGATCGTTTCAAAAAGGGGCACTTAGACTGATGTTCATTTCGGTAATCGTTTACATTTTTACTTTTATTAATTTCTTTCGGCTCTCTTGCGTATTGTGCTTTGAAATTTATGTCGTTATTTCTTTAATAAAACGAAATGAAATTAATTTTTAATATATTTTACGAAAAGCACTTAATCTCAAGGCGATTAGAAGCTTGCATCTTAAAATAGATATTAAAATAGAAATTACTGCAAATTACGCGAATGTGATTTTTCTTTATTGTCATAAGTAAGTAACAGTATTCAAAGAAGTTTAAGTTATGTATGTAATTGATGTCCTGTGGCAGAGATAATGATGATGTAAAGTAGTAAACGTTAAATAATGAAGTAATTGCTTAAATTACTGAATTAATAGTAAAAATTAGTTACGCGCTGAATGCGTACGCTGTGTTCTCTGCCACTACTAATTGCCAGATAACAGAGCCAACTTTGAAAAGTTCATTTCCAAAATTGACCCCGTCGGGAATCGATCCTGGGTCTCCTGAGACAGTGCGTTAATTCAAGCTCCCAAAAAATCTCACATTCTTTTGCTTACTTAATAACAAATTAAATGCTCAAACTTAGCCTTTGATTTGAATCGCGGCTTCACAGGAGCTCTGTCCCTAACTCGATTGCTCATCAAGCATTTTAAGTGACTCTTTCGATCCTCTCGAGACTCTCTCGAGGGGCATCTTCTTAAATATTCACTAGACGTATTTCTCGATCGCATCTTTCAGTTGAAAACATTTCTATGTCGACAGCCCTCCAATGTTATATTAGGAGTTGATTGAATTCAACGCTATAGTTACTTTGAGTAGGATTCTACTTTTAATTGTTAGAACAAAACGCTGACATCCATTAGTTTAAGTAGTTCTCTTTTAGAGAGTTCATAATTTCAGAAACACTCAAAAACGATTATAAATTAGTAGGGCTCGTAAAGGATAAATGAGCTTTTTGGTCAAGTGTTAAGGTATTTCAAGGACCATGGGATCAATACCTGGCTAGGCCAAACATTAAAACGAACTAAAATTTTGTCTGAGTGTAATAGATTTCGCAGACCATTGTATGGTTTCCATAACAATATAGGTAGTGCTCAAATTGAGGCAATACATTGTTGTTAACCTCTGTGCGATTATTTCTGTAACTTATTACAGGCCAATAACAATGTCCTTACATATTATAAAATAAAGTCCTCCGCCGCGTCTGTCTGTCTATCTATTTGTTCGCGATAAACTCAAAAACTACTGCACCGATTTTCATGCGGTTTTCACCAATGGATAGAGGGATAATAAGAGAAGGTTTTTACAAAAAAAAAAGCGCCCCGGGGGAAGCCGGGAGCGGGACAGCTAGTTACTTTAAAAATATATATTGTAACTTTACAGGACTAGTCTGGGATTTGAAAAAGCCTAGACTTTACGTACAATAAAGCAGGTCTCATTTAATATTTGCATTAATCCTTTTTGTAATAATAAATTCTGAAGCTAATTTGTTAAAGTTATCTTTAATAAAAATATTTTTTCTATTTTTTTTATCGCATAAACACCATAACAGCACGAACGTCTTTATATAAACAGTTCAAGCATGACGGCCATAGAATACCATAAAATATTATTTGTAATCCTTTAAAGTTAAATATATTTATGCGACTTAATAGAATGATATTTAAAATAAAGAGTATTAGTATTACTTAATTCGCTTATAAAAATCTAAAGAGTTGATACATTTACAGTATTCATTATGAATAATCAACAAAAATCATTGAGGTCCCACTCGTCGTATCATGAATATTTTATAAGATTTTTTTTCTCTGCCATCTCAGGAGACGCGGATAAATGAAGTAAATTAATAAAAGGGAGGCCGGTTAGTTACAATTACGTTTTTAAATGTAAGCAAGCAGGCTCCTTGTTACGCTTTGATTTCAGTTGTGCGACATGCCATTTGTCGGTGTCACGCACAAAAGCAAAAAGATTGTAACTGAACTTTACAATATACGTTTGAAGAAAAATATTAGTTTTTTACAGTGAATATTCTCTATTCAAAAGAAATTCAAAATAAGAAAGATTCATTTTGATTAAAATAAATAATGGAATAACTAGTACATCTATTTCAACTTTAAAATTTTGCTTCTTTACTTTGAAAATATTCACAGGTAAATCCCTATTTATAACATTGTCAGCACTATATTTATATTGATAGTATATTTTAACATAAAATTTTGGTAACAATTTTACCATTTCACACAATGACTTTTAAGCTTAAATAATATTCTTACTTTGAAGATATTTTAAATTTTAAATTTAAATCTTAACTGTTTTTAAGCCATTATTAGCAAGATTTATAAAATTCAGCTCCCACCTTATTCTTCATGGGCAATATTAAGTTTTGATTTCGCGGAAAAGCAAAGGGTTTGTAAGAAAAATCGCGCCCCTCCGAGAAAAATCGTGGCAAAGAGGGGCAAAAAAAAAGGCGAAATACCAAATCCGTTGTTTCTAAAGACGGGGGTAACCAGGTATCCAGCCAAATGAATTGCAAACAGCGTTATTATTTCCTTCGGGAAGTCGTATATATTCTTGGGCGCCTTTATTTTACCGTCTCTTGCTTCATTCATTTTTTTTTTCTTACCCCTTTTTTATTGCCGACAACCTCGTAATATATTGTAAACGCGCAGCGAGTGCCGCCCGTAAACAACTATTACTGCTTTATAACTTAATAGGGATACTGGGGTCGTTTTACAACACGATCGTGCTGTTCGAATTCCATATCTACTTGATTAGTCACGTCTGTTAAGTTCTTAGGTGAGAACGCCTTTAGTTTGTTATCCTGACTCGCGAATATATCTGTTTTTTTTTTATGGCTGAAGAAAATTTTGGTTATTAGTACCTACTGTTCTTTGTGGTGTAGGAAATATAAGCATTTTGTACCTGTCAAAATGAGTTCGTATGTTTTATAAGGTAATTTTCAAAAAAATGAGCCTGTCAAAAACAATAATAAGAATTTTTAATGCAATATTGTATTTCATTAAATTATCATTACAGCTGCGGAACGTTCACTGCTGTACATAGACCTCCACATAATTTTCCAGTAAGACCGGTCAGAAGCAGCTTGGAATCTACCTTTGATCCAAGGCCCTTATCAGGTCGTTTGTCCACCTTGTGGGTCCTTGGACGTCCTGCGCTGCGCTTCACTCCTCCACTCGAGAACCATTCGGCCCCAGCGGTCGTCGGCTTTCCGTACTATGTGCAATGCAATGCTTTATATGGTCTATAGACCAACTGCTACAGTTTAGCGTCACTATGTCCTCCCTTTTTATAAGAGCTTGTTGTAAAACATAACTTAGTTTATTTTCTTCTAATCTGAAAAGATAATTAGATCCATCAAACAGGATGTATAGAGATAAACTTAAGTACATTTCTTGGGTGAATAGTTTTGCTCATAAAATACGCTATAAAAGGGCGCTAACGGTCGATTATGGGCGCTGTAACGGCTCTCTAATAATGAATTGTCTTTAGACTAATGCCTGCTCGTGATTGTATTACAAGCTGCCTCTTTGTTCCTGTTTAATCGGTGGAAAATTACAACTGCTTACAAAAAATTATAGCATGCATTTTCTTTAAAATATTTAGACGAGAGTTGTACATGTAATAGTGATATTTATTGAAACTTTATTTCCTATAAATTCGGGAGAATTGCAACATTAAAGAAAAATAAAAACCTGGACGTGTGTATGGTTCTATTACTATTAATATTTAAAAAAATCTTCGATATTCTCTGTGACCTAGTAGAAGTTTTCTTTAAATTAAGTAAAGATATTTTTAATGAGTATATTTATTTGACGATGATTAGACGTCAAAAGTTTGAAATCAATAAACTCGAAAAATGACTGATCATAATGAATGTTGGAATTTATGGTTTTTCATTCCATAAACATAATGTTGTTTTAATTGTTATATCATAATACCTACTAATTTTATGACATAAATTTTCAAATTCCTAAATCGTGATAAACCTATAGACATTTTTTATTTTGGTAATAAAACCCATACATTTAAATTCCTTGTGTAATAAAGCAGCAATGAATGGAGCCAATAAACATAGATTATCGGGAGATATGATGCGAGCTTTGTAACAGCGTCATGACAATAAGCCCCAGGCTAGTTCTCTCTGCCAAGCGCCATTGCAGATGTATTAGAGATATGTACAATAAAACAATTTGTGTCAACCTGATGTACACTATGCAAAATTTATTAGACGAATTATTATCTATGAAAATTCTGTAATCATCACAGTCCGCTATTTTCCATAACAATTAGGCACAGCCACTTTTCAGAAGACGTATCAATCAGCTTACTGTAATTGACTAAATTTTTAATTGGAAACGTGACTGCCATCTGATTGAATTATTTAATTTAGTTTAGTATTTTTAATATTTAGAACTTTCCTTACCTAACCAACAGTTACGTTAGTAAAAATAGGTCATTTACTGAACCCTAATCCTAATCTTTACATAGTGCTTACATCTTTATTATACCTAATATTAATCTGGGTGAAATAATATTATAAATTATGTATACCAAAGTTTGTATGTTTGTTACTAAATCACGCAAAAACGGCAGAACGAACCATAGCTTATTACTCGGATTAACATATTAGATAATTTTTGTTTTGGAAAAATATTAGGTTTCTGTGGGATTTTCAAAAAACGAATTACATTTCGCGGACACAGCTAGTAATTTATAATTTAACCCAGTACTTGGAAAATAAATATAATAATATAATAGTACATAATATATAAATATAATAGTACTAAATAAATAACAATAATTCCCTAGTTTTTTTTTTATCTCGTCTTCAGTTAGGTTGATGGTCCGCTTGATGGTGGGCGGCTACCGTCGCATTTAACATAAGTAACACCACAGGTGCCGAAATTACGCTATCAACCTTAGTAGGATTAAGGATAAAGAAATAGGAAGGGATAGTTACTGCTGCCAGAGCGGTTGCCCGAATGATTGCGTGCGAAACGCAGTGTGCCATAAAGCCCGTCACACATGTAGCTATAATATATATTTATATAAATTATAGCAAGGCATATTACGATATATTTTCTATACAAATATTGGAGTGACCACAGACGCAGCTATGACGGCACCAACGTATACCGTAATATATATTATAGCTACGTTTGTGACGGGCTTGACACCACTTGAAAATATTAATTCTAAACGTTTCTTATTAATTATAATATAGTTATACCGTTAATTTTATAATGCGTGGTAATTATATTTAATACGAAATCACAGAAGTAGAAAATTTCATAATTCATTGATATAGGTGGCGACTTTGTTGATCGTGCCGTTAAAGTACGAACACGCCAATACATCAGCCCCGTCACCGAACAAACACTTCGACACCGAGTCAATGTTGACTTTTTCCGACCTCCCCTCATTCTATTGCGAACAATAAATCCTATAAATAAATTACCTTTTGTCAATCCACTATGATCTTGTTTGATAGGACTTAATTTTCTATGGCCTTGACTTGATTCTTTTCTAGAAAAAAATAACTACATTTTATAATATAAGTATATTAGTACTTTAAGGAAACACAATTACATATATTGAAATAAGTTTAAAACACGAGTATAATACATTTTAATTAAAAATATTGCTAAGACGCAATATGTACTGTGTAAAAAAATATGAAAAAGAAATGCTAGAATTTCTTTCTTTACTTTAAAATCACAACGTTCGTACAGCATTACGTAATGTCTCAAACAGTTAAAATTTTCAATAAAAATAAGTTTATTTTTTAAGTATTAACAAAAAAGGTAGAATTGTGGTTCCACAACTTAATTTTATTATGTATGATTTCATTTAAGTACCTACTTATTCATAATACTTAGGTATAAATACATACTTGTAAAATCATTTGTTCTTAATGACTATTAACGCACTGCCAAAACTAAGTCTAGAAAGCTAAAATTTGGAAAATAATATGTACTTAATAATGTAAGCATCCGCTATGAAATGATTTTTAAAATTTAAACTATGTGCTAATCCAGGGGTGAGTTGCTGGTTCATTTATAAATCTCTTCACCTATCTCTGATACCTCTTAATGAGTAACAGACGACGAAACATTGTATTAATAACATTTTCAAATTGTATACCTACTGATTTGTCTCCACAAATAAAATCCTATCTTACTATCCTTGGATAGAGCAGAATAAAGATATCAGTGGACGCAAACAAAACGATATGTTGACCGAAGCCCCCGTAAAAAACACGTTAGCATCCATTTACATTTATGTTCCCCTATTTGCGCGTTCCGAACCACTGGGCGCAGGCTACAATGTTCCCAAATTGTTACTAACAACGATGTATTTCTGTTGCCTAACCTATTTGATTTTACCACGATATGTATTAATAAAATATGAATGAAATAATATAAATAAACATTTAATTTATTTATTCATAAACATTATTTTTTTATTATTTTTGAAATTAATTTATCTCTAAAATATTCGGTAGAAAAGATCGATAATAATTATGTTTAATAAAAAGTATGGAAATACCATATTTTTAAAATTCAATTACAGTTTTCTTCAATGCCTCACTTCTGCTACTTTCTACTTACTTGTGATTTATCCTGTAACAAAAAAATAAATATTTTAATTTATAAAACTACGACCCTCTCTACGATTTCATATCTCTATTTGTAGATGGACACATAAATTCAAGATAGCAGACAGTTGAAAATATACGCGGGCACATATCGAGTCACAGCGGGATCGCTTATTGAGTTACAAAGTTTCTTGAGCGCAATAGTTTTTCGATTGTAATACACAAGCAAGTTTCATTAGAGATAAACTGAATGTTATGGGAAATATATAAGTAATTTAGAGAAAATTCTATACATATAGAAAATTTCATGTTGAAACTTAAAGAATAGACATATCTACATTTAAAGAAATTCTATGAAATAATATCTTAGAAAGAAAAACAATTATAATAAGTTGATTTACAGTGTCAAATATGCCATTGCAAAATTATATTTTATGAAATAATATATAAGAGAGAAAAAGAATTGTAATAAGTTGTCTTACAGTGTCATATAAGCCATTACAAAATATAAGTATTCTTATGAGAATATAGTTGTTTAGACCTAACAGTTATCTTCTTTTTTGAGTCTATACTACAAACTGTCCCTTAATGCATCTATTCATCCTGGCACTGTTGTAAGTATTATAATTTGTATTATTGGCTTATTATTCGTCTTTAAATCGGAATTATTCAAGGCACCAAAGGCGGGAAGATATTGAACAATTTAAGTGAGATACATCAAGAGACGCCGAAGCAAACAAGATTCAGTCCTCTTCGATCTTATTATTTATTTTCTCCTCTATAATTCGTTTCCCGACCCCGTTTAATGTTAATTACATTCCACTTCTAAGGTTCAACTTTGCGATGGAAATAACTCGTTACTTCTATTAACTAATTAGTCGGTATAAAGCGATGCTTAAGTAATGAAGCGTAATTATAAGAGAGGACACGTCTTAGAGTCGAATAATTAAATCAATCATCCCTCGCCGTGGTGTATAATCTTTTCAATGGAATTAAATTTGAATTAAATACTTGTAAATGATTTACGAGAACGATCATCCGACAAGGACTGGTAACGACATCATCTGAGAAATGTGTACAGAATTTTTTTTATTTTTATTGTTTAATTTTTTTTATTTAAAAAATAGGACATCAGAGTAGAATTAATAAACACTGGCTCTTGAACGCGACATCGTTCGGTAAACCATATAAATTATAGCTTTCTATAGGTGATAATGTAGGTTTCTATAATTGAAAGATTTTTTAAAATCAGTTCAGTGGTTTTTGAGTTTATTAATTTTATAACTGAAGACAATCACTCTAATCGTAAGGCATAATTAAACACTAGGTTTTGTTGGAAACACAAGTTAGATTTCGTTTGATTCAACTAACGAGTTTGAGTGGCCGTCATCGATTTAATTGTCTTTTTTCAACATACAAAATATATGTAATAAAGTAGTCAATTGTAGCTAATATAATTACATATTTGTAGCAACGGTGAAAAGAACGAGACTAAAATATCTGTACGTGGGGTAAATTTTATAAATAAAAATATTACGACTTATTAATAATTTGTCATCAGAGCTAGAGCATGATTTATACTTCTAAGATATTTATTTGTTTTAAATTGTCTTAAGATATTTATGTACCAGTTGATGACCGCGATTTCGTCTGCGTTGAATTAAATATAGAAACCTTCCTCATTTAACGCTATTTCCATTAGAGTGGAACCGCATTAAAATCCATTGTGTAGTTTAAAAGATCTAAATGTACAGAGAGTAAGTGACAGATAGACGGCGGGAAGCGACTTTTTTAAATTTGTTTTTGCGATATCTAATCGTATAATAATTTTATTACTCATATATTTTCTTTTTCTTCGTGGACGAGTCGCGTGCACCAGCTCGTATTATTATAATTCATAAGTGTATTGTATTAACAAATATTTCTCTTTCAACTAAACGTACACGAACATTTGATTGCTGGCTGGATATAATTTAAAGAGATCGTAGGCGGCCCCAGGGAGGGATGGGGTTCGCAACTTTTAAAGATATTATCCAGGAAGGGTTGAGAACGCCCGCGCGTCCTACGTGATCCCGCGTGCCATCTGTCTTCAGTGAGGTGAAATTTGTTTATCTACAAAAAACTTGGCCCAGCTATAAGTAAATATAGTACTGATAATTTTGTTAGCGCCAGGTCTATAGCAACAGTAATATTTATCATGTAACAAATACCCTTGTTGCAAATATTATGAGAGAATAAAAAAGTACATCGTCGGCCCTGTAAATTATGTTATTCAGTTTCTTTTCTAAGTGATATATAATATATTTTTAAGGGACTTATCGTAGTCTTTCTTTTACCTTTAGAAAGCTACATTATCAGCGAGTAACATAGGCTATATTTTATGAAGTTATGCGGATCTAGTATGATTTAAAGCTCGGCAATACTTTTCAATGGCTTTACTTCTTGGTAATAGGCGACGGTAGCCACCTATGATCAATTGTACCCTGTTAAATACCCCAAAAAAGAAGTCTGTTATATATCTAATTTAAGTTAAATTGGCTTGGTTTGATGTGTCGTACATTTGTAGTAATGAAATGAAATTTTAAATTATAACAACTCATTTTGTCAATAGATAAATATTAAGAATATGTAATTGTATATAAAATAAAAGGAAAGTACATTAGAGTAGTAATATAAATAAATTGTAGTTCGAAAGGCCGCATTGTCTGAAACCGAGGTATTCAAAGGAGGACATAAATTATGCAAACGTGCCGCAGTAACCATAAAAAATCAAAACTTTTGGAGAAGTCGCAAACGTATCGGAGAAGGAACTGGACGCACATAAATTTATCATTTTCCACTGCATAAAGCATAAATTCGAATCACTGAGTCTTTGTGAAGGGCTTCTAAAGAATTAAGTTAGGTATACTACGAGTATGTAGGTGCTGGTTATATATTTGTGTCCATTTTTTTATCAAAAGACGCAAACATTTTATTACACTACAAAGAAATTATTATAGAAGAATAGTCATTTATTCAAAAGAAAATTGTAAAAAAAAAAAACAGATATATTGAAATAAGTCCGCACACAATAAGAACCTTTCCTTTCCTTTCACTATAAAGTCGGACCCACTTGTCACCCACATTGGACCAAGGGACGAATCAACATAAAAATATCCATATTTTAAATTTGATTTGAAGGAACTCGGGTGCGGACCAATGTTTGCTATTGAAAATTGAACGAGATATTGACGTGACTGAAATTTTATGCATAGCAGTTATTGAAACGGTGCATAGTAAACAGAAAGAATTGACTGCGGATGTACATAAGATATTGATTTAACACACTTATTACAAATTAGACTTTTCCCAGATACGTACCTAAATAATCAATTCCCACGAAATATCCAATATAATTTAAACTTAATAAAAATTTGAATAAGGTGCGTCCATATTAAATAACAAATAACTTTGGTTGTATAACAAGTTCACGTTATTAGAACATAAAACAAGTTGCACAATGTTATCTAACATTATCTACACTTGTCTCGGTCGCGTCATGATACACATGATGAGGTGACTTGCACGCAAATGTTATGACTCTGTTTTATAACATATTTACTCGTATATAGTCTAGGCTCATTTAAAAACATAAGTATTAACTTCTCTTTTGACTTGCTTACCTACTTAGTGAAGGTATAATTAAATTATGTAATGAGATTAAACGTGTTAATTACCCAGCAGAAACTACCCCAATACAGAAAATCACAGTGAAATAACAGCGTGTGCGCTGTTGTGACTCAGTGAGAGAGTAAGGGGTTCTAGGGCTCATTAACTATTCCATAACCTATCTCCTCCTTATTCCTTACTCTTTTGGTGATTTTTGCTTTTAAAGTTGACGAAGCAAATGTAGTATCAATTTGATGCTGACCTTAAAAATGTTTCTAGTTTATAATATTATAATTAATGACATTTTTAATAAAGATGGCTCTTATGTTGAAATTACGCGGTCACAGTAACAGCGTAATGTTGAAAAAGAGAATCGAATTGCCAGCGGGCATCATACCTTAACACGGGCACATCCCGCCCTCGTAAGTAAATAGTCATGTCCTAATGGTCTGTGATAATTGTTTCGTAGGCGCGTGTCACCCGGGGCGTTTTACCCAATAGAAAACTTTGCCCGTTGTACAGTTGTATAGTGTACACATCTGCGCTGGCCGCAGACTAAGTTCTGGTGCAGTGTTGCGGTGCTGACGGCTCCCAGATATGTCATATTTGAAACCAGCCACCTCCCCCCTCGACCCGCCCGCCACAACGGACATCTTCTCGTGTAATATCGCGTCGACTGACGGTGCGGCAATCTTGATACTTGGTATCTGTTTGCTGCTTGATATCTAAACCATTCTAGCAGTATTAGGGATCTTAAAAACCTGACTAAGTATAATAACCAATTTACCTAACAGCATATTATAACAATTATTATAGTTATATTTTTGGGGTGAAAACTTCTTCATGCATTTCTTGAATGAGGAAAAAGCGATAAATTTGCGTGACCGTCATGCTTTGTTATAAATACATAGATGTGTGTGGCAATAGGCTAGGTTATACTAGCTCTGGAAAAAAATAGAAAAAAAAAACCAAGTCATTTGGTTAAGAAATAATAGATATATTTATTTGAAAATGGGGAAAATCGTCATTCTGGACGACAATTTGGATTATTATGATCACAAATTTTTCAATTTTGCAGTTATTTATTTTTTCGTATAATCCTAAATAACTATGCTCTTTATTGCAGTATAAAAATATTAAGTTTAATTGCGTTATATTAAAAAGTCATTTTTAAGCCAATTTAGACACTTCGTCATTTTAAAAAAGTAATCCTTTAAACTTACCGAACCAAACATTGTTACAATATATATTATGTAGACATATCTGTCTGACTACAATACTTGGAATAAAACGAGTTAGTGCGCCCACTCGGGGCAAGTTTTCTAACGAAGACGTCACACATGCGACCCCAACTTCGGCACGAATATATTTGTATTCCAGTTTTCATGTTAAGTAAATACTACACTATTTCTTCGATATAACCAAATTGACGAGCCTCTTATTTGATCATATTATTAAATTCAGTGGATATTAAATTATATTATACACAGTAAAAACTGCACCGGGAGACTAGGGGTGTTCTAGGAATATATCGTATGAAAAGATGTTCATAAAACAATTTAAAAAAAATTAATGGTTTTTTTAAAGATTTCTGTTTTTAGGGCACATTTTTGTTCATTCATACATGAACAAAAATGCTTCCCCTTAACAAACACTAAGAAAGATCACTGGACACTATTGGGATATAATTTAATTTTGAACATTGTAATTGTAATAAGATTTTTTTAGAAAAATATAATTATATATTAATTTGTTTTTGCATGCATTAGAAAAAAAACAATAGGAGTTTAGGTACTTGATTTATTTATTGTATTTACATAAAAACATTCTCAACTCGGTGGCTATTTCAAAGTTAAACTTAACCTTTTATTTGAAATAGATTCATAGATAGTCGATCCGATTCCTATTTGTACTGTTGCAGGGTACCAACACGGACCGCTGTGGTTTCGCCCACATACTCAATACGTTCTCAAAGGAGATATGTGTTTGATTTGGACCCGCTTGCCCGCCGGAGTACACCAACAAATATTGCGTTTACAACTTTCACATGCTTGTAAAAACGATCCATTTGCTTTTATGTTTAGTTTAACTTTGTTCCTTTGTTCCTCAGTTTGATTAGATTCTGTTGTTTAGCATTGAAGCTTAATTTTAAACTAATGGTTATTGGCAAATTAAATTTAAGAAAAACCATCAGCCAGCGGTGTTTGGATGCAAAAATATATTTTACTACACCACAACTGAAGAGAGGCCTCTTCTTCATATCAGAATGGGATAAGAACATAATGCTCTCCCACTTTGGGACAAGTCTTTACATGTATTCGAAGATACTATCGTAGTTAGTGTTCCAATACAGGCACAGTTTGTTTAAATAAATTAAAATCATTTGTACTAGATAGCTATGAGTTCTACGACGTAGCGTTCTTACTTCGTAGTCTCATGGCATATCTTATACTAATACTTATTATATTATAAAAAGTGAAGATTTGTAATTTTGTATGTTTGTAATGAATAAACTCAAAAACTACTGGGCCGATTTTAAAAATTCTTTCACCTATAGAAAGCTATATTATCAGCGAGTACCTACCATAGTTACGCGGACAAAGTCCCGCGCAACAGCTAGTAATATATATTTTCATTGCGCTGTCAATGTAGTACAAATTTTTATATATTAAAAAAAAAACTTTTATCTTTTCATTTAGTGAGGCGGCTACAAAACGTCTACTAAGCCAAATATCACCAACACACATATTATAGCGAAATTCAGGGTAATCTCTAAAATTGACGCGGTAAGCCTTTTACTTTGAGTGACCACGTTAAGATACTATTACTAAGAGAAGCACTCCCATTCTCCCTCCTATCCTATGGATGTAGGTATATCTTAATCTAAGCCGGACATCGCGATAATAATATTATAAACCATCGACGCTGACTACAATTCGCTTTTAGAGGGCATTACTAACTTCAACACATTTAATCTGAGCCCTATTATAGAGGAGACCTTGAGGGTGAGTTAGGGTTGTAAGAATGCAGATCCTAACGGAAATTAGATTTTTGGAAAATCCCTCTAAGACCGACCTACATAATTACCTAACTATTAGTATGAGTTATAATTTGTAAATATAAAATAGATGACTCATAATTAACAGTTTCATATTATTTTGCACCAAATAACTTGTACGTTATACTTATGTCAAATTACTCTTTAAATTTTCATATAAATCAGCTAATGTAAAATAAAAAATAAGATTTTATTAAATATGTATAGAAAACATTGGAAATTATTACATAAAAAAAAAAACTTTGATTTGTAAAATTCTGTTTACTAGTCAATAGTAGAAAAATTTATTAAATTTGCTTTTTTTTATCTATTTTAATAATCCCAATTTTTATATTATTAACTCTAACATTTCCTTCAGGGTTTCCTTTCAGACCGACAATTCCGATAGATGCAGGTGTTACACTCAGTAGAAAGATACTTAATATGTACGCCTATCTATTTAGAATATGAGTAAGTAATGTATTCGAAAAAAGTTAGCGAAACATTTTGTGCCAACCCTAGCGAAAACAAGAACAGCAGCGTAAACACGACTTGTAATGTCCGGTGTCCAAGACTGTCGGGCTGGCCACCGCCGTCGGACCGCTAGGCATCTGCGTAAAGCAATTAGCGCCTCTAATGTGGCCGAGCCTTAAGACCGCCATGTTTTAAGTCCGAGACACGTCAGCTTTAAGACGCATTTACAACCAGCCAGAATTCCTCGGACGTAAGGCGTACTTGCATTCCTTACACGGAATGCTTTGTAACTTTTAATTGTTCAGAGATTTTAGGTAAATTGTGAATATTAAAATAAATTAAACATTCAACCGGACATTCGTTAGATTTAGCTTTTATTTTGAAGTTTTTTAAAGAAAAACTTATAGCATGCACCTTAATTCAAAGGGTGAGCCAGGGTTAATATATACACGTATCTTGGTATTCTTATGATATTTCCATAAATTAACCATGAGTAATTAAAGAAGCTCAAAGAGGAGTAATTTTTTTTAATAAATGTAGAAACCACTCTAGTTGTACTAATAATATTATACCTACATATTTATTTGGTTATATAATATTTTCTATAGACAGGAAAGAATGGTAACAGAGTTAATGGTCGATGTCATCAAGGCATCTTAAAGCGGATAAGAATTTTTTTTCTACTGAGCCTGACATATTATCCTTACATATTATAAAATAAAGTCCTCCGCCGCGTCTGTCTGTCTGTTCGCGATAAACTCAAAAACTACTGCAGCGATTTTCATGAGGTTTTCAACAATGGATAGAGGGATAATCAGGGAAAGTTTATACGAAAAAAAAAATGCACCCCGGGCAAAGCAGGGAGCGGGACAGTTAGTTAGAAATATATGCGATTGAGAATTTTCTTAATATTGTTTACTGCATAGTGGTTTAAGCGATATAGATTTTATTCAAATATCTCAAACTCGTAAATTTCAAAAAGTCGAAAAGTTTGTAGTATTATTCATAACCTCAATTTCAAAACGAAGTAATCTACTTCTACAATATATTTTAAAATATATTTAAACAAGTTACAAAGTAGAATAAACAAATTGGTACGCTATATTAATAAAAGTACCTAAACATTTGTTGAAGCATTATCATGTTATTTACTTGGCAACGATCTCGAGTGTTTACCTCAATAGCTTATTTCCAATAATCCTTGTAAGGGGTATGTAGATAATTTATTAGATCAATATTGCTGGTGAGGTCTAACCGACCCAAGCTATAATGGTTATCGCCCCGAACGTTTAATTACACTCGATTCTGAGACAATGGTTAATAAGAAACGATGCCTCAGCACTATCCCTTTGATTTATTGAGGCATATTCGCAAGTTTCTAAACGGAGATTAGATGTATTACCAACTACAAACTACTTTCAGTATAGGTAAGGTAATTTATAATGCACGCTAAAGTTATTATATAATATTATTATATTACTTATTCAGTACAAATTAAGTGTGATGATCTTAAGTAGCCTAAGTCGATTATTATTGAGCTATATATGCGTGCATTTATTATATTTCTAACTTTGTTGCTTCGGTTACTAATTTTTTCATAGAGATTGAATAAGAATAAGAATGGACATAACAACAAGAATACATAGATAACACAAACCGGCTCCAATTCAGCATAACGCAGGTTGTAAGAACCTGCGCTGGTCTTCCGTTGGAGCCGATAGTAAGGTCACGCACTTACTAAAAATAAATACATATTAGCTATAAAAATAAAATAAAATAGTTTAAAAATAAAATATATTTGTTTAAATAGTTTAATTCTTGTTTTGTATAAAACTTATATTTATACAAAACAAGAAAATATATTAAAAAATAGAAAATATTCAGAAGGCACTGGTGTCGTTCCGCAGTTGTTGCTCGCTTTTCTAGTGCTCATAATTTTTATTTCTATTATTATTTCTAAAATTCCTAATACTTTGAAGGCATTGAAATAATATACATATCTTTGCAGTTCGTTTCCGACACTTATTGTTATTTTAGATGTGAATACGTGTTTGAATTTGCTTCCATAATGGGAGCCAATACAGAAATTCGATGCTGTTGTGTTCGGGGGTTTATTTTGTAGCTACATATCCATCATCTATAATACACACACACACACACACACGTTTGGTCTAGTGGTAACTGTTGAGGTTTTATTTTGTTATACGACCTCTATGGTCGATTATTTATCGACACTCGTTCTATGTCAAATGAATTGCTTTTGTTATAATATAAAAATACTGAAGAAAACATGTCGTCGATTGTGTTACAAATAAATATTAATTAAAAAGTAACTCGTGCCTATAATTTCACTTCATACATCAAAAGGTTATGGGCAAATAATAAAATGAAGTGAAGTGTAAATAAAATAAATGTAATAAATATATAAAATAAGATTCTTCCTTCAACATAAAAATAAAAGTGAAAATACGAAAATAAAGATAAAAAATGGCGACAAATTTGCAAAATTTTCCACAATTAAAAGCGGATAATTTTAACAATTGGATTTTTCGCGTAGAGTGTATACTTGAAGAAAAGGGAATCCTACAAATAATAAAAGAAGAAAAAGAAAAAGATTCAGAAAAATTTAAAAAAGACAACGCGAAAGCTAAGAATATTATCGTGCAATGTTTACCAGACAAATATATAAACACAGTGAAAACGTGTGAAACAGCCATAGAAATGATAAAAATTCTAAAAGATTTATTTCAGAGAAAAAGTGTAATTTCCATAATACACCTAAGACGAAAATTAATTAATTTAAAACAATCAGAAAATGAAAAATTGGAAGATTATTTCGAAAAATTTGACAATATCGTAAGAGAACTGGAATGTGCAGATGATAATTTAACAGATCGTGATAAAATAGCGTACTTATTAACAGGATTGCAATCAAAGTATGATACAGTAATTACAGCTATCGAATGCAATACAGATTTAATGTCAGCCACCATAAAAATAGATTTTGTCAGAGCAAGACTATTAGACGAAGAACTCAAAATAAACGATAAAATTAGAAATACATCTGAAACCCAAGAAACTGCTTTTATAACTTGCTTCAAATGCAATAAACCAGGGCATCTCTCGAAAGACTGCCGAACAAACTCATGGCGCGGCAAAGGAAGATACAGAGGAAGGTCAGGAAGATACAGAGCACCAAGACAACAGTACACGGTAAGGCCAAGAAACGATTATGGTAACATCGCTATAAACCAAAATGAAAGAGAGAAAAGATTTGGTTTTATTACAACTAAAAATGTTTACGAAAGTGTGAACAAGAGAAGTGAATGTAACATACAATGGGTTATTGATTCCGGATGTACCGAACACCTCATTAATGAAAAATACGAAAAATATATGACAAATATCGTCCGATTAGAAGAACCGACAAAAATTTATATTGCGAATGGAGATTTTATTACTACGGAGAAAAAAGGTTTCATTGAAATGTCATGTGGCAAAATAAAAATAAATTTAGAAGCTTTGATAATCAAAAATCTGTCATTCAATCTTATGTCAGTCAAGAAAATGGTTCAAAACAATTACAATGTAATATTTAGCAAAGATTACGTAAAAATATGTGAACAAAATTCATATTATCATGTGTATGGTTCATGTGTAGGTAAATTATTTATTTTGAATGCGGATGTATGTCTTAATGTGTCTTATAGTGCTAATTCTAGCTCAAACTCAGAGGATATATGGCATAAAAGGTTAGGCCATCTCAATCGTCGAAGTCTGCGATACATGCATTTACCATTTAGCGCAAAAACATGTAGTTCTTGCATGATGGGTAAATCGACCCGATTACCATTTCTACCTGTCAAGAGACCACGATCAAGATATATAGGTGAGTTAATACATACAGATATAGCAGGTCCTATGCGTACACCAGGAATAAACGGTGAATTATATTATCAAGTAGTAATAGATGATTACTCTCATTTTTGTCATACGTACCTTCTCAAACACAAAAGTGAAGCGACAGCCAATTTAATTTATTATATAAGAAGATTTGAAATCGAATATGGAACAAAAATAAGTAAGATACGATGCGATAATGGCGGAGAATTTAAAAATTATAAATTGGAATCTTTTTGCAGAGAACGAGGCATAAGCATCCAATATACACAGCCGTATTCACCACAACAGAACGGAGTATCAGAACGCATGAATAGAACTTTGTATGATCGAGCCAGAACACTGCTATTAGAGACAAATTTGCCAAGAAGTTTATGGAGTGAAGCTTTAGCATGTGCGACATATCAATTAAATAGATGTCCATCTGCGGCTATCAATTTTAAAACGCCTGAAACTATAATGCGAGGAAGAAATGATTTATCAAGACTTCGAATATTTGGAAGTAAAGCATGGGTTGTAACTATACCTAGAGGAGATAAATTAGCTCCTAGATCCAAAGAAATGCGAATGGTTGGATATTCTTTCAATGGATACCGTCTTTGGGATCCTATTACGAACAAAATTGTAATATCACGAGACGTACGATTTGATGAAAATGATATTACTTACAAAGTAAACATTATAGATACTAAAGAGGAAGAACAAACAAATAGATACGAATATAAAGAGGAAGAAGTATCAGTAGATGAAAAGCAAGGAAAAGATGAACAAGTACAAAGAGATAAAAATATTAATGAACAAGGAGAAAGTAGTTACAGAAATGACACACAAATAGAGGAAAGAGAACAAGACGAAGGCGAACAACGAGTTACTATAGAAGAAAGATCACGAAGAACGATAAGAATGCCAAAACGATATGAAGATTATATTATAGATGAAGATTTTCAAGATGCAAATATAGCTTTCTGCTTATTAAGCTCCGATCCCAAAACATATAAAGAAGCGGTCAGCAAAGGACCAGAATGGAAGAAAGCAATTAATGATGAAATAGAGTCATTAGAAGAAATGAATTCGTGGAAGGAAGCTGAATTACCAACAGGTAAAAGAGCGATCGATACAAAATGGATATTTAAAACCAAACAAGATGGAAGAAAGAAAGCCCGATTAGTAGCAAAAGGTTTTCAGACAGATAACATATACAATGTATATTCACCAGTTGCAAGAGTATCGACGATTAGAATGATGTTTAGTCAAGCAGTACAAGAAAATTTTCCTATAAAACAGTTAGATGTACAAACTGCATTTTTAAACGGATATCTCAAAACAGAAATATATATAAAACCACCAGAAGGAGTGAAAGTTACACAAGGTAAAGTTTTGAAACTACAAAGATCGTTATATGGACTGAGAGAAGCTCCGAAGTGTTGGAACGAAAGATTCCACAACTATATCATAACACAAGGATTTGAACAATCAAAGCATGATTTTTGTTTGTATTCCAAAGCAAATGTATGGTTACTTATTTGGGTTGACGATATAATAGTAACAGGAAAACAAACCGAAATATCAAAAACAATTTCTAAACTGAAAGATGAATTTAAAGTGAGAGATTTAGGTGATATCAAGGAATATTTGGGTATGGAAATAAGAAGAGAAGATGAAACACTAAAGATTAGTCAAACAAAAATGATAGAGAAAATATTAGAGAAATTTGGTATGGAGAATTGTAATGGAGCACAGACACCTATGGAACAAGGAATATCAATAACGGAAGAAGAAATAATAGATGATGTACCTTATCGAGAGTTGATTGGATGTCTTATATATATTGCAACAATATCGCGACCAGATATAACATTTGCGATATCTTACTTGAGCAGATATCTAGACAAACCAAAAAAGACAATGTGGACATCAGCTAAACGGGTACTAAGATATCTGAAAATTACTTCTAATAAGTGTTTAACATATACAAAATCGTCGGAAAAACAATTAATGTGCTACACCGATGCAGACTGGGCAAGCGATAAGGAGAACAGGAAAAGCGTGAGTGGTTGTTGTATTTTTCATAATGGTAATTTAGTATCATGGTTCACAAAGAAGCAGCAGACCGTTGCTTTATCTTCAGCAGAGGCGGAGTATATGGCAGCAGCCATGGCTACCTCAGAGCTTGTCTATTTAAAAGGTATACTTTGTAATTTTGGATGTAGTGATATAAAATCGTATTTACTTGTAGATAATCAAAGTGCTATCAAGATGATTGAGTGTAATGAAAATAGTAAAAGAACCAAACACATCGACATTAAATATCATTTTATTAAAGACTATTTTACAAAGAATATATTTTCAATTTCATATGTATCTACCAATGAAAATATTGCAGATATTTTTACTAAATCTTTAGGTGTTATTAAACACAATTATTTCCTTAACAAACTAAATATTTTATTGTAAGATAATAAGATTAGATATATATATATAGTTAGTTAATGTTTTGTTTTATCTCCTACCTAGTATAATGTAATATAATGATGATATATAATAAGGTATAGCAATATAAGTATTTTATAATGTGTTTATGTAAATTTTAGTATTACAAGATTAATTAAGTAAGTTAATCTTGAGGGGGAGTGTTGAGGTTTTATTTTGTTATACGACCTCTATGGTCGATTATTTATCGACACTCGTTCTATGTCAAATGAATTGCTTTTGTTATAATATAAAAATACTGAAGAAAACATGTCGTCGATTGTGTTACAAATAAATATTAATTAAAAAGTAACTCGTGCCTATAATTTCACTTCATACATCAAAAGTAACTACTGTTACCAGTGGTAGTGGTAGTGGTAACACCCTAACTGTTAATCAAAAGGTCGCGGGTTCGAATCCCGCTAAGGGCAAATGTTTATGTGTTAACATTTACCTTTGTACTTGAGTCATGTATGTATTTACAAAAAAAAGCAACCTAAGAATATCAACTGTCCGGTATCCATAATACAAGCCTATATATAGTTGCTTAGTGTGAAACTAGATGGTGCTGTGTGGAATGTGTGAAGATATTTATTTATTTATTATTTTTTATCTATATATCTAAAATTTAATTACACCACTTGATAGCCCAAAGATCAAAGATTTTTATTGTATAGGTATACACATGGTGTATTCGAATAAAGAATTATTACTCGTATCGTACAATTCACGACACAGCCAAACCCCATTTTTTTAAATAAATCATTTATGTCAATAAATTAAAAATAAACTTGGATTTTATTTAATTCCCATTGGTCAAAACCCTACTCCATTGATTAATCAAACATAACTTTTAAGATAATATAATTCCCAGCTGAAACTACATCAAAGATGTCGTGTGAATATTCACAAGGATCGGACTTAGTATTATGTTGAAACTATTGAGACGGTATACCTCGTCGTCGTAATTGATTGAAATTTATTCGCAGTAGCAATTTGGACCGTGTATAATAGTGGTTTGCTACTACGGTTAAGAATTATATACAGGGACGAATTTCGAGTTTTGTTAATATATAAATAATTTCTGTACTGACTTTTCGAAAATTTGAAAGCTGGGTGATTTTGAAATTAACATGGAGAAGTTTGTATCTACTTTATTTTCTTTCTTAAGACAGATCATCGTCAAGACTAACTATATTTAAAAAAATTTACACACCAATTAGATTAAATTTGTGTTTTTTGTAGTAATTAATCAAATAATACTCTAATTAGCTCTCTAAGTTTATCCTAGAGTTGTAACATCCGCGTGATATCAATAGCTGTCCAATGAAAAAATAACCTTTTTTTTTACTTTTTTTAATCTACGTTAATCCTTAACATGTCTAATATAGATTTAGAATATACTACCGTTCCGTTAGGGGTCTCCATACAAAAAAGTAAGTAACACTTTAAAGTAGTGTCAGGGCATACTGCGTTTTGCAGTCATTTGGGTAGCCCGTCTGGCATCAGTAACCACCTCCTTATAGAGAAGACCACCGTGAAACAGCAGAATGTGTGTTGTTTCAATAGGCGAATAATTAATGCCAGAGCCCATTTCTCTATCCCTTCACCAATAAGTTATCTTTAATCCTACTGTAGTTGGCAGCGCAATGGCAGCACCTTGTGTTATAGGTAATGGTAGCCACCTACCATCAGTCTGTCTGTCGATCTTAATACAAAAATTTAAAAAAAAAAACAATGGGAATATAAAATCAGTAATTGGTCACTCGTATGAAAATTAAACAATAAACAATTATAGAGTTTAATTTATAGTTGTAAATCCGCCTCTGTGCGTCCAATGTAGATGAAAGGCGACTAAATAATTGATTAGCTTTTCTAAGACGGCGCGAGGTCTGGAACGCCCCGCTTTGAATATCTTTGTGTTATTCAAATCGCAACAACCTTAACATTTGTACTACACGAAAGGGTCAGAGGTGACAGCAACAGCAATTGTCATCGCCAATTATCTTGTGCGGCTTCTTCATTCAACTAATTTTGCATATAAATTACCATTTACTAAAAATTAGATATATTATATAAATAATAGATATTCAATTGCGTGGTCTTTAAATTGTTAAACTATTAAAAATGTTAGACACGTCAATCACAGCAAGGAAATTGTACGGGAATTATTTCAAAAATATTGTACACACTTATGTTACTGGCTATCTGAAGATTGATCGGAGCCATAACAACATAACTCATAAGAAAGCGTTGTCTGCAACCTGTCCATAATCTGTTCGTAATGAAACTGTGCGGTCAGCTGACGCCCGCTCTGGACAAGTTTTCTTATCTGCAAAACACTTTTCATAAGACGTTGCACCACTTGAGTCATAATAGGGGTGAGTGCCATCCGCGGAACAATAAATTGTTTGGATACGTCCTCTCTATTATAAATACCAAATATATTAAAAAATGGGAATGTGTAAAGATAAATGCTAACTCATCATACGCGTGTATTATGTAAACGAATTGTAACTAAATGTAGATTAAATTTATTTATTCCAATGAATTCCCATGAAATAGTTAAAGATTAAAATTTTAACAACTTTTATTCTAAATTTATAGATGACGTGAATAGAACCGCTGGAAACATTTTTTTTTAAATATGTAAGTAATCAAATTATGTGTTCACGTAGTATATTTACACTGTGACAACATTATATTATATATTTAATTATTATATTGTCGGGTATTTAGTATAAATAACTAGTATATAGTATGTTAACACCCTCCACTTCGGGTACATTAATTAAACCACTTTTTGTTTAGTCCAAATACTTTTATCGTCCGACCGATATATCAGAACTAATTCCAACTATAAGATGTGCGGACATACTCTTACGACGACGACCTCTCTTCGCGAACGCGAACCTTTTTTTTAATATCATGCCACCGAATGAATCTGAACGAATGAACACCTCTTTTTGAAACGTCACAGAGTATTTTTCAATCAACTTCAGTCGACATAAATAGCAAACGCTAACAATATGTAAACATACAAATTAAAATTTTCCACGCCTATATTTATTTTATATAAAAAGTTTTTTTTTTTTTCAGTCACACCTTCAAAACGGATATTTAAAGCGTATGATATAGTGTTTATAGCAATGGTTACTGTGATAATAAATAAATTAAATAATAAATAAAAGTTTTATATTACTGATATAATTTCTTTGTACATACATATTTTATATAATATAAAAGCTACTCGTTTGCTCTAATTAGAAATATAGTTATATAAGAGAGTGCTTATTCATTCAGAGAAACCAATAAAATAACTTAAACAGGAATTTTTAGGCACTATTGAAATATATTGCAACGTTAACAGGATTGTGTTAGTAATAATTAAATTAAAAATTAAGTTGACTGTCTTATCTATTATTTTTTTAATTTTATTTTCGTTGCTCGATGAATTTTTCATACGGCGTTGTTTATCTGCCGCAGCGCGATCGCTCGTTAGCGATAATGTTTGGCGACATCTTGCGTCGCCTTTTAGCGTACGAGACCTATCGTCCGATAACACCGGACAGATAGTACACGAATGGGGGTGGCTGTCTTTTGTTTTACTTTTCATATAAAAATAGACAATATTTTTTCTTGTATCTTACAAATGAAATTTTTTTTTTTTTTAATTAATATGTATTGAATAACTATTGATGCAAGTGAGTTAAATGCGAATAAGATATGTTTTAATGTTATTTCTTTTACAATACAGCGTCAAGAAGCACCACACCAACCTTTATTTTATTACAAATAAGTTAAAAAAAAAAAAAATTAAGTGCGCCTGCCGATGCCAACCTTAGTAGGTACAAAAACGACAATAGGATACGGGATTAGGATAAGGATAGGACAGATAAGAGCTTTCGCATCATTTACTCACTTTCCGAAACAACAGCACACATGCTGTTATTCTATGGCCACTGCCGCCAGATGGAATTGTGACTGCGGAATGCAGTGTTCCTTACCACAACTGAAATCCTCTTTCATTGTGACAAATTGATTTATTTTTAATGTTGCCATATCACTAAAATTATTAGTGTTATATGAATATACTAGTATATGCCTGGGAGTTCGCCCGCGTCCGAAAGCTACCAAACTTCACAGGAACACCCGCTGGACTAATCTGAAGATTGTCTGAAAGTTTCATCAAAACCGGTTCAGCGGTTTTGGAGTATATAGGAGACATACATACACACATCATATATAGATTATTATACGAGTATTATGTCTTAGTTATAATTATACTATTGTTTATTCGTCATTTAATATTTATTAAATAAATAATTTCATGTAAGCATACTACTTATATAATGTAACTTTGTAATAATTTGTAAAGGTTTAGGTTTCTTTTAACTTATAAGTTTAATAGTCGGGTTGGGAGCTGTGTGGGGATCCCTTGTATATTAAATTCGGTTATTAACGCTGCAAACTTGGATCAGACGAGTTGACCCGGACACATCGATCTGTCGCGACTTTCACCCGGATCATAAACTGAGCCACCCACTTTCAAAACTGAAAAAAATAAAAAACCAGTTCACAACTCACTTCAAAACTAAGTCTTCCTAATCACGCGGCGCAAACAAAGTTCCTCCAAGTTTTTTCCAAGTTCAGTCAAACTTCATCGATGCGGGGATCGTTCACCCTGGTAGGGACACTTGCATACGACTACGGCCGTCGTCGGGCCATTGAAACAAAATGTGGAGCAAGGTTGGTCGAGATTACTTTCGTCGGAAACTTTTTGTGGATCGATATGGAAGTTAAAAAGTTTATTGCGCTGTTCCCCGCGGGATATAGCTCACCATCGTTTCATAATTCTTAGGTACAGAGATGACTAGAAAAACGAATGTAGTAATAAAAGTATATAAGGTACTGAAAAGAACCTTTATTTACTTTACATAACGAGACGCTCGTTACTAACGAACACAGATACCTGCTCGGCATTCGTATTCACAAAAGGTTTTTCTACCTACGCCACGCCGGCGGCGGGCGTAAAATAGGAGGCGAGAAGGAGGCACAAAGGAGAAAATAAAATAAAGACGCCGCCAGAGAACGGATGCGAGGTCCACGAAAAAAGTAAGGAAAGCAGGCTTAATGGTGTGGCGCAGGTGAGGTGGGCGGGGTTAGGTGGGTGGTTCGCGGCGATTGGTCGGCGCCGCCCAGCCAAGAGTACGCCCCCCTCCTCCCCGCTGCCCGCACCACTGCCCCCCTCCCTCCACCATCAGAGCGCACCCCCAACCCCGCGGCCACCGGCTATCGCCAGGCGACCACCTACAGCCACCCGACGCAAGCTATGCCTGTGTCGTGAATTAGTTTGCCAACTCTCTGTCTATGGCGGAGCTCTGGAGCTGTAAGTATGGACGGCGGGTTGAATAATCGATAAAGGTGTTTATTGAAAACGGGTAAGGACGAAGCTCTTTATTGCTTCTTTATTATTTAAGCCGAGGCTTAACGTACAGTACCTAACCCTCCATGTACAGACATAGGTAAGGCAAAGTTACACATACATATAATTGTGTATGAAAAAATTTTCTCGTAATATTTGTAATTAGGTCTTGTTTTAATTTTATAATCAATTTATAAATATGTGTTAAGTGCGATAAAGACTAAGCAACGTCAACTACGGCGTAGCGCCTTGCTACGAGATTTGTACTTCAAATAAATGTTTTCGTAGCGTATACCCCTTTTACGCGCTTTGAACTAATGATAGGCGATGACACATTCCTGGCGCGGTCAGAGCTGCCAGAAAACAGGCCGTACGGCCTTAATATACCATGTTAAGGTTATCTCCGATTATAGCCGAAGAATTAGTGGTTGCAAAAGCACACGCGGGCACAGCCCTTATGGTGGAAAAAAACTAACCCTTTTGGTAAAAGTAACCATCCATTCTGGTAGAAGTAAGTAACGTGCAACGTTCTCGTGGAAATATACACCGTAAGATAACAGCACGTGTTCCTTATTTTATATTTTGCCAATGTCGGCAATGTACTTGTAATTCTAAAGTTATTTTTTTGTTTCCTTACCTGCCGGACAGACTACCGGATAATTTTTACGTAACAACAGTATAATAACAATAAGATAACAAGTCGAAGGTAAATTGTAACGCTCATTCCATGACCATATACTCAGTAAAATAATTTGATTTTTTTGTTAGATCTTATATAAAGGCTCCTATAATAAATTAATGTGTCGAGATAGACGCCAAGTGTTACGCTACCCTAACGCGTGCCCTACGTGTAATTGTTTGTAAGCGCAAGTCACCTAATGTGAACGGAGAGTTTCGTCGACATCGTCTACAGTAATTATCATTAATTTATGTAATTACGTGTTAATAATTATTGTGACTTTCAAACGTACGGGTGCGAGTTAGTAGATTAGAAATTAATGTCATCTTTAATAAAACATTAATATTGCTTGGTCCAATTTATTTTTATACGTAGAATTTGTTTGTTTATTTGAAGTTGAGTGACGTGCATAAAAAAATAATCTACTAAGTTTATAAAGGCATATAAATAAATTTAAGAATACATTTTGTTACGGATTTTTTTTTAGATTTTTGTATAAAGATCATCAGATAGGCTGATGGTTCACTTAATAGAGGGTAGCTACCGTCACCTATAAAACAAGTAACCCAAAAGTGGGCTCACAGCCACGAAGGATAAAGGTAAAGGATAATGGATTAGGTAATGGATAAGGAAAATAGGCTTTTGACATCCCTCACTCACTTACCGAAACATAACAGAACATATGATGTTATTCTTCTGTAAGGGTGTGGTTACCGCTACCAGATGGGCGGCCTAAATGACAGCGAAACGCAGGTGTCCGGTAACTACTAGCCAGATCCAGATCAGAGCCATCTTTGAAAAATTAAAAGGCCAAAGTTAATCGTTTCTAAACCTCTAACCCCCTTAACAGTTCCTAAACAGAACGTTTTAAGACCTTAAGAGAACCTTAACTAATCAACCAATGTGGTCTCGTCAAGGATGAATACAGATTAATTATTTATTAATATATTAGAAAATAGAGACTGTGTATTAAACTTTAGCGATTTTCGCATTAATAAAACACAAAACGTGATATTATAAAAAGAATAAAACATCGTATGTTGAATTGTACACACCCACTTGGCCCCCGATCAAAAAATAAACCAGCAAAATGCCGACAACCGTATCAGTTTTCGAAATATCGTACTGAATACGTTCAACAGAACAGAACGCGTTCGCCGACACTCGGAAAGTTAAAAAATCAGTGCAAAAAGATCTCGAAATATCCCCGTCTATTGTCCGACAGGCACAATGCCTTTACGACACCGGGTAAATAACGTTTGGAAAAATGTAAAAAAAAGCACCCGTACAGTTTGCGGGTTCCGGGTAAACACGTACCGTACCCCTTATTGAGTTGATCTGGCCATTTGAATGTGCCCTCGCCCTTTGCGACGTCCAAAAAAGAAACTAACGCCTGCTCAATTCAATTTCCAATATCCATTTTTGACGTTTCGTGATTAGAACCCAGTTTCGTGTTAGTAACGCGGGAAACGATTCGCTTGAATTCTTTTTGTACAAATATTGATTACAAATATCAATTGGTGGGGTTCTTTTACTAATTAATTTACTAACTAACTTTGCCAATACAATTATTGTAATTATACAATTATAATGTAATAATTAGCTGGACTCAAAGGGTGACCGACGTCCTGCAATTGATTAGCCACAAGTAGGAAAAGAAGAAATAGTACGACAACACAATCGTCTAAGTAGACCAGAGTTTAAAAAAAAATAATGGACATTGGACAGTAACTAAAAAGTGGACAAATCAAAAAGCATATAATCTTGTCATCAGTAGGTATGTATTTAACCTTTGAAATTTTGGTGTAATTTGTTTCCTTTAATTATAATTTAGGAAATAATATGAATATAATAATATATCAAATAAAACGTTCTGTCCTACTAATACATCTCAACAGCGTGTTTCAATAGTCTTGGTAATAATAAATATAATGATAGTGATCCTCCGGGGACGAATAACGAGGGAAAATAAAGCAAATCGGTTCTTATCCCGGAAGGGTCGCGAAAGAAAAACGATTAATATTAACTGAAATTGTTATTGCCTCTTCATAGCGAAGATTTAATATTTTTATTGCTTTTATTCGAAAGAGTTAAGTTTTCGACCAAATTCTCGTAAAAGCTCAGTGCTGGTTAAAATCGGTGATATTGCCAATAGATTTATAGATAAGTTAATAAAATTTATTATATCAATCGAGGTCGGATGTAGCCTTGGGGCGAAGCCAACTAATTTAACAAATTGCTAAAAAATAACTTGCGTTACCAAACAAAATAACCCATTATACTGGTATAATAAACTAGGGACCATCTCCCGGCTTCACAAAGGTACAATTTTTTCTGCAAAATATATAATTATGTAAACCTGTCTTGCTTAACGCTTTTTTCATAAGTGAAAACCGCATGAAAATCCGTTCAGTGGTTTTTGAGATAATCGCGTTAATTAATATTTGTATTAATTTGTTAAAAAATCATCATGTCTGTTACAAATAATGAGTTTCGCCTAAATTCATTAAACGGTGCAAATAATATTTTTTTATATTTATGAATATTTATGAATAATATTGTTAAACAAAAAGTTGCATTTTAGTACACCCCGTGGACCTAAAATTACACTCTTAACGACCGCATACAACCAACACAGTATTCTTACATTAAAATGTGAACAGTGTTAGGTTAGGTTACCCCTTTCTCGCCAAATCGTTGGAGGACCGAATCGTCATTTGTCTGTGACGTAAAAACGGCTGTGCAAACGAGCGTTTATATTGCCTTTGCATTGGCGACCACAATAAATAGATTTATATGAAACTAGCTGTTGCACGCGACTTCGCCTATGTTACTCGCTGATAATGTAGCTTTCTATAGTAGTTTTTGAGTTTATTCATTACATACAAAAATACAAATATTTTCTCTTTATAGTATTAGGATAGATGAAGCACAAGTACGCCGCCGAGGTAGTTACTTAAAATACAGGTAATTTTTTGTGAGGACACGTCCGACCAATTTTTTTCATGCCACCAATGTTGTATGACCTTTTTCTTGGTAATCTTGATAATCTTTATTCTTATTAGAGGTTAAAAATGTAAATTTCCATAAATTACCGATATTTCATAATAAACCATTGTTACTTTTGGACATTTATTTCATTAATATAAAATCATATTAAGATTTTAAAGATTTGTGTTCTAAGAAGTTTAAGAAGAAAACATTTACCTATACCTAATTATTTATTTATTTTAGAGAAACAAATATTAATTGTTAAGAACACCAAATTAACCAAATATCTTATTAATTTTTAAAGCGGGTGCGAACGAAAATCACATGAATACTAACGTAGTGCAATACGGCAGATATTTATTTATTTATTTATTTATTTATTTATATTAGGGAAACATACAATATCTCGCTACACATTATAAATATACATACAAGAAAAACATAAATCAGCAAAGTTTCCACTGAATTACTAAAACATATTATAAATTACAAGTCACACAAGAATATTGGAGCTGGTAGAAAACATACAAAAAGGTAAGAATTACACAAAAAAAAAAAAAAAAAAAGAAAGAGAAAAACAAATGAATAAACCAGTTAACAAATAACATATTACATACAAAACAAACAAATAAACTGGCTGCAACAAAAAGGAGACTACAAATCTATATTTTCGAGAGCTTGTTTAAGGCTTCGTTTATAGGCTCCTATAGGAATATATAGTAAGAGGGAATTACTCGACCGCGTCATATATTGCTAATGTATATTCCCCACGTGTCTCCGATAACGGATATTTATTAAAATCTGCCGGTTTGGATGGCGGGGTTTGTGGGGGTTGGTGTAAAAATTTAAATACAACTTGAGCGCGTCAGATTTTCAGAGGGGATGTTTTGTAATACTCGAGCTCGTCAGATTTTCATACAGACGGTTCAGCCTGAATTCCTGATTGTACTGATTCTTAGTCTGATGATTATTTGGACGATTTTTCTTAATACAACGTCTACAAACTTTTGAATGCCTGTGGACGCTCACCCCACCGTTGAAAAGGGAAATATCATATAAACTTTTTTATATGACCAATAGGTCCCCACGACGCTCGAGTGACTCCACATTTAGCATAGTGGGCTCCAATAGTTACTTTCGTCCGGTACATAGACTTGACAAATCGAAGTTCAAATCAAACGCTGCTTTTGATCGCCCGTCTACAACAGCCCAGTAATAAGAGGGTTTCATCTAAGTGTCGAGTACTTCCAGAGCGGTCATCTCTGCTGGTATCTGTCCCCGGGGTCCCGTAGACCCGGAATTCGGATTTATTCCGTCTGAATACCATAGCGCGAACGACACCTCTGCGACGTTGAATATTTTATGGAACCGTTTCAAGATTTTTAGCCTTGATTATATGTATTAAATTCGTAAAGGTGAATCTTCGTGCGTCATTTGTTTTATGATAAACAAAAATTATTAATATTTGGGACACAAACAGTAACAAAAACAAAAATATAGTAAAAGACAAAAAAAAATTAACAGATATTCCACAAACGTGTCCACAGATATTATATTTAAGAGAGAACAGAAACCAAACATCAGGACAAAAAAGAACAAAAAAATATCAAAAATTAAAAATTTAAAACAGATATTTAAGAAGAATAAAACAAGAAACAAATCTATATAACAGAAAAACAACATTTAAATAGAACAACTAGGCAGGTGTGACTCCTCAAGCTCAAATAAAAGACCCCTCAACTGCACTCTAAGCTGAGCAATTGTGCAGCTGAAAGGATCCAAACACAAAAAGTGTCGATTGTGTATTCAAATATGTTGGTAAGGATTTACTATAGTCTATAGCTTGAGATTATATTGAAAGATTGAAGTGTTTGCATTGCACATATTTTAGATATGTTATTTACAATGTCGCTTAAGTTTAGAGAGAGTTACATAACTTTATGTTAATTTTAATTTTACTTTTTGTTTTTTTTTTTAATTTCTGAAATTATTATTATTATTGAAAAGTTATTATTATTCAGGTATTTATTTTCTATCTTAAATTTAAATTTTTTACAATCTAAATAAAAATATATATAAGTAAAAGTTTTGACTATTAAAACAAACTTATACTCAGTTACCTAAATCAAAATTACAAAGTTTAACGGGCGGTTTCTTAATTCCGTCTAACGACTGTGAAGACGGTCGAATTCTTTAATTATTTAGCTTTAATGGCAGTCGAGCTTGTCCTTTGACGTCGCCCGCTTTAATTTGAGATTCCTCCCCCAAATTAAAAATATAATGAGAGTGAACTGAGCCACTGTTAATTGGAAACCGATCTGTGCTACGCGACAGCAGGGACTGTCGAAAAAAATCCCTAATCACCATCGATTAGTTTAGCCTGTTGACCAGGTGACAGTTATTTGTTTTAAAGTTTTTTTAGGCCAGAGCCAAGCGCTTTTAATTAATGAAATTTGTTTAATTTAAATAAAAATCGTAAGCTGTTTTTCTCTTTTCTAAATGTAAAGTTGGTAAAATAAAACTTGGATTTTAAAATAAAACTTTGTAGATATTTAGTCAAGTGGCTAAATGTATCAGCTCTCTGAATTAAAGTTTTCGGTTCCATTTCTGTCTTGTCAGGAACTTTATTAGGAATTGTCTATTCCTAAACTATAGAATCTTCCTTTTGATTATGGCTTTGGTCTTGCATACAGGGTTCCTCCGTCAGTTTGGACTTTTATTAATTATTACATAGTATATTATAGATATTATAATTTTATATAAATTATTATAAATTATGACCGAAGCACCGAAATCCTTAAGAATCAACTTTAAGTGGTCAACATAGCCTTAAGAATCAGTCAGCTGTATGTAATTTAGCATTTGTGAATCAATCAACATTTTGATTCAAAACATCGAGATATCTAACTCCTATATATAATATTATATAGCGGGTTACACCACGCCAGACCAGACGTGTCATTGGCGTTGGACAGACCCAGACGGCCAACGCCATTGACGACTCCAACGGCCTTAATATGGGCATGAACATTTCAAATATTCTCGGTGATGCTCGGTTTTATTCAGGCAGCCACACTTGGTCACCTACTTACTCACCGTGACGCATACTCCCGTTTTCCTGTTTACGCAGAGCTTAGCCTTTTGCTATTTACACGGCTCCTAAAGTATAAATTGAATAATACATTGAAAAAATCACAAATGTACTAAGGTGTATGATTATCAGTAATGATTTAATAAATACAAAGTACTCTCATAAAATTTTAAGTTGATAATTTCATACAGACAAATTAATTACGATTTCTAAGTTAACGACGAAATGACTGAAGAAATATCGCCTTTAAAACTTATACGGCTAACTATTAGGTACGTTGATAAACATGCCCACATATTCATAGTATTATTCAAATGAGTTGTGAATGACAAGTGTAAAAGAGAGCAATAGATCCAGGAAATAGAAGCCATCAGGTTGATATGCATGAAGTTAAACGAATGTACCAAGAACGTCAAGATAAAAAACAGAGTGTGAATTCGACTACGAACAATTATTTTTATATTTTTTTATACTGTTAATACTGTTATACATTTCATTGGAGTATTTTCTAACTTGAAATAGTGTTTTCATGGTTACTGCCATTTAAGAAAATTTACTAAAGACTGTAAAACATTTCTCAAGTGATAATATATTTATCACGATTCTGCCCGGGTTGACACCGGCCAGAATCGTGTTCAGCAGGGTCGAATTAGTCTAAAAAGACCCGGTGGCAAAAAGTTTCACTAAATGCCGTTAACTGTTGAAAGCAGGCGCTGATGAATTACGTGTCCACATCACATGTCAGAACCATATAACACTTTAGTAAATATTTATTATTTTTTAATATACAATATAGTTATTCTGTGGAACCATGTGTCGTGCGAACACGACGCGGGCACTGCAATATTTTGCTCACCTTTGGGGTCTCCACATTATGCATAACTGATAAGCCCGATTTGGTATGCATGCGATCCTTAGCCTCCGAGCTCCGTATAATGACGTACAGGCCCTTGAGGATACTCTAGTTTTTGCTGCTGTTATTCCGACGTCTTAAGTAATTTAAGTGACAGCTTTAAATACATATAAAATTGCTTATAATTAATAAAAAGTACACATGAAGAAACGTTTATTCTGTTTCTTACTACTTAGGTGGCCTGATATAATAAAGGAATATTGATGCATATTAACACATTGATGCATTGCTTAGTAGTTAATATACTCAAGTATAAAATATTAAGCAATGGGAATTAAATACCTATATAAAAGTATACGAAATTATAAACATGTACATATGGTCTATAGTTGCGAGTTGTTTTATCTAAATCTGTAAAGCGTTTAAATCTAAATCTATACCTGTGGTTGTGTAAGAAACACTCAACTATCTTCACAAGCTTTCGCTTTTACATTTATTAGATTAGTTAAGATACTTATACAAGTATTTATTATTAAGATATAGTTAAATGAAAATGCTGCAAATAATCACATCTGGACAGCGTAGGTACATGATACAATTTATTGTGTTTAATTTCCTATTGGATATCCCTTATTATGACGACAATACAATACAGTTCATACTTCTTATATTGGCTTTTCATAATAAACATAGACAAAACAAGTGCGGTGTTATAAATAAATAAAAGAAAACAAAAGTCAAAATTGACGTCTCAATGCCAATCATGAAACGGGAGCCTGAGGAAGCCCTCGTACATGCATACCGGATATTCAATTCGTGGACATGTCCGAACTAGGGCGAAACAAATATTTATCAAAACCTGTAAGGAATACATAAAATGACATAAAACACGCCCGGTCCGGACAAACAAATAACCGCTGCCCGTGATGGATTATTGCGTCTGACCGCCTCTATTTTCTATCGGAATAAGGAATTACCATATGCGCCTCTTGGACTTTGTACCAACTGGCTGTCTTAATATGGAAGCTGACTTTCTTAGAAACTATGAATGTATAAAGAGGTATTATTATAATTTGTAAATAATTTAATTCAAATAAAATTACTAAGCGCCGCAGATGACAAAAATAATAAACAATTTTGAGCATAGGTTCGTTTTATTAGTCTAGAACAGCTCTTCCACATGATGTTATACAGATAACATTGTTTTAAAATACTTAGTAGGAATGAATTAAGATAATTTAAACTGGGCTTAATTTCTATAGAAGTCTAAGAAGAATTTATAAGTATTTATAATAATTTGTAAAAATATATTTCGTTTCATAAAAATATTTTTTCATAACATTTATCATAATTAATGCCAAAACCTTTTGATTTTACGTAATATTTTTTAATAATTGTAAATAAATTTATTTTAGCAATAATGTCTTAAAATAACAAAATAATGTACTTACTCTTTTTTGAAAGATCATTTTTATTTATTTATTTTTCATTATAAATTATGCCCCATCTATTGCCATATATCAGAAAAACGACCATGTATAAATCTTCGATAAGGTTGTATTTGGCGACAGTTGGATTGTGTCGTTAAATGTTTCAGTGTCTTGTGATTTTGATAAAATAAATTCGGAAAAAGAATTAGAAAAGAGTATTGGGCTTCTAACTGAACCGAAGCCTACTCCATAGTAGTAGAGTGTCCATCTCCGGAACGCGGTCGGGCGGCGTCGTCGCGCCGGCGTCCGGCGACCCTTCAAAAAGTTTGATAATAACCAGAGAGCGGGGAACTGGCGGTAATGTGACAGCCGATACGTCGCCACCAGCCGCACCGGACAATTTAAATTTCCAACCTCCTTCATTTGTCCGCCACTATTTCCTACTTGTATTGTGTTTTTATACGAATCAACTCAGATACATACATACACACACGAAAAATAAAACCATAATAACATTGTTTATATCCTCCTGTTAATTTTATTATACTGCAATGAATTGGTCTAAACGTAAAAATATTATATGTCTTCTAACTTTTTTCGATAAAGTTCGATAAGTCGATTAAATAGTCGTGTTTCAATTTATATCTAAGTTTTCAACTTATTCATAGAGTTAACTTTCCTCTAGTGTTTTTTTTTAAATTTAACATCAGTGGGTACTTTAGTTTGTAAGGTTTCACATTTTCGTTATCATCATTTAAGCCATAGAACTACGGTCCTACGGCTGTTCGGTTGGAACCATTCTAGATTCAACGCTTAGTCTTTACAGTACGAGTAAGTAGGTAGCTGTTGCTTAGTTGAGTTCTTGAAAATTACGGAATTCAATTTGCTGTGTTACATATTTATATCAAAATCACCGTCCCAAGCATTCTTCTATTATTTATTTTATCAAGACCTCTTTCAATTTGCTAACCTAATACTGCTACTAACTACCCGCCCCGGATTCGCACTGATGCAATTTTTTCTGAAAGCGATATACACAATTCTGCCTCGTTTATAGCTCTTCCCATGAGTGAAAACCGTATTAAAATCCGTTAGTTTAGAAGAAGTTAGCAAAGAAACAGATAGAAGTGGCTCGCGACTTTATTTTAAAATATGTATGGATAATATAGATTGTCTACTCAAAATACTTCTACTCGTTGACCTGCTTTATATCAGCTCTATATCTTCTGAACTTACGTTCCTAATACATTAAATTTCTTTTATTTTTCTTACGAATAAAAACATACAATATTTATTCATATGCCATAATAATTCAACTTCACTTTCATTGCAGTGAAAACAATATAAACAAAGCTGCGTGTCACCCGCGTGGAAAAATGCAAGTAATGATAAATGAGAGATTCATGAGGTGTGATGCGAGAGCTCCTTGGATTACATCTGTCGTCGGTGAGGTAATGCTGCGTAAACCGGGGCTTCCCTTCTCGCCAACTATCATGACGAGACTGAATTATTTAGTTAGAAAAATGTTACTTAACAATATTTTATTTTACTCACGTTTGTTATGGCACCGTAAATGAGGCGCGAGAAAACTGAACACTACCAGTAACAATTCAGAAAAAAACTATTTAACTATTCTCTCAAGCATGGTCGTCGTCCATGCATTGGGTACTAATTAATATTATTATTTTCACCATATATAAATGATATTTATAAATATTTTTGGTTGTGTTATCGCAAATAGTTAAATTCAGGACCGTATTCAATTGTCTGCTGATAGCCATTATAATAACTTTAAAAGTTATCCCTGTGTAGCCAGAGAGAATAGCAGGTACAATCGCTTTGTTTTCTAGTTACCTAACGCATATGTCGCTGCCAACTTTTACCATGAATTGAATGAACTGTGTATATTTGGAAATTTATTTTAAAAGTTTTCCGTGACAGAAAATTGAATTAGGAATTTATTTACAACATCCATTACCTAAAATACTAATTTTCTTCTTGACATTTACATTTACATTGAACAATTAATTTCAAACGCACTACGAGTATTAGTGCGAATTGTGATTAAATCACAATTCGTGGTTAGAAATTATTATATTAGTTTAATTAATTTATTACTCAGAAGTACCGAAAAGGACATTAGGGTACCTTTCATCCAGAAAAAAAATGAATCGTGGACGAAGCAATGAGCAAAAGGTAATCTTCTTCTTTTAAATATAAAAACTAGCTGGTGCCGCCGCGTTGAATTATATCGTGTAACGCTCTTTCCATTAGTGAAAATCGCATTGAAATCCGTTGCGTAGTTTAAAATATATAAGCGTACATACACACATATGCTTCAAAAACTTCAAAAACTCGAGAATGCGTATACCGATTTTATTTCGGTTTTCAGCTATAGAAAGAAAGAGAAACAGGGAAAATTTTTATTTATAAAAATTGCATCCCGGGCGAAGCCGGGAGCGGGTTGCTAGTTGCCTATAAAGGTCGTCAGAGAACTTGCATACTTCCTAGTATTGCTTGTGTTGATGTAGGCTCGCTATAAACTTAAAACTATTTTATTGTTAAATTAGAATTATCGTGAAATAAGATATTATGCCTTATAAAACTCTACTAAAGTCTTCAAAATATATTACTTAGTAATCAATAATTTCACGTCTGAAATAGCAAGGACCAAGTAACTATTTGAGGGCAAGATTTAGAGGTGATGCGTCATGACAAGTCAGATGCTAATCAGTCAACCCTTCGGTCGACAAATCGGAAATTAGGGACGCATGAGTGCTCGCGGGTTAACCCCGGCCCGTCGTCTTTTCGACCCGTGAGACTTCAACCCTGTTCCTGTTCTTTGAATATTTAACACGGAACAAATGCCGTTTCACATGACCAACGCCGCGGAACGTCCGTACTCTTGTTTATAATAATATAGTACAAACTTTGAACTTCATAAATACTACAACATTTCACAAATACTCCATTACATATGCAACACGCATATGTAATGGAGTTTAATTAATTAATAATTCATTTAATGAATTAAACTCGTTTGCATCTTAATAAACATATATAGAATACATTTTTACATTAATATTTACTATTCTATAAAGGACACAAGGAATCAGAATATCGTGTTGCAAGCCTTTACCGAAGTTGTTTTGTCTATTAGTCCCGAATCACTTTGATCATGTTACCGTCCGATAGAAGAGCCTTGTCGAGAGGCATCGGCTTGCTTAAGGCGTTCGACACTTATTTTTATATATAATACAAGCCACAGATATGTAACAGATATAAAATATACATTACATAAAAGCTAACAGATATAAGTTACAGCCAATAATGATTGTAAACTTATAGTATTATAGCTAAACTGTTGTCCTAATTTGTTTAAGCCTGTAACGCGATTAATTATTATAATATACATAATATGTATAATAATAATAATTAAATATGTATATTAATATGTATTAATATGTAATAAATATATTAATATTAATTAATATGTATAATAATAATAATATGTTTAATATTATAATAATAATAATTAAATATAATAATAATATTATTATTACTATATTTATTCTACTTAATTAAACAAGTGATGCTATGACCAGCAAAATGACAAGGAAAACAATAAATTTGTAGTTTCTGTGCCATTATTATATTCTGTATAGAATTAACTTATTTTCTCTGTAGACCCTAAAGAAAACCTGTGCTTAATTCTTCATGAGGCAGTCTTAAATCAAGTTTTAAAATTATTAAAACAAATATTAAGTTTGAATTATTAACATTCAATATATATTTTCAATAACATATCATATTACATAACATAATTAAAGACAATTCTAGGCACTCCCATTATTATTCGAAAATTTAATCTTTTCTAGCATATATGTGTCCTTGATTTAAAATCAATATTTTTCATTTAGCAATTTAACGATTCTACTATTAGAGGAGACTTTATCCAGACTACATGTTTATGTTCCTAAAAGTATTTAACTAATTAAAACTATTAAAAAGGGATAAGTGCCCATAACGACAAACCGTAAACAAGACGTATTTGGGCTTGGGGCTAAACATTTTTCCAAGATAAAAAGTATCCCATATGTTAATCCAGGTAGTAAACTATCTGTGGGCCGAATTTCATCCATACATCCATCCTCACAAACTTTCGCATTTATAATATTAGTAGGATATTTTATTAAGTAGTAAATAAAAGCGTCTTGGCCACATGGCGTCTTTAAAACAAGGTGACCCTTTCTTCAACTGTTGACCTCACAACCCTCACATGCTGGCGTTGATTATAATTAATAAATGACCCACCTTCTCCACACACGCTCCTCTCTCGGGTCTCTTGGGCTGCACTGCTCTGGATTAATTTGAAATTACTGCCCGAACTACAATTACAGGCTACACAAATATTTTGTTTATGGCACATTTACGAACGATAGTTCGGTAACAGCTCTTTATCTCGTATCTCTGGTCATAATACCGATCGTCTCAGTAACAAATTTTATTCATATCTTTTCTTTTTTAGATATAATTTGTGGTATTATTTAAAAAATTATTGTACTCCATAAAAATTATTGATGACGCATTTCTGAGCACATCGCAAAATGTTATTGTATGAAATTATTTTTCAGAATTTTTTTTTTCTTATACAAAAATACAACCAGGACATAATCAGAATATAATATTCAGAAGCTATTTCATTAAAACATTTTAAAACTTTTTTAAAACATAAACAGTTTACAAGAGGTAGTTACATCTATTAATTACTTAGATTAAATTCATACGAGGCCACACTATTTACATTCAAAAACGTGCCCCTACCCGCATCGCAAACCCTTGCTAACAAACTTGCCGTCCCTAAGACGCTAACTCCTAAGTAGACTTTCTTTGATAGTGCGCTCTGTTGGTTACGAATAAAGGCTACCGGGTCGATAGAATTTTGATCTGTAATTTTATAGCTTTGAGACAGCCCCCAGTTTCTATCACGCTTCGTGAATTGTGGCCTATCGATCCAGGGTTTTTGCCTTTGAGAAACCGCGGTTTACTATCACATGAACAGCAAGTAAATATCTATTACGTATCGTTGCAAATCATACCAATACTACCACTTAGGGAAATTTTAAATAGAAATAATATTACAAGTAATTCACTCAAAACTTTTGTATTCAACGTTATCTTTTAAACAATGTATGTATAGTCCTACTAACAAAGCTCGGTTGGAAAACAATGACTTTCTTACCTTTAGTTAAAGATACCGAAATCTTTCTATAAAAACAATGCAATCTAATATACATAAATGCAGATTTTTGTATACCGTATTAAATTTAAACTTTTGTTGTAACTTAAACTTTAGTTAAATTGTGATCTTATGCAAACTAGTGATCCGCCCCTGGCTTCGTGCAGATGCAATTTTTTTCAGCAAATTAAATACAGAAAATGATGAAGACCATTAAACGTTCTTTCCATTAGTGAAAACTATATCAAAATCGGTTGGATGGTTTAGAAGAAGTTAGCGGAGAAATAGACACAAGCGGACAGTGACTTTATTTTATAATACGAGTATGTATAAATAAACATATATCGTTCTTTTAAAAAAATAATATACACGTGTTTTATAAAGTTAGGACCAAAGCATAGGCATCTAAGTAAAAATGCTGTCATAAAATCAAAGAAATATCTTCATTTATACTGTATACTCGTATAGGTACAAATATTTGAAGAAAATTACAAAAAACTTCCAACCAGCTAATTTAATATAATTGTTAAAAAACTGAATTTTTTGAATAAAGCTTATTGAAAAGATACCTTGACAAGTCAATTATGATAAAACGGGCACGGCAATCTAATAAGTAGAAAGATCAGTGCGCCCTTGAGGAGCAAAAGGATTAGCCCTTATCTGTGTGCACGTAAAGCGGTGATACTTATATGAGAGCCCCTTTTATTGCATTATACGGGGGAAGGGTTGACGCGGCCCTACGTCTTGCCGTAACATCTTAGGAACACAGGAAGAATGTATAAATAAGTTAACTACGGGCCCTCCGCCTCGGCCTCGTCTTACTTTGTTTTATCATATTTAAATTATTAGAGTCAGATGTGGAACGTGTACCTAATTGCCGTACTTTGTTGAGATAATGTACCTTTGGCGCGTTTCCACTTTTGTTTTCTTGTTCTCAGACGATATAAATTCACGGCAGGACGCCGGAGCAACGCCCAACTTTGTACTGTTTTTGTGCGGACGTTCCTTTTGAAGGGAAATAAAATTTGTTATGCAGTCGTTTGGAGGCCGTAGGTGCTTCAGGATAATACTCCAACTTTGTGCTAAGTTAAAGCGGGCCAAAGTTTTCAGATGAGCCCGGTGCCGGTTACATCGGTCGGAATAAATACATATTTAAAATGTTACACCGACGATCTCTCTCCTTAGTAAATGTAAAAATAATACAGACGAAGCAATAGATCAAAAAGTATTTTAATTAAAACCGAATAAGAGAAAGCATGCAGTACGCCTTCCTGAATTCACCTAAGAAAACAACGTTCTTACTCGTAGATTATAATATATATAGTCCAATAAATCACGTTTAAGTGTTGTTTCATTTCCTAAAGAACCCCTCATGCAGCACACGCATCCAACGAATAAGTAATTGAAATCAGAAACGAACTTTTGATTTTACAAAATGACTTCGCCCCACACGGCTTGTGAAATTATTATATGAATTTCCGTCGGTACGCACGTCTTAAACAAATGGGTTACCTATTCATGGGTTTCTTGTAAGATTTATTTACATTTTACTATGATAATATGAATTGCAGGGACATGTAAGTTAAATTCTTCATGGAAGACCTTAAACCTTAATATATATTTTTTTTCAGGTTGAATTTATATATCTAAAAGTATTTAGCAACTCAGACAACTGTGTTAAATTTAAGTTACTGCAAAGGACCTATTGATGCATGCGTAATATTAAAAACAAAATCAACCTTCGGTTAGCCTCGAATCTTTGGCACAATTAGAGAATAATAAGCATCAGGTAATTGTGATTATTTTATATATATTTTTTAATATATTGTTATTTGAGCCGTAAATAACATTCAGAGATTTACTTTACCTTACTTAGTAGAAGAAAAAAAATAATACTTATATTAAAAAAAACAACGTTTGGTGAATCGTGCCTACAAAAATAAAACACAATAGAAGAATAGTCATGTAATAATTTAATAATAACAAGTACCTACTACCAAATAAACTACAGCCTGCGGCCAATCTGGAGCTCTACAAGACGAGACGGTTGACAGCGATTATAGGGTATTTGACATTTGAAGACGTGAGTGGATGAAGGTGATATGTCGCATTTTTGGGTTTTTCGTTTTTTTATATATCCATATAAATGATTACAGACCTTAATATCGTCGATTTAAGACATATTTTAGAAAATAGAGTTGAAAAAGGGTATTATGTACAGTTAATTTTAAAAAGCAAAAAGTGCAGAAAAGTTTACTTTTGTTAAGGGAAGTTCACTTTTTAAAAAAAATAAATAATAAAGAATAACACAAGTGTTTAATGGCTATCATACCATTAATATTTTAAGTTGTTTACACACTTTGCATCATAATTTAATACAAAAATCGGTTCCGTGGCGACTTATCTCAAAAATTAAAACTTTAACCTCGATTTACTCAAAATTGGAATTAAGCGACTTACGAGTATCACCTTCATCCACTCACGTCTTCATTTGTTGACAACATTCGTTAAATTATCTGTAAGTATTTGTTGCAACTAACTAGTTAAATAATTTACCTGTAAGTTAACTAAGTAACTCGTAGTTGACAAGTTTGTCTTTTAATGCATCTGGCCTTAAATACTATTTACATCTTTTGTTATTTAACCCTTTCGAATTGTATATCCGCCTTAACAGGCAGCTGGCCGGGCGCGTTATCTATAACTAAGTTCAGAAAAAAGTATTATTACAAAAATAAATTTAAAGTTAAATATTAAGCCAAGCCAGCCAATGAAGCTTAGCCAAATATCAGCTTATAGGTAATCAGTACAACCTTATTAAATCAGAAATATGTACTAGTGTAGTATAAAAATGCTTACAATTTATTTTGAGATCGGCTAAGGCTTAGGACATTCTCGAAACACTATAAAAAACACAAAATCTCAAATCCCCTACACAAATTCGACAAGAGTCGTTAGCAAACATCGCACACCGACCAGAAGCATTATAATTTACGTGCATTGCTAATTGTAACGTTGATCTCAGAAACGATTAGAACATCTTTAATTCGACTATTAAAACCCGCTACAAGGAGCAAGATGTTCGCAACACCAATAAACAATGGCGAACGCTAGCGTGAACGCCGAAACTTTACCGCGCCTTCTGAGTGCAGAGGAGCCCTAATGAGGGTTCGAAATTTCAGCACATTGCGGCCCAAACCGCACCCGGCTTCTTGGCTTATTATTAATTCCGTAAGACATGTCCCCGATGTCCAAGACGTGCGCCGAGATTCGAGACAAAAGTCACAAGGGCGGAAGGGACTGTCCCCCTATCGCGCCCACTTGTCTCTTGCTCCCTTCCCCCCCCCCCCCCTTTTCCGGCCGTACGTGTGGAGCGTCGACAAGTCGCAGTGTGGGATTTACAGGTGGTTTTAATAACGGCTGCCACTAATGTCGCGAGATGAATACTTAATAGACGGATCATCGTAGGATTTCGACGGATTGTCTTAAGAAGGTTGAGTCGAGTAATAATGGATGTTGTGTTCTCGTCTTTACATCGTTTATGTGTTACTTCTATTAACTTCATTCTGGTTTACCGAAGAAGTGCTGAGTTACTCTGTTATGCTGCTGGACTCAATTTGAGGAGATATGGTATATAAATCCGACCAACGTTTGTTCATTACGAATATAATTATTAATATTTGTTATAGCCTAATATTTGTTATAATGATGTATATCTTTTTTTTTATAAAAAGAGATTGAAAACTTTGTGCATTTAGGTGTATGTATAGAAAAATCTCTATCTATGAAACATCTACACCCATTTGAATCATTCATCTATATTCATTTGAAGAATTCTTTTAATATTTACAATGCAAATTTGATACTATCACTTGGTATCCAATTTTGCTAAACTGGAAAAATAAATTTTAAGGGGCGTAGTCGTTAGTAATAACTGGTAAGCCTACGCAATGAAATTTTTTTTTTAAATTTAGATGATCTATAATAAATTTATACTTTATTAACTATAACAATATTAAATAAATATTTTAAGCAGTATTCGCAAGAAATGATAACAGACACCTAACTTTGCCATTATTAATTTTGAAGGATAAAAACTAGACCTTTATTGTATAAACCACATGATCTCTTCGCACAATATTAAGAAGTGTAACAAGCAAATGTAACGCCCCTCACACAATTACTTAGGAAAATTGGAAATCGTGGATAGAAGCCTTGAACAACACAGCACCGTGAGCTGAACACATACGAGCGTTTATCTAGAAGTGGTCGCACGGGAACAATACAAACGAACGTTAACTCACGCGACAAGATACATAGCTTTAACATAGCCTCCAGTGTTACAGATTGCTTCTTATTATTGTTTATCGCTGTAACGCTTTTCTATTTTCTTTGTATCGAGAAAGCTTGTGCAATTTTTTGGTTGATTATTAATTCCTTGAGTGTCAATTAGTCAATCACGTGTAATTAGTTTAACTGTATCATAAATTATCTTGATATAATTAATTTAGGATACAATTAATTATCCAAATAAGTTTAACGGATTATTTCTCATTTTTATAAGCTGATTTGAAGCTAAATTACAGAAAGGATTTTTTTTTTCCGTTACCTATAACACAAGTAACGCCACAGTGCTACAAGTGCGTTGCCGACCATATAGTATTAAGGTTGGGAGTAAATATAGGGGAAAAGGCTCTAGCATCCCTTACTCACTCATCGAAACATAACAGCACACATGCTATTATTTCACGGTGGCCTTTTGTAAGAGGGTGGTTACTGTCGCCAGACGGGCTGCCCACTTGACTGCAGTGTACCCTACCACTACGTAAACTAAAAGCTGAAAGGATAAACATAAGAAAAGCTGAAAGAAAAGTATTACAGAAAATAAAATCACATTTTAATTAATTTTAATAAAGTATATAACTTAAATCAACTCTTTTTGCTCTATTGTTCTCTGGGAGAATTTAATAGACTTGCAAGGAATCTCATAGGCTATAGTAATAATATTTTATATTTGTATATATGTTTTAGTTAATTTCTATTAGCAAAGTGTAATAACTTATTAGTAAGTTGTATTAATGTTTAATAACATGTGCTAACTGCTAACACTAATGTTAATTAAATATGTGTTTAATAACACTAATGTGCTAACGTATTGGGTTAAGTCATAGCACTATCGCATTACAATAAATAATATCGGTAAGTTATTTATATTATAGAAATTTAAAGTCATTTTCGATCGCCCTTCAACTGAAGTATAAAAATGAGGTATTTTTTTAAGTAAACATAAAAATTCAATACTGAGAAGGAACAATAAATAACAATTAGTCATTATGTTTCAATCGTCCGCCCGATAGGCCGGGGGTCGGTGACGAGTGAATTATAGTCTAGGCGCACCGGAAGGTGGACGGCCGCCTCATGGCGGAAAGAAATACTGCCGTCAACACTTCGCTTGTAGGTACTTGTTCCAGCAATAGAGATGGGATGGTTATTGCACTTCACTTCTATAAAGAACTGCAGATATTTTTTACTTTGTGTTTTACTAGACAACCAAAATCTATATAATCTGTACCTACATAGTATATTTTATATTTAATAAAACAATTTAAAAATATGTAAATAATTAAATGTTTATTTAAAAGCATTTTAAAAAATCTAAATATTTAATTCGTACATGAAATTTTGACATTAAAAAACAATTCATATAATACTTGAATTTGCTTTCTATCAGTTTTACTTTTATAAAAGACGAAATGAAGTATTTAATTGTACCTACTTAAAATATTTTTATAAAAATCTATTAATGATCGACTATAGATTTCTATCGACAAGTGTTGACCCAACACTGGGTCTACCAAGTGTTTATGGGCGTTTAACAAATCGGCGTAAAGAGTCCACTAGGCTGCCCGCTGAGCGGTTAATCACTTAACACTCGCCAGATTAACGAAAAATGTATTGTTCGCTAATGCGTTTTTAACACAACGTTACATCTATGTAAGAAGGTATGTGAATGTGACATATTTTATTAGTCTTTTACGTTAGTTTCAGGTTTAAGGTTAAATGAGTTTAGTACATAATTTTACTTAAAAATTAAATCAAATTGATTGAATTCAAATTGATTTTGATCAGCCCATTGGGTGAATTGTTAGGGTGCATTAGCCTTAACTCTTTGTATAGGGGTTCGATTCCCGGCAGGGTCAACTTTAGAAATGAATTCAGAGTTCAAGTTTAAAGTTGTTTATTAAGAAATAGTTTGTTACATAGGTTACATAGGCTTTTAACGTCTTATTGATATTTACCGTATTAAAAAAGTACTTATTTGAAAGGTGTTATAAATTCGAAGTATGTAGTATCTGGAATGAAGTGCTGAAAATGCATGTTAAATTAGACTTTGCCTTGTAGTATCTAATAACGTAAATAGAAGTTTGATGATCTCATGTTATTTCAGTTAAAACCTAAAGAAAATAAATTTTCGCTTATTACCAGTATTTGAGAAGTAACCCTTGAAAGGACATTAATTCTTACAAGCCTAAGAAATGTAGACAAACGAGGGAAACCTTTGGACAGGGGTGCACGAATGCGATACGAAAACCGTGAAAAGAAACCCTTCTTCTTGTGAGTTAACTTAGTATTGATATTTCTTACATTAAAATAACTTATAAAACAAAAAATCCAAATATAGTTAACTTCAAAATGTCTCAACTTCTCTCTCTTTACAGCGTGTATGTATTATGAAAAAGAAATCATTATAAAAACATACATACGGCATATTTAATAAACGTATGTTAGACAAATATTATTATTATTTTTTGAGTTTATAGATTTGTTTATTTTAACTTCTCTGTAAGATGTCTGTACCTCTAGGTAATATATATTTTGTCTAGTAGTGGTAAGGTGGTTAAGGTGTTGGCCATCCAACTCAAGGTATCCAAGTTCTATTCCTAGCAAGACCAACAATGGAAATAAACTTTTAAAATTTGGCCTTTATCTATTGTGTAGCTGGATTCCCTTAATTGTGTAATTATAATAATTTAAAGTTATCAACAAACATCCAAAAGAAACTCTTTTCTAATACTCCTACAATTATTATATTATTATTTTTTTCAAAAATTTAAAAACTGTAATGGCTTGTCCACACAATTCCCATCGCGAAACCAGAGGACAATATATTTGTGCGAGGTCTTCCGGCGATCAAAGTGATCGGCCAATAAATAAATAGTTGATTTGCTTTGTAAATAAATACCGGTCTCGGAATAGTTTTGTTAGGAATGCGATAGGAGGACCATTGCCTAACTACCTAACGTGAAATAAATTGTATTGGTTTGCTATTCTGCCAATACGATTCTGTACGTTTCTTTATTTGTTATAGTAATCTATTTACTTCCATAATTATTTATTATTTTAATTTTACTTTATACATGTATCTTCATAAACAAGGGGAATGAAATCTTCATAAAACATTTAAATGCACTGGGATCTATAATTAATGTTTTCCAATAAATGTTGTAAAACCATAGTTGTTGAATTGACATTTTTAAAAAATAATAGAGTAGATAGACAAAAAAACGCTGACAAAATACTTAGCCATATTTTCATTAAAATAGTTGCAGTAAAAATTGCAAATAATCACTTAAGAAAAAAAAATACAATACTCATTATATCGTAATATCATTATTAAAATTTAAAAGGACTTTTTTTCTAGAAAATATTACAAATTACAATGAATCCTCATAAATAAATAAATGACAATTGATTTACTAATGATTTCGTGAATGAGCATTTGGAAAATTATTTCTAGTTTTAATTTTATTTCGTTTTAAGCAGGCAAACTTATTTGTTAATTTGTTGGAACTCGATGATAAGCGGGTTTCCGAATGCACTGCCGACAATGGGATAATAGACAGCTATGGTCTTAATACTTAAAGTAAAATACCAGATACTAGTTCAATTACAATATCTGGTTTATTTTATATATTTAGTTAAGAAGCAAAAGTCTGAAGACAATAAAATATATTACAGCTCCATCTATGTCAAACGTTGTGAACTAAGACAGTCTTTAGTTTCACCCTTAAGAAGCTCCCTCTCGGGATGGTGTAACGTTCTACTAAGTCGGGCGGCTGCCGAGACTTACTCATAGTGTTGAATACGTTTAAACTCTTAATTATAATATTATTGTTGAATTCCTCAAAAAAACTTTACACATTATGATAAAAAATGTTTAAAATATTTCATAATTTTCTTTTAATAGGACTAAATTAAAATGACGCTTTTCTTTTCACAGTGGCGCCATCGGAAATACAAGAGAAACTTGGGTGATTTATCATAATCACATGATAAATTGTGTTACAAAATTGGACAACGCTGTCGGGTAATAAATGTCCCAACTGTTTTACGTGAGAAATTGTTTCGGTTATATATTTTATTGTACACTATAGTATCTCTTCTATATCTATACCTACATATTATAAAATAAAGTCACTTTTCTCTGTTTATCGGCTATGTTAGCCGAGCCGAGAACGGGTCGCTAGTTAATCTATTTATTAACAACAATAGACTTATGTTTAGCACAAAAATATTTTTTTATTTTTTATTTTTATTAGAAGAATTTGACAAAATTCTTTATCTTTAAGCAGCTTTTTGTGGTGTTGATAGATATGCTCAAGTAAAAGTCAATTTTTTTAAAATGTTTATTTCAAAATTACAGATATTTGTTTGCACTTGATATTTTACGTGAAACTTCTTTGCGTTTCATGAGAGAGAAATTTCAAGTTCGAATATTAGGTGTTCAGTGTAACTATACAGTGTTTGTTTCAGTGTAACTATCACGTGACGCTTCTTGTGACGTTTCTGCCTGACCTATCACTTACATTTGATCGTAAAGAAGTATCACTTCTGACACGCTTACATTGTACACGCGCATGTTTTTTTTATTTTTCTTAACGGACACAGTCAACAGAAAAGCGGTATACAAACAAAAGTTTACATACCTTGTTGTGGGGCGAAGGCGGGCGGTGGGCAGTTGAAGGGGTGGTCGGCGACGCGGGCGGACTGCGCGGCGCATTGGGCAACTGTAGTAGGTGACGTATACTGTAGCCTTGCCGAGATTTGTGGGACATTCTGTACACAATATAATGTGCATATTAGTGACTTCATCTTATATAAATGAATTTTTCAGGCAGAGATTTAAACTAAGTGCTTTAGGCGCTTAGTGCCGTGAACTGGGTGCTTTTTTAAGCCTACTCCTCGTTTATAGCTAGGACCAAAAAACTTGAAAAAATATATAGATATAAATTAACAAAGTTTAGACAACATTTGTACATTTTTTTCGTATGATCAAAACTTCACTCTCATATTAATCTTTAAATATTTTTTTCTTTATAATTTTTTATAACCAAACCGTGTTTCTTTTTTTACTTGGATTCCCGTACTGATCTTTATTAGAAATATGGGTATGACGACTAAAAATATTTACAAGTTAAAAAATTAAGAATCTGTTGTACAGTCGGGGGATGAAAACCTTCGTCAGTTTACAAATTAATTCCTTTATCAATTCCTCTTTATACCTTTCCTCTTTGAAACTAAAGCACTATAACAGACAACTGACAGGGGTTTGAAATGAAATTTTGGAATGACTGATAACTGTCCTGGTGCAAGCAAATGTCTACTTTACGGTGACGAACTTTTTCTTACCCCGACTGTACTTTAAATACAACATAGCCTATGAAAATCAATCAACATTTTCATTCAAAACATCAAGATATACTAATTCTGGTATGTGGCGCGAGTGTAGCGGGCTACACCCGACGACGACGCCCCGCCAAGACGGCCAACGCCATTGACGACTCCAAGGGCCTTAATGAAACTTAGGGGAATGCTTTTTATCTTAAAATATTTAAGAGAACTCTTAAATATTTCGGACGTGGATTTCGATTACATAGAGTTTTTTTCCTTATGGAAGACACTCCATATAATCGAAATCTAAGTAAGCAGATGAACTTGAGGCAAAATGTAATCTAATTAATAAATGAAAATATTAACAATTAAAAAAAAAAGAGATATATATTTAGCTAAATTTAGTTTTTTATATAACTAAATCACAAAGCAAAAACAATCAATATATGAATTCTGAATCTGAATCTGAATTTTTATCATAATATAATAAATATTTTATCTTTTTATTTTATTGAAAAAAAGCAATATTTGAAGTAAAGATTACGAAAAAAACCCTAATTTTTACTCCCTTTTATCCTAAAAGGGCCACTTGTGGTTGATTATTTCCTTCGTAAGTATTTCCCTTTCTAAATTATTAATATTTTCGGTCACTACCAAAATTATTTTAACTTTTTTGGAAATTATTACGTGAAAAAGTATTTTATGCTTTGATCCAGGCATAGTGCATAATGTCCCAAGATTTATCTAAATCCGTTCAGTGCTTCGTTTACTTCAATTACAAAACATGTAGACATCTAAACATTTTCAGAAGTTAATGTGTGTATACTATCAAAAGTAAAAATCATAATATATCCCCAAACCTTTCATGTACATATATTACATACAAAGCAGTTAACCTATAAAATCGAAGGCTCTCGGTTAGGAATAATAACGCTAAGTCACGTATAAAAGACAGTGTTGTAGTCCAAAGCCATTTATTGTTCAGAGCAAATAAAAAGATACGGAGGAAACGTTTCGCGGTAGAATGTCCTAAGATCTCAAGTGGATAGGCAAATTTTACTCTTCGCTAAAGCGAATAAGGTCTATTTTGAAATAATATCCAATAAAATGATTGGATCCAAAGTGATTGTGAGTTTATTAGAGTTTAATTCAGTGAATAGTACCTAGTAGCTAAGTGTATTGTTTAAATATGCTATAAGCGTAGTAAGTGATTTGTAATACCTTCATATTATGTTCAGGTACCTAATTATATTCAGGTAGGTAAGTAATATCTTTGCCCGCCATTTTTGTTCACGTTTTTGATCAATACTGGTACAAGATTAAATTGTCATATCAATCAAAGATGATGGGTATGACCATAATCATCGAAATAATATATCTTTGCTGGTATGACCCAAATTTGTGCGGTCAAAAACGCAAAATTGATTATCTGGGGAATAGATATGAAATGATTCAGTTGATAATGATGGGCAAAATCTGGGAAACTGTAGGGAGACGGCCAACCTCCAGTTATGGAGAGGTACCTACTTTTAAGAAGAAGAATCAATCTAAGACTCAATAATCTAATTTTTACTGAATTAAAAAACATCATTTAAACATTTCTGTCAATAATTTCAGTATCGATTATAAATTCTTCTTTGTTAGGTATAAATTAAAATGAAGTGATATTGTGGTTCCTACATTGTTTTAACAAAGTTTCTATATAGAACGCGAATATGCCTACAGTATTCCAGATAACAACCAAGCTTAATCCAATTATCTTCTCTCCTTAAACCTTTTATCAAACACCTGTCAAAATAACTGTTTTATAATCCTCAATAACTTCCGCCAATCAATAAATCTACGTTATATACCTACACAGTTGCAGACGACGCCATTTTGAAGTGCTTATTTCCATTATAACATTGTACTAACTACACTGAAATGTTCTACAAAAGTTCGCGTTTTGCTTCGTGAAGTCCACAAGTTTCAACTCGACAAAGTACACCAACTCCCCAAGCAATGTTGCGCGAAAACAACATTTATTACAAGCGGGTAAAGATTGAATCAGCCGGCGGTGAAATTTCGCATACAACTTTGTGTAAATATACCGAGTTCAAGTTATCTGAAAAGTTATTTAACAAAGTTTCATAGCTTTCTTGGTTACCGTACGAGATTGCGCTCTGAGTCGTCTTTATTAGGTTAATTGTTGTTTGGAGAGTGAGTAGTACATGAGCTGTTTTGCATCTGACGCTCATCTGCGTTATCCCATCGAGAGCCGTGACTGTAGAAAGATTTTCCTTCTACAATGGACTGAGACTGGGACCGGTTACTGTAATGACTTTGTAATGGCGTCGTCAATAAAACGTTCCAATATTGAGCTTTTTACTTTATTTATGAGATTGTGTGAATGAAAGATATACCTAATGCTTATTTTATATTAATATGTTTTTTCTTTGTTTTAAAACATATTGACAACTATATCTACCTATTGTACATTAACTACTACATAACTTTAATAAATTTATGATTAATTAATAGCTCGGAAAATTTCATAACTTAAGTTAAGGGCATAACTTTTAAAATATCTACGTTTTTTTTATGTTAAAGTCGACAGACGGGTTGACGCTCTACTTGATGGAAGGTGGCTGCCATGGCTCCTACTAAAGTGCGCTGCCTACTTTAGTAGGATAAAGATAAGGATAAGGATAAAGGACTCTCCATTTCCCTATCCCTTTGATAGAGAAATGGAGAGTCCATTAGCAGTCCATTGGCATGCCTTACTCACTCATTGAAACACAACAGAACACATACTGGTCTTTTGGTGGTCTTTTATAAGGGGTTGGGTACTTCCGCCAGACGGAATACCCAAATAATTATCTGCCTTGCCAGATCCAACTTCCAAAAGTTAATTTCCAAAATTGACCCTGTTGGGAATCAAACCCGGTACCCGCGAGACTAACCTAACCACGCCTCATCAAATAATATAAATTTTTAGTATTACTGTTTTGTTTAAGTATAATTCGCCATATTGAATAATATTCAAATATTGAAACCATTATAGAACGCCTCGTTTCAATTTGTAAAGTAATTTTACTAAACTCAATTTAGTCTTTGAATTCTATTAACATCTATTAATTTAAATCTTACAATTTTATTATAGTTACTTATTCACATATTTTTTTGGAAATTTTACAATACATCATAACAAGGTTACACCTTAAGTTCGTTTAAAAAATTCCCGTTCCGAGAAACAGTAAGCTCCTCTTTGTTTATTCTCTGAAAATTAATTCGCATGGAATAATTTCACCTCTTTGTTTTTATGTGCCTACAACATTTTATTTCTATATATTATTTGATTCTTTCAATAATTTATGCTATTTTCCTTTTAATTTTCAATGAAAATTTAATATTAAGTACTTTAAATATTGCTTAAAAGTGTGTAATAAAATACTAAATATGAAAATGTAAATTCATACATGAAAATATTACCTAATAAATTGAACGTTGCTTGACACCTGCTCAGCAGGCCGACATATTTTAGTAAAACTGGCCACAAATGTTTGTTCCAATTAATCCAATAGTACACTTGTAACAGTTTTGACAAAAACTTTTCACGGACACAACTTTCTGGCCTTGATGTAAACTAGTTAAAGTTTGTTCGTCACTCGTCACCTGTCACTTAACACTTAAACAGTTCGTTCGCAAGGTCAAAAAGTATCTTTGGCGTCTTACTCTACACTCTAACAGAAGTAAACACAATATTACACGGACATCATCCGGGATACGTCACTTGTCTAACACTTCAAAACATTAACTCAATCCGGTATAAACACTTGTTTTACACGGCACAAAACGCAACTGTGTCCACAAAACAACCACACTAACTCAGTACAGCGTCTTCCGTCTTCGAGTATAACCTCAAAACATCTTACTGACAGTCCGCGGCCCACAGGAATTAATAAAAAGTTTCTTTATAAAACAAGTGGGTTGTGAGCATGTTCCAAAATGGCGGAACTTTGCGTTAACTTCGGAACGTAGAGCGACCTGAAGTTGTAGGGTGCGCGGCTCGTGCCCGCTTTGGTGTAGTAGGGCGGTCATCTCTAACTTTTCTGACTGCAAGTCATCGGAAAACTTGTTAATATTTCGCGTTTAAGATTGAAACTTAACTAGTATATGTTAAAAGTGATTTCAATTGAATTTTCATTCATCAAAGTAGTTTTAAAGCATGTTTACACGAGTTAGAAAGTAAGGTTGTCGCGTAGCGCTCTCGTACTACACCGCGAGCCGCGGAGTCGACAGGGGTTCGGTCGGGGAAAATCAATAACTTACGGCCGGCTCTCTCCGCCGCCGCTCTCCGCGTTTAATCATACACTTTGTGAGCAAAACATTAAAACTTGTGCGTTTGTTTGTCAGAGGCGGATCGCAGCCGATCGCGAGGTGAGGTGTGAGGGGAAAGGTTAACGGACTACTAGCGGTAGCGGACGCGTGCTACGGAGCGGACGCTACGAGGAATGCGAGCGGTTTCCGGCGAGATAACCGATCACTTTATCAGTTTACTTGGAACAAAGTTTTACTAGGTGTTCTTACAAAGAAGTTCGCTATAGTACTGCAATGTAAGGAAGATTGGCGGGTTCCCCGCACCCCGCTAACTGCCTTGCATAACTTTGCTGCATTGTTATCGGCTACGAGTTCAAATTAAAAGTTTGCCCATTCCACTACAATAGACTGTAAACCATTTGCGCTCCACTTCTACTTTGAATTAAATTGGGTGCGTGCGCTAAAACGCAATGTTAATTAAAGGGATTAACTTTCTTTTTACACATATTTATTTTATCAAGCATTGCATTTTTTTTGTTCATAAGTGACTAGAATAGGGAGTTTGAATATAGCCTTAAGTTTTGACATTAGTTTTCTCACTGTGTTTAAAATAAAGGGTTATTTGAGTTGTTTTTGTAGTATTCGTACACAATGTTACTAAACAAGCACGATAACTTTAACGATAAAGGTTCGATATTTTTGATATATTGACGATAGTAGGTAATATGATTTGTGGCTCAAACAATGCAATTAGGTAAAGCCAACTTCAAGAAGGAGATCAATCAAGGAATCCAGCTTGGATGGGCAGTAATGACATATGGCTCGGAAACGTGGTATCTAACTAACTATAGGCCTCGTAAGAAACCTCATTGAGCAACAAACTATTGAGAGGCCTATGCACTGGGTTACACTACAAGATCATATCAGGAATGAGAAGAACCGAAGACGAACGAAAGCTACCGATATAAACCAGTGGATCAGTCAGCTGAAGTGGCAGTGGGCAGGACATATTACAGTACTGATTGAAGCCGGAAGGTTCTCGAGTGGAGGCCACGGCAAGGAGTGCAGCGCAGCGTAGGATGTCCTGATAAGAGCTACGGGACGATAAGTAGAAATTAACATTCTGACGTCACACGCGCTGATGGGTTCAAAAAAATATTTTCAGTTTGATATAACTTTTTAGTTACTTATAGCGTAAAAAAAATAATTTTGTTACAAAAATTTATTTATTTATGATGTTTCCATTGATAAAAAAAATTTTTTTTTTTTCAAAAACGCAATTATCCCTGTTTCATTTCATAGTACATCTGTCTATGTATTTTAATATAGATAGAAGATAGATACAAAGACAACAATATGTAAATAAAATTGAACTCATATACTTACTCATTTTCAATAATGGAAAAGTGCCCATATTTAACTACACTTTTTCTTATTGAGTATTAGGAATTGGTTTTTATCTTAATTTTAATTTGTTGTATTTTTTATCTATATTTTTATATATAACTTTTGGTATGCATTTTGATGCAGTTAAAACTGTTATTGCGTCAATGTTAACAGCTGCTATTATTTGTTTCATATTTTTTTCACTCCAAAATAAATAAATGTAATAAAAATAAATTATCGAATCTAAATAATTAAGGTGGGTAAACAAAAAAAAATATATAAGGAAAATACTTGAACGCCATATTTTCACCCACATATAAAATTTACCATAACCTAAAACAATAAGAAAAGACAGAAAACAAGGTATGTCATCTACTGTTTCTATTTATTAAAGTACAACGAATCATTTTCAATACAATCTCATTATAATAATATAAATTCATAAAAACTTACGATTGAATATTTCTAACAACGTGACTTTCCTTTCTGAGTAATATTGGCAGACTTACACGAAAGCGTTGATAACAGGAACGCTCCATCACACACACATAGACCATTTCATCTTACACCCACCTTCGACCCATCGAAGGCCACTATAAGGTATCTGTACCAGGTACTCTATTGTCTGTGTTCGTCTGGGTTAATGTACTGTCAAATAGTGAAAGATTTGTTAAGGTTCAATGGATTAACCTCCATGTATAAATAAACAAAATTGAAATTTGTGTTACTATTAATATTAATACGTTGCATTTTATGACATTTTTTTCTTCTGATTTTTAATACGTCCTATTCATAATTAATACGTGCCCAACGTATTAAAATTTCTATCTCAAAATCAAGGAAATTGTATCAGCTGTTATCCACTACTATAGATCGCCCAGTGGTGAAATTTGACCTTTAAAAAAGAATAGAAATATTACCTACTAGCTGTTGCACGCGGCTTCGACCGCGTAACTTCATAAATATAGCCTATGTTACTCGCTGATAATATAGCTTCGCGACAGTGAAAGAATTTTCAAATCGGTCCAGTAGTTTCGGAGCCTATTCAATGCAAATAAACAAACAAACAATCAAATCTTTCCTCTTTATAATATTAGTAATATAGACATTCACAGTGTCAAACACGCGATAGTGTTTATAATTTATATTTTAATTAATTTCATGTATTTCTTATGCATATTATATAAAAATATTAGCTTTCTCCTGTCCTCTATATAAACTTTTTATCTGTACCAAATTTCACACTCCTCCGTCCGCGCAGTTTTCTTAAAAAAGGAACCAAAATTTTCCTTTCCTAGGAATCTTATACTTAGATCATGAATTGTACACGCGAAGACTAGACTTTATAATAGCATTCATCTATTATTTATTATACTATATTATTAATTTATAATAGTGACAAGGCAATGATAGTAAGTAGATATATTTTGAAAACACATACATACATACATACATACGGAACATACTAAATGAGCATGCATGTTTTGCATGAAATATAGAAAATTGTATGAATTAAATCTGATATTTATTGCAAACGAACATAAATGTCCAACAAACAAACATCGACTAAAGTGATTTAATTCTGTAAGTAGTATAAACAAGTTTTGTCCTTAGACGCTTCTCGCAACCACCCACATTGCCCCCAATCCTCTCCCCGCGTCTACCTTATTATCCGTCAACTGGTCGTCAAACGAATCCAGTGACCATTATAAATTCACCCTTGCTCTTTCCCAGAAGACAGCGAGAATGTGTACATAATCTAGTTCATAATTAACTGGAAGGATTTGTAGAAGTGACGATTTTACTGGCAGATCAGGGAAGCCAAACTTCATCCTCCGATTCCCGGGAGTTTAGTATTAACAAGTATTTTACGAGATAAATAAAGTTTACTAAAGAGTCTGTTCACGTTTGTTAAATTTTGATAAACAATTTAGAAAAACAAGATACCAGAGGAAACTCATCAAAGCTTTTAAAGACGTAATTAAATTATTAGGTCTGTGTTACCTATAACGTAACTGTCTACATAATATATATGTGATATTATGAGTAACTTTAATTTTTCTTATCACTTTCTTATATTTACTATTTAATTTTTTTGGGATTTTTTTTATTCGTTTGGCTTAAAAAAGAAAAGAAATCTTTTTTTTTCTAATATATATAATATCGTCCCCTTAATGCTAAAACCAAATAAGTGCGCTTTAGTCGAAAATGAGTTGTGTATACCATTACCTATAGAATAAGGTAGTTTAACCCGTGTTTTGTCCCGATTTAGTCACTGGGGGAAATGAGTATAAAGAACGTTTCAAATATCACACAAAAGGATCGGAAATAGCGTTTCAGAAACAAATAGGGAAATATGTAGAATATAAATTGCAACAAATATTGTCGAATCGTTGTGTTTCTCTGTATCGTTATTTTCTACGCGACAGAACTCAATAAGTTGATACAAACTTGCAAAGAAACCTATTCAAAATTCAACGTTATATCATCTGCAACAGGGTTATTGTAACTATTAGTTATACTTATTACTTTATATTGTTTGTAATATGTGTACTCCCTTACATGTGTTATTTGTAACCTTTTAAAATGTAGTATAATTTCGTGTTTTATCTCTTCATCACATGAACATTATATTTTGCAAATTAAGTTGTCTTGACAAAATCTTACCTGCACATCTGCATAATCATCAATGTGTGTTGACAATATCATGAACTGCTGTATTATGTGATTTTTTTTTTTTTCAAATAAATTAAAATCACGAACTAGCTTGTGTCCGTGACTTCGTCCGTGTTGAGTTATACATAGAAACCTTCCTTGTTTAACGCTCTTTCAATTATTTAAAACCGCATAAAAATCTATTGCGTAGTTTAAAAGATCTAAGCATACAGAATGAATTTATTTTATTCAGAGACTGCGGGACGCGAATTTATTTTATACTATATAGCTGTAGCACGCGACTTCGCCCGCGTAACTTTATAAAATACAGCTATGTTACTCGCTGATAATATAGCTTCCCAACAGTGAAAGAATTTTTCAAATCGGTCCAGTAGTTTCAGAGCCTATTCAATTTAAACAAACAAACAAACAAATCTTTCCTCTTTATAATATTAGTATAGATGAATTTTAAAGATATGGAATACCTGTATTCTATATCTCCATAGTATAAAATAAAGTCGCTTCCCACCGTGGTGCCAAAGCAAAACATGGTTAAAAATAAATACAAAATAAAAACACTTCATATAGTAAACAATTTAAAAATGAATAATTTATTCATGTCACATTGGTTCCCTACCCTTTGAACTGTGACAAGTGACAATCTTTAACCCTTTCACTGACCGTATTAAATTATTTCCATTTAGAATATATTTCTTTAAAATGTTACTTAATGTTGTATAGCCCTCCGTTCTCGTTTTATTCCATGGGGTTGGGAAATGAAAATAGATTTCAATTAGACAGTTAAGTTGTTACATAATTAAATAATATACTTAAAAAGCAAAAAGTAGCTAATAAATTAATACATGTATTTCTCAAATCAAATCAAATCAAAATATTTATTTATCAATTAGGTTTCTCCAAGAAACTTATGATCGTCATTATAAATTTAAATTTTCCAGGGTTCGGAAAAAAAGCCAAGATGACCATCCTGAGAAGAAACCCCGACTAGTCTGCTCTGAACTAAATAAAATTATTAATTTTTATGAATAGTATTAATAGTACCGTTTAAATATAATGTATTTAAAAAAATACTAGCTAAATAAATATTCTCAGCTTTTATTTGAACTTATACTTTGAATTATAATAGTCTAAAATCCGAATAAGAAACTATATACCTTCTCCCAGTCCGGAATATGATTAATTAAAAATTGAAAACAATTTTTTAAATATTGCACTTTTTTATTTTAAGGTCAACAGACAGGCTGACGGTCCACTTGATGGTAGGTGGCTACCGTCGCCTATAACACAAGCAACGCCATAAGTGCTGCATAGAAGGATTAAGGATAAGGGATAAGGAAGGGATGGGGTAATGGGCTCTGGTATCCCTTACTCACTCATCTAAACACAATAGCACATTATGGTCGTTATCCAAATGACTGCGAATCGCACGCAGTCACTACTAAATTATTCAAAATATATATTAATTACGTATTGAATCAAAATTACCCAGAAACAAAACATATAAAAATAGTCTCAAACAATAAGGGATAAACTTAGAAGTGGTATGCGAACAAAAAGCTTTTAGTGCACAGCACTAAAAGTTTGTGTAGTACATGATTATTTCATTAACTGTCTGGACGTTTCCTGAGCTTTTGCACGGATTACGGGATACTTTGAGCTTTCTAATCTCATCTGTATTCTTAACGAAACAATATATTTTAAAATGATTTTTTTTTTATTGTATTGTAGTAATAAAAGAAGTGGAATTTAACTAATTGAAAATAAAAACCCGCCCCCGGGTTCGCATGCAATGTTTGTCTGCAAATCAGTTTGATGGTTTAGAAGAAGAAATAGGCAAAGGCGGACAGCGATTTAATTTTTGTTTTAATATTTGTAATTAACTTTTGATCAACAAAACTGGCGAATTATTGTGCTTAATATATTAAGGATATTAAGCATAGCGCAGATTAAGCGGAGCGGTTTAGGTTTTATTTTCTATATAAAATATTGATATAGACGAAATATATCGAAGGAATATATAAAGATAAGTGAATATATATAAGAAAGTACAACTATATATTTTAAAATTATTCAGTCAAATATAAAATAATAGAGAATCAATAATGATTTTGACAGTTCAAAATATTACACATGTGCAAATAAAATAAATTTAAACATAATTATACTGTTGAAAGTCTTACATAACGCCTAACTAAATTGCTTCATCCTTCTGAAGATAATTAACAATTCTATTTAATTAAACTTGGTGCGGTATGTATTTACTCCCGCAGTTTCCCTTTAACAACCTATCCGTTCTGATTTGAACGTTTAAAGGTTACTTCAATAAACTTTAAGTTAAGTTTAAACTTAATTTAATTCTTTAGTTGCATAAATATATTTTTTATAATAATTCATAAATATAACACAAACAACGCAATGAGTTTGCAGTGCGCTGCAATTTAAATAAAAAATATACTTTGTACATTAATGGGCTAAAATGCTTTTTTAATAAATTAACCTAAAATAAAAAGTTATGTTGAATCTTACAAAAGTTGAAAAAATATGTATTCTTATAAACATTAACGTTATTGGGAAAACAACTTCAAAGAAGTAAGTACTTTCTATTTACGAATTTATAATACTGTATAATAACTGCTGTATAACGGTCTCGGTAAAGCCGAATAAAATGTGAAAACATGTGAAAATGTTATTTGTAATAAATACTAGTAAATGAGTGTCAAAGTTTATATTATTATTCGATATGCAAATATTACATGTCGTTTGAAAGATCAATTTATTGAGTTGTGAGGGTCCGTTGGAATCTATTAAGAGGATTAGTACGAGATGCAAGAAGACAAGGGTCGTCTACTGTCTCATATGTGACGGGAGCATTTACACCGACCCACTAAAAATAAAGATTGAGAATTAAATAAGCAGTGTCTCAGAACGATAAGAACAGGCAGAACTTAAAGAACATAAGAACAGTAAGGAATACTGTTATACTCTGTTATACTCTATATGTTGTAATGCTGTTCTGCTCCATTTCCTACTATTAATGCATGATTGACGGCTAAGGCTTGCAGTTATCATCAGCGTGTCCCACTCATTCCATTAGTCTTACTAATTATTCACCTATTAGATATTTTAGAAAAAATAAACAGCCTAAATATGATGTTTTGTTTAAAAAACCAAACTAACCTAAGGTGTGTAATAAAAAATTAAAAAAGACTGGACACTTAGACAACAATTCAGACAGACTATTTTCATCTATTACTCATTATATGTATTATAGGTCGTACCTAATTAAGTGGTTACTTTAATCATAGAGTAAATAGCTTTAATAGTGCGCCCGTGTCACAATGGGTTCCGTGGTCTTTTACTTAGGCAGTATCCGCCTGGTGGCAGTGACCATGCACCCCTCTTACGTAAGACCTAAATAACTGCTCCTGTGGTTTTGTGTTTCGGTGACAAAGGATGCCAGAACCCATTCCATTATCCCCTCCTAATTCCTTATTTCAAACTCATATGACGTTATTTGTATTTCTTAGATGTAAAAACATTTATTCATTCTTCATTGCTCATATATCTTTGTCAGGCGTTGAAATTTTTAGATTTATTTTTAGATGATTCCCCGGGAACAGATGACTCTTTTTTTGGATAAATGTGCCCTATGTCCTTTTCTGTGTCTTTATTTAAGTGCCAAATAATATTTACATAAGTGTTAGTATAACTATTATGTTTTAGAACTTTTTGTGGGAACTTTGTAAGTTCGGTGTGAATGTGCACTACACATAATCCGCCGCCAGCTGAATTATTTATGCATTTAAAAGGATTTACTCTTAATATGAGGTGTAGCGGCGCGGTCACGACTTACCGGTTCGACGACGGCGTCTGAGCTGAAAAGTTAATTAGTCTCGTTATTATAATATCTACTTAAAATGTTTATCCCAACGAGTTTATAATTATTGAATACATAGTATGCTGCATTTAATATTTGTGGACACCTTAATGCATAGTAGAAGCTATTTTATTGATATGATTGGATTTGCTGATTGTGTAGGTAGACCGTATGGAACGGGCACATAAGTTATGAAACTTTTCATCGACATTTATATTGAGCTCTATTATAAAATTTGATGACATTAATTATCATATCAAATATTCAAACAAATTTAGACATGTAGGCACACCTTTGTTCGGTGCGTGTCGTTACCTTCCTTGCCAACCATTGTTCCTAACTCTAATAACAGAGAATGAAGCGACACCAATTATAAAGTTCACAACACTCAGTATTATAACATCAGACAATTGTTTCAGAAGGTGCGATACCTATATCTTAATTAAATTTTATATTTGTCGAATCCAGTAACAAGTTATGTTATTATTATTAAATCACATAGAATTAAATCCTTTAAAACATGTTAAGTTTAAAAAAAATGAGAATTGGAGAAAATGTCTTGTATTTATTTTTTCAGACTATTAAGACGATTATTACTTGGACATCCTGTTAAAAGAGCAAGACCAGTAGCCTCTTAACAACACAAGTATTTAGAAAAAATATTAGGTATATAGCCCGATTTTTTTTCTATGAAACTAATACTCGTACTGATGAATATTAACACCGTAATTTTATTTTATTATACAAGGCCTCCAACGAGGCAGGCGTCAAACAATATCACAAGCAATTATAGGAAGCACAACCAAAAGCTCTAAGCAACATCCAATCTAATGGCAATGCCTTCCTTCGGCACATGTAAAAAAATGTTATGGCGACAAGGTGTCGCTGCGTTTACGTCTTTGGAATGCTTCACTATGTCAATGAAACTTAAAACTATTGGACAGGTGGCGCTTCACATTCGTTTTAATGTAATTAAATATCAAAATATACACATAACAAAAACCTTCAGCTATTAATAGCACACGTAATTCGTTGTAGATCTTAAATCTGTAGATATCCAATTATTTTAGCATAAACAAGTAAGTAGGTACCTAAAATAGCATTTTGCTTTACTTATCCGATAAAGAACAGATTTTCAGGAATTTTAGTAATATAATAAAATAGTGACCCACTCCCAGCTTGGCAGGGAGGCAGCTTTTTTCTACAAATTATATACAAAAACTTGCCTGGATTACAGCTCTATTCATTCGTTTAAAAAATGGGGAATATGATTTTGATTAATGGTACCCTTTTACATACCATACCAGAAGACCAATGGAAAATAATATCTCGCGTTATGTTGTGAAGGGTACCTTCTTGTTATATATTATCCTTCATACTATAACATAATCTTTAATCCTTAACCACCCAAGATTAAATGGACCATCAGCCTGACTCCTACTTAAATGTACAAAAAATATATTTCAACTTAAATATTTTGTAATTCAAGTATTATTTTAAAGAGTGCTTAAAATGGCTAATAAAAAGCCTTATTAGAGTACCACAAACCACAAAAGTAGAGCTAACAAAATCGCCTCTTTGTTGCTACGAATTTCTTGTGTGGGGCGATATTATTTTTGATGCGGCGAAACCGCAGCCGACTTAGCGAAGTTTACAGCCTCTGGCCTGTGCTCTAACGAATAACTTAAAAGTTGGCCGGTGCGTCTTAAGTTCGTTCACGTAGGTACCAAAGGCCCTCGCGCCCGGATCACGGAACGTGGTTGGCTTTGTTTAGATTTTACTAAAGGGATGCCTATAAACTGGAGATAATTTTTGACTTCCAATATGAAAACTGAAATATTTTTCTGCAATTATAGTTAAAAAATTATGAGTGAGATCTATTAACGTTTTTACAACAAAAAACATTTATTAAATAATAAATGGAAATTAAGTTCTAGTCTATATTCGGTATTCATAGAAATGTCTACCTAAGAATTGTCAACAAATAAGGGACCTACCCAGAACTCACAGACCCCAGTCGTATTTCCCCAAAGGGCCATTGCCTTGCACTCTGACCGGTTCGATTCTTATACGAATACAACAATCATATACTTGTAATTGGTACTGAGAGATTTATTGCCCCGTCTCCGAGAGTTTACCCCGGTAAACATTTTATCTAATCTTAACGCTCATTATTCCTTGATTGAGTGCTTTGCTTTTGTTTTCTTATTATTACTTTATTAGATTATGGATTCCTCTTCAACTGAATTAGCTGTCACTATTTATTATTACAGGTTTTGACGAGGCCGTTGGTTGAGTGATTAAGATGCTTGCCTTAACGCCTAGCGCTCTCAGGGGTCCCAGAATCGACTCCCGACAGGGTCAACTTTGGAAATGAACTCTTCAAAGTTGGCACTGAGCTGGAACTTTAAAGTAGTGGCAGGGCACACTGCATTTCACAGTCATTTGGACAGTCCGTCTGGCGGCAATACTGAATCATCGCCTTACAGAAGACCACTGTGAAATAACAGCATGTGTGCTGTTTTGTTTCGGTGAATTAGTAGGTAAGTGCTGCGAAAGCCGAGCCTTATCACCAGCTGCCATCAAGTGGACGGTCAGCCTGTCTGCCGAATTTAAAATAAGAAAGTGGAGCAAACTATTGGAACCAACCTTTTCTGTTATATTATGAAGGTTATTTTTTTGCTACTTAAACTAAAGGCGAATGTTTTTTATGACTCATTTTATGTAGAGATGATATTTTAGTGCCATAGACAAGATAAATACCGAATAGTTGAAGAAATTTAAAGCCATTATAAATTATAAATATTGCGAAGTTAAGTATTTTTTAAACTGTATACACAATTTTCAGATATTTTTGATGAATCCGTGTTTATTGTGTGTAGGTACATGCTTTGCGAAAACAATGTAGTTAAGAAAGAAATAAACACAGAAGTCATATTAAAGTCTCCCCCGAATAAATGAACTAATCAGTGTGGAGTGTGGAGAGGGTGGAACGAATTTTTTTCCTAATAAAAAGAACACTTCTCTGTTCATAAAAAAATCTCATTTTCTTTATTGCACTGTGCTTAATGCGAATTGAGTGGTGTGCAGTTATGATTCAAGAATGCGAATAATTTTAAGTAACGGTACTTGTAGGTACTATTCTGTGGTAACGGCGAACTTGATTAGCAGTTTTCTTTGTTTTGAAGTACTTCGTTTATAATACACATTTATACATATGTATATGAAATCCTACAGTTGGCCATAGACTTTTAGTTCCTTTAGTTAATATTTAGTTCAGCAACCATATTAAAGTGATTAAAGACTAGCACCAGTAGCCAGACACTTTCAAAAGATCATCAGTAAGACGTCCATTGATTATGGCCACCGCCATAATTTTCCAATAGGATCGGTCAGAAGCAGCTTGAATCAACCATAGACTGTCAAAAAACAACTGTAAAATAATAGCAGATTTTGTTGAATACTAAGATCATGTTTCCAGCACACAGTTTATCAAAACACAATATACAAAAGTTCGCCTATAAAATCCTAAAGATAATAACAATAAAAGTGGCGCCGCGTCGACCGATGGGGCTTTTAAAATGTTGTAAAAACTCTACTGCTTTGATCAGGTAACAGTTGGTAAATGAGATTCGGTCGATGCTTTAGTAAACTTTTAAACTTACCGAAATTTATAATTTATAATATTTATATTTTAAATGGGGACAAATTAATTCCGCACATAAGTGCTTTATGCATATACCTACTCGTAGGTTCGTTGTCAGGGATACAGAATAGGTTAAAGGTTTTTACACAAAAAAAGGCGCGGACGAAGTCGCGTGCGAAAGAAAGTAGTATTTATATAAATAAACTTTTAAATTTTAAAGTCGCGTTTATAAATAAATCTATCTATGATATAATTAAAATTATAAACTAACCCCGACTTTCTATTGAGTCCAAACACGCTATATCTGCTGGGGTTATAGGAGTTGGGTTTCCTGCAGACTACTTGATGCTCCAGCATCAGGTCAATGTCATGGAAATACCACCGAAGTAGGTAACAATACCTATACCAAATTTCACATCCATCGAACATGTCGAAGTTAGTGGAATCCCTTCGTTAACTAGGAAATGGGCTGATGGTTTTAAAACGCCTTAACAGATCTTCATAAATTATAGTTAACAATAATCCCGATCACGTCAGCTTTCAAACAAAAAAACAGCTTTCAACATTTTTAGACAAAATGTGAAACTTTTATATCACTAGATTTATTTATTAGGCACATTTTGCCTTCATTTATAATTTAGATAATTACCTACTTACCGGAAAAATAATGTGCTTAACTCTGATATAGAGCTAAACATTCATTCTATTTCTTTAACAAAAAATATTTTTATCATAACTTTATGTGCCATATTATTAACGGGACAGATGCACTTTTTGTGTAAAAAATCCTATTATCTACGCCCTAAAACAAAGGTTCATTAAACAGTCGTAAACTTAAAACGCAGGGGAAAGGTATAAAGTACCTACCTAGATACCTACGTTGTAACAAATGTCAGTCATAAAACGTAAAATATAAGCTATAATTACTGATAAACCTAAATACTTGTATCACTTATCTTATTAGACTTGATATTTCTTATTACGATTACACAATAGGCAGGATAATAAGGTATCTACTATCTGTCTCCATTTGAAGGACCTGATTATATTCGCTCTTCAAAGTATATTCACAAACTTTGAAAGGATGCCAATAAACTTGAGGTATGTATGAGCTAGTCCAGAAAAGTTATCAGTTTTTCTTGTTTTTGTCAAATACTTACCTAAGTCAATAAAAATATCAGTTTGAATTGGCCTTTTTTCGCATGGGCTACCTAAATCTTTTGTTAGAATCTGTTGTTAGAGTTTAGAAACGAATGTACAATAAAAATGTCGCTTTTAAATACAATATAGGTATCTGCAAAAAAAGTCCACGACAGTAGAAATTAATTATGTCTATCTCCTAATGATAAGTAATTATCAGTAGGTACTTAGGGTAAATCGGCCGGTTCACGATCAATTAGTGACCATCATGTCTTGAAAGTAACATAACTCTTAAAAATATCAACGAAGGATTAAATAAAATATGATAATCGATACACAAAACTTTAAACTGTTTAATAAATGTGCAGATTTGTGCGTGTTTACGTGTTTGAACCATATAAATCATGTATTACGAAAATAAATACTTTTTTCGGTTCCCGATCAGATTCTGTCAGTTTCCGGCCACAAGTTTTTGCCAGTTTACGATCACTGAAAAACGCTAAAAATTGAGCTTACTTGCTATTAAATTAAGGTCCAAATTAAAGGTAGACTATTTTATTCATAAAAATAAAAGAAAGTGGAGAACAGATCAGGTTATTACTACTCCTTTTGGCAAAATTCACACGTATAAGCAGAGAGTGCTGCTTCAGCATCTTCTGCTTCTTGTGCATCACTGTGCATTTCAGATGAAACCAATGGGTACAATAATCGCGTCCTATATTTTTATCTAATTCATTCTCAACGTCGCTAATTAGGTCTTCGGAACATTGACTGCATTGCAAAACTACTTTTTTTAGTACTTCTTGCTAAAGTTTTCTTCTTATTTAAGTATTCTTTTCTCTTTTTCCTTTAATTACTTTTTCTTTTGCTCTCAATTGCTGCCTTGGTTTTTTTCTATTTCAAGATTTTCCTTAACTTCTTCTCTCTTTCCATAATGTTCTCGCCAAGCCTGTGATGATATAGCGCTTGGCAATTTAGGCTAGACATGTTGTTAAGTTTTTAGTGATAGTGACTCGGGATAAAGCAAATGCTTCTCAAAAACGTCGTTAAATGACATTTGATTATGATTTGATCTGTGAATTAGTTAAGTCATTTTCTTGGGTTAAATTCTCTTTACCATGAACATCTGCTGATACTGTAATAGCGTAACATTGGTCATCAGATGTCAATTGACTGATTGGCTGTGTGATATTTCAATCTCATTGAGATCCATCTGTGAATTAGTTAAGTCATTTTCTTGGGTTGAATTCTCTTTACCATGAACTTCAGCTGATACTGTATTAGAGTAACATTGGTCATCAGATGTCAATTGACTGATTGGCTGTGTGATATTTCAATCTCATTGAGATCCATCTGTGAATTAGTTAAGTCATTTTCTTGGGTTGAATTCTCTTTACCGTGAACTTCAGTTGATACTGTAATAGCGTAACATTAGTCATCAGACGTCAATTTACTGATTGGCTGTGATATTTCAATCTCATTGAGATCCATCTGTGAATTAGTTAAGTCATTTTCTTGGGTTGAATTCTCTTTACCATGAACTTCAGCTGATACTGTATTAGAGTAACATTGGTCATCAGATGTCAATTGATTGATTGGCTGTGTGATATTTCAATCTCATTGAGATCCATCTGTGAATTAGTTAAGTCATTTTCTTGGGTTGAATTCTCTTTACCATGAACTTCAGCTGATACTGTATTAGAGTAACATTGGTCATCAGATGTCAATTGACTGATTGGCTGTGTGATATTTCAATCTCATTGAGATCCATTACTGAGATATCGTTCAATGAAATGTATGAACCTGGTTCAGGAAAAGTGATATTTTCAGCAATGTTTTCATCAGTAACTAATAAAGTGTTGCTAATAACTTTCGAAGTGGCTAACGTAGTTATATTAATGTTTTGGCTTAATGGCATTGTAGAAGCGACTACCGTCTGATCTCCCAACCCCAACCCCGAGAGCCTCATCCGTAGTTTAGCAGGTGCATCTATAAAGATTATATCCATGCTTAAATTTGATTTGGCTAAACGGAATAAGGATTCAAAGATCCCGATCACCAGAATATTGTCAATGAACAAAAAGAAACAACATAATCGCTAAATAGTCAGTATACGATCACATAAAACTGTGGAATTTCTATGGAAAAAGTTAAAAGTCGACAACAGGTCTTTTCCCGACCACCTGGTTACTGGCAGAAATTTCGTGTACATTACGTCAAGTTATCGTTTATTTAAGCCGATCGCCATCTGACGTATAATTCAATCATTGTATATTGATTCTATACAGTTCATAGAATTCCCGTAAAATTCAAATAAAATTTCAAAAAAGCTTCACAAGGATTTGACCGAAACCACCCGTTGACGATCAGGTGATCGTAAAAGGAAAAAAGATAGTTTTTTACCATCCCATCGCGAACACCTTAAATTATAGTAAATAAATATTTTTTTTTAGTAAAATGTTGTATTAGAAGTAATAATAACCATAGTTCAACATTACAAACACAATAACAATGCAGAATTTGCAACAAAAGTAATTTTTACTGACGATTGAAAGATTGCTTCTCACTAATTTTTTGGTAAAATTTTGTTTCAAAAACCGCGCAAACGCACCGGTTCATTTTCACCTGCTCACTGATCAAAAACAAACGCATTTTTTCGTTGAAATTGGTGATACGAATGACAGTAATAGATAGAACATGCATATTCAAGTAAAATCATAGCTTATAAGGCGTTGATATGATTGTTTATTGAAGTTTTCCATAAAGTGATCGGGAGCGGGCAGTGATCGGCGAACCGGCTGTTTTACCCTACATAACTAACTTAAACTTATTGATAATGAAAAACAAAAACAATTTCTTGATACAGTTAACGATATCTAAACTTATGTGTTTATCGTTGTGAGTAGGTATTTATTTAAGAATAAATTTGCCTTACGCAATATATAAATCTAATTAATATCTTGGGAGTTATGACAAAATAGAAATTACCTAGATGTAATAGTTACTTTTTTAAAGTAGATATGCTTGATACAAAAAATATTAAGAAAAATTTAAGTAGGTACCTAAGTAAAATTAAAAACAAATTGCAGACCTTAATAAATTTAGCCTAAAATAACAATACAACACATAGTAGAGCCCATTTCCCTATCCTTTCCAATTCCTTAGACTGGCCATACACGGGCAGCTCAAGCAGTCATAGTCAACTGCTTGATGCTGCCATTAATAACTGCGGAAGCAGTTGGTATCAACTGCTCGACAAGTCACGAACGAACGGGAGGCGCGCGCGACGTGGAATGAAGAGCGCGGGCGGAGGTCACTGCGTTCGAGCAGTCGCTGCTCGACCGCACGGTGAAATTTCACCCCCCTGCCGACCGCCCGAAGCAGTCACAACTGCTCGGCGGTTCCGTGTATGTATCTACATATAAGACTGTAGTTCACTATGCAGTCGCAGCTTGAAGCAGTCGGTCCTGACTGTTTCAAGCTGCCCGTGTTGGCTGGCTTATCCTTAAAATCCTACTCTAGTCGGCAGCGCACTTGCAGCACCTGTGGCGTGCTTGTGTTATAGGCGACGACTGCCAAGTAGGTACCATCAAGTGGACCGTCCTTAACATAAAAAAAAAAAACAAAGTATTGTAGTTTACAATAACAATGGAAGACATTTAATAGTGAATTAATTAATAACACAATAAATAATATAATTTTATGTTTTATTAATTCGTTTTAAGTTATCTACGTTAAATATCCAACGTTTTTATTTATTTTCGTGTTTACTTTCCTCAGATGTATGTAATTAAGTATCTATTGTAAATCTATTTTTCGTCCAAAATTTCGGGTTAAACACCTTCTTTTACGCCATGAGTGATAATAATAAAAGTTATATTTCGTTTGTATACTTTACATACTAACAGCTAGAGTTCCCTGCCCACTAGACGAGATTTTTGTCTTGTCTAAAGATTAAAAAAAAAAAAATCGCAGCAAAAATTAAAAACATTTTCAAGTTACAATTTTTTAATTTAGGTACTTTGGCCTAATAATACCTTCATTCATAAATATAATTATTAGCATTTAGAAATAATTTTCGAATTTTCTGTCCCATAATGAATCCGAGACTCTACGACTTCGGTACATATATTTTAGACATCTATAATTACGTACAACAGTTCACTCCTTACTAATTATTGGTTGTAGACGCTACACGCGAAATTAAGTCTTACCAGGAACAGAATAAGGTTTCGCGGTCAAATGGGGGACTAATTACTGATCGTCGCTTGGGAATAAACCGAAAACCATTTGCTCGTATCAAACTTACATGTGTAAATACCTTGATGATTGTCGGGTAAAAGGTTGTGATTTGAGAACTCCCTGTAGATAATAATTAGGTGTGTAGGTGCAGGATTAGTTTTGAAATTTTAAAGTGGTGTTCACTAACTGTTCTGTATAATTTGGTTAAACGGTTGAACAAAACTAATATTTAACTGTCGGGAAATCCAAGGCTTTTAGACTTATTGCAGTTCGGTGTTATAAATCTTGTGTAGATACTTTTCACTTCATGCTTTGGTGTATTAGGTTGACCTAAGTAGGTACCTAATAAGTTTTTCTGTATAGTATAAAAAGTAATCGTTTCGGAAGTAATAATGGAAAAATTTCCTCTTTAACCAACTTATTTCGCCTATTATTAATAGATAATAGAAAGGGAAACATAAAATACTACCTGGTACTACCACAACTTCGTCAGAGTTGAAAAACGCCTGACAAAATATTAATTTAATAAATCGTTATTCCTGGTATGGTTAGCCTGGCGTTGGATTTTTATTTTTATAATGATCACTCTGGAACAGTCTTTTTTTTCTATTTTTTCCAGGATCAAAAGTTAGTGCTATTGTTAAACCAGGTAATAAACTATCTGTGTGCCAAATTTATACCAAATCCTTTGAGACGTTTTCGCGTGAATGAGTAATAAACCTCCATACATCCAACATCGCGAACTATCACATTTACAATATTACCATGTAAATTGTATAAGGCAAAATAGTTGAATAATTTTACAAGTGAAGTATTTATCGGTGCATAGGTAGGCACATAGTAGTTAGAGCAAGATTAGTGCCGCGTGCTTCGGTCTAAGTCATAATTGTGCATAATAACCGTCGGGACAAAGGTGGGGAAGTTGCGAGGTGCGGTTTGTGGTCCCACCTCGCTTCGCTAACAATTTGTGGGCGAGCTAAGTTATGCCGACGCCTTGTGATAGGTACGCGTTGTTGTTTCGTCTACAGTTCGCCGTGTAACATCGACCGTGTGTTGCTATTTATTATCATTCAAGCAAAATTTAGGTAGATACTTTACACAATTTACTAATTAAGTGTTGAAATTTTCATTAAGTAACTTACAAAACATGCAAAGTAATTTTTTTTTCTATCAATGACTATTTCATTGACAACGTATCTTTATAATTATAATTTTTATATTGTATAATTTTAATAATTTCAGTGTATCCTAAACAACGCAAAGGAATTTGATGCGGTTTTCACCATTTATTATCTAGATAATTTTTCAGAGAAGTTTTATATAGACTAATAATAAAACTTAAATATTTTTTTATGTAAACGACGAAAAGGCTTACTTAAACTAAACCTTAAGAGATTAAAAATGATGCATTATATAATATTGTAAATTCTTTAAAATTCTATGTTACGGTTGACTCAAAATAACCATTTCTTAAGCTACATTAGCCCATTTCTCCAACTCTTATCTAATCCTTCCATTTTCGGTAGTGCACTTGCAGGACCTGTGGCGTTGCTCGTGATATAGGCGACGGTAGCCACCTACCATCAAGTGAACCGTCAGTCTGTCTGACGTTCTTACATAAGAAAATTTGATGCCAGTTTTCCATTCCCCGTCGTATAGTTCCGCTGGTTTGCTTCGCATTTCCGCTTAGTGTGGTATTAGTAGCAGCTCAGCATTGACTGTACTGATAGTTTACTGAAGTACTAACTTTTGACTTTGGATAGTTTTAAAACCTAAGAGCAGGTAACCTACATGTGGTTTCATGTTATGTTATAAATTTAGTCACCAGTCAGTCTAATTCACCTTCAATGTATGAAGGATATAGAAAATAAAACGACAAAAAGTAATTAGATTTATTTTATTATCCATGTGTAAATGGATACATAGTGATATTAAACTTTACAATGTTTTTGTATTGGACAAAAACATTTGTACAGTTTTTATTAGATAATAGAAAAGAGTTTTTCTAAAACGTTTATGATTACATCTAAAATAGTATACAGTTTCAACTTACGTTACGCATGAAAGAACATCCATTGTGTGAATATGAAAACAAATAAATGCAAGATCGTTTCACACGATTTATGAATAGAAAAACGTAACGTAAGTGAAAAATCTGTAGTTATCCTTAACATATATGGTTACATTAAAACTATTAATACATTTCACTAATCGTGTAGGCATGTAATTAATTTACGAATGCTTTCTAACATCTGCTTAGAAATTACGGCCGATAAATGCTTACTCAAATTTAAGTACTACATCAAACTTTAAACAGAGTCATCTTTACCGGTAAAACAAATTTAAAAAAAAATATGCATTTAAAGTCTGCTTATCGACAAACGAAAAAAAAAAATATTATCACAATAAATTACTATCACATATATGTAAAATAGTAATTTATTAAAATAAAGTAATGATTCATTACAAAATAAATGTAAACTTCGTTAAAAAAAAAATATAATAATAATAATGATAATGCACGGTAAAAAAGAGTCATAAAACTATAAATAAAATAAACATAAACAAGTTTTACGTACAAATTCAGATTACATAGCTTACGCGGGAAAATGTGGCTACCCTCCTATTGAAGCTACTTTGTAATATCATACTAACACAACTGTTTCATAAACAAAATGTTCGTTACATTAAAAACATATTAGTAGATACACTTACAACTATACCATCAATAATATATAACTAATTCAGAACCACACGATCCAACAATCGGACATCCGTCAGCAAATACATACTCTATACGTATTATTTAGTTAAATATCAAGTTTCATTTTGGCGTATAAAACAATAAAATCTAAATTAAATACACATTATAAAAGCAAAACGACAGTCTTGTTCATTACATCAATAAAACAAAAAAAAAAAAATTAAAAAAAAATCAAATTATTTTAACATAAATTGTAAATGGTCGCTGAATCAAAATATTTATCAACATGTCAATGTCAATGTTCATTCATAAAAAAACCCATGAAAAAGCCATTAAAGACTTTATATATTGTTGGGAAATTTTAAAAAATCTGGCTATAACTTTAAAAAAAAACTTCATGGAAAGTGAAGAAGAAAAAAAAAACGATAGCGCTCTCATTTTATAATTATTACAAACTACGATAATAGACAATTTTTAAAGCCTATAAAAAAATCTTATAATTAATATTACCCTATTTTCCGATTATATGCATTCATAGACGATGACATATAAAAAAAGTTAATATAATCAATGCAGGGTTCTCTTTCTTTTTGGACGAACACAAATACAAAATTCGTGTACGTATAGCACCAAAATGTTGATAGATTTATGTTCAGTCAATTCTTGTATTCAAAGTTTATATTTCAAAGCTAAAAATCACAGGTTTTAAATAAAAAATCATCTTGATTGAAACGAAAATAAAAAATCATATCATTGCATTAAATTATCTTCATAGTAATGGAAATGTTTAAATGCAGTTCTATGAAGCATCTTACTTATTTTAAAAACGCTGCCCAAATAAAACTTTCTCATTTAAAGCAATACCACTTTCCTTCAAGTAAAAAGCTTGCAAATAGTACACCGTCAAACAAACAGCGATAATGGCAAATAAGAGTCAGTATGAAGATAACTTACTTACTGTTTTCAATAATAATAAAAAAATTGTTCACATTTGTAACTTGGACGTAAGCTAAGCTGCTATTTGAGGGCTAAGTCAAGACAGTTGATACTGATCGGAACGTTTACGGCGAAACAATTCTTGAAAAAAGAGTTTCTTAAACACCAGATGTTTTGACCTCCTAATGTTTACAGCCAGTGAAAACTGCTTTAAAAAAACCATCACTTACTTTACATAACCAGCATTACGAGATATATTTAAATACATATTTTTTCTAAAGCAAATGTTTCACTGGAAAGAGTGCGGCTGGAACCACACTAGATTTAAAATGTCATAATACAAGTTAGGGCCGGCGCCAACTGGCGGTATGGCACGGCACGGCACTTGCAAACGATTTTTTCCTAAACATATTATTTTCAACCTTATTGCAATCAACTTAGCGCTCATACTCCTTTATTACAATACTGAGAGGCCGTAGCGTTCCGCGTCATGTTAAGTGATGCTTCGGCACGCGCGTCGCCGCCTGCAAAGGAGTGCGAGTGCTAAAACCATTGCAATAACCGTCAGTCGGCGATGGCTCTCGAGTGTTTAAGAAGCTCTTTGATTATTCGACGGTAAGAACACTATGTTGTTTACAGGTCGGTGTCGTACCACGCGGCGACATTGTTGTTGTCGTGCGGCGGTTCCGGGAATGCGAGGTCGGCGGCTGCGCTCGCCCTTTCCGCTTCCGCCGTGTCCATTCCCATGTCCATGTCCATTCCGAAGCCGCTGCCGATTTCGAGACCCTGCATCGAATCTATCGGTATCTGATCGTAGCCTGCAAAAACACAAACATCGACTTGAATTTTTTTTAATGAATTTATGTAAACCAGAATTTTATTTTATTGATAAAAAAGGTAAACAAACAATTCACGACATAGAATTTTCCAGTTTTAACATTAATTACACATTCATATATACAGGAATTCATTTACACTCATTAAATATAATATTCTTTACAATATGTATCCAAAATTATTGCATATTTTCAGAGGAAAATGCAAAAAAACTCGATAAAATCGTCATATAACCTACGATATCAATAGACGTCACAGAGGTTTTGTCTATGGTTGTAGAGACGGCACATGACCTAAGTCATTTTGGAGTCACATGAGGTTTTGATTCGTACATAAATTATTAAGTTCACAATTCTACATACATTTTTAAAGTTTTAGTTTATCATAATTCATAACCGTAGACGAAAACACTTTATGAAATTATTTTTGATTAAATGGCATTAATATAGTATACTTATACTTAAAATAAAATGGTACAATAACACTAACTAAAGTTTACTGTTAAGACATGAAACTTTGTTAACGTTGTTTTATTTTTCAAATAACAAGTAAACAGACAAGAAATTCATCACATTAAACAGTACGAACAAGTTCTAAGTTACTCACTGAGTCAACTCTCTTTGATATGCCTATTGTACAAATCCCATCTCTAAAACAGGTCAGTGACCCTGGCGACGACATATTTGTTTACCTTTTTTATCAATCAAATAAAATTCTGGTATACATATTTTGTGGATTAAACTGTAGACGATTTAAGGGATGAGTTCGTTGCTTTTCTTTAGTTACCACTTCACAAAATGTAATCGTTTTACTGCTAATAGGCAAGAGATTACACCAAAAATATAGCAATACTTTTAAGTTTTATAACGCATAATTGTGGACGTATAAAATTTGACAAATAACAATTGGCATAGAGTAATTTCATTTCTGAGGTGTTTGAGGTAAACAAATCTTACAACTTATTAAGAAAACTATCGAGACCTGATTCCAGTATTTTGTTGCATTTTACAAGTCCCTTCGTAATGGCATGGTCACTCGAGAATAAGAATACACATATATATTATTATTATTATTATGTTATGACGCTTTCAATCACCAAATACCTTTCAATTTGTGTTAGTAAAAAACAGTGTATCAGTATTAATTAGTGGGTGTTAGAAACATACCAATCAATGTGTAAGTAAAACGCTTGCTTGTTGGCTGCACATGCTTGTTAGGAAATAAAGTATTAATCGCAGTATAAAAATGTTAACCCTTTATATTTTTCTTAAAAACTGTAACATTTCAGGATGAATGAACCATCGCAACCATTAAAAAATATCCTTAAGAAGTTGGAAAAGCCTATACAGATAAATAAAATATTGGGAGGCAGTCTAATGTTGGAAATTAAAAAAAAAAATAGTGTAAAATATTTCCATTATAAAGTTTAATGTTCAACGCTAGTCTAGTAAATTATTGCTTTGAGTGGTTTATCGTAAAAATAAATAACGTCGAAACATAAATCGATAAATTTTCTTTATAAACTAAAAAGTAATGACATAAATTTACTTCACTTTGATTTCCAAATTTTTGTTGAAATATGATACCATCTAAGTTTAAAGATATATTTTTATTACGTCTTCATTTGAGTGTCTAGTTGTGGTAGTTTTAGTCCTTAGGATATGTAACTTCACTTACAAGGAATCTCCAAGCATTGTGACCTATGTAATCTTTGTAAAGTAAACAAATTATTTTTATTTTATTTGTTATTATTTTTTTAACATTTAATTCACGCAATATCCTCGAATATTTGTTTTAAGATTTGGTTTGTTCAAAGGAAATTGCTTTATTAGAAGTCTTAAACCAGCTTTTATAACTTTATTGAGATAGGTTAACATTCTCATCCTGAACCTTTTATAAACAATACATATATAATACAAAAACAACAAATACATATATAATACAAAAACCATTTTCTATAAATATTACATAAATAACAAATTAGTGATCACACAAAGTAATATTATTCCCATCACCTGTTTAGTGATATATAGGTCCCGGATTAAGCTGCATGTAAAGAAGAAAGAAATTTATTTATAAAAACCTTATGATAGGAACATATAAGAGTTATTTAATAAAAATGTGCAACAAAAATGTTAGGGAAGAGATGATACTGCAAGATTCTGGTAAAGGAAAATGAACCTAAATTATTTAAATTTTACCCTTGAGTACCATTTAATTGCTCAATATATTTTGTTGAGCAAGTTCAACAGTGACGTGACACTCAATGGCGAGAAAACAAAGTAATATACTTAAAATGATCAGTTAGTATATTAAATGCTGTGAAACCTATTTTGAGATTATGCAAAATATATTTTTCTTGCTTAGCAATTTTTTATTGCGTCAAATTATCATTTATCTGTCGCTAATCTAATACTTTAATAAATTTTCCCATACATATGCAAATATTACATAAATTGAAAATAAAGAAAAAAAAAGTTTGAAATAGAAGATTGAACAAAATTATTATTGTATTGGGATTGAGTGTTAACGAGTTAATTTTAATGTAAAAATAAAATGAAAATACCTATGACTAAGTGCTAATACAGTAAATAGCACTCTGAAAAATAACTGTCAGCTTTCAATATAGTTCACCAACTTTTCTTTTGAGCCCATGCATGTTAAATATTTACTTACAGCAAATAATATTCATATTCTTTTGTAAGATCGCTTCATTGAAAGTTATTCAGTTATCCCTTTGAGTATATAGTTACATAAAATGTCACAATTAAAAACAGAAAAGGGCCAATCTGTTACCTTGTTGATGAAAAGACGGCCGCGTTCCATACAACCCTTCGTAGCCTTGTTCAGGTGCGAGCATGTCCTAGAGAATGGCCCGATACAATCAAAATCAAATAAAACAGGATCAAAATAAAACTAATCTAAACGGTAAACACATAAAAATGAACAGCATATTTTTTCACACAAATTAAAAAGTTGAAATTAAAGAATAAAATCAAATAAAAAAACAACAATTGGCCAAATTTAGTGCAACAAAAAAAAAATTAAGAAATTTTGAATTTCTTAAAAATATATTTTGTTATTTTTCTTTAATAACAACAAAATTCAATATTTAGGAAAGCTTTCAAAAGTTTAAATTGACTAATATACAAATTTAATTTATATACATAAAGTATTGTTTTCAAAAAGTAAGCGGAAGTAGGCGCGCTCACATAGCAGAGCACTATTTGTGAACTCATTAAGGTATTATATTAATACCAAGTTTCATTCGTTTAGAGATATGACTAGCAAACAAATTAATCATGTGCAAATAGAGTTTAGTGCCATTATTAAGCAAGGTAAAACTCTTCAAACCATTGTCAAAATGAATGAATTGTCAGTTGTTTATGGTATCATTGTCCTGATAAAACCATGATTTACAAATGAAACGGGCTCTTTAAACGTGAATTCTCTCTATTGAAATTGACCCTCGCCCAGGATGACCCATCGTGGTCACCTCAATCGATAACGTAAAAATGTTTAAAAAAAACCAACATGATCGAGAAAAAAACAACTTTATAAATTTGTTGGAGAATATAACTTTACAATTTTGTGAATTCTACATGATCATTTTGACAGGTCAAATGTCACATTTTTTGAATAGCTTTGTATTCGTCAAATGTCTTGTTTTTGAAACTTGCAATAATTTGAATTCTTGTTCTCATTACTAATACAAATGTAAAATATTGGGATACATATTTTATCCCAAGAATGTGTATGCGTGACATTGTTCATAATAATAATAAAATAGGTTATTCGATAAGGTGTTATATAAAAATTATTGCGAATAATAAATAGCACACATAGTACACACATTTATATGACCACAGACTGAAGGAGGGTAGAAAACAAATTTGTCTATGGTACCTGTAAATCTGGCTGCATGCCGAGATCGTTGGGCCACATCTGATGCTCGTCGCGGAACAAAGAGTTTGTGAGCTCCATAGAGAGTCTCTTCTTGTAGTCATGCGGCTTGTCTTCAGACATGCGGAACAACACCGCAGCTGCATAAGTGGCGACACCTGTTACAATGTTTTGTTACAAAAACAAACAAATTAAAGGACTATATAGTGACAATAGCGATTTCTTAATAGGAACCTAAATACAACAGTGAGTATAAACAACGTTCTGTCCTCGGAAGAATTCGTTTCGTTTAGTAATTCCTAAATGAGAAATGCATAGAGAATTCAGACAGAAAATCATTTACAGTATTCATTATTTTATTTGATTTTATATAATTATATGTATTAACTAACCAATGCGTGTGGACATTTTAAGATATGAATACATAATTTTATAAACAAGAACTGATATTGTAAATTAAACAAAAAATAAAGTGTTTGTATGTAACAAAGTGTAGGACAATTCTCTCACACTTGCGGCATTTTTTAACTTTTAGCGTTTTCATATTCATCGTAAATTCTAAACGAAAGGTCCGATTCGGCAAATATAAAAAGGATTTTACAATCAACCGTGATTGTGAATTTAGTTGGATAAGGATTAATAACATGACATGAAATGAATATCCATATTTCCATTCTACTCGAGTTTTGTTGATTGACTATTTTGAACAAAAATAGATGCTCGCTAACAACTTTTTTGTGGGTAAGAAGAATGAGTACTATAATGTACATTATTTTTATTCCAAACCACAATGTAGATTTTTCAATGTTGGGTTGAAAACAAGTTTTTTATTGTACTTATATAATACTAGCTGGTGCCCGCGACTTCGTCCGCGTTGAACGATGAAAGGTACCCTATGACCTTTCTGGTGTCCCAGACAACGTGTATGCAAAATTTCATGAAGATAGGTTCAGCAGTTTTTTTGCGTGAAATAGTTACAATCATCCATATTTAACTACTAAAAACAAGAACTCTTTACTAAAAACAAAAACCCCAATTAAAATCCTATAATAAAAAAAATTAAACTCCAAAAATGAATGTCCTAAGTTTAAAATAGAATTACATAGTATAAAATAGTCTCTTTCCGCGGTCTGTCCATCTGTATGTTTAGATCTTTTAAACCAACGGATTTTAAAGTTTTTATATATTAACGCGGAAGTCACGGGCACTAGCTAGTTCAGTATAAAATGTTACATGATATATTTACGTCGAATTGATTCCCTTATCATTATGACAACCCAATAGGCGGTGAAGTGAAGCGGTTAAAGCTTAAAATCAACACCCAGTTATTAAAAAAATATTTAATAATTTGCGATAACTCTTTATCTTTGTTATATTAATGATAAATGCTATTGTTGAGATGGGCCAAATGTTGACATTAGTGGTTAGTGCTCTTGGCTCTCAAGTCGCTTGCTCATATATTATTAACCATTATGGCGGAAGAAATAATTGAAGGAAAAACGTTTCTGATAACCGGAGGCGCTTCTGGTCTTGGGGTACGATACGCTGAAGCATTTTTAGAAGAAGGCGCAAAGGTTTATTTTTTAAACTTGTTTGTCTATATTTTTTTTAAAGATGATCATGAATTTGATGGAAAGAAACTAGATATTTATAATTTGTATAAACATTTATGTTAAGTAATTACATTTAAATATTTAAGGGCGGAGCTATTCTAGATGTTGACGAGGAAAGGGGCAAAAAATCGGCCGAAAAGTTAAATAAAAAATACAATAAAAAAGTTGTATTCATAAAATGTGACGTTAGTGATGAAGAAAACTTGACTAAGGCTTTCGATGAAGCTGTCAACGTGTTCAAGCAGGTGGACATAATTATCAACAATGCTGGAATCATGAATGATTCGCCAGGATCGTGGCGTAAGGCATGCGAAGTTAACTGGGTACGGTATTTAATATTTCTTTAAATTGTATTGTTATTAGTCGTCTAACTTGTTAGTCTGCAGTGATATTGTTTTTTTACCAATCTTCAGCATAGCTAGCATTATTCAGCTATAATTATTCATACTTATTATGTAATTAAATTTTTGAGTTAGACGATAGATGTACAGCATCAAACTGTATCTCCCGATTTTGTTATCATCAGTTTTCTGAATTGCCTCCCACTGTGGAAGCAAATTTAAAGGCGTAGGTATTCACGTGAAGAAAAACAGTTGAGGAAAAAGAAATTATATTAATTTTTTTTTCAGGAAGCCCTCGTATCTTTAACTTTAAAAGGAGTCAAACATATGAGTAAAGATGAGAGAGGCGCAGGAGGCACTATTATAAACATTTCTTCTGTAGCTGCTTTGTTCATTTGGCCGTTTCTACCCATTTACAGTGGATCAAAAATGGCCGTACTACACTTCACCCATTGTCTCGCCGTAAGCTTTTCTTAATCAGTAACTGTGTATTTAATTGAACTTGAAAAACATTCGGTAACACTAACACTAAAAAACACATTTAACTTTTATGCGGCTACTGGCTGACCAGCGAACTTTGTACCACCTCGGAATAATAACACGTTTGATACGAAATGTATGAGAAAATTAATTTTGTTCGCAATTTTTTAACTTGGCAAAATGTTAGATTCAGACACCGACCTCACTGCAATAAAGATTAAGGCGTGATTATAATCTATTATATTGATATCCGGTAGACTGACACTTGATAGTAGGAGCTTATTAATACAAGTCAATCAACAAAGGTGCTGAAACTTATTATATCGTGACTCCTCGCTTTATTATTTTTCAGCAAACACTCGAAGGAACCGGTATAAGAGTAATGAATCTTTGTCCAGGGGCCACAGACACAGCCCTGATGACAGGGCTTGAGGAACGTGTATATACAGAAAAACTTGGAAAAGGCTTGTATAAAACATTGAAAGAAGAACATAAATTCCAAAAGTAAGACATTCTAGCTTTCCTTTAGTATTTAAGAAACTCGATTTTCATTTCATTTAATATTTTATGGCCAAGACTAAAAACTATTACGTGTGACTAATAATAAGTAATATATATTACTTTTAGAGTTGAAAGCGTCGTAACAGCGTGCATGGAGATGATGAAGAAAGGAGAAAATGGTTCAACTTGGGTTTCAAACCAGGATCGTCCACCAAAAAACATAACAAAAACAATTCACGAAGCTTTCGCTTTATTTGTAGAAGCGGCCAGTATATAATTATAATAAATAACTTTATTTGCATTTGGGAAATTAAATATAATATAAAATTCCAAAAAAAAAAGTTCGTGTATACATAATAAATATTATACATAGTATATTAACAAGTACAGTGCCTTTACGGACAGAATAAAATACATGAAAAAAAAAGTCAAGTCAAAGAATATAAATTGTTAATTGTTTTTTTTTTTTTTTTTAATTCACTATTCAAGACACCTTGGATTTTTTATGATAAACGACTAAAATATAAAAAGACCTTAAGTAAAAATTAAGCTTTTATTTACTCAGTATCGAAACTTCATACATACTGGATATCATTTTAGAATCAATGTCCCAAATTTGAATTCACAGTAAGAAAAAATTCAAAATAAAGGTGCACTTTATATTGTTAATAATTATTTTAATTAGTGGATTAAATTGTTTCTTGTTAGTTTTTTATTCTTTTAGGGATTTTTCTTATCTTTTTTTTGCCATTATTTAAGAGGTAATAAGGGCTTCATACATGAAAATTCAGGGTAACTTGATGTGGAGTCCGATCTGAGATTTGTTAAGGCATGGCTTTAAATTAAACAATATACCTGAAATAGTAATTTTAGCTGTAAGTTACAAGTAAACCAATAAAAATCAAACAATCTTGTTTTAGTAAGACAGATCAATAATAACCTCTTCTAATGCCTCGAGATTACGCCCTTTGTGAGGTCCGCCGAGATGGCCGGCGTACCTCCACTTTCGGATACGCCGAGGTTCGGACAGGGAGCGTAGCCCTCCCCGCGCTAGATAGCCGTGGCGGGGCACCGATGTGTCATAACATCCCCGCGACCTCGCCCATCTACGACCGCGCTAGGAAGGGTTTTAGCCGGCAGGAATCCCGCATAACCCCGCAGCGTCCCTTATCACTGGCAGAGGTATCCATGAGGATATCCCAACATTAAATTAAAAGGGGGGTTATCTGACCGTCAGTTATCTGTTTCCGTCGAAACAGATCAATCGAAAATGCTGTCAAGTTACTAACGCATTTTATCTCGGACTACCTTGAGGCTCGCTGATGCTGCATTTTTTCCTCTTATAACTTGCGAAGGCTTTTGATACTATCTCAATTCCTTTGTTGTTGTGGAAGCTGGAGTGATTTGGGGTAAGAGGTTTTACCCCTGCAGTGGTTTTAAAGCTACCTGTCAAATCTAGGGGAACGTGTTAAAATTATCTGCTCCAGGGCAGAGCCCCTCCGGACCACCTGTACCATTAGACAGTACCATTGGTGGTACAAATGGTACAGATTTATCCCATTAGTACCAGGGAAATAAATACAAGCGTGACACTCGACATTACTTCAATAAAAAATGTGATGGTACAATTGGCACTACTTTATTTTATTAGTAACCTATATTTTACTGTCTTAATTTTTCTAAGAATAGCGGGAAGTTTATATCGCCTACAATGAGTTGCATTTGCACATGGTGTATGTAAGTGTTTCTGTGCAGTACAGATGATTTCCGTTTCTCTTGAATTTTGGGTACTACGGTTCGAAATTCGGAATCGTTTTTAATTACTTTAAGGAACTCAAACTGTTCACTTCGGGGTTCGCCAGAGTAGTGACCTTTGACCAACTGTTTATAGCTTACATAAATGACATTGCTACTTGCTGTAGAGGTGGGGCCGAAGACATGATTCGGTATGGCTGAGGTGGGATTGACTAGGATTGCGAATTGATTGTATTTGAATCTTCTCACACTAAATAATGACAAAACAAAATATTGGACATTTTACAAAACTAATCCACGACCACCTTGCAATTGCAGTTCTATTGCGGCCACCAGTTAGTGGTTAATAGCTGTTTGTGTTCGTACCTTCGTTGCGTGAATGCAGCAATTCAGTGAGAGGAGCGGTGGCGCCCTCTGCTTCTATCATCTCAGCGCCCTCTTTGTCGGTTGCCAATTCGCACAGCACGCCGGCGGCAACGCGCTGAAACACGAAACATTCTCTTAGGCCCTTCGCACATTACGATACCAGTTGCGTACTCGTTCGCGACTCTACCTTCGTACATTACGCAACTGAAAAACAACCTAATTTTATCATTTCTAATTACACAACATATTGACGTCTTTCACCATTTAAGGCTAAGTTCACAAGACCGCGCGGAACTACTAACCGCGCGGTACAAGATCAAAAACTAAACAGTGTTCCTAGTCTCCATAGCCGCGCGGTACAATTTTTACAAACATGTATCGACCTGTTCAGTTTGATCCGGGCGGTACCGGGCAGTTATGTGTTTCAGGCCTTAATTATGTCGAGTGACTCTAGTGATGAAGCAGCTCTTTTTATTTTATATAATAGAAACAGAAGACTTCGCAAAAAAAAAAAAAGGAAAGATAAACCTACTGGATGTTTTCTCAAGCAGTCTGGAAGTTTACTTGTTGACGATACGCACGGGCGACCGAGACGGCGGGTATCGCAAGACTAGTCGCGAACGCATAGGACATTAGATACTCCGCAGAGACTCAACCTCGAGACTTGTCATTTTTGTGTATCGTAATTTGTGGTGGGCCTTAGTTACAAATACACTGCCTCAGTGCCAAATTATAGGTAAACAGTTTACATAATAGTAATATATAGAAACGCACATGCTAAAAGTTACCATCCCTCAGTGCAACAACCCTCTATGAACTCTTTTTTTTTTATCAAAACAAGGATACAAATCAAGTTTTACCTGTATATTTTCGATTTCATTAAAGAGCAGCTGAACAAAGATCGGTATGACGTCCTGTTGTCGGATGAGCTGTCGGTTGAGCCCCTCGCGGGCCAGAATGTGTAGAGCGCCCACGGCCCCTTCCACTATCTCCTCCATGCGAACTCCATCAGCAAAGGTGCCGCCAGCAGTTCCCGTCACTCCGCCCACGCCTCCGCCGGACACAGAACCGCGTTGCTGTAAATCAGTTCAATAAATAAATCTGGATACCAAGAAGCTGAATAGTCCAAATTACAAATAGATGTTATTTCTGGACCTTTAGGAGTATTTATTAAACCTACTAAAAATCTTTTAATATTAAAATTCTTTATAGAACTGATGGTGGAAACAGCAATAAAATCCGTTGCGTGGTATAGGAGGATTCAGCGGTTTGTATAACAGACAGACAGATGCAGAGAACAACTTCAAATTGTACTCATCATCATCAACTCAGCCACAGATCCGTCCACTGCTGGACAACAATCTTTCAAAATGATCAGTCAGAAACAGTCTGTATTCGTCATTGACTTGCAGCCCTTATCAACTCATCTGTCCACCTTGTGGGTGGACTCCATTTGAGAACCTCAGGCTGCAGCGGCCGCCAAATTATAGTAAAGATAATGTTGTTTGAATAGTAAGAAGTTATAGTTACCCGCTGTGTGTCGGGGAATGCGCGACGCAAAAGCCGCACCAAGTGATGAACGGCACCGTGGTCGCGCAGCGGAGCGTGGTTAGCCGGGCAGAGAGCCAAGTTGCGCACCAGCCCCACCACCGCCTTGACGAGGGGCCAACGCGACGGCGGCTGCAGCAGCTTCACGATCACCGGCAGCCCGTAGTGCAGCCGCACTGCGTTCTGCGCCAGCTCGCTCTCCACGTGGCGCGACGTCAGGTGGCGCAGAGCGCACACGGCCGGCTCCGTGATCTCCTCGCGGTCGCCCGCCGACACTACCGTGCGCACCAGCGCGTCCACGCCGCCCGCCTGGCACACCGTCACCTGCACACGTCACGTAATGTCACTCGACGTAGCAAGGAAAGGAGGCAGATGCGTCTAGGTAGTACAGTGAAGGTTTTTTATATATTACCTTGTTGCGTTGATTATTGCAAGTCAGGTTGGAAAGTATTCCGGCAGCACATGTGACGATGTTCACATCGGTGGAAGCCAAAACCTGCACCAGACTCTGCATCAGAGCCTCGAGACCTTCCACCTAATCAAATACAGAATAACATTAATTTCAGTTTCTCAAAATTTATTTCGCCATTACACTACTCATAAATTATAGGAAATTCTCACTAAATAAAGGTAACAGTCATATACTATGTACAATTGCTAATATTTAGCTATAAATCAATACCGAATAAGTAATTTTAGAAACAAACATTAAACAAATCATAAAATATACCAATTTATATTTGAAGTATGCATTGAATCACACTATTATTATAAATACGAAAGTTTATGAGAATGGAAGTATAGGTGAAATTTTTTTTCTTTCCATTCACACAAAAACTGTAAAAATATTAGGTTCCCGAGGGATCGTCCAAGAATATAATGCTTTTTGGTAACATTGTGTGAGAAAAAGAATAAAAACATGACACATGGGGTGTAACTTACCTTAGTGGCAGCATCAGAGAGATTCCTCAGAGTCCAGAGGCAGTTCTGCACAAGGCGACCGCTAGGGTTGCCGAGGTGCATGGCCAGCGCCTGCATTCCACCAGCCTCCACTATCGCGGGCTTGTTGCTCGAACACACCGACAACACCTGTCGATCATTTTTTAACGCGGGTAGACCGGGGTAAATTGGATCACTGCGCTTGAATCCCTCTGGTGTCGCAAATGTTCATAAGCGTGATCCAATTCACCCCGGTCTACATAAAAAAAAGTTGTCGACGACTATTTCTTTATAACATTATTTGGAATAGGTATTTAATTTACAGGTATAAGAAATCTTAAATGCATTTCCTACCTTAAGCACCCTGGATGTAGTCCACAATAGCTTTTCGTAGTCGTATGATCGCATAATTCGCACAAGTTCAATGGGCCCCTGTGATGCTAGTATTATCAACTTTGATTCTTGGTTTCCATACGCCAAAATCTGCAGGCAATCGGTGACAATCGCCAAGAACTTAACGTTGTTTCTCTGTAGCAAAGCTACCATTTTCTGTAAACCGCCAGCAAGACGGACGGCCATCTTGGATCCGTCCTGATGCAACAAAAGATTGTGCAGGGTCGTAATCGCATAAAAGAGAACAGCTTCCACGGGTGAACTGAGAAGTTTGACCAAAGCGGGAATGCCTCCGCTCTTGAAGATCGCGAGCAAACCCTGACGGTGGTGCGACAGATTGTGTAAAGTTCCAACCGCTCCCTTTGTGGTTTCCAGATCATTGCTATTGGATATGGCCCGGACTAGGGCGGCGACCATCTGAGGTGAATTCATGATGGCGTGGCGAGACGCCTCTTTCTTGGAGAGCTGGTGGACCATCATGGCCGCCTGCGACACCACAACTTGATCTTCATCATTAAGAAGCTTAATCAATTCCGGAATAGCCCTGCATAGCAAATATTTAAATACATTATTAAACCATTTCATCACGCATTAAGCTAATTCTGAAACAATTTTGATAATGACCTGGTCGCCAGATCTGCGTCATCCTGATAGTTGATCAGATTGACTACAGCATGTTTCAACATTTGAGACGGTTCCGAAAGACGTTGGACTGCAGTCGGCTGCGAGGGGTCCAGTTGAGCCGAGGGAATCTCAATACCTTCCTCCAAGGTTTCAGGGAACATGGCCGCTCGCACGCGTTGGGAGCGAGTTTGTGAAAGCTGCTGATTCATATCTAAACAAAGAAAAATCATTATTACACATTATTCTTATGATTATAGTGGCAAGTTATGCAGTCATTGTGAATGTGAATGCATTGTGAAATTACTGCACATGAGTATTAATTTAGGTTAAACAATAAAAGGTTACATCTTCAATTATGTCATTTTGTTTAATTTTACTAGAAACTTAGGTATAGGTTATGTGAGTACAAAGCAGGTTTTTCCGCTTTGAATGTCAGTTGTCTATGCTCGCCTGTCAGACACACAAGAGATAAAATAAAAGAGTGATGGGTCGTGCAATAATGTATTCATAAAAATTATGATTTTACCTTGATTAAAAAATAGTTTAAATTTTAATATATCCTTACTTGGTAACTGAAATCCTCATATTTACTAAGAAATATAGAGAAAGCTCTATCTCTGGTGTTTTCTATAATAAAAGCTTGCTAATAAAAGCTGAATAAGTGTTAAGTTACTCCCTAAGTATGCCTGTATATTTTCACATATAGGTAGTGTAAGTTACAAATAATACCATACCATCAACTTGTTCCTGAGTGAAACCCTGAGCAAACCCTTGGTCCAGATCAAACATCAACTGGTCTCCCTCCATTTCATCATCTTCTTTTCCAGTAAGTGAGGGCACCTGTTAATAAATAACAAAATATTGTATACTAGCTGACCCTGCAAACTTCATACTGCCTCAGAATAAAAACCATTTTTCTATATTATTCCGCTATTCGGGATGGAGACAAATTTTATTCAACAAATCAAAGATCATGAAAATCGGTTTAGCCGTTCTAGTTATAAGCATTGTAACTAACACGACTTCCTTTTAAATAATATATAGAAGAAGAAGATAAATAAACTTGAACTTGAATTTTTTATTAAACACTTAATAATAAGTGCTAAACACAATAAATGCTTATAAATTTCGACCATTGGTTTTAAAGACAAAATTCATATCTATTAACAACTAAAATTACATGAATATAATCACTCACAAAAAGGAAATTACTAATAATTTAGTATTAACTAAGTATGTGATTGCATTTATGTGTCAAATTTACAAATCTTTGAAAACGTCTGGAACATCTTGAGCTTGAATGATAAATCTAAAGGAATATTTATTCATTTTCATACTTTAATTAATATAATAAATGGCAAATTAATGAATACTAGTTCTTTTTTAATCAAAAAAGCAATCACAAATTATTGAACAAGACAATAACACTGACCTGTGTGGCAGCACCCGAGTTGATACCAGAATCAACCAAGTAGGAATTCTGTTGCCACATGAGTGTTTGTTGCTCTTTATTGGGGGCCATCGGCACATCCGACCCCGCATAGTTGCTGTGAGACACTGAAACATTGAATATTTAAAAAAAATTACAGCAAATTGAGATCACTACTATGTATGTATCATGTATCCTTCCACTTTTAATTTATCTTTCTTGTTAATGTGCAAATATTAAGTAAAATCTTTACACAGTGTGTATAAAATAGTCTCCGGTTGCTCTCCACTCACCACCAGTCAGGACAAACTATTTCATAAAGTAAGGTTAATAAATAATTGTTTATTAAATAAAACCTGCATGGGTACATAATTCAATTTGATTATTAATAACTAGACTAAAGCGCTACTATATATACATGATCATCTGGAATGATGTAAGTAGGTACCTTACAAATAGTATAAAAGAATTTTTCAAATATATGTTCCGCCAATTATCCCCAACACAAACAAACATACAAAATGCAGATGAAATAAGAACTAGTCAATAAGTAAGACATGACTCATTGATTTGTATCTTGTTAATACTGCTACTAGATTCATAGGTATGCTTTTGTTAAAATATTTAGAAATATAGGTACTTACTTGTTCGATTCTGTGAAGGTGCTAACTGATAACTCATCGTTCTGCGGATGCACTGATGCACCCCCGCGTCTACAACAGAAACAACAATGTGCTGCTCACAACCATAATTGAGACATAGATAGAGCTATATCGATCTCCGATAATATAAACAAATTATAATAATTGACGTTGTTATTCACACAAATACAACTATTCAAAAGGAGTTTTATTCAATTAAATACTGTACGGTAACGTTGTGACAAAATAAACAAAAAATACACGGATAAACTAAATACCACACCCGAGATAATTTATTGGTTTGGTGATCCAATAGTTATTCGTATTCCTTAGTTTCAAAGATCAGATCAGTGAGAATATTAATATAAGTGCTTACCTAATACCTTAACAGACTCGTTCTATATAAAGTTCGAATAATACAATACTATTTGACAATAATTTATACAAATGGAACACATACGACAAAAACACTCATAAGAAACATAATTCGAGATAACAATATGGCGTCGATGCCTCGATGGATTGCAGTTTGCAAGGGAGTGGAGCGGAAACTCACGAACGAAAGAAAAGAAAGATCTCGTTAAAGTTCGTTAAATGTCGACGCGTCATATGTCTATTTCTTTCTATTACTTCGAAAATGTATATGCTTTCTCTTTCTTACGTACAATACTACCAACTAGGATTAAATGTTCCATGCTACCAACAAAGAGAAATTGATCGTATTTGGTTTAATGTTCCGTTATACGCATCTTCTTTAGATAGGAAAAAACAAAGTCGCTTCAACCGTCTGTCCCTCTGTATGTTGTACGCTTATAGATCTTTTAAACTAAACAACGGATTTTAATGCAGTTTTCACTAATAGAAAGAGCGTTAGGGTTGCTATACATATGGTCGGGCTGGCACATTAGATTCGGCAATTTTTGTTGAACAACAAAGCCGACCCGAAGTACCTTCCACCAAAGATTTAAATCGATAAAACTTTGCCTTCCACATAATTTTCGACTTTCATTCGGCTTACCCGATCGGCGAAACGCCCGTCGGCCCGACCATATGTATAGCAACCCTTAAAGGAGAAAGATTTTTATTTTTAGAAAAAAATCCATCCGAACCCCGGAGCGGCCCGTTGGTGTAGGAAAAATGGCATTCTTCGTGGTTAGGTATAAGGCTCTTGAGATTTACATGTATTTATTTATATGTTTTTACGTTCCCTGAGACATTATACCTACTTTTATGTCGAGAACTAACTGCGATCAGCTGCACCTATGTGAGTTTTGAAAGAAATATCAATTGACACCATCTACCTTCACCCTAGAATACTATAATACATCAACAAAATTTGGAGTGTTACAGAAATTTTTTAGTAATTAATGCAGATAAGTATATCCATTACAAAGCAGATAAAGAGATAAGAGCGAGCAATATAAATATGTGGATACTCAATCCTTCTGTTTCTAAAATATTGAAAGAGGTAGATCTCCTTAGTCTCTTAAAGAAGGTCCACATCTTTGACCCATACCTACGTTTCATATTCTTTATTATCACTTGACAAATAATAATATGTTAACCATAATCACTTTTTTAAAATATTGGCTATAGATGTAAATTTTACTTTATATTTAATTTTGCGGAGCCGTAATAATATTATCTTAAAATGACAACTGGCCTAAACAATCAAACAACTTATAGTAGATTTAATTATTCTGAAAGTTTGTCAGATATCAATATATTTGTGAATCTATATAGAGAAAGAATATTAAAACAACTAAGCGCTAAAGAGAATGATTATAAATCACCATTTGTGTCATTTGCCCAGAAACGACTAACCATTAGTGATATAGAGTGGTTAGAAGACAACCACGATAGATTCTTTGCTAACACACCAAATGAGGAACTATTGAAATTAGATTATTTATCTCAACTCGGATATATCTGTTGTATGTTATATTCTCCAGACGGGGATCATCTTATTGTAGGACATTCAAGTGGATTGATACAGGTAAATATCTAATTGTAACTTAATTGCTCATATGTTTTATCAGGCGTTGATTTTTTTATTTTTCGATAAACCCTTGGGAACAATACTTTTTCCTGGATGGAAAGTATCCTATCCATTCGATCGAAATTAATCTAAGTCCCAACTCGGTTTATATTTGTCGAAATAACAGACCGATGAAGAAAGTAGACCGATTGGACAAGTCGACTAGATAGGGAAAGTAGATCGAATGGTCAAGTTGACTAATTAGGAAAATAGACAGAATGCTCCGGAGGGTTTCCAGTAGGTACTTACCTATACCTCAGAGGATAAGGCCTCGCTGTGATCTCGGACCCACACATCATCGCTGATGGTGGAATCCGGGAAGTTTTAGTGGGTATTCCCGGTGATAAGTCACTTCACCGGGTGCATGAGTCCCACACTCCCTCTTGTCGACTGCACGTCGACGCGGGATACTGCGTAAATGTCATCTCACCCCCAAAAAAAATGGTACCTAGGTACCTATCTCTGACCACGTGTATGCAAAATTTTATAATGATTGGTTGAATAGCTAAGGCGTGAAAGCGTAGTATGAAGCGTAACAAACAAATTAAAAAAAAAGCCCACTTTTGCATTTATAATAATGTGCTTCCAATTTGATTGAACGCTCCTTCTAGTTTGTTCTTGGTTTATTCTTCTAGTTGCCACGCACTACGCTTAGCCTCAAGCAATGTAAGGCGTGGCGGGAATACTTAATTAATTGTGATTGGCCTTTTGAGGATTTTCGATACTCTTATATTGGATGTATCTATTATTAGAAGTAAACTTTCTATTACACCTGGCGAAAAATTAATAAAAAGAAGCGCAGTTAACCGCCAATAATTTGTAAGGAATTTAAACAGGAATTTTTAAATTGTCAAAATCTAAACAATGCAACAGACACATTTGTTTGATGTCAGATGTTACACATCATAATTATGCAACTACTGTAAGGCTCGTTTCCTTTTTTTTTCTAAATCAAGCTGGTTTTGATTTAGTGTTTTTAACAGATTTTGTATTGGATGCTTACTGATGGATGAAGAAAAACATATTTTAGACGAATTCGCGGACAGTGTTAGAGATTATTATGAGAATGAAAATAGTCGAAAAATGTGGTATCCGATGTTTTCCAATAATAATTATTGTAAAAGACAAGAACATTTGCCATGGATTAAGGAAAACATTGAAAATTTTTTAAGAGGCTCACAAAACGAAATATTGTACAATAGATGGTTTTTCACCGAAATGGGTGCAATTACAGCGTTAGAATATTCTCCTAATGGGAGTCATATTATTGTTGGTCATTCATCTGGATTGATACAGGTAGGTATTAAGTGAATGGGTTACCGAAAATCTAAGTATTTATTGCAATACCTATTGGAGCAAGGCTCCAATAATATTCCAATAATTCCAATAATAATGCAAGAAATAATATTTATATTATGGGAAGATTTTGTCCTTACTAGCTTTTGCCTGCAACTTTATCCGCATACCTTTGTTTATTATTAGCTGGTGACCACAACTTTGTCCGCGTTGAAAATAAATATATATATATATATATATATTACGGTATGTGACTCTGTGAGTACGGTGGCGCTCCTACAAGTTTTTATATTTTTAGATGAACAGGAACAGTACTTTTTTCTGGATGAAAGGTAGCCTATGTCCTTTCCTATATCCCTGACAAGTGACAACCTATATGATAATCGGTTGAGTAGTTAAGGCGTGAAAAGGTAACAGATAGACAGACAGTTATTTACACATTTATAATATTAGTATGGAAGTATAGATTACGCTATTCTTATGTTTTAAACTATATTACTTTTAAGTTTCATAAAAATCAAAAGGTCGCATTTATAAAATACTAGCTGGTGACCGCGGCTTCGTCCGCGTTCAAAATGTTATATAGCCTAAAGCCTTCCTCGATAAATGGACTATCCAACACAAAAATAATTTTTCAATTCGAATCAGTGGTTCCTCAGATTAACGCGTTCAACCAAACAAACAAACTCTTCAGCTTTATAATTTTAGTATAGATTTGTAGGATTAATGTGTCCCACACAAAGGATCATAATAAACTAAATATAATCGTTATTGTAGGTTTACATCCTACATACATTGTAATGACGGTTATATTTTGTTTATGACTATGTGATTAGGTATGTGCATTCCGCCGAAAGAAAATTTTTATTAACTCCTGGACCGGATTTGCTCTTGGATCATTCATTCGATAAATTGAATAAGAATAGTCATTGAGTCTTTAATAGGTACGCCTACTATTTCTCTCTGGAATTCTATATAAGTGAGTGATTCACAAAACACAGACTATTCTCTTATGTTCAATGGCTACTTAACTGCCGTTTTTTTAACGTTGGGAAACCGGAAGCGTTTGAAAAAAAAAGGGGACGCTGCGGGGTTATACCGGACCCCCACCGGTTAAAACTCAACGAGTTTCTAGCGCGACCCGCCACAGCTATCCAGCGCAGGGAGAGCTACGCTCCATATCGGAATCTCGGCGTACCCAAAAGTGGAGGCATAGCAGACTGGCTAACACCCCTGGCCTAACATAGGAGACTCCGTTTTATAATAGATTTATTAATAGCTGTTCGTATACGATTACTATCGTCATAATCTGGTCCTGTTTTTACAGATGCGTCACGGTAATTCAGGTATTGTACTCGCAACCCTACGTAATGTACAGTTCCCACCAAAACCTGTCTATGCATTACACTACAGCCTTAAAGAAGCTCGTGTTTGTTATGCTGCGTGTATGGATGGTGCGATATATAGAATTGAAATTCCAAATGTAATTATTGATTTTGTTTATTTATAAAACTTTATTTATTTCAACGTAGGTTTTTGTCTTAACATATCCATCCAAGAATAAAAGTGTGCAATGCTGTAACTAACCAAACCTTATGGGTAAGTATCATCTTTTAATTAATGGCCGTCAGGAAGGGTGACTGTCCACTTGATGACAGGTGGCTACTGTCGCCTATAACACAAGCAACACCACATGTGATGCACGTGCGCTACAGACCACAGTAAAATTCAGGGTAAGGAATTAGAAAAGTATAGGCAAATAGGCTCCTTTACTCTCTCACCGAAACAGTACAGAAGAAAAGTTCCCAAATCTCGAAAAACAGAAATGAATATATTATAATGTTCGAAAATGTATTTTATTTAACATTGTAAGATTGCAGTATTTCTACTGTTATGTTTCAGCATGTAGTTAACCAATTTAAATACTTTTAAAAATAGATTATGTATTTATTACTTGATTATTTATTGCATTTGATTCAAAATATTGGTTCATATATTCAATCTGTACGAAGCCTCTACATTTAACATAATTTATTACAGATTTGTGCAACAACAGAAACTAACCAACAATTTTCCATAAGAGCGGATCCTGCTTTAGAATATCTTAGCATGCAATTCTTCGGGACTCCTGGCATTTCTTCGTATTCAACACCCTTTATTACACGTTCGTATTGATAAAATAATCTAAACATATTGATTGATAGGGGTCGTATAAAAAATTACGATTATTTATTTGTATGCACGTTTGAGTGGAAGCAAAATTATAGTGATTTCTCGGTACATTGCGTGCGTCATGATTGAGCAGCCTGTCTGGAGTCAAAACCACAGTCAAACCACTTTAATATATCACTGTTAACGAAGAACACGTTTTCTGTCTTGTTTCATTGCCTGAAAAGAGGATCACGAAACACATACATCATTCACAAGCCCATCCTTTACAGTGCTCTTTTATGGGTCCCTGCCTGATTATCTCGTTTATAGACGATACTCGTATACATATTTGTTGGAATGCCAATTTTTTTATATAATTGGTTGTTATATGCATAAGTATACATTCCTGCAACAAAATCCGACTCTCTATAAATATAATAGAATTTAGTGGCCATAATTTCAACATTCATGCTGCAAGATTGGGGGAACCCAATACCCTCTTATATCACCTTAAAACCTACCACTTAAACCTCACTATGATGTGGACCTTCAGTTGATAGTAGGTGGGTGTCGTCGCATATGAACACAAGCGACGTCAGAGAGGGTGCCAGTGTACTGCTGCCCTTAAATGAGTTTAGTACAATATCTGGATAGGGAATATTTTACTCAGTCAGTGAAAGGCCGTCAGACAATTGCTGTTATTTACACGATGATCTACTTTATATAAGAAGTGCTTAAAGTCACTAGATGAGCTGTCCAGATTACTGTGGAATGCAATGTGCAGTGTGACTTGCAACCCTTTAAGATATTTTGACTAAAGAGCTAACGACCAAATACTTGGTTTGATTTAATAGAAAGATCACCTGCATTGTCGTTGGGAGTAACTGCTGATGAATCTAGGGTGGTTGTCGGTTATGCAGATTCCTCCATAAAAGTTTATGATAAAGAAACTCAAGAGGTAATTAAGTCATTGTGTTTTGTGTAGAAGTAATTAGTTGAAACCCCAAGATCACTCAAATATTTATTAAAGAACTAGTTTTCATACTCTTAACAAGAAAACAATTACAATCAAAATACACAGTCATGTAATAAATATTCAATCTATTTAGACTTAAAATGTTTTATATTTTTTACGTTTAGGTACTAGTAGGTAAGTATAAAATGTTTTTGTTTACTTTTTCGTTGTCGAATGAACGGTTTTCTTTCTTACATTTCTTTCTATGTATATAAAAATAACATAAAATAGTACAATATGGAATTTGTATATTTTCCAAGAAAAGACTATATTAAGGCATCCTTGTGATATGCGGACTTAAGAGTCCTAAACTTATATTTCTATAGTATTATATGGTTCTATGTTAAAACCTGAACTGATTTACATTAATATCTATTTGCTTTAGGTACCTAAACATCAGAGTTGCCGTTCCTTGTGAGTTTTCTTACACTTTTACAACGCCCACATTCCGCAGATTTATGTTCATTTGGTATTTTATTACGATACAGACCAGTATTTATGTTCGCACTAAGCAATAAGGATTGTTTTAGCATGTATTAGATGTTTTACTCTTATTTGCTGTTTACATTGAGGCATTTATTTAGTGTACTATTACTGCAAACAATAGAAATAAAATTATGGTGTTAGTGTGTTTTTTTTTTTTTGTTAAGGCCAGCTGGAAGAATTATAATCGATTTGGTGTTTGGTTACCGTCGTCTATTAACACAAGCAACGCTCAAACATATTCTGTGCGCCGCCGATCTTAGTAGATTTAAAATAAGGGCCGGATATGAATGAAATTTGTCACACAGATAGTTTATTACTTGGATTAACAAATAGGATATCTACAAACCAGGTTAATAATATTTCAGTTCATGTACTTTTTATGGTATAAAATATACTTGAACATAATTTACTACCTTGCTTCATACTTAAACAATCGTAACATTAAAAAAGCACAAGTAATATAAAGACTAGTCACTAGTAAACATTACGGCCTAATCTCAGTTTATGGCCGAAGCAATAAAATTAACATTACAAAGCTTTTACGGGCTCTCCAGATCCTAAATCCTGGTGAAAGTGGGTCGCCGGTCAAGGATATAGCTTTTCAGACCATTGCTTAAAAATGGTCGTGCAAAATATGAATCACTTAATTGGCTGTCTGGGCGGGATGTAGCCCGCTACACCCGCACCGTATACCGGAATTAGTATATTTCGATGTTTTCAATGAAAATGTTGATTGATTTAGGAGTAAGGAATTCAAGCCAAAAAATACTATTTATTTATTTATAGAAATTTTGGTGATACGAAATAATAGTACCAAATTTTGTCTGAACTATGATAATTCATATAATTTCAATTATATGAATTATCAAGCCAAAACGAGGAGCTAGGCGTAAAAAAGTACCCATTTGACGTCACTAAACGCCATAAACGCCGCTGTAAAAAGAAATTTTGATTTTGAAATTGATTAAACTCAATGTCCCTGCATCATTTTGCGACCGCAATTGTGTCTTGAATTTGATTAACATGAATTATTTAGAAATTAAAACTAAATATTTTGAAATTTTTCGATGTTCATGAGGCCATATTTTATTTTTGTCAGGGCACGAGGCTCTCCCCCCCTAGGTGGGTCAAGACCGTGCAGTGGTGGGGGGGGGGCTTAACCCTCGGCAATCCGGGCGCTTGCAGGGGCCCGTGGGGTCACCGGCCTTTGCTTGGCTGACCGGATTGTCGCTGGGGAACTAAGCAAACCCACGTGTGTGTGCTCCGAGCGGGCTCCGGTCATCGGAACTCGTGTCGGAGCATCAGTTTAGAGGCTCCAACTGTCCGTTGGAGCTTCACTGGTCACCGCTCGCTGGGACGAGGATCCGTTCTCGGCCCACGACGGCACCCCCGGTCCTTGTGAGTCGGACCGTGTTATGGGTCTCCGTACTGCGCACGAAGACCCGCGCGGGTCGCAGCGGGCGGATTTCCTCGGATGGCCCTGTCGCTTAATGGTAGTTAGGCAACGCATGCGAAGACGGAGCTCTGCGGCAGGGAAGGACCGCCTGGCAGAGTACCGCAATCATAACTTTGTGGATGGTGGTGAAGACCCGATTTCGGGGGCCGGCCTAGTAACCGCCCTCCACAGTCGTCCAGAAGAGTGAACACCCGACCTCGCCACCCAGCTTAGTAACTCTTCCGCGACGGCATCACCCTTAATGCCGTAGAGATGAGCAGCCACACGAGCAGGTGTAGTCCGAGAGTTTCAGGTGTAAGCGGCCTCTCCGGTAGGTTGTGCCGCAGAAAAGATGTTATGGGATGCTTCAGAAGTGAAGCCCCTCGCTGACTGCGCGATGCGAGAGGTGAGTGCCGCTTCGCCGGGGGCGGCGGACATGGGGTTGTCCGCCGTCATCACAACACCGGGCAACGAAGGGAGACGTGCTGTGTGTTTCCGGTACGTCTCTTCAAAGTGCGGAGGTCACACTCAGCGCCTAATCGAGATGTAGCCCGCAAGTATGCGGGCCACGTCTGGCGGGGGCGAGAAGGTTGCGTATCTTAACGTCCCCTAACCCGAGCCCATAGACGGCGCATCCCACATATCTCACCGGTAACCCCATGGTCGGCAGGAATCTGGTACACAGATTTTTCCACGGAAAAAAAGGGAACAGGATCTGACGATAACTGAAGGTTGGTAGGGTTAGCCTACGTAAGCCGTGTAAATATATTTTTCGGCGACTTTGTAGCGAGATATTGTTTTTGTCTATTTACATAAAAACTTAAGAAAGTTTTATTATACAGTCTGTTAGGGATCGGATTACCGGGATTGGTTTTTTGTCGATAATATAGTTATATTTATTATAAAGAGTTATAAGATTTGTATTTTTTGTATGTTTGTAATGAATAAACTCAGAAACTACTGGAACGATTTTAAATATTATCAGCGAGTAACATAGGCTATATTTTATAAATTTACGCGGACGAAGACGCGTGCAACAGCTCGTATTATATATAGTTAAAACTGCCGTGAAAAATAATCTAACTGATGGTGAAATCCTCATCAAAATCCGTTGCGTGGTTTAGGAGGAGTTAGCGGTCATACAGACAGACAAGACGCGGAAAGCGACTTCAAATTAAGTATACTTACTATGTAAAAAGTTATTACATGAAATATGCGATGTAAATTCTTACGTAAGTAGGTACGTCTAGGACCGACATGAGCTACTTTGTAAACTTTCCAATCTAATCTTACACTCGTTTTGTTACAGGCTGAGTCGACGTACAAAGTGCACAAGTTGCGTCTTCAGTTTGTACCGAAGAAATTGCAACGGATGCACTTTGGGCAGGTGTGCGCGGTGAGATGCCACAGTCAGAAACCCTACATGTTCGCATCTGGAGCTTGGGATAAGACACTTAGGGTATGATATCTATTATTATGTTTGATTTCACTCAAAACTTATGTAATGTAGAACGATTTACCAAATCTTTTTTTTAAATTATGAAGTATCTATGTATTTATAATTACTTGTTCTTGTTTAAATTTCAGGATAACATACTGTGAATAAATTTTTTTTTATAATGCCCACTAAACGTACAGTAAAGTACGTTTAAAGTTATTGTCAATAGAGAAATCAAAACGTGTGTGTGTACCCCCCACTAATGCTGCCTCTGGTGGATCTTTTTTAAATCTTCCGAGGAAACAGGCTCATTTATATTCTCAAAGTAAATAATGTACTTGTTTCCTTTCTGGTTTTCCTTGTATTCTTAAGCGATGGCAATGCCATAACAAAAATTTAAAACCTATCACATTTAAATAATGTAATAGTACAGATATTAATATAAAAACATTTCTAAAACGTTCTAGGTGCTTAGGTTTTTGTTTTGCTTATTAGCAATGAACAAAGGTTCGTTATGCTTCGTTTACTGTTTAAGTTTTCTAGCCGTTCGTATTAGCAATCAAGTTACAGGCTTTATTTAAATGTGCCAGTCGTGTCGCTAAACGCCATCCAGTATATTATGCGACTGTCTGCTATTAGAAAGTACAGTGGAAAGCAAGCGACTCTAGTTGAACCTTGTGAACGCAGCTTGAATAAAACATGGCGGCCACCAACTCAAAGCGACCCTGTCGAGATTAAAATATTTCTCTCTGCGGTTAACTCTTCAAATTATTTATTAAGCATTCCTTTTTGTTGACAAAGTTCAAAGAATTGTTCCCGTGTATTGTAGTGAAATTATTTTGATATGTGTATTATTTCTGCATAACTTTGTTTTGTTGATTGTAGTGCTTACTCATAGTCTATGGGTACACGACAAAGTTGCTGCTCAATTTTACACACAAAGAATAATGGAAATAGTGCGAAAGTTTTATTTCTCTGAAATGCTCAAGAATTTTACAAAAGTTTTTTTGACGTGACGTCTGTAAATTTGCTTCCATAGTGGGAGGAAATTCAGAAAACTTATGATAACAAAATTGGAGGATACATCATTTACTTACATCCAACATTTAATTACACCACTCGATAAATAAAGGATCAAATATGTTTTGGTATATATGATATATTCAAATTCGTTGAATACCTATACATATACTTAATACTCTCAAAGAAAATATTACCTAACTTATATCAGAATTGGCAACAGATAGGCAGAAGATCTACTTTATATAATTAAAGGTCAATACTCTTGCAAAGATATATTATTTTGATGTCAATTACTAGACACTGTCTAAAATACGTATGCTGCCGAGACAGTAAAATTAGACAAGATGAACAGTAAAACACAGGAATCGATTTTGGCATCTCTTTACTCATTTATCGAAACAAAAGGGCAAACACATGATGATTTCTCTGTGATAGGTATTATTCTGTAAGTTGCCGGCTACTGCTACCAGTGACGTAGCCGTAGCTGCCCTGGCGTGTGCCCTGCCACTATTAAGTTCAACAAGCTCTATGTAAATTTCCTTACAAATACAAATATTATTTGTCTCAGATCTGGGACGTGAGATGTCCTATTGGCTGTGTGATGACGTTCGAAGGTGTTGATATTTGCAGTGACAGTATCGATCTTAATGTAAGTACCTACGGACACATTACAAGTATACATATTTAGCGGGTGATAGCTGTTGTGTGAAACAGAGCGCAAGGGTATTTAGAATATTAGTTACTTGTCAATGACGTTAAAGTTGAATTTGTGACGTAAATCATAATGGGTAAAATGCCTCCTGTTTGTCAATATTCATAATTTATATAGTTAATCATCGATTGATGTAGTTGTGAGGACAAGGTTTGTATGAATCAAAATTCTTGGAAAATCCACAGGAAAAGTCGGAAATTTGAAAAGTCGGATGTGAAATTGACAGGGTAACGGCTGTCGGTAGGTATGTATAGGTATGACAAAGCATCACTCGTGAAAGGCACGATCGATTTTGCTGATTTCTTTTTGTTGTATTCGTGATTGTCACGACAAAGGTTTGGCATGAAAGAAAATTTTTGGAAAATAAATTGGGATGTTATTTTTATACTAATTTGACAGGGCAACGACTGTTGAGTGTCGGGTAAGCTAGTTATTAAATAATAGATATACATTGAATGTCGATCCGGATTTTTATTAGCAAGATAATTTGCTATAATAGGCATCGGTGCTCAATTTTCTTTAGTTAATGATTTGAAATAATTTTTCAAATAAATTTGATAAGCCAGTTTGATGAGTGGTTAGGGAGCTTGTCTTAAGGCTCTGTTCTAGGGCTTCATTCCCGTCAAATTTTCAAAGTTGGCTGTGGTCTGCATGTCGAAAAAAGTGGCGCCCTGCTTAATCCTGCTTAATGCTTAAGTAGTTGTAGGGCACACTGAGTTTCGCAGTCATTAGGGCAGCCCATCTGGCGGCAGTAACACCCCCTCACAGAAGTCCACCATGGAATAAACGCGTGTGTGCTGTTGTATTTCGGTGAGTGAATAAGGGTTGCCAGAGCTTATTTCCTTATTCCTTCCCAATCCCTTATACTTAATCCTACTGCAGTCGGCAGTGCACTTGCAGTCCCTATAGCTTTGTTTGTGTTATAGGCTTATACGGTAGCTACCTACCATCAAGTGGACCGTCAGCCTGTCTGTCGACCTTAACATTAAAAAATAATTCCTAACGTTATTAAAAATACATAATCTACACTATATACTTAGTTGCGAAACAAGTTTCCACTTATCCCGTTTCCAGTATTTTTTGCGCGCGAAAATACACGTTGTGTCCAAGAACACACAAGTGTTTTTTTTTAATTAAAAACACGTCTTTGTCGTGCTAAGAAAGCCCCACCGGTACTTAGCGTTTCATCTGCAGTTTACTCGCGCCTCGTCGTTCGTTATAAAGTTTGATGCTCCTCCATATAGTTATAGGCACTTTGAGGAGTACCCACAATTTTTAATTTCACAATTTCAGTTTTAAAACAGTTTTAGTCTCGCGCATTATACACAATATTCCTTTGAAAATGTATCCAGGGTTTGATTACCTTTCACAAACTTGTATCTCGTTTTATAATGAAAAAATTCATTCGTACGCGGGCGAACGTTTTTCTTCTTTTTCATTTCCGTACCCGCCTTACAAATTATTTGAGAACGGATTTGTTAGCGCAGGAATGTGTTGCATTTAAAACCGCTATATAAATATAAAATGAAAGAACATTCGAGCATAATTTTTATGCTTATAAAAATATATTCTCATTTCGATTATAACTCGGATAGACGTTTTTTATTGGTCACGCAAAAATTATACTGAATCCAACTCGTTTTAACTTTGAAGAATTATTGCTTGCATTATAATATATTAGTTCAAATTGAAATTAAAAACTCTTTCTAAATAATTTTCTCATGTTATGTGTCTTGTGTGATAAATGCATGAATACATATAATTGTTGTGACCTTATGTATAGCAGACGTTACGAGTAGATTTCATATCCTTATTCTTTCGGAAATACTTAAAGTGAGGTTAGGAAAACAGTCTCTGGTATCTCTTACACACGCACAAGTGCTGTTATTTCACTGCTTAAATGATGTTGTAATGATAGATTGCATCAGTTTATGAATGGTCTAGGCTCTAAAAAAGCTAAGTTCAATAAGAAAACCTTTTCACATTTCAGAGAGATCGCTGTATTGCCGGCAGTTGGCAAACAACGGAGGCTCTATCGGAATGGGATCTGTCCACTAAGAAACGGTTAAACATTATCAGAGTACAAAATCGTAGACCAGATATTGATGGAGAATATATTTACGCTTGTCGCTATTGGAAATCAAAGCAGGTAATATATTTGTATAATCGGTACTATAATTCTAAGTCTGGTCGTTGATACTCGTAGAATAAAAACACTGCCATTTTTAGGCTTGGCCTCTAAGAATTTTGAGTCATATAATAACCAATTTTGTATTTCCTTTTCCATTTGTAGTAAAGCTAATCTTTTTGTTTGAAACTCACGCGTCACACTTTCTGTTATGTTACAAATTGACATATTTCACAATGACTTCCGTAGTTTTGGAAAATATAGGTATAGCAACTTTACATATTTTTTTATCATGCTTTGTATTCCTAGATATTATTGAGTGTTATGCCATAAATATTATACTAATCAAGTAATATAATTATATCCTATTAATATTATACTTAAATGCGAAAGTTCGTGAGGATATATGGATGTTTTTTACTCTTGCAAGCAAAAACAGCTTAACGGATTATGATGAAATTTGGCACAACGATACTTTATTACCGGGATTAACATAATAGGATACTTTTTGTCCTGAAAAAATGTTAAGTTTCTGAGGTATTGTCTAAAAAATAAAAAAATGGGAGCCACTGTCGTTAACTATGGCGTATTGAAGTACTTTCAAAGTACTGCGTCATCTGCAGATGTATATACTTAAATAAAAATGTATATGAATCAAAATTTATCAAAAATTTAAATTATATTGTTCAATGTGGTACTGTTGATATTTTATTTCTTAAATAAATACTATAGTATAAATATTATTTAGAGAATTTTTTTAGTAGGCTCCCATTAACATAGGAATACTGTACAGGGAAGTCGTTCTTTTGTAAACAAACTGTCACTATATGATCTAGTCCTTTGGTATTGGTGGTTAGTTTGCAATAAATTGAACATACTTGTACGGTAAATAATAATTTAATTTTCATATACCAAAAAAGGATTCAATTGAAGCGATGTGTATCGACATCACAATTTGGTGTGCTCAAACAATGGTCCCTACACTCGGTGTGTTTGCTTAGAAAATACAATTACCGCAAAATAAACTCACCGGCTGTTGGACTCATTTTGTAGCTGTCAGTAGCATACAGCTGCCACCTACCGTTTCGGAGGGTACGGCATAGTATAAATAAATGGTAGTGTATTAGTATTGTTAAATGGTAAAGGAAAGTGAAAGCTTATACGAATTAAATAAAAGTGCTTTAAATTTAACAGTAATTCTTAAAGAAAAAATGGAAATCATATCACTTTTTATCCCTTCGGTCCGTGTCTTTAATTCGACTATCCAAACAGATAAAATTCGTAGATTTTAAACAGTAGATCAAACTGTCTGCATAAATAAAAATATGTAGTTTATCAACAAAATCTTTCAGGAAGCAAGTATGAGTTGCATTTAAATTATGGTATTAAATAATTGAGCGTTGCTTCTTTATGCACGCGTGATGTATTTTCATTTATCTTAACAATTTAAAAAATATATATATTACTGGCTACCTATTAATGAATGTTTGATCAAACTCTGTACACATTAAACTCTCGACTGTGTCGGCAGTGATGCGGTGAAATGCGTTGAGCGATTCCGTGCCATCGCATTTATCGGTGATTGAAAGAATCACCGCGAGTTGTTAGTGAGTAAAAGTCCCACATATACTCATATATGTCAAGCGTATATGCTTTCAAGTCCCGCATATAGAGCAGATAGTTTAGTCAGTTTCAAAGAAAAAAAAGAGGGTTTAAAATCACATGTTAAATCATTATAAAAAGTAATTTATTATTATTACCACAATTCCTATCAACAATGCGAGGTTGCATACTGTTCTTTGTTTTATTCCTCAGTTATGTTTGCCTTCATCGGTAGCCAATCTCGAACCGCTAATATTACTGTGGCTCTGAAACAGTTTGGATTGTATAGATACTACTGTGCTTGTATTCAAAACCTTGGGGACGAAGTTTGACTTTAATTTGATATTAAATGTTATTTGAAATATAGAAGGAATTTGGAATAATTTATCTCGCTCAACACGTTCGATGAGGAATATGCATATGAGAACATTATTTATGTAAAAAAATATTTTATTTACATCAAAGCCTACATGGTCTGAAAAATTACGTTGATGAATAAAGTTAGCTTTATTCATCAACGTAATCTCCATCAAGAGCAACGCAATCATTCCAGCGCCGCATATGGAAAATGATAGAACAACGGCATATCAAAAATCTTTTTTACTATTGTTATTGAATAGTAGGTTTATTGAATAGTATAAGAGTGGAACTTTAATATAATGTAGTAATTTTGCATGAATTATATTTGGAATTTTTTTTAATACCACAAAGTATTATTCTTAAGAATGTCCATTTCAGGTCTGTTCACTTCAATACTTTAAAATTAATTTCATTGGAAAATTTGTGGGAATAGTTATAAAGTGTTATACATTTTTAAAAAGACCATTGTATGTAGATTTTAAAGCAATTATAATGTTGTAGGTTTTATGATTATATTTCCATAAAAAAAAAATACTAATAAGTGAGGGGAAAAAAGACAATTTTTTAATTTCATAGAGACATTTGACAGTTACCGACGTCTCCCGGTCCTTTACATTTGGTGTTGTTTTGTAGCGTAGATATTCATAAATAACATTTATAAAAATCAGCTGCGAATACCTGCGATTTCTGAAGTTATTGCGAAAAGTATGATATAAGTCAGAAAACAGGATACCTTTATCTATTGTGGTTTCTAATGTTGAACTATTTAATTGATAAGTTTTCGGCTTTGCGGTATATTTTTTTATTAAATATTAGTTATTTATTATTAATAGTTCATTTTATCTACATTTTGCACTCATTTTGCGGTATAACTTTAATAAACAAAATGCACACTTCCCTTATTTATTAAATAATATATAAAGAGTGGATTCATTTAATATTGCTATTACAAATTCGTTATAAAACTAAACAGACGTTTGACTGTTACGTATCTTCGCTAAATTTCAAAATGACTATTACTTTCAAGTGTTCTAAGCGTTAATTATTATTTTCTACACATCAGATCCGTTCATTTCCAGCCTTAGAAAAATATGTAGCAAAAGTGCGACGGCACTTGATGAAGATACCCTAGATCTTTTAAAAGTGAACGAACTTATTTTATATCCCGAAGTTCACCAAGTATTATTAAGCATAATGTACACATTAATATACATTATTTTTCTAGTATTAATTTTACTTATAAATTAGTATTTTGGAATTTAAAATATTTTATGAAATATATATTTGTAATCATAACTTTTAATTATTTATTTAAATAGGTAAGTATTTATTATTATTGTTTTATAATAAACAAATGTAATGTTGTCACAAAGAAAATATGTATAATAAACGCAATTTCTTAAAAAAAAAATTCTTTAAATTTTTTTAAAATATATATACTCTAATAAAAGCATCTGAACTTTATCTGAAGTCTTATTTAATATTCTATGCTTGTGCAAAAATAGTTATCGATTTTTGATCTCAAACAGACCTCAATTTTCCACAATGCGCCGCTCTAACATTCAATACCACTTTTGTAGAACGATTTATCTTTTACCTCAAAATAGGCCTCAGTTTCAGCGATAACCTCTTCATTCGTGCAAAATTTCTTACACGGACACGGTGCGTTGTCTAAATGAAACAAAAAAATTTTCTTTGCCATATACGGTCGTTTCTTTGCAATTTCGGCCTTCAAACACTCCAATAACGCTATATAATATTCACTGTTGATGGTATTTCCCTTCTCAAGATAGTCGATGAATATTATACCACGCACATCCCAAAATACCGAGTCCATAACCTTTCTAGCCGATTGTTGTGCTTTCGGGGGCTTTGGACGAGGTTCACCAGTTGCTGTCCACTCACATGACGATCGTTTTGATTCCGGAGTAAAGTTATGGATCCATGTTTCATCCATTGTCACATATCGACGCAAAAATTCCGGTAATTAATTAATGAATAGAATATTATGAAATTTTATCTTTTGAACGTCTTTTGAAAGTTAGTACTAACTGAAAAAGACTAGAATGCAATAAATCTAGCGTCATCTATGTTTTAGGCCCGGGACATTTCAGCCCATGTAATATATAAAAATAGGCAAATTGGAATAAAAATCGAGTATATATGTCGGAAAGTAAATCAAATTATTATTAACACGTAAATAGAGTAACTTACTTATCGTAAGTTTAGGTAGAGAACAAAATTAGATGGAAAAAATGATTTTTATACATGAAATTAAAACACAGCTCATACACCTACCACAAATGCAGATATGAGTGTGTAATTAAGTAGCTTATTAAATGAACGGTTGCATTAGCGTTCTGACTCATGGGTTCCAGCTTGAACTCCGGGCAAGGACAACATTGCAAAGTTGGCTCAAAATAATGGAACGAAGGAGATTTGTAAATATTAGTCGAGTTTGGTACAAATGTGGTTGAAAAAGTCTAGCTTGGCTTTCTATAACAGAAACAGTTTTAGATAAATCGATTTCTTTTCATTGTTCTGAAATATGCAAAGGCAAAACAGGCGCGTAATGTTAAAACTACTGTTAAATAACTTTTTTTTATTGCAGTATAATCGCAAAGGTAAATATGCTATCATCGGAGGCAGCGGTACAAAATGCGTGGAAGTGATCAATCTGCACAATCGCTACATATCTTGCTCCTACCCGTGCGACGGTACTGTGTTAGCTGTCACAAGTTACGAAGAACGAATCGCCTTCAGTGGTACCGCGCCTGTCCTCAACATTGTCTCTTTCCACGACCCGAAACACGAGAAATATCACAGCGACAAAGACTCCGATATTCAATTCGGGAAGGAATTTGAAAATGTTTACCTATACGACAATAACAATGGCACTGAATCCACTGTGTATGATGCAGAAGACCCACATACGTATCATGAATAGATGTAACTGCTTTGAAATATGAAAATTTTAAATATTTGAAAATTTAAATATATTTCAATTACTTATTATTTTCCATGCCTCTTTCTGTTTATTAATCTAATGTGAATGTGATTACTGAAAATGGATTTCGAGATATCGAAAATATTTTATAGCAAATGGATCTTGGTAGCAGAAGATTTCTAATAACATTTGCTCATTAATCAACATTTTCATCAACAGCAAATTCTACTGAATTAAAGCCTGATTTGCATCGTACGTAACTTCCTGATAAGTAGCCACCATTCGAGCAACTTTTTTCAATCAGTATAGGGTTGCAAGTCTGATGTTTCCCATGATAGGATAAAGGACAATAAAATAGGATAGATGACAGGAGCTCTGACATCCCTTACTGAAATACAACAAGACTAGTTATATTGTTTCACGGAGGTCTTCTTAATAAGGGATAGCATTAGTAATAAAATGGGCGGACCAACTGGTGAAATTAACAATCGCTCTTTTACGGAAGGTAAAAATAATCTTACAGAAGATAAGTACATGTGCTGTTGTATTGTGGCGTGTATGTAAGGAGTGTCAAAGCCCCATTACCTCAATCCTATCTTGTCCTTAACCCTTTGTCCTAGCAACGCAAATAATATTGCTTGTGTTTTTTAGGTGACAGTGTTTTTAGTACCCTTACGAAGACGGTGAGCCTGCCTGCCACATATTAATATAAAAAAATCACTATGAGTCTTTTAAAAATTTCGCTAAAACACTTACAAACATACATCACAATAAAGGTGTCAGCGTTTTTATATTCGTTCGTATTTTTGAAATGATGATTGCTCTTCAAATTAAAGTGGCACGCGAAAAGCTCATCACAGTCGAAAGTAATTCGTTTCAATTTCGTGAAAAAGTATTTTTGTGATCCTCGCTGTATTGTCGCTGCCATTATAATTCCAAGAGAGACTGTTTTAACTGAATTGGACCGACTCCGGGCACAACAATAAAAAGCGTCCAAAAAATTTTTATCAATTGTTTGGCTTAATGTAGAATGATGCAAAGGAAACCATCGACCGAGTTTTTGCAATTAAGGTTTTATTCGTTTGGTCGTTGCATGGGTGGTAGCCGTTGAGGGATTGGAGTGGGTATTGCGAATTCAGTGGAGGCTACAAACGTGAACAAGTTGCAATAGAATTTAAATAAAGAAAGCGTTCCGTAACAGGGCAAAACTCGGAACGTTGGTGAACTTTTAACTTTTACTCGCTTATATGCGCGATCTACGTATAGGTCTGCCTCCCTCGGTTCGAGGGGAAAGGGAGGGCTTTCCTAACATGGAGCCTGTATTTACAGCTGGCACGATAGAGGTAGGGTAGGAGGGTAAACATCCCCTTCCCATTTGGATCCAATGCGCGTGGAAGGCCATTCGAGCGTCGGCTCTCGAGGTGAGCGGACGTCTCTTATATAATGCAAAGGTCATTTCGTGGCCATGACCGTTCGAACCTAAGGGGCGCTGTTCGTGTCAGAAATAAAGACGTTTTCAAGGTTGTATAACAATACGACGAGCCTACAATAATAAACAACACTTTAATGAATGATATTATGAATAAATCACTATAATATGTCTAGTGAGTTTGTATATAAGTTCAATCTTTCTACAAACATCATACATATTTAAAATTTAAATATGTCTTAGAATTGTTATATTATAATTATAAATTAATTATAATATGACAAATAATGAACTAATGAAGTTATGAATTCGATAAATTGTAAGTAAAATGTACCATAAAATTTATTAGCTTTTCTTTTGTAATAATTTATTACATTTATATTTAATGAAATAATTAATTTTTTGTCTGACTTGCCATCTGAATTAATTTACCGTAAAAAAAACTTATTTGTGGAAGCTTTTTGTTCTCTCCCACTGTTGATTTATTTTTAATTCTCTGAGGCCGTAAAATTGTTTTAGCAATGTATCTCTGCGTTAAAAATGAACAGCGTAACGTGAAGGCTATTTTTCATTTTGTTGTTCCTTCTTTTTGTTTTTCGCGTGTTTCAAACACAAAGCCATTAGTTACCTTTTGTGCTACTATTTTAAAATATAACACTGAATCTCTTGACATTTTTATTATACTATAACAATCTACTTGTACATATACTGTACATTTTACAATAATATAAGTATTTCATATATCTAAAGAATTATGAGCATCAACAGCACGGTTTATAGCCTTTGTTATAATAATTCCTGAAGTTGGCTGGAGATAAAGGGGTGTGAGATATAAATCTATGGACTAATCTCACAAACATTAACAATTAATTCTTATATCAGTTCCAACATACTTTCTGATAAAGTTTTTTTTCTTCTTTACGAGTATTAGTTACGTTACTTGAAAACATTATAATATCAAATTATTTTTTATTTCTTACCTTTGGTGACAATAGCCAATAATGTCTTATTGATATCGTATTCTTGACAGAAATATTTTATCTCTATAAATATTTGTTAAGGAATGAAGCAAATAATAGTTACTTCAGGAAAAATTTCAAACGAATGTATATTTGTCGAAATTCAACATGAAAGACTTTCCCATCTAAAGAAAATTCATTTTAATTGAAAAGCAGCCAACTCTTTGAAGTTTTCCTAAATACATTAATATAAAAGTATTGCGGTAGCTAATACAATATATATCTTTCGTCTCAAAGATGGTTCGACACATTTTCGGACAAAGATAATTTCAATTTATATTCAGAGGGATGCTCACTGTCGTGCAGGTATAGTAAATTTATGGATGTGGGTGTACGCTAACAAAGTATTGCACTGACCTCTTTGAAACTGGACTCTTATGTAAATTATAATAAAAGCGTTACAAAAGTCTAACGAAAAGTGCGTGGAATTTAGAATGTTTCTTTTAATTTCGGTCTACGCTGTTTATTAGTTTATATTTACAAATTAATAAGCAAACAAGTAGTTTTATTGAAGTCATTTGTAAAAATAATTTCAACAAATAGGATTTGTAAGTATAATTTATTTCTTATATAGAAATCAGGTAGAAAATTCACCTTTTTAGAGTCTCGCCTTTGTAACTATTGTTAAAGCGAGGAATCTCAATTTCGGATATAATATTAGAAATTTATTGAATGTCTTAAAAATATCTCATAGAAAAATTGCTAAGGTCAACTAAAGTTGACCCTAGCAATTGGTATAATATAAGATTATACTTTATTGACGATTAGTATTCAGGAGTCAAGATATGACACGTGATAGTATATGATTTTTTTATTTTATACTAGTGACTTACACCCGGCACTTTGACACGTTTGGTCTAATGGCTAGTAACCCTAGCTGTTAACCAAACGTTCGCGGGTTCGCTAGGGGCAATTGTTTATGAGTTAACATTTTACCTTTGTACCTGAGTCATGGATGTTTTCTATTTATAATTTGTATGTATTAAAAAAAGTAATCTATGTAGTATATCAACTGTCTGGTATCCATAACGCAAGCATAAGTTATTTACTGTAAAACTAGATGGTGCTGTGTAGAATGTGTGAAGATATTTATTAAAAAAAAATTAAATCGGTCTAGCCATTCTTGCGTTTTTGCGAGACTAACGCAGGACGATTGATTTTAATTTATAAAGAAAATTAAATGTAAGGTTTTATTTGAATTGTTTCAAAATAATAATAATAATAAATCATTTTAAATTTAAACTAATACTCGTATGTTAATTTTAATTTAACTTTGAAACATTTTTTTATTAAGTAAAATTTTTAATTTTATTTTACAATAACCATACAACCATTTTTACGTGACTTTTATTAGTGCACTTTATTGAGCTTCATCATTAATCCTACAATCCAAAAGCAAATGACAGTTGACGATAAAACTGAATACATTACCAATTTATCATCAGTGTTATAATATTAATTAAAGGCCTACTACAAATTTATAATAAACGCTGCGTTGCTAATTTTAGGTACGGGCAGGTTCGTAGCGCCGTAGCACCGTAGGCCGTAGCGGGGTGGGTGAAGCGTAGCGGGGCTAGCTCGGGCGTCGTAGCTGCATCGATCCGCGGGCCGTGACCTTGACCCGACCGAGTTCCCGGATGTGCTAGCACTCGCCTAGTTGCGCCATTGTCGCTTTATTCAGCTTCCGCTAGCTTTTATTAGCCTGGATTTTATTTTGCTTACCTCATGACCGTATCAGCATTACGTTGTGAGTGTTTTATTCTCAGCCACATTGTCTGCTGTTCTACTAGGATAAAAAATAATGCGAACTCACATAAAAACAACGAAAAGTGACTGCAGAGATGATCTGTTTTAAAAGACTTTAAACATACTTAAATATTTTTATGGAAATATATGTTATTCAGGCAAAGATAGATGTAAAAAGAACTCAATTAGAAAGGAAATAGAGTACAACCTTTGAACTTTCATTCCACAGTGAGACCAAAGTTCCACACTTTGCGTTACGCTGATCTTATTTTAAACGCAATGTACTTACATAAGTATACAAGACTAGCTGTTGCACGCGACTTCGTCCGCGTAACTTTATAAAATATATCCTATGTTACTCGCTGATAATATAGCTTCCCAATAGTGAAAGAACCAAATGGTCCAGTAATTTCGGAGCCTATTCAATGCAAACAAACAAACAAACAAACAAATTTTTCCTCTTTATAATATTATAGTATAGATAAATAAGCGTGTATTCATATTATAGCAAATCTTTTAAATTAAACAATTAAACTTAAGGTTCTCCGTCCTAGGAAATCAAAGAAGCACTGTTGACCTTCAGGACAAAATAAAGATAATAACAAGGCATCTTCCAGGGCGACAGTTTTGTTACTTTGTGGTTCTACCTATCTTAGCACTCTTCTAAAAAAATTAAACTAGGCTATCGACTAGATAGAGGAAAATAATACCCAAAGAAAAAAAATTCACACATTATTTTCCTCATTAAATGTAACGAGTTGTGGCATTCTTTTGTATTGTAGTTATGTTGTACGAGTATGTTGCACGATTATCGTTGACATACTGTGTGTATTGCAATGCATTTCCCTTTTCTGTGTAAAATTATGCAAATAAATGCAATCCGGCCGAGGGACAGACGGCAGTGCATAGCAATATATGCTAATTGTTAGATAGTTGTGCACGATTCACGTTGTTGTCCCACGTTTAATTTTCGGCCACGAAATATATTCATAATATTTTCACTTCTTATTGTTCGAATTAATTTCAAATTTCAATTCGAGTTACTGAATTCTAGTTTCTGGTACATCTAGATATATAATTTTATCCAAATCCGTAAAGCCATTTATGAGATTAACGTGCACAGATAAACAGCCAAAAATGAAAAAAAAAAAATATATTTTTTTTACCTTGGTAACTTAACAAAGTGTACAAATTGTTTTTTTTTTTTATATATTTAACGAGCTAACCCGCGAACTTCGTACCGCCTCAGGGAGAATAAAAACCCGTTTCTTAAAAAATGTATGAGAAAATGAATTATGTTCATGTAATTTTTTTTTTTCGTGAATATTTTTCCGAAGTTTTAATAGTTGTAATACCGCACAATCATATGACTTTTACCTTAAACTAATTAATCAAAACAGATTTATTTATATTATATAAAATCTAAGTAGGTATAAAGACAAAAATAAACCATTTGTCATATATAATCAAACTATCAAGTAATAATTATATTTTCTTATAGAAGGCCATGTTATACAAGTTGTACACCAAGTGTAATTACTTCTAACATAACTCGAGCACGAACAAAAAACCAAAATAGAATGAGGAATACTCCTACGTGTTTACACAAATTACTTATTCCGCATATGTGTATGGTACACATAAAGTAAACTCAATCCCACGCTCCATAAATACATTCGAATCATGCTTACAGGGGAAATTAATTACGTCCTTGTATGTACCAGTTGGCTGTAACTGTCGAGTTGGACATGAAACATTTCGCGGTTGTGGTTATCCGCGAAAATTACCTTTCACTGCTCAGCCGTAAATGTAAATGTATTTTAAATGAACGTATCTATTATATACGAGTGGATGTCGCAGAGCGTCGCATATATGAAAATGAAAGGGAAAAGCCATTGAAACTTTTATGGGGTCATGAAATTGTTGTAATCTTTTCAGTTCCGTGATAATATTAAGACGAGAAACGTAGAAGGGACCTCCTTATAAAGTGCCTGCGAAAATAATCACGCCAAGGGAGTTTTGTTGACTAAAGAGTTTACTGGAAACAGTTTTACACATATAGTATTGTGGATTTGTACTTTAAAACTTGCGTAACATAACTTAACTTAATGAAGTTATGAAATAACTTAATTTTTTCGGATTACCTAATATGTAAGTTGATATCCACCAAATCGAGGAGATATGCTCTGAGAACACAGGAGGCTGATAAAAACAAATTTAATTATTTTTTTAGACACATAAAACTTCTGCGAAAATATATCTAACTAATGATGAAAACCGCATTGGTTGCGTGGTTTAGAAATAATTAAGGGTTGTACAGACAAATAGGCGCGGAAAGCAATTTCTATTTACACTAAGGATTATTTATTATTTTCTATATTCAATCATACACATTTTATGTATTTCCAAAATAAATTGGAAAGTGAAAAACAACATGATGACCGCAATATGTTGACCGAAAAATGTCATTCAATCCAAAAGTTTCAACGTTTATTTATTGTTTTACAGAGGGCCAATTTATTCCGCCAATCGTAAGTTTTTCGTTTTGTATAGCCAACCGTCCCTTTTCAGGTATAAGGGTTAGGGATTTACCCTATTTATAAATAACAAGCACGTGCAAAATTACACAAAATACGGTATCGAACGAGTTACATTACTCGTATTGATACAATTTTACTGATACTGATATAAGAATTGAAATAGAACAGTACAATTTTATTTTAACAGTACAATACAATTAATCAATCTTGTTTCAATATAAGATTTTTTAATATTGTTTGATTGAATATTAATATACATATCCTATGTCAGTCAAAACTGTCACTCTGCGCTCATTCCGTACTGCATCATTCATATTGAGCTTCAAAAGGTCGCTATTAAGTATAATTATAGTTTAGTCTATCACATTCTTTTCCTACAATAAGGTTGGACAAAGACGTATTGACAAATTCAGCAAATGAGGCTGTGTACTGGATGTGACGCGACGCTCACGTTTGGAATACTGCCAAGTGTGTTTATTGCATGGAAATATCCTTGCGTAAAATGTTCACAATCAAATTGGGACGCGCCTTTTCATGCCCATAGTAATAAACAGGACTACGCTTTACAGAATGAAACACCAGAATTCAGTTGCACGAAAATATAAAATCTTACGCCATTAAACTTGATGTACCCCTCTAAGGCTAGTAGCTTTACAAAAACTCAGTAAAATAAGACTGTTTAAGTAAAATCTGTAATTTCGTACTGGCCTCGTTTCTTATATTCTAGTTACTTTAGAGTTTTACAATATTACTTCTCCAATCAAATGGCATAGTTTTACGAATTGAATTCTCAATTTTATTATAGAAATATTGTCTATTTTCAAATGGTGACAATACATAAAAACGGTGACAACTATGAGATTTAAATTTACCGGTAAAAGATGGTACGAAAACTTACCAAACTTACTTACCAATAGTACGAAAACTTTAATAAATATACTTTTATTATTTTTTCATTATATGTATAAAGGTTATCAGACTGGTTGACCACTTAATGGTATCAAGTGGACAAGGATATTCGTTAGTTTTTAATAAAAATTTTGCTACATTTTTCTTTTGGTAACATTGACAGTACGGTCATCGTTTTTCAACGAGTTGGTTTCGATGCCTACAAAATTCCACCTGTAAAAAATGTTAAATTCGTTTGTGCAATATTCCGCGAAATAGTATGCTGGATATATTCCATCACTTCCATGGTACAAAGGAAAGTGTTACGGTTGCGGTTTATTTACTTATATATTGTAATTATATTTTTTCTTGCATCTCCCATGGATGACAAGTTGCTTAACGCTTAAAGGTTTAATAAGCAATTTGTACACATCTACAATCAAATGGACTGTCAATATTTCTCACAAAAGTTTTAAAAAATAACATACTAAACATGTAGTTCATATTGTCATAAGAAAAAAGCTCCCGCAACATTTGATTTCTCCAAATCAAATAATCAAATACAGTAGTAGGAAGAAATTCAATATATGTAGATCAAATTCCTTCGCTAGAGCGAAGAAATTGTTTATGTATGCGGTGACAGATTTCCCCCTTTCCCACAAAAGCACATGACATCTAGTAGCACAGTGATCGAGTTTAAATTACATTCTTTTATAGTATTGGATTGTATAAATTGTAATAAATTTGATCGTTTACGATTACCCGTAGACAAATACTCATAGGTAAACGCTAGGAATCTGGGTCATGAAAATAAACTTTAATATTTTGAAAAGTAACAAAGCTAAGTTGCTGAAAGAAAAATATTCATACTTGTACGTTTTCAGTTGGTAAGTTTCACGAAAAGTAGGTATACATAAACATAGTAGGTACGTCTGTATGTCCGCTTAGTTCTTTAAAAGTACAAAGGATTTTGATGTTATTTAGAATTCCTTTCAGAAATTTATTTATTCATTGTAGATTACGTATACATCATTCACATGTGTAAGTAGATCCTGCAATAATCATTGTTTTTATAACAATAGCCGAATAACAAATCAATCAGCAAACGATATAGTGACCTTTTTATATATAAAAAAATCTACAGCATACATGATTTAAATTGATCATTTAATTTTCTAGAGCGAGTCGTATCATCTTTAGCTTCATTTATAATATTATCAAGTAAGTACCAAGTTTTTTTTTAGACAAAGATATATGAGATATATAGTGTGTCTCGGATTATTTACTTAAGAAAATATTATAAATTATGAATTAATTAAATATTTAAGACCATTAGTAGCTATGTTAAATTAAACATGTTAAGTACACTGTTTAGGAGTGCAATTTAGATAATTTATCCATACACATGTATTTTATAGTTTTCATGTATTTAATTGCAATCTGTTTGTGTACTGTATCAAATATAAAAAAAAAGTATGTATATTATAGATATATTATAGGACTTGCATACTCAGCATGGTATAATAAAAGATTTATATCCCTCAAATCTTACAAGAAACGTACAAGCTTTTAATTTGGAGTTTTTCAGGCTTCGTTACATAAGGCACCGTAGTGATTTATTGAGGAATAACAACGAAATCTAAGGTTTTTGTTTCATAGAAAGGTTAAAGAGCATAGGCTGGTTATAAAATATTTTTACTTACTAAATAGATGAAAGAATCAACTGTCGTAACCTACTCGATGACATGCTTGGAGATCACCTTGTGACAAAAGAAATAATCTCATTTTCCTCATACTTTTTTGTAAAGAAAAATAAGCCTAAAATGTAAAATAATTTTTATATAAATGTATGTAATTTCCATTTAAAAATTGTGCTGCTCGAGTAAATATGCCGCCCACACAATTAGGTTTAACCGTACGGTCCCGTCGCGAACTGCCGATCGATTTGCGTACACACAGACACATTTGGACCATTGCCAACTGTTATTGCATAGGAATCGTGGGTAAAAACTTATGCCGCGCCGGTTGCCGACGCTTTTCAAAAGTATACGGAAGGCCACAACATTTATGCAATACTTTTAAACTATGATAGCCAAAGTTATTGAAGCGAATGTATTGTTCACTGCTGCTCATATAGAAAGAAAACATGTGTCTAGTTCAATGCTATTTTCTTGTACCATATCAATAAGCATATAATACAGAAACGACATGTACTTACATTACGTATTAGGCATATAAGCAATATAAAAGCACTTCCAAACATTTTGTGTTTGATCTCTGAAATTTTTTTTATTTTAAAATTTTAAGTTTTAGGTATATTTCAGCTTTTGAGTTTTTTAAATTCAAATGATTATGGTTATAAACATCATTTTATATTTGTCTTATGCAAAGTTCGCCGAACAGGGTGACGGATCCCCAAGACAGAGTTTCAAGACCTTAACCAATGGAATCTTAAAAAAACTGTCCATGGTTTTAAATAAATAATATTTATTACTACCTATAAGGCTCAACAATAAACATAGCCAAGGAGGGAGCCACCGTTGCAGGCTTGGCGTCGTGCCAAGGTAGTCGAAACCTTGATGAAGATGAAGTCTCTGCTAGTCTGAGTGAAATAACTTCGTACGTGATAGTATATTGCCAGACTTATGTGTCACGGAAGCTCTAAAGACGATGTACGTATTTACACGACAACTTGTTCTACGAACAAAAAAAATATACGAGACTTCCGTGGAATATCTGAAAATATGTACATAATATCTGTGAGATTTATATTGTCAGTTGTAGGTATTTCTTATATTTAAAATTTAGTTGGTTTTACATAATCTACTAGCAACTCGTTCCCGGCTACCAACGGGTGCATTTTTTGAATAATGTACACAAACGTTCCTCGTTTATCATTCTTTCTACAATTGAAAACCGTATCAAAATCTGTTGAATGGTCTATTGGTGTCATATTGAGAAGTTAAAAATGCTTCCATGCTCGTAGAGATATATTATTTCGATGTTTAGAATATATTAGCGGAGAAACAGACAGAAACGCACAGCGATTAATTTATTTATTTCATATGATATTATATATGTTTTATTTTTTGTTTTAAAGAATTTAGAGATTAATTTAAGAAAAAAAGAGCCATAAGTTGGTTTAAAATTTACTACAAGATATATATTTACAGCTCCCTTGGAGATCTCATTTTGTATATGGATCGGCTTCGAGATATTTCTACAGTTCTCATATAAAATATAGCGATAAATAAGTACTAACTCATGGAATCAGAGCATCCCAGTATAAATTATTTTCCTATAGACCTTTAGGATGTACCTATCATAAAAAATGGGGTGTACTGGTAGAGATACATCCTACTAATATTTTAAATGCGAATGTTTATGCGAAAGTTTAGCTATTATATTTTTAATATTTCAACGCAGACGAAGTCGCTATATACAAAATATCGACTAGTATTCAAAAAGCATTACTATGGCCTCTTTATTCCTATACTTATTAACTAACACCATTATAAGTTGTCGGCAGACTGAAACCAGACATCGAAACTAGACCTCTTCCAACGTTTCACGAACTGAATATTTATTTGGCTCTTGGCCAAATGTGTTACGGTACTATGCTTGCTAAGCCTTAAGTGTTCTCTGAAGAATAACTTGTGCGCGAACGCGGAGAATAGAAAGTTTAATTACAGATTCATTTTGCTAATGTGCTGTATGAATACTATTCCGGATAGGAAACGTTTATTCAAATATCATAAAAAAAACTAAAATTTTGTATAAACAATAAAAACATAATTTATTTCAAGCAGTTCAATTCAATATTAATTGATTTGAGCAATTGAGCAATATTAATTTTTCTAGTTAAATTACTATTTAATTAAATTTAAATAGGTATTTATCATGTAACTAGTGACCTGTTTCCGGCTTGTCATATGTGTCATTTTTTTTCAAAGCCTTTCTCGCTTAATGCTCTTTAAATTAGTGAAAACCGCATGAATATACGTACGAGTACAGTAGATTTTGAGATTATTGTGAACGTGCAGACATACATACATGCAGACGCGGCGAAAAACTTGGTTTTATAATATGTAAGGATTTACAAAACTAATTATCGAAACCACGTGGAAAGATTAAAATTTGTAAAAGTATGTATTAATAAAAGTAGGTAGAAAAACGTGCAAACCCGAGAAAAAAGTCTTAAAGGTCAGGGGTTAATAAAATACGTTGATCTATTTCAGTGTAGGAAATTTCAGAAAATGTGACTCCTGCGAAGAAATCCACTTATTACCACTTTATTGAATTTTCCGTCGTTTCAGTACGAACGGAGCGCTGAAGAATTCTTTTTCATTTACAGCGAACAGGTACTGAAGGAATTGAAACTGGGTTTGACAAAGTCTTACCCTGCTAATGAAAATGAGATTAACTTTCTTCCATTACTGGCTTAAAAGTAAACTCATTAACAATGTAAATTAATTGCAAATATCAAGCGGAGTTCATTTATTAATATTTCGGGTTTTCGGTGAAAATATATATTTACTTAATTCGAACGTTAAAATTAATGTCAATATCTCGTAATGTATAACACATCATTTCTCAAAAATGCTCTCAGTAACAGTTCAATGCATACTCGTATGATAAATTGCCAAGAATAACAAAACTATAAAATATCTAAATTTGATAATTAAAATCATTGAAAATCAAAAGAAAATTTGTTTAGCCATAAAAAAACGAGACTATTCGGCGAGTGGTTAAGGTGCCTGTATTAGTGGCCTGTATCCGGGTTCTATTTCCGGCAGAATTATATCCCGGGTTATATTTGGACCTTTTTAAAATTGACTCTGGTTTGGATCTGGCAAGTAGTGGCAGGGCGTTTTGCTGTAACAGTACGCCTATTATAACAGACTACTTGAAATAACAGCACGTCTGCTGTTGTGTTTCTGGAAGTGAGTAAGGGACTGTAACAAAGCCTATTTCAATATCCCTTCCTAATCCTTCATGCCAAATCCTTCTAAGATCGGCAGCGCACTTGAAGCCGCTGTGGACATTGCGCATAATATAAGTTATTAGTTGACTGTACCATCAAGTGAAACGCAGCCTGCCTGATAACTTTTAGGTGCAAAATATTCAATTACTATTACTGATGTAGTGTAATTAAAATATACACATGTGCCATTATACTCGTACTATTTAGTTTGAAACTAAATTTGAACGATTCAATTCCTTTTGAATAAGTGAGAAAAAGATAAAATTAAAAAACAGTTTATGTATGTGTGTAAATAATTAAATTTCTAATTAAAATGACTGGCATTTGTTTTCGTTAACAATGTTGTTCTGTTGACATTGAATGTATACATTTTTATCGTTTTTTGTCAATGAATGGATTACGAGTATTTCAAAAGAGCATCGATAGAGCTATCTTGCCCGTTTCAGATGCAGCTTTCTAAACCAGTGTTAGATTTTAATACTTTTATTGTATTTAATTATCTATAACTACTTGTAAAAATTTATATTTTTATAGACATAATAAAAGACTGTTATTTACGAGAACGAACGATTTTAAAAGACGACGGTGTCACTTTTTAAGGGATTTAATCGACCTGAAACATCCTTTGTTTTAAGAAAATAACATTTAAAACATTTCCTTGGGAATTGAAAAAAAGCGGTCTGCTTTCGACAACTTTAAAGAAAAAACTTCGTAATAAAAACACGAACAAAAGGTAGGCGAAGTCTTTGTTATTGTTCTAAGAGGATACTGCCGTCGATTTGTCAATTAGGGAATACGAAAGCAATTCACTTCAATCCATTTCTGAATTAAACAAAGCTCTCTATCAAATTTAACTTGTGTTTTTTTACATTTTTGTTTATATATGTATCTTATCCAACTGGACTTTTAAATGTTTTAAAACATTTAATAGGTAAATGTTTTTGAATTATGATTAATTTTAGAATAACTACTTTCAAGAGTAGGTAGTATGTCTTTTATGTAACACCTACCGAACTAATTTGAAGGCATAGGAATCATTCAGATGTAGCAATTATTTATAACTCAATAATGTTTTTTTAAATATTATTTTAATTTAGGTGCCTACAATCTTTCTACAAATTTACAACCTTCATCATTTTTCGCTCTTTCCATTACTAAGTGGCTGTAATAAAATCCTTTAGGTGGTCTAGAAGAAGATAGAGAAAAATGTAACTGGTAAAACATAATTTTCATACCTTGACCGTTGTTAAGGCAACCATCGAACGTTGCTGACTGAGCCACAGCGAAGCGTGGCCGGGTTCAACTAGTTAATTCTAAAAATATAGTTCGTTTATTTCGTTCCTAGAGATAGTAATTAAATTTTAAATTTAAAAATTACAAGAAAACAGAAATTGTAAATGTTATTTATTTAACAGTTCCGTTTGTAACAATATAGCCTTTTACTACCGGAATCCATTATCTAATGGAGATATGTTTGTTTACTTCAAACGGCAGCTAAAATAAGTGGGTCGAGATTACTGCCCGTAAAAGCCTTCCTCTGTGCCCAATTCAAGTAACAATAGCAAAGATAAATGAATCGTCCTCGGCACACAGCTTCCTGTTTTTCCCCAATAACATGTACCTTTGGTTTCAGACTACATTGTTAGGCAATTAATTGCTTAGGTATTGAACAATTGTGCCGTACCCGCTGATTCTTCCATTAGACAAAGGGACTGGGTTTTATAATCCTTTATATTATCATTAATTGGTATGCATTGGTTTTCGTGATTTTCCACGTGTTTATTTTTATACTAGCCGGTGCCCGCAACTTCCTACGCGCTGAAATTCATTTTTTGAAAATCCCACAAAAACCTAACACCTTTTCAGGATAAAAGTAATCATCAATACATCAGTGAAAATTTGATTAAAATCGGTCAAGCCGTTTCTGAGATTGTGCACAAACGCACAGACCAAATAGACAAATATTCTAAAAACTTTTTTTGACCCGGGTAACACGAGTACACAATGTGTACAATTGTTATTTTATTTTATTTTTGAAAAATAAAATAATGTACAGTTACGGCGCGGTTCCGATTTCAATACATGTATAGATTTATTGTAAAAAAGAAAACTTGTACTACTTATGTATTATTTGTTTCCTTTTTTATTTATTACTTATGTATTTTTTATTGTTTCGCATATTAATACAGTATAGAGGTGAGTGGGGTTGCGGGTGAATGGTCCGCATTCCAACGAGGTGCGGAATCAACTTGACCGAGTATTGTCTATAATGAAAAGTAATACTCTACAATTATATGTAGTTACGTAACACGGTAGAACTTTGTGAACACGATTTATTTGTTTACGTTCTTATTAAAGTCACGTAATGAACAACTGAGCCGAACTTTCTTGCAAAGGGAGAGAACTTTGGTTATTTAATTAAACGAAAGACGATTAATGGGTTTTCATCTTTTCACAAGTTGTTTTTATATTAAAAAAGCTATTTCAATTATGATAGTGTAGGTAATATTATAATGTGTGCTATTTTTATCTTGTTAACAAGATGGAATGGGGGAAATTTTTCCATCATCTTCTTTATTACGTAGCTTAGATTAATGAGATCTCAGATAGAGTAATAGCTGGCAGTTCTTAGCCGATTTAAAAATATAATAGCTAAAATAATTTTAATGCTTCGTCGAATCGTTAGGCGCAGACATAAAAAACTTAAGACCATGTCGCGCTTAAGACGGAGTGTGGACAGGGCGCAACATTTGTAAAATAATGGAGGATCTACAATTCTCAAGACCTATCCATACAATTCTCAAGACGTATGTAAGGTTACGTACACACGGAGACATAAATTTTTAAGCCGGGCCGATTTTTTGCATGATACGGTTTACTCACAATATAATATATATATATGAGTTGACAAGTGCATACGATTTTAAGATCCGGCATATAACAGAAACGGGAAAAACATTAAAACTTTACTTTTTTAATTTTTTTTTTGTGCGACTGCAATCGGACGCGGCACACGGCAAAATACCGCATACTGTTGCCACTGGGCAATAGCATTTTAATATATGCGTTCACACTAGCTCTGATCCGTTTTTTACCGAATGCTGCAAAAAAACCAGATGAGAGACTGAACGCTTTCCTGCAAAAAACCGTATTAAATATTCACATGGTTTTTTTATACAAAAGCAAAACCGGATGCCGTTTGAACAGAGCATTCGGTTCTGCCGTATACGGTAAAGATCCAATCCGGCAAAACGTGATTCCGTGTGAACGTAGTGTTACTTCACAGTGTCGGTTTGGAACCCTTAGACAGAAATTAGTAATATTTTTGTGTTCTATGGACTTTTAAGGATGTTTTATTGTTATGAGTTGTTTTATTTAATAACTGCATGAAAACCCAGAGGTAGGTCGCTACTCTATTGTAAACTCGCGTCAGTTATTTCATTTTACTAGAATTGTTTCAGCTGAAACAATGAACAGCAGCTTGCATTTATGTTGAGAATTTGACTGGCGGCGCCGATTCGGAAGCGCGAAATGCAATTCCGTCGATGAATATTAAAATTTGTTAGATATTCATTGAAATTCCTAACTGGTTGAGAACATTTTATATCTTTTGATTGCTACAAATATGTCTTAATTTTGAAAGTAAATGAAAACGTATTTATACAGCATTGTTTTTTCAATTGGAATAGTTTTCTCTATTCATATAGAATAGTTTTTTATTTTTATAAATTATCATTTACTGAACAATTAGACTTCTTCTTGACATCTTGACACTTTCTAAATTACTGATATTTCTATATGACGGGACCCACAGTTATCTTTCTAATAGAGAAATTTAATACTGACTGCTTTAGCTAAATCAGTTGTGACATTTCTTTCTTTAATGAGGTGTTACATTTTGTTAACTTTGTCCTTTATCTTTTATCCTCCTAAGGCCGGTAGTGCACTATTGTTGTCAGTTGTTGGCTTGTGTTCTTAGACGATGATAGTCAAATTTCATTAAATTTATTTTTAATCAACGTGTAAAAAAACCTTTATTAAAAAATATTTCATTATTAAAATTGATTATTTGAAGTGTTTTGTATTCAGTAAATTTGAACTATCTTAGGTGCTAGGAATGCAAGACTTTCAAGAAGTCGTGGTTTCCGCGTCTTTCCTAATTAGTGAGCACCACCGACGCTTGTTAACCTAGTTAGAAATGCCTTCGGCGCCGCACCCCGCGCCTGTACGATACCTCGACACTGTATAGCGTCTTTCAAACTATTATACGTTGAAAATACTTATGTTCCCTCGGTAACTTTTCCGAATATAGTTCTCACAAGAGGTCTTGAGTTAGAATTTCATTATGCCTCTCAAGAATCTTTCTTCCAAAGTAGGTACCTAGTCATCGTTACCATACTTTTGCTTGATTGTTATTTGCTCGCTAAAGAATAACATTCCACAAAGTTTTTTCATAGTGGAAGCCTGTCACTTGACAACGACACGCTAGTTCGGATTCTATTTATTTTTGAAATATCTATTAAAATGGTTTAAACGCTAGTATGTCTTTGAAATTTACGCATATACTTAATTTCCAAAGATACTTGGACTCGACCACTACATAATTATTTAACTGACAATGGTCGTCATTTGTGTTGATGTAAAAACAAAATAATCGAATGTGATTATATACTGCCGTATTATAATTAGGAATGGAGCGGTCGTCCTTGAACGACATAAAAAAAAAGTTCATTAAAAATTGAACTAGGTAAATCACGTAAGGTTTAAAGAGAATCCAAATACAAGCGTTCACGAGTTACCTACTAGTACCTACTTAAGTAACGAAAACATTGACGTAATGTATTTCTCCGCTGATTAATTATATTGGAGTGAAATAAATTACATCTGTCGCCTTCACCCACCAAGAGATTAACAATCGAATATCTAAGTATTTTACTTCTTGCTTATTTGTAGCTTTGCGCAATTATTTTCTGTTTTTTAAATTAAGAATATTAGTATTTATGTGTAGTTCTGTATAACAAACCTTAGCAACGCATTATCTATACTAATATTATAAAGAGAGACGATTTGTATGTTAGTATAATGAATAAAATCAAAAACTGATTTTGAAAATTATTTTACCTATAGAAAGCTAAATTATCAGAGAGTACATATACATTTCATAAAGTTAACGGGCTAAGTCGCGTGCAACAGCTAGTAACGTATAAAGTTAAAAATTATGCATAGATAACGTCTAAAATTCACTGTTAAAGACTGTTAACTATATTATCCACAATGAACAAATATCCTCTCATATTTTGGAAAGCTTTAACCAATTTTAAAGCAAAATGTGGCGGCTGTGACGATCGTAAATGAGCCGCTTGAACTTTGCATATTAAATGGCTGAAGGTAACAAATACTTAAGTTTCACTGCGGCTTTAAACTGTTGAAAGCATAAAATGGCAATTTTAATATTATCTAAATGTAACGCCGCGAACTAACTTACTTTTATGCGACATATAAATTTAATTTTATTTCTTAAAAGCCCGCATGACCTTTTCACGTCTGTTAAACCGTCTAAATGTATTTTGTAAGCAAATGTTAAAAGCTATACATTTATGCTGTACATTAATGCGCCTCTTATACAAGCCTTAAAGGCTTATGAAGTTATTTGATGTGGTAATAATGTTGGACGGCAACATTATTAATTAAACTGCTTTTGAAAACGCCCTTCGACATTATCTAAATTTAATTGCAACGTATGTGAATAAGAAATAATAAATTACTAGCGATCCGGCCCCGGCTTCGCACTGAAGTTTTTTTCTGCAAGTTATATTATAAATACATAATTTTTGTCGTTTATCGCCCTTTCTATTGATCAAAACTCTATCAAAATCCGTTGGATGGTTTAAAAAAAATAGCAAAAAAGCAGACAGAGGCGGAAAGCGACTTTATTTATGACTACCTGATGCGCGCCACTTCGTTCGCCTGGCCTTCATCTTAAGATATGAAACAACTACTTAATATTATAAAGTAAACAGTATAAGTAGGGATTTTTTTCAAGTACTATAATATAAGTAGTGTTTATTTTCTAATTTTAGAATTTTAATGCGAATAATTTAAATAAGATTTTACATGTGCGTAATCAATATTGGTTTTGAAACAATTTAATTGGATAAATTGGCTTGTTTTTAACCGCTAGACCCATTAGTAGACTTCAAATTATTTATTTTAAATAGAGTCTAATGTTAGATTCAGCTTGTCTTTCGAATATTGTATTAGGTTAATGCCTATTCTCAAGTAAAAAGAATGCCGAAAAATTATAAATAATAATAATAATAATAATTTTAATATTATACCTACTTATTCCCAATAATTGATAAAGGAAACCATCATTTGCCAACATTAAAAGTATCGTTTATTTATTAAAACGGTTTTTTACAACGGTTGTCGGTGTTTGGTCTTAGTGGGGTGGGTTCTGCCAGGGAATTCACACCTATAAAATACTAAGTTACCAGTAGCGTACGTCTAGGTGAGCGGAGCTAGGCTATCTGACGCGCACTGACAAGTGCTTCATATACGTCCACGCCGTCACTAGACTGCCATCGCAGTCTTGTGACGGACTCGCAATCTTGCGAGTCGTCCCCTCCGGCCAATGCTATGTTCCATAACGAGTTTCGCTCAATCCACCTACCTCGGGACCATAGTAGCTAAATATGAAGTGCGAAAGCGAGTCTTCGGCGCTTTAACCGAACCTTCTGGCTAGGGGAAAAAAACCCCGAGACAAAAATAACCAACTCACATGGAAGCAAGACTCAAAGAGAATCTACCCCAGGAGGGTACCGGCGAAGCCGGAGAATCCCTCCCTGAGCACAGCTCGGGCAGCCCCACGTATTCTGGGGGGGGCAAAGTAGTGCTACCTATGTCAAAACCATCCAAAATGCTGACCCAACAAATACTATACCCGGGTTTCTTCAACCGTCAAAGATCGGCATCACTAAGTGATACCAGTGAACTAAAACAAAAACACAGTATTGAAACACAACATTCAACACATAAAGAAATAGAATCAAGTGATACTAGTTCTCGCAACCCAAACGCTCAGTGGCAACGAATACCTAAACAAAAAAGAAATCGTTCCCCTGATGAAAAAGCGCTAAATAAAATTAATGAACCAAAAAGGAGGCAAAAAATGGTCGACCTAATTAACCAGAATAGAGGAATAATCATACCTCAAAACAAGACCCCGGAAGTTGAAACAAATAACAGCTTCTCAATGTTAGACATCGATATAGATGATGCTGCCCCTTTAAAAAAAATTCCTAAACCACCACCGATAGTACTGTATGGTGTCGATGATCTGGAAAAACTGACGAAATTTTTGGAAGAAGTAGTAGATAAGAATGACTACACTTTTAAAGTAGTGTCTAGAAATCAACTAATCATATCCTCTAGTACTGTTGATAAGTATAAAACTTTGATTGAGCACATAAGAGCTAAAGGGTTGATAGGTCATACTTTTACTCGCAAGGACCAAAAATGTATGAGAATTGTAATCAAACATCTCCATTTTAGTACACCTAAGGATGCAATTATTGAAGCAATAGAAAATACGGGTAACAAAGTGCAAGGCGAAATAGTTACAGCAAGAAAACCAGGAACAAAAGAGCCCTTAAATACATTTTTTGTTAATGTAGCTCCTAATGAAAATAACAAAATGGTCAAAGACATCAAATTCATTTACCACCAAAGGGTGGTAATAGAAGACCCTAAAAGAAGAAGAACAATAGTACAGTGCACAAGATGTCAACAATATGGGCACTCAAAAAAAAAAAAAATAATTGCATGCGGCCATACAGATGCGTCAAGTGTGCTGGCCCTCATAAAACTACGTTGTGTCCTATAGATAGAAACACCCCCGCAGTGTGCACGCTTTGTTCTGGAAGTCATCCTGCTAGTTATAAAGGGTGCATAGTGTATAAGGAAATACTTGCAAGAAAGAAAACAAGTATCTCTCAATCTAATCTTAAGATCAGAGCTACTGAAGCAAACAAAATTAACAGCCCATCTGCAGTAACTACTGTTAATAATGCCAGAAATAGGCCTGAAACCAAAAGAAATTCTTTACATATTGGACATATTGATTCTCACAAAAACATGAGACTTTATAGCGAAGCTGTTAAGAATGGAACATCTTTCACCAAAGCCGCAAATGTGGATGAAGACATTACAAAATCACGAACGTCATTTACGAAAGTAAATAATGAGAATTTACATAGACCAAAACGAAGCGAACCCGACACTGAGTCACAGAGAACACATTTAAATAAAATAGACAATGAAAATAATCAACAAGGACATATTCTTCAATTACAAATACTTATGACAAAACAGACAGAAAGAATTGACCAACTTATAACACAACTAAGCACAATGATGAATCTCATTGTGACACTCATCAGCAAATTTCCTTAATGCTCTCATTACGTATTGCCACATGGAACGTTAATGGACTGGCGCCAAACAAACTAGAGCTCGAAATACTTCTCAATACTAATAAAGTGGACATTGCTCTGATATCAGAAACCCATCTTAATGACAATAAAAAATTTACAATTGACAATTTCTGCGTATATAACACAAACCATCCTGACGGAACTTCGCATGGAGGATCTGCAGTTATAATTAAAAGTAATATAAGACATCACCTTCACAGTATATTTCGAGAAGAATGGCTACAGGCAACAACAGTTACTGTGAGTGGAAAGTTAGGACCTATTAATGTTAGTGCCATCTACTGCCCACCAAAACACAATCCAAAACAAGATATGTTTAACAAGTACTTCTTAACCTTAGGAAACAAATTCATATGTGGAGGGGATTGGAACTGCAAGAACACATTCTGGGGTTCTAGATTGACAACTACTAAGGGACGCGAACTAAAGAAAAGTATTGACCAAAATAATCTAACGACCCTGGGAACAGGTGAACCGACTTATTGGCCGATGGACTCAAACAGGTCCCCTGATTTGGTTGACTTTTTCGTTGTAAAGGGACTTTCTCATGTGTATTTTGATATCGAGTCATCGCTTGACTCTGTCTCGGATCACACTCCAATCATGGCCACACTTAGCATCTCACCAATACAGCGGGAACAGAAATCAACACTATACAACCAAAGAACCGACTGGAGGGCTTTCTCTGAATACCTTGAGGATGAAGTTGAACTGAGAGTCAAGCTGAAAACTAAAGAGGACATAGATGAAGCAACATTTTACGTTACAAATCTCATACAAGTAGCAGCATGGCTTTCTACTCCGGCACTGAGCTACCGCATCGAAAGAAATAACATTCCTTTGGATATACGGAACAAACTTCAAGAAAAGAGAAGACAAAGAAGACAACTTCATTTGACTAGATCTGATGCAGATAGATCCGAATACAACAAAATCTCAAGAGAGCTAAAAGAGTTAATAAAAGAAAACGTAAACATGACCTTCCAACATAAAATATCTAGTCTCTCAGCCCACAAGAAAGATAACTATTCCTTGTGGAAAATAACTAAAAACTTTAAAAGACCTCGAAACCATATTCCCCCTATAAGGAAATCTGATGCTGACCCTTGGGCCCGGAGTGCAAGTCAAAAGGCAGAATTATTTGCAAAACATCTATCCGAAGTATTCACTCCAAACCAATCGTCGATGGTGGACTTTGAGAAGGAAGTTGATAATATCATTAATAGTGACCAGCAGCTATCGCTGCCGCTTGTACTGGTTACTCCGAGAGAACTTAGACATATTATACACTCCCTTGAAAACAAGAAAGCACCGGGCTTCGACATGATTACGGGTGAAGTGCTCAAAAAATTGCCAAAAAAAATTATTGTCTTTTTGACAATGCTATTTAATGCAATCCTTAGAATACATTATTACCCAAAACTCTGGAAGATATCACAAATCTGTATGATCTTAAAACCTGGGAAACCACCAAACGACCCTAGCTCATATAGGCCAATAAGTCTCCTTCCTATACTATCCAAGGTGTTCGAGAGGGTCCTCTTGCAACGACTGAAACCTGTACTTGAAGATGACAAGATAATTCCTGATCATCAGTTCGGTTTTCGTGAAAAACACTCAACAGTTGAACAAGTGCATCGAGTAGTTCAAAAAATCAGACAATCACTGGAGAGAAAAGAATATTGCGCTGCTGCTTTCTTAGACATACAACAGGCTTTTGACAGAATCTGGCATAAGGGACTGTTGTATAAATTAAAAAAATTACTACCAAACTCACTGTTCATGATTCTGAAATCCTACTTAGATCAAAGACAATTCCAAGTGAAATGTGGGGAAGACTACTCAAAGCTATATAACATCTGTGCTTCCGTGCCGCAGGGATCAGTCCTGGGGCCGCTCCTCTACTCTATTTATACGGCAGATCTGCCTGAAACGGAAGACGTAACAATGGCAACGTATGCTGACGACACAGCATGCCTTGCAAGTGACAGAGACCCCAAGTATGCATCCTTGAAACTACAAACACAGCTTAATAAGGTAGATGATTGGCTTCAAAAGTGGAGAATTAAACCCAACGTAAAAAAATCGATACAAATCACATTCACACTGCGAAAAGGCGATTGTCCACCTGTCTGTATGGAGAATAAGGTTCTGCCAAATAATAACAGTGTGAAGTACCTGGGCTTACATCTAGACAGAAGACTCACCTGGGCAAACCACATCAGAACTAAAAGGAAAGAGGCTAACCTACAATTCAAATCGCTAAACTGGCTGTTGGGGCGTCAGTCTCCGTTGTCCCTTACCAACAAGCTTCTAGTTTATAAAACCGTCATAAAGCCCATTTGGACTTATGGCATAGAGCTGTGGGGTTCCGCAAGCAACTCGAATCTAGAGATCCTACAGAGATTCCAGAACATAGCATTAAGGACGGTTTCCGGCGCGCATTGGTTTGTAAGAAATACTGAGATTCACGAATACTTGCAGATGCCAACTGTTAAAGAAGAAGTTAGCAAAAACAGTAAAAAATATAAAGAGAGATTAAAGGAACACTCGAATGAATTGGCGAAAGGCCTCATGAACACAAATGAAAATGTGAAACGTTTAAAAAGATGGCACATACTTAACTTGGACCAAAGAGCATAAAATCAATATTACTAGGATGTCATTCACAGGAATGCTTCCTACAACTACAAATTCTGGGAAAGTATCTGATTAAGGCTAAAGAGCCGATCGCAGATTGTAAAATAAAAAAAAAAAAAAAAAAAAAAAATAAAAAAAAAAAAAATTTATTAAAACGGTACGTACCTAATTACTGTTCCATACATATATTGAAAAAATTTGAAATTATATTAACTTATGACTTCATGGTGGCCCCAAATCAATTTACTCGTATTGATAACATAAATACTTTTGCGTGATCATTCAAAGTCGATGCCTTTATTACTTTCATTACCTTGTTACATATATTTTTTACATAGTCCATTGTTTTCTTTTGCACCGGTAGCACAGCCGATAGTCGAATTTAAGTATAGTCACATAAACTGATCTGTGCGCTTGCGCGTGACATTCATTCATAGTGCTCTGCCGTAGATTCAATTGTTCAGAGAGAATGTTCTGGAATGTCGTGACGTCGTTGTTCTGTGACTGTGTTAATTTTGAAAAGTAGCGATAGCGCGGTTTCTTTTGGAAATTTCTCGAAGACCGAGGTCATAAAAGGGCCTGCGGAAAGGCGGGAAGCCCTTTTCCGTCGGCAACCCACCTGAAGAGTGCACATTAGAAGTTAGCTGTTGTTGTTGAGCCACCTTCAAAATTTCATATTATTTCAAAATTAATCGAGTCATTTTATCGATAACAGTACTACTGTTTATTGTTTCATTGCGTGAACCTCCAATTGTGATAATTGGTAAGTGTTTTGTTCGTTATAATTGCTTTCCCAATTTTTTATTTTTTTAAATGTTATAACTTGGTAGACGCGTGCCGTCTCAATAGTACTTGTTTGCTTGTCTGGCAGAGATTTTTGTGTTTCTTATTAGAACTACAAGCGATGGTTTATTTTGATAAGGATATTTTATATTTTAATTTTATTTTTCCCATTTTAATTTTTTTATTGACGATGGCGTCCGCCGTATTTAGCTTATTAATTTTGTTTTCGACGCCATCGATTCAATTATGCATTCAAGTATAATTTACCTAACTATCCGCTTATATTAGTTCCATGTTTATATTCTAATCTTTGCCCGATACCCACATTTAATTATTAATTATTCCTTACACCTGAAATAAAATCGAATTAGATTCCTGGAAGGATTGCATAATAATGTACTTTATTCTAAGGCGTTCCTTCGATCATTTCAGGAGGTTTTTTTTTTATACCCACAAATTTTATCGATCAACTACTTGCTGCGCGTTGAGAGCGAGCGAAACCGTACGTCCCGCTAGTCATACGTCGCGCCGAGCTTCGAGTCCCGGCGAGCAAACCCGCCGCGCCTCACTAGTTCGTCGACGTCGACAGCGTGATTCCGGAGGCTGCTTAGTCGCCCGACCGCGCCAAGTTTGGCTATTTTTTTTCTTTTACTCTTTTATTATTATTTTATTTTGAAATCGTTCGGCTCGGATATACCTACGACTTAAATATACAGCTACTTTTCGGTATCGGCTCTCTTTCGGTGGTAAGTCTCGATCAAATCTCCACAAACCCCTGGTCCCCTTTTTTGTATTTTTTTCCTGTGTATTTTTTTTCTCTCGGTTGCGGTACAATCCGCATCCGAAATTGTTAATCTTTTCTAGCAATATATTTGTATAGAATCGAATTAGTAAAATAAAACTATCATTTTTAAACTGACTTTTATTTTTTTTTATTGTTGTTGTCTGCCTGTCCGCCACACTACCGCGGAAAAGGTGTAACAACCTTCAAGATGATTTACAGCCCATATATTAAGGTCAATTGTGTCTAGTTGGTTGGACAGATAAAAATAAAGCACTAACGATAATTTGGTTAACAAATATGAACCATATATTATTACAGGGTGTACTTACCCCTCATGTGACATTGAATCATTTTAAAGTATGTAAACATCATATAGTTTATATAACAGGTCATATGTTATGTGCTATAGTGAGTACATTATAAATGATTGCTTTATAAGATTATATTATATATATCTATATATACGGTGAGTTCTCTCAGATAGTGTTTTCACTAATGGAAAGAGCGATAATCGAGGAAAGTTTGTTTATATAATTTGCAGAAAAAAAATGCATTCGTGCGAAGTCGGGAGCGAAGCGCTCTTGGATAATATAATAATGAACTCTTTTTCCATACACTAAAATATATCCAATTAATGTTAAGAACATTAATTACGCATTAATTATTTGAATGCTTCTTAAATGAATTCAAATTTAACAACCATTTTGTAATTTTATCCACGCTTTATAGAAAGGGGAAACGTTTATGAATACAAAAACCAATTAACATTTTAATTATGAAAAAACATTCGTAACCGCCATCAAATTACGCGCTCTCGTATTGAAAGAAAAAGCGAACTTTACAAAGATATTTCAAAGTTTGTCGATCTGGGAGTAATGTCCATGTTAACCATGCGGAACAAAGCGTTCCTTTCAATAGCATCGTTTCCCGAATACCATCAGTGTTTCCGGGCGCATACGCAAAGGATCGGGACAGGCCAGCGTTTCCAGCCATTTGACCTGAAAGCCAATGTTCAAATTGTGGCCCAAAACACGGGTTCTTGTAAGCCATTGTCTCAATCTTTGGACCATTCTAACTACAGTGCAGACTAGTTTTTCCATAGACTGCTTAAGCTCCTTGGTAAAGTGGTTGAGGTGCTTGTCTTAATGCTAGTCTCAAGGGTCTCTGGTTCGATTCCTGGCAGATCCAACTTTGGAAATGAACTTTTCATAGTTGGCTTTGGTCTGTATCTGGCAAGTGGTGGCAGCGCGCACTGCGTTTCGCTGTCATTAACTATTTTAACTGTGGAATTATAGCATGAGTTTGACGCTATTCGTCCACTTAGCTTCCCTCAGGGTGACAACGACAACTTCCTAAACCTTTTTACCACATTCGCTATTCGTCAACTTCATTTTTCATGAAACATATAAAACAAAAGTTTAATTAAACCTTGGAATGAGAATATAAATATAAGCATATGACTGTATTTAATAAAATAATTTGCGTCAATATAGTTTAAAAAACGCCACATCTTGTCCCTTGTTATTGGTATAAAGAGGGATGCGGACGCGGCCCGGCCGTGTAGGCGTTTGCTACATCGATCGCGCGACCCCTGACATTAAATGAAAGACAGCGCGACCGTTCACGGTGAGGGACTATCTCTACTTGTTAAACAAAAACCTTTCATTTTTGTAAATAATTATCGAAAAAAATTCTAAGAGAGATAAATGTAAACAAAAAAATATTTCCCCTAATTACTGACGCCCTAGCCGTCCCTTTATCACATACGTCTCGGTAACCATTAGGAGACGAGTAACATAATCGTTCAAACAAAATAATGTTGAAATTATCTTCACGAAATTTCCCTTGGATACAATAAAAATAATCGACAACCGAGCTCCGTATACTTACTTACATTATTATAGGGGAAGCTACGTAGCAGCCCTAAAGCGAATGTAGGCCACTCACACATACATCATTTTGACTACAAACGCAAGCGTTGAATATTGCGCTGTCGGCTACGCAGTCTCGGCACGTAACTACCTGGCCCGTTCGAAATGTAACCGCGAAACGTGCCGCGCGTATAGCGGAAAGAGGTATATTTAAATAAGTAGACGAATGCAAATTTAAATAATCATGGCTGTGTGTAGTAATTTAGATTTCCTATATTTGAAACTAGCTGGTGAAAATTAAAAAGTCTCTATATATATAAAAATTACGTCACGTTGTTTGTCGCCGATGAACTAAACTACTGAACCGATTTTAATAAAACTTGCACACTGTCTGCAGTTTGATCCAACTTAAGAGATAGGATATATTTTATAAAGTTACGCGGACGAAGTCGCGTTCAGCAGTTAGTATATTATAATATCTGAGGAAAATATATGAGTAATAAAACGTCTGACAACTTTATCGCTGTGACGACGGTGAAAACGATTTTTTTAAATTTTCGCATGATCCCTGTAGAATCTAACATTTTTCCAGGATAAAAAGTATCCTATATGTTAATCCAGGTAATTAACTACCTGTGTGCCAAATTTAATCCAAATACGTTCAGCCTTTTTGCGTTATTGAGGAACAAACATAAATAAATCCAAATATCCAAACATACAAACTTAAACATTTATAAATATTATTAACCAAATGTTAACTGCCAGTAACATTTACAGGTCTCTGGGAGGTTAGGCTGACGTAAAATTGTTACAAAGAAAATACCTTTCAGAAGTTTGAATTGGAAAGACTAGTCCCAATTAATGAAGTTTTCCAAATTGAATTAACAAACGCCGTTAACTATTAATTAATTAACGGTTAAACATACTTAGTTAAACTTGTTATAATGTTACAACAAGTTGCGTTAAGTTAATTTAATCCGGTCCCATATTAATTAAAAAGTTTGTAACAACGGGTGACCTTCTACAATACACATGGACGTGTTGTGTGGGGTTTTTGAAAGGCTTATACTCGTATATAGCGGCATTCAAGATATAGCGGTCTTGAATGTAAGTGCACGTTCACTACCACTGTTGTGTTAAATAAAAGCTGTCTCGGTTGGCGTTTGATGCATATTTTAACTGTTAGGCTTTTTCAGCAAGAAATATTTAAGCCTCTGAAAACGTAAATCATCATTTAATATTCGCAGCGAAAGTAAAATTATTGTGACATAAGTATATGAATTATGCGCACAATTTGTAAGTTTTATGCTTTAAAAATATATAATATTTAAGGAGGCTAAAAGGACAAAATTAATTATGAAATTTAAGTTTTCAATTTCAAATACTAATCCCTCGAAAACAGTACTTTTTTCTGTATGGAACTTACCCTATGTCCTTTTCTGTATGACTGAAAATGTGTATGGAAAATTTCATATTGATCTGTTGAGTAGTTAAAGCATGCGAAGTTAACAGACAGACAGGAATAATAGCAGTAAAATAAATGTCAGTAGGTAATAACGTGCAGTGCAAAGGTTTTGTTTATAAATTAATGCAACAAATGGCTTAATGGAATGAACCTTAATACGTTTGAAAGGTTTCAAGCTGAATAGTTAACATGAAATTATTTGTAAAGGTCGCGGGGTTACAATCAATCAATAAGGGGAGGGGCGGTGGAAGTAGGGAGGTAAAGTGCAAAGGTAGATGCAATCTGAATGTCTATTTATAGCTCGAGCCCTGGCAGCATTCACTAGCAAAAATGAACAGCAATACAACTCGGATAAAAACACGTTCGACGAATTGCCAATGACAATTTTTATTAAGGATCTTAATAGGTACCTAATCACAAGTATACCAGCTTATTCGGGAGTAATCAATGTTCAGTCACTTCTGTAAATAAGTATATAATAATAATAATGATTATTATTATTATTAGCCTTTATTTGCCAACCTTTTCTTACAATAATTATACATAATATACCTATGTAGGTGACAATTACAAGCGTGTCTTTGCGACACAAAGGCCTCCTCCAGCAACAGTATATACAAAAGACCTTCGGATTGAAGTATATCAAGTATAAAATAAAATAACAGTACATTAACACACATATTTCCGAATCGCGAAGACCCGTGACGAAGATTTCGTCAGCCTTGACATTTGACAACACAAAAACGTCGTCCATAAAAAAAATTCTCCCAACTTTCATGGTAATCTGTCAAACGGCGTTGAAGTTTGGCGATTTCATATATAGATATACCTATAAATATTCATTTATATTTATACGGATATTCGAAGAAAGGGATGCCTTGATGAACTAACTAACGACTTTAATAATATAATATGGTGATTATTTCTCGTTTACACAGTGATCAACCACAGTGCTTAAGGATAAATTACCTTATCTTTAAGCAACCCAACTCAATAATTTGTAATTTAGATTGACAAGGTAAAAACCCATATAACAATGTTATCTTGGGACATAATGCTATGTGCAGTAGTTAAATCAGTTGTTTGCAAATTATTTATCAAAATATAATAATAAGTAAACTTTTAAATTGTCATGTTTAAAAGACAAATAAGTTTGCCTTAAATTTCAAATAAAATACTTTTTTTAAATACTCCTGTAATATTTTTCATGGATTTTTTGTGTCAATATCTTATACTTACCTATACTTTTTAAACTTGTAAACATTTTGCACATAGCATATTTTGATTTGACAAATAGGAAATGTTTAAAGTATCCTCAAAAGGTCGGAGTGCGTTATACAGAAACACGTATTTGCAGGAGCTTGCTATCGTCACAGTTTTCGATTTGTATGTAGCTGTCTATCTCTTTCTATCAGGACCCGGGGAAACCTAGATATTGCACAAATTGTTACTAGGTGTTGTACGATCTGCATTCGACCGTAACTCGTAGGTTATAATGGCGAACGAAATAGTATACGATGTTGTGGGTCTGTGAGGCATTCGAGCTCGCAGACCTGTTGCAACCCCCTTCGTCATATCGAACACGAATCAATACATTGAATGGGGATGCGTTTGTAGGTGATTCTAAATGTTACAGATGATGTAAGCGCTATTTCAGTCCACGTATCTATTTATATATTGTACGTTGCAAGTAACATTTGTATCTATGCGGAATTTTCTATTATAACTACTTTTCAAAATGAAAAAAATAGTAATATTTGCACAATTTGATAAATGTTGGGACGAAGGCGTGTTATTACAATAATTACATTACAATAACCAGTATATTTTTTTGGAAATTCGAAAAAAATATCGAAATAGCAGAGGTTACGGCTAATATGCAAAATTGGAACTTCTATTTTTCGTTTAACAAGTATTAATACACAAATTTTATACTCTCATCTTGTTTCATTGTTTTTTTTTTTTTTTGCAATTACTTTTGCAAATTATATATCATCCTCATTAATTGTTCTTTCCATTATTTACTATCAAAATCCGTTGGGTGGTTCAGAAGAAGTTAGCCGAAAAACAGACAGAAGCGGACAGCTAACTTTATTTTGTAATATGTACTAGATAAGATTTCAAGGCTGAATTCATAAGAATCGGATTTGGATTTCACCAAATAACACTTTTAGTTTCCGTAATTTGTTATTGTATGATAAAATGGGACATTTACTTTTGTATATTATAACAACCACGAACAGATTTCAAAAGAACAAATATATATAATTATATTTACAGTTAAAATTACTCCAATTACGGTAATTAATTTACTCGTGCCATATACATCATAATTAAACAATGCTGTGTCTTAATTGAAATTCATTTTACTTTACTAATATTCTTAAATAATAAATAATTAATACATTAATAACGATTACAGGGCAAAATTAATTATAATTAGCTTGAAAATAAATAAAACTGTAAGTACAATTGCTTCTAAATAAATACAATACAAGATTTTAATTGCTTCATAGTATACTGAAAGTAATAAGTATATATTATATTATGTTACATGTTACAAAAAAATTAAGTGCCTCAAACGTAACGCTCTCAAAAGAAAAGTTTCTTTTAACCAAGGTTAACTTAATAGGAATATGTATGATTTTTATTCGAAATAAACCTTTTTTATAATTAGTAATCCAAAAATGATTTCATACCCTTCAAGCAGTGGTTAATCTTAATACACAGATGCGATAATACCTCCTTACTTAGTTGCCTACTCGTCCAGCCGAAAAGATACACTTATACGTATATCCACATGTAGTTTCGGAACACGTCCAAACAAGAAGAAAAATAAATGATTTTGAACTGTAACATTTTTGGTGCCTTATTTGGGAACCCATCAACCCACAAGAATATTATTAAAGAAATTATTAATGAATATTATTAAAGAAATTTTTATATAAATGAACTTATTTCAGTCTAGTTTACGTAATAACATACCCGCTAAGTTTATGAAGATTACGTGGCGTGAGACGACGACGGTGAATGAAAAGTTCTATTGACCTATTTTAAAGAAGTTTCTTTACAAAATAGAGTCGTTTAAATTTCTGTACCGAAATAGATTTCCATATATTTACATAACTGGTGAACGATTTTAAATTATTATACTATTACGGATAAACTTAGAACGTTTTAACACCCGAATTTTGCGAAGTTATCTAAATTTGATTAGCATTTTATCATGAAAGCGAAATAGAAGTCAAGAATAAAATGAAGCGCCGTTAAATACCGAATTTGAATAATGAGAACATAATGAAACATGAGTCGAGAAGCTTTATTAAGTAAAGTAAATCATTTGAAAGTAACATACCAGTACCCTTACCATGAGTTTACAATGGCCACACTCGCTAGCGAGAGTGTAAAATATTTATATGGAAAATTGTCAATTGTCAATGTCAATGGATTGATTTCCATATAAATGTTTTACGTTCTCGCTAGCGAGTGCGGTCATTATAAACTCCTAGTAAAGGAACTGTGCTCTTATATTTATACATTTATACCTATATAATATATGACATCTACACTTCTATACTTTATATATTTTACTGATATTATAAAGCTGAAGAGTTTGTTTGGTTGAACGCGTTTATCTTAGGAACTAGTGGTTCGAATTGAAAAATTATTTTTGTGTAGGATAGTACATTTATCGAGAAAGGCTAAAGGCTAAAGGCTATATAACATTTTGAATTCGGACGAAGTCGCGGGCACCAGCTAGTAATAGAATAAAGACGCTGTCCCCTTCTGCCCGTTTCTCAGCCAAATGCTTCTAAATTGCAAAGGATTTTTATACGGTTTTCACTAATGAAAAGAGCGATAAACGAGGAAAATTTGTGTATTAAACTTGCAGCAATAAATTGATCCAGATACACAGATACACAGACACACAGGTCCCTGTTTTGAGTCGGGAACAGGTTGAAAATAAGTTGACCGCAAAAATGTTAAAAAAATGTTACTGTCAAAAATACGGTATAAATATAAAAATAGCGACTTAAAAATAATGATAACAATTTTCAGTGTTTTCTCTTTAAGTAGAAGTTTTTTATGAACTTTCCAATTCCATGTTCCAACGTAATTCATCTTTTTCACATGTTGCGCATTTAATTACGCGTTTGGAGGGCTTAGGACGAAGTGTAGGATCTTTTAAGTATCATTTAGGCTGCACCCTTACACCCTGTACTCTATACTCTATCCGTATATACTCGTAGTCAGCGAAATGTGCACATTCGTACATTAAATCCACTCTATAATTATAGTTATTATAATAATGTTCAGGCACCTAACTAACATAACTAAATTAAATCAATTTTGGGCTACCTACGAGTACCCGTATTCCTTTGATTTTTTAAAACCTATGTGTATACTCATTATTACATTCATAAATTTATTATTTTAAGCATTTTCTTTGTCTTATTAGTAGTTGGTACATATTGTTTGTCGGTTTCAGCTGTATCTTCAAGTTAAATTCTCTGCATTTATCATATTATGTCCACACGCATATATTCCATGGGATCCATCGTCAGAATACTTGACAAAGAGATACAATGACATACACATGTGTTTCCGAGCTTATTTAATCCAAATCTTTTCAAAGTTCGAATGAATAGGCGTCTTCTGGGTGAACTCGCTCCATCATGGGCCTCATCTTCGCTAAACGGCTATATGCTGGCCAAAAGCAAACCCACCTTTAATAAAAAAAAACCTATTAATTATTTTGCTTGTTTGGCGCCGACTCAAAATTATTTAGGTATACTTACATTAGTTTAAGAACTTAGTTATTAAGGTTAAATAAAATTATTTTTTGCTTCTCAATTTTTTCGGCGGTTTAATTTTTTTGTTAATAAGTTTTTATTTTATGTTTTTTTGTGGCTATAATCTACTAATTACTACTCGTAAATGCTTAATTTTTGATTACTTTTTTTAAATTGTAATACACAACTCAGCATTAAAATCTGTGAGTGAACAATAATAAATAATGAGTGAACAAATTTTCCCATCCTTAGGATAGGAATTTTTTTCGAACTTCGAGGTATACTCTATCCAATAAAAAAGAATTATCAAAATCGGACTACTCTGTGTAAAGTTATGCGTGATCATACATAAAAATAAAAATGTACGCGTCCACTTGAGAGCCTCCTCCGTTTTTAGTTTTTCGTCGGTTGAATTGAAAAATAGCATACACATACTCTGTTCAGAAATAAGTCAAGGAAATAAATGTAGATATATTACCTATTACGTATAGTGGTCAGTGCTAAGGTTTAGTAACAGGGCGTGAAAACAGCACACCAGCGGTTGTCGGGCAGTATGCCAACGGAAGCATTGATATAAAGCGGACCTTAACATTTCTCAAGTTGCATCGGAATAAAGTTTATGAAGTTAACATTGTTAGACACGTTATCATGGAATGCGATACTGTTTTCTATACCTTTTCTATTATATATATTATATATTATGTTATATGTGTTTTTTATATATGACAAGCCCGTTGGGTGAGTGGTTAAAAAAAGATGCTTGCCTTAACGCCCTGTCTCAGGTGTCCTAGCAGGGTTCGTTTCCCGGCAGGATCAACTTTGGAAATGAACTCTTCAAAGTTAAGTCTGGTCTGGATTTGAAATTAGTGGCAGGGCACGCTGCATTTCGCAGTAATTTAGACTGCTTGCATTAACGTGAAATAATAGTGTGTAGAAATGGAAATAAAAGTATTTCGGTGAGTGAGTAAGGAAAGCCATAGGCCATTTGCTTCTAATCCCAGTCCTTAATCTTACTATGGTCGACAGCGCACTTTCAGCACCTGTGGCGTTGCTTGTGTTAATAGCGACGGAGCCACCTTCCAACAAGTGGACCGTCAGCCTGTCTGTCGAGCTTAACATTAAAAAAAACATGGTGTAATAATTTTGTTATGACATCACTCAAAATGATATGGTAATCACTATGCGTCACTCCCTTCATTTAATAACATAAATGTATTTATTCAAATTAAATCAAGCTTTGCGATTTATTCAAGAACTAGTCACATTTTCTTATGAAGAAAAAATATGCCGAGAACTACGCAATGGAAACTTGCAAATAGAGATTATGCCGCCTACATTTTATTTGCATAAAACCAACAGTTTACAACATTAAGCTTTATAATGCTCCTTAATATTTATGAACCAATTTTGTCAGACTAATGGCTCGTTGGTTTGTTGATAATTTTAAATTTATTACACAAATTATCGCCTCGGCGTACCTACTTCGCACAAAATGTGATGGCAAATTATAAAATGCTATTGTTATAAAGGTTTCTCAAATGAAGACTTTCGAAGTTCCTTTTATTGAAATTATATACACAAATATTACTGGTTTATCGCTTTTTCCATTGAAAAAAACCATATTAAAAGCGGTTGTGGTTTTGAAGAAATTAGCAAAGGAACAGTCGGAAGCGGACAACGACTATGCAGAAGGAAAGTGCATTCATGCGAAGCACTGACCAAGTTTACAATAATTTAAAAATGGAAGTTAGCCGACATTCAGTAGACATTGTACGTAGGTAATCCGTTTCAAGTGAAGTTTCTCACCCGAGTTATATGTAGGTCGGTGATGAATCCTGGCTTTACGACAGTTGTGGCACACAAGACTGGCAATAAATAACATCTGTCGCTTCATGAAACTTCACTAATGTTTCCGTCATACCATTTGTCGCTAAACCGTGATGGGCTTTGTTTTTTTGGCAAAATTACTATTTAGACAGGCAAACAAATCTGTTATAATATGGTACAATTAGTATGGTACAATTAGACCCAGACCTCAACATCCAAAGTAAAAGTTTCATTCCAGCTCCAAATTGTTCTACACAGTCCACATATTGTTTGGTAAAAATCACACCATTTTTAGCGTCGGGTTTGGGGGGGAGGGGGGGGGGTGAGAAGTTGGTTTTTATCAGTTTTTCTGAAATATTTCGAAAACTAGCGTAAAAGTGCCACAAAAATAACCTTAATTTAATTGCGAATAAAAATGGTCTATGGCATAATCTTGCTAAAGTGAACGGTTCCAGAGTTACGGAGCTCCAGAGTTAGCAATTGTTCCTTTTTTTAGATTTTTGAAAAATATGACAAGGAAACTAATTTTTTTTATATAGGATTGTGTTTTGTAAAAACAAAATGCAATTTTAGTGGCCGGTGGTAAGTTAGTAAAAGGCCTTGAAGGAACGACAACCTCACCACCCTCTCAAGGGGCGCTACTTTTGAAGGGAAAAGAGGCTTAGGCCATATAAACCTGTGGTACGGGGAAACCCACTTAGGCCAGTCACTGAAGACATCTTAGGTCGCAAAAAATTGCATTGTCTTGATTTTTTAGGATGTTGTTAGGATAGATACCAATAGTGTAAAACCAAGCTTGCAGTTTCGAAAAAGCTAGAAATTTTCAGCCTTTTTCAGTTTTTCGCTTATAACTTCTGAAAAGTGCATTCTACAGAAAAGTCATCTTACAGAGTCTTAAAAATTTGTAACAATTTGAGTGCAACTGCAGCTCTGTATGTCAAACAGATCCCGAGATACACTACTTCAAAAATTGATCATTTTACCCAAAAAGTTAGAAATTTTGTTTTTTTGAAACAAAATATCGTCTAAAATATTCTTTCTACGAGGAAAGTTATGAGAAATGAAGTTGTAGAGCAGTTACTTAGCTTCAATTTGAGGCCAATAGTTCTTTTGTTATCAAGTAAATAAGTAAGTAATAGTAAGGAAATCGGATTTTTCAAAAAATGTATGACTAATTGTAGGACTTTTGTAAAGTATAAGAAAGACATGAATCAGTAAAAAAATAGGAATACAATCAATAATATTAATAATAATTATTATTATTTTGGCTTTTGAGGCCGTTTCCCCTCATTTTGGCTTTTGTGATAGTGCTCTCATTTCCTTGTGATAATGTCATATTTTTCCAAAAAAAAAAACGAACAATTGCTACTTTACACTCTCCGTAATTCTGGAACCGTTCACTTTAGCAAGATTATGCCATAGACCATTTTTGTTCGTAATTCAATATAGATTACTTTTCTCCTTAGAACTTCTGCGCTAAACCCCATAGTTTTGAAATATTTCAGAAAAACTGATAAAACCCAACTTCTGAAGGAATTGATTGAAAGAGGGTTTATCTTTCATTCAAGTCCTTCAGAAATCGTCACACCTCTTAGTTAAAAGGTTAAACACATAACGGCGTTAATATTCAATTATATCCGGTGCCAGTTACTAATAACTTAACCTACTTATGACCCGAACTTCAAGTCATATGTAGTTAAGAGGCTTATCTGCCCAATGACGTCATATCTGTGGAATTCTATCTTATACCTTTTATATTGTAGGAAATATGTTAAACGTAATAATTCAAGGGTGAATGTAGGTCAAGGTTCAATTTGAAAAGGGGTAAAAGTTAAATACTGTTCGCAGTAAATGCACGAAGAATCAAATGGCTTATGTGCTGCCAGTTAATATTGCGGAATTTTTATTCCGCAATATTAACTGGTCAGCGATTTCAAAGTAAAATGACTGTTTTACAGTTAGTTCTCTTTAGTGTTTTTTAAACCCCGACGCCCGACGCAAAGACGGAGTGTTACTTTTTTTTTATTTTTTTTATTAGAGATGGATTTGCTCTTGGCCAACAACCAAGGATGAGGTCTATGATGGAGCGAGCTCACCCAGAAGACGTGTGTGTCTGTGTATCTGCGTGAGTAAGTAATCAGAGTCCATTTCCTAATACAAAAGAAAAAAAAAGTTTTATTCGTCTACTAAAAAAGTCATTCAAATGAATTTAGCAGTTATTTTAGTCGACCTTATAATTATAATATAATTATGTACATTTTATACAATATTAAGTACTTGTTAAATTATCGTAAACGTAAATAACCAACACTTATATTTTTGTACGCCCCAATTGAAGCAAAATCTCTAATGGTGTAAATTAACAACTCTGCTTGCAAGAAAAGCTCTGCATACTTGAACTGTCGAGCCGTAATCTTAGAAAAGGTTCACTTTCTTGTCTTACTCATGCAGATATATTCTCTTCATTTATTCAAGATTTTCTGACAGCTTATAACCTAGGGCAGTCTTATAAAATTCTACCAGATCGCCTCTGATGAATATCAGACTAAAATGAAGTTTAGCCATCGTGGGTCTTAAAAATTTAGAAATTTTAAATTTCAACTTCACTGTATCATTTTTTAACACCTAACAAAAACATATTAGTACCAATTTCATTTCATTTCTTTATTTCTTAATATATTTTGACAGAGATATATTATTTCGATGCATAGAGCATAGTCACTTGACGACGCTTTACGCTCTGTAACAGTTTTTTTTTTCTGGCTGAAAGTGTACTCAATAGCCTTTTCTGAACACGTGTATAGAAAATTTCATGATAATTTATTGTAAGTATAAAATAACCTAAATGAAATTCCATATATGACCAAAATTCATTGCTTAGTTTAGAAGAACAAAATAGGTAAAAAATAGATAGTGACATGGAAAAAAGATAATATTCCGCTGTGCCGACGGCTACCTGGTTATAAACGTACGTAGCAAGTAACGGCTACGACGACGTAGCTAATGACATGAATATCAAAGAATCGATGGGGTTGGAATTTATTTGAATTAATCGCATATTATTAAACCTGTCATCATGATTTATTGTGTTTACAGAGACAGAGTTTGTGTCATACCACAGATGTAAATACTAATACAGAAAATCGTAGTATTTTACTACGATTTATATATATAAATACTTATAAAATTGTTTCCCTGACGGACAATCAACGCACAGCTAAAACTACTATGTCTATAAAGTTGAAATTTGGAACAAATGTTTATTTCATATCGTAATGAAAATATATTGAAAGAACTTTTACATTGTACCTTGTAACCAGGGGGCAGATTAACCTAGCACCAATTAGGCTAAGTTCTCACTACGTCGGACCAACCGATAAATACGCCGGTCCGGCATAGTGGGAACCTAGCCTTAGGAACGGTGATTTTTATATCAATAAACCTGTTTTCTTTTTTTAGGTAGGCAGGCTGGCTTATTGTAGGTGGCTATCACTACCTATTAATATAAGCAACGTAATGAGGGGGTTGCAAGGTATGTGGACATAATAATAATATGATAAAGTCTTGATTGGATACTTTAATTGAGACATCAATTGATTCTTGAGACATTTTATTGATCAATTACAGATTGATTTGTCAATACGCATCCATATGATTTGTATATTAAACATAAACAATAACACAATGATATCAAAGTTCAATATATATTACATTTAATGTATTTTAAGCAGGTTCAAATCAAATAAATTAGGGATCCTTATTTCGTCTACAAATGAGGTTGAAGAATGATTATTGCTTTTCCTTCAAGGACATTTATTCATTTCCCCCTCTCGAAAGAGGTCAAGGATTAAAGGAGGCCAGACCTCGAAAGGATGTACTACGCGTAGGTTACAAAAGTAGGCGCAGGGAGGCGGTACGCTGGGATAATGTACGATCTCCCTAATCCGAGTCTTTTGAGGTCGCAACGGTATTGTGCTAATTTTGCTTTAGCAATAAACCTTTAGGATATAATTTATGGACCTGAAGCTTAAACTTCAGGCCAGTAAAAGCACTTGTATTTTAATAATGAAAAAATGAAACTACTTACACCTCGTGCGTGTACTCTACAATATTATATTTAAAAATAACAAGAAAAAGTTATATATTACTGTATTCACTGTATTAATTCGTTAATTTGGACTTAAAACCTTTGTATAAGATGTTGCAATGTAGTAAGAGAATGAAACATAACAGGTCTGTAAATAATTCAGTGTGTTTGAAAATCTTTCAGATTCAGTCTTTCAGAGGAGTTTTTTACTAATTTCTGTTACAAAATGGTTGATCAAATAATATATGCGTCAAGCTGATAATAAGAGGGTAATTTATCTGCAACACATTTTAAAGATAAAGAAATAAAATAACGTAGGATTTAGTTAAATACTTTTCGACCTCTTTCATTCCCGTCTATTTCAAAAATAAGCCGGAGATTGTAAATATTTGACAGCTTCGCTTATTTCAGAACTATGTGAAATGAAAACGAAAAAATGTCACCAACCACAAGTTGATAAGATTTGTATTCAACCACAGGTTTATTTTGTAAGCGTCCTTTCAGTAAATATTTTTCCTAATTATCAATTATGTATGCGATTGAGTTGGTTGTTTTAAAAACGATAAATGGGCATCCTTTAACACCTCAGTTTAAATTAGAAAAGCAAACTCGAGTAAAATATTAAGTTGTTGTTGGAATCGAATATTGTTAAATTGTTAAAGGGAATCGTAATTAACTTAAAATATTGTTGGAATATTTTAAAAAATTGTTGGAAAAAATTGTTGGAATCGTATTTAACTATATTATAATAATATTTATTAAGGTGTATTCTATAAAAAGGTATTTTGTTTTTAAAAGATTACATATATGCTTAAAAGTTAGTCAAAGGACTAAGTTTTTCACAGGCTGGTTCGCCACATCAACTCAACAAGTTCGTACCTCATATAAGATAAAGTTCAACTTTATAATGAAAAAACTTCTAAATAATATTAGATTTATATGACACATATTAGTAGATAAATAAAAATAAATTTTAAAGAATGCCCTTAAAATTATGTATTCAAATGAATAAAGTTGAATTATTAAAGTTATAGTTAACTTTATAGTTTTATTGTGATTATAGCGAGTGCGGTCATTATAACTCATGGTAGAGGTACAGGTCAAGGTTATCATGTTGTGGAAATACCACCGAAGTCCGTAAGGGTATCTTTCGCAAATATAAAAAATACTGAAAATTTAATGAACATGGATAAAATTAAATAAGGAAAGAATAGATGGGAAAATTTTGTTTTGTAACCCTTAATGTGATCACGCATTTGTAACAATGTTCTACTAATTCGACCTAATGCTCACTGTTACATCTGCCAAGAGGCCCTAAGAGAGACATTTTGCAAAATGACTTTATATTAATGGCGCTTTCAACGTAACTTATGCGAGTACGTCACTACCAGAAGATGTGTAGACGTATTACGCAATAAATATGATTTATGATGAGCGCGAAATATTTTTTAACCGGCGGCGTCGCTTCGTCTTAATGTTACATATGTCGTGATCAATCAATCTATTCGGCTTATGTTAGCATTATGGAGGTTCTAACGATCCAGTAATGCACAATAATCCATATCTATACTGTAGGTAATATTATAAGAGAAAAGATTTGTATTTTTTGTTTGAAATGAATAAACTCCAAAACTACTGGACCGTAGAAAGTCCAATTCTTTCATCTGTAGAAAGCTATATTATCAACAAGTAACATAAGCTATATTTTATAAAGTTAGACGGACGTAGTCGCTTACTACGCTTATTTTACATATTATAAAATAAAGGCGCACTCCGCCTTTGTCTGTTTCACCACTAACTTCGTCTAAACTACCTTAAAGATTTGGATACGGTTTTCACTAATGGAAATAGCGATTAACGAAAAAGGTTTGCGATAACGTAGCCGGGAGCGGGTCGTATAACGCTCCGTCATGCTACTTAATATGTAAGCTAAAATCTTTACACTTACATTTTTTGTTTACGAGTTTCTTATTACTCGTAAACAAAAAATGGTATAAGGTTTATAATTTCCTTTATATTTTAATGTAATTTTTCTTCCAAGTTTTCTTTTAATATTAGAATTATTATAATTGTCACGATAATTTGTGAGTTCGGTAAGAATAAGTTCTAGAATCTACATTCATGTCGAGTCTAATATCCAAAGTTTCAATTATGTCTATGTTAACCAAAGTCTATCTATCCAAAGTTATCTAGTCCAAAGTGTAATTAAAATAGATTATTGGCAAAATTGCCTACTATTAGATTAGGTTGAAACAAGTTATCGCCAAAATAATTTACACACTGCCTTTATCTATACCAATAGTATAAAGAGAGAAGATTTGTATTTTATTGAATAAACTCAAAAACTACTGGACCGATTTTAAAAATTCTTTCACTTATAGAAGCTTACATTATAAGCGAGTAACATAGGCTACATTTTATCAATCTACACGGATGAAGTCACGTGTAACAGCCAGTTATTTTATAAATATAATTTAGACATTACGATTTTGACTCATTGAAAATGAAATTTAAGTATACTTGAAATAAAATACATGTAAGAAATCTGGTGCTGTTTGAAATATTCCAAGGTTGACCCAATCTTTCGTTGAAGCTAATATAACCCGGATAAAGTAGGAAGGCTTTAAGGCGTGGGACGATATTTTTAGTTGTGCGACCTATTTCGAGCTACTGGTTGATACCCGGGCTGTGCCAGCGCTCTGCTGACCTATATGCACGCAGGGACTGACGTCAGCGCTTTCTATGACGTCATACAGCTACAGGCTGCTCTTTGTTACCCAGATCACAATAATCTCTTTTGAAAATTAAAAGTATTATAGTGTAGACAGTAGTCTAAACTAATCTAACACACATTTGCATTATTTAATTAAATAAAGCAGTATCTTAAAATATTTTAAATAATATAGAGGCGCCAGGCTATGCTGCTTCCCACAACCTTACATCTTAACTTAACTTACTTAAATATTTACGCTTAACTGGTCAGTGCGTCTGGTGGTTGTGACTAACTCCTTACAGAAAACTTTAAATATTTACTCTCATGTTACGGTGAATTAGTAAGATTATAAGCCAAAGTTTTTTCTCATATCCCACCCAAAAATTTTTTCCATATATATCCCTACCTACTCCTTTATTCTTTATCCTATCAAAATCACACTGGTATTGTATTTTACTTGGGTATTTTCAATTCCACAAATGTTCAACAATGTAAAATGAAATATACTTCAAGAGAGCTTAAAAATATTTTATTGAAAGTATTTCATAAGTGTTTGTTAATAAATTTTATTTATTAGTACAGAATCAATACTTTTAAAATGGATAATTTTAACAAGTAACAATAAGAATTCAATTTAAAATAGCAATTCTTTCTAAGCAACGAGACTCTTTGAAAAGCAAAGTGAAGCAAATCAAATTTAAAAAGAGTAGCTATTCGTACAATCGTTCACAGTTAAAGTGGAGTTTACATCAAACTCCGTATAATATAATTATTATTTAAGTATAAGTACTAATTTAAAAAAAAAAATCTGACACAATTTCTTTTATATAAGTTTGCTCTTCTTTTGTGAAAGATTTTAGAGAACCAAGACTGGACAATTTTTAAAAAAAGTTATATTTTCCCTGATTTAACAGGAAAACTAGCTGTTATTTTGCAAAAAAAAATTTGGGGTGGGCCACCCTTATCACTTAGGGGTATAGTTTACAACCTAAACCTATTCTCAGACCTTCCGAATATAAATAAAAAAAAATCATAAAAATCGGTCAAACCGTTTAGGAGGAGTTTTGTTACAAACACTGTGACACGAGAATTTTATATATAAGAAGATAATAATCGTACCAAATGTCACTAACTCGTGACGTCATTGGTTGATAAATAACCATTATTATCTTACACTTTGTTGAGCTGAGAAGGGCCCATTAAGGGAATAAAATTGTCTTAGGTACTATTTACATCAATAAATGTGACTACTGAACAGTCAAAAGATGTGATCAAATATCAAAATGATGATATTATGTCAATCGTGACAAAAAAATACCAACTTTTTGTTAAATTAATTCAATTTATATATTTAATTGCACTTTACAGTTATTCGGCTTTAAATATTTAGGTTTGGTTCGATGGTTTTTTTCGATGATATTTTTCAACAAAAAAGATACTAAGATAGTATAAGTTGACCAACTGTAATATTAAACAAATCTCCTTTATTACAAGAGAAGAAAAGTTATTTGATTTATATGGTAAAATTTTAAACACTATTTTTCTAATTCGAACAGTCGAGTGTTTCTGATATTAATCTCTTAAATTACATACTAAGAACACTTATTATAGAAGATTCAAATAAAATTTACACAGTATAAAGTTGCCTTAAAAGTAATACCTACTCTGTACAAAAGCGAATTAAAAATTCTCAACGAATTCCACGATTCCTATTTTAGAATGAAATTATTTGAAACATCGGTTGGACACGTCTTGTTTTGTTTTCATTTGCCCTTCTATTTTCCGTTCGTTCGAAAATCCATTAGTTTCTGCACAGAAAAAAAGTCCAATGATTTCCGACAGATGTAGTTTTCAGCTCATCGAAGCTTTCACTACTTGCAAAGTTGCTACGACTTCGATATCAAAGATTATTTTAACAGACATCACATTCTTATCTATACTAATATAATAAAATACTTAAAGGTGTTAAACCCATTTTCACATTTATATTATTAGTTAGGACAGTTTCACATTTATATGTGATAATAACCCAATATTTATTATTTCTTAAACTTACAATATTTCAATCAATTGTGGTGGTTTAAAAGTGACGGTTGATTTTTTTATATTAAGGTTGAATTTTCTTGAAACAAGATGCATTGGATTGGATCAAGCATAACCGAGAAATGCCGAAATGTGCATTGCATATCAACGGATAAGCTAGTTAAATCGATGAATTAAGTTTTAAGCTGCGCTTAAAAAATATTGAAAATATATATAACAAGTTTCCATACTTAAGTGAAATTATGAAAATATCCACTCTGTAACTTACTCTATGACATCATAGTCCATTCAACATGGCTTTACTTGTATTAGGGATAAGTGCTGTGAGGACATCGTGTCCCATCGCCCATCACATAAAACTACTACGGATTACTTTCCCAACTTATGTACGTATCCTAAGCTTATATGTGGATACTTTTATATTTTTATCCAATAATTTGTTCAGTAGAAAAGTATATACCGAACACATAAAATGAATGACCTTTGGAGTGTGTTTTTATTTATTTATTGATGGAATGGTAACTATTATAAATATGAACCCTTTTTGGTTTTGTGGCGGTGAAAAGCATAATTCAAGTAAATAGCTTTTTTGTAATCTATATCTATACTTATAAAATTGTTTGTCCGGACTGACTATGAACGCATAGCTTTCGCATTTATAGCTAGAGCCCGCGACTTCGTCCGCGTTGAAAAATAATAACAAAAACAAGCAATATAACTTCTGACATCAATATTGCTATTACACTTTTGCCAGGCGTTAGTTTTCTTAATTTAAGATTATGCATCGGGAACAGTCCTTTTTTTTTCTAGGTGAAAGATACCCTATATCTTTTCCGGTATTCCTGACAACGTGTGTGCAAAATTTCATATACACTGACTGACAGATAGTCACTTTCACATTTATAGCATTAATATGAAGTATGGATTTTATTTTCATCATAAGGAAAACATCTACAGTAAGCGATCAGTAGATCTGATAATAATTTTTTTTTATCTCAACCAACCAATAAAGAAGTGGATCAAAAAGTCTATGTACTTAACTTACGATCGTACTCGTATGGATGTAATTGGATTGAGCGGAAACTGTTCTTAGAACCTTTTTTCTAGTTTAATAAACTTGGATTTCGAATAGATAAACAAAACAATCTTATCGCCAGACACGGTTGTTACATGAGTCCTTTCATATTGTACCAATAACAGCTCGTCTCGTATTCCAATTTTGAGAAGAAATAAAAACGGTGGCGATGCGGAGCGCTGTAAATGTGTCTAGTCTGTATATATCTATGTTCAGACTGTGCTCAAGCCAAATCTAACCAACGACGGTGCATACAATATAAATTGGAAATTCTGCTATAAAACAATGGTAGCGGATTTACTTAAATATTGTGGACGTCAATGGAAAATATGTGCACTTTAAACAGCAGACATTTTATGCAAAAATATCACTTTTTTGGTTTAATAGAATGGAAGAAAAACGAACTAATCGGAGTAACATGAAAAAAAAGTCCGCGTCGTCCGATCAATCGGACGAAGCAATGGGACCACGCGATTTCAGAGGAATTTTTGTAAGTACTCTTAATTATTTTGTACTAGCTGGTGCCCGCGACTTCGTCCGCGTTGAAAAATGAGAAAATATATATATAATAAGTAAATACGGCCTGAAATCTTTAGACGATTCCTTGAAAACCTAACATTATTCCAGGATTAATAATATCCTGTATGTTAATCTAAGTAACAAACTATCCCACATAAAAAAAAGATAAAAAAGATATCCAAATACAAAAGATCGTTTCAAGAGATACCGATTTAAACTGTTCACAAGTACCTCTGTTTGAGAAGCTATTTGCAGATATCCTAAACCTTTAAAGCTATCTATAAATTAGATCATTTTGCGGTGCAACTCGGTACGGGCTTAGGCGACAATCGGCTACGTTCACTCAAAGGGTTCACAAAGCCGGAGAACCTCCTTGATGTTTTCCACACCGGCACGTTGCTCCTGGATCTGTGCTCAGCCAACCGGCAATACTATTGTGTAAAGGTGAGCGACATAGAATTGACTCGAGAATTATTGCGATTGTTGACTTCAAATTGAAGACTTCTAAACCGTAAGTCTCTTACAACTTGAAATGAACTATTTATTTTGTGTTCTACAACACTTGTTAGTCTACATCTACAATCTTGTTAGTCTGACAGACGTTCTGCCCTTTCTGGTATGTTAGAGTCCTTGTATTCGATTCCCGACGAACCTAATTAGGAGCCTTCGTCTACAATTTTTATTGAAGAAATGTTTTATTTTGTAGTAACACAACCAGTAACAAACTCACTGACGATTAGAAAAATAGACAAAAATGAAAAAAAAAATATTTTTATTTTCTTCAAAATTTAAAGTATATGTTGATGGAACTTATTCTCAATCATAATACTATTTCTGTCTGAACTAATGATGAGGAAAACGTCTTAGGAGACTAGTGCCTCTTAACATACTATTAGTAATAATCGAAGACTGGTGAATTTCTATGCTGGCGTAATAGACTATAGCCCATTACATTGAGAGAGAGAGACGTCTGCCCAGATGTCTGACAATTCGTACAATTCCTATTTATAGTAATATAATAATGTTAGAATTAATATTTTGTTCAAAATTATTATTTTCCCAATTATATCAATTACTAAGAATACACAACAATACGTTTATTTTGTAGCTTTTCATCTTATTTCAGTTAAAAGGCATTGTACAAATTAATGATAAAAATATAACAAAAAAGATATGAATCCTAATTGTACCAAATGGGGATGTACGCTAGGCCCGATACCATGTAACCGGTAAGTAGGTAGTGATATGTGAGTAATATACATTCTTGTACAAACGGTACATAATGACATAGTTGTTTGGAGTTTATGAACTGGTGCTTATCATAATATAATTGAATCTACTTAAACAATATTCAAACCGTAACTATGTTCTCGCATACTATATAAATCTAATATAATTTATGCAATATTTCTAAATTTAAATATACGAATTTTTTATATACCTATTTATAAGACAAACGCTTTTTGTACAATTGGAAGCAATACTATTACAAACCAAGCAAGGAGCCATGTCACCTCTATAAGCAGAAACACACTGCTGCACTGCGAAACTAAATAAAGATTACAATTTTCACACTATTTTACAGAAATATTCTATAAAAAAACAACTAGCGACCCGCTCCCGGCTTTGCCCGATGTGCAATTTTTATATATAAAAATCTTCTCCGTTTATACCTCTTTCCATATGTGAAAACCGAACTAAAATCGGTCCACCAATTCTCGAGGTTTTGAAGCGTAAACAAACCAACAACATTTTTATATATAAATATAAACAAAGAGATGTTTTTCGTGTGCTTTTAAGGCGGCAAAGGGCTTATCACATTTATTAAAAATATTCTATTATATTATTTTCTGATAACAAAAGAATCGTTCTCCTAACAAATAAAATATCTATTTTTCATATAAGAGGTATTATTTTTTTAGCATTTCATCATATATTAATATGTTTTCATTACGAACATTTCGTGGTAAAAAAGAGATAAATTTTATTATTAGTCAAATGTCGAAGAGATTCGTATATTCAGTTTTTATTACATTTTCAGTGATTTGTTACATGTATTCAAGTACAAATGAAAGTAGCAAGGTAGCTAAGTGGAGTTAATATTTTGTTTTTTTCGTAAGAATTAAGTAGTAATAAAGATAACATCGAAATAAAACTTTTATGGACTAAAGCTCCGCGCAAACAAGTTGAAGACGTTAATCTTAGTTAACCAAGATTTAGGTTTAGTAATTAAAGGATATGCTAACTAGGTCAAGGAGTCAATAAATTATAAGAAACTGTTAAATATAAGTTATTTGATTAATTATTAATTGCGTTTTGATTAATTAAGGTTACCGCTTTTAAAATCGGTTGTTTGAAATGTTTTAGAAAAGATAGATGTTATTGATTATTGAAAAACAATTGGGTATTTAAAAAAAATTAAATATGTATATTATTTATTTAAGTATAATAGTGATTGCACAGCTTCCTCTCTCCTCTACTTATCGCTATTGTTTTTTTTGGAACTATTCGTACATATATATTCGTAGATACACAGAATGGACAGCAGAAAGTAGATATAACACACAGAATGGATCAATTTGAGGAGGAAGAATGGGCTCTAGGAAATAATTACTCTATTAAACATTACATACTATCTTTATCTTATCACTTCAGTAGCTCTTGGTGTTGCTTGTGATTATAGGCGACGGTGAGGTGACCCCTTCAGCCACATTACCAACTACGATCAAATCAACCATGGGCTTGCCTGCCACCACATATATTAATTATAACAATGAAGCCGTAATAAATTATCTGAGATAATAATGAAATATAATATATGCGCAAATACTGTTTTACTGTTAGTTTAGTTGCTTTTGTTTGGGCTTCATACAATAGATTACACATCCAGTTAAATACGAACTATGTTTTCAAATTCCACGAATATGAATTATCCCGAATATTCAGTCTCTATTTACTCCTAGTGCCTATTTGCAATTTTCATTTAATTTGCGTTAGTAAAGCCCTCAAAGCTTTTGATTACACGAGTAATTACCGGGCGTATACATATAATTAAACATTAAGTACACGGTAGGCCTGACCTAAATATAATATTGCGGGAAACTTCTCTAACTAGAATTTGATTGATCCAGCATCTAGCAAAAACCTGATTAAAAAAATTAATAAAATTTGATAGGTGTAATCCAAAAAATCAGTTTTATTCTATATAGAATAATTTATAGTCAGTGCTTATTTCAAAATTCATACTTGATGAAGCTGTGGTATATAAATGTTGGCATATATAATATTAAGAGCAGAAAACGCGCTTTTTGATTTCCTGACAAATTTATAATGGAAGTTGAACTACCACCAAGAAAATATATGCCAGTAGGCCACTCATGTGTACAGAGACTGTAAGTTTGTCTTAAATCTATACTAATATAATTATTAGAGACAGAGACAGAGAGAAAGAGAGAGAGAGAGAGTTAGAGAGAGAGAGAGAGAGAGAGGGAGCGATCTTTTAATTTTGTTTTTATTTGGAGGGAATATGCGGAACCAATAGTATATATTTTAAAAAACTTGCGGTATTTACATACATTATTTAAGATAGACATAGTTTGCATATTACCTATATATAACATTTCGATTCAAGGTGTCATGACCATTGACGCCCTATGCTAAAATGATTCTCAAATGAACCGCATTCGCAACTGGACGGATTAGCAACTAGAACTACGCCTACATTATTACGTGAATCAATTAGCCACTTGACCACGTGGTCAACACTAAAAAGGTTTCAAGTTCAATGACAAACACTGACCTTAAACGTTGAAAGTAGCATCAGTCACGTGATTCTTGTCGAGAAATAGGTCAATCGCTTGTATATAAGGCGTATTTAAGTTTTGTTTTTAACCGGAGGTACAATTTACGAATGATTAGATAAAATTTAACACACAATGTTTGAATTTTACAAAACATCATACTTACTAATATTATAATTGTGAAAGCTTATATATCAATATAACATAAGAGTAAATTTTGTACATAATAGATTCTAGCTAAATATATTATAAATATATTGTAGACAGCTGTTTTATAATTTTATATGAATTTCATAAAGCGAAAGTGTTTAATATAAAAAAAAGCGTACGGTTAAGTTTATGTTCTTACTATTTTAATACATTAATTGATATACCTAAGTGTTTTATGTCCTTAATTATTGTAATTTATGTTGGGGCCCAAGTAAATTATAATTTATTTTTGATAAATATATTTTATCTGCTAAAATACATTATATTATATCAAGCAATAGCGAATATAATTCAATCACCCAAATTAATAACAGTAGTTACTTTGTCGCCTACGAGTACAAATTAATAAGTCTGCAAAATAAGAAAATCTAACTGAGTAATACACACAGTTCAATTCAGATAGGTATATAATTGTTTAGAAAATGTTCGGATAAATCAGGACCGATAAAATATCACTTGGAACTCTTGAACATTAAACTCGAATCGAAAACTTAATAACGATCATTTAACTTTGAATACTGCGATGTTTTGTAAATTAGTAAGCTCCAGTGAATGATTGATAAATCTTTTTCATCCTTCGACATTGAATTCTTAATGATTATGGTTGAAAATTTAACTCAAGAAATAATTTTCTCCGAGTTAAATCTCATGTAACTAATTCTTTTTATTCCATGTTAACCTCAATGACCTTTTTAATTTTGGAATATTTCGAACAACTGTCATGACGTCATCGTGTATATTTCTGAACAGATTTTCCGCCATTTGGTGAAGGCGAAAAAAACGGTACAACCTGTTTTTTATTTAATAAATACTTAAATTTGTATTTACAAATCTTATATTACTATAACCTAATATTATTTATCTAATTGTCTTTATTCGAATTGCATTTATAAATATTTGCTTACATTTAATTTTATCTGGATTTAACATTTAAATAATTCGCATCGTCAGCGCGGATAAAAATTTGAAATGTGCAGGACGTGTCTCTGAATATTCTCAGACATATGTGAAATTTAACGATGTTTTCTTATGCAATCACCTGAGAGCCAATAAAGTCTTACAACCACAAATATTACTGCACATTAAAATGGAATATGCGGTGGTAAAGCTGACTTTCGACTTGAGTTAGGTACTACATTAATGTACTACATTATCTACTCGTACAAATGCAAAACTGTAAAATACAAAAAAAAGTAAACTATCAAGCAAAAATGTAAAGCTATGATCTTTCCTCGTAATGATTTCTGTAATCAATGTACTTTATATAACTGATATTGTAGTATAAGAATTTAATATATACTAATATTATAAAGAGGCAAGATAGATTTATTTGTTTGTTTGTTGGTTTGTTTGTCTGCATTGAATAGGCTCCAAAACTACTGGACCGATTTAAAAAATTCTTTCACTGTTGGGAAGCTACATTATCAGCGAGTAACATAGGCTATATTATATTTACAAAAAAATTAAGAATCCTTACTAAAACTCTAATAATGTAATCGAAAGTGTAAAAAATTACCTAAAATATTACTTACATCGCGTGCGCTGCGAATGCTTGATAATAGAACAAAATAATGTATTACGACTTTACAGAACACATCATTCAAAAAGTGTCGCGACAGCATATGTCTAACTATTATAGTTATGCCACAATAAGTGTTCTTTTATTTAAAAAAATTAACTGAAATGCCGCCGCTAGAAAAGGCTCTGTATTTGTATGTTGGTATTAATCCTTAGCAAAATAAATTCATATTCAAGACTGCTTCCATACCTTTATACAACTTTTTGAATTATTCAATTCGGACATTGCATTCAAAAGATATCACGAGTTTAAAAATGTAAGTATTAGAAAAAAGTCGCGTGGTCGATGTAGGCGTCACTGGCGTACGGAAGGGGAATCAATGTCAAGAAATAAAGTGCCGCGCGGTCGTATTATATGCTGAATCGAATAATTGGTTAAAGCCGGCAAAGCCGGGGCGGGCCGCTAGTAATTATAAAATAATAAATTATTTCACCAAAAACTATAATTATCATTGAGTAAAACTTTATCATTGAGGAAATATAATTAAATTACATATAAATAATTAATATTAATAATCACATATAAAGATTAATATTATTAGATTATAAGATTACATATAAGATTAATATTATTACTTATAATATTAATCACATTATTACATATAAAGAGAAGTAAAATATAGAGGTTGCGAGAATTTTACAAAATGTAAGCTTTATTTACTTGTCATTTAGTAGTGATAGACAAAAATCATTGTTAGTTAGAAAACTAAGGTAGTGCAAGACATATTGGACAAGGTGGAATAGATAAGGAATATTACAAAGCCTTCGTTTTACGAAGTAACCGCTAAGGGCTGTCTCGACCCTTCGACCTGTTTAACCCTCACGCGTCGACCTTTCTTCAACAGACTATTCTTATACGTCTAACTCATCACTCATGGGACACTATCTCTAATGCTTTCAGCTTTAATTTATTTCAATTAATATTATTTTCTTTGTGGATTAAGAAACTATAGATAACTAGCAACCTTTCAACCTTTTATATATACAAACCTTCCAAGTTTATCCCTCTTTCCATATTTGAAAACCGAATTAAAATCGGTCTACCCATTCTCGAGTTTTTGAAGCGTACACAAAACAACAACATTTTTATATAAATAAGTATAGATGTAACGCTGATCCAAGCTGCTTCTGACAAGTACTGCTGAAAAATTATAGGGAACGCATTTCCATGATAATCACGTTGATGATAAATCTTGATAATTAATTAAGATAATTAATTAATTAATTAATGGTTTATTCGCATAAGGACAGATTCTCAAAAAGACAAATTCCCATAACGACAGAGTACATACAAGTAAAAAATACATATATGAATATCTACCGAAGAGGCAGATATATCACAAGAGCTCTATTGTAAATCTGAGCGGGTTGGATTGATACAATAAACTAGAAAGACATATATGTATGGTATTATTGTTCAATAAAAATAATATAAAAATAATATCTTTATTGAACATCTAAAATCCAATTTATTAGAGTATTGTTGGTGCTGACACTGTATTAAATTGTCGCTAGTGATTATAAGCTTTAATTAAGAAGTGGAAAGGTTCCCATTAAAAATGAAATAGGCCTCAAAACCTCAAAACCGAACTCAGACTAACTCATCTCGAGTATTTCTTACGCTTGAATAAAACTCAATATTAAATTTTACCCTATTTCAAAGTTTCAAAATAATTGGATACCCCATTGTATATGCATTAAGGCAACACCAAGTCTGCATCTAGTAAAAGCATTTTTCAAACGCTTACCTACAGCAATGAATAAATTCTTATCCCAATTCGCTTAAAAGGGGGTTGAACAAAAAAAACCTTCATAACACTAGAGAGTTATCGAGACTGGATTCTTTGAGAATGAAGGTATGAATTTTAAAGAAACTAGATTGAAACAGGACTGAGCCGAACGACTTCTAGAAACAAAGCGAAAGAATTTTCAATTTTCTTTCTTTATGTACACTAAGTTAATGTAATTTTCTGCACAGAATTATATATTACATAATTTCAGAGGAAGGATATGTGGGTATTACATATTGCTTGGATATTATTACAACATTGTTGTGAAGTTTGTTACACATGAGCATCATCAGTGTTTTGAATTTTTTTTTATTTTTTTCAATAATTTATTTATACTAGCCAGTCGTTAACCAATAGGAAAACCGATGTGAGTAGAAGAGTTCTCGAATGGTGGCGACGAATTGAAAAGCGCAGCATGGGACGCCATACGGCCAGGTGGACAAATGACTTGAAAGGCTTCAGGGCACCCTCGATGCGAAGGACAGAAGACCTTGCATGATGGCGAGCTTGGGAAAGGCCTACATCCAGTAGTTTTGAGACACGAGCTAATGAGATGATGATGATGATGATGAATGCACTAATATTAAATATATGTTATGGCACACAAATCACATTGAATTGCTACATTGAATAAAGTTTTGCCTTCAGATTCTCTTTTCGCTAAACACTTAAACCGTCACCTGTCTTACCCGCTTCCGACTATATAGAAGTGGGTCGGAAAGACAGTGAAACCCGACAGCATCACGACTTATCTGTCTCCTTTGTGCTTGTCGTAGTTTAATTATTTGGAATTTTTATTTCATTCCATATAAATAAAAGTACAATAGGAGAGATATCTCCATAGCACGCTGAGCGACTCTAAACTTGTGTATCAGTGCATTAAAATATAAGTTAAATAAAACAATAAATCAAACTATGCCCAGTAGGTTTTAATTTATTTCATCTTTTTTTTTTCACTGTTTTTACGGATGCAAAGGTAAATGTTACATGTACGCACTCCAACTTTTGAAATTGTTATAAGAATATTAGCATCTTATTTCACTTTATTCAAATTAATTAGATAGAGCAGCTGTTGCACTCGAGGCTTACCTAATAATTCATTTTTAACGCTAAAAGGAACTTTATTTACTTTTTAGTCTACTGTACTTCCACGGTCTATTCATTATGCTTAATTTTTATTAACTAGTGCTGAAAGTTAATAAAGTTTGAGTTTTTTAGCTATTTACTTTCGTTTAATTTTAATTTTAAACAGTTCTCTGCTTCTTCGTTAATTATTAACAAATAGTAGGGCCTCTTTCACCAACTACAAATAAAGTGTTGATTAGACACTTTCAGAAATAATTTTATGTTTTATTAAATTATGCACTCAGTTTACTGCATCCTTTGATAGGCGAATTTTTTTTTTTTTTTATTTTCTTTTTAATGTTCGGGACTTTTACCATACAAAGATATATCAGCTCCTTCATTCCCGGTTACCGGTGACTTTAAATGGCGGTTAGCCTACTTGACACATGGTGAAAGAGGCCCTCCGGGAATGATGAAGATGATATACCTTTGTTTGTACGGTAAAAGTCATAAACATAAAAAAGAAAATAATAAAAAAAATCGCTTATCAAAAACAAACTTATTATAAGTGACAAAAATGTATACAATAATCACTATAATATGTATTTCACAATGTTTCACTAAGAAAAAAAAAACATTAATTCAACTCAAGTTTGGTCAAGTAATAATTTGAGAATTTCTCCCTAACCATTGTTCTAATAAAAGAAGTAATTTATTTTATATCGTTTTCTTTATAATATAAAGGGATCAGCAGTATCAAAACAGAGACAGAGGAGGCTATTGTATGTGGAATAAAAATAATGATAAACCTATAAAGTACCAAAAGATGTTTAATATGGTAACATATACGCTGATACTTTATGATACTCTAAAAGTGTATACAATACCGTCAAGTCTAACTAACTTTCTAGATTTAGAAGTTTTGCCTGAAATCATAAATCTCCCGGGAGCTTCCGACCGAGATAACGAGTGACCTATATTCTATGATGCACGCATTTTCAACTTTACCTACGTGAAATTTGTTAGAATGAATAACTTTCTTATTACGGTTGACCGATTCGAATAGCATCTTCATGTTACATTTTGGTATTCATGACTCAAATATACTTATGCATGAATTCACATCGGACACTTAAACTTTTATGATATAATTTTGATTGAGAGATAAATAACTTATTAAATATTAATGAAACGAATTAACATAAATTATGAAAAAAAAATATTTAATAATTTGTGGCAGGAAAAGTGACGGTTCATTTGATGGAATATGGCTACCTTCGTGTCCTACATAACATAAGCAACAGCTCACCAGGGGGTGTGCAAGTATGATGGCAACCCCGAATGGATAACAGACCAGTTGAAGATAGGGAAATGGGCTCTAACTAAAACATACTCCATTATAGGGACACTAGCGAACCACTCCTTACTCCGCCCAGGGTGCAATTTTTATATATAAAAATATTCACCGTTTATCCCTCCCTCCATATGTGAAAACGGAATTAAAATCGGTCTACCTATTCTCGAGTTTTAGAAGCGTACACAAACCAACTTAACATTTTTATTTATAAAAAGATGATGAGCCTGCTTAAATGGGGATAATAATTACAGTCTCACATACGGTCCCCGACTTCAGGTAAAAAGTTCTTATGAGATAATATTTCACACTTTAGTGTAATGTAATACTTTAGTGTAACTTTAGTGTAACTTTAGTGTAACTTTAGTGTAACTTTAGTATAACTTTAGTGTAACTTTAGTGTAATTTTTGTAAATACGCCACTAAATTAAATGTAACAACTTATAATAGTAACAAATAATTCAAGAATTCTTTGTGTGGGGCATATGTTTATTTTTAATTCAAAACATTTTTCGTTTCTCGTTTGTAAGATAAATGTCTCCTAAGTAAAAGTTAGATGAAATATGCCAATTCAAATGAATAATAATATTTAAATAAAAATAGAAAAAGAAACACGATCCATTAGAAATTAGATGTTGCCATTCCAAATTTATTATAATCCATTCAGTTTATCAAGAAGTGTGATTAAGATTTATTAAATAAAATATCAAACAACATTTCCAAGATATATTTTATGGTCTCAATAATTTTAATTGAGTAAACATTCTTCTTTTTCAAACACGAGCTTACTTTTTTGTTAAGGCGCTGCTGTGTTACAATTATAAACATGTTACAATCCAACGTCATAAACGACCCAACAGTAGTTATAGTTTAGTGCTTTAGCAAATATTTTAGTTTCAATCAAGGTAAATACCAAAAGTGGTGACCTGGATGAATGCAGTGTTCTCCTCTCTTTGTGTGTCCATATAGTTATCTCTCTCGTGGTCCCACAAGAATGAAATGGCGTTGTTGTAGCTTTGAGCTCTCTTTTGGCCAATAGTCACAATTGTAAGTATGCGATAGCGATTGAACTGCATCGCCTTAACTCTTCGCATTATCTCACCAGCAAGTTTTAAGGCTAAAGCTGGAGATTCCTAAAAAATAAAACAAATAATTTTCAATATACTTATATATACTTTAATTACATTTCACATATCTATTGATAAATGTTGGGCTTATTTATAAGCCTACTACTACTACTACTAACGCCTGCCAGTATTTTTTTTTCTTTTTTTTATGTTAATTTCGACAGACAGGCAAACGTTCCTCTATATGGTAGGAGGCTACCGTCACCTATAGCAACGCCACTGGTGCTCCAAGTGCGCTGCCGTCCATAGTTCCTACTATAGGATATATACTTAAGGATAGGATTAGGAAGGGATAGGGAAATGGGAAATGGGAAATAGGGAAATCGGTTTCTCTCCTCTTAGTTCTCTCACTAATGCTCAGTTTTCGCAGGGTGGCCATAAATGCATCTTGGGGGTCCTTTTTGACTTCTTTATTTATGCTCTGCTTCTAAGGGTTTCAACGTGATATCAAATAGCCTATGACCTTCATCAAGAATTGTAATATCCTCAATTCTCAATTCAAATATAGCTGATTGTTCTATTGTTTTAAAAAAAATGAACTTTTCAGATTTATTATATTATGTTATGTCTTAACTGCCTCGGCACAGGCTCACCTCAGAGTGATACAATAACGAACTGAATCAATATATAAACAAAGTTACAAAGGTTATTTGTATTTGTTCAAGGTATATAATATAGTCTTCAGATAAAATTACATTTGACATAATTTACATCAGTGTATTCATATTGTTTAAAACAATAAACGATCAATAAGAATGCTAAACAAATATTTAATGTTATATTATAAATTTTAATTTACGGCGTTTATAATACTTGTTAAAGGTTTACTTAAGTGTTTCAAGTTACAACAGCTGGTATGTGAGCATAAAGTAAACTAATTTAAACTCACGTGAACTTTCACTGTTCCACAATTATAATCACTATCATGAACCATCATGCATAGTAGGTATATATTCATATCTTAATGGAATACCGAAGAGTTGCCAGTTAAACTAACCCGTAGTTATAACGGCGGAGATAAGGAATAAGTAATACATCGTAAAGTATTTTTATATCTTTCAAAATATTACGGCTGTAGATTTAATAAACTTAATTAAAGCCTTATTTATGATTGTTCAAACGATGATGTCAACTTAAAGCGGTTCCTAGACGATCATGCATGACATGCGTTTACATAAATTTTCATGTTGCATATCACTCCGCATGATCGTCTAGGGACCGCTATACGATCATGAGTGTATGTCAGTCATAGCTTGCAGGATGAAAAATAAAAGGAACTATCAATCAACTGCCAGCACGTAGTTGCATGTCATTCACATCAATCAATACACTTAAACAGTCATGCATGCATGACAGCGCGTAACGCATGTCATGCTGCATGATCGTCTAGGGACCGCTTAACTCGTCGCGCTTGTAAGCTATCTCGTAACTGTAATTTTCGAAATGTAAATCGGCATTTTTACTATGTATATCTTAAGTAGGTATGATGAATAAAGTATAAGTATTCTTATTAGAAATATATATATATATATATATTGATTACAACAAATTACGTTCATTGATACTTCGAATAGAGTAATAAATTATAGGACCACAATGTTGTGGTTTTATGGGGAGAAATTCATTGGCATTTTTGCACCTGAGTAGTCCACAAAATTACCAGTTAGGTACTTACACCATAGTGGATTACAAAATAATGTATCATCAAAATTTTATAAATTTTATATTATAAAATTGCAAATATAATATTTAAGACAGAGTTTATAGTTTTATAGGTCAAACTCTGTCTTAACTCTTAACCACTCCACAAAAACTAAATAAGAATTCCTTGTTAGTTACGAAGAACTAGCACTAACTAATATAATGAAAGAGAAATAATATTATCCATTTTACCTGAACATTATATTTGTGTCCAGTCCAATTTTCATCTAAAATTTCGTCTGTAGCTTGTTTAACTTTTTGCAAATGAAACTTGGCATGTGAATGTGGATCCAATTGATAAGTGTTCAAATATATCAGCGGAGGACGTTTAAATTCTATAGCAAGCTAAACAAAAAACATATCCATCAATCGCTTCATTCAGCGTTTTGAATTGAAAATAAGGGAGAAAATATTTTCACAGCTCATTAAAAACATCAATAGGTAAACCTATATACTTATATTTGAGAAAGTCGTATTAGTTACACTATTTGCAACTAGAGAACGACAGGACTGATTTTTATGATCTTTGATTTGTTGAATTTGTCTCCGCCTCGAATAGCAGAATAACTCTTAAAGAAAAAGGAAATATTCGCGAAAATAAATATGAAGAAAGAAAAGGTTTTAAATCCAAGGCGGTACGAAGTTATATAAATAAAAATCAATTGCCACATGTAAGACGGAGCATCGCTCGAGAACGATACCACCGATTTTGCAGTTTCATTCAGGACAAGGTTTGCATGACTTTTTTTTTATTTAAGGGAAAATTCGGATAATTGGATGGTATTTTTATATGAAATTGACAGGGCTTTTGTTTTGTTTTTGTATAAATACACAAATATATATTGCACAAACTGAAATACCTGTGAAGTTCTCTCGACGGGTCTTATCCCTGGAACACCACCAAAACCATAGGAACCTTTTCGAAATCTCATTCTACTCATCGACTTTGATCCCAGAGCTCCAATAGATTTTGTTCTTGACTGTTCTTTTAAATTTAATGTCGAGATGTTAACGGTTTTCGCTTCATCATCACCCATTTCACGTTGTATTGGAGTCCCGATTGAATAAGAAAAAATTCTATAAAATATAATATTAAATTCTAGATATCTCGGTTAGTGACACAATTGACAGTTTAAAAATTATTCTGTTAAGATGAAAAGATCTTCAGTATATTCATTTTTTTTTAATTTTGATACTTTAATCAAGAAGGTCTATTAAGAACTATGGGTCTATGGGTTTTCAGTTCTGAACTAGTTTTACACTTTCCTATAAAAACAAACAACACCAGTAATATTTTTTACGTTCATAATTTTCAACCAAATTCTTTTTCATCAACGCAAATTTAAAAAGTTATGATCAGGCAAACAGCTTCGTTTTAAGGATAACGCAAATTGTCAGCTGCACAAGCATGACCCTCGTTTAAAAGTTGGACATGCAGATACACCTACTTACCTCAATTCCTGCTGTGACGGGTTAGGGAAAAAAATGCAATTTGACTGTGATCATATCTGTATTCATTTGTACTATAATATTAAAGAGAGAGAGAGCAGATTTTGTAAGTTTGCTTATATTTAGGTGTAATCTCGGGAGTCGTTGTTTTATTTTATTTTATTTTTCACCATTTTAAAGGTACATCAGATATTGGCTATATATAATGTTGAATACATAACGTAGAAATTTTGCTAGATTAAAAAAAAAATTAATAAAAGAAAATAGAAATCCAATCAACTGACGGAACTTATCGTCTTGACAAGAAAACTGATTCGTACACAATATATCCGTTTTATCTGACAATAAGTACGTCCCAATTCTAAAAGGTACACACGAGCGTGACAAGTGCGATAAAATGGATAAAACATTTCATTGGGAATCTTGAAACATATTCGCGAAAACATTGCTAGGGCGTTGAACCTCAACAAAAATACAGTGCACGAAACATTGAAATGCAAGTTGCATTCCCTAGATCGTTGACAGTGGGGTCCTACGTCAACGCTGTATGTACTTATAGGTCAGTTAAACGAATGTTCACCCCCAGCGAGTGGCACAGGGTGGGACCACGAGAGATATGACCGATACGATTGAAGGACTGTTCTCGTTTGACGTATGTTGCACCCACACTATTGAGATGATAAGCTCCTTTCTAATCCACTTAGCAAATTGTATGTATTTTTTCAATTTATACGCGATTACTGTAGACTTAAGTGTATACTAACCATCTGCGGGTTTGCAGACAGAAAAGGGGGGACAAGACGTGTTTTGACAAAACAGTTCAATTCAAATTCATTTAATCATTTTTATTTTACTTATTGACGATATTCTATATATTTTTGTCTTTTTAATATTGTAATTTAATGTAAATGCGGTTATAGAAGTTCTTCTCATTTGGATTATAAACGTAACACTTACATTAGTATTATTGTGTAAATTATTTTAATATATAATACTTAATTATAACACTTAAGTTACATTCATAAAAACTTAGTGCTCTCTAAATTAGATTTCTGTTATAGGGACTACCGGACATCTCGTTAAATCCTTTTTTTTTTCTAAAGTTTCATCAATTCCATTTATTATAAAGCAACATTCTTGACAGCAACTCATGTTCCTTAAAATGATCGAAAGAGATTTATTCAATGCCAGGCATAATCATCTTTGTATAAAAGCTCTAGAAGATTTTGATTTTTCTATACTAATATTATAAAGAGAGAAGATTTGTATGTTTGTAATGAATAAACTCAATAACTACTAGACCGATTTTTAAAATTCTTTCACATAGGTATAGAAAGCTACATTATCAGCGAGTAACATAGGTTATATTTTACTAAGGTATTTAAATATAAGTGCAATGATATTTATTTATAAGATGTGATTTTCAAAATAAAATCTCAACTTTTCATTAAATAAAGTTTTATTAAACGTTAATGTTTAATTCAATGGCTACAAATCAACCACTAATTAATTAAGTATAATAATAATTATTGTTTGATTTAAAATTATTATTTAAACATATTAAATAATAATTTTTAAATGAGGATTACTTAAAAACTAAAAATACTGTGTCTTTTTAAAAAAATACCGAAGAGAATTTTATTATTATATGAAACCGTATATCTCTCATATTATAGTCGTATCTGAGTTTATATTCACAATTTCCATTTATTCTCAGTGCGCTACAAAACGTTTCATAACACAAAGCAAATCTCTATGTAAGCAGAGTGCAGGCAATGACGTAAGGGAGGGCTTCGGCCGAGGTGCAAGGGACGCCGACCCAACGTGCATTGAGCTTGTTGTTAAGAACTGTTCATACTAACCTTCTTAATACTAGATTTACTGTATAGAATATAAAACTAGTGCACTTATTGGAAGAGATAAAATCTTTACACGTTAACATATATGAACGTTACACTAAACCTTTATAGGTTTAATAATATTATAAATGTAAAAGTTTGTTATAATGTTAAACCGCTAATCGAGTTTTGATGAAAGTGGTCACATTTGCTTTACTTGAGTACATTACCAATATCAAAATGAGTTATGTTAGGTACTCACCAAATATAATAATTTGTTACACACGCACATACTCACATTAAAATGATAATGATTAAGCTAAATAGTAAATGGCGTTAAAATAATATAGGAATAAAATCTGACAATAATTACGTTTGCTAAGTTTAGCCTACAGAATTAAGTAATACATCCAACAAATTAAATTTATTATTAAATGTTTAATGTTAATTGAAGAATGCACTAGTGATTTAAAAAATATGTAACTATAACTAATTGTGCCTATGTAACTATAATTATATTAATAATCCAAATTAAACAAAGGCAAACAGCAGATAGCTTGCACATCGCGCTTAATATGTTATATTGTTAAGTAAGTTCTATCAATATCTTTCAACCCGTATTGATTATTTGAAAAAACTTTGTCATGTCGATTACAAGATATCGACATGCACTGAGACAGTAATGAAGTCCAGATTCATTGGGTTTTTTTTTTGGTCAACTAATTTAAATTGTAATCCGCGGTAAATCGTGTGGCTGTTGCAATTATTATTAATTAATGTTTGTTATTTTGTAATGACGGTATAATGACATTGTTCTTCACCTAAATAAATTTCAAAATAAAAGTACTTCACTTCTGGGTTTTATTTATGTGCTTATCAATACACATGTTTCAATTAAATTATATATATACATTTTATGTTCATTTCATAATAATTGAAAAAATAATTAAAATTGTATAGAAACACATGCTAATTAAAAGTTAAAAGTTTAATTAAAAGTTTCTATGCAATGCGCACACCTCTTATATTTTTCCATCTGCACTATGAGAGAGTTAGGAAAGTAAAACTGGTAACAACTCCACTGGATCTAATAACCTGTTACGTGTCCTCTCATTATATATAATGGTATGAAAATATTGCTAAAGTAAATAGAAATAAAGCTTTATTCTTTTAAACTAGCTATAATGAGTGGGGAACTTCTCTATTTGAATTGTCATTTCGCTAGGATTTTTTTCTATAAATTTCTATAAACCAGAAAGATCTTTCAAATGATTTCTTTCACAAAGAATGGTTTGATAGATGCTCTTTAATGAGCCTCGTACTTATGACGTTATTATGGGAGATAAATATTTTTCTTTGGAATTGTAATAAATAAATGTCCCAAATCAATGTCGTTTAACGCCGGTTTTCAATAAACTATCTCTGGTTACGGATAGATAGCTATCTGCGATAAGCAGTAACTTTTTATCTATCTTCAAATTGGGTTTCACAAGCTCCAGTAACCGCTATCTATCTTTTGCTAAGAGGTGATAGGCGATATATCTCTAGCCCTCTCGTACGTTCCTTTGCATGCATATTTACCATGAAGCAATAAAAAAAAACTTACTAAAATGGACTTAAATAAAATTGTTACTGTTACCAATATATTAAGCACTATATAATTTACAACTTGATATATTAAATAAATGTTACTTTGTTAAAAAAGTACCATTATTTATTAAAAAGTGCTTTATTGGAAATGTCGGAACGGAACGTCTCTGTAATTTTTTGATTAACAGCTGTGGCCTGTGACGGGGACATTTGCGTAACTAATATTATAATCTGTGATATTTGCACAAACACAAAATAAAATCTCGGAAAGAATAATTTTGTATGTGTACATATTATAGTAACATAAAATATAATTTAAATTGCTTTTTGCAGATGTTAAATACTTAAACTTTTTTACTTTGACTTTTTATTAATGTTTAAAGTAGTTTAAATATAGGTAAATACAACAAAAATAAGAAGATATGAGTACCGTAAGTATCGTGATGTTATAAGTTGTATCCCGTATATTGCATGTAGAATTTGTTGATTATTTACAACTTGGTACCTTAATAATTATCTTTGTTTATTTTTAGGGAAAGAGTGTGCCTCTAACAAAGGAGTTCGTTAGTTCAACTAGTGGAAGCCAACAAAATTGTGACAAGCAAGGCTACTAACGCCAATAATAATAAATTAAAAGACGAAGCCTGATCCAGCGAAAAAGACCAGTTCAATGCATCAGTTTCTAGTTGTCCACGTACTAAAGTCACACGGGTCAATTAAGATTAAATTGGGGAAAACATGAAAAAAGATGTTTTATTTTATAACTAGCTGGTGCCCGCGACTTCGTCCGCGTTGAACGATGAAAGGTACCCTATGTCCTTTCTGATGTCCCAAACAACGTGTATGCAAAATTTCATGGTCATCGGTTCAGTATTTTTTGCGTGAAAGAGTTACAAACATCCATACATCTAAATATATTGCCGCATTTATAATATTAGTACGGAAGTACGGATTTTATTTGAATTAATTATTGATCTTCAATATCCCTACCCTATCACTTTCAACACTGCTCGTCATTGTTTTGAAATTAAAAATTAAATCAAAATTTTATTAGTAATGCAATATTTTTGCATAATTTAATAAGTTTTTTGTATGATCCATAGGTATGATCGCTAAAAATCCACGGATAGGGCAAATCCTTAACTACAGTAACTTGACCTATCCGAGGTTAGCTGTCAAAACATTATAGAAATGCACAAAGCAGATATCTCATACAAAATTCTATCCACAGTAAACAGTAAGCACTCCGATGGATAGATAACTACTGAAGATAGCGTTTGCTATCTATCGGTAGTTTATTGAAATGGAAAAACGTGACAGTAGATAGAAGTTGTTACTGTAGTAAGGCAAAACGATGGATAGATAGGTTATTGAAAACGAGCGTAAAATGACGTTAGTTAATATTGTGTATTGAGTGGTACTGAGATGAAATGACGTCGGCAGCCTAGCTTTCGACCCACTGCGATATCACAGATATAATATTTGTTTAATCCCTACGCCATTGAGAGAATTCTTATTTTCGTCAATTACAAATATGAAGAAAAGTGAAATTAAATGAAATTCATATCAAAATAAAGCTATTCAAACTTCTGAAACTAGAGTCTAAGAAAATGATTTCACATTTTTTCGCCCCTTTTACACGATTTAGAAATAATTAAATACATTTTCAGAAAATAAACAAATTAAGGAATTCTTCTTTAACTTGTAACTCGGTACTAAGCATTTTACTAAAACATCCATCTTCTCAGGCGGAGCATATCCTAATACAAACAGTGATAATTTGAGTGACCGATTTGACGAGGTCCTAAAACGAAGTGCGTATGGTCTGCAAAACAGCTAGGGTAAATGAGGCTAAGAAAACTAGCCAAAATACTTTCTCCATGAATTAATCCAGTTTAATCAACACATAATTTTGTAAATTAATATTTATGTATTGCTTTTAATTCAATGTTGCTTTGAAAATAATTTATACGGAGTTCAGTGTCATTGACACTAAACAGTACATACCTCCGGTCGGAGAAAGCAGTTGCATCCCCGTTGAAATCGTGAGCAGTGAGTGCATTCAACTAGAATTACTAAAGTACTAAGAATAGTTGAGCTCAGTCGGTTAAAACGAAAACAATGCATTTGTTTCAATAGCAAGTAGAATAATTTAATTATACCTGAAAAGACACATTGAAAGTTATAAAAGGATTTAGAGATTTCAACTACTTCTATATGCTTCACTACAAAGCTTTAAACTTAAGACTTAAAACAACAACCTATTTCTTGCGGTTTTACCCGCAAATACTTTCGATCGATAGATACCATCGACTGTCGTTATCGCCTTGCGCACTTGTCTACAGTTTTTCGACTGTAGGCATATAGATAGGCCTCCTTATAGATATTCTTATAGACTTTAGGCCTCTCTATAGATTATTTCACATCAGAACTTCATCAGCCGTGAGTCGATACAGCAAGCTTATTCCTGAGATTCCCCTTTGAATATTTTCAATTTCATGTAATTTAATATGTAATAACTATCTAAACCCTGCCACGCCATTATAACAACGGCCATCGTATAAAAATTTATATAAAAAATCCGTTTCCGTTGAAATTTTGGAGAAAAAAGTATATATGATTATATATGTTGTGTAACAATTTCCAGTCAATCCGTCGGCTAGTTTTCGAGTTTTTGTAGCATACACAAACCAAGTAGATAGATAGATATAGTAGCTGTAGTAAGGCAGTTGTCCCACCACCGCGGCGAGGAAGCGACTAACTATCGACTATTTTCTCGCTCAAGAAACGTACAATAAGATATAGGAACATTCCGTATGAACAAAAGAGATGCACATATTAATAGCTAATCCCTGACTGTTTAAACTGCCGGCGAGGACTCGCTCCACTAGTTCGTCGCTGAGCGACAAAAACTGTCAAAGACAGCGTATTCGCTCAGCAATGCTCGCTTGGCAATCAGGACTGACCGTGATCAGGTGTCTAAGTGAGTAAGTCCTTACTTCACATGTGCCACAGCTCATTTCCCAATCTCTTCCTAATCCCTTATCCTCAACAATACTAAGGTAGGCAATGCACTTAAAACACTTGTGGCGTTCATTGTGTTAATAAGTGACGGTAACCACTTAGCATCGAGCATCGAGCATCGTCCCATGCTTCAGCAGATGCCGTCTAAAGATTATGATTAGTCTAAAGACTAGTATTATATATGTACAAAGCGTAAGTCAGATTAAAAATAAATTTTCCGATTCACGGTTGCGGTACCCTAAGCAGGATTTCTAGAAAGGTCGGTGAACATGAAAGAGCGGAGTTAGCGAATTTATTTTCGGACTAATGAACATTCATACCTGAGGAAAGATTGAATAATATATAAGTTTGGAAGTAGATGAGCTCCCAACGGGGCTCTAACTCAACGAACGAGCAGGATTTTGGCGGGAAGCCGTGAAATAATAATCAGTATTACACTCGTACCTCGTTCTGTGGATTTAAACCATCATATTTTACTCCGTGACGTTATACAATCAGTTGTTTACACTTTTAGTTGTCATTTAAAACTACTTAGGACTCAAGACGCAGCTGCCAGTAGAACGTCAAAGCAGAAGTTCAGCCTGGACCATGTCACTTCTTTGGCTGTTCCATTTTTTCACGTTTTGATTTGAAACGATCTTCACTTGTTTTAAAAAAAGATTGAAATAAGAATACTATTAATGGTCTTATTATTAATTTTATTAATAGTCTAGAGGAGATGAGAATATTGTCCTCCCTCATATAGAGAACAATGACTGGGTAATATTGGGAACATACAACTAACAAACAAATAAACATACAAACTTTTCCTCTTTATAATATGAGTATAATTGTTAACATTGCAATATAACAATGTTATCTAACATGTTTACAAAAAAAGTTGTTTCGGTCGTACGTAACGATACACGTGATAACGTGACTCATGTTGCGCAAATTTTATATGACTTTGTTTTATAACACATATCTTTTACACAATAACAATTGTTATATCACTATGTTTTATAACACATTATGTTATATAGTCTGGACTCACGTTTATTGAATCTGTTATTGTGTCTGAATCTGGAAAGTTTTGTCAGAAAGCAAACTTTCAGATTTCGTCACCGTGAGATGTACAAATTTCACTAAAGGTAAATCTTAGCTTAAATTACGACATCATATAAAACTAGTCTTACAAGTGTTCGAACAGTTATATTTATGATTGTTTATTGTCGCCTCCAAGGAAAATCTCTTTCGAAGTTTCGTAAACCAAACGTCAAAATATTTCAGGCACGAAATCCTAGCGTAATCAGTGAGCGGAAAAAATAAATGGGCCAAAAAAACACAAGGACTGGAGCTAAAAGAAAACGTTGAACGCGATATAGTATTGATTAAAGAGGCTTGAAATATAATACGACAAAGAGGAAAAGAAAGTATCAAACAGTTCATGTTCAAGACTGGATAAAAAATGGATTTATATATGGATCACATATGTCCTTAAGTGGACATATGTATATTATGAGAATATAGGTTACTGTATACTTTTTTAACTATAAAATGAATTGCACTTATGATATACATAATAATAATTAACCCTTACCAATGCTATAAAGATGTGACGCTATATACGCATGCTCATATATTTTCTTTTTCAAGGCGGAATAAGTCGCGGTCACCAGCTGCCTTAAGTAAACAAAACAAATTTGTAACGAACTACATTTAATTTACCATAACAAATAGTAAATATAACAAACTAATTAATTAAAGTGCTAACAAACTCAAACATGTGAGAATATCACGACTTTGTGCAACAAACTGTGTACTTTATGGACTAGTTAACAGTACAGACACCGAACATTGCTTCCAAGTAGTCCAAGCTTTCATACATATATATACTATATAATTATAGTAAATCTCCTGGTACAATATTCCATGTATGCTTATATAATAAGAAGCTATAATACTTGTTTTGTTTGGAAGTTCTTTATATACAAGTGTTCTTTATATACAAACAAGATGGTTTATATACAAACCGCGTTTTGATCTGCCTTGAAAAATGAAAAATATGAAATACCTTAATAATAATAACGCCTAACATCTTTATCGACGCTGTGACGACAGTAGTGGCGCCCATTTTTTTATATTTTTAGACGATTCCTGGCGAACCTAACATTTTTCCATGATATAAATGTTAATCTAAGTAATAGCCTAACCGTGTGCCAAATTATTAACTTATTATAAAAATATTAACTTGTCCACAACAACTTTTGCAATAAATGTAAGTTATATATAGATATTTACTAGTGGTAAAATAAATAAAACTTAATAAACATTTTTTTTTATTCTAATTTACATAAAAAATACAAAAATGCGTTAAGTTTTTTGTATATGTTTTTGGCCTCTGGAAAAATAAGAGCATTATTACATCTACTAAAGGCCGTCATCCTATAATAATGTTAATGTTGGTAATATATCGTGGTAATAGCAAATGTGAACAAATGTACCGTAATACAGTAATCGTGGGGTGATACACTGTGGGACAAATAAATAGAATGAACGTTGTCCGTGACCGTGGATTTTATGTAAGAATATTTCTCCCTTAATTATTACTGAGCAGTGTTACGGTATGAAGATTAATAGGAAGTGTTAGAGCTTTCTGGTTCATTATTGAGACCACTGAAAGTTTATCACACTGAAAGTTTTTCGATACATGGTTTTTCGAAACGTGAGATGCGACGCGATAGCTCTAAATTAATTTTGAATTTTGTCCCTTTCTATGATTTGTTAAACATGTACGTAAGTGTATATAGTTACTTAAATACAACAAATTAATTCTGATTGGATAGTTTGACAAAGAAAAAGACATCTTTTGTAATTGTAATGAATGACTATTAATGCAGGTATTACATGATAAACTTTCGTTCCTAATTTTCAGGTTTTATTTGAGAAAATGCTTTCATTCTATATATATTTAAATTATAAATCACTAAAATAAATCTTGGCTTACAAAGCAACACAAAATCATTTGTTTTAAGTGTCAAATCTAAATAACATACTATAACATATAATACATATATATTACCTACATTTTACTAGTAAACTTAACATTTTATATGAATATTCTGCGGAATGTTGTTTCACTCTCAAAAGTATAAAAGTAAGAGAAAATATTTTGTTGCTTAGTTACACCATGCTATCTCCATCGATAGTTAAATAGTAGGAAGCTAAGGTAAGGAAGAAAGTAGAGAATGTTCTCAGTATAATAGGATCTTTTATAGCTCTAGCTGTTGAAGTATTGAGCCAACGCGAGCAAGCCAATTATTATGACGATTATGGAAATAAAATAGGTAGCTACTTTTATTAGGTACAAAAGCGGCTTATAATCTCGTTATTCAAGCTAGATTTTTTTATGAGACAATGTTTTTATGGTACAATGATTTTCTGTCGATATGTAGAATTTCTAATAGACATGTTTGGGTTAGAGAACATGTAATTTACTGCTAACATACAAACAGACAATATAAATATCTTCCTTTTCATCGTCAAAACAAAAACAAGTTGTAAGTAATATGAATGAGTAAATTAGGCAACTACTTTAGTCTTGCTTGTTATTAGAACAAATGAACCAGACAGTTTTATTGCTGAATACACGAGACACATTCATTTAAGATTTTGATTTTAGGAACTTAATAACGGACCAATTTATTTTAGTACAGTTTTTAACAAATATTAGACGTTAGAAATGAAGGAGACTCTTTAAGGATATTTAAAAACAGCGGAGCGCGATAACAGCCACGACGATTCCGAGTTTACTACCGAAACTAATTACGTAGTTGCTCAGACTGGCCACTGAGCTGCCATTCAATTTAAAAACTAACGTTGAAGCCACCTACTCGTCCTGTGACCCCTGGTACTTTAAAAGTAAAACTGATATATTTTCGGCATTTTAAATTAATTTTGACATCTAAAAATGGCCAAAATTGTTGTACTCATCCACTTTTCTATTATAAATTCCTATTAGAATTATTTAAAAAATCGTATTCATTAAATTAATTCTTCTCTCTTAACAAATTCGCTCGCACTAAACGTTCATTACAATGTAGGCATCTGCTTACATTAAATTAATTATTTAAACGTCAACAATAGATCCTCACAATATCACCGCCACCGTTCTTGTTAATGCGTGTAATAATTACAGCTTATGTTTATTCTAACAATATCCATGAAGGTATGTACCTACACGATGTTGCAATATAATTACTAAGATACCAACGTTCATTAATTAAAGGCTGCACAACATCGCTTAATAACGGGGGTGCAGCATATAGGATTGTATTCACATTGACAAGACAAGATTGTATTTTTTTAGGATGTACGAGTATGATTGGTTAATGATCGTAGCACTGTAACGTTTTCAGAAGAGGGGAATTTTAGGATTTATTTTTGTGGCCATCTAGAGAAAAATTTAGAGAAAATTCATTTTATGATAAGGAAGAACAATTAGGATTAGAAATGATAATAATGGCATTTATGATTACAAAGACGTCGAGTCGACTCGAGGGCCTTAAAAATTAATATTAGTGCCTCTTTCACCATGTGTCAAGTAGGCTAACCGCCATTTAAAGTCACCGGTAACCTTCTGCTTCTGACCGATCCTACTCGAAAATTATATGGGAAGCCTATGCCAATGGTGGGCATCCTATGGCAGAGGTGATGATGACGTAATACTTCTTAGTACATCTCATTAATAAACTGTATCATCTATTTCCATAATTCATCTCTGTGACCACAGCTTTAGTAAAGTGATATAGAAGAAAATTGTCCACTTTGTGTAGGTGTTAATGATACGCTTCGCGTTGTGACGTATTAATTTTACATCAGTTATGACGTTGGTTGTACTCGTGTAGGTATTAATTAATGAACTAAATATAAAAGTTAATCGAAAGGCAATTTTGTATCTAGCACAAATGTACAGTTCATAATTTACAAATTCCGTCCTATGTCGTTTCCTGAGACTTCCTTACCTATGTGGATTTAATTCGACGTAAAATATTATTATTTTACTTTCACACAAATTCCTGAATAATAAGTGAGTGAATAAATCATAATATAAGAGAAGCTTATCGGATCCTGATAAGTAGGCAGTTTAGAGACTGAAATTTGACGATGTATTATATCTGTAATAAAAACGAAAAAAAATAACGGAGAAAAGACGTCGATCAATAAGTTTATCTTGTGAGCTCTAACTTACTGTAACTATGTTTTAAAAGAGTTTAAAGTCCTAAATTTGGGTTTCCTTTGTCTTTGGACTTCAGTTAATTATTTTGTACCTCTTTGGTATCAATGCATTATAATACAAAATAAAAATTAGTCTATTATTTCTCAAAGTTAAAGCTGTCGCCAAACATAATTTTATAAATATTGGTTCTATAGTTTATTCTTCCTACATATTTTAGGTCTTTTTAATCGAAATAAAAATAAATTTGTTTGGTAATGGAGTCACGAAATATAATATTATAACGTTCCGTGATGTATCCTTGATAAAGCAATATCGACGTTCCATAAAATTGTATCTCATGCAAACCACATTTCGAAGTTCAGTAACCTGCATATTTAAGCTTTGAGACATTCCGTCTTCCTTTGTCGTAAAATTGTCTACGGCCTTGTTTTCCCTTTGTAAAAGAACAAGCAGGCGAAGGAAATGGTTTCAGGGTGAAAAGTAATTTAATAATTCACTTCTGAAAACAGTACATTACAGATCATATTTATTATTCAGGATATAAAGTGTGTTGGGTCCATTAAATTTAAATAGACTCTTAAAAGACATTGCTAAACTATAATCAAAAAAGTATCAACATGGCAGATCGCCGTGTATGTATATTAGGTACTTACATACATATAAGTATCATTTATACATTATATTTGTGAGGATTCCTTGTCTCAATAAAATCTCCTCGTTAATATCATATTGTTAAACTATGTTAATATTGTCTTATTGTAATCTCTACACGTTAGCGCGATCTTCATTTATCGGTCGTCAGTAACTTTTGTTCGTCTACGGATCTCCAAAATCCTGATCGATCACGTAATGTAACCCCGAGCATAGTCCTCTCCATAACTCGTTGAGCGATGTTGAACTTTTTTACGAGGTTCATAGATAGAAACAACGACTCAGCGCCATATGACGTCAATGGCACATTGGTCGAAAACTTTTGTTAGAGACACTGAGAAGATGTAGCGGATCTTCCCTAACGCTGCCCATCCTAGCTGGATTCGTCGATTGACCTCCTTCTCGAAGATGGCTCCACCTAATTGGACTGTTTGTCCCAAGTACCTAATTTTATTCCACAACAACCTCGATAATTCATTTCCCAACTGTTACTGCGACTTTGTAAGTAGAAGTGAGTTTAATTAATTATATTAAATTGACTGGTAACGATCGTATTAGTGATTAAAAGGAAATATGCTTTTTACTTGTTAAACAGATGGGTGTAGAACGTACTCTTTTCGGATTAAACTAGAATTTTAATTTTGAGATGACAATACCGCTTTCTTTTTGTAATCGCGCCGATGAGAGACAATCAGAGCGAGCGCAATAATCTTGCGTCGCATACTACTCTAATGTTCCCAATAAATCGCGCAGATACGGCGGATGTAACAAAAATTATGGTGGTGCCATAAATTTTGTGTGTACTGACGTTTATGACCTCCGTTATGTTTGGTTATATATCCTGATCGGGATCTGTGAACATGTATGTGATATATTTTATACAACATGATACCCGTATATGATACGGGACATCGTGACAAAATTTTACAATATTTTTAACGTAATAATAGCTTTACAACGTAGGTAAGTTAGCATAGCGCCTGGGCCTGTGATTTGCCATTATAACGATTGCTGTATGAAAAAATAGGTATTGTTGAATATTTGTTTATAATTTTATTTTGGTTTACTTAAACTTTTCACAGTGAATAGATTTATTTTACTATAAAAGATAAGAAATAAGAACATTTACCACAGTTGGAAACTAGTACTAAATATATGTTTTTCATGAGTTACATAAGACATAAATAACCAAATATTTCTAACCAGAGTACTTAGAGATCTCTGACCAGTGTTTTATAACATTATAGATATGAATGATTCGAATTATTTTTGAAATATTTCCTCAAATATTTTATTATTACTTTATATTTTAAAATTGTTGCCAGAACATGCTAGCAATAAGGTATTTAATTCGTTTTGGTATTCGAAGTTAATATGTGTAAAAAGATCATTAATACCGTCGGCTATTTAATTTCCGTAATACCTGTGAGAATACAGAGGAGGAACACATATTATGTGTGAAAATATTCTGTGTTACATCTTCTCCTCTCTGTGAATATTTAAAATGAATCGCTGCTACGTCAAGATTATTTGTATTTGCCTGACGTCTGTATTATGAATCTGTTTATCTGGTATGAGCGACGTGTATAATTTCATTGTCTCTTCAATGTAAGAAGTCTACCACACTCTACCTTCACAGGTCTTCAAATCGAAGGCGAAGGATTAGAATCGATAAGAGGTGACAAACTCGGATAAAATAAAAACTAAAGACGTTATAGTCGTCCACAGAGCTTGCTGTTTGCTGTCAATAAAAGTTAACAAACTTTAATTACAATATTAGTATAGTTTAAACCATTGTCAATGGTTTAAGGCATGTTTATTCATTTAAATAAAATAACTAGTGCTAGTTCAGATCAAAGTAGGACTAAGTAGTCCTGCTTTGATCCCGGCCCCAAAGTAAACCGTAAAAGGAAATCTCTAAAATGTAATTTCGAATACATTTCCTCCACAAAGAGGCAATGTGTATTGAGAAAAGGAACGAAGCACAATATGATTTTGGAACTCCCTATTTTCTGTAATCATATTACATTAAGGTTGTGAATAAGATTAACATGAAAACGTCAACTTTGTTGTCAAGCAAGTATTTAAGATAAGAAACTTTTTAATTTTATTATGATCTTTGTTAAGTAACCAACGAGTAAAGTTGCTGGCAGCGTGCTGGGTTTCTTATGCTATGCTGCGTTCTAGAAGACAGCGTCATATAATTTATTATTAAGATAAAAAAAATTATATAACGCTTAGATGTGAGACGAGACCTTGGTTCCTTGTTCCATAAATTCCATCCGAACTACCTACGAAAGAGCTCAATAATAATTTTATAAAAGAAAAAAAAAACAGGAAAGTCTCGTTCTATTTTATAATGTCGATACCACTTCAGTTCCACTCTAGAGTAAATCATTGATTTTCACAAAAAGCACCTACTTAAGTAGGTAGATATTTTACATAATAGATACAATATCCCATCCTCGGGCTGTCACAATCAATGAGATCTCATACCAAAGACGATATTGAATGAATACATATACTAAAGGTAACCACTATAACTTGATCTGCATGGAGATGTGATATAAAATGAAAGGCTGTATCATTTTTCTCGCTTCAAATATCTTTTACGTTTGGCCACGTCGAATTTGGTCCATTATTTTTAGCATCACATTATTTATATGCCACTTTATATATTCCTCTTATGTTTTAGATGGATGATTTTATATGCATATTGAATAAGACTAAAGGCAAAATATAAAAAGCATGTGTGCGGTTGTGTTACGGCGTGAAATGTGACAGATCATAGCATCCACATATCATTCAACTTATTTTTTCATTAATCGACGACATCACTGGAAACCCTATGCTATTTATATAGCCGACATCCTATAATTAGATAAAGCAGTTAGAAATATTTGTGTAAAACTGGTAGCTCTAGAGTTTAAGGCGTTCAACCATACAAACTCTTCAGTTTTATGATTTTAGTATAGATTTTTGAACTTTGAACGGAAACTTTGCTTTTTATTAACTATTTAAAATCATATTACAAAAAATTACACCAAGTTAGACTAAACCATTTAACAAAAGAACAAAATTTCTTTTTGAAACGACTATCGAGTTACAAGCAAGTATTATGTGATTGAATAACGAACTTAGGATTTTAAGTTAGAATTCTGTGCACAGTGAGGGATTCGGAGGCACTATAAATAAATGCCATTACACATATCACTTTTTGCTATACCACACAGAATACCCAAAATAAGCTATAATTATAATTAAGTATAAATGGATATTGTAACAACAATGATCAATATGTTTAAAAACAACAATAGGTTTAAAAACACCTACGGCGTGTAAAAATATTGCTACTGATAAAATAAAATTTTAAGCAAAGACTTTTGTTTAATTTTTGTTATAATAAAGGTGGCAGACAGGATGGCGGATCACTTGATGGTGGTTACCGCCGCCTAAGGACACAAGCGTCACCAAGGGGAGTGCTAGTGCGCTGCCTACCCTGCAGGAGTTTGGTTTACAGCTCGCTTGAAGTAGCCCATATTGTAGCTAATTGGAAACACCTCATCTATGACGCGCAGTACGGTGGTAAAAACTTGGGGTAGGCATTAGTTGGAACAACTCATCAGAGCACTCACCATTATACAGCCGGTAGAATACAAAAAGAGAGGCTACTTAAACTAAAGGGTTCTAATCGTTTTTGTGTGAGCATTGGATCGTTAACAATTCAAATAATTTGACGTTGCAAGGCATCAAATGGGTCTAGCTGGTATTTTGACGCGTCAACCCAGAGATGAGAGCAGTATTCGATATTAGGCCTAATCTGGGCCTTGTAAAGGCACTGCTCTGGTGTGAAATACCGCTTTGCTCTGTTCAACTCGCCAATTTTTTTGGGTTTGTTTGGGCCAAAACCAAACCCATCTTTAAAGATGGGTTTGCTCTTGGCCAACATCCAGCTGTGTAGCGAAGATGAGGCCTATGATGGAGCGAGCTCACCCAGAAGATGCTTATTCACTCGAAAAGTATTGAAAATAAAAATTCCAATTCGCAGCATTCCAAATTCAAAACGCTTTTATTAACTGAGCAAAATGGACTTTTGCTCACTAGTTTTCAGTAACAGTGGCTCTTTTGGAACTAGTGTGGTGAAAAATTAATTTCCATTAAATTTGAGTACCCAGCAGAGTATGAAAATGAAAACGGAAAGCATCCTTAATCGCTTTATTATAAAAAGTCGTGGCAGCTTTGCTTAGACTATTGTGAAGATCAATAACAATAAGATGTTCATTCATTACATGTATTCATACACATTTATTGTATAGTCATAGTGTATACCTTTGTTTTTTCTAGGGTATATATTTATTTTTCAGGTTTTCCATTAGAGATCATTATCTTGACCAGCTATTTGTTATTCTTTTTTAAATTTGTTTTTCATTGCCTCTGTTTTAGTTATATTTATTTCTAGTCCAGATTTTGCCTTTTCACTGGAAAGTTGTTGTAGCATTGTCCGCAGTGCCAATTTTTCTTACAACCAATTTTTAGAGAACCAGGTCATCTGCGAATGTTAAGTGGTAATTCGTTAAAAACAGTAAAATGTGTAAACATATACTTTTATAAAAGTCGTTATTTATGGTAACTCTACAAAGAATTTTCAATTGACTTCATTCTTACATTTTGTGTTCAACGGGTAAGTTTCGTAATTTATGTAGATTGTATAAGCACTCACCTCGGGAATGAGCTGAGTTGAAATGGAAAATAATATTCTTCAATATCCTTAAGGAAATTGAAATTTATAAAATTTAGTTATATAAAGATGTCGGACTAAATACCCAAATGGGGAACTGAGAAGAATTTCCGATCCCTGCAAAATGGGTCGCGTTCTAAATAAAACGATCTTTATGAAGTAAAACAAATTAGAAAAAGTTCGTTATTCGATAAATTCATTTTATAGATGTCATTGTTCAAGAGTTCTCTCCTTTGCAAGAAAAGATGATGTTAGCTTATCCTCTCTCTTGTAAGAGGACATATTAATTTTTCCCTGCTTTTAAATGAATACCTACATCTCCTCTTCCTTGTATGAAGAAATTTTAGTTGGTCTTCTCAAAGGTCTCACAGAGGTTCACAGTTCTTGATAAATCTTTAATTGACTGAGGTTTCTTATAAATGGTTTCCTTGTCCAGCAATTAAGAGAAAAAATATGGCCAGTGAAAAGTTACTGAAATGACAGATGTAGGCTCGAGTTTCAGTCGGGCCTGTTGTACCTTTTAGTATTTTACTATTTTAAGTTATAGTGTGAGCATGGCTCTAGGAAAACATCTCGAGAAAATCTACGTGTCCCAAAGAATTGGCTATCAAGGATGATATGTGAAGTCGTGCATATGGGATTAGCAGTAAGCTAGCGTGGTGTTTATATTGAGGAGGGTGATGAGACTTCACACTTATCTAACATATAATAATTTTTTTTCTACTTCATTTAATGGCGGTTCCTCTCACGTCATGTCCTACTCGCAAAAGTTTAGAATCTAGCTTTATTTAAAAAATCAATGTTGCATTCTCTTGCCAAAATTGTAGACAAGAGCAAAGCTCATTAACGCGTTGAGTTGCGGTTTTGTTCACAAGTTGTCAGCGGTGTTTGTGAATCTAAGTGGATTAATTTCACTTCTAGTTCAGTGGTTTTAAACTTGGCTTGCGTTTAAGTTGTTATATTCAAAGTAACGGAGTGTAATGTTCTGAAGTTAATTTATTATTAAGTTGTTACTTATTCTGTATTATATTATCGTCATTGTGTCTTCTTATAGATTATTAGATTAGATGTACCGCGCGGTTTTCTTCATGCCACCATCGAGTAAGTTCAGGAATAAATTTATGTCCCGGATAAAAATTATCCTATATATTATATTAATCCGGGACATGATATATGTGTGTACCAAGTCATTCGAATCCGGATAATGGTTTACGCACAATTAAGTAAGAAATATCCGAATATCCAAACGTCGTCACACAAACATTCACATTTATACATATTTTATTTATTAGTCAATCATCGTCTAAAATTACTGAACTTGAAACGTCTCTAATGGTACGTAACAAAATATGTACTTAGCATGTCTCTGTAATCCTAGGTTAGGGGGTAAAATAAAAAATAAAATAAAAGATTCGTAAAACATAATATTTAATTGACCAATGGAGCATCTATAAATTCTCTTAAGAAAGTTCGTGGTCTTTCTATGCTTATCTGGCTATATAAGAAATGTAAAAAAAAACTGTCTAAACCAATCTTAGGTCTAGTATGAGTGCAAATTGTATATGATTTGCATATGATTTGAGTTTAGCTTCAATTCAATCCAGAGACAACGCCTTCTGGTGGACATTTTTAGTAACTATATGCCTCTAAAAGGAAGCCTCCAAATTCAAACAAGGCCTTATTTATATGTAATATCTTATAGTCTATATCTAATCTATACATATTATTAAATAAAGCTTCTGTCTGTTTCTCTGCTAACTTCTAAACTACTGAACAGATTTTGATACGGTTGTCACTAATGCATATAATTTGCAAAAAAAAATCGCATCCGTGCAAAGTTTGATTATAAAATACAGTCTATTTTCTCTTACAAAAATTCTCGTCACGCAGTCTTGAACAACGACACATATTTTGATGAAGGTTAAATAAATTAAAATAAATTAAAGTTAAATTGAACTTAAATAAACTCATACTAGTCCCATTGTTTACCACCATAACAAGAGCACAATTAATCTTCGAACCTATTCGAACTCTTCGATTGTTCGTTATCGGAGCAAGTTCACAAGGCCGTTGCAGCCGCGACATCGCGACAGTGATAGATTGACGCACTTTGATGAATAGCCAGTAACAGTAAGATATCATGACGTAACGATAATGAAACGATAATATTGGACTAGTATGACAATAATGCGTTTTAAGAAGTTAAAATTGTGTAGAAGTCTAACCCACGGACTTTGACGTTCGTTTGAATTTAATACTTAGATTTTATTTCGCCTTACCTCGTCCGATTTATATTTTAAAGTGATCTGTCATGGGGTGGCAGTTAAAAGCAATAATGAAGATAAATACTTATGACTCTGTCTATTGTAATGTTTAATCTCTAACTTCTGAATATATTTTTTTTCTATCTACTTAAAAGATGGCAAACAGTCTGACGGTCGTCTTGATAAGCGCTACATGTGTTCCAAGTGTGATGCAGATCTTGATAAACAAATTAATAGGTATAAGGGACTATGCTGTTTTGTGTATTATTATTTTTTTACATTTAGTGACTAATTATATTTAGTTTTTAAAACTATTCTAAGTCTGAAAGGAGAGTATATTAATGTAAATAGAGAATTTTACATTTAATAAAAAAAAATCGCTTCTCTTAATATTCACTTAAATAGATAAATGAACTTTAACATTTTTGTCAGTCATCAGAGAAGTTTTGTCATGATTTTCTAATATATATAGAGACAAGACAATAATAGTATCTAAAAAAATCTGCTGTAACTGTATTTAGTAAAGTTCAGTTTTATTTAATTTAAAAGGAATTTCAATGTAACTAAGAATAAATTTGCTCCAAAAGTTAGAATCGATAAAATTTAAAAGTTTCAACATTACCAAAAGGGCTTGGGTTGTTTTCAAGCGGCGAGGAATTAATATTCGTAAGTTTCAAATGTTTCAATAGTTCCTAATTTCAAGGTTTGATTTCATCGTCCTTATTTGTCAAAAATAATAATTTTACAAAAATCTAGTCAGATACCAATTTGAAAATTGCTTCAGCGGTGCTCAATCTCTTTGGTATGGATGTCCGACGATAGTTGATTGTAATTAGTTTCCATATCTCTTATTAACAACCAAACATCAAATCAGTTATTCGCAATGCATAAAGTAAATACAAATTAGTGATAGGGGGGTATGAGCTTTCGTATCGCTTACTCGCGTATTTCTATAAAACAGCATTCTTACTATTTCAAGGTGTTCTTCTCTAAGACCGATGGCCTAGTTTATGATTGCGGAACGAAGTGTATCTTGACATTATTTGACTGGACGTTTAAGATTAGAAGATTAGATAATTAATAAAATTTTGTGAAGACATATAAATGATGAGAAAAATATTATAAATTTAATTATTCCTTTAGTACATACATTGTTATTGAGAAGATACATATTTTTATACTTAACTGTACAACTGTATGTTCATTGTTATGTTGCCTGAAATAAATCTATACCTACTATAAAAAGTAAGACTATACATTACAAAGAGAAAGGATTTGTATTTTTGTTTGTAATAAATAAAGTTAATACTACTGGACCGATTTAAAAAATTATTTACGCTATTAAGAAATCTACATTATGAGCGAGTAACTTTATAAAGTTATACGAACGAAGTAGCGTGCAACAGCTAGTAAAATCAAATAAAATGTCAAACATTACGTCATTGATTAATGTCCTTTATAAATATTACAGAGAAAATTATATATCAACAAATGTGTAATAAAACTCTAATTGATAATATTTATCATAAAAGAAAATATTTGTTTCAAATTACGTCGACTTACAACCAACCTCCATGTCAAGTTCACAAAGGCATCTAATACAAAATTTATTCCATTTTCGATTTATGATCCACCTACACAAATTAACAATTCCAAGAACTATGTCTGTCTGCTTTTAAAGAAGTTTAGTAATGTGACAATACTTTAAGCAGAAATACCTATCTATGCAAGGCTGTTATTACATTAGGGGCACTAGGAGCTAGTTCCCAGGACGGAAAATGTCGACAAAATTCGGGACTTGACAAAAAATTGCAATAGAGAATCAGGGCCTTGTGCATCGTTTACAAAGATGAGTGACGAAAACTCTTTTCTAAACTTTTCATCAACAATATTTTCGAACGAATCAACTGATTTTGATGGGATTTACAGCAGTCGGCGCAGTTTTTTTGAGCTTTATCTGAAAACGTCTAGATATGATGAATACTCGATTTTCAAAAATCGGATCTGTTGTTTAAAAAATATCTGTTGTTTAAAAGGAGGAAGTCAAAAAATATTGTGAAATAACATTTTGTGTAGAATATGGCTAATGGGGCGGAATTTTTTACGGTGCCTAGGGCGGCACAAAGGGAAAATCCAGCCTCAGGACTGGTATAGCCAAGAAGAATTTTACTAAGTATGTATGAAATATGAATCGAGTTGTACTCTAGATATGGAACATCCGTATCCCTACTTAACGTACTTACATTTAACAGTTTCACTACTTTATCTGTATATAGACCGTATTAGGATGAGCCTTAATGCTGATATCGAAGGCCGTTTAGCCTTAATCCCCTGCAGATTTATTACCAAATGATGCGCTAAATCGATTAGAGGGTAGTTCTGATTACATTTGTATTTCGGTCGGATAGCATTTATTTGCTTGAATACTTACTGCTACACTAAACTGCTACAACAATGTAAGAGGAATTATATGTAACTAGCTGTGCCCGCGACTTCGTATGCGCTGTAGTTAGTTTTTTGAAAATATCCGAGAACCTAACATTTTTCAAGGATAAAAAGTATCCTATATGTTAATCCAGGTAATAAACTATCTGTGTACCAAATTTGATCCAAATCTGTTCAGCCGTAATTGCGTGATTGAGTAACAAACAAACATATCACACAAATTGGAATTTACATTATTATGATTAGGATAAGTTTTTATTAAAAATATTAAATTAGTCGCCAACAGAATTAGGATAATTTTATTTGTTTACTAAATTTCATCTAACTAAATACTTACGTTTTCTTTCGATTTTATATGTACTGAGACACATTGAATAAAGATAAGATATCTTAGAAAATGTCTAGAGATATTTCTATATTGAATATATTTTTGGAAACCTCATTAAGTTTTCCAAAAAGTCGTATTATATTTCTTTTAGAACAATACCAACTATTCTTCAAAAATATGATTTCTATTTTCTTTTTCGGAAAATTAAAATCCAACCATATTTCAGATAGTTGTAAAGATAACAAATTCTAATTCCAAGTATTTGTCTCCGAGTTCGCTCTGGCTTACCTGAGCATAATTTAAAGCGCTTTTTGTTCTTTAATTAAAGGAGACAGATAAGATCTCCGAGAGTTTGTTAACTAGACACCGCGAAAGATTTGCCAGGAGTTTATCTGACTAAACTTTAAGGTCCAAATATGTCCATTTTACCAAGACCCCTCTTCATATATATCAAAACCTCGACGCTGTCTGTTATACGTTGACAGTTAGTTGAAGTGAGAAAGTGAACAGATCTTATTTGTCTGGTTATAATTTTCCTTCGCTATATAATCCCCTAAACTTGGAATTACGTCAATCCGTGAATTTCCGTCCAATGTTTTGTTATCAGTTGAAATTGAAATATATAATAGTCTTTGTTCTGTTTCATTATCATTAATTGTATCATTATTATTATTAGTTCAAACGGAACCAATTCCGTTTGAACTAAACGGATATTTTGTGAAGTAAGTTATAATTTAATGTAATATTTAACCCTTATAATTTATTTATTATCTAAAAAGTTTTTATATACAAGTTGATAAGAATGTCTATAAACCTTCATTAGGTTTGTCTAGACATTTAGTTCACGTTATGACAACATTACAATAATAACTAATTATCTAGATTATAATTTAAGTTAACAATTTATCAACATTACTTACCTACCACTAACCTCAAGTATTTTATTCACTGCACTGTCAAACACATAAAGAAGAAATTGAATATAAATTGAAATTGAAATTTACTAACTTGTGCTAGTAAAGCAATATAACGCCTGACATACGTTGACGCCTGACATTATACATTTACTAAGAGTTGGAGTTTAATTTTTTTATAGCTGGTGCTGAATTTCTATTCTGAACTGAACCTGAAATTCTATTCTAACTATTGGTAACTTCGATATCCATCACAATCGATATTGAATTTATTTGATTATTAGTTAATCCAGATTATAAACTATCTGCGTGCCAAAGTTCATCCAAATCTGTTCATCCGTTTTTGCATAAAAGGGTAACAAATATTCATTCGTACATCCTGACAAACTTTAGCATTTATAATATTAGTGAGATAAATGAAATAATTGACAAAAAACAGTCGCACGTGATTTTGGAATTATAATTAATATTTGAAATTTGGTATTCACTATGGTAAATCGTGTAAGCGCTGTGCCGAGAGCACGTGGGGACAAGATAATAAATTTCGTTTCAATCTCATAAAACTTCCATTAAGGCTAAAAGCTACTGCCTTGTTGCTTTTAAAACGTGGCTTGGTTTTATGCTAGTAAATTAGGCAAAAATAAAAAGAAAATTTGGCTAAAAAAATCAATTATTATTATAGCTTAAAAAATACGTAAGGGACCTTTACGTAAAACACCTTTGTATACGTAATTTCATTTAATTTACGCTTCATGTACGCTTCATTGGATATCAAAACTACTTACCATCCCAAGTTGACCTAGGTCTGTCGTCATTGAATAATGTTTTTTAATATTGTTTTTACATCAAAGTGCAAGAACCGGAAAACCTCGTAAAAAGTTAGTCAAGTAGATAATATAATTAATTTACAACATACAATCTATTAACATCATTAGAAGTAATAATATTATAGGACGTATATTACGAGTATATAGGACCTAACATATAGAAGGCGTATTTCAACAATACACCAACAGCGCCAATGCCAATGGCGGATCGCTGGATCCATGGGGTTTCATTGCGCGTGGGGCGGGCCGCTAGTGTATATTATAAACAACGTATGAGTTAATAAGGATTTAACATAATTAGAATCAAATCGACCATAGCCAACTCAAGTTCATTACAGTACTTTATGCCTGTAGACCTTAGAGGTCTTGTTATAAATTACGTAACCAGAAGCTAGCAACTATTTGGAACAACTATTTTATGTTAAGGTCGACAGATAGGCTGATGGTCCACTTGACGATAGGTGCATGACTACCATCGCCTATAACACAAGCAATGCCATGGGTGCTGCAAGTGCGCTTCCGACCATAGAAAGATTAAGGATAAGGGATGAGGAAGAGATGGGGTAATAGGCTCTAGCATCCCTTACCGAAACACAACACCACATATGCCTTTATTTCACGGTGGTATTCTGTAAGGTACTTAAAATAAGCTATAGTTGCTGTTTAGAAATACAAATCTCTTGGAAAAACACATTTGATATTAATTAGGATAATAGTTAGGTATTGATTTCTTGTACATATTTTCATGTGCAATAGTTTTTTTTTTATGGAAATTATGTATAATTTGTTCAAAAGAAGCATTCTTTTTTGACTGGAATAATTATTGTGTGATTAATGCCTAGCTGATATTTAAATATTTAGTCAATAAAATGACAAGATTTTTATTTTATAATTACATTTCTTTGTAATATAAATTGAGTTTTATCGAACTCTGCTCTCATATTTTATTAGAATAATTCAAAAGACATCAAAGAGAGTTATTCCGAAGAGCATTGTTCAAATTACTAAGTCAGTTCAGCAATCGTATGTTTACAAGTTTCGAAGCGCCTAAGGCTAATTTATAATTTCCTTACTTGTGTATGGTATATGACTTGATACTATGAGTTTTGTTGAAAATTTACCCCTGTATATACGATATTATTAATATAATTTAAACATCTTCAGTATTACTGAATCAAGAATGTCCACATAATGAATATTGAAAGAAAATCATATTACATAATTTTTTTTAGTAAACAACAAAGAAACTGAGTACAATTGTGTTAAAAATTCATGGTTGGGGCACAGAGTTGTTCTGAGTAACAAAAACAATGGTTCATTTGAAGAGGCAACTCCATAGCCTTTGAATATTCAAACATAATTTACATATTAATAAGGAAGTTTGGACCCAATCGAATTGATATGACTGATTTATACGTATAGATCTATTAGTATTGAGCATAATGAAACAAGGCACATTTCCATGGCACATGTTACATATGTAACTTTTATATTTTGACATTTACAATAAAACAAATTTTATTCATCAAACATATACTGTCGTAACATAGTTGATGTGAAAGAATCGGTATTATGTCAATTAAACAGATTAGTACACAGAGACGGTCTTTAGATAAGAAGTCACCTTATAACCTATTGATTTGTAGAACATCAGGGATTGAAAATTGTCACTAGAGTCTCTAAAGAGATTATGGAAGTCTGCTCTCTCTTGAGGATGATATTTGTCTACGTTGATATAGCAAAGTTTGATATAATATCAGCGTTTACAATATACCAGACATGCTGTTATTTTAGGGTGTTTTTTGTAAGCTGATGGTAATGCTTAAAGCAAGGCTTGATCTGCTGTTTTAAAAAAGGGGTTTGAAACGATCATGATGACATTTAGGAACATTTTTTATTCTTCGATCTGTATCTATATATGTATCTATAGATCTATCTCATGTTATATATTGTTGTGGGTAAGTCCCACCTAAGGGTAGCAAATAACTACTTTTAGGTACGAGTAAATTCGAATATATCCAATTATTAAATTTGGTTTTCTCTTCGTTTATATAAATCGGATTCATTACCGAAAGCAATTACTTACTTGAAAATAATGAAATTATACGTGTAGGCGTCGTATAATTACGACGATTTGAAAACCAACAATTTGTTAGATTTTGAGTTTGTTCCAAATAAAAAGTCGGAATTGAAACAAAGTTTTACAACGGTGATTGGAATTGTAAATAATTTAAAAAAAACATTAATACGCGTAGAGTTAAATACATCATCTATGGAAAATAATAACCTTTGTCTTGGATAATCTATGGAAAATAATAATCTTAGCTTTGTCCCACGGTTGCACCCGCCATTTGATTTTAATTTAAATAAGCGTGGATATTTCGGCTCTTCTCGGTAATGCTCGTTTCTCCGTTTGTAATTCCGATTTGAGTTTCTAGAGGTTTACACGTTCGCGTTCAAACAAACATACTAACAAACTCTTGAGCTTTATAATATTAGTACAGATAGCAAAAAGGTCAATAATAAGATAAAGAATCTAAAAGAAAGAACAAAATAACAAGTTAATAAATAACAAATATATTACAAGTATTTTTTATGTTAATATCGCAAAATCCAGGTAAATTTTCTGTAAATTCGCCTCGACGTGAAATGAGTCATGTCGGGGTGATAACTGAGATAAGTAGGTAGTAAGTATATATGTTTTTCTGCTAAAAATGTGTATACCTAAACTTGTAAATCCACGTGAGTGCCCAAATAACTGCTCCATTTCGCCCAACATACCTTTTACGGTTCAATAAATTTTATTATCGAGCCCTTTGGAATTATTAAGGTCGGCGGGCACCGATATAACTGGCATCTGGTGTGTGCAAAACAGTAGACCCACAATGTAATCACAATTTTAGTGGAGTTGTTATTAAAATAAGTCTAACCATTGTATTATATTATAACGAAGCAACATCTGTAATCTGGGTTAAAATTATGCCACGCATACAATAGCGATAAACGACCCCGTCACAGAACCGGAATTAAAGCTTGAATGATACTATGGCGACTACAATGTAAATATTTTAAATACCCCTTCACAAAAATACAAAACACAAACACCCTTTTGAAAAAAACGATATTCACTGTACGCAAGCGCGGACGATTCACACCAGCGAAAGCAAAAATTTTAACATCCGCGGATGAATGCGGATTTTTAGAGGATCATATGCGGTTGCGGATTTTATGATTTTTATAATATATTTAATTTTTAATGAATGATTGAAATTGAAAATAAACTATTTAAATTAAATAACTGAAACAATTTCATGATTCATCCTGGGGAAATCTATGAGACTTAGAATTAGGTCTATATCCGCAAACGCAAAAGATTCGCATTGATTAATGCACTGCAATAATTATTATTTTTTAATTTGCGGCTCCGGATGCCAATATCCCCAACAAACCTGATTCACACGCATTAAAGTAAAAAAAAATAATTAAGGGTACCAAATACAATATCATGAAGTAAAGATATAACTAATATATTTTAACCTTATCGTAAGCCATATTTACACATAAAAAACATAAAAAAAAATCGAAATAAATAAAAAATTAAAAATGAGACAAGAAAAAATATGTGTAAAGCTTCTAACGTTAAAAGGAATTAATGTTTTATATCATTTCTCTGAAGTCTTCTCAAAATTATTGAAATTACTCAAAATTATAATATGGTAATTTAAAACAAGAGTCATAACTAATATGATTGTTATCAGTCTGACTTATTTGAAATGTATAATAAATTTTACGAATAGTGTCTTTCATAATATTAATGTACGTAATAGCATAATTTTGATATAATGACTTAATTAAAATAAATGCTTTCAGGTATTAATTAGTACATTCATTTCAGAGCTGATTTATTATTCCCTGGAGCCATTCTGTCGAGTTTGTAATGAAACATTTTTTTAATTTGCTTTAAATGGAATAAATTATATTTCACACATGTCCTTTGTTTTATTTCTTTATTTTGAGCAGCTTTTATGATAATATATTTTTAAAAAATTGTGATTGTGTTATGTAAATCGGGAAAGGCATCATGATTTAATTTTTAAAGGTGTAACTTTATTAGCTTTTATCAAAACAAAACAGAATATCGAATTGACGTTTGCAATATATTATGTATTATATATAGTTAGATAGTGAATAACACAAAACACTATATACTCACAAGGAGGTGAATAATGTTTTATCATCGGGAAAACTAGGAAACTACGAAATTTCAATCAATTATGGTATTATTGACGTGTTATGTCCATCTTTTTTATATATAATATAAAATGATAAGACGAGAATGGATAGACCGATTTTAATTCGGTTTCACTTACTTTTCACGGTTCACGGTTCACTTTTATATACAAAAATTGCACCCTGATCGAAGCCGGGATCGGGTCGCTAGTATTTAATATTCTTTTTTAAAGAAATAAAATGAATCATGGAAAAATTTATTTAAATAAACAAATCTAAATCAAAAACGTGTATATCCGCCATTCGCATCAATCACAGATTGAAAATCGCATTGAACCTGGTTCAATGCGATTTTCGATGGGGTTCATATCCGCTGATTTTGCAGGCCAAGGAATCACTATTACATCAGGGTGTCGATGGAACCACTCGTGTGAACCAACTGTGTGAATGCGAGCGTTGTCGTGGACATAATTGAACTCTGCTAGTTCATCAGCTGGATATAAAATACGAACGCAAACGAGTGGTACTGTCATCCAAAACCATTACATAATTTGCTGCATTTGTCCTAGGCGGCAGGTCAACAAACTCGCCTACTCCATCAGTCGAGATCCAACCCCAAATGTTATAAGTCTAAAGATATATTATTTTATCTCTATAAGAAAATATAAGATTATATTAAACAAAACTGTTCTATGAGGTTTCTAGATTTGTTCTTAAGAAGCATTTCTTTCGTACTGGCAAAGATAACTTCGTGGGCAGCCCGTTTAGAAGCAGTAACTGCCTTCTTACAAAAGACAACAGTGAAATAACAAAGCGTGCTGTTGTATTCCAGACTAAGATATACCAGAACCAATTTCCCTATCCTCTATTCAAACCTAATATTTTATACTAATATTCTATTAATTTCAGCAGCGTACTTTCAGCCTCTTTTCACTTATTTCAATTAAATAGGCGGTAGTAGAAATTTATCATCAAGTGAGTCAGCCTTCCACTAGTTAATTTTTTTGTTCTAATTTTTTTTTTTTAGTTTAATGAATCATAATATGCAACAACAACCTATTATTCTTTGCTGCATGTGACCTAAATGAATATAAAATAAAACAATTTAATTTGTTTATTGCACATACAACATGTTATTTAACATATACTCGTATGCATAAATAAAGATATTGATTACAAATTTTGATTATTTTTTACTGAAGCTTTCTAAGCGACAGTTATTTCCAAGAGTTACCATGTTACCACGTACCATAATAATATGTCAAACAATAAATTGTTCTAGAAAAATAGTAGTTAGAAATATAGTTCAAAGTAAATATTAGATTGCTACCGAGCACAGCTATGGCTGAAGGACGAATGTAACTCTAAAGGGCAGTCAAAACCGTCAGTTTATTGAAATAGCTACACGTATCGATTGGGACTGTAAACAAAAAAACCAACGAAGGCATAACAGTATCAACAAAGCAACAAGTACTATGATTACTCAATGCCTGGTTACAACTTTAACGTCAACATAGACGATTGTTGCACAAGTATTAATAACTAACGCGATAAGGCTTCGATCGACGAAAAACTAACACTACGTTGTAGGTAATATATAGAGGTATAAGTTCGATAGAAAATTATATCGTATATGTTTATAGATTCTAGATTTTTCATAAGTACATTTTTTTAGAAGAAGTCATTAGTAACGACTTTGTCAAATCCTTGATAAGCCCTTGGTCGAGTGATTAAGGCGCTTGCTTTAACGATCCAGGGATTCGCAGTTTGATACCTGGCAGGTTCAACTTTGGAAATAAACTTTTGGCTTTGGTCTGGATCTGGAAAGTAGTATTTGGGCAGCCACCCCCTTTACAAAACACAGAAAAAAAAATTAAATAAAATCTTTACATACTTACATCGTTAAGTTAGTTTGTGTACGCTTCAAAAACTCGAGAACGGGTAGTCCGATTTTAATTTGGTTTTCACGTATGGAAAGAGGGATAAACGGGAAAGATTTTTTTATATATAAAAATTGCATCCCGGGTCAAGCCTTGAGCAGGTCGTTAGTTTTAACATATAAATCTAGTACTCTTTGACGTTGTTTAAACGAACAAGTTAAACAGTAGATAACAATTTTAAAACATCGTTAAATACGTGACGATTGTGAGTTACAAAGTGTAGAGTTTAAGCCTTGAAATCAAAAATGGAGATAAAAAACGTATTGCAGTTCCTGATTAATGTTCAGTCAACGTGTTCATGTTTCAATTCCTTAATCTAAACTAAACGAATAAATAAAAGAAATCAATAAAATTTTTCAACAGACAGATAAACACACGAATAATATTTGAATTATTTACTGACGAATGCACTACCTAATAAGTTAAAAGTTTTTATTTATAGGTAGGTACTTACTTTCACGAAAGGATTCTCAAGTATTTTGAGAAGACTTTATGGAAGCATAATGACTAATCCTTCACTAAATATGTGGATTTTGAAAATGTCACACATGTTAATTCTTGATTTAACATCATGTGACCTTACATGATGCCGGATTGAATCCCGGCAGGGCCAACTTTGTAACTTTGTAACTTTGAAATAATAATTTGCAAATAAGGTTCGGTGATTGAGTAAGGAATACTTGAACCTTTTCCTTATCCTTCCCCTTAACCTTAATCCTACTATGGTCCGAAGCACACTTATAGCACCCGTGGCGTTGCTTGTGTTAAGGCGACTGTAGCCACCTACCATAAAGTCTATCTAACAACCTTAACATAAAAAAGGAGCCGGAAGCGATTTGGTAGTTACATTTATATGGTGAAGAAATCTATTCTATAATTTCGTAATTTATAACAAGAATCATATTTATGCATGTAATAAAATTTCACAAAACCTACACATACTATATTATCTCAATATTCATCGAGATATCGGAGATAAAAAATACCTATCTAAGTGAGAAGTTGCGCATTAATTTTATCATTGCTTTTGTAATTTTTATTGCGCTACACATGAGATTGTCATCACTTACAAAGAACCTTTCACCTTAATTACTAATATTAAATTTTTAACTAAATAAGTCGGCAGAGCACTTGCATCATTGTGGCGTTGCTTGTGTTATAGGCGACGGTAAGTAGGCATTTACCATCAAGTGGACCGTAATCCTGTCGGTCAACCTTAAAATAAAAAATACAAACAAAGAAACAGCTACATTTAGACATGTCCATATATTTGATACTCTTATTAAATATTATAATTTCTGTCTATGGGAGCTCGACTTCCATATGATTTACCGCCGCATTAATTGTTACGCGTTCTTCCAATCTCGGACTCTACGAGTATATATTGATATATATTCGTACATTTCTACTAAGGTAAAATTAAAAATGTAACTTCGAATGTGTGTTACTCTGCTACCGGGTGAATATTGATTTCACATTGTTGGCCACGCGGATAAGGGAAGGGAGCCCTTTCGCCTCGAGTTATAAATGGTCCTCCAATGACTTGTGGAAATCTTCGCCGCCATTTTTCTATCCATATAGAGGGTCCGTGATTGGTTTTTAATAACGAAGTTTGAGTTTATAAAGATGTTAACTTATATTCGTTTTAATTCGTAAAGATCAATTTCTTTGACGTCGAAGGAAAACCGAACAAGGAAAAACTAGCTATATTCAAAATATCTTCAAATAGATATGTACTCCTATAAAGGTAGGGGTTAATATTATAGTGAGTATCATCAACTCTATCATCACATTACATTATTTATTATATATGAGTTTCTTTTTAAACAAGTTTAAAGCCAGCCAATGCGTTTTAATGGCAAGGGGAATAACTTTTTTATTAATACGCACCAATTATATCCAAAAATATAATAAAAAAGGAATAATATAATAATTAGCTTAGAACGACAAATCGCCCTTTTATTAAATTTTTTTTTTTACTTATCTGAAACTCGTTATAAATTTAACATACGTATAATACAATATCATAGTCTTCGGTGCGGTAGGTAAAGAGTTATCCAATGACCCCAACAACTCCCTATGCGGGGCAGCTGACGCGTTGACCTATCGGCAGTCTGGACCCCTTTTACGGCTCTGTGGATAATATCTACCTGCTCTATAATAATTCTTTCAATTTAGGTCGTGTCCATGTAGCATTATAAATTAGTTGGAAATATAGGGTTAGAGGTTTTATAAATAAGGAATGAATATAATTACATTATTTGATATTAGAATTAGTTTGATACAATAAAACTAACATACGTTTGGTAACATTATTTAAAAAATATATTATGTAGGTAGGTATATCACTAAAATAGAAAATTATTTAGAAAATGCATTTTAAAATTAATTAATCTTATTAAAAAGTGTATATGTATTTCATTGCACCTATAAATAGATATTTGTAATCTTTGTTTATAAATTAATAAATAATATTATATTTTAACGAGAAGATTACTTTAATTACTATAAAATTTCACTCAATGGAAGCCGGTTTCAGTGTTAAAACTATGTATAATAATAAAAATTTTCAAAAACTCGATTACGTCAAACAATATTTGATTATTTGAAAAAATAACCTTAATTTATGTGCTTAACTTTCTTTCAAATAAACTTGGCTTTTCTATGAGAATTAAACAAACATTCTCGTTGAAAAGTCGAGGCCTTTTATCTTATACTCCGTTACACATTAAAGGTAAACACGGGGACACTTCAAAACATGTAACAAATCACAATCGGCACAACTTGTGCAAATAAAGAAAGTATTGGATGCAAACATTTTCCGAGTCGCGCTGAGATTTGACCTTTGATGTCCCACCTTTGATATTCCCAGGGATGGATTAAACTTAACCTAACATACATCTCACGACTCGCTCCATTTGCTATTCAAAGAGAGACCTGTGTTTTATTCCCTCCATTGTTCACTGAGCACACTTTTATTCTTAAAAATAGTACGTAAAGCCTCCTTCTTTTTATCTAACTTCAGCGAATGTGAACTTGTGTTAGCACCTTAGTTTACACTCAACTGCTTCTGTCAGTTTTGTCTAAAAACATTGTTAATTTTCATTTATAATCTACGTATTTCTTGAAAAAAAATTTTCGTGACTGATTGAAATGTCATTCGTAAGTGGGAACCTTCTGATTGTATTTGTATTATATAGTTGCATTCTAATAATATATTTCTAATATTATTTAATATATTTGGAATAATATTATATTATATTCAAATATCTTGTTAAAATTTTTTATTTATAATTATAATATATGTTCTCAATTAGTTAAAGGTGTACGTATCAATAATATAATCGTATGTCACTAATCGGTAATAGGGACTTTTGGAAAAAAAAACGAGTTTGTTAAAACAAATACATTTAGGCTATGGCAGAAATTTTGAATAGAATAATTGAACTATTAATAAAAATTTCGTATAACTGTACCGAAGGTGAAAAGCGTTCATCCGTGACGTAAAAAAACACGTATCGAGGTTAAACAAAATGCATTTCCTCCTTCCTAAACCTAAAACTTATTTCCTTACTAAAAACTATTACAATAAAAAAGCTTTGTAAGGGCAAAGGATGATAAAAGAAGTTAATTACATATCCGCAATTGAAATCAGTAGATTTTAATTGTATTCATTATTTTAGTCTTTGTAAAATGAACTATTTACGAGTATTTTCGCTAAAAAAATTATGTACCTACTTAAATTGTTAAAGAATTAAATATTTTTACATCACACATTGCATCTTCCAAGATTTTCATTATCAAGACCTAAGAAAACCACTGTATTTATTTTGGAAACACATTTTATTGAACTGAGGATATTTATTTAACAAGAATATTATTGCGGCACATATGATTTCGAAACTGCCGAATTCATTCGATATGTAGCTTAAGATTGCTAGTAGGTTACCTAACAATATTTTCCTGCACCGCGAGAGCAAGTGATATTTTTTCCAATGATGACATCGAAATACCCTCTGAAAACTTATATTGGATTTATAAAGAGACTTAATATTTCATATTGCTCGATGGAAAGAGATATTTTTTTATATTAAAAGACGAAAGTTAGGATTATATATTTAATGGTAAAATGTAGTCATCTAATAACACTAGCAACGCCAAAGATAAGCAACGCAAGTTCAAATTATATGAACTACTAGCTGGTGCCCGAGACTTCGTCCGCATTGAACGATGAATGGTATCCTATGTCCTTTCTGATGTCTCAGACAACGTGTATGCAAAATTTCATGGTGATCGGTTCAGTAGTTTTTGCGTGAAAGAGTTACAAACATCCATACATCCATACATTTCGCATTTATAATATTAGTACGGATTACACAATAAATTGAAAACGCTGCCCGCTTCTGTGTGTATGTATGTTTGTATTTTGGCGATAATCTCAAAATCTACTGAACGGATTTTCATGCGATTTTCACTAATGGAAAGAGCGTTAAACGAGAAAGGTTTTTATGTACAACTTACAGAAATAATATCCTTGTGAAGCCAGTTATAAGCCGCTAGTGACTAATATGAGAAAGTTGGAAAAAAATGTTTTATCTATATCAATTTTCAGTTGAATAAATACCATATCTAAACATATTATTTCACTCATCAAAAGACACAAATAGACGACAAATACAATCGAAAAACATTTACTGGTGCGTATAATAACGATTGTCAGTACAATATGTATTGTTGAAAGTTGTTCGACCAAGAATCAGTATTGATTCGGGATTCGCTATTCACAATAATGAATTGTATTCCCAACGGACAACCTTTTCGATTTTACATTATTTACATTTATATTAAACATGAATTGGGGCTCGTGAATTTTAATACACGAAAGGGTTTCATGAATCTATTAGTGAAATTAAGCGACAGTAACACTACAAAATAAATACAGATATACACTACATATAATTATATATGTGTTAAGAAATATTAAGATTCTTTTAATACCTACACAAACTGTTTATGTGCATAAATACAACGCTACTAAATCATACAACTTATGAATATGGTTTTTAATACAATGTTGATACCTCATTACACAAAATAATAGAAAAAGAGCCGCGTATTCGTTGAAATGTATAATTTAGTCGCTATGCTCCACAAACGTAGAACAATAGGGATAATGTGGAATGTAACAGAGGCTGTTTGTCAAGCCAGCTGTAAATAGTTAATAATGAAGTATGTTATTCATCGTCAAATTATCTTCCATTAGAATCAGGTCAGTAGATATTGCGGTTTCATTTCAAAATTCGAACAATAGATATTCTAACTCTTCAAACAACCAACCAATCACCCTTTAACCGCAAAAGTTCATATTGTGGGGTTGACTTTTAGTTGGTAGTTGGTCGTTTCTAATTGTAACTTAAAAACTATAACATTGTGTTTTAAATTAAACCAATATTACAATTTTTCGATTAGCATTTTGCAATAGTATATATATTTTATGTGTACATAGTCTTGTAACTATATTTATACATATTATAAGACAAAGTCGCTGTCCATCTCTGACTAACCCCTTTAAATAAACGACATTTACACGTTCTAAGATATAAACGAGATTGATTTTTGTATATAATATAAGTGCAAAGCCGAAAGCATGTCGCTAGCTATTTAGTATCTACAAGATATAATGAACACAATCCGAGTAAATGAATTGGTAAATTAACTACAAAGCCTGCTTAAATGTAAATAAATAAATAAAACAGTTTTTAATATTTAATTTTTATGATAGAGAACATTAGCAATGTTGATGTCATTGCATCTTGTTTTGCCTTTGTTATTCTTTAAAATTAATTATATTTATTAATTTATTAAGCTTTGTAGCTGTTTACTATTTTATTACTTCTTAAAAATACCGTAGAAAATCTTTATAATTGTCCATATGTGTATGTCCCATGAACTCTGAAACTGCTCAACCGATCACCGTGAAATTTGCATATCTAAAGGTTGTCAGCGTTTCAGAAAAGGACATACGGTATCTTACATTCCTTGCGGAAAAAGTCGTGAGAAAAGCTAGTTATAAACATTAATAAAAATAAATTAAAATTGCTTAATAACAATGAACAACAAAAAATTTACAATTCAAATTATGCATTTGTTTATTGCAACGGATTCGGTTGTACAGAGTTCGTTTCCAATTTCGAAATAAAACATTTAATAAGAATTCTTGCTATGTTTCATAGTACGTGTAAATTCATAGCGTTTGATTTGTGAATTGATTTTTGCTACAAACAAAAACTTTGCGAAAGTAAGAACAAAATCAAATATAGGTATAAACTTCTATAGTGAAATTGACGGCGTAGTAAGTATTAGATGTTTATAACCAGTTTTCGACATTTTGATGTTTATATCAGTTAGGCAAGAAGTTTGATTTATATCAAAAAAATCTATTGTATTTTCATATTATTTTCCTTTTTTTTATAAGACATTACATAATAATTTCAAATATTATTTTCATTAGACATTACATAATAAAGATTGATATAGAACACTAAATGCATAAAACTGGATAGATATTGTCCAAGTAGAAAATTCCGCAATGAATCATTCTCGTGATGTGCAAATACATCCAGATTTATCAAGATAACATCTAGCTCCGAGTATCAGCTGACCTTATCTAAAATGATAGATACAGTTTCGTAACAGCTTCACATGTGATATGTATTTTTTAATGCTTAGGTACCTACTTACTCGTATGTCGTCCAATTCGCTTTATTTTGTAAAACAAACAATATAAGTGTTTTACTAAATCTTTATGAATTTATTTATTTCATGGCTCAAAAAAATTTTTTTCGCAATATGATGATAATACTTAAGTGTAACTAAAAAAATAGTGTATTTTTATGTACAGTGTCCATGTACACCATACCAATATTTATAATATTCTATCTATATCTACGAATATCTGTCCTGTCGCCTGTCTGTTTCTTCTAACTTCTAAACCACCCAAAGGATTTTGATACGGCTTTCACTAATGGTAAGAGCGGTAAATAAGGAAGATTTGTGTATATAATTTGGAAAAAAATCCATTTAGTTTGAGATACTCTGAGGCGGAACATTGGCTAATTTTTAAACTAATCGTGAGGATGAAACTTGATGTACTTTTTCCTGAAGGTTGAACCTGAAAATTACCTGAACAAAATAGGTATACGATAATTTATTCGAGTTTACTCTTTAAGAATCGATTTTCATAAATAAGCCCGTGGTATGAAAATTTATGGGAGTAAAATCATAATTGTCACACGGTATGCGTTACGATATATTTTTGAATATTTTCGAATATCTCTGAAGTTTCAGATATTCACACAATATTTTTAAAAAAAAGAACAATGTTGTTCTTTGGGCGTGTTCGAATTGTGAATATTTAAATGTATTTTACAATCGTTCGTAATGACTCCAGTCGTGCGTCGAAGCGGAGCTGACACACACACCTTTTTTATTTATTTATTACAAGCTGCACGCTCCCGGCTTCGCCCAGGTTAAAAAAAAACTTTCCTATTTTTTAAATTGGACCAAATTACACATAGTTACGATATATAGAGATTACAAGAGTTTGGAATCTTCTTTTAAGTTTATAGAGTTTATAGCTGTATTAGGAGAAGTCCTCACTTAAATTCTTACACACACAATAATAGACAATACAGACATTTTCATACATAAAAATGTTATGTTACTCAAAAATATCTCTGTCTTCGCTTAAATACTGTTAATTCAGTGAAGACAGAGATAAGTTTGTGCAACATAACAAAGTCACGTCATGCAAAAAATGAAACATCAGATATTACAATAAACCGGCGAATGAACCCGCGCGAAACTTTTAAATTAAACTTGCAGACAGGACTTCACATACGACCATAATGTACTGCCAAGTCCATCTGAACACTAATGTCGAGAACGACTAAACTTTTAAGAGCGCATGGCAAATTTACCAGATGACTTTCATTACAAGAGATTATGCTAAACAAAAATCCACTTTTAAAATGTTAGTCAAAGATGTGTATGAGAATTAACGCATAAGGACATGATAAAAGCACTGATAACGATAACAAGCCTGTACTTAAACATTCACTATTACAAGCAACCCGTACCGTTTGACCGTAAGCCGTTTGACGGCCCGCTTGATGAGTGGTAAGGGTGCTTACCGAACGTCTCAGGAGTCCCGAGTTCGAATCCCGGCGGGGACAACTTTGGAATTAAATTTTTAAAGTTGATTCTGATCTGGATTTGGAAAGTAGTGGCAGAGCACACTGCGTTTCGCAGTCATTTGGGCAGCCAGTTTGGCGGCAGTAAACACCCCCTTACAGAAAACCACCGTGAAATAATATGTGCTGTGTGTTTCGGTGAGTGAGTAAGGGATGCCAGAGCCCATTACCCCATCCCTTCCTTATCCCTTATCTTTAATCCTTAAATGGTCGGCAGCGCACTTGCAGCACCTATGGGCGGTGCTTGTGTTATAGGCGACGGTAGCCATCTACCATTCAAGTGGACCGTCAGCCTGTCTGCCGACCTTAACATAAAAAAGCAATAAGGTGGTTGCAATAAGGTGATTAATATTCGTATTCTAAGGGATAAATAATGAGGTAGGGATATGACAGTAGGTATACTCTGCGGAATACTTACCGTAAGCCTGATTTGTGACGAGTCAGAAGGTTAGGTTTAATATTATATTTATTTAGCGTGATGAGATTTATATTAGTGTGTCATGATGTGTTAATGGCTTGTGTTACATCGCATCAGAAGTTATCCCGATCTCATTAAAATAGTATGGGTGATGGTGATTGACAGCGTCACGATAAATCAAACAGTTTGCACGCACGTTTTATTTGATATGACAAGACATTATTATTATAACTTGATTATAACATAAATGTATTCGAGAGAAAAGAGTAACGAGCAACATATCACAATCCTAAAAATATTAAATGCTCTAAAGTTTGTTTTTGGATGTTTGTTAATCAATTATATGCAAAAACGACTGAACATATTTGGATGAAATTTGACATACAGGTAGTTTATTATGGATTAACATATGGGCCATTTTATATCCTAGAAAAATGTAAGGTTCCTGTGGGATTTAAAAAAAAAAACAACTACAGCGCGTACGAAGTTGTGGGCACCAGCTAGTAATAAATATATCTAAACATAAATAAAATATTGTGAGCATTAAGAATAAGCATTTAAAAGCTCTAATTTAACATTTAATAATATAACCTGTGCGTAGGTTTGCTTAAAAAAATTATTGTTTAATATATACCGTTGTTTTTATTTTATTGTTTACATATGCTGGGTTTGCAATGGTAATAAATCATAACGCTATATTGCTTAAAATTTATTCATAATTCGAAAAATAAAATAAAATATTAAGTTAATTGTTCATTCGACCTCTACGTAGCCCGTCGTAGCACGCCGCTACGAACGAAAATTAATTCTTGACACTCCGAAGAAACCCTTTCTACAAAATTCAAATTTAGTATTCAATATTAAACTACTCATAAAAATACCTAGATGTGATAACAAAATTAATTGAACTACATCTGCATTTACATTTAAAATAAATAGGTCTGAAAACTTTTTCAATTTCCACTTCTAAACGAGATCTGATCTGTTCTTGTCGCTTCTTAACCCAGATTCATATTAAAAATTTGCCTCCACCTCCTCCGACTACTTAACTGTTGACAATGACTTTATTAATGGCTAGAACGTCCATCGCTTGCAATGTATAGGACGTAGTTTAAGAATTATGTCCTTAAACTTGTCAAGTGTATCGGCACGGTAGAATAGGCAAGTGCAGGCCCAGTCCCCGTGACCTACATATAGCGACCCTCGCTCGGGAAGCTGCTAATTTCCACCATCGCCGCCTGTAGCCTACGTCACAGAGGGGCGGGAGGCACCTAGCCGGCTGTACTGCCTCTCCGACCGATCAGTCCACCGCCGACCAGCGTACGGAATACACGCGCCACTCGCGACTGACTCCGCGGACGATCTACACGCCGCCCCGTCACGCAAAATTAAAAAAAACCGCCTGATTAATTTTTTTTCTAGTGTTAACCCTTATTTTTATAAAGTGCCAGTACGGTGAAAGTATTTTTTTAAACTACTCTGTGATAGCTCAGGCGGGCGGAGGCTCGGGCGGGGCGTGTTCCGCTGACACAGTGGCTCAGTCGGCTGCCGGTCGCCGAGTGGCAAGCACCATCGATTTTCTCCATACAACTATATACGAGGTACGTAGAATCACGTGCCCGTATTTCCATCGCAGCTATTTTCATGCGACGCGTATTTTGAGCAATCTGCTTAACGTTCAAGGCCGCATCTGCGTTTACGTGTCGAACGAGTACTCTATAATGTTTTCATTATATTGTTTGGGTTGTATGTAATGCAATATTTACTTTTCCACGTTTTCTTTACGAAAGGAAAACCAATCATTTTCACGGTTAAACGTTCACCGCCTCGTGCATAGAATTAATTATGCGATAAGATTAAGTAAACCTCAGAAACTACGCATACTTTTTAATTATAATGTCGCATGGTCATTTGCATTTGCTAATGGTTTTTCGAGAGTTTCTTCTGCGTTAGTATTACTAGCATTAATTGTGAGTAGAACTAGCTTAGTTCTAAATAATTGTTTTGATTTCTTTACAAACAAAAGTTGGCAGTAAATATAAAATTGTTTATCGTGTCATCCGCCAGCTGTACGATGATCGTTTGATCGTGAAAATGATCATGACCTACAGATACATGCAGTAAATCTATTTGAATACGATTCGTCGAGATTGGCAACGGTTCAGAAAGTCGTTCATTCAGAAGAACCCAAGTGAATAATGATTTTTCTAAATATTTTTCATACAAATACTTTTTTTACATTGTACCTATTAATTTTTCCATAGCAGATTAAAAACTATTTTGAAAATTTATTTTAATTTTGCATGGTTTCTTGCTGTTATATATTTTTCTTCCTATTATTGGAAGATTAATTGTGCTATAAAAAGTCTATTACAAGTCTTAGGTTTCTATTTCTTTATCAATTTTTTTTTATTTATAAGCGCAAAAAAAAATCAAATAAAATCCGATATAAAATGTTTTAGTAATATTTTTACTACACCATACATAATAAAAACCGCACATTTTATGTTTACGAATACATATAAAATAATTCTTCTTATCCTGAAAAGTAAGACTACTTCTCTGAAACAAAAAAATAAAATCAATTATGTTTTCTATAATTGTCATTATTTTAATAGTATTTTCTTACATAAAATGACTTACATTAATTACTTTATTAAGGGATATTTTGCATTTTTTATTGAAAAAAAATTTAAAAATTTATGGTCACTGAAAAGTTAAAAACGAAATAAGAAATTATATTATATCAATCTAGTTTACAGAATCAACGAACACTGCTGATCTCATAAAACGATTGCATTTATTGTACTGACCACTAATTTGCTTTAATTTGCAACGTATCGCATTATACGAGCTTGGAAGAAGAATGTAACAAGCGGCTTATTTTGTTATATAAAAATTAACCTTTTGAACACAATTATTAAAAAAATCTATAAAACGTACGATTACTGAATTCTATATTAAAGAATATCCATACAACCGTAGTTTTAAATATATGCATAATTATGCACCTATGTTTAATATAATCTTTTAGTTACATATAACTGTACCTGCTATTTTTCTTACTATTTTCTAAATACTGAATATACCTATTCCATTATAGGTACTGTACGCTTAACTTTCATGAAATCGATTCACATTAATATGAACAAACAGACAAATATTCTTACACTGTTTGTCTTTATGTCTTGTATAAATATCCCACAAGAAATTTCCAAATTGGGACATTTAGGGAATTACAAAAATTAATATTTTTATTGTTTCCAAAATGTCCCCACATCCATTAGTAAAAATCGTGCTGTGGCCACATGGTTCAAAACCGTTGGTTGGTTTAGAAGAAGCGGCGAAAAAAAAATTTAAGCGGATATCGATTTTATTTTATAACTAGGTTTTGCCCGCGACTTCGTCCGCGTCCATTTTTCTTATCCGATCGCTACCAAACTTCACAGGATCACCCGCTGGACTTATCTGAAGATTGTCTAAAAATTTCATAAAAATCGGAACATACATACACACATCGCCTTTTATATATATAGATAGATATGTACAAAACGTTTCCATCTTAAATCTTGAGTAAAGGTTAATATTATAAGCCTTGTTAATCCTAACTAATATTATAAATACGAAAGTGAGTTTATTTGTTTGTTTGTTTATAACGTTTTCATTCATTAACTATTCAACTGATCGTCATTAATTTTTTCATACCACGTGGTCAGGGATACAGAAAAGGATATAGAATACCTTTATACTAAAAAAAAAAAGTAGATAGTGTTCCCGAGGGACCAATTAAAAAAAAAAAAAAAAAATCAATGCCTGACAAAAGATTTGATATATGTTTAAACACCTAATAAAAAAATGGGATACTTATGGACGATGTCGCGGACAAAAGATAGTTATATCTTTATTTTAAGTGTAATGCTGAATCTACAGCTATACAACCTTGCATACACGCCAAAAAGTAAAAATCGGGCCAGTTACAGTATCCAAACTCAATGGGCGGAGCCGCGGAGGTTAGTTAGATGATAATGCTGCAGTATCGGTGTCAAGGTAAATCGCGATGTTGTCGGGCACCTGTACACCACCGCCCTGTCTGGCATCGCCCGGCTGTATGCATCGCCAAAATTTACTCTCATACATGCACATATTATCTATGATAAAGTATTATATTGACGACACGTTTGGTCTAGTGGCTAGTAACCCCAGCTGTTAACCAAACGGTCGCGGGGTCGAATCCCGCTAGGGGCAAATGTTTATCTGTTAACGTTTTACCTTTGTAACTGAGTCATGAATGTTTTATAATATGTAAAAAAGTAATCTATGTAGTATATCAACTGTCTGGTATCCATAATACAAACATTAGTTGCTTAATATGGAACTAGATGGTGCTGTGTGGAATGTGTGAAGATATTTATTTATATATTTATATTTATACTAGCTTTATGCCCGACTTCATACGCGCTGCAGTTCGTTTTTTGAGAATCCCACAGAAACCTAACATTTAAAGGATAAAAGGTTAATCCAGGTATTAAATTATCTGTATGCCAAACTTTAACCAAAATATAAATAATGTTATAAGTAGATTCCTCGCACATATAAATAATATGCGTTTTCTTAGAAAGAAGTGTAATATAATAACTTATATTTATCTCAGCTTTACAGAAAGAAATTACTTACATAAAAGTAAGGCTTATTACTTTTAGTTATGAATTATGATTCTTCTCCGCTACGATATCGCGTATATTTAAAACTTGGTATTCAACGCGAGTATATATACATTTTAACTTTGTCTATTTGGCCAATATTGTCTACTATACATAATATATAAAATATTAGCTTTTGGCCGCGACTTCGTCAGCGCCACTTTTTCATAGGCATTGAAACACTTATTTAATCTTTAGGTATCGCTGATATTTTTATCAGGCGTTGAAAATTTATTTTTTATTTTTAGATGATCACTCAACAAAACACTTTTTTATGAATAAAAGATACCTCATGCCTTTGTACCAATAACAACGTGTATGCAAACATTATTTTTTTATATTGTATCTAGATTGTATCACATGAAGTACTGAGTAACTTATTCGAAATTAAAATCAACGTCGAAGCAAAATATCGCTTACGTCACATGAGAACGCTCTATACACAAATCTGATATAATATGTCTGATGTGGTATGTATTATATTATGTAGATATATATCTATATAATATGTATATACGTATAGTTTCAAAGTAATTTTTTGCCAGACTGCTTCAATCTACTTTGATCTTACTTTGAAAAATTTAGTTTTATGTAAAAATTGTAAGTCATTGGAATTTACAATAAAAAATTGAAGGCTTATTTATTTAAAAAATTTTATTAAAAAAAGTATTTATTTTTTTTATTTAAAAAAGTTACTTTTTTATCTTTTATTTAAAAAAGTTACATCATTACCGCTAGTTGTGATTTTTTAAGTAGGTACCTATATTATTTTTACAGCTTTTTACTATTTTTACTCACATAGAGTAAACAATTGGCAGTCGCTAATGTTGCCATGACGCGTTACGTTGCGCGTGACGTCGTCATTAAATTATCTACACGTTAAATGTACAATAAAGAAGTTGTGTGCATATATCATTCACATATAGTGTTACCACATTGTGGAACACGTATTCAGCGATAAGCCAAACGAGCAAACGAGACTGCGCTTTGAATTTACATAAATTATATTCTCTTCTGTGTGTTTTACAAATGAACACCGAACTGAACCTTTAGTTTTACTCTCGTATTTTACGAAAATAGATACTTATTCACTCACAAGTACTAGTACATTTGGAAATTATAAAAAATCATTGTTCAATAAGTAACTGAAATTTCATTTCACAATTATGGTAACTGATATACGAGTACATCTATATAGGTATATCTAAATCTATAATATATAATGCATAATTCGGGTGAATTAAGTAAACGACGCCCATATCTATATTTACAATAATATTAAAAAGAGAGAAGATTCGTATTTTGTAATGAATAAACTTAAAAATTACTGGACTGATTTTAAAAATTCTTTAACCTATAGAAAGCTACATTATCATATCACTGAGTATAGGCTATATTTTATAAAGTTACGCGGAAGACGTCGCGTGCAACGGCTAGTTATAAAATAAAGTCGCTTTCCGCTTTTGTCTGTTTCTCTGCTAACTTCTTCTAAAACACTCAAAGCGTTTTGATACAATTTTCAATAATGAAAGAGCAATAAATGAGGAAAGTTTGTGTAGGATCTAATTGCATTAGATCAAAGTTGAGGGCGGGTCTAGACATAGGCCTATTTCTGCCTATGTCTATGCTTATGCCGCTTACTTCTAAACCACCCAACGGATATTAATAAAGTTTTACTAATGGAAAGAGCGATAAACTGGGAAGGTTTTTGTAGGTACATAGTTTGCAGAAAAAATGCTAATTAAAATAATTATTCTTGAACATTCATATTATTTCCGCTGAATATAATATATAAAATTTAGACGTTTATAAAACTTTCCTGATTTGAGAACATAAACATAAATTTTAAAATAAATTAGCTAGGTAAAAATTACTCATGTAATAAATTTTGATTTTATGTAATGGTGTAATGTGATTATACTTCTCATTTAATTTTGATCTCACGAAATGAAAACAAGCCAAGAGTTATTGGCCATAACGAAAATACAGAATACCGCAAATTCAATAAATTTCATGTCATAATAATTTCGGAATTGTTTCAGAACGCCTTCTAGTAGTTGTCTGTATACTGACAGATTTAGATAATCCTACTTTAATTAATTAAAGTAGGATTGAGTAACAAACATTCATAAATCTTAAAATATAATTTTAAGATTTACGAATGTTTGTTACTCATTCACATAAAAACTACTTACGGTAATATATTATTATACATAGAATAATACATGGGCTATAGTTTAAAATGTTAGACGAATGAAATTGACGCCTGAATTAGTAATGATACATATTGACAACAATTAGACCATCAGCCTGTCTGCCAACCTTTACACTAAAAAATGGGGTGTGGCTGTCGTGGACACGGCCATGTATTTTACATAAATGCGTGTACGTTACAAGTAATATTTTCTCTGAGCGTATTATATGTATATATATCTAACTCATTACACTCGTAATATACTAACAATACCAAATCTAATATATCATAATACCAAAGAATTATTGGATCCTTAAGCTATCGAGTGTTGTAATTAAATTTTAGATGTAGATTATAAATATGGTAGCTAAAGTAACAGCATCCAACTGTATCCTTCGATATTGTTATTATCAATTTTCCGATTTGCCTCCCACTATGGAAGCAAATTTAAAGTACCTATTCACGTCAATACTCAGTAAATTCTGAATAAAAAAAATTCTCAATAAATTTTACAATGGAATCGCCAAAAAAAATCTGTGTTTCTATGATTTACTGTTTTTCGCGGAAGGTAGAGGAGTAAAATTCGTCCCGTAAACATTGTTGTTCCGGAACAAAAAAAAAATTGAAAACGACATTGTTATCTTTACATAAAATCTTTATGAAAGAACATTCTTATTTTTTCGTTCGATCAATGTTTAGTTCGGAGCGTTTTTTTTTTTTTTTCTTACAAAATATTACGTGACCAAAATGTCATTGTCGGATACTAAAATAAAAAGCAACACGTAGGTCCGTACCGTTCGATGATGCGATAAGCACGCCATACTGTTATTTAGTCAATGAAATTATTTTATTTCGTATCGATTGTAGGTACTACTTACGGCTCCACACCGAGTATTTTTCCCTTCTACACAATTAACTATTATACATAGCCTAGTCATTAGTTTTATTTTGACGTAATAGCCACTAATGTCATTAGTTTAAGTGTTTTGAATTTGATACGTAAACATGTTATTAAAAATGTTTTAGCTTTTAAGAGATACTGTCATTTGTCCGCGACTTCATCCGCGTATTCTTATGAACTTTATCTATGTATTATTATTAATTTTTTCATATATCATCCATTCCTCAGTTTTCGCGTGAATCTCACAAACTTTCGATTTATAATATTAGTGAGCTTCGGAACGATAGTGTGAAGAAACTTCCTAATATATATAACTATTATACAAAACTATAAGTGAGTCAAAACAGTCTAAAGGATTTTATTAAGACAATATTGTTTTATTATCAACTCTAGTCTGTGATTGAAACATAATGGCTAAAAAAACTTTCCACTCAGATACTATGAATACAAGCTGCGTCCTTTTTTTATTTCCATCATCGCTCACGTTTCGGTGGATATCTTTTGCGCGCTAAAAATATTTCTAATTAAAAAAAAATCTGGACAGTAATTACTTCGACAATCGCCACCCGTTAAGATAATGAGCCAACTCTGACATAATAAGTGCCTAACACCTTATGTATAAAATAGTGCCAAAATAAACAAGCTTCAGCGCCTAGAGATAACCATTATACAATAATATTAATAGGTATCTTGTTTTGACGTTATATCTATTTGAGAACGTCATGTGAGGAACATCCGTTCCTCACGCATGGATGGAAAACTGTGACATTTTTTATCGCGTCCAACAGGGGCCTTTGGCAGAATAGCAAACACAGCGTTCGTTAGTACAAAAAACAAACAATATGTCAGGCAAATTGCGCTGGGTCCATCCAAACTTTGCCCTGTGGGCATCTGAAACAACGGGAACAAATTGCATACGGTGCGACGTAAAATGTAGGCAACACTTTTTGTTAGTTTTTTTTTTTAGTTTTGATTACGTATTTCATATATTTAAAAAAGAATATTTTCTAGATGAATTTGAAGATACTTTTTCAATTAGATATATTGTAGATTCTTTGCATAAGACGTCGTTGTGAAGTCAAAGTGTAATAGTACGAGAATGTTCAACTGAGTTTGTTGAGAATGCATCAACAAACTCCGTTAGACCGAACCTAATATTGAGTTTTTGTTATTTTATGAATCACATTCTACAAGTAAGTACGAGTATAGTAAAAATAATATTAGAGAAGGGAGTATGTCCATTATCCCGACTTACATTAACTTTCATATGACAATAGAAATACAATTATTTTGTAGTATAAATAGGAAACTCAAATACGGTACGGTATCGCTACATCATGCCTTTATTACGAGTACACAAGTCAGTTCACACATAATTCCAACACTTCCCAACCCTATTCTGCTGGATTAATCAATGTGCCTTGATTGGGAACTACCGCACACAATAGGCAGCCATCGGGTACACCTCGCTGTTTATGTATAGGCATATTTATATATCATCATATGTGTAATGAAGGCAATTACTTTACTGTAATTATTTACTTGTAATATTTGTAGGAAATTATAGCTAGCTTGTAGGCGAAACTAACGTCTGAACAGATTATAGCGTAAAAATAAAAAAGAAATTTTAGAATATTATGGTTTAAGAAGATAATGGTTTATTTGTGACTGGACAAGTAGCTGTTAGCGATAAATATTATCATATTATAACGTATATAAAAACATTATATAAAAAATAAAAAATAAATATAACACTTTATAATACGAAAATATCACTTTATTTAAGTTCATTTTTATTTAAAGGTTGACCACCGGCAGGCTGACGCTACAGTTATAGCTAGTTTGCAAGGATAAATTTAAATATTAACATAATAGGTTGTATAAGTAAAGTAAGATTTTTTATAAAACTATTATAAATCAGATATAATCACTGAACAATTTGTGGAGTCTGGTATTCACATTGTACTTTTATTTCATACTTTTCAATAGGAATCCTAAATAACATCGCTCGTCAGCAGAGTTGAAGGAACTCATAAAACCGCTTAATCTATTAGATAGTGAGCCGTAGTCAGATGTAACCAGTTGGTGACACAAACAAGGATATTGGATGATGAGGTCGGCTTCCATTGGCCTCGGTGTGCATCCGTCCACGTTCAACGTGTGTCTAACAACCGCACAACTTTTTATTATATTTCACTATGTAAATTGCACTTTTAACTGTATCTAGGAGAACTTGCTAACCCTACATTTACTCGTATGTAATGCTTTTTACATGTTATGAATGCGCGATGATCTTATTTGTATTGAGTTGTATGTAACACGATGCGCTAATGTGCGTGTCTGCTGGAACGACCACGAGTGACGTCATAATATCCAATCAACCATAGGTTTATATTTCTTTATATTCTTTTTAAAGCTTACAGTTACAGAAATGAATTATCTATTATTTTGCAAAAGAATATGCATGTATTGAATTTATATACCTAACTAAGTAATGGATAGATAAAACCTATGCGTACTAGATAGATAATACGATACTATTCTGAAAACTTGCTAACGATAATAATTCCTAAGCAAGTCATGTGAGTTCATGAAATATAATATTACTTATAGTAGATAAGCTAAGTTTTGTGTATCAAAATTAATTTCTGGGATATAATATAGAGTAAATTTAACGTATGACTTTATAGTGACTAAGAAATCGAGTAATCCTTCGGGGTTTGTCAATGTAAGATATCACTTGATCATAGAACAAAATATTTAGTGGGGACAATCCGAATTAAGTTAGAATTACCTTGATTACCTTTTAGATATAAATTGTGTCAAGGATGACTCTACGAACACGTTGAGGCAATATTATGAAACTGGTTCCGTTGAGTACAACAAAGAGCTTCCTCTTGAATCATAAATTCATGTCATTAACGCTGTAGGAGGAAAAGCGACAGGCGTCTTTCTTTTCAGGCAAAAAGCAGTATTCACTTAAACTACAATGGTTTTTTTAGATATCCGTTATACATACGTTTTACTGTTCAAGAATCATTCGGAATGTGAATATTGTAGGGGAAGAGCACCCTCAGCCTTCCGCATTCATACACTGGGCAGCCCACTTAGTGACAATAACCTAAACGACACCATGTGTTTTTAATCGAATAAGTGATGCCAGAGTCCTCTAACCCCTATCTCCTGATTTCATATCATTTATCTGAATGGTCGGAGTGCACTTAAAACCTTTATGAAGTTGACTATGCTAGGCGACGGAAGCCAACTACCATCTAGGCGACCATCAGCCTGAATGAACCATATAAATTATAAAAAATATAGGCAAAAAAACTGGATTTATTCGTTTTTAATTATTCGAACTGTAACTAACTCTTAATTAAATGAACTGGATATTCTGTACATACAAACTAAATTCTCCTAAAAATTATCTGAAACGTTTCAACTTCGAGGAAGAAGATTTTCGACAAACGATGAATGTTTCATAAACATTAAGTTTACATACTTATATTAAAAATTTATACAGTGTATGAAAGGTTTACAAAACTTTTCATACCGTGACGTACCTACTTAAGATTACACTGTTAAAGTCTGCGACAATTATTACGTGTACGCAACAGCCTTGACAACAAAACAGACGTAATACCAATATATGCGTATGCGAATACGTGAATTTTAAAAATAAACAATTTAACGATATAGTTCGCGACAGTTCGATTTTCCGCCGTATACTAGCGCCGTCACGCGGACGCTACGCGGGAAAAAAAGAGTAAAAATAAAACGGTGTCACGCACCAGAGACCATGCGTGCTGCCAACGCGATCGAGATGAATGGGCCCATGACATTGGCATGCACCTTGCAACGCCAAGGCTGTTGCATTTGTCAGGGTTATGCTATGAAGTTTACAAACCTATAGACACCAATACAGACGTATTAAAAAAGACAATGGGCACTGTAGAATGAATATCTTTTGAAATAACTAAAAATGAGATCATTTTTAATTATAAAAAAAACTAAAGTATAATTTGGTCATTTTTAGTAGCTTTAAATTTTAAATATTAATAAGTGTTATTTTATGCACATTACAAAACAACATACGTTTTTAATTTTTTTTTTGTACCTGATTTGACATGGTTTGTTGTTGATTGTTTGTCAGGGTCATATAAAAAGCTAACTTTTCCAGGGCCTTTATACGCATCATCAAAAGTCAAAACTAAAACTAAACACAATTCTATAATTAAAAGTATCTTAATCCAAGACTTAAGTCTACTGTGTGCTTTTTCGACTTCGATTACATAATGTCGTTTACCTTAATTGTCAAGTCGGCTAACTCCTTTGCAATATTTTTTTCAGATCTTAAATAAAACGTTATATAATATATTTATAGACAACTTAATACAAAATTATACAATATCAAACATAACAGCAAACGATACTATCTACCGAGGCGAGTTTAGGTCTCTTCATAAGTAGTATTAAATCATATTACAATGTTTTAAGTCTCCTGAAATTTTAACTTTTGCAACCATAATTGCAAAGTTTGTGAGGAATTTTAAAATATTTTTCCAAGTCTTGTCGCAGAGTTTCATGTAGGTATATAATATTATATCAATATTATAAATGCAACAGTTTATGAGGATGTATTGACGTTTGTCACTCTTTCAAACAAAATAATACTGAACGAATTGATGAAACTAAGTATATATATGTAGTAAAAATATTTAATAGAGTTTCAACGATATTTCATACATTACAATAACACATAGGCTATAATTTATGAAGATAGGCGAAGGAACAAAAGCTATTAATAAAGATAACCTTTCAGCATATTATCTGTTACATCCTTTTGCCTTGATTGTAGATAACTAGAGTTAAAATTAGCAAACATATGCAACTACACGACGTATTTGTTATTGGAAATAGAATAACATTCCATTGTCATAGAATAATAGCCTATATTTATCTGAGAATTGCAGTAATACTAGGTAAATGTCGGTAGATAGGGAAGTCTTTTTCTTCATTGTTATTTTATAGTTTGTATAATAGTTTAATCTATATCTTTAAAATCGTAAACATGATTTATTTACATTATGTCTGTACATTATAATATTAGTACGGATATGTACCGCGGTCATAAAATAGTTTTTTATATTTTTTGTCTGTTTGTGCGTTTTTGCACGTAAATCTCAAAAACGTCTTAACTAATTTGGATGAAATTTGGCACACATATAGTTTATTACCTGGCTTAACATACAGGTTTCTATTTATCCTGATCCTGTGGGATCAGCGCATACAAAGTCACGGGCACAGCTAGTTAGTTATTAATAAACTAGTAAATAATTTAAATGTTATATTATCTTATGTTTACTCTCCGAACCGACGCTCCAAACAAATACTCGTATTATTTGAAAGCGTTGTTTGTTGTGACACATTGCATTTAATTAAACCTCTGGTTCTAATCAAAGCCGACCTCCTTATGACCTTAGCCCATAAAGGTCGGGAATACCGTTCAAACTATTCTCTAGTGGCTCTTATAACTGTAGCATAAAGTCTAATATCAAATGGCACAGGTTTATGTGGGTTGCATACTTTTTTTCGTGACCTTGTAGCGTGTCAGAGTGCCATTATTATCAGTTGCGTGCGATGAGATTGTACGTGCAACCTGATGCGTGACTATTTCGTATTTCTCAATGCATTTTTAAATTGTCATTACCTCTTCAAGTTCGCGATGGACGACCTCGTCAATGTCACGGACGAGTGGTGACCGCGTTAGGAAATACGACGTTCTCTCTAATGGTCAGCTCACACTGAAACGCGACGTGACGAGAAGATGCTTGACGATGCGTATCGCGAAGCAGCGAGGCAAAACTATGTAAAGTAAGGGTCAGTTTATACCGGATCGCGGCGCGGCGAGTACTTTTTAAGATAGCAATAGAATACTCGTATAGCACTTATTTACTACACAAGTAGTCAATAATTCGAGTGACCCGGCGTGAATTTTCTATAAATAAGGGCATCCAGAGCCCACTTCCCTATCGCCTCCTAATCTCGTATTCTTCATAAGTACTAATATGTGCGTCAGTGCACATGCAGCCTATTGCGTTGTTCGTGTAGCCGCTTACCATCACGTTGGCCGTCAGCCTGCCTGCTGACCTTTCCATAAAAAGGTGTAATCACATACGAAGGCGCTACTTTTAATGTCATACTAATTTACAGGTATAGTTAAAAACTAAAAATATAAAACAGTTAAAATAACATTAAGTAGGTACTTAAATTAATTCACTGACAAAATATTACATTTGATAAACGGTTTCATTAACGTTGAAGAGATTTGTGATTTCAATTATAACAAGAATCCTCTCATTGGCACAAATTCGTTATAACTAAAACACCTACATTAATTTTAGTCTGATAGGCTGAATGTGCGTGAAATTAGATATTTCATTATCAATAATCATTTCGCAAGCTATGCATGAATGTCCCACGTAAACGTGATTTGAAAATTTAATGTGTTAGATTGTTAGAATATGTGATTCTAACACTTAAACATTCTTAATATTATGTGTTACGGCCCGCTCTCGGCTACATCTGGGATGCATTTTTTTATATACACAAATCTTCTTCGTTTATCCTTCTTTTTTTTTACCTAAATAAAATTTTTATAATGTTTAAACTTTTCATGAAAAATTATCTAACTGATGGTGAAATCGAATCAAAATAAGTTGCATGGTTTAAGAGTAGTTTGGGAATATATAGACGGACAGACACGGAAAGCGACTTCAAAAATTATACTATTTAAAGGATTAACATGTCGTTCGTTACCATAATTATTATAATTATAATTATTTTTCAAAAGAAGTTTATCTAATTTAAGCAAAACCTATTTTAACTTTACAAAACACGACCTCGCTTCTTACTGTGTCAGTAGATAAAGAATACAAGTCGTTCAGCCAAAAATATATAGCTGTATAATATACACAATAAACTAAATTACTTCCGCAATTATTGTCGAGTCACCGACGAAGGGGTGGTTAGCGGAGGGCGGTGTTGAATACTTACACATGCATGCGAGGGTTAAACTATAAATAGAAACTGATGGCTTATGCATTTAGAAAATTGACTTAACAGCTTTGAGTTTTCGTAACGATCGGTGCACAGCAAGTTGAACTATGTTCTAACTTAATAAGGAATATTTTGCTTTGTTTACCGTAACCTTTTTATTAGTCTTGAATACATGCAAACAGGAAAGTTAGTGTTTTATTAGAACGCTCTAATTAAAAGTATGTATACTGAAATTTATATAGGAAAAACAAAGTTTTGTTACACTGCACTAATGGATTCATTGCTTTTCTATTCAATTCTATCTATACATATAATAAAAAATAAAAAAAAAATCAATTTGTACCCATATGTTGTCTTTATTTACCAAATTGTTTCAAAATAGATCAAAAAATTGTTTTTAAAATTTTTGTCTGTATGTGCGTTTGTGCACGCTAATCTCGGAAACGGCATAACCGATTTGATTGCGGTTTTCACTGATGTAATGATGATTACCTAGATTAAATTATAGGATACTTTTTATCCTGGAAAATGTTAGGTTCCTGTGAATTTTTCAAAAAACTAGCTACAGCACGTACAAAGTTTCGGTCGCCAGCTAGTTAGTGAATATACACTGAATATATGACTATAACAACAGTGCTCAATAAGTGCTCATTGTTGAAACGACATTAGATTTTAAATGTTAATGCCTACTATCTACGCAATAAATCATTTACGTAATTAATTCGCCGTAATAAACACAACCATTTCTGGATTCTGTGAATTGTAAATGCAATAGATTGCACTAAAAAAATAAAGATGCGTTTCGTTTTGTCTTTTCGTCACTAAAGTAAACAGACCGCATCGTTCCATCGAATCGCGAAATTATTTGTTTGTTTCATTGCGTATTAGATAAATTTAAAAATACGCCGCTCTGTTAAACATACAATTTGTATAATACTTACTTTACAAGAACGATTGATGTTACAACTACGATTGTGCTTGCATAAGTACTGCTGTACTCACCAAAGGTAAAGTTATTTAACTTATTTATTTATCTCACGATTTATTAATATTTACATTTAATTAAATCTAGTCTCTCAAAATAAAATCTAAATATATTCCATGTTTAAATTCTAACATTTATTGAGTGAGATTTTCATATATATTTTGCAGAAAAAAAATTCATCCATTCATCCATTCGCTTGTTACATAGGATTTTTTAAATGTATATAACATTTAAAAAATCCTTGCGAAGTAATTTTAAATGTCTTTTAACAGAAAAAAAATGCTTTTTTAAAGAGTATTTATGATCTTGAGAATATATTTGATATTCTCAAGATCAAAAAACTAAAATATGAGTATTATAAATTCAAAATTTAATGTATCGAAATATTAATTCAGTGCTACATTTTAATATTTGGAATATAGATTATTTTAAAATCCGCTACGGATTTGCGAAAGTTTAAACTCCGTGTGAATCCATAACGACCCGCTAGTATACCTAATAATTATGTCTGTACACAATTTTAATACTTTTTTAAATTTCACCAGTAACTAGCTAACAGAACTACTGATAATACGATACATTGTTTTTACGTGCATTTTCAATGCATTTTCAAGGAAATGAGAAAAATATTAGTGTTGCCCCTCGGCCCTCGGACAGACGGTCCTAACATCAATCAAGTTTTTCACCCGACGATCCTCTGGGGATCTTTACTAAATAAATGGGCAACATTAATCATTATAGATGGACGTACTCGACCTATTTCCTATACGTACTCAGAGTGGCCTCTGTCTCCGCGAATATCTCCCATTTATCAGATATAACGTGACACGGGGTTAGGAAAGGGATAGGCATTTTTATGTAACACAATTTTTTTCCTCAATATTGTATCAGCGATAAGACAATATCGAATCTAAGCGGGCATCTATAAGGCAAAAGAATGCTTACTTACTAGGCTCGTCCTTTAGTAAAGCTTCCTTTTTTATAGTAATGAATTGTTTGCTTTTATATTTATTATTATTTTATTAATATATTTAATAAAATAATAATAAAATAATGAATTATCAGGTAAATAGGTGGTATGTCATCGTCCCGATAGTTGTCTTGGCGTAAGAGCCTCAACCAACACCTCAATAAAGAGGCTCTCATTAGATGACTCGATCAACGGTACTTCTTCACACGGAACGTATTGTCAGGATGTTTATTACGACATTTATTATTCTTTTTTTTTAATATGAAATTAATTAAACAATTTATAGTAATGAAATGAAAGTAGGTTAAAAAAAATTGACTTTCAGTCAAAAGTATTAAAAAATATTTTCCTAAATTTTTGATAAAACAACTTTTTCACTCTCTCTTTTCAGAGCTTTTATTTTAAGATTACAGTGAAAGAGATGTTACGTATTTTTTGTTTTTTTTTTTATTATTAATTAGTTATATTAATAAAAAATAAATCAAAAGAATAAATGTATTAATAATACAATGAATAATACAATTAATACTTATAAATAATTAATTGCTTGTTTATGATTAAGATAGGTTACAGTTCAGAATTAACACATTAAAGTTATGGTGTAATTTAGATTGTTTTAATTACTCTAATAATAGACACTAAACCTCGTTACGAACTCAGTGACGATGTTCAAAGTATATTGTTAGCGTATATAGTTAAAGCTAATTATTTGCTTGTAATAAAACTGCTCTTATATTAGTGTCACATTCTATAAGATGAAAAGCGATAAAAGTTTTATATATCAAATCAATTACACGTTTCTATATAAACATTAACTTATATTTTTATTATAATTCACTAGTGTGTAGGCGTAAAATTATACGCAGACTTTCTTAATTGTTTTATGAGTTCATAATAATTACTTATGAACTCATATTTAAATATTTACGTAGATACGAACGTATGTACTCTATTGTGGGATTTAGGTTTATAAAGTTCTCGAGACTTAAATGTCTCTTAATCTATATAATAATATTATAAAGAGGTAAAGTTTATGTTTGTTTGTTTGTACGTAGGAGGCAACCTTCGAAACTACTCATCCAATTTCAAAAATTCTTATACCAATAGTTAGAATAGATTTTCAGAATGGACATAGGCTAAATACCTATTCCGCGCGGGCGAAACCGCGAGCACCAGCTAGTTACTAATATTTTCTTTATATTGTCAAATTGACTGTGTTCATAAAGAATTGGAACTTATTATATCTATTAATTGCTTTTTTATCCATTTTCTGTGCTAATGTTTACCAGACACGCAGATAACTCATTGGATAGGATTGTCGCCTATAGAAATGCTGTTGATTAAAAAGGCATAGGAAGAAAATAGGATAAAGCTATATAATAGAACCAGATAGGGAAAATTGGAAATAGCGTTTATTATTCAAAAAATACTGTAGCTTTACCATGAGTTTACAATCACCGCACTCGCTAGCGAGAGGGTAAAACATTTATATGAAAAACTATTAACTGACAATGTCAAATTTACAATTTTCCATATAAATATTTTATGCTCTCGCTAGCGAGTGAGTCGAATGGTAACTCTGACGACACGTTTGGTCTAGTGGCTAGTAACCCTAGCTGTTAACCAAACGGTTGTGGGTTCGAATTCCGCTAGGGCCGAATGTTTATGTGTTAACATTTTACCTTTGTCCCTGAGTCATGGATGTTTTGTATTTATAATATGTATGTATTTACAAAAAAAAATTAATCTATATATTATCTCAACTGTCTGGTATCCATAATACAAGCATTAGTTGCTTACTGTGGAACTAGATGGTGCTGTGTAGAATGTGTGAAGATATTTATTTATTTTATTTATTTCCCAGAACACTTCCCAGTTTATGTCTCCAAAGAGCAGTGTGTTCTGTCTCAAATTATCTGAATATGTTTTCTCCTTTCTCTAACAAAAAACTTTCAAAAGACCAATTTGCGTCACAAACCGATACATGTTAAGTTAAATTCATTCGAGCCTTGCGTCACGAGGGTGAAACGACGAAACTTTTATGGGATTTTGGTCCCTACGTCACACGAGAGAAGCGTCATTTCTCCCCCTCTGCACGCGCCCGCCGTCGCCGCCGCCCATCGACCGAGACCCAGTAGCTTTCCTAATGCGAAAACTTTGACGTCAGCGTCCTACATTAATGTAGACCGCGTATCACACAACTTGAAACTTAAAACGCGAATTCTCGGCTTTCCGTCAATTATAAATTGTCTATGGTTTTCTTTTAAATTAATTACTAATGAAATTTATCGATGTTAGTAAGCTTGAAATAAAATAACAAATCCAAAAATTATACATATATTGGGAATTATTTTTTTTTCGCGATTATTAACGTTCACAAAATGATGATTATTGTCTTGTATCCTGATTACACCTGTCCCTACCATAAAATATACAAAATACATTTTTAAAATAATTTGTTTTCAATCGTTTGAACAAGAAATTACTTATATACCTACTAATGTGATAAAAAAAGCACTTTCGTATGTTTTTTATTATTTATTTGAAACAATGTGTTAACAAGATATTACATACAAGATAAACATTATGTTACTTGACCAACGATAATATATTGCAAATTAGTTGGTCATGAAATATTCATATTCACTTTTTATATCGTAATAATAATTTGCACTTGAAAAATGTATATCCGCTTTATTACTACTAAGTAAGAGATTTTGTCTATAATTTATTTTGAATGATTTGACAAGATAAAGGTATGATTCGTACCCTCTATGTTTAACAATAATACATATATTTTGAAATAAACAGTTGTTATATTATTGTAATAAACAGATAAAATATATATTCAAATAATACCTTATATAATTCAAATAATTCAAATATACCTACTTTCACGAATTTTCTTTGATAACTAATAGTGCCTTCAAGTCTTAATTTAGCTGACGTTCAACACGGCAAAGTTGAAGGTTAAACACATTTATTAAGTCAAACGAAGTAATCATTTGTGAAGCTTCCAGACTATATTAAGCTTTGTTTCACATTTAACTTACAACGTATTTATTTAAATATCTCATAAGCCTTTAGCTTAGCAGTGATTTGTCTTTGATGTAACTATTTCTTTAATAACTCAATCAGAATATATTACTATAATTGATAAGAATAAAAATGACATTATCTGTACTAGACGAAAGTATAGTAGATTAATGTAGGAAATTAGACAGGGCATTTTCATAGAAGCTACTGATTCACTATTTACAGAAATAGAAGCAACCTGTTTTGTAACATTGTAATGTGTCCAACTTTTAATGCCAGATAAGTTTAGTATGTACCGATAATCTGGGGTGAATAACAACTGCGGGGTGTATTGCAACACTTTCGAGAGAAAAAACATTAAAAACTACCTCTTTATCGTACCCATACCTACATATTGACATCGCTATTTTTCTAGAAAGTGATGCAATACACCCCGAAGTAGTTATTCATCCCAGATTAACTATTTCAAAGTTGCAAATCTCAAATTAGTATGATATGAAGTTGGTGCCCATATCTTATCTCATCGTTTTTGATAATCTGTAAACAACGATTCGAATTTTTGATGCGATTTTAACTGTTATTTATAGAGTTTCTTCCTGAATGTTCAGTTCATGCAATTAGGAGAATATTTTAATTATATTTGTAACTAACTAGCTTTGCCCCTTGACTTTACTCGCCTTGAAATTTAACAGTTTATAACTTTTTACATGAAGAAATACACATTTTCATGGTGATCGGTCAAACGGTGTTCCGTTTACGTATAAAAATCAATAGCTATTATATTTATATACAAGACAAGAGTTTTATATTGAAAACGTGATAAGAGACTATCACGTTTTATCTAAACGAGACGGTCGCTCTACAAAATATAAATACAAAAGAAGTATCCACCTAAAACGCCATACCTATTTCAGTTTATGATTCACATAGGGACAGACTATAAAAAGTATTAAAACGTTTAACGGCCTTTGAAAGCAACAAAGGGGGTTGTCAAGGGCACAACACAACACCGGATTCAAGAATGCTTCTGATCAAGGGCGATCAGTGAGGGTGGCGAGGGAGGCTTTCTAAAGCTTTCCCAACAATAGACTAGAGGACTAAACCGATCCAAGCAATTTGGATTATTTTTTTTATTGTACAATAATGAACATTTTTTAATGAGATTTTTACTTTTTGGTTTTAATTTAAAATAGTAAACTGTACATGTCATGTGACGTAATATTTTGTAAGATCCATTTATATTCTTAGCATCATCAAATCAAAAGTTCTTTTTCTGACGGAATCGTAGCTTATATTTATTTATTACTTACCTTTACGTTTTGGGGATAAAGGTGCTAGTTGTACAGATGTTAGTATTTTAAAAGTATTAAATACCTTTTAAGTTTTAAGCTGTCATTATACATTTGTTTATTATCCACCATAATAATACTATAATAGAAACTACGTAGGTAGATACTAAACAAAACAGTAGAGCATACAAGAATTTTGCCAATCCTGATAGGATAAAACATATGAGGCAAAGTGGGGATGAAGGAACAGGCGCTAGCATCGCTTTATGGCATCAAATCAATTTGTTTAAAATTGGTTTACATATACTAATTTTAGGAAGTCATTTCTACTTTACTGTAAGAAGCTGTCAGTCTATGGGGTGTCCAGGCAGACGGAACTTTGTATTCCTGTAGAGACTGCACCTATTTATCTATAAGACTTTTTCACATGATTTCTTGGGTACATTAAAAATGTATTAATAAATGCAGCTATATCCTTCCATTTTGAGGTCACTAACGAAGTGTCAGAATATATTCCTTGAGTATTAAAATCAAAGATATTATAATAAAATAAGCATCACGTTCATAGTGACCCTTATCTTGTTTATCAGTGTCATTCATTGACTAGATGTCGTGTCAAAATCGTAATAGGGAAACGCCTTGACATCATTGCCGAGCGAACCACTGTTTACGCTTCTATTGTTACTGGCCGATGTATAATTGTGTGTAACTTTTCAACGTCACTCTTGTAGTGCTCTCTACAAATGCTATGCACTCAGATACAAATACGCTAACTTGGATTTTTATGGCTAATGTACGAGTAAATAAGAACATTCTTCAGTTATTTGTGTATTATTCCGCATCACGCTTACGTGATAATTATTTGGTAATAAGTTACCATCGACACCATTATTTTCTATAACATATAAATTTAAATTTCTATAAAATATATATTTAAAGTATATCAGCCGTAGAGCGGCCCCGACGTGTGTAAGCAAAATTTCTTAATGTATTTATCTAAAATTTTACTTTAATTTTAGATGTTACGCTAAATTTCAAAGTTTAGACATTATAGTACGGTCAACGAGTTAAGTTTTAAGAATTAGAAGTCTATAATGTATTGCGTCTAAAAACGTGCGAGCGATTTTATTTCTTTAGTAAAAACTCTTTAACTTCCATATTGGCCACAGACATGTAGAAGTGCCCCTCGATAATATTTGATATAGGGACAATATTTGATAATATTTGATACAGGGCAAGCTATACACCACTGAAAAAAATATATTTAAAATAAACAAATTTGTTTGTAATGTATAACGATTTATCTAATTTAAATAATGTGACCTTAACCAAACGAATATATCTATTAAAAAGTCGATATGTATCTGAATCGCTATAGATCATAATTCTTTCGACTAGAAACCTGTATATACTACCAGTATATATAAATTGGCCTATTTCTTTTGTTTGATCAAGTAAAACTTTGTTGGATTTCGAATTGATTAAACAATCAAAGGTCATTTTGTTTCAATTATTCAATGGGAATTCATTAAACTTTTTCAAGGCAGAGAAAAATTAGTTTTAATGTCTATACCCAACATTGAGTTCTGCAGTGATCACAGGGAGATCGTCTGGCGGCAGTAACTATTGCTCCCCCTTACAGTAAATTACTGTGCATTAACAGCACGTGTGCTGTTATGTAAAAGGTTTTCGATCCTATTTTTGACTGCCTGTTTAGCACATTTTAACACAAAAAATCCAACAATAAATCTACTGCTATATTTTATATTTATTAGTTAATTAATTTTATATTAAGTAAAAGCACAATATATATCAATATCTCTGTCTGCGACTTTGTACGCCCTCTGTATTCTGTTTTTTTTGAATTCTGTTAATCCAGGTAAGAAACTATAAGGGTGCCAAATTTCATCCAAAAGGTCCAAAGGATCAAAGAACAACAATAAATAAGCATACGTAGTCAAACAAATATGAAAATAATTCAGTTTATAGAACCAGTTTTTAAAGAGCTACAAGTATTCAAAGAATATCTTCGTTAGAAAGTTCCATTACAATAATATTTTGGTGTTCTTAACTCTATGAAAACTTTGCACACTACGAGTATATCAGAAATTATATACCTATCTGAATAGCTAAAAAAATCAACAGCCTTGTACTCGTAATTTCAAAATTGGTATAATTGTCGTGTCCAAGTTAACTGTCAGTATGTTGAGGAGTTTTACAAGTTTCATTCCATAATAACATAACATTTATTTCGATCAATCAACCGCGGACGGAGTTTTTTTAAATATAAAAATTCTCTTGCTGAATGTAATCTCGTTATAAAAGTTTCCGATAAGATGTAATCCATCATCTCTGTGTTACGACACATTGTGAAGATTACTTTAGTTACTACTTAGATAACTCGAAGTCAAGTCTATATTAGAAATAAGTTTAGATTAGGTACTATTTAAAAAAAAAGCCAGTTTATCTTATAAGACAAAAATCGCGAAATTCGCTTACAATTAGTTTTGCCAGTGCTAGGAGACATACTTATTGGATTGTGAATAAATAAATTCCTACGGATATGTAATTACGTCAAATTAGTAGGTAAGTCAAATTTAAACCTATAGAATATGAATGTTGTTACTCTTTCACGTAAATACGACTCAACGGATTTGGATGGCACACAGATAGGTTATTACCTATAGTAACATATAGAACAGTTTTTATTCTGAAAAAATGTTAGGTGTCGAGGGATCGTCTAAAAATATAAAAAATTGGGCGCCACTGTTACCCTGGCGTCACCACCGTCGTCACAGCGATAAAGGCGTTATAATACTAATTTCTTTTCTCAGGTGTTATATTTTTCACTTTTCAACGCGGACGAACTAGTAAAGGACGATACCAGATCACATTCCCCTGTCGCTAAAATCCTTTGACATATGAATATAGACAACGCACACTCAGCACCTATTGCTTTGCTTTGAATAACAATCTAGGTACACTCAAGTGAACGATGTCAGCCTGCTTGTCGATCTTTACTTTAAAAAAAAAACCTTTTGAATCAGTCATAGGATATGACGTATATTAATTATAAAATCAAAACATGTTTGACTGCTCTTACTTCTCAATTCCTGATATCACTATGAATTCATAATGAAATCTAGGCACTACACGATCATGTTGTCAGCGCTGACATATATCATCGTTGTAGATCGTTATGGTATTTACGATGTTGCAAACAAAATAAGTGTAGTTTACATGAGCAGGTTATTATTGTGACCTTGTTGGTCGCGATGTGTCTTGTCATGTGATAAACATTGTACATACACATTATGAGACTTCATTATAAATGTTGTATGAACAAAGTTTTACAGTGTCAATTAATTCTGTAATTAATTTATACACAAAAAACTTAATATTATTCCTTCATCTTCATTCCTTTAGCTATAAAACGCACTGTAACACGACGATCCACCAAAACAATTTTTTCAATTTTTTTATAATTTGTTCGGTTAGTGCCGTCGCAGATCGCCCCGAGCGTGGGTCATCGTTGGTGGAAGATCTTCCTCGCTTAAACTCAGCACGCCAACGAGCAACTATAGAGTATGGAGGAGCATGAACCCCTAATGTTCCTTGCAAGGCCTGATTTACCAGCTCCGTAGTAAAAAAATTTAAGCAGAGATGTTTAATTACCGCGCTAATTTCAATTTTCTCCATTTTCGAGAACACGTCCCGAAACGTAGAAAACAAATGACTACATCTTTTAAAATACAAATAAAAATCGAAAACTTTTGTAATTATTATTATAACAAAAGTCTAGGCTTTGCCTGCCAGTATCAATTTTTTATCTTACCACAAGGAATATCTAAGTATTTCATTCTCACTTTTTATTGAACACCCCTAGTAAAGCTACATTACCATCGAGTAACATAGGCTATATGTTATAAAGTTACGCGGACAAAGTGACGTGCAACAGCTAGTTACTTATAAATTAAAATAACAATATTGTGACGCTGTCTGCATTATAATCGCACATACGCAGATAGTGAGTCACTATGATCTTTCTTTTTGCTACCATCTCATTAGATACCAAAAATTTTATCTTACAAACACGTATATTCTATGTACGTAATTATAATAAACGTATCCTTAAAATTCCGTGTTTATTTAATGACGACTATTAATTGCGGCGTTTGATAATGTTAATGTTAGCTAACATTACTTGTTTACGTCAACGCTTTTGTAACGCCTACGCTATTGTTACGCACTGAAACAAACTATTTCCACTTTCATTTATGCATTAATATTCCATCAAAATCATGGGTAGTGTCAGTCATTTTATTCATATAGATGCGTGATAAGAATTTATCTACGAATAGATACCACAAAATCACAATAGATATCATAAGCATTAATATTTATTATATTACTGTACGCTTTGGAGGTTTATAGCTAGACTTCTGAAATTGATTAAGTACTAGCTGATTTTGTTAATTGCGTATGTGGTAACTATTAAATATTTGTAATTTTTATATTATTAAATAATAATATAAAAATTACATATAGGTAGATATTATGATAATATATAAAATAGTAAATACTATAATAGGTATAATTACTTATTATTATAAAATAAAGTCTCTGTCAGCCACTATCAGTTTCTCCACTAATTCCTTCTAAACAACTATTTTAGACCTGCCCTGAAACATATGGCTTTATTTTACAGTGATCTTATATAAAGAGACTCAATATTAAACTAAAGAATACAATTTTATTCCTTGCTATTAATAAATAATAAATAAATACTTAAACTTCTTTACGGTTACAAAAAAAACTGTTATCCAAATTAAATGAACCAATTTAATACTACAACTCTTATCAGGTACAGGTGTCACGTGTGTTTAAAAAGAGTTCGTTAGGCATATCGTAACTTTCAAAAACCTGCGATAGGGGCACAGGCGCAGCACAAGCAGTTGATAACCTACATCAGTATCGCCGCATTTATCCCAAATACACGTGTGAAAGTGTAACTAGGCGAAATTTGCATAGCGATAACATTTTTTTACATGCACTGGCGATAACAGTTCCCTCAATGTTTGCGTTTTGAAATAGTGAAATAACAAATTTATTGCTACATATTATATTGTTTGAATAAATTTTTATTGGTGAAGTGTAGCGGAATGTATTGTTAAATAAAAACTGCTAAATTATCCTGTACGTCAAGGCAAAAGAACACACCTTATTAAGGGTCGACAATGTTACAGTTTTCACTGAATGAGTGTTACATCATTTGGACATTAGACATAAAAAAAAATTATATTTGATCTAGCGACTGAACCCTTTTCTGTTATTCTTTTATTCTCAAACTGCGACTTAATGTAGGTACACTTAATTCTTAAACTAAAAATCAAACAATAATGTGTATGTGATGATTTGGCCTTCCAAACAATCTATTGGACAGTGACATCGACGGATCACTGGTCTATTTGAATCATTAAATTGCATGTGACAGTGTTCAAATTCAATTTAAAAATGTCACGAGGATAAATTGACTCCATTACAAAATAATCACCGTATGTTGGTTACATAGTTAAAATTATTCTTTAGCTTTAGATGATATTATAGAAATCAAAGTAGATATGTCATTGGTCCTCAAATCGTAAAACTCACGACACCCCAATTGGAGTGTCTTGCAATCTGTCCGCGACAAGCAAGTTTAACGAGACGATATTTGTTACAGTAATAGTTAGTCCAATTATCTAAGAGAATTTCTACGTCAATAGAATAGTATCCAAACTACTATTCTAAAGTAAGTAAAACACAATACGCATAAAATCTCTTGCCTGTCGCCATAAAACATGGCTGTCGGCTGTCAGCCAGACGGCAATTAACATATCTATGGTAACAATATATCTTTGTTCTAGAATATATAATGTACTAAGAACGAAAACCCACAGGAGCGTCTGATTAATTTTCGACAAGGTTTTATGGAATGGTTATCCTTTCTCCGTTAGCGCTTACCTGCGAGAGTCGAGCAGAGTTAATGAATATGCAATGCCTACCCCTGTAAATCTAACTTTAGATGCGCTACAAGGGTTTGGTATGTTTAACTAAATTACTAATATGTATAATAATTACACTTAGTGTAACTTCACGTTATTCGGTTAGTATTTAGAAATAATCTCCATTTCCGTCGCGAGGCTTTTATGATAAAAATTTAGAAATAAAGTTGTCTTAAAAAAAACTTATAAAAAAATTATTTCACTCAAGTGAATATTGAAAAAGGACCCACACATCTGCAAGTCTTATGATTTAGTCAAATGAAGTAAGATAATATACAATAAATATTTTTATATCAGATTACTTGACAGATTTTTCTAATAGAATTAACTATACTAGTATTAAGTGTTCGGTTTCTTTTTGTATTATACATAGTTAGTCCAATAAAAAAAAAATTAAATTCTGAAATCGAATTTTCACTAGTAAAATTTTCAGAAAGTCTCTCAGAAGTCCTTTTAAAACTTTTTCAATCTATAAATGGATAAACGTATATATTTACATTCTAATTAAAAAAACGCTTACGCAACACAAACAATAATAAATATATTTCGTTGTTAGTTATATTTGTCCAAACGTATTCTTCTAACCCGCTTTTGTCCGGTGTTCATATTTAGAATTCGAGAGACAGAAATCGACCGGCCAATGCTATAAAAAGCCTTGGTTGCCCCTTAGACGAATAATTAAAGTCTATTTCCATATTAACTTTAAACGAATGCTGTTTACTTTATTACGCTTCATTAAAAACCTAATATTCATGTTAATAGGCTAAGCCTTCTGCGACGGAGTCGAGAATAACTTGACACTGACTTAGTTTACATTGGCAAAGCACTTTTGTATGCAAAGTGAAACATAAAATCGTGCCACGGGAGTACTTATGTAACATTATATTTTCCTTCAGACCGTTATAAGGTAAAATACTTACACACGAACATACATTATAACTTACCTAATACTAACATATGGAAATACACGTTTTGTAGACTCAATTTTGCATATGAAATAAAATAATATTTAACTTTTTACGTTATCTCTCTGTCTCTCTCTCTCTCTCTCTTCAGACGTACACTCCTGACGGAGCGATCGTGGTTATGAAAAGTCTGAATAGTCATGGGATAAACCTGTGCTCCAGTTCTTTTAGAGATTATTTTAATCTCAAGACTGCTGTAGCCTCGTCTACTCTAGGCAGGTGAATGGCTACCTCTTGGCGTCTACTCTAGGCGGTATAACCGCCACTTACTCGGTCGCCAAAGCCTCGTTGGTTAACCAGCAGGGAATACCACGGATGTCGATTGTCTTCCGCCGCCATCAGGCGCGTGCAGTTGAGGTTGACATTTGGGATTGTAGAGATAGTGATTACCTTACCCCATTACGCTCTATTATGTTACGTCATAACAATATCAAAATTGAACCTAAAATGCAATATCTGGTAAGAAGATTTTTACTTGTCAAAGAACAACCTTGAGTATTTTCGGACACGAGTCAATAAGATAATCAATTTTATTACAAAATGTATGAATTCGAATATACCTAATATTGTTTGTTTTTGTCATATGTTTTTTTGTTAAATGTAATATTGATTGTTTAAGTCGTGTCAGGGCACACTGAGTTTTGCAGTCATTTGGGCTGTCCCACAGGCATCAGTAATCGCCCCCTTACACAAGACCACCGTGAAATAACAGCATGTGTGCTTTTGTGTTTCTGTGAGTGAGTAAGGGATGCCAGAGACCATTTCCCTATCCCTTCCTAATTCTTATCCATAATCCACCTATGGTTGGCAGCGAACTTAAGCGCATTTAGATTCACTTGATGGTAGCTTCTACCATCACACTGTCTGACAACCTTAACATTAAAGAAATAGTTTTATGCTATAAAGTTCGCTGCACAAACTATATTATTTTGTTTTAAAGATTGTGTTCTAATGGCTTAATAATTATTCGCAAAAAAAAAATCCGTAATAACCTTAATCTAACTCGCATCCGCCATCGAAGCGTGAAATGTATTTAAAAGCTTTCTGAAAGCCGCGTAAATGGCGCCAGAAAAATTGCCCTCAATCGGCGTCTGCAGACAATATTAAATTCGCTTTGTCTTCAAGAAATAGTGTCAAACATTCTGCTTTTTGTATACGTTCCGAGTTTTATTTATTATCACCTATCTCGTTTGATATTTGGGAGAAACCCCAAATTCATCTTAGATAAATTTATCTTATAAATAGATAATAAAAATATTCTTTCATACTTATTGGTATTATAGTAAACTTATAGAATTTTTGTGTTGCAATTCGTAAACGCTTTTCAGTCAATTCTCTATTTATCATCGAAATAATTATTATCTTCTATTTATCAATTGAGATTAATTGAGATTATTAGGTTTCTATATCTAGTAGTAAACTTAATTTGTTTAATCGTCAAATTTTGCAAGGCAATGACTTCCATCTCTATTTATAAACTCTAAAGTAATGTTAACGCCAATTTTGTTTAACGCCATCTATGCCACATCCATCCACGTCACTGCAATGGGTATTAAATACAAACACCGGTTTTTTTCGACCATTGTCGAACTTTAACTAATACATTATATTCTCTCCAACACTATAAAAATTATTATTTGTTATAATAGATAACAGTGTAAAGTACCGACGGTTCGTGTTCTCGTATCTTAAAATGGAAGGTGTATTTTATTAAGCTATAACAATACATCAGACCATTACTCGGTGAGAGCTCCGTAACGTAGACGAATGCAGCTCATCCGTTACCGTGTCACTGCAAGATACAGACTTAGTATTATTGAGCAAACTTCTCAGTGGTATATACGTACATACGCGTAAAACTACATAGATATGCTATAGAACATTGGATACGTTGGACAGACTTAATTTACTTATATCTCGATGTCCTACTTCCGTTAACTTTTCAATTGCCCAATCATGTCTCATAAATATTTTTTAACACTTGAAAAATAATATTATTATTTTTTTACTTTTAGGACTTTTAGGAAATAATGCCCAAATATCTATGAAGTGCAACATTACTAGTATTTTTTGTAGCAACCCTGCTCCTACTAGTATTTTTTGTCCAAAATGCGGAAGGCTATCACGGAAATAATGTAACTTGGAATATTTTTATATCCCTAACATTCAAACAGTGACTGGACCAAAATTAGTCAATGAAAATTCAAAGAAGCTTCTAGACATAAACAAATCTAAACCGTTTGGCCTATATGAATAAGTGTAAAAGTTGCGTGTGCGTGAATGCCAGGCTGTTGGGGTTGTCGGGCAGTGGGGCGTCGGATCGATACCTACTGGCTTTACAGATAAATAGGACACTCGAGGTTCAAGACTCGTTCGATTTTACTAGAAGTCTATTCAAAGACGCAACGGCGACGGATGCTGTGATTGCGGATTACTCAAACATTATTGTTGTTTACTATCTAACTAACATATAAATAACTAGCTGTTGCACGTGACTTCGCCGGCGTAACTTTATAAAATATAGCCTATGTTACTCGCTGATAATGTAGCTTTATGTGGGTGACAGAATTTTCAAGATCGGTCCAGTAGTTTTTGAGTTTATTCATTAAAAACATTACAAGCATCTCTCTTTGTAATATTAGTATAGATATAGACTAGCGATCCACACACGGATTCGCACAGATGCAATTTTTTCTGCGATCGCCCTGTTCATTAATTAAAATCCGTTGGGGTGTTTAAAAGAAATTAGCGGAGAAACATACACAAGCGGACAGCGACTTTATTGTATTAAGCTCCGACCCCCGTTAGATAGTTCTAAAAATCAGTTCATAACCTATAATTATACTATAAGGATATGGATGACTTGAATGACCGCTTCAGTAATAATAACCCGTTGAAGAAAAAACACAAGTTATGTTTGCTCTTACAAATGTTATTTGCTCATTATAAACTTATTTGTTGCAGTTTCTTTATTTATTTACATGGTATTTACATAAAATTATTTATCGTGTGTTTGTAATTGACGTAAAATATGTTTAATTAAAAATATTTAGTGGTTATTGTCGTTTTGAAAACAACGGTTCATATAAATTAATAATAACATGAAAGGATTTTTATTTTAACGCACTTTATTGCTATAACTACAAACTGAATAAACAATGTTGTTGGTTTTTTTAATGCTTTAATATAATTAGGGCAGGCATTAATAAATGCGAAAAAATATTGTAACTACCTAAGTATATTATTGAAGTGTAGTTATATTCGGAGCAAATTTAATGCTGTCTTCAAGCGTTTGTCGAAGATTTAATAATTCATGATCTTTAATCCTACTATTTTCAGCAACGCACATGTAACACCTATGGCGTTGCTTTTGTTATAGGCGACGGTAGTCAAGTGGATCGTCAGCCTCTCTGTCGACCTTAACATTAAAAAAAATATATTAATTGCAAATAGAGTTACATTTTGATATATTACGAGTAAACATCTAGTTTACTTAATTACGTCATTGTGAGATCAGCTTAAGTAGTGGGATGGAGAGAATCTTTTCAGAGCTTATACTTACGTTAAAAATTTATTATAGATAATAAAATGCACAATGAATGTTAAATCCCAGACTAATATACTTTTATTAGGTCATATTCTCGACATTCCCCACTCAATGCTATACCTAATTCGTCAGTCAATATTGTTTTAATCAAAAATGCAGGATATTATTGTGAGTGAGTTTGCTGAGCAACGTGATTAATCGCAAGGCAAATTAATTATCCGACCTTCATACTTCACGGCTCACATGTTTAGCCAACTGCCTCTGCCTGGGAACAGCTGGACACAATTCATAAGAGATAGCGTGAAAAGCGATTTAATTTATAACTAGTCAGTTCATGGTTGAAGGGTTACCTAATATATATAATATCTACGTACAAAAATTTAATAACAACGTAACTTTTGAGTTATTAATAAAAATGAAATGAAAAAAGTTTGACATAATATATAAAAATTGACTAAAATTATTAAACTAAATGAAATAACTCAAGAAGCATGTCTATCTTCATTTGATATAATGATAATGACATCAGTTATGTACTAATAATTATATATAATATTAAAATGCCTTACTAATCCAAGATAAAGAGTACTTACTATAACTGTCTTGTATGGTAAGCAGTATTTGCTGTAACCAAAATAAAAACAGAAATAAATCTTCCACTGGGTTACAGTTAAAGTTACGTAATCTAACCTAATTTCGCTCGCTTACCGCTTATGCCTTGTTACCAAGCAAACGGTTGCCATTTCTCATGGCGACCTTCATAGTGACAGGGGTGGCTTTGTTCAAGATTATAATGGCGAGACCCATTTCTCTGGAAAATTTACCTGGATGCCATGCTCTTCTATAGATGGGGACGACAAAGATTGCGCCAGTATTTATTAAACATGCCCAGTTTGCCCAAGTATTTCCCAGTTTGCCCAAGTGCCCAAGAAAAGGTAAAGGTATTGTAAGAATTACAAAGTTAATATATTACAAGGAAAAGCTTTACATAATGTCTCTATTAAAGTTGTTGTTTCTTTTATGTCTTTATGAATATAAAAATAAATGAAATATGTGTAATAAATAATTCCCATGTACGGCTGTAAATCTTGTCTTACTTTCATCAATACAAAAGTTTTCGTTATATTAAGAAGCGATTCTCTTCAAAGGATTTATTCAAAGCTTTATGTATGTTGTTAAAGAAATATGTCTATCGCGGCGATATATATAATATAGAATACTAATATTGTAAAGAGGTAAAGTTTGTATGTAGGAGGTTATCTTCGAAACTAATCATCCGATTTAAATAATTCTTTCTCCAATAGTTAGAATAGAATTTCAGGATGGATATAGGCTATATATTATCACTTAAAATGAAAAGGCTTAAAAATTCCAAGAAATATAAAAAATATCAGGTATCTGGCAACATTCAAGAATCACTTACGAAATTTTTTGGTGGAAAAGGCATATTATTCACTTAATGAATTCCTAAATGATGAGACTATATAGTGCAAGCGATGCAAGCTATGTCTTACATAAATATATCATTAAAAAAATATAAATACTCGTAGTATTAAATTATCGTGGAGGAATTGTTATTAACTTTTAGATGCTTTTTAGATTTGCACACCGCTTGTCGGTTGAATATGTGGACATTATCTATTCAAATTTACAACAACTTACTTGTGTATAACTATATTCAGCAAATAAATTAATTTGAATTTGCTTTTTCGTGGTAATCGAATTTGCAAAGTAAGTCGATGAAAAATATGTATAGGTGAAATATGTAGGTATTATATAACTTGGAACTACTTGTAAACATTGGAAGATAATCGCTATTTCCCAAGAATGTTTGTAGAACCGAAATTCTTATCTAACGAAGTTGTTGAGAGCACTTACAAGGGATTCTGGCTCCGTCCATTTATTTATGCGGGGAAGCTAACACTCCACACTTTATTAGAGGACCCTCACATTCTCATGGTCGCAATAACATATGAAAACAATTCGATTCAAGAAAGGAAAAGAACGCGCAAAAGCTACGCGTGTCTATGATAGAACCATCTTTGTATAAATAACCTTTAAAGCACAAATTTTCTAAAAAATATATTAAATCGTTTTCCATTTCTAAGATACGGACGATACCTGACCTCTAAACGAGTGTCATTTAAATTTAAGGGAAGGAACAAAAAAATAATTTAGGAGGAATTTTAACCATTTAGGTGACACCTAAACCTAACATGCACCTAATCTAACTTACCTGTGGACCTGTCGGATAAAAAACATACAGTTTGTTTTTCAATTGTTTGAATACATACCTATATCAATAAATTCTAACATTTACCTAAAACCAAAATATATCAGCGCTTTGTTTTATTTATACTTAACTTCAGTAGGTACATTAATTCTAATTCAACATCAAACAGTTCAATTCTTTCTACTAACGTAATATTGTAGTGTGTGGGTGATGATCACTCGAAGGATCTCATGTTAAACCTGGTCACGTCTAGAAATAACTCGACTTGACTTTACAATGAACAGAAAATGTAGAGATACCTACAAAACTGTATTATGCGAAACTTAGTAAATATAAATTCCTAGCTTATTCCTTAAATATTTTTAAAGGCGATTAGGTATACGTATTTGTTGCGAAATCCCTTGTAATCAAAATTGTATTTTTTTAATAATTTTGGTTTGTAGATATCCTTTTTGGAAAAACAAAAAAGGAATTCCTTTTTTGCCGACACATATTTTTTTATTATCAATTACGAAACATCATACATACAAACATGTACATACTTACTACTTATATTTTTTCATTAGTAATATTTTTAATAAACTCATTATATATACAGTCCATTTGTCTCATTGCTCTTCCGTATTTGTATCCATCCATTACATATAAAACTAATTATTCATTTTAATCTAGAATATTCTTTTTTTTAATTAATAGCCTTCGCTGTCTATCTTTATCTATCGTATAATATAAATTCACTGTACGCTTCTGTCTGTTTATTCGTATTAGAAAGAAATTGACTAATAATTATTATTGTTAATTTTTAACCTAATAATAAAATTATTAGCGACTATTTTTGACCTACTCCACACACACAAATTAATGACCGTGGAAATCGTATGTATTTAATATGTACTCGCTATATCAACAAATATTGATTAAACTCTGTAACTAATATTTATGCCCGACACTTACAATACATGAGTCCACTATAGAGGAGATCGTATTGCTACAATTGTGCATCATAATAAAATATACCTATCTAACATCTACTTGGAATCAAGTTATACTTAGGTACAAAGTCATTTAAATATTAGATTCGCAGATTACGTACTAATCAAACGCCTATTCTAAGAAGCAAATCGATCCGATTTTATTGATTCGTTTCGATATGTGGAAATGGTAAATGGATTTGCTGCTATTTTAAAATAGCAACACAATCGATTAAGGAAGCCTGGTTAATGATTAATTAATTTTATTTTTTTGTTGATTTTTTGGTATTTTCGTCTTTCTTAACAAAATATTAAAATAAACATGAAAAATAGTAGTAAATTAAATATACGAGTATATACCTACCACATTTAAGCTTGTATTATAGTAATCACACCAAGGGGTGTGTTTTTATCCAGATGGAATCTTATGGGAACCACATAATAAAAGCCTAACTATGGCACAGTATCTGTGGTATAGATGTCCAGACCAACGCATAGGAAATGGTCTATACCTACGTTATATTTGAGATCGTTAAAAATATTAAATTTTTATATAAGTAATTAATTACACTTAACTACTTACATGTATGTACTTTACATACTCAATGTATTTTTAAATGTATTTAAATTATATTTTTTTACAAAAATATTTTTTTCTCTCTTTGCAAGTAATTGTGCTCTTGCCAGGGATTGTAAAAAATATATATTGATTTTAAACCCATGCTTATGCAAGCCAAAAGTATAATTCTCGTGAAATTTGAATGTCGACATGCAAACACTGTTTTATTAAAAAAATTATTAAATTTAATATTAATAATTTATTACCTATTCTTTTGTTTACAGTAAGACCAAAAATGCATATTGAAGTACAAGTCGCACTTAACTTCGTCATATCGTACCTGTACAACAAGCTGCCGAGACGGCGAGTGAACATCTTCGGCGAAGAGCTAGAAAAGGCCCTCAAAGACAAGTTCAGGGGTCACTGGTACCCCGATCGGCCGTGCCGGGGTTCTGCATTCCGGTGTTTGAAGACTGGAGGCCCATTAGACCCTGTGTTGGAGAGAGCAGCGCGAGAATCAGGCGTGCCTGTGAGAGATGTATTGGAGCACCTCCCGCGAGACCTCGCCGTCTGGGTTGATCCAGGTTAGCGTCAAAAATGTCAACATTATCATTTCACTATGGCCTCCTGGCGGTGGTTGTGGTTCAAGTTGGCATTCATGTTTGTCGCTGAATTTAGTTCCAGTTCATTTCGAAATAAGTATAGGAGACTCATACACGTCTACTTTTTTCTTATATAACATATCTATTAACTATTAATCAGCAATAAACATTAATTGGTTCACTTGTTCTTATTTGGTCTTCTCTCAACATGTGATTCGGAAGCTACATTTAATATAGAAAAGCTTTTAAAAAGTCTAACAAATACTAATATAACATTTTTGGATCCGCCACATGGAGCAAGAACTTTATTCTAAAATTTTTGGAAAATAAATACAAATTCAATGTACTTATTAATTTATCAATATACTTAATTTAGTCCTATTTCGCAGGGACTTAACCTAATAAGGTGTGCCTCAAAAGTAAATTGGCTAATTTGTCCGTTTCAGGTGAAGTTTCGTACCGCATCGGTGAAAAGGGTGCAGTAAAAGTTCTATTCAGCAGTGATGAGAGAGCTGCCGATGAGAGAACTGATAGAGAGGTGAATATTTTTTTTTATTTAGTTAATTTGTCTACTAATGTTTCTCACAAACATCATTAGACATTACGAGGGGTGTTCAATAAAAAGTGAGAATGAAATGGATATTCTTTGTGGTAAGAAAAAAAATTGATACTGGCAGGCAAAGCCTAGACTTTTGTTATAATAATAATTACAAAAGTTTTCGATTTTCATTTGTATTTTAAAAGATGTAGTCATTTATTTTCTATGTTTCGGAACGTGTTCTCGTATTTCCCAATGGTCTTCTGTACGGGCTGCCCAAATTACTGTGAAATGCAGTGTACCCTGTCAGTGCTTTCAGAACCAGACCAGAGCCATTTTATTTTCAAAGTTGACCCTGCCGCTGCCGTAAATCGAACCCAGGTCCCCTGAGACAGATGACTAAGGCAATCAGTCATCCAACAAAATATTTACAGTTATCTATGAATTGTTCCAGGTGACCCGTGCTTTCAACCCTGAAGCGCAGTGCTTCCGACCCGTAGAGCCGGCTACTGCGCCGTCACCACCAGCGCCGGCTGCCTTCTCGCCAGCACCGCCTTTCCGCGCGCAGCCTCTCACCTTCACTACTGCCACTTTTGCGCAAACTAAATTCGGCAGCACGAAGCTCAAAACAAGCAGCAAGAGAGCCAACCGCATGTCGCCGACGGAGTTCAGCAACTACATAAAGCAACGTGCGGTGCAACAGCAGCTGGCCGCTAGAGCGCTCTCGCCAGCGGACCCCGCGGCGTACTTCGTGACGCGACGCGACCCTGCCCCCGCGCCCCCTACCGCCCCTTACCCGCCCGCGCCCGCGCATCTCCTCCTCGCCAACTGAACCGCGTTATACGAGCGCTAGACGCCCCGCGCGTCCCGCTCACAGGACGCCACCACACGGTTATTCCCCGCTAGCGCCAAGACTAGACGGAAAGCTCTGTGTGGTGTAGTCTCATAGAGTTTACTTTTCTACGAGAGAGACGCGCGCCGCGATTTATTTTTTTAATTTCCGCGGGGGCGCCCCGCGCCGCCCGCCGCTTGTGATATCCGTACGATTTTTCCATACTTTTTGTATTCTCGTTCGTTACGTCGATGTGTAAATTTATCGATAGGAGCAATAATCTGCCGCGCGTACCGCCGGCGATTTATTTTCGTAATATTTAAAGCCGAGTCACGTTTTTGATGTCTTCGTTCGTACTCGTAGGATAAGGAACGGGAAGGCCGATTGGCCGCATGCGCTTACGACGTACCTTCTAGAGCGAGCCTGTATACATACGTCCTCCGATCTATGAAAATACTGTATTTAAATATATATGTACACAATATATAATATTATATTCGTACGCGATATATATATATATATATATATATGTACGTCTAATTTTTCACGTGAAAACGGAAGGCCAATAGAGAAAAGTTACGTATTTTTAATAATGAAAAAAAAATTGATACTTCATACTTATTATTATAGAATACTGGAATATAATATTGTACTCTTTGTAATAATAAAATTTGCATATCCGGTCGGACGCGGGCGCGGTGGCCGCCCGAAGGCGTCACAGATCTCACCTAGTGTCTAATCATCACTCGTACCATTCAAAATGTACACTATACATACGTATATTATATTATATTATAGGCATAGTTACATACGTTTCAATCTAACAGTATTTTTTTAAAACGATATTAGTCCTCGTGTACATTATCGGACGTCCGCAACGCGGCGGCCATTAGTCTGTATGGTACCTATTATATTACTATATTGTTATAAAAGACATTACTTAATGGATAAATGATAGAAAAAAATGATTTTTCAATTCATTAAAAGTAACGGGTGCATGCAATCGTGAATACTATGTGTTATTTATCTTTTTATATTTCGTGCGGCAGTTGAGTTCAGTTTTTCAACGAGGGCTGTGGAGGCGCGGACCGAGTACAGTCGGCAAATGAGCGCGCGCAGACCAGTAGGTGGGTGGGTGGAGGGTAGCAGTACAAATGGCAGCTTGTTGTTGTGTTATGTGGGTGCGGTGGAGTGTTCGTGCGTGACGTCACTGCGATACATACATTCAATGCACAACGATGACAAGTTGCAAGTCATACGGAAAATGTGCAACTATTTTTTTACTATTTTTATATTTTGATTTAGATTAAGTCTAGGAATATAATTTCATTAGGCGTCTACATTTTCAGTGACTAATGTTCTTCACCTTCCCTATTTATTCGAATCACATGCCTACCTATTATGTACCTAAAATACATAGGCGAATTTGTGGTCTCTCGATTGAAAAACTGGCCAAAATGCAACAGTATTTTGTAGATAAAATCTATATTGTAAGTTTAATAATATTAAAATGCAACATAGTGTAATAAGATTTTTTTAAAAGATACTTTTTATTTTTCTTTCTTTTTGTAAGATAATATATTAGATGGAAAGTGTTAAAGATAATATAAAATTTGCATAATAATTATAGTGGAAGCGGTTCTCCATGCCGCGATATAATTAGTCAATAATTTTTCATATTGTTGTACGACTTTTTAAGTTTATATTAAAATGTTTTGTGCAATCTAATGTCTGTGTTTTATTTCTGTATATCCAAAATTTTACACATTACTTAAAGCATAGGAAAATAGTAATCAACCAGTAAGTACCTACTATTTTATCTATGAGTACCTACGATAACCAAATTTTTAAGGTGCATATAAATTCGGACTCTATCAACCGTTATGTGGATAAGTATACCTACCTAATGAAAAACAAATACCAAAGAGAAGTAACAAATCGTGCAACAAAAAATAAAGTAGGCGACAGCTGCGGACTAGTGAACACTAGTTTCATACCTATCGAACTGGATTTGACCTGTACCTACTTATATAATTTGAAAGAGGTCTTTGATACTATTCTAGTCTATACAGATTAGTAAAAATGCCAAAAATTGGCTTAAATTAGATAAATAATTCCTTTTTGTTCATCTCAGGCATTTTTGTTTGGCTGATGGGTTTTAGTTTTGACTGCAGTGAGCTTTGTCACAACTATGCTCTCCCGAGAGAGAGAATAGATTACTTAAAAAAATCGACGATTTAAAAGGATTAAACAAAACTCAGTATATATTTTTTAAGTCAGTTTATTTATCAAACCACAAAGATGACAAAATGAACCTCATCTATGGACAAGCACAAGGTACCTTTGCCACATAATTATTAATTATAAAACAAACTATACTTATTATAACTATAGTGATCCATTGATTTAACATTATATTAAGATTTCTTTAGATATTCAAAATGGCTTTGTTTTGATTAGCTTTGTACATAATTTACAGCAGCAAGCCGAATAAAAATAATTTAAATCAATCATTATTTTCATACAATAAACCATTTTTTGGCACTGATACGATTTTTAGAATAAAAATATGAAATACATACTTTATTGCCATAGGCTTTATACATACAAATATCATTAAGTAATTAAGAAGCTTACTTTTTCATTAAGTAACTAAGAATGAAAAGCATGTAAAACAAATTAGGCCATTGCAATAATATAAATATTTTTTTAAAATAATTTTATCTTCTTGCCTAATTTAAAGAAATACAAAAAGTAAACACTTGATTCAATATATTTAAAACGAACTCTAAGATTAAAAAATAATGGATTTAACACCAGAAAAAATACACTTGGACCTGATAACAGTAAAACGATTAAAGAAAAAAAAAATTTCCACCATTGTTTAAAATGTAGTCACATAGATGAGGGTTTATACCTTTAGTGGTAAACTAGAAAATATAGTTCATCTTTTAACCTATAGAGATGATAAGTTCAAGTGAAATCCAATATACAAACTTTATAAAAACAACAAATCTTTTCATAACCGTACCCATTATTTTATTTTATTTTATTTTTTTTACATACAAGTAACTTGAACTTACCGTCTGACATAGAAAAAAAGATTTTAGATGTAATCAGTACATTTTACATACCTAACCTCAAAATATAACTTGTAATCCTTAATTTGATATTTATGAAGATTGTTATCTTGACGTTATTAAATTGAAATTACAAACAAGTCAACGGTTACGTAAAATAGAAATTTACAGAAGGCGTACAAATTTACTGTGAAAATCAATAAAAATATGTGTTTCTCACACTTATATCCCCCTTAATTATCACTTTTTATAATATTGAAAAAATATTTTTATTAAGTTGACAACAAAAGAGGAATTTATGAAAATTTTTGAACATATCATAATTCATAAACATTCTATATTTGGCTATGTTCACGATTCGCAACAAGGCATTGAGTTTTTCACCACTCAATTTTACTTGAATCCAAGTTATATTAAGTTACACGCCGATTTAATCGTCCGATAGCCTAAACGTTATCAAAAAATGCTTTATATATATTCTAATAATAGATCGTGAGATACAAATACATTTATAAAAGCATATATTCGTTGTTAAACCAAAATCATTGCTATGTGCAAAAAGTATACTTATGATATATTGACAAAAAAGTTTTCCTGAAGGTTCATTTAAAAACAAAACTACATATTTCATTTGAAACTTATGAAAATTATTACTATTATAAAAAATAATGTAAATTTTGCAATAGAACATTCTAGGAATGTTTTATTATAGTCGTTTTGAAAAAGGAATGCATTTCGAACTTCACCGACACACTCATTTGTTTTTCTTGACAGTTTTAGTGATGTACTACTGGGGTAGTAGATTCGAATAGATATTGAGTTCAAAGGAATTCTTCCTATTTGAAAACGACTATAAGATTGCTAATAAGACTTAGCAGTTTATACGACAGATAAGGCAGTGAACTATAGACTAAGTTCATTGAAGTTGGAATCTCTAAGAAACGCATATAGCAGATTTTGACTTTACAACGATATAAATGTTGACTGAAATGAGGAGAAATATAACGCGAGAAATTTCATTCAAAATTAAACCATTCGACTGAAAATTGCTCTAAATAGAGGCAGAGAAGTAAAAAATACTATTTTTATTAAAAAGTATTCCAGCCCCAATACATACACAATACAAATATAGTTTTGAGAGCCGGAGTAAAATTAAAAAAAAAAAAATCAAATACATAATTTAGAACTTTGAAAATAATTTATCCGATATATTGTATAACGCCACTGTACCGATTGATCTTTATCAGTCAAGCTAACATTCAATCCATTAGAATAACTATTTACAAACTAAAATTAATTAAAATTAAAAAAAAAGTAACTTAATCCGAATTTATACGATCACTATTTTTTCATAGAATATTTTAAATTTATCATCAAACACGAGTGACAATCAAATAGTGAAAACACTGGGTTTGAGATTTAACTTTTTGACTATGATTCACAATTTTGGCATGATTCAAATAGAATAGTTAACAATGCAACACAATAAAATGTGTTCAGTGTGAATTACGAGTTAAAATAAAATACAACTAAATGCCCTACATGTTTAAAAAATAAATTCATAAAATAACTATCCAATCCGACCAACAACACGCTACTCATCCAATGTGCCACACAGTCTTCATTATCACAACGGACAGAACAAATTAAATAACATAACTGATGAGCAAATACTTACACCACGAATACAAAGTGTAAACGAGAAAAAACTAAATAAAACATTATATCATTCAATATACCAAAAAAAAAACCTCAAACGGAACTGTCAAGGAATGAAAAAAATAATTAAATTTGTATAGCGATTTTAAGTTTAAGGCTGAAAGTAGACTAAAAACTAAGCGACCTTTAGTTTAATTTAGTTCGCATAGCTGACGCAGTTTTTCGTACTTGTGTGCAAACTATGCATGAAAAACTGCCTCAAGCTTTACGAAGTTAGCTTAACTAACTTAGCTTTCGGTCTGCATTACAGCCTACAAGGAACGCAACGGCGGGGCGTTTCGACGAAAACTATTTACAAGTTGAAAGGGGAATCTGTGATGTCACTATTCACGTTTCAAAATCAGGATCAGTGAGACATCTCAATGTGTCGCTGCAAACTCTTCTTGTTCATGTAGAAACGATCGCACATGGCACAAGGGAAGAAAACCTTCTCGTTGTCGGCGTGTCGCGCGCGCGTGTGCGACGAGAGATCTAGTGCCCTAGTGAAGTACACCTTGCATATGTTGCAGAAGAACTTTGTGGGTGTCGCGTGCATGGAACGGTGAGCGATGAGGTCTCGCGGTGTCGCTACACCGTCACCGCACTGCGTGCAAGTGAACTCGCCAGGAGGCAATATATTCGCTATGCCCTCGTCCTCAGATTCACCAGATTCGTCGCCGTGATGCCTTTCGCGGTGAGCCCTCAACCCGGCCTCACTATTGTACTGAGCGTCGCAAAGATCGCACGAAAAATTATCATCGTCCACTTGTCCGGCAGTCCCCGAACTGCCCTCTCCGCCCTCGTAATGCTTCTTCATGTGAACTAGCAGAGTAGATTTCCGCGTAAAACTCTTATCGCACACCGGACAAAAAACCGAATTCGGTTGATGCACTTCGTCCATGTGACGCTGGTAAGCCGCACGCTTAGTGAACTCCTTGTCGCATATATTGCAATATCTGTCCTCTGTGGTGCCCGATAAGTTGCTTTGCTGTTCGATTTCCATCGAGTCGTCCGAGCGCAATTTTTTGTTCGGATTGACAACTGTCACTTCGACTTCTGGCGGTAAACGCCTTTTGGCCACGGTCGCCGCTGGAGTGGAGTGCTGTACGCGGGCTAGTTGCACCGCATCGACCACTTCGTATTTGCTGACCTTACTGGTCACCTTGTGTTGTGGCATCCACAGACCTGAATTGTTAGCGGCCGCTTTGCCGTCCGGAGATCTCAAATGCCAACCGCGGTGGCTCTTTAATGCGGCAATCGATGTGTAACTCTTGTGGCAAATTTCGCAATCAAACGTTTGCGGATCGGACGAATTCTGATTGAGACATTGATGGTTTTGCAATGCGAGTAGTCCGACAAATTGTTTGCCGCACGTATCGCAAGGGTACCGCGCTTGGTACTCCGCTGCGGGATCGGTCGCATCCATTTCGGCTTCGTAATCGGGATCCAAGTCTTGCGTAATCGTTTGCGGTCTACTGGACGACCCTTGATTGGCGTTATAGCCGAGCAACTCTCTGGCGTGAGCCGCTTTCAAGTGCTCGTACAGTTCGAGGGTGGTGCTCAACGGTTTTCCACATATTTTACACATCTGTGTAGACGATTTGTGCACGTTCTTTCTGTGGCGATAATAAGATTTCTTGTCTGAGAACGAAATTTTACATATAGTGCAACTCGATCTACTACTGCCGCCGCTACCGGCTCCGGCCGACTGCGGCTCGCCTCCGGGATTGATTATTCCGTGTTTAGCTCGTTTATGTTTCCACAAACTGGTTCTCAGTGGGAAACGCTTGCTGCAAAGATCGCAGACGTACGGCATCGGGTCTGGCTGTTGAATGGGTGTGTTGTTGGTAAAACTTGAAAAGTTAAAACTATTGAACTGTGGCGTGGATAAAGCGATTCCATTTTCATCGACATTGTACTCGTCCTCTTCGGTGGAAGCGTGCATAGTGTTCTCCTCACTATCGTTCCTATCATTAATAATATCAGCGTGCAACACCTTTTTGTGCTTCCATATATTTTTCTTGTGCATAAAACCTTTTCCGCATATATCGCACGAATAAGGTGCGTTAGGAACATTACAATTTGGTTTAAACGAGGGAAAACCGGGTACAATTTGCGGAAATTGTCTAATAGGCTTTCCGATGATCTGCGGGGAGAATCCTTTTGGATCTCCCGGTTTCCTATTAGTGGTGGGCACTTTAGCGTGTATACGCATATGATTGGAATAAGCCTGGCGACTCTTAAACGATCGAATGCAGATGTCACAAAAGAATTCCGAATCGGCTGCAGCGTATGAAGCCGCTCCGGGGTGACTTTGTTGGACGTGCTCAGACAATTTCTGCGGAGTGCTATACGAGTTTGGACAAACACTACACGGATAGAACTTGACACGCAAGTGCGTATTCTTATGCTCGGCGAGTTCAGATGGCCGCAAGAACTTTTTCTCGCATTGATCGCAGTGATGTGCAACCTGGTTATGTTCGGCGACCTGATGATCGGTCCAAGCGTCGACCGTTTCGAATATAGCATTGCACTCGGTGCACGAGTAGTGATATTCTTCAGTCTCTTCCTTGACTATACTCATATCAGGTTCGGCGGTTTGTAAGCCCAAAACGCGGTCAGAGTGCTCCATATAAATGTGTTTGTTCAGGTCAGCGGCTTGTTCGAACTTAGAATCACAGTGTTGACAGTAATGAGGTTTCTCTTCGTTGTGTATAATCTTCAAATGTTTCACTAAGTTTGGATAGCTACTGTTCTTCTTCCCGCACAGAGGGCAATCTGTCGGTCTTCCGTCAACACATTTATTCTGATTTTCATTTTGTTCGAAATTACCAGCGTGTGTGGCTAAGGCGTGCTCGCTGAAATCTTGCATGCTGATAAATTTTTCAGGACACAAATCGCACGCTATGTAAACCGTACACTCGCCATTGCGGATATGTTTCTTCCACATGGCCTTGTCTTTGAACCTAGAACCGCAATGGACACACGCCATCGGCACCATAGACTGTCCATCCTCGTGGACATCCAAAACATGCTTCATAATAAATTGTTTAAGTTGGAATTTGGCAGGGCATAGTTTACAAGCATAAGAACGAGCATTAAAAATGTCTTTATATTGAACTTTAGCATCTTTTGGTTCATCTTCTATAACCATGTCATCGGTAATACCATTTTCGTCAAATATAATCTTCCACAAATCCGTGCAAACATTTGCTCTCATATGACTTAGCAGTGCACCAATATGGCTAAATGTAACGACACAATTGTAACACGTATGTTTCGGTACCTTATGACCATTTTTCTGCAGATGTTGGATCACCGCTTTCCTTCGAGGGTGTTCCCTGTCGCAACAGAGACACCGTTTGGTGTTTATTTGCTCTATTATATCGCGATACTTATTAATAAAATCTCTCTGTGTTTTCGTAACATAAACTTTGTCCGGATCGAGATCTTTCGCGTCATTCTCTTCACCGTCAACGGTATCGTTAGCTTCGGCCGATATGTCTAAATCTTCATCGTCTTCATTCAATTCACTATTAAATGAGTTCGTCTGCATATCCTCATTGATTTCAACAACAGGTGTTATGTCCATAGGTGGGAGGTCGTCGTCATATTCTTCGTCGTTGTCCCCTTGTTGCTGTTCTTGATCGTCATATGTTTCGCCATTTTTATTTTCATCTTCTTTGGATTCGGCCACACCGTCCTGACTATCACCCATTTCCTCGTCCTCGTCTTTATCGCTTTGTTGACCTTCAATATTATTTTCATTGATTTCTATGGAATTCCCTTCACCGTCTCGACCCATATTGTTCTCGTCTACATTGTCCTCGTTCTCTCGTTGCCTTGCAATTTCAATTTCATTATCAGAATCCATATCGACAGTATCATAATTGTGGCCTTGATTATTGTCCAAATTTTCCCCGTTTTCTTGGTCGCCTTGCTGTTGATCGTAAACATCGGGCTCAGAAAGTATGGCTTCCACTTGAAACGATGCAATTTCTGGCTCTGAAATCAATGTTTCGGGGCTTTCGGGACCAGAATTTATTATCTCCGGTTCGGAAACGAGTACTTCCGGTTTAGTGGTTAAAAGAGTTTTCAATATTTCTGGCTCCTTCTTCTTAATTTGCAAATCCTTTAAAGCCTTTATTCGAAGAGGATATGGTAAATTGTTGTGTGGTTTAGTCCTAATAGGTACAGGTTTCGGTGGGATAACAACTCTTGGCATTTGTTTAATAGGTACATTCTTGGGCATAAATTGCATTTTGTGGCTAATGGGGTTGGGCATCATTCGCGCTTTAGGATTAAATGGATTCGGTCTAAGTTTTGGTAGCATTACATGTGGATTCTCTTTTTTGGGTTTAATTTTGTTTGTATACCTATCAAAACTGTGGGCAGTCAATTCGTGTCGTCTAGCATTATGGGAGTATCTGTACGCTCGTCCACATACGAGACAATCTTTAGATGCGAGCTGTTGTATTCCCTGTCGAGACTGTAAGGTCTCTCCGGTGGGTCGCATCACTGTTATCGATACCTCAGGCATGTTCGCGACAGGGGGGTACTGGTCACCAGCTTCGTTCATCTCTTCATCCTCTTCTTCTTCTTCTTCTTTGTCACTTTCTGCACCCTGTAAAGTTATGAGATAACCATATAAATTACAGATGCTGACATAAAAATAACATCTGGCTGCCTGCCTGCACTCACTTGTGTATAAATTTAAAATACCACCATACCAAATTTTATCAAAATTAATTCAGTGGTTAACTGTTACATAGAAGACCAACTAATCTTACATATAAAAAAAATCTCGTCTCACTCACGTGATCAACTCCAACTTTGGTCCAATTTTATCTCAATTATCGACCTCAATATAAAATTGCACCCATGCGAAGTCTGTAGTGGCTCGCTAGTATTGCATATATATTGTATAGTATTGTATGCAATAGCATAAATATACATGACGCAATGAAAGACGTAATGAATGACGTAAGACGTATTGAAAGACGTAATGGATATTAAGATGTACTGGTGTAGTTAAACGAAGTTTACCTAACTTCAATGTGTGCAAAGGTCGGTAGGAAGCCTGACGGCCCACTTGATGAGATGGATCACCGTCGCCTATTAGCACATGCATCGGCATAGTGATTGTAATTGTGCATTTCAAGCCGAGATTGGGCTCTAGCATATCTCTCCCACTCACTAATACACAGTAGACATACTACTATTTCACAATGGTCGTTGGTAAAGTTACTAATAATAATAATTAGCCAATTATTATTATTAAATACTAGTCTTAGATTAAATTGTTTACGTAATGTAGGTTCCTTTTGTTTGGACGTGTGTTTACCAGTTAATTGAAAGTAATAGTTAGAATACGTCCATTTATCAATTGCCTGATGTTGGATTGGTTGTTGTAAAGGTGTTCTTTATTTATTTGTGGAAAAAATCTGTAATTTAATCTATGAATATGATTTCCACCTTTACCAGACATCAGAAGTATAGCCTAAATGGTCACAAAGTTAAGTATCTTTCCGATTTCAGCTTTCCAGTCCATTATTTTAGGAACAATAATGCCAAAAACATGCGAGTTGGTAGAGCTTTTCTTCTTCACTGTTATAATTCAACACTGTAAGTGTTTGTTATATTGCAGACTTATTAAATTTTAAATAAGTAAAAAAAACTATTTATGTAACATACAAACATATTGACATTATCTTTGCCAAATAAACTGTTTTAAATCAATTTTACATACATACACTAAATGATATTTAACATGACATTGAAACATAATATTAGCTATAACTTATGCTGGTCAACTGAAAGTATATAACAACTACAAAAAAAAAAAAATAATAATAAAACCTCATGCAACTAAAAGTTTTATACTTTTAAAAAAGTTTAGATTTATTATAATATATTTTTTTAGTCATGTTTTACTACATACTTTGAAATTAAGATCATGGTTAAGCCAATTTAAAATTCCATCTAATAAATAAAATACAGTAGAAACCGGATATAACGACTTCGCTTATAACGTCTAACCGTTTTTAACGACTAAAATGCGAACGCAAGTTAGGTTTCATATAGACATACTATGATATTCGGACAAAGTCGCGTGCAACAGCTAGTGTATTATTTTTAAATTAGTTTTTGTTAATTTTAATATATTTAATTTAAAATAAAAACATGATAGTACATAATACAAAACAAGCCTAAAGTATCAAGTTGTTTCGTAGAATGTGACGCCGTTTCCTTAACGGACACTATATCCGAATTCTAATATAACAGTCACTTGCATAAATTGAAGTATATAATATATTACTTAGTACATTTAATGCAAAAAATATCAGAATGCTCTTTGCATATAGAAGTACCACACTTGGCACAATACATTCGCGTCCGTCTGTCTCTTTTGGTCGTTACTGTGCAGACGCTACATCTCTTTCGCATATTACTTCTTTTTACATCTTCGAAACGCGAAGTCTTCTGTTGTTTCACCGATTTCAATTCTACATTCACAAATGAATTTTGCATTAGACTTAAAGCCAGCTCTCTCAGGAACAACCGTCTCTGTATTAAACACGAACTGTTTGCAGAACTCCAAATGACTTGCGAATTCACTGCGGCTATATTCAAAAGAGTAAAAAACAATGAGAGCGTCCAACTGTTCGTATGCTGCATGGTCGTATAGTAATGCATAAGTACGTCCACGACTTCAACGCAAGATTTATTCTTCATATAAAATTTTACTACATTTCTAAACTTATTCATTACATAATCCGGGTCATTTGTCACTACATTAATTGATTTCGATTGAGATGTAACATACGACGATAAAATACATTCATCGTTTAGATATCCAGTCATAACTGATTGAGGTTTTCGAAATTGGGAAAAAAACGTTGGCGGTATAAACTCTTCAGTCGGTTTGACTGCGGCTACGCTAAACAAACTGTGTTCGGTTTTCAATGTTTCCAGCAATTTTAAGGACGTAAACCAACTGTCCATTAGGACTGTTCTCCATGAACCTTGCAAATGTTGAACCATTTTTTTTGTCACATCTTCAACACCGAAATAACGGTCCACAATTACATCAACATTACTTATATAGAAATTAGACGGGTCCACTAGGAGTGCCAACTTAATGCCAGACTTTATAGGCTTTCTATTAATATTGTATCGGAATGGACAAGGCCCGTAAACCGGCACAATGATCTCATCGATGACAGCTATTCTATCTACGTTGAAAGCTGTTCTACAATTCAAAGCAAATATTTCAAACACTTTACGCATTCGCTTCATAACGTCAGACTGTATAACACTATCGTCATTCTCTTGACTGAAACGAATGTTTCGAAGTAAAAACTTAAATCTATCATACTTCATAGACTCGATGACACAGTTGAATCCGTAATCACTATGCCAAAGGTCACAGAGTTTGGTATGAGTCGGTCTCATAATGCCATGGAAATACAAAATGCCTATCAAAGTCTTCAATTCGGGGACATTCATGACGCTAGATGATATATTTGCGTTTGTTGATTTGACAATATGATTCAAGAGATCCTCTGTGAAAAACATTTGCCATGCAAATCTCGGTCGGGGACAACTTTTTGAGGTCAGCTTCCTCTTTTTCAAATTTACAACAGATTCGCACTCTCTTTGTAAGTTTTTTGTCATATCTGTATTTAAGAATTTCGCCATAAGTCGTCCATTTTTGCACATATAACCATCTTTGGAGTCCACAAATTCCTCATCAATGTCCGACTGCAAATCACCTTCTGTGTCCGAGTTGTGATCGGAATGTTGCAGGTCGTCAAACTCCTCTGTGTTTTGCAGTGAATCGATTACATCATCGTCTTGAACTATATCCAATATTGCATGCACTCGATGCCAATCCATACGAGGATCTAATTTCTGCGAATGAAATTAATCCAAATGAACTATTCTCAAACGGTTTGTTTCTTCAAGCAAGTTGCAAATTTTCTTCACTAATATTATTAATGTGACATAAAGATTTCCAGCGTGAAAAACAAAAAGTCAAGTAAAAAAAAGTAAAAAACGTGTCATGTCAAATATAATTTAAGTATATCTGCAATAGTGAATATCTGCAATGCTTGTGTTAATAAATGATAAGACTTTGGACATGTAATCTTTACCTTATCACTCCTCGGTGTAAGCCCTAACGAAGCCAAGATTGGTGGGCCTTCAGGCTGCAATTTGCTCCCACTATTCTGCAATACCATTTATTATTCATAAGAATACTTAGTAAATAATATTTTTTTACAAAAACATTACGTTAAATAGATATTGATAAAACAGAAATATTACTCTTTTGACCTAATTAGTTTAAACCTAAGTTAGTGCTTTAATCGAACCAATGACTTCTGCTAGTTCTGTATGTTCTTTCAAAATGTTCCAAGTTATTTGTGTATCAAATTTTATCAAAATTGGGTCAGCTGTCAATCAAAATGTTACTAATAAATAGACCAATTTTGCATTTATAACATTGTACTATTTCTTTTTCTTCTCTAAGTTATCTTTAAAAGTCATCCTTCATTCATTTTATAAGTTATCCTCAACGATTTTCTAGAACTAGAAAATTGTTGGGTCCTTATGTCATTTCAGAATATTTTTGTACTAATCATTTCTTTTTTTTTCTTAAAGCTTAAGTAACTATATATCTTAAATAATAAATCATTAATGCAATTTAAATTCTATATAAACAAAATTGTAGATAAATACTTAGTAAATTTATTGATTGTTATTGTAAAAAATTTACATTAAAAATTTTGCAGATATTTTGACAGTAAGTAAATATTTAAATTCTAGACAGTTTACTGATTGCTTATTTTAATATTTTAATGAATTGTAAATATTACATAAAACTTTAAAGTTTCAAATTTATCTTTTAAGTTATCTAAATGTTTATATAATTACCTGCCAGTGTTTTTAAAAATGTCCTTGACACCAAAATGGTTATGTTTAATACATACTTATATATTTGCTATACCAACTATACTTTGATATTGAATAACATAAATGTTACAAATATTTATCAGCTTGTGACTCATACATACCTCAATGTCAGGATATGATCCATCAATAACTACTCCATCATCATAAGCCTCATCTGATAAAGGTTCATTTTTTATCTTCACCTGAAAAATACATAAAAAATCGACAATAGGTAGGTATAAAAAGAAGTCACCAACCACAACTGACAAATGAAGAAACAAGTTCCAGAAACAAACCTCTTCTAGTTGGCTGCCATCTTTTACAAAAGATTCTAGTTTGTTTTGGGCCTTCACACACACTGACTTAAATATGTGCCAGTTATTGACATTGTCCATGCATTTCTTGCAGACATTTGTCGGAAGGTCGTCATTCTCGTTAATCTGAAAAAAAAAATAATCATACGCAATCATTGTACGAAGTTACGAAGGCCGAAAGACGCGCGCATTTCATGAGAACAAGGCGAAACCGCGCCTCGTAATATAAGTAGATATGCGGCGAGGAGAAACTAAGTAGGCGTAGGTATAAGCGAGCGATGGCGGACGGCTTCTCCTCGACCGAATAAGTAGAAGCGAGTCGAGTGGCAACCAGAGCCCCTCGAGGGTTAGCGCTCGATATACGCACACACCTACATCCCACGTACAGCTACAGCGCACGCCGACATCGACACTCGTAGACTCGTTCGAGGAACGGGCTGCACCGTCCTGGTCTCGTCCGATAAATCAATACGCTTTATGTCCAATGCGGGGGCTAGGTGGCACTATTCAGGCCCCCTCCCGGCCAGATGCCCGACAATAATGCCCTCCCGACCCTCATGATATGCGCCGTTCCTAGCCGGCTGCACGGAATGTGACGCGACGCGCCACGAGCCGAGCGATAGCCTCAACATTACAAAATGGTGGACGATCTTACGACATCTCCACCTAAACGCAGCGTTGCCTGTCATTGCTCGATACGGGCCGGATGACGAGTTCTCACGTACACCAAAAGTCCACTTTCACTCGAATCACTAAAATATCGCTTATTTTGTGCATTTCTTACCTCAACAGAGACGCAATCCTTGATTTTCGAAGCGAGGACGGGAGGTTCCGAGTCATCCGAACTGGTGGTAGGGAAAATCGGCAGTAATTCGCCTCTAGATGACAAGCACAGTCTACAAACACGATCATAATTCACATTCATTGTAAATAAACAAAGATTCGTACGGTTTTACACTATCTAAAATGATTTAAAAAAGGACGCCATGTCACCACGAGCACTTCAACACAAAGCACTGCACATCGTTCTTGCTTGAGCACGAAAGCGGGTAAAGTGGCTGATGATGAGCACGAGAAGTCGATAGGTTCGTTCGAGACGGCTGGGTCGGTCGTGTCGCCGACCACCTGCCGTTCTGCGCATGTGCGAGTAGAATGGCGTCAGGGCCACCAACATAACAAAAGTTACAATTCGAAGTTTCCAGAGATAACAAACCATTCTTACAGATGCTTCAATATTACCATAGCTAAATATATTTAGTTATGATATTAGACTGTGACAGTTATGGGCATTATCATTTAATGATTATTTTTTTAAAAAATAATATTATTTTCTATTATCTTTTGTTAGAAAATTATACCAAAATTATTGGCAAATTATGTCAAAATTTGATATTTTAAATGAAAATTTAACTATAAAAAAAACCATGTAACCAGTTACATATATTCTGAGGTTTCTTTTATGGGGAATATCCCACTCAAAATGCCAATATTTTTTATGATCTATACTTCTATACTAATAAATAACATTGAAGTGTGTGTTTGTAATGTCAAAATAACAGCTTTTTACTAAAATACTGTATATTAAGATAACGGTAGTATTAATAAATCTATGGTATATACCGTGCTTGTAACAAAAAACATATTTTTAAATTTTTTATATCTATTCTGGGTAATCTCCGAAATGGCGGAACCGGTTTTAATGAGACTTTTACTGGCATATAGGTGAAGTTATAAGGAGTACCTAACTTAGATTACATTTATTTTAGAAAAATAAAAAATAAAATTATTATAGTATATAAGCAGTGTCTAGTACCGTGCGCAACGAAGCGTGGCCGGGTTCATTATTTTAATACCATTTTAAGAACTACATGGTTTTTTTTATAATGTTTTAATTTGTGCTATGTGTTTACTGAAATTTAAAATTTAAATCAACTATAACCCTCAAGTATTATGGTATTAATTAATTTTTTGTATATTTTGTTTGTAATATTATTACATTTTTTTTGTTTTAAAATCAAAAATCAAAATATTTTTTTATCAATTAGGTTTCTACAAGAAACTCTTTTGATCGTCATTATGAATTTAAATTTATTAGGGTTTCGGGAAAAAAAGCCAAGATGACGATCCTGAGAAGAAACCCCGAAAGAAACTCAGGATACTATACTTTTTGTCATCTGTTTTTTGTTTTACGACTGAATACATCAGCTTTATGAACGGATTAACTGTTCCTCATTCAACACATACGGCCAGAAATGGCAAAAATGGAACCATGAGCACTCAACATTGTCTCATAGTCTCGCAATATCCTTAATATTGGCATTTCGTGAAAAAGGAATATTGGATTTTAATACCGAAAAGTTTAATTCCAAAGTAAAATATTTATCTATCGAACCCGTGGTTTCTCACACCTGACACATATTTGTTGTCTCTTTCCACATCTGGAATGAAAATGGCGCCATATTCAAACACAATAATTAGTCGCAAGCAACGCCTCGTGGCGGGAATTATGAAACTTTTATGCATTTCGTAAGTTATTTAATTTTTATATCTTTAAAATTAAACGCATATATCAAAAACGCTTGCAAATAATCTTAGACTATTCTCATGTTTATTTAAAATTATGATTTTGTCAAAACTAAATAGAAGGTATAGAAAAGTGAGATGGAAATAGTAAGGGCTACCAACATTTAAATATATACAACTAGACCGAGCGGGTGATGGTACTGGTAGCGGGGGAAGATTATTAGTGAATGAAGTCAAGAATGAGATTTCGGATTGCAAATTGTAGAACTAGGTAAGTATTTTCTTTCCTTCTATTGTTTTTATTTTGTTGTCCCTTTTACCTGCTTCGCACATGCAAAGATAGGTATTGTTTATTACTAATAATGCTTACGGACGGAGAATAGGTAAAGAGTTTCTGTATAGAACTTCCACAGTCTTCCACAGTTTATATATTCCTTTATTAGAGTTTATAATACTTATGTGTAATAAATAAATGCTTGAATTTATAAATATTCTACTTCTAAAATATACTAAATAATCACGACGCATACTTACCATTACTACTGTAATAATAATAAAAAAATTCTCGTATCTTTTTATTACCTACCTAGGTGTTTACTTACCTACATGCAAATTTCAGAATTTTTTTATCATATTTTATTTACATTGGCCATTTTGTAGATTCTGAAGAGAGCGTAACAGGTAAAAATCTGAGGGTGCAAGGTTAGCGCTACATGGTGGATGCATTCCCAACCAAACTCTCAATATTTGCTGAGTGGATAGATGTGAGTGGTCTGACTTATAAAATAAGAAATCTTTTTCCTTGACTTATTATTTTAGATTTTATATCAGATTTGTTCTTTCTTCTCAGCATTTTATAGGTACTTCTTCAGTTTACCTGTATGGCATAGGCATATCTTACTTAGGTATAGACAAAACCTGAGCATGTTGTGATGATAAAATTGCGAAGTGCCTAAATATGGTTTCCCTGTCCTATACAGGTGGCTAGAATTCAATAGAATTTAGATATTTTCACCTGTGCCAGTAAGTACTGAATTTGAAAACAATTTTAAACCAATTCCATTATTTTGAAAGCAAAATCGTACCGATAATTCTAGCAAAAGCATATAAAATCGCGTAGCGAAGTGGTGGCGAAGTGCCCCTGAAATAAAGGCACGGTAACGAAAAGAGCCCCTGAAGAAAGCGGAGCGGAACCTAGGAATGGACAAGAGGGGAATGTTTATACAAACTCTATAGCGTAAGGTAGTCTGTTCCCAGGAAAGCAAAATTCAGAATAATGCAGACGCATACACTCATCAATTCTCAGAATTGACCCACTACTTACCTGCTTGCCCGTTGTAAAATACAATTGGCAAGCAGAAAGTATGGATGATACCGCATTCCGTAGGTCCATTTGGCGGCAGTGATCATGCCTTACAGAAGATCACGTTCTGCTGGAACATGAGTTGTGTTACCTAAGTTAAGATGCTTAGAGTACATTCCTTTTTCCCTGCCTGGTCCTTGTGTTTCTTATCATAAACACATACTTAGTTGTGTTTTTGCTCAGGAGAGCGCCAGAACTGTTTATGAACACTATTTGTTTTAACATTCCTGGTCTCTCCTAGGTAGATAGACTGAGTCGGCTTCTTCATTGCTGAAGAACCACTAGCTGCTTCCATTCCACCCTGCAAGGTATCATAAAAATGCCTTGGATAATGGTTATAATAAAATTCTTCCAGTGTCGACAACGCAGTGCCATTCCCTTTGTTGTTGATCAGGTAATTAGACGACTGCAGCTACTTACCATCAAGTGGGCTGTTGGCACATTTTATTTTTAAATTGTTAAGTACTTGCAAAAATTAATGAAACCACAATGTATCCTTCATTATTTATTATATAATTAAATAAATTGTATACTTCATACGAATAATGTTTACACATATAATATTTTCACGAACAGGCAACATCCAATTTCAAAATACACAGCAGTACTCAAATATTTCACTTATATTTTCTATTTTCCCAAACATTTACTTAGGTATTTATTACGAAACTGCAGATTATTTCAATTTAACAAATTAAGCTTACATTGCCTAGATGCACTTTAAATGCATAGATTTATTTTTAAATAAAAATACAAAGGTAATTAATTATACATAATAATATATATTATAATATATTTCTGTGGCCGGGAAGCCCGGGAGCGTGTCGCTAGTAGGTATACTATAATTTATATATTGTAAATTATAATATATAAATATTTTTAATTATTGATGACACTAACATACAAGCTTCATACTCGTATGACCAAATCTCAAACAATCACGAGTTGCCTAATGCGCATTATTCAATCCTGTCATCGTCAATTACTGTACAGCGACACGCCGTCACGTGACTGTCGTCATCGAATTTATATTTTTCAGACGTTACAACAATTACACAACGGTTAGAAAAAGAGGATGTAGTCTCTCTTTGTGTGTTCTACAGACTGTATACCTAATGGCGAGTGCTCCGATGAATTGTTTCAATTAAATGCCTAGTCCCAATTTATATAGCACAGTACTGCGCGCTATAGATGCGGATTTCATCTTGATTTCTTGGATAATTGCATACCTATAGAAACTCTTGTCTAAATGTTTTCCACCTACAAGCAGGGTTCGCAGCACAAATGATGTTACTTTTAAGTCCTTAGGCGACGGTAGCCACCTACCATCAAGTAGACTACATAGCCTGCCCGCCACCCATTACGTATATGTAATTAAAATAATTGGCCATATTAGATTAAATGTTTCTAAAATTCAATAAATACAATAAACAGACCAAAGCAACTCATCCTACAATCTTAGGCAATCGGGCGGTTAAATTTAAACTTAAGATTCATTAATCCATTATATTTTTATTTATTTCATTTGGTAGAGTATATAACTACACCTACCTATCATTTTTTATATTAATCTATGTAGAAGTTAAATATATATAATACTTATGACCCGAAAATCTCCAAGTTTCACATTATAAAGTTAATAAGTGAAATGTGATATTTATTCTCTGAATATCTACATAATGGAGTAAGAATCTAGAATTACAGATATATTGAGAATCTAAAACCGTAGCATATAGGTACAGGGCAACTGTTTTAGAAACAATAATTTGATGTATAATTGGCATCGTCAAATTGTTTAGTTGAATAGTCACAATAAAAAATTTAAAATAAATTCTAAAAAAAATTAATAAAGCAGAGGCAAAAGTTGGACAAAGTTAGGAAAATTCTAAGTATTGTATAAATGTAACGCCTACATATCATATAAGTAGGTTCAAGTTAGTATTCAATGGTAAACATTAAAAAATGATTCGTAATTTATTTTCTTGTCTAGTTTTCTAAGACATCTTCTCTATATAAGTAGTTATTATATGGTTTCGAATTTGCCTTACATTCTCAGTTTAAAAAATATTATGTAATTATAAGTACCTAGATATATAGGTATAAATAATTTATAATAATTATTAGAAATCATTTAGGAAGTATCACAGGATTTACTTTAAAACAAATCGCCACGATTGATATGACACGTCTTTTGAGTTGGGTTAGCTAAGTAGGTATATCATACTAATAATAATTTTTATTTACTTATGTCTAATTTTTAGTAAGTACAATAAAATCACAATAAATAAGTGTATATTTTTACAAGCTTTTATTACACCTTACGGTATATTTTTATAAATATACATATTACTTATCTAATTATAATAGCTCAAATACCTAAAAGCTGTAAATAGCGCTTTTTAATTCAAAACATTTAGAAAAGTTTAGTTAGAGTTATATAAAATTCAAAATAAATTTCATTACATTCCTCCAAAAGTTTTGTGCATATATATTTGTTATAGATGTATATTTATCATAGGTATATCAGTTAAATATAGTGAAAATATTTCTACCAAAGACCACAGTAATTTACATGCATGTACAAGTTTTTATATTATTTATATTTCTTTATATCTATATCGGCGGCCAAACTTATAATCAGACAAATCATGAAACGCCTAGTTCCACTATTACTAGTGTGTGATGTTTAGGTACTTTCATGTAGTTATGTGTGACCATTAGTGAGTTTATAATATGACTACTTATTAAATTAAAACATGATATTTCATGTCCCAAAAACAGATCGAAATGGAAGCAGATAGAGATTGTGACTAGGCACAGCTTAATCAGTCTAATTTTACAATTGGCCGCCGACATCTATAACTATTGCTATTAAAATGTTTTTTCATTGGGAATACTGAATATTACTTATTATGAAATTTTGATTAAATGAGACAATAGCATTAACTTGATGTTGGAACCCATCACAATGAAGCACATGCTTCAAGACATAGTCAACCTGATTTGTATGACTAAAAGAGAATGACCATTTTAATTTTAAATTTGGAATCCTCGTGCACAGCAAAGAGGTTTATTTAAACGTCAAATGGTCTACTTTAGTTTTACACATGGAGAATAAAGATAAAGAGAACTAACTTATATAGGAGGTTAAACTGAAAAACTGTCAGGCTACAACCATTAAATAGTGGTTTTTATATATTGGCCAGGTAGACGTTTGTAAAAATGCTAATACAACGCCGCACCCAAATGCTACCTACCTACTACTGGGCCTCCTATTTAAGGCGGCCGACCGACACTTTTTCATGTATAGAGTTGGTCCTCCTCACCTCTATTCTCCATGGTTTTACATATGAAAAGGTAGTGTGAAATAAAAATTATGTACACGGTGGACAAGACGATCTTTGCTCTTGTACTGGCGGCGCGCGCACGGCTAGTCTAGAGGGGTCTGCGGGGTTAGCTTTGGCGACTAGAGCGCGCGCCACGCTAGCAAAGGCGGCCTCTACATTTAGCCCGGTTTTCGCAGACGTCTCCATAAAAGCAACTTGGTATTCTCTCGCTAACCGTTGCCCCTCCTCACGCCTTACCGCTCTCTCTAGGCCGCTGTCCGATTTATTACCTGGAAGCAAAAATGTCAAGTATGGTTGGCATTCTCACCATGTACCCAATATTCAATCAAGCTATGTATATTATCTACTAGCTGACTCGACAGTCAATCTATATTTATAAAATTGTTTGTCCTGAATCAATCATTACACAGCCAATACTACTGTCTAGAAAGCTGAAATTAGGAACACAGATTCATGTTACTACGTAAGCTGCAGCCGCTAAGAAAATATTTTTGAATATTTCAACACCGTGCGAACGGGAGTCGCTTAGTTTCATATAATAATACCATTATGGATTTTCCAAAAAAATTCTTTCATTGAAACTCTGACCTGACATACCTACAACAAAATATAATCAGCAAAATCGGTCGCGCCGTTCTCAAAGTGATGATTCAGTAGTCGCAGGGCACACTGCGACATAACGGGACTCGACATAAAGGGAACATAGCTTTGTTTCGCAGTCATTTGGGCAGCCCGTCTGGTGGCAGTAACACTTTTACAGAAGACCACCCTGGAATAACAGTATATGTGCTGTTGTGTATCGGTGAGTGAGTAAGGGATGACAGAGCCCATTTCCCTATCCTTAATCCCGCTTAATGGTCGGCAGCGCATTTGCAGCACCTATGGCGTTGCTTGTGTATGCGACGGTAGCCATCTACCATTAAGAGGATCGTCAGTCTGTCTGTCGACTTTAATATAAAAAAGTGGCAATGCCAAAATTTTTCGTAAAAATCGGTCAAGCCGTTTCGGAGGAGTTTGGTTACAAACACTGTGATACGAGAATTTTATATATATAGAAGATAGAATAAGTACTTAGATAGCATTTATTAGATGGACATTGCCTTTAATTTAAGTTAATTCTTTAAATTTTTTGACAAACCGAATCTATAAACTAAATTAAAGTGTATGACTTTCTCTTTGGTTAATCTTCGAAAAGGTTTATAAATTTTAATATAACATTCGTTGGCAGATCTAAAGGCTATTTTTTATGCTGGAAATGTTTGGAGATTCAGAAAATAAGTAAAAGGATTCATGCTGTGTTAGAATTAATGTGTATCTGGTTACATAAAAAACAGTGGTAAGTAAACAGGAAAGAAGAATAAGTATTACACATACCTAATAACATAATGACGACGTCATCCTGGGCGTACTCTCTTATCTCGCCGAGCCATGCGCGGATGTTGTCAAAACTAGTCTTGTTGGTTACATCGTACAGAAGGAGCAAGGCTGAAAATTACAATCACCAATATAGGACTACACTTAGTATTACAATATAATTTCGCAACCAAATTTTTTGTAGAACAAGTTAAAACTTGAAAAAATGTACCCAGGTCAAAATTTCTTAATAAAAATGACCCTCACAATAATTAGTAACCTACTGTACCTATGTTTAAATACATTAAAAGAACAGCATTTGGACATTTTAATGAGATATGAACACTTTACTGTTAGCACTCCAAACAAAAGCCGTATACTGCATTTCACATTTTAAATACATGTAGGTAGGTATCGAAAGGTTAAAAAAGATGCATGAGATACTATTAATGCCATCTATGAAAAAACGATGAAAAATCTTATTCTCATACATTATTATTTGCCAAAAACTATTAAATTTTATAGTGTTGCTCTGGTATACTCAGCTATTAGTTAAAAATAGAGCGAGCGCCTTATGTAAATGCAACAGCAATGAAAGCGACTAGTATTCTTTGCATATACCTTATAATTAGGCAATAATCATATCCATTATTATTTGTATTTTTTGCTGTCGACTACATGAAAAATAAAAATAAAATATTCTTTCCAAATATTACTTTTGGAAAGTTTCTGAATATTTAAATATACAGTAAATTAAAGCATTTAGCTGCCAATAGTCAAGGGTTTTCAAAAAACATTTTTAGATACCTATTTATTTTAGTAAATACTTACTTAGTATTAATATACCTACCTATTGATACATTTCTGCTCACAATTCCCATACTTATCGCTCATCTTGTCCCTCACCCTTGTCACTCACCTATTATCACGTAGATAAGGTAGCGAATTTGTATCACCCTGATGTGGCTCGTGTTGTGTTTATAAGCGACAATAGGCATATTTATTATTATTATTATTATGTACCATTAAGCCAACTAATATAGATTAAATGTGATTATCATTAAAAAAAAATTAAGTCGTCAGACATCAGTCGTGTACTCAGTGTGAACTCTAATGTCTGCTGGATTCGCTAAAATAGTAGGTGTAGGTAATAGCTATTATAGTAGATATGTTGTAAAATAATAGCAATGCTCTGTTTCTATGCAAAACATAGATAAGATTTCATCGAAAATAGGCACATAAAACTAACACAATATCTAAACATTTACAAAAGATCTCTTAAGAGATTATTCTAAATAGGGTTTATATTATTAACTTATATTAAAATAGGTATATACAATACCTACTTATATTACAAAATGAAAAAATTAAAGTGCGGAAATATCAAATCATCATCGTGCGGAAAATCATTAAATAACAACTAAATACTGTTGTATAAAAAACCTACATCAGTAATATTACCTACTTACATAAATATAAATTACAAATACACGCTTTTCAAAAATTACTTTTTATTCTTTCTTATATTTCAAAGGTTATTATTTGAATAAATCATTGCGATAAGTATAAATTATAATGATACAGCTATTTTAATTTTGTGATCTTTGGAAAAAGAAAAAGAAAATAAAACTCTAAAATCCTAGTTAATATTATAAATGCGAATTTTTGTGAGGAATTGTGAGTTGACAAAGTTGTGTGAGTTGGTAAAACTATTTTATATTTATATTTTTATCCATTAAGGATATGTATATTTTTCAAATTATTTCCTTGTAATGGCGTTACTCATATCAGTTTCTTCATGAGCCATTAGAAATACATTAGGGTTTTTAGGGGGAAAATTATGTTTTTTTTATAAATCGGCTGAAAATATGGTTTTGAAACTTCTTTCCTAAATGTTATTATGTAAATGTTATTACTTACCTAAAAATGTGACAAAACTGTCTAGGTATTTAATGACTAGATATTTACGACAAATCTGAATCAAGAGCCCAGGAGCATATAATATGATCATTTCTAAAACATTCATACAATTTGAACTGGTGCAACACGTCTGGTGTCGTATGACCAAATGTATAGTTGGTCGGGACGCATGACACTTGCGTAGTGTGTGATAGACCGGTTTGTTAGTGAAAGAGGTCGAGGCCGCACCTTGACTGGTACAGCTTCAACCGCCCGCCGCCTGATTCGGCCGATTTTCCTTTGCCTAAATCTCAATTAACTAACTCTATGTTCAACTAGACGACTGGAACCCACTCGTCTAGTTCATGTCGCGTAGCGTCGCGTTTTATTGTGAATGTGAACTGACGCTGCTAAGAAGCAATAACAGGCAAGTTATAGAAGGGTGATTTTAAATTTTTTTTTTTTCAAATAGTAATATTCCCTAAAAAAGTTATAATCCCTTGCTCCAATGTTGAAGAAAACATCGCAAAGAATCCTGCATCTTTGAGGAGACTAGTTATTTTTAAAGATACACTCAGTATGGCCTAATATACCTAATCTAGGTACTTATATTAATTAAATCATAAATAAAATCCTTCTTTTTCGGACCAAGCGCTTTAAAACATCCTTTTTTATGTGCACTGTTTAGGATTGGAACTCTCTGCCAGCGTCTTTATTTTCGTGCTCATATAACCCAAATCTTTTCAAAGTTCTTGTGAATAGGCATTTTATGGGTGAGCTCGCTCCATCATTGGCCTCATCTTCGCTACACAGCTCGATGTTGGTCAAGAGCAAGCCTATCTCTAATAATAAATAAATAAATAAATAAATAAATAATTAATGTCATAAAGAAGCATACGCCTAATTAAATGTATGCGAATTACGATATTTTCTTCTATCTTCTTAATATACCTAAACTTCGAGTTTTTAATCAAAAGTTAGCGGAAACGCTGTGTAAAGCCTTTTAGTCTCCAATCAATATCTAATTTCTTTCAACTTCAAGGTACCCCCTACCTGCTTAGTTTTTAATTTAATTTAATTTTTCTCTTTGCGAAGAACGCGACGGCGACAGAATGTTTTAAAGAGCAGTTTGTCTATTCCGCTTACACAAACAAGATCGATGCAACGATGCAATTTGTATCTTATATACAGGTGTGGCCTGTAATAAGAGCAATAAATTTAAACGATGATTCTATAGACCATAGAGTATACGCAGTTACCTTAACCTAATCATAATGCTCCAAAGTGCTATAAGTATATTATTAGATATAATTATATTATAGCAATCCAAAGTTACAATACATAATCAATGAATTTCATGATCGCTAAATTGTCGGTTATCAGTCGTTAGATGTCTTGGTACAGGGTATTTCCTTGGTATTGGGGCGATGATTCTTAATAAAATAAGATAGTATCTCCTCAACAATCCATCAATCGAAACTAGTTCATAACCTGACGCACTAGAAACTACTAAACTAGAGAGACATTTTCTTTTGTACGTATCGTAAATGTCAATGTCAAGTACTCCGACTGGACACATTATGTCTGTAGTAGGTAGTACATTGCTGGCTCGATTAATTTTGTTAGAAAATAACAGTAAATTTGTTTTTCATTTTAATTAATTGAAACCATTTGGAATTAATAACTGATTCGTTATTTTAATTTATTGCTCTTATTACAGGGCACACCTTGTATATGTATAAAAGTAATAACAAAATTACCATGAGCATCCCTGTAATAGGCGTGAGTTACGCTACGGAAGCGCTCTTGTCCCGCTGTGTCCCATATTTGAAGCTTCACCTTAATGCCGTCCACAGTTACCACCTTATTCTGTTAACAGATGGCGTTACGTGTTACAGTGCTATAATTCAAAACCCATTAATAATTATACTATAACTAAAATATATGCCATCACTTTTTATTTATTTATATACAAGTTAATCACAACATTGATATCATTCATTTCAGCTAGTTATTAACTTTCAAGGCAGATAACATTCTATGTTGCAGTAAGACTTTTTTAAATTTCCAAGAGATTGTCGTATTTTTTTAAAGTAAAGGTCGTCAGACAGGCAGCAGAAAATTGAGGTCTGGGGTAGGTATTTTCAAACAATATGTAATATAGTCAAAATGACTCCTCGTTATACCAACACGTATATCTGCATATAATCAAACCTTCGTACCTACCCTATCGTCGAGGCACTATCACAATAATAGAGCACTTTGGATGGTTTAAAATCACATACTTCAATGTCCGTTGTCACGCAAGTCACTAGGATATTAGCGTCATTGGCACAAATAATATTATAGCGTTTATTGTATTATATTAGTCGCCATCATTGCAATGCTTCAGACCCCAAAAGCGTTTCCTGTCTCCAGGGGTTGTATTGTAATTTGTAATGGTGTAGCTAGGCGTTGTCCCATTCTATATTTAGTTAGTATTATACGCCTGTCTGTCAATATGAAGCACCTACCTACGTGTCTTTTGTCTGTATCTTGTTTGTGTGCAATACGAAATGCGAGGCTTTTGCTCAGCAAAATTCTATAGCACTTTAATGCAATTGTATTATTAATTTTTATGTTAAGACAGGCAGACGGTCCACTTGATCGTAGGTGACTACCGTCGCCTAGAACACAAAGCAACTTCACAGGAGCTGCGAATTCTCACCGACCATTAGGATTAAGGATAAGAGAGGGATTATTGAAAATTGACTCTAAATTGGGAGGGATTATTGAAAATGGACTCTGGTATTCTTTACTCACTGACCGAAACACAAAACACACATGTTGGTATTTTACGGTGGTCTTCTGTAAGGGGGAGGTTACTGCTGCCAGACTGGCTACCCAAATGACTGTGAAACACAGTGCGCCCTGCCACTACACTTAACTGTAAAAATAAGTACCAACAGGTGTCATAATTTGGACTCTTTAAATCCGAGAATGCCTACAGCTTGAAATTAAGTTATAAATTTCCCATTAATGTTGATAAAGAATAACAGTCAACGATTGAGGTAATAAATCAAATTGCAAAAACGGGACAAACAAAAAATCGGGCAATAATAAATCACTCAGGCGAGGAGTCGATTCAATCACAGCTGTGACGCCGCGAAGGGGCGGGAACGGAAAAGCGCGCCAAACTTCGAACGCCAATGGCGTGGAGGCAAAACCGTCGCGTGCACCCATCACTGGTCAATTTCAACTTAGAATCCCTTGAGGATCAATTAATTGTCTTTTTTGCAATATTCATAATGTTCGCTGATCATGAGGTATCATGAGTTATTTTAACGTTATTAAACTCCGAAGATCGTGGTGTGTTAAATAAGTATATATAGGTAAACTAGGTCCAGATTAATTCTAGTCAGCCAGATAAAATATATGACGGGATATCGGTTTGTTTTTTTTCTTTTACCTTTTATAGTGTTTTTAAAAGTGGTATTCACCTTTAATTGGTTGCCACACATGTTTATATGTGTGAGCAAACGTTGGTGGATCTTTTGTAAAAATAAAAATAAAATAAAATAGAAGTCAATTGATTTGAACAATTTGGTGTTTGAAGTGTTGGGTGTAGTTATAGGTATATGACAATAAAATAGCTAATAAACCCTAAATGTGAGTTGGCTTTGATTACCTATAGAGGATAAAGGCGAGGTGGGTATTTCTCGTTAGTACCTAAGGGGATGGTTACTGCCGCCAGATGGGTTGCCCAGTTTATGATTGCGAAACGTCACTAACTTTGCAGGAAATGTGTTCTATTAATTGATAGGGAAAATATCTGACTGACGGTAGGCTATTGTTATAGGTACACCCCCAAATACTAGATAATATCAAAACATCAACCAGTCTTTCAAATACAATTTAAGTTTTGTGGGGAACTGCATTAAAAAGGTGCTGGATGACGGTCGTCAAAAGTATTTTGAACGTTGAAAAAATGCTTGCCTTTTGGCCAGAATGTTGTTTCAGTTAAAACTAGTTTTAGACGCTATAGCTTAATATCTGGTCATTATATACATAGTTATTTACAATAACAATGGCTGGAATTTAGTGCTCATAATAACATGTAAATACACCTCCTAGATTCTATTCTAAAAATTCACCACTGCTTTCAAGTTAATAGAGAACGGATATTTGGTAGGATATTTGCTCGTCGGGAGCAGTACCCGGAAATCGATCCCGACAGTTGATATGTAGTTTCCTGCGAGGAACGTTCCGTCTCGGAAGCGGACTAGCATGCAAGTCTTGCCTACACCGCTGTCACCAAGCAGCATCACCTGAACAAAAAAACACAAGTTGAACATTACACTCACTGAAATTTCAAATTTTAACTGAATCACTAAAATTTGGCAATGGGTATTGGTATTGCTATTATAGTTTGCTGTTGCGTTTCGGTAAATAAATGAGTAAGGGATACCACTCACTCACGTTATCACACTATTATCGAGTTGACAAACGAAATATTTAATAGGCAAAATACAAACAGGATAACTCGCGTGCGCGTGCGAGTTAATTACTCGCGAGTTGACTAATAACTCATCTAGGTCAGCAGCTCACTAACTACAAAGAACGTAAGATCATGTGATCGCTTCTGTCTGTTTGTCAGCTAATAACTTTTTCTAACCATCCGACCTATTTTGATATGATTTTCATTAATGGAAAGAACGGTAAAGGAAGAAAGAATTTCATTTGCAGAGACAAAATTGCATCCGTGCGAAGCTAGGAGTGGGTCGCTATAGTAATATATAAGTATATATATTCGGTTTTTACTAGGCAAAACTGCTTGTTTATGCTAAGTAAGTAACGTCCATTCTTGGTCCTCCTACGTAGAAAGGATGTAGCTATAACAATCAGTACCTACATAGCATAAAATAAAATTTGTCCGTCTGTATGTATGCGCTAATTTCAGAAAGATATGAATGGATTTTGTTCTTGATTGTATCGATGGAAAGCAGTATTTCTGAGGATGGTTTATGTGGAAAATTCATGAATATAGGTACCTATCTTATTTATATTTGCTGAGTTATCACGGTTTTTGTCAAAGAAGACAGAGGCCCCACGCGCACGCCGCAGCGTGGCCGGACTCAGCTAGTAAATAGATAAATGTACTTACTTTTCCAAATGCATCAAACTTTTCTTCGGTTTTGATGCGTTGTTCCCAATGCTCCGTAGGCGATGGAGGTTCACTGTGAGGCATAACTCCTATTTCTTCTGTTTTCTCGTCATCCTCCCTCGCCTCGGGTAGGTTTCGTGCCCATGTAGGTCTCACTCTGCCTACCACTACGCGTTTCTCCAAGTTCCTATTGTCTATGGCGTTCGGATTCCACATTATGCTTTATAAATTCAATTTTTTAATTTATCTCGTATTAAAAAGTCTTTTCATCACAATTAATATTTTTGGTAGGGTCTGTTGCGAGCATAACTTATTTTACTGTTTCTTATTTCATTCATTAACACATAGGTATATTAATTAACTTCGTTAGGAAGACTGAATTTTTTAATGATTAATTTAATTAGAATAATTTTTTTTGACTTGGCTGCAAAACAATACAAAAAAAATAGAACATACAAATAATTATTCAAATAAAAAAATAATTATCTGAAATCGAATATATTTCTTGAAAATTTTTGAATAAAAATCTCCGCTTGAGATTTAATTAAAGACGAGAGGAGTCGGAGTAAATTTACATTTCGACTTAGGGATAATTGGGACGAACCTGTTTGTCGGGTAAGTAATCCGATATTGTTGACGTAAATGTTCTTAAGATAACTTCATATCACTGATTCGTACCTGTTTCCAGTAATTTTGGGTACAACATCAGAAGATCCTTTAACAAATAAATCCTTAAGCTTCCTTTCTGTATTAAAGGTTTAAGGTTTTAAGATTGTTGATGCTTTAGCTAAACATTCTAAATTTTCTTAAGAGTTAAAAAAACAACGCCTGATAAAAATATATGCTAATTGAATTTTTGAAGTTTAGGCGCGTTGGGCATTGTGATGGGATAAAATAATTGATGTAGCTGATATTAATTTAAAATAATTTAAAAAAAGAACAATAAGCAGACAACTGCATATGAAAGTAAACTTACTAGATATGATAACAAGGATCAATATGGTATACATCTCTGACCAATAATCTAGTTTCATATCAACATCAAACCTTTTTAATGGTCTGTCATTATGAAGTTCATGTTAATTAATTATTTTCTATTTAATTATCATTGTGTGTCAGTGTCATATATCTTCTCTAGTATTTCTTGCGATCAATAATTATAAATAAACACGCAATTGTTCAAGTTTTCATTTCTGTCGACACTCCCGGAGTACCAATGTTTTTTTAACATACATTTTCACATTATTAAAACATATTATGTCCCTAAGCAATTTGATATTAAGCATCACAAACTGTAACAAAATTTTGAAAATAAATTAAAAGATAAGACTAAAAAAGTTTTCACGTAAAAAATTCAAATGCACTTTTTGCAAAGAATAACAAAATGCTAAGTTTAAAGTACAAACGAAAGATAGGAGAATTTTCTCTCCAAGCCTGAGGGAGTTGAAATTATAGACGCTTGTGAACCGGTGGTGCATGACTGTGCAAGACAGCTCGTGTTTAATTTTAATTTTTCTTTTTTTTTTAGGGTGCAATAATACCTACTGAGACAAATATTAGCAAGACAAAATTATAAGCAATTTGCGTTGTTATTTATATAATCAGTCTGCATCTGCATCTAATAGTTTTAGTTGCAGTTAAATTCCTGCCCATGGTTGGCAACTCACTTGCAGCATCTATGGCGTTACTTGTTTTATAGGCGACGGTAACCACCTACCATCAAGTGAACCGTCAGCCTGTCTGTTGACCTTACCATAGAAAAAATGATTTAGTTCTAATTTCGAACATTAGTTATGCTGTCTGTTACCTTTTCACGCCTTAACTACTCAACCGATCATTATGAAATTTCACGTTGTCAAGGATACAGAAAAGGGAAGGGTACCTTTCATCCAGAAAAAGTACAGTTCCCGAGGGATCATCTAAAATAAAATAAAAAACTAACGCCTGGCCAAAGTGTTATAGCAACAAGACGTCAAGCGTTATATTGCTTATATATTTATTATTTTTGAACTCGGACGAAGTCGCGGGCATCAGCTTGTTATTAATATTTTATACACGATACCAAAACGTCTAGTTCCAGTTTAGAACAAATTTCTCAGAATAATAACGTCTTACTGTACCATCGTTCGGACTATTCAACTTCCCATAGGTACTCACCAACAAGGTCAGAACGTCCAATTAACATGTGATACTCGTACGCCTGTGAGATGCTAATTAAAACCAATATCATCTACAGAATACTAACACTTGACATAGATACGACATAGATGTTGACTGACTTGGAAGGTTTGTTCTTAGGTGCTGATAACAAATAACCTTAAAAGGAATTAAGGAATTTAATAGGAATTTTTATATAGAAAGAAATTATTACATGATGTAGTGATAGTAAAGGTATCGCTATTAATTAAAAAATTAAAAAATAAGGAACTCACCCTGATTTATTATACCGAAAGAAATGTTTTTTTATATATATTAAGGTCGACAGACAGGCTGACGGTCCAATGTGTGGTAGGTCGCTACCTAATAAACCCCCTTCTAGTAAGTATTATAAATGAGAAAATTTCTTAGCATGAATGAATTCTTTCTCATAAAAACTACGAGTACCTATACTTAATAGGTTTTGATGGAACTTCACTGTTATATAGAACAGAATAAAACATTAGCCATTATTTACAAAGATACGTGGACAAAGTCGAAAGCAAAAGCTAGTAAAAAATATATTAATTTCCAAAAATAATAATAAAAGAATTGTCTCCGTGTCGCCCTCACTTAGCCGGTCAGTGAACTTCAATAATTTAATTCGTCAAGTATTTTTGGTATTATAACTATTGATTCTTTATAGACTATCTTCAATATTGTTTATTATAACTTTTAACGTTATTTTAACGTGGTTGCCCCGGTAAGCCTACTCTGGCTTCTATTTAAATAAATAAAATTATCTTAACTAATATTTTAGTGAGTTTGCTTGTTTATTTGTTACGCTTTTACGCCTTAACTACTGAACCGATCATCGTGTAATTTTGCATACACGTTAACAGTGATACAGAAAAAGATATAGGATTTCGTCCAAAAATAAGGTACTATTCCAAAAATAAAGGAATAATCAAAAATATATTTTAAAAAATGCATAATATTGTAACAAAATATATAGATTATTGTTATAAATTTTAATATTATTTCCTTAGTAAATTTTATAATTAAAGCAATGAGGCGTATCTATGTGTCAACTGACTATTAATTTGTATTTGGGATAATTTAGTTTGTTTTTAGTTCGATTGTTAATATACAACAATGCGAATAGGTTCAATGATATAACTTAAATGGAGTGAGTGTCCTTGAAATTCAGACACAAGTATCTCAATCACTTTCAAAAGCTTTTAACATTCCCTTTGAAACATTTCAAAGACTACTTACTGTAAAAGATAAAGATAAACAAACTGATGTTAATTTTTTATTCAGACAAGCATTATTATTTTGAGTAGGTACATTTCTTTCATTTATAAATTAAGTATGTAATGTGTAATGTAATTTTTATATTTACATTACATATTACATATTTACGTATTTACAAATATTTAAGAAAACTGAATTTATTATTGACTAGCTGGTGCCCCCGACTGCAACCGATTTTTTATAATAAAAAAATATATAATTTTCATATGTTGACCGTTGTTATGGCAAACGTGGAACGTTGCTGACTGAGCCACAGCGAAGCGTGGCCGGGTTTTAAAAATTATTTCGTTAATATAGGTAATTGTAAACTTAGTAGGTAATGTAGGCTGTGCATTAAATAATAAATTCTAAGAATAAAATTCAATATAAACTCTAACGAAAATTAGATTCAAAATTGCACATTTAATATTAAAAAAAGATATAATTAAAGAACTAATTTATATGCTCATGTAAGACGCAGCTATTTATAAATCTTTTCTATATAATTATATTTGTGAGGACACAATGTCCTCCGGCAACTGGACAAATTATCCTGTTAAGGTTCTCAGGGAATCTTTATTTTTGTTAAATTTAACAACGGTCACTCTCCTCTTACAAAGGAGGTATGTACCTAACTCATTCCTGTGTTAACATTATAATAGGTCGTGGAAAAAGTATTTTTCTTATTTTATAGGTAGGTATACAAATTAAAGATAAATTAAAGATATACAATAGAAAAATAACGGGAAATCATTGTTACTTTAATTTTTCTATTTTTAAAATGTCATTTATTTAAGATATCATAACCAACCAGATACAAACAGCACAACCCAAGAGATTTTACTGCAACTTTTTACTTATAAAATGCGAAAAAAAATCTCCCACCTTATATTATAATGGAAAACCTATAATCATAATATAACCGATATTCTTCTATGGCAGTATTATTTCATTAAACATTTAACCAATTAGCATTCAAGTGGAGAAAGGATTTTATTATGGTTATAAACAATGAGGGATGGCGTAACACGCAAAGAGAGGCCAATATTCATCAGTTTCAGGTAAATGAGGTGTAAAACGAGATTGTGGGCTGGGGTGCGCAGGAATGGGGGAAGGGTGGCGGGATGTGTTTACAAAGCACTGCCCTGTCCCAATAAGCTCTCGTAGGTGAACGAGCATTTGCGAGTTGTAAGTAATATTAATATGTAACCCGGTTCCTTTGTTAATGTGCAAACTACCTGAAGGATTTTTTTTTCTTTTTATCGGCAGGCAGGCTGACGGTCCGCTGTTACAAAAAATGAAAAGATCTTGTTGACTTTTATGAGGAAGTTATACTTACTTATTTAAGTGCGAGAGTAAAAATATCAGAGGATATTTGAGTATGTTTGTTACGAAAGTTAGTTTGAATGCAGATGTAGTTTTTGTAGTTTTTGCAGTTGTAGATATAGTTTCGAATCAGAGTGCAGGGTTGTTGTGGATATTCCGCGTCGATTTAGACTTTCACAACCGTATCCACATTCGCAATAATCAATGCGAATCTTTTGCGGATGTGGATATGGGGCTAGTTCTAAATCTGGCAGATTTCCCCAGGATGAAATATGAATTGTTTTTTCCAGTTTTTAATTTAAATTGTTTCAATTATCTACTAAAAGCTTGATTACTTAATAAAAAATTATTAAAATGATCAATTTCAATCATTTGTTTCGGTATTACAATAAACTCACAACACAGATAAACCACAAACTAGGAATTAAATAAGATAAACAGTCAGTGCGGTTTAAAATCATTATAGAAAAGAAGTATCAAAAATCGCTTATCAAAGCCATGTTGAACAAGATACAGTCTTCTGCATTTCTGCTACTTTTAATGTTTCTCCTTTAATAGTCTTTAGGTATATCTTTTGTACAAAAATTCCCGTGATGTGTAATTCAATTTAGTGGGGATGATAAAGGGAGCAGAATTGCTGTGACAGATTATTAAAGTGGATATGGAATCAAATTTACTTTTAAAAACTCTCTATAGGCCCGCTATTAATATATAATAAATATCAGGCTACAAATATAATTTATGAAGTATATGGAGATTTATGAAGCGTCATCTGTTTGTGAAAGGAAATGATAAGGCCGTCCACGTAATATTCGTACAAAAATCAATGAACCTAATTAGTGAATCAGAAGAAATTTTTAAATATGTTAAAATATGTCTTAGAGTTTTACCTACGGTTATATTAATAAACAGATAATTTAAAATTGAGTAGTATGGTAAAATAAAAAAATATATATAAAAAAAACTACTCGCAAATGAAAAAAATATATTCATGAGAAAATGTTTTCTTCCATGCCTTTAGCAATATTCAGGACCAGAACATAAAGTTCGGTCCAAACAAGGGTAGCTGGAAATGACTGTTCTGCTCGCTTACGATTTATGTTCTCTATATAATAAAGTAATATTTATAATTGGCCCTAAACTTCTATGATAATATAAATTGAGTACTGAGTACCTAAGTCATTGCCAGTGGGGAATTTTTCAAATGTGTGAAACGTTTCATAACTATAGCCACAACGTTTAATTAAAGCATTATTAAATTATATCCTGTGTAGGTATTGTCAGTGGTATTATCCTGATGTATAAACCATAAAGATTTAATTTATAACTGTAGTTTCATCAAAATCAGGTCAGTAGATTTTACATTGAAGCGTTGAAAGAGTTACAAAATAATCAATATCGATACTCACAAAACTTACGCATTTTGTTCGCACTCACAATTAAAGGCTTTAACCTTTCGGGGCCTGTTATTATTGTAAAGGGCGACAAACAAGATAATTATTACCTCGGTAACCGTATCCTTAGTTACCTAAGGATACCCTGATACCAGTAGCAAGTTCACTGGCAACCCCGCTAGGTTAGGAGACATAGGAATTTCCACTTTTCCTAATAAGGAGATGAACTTTGACATTAAATAACAACATTTGTGCTTTTATGTTGTGCTGTGCTTTTAAAGTATATTCTAAATTAAGTATCTATATATTTACTTATTTATATGTTTTTCCAATTAAAGTATATTTATTTATTCATAAGTTATTCCAATTAAAGTATATTTATTTATTCATAAGTTATTCCAATTAAAGTACGTATATACTTATTCATATGTCACGTCTCATTCCTTTCCTTTAATATTCAGAATCGAAATAAATGAAGTTAATATTTCATAAAGATCTTCCTGTTTTATTAGATTTACAAGGGACGGATTTTTGAGGCGTTCTTCATGACATGATTTATCTCCAAAATAATATATCAAGTTACGAAACAGAGATTGACAAAATAATAAAATTTTTCGTCAAAATTTCGACTTGACTTTATTTTTGCCACTCAGATCTCGTTAACGAGCTCAAATTGTGTGTCGTGTTTCGCATATTGTTCACCAAATTCCAGATTTTTCGCATTTTATTACATGTGAATCATTCATACCAGATATCTACTTTATAGCACACTAGCGGGACGTCTCTGGCTTCGCACGGATGCCTTTTTTTGTGTTTCAAATTATATATATATATATACCTTCCTCGTTTAACGCTCTTTCCATTAGTGAAAGCCACATTAAAATCCGTTGCGAAAGTTTAAAAGATCTGAACGTACATACAGAAGGACAGACGGCGGGAAGCGACTTTATTTTATACTATATAAAGATTTTAGTCATGTCATCGAATGATGCGGAGTCCGACTGTGATCTATGTAGCTTTGATTTTCTTTATTTTATTTTATCTAGTTAGCAAAGGCTTATTAAATTTCTCCTTTTGTTTTGAAACTCAAATAATAATTAAACAGAAAACGAATTAATTTAAATCTTCAAAGCTAAACACAATCTGAATACATCGGTTGCTGATTTATTTGTGTACCTCTACCTGTGTAAATGATTTAATATGTCAAGTGTGGTGCTCTCAAAGGCCTCGCTGGGCTTTTGATTAAAACCTTTAAACCAAAGGTTTATTAATTCAATTAACCGGTGTTATGACAGTCAATAATTTAATAAAAAGTCCACCTATTAAAAATGCCATAGACCTCTATATTTTATAGTTTCTATATTTCTATGCAAGTAAATTTGGCATTAGCAATTTTTATGTTGAAGTAGCACATAAAAATTTATAAAATTGCATTATTTTTTATGCTGACCGACTTTGTTTCATTTGTGTTAAATTATTAATTCATTGTTGTTCAATGAAAAATATACGAACAGCAGAAGTTAGTCAAATTTAATAAAATGTTATTATAAGTGTTTTTACATGGATATGTAAAAATAAAATAAAATAATATGGTGTATATGCCGATTGGACGATAGACGATCGTATGATGGCTGTCATAATATATTAATATTTCTCTTTGTTCTATAGTTTCAATTTTTTTTAAATTTATTTACAACAACACACACGGTATATCATAACAGGAGTAATCCTAATTCGATGTATCAGTTCCCAATCGAAGTACATTATTTAAATTATTTACATTACACAAATTATAAAAATTACAAAATTGACAAAAACGTCCACAAGAAATTATAAGATTATAAGATAATTATAATAAACCAAAATTACCTACTGAAAGACATCAGAAATAATCCCACCATACTGAATTCGTTCAGTGTGCTATGTATGTTAATACATGTATATCCAATTTCCAATATTCGTTAGCGACCGAGGTTTAAAATGTTATTAATAAAAAACTTATAGAGTAACTCTCTAAACATTAGAAGAACATTAAAATTGGAGTACATTCTAAACTTATAGAGTGCATACTTACTTACATATTTTCTAAATACCAAAATTTTACATCAGTTCTAACTAACTCCAGTATATTTCCTGCTATTGTTAAACAGACAATATCTATAATATACTTATGTATAGCTATACTTCATACACTTTCTGTTTCTCTTCTAACTTCTAACTAAGCCGTCTAACGGATTAGGTAAATATGTTACTGTTTTCACTAATGGAAAAAGCGATACACGAGGAAGATTTAAGATAACGTGCGAAACCGGGAGCGGGTCGCAAGTGTACTTATAAATCTACACTTATCACGACATAATCCAACGCTCTACCTAACTGAAATTCCAAAACTGACATTGGCATACGAGTACCAACTCGGGCTGGACGCTTCATGGCGTCCTTTGATCCGAAATTAGATTACTTAGTACTGATTGACGCAATACGGGAGCTACTCTTACCTATATTGCTTCTATCCACCTTAGAAGGCTGTCAACTACTATTTTTATTAGTTTATTTATTAGATGTTTCATAGGTTTATTACTGTCAGGGTTAGTATGTTTTTATATTGTAACTTGTGACGATAAGGATTGGACCTTTGCTAGATTCACTAACATTTTTCAAGGATAGAAAGTATCTTATATGTTAATCCATGTTATAAATATCTGTGTGCCAAATTTCATCAAAATCCATTAAGCCACTTCTGAGATTATCGTGCACAAACGTACAGACAAACAGATTAACAGACCAAAAATCTAAAAACTATTTTTTGACCTAAGTAACATAAGTAAGCACAAAATGTACAAATGGTTTTATTTTGTTTTTTGAAAAAATATTTAATAATTTACTCAATTATCACACTAAATTTGTTTGTAGAATTGTGTTTTATTAATGCCTGCTTCACTGGTTACCTAAGTATGTTAAAGACATGATCTCACCACAAGCTTAGGTAAGATACAGTTAAATCTATATATCACTTGCGGTTTGGTTTAACACAGGCAGAACACAGGCGTTAAGCATTTTGATTTTTTTTTTTAATTTGTGTTAATGTAAAAAAGCGAACTCAGTAGGCAGGAGCTACTATAGTAAATATTATTAATTAAAGTAATTCTTATATGTATTATGTCATTGAGAGATCGATTTTTCTCCGCATTAGTTCATTGATTTAAAATTTAGAAAGTGGAAGTGGGTTTACTGACTTCTATGTTAATATATTTTAATATAAGTTGATGTTAAATATAATAATCTAATAATCATGACTTCAAAAATAGAAAAAATTTAAAATTTAAATATATCAAAATTTTAGGGCAATCTATATTAAATTAATTCTATATTAAATTAAATAATGTTTCATAATTTATTATAATTCATTAATTGTATATTACAATAGTGAAAAATTATGTTGAATTCATTTTCGAGTAACATTCACTACTAAAAAGGGGATAAATAAAAACATAATAACCAATAACAAGTACCTACAACCTTTGTTTAAGTTATATGTAGTTAACTGTGTAATATCCCGTCTTGCGCTTACAGGATAGACATACTTAGATCTACCTAGATTCCTTTTAAAAGACTGACGGAGCCTGAGCAACATATGTGTGCATATTAAATTAAACAACCCACTGAGCTCAGTCTCGTTCCTATTTATAAACATAACAGGAGTGTGTGGGGACCATGGCTTTATGGGGCTTTTTATAAGATGGATTTATTTTCTGTAGTGTATTTTAGTATTTAATCGAAAGCAGGTTCCTTAAACTATAGATAACTACTACACCAAAAAATGACTTTCAGATATTATTATTAGTTAAATTATTATACACAAGCTATTTACTTTAAATATACTTATTTAATTGTTTTTTTTTTTATATAATTAAAAACTGAAATTTTTAATAAATAACTTAATTTCCACAAAAAACATAAGGGAGACAATATTTTAAGGTCCTCTTATATTTTTATCAATTGTACCTACTGATGAATATGTATGTTTCTAAACATCCTACTTATATAGATTTTTGTAATTTTTGTAATCATGGAAGTAATTAAAATTAACGCTCTTACCACAGTAAATATATAGTTAAAGCCATAGCTGAGCACCGTTAAATAAATAATTAATTTCGTTAATCGCTAATCCGTTACTAAAAAGTTAACTTCGTTAAATATTAAAGCGTTACATTTCAGAAGATTTAACGGAAGTTAATGTTAATCGGTAATCCGTTAACACGGGATAGAAATTGCATTTTTTATGTCGTTGTGTTAGTGATCTACTTAAAAAAATCTTTGGTTTGTTTGGACCTTTGGAAGTTAACAGGTCATGAACAAAAAAGAAGAGTATATAATTTAGAGTTTGTTAAACACTCTAATTAGGTATATAAAACAAATTTCTACGCAGTTTTATGGATTAACGGTCTTACGCCCAGCTATGTTTAAAACTATATATGTAGTACTCTATTACTTATCTATACATATCTATACTTTTACACTAATATTAATATATAAAGAGAGAAGATTTGTATGTTTGTAATGAATAAACTCAAAAACTACTGGACCGATTTGGAAAATTCTTTCACATATAGAAAGCTACATTATCAGCGAGTTCCATATTTAATATTTTATAAAGTTATGCGGGCGCAGTCGCGTGCAAAAGCTAGTATTATTATAAAGAGAGAAGATTGTATTTATGTATTTTTGTTTATAATAAATAAACTTAAAAACAACTGGACCGATTTGGAAAATTCTTTCACCTATAGAAAGCTATATTATCAGCGAGTAACAATAGTCTTTATTTTATAAAATTACGCGGGCGAAGTTACCAATAGCTAGTATCAAATGAAGTTATAGGTGCGTACGTTTATATTTATTTTTCAGTGTTCCAATTAGGCTGCATAAAATAAACGACTTTGGTTTCAAGTCGAGGTGTTACTCGACAAACAGGCAGGTATGATTTAAAACCCAGGAGAAATATTGTTTCGCGCGAGTGTAGGTACTCTCTGGCCTAGGTATGTGGACAGTGACGTCAGTTTACAGTGTAGTTCAGTGTACGCACGTTAGTTACCAATCGAAGCAGTGATGCATATTGAGGCGAGTTAATTAACACCCGTCAACCGACCTGAAAGAGGACCTACATGGGTTGGTTTTACTACAGAATTACAGAACACCACTGTGAAATAATAGCATGCATGTGTGCTTTTGTGTTTCGGTGTGTTAGTAAGGGAAACCAGGGCCATTTCTCTATCCCTTCTTAATTCCCATCCTTAATCTCAGTAGCAGTCAGTCTGTCTGTCGAGGTTAACATTTAAAAATATATATTAGAATTTATCAGTCGCTTCGTCTACATGTTTATGCAACTTATTAACATTGTTAAGAAATAGGTGATTACTTATTTGATAGTTAATAAATATATGTATAACATTAAGATAACAGAGGCTGTGCTTAGTAAGGTCAAACATAAGTAGGATCTTGATATACCTACTCGTAGGTAATAGGTAAGTACCTATAACGCCATTACTTGCCTAATTGTGTACGTGCCTAATTGTGTACCATTACTTGCCTAATCGAAATTGAGAAAAAAATAATAATTAAAATAGTACTCAATTGACCACGTGTATAAAAAAATTGATTGCAAAACCAGTTCGAATCAGTCGAATAAAGTTACAACGTGATTCCGAGATGATATTATTTCCAATTTGAATACAGGACTGAAAGCGCCACATTTGTAATCAGTAAAATAATTGACCTGCCATGACTTCATAAACTCTTTAACAAACTTGCTAAGTAATCGGATGTGATTCACTTATTCAAAGGGAGTTTCTTATTCAAAGGAATATTTAACAGTATTTATCACTTAACCACGTCTTATAAGAAAACCAAGTCTGATAAGAAAATGGAAATCGAATCTTGCTAATAAAGTTACGAAGTGATTCCAACTTGAACAAATCTTTTGTTCTTCCGTCGATACAATTTAATATAGAACAAATAACTTATTTAATTTATCTAATACCAATGTCTTATGTATTGTCAATTGGTCATATTAATCATGAGGTGGTGATTTTTTTGTTTACAACCGATTATTTAGTCAGATTCACTGTTATAATATATATAGTTAGATAATTATATACCTAGTTAGATGATTATTTAGTTATACACTTTTACAAAAACCTTGTAAAAAATATATAGATGTAGACCTTGTAAATAGTTTAGCTAGGCGTTTGATTCATCGTGCCGAAATATGTGACTGAAAAATGCGAGGATGCAATAACATTAATTCTTAATATTTACTGTACTAGCTAGCTCCTGCCTTCTGAGGTCGCTTTTTTTCCACCGTAAAATAACAGCACGTATGCTGTTGTGTTTCGGTGAGTGAGTAAGGGAAGCCAGAGCCCATTTCCCTATCCCACTACATTGTGGGCGACTTTATACTTTTATAGTATATAAAAGAGTTTAAGTGGAATTTATTAATGGAATTATATACCTACCTCACGTGGCCGGCTTCGCACGGGTGCAATTGAAACTAAAGGGTAATTTTAAGCCACATGAAACCCCTATATAATTAAGGTGTTTAGAAACCGGATCCGAGATTCCTTTGATTGGCGACTCTGATTACAAAACTTCAATTGTTATCTTATTTGCTAGTGTTCGCTCACTTTGATCTTAATCATTTCGAAATTTGAAAAAAAAAGAAATATGCGAAATTTGCGTGTAAGAGTAAGAAGTGGAACTTCTTCGGCGATCAAAATATATAGCAAGGCGTTACGTGATCGTTATACTAAGCGTCATACAATATTCGTCCTTGAAAATTTACTCTCATCACGTGTAAAAGAAGTTTCACTTCAAAAACAAAATATAAAATTCTTTTAGGTAAGTATATAAAACACTACCGCTTGTCTATAGGTAGGTACTTACGAGTAATAGAACACAAATAAAAGAAGAAACAACCGAGGAGAAAGAAGTAATAAACTGTTTTGTCTTTACCTATATTATTATGTCATACATATGTATATGCAGGCCTTTTTTTTTACTTCTTTTTTGGAAGCACGCTAATTCTCGTAAGTCCATAATTTTTTATACCCCCTCCCCATACCTTGCCACTGTGTATTGAGGAAAAAATAGACCTAAGTTCAAACCATGGTCGGGCTTGTAGTGAAATTTCAAATTTTATATTGTAGGTTAGACTAGATTTTATTATTTAATCCTATGCTTTAACCTTAAAGGAAGACATCTTGGATGTCACGTGGAATTTACAGAGAATCTGCATCGCTATTATTAAAGGTATTGAAAGCAACAGAAAAGAAAATGGCAATGAATATTTTATGAAAAATAATGAAACGTTGGAGGAGGCGTTTACATTTCACGCTCGTGCGATCACACTCCGCAAACAGGATTTTTTTACGGGTCATGTCGCTTGCACACTTTTTGCAATACCGAACGGCCGTGAAATATTATCATTCAAAATTAAACTTTATCTTAATCACAATAAAACTGTGTATTGCGTTTAAAAAATGTTCTAATACACGTACATCATTATAACACTTAATTTATTAAACATAACATTACTAATAACAAACATTTAAATTGTACCTATTGTTTTGCTTGTGAAACAAAACAATTTAAATGTTTTGTAAGCTAAATATATTGTTTGGTGAAAGTTTGGATGTTATTGTTGTTACCGTTTATTTATACTATGCCTTCGTCTAGTTGGTGAATTTTCCTTTTCTGATAGTAATCTCTATGGTATCATCACCGAAATGGTGAATGAATTCATTGACAAAAAACTTGAAGATACATAAACTGTACAAATGTTTTTCAATCCTAAAATTAAACTTAGTTAACGTCTAACATACTACAACTATACAACAAAGCTGGCAACTCAAACCGTGATAAAGTTTAAAACGGAACTAACCGTCTATTAAGAGCAGTATAAACAATCATAAATTTTATTTAGTTACCACACAATGGCTTTCCAACATCATATAACATATCCGACACTCAGCTTAACATATAGATATATAATGTATTCGTCGACAGTAAATTAATTCCGCTCAGAAACAGTTGTACAGAGTAATAACTAGATCCATATTGTCACGATAACTTTATGATGTCGAGGCTAAATTACTTTGCTTCGATTAACTATGTAGTTATTAGGAGAGCAATAAATCTACCTACACTCTGCTAACATCGTCTAACTACGCGCCAGATCTATTAAATAACTATTAGAACAAACTTAAAGTTCAACCCCGTTCGATATGAGTAAACAATAACCATTTAACATGGATTTTATTCTTATTTATTTTAATATTATTAAACAGTAATAATAATAAAATATTATATATTGCACATAACGAAATTTCAATAACACAACATTAGCACCTATAATAAACTTCACGTTTATGTTTGTCTTTTTATATGTTATCTATGTATGTTTTTATATGTTCTTTGCTACAAATAAAACTTATTATATTCTATTCTATTCTATTCTATTCTATTCTATTCTATTCTATTCTATTCTATTCTATTCTATTCTATTCTATTCTATTCTATTCTATTCTATTCTATTCTATTCTATTCTATTCTATTCTATTCTATTCTATTCTATTCTATTCTATTCTATTCTATTCTATTCTATTCTATTCTATTCTATTCTATTCTATTCTATTCTATTCTATTCTATTCTATTCTATTCTATTCTACCTATTCTAATTATGGGTTCTCTTTTGAACTAAAAATTTATAATACAAGCACTGAATGTGCAATAAAAAAAATATCCACGTTAATAGTTACAAAACATTGATTATGTAGAATGGGCCAAAAATCTAAATAATATGTAATTAGTACAGGCAAATTAAAATGAATATCGGCAATCAGGGGAAATAAATCGTATAGTACTGAATTGTTCAGGTTTTTGCTCATATCGCGAATATCTGTAAGAACAGCATTATGATTACTTCTGACAAAAGTTTCTACATAAAATTGTCTACAAATTTGGATATATTCATTTTTACTCTACGATCAATACTTTAGGAACTACAGGCTGTGTAAGTTTATAGAGAGACAAAAATAGACGATTTCAGCAAACGGTGTTTTTTTCTTTTCGGCGTTATTTATCGCCATTTTTAGTTTAGAATAAACAAATTTAGTCATCTGCCGACCCAACATAAAAAACCTCATGACGATCCATTGAGAATTATAAAAAAAAAGATGATAATGTAAACAAGGGCCGAGCATTCGAGATACCGTGAATGGACGGTGAGGTTATAGTCCATGCATACCACTGAGGTTGAATCAACGTCTTTTCTACTGCATATACAAATAGTCCGAGATTTTCAGCTCAAAAATGAGCTCCTGCAAAAAATCCTGTTAATTGATTTTTCGATTGGATTGTGTCAGAGACTGTCTCCCAAGTATAAATCCAAATTTGTGTCGTCCGAAACCGCGAGCATTAGCTGTCATCTTGAAAAACCTTTTTTAAATTACACGATTTATTTCTCCTGATTTTTCTACTTTGCTTGGGCTAAATGAATTATGAGAAATTCGAAACAATCAATCAAAAACACACAAAAGTTAAGCTATAACCATTTTAAGCTTAATTAAACTATTTTATAGTTATTTTTTACTCTAATTTCATTGAAAAAATATTCCATCACAAAACATTGGTGTGATCTCCAATATAAGGACAGTGGTTTTTGCGGCTAGAGAGTTCTATTGATGTTATTACCTAGTTTACAACTGGGAATTGCAATGTTTCTTCCATTTAAATTTTTAAGGTAGTTATTTTTATTACTCTTTATCTTGCATTTATAAGCTAACACGAAAAGGGTTCGATTATATACCATCAATAATATAATAGGTATTTCAATTTGTAATGGCACGAGTTTGTGTTCATACTAAAGCGCTCGGGAAGAATTTGTTGACAGCCATTCATCGCGTCATTTACACTGGGAGCTTTTCAGCAAAAACTGCGGCTGACTGAAGTTCAATATCCGGATACTTGATTATAGTTTGACAGTTTTGACAAGTTTGATTTTCAATACATAAACGCAGAAACAATATTATTCGAGAGGAGATTAACAGAAACAAAACTTTTGATGAATGTATAATATAGAGTCTATTTTGGTTGCGACTACGACGAGGCCATGTATTTCCAAACTTTACAAACGAGTGACGTAATTCAATTCGGCACTTAGAGTGTTCTTAAGACATTGTACTGAATAGTAACGTCAATGAAATGAACGTTGTGTAGGTACCTTGTGGCTGTGCTTGTTTTAAGTTATGACATGCATGTTTTGACACAAACAAAACTAAAGTACCTATTGATACTTATCGGTGGTAGTGGTATACTGAACAATATAATTTATTTACATATTTCGTACTAACGAGATATCTTATAGTCCAGGAAAATTTTGATATAAGTTTCTAGAATATATGTAATATCGATGGGTGAAAGAAATAAACTTGTAGAAAAGGGTGGAAAAAATAATTTTCCCGCGACCTGTCATAACATCCCCGCGACCCCGCCCATCAAGTCATTGGGTTTTAGCCGGTACGAATCCGACATAACGTCGCAGTGTCTCCTACACTGCAGGGTAACCAAGAGGATTTCCCAACGTTGAAAAAAAGGACACATATAGTAACGGACACCCGACAGGCACTGGGGCCGGAAGGTTCTCGAGAGGAGGCTACGGACCGACAAGCGCAGCGCAGGACGTCCACCTACAAGGTGGACAGACGACCTGATGAGGCTGCTTCTGACAGGTCCTATAGGAAAGGCCTATGTTCAGCAGTGGACGTCCTGCGGCTGACATGATAAGATATATAAGTATGACTGCTATAAGATATAAAGTAAAATTTCATATATTTTATGCAACATTTATATATTAGAGATCGCAACTAAGTTTTTACCTAATTGATCTACCTACTTAACAAATTTGCAAGAGTTACAAAATATTCTAAATAAGTATATTAAAAAACTGAATCTGAACTTATTAAAGATATTTTTAATTAACAACAGAAAAATTAAGTGTGTTTATAACTCGTCCGTTAACAACAAAAAGAGTTGTAATTAACACAATCAAAGTTTGTTCGCGACTCGTTATTGGAATTACGTCGCGCTACAGTAAAGTTTTGATTTCCTTATATTTTTAAAATTAATTTTTCTTTGATTTTCTTAGAAAATTTCTACAATTCTGTAGAATCTGCAAAGAACACTTACAAAAGATTTTTAGATACAGATTCTTTAATATAATGTTTTTCATACTTAATATTGCCTTTCTAGATTTTTCTAAGGCTTTCGTCACGGTTTCTGTTACTTTTATACATACTGTACTATGGTACCTACGATGACAAACAAGAGTAATTTTAAAATTTAACTTTTCATTTAGGTACTACAAAATTCACATACAACATACATTAAAATAAAATTCATGAAATAATCTTGCAACAACTTTTCCCCCATAGGTAATTCAGAGGCCTACAATGACAATCTTCGGTGCAATCATATTTCTTAGGGATTTTTTTCTATATATATTATTTTTCGAGTAATAAAATACATTTCAGTGCAACGTTTAACTTAATAAATAAATTTAAAAACTTTGCGTCCTCTAAAAATTTTTGTAATTGGATAGAACGCGCTTTATTCAACATAAGGTAGGTAAGATATTACTTGCAGAAAAACTAAAGTGAAACAGCTGTTACTAATATCAGGTGAGGTGGTCTATACAAATCGCAAACGTTTATAATTACGGAGCTCCTCACAAAGGCAAGGACCGTTTAAAGAAACTCAAACGATATTTTTGCTAGAGACACATTCTGGAATGACTAAGGATGGACCTTTGAATAACCTATGTGGTAACTGTTAACCCAGAAACTAACATAAAAAGCTAATCAATGTTGGGGTCCAAAAAACTAATTATATACGTAGGTTATTATAACAACTCATTGCTTTTAATATCATCATATGAGCTATGTATAATCTTCATTTAATTAAAAATGACGAAAGTGTTTTGTCGACAGTTTCTGTAATCATTGTTTACAAAAGTATCACTATAATACTATCAACATTCATTATTAATACGCAGAATACATACAAACATTAAAATTTCTAATATAAGTCAAAACAATGACTGTTAAATGAACCACTGATAAAATAAGTCATAATATTCATATTAGGTACGATTTCTACTTTACATTAATACGTACCATAACAAAATCTTACACGTGTCCATACACAAAAAAAAATTTAAGCAAATTCTCAGTATATTTTTCATAATAATAATAGACACGCGTCCTATATTTGGAACCACTAGGAAGTAAAGAAATCATTACATCGACTTCATTTACTACAATTTAATATATGTAATCAAATCAAATGCTAAATACAAATGGTATTTTGTATTTAGCATTGTAACGAGAAACGCTCTGAAAGATGTTAACGTTATTTAACTGTTTATCAACAGCGGTCCACCCCTAAACACGTCTATCTGTACGAACTGTATGAACTGTCAACGATGCATGAAATGGAAACGTGATGGGAAAATACATGACACATTTGCGACTTCAAAGTAGTTAGAGTGACACTTTTTTGGAATTCCTCATTTTCTTGCTTTTATTATAAAATATGTATATTTATATTATCTACGCGAAGACAACACTTTGTATAAAAGAGGACGAAATTGCAACTAGGTTTGGATGGAATATCGATAGTTGTTCATTAGTTCCTTTTGAGAAAAAGAAAGGGGAAAGTTATCTCGAGCACTGAAAATATGCGCTAGATAGATGAAATATGAGATATTATTTTCTATTTAAAAAATGTATTCAAAGCTAAAACTTCTTTTGTGTTTTCATACATGAAAACAATAAAATCTTGTTTCATCTACAAACATGTGAACAATTGAACATGTTTGAGTTTTTGTTTATTTATAAACGAAAATGCTGTAGAAATGAATTCAAGGTGGAAAAATATGAGAAAATTTAATTTTTTTTAAATTTAATATTTTTTTATTTGTTTGAATTTTTGCTCCACTAAGAATACATCTCTTTATGCTGCAGATTTTTTTCTGCTTGAGAGACATAATCTGTTTAAAGTTTACTTTAAATATTATTAAAACTTTTAAAGTGCTATTTTAAAAATATTCGAAATATCCTAAGGTAGTGGTTATACCTAGTAGTAATGCGTATTGTATTTTGAATATCTAAGTAACTATTGAAACATTCTCGTAGATATTTTAGGAAGTCGTTACAAAGAAGTTCGTCGCAGTTTAATAACGACATATCAAATAATCTAATTATAAAATAAAGTGTTCCTGACTACGAATCACATCAAAACTAGTAAGTTTAAAAAGCTGAAATTTGGAACATATGTTTGTGTTATAACGTAAGATTTTTGAAAATTTCCACTCACTGAGATGGCGAGGGCGGGTCGCTAGGACAAAATAACGTGCTATCGATAATCAGTTTATGTTTTCATTATAAACATTACAGCCCACTTCAAATAACCGAATCCACACATGTTTATAACTTTGTGTTGAAATGTTCAAAACTTTGTTTGCAAATATAAATGAAACTTCACAGCAGGCAATCAAGATCTACGCTTTACAAGCAAGAAGTTTGTAATTTTCACAGAGAATGAAAAAAAAGACAAGTAACTCTGTGAAGCCTTTGATGCTGATGAGGTTTATAAAAAATGTGCGCAAATCCTGAAATGTTTCGGACTACTTTGTAAGCATAGTTTTACATCTCTTACTGGGCGTAATGATATCTTTATTGAGAACTTTTTTGTGAATATATATTTAGATATTTATTAGATTCCTAATCACGAGTAAGCGGTTGAACGAATTTTCGATGAAGTAAACAAATAGATTGTAGAACGGGATTATAGCCGCGAATATTGATAATTTGTATTAATATTTATATCACGTTTCATATTAATGTTATTAGAGTTCACTAGATGGCGCTAGTGATTCAATAGAAAGCAAATTGTAAGTAGGTGTTGCCATATTATATAATTTGAACCCGATATCATTTATTTGTTTATTTTGCTATTTAATATTATAAATACGAAAGTCGTTTGTGTGTTTGTTTGTTTGTTACACTTTCACATTTTAACTAACCAACCGATCATACACGATACAACAGAAAAGCACATTTAGATCAACCAAGATTTAATAAATATTTTACCTAACATCTATGACCAGCTATTAAAATATTCAAGATCAAGAATCAACGATGTAACAAAAATCAATACAAAAAAAGTCACGTTAGCTATTTTTCTTCATTCTTATATTTTGTTAGTTTATTGTGACCTGTCTTTACAAAGGCAAATTTTGATAAATAACAAACAATTATACATTTTGTGTAAGATTTTAATTGAATCAAATATACTTACTTAAGATTACGTAATAAGAACTTATTATTAAGTAATAATATTATAATATAATGTGTATGGGATGTCCCTTATTTAATTTGTAAGAATTTAAATTTTGTACCTACTCACATTTTAAACAAATATATTTCTTCTTTCTGAACTGTAATAAATTATAATTAATATTCACAATATGTCACTTAAGTTTATTACCTTAGGCATTAAATAATGTGTAGGCACTGTAGGTAGTCGATTTTCGCGCGCTACTGCGTCGGAAGAGTGAAATATACGGCTGAGCGAACATGCTGAGCGTCCCCCTTCTAAAACAGGAACAATTCCTTTTTAATGACTTCTTTTTATGACAACTTTGTATCGTATTCTTTTTTTAAACATTTTTAAATTCCTAAGCCATTTGTATCTTCCTTATCTCTCGTGACATATTAACAAATGTTTCCTTTTTATTTTTTTAACGTAGTAAAAATCCCTTTAATTTTATTTAGGTACCTACCTATTTAGCCATCTGCTTGACAAGTCATATGTATGTTTCAAACCTTGTGTACGATCTTTCGTACATTTATATTGACAGAGAAAAGACGGGATGAAAAGTATGTTAAGGAAATTAGCTTATTAAGCAGATAGAACTATCCACAAGAAAGCAATGTAGACACGCAGGAGTGTTTCTCTGATTTTAATCAGGTTAATAAGGAAATTATATTTAAATAAACTCATGTACTCTTGCTGTGTGAAGACTAGATAAATATATACATAATAAACTTCGCGTTTGGAATTTTAAAATTTTGTAAATGTAAATTTAGAGATATATAACTTAGAGAACCTTTATGTAAATTAAACGTAATATGTTCAGATAAAAATTGTTAATATGATATGACCGTCACAATTTTATTATCAGTACTGTGTGTGGGCACCGACATAATCAGGCGCAATTTTGCCGCAATTTCGTGCCTCCCTCTGTTTGCGATGCGAAGCGATTTTATGCTCCTCGGACAATTTTATTCTATAATATAATAAAATTTTATTTAATTATTGAGTGTTAGATACTAAAGTAAACCAATACAAATTTTCTTATCCATTAAAAATTAAAAAGTAAAAATTTTAACAGCGACTTTATTTTTCCTACTACAGTTGAATCTATATATATATATATATATAATTCTCGTGTCACAGTGTTTGTAATCAAACTCCCCCGAAACGGCTTGTCCGATTTTTATGAAATTTTTGTGTATATATTCGGTAGGTCTGAGAAAATAGGTCGTAAACTATTTTTTATACCCTAACTAAGTGATAAGGGTGGCCCACACCAAAACTTTCATTTTTATTTTTTGTGGCAAAACAACGTTTGCCGGGTTGAATATCGTAGTTGAAATATAAAAATTGAAATTAATATTATGAAATTGTTACATTTAAACATCCTTTCTACATTAGAATAATTATGCTTAAATGCATCGATCGACTAATCTGTGAAACATACGAGTAAGTATGATGTGGCACACAATAAATGAATTTAAATTCACAATAAATTCTCATAAATATTTCTTTTATAATAATTAGAACAAATAAATATATTTATAGAAGGCCAAGTTATTTACTAAGTAACTATTCTAAATCCGAAAGTATCTGTGTATTTATCTCTTAGTTAGGTATTAACCGTTACCGCTTGTAATAAGCAATTATAGAAATGGCAACATTGTATACCTAAAAACAGAGTGATGCCCCGCAGTGACGACAGAGGCAGCGTAAGTATATTATTATGTGAATGTCCAGGAGACGAAAGGAGGCAGTCAATAAACTAATTATCACGTAAAAGTATGGTTACAGCCGATAGTAAACTGTATTTCTTTGGTTGCTATGCGATAATTAGGTTCCTTTTGAAGTAGGTAATGTTACCTACTTATTGTGATGAACGTCCCGCCTTTTTTATATGTATCTCCGTAAAAAGGTGCTTTTTATTTTTATTGCAACTTTGCCTTAATGTAATTGGAAATACCTAATCATTATTTGTTAGTACTTGCGTCTCATTGATCTATACTAAAATTATAAAAGGCCACTTATAATTATAAAATTATAAGTGTGCCAATTTTATAAATATTATATAATTTTGAACACCTATACTTAATTGACAAGCGCACTAATCTAATTTTAAGATTTAAAAAGAATTGTAGCATTTTTTAAAAGTTTTACATTTAAAAAAATGTACGTCGAGTATCTTCGGAACAACTGTACATGTTTGGAAAATTCTTTCACTATTTCCAAGATACATTATTTCTAATGGACAGGCTATGATATCGTTTATGGTACAAATATGAACATAGATGCGGTATGTTCTTAAATTAAGGGCTCGTTCAGCCTTACTTACTTACTTAAATACCCACATATAAGACCCGCGCGATCCTGAAACCGGATGTCTGAACAAAAGCTCTTAGTAATCGAAAAAAGTGCTTCATAAAACTGTATGCGTACCCCACAACTATAATTTCAATATCGAGATCACAGTTAATGTTGCCAGGGAGCTGTACAATATTTACCATTCTAGATTTAGTGTTTAGTAATAGTTTAGTATAGTAGTACCTAGTATATTTTAGTCATGTATATAAGACCTTGCCCAATAAGGCGTCATGTCGCCAAGGGAAATGCCTTAAAATAATTTGTGTTGTAAGTATTGTGCTTTGATAAAATGTCGTACCCTTATTCCGTGTTTGAAAATGCGAATTAAGCGATAACACAAGATAAAGCATTGCTTTCTTCTTTCGTGCCTATTTGCTTGTAATTTTTGTTCTCGAATTTCACCTCGAATCTCGACGAAAAGCTCACTAAGCGAAATACGAAATATTATCACTGTCGTTTGCTTTTATTATTTCAACTCGGCTCAAAGATATTATATCGGAATATCACAAATATAAAATAAAAAATATTTTATCCGTGGCTTTCAAAATGACGATGAGAGCATTAGGTAGGTACTAAAAAATCAGATATTACAAAGTAGGGTTTTTTTATTAATTTGCTTAAAAAACATAATTATATTTTGATTTCTGAGGCTCCTTTTTAAACATAGGGTTGAAAAGTCTATATTTCATGAATACTACTGCTAACGGTGATATGTCATGTATCATGATGCTACATGACATAATGATCAGTATAACAATAAAGTTAATTGTAATTTAGATGGGGTCACATCACTTAAAATTTTCTAATTTCTAAGATAAATTTTCTTTATGTAGGACAAATTTCTATTTCTCATAATTTTCCGCTAACTTTCATCATCTCAGCCACAGGACGTCCACTGCTGGCCATGAGCCTTCCCATAGGTAATCCCCATAATCCCATTAACGTTAGTTCTTCAAAATTCTAAAGCAACGGGTCCTAAACTAATCTCGGCTTCCTTCACGCTCTATTTATTTCGTGACACGACGCGACCTATTTGACACGCAATTTAGGACAATGGTCAAAAAAATCCAAGTATACATTACAACGTACTTGTGGGCTAACCGGAAAGTAAACGAAGAATCGTATTAAAAAAATATATACGCTGTCTCTAATTTGCTTTGATCTTTGAAAACTCTATGAACCAATGAATATTTGATGCTTATTTAAAAATTAAATATTTATATAAATTCTATATTTAAAATATTTAAAAATTAAATATAGAAGAGTATTATAAAATAATAACTTTACAGCTACATAAAATAAAATAGCAGTCCGATTCTGTTTCCTCATTAAAACTTTGTTCCCGAGAAATAAATGCATCGGCGCGTAGCCGAAAGCAGGTATTAGCTGTTTTTCATATTTTGATTTTTTTTTTTGTCGAAATTCACCTAAAAAATTGCTTATAAATGACTGATTGCAAAGAAGCCAACAAAAAAATGGTTTTAACGCAATTCTACGCAAATTCTATACTAATAAGTAGATATAACTACCTAAGTATAATTTGCGTAGAATTTTAAAAATCAGACGAGCATTTGAATCCAATTTCAAAATTCTATGATAATCCGTTAATAAATAAAATCTAAGTTCGGTATTAAATTATAATTTATCGATATTGATTTTAAAAAACAAAAAAACGATTTTAAAAAATTAAAAAAAAAATTGAATTTATTTCTAATTTATATTTTATCTAAACGTTAATTTAAAATCACCACTAAAAAATTATAAAATTTAGACACTATTAGAGAGAGGATTTTTTTACACACACACACTTCGTCGCACAAAGTTCACGCGCGAATTCCCGCAAACATAAACCGATATTGGGACACGTCGGCCAACAACGATCGTCCTGTGCACACTGATTCCTAGAACACTCCTGTACTGTATCCCGCCGGGAAAATCATACCTCCCCCCAATACAACCCTCTCTCCGCGAATCTCTAGATACGCTTTTAACTATGGACACCTACGAGTATGAACGCTTTTCATGTAACAAATTGGAAGTAGCTACTTACCGGTAATTACAAAATCAGGTGGACATAGTTATTATGAAACTGTAATAAATAAAAAAAGGTAAAAGGTCCACTTAAAAATGATAAAATAACTATGAACGCTTTTCATGTCACAAATTGGAAGTTGCTACTTACCGGTAATTACAAAATTAGGTGGGTATAGTTATTATGAAACTGTAATAAATAAAAAAAAGATAAAATGTCTACCTAAAAAAAAAGATATTATAAAATAATTATGAACGCTTTTCATGTCACAAATTAGACGTTGCTACAAGTCTCACGACATTCGTTAGATCCATTTTTCGTCAGAGCCTACATCTATTGGTAATCACAAAATCAGGTGGGTATAGTTATTATGATACTTTAATAAATAAATTAAAAAAAGATAAAATGTCTGCAATTTCGAAACTATTTCTTTTTCTGAATGTATTCTATACCTATTTCTGTTTGTTGGGATTAATCTCAGAAATGGTTGAACTTATTTTTGTATCATAGATTTCAGAAAAAAAAATGCATAAAAAAAATAGGCGGGCCGCTAGTTTAAATATAGAATCTACAATCTAATAAGATCTAAGTCCTTGAGATCCTTGACTTGAAACTAATTTAATTTCAGGGATTTCAGCTTACAAATCCGTTTTTAAGGTTAGATTGATAAGTTGTTAAAAGTAACTAAGTAAATATTTAAACGAGGAAACGAGTAATTCTGTAAAGAAATCCTATTATTTTTTAAGGATCTCTCGAGTCTGTGGCGAAGTTGAAATTTACATTTTTTTACGAATTTTCAAGAGTTGATTAGATAAGTAAGTATGTACTTTCTTAAAGATCGTTGATCCAGTTTTTTTTGTATACATTTTTGTGCAAAAACATTAAAATTGCTTCTACAAGTGAATATTTCTATTAAGTGAATATTTTATTCTAATTTGAGTAGGTACATCACACTACATCACAGTATTAAAGTGAAAAAAAAAAAAAAATATAAATTTAAACTGTCTATTTGTTAGAAAAATATACTTTTGGGTATAACCTTATAATAGTAAGTTAAGGTTGCATTTTTTTTTTTTAATTTTCACGTATATTTTATTTTTGTTATTTACGTAAAATCTCTTTCTCACATGAATAGAGTAGTTATTATTAAATCCCATTTTATGTTTGGTTGAAATAAATTACACTCTCAACACGACAAAGAAAGAACTAATTTGTTGGATTAGATTCGCAGCGTTCAAGTACTGATCGTTACTCAATAATTGGTCCTACAATGCAAATTTTACGCCAACATAGTAGTCATAAAGCCAAACTATTAGTATCGGGTAAGTCAACTATAGCTGTGAATATAGTATAAAACATTTTATGTATCCACGAAACATCTTATATGTGACTTGCTTCCGTGAATCATATTAATAAGATAAATTTGCCAGCATTTGTTCTGTATTTGTAGAAGTAAGTATTAAGAACCTTATAGAATTATATATGTGGCGACCTCCTTTCAATTACCTATTTGGAATTTACGTTTTAGTTTCCGTGTCATTCTTTTAAATGAAGAGGCACGGAAACGGAGAGACATTCGGCCTCCAACACTGCTACAGAAAGCACACGCTTTCTTGCCACTCGTCATCGCCACTAACGCTCATCGTGCGTCTCCACACATCATGTAAAAACGCCCATACGTGCGTTTGTTCAATTGTAAAATATGTGTAATATATATCATTATAAATATGTAAATAATAATGTGGAGTTCATTTCATCCCACATATATATTAGACCTCTATAGGATATTATTATATATCCTATAGAGTATTAGAAGAAACCCTGTAGGTGCAGATTGCTTACACTATTTCGTCCTTTGTGAAAACTTCATACGAGTATTAGTTACTTACATAAATAATGTAACATCTCTCTGCATTGTATGTCAACATGAACGAAGTGATTATAAGTTCACTAGAGTTCCGCTCTCTGTAAAATAACTAATGATGTTTCATCCACTTAAACTTGCAATATCTACTTATTCAAATTATATATATATAATAGTAGATATATTATAAAATCAATACAACACAGTGTTTGTAACCAAACTCCTCCGAAACGACTTGACCGATTTTTATGAAATATTTTGTGTATATTCGGTAGGTCTGAGAATAGGTCGTAAACTGTTTTATATACCCCTAAGCGATAAGGGTGGCCCACCCCAAATTTTATTTTTTATTTTTTGGCAAAACAACGTTTGTAGGGTCAGCTAGTACTCGTAGGTGGACCACGGGCAATACGAGCTCGTACGCGCTTTATATAAAAATTTCTCATGTTAAGAAGATGCGTTACGCATTAAACTTGGAAACTATTTAACCGATCTTAATAAATTTTGCTCACTGTGTGTTATTTGGTCCGACATGATAAAAAGGATAGTTGTTATCTCGATAAATGATCAATGAATAAATGATTAGTTTTTATCTCAATTAATGATTAAAATTAATGGAAATCTAGGTTATTTTTTATAATAATACTTACCTATCACTAAAAAATATATAGGTAACTAATTCCCCCAGTTAAAAGCTTAGTGTTAATTGTAAACTGGCTTTCTAAATCCTTCGGATTTAGAAAACATGATTATTTCACAATGATATTCACTTGCTCTTGACAATATGGTATACCTTTCTAATATAATTCACTTCTTTTATATGCTTCAAATCAAATTCTTCATAAAGCTAATGTGAAATGATGAGGAAAATATCGAGCCTCAAATTGCCAATAAAGCGGATTGTTTTACTCGGAATAAATAGGAATACCAACAATTCAACAAGAAAATAAATTTCATAACTTTTTATTGGTTCGCAGGCGACATTTCTTCAATAACAAATTTTTATTCTTCAGAAACTCTTTAATACCTGTTCTATACATAATAAATTCACGAGATGAAAATCAAATGAATTTGAAACGAAGCTAGGCTGTTAAATTCTCTTTAATGCTTAACATTATAAAGTAGGTTGTTAAAGCAAGTTAAATTACCGTGAAATGGGCACGAATATCCAAGTAATTTGGGAAATATCCCAATTTGCGCCATGTTGAATCGAGTGCTGAATTCGAACAGACAGGTTTCGTTAACTTAACTAACATTAACATGCTTTGAGAAATTAGACCATATTGTGTCAGTACCCAGTAGGAGGAGAGCTGGCAGACATTTTTGGGTATTTGAGGCAAGCTGAAAACTTGTCCTATACCTCTGTAATAATACCCTAACACAGAACTACAGACCTGGCTGGAGAGTAGTGAGGCTAAACTAACCCATATGCATATTTTTAAAGACACGAATTATTTTTATAAAAAAATATCCTTGGGGCTGATAACCTGATATTTTTTACTGTGAAACTGAATATTTAAAGAGTAAAAAAAAATATATGGCAGAATATTTACTCGGGTCTTTAACTTGCAAAATTATTTTACGCAAAATTCGAAAAAATATATTTGAGGCAAGTTGAAATTTATACAGAATATATTATTAAAAATTAAAAATAAATATTCTATAAAAGACAGATCAGTTTGCCAGTGATCAAGAAAATTACTTACCTATGCGTGTGAGTGAGTAGTGCTATAGATAAGCTGCAGTGTGTGAGAGAGCGTTTATCGATCTATTTACAATTTATAACCATTACAATAAAACTATTTATTACTTTTTTTTCATCAGTCTTTGAATGTAGTATTATTACTTACTTATTTTTGAAAATAAGAGACCGTTTTCTTCCAGTAAAATGTCCTTTCTTTCATCACTAAATGGAGTAAGTACGTGTGCCCTTATAAACTTGGTTTTATCAGATAAATCATGAAATCTTTTAATATTATAAGTTCTAATGACATTTCTTCAGGATAGATACCATAGAATCAGAAATTTATATTGGCATTATTATTTTTTGTTCACTCTAAACCGAAATCGTATGTAAATATTTTGTTAATTAAAATGGGATGAATAGCGTAAATATTCTTTTCAATGTAAAATGGGGTTCCAAATAAATTAAAAACCTTTAAAAAAGATACACGTTGAGGGCTCTATATTCGAGTGCTGCCGTGCTGTGCTATACGAGTATATTGTTGAACTCGATAACAATTTCTATTTCATTTATCATAACCGCGTTTCAATACATAATCGTCATTATGTAAAAAAAAGGAAAAACGACATTTCACACCGACACCATGCGGCTGTGAAATGTCGGTTTTCCTTTTTAACCCCCCGACGCCCTTCGCAAAACCGAGGTGTTTTAACGTTATATTATTTATGGCTGGGTTGAAAGAATTCAGGTAATTTCAATAATGAAAAAGTGATGGCATAATATAAAAATAAATAAATACCAACTATTAGGTACATTATAAATACAAAACGTACGTTGCAATGTACGTCAATGTTTGTAATGAATAATTCAATTTAAAAGCGATTTAAATGTGTACTCACCGTAAATCCAATACCGACAGTGGCGGAGAAGTTCCCCGCTTGGAACTTCCCAGTTTCGAACTGCACTAAAAGTGACGTCTTTCCCACGCCGCTGTCTCCGAGTAAGATTGTCTGTGGATAAAACAATTTTAATATATACTAATACTAGTGGCCCACTCCCGGCTTCGCCCGGGATCAAAATAAAAACTATTCTATCTTTTAAGATGGACCAAATTAAACATAGTTACGAAGTTTTATCAAAATCGATTCAGTAGTTTAGGAGTTCATCGCGGAGGAACATGTGACACGTTATTTTTATACTTATATTAAGATGTATATAAAATTAAAGTGTTTTAAATGTGAAAACAACTGCTTTTTTACTAAATGTAAATAAAAGTTTAACAACAAGAAACGAAGTTTTAAAATTTTTGTCTGCCTGTTTGTGCCGGCTAATGTCCGATGGGAGCTAATGTTATATAATATACGAGTATATAAGCAGTGTCCAGTACCGCGCGCGCTATAATTAATATATAAGCATATTCATTCTACGAAATGAGCATCTGTATGTTTAAAAAGAATCTTCAATCTAACCAATACACTTATGTGATTTTCTAAATGCTTCCTTTCTAAGTATCTCCCATTTTGGTAGCAAATTTAAAAACGTATCCACGTCAAAAATGGATTTTTATTAAAAAAAATATTTTGTATCTTGTGGGAAACAAAGTACCTAAATATACAGATTACCCATCGATTACAAAAATTACTTAACATAATTAAGTTTTTAGTTAACTGCGACGGGCTTATAAAGCTCTTAAGTTCATCAATTTAAATAATAAATTAAAATAGGTTGAATATTTCTCATTTAAGTTGAGGCACTGAAAGCCAGCGCGGTGTCAACATGGTTCAGCAATCAGCATATTATACAGATTAATTAGGTCATTTGGTTTATATCCTGTATATGATCCTGAACTCAACAGCATAGACATGCTATTATTTCACAGTGGTCTCTCATGTAAGGCTTTGTGTATGTAAGACGGGTTACCCGAATGAATGTGATACCCAGTGTGCCCTGCTAATACTCCAACAAAGTTGGTTCTACCGGGAATCGAACAAAAAAATCCCTGAGATAGAGCATTAAGGGAAGCTACTCGATCAATTTATTACAATTACAATTAGACAATTTATAAACAATGGTAACGCAATAGGTACTATTAAAAGTTAATATTATGAAATATCAATTAGATTACAGCCAGTTAGTTTACAGCGAGATTACTGTATGATATATTAATTATGTATCACCACATGTAACATTATTTAATTTAAAAATTAGGTTTACAAGAAAAAGTGAACACATACGAAACAATAATAATAATTTTATAAATATGTTGGTAATTTCAATTTTCTTTAAAAACTATTGGTCTTAATGGGATTAAGGATTTTAGAGATACACAATATTTTCTATACTATAATTTTTACGGTAATAATTATAGTGGACAAGTGGTATTCTATAGGTACTTTATATAGTTATAATCGTGTTAAAAACGAGGTACGTACCTGCCTTTGATATTAAAGGTAGTAAAGGCGAAATTAATTAAGGCCGTGTGTCCACGGTACTCCCGGCATCACTAGGCAAGTGCACACTGTCGGCAATTACAAATAGCTATCCTTACACATTACACGTGCCGACATATGTATGCACGTTAGTTCGTATTATTAATTTTTTGTTATTAAAATCATAACCGAAGACAACCTAGATGGAGTTCCGGAGTAGTCTCGGTAGCAGAGAAACGAGAAGATAAAATGTGAATGTAGATTCAGCATTGATCCTCCAAATACAAGCAATATTCAATTGAAACATTGAAGTATAGCTCAATGAATTGAAACAACTTTCACTGTTGCACTTATGCACGAGCAGAAGTAAGCAGAACTTACTTTTCTTCTTATTTTTGGACCTCCTCTCTATTACTGAAGGTCGGCAGTCAATTCAAGTCAAGTCTCTGTTTGTTTTTTGCGAGTCGAAACAATTGTTCCACCCACGGTTTTAATAGCGGTTTTAAACTTACTTTTATTTGTACCTATAATATAGTTGTCTAATATTTAAAGGTGTGCAACTTAATTAAATTTCAGAGTAAACCTTTACAGTTTCAGAATGAGTATAATTTTCGAAGCTGGCGAAATTGTAGGTATACGTGTACAACGCCTTTGTACGTTTTTTCCAAACAAATCCTCTTAGTTTTTATAGCCACAGTAAAATAAAAGATAATTCTCTGTTCCAAGTGTAGGTTTTTTTATTTTAGTGGTATCTTAATTTAATTGTTTACGTGTTTTGATGTTAATAAGTTTTTTTTTTCTTTATATACTTACATTAACATTTAAGATAATAGGCATTGTAGACGATAATAGGCATTGTAGACGATAATCTGCATTGTAGAGCTTTATAAATATTATATTATAAAGCTTCATCATTTATAAAATAATCATTTATAAAGCTCTTTTCCAAAGTTTCATCAAGAAAAAAGAGAAAAAAAATTTTTGTGTGAAAAGTATTGAACTTAAGTTTCTATTCGCACTAAGTACGAGTATATTTAGCATTTTTTATAAGCCTGACAGTTTTCTGACAGTTTTATGTATCTTTAAAACATTTACTCAATTGTCACGGAATTCCTGTATAAGAGTTAGCCAGTAGGAAACTTATTTAAATAATGGTTGTTTATGGGTGCATCTGGGGTAAAAACTATTCTGGGTAGTTAGTAAAGATAAGGTAAGTAATTGATAAATCTTTGGCTTTACTTTCCAAAATGGGCTTTCTAACGGGTAAAATATCAATATTATAATATTAAGATAGATTATGACTATGTTGTAACTAGCGACTGCCCCCCGCGGTTTCTTGCAAGTACAATTTACCAATACAAATTATTAAATTATACACAAATACCTTATTATCTTATCGTTCTTTGCATGTGTTATCACCCTGGCTACCCGGGACATCGGCGTAAGTTTTGTTGATTTTTTTTTTTTTTTTTTTTCAAAAAAGATTTGTCTATGATTTGACCGACTCTCTCTCTATCGAAATTTGCATTCTCCATATTTAAAAAATAATAACTTAAAAAATTTATATTGTAGGTACGGAAAAACAGTGAATTTGCTCCAGGAAGACGTAAAACGATGTCACACTAAATCACTGCATAAATATGGATACTGAAGTTGCACTCATGCTAACAATAACTAAGAATACCTACTTAACGTAGATAACCGCAAAAAGCTTTTAAAATGGCGTTCAGTAAAACGCCATTGAATGCTTCTCTAAAAGAGTAGGTAATGTTATTAGAAGGCACAGTAGTTATAAACAGTGCAGTTTAAGTGCGCACGCAGATTAAGTAGAGGCATTTCCCAATCCTTATACCCCGTTTACATTCAGCCATTGCCATTGCCGCTCGCGTTGCTGTATTTATTTCCCTAAATACTGCTGTGGCAACGTAAGGCAATGAGTGTTTACATTGCCGCTTCACATTTCTTTCCAATTCGACTCTTGGCAATGGAGCACGTGGAAATTATTGCAGCATCAGCGCTCTACCTTTTTAGTTTATTTAATTATATACCTAAATGTTTTAAAAAGAAATCCGAAAAAGTCATCGTCGTCAAAGGAGATGGCGTATGATACCTATAGTAACAGAACAATGTAAGTACCTAGATAATTAGGGAATTAGATAATTTCGCGCGTTCGAGAGCAAGTGAGCGAGAGAGTAGAATGTAAACACGTATTCGCGCTCGCATTGCCGGCCCTTTGATGTCCGTATTAAAACCCGCCAATTTAGGGATAGCCAGGTAACGAGAGCGGCAACGACAGCGACAAGGGAAGAAACCTGGGGCCTTAGTCAAAGTAACATTAAAAAATGATAACGAAGTTCGAAAGAATTTGTATGGGATGTATCATGTGATTTAGCGACGGCATATTTTATTGTTTTCGAACTTCGTTATCGTTTCGTTATCGTTTTAAATTCTTACTTGTGTTTACATACTCGCGCTGCCCATTTTATTTCCCACGTCCCTGCTAATTGCCGTGGAAATGGGCTAAATGTAAACGGGGTTTTAAACCTATTGTAGTCGGCAGCGCACTTACAGCACGTGTGCCGTTGCTTGTATTAGCTTAGCTTGTATTATAGGCGACGATAGCCACCTACCACCAAGTGGAGTTTGAGCCTGTCTGCCGATCTTAGCACAAAAAAATAATTGTTCTTTAAATTCCATTTTTCCTAGTAAAAGTATTGTAGTACAGTTTGAAAAAAAAATAATTAAGAACATATTTAAAACGTATGTAAATAGTGTTATTTAAGTCAAACGTAACAGTAAGAAATGAGATGCAAATATGTAAGTACAATAATAATTCTCCGCTACCCAAAATACCGCTGCGGGGAGATTTAGTAATCTATCGCTTCGTTGGTTATAATTGAAATCTGTAAATAGAAAATTAATCTTTAATTAAACTTAAATAGTACTGTCATCACAATATAAGAACTAAATATGTATCCAAAATAAATTAAGTATTTGATGATTGAATATTGTTTGACATAGACCTAGAGAATCTTGATCGATTTCATTCATTCATTTATAAACAAACGTTCACATTTCAATGGTGCCATTAATAGTTGTCTAGACAATGAGTTAGCCGTATACAGTGTCTGGTAAAATATATACTTAGTTATATATGAGACATATATGTCCTATAGGAGCCTATAAACGAAGCCTTAAACAAGCTCCCGAAAATATAGTTGTGTATTCTCCTTTTTGTAGCGGCCAATTTATTTGTTTGTTTTGTATGTTATATGTTATTTGTTAATTAGTTTATTTATTTGTTTTTCTCTTTTTTTTTTTTTGTTTACTTCTTACCTATTTGTATGTTTTCTCTCAGCTCCAATATTCTGTAGTGACTTGTAATTTATAATAATAATAATTTATTGTAATTTATAATTTAGTAATTTAGTGGAAACTTTGCTGATTTATGTTTTTCTTGTATGTATATTGTATATAGCGAGATATTGTTTCCCTAACATAAATAAAATAAAATAGATTGTATACAGCTTACTCCAATTTATATAATCATATTTTATTTTATTTTTAATTTCAATAAAATGAGATCAATTAAATTACTTTTTTATAAAAATTAGGTATTATTATTTTAAGTTTTAGTCGTTTAGAAATCTAAAAAATAACTATTTAATATTTTTATTTTTCATTAACAAAAATATCTAATAAAAATGTTACGTTATTGTTAAATTAAGGTTTACTAAGTTTTTTGTGAATTACGCTTCTGGTAGTAGATAATTAAATTATTTTTGTGATTAAAATTTGATCACAAAATGTTAATTTACTCTCTTAATAAAAATGTAATATAAGTATTAAAAAAAATATTAAGTTTACATCGTTTTCTGGAATGGGGAAATATTATATATTTCACTAGCTACACGCTTCCGGCTTCGCACGGGCGCAAAATAAAATCTATCCTATCTTTTAAGTTGGACCAAATTACACATAGTTACGAAATTTTATCAAAATCGGTTCAGTAGATTAGGAGTTCATCGCGCACAAACACGTGACATATATAATTAGATATGTACTTTTAAATAAAACACAGCACAAATACATGCATATATATAAGTATAAATGATCAAAAGTGCAATGATTTTATCGGACTGTCACTTAATGAGAGGCTTATTTCAACTTAAATTCATCATAATTTAGAACAAGAGCTCTCCTTTGAAACCCTCCAGACATCTGTCAGTAGACGTTAACAAGGCTTATAATGAGTATTAGGTATAGCTTATAATGAGCGAATGTGTACATTAAATTCGAGACTAGGACTAAAAAATTTCGTAAAAAGATAAGAGCTCGTACATGTTATCGCAATGATTTCTCTTATATGCTTACTTATTAAATAAACAGTGGAAAATTCCAACATTTTTCAGTCTAATCTGAATTGACAATAAATTACAAAAAATACTAACCTTATGAATAGGCATATCATCATCGTGTTGGGTTCGTAGAGGAGTATCGGTAGGCGGGTGGTAGTCTCTATAACCAGTAGGCGAAGGTGTATTTCTAATTGAGGGTGCTCGTAAAGTGTCCTCTTCAAACACGTCATCACTCATGCTGTCATCTGTCATATGCTGAAAAACACATTTCTGTTATTTCATCTACAGCGAAACTAACTATGATAGGTTTAGAAGGTAACACCGCTGAAAATCTTTGATTAAGTTTTGGTATGGATAAAGTATCAGTCATTAGGAAGACCTTATAGACTATATACTATGTTATTGAGATTTGCCCTTCCAGAGGTCTCATTCGTAGGATGTTTGTTAATTTAATAAATAAAAGAGTGTGTTTGAAAATAGGTTGTTAGTAATTGAGGTTAGTAACAGATTAAGTGAATAGTAGGAGTCAAACTAGTATTTTAAGCAGAATCATAAAAAAACGACGAAGAAGACGCAAAAAATAATTGGTAATGAATAAAACAATTTTTTTTTTTTTGCCGAAACTCGTAATAATATATTTCGTTTTATTATTATAAAAATATTTTATTATAAGGGTGTTGTTTTTGAAATTAAACTTTGTCATTAATTGACGAGCCCATTCGATAAGTACTCAGGGTGCTTGCCTTAACGCTCTATTCCAGGGTTTCCAGGGTCGATTCCTCGACCCTTTGGAATTTTCAAAAGGCAGGATCAACTTTGGATAACGAGCTTTTCAAAGTGGACTCTGTTCTGGGTCTGGAAAGTAGTGGTAGGGCACACAGAGTTGGTCATTTAGGCAACCCGTCTAACGGCAGGAACCAACCCATTTTACAGTAGACAATAGTAAAATTATACATGTGAGTGAGTAAGAGATGCCAGGTCCCATTTACCTATCCCCTTCCAATTCCAATTCTACTGTAGTCTGCAGCACACTTGCAGTACCTGTGGCGTTGCTTGTGTTATAGACGACGGTATATGTATAGCTGTCAAGTGGACCTTGATGGCTATACATATACCTGTCTGCCTGTCTGCCGACCTTAACATAACAAAAAACTACGTGAATAAAACCAATATCAGAATTTAATGACATTTTAATGTATTACGCATTTTTTAACTGATTTTAGAAGCCGTGAGTGATCTGTTTGATAATTGCGTGAATCTCCTGAACACTGATTTTACAGTTTAAAGTTCCAAATAATATTAACTCGAACGTCGCAACACTGTGACCGAAAACAAATTAGGTATATCTATAATATGCAAAACTACTGCTCATTGGGGTAGCCAGTTGTAGGTATATCCATGTATCCCTATCCCTAAAATCAACTCAGAAAAACAGTCTCATTTTTAATGGATATTAATATACATGGATCGTTCTCTTTGATGTTATAAGGACTTCAAATCTCTTTGAATTTAGGTACCTGTCTAATAATCTTAAACATGTTATTTCCTTGTTTCCCGTTCAATATGAAAGTATCCATGTTTGTTGTGACGACATTAAATATTTTCGCTACAACGGTCTGTTTAATGAGCCGCTAAAAGACAAAAGGGAATTAAGACAGTTTGCTTCGGGGGACAATAAAATTGCTTCAGGAAAGATAAAGCTGTCCCAATTTTATTGTCACAAAATACCTATTGAAACTTCAGGATTTCGTAAACTCTTATGTGGTGGTGTATCTATCTTGTATTTGTATTGGCTGACATACGAGTAAATTTTAAAGACTTTAAAAGCGACGTTAAAAATCACGAGTATCACTCATAGAGAGAAAAGTTATTACACGAAACTTAAGATGACTTTAGACTATACTCGTATTTTCTGTTCAAGAATAGAAGAGCTAAAACCTTTTTGAATCTGAACAATACCATGTCTTGAAAACAAAGCACAATCCATTTATAAAGGAATAGTTTTGAAAGTTCTTTATAGATTACAGTTAAGGCCGCAACTTTTAAGTTTCTCAATTCGAATGCCGAATATCGAAACTATTCTTTTGGTATATAGCCTGAATAAATGATAGGTGTTAGGGTTTTGTTAATAATTCTACTTTATATTTGAATTCGTTGGCCGTGTCGACGACACAGCCACGCCCCATTTTTTTTACCAATTTTGCATCCGCCTTTTGTTTTAAAAGTCCTTGAATATACTATTATTTAATATCAAATTAAAAAAGAGTATATTTACTTGCGCAGAACCATAACGTACTTTGTGGTTCTAAATACAACGTCGTGCTGGTTAATTACTTAGTAATTACGCTTATTATCTGTTCGCATTGTTGCCCTGTGTCAGACGGTAGAGTTAATTGTTTCATAACATATACTTAGGTAGACCGACTATCAAATTCAATGAACTCAGTATCATTAAGTCGCTCACAGGGCACTGTCTTGGACTTCAAAACTTTAAAACTTAAAATTTCTTTGAAAACAGTTGGACCGTCAGCCTGTCTGCCGACTTTAACATTATGAAATCCTGCGATTTCAAGGAAATATTTCCCAAGTATGCCTACGAGTATAGCAGGTATAATACTAGGTTGTGCAATAGCAATAACATCGTATCTGACTTTGAGAGACAAGCAAATTGGACATTATATTTAGCATGCTTAGTCATGTAATGTACATAGTTATAAAAAGGAGCCAAAACAATGTGTGTTGGCGACAGTAACAGTAGGGTGAGACCTTACGTAAACGATTGGCTTAGTTGTCATCTTGCACGATTATATTTCGTACGAAATGTGCGAAGAGCCAACTTTAAATTTAAATATATTTTTAGTAGTCATCTCGCACACATACTATTTTCTTGCGTGCGGCATGACAGAAAATCGTAGTAGGCGAGTTTGGACCGAGTTTTATAATAATATATTGTTAGATAATAAAAAAATAATATTAAGAAATTGCTTTCTGAATTTACCATAATTATTTATTTAAAAATTTAGGGCCTCTTTCACCATCTCTGAGTAAAGTGTCAAGTAGGTTAACCGCCATTTAAAGTCACCGGACACCGGGAATAATAGAGCAAATAGGTATACCTTTGTTTGCATGGTAAAAGTCCCAAACATTAAAAAGAAAATAATAAAAAAATTCGCCTACCGAAGGATGCCATAAACCGAGTGCATAATTTAATAAAACATAAAATTATTTCTAAAAGTAACTAATCAACACTTTACTTGAAAGAGGCCCTAAGTCTATAGGTATACTTAATTAATTAATTACCTACTAGTATAATTTATTTACAACTTTAAATGTGTTCTTCAAATTTCTATTTAAAAATATCCTTTTTATTATGAACTCGAAATATAAATCTAATACTTAGGTAAATAGTCAAAATTCACAAAAATATCTTGAATGTTACTGTAAGACATTTTCGTTTATTATTCTTACGAGAAAATTATCTCGCACATTTGCGCCACCTGTTGATTTTCAGTTAAAACATTATGAAAGCTTCAGGAGTCTGGAGGAGAAAATGTTACACCGTGCGTAGAATTTTCTTCGTGGTTACTACTTATAAGAAGTTTTAAGACATTTTAGTGCTGCTGTATCACGTACGATGTCTGGATTTTAGTCACAGTGTAACTTGACAAACAAAAGTATTTGAGTAATGAAATTCTGACAGAAAAGCCGTTTCCATTATAATTTCGATTTTATTTAACCTATTTTCATAAGACATATACGTCATGAAAGAAACCTTTCACAATATACGTTTTGCACAATTCTGAATTATATAAAAAGGAAATAAATAGTGCTTGATATTAAAATACACAAATATCAGATTTTTTTATAAAATACTATACAAAATGTAGCCAGTGTTACTTTCTGACAATGCAGCTTTCTATATGTGAGAGAATTTTTCAAATCGGTCCAGTAGTCCTTGAGTTTATTTATTAGACAAACAAAAATACAAATCTTCTCTCTTTGTAATATTAGTATAGAAAAAGTTAAATAAACATAAAAATTATTAATATAACTTTCATCATTAATATACTTACAACTTTCGGCGACAATTTTAAATGGACATTTGAACAATTACCTTTTACAGAAGATTTAATTAACGTAAAAAAAACACATTAAAACATCTTGAAAGATTTCCGTACCGAACAACTTTTTATTTCAAGTTTCAAGAAATACTTCAAGTAGATACTTAATTTAAAGTAGATACTATGAAACGGAACCCATAACTTTCATCAGTGAAATTTCACGCATGGAGACCGAATCATCCATCTGTTTCGATTAATTGAACAAATTACCTATTAATTGCAAAAGACAATTTAGGAAGGGAGCGGCGCCATTTGTTGGGAGTAAATATTACTTACTTTATGTATATAGAGATATGTGAAGATAGGATAGGTATATGCTCTGGTTTGCTTTCAGTCAGAACCTAAAACTTCGGAACTAAATAATTTATTTGGCATTTAAAAAATATATATATAGAAATGTTTATTATAGAGAATTTTAAAAAATCGATATTTCAATTGGTTCAAGAGTTTGAATACAAATTAAAGAGGCTTCTAAAAGTCATATCTTTTATTTGATAATGATACTTAGTTGATTACCTTTCCTATAAAATTGATTGTTTTAAGCATTTTAAATAAATATATATAAAAATAAAAATACATCTCATAAATAAATGGTAAATAATTATGTTGACTTTAAATTTAATTTTTTTTTATTTATTATTTAATATATTTTTATCAACTCGAGAAATGAGTGTCAAGACTAGAGAAACTAGAGAAATAAAATATATCGAGAAATTGAAAATTTTTATAGTCACATCAAAATTAGTCAATGTCGTGACAATGTTATTGAATCCACGATTAAGAATTTTGCATTCGCTACTGTAATCATAGACTAAACACGAATTTACTAACGTAACTACTGCAACTTTAATAACATGTCATACTAGTAATCAACATTAATATGATCCAATCCAACGAGGGACAGTCTGATCCAATATTCACCTAAAATGAGATGTAAACAGCTTTATCATCATAGAGTATATTTTTAGATTGGGGAGTTTAACGCCCTTGGAGGGGAGAGGGCGAAAGTAGGTCAATGTCGGCATTCAACTGGTGTAACCCCGGCCTCCCCTTTCAAGCCCGTGATTGAACCTATTTAGTGTGATATTGATTTTGCCAACCGTTGATTAGCTATTTGTTTGTTCAATTTTGTTCAAATGTGTCTGTTGATTATTTTAAAATGTTTTCATAAAGAGTTATTAATTTTCAAAAGTTCATATTAGTTTCATAAGAGTAATGAGGGTAATAAAAGTATATAAGAGCTCATAAGTATATGTTTGCTACAGTTTAAAGACGTGGTAGAAAAATTTGAACCATTTTCCACTAATTTTTAGTTGGTTGAGCGGTACTAGCGAATCTGGGATTCAATCTCTGACAATTTCAACTACAGAAACTATTATTTTACTCTGTCTATTGTATGATTTCACCCTAATGTTGCTCGGGAATAGTGCTTTTTTTCTGGATGAAAGGTACCCTATGTCCTTTCTGGTGTCTCAGACAACGTGTAAGCAAAATTTCATGGTGATCGGTTCAGTAGTTTTTGCGTGAAAGAGTTACAAATATCCATACATCCAAACATACTTTCGCATTTATAATATTAAAAAAAAATATTAGTATTAGTATATTAGTATAGAAGTATAGATTAGCGACCCGCCCAGGCATTGCCCAGGTTAGAGAAAAATTATATCTTATTATAACAAAATCATTCTAAATCTTGTTTTTATTCTAGACCGGGATTCTATTTTACATTTTACTAGGGACATAGTCCCGGCTTCACACGGATGTATATTTTAATTAACACTATTTGTTAAAAGTTTTGCCCGCGACTTCGCTCGCGTTTCTTTTTTCTTAGGTGTTAAAATTCAATATTTATTGCTCGTATATTTATGTACCTAAGGCGTTGATTTTTTATTTTTATTTTTGGATGTTCAGATGAACACATGGGGACTAGTATTTCACGATCGGTTGAGTAGTTAACAAACACACATTTATTATATTGTATGAATATTGGAACCTTCTTTAGCAATTTTCTGGCAAATAGGAAGTCAATGGATGTTATAAAAATATTTTTCTTTAAAAATTAGTTCTACGGACCTTAACACTTATAAGACCTCGCAGCTGCGCCTTAGATCAACAATAGAATTTGAGTGAAAATAGAATAAAGTGTGAGGAGCAATGATGAAACCCTTCAAAAAAGCAAGGAAAGAAACAAAGATATGTTATTGCAAATGAGAAGTTATAAAATAAATCAATAATACAGACCTAAGGCAAGAACAGAAATTCTCTCTTATTACTGTATTACTGAATTAGACTAGGCACTAAAAAAACAGCACTAGTGCTTATTTGGTGACTGTGTCTGCGAATTAAATATAATACAGTAATTTACAGAATATTTTACACAATATTTTTATTGAGTAAAATATTCTATAAATTAAAATAATGCACCTAGCTCTTGATATACCTAATCTATGCAAATTGACGCCATGACAACTTGTTAATTATTTATATACTTATATCACTGTAGTTAGATACTTAGTAAGCACATAAAATATTTATAAAATAAGTAACTATGAGAAAATGACAAAAAAAATAAAAACAAACTCACACTCATTTCTTCCTCTAAAACAACAGGCCACAAAAACAATTTTCACATAACTGTCACTGTGTTATCACAAAAACAAATGTATTTGTTAGTTTTCAACTTCATTCTAACAACGGGATGCGGAACAAAATTCCTCACACAACACTCAAAAGTGAGAACCGCACTCAATTCGATACACACCTTTATACACAGCCTGAATCGCAAACCAAATAACTCAATAACCCAAATTAACCCTTAAGTAAACCTTATTTACAGTCTAAACCGTCAATTAGTTGTTTAACACTTGATAACATGATCTGTTAAGTCAAAAACTCAAATTTTGAGGTTATCTCTCGGATCGGTAAATGTAGGACACATTACGAAGCTGTAAGGTCTATTTTGGCTTAAAGTTCGCATTGCGCTTGTGTGGCTTTCAGCTTTGTAGTAACGATTCGTGTATGTGTTTGTAGATATATTGCATTTGTGTGTTCGTTTTGTTCGTACACTGTACTGATAAATATACATGTGTATGGGTGAATGCGTATGTGTATGGATTGCTCAACACGTAATTCAATTTTCAGGACAGATCTCAGGATATTTAGTTGTATACTTGTATAGGTAAACTTCCATGACTTGTATAGTGCAATAACTTAAAATATTTTCTTTTACCTTTACTTACTTAACTGTTACATTAAGTAATTGATAGATATTGTAGGAAAATTTTCTACATACTTCAAACATTGACATATTGACATTGACGAGCTGCAGCTCTCAAGTTAAAAAACAATGTAGTGAGTGAAAGGGACATATGGATTTTGGTGGATACTGGAAAAGAACAAAGGATTACATTACATTAATATTAAGTACATTAACTAAGCTATATTACATTAAAAACTACAAATATCAAACAAAAAAATAACAAACACTTTATCCTACCAGAAAATTGTACATACTTTGGAAAAACTGAGTGGCATACCCGGCAAGCCAACGCAAAAAAATTATTTGGTTTCTCTACTCCGCCGATGCTGACAGAGGAGACAAAGCTATCATAAGACTATCATGCTGAGTTCAGACATTCATTAAAAATATCGCAAGAAAATGCCATTCAGAAATCGAATCTCTTGTAGACCGTGCACAGTTGCAAGATCGATCTGCGTGTCTAACAAGCAGGAACCGTGAACAGCGTTACTAAGTTTTGTGAACTCTCCTAAATTTAAAAATAGAATAGGTGGGTACTTAAAATAAAGGTATTTTACTTAGAGTATACTTAGAGTATACTTAGAGTATACTTATGTATACTCTAACGTATTTTACCAAATCAGAAATTATGTGTAAAAAATTACGACATAAAAAACTGAAGTCTGTAGGTATACCTATTAATTGTATTGAAAATTGAAAACAAACAAAAACAAATATAATTTGCAGGAAAAAAAATGCATTAGGTATACGTGTGAAGCCGTTTTCGGGTCACTAGTATATAAATATAGTGATTTACTCATCTACATTGTATATACTAACTCTCTTGCAATATAGTTCAACGAGAGTCAATAATTGGGAAGAGTCGTGAATGAATTAATTATTGATATTATACTATTTGCGTAAGTGAGCCGTTGGATGAGTGGTTTAACGCTCTGTCGCAGGGGTCTCGGGTTTGGTTCCCGGCAGGATCGACTATGGAAATAAACTTTTCAAATTTGGCTCTCGTTTAGAAAGTTAGTATCAGGGAAATAGGCTCTGGCATCACTTACTCATTACCGAAACACAACACACGCGCTGTTATTTTAACAGTGGGGTGGTTGATGCCGCTAGACGTGCTACTTATTGTCTCCTGACACGACTTACTACTGGGGTTTGACTTAGAATACTGTGATATTTCATGGTAACTCAACGATAGATGTCTATATGTATAAGAATAGACACTACACACAGAACCAAATCAATCAAAAAGTTCTATTCCCGAATTGCGTTGTCGATGGAAACTGAACTCTATTCGTTACAGATAGAATGAAATTCAGGATAATACAATTTCCCTTATTGTCTGTGGGTGCGTGAAAAGTGTAAGATAGAGAGGGAATTATGAAAACTAGTTAGTTGGAAAAGGATAGTGAATAAATGCTTTGCAGGAGCAGAAGTGTGACGCTTTTATCAGTTATGTTGGTGTTGGGTTTGTTCAATGTTCAACGTGACCTATCTTCGGCTTGTATTATCTGCTGTACATTTAATTAAAGGAGCGCTGCGCCGGAATTTTCAGTAAACCTATTAATCCTACTGGGAAAGTTAATTTGTGAGGATGGATGAAAGTAGGTATGAATAGGTGTTTGTTACTCTTTCACGTAAAAACTACTAAATGGATGGTTTAGTTGGTTTGGATGAAATTTGGCACACAGATAGTTTATTATCTGGTTTAACATATATGATAGTTTTTATCCTGAATAAATGTTAGGTTATCGAGGGATTATCTAAAAATATAAAAATGGCGACAGTCGCTGTGGTGGCGCCACCGCGTCACAGCAATAAAAATGTCAGGCGTTATATTACTCATATATTTTCTTTTTCAACGCTGACAAGAGCGCCAGATAGTTGTGTAATTAAAACATTGGAAAAAATATAGTATCATTATACTTAGGTATGTACCTACTTATGCACGTAAAATAATTTCATTGACCTAGAGCATGCCTAGAGCTCAGTGAGTGTATTTTGAAAATATTGTGTTCTTAGCTATTTCCCGCGACTTCTCTCGAATCCCTCGGGAACTTTTCTTCTGTATGCCTGGCATGGTGTATACAAAATTTAATTATGGTCGGTTGAGTAGAAAGCGTGAAATCGTAACAAACAAACTCACTTTCACATTTATACCTAACTAGCGACCCGCTCCCGGCTTCACCCAGGAAAAAACTTTCATTAGGTTTTAATATAGGTATACCTACAATATAAAAAATCCATGATAAATACCACCGTGAAACTCGCATCAAAAATCCGTTGCGTGGTATAGGAAGAGTTAGCGACCATACAGACAGAAACGGAAAGAGATTTCAAATTACACTATGTGTAAAATTACCTACTAGCTGAACCCGGAAACACTTTGAGTCCTTTAAAAAAAAACAAACCGTGATTCATGAATAAATAAGATACTTATTTATTAGTCATAAACATGATACACATAAACCATCGTCAGTAATTCCGCTTTCCGTCGATAAAATCAGGAACCAAATAAGTAGTTAGGTACATATAACTTTTCGAGATAAGGCTAATGGCTTATATTTTTAGAATATGGAATTTTTTTAAATTTGTAGACGATCCCTCGGGACCCTAACATTTTCCAGGATAAAAAGCATCCTATATGTTAACCCAAGTAATAAACTATATGTGTGCCAATTTTCATCCAAATCCAAATCACTGCAAAAACAGTTCAACAGATTTGGATGAAAATACATTCATACTCACATACCTACCTACTCGTATTTTCGCATTTAATATTAGTAGGACTAGGCTCTAGGTTGATATTGTATATGTGTGAAAGAGTAAAACATAACGGTATACGTAGGTATAATATTTTTACGGTTCGCTTTGTGATTTCAACTGAAGCAGTAATTTTAATGAATGTAATCAGCGCAGCGCTCTCAATTTTATTTTTATCGGAGTGCACTTGACATGCGCGCCGGGTGACCTCCGAATCGATGGAAACGGCGTTTGTTGTTGTTCTGTCCCTTTCACGCAACAAAAATACAGTCTATTTGCCTCTCACTTGCCCAGATGACGGCAACTTCCCCTTACACCAATAAAGAAGCTTGACGCGTGGAGTTAATAATTTCAGCAAAGACTGACAGATGGCGCTACAAGGCTAAAGCTAAAACCATATTTTATTATGCAGACAACATATTCCTGTAGTAAAATATCGAAGTTATTTTGTCTAGAGACAATATTAATGTTTCCATATAAATATTAAACGTTATGCGTTTATTCATTTCGGTATTTAAGAATAGCTAAGTAGGTAGGTATTACTTACCTAGGTATTCTTAAATAGATAAATTTACATATATATATAATATATATATACTTACCATAGAATAGATGCCTAGTAAATTGAAGCCCCTTTCAAGAGTCTATCTGTATATCCGCTAACTCCTCACATAACGGATTTTTTGTGGTTTTTCACCATCAGTTAATTACTTTTTCATGGAAGGTATAATATAATAAAACCTAATTAATTTATGTAAGTAGAAAAAAAAACAATATTTTGAAACAGAGTCGCCGAAAGTGACCGCGTATGTATGTTTCTCTGCTAAACCGTCCAACACATTTTGATATGGTTGTCGCTAATGGAAAGAGGGATAAACGAGGAAAATTTGTATGTATAAAAAATTACATCCCAGGCGAAGCTGGGAGCGGGTCGCTAAGTAGTTCTCTTATAAGAATATACTTATTGGTTGCGTTCGGGAAGTGTGCTGTTTAGGTATACCTACTTAGGACAAACACTAATTAGGTAGGTACATCAAACTTCGAGAATTATCATATCCAGATCGGATGGGCAGCGTTCTAGAAGCTCCGAGACATCTTGTACAAAATTCCTCTTTGACCAATGTTTGTTGCCCAATGATGACGCCTATACCTAATAAGAAGGCTCAACGCGACTCGACGAACTGTGGAGAAGGCTATAAACAGAGATGCAGAAATAAAAAAATCTGTATACAAACGAACTTTAGCGTCATAACCTGGTTAATTAGTAAGTTGAAGTAGCAATGGGTAAGACACATCTTAGTACGAAAAACAGCAGCCGCTGAGGACGGATATTTTTCGAGTGGAGACCACGGACGATCTTTATTAGATAATAGTAGGTAATAAGTAATTAATATACATGATACAGACTGTGTGCCCTTATACCAAGTTAATGCGGACAAACTTTGCATGGCATGCATTCATGGCAAGGTAGGTACGGCGGCATTACTTCAAACAACTCACGAGAGCACTCACCATTGTACAGGCTGTAGAATCCCGCAAAAAATCTGGTTCATTTTAATTTTTTTTTTATGTTAATATCGATAGACGACAGACAAGCTGACTGCCCACTTGATGGTAATGTGGCTACCGTCGCCTATAACTCAAGCAACGCCATACCTGCTGCAAGTGCGCTGCCGACCATATTAGAAGGATTAAGGAAAAGGAATAGGGTGCTCTGGATTCCCTTATTCACTCACCGAAACACAACAGCACATATGCTGGTCTTCTGTAAGGGGCTGGTTACTGCCGCTAGACGGCTTGTGCAGTGCGCAGTGCGCCCTGTCACTTTAATTTGTGGATAAGCAGATCGTTAAAGCAGAAACGGCGGCAGTAGCACAATTTTAATGACTGAGGATTTTTTTAATGTTAAGAACAAAGAGTAAAGTTAGGCTTAATCGTTTCAGGTATCGAACTATAAAATTACCTCGACACAATAGCCGGAAATACGGGCTAAATCCAGACGTAGCCTGAAGTAACAGAGGGCTTCAAAAAAGTAAAAAAAAAACTTGCGATGCATTGGAGCGACCGCCTACCGCAGCCAAAAATAGACTACGAATGCAAGATCCCAGAAAACTGCCGCATTTCATTCAAACTTCCGTGGAAATTTTATCTCTATTACAGTGGCATAAGGTCCGTTGTTATAAAACAATGCGAATACACTTGGTTCATTTTGGGTGATCGTGGACGCTTGCATCCGTGTTTACATGTTGGCAGAAGAAATTATTCCCTGGACGTTTTCGTTCGAGTAACTTTTAAATAACGTCGCACTCCCGAGCTGTTTCGGAGTAGTGATAAATTTTACTTTATAATTCGTGTGTTATTCACATGTAGCCCGAATACAAACCGAATAAGTCAAAGGTGCTTGACATTCGTTCGTTGCATTTGTAAAACTTATACACTTTGCATATTACTTGGTAAAGATTACTGATTAGGAGATAATCGCTGATTATTTAAGTAAACATTGGTCTTAGTTATGCTTACCTCAACATAATATGTTATAGTAATGTACGTATTATACTTATGTAATGTACATAAGATATATGTAAGGAATGTGTTATTTGTTTAATTTTAAATATGACAAAAAGAATATTATCCTAAATATCTTTCTGGGTTCTTTTTATATTATGATCGTGAGACAGTCTGATGGTCCACTTAATGTTAGGTGGCTACCGTCGTCTATAACACAAGCCACACCATAGGTGCTGCAAGTTCTCTGGCATCCCTTACTCACTCTCCGAAACACAGCAGCACATATTCTGTTTATTTTACGGTGGTATTCTGTAAGGGGGTTGTTACTGCCGCCAGACGGGCTGCCCAAATGACTGCGAAATACAGTGTGCCCTGCCACGACTAAATCTAAGTAATAAACGTTAGGTAATAAATATCATAAAAGATAACAAAAACAAAGGTTAGTCTGTTGTTTTGTTGTTGTTGTTAGTCTGTTATTATTGATGATAATCATGAATCGAGAACCCAAGAAATTTAACAAGGTTTATTAAAAATGCTTTTCCTATGAAATAGGTGTTAGCTTTTCTTATGTTTTTTACAGGTCTTTAGACAGGCTGACGGTCTACTCTTGATAGTAGTTTCAATTATCTATAACTTGTTCTTTTGTTTTTCTGGTATTTTGTAATGAGTTTTTTCAACTTTTTTCACCTTGAATTCAACCTTCATCAACTATTGCATTGTTAGTTTAAAATTATTGTTGAGAGTAATCATTTCCACGTAACAACCGCATCTAAAATTTCCTCTTTCCTGTATTGATTCACCCAGGTAAGGTCTCAAAGTATACTGAAAAACTAAAAGGAGCGATCACGCAAATAAAACTATGGTAAATAGTTTTCTACCAAGAGCAAGACCAAGACCGCCTAATTGTAGCAAGACCAAGACCAAGACCAATTATATAGACAACGAATGGAACTATCGATCTTAAGTCCTTGATTTTATACCATCGCGCGGTCGACATACTGGGATAGATATTGCAACGATTTTCCACAAATGTTTATTGCAATATGACATCATTAATAAAATACAGGGTATCGCAGTCGACAACGCAACTGCAAATACAAAATTTATGTGTGAACGTGGCAAACAACTGCTACATTTTGATTCAGACAATCAACATTTCCGGTGCTTTGCTCATATTTTGAACCTTGGTGTGCAAGATTTATTAAAGAAGTTAGCATTAGATAGTGAAACTGACAATGAAGAATAAGAACAGTATGAAGACTATCAAGACTATCTGAGGAAGTAGAAGAATATGCGCCAAATATTGCAGACTCACGTACAGCTATTACAAAATTACGCAGTATTTCCAGTAAAATAAAAAGAAGTGAGATACTGAAGAGGAAGTCCCATACTCGACTGTCCAACAAGATAGAATTCCACATATGATTTGATTGGATTTGGTTTAAAAGTAAGAACTGACATTAACATGTGCACTTCTGTCGTCGAATTGAATGTTTTTCAAATCACAGAAATTAAATGGCAAATACTCGAAAAAATAAGTTTCTAATAAAATTTTAACTTTTATCATCGAAACTTGGTGGAGAAAAATATGTTACATTACCACTTGTCATTGTATCATTCAATATCATCGACAAAATTGAATTCATGGTGTAACACTTAGATGAGAAACCTAATCGAACCGAAGTGGATGAAAGACTCGTTCTGGGTTTCCAAGCAGCCCGAGATAAAATGCTAAAGTATTATAAAAAGAGCAACTGGATTTACTGTACCACTTTAATTTTAACCCAAGGCACAAAGCTCAGACTTTTGATATGACATTATGGGTGAAGCAAATTAAAACAGAAAGCCTGCGCAAATTTAATGAACTTTATAAAGAGTATAAAAGTCTACACTCGGTGTATAAGTCTACACTCGGTGTATAAGTCTCCACGAAGAAATAATGTTTGTGAATATAATGAAGATGAAGATGAAGACGTAATAAACTTTGAGAAACTGTATGCACGTCCCTCTACGTCATCTGGATCTGGATCTGGTCTTCAAGGCTTAGTTATTGACGAATTTGAGGAGTACGTAAGTAAACCAAGAGCCGCCAGCTCGGAAGACATTTTAGAGTGGTGGAGGACGCATGAGACAGAATATCCGATTTTATCCAATATGGCTCGTGATTTTTTTTCTATACCTGCGACTTCAGTACCTGCTGAGAGATTATTTTCTAAAGCATCATTAATAAATAGAAAACATAGAAATAGGTTAAGTGATGAGTCAGCCAGATTGTTACTTTGTATTAATTCTTGGTCAAAAGAATTAATATAAAGTCAACGCTATTGTATCATGTCAAAGCTATTGCTAATTTGTGTTTTATTTTTTATTTAAATAAATTGTAAATTGCATAGATTGTTTTTATTCTACAACTCTTCCATTCCATTTAAGGTGAGGGCCTATCACTATCTTGACAGACAAAGTCTTTAAAATATTGTCTAGTTAATTTAATTTTGGTCTTTATTTAATCTCTAAATGTACCTACTGTTAATTTTATATATAAACTAACGTGTTTAATAAATGGCAAAAGGCTAATAGGTGATTGCAAGACTTGCGAGACTCTTGCTGCAAGACCGAGACCAAGACCAGGTGTATTGACGCAAGACCAAGAACAAGACTGGCTAAGTCTCGTTGTTCGGGACAGCCATGAAATGTATAGAATAGTGATTAAAAGTGACTTATAGAACTAGTGGATTATGTAAATAGATAAATAGTGTTAGAAAGAGACAGATACAGTGAAACGGAAAACACTAATAATACATATTATTTCGGGCGGTTGTGTAAACTTTGTTCGACGCATGACACAACCGCCACTAGTTCTGTAAGTAAATATTGTAATATAAATAGGCCATTTTTTGTAAATAGTTAGTCTTCTTCTTGCTCCGGCATAATAAAGACCATTGTACCAGTACAAACTTGTTTTGGAACATACAAACCCTCTCCTCCTCGACTAACCATCGAACGGCTGACCAGTGAGCCCTCCTTAGCCGGAGGCCCTGCCCACTCAGTAAGCCATAACAGCCAGGCCTAATCAAATGCGCGGGTGCTACAGGCCCGTACATTTTATGGTCCAAACGAGCCGGATATAGCCGTTTGTATAGTTGCTGTTTGTCGAGGAGAGAGGGTATAGAGTCTATAGCATAGACATGCCGGTTACAAGGAGTAACTCAACTCGGGGCGACGGGAGGTCAATAGCTCCCGCGCCCACCGTTCGGGACGACGGGAGACCAATCGCTCCCGCGTCCACCCTTCGGGACGCCGAGAGGCTTACAACCTCCGCGTCCACTGTTCGGGACGACGGGAGACCAATCGCTCCCGCGTCCACCCTTCGGGACGCCGAGAGGCTTACAACCTCCGCGTCCACTGTTCGGGACGACGGGAGACCAATCGCTCCCGCGTCCACCCTTGAAGACGCCGCGAGGCTTACAACCTCCGCGTCCTCCGTTCGGGACGACGGAAGACCAATCGCTTCCGCGTCCACCCCCGTCGGGTGCACCACGGCATCCGCCACGTCGTCAACCGACACGTGGTCAGCGGGGACAACAAGAGCGATGACGTCACCGACGACGACAACTTCGACGTCGACGGCTTCGACGCTCACTTCGGCACCGGCGGGAGCGGGACATGAATCGGTCCCCACGCTCGGTGCACACGGCACGGAAACCGTGCCACATCGTACGGACATGCGCTCAAGCAAGAGAGCCACGTCCCACGGGTCCAAGAAGAAGGCCCAATTAGCGAAAGCTAAAATAAAGCTGTTAAAGCTACAAATAGAACTTGCTTCCGCACAAATAGAAGAAATAGAGAACGATTCAGACGCCGACACCATAGACGACGACACCGTCGAAGAGCTCGAAGTCACGAAGGAGAGGGTCGACACTTGGGTCAATAGTCAAGCGCTTTTAGCGCCGGGTGCGCCACCTATAGAAACCTGCAACATAGAGCAGGCCCGCGCGTTACCCATCACGACCACGCCGGCTCCAATCCCCGTGCAACAAATAGAAGATCGGCCACCAAACGGAAGCAAGCCCGTAATAGAAACAGTGCCCGCTGCGGCACCACCTAGTCAGAACATAGGACTAGCAGACTGGGTCGCAGCAATCACTATGGCCGCAAAGACGGGCCACCAACAAGCTCCGCGATATGTCACGGAGCTACCATTTTATAGCGGGTCGCACCAGGAATGGTTAACATTCAAGGCGGCCTACGAAGAATCACACCAACATTATAGCAATAGCGAAAATATAGCAAGACTGAGGAAAAGTCTACAAGGAAGAGCCAAAGAGACAGTCGAAGGTCTCCTAATACGCAACGTAAACATATCTGAAGTGATGAGGACTTTGGAAGACCGGTTCGGCCGACCGGATTACATCGCCTTATCCGAACTCGAACGATTGAGGACGCTTCCACGGCTGACAGACTCACCGCGTGACATTTGTAACTTCGCCAATCGCGTCACCAACACCGTGAGAACTCTACAAGCGCTGGAGAAGTCACACTTCCTCTTCAATCCAGCCATTTTGAATGAAATGGTACAGAAATTTCCTCCTACGATCAGAAATAATTGGGTCACCTTCCTCAGAGATCAGCCGAAGGAACAACCAGACCTGTTAAAGCTATCAAGATTCTTCGAAACCCAGGCGCAGCTCTACAATTCTATATCACAGCCGGAGTTCGCGGCACCTAAAGAGGCGAGCCACGCACCCCGACGAATACAGAAGACCTACGCCGCAATAGAAGTGTCTGCATGTCCGGTATGCCAAAGTGCCGAACATAAAATCGAAAAATGTTCGAAATTCATAGAAGCAGACACGAAAACGCGATGGAACATAGCAAAGGACAAACAATTGTGCTTCAAGTGTTTAAAAAATAGAATAGGGAAACACAAGTGCCGTAAAACGGAGTGCAATGTCAATAAGTGTCCGCGTTTTCACCATAGACTACTCCACTTCATAAGAACAGACAATAGTGAAAATAGTGATCGTACAGAAGTGGTCGCCTCCACTTGGCAACCGTCGGAGACACAGTCATACTTGAAGTTCGTTCCCGTCCGCGTCTCCGCCCCCCGAGGGAGCGTCCAAACCTACGCCTTGCTCGATGACGGCTCGACGGTGACCCTGATAGACAATGATTTGGCGCAACAAATAGGCGCAAAAGGGCCCGTTGACCCTCTACACATAGAGGCAATAGCGAACACCGAAGTGGATGTAAATCGATCGCGCCGTGTGAAACTAACATTACACGGCGCCAAAAATAGGAGCACCATTCGAGCTAGAACCATCGACAATCTACAGCTCTCCGCTCAAGCCGTATCGGAGCGAGATCTGTCCAATTGCAAGCACCTTAAAAACATCAAGGAACAACTCAAGTATCCACGAGTTCAACCGAAACTTCTCATCGGACAGGACAATTGGGACTTGCTGCTTGCTAAACAAGTCAGAAAGGGACAGCGACATCAGCCGGTCGCATCTCTCACTACGCTCGGATGGGTGTTACATGGGTCACACGCGCGCATACTCGGTCGCCGTGTAGACACCATTAACAACATCGTCCATAGACAAGAAGATAGCATGGATGAACAACTGAAACAGTATTTCTCTCTGGAGTCATTGATGATCACCCCAAAGAGACCATCCAACGACATAGAAGAAAGAATTGCAACCACCTCACAGACTGGAGAAGAAAAAGTGCACGTGACCACCATCAAACAAAAATCGAAAATAGAACAGTGCATCCCCAATAGTGATAGATTCTCCAAATGGGAGAAACTTGTTCGAAGCACTGCACGTGTGCTACACTTCATCCGACTGTGCAAACAGAAAAGAGAATGTGTGAATTACAAAAGGACAACAAAGCGACCTGAAACCGATCCTGTATGGCGGGAGCATAAAATGTCAAGGAAGCTACAGAACAAACTTCCGAAACCTCCTAAACAACAACAAAAATCATACATACCAATACCCACGGACCTTCTACACGAAGCGGAGCGAATCCTCGTTAGAAGGAGTCAGGAAAAGGCGTTCTTTGAAGATTTGCACAATCTCAAAAATAATAGAAAAATAGCTCCACATAGCCGTCTACGCCATTTAGCGGTGAAAATAGAAAACGATGTCATCACATTGAAGACACGTATCGGCGCCACGCAAGACGTTACAGATAGACAGAAGAGCCCTGCAGTCCTCGATGGCAATGACCAAGTCTGCAAGCTCTACATAGAATACGTCCATAGGCAATTGCACCACGCTGGCGTCGAAGCGACGATAAATGAGTGTAGACAGTTTTATTGGATTCTTCGGCTACGCCCGGTCACGCGTATGATAGTAAATAGATGTCTCCCATGTAGGATTCGTAGATCGCAGCCACCAGTGCCACCTACAGGAGACTTACCACCGTGCCGGCTAGCACATCATAGACGTGCGTTTACCTACACCGGGCTCGACTACTTCGGGCCACTTACAGTTGCGGTGGGACGCACAACACAAAAAAGGTACGTCGCGCTGTTCACCTGCTTGACAACGCGCGCCGTACATCTGGAGATCGCCGCCTCATTGACAACAGATTCTGCCGTTATGGCACTGCGACGCATGATAGCGCGTCGCGGCTGCCCAATAGAAATTTGGTCGGACAACGGCACGAACCTTCACGGCGCAGAACGTGAACTACGGCGAGCTTCAGACCAACTGCTTCAAGAGGAAGCAAATAGGAAGAGGATCAATTGGCGCTTCATCCCTCCCGGTGCCCCCTTCATGGGCGGGGCCTGGGAACGTCTCGTCCGAAGTGTCAAGACATCCCTCAACAGTGTACTTGAAGAGCGGCGCCCTACAGAAGAAGTACTCGCCACCTTAATGGCGGAGGTTGAGTACACAGTCAACAGTCGGCCGCTCACACACGTCTCGGTTGATCCTGACGATCCCGAGGCACTTACACCGAACCATTTTTTAATTATGGGGACGGGCCGAGATCCGCCAATAGGAGCCTTCAATGAGGACACCATCGGGCGCACGCACTGGCGTGCCTCACAACGTCTCGCCGACTTGTTCTGGCGGCGCTGGCTTCGGGAGTACCTCCCTGAGCTTCAGCGCCGACGGGAGCCCCAAGGAAGAGGGCGGCAAGTCGTCATCGGAGACGTCGTGCTCATTGCGGACAACACCCTACCTCGCAACACATGGCCGCGAGGGAGGGTCATAGCGGCCTACCCCGGACCCGACGGAGCTGTGAGGACAGTCGACGTCGGCACCAAGGCTGGCACTCTACGAAGGCCCACCAAAAAGTTGGTGGTCCTGACAACGGAGCCGGCTGCCCTCCAGCACACAGTGACTGCGTCGCCCTGAGGACGACGCACGGCGGGAGAATGTTCGGGACAGCCATGAAATGTATAGAATAGTGATTAAAAGTGACTTATAGAACTAGTGGATTATGTAAATAGATAAATAGTGTTAGAAAGAGACAGATACAGTGAAACGGAAAACACTAATAATACATATTATTTCGGGCGGTTGTGTAAACTTTGTTCGACGCATGACACAACCGCCACTAGTTCTGTAAGTAAATATTGTAATATAAATAGGCCATTTTTTGTAAATAGTTAGTCTTCTTCTTGCTCCGGCATAATAAAGACCATTGTACCAGTACAAACTTGTTTTGGAACATACAAACCCTCTCCTCCTCGACTAACCATCGAACGGCTGACCAGTGAGCCCTCCTTAGCCGGAGGCCCTGCCCACTCAGTAAGCCATAACAGCCAGGCCTAATCAAATGCGCGGGTGCTACAGGCCCGTACACTCGTCTTGGTCTTGTATTTGGGCAGCACTAGCGTGCACAATCGCATAAAAAAACAACGATTTTATCATATGTAAGTACATAGGTATATATAAGTACCTATGATAATGATAAATTCCTTTTATTAGAGTTTGCATTTCTGCAAGAAGTAGTATGAATTTATGTAAATTATGCCATTTTATATGTCGTCCTCACTTTAAATAAGTCCTCAAGACTTGCAAAGATCCGGCTTCGCACAGATGCAATTTTTTTCTCCAAATTACATACCTACTTACAAAAATATATTGCGTGGTTTAGCCTTGGAGTTAGCGGATATATGTACAGGCAGACAAACGCTGGGATCGACTTCATTTATACTATGTAGGTTAGAGGGTCTATCTTTACTTACCTATAGGAGTAATAGTACTACTTGTTACTACTTGAGTAAGAAGTATTACTTACTTATTATTTTCTATAGAATAAAAATTACATTGTTTCTTTAATATTTTTCCACCTATACCTATGCCACTTACGAGTATATATCTTTATGTTATGAAAAGCTGCATAAAAAGGTAAGTAAAACTAAACTCTGGTGGTGCTGAACTGTAAGGCACACACTGTGCAGTTTGATTGGCGGCAGTAATCACACTAACTTAACTCATCTAGGTAAGTATATGTCCTTATCCTTTAACTTGTCAATATTGGCAGTGCACTTGCAATCCCTATGACTTTGTTTGTGTTGATAGTCAATCAACGGTATCACTAGGTACAAACAAGCGGCCCATCAGCCTGTCTGCTAACTATTAGCACTGAGGACGCCAAGAGATTTATAGGTATACCCCACTATACCATCTCGGGGCGGGAGACCGACATAACTCACCGGTCGGTTCCCAGGCCGGTGGGTATCCATGATGGATTCCTCTTGTAAAAAAAGGGGGTCCAAAAACGTCGTTTTACTTCAGTTATAAAAATAAAACTTCTAAAAAATGCTAACAAATTGTATATCATGTTAAATACACATTTAACATGATAGTCGTCGTAAAAACATTTGTAGATTTTATAACAGTGCTAAACGCAGTAGCAAAACCGAAATAATTATACCTATCTGGAAACGAGTCGCGACGCGCGTCGTCGTAGAACCAGTGGAGCGCGATAACAAGGTCACTCCGTGTCGGCATAGGCACGGCGAATTGACAACGTCGCGCAACGAGCGAGATATCATCATCACTTTCGTTGTGCGTGAGACAGAGACGTCAAGTTTCTTATTGTCCATTCAGAGGAGAACGGATATGGATGTGTGCAACTCGTGACCCGCGAGAAAGCGGGCCCTGAGAAAAGACGAATTTGTAAAAGGAATAAATTAGAAAGCTTGCAGAACATATCATTTGGGTTTTAAAAAACTATTAGGTATACAGCGTATGCCCATTACAAGGAAAGTCTGTTATTAACGAAAAACCACTCTTATTAAAAAATTGCTAATTGCTCTTATTAAAAATTTTAAAATTCAGTCACATCCTATAAATATTATAAATGCGAAAGTTTGTGAGAATGGATGTATGTTTGTATAAAAAATTGGGCGCCACTGTCGCCGTGACAGCGCCAGCGTCATCACAGCGAGAAAGATGTCAGATAGGTATTTAAATTTTCTCAGGTGTTAGATATATTTTTCGTTTTTCAACGCGGACGTAGTCCCGGGTACCAGATAGTATAAATATGGGGTTTGTCCATAACATTTTTAGGTTACAACATTGTGCATAAACAACGACTGTGAAATAAATTGGGAGTAAATTCAGGTGATGAATTAAAAACGAGTACTATGCAAGTAAATGAAGAGGTTTTTTTTATACTAATTTATCTACCTAAGTAGTAAAAAAACTTCTAATTATTATTGTCACAGGACGTCCACTGCAGGACACCTACACCTTCCCCATAAGAAGCAGCATGGATCCACCGTCGATCCGCGGGCTAGGTCGTCTGTTCACCTTGTGGATGGACGTCCTGCGCTGCGCTTGCCGATCGGTCCGTGACTTCCACTCGAGAATCTTCCGGCCCCAGCAGCCAGCATCGGCTGTCCGTATACTATGTGTCCTTACTGATTCCGCCGGCTTAGATATACCATGTCGGATCTCTCATTTATGGTTCGATCACGCAGTGTAACCCTGAACATATTGAGACTGGAGTTGCTCAGGGTTTCAGAGCCATACCTATGTCATTACTGGCAACACACATTGGTCGAAAACGTTTGTTTTGAGACACTGAGGAATTTTAAACGAAAAGATGTCTCGGAGTCTCGGAGCTTCCCGATCCGAGTTGGATTTTTTAATACTTTTTACTTTTATTTAGTTGAATTTTTACTGACAAAGTATTTTTTAATAAAAAAAAATTTCAATTCTTTTGGATTCGTTAAACAGGCGTCTTACCAAATTTGGATTGGATTTTTCGGTACATTGTCGCTCGGATGAGAGAGGAAACAGTAAATATTGCACAGTAGTACCAGGCGCACAGGAAGGTCGTACAATTCGTTCGAATCGCGCAACCCACTTTAGGCCTAAATGATTCGGAGTCGGGCAAGACTTTGGCGCCGCAATAACACCGCTCTCTCAATTACTCTCATATCTCTTACTATTTACTTATTTCATTCTTTAAAATCATACATCAATGTTTTCACATAGTAAGATATTTTAAAATTAGTCTAACCATTATTTTTAAACACATACAATAAATCAGTATATCAATGTCTGATCCAAAAAGTGGTCAATAAGTTAGAAAGAATATTACAATAATTGTAGAAAGTTAGATAGATATGTAGGTAGGTTGGAAAGTTGGTTAGTATACGATAAAATATATTTATAAATTAATTACATATAGGTACTTACTCAGAAACTTATTAATTTATACTTTAAAAAAATATGAATCGATAACGGCGGGATCAATTCGGCATTTTTTTCACATATTCATTGAAATGCGAGGAAGGATTCGTATTTAATAAATTTCTCGGAAAATTGTATTCGTGCGAAGCATTCGGTGTGTCGCTTGTCTTTCTTTTATATATAAAAATCACAATCGCCCGCCATGAATTTGTAATGATGAAGTAGATATTAGTTTATGTAGGTAAACTACAGAATTAGCTAGGTATTGAAAGATTACTTATGTAAGTATACATTTGGAAAAGAGCTCTTGTTCTTCTTTGGTATTCAGAAAATCTATTCTCAAAATTACATCAAAATAGGTTCAGTTATTAATAGCATGACACGTCAAATTTTTTATAGAGAAGACCCAGTTATACTCTTACGCAATATACTTGGTAATGTGACTTGATTATGGTCTAGTAAAGTACCTTCCTTATAAGAAAAATAAGTTGCTTTGCAAAGAAGAGGAAATCCATACATACTTATTAAGATTTTCTTTGCCAACAATATTTACATAAAAATATAGGTAGGTACTTTATTATAAAAATAAAAAAAAACCAGAGAGGACAAGAACTAGTTATTGACGATCGTTTTTTTTTTATAATTCCCGTCGGTATACTAAAGCAAGTTAAAAATATAGTTTTAACTTAACTCACATGAAGCTTAACAGGTTCTATGAAAATATCACTAATTATTTATTTATTAACTAAGCATTTCCTGGCCATTTTAAAATAAGTTAAAGTTAAAGTCATTTAAGTTAAATAAACTGTGATAAGTATTCATTGTAGTATTGATGAGTTTTGATATATGCGGTGGTTATTGGTATAGTCGACCCCTATTTGCGAGGCGCGGTCGATATGGGGTGGTGGCGGGTTCTTTGCTCCCACCGCCCATCTGTACCGACCTCAGTGCGGTTTTTATTATATTTTTTAAATATTTTTGTTGTATGTAAAATGAGGATTCAGTTTCTTATTGTCATGAGTATAGCCACTTGGGTACCTTTTGTAAATATTGTACATTTATATACATTTATATATATATAGTGAGTGCCTGGATTGCCTCAAAATTATATTATAAACTATTAATACAAAAGAAAAAAAAGACTAAAAGATTTTTTTATTAATATAAAGTTGAAATAACTTTTACGACTCACGCTTGACTAAGTTTAGTACTTGCAGGATGTAGACAAATTTTTATCTTACATTATTCGAGGGCTGTTGGACAGAAGAGGGATGAATCAGTTAAAGCAAAAGAAATCAAGAAAACTCATATCTAGATATACCTATATGTGTTTTAGACTTTGGGTAATTATTTAAGCTGCTGATCACGACTTCGTCCGCGTAACTTTGTAAAGTATATGATACTTTAAAATCGGTCCATATTTTTTGAGTTTATTAATTACAAACAAAAATAAAAAAATACAAACTTGTAATATTGGTATCCCTCAGGACCAGTAGGATATACTTTCATCAGGAAAAAAGTAACCTGTCTTTTTCTGTATCGCTGACAACATATTTGCAAAATTTCATGATGATCGGTTGAGTAGTTTTAAGGCGTGAAACAGACAAGAAGACAGAGTTACAAATCTAAATAATGAGCTAAGCACTAAAATAGCTATATACCTAGCATTTCTTCTAAGTCGATATATTTCTATTTTATCCATTAAATTGATCACATTTTATTGTTTTAATGGGACACTGACCGCAATTCCAATTTCCGGATTCACTTGTTCGGTTTAATTTTAAATCCGTCGGGCGGTCGATGGTCATGGGGAGATAAAACAGATGGGGGCGAATTACATTCCGCCCCCACGTTCCCCCACCCTCGTTTTAAGCCCTATTGTTATGATTTCACACTCAATTATTTGTGACCAACAAACTTTTTAGAGTATTAACAATAATTACCACTCAACTGTCCAATTAGAAACTTGGTAGCGAACTGTGGCAGCTCTATCCCGAACTACTCTATCTCGGAGGTTTCAACCTCTTGTTAAAAGTTAAATAAATAATGGACCTGGTTATTCGAACTTCTAATTCATTCTCCTTGGCTCACTGTGATTTTATTTTTAATTTATCTATACCTAGGTATCCACTCCCTAACTCCCTAACTCTGTTAGTAATTTTATTTTAGCAAATACAGTTTTATATTTAATAAACATTTTTATGTAAAATTAAATTCTCTACAATAATACAATTTTTTTTCCTTCCCCTTCTACAGGTCGAAACCGATAATTTCTTACACCCAATCAATATGACCTACATATATTCTAGAAACTTTGGCTATGGCACTAAAATTAAATTTTCCTGAACTAATAAAGCCTTATTATAAAAAGAGAAGATTTGTATGTTTGTTACACTTCTACGTAAAAACTACTGGTCCGAATTCAAAAATTCTTTCACCTATAGAAAGTTACATTTTTACCGAGTAATACTCGTATAGGCTATATTTTATAAAGTTTCGCGGGCGAAGTGGCGTGCCTAAATCAGTTTCGAAACCCATTATGTTAATTTTTGGCATAAATTAGTGTTTCGAAACGGATTTAGATTTCCTATTATTAGAATTAGTTAGAAGAGCATCGCCGGACACAGCAGCCCTGTGGGTTTCCTTTGTGAGGAAATCGAAAACGAATTGATCAATATTATATATTTCATATAGTTCCAATTTCTCTAAAATTTGCAGTAATTTATAAAAACAAAAGCCGAACGTCAGAGCGAACCAAGTCAGGCACTCGTTCAGCATTCTACAGCAGAAAATCATCATTTTACGGTAGCGATGACCATTGACATTAAAAATGTATTTTAAAAATGTATTTCGCGCTTTACAGACATAGAGAGTTGAGGTGAATCCCGAGAAAAGTGCAGCAATGTACTTTTCCCGGGGGCCTTTGCTTCAAACTCCCCGCGCTCCGAACGCCCTAGCCATTGACCGAGCCTCATTCGGTCAGATCACTCTCCAGGACCGCGTTATCCCTTGAATCCGTCAGACCAAATACCTCGGTGTCACACTCGACCGTAGACTCACCTCCTCCCCCACATAAAGCGTGTCAGGGACAGGGCTGCGTTCGTCCTGGGTCACCTGACGTGCCTCATAGGCAAGCGAAATGGCCCTTAGAGATAAGGTGACATTGTACAAAGTATGCATCAGGCCAATCATGACGTACCTACGCTAGCGTTGTCTTTGCGCACGCTGCTCGCACACGCATCAAATCACTCCAAACCGTCAAAAAACCGATTCCTGCGAAGAGTCGTGGGCGCCCCATGGTACATTCGCAATGTTGACCTCCATCACGACAGAAACCTTCCCTCCATAGTCAAGTGCATCAAGGACTTCGCCCTGAAGTACTTACTACGACAAACTTTCTCGCCATCCCAATCCGCGAGTGGCCAGCTCCCTAATCTAGGTATATCTCCGATACTAATAACACTCTTTCTCGATTCAGAAGAAGACCTCAACACATCCTGTTGGACCAGGATGACCCCATCACAGCAGCAAACACGGCGCTTGTTGGTGATGACCACGATGCACAGCTGCCCCGCCACCGAGAAAAAAGAGGACGATTGCCGCGCCACTTCTCACCGACGAGGCGCGACCCGGATCCAGCGCCTGCGAGGGACCTCCCGGCCCAGGGACCACTTATAGCTGCCTGAGCCGCTGCAGTTGCAAGTGGCCCTACAGGACTAGCCGGTCCCTCATAATTAAGTTATTAAAGGCCGGGCGCTTCTCGCCCCCCGATGTCCGGTGACGGTTCCAAAGTCCCCTAAGAATCCCACATTTGCATTGCATGCGGCATTTGTCATAAGGTACCTTTTAAAGGTTTCTCAAAAAACATTTTGAAAAGAGTAAAATAGTTTTTATAGTAAAATTCAATAATTTGTAAGTTTGTAATGACGATCTTAAAGAGTTTCTTGTAGAAACCTATTTGATAAATAAATATTTTAATTTGATTTTTTTTTATATGTTCTACGTTCATTATAATATGTTTCATTATATATATTCCACATTCATTTTTCCGGGAATGTGCCCCAAAGTGCCCTATTACTTAAATCTGTCATTGCAGAAGCGTTCTAGATAATGGTAGCTACAAGAGTCCCTTACGTTAGTAAGGCACAAACAGTCATATGAATTCTCATTAATTCTATGACTATATAATATAATAATTAACAGAGAAAATTATTTTGTTTTTTATACTTGCCTATTCCACCCTATAATTTTACACGTTGTGCTGTAATTTTTAACAAATGTAGGTAGGTAATCGCTTTTTGTAATAAAATGTTATAAAGGTTTTCTATTCAGGCATCACCTTAACCGCACTTAACTTAATACTTATTAAAGAACAGTAGCGAAGCACTTTAATATCTTAGTAATTAATAAAACTTATTTATTATTAATGTAGCAATCATCCTAATACATTCTACCTAGTAAAGAAGTTTAAATCTAAATAATATCTACGTTCCGCCCCCACGTTCCCGCAATTTTTTTTAAATAAATAACATTAATTTTAATGAATAAATTTTATTGATCATAATAAGAATGATCTTTAAATTTTATCACACTGTTCGCAAAGGCCACACACACATCAAGTTAAATATTAAAAAAACCTCAAATGTAAGGTCCGCGCGAGTGAGTGGGGCGTGCGCGCAGACGCAGGGCCACTCCTCAGGGCGGATGTCCGCCTGCGCCCGCCTCCCGCCCCGCCCTTCTGCGGCCCTTCAAGACGTATTCCTCTGTTCACAAGCAGCAAATCCAAATTCAAATAGAATACATCGAAATTAGTATATGTTTCTTTTTGTTTTATGTAACTTTAGTCAATCACCTGGATAATTTATTAGGTATATGTCGATATTATTTCAAAAAATCCAACAATAGAATATAAAAAAGTATCGTGAATTTTTTATCTTTTATCTAAAACAAAAGGTACCTAGATTATTTTCACTATATCTACTAACAAAAGGTAGTTCGATAAAACATGTAAACCAGTTTCGCCGTTATTTTGACTTACTTACCTAAGTATTAGATATTATTTTTGGTTTATATTTTATCAATTTCGCACATCGCGCTTCGCAGCAAAATATATCTAAGGAACTAGTAGAAGTTGTATTTATAAAGTTCTGATGCAAGAATGCGGACGAAAGACAATTGAGTCCGCGGACAAACAAATTCTGCGACTCAGAGGCATGTATGTAGTTTTTGGTTCCTTTAGGTACTTTTTAACGCAAAGAACGAATTGAACCGGCCAACTTGAATTATCCTTCTACCTAAGTATAATAAATGCGAAAGTTTTTGAGGATGGATGTTTGTTATAGGTACCTACTTACTTACTTATTCTTTCGCGCAAAAACGGCACAACGGATTTGGATGAAATTCAACACATATAGTTTATTAACTGGATTTAGATATAAGATACTTTTAATCCTGAAAAAAATGTTAGGTTTCCGAGAGATCGTATAAAATATTTTTAAAAAATCTGGTGGCGACGTCAACGTCGTCAAGCGATATCAGACGTTACTCAGGTGTTCTATTTACAAAGTTTTAAACGCGGACAAAGTCGCGAGCACGAGCTAGTAGTTCTATAAACGTATGTATCTTCATTAACACTTCACAGACAGAATGCTGTATGCGAGGGTACACACAAATGCATCTATTTTTTCATTGACTAACTATACTATGGACAGTTGGACATATTCAACAAAGGACACATAAAGTCGGTTGTCAGTGCGGGCTCATCTACCTATAACTACCTAAGTATAAATCTTAGAATTACTAGGTTGAATTGTTAAAAAGGCAATATGATCCCTAGGGAAGACATTGCTCACCATGAACTGCCACATACCGCTCCATTAGAACGCGGCCTCCCATTAAGTAGAAAGCTGGCCGATTGGAACTAAAGATTAATGAGTTTTTTTATACTTAGACTTTAGACGGTCTTTAGAGACGTGTTATGCTCGGCAGTGTTATGTTTCCCTGTAGGCTAAATATGATATTATATAAAAAAAGAATGACATAAATTACAAGTTTTATTTGTATAACCTAGATTCAATGAAAACTCCACCGTTACTTGTAAAATAACTGAAACACTATTTAGTAAACTCGTATTGGCATTTATAGGTATTTTTCGAAGATTATTATTTTACTTACTTACCTACTAGGTATCTCAGACCAAATAAGAATTATACAAAGTAATTTCGCGGACAACATAATGAAGCCGGTTTTATTAACATGTGTGCGTAGACCATTTACTGTATTGAGATTTAATGTTCACAGCTATTACTTATACTCCTAATTTTTTTTTAATTGAAAATATTAGTTTCCAAGTTTACTTATTCCATCCTGTTTTTTATTTTTTGAAGACTGTTTTTTACACCCTTTCACTTGGCAATTCGGATTTTTCATCACTAATATACCTAAGGCGAGGCGTAGTTTGATTGCATTTAATTTTGTTTGCATGAACCGTGTATACACGGCGAAAGCATAGTTTTACCGGCTTCACAGGACTTTAATTCTTATTTTATCTGAGTTAGTGTTAACGTAAATTGTTTGTGTGATTCTTTTGAAGGTGATTCCGTAGGAGCATAATGACATATCTATTGAGATTCACCAGTCACCGAGTAAGGATCCTCGGCCTAATCGGGCGTTGGCCGGTGAGAGACGACACACCCGGTTTTTGTGCCTCGGATCGAGGTATGAGTCTCGATTCTGCGCTCGAAGACCAGCGCAGGACGCAGCGGGGGCGGATCCTCTCGGTTGGCTCAGTCGGTCAGTAGTAGTTAGGCAACGCACGCGAAGATGGAGCTCTACGGCAGGAAAGGGCCGCCTGGCAGAATACAGCAATCGTGGCTTTGTGGAGGTTGGTAAAGACTCGGTTTTGCGGGTGTTCGTCCGGACTCTTCCGCCCTCTGCAGTCGTCCGGAAGAGTCCGGACGAACACCCGACCTTGCGATCCGGCTTGGTAACCCTTCAGCGATGACAACATGAGGTGGACAGTTTTCTGATACTGACACATGGTGAGTGCTTGGTGCTTGAAGCCTTTATCATATTTTTTGGATTTAAGGAATCGTTATATTTTTTGAATCTGTACAAAGGTTTGTTTTTTTTCGGTAAGTAAAAAGCTGATAAATTTCATCTGAAAATGAGAAATAAATAGGTATTTAAGTGTGTTTAGGGTCTGCGTTTTTTATCTTCTAACATTCATTTAACATATATAGAAGCTAGACAAGAAAAAGAAGTGTACTAGTATGTTCCATTCGTCCCTTCGGTCTTGTAACAAAAGGCACCGGTCGGGAGGGTAGAGGGGGGCGCAGGGCGTGGGCGTGCCGCTCCTGCTCGATTAGCCAGCGAGAGGGCTTTCTGTTACCTCTTGTATGTTTATGGGCGCCTGGTAATATGACGTCACTTTTACATTGTCATGTAAAATGGGGGTTTTTTCGGTAAATTTATTCTGTCGAGGTTTACCGGGTTTGTCTGTTTAAAATTTTACTTAACTTTAAAGAGAAATTTTTGTTTTAATTAAATATTTAGTGCTTATATTTTGTTTTAATTAATATTTAATAAATAAAAACTAAATGATTTGTGAACAAACAACTAAGTGTTACTGACTGGATTTAATTATGCAGATATTTTTTGTAGGTAAAAGATACTTAATTATATTCTACTAGCGACCCGCTCCCGGCTTAGCCCGGCATGCAATTTTTTATATTCACAAATCTTGCTCCATTACGTACCCTCTTTGTAGTGTAAGCAAATCCTTCGGGGTGGTTTAGAAGAAGAGAATAGACAAATGCGGACTTTCGGCGACTTGGTTACAAATTACTTATTTGTTTTTATCTACTTACATAAAAACATAACTAAGTTTTATTATATAAATACAACCTTTCGTGAAAAATTAACTAATAGAACTGATAGTGCTGATAATGAAAACCGCATAAAAAATCCGGTGCGTGGTTTAAGAGTTCGCGAATGTATTATGTAGGAAGTACATGTAGCGAATGTACATATTATATAAAATAAAGTCGCTGTCTGCTTTTATTTGTTTCACCGCTAACTTCAAAGCAGAGTACTTAGCGCTTTTTAATTAGAAAGAGCGATAAACTTTGTGTAAGGTTGTGTTTGCAGAAAAAATAAAATTGCATCCTTGCGAAGCATGAGGCGTTCACTAGTATCTATGTTTATTATTATCTACTTATTATTTCCTATAGAAATATTGACCAGTAATGTGATGTAAGTAAGTAAGTTACCTAGTAGTATGATATTTGCTAAGTCGTGGAATTATCTTAGTGCGAGATCGTACAGCGCAGCGTAGCGTTTTTGTTTAACTGAGATACCCGCTTTAATTGAGATAACTAATTCTAAATTTTGATTGTAAATATTTAAATTCAATATTGTTCAATAATACCCTCAACCTTATCATCCTACCTAATCAACACAACATTCTACCTAATCTTTATGTTTATCCGAGCACAAGCTTCGCCGTCCGAATTTATTTACTTGAATGTCAATTGGTCCACAACTTCGTCTTTTTAGAGTCACCTCGTCATCCAATAAATACACAAAAATGACTATTTACAAATCTCTCCGGAGTTCATCACCAGAACTCAGGATTTGCATTCTCCAAAACTTTTCATTTAGTAGTTACTTACCTACTTACTGTAAGGAAGTTAATGTTGTTTTTCTTACCGGACCGACCTTCATCCAAGTGTTTACCAAACGAAAAGTTTTATCAATTGTTATCTATGAAACAATTTGCGATTGTGTTGGCTATTAAAATATGCTCATGGATATCCTTAATTAAAAATTATGGTTGTTATATGCTCCGCGTCCTTCTCTATTGGTACAGTACTCATGGTTAATACTTCTCTGTGGCACATATTTCCTTACTCTGATTTGCAATTTAAACTAGCTTAGCAGATAGTTATTTTTTTTTATTAATGACGTCCATAAGTATAACTTTAATAGCCTAAACAATCGTAATTTATTTTCTCATAAAATATACTTTTCGTCTGGTAAACAGATGGGTTTAGCTTTAATACGATCTCTCTTCGGATCTCAGACCATAAGTTTCCCAGCCTAATGATGAAATTACTTAAGTAAGTAAGTAAGTAAGTAGGTACCTACACTGGTCACATGTTGTGAATTGCTTAATAGAGTCGGAAATATACGGAAATAATTAAAGATTATATGGTGGTATAGTTCCATGGTTTCCTAGACATATTACAGCCCGGCCTTAATATTACGAGTACTTTATGTTGTTCATTGGGATATTTTTTATTGGAACAATGAAACACACCGCTCCGTCAAAACAGTCTTTCACGTTTGTAGGAGTTGTTAAATGTAGCTACAGAATTTTTGTCCGAATTCGAATTTCGAATCATTCATCAAAACAGAGTCGCTGTTAGTTGAAATAATGTGATAAATATTTTAAAATTAATTTAAGTAATTGAAGACGTGAGTGGATGAAGGTTGTCGCATTTTTGGGATTTTTCGTTTTTTTTCATTGATGAAGGTAATATGTCCACATAAATGATTACAGACCTTAAGATAGTCGATTTAAGACATATTTTGGAAAACAGAAAGTTGAATAAGGTGTTATGTACAGTTAATTTTAAAAAGCAAAAAGTGCAGAAAAGTTTACTTTTGTTAATGGTAGAAGGAGTTATGTTCACTTTTTTTTTTTTCAAATTAAATAATACAAGTGTTTAATTGCTATCATACCATTAATATTTTAGATTGTTGTGTAAACTTTGCATTATACTTAATTTAGTACAAAAATCAGTTCCGCGGCGACTTATCTCAAAAATTAAAAGTAAAACTTTAACCTCGATTTACTCAAAATTGAAATTAAGCGACTTATCACCTTCATCCACTCACGTCTGCAATTATAATCTTTTCTTATACCTATAATGACCGGCTTCGCTCGGGACGAAAATTTCTTTCTATACTTATACATAAAATTGGTTGAGTAGTTGAGAGTTATTATGTAGATTTTAATTAATTGAGTGCTTACCTACATGGACATTATATATGCCACATTTGAATCTTAAAAGTACAAAGGTTCAGAGAACGAACCGAACACGTGCCATATACATGAATTCGATTTCTCTTCGAGATATACGGTCCTTTCATATTTATGAAAAGAAAAACGTAACAAAGATATCGCGTACATGAATTTATTAACCCGTCAAGGTGACGCGCGCGATCGATGTAATGCCGCTTGCGCATTGCGCTCAGAACCACGTGGCTGTCAACAGATGGCGGTAGACGCCAGTACGCATGCGTCGTTTTATTGACCGGACACACGCACATTGTCACATTACACGCACACTGCGCCACGTTGACATAAATCATATGTTTGTCCGCATCAGCCATACGGCTTCGAATTACCTTCGTAGTTCATAATGACGCAATATTTTAACACCAGGCCATTTGCAACCTTAAACGCAGCCCTTAAGATATATTCTCGCTTGGTATGATTTTCATCAGAATTAAAGAAGCGGACGAGTTAGCTAAATGGGCCGCCAGCAGCAGACGTCAATTAGGTACACTTTATCCGTTCATAGTGAGCAAGTTGTAGATGCCCCGATAGAGCGGTTTGATCTGATAAGAACAAATGACGTGACACCGTATTTGATAAAAAGTATTTTAAATATTGTAAATAAGATTTCTATACACACGAAGAAAGTAGGTAATGCTAATTTTATATGGCTTTTTTTATTTATTATTACTTATTATTATAACGAATGATTACTCTTTACTTATTATTAATACACTATAAATTATTATATATAGGTAATTATTATAATGAAACTTAAATTCTTTTATTGATTTTAGACCTTATCGTCATAATCATCATTACCTACGTATGTCGTCGGACGGAATGGGAATCCAATCCATTAAGCGTGGACTCTCTCGTTACCTCTCTGTTTATATAGCTATTTATATAGCTTAGATCATAAAAAACGACCTTTACTTTACTTCTATTACAGGAATCAGTTGCACGAAGGGGTGCACCATGAGCAGTTCCTTTGGCCTAGTTTTGAATTTGAGTTGTTTGAGTTGATATGATAGGACGATGAAATCTCGGTGATTCCTTAAAATATTACTCATGCTCAATTTTAAGACTTACCTACATGCTATATGTGTTTATATGATTGTGAATATAAACATATCGTCTATAAACATTAATAACCAGGAAAAAATAATGATGCTTCCTAAATAGGTAGGTACCTACTCTGTAAGGATAAGGAAAGAGAGACAAAAGGGGACACGGTCGTGATTTAGGCTCTGGCATCTCACGCAGGAATCTTCTATAAGTATGGTCTTCAGTAAGGGGTTAGGTAATGTTATTTGTGTTATTACGTGCTGCTAAGTAGGAATTTACATACGAGTAAATGCAGAATGCTAGTACCTACGCATGTTACTGCTAAATTTCAGTCCTTACTACCAGTCGGGCTGCTAAGTACATAAATACAGAATGCTATAGTACACTCTGTTACTGCTAAATTTCAGTCCTACTCTGATCATGAAGTTACTTCTTGGGTTTACAGAGAACTGATTTCTATATAAAAATACCCCCTTCCCTACAACTGTCTAAAATATCTAGACAAATAGTCCATGTACTATCTCTGCTAGTCCATGTCTATTCTAATAAAAACATTTTCAGCTCTCACTTGGGAGAAATTCTGTGGCAGAATTTTGGAGTTAAAAAAAGTAAATAAAATTTATTTGTATAGTAAAAAATCTCGCCTGCCTAATATTATGGTACTTTGAAACTTCCCAACGAATGCAGAACTGCAGTTAAACAGCCACAAATTTTCCAACAACCACAATAGTTATTTCGAAAACCAACTTCATTCTTTATTGCTTTAGAAAGTTAGTGTCTGCGAAGTTTGGACCGAGTTTCGAGCGTGGCTCGTATTATTTATGACTTTATGGCGCTTTACAATGCTAAGTTCTATATTTCAATAAATTTACATGGATTACCAACAAATGAACCCACCGAGTCTTAAGGCTGCACGAATCAATATTTATGTCACATAATTTATGAGTATCTACATAAATAAAAATGAACCGCTGAATATCAGCGCAAAATTCGATTTTTAAAATATTCGTTAAGTCTGAGGAAGGTCGTTAAGTCGTTAAGGGAAGAATTGGAAAAATAGCCCGGAATAAGATTGAATCCGGGGGCGGGTCGCTAGTTGTACCTACTTATATTTCAGTTATCCTAAAACTGTTGCAGTTCAGATACTTGTACTGTTCCTATTCTGTGGTTCAGTGCACTTAAAACAACCTATTACAGTTTACTGCCTTAAATTTCGAATTAAATTGCTATTAAAGAAATAAATATTTGTAAACAAATAAAATTATATGAATTTTAATGTTTTTCTAATCTATACCTCTTATTTCAGCTATTTCAAGGAGGCTTAATAAAAAACATAAAAAAATTTATTAATATAGTTGACATTTGTTTTTGTGGTGGTTGGTTCCGTTTATACATTCTGTTTTCATAGAATAAAAAAATTCACAGCTGAGCCAGAAAAAAAGAGTGATAAAAATGCTCACTCAAAGTTGGTGACAAATACCAGGGCAACATCGACAACAAAGAGTTAATCGATCGTGCGATGAGAGAGCGTCGAAAGCCGGGGAAATGTCTCTTGATATCATTGGTAGATTACGGCGCGGCATGTTTTTGTCAATGTCGCTCGGGAGCACTTCGGGAGAAACCGAGAAAATTCACATTCCTTTTTAATGGAACAAGCAATATTGGAATTTGAATTATTCGACCTTTTCTTAATTATTTATTATTTACACTTTAAGCTTCTATATAAATAAACATGTATACTAGTTTCGAAGTACCGAAAGCTGGGCTAAACCATCATAAACAAGGCAGTCAGTCTGGAGGCAATAACCAACCCCTTGGTTCAAGACATTAAGCGCATGATGTGTTTCAGTATCTACCTAAGTGAGCCCTAATTTCTTATCCATAATTCTATCTACTATGGTCAGCAGTGTAGGTATCTACTTATGCTTTTGTTATAACAAAAGCCGATGTTAATCACCTACCTTCAGGTGGACCATCAGTCTGTCTGACGACCTTTACATAATAAAAATCCTTCTTAATGATTAACTATTGCATATCAAATTGGTATGTATAATAATGTTACATCATATTCTTATCTCTGTTATATCTACTTTATGTTTTCACAAAATTTGACATATATGAATTATTGTCACTGAAAAATAAGGTATTTTCCTACATCTTTCAATACACTGGAGTTTTGATCAAAGTTAGTAATTACGCCGGCGGAAATTTAAATTAGGCCACCCTTAATATCAGTCCAATCAAATTGCTTATTTTATATTTCAACTTCATCAATATAAGACCGCATTGTTTATCAACATAAATATAAGAAATTTTTAGGGTACAAGTTTATATTAACCCATGAAGGTTTAAGGTTACGTTACTAACCCGTACTTTACATTTTCAGTATTTTGTTGTTGTAGGTACTTATGAGTACAAAAGGTATCTGGAGACAGGTGGCTACATCGCACATCCTGGCCGCAGAAGAAAGATATCTTCCGATCTTCCAGGCATCTTTCCCTTTTTCCAGGCAAGTTTAAGGTACTTCTGTAGCGGTGAAGCACATCCTCAGAGACTTAAGAAATGTCTATATTAGTTAGCAGACAGTTAGAAGACGGCTTAGAGATAATTATTTGAGGCGTTACAGACCTGCTATAAGCCCCAAATTTACGTCACTCCATAAGGCAGCAAGATTACGCTTTGCCCGTGAAAACCGGAGCTGGACTTTGACTCTTTATTAGTCTATATTTTTTATGTCAATATTAGTTAGCAGACAGTTAGAAGCCGGCTTAGAGAAAATGATTTGAGGCCTTATAACCTGCTATGAGCCCTAAACTTACCTCAGTCCACAAGGCAGCAAGATTAGGCTTTGCCCGTGAAAACCGGAGCTGGACTTTCAGACAATGACTCTTTATTGGTCTAATGGTCTTAAAAGTGTATCACCCAGAAGCTATAAGTATGCATAATACTTATGACATATCTTAAAGGATAAACTTTATAGAAGGTTGTGTGCTGTTCTGGGGAGGTATCAGTTTGGAAACCCGTAATGAACTGGTTATTATGGATCGAAGAAATGTAAATGCTGCAACGTATATCGGATATTATAAACGAGCATGTGATACCATAATTATGTTGGATTTATTATAGAAAGCTACATACGATCGTATTGCATCCGAGTTTACTTGCATGAGGTTATCTTACTAGTTTCTTCCTTGACCGGGACCTATTAGAGGAGATTACGGCCCGTTGTGAAGTCTCCTGCGATGGCCGACGTACCTCCACTTTCAGGTACGCAAAGGTTCAGACAGTAAGCGCAATCCTTCCCGCGCTGGACAGCCGTGGCGGTCCACTGGAATCCAGTGGACTGATCAACATAACGGAAAGTGTTCTGGCATCATTTTTAATTTGTACTACTACTTCTTATTAGTACACCTGGCAAATTCCCAAAAAAAAATCCTCACAGTATACCCACTATGAATTTAACTAATGAGTTAGTAGGTAAGCAAAACGATAATTGTGAAGGTATAAAGCCATGAACACTTCCAACGACATATAACAAAATACTTTGATGTAGGCGTCTTTGGTAGTTAGAATTAGTCATTTCATTTATTGTATTTCTCGGAACCCGTGAAATTGTAAAGAGGGGATTGTTGTGTTGGGTGGGCGTAGTAACACATTCGCAATGGGAGGTGTTGATTTATTATCGCTATTAACAACTTGTTTGTTTGTATTTCGCATTTATTGAGCCCTTTTACGTGTGGTTGCTTTGATCATTAATTAAGTTTTGTTTGTGTTAGGACTAATGACTCAGATAATTATTTAGATAAGTTAATATGTACTACATGCTAGTTTTCATCTTATCATTTTAGATTTACATTTACTTATCTGAGTGCAAATATTTGTTTTTTTTTTTTTATTTATAAAGACGCATCTTCTTATGTCGATTTAAAAAATATTACGTAAATAATGCGTAGGTAAATATAACATTTGTGATGTGATGTTTTTCGATTCAGTATTTGATGCCAGATATCATTCCCTTATGTCTATCAGCCCACTTCTACTAGGTTAGCCACCTCAATTTCTCAATTAATCTAGTTGTCGACTGTCAGCAACAAATCTAGCTGTCTCTCTGCCTGCTTGCTTTTTTTCATAAAAAATACACATACTTATTAAATTTTAATTCACAAAATAATATCTTATCGATTCAACATATAATAAACATATTTATTTGTACTTTATAGACATCTATAAACTCAAAACCCTGTTAGATATTATTATAACAATAATTACAACGTCTAAGAATAAAGTAAGATTGTGATGAGTGGAACATAGTACGAGTACATTATTTAAATTGTTTTTATCTCTTATTTAACCTTTCAAAAAAATATACAACTAAAATAAATGTAGGTGTAATACTTATTAAATATTCTCTACAAACTTTTATACTTACTTTCGCAAGAATAACACTTCTTAAAAGAAATAGAATAGTTCAACTTGTAATCTAAAAAAAACGTCCTAATCTTACCCGCGCATCGACGGCTAACTTATCAGAAGTTTTGTTAGCGAAAGAGTCCCAAAACTTCAAACATCTGCCGTTTTCTCAGGAACGTGCCAAGTCCCCCTAATCTCACAAAGGAGTCGTGCGGTGTTTAGAAAAGGACGACGACAACGCGAACGAAAGGAGAGAAAGAGAGACACATATAGGACCGGAACATTACACAAGTCGTTTCGGTTGACGGGTCCCGGACAAAATGAATGGTTCAGGAGCCGATTAAAATGCGCCGTAACATCGAAATGAATGAAAATAATATAAAAAAGTCGTAATTGCGTAACATGAGGCTAGCGGGTATTTGAAAGGAGAGAATGTCGGACCGACACAATGAAAATGTACAAAGTAATTATTGCTATAGCGGTCTTGTGGTCAATTAACATAAAGTAATACTCATTTTGCTCAAAATCACTTCACCTTTATTTGGATCTCCCGTTGATCGACTTAAAATAATAATAAATTACCTAACATAACATAATCCTGCAGATTACTAATCAATATTCCGTAACCAATCCTGGTTTAAGGTTGGTCTGATTGTAAATTTTATAGTTTTCATTGATTGTAAACTTAATAAAATATTATTCTTACCCACAGTGGGTCAGACGGGCTTTTAAGTTAGACTAGATTTCTGTAATTACAATATAGGTACTAAACTTGTATGCTCTTGACAACGTCATTCTCCAATCAAGAATATCGTTGGTGCGATTTTCTCCATTTTCACTTTAGGTTTTTTGATATTAAATAATTATTTATCTATAGTGCCCCCTGTCAAACACAAGGAAATTTCGAAAGATCTCTTTAAAAGAGGGTAAAAAAGGGTTAAGTACTAATCTACTTACTACAGCAGATCCAGTGTATATCTGGATAATATACTTCGCAACGGATGTATTATTAAATCACATCACACAACTCGCTCTCCTTTAAAAGATAAATCAAAGTGCTTAAGATATAATTTACTGCTGCATCAAAACATTTGTGAATGTGATTATTTATAACATTGAAGACAGCTGAAAGCTATTAGCACTTTCAACCTTTCATCGTTAATATAAAGAGACGGTTAAGTGTTAAATTCATTCGAGTGTTAAGTAATTAGGTATAACACTTATGAATAGTTCTCTACATATTTGCAGAAGATAAGATGGAAATGTAATTAACATCATCTCAAGCACAGGACGTCCACTGCTGGACATAGGCTTCCCCCATAATTTTCTATTAAACAGAATTAAACAGATTTTTCTGTTTATAGTATTTAATAATTCGAAATATTTCTAAGGATATTAAAATGTTTTATTTCTTAAGATTCTGACGTGATTTATCTTTAAGGCAAAGCAAGTTATTTTTGTCGCCTAATTTGACTTCTTAGAGTAAAATTAAAACTTAGATACAATGCATAATAGACCATATTTAAAAAGTTTGTATCAGGCAGATTTATACAAAAACATCAATTTTCTAAAAAAAAAAAAGTAAATTATTAGTAAAAACTTTCTCGTCACAGTAATAAAAATTTTCAGCGACTATGAAATAAATAAATTATTTATTTGTTCATAAAATTCATCAACAGCTTACTTAGCATACTTTACATTTGTAACTTTAACACTCAACATTAAGGGTCCAGGTGCACGCCAATTAAAGCTACCTAATTCTAATTTGGTGCACAAACTCATATAAATAAATATTTTCATAGTATGTTAAACTATAAACACATGTAGTGCATTTTTTATGTTAAGGTCTACAGACAGGCTGACGTTCCACTTGATGGTAGGTGGCTACCGTCGCCTATAACACAAGCAACGTCATCTGGAATTGATGGGGTAATGGGCTCTAATATCCCTTACTCACTCACCGAAACACAACAGCACAAGTGCTTTTATTTCACGATGGTATTCTGTAAGGGGATGGTTACTGCCGCCAGACAGGTTGCCCAAATGACTGCAAAACGCAGTGTGCCCTGTCACTACTACCTACCTATGCCTGCATTACTCTAGTCTATATATGATCAATAGTTTTTATAGGCAATTTTTAACCTTATTGTAATTTTCATGGGAATCTCTAATCTCTTTGAAAATAAAATGTAGCGTATATTACGCATTAATGTAGTTAAAAAATCATTAAACTGGTTTTTAAGATTATCCATTATATACAAACAAACATCTCTCACTAAATATTATTTTGTTTTATATTCATAAATTTGTTTCATAAATTTTCCAACTTGTTCCATTTTATTTCATATTTATTCATATTTATATTGCAATTAATTAATTCGAAAGTATTTTAAAAAATTACTGAAGTTTAGTGTACAACACTTAAAACTTTGAGATAATAGAAAAATCAGTAAATTGTACTTTTACCGCGAGAAATGAATGGTGCCGTGGTCAGGTCGACGGCCGTGCGAGGGAGATAGCAGCAACAACACGCTCTACGAGAGAGCGAGACGAATGAACGTGTGAAGTACGTCGAACGTCGACCGTAAAAACAAAAGTTGAAGTATTCGTTCTAGTATTGAAGAATTTTCTCACTTTATATGGATCCCGGGCACTCCTTTTCAAATAGAGCATTTTATACTATAAATCTATACAAATAAGCGATATTGAAATATCATTTTTCTTAAGTAATTTTTTAATTTTCCATGAAAATTTCTGGTTTTCAGTACAAAATTCCCCATATTCGTATGAAATTACAAAAAAAAATGCAACTGAAATAAGTCATCGTATATATAATAGTATAACCTAATGGTTTAAAATAGTCGAAAAAGGTTGAGAGGAAAATATTAATGTTTGAAAGTGCTCGATATCTTTAGCAGTAATTGGATTATTTTTTTAAACTAAGTAGGTAATAAGGAATTTTATGTAAGTATACCTGCTATAAAACTTTTACAGAAAATGCTAAAAATGTTGCACTTAGTAGGTACTGTTTTAATTTTGTATACTTAAATAAAATAAAAATCGTGGAATTTTATTTCATTTAAAGTAATTACTTAATTGTAACCGTTTTATTAACCTAATTTCTTCAATCCGAAGCCGAAGACGAAAGTCTGTTCTCAGCACGTAATTATTGTTATTTTTCCATTACAACCTAAAGATTCGTTTATAAATTTTTGGTCTGCATGTCTGTTTGTTAATTCAAACTAATTTCCAAATTGACTTGCATTAGTAGGTAGAAAACAATTCAAAAAAGCATGTTTAAATTTTAATAAATTATATATTCTTGTGTGAAACATTTTAAAAACGAAGTTACGATTAATAGTGACATGTACCTACATCATCATTATACGTTATAAACATTCGCAGCCGATAGACGCCCACTGCTGGACATAGGCCTCCTCATAGACTGCCCAAGTGCACGAAAAGCCGCAGTCCCCATGTATTTATTTTCTTGCGAGTTTTACTATACTAGTAGGACGTCTAGCGAAGCGACAGTAGGTACATGGTCGCCATTCAAAAAACTTTTTTCACTATAAACAACATCGTTATGGAGGAAAGAATTATCATTAGTCTTCCATTAGGTATATGTACAAAATTCGATGTATTAATTAATTCTGTTTTGATAACCGATTATGAAAAGAGAAATATAAATCCATTTTCGTTATAAAAATGGTTAAAAAAAGCGTCAATTTAATTCTGTTTTCGTAGCCGTTCACAAGAGAAAGAAATTTCATGTTCGTCGTACCTAGCTGGTTATGAAAATTCTGTTACGAATGTGGACTAAAGGAATGTATGTAATATAATAGGAATATATGAACTCCAAAACCGATTTTGATGAAATTTTCAGGCAGCGGTTATTCTGTGAAATTTAGTAACAATCGAATAAATAGAAATGATTTTTTTTTTTGTTTTTTGGTAATTTTGTCTCATGTTTCACCTGAAAAATAATACAATTTTTTTTTTAAATTAAACTGAAATATTCAATGCCTGGCAAAAATATATGAGTTACGATAACTGAACAAATATTTTAACACCCAGTAAGAAGTCGCATGAAAATCTAGTATTTAATAAACGTGAACCATTTCTGGCTTGTAAAATTTTAAATAAGATAAAAATAGTTATAAAAATATTTTCGTATTTAAATAAGTACCTACTTAATTAGCCTCCGGTACATTACAACCTAATCCCGAATTGCCTGAAATATGAATACACCTGAATCCCAAATCGACTGAATCTGAAATCGACCAAATGACGTATAATGCTTTGTATTACATAATAATTGTGGTTATGGCAACCATAATAATATGGTAATATATTTAATTACTTCTCCGTAGACAAAATAAAATAAAGAAATACATTAATTTGTCATTATTTAACAATTATCTTCCTCCTCTCCTCATGTCCCATTTTCTCTTTATACTTATTCTTTCTTGCGCCGTTTTCTGAGTGCCATGTGAAAAGGTTCATAGAGCAGGTGTAGGTGTAGGTTTTAAACAGTTCTGAAGAATACAATAGCCTGTCTGTTTGTTTGAAATTGTTACGTGCGACTATATATTGGTTCATTAGAAATGGTCTACCGTGAAAAAATGTTTAGGGCACAATTTTTTTAATTCCATAGGTTATAAAAACTAAAATCTATTTAATATAAACTATAATATATACGTATCTACTTATCTAAAATTTAAATTAATTAGTTTTTTATTATTGAAATTTTGTAAAAAATACTAATCATTTTTTAGTATTTATGCATATTTAGCTTTCATATCTACTTGCCGGCTTGTATATTTGATTAAATAGAGCATACTTCTTTTCATGAGTGAAAGTTCTTTTTGAAAAATTGATAATATTTGAAATTTTGTCGTAAATCCCAAATACATCTCTAAAACTTACCTATTTGTTGTACTTAATGGAGTTTAGAAAAGAGCATTCAAAAAATCTTTTTTGATTCATTAGCTTTTCAGAATTAGTACCTATTAATTAATTATAATGTCCTTTCAATTAAAAAAAAAAGTTAACTATCAAGCTGTGGCTCGATAAAAACGTCCACATTATTAATCACGAAAGAAAGGGCACACGACCGAAGCATGGGGTGCGTATACTCTTTGTATGTATTCAATGTATCGATAGTAAGAACGCACTTTAGACACGTTTTATCGTGAATTAGACTCACTTAGATATAAGTACAGTCAACTAATAAGATCGTGATATACATGGCTTGTATTTGCACGTTAGTAGTTTCAAATCATTCAAATCTCCACAGAAAAAGTCAAAAGACGTCAGCCAGATAAAGTCGATGCAAAACTATTTGAGATTGAAGAGATGTTACAGTACATTAAAAAAAGTTGAATGACCCTAATGCGCAGTTCTTAGAAAGCTATACCATTTCTAAATAAGATACCTAATAAGTTTAAATAAAATTAGAACAAATAAGTACTTATTGATGAACAAAGTGCTCCTATGTGTTCAATGATGCTCTCTGTGGTATGCATCCTTGAGCGTAAATTACACTCTCGGTCACTAAAGGTCATCAAGGACAAAGGACAATTCTTTAAAAAAGACTGTTCTTATCAGTCGTCAAAAAACCTGAAATTCGAATTTCAAAATCAACTCGTGTCCGAACCTACTATCACCGACTGCTTCATAACAAACAATACTTAATATTGTACGCAACTGTCAAAATACAATATTATTTTTATTAACATAGGGGTTGAATCAATATTTGACACAGTTTGACATAAATTGAACTTCGAAGGGGAAACGGAAGCATTTGTACCTACAACAATTAACTACTGAAGAGAAATTTGTTGAAGTGGCGATTAAAACTGCGTGTTAACGACGTAATTAATTCTATAATCATTGTGTTTTTCAGAGATGATGATGATGACGAAATGTTTATAAAAAAAAAAGTAGTTATTTTAAGTAGGTGTACGCACGCACATACGCAAAATAAAAATTTATATAGTTTGGACAGACATTATTTCTTAAGTTATTATGATTGTCAAATGATTTATATACGAATATTGTTGAGAATTTAATGCAGATTATTTTTGTCATGAAAAGTTTTTTTTTATCTCAAATAGATTCGGAAAAAATGAAAAAACCTCAGCTCTGGATACGTTTTGGGCGAAAGGGGGGGAAGGGAGCAGAGGAGGGGCCTATGTCCTTTTCTGTATATAGCCGGCGGTAGCCTTCTAACATCAAGTGGACCGTCAGCCGCTCTGTCGACCTTAACATTTAAAAAACCTTTCGAGCACACAAGCAACTTCAGTTCCTTGAAAATATTTATAATAGAATCGCAAGATAATTATACTTAATTATTTTAAAAAATATCAGCAACCATTTCTCTATAAAATTAATATGCAATTGGTCATTGTATACACTCAATTACATTTCAATTAATATTTCAAACGAATCCTCGTGGCGGAAATCAAATGGGGTACCATTAACGACTTTCATTTAACCGACCAATAAAATCCACACGTCGCTTTGATCGGGCCTCGGGCCGATACGACCCCGTAGGCAACCGAAAAGACAAGTAATAAATATAGACCACACGGGTCGAAGCAATTTACTGCGTGCTCAATGTTTCAATGACGCTGCGCTGTCTTGTTTTGTTAATATCTATAATTAATTAATGCTCAATTGGATTTTTAACAAATAAATTTTCTTGAAGCATAGCAATGCAACATTACATTTTGATTTACCTACTTGCCTATAAAACCGATTTAAAACTTTTAGTGAAGACTAATACTCAGATTGCTTTTAGTGCTTTTTGCCTATAAGTACATTTTGCAGTAATATATCATCAGCAAAAAGCTGAAAAAAGCTTTGATACCGTAAGTCATTTACTTTTACTGGACATAATAAATAGCATTGGTATAACGGCTAAAGCATACAAGATAGGTATTTGAATCTTATCTCACAAACAGATACCAAATTGTTAAATTCGGCAATTATGAAAGTAGACCTGCAAAAATTGTTTGCGGAGTTCTTAGGACCTCTTCTTTCCTAATTTATATGAATAGTATAAGTAATGTTGGCTTGACGGGGCATATCTCACTTTATGCAGATGATACATCACTTTTTTATTTTGGACATATAATTCACAGTGTCATTACTGAAGCTCAAAACGATCTTGCTGTATTGAATAAATGGCTAAAACAAAATCTGCTTACTATTGATGTAAGCAAAACTTCTTATAAGTATAATCTTTGCAGCTAAGAACAAACATCTTTGCAGTTAACTTTTAGGGCACATATAGACTACATTCGCAATAAAATAATTCCTCCAACTGGAGCACTAAGAAACATTGCAAAGTGTGTCCCTTATAAATTACGGTATTCTATATATAATACACTTGTAAAAAATAAAAATGAATTGCCTAAAATTAGAATACAATATGGTAAAAAAAAATATTGTATGAGGGAAGCACAGATGTATAATGCAATTTTTTACACCTGAGAGTATAAAAAATAAAAGAATACGTATGGACCAATGTTGGAAATAACTAATTAATCTCCGATGGATTAAATATACCGATATAAATGTAAGTAGGTATTTAGTTATTAAGTTCTCATAGCTTAAGTAGACAAATTGTTCTTTTTATGAGAATCAAATTCTTTAAACTGAACCTAACAAAAATACTTACACAAAAATGACCATTTACAAACCACTCCACAGTTCTAAATTCCTGTTCTAAATTCTAATAATATATTAATATTACAAATACATTACAAATGACGAAGTCGCTGAACAAGCTAGTAGTTATATAAAATCTTGAAGTAAAAGTGAAGTCTGACTGAAAGTGCAAAACGTAACTTACTAATTTATCATACGACAAATTAGTCTCTTAAAATCTCTCAAAGTTGTTACGACAGTACCCACCATCACAACTTTTCCCAACAACTGTCGTGCATTAATTAAAAACAGCCGACGAGACGTGCACGGAGCGGTACATTGCACCACATAATAAACTTTATCATTTTCATATCTTCACAAAGTTTTCGTCTTTATGTAAGATAGTAATAGAGAGTGTATTTGTCTAAATATTGTAGTAGCGATGAACTTGACGCATCCGTGTGTCAAGAAGCATAGAGACGGAGGGAGCGTGCAGGATTAATATCTAAATAATGAGACTGTTGCTGCCCCGCCCTATGTAACGATAGCAAAACAATCCGAAATATGTTCGGATTCTGAAATATCCTTAAGAAACCTTTTTCCTGGGTGTTCATCCATCTGTATGTTATTTCTGGCCATATCACATAAATTTTCTAAAATTTATTGTTGACATTAATAAAGGAAAAATATTAAACAATTTTAAACTGGAAAAACTAAATCCGTACTAATATTATAAATGCGAAAGTATGTATGGATGTATGGATGTTTGTAACTGACATACATGTTGTCTGGGACACCAGAAAGGACATCGTTCAACGCGGACGAAGTCGCGGGCACCAGTTAGTTTTTTATACATAAATGAAGAAAAAAATTATTTTTAAACATTAAATTCGACTTACTTATCTCTTATTTTATCCATGATAAGATATTATATTATACTCACTGACAGATAAACTGTTATCGCTGAAAAAATTCAAGGAGCTTTCTCATTGCGTCTTTTTTTAGTTAATAATAATAGTAAAGACGCTGACTGGTAGGATAAAATCTAAAGAAAAAAGTGCGAAAATTGAACATTTAATTAAGTAAAAAAATATAGCCATTGCATAAAAGCAGTTTTTCATGTGCGATTGTGTACTGTCGCTAAACGGGTTTCCCATTTTATGAATGGGGAACACTGTGCATCAAATTAAAATATACTGTAAATATGTTAATATTTTTTGTTTAACCATTAACCAATTCTATTACCTACTTATACGGTCTATGCTTGGAATCTTGAACGTAAACATTTTTAAAATTATTCAAATTAACACCAAAAAAAGTGACAGATTTATTTGCAATCCGTACGGAACGAATTGCTATCTCTCGAGACAGCACTCGACGCGGTCGGAGGGCGATATCCGGAAAAAATGTCGTTTGCTGTCGTGATTTACCACCTCACTTCATACGTTATCCATATCTGTAGGGTTGTCACTTGAAAAAGCAAAGGACGAGCCTGTTGATTTATATGGACTCTTAGGCTAATGCACAATAACACTTATATTAGACGAAATGTTTCAGAATACGTATTTTCTCTTGGGGTGCGGCTAGATGGAAAGTGAGTCATGGGGTTATTCTTCGTTGAGCTCGCAAAAAAAAAAAAATAAGGCATATCATTGGCAGGTTGTATCTACTTATGAATTTTAAACGAAATTCAAAAAGGGTAAGGATGGCAGACAGTATGACGGTCCACCTGATGGTAGATGGCTACCGTCACCTAAGAACACAGAACACAACTTAAGAACCAGAGGGGGTTACAAGTGCTCTGCTGACCTTGCAGGAATTTGTTTACTGCTGAAGAAGCTTGAAGAAGCCTATATTGTAGCTATTAGAAGGCAGATTGTTTCAAAGTTCGCGCGTACGTGGACTAAAGTTTCTACTCACACGGACTGTCGCTGCGGTAACTTATTCAAGTAAATGCGGATGATATTGTGGTAAAATTTGTAGCAGACATTAATTAGAATAAATCATCAGAGAACTCGCCATAATACAGCCGGTAGAACACACAAAGAGAGGCTAGGTACATATCTTCTTAAACTAAGTGGTTATAATAGTTCCTGTGTAAGCATTGAATCGTCAACAATTTAAACAATTCGACGCTGTAATGTGTCAAAAGGATCTAGCTGGTACTTAGGCGCGCCAGAACAGAGATGAGAGCAGTATTCCATTTGGGTAATCTGGACCTTATGAAGAATAAGGCGCTGCTCTGATGTGACATACTGCTTTGCCTTGTTCAACCAACAGCTACTACTAAACATTCAACACGGCATTTTTTTGCATGTCTGTTCGTCCAAGTCATTAAAGTTCGTGAACTCAAGTATTTTTTATGTAAAGGTCGACATAAATCGAGGTATAAATCGAGCAGTCACTCTGTGGCCAAGGCGGCGCACATACATGAAGTATATTTAATCTAAATTAACAATTAATCTAACGACCTGTGTTGTTCTTACGTATAAAATTACCCCTTAGACACATGGATTTATTTAAAATAAAGCTTCCATCTTGTTTTTGGACACAGCATGGCACCCGATTCTGTTTTTTTTTTTCGTATTCTGAAATTGAAGATAACACAGATACTTACATAATACATCAACAGACACTCAAACCTTTTCTCTGACACTGAAGCTAAGTACATTCGAAAAGACAGGCGTAATTTTCGAATGTACTTATAATTTCTCTAAATACCCGACAAACGAAATCGCTAATACCCGAGTCTTTTGTTTCCTTATTTTGCATGACCTTTTGTATTGCGATTAAAAAAGCTCAATATTCAGGAAGAATTTAATAACCTACATAAGGTTATTAAATTGGTTTATCAGATACCTAGATACAGCAAATCACACACGCTTTTCGTTTTAACAATATAATAAATTAACATAGATTTAGAACAAAAAAAATGTCATCGGCTATATACCCATTTTAGACTTACTTAATGTTCATCCTCATCAACCCCAGAAAGTTCACTGTTGGACATATTTTTTTAAAAATTAAAAACCACCGCACTCAATTCTCAATATTCCATATTCATCCACTGTCAGCCACACTTTTGAAGCTATCAATCCAGCGAAAGGATGCGTTTTAACCTTGATCTTTACTCCAAGACTCTTCCATCCTATCTCCCCTACACAAAAGAGCAATAATTATAGCAATAGTTAGTGGAGCAATATTATTCTCGGTCCTATTCTTAAATGCAATAGAAATTAATTTTGAAATTAATAAAGCTACACACAATTTTGATTTAATTGCTCTTAAAATTTTTAAAAACTATTCCCCATAAAGGTATAAAAGGACAAGAGTATCAAAGCCCCCATAATAGTTACAACGAAAGGAATGCACGCTTCCTTGTTATATATTTCTCTTTCTAAATTCTAAGTACAGATGGCGTTGGTAATAGCATTATTCAGATTCATCAGACAGCCAAGATTCCATAAACAAAACTTCCTTCTATGTTTTCGTGGATCATATTATATGTATTTATCTACTACATTGTTTTTTATGTGCTTAGTTTTTTTTTTCATAGATTTTTTAAATAAAATAAAAACAAAAATAACTTAATTAGATCCATGCCATTCCAAGTGCTCTTACGAACCAATGTTATGTCGATTTGCATTCAATGCGAAACATTTTATAGCTCTCAACCACCTCACCCAGTAATTTCGTCCAAATATGTATATCAAAGGTCTGGCAAAAAATTAATTCGGTCCGCATACTTGAAACTGACAACTAACCCAGAGAACTCGGTTGAATCCTGCCGCAAAAAACTAAGCAATCTCTGAATATATTTTAATAGCCGAGCGGTGACGGCTCAAAGGCCGTTATTTATCGTACGCCCTCTCTCATTGCTTCACCAAAGCACGCTTTGAAAACAACCTACATTCGCTAGCGACAAGCAAAAATTACCTCCACTGCTTAAGACTCAAGGCCGAATTTCTAACAACGGCAGTCTGGAATACGTCGTTCAAAACACCAACATACGAGACTAGTAATCATTCGATGTCGGGTTCCAGTTTGTCTTATCAAGGACACATTTTTAATCAAAATTATACCTTATGCACCCTACTTTATAGTTCAGATTTACAGAAGGGGTTCTGAATATTCACGCTGCGTCTGGAAAACCGATAATGAATTGCCGTCGGACAAGGAACAAGTTCGGGGCAATTCACGCCGACTCTTTATACTGCAGTTAACGCTATGGCTGGTGACAGATAATCGAAATCATTGATTTGGTTGTTTGACACTTAATAAAACGTCTTTATTCCGATAAACATACGCTAAAGATTCTCTCTTTCTTTCTCTTCATTAGGAAGATGCAAGTTTTCTTACAAAATCTTCTTACAAAGTTTGTATAAAACCCTAAAAAAAGCATTTATTGAATGATTTTATTGCATACTAGATGTTGCACGCGACTTCGTCTGCGTAACTTTATAAAATACTAGCTGTTGCACGCGACTTCGTCAGCGTAACTTTAGAAAATATAGCCTATGTTAACCGCTGATAATTAGTGTTGCCCAAATGCAAGACCAAAACGAGACTTAGCCAGTCTTGGTCTTGGTCTTGCAGCAAGAATCTCGCAAGTCTTGCAATCACCTATTAGCCTATTTCCATTGATTAAACACGTTAGTTTACATCTTAGAACAAGGTTACAAAAGGTACATTTTGAAATTTTTGAGCTTTATTAAAGACCAACCAAATTAATAAAATTAACTAGACAATATTTTAAAGACTTTGTCTGTCAAGATAGATAGTGATAAACCCTCACGTTATATGAAGGTAGAGTTGTAGAATAAAAACAATCTGTAGAATAACAACAATAAATTGTAAATAACATATTTACAATTTAAATAAATAAAAAATAAAACACAAATTAGCAATAGCTTTGACATGATACAATAGCGTTGACTTTATATTAATTCTTTTGACCAAGAATTAATACAAAGTAACAATCTGGCTGACTCATCACTTAACCTATTTCTATGTTTAGAAAATTATCTCATAGCAGGTACTGAAATTGCAGGTATAGAAAGAAAATCAAGAGCCATCTTAGATAAAATGAGATATTCCGTCTCATGCGTCCTCCACCACTCTAAAATGTCTTCCGAGCTGGCGGCTCTTGGTTTATTTAAGTACTCCTCCTACTCGTCAATAACTTAGCCTTGAAGACCAGATCCAGATCCAGATACATAGAGAGACGTGCATACAGTTTCTCAAAGTCTATTACGTCTTCATCTTCATCTTTATTATATTCACATACTTTAGTTCTTGATGGAGACTTATGGAGTTCTTGATGGAGAGTGTATACTTTTATATTTATATACTCTTTATAAAGTTCATAAAGAGTATAAAGTTATGTTTTAATTTTCTCCCCTTATAACGTCATATCAAAAGTCTGAGCTTTGTGCCTTGGGTCTAAAATTAAAGTGGTACAGTAAATCCAGTTGCTCTTTTTATAAATTTTATCTCGGGCTGCTTGGAAACCCAGAACGAACCTTTCGTCCACTTCGGTTCGATTAGGTTTCTCATCTAATTGTTTCACCATGGATTCAATTTTGTCGAGCAAGAGATTGAATGATACAAAGACAAGTGCTAATGTAAAAAATTTTTCTCCACCAAATTTCGTTGATAAAAGTTTAAAATTCATTAGAAACTTATATATTTTTTCGAGTATTTTCCATACAATTTCTATGATTTGAAAATGCCAGTTCTAACTTTTAAACCAAATCCAATCGTATCATGTGTGGGATTCCATCTCATTGGACAGTCGAGTATGGGATTCAGATTTGTTGGCACGCCAGCTGCTTCACAAGCAGACTGGAACTTCCTTTTCAGTATCTCACTTCTTTTTATGGTCCTTTTTATGGACTTTTTATGTTACTGGAAATACTGTATAATTTACGTTAGTCTGCATTATTTGGCGCATATTTTTCATCTTCCTCTTCTTGATAGTCTTCATACTGTTCTTGTTCTTCATTGTCAGTTTCACTGTCTAATGCTAAGGTCTTTAATAAATCTTGCACACCAAGGTTCAAAATGTGAGCAAAGCACCGGAAATGTTGATTGTCTGGTTGGTTTGACTTAAATTGCAAGACGCAAGAGTCTCGCAGGCTTAGTATTGTTCTTGCTCAAATCTTGCAGGGTCAGTCTTGGTCTTGGTCTTGCAAAAATGCAAAAACAAGACCAAGACTGCAAGACTTGCAAGACTTTTAGTAAAACTACTGATAATGTGTCTATAGGTGAAAGAATTTTAAAAATCGATTCAGTAGTTTTTGAGTTTACAAACAAAAATACAAACATACAAATCTCTTTATAATATTAGTACCTACACCTTGGGTTACATTATTGGAGTTTTCGTAGGGATCCCTAATTTAACTCTATTAACAATATTGCCTATATTAGTGAAAGAATTTTTAAAATCGGTCCAGTAGTCTTTGAAAATATTCAATCTTTTCTCTTTATAATATTAGTATACATAGATTACAAAACAATTAGTGCAACCACTTTAAGATTCCTCATTTGCGATTTTGCTTCAATCGTTGAAGTTAACACAATCAGTGCTCAACCGTTCTGCTTCGGTTGGCTGACCGTATCTTGGTTTGACCGCCTTATCAAACAGACCTAAAAGACCTTCAGAGTCTTATTTAGTGTAATACAATAACTAAAGACCAATAGTTATTAGAACATTCCTTTCTGTATTGATAATTTTACTTATTGTCATAGTACCTATAAGTACATTCTAAAGAATAAGTATTTAAAATCTAAAAGACTTCACTCGTTTCACTCACCGAAACACAAGAGCACACAAAGCTGTTATTAGACGGTAGTCTTGTGTAAGGGGTTGGTTACTGCCGCCAACGCCCAAATGATTGCAAACGCTAATACTTTCCAAAACCAAACCAGACCCAACTTTGAAAAGTTCAGTTCCAAAGTTGACGCTGCCGGGAATCGTACACGGGACCCCTGAGACGGAGCATTCAAATCGCTACCCGTCCAAAGGGTATAAAATAAAACGAAAGATTGCAAGAAGGCAAGGGTGCGTGTTTTTCTTTCAATTTTTCACACACATTTCACACATTAACAGCCACAAACATCCATTATAGAGAAGTCAAAGCGAAAAGAAAAACAAATCTCTTACGTACTTCAAAAAGGGAGCCACTCAGTAAACCGGATCTGCAAACAAATTTACGAGGTGTGAAGATAAATTATTCAGTACAAAGGAAAAGTCGGGTATTTGTGTATCCACCGTGAAATTGAAAGAAACCCTGACGTTGTAAGTAATAATATAAACAAAAGTCGAGATCTGAGAGAAAGTACAAGAGGGTGAGTTTCTTAAAAAATATTAATACGTTAAATTATTCATTCAATGTTTTATTCAATGTTTTGACGAGCCCATTGGTAGAGTGTTTGACTTAACATATCTGAGGAAACCCTAGTTCGATTACAGGCAGGGCCACTTTGGAAATAAACTTTTCAAAGTTTGCTTTTATCTGGGTCTGTTAAGTGGCATAGGTACCTATGACACTAATTAGTGGCAAAGGCACAATGTTGGGCAGCCCGTCTGGCGGCAGTAACCTGCCCCTTACGGTAGACCACTACAACAGCACGTGTGCTGCTGTGTTGCGGTGAGTGAATAAGGGATGGCAGAGTCTATCCCTTCTAAGTCCTTTATCCTTAATCTTTAGTTGTTGAACTAGAGTCCATTTTTTTGTGTCAGCTTCTGTCTGTTTTCCACTTACTTTTTATAAATCACCTAACGGATTTTAATACTGTTTGCACTAATAGAAAGAGCGATAAAGTTTGTGTATAATTTTTTTTAAATAAATTGTATCCATACGAATCCTAGGGCTGGTCGCTTGTTAATAATAAAAATTACCTTATGGACTTTGTCGTATAACTAATTAATTTCAGGAATTATCTTAAATTGTGATATCGATTTCGGAAGCTTAACATACACGTAAATAACTTTAGCTCGATATTTTAAAGAAAGGTTTAAATAGTGCTTGCATTTCACTATAGCTGATTAGTGAAATAATCTGAAGAAATAATGGAAAATGAAGATTTAACGAAAAGACGGGGACCACTATAATGAAACCTCTCCATGAAACATACAATTCGACTTATTATGTCCTATGTTTACGTTTCTCATTAAAATGGTCGCCCTGCGAAAAGGGTTATCTCCCTAGAGTATCGTCATCCGGGACTCAGATTAAACTCAGACTTTGTTTTGCTCCTCGATTATATTTTTTATGAGAAAAATCGGCAAGCATAATTTTTTTTATATTCAGGTATGAACTTTTTTATATTAAATGGTGTCAGGCAGCCTGGCCGATGGCTCACTAGGTGGTAGGTGACTAGGTATTAAGGGAATTCGCTGGTGAAGGCTCGGACACAGGCGGCTGGCCTATATCTGCCGTTTTCCACCCTGACCGAGACCCGGGTCCGTCTTGGGGAGACTGCCGCTCGTCGTGAGGTTTGAGATGGCCGGCGTACCTCCACTTACGGGTACGCCGAAGTTCTGACAGGGAGCGTAGCCCTCCCCGCGCTAGTTAGACGTGGCGGGGCACCGAAGTCGTGTCATAACGTCCCCACGACCCCGCCCATTGATGACCGCGCTAGAAAGTCGTTGGGTTTTAGCCGGTAGAAATTCGGCATAACCCCGCAGTGTCCCCTAAACTGCCGGGTATCCAAGAGGATTTCCCAACATTAAAAAAAAGGTATTCAGGGAAACAAAACGCTGCTACCCATAAAGGATCAAGTATAGTGATAGGGAAACAAGCCCTGGTATCCGTGGTGTTATCAGCGCAAGTAGGTACGTAAATGTGTCTTTTACGAGCTGACCCGCGAACTTCGTACCTCTTCAGGGAGAATAAAAACCCGTTTCAAACAAAATGTATGAGAAAATGAATTTTCTTCATATATATTTTTTTCGTGAATATTTTTCCGTAGTTTTAATAGTTATTCTGCTATTTGGTATGGAGAAAAATTCAATAAAACAAAGATCATAAAAATCGATTCGGCCGTTCTCGAGTTATAAATGGTGTAACTAAAAGGACTTTCTTTTATATATACAAATACAAAAAAATATAAAATAATTTATTCATCTATTTAAGCCTGGGTACAAAAAGCGTGTAGGGGACATCCTATTAAGTATAAAAATACTTGTTTCAGGAGAAATATCAGATATTATACTTATCAGATATATTATATACATACTCTCCGCGTCTGTCTGTCTGTATATACTCTAACTCTTAAACTAAGGAAAGGATTTTGATGCGGCTTTAGCTAATGGAAAGAGCGATCAACGAGAAAGATTTTTGTATATAATTAGGAGAAAAATACCCGTGCGACGCCGGGGGCGTGCCGCTAGTAAATTTTAAAAATAAATTCGGCGTGCCTTGAAGAAGCCAGTTTGTGATAATCTTTACACCTATTGTAGATTCTCTCTTGTGGACTATTTTTCATACTTTTGAAATTGTCAGCAGGTATTTCTGTTACCCAAGAGAACTTAGAAAGTAATATTAGGTATAGGTTTAGGTACAATGCTTAATATTGATATAAAGTAAACAGGACATACGCCACAAAAAGTTATCGATCAAAAATATACATAAAAAAGTGATCATTCTAACGGGTTTATACTATCAAGGGTGATTGAGTCTTTTACGTTTACGGAAGCAATAAAACTGAACGCATTACAACGCTCTACAAATACCTACTAAACTTGTTTAACCAAGCAATAATTATTTATTATTTTTTCAACCAAGAATTATGCAACCAATAATTATTTTTCATTATTACAGTTAATGACAGCCATTATTCGCGGCTATAAAATCTTTTAATCTTTAGCACAAGCACGAGCTTTCAATCAACTTTATTGATAGCTCTGTTAATAATAATAATAGATCATGTTAAGAATTCTTGATGATTAGGTACTTGCATTCAACAAAATATAAGCTAATACAGAAACATCTATTGTATAAAGTATAATAATATTATTTGAGTCAATCACAGTTAATTAAGACAAAAAAAAGGATAAACAAGAGCAATTTGAAACTCATTGTTTCAATACAAGAAAAATAGTAAACTAAAAAATAAATAGTAATAATTATATAAGTACCTACTAAATAAAAAATATTAACAAATAAAAAAATATTGAAAAAAAAATGTAAATTTAAATAGTAAATAAAATAAAAAAATAAGTAAACATTAAAAAAAATTAAATAAAAATAAAATAAATGTAAATTTATGTAAATAAATTACATACAGGGCCTCTTTCACCAACTACAAGTAAAGTGTTGATTAGTTACTTTTAGAAATAATTTTCTTTGTTTTATTAAATTATGCACTCGGTTTACTGCATCATTCGATAGGCGATTTTTTTTATTATTTTCTTTTTAATGTTTGGGAGTTTTACCGTACCTAAAGGTATATCATCTCCTTCATTCCCGGTTACCGGTGACTTTAAATGGCGGTTAGCCTACTTGACACATGGTGAAAGAGGCCCACAATTAATTAATTATTAATTAATTAATTACCTACTAAGGTATTACTAAGTAATTTTTGAGCCATTAGGAAAAATATAAAGAGATACATATATACCTACTTAGTAAATTTATTGGGCACTAGCGACCCGCCCCCGACTTCGCAACGGAGTTGAAATTTTCAACAATCCTTTCTTCTTTCCAGACTTAATAATTCTGGCTGTGCGTTGTTTTTTAATATCAATGGAGACCAGGCAATAAATTAGGTTACAAAAAAATACAAAATTTGCATGTCAATATTGAGCAAAATGTTACCTAGATGTTATGTAGGTATGACTGAGGTAATCAAAATCGAAAATTTCGGAAATTATCTCTTATCTATCTATCTATTATAAACACTAATTTGTTACCAAGTCAGCAACTTAACATAGTTTTTTTGTCTGTGTTTAAATTGCGGTTCCTCAATGAAAGATTCCATTGCTACATACTGATCTGTTGTTAACAAGTTTAAAATGCATCCAGTGACATGACATTCTATGAATTCTTCGCTTACAAACAAAGATTAATTATCGCTGCACATTTTTTGTTCTTCTACATTTAATACCTTAATATTTAATGTAAGAGTTTGGATTAAACTTAGTTAATTAACTTAGTTTATACCATATTCATCATATTTATCCACTTTTTTTTTTTCAGTTCACACAATTGGGTTCAGGAATAATTTCGTAGTGTTTTACCAAAGAGTTTTATTTAAACTTTATATACTTAAGTATAGTATAAAATAAAGTCGCTTCCCACCGTCTATGCCTCAGTATGAACATTTAAACCTTTTAAACTACACAACGGATTTTAATGCAGTTTTAACTATAACAAATACACGGGGAATTTAAATTTTCCCTAAGCATCTTTGAAATCGTAGTTTCTCACCAAGTGTTTTTAAAATATACTTACCTACCCTGCGTTTTGAAAGTCTGACCATTTGATACTCTGACGTTATGGGACCAAACCAAATTGTTTTAACACCTAAGAAAAAGTAGCGCGGACGAAGTCGCGACACCAGCCAGTCTGTTTATAAGTACCTACAGTGAAAAATGTCCAATAAATCAGCCCAAGTTTTTCCGAATTAAAATTCAAGCCTTTTATTTGCCTGTGTATAACCAGATCTAAGAAATATATTAGCATTCCAAAAAATGTGTATTAGATGATTACATTACGTTAATGGTGACCAAAAACAAAACGTTTGATGGAACATCATAGTTATTATTCGCTTCGCAATTTCGCTTTCTGTTTTCCAAGTAGACCTGAATCGAAATGTAAAAATAGACACCAGCGAACGGCCAGTGAACGAGAGAGCTCATCAGTAATCAGTCCACGGAACGCAACGCGATGCAAACCTTCAGGAGAACAATAACTAGTTGTTTGCCCGGTGTCGAAACACGAGGTCGTGCGAAGGTGAGTTGAGTGCTAACACGTCGCTCACGAGCTCACACACACATCTAGGAATGCATATATTCCTTGCTACTAGACCTTCCCCTCTAGCTCCCCTGACCACTTTACCGATATTATTGTAAGCGACAAAGAGAGGCACGGGAGCTCATTTTAAATTGGTCACTACATGTATGTGTGCCGTATGTACAATATATTGAATGGTCCGACACGTACACACACAAGCGCAGTGAGCACGCAAAAGAAAACATGCTGTCGAAAATTTCGAGTACGGTCAGCACGTGCAAAGAATTTGGATTAAGTTTAATTGGATTTTGTCTTGGAATTATTTTTTTTGTCTGAGGTGAAAATAAAACTCTCACGTATTATTAAAAAAGTTATCTCAGCAAAATTGACTCAAGACAATTTTATTTATGTAATAAATATTATGTATTTATGTAAGTAAATAAGAATTATTTTCGAGTAATTGGTTCTTAATTACATAAAGTATTAGTTGGTAAAAGTTGAAATTAAATTTAACACGAATTTAAAACGTTTTAGTCTAAGGTTATCAATAATTTAAAAAAATTATGGACATTTAAAATTAGTTGAAATTTTTAATGTACAAAATTTAAATGTGAATAAATAAAACTAAATATTTACGCTATCTTCGTTACGATAAGAGAAAACTTGGTGATTGGTTATTGTAAAGTCAAAATAAAATTTTGACCAATCACCAAGTTTTCTCTTAACGTAGCGTAGCGTAAACGACTGTAGAAATCACACTTGGCTAGTCCTCCTGGTTGCTTTTAATTTAAATTTTCATCAATACCATCAATTAATGAGTGTTTAATACTCCTTAATTTAATAGTTTCAAGTAAATATTTTTCAATGAGAGAGTCTCCTTCAAAATGATATTTTTTCATTTTGTTACTCTCAGCATATTGCTGTAAAAATGTTAAATACAGAACTTATTAAATTATTTCAAAATACTTAACATTGTCAAAGTTACAAGTATACAAAGTATTCATAATTACATAGGGTTTCATGTAGCCGACATATTAACTCAGCTACCACCCTCCCCGCGACCGCTTCACTGCGACTTCACTGCTACTAACCAGGCGACTGGTGACGTCACGCGTCTTTTAAGAGCTAGTCTATAACGCGCTCACTTTGACAGCGTGTAACGATTTATTTTTGAGATATTCAAAGAACTTTTTCACTGTTGCTAATAACAACTCAGGAATTTTCTACATATTGTCTCATATTCCAGTAAGCATGCTTTTAAATGTTTAGAACATCTAAAAAAGTATTACATTATATAAAATAAAAATATATTTTACAGACAATATTTTAAGCATTTTCAAAAAAACATTCATTGCAATCCTACCACAAGCGTATCCAAAATCACTCAAACCCACTGGCAAGAAACCTAAAGAATAAGCAGCCGGGTGCAACTTTTAAGAGACTAAGGAGGCGTGCGCCCGAAGACCTTATGGAATCGTAGATTATTACATCATAATAATATATTTGGGCAAATCACTGGATTTTGCTCCAAAAACATCTTTTCAAAAAAAAATAACAGCGACCCGTTCCGGCTTTTGTACACGCAATTTTATTTACGCAAACCTTCCTCATTTATCGGTGTTTCAAAATCAAACTTTAAAATTTTATAGTATAAACCGAATCAAAATCCATTGAGTGGTTTAGAAGAAGTTGACAGAGGAATAGACAACAGAGAACAGAGTAAAAAAAAAATTAATTAAACATGTTTGCTTTTTATTCAATCCGTACTCATAGTCTGCCTCACTACTCAATAGGGAGTCATTTGCATTGGTAATGGAGGCGCGCGGCGGCGGCGTGTTGGTAAACATAAGTGATTTGCCTCGACAGTCCACACGGCCAAGCTCGGTATCAACGAATATGCCAATATTGACTACAGAAACACAAATATTTTGATTATACCAGGAATATTATTCAATTTATGTTTCCTTTGTAATCAAATTTGAATCAAAGTAACACCATCTAACTTGCATATCCAGTACCCTAGGTTTGCACTGGTCTGTCTGTCTAAAACTATTGAGTTAAAAAAATTACTAAAACAATACTTAAACTTGAACTTCAAAGATATGTTTTGACTGAACATCCACATATCTTCCAAGTCGCCAATGGCACATCTACTTTAATATTTCTAGACATTATTAAGCTAGACGGGCTGACCAAATGACTGCGAAACACAATGTATACCTATAAGTGTGTATAGATAAGTAATACTGATTTAAAAAAAAATGAGAACTCGAATGCAAATTAAATACACTTCTAACTAGAATATTCGAATTCGAATATTCAAACTCGATTACATAATAAAACAATTCGATACCAGGCATAGCTTCAATTAGCTTACAATAAACCTAATTATTTGTACACCATATAAATATTTTGATTGAGGTGCCGCTCACCAATAGTTCCTATTACGTTTATTAATCACATTTATATTATTGAGAAAGTGTTGCAAAGCCAAGCCTTATGCGGATTACTACGCTGTGGTAATACGATAAGGTAGTGAAGAAATTATTGTATTACGATTTTAGTTGACGCTTGCTAATTAAATTATTGTTTATTATATTACTATATTTTTTACAGTATACTTATATTAATACATAAAAATAATTAAATCACGTGCATGCTGGAAAGGTAGGGGCGTGGAGGAAACTAATTGGCCAAAAAGAATATCTCGTCTAACTCCACCGAATCCTGCATACGAGTAGTACCCAGGACGCTTGCAGTGTTCTGTGTTCCCTCTTTCAATTTCTAACATTATACGTTGCGTGAAGAAAGAGCTGGCGCGTCGGTCGTCCGATTTCTCGATTAGGAGTTTTCCTATTTCTTTCCCGAAGGATTTAGGATCGGGCGACCACACTCCAAACGTTTCCATCGCAAACACTAGAAATTCAAAGTGGTCCGCGAGGCCTGAGTATTTGCCTTTTTTAAGTTTCTCAGCGCTGAGGGCGGCGGAGCCAGGTGACCGGGAAGAGGCGGATAGATGTGTCGAAGCCAGGGTGTCCGCACAAGTAGCATCCCATACCAGCGCCTTCCCACGGCACCACGGAACCAGGGTCATGCCAACAGGCCTCCTGCCATCGTCGCGACACAAACTCAGCGGTCCAGGTATATAGGTAAAACAATAATTGATATACAAATTAGTTAGGGCTGCATCTACATAGGGCACATTTTATGTGTTTTCTGAACTGGCCACTTACATAAACAAAATATTTATAAAGTATTTATTTACAACACTTGAAAATGGAACTCTTCAACTGTAGAATACAGTTTGTTTTACGTGACTATCAATTGTTTTTAAATTGTAGCGTCATTTTAAAAATTGCGTGTTTACATCACCATGAATTTAATTCATGAAAATTTTCGTAGTATGATTTTTCTATGATTTTCAGTGTAATTTCACAGCTCAGCAGAGCTTCGTTCGGCTTCAAATTGCTTTCGACGATGAAGCACCATGCAAGACGATTATTTATAGCTGGTTTTCAGAATTTAGACGCGGTCGTGTCTAAATTCTATTTTACATACCTAGTTTTAACATTACAATAATATAAACCTAGAATAATAAATATTAATATAATATATATGTGTGATGTAATGTGAGGATGGATGTATGGCAGTATGGATCGTTGTTTGTTACTCTTCATGTGTAAGGCTTAACGGATTTTGATAAAATTAACACACAGATAGTTTATTACCTGGATTAATATATGGGATACTTTCTATCCTGAAAAACGATAGGTTCCCGAGGGAGCGTCTAAAAATATTTAAAACATGGGCGCCGCCACTGCTCCCGGTGGCGTACCGTCACAGCGATAGCTGTATTATATTTTTCATTTTTCAACGCAACGAAGTTGCGGACGCCAACTAGTAAACAATGCATATCTAATCATTTCTTAAACTAAATAAAAATAATATTTTAAAAATAGAACTGACGTAGGTACATTTGAAATAATCATAAATAAAATACAAACTGTGATTTTTATAAAAGAACTAGTTTTTGAGTTTTTATTCAGGATTGTTTACAAAATAAGATAATTGTTAGTATAAAATAATGATAAAATAAGATCTTTACTTAGTCAATTACAATCTTTGTTTACCTTTCCATGATCACAATTATCCTTTTATGTAAAACATAAAAGTTTCGGCTTTCTTCTTATGACTGGATTTCTTTTTATAATATATATAATATTTAAAATATATGTTGTATGTTTTATGTTTGTAATGAAATAAACTCAAAAACTTCTGAACCGATTTTAAAAATTCTTTCACCTTTAGAAAGTTACATTATCAGCGAGTAACATAGGTATTATTTTATTTAAGTATATATTTTTATATTATTTATTATACATATATTATTTTTATATATATTTTTTAAAAAAAGAATTTTATACTTACATTAGTAAGTACATATTTGGTGTGCATTAAGCATTTCGTGATGTTTGTTACACATTTCACTGGAATGAGTTGAGTTTCGCGAATCGTGCTCAGCCACGAGCGACGAGAATGAGCATGCCGAGAAAGCCAAGTTTCACCACCACTTTGAGCATGTGAACCAGTTCGGGTAATTATCGTTTGCTTTTATGGTTTTTATGGTTTTATGTGCGGCTTGGGCATCCATTAAGAAACATTTAAAAACTTTATACATTCGCAAGAAAATTGTTTTTTTTTTTTTTTGGATGACTTAAAAATAAAAATTTAAATTAAATTCATTTGTTTCAGCGATGTAAAAATTACATTGTTAAATTGCTTGTTAATACTATATTTAAATTAATTACGTTGTTAAATATTATACTAGCGAACCGCCTGCTGCTTTGCAAGAAGTTAAAATGTTCAAAAATGCTTTCCTAGCGGAGATAATGTTTTTATATACGAAATAGACAGGTAATAGAAAGGTGCAGTTTAGAATTAAGCAGATTTTGTTAAAAGGTCTTTAGACAGTGATATAATCGACTATGTTTGTCTGTCTTTACATTACCTATCTATCTTTCTAACATCTATCTTTACATAATATAAAATAAAGTCGCTTCTCGCCATCTATCCCTTTGGCTGTATGTACGGCGTCTATATCTATATTTATGTATGTCTGTCTGTATGTATGGAAGCGACTTTATTTTGTACTATGTAAAAATATGTAAAGATATTAGCCGACGATAGAGTCCCTTTCTACCACCCTACGTCCTATAAGGGATATCAGCGGCGGAGGGGCTGATGCAGAGAATCGTCTCCTCTCCGCCACTCTTCCGGCGTCGAGCTCTGCCGCCAGGAATCTCCTCCGGCATCGAGCTCTACCGCCAAGAATCTCCTCCGGCGCTGATGTCCTGGCCTCGAAGTGCACAAAGTATAGAATTCGCTTATACTTATAGTAACCTATTTCAGCCCGTTATTCTTAATCCCATTATGGTCGGCAGTGCACTTGCAACACCTGTGGCGTTGCTTGTGTATAGGCGAGACCTACTATTAAATGAACCGTCACCCTGTCTGTCGACCTTCACATAAAAAAAAGTAAATTAAAAATAAAAAGTATTTCTTAATTTGGTATGGTTTTGTGTGACAAGGGACTACGGAAACAAGTGGTCTTAGGGCCTCATTCACCAACTACAAGTAGAGTGTTGATTATTTACTTTTAGAAATAATTTTATGTTTTATTACATTATGCACTCGGTTTACTGCATCCTTCGATAGGCGATTTTTTTTATTATTTTCTTATTTTTTTTTTATCTTATTAATGTTTGGGACTTTTATAGTACAAACAAAGGTACCTATATCAGCTTCATCAATGCCGGTGACCGATGACTTTAAATGGCGGTTAGCCTACTTGACACTTTACTCAGATATGGTGAAAGGAGGCCCTTTATCATATTAATTATGAACTAATCTTTTATTCATACGAGCTGATCTTTATCTTCAATTTCCGGCATACCGAAAATAAAAGACCCCAAAAATAAATAGATACCATGTCTACCTCATGCCTGTCTTACCATCGATAAAATTACTTAACCACTACTTTTAAGTAATATTTTTATCGATCTTCTGCGTTTAACACAAGCAACGAAAGGAAAAGGGATTGGGCGATAAGGATACATGGATTTGACCGGATTTGATTCCTTCGTGTTCTGATCTATTTTGAGATTTCCTCTCAATAACCCGTTTGGATTGTTCATCCGGTTTAGCACAGGTACTAATACAAGAAATATAATATATGAAATAAAACCCACCTTTAAACAACTCGGTAAACTTTATGTTGCATGAAATTGGCTATAAAATGAAGCAGTTAAGTCCCATTGATACCTACGGTACGGTATAGTTTTATGAAGAAGTTGTTACAACAGTAGATAAAGTTATTCTTAGTCGTGGAATATTAAACAAGTAGTAAAATTTGATAAGAGTTTATGTTAATTAAGTATTTGAAAGACAATTTGCAACTATTATACTCGTAAGTATGTATATTCGGTCATATCTGTGCAGTGGCGCTTTCAAGAAATTAATTTTTATTTATAAAAAATGAAAATATGTATTGATATAATACATGAAACATTTTATATATTTTTTTTTTTGGATTTAATGGACTAACCGAATAGGTACTTAAGTTTTAGAAACTTTTGATTTGTAAGAGAGGATGTAGCAGAGCTTTTTCTACTTACAATACCTAAACGGCAACCCGATATTTTTTTATGAGAAGGTCGACAGACAGGCTGACGGTCCATTTGATGGTAGGTGGCTACCGTCGCCTTAATACAAGCAACGCCACAGGTGCTGCAAGTGCGCTGGCGACCATAGAAGAATTAAGAACATGGATAAGGAAGGGAAGGGGTATATAGTACCTACCACACTCGTTGAGTTCTTGTAAAAGTAACTACTATTCATATAGGTAGGTACCCACTATTCTTTTTCACTGTTACGTAGTTACATCGAAGTCTATTAACCTGAATGTAAAGTCTTTTTAAAATGTTTATGCTATAAAATGAAGTTAAATTTATAAAATAAAGTTTTTAAAATGAAGTTTGCTTATAAAAATAATAAAAAAATAGTGTAAAAAATTCATACCTATGATTCAAATATATAATATATATATATGTAGATAATTATTTAAGTATAGTGGCAGGACACACTGCCTAGTCATTTGGGCAGCCCGCCTGGAGGTATAGTAAGGTAACCACCCCTTACAGAAGATAACAGCATATGTGCTGTTGTATTTTGGTAAGTGTGTAAGGGATGAGTAAGGGAATCCCTTATCCTTAATCCTACTACGGTCGTCAGCGCACTTGCAACACTTGTGGCTGTCACCTATTATCAAGTGGACTGTCAACCTGTCTGATGACCCTAACGTAAAAAAGGGTTTAACTAAAGTATAATTAAATAATGAAAGGAAGATTATAAGTAAGTAGGTACCATGAACCTAGAAAAACAACGGACGGAATTCCATATACTAATAAAGTGAAGCACCGTAGTAAGCTCGATAACGTGTATTTAACACCCACACATACAAACCATAGTAAGCTCGGTGTCCGCCATTACGCTGCTAGCGTTGATCAAGTGCACACGTAATGAGTAATTAAAATAACTATTTAATTATGCCACCTGTGTCGTGAAATGTTGTTCCTGTAGCACTTTACGTGATAAAAAAGAACAAGGAATCACTTTCCACATGTAAAAAAAACGCGCCGCCATTACGGTGCTTCACTTTGTACAGTGACAGCACTCCGTCCGTTGTTTTTCTAGGTTCATGGTGGTATACCTATAATTAACCAACAAAAAAATTTAAAACTAAATTTCACAAGTCGCTCTTAAACAATTTTTTTTTTTGCACATTAGATGGGTAAGCATTTTTTGTATTTTTAAGATAATAGCTGTGACATTTTATACAAATTTTAATTTTTTAAATAAAGAAACATACGCCTTTGTTTAACCAAAATAATGTGTATTTATTTAATTAGGATTTTATAATTTTACTAACATTTGCCGCAAATAATTTATTGTTTCTACATCTAATAATCGTTTCACAAAGTCTATAGACCTCATAAAAACAAATTAATGTACATATTTCCGCAGTTACTTAAAATTCCGCTCGCACCAAGCCATGGGTAGATAATAAAAATTATAAAAATGATGACTGCACGCGTGTTTGAACTAATTCCATTTAATGAGCGACAAAAAACCGACAAAGGTGTTATGAATAATGAAACAGTTAACAAAAGAGTAAAAAAGTTGAAGAAAAAAAGTTTATTGATGGTGCGCCAGCGTCGTCGTCCCGTTTCTTCCCAACGTAACTCTTGATGCTATCTTTGTTCTCGGAAGGCCCCTATGGCCGTCCTGCTTACTCTTGCGGCTGTCGCGATGTTGCTGTCTCGTTTCCACATCAATCGATACCTCGAGACAGACACCCACGATAACCAGTTGTGCGACTGTGTGAACATTGTGGAAAGCGGTGGAATGATTGGAATCATTGACATTCATTCAATTTCAAATTTAGACGACACGCTCTGTTAAGGTACAGACCGCTACAATTTGTATTTCACATTTTTTTTCATAGCATTACATCCATGTTGATTAAAATAATTATTGAGAAATAATTTTTAATTTAAAATATTATGGGATATTACTATAGGTACTGATATTAATTGATTTTGTATTGGATTGATATTAGATAATTTTTTTAGAAAATGTGACAGGCAAGCTGACTGCACTATTGATGGTATATTCGTTAATTACAAAAAGTGGGAGACTCCAGAATGCTGTTGAATCTAAAAGGATAAAGGATAAGGGCCAAGTTAGGTTAGAGTTAAAGAAATGGGCCCTGATATGAGGTTTTCGATTAATTCAACACTTACTCGTACTTAAACCATTAAATTACAAATAGGAAAGAAAAAAAAATATGAAAAAAAACTCTTTAAACATTGAACATTGGACAAATTTCGATGATAAATTATGGAGAAGCTGTAAGTAAGTTTTTCAGAGAAAGCGACTTTGTCCGCATTGAAAAATAACATGTAATTCCTGAGAAAATTTATATGATATATTATAATTATTGCTGTAACGACATTCATTCAGGTGAAAACCTCGCCACCATCACCTATTATATCGGGATTTGTAACGTATCTGTAGTGACTAAAATTATAGAAAATAAACTTTGTTGTCTGTCCGTCCGCTTTAATTATTGGTTTAAGCGACTTACAGATCTTAACTATAAAAATATAGAACATTTTTAGTAGTGTCAAGGCATACTGCGTTCTGCAGTCACGAAATTGACAGCGTCAGACAGTCAAAGACTGACAGTAACAACCCAAGGATGTTATTGTAGGTATATTGGTGAATAAGGGACACTTACCACTTACCACATTTCTCTATCCCCTCCTTATCTCTTATCCTTTGTCCTATCAAGGTCAGCAGCGAACTTGCAACCACAATTCTATTACTTTGTTGATAGATTAGCTGTTGCGCGCGACTTTGTCAGCGTAACTATATAAAATATAGCCTATGTTACTCGCTGATAATATAGCTTTCTATAGGTAAAAGAACTTTTAAAAACGGCCCAGTAGTTTTTGAGTTTACATACAAAAGTACAAATCTTCTCTCTTTATAATATTAGTATAGATGACTTACCGAGCTATCGTAAAAATATCTTAGGATATTATTATATTATGAGCAATTAATAACTTATGAACTATTAACTTATAACTTATTAAAAATATATTATATAGTTGGGCATAACCTTTGAATTTCATCACGATTAAAATGTCCTTCTGCCATTCAAGTTGGTGTGAATCGACAATAGTTTTTTTTTTTAATTTTATGTTTATTTTATGTCATGACGTTCACGTCACACATTTGTAGGAATTCCTAAAGAATTGCTCTGGCAGTATTGTCTTACTGGCTTAAACATTTTTTCTGACAGTCCATTGAATTAGTCAGGAATTGGTCAAGAATGAAAAAAACATTATGCTCGTTGGCATAAAAGACAACGGAATGTTTCGTCTTCATTGTTTCTGTTCCATATTGAAGCTAAAATATATATTTTTTTAATGATATTTGCTTCTCAATTTACATTACATATATCTATTTGATTTGGTTTGACTTTGGCGTAATATTCTACAGGACGGGAATATAAGGCTTAAATGTCGTTAAGCATATTGGTCCATTTAATAAACGGTATGTCACAATCATAATATCCAAAATATGTCTAACCCTGGTCATGGTATAATCTCTGTCAAAAAACATTGATTCCAGGATTACCTTTTTACAGTATTGTTAATATTAAAAGCAATATTATTACAGTATTTGGTATTTTAAATTTATTTTCTTTAACTTAAATAACAGCATGTGTGCTGTTGCTGCGGTGAGTGAACTTGCTACCATCAAGTGAACTTTCAGCCTGTCTGTCGACATATTTTTTTATGTTGAGGGATGCCAGAGCCTTAACATAAGAAAAAGGCAGCTGAAGTGGAAAAGGGCGGGACATGTAGTCGTGCAGCGGTTTAATGTTGGTTTAGTAGACGATTCTTGGAGCGGTTACCATTGTCTAAATGCTCCATGGGCCGATTACTTTTTTTATGTTATGGCCGGCAGACAGGCTGACGGTCCACTTGACGGTAGGTAGCTACCGTCACCTTTAACACAAGTAACGCCACAGGTGCTGCAAGTGCGCTGCCGACTACAGTAGGATTAATGATAGGTTATTGGAAAGAGACTGACTCCACAGTCGTCTTAAGTCCTTTTCAAATTGATTTAGCAAAATTGTTCATGCAATAATTACAAATAATGCAATATATGCAAAATTTCAGCATAAAAATAATGTTATGCTTCACTTTTACCAACTCGTAACATCTTACAAGAAATAAACATTAATTTTAAAAGAATTAATTTTTATAGGAATCTAACAGATGTTTTATTTTAAATTATCACTTCATTCGAATTTCCTTCATATATGGGCAGTAAATTAATTCTTTAATGGGCAGTAAAATGTCACGGAATTGTAATTGTTACCTATTAGTGGCTATGAAGGAAAAAAACCTGACAAATGAGAGTTAAAACGCGTGCCCTGAGGGTTCAGCGGTAGGTACAAACTTAATTATGTATGCAGATATTTGTAGCGCACAAGTCGCCAGCGAGCTATGACGAGGGTTCTAAATGCAAATGGGTTTTTCGTAAAAATATTTTCTTCATGTTTTTATTTCCTCATCCGCTCTTATTCCCAAGAGATTAAGATCCTTTATTCCTATTCCATCATTTATCATACTAATATCAGTAGCGCACTTAGATACGTCACCTATGGGTGTTGCGACGATGGCCACTTGCCACTTACCATAAAGAGAACCGGCAGTCTAGTTTGTTTAACTTTAATTTCAGAGGAATGATATAAAATTAAACAAAAATCTGAATGAAATGTTTTATTTCGATAAATAACATTTTTTTTTTTTCAAAGTAATTATACTAGTTCGACACTGTGTAGAAACGTGCGCAAGAAATTAACCACAAGGAAAATTTTATGTTGAAACGTTGCTATCATTAGCACCCTCGCTCTCTTCGCTTGCTCGCATGTCAAAATATCTCTGGTATAATTGATCACATAGGTACGTCCTGTATAGTCCACTATTTTTATACAGTACGTAGGTACTTGCGTAATTATTATATATAATTTAGGAATCTTTACTTTAGATGACTTTACTTCATTCTAAACTACATAATTCAAGGTCTAAGAGCGTACCATAGATTTTATTTGCGCGTTTTATTAGATTTTGTGGGGTTTTATTTTTCATAATATTTTTTTTTTTTTTATTATTTAATATCTTTTTTAAAATTATTTTTATCTTGGCTTCATTTAGCAAGTGTTCTATATAGAACTGCGTATAACCTCGCTGTTTGGAGAGTCTACTGTTCTCATTAAGTTTTGAAACTTCAAATGCAGCAGCCCTTTTTTCAATCTTTAGCCATTAATTCTAATTTTTTATTTAAAAAGATACATATTAATGCAAACACAAGCCAATTTATAGCAGTGTATAATTGTCAAGGGAAAACCGTTCTAGGTACAGGGATTATCCGAGGGGAGACCTGATTAATTGAGGCGAGCTCCGTAAATTAAACGGCTGCGTGACAAGGATACTTTGCGGTGTGACTGCAGTAATTCTATCGTAAATTGGCGTTTAGTACAAAAACCCAATTATATTTATTTAAACAAGCGACACCGGTTGGAGACATGATTTGCTGAATTGTAAAAAAGGGGAAGTCATTGCTAGAGAAGTCTCCCCCTGTCGTAACAAATGCAATATTTGTAGAAATATATTTTACCTAAACGGTAAAAGATAATAAATGGGGACGTATTTCAATTTTTTTTAACAAATATTCTACTATAGCAACGGGATCGTTGATCATTAGAGTATAATTATAATTTATAAAAAATATCTTTGAATTTGTATGAATTTGTTTGAAGAACAACTTTTCTTTTCATTTATTTACTGTTCAAATAATTTACAAACAAATATTCATAATAATGATTCATAATATGTACCATTTCGGCAACATGCAGGTAATAAAATAAAATTTATTTAATAATAAAAACAAAATAATATTTCTTCAGTATAAGTTTTTCAGTATTAATATTTATATTAAATTTCATTTCTGACTTTTCTATACTATTTGAATTATCCTATTGGGTACATACACCTTTTCTCGGCTTTTTATTAGGGGTCATAATATAAACTTGTCGCTACAATAGGTACCTAACATACCTACTTGGCTCGCAGTAGTACTAAGTACAATCAACTAAGTAATGCGGTATACTCTCCAAATGATATTTTTGGAGAGTTGAAAAGTATTGCTGAATACTGCAAGTATAACTAGAAAACCACCCTAACCTGTGTAGCTTAATAGTTTCCATAAATGCATTTCCGCCAGCCGATCAAAGCAACCCTCCAACCGTCAGACGACAATTACTACTGTCTGCTCAATAACAACACCTCCAGGAAAATCTAGCTGCAAGTAAGTAATGGGACGAAATTTGTTGTCAACTCATTCTACAAATACTTTATCTCCAACATACTCGGAAAATACTCCATAATTAAAAAAAATGTATATTTGCACTACATAAACAAGCGATCTTCAATACGAATATAAAAGGAAATCCAGGGCAGTTTTATTTTTCAAATTATACTCTAGCTAAGTTATAGCGATATTTAGACAGGCAAAAATAAATTTATATAAGTATTAAGTTTTGGTTGTTTGAAGGGGTTTCTCATCACGAAATCTTATAAAAGAACCGAACCGTAAATTAGATCTATTTGCCAAACTATTTTTTATATAAAATACCAGGCTAAATAGTGGTTTTAAACTACAGTATAATACAGATCATCAAAGAAAAATCTGGCAACCTCTATTATCTACCATAGAAATCGGAAACAAATTAATATAAAAAATAATAATATGCACGTAACAGATGTCTGAAGGTTTCATGTCTATTCGTTTAATACTCAAAATCCTACATGGCTAAAAATAAAGTAACTTTACTTACTTAATTTTTAGCCATTATTTATTACTTACTCGTACTAGTGGGTATACCCGGAGAGTCAGTTGCTGCCTGTGTGGCAGCGCATAAGATACGAAAACAAATAAACATATTTTTATATATATAAAGTATATAAGTAAGTATATACTCGTATAAGTAAGTAAGAAAGTGTACCCTTCGGGCGAATGGAAAAATTAATTTCCATACTAATTTCGTAAATGTGAAAGTTGCTCTGTCTGTAACGTTTTCATTAGATATTAAACAAATGAGCCGATTTTGAAAATGCTACCTACTATGGAGATAACTTAAAGCTTGGGGAACGTAATTACCTATTTACTTTTGGGTGGGGGTACAATTTCAGAAAAGAAGTCACGTATACTAAAAAATTTTAGTATCAAAACAAGAATGTAACAAAAGTTTTGTAATCACACAAAATGTATCGCCAATAAACTTAGTTTAAATCGGCGTGTAAAAAGCACTTTACCTGTCGCTAACTATCACTAAATCAGATTACAGGCTCCCTTCTTGAAACAGAATTTACGAATAGGGCGAGGGGACCACTATACGAAAACAAAGGTGCCGTCTCACTACGACGAATTTAAAGTTATGTACCTAATTTTCAAATTATATCTGCTTAAAAAATATGTATCATGCTATCGTAAAAACCTATAAGCATATTATATTATATTATATTACAGTTTTAAGATGGACTATCTGTATTTTGTAGTCGCTAAATAAGTTACACACCATCAAGACAAAGTATTTTTTATAAATATCTCATTATCAACGTCAACGGAGATCCTAGCGTCAAAATAACGACTTTTCTAGGTAGGACACAAATTAAAATCTTTCTAGTGTTAAATTAGCTTTCATAGTGGGAGACAATTCAGATAACTGATTATAATAAAATCGGGGTATACTTATATTTCGATTCTGTACATTCTACATCCAAAATTTAATTACACCAGTAGATTGCTAAAGGAGCAAATAATTTTTGGTATATATGGTTTATTCGAATTCGTTGGATGTGTACGTATGATATGCTCAAAGAAAATTACATTAAGTACACATTAAGTGATGTGCCGGATCGTTAAAAATGTATATCCGCGGATACAGATACGGATACGGATCTTAACTTTCTTACTCAATCGGTGTCGGTGCATGTGACTTTGAAACGATAGTTGACGCCCGCCACCTGACGCTTGCATTATAAAGGTGCCAAATGTTTGATTTTAAGAAATAAAAAATAATCTGAATAGAATTTAATAGTTTTTCATTGCTACCTAATCACCTACATTATATATATAAAATTTCATCTATGAATTAAAAATTAATAAGGTAAATGATCCGTAAAAAGATCCGCCAAAAATTAACGGATATGGATACGCATACGGATATCCGGCACATCACTATACACGTAAGACACACGGCTGCGTCCCCGATACGGCCCACTTTATTATTATTATTTTTTCCAGATTGCTGTTTTTTTACTAACTATTATTATTATTATTATTATTTTTTATTATTATTATTTTTTATTGAAACACAGTCACACAGCACTCAATACGACAATAATATAAGACAATATAATTTTTATTTTTTTCCCTATAAATTAACCAAGAAGGTCCTAGAAATAAAATATTAGATAATTGCTTAAATTCAGCGTAATGAGACGGTCATTTAAAAGTATATTGCGTCACACCCTCTTCTCGGCGTAATCAAGGTGTAGGACCCTCGTCTCCATAGCCAACTTTGCCAATGTATATTTAATAAAACTAGATGCCTAACTTCTCATTTGAGATACTTAATGGAAATAATGTAAGTACCTACCCCACAGTTTTCTTTTATATATATTCTTCGAAAACAGCATGTATTTTGATTTGAAATATGTTTGCTATTAAAATAAAATAAGAGTAATAAATAGAAAAAATCCATATTAGACAACAGTCATCAGACAATATACATCGCAGATTTAGGAAGCTCATTGGTGGCAGTACGCTTTTAAAAACTAAGATGCATATTATAGACGCTGTCTATGTGTCTTTTATAAGATGTACCTACTTCAGAGAGTGTACTCAGGAGCTGCATGAGCTCATAATGCCTTCCATTTCTTCTATCGGACATTCAGACTTATGGCTGGTTACCATCCTCATCTTGTCGAAATCCCTCTTTTTCGGACCAAGCGCTTTAAAACATCCTTTATAATGCGCACTGCCAAGGTTTGGACCTCCCTGCCGGTTTCCGAGCTCATATAACCCAAAACTTTTCAAAGTTCGAGTGAATAGGCATATTTTGGGTGAGCTTGCTTCACCATAGACCTCATCTTCGGTACGTGACTAGATGCTGACCAAGAGCAAACCTATCTCTAATTCAAAAAAGGCAATTCAAAAAATTTGATATTTATGATTGCAAAAAGGATGTGTGCCATAAGTTTGAAGCAAGTGCAAAAAATATTAAAGAGTATCATTAAAAAGTGACACTTTTTTTAAGGGCGTTCTTTGTAATAATAATGCAGGTGTTCCATACTTCACCTCTCACTCACTCAAACTGAAAATGTTAATATGTGTGAACAGAGAAGCGAAATTAATTGAGCACCGAACGCCCACTAATACAAGAAACAAGCACTGGTTATTATTTAAAATTAGTAATAGAAATAGAAACATTTGTTTGTGTAAATTGTACGTACAATTAAGATCTTTATTGTAAAAAAAATTCTATACTAGCCCCCGGCTTCGCATGGATTTTTTTCTGCAAATTAAATATATATAAAAACCTTCCTCGTTTAGCGGGAAGAGACTTTTTTTATACATAGTGTTTTATAGATAAGAGTATAAAACAAATTCGCTTTCCGCGTCTGTTCTGTTGTACGCTTCGATCCTTTTAAACTACACAACGGATTTTAATGCGGTTTTCACTAATGGAAAAAGGGATAAACGCCCGGGATGCAATATCAAAATTGCATCCCGGGCGAAGCCAGGATTGGGGTCACTAATAAAAAATAAAATATTTTACATCGTCTGACCAATTGCCTTGTGTATAAACGATTTTAAAGAAAATTATTATTAATTATAGAACTCGTAAGAATTATAAATAGTGTTTTATAATTCTTAAGATCTTCCCTGCTTGATAACAGACTTAAGAAAAATTCTTTTACTCTTTTAAAAGCTGTTTAATAGTAAATAAGACATTGTTGTTTAACAAAGCAATAGATAAAATTACCTAAATAACCATAATCTCTATCATGCGCTCTGTTCGTGCCTGTAATTGGTTTGGTTAGGTATATCTTATCAACTACAATGCGGTGCTACGTTCTTATCATGTTTACTTCGGTGGCTCTGACGCATGCATGGAGGCTCAAACGCAACCAACATTACTTGGAACACCGCACTCCTCTTGCTGTGAAACCAATGAGGTGCTCCGGAGGGACAATGTAAATGCAAGAGATGTCATTTTAAAATTGTCATGCCATCATTATTGACTTGTGTTTAAACAAGTGGATAGATGTGTTCGTTCAAATTGAACATAAGTTTTTCAATATCAGATCGTAATTAATCGATCGTCTCAAGTCCTTGATCTTGAGACTTCATTACATAATTTTATTTTGTACCACTTATAAATATGTGGTACAAAAATTTTATAGAAAATTTTTATTTGTATTATTATTTGTATATTCATTATGTATTATTTCAATGAAATAATGAAAGATTCTTTCATTACTTCAATGATATAAATATTATTCCAACTGCACATGAGCTATGTATATTATTTACACTAATGTAATAATGCTGAATAGTTTGTTTGTTTGAACGCGCTAAACTCTAAAACTACCAGTCATATTAGAAATTGAGCAGGAAGAAAAAGGTTAGAAAGAACGCTAAGCGAAATAGCGCGTGTGGGTGATGAGAAACGACTCGTTGGATCAGGGGTCCTAGGGCCCCTAGGTGGGTCAAGACCGTGTAGTGGTGGTGGTGATGGGTCGCAGGGGCTGGAGGGCCCACCGGCACTTGCTTGACTAATCGGACTGTCGCTGAGGAACTAAGAAGACCCACATGTGTGTACACTGAACAGGCTCCGATCATCGGAGGCTCGGAGCTCGTGGCGGAATGTCAGTTGGAGACTCCAACTGTCCATTGGAGCTTCGCCGGTCATCGCTCGCTGGGCCGAGGACCCGTACCCGGCCCGTATGGGTGTTGACCGGTGAGAGACGACACCCCCGGTCATTGTGCGTCGGACTGAGGCATGGGTCTCGGTTCTGCGCACAAGGACCGGCGCGGGTCGCAGCGGGCTAATTTATCAGGTGGAAGCGGCCTCCGACTCTGCGGTAGGTTGTGCCGCAAAGAAGAGGTATAGGGGTAGTAGTGAAGCCCCTCGCTGACTGCCCGCTGCGAGAGATGAAGAACAGGCGACCTGTCCCGCGTTGCCCGTTGGCGGCGGGGGGTCGTCCGCCGTCATCATAACACCGGACAACGAGGGACGACGTGCTGGATGTCTCCGGCACATCTCTTCACGGCACGGAGGAGGCGCGCTTAATCAGGAGAGCGGAAGCTCTCCGCGAATGGTCCGACTACGGACAGCTGCAGATGTGGGTCTCGGACGGACGTTACTTCATTTCTCCAGTCCCCCATCATAGGCAGTGCGCAGGAACCACAAGGCGGTTTTAGTCGGTTAGTGTCCGACATAATCCACCGGCCACCCCAGGCTCGTGGGTATCCATGATGGATTTCCCCCCTGGAAAAAAAAAGAAAAAAAGTGGCCCTCCAACAGAAACGGGCATAACCGAGAAGATCCGAAATGTGCAGGCCTTTGTCAAATTAAATGAAACTTTCATGACCCTCGGACCAACTATAGTTGGTTCGCGGGAAAGATGTTAAAAATGTTATGTTAGTTTTGTATATTATACTAACTTCCTCATTGTATAAGACCGAAGCCGGGGCTCGTCTTTATAGTTTTCTATAAAACACTTCCGATAAATTTACGTACAAGTTATTTCTCCAACTAAATTGACACAAAATCGAATTTTAGAAAGCGTGTTCAATTTCATGCGCCATTAGAGATTTACGCGCACAAACATTGTAACTTTACGGTAGGTTTACGTAAATCCAGCTGAAAATACGAGTATACAAACATTTTGTCACACATTTGTACTAGAAAAATTATAGAAGAAAATTATAGAAAAATGTAGAAGTAGGTACATGGGTAAATAGCTCATGGGTCCTAGAAATCTGATATTCTAGAGATTTCTAGCTCAAAAGTTTGTAATGTAACGTAATGTATATGTAGGTATGTATGGGAATGTTATTTATTAGAATAAAAAGTATCCTATAAGTTAATCCAGGCAAAAGTTCATCCAAGTCCGTTCAGCTATCGTTAGTCAGAATATAAGTAGGTAAATGTTAGTTTAGTATATAATAAGTAGTAAGTAACCATCCATCTCACTAATATTATACAAGTAAATGCGAAAGTTTGTGAAGATGGATGTATGGATGGATTTTAGTTAGTCTTTCACACAAAAATAGCTGAACGAAACTTTTGCCTGGTACTACTAATATCAGTAGTTAACATTATACATATGTACTATGTTAGTAATTATTGTCATTTTTTAACTCTAGACACTTAGACCCTCGCCTCTTTATAAGAGGATGAATATTTTGAATATAATATTCGAGATACTTAACTAAATATAATAAATTTCTTCTTATCAAATTATTTTCATCAGAAGCAATAAAAAAAAGAGCAATATAAATACAAAAAAAAAAAGTTATTTTATTTATTACTCCAATCATTTGAAAATGAACTGTCCAAAAGCCATTCAGTAAAGGTCCGTCTGAGAGGTCTCGATAGCATTTAAAACTGTATCAATAAAATAATTATCCAATCATGAAGCAATTCTGACTGTTTTACATTAGCTTTCCTTTTCACATTCACTGATACAATATATCGCTATCTCACTCTACAAAGAGCGGCAACAACCGAGGTCGCTATGACAGATTATGACCAGTTTATTTGATCTCTGTCTGTATAGAATTTACATTGGCCGCGAGGCTTTCGCGTTGGATTATGTTGGGGATCCGAGAAATATTATCCAGCATACCATTGTTAGCATACCTACACGTAGTTCCTGAACCAACTTTTATCTGCTTTATTAAAATATAACTACAAATATTAATTTCTTTACTAACCCTTTCATAGGCATTTCAAAGCAGGTTTGTATTATAATGGGTGGCAAGTAGGCTGGCAGCCAATTTGATGATAAGTGGCGTGCAAGAAAACAAGCAATACTAGGGAAATTGCAGGTGCACTATCAACTCTGGAAGAATTTCTTTAGAGCTTGCTTGAAGAAGCTCTTATTGTAGGTAGGCAGAAATACCTCCGAAGAGAGATAAAATCCATAGCTACTGTATGCATAGGATGAACTCTTGTCCAAATAATGTGTAGTTACTCCACATCTGGTAAAAATTCCGGGTATGTAAGCATTAATTGGAACTTCATTGGAACAACTCATCGAAGCAACACACAAAGAGAAATTAAGGTACTTACTTACATCTCAAGGGCTACTAACTGGTATTGTGTGAATATGGACCTTAGACCACATTCGCATTTGACGCTGTAATGTACTAAAAGTAGAACTGGGAGTATAGAACTCCATCTATACTAGTCTTCTTCTATACTAATATTATAAATGCGAAAGTATGTTTGGATATATGGATGTATGGATGTTTGTAACTCTTTCACGCAAAAACTACTGAACAGATCACCATGAAATTTTGCATATACGTTGTCTGGGATACCAGAAAGGACATAGAGTACCTTTCATCCAGAAAAAAGGACTATTCCCGGGGGATAAATAAAAACTAACGCCTGGCCAAAGTGTTATAGCAACACGAGGTCAAGCGTTATATTGCTTTTTTATTTATTTTCAACGCGGGAAAAGTCGCGAGCACCAACTAGTATATTATAGGGCCTAATCTGGACTTTATAGAGAAAGTTAGGTGCTGCTCCGCCGTGAAATAAATATGTAATTGCTTTGCCGTGTTTAGCACACCAATTTTTCTCGAATCTAGTATACCCTAGCTAGAATTCCCCTTCGAAGCTAGAATGTCCCCCTTTTGGCCTTGCACAAAATGTTCTAGAGTTCTTAATGTTTTAAATAATGCTATTTAAGTAATCATCTGTATTTTTAATATCAAATAAACATCAAATTAGTTTATTAGATTTCATGTGTGGATTAGAAATAATGATGTCCTTTTATTTTATTTTATTATATTTTATTAAGGAAAACAAAAATTACACCATATAATATAGTAAATTTGAAAAAAGAGAAACATACATAAATAAAGGTATCGACAGAGAGTAATATCGACAGAGGCGAAGAGTAATATTTAAATTTGCGTATTTTAGGAGATTGGCAATCTTCTGAAGAAGACTAAGCATCTAAAGAAACGCCATTTCACATTATTCAGTGATTGTCGGCTACACAGCCCCATTGAACACAGAGAAAGGGCATGTGTTTTTTTTTATAAGAGACATAAAAGTTTTCATCTTCAACAGATACAACGGTAATAGTACAGTTTAACAGCAGTAACATAACAGTACAGTATAAGTAAATAACAAACACAAATGCTTTGCGAAAACTAAATTTCCTCGCAGCGCATAATGTCACGAAAGCGAAATGTTCCACTCTTTACAAGTCACTTTAATGGCTATGTAAATACTAATGTCAGAAATGCAAGCACGACTGGTGTTATGATAGATGTTTGCCTTAGCGTTCTGACTCGTAGGGACCCGAATCAATTCTCGACAGGGCCAACTTTGGAAATGAACTTTTCAAACTTCTCGTCTAGGGTTTTTCCGATCACACAGCGTTTGGAGTCATATTTTGGGCAACCCGTCTGATGACAGTAATAAAATTTGGCCGTGAAAGTACAGCATGAAAGCAGATTTGCTAGATTTGCCAATAAAATTAATGAAACAAATTCATTTAATTCACTTAATTGAAATTCATTTCATTTTTTTATGCTTCGCGAAAATAAATTGGCACATAGCAGTACAATTTGCATCACGATCGCGATTGCATCGTCTGCATTGTGTTTCGTCGATTCTGCACATAATGCAAAAATGTGACCGCAATATCAAAGACAGTTAGCTGATGATTTCAATTCGCAGACACTTATTTTGTAATTTAAAAGTGTGATAAAAATTTCTTCAGTTTACGGTTATTAATGCTGAAAGAATATAGAGACAGCTACAGCCCAAACTGAACTGAATAATCACCACGTGTGCTTTAGACACGTAGTAATCTGATCTGATTCCTTGGTATTCTGATTTCTTCTTCCATCTATAAGACGGATCCACAGCAATAGCTCATCAGGATCGCGCTGGCCTTATATATAGGATATCACATTAGCTATGTAGGCCTGTTTGTAAATATTGTTTTGACAATTAAATAATAGTTCTGAAGCCATCTCGAAAATAGATCGTTAAAGTGAATTACGAGGTACTACTTAATAATAAATAAGACATAGTCCCAATTATTACCAGAGTAAAGTAAGTAAATATATTCTAATAAATTCCAAATATTAATTCAAAATCGACAGTCATTTGACTATCTCATCCTTACATATTATAAAACAAAGTCCTCCGCCGCGTCTGTCTGTTTGTCTGTCTGTCTGTTCGCGATAAACTACTGCGCCGATTTTTATGCGGTTTTCACCAATGGATAGAAGGATAATCAGGGAAGGTTTTTACGGAAAAAAAATGCTCCTCGGGTGGAGCCGGGAGCGGGACAGCTAGTTTTTTATAATATATATTGTGAGTTTACTGTAACCGCATGCGTCCCATATTCGTTTCATATTCTTAACCCTGGTCTCATTTGCAGAAAGTACCTACAGCAAGAGAATAAAAATATAACTTACAGTATGAAATGAAAGTAAAATTGAAATAATAATATTAATTGAAATACTTGTCATAGTCATAAACAAAAATGCGGTAGGTATGTATTCGGGAATTTAACGGCTTAATGGGCAATAATTATAGAATAGAGTTTCAGGGTATCACGCGGGCGAAGCCGCGGGCACCAGCAATCTAAAAATAAAGATCCAACGCTTGGCAAAAATATCAGACGAAATATAGTCAGTCATCAATGTATGTCAGGCGTTATATTATTGCTTACTTAACATATTTTGACAGGTGTTATATCTTTTATTTTTCAACGCGATCGAAGTCGCGGGCACTAGCTAGTTTTTACATAAAGACCGTGACATCGATACAATCAACACCATCGTATAACACAAGCATCGCCACAGGTTGCAAGTGCGCGGCCGACCATAGAAGGATTGGTTTATTCCCACTAGTTCAATTGGGAGTTCAATTGATTGAACTAGTGGGGCTCTAGTCACAGTAGTTCAATTACATTAATTATTGATCCTAAAGTATCGGGCATAGTAGGATTAAGGGATATGGAAATGGGCTCTGATATAGCCATAAGCGTATTCCATCTAGATTAGTTGTTCCGAAATTACTCACTTTTTATGTTTGTTTTCAATTAAGAACTTTGTCAGTCATTAGCCTAATAGCATTCGGACCATCAAAATAACTGCACGTTCGATCCGGAGCGGTGACTTCGCACCACCTACATCAATTATACAGTAGGTTTCATTTATGCAAAAAGAATGCTTATTAATATTATTACAATCTAATTCAAATTGATTAAATATTTTATAATACTCGTATAACTTATTCTTCTTTTAGGAATCTATTTCCACTAATATTATAAAAGTGAAAGTTTATGAGGATGGATGTATGTATATATGGATTTTGATAAAACTTTGCACACAGATAGTTTATTACCTGAACTATACGTCATCAATGACAAGATGCACTGATTATATAATTTGGTTTTCAGACATTGCGGCAGTGGTGACGAGAACAGATGACGTTTTAGCTTCTTGAATGCAGAAAACCCAGCCCCGGGATTTTTCTGTCAACCCCTTACTCAAAATTGTTTCTGCCTAACTGGATCGTTTGTTGACCAAATAGACGTAATCCTGCACAACTTCAAGAGTAACACCCTCTAAGGTAACAGTTCCTTGGAGAATATGCTCGTTGAACATGACTTTCGTCTTGTCCAAATTCATCCAAACGTTCTACGCACCAAGAGGCGCCATTGAGGCTATCCAACAACCCTCTGAGTACTTCCAATGACTAAGTCGTCAGCAAAACGGAGGTGAGACAGATAATACAATACTTTTATTTTTTACTTTTTTTACGCTCTATAAAGTGTAAACTATATGTAAGTGGCTTTATCGAAGAAAATGGTTATGAAAACTATATAAATCTTGCTTTTATTGTAGATTGCGATTTTAGAATCATAACTCTGAAAATCACAGCAATGAAAATATAAAAATTTCAAGCTATGAAAATTTTATATTTTATAGCTACCCGCTCTAGCTTCTCATGACTTTTCTTGCTAATTATGCAGACAAATCTTCTTTGTTTGTCGGTTTTTCATTAGCGAAAACCATATGTTTCTTTAGATCTTAATCCGTACTAGTCCGTACTAATATTATAAATGCGAAAGTATGTTTGGATGTATGGACGTATGGATGTATGGATGTTTGTAACTCTTTCACACAAAAACTACTGAACCGATCACCATGAAATTTTGCATACACGTTGTCTGGGACACCAGAAAGGACATTGAGTACCTTTCATCGTTCAACGCGGACGAAGTCGCGGGCACCAGCTAGTAGTACATATAGATAGTAATCCTGGGTCTCGTATACGCGTAGGTATGCCCTACTATTTATTTAATGTTGAGTGTTGGTCTGGTACCGCTGGGTTTGCATGGGCGACGGTCATTGGCCCCAGATTGGCGGAGCGAGAGCGGACAAATCACTTCCCAGATTTGGTGAACGACTAATGGGACAGGGCTGCGACCGGAACACAACCTGATATTCGTTAACCTGTACACCCACTTTGCTTTAAATTACCTTTGCTTTTGCTTCAGGGCTTTCACAAACACTTACTTCATTTTGGGACGAATACCTGATAAATTTTCATAAATTTTCATAACAATATGTTCTTTAGAAAACTATTTAAAAAAATAAAGATATAACCTGATTTTTTACATTATTTAAACATATTTCATGTAATAAAATAGAAACTTCAATATGATTTTTGTTGTGTCTTAGCGTTTCAAAGAAATATTATTCTTGAGTGTCTGAATGAATTTTCTATTTCTGAGTCACAGCCTATACGAATAAAACCACAATTTAAAATCAATTTTTTTTATAAATTTAAAAATTACTTTTTAACAATATAAAATTCCAAGAAAATAATGGGTTTTATTATTTGTATAAGGTATGTTAGAATATATTTTATTACATTCTAACATATACAGATTCTTTATTTACTTATAAAATATAAAATACTTAATAAAAAACAATGTAATTATGGTGAAAATAAAATTTATTTCGTTTTTTATTATTAAATAACAAAATACAAAAAAAAAATTTTTTAAAGATAACTAAAATTATTTCATAAGCAATTATTCTAGAAATAAAACTTTTATCACTATAAAACCAAAGTTTGTTACTAACAATTGAAAAAAATATTGAAAAATTGATAATATCACAAAAGAAATGAGGCGGTAGCCCTAGAAATGCAGCAATTGCTGTAGTGAGCGGTGCGGTCAATGTACCGCGCGTCACGCGACGGCGCGCGCTCTAATGCGCTTAGATTACTACCTACTATAGCCACCAATACGTCTAGAACTCTCTCCACTGCACCACTTACCCGTCTGTTGCCAGCCCTGGCGAATAACACGAAAGGAAAGGGAGTTCACCGTACACTAGTGCCTTCGTTAGCACTAGCGGGTATTGCGCGAACGTGTCTAACTTTCTGAGGTTTCACGTATATATCCTTCGTATTTTTATTACTGCTGTATCAGTCATGAAATCTGACTAAAATGAGTATATCTGAAAAAGTTCTTGTTTTGTGCAAAGCAAATAAAATAGAAACAGCTAAAATACCGAAGAAATCTATTTTTATTATCTTTGATTTGTTGAATTTGTCTCCTCCCCGAATAGCAAATTTAAAGCAACTATTAAAAACTATTAAAACATCTGACATTCGCGAAAAAAAATTGTAAATAAAATTAATTTTCTCGTATATTTTGTATGGAATAGGGTTTTTATTCTGAGGCGGTACGAAGTTTGCCAAATTAGCTAGTTGTACATATATGTTACTTAATTTTCATTTAGGTTATTCGAAATATTTGTTATTCATGGACTTCATGGTATTACCTACAATTCAAAGAATTATAATGGGCCATGGTCCGAGCCACCCTGTTTCAAAGCTAATAACAAATGTTAATATAAATGAAGCAGTTAAAATACATACTTATATTTAACGTTAAAACACTGTATTGTAATTTGTATTCGTTTGAAGCAATTTACTTTTACCGCTCTGAATCAAAATATGCGTCTTCGATGTTTGATCTCATAATTTTAATATTTGACGGATGACTTCATCAATTCCATAGTTTGAATTCTCAAAAGTCCTGACTTTTTGAGAGCTCGCAGCTTGCATTACTTCGGTGAAAAATGATACCACTTTGGCGGTTGGTTTACCTCATATCTATAAATAGTTCTGGTAAGGATATGCTGATATATGGCTTATTGACATTCAAAATTAACCTATCAACGTTACGGCAGCACAGGTCCAGTTTTCCCGAAAAAAGAGACGACTATTTCGAAATACTGTTTTCGTGTCGACTGATTTTTAGTTTCAGATTTTATACAAATACATAGATAAAATGATTCGTTATTTGTCACGATCTTATAAACATCTTTAAACCACCACGATCTTATATTTCTACCATTTCTTCGGAGCAATAGATACGAGACTTTTTTGTGGTACATAACGCGACTAGATCTCTTTGCCGTTCAGTTTTAAAATAAAATGTCCAAGCCTGCCTCTGAAACAATGAATCTCTGGAACAAAAATGATCTGCATTATTTTAAACAAGGCATCGATTTTGGTCGAACTTCACGAAACTCGTTTATAACGTGTCATTGCGACAATGATGACTTAGTATGGTGCTTAAATCACCAAAAATCAAAATCATTTGACCGGCAATCTGTTGTTGTTGAGTCAATCAATCGTGAAATTTTAAATTAATTAGAAGATAGAGCAAGGACACTGATAATGTTTCATGTGTCTTTACTCTATCTTTTTTCGAGAAACGGCACAGTTACAAACTTGTTTGTCAGAACTAGGGTTTAAACAATTAAAACTCACAGACTTCATCCTCTGGCAAAACCCAAACTATGACTATTGTGGGACCAGATGGGTATCCATCCAGACAATGTGGGAAAATTCGAATATGCTCCGACCATAAAAGTTGGCGCAGTTTAAATTAAGGGGGAAAATGGAAAAAAGTCCCTTACCGTCAAATAACAGAATATGTGCTGTTGTGTTTCGGTGAGTGAATAAGCGAAGCCAGAGCTTATTACCCTATCCCTTCTTTATCCCTCATCTTTAATCCTTCTATGGTCAGCAGCGCACTTGCAGCAATTATAGCGTTGCTTGTGTTTTAGGCCACTGTAGCCTACCATCAAGTGGACCGTCAGCCACTTACCATAAAGACTAACTGTAACCTGTCTATTGACCTTACATTAGGTGAGGTTATTGACTCGGATCCTGTCATTTATACAGAATGCCATCAAGGTAGGTGAAGCAGCATCACCGTCACTCGGTTAGAATGTCGCGAGTATTGACGTCACGTAATGATTAGAATATTAGATAATTATGTTGGAATTAAAGTTGAAATTTGTAGCTTGGTGAAGTTGGTAGCGACACTTAAAGATTAAAAACCTAAGATTAAGATTAAGATTAAAACGAGTTCCGCAAACGGTTCGGGATTAGCAAAGGATCGTTGTTCAGAGCGGATGCGGACAAAGTTAAAGTTGTGATGTTGATCGCCAAACTTCGGGAGGAGATGACGCCGTAAGAAGAAGAAGTTGGGACCCATAAGAAGGGTAAAATATTTGAAACATTTTATAATGGTAATACCTATTTATGAAGAAGTAAGATGGATATAATCTTTATCTTAAATATCTTAAAATAGATTCAATAGCAAACTACCACTATTTGCGTCGTATCCAGATAAAACACAAATTAGAAATGGATAAGGCGTCTAAGTGAGTTTGGGCCCACACTTACAAAAGTAGGGTAGGTTCTACAGTTAAAAAGTCGTGATTACTATTCTAAAATAGTGAGTAGTTTGACTCAACAGAGCTCATTGACTAGGAACGCATGGCCAAATTCATTAGCTGCACAAAGGCTGCACATTTTACACTGACCTCGTTCGCAGTGTCATGTTAATTATGGACCAACCAAATAAGGATTCTCATATTCAGTAAGCATAGTACTAACGCTCGACAGGCAAGCAACAGACGCAATTTCAAATTCTGGTAGGGTCTCTCACCGGACACAGATTTTGTGTGAACTTGGGTCTTCTGTAAAAAAAATATATAAAAATCACGAAACAAGTTACAATTTCGTCTCTTCGAAGAACCAATTTTTATTTTTTCCGAATTATAAACGACTAGCGGTAGAGACCCGCTCCTGACTTTTCACGGACTACCTAGATTTTTTTGCGAAGTATATACCTACACAAATCTTCGTCGTTTATCGTTTCCATTAGTGAAATCCGCATTCAAGTCGGTTAAGCCGTTTATGAGATTTTTGGTCCCACAAAGAGGAAATTTAACATTAGGATGGTAATTTATCCTGTTAGTATATTTGGTGATTGCCATTTTATTCTTTCACTCTTTAATAGTGGTTTTAATTGTGTGGTAGAAAAGAAGCTAGGTTGAAATTTGTTTACAAGAACTCATAACTTGTGTTGTCTAACTAAAACACATTTGCTAAACTGCCGTCCCTACCTTTAAAATATAAAATACTCCAATACGAAAAGACGATCACAAATAAGGACGTCAAAGGCATTAAGTCCATAAACAGTCGGAGCCAACAAAGGACCGACTCATAACATCATCCCGTCGGGACGTCTTTATGCAGGGCTATAAAACAGTGTTGATTAAATATGTTTCTCATCACATATCATTTAGTTGAAGCTACAAAAGCCACTGTCAAAACACAAATAAAGGCACCAACAGACAAGCGGACGAAATCAAATGCCAAGGGGCTTAGAGACAGGAAGAACGCGCCGTTGCCGCAGCTCGAGACTTAATGGATTTATTTAGATGTCATTTTTTATGTGGGCGGGGGCTCACAGTGTGAGACGCCTGGCCCTGGATAGTGTGGACATGCCTTTTTAATATTTTTATGTATTTTTTAAACTTATTATGGTAAACATACATTTTAAAAAAGTTAGTGGATTTCAATAATATATTATTAAACTACTACGACCAATTTGATATAGATAAATAACATTGTTATGATATATAAGTTAAGCAATAGTCTTATATTATAACAGCTTCTAACTTAGTCATATTAATACCAACTGAGTGCTGAAAGATTGGATTCAAGAACGAGGAACATATTTGTCTTAAGTATTTTGTTTATAATATTATCATTAATTGCTATAAATACCGCAATCATCTTTAATTAAGGTTCATTAATTACACCGTCAATTATAAAGATTTACGCCTCAAATCACAATATGACGATGACTCTTAAAAGTCTATTCATTGATTAATCATATTTTAGATGTACTTTACTAAGCCCCAGGATAATAAACGAATTGGGGATTTGGAATTTACAACTATTAAAATGGGACAACATATAATTATTAATCATTTTGACCAGGGTTTTATACAAAAAGTATAAGCTAACCCACCGGACGGGTATGAATTCAGAATTGGAAAGGAAAAGAATCTACGGAATGCCATTTGAAAATCAAAATATCGAAATAATCAAAATGAAAGAGCAAAATATTTAATATTGAATTAATCCAATGTCTTATCCACATTAGGACCACGTGTAATAGATGTAAACCCTCCGTTATCCCTCGAACGAATGTTCCATCTCAGCGGACTTTGTAATTGTGTGGGTGGACGCACACAAACAAAACTTAATGCATTTTTCACACACACTTTTGTGGAGCCGTGTAGATACAGGGCTGACGGCACAATGCTGGTTCGTGTGTGTGACCCGACTATGGTATTTTGATTGGTCATGCATTTTACGTGTTTATGGCCAGCGTGAGCGCTCTCCAGTGCGGGCGAGCAATAAAAGCGATAATTTATATCTCGATCTGGCACTCGGTACCTAAGGGCTTTGCGTGGGCTGTATTTTACTTGCAAAACTGCCTGATACGTAATCTACAATACTGCAAAGCAATTAGAATACAGTGTAAAGTGGATTTTCAAGTTAACCATATTATATCCTTTAGCCAGTTTAATAACATGTTATTATTGATTAAGTAATGGAGATTAACATGATTACTATCGTCTATTAGAAAATAACAACTTAGCCTCTATGTTAAATTAACTATGTTTATAACAATTTGTTTATAATCTTTTGCCGCCGTTTTGGAGTAACTTTGAAATCCGATTTTTTTTTAAGCTCCTGTCATCTATATCCATCTATGTCTTCTATATCTATACTAATATTATAAAAAAAGAAGACTTGTATTTTTGTATGTTTGTGAAAAAATAAACTCAAAAACTCCTGGGCCGATTTTAAAAATTATTTCACCTATAGAAAGCTACGTTAACAGTGAGTAACATAGGCTATAATTTATAAAGTCACGTGAACGAAGTCGCGTGCAACAGTTAGTTATAAAATAAAGTCGCTGTCCACCTCTACTCTATGTACTCTAGCTTTTTCTAAAACCCGCAACCAATTTTGACTTTCAGTAGTAGGTAATAGAAAGAACAATAAACGAGGAAGGTTTGGTTTGTGTATAGGTAGGCATACCTATATAATTAAAAAAAAAAATTGGATAAGTGCGAAGCCGCGGGAATCGGATCGCTAGTAAGTAGTTTATAAAAATAGTCCAAAACAAATATTTTAATTCTTCGTCGTCTTCATACTTTTGCATACGAAATAAATTGGTTTTAGGTATGTATATTCGTTCTACAACTAATAGAAATTAAAATTATGTAAAATGGAAAACAAATCAGCAACGAATTCAGGCTTTATAACGCATTAAGCGGATGACGAACAAATCTCGCTAAAAAGTCCTTTTAAAAATCAATAACAAAGTTCGCCCCTTCCATAGTGATAAGTTAGGTTATTTAGTTCTAGTAGGTGTGTAAGGCTAAAATAGAAACAACATATCCCTTTACAATTAAAAAGGTACTCAGAGACAAGGAAGACCATAAACATCGTCGCATATTGCATTTATAATGCAAACTAAGTAGGCACTTCACTTTTAATTTATACATCTACATACAATTTAGTTATATAATAGTTACTATATCTTTTGCCTTTATAAAAACAGTTCCAGTATATTTATGTACAAAACAAACAAAACAATATGTATCGAATTTCTAGCGCTTTCACATGATCACAGTCTCTCGCGTAAAATAACGTTTCGTTAAACTTTTCTAATTTGCCAGTAGATATACAATACTAAGATAATACATGATAAATCCAAGTTTTGTACTTTTTATCAAGTTTTCGCGCATTAATTTCGAAAATTCTGAAGAAGGAATAGCATACAAGTACCTACCTACAAATCGTAACACGAAATTCTTTTAGGTACTTACTTTAACAGAAAATAATATTTTTACAGTACTTTTATTGAAAGGTATCTATAAATTTTATCATAGCCATTTGAACTATCTACTATTGTTTAGGTAATCGGTTAAGTTTTCTTTTCTTAACATCTTAGCTTTCTATATACCTAATTTCTTTTTGTTCTATGCGATCAGGCTGGCAGATATCGATAATTGAGGTAGTTAAAGCGACTTAACAAATGTTTATTAACAATGCTTTAGTAGTTATACTTAGTACAAGTCGGATAAGAAATCGATAACTTGCAAGTCTGCAAGTCCGTAAGAGGTAAGTAATGAAAATATTTTTGTTGAGTTGCGTGTGCTAAAGAAAACTTGTCAGAGAAACCTTTTCGAGAAAATTTAGATATTTTTACAGATACTTAGTGAGAAACCCTAAACTGCGATTGGGGATTACCTTTGTTGGCAATTTAGATAGAGTGTCACTTGATCTGAGCTAAACAGAACTCTCTCCTAATTATATATAGGGTGAGATACCGGATCCGGCACAACATAATGTATTAGTACTGCTCTCATCTCTGGGCTGGCGCTCCAAAATAGCAGCTAGATCATCTTGACACTTTGCAGCCTCTCAGGGAGGGGAATGCTAACGGTAATGCTTCCCCAAGTAGATTACCTAAATGAAGTCAATTGAGCCTGCCAACGTTAATTTCAACATTATTCCGGTGGATTATGACAGCATTATTTACCTGTGAATTACAGTCGCGTTTCGGACAGGTAGAAGACCAGCTACCGTAAATGCGAGCCGATCTCATCCTCAATCCGAGTCTAGTGCAAATGTTCACACATTGCTAGATGCAGTGATACTTTCGCATTACTTCATAATTTTGCAGACGGATCAATCCTCATGCAAAAGAGCTAAAGGGTGTGTCGATGATTGCATTCCTGAAGTTAGAACTATGCCCTCATATTGTAAGTGTGAATAAGAAATTTGTAATGGTGAATTAGTAACCTTGACCAAAGAAGTACAGTAACACAGTCCTGGGCTGTGTTTCTGCACTCCTTCGGCCAAGTCTAATTTTGATCATACCCTTTCCGGACGACCTGTCAAATCTAATTGTGCTCTGCCTGGCATATTTAATCTACCTTTTGAATCGGCCTAATCTTGGTCAACTGTTAAATTTAACAGATTTTATGTCAAATTATGTGTTTTCAAAAATAAATTAATTTTACCGCCTGACAGTTGCTATTATAGGTCGTTGCAGCACCATCGAACAAATATAGCTCGTGCAATATTTGTCCAAAAGACTGCTGGAGCCACGCCCCTGGTTCTCAAACCGATGCGGCGTGCATCGTGTACGAAAGGCAAAGGCATGTGGTAGGCGATGGTGTGCTTCTCACCAGGTTAGCATCTATCTATAGGATTTACTCCAATTCAAACAGAAGGCAATATATAAAGTTTGATGTATACACATCTGAACCCATCACCGAGCACAAAGTCTGGTTTAGTGTTCCGGAGTCTAAATCCTACTTATTAAATCTGGAGTTAGCCAAAAGCCCCTGGAAATGGCCCTTTGCAGTTTCTCGTTTTAATTAATGATGAGCCTCAGGCAGTGGAGACAGCGCGCTGTTTATTATGCGAATGACCGCAAACTCTTTTTTAAACGTTTACCAGGTTTTTAGTATGAGCTGTTGCAACGTGACATGGAGCCTGTACGAAAATTGTGTGAAAATTGTAAGTTTAGTATTAATATATTAAAATCTGCCATAAATATGTACATTGAGACAACCGAAAAAGCCTTTCTTTAGCCTTTAGCCATATGCTTCAGTATAATTTTGGAGCTACGTACCTATAAGTTTTTGGCATAATGATCAATTCGAAACTTGAAAACACTTTATGTCCCAATATAAATTTCAGTAAACAGTGCACGAGAATGTATAGACCTCGTATAGACATATTCGTGTATAGATAGGTATGGGTCTGGAAAACCGTTACTACAATACAGCTATGAAAGTCGCTTTATTTAAGTTAGCGTTCAACCAACTTTAGAATGTTACATCGCTTGAAGCGCTGTCAGCTCTATTCCGCGATCAATAGCGAGCGTGCGATGTTGCCGCACTGCCACCCCCGACCCCCAACCCTCGGCCCGGGATTATTCGAGCTTCTATTTCCACTTAATAACAAGGGAGTGAAAGGCAGTCTTACTTTGGACGTGTTTTATTTCGTTAACAGTAGAAATCGTCAAGTATAGACTGATAAATCTGAAGGGTTTTTATTTACTGAATGTTTTATTATTCTTTTACTGATTACTGATTTCAAAGACCGTTGCAGTTTGTACACTACATTAAATTCAGTATATTATATATTTTTATTATGTATTACCTACTGATCAAAAATTATCGTCATATTCTTTTTAATTAAAGCAGTCATCTGAAAGGTCGCCATATTATGATAACTTAAACATGCCTAAGTATATTCTCTATTTAAGGATATTCAAGATGGAGTTAAAGTCTGATAAAATGAAAGAAAGCTATTTTGAACTTTTCTACGTTATGTTTAGTTAATGTGTTAGAATTGGCTAGTTAACGTAACTATTAAAACTAGCAAAGTCTGGCCAAGCTAGCCAAGCTGCTAACCTTTGCAAGCAGTTCAGGATGAGCACACGACCGTTGTTCAGAGCGGCTACGGACAAGGTCAAAATTGCGATGATGATCGCCAACCACCGGTAAGAGATAGAACTTGGATAGAACCGTCAGAAGAATTTACATCTACTTTTGAAAAACAGTCTTTCAGTTAGGTAAGCGTCATCATTCAGTCCTTTACTATCCGCATCCTTCCACCTGTCAAATGTGACAGATTTTATGTCAAATGAGATTGAGTCTTTCGGAAAGGAATTTGTTTTAATGCCTCAAATTCTGACCGTAGCTATCTATTATTTATAGGTCGTTTCGTCAATCATAGCTCGTACAATAAATTGTTCAAAGGACTGCTGGAACACAGCCCTGCATTTCAAGATTCGTCTAACAAAACGCCCATTTGTGCTTGACAATATGTCACGCCCATTCCCACTTCAGCTGATTGATTAATATAGCTTGATTGATTACTTACACAATGATTGAGTAACATAATTATATACCCAGTTAAATTTTTTGAAATTTTAATATGTAGTTCGGTTAATTACCTAAATCATCAGTAAAGGTCTGAAAGTGACATCATTATCATATGCCTATCTAGCTTTTATATTTAAACATAATTTAAAATAAACTCATATGGAGTAGGTACTTAATAAGTAGCTTACTTAGTAGGCTACTTATTAGGTGCAAATTAAATCTGTTTGGTAAATCAAGTCTGTTTAGGTTAGGTTTGAAATGGAAATGGAAATGGATAGTTCTAAATGTATTAGTAGTTATATAAATTTACTCCCTGTCGTATTAGATAACTATGTCAGATGTAGGTATTATATAACCCTGTTGATGATTGCATTGCAATATTCAGAAGCCAGGTTCTACTGACTCGTGCTCGTGTCGCTATAACAGAAAAAGATTAGACACATTACACTGAGTTTGCAGCTCGAATCTATGTTCAGTTCAGAAAGACTGAATATTAATATGCCGAAGTATATAAATACTTATTATCAGTATCTATCTATATCATACGAGTATACCTACTTATCTTATAGTTTGTCCTCTATAAACGCACAGCCAAGTCTAGGTAAAAGCTGAAATTTGTAACATAGTTATTTTATAACGTAAGCATCCGCTAAGCATAGACAATTTTCGATGGTCGGCAGCATCTTTTAAAAAAGAAGTCAGAAAGTTTCTGTCATCAGGTAGGTGTACTGCTTGATAGTCGTTATTAAAGTTTGTGTTTTGTTAAATTATATGGTGTGCGAAAGGGTGTATACAAAAAGTTTGTACCTATTTGTATACTATTGTTCTTTTGTTTTGTTTGGTTTTTATTTTTATTTTATTAGCTTTATTTTGTAAACAGTAAATGTCGTCTTTTGTGTTCGTTTTTAATGCATTCTGAGTTAGCCTATTAAGTGGAGTATACCATATTATAAAATATTGTTTAAAATGAATTAGTGTATGGATTCCTAATAAATAAAATAAAAATAAAAAACAAAATACTCAGCCGTCGAGGCGAGTCACTAATTATGTCTATTTATATAAATAAAAATTAATTTCTTTATGTGTTGCTATATAAGCGCAAAACTCGAAAACAGCTGGACCAATTGGGCTAATTCTGATTATTTATTTTTTTCAAACTTTTATAAAATTTCCGGGAAACTTGCATTCGTGTGAAGCGGGGGACGGATTGCTAGTTAGTTATAAAGTAAAAGCGGTGTCTCCGCTTACTTCTTCTAAACCATCCAACTGATTTTAATACGATTTTACTAATGGAAAGAGCGATAAACCTATCCATTATTTATTTATTTATTTAACTATTTATTTATTTATTATCTAACACATAATTCTACACAAGATGATAAGAATATCTGTAAACCTTTATTAGATTTGTGTAGAAAAAGACATTTTATTTCATGCCATGATTACAGTAGATAATACTTAATTATAACACATTATGATAACATTACAATTCATCAACAAGCCTATCTTAAGATGCAATTCAGTTAGAAGCATAAAAAACCGGCAGATTTACACAAAAAAATTGTATCCGTGCGAAGGCGAGACGGGTCCTTACTGTACCTAATAAAATTGTTATAATACCAAATTAAATTACTAAATAAATTTTAATGAACTACTTGAATTACCCTTAAATAAAAAATTTCTGCTTTAATTTCTTTAAAATTAAATTAAATAAAATTTAACCTAAACTGGGATTAGGTTGTTTCGGTTACAAATATTAATTTAGTAAGTCAGTTCTTTCTCCATTAAAAACGCAGCTGGCAAATATTCCCTTCGCGGGCCCCTGTCCCTTGGCACGCAGCTGTTTCTCTCACTCTTTTTTCCTTTCATTGTGTGAAAAAGGGACAGCAAGCTAACAATTTTGAAATGAGAACCCACGACGACCGAAATCAGGATGCTTGACGCAGTAGTTTCTAGTCCACCGATTTCGGTCACGAAACGTGTATTTTAACTTGTGCCCAAGACATCGAATGACCAAGACAATGTAATAAAAATTCTTTCAAGGTCTTTTAGGATTTAAGTCACAGTCTTAAAGTCACAGTCATATGGGCAGCACATATGGAGGTATTCTAAGCCCTTACTACCGTGATATAACAGTACGTATACTGAAATGTTTCATAGAGTGAGTAAGGCACGCCAGAACCTATTTCGCTTTTCGCTTCTAGACCTATTCTAGTGTAGGTACCTTTTTAGTTATATAATTGAGGTCGACAGCGCATTTGTTGCACCTATGCCGTTGCTTGTGTTATGCGACGGCGGGAAGGTATGTACATTAAATCAATCGTCTGCCTGTTTGACTTTACTTAATGCATGTAACTTCACAATCACGTATAAAATTACAAAAAAACCTTATGTTTTAACAAGACCACCAGTCCGGATTTAGCGAAGATTAATATATATATCCATATATCCATCTCGCAGGTCGACGACGGATTCATCGTCGACCTGCGTCGTCTGACAATTTTGTGGGCGGACGTCCGCTTCAGTTTTTTGTAATAATTATAAATGTTGTATCAAACCTGATAGGTTTACCTACGAGTATATCTCAGAAATGTCATATTTTTTATGTATTTCTACGTATTGCATCATTAAAAAGTACCGTTCTACGTCAATCGCCATGACAGGCAAACGGACCTGCTAGGGTGTGTTCTAGCAGTCCTTTGGACAAAATAAATATTTCACGAGCCATATTATTCGATGGTGCTGGAACGACCTATAATAGCTACCTACTGTCAGAATTGTTTATAAGCGGCAAAATAATAAATTATTTATTTAATATTTATAATAATTTATTTTTGATTTTATTATAAACTAGCTGTTGCACGCGACTACGTCCGCGTAACTTTATAAAATATAGCTTGTGTTGCTGGCTGATAATATCTATAGCTTTCTATAGGTGAAAGAATTTTCAAAATCGGTTAAATAGTTAGGAGTTCATCGCGGACAAACAATGTGACACGAAATTTTTATACTCGTATATAAAGATAAATTTATTGACTTCAACTTTTTCGTGTGCAGGGTTTTGTTTTGAGTTTAAATTATGGATCAAAGATGCATCATTTGACATAAAATCTGTCCCATTTGACATCTGGCCAAGATTTGACCGATTCAAAAGGTAGTAAAATTATGGCCAGGCAGAACATTAATTAGCTCTGACAGCTGATCACCTGCTGGAAATGGAACGGCAGTTAGAGCAAAATTAGTCTTGACATTCGCTAAACAAAAAATAGACGTGAATTTCGATGTACTTTAAATTGGATTAGTAGTAAAAAACGTGGACGTTGACGAAAAACTCAAGTCCAATCTGGCCTTTTTTTCATGTGTGCTGTTGTTATTTAGTATTTTTTACTTAACTGTACGCTGTGAAAATATATTGAATAACCCTAATTTTAATAAAGACTAGCTAGAGCATATCGTGAAGTAAATAAACAAACTGTCGTCTCTTCTCACTTGTTTCTCCTCTGTCCCCCTTTGCGGAGCGAAACGCCGCGCCGACCGTGCGTGCGACACTCGGTACGCCACGGTTTCCGAAGCGACCAAAAACGGCCACACTGTACGCCATGTAGTAGGAAATCATAACTGCCAGGAACTTGAATAAAGCTCCGTCCAAACTAAATTGATACGGCTAGCTACAAATGCAACGCGGGAGTAACTAAATTTTAGAGCTCTTTGTTAATTTGTCACTTGGACGATATTTCCCAGTACTTTATTTTTCAAATAACCCAATATAGTCACCGCCACCGCCACCGTCTTCGCATGGAGTAGATATTTTCAAAAATATTTTTTTCTTGGTTTCAAATTTCAATTCAATTCAAATTCTTGGCTGTGCGGACAAACGATTTTATAGTATAAGAGAACGATTTCATAAATAGGGGAGGTGTTCCTTTAGGAAGAGACTGTTAAATACTTAATTGAAGAAAATTATTTCATAAATGTAGATTAAAATTTAAGAAAAAATATGCATGAAACTAAAAAAAAACTACAAAATTATTAGTTATCTGCTTTAGAGTTTATAAATTATATTTTTAAAATCGAATCGTATATGAAATGCCCAAAGCAAGTCTGGTCGCCGCGCTAGATTCGGGGGGAGAGGGATCCGGCGACCGCAGCCGTGTGTGCGGAGTGTGTGACGTCGCGTCGTGTGTCTGGGGAGTTGCGCAGTGCGCGCTACCTACCCGGCTATCATACTACGCCAAGGTATTCCATACATTACCCCTCGCCTGTTCTCTCACTTTGAAACCTAATCAGACTGCAGGCGGCTTCGAAACTAATAACCAATATCAACTTTAAAACAACTGCAATAACGTATATAATTAATGATATGGCTTTTATACCCTTTTACAGCTGTTATGGTGTCGCCGCGGTGCGCCAACCAGACACTGCAAAGTCGTTCTGAGATAGGAAACCACTGTAGAACTCACAGATAGAACTTCTTTTGTTTATGGCCTCCTGATAATAATGTCCGCTATGTGGCGTCACGCGCCATCTTTCTTTCCACCCTGATATGCATATTTGTGAATAAATAAAATCACTTGTAATTGCCGTACCTACTTAACAGATTACTTACTTACTTATCGTAAAAACAGATTTACGGTACCTACTTGTAATTTGTAATAAATACCGTACCTAATTAAATTGTGATATCGACTATTTGGTATTAGGGAATTAATTTTGAATTTAGAAATTTCTCTTCAGCTTTATTTAATATATAAACTAAGTGGCGTCTCGAGAGTCGAAAATATCAATAATTAATACAAGTCATCGACACAATATTAGGTGTAGGTACTTAAAAATAATCTCTTACGTTAATTATAATAACGTTTGAAGAAATTTTAAAAATACACATTTAGTTTTAAAGTACAGGCCTTACAAATCCTACAAATCGGCCGGACCTTGCTTGAGCGAGTTGACCGACTACCATTTTTATTTACGATTTTTTTCTTCGCAAGTTGCTTTCACAGCACAGTTTATGGAGTGCAGGCCCCAGAATTTGCAAAGGTAACAAAGTTCTCCATAGTAATGCGCACATTTTCTAAATCGGTATATAGGTACTCTAAAACTACTACTTCATTTATTATAACTACAATGAAGTTTTAAGAATAATAATTCCTTTTGTTATGTCACAGTTTTGCTCATGAAAAAACTGTCATTAAAATATTGTGGGCGACGTGAAGTTAAAAAGAGGACTCGTGTGTGGTGGGTAAGTCTTAACTTCAATTATGTGTGTTGGGCATCCACCACATTACCCGCAACGGTGTCAAACGAACAAACCAAAAAAAGGAATGTCAACTACGCTAAAATGATCCTTAAGCAGCAAGTCTATTAGGAAAACATAAATTTACAAAATATGGTACAAATTCTTAACATGCTTTGGAAAACAACTTGGATCTACAATGGATTTCAAAAACAAGAAGTTGCGACTTATTCTAAAAATGTGATCCATAACGAACCTTATCGCGAAAGCGCATAGGACGGATTTCAATGCAGCCAAAGATACAACCACTTGTCTCATTTAATCCAATGGGAATCAATATAGGTGCGAGTGAAACAGTACTAGTTTAGATTATTTCTTTTTCCTCTTTGTTATTTATGTAATCCTAGTACTTGGGACGCTTGCGTGTCGGTCGAGGTGGCGCGGCGGTGCTTCTGGCGCGGCGGCGCGCGGCGGTGCGTTCTTTTGGTGCTGCGCCCCTCACGCTGTTTTTAAAATTAAGCACAGAAAAAAAAATTTAGAGAAGTCATCCAATTGAACCGGTCAACCATTGCTAAACTAAACTTTCCTAACTTTGTACATGAGCACCTTGCAGATGGCGATTTATAATACAAATTTTTCTATTTAACATAAGCCGGCCAACCTAGCAGTTAGTTATTTCAAGAATTTCACACATGTACTAATAAAAACCTTCGGGAATTTTAATGAATAAAAAATTATTTTTCTCCATTTAAGTCGTAGTTAATAAATTTAACATATAGGCTGCAAACTACATTGTAAAAAGGGCAACTTTATTTTCAATGTGTTTTTTAAGAATGCGTATTGAAGTAATTTCAGTTTTTTGAATTTGTTCGCTTATAGAGTCGAATTTATTAAAGAAACCTACCTCTAAAGTTTAATCTTATTTTATTTTCTTGTTTAATATTCTGAAATATTTACAAAAAATTTTACTAGGCCCGGTAACAAGCATGATGGATGTGCAAGGCTGACCGAGGTCTCAGCCGAGGTACAATGGCGCTAAGCGTTTGCCAAAATGAAATATTTTGAATACTTAATAGTCATTTATTTGCCTCGAATTAGACAGATAATGTGAACAAAATAATTTCAGAAATAGAGAATAAAACTAAATAAAGTTCTATGAAATTAATGATAATTAAAAAATTGAGTTAGGCTATGCCTGGGTTAACTAATATATAAAATGTATATTAAACATAACCATTGGAAGACCTGTTAGCATGTGAACATTCCGTCTGACACTCAGGCCAACAAAAAGATTGTAAAAAAACAGATTTAGCATTTATTTATTTAATGACATCATAGAACTAGAAATCATAATTAATGCTGCGAAACGTTTAGAAAAAAAAATCGTATTAGAAAATTTTATTCAATTATTATTATGGACAAAGTTTGTCCGATAAGATTCAGGATTGATTTTTGTTTGATAGATATAAAACACAGGCAAAGTAACAAGATCAGTATAACAACTAGCTTAATTTAAAAACTTTGAATCCCCGCAACGCAGCCCGAGGCAGTTCGTAACTTCTCGTTCCGATCTACCTCGGGGGTTAGAAAGGGACAGCTAATTGTGCCCTATGACGTGCTAGTACAGGACAGTTGCAAGCAATAGAAGAGGGATGTAATTGATTGCGAAGGGTGACTCGCCCAAGTATCTATAGAAATTCTCTCCCCCTAGCGGGTGGGGCGCTATTAATATGAAGCGTGCCACTCGTAATTTTTTGTTTCTCTCTTTATTTTATTTGCAATGGAGGATAATTTGAATATGCAATTTACATAGCGGACATATTTGCAATTCGCATTCACACGCGTAAGAGAAAATGTTATAGTGCATGGTGGGGCTGATTTACATGTATTCGGTTTACTATAACTAATAGTACCTACTAACGTCTAAATAGTCAATTATGTTTATATTTGTTAATAGATAAAGAAATAGGGAACATTAATACAAAAGCGCTTTCAGTAATTAAATGATTGATGATAATGACTCCTCATTTTTCCTTGTTTATAAGTAGGTAAATATTATCTACGATAAAAACGAATAAATCATTAAAATTTATTTTAAATGCAATGAAATGAATACTGAAAAGTGGTAACTTAATAAAAATGTAATAAAATATAATTTACTTATTTATTCATGTGTAATGATTTTATTATACTAAATTTATATTAGGAATGGCCTGTTTACCTACTAGCGACCCGTCTCCGACTTCGTACGGATGCAATTTTTTTCTGCAAATTATATACACAAACCTACAAATTATGTATACCAAATCTTTCTCGTTTATCGCTCGTTCCACTAGTGAAAACCGTAACAAAATCCGTTGAGTAGTTTTGAAGAAATTAGTAGTGAGAGATATAACTGGACCTCTGGCGCTTGTTTTTCACGGGTGCAAAGACGCGTCGTCGTTACGGTGACGGGGATAAGTTCTGCAAACTCAGCTTTGTCTGCTATCAGGTGAAGGACCATAAAATGTACGGGCCTGTAGCACCCGCGCATTTGATTAGGCCTGGCTGTTATGGCTTACTGAGTGGGCAGAGCCTCCGGCTAAGGAGGGCTCGCTGGTCAGCCGTTCGATGGTTAGTCGACGAGGAGAGGGTTTGTAGTTTCCAAAACAAGTTTGTACTAGTACAATAGTCTTCTTAGAAGTCGGTTATGTTAACGGGATGTCGCCGGCTATAGTAGTCAGGGCCAACTCTACTCTCCATCAGTCGAAAAGGTGGCGCCGGGCGGATGTTCTCGATCCCGAGAGCATTAGGGCCTCTCTCTGAGGTAGTTTGGGTATTCTGTTGCTTATTGTGAAGAGGTTTAGTGGTGGAACGAGTTGTCATTGTGCGCTATATTCAGCTGCACCACCTATGCTATAGTTCCTGGGAAGGGCGGTCATGAGGTCGTCCGCTACTCTGATAACACCAGGAGCGCGTTGTGTGTTTCCAGCGCGTTCCCTCCGGTGAAATATGCAGAGGTATAACTGCACCTAATCACGGGCTGTGTCGGCGGTAGTGCGTTGAAAATTGAAATGCACCAGCTATCCCGTGCCACCGCAATTGCAAAATATTTCAACTAATATAAATAATATATCATTGGCAAAAAAAAACCTGAATAACCAGCAGGTTGTATTTTTAATTATTATTAATTGTAAAATTTCATAGACAGATTTTCAAAAGAAAGAAGACCTTAACTAATTGTCTTTCACTCACTTGGGCCATAAAACAAAACAAACAAAAACTTTACCTTCAATGTGAATATTTGCACACTGATACAAATAAAAGGTTTTTTTCAGAACTTCCCTTCTTTTAGTGCGGTCTCTTAGAAGTTAACCTTTCTGAATTATTATTATTATTATTATTATTATTCGTTGTTATCATATACGATACCATATTTTATACACTTTTTTTCTAAAGAAAGGCTTGTGAAATTTTGCTTTTTGAAAATATTCTAAAATACTTTTACGAATTAATTACCTACATGAAAAATTTCAATAACGTTACATTTTACTTAAAAAACATTACTGGCTCTTATATCGCTTAGAATTAATTTGCCAATGACGAATCGCCTGATATCGCTTAGATTAGATAGTAACTAAATTGCCTAACAGAAAACATTAAGTACGATATTGATAAAGTCACACAAGGAATTCATTCACATGTAACGAAGGTTGATAATTACTATGCGCAGTTCACTTCTATTACATAAGTTTATTACGAACTCATGAACCGTATTCCATTTATGATTATAGCTAAATATTGGATGATGAATTATTGAATTAAGGATAACGAGGACTTAGTAATTGACATTTTTTTTTTCGAAATTTATAATGACGATCATAGGAGTTTCTTGGAAAAACATTATTGATAAATAAACATTTTGATTTTGACGAACAATATTTAATAAGGCTTTGTAAGGTCTGTGGAAGCTTAGTCATATTCAAATCGATATCTTTAACTTATTAGTGGCTGGTGATCTCATAGTTAACCTATAGGATCATGCTAGGTTGCGCATAGAAAGTGACATAACGTCCACCTCATGTCTAAAGGATTTTTTTGTATAAGACAGTTTTTCTATCTATACTACTTCGCGAGTCCATAAGTCCACTTATTTTCCAAACCAACGTTTCTTTCAATCACAACTTATTTCGAAGCCTTTAAAAATACTGAATAGGTCCTAGGTACGGTTAAGTAGATTCTATGAAATTTTCAATTTAACTCAGACACAGTTACGATAGTCGGAAAGACCGAAATCGTAAAATTTCCCAATATCGCACAAAAAAATTACAATGGACGGCTAGTTTTTATTTTATTGTAGAGCTAAATTTAAACCGTGTAGCCCTTTGACGCCAGCAAACACCTCTTTACAGAAGCCCACTGGAACGTAATACCAGATTAGATGTGTAGCATTATTTCGGGGATTAAAGTGCATGAAGGTAGGTACACCACAGCCCAAACCGAGCGTAACTATGTTTATAGACGACATTAACCACCAAGCATCGAGTGTTTAGTCGGGAGATGAACACAGATGATCACAGGCAGACGTGACCTTTCACTTGATGGTAGGTGGCTACCGTCACCTATAACACTAACAACGCCGCAAGTGCGCTGCCGACCATATTTGGATTATGTATAATGGAAAGGGAATATGGAAAATGGGATCTGGCATCCCTTATTCGCTCACCGAAACACACATGCTATTATTTCATGGTGTTCTTATAAGAGGGTGATTACTGCCGACAGACGGGCTGCCCAAATAACTGCGAAACGTGGTGTGCCCTGTCACTACTTTTCAGGTCCAGACCAGAGCCAACTTAGAATGGTATATTTCCCAAGTTGACCGTGCCGGGAGTGGAGCCCGAGAACCCTGAAACTTGCGAAGTTTGAGCTCCGCAGACGTGCCGGAAACACACAGCATGCCACGCCTCGTTACCCGGTGTTCTACCGGAAGTCAACCTACCGTAGAGTCGGAGAGTCGGAGGCCGCCTTCACCTGAAACTCTTGGATAACGCCTGCTCTGTGGCCGCTCATCTCTATCGGCATTATGGGTAGGCGTATAAGGGGTGCTTACGTCATATTTCCACTACAATTGCGGCAGATCTGCAGTGTGTTCTGCTTGCTACTTAATTTCCAAGCCAAAAGGGTAATAAACACAATAGAAGTACTTACTGTAAAAAGTTTTATCGAAATTGATGTGTTGTCATTATAAAATTTTATTTTACATAACTTCTAAGTTTAAATATTTTATTTTAGGTTCATTAATTAACTATATGTGATTTTTCGAAATATCCTTCAGATTTAGTTAAGCCAAGCCCAAAAACGAGGTCTTATTGAGTAAGAATCTACAACTCTATCATAAATTATATGCTCATTAAGTATGTAGGTTATAATAGGCTTAGGCTTCATCATCCTCATGGGCACTACAACCTCGGGGTCTTCAAAGCTAGAGTAAATGGGCATTTACTAGGTAAGCGTGGTCCACATTCGGCTGCATCTATGCCAGATCTCACCAGATCTCACCTGATGCGAGATCAGGTGAGATCTGGTCAAGGGCTGCATTGATTTAATTTTAAAATAAGGCACCTGCGTAGATACATAGGATATCTTATGCAAGATTTTGTCCTCGTTAAAAAAGTAATTAAGTATAAGTTATGGTTATTATACTTAAGTCGCTGTGGAATGTTTATTATGTGAACTTATCATTAGTTCAGAGGCCTTGAGGTTATCAAATTAATGATATTTTTATCTGTAGGTAAATTATTATCACATACTTATTATGGATAAGGTTATACATTGTTTAATGTTCTTTAAAAATAAGAATATTAATATCTCCAATATTTTTTTGCTAAATTGAAAAGTAACAAAATAGTTTCAACGATTGGCTTTCCTTAAATTAGTTACCTAGGTATTTTGTAGGTGACCAAACATTGACATTATGTACCAACATCTTCTGTGTGTATACCATTTATACTTCACGCGAAAATTACTGTTTGGATTTTGATGAAATTTTAGAGTAGGTAATATAGTTTAAGAATCTGATTAACACAGCAGTTACGTATAATTTTAAAAATATATAGCTTCAAATCTAAGGCGCGGTATTTAACTATAGTTAAATATTATAAATCAAAATTTTATACGGATGCATGTATGGATGTTTGTTACTATTTCAAGCAGAAATTACTAAATAGATTTTGATGAAACTTTACAGCAATACAGTATAAGTAAGTATAATATTTATGTCGACGCCATATCACGATCTGCCTATAGGCACATCACGAATTGCCGGATTATATGATCGTTCGCCGACTTATATTCAAATATGTTAAAATTTATTAAGATACGCGGACGAGGTCGCGGGTAAAACATTTAAAAGATTTACCTAAGTCAAATTTTGTAAGAGAATAGCGCTTAGACAGATTAGGAGATCTTCTAATCTATTTATAATAATAAATAGCTACATGCTCCCGGCTTCGTCCGGATTCAAAATAAAAATCATATCTTTTAAATTGGACCAAATTACACATACACTATTTGCGCTGTAGCTTGATGCGGATGACTGTCACGACTAGAAAACACTTTTCTTAATTTTTCTTTCAATTTGTAACGTAACGCCAGATGTATTTAGTGATGGGATCTACTGCTACGATGGATAGTCGATGTTTTTTATAATAAACTTATATTGTGCGTAGTTCCATTTTTTATTGTTAAAAAGTCTTCTATAATTATATAAATGAAACAACAGAACATACATAGGGTACGGTTGCTTAAATCGTAAGGAAATATTTATGTAATATTTAGGCAATTGAAACTATACAAAAACTTCCGCTTAAATGGAATCTTTATTTATTTACCTTTTAACCGGGATTCATAGAAACGTACATTTTATTCGTCTAAACTCATATCAGTGTCAGAAACATCTGAATCTGTGATGGATATTATTAACGATGACTCCATTATGTTATCAATATGGATGCCACGATCCCCTTCAGATATATGAATAATGTCCCTTTTTTTTTAATTCACGACCTTCGAACAGTCTTCAGGTTGAACATTGTTGATGGCCTCTTGTAGTAGGGCCAACATCTTATTTGCCGTAAATGGCGGCGAAGTATTATTTTTTGCGGCGTTACCTAAAAATATACGGACTTATGAAAAAAAGTATTTCAATCAATTACACTTGAAATACGTCTATATAATCTAAAATACCTGGTAATGTTTTAAACTACATGCTATGTTCCGAAAGCTGTTATTTATTTTTATAAAGCTTCAAAATGGGAATTGAAATTAAAAGCATACCTATTATTTGGGCCCAAATTAGCCCAATAGCGTTATACTGGCAATGGTAGGGTGGTAGTCGAAGGACATGGTGGCCTTTTTCTTTTGCCATCTCGTCCAGAGCATAGGTAGGAGTTGTGGCTTATGACACCGGACTAAGATAATAAGCTCCATCATTAACATTTTTATATCTGCTGTAACTCCGTTTTCACTCAGCCACTTCACCAACTCGCTTTTGCGGTTGGATTGTCTTGGGGGTTTATTAACTTGTACGGAATGGTAGGGTGCGTTGTCCATTATTATGGCCATACGCTCTTTTAAATTATTTAATAGGTCTATGAACCAAACTTTAAATTTTTCGTAGTTCATCTCCTCATGATACTCCGTAGTTATTTTTTACTTAAAAGCCAGCAAACAATTAGGGACGTATCCACTTGCTGTACCTACGTGACAAATAATAAGGCATTCGCCTTTGCCCTCCGGCACTTTGGTACACCAGTGTGCCGTATCGTCGGTCTAACTTTTACCCACTGTGTGGTTGGCGTTTAGCCACGTTTATTCTAAAAAGACAACTTTGCTCCAATCACCTATGTTTTTGGCCTTCCTTAAAAATGTACATCTTGCTAGGGCAATATCAATCCCTTCCATAATAATTTTCCTTTTGTTAACTTTTTTGTAAACAAGCCAATATCTTTTATAACTTGCCGCAATGAAGCATTGAACAAGTCAGCTTCTTTCAATGATTTTAAAAGCTTGAGCAATGTGGGTAGCTCCATTCTTCTATAATAATCATAAATATTATGATTTATAATAGCATCCTTATCCTTGGTCCTTGGTCCGCTTTTTGTTGGGTGTCGATAATTTATTTTCAGACATCCCTTCTTGGCCAATTTTCTCACGTGTTATACGCCAAACAGTATTGCGGCCAATATCAAGAGCTTCGGCTACTCGTTCTACAACTCGATTCAGTGGTAACAACGGTCCATTATATTGTTGTTCTCTTTCAAAGTCGTCTCGGAGACGAACAACAAGCTCCCTGGCTTGACTACCCAAAACTGTATTTTTCGTATGCTTAGGCATGGTAATAACCACAAATAGAACAACAAACTCAACAAACTTTAACAAATAAAACAACAAACTATAACAAATAACAATTTAACGAAAATGAAAACAAACAATGAAATGGAAATACGTGTCACATATAAGCGCTACAGCATTGCACGGGTAAACAAAATGGCCGCCGCGCCGGTGCGCCATAGAGCAAAAATATCAAATACGAAAATTTTTTGAATTATTTAATTAATTCAAAAATTTATATCGAGTACCATCGAGTATCGTTAGCGATAAAAAATAATTGCATAACGGCACATCCCTAGTCACGTGATACTGACAGATATCAACGTCATATTGACAACTGTCACTTGCACCAAGATACAGCGCAAAAACTGTAGTTACAAAGTTTTATCAAAATCGGTTCAGTAGTTTAGGAGTTCATCGGCTACAAACAACGTGACACGAAATTTTTATATAAGTATATAGATATGTTACGACAACGCCGTCTTCTCGTAAAATGCGGTCTGATTTATGAGACTTCGATAATTAACTGAATTCAAAATGGATGCGAGTTTAATTTTAGCTGGGGACCATTCGTGGGAATCGTCTATTTCATATCAATCGTCATCGCCATCAGTTTCATTTTGTCTGTCAGTGCCAAAGTTATAATATTAAGTCGTCTTACAAACGACCGGGCCGAATGACATTACGCAATCGAAACTTTTTCATAAACAACTCGTTGTTTGTATAAACATTTACTTATTACTAAGCACTTCACTGTAGTGATATAGTGGCTGTTACGAAAACAGCGCTAAATCAATTTGCCTTTGACATAAACGAATTTTATATTTCATTTGGAGCAAGGAATGTCGTACTTCTTGATCACGTAGTTTTTTTTTTTAAACGCTTGATCTAAGCGCTCTGTCTTAAGGATCCTGGCAGGGCCAAATTTGGAAACCAATCACAGTTGGCTCTGTTTCATGGCGTAACAATATGGTGGCAAAACTATAAATTAACTTATACCGTCCTATGTTAAGGACTTGATTAAGAACTTATTATGTCATGAATCAATAAGGCAAGTAAAAATGTAAGTGCGTACTTCTCCCAAATTTCAAACAGGACTCGTCCGGGATATGAACCCGGGACCTCTCGCAGCGTACTTCTCCCAAAGGAGAACTCTTTTTGATTCCTTTTAACTTAAAAGGAGAGTCCAAACTCTTGTAATTAATAACAAATATTAAATTAATAACAAACAATTAAAATTTAATTTATTTTATTTTATTTAAAAATTTAATTAAATTAAGTTTAATTAAATTTGTTTTAAACTTTATAAGAGTTAACCAACATTCCCAGTAACAGCTGAACACGGAGACCTTGGTTTAGCTTTAAAGGATAATTATAAAATGTTTTCGCTGAGATATCGTTGAAACTGTGTAGACTACTATCAGTAACTAAGTAATGTGTCATTATAAACACCAGCATGGCTGTACAATTTTACAGTGAAGCATGTCTTTAAATTTTGTTGACCTCACCGCAACACATGGCCTGCGTTTGCGGTTAAACAGAAGTTAGTTGTACATGTAAAGCCACATCTTGCATCATCAAATGGGATCCGTAATACAAAAATTAACATATTTACCACATTTTTAATGATTTCTTAATTAACTGACTTTATTGTTACCTAGTAAGTATCTATTTAACATATAAGTATATTATCAAACTAACGTCGCAACCCCGGATTCACAAGGAGTTGAAATTTTCAAAAATTCTTTCTTATTGAACGCTTACGTAAGTTAGGTATAAAATAAACCCATGTTCCAAATTTCAGCTTTCTAGATTTTGTACTTTTGGCTGTCCGTTGATAGTCAGCCAGGACAAACGATTTTATACACAAAAGCGCACGAGTTTTTTTTTTTTTTTTTTTCATTTCTTTAATAAGCTTCGCTACTGTAATTTGCGGCATTTGCAACACAATATTTATTCAATAAAACTAAACGGACATCTGTTTACAGATTTGCCTATATACCCTAGCCACGAGAAAGGTAGCTAGAGTCATAAGGGCTTTATATATAAATACACATACATTCACATACACACACATACATACACATATTTCAATTAATTAATTTATCAATAATAATTACAATTACATATTATACAATATATGTATTCGATAGTTCCTAATATGCTATAGCTTCAAACCATTCCTTCCGGCTACAGATTTCACGGTAGTCTTGTATAAGGGGGTGGTTACTGCTGCCCAAATGACTGCGAAACGCAGCGTGCTATGCAACTAATACCTACTTACCAATTTATTAATGCCAGGCCGACAGCGCAATTACATTTTTCCCCTATGTTTCTGGTGGCCATACTCAACGGTACCCACATACCATCAAATGAAGCGACAGCCTGCCTGTTTAATTCAAAAAATCCTTGAAAAAATTACTGAACTAATTTGCAAAATAGGCACAGAATTAATAAAATATTGAATAATTGTTCATCAAATATGGTAAAAAATAATAGGGATCTCTAAAATCAAAGGCCGCAAAGAAAACCTATTTTATGGTCAGAAGTCAATCGTGGCTTTTGTCGTCGTAAAACACTTACAATGGATCGTAAAAATGCTTTATAGGCAATCCTTAGTCTCGGAAAAGTATACTATGTATTCAGGCCGCCGTCTCTCTAAAACAGAAGACCATAATTTTGTCATCCATGACTGAAATAAGACCAACCAAACAGAAATCCTATTACAATAAACAATGGTAGAGCCACAATTTAGTACCTACTGCCTTGACTGAATATACATCTTTTTCTCACTAAGAAAATGAGTTTATGAAATACAAAGACATTTAAATACGTAAAGAAACTTATTTTTAATACCTATTACTCTTCCCAAATTCGACGCACCGAATATTGGGGCCATTATACCCACAATGTTTTTAAACAATATTTTTAAAATGTAGAATAAGTAGTTCGAATATTTTTGTATTTTTTTTAATAGGATGAGTATAGTTTCGGAGTTATATCATACAAACAAACTTATGATTATTATCATATTATGGGTCTAAATAAAATAAAAAAGCTATTATTAAGTACTTTTTTATTCTAATAATAAATTATAAATGCGAAAGTTTGTATGTTTCGGATGTTTGGTTGTTTATAAAATTGGTATACGAGTATGTAGCTAGCTGCCTATAATGTCTGTTATAACCTTGTCTTAATTAAAAAACATTCCATTTTACTCTTAAGTATCTTCATATCTATCCTATACCAATTACTGTTCGTGTGGTATTTTGAACGTTTCTTCAATGAGTGAGCATTTATAGGTATCTATTAGATTTTTATTTTTATTTTACAATAGTAACAGTATAAGTAACAGTGCTATTTTTTATCTGAAGATCTGCAGGCAGGCTGCCCATTTGACTTGACTGTAAGTGACTTCGTCTCCTTTATAAAAACTTAAAACTTAAAACTTTATCTGTCTGTAAAAACTTTGGGTTTATAAGCAACGGATTCACCTATCGTCACCTACGACATCAAGAGATGATGCAAAGGCGCTGCCGAACTTCTCACAATAAAGGTTAGCAAATAAGGAGTGTATAGCAATAGCAAATAGCAAATAGAAATGAGCTCTGGCGTCCCTAGAAAGTATTTTTGAGTACACCAAAACATAAAGCGCACACGCTCTTACTTCACGGTCTGTGAGAGCGTGTTTTCCTACTTATTTTCTGCCGTTGCTAAAACCTTTTCGTGGAATGCTTGTGCGAAATCTTTCAAAAACAACAAAAATTTACATTCTTATAATTAAATAATAGAAGGTGGTAATACAACAATATTTGAACACGTCAACGATGTGTTGTGAAACAACTGTTGCGGTTCTAATGATGTGATGTACCCGTTTCCTCGAACGACACAATGGGCGGAATATTGCAAGCGAGGAAATAACTCAGCATTGTTGTGGCTTCGCAATCAAATTATTTACAACCGAACGTCATCTTCATTCATAAATTGAAGGTAAGCAGTATCTTTTATGATTTCATTGATCAATTAAAAATCAATATTATGTAAGAGTCGTTACTCTGTTCAATTACCTACTTAGCGAAAAACGTCAATAAAAAAATAGATGGGTAGCTAGGTCGTGGGTCCGCGGGATAAAATTTCTAATCATTCGTACTGAGTGCAGCGGCACCTTGTCCAAGTAATAATGCGAATGTACTCCGCATCTATAGTTATATATTAATGTATTACGGTAGTAAAAACAAGATTATATATAGACAATACATCCAGAATTCAGTTTAATCAATTTTACCTTTTTTTAAATTTATTTTTCGTTGCTTTCCTTAACATTTTTCCTTTGTACTGGCAAGACTACAGTTATACCTAAATAGTGATGTATTCAAAATATACTTACAATAAAATAATACTTTATACTTATATTACAACCTCATGCTCGCGGTAAAAAACAAAAGACAGATAGGACTGTTTCAGGCTGATCTACAACCTTCACTAGTTCGAGAGACGTCACAAGAAGAAGAATATGTACATCTGGTCGTACACTGCGCTTGCCGGTACATGGCCTCCACTCCAGAACCTTCCGACTCCAGCGGTCGTCGGCACTCCTATGTGTCCTGCCCACTGCCACTTTCATTTACTGATCCGCCGGCTTATGTCGGTAACTTTCGTACGTTAAGGATCTCCTCGTTTCTGATTCGATCTCGCAGTGTAACCCCGAGCTTAGCCCTTTCCATAGCTCGTTGAGCGACTTAGAGCTTTCTTAGGAAGCCCATAATAATTAGAGACCACGTTTCAACGCCATAAGATATCATCGAAAATTTTTGTTTTGAGACACTGATGGAATTTTGGACTTAAAGACGTCTCACAGCTTTCCAAACGCTGCCCATCGACGGGCTGGATTCAACGGATTAACTTCCTTCTCGAAGTTGGCCTTACCTGAGGCTCTACCTGTCTAATTGGACCGTTTGTCCTGAGTACAGTCTAGTAAGTATATATTTATACCTAGGCTTAAATATTAATGCACCTACTTACTTTAATATTAAATATTATACAAGGTACGCATGATATGCAGTTACTGTAATTTCAATTAATATACTTAATGTTCATATAGGTTCTGTTAGATAATAATTAATTGTAATTGAGCGAGTGTTGGTATAGAATATTTATTTTGACTTGGTTGACTTATTTTATTAAGTAACTGATAGCTATATCGTTAAGTAGAATCCCCGAAGCTTTTTAACTAAAGGGATGGTCAAGGCGTGTTTTAATCAATTTTAAATAAATAATAACAAAGATAATAACATCTCGTCATACTGTTCTCATATCACAGTATTGTGCTGAAGCTAGTTTTGCAACGCTATTGTCCATGTTTATCTATTTCAACAGAACAAGGCCAAAAAACGGTAAAAAAAATCTGCCAACTGACATCGATTCTATTGCGGCTTGAAAAAGCGAACAATGCGTCGACATCTCCACGCGTCCCGCTACCCTCGTCGTTGCGACCGTATACCCAATTCAAGTTGACAAGGTTGTAACTGATTCTGATTTGGAATTTAGAATCTTATTGCATTATCATTAAAGTTGACATTAAATTATTTTCATAGAGTAAGGCCCATGTTTCACTAACGGATTAAATTCAAACAAGCTCGGAATCCGCTGGTAAAGCAAATGCTACGTTGCCGTTCTTGGCGAGCAACGTCGCTTTTCTATGTATATGTGTGTTCTGGCACAACTGGCGCCGAATATTTATTGTATACTAACAGAACACCAACGAATATTTAGGGTGACATGGTTCTAATAGTTGCCACTCTTTTAATTTGTACCTTAAATTGATGCGATAAGGTTCTTTTTGAACGGTATAGAAAGTGGAATAACTGTGTAGTTGTAAGATGTTTTTCTATGTGACCGTCCAGGTGGCTATGTATAGGTCGTTTGGCCCGTTCAATACGCGCTCTGAATAACACGCGGCGGGCTTAAGCTGGACTTACATGTTTCATAAGTAATAATTAATTAGTAATTAGATATTGAAGGTTTTGTGCGGAAAAATGTAGAATTTATGAATAATTATAATTAAGTACCTACAAATTACGTAGGCAGTTGGGGAACCAATTAAAATGATTGATCAGACCAGCAGTAACACGTTTTTTTTACGGAAACACGTTATTTTGTCATGGGAATTAATGGTACCTACCTATAATTAAAATTATTAAGATACTATACATACGCCGCTTAGGTATGCAATTTTAATATACCTATGACATTGGATAATTAAATTTTAAAATTACAAGTAAAAGCCACTTTCATGTCACTGAATTTCTTAACATATTCTTAACATATATTGTGCTACTTCGAATTAAATTCTATGGTACTACTTACCTTAAACCATTTTTCCAACATGATTAAAGTTAGAATGGTAACTTAGAGTTATTTCCCAACTGCAAGAATTCTTAACTGATAATAATCAGCTCCCATGTGATAATTCGTCATATTAGTGCGTGATTTCAGCTTCTACAAATGAGTAAATAAGCCCAGTTATGCTATACCTACTTACCTAGTCTTTCTCTGTGTTCCATTTGCAAGTTAAAGAAAAAGAAGCCTAAAATTCAGTCACGGAATATCGAAATATATTCTTAAAACTCGTTTTTCTGACTATCAGGGCACAGCCAAAACAATCTAGAGTCTAGAAGTAGAAAACTGAAATTTGGAACTTAGGTTTAAGATTTTTGGTAAAAAATGTTGTTAAAATCTTGTCAACAAAACATTAAAAATTAGATATAACAGATAGCTAAGAAAAATTTCAATGAATTACTTCTTCTTCTTGCGGTGCCTCTTCAACTAGTAAAGCTCATAATAGTAAAACTAATATAGTAAGTCCATAATTCAGTTTCTTGTTCGTCGGAACCACTCAACTTGTATTTGCTATCCCGGTCTTCAGACACGACTTCTTTCTTTGCCCAACTTTTCTCAATCCAGCGACTTTGTGCATCATCACCAACTACTTCAGGTTGTATAGTTCATATTTAAGAATATGACCCAGATAGGATACTTTACGCCTTTTCACAGCGAGCATGAGATTGCTTAATTGTGCTACTTCGAATTAAATTCTATGGGCTAGGAGTACGTACTTTCAACGCAATCACTTGAGCTGAAATATCCCGGGCCTAACAAAGAAAACACTTTTTTTTGTTCAAAATTAGCTTTATTCAACAATGTAATCTCCATCAAGAGCAACGCAATCATGCCAGCGCCGCTCTAACATTTCAATACCACTTTTGTAGAACGATTTATCTTTTTCCTTAAAATAGGCCTCAGTTTCAGCGATAAACCTCTTCATTCGTGCGAAATTTCTTACCGGCGAGCATTTTTTTGAGGTCTGCGAACAGCCAGTAGTCGCTGGGAGCCAAATCTGGCGAATACGGTGGATGTGGGAGCAATTCGAAGTTCAATTCATATAGTTTTGCCATTGTTTTGATTGACTTGTGACACGGTGCGTTGTCTTGATGAAACAAATTTTTTTTATTTGCCATATACCGTCGTTTCTTTGCAATTTCGGCCTTCAAACGCTCCAATAACGCTATATAATATTCACTGTTGATGGTATTTCCCTTCTCACGATAGCCGATGAATATTACCCACGCACATCCTTCCAGCCGATTGTTGTGCTTTTGGGCGCTTTGACGAGGTTCACCAGTTGCTGTCCACTCAGATGACGATCGTTTTGATTCCGGAGTGAAGTAATGGAGCCATGTTTCATCCATTGTCACATATCGACGCAAAAATTCCGGTTTGTTACGTTTAAACATGGCCAAACACTGGTCAGAATCATGAACACGTTCTTGTTTTTGGTCAACAGTGAGCAAACGCAGCACTCACTTTGAACAGAGCTTTCTCATAGTCAAATGCTTATGCAATATAAAGCCAACACGTTCTTTTGATATCTTTACGATGTCAGCTAACTCACGCAACTTCACTTTCGATCATTCAAAACGATTTTGTGGATTTTTTTAATGTTTTTTGGTGTAACCGCCTCATTTGGGCGTCCACTGCGTTCTGCATCATCGGTGTCTCTACGACCACGTTTGAAGTCAGCAAACCAAAATTAAATTATTGTTTCTGATGGAACGGAGTCCCCGTAACACTTTTCAAGCCATTGCTTCGCTTGACAGTATTTTTTTCCCATCAAGAAGCAGTGTAAAATTAAAACACGAAATTGTTTTTGATGTTTGGAAAATAACAAAAGTTGCGTCACTCTTAGCACAATTACTCACAAACTAATGAATAGAATATGCAATAAAACTAGCGCCATTTATGTGTTAGGCCCGGAACTTTTCAGCCCATGTAATATATATCGAAAAATTATCTAACTGATGGTGAAAACCGCATCAAAGTCCATTGCGAGGTATAGGAGGAGTTAGCGGTTATACAAAGAGATAGACGTGGAAGCCGATTTCCAATTATAGTATACTATAGCGATTCGCTCCCTGTAAAGATGATTGTAAGGACTATAGATAGGTGTAGGTATAAGTATAAATATAAATGTTAAGTAAGTATAATTTTTAATATCATCTCAGGTAACAGATTAGTTTATGTTTAAATGGTAGATATTCTAAAATCAAAAACTGGGCTGCTCGTCTGGCGGCAGAAACCACAAACTTACACCATGAAACGTCAGCGTTTGCCGCTGTTGTGATTCGGTGACTGAATTCTTATGACTGTTGTGAGTGAGTATGATGCTCTTTACGCAACAACTACCGATTGGATAGATATTTATAAAACTTTCAGTGCTTAATATGGTTCATCTTACCATCTTACATACCTAGTATAAAATAAAGTCGCTTCCCGCCGACTGTCCTTCTGTATGTACGCTTAGATCTTTTAAACTACGCAACGAATTTTAATGCGGTTTTCACTGTTGGAACTGGAAAAATTACTATTCAAGACTATTCAAGAGCTGCATGAGCTCGTTCCCATTTCTTCCATATGTGATTCATCCGTACGGCTGGTTCTCGAAATCCCTCTTTTTCGGACCAAGCGCTTTAAAACATCCTTTAAGTAAAATACGCACTGCCAAGGTTTGGAACTCCCTGTCGGAGTATGTGTTTCCGAGCTCATATAACCCAAAACCTTTCAAAGTTCGAGGGAATACGCATCTTCTGGGTGAGCTCGCTCCATCGTAAGCCTCATATCTTCGCTACAAGGCTAGAATGCTGGCCAAGAGCAAAAGAAAACTAAATTTTTTGCTAAGCTTTCCTAGTCAATGCTGAATCGGTAAGTATGACCCAATGAATATTTAAAAGTAAGATAGTCTTTTAGATAACATTCAATACGTTGATGTCCACCTATGTCCTAGAACGAATCATAAATTGATTTGTATTGATCAGAATAAGACAACAGAACTGTCCATCCAACCAATGTTTGAAAATAGAATGTAAAGCATCGATGATGTAAAGACCTAAGTATTTGTATCTTGATTCTTGAGTAGGGCGGTGAACAAACGCCCTTAGTCATGTATTGTGTTTGCTAGCACTACCTGCATGAAATTACGCAGTTCAATTTGATTGCATTAATAATCAAAAGTCAAAGTTGTCGATCTGGCAACGTCGCAGAGCATGGTCGTCAAGTGTCTACATTAAGGCCGCCTCCGAATAGAAAGCGGCGCGTGTCTAATCTCGCCTGCGCCAGTCATTGACTTCGAACAGCGTTCTTTTACTAAACAGTCTAAACAAACGTTATTTATTATAGGTAGACTTTTAACACCACAGAATATCTCCTGATTCTCTAATTCATTTCGTTATGTGAAAATAGGTAAAAAATATATAGAGTTCTAACTTAGTATCTAAATGACCTCTATTTATAAAGGCAGTAGTAAAATTGAATTTAAAATTTAGATTAATTCTAATAGATAAGAGATCTATAATGTCACCTGAAAAAATTGTGCTGAAAAGTTATTTTTTCAAAATGTCAATCGGAAACTATGATACGATCTCATTTTCATCATTTACTATCGGTATTTACTAGTTAGATTTCATTGTTTGTAAGAACTTGTAATAGTAGGTTCATGGGTACCTAACTTAGTAAATAATAAATACATAAGTATAAGTATGTATTCACTTTACTACTCAAGTACAAGTACAGAGCTACCTGGGTTTAGATTTTACAGATCAAAAAGTTGATCACTATCCATTAGGTAAAGTTTTATCAAGAGTACCTAGGTGACGACGTCGAAAACTGTAATCAGAAACTATTAGGTTAGACCTAATTAAGCTCAGGGTATACTGCGTTTCGCAGTCATTTGGGCAGTCCGTCTGACGACAGTCACCACCCCATTACACTAGATTACCATGAAACAACATCACATAGGTATGCGGTTCTGTTTGTACAACATTTGTTCTTAAATCATTTGGAACATCTTGGGAAAATCAGCTTGTCTGTCGATCTTTTCATTAAAAAACCTATGTATTAATGATAAGACCAAAGAAATTAAAACTATAGAAAACCACAGTAGAATTTCTACACCAAGGACATACAATAGGAATAGAAGGAACTTGTAGAAATTTTCAGAAAAAAATTGCTTTCGGCATTAATTAATACTCGTAGTCCCATTATTCGAATGTGTCCATGGCCTTTAAAGAGTTTAAAACGTAAATAGTTACTACTTACTCTGTACAATACATACTCAATGTTAAACGCACTCGTAACAATTCTAAACTAGGTACTTACTGACTAGTAAATTTAAACTGGTCAGTGAGCAAAGCTTCTGCTTTGTTTATAGAATGTTTTTGTTACAGGCGGCTCTAACGGTACATTTTGACGGTAGATGTTACCGGCGCCTATTAACACAAGAAACGCCTTAGGTAAGCGAGAGCGCTGCTCACCTTAGTAGGATAAGGGGCTAGGAGAGACTATGAAAAAGAGGTCGGGCATCCCTTACTCACTCACCGAAAAATAACAGCATACGTGCTGTTATTTCAGTGAGATCTTTTGTAAAAGGAACGCAATGTATATTTACATATTAACTAATTTATTGGCTAAGGAATCTAGTGGGGTTGAAAAAAAAATTGTCGAGAATTAGCAAGCTGAATGTGTCGCAGATGAGGTAGACGAGTTCTCAAATGCCGATGCCTACGATGCCCTGTGTTCAGGTGGACAGACGACCTGAAAGGCATAGCAGGAAGCGGTTGGATTCGAAGGGCAGAAACCGTGCGTGGTGGCGAGTCTCGGGAGAGGCTTTTATCCAACATTGGAAGGATCAGGCTTTGACAAAGATGATTAGCTAAGGAAATATGAAAACAAATACCTACTTCGTAGTGATTTTAACTTCTATATTCAAATGATTCGGGCTGAGTTTTAATGTAATTTAACTGCTTTGTGAATTATGCTAACCTAGGTATCAGTAAGTACGAGCATAGGTACCTACCTACGCGATAAGAGCAGTATCGCGTTTCGATATATTTCTTATCGCCATCCGGTTCATGAGCACAGCTGCAATACAAGCCGCTAAATATTATCACAAATTATTGTAAGTAGTCCTTTGGAATATATTTGAAGATATTTTTAAAGTAGATATTTTTAAAGAATAAAGGCAAAAAAAAATCTTTTTTGTAAATAATTCAATTTATATCTGAAGAAAACTCTTAGAACCGACTTTTGGTCTGGTACTGGTGGAGCTGGTTTGGTGCTGAGAAAAGAGCTTACTTGAAAAGTTTTCCGGGATTTTTTATGTTAAGGTCTACAGACAGGCTGACGGTCACTTGATGGTAGGTAAGGTAAGTAAGTATAATCGGCGCATATCGCCCCTAAATGCAAAAAGCAAATGCGCTTATGTCGAAAATGAGTTATGTACACCATTAAAATCGCCGAATTAAGACCTACGAGGTAGTGTAATCCGTTTTTTGATGTATAGCTTGGTTGCCGATTTAGTCTGTATTATAAAGCAACTGAACAGTACGAGTAATTTAATGTCACTACGAATAGCCAAAAGCTCATAACTGTATGCTATTCCAACAGTTGTATACTCTTCTACAAAATAAAATATTGTATCATGTTGAAGGACAGTTAGGATTTAATATCTGTATAAACATAAAAAAACATTTATATTCGGTATTAGCAGTAAACTACGTAAATATATTTAAATATTTTGCCACCAGTAACATACTTTAACTGTTTTTGTTATTTCATATTTAATACTAAATTAAAAATAAAATCAACAGCTAAAATAGATTTAATAAAGTATATTAGGTTTTGCTTGTAACATTTTTCTTTTGAACCAACAAAGTCATTCATGCAAAACCGCATAAATGGTTTTAGAAATTTTGCGACACAGTTTCCATCCTTTTATAGAAGCATTGAAAATGCAAAGAAACACACTGACATTTATTCAGTAAAAGATAGTATAAACATAATCAAAAAAAGCACGATCAAAAGAAATATCCAAGACATTAAAATGAGGGCAAAATGTGAAGAAACAATGTGAATCTTACAATGTGAAAAAATTTAAGTATCATGAATTTATAAATTTGAAACAACTAGCAGAATTAGTGTTGTGAACAAGAATGCATTAAGCGTTACACATTATAATCTTATGTTCCTAAAAAAAGCTATGCAATTAATTAACAGTGTTATGAGACAAATGATTATAAATGCAGTTTAGTGTAAAAAGCGCACTTATTTTCCAATTCACGAAATTCTGTACATGCAAAAATATTTATATTGTAGTGATTATTTCCAAAAAATGTAGTTTTTATGGTCATATCTTTAGATTTTTTTTCACTAAAACGTAGTATCAACGTATCAAACAATATATCTTAATAAAAAGATAAATATTTTAAAACTACAACCTGTTTTTAGTAGAAATTTAGGCATACATGTAAAACTTCAAACAAATTTTTCTCAAAACTATCATTTTGCACTTACATAATTGGGTTTTGCAGTAAGGGGTCGATATAACCTTTTCCTTTTTGTAACAGCTAGTTTATTTATTTATTTTGTAAGTTAAAATATGTTATTTGTTAATTATTTGTTTATTTGTTTTTCTAAAATTAAATTAAAGTTAATCAGTTAGGTTCATTAAAATTGTAATTATGTTGATTAAGGTTATCAGTTTGGGTCAGGTGAAGCCGAGCCCATATAATTACTAAAACGGTGTACCTATCGAATAACCAAACCACGTAACTTAGTGGTATCATCGATGTTTGGGATAAATAACGTAAGTAGGACGTCGACAAAGAAGTCCGCGAACAGATCAAACGATTGGAAAAGGGTAATTTGGGACTCTACAGTATATCCATGAAAAATAACCGATGCTAACAATCCGAGCACTGGTTCGTGATGTACTTATGTAGCGGTAGAGGGTTTACGCCGATATCGTGCAATAGGCGCGAAAAAAAAAAAAAAAAAAGAAAGACTCCCTCCCTAAATCAATGATATTGTTTTTGCACTAAAACATTCACAGTCCTCAGAGAAATTAGATTCGTTGGGTGAATGGGGTAGAAATGTTTGCGTGAGCCTTATGAAGTTATCAAGGTCTTGCCCGGCCATCCCAAAGGTGGGAGCAATACTCCATGCAAGATCGGACTTGCGCCTTATACAAAGATATGTATATCTACTTATAAAATACAAATACAAAATACAAATACAAATACAAAATAATTTATTCATCTATTTAAGCCTAGGTACAAAAAGCGTGTTTAAAAATAGTATAAAAATACTTGTATCAGGAGACCCCCGCTCCTCCAACACCGTACTCAAATCTTAGACTAATTTAGAATTAAAAAAAAAAACTACATGATCTACATGTAGTTTTTTTTTTAATTTACTTACATGATACAATGTTAGGAATAAATAAAATGTGTAAATGTATGTGTGCGTGTGAATGTGTGTATGTGAATGTGTATGTGAAGTAGCATTATCTATATTATGAAAGTTAAAGTGTAAAGTTAAAGTTAAAGTCTCATTTCAAAATCAAATTAATGTTTTGATAATAAATATTTAATTTAGTTAAGTAATAGTCTTTAATAAAGATTCGGTTTCATTATAATTTAGGGTCTTGAGCCATTCCGACAGGGCCTTTTTGCAGTTATAGTGTGTCATAGGATAAATATTAAGTTTCTTATTTATTTTGTTAAATAAATAAAAAGTTTGGGTAATATATTGTCTTCAAGCAGAAGCGGTTTTTACAATTTTTGTTTGAACAACAATTTCATTTCTTCTCTTTTTAATTATATTAGGGTCATAATTTAAGGATTTATGTAGTTTAAGTGTAGCAGTTAAGATATATAATTTTCTTACAGTTAGAACATAGCATTTGTTTAAATCCCATGACTCTCTTTTTAATACTGATTAGAATACTACGGAATTGTTATTATAAAATTATACTCCATCGACTAAATTAAAATACACAAACTCAATAGAAGTTGAACTTGAGAAAAAAATTGTTTCCAACTTAATTTGTAAATAACTTTAAGAAAAAAATTGTTCCATCCATAATAAAAAGAGAGAATTTAATAACCGCGGTTCAACTGCGACCACCCGCATATGTAATAAAATAAGTTGAGTCATCAACAGAAGCGCTAGAATGCGTGAGATGCAAGTCGGGCTACTGTCGTTGCGATGACTTGCGTTTCAATAAATGGTAAGTAGGAGGCAACTAGTAATAAGTATTATCAGAGATAGTGTTATCAGGGTTTTTTCTAGATTCTAGACAGAAATTTTACACAACCTTTGGCAAATGTCCAGAATTATTATCTGCAAACCGCGTTCACATTATTATTACTACCTGCCTTATTTTCGTTATAGCTAGATTTAGCATTTACGATATCTCTTTATTTCTGCTACGTATATCCTAAAGTATTTTTTGACGTGTAGATGATCTACAAACCTTGAAGCTCTAATTTTCTTATAGTAATTAAGTACCTTGGCTTATGGTAAATCTAGGTAGATGGTAAGATAATAGTCGACCTGTAAAGTACGTAGTGTACAGTCATAAACTTTAATTGAAAACTTACTTGAGGTCGAATATTTTATGACAAATCCAGTACTGCAAGAGCGAATATAAAACAACTTAATGACAAATTGTCTACAATAAATATTCTAAGAATATATAAATTTATATGTCGTACAAACTACTATTATAGCACACACACAAGTACCTATATTTGTGCCTCGCAAGTTCTCCCAAATTCTCCCCAATCATATATAATAGTTGTACCTCGCCTAGTATGGTGGGGGACCACAGAAGGGGCACGGAAGTCTTCAATTTTTCTGTTCTTTCCTTGTTTTCCCTTTGGTTTGAGAATGTGTCATTGTCTTCCGAAATATTTTTCCGGATTGAGGTAGTTACTTATTACTATTGTAAAAAACTAACCGTGACAACACTATTGTAATCAGTTTTTGATAAAATTATCAGAGGAATATTTCGCCCAATCAAACTTTCAAAGGTTTTTAATGAGGCCAGCTTGGGCTGAACTTTATATTTTTAAAGTTATATTATATTAAAATATTAAATAATTCATAAAGCATTAGCAAAATTTCCGTAACATTGTTATATTGACGTGAATATGTCTTTAAATTTACTTCCATAGTTGGGTATAATTCAGAAAAGTTTGTGATTAAAAAAAAATCAGAGGATATCTAGAGTTTGATGCTGTAGATACATTTCTATCTTCTACACCACTCGAGAGCTAAAGTATCAAAGATTTTTTTGTATATATGGTGTATTCGAGTTCGTTGTATTTAGACATATAATAATATGCCCAAAGAAAATATTATTGGTAAGTTGGTAACGTACCTACACGTATTCACGTAAAACACGCGGCCGTGTCCACTAATACAGCCACACGCCATATTTTTTTAACAAAACTTATGGTCATACTAATATACGTAGGTACATACGTAATAAACATTACTATATTAATCTTGTGATGTAAATACATCCATGTTTATGAGTTTGCAGCACATAAATCGTACCCTGTGGCCATTCGCAATATTATATCCTCTGATAGCAATTAACACTAAAGTTTAAAGTAATAAAATTTAAATAAATATTTATTGAAAAGTTGAAAGCCTTGACGGGTTGACTCCGGCCGTAACTTAAGTGGCAAATTGTTTTTTTTTGTACAGTTGGCGGATTCTGCGAAGAACAAAACAGGTCCAACAGGACTGGTGGCGGCCGCGCTCGAGTTTTTTGATCGTCCGCGCATGCGCTCTATGCGCAGTTGTCAGTTGTTAAAATTCTGCAAGAGAAAGAAATTTGTATTGACTACAATAATTCAATTTTTAAAAGAGTTGTTTAAAAATCATGCATCAAGAGACTTACGGGCCTCTTTCACCATCTCTGAGTAAAGTGTCAAGTAGGCTAACCGCCATTTAAATTCCCCGGGAATGATGGAGCTGATATGCCTACCTTTGTTTGTACGGTAAAAGTCCCAAACATTAAAAAGAAAATAATAAAAAAAATCACCTATCAAAGGATATAGTAAACCGAGTACAGAATTTAATAAAACATAAAATTATTTCTAAAGGTAACTAATCAACAGTCTACTTGTAGTTGGTGAAAGAGGTCCTAATATATATTTATTATGCATCGTAATATCTAAGTATCTATTGTAGAAAATTGTTGAAAATAAACATTGCTTTTAAGGTAATCATAATACAAAAACCAAATTTTTTTATTATATTGCTAAACGAGTATTTAAACAGATAATTATGTATTTGTTTATAAGTAATTTGCAGTAGTAAAACAAAAATTACCTTTAGGTACAGTACATAAAGCGTAAAAAGATGTATCTACTAAACCATTACAATGACATTTATGTAGATACCTACTAAAAGAATAATGAAATATAGGTTGGTAATAATATTTTTCTTATCATTAATATGTCTACGTAAATATTCCAAAATTTTATTAATTACCACACGAGCAATAATATGTTCCAAAAATAGAAACTAATAAACTATAAGTTTTGAAGCAATATAGACACTTCAATATATTCATTTTCCACAGTGCAAATATCCATTAATATTTAAAAAAAAAGTATTAATTGTCATTACTACATTAATATGTCACATATAAATAATGGTTATTACAAACATATTATTTATGAAACGATTCTCTGGACATAAATATTTATTGCACTTGACTCTTCCTACATCAGAATTTTTTCTGATGATCAAGAGAGGGTCGCTAGTTTTTTTTTTGTCTCCATTAAAAGCTGCAATCTGTCACAATAGACATTCAGCAACAGTAGTTAAATATAAATAACATGAGTCAGGATCATCCAGCGTTGCTTCCTGATTTAAGCCACAAAAGCAAGTATCATTGAACACTCAAAATATCCTGAGGTAGCTTTTTCTTTATTCTACGGTTCAAATAAGATTGTGTCATAAGGCTTTTTGGCTTCACTATTGGGATGATTGAGAATCCTATCCTTATATCTTTTGGACATTTCAATTATTTCCTTCTTGACAGTCGGTATATTCAAATCATTATGGATGGTGTCATTGGTGACAAACCAAGGAGCGTCAGTTATGACTCGCAATATTTTAGATTGGAATCTTTGCAGGATTTCAATGTTCGAGTTTGACGCAGACAACTGAACACCATAAGTTAACTTAAGATTATTTTATAAAATATTTTATTGGCAGCATTTTGGACATCTTTCACATATGTATCGTTACATTTGTTAATATACAAAAATGCTAAGTGTGTTTGTGTTAGCTTCAAGAACTCGAGAATGGGTAGACCCATTTTAATTCGGTTTTCACATATGAAAAGAGTTAAAAAATATGGAAAACGGGAAAGATTTCTATATATGATAATTAAACCCGCTAGTAGATATCTTATATTTTCACATATATCTACACATTATATAGATACCAATAGCAACTTATTATATTAACTTAATAATTTAAAAAAAAATATCCAAGGATTTCTCAAAGTCAAATTAAAATCAAAGTCATTTATTTTGCTAAAAAAGCGGTAAAATTTTATTGATGGTTTAAATTAATGATACAGTTTGCGCTTTTCACCAAAATCTGGCATGCAAGTTAGTTATAATTGAATAGTAATTATAATCAATAATCAAATATGTGAAATTAATACAATTAATATAACTAATGTCAATCAATTAATAAAAAAATTAAAAGCATTTTCCATGTTGAATATAAAATATAGGTACAAAAAAAATATTTTGGTTACTTAGCCAAAATATTCAAAATACTCTCGGACAGAATAAAAACTATTTACAATTAGCCAACCTAAGGTTTGATTTATTAAGTTGGTATGGATGCATGACAATACAAGCTATAATTTCTGGGTTTAAGTTAAAAATGCAGACAAATCGCCAACTGTTTATTTCTTATTAATGTGGACCAGGTAATGTAATTTCCGATTCCTTATAATCATAGCTCAGACAAGGCAAAGTATCCGGTCAGCTCAGTAAAGAAGTATGGAGCAACGTTTACTGTCCATAAAACTATTTTAATCCGTCCATTAGTATGCGACGGCCAGACTGCGGCCAATTAGACCGACGCATGGCCGACAGCCTTGCTTCACGTTCCTACTGTTTACCAAACGACTTAATGCTCACACGATTATATTAACAATTTCTTACTTTGATGCGACTTCCTTCTTACAAATTCATTGGTGCATCGACATATTGATACCTGATAATATTATTATTTATTAAGCTAGCTGGTGTCCGCGACTATCACGTTGAAAAATGAAAAATATAATATAAGTAACGCCTGAGAAAATATCTAACATCTTTATCGCTGTGACGACGGTAACGCCGCCACGGCGACAGTGGCACACAATATTTTTAGACGATCCCTCAAAAACCTAATATTTTTCAGGATAAAAAGTACCCTTTATGTCAATCCAGGTAATAAACTGTGTGCCAAATTTCATCCAAATCTGTCGAGCCGTTTCTGCTTGGAAGAGTAACAAATATTCATTCGAAGATGAGTCAAAAAGTTTTTAGAACTGCATACTTTATTATAACACTTTTTGTCTTCGTTTCTTTTTTTTTTAGTTTAATTATGTCATTATGACACTTGTGTATCTTTTCGTTTTATGTTGTTAATTATTTTGTAAAAAGATTTGGTTAAACATTTCATAATTGAAAAAAAAAAAAACATGTCAGTCATTGGACTGCATGTCAGAAGTAAAAACTAGGCTTCACAAAAAACATTACATGACAGTGTCGCAAATTCAATTGTGTTTTTTCCCATCTCAAAAATTGTTCTTTTTTTAAATTATTTTAAATTAATATCAGCTACATCAATTATTACATTACATACATTACATGACACTGTCACGAGTTTAATGATTTTATCCCATCTCAAAAATGCCCAAGAAGTTTTTTGTGACATCCAGTAGACTTTAGGGCTCTACCTTATTGGTTGCTTATTCAAAGAGAATTTTTTATTTATCCTGGTACAGCCTCACAAACTTTTGCATTTATAACATTAGTAGGAATGAGAACTTAATTATATCCATTACTTTTATAAGCACACTTATTTCCAAGTGATTTCCTTAATATCCAAGTTAAGCATTTTTTATTTGTCAAGACTTAACCGTCAAAGTTTTATTCGTAGAGTTCTATACCTAATTAAATAAATATTACTAAGGGCCTTTTTCACTAACTGCAACTAATGTGTTGATTAGATACTTTTAGAAATAATTTTATGTTTTATTAAATTATGTACTCCGTTTACGGCATCCTTCGATTTACCGTACAAACAAAGGTATATCATCTCCATCATTCCCGGTTGGTGAAGTTGGTGAAAGAGGCCCTGAGAGCCCCTTTCACCAACACTTTACTCAGAAATGGTGAAAGAGGCCCTAATAGTAAATGGAAGTTCTGAGAATCGCCTCCTGAGAATCTATTCTGCGTATCATATTCACAAAGAATAGGTATATAGACAATTTTAAAATAAATTAATAATAGTGTAAGCTTCAATTTTAAATTCACTATTCGCCTGTTTAACGTTGCAATGCCAATCGTTTGGCAAGCCAGACGGCATTTCAGCGTTGGCGCGATTGTGACATGATATATAATTTCGATTTATGATTAAGAAACATTCATCAGAGGATTCAGAGATTTACTTTCGAGCAGAATAGAGATGTTTGTTACATTAAATTTTCTCATTTTAAAGAGAAGGAGGTTGCAAGAAGGAGGTTCATTTTAAAGAAAATATTGTTGTATCCTGAGTGATCGAGTAAACATCATGATTCAATCTTTTTTATTTTATAATAAAAGTTTGTTAGTTTGAATTTAGGTTGATCAGTAACATAAGTAGCGTGGATTTATAATTGTAATGACGGAAATGGATACTTCAACATAGTTTTATTTGCCTGTTTTTCAATAAAAATTTAGTGTTTAAACTTAGTTATTGATCAAGCTATATTTTTTTGTTTTGCATAAATGATAACCGGATAACAACAATAAAACAAAAAAAATATAGCTTAAAATTGATCAATAATTAAGATTAAACACTTTTTTAAAAATAGGCTAATACCCTGTCGAAAGAGTAAATGGATAAAATAAATAAAAAAACCGAACTTTATACTCTATGGGCTTTCGAGACGTTAGAGTGACTGACAGCTTACTTGACAGTTGCTTGACGCAACTTGGTCGTTTCGAATCTCCAAAGCATGGAGTATAGACAAGGAGCACAAATCTCTGTGAATGAAAAGTCCTCAAATATACTCAAATATAATTTACAACGGAATAATTTACAGGATATCATGACAATTAAAAAGAAAAGGCTATACAACAAGTCGCTACACATGTTTTTAAAATATCACCTACTTAATTGACACTCTGTGCTCGCTTATAAATGAGCCTACTACAACACTACGCTTCATGCTTGCAACATTTAAAAAAAAAGTCGATTCTAGCTATCATTTTAGTCCATCAATAAGGTGGTCGAGTTCCATCATTTTGTTCTCTTCTTTTATAACGTGATCGATACAACTGTCGTGTTGTATATGACTTATAAATCGACTTATAAATGATCAAGCTCGCTTATAAATGAGCCATACTACAACACTACGCTTCATGCTTGCAACATTTAAAAAAAAAGGTGATTCTAGCTGTCATTTTAGTCCATCGAATTAAAAATCCGACTATAGGGAACTTTCACACAAATAGATTATTTTATTTCGACTTACGAGCATTGCTATTTCTAATACAGACTTTATCATATTAAAATATATCATATTACCAATTAGACATCAATTACCAAAAGTCTCTTCTTTTCTTATTTCGTAACCAGTTATTCTTAATCCGTAATGAAAATATTCAAAACAAAAGCATTCTTCATACGCCTGCAGCCAACGCTGCACATACTCGTATATCTACCCCATTACACGTACACATGACTGTAATCTCAGTTGTTTGGGTGGTCGAGAGAGGCGAGGGTAGGGAAACCCCCTCATTTAATATTGTGTCACCCACACACATCCAACCATTCATAGAAGCTATTTCATTCGACTAAAGTATTAATAATTTTTTATCAGAAATTTCTGTAGCAGCAAATATCGAGAGCCTATTAAATCATCAAACATTTTTTTGTTTTTTTTTTTTATTGTGTTCCATTTTCGAGCTCATATACCTTAGCCCAAATCTTTTCAAAGTTCGAGTGAATAGGCCTCTTCTGGGTGAGCTCGCACCATCATTGGCCTCACCTTCGCTACGCGGCTGGACGCTGGCCAAGAGCAAACCCATCTCTAATAAAAAAACATATCAAGTTTTATGTAGGCTATCTTTTAAGCAAATTATTATTATTATTTGACATAATTTGAAATGAAACCAAAATGAAGTAGTCTGTTTTAATTTATTGGTGTTAACTCTATGCGAAACTCTGTTTACTAAGAGACACTCGTAGATGGACATACGTGTTAACGTGTCATGCTTGACAACGGTTAAGTATCGTCATAAACCGAGTTTAATGTTACTAAATTATACACCGTTCCAGCAAACCGCTGGTCAGTACAGTTATTGGCTCGCCTAATGGTACGTTTTGCACTCAATGTTTTTGCATAGTGATTCAAGATTAAGGACTTGCATAGCTGTATACTGCACTGATAGACAACATTACCTATGCTTCTGACACAGAATAAACATTATTTATTCTAGACCGAGTTATTACCGTGTCATTGCCTTATTTATTTATGACTAGTGTATATGTCGGCGGCCGATCGTTTACTAATCCGGCAGATCGTGATGTGACGGTGTTTCATGAAGTTGCGGTGTTCATTAAAAAAGTGTTTATCAAATTAATTACATTTAATCAAATATTAATCACAATCTCACAATACATGAACGATATGCCTACAATTGGCAGACAAATCGTCGAACGATATACTTCGAACAATCTGAATCTAACTGGAATCTGATCATATCACGATCTGCCTAGGCACATCACAAATTGCCGGATTATACGATCGACCGCCGAAATACTTATATTAGTTATATAATATTAGTTAGTTTAGTTATATAATATAATTTCGGCTTTATAGTGTATATTAGTATATACACGCACTTTGTGACTTTCTTATTAAATGTTAATAAAAAATATTTTTCTTTGTTAAATCTATTTATAATATCTATTTATATTTAAGTTTAAGTTATCTCTTATTATAACTTATCTCTTATTTCAACTTCTCTTATAATCGCTGTAAGTAATATTGTAATCACTAGGTAGGTAGGTACTGTATTCTATATATTAATTGGTCATTCATGTATGTATAGTGAATATATAATTATTGTTCGATGGATGGTGTATCCATTGCTTTATGATTAATAAATCTCGTAAGATTAATATTACTTTTTAAGAAATCTATTTTATTTTATAAGAATACAATACAATAAATTAAACATTCGTTTTTGTCGTTAATACGAAGATATTTAATGTTTAATTGGTGGCCAGAGCTAAGCAGAATTACAGAAAATTACCGTGAAAAATCTATACTTACTAGAATATTTGTAAGTATTTTTGTATTTTAGTTTGTAATAAATAAACTCAAAAACTACAAGACCGATTTTGAAAATTCTTTAACCTATAAAAAGCTGTGAGTAACATAACGAAGTCGCGTGCAACAACTACTCTGTTGTATTTCGGGGTGAATTTGTAAGATATGCCAAAGTCCATGTCCTTTAACTTTTATCCTATTAAGGTCAGCAGCATAGCAATATAGTATATATTTTCTTTATGTATACTATATTTTTAGGTACAAGTCGGCAGACAGGCTGACGGTACACTTTGATGGTAGGTGGCTACCGTCGCCTACACAAGCAACGCCTTAGGTGCTGCAACCAAAGACTATATAAGTATATTGATGCAACTAAAATAATTAACATAGGAGTGTGTGTAAGTACCTACCTACCTTGTAACTTGTACTTTGTAGGACTTTACTTAATTTACTTACTTCGTACTTTGTATTGTAAGTTTTACCTACTGTTTACTAGAACTTTCTTGACTTTAAGTACATTAACCATTAGATAGGTACTTAGTAGGTGCTTGTGTCCGGCTTAGGTAACTGTAACATGCATTTCCTGCGTTAACCGTACACTAATTGCACTAATTGTTCTACAAACGCAACGCAGAGCAATCAGCTAAAAGCCAAATAATTTTCCAATACCATTTCCGCTCAAACGTGCTATGGGTGCCGAGTTGTCGACCAGAACAAAAGGGAATCACAAAAGCTAGCCGTCGTGTCCCCCTTCACCGCAAGCATCGGGTGTCCTACCCCCTCATCCCGACGACCCCTCGGAGGGGGAACCTTCGAGGTAGAACCCTCCCTAACTCCCCCCGGGATTGCGTACACTAATTGCGCGCTTAAATTGGGGTAATGCATGAAACGCCCGGGATTTTAATAAAGTATGAGTCTCGTGTACAGGATCAAAGCAGCCATTTGTTTTAGTTAGCCAGCTTTACTAAGTATAGACGGTCTTAATACAGCGTCAAGCTATAAGTAATGAAAAGAAGTTGGTATTTTCAGTTCATATAAGTAAGTTATGCATTCTATATAGAATATTCGTAAATGAACAAAAATTAAAAAAAGAACTCAAAACTATTTTAGTATTAATATTTTAGAATTTTGGTAGTGGTCAAAGCACGCTGCGTTGATATGATAATAGCACGAATACTGTCGTGTTTCGGTGAGTGAGTAAGTGATGCCAGAGCCTGTTGCTCTATATCTTCTTAAGGCTCTTTCTTCAGGCTTTGCTTTTTAAGGTGACTATAGCCACCTGTTATCAAAATATTCTGATTATTTATAAGTAAAACGTTAACGAACTGCTTATAATTCAGTGACTACCTAATACTAACATAAATCAATAACGTCCTGTCTGCAAGAAAGGCTGATTCAATGATATAGTATCGCGGAAAACACATATTAAATTCGATTGAAACGCCCGTAAATAAAACATGTTGCTTCGATCCCTTTGGAAACATTCACGTTATTGAGTTACGCGGTCCCCGGAGCGTTTTGCCGCCAAAACAACGAACATTTTGCCCCCCGGCGCGTGTAAAAACATCCACAGAAATTCTCGCCGTACGAGCAAAAGAGAACGGCCCTACGGGAAGGAAAAGGACAGACGCCTTAATATTTTATCAGCAATCTTCTCATCAGGAAATAAATGACCGTTGGAAATTGGAACGTAAACTTATATAGTTTACGGTCGATAGTGGAAGGCCCCGATTTAGGATTGCGTGTGTGCCCTTACGTCGGTGAAAGGAAATTACAACCACACCCACGTATAATGTTGCCGCAATAAAAAACGTGCGAGAAGAAATAATGAGCGGTTACTGGCGCGAGTCGAGATACAGGATCGGTGATTTCTTTTTTCTTAATCCCATAATTGATTAGAGGAAGGCACCGTCAAAGGCAGTTTCAAACTCGGGTTTAATAGGAATCGAACTTTACGAGTGGAGGCAATGAATGATGGATGAGGCGAGGGTCCCGCAAATCTGATTACAAATTTAAATGTGCAATGCAGATGAGCTGTGATCTGCGTCAAGACTCGGTTGAAATTCAATGTGAATGAGGCCATTGTGATCGTGCATCGATAACGCAGACAATTGTACCGATCAATTGTCATTCAAGGCAGAGCATCTTCGACGAACATTCGCTTGACTTCATAATGTGGTTCAGGCTTTCTGACGGCAGACTTCTGCTGACAGCTAAATACTTTAGACCAAACTAGTGTTCTTACAATGATCCAAAAATTGCCCACTATACGAGTATACTATCTGGTGCCTGCAAATTAGTATGCGCTGTAATTTTTGAAAATTTCACGTAACCTAACATTTTTCCAGAATAAAAAGTATCCTATAGTTTAATCCAGGTAACCATCAATACATCAGTAAAAACCGCATGCAAATCGATTAAACCCTTTCTGAGATTAGCGTGCACAAACGCAAAGACAAAGAGAGAAAAATTCTACAAATTGTTTTTTTTTTTTTTGTGAAAAAATATTTAATGTACAGACAACACGGCTCGTTTACGATTTTATTACATGTATAGATATAAACCTTCATTGAAAAATTATCCAACTGATGGTGAAAACCGCATAAAAATCCGTTGCGTGGTTTATTAGGAGTTAGCGGATACACAGACAGACAGACGCGGAAAGCGACACTTCAATTTATACTATGTAAGGATAGTAACTACTTATGAGTATAATACCTACCTACTCATATATTACCAAATAACCTCGTAAGAAAGCTCAACGTTTCTCAAAGAGCTATGCTCGGGATTACTCTGCGTGATGGAATTGGGAAAGAGGAGATCCATAGATAAACGAAAGTTACTGACATAATCCAGCAGATTGTAAGTTATAGTGGCAGTGGGCAGGATACATAGTATCCTACGGAGAGCCAACGGCCTCTGGATACATAGCCGAAGACCGACAAACGCAGCTTAGGACATCCACCCACAAGAGGATCCTCTCTTCCAGCCAATCCGCCGGAGAAGGCTCAGGCGCAGGCGGTCCCCCGAGATGGCTTCGTACCTCCACTTTCGGGTACGCCTAGGTTCTGACAGGGAGCGTAGGCCTCCCCGCGCTGGATAGCCGTGGCAGGGCACCGAAGTCGTGTCATAACGTCCCTGCAACCCCGCCCATCAACGGCCGTGCTAGAAAGTCGTTAGGTTTTAGCCGATACGAATTCGGCATAACCCCACAGTGTCCCCTGCATTGCCGGGTATCCAATATGTCCACCAGTAGACGCCTATAACTGAAATGATGATGATATAACAAATTGGATAAATTCAAATTCATTTGGCTTTTGGGCCGAAGTTGAAAGTTGACACTTATATTAATGCATTTTTTGAAGTAAAATGTTCAAGGTAGTAGAAGTCACGGGACTTCTACTACCTTCTACTTCTAGTGTAGCCTATCAAAACTTACTACAGTTATTTCTCGTTTCTCCAAATAGAGAGTTTTTTGCCAGGTCAATAATATACACGGCGTGGTAAAAATAATGTCACTTATTTTGCCGAATGAAAACATCGCAAGTAATAATTATTTGTTCAACAAGAGAGCAAAATTGTTTTTTGTTGCGAGTGCAGACTTTAAATTACGATAGCGAGTGATTCTAATATAGACTACTGAGCGCAGTGAGTGATTTAAAGGCATGAGACATTAAAAAAAATTTACTCTCGTGTTAAACATACAACTTTTCACCTCAACAGCGATGATTTTAAGCAATTATGTTTATCATAGTCAACAAACTTTCATTAAATATAACTGACTTAACAATATTATAAGTTGAAAGTAAAATTACTGAAATTTGTCAGATTAAAAGTTTGTTCGGAACTGAAATGTTCCTATTATTTACTTGCATATTAGGTAAAAAATTATATTCAGCATTATATTAAAAAAAAAAAAAGAAAAGAAAACTTGTTCTCTCAACTCTTTTGGAGTTAGACATAGCTGGGCCAACTCTAGTCGGCTATGGCTGGACACACTAATTTTTCTTTAAGTATATTTATCAAAACAGTTCAATGGACATAATGCTGAAAAAAAAGTTTGATTTCCGCCATTTTGTTTTATAAGTTTATGTATATTTGTAAGATGTTGCGTTCGGAAAATTGCACTGGTTGACATTTTTATGAAAACCAAAAATGATATTATTAAGGAAGTTATAGTATTAATGTTTACTATTATTTATTTTAAATATTACGATTTACAAATACCAATACAATTTACAAATTTAAATTTCAATAAATAAAATCAAAATTTTATTCGTGTGAGTTAAATCGCTAGGCCATAATGAGTTTCTGAACGAACCATTTCTTTTTTTCTGTCCAAAAGTCCAAACTCGAAGTCCAAACTCCAAAAGGTGGTGTTCGAATTTCGAATCACGCTCGCAACAAAAATAGATTTTTCTGCGAGTTTTTAGGCACCAAAAGCAACATATATTTGCCAATTTTTATCGTCTTAATTTGCTTCTTATGTGTCTCTTATAGTTATCTTATTACGAATTTTATAAGTGTACCTATTCAGAAATTAAAAAACTAATTCATCGTAATCAGCCCATTATGTCTCTCCACCGTGGATACGCCGCCAATCGCCAAAGCTATCGCAGAACGATGGCTTTCAGGTAGTCTGTCCACCTCGCCAAAACGCGCTCCATTTTGTGGCCTCGAAAAGCTCAGTAGATAGGTACTTCGGAGAATTTCAGAATTTCCACAAAAAAATCCGAGCATAGCCCGCTCCACTTGTGGATCAAATCCCGCCGAATAATTAAATACTTACCTCCTGAACATATTATATTTAAAAACTTATATTTATATAATATAAGTTTTTTTTTCGTTTTCGGATTTACACATTTTCCGCCTGTAGGCTATTCAAATTTTGCCTCAATCTTTTTGTTTGAGAAAAGGAATCATCATAGATACCCACCGGTGGGTTATGTCGGACGCCTGCCCCGAGATGGTAGTGGGATAGACCTACCGACTAAACCTCTTGGCGTCCTCCGCGTCCGCTACAGGCGAAGTTGCGAGGTCGGACGAACACTTACGCAACTCTACTGACTTCTGCAATTCGATACTCTAGTTCTTTATTTCAATTACATCTATTTTGTCAATGAAATTGTAACTTTAGGATTTGTGCATTGTCGTCCTCATTAGATCAGCTTTTTCCCATCGTTATGTCAGTTTCTAGATTACCGTAACCTACGATTTAGTGAAGATTAGGTACATAAGAAATAATTTTTGCTATTACATTCACGATTTAGTGGAGATTAGGTATATAAGAATAATCTGAGCTAAGAAAGCTCAGTCATGTACTCCTTACACAACATGAACAATATTACTTACACAAATTATAATAATAAGTAATGATAAAAATACTAACTTTAAATTTTAATATTAAACACTATTGAAATAATTTTAAAGTAGGTATATTTTACAAAGCGTTTAGTAATTTTTCATATACAGTCGTTCCTATTCAGTATACTGTATACATCGATGACTGTATAGTACTTAAATATTGTATTATTTCGTTAAATTTCCTAGACCGTTTTTTCGTCGGCTGAATTTTTGGCCAAATTTGCCGCCCCCTAAAATCTGCTGCCCTAGGCTCCAGCCTTTTTTTTTTTTTTTAACGTTGGGAAATCCTCTTGGATACCCGGCAGTGTAGGGGACACTGCGGGGGTATGCCGGATTTCTACCGGCTAAAACCCAACGACTTTCTTTCTAGCGCGGCCGTTGCTGGGCGGGTTCGTGGGGACGTTATGACACGACTTCGATGCCCCGCCACGGCTATCCTGCGCGGGAAAGCCTACGCTCCCTGTCAGAACCTCGGCGTACCCGAAAGTGGAGGTACGCCGGCCATCTCGGGGGACCCAGTCCCGGTCAGGGTGGAAGGCGGCGAACATAAGCCAGCCGCCTGCGCCCGAGCCTCCTCCGGCGGATTGGCTGGGAGAGGGGATCCTCTTCTCGCTGCCTTTCCGCCGCTTCCTTGCGCGACATAACGTGCTCACAGAACGTGAGCATCGCCTGCCACGCAAGGTCACTGCCAACCATCGATTTCACGACGGCTGTCAGCGAGAGATCGGCGCCCACGACGAGAGACAGAGCAGCGCGCTGCTCTGCCCGTTCGGGGCATTCAGCCAAAGTGTGCTGCGCAGTGTCAACCGCGCAGCCACAATGGTGACATTCCTCCGTCGGCTCTCTCACGGCCACCCGGTGAAGGTAACGCCCGAAGCAACCATGCCCCGAGAGCACCTGCACCAGGCGGAATGTGAGGGCCCCGCGCCGCTTCGCCAGCCATCCCTCTAGGGAGGGGCGAATCGGCCCTAGGCTCCAGCCTACTCAGCCTATTGGTAAATCCGCCATTGCGCAACTTAGTATTCTTTGAAAAATTAAAATATATGAGTTAGACATCACGCCTGACATCTTTATCGCTGTGACGACGGTGGCTCCGATTTTTTATATTTTTAGAGGATCCTTCGAGAATCTAATATTTTTCCTGGATACAAAGTATCCTATATGTTAATCCAAATAATAAACAATCTGTGTGCTAAATTTCATCCAAATTCGTTAATACGTTTTTGCGTTACTGAGGAATAAGGTGGTGATATAGGCAATAGCGAGAATCGCCATGACACACTAAACTCGGTTGAAAATCTAAGGATGAAACCATTTATTTGGTGGCCTCTAGACGAATAAAAAATTTTTTTTTTTCTCGACTATACCTAAGTCTGACCTTTTGAAACTCCGGCGTTTTGACACAATTAAAAGTCTGACATTCTGAAACTCTGACGTTATGAGACCAAACGTTCTTTGTAATGTTATTTGGGCCCTACTGGTCCTTAATTCTCTAGAAAACCCCTCACAGTTCTTTCAGAAAGTTTAATGTTGAACAAGCCTTTTGACGTTGAAACTCCTGCGAGATACCACGGCGAAGCGAGATTTTCTAATCCGCCACTCCAGAATTTTCTGTACAATCAAAATAAAAAGGGTTTTTATCGTGAGTAGAGCTCTCTACAATTAAATGATGGCTCTCTGGTTAGGAAGTTAGTAAATTGATTAGGGAAGTTAGGGTTCTCTGCTATGCCTGCAAGTTTAATGACGATTAAACATGCATTACGATTGTAGATACTAATACCTACAATCGTAACAATCATATGAACGAAAATGAAAGAAATGGTACCTAATCGTAGTTTAATATAATGATATATCAACAATGTTCCTGACGGATGTCTTTAAAATTACGGTCTCCCCTATGCTGTTATCTTAATCATAGATCTGTGTGCGATCTATCGTTCGATAAAACTATATAAATGAACTTGTAATATTCATTACACATGAACAACCGTGTTGTAGGTAAACTTGTAGGAACGCATAAATGAGCTGTTTATAAATGTTAGCTACTGCCTAATAAAAGAAAAAAAGAAAATGTCATCATAAAATTTAATCGGCCCAACGGTGGCTTGTTATTGCACGAACATTGGAAACAGCGCGTTTACATCGAATTAACGGTAACGCCACTTAACCCGCAAATATCGACGCTCTCGGCAAAACCAAAACCCGCATCAGCTCTAAAAATACCCGGACAAATCGGGCAATTCGAGAAAACCACTGCGCAATCGCGGGGCCGACTCCAACTTAAGCCTGCCTCTCGCATCGAATCATTTGAAATTCGAAGCCACACAACCGTGTCGAGTGTCGACCGTTCTGTGTGCTAGTGTGTGTGAGACGAGGGAAGACGACAATAGTGTTGGTGTTCACAAACGCCTCGTACGAGCGATCGAGGTTATCAACCGCTTGCATGTGTGCTGTTGGCATGTCGCGAGCGTGAGAGGGTAACGTTTTATTCGTTTTAATAATTTGATTCGGCCTCGGCGACCCGCGTCCCTGTTTCTCGGCGTTGTTGTTGCGGTGCTGAAAGGGTCAAGTGCGTGAATGAACGGCTTATAAAGACGTTTGTCGTGAGGTGACGTGGGAACGATCCATTATGTTTGTTTATTATTTATCGTTTTAGATTTTATGAACCGTCTGCGTTGTGCGCGATGTATTCAAAGATCGAATCTTTTCTTTCAATACTTCTGTTGCTTAAGTTTTTTTTTTGTTCATTCACCTAGAGTTGTAAAATACCTATGACGTTTCTTACAAAATATTCAGTGATTTGTGAGGTCACTTATTTAATAAATATTCTTATAATAATGCACAAAGAAAAACATATAAGTCACGAACACCCTATCTCTCATGGAACCTCTATCTACCTAGTTTTTTTGTTATACCTACTTGCCTAAAATTACAAAAAAAAAATGTATTCGGCAATACGTTGCATTATGTAATACTTTGTCTAAAGTCTAAATTATGTACCTAATAGGACTATATTATCATTATCAAAATCATCTCAGTCAGCCGAAGGACGTCCACTATTGGACATAGGTACGCCTCTTCTATAATTTTCCAATAGGACCGATCAGAAGTCAGCCTGGATCCACAGTCGACCCGTGGCCATATCCTACTAATATTATAAATGAAAAGGTTTATTACTCTTTTACTCCAAAAAGACTGAACGGATTTGATTGAAATTTGGAAACAGATAATTTATTACCAGTATTACCATATCCAGGATACTTTTTATCCTGGAAAAATGTTAGGTTCCTGGTGGATCATCTACAAAAATACCAGATAAAAATCTCTGGTGGCGGCGACACCGTCGTCACAGCGATAAAGAGCCAAGCGTTATCACGTGTTATATTTTCTCATTTTTCAACGCGGATGAAGTCTCCGGCACCAGCTAATAAATAAATAAAAATAGACTATATAAATAAATAAAAATAAAAATTGAGACAACATAGCAGATATGGTATAGCAGAAACTACCGAGAAAGGCCGATGAATCAAATCATACTAACAGAAGTGGCGAGCTATGTGAGCACCAAAATAGGCTGCAGGTTTATTGCTGCAAGTGATAGCACACGACGGCGGCCATGACGCATTGCAGCACCGCTTGTCCTTTCACCAAATAAAGCTCACAAAAATAGTTTCATACGATGCTAAGTTCAGCAAAACACATTTATTAAACCTATATAACATTGACACTGATTTTCAAATCGGCTTATGCAGCCCGCATTCGAGGAGTTGTTTTTAGCTGAACATGGCATTAACAACTTCTGATTCAAACAGGACGAAGCCACAACCCACACCGTCCGGGCCAATATCGCTTTATTGCGCCGTAAGTTTGTTGATCGCCTAATTTCCAAAAGCGGTGATTTAGACTGGTCACCAAGGATGCGGGATTTCACGGCAAGGGTCTTTTTCTTGTGGAGTTTTTTGAAGTCCAAAGTCAACAAGCCATGGAATGTTAAAGAACTCAAAGACAATATTCTATGCTATGCGAAATAGCCGCTATAGAACCCGCATCACTTCGTAAAATGATGGAGAATACTAAAAAACGTTCTCATTTACGCCATATAATTTTAAAGAAGTAATCCTAACGAATTGTTAAGGTCCAAAAAATTTACTAATCATTTAACAACAATAGATGTGCTTTTAAAAATATTATTAATAAAAGCTAACATTGTAATTGGACCACCCTTGATGTGAAAATCACAAATACTGATTATGATAGAGACCCTAAACCAAAACAAATAGCTAAAATCAATATTATCTACCTGAATAATGAGTAAACTCATTATATTCCTAGACAGGTTATATAAAAGTCCTTATAAATGAGTATTTCTTTTGTGTTTCCTCTTCCTGTTGAATTATGTATTACTTAGAAGCTGCTTCCGCTTTTAAAGTCAAATGAACAAAAAATTTACGCTTTACTTAAATTTTAATTAACTTTGAATTTCATTTTTATATTTTCTATTGTATGTTATTTTCTGTTGTACCTATGTAATTTTATTTTAATTTTATGTTTACGCCTGAAATACCACAGTTTCAGAATCAGTATTAAGGTGGTCCATCAGTTTCAAGACTCAAGTATAAAGTATAAGTAATGTTATTTACTAGTGGTCTTCTATCTAAAGGTTTTCTGTCTTCTGTAAAAAAAAGCGGACTCAATCGCAGGCAAAAGCTCTACAGTCATGCAATGTTTATAAATATATTATTTATTCTATATAGTTATATAATATGCTATATTTAAATATTCACTAATTTCTATACACTTAAATAATAATTAGTGCATATACACCTAGTTACATAAGTATACATAAAATAAACTGGTGTTAATTCCGCCAAATATCTACCAAATAAGTATATACAAAATATAGCCAGCGAGCTACAGCTCAGTACGCAATGGCAATGGGTCCGTTAGTAATTAAATAGGATTTTTATTTCTCATTAAGAGTAGGTATAGTTTACAATTACCTACTGTATTAAAACATTGTTAAATTATATCTTTACTTGAAAATGTAAATAGTTAAGTTTAGTATAATTAGTTTAATTTATGTTATTTTTTTATGTAATTTACTCCGTATGGACTTAATTTGTCTGAAAATAAATAAATTATTATTATTATTATTATTATTATTATTATTATTATTATATTATTAAATAAAATGAATTACTCGACAAACAATAGTTAAATGAAATAGACATAAAGTAAACGACAAAAAAGTGGTTTATAGAATTAAAAATAAAAACATATTAAAGTGAATAAGTACTTTCTTAAAGCAAATTAGGGCGCACAATATGAAGTATTGTTACGTAGATAGTTTTGTTAAGTTAAGACGCGTGGAATTCGTTGTTGGTTGGCCATATGCCGGCCATGTGGCGAATGAGACTTACAATTTGACACCCCGAAAAGAGGAACAAAATTGCTTTCATTGATCTTTTGTCACCAGCTTAAGGAAATAAATTCCTTATTGAAAAGGTTCATTAAAACTACTTAATTTAAGTTTTATGAGTAACTAGCGACCCGCTCTCCGCTTCGCACGGATGCAATTTGTTGTCTAATTATAAGTTATTATATACACATAAATCTACCTTTTTTATCTCTTTTCCCATAGTGAAAATCCTATCAAAATCTGGACCGCCACATACAGTCGGAATTATTTTGATTCGTAATATTGATTCGAATTTCCGAAGGCAGTAAATCCATATAAATCTATGGATCTACCACATACATACAGTACCTAGTTTTCCGTTTGAAATTTCTCCGATTCGATATTCCAAATCGAAATTCCGAAACGGAATTCCGACTGTATGTGACGGCTCTTAAAAGAAATTAGCAGAGAAACAAACAGAGGCAGACGTCGACTTTATTTTATATTATTTTTATTTATTTATTTATTATTAATACAGTAATGTTACATTTAAATCAACACTGGTGTAAACATAAACTCATTAGAGTTTCACCGCACACCATGTTCAGTTTACAGATACAGAATCATTAAAAATATAGATATTATTAAAAATATATACAGACAGGTATATATTATGTACATATTTTATATACAGATACTTATTATAATTATTCCGATTATGCTTGATTAAATCTTTTGTTGACGCTCACGAACACTTCGATTCTTTAGAAATAGGTATGTAAATATAGATATATTTCGGAGTTTTGATAATGTACGCTACTATTTGAGCTTTAATATCTAAATCAAAATTGAGATGCGCAAGAGTAAATTACCATATGCCTAAAAAGTATTTTGTGAGACCTTTATTTTATGTCTATAAACGTGAATAGGTGGTTACCCACGATGTATTCGGAAAGAATGGTTCCACAGGGACCGCCGGTAATACGGATGGAGGTACCACGGTCTCCGAAAAGGCGCAGCTGGCGACAAACGGGGGGATTTTTATAGATTAAAAATTTCACATAAACCGGTGTTTCTTACCCGGGTACCTATAGAAGGTTTTAACCCAGGTCGAAAAAAAAAATAGGTGGTTACTCTTGCCTACTACTAACACGAACAATGCTTTAAGGATGACCATAACACCATAAAAGTGAACGAGGAATAAGAAGAACTTTGCTATTCCTCGCTAATTCACCGAAACATAACAGAGCGACGCAAATGCAGTAATTTCACAATGATCTTATGTAAAAGGGTGTTTCTTCTGCCAGTAGAGCTGCCCAGTATTCTGCCATTTCTCATTAAAAAAATGACAGTCTATGTATACTAGATATCTCTACTAATAATAGAATAATAGAACAGTTAATGTTTGTTAAGTCGATATCTGTAGTTTGGGTATTTGTTCACCGCAGCTTACTAGCTGCAAATGTATAGATATGTAATGAAGCGGAGCTGGTCGAACTGGTCGAGATTCCGACGCGCGCTAACGAGCTGCGCACACGCATGACCCGAGCCACTTGGACGTAATTCGAAGAAATTAGATAAGAAAGCCGTTCTTCATACAATTTGTGGACGCCTAATTAGGATGACTAGATTGAATTGTTAGTCTCGAATGTCGGTATAATATTTAGTTACTTAACTGGCCATTTTACGACATAGGACTAATTTAAAAATATTTAACTTTGGTGATTTCTCAACGAGACAGAATTCGCAAGGACGTAACGTCGACAACGCGCCTACAAGACAGTCGGCTATAGTCCTCTGCCATTTTAGGCCTAGATAGGTTAAATAAAAATTAATTAGACAAAAAATAAATAATGGCTATGATAGAAAGAAAAGTAAAGAAGCAAAAAGCAAGTAAGAAGTAAGCAACGGGGCAGAGTATCACAGTGTATACAGCAACTATTTAAATTCTTTTAATTACCTTTTACAACTATTTAATTACCTTACACCGCCATCGCATTGTAAACTATGTTAGGAATGTTACAACAATAAATAAATGTTGTCTGTTTGTTGGTTTGTTACGCTTTCAAGCCTTAACTATAATCAACCGATCGTCATGAAATTTTGAATAAACGTCATCAGGAGTACAAAAAAGGACATAAAGTATATTTTATCCAGAAAAAAGCACTGTTTCCAAAGATTCATCTAAAAATGAAAATAAAGAATTCAACGCCTGACAAAAAAGATTAAATAAATGTTTTAACACATAAGAAAAAAGGGCGCGCACGAAGTTGCGGACAAAAGCTAGCTTAAAATATTATTAGGTATACTTGTAAGATATTTAGTAATTTCGCGAAGAGACGCGTTAACGACAGAACAATGATTGTTTGCGACCCTTATCTCAGCTGCGTCTAATGTTTTGTCTTCTGTGTTAGGAATCAAGTGATATGTGGCTCTAGCCTTACGATTTAAGGATTCTAAAATTTGGATTGATTTTTAAAAATATTTTTGAAAGTGACCCAAATTAAAGCGATTCACTGAACAGTTCTGCGTTAGTAGATCAAACCCTCAATAAATGACGCGTTAAGAATTTAAATATACTTAGGTATTTTTTGAAAATCTTCACCCGATTGAAAATGGATCTATTGATTAAATTGACTATTGATGTTGTATTAGCAATAATTGGAATCTCAGGTCCTTGTTATCCATGAGTCCAGTTGGTTAATTGATATAATGGATTTATTGATGTTATTTATGATTACTTTTATGATATCTTATCAATATGCATTAAGTAAGATATTACTATTTTCAAGAGGCGCTATCAGGACTAACAATAATTACTAATCTTAGATCTTTTAAACTACGGAACGGATTTAAATGCGATTTTCACTAATTGAAAGAGCGGGCGACTGCACCCGTGCGAAGCTAGGAGCTGTTCGCTAGTATACCTACAATAAATATAACATAGCGCGGAACAAAAGATCTTTATCACTTTTGTGCAACGATCCGAAGACTAATGTTAACAACTTACGATCAGGTAGACCTAGTCACACTTAATAAATTTTAAGAAATTAAAATTTAAAATTTTATATAATTTACTAATTTTATTTATTATAAGAAATTATTTAATACAACGAGTATCTTTTGGAACTGCGTTTTTTCTGGATGAAAAGTAAGTACCCTATGTTCTTTTCTGTAACACCTGACAAAGTCTATGCATAATATTATGATGATCGTTTGAATAGTTAAGTCGTGAAAGCATATAACAAACAAACAAAAACATATTCGCATTTTTATACTTAGTATTAGGTGTAGGTACAAATAGTACGTACATATTAATAACGTTTATGCAAAATTAGTGAAATTGTAACAAACAAATAAACTCACTTTCGCAATTATTAGATATTTAATTTCTTTGACTGAAGAAAACGAATAAAACAAACTATCTACTATAAAAGACCGCATCTATTATTTAGGTACATCAAGGTTGACGTCATGCACTCGGTAAACGCTCTATAAATGCAGTATATGAAATTGCGAGGTCGATACACTTTATTGCTGTTGAAATAAGGTTTATATTCAAAAAAAAACTGGATGTCGTTGACGTGTCACTTGGAGTACGTGCATTACTGTAATAACTCGAACAACAATAGCGTGAGTTGTCGGCTTGTCACAGTTCGCTTGTTTGATAAACTTACGACTGTAGGTACATACACAGTATGAGAAAGCGAAAATGCAGAATTCCATTTTGCAATTAACTAGCTTTCACGTGCGTATATAAAGTTAGAAAGTAGCCTATATCTTTTCTGAAGTTTCGAGCTATCGTCAAGCCAAATTTTAACAAAATCGATCCTTTAATCAACAATCATAAATCAGGCGTTAACAATTATAAATCAACAATCATAGATTTTTAAGCGTTTTAATACCTAAGACCTAACCTTATAGGTAGATGGATATTCCTAACCTTATTTATAAAAAATAAGTACCAATGTAACATACCTAACGAACGTTACATTAGGTTAGTAACATACTTGCTTGCAAGGTGCAGCAGTGCATGTTTACTTATTTCCAACTTTATCGCACTTTCCATTAGTGAAAATTGTATCAAAATCCTTTGGGTGGTTTAGAAAAAGTTAGCGAAAAAACAAACACAGGCGGAGAGCGACTTATTCTATAACTAGCTGGTGCCCGCGACTTCGTCCGCTTTCAAAATGTTATATAGCCTAAAGCCTTTCTCGATAAATGGACTAGCAAACAGAAAAAGAATTTTTCAATTCGAACCTGTAATTCCTGAGATTAACGCGTTCAAGCAAACAAACTCTTGAGCTTAATAATATTACTTAGTATAGATTTGTTTGGATATATACCTAACCAGATATAGAATAGTTATGCCAGCAAATATGTATATAGGAATATATTAGATAATATTGTAAATGTAACTGGCTTACTTCTAATAAGTAAATACCCTAATAAGTAATAAGTAATGAGTAATGTACCCTGTTGATAAAGCGTGCATCTACACTTATAGTATGAAATATTTTATTTTACACCTATATAGGTAGGTACCTATAACCTAAATCATCGCATTTGAAACATTCCAATTAAATTCCGAAGCAATAACAATAATAATTATCACAAAATTTCTGTATAATGCCAGTTAAGCTTTCCCTTCTATCAATCCTTTCATGAACACTTTGCATTTTACTAATCCATGTTGGGAAACGCATCAATTTCTGGAACACTTCATTGAACCCGTAACTGTGCGACGTGTCTTCCCCACAGATAACCGAGTGGGGGATCCATGCCCCGCGGGCTTCAATTTCCGCTGCTTCACCTCTCCTAACCCCCCTTACAACCCTCCCGCACACCCTCCACTAATTTTATTAAAACAGCGAGAGGGATGAATTTTATATTATGCATTCCGGGTGCGTTTTGTGTGAGTCTGGGATTTTTTCGCTGTGGCGTTTTTAAATATAATTCTTCACTTTCGAACGTTTTGACGAAATTGCTGTTGTGTTTCGGTGAGTGAGTAAGGGATATTAGAGCCCATTACCCCATCCCTTCCCTATCCCTTATCCTTAATCCTTCTATGGTCGGTAGCGCAATTGCAGCACCTATGGCGTTGCTTGTGTTATAGGCGACGGTAGCCACCTACCATCAAGTGGAAAGTCAGCCTGTCTGTCGACCTTAACTTTAAATAAAAAATAACACGAAATAATTAGTCTAATAACGAAATAATAGTATTTATAGGCGACGGTAATCATCTTCCATCCATTGGAATCTCACATTAGGGTGGAAGCATGATGGGTGGCAACAGTGACAGTACAAAAATCTTTATCTGTAGTAAATACAACAATTATTAGTCTAAGATCCGAACTAACTACTGGTAAACTACTGGTATTAACTAAAAAATATTAGTATAACAATAACAATATAACACGAGCCAATCATAGAACATAGGTACATAGTAATCATTGGACCCAATGGATCGTGCTCCAAAGTCAAACTTTGAGAAACATTTCTACGATGATCAAGCGAACCCAGCTTCCATAAATCTGCTTGTTATAAATTCATTTGAGGTCAAGATGAGAACAATGAGATATAAAAAAAAAATATTAAAAAATGTTATGATAATAAATAATATTCTTGTAAATAAAATTGTAATAATTATAAATGCAACTCCATTTTTTAGAAAATTTATTAGAAATATAATAGAAGCCCATTTTCAATATCCATATTACGGAGATTCAATAAGGGTCCCAATCCCTTATCCATATTCCTAATATGATCGGTAGCGCACAGGCAACACCTATGGCGTTGTTTGTGTCATAGGCGTCTGTAACTAATCGTTAACTATAAAATTTATTACAATATTGACAAAAAGTTCTAAAATAAAACACAAAGATCATTTTAAAAAAATTGTGTGTGTCAGCTCCGACACACGATTGGAGTTTACTTCTTAAGAACGATTATAAAATTTAAATTTTCACAATTCGAACACGCCGAAATAACAACATTGTTCTTTTTTTAAATAATATTGTGTTGATGGCGCAATATGTCTGAAACTTCAGATGTTCTAAAATATTCAAAAAATAGAACGTAACTATAACGCATAACATAACGCATTCGTGTGACAATTTCGATTTTATTCCCATAAATTTTCATACCACGGGCTTATATATATATATATATGCAAATCGATTCTTAAGGAATAAACTCCAGAAATTACAAAAAAAAAAGATTCATGGCATAAATTTAGAATTTGCAAACGCGACTATATTTATTATGGAAGTCGTTCCATTCCATATCAAATGTCGATTTAAAAAAGACGAAACAAAACTGTTAAAGGTTATATACCTGCTCATTAAAAGTGCAGGTCTTCAATGACGTCATTAAAATTTATCGCCATTATGAAACAAGGTTGCGAAATGAATTAACTAGTTGTTAACATTGAACTGATATGGCACCAGGATGTTTTCGCTTCTAAAACCTAATCTGATCAACGAACTAGACACTAATTTAATACAGTCCATAAAACAAAATATAATTATTATTTTTGATACCAATATAGGTATCAATGCAAAATTAACATCATACTTTATGTCTCGGCTTAAGAATTTATATCTACGAGTATACTATTATTATAAAGAAAAAAGTTTTGTATTTTTGTTTGTAATGAATAAACTCAAAAACTACTGGACCGATTTTAAAAATTCTTTCACCTATAAAAAGCTAACATATCAGCGAGTAACATAGTATTTTATTAATAATATTTTATTAAGTTACGCGGGCGATGTCGCGTGGAACAGCTAGGATTTTTTATATACCTACTTAATGACTTTGAATTGTGATGTCGTATGATCCTTGACGTCACCTTTAAATATATTAGCGACACGCTCTGGTTTTGCGCGTAGTTAGGCGTATTTTTTTAAATTATATACACAAACCTTCAAAGTTAGTGGAGAAACACATAGAAGCAGACAGCGACTTTATTTAATAATAGACATTTTTATATACAGAAACCATTCCTCGTTTATCCCTCTTTCCATTAGTGAAAACCGTTTCAAAATCCGTTAGCTAGTTTACAGTAGTTAGCAGAGAAACAGACAGACGCGGACAGGCTCGACCACTTTTTTGCAAAACATTGGTTTTCTACATATTATTATGTAAAAATTAATTTAGATTTTATTAAGTATTTATATAATCTAGATATCCATGAAAAAAACTGATGGTGAAAAACGCATTAAAATCCGTCGCTTTAGAAGGAGTTAACAGATATACCGACAGAAAGATGCGGAGAGACTTTAAATTACCTATTCCTTCTTAGCAAGGAAGGATGTAATCTTCTTTAATATTCCCGAAGTTATATTTGTGTGGTGTTGTGTTTCGCTAAGTGAGTAATGCTAGAGCCCACTTTCTTTTTCCTTCCCAATGTCCTGCTATTTTCGGCAGCGCACCTGTAGCTTTGTATTTTACCTATAGGTGACGATAGCCTGTCAAAATTTCATTTTTCTTCTCATTATTTTTTTATAATTATTACAATTCTATAAAAGTAACATCCGTAATTAGCTGTTAGGTATGTTTTTGTGTTTGTCTGTAAATTTTATGTTAACAGCTGTGGGTTTTGTGATAGATAAATAAATAAATAAATAATTAAAAATTAAAAAGCACAATTAACAGGTTATTCAATATTTTTCAATAAATCGTTCAGTAAACGATATAAAAAATATTGAAAGAATAATAGGTATCAAACGAAACAGTCATTATCTCTTCTTTAATAACCGTGGTTTGACTCGCCAATCAAAAGACTCGTACATAAAATCAAGTCTACTCAACACAATCGTTCTAAGTTAAGACATGATTCATGCATATTGTGCGTAGGATTCCAAGAAATCTCCAAGAACATTTAACTAACACGAAATAGGTATCTATGTAAATACGATGTAGGTAGAATCAGGCGGGATATTATTGGTTATAAAGGTATAGGCCTACATTTTTTTAATTGTTAAGGTCGCCAAACAGTCTGACGCCTTGATGCCGGTAGCTGGCTACAGTCGCCTATTAACCCAAACAACGCTCATAGGCGAATTTAGATAAATGGGTTTGTACCTAGGTCTTAGGGGGTAGGGAAACTTTAATACTAACTATTACTTATAATATACACAAGTACTCACTTCTTTCATAATTAAATGAAAAAAAATGAATGTATGGTTTTGAAAAAAAAAAGTAGGTACCTACAAGTGTTTTATATTAGTGTGTATAATATATATATACGATCCATGACATTGGTTTTCATAAATATAGAAATACTAGCGACCCTCTCGGCCGGAGTACAAATTTTATATACACAAACCTTCTCCGTTTATCGCTCTTTTCATTATGGAAACCGAATTAAAACCGGTCTACCCATTTTCGAGTTTTTGAAGCATATACAAACCAACTTAACATTTTACCTCTCCAGCACGAAAAGGGTGCTGTTGGTGCCTAAAAACTCGCAGAAAAATCGATTCTTGATGCGAGCGTGATTCGAAATTCGAACAATTTAACTTACAGGAATAAAATTTTGATTTTATTAGTGTGTCCAGCCATAGCCGACTAGAGTTGGCGTTTCACAGCCGTTCAGTAACTGGTTCAGCATCAGGTCTTGGTGTTTTTGTACTGTTTTGGTAAATATAAAAAAAAATGAGTACGTCCCCAGAACTAACCCTAGAAGAATGGTCTAACCCCAGAAGAATTAAGAGAACAAGTTTCAAATGCCGAACTTAGCTTTCTTCCAGAAAAGTCCCGTGAAATATATCTTCATACGTACGAATTATTTCATTCGTACAAACATAGAGACAGGACCCTTACCTAACACGCAAGTAAATAATACGACCATCACATTTCCGAACAAAACTGTTACCTTTAATAACGAAATAAAACGAATTCAAGTTACCTGAATAAACGAAACCTATGTTTTATTAAATTAAATTATGCACTCGGCATAATTTAATAAAATATAAAATTATTTCTAAAAGTAACTAATCAACGCTTTACTTGCAGTTCGTGAAAGAGGCCCAAGACATTGTAAAATACTTACTTAAAGAGATTTTTGTGTGAAATAAACGAAACCTAATCCCATTTCCTAGAACAAAACAGTATGATGGAAATAAAGAAAATAAATGGAAATAAGATAGATTAGAATAGAATAGGCGGGAATATCACCCGCTAGGCATAAAAGATGATGTATGACAGAAGAAAATTGAAGACCGAAAGTAAGAGAAGTAGCAAAAGCGAGAACTAGTATGAATGGAATAGCAAATACAAGCTGCGGCATATGTCGGAGGTTTTCTAAATAAATAACTAAAAAATATTAATAATTACCTGTTTATTTCTTTCAAATGTCTTTCCGTTTCTCCAGTATACCGAGATATTTTTATTAAAACCATACGTTAATAATGGTTAAAACATTTGACACGAATTTTTATAAATCAGTACCATTTACATCAAACATCAGGAGTAGGTAGGTACTCGTACATAGAAGGACAAGTCTACCATAATTTGTGTGTCCTTACAATAATAAATTCAATTTATGTCCGCAAAAAGGCGCCAAAAAACCACATGGCGCAGCACAATGCATGGCATAGAAATTTGCACAGATATTGCAAAAAGCCGGTTTCCTTCTCGGAATATTATCATTGTGAGGGCGACATTACAAAACGCGCAATTTTGCCTCGTACACAGCCCTTTAAGTAGGTAGAGTCGGGTGTTTTATTACGAACATTGCGGTCATTGTAATATCCATTCTAATGCCAAGAGTTAAGGTATGTTTTTGTAATCACGCTTTTAAGCCAGGGATCAATGAGAACCCCTCGAGTTACTTACCGGGTTTCTCTTCGCTTTTATAAATGTAGCCTTCGTCGCTTTTAAGCGTTTAATAGTCTACACCCAAGAAGAAAACTGTTGTTTTTTTTTTAATTGTTTGTATACCTATTAAGAATAAAATATTCAGCCTTTTCCTGTCAAAAAGAGCCCAAATTTGAATTTTGAAAACGCTTCTAATTTTTTAAGAAAAAACTGACTGAAATGTAATGTACCTAGTACAATTTTGGAATTAGCTCATTGAACCTTTTCATTTGATAACTCGATAGGTTTCTGAAACAAAAAAATTTTTTTTCATGCATTTCGAAGTTCAACATCTTTTGAAACGAACTCACAGTACCCCCGATTTCCTTGACATATTATTATACAATCCAACATACCTATAGCTATTCAGATCGCCTCACACAGAACATAATTACAGAATGTGGTGATGGCCATCAATGTCAACGCCACATTCGTACCTATATTCTTGGTGCAATCCTAAATCAAAGGCCACCATAACATCTTTAACTGAGGATTTAACATGCGCCTATTCGGATGTTTGATTCCGACCATCCGAGCAACATTGCGTTGTTTGGAGTCAATCCGCCATTTTCTAAAAGCAGCTAATGTCCTTTTCCTCACTATACTTCGTTTATGCCAATCGTCAACTGTTCTCTTCAATTCCACCCTCTTCACTTTGTCCTATCAATCGAACCAACGGGAAAAAAGGCCGCGTCGTCTGAACTGTCGAGCACGCGACGCGTCAGCGCGGACCTCTTTCACGTCATATAAATATTTGTTGAAACGGGCGTCAATACATTTTACTAAATTAAAAAATATTAGCGATCTTAAATAATAATAATTTTAGAAACTTTTTAAAAATATGCTAGATACAAGCTGGTATTAATAACATAGTAACTTATTACCTAATGCCTAAAATTTTATGTGTAACTAAGTTTAATTAAGTAAAGTAATTAATTAGTTAATTAAGTAAGTAGTTAAGTATAGGCTGGGCAAATTACTTTCAGGAGTCTTAAACTGGATAGCTTGACTGGTGCCATTTGACTAAGAACCTTTCAGAAGAACTTGCACTTGTATCGTCTAGTTTTGCTTGTGCATACGAGGCGTCGGTAGCCATTTACCAACTGGCAGATCTTCAAGTTTGTCTGCCATCATCACCCATAAAAATATAAACGGCACCAATATTATAAAAAAATAACGTAAAAGAAATAAATTACTTTATATCCACTAACGCAGCGGTGTCTACAGATAATGATCAGACATCAATTTATACCCTTGTTCAGAAAGGGGACAACGGACAGTTAAAAGTCTTGGAGGAAATGAAAGAAAGATAGTTTTTTATTTGATTACATTTTATGTTCCTCGTAATTAAAAAAATATTTAAGGCTTCTTTAAATATGATATATAAACAGCGCAAATATCTTTTATTTTATTCCTGACTCAATTTTTTTTTATTTTACAATTAGTGTTAGGTACATTTGTGTTTCATAACTACTTAGCTACGAAAAAATTTTAAACTTTAAAAAATTTAAAATTTAAATTTTTAATACTTAGTTAACACTTTCCCGTTTTAAGAGAAAGGAAAAAGGAGACAAAATATATACTTCAAACCGGCCAACTTTGCCCGCATTTTTGCGTAATAATATTAAGATATTGGGAACAATATACCCTATATCATAAAGTAAACATGACCATTATGGTTATTACTATAAAATACGCCAAATCACAAAATATAGCGTGTCTGCACCCAATAGAATTCTGAAAGCGCTGAAAGAGCTGGGCAAAGTTACCTGCCGAAGTGTACAACATTGCTCAACCTTGATTTCTGAACGAATATCAGGCCTGAAGCTCTGGTAATAAGAAACGTCTTAGCGAATGCTGAAAAGCTGCCATTCTTAATGTTACTATGTCTATATCATTATCTATTATTTTTATGTTATTGAGATGGGCAATGTTACACTCCACGCCAACTATATTTTCATACACACTGAAACACTGGGTTAGGGTTGTCTATCACCTTCTTTCTATGTAAATATTAATACAGTTTTTTTATTATTTAAAAATGGTTCAAAAATGTTTATATTATTACGCAGACAACTTAACAGGTAGTTAAACAATTTTTGCTATGAATAATATTTACCTTAATAATAAAATATATAGGTAGATAGGTTAAGTAAATGACAAGTTGACAACTTTAACACTGTTTTTGTAGTCGTAGTTAAATTAACTAATTAACATTAAATGTGGTCACACTTAGGTATGTCAATGCACATTCGGCAAACATTGCCCACTGCACTATCTCAGAGAATTATGAATTATAGATCTAATAAAATGAAGAATCATAAGCGTAGTGATCTGTTACAACTCTCATATTAAAATTACGCATCTTCGAAATGTAATCAGGTCATATTGTTAAAAGGTAATCACTGATTTTGGCCCACTTCACATACACCCAACTTTGAATGCGTGTTACTGATAAATGAATAAAGTCAGCAAAACATCGATCGGTCAGTGTGAACAGACATTTATTTAAATTTGACCAGAAATTAAGAAATTAGACTATTTCTTTAGAGAGAGTTTCAATCCATAGTTGAAGTTATTTTTTGTTCTTGAGCAAATTTACCCGCCTGCCCAAAGAGTATAGTAATATATCGCCTGCCCTAAAACCTAATTTGAAACGTCACTGTCACGTCACTTTTGATAATTAAGTACATATTAATGTCTATAGCTATTACTAAAGTATACTTTCTTTTTTAGTACCTAAATAAGAATAAGTCCATTTGATGTGATAGTGTATAAACAAAATCAAGTTTGCTGCAGATGCGCCACCAATATCTTAGTGGGGTAAAAAGGTAAGAATATGGATAGGCTAAGAGGATGGGCTCTGACATCCCTTAAGCTCTCACTGGAACGCAAGAATACACAATCTGTTATGTTAACGGTCATGTAATAAATTAAACCAGAAAGAAAGGGTACTAAAATACAATGAAATAATTATTTAATGATAAACACAACTGCCATTCGCAACTTTGCAAATTGTTGAAAATAAAATATGACAAGAAAAATGTTCGCTTGTTTTTTCCGTTGCTAACTTCCCAACCCTTCTTCTTTTCTTTTTGTATCCCGGCAACCACAAACTTGCAAAGATACCATGACTTCATGGCGCGATCGGTGTTGCCAATGTCACTATATAATATCATGATATATACCTATGCTGTTTTAGGGATTCCAAGTTTTTTCTTAAGAAAAGGGCGTGGCAGAAGTTTGTTGAAAGTCCATTTGATCAAGGCTAACACAAGAAAATATTAACAGCTTAATCTTGATACGGGATAGAAACACTTCAGCAGAGAATTTGCTCCACAGATTAATTAAACGAGGTGAAATTTCTAGTTATCATGGTGTAATTAAGTTAGTTTGGCCGCCAAGTCGAGACAAACAAACAAACCGCCAAATTCCAGCACAGCGGTACCATTCTTTTCTTGAAGCGAATCACGGCACTTTTGACCCACCTGTAACTTCGTCGTGGATAAAGCATGAAGTTTGATTTAATTTCTAGTGATCAAAAGGACTATAACTGGCTATATTACTTACCAAATATGTGATATGTTATTACATAAAATCCTCTGAGAAAATCAATAGAGACAGGAGTGGGCTTTAAGAAAATCAGTAGAAAAAGTATCTATAAGTATATTTTGTACGGCACATATGACAAAAAACAAGCACATTGTCTGTCTCTTGTGTTTATGCCGGCTAATCTCCGAAACGGCTGGACCGATTTTAACGGGACTTTTACTGTTATTGATATTAATCTTATTGATATTAATATTAATATCAATAAGATTATATTCATAATACCGCGGGCGCCCCACATGGATTCCGCAGCGAATAGTGGCCGAAATAAAGTCGCTTTCCGCTTCCGTCTGTTTCTCCGTTAATTTGTTCTAAATGGCTTCTTCCATTTGTGAAATCCAGTGGGTGGCCACCGTATTTCACAAATGGAAGGAGAGCGACAAGCGAAAAAGATTGTGTATTTGCATCCGTGCGAAGCCGGAAGCGGGTCGCGATAGAAATCAACCATTCTATTGATGCCCAAACAGTGCACAAAGTTAAAGTAGGTAAGTAAGCGAATGTCCTTAGCTTTTCTTGGACGGAAATAGTGGGTAGATATTAGCCCTACAAATAACTACACAACACTTTACACGGTACTACATAGTGTCTACTAATATAGCAATGATTTCCTCGCAAACTAAGCGCATAATATATGAAACAGATTAAGTATTAAGTATATCAGGTATACATCAGAATATCTTTATTCTAACACATCCCAGAATACGCCCAGAATGTGCCATTGTATTGAATCCACAAACGATTTTTGCTGTATATTATTTTCGTGTATATCTTCCCTACAGAATACACGTATAAAACGATATATACTTAATACAAACAAAATTATTTTCCCACCGTAAAAAACTAAAAATACTTAAATAAACTCCATGAATTTCCGACCGTCACAGACGAACAACGCTGCGTCTCTCTCCGTTAATATCTGTATCGTATTTAAAGTGTAACAGTCAGCATATTATGTCCCAAATATTTAAATTGCTCAACTACCCTTAGTGAAATTATTGCCGTGGCTTTTATAGAAACAACTTTGTATCCATACCTATTCGCTTTGCTAGCGCTGTATTTAATACTCCTATATTATTTACCTACAAGCCTTTATCAGTTGCCGGATACCACTAACTGAGGCGTTAGTCGAGATACCTATATCAAGTCAAATAAAAAATTGGTTGGTCAACTTCTCTGGATTTGTGTCCACTTTGTAGACTTCATAGGTTTAAATAGTTTTACTATTTAAAAGTTCTTAGTACCTACTTTTTTCGGCTTTGGCGAAGATAACAGCCAGTCAATTTTAATTTATAATAGTTATGGCTACCCAAGCAACATCAGGCGAGTTGTCATGAATTTAATTGCTTGCCTGCTTGCCTTAGATTAAATAAAAAAAGGAAAGAGATAGTCACAAAATTGGTGGATGTGGACCGCTATGAATCAGTGGAAATGAACTTGTGAGAATAAATGAACAATCCCACAACACTGATCTAATAAAACATTGTTGGCTCTATTCTTGAGAATATATTTTTTATGTAAGTACACGTCCTCAATGGTTATGTACCTACACGTCACCAGGCATTTGATGGTATTAAGAGTTACCATTGCCTATAATAATACCAACAAAGATAGAGGAGATTCAAGCTCATGTTGTCATGAGCATAGCAGAAAATTCTATTGTCTTGCACAATATCTGTTATCGAAGTAATTAATATAGGTACAAAATACACAGTGTAATAAGTCGCCATCCAAAACGACTCTAAAGCTACGGACAGACATGCTCATTACTAGCATGCTTTCGTGCTAGTAATGAGCAAACGCTACTAAGTAGCATGTGTGTCACAACGTTGCTAGTAATAAGCATGTTTATTTTTAGCATGCTCAAAAATCGTTGATGGTTGATCGTTTGATTTTCGAGCATGCTACCTGATGCGCGGGTGGAAGGGGGCGTGCTCCGAGAATGTCTGAACAGGTTTCCTTATAAGAATGCTAGTGTATGGCTAGTACGTTTATTTAGGAGCATGCTTAAAACTAGCATGCTTATTGGTGGCAATGCAGTTGCATGAGCATGCTAGTTTTAAGCATGCTAGTAATGAGCATGTCTATCAGTAGCTTAATGCTCTGTCCAGCCCGTCGGGATACCCATAAGAGGGAAGCTTGGAAGAAAGAGCCATCAGTCAGAGCTTTTATTATACTTTTTTAGATACCTAAATATTATTGAAATTACTTGATACTTACTACTGCCAAATATGGTAAGTACCTATACAATCTGTGGCTTTCCCTTCAAATTCATAATTTTCTTAGATATTGCATTAAGTACAAAGCACATATCCAGATCTGAGACCTACTTAGATCTAGATAAGACCTAACTCTAGCAATTGACATCTCGTATATCAATCTTAACTAATAGATATCTAAGTAATACCTAATTGTATAATTCTTAAATGAGTATTTCAAAAAACATTGTCCCAAGTCTACAGTTACTCAAAGTGTGTGCATCAATCATGACGTTTTCTAAATAAAGCGACGGTGCTATCTATAGGACGTGTCAAATCAACGCAAGCTGTGTCTATTTATCGCGCCATATCTCTCCGCCGTCAACAATGCCCGGGCCCACGACAGAATAAATAAAATGAAATGTGCGCGCCGCGCCCGGATCCGGGGACCCTTCACGCTACTACGTAATCCAAAATGTCCGTCACTATATTTTTCTATATGAACGACGGAACGAAGAGCCGACCGAAATAAAAAAAAAAACGAAGCTGGAAATTTAACGTATTCTAAAGTGAGAGAGAAGTACGCAGCTGGTTGGCAGAGGGCGGGGCGGGGCACCGCGTCGTGTGCTCTCATTGGTCAACCGACACCGTCGCCCGCCGCCTGTGTTCTTCGACCAATCGCTGTACATTTCTTCCGTTCCCCTCGCACCCGCGGATCCCACTATACCGACCGCGCACGAATGCGACCCGATTCGATACGTCCGAAAATGCCTTAGTTACTTGGCGTACGCTGTGTGGACTGGACGTTTTGCTGTAAATTTTTCGTGAAACACTAATATCACAGTTCTGTGTAACCAATGTTGTGTAAAGACATTCAGAGGTGTAATATGTGTTTTAATTGAAAATACGGCATCGAGGATATTTAATACAGGTACCGCTACTAGTTTTACATATAAATGTACTAGATTGTTTAAAAATAATAGTACTTTTGTTTAAAAATGTTGCAAACATTCTGTAGTCGCGTAATAAACATAAATTCGAACGCCGGATGATCGAACGTAAAAGCGGTGTCCTCGTAATCAACGTAGGCTGAGCGGTCTGGCAACGTAGCGCGTAAATAATAGGGTAGGCGCTCGGTCTTTCTCTCGCAGCTGGCGCATAGTGGCAACGTCGCACCCGCGGGTAACGTGCCTCCTCGCGCCCCGCTCGTTGCGGGGAATCGCCGCCACCGTGTCGAGACGCATTCACTTCCAGCGGCTGTCGAGCCAACGCATTATACCTACTAAGCTATGCCGATACTACTTCAATCAAATAATGTCATATTATCAAATTAATTGACGTATCTACTTTTATATTTTGGCACTATATTTTATAACAATTACATATACTTTTTTAGTTAAATTTACTAAGTATATAAGTGTATTATATACCTACCTATTTAAATATGGTCATATAAAAACAGCCTATATTACCTAGATAATACAAATTTACATCGAGAAAAGTTGTTTTCAGATTTTATTTATAAATATTACCCACACAATACATGAAACTGTAGAACAAGTTTTGGTGAAATGAAAATATAACTTGTTTACAGATATCGGGCGATGTTTACTGGCTCGTGGCGCTCTCTGTCGGCGAACGGGTAGAGTGAAAGCGGTGAGGGGCGGGGGCGCGCGGGACGAAGCTCTTTTCCCCTACTCCAGTTCGCTCCGAGATTTCATAGAGGGAGGTTACGTTTGACGGACTCTCTGACGACGCGCATAAGGAAAATTTGCGCGGGAAGTTTAAAACGTGACCGAGTCGGAACTGTGGATACACATTGGATTGCAGTGCACTATAACACTTGGATGCAGTGACTGGGATCGCACACTTATTGGATTGCAGTGCTTATTTTTGGATTTTGGATAATTTCAACGCAACAAAACTGGGGATGCATAAGATGGAGTTGGGCGATAGCGTGTACGCCGCAGAGCGGATCATGAAGAAGAGGATTAGAAAGGTAGGTTTCTCGTTGACAATTAATAATGCATTTTGTAACGGAGTTTTGGCTTGCGAAATACGCAATCGAGATCGCACAAGGCGTGTGTTTCAGCACATACGTGGCTATAATATATATTATATTTATATGTCAAAATAAAAATATATAGAAAGCTGTGTAACATGTTAAAAAATATATTTTGCCTTCACAGCTCCTAAGTTTCACGTTGCTATAATATCTATGTTATGTATCCTATGTTACCTAATATATTTATATAGGTACTTAGCTGCGTGTGGTTAATCTAAAAATACAACAGAAAATAAATATATCATATCTAATATATGCCTTGCTATCCTACCCCTAATAAAGTAATATTATGCAAAAACAGCTTAACGAATTTGGATGAAATTTGGCACACAGATAGTTGATATACTTGAATTAACATTAGGAAAATTTAGTTTTGGAAAAATGTTTAGTTCCTGTGGGATTTTCAAAAAACGAACTACGGTTCGTACGAAGTCTCGTCAACAGCTAATAATATTATATTAATTTACATTATAGCTACGTTTATGCTGTGCTTTAAAGTCGGTGCATTTCGTTGGAACCTGCTCGTTTCACAACTAAACAATAACCGAACACATTTGACAATGACGTTTGCCTGACAGCTAGCTCATTTGACATAATACATTGCATGGCTTAATTTAAATTTCGTGTATGGAATCTCAGCATTGTGATCCGGCCAGCAGCTGTTCGAGGGATGTAAGGGTTTTTTTGGGTACCTACCTATTTATTTCTTTTCATTCATTCGTGTTTATCGTCTCTTGTTGTCAGAGTAGGTCTCCCCTTGCACGGGTTATGGGTTATGTTAAGAAACTGAACGCGATAGTGAGAAAATTATAATGCCTCTTTGTAAATGCCCTTCTTTAAGAGATTACATTTGAGATTTTGACATTTATAAACAAGTTTCGACCGGACCGTTCGCAAGGGGGTTGGTTGCCTTGTGTTTTTGATACTGTTAGGTCTTAGGAGTGATATTCTCAGAATTAAATTTTAAGTTGCAGATCATGATAGTAGATCACTACGTCAATTTATTTATTTTAATAATATGATTGTTTTTGGCCCGTTTGAATATTCAATGCTTTCATATTATGATTTCCATACTTATCACTTTTATATGACATAAGTAAATATATTAAGCATTTTTTGTAGATTACATTTTTTTTCCTGATTTATAGCATATTTGGAGTATATTTAGTAGGTGGGTACCGAGGTATGTACAATCCGTTTTTTGCAGCTGTCTTATCTTGTAAACAATTTTTTGGAAAATAGATACTTATTAATTTTTTTGCTTACTTAGGCAGGTATAGTATTTTATACGAAATTACTTAATTATTTAGAAAAAAAAAAGATTTGCAAAATATACCTAAATAACATTGAATAACACTTAAATAATTCAGTATTATATATTTCATGAATAGAATTAAATCTTACTGTATACTTAGTTACTTTAACTACATACTTAATTGTTTACAAAATAAGAAGAATGATTATAATTTTTTTTTATGTTACATGCATTTTTAATAACTAAGTAATACTTTTAATAATAGTAGATATTTTATTTTGCACTAGCGACCCACCGGTGGCTTTGATGCAGTTTTTTTCAGCAAATTACCTATATATACTTACACAAACTTTCTTCTTTTTATCGTTCTTTCCATTAGTAAAAACCGTGTAAAAATCCGTTGGGTGATTTAAAAGGAGTTAGCGGAGAAGTAGGTAACACAATTGCAGAGAAAATACCTTAGAAAGCCACTGTATTAGGGAACCAATCAAACAACAATTAGAAAAAAAGAATTCGACTCGACTCCTTTCAATAAAATTCTTCCGATACTTTTTACTTTTACTTACCTATTATTTCCGGTAATAGCAAATAGCAATAATTCCGATATTTACTTATTTAGGATTTTTTCGAATTTAACCAAATACTTACTTGCTTTTTTTGTGCAAAATATCATTATTGTGACTGAGTAGGTAGACGTAGAAAGCGTAATATTGTAATATTAGTTAGGAATTATGATAAAAAAGGGGTAGGTAAATATTTTATATTTTCGTCCGTCTTTTTTATTCCGTTTTGAAAATAGTTCCCGTTTTCCGCTTTAGTTCTGAAAATAATCTTTAAATGGCGCGAGGATCGTCGTAGAAAATTCTAGTTAGTAATATATTACTGAATAACATTGCTTAAGAAATAAACATTGCTTAAGAAAGTACCTATACCTAGGTAGTTAAAAATCTTTAATTTTTAAGTAAAATTTTAGGGATAATATTAAGTATTCATAGCTTTATTTAATAGGTCCTACCTAAGTGTTTGTTTCAATTTAGAACTAAGTATATTTTTTTTATCAAGAAAGAGAGAGAGTTGGATTTGAAATTGTTGTAGGTATTTTCAACAATAATTTAATGGATAGGTCTAGTTCGGTTTGAGACCATCTGAGCACGTCGATCGTATCTGGAGAACAGGTAAGTATGACCCAGTCGTTGAAAGATTGGATCTTGTAAACACAAGACAGATAGCTTCTAAGAACTTTTGCCAAATGCTAACAAAATATCCTCGCAGACCGACTCTATTGCGTGCGTGACCCCTTCAGTTAAGAAATTTGATAGAATCGTGCTTTCAAGGGTCTCTTGGAGTTAATGGCGGTACAGTGGCACAACAGTGCCAGACCAGTTTTTAACCCTAAAGTCCTTAGTTAAGGCCTGATTGAGGCACCTGCCTCCTCCATTCAAGAGCCGTCTTTGTAAGTTACTAGTAATTAGGTTTAGCACCAGTCTAGTGGCTGTGTATAACGGGAAACGCCCATTTACACCGATGGGACCGCTGTACTGTCTATAGTTGAAAACCAACAGAACAGAATCTATCTGAAATCTATTAGGAATGACTATATAATTGCAGTTGCGAGGCAGAAGCTATATACAGTATAGTTGCCTCACTGTTTAGACGACCTACTGTATGCTATATCATATACAAAACTTGATCCAGCCATCTAGCTAGTGAGAGACTCCGAAATGACTATCGGGACTGAGATCGTCGAATCGTTATCCCACATGTCGGCGAACTCGCAAGCCAAGTCCAAATTAGGACCGAGCATTATTTTTATGATTTTTTATTATTATATCAAGCCCCAATTTTAATACGAAGTTTTGAGATGGACAAATAAAAACAAATATTTATAATCGGAATTGGCTTTATTGTTTTTCAAAACATTTTCCATTAAGATCAATACACTTTTGCATGCGTTTGAACCAATTGTCGTAGCACTTTTTCCATTCCGATTGAGTACCTCCAAAACATGTGATTTGAACGCATGAAGCGCTTCTTCGGGCATTGAAAAACGTTGACCTCACAATTTATTTTTGATCTGCGGGATCAAGAAGAAATCATTGGGTGCCAAACAAAGACTGTACGGCGGATGACCCATCAATTCGATGTTTTGACTGCTCAAAAACGTTTTTGTTTGAGCTGATGTGTGAGAGCTGGCTGGAGAATGATTCGTCTTCTGCGTTTAGTTTCCCTGATTTTTCCGAACACTTCTGGTAAACAAATACTAGTATACCATTCAGAATTGACCGTTCTACGTTGCTCTAATGGAACGCTGGTGACATGTCTAGTTATTCCGAAAAAACAGGCGACCATTTGCTTCGAAGTGCTTGCGTGAACAAGTTTTGTTGGATTTGGCTCGTCTTGAAAGACCTTACAGTCGGTTGTTGTTTAATTTCGGGTTCATATGCATAGATCCATTATTCGTGGCCTGTTACGATCTTATAGACGTCTTTTGAAGCACCGCGATTGAATATTTTCAACATTTCCTTGCACCAATAGACACGGGCATTTTTGCGGTATCCAAAGCGAACAAATCTTTTTGACAGCCAAATGTTCATGCAATATTGAATGTATGCGAGTGGAACTAATGCCGAAGTATGCCTCAATCTCACGGTATGTCACTTTACGATGTATCTATATTAGTTCACGCACAGCATCGATGTTTTCTGGCACAACAGCCCATTTAGGACGACCTTCACGAAATTCATCCTGAAGCGAAGTGCGACCACGATTGAATTCGGAAAACCAGCGAAACACGGTAACTCGAGATGGTGCTTCATCACCAAAAGTCGAAGCGAGTTGATCGGCACACTGCTGTTGATTTAATCCACGTCGAAAGTAATAGAAAATCACCGCACGAAAATGTTCGCGATTTAATTCAATTTTTTGACCAAGATGAATGTTTCAAGTATCTGTAAACAACACAAGTAGCACTCGTATTGCAACACGTTCTGAGTACATTCACCATTACAAATGTCAAACTTTACGATGACAATGTCAGATTTGACATATTCACATCAGTTTTACCATATCTCAAAACTTAAGTAGCAACCTAGGTATCATAGTAAAATCATAAATCCCTGCAAGAGTGGAGGCAATCGAAATTGTGAAAATTTGAGTATTAACTCTTCCATTAATCCCTCAGATTTGAGATTACCAACTAGTTACCCTCGACTAGCGTCTTTCTCGAAATTGTACCAGCAGCATCGATGACCAGCAGACATTCAAGTAGGTAGATATAAAATAACTAAGTACCTATATAACTTTGCATAAGTAGGTTTATCTTAATTATCTCATTTAAACTGTGTATTTTTTTGTTACAAACGACACGTCTTAAAGCGCCAGGTCATTGAGTTACAATGGCTCCCTTCTATCTAATCTAACCCATGCCGTGTCAAATTTAGGAAACTACTTAATGACAACGTGAACCTCGTCTACAGAAAGTTTGACTGTGTCTACAAGTGTAATAAAGGCTATTTCCATTCGCAACCGTCTCACCTTGTTATCTGCCGGCTTGGTCACACATGAACGAGTCGTTCAGCGTATTTAACTTTCAACTTTATGTCCTTAGCATAGAGTTTTATTTTTATTACAACCGAGTTTATTCTGTTGTAACTCCTACAAAATGCTGTGGCCCTGGTGTCTCGGAATAAACGCGCCAGTATTTGGCTTCGACCGAACCGAGCGGTGATTGCGCAAGCTCCACCATTTCAAACAACCAATCAGCGTTCAGCGCTATGGGAGTCTGTTCAATTTATAAAATTCACTTTTTTTTTTAAAGAAAACCCATACAAACCGTTTTTATAGTGCTTCATAGATTCTGAAAAAGATTATAATTATTAATTTTCTTTTATATAGATGCCTGAAATCTCTTTTCTAGTTTCTGTTGCAAAGTACCTACTATAGTTCTAAATAGTTCGCTTGGGTTTGGATAGATGGCGCTTAATTGAATAAAATGTTTACATTTTACGTCTATTAGGAAATTAACTGTTTTAATAATTTATAATGCATGTCAAATGTATGTTTTACTCAAAAAATACTTGTATGACACTCACTAATAGCGTACTTCAATGTTCTACATAAAACTCATGGTAATTCATTCTCTAATTTATATTTGAGTACATTTACTATTTTTCTCTTCTCATTATACTTAGATAAAAACATAATGAACGACATATTATAAAAAGTTCCTTGTTATAAGAAAAATAAGCATCTAACGGTTTTCCTTAATCCTCGTTTAAAAAAAGAAACCAAAAAAATAAACAAACCGTTAGCTCAGGGTCACAAAGTGTAAAAATTTGAATCGAATGGGATAGTCGTGTTTGAAGGCTCAAACACGGAAGCGACACAAAGCGACCAAATTTTCTATAAATAATCGCATGACAATAATCCATCGTAATTTTATCCATCCCTATATCGGTATGAAATAAAAAATTCTGGCGCTAGGACATAGCAATGAATGGAGTCGTTTTTAAATTTAAAATCTGGAATAATATGTACAGGAATTGTTATATTGTTGTTATTGTTGTTATTTTAAGAAATAATTAGCACCAGAGCAAATGATAAGTTATATAGATTTTATTTTATAATAATTCAGATATATTCTACCGCAAATCCTATTTTTGCTGATCTCGGATCGTATCTGATCTAAATTTGGATCGGTTACTAGTGGCAGGACATGGACCTACCTGTAGCATTCCGCAGTCATAAACTGGGCACCCCACCTGGCGGCAGTACCCACCTCCTTGTTACTGTAGTTAGCTGCCTAAATACGCAGTGTGCTCTACCTCTACCTATACTACAATGTCAGACCCAGACCAGAACGAGCCTTGAAAAATTCATTCCAAAGTTGGTCCCATGAGACAGAACAAGGTCAAGCAAGGTTTGTATAGGTAATGTCAAAAAAGTCTTTTCAAATCTTTCTTCGATTACCTATTGATATCATGAATTTCGGTACTAATTATTTGCTAATGCATAGAAAACAATATCATATATTATTAACCCTTAAATTCACTTAGGAAAATTGGTAAAATAGTTACGAAGAGTTAGCTAGGATTTCTAAGGCTAATTCATTGAAAGAATAAACAATATTTTTTATATTCATGTCACGATTATATAAAAATCATCATTGAAATATGATTCGGTTACTTTATTACAAGATGTATGATGTCATTAGTGCACGAAATGAATTTATATTAGGTAGATCTTTTGTTCTCCAGTAATACAAGAAGAGTTACTTAATAATAAAAACATTTTTTATTTCATTTTTAGTGAGCAAAAAAAATAAAAGAAATAATAAATGTCATACATCTCTGTGGATTTCTATGTTAAAGCAACTATTGAATTATAACTGTAGGGCCTTATATACCCATTCCGTAGGTAGGTGCTTCCCTAACAACCCTTCGAATATAAAAACTTCTATGTGAAGGGCTCCCCCTATATTTAGAAAGCATACTTAATCGCATACGCGTTCGCTCTAAATATTGGAGAATGGGGAAACATCATATGGGGACCCCATACAATTACTAAGCGAAGAACCGCATTGTTTCGTACATTCATTGTGACGTAACATTCCGTGCCGCACTATCCTTTTGTTATCTTTTTTTATGCACACTATAATAATTGCAATATTGCTAGCTACTTTAATTTTTTTTTAATTTGAAATGAAAGATTTGTAAATATTTTTTTATGATACCTACTAGAGCTGTACAAATTCTTTCAAGTAATGATTTTGTAATATAATCAAAAACGCCATCTAGTTCAATAATGAGGGAACTACATTTTCAAATAAATCATTCTATTTTAATCTGAAACAAGTATTCCGCCTGGCAACAGTCCACTCCCTAAAAGACCAACGTGAAATAACAACTCTTGTGCTGTAGTTTCGTTGTCTAAGTATGGAATGTTACTTAGGGCCTCTTTCACCATGTATCAAGTAGGTTAACCGCCATTTAAAGTCACCGGTAACCGGGAATGATGGAGATGATATGCCTTTGTTTGTACAGTAAAAGTCCCAAACATTAAAAAGAAAATAATAAAAAAAATTCGCCTATCGAAGGATGCAGTAAACCGAGTGCATAATATGATAAAACATAAAATTATTTCTAAAAGTAACTATTCAACACTTTACTTGTAGTTGGTAAAAGAGGCCCCTTAGACTTTAGAAGTTTTCCCACGTCACTCTCGTCTATATTATATTCACATCGTCTTTGCCATGTGAAGGTAATCGTTGCACATCGTTTCTCAGTAGATGAAAGGATATTACCTGCATAAGTATGTGTATATGTATAAGCATCATGTAATAAGTAAGACACTTTTGGTTGTCATTATTGTTATAAAATAAACACGTAAAAAGTGTCTTCAAGCGTAATGATGCACTCACAAAGTTCCAATGATGACGTCACTTAAGTTTTTTATTTGTTCATTTTGTGCGTACGATTACATCGGCCTTATCTTTCGTCTGTAACAGCCTTATATCTGAACTATCTTAGCTATGGGAAAGTCGCTTACATTTGTAGCGACATAATTAGACCGAACTTCATCTTTAGTACTTAGAATCCTGACATCTTTTTGAAAAGCACAATGTTTTTTTTAGAAAATAGCCATAAGAAAGCCTCAATCAATTATTTGTTTTAGGAACACCGTTTTAGACTCGAGTCCAAGTCACATGTTACATAAAAACGATGAAGATGTCATTACACACGGCCGTTGCCGCGCGGGCGGTCGTTATGCCCCACGCATTATTATGTAAATTAATGTAAAACGAAAAGGAAAGGTTCGTAGTTTTTTGTGTGGCCCTTTATCTGATGCAGATAGGAAATTGTAATTAGTGAAGGATATTTGGACGGTAGTGACGCGCAGGTGATATAATGTTCTCACGTTATCGGAACTAGCTAACGGTTTATAAATTGTTGTGGAACTCACATCAATCTTCATTTGTCTTAAATCTATTAGGAATATTTAAAACACCATACCTACCGATACATGATTTCTTAACTGACTGCTGATGAATGAATACATCAGTCAGTACTTATTATATTTCTTTATTCATAGTAAACAAGCTGTCATATTACTTACATGAAATTGTTCGAAAGTTAGTGTCATAGGGGTATGATATGTATAGGTATTATATTAATAATTACTTACTTAACTATAATGTTCTGGTAAATCTATGGTAGGTAACATAAATAGGTAAAGACAATTAATAGTTCAACGCCTATAAGTACTTAGGTATTTATGTGAAACGATTTTCTTTCCTTTTTTTTTGTTTGTTTAGTAGATACCTAGTTATTGACGAACTTTATGTTATCGACAAAAAATAAGGTTTAAGTACCATCAAAATTATTATGGCCGACTTTGGATCAGTAGACGAAAACTAAATTAGGTACCTATAATACAAGGTAATTATAATCGTACTCGCGCTATCTTTTGCAAGGCTTTTTCTTTAAACGTGTCTTTCAAGCTATTTTTTCTCACTACTACATACCTATTATTATTTATGTTTATAAATAATAATAGGTTCTATTTGCTTCTCGCACACAAAATTATTGCTATCTTCGCACGTGTCGGTCGGGATAGATAGTAAAATACATTTTTTTACATGCAAGGTTTTTTACTAAGTATGTCATGTCACAAAATTTAATAGTTATTATTTATTACATTTCGTAATATTAAATTTCTTTAAACTTATCTATAAACCTGTTTAATATTCGAGAATATAGACGAAAAAAGTCAAATATGAGCACCCCATCATCTACACATTGTTTAAGGCTTTTAATATTAATACAATATAATGCTATTGTTATGAAGGGAAGGACAAGGGTCAGGCAGGAGATATCGGGAAATATTTGTTACACTCTCCCCTTGGCTGTCCCCACGCATCTCCGTCACTAGGCATTGTATTTTCCTTATCACAACACCCCCATCCCGTACCGCAAACCGACTGCGGGGCGTAGTCACTTAATTGAGTTATTAGTTAACCTTTCAATCACGTTGAATAGGATGACACTTGTAATTATGCAAATCTTTTTCAAAACAGCTTGTCTGCATAGAATATCACATACATCCAATGTTATAATCTCTCCGGTTAAATCATTTAGTGGGGGCTAGTTTGGTGCTTGCTCAAATTCAGTTTCAAAGGATAATTTTAAATGCATATAACCTATCTTAATTGTATATAAAAATTACGTGTCACATGTTTCTCCGCGATGAACTCCTAAACTACTGAATCGATTTTAATCAAACTTTGTAACTAAGTATTTATATGTACTTAATTTGGTCCAACTTAAAAGATAGGATAGTTTTTATATTAAAGCCGGGAGCAGGCCACTAGTAAGTAAATTATATTATGTCCACGTAACTTTATAAAATATAAAATATTAATAGAAAAACAAAAACTAATAGACTAAGCGTAGGGCTGTTTGCTCGCACCGCGTTTTTTTTTTTAACTTTTACCATTTTCATACCTTTCGTAATTTCTAAATGAAAGGTCCAATTCGAATAATTTAAAGAGGAATTTACTTACACGTAGAGATACATAATCAACCATGAGTATGAAATTATTTATTTGGATAAGGACTAATATGATGATAAGAATATCACCATATTTCGATTCTATCCCGTGTTTTGATTGAAATTGAACAAAAACGGTTATTGTGATAAATATAACTATAGGTGATATTTATACATATAGCCCCGGAAAATAGTTTTTGCAGCACGTGCCAAATAATAACATTTATAGGCAAATTTTGATATCTCGGGTTAAATTAATGTAGATCTGTACTACAAATTATTATCTACAGGTGAAAGATTTTTTTAAATCATTTATTGGATTCATCCATTACAAACAAACATATATATCTTTCCTCTTTATGATAATATTATTAGAGTAGGTGGATTAAGTATTATTAACTAGTTGATAACATAAAAGACACTCTGATTTCCACGAGTAACTTCCAGCCTTTGTATCGTTGATATCGAAGATTATTTCAATAGCATTTCTATCTGAAAGCATTCGTTGTAGAATCAATAAAGGAAATAAAGAATGCTTTGCTTGATGAAATCACATACAAAGGTACCTACCCCAACAAGTGTTTGCTCACGGACTTGGCCACAAGTGGTGAACAGAGCGAGGGTCCAAGGATCCCCTTTTGTATTTCATACCCCCGCTTGATTACCTTGCCCGTTCACGTAATTTGTTCAAATATCACACTCAGTGTTATTTGTACCGGTTTCGAACCGGATGTTAACGCAATAAATATGCACAACATCGCCTATTGGTTTTAGGCAGATGAGCAAACTGAATTTACAGATTCTGTTAACTATACTACTCAGGTTCAGAAATAACTACAGGAGCGATGAGATTTATAATTTCGTTGTCAATATAATAAGTAGATAGTACCTACCTAGTTTACGCAGAATTGATAAATATCCAGATTTGATAAGTCAAAATTTATATTATTATTTAATTATTAACTACTTAGTTCTGCTCGCTTCTTCGTACGCGCTGTTTTCGAACGCTTGATACCTATTTCGTTATTCGGTATAATTTTTTTGTTTGTAAAGTGATTAGAATGAAACAAACGCTAAATATTACGAAATCTTGCTATACAATACATCAGTGAAAACCGCATTCAAATCGGTTAAGCCGTTTCTGAGATTAGCCCGCACAAACAGACAAAAATTCTAAAAACTATTTTTTTTTTACTTCGGCAACGTAGTATAATGTGTATAAACATTTTTTTAATACCTATTTAATCTACAGACACGGCGAGTATGATTTTATTACCTATATATATGTATAGATGTCTTATTAAAAATATGTAGGTACACATATTAACATGTAGTTTTTTTTATTATGCCTGTATGTAGGTATAGTTAGTTACATTCTGTCTTTTATCACAACGCACTACCGTGTCGATTGGACAATTAGGCCTGATCGTGTATAGTTGGGTTTAGAAAATTATTTTCCCAAAGACAAAAATTGTATACGTCTAAATGACATTCACAATTTCTATGTGGCTGCTAATTTTCACACAGACAGGCAAACGTTCGTGAGACAGCTATGTCTGCGGTTAGCATTGCAATGATTTAATTGTCACAAGAGTCGATGACCGTGGCTGATGTCGCACCGTGTGCTGCACTCGTTGCTACGACAAATACTTTTTGATATGGATAAATCTTTTTCTGAAACAACTAGCAAAATAAATACTAGTTTTAAAATTGTTTGAATGTGATCTAATTACTTTATTAATTTCTTTAGTTTTAAGTAGCATAAAAGACTCGTAATGTGTATATTGTAACAAATTTCAAACAGAGGATGTCCTTCCTGATAAAAATTCAGCGACGCGCACTACTGTGGGGCTGGCTTGTCTGGGACTGGCTGGCTAAGCTACACCTAGTAGCTGCGTTGCAACAGACGGTACACTTGCTTACCTTGTCTCACATATCAATTTTCTCTTGCACCTACCGCCGCGCCGCGGTCGTTCGGCCTCCGAATGAACTACTAAGGATTTCTGTGCTCCTGGTATCCGAGTGACGAAATCGTACGCGCAAGACTGCGCATTGCGCAGACCATTATTTTTTTTTTAATTTATATTTTTATTTATACCCTCAATACGTAAGGAATGAATGTCATCTCTCACAATTTTCATACTATTTTAGGCATATTGTAGATAATATTAGTTAGTTAATGGCGCGAGCCAGAATTACTATTATTTTAGTACAAGAAATAACTTCACACATAACGAATGTTGACAACACTAGTCAAGTGCATGTCACGTTTGCCTCCATGGAGGTCCGCGTGTGATTGGAATAATCATGAGTTCGGAGTTCTCTTTAAATCCTCACTAAGTGATATTTTTAAAATATAACCTACCCTTTATTTACAATTATTTTAGTTACCTTATTTAATTTTACTCTAAATTGTATAAAATTTCCCTGAGACCGCGTGGTCCGACTGCTTCGTCCGACAATTCTAAACTAAACGTGCTTGAATCGCAGTTTATAATTAATACATTTTTATGGTATAATGCAGTGCTGGAATTTCTAAATAATAAAGTAATTCTTCTCTTATCACTCATGATGAAAACCGTTTCCGTCATTTGCTTATTGTTCACTTGTAAATCGCTAAATTTGAATAAGAATAGCCTCGTTAGGTTGAAATCCTCAATAATATAATAGAAATAGATATTCTTGAAATCTTTAATTCGATCTTTTATTCTTTATCTCAAGGGCAGCGCATTACCAGCAGGTTGCTTGAGTTGATAGACAGGCGAACATAGCCTCCTACCATCGAGTGGGCTGTAAGGGTCTTAATTTATGCTTTTAATTTGTAACTAGAAGTGTTGGGAACTAGGTATTGATATAGGTAGTTACAGAATAACATGCATTACTCAAATAACTCCTGATGAACCCATATAGTTTCATATAAAGGTCATGCAAAACAGACTGACTGTCCACTCGATGGTAGGTCTTCACCTAAACACAAACAACGCCACAGTCTGCAAGTAGGTACTTAGTAGGGTAGCTCGTTCCTACAAGCTATCCTACTAGATCCTTCCTTGCGGTCCTACTGAAGCTTAGTAGAATTTAGGATAAGGGTAATAAGGACTGTTATTTTACGGTGGTGGTTATACTGCCGCATTATGGCATTTTATGACTGCAAAACGTAGTGTGCCCTGCCACTACAAAAATATGGAATTTTACTAAAATACGAATCAAAACTTGGAAAATAAATCGAATAAAATGATCGTCGAAGACAATCAACAAGTAATTTGAATAAGAGCAGTGCTAATGACGTTGTCGTCACATTTTATTCATTTTCGCTAGGACATCGTCTTGCCACTCGAATTCCATCTCTTCTCATTTTTTCTCCCCTAGTCCTCACCCTTTAAATTCCCTTTAGCGCCCTTTTAACGCCTCGCAAACCCTCCTTGTTGTTATTTGAACGCGATAATTAAATTACATTTCAAATTTACACTGTCTGATGTTAAAAATTGAGCTTATTATCGCATGCTTGCCTATCTACAATCTGAGTGGTTTAATGTCATATGAAATACCTATGGTAATTCATAGGACTGAATAGCAAATATAACAAATATTCTTGTTGTTTGAATTATGGCAAAAGGAGGTAATAGGGAAGTTCCAAATTGTTTTTAGAATAATATTTTAGGATACGTCCTCTGTAAAAATCAACCGATTATTTATTAAAATATAAATATAATATAATTTAATTATTGTGTAATAAGTTATTACTTACTTACATTTAAATCCAATTAATTTACTTAATAAATGTAGAAACTATGTAATTTTGGAAGTACGGATTTCGGATAATAAGCAATAGTACTTACTTGCCTTAATTAATTATAATTTCTGGAAATTATCCTTTTAACTCAATTTGTACTATGTCCACACAATATAATAAAAGTTCATTACTAGTCAATTAAAGCACGTGCCCTTTCTTATCAAACAAAAATTACTCGATGCAAAATTGCAAATTAATGTCATTTCTTTATAATTTCTGTGGAGTTTTCATTTATTTATTTATTTATTTATTTATTTATTTATTATACTTATATGAGTGTGTCACTGCAGACACAGAGGTTGGAAGGTCGCTGTTTTTTTTCGGAAGAAAAGTCGATTGGTTTTCGGCTTCAACAATAGTTTATTGAAAAGGTTTGAACAACGTTGTTACAGTGCGTGTCTTCGTATGTGTGTAAAAAATTGTAGCAAAGTTCAGGTAATCGAAGATTTAATTTTCCCTGTCGAATTTTTATGTATGAGAGACGTTCCGTGCCGCGGCAGAGAGCAAAATGAATAAATTATAATCTTCACTTTTTTCCTGATATATGAAAGACAGCCTTCGGTCTTTTTTATCACTTCTGAACTTGATACAAAGAAAAATTATAGTGTATTTTTGAAAAAAAAAAAAATGCAATTTGCCTGTGAACCGAAGATTATATTGTACTAGGCATTCATAAATAATAATGGGTTTTGCAACTACCATACAGTTAATTTTCCTTTGTATCTCTGATTCTCAAAATTTCTATCTGAATCAAAAAGGTACTATAAACGACACGAACTAGAGAATAATTCGTCGTATAGGTGGTACCTAAGACAACAGGGCTTCACTGCAACTAAACCGAATTGAGGCAATTTAAGAGGATTTCGGTTTAAACGCTCGATCGGTCCCCATGGGCTCGCTGCTCGTACCATTAATCTGTCCACCCTTCCCTTCCCACACCGTCCACCTCGCCTCGCCCTCCCAGCGCCCGGAGGGATCCGCAACAGAGCTACGCTGTGAAAGCAATTTGCAACCGAACGATAGACTGCAAAACGCGCCGCGCAAAATGATAACGGAGCTACGTACGAGTATTTTTAGCATCGTGTCAACTATTGCGTACCTACACATTACTGAAACTAAAAATACATACATAGGTAGGTAGGTTATCTAGGTAGATATGCAGGGATTGTTATACGTTCATTTAACTTTAAAATTCACTTGAAGCGTAATAAAATAAGTGATTTAGTGACGTAATGACATAGTTACCAGAAAAACTATGACTTGTACCTACCTAATATGTACTTAGCAATTAATAAACGATACTGCAGTATAATTCCGTTATTACTTTATAATACACAATTATAAAGTTATGCGCACTTATGTATGTGCTTATGAATTCTCTATCAATATCATCACAATCCTGATTATCTTGTACTCCACAATCAAGGAACAGGTATGGTCACCCATCAAACGACATCAAATATTAATATACGATGCAAACCTTCAATATCAAACATAATTATAATTGTCATTGGGCATTATTGGGGTGGATTTGGTCTATACACGCACTTCGAAGAATAGAAAGACATTTTTTAAAATAAAATGTGTAAAGGTCATGAGGCGGGCTGATGGTCCCTTGATGGTAGGTGGATACAGGTGGAACAGCAGCTCCACGTGTGCTGGAAGTCGCTGCCGACTTAAGTAAATAGGATTAACGATAATGGATTAGGCGGGGATGGAGAAATGAGCTCTGGCATCCCTTTCTCACTCAATAACACGACAGCTCGCATTCTGTTATTTCACGAAGTTCTTCTATAATGGGGTGGCTATACTGCCGCCATACGCCATACGGCCAACGCAGTGTGCCCTGCCACTTCCAAATTATTCTTACTGCCACGTTTATTATAATCGGAAATAGTTCTTTCTTTTTGTTTGAATACTGTTTTTATTTCTATCAAACTTAATTTTTTTGTGTAGCTTGCAATAATTCATTTAGAAATATAATCCATTGATAGTTTTGGACTTCTGTGATTCGCCGTTTCACACGACGTTGAATTTTAAAGAAATCGTGTTATATAATAACATGCGTAGACAAGTTTAAATAAATTCCGTTAAAGTCATATCACTGCAATTGTGAATCGCGCGTCTGAGCAGTGCAGGGTGGTATAGGGTTATGGGGTTGACTGTCTTATAATAGCACACATTTCGGCACTTCGGCATCGCATCGTTGGTCAACGCTATTTCTTTTTTTCGCTAAGCATTCTGTCTGACTTTTTCTAAAGGGTCGTATAGCGTGAAGATAATATACTTATATAAATACCTATAACTAATATCCTTTCTAAAGAAATAAGCAGAGTAGGTTAGTGCGTTTAAACATAAAAAAAACATACTCTTCAGCTTTATGAACTCTCTTGTACAAAATAATTATATAATATGAGTTTTTATTATCTACATGTATGTTATGCTTTTTAATTTACTAGTTAATTCAAATTAAATGAAACTATACCTATACATTATTAGGCTTCCAATAACTGAAACATATTGTAAATATCTACTCATATTTGACACCGCATTTGTCTATGACTATGCTGTATAGTCATAGACCTACCTACCTAAACAAACCGAAATTTTGTCTGCAATTTGCAACAATGCATTGAATGACGCTCAAAATGAAACTTAAACAATTTTTTGGGTCATTATATCGTACCCTAAAGGTATTTTTGGTGTTTCCTAAAATAACAAGGGCCCCACATTATAACTTACATTTTTCATTTTAAAATTGAATTTTTATTCTTATCTACATCGCAGGCAGTTAAGTTTCTCTTAAAACTTACTCGCTGGAATCAAACACTAACAACTCATACAAGCCCCCTGAAATAGTTATTTGTTGAAAACGGCACCTAGTTGACGTTTGTTCTATTACATAGGGATTCAAAATAGTGATAGGTACTTGGGGAACTTTTTAGTCTGAATTCAACGATTTTCCTACCTCCTCAACACATTCTATAGATTCTAATAGTAGATTTTTTCATCTAAGTAATTCATCTAAGTAATTCACTAAATTGGAATAATTCGTTATAAATATATGTAAAACTAGCTTTTGCCCGCGACTTCGTCCACGTCCCTCAAGAACAGTAGGGCACATACATTTTTTTTGATGAAAATGTACCCTAGATGTCTTTTTCTGTACCCCCATGACGACGTCTATATATTTTAAATTGTGTTGATGAGTTCAGTATAGCTACCTAGGCTTGAAAACTTAACAAACAAACATACAATCTCACTTTCGCATTTATAATATTACTATTAGATAAAAACATAAAATTCAAATCTATCTAGGTAAATAAGTATTTAGTTTTAATAACAAAACGAAAACGATTTCTCTTCCATTATACCTAGTTGGGCACTTGTTAAACCTTTCTATACAGTGCCATCTTGTTAAATATGATACATTTTTGGATATACCTAGGTAAGTACCTACCTACGTGAATATTAAAGTGCACTGCTTTCGTCATTTAACTGTTTAACCTCTACATATTTTGGATGTCAAATGATTTATGCCCAATTGTCTATGGTTCAATATTAAACATGCGGGCTTATTAAATAGGTACCTACACCATAGGTTATTGCTCAATTTTATTTGTGTATACTTACCTACTTGACAAAAAAACTATTAAATATTTTTATTTTATATTATGGCAGTTTTTTATCAAAGAAGTTTTTTGAATCTAAAGATAAATTAAAAGTTTGAATTGGCTAAAAACCAATGGTTACACTTCTCTTAACAGTGCCACAGAAACGATAGTTTCCTAAAGTGATGATCAGAAACGATAGGTGTAAACATGTTGTTAAATACCAACAAAACTAAATCTGTATCCACAAAGCTATAGAGCGTCTGTGACGAGAAATATTTACTGACTTATCTTCATACTTAATCATATACCTAATATGTTGTACTCAATCGCATCGAAAAGCTATTCTATTTATATCCAACTAATCCCACTTATATTATTAATACTTATTTTGTTTTTAATCTTTATTCAATAAGTAACGATACCTACTGAAAGGATTTTGATGAAATTTACAGTAGCAAAGATTATATTAGGTGCCTACTGGCATCAGAATAACAGAGACTTCGCCTGTTCGCCGATATGCGAATAAAGTTGCGGACAAAAGATATTCGAAAACCAAAAAAAAAATGTACAGGATTTACAAATTAACGCTACAATATGTACAACTCACAATAAATAACTGTTTTACTGTAGGTTATAAATCAATCATTAACAAGGATTTGGCGTTCACAGTGCCAGTGGGTATAACCATGTCCCTGGTACCTATCTACCTATTTAAACGCGGGTGTCGACACTAAATCTAAAATTACTGATGCGCCTCTGTTTGCAATCGAACTAACATTGAATATAGGTACACAATTTGGTGCAATATTGGTGAAAGCAAAATAATATCACTTCTCTATCCTCAGTGTGCCTAATTTCATTCTTGCTTAGAAAAAAAGAACTCAGCTTTAGAAACGATCTCCGCAAATAAAAGAGTGCCCACACCAATCATTGTGTTGTGTGTTCTAATAACTTATAATGAGGTATATTACCAACCGTTGTTAATAAAAGGTATTATTTGCCAAATTCTAATTGGTAAAAGAAAATGTTGTTTTTTTTTTTTTATAAATAAATCTTATATTTACCAACCTATGCTGGCAAATCCTAAAAATTATCAGTAAACCCTGATTTACTGGTATACATGCTTTTATAGTAACAAATACATAACATAATTCGAATAATTAATCCATACACTCTAACGTAGTATAATAGCGACTTTGCCCGACTTAAATTTAGCTTTGCAACGTGTTAGGTAGATGAGACCTACCTGTATCTTGTTTTCAATCAGCCGTGTCAATTTTACTTCTATTATCAGCTTAAAAATCTTTAATTTATATTATTACATAATAAGTATTTTATCGATATTATGATATTAAATAAACTCTTTCTTTTTATGTAGGTAGGTATATAGGTAATGTTATTCTTTGTTTACAATATGGTCTTAGTATAAAATGGTATATAGTATCTAAGTTCTTAAATCCTAGTGCTTATTTATGTCTTAGTAGGTAATTATAACCCAACAGTATCACGAGCAATCGTCGTTATACTTTAAATACCCCTCATTTATTAATTTCATTTATCGCAACCCCCGATGCGTTCGGTAAATTAGTGTTAATTATTCCCTCACTAATTACTTACGTGTTTCGATCCGTATAATTGGCGCCTATGCTCCTGAACCACGGTCCGCCCATGGTGCTATAATGCTATTACAACCTTTGAATCTGCAGTTACAGCCGCCGTGGTTCAAGCGAATTTGTTTCTTAACCCGTACTAGTTAAGGCACACGTAGTCCGCATTCGTTGAATGGTAGGTCGTTCCAGGTTGGCGGGGGTGGGGTGAGACGAAGCGGTGGCGGCTCCCTTCGCCCCGCCTGCCCCGCGTATCGGCCAATCGGAGCGCAGCAACCGACCGACCTTACCTTGCCCACACGTCCCAGTGGGTCCTTTTTTTTATTCAATGACTTCTTTTATACTTTCAAATGTGATGTGGTGCCATAAATCATAGTTGCTTGGCTAATGGTTCTCTTTTTTATTTAATTTTTTTTTAAAATAACAACTTTGCTGCTCACGTTTTCTTTCAATATGTTTTTGTTTTTTTGACATACTTAGGTATTTTTTGCCTTTTGAAAATGTTGCTTATAAGCATATCATGTCCGTAGATATTGCGTCATAAAATGTGACAATACATTAGGTACACAACATACAACATAACATATCTATATAAGTATCAAAGTAGTAGAAATAAGTAAGTAGGAATCAAAAGATTCAATGGGAAGATGTTTCGAGCCTACGTCTTCATTTTAAATTGACATCTCAAAATATATTTTTTGTTGTACAGTAGGTACTTATCAAGCCGAATTTCTTACTTATTCGTCTTATCCAACATCATACAAAGTTTGCAGTTATTTTTTTCCTGTATCAATAAGAGAAAAAAAATTGGAAAAACATTACAGTCGTTTCAAAGTCACTCCAAACGTACAATATTCATCCTCACCCTTCGTCAGTAAAACCAATAAGACGCGAGGGTTCGGTCGCACCGCGGAATGCCAAAACGTTATATTTACAAAGAGCGTTTTCTAAATTTCGTTCTTATCGCCTATGGAGATTGTGTTCTTATTTGTCTGTGCACAGTTATTGAATTAATCCGATAAAGTGAAAGGAGTTTAATAAAATATGCTGCTATATTGAAACGTTGCTGGCAACGAGTTTAGTAATTATTGTGAAAACGTATTCCTCCACGAAGTTTTGTTAAAAAATTCCACTCTAAATAAGTACCACACACACTTACCTACATTAGTTTATTTTGATATTTTATATGCTCGCACATCATAAGTAAATTTATTTGACGTTTGCCTTAACCCTCCAACTTAGGAGTCCCAGATTCGTTTCTAGGAAAGTCACACTTTCGAAATGAACTTTTTGAAGTTACCTGTGATCTGGGTTTTGGCAATGAGTGGCAAAGCAAAGTGGGTATTTAGTTTCGCAGCCCGAAATTGGGCAGCCTGTCTGGCGGCAGTAACCAAACCCTTACAGAAGACAACTGTGAAATAACAGCATGTTTTAGACTTCTTTTAAACATTTGTAAGTATTTAAGACTTGGGTGGACATTATAAGACCTATACTATAATGTCCTATTATGGGTGCTACATTATAAGAAAAGAATTTAAAAAATAAAATAAAAATAGTAAGCATTGATATTTTTCGAATTTCTTTCATTTAGTTAAATATGAGTATATAACGAGTCCTACGGCGTTATATGTTTTAGAAAAATTCATTCAGCAGTTTCCTGTCAGGAAGAACCCAAACTTGGGGTGTTTTGAAAATGATTTTAATTTTTTACCAAACAACTGGCTGAAATGTAATGGCGTGGTATATTTTTGTAATCAGCTATCAGCTTATGAAGTCGTTTCATTTTAATACCCCACTCGTTAGGTTTTTGAAGAATAAAAAAAAATATGACTTCATAACCGGAAAATGTACCCGTTATTCACCCAAGTCTAAAATACTTACTAAGACTCATAATAAACTTTCCAGAAAAAAAAATCTCCATACGTGAATTTCCCCACAGGAGTACAGCCAGGTCCTGGACTATAACGACCTGTTTAAATAAAAAAAAAAACCTAGATATTAGATATAAATTGACCCAGCATGTCATGCTGATGTGGTTATAATGTAAATAAAATTCAATTGGAACTGTCAAACAGGCTCATGTCCATAATAATGTGGTGGTTACCTACCTATAACTATAATACACAAGTAAATGGCGGTATGCCTATATTTCGGGCTCGATTCCGGGAGAGATAGTGGCGACAGCTGGCGTTAACAGGTGCGTCCGAATCCGTAATGAACTTGCGAACTCTCCCTCCCGTCTTGTGGCATTTTCAATCTTTACAAACTTTTTACTTGTATACACGTAAATAACTTATTGTCACTTTATATTCTAAGTATGTAAGTAATTTCCTTTATTAAAACCTAGTGCTGTTGGTTGGTTAGTGAATACCGGTTTCTGATATAGAGACGTTTTGTTGTAATTTGCCATTCGTGAAAGTGACCGCTTTTTATAAGCCCTACCGTACACGCAACCCCCTATTCTGCAAGCCGGACGCACAGTCGCGACGGGGCTGCGCGGGCGCACGTACGCCTCACGCAAACGACTAAACGGAAATTTTGTAGCTAACCGTCGTTTTTTTCCGTTTTCCAGAGCAAAGTGGAGTACTACGTGAAATGGAAAGGTTGGAAGCCCAAGCACAACACGTGGGAGCCAGAAGAGAACATTCTAGATCCACGCCTGATACAAAGCTTCGAGCGAGGCGAGGAACAACGCAGGCAATCGAGGAAGCGAGAGCGCGAACATTCGCCTATAGAGAGAGCTAGGAGTGGGTCAGAGGAGAGGCACCACCCGCCCGCCGGCAAAAGAAAGGCGGAAGTGCTTTCGAGGGAGTCTGGGAAAATTGGGGTCACAATAACAATGAGCCCGCCGGCCAAGAGGCACGAATCTAGCACCAAATTGAACGGGGTAAGGACACAGATTACTAGCCAGCCTCCCCCGCCTGCGGCTACGCCGGGCGGCGCCGCTTCGCCCGTTTCACCGGCCGTAGAAGCGGCCGCACCCCGCACAGGACCCCGAAGGGCCCCGCATTCCCCAGAAGAGGCTGACGCACATACCCCACCGGAACGCGAAAGGAGAACAGACACTCAGCCTACAGTGACTGCTCCGGCGGAACCCAAGGGCGCAAGGCCACCGCCAGCCACAGTGCAACCGGAAGACGAAGACTCGTGGGGTGAACCTCCCTCGTCACTCCCAACGCCTCTACCGCCTGTACCACCGCCTCCGAGACGCGGCGCCGCCTACTGGATGTCACGATCCCCTGTCGCCGACCAAATCTTCATCACAGACGTGACCGTCAACCTCCAAACGGTCACCATAAGGGAGTGTCGGACGGAAAAGGGATTCTTCAAAGCGCGCGAATGTCGCGGCCTCGATGTCACATAAAACTCGATGCGAAACGAGACTTGACAACGGTTTAGTGAGATATATTATAAGTTTATTTAATAGTGTGGACATGTACAGTTTCAGTTGGTAGTAGATGGTTAGTTTACATATGTTCAGTTTTACTGTAATAATGTGAGAATTGAGTCAAATACGCTGTCAATAAACTGTCAGAAAACGGACATTTTGAGAAAACGCTACATTCTACTTAAATGCACTAGGATCTCGCTGATAGCTTGACAGTGGAGCGAATAAGTTGAGTGTTTTAAAAGTTGAAAATTTTAATTTTAATATATAATTTAGTTGATGTAAATAATGTTTGTAAATATAATGTTACCAAAACGATCTAATTAATTTATTGTAATTAAAAAAATGTTATTAAATAAGTACCTATACCTCTATAGACACGATTGCAATTTCCTAATGTCAATATTCTGATAGATTTTTTTTATATCACATTAATTTTTTGTTGTGCATTGATTTAAATAATTTTAAATTGTAACTTTTTTTATACTATTTTGTAACAAAATCTCTCATTAAAATAACATTGACACAAATTATAATCAAATACAATGAAATTTTACACTATCAAATTGATTTTAATTTCTAAGAATTTGGATGTAATTATTGTAAGCTATTATAATCGTTATTTGAATTATTACTTTTTTTATTATTAAAAAAATGTGTCAATATTGTTTACAAAATAACAAGTGAAAAAAATGCCTATATCTATAGTGTTACTAGGGTCGCTCTATATCTACATGTTGTTATAGTTTTAAAATTATTATAGTTTACTTAGGCATCCATTAGAGAAGCTGTACACAGGTTCTAGATTTAAATTCTGTGCAATTTTATTCAATATTTGGAGACAACCATTTCATTTATAAATAATAAATATACTTTTGGTTTTAAAAAAACTTAGTAGGTACTTTAAAAAAAGTACTTATTTTTTATGTTTTTGAGAAACTGAATTGGTTTTTTTTTGCCACTAATTTACCTATTTTAAAAAGTTTTTAAACATAATTATTAAACAATTTTAAGCTAAGTGAAGTTTTTATTTTTGCATAAATAATAACCAGATAACAATGATAATGCACAAAAAAAAAATGACACTAATACGTCGTCACGTGGTCTGTCTGTATGACGTCATATTAGCCGAACAAGGACTGACTGAGAGTCTGCAAAAAAACTATTCCCAAATAATTTCAATTTTGTAAAGATAATTTCGGTGTATAAGTATACATATATGAATATTATGAACTTAATTTGTGTTCCTCTTAAAGTTACGATTATATTTAATATTAATATTAATTAAATGCCTCATTTTGTTGAGTTTGAGTAATATGACACCATACAGACGTATTTATCCGGTGTTTAGGCGGTAAAATTTAAATGATTTTTTTTTGTTTTATTTTTGTTATCCGGTTATTGTTTATGAAAAAAAATATATAGCTCAAAATTGATAATTAAGTTAAGTTCAAACACCTTGAAAGTTAATTATTTATTGAATATAAGACTATAACGATCAATTTCTCAAATAGACTTTGCCTCGTACAATTTGTTACTTATTATTAATTTTATTTATTATTGAATAATAATGACATGGAACTGTTTGATATAAGCATGTAATTTGCCCAGTGATTAATTTTGTTTATATTCTGTTTTAATTATCTCGCTGTTGTTGTTTTTAGTATTTACTTAGTATTTAATTTTACTTTTTCTATTTTAAGCTATGTATTTATTAACTGCAATTACGATAAAACATGCTAAGTATGGCCTTATATTGAATTTCATTTATAAAAATAGAGCGATTATAAACTAAAACATTGGTCTTCAAATAACAAAATGAAATTTATCTAAAACAGCAAGTTGTATATATATATATATATAACAATATTATTTATTTAAAAGAAATGTTAGGTAAAAAGTCGTATATCGGACTCTGTGATAGCGCTAACAGCTATAAATAGCAAATCACACATTCTTTATAGCAAGCAATTTTAATGAAATTATAAAAATAAAAATACCCAAGTTTTAAATTTTTTATTATTAGAAAACTTAAAAAAATTATAATACCTACATATTTTTGACGTCAAGTACAGTACGGATGTATTTTGTGTTACGCCAAGAAATTGGTCCTACACCTTATTTTACTTGTAAACATTTTTGATACTTAAATTGATTCAAGTATTAAAAACGATAGGCCAGTGTCGGTTTGTAAGTCGGAATCTAAGAGAATAACTACAGAGATTTGTTATAAGTTTTTCTAAGATTTGTGCATTCATTTTTAGAGTAAAGAAAAGCACCTTTTTTTTTAATATTATTAAAAAATAAATTCATTAACCACGTAAAAATGTGTAAAATATTAATTTTAATATGGGTTTTTCGTTCCTTGCAATAAATTTCTCTATTCTGCTATATAATCATCGTAGGACTAGTATATCCCATCTTTATTTTACATTGTGCAGAGCGACAATTGTGTTCCTTATTTTAATTAATTGTTAATTTTAGTTCCTGTTTTAATATTAATAATAACTGGCCGAGTGGCACAGTGCATGAGCGAGAGAGTCTCCGATTTGTTTGTATTGTTCATTTTTAGGTTTAGTTATAGCATTTTTCTATAAAATTTGTAATGTAAAAATGTATATACCTATAGTTATATTTAGTTAATAAAGCACTTGTTTTATAATGTGATACACTTCTCACATTGTAGTATGTAAATAAATGAGAATGAATCGAAATTACTCAGTATTTTATTCGATTATCATCTACCTTCTGTTTTTTAGTGTAAAATATAAGTTAGCAAAAATGGTTAAAACTTCATAGATAAAAGTCTATGACAATAAATACCTAATATTACTGTTCAGCTGGTAATTGTAGAAAAAAATACAGTACCCGAGGGATTATCTAATATAAGTACTTAATTAAAATATATTAACGCCTGATAAAAACATATGAGCAATAAAGACGGAAAAAATGTTTTAACGCCTAAGAAAATGGGGCGTGGATGAAGTCGCGGGCAAAAACTATTATTTAATATTATATTTTCTTGCAATATAATTTCAAGTACAAAAAGCAGGTGAAATGAGCATTATAAAGCATAGGTAGATAAAATAATAGTTTCAAGGGGATGAAGGTTTTTAAGTGAAACCCTACTTGAATAACGATAGACCGAGCAAAAGAAAAAAAAATTAGCGTGTATGTAGGTTAACAAAAATAAAATAAATTTAGGTATTGCGATGGTCAACCTTCTGTAGGTACCATAGATTTAGAATATACTACCAACAATATAGAAATTTTGACAAACGGCAACACTGCTCGGATCTGTCAGACGACCAATCGATCTGTGTGTCGTATAATTTGGTACTGTGCTATCAAAAATCTTGCAATTGATCGCTAAATAATTTCATAAACATTGAGTCAAATTGATGTTTATATTATTTTCTCGATAACATGGAATGGTCGAAAGATAAAACTTTGAAACTAATTGAACTACTGCAAGTTAACGCCAGCTTTTGGAATCCGTCGTTGTGTGATACACGAAGGGACAAGCAAAAACGTAAGGAAGAACTGCGCGTTATTGCCGATATTCTAAGTATTTCCATTCACGATGTGACTAAGAAAATCCAACATCTTAGAACACAGTATAATAGGGAATCTGCAAAGGAAGCACGCGCAAACGCCGAGGATCCTAATGAGCGATATATCAGTAATTGGTACGCTTATGAATATTTACACTTCATGAAGGATTCCAGTAAACCGTTTCGACTTTTCGAATCTGTAAGTATTTTTACCAACGTTTTATTCAAACCCCTGTTTATATACGTACTGTTAACAATAGTCTACAGATGTACCTAGTCTGTGTAATTAAGTATCAGTATTATTTACACTTATTTTTTATGTTAAGGTCGACAGCAGGCTGACGGTCCACTTGGCGGTAGGTGGCTACCGTCGCCTATAACACAAGCAATAACGTCACATTTGTTGCAAATGCACTACTGACTACAGCAGGATAAGGGACAGGGAAATGGGTTCTGGCATCCCTTATGCACTTAGCGAAACACAACAGCATGACACATGCTGATCACTGTGGGCTTCTGTAAAGGGGTAGTTACTGCTGCCAGACGGACTGACCAAATAAATGCAAACAGTGTGCCCTGCTGCTACTATTTTTATCCAGACCAGAGCCAACTTTAAAAAGTTCTTTTTGAATGTTAACCCTGCCAGAAATCAAACTCAGGACCCCTGATGCATAGTGATAAGGTATTATTACCACTCATTCAATGGCTATTATGATATAATTAAATAATAAATATTATATTTCATTACAGGAGGAACCATCAGATGTGAACAACAGTTTAACTAATAACTCTGATAACTCAGAATGCAAGTTACCCTCACTTCACAAAATTAGCCGCCTTGAACCAATACATACACACAAATCTGAGATTGTGTATCCTTCGTCTCCTCGTGACAGAGACGAGTTCTCCGTTTTTGGTGAATATATAGCCAACGAATTACGCTCATTGAGAGGAGAAAAGAATTTATTAGTCGCCAAGAAGAAGATTCAAGACGCTATATTTGAAGTGAAAATGGGTTTGATAGGTGAACACAAAAATGAAATAACACCCACTTACACCGTCTATACACATTCCACTCAACCCCATAATAATACATCTACACCTAGTCCTAAATTATACACAAGTCCATCAACTTCTACACATATGGAATCATTGACGTCATCACATCCCACTCCTACTTCGGGTATCAGTGAAATTATTATAAATAATTCATGTCATTATTCAAACTTTAAAGTTGACACGCAATAGCATTGTCATCCACTTTCAAATGGGGAAGTGGATAAAAATGAAACTTATTCTATAAGGAATTAAATTAAGTATTGATTTAAGATGAAGGCATAGGTACTGAACTAAACTTTAGATTTAATCGTGGTCTGCTCTGTGTAATATGCTAAAGTTTATTTGCTCAATAACATGTGGTAGATGTTTCTAGTCTCTAGTCTTAACATTATTAGTGAGACCTAAGTATAAATTTGATTTTAATATTTTAAGTATTCTTAATAATGTACAGTAAAGTACTTTTATAACTTAACAAATTATTGTATCATTTATTGCAAGAAGGCATTTCCATACCTACCAAAGATGTATATCAATGTACAGAATAATGTAGAGGCTAAGAAATATGGTCAGTATTTTTTTGGCGATCCAGGACTGCCAACTAAAGGGTAGAATATTAACTTATTCTGCTTCTTTCTGGATTTTGTGCACCTATTGATTGATTTACTTTGAAGATTGAGGTGAAGACTCTTTTGTATATTATTTTGAAGATTATTTTTTCATTAAAATTGCAGAACTGTATCCTCCATACAAACATTTATGCTGTTTTTAATGAAAACGGAGGTACGCAAAAATATCTTTAATTAACAATAGCTTTGCTTTTTGAAAAATGCATTTGAAAAATTTTTCCAACGAGATTTCTTTCAAGTGTTCAGATGACTATATTTTTTTCAAATTTTTAAACAAATATTTAATGCTTTGAAAAATTAATTTCGATATGGTACTCGGTTTCGCGGCGGTGTACTCATGCCGAAACGGCCGCGCAGAGCCCTACTTTCAGCTTGATGCTGGATTATAAATATTAGAGAGAGATCGGAAGTCTTTGTTTTTTGTTTTTTGTTAATAACAATTGCAATTCTTTTGGCAGAAAAAATTCAGAAAACTCCTTTCTCAGAATTGCATTCCGCGTCGAATGAGCCATCGCTTATAATTTTCGAAGACTTCTATTTTTCGCAGAAAACACATTTCTTGACTAGACTATCAAACAATTCTCTTCCCTTCTGGTATCTTAAAATGTTTTAATCCAAACTATATTTTTTTGAGCGAAAGAAAAAAATTAACTATCATTGAACTTTCGTTGACACTGAAAGCCAGCGCAGCAGTGACACTGACATTGACAATGTCTTTTCCTTTGCTCTCCTTCAATCAAAGTGCAAACAAAACAAAACAAACATTTGTTAATACTTTCAATTCGTTTGTTGATGATTGGCGTGCCTGACTGTCTGTCTGCAGTGTAGTGTGTAATATAAACAAATACGAACAATTAATATACATTAAAAAACGAATTACGTTTGTATTGTATATACAATGAAAATGAACAGTTTCTTTTAAGTCTTCATAAAGTGAATTCTTATTTATACATATTAATTTCAAATTATCAAAAGATAATAATGTCACAGAAATTCCTTATAACTATTTTGTTAGTGTATTTAGTTAGCCATGTTATCGCTAAAAATGAATTTGAAAACGTCGACACTCCCATAGATAGAATAAAATTTAAACCGACATGGGATGACTTGGACACCCGGCTGATTCCTGAATGGTATGATAGGGCTAAGGTTGGAATATTTCTTCACTGGGGTGTATTTTCAGTACCAAGTTATGGTTCGGAATGGTTCTGGTCTAATTGGTTTGGTGAGTGATGAATTAAGTATTTTTATTTATTGCTATTTCTTTAAAGTAAAATTAAGTATTATTAAAAGTTTTGTTTGCCCTCAGGCAAAAATGAAAAATATGTCCAATTTATGGGTAAAAATTATCCACCTGGCTTCACGTATCAAGAATTTGCGCCAATGTTTACAGCTGAATTTTTTGAACCAAATCAATGGGCAGAACTCTTTTCTTCATCTGGAGCAAAGTAGGTACACCAATTATTTTTATTATTTTTTTCTTTGATAAATAAAAGAAATATGTATTTGTTTAGTTTCCCTCAGTACTAAAACAATAACTTATTATCACAAGAACTTTAATATACCTAGTTTATATTATATTCCATATTAATATCAGATTACTATTTATCAAATATTATAAGCCATTGGTCTGCAGAGTAAGTAATATATCTGTCCTGATTCAGCTAGTTAGCAAGCAAGAGCCTCTGGTGGTTATAGGTGACAGTACACTCGATAGTAGGTGGCTATAAGGAATTAGGAAGAGATAGGGAAATGGGCTTTGGCATCCCTTACTCACTCACTGAAAAATAATAACTTTTACAATTGCTCCTGAACACCCCTAAAAGACTGATATTTTGAGTTATTAGTAAAATTTTCTGGACTTATAACGGTTGATCTATTTCAGTAATAAAATAATTATTACAGGTATTTAGTTTTAACAAGCAAACACCACGAAGGCTTTACTTTGTTTCCGTCTGAACGCTCCTTTAGCTGGAATTCTGTTGAAGTGGGTCCCAAGAGAGATATTGTAGCTGAGCTATCGGAGGCAGTGAGGGCCAAAGGATTGAAATTTGGAGTCTATCATTCTCTATACGAGTGGTTTAATCCAATTTACAAAGAAGACAAAGAATCTAACTTCACTTCACAGAGATATGTTTATTCGAAACTTTGGCCTGACTTGAAACAACTCGTCCATAATTACAAACCTTCTGTGATATGGTCCGATGGAGACTGGGAGGCTTATGACACATATTGGAATTCAACAAAGTTTCTCGCTTGGCTGTACAACGAAAGCCCCATTAAAGATGAGGTAGTTGTTAATGATAGATGGGGTATTGGCATTCCAGGGAAACATGGGGACTTTTATAACTATGCCGATAGATTTAACCCAGGTAAGATTAAAATTAAGCAAATAATCTTTTTACTCAATAGATAAATCAAAATTTCCTGCAATCATTGACTCGTGTATGTATGCATTAAATTAAAAAATATAAAAATAAATTTTATTATTTTTAATTGTTTAAAAATAATATTTTTATTGCTCAAATGCTAAAATACATAAATATGTAAATAGACCAAATGGCACATTCGTTTGGAGATGTTACATCTCTTTGGGATAATAGTTATTTTAATTTCATTTTAAGGCGTTAAGATAGGTAAGCCTATTTAATGACATTTTGTACTTTTAATGCGATTAATACAAATTTTGTAGGTAAACTATTGAAACATAAATGGGAGAACGCTTTCACAATCGATTCAAAGTCTTGGGGCTACAGAAGAAATGCTCAACTGACCGAAATATTAACCATTGAACAATTATTGCAACAAGTTGTATCTACAGTCAGTTGTGGAGGTAAGCATTTGTCTGCAAATCAAATTCTTATGTTTAGTTAATTGTTATTTACTAATAGGAAATGTTTGAATTTGCCTAATAAAATGAGTAAGTTATTTTGCTTGACAATTAATATAATGCTCCATACAAAATGTAAACTTATTGTTGAAACTGTTTACAAATTTCTGTCTAAACAACTTTAATTACTTCATTTTGTAAATGCATAAATAAGTTGAAGATCACTTACAAAGAAAACTACATAATTGTGAATCAGAATATGATAAAATTATTTTTAATTATTTAAGTGAAAAAAAAAAAAAACTTTTTTATTGAAAGGAAAACACTTTTCTAATAATAGAACATATTATTGTTCCAAATATAATAGACCGTTCAATCATCTAGATACTTTGTTCTATTTCGGTCTATGTGTATACATAGATTCAAGTAAATGGAAAAAATAATTTATTTAATTTTTTAATTATAATATTTGTCAACATTCAAAACAATATTTTGAATTGCTTTTAAGTTTTAGGAAATTAATTTAAATTTCAGGTAACGCTCTAATAAATGTAGGTCCTACAAAAGAAGGTACAATATCGCCAATATACCAAGAGAGGTTGTTACAGTTGGGCCGCTGGCTCAAAACAAATGGTGAAGCCATTTATGACAGTTCCCCGTGGCATCACCAGAACGACTCGGTCAGCGGCGATGTGTGGTACACTTGCACCAAAACGCAGTACAACGCTGCCAATCCAACGGATAAACCAAGTCCTCACGAACAAATAACAGCAGTGTATGCGATAATATTGAAGTGGCCGGCGAATAATTTGTTGAAGTTAAAAGATATTGCGATGTTGTTGCACAGTGGCAACAGCAGAGTCGAGCTTTTGGGGAATGAAGGCGATATCAATGTGAGTATAGTCTGAAGTTTGGGAAGTCTCGACAGTTTTAAAGTCCCGGTACACGAGACAACTCGCGATTGAAGTCTCGAAAGTCTTTCATGATTAAAATTAGAATCGGCAAGATGCATAATAGAAAAGTCATCTAGAGGTCAACAATAAAGTGACGTAACTATTGGCCTATTGGCCGGACCGATAGTTGCTTATCACCAGTCCAGTAACACAGTTGTTACCATATCTTCCTGACTTACTTATCCATACTAATATTATAAATGTGAAAGTTTATACGTTTATTTATTTATATAGAATTATAAGAATGTTACTTCTTTAAAGATCGGCAGAATAGTTCACATTCAATTATGTATATTAAAATTAACTAAAAGATTATTTTGAATTAAGTTTCATAAAATATTATTTTTTAAAAATTTGATAAAAGTGCGATTATAAGATTTCAATTAACAATTGGTAATTTTTCTTCATTAGCCAGAGAAAAAGCTGTTTGTGGTTTTTTTAAAGGAAATTTGATATTCTTATCACATTTAGCCCACTCGAGTCAAGAGCGGCCAAGCACATGAAACGGAATGATCTTGCTCTATTCACAACAAAGTGGCAGCGGTCGGGAGTTCTATAAACTATTTTAGGCTTTTTCCATTATAAAATAAAAGCCTAGCAAGTCTTTTAAAAAGCCTATCGTCAACTGTTACTTTAGTAATTCCATATATTTTGTTACAGTGGAAAATTCACAGCGGCATTGTAACCTTCACACTACCAGACTTTGCGACAGTCAAATCACAAAACGCGTGGACATTGAAGATACACCCCTAATATTTTCAAACAATACTTAATATACACTGTTGTGTAGATGATTTTATTATTGTTGTGTTAATTATTTAATATTGTCAATGACAATATTGTATTTTTGGTCAGGTAAAACTAATGGAAATAAAAATCTATTAAAATTTGATACACTGTGTTTTTTATTTAACAACTTAGCTTAACATACAAAGATCGTTTAATTGTGCTAAAATAAATCTTTATACAGAAAAAACTTTTTACTTAAAATTATTAGTATTTTTATTTGCATCTGCTTTTTTGAAATCTTAAAAATGTTTATCGATTATATAATGTTCATGCACCGGAATACCATAGACAAGCAAAATGTTAGGTACATATATTTTTTTAAAAGAAGGTATCGATGTACTAGGATTTGTACACACTCCCATATTATATGGATAATACGAATTCTATCATTGCAATTGCAACAGAAAAAAAAAAACATCAAAAAAATTTAATTCCTTCTTGACTTAACATAGGACTCGAAATCTACATGATTCGTTTTCAAAGAAAAATACGCTATTATAAAGCGATAAAGTTGTCACTTAAAGTTCATTGATAAAAATAATATTAAAAAGTGATTACTATTATCAAAACGATTTCAATAAGAGGCCATTTGCCACATTAATGTGTTTACAATATTCATGACCAATTTTTATTTATCAAAAGTAGATGCTGTGAAGCAATGTGAATATTCGATTCTAAATTTAAATGTTCTTAATTTTTTTCTTTATACACAAATAAGAAATGAGGTTCTGAAAAATTATTTAAATGCAGATAAATAGGATTTGGATTACCTAGGTACGCATGTAGTGTCGAGTCACTCAAAACCGCAAACGGCAGACCATTCAATAATTATGTTCTTTAACTTATTTGAAACAACCAATTTATTATAGATCACAACTAAACAAAATCTTAAGAATTCATCACGTTAAAACATTTAACTGAACAAAACTAGGCATAATTTTTGAGTTTTGACTCGATAGAGCAATTTTCTGAATCATAAAGGACAAAAATGGACAGAATAAAAATTGTTATTAAATAATTTTAGATAGGAATAACTCTTTTAGGCTTTTTAATTAGTAAAAATAGAAATATTCTTACAAATGAATCCCTTACTGGGTTAAAGTGATTATTATTTAAACAATGAGCTCCGATTACAGTACTATCTTTCGGCATTCTCTATTTGATCTAATTATATTATTTTTTTTAAAAGATTGAAACACGGCTTTATTTGAACATAATTTAAAAGGTGTATTTACTTGTTTTAATTTTTTTAAATAAATAAAACAGTACATATAGTGAACGCTCAAAATAATTTATAAACTCATATATTTCAAGTGTCGTACAGAATGGCCAGCTAACATATACATATATTATTATATTATAGTTGTATTTAAGCTATATACTGCTTTAATATACTAATATAAAAATACCTCTGCTGTGATGTACTATACATCATATAAATATATATATTACACAATTGAAGCTACGCATTATTGATTTCAAGGATTAAATTGTATTTGTAATGTACCATTTTTATATCTATATTAAACACGATATGTACATTGCGTTGCGAAGCACCATTTTTACGTAAAATTGTCAAGTTTATTTATTCCTTTGCAGTTGCGAATTAACAAGACGACTATAATAGATATATTGCAAGCAACAAGCTTAAATTACATTATAATCAAATTTTGGAAAAACATTTGCAAAATGCAAAATGCACTATTTGTACTATATACAATACACCATATTTCTAAAGAATAAAAAAACTAATATGGCATTACATACAAATAAGTAACTCGTTTGTCTTAATTTAACAATTTTATGGCATCACGATTAAAAATCTTATAAAAAAAAAAACCAAAAAATATAATACAAAACAATTTTAATTTATAACTTTTGGAATGTTAATACACTCGTATATTGTAAGATCAAATAAAAATTTTACTTAGATATAGATTTATGCCATTTTTTGACCGATCTATAAAGCTATCGACCTTCTAAGATTGCCTTTAATATTTTATTGTCGAATCAAACTTTTCTTCTAATATACATTACGAAAGCGACGAACTCGAATCAACACTAATAAAAATAATTACATTTTCTCTTAGGATTTTCTCAATAGGATAGTTCATCCAATATTAAACACTTGAGTCATCGAAACATGAAGTACACACAGCTTACAAACAATGCAACAGTCTACAAAAGATTTCGTTAATATATCTCTACACAAGTTAGTACCATTTCATATTGACATCATACAAAACATATTTTATCATAAACTTATATATATATATATTTTAAATTTATTTGACAATTATATAGAAAGTAAAGAATCAATATGACATTTTTTTATAGTTATATATGGTACTAACATGTAAAGTAAGGAAATTGTGTTAACGAAGATAAAATGAGAACAGTGGTGTCTCTTAACAGCGCGTACAAAGGTACACTAGCGCATTAAAAAAATAAAAAAAATATTATCTCGTGACTGAGAAGGAATTATTAATAACGGCTCAATCAGGACCCTCGGTGAGTATGTCTACAATTTTTTAATACCTTTAATAAAGTTTCATATTTAGACACGAAGCACGAACAAACAAACAATAAACAGCAAAAGCCTTCTCAGTCACGAGATAATATTTTTTTAAATGTGTGGCGCTAGTGTATATTTGTGTGCGCAGAGTACTTATACTTTAAAGAAGAAATTTTTGGCGCCAAAATTCAAACAATATAACGAGTTTACACTTACTCAAAGACTCGCTTTTAAATAATAATTGTATAATCTAATACTATACCAATATTATAAAGAAGAGAGAAGATTTGTATGTTTGTAATGAATAAACTCAAAAACTATTGGACCGATTTTAAAAATACTTTCTCACCCATAGAAAGCTACATTATCAGCGAGTAACATAAGCTATATTTTATAAAGATACGCGGGCGAAGTCGCGTGCAACAGCTAGTTGGAATATAAGAAAGAAATATAATTATATATTTTAAAAAAAGTGTGGAAAATCGTCTCCAAATTAGATTATACAGTAGAACAAAGTTCAAAGATTAATTTTGACCCTTACAGGGTACAATTTAATTGGCTGATACCGAGTTTTTTCTTTCTGTTTTGAGTGGTAAACCTTGAGTAAGGTTTCTTCAAATATTTCTAAAAGATTTTAAAAAGAAAAGGCTTTTAAGGGGTTTTCTAAGCGCGAGTGTATCAGTCGGCGTCTTAGCGCAAATGTTTGAGATCATTTCTATTCATTAATTCTCCTCTACAGAATAAACAAGATAAGTGCTCGTTTTTTTTTTGTTTGTTTTATATATACATTTCTTCTATAAATATTATATATATGTAAAAACTTCACATTACTCATACAATGTTATATTGTCATAATTTGGGATAACGTTTATATTAATATTATCTAAAAAGATATTAAACATTAAATACGTTTATAATACGTAAATAAATCCACCAATACTAATAATTTATTTGAGATAAAATAAAAATTACACGATTTGTTCTCTTCACAAAAAAAGAAACAAAGAGAAACTGTCACAATGGTGTTTGGAGATTTTTTTTTTTACTTTTATACACATCTGAAATCTCTCCTATATGTAATTATTTATTAATTTTCTCCTTACTAACTTACAAAGGAAACATCAACAAAGAACATTCTAGAATGTATAATAATGTGTAAATGCAAACCGTAGGCTAGAAATGTGATCGTAGAGAAGAAACTAAGAGACAGAGCCGAGTCTTCCCCTTTGCCTCAACGCTTCCAGTCGAGGCAATATTGATACTGTTTGATTGAAGAACTCTTCAATCAAAGGCTCGGCCAGCATCGTCGCCAAGAACTGTTCCAGCGTTATTGACCATTGATCGCCTTCCGCCGGACCGAACTCTTTTATCGGAGACTGTTCTTCGGCATCTGTCGGATTGCCATTTGGATCCTGAAATCAATCATTTTATTACACAATTAAATATGTTAACCATAATTATTTTCGTGTCCATTTCGCGAGAGCCTACTTGTATAAAATGTTTATTTTTTAAATCATTGAGTTGCTTTCTCGTAAAAAAAATTAATTACGAGTCATGCGCTAGGGGCACGACAACTCATACTTACTTTAACGCAAGCGTTTAAAGTAAAGGGTTTTACGACTCGGGATAGATTTTCAATAACTTTTAATTAATGAGGAGGAGGAAGCCCTTGTTCAGAGCAGCGGACGTTCCCACGACTGAGATAAATGAAATGAAAAGTAATCGAGAAGAACTCACTTGTTTTAACGCTTGTTTAAACGCAGCCACTTGATAAAGGCTGTCCTGTGAGATTTCGCGATCCAGTTCTGGCCGCTGGCTGTACTCTCCCAGTTGCATCAGTATTGTGCCTGCACCACACAAATTGCAATCAATAAAGAAATAACTAGCAGACGCATTCTTAAATAGTGGCTTTATTTAAGAATTTTATCATTAAAAAGTAGCAGTACTCATAAAGAAATAACTAAACATTTCATGTAAATGTCAAACTTGCAACACCCCGTTTTTGGGTCGGGGATTAAGAAACAATGAAGCGAGCACTGTACCTGCCGCCATGACGGCCTCGTGCAGCTGGGGCTTGTGGTGGGTGAGGTCCCGCAGCACGGCCAGCAGCTGCAGGAAGTGGGCGCGCGGCAGCCTTGGGGCGCAGGGGGGCGTCGGCGCCGAGGGGGAGGCGGGCGTGCCCGCGCGAAGCCCCGCCCACGCGCATGCGCGCACCGCCGCCTCCGCCTGCGAGCACCAATCGCTGCCGCTCGCTGCAGACGACGACACGAACACTACCATTACCATTTCTTACAAGACAGCAACAGTAAGCAAAACAAGGGCCCGCGCTGACTGTACGTATGGCACTAATGCAAACCTTGGCTGCTGTCTGTAGACTTGTCCATGAGCGCGTCGCCGAATGTGGGTGGGCCCGACGAGTCAGGAGTCTCTATGCGGGGGCTCTCTATGCTGTAAATTAGTTAATTCAATACCTTAATAACAATTAAATATTGTTAATTTACAAATTTCATTTGCCAGGGGAATTATCTGAACGACTGGCAATAGAGGCGCGAGACGTTCGACGCGGTTCTCGATTGTAATGTGATTTTTTTTTCGGCAATGTATTTGTACTTGCCGACGAATACGCGTCAACAGTCGACATGGGTTTGTAATTTGTTATTGACCTGTGGAAGTAGTGAATGGCGTCGGCGGCGAGCTCGTCCCCGTGGGGCGTGTAGCGCGGCTGCAGGTCGAGCGCGCACAGCAGCGGCGGCGCATGCGCAAGGAACAGCACGCGCAGGCGCCGCATCGCCTCCGCGCAACAGGACACGCCCACCGCCAGCGCCACTCCGCGCGCGCTCACCAGGCCCTCGCTGTCGCACTCCACCACCTACACAACATTACTAACTGTGTCATTCCACTGAACGAGCATCAACTCGAGTCGCCAGTCTATTACCTTGAACATCCTCGCGGTGATCGCCTCCGCGCAGTCTCCGGTGGCCCAAGGCGATAAGGCCATGAACAGACTTCTGAACTGCGAGTAATCCAATCTGTAAGCTTCATACGGCGCCTCCAGTCTCTCGTGAGGCACTCGCTTCGCCCACAATAACTCCTCGCGGATTGCGCTCAACAACTCCTATAATAAAACGCCCATATCAGAACAATAGTAACAGATGACGGTGACTTTCCTTTGTCTATTCTCCTCGTGTCCTCATTCTTTCCGATGTCAAATTCAAATTCAAAATATTTTTATTCGAAATAAGATTTACCAAATCGCTTTTCGACGTCAGAGAATGGCAGAGAATGGCACGTTCACTACCAAGGTGTGCATTCCTCTGTGGAGAAGAACGGCCAAAGAAACTCCACAGGAATCGCATCTTTTATATTTTCATTTCTAAAAAAACATATTTTTTTACATTACATTAATTGTAAAGTTAATATTATTCTAATTCATTATGCTGAGTTGGAGCAACCGTAGACCAGACGTCATTATCCTCCAAATAATCATCTACTTTGTAATATGCCTTAGAATACAGAATCTTTTTAATTTTAGATTTAAACTGGCAATCGGACAAATTTAAAATATCATCTGGTATTTTATTATAGAAGCGAATACAGTTACCCATAAATGTGTTTTTTACTTTACTCAGTCTAAATTGTGGTTGCAGAGTAAATACGAGCATAGCACTCTCCATAGCTCGTTGAGCGACGTGGAGCTTTCTCAAGTTTTAAAGCATTGACAAATTTTGGACAAGAATATGTCTAGGAGCATCCCGAACAATGCTAAGAGTTGGATACGACGATTGACCTAATTTTAGAATTTTTGCCCCGCCACTTTGATGGCGTAAACGATTCTTTGTGCATTTTAAATGCAATCGAAGTATATAGTTGGAGAGGCAGTCAAGAACCTGCAGTTCGCCAAGTTCCAGCAGCTTGTCCTGCTGCAGAGCGCGCAAGGTGTTCCGCTCGAGGCTGTCCTCGAGATGTCGGACGACGCGCAAACGATGCTTGAGTCGCAGATGCTCGATGTTCTCGCCAGTCACGCGCGACCCGAACGAACGATACGACTGGTATACCAGCTCTTGTATTTTTATTGTCTGAAATTAACCAATTTATGGTTAATTCTTTATTGTCATTTTCGACGTTTTTCCTCAAAAGTATTGAGTTGTCGTTAGTGTAATTTAAAACATAATTTTAGCAAGCAACATTTGTAACTAAACATGGATTTTTATTTCAATAATGGAATGATTAAGAATAGACTGCAGCTGTTAAACTGCAACGGACGCTAGGCTGCAGTTAGAGTTTGTTCATAAATATTCTAAGTAGATTTTATTCCTAAATTTGTTATAATACACTAACACAACTGTTATTCCTCAATAACATGTAGTGTTTAGTGTACATACGAACATAAAGAAATGATGAAGTAAAGAATAGAAACAATCATCAGAATTCTGACCACTGTTTTACAGGCCCAGAAGAATTTATTATGATAACGTCACCTCAATATTCATATTATTCAACATAACTTTTCACACGAGATTCGCTCAGCAAGAGATCTACGCTTGCTTCGCTATTAAAGCGACTCAACACTTACAAAGCTTTAAACAATAGGAAATAATATCGCCTAAAAATAATATATAAATAATACATTACCTTTGCAGCTGTACGTGGTTCAGTGGACAAAGTCATAGCTTCATCATTGTAAATTCCTTCGAGGTATTCATTCAACACTTGCATCGCTTGTCCGTCTTCTGTACAGTTTAGTAACTTGTCACGATTTATGTCCAATATTGTAAGCGTCACCTGGAAAAAGTAATTAAATTACCCACTATTTAAAATGTCTGTTTTAAACAGCCAAGTTTAACAAAAATGCTTTTGCCAGGTCCCTGGTATTTTATATTTTGACAAATATATTGAAACACTAACAGAAAACTTTGACTGGAAATAGACGATTTTTATGATGCATACAATTGCTTGAAACGAAACGTGAAATATATTTGAGTAGCAATTGTTATTAACTGTCTGCCAAGGATACAGTAAGTGATTACTTATTAAAACTGTCAAAGATTTTGGTTCTGTGAAACTTAACTTTTCTTTAATCTGCTTATAATTAACAACACATATGTTAAATGCAAAAATCTTTTTTATATTAATTTCGTTACAATTGAACATTGTTTTTTCTTTTTATGTATTTGATTTTATATGTAATCAACATACACCATTAGATTTAATGCCTCTTTAGACGAATAAATCAATCAATCAACGATCTGCTCATAATTGATAAAAACGGGAACAGATTGTGTTACAACTTAATATAATTGAGAATGACAATATACTACAGTGTTCATATTATGTCTATTGAGGAGAGGACTTGGGTGGTTAATTTAATTTAATTAAAAAAAATAAATTATGAAAATAAATCATGATTACAGTAAGATTGAAAAAAAAAAGGTGTGTGTGTGTGTGTCTGCTCCGACGCACGACTGGAGTTTACTCCTTACGAACGATTATAAAATACATAATAAAAGTTATAAAAAAACCATTTATTTATCATAACGAATTAATATCAGCGCCATCTCTGTTCAAATGATTACCGGTGCCATTCAGTTTTCGCAAGGACGCAAGGACTTAACATTTTCTAGTTTCAGAGATATTGTGTAGATGGCGCAATATCTCTGAAACCTCATAGATATTCTAAAATATTCCAAAATAGAACGTAATGCATAAATTTTCATACCCTCCAAAAAAAAACATTTCCATGCAAATGAAACAAGAACTCGAATAACGTTTCACTGACCTGAAATATAACCTTGGCTCCATCGTAAAAGAAGCAATCCATCACATTGACGGCGCATTCGTATGGCATCACACTGATGAACAGAGTCAGGAACCATGATAGTGATATCATTTTCATCATGCCCAATTCATCTAATTTCGCATGTAGATCTGGAAGGTGAATCTCCGTTAGTTCTTCTAGAACTCCTTGATCCACCTGAAATTGTATTATAAGATTTCAAATATCAAATATCTTACCAGTTGCTTAAAGTAAAACGCGTTTATGCTTTTAAAATTTTTAGAATTCTCTGCAACTTCGCACAACTTAAATCATGACCCTAATTTTTTTTTTATCTTAATAATGTTAATGACTTAGTGGGCTCTTAATTTACACAATAATTTAAAAGTTTATGATTTTAGATTTTTAGTAGTATAATACTATGCAGAAAATTATTCAGCCGATAATAATGCATAGATGACTCCAAAATGTGTCAAACAAAGAATGGTAAAGCAAACTGCTTTCCGCAATCTAAAGTGAGACTAACCCCTCACGAAGACCACCGTAACACAACAGCACGTGTGCTTTTATTGTTGTTCTACATTTAGTTAAAGAATTTATCTGATGTGCTCACCAATGCACCCACTACCCTCGTGTTGTAGTAATCGGGTAATAGTGTCTCGCAGATGGTGGCCAGTAGCCAGAAAGCCTGTTCCTCGGGGCAGTATATGAGTAGCACAGATGCTACTATGTTCATTGCTTGACAGTATCCGATTGTGGGATTTTTCCGTGCGTACGCGCAAAGCACTCGCCTTAACGCCGAGATCCCTGTTATAAAAGGAAAGAATATATATGACATACTTAAAGAATACAATTGAAAATTAAAAATATAATTCAATAGATGACTGTAAACAATTTTAAGTATGAATATTTGCGCGATAATAACAGTAGAAGTTTTCATGAAATTTTCACTTATAGTTACAATGATTCATAACTGAAAGAATTTTAAAAATCAGTTAAATAGTTCTTGACTTTATCCATTATATATTAATGTACAATCGTTTTACACCAGAATTAATAACGTCAAAAGGTAAAGATTAAAATAATGGATATTCTGTGTAAAAAAGTGTCACAATGACAGTACAATAAAAAAAAACTGAGAGGTTATAACACTACACAGTTCTAAAAAGTTAGTCTTTGCCGATTTCATAATGCAACTGATTTTCACAATGTAAGCATTTCCTGGTGAACCAGTTTAGGTTGTTAGAACACCAATTTGTTTTCTAACACCAACACCAATTCACACCACATAAAATAATAATAAAAAAAGAAAACTTACCAACATCGTTCTGAAAGGCTGGATGCTCTGGCAGCGACCGATGAAGGTCTCTCTCTATCTCTTCATTTGCCTGGTTTTTAGAAGAGAGAGCCTCGTTCACCAGCCTCTCGTACAGGCCCTTGTTCTGCGCCTTCTGCAGAATAGAACCCGAGAACACACTCCACAGTTCCCCACGAAGAGATTCCGGAATCCCGTTCACCACCAGCTCGACGCCTTCCGACGTCTGGTACATGCTTACCCCGCGGCCCATCTCCGACATGTGATCCTCCCATACTTTCTCCTGGATCAACGTTTCACCGAATAAATCACACACTCACTCCGACTCCAACTCTTTGTTTTATACACCAAAAATATAAAAGACTAGCTGTTGTAAAAGACTTTATAAAATGTGGCCTATGTTACTCGCTGATAATGTAGGTGAAAGAATTTTCAAAACCGGTCCAGTAGTTTTTGAGTTTATTCATTACAAAAAATGCAAAAATACAAATTTTCTCTCTTTATAATATTACTATAGAATACGACAAGATCAAAGATCAAAAAGACATGTTTCAACGAATATAGGCGCCATTGTAATAAGGGTTAAGTTCACAGAATATAATACATTGAATTGATGTCAAAGAAAAGAACACACATGAATTGAATAGATATTAGATATATCTTTATTATATTAGTATAGACTTTATAATGTTGTACCTTTTTCTGTTGTATCTGCTTTATGGGTGAGGTTTGATGGGTCTTGAACAAGCTCATGAGCGGAGGCTGCGGAGTCCACTCCCTCTCGGAGTCGAGACCCGCCTTCGGGACCTTCTCCCTGTACACATCGTTAACCATTCACAATTGAGTACACTACGCGCACAGGGGACTTAAGTGTAACATGCCCCAAATTATATTTCAATATTAGTCGTACCAACAAATATTCAAGCGATTCGTTAACGGTTAAGGCTGCAGGCTCATTCCAAGGAATTGTGTATTGTTGAGATCCATTTATTGTTTTAACACGACAAATACATAAACTAGTTCAAGGTTATTGTGGGGTTCAAGTTTAGAAATCACGATATATTTTGTTTACCGCCATCTATTGCTGCTGATTATTATTTAAAAAAAAAACAGCATAAATGAAGGTATGATTAAAATTCCGTCTTAAAATTATATAATATGTAACATTACCTCCTTGTTTAAAAAAAAGAGTGTTGCAAAAAATTTTCAATTAAAATACCTTTAACTAAATTCAATCCTATCACATTTTTGACGCTTAAAGATTGTCTTACCGGAAGAGTAATTAGTATAACTTGTTTATAGTACCATATTAATTATTATATAAACTAAAATAAATTAATTACATAAACCCTTTATCCTACTAAAGTCTGCAGCGCACTTATAGCAATTAATACCTTAAACTCTGTTGTCGATCATTTAATTTTTTGAAATGGACAGTTAAAGTCGCCTTAAGAGAGGCTTATATAATTTTTAAAGAAGCATTTGAACACGCATTGACGCAACACGCATTTACTTCAAAATCATGAAAGAAATTTATAACAGGAAATTTTAATAATCATTTTTATTTATCGAAATACACGTTTTGGCAAGTTAATAGAATGGTTTTTTTTTCGATGAACTCAACACTTTCATAATAATGAATTTGTGACACCACAAGAGGTTTTGATTATAAATATAGAAAAAGTTCACCATTTTAATATCATTTATATGCTTTGGTCTGAGAAATATAATTTTTAATGGGTATGAAAATTAGTTAGCCATTAATTCTGAGTTGATGATAGCGATTTATTAGGTACAATGATTTACTTATACAAGTACACATGCTGTTAATTATTAACAATCAAATTAATAAAAGGAAAAACTTGACTCACTTGGGCAACTTGGCGAGGAGTTCGGATATCTTGTGTACAAGAAAGTCCCGGTCCTGTATATTGCCAAAGAAGAAACTTGTATGGTGGGCAGTCGTGATGAGAATACTGCCGGAATCCGTCGAGCTGCCAGTTCCGCCAGAGTCGGCGTGTTCCACTTGGTGCACGTTACGAAGCGGAATCGTCAGACGCACCAAATTTGCCACCTTCAATGGACCAATGGAATGCAACATTATGCTCAAATCAAGCTGGACTGCGAGATGATCTTTTTTAAAAGATTAATAAACACTAGCTGTAGCTTCTAAATTCTAGAATTTTTAAAATCGGTCCAATAGTTTTGAATTTATTCATTACTATCAAAAATACAAATATTTTCTCATTATAATATTAATCTAGCTCCGGGATGATGAAACTACGGCCCGCGGACCATCTTTGGCCCGTGAAGCGTTGAAATCCGGCCCGCGACCATCAAACAAAAATCAAGTGAAGTTTTCGTATTGTTAGAAATTTCACTCATTGGCAGTGCGCGGCTCGCATAAAACAACAACTTTCGCGAGTGCGGACTGTATGAGCAAAACCGAAAATAAAGCTAAGCTATCGACTACGCGCGGACGCCCCTCCCGGACGCGCCTCGACCTTCTACTTCGTAGCTAACTTAAATAGTTAATTTAATTGCAATTTTCAATTTATTTCTTATTTCAATAGTAATTTTGTAATATTGCACAATATATTAGTGTTTTAGAAAATACCTATCAATATTTTTATTTCAGTAAACTCGTTCTTTGGTTAAAATAACAAAAATGTACTTAAATTTTATGTGTAATTATGATCTTCTTGATCTGATCTATTACTTATAAAAATTTCCCATAGGTAGCAGTTTTTGAAAACTAATATTATTTTGAAGACATGATCATAATGACATGATATCAGACTTTCTAAAGAAGCCATAGAATGCTATAGCTTGATATTCGTACACGATAGGCTGATCGTGTGGAAGGTAGACGACCAAATGGGGAGGCGCCCAATTAAAGGGCAATGTTCAAGCTTATGGGCTGATGATGATAATGGTTATTAACCTTACCCGACTATCAAAACAGATGAAGTTCTGTGATAAGTACATCCGGCCCCAATTGTGTTTCTTATTGTACGGTGTCCACAAGGTGCACGCTTCGGTGCCGTCCAACTTCTCCGTTTGCGGCAAACGAAACTTCAGCGTGTACAAACTGGACTGTTTTCTAGCGTCCAAATCTCTCTTCAGAAAAGAAGCCTTCTTCGGCACATTTTTGCTCAGTTTCGTCAACAACTCCTTGTCAATATTAAAACTACCCGACTTGTCATCAATTAATCTGAAAATTTTCAATTATCCCGTATGAATACATTATATTATTTTTCTAATAGAATGATCTTTTAAAAGAGAAGTCGCACAATCGATATTTTTATTTTTTCGGTCACCGTTCGCAAGAGACACTCCCACCATGCAGTCTGGCCTGCTCCGCGCGCAAACCGCTTAGCAATGTACTTTTACAACTATTTTTTTGGGCATTTAGAGTTATTTGATGAATAATGGTTAAAAGGTAAGGTTGTCTAAATTTCGAATTGATTATAGACTAAGTTATAAAGATTTGTCCAACAACTTTATACAGATTAACTTTATAGGATCTCCAAAAACAAATTCATCGAAATCAATTCAATGGTTTTGTTTAAATTATATTCATGGAGAATTGAATTGCTACTACCATTAACTATTCTGGACTGCTACTTCTGTATTTATAATATTAAAAGGTATTGATAATGAAATTGACATTACAACAGCATTCGAAATGAAACAACAAAAGACTCCAATACTTTTTAAAAACCTTAACTACTTTAAAAAGAAACACAGTTTTTAGTACCTAACAAAACAGATTTCTGTTTCTAGTTATTTGCAAAATGCCCTTGACGTGTTCATGCAAATATCAAATAATGTAAACCAAGTTGAACATGTTATGAATACATCTAATATAGAAAACCAATTACGTTTTATCACTTACATTGTGTTCCTAACTGAGATATATTATACATGAATACATTTATGTATATGCAAAAATCAATAACTGTAACTAATAATTGATAAAACAAAATTATCAGCAAGTAATTCAATATCCCTGAGCAGTGGGTATATCGTTTAATATGTTAATATTTATAGAAATAGTTTCGTTTTATTATTTATTGACAATCCTAATTTATTATCCTATTATACATAATATTATACCAAGTCATAATTTTATTTGTGGAAGGAAAGCCCATTTCCCTATGCCTTCCTAAACCCTAATTTAAAATTAAAAAACTGATTAGTATAAAATAACTACAATAAATTGTAAAATTAGATTTGAATTTATTTGTAAATATTTTGTTTGCCAGGAAACGGTAGGTCATAGAGGTATATAGTTAACTCAGAGTGTGGGACTTTTCTATTTTAAAAAAATACAAATTTTAATTGAATAAAATAACTAAAAATACTCTCAATAGAGTACTTATTTACTTTGCGGCTAGTTATCGAGTGAGTCAATCAAGCTCGAACGACGGTTGGCCACCACATAGACCTAGCGTCAGCAAAACGCTTATCGCTACAAGGAATGCACGTCCACGGTGGTCCGGTGGCGTGCTGGTGGGCACATAACTATATATAAAATCTGAATACAAACATATGATCAACAAATAAAAATCATTATTATTATAGTATGAATAAACTTACTGTCTCATTGCTATATTTGCCAACTGCTGCATCAGGGCAAATGTTTCATTTTTCTTTAAGAACATAGTGAAATAATGTTCGCTATCTCTTGTCACAACCTTTATAGAGTCAGGAAACAGAAAACTGTTTATCTTAAGCAGTTCAGTGACATCTGCCCATCGTATTTTAATCGTCGTCTTGTGTCCTAATATATTTGCGAAGAAACACATGTAATGGACTGATAAATACATCCAGCCTTGACGTGGTATTTTTCCTTTCCAATAGCTACAAAGTAATACAAGTGTTGTTAATAAACAATTATCGTATTTACACACATCTATACAGTACATACTATATCTGCAAATATTTTTGATGCTTTTAAAAGGATGCATTCAATTTTAATATTAATTAAACAGAAATACAATGTTTTGAAGGGACAACTTTTTAATTAACTCAAATAGAAGTTACTTGGAATTACTAGAAAGTTTATTATAATCATATTTATTCATAATGGCTTTTCTTCATTTGGTATCCATATTGATTCTAGTCCTTTGAAGATTTCAAGTATTTACAAGTAGGATTACAGAATAGTAGTCATCTTTAGTTTACTTACCTACATGAATAGTACGAGACCAGTTTCTCATCTTTTGGCATACTAAACCTTTGGTGAAATTCATATACTGTGTTCTTGTACGCCAGAGAATCTTCATCTATGAGTGTTTAATTAAAAATTACAAATTAATTAATTGTTAATTAATTAATATAAAATTATCAATTTTTTAATTTAATGACAAATGATTCAACTTTACCTTCTGTAAAGTTTTCCTGTTCCGTTGCAATAATGGAATTAATTTTACAACAAACAAACTCTGTGACCTCTTCTTCATTATCAAACGAATGTAATGTTGAACAAATATTATCTATGAGCCATTGCCAATCTTCACGAATCTCTTTCTCACTGAGACCTGTTGCTATAACTGCAGAATGATTTCATAATTAATTTTAATGTTTTTTTTTTATGTTAAAGTTGAAAGACAGGCCAACAGTCCACTTCATGGTATGCACTGATCCTAATGTTATATGTATAATAAAACAAACAATATATGCAGTTAATAAAGGCAAGAAAATGAAAGAGCATACTGAATTCGACAATCTTTAAGTGTGATCAACTTTTATAAGTATATTTTTTTAGATTATTATAAATTAATGAGAAAAGAATTTTATTTCTATTCCTGTCTATTTTCAAAGATAATATGCTTTCCAACAGGAATGGAACAATTTCAATAGTAAACATTGTATAATGAACAAGACAACAGTGCAAATGCTTACCATAATAGACCTCAGATTTAGGCGTTTGATGTAAAATTCTATAGGGCGCTGGTTTTGTGTCTCGTACGCTGTCTATAGTTCCAACTAGAAGCGACGAAAACCCTTTCGATCTACCGTGACCTTTTCGTCTTTGCAAAACAAAGTACAACGTAGTCTCTTCAGAGTCCCTTCAAGAGAAAAATATTTATAAAATAAAAAAATCATACAGAAACCCAAATAAACGTTCTTTTTTATAAATACAAAACACAAATAAACGTTGATGTATAGATACGCGAAAAAAAGATAAGAAGGCAATAAGTAAAAAACCAAAACAAATACGTACCAAAACGAATTGAAAAGCACTTCTTGAGGTTTTATCCACATTTTATGATTTTATACTTGATTCAAGCTAAGCAAGTACTAATATTATATGTTGGATTGAACTACATTAACATTTCAATGATGTTCAAAGGATACAAAGACAAATAAATCTCATTAAACCTTATCATATCAATATAGTTTGTTGAATTTGTTGATTATGATGTGATCACACACAGCACAGATTAGACTTGTCTTCCCACAGACTAAGATAATATGATTTAGGTATGAGAGTAAAATATAGAATAATCAAATCATACTAATATCAAGTTACGGACATATTTAGGCTGAGACATTTATGTATAGGTCCTTTCTTACCCTTGGTTTTCCCTTGGTCTACCTAACAAATTCATCTGGCTGGACGACGGAAAATTAAGTTGACTACTGTGTATAAAATGTTGAATAAAGCCATAGAGGGTAGGAAAGCAAACGAGACATAGGTACAAATAAACTTCTAATACCTAGGTATACAGTTTATAATTTTACATAATATGCCCTACCTATATCCCGAACTCTCGCTGGAGAGTAAGTATATATGTTCCTTGATCCCGAATATCCACGAGCGCTCAATAAGCGCCATAAATCCATTTCTTAGTAGTCAAAATTGTCGAAAACTAAAAATAACTGTAAAACATCAATTTTTTTAGAAATATTGCAAACCTTTGAATAGCATATCTTTTAAAACTATTTCATCTACCAAGACTAAATCATTTTCATTTAATTGAAAATTTAATCTATTTAAAAAGTGTGCATAGTGACTTTTGCCGTAAAACAGGTAGTAAAAATTGGCAAAAACTGAATAAAGTCCTACATTTTAGCATTTTAATGAATTTCACCACGGAGACTAGAGGTAAAGAGGCCCAACTCTATACGTGAGTGTCCGTCGGGGCGGCGCTGTAGTAGAATTGGGGCGTGGCGTTCTACTAGTAGTAGTATTATTATTCTCGTAAAATAGTAGTACTACTATTATTTTAGTAGCATTTTATTTACGGTGGTTTCATGAACTACGAAACCAACCAATGCTACACTAGCGCCATTCTGGTCAATTTATGAACCACAATACTTTTAGCTTGCCTTGCCTTGCCACTTTTTCAGTTTAACACCCATGTAAATTGGTACTCCTTACCTCTAGTCTCCATGAATTTAACAATGATCCAAAAGGCTTTCAAGGTGGAAAAATTGGATTTGTCTTTAACATTTCATCAGTAAAAAAAAATCAGAACTACCTGATTTGATGTAAGCTAAAATGTACCAATTCCATGGGCTAAGATATTTACCTGCCTACTTGTTTAGACAAAGAGTGCAATGTATCTTTAGGTATACCTACTAACCTACTACTTAGGTATATTGAGATAACAAACTCAGTTGATGCTTGACTGAACTGCATTGCTCCTGGAATAGTCGTAACCGGACTGGATAATAACATCATAATTCATGATATAAAAATAATTAAAATTTTATTCCACTCAAATTGACATTTTAATTGTATCGTATCTAGCTAATGGTGTTCTTTTTCTTTTTCTGCCGCTTTTCGTTGGGTTTCTGCCCACGACTTCTTATTTTCCTCAGAATTGACAAGACAATGTATTTTCCAAAATACGTATGAACTGCAAATGACGGCCATAGGATAATACATCCAAATATTGTTGTGTTTCATGTAAAAGAAGTAGGGAAACTGAGCAATTTTAGCAGATATGGTATAGGGAAATTTCATATGCCGACCAGTTTTACTGCAACAAAAATAAATGTTGATATTTCAAATTTTAAAAATACCTATTAGAATACCTGGACTACAATAATAATACAGACCCTGCTATTATATCTGCATTGCGAAAATACTTCTCCATTTTGTCATATAACTCAGCAAGTTGCTTTGGATAAATCATCTCAAGAATACCTACGACGAAAACAAAATTGATAGAATTTATATTTAAAACCGATTATCGCAGTTTATTTGAAAATCCATTTGACAATTGACAAGGAATGACAAATCAGTTAATGCTTATAAAGTCCAAACTTAATTTTAGTTAGTAGGACGTTTAGAAACATTTTTTTGTGTATATAGAAAAAAAGCATTATCATAAAAAATGACTATAATGTAAGTAATGTACATAGTAAAGTAACGCAGTCATAGGATTCGGAGTAGGTAGAGGAAAGTGTAGCGAGTCTACTCGGTCAAGTAGATCCAGTTGACTTCGTGCTCGAGCGCAGAGCAAACAGACTCGATTCAAATTCTCTTTCACTCGAATACGAGATTTAAATATTCACTTGAGTAAAAACAGGGCTCGTGACCTCGGCTCATGACGCATAACTATTCTGTGGCCTACAGTCTGAATAAAATAAAGACTTGGCTCAAAGGTCTTGTTACCAGGCTATAAAATCCCACAAAAAGTAGTTTCTGTGGTAACTTCTGACCGCTTTGCTTCTGACTTCACTGAGTGAGTGATCTTTTAGTCTGTGGAGTGTCAGTGACAGATCATAGAAACAGCAGACAAGTGCAACTCAACGTCAAATCAACACCACTCTCCAGTTGATTTGATCTAATATTACTTAATTCATTTAGTAAATTTATAAACGATATTGTTATATTAGTTTTTTAAATCGTTGAACAATTGAAATGAGTGATAACGAAAAAGAAGAAGCTGCTAATTTGGTTAGTGTTACATAAAACTTACTTTTATCTATGATTTTTATTTCATTCATCATTGTTTTTTGGAGGACACTGAATAATGTAAGCAGGCAATTGTTTAAATGATAATTATTTTAATGTTTGTAGAAAGAAGAGTTTGAATGGGTCCTCCGCGAAGAAGTCCATGCGATATTACATCAGCTACATTCAGTTTTGGTTGTGAGTTTTATGTTTTATATTTTTCGCAAATGTATTTATTGGCTAACGTCATGAACCTAATGCTTTCATGCTTAATGTTTTATAATTTTATAGGAATGCGCACACAGGTTTCCTGTGCCGTTGTATGGCAATGAAGGTCAAAAGCAAGACAAATTCATTTTGACATCTCAACCTGAACAATTGAAATGCATTGTGACACTTACTGGAGATAGCATTACACATGCAGTAAGTCTAAAATTTTACAAAATCTGAAATAAATTGAATCACTGAAAATATATTAGCTTATTATACATGGTGGTTGAATGGATAGGATTAAAAATATTTCAGGTGAAATAATAAAAATAAATATTATAGAAAGGGCAGTAATTTCGAAGTATTTGAGTCAAATCAGTTTATTCTAGAGTTCAGTAAAACTTTTGAGTTTACTTTATGGCTCAGTGGGATCACTTGTTTGATTGTCAAACTGATTAAGAATCAGTGAAAATATCAAGTTGAAGTTAAAATTGAATGTTGAAGTTGAAGTTCAAAATTTCAAAGTACCTACTTATTAGTTATTCATTAAAAATTATAGGACCTTGTATGTCTAAAATCACAATTGGCAATAATGGCAACTTGTCAATTTTACTTTTATATAGTAAAAAGATAAAGTCAACTTCGAGAAGGTCAATCGTTAATACTAACTCGGATGAGCAGCTTTCAGGAAACTCTAAGATATATTCTCTTCCAACATTCCTCAGTGCTCAAAATAAAAATTTTCAACTAAAGTGTGTTGCTGAAACAGTGATGTCAGTGGCGCTGAAACATATCTTTAAAAAGGGGCCTTTGAAGAAAGCTCAACGAGCTACGAAAATAATGGGGGAGACCTATGTCCAGCTTCTTTTCCTTTGTGTTAAGACTAGAAATGATTTTTGCTTGTTGTGTATGTGAAACTTTTTTTAAGGATTTACTTTATTTAAGGACATAAGCTTCAAAGTGTTGAGACAAATGCACACAATATGTCGTACGTCAATTAATCAAGATGGTCCATGGAAATTGCAGCAGATACAAGACGCTGCAAATCATTTACAGCAAGCAATTGGGTATATTGATAATGTGGATAAGCATTATGTGTTTAGGTCAGTCTGAGTTTTAGATATATGTACTTACTAAAGTCAAATAAATCTTTTTTTCACATTGGTTTTTCAAAACTGCATGAATTTTTTTGGCCACAAAGAAAAGTATAATTAAATACTTTGCAGTTTAACCAGCCTTTTAATTTAAAAAACATAGATTTTCTCTGTGGGTAATGCTCGGTATTCATCAGGTGGTACAGTCTACCTGCACTGTGTCAAAAGTGATAATATTCTCAACATAATATTAGACATATAGTTAAGTTAGTAAGGTGTACTTAAATTGGTTCACCGTTGTGATGTCCAAGAAAACATTTTGTGATAAGGCACATACTTAATTAGGTAATATTTAACATATATTTAACAATATATGTTAAATATTACATAATATCAAATAGCCTAGAAGGCCTGTCCCTTTCTTTCTATTGTAAATATGGTTAACTGAGACAATGGCAATTTTGTTTGTTTGTTTTTTTTTTTTTTTTTTTTTTTTTCATTTTATTTTTAAATAACGATTTTTTCAGATCGTCAGATGAAGTGTTGCATATAATTCAGTGTCTTCTTGGGTCGTTGCAAAGAGCTCGAACTGCTCTAGTACTACCAAAGAAGAAAGCTATTGATGAGCTTATGAAAAGTAGAAATATGGTACGACAGTTTTCAGTATATCCTATATTTATAAATTATAACCTGTATATTGTTTTTTGACATACATATAATAAAATCGTAAACGAACCGTGTGTATACAATAAATATTTTTCCAAAAAAAAAAAAAAACAATTTGTACATACACATTGTATGGTTTTTAGAATTTTTGTCTGTCTATCTCGAAACTGTTAACTGTCGACGACGACGAAACTGCCGCACACTAATCTCAGAAATTGTTTCACAACAGATTTGAGTGAGGTTTTCACAAATGTATTGCAGCAAGTTTCCCGTAACATTTAGCTTTTGTTTCATTCCAATCTGTTTATAAAGAAAGGTATAAAGAATACCGAAATCAAATGTACGAAAATCGCGCGGACGAAGCTGCGGGCAGAGCTAGTGAACCATATTACTGTCCAAGTTTTGATGTGAAACTACGTTTTTTTTTGCTTTATAAGAGCAACCAATATAGGTGCATTTATCATTGCAAACTTTGCTTTTTATATTTTAAAATTTCATATAATTAATTTTTTATTTAAAGTTAATTATTTTTTTATATATTCCAGAAAGCGCTTGCACCCAATCTTCCCGAAGACTTAGCAATATCGTTCTACATACAATCTACTAAGCTCATATTTGTAGCGTATCAGTTGAGTTCAGTTCACGGCACAATGAGAATTGATTCGTGTCAAGCAGACTGTTCGGTGCCGTGGCTCAGTGATGTACTATTCATGCTAACAGCCGCCCTTCATATGTGTCAGCAGCTGAAAGACAAGGTATTGACAATTTATTTTTTTTAGATTTAGGTTAAGGTCCCCCTTAAAGAACAATCCGTCAAGTGTGTCATTTCTGTAGCCTAGCTGATAACGTTTTTATTTGTTTACAAATAACTCGCACCTTTCTGCTTGAACTAATTAGGCTCTGGCATCCTTTATTCGCTCACCGAAAGACAACAAGCACACGTGCTGTTCGGTTCACAATGGTGTTCGGTACGGGGGTGGTTACTGCTGCCAAAAGGGCTGCCCAAATGACTTCAAAACGCAGTAACTGTGTGTGAAACTGATTCAATATAATATATAAGTTATATGTAAGGTAATATTGTAGTCCATTAAGTTTATTATTATTTAATTAACGCGTTGCTGACTCCCAGAGGAAATCAACAACACGAATGTTATTGAGAATTAATTAACTAAAAGTTATGTTTTTATTAAATTGGAATATCAAGGGTTAAATTAACTAATGTGTGAGGAAAACAAATTCTTTTAAAATAGTTTCTTTCTAAATATTTTAAACTAAATAATTTTTGTTTGCAAGTTTTGAGTTTATTTTACAATAAACCCTGGATCTCTCCCCGAAAAAGAGAAATGGTCAGCAATATATATTTTTTAATTTTTTAAATCAAATGTTAAATGAAATGAAATTTATTTTAATTAAATATATTTTTAAATGTTTTCCTATATAAATTCAATATATGTAATTAATGTGTGGTTGAGTCATTAATTGCTATCAGACTTCCTTGAAAAAAAAAAAGTTATCTTGACATGTGTATGACTTGATAAGATTTCCCAAATGTTATTTTATCAGAAACTCTATTAGCCTATTAAATGTCATAATAACTGATTATATAATATTTTTAAAAGATAAAATTGTATTTCCTTTAAAAAGCCACACTGAACAGAATAAAAGGAAAAAGTGTTTGAATAATCGATGCCAATGTGGCGTTGCATTATCTTATCTTAATCATGAATTGATTCATAAATCTATTACCATAAACAATTAACATTTACCAACAGTGAAATAGAAATTTTAAGATTGTTTTATTGATTTTATTGATTTTATTAGTTACTGTCAGGTGCACACGACTTCGTCTAAGTATATATGATATGAATATAATCATTTTATAAACCAAAACTAATATTATAAACTAAACAAAAAGTAAAATTTGTAGATAACTAATAGATTAAGCGTAGGGCTGCTATTATTATAGCATCCAATAAGAAAATTTGACATTTTCCAAATAATTATCCCAATAATTATCCAAATTTATCTCACCTTAAACAAAAGTGTCACTGTTACTTTAACTTTAAACTAGGAAAGTTTTTATATATAATTTGTAGAAAAAAATCCGTGCGGAGTCGAGGGTGGCCCACTCGTATAATATAAAAATAAAACACATTTTGAAAAAAGTTTAGAATTTCCCAAATTCTAGTTCCACTTAACTTTTCATCCCATTGTATATTGTACTCATAATATTGTTTTTTTTTCTTCTAGCTGTGCGTGTTTTCCCAATATAAAGACTTCACAGTGGGATCAAGATCTGCCTCAATGGTGTTGAATTGAATGTTACCAAACTTCCGTTATGGTGTTTGCATAATTTACGTACCTATGGTAAATGAAAATACCTACTTATTATAATATTCTGTACATGTATTACATGGACAGAAAAGTCTCGGGCCTAACACATAGATGGCGCTAGTTTTATTACATTCACCTCTTTTTTCAGTTAGTACTAACCTTCAAAAGACAGCTATTAAAATATCATGATATTCTATTCATTAGTTTGTGAGTTATTGTGCTAAGAGTGACGCTACTTTTGTTATTTTCAAATCAATAGATCAAAAACAATTTCGTGTTTTTATTTTACACTGCTTCTTAATGGGAAAAATACCGTTCAAGCGAAGCAATTGCTTGAAAATTGTTATGGGGACTCCGCTCCATCAGAAACAACAATAAAACGTTGGTTTTCTGACTTCAAACGTGGTTGTAGAGACACCGATGATGCAGAACGCAGTGGACGTCCAAATGAGGCGGTAACACCAGAAAACATCAAAAAAATCCACAAAGTCGTTTTGAATGATCAAAAAGTGAAGTTGCATGAGTTAGCTGACATCGTAAAGATATCAAAAGAACGTGTTGGCTTTATATAGCATGAGCATTTGACTATGAGAAAGCTCTGTTCAAAGTGAGTGCCGCGTTTGCTCTCACTGTTGACCAAAAACAAGAACGTGTTGATGATTCTGACTAGTGTTTGGCCAAACGTAACAAACCGGAATTTTTGCGTCGATATGTGACAATGGATGAAACATGGTTCCATCACTTCACTCCAGAATCAAAACGATCGTTATCTGAGTGGACAGCAACTGGTCAACCTCGTCCAAAGCGCCCGAAAGCACAACAATCGGCTGGAAAATCTGGCCTCGGGGGTTTTGGGATGTGCGTGATGTAATATTCATCGACTATCTTGAGAAGGGAAATACCATCAACAGTGAATATTATATAGCGTTATTGGAGCGTTTGAAGGCCGGAAGAAAAACAATGGCAAAACTACATGAATTGAACTTCGAATTGCTCCCACATCCATCGTATTCGCCAGATTTGGTTCCCAGCGACTACTGGCTGTTCGCAGACCTCAAAATAAATGCTCACCGGTAAGAAATTTCGCACGAATGAAGAGGTTATCGCTGAAACTGAGGCCTATTTTGAGGCAAAAGATAAATCGTTCTACAAAAGTGGTATTGAAATGTTAGAGCGGCGCTGGAATGATTGCGTTGCTCTTGATGGAGTTTACGTTGATGAATTAAGCTAATTTTGAACAAAAAACAAACCCTGTTTTCTTTGTTAGGCCTAGGACTTTTCAGCCCATGTGTTATTTATTTAGTGATAGTTATCAAGTCCATTGTTGATATTCTTGTTGAGTATGTTGTAATGTATAATGAATAAAATATAATTAAACCAGTTGTGTAAGGAGAATATAATAAGCGATTGATATATATATATATATATATATATGTGTGTGTGTGTGTGTGTGTGTGTCTGCAATTTTAGAACTACGAGAGCAACATGGCTTGTGCACGTTATAAAAATGCACAATTGCACATTTGCACGATTGGGGTATTTTGTATTTATGTAACACATTGCTTTGGTAAAAAAAAAACTTTTCATGACAAGCGATTATATTTGTAACGGATGTATGAGTGAATAAAACCAAAAATACCTACCTTTAATTGCTTACGATACAATAAGAACTGATTATCAAAATGCCTTTTATCGAAATTCATAAAAACATTTTTCTAAAATTCTTGAAAATGTGTTGTGATGAAATATGTTATATAAAAATGTATTGCAATATCTACTTATGTATTATTGTGATGACATTTTGCATTATTGTTTGACCTTTATAAGCCTTAACAAAAATTCACATTTATGTCTGCAGTTGTATGGAGAACTGAATGTCCGATTATAATGTAAAATGCACAGACCAAATCAACATTTTTTTTGTATTAATGCTAACGTAATAAAATACGACTTTAAACTTAACATATTTTTAAACTTTTAAAACTTTTTTAAAGAAACATAAATGTGCTTTTAGATTTTAGTTTAGTAATTTTATTTAAATAATGTAGACCGGAAATTAGGCATTTAGGATATCAGCCCTTATTGACCAGTAAGATTTTAATTAGGCCTTACAAGTTCCTTAATAATGATAAATTAAGTATTTATTGTATCTTATGTACATTCAGAAATTGCAATACCGTCACATTCATATTAATTTTGTCTATGGTGCTCTTTTTTATATGGCGCAAATAATAATATAAATATAATATTTATAACTAAAAAGAAATAAGTAACACGCGGAATGCTGTAACTTATTTTCATTATGCATTTTTTTATTCACAAAACTTGAATTTTTTAATTTAAACATAAAACTAATGTTGCCATATACACGCATTTTGTCCTGTTTTTATGCGCTATGAAAGATCTGAATGGAAGGAGCAAGTGCTAGTAATATTGAGGCAATAAAGCTTTTCTTTTTTGTTCAATATAATAAACGTAGAATATAATAGTTATAATAAAGTTGATAAAAATGTTTTTATTCTCGAATGCGTCTTTGTAATTTAGTCAATTAAGTGGTAGTTACGTATCTAATTACCCGAATGTCACAGAGCAATGAATACAAAGAATTTAACGGAGATGGAGACGATTGAACTTCGATCTCTTAATCACGATCACTAATAAAATACATTTGTGATAATTAAATTAAACGGCGGAATTGGCAAAGATAATCTAAAATATATTTATGCACTTTTAAAGTTTTAAGAAATTGGGCACTTTTCAAATTTTAATTGTTAAGTCTGCGTTAATTTATTCCAAATTCAAACATGCATATAATTTAGCATAATGTCCGCATAATAAATCTACATAAATTTCATAAATTGCTCTACCAATAAAAAGACTAAACACCCTTTACCACAAGAAATATACAATTTAAAGCTGTTTTTATCTATCGAAAAGAGACAAAAATGTAACAATGTTTTTGTGGTAAAAGAAAAGCCAAAAATATTTGTTAATTTAATAAAATAATCTTAAATGGTTTGTATGCAGCTTATTGTTTCGACATGTTTGACAATAAAAATATTATAATATACTAGTATTACTAGGTAGTATTAAATTATTTATTAATTAATGTTTTCATAATTATACAGTTCTTGTAATTGTGTTGTATTTCAATAAACCAAAATATGTTAAAAACAGTTGTCTTTTAAAACCTCCACTTACTATATACTATCTAATTAGGTAAGTTGATGTCTTTATTAAATATGAATAGTATGAAAGGCTGCCCAACATAAGATTTTTTCCATAGCAGGTTAAAATGATATCGCAGGGCTGCACTTAAGTTAAATATTCGATAATTACCTACTCTGTTCCTCGCCGCGTCTGTATGTATGTATTTCGCGATGATCTCAAAAAACTACTGAACGGATTTTCATGTAAGAATGGTTTTTGTGGAAAGTATATGTGTATAATTCGTTAAGGTTTTGTGTAAATTGTTTGAAATATGACCATGATTGTTGGAAAAAATCGAGCCTACTGGGAGCTTTTATTGGAAACGCTGCCTAGTCTGTTTTAGATGTATGATGGGATTGTTTCTCTTTTGTAGCTCTACAAAAAAAGTCCGCGATGGCATATTTTAGCTTGAGGTAGGTACGTTTTTTATCATTGCAGAAAAGAAAAAAAATATTCATGACGAATTCTTTTGGTAAATGAATATGCCCAAAATAAATTATTGATTTTTTAATAACTAAAATTCTATGCGCTGCACAAAATTGTTTGTTTTAATTTTAAATTATACGCTTATAGACTTTATAGTTATGCTTTAGTTAGACCAAGAAAATTTCCGATGTTGTGAAACAAAGTAATCTGTAAAATGAGTCTTTGTTTATTGTTCTGAGTTCTTTGTCTTTATTCTGTAGAGTATGTTATTCTGTGAGGGAAAGACAGTTAACAATAGTTGACATTGACATTTTTTTTACTTTTGTTTTGTTGTCATTTTGTGACGAGACATGGATAGAATAATATATTATTATGTTTGATTATTATCCCTTCTAATAAATTATTTTTTATTAAACTTTGTGACATTTTTATAATTTTGTAATTGCAGAACAACGACAGCAAAATGGCCTTTAGTGTAGGCGGTTGGTTTGGTCTTATTTCTGTTATAACTATTGGTTTATTAGGCTTTGGTACATATTTAACAATTATTTTATTTGTGGCATTTTTCCTACTAGGGTAAGTAAAATAAATACATACTTGATTACAGTGCTTATTTAAGTTAGTAATACATATATCAATAAATTTATTGCAGAGTATTGACCATTCTGTACTTCAAATATGACAGCAAGAAGATGTTTTCAGTTGATTTGGATAGTCCTGATGATCCCTTGCAGCAAACAAACTTTTCGATCCAGTTGCCAAAGGTATATATAGCGTTCTACGAATAAGCATTTAATTATCTGTATTTTAAAACACCACAGCGCCTATTATAATGTAGTATTAATAGATAAACAAAGATTAAGTACCACATAATATTTAAACACCTCAATAAAATAGCTTAGATTTGTAATGTTATACTAAATAAATTTAACAATGAAAATGAAAAAAAATTACATTTTCTTATATTAATATAAATAATCAGATGCCCTAATAGTGAAGGAAAACAAAAACTGTATCAGAAGATGTGAAATCTTTGAAAATATGTGAAATTGTACTTACTATAGTTTGGCTGAAATCGCTGTAGAATATGGGGGATGCAGGAGGAAAGATCACTACATCATGTGAGAGTGATATTGTTTGACAGATCTTAAGATAATATCTATTTACAATATTTTATAATGGTCAAGATATATCTTTCTCCATAATTATTATAAATATGTGAATTTTACTTATCATTACATATTTTTCTAAATATGGTGAATACACAGTTTTGATGTCACAATATATTGCACGATTCATCACTGAATATTTTTTCTCTTGTGCGTCTAACATAGAAAGCATAGATTACTGTTGCCAGATGCTGGACATTTTTTTCTCATACCAGAGATGCTAAATATCTCGTACTTTCAGTACGTAATCTCGTACAAGGATAAATTTTAAAAAATCACAATATCCGTAATTTAAACTAGGTATTTACTATTATAAGTTGCACTTGAGGATGTCAAATGATATGACTTTATATTGTAATAATATTAAGTACATACATACCCACAAAAAACAAATTATACACTTAACGAAAGAAATGTATTTAATGTTCTACTAGAAGATAAATATAATGTAGGGATGTTGGTAAAATCTTTATATTTACTATATAGTTTTTCAGCTGTCATTCTGGAAATCATTTCTTTAGAGGGTTCGTGTGAAATCTAGGATGAATGGTGCAGTCAGTGAACACTGATAAAATCTCGAAGTGTATGAGATTTATATCATTCTCGTATCTCATACAGACACTGTAAATCTGTATGGCAACATTGCCATAGATAACTGTTAGACCTAAGGCGTGGTACAGCGATTCTTGTCAAACTATAACAGTTTGATAAAATGTGTGCATATAAGCAACACCTACTACTAAAGAGACTAAGTTGGAAAAGTAAAACAAGAGTTTTATTGATTCAAAAATTTTTTTGTTTTTCAGGTACTAGAATTATTTAAAGACGAGACTCCTTTAAAAAAATTTGACAATAGAATTACAGGGAGTGAAAAGGTAGATACATTTTTGAATGAAATCATAAATATCATAGTTAATGATTATGTGAGTCCCTGGTATGAGATATTGACAGATGATGAAGAGTTCACATCGCATTCAATTAAACGTTTGGTGCTGGTGGCTGGTGCTAATGTAGCTAATAGGTAAGGCATTAAGACATATTCTGCAATCACATTTAAGAGTGAAAAATCATAAAAATATGTAATGTACTTATATGATTTCTATTTATTTACATATCTAATAACTTTAAACAATCAATTCTTGTATACCTACCTATATAATTTCGTATATGTCTGAAACGGCTATCACTTATCAATTTGGATGAAATTTTGTTTCTAGATTAGGTTTTTGTCTACCTTTTATAACTATGTATTTATTATTAAAGCTCCATCTCGTAAATTTTTGTGGTACTTGTATTGTTGGTAAAGGATGATAATAAACTGTTATCTCAAAATTTTGTGAGATGGCACTATATGAATATGAATAACATGTTCGGCTTACATGCAATAGTTACAATGCAATGTAATTATTGTCTAAATCCTAAGGAAATCTGTCTAAATTTTAAGGAAATCATTGTAAGGATACAGAGGAGGATTATCCCAGATGAAGTTTGGTTAATCTGCTGTTGGTTAGTGATATTCCCCAACTGGTGTGTCATGCACATAAAATGCATACAAGACTGATTGTGGAGAATGATCTCAAGAAAAACAAGACAAATTTGTAGTGTTAATTCCCATAATCATAAAAGTTTTATATATATACTAGCTGTTGCACGCAACTTCGCCCGCGTAACTTTATAAAATTTATCTTATCTCTTAAGTTGGATCAAACTGCACACAGTGAGCAAAATTTTATTAAAATCGGTTCAGTAGTTTAGGAGTTCATCGGCGACAAACAACGTGACACGAAATTTTTATATATATAGAGATTTCCATCTATCTATATGTTTTTTTTAAGGGTCAAATGTGTGGATTGGATTCAACTCCTTTCCACCAAAGTTCCCGAGGAACTGACAACGCATTTAAAGTTATTTAAACAGTCCAGAGTAAGACTCAAACACATTCATATAGTTAGCTCAAAAGAGGAAACCAATGGAAGTTCAAGACAAAGTCCTAAAAAACAGGAAGAGAGAAGAACACACAAAAGAAATAAAAGTGATACTGATTTGGCGTGGCCACTAGGTAAAGCATATTTTTAAGCCATAATTTCAAATCACAGAATATTCAATAAATCAGAAATTTTTCACTGACTTGTTTTGGACACATTGCACGATATTAGGTTTTGATTGGACATTCCATAGGTTGTTTTTATTCTAAGTACAGTTGGCAACGAAAACCTTCGTCACTTTTCAAATTCGTTCCTTTATCAATTAGAAGACTTAACTTAATACCCTTTGAAACCAAAGCACTAAGCAGACAATTGACAGACGTTTGAAATTAAATTTTGGCAAGACTGATAATCCCTCTGATGCAAACAAATGTCAACTTTAAGGTGACGAACCTTTTATTACCCCGACTGTAATATACACTTTATATAGATTTGTTTACTGTATAAGTTTTGAGCCATATATTTATTTATATTTATTCTGCTTTCAGACACACAAATAGTTGGAAAGTCAAAGTTTTATGACAGTTCGGAAAGTTTGAACAGCAAAACTCTGAAGGATCTCTTTTTTGATCTGGAATGTTCTATAGAAAATAGACAAAGTTGCCGAGACACATATTGTGTTGATGTTGAACAGCAATATGGTAAGTAATACCTAATACCTTATTTTTTAAAATAAGGAGTAATCACTTATTCTATGATATATAAATAAAATAGAATATAATTTAAAAAATTGAATGAAAATATGTACCTTACTTTAAAAAGTTTTGTATAACAGGGAGCAGATAGAACTTCACATGTTCAACTATAATTTAAAATTACATTGATATTTTACTTAACTGTACAGTGTAATGAATTTTATATGTCTTTTATTTAAATGGGACTGAATCTATATTTTTATAAAAATCTGACTCGTATGTTTCTGGGATGTCTATGCATTACATTTTAGGACTGACTGGATATAATTATAGACATGAATTTAGTTTTATCACGGAATAAAAAAAGTTTTTTAAAAGTTTTTTTAAAGTTGTTTTTTTTTTTCTATTCCGAAAGTTTTACATTGTTTAAGAGTGGACGAAACCATTTATGGTTTTGCTACAACCTAACCTAAGGTGATTTTAAATTTTTATTTTTTTTATTTTTTAGCGTTACTCTGTGAAATAAGCGAAACAATTTTGTATCTGATAGCACCCGAAGAGGCGTGGCGATGTCACGCGCTGAAACTAATTCTTATTGATTTACTTTCGGGGTCTGTTTTTCGCCCATTGATGAGTTTAATGAGCGATCCCGATAACATCAATAGGGCAATTGTAAGATCTGTAAGTTACATAGATTTCTTTGTATATACTATTTGTATGTACAGATTAATAACATTACTTTATCTGTTATAATTTTACATTTAAAACATAATAGCAAAGCACGATGCATTCCATAGTCATTAACTAGGCAGGCTGTCTGGCTGCAGTAACCAACCCTAAGGGGTGGCGTCTGTAAGTAAGACCACCGTGATGTAATAGCTGTTATGTTTCGGTGAGTGAGTAAGGTATTGCAGAACCAATTCCCCTAATATTATCCCCTCGTTTTGTGATAATTTTTTTGTATTTTTGTAATGAACTATTTTGTGACGGTTAGTTCTAGCTTGAAAAAAAAAAGGATATAATTTATAAAGATACGCGAACGAAGTCGCGAGCGAAAGTTAGTACTTATATGTAAAATAATGAAATTTCAGTGTTGTCGCGACTCATGTCTTCCATCAGAATTATTTCTGATGGTAATAAGGTGTTGCAATGATGCTGAAGAATTAGACGCCACTCTCGAATTAGTCCAAAAGGATATACAAAAGCTTGTAAGTTGTTTGTGTTATTCGTAAACTTAATTCAATCTTCTTTCTTGTCATACATATCAAGTTATAATGCTTTGGTTAAATTTTATATTTTAGCTATGTCTCTTAGATGTTTTTAAGATTGCTTTCTTTATAAAGTATTATTTGTTTATAATTTTGTTATAATTGTTAATAATTTGTTATAATATATAATTGTTATTTTATTTGAATAAATAACGGTATAAATAACGGTAACGGTATATTATTTTTGTCCGGGATATTATCACTGTCCGGGATACAGAAAAGGACATAATGTTTTCTCCTTTTATCCAGAAAAAAAATTGGTACTTTTCCCAAGGGATCGTACAAATGAAAATCCAACGATGATAACAGCAATAAAGACTGATTAAATTATTGCGCGTATATTTTATCAGGCGTTATATTTCCTATTTTTCAACGCGGAAGAAGTCGCGGTCATCACTTAGTCTATACAAATATCATAAAGAGAAAAAAGATTTGTGTTTTGTATGTTTGTATTTTTGTTTGTAATGAATAAACTTAAAAACTATTGAACCAATTTTAAAAATTCTTTCACGTATCGAAAGCTACAGTATCAACGAGTAACATAGGCTATATTTTATAAAGTTAGGCGGACGAAGTCGCGTGCAACACCTAGTATAATATAAATATACAATAATTTCCAGCATTCGAAAGACAGTGCAGGTGAATGGGAGTTAGCGGATCGTCAGAAGTTATCATCATTGCAATATTTGACAAGGATCATCCAGGCAAGGAGAGCCACATTAGGTCCACAGGAAGGTCAGACCTGACAAATGTATACTCTTATTTGAGAAGTAGCCTACGGATGTCCTTTAATAATAAACATGGTACCTATGGGTTTTTTCAGGATCCACTACTATCACTGAAAAGATACCAGAGGAAGTGACAAGGTCATTGAAGTTTCTAAGCGCCATCACCGCTTGGAGGTCCAATGCGCAATACCTACTAGATATCGAATTAAATGAAACTGGTAAATTATTGTTTTGAAATTGTTTACCCTGATAATAAGTTCGAAGTATTTGTAAAAAAATATTTTCTGCTTTTTGATGATAAACTATTGACGAACTTTAGTGTTATCAATAAAATATTTAGATATATTTTTTGTGCACGTGGTGGAAATAGAAATATATAAATAACAGTATATTAAAGCCTAATTAGTATATTAAGTTATATTAAAATATTTAAATATTGTTAATTAATGCAAAAGTTTATATGTTTGTTAACTTAATCACACAAAAATGGCTCAATGGATTTGAATGAAATTTGGTACTCTGATAGTTTATTACATGGATAACATAATATACTTATGATACTTTTTATCCTGGAATGGTGTTAGGTTTCAAAAATTAGGTGCAAACAAACTACAGCGTAACAACAGTATTTAATAAAGCAATAAATGTCGTATTTGTTTAAACAATACTTAAAATTATTATGAAAAAATAAATAAATTGCATTTTTGAATTTAACTTCCAAACATTTTGAGAATACTATTTCGTATGATAGATTGTCCGCACTCGTCAAAAGGAGTAATGGATAATCTCCGCTCGTCGGCCCTGGAGTTGTGCGACACGTTCCTCTCCCCGAACCGGCCGGTCCTTGTGGGACTCCCCGACAACTGTCACTCGGAACTCGTCAGGAAGATCACCACCGAGGGAGAGGAGTTCACCAATAATCCACTCGTGTGCTTCGACGACATACAGAAGTGCGTTTGTGACGCTTTGGAGGTGAGATTTTATTTTTTATTTTTCATATAATACCTAGCTGTCCCGCTCCCGGTTTCGCCCGTGGTGCAATTTTTATAATAAATATTTACTTCATCCAGCAGGTTAATTACCTTACACCGCCATCTGTGAGAAACTCATGGAACTCACAGTTGTTTTAAAACTTATTTTAAAAATTATCTGTAAGTTCCATAAGTTGTGAGAAACTTATGGAACGTTCCATGAGTTTCTCACAGATGGCGGTGTAAGGTAATTAATAATTCCTTCACATATAATAAACAAACAATTTGCAATAAAAAAATACTAAAAATTGAGATAAAAACTATCCTATCTTTTAAATTACACATAGTTACGAAGTTTTATCAAAATCGGTTCAGTAGTTTAGGGAGTTCATCGAGGACACACAATTTGTCACGTAATTATTATATATACATATATATATATATATATATATATATATTTTAAGGTCTTTATCTTTAATAACGATCGTACGATGGAAATGATCGTGAGATCGTGCAATCAAAGCTATAGATACTTTTTGGGTGTCCTAATTGGTCACGCGTCATCGCGCGAACATAGCGATGCGGGGCGAAGTCATCGCGCGATGGGCATCGCACGATCTATTAGGACACCTGTTGGACCATTGCACGATCATTTTTATCACATGACAAAAACTCATCATTTGCTCGTACGATCGTAGCCAATTAGAACGCCGCCTAATTGTAGTTGGGTACCATCGCCTTTAACACAAGCACAGATATTGCTCCTCACCGAAACACAACAGCACACATGCTGTTATTTCACGGTGCTGTTCTGTAAGGCTCCTAAGTGACTGAAAAACGCAATGTGCCCCGCCACTACTAACTTACTTTCAATCCAATGACGTTATAACGTTAGGTAAACCGCAAATACATTTTATCCAGTAGTATTTTTGCCCGCGCTTTTCTCAAGTGTAAAATATTATATTCAATCCTTATTATTAATTATAGGTACTTAAACAAATACTGAAAATAAATCAAAATGTACTACAATATTTGATTGTTCCAGGACGACCCGTCTTGGCAATCTGATTTTATGATGGACAGTGAACAAGAAGGTTTAGATAAAAATAACAGGTAAAGTGCAATTTATTTCTACACTAATTCAAGAAGTAATTAACCCATTACAAATAAAGTTCCCGTTGTTATTATAAAACAAATAGATATTGCAAGATTTTTTGTAACAAATTATTTCTATTTTTGAACATCTTTAAAAAATAAAAATATTTATACGTATGTAGGGGAACAAAAATAAACAACGTGTTGTTTGTCTTTAATTTTACGTCTTTCTAAAAAATTATAAAGAGACAGGAATTTTCTTTGTGGAATTATTTGGAGCGAATATAAAAGAATTTGTTTAACTATTTCAGTGAGAACAAAAAAGATGATAAAGGTGTCAATAAGAATTACAGTGGTAAGTTTTTAATATGATTTTTAAGTTATCCCTCCTATAAGATATATTCAATTTGGAGTTTTTTAAATGTTATCTTTTTAGATGCATCGTAAATTTTTCTGAGAAATCAAATTCAAATCTTTATACATCAAATAAGTTTCTAAAAGAAACTCTTATGATAGTCAATACAAATTTACTGCCACAGTAAGCAAGCACTAAGCTTAATTTGATATTAGCCCCCCACCCTGTGTTTATTATAGCTTATAGTGAATGTCTAAGGTAATTATAGTTTAGCCCGTTTAAATCATGTGAGCACCAATTTTTATAGGTTTTATTTATAAATACTAAAATGAAGCTAGTGGCTTACTAAAATTGTCAATAAATGGGATGTGTAGTGAAGAGAGTGGTTTGCGTTGATGTACAGATAGATGCAAACGTATGATGAAGTCGTGGCTAAACCAGTTTCCAAAGATATTCAAGTCCAAGTATAAGTACGATTGTGCGAACAAATGTTCGACGTTCCCTCGCACGTTCACAAGACGCACAGCCGCCACTAAGAACCACACTCTGCCTAAATGCAACACATTTGGTATTATAAGTACCTTATTTAGTATGGAATACTCTCAAGGTGGAATGCACATAGTTGATTCGGTTATTTCAGTAACAAAATACACTGTAGTCTGTAGTGGATAGTCAAATTTAACAATTGATAATTAAATCTTAAACATATAATGCTAACATTAATGTAAAACTATTTACTTAATTGCAATTAATTAGACTGGAAGTTAGCTTTTAAATTTAGGAAAAAGGGTGGATATAGATTAGATATAGGTGTATTAATTATGTATCAATAAAACGTGACAAAATTAATTATTTTTTATATACATATTTTTTGTGCCTACGTATAAAAGGCATTTAATATGTAATAAGGTTGTGTATCATCAATCTACCACAACTGTGGATTTCGCATGCCATACAAAGCACTACGAACTTTAGGAATATTAAAAAATGACATATGTGTAGAGCATGAACTCTTTCATCTGTCATTTGACTTTACGTGAAAATGTGACTTTACGTCAGCACAATTTAAATGTTTAAAAATTGAGTTTAAATTGAATAGTAGCTCCCTTTTACCATCGACGCGCGAAGGCAAGATTCCGCCATGATCCCGTTTTAGATGTATTTTTTATGTGCAGCTTTGGCATTTGTGACACAATATCCATAGATGTAGTAGATTGATGTTGTGTTTACATAATTTTTATAATTACATATATTAATACTGCATTTTTTTTATGTCGGTTATATTTATGTATTTTGTAATGTGATGTCGTAGAAAGTATTTAGAAGGGAATTTGCGGTCTTGATTACATCTAACATAAAATCTATAGGAAAACAAACATTGAAGCATATAATTCGTTGTGTCAGATGTGATGATAAATAAGTAGCTAGTTTTTTTAAATAAAGTTGCTAGTATTGAATGTTTGATAAGCATTTAAAGCCATCCTTTTTTAAAACATATAGGTATTTAATAATGTGTTTCTTGCAGTGGAAAATGCCTTACATGTGCCTGGAGTGAGGCACAACCGCTCGAGGTCAGATATTGTTGGTCAATTGGCCGAGAAAATGATTAACGAAAGTGCTGGTAATAATTTTTCCTTTGTACATTTCATATGAAAAATTCGCTGAATTAGTTCGCTAAATGAGGAGGAAGGTATTTTTGATTTTATATAATCGAAAGTGTTTAACAGAGCGCAATTATTTTTTAAATTATTCTTTTTATATGTTCTAATATATTTTTTTGTCATAAAAAATATCTTTTCTTAGCTTTAATTTGTCTAATATTTCGTACTAAATATAATTTAGCGACAGTTAAATCAGACTTCCTCTTCATTCTGCGATTTTTTTTTTGACTTTCTGTCTTGTATTAATTAAGTAGGTAACTTATCGGAACAGGTTCCACTCTATGGAATCAATTTAGTTCTTCTTATCTGCATTGAACGTACATATTGCGCCAGTAAATTCGTTACTGTATTGAAAATATGTAATTTCAGGATCATCGAATTTGTCATCCTCTAATAGTTTGTCTGTATCACATTCTGAAATAAGTCAAAATGCAAAAAAATTTATGTCACCATTAACGGCTTGCATTATTGAAACAGGTATGTTTGTCTCACCATCGCACAAATATCATATTTTGTCTATCCTTTTACCAAAATTATAATACTTTTATACCGTCTTATCATGTTCATATTATTATGTCTATGTAATATATAAAAAAAAGCAATTGACTTGGCAGCCCGTCTGGCGACAGTAACTCCCTTACAGAATACCACCGTGAAATAACAGCACGAGTGCTGTTTTGTTTTGGATTAAATGCTGTCCTTATCCTTAATCCTACTATGGTGGGCAGGGCAGATGAACTACTTGTGGGCGTTGCTTGTGTTATAGGCGACGGTAGCCACCTACCATCAAGCGAATCTTTAATGCCTCTGATGACATTCCATAAAAAAATTAAGTATTTATTATATTATCTTAATATATAAAAATTTCGTGTAACATGTTTGTCGCCGATGAACTCTTAAAACTACTGAACCGATTTTGATCAAACTTTGTTTGGTACAACTTAAAAGATAGGTTAGTTTTTTTTCTATAAAAAATGTTATTTGTTAGACATTAAAGACGCCTTTTTTTAAAACTTTATTTACTAATGGAGATAATTTCTTTGTGTTAAAATCAATTTTAAATAATTTCGTTGAAGATGTAAAAGTTACAGAATAAGACAAGTATAGAGAGATAAATGGGCTGTATGCATTTGTAAGTGTAGATATACTTTATAAGACTTAATACTATAAGACTTACTTATAGAGACATACTTTACAAATACGTTATCACCAACCGAAAGCAATTGAAAATTAATCTAGAATTTGTTTTACTAGCTCTTGGCCAAGATAAGGGTCGTTCTTACGGAATTTATGCCATAGCAGTTCGTAGACTGTCAGATAAAGAAGAATGGCACATTTACAGAAGATACAGCGACTTTTATGATTTGCACTCTTCTATCAAAGACAAGGTAAACGACTTCAGTTGTAAAAAAATACCAATTTGGGATCGATGAGCTTCCAAGCTTGAGCTTGGAATAATATTTACTGTAAAATCCTTGTTTATTTTTTTTTCAGTGGCCGGAATTAGCCAATCTTCCATTTCCAGCGAAGAAGACCTTTCAGAATACATCCAGGTCTGTTCTGGAAAGTAGGAAGAGGATGTTGAACAATTATTTGCAGAATCTGACGAATTTGGCGAGAGAAGCCAGATATATGGCCCTACTCTCGCAAGACTACTTGGGAGGTTTTCTGAGTTCGGAAAGCCAAGCGGAAAAACACAGTAACTCGGTAAGTAGAAGGTTTGTTCAGAAACTTTATACTAGAACTTTTCTGAAAATTTGCTTGTGTTTTAGAGGGCGATGTATAAAATGATGAACGTTACCTACTTTATGAAATGATACGTAACGTTTTGGATGTGCAATATATTTTCTAGGTGTTCGTTTTTATTGTGTTTATGTAAAATGTATACAAGTGTAACTTTGGTCTATTTAGATAATGAATTCAAAGTAAAATTTTCTTTTTATCGGGTTTATTTTACTTAATCCATGCAGTGTTGCCCAAATCTATATAACAACTTATTAGTGATTTAAAAGTCCTTTGATTGAAAGTTTTTTGAAAAGACTGTTATTTTTAAACCACTGTTTTACGTTTACTATAGAACCTTTGCCTACTTTAAGTGTTTAAAATATAGTTCAGTTCGAAATCTGATCAAAATCATTTCGGAAGTGAAAAAAAATTACTGTTTTCAAAGTTATTAATAATAACATTAAAGCTCGTTAATAGCTACTAAAAATAAAACAAATCATTCAAATAGTTTCATACTAATGAGAAAAACGTATTGGACTGTTTTGTTTTTACCTTTTTATAGATTTTCAGAGCTTGGATATTGAGACTATTAAATATGTATTGGTAAATGCACATACTTATACAAATCTCCCATAGCTTATCTACGTATATATATATATGCCTCTGCAGTTTCTTAGAAAAAATCCCAAGCGAGACAAAATTAAATTAGATTGGCATTATTTTTAAAAAATTTTTTGCGCAGTTTGTTGAGCGTTGTCAATAATATCATTTTATGAACTTGACACTCTTTAGCCATTTTGAGCATGCGTTGCTATTAATCCTTTAAAGAAATATTGACGGATAGTTAATAAATAGTTTTATTTGACTTTAGATTGACGCTCTTCTCGTGAATTCGTTGAGAGCTGGAATGAGAACTTTAAAAAATATGCCCGATCAGTTTGCGAACACGGTTGACGGCGTTATGGATGGTAAGTTGGAAAATTGTCTATTCGATTCTTTTTCTGATATGTATAAATTTAATCATAATTAAACAATTGAATAAGGATTAGGTTTTCTAATTAAATTTTGATACTTGCTTTTTTTTAAACTTTTTTTCAACCATTTATGATTACATTTCATAGAAATTCTTTACATAGTTTACGTACGATTCTATCCTCTTTTTTCAAAAAAAGATTACTTTAAATTACAAACCTAATACTGATAGGTAAAGTTAGTGTATGGACAGTATGAAAAATAGTGTTATAGTTATTGACTCTTAAGTCAAGCAATTTATCCAAAAAATGACACGATAACAGTATGACCTGATATTTTAAGCGAGTGTGACCGCCATATTAAAATAGCGTTTTATATTATATAAAAAATAACACATATATTAAAATAAGCATAAAATAATAATTTAAAATCAATTTTTTATATAATCTTTATAAGTACCACAAATTCAGTTAAAAAGACTTAAAATGCTTTAAAAAATATATATTTGCTACAGGCATATCGAAGGTGTTTCAAGGTAAAAGCGAAAACTATTATGACGGCTTCAAAAGTGGTAATTCTTCGGATGGACAGGAGGTAAGAGAAATATGAAGCATTTATATAAACATTTTGCTAATTAGCTTGATTTTCTTATCTTTGGCTTATGGTAAAAGACGATTTATCTTTCTAACATGCCAATTCTTCCTACCAATGTTTATTAGCGGAATCACATTGCATGAATTTCTTTCCATTTTTTATTATATATAAAACAACTACTTATATTAATAAAGCAGTAAAAAAAAAAGTGTTTTTAAAATTTAAAAGAGATGTTCTTAAATTTGAACGGACAGATCGTTCAAATTAAATTGTTTTTTCAAATGTTGATAAAAGTCCAAAGAAGGTTCTCGTGAAGAGAAAATTTGGAAAAATAGACAAATAAAAGTTTTTTTGTTACTTAACTTTTTGTATTTCTAATTCATTATATAATAATGTATATTTTGATAATTATAATAATAATTATCCCTGAAATATTTGATAAATTGAATTGATTGACATGCATTAAATTTGTAATAATATACAGGATGGCGACGAGAGTCCAGCTCTAAAATTGTTAGAGGAAGTGTTGGGTATTAGGGGGTTGTGGTTGAGACGTCGATTGTTAGCTCCCCTCAGGACTCTCATAGCAGACAGAGTTGACAGGTACAACAACAATTTATCATTTTTATCTCATTTCTTAGTATTGAGATAAATCTTGAGATAAATTATCAGTGGTCTAAATTTTATTAATTACGAAACTTTGTTGCCAAATCTATACTTGCAAGTCAGATTTTTCAATATTAATAATTCGTTTTAGTTTCTAGTTTATCTACAATGTTTTATTGCAATTTTTAAAAAGAACATTCAATAGTCTGATTGTATTTTTTTTTTCATTTATAACAAAATAATCCTTAATTTGATCAATTGAAATAATTAATTAAAGAACATCAATTTAATTTAATTTTTTTTAAACAAAATAAAATCATTTTTCACAGGAAGGTGTTGGATCTCGTCTCGTCATTAACATCTCCAAGAAACGTCGTTCAATATTTAAAAACCTTAAAGTAAGTTTTTAAATTATATAACACTTTTCTCGTTTTGAGGATTTAGTCGAATCCATTTCCCTATCACGTTGTGAAGTACCTGTATACATGATGATTTATTTTTGTGTATCCATTTGTGTCCCATTGCGTCCCAAAAATAATAGTCGTGATGACATTTTTCAGACAGTGGTTAACGAGTCGAGGAAATCCCAGTTCAGTGACAAGAGACGCCGCGACTAAGGCCAGAACTAGAGTCGCGGCTAAAGTGGCTCTACTTTCGGCTTGCTCAGGTAAACATCACATCAATGTTGAATAATTATATTTATTCTCATTTGGCTTCTACTTTCCTAGAGAAGATTTCTTTAGGGATACTTAATAAAACATATAAAGTGTGCTTTTAAAAATTTTCCGAAATTAATTAGGTCATTAGGTGATTTTTTTTTATTTTTACAAATTAACAAGGTATATAGCACGGTCGCTGAGCAGGAAGAATTTCGTACAATGACCTACTTACCTACCGACAGTGGTTACGAACTTTTTTGTAGAATGTGCGAATTTATATAAAATAAATATAATAAATGCACCATATAATTATGGTGCAGACTACACCCATGTTCTAAATATAAAAATCGAGGTTTAAGTACGTGATTTAGTTACAGAAATAAATATTTATTAATCAGAATCAGATTCCGCAGTATCAGAATCACTGCTTTCCGACGTGAAGAAAACTTAACAACTTAGCGATAATAAAACAACTTAACAATTAAAACGACAACAATTAAAACAAAACAACTCAAGAAACTATTTCACTATGTCCGAAAAGTGAGCGATGATTAGCGCATGCGCAAATGAAATGTTGTCGTTCGTTTCGACTTTCGTTATTTAAATTATTTCATTTTGGCTCAAAGCCAACGTTCAAGACCTTACTTTCGCAGATAAAAAGGTTTGCAATCCCTTAAAACTGTCATTACATCTGCGGGAGCTACAGAGACAGGTAGTAACAGTGCTCAGTATGTTCCGTATGTTCCTCTGTATGTACGCTTTAATTTTAATGCGGTTTTCACTAATGGAAAAAGCGTTAGCGTTATATATTGCAAATATATAATTTGAAAAAAAAAAAAAAAAAAATAGTTTATATATAATTTGCGAAGCCGGGGGCGGGCCGCTAGTATTTTATATTTGTAGTCTGCGTTGACCGTAACAGTGTTTAAGTGACACCTACAATACAAATCACCTACAAAAATCATTATTGAAATATTCAATCCTGAATTTCGATTTATACGAGATTTTTCTGAGCAAAATAATGGAAATAGCAACCACAGTTATAGTATAGTTATTTTAGTATGAACAGAGACATTTGTTGTTAATATTGATTAATTTATTATTTATCCTTATTTAGATGATCTAAAACACATCGTCGGAACGGACGCAGCTCGTCGCGGTCTACTAACACTGTTCGACCTTTTTCAGACGCAAGAGTTGAACACAAGACTAATTCTGGTTTTTCTAGAAGGTACTGTTGCACCTTTATTTACTGTCAATGTTGATAGTTTTCACTATAGAACCATTTTCACTATTCGCTGAGACATTCGGAAATGTCTCGGAGAATTCAAGTTGACTTTTGTAGGTGCTTAGATTAAATCTATTTAAAAGGAAATGATAATAATATGTTATGGAAACCTGCACACTATGAAAAAATTGAAATACTTGGCCGTGTTGTCCATCAATTTGCGCCTTCCCTCGACAGGCAAACTGAAGTAATTATGCTAAATATTGTTTCAGTCTCGTTGATCAACCTGTTCCCAGACAACAATATACAAGAATTATTCAAGAAACTATATTTAAACTCGACCAGAGTGACAGTCACCAAGAAGTCCACGAATATTTAGGAAATATGTCTGTAAACACGAGTAACTTGGAGAGTAACTCCGTCATTTTGTATGTGTTTTCGGTTTAAAGTTTATATGTTATTTATTTATAAAACAGACCTAGATCTCAAATGCACAATTTTTTTGCGAGAATATGTGTGTATTATTAAAAACCAAATAACATTGAACACCAATTGTATTAGAGTTGTGAATAGCGTGTTAAAATAAATGCAAAATTTTGTAAATTTATAGTGTAAATTTTTTATCGAATGAGATTAAATTGTGATAGCAGAAATTCGAGATACCTGAATATACAAAAATAATTGGTTTATTTTTGCGTCGAAAAAAACTTTAGCACAGCTGGGCACCGTTAATCTAATACTAACTTTGCTAATCGCTAATCGATTACTAAAAAGGTTAAACGTTAAAGTGTTACTAAAAACGTTAAGTTCGTTAAACGATAAAGCGTTACTAAAAAAGCGTTAATCCCTAATCCTTGACTAAAAACGTTAACTTCGGTTTTAACGTTTACGTTAAAGTGTTACATTACGGAAGATTTAAGGGAAGTTAACGTTAACGTAAAAGTATTCGAGTTCTGGAAGTTAACAGGTTAAAAACAAAAAAAAGAAGCGCGTATAATTAATCTGTGAAACACTAATTTCATATAAAACAAATTGCAAGACATAGTTTCGTTTCACTTATCACTCCGCCCTTGTGTTGTTTATCTCGACTTGCGTTATCTTTTTGGTAAATAGTAGGTATATGATTAACGGTTAACGGACTCGAGGAAAGTTAACGGAAATTAACGAGCCCGTTAACACTTTTTAAAGTTAACTGAAAAGTTAATCCGTTAGACGAAATGTTGTTAAATGTTAGACGAAACGGATTAACTGTCTTGTGCCCGGCTAAGCTTATTCGTAAATGATTTGTTTATTGAAAATGTAATTAAATAAATAATTGGTACTTTTAAATGAGGCTTCTTATATTTAGAGAAAATGTTCATATACAACCTACTCGTATTTTATCAGAGTGATTTCTATAGAAATTTTTTATAATGATTGCATAATAAGTATATTACTTATGGTGTAACAACTGTAGTTCGTTACTAGACGTTAAAGTGAAATTAAAGTTTTTTTTTTAAATGATATAATCTATATGTGATCGATCACATTTATAATTATTTCAGTTAATCTTATTGTGTGCTTGGTCTATTCTTTTACACATTTAGCAGTAGCTAATATATCTGGCGAGGCAAAACATGTATATGGCTGCATTTTGTTCTTAAAACTTTAATTATGATAACATAAAGTAACAAATGTCACAATTTTTTTTTGGTTTTCACAAGTATAATTTGACCAAAAAGTCCGTGAAGTTTTGGCACTAGTTTACTCCAAACAAGAAGGTGATAATTTTAAAAGCAATATTTCAAAGCTTATTGTATAGAAGTAGGCGGGGCAATTTCATAATAATAAGGCAGGTCAATGAGTTTTAATAAATTTTTCATAAAAGGTTTAAAATAAATTACCAATTAGAACATTTTAGAAACATAGGCAATGCTTTTTTATATTCGAAAATTGTTATGTGTATAGTGTTAATATAATACAGCAAAAGAACTTGTATCTAGAATATTTATATAAATTTATAGGGCGAAAGAAAATAATATCACAATCCAATACTTTAGTCTGTATTTTATAATGATGGAAAACAGGTACTTTTATGAAAGTGGCTCCAAATGCTCAGATAAAATAAGAACTAAAGATAGAGCCCTGTGGACGGCAGAGTGAAACCGGTTAAACTACGTCTTCGTACACTCACACAAATCTAATCAAACTATGCCTCGCCTGATTAAAATATTTACTAGTGAAAATGCCAAATTGCATAGTTAAAGGGTGTAAAAACCAGGGTTCAAAAAATAAAAAGCATGATGGAATCACATCTCACAAGTAAATAAGCTTGGAAGCAAAAATTGAGATTATAAAATGGAACACAAAAGTAAACGGCCTACGCACACATGTTTATAAAACTGGCTTCACTATGTTGTCTGCAAAATTCTATCTATACTTTTTATTTGGTCTGAGCTCGAATGATAACAAAAGAATGATCAAAATGGTCAATACATAATTGGTTACAGTTTTATATTTTTTGATTTTTCTTTTTTTATGCATCGAGTACATAAAACGTACATAAATGTCTTCTTGTATTATGCATAACGTACAATTAACTGTTGAAGATAATACCTAGGCATTCCTCCTTTAACCCCAGCCTATTAATCCTAATCCTTTAGACCACAGACAGCTTTTAAAATTTCCTTTTCATGAGTATATATATTCCTGAACGATTTCGGTATTGACATTTTCGAAGGAAAAAGGAATTGTGCATTCCTTTGATATTGGCAGCTTACTTTTAATTAAACTTGGGAAAAAAATAACTGTTAATTCCTCACTAGTGCTAAATTTGGAATTGGAGTGTTTATGTAGTGATTATAATCATTTAAAAAGTAACGTAAAACACTAATGTACGTGACTTAGTAAATTTTGACGTGCTGTTGGTATCTCGATTGAATAAAATAAAAATAAAAATAACGATATAATGTAAAATTTTGTTTTAGAATTCTATGTTTATATAATAACCTTTTCCAGTAATGACGAATTTTTAAAAGTCAATTCTTTCTCTTTCTTAGAAATAGAAAAAAGAAAAAAAATTTGGGCCCTTAAATATTGTTCTCAGATGAGTTGAGAACCTTTTCTTTTCTGTTTCTTTAATTTTTAATTGGGCGTCTGGGTGGAGTTATTGTAGGCGTACTCCACTAAGGGGTGGGCGGTGAGGGTGGTGTTTGCCCCTCCTTCTTAGTGATAGGTCACTATTGTCCAAGGTCGCTATTTTTCATATGCGATTTTTTTCTATTCGTTTCGCCAAATGGAGAATTTTCATATGCATCTCTTTAGAAGTTACTATACTGAACGCAAACGCTCCTGGCACACTGGGCCATAAATCATTCAAGCGCTAAGGTTGTGCATGTTCCGCACGCATTGTCGATACTTTGAGTGTTGCTAAGAGATTTGTTTTTTCAATTTTATCCACAATCAGTTGTAAGAATAATTGGAAATGTTGCAATTGAAATTTGTTGCAGCTGGATTTGATTGTAAGCATGTTGATTTTTCTTCGTTTTTAGTATATTTATACTATTTATGATTACTATTTTTTTTTATGATGTTCCATATTTTAAATTGTGTATAATTTTAGGCTGTAAATTTTGTTAAGTAAATAAATAAATATGATTAAAAATATAACAAAATATATACATATATTTGTAATAGAACAAAAGTTTTATTAACATAATCGATAGTGATGCGCTTGTTATCACTGTTCCGATGGCGATGCTGCTCCAACGTTTTATGGCCCAGTGTGCCAACAGCGTTGGCGCATACTATAGTCACATTAATTTCTCATTCATTGGCTCTATTGACAACAATATAACGGATAATATTAAAATAATTACATTGTTAACACATAATATACATTAAAATTGAATAGAGATTTTGTAAAGTGACGAAGAAAGTGGTTTGCTGTTTTTGATAATGAGAATTTAAGCAATATTAGATTGTAAATCTGCATACATATCACAATTTTTCACAAAGTTTGTTGACGATTTGCAATAACTAATTTTTAATAATAATTACTTTTACGTGTTAAACATTCCAATTTACTGTTTGAAGTGTGTATGTAATAGTAACAATAAAACAAATTATTATTTATTTAAAATAAATAAATATTATATAAATTACTGTCTTTTATTATTTTTAGTTATGATAAATTTATTTTAATATCAAGAATATAAAGACCGCAGTTCGGTCGTGTATGTATGTTGCAATAAAAATAAAATTTCTTTTTTAAAATCAGGTAATTTAAAATTTTAAGTTGCACCCACGACTTCGTCTTCGTTGAAATATGAAAATTATAACAAATGAGAAAATATCTGACATCTTTATCGCTGTGACGACAACGGCCAAGGCGACAGTGGCTCCCATTTTTTTATATTTTTACATGATCCCTTGGGAACCAAAAAGTTTTCGTAATAAACTATCTGTGTGCCAAATTTCACACAAATCCGTTAAGCCGTTTTGTGTGAAAGAGAAAGAAACATTTATAAATCCTTCCTATCGTTCAATAGTTGAAAATTGTGTTATTAGTATGTATTACATGTAATTATATGTTGGGTATTAGTCAAAATATATAATTTCTATTAAATTATTCCGTGATTGGTAAATGTTGATCATAACGCCATTGTTATAGTTGCCATCAACTATCACCCTATCACCAAACTTGTTCCTCCATCACCAAACTCGCAAACTGAGTAGTTAATGCCTTCATCACTCTTCTCGCGATACGTAAATTAAGTACTGATGGTTTAGAAGTAAAATAATATTGGCATATTAGTTAGCGAGTTTGGCAATAACAGCAAATTAGTTCATATTACATGAACATTCCCAACTCAATTTTTCATCTACGGCTTCACATATAATTGTTAAATTATTCAAAAGGTTGGTATGACATGAATTGAATGCGCATTACTATGCAGTGAAAGATTGCCAAATGAAGGCGGTAAACGGTGCAACCACTTTGTGTCGCCCTCGACTTGGGAGTCGTTGGGTCGTCGCCAGCGACCTGTGCCTCTGCCAAAGTGCTCGCGTCAATGCTAGTTTATTTGAACCAAATTAAAACGATAATAGGAATTTTGGAATCTTCTTTGCGCGTCATGAGAGTAAAGCATCAAGTGATTGTTTCTTGTTCTTTTATGTTTCTGAAAAAGTAAATATGTACCTACTGTTAATAATTTAAAATACCTTTATTTCATTTCTCTCTCTGACTACCTACCGGTTACTTTAATTTATGTTTGATCATCACAAAGAAGTTTTACTTCTGACACGCGTGCTCTGTTCACGCCCATATTTTTTTAAAATCAGTCATACATATAAAAGTTTTTTGCTAACAATGTACCCATATACAAATATTTGGTTAGCAATGAGTTAAAAAAAACCTGTTACAGTACCTATATATATAGTGGAGCCTGGAGGTAATACTCGCCAGCCTGATGATTTTGTGTTGACAGATGTATTTATCAAAATATCACTTACAATTTTTTGTCAGATCCACTAACTTTTCAATCAATTAGAAGTTTGTTGGAGCACATTAGGTAACAATTTCATGGTTTCCCAAAGTTTTAAATTTCTTTTGGGTTTATTTAAACATTTAATTTACTTATCAAGCTAGTGTTTTAAATGTAGTGTATAGGATTAATTATTTTTAAATTAACTAACGGCATGCACACTCGTTGTAGTTAACGCGAGTGCTACCTGTATTTGAACACGTTTGCTGACGCGGTGGTGGCTTTCTTCTACGGACAGCGACTGCCATTGTCTTTTAACTCGCTCTGTGAATCTTACGACATGACATGTCTAACTTGATGAATTACTCTACAAAATGAACAATCTCTAACTGTTTCATCTAGCATATATATATAAGTCAATGACGCTTACATACAAACTCCGATAAGGTTTTAAAGAAAAATTAGCACTAGGCTTGAAGTAAATTGTAACTTGAAGGTAAGTAGGTGCGTAGGTGACTATCTGTCAGATATAAACAGCACAAACCTGTCTAGATAAAGAGTAAAATGCAAGATGAGGATATAGATATATAGACTCTGACAATTGTAACAGATGTGCTATCCCTTATCTTTACCTACCATCAAGTGGACCGCCAGCCTTTCTGTCGACCTTAACCTTAAAAAAAGGGGCATTTTAACTAGGTGTTGTTTTATTGGCATATAGGCAGTAGCACAAAAAGTTTTAGTTTAAACTTTGCATATAGATGGTTGAGATTACCATACAGGCTGAAACACGCCACGCTATCACATTGCATTAGATAGAACTTAAGCAAAGGTCTAATTTTAATACAACTACACCATTTGTATGGAACTCTAAATTTGTATACTTGGATGACTACAGAATACAATGTGTGTCACTAATAAATAAACAAAGATTATTGCAATGTACTAATATATGCAAAATTTCATGATCGATTAAGTAAGTAACAAAAATGAAAAAAAAAAGCACTCTCTTTAGCATTTATAATATTAGCTAGGATTTGGATATGCAAGTAATATAGGCATATATCGTAATTTACTCCTAAATGAATGTTTCTAGGTACCATTTTTAAATTTATTTTTTCTACAACTAAGTAAAAAGATCTGAAGTTTCTTATTTATCTGGAGATTTGATCCAATACATTAGAAATTATGCGAGATTTTTTGATCTTCTGCCGCTTAATTTCCGGCAAGTGGAGGAACTCCACGTTAAAAGAACTACAAATGACCATCCGTACTCCGGAGGTAATCCGAAAAATCTTACCTAAAACGGTAAACAATTTCACGGGCAGTGGTTCCATTTAATTGGGCGATTATCTTTTTTTCCGCTCGGCCGGTATAGGGTACACCGTAGAAGGACCGTCGTCAAGGGCCACACTGACAGCCAACAAATGATGCATCGGGAATCGGTAGGTAACTACAGGGTGGGCACAATACTAACCGGCAGTAACCCGGTAATACCCTACTATTGACGTGTCAAACAGTGAGGTTGAGCGATAGCCGGGAGCCCATTACAGAAGATCAATGAATCTCCGTTAGACCAATTTACAAGTTCTTGACGAGCCCGGTGGTCCCACTCATTGCTAATACATAAACGAGTCTAGTAAACTAGTTTCGATTTTTGAAAAGTATTACAATCTCTCATTGCTTATTGTGAAACCAGTTTTGAACCATTGAATATTTTAATTACAATATGGTAAAATTATTACTTAAAGCTAGTAACGCCCAGTACTTAAGCTCCTGAGCACTTAAAGATATAATATGGTCTTTATGATATTATATCCTTCATGGTCTTTATGATTGAAGAGGAGGAAATAAGTAAAATCTATATAATTATATAAAAGCCAATGTGTGTATGTATGTTCCAGTATGTTCCCTATGGACTCCAAAACCGCTGAACCGATTTTGATGAAATTTTCAGACAATCTTCAGATTAGTCCAGCGGGTGATCGTGTGAAGTTTGGTAGTGATCGGATAAGAAAAATGGACGCGGACGAAGTCGCGGGCAAAACCTAGTTCTAAATTTTTTTTATTATTGCTAAATCGAAATATTTGTAAAAAAATTGAGCAAATAAGTCCCTTGTCGCTATACACGGCTCAATTTCGAGCTCACCACAAAACCATTTGTAAACAAAAGAGCCCTACACGGTTTTAAAAGGCAAAATTGTTTCCGTTATTACACTGGGCTCGGTGGAGTTGGTGCGCCAATAATGTAGGTGGGTATTTAGCAGACTATTTACTGCGCGACACTGCGCTCGGCGACTCTACTAATACTCTTAATTATTTTTGCCAGTGTAAGCTGTTTTTCTGACGGGGAAATGCAATTGCAACATTTTGCATTCCGCCCTCATTACGTACTCCGCAACGGTCCGCTACGGCTCAGAACGCAGAATAATTAGACTTTAAATCAAGAGTAGCAAAGCGGTCAACCGCTCGAATGTGGTATGAATAGTCAATCGTCATTAAATTGTTCAGCTTTGGTAGTCTAATGCTTTCGAGAGAATGGAATATGGCATTATTAAAGGGACCAACTTGTGCTCGGAACATTTGGACGCTCTATTACAATACTGAAGGGTTCAGTAGCGCGTAAAAATGTGAGGTTTCACTCCGTGGTAACAATGAAAACTCAATTGCATTAATTTTATTTAATTTAGAATTTTAGTTAGGTACCAGACAGACTGTTTTTATTACAATATGATTACAATAAATGAACTATTTTTAATATTAGACAAGCTTGATAGTCTTTAACGTGACAGAAAAAACACTCAATTTCGACAGAAAAAAAAATGTATTCGGATATACGATTTGAAAATTATCTCTTCTATTGATTTTAACTGGACCATATATAAACATCATTGTCGTATGTGTTTTATATTTATTTAAATTAAAAATATATGTATAACAAAATAAAACTTATAAATTGTAGAAAGTTACATTGCACTGTCTTAAAATGTTCTGTTCAACTTAATTTTTTTTTGTCAATAATGAATAAATAAAATTACAAATTAACAAATTTATAAAAAGAGAATATGAATGGCTCAAAAAGTTCATTGGTTACATCGAATACATTTTACTTATTTGTATTAAAATGCTAATATTAATGACACAAAACTCCCTTCTACTTTTTAATAGGAGTACATTTTTTATTGCTTTAGAAGTAGAACCGATAAATCGCGCTACTTCGACTCTATTATCCGATGCGACCCTTAATTAAAATTTCATATCCTCACTCACAGAGAAATTCAATATTTGTTGTAATGTTGTCATTTCACTTGCGACGTTTGTCGACTGTGCAGTTTTAAAGTATAAATTCCGATGCAGTGGATATCCATTAGCGACAAAATTAAATTAATACAGCTTCAGTGAATTCGCTTCAAATTTAAGCTTTGCAAGATTTAAACGACAGCTCACATTTCGTACGTAATTATACCGTGGCTCGCCCCGTTCGCCCCGTTCGCCCCGTTCGCCCCTCTGCCCGTCGGGGCGCAATGTGCCAAATCGCTTACTCGCGCCTCTCTCTGGACTGTTACCATTGTTCTATGGAAGCATTTTGTTTTTGTTAAACGTATACATTTCACTGGTAAACGCGTCATTTTCTCATTCCAAACCGTTCCCATTAAGAGGAGGTGAAGTGAAATGAAACCTTCTGGTAATAGCTCATTATAACGAGGGCAGTGTAAACTCTGGGCTTAGTACTCGTAGGTTAGGTTATAGGTAGTAGTGGTCGGATGGTTCGAGTACTGTTCGTGCGGTGAACTGCTGAGTCAGAGCTCTCTCGCTCGCTCCGCTGCGCCCCGCTTCCTGTCACCGCCGCCCTTTGCTACAGATTTTCAGTTGATTTCATCGCTAACATTCATTGTACGCGAATGTCAGGGGATTTTCTCGCATAATTTATTTAACAATGAGATTCAAATGAAAATTTCATTCTTTTTTTTAGAAATCAGATTATATTTCTTATAGGAAACGGTAGCCACCTACCATCTAGTGGACCGTCATCATATCTGTAAGTATGGATGACCATAACATCCATCCATACTTGCTAGTATTAAATACTGTTATACTATCTACATGTATCCATACTAATATCATAATTTTGAAAGTAACTCTGTTACCTTTTCACGCTTTAACTACTCAACCGATCATCATGAAATTTTGCATACTCGTTGTCAGGTATACATAAATGGTATCATTTATCCAGAAAAATATACAGTTCCCATGGGATCATTTAAAATAAAATAAAAAACTATCGCCTGGCCAAAGTGTTACAGCAACAAGAGGTCAAGCATTATATTGCTTATTTATTTTTCATTTGGAACGCGGAAGAAGTCGTGGACATCTGCTAGTAAAAAAATATAACCTACTTACTTAGGTAGTATACCTAAGTATTTACTCGTAGATAAGAATAAAAGAGATGACATTTTTGAAACAGAACGAAGTGTCAGCTGAGGTTGCATGCACACAACTCGGATGCCATTCATGCTATGTTACGTCTGATTAAAGCCTCCGCAGAATCTCTCACAATCAAATTTCTGTCACGATTCTCTGTTTAATAAGCGTGCCAAGTACAAACTAATAAATCAAACTGATTTGATTATTTGCCATCGTGTACTGCATATTAGGATTATGTCAGTTGTCTATATTAGCATTTGCTGAACGTCGTGGGACATTTGTAGTGTGTAGATATGTTTGAAGTACAAGAAACAATTCAGACATTTAAATGGCATCAAATATATATTTTACGGATACAAAAGTTTTATATGTAATCGGTTATAGGCACAGATAGGATGCTCGATGGATACAATGCCATCGCAAAATCTCAATGGAAAACATCGAATCCCGTTTCGGCGACTTACTTAGTTGCAAAATATTGCTTTTTCTACTTACGTAAAAACTTAATTCGGTTTTATTATACCTATATATTTTATGAACTTTCCAAGAATCTTCTAACTGATGGTGAAAACCGCATCAAAATCCGTTAGGCGGACAGTAACTTCAAAATATACCATTTCTCTTAAAAATATTTACATAATAAGAAAGAAATAAAACAGATAAATTACTATGTACATTACATTGTAGTATTACATACATAGTATTACATTACACATTAAGCTATGTAGGTAATATAAATAATAACTGGTTCATTTGAAATAGTTGCTTAAAGGAATCCAGTAGGTATCTATGTACAGTTAACTTAATACTGTTGCGATGTACTTTTGTACTCGTATTGTGTAGAAGCTGCTGTAATTCGCTTTTGTATTTCGAATCTTAGTGAAGTCAAGAATTCAATGTTCGCGAAACACAGCCCTACATTTCAGCTGCGTTTACCATAACTAAATTCACGTGATGATCCTTAGGTGGCTGCCGTTGGCTGCAACTTGCAAGCATCATGGAACAATATTGTATTTAGTCAACAGTAGGTACACTAACAAGTTCCTTGCACATTGTTCACATCTTATAAAGATTTTTTTTATGTCATAGTTCATTTAAGAATATAAATTACATCATTCATCCTTCCATACTAATAATACTCGTATTATAAACATGAAGGTAACTGTTTGTTACCTTTTCAACCGATTACCATGAAATTTTGCATCACATACAAAATTACTGTTTCTGAGAGATCTTCTAAAAATAAAAATCCAACGCAAAAGTATAAAGATATAAGGCGTTATATTGCTCATATATTTTATCAGCCATTATATTTTTTAATTTTCAACGCGGACGAAGATCTACCTACGAAGACTTTGGAAAGATAGTTGGGATTTGCCCTAAAAAAAAAAAAAACAATTATTATATAATAGAAATACAAATATGATTAGACCTCGTACGGTTCTCAGAGGACTTGTTACATTTTACTCCAAACATTCAAATGTCGCTACTTAGTATGTTGCAATTATCCCAAAAAACCCCCTAACCTCAACATCCAAGGTAAAAGTATCATTCCAGCTAAAAATTATTCTATACAGTCCACATATTGTTTGGTAAAAATTTACACCATTTTTAGCTCTGGAACCGTTCACTTTAGCAATATTATCGAGTTATGCTATAGACCATTTTTGTTCGCAATTCAATGAAGATTATTTTTGTCAGTGGCACTTTTGCGCTAAACCGCATAATTTTCGAAATATTTCAGAAAAACTGATGAAACCCAACTCCTCACCCCCCTCCCCTCAAACCCGACGCTAAAGATGGTTTTACCAAACAATATGTGGACTGTATAGAACAATTTGGAGCTGGAAAGATACTTTTACTTTGGATGTTTAGGTCTGGGTCTAATTGCACCATACTAACTGTTTAGTTTAAGTACTGTGCCACTAGTTAATTATAATCAAGTAGAGGAGCAATTTGACTGGCCTGCAAACTAATGTCTCGTTACTGCTCACGATTCGCCCGTAACTATTGGAGATAGAGAGCTATTAGGTTATGGGTCTCAAATCGTTTATTAGCATTAGAATCCTTTAATGATTTGCATATTACTCGTATTATGTATTATTGTTTTCGCATTATTTGTGATCGATGTATGAGAAGGAACAATCATGTCGCGAGTCCTACTATTACAAGCCCGCTGCCTTATTATCTAACAGCGGACGACTTGCGACCAACTTGCGACAGGCGAAAACTTTCTATCAATTTGTGCAATATCACACTAAATCTTGTTTTTGGTATCATATAACCCATAACAAAGGTGTGGTTTGCGATAAAGCCTCTTACGGACAATAACTAAAATTAATGTGCATCATTTTTGTATGGCAGCACACGCGATCGCAAGTCGTCTGCTGTCGTCTAATGTTAGATAATAAGGCAGCCGGTCTTTTTTAAGTGACAGCAAGCACAAACGACAATCCAATTCAATGCTTTTAAAGTTCGTGTCGCGATAAAGCTTTGAAAATTCTCAACTAACTTGAAGGAAATTTTGAAAAATATGATATAGCGGAACGAGAGGGCGGAGGGTCGGGAGCAAGTTTGAAGAGGAATCGGCCCCCGGAGGGCTGTGATGAATCTTTCACACACTTTATCGCCTTGCATCAAGAATCGAACCTCAGAGCGATGTTTATTCTTGGCCGGGGCTTGGCTTCCTTGGTGGTAATGCTATTTAGCTTTAACGCTAAATATATTTCACAATTTTTCTATTTTATTTCATCATCTCATTTAATATCTATTATATTTTAATAATAATTCAATATTTATGTATTATGTATCTAAAACTAAGATATATATATATTTACAAATTGTATATAATATTAAGTTTCGGTCCCCTGGGCAGGGTCCCAAGCATTCTGGCTGCATTACCTCTTTATATGGCAAGCCTAATTTGTTAACCAAGCTAATAACCAGCTCTGGAATCGCCGGTTATGTCGATTAGACGTACTGACAAAATGTTAAAAAAATTTAAGCGCGTTTGGGACCCCACGGACCCAGAGATTCGACACCGAAGGGAATGAAAATGTAGCCGGTGCCGCAGCAGCACCAGCTGTGGCAAGTGTTCCAAGAAGGGGGATCTTTGCATGTAACTTTGTCTGCGTATGTTAATTAATTGTAGCCTATGTATTATTTTGATTTATTGACTTCACTGATTTGTTTTAAAATTTGTTTGCCATGCTACTACTTACCAGAGCAGACCAGAGCCAACTTTGAAAAGTTACAAATTTACAAAGTTAAGCGAACGCGGGGGAAGCCGCGGGCACCAGTTTTCTAAAAATAAATCCAACGCTTGGCAAAACTATAATGTCAGGTATCAATGTATATTGCTTTAGGTACATATTTTGTCAGGCATTTCATTTTTCAACGCGGATGAAGTCGTGAGCCTCAGCTAATATTTTTTAAAAACAAATTCTTTATTGCAATGTTCACTAAGTATTTGTTTTTGAAGCTGAAATAAAGAAGCTTTAGTTTATCTACTTGTCGCATGAAGTGTTGTGTTGCGTGTAACTTTAACATGGTGCAGCTACGTGTGGCTTGCCTCTTGTGTTCCAACTATGTCCAGTTTTCAACTATCCGTGACACCTCTTAACTACTTTTAAGATACCAAAAGTTCATTAAGGTGCCAACGTTATCTGATAAGCATTTTGTTGCAGTATTCGCTCAGAATATATCGTGCTAAAATCATCCCGAATTCAAGATTACAGCGTAGCTTGTCTAATGGGCCACGTATGACAAAGTGGACCGTCAGACTGTCTGCTAACCTTTACACAAAAAATGAAGCAGGAATATTTTTTTTCTTTATTCAGGAAACAAACAGTCATTATACATAATTTTTTACAATATATATAAATATTTAAAGACTTAGAGTTCCATACACAAAATAAATATTAAACAAAATAGATACATATGTACAGTACTGAAATAAAATCCTACAAATAGATAATCAACATTTTAAAATTTAAATTAAGAAAAACATAATAAATACATTCAAGATGCCATCAAAAGCCTATTAGGTATTTGTCTCAATCCTATAAGTAGTCAAACTGCCACGGAATACATCCACATCCACAAATTCACTATTGTATGCGTCTTAAAAAGTTTATATAAGGGGACAGAGACAAGTTTGTGTGAAAGGGAGCCAGGTCTGGGTACTTGTGGTGTCCAACTTGGACCACCACCTGCAACTTGGGCCATACACCATTCGATATACGACCTATCCGGGCACCGGCGTAGAAGTCTAGAGAACGATTTAAAACTGACACCGTCAATGAAAAAAGTGAAGTGTAGTGTGGTGAAAAAAGTGTAAAATATATGACAAACATTATTGCGAATATTGTAATATAATAATATTAATAAATATATGTAGATTAAATATAAACATCCTACAACTGGTGACCACCGACGACTCACAGATTATTTGTGAGTGAATTGAACGCATGATATTCAGGAAAAACAACTTAGTGTGTGGTGCTACTATAAGCGGAGCGTTTTTTTCCCCACATAAATTAATAATGGCATCAGCAGACGATGACAGGCAAGAGATCGTCAGAATTAACGCTAGGGTACCTCCGTTCTGGCCAGAAGAACCTGCATTATGGTTTGCCCAAATTGAAAGTCAATTCCTGCTCTCCAGGATAACTGCAGACGAGACAAAATTCTGTTATGTTGTCGGACAACTGGAGCATCGCTACGTTGCTGAAGTGAAGGACATTATAATTAACCCGCCGGAGACCGATAAGTATTTAAGGCTAAAGACCGAGCTTATTAAACGCCTTTCAGCATCTCAAGAAAAAAGAGTGAAGCAGTTGCTGATACACGAAGAGCTTGGAGATCGTAAGCCATCACAATTCTTGCGTCACCTACAAGATTTGGCTGGTCCGTCGGTCCCGAAAGATTTCCTTTCCACTATTTGGTCTAGCCGCTTACCGACCAATATTCAGGCAGTTGTAGCATCGCAGTCTGATTTAACTCTGGAGAAAATTGCGGAATTAGCTGACAAGATTCACGAGATCGTTCCTCCATGTCCACAAGTGGCAAGTACATCCAAGCCCACACTGTTTGTCCAAAATGATCTTGAAGCACAGATCGCAGAGCTCACAAAACAGGTATCAGCTCTTACTACCAGACTAGACAGAGGAGACCATAGTCACACCACTTACCGCCGGAATACAGATATGCGCCGCACTCGCTCACGAAGTCGCTCACGACCACGACAACCACCATCGAATCATCCACATTGTTATTATCATTACACATTCGCAGACAAGGCTAGAAAATGCAAGCAACCATGCAGCTTCGAGTCGGTAAACTCGAAGGGCAGTCGGAAGTAGCGGCCAACGACTGCCCATCTTCTACTACAGGCCGTCTATTTGTGACTGATCGCGCCTCAAAAATACAGTTCCTGGTGGACACTGGTTCCGACTTGTGTGTTTTTCCGCGAGCAGAAGTCAGGACGCCCTGTACCAAAACGTCGTACGAGTTGGTAGCTGCTAATGGTACAGTGATACATACCTATGGACCAATCCGGCTTCATCTAAATCTAGGACTGAGAAGAGACTTTGTTTGGAATTTTGTAATCGCTGACGTTTCGAAACCCATCATTGGAGTGGATCTCTTGAGCTATTATGGACTACTAGTGGACTGTAGACATCAGTGCTTAATCGACAGTATTACGTCGCTAACTGCAAACGCCCAACTGTCCAAAACTTCAGATGGTATCGCTTCTGTTAAAGTAGTTTCGGGAGAATCAGAGTTTCACGATATTTTGCGTAGCTATCCCGAAATTACGAGACCAGCAGGTTTGCAGTCTACAGTGAAACACAACACTCTTCATCATATCCGCACAACGCAAGGTCCTCCAGTTTATACCAAGCCAAGACGTCTCGATCCAATTCGATTCCAAGCAGCCAAGAAGGAATTTGATGACATGCTCGAAATTGGAACTGCTAGACGTTCGGAAAGCCAATGGTCCTCAGCACTGCATATGGTCAAGAAAAAAGACGACGGTTGGAGACCTTGTGGTGACTATAGAGCACTGAACTCTAGAACAATTCCCGACCGATATCCCATCCGACATATTCAGGACTTTACCTACGAGCTTGCTGGAGCTACAGTTTTCTCCACAGTGGATCTTGTGAAGGCATACAACCAGATTCCCGTCAATCCAGAGGATATACCCAAGACCGCAATCACGACACCATTCGGATTGTTCGAATTTCCATATATGACTTTTGGACTTCGGAATGCTGCGCAAACTTTCCAGAGGTTCATCGACGAAGTCTTGGGTGGTCTTGAATTCTGTTATACATCCTACATACTCTTAAAGAACTTTTTTTTCAAAATTTGAGGGGAATCAATGTAATTATTTAAAATTTTAAACCAAAATATCTTGTCGAACATAATTACATTTTATTTAAAATAAATTATAAAATGCTAGTAGCATTTCCACTGACTAAATTTACGAAAAAAATTGATTGATAGAAATTGACGAGCTCCTCTTTCAAGGAGTTCGTCAATTTCTATCACTCATTCACTCATCGCGTGGTTAACTCTCTATCCCGGGTCCGGTTCTTGGCAGGGTCAACTTTGGAAATGAACTTTTCTAAGCTTTTTTTCTCTGGTTTGAATTCTCTGGTCTAACTATCCGTTTACTGAAGACCACAGTAAAATAAAAACATGGGTGCTGTTGTGTTTTGGTGAGTGAGTAAGCGATGCCAGAGCCCATTCCCTTGATCCTTCATCCCACTAAAGCCGGCAGCGCACTTGCAGAATCTGTTTTCCTTTGTTTGTGTTATAGGCGACGGTAGCCACCTAATATCGAGTGGACAGTCAGGCTGTTTGTCGATATTAACATATGAAAATATATTAATTTACGAATGGAATCGTTTTTTTCCTATCATAAATTGTCATCGTACTGAGTCGTCCATCTTTATTTGGATACAGTGTACGGTATGAAATCGTGATTGATCGATTCATCTAGCATGAGTTTGTTTAGAGAGTCAGTAAATATACGGTAAAATATATTCTATAGTTTAATAGTTAAAAATACAGTTAGTTAATTAATAAGGGCTTTTCTCTCACAACATCGAACCCAACGAGAAAACTATTTCAAATTAATCATTAAGATTATCAAATAGACACATTATTTGCGGGAATATTAAGCCAGACGATTTCTTTCCAAAAAAACGAGCAAACTTATAAATAAATTACTTTATTATACTTGCAGTATTCGTGCCAAGAATTAAGATAACTAATTACGTCATAAACCTTTAAGTTTATTGCGATGGAATAAAACTAAAACCAGGAAACGTTTGTATAAAAATCTTATTTATGTTGAATATACGAGTAGAACGTCTTATTCGGCAAGTTTAGCCAACGCCAAAAGATTGGAGACGTTACTTGTGCCTCGGATATGCCTCTAGAGTAACTGCAATAAATGTCGGAAAACTTTCACAAAACATCCTTCAGTTCCAAATGTTCGACATGTTTGCTTTTTGTAAGTATTTTCACTCTGAGTTCAGATAGTTCGTTCCTTTAGTTATAGCTTGGTGTCTAACCCAATTGATAGAAGCAATTTGTTATTTTATTATTTACCTATTATTGTATGTTTCTCTTATTTCATTAGTTACGACAATAATATTTCATTAGTCATGACAATGTCAATATTAGGTAGCTTAATTTTTTTTTATGTTAAGGCCAACAGAAAGGCTGACACTTGGTCTTGATGGTCGTCTAACACAAACAACGCCACAGGTGCTGCAAGTGCTCTGCTGATCATAGAAGGATTAAGGCATCCTTTACTTACTCACTGAAACACAACAGCACGTATACTGTTATTTCATGGTGGTCTTCTGTAAGGGCCATGCCACTACTTGCCAGACCCAGAACCAACTTTGAAAACTTTGATAAGTTTTAAAATTTTTCTATTTATTTCTTTATACCATTTATGAAGCATATATGCTGTTTTATTCGGATGAGTGAGTAAGAGATCCAAGAGACTATTTCACTATACCTTTTTAGTTCTTTATCCTTTTGATTGTAGAAGTGTTCTTATATCTTTACATGTTAGTTAAAATAAACAGTAATTTTTTATAGGTACAAGTATATTTAAAAGCAAATAATACTCCTTATTAATTCTCAATAAAGTGCTTCTTCACAGAATGAAATTAGTGGAAAAAGATTAAAATCCAATCGAGTGACAAGGAAAAATGTTAGCTACAATGAAGTATCGAGTTTAGTCGCTGTAAATTCGAAATAATAGTCCGGCTCTGGTTAATTCCGTCTAGCTGACGATAAAATAAAATAAGCAGTAACAGGCGTACCGTCGGGCCCTAAGTGCAATACTACAAATTACGAGAAAGCTTGCACAGCTTAAAATAATTAAGATTCTTTGTCAGGACAGCAGGTACAAACTGCAGCGTACACAAATTTTGTTACCGACTGTACCTATTCGCTGTGTTAAACAACGATGTATTCCAAGCTTCGTCAGAAAAATAACATTGTAAAATATTAATTTTATTAAATGAAATATCATAATTAATTTTATATTAAAGGTAAAATTTACTATCTATGTCTGTGGTAAAATTAGTGACATATATAATCGACAAGCAAACGGTTAATTAGAGTACTCTTAATTAGGGTATAATTATGCTTGTCACAATATAAAAAACAATAAACCTTGTATTATACTACAATATATAATTGTTAGACAAGCCAGATAGTTATTAAGTCAAAAATAACTACTTCGTCACCTTTTAGCCAAATGAAACTATCCATATAAAAAAATGAACAGGGATAATAACTCAATAGCAGCGCATTGAAAAAAGTAAGCGGAGGTCTTTTTAATTAGAATTCTATTCGGCGAAATATCGAAGCGAAAAAGCTGCAAAATCTAATTTTAAAATGTTGCATTACGTACATTTGAATAGTAAACTAAATTCTATTATGATAAGTTCCCACTTTGTAATAATATAATATAATATTTTTCACTACACATAAAAAGATCCATTAAATAGGAATTTAGAAGAGAATAAAAATTGAAAGGAATGCATCGTATATAATATACTTTTTATCTTGGTTGAATGTTAGATTCCTGAAGGATCGTCTAAAAATATTTAAAAAATGGGCGCCACTGTCAAATTGACAGACATTTTCTCAGGTTTTATATTTTTCATTTTTCAACGCGGACGAAGTCGAGTGCACCAGTTTGTACTTGGATTTATGTCATAATAAATTTCCTTTTTACTTCAAAAAATATTAATCACCTAAGTATAGGATTACAAGAACGAGATAAACTCTACTAAACACACAGTATTACTTGGCATGTAGTCTCTTTGCTCTTTATGTTGATGCCGACCTACATTCCCTTTCAATTAGTTATTAGGTAAAAGCTACTGCTATTCCAGTAAGTAGAATTTCAAAGAAACAAGCTCGTGATTATGTCACTGCATCAAGTATTACGTAGGTACAACTTTCATATTATTTTTACAGCTTCATAACTTTACACGTTTATATTTGAATTGCGTAATTGTGTTTATCTGTACTTAATGCGTACTAAATAAATAAAAAATATTATAGAAATTGGACATTATTTTTTGTAGTGTGAGAAAATCTGTGTAGAGTACACCCAATAATCAAGCGGTCTTTAAACGATTTTCTGTTTATTTTCGTCATGGTTTTTTTTGCAGTCAATACGCGCTTAATTGACGACACAACAGCAGTTACAATGTAGTTTAGTGCACTGAAAAATATTTGCTTACAAGCAGGGCTGTTAAAAAAGGATTCAAATTATCAATTAAAGTTTATTGAGTTTTAGAAAAAAAAAAATGAAAAAATAAGCAGGCAGCACTCGCTCTCTTTCCATCTGTCTCCTTCTCGTCTTGGCAGTTGTGCATGTGCAGCATAACAGCATGTGTGCTGTTTTGTTTCGGTGAGTGTGTAAGGGATGCCAGAGCCCCTATCCTTAATAACCTGTAGTCAGCAGCGCACTTGCAGCACTTGTGGGGTTGCTTGTGTTATAGGCGACGGTAGCCACCATCAAGTGATTCTTCAGTCTGTCTGACCTTTGACCATTGCAAACAAAAATACAAATATTTTCTCTGTACAACATTAGTATAGATTTGCTATTTTTTTAATAGATATATTTTGCTGTACAGAAATGACAACATCAATGACAAATCTAATAAAAACAATAGAGATGATGAATTTATTTATTTATTTCATCTCTAATTGACAGTTTCAAACAAAGAGAACATAGTCAGAGAAAAGTGAAATAAGCAATGTTAATGTCAGCCACAAATTTATATGTCTAACTCGTGTCAATATAATAAACAATATTTCGTCGGATCAATATTATTTCAAGCGTGATATAGTGCTGTTAATTAAATGTGAAAAGATTGAGCTTGTGAGCACATCCTACTAGTTAGAAAGCCAACACTGTCAGCAAGTTTTATGAACAACTGCAAAGCTCAGATTAGAGTAGTGCCTACTTTGATAACAGACTCACTGTAACATAAGGGGAACTGCTAATTGGATTGTTGTGTAGAGATGACAGACAATCCGCTTGATGTTTGCTTCTATATTCATTTTTGGTTGCAGACAATCACGCCCTGACTTAGAATAATAAAAAACTAGAACCCGCGATTTGGTATGCTGAGGACACAAAAACTACTGTTATATATTTTAAAAGAGTTACTTTCAAACATTTTGTGCACATTTGACATGAAATAGGTATATAATATACTACATATATTACTTGTCTTTACATAGTATAAAACAAATTCTCTTCCCGCGCCGTCTGTTGCTCTGTATGTCCGCTTAGATCTTTTAAACTATTCAACGGATTTTAAAACGGTTTTCACTAATGGAAAGATAGTTAAAAGAGGAAGTTTTTCTGTATAATTTGCGGAAAAAATCTGTGAGAAGCCGGGGGCGAACCGCTAGTACTATAAAATGTCAGAGCTCATTCACCTATCCGCACCTAGTCTTTTACAATTTCTTTCACCTCGGGTGCCTTGCTTATGTTATTATGCCATCGTAACCACCTATCACCAAGTAGACCGCCAGCTCGCCAATCGGCTTTAAACATATAATTATAAAAGTGTGAAGGTACATACAATATTTCAAATTGTTAATAGGATTCAATTATTCCATAGCTCATCAACCTATGTATAGCTCTACTAGGGTTTAATTTTAGAGGAATTTGTGATATAATACTGTAATTAGCGTTTGAAATATTTCATCTTAATTACAAATTGTCATCCGTAAAACAGCTGTCTGAATACTTGAAATTTTGAACCTAAATGAAACTAATCGTGAAAATTTATTTGATTTATTATTGTTAGGGATGGTAAATATATCCTAATGGGGTCGACCAATTAAATGAAACTTGCCTAACATGATATCTTTCTTCATATCTTTCCTTTTCGTACTTATGACCTACTTTGTTTATAATAAGCAAATTTGTTATGTTGATACGATATTCCATTTTAATATCACAATCTAAGTGCAGGTCCGATATATGTTAAATTTCATGATTTTTAGTAACGCTCGTTCCATTATTGGAATATGTTTTTGTAATTTTAGTAACGTTTTTATTTAATGTACAATCTTCAGTCGGAGTTTAACGGTTGAATGAATTTTAAATATATTTCTAAGGTACTCGGATAACATTTCCGCCTTAATTGTTTATTGAAACGCTAGTTGTGAACAGTTTAGTGAGATGGTGTCGGCCTAAAAACGTGCTATGACAAAGAGTATCGCGTGAGGGCGGAGCGAGGTCACGCCGTTCGTCGCCGCGCGCCGGCCGCGAAGAGCCCTCCGCATTGTTCAGACCGGCAACAATGCCTCGTACGCTGAGGGGCACTCAAGCACACTTGTATCGGATGCAAGCGATATTTCGCTGGCGAGGATTAGAGTTTGGGGGAGGGTAGTAATTATGTGATATTATATATGCGACCCCAAGCTCCACTTAATTCTTAAGCACATGTCTTATGGACTCGTATATTTTCGTATAATAACGAGCGTAATTACGCAATAAGAATTGTATAAGAAAATGTATTCAATTAGGTTTACTTATTGTAAGGTCTCTTGCCATCATCAAGAACGATATTATTTGATTCAAAAAACGAAGGTACACCAAGTACACTAACAGTTCTACTTACTTTTGCTAAGTTATTTATCTGAATAAATGATCGTCCGCTCTTAAAATTTTGCTTCGGTTGACTGAAAATTTTCAAACTCTCAAACTTGCATTAATTACAAGCGAAGAATTATGGTTCCGTGAAAAATGCTATTATATTGTGGTAATATCGGAATGTGTTTACAAGAATATCAAATTTTTAAATGAACTGACTAAATATTACTGTTGTTATTTAGTATTTAAATAAAAACAGTAATTTAGAATCTCAGTGCACGATCATGAACGTGATATTTGGCACACAGATAGTTTATCCTGAAAAAATGTTCCTGGGGGATTTTCAAAAAACTAATTACATCGCGTACGCAGTTGCGGGCACAGTTAGTATAGATAGACTATAGACGTTAAAAGATAAAGCAAGCATATAAGAAAGTAAGTTTTCACGTGGCCTCGGTCGAGTGCAATTGCGCAGGTACTACGACGGGCACATTATTTTCAGCGAAACGAGTATACGAGAAAGAAATAAAGGCGACCGAACAAAAAGGACGTTCTTTTATTTCAAGGGATTGTACCAGTAAAGTGAGCTTTAATTGCACAGTACAACTCTCACAGTTCCACAATTTTATTTGTATTCCATGAATTTAGATTCGATCTTTTTATGGAGCGCGTCCGCTTGTGGCAATTGCGCTCAAATAATAGAAATCGATGCAATTTTCTCCGCATTCTTTCCTCTTATTGCCTCAATTAAACTGCAGCGCCTACTTCATTTTAACTTTACCTATTACGCGCTAAGAATAAATTCCATTTAATGTAATTACGATTTTGTTATTAAGAGTAATCTGAAACTTTTTAATTATTTAACAATTTGTATTTTTATTTGTTTTTTAAAGAAGACTTCAAATTACTAATTCAAAATTATCTTATTCAATTCGTATAAAGACTTTATATTAACGTATGTTAACTTAAAATACTTTTTAATAGGTAGATGTTATTATTTATTTATTTATTTTCTTTCTTCGCGCAACGTATAGCGTTAGAAATTGAAAGAGGGAACACAGAACACTGCAAGCGTCCTGGTTACTGCTCGTACGCAGGATTCGGCGGAGTTAGACGAGTTATTCTTTTTGGCAAATTAGTTTCCTCCGCGCCCCTACCTTCCCAGCATGCACGTGATTTAATTATTTTTATGTATTAATATAAGTATGTATAAAATATAGTAATAATTAAATGTTAAATAAAAATTATGTATAAATGTTTTTAGTTTAAGGAAATATTTGAAAATAATAATAATATGGTATACTTTACGATTACTTCTTTATATTGTACTAGCTGGTGCCCGCGATTTCGCGGGCACCAGTTAAAAAATAAAAATATGTAACACATAACAAAATATATGAGCAATATTTATTAATTTTTATTGCTGTTATAGTTTTTGCAGGCGTTGGATTTTTATCTTTTGATCCTTCGGGAATATTACATTTTTTCCTCAAAAGTGCCCATATGTCCTTTTCTGTGTCCCTGACAATGTGTATGCAAAATTTCCTGATGATCGGTTGAGTAGTTAAGGCGTGAAGTGATAAAAGGCTTGCGTAAGCTATGTTTCGTACGAGTATTTGAGACAACTACTTTTTTGAATTTTATTTCGCATTATTATATGGATACGGTTATTACGGAAGTGCAGTTTATCTCTCTGCCTGTTACTTGTGTGCACTATTTTAGTGTTTAAATCCACATTCCGCTCACTCCCGTAAGTTGCAGAACCCCCTCCCGCGAGACAATAGCGAGCCAATAAAACTTTTATTGTGCGCTATGATTTTGGAAACATTTTGTGAGATGACTTCTATAAAATTCGCAATTTATTCAAGCCACTTTGGAGGTATTCGTACAGTTTATTGATGTTCAAACTAAACTTTACAGTGCCGTAGGTGTTTTTCTTTTATTTAGGGAATGTTTTTAAAACTTTTAAGTGTTCGACGCGATTGCAGTTCTCAAAAAATTGGTGCCACTCCAGGGAACTTTTAGGAAAAAATATGGCTCTAGTAGGTATTTCTGATCGTTATTTGCGAGCTTTTGAAAAATTTCGTTATGTAATTAACTAATCATTTTAATGTAATTAACACCTATAAAATTATTGAGACAGCATTACTAATTACATTATAGAGTCTCATTATGTAAATTTATCCAAGAAAATATTTAAAACAAATCAGTATGACAATAATATCTTAAACATCACTGTTAAAATATATTAAAATCTGTTAAAGCTGTTAAAATATATCTGTTTAAATATATTAAACATTACAATGAATTAAAATAATAATATTTTAGATATGTTAGTTAATAATAAGAACAATATGTTTAATATCATTGTTATTATTTTATTTGTATATTGAAATAGAGTAGGTATATAAAATGAATATCAAGCAGTCTTTTTATGCTGAGTTTTTTCTTATGTAAATAGTCTTGATATCCACTTGATATTGATCGTAGGTATGTTGTACTATCTCCGGTAACACCATCGACATCTTGATATAACCGAGCTGCTGCTATTGAGGGCTGAGAATTTATAAAACAGCACATATGCTGTTATTTCCCGGTAGTCTACAAGAGAGTGGTCATTGTTGCCAGATAGACGGGTTGTCCACAAAAGAGTATATAATCTTGGAAATCGCTTGAGAACTCTTTAAAATTGAAACAAACGAATGTAAACGAAAGCAGTTTGAAAATTGTGCTCCTAATATTGGAAAGAAGATAGGCGATGTCTTCGAAATGGACTTTTCTTCACAAAGAAATCGTTTTACCTGTTTATATTATGGATGTAGTTGGGTTGGGGTCGGGAGGGTAGTGGAGGGGGGATGAGATAAGAATCAAATAGATGTTGTTTCGCTGCATGGAACTCGGTCGCATGGCATATGCATGTGCTGACAAGTGCTCTCCACATCTTGACACTTGCTACTGAGAAATGACGGTGGTTAGATCCTCTAGGTTAGAATTTAAGCTTGAGCTGTAAGCTAGAATTATCGAAGCGTCAAGTATGTAGATGGTTCTGCAACTCGAGTTATTTGGCGTACATTAAGCCACAGAATTCTTAAAATTTAAAAGCTTTGTTACAGAAAAAAGTGTAGTTGCTTGTTTTCATAGCTTAATCTGTATACCCTTAGTTAGTTGCTACAGATAATAATTATTATGTGAAAATAGTTCGCTTTCTCTTCTGTAATTATTATTACTATTGTCAAGTGATTTTTAAATAACTTTTTTATCATTTTAGTCGTCGATTTTAATAATAATTAATCTAAATCTCCCGGTTACGATTTACAGTTAGCAACAATAATAAATAATAATAGTTAAACAGTTAATAATAATTAAAATATGTATAATCATAAACATAAGTTTAAAAGTGAATTTGTTTGTTGCGCTTTCATCCCTTAAAGTATATTTTTTATAGTGTTTTCTTAAGATTTCTATTTTCTATTTATTAAAAAGCTTATGTTTATAAACAAAATGAAATATAAGCAATGTTAACTCGTCCTTTAACGCCACTTAAGTACCCCAATTAAGCAATAAAGGTTGACGTGCATGAATTCATTCAATTAAGAGTGATAATTGTGTTAAATTGTTCAAAATTAAAGGAGAAATTAATTATTTGGTGCAACGAAAGTCTGGTAGAACATATTTTTGAAATAGCTTTATACTATTTACCTTAAATAATTTATTTGGACCCAATTTTTTATTCATGATTTTTTTAAACTTAAATTTATTGCAGTTATTTTATTTTAACCCGCTCTCGGATTCGAACGGATGCATTTTTTATATACACAAAACTATATGCATTATATTTTCAAATCTTCCTGCTTTACTGGTTTTTCAATCAGTGAAAACTGCATCAAAATCCGTTTATTAGAAGAAATCAGCGGAGAAATAGAAATATTATACTAGCTGACGCACGCGACTTCGTCGGCGTAACATTATAAAATATATCCTATCTTTTAAGTTGGATCAAAATTGTTTCAGTAGTTTAGGAGTTCATCGCGGAGGAACATGTGACACGTAATTTTTATGTATGTAGAGATGTATGCTCACTTGTCTGTCGAGCATAGAATCGTTAAACAAGGAAACAAACATTTAATTAAGTAACTACAAATATGTAAAATATCATTACTTTACTAATAAAAAAATATATATTTATTAGTGTATAATATTTAACTTAATTGACATTAAGGTAATCGTATAATTTGACTTATCAATCAGAAACTTACTTAATATGTATCGAATGAAAATTTATTAATTTTATGTTTAATTTTCTTTTAATTTTAACATTTGCTATAGAATATTAGAAGAGACTAAACGCCTTTTTTATAATTTCAACTCTTATATATTGGCTATAGTAAATGTCAAGTATTATAAGTGCGATGCTCTATATTTAAAGAATCTCATTTGCAATTCTTAGTGGTGCAAAGAACTTTCAATTTTACTCTCAGATTCTCAGCATGTGCTAAGAAGTAACATTTTCTTCTACCTATTTAATAAGTACTTACGAAGTAAGTAAGTACTAATTTTTATTATTTGAAATTCTAATTTAAAAATCTATTTTATATTAATTAATAAATTAATTTTTTTTATAGAATTTATGAATCATTACTTAAAAGAATATTTTTGTGAGAAAATTATATACCAAAAATGTTTTACTGGAGCAGATAGATATTAATTTGTAACCAAAGAAAAAAACAAGTCTATATGTAAGCTTTTTTTTAGATATTAAAAAAGAAAAGAAAAAAAATAATACAATAACATTCAATATTTCGATATTATCATTTAGTCCAAGAGTGATATGTACCTAATAATTATAATAAAAAATTTTCAGATGTAAAATATAATTTGTCCTTCAATATTGATTGTTGTTAGTTTGTATTTAAATATACAATATAATAACAACAATAATAATATAATACATACGCATAAGTTTAATCAGAGGAACATCAGAGTGCTTGTTCTAGTATTACAAAATGATGTTCTTATAATGTTCCTACAAGAGAAACAATCAAAATTGTACAAACGCAGTACATCTTTCACCTGAAGTATGTTTCAGCTGACGTAACAGTCATGAACCGTATTTTGGCACAACGATAAGGAAATGACATAAAGAAAACAAACTACAGTCCGCTCCGGCCGAAAATTTGTGAGAGGGGGCGGCAGGAGACGAAGTACTGGTGTAGACGAAAAACAGTATTTAATGATGAGTTTTTAGTGACAATAGAATACAATCAATAAACGCGAAATAGATACACAGATTTTGATTTTTAAGCTAACCAAATTGGCGACAGAAAATATTTTCCCGAATAAACTCCGTCCGATCTTATTGTTTTATTTATAACCGGGGTAAAGTCGTGTGTCTCTGTTGTGTCTCCCTCATTATACTCGTATATTTCTATGAGAACAAGCGGGGTAAGCCTCGCAGCTGGGTAAGCATGGCGATAAACAATGGTAATATTTGAATACAATTTTTTAGTGTTACAAAACTCCATTTCAAAGGTGGAAAGAGATTGTATCGCTGATGTTAACCTATTTCTTTGTCATTTAGACACACTGTATTAAGCAGGGAGAGAGAATTGAGGACATGGCCACAGAAGATCATCAAAGAATTTAAGAGATGATAAAATGTAAGAGGAATATTCACATTAAAAATGATATTATTATCATAACTATGGTCACATTGATCGTCGTCCGCCAGACCTCGATAAATTAGTGATTAGGTACGGACAAGGTTAATGAAAAGAGAACCCGCGGCCGATCACCTAGCCGTTGGTGTGACCAAGTTACTCACTCACTTGTGATTCCGTAACACTTGCTTTGAGATAAGCTGAGGACCGGACGGAGTGGAGGCGTATAGATGCATACATGAAAGGCTTTAAGGGAAACGACCTTTAGCACTGAGAAAAACTAGTAATATTTTCCTTAGTTTGTTCACTGTTATCTTAGTACGTGACGGCGGCGTAGTTATGGACCACGCGGGCGCGGGCGCGGGCAAGATAGCGCATGTCAAAGTTATTGGAACGTTGTCAGAGTCCGCTCGCAACGGATATCTATCTACCTTCACGACATTATTGCACTTTTTCGACGGTTTGAAACAGATATTTGTTGCTGCCAATAAAATGTGAAATGATTATCTTATCTTTTTAAATTTTATTTGTTTTATACTCCGACGGTACAGCGATAGGTAGGTACCTTTTATATAAAAAAATATATACATATTATAAGTAGGTACTATGTAATTTAAGATAGCCTAGGAGCTCGAATTTTGATACTTTTGATTTTAAGTGTAAGTTGTAAATTAAAGATAATTTGTTCTAACACTGGAGCATCACCATGAGTAAACCAGTGGATATGAGAAAACTAGAAAACTTTGAAAATATGCGAAGTAATGCCAATTTTTTGTGGGTTAGCGTGGTGGACAATAGCCTCTAACTTTTCACATTAGAGAGAGGTATATGGCTACTAGTAGGACATAACATACTTATATATGTAATATATTTGTAGGCTGATGATAATGACGAGTACACATGACGTACATATGACGGAGCAGGCCCGACCGAGATTTGAACCTGTATCTGCAGTGTTAAGTCGAGCGTTCATCCAATTTAGCCTAAGTTGGATGAAATCACTGCCTTTAGCATGAAACTTTCAACAACTGTTATATTGTAGTTCTCAAAATCATATAATATCTAATTTTCCTAATTCGAATACACTTTATGAATATGTTTTATTTGTTTACATGTTTAACAAATAAAACATATTTCATAAAATAAACAATGTTAGTTAAAATAATAAATGTTTTAATTACTTTATTCAACTCCACTAATTAAATACTTATAATATAGTTGGTAATTTACGAGGCCTAATTCACATTGGCTTGCAACTGTAATATAATCTGAGTCAAATCCGTGTTGAACTTGTCAATACTACCTATGATAGACACGAGGCTTGTTATGGTTTTAGATATACAATACAATATACTGTTGTAACCTAGTTGGATATGCAGTAACATTGTATATTCAGTGGCCTATTTCCAGATTAGAATTGAACGGACAAGCCACGCGAACACGATTCAAGTATTAAGGTTTTGTCTTCGAAATAGCCTTTCGAGAAACGATTTCTATAGACGAAGGCCCATTTAATTTAGCAGACAATGTATAAACAGTACTGAGCAGCGATTTGTCAGGGGAACGAATTTCAACAAAGGGCTTATTCATTTGAATGGCAACTTGTTGTACGCGACCGTTTTAATTTTATAAGTCGTTTATCATAATCAAGGGTGGGGGGTCCGGGGACTGATTTCACAACCCATGTCAATGTCTCCGAACCATTGTCATGAAGGAGTCCGCATACATACCTACCTGCTCGGAAAATATGGACAAGGACACATTTTACATATGAATTAAACAACTAAAAGTATTTTTAGCATTAGATATAGCGTAAACATGCACTGAAATTCTAGCAGTTTAACATAAAATAGGCTAAGCTTATTCTGCCTGTGAGGTCAATTAAAAAAAAAGCAGTCATATAAAGTTAGTATTATTTTATATTAAAACCTTCCTCGTTTAACGCTCTTTCCATAAGTGAAAACCACATTAAAATCCGTTGGTCTAAGCGTAGTTAAAAGATCTACAGAGGTATATACAGAGGGGCAGACGATGGGATGCGATTTTATTTTATACTATGAGATTTATTAGTAGGTAAATGGTTAGAATAATTTTACAACAAAAGCTTTCTCTACAATAAGAGATCATTGAAACATTAGGTACGACGTGGACGTATTCAGGTAGTCGCTAAATAGTTCGTGCCAGTCGATATCCCTAATCTAATATGCCCGATTGGGGATTCGACGACGAGGTCGCCGGTCGGGACTGCAATCTTCGACCTAGTGCGGTGGCCACTGTGCCCCTCCACTCTCTATTACCTACGTATCACGTAAATGGTTCGTCCGGACCTTTGCTGACATAACGAGTTTTGCTCATGTCCAACAAGTTTAGAATGCTTTCGGATTAATTCTGTTTTCTCTGAATTTAAAACGAGTTGAGTCCCATTAAACTGATACTGCTTCTGTGAAACATCTGTTTGTTACCTTTTGTGATTAATTCACCCAATTTATTTGCGCAAGGCGAAGTTTGTTAAGTTGAAATGTTTGATTTTTATTATTAATTAACGTAATAGTCATTTTCACTTAATTGTTAATTATAGTGTGTAGAAATGGTATCGTAGCTTTAAACATTCTCTTGCAGAGAATACCACGAAATAACTACACACATGCTATAGTGTTTAAGTATGTGAGTCTAATATTTCCTGTCCTCGCCTTGTCTTTTAGACTATAATTATACTTTTATTTTTAGACTTATAGATGCTTATAGTACATCTTACATCTTCCATAAGCTGATCGCAAGCCTGCTAAAATCTCTTGATAATAAAAGAAAAAATAACAATTAATTTGGAATCATTTAATTTATTATTTCCTAGCCTAGTATATAAGATAAGGAATAAGAAGGAGGTGGGAGAATGACCGCATCACAATAGCTCCCATACAAAAGACCATATCTTATTCAAGGGGGTGGCTACTTCTCCTGTAAGTTATAAAACAATAATATTATATACGTTTTTTCTAACAGTACGTAATATAAGGTTATTTGTGCAGTCAACACAGAGCAAAGAAAATAAAGAAAGAACCTTTATTTCCTAAGAACTTTTGCAATAGCCATTACCAACAAAATTAACATGGGTACTAGGAAACTTTTCACCACATGAATGAATGTGTAATACGATAATTTTATTCCTCGAAGTCGTCAACTCTCAGTCAACACACGAATAAAATATTTCCATCGATTCCACTCGAATGTCCCTCATTGATTTTGACATTTGGAGGCGCAATCGAAATATACCAAAGCAGACTGAAGGTCCCTACAATTTTATATGTAAGTAAATATAGTAAGAGGTCAAAAGAATTATTCTATCTTATTATAGACTAATGATTTTTTTTTATTAGTTATTTACATTTTGATTCAACTTTAAATTTATAAATTTAAAAACAACTACCACATCGTGAATACATATAATGTCTAAACGAAATCCCATAAGATTTGAAAGAAAAATAAGATATTGCATGTAATAAAACGTTGTCTAATTTATATTCATAGAGATTACAGGAGAATTCGCGAACAAAAGCTGATGATATAATTACATATTGTGTATTATTTTGTGACTAAGTATTGCGGCGCTTTATTTATATTTTATGTATATAGATAGATCTCATTTCAAATTTTATTCAAACATGTTAAAAACATGTACCAAGAATATTTATTGATTTTATAATTAGTAGTTGATCTACTATTGTTCATTCTATATTAACATAAAATTTGGTCATTTGTTTAGAAAATCCCCGATGCTGTTAACATTGATTCTGTAAATATTTCAACACTCCTGTTTTTGTTGATTGCACATTCGTAGTTTATTCGTGTGTGATCGCCTTAGCGAGCAATCGAAATCTAAATAATAAAGATCGCGAGGCAGCCCCTCCGCAGGGTAGGCTTAGTCTTGCAAAATTGGAGTAATAAAAGAGGAATGCTTGCGAAAGTTTCGCAATAAAGCCAACGAGTATCGACTGTGAAGAAATAAAGAGTTCTCGAGTATAATGGTTGCTATACGTATACCTATTACGTATTATTTTGTACCGTGTAACGTAAGAGAGCAGAAGAAATTTATGAAACCAAAAATTTTATCATATGTTATCTCTATCCTTACATATTATAAAACAAAGTCCTCCACCGCGTCTGTCTGTCTGTCTTTCACCAATAGATAGAGGGATAATCAGGGAAGTTTTTACGGAAAATAAATGCACCCCGTACGAAGCCGGAAGCGGGACAGCTAGTCTATATATATGAGTCATATGAGTTTACTGGTCGGCTGAGGGTTAACTTGATGGTAGGTGGCTACCGTCGCCTATAACACGAGCGCTACCGACTAAAGTACCATTAAGGATATGGAATTGGGAAGGGATAGGTTAAAGGGTTACTTTGTACTGTAACTGCTGTACAGATCCTGATTGACATACATGTGTTTGTGCAAAAATATTCTTGATTTATTTACTAAATGATGAAGGTAAGTTAAGTATTAGTAAAAGTATAAATATAACTGGCGAAAGAGAAGAAAGGTGACCTATAGACAAATTAAAGCGTCCGAAACGAAACGGAGCTCATTCCGGAGGCAGCGTGTAACGGAACGTTTTCGAGAGTTTCACGTGTAAAATAATTACATGTTACCGGTGACGTATGTGCGCTATTTAAGCCCTGAGCCCAAAGAGTAATAGCGGCGATAAACACTCGCAATTAAAGCATTGCCACGCGACGCACGCTTTTCTTTGCGCCTCTCTTAATGGAGATTTGTGGCTCGCTGTCTGCGTACTTCAAGATGCGGAGCGTGAAGCGGACCAGAGCCGGGAGCGGGAGCGGAATTTTAATGATGCACAAAATATAGTTCATCATATAATATACGCTCCGAAACTACGTACAAGGCCGAGTAATAAATTATTTACAAGACAAAAACAGATTCTATAGTAAGTTTATAGATTTCTAAACGGTGCTCACCTAGTCAAAATTTACGCTTCAAGAAACAGACTCTAAAATTTAGTCTATAAAAAAGTGGTTAAATAAGTATAGTATTGATTAAAATTCCGAAATGCAGTCGAAAACACTTGAAACTCACACTACTGTTGAGTCTGGGACATATACACGGAAAATTGTCTGTAAACTTCACTCTCTAATATATGATTGGCTGATTCTGCACAAACTTCGTCTAAACCAGCCGATACGGTTCTCACTAATAATGGAAAGAGCGATAAACGAGGCAGGTGTGTGCATATGTTTGTGTAATTTGCGGAAAAATTGCATCCATGCGAAAAAAATATAATACAAAGTTATCAGTCCTTCGCAGATTATCAAATACTAAGCTATTGTTCTATATTCTAAGGGATAAACGTAACATGGAATAATATATTCTCTGATGTACCCAAAATATCCGAATACCCAAAACACCCAAAATATTTATTTTAGAATATAACATCTAAAGGCGTTATTTTTTAATATTAAAATTAAGAAAAAAAAAAATATCGTCAACATTTCATTTAAGCGCAGAATTCTTCTAAAGAAGTAAGAAACAAGAAGAAAATTAATTTACAAATGTTATATTTCAGTGTGCCGGTAAGGGATAAAAGCACTTATGCCCCTTTCCTCGTGTTGTTTATTCCCCCTTATCATATGAGGTAGGTACAGCTTGTTTATATATACACATAACTAGCTTGTATCTCGACTCTTGTTTAGGCAATAGGTGAACCATTAACATATTTACGCTCTTTATTATAAAACAAAAAAGGTTTCGAATGATAATAATATGTCAGGGGCTTGCAGGAGTCAAGACAGTATTTCATTTATATTTTTAGTATAAACGATGGGATTCGCTTTTTATAGTATTTTTAGTATAAAATCACTGGTAAGACAAAAGTTGGGCGAAAGAAGAAATCGTGGCTGAAGAAAATTAGGGAGTGGACCGGGTTAACTAACGCAGTAGAGCTGTTCCGTCGAACAAAGGACAAGGAGGACTGTTCCAGTCTCAGATCAAATAAGAACTATAGACAGAATTTTGCCGTTTTATAAACATATGTGCGTAGGCCGTTAACTGTATTGATATTTTGTGTTTCAAGCTATAAACCTCTATTTATAATTATTGAATACATTGGTTTCCAAGTTTACTTACGTGTGAAACTTTTACACCCTTTCACTACGCAGTTTGGTATTTTCCCTAGCAGATATTTTAATATGGCGAAGCGTAGTTTGACTACATTTGTGTGCGTGCATGCACACGGCGAAAGCGTAGTTTTACCGGCTTCACTCTGCCGTCCACAGTGCTCTATCTTTAGTTATTATTTTATCCAGGCTGATTGCCAACCTTCACTAGTTGCAGATGCAACGTAAGAAGAGAAGAAGAAGAAAAACACAGTAACGCAGACGAAGTCGCAGACAATGGTATAATTTTGTGGTTGACTGGATTCGTTGAGAAAAATGATTTCTTCTTCAACGTAAGCTTGTGGATACCTAATACAAGCAGTAGTTGTAAATTGGAACCACTCAATACTCGGTTATCGGTTATTCACAATAGGGCACTTGAGTAACCGTAACGAGAATTCGGTAGTTTGCAGACCACTCGAAACTTGTAACTTTTAACGGATGCAGATGCATAGCAAATATTTTAAAATATTAATTTTATACAGTACAGTGAGTTACGCGTAAAACGTTCCGTTTTGTTTCATAATTACAAATGCAAATGGATTGGTTTTTGCGGTGATACAAGTTTGAAACAATACCCCGACTCGTTAGTCTAGGCAGGTTGCCATTGCAAATAAAAAGTAAGAAATATCAGACATTTTACGTCTATATTTATTTATAACGCTGTTTTTATATAATACATATATGGGAAATATTGTATCGAAATTAAAACGCATTAATTTGTTGTACGAGTACTTAAAAGTTATTTGGAAGTTATTTAGAAATTAACTTAGAAGCTTAAAATTTAAAAATTCAATTAAGTACTTAAAAGTTTAGGTGAAAATAAAATGACTTATTAATCTTAGTGATAAATGATCTTTCTGGAAGTGTTAAGAAGTCGCTAAAAAAAATTAAATATAAGCTCGAAACATTTTGACATATTTTCAATAATATGATCTGTAATTGAAGAAAATATATTCTATTGATCGACAAGCGAGCGAAGCATCATAGCCTTGGTACATGGTTGCCACTTGAAAACTTTTCTTTCCACAATTACCAGTTCTAAGAGTGTATCCACAGCCACTTTAACCTGATACACTATTGATTATTGTTAAAACATAAACAATAGCCTGTTACGATTCGATCGATACTTGAATAGTTGTTAATGAATTTAAGTAACAGCTAGCCAGAGTTTTCCCTGGCGACTCATTGCAATATATTTTGCGTAGTACCGATTATTCTTGATCGATTAAACCGATATTCTTCGAGGACCGCATATAATACTTTTTATGTACTTAATACATGTTTGTACCTGTTGGTACCTGTCGGTTCTATTAATTGATCTATTTAGTAGGCTAGGTGTTGTAAAGCGTACTAAACACTTTTTTATGATAAAAAAGGACATTTCAAGTTACATTTAGGTGATTAAAGCATATTATTGTTTATGTGTTTTGTACTAGCGACACCCGGTTTCGCACGAATGCAATTTTTTACTGCAAATTATATCTACAACCTTTCTCGTTTATCGCTCTTTCCATTAACGTAAACCTTATCAAAATCCAGGGTTTCGAAATAGTTAGAGGAGAAATATGGGGAGGGGGACGATCGGGATTATAGTCAGAACAGTTTTTAAACAGCCCTTTTGATTTAACGCCTTAATGACCAGCCTCAGCAGTAGCATTGTCTAGCACTGTAATTCTGAACAACCGCTTGAATGAGTTGAGTTGAGGCCCCTGGTTGAGTAGGCATGACATAGAACGACCGCGGCCGCACACTCTCATAATTACCACAAGTGCTTCGATGATGAACCGTTAATCCGGTAACTAGAATAAATTTACATTGTTAGCAACGTTTGCACGCACTCACCATGCACAAGTGTATTCAACTAATTTAAATTTGCTAACCGTTCGCGTTGCGAGTAATGTATGGCTGGCAGTAATGAGTATGGCTTTAGAACTTAATTGCATATTTACTTGCGCTCGTGAAAAAGTACCTCATGTAACAAATGGACAAATTAATTTCTTTTAAACAGCATTTAATTTGTGACATTTATATTATATCCCACTCTGGTGGGTATGTGTATGTTTTTTTGTGTAAGAAAGTCCATCATATTAGCACACTCTTGGATATCAGGACCTAATATGCCTATGAAGAGTTATGTCTTCTCTGAAACATGTTTCATTCGCTTTATAAAGCAAGTGTTATAATCCATACACGAGTCTAAAAAAAGGGACACTCGACCGGGATTTGAACTTACGTCTGTCAATTTGCTAGCCAAGTGTTCAATGAATTAAGTTATCACACCACTAATTGCTTAATACATTTTTCAAAATTAACAAATAGATGAGAAATTTTATAAAAAATACTTACATGCTTTGATATAACTCATACCATTACTAAAACATAACTTTTAATTACACATTTAAGTATTACTTGAAATAAAAAAATTAACATAAATTATATAAAAAAACAAAGAAGCGGATTGCTTACATTTCAAAATGGCTAAGTTATATAAATTTTTATTTCATCTGTTATGCGGAATGCCAAGTATTTTTTAATGCAATATTCAATTACTAGGAGAATATGCTATACATTATACGACAGAGTTGGTTATTTTTAGAATTTTATTGAGGTTGTTACCGATTTACGTTCATCCTTTCCGGCCGTTTTCAACCTTTCCGAGAGCAGCATCATAAACGGTTTAGTGCCGGTTATGGGGCTCAAATTACGAAGAATGGAAGTGTGGTCCCACCCTCATTGTCTGGCCTTTATGAAGGGTTCACTATATAAAGGAATACACCGAAATGGCCCATAATTCGAATAACATTTTGGTGACCTTTAAAAGAAGGTGAGCGATGAAAATTGTTTTTCCTCGATGGTAAAGCCTATAAGAAATTGAAATTTGTACAGAGCTTAAAGGTCGGAGTTACATTAGTATTGCATTTATCATTAATATTACGTCATAGCGTTCTAGCTTATTGGAAGGAACTTTCTGTTTTTACCATGGCTAACATAGGTTCAAATTCTTAGTAGAAGTCTGATCAGTCACTGAAGGTAATTGGGTGAACTAAATAATTGTTTTGCAATCGAGATCCGAGAATACAAGTACTCTGGGAAGTTGGTTGGAGTAGAGGGCCTTTTCACATATTTCAAGATTTCCAGCTTTCAAAAAAATCTTTTTTCTTCTTACATTGTTCTATATTTTGTTCTTCCTATATAATTAGTACGTCTATGGATCTCTTTATTTCTGATTCGATCTCGCAGTGTAGCCCCGAGCATAGTCCTCTCCATAACCCGTTGAGCCTTTTTACGAGGCCCATAGTTAGAGACCACGTGTCAGCGTCATATATCATCACTGGTATTAATACTAACATTCATTAGTATTAATACTAAATTAATAATAAAATAATTTATAACGATATTGTTTAGCCTTAACAATAGTGAATTTAGCTAAAAGCGATATTTGTCTACTCGTAAATCCACTAAGTTGTGTATAACTGAGCTGTATCCGCAACTCGAACCGCTTCGAATAATAGCTATGCCGTTGAATGGACATTGTTCAAATTATATAGAAATAATAACGGTGGGCGTATTGCTTGATAAAATTTATTTGCAAAGCAGTCAAATAAACAATATTGAATGTTGCGTATAACTTTCACTTCTACATACATTTTGATAAATATCTTCTGCTTTTGGTCTCATTTTATATTATTAACATCGCTTTTAAAATTACTTAGGCTTAGGCTTAAATCATTAGGTTTTAAGTTAATGAGGGAAGAAGGAAAGCGTAAATCTGAAAGAAGAAATTGTCTTGGCTACATAACATCAAAGAGTGAGACGGTATTAAAATCATGGAGCAATTATTTTGACCAGATTTCGATTCTCGAAGGATAGGGAGGAATTGAGAAAATTATCTGGCGACCTTCAGTAATTGAGAGTAATTGAGGCATGTCAGGCAATGTCTTTAGTTGTCATCTCGCTATTAAGCAAAGAACAATATCTAGAAAGATTCAGGGCTGAGATAAAGAGTAAAAGGTTATATATGTGTAAAGACGATTGAATATTCAACGATAACAAACTATCAGTTTTCAATAGCATTCTGAACAATCTTTAAAAATTCACAGAAATATACAAATAGTATACATATGAAATGACATTGCATATAAAATAGTGTTACGGATTTCTCGCAATACAGCAAAAGTTAAATACGAGTTTGATACGTCAACAATCTGCGATTCAAATGAAGTTTATGATCCGCGCTGCGCAGGCAACGTACCGTGTGTAGCCGTGTACAAGTACGTACAAGCACCAAGTTTTCCAGTCTTGACACACCTGTGACTTTCCCACAAATTGTAACCGGTTCTCGCAAGTGGCCCGACCCCGCCAACTTTGTCTGCCGCTCTTCATAATTAATTCTTTATTCCGAGCAACTTGTTCTGGACAGGCACGGGCCGCGTAAGCACTTTAATAGTCCAAATTGTGCCGAAGACGCTCCCGTTTTAATGATTACGCTCATTTTTAATTAGTTCCAAAGAGCATTTTAATTGTTAATGTAGGCGCTCCATTCCGTCTTTATTGCAAATAAAATGATGAAAGGAAACTTATATTGTGCTTACATAGATTTTACTTAGCATGTATTTTGTTCAATCATATTATTGTCTTAAAATCTTCATCTATGGTTTTATAGAACTCCCATAACGGCTAAAAAACTACATTTTTACTTACTTAAATACTTACATTTTTATTTACTTCCTTACATACTTGTAAGTAGTTAATGAAATTGTACATTTTTATGGAAAAATAATAATAATCGAAAATCTAAGATTTTGTAGATTGTTTACATTATTTTAATATCGAAGTATACTAAAAGCATGATGACTTCATATAAAATTGTGTATAAAATATCTTGTATATATGACATTTTGTATTTTATAAATTTCTCTAGGTAACAAAACACATAGCACGTGATACTAAACTTTAAAAATCTGGAACATTCAGTGTAGAACGTACTTACTAAACAAAAGTGGTGAGAAAGTGTCCTCATAGCGTAACTTCATTTGACTGCAAGAGGTTTATGAATATAACCTACTTGTTGAACGGTACTTTGGATTAAATTCGATCCCCCAAATAACTTATATATACTAGCAGACGCAAAACTTAATCATAAATATAGTAATATCACAATACATAATTTCAAATTTAATTAATAAAATGTCTTTAGGAATAAAAATAATATTAAAAAAACATTATCACGCGAATAAATATTAAGAGCTTACTAAAATGCACTTTTTAAATAGAGGAAAAATAAATGAAAATAATGACAAAAATAAATAAATAATGGTAATCAATTTAAAAATATTTTAACTGATCATCTGCTTACCCGTATTTGTGATTTATCTACGTATAAATCTATCTATATATTTATATAACTAAACCTTTTTGTGATGTAGTCTTGATGTAGTGATAGTACTATAATATAACTTTACTGATCTAATGACAGGCAGCCCGTCTGGCGGCAGTAACCATCTCCTTACAGAAAACCACTGTGAAATCGTGACATGGGAAATAAAATGGGCAACGCGAGTATGTAAACAGGTCGCTTCCCTTGCCGCTGCTATTGCCGCTCGCGTTGCCCGGCTATCCCTCAATTGGCGGTTTTTTGTACGAACATCAAAGGGCCGGCAATGCGAGAGCGAGAGCAAGTGTGTTTACAAATTATACAATACATGCTGCTCTCTCGCTCACTTGTTCTCGAACGCGCGAACGGATTACAACGCGAGCGGCCATGGCAATGGCCATATGTAAACACTCATTGCCCTTAATGTTGCCACAGCAGTATTTTGGGCAATAAATACGACAACGCGAGCTGCAATGTCAACGGCCATATGTAAACCGGGAATTACATAAAAAAGTCATTGCTTAGACTATCCTTCGGGTTTCAGACATTATTTTCTATTTTTTGTAATGTAATTGCTTGTTTATTAATAAATAAATTAATGTACTTCATAGGCATTTTCTGATATGTTCCCGAATAAAAGTACAAATACACTGCCTGTTATTCTATTTTCAAGTAATGCAATTGTTACCGGAACGAGCAACGTAGCCAATAGGGACTAACTGACTATGATCTAATTTAATTCCCTTACGCAACTCGTTACGAGAGCGTGTAAACAATGCGTTTGACAAATCAATCCAAATGTTTACGGCGGCCGTCTCTGTTTCTAACTGATGTAACACAGTACAGATGAAACGGGCAGTAGGTATGCTTGCAGTAGGTAGGTAATTATGGTTTTTATAATTACCTCAACAATTATTCTGCATGATATAGAATACCCAGATATAGTCGAAAAAAACTTGTGCCGCTTTATTTTAACTATTGTGGAATACGATTTTGTAATATACACTCATATTTTAATGTAATAAATCGAGCAATTAGACATACGGTTTCAGAAAATCCGCCAATCATATCGAATGGTTAGATGCTGTCAAGCAAAAAATAAAATAAAAAACGTAAAAAGCGCTAAGGTTTGCACTTCTGAAAATAAAATATAAGTAGTACTTATGCTGTCATCCGTACGCAAAAGACTTTTTTTATTAGAGATGTGTTTGCTCTTGGCCAGCATCCGACCTTGTAGCGAAGATGAGGCCTAGGAGTGAGCTCACCTAGAAGATGCCTATTACTCGAACTTTGAAAAGATTTGGGTTATGTGAGCTCGGAAATACAGACGCCAGTAGGGAGTTCCAAACCTTGGCATTGCGCAATATAAAGAATGTTTTAAATTCATTCAAATTCACACACTCGTTACTAGCGATGCCATTATGGAATTTGTATGAATTTATAAAATAAACTAAGAGTTCCGTTTCATTGCAGGTTACATACTGCTTTTATATGGTGATTTAGTTGTTGGTAACGCATTGTTTTGCGTAGGTAGTTTAAGTTCGTTATGTTCGGATAAAGGATTAAAATAAATATAGTTCATCAATAGATAAATATTATGTGAAAGGATATTTTGCCGAATTTAGTCTATTTAACAATTGACAAATTTTATTAACAACACATAGGTATTTAGCATTCATTTTATGTAAAATTGGCAACGCAGTACCGTAATACAATTTCGGAAGTATTTTCCTTTCTACTCTCACCTTCACATGTAACCTCTATAACATTTGATAAACTTAGGGCCTCTTTAACCATGTGTCAAGTAGGCTAACCGGTAAACGGGAACGATGGAGATGATATACCTTTGTTTGTAGGGTAAAAGTCCCAAACATTAAAAAGAAAATTATTAAAAAAAATCGCCTATTGAAGGATGCAGTAAACCGAGTGCATAATTTAATAAAACATAAAATTATTTCTAAAAGTAACTAATCAACACTTTACTTGTAGTTGGTGAAAGAGGCCCTTAGTCATTAATTTTATTTCTTTGTATAAAAATAAAATTAGGTTGATAAATTGTTTTATTTAAGGAATTTATCAAAATAAAAAGAAATTTAGGTTGAATAGTGAATTTAAACTTTCATAAAACTAATTAATATACTTAGGTCAATAGTTCCATACTTAATCAACGATGAAGTCAGAACTAGGACCTTAAGTTTTATGAAGTTGAGCAACATCTAACTTGTTTTTATCTGAATATGTAGCTTCAACATAATTAAAATTAATATTGAACTTAAAATTCAAATTGTTGTTTTATCAACGTACTAGCAAGGAGTACTAATTATTTGTGTATTGTTACATGCAAATCCCTTCTCTCAGTTATCGGGTTGCGTCGACAGCACTCAGTATCGACACTATCCCACATAATCACTTCATTTCACTCCGCGTGCATAATTCACCCCCACATCCAAAATGGAGCATCGGCAGATAGACCACGTTGGCATTACGCATATTAATCAGCCAATTTCAATGGCACTAATTAGCACTGACACTGACAGGGTTACGCTAAGCGTTCAAAATTAGTACACTTGTACAACTTTTAATTTACCCCATATTCGACTTTAGCGTCTTGCTAATAGAACGTAATTTTGTATAACTGTAACAGTCCACTGGGGTTAGTTAATAACACATTGCATAATAAAATTGCCGTGGACATTGAGTAATTTAATTGTGACGTATTACTTGCGTCATTCGTAAATAACGGTAACAGTAACAGGAATTGTAGAAAATGTTATTATGCTTTAGCTTGCAAATTTGTTCACTTGGAATTTTATTGTCATACTTACTTATACGACCGATTTGATGCCTCGAGGTTTAATTTTAAGTTAATAGGCAATCGAATAGTAAAAATAATTCTTTGTTCAATGCTAATTTATATATTTACCAATTACCCGCTCCTAGCTTCGCCCGGGTGCAATTTTTTTATACACAAACCTTTCCCGTTTAACCTTCTCTCCATTAGTGAAAACCGTATCGAAATTCGTTGGGTGGTATAGAAGTAGTTAGCGGAGAAAAAAACAGACGTGGACATTTTTCACTTACATAAAAACTTATTATTAGGTTCTGCACCTACCTGCCTGCGTATACCTGCTTTACGTTGCGTGGTTTAGGAGGAGTTAGCGGTTATACAGACAGACTACATATACTATGGTACATATATGTAAGTTTCCACAGTAATGGTTCTAAACAGACGCAGTAAAGGCGATACACAGCAGTTCTGTTTAAGTTAATAAAAATTTTTGCTTTTCATTTTAAAATTTTGCAAATAATGTTCAAGTTTATTCCATTCTATTTTAAAAAATATATGTGCAATTTGTAAAAACACGAGTGAACAGTCGATCGCAGTACGAGTATATTGTGAGTATGACAAAGCGGGTAGTACAATGACAACAAACAATGGATGCGGCCTGCACTGCAAACAGCGTTCTAGCTCTGTCACCGTCAGACCTAATTAGCGGAGCCATTGAGATTGTCTGATTAATATGCGCATTGTTTCCTTCCGTGTCGCGCACTTCAACTCAAAATTATTGACTGCAAAACAAAAGGGTGACGCGCTAAGGCGTTAACCGCAATCACATTGTTTCTTTTTTAATCAACACCTGCTGTTATTGGTATACTTACTTTAACAAAATCAGTAATTTTCATAGACAACTCTTACAACTGATTTTGTTGTAGCCATTTTGTTTCGTAGTGGTAATACTGCCCGTCGTAAGGTCCCCGAAATGGTCGGCGTACCTCGTATTTTCGGGTACACCAAAGTATGACGCCAAGTATGGGAGAGTAGCTCTCCCCGCGCTGTATAGCAGTGGCGGGGCACCGATGTCGTGTCATAATGTCCCCGCGACCCCGCTAATCAACGGCCGCGCTAGAAAGTCGTTGGGTTTTAGCCGGTACGAATCCGGCATAACCCTTCATTGTCCCCTACATTGCCGGGTATCCATGAGGATACACTGCGTCATTATAGTACAGTCATTACTCGTTGTCACAGTCAGCAATATAGTCATAGTAAGCAAATAGAAATTGGTTCTGGTCTGGATTTGGAAAGTAGTGGCAGGGAACTCTCCATTTTGCAGTCATTTGGGCAGCCCGTCTGGTGGCAGTAACCGCCTCCTCAACCTTCCAATCCCTTAACCTTAATATTACTATGGTCGGCAGCGCACTTGTAGCACTTGTGGCGTTGCTTGTGTTATAGGCGACACAACCTTAACATATAAAAAAACCAAAGCTAGTAGCTGGAATTTTCTGTCATCTACAGGTGGGTCGGATGGAAGGAAAAATTCACTGCTATACATATATATATAAAATTCTCGTGTCACAGTGTTTGTAACCAAACTCCTCCAAAAAGGCTTGACCGATTTTTATGAAATTTTTTGTGTATATTCGGTAGGTCTGAGTCGGTAGGTCTTAAATTATTTTTTATAACCCTAAGTGATAAGGGCGGCCCACCTCAAAATTTTATTTTTTATTTTTTTAGCAAAACAACGTTTGCCGGGTCAGCTAGTTATAAAATAAAAACGCGGTCCGATTCTGACTGTTTCTCTGCTTAATTCTTCTAAACCACCCAACCGATTTTTATTCGGTGTCCAGGTTGTTGATATGATTAAATAAAAAATAAAATACATACTAGTTAAATATATAAAAGGAAGTTCAAATTTTGCTTACAAATACTTTAAACTAACAATTTCGCTTGCTTGCCGGAAATTTTCATTTTTTTATTTACTTCGGTGGAATATTGAAATGGAATAGGCACTTCTGTACAATTAGTACAACGTAAAAGAAAACAAAACGCAACTTTGCTACTAACATTAAAACAAAATAACGTTTTGTGAACGGTTTTAAATTTAATTATTTATCACAATTTGCATATTCACGTTTTGCAGTGAAAGGTTTGATCTCTAAATTGTGGAAACAATTGAGCTCTGATTTAATCATTTATTGTTTTGAAACTAAAAATAATTATAATAATTTTAATATGTAAGTATGTCATTTTCAACCGACGAAAATTTAGTTCTTAATTTATCTAAGGTTCCAGATGGATTGTATGTGTTGTATATAAATAGATAATGTGGACCTATATCATTATTTATTTTGTTTTATCTGCTACAATAAATGCAATAGAAATTAAATTACAATTGGTACATGTACATGTCATGCATATATCACTTAAAATATAACCTCATGATAGTTATTGGAGTAAGTTTTCAGTTACAATTATTACAGATTACTCATTAATAAGAAGTTATTTAATGTTAATGGGCACATAAACATCAGCCGGCAAGGGGAGCAGAAACATTTATCAACAAAAAGTGGTAATTTCGTCGAACGTATTTCTCGCTGTGTCGGTTACGACGACCGCAACACTCGACTTGGCCCATAACTTTACGAGAATGTTTAACTTCGATTTGTTTGCGTATAATTTTATTAGAAATATAACTTTACGTCTCGCTTCATAACATTGTAGCAAGTTCCGTAGCTATTGACGCGGTATGGCGCTACGTCAGTGTAGAAGTGCTACGTCAGTGCTACGAAATTGCGACGATCACAATTGCTGCATAAGAAACTTTTGACATAACAGTATACCTTCTCGTATTATTATTATATAGTTACAACTACTAAATCACAGCAGCATTATAGTTTAGTTTTAGTTAAAATTTTAAGTTTTGACGTGAATATTTCTTTAAATTTGCTTCCATAGTGGGAGGCACTTCATAACAACAAAATGATAACAAAATGAGGAGACTCTGTGTCTCCTCATTTTGCTACAGCATTTTTTTACATTTCGTTCGATTTTGGATGTCCAACGAATCGAATATACCATCTCTAAATACATAAAATTAAATATATAATCATTTGAAAATGTTATTTTTAATCTGAAATTAAATTAAAAATAAATAATGTTGAATTATTAAATGTTGAGAATTAAGAAACTAATATACATACTTACAATTTTACTGGAAAATATCGTAAGATTACTGTTTCATTACCCCAGCTTACAATATACCCCGATTTACCCCAACTTTAATTTTAAAGAAATCGAAGAAATTGGTATGAAAACAGTGTTATGTTTCTTGTTAAGTAACGTTGAGTTCCAAAAATGCTCACGCCACGCCAAAAACGGCGTCGAGTTGAAACTTCTCTGGAGTTTATAGACTTGTGCAAGGACTATTTGGACGAAATTCGTACCCGTATTGTCACCGTGGATGAAACGTGGATTCGACAATATGATCTAGAATCAAAACAAGAATCACTGCAATGGATAGAAAAGGGAGAAAAGCCGCCAAAGAAGTTTAAGGTCGAAAAGTCGACATCGAAACTCATGGCCACTATTTTTTGCCATTGATAGCTACTTTGTTATATTATTTTATTAGCATATATCTGTAATAAGTTACAAATGGAGATAATGAAAAGGTTCGATAACTTTTAAAAGGTTAACTTAACTTAACTAAAGGTTTTTAACTTTAGATAAATTTATGAGAACAGTTTTAAGTTTTCTCATAGAAAATTGTTATTGAAGTTTTACTTTAAATACTAACTAATATATATGTACTTTAATTTAAAAATACTACATAATCGAAGTAATTACGACGTAGGAAACACTTTTTCTTTCCAGTACAGATGTCTGGAAAATCGATATAGAGTCTATATCGATTTTAGTACATCACATAGAATGCCCTAGACTAGATTTAGATTTGAGAAGGTACATACTTAAGCTCAATTTTTTTTCTTTATTTAGCATAAGATACTGTTTGTTTGTTCATAATATTACCTAATAAACAATAATTCAATTTTATTTCTTAATATTTGGTTTTTATTGCGCATGTCCTGAGAGTAACTGAAATAGGAATTGTCGTGAATGTCTGAATCCACCGTTTGGTCCGACTGTTAAAAAGGTGCCTTGATATAGACAGACGAGAATAGCTCAGTTCCTAGTAGCATGCAATTATATAAAATGTGTATAGCATTCAATTCCGTGTTCGTTGCTGCTTCAAAGGGCCATTGTGTCGTCGCCCCATGAAAATGTAAAATTACTTACGTGCACTTATGTGCGTTCATTCATGCTCGTTTCAACGAAACTTTATGTTTATAAGTAGAACTACAATAATGTTAATAAGCAAGGTAGACTTACAAGTGGGTACCTTACCTTAGTCACCTTTAGTTATAAGTGATTTTACAGTATTTGATCGGAACTCTGTGGTTCTGCAGTTACATATTGGACAGACTACTGTGTAATAATAATCCTACTGTATAGTTCCACTGCTTACTTTCGATGTTGCGCTTGGTATCTGATACAAGGAGACACTCTATTTCGAAGTAATAAAAAGGGCAGCCTGTTTCGGGGCAGTAACCTTCGTTTACATCCATAATGAAATAACAGCTCGTGTTGTGTATCGGTAAGTGAAGCCATAGCTCATTCCCCTATCCCAACTTTATCCGTTATAATTTTACCAATAAATGCCGGCAGCTCATTTGCAACACCTATGGCGTTACTTCTGTCAATAAGCGACCGTACCCACCTACCATCAAGTAGAGTGTCAGCCTGTCTGCCAAAATTTCACACATATTTATTTGTTTATAAACAAACGGTTACATTAATGTCTTAAACTCTTATAATTAAAAGGGTTGTCTAGATATCGTATAATACAGTGTCAGTAAAATAATTTATATGAGTAAGAGTTGTCTCAACTCCTCTACTTTTTCCCCCTTTTTTCATTTATGCTAATTCGAATCCCCATAGAATTGGATAGGTTTATAGGAGACATCCTATGTTATTAGTAAGGTTTAAATTATCAAGGAATCAAGTTTCAATATGAACATTGATTCAGATGATATTCATGGTGATTTCCTTCAGTGGATTAATATTTATGGTAAAAGTTTCCACATACTATCACATACATTTTAAAGATATCTCGCTCTACAAGATTTTTTTAAAATATATTATAACCATCGGTGATTATTCACAATTCAGTAACAGGTTCTTAGCGAAGCGCAGACAAGGCATGTTCATTTGCATGTTAATAGCACGCGTGCGGTTTGAGTTCGTTCAGAACTAACTCGGAGTTGACATCATACACTTCCAACTTGTAACGACTTCAACTAAGAATTACGTATTTGTTTTTAAAGTTAATTTACATTTAATTTCAAAGATTTAATGCATTTGAGTTTATCTAAATTATCTGCTCATACTACCACTAGGCTTCACAAAGGCCGCGTTGAGCTGCAGCAATGGTGATTCTACATTACAGGTTCAGATCTCGGTAACGCTTACCAGTTACCAGTGTAACTGGCTGTGTATGGCGCTGAAGCGTGTTCTCTAAGAAAGCTCAACGTTGGCCAACGAGCTATGAAGAGCTATGAGCTATGAAGTTCAACGTTGGCTAACGCGCTATGCGAGATCGAATCGGAAATGAAGAGATCACTAGACGAAAGAAAGTTTCCGACATTAGCCGGCAGATCTGTATGTGAAGTGGCAGTGTACAAGACTCATAGTAAGAGCCCACGGCCCCTACGGTTGGAAGGTAATCGAATGGTTTTCTGTGTGGAAGTGAAGACCTGATAAGGTCGATGGTGGATCCAAGCTGCTTCTGACCGATCCTTTTGGAAAATTAAGTCTATGTCCAGCAGTGGTGATGATGATGACAATGATGAATTATATTACTACTTAACATTTGTGTGTTGTCCCAATTAAAATGGAATAAAAGAATTTATAGTAAATAATTTCAGTATTAAACTTGACTTGATTGTGAATGTAAACGAAGCACAATAGCGAATGCATATAATATAATATGTACATATTATGTATACTTGCTTTCCTTTGTGACCTCGTCTTAAGATTCATTGTTTTGTCGGGTGCTGATATGAAACAAAGTCTACATGTTACTACAGTGGTTGTAAAGTTAAGAATGAAGTGATTATCATCCAAACGGGTTGCAGTAACATCAAAATTAACAGCGTCTAAAAAATAATTTATTAAATGGCATTGTTTTTTATAGATTATTTTTACTAAATTGTAAGATAGGAAACAGTGATATAATTATCAATTTAATCAAAATTTTACTATTTGATTCTTAGCAGAGTATAGTGTCTAATAAATCAGTAATCCTCATTTAATTTACTTGTAGAATTTTGTTGTTTTTTAGTTCTACCGACAAGTGCGTATAAATATAATTACAATTTTATTGTACTGGAATGAAATATCGTACAAATATATAAAAATTACAGCTACGCTTGATATGTTCGGTCCAAATAATTCACTTTTATTGTATCTCACGCGCTCTTTCCTGTATTTATTGCACAATTATTCCTTCAACTCTTATGTACGAGTACATATTCTCACATACGAGTATATTGTTTACCTTTAATATTTGCTTCTACTTTTTAACATTTTTATACCTTCAAGTTAAATATATTAACACTAGCTCGTGCTGGCGACTTCGTCCGCGTTGAAAAAAAAAAGCAATATAACGCTTGACCTCGTGTTGCTATAACACTTTAGCCAGGTGTTAGATTTAATTTTTTATTTATCCCTTAGGAATAGTCTTTTTCTCTGGGTGAAAGGTACCCTATGTCCTTTCTGGTATCCCAGACAACGTGTATGCAAAATTTCATAGTGATCGGTTCAGTAGTTTTTGCGTGAAAGAGTTACAAACATCCATACATCCAAACATACTTTCGCATTTATAATATTAGTATAGACTATTTTAAATTTATGTATACATTATTTCGTTACAATTGGTATATATTTTGTCTCATATGGAGTAGTAATATTTTTATTATATTTTATGTGTTTTTTATAGTTAGACAGACAGCGTAATAGATGAGATGACCATCCAATGGGGTTAAAGAAATCCAAGGAATCAATAAAGCGGTGCTCATATGATGTCACAATAACTCTTATTTGTACAACTTTTCTCTAGTCACAAAAAAAAAGTTTCGATTTTCTTTTTGTAAAAAAAAAGTCACTGACATTTTACCTCTGACTTGTTCCGAAATCGATACGCAACGTAGTGGACACCGCATTCATTTTGACAAACCCTACAAAGATAATGTTAACAATTGACATCATCTTTATATCCATACGCTTAATGCTCAATTTGCCTTGTCTGATTTCAAATTGAATGCGAAGGGGAACAAGTTTTATTTTGCTCCTATATTCACTTTTATTACCATTACTTTAGATAGTGTTTTGCTTGTTTAAGTGTGCAGACTGTAAAAAGGTTTGGTCGATCGTTCGGAAGAAGCAAGTGCGTCTGACAGAAGGTCGATTAGCGTACCTATCGGGTGGTTTGAAGCGCGTGTTCAATCACAGATAGGCTTCCTAGTGCATTTACTTAGGGCTTTACTAATTGACAAATTAGCCTTTTTATTGGAGTACTTACTTACACTCGCAAGATGGAAAAAGCCTGAGGATAGAAGGACAAATTTTCGTATTTTTATAACTAAAATATATTATTTATAGTCTGTTACACAAAGGACTTTATGATTTAAAATGTACTGAAAATAACGAATTAACAGCTGCATTATGCGTTGACGTACATTTGACGAGATATTTCAGTCTGGCTTCCTGCAGAATATCGGTGTTGTGACCTGTTAAACAGCCCATAGCATCATACTGATAGTATTATTTTTGTTAGTAACTGCAGTACTAAGCTGGGTAGATGAGCATAACTAGACGTTAATAGCAGATGTAGAACCAGATCATACTTATATTAAATTTAAATTAAAATGCACCTGCACACTTTACGATCTTTTCCTTAAGCATACGTTTCTAAATACATTTTAAGCGAAGAAAAGCTAGCTTCTTCACAGAGCTCTTCGCCATCAAACCTACCTGTTGAGCGAATAATAATAAAACATACGTTTTAGTGGGGCCATGTTGTTGCTGAGTTTTACGCGCCATAAGAGCGCGGGCATCGAGAGAGTGTAATTAAAGCCACTGTCAGGCGTAAACTGTTGCAACTCTTCAATTGAGCTTTTACATTGTGAGCTAAGTGGCCGCCGGGTTATAGCCGATTATCTTGAACTGCTAGGTTACAATTTTGCCAGCAGTTACCTGAACCTCATATCGATCGCCCAGTTGAAACTTACACGTATTCATAATGATAAGTAATCTTTATGCAAGAGCTAGAGCTCTTGCCCGTGACTTCGACCGCGTCCCTTTTAGGTGCTAAAACATTTATTCAGTCTTAATTCCTCATCCATAGCTTTGAGTCCATTAATTCTCCAGGTCCATTTTAATTTTATTTTTAGGTGATCCCTCGGGAACAGTACTTTTATTCTGGATGAAAGGTACCCTATGTCCTTATTTGTATATCTGATAGCGTGTATGAAAAAATTCACAATGATCGGTTGAGTAGTTAAGGCGTGAAAGGGTAACTAACAAACAAACAAAATCACTTTTGAATTTATAATATTAGTATATTTCATACCTTAATGTTAATAAGGTTCTTAATTCTTAGTTGATATTTGATATCAGACTCAGCTAAGATCAGCTAAGATTAGCATATAAGGCGAGTTTTCTTTAGAATTTTTCTAGTGTTTTATTTACTCTTGAATCTCATTCCAGAAAACAGTACTTCTTTTATATATAATTAATTTATTTCTCTATTTCTATTTCTAGAATTATACTAGAAATGGAAGTACATTTACTATTGCAATACTGTTAAGAAATAGGTAATTTATAGGGCCCCAATTTCCTTCTTTTATTACGCTCCATTGTGTCGTATATCAGGAAATTCTATTAAGATTGTAAGTGTGACATATTGTCCATATTGCTCAGCTATTTATCAAAAACTACCGTCATAAACTCACACTAATAAAAGCTACATATTGTGGAACAATTAAGAGCACGTGTACGGAGGCAAGTTTTACAGTGCATTTAAGAAGATATCTTCATAAAACAACAGTGCTCGCATTCAGCGGAGAGCACGTAGTCTGATAAACAAAGTTACGTAAATGCAACCTGTATTTAAAGGCAAATATTTAAAGGACTGCGCTTATTTGAATTGCGAAAACTTGGGAAAACGAAAATTATGAACACAACTGCAGAAGACTTGCTTACATTGTCGTGAATTAGGCGCATTAGGCGACAGGTCCTGTAATACACTGTGACAATGCGTTTATCCGTGATTATGCGCCAGGAAACTTTTCAATTCAACCGGAAACCGACTTTGTATACTTAAATTAAGGTAGTATCTCGCTTGAGGACATTCCGTCGTTTGAGACCTTTCGTGTGTGTGTAATTCATGACTATTTGTAGCAAGAGATAACAGCACACGAGCCGGTAGTGGGAACCTGTTGATGATAAGCGCCGTCGTCGATAAGGCCTTCCACTGATGGACTGGCCCAGACAGAATTTCGGTGAATGCATATTTCATGAGTTGATTAAATAGTTGAAGCTGGATTTCGCTGCACATACACCCTTACGTGTAGCACAGTAGTACCGCAGTATTTCGCCGCAGTTTTTGGATAGTTTTGTTTGTATATAGTTATTTCTGGTCGTGGAATATGAATGTACCATCAACGTTAGGCATCTCAATGCTAAACCAACATCGAATTGTTGTTTTAGTTTGCATTTCATTGTTCTGTTGTTGAATGTTTTTGGTTAAGGAATTCATTTATTTTTTCACCTCTACATACATAAATTTATAATATTTTTATATATTTTTGTGATACGAAATTTTTGTACATAATATTGATGTGTTATGTAAAATATTATGTTGTAATGATATATTATAAGATGGAAATAAATCGTATAATTTAAATATTATGTATTATTATTATTTTTTCAAAAATATACATATGATACAAATGTACTTTTTTTAAAATAAATCAGGGGAAGACACATTCTATTTGTGAAATTAATTCAAGTTCCCTAATCTTTGTTATCTAAAGAATTCTTCGCAGTACTATACGCCCCTCAGTCATATAACTCTTATTTATCGTCTATATTGTGTATATACACGATTTTATTGCAAAAAACATTTTTAATTATTAAAACAAAGTCTTGTAGTTACTAAATCGTAAACCGATAAACCATTCATCTCCAATACGCAGTTGACTAAACGGGGTTTCTAAAAAAAGAAAATATGGTCTCACTTGAGCGTACAATTGCTAGCGGTTGATGTGTTACTATGGACATAGAATATAAATCTTCTTTTTTGAGGACATTCTACGTAGTCTCCGCAATGTGACTTTTGTTCTTGCACGTCCTCCCTTTTGTTAATAGGTCAGTACGACTTTACATGTCTACGAAACATCTCTTCGAATAACGCTAGAAATCTTAGATAGGGACCTTATCATGCGACGTTTCCTTCACTATTTGTAATTTGCTTTTGCCGGCGACTTTCTTTTTCTTTTTTTTAGGTGATAAAGATCGTCAGACAGGCTGACAATCCACTTAATGGTAGGTAGCTACCGTGCTACTAGTGCTAGTAAAAACTCTACTGGTTCTACAAGTGCGATGCCGACCAAAGTAGGATTAAGGATAAGATATTAAGAATGGATAGGGAAATGGGCTCTGGAATCGCTCATTCACTCACCGAAACATAAAAGCACATATGCTATTATTTCACGGTGGTCTTCTGTAAAGGGGTGGTTACTTTTCCCAAACGACTGCGAAACGCTGTGTGACCTACAACTAGTACTTAACCTTCATAATTTGCCCAAATTGTTTATAGAAACTTAATAGAACTTAGTAATTAGTATAAGTGATGTACACGTGGCATTACTTACTTTTTCCTATGAGTAAGTAAGTGATGTTATACGAATTTTGTGTATCGATATACTCAAAATCGAACACAATGTCTTCTGTTATTGAAGGATGGTAAACGGGCTACCCAATTTATAACTGCAAAACGCAGTGTGCCTTCAACTATGGAATTTTAAATGATTTTTAAATATTTTCCATTCTCACGAAAAATAACTAGGACAAGCAACAATTGCCGAATTCAGTACCGTTTGGTAATGTTTAGGTACTCAATGAATATTTTATCATCGTGAATAAATTGGCAAGGGAATAAAGCACCGATGGTAACACACTGGTCGTCATATGAGCGAGTGTGCAATAGGTAAGCAATGAATAAACGACCGGGCCGAGTGAGCACGATAAAAATGATATATGCTTTCCGATGTGGATACTGCTCTACTCGTTTATTTGTACACAATAAAATGTTGAATATTTTTTTAATTAAATACACTACAGAGAATGTTTTTTTGTGTAAACTATAATATTTTAAATTTTTGCCTACAGTAGAAAGGCCCAATTTTGCTTTGGATTTCTTTTTTTTTTTAAATTTAATTGTTGATTTTGAAAGAGAATTTAAATGTTAATTCATTTAAATTCTCTTTAATTCATCAAGTGTTGTAAATTTATCAAACTGTTTATTAAATTTATCAAATTGAAATAAATTCAAGTGAATTTAGTCAATGTCACTTTTAAAATACATTTTTCATGATAAATTTAATCATTGTCTTAAAAGTTTATTAAAAATTATTAGTGAAGGAAAAAGTGGAGCTAAACTTGATTGTAATTGAAAAAATGGAGCTTGAAGAGAACTTGAAAATAAAGATATAATTCAATAAATTACGTTTACAAGAATAAATACTCAGATAAACACACACATTTTATGAATGAATTATGATTACAACTGACCCGTATTTTAATATTTTTTAAAATTATCTCGTATTATATATTAACTAATGTCGCTTATGATTTTTTTAAATTATTTAGGTACACCAATCTCCCGTGTTTATCGCACTTTCCATTAGTGAAAACGCTATTAAAATGGTTTAGAAGAAGTTAGCGGAGAAACACACAGAGGCGGACAGAAATTTTATTTTATAATATGATGTACATACAGATATTGATAATTTTAAAACTATATTTGTGCAACATCATAATTGATTTTAATAGTTTACTTTAGAATATCTGCTTATCAACCTGTTTCGGCCAGGCAGTTTTTCATATAACATTTCCCCTTTGAATGTTAAATTTAAAATATTCAAAATTGTTCTATTTCTCAAGTGTAACCGTTTATTTTTTGCCTAATGACCCTCTCGTTTGGTAAAGGAGGTGGGGGAGGCTTCCTGCGTGATACCCCGCGGGTATCCTCGTGAAAGGTTAGGTTAGCCTTTTCAGCGCTAACATTTAGGGAAAATAGTTAAAAAGTTGGGGAATGCATAGCCAGCGCTCTAGATGGATAATGTGAGTAATGGTGAAAAGTTAGTTCCGGTTAGGATTTACATGAAGTCAGTGTAATAATATTAGTACAAACATAATGTCAATACTTGATATAAGAAGGAAAAAATATAGGATCATTATAGTCCTTAGGTCCTTAGGATAATTATTATATGATATATATAAAATTTATTATGGTAAATCTTGTCACACAGGAAAATCTTGATGAAATTTTCAGTAACTTTCAGATCGTTTGAACTGTTATACTCGTAATTATCTGAACAAGAGTTTAAAAACTGTTGCGTTTTAGCTTTAGCACTAATCACAAAACAAAACGGATGCATCGAGAAACGTTCATATTTTTTCATTTTAATGAAAACAGCAGCTTATGAAAATGTTCTCGAGAAAAATTCACAGTACAAAAGACGTCGTAAGTTTTGCTTATCGTCCTTCCTGGCTCGTTAGGCATAAGCTAACAATTGATTTCAGCATTCCCATTCGAAGATTTCGCTAGATAAAACCCGACTTCGGAATATTATCGTATTTCACTATGTCACTTGCATATACTTGTGCTACAGACTCAGTTTTATTTACAATAGAGTTGTTTCACATAACTCTGCTTTACTTATTCGATTTTCAATAGAAATTTAGGGCGTATTTAAAAAGTGAACTAAGGAACTGTCGTCACTCATGTCTTCTACGTGTGTTTTGCATATTAAAATAGCACAAGTGCTTACTGTTGTTTTGTATGTTGTGCTATTTATTCGAAAATTGGTATTAGAATACCTACTCCAACATAAAATTTAATTTACAATAATGTGTTTGCGGATATTTCATTATTAAATAAATAAATAAACAAGCTGTATCACAGACGGATAAGTTCTAAAAGGCAACTAAATTTCAGTTCATTAAAGGCTTATTAATAATTGATTGACAATTCACTATCGGTACGCATCGAATAATGGATTTTGATTTTAAAATTATTTAATCTATGATAATGATTTTGTATACTAGTTTTTTTTTACAGTAATCTAAATTATATTTATGATTACGTGAAATTTAAATTTTTATATTTAATACAAAAATATAAATAATAAAAATATGAATTTTATTAGCAAGCTGGTCATATTTGTCGCACAGCGGATAACCGATGGAGTAGACGATGGCAATGGCCAATACTTCTCTATCGTCAGTAGGTAGGTAAGTTATGTATGTAAAAAGTATTAATATTTCTTTATATTAGTATACTATTTAGTCTAAAATTGCTTTCGTATTGTTTTCGATATTTTCGAATATATATATATATATATATATATATATATATATATATATATATATATATATATATATATATATATATATATAAATTTGGTTGAATTTAAATTGCCTTACTTTTACATGAATTACAATGTAGTTAACCTAAATCAATATATCATATCGTGACGGTTATTCCAACATAATTTTATAGATTTGATCGTAACCTGAGGGCAATATCTGCGAGGGTCTCGGAAACGGTCGCTCCGATGAAAAATATGACAAGAGGAAGCGAGCCTCATAAGCCTTTTGTGAAATCGTTAATGACCGTGTTGATGGTTAGGAATGAGGTTTTTAAGTATCCCAGCTTTTGTTACACATTTTTATAAATGATACCTACCTACCTGAAAAGGTGAAGCATATTGTACTTGTATACACTAGAAAACATTTGTGAGATATTTAAATAGGTATCTCACAAATGTTTTCTAGTGTTAGATTTTTTGGCGGTCTTTATTTGGTCCTATACACAGAACACCACTGATATTTCAAGGTTGTTTGTTGATTGCTATTTGTTTTGATTTATAGCTGCTCATTTTAAGCACCGACCGACCTCACATGTCACAATCAAAGACACAAATCTCAAGGTTGACGCTTTTTAACAGAAAATTAGGAACAAAAATATGACGTACAATTCAGCAACTAACAATAAATAAGGGGAACGTGTAACTTAATAGCAAAAGTAACGCATTTATGTACAAGTAAATACATATGTAAATAAAATAGTAAATTTAAATGTTAGCCTGGCACCCGCACTTGACATTCGCCAGCTATAATTGCCACTCGGAGCGCACTCCCGCGGTTCAAGTGGCCAAGAGCCGTCACCGGCGCGACAACTATGCTCTTACAAAAACTATCTACGCTACACTAAACCAAGGTACTACAACATGGTCGGTTATATTACACGAAAAATTCGCACACTAAACTTTAGCGATTTTACGATTCTCTACAGAAGAATTTGCGGTAGGTGTTTGCATTCTGCTTCAGGACATTTAACTGAAAATAATGTTTTTTATGTACTTTTTTATTTATATAAAAAAACTATATTTTTATGTACTGCTTCTTTTACCATTTTTTAATATGAAGTTCTTCAGACACGCTGAAGATCCACTTAATAGTAGGTGTCTACCGTCAGAATCCCCATTAGTATTGTTAAATTACTCCCATTTATAAGTTCGGTGTAACATGTCAACATGTTTAGGATCCTGCAACATTATAATGTTACCTGAACATTATAACTATATATAGTTCAGCAACTGTCCATGTACTAAGAGCTGCATGAACTCATACCGCCTTCCCCTTTCTTCCATCGGACATACAGACGTACGGCTGGTTACCATCCTCATCTTGTCGAGGTTTGGAACTCCCTTCCGGCGTCTGTATTTTCGAGTTCATATAACCCAAATATTTTCAAAGTTCGAGTGAATAGGCAGCTTCTGGGTGAGCTCGCTCCATCTTAGGCCTCATCCTTGCTATACAGTTGGTTGTTGGTCAAGAGCAAACCCATCTTTATTTAAAAATAAATAAAATAAAAAGTATGAAAGGTTACTTAACTTCTAAACATGTCTGCCAGTATATTCGATCACGCAATAAAAGTAAGAGAGGGCCTGTATAACATTTTTATTGTAGATACTGTGTATGTAGATTATCTGCTCATAATACAAGGGAGCCCATTGTTAGATCTAAGGTGACTTGTAATAGACTTCCTGTAGTCAACATTTCAAGAATTATTTTGTAACTTTTTTAATTCAACCGCCTTCTACAGCGACTGTAGTGCTTAATTAGACTTTTAGTAACTTCTGTCTCAAGATATAAATATATTAATATCTTATACATTGATATACCGTAATTCTAAAGACGATAAAGTTAATAATTCTTAATCAAAAGAGCATTTAAAATGATTACACTAAATTCTTTTCTGCCACTAAATTTTACTCTATTTACCTTAGGTACTATTATCCCTAGCATATTATATCAAACACTAGATACCTATTGAACTGCGTGGTCGCTGCTTTAATGGACACGCATAAAATATGACTTAATAATTTACATACTTAAAAGATACATAAAAGTTAAAGTTACGAGTAATACTTAAAAGTTGGTACAGTTGATAAATCATATCAATATCTAAGGATCACGAGGTATTTTCAATTCATAGGGTACCAGGGAAACATTGAAACAAAACAATAGATGGAATGAAAGAAAGTAGTGTATATAAGAGAAAATAAAAGTTACTCCAAAGCGTCGATATAACATGGAACTGCTAGGTCCGAGGCACGCATTTTAAAAAATGGCACAGCTTATGTTGCCGAGCGAGAGAGCGGAAAGCGGGCGGAAGAGGTACGAACGGGCTGGGAGGAGGTGAAGGGGGGAGAGCACCGTAGTTTATGGACCGAACTGATACCAGGGACCCAGGGAAGTGCTCCAAGCTTACGCCACAATAAAGACAAATTACAACAGTATCTAATATTGTTCAAATGAATAAAAACGGTGTTACATTGTTATAAGAAGCGCATAGTTTTATCTTTCCACAAACAGTGTACAGTTGAATCAAATGACCATTAATACTATTAAAGGTTGTCCTAGGAAGAAATTTAGTAATTCTTGTATTAGTTTTATAAAAATAGTTTAATTGATATTTTTTTTATTTTATTTTTATTTTTATATGATTTACTTTATTTTCTGTATCAATATCTTTTGTTTGTTCACTTGATAAGACTTGCGACCGTTTCTATTTACTGTGTTTACGTTTTGGATTTGTGTGTGCAAGGTATTTACATGGAATTTTCTGTCGAGAAAAATGTGTGAAAATATGTCGTTGTTATTGTAATACATTGGTGTTAAATCGTGTTTATATGGTGCATGCAAATTATATTGTTCTTGATTTTATCTAAAAACACTCAGACTATATAAATGTACATATAAAACTATATCAGAATATAAAAGTAGAACAACACCATAGGAAACTTAAGACGAACTAGTTCACAGTGGCAGGGCTTACTACATTCTACAGACATAAACCGCAGTGAACCCCTTATCGAAGACCACCATAAAATAAAAACACGTGACCTCATTATCTTATCTCTCCATCTTCCCTTGTTATTAGACCTATAAGATCTTATAGAACCAAGAAAGATCTACCATACAAAAACAAATAAATTGTTATAACTTTATTCTAGAACTCATCAGATATTGTTTATGAGCATTTCAGGCATTCAGGCCTGAATGCCTGAAAAGAATCCTGGAGTTCCGGTAGGAGCGAAGCCTGTTGTACTAACTCCAAACCTATATCCGGAGATAAACTTTCTCTAGTGTTGCAAGAATAATAGCCTAATAAGATCTACTAAAGGAGTTTACTTTAAAATATCGATACTTAACTTTAATTTGCGGGTTCATATTAAAACATATCGATTTTTGGCATTTTTGGTAAAATTTCAAACAACAATCCACATCGATTTTTTATGTAAAGGTAATTATTAAATTAAGTATTAAATAAGTACCTACATTCGTTTTCTTAGTACAGTTACTGGCATAACAAAAGTTAAATTTTAGTCAGATCGTAGGTATTTGCTTGTTAAATTGACCATTGGCGGTACTTAGCGGGCGATAATGTTCGAAGGATGCGGTAGGGTGTGCGGTGGGGTGGGGCGGGGAGGGCGCAGGGCCGAGGGTCCTGCGGCAGACATGACTTATTACTACCACCAGGATACAACCCTATTTCGGCCCTAATGACGACGCTCCGTATAGAGCCTTAATTTCGACGCCCCACAATTTTTATTTACGCCTTCAAGTATCGTGCAATTTGGGACGGCCACACTTTATTGTCGGTCTTATATCGTTAACAATTAATTTGTAGTTTTCGTTTTTATCACCTATTCTTGATTAAACCTACTCGCACCATGCGCTTGATATTCTTCAACATAATGTTGGATGCGTCTGTTGGATCTGTGGTAATCTTGTAAACATAGTATAATCTTACAATAGTAGAATCTTTTGCGATATAATTTAGAATAAAAATTTCAATAAAATCTTAAGTCTTAGTCAAGCTAAAACTCGAAAATACAAATGTGAATAACTGGTATTTTATTTTACAAATTAAATAATATTAAAATACAATGTGGAAGCTACATTACCTACCTGTATCTGTAAATAAATTTACTAAATTTTTCCGAGATACTTAAATCTGGAGTATTCCTACTTTTAATATGTAAAATATGTAAATGAGACGGGTACTTGATAGTAGTTGGCTACAGTCGCCAACTAACACAACCAACTAGATGATAAGGAGAACAAAGTATAATAATTCCATTAGGATTGGGTTTTGGCATCCTCACCCACTCACCAAACACACAGTCACACGTACTTTTATTTCACGGTGATCTTCTGTAAGATGGTGGTTACTGCCTCCAGACGGATCTGCTCAGATAGACAAAGAATTCTTTAGTATAACTTAAAATTATGCTTCGCTAAAATAAACAAAAAATATAAAAAAAATACATCACAATTCAGTATTATTAATAATAAAAAAATATTAAACTACTTTTTCCATTGCATATACAAAAGCAAACTAAAAGTAATGAAGTGGGATTTGTATTTGAGACTTCGTTTTTTTAATGAAACAGATTCTTTATATCTACTAGTTGCGATACGTCAACAAGCTGTGTTTTCTGCGATACCGAATCACAAATTCCGAGATTCGTAGATACACGAAAGTCACTGATATAGCCTGATATAAGTTGAAGTGGCTATGGGTAAGGCAAGGCAAGGATAGCGTTTGCGGTTCCGTAGTAAAGAACTCGTGGTGAGTACAGAGAAAAGCCGTTGGTCGACGCTGGATCCAGGCTGCTTCTAACCAGTCGTATTTGAAAAATATGGGTAGGGGGGTAGGCTTCGTTAATTAATTACGTTAAAAATATAAAAAGTCCAAGAGCATTTTGAGTATTTCTTATTTTTGATGTCACAACATAAGTAAATTCGCTATTTAGTACATTATAAGACTTTACAATCGCAGTGAGGGATTATTATATCGCTGAAAACTTTAATACTATTTGAGAACAATTTAGTTTTAAACTTCTATATTTCATGTTATTAATTGAAAGTTGGAACCTGTTAAGATTTCGAAGTACCGAACACCGTGAATCTCGATGCATTCTTTAAAGTTTCAATAAATTTTATTAATAAACTTTCCAAGAGATTCCCGCATCCGGTCTGGTAGTACCTGTGTTTAAAACTTTACATTTTCTTACATTTTACTACTTCCATAGTATATTTTCCTTGTTAATTGGAATATTAAGCAATTAATTAGTGTTATAAAGAAATTTGGTATTAATGGTTACCTCTTTGCTTTGAACTTTAAACTTTGAAGAGGAAAATGACTCTTAAAGTACTTAATGAAACAAATTAGTATCATCAATACTACTGTGACTACTGAGGAGCCCATTGGATGAATAGTAAGGGTGCTTTTAAGGCAAGCACTCTTACCAGTCTTCGAATAGCTCAACCAATAAAGGATAAGTAATAAACCCTCTCTGTGGGGAATGGTTACTGCCTCCAGCCGGGTTGTCCAGTTTATGAATGTCGATCGCAATGTGCCTTGCTTTATAAAAATATCAATTGATTCTATTTTGAATATTCTGGAATTCTGGGTGAACTGAGAACTCGTTTCTTTGTCGGCCTCAACTTTGCTGCACGGCTAGATGCTGGCCAAGAGTAAACCTATCTTTAATAAAAAAAAAGTGGCGTTTTTATCCTTACCTACCGTTCTAGTGAGATGTATACATGTGTGCCTCTAATACAAATCGGTACGGAAGCTTACAGGACAAGTATTACTTGAAGGTTCAGAGTCCAGTCGGTCATTTGCGTCGGGTTCAGTCGACGTGCAATTAATTCAATTAATTGCTTGTCATCTGTTGATTGTGCTTCTCCAGCACAAGTGATTAGTCAAAACGAACCGTCTATTTACTCCATATATACGGTACAACATATCTACATATTGCGTTACAATGATTTACACATATGGGCGTTAAGTCAAACGCATAATTTCAAATGTGATTAATATCCGCTTGCATTATATTAATGGATAGAATATTGACGATTGATTGCCTAATATATACGACTAATTATAAGGAATTATTCTGAAGTCTGTCTGTAAAATTATACTTTCTAAGATAAGTTAAGATTCTAAGATAAGATATGTCGGTGAGATGTCGATATTTATGTATAGTATTTCTGTATTGCTATTAGACAGACCAGGAATTATTCCTGGTCTGTCTAATTTAACAATCTCGTATCACAAGATGTACAATCTATTTCACGCCGAATTTCTATAGTTATTTATTAGTGGACTGTGTGTACATGATTGTAATATATGAAAGAAATGAACTCTACTAATCTGAACGGCAGAATCAGACGAGCGAAAGGTTTTGACTCGTGAAATGACACCGGGATAAGCACACAAAAACGAAACGTTCAATTAGTCTCTCGGTCGCGGCGTCCAATCCCGGTGAATTTCGTTCTACCGCCGGGGCTAATAATTAACGAGCTGGCACGGCGGTGGTTGATATTCTAATCTACTGACCTAGGGGACAGGAAATTGTAGTAAAGCATGTGAAGATATAAGAAGAAATAAGACCTATGGCTATCAAGATGTGCCGGAACAACGAAAAAGAAATGAGGACATATAGTGGTTTTTTAAATATTTAGGAATACAAATAAAAAAAAAAATATATTGTAAAAATTGTAAACCTAGAAATCGAAACCCTTTTGTCAATACCTTTGCCTTACAAGTGCATACCAATAATACCTCTTTTTATAACCCCCTTGTCAGGATGTGTCGGCAATACAACGATCTCCTGCTTAAGCATAGCGGTAAAGTTGACATATTCGAAAATAGTTTAACTAAATTCAAAAAAAAATATCACGGCCATTGTGACTGCAAGTATCATTAAATAAAATCTTAATAGATAATATTTTATTGCACTTATATATTAATATTATTAAAATGTTTGTTTAGTTGTGGCTTTGTGGAGACGTGCTTTCATCTCAAATTGACTTTTTTTGGAGTATGACTAAGCTTGCTTTTGGATGAAAGTGCGTCTCTTTTCTGTTTTCTGTCTTCTTCTTTTGTTTTGTTCTGTAATGTGTAAGCAACATTGTTTTGTTTGGACATGCTGTGTACACGTGTTTTGGGCCTCTGTCTAGTTCACTTCAATGTAATCATATTTATTCAATGTATTTAATGACAGTGTCCTGTTTTGTGTACCTTATTAAATAAAAAAAAAATATATATATATATATAAGGATCATCAGACAGAGTGATGGTCCACTTAATGGTTTATAGCCTCCGCCTCTGCCTATAACAAAAGCAACCAATGACTAGATCGTGGACAAGGTAGCACCAATGACTTGATAGTTGATAAAAACTAAGAAATAATTTAATGGATATAATTGAAATTGTTTGGGTATAGCTTCTAAAGTTGAATATCAAAATTCAATCACAGGTATAATATTGAGATAATATCTACCTTAGATTAAATAAACAGTAAAATTAGAATCTAAACGTAAGAAAAAGTGTCTTTACAAGATTATTTTTCAAAAGTTTTAAATTAATATTTACATGAAAGATATTTTAAAGATTTTTAGTTATAAGTCTTAGTTCTATTTTCATATTCCTTGTAATTTTTTGAAGTAATTCTAAATCTATGAAAAATACAATTTGTCACACTCCTGCAGTAATAGTTTTTAATAAATTAACATATATTCTAGGTGCTTGAAAAATAAGTAAAATATGTACAGCATAAAGTTGATAGCACTCTATTATGGATGACAAGACAATTATTGAGAGCGTGTGGCGACTGGCGATTGAGCTCGAGTCACCCCATCGACCGAGATTAATTTTATATTAAACAGAAAATATTGCAAGCATTAAAATGTTTTATAGCCATTTTTTTATTTTTACATCCAAAAGGGACATTTTACTACTACGATCTAGTTCTAAGGCTAATAGTTATTTTTAACCTAAACTTCCAAGAATAGCGTCTAATGAGAGTATTAATGGGCAAGCACTTTTTTCGTGTGTTTTAATAGCACTATCACAATTCACGGCACTTTTTATTTATTAAGTAATTATATTACACTAAACTAACTCAAAAGGATTATTCCTTTTTAGTCTTCTCAGTAAATCGAGCTCTGGCTGTGAGGGTCGATGTAAGCAAAAAGGAGATTAGTGGCTCACTATTCGTGCATGGATCTTATATACTGAGTCCAATGAACTCAGTATCATACAGTCGCTCATAGGACACTATCCTGCATACACGTGATATATTAAAAGTATGGACAGAGTCATTATGGAAAATTTTGAATACATTTCTCGACACTATTCGAACATGTGTAGTTCTATATTTAAATTGTAGTTTTTGGGATGAGTATTTAGTATTTTTTTTAATTTTTATTAAAACAAAACAACACAGCACTTAATTCAACAATAATATAGAAATAAATACATATGTGTGCTTTAAATCTTAATGCCAATAACGGACTGTCATATAAATTTGTGTAGTCCATTTATCGATTACGTAACGTAAGGGGGATCTTTTGTACCAGGGAGTTTTGATATTTTATTAAATTAAGTGTCAAATTATATTGTGTGGATAATATTAGATTGTAATACGGTTTGATTCTATTATCGAATCGCATTATGTAACTTGCTTGCAACGAAAGACGGCAATTTCATCAGTCGAACACTCGGCAGATCTGGCACGCTTATCGGGCACCTGTGGACTCCACTGAACAAACACGTCTATTTTGAGAAATGAATTCACAATGCTCTGTGTTTCGAAACAGAAATTCGATGTGCACTGTGATTTGCCATTTATATAATTAGGTTAAAATGTAAAATTTTGCCTTAGTACTTACCGACATTTTCGACGGTTATTTCGTGATATTCAAATAAAATAAAAATTAAAAATTAAAAATAAAACAACAACATCATAAATTCGAATAGTAGTTCCTATTTATTAGATTTTTTTTAATATTTTGACGAGAACCGAGCATAACCGAGAAGGCATGTCTATATAATATTAATTTAAATGAATTGAGGAATGAAACCGCGGCTTATACTCTAAATGCTTATAACCTTAATTACGGTTTGTAAGTATTCAATCTACAATTTTACTAAAAGAAACAGACTCAATATTTTTAAATGGATTGATCTAAAGGCAGTTATGCCAAAAATGGTGCTGTCTCGGGTACACTTTCTGAAATAAATTGTCCAGAATCCAGGTTCCAATTTCCAGTCGACAGTATCCAGGTGTTACAATTGCGCTTGAATTTCGAGATTTACAAGACCACGAAATCTGTTTCTGTCGGCAGCTGCGTTGGTAGTCAGCCTCACTTTGCCTTAAATTAATACGCCTATGCTACTCTGGTTTTAATTTTGGCTCTGATATTTATTATAGGATACGTTCTTGAAGCGAACTCATGGTACTCATGGAACTATTGGAATATTTGACTAATTTTGACGATCGATTTTGTTAGAAATTTTTGATTATGTTTTGTTTTTAATTATTTATTCAATAAATAAATACAAATTATTTAATTCACACGATCGATTTGTAACTTTGCCAGTAGATACTCACATGAAACAAGTCTATTATTATTACATGCCACAGATTATATTTAGGGCCTCTTTCACCAACTACAATTAGTAAAGTGTTGATTAGTTACTTTTATAAATAATTTTATGTTTTATTAAATATTGCACTCGGTTTATTGCATCCTTCTATAGGCGATTTTTTTATTATTATTTTCTTTTTGATATTTTTATTATTATTATTTTAATGTTTTGTACTTTTACTTTTCATCACCATCATTCCCGGTTACCGGTGACTTTAAATGGCGGTTAGCCTACTTGACACATGGTGAAAGAGACCCTTAAAAAACTAACATGTTTGTCTTGCGTTATTCTTTGAATATTATGTCTATAGTCCATTAAGTATGATCAGGCCTTAAAATGCAAAATAATAAAATTTCATTAAGTTTTCAAATAATATTTAAGTACTTTTTAAAGCCTTATCAAAGACTTCAATCAAAATCGACTTATCAAAATCGATGTAGACTAAATAATCAACATGTTCTTCTAAATTGCATGATTTTGTTATAAAGGTATTTACAAAATCGCCATTGAACGCGGAGAGTGGCGATAACATTCTCTAAGACGGCAATAACGACTGTAATGCTGAAAAATAATACCTCGAGCATCCGAAAAACGTGTACACAATAAAGAAAAAAACCTTATCTAATTGCTGGTCACGCAGGCTACTTGAAAAAAGAGGAATGTTATCTTCGGACCGGGAACGATTCAACGGGGCCCAACACCGTTGAAAAATACAACCTTAGCCGCGCTTATCTTATTTGCTCTTCAAGTGATTTATATCAACTATTTATTACGATCGTTTGATTTAAATGTGTTCACGATTTGAACGCGTTCCTTGACATTTTTTTTGTTGGTAAAAAGATTGTACTTTATTCTTTTTATCTATAAAAAAAAGTCATAAATAAGGAAACTGAAACGTTTTCGATTTCAGTTAATACTTGTTTAGATAATTTTTAAGATCACAATTAATAATAGTGACTGTTAGAGAACTTTGAATAATTGCATAGAAAATCATTGCCATTGAAGGACATTGATAATATTTTTTTTTTATGTTAATGTCTACAGACAGGACTAATACAGTCCACTTAATGGCAGGTGGCCAACGTCAGGCGGCTGCGTGCGGAGCACTTACAGCCGCCTGACGTTGGATAAGTATAAGGGACTATAAAGGGATAGAGATATGGGCTCGGGCATCTCTTACTCACTCACCGAAACACAATAGCAGAACGTTTTGTAGGGGGTTCTTTTAATCTTTGTAGTTTAAAAGATACGAAGGAAAAATACACAAGCTAATCAAAGGTAGTAAACTTTGAAACCCAGAATTGAATTTCACTTGTTGTGACTCATTCTAGTTGAACACAGTCTATTTTCCTTCCGTTTCTACATAAAAGGATAATACGAACAAGCAAAAATGGATTCCGGTTGGCACATTTGTTGCAGTATCGGCATATTTCGATATTGGCCCGCCAAAGACTGCAATCCTGTTCTAGAAATTTCCCGCAATCTTCTTACTTTGAACACCGGAGTAAAAACAACTTTTTTTTTGCAAAACTCGAAGCAGAGATTGAAGGTGTTAGCATTATTAATTGCCAAACAAATATATTAATATATTTCGTTATCGCACTTATCTGTATTATCCGTACTAATATTATAAATGCGAAAATATGTTTGGATATATGGATGTATGGATGTTTGTAACTCTTTCACGCAAAAACTAATGAACCAATCACCATGAAATTTTGCATACACGTTGTCTGGCACTCCAGAAAGGACATAGGGTACCTTTCATCGTTCAACGCGGACGAAGTCGCGGGCACCAGCTAGTATTATAATATATTACTTTCAGGGCTTTTCCAAAGCATAGACTTCAGTTGAGTTCAAACTCTAAAGGGGTCCACCAGAAGAGCTGGAGCATTTGAGATGGCGTTATTGATTTAATACGTAGGCAAGAAAGTACTTGTATATTCATATTTTGATATGCTTTAAATATTACAAGGCAAGAGTTTAGCCTTTAAATATTCTCTACAAACCTACAAAAATGTCATATAAAGCGGCCGATCCAATGAATCCACTTTCGAATTTCACGTCAAGGGTGGATACTTCATGTTGGTATCAAATCCTAAATCCTAAAATTATAAAGTTACTTGTATTATAAAAATAATTCTACTTTAAATAGTTCTAGAAAAATCTGCATTTTACTTGTAATCTATACTAATATTATAAAGAGAGAAGATTTGTATGTTTGTAATGAATAAACTCAAAAACCACTATACCAATTTTGAAAATTCTTTCACTTATAGAAAGCTACATTATCAACGAGTAACATAGGCTATAATATATAAAGTTACGCGGACGAAGTCGCGTGCAACAGCTAGTAATAAATAAGGGTAAATTTTTATGTACTTTTATGAGTTCATGAACGATTCTTTAAATCGCTGATGGTTTTGATTAATCATTCATTTATTACTCAGTGTGCGGTACGAGGTAGTATAATTAAGTATTTTCACATCGTTCCTACTGGATCTTGCCTGACTGGCAAAATAATGATGATATATTACTTTACTTTCATTTTGTATTTTTTAAATAAGTATAGTACCAACTTCTAAAAATAAAGATCCAACGCTTGGCAAAAGTATAATGTCAGGCGTTATCTTTTATTTTTCAACGCGGACGAAGTCGCAGGCACCACCTAGTTGTTACATATTTCGCATTCGATAACTGCTGGCATTCATTAGCAAATTGTCATTCATAACTTCATTCTCAATTTTATATTAAAGAAGGAATTAGCGATTATTAATATAATAAATCATAGTGAACCCTTACCATCTCACAATTCATTTTATCCTAATGCGTGGACTATAAAATATATGAACGGGTGCTTTATCATATTGTAAAGCCGCTTGTCAGAGCTCGCCCGCATGATGTACAGGGACCACGCGTTCAACCCGGGTTTACGTGGGATATATGCCTGGAAAATTAGTGGCTACCTTAATAGATTTTGCAAATTTCATGTAACTCATTTGCTTGCTCTCATAACTCAACTTGCTGTTTTGTTTTTTTGAAACTTGAAAATTTCAATACATCTATTTTCAAAAACATAAATTTATTTCAATATTATATTAAAAAAAAAAATACAAAAAAAATAAAACTTGACAAAAGTTAACAATGGAATTGACATTTATCTGCCAACATCGGTCCTGCACCTTTGATTCTTTATAATCAGAGTTTGAACTTCGAAAATTTTCAAGTGAGTAATGTGGTTGATTATAATTATTTCTTCAAGCTAAATCTCTATGATTTATGCTTGAGTCCAACAATGAGACTGTATATAGGTACTTAATTATAATTATAATTATAAACTGTTAAATTTCTTAAGATGATGTCAACAAAATTCCCATTGGCAGTTGGAGAAGTTACTTCTGCTAAGAACTTCAGTTCGATTATAAATAGTTCATTCTCTTGTGACCTTAAAAACTACGCCCTTTGTTATCTACAAACAAATAATAAAACTAAAACTCATCTTATTCTGTTAAGTGGTTTTATTATACGTTTGTTGATCAAGAGGACTGTGACACAGAGAAATCTATGTTAGTACTAGCAAAAGTCGAATGGAAGTGCAAATAAAGTGCGCAACATTTTCTGGTCGATGTTGGACGGCGTTTGTAAGGCAATACATAAACAGGGAAACTAGCATATAATTTGTTCAGTACGTTTCACACGAAGGAATTCGTGTATGTAGTATACAACAACATTGTGGGTTGTGGGAATTATAATTTGGTTACCATAAAACTTTTCAGATGAGGCAGATGCATTCATTTAAATAAATTTGTTTGTTGTTTTATGGTTTATATCACAAATATACATTCAGATATCAGAATATATATGAGAATTAAGAATAACTGTAACAGAGTTAACATAAAAGTTCTGTGATAACAAGTAAATACTCCCCGCATCCTCATTTATCCCTATTTCATTTATGAAAATATAATTTTCTTTTCAAATTAAATTCCATTATTATCGTGGGAGAAGCAACGTAATAAGTGATTTGATATATAAGCTTATAGTAGCAATAAAGAATATTACATAGATTTTGTTTCATAAAATTATAGAGCAAATCCCTTAATTCTGGAAAGTGATGTCAGAATTTTAAGTTTACTCCGCGGGAAGGCGATTGGAAGTTTGTTAATCCAGTGAATACCAGCGGCGGCGCACCGTTCGCTGATTCCGACGCGCGGCCTTACAACTAAGGCTGCAATGTTCAAACATTATAAATATTTTATGCAACCAATAAGATTTTAAGGTTTGAAAAGATGAATCTATAGGTACTATTGCTAATAATATTATAAAGGGGTACAGTTTGTATTTTTGTATGTAGAAAGTAATCTTCGAAACAACTTATCCGATTTAAAAATTTCTTTCACCAATAGTTAGAATAGAAATTCATGATATATAATTTTTTTTAATGTTAAGATCGACAGACAGACTGATGGTCCACTTGATGGTAGGTGGCTACCGTTGCCTATGACACAAGCAACGCCATAAGTGCTACGTGTATGCTGTTATTTCACGGTGGTATTCTGTAAGGTGGTGGTTATTGCCGCCAGACGGGCTGCCCTAATGACTGCGAAACGCAGTGTGCCCTGCAACTAAAGAAAAGTAGTGGTAGGGCACTACTTTTCAAATCCAGACCAATGTCAATTTTGAAAATACATTAAAATTTCCAGTTGACCCCGCCGGGGATCGAACCCGGGGCCCCTGAGACGTTAGGCAAGCACCCTGGCAATTATCGAATAAGCTAAAATTCGACGAAAAAACGGTCGGACGAAAACATTTAAATGATTGATTTCTTTAGAAAAGTTGTAGAGCTTAAATAATGACTACAAAAAAGTCAACCACAGCATATATATGTCTGCTTTATACATTTAAGCAACAAAAACTATTTTTTCGTATTCAAAAAATAATTAAATGGTAGGTGGCTACCACAAGCAATACCACAGGTGCTGCAAGTACCACTACATTAGGATTAAGGATAAGGAATCCAGTAGGATAGAAAAGGGCTCTGGCATCCCTTACTCACTCATCGAAACACAACAGCACACATGCTGTTATCTGACGGTGGTCTTCTGTACTATATGACAATAATGTAATGGGGTTACGTAGGTTTATTGAGTTTCCTATGAGATAAGAAAGCTATTTATCCTTTTTATAGCATAGAAACTCCATTTTTTGTGTAAATATGTGTTAGATAATAAATAAATAAATAAATAACTGAATATTTTAACTTTAATAGGACACAGTCTGCGATCTTTTGATTCTAGAAATTTAACATAATAAATAACCTATCAGCGTCATGTTGAAGGAAAAAATATTAACTAGATATTTCTTAGGTCGAGATAATTTAGAAAATATAACGTTTGCACGTCCCTTAACTTAGCAGTCAGTGTGAGTAAATAAAGGGATTTAATACTTCAGTCCCTTAAGTTTTCCCTCTTTTGTACTGTTGTAGAAAAAACATATTTATTTAATATCTTTACTGCAAATTTTGCACTTTTGTTAGACTATTATAAAACACTCAATCTGTTTGAGCCTTCGTTGTGAATATAGACTATTATCATCATCACCGTCTCAGCCGTAGAATGTCCACTGCTGTACATAGGCCTGCCCCATGATTTTCGAATAGGACCGATCAGAAGCAGCCTGGTTCCAGCGTCGACCTTGTGGGTGGACGTCATACGCTCGCTGCGCTTGCCCGTCCGTGTGGTCTCCACTCAAAACCTTCCGCTCCCAGCGGCCATCGGCTCTCAGTACTATGTGACCACATTGCCACTTTGACTTATTTATCCACCGGGTTAACTCACTAACATTAATTTTTCTACGGATTTCGTCTTTCAAGATTCGATCTCTCAGAGTAACTCCGAGCACATATATATATATAGCCCTCTCAATAGCTTGTTGAGCGATGTCTATTATTACAAGTATATGAATTATACATTCTATATGCTTATTTTCAGCTTAGCTTTTCATTTTTTTATTATCATTTTTATCATTATTACCTGCATGCATTTGAATAATTAAAACAAAATACTTTGGCCAAAGAAAGAAGACAATAAACTTGGAGAAATAAAAAAGAGTTGACGGTACGGTGAAATCGTGGAAATCTTTGATATCTTAACATCTTTACATTATAAAAATTTCGTGAAATCATTTAAAATAAACTATATAATATTGTCTGCAGATATTAATATTATAAGTATAAGCAATTCTTGGGATATTATAATTATTGGATATTATTAACTAATTATTGAAATGTAGTTACCACTGAAAATGAAAATTGAAACCAATTTCCTCTATAGTATACTTGTTACCGTGTCTGTACCAAACAGTTGCGTTAGACTTACGTGGGCTCAACTTCCGATTTGAGTTTGACTTCGCAAGTTTAAGTGGTACGTGCCACGATACTATCGGGGTACAAACAGCGCAATTTATTTGAGGAATCACTCGTTACAACTTGTTAGTCACACACGAAACTTTAGTGTCGGAAAATGTGATCAATACCTTTAACGAGGACAAAGTTACCAATTGTTTTAGCTTAAATAGTGAACTCAAACGAAATCAAGCTAATAGAGCTTAATATAACAGTAATGTTTTATATTATTTATATGAAATATATTATACTCGTATGTAATGATATATAATTTTTTATCATATAAAATAAAATATCTACACTAATATTACAAAGGGGAAGGATTTTATTTTTGTGGAAAAGATGGGGGAAGAACACAAGATATTAAAAAAATTAATATAAAAGTCATTATTTGGCGTATAAAATTTATAATTATTATAGTTAAATCTCAATAACCGTTAATTATTAAAGTTATTTTTGGTAAATTAATCTATCAAAACACGGGTTAAATGGTGAACATGCGTACCATCAACTAAACAGTTTCAAACTAAACTAAGGTTGATTATGTAATATAAAAATTACGTGTCACATTGTTACATATATTTTTTACATAGTCCATTGTTGTCTTTTGCACCGGTAGCACAGCCGATAGTCGAATTTAAGTATAGTCACATAAACTGATCTGTGCGCTTGCGCGTGACATTCATTCATAGTGCTCTGCAGTAGATTCAATTGTTCAGAGAGAATGTTCTGGAATGTCGTTACGTCGTTGTTCTGTGACTGTGTTAATTTTGACAAGTAGCGGTAGCGCGGTTTCTTTTGGAAATTTCGCGAAGACCGAGGTCATAAAAGGGCCTGCGGAAAGGCGGGAAGCCCTTTTCCGTCGGCAACCCACCTGAAGAGTGCACATTAGAAGTTAGCTGTTGTTGTTGAGCCACCTTCGAAATTTCATATTATTTCAAAATTAATCGAGTCATTTTATCGATAACAGTACTACTGTTTATTGTTTTATTGTGTGAACCTCCAATTGTGATAATTGGTAAGTGTTTTGTTCGTTATAATTGCTTTCCCAATTTTTTTTATTTTTAAATGTTATAACTTGGTAGACGCGTGCCGTCTCAATAGTACTTGTTTGCTTGTCTGGCATAGATTTTTGTGTTTCTTATTAGAACTACAAGCGATGGTTTATTTTGATAAGGATATTTTATATTTTAATTTTATTTTTCCCATTTTAATTTTTTTTATTGACGATGGCGTCCACCGTATTTAGCTTATTAATTTTGTTTTCGACGCCATCGATTCAATTATGCATTCAAGTATAATTTACCTAACTATCCGCTTATATTAGTTCTGTGTATATATTCTAGTCTTTGCCCGATACTAATTAATTATTAATTATTCCTTACACCTGAAATAAAATCGAATTAGATTCCTGGAAGGATTGCATAATAATGTACTTTATTCTAAGGCGTTCCTTCGATCATTTCAGGAGGTTTTTTTTTTATACCCACAAATTTTTTCAATCAACTACTTGCTGCGCGTTGAGAGCGAGCGAAACCGTGCGTCCCGCTAGTCATACGTCGCGCCGAGCTTCGAGTCCCGGCGAGCAAACCCGCCGCGCCTCACTAGTTCGTCGACGTCGACAGCGTGATTCCGGAGGCTGCTTAGTCGCCCGACCGCGCCAAGTTTGGCTATTTTTTTTTCTTTTACTCTTTTATTATTATTTTATTTTGAAATCGTTCGGCTCAGATATACCTACGACTTAAATATACAGCTACTTTTCGGTATCGGCTCTTTTTCGGTGGTAAGTCTCGATCCAAATCTCCACAAACCCCTGGTCCCCTTTTTTTGTATTTTTTTCCTGTGTATTTTTTTTTCTCTCTCGGTTGCGGTACAATCCGCATCCGAAATTGTTAATCTTTTCTAGCAATATATTTGTATAGAATCGAATTAGTAAAATAAAACTATCATTTTTAAACTGACTTTTATTTTTTTATTTTTTTATTGTTGTTGTCTGCCTGTCCGCCACACTACCGCGGAAAAGGTGTAACAACATGTTCCTCCGCGATGAACTCCTAAACTAATGGACCGATTTTGATCAACCTTTGTAACTAATGTAATATGTAATTTGGTCCAACTTAAAATATAGGATAGTTTTTATTTTGAACCCGGGCGAAGCCGGGAGCGGTCCACTAATTCCTTTATAAATGATTTGAATCGAACTTTCATTTAGAAGTTATAAAAATTGCACTGAAATCGAACGTAATAACCTAGTTTCTTAATTTATAACCTCTTCATGGTTAAATGTTTGTTATTTCTATAAATTTGGTACAAAGATTATACGAATTCTAAAGAAGAATAAGACATTACACGTGGCCTTAGACAAGGAATAGAGTTATGTTATTAATCCTACTTATATTACAAATATGTGAAAGTTTGCCAGGATGGATGTGTGAATGGATTGATGTTTGTTACTAATTCGCCGAAAAACGGCAGAACGTATTTAGATGAAATTTGGACTAACATATTGATTATATTTCCTTTGGAAAAATTTTAGGTTATCTAGGGATCATCAAAAATACAAAAGATTGGATGTCAACTGATGCCATGGTGACGCCACCGTCGTCACAGCGATAAAGATTTAAGGCGTTATATTTTCTTTTTCAACGCTGACAAAGTCGCGGGCACTGGCTAGTTAAGGAATAGTCACGGATTATAAGGAAGTTTATATTTGCCAAAACAATCAATTTCTTACTCCCATTACAAGAATAGTGTAAATTTTGTTATTTTGTTTTAACCAGATAATACGGAGCCCGACGATACACGGCTGAAAGGAGATTATCTTGGATTTAGCGATACAATTTCGCCAGTCCAACAGATAAAAGCACAATCGATTAAATTCTCAAACTACAATATCGTGTAGGCAGCATTTTGAAATTGCACATAATAATGGAATCCGCGGGATCCTAATAGGTTCCACAGGATTACATGTAGCCCATTAATGTTATTTGGGTTCCGATTTAAATTATTATTGCAGTGTCTAATACTAATGTTGCCACATTAGGTATACAATTTACTCTATTAATAAGCTTTATTACGTTTCGTATTTTGCTAACGTCAATTCAGAGTCGCAATTATGTAATGTTTGTGTTTTGTGATAATTTTAATATGTGAAAGAATACACAGAAAAGGGTGTTATTCGTAGTCAAACTAGTTATTATTATGTAGTTATAATAGATAATACATAAAAGGTATTAGAAATATATTATATACATGGTAGGCAGTGCACTAGCACCAACCAACAATTTTTTTTTTTTTTTTTTGTTATTTAAACGTTATAAAAGTTTTTCTATTCAATAATTCTAATTCTTAATTCATTGAAGTAATTTAATTACTTGTTTTGTGTAACTTAATATGTTAACAAATGTTCAAGGATGACACGCAAAATCGTAAAGGCCTCTCAAAATTAAAGTTTTCATTTATTATATTTACCATTTTTATCGAACATAGAACGATGGTGTTTAATCCTAAATCGTATACAGAAAATTCCAAATGCTTTCATTGTACTAAACTTAAACCAGTTATCTGAACAACACGACAGGTAAAATGTATTTGATACCTTAAGCCCGGACTACATCCGACCATATTGTACAGTAATTGCCAACTTATGTCGACGCACCGATCGCGTTAATTATCCGCCTTAACCAGTCGGCTGTGAAGATTATTTCGACTGCCAAATGCAGAGCACATTTGTTCAATATATACGTACAGAGCGACAATGCTATACGCGAAATCAGATTTACTTTATTGAATGTGAACAGATCATGAATGAAATTGATAAAATCGTCTGCGGTGTGAATGGCTCGATTTATTCGGTTTTCAATGAGTCCAGTGCCAAAACTAACACTTGATGTGACAGCCGTACTATATTACAATTGGCTTGTTTTGTGGCGCGTTTAGGTCCATTTTGGAATGACACTCACAATGCGCTATGACCTTTTTAAAGTGAGAGAACCAAAATTTTTAGTTGAACGAGTATTTTCTTTAAGCGAGCACTTTCCATGAAACATAAATATCAGGGGAAAGGTTCCAAGTGTAGAATAATAAAAAAGTTAAATTAGTTACGAATGGATATATTTATGTATAATGATATATATGTATAATTTTGTATTTTATTCTGTGTTATATCTTATTTTTGTATTTACGAAAGTATCATTCACATATAGGCCATTCTTTAATTTTTAGATCACCATAAAAAATATGGTATACTCGTACTTATTCTATTTTTTTAAATTAGTCGATTTATCTTAATATTTACATAATAGTGTGTTAGATGTTTTTGACGAGCCCGTTGGATCAGTGGTTAGGGTGTTTGCCTTAACGATCTGTTCCCGGCAGGGTCTACTTTGAACACGAACTTTTCAAAGTTGACTCTGGACTGAACCTAGAAAGTAGTGGCAGGCCACACTGCGTTTTACTGGCCAAATAGTAAGCTCTGGTGGATCTTCCTAAAGGAGACCACCGTGAAATAACAACGTTGTGTTTCGGTAAGTGCCTTGGATATAAATAGTATATTCTTAGAACCCACTTCCTATTCTCTTCTTTCTAATCCGACTAAGGTCTGAAGCGCTAAGGTCTCCAAATGCGCTACTATGAGGTCTACTAAGGTCTGCAAATGTAGAACCAGTGGTGTTGCTTGTGCCAATTGGCGACTATAGAAATCTAACATCAAGTTAACCGTCAGCCTTACTAGCGACCTTTACATAAACGAAAGTGTATATTTCTTTTTCTAACGCTATAACAGAATTTTTAATATATAACACATTTCACATATAAACTTGCAGTCAGCTCTCAGGCCAGCGGTTAACAGACTATTACAAAATTTTACTGTGAAGTTTATCTCCTTTAGTTACTAGGTAACACAACCACTACTCTAGGGATAACGGCAACGGTGAGGCAATAATTTTAAATGATTTGTTTCGTACCGACTGTGTTTCATATTGAACGCTCCACTTGGACGTAATAGTTCACCACAACTATAAAATGTTTAACGAGTGCCCCGACGGAAATTCTATTTCTCATTATTTACTACATAACAAGTGTAGCCAACGAGCGAATGCTTATAAGCATATAAAATCCTTTTAATAAAACGACTTGCTATGCTTATTCAATCGTTAGATGCTAGACTACCTAAAAATAATACTAATAAAGTACGTTTCACTATGTAAAGGTCGATAGACAGGCTGACGGTCCATTTGATGGTAGGTGACTACAGTCTCCTATAACATAGCAAAGCCATCGAACCCGGAACCTTATAACTCAAAGACAGAGAGGGGGGAAGGGAAAGGGAGAGATTAGTACTTCTGGAATCTGGATTTGCGAAGTAGCAGCAGTAGGGCACACTGCGTTTCGCAGTCATTTTGACAGCCATTCTACCGGCAATAACCACCCACTTAGAGAAGATCATAGTGAAATAAGAGCACGTGTGCTGTTGTGTTTCGGTGAGCCAGTAAGGGATTTCTTCCTAATCCCTTAAATTTATCCTAGTATGGTCGGCAGCGCACTTGCAACACCAATGGCGTTGCTTGTGTTATAGGCGACCGTAGCCACCTACCATCAAGTGGACCATCAGCCTGTTTGTAACATAAAAAAAGATAAAGAAAACTATTCTTTATCTTTTTTTATGTTAAGACTAAGACTTTACTTTTAAGATAGTGAGAATGTATTTTCATCTCTGTCGTAGGTACTCTCATTCTGACATTGATTAAAAAATCCATGTCTGCTTTTGTATTTTAAATTTTTAAATATACTTACTCAATTATTTATTGCAAATACAAGTTCACTTCAACTATATTGGGGCTGCGTCCAGATTTCCTCTTTCATAGATATATGCTCTCTTATATTTCATAGACATAGTCTGAGCATCTCCTGTCTTAAAATCTCAAATAAAATAAAACTTATCTCAAAATTTCCTATGATTATTCCTCATCAAAGACTATTTTTTCAATGTTAGAATGAAGGAGTAACATCTCGTCAAAGATTTCAATTGTGCCATGAAGCTGCACGAATTGTAAACATCACAATGCCCCTACAGATTGGACCGTTTAGTTTGCCGTGGGTAAATTGCAAGAAAGAGCCCCTTTGCTCACGAAATAGAATCACGTATTTTATAAGAAAGGCTCCATAAAGGTGGGTGAGACTTTCCAGAGCGTGGGGTTCCCAATAAAGGCCAGTAGGTTGATTGAACGAAAGAAATCATTGAGATTAAGTTTCTTACAAAGTTTCCAAAACTGTGTAGGTGTTTTATGGTAATCCAGTTGCTTTATATTTTAGTCATTCTTTCTTTCGTGCAAATTTGTTATAACATGGTTATAAAATAGTCACGTGGATGGTTTTATATGTTTCGTTGGATTTTATTACTGGCAATGCAATCGAATAGAATAAATATGTTGTCGATATTCGAAATAAAATATTCAGAATCATGTTATCAAAAGTATTGGCTTAGAAAGTTAGTTCTTAGTTATCTTGTTGTCAAATTTTATAGAAGAAAAACAAAACAACAACAGTGTTTTGCGATGACCCTTAATTATTCAGCTATTTGACAGTGTCGTAACTATTGCAGTCAAATTAATGAGATTAGAATTGGCTGAATATAATGACGTGTTACTGCGATCTGTTCTTTTCCTGCTTTGGAACTCTCACGTAACTCCTTAAGCCATCGTCACAACTTATTGCTAAATATATAATAATATTTATTACTGAGATTACATATTGCATTACTATTATATTTATAATTTGTTGTGGCAGTCAGGTTTTACGAGAAATTATTTAATATAACGACTCCTTACTCCACGCAATTTTAAATTCTTCAAATATGTGAAGTGCTTGACAGCATTATGTGGTTTCGTAAAAGCAAAATATACTTACTTACTTCTAACTAGCTAGTAATGGGTTAATAGATAATAGCAGACACGTCTTAGAAGAATGCTCAGTAATCTGCTTAACTGTGGTCCACTCCAGACTTCAGACGTGAAAATGACCCCAGATTAGTATAGTTTTTATAGTCCTCACCTCATATTTCAAAGATTGCAATTCAAAGAATATATTTTTTTAGGTTTCTTAGATTTTTATCTCACAGTCGACGAAAGAGCAGCAAATAATAGCAATCTATAGATAGGGTAAGTATGTTTTCTATACTAATATTATAAAGAGGAAAGATTTGTTTGTTTGTTTGCATCGAATAGGCTCCGAAACTACTTAACCGATTTGAAAAATTCTTTCACTGTTGGGAAGCTATATTATCAGCGAGTAACAGGCTATATTTTATAAAGTTACGCAGGCGAAGCCGAGTGCAACAGCTAGTCTAAAATAAAATAAAAAACTAACGCCTGCCCAGAGTGTTATAGCAACAAAAGGTCAAGCGTTATATTGCCTATATATATATATTTTTCAACGCGGACGAAGTCGCGGGCACCAGATAGTATTTAATAAAATTGAAGCAGGTTTTTTTGCCGTTTTTCGTCCATAGTGCGACAAATCGATCATGTAGACCTTAGTTCTATTTCAATTATAAGTAAGGATGGGAACAGGCAAATGAAACAACTGGTTATTGGTTGAACAATGTCCATATTATATTTATTACCACATACACACGGCACGATGTGAACCTTGTCTTAAATCATTGTATCATAATAGGTATATGTACATTGCACAATGTGTGTATACATACATCGCCATACACGCGCGCCCCGAGAGGCTGTATGATTATATATATCATAGTATTATGTACGTTATATAATGTAATATTCCAATAAGTTAAAGTGCACTGGTGCACGGAATCGGGGCGGAGGACTTACCCACCGCTTTTTACAAAATGTTGATATATTATCATTATTATTTTAATAAAGAGATGCCGTAAAAACTAATTTATTCATCATTACGATTTATATCCATATTGTATACAGATTCATGTAACATATTATACACGAAGAACTGACGAAAATAATGCGCCGACACCGCAACGCTTAGGTCGCGGATCGTTCGCCTATCGTTATCTCCTTCCCTAATATTTTAATGTACATGACACCAAATTCGAACGTATATAAATCCAAATTTACTTTAATGTAAAATCTTAGGTAATTGATTTTTATTGCTATAGAAAATCAGTCAGCACGCGAAGCACGCAATCGAGAAGTAACCGCGAGAACGAAACCAAGCGGGCGGCGTAGCGCGGGGGGCGGGGGTGGGGTTATGCCGGAGCGGCGAGTTCTCATACACTTCCTGACCCGCCGTCACTATGAGGAGGTGATCTTCTCATACGCTATACTCTGACACGCTCTGATGCTGCGATGGACAACCGATCGGCTGAGGTCGGTTCGTGCGGAGCCAATGCGCGTCCGGTTCTACGCGAATAAGTATACCTTTGGTCCTTGAAACGTTATATTGGCCGACGCCGAATATGCAAAGCTACTTGATCTAAGGCCGCCGCGGCGACTCTACGAACTTTACCAGTCTGTCACTTTATTAAAATTAATTATTATCTTTTACGAGTGTAAAATAATGTAGAATGTCATTATACAAAATATAATAAATCATCTTTTTAATTTATCATACATATTATACGATAAGTCGCGTTATTAGGATCACTTAACGAATTTTAAAATAAATTTGAGATCTCGCTTATTATAATAATTTTACGTAGTCTTTATTTTGATATCTAGAATGGTGAATGAAATAAACCAACTAACGCATTTATTTATATTGAACAAGCGAGAATGAGCGAGGGCGCGTCCACACCGTTGGTGGAGCGGACGCGGTCCGCTCGTCTAAGGGTGACACTAAACAAATATCTCACAAACAGTTTAATTAACAAACTATAACAACAATAAATGAAACTAACAAGCTAATCCTGATTGCCAAGCTAATCCTGATTGCAGCTCGAATGAGTCTAATATTGACCAGATGGTATCGACTAAATACGTCTTTTTACACATGCGGCTAACTATGTATATACAATCGTAATTGTCATCATGATCGCGGCGAACCGATGGCTTCTCACGAACAGCGAATCGAACGTCTCTCACTATAAGTTTGTACTTGTACTCGCACGGGGACAAGCGGCCGTGTGCGCTTCTCCTACATTAAAAAGGTCGGTAAGAAAATATAATTATAGTGAGGGTGTAAGAGTGAGAATGAGACGGCCGACGGCGGCGAGATGCTGCCGCGCCGCTCCGCCGCCGGCCCGGGCCTAACAATTATAACACCTCATCGTAATAATTAAATATCTTAAGAAAAAATGTCTTAAATACCTATAACACCGTAAATATAAAACAAATAATTACGTTAATTTGTTTAGGTATGATATCGATTATCCGACCGTCCTATAGACTCACACCTTTCGATTTCATTATCAATTTCCTAGCTAACGTTTTTTAACAACATAATCGCGGTCGCGTCTCCTGCGGTGTGCGCAGACGCCGGGCGGGCACCGCGCGTTTAACGCGCTCAGAGCGCGAACGCTCAACGCGAGGCGCGTGGTCTTCGCCGCTCGGCGTCATCTCAGCGAACGATCTTTCGGCACGAACTAACAAAAACGCGAAGCGAGCGCGAGTTGCGCTCCGTCTAACACTCCTTTATTCAATTAACTACATACTCATAAGTAATAAATCACCTTTAAAAAGAATATTGATTTATTTCGTATCATTTTCAATATTTTATTTGTAACAGGAAACATTTATATTTATAACGTATTTATATAATAATAGCATTTAAAAGATTGTTTATTATTATTACCTAAAATTTAATACCTAGATTTATAATATTAATGTTTAATTGATGTAGATAATGAGTAATAATAATAATATAATTAATAATAGTAAATAACGAATGAATGCAACACAGTGCATGTGTGTAGCGAGCGATGAGAGCAGGCGCGTGCTACGCGCGTAGACAAGCGCCTATACGCCTGCTATGCAAGTAGACAAGCGAGTAGACGCCTGCTACGCGCGTAGACGCGTTACCCCGACAGCCAACAAACTAGACAATGGCCGATAAAAACGACTCCAGTACCTACGAATATGATTAATGAATTGACTTCATATTTATTCTATTACTTCGAACTTGCGCCTTTGGCTGAAATATCCTTTAATATCCCTGTTTTTATTATGTTACTGAAATGTTGCTTCGTGTAACTAAATCATCTAAACGGAGTTTTAACAGTTAATAATAGCTATTTTGATTAAAAATTTCAAATATTTCTAAATATGGTGTGACTCCGCGTTACAGATGGAGTCTCGTGATTTGTTAACCGTTGTCTTATATTTATGGTAAATACAATCGTAAGAAACAATGAAATATTTATTTCGTAATGCACAAAATTGTTATTATTTATTTATTATAATTTACAATACCTACTTTCAAAGGTAAAGATAAAAATTAATTATCTTAACGCGATGAGAGATACCTATTTTGAAATGTACTCCGACTTAGCATTCTGAACGTACTTATGAATCGTAAATATGATCATATTATCCTTAGGATAAAATTTTATGTATACATAATATTAGAAAGTATGTATACGTAGTATTTCATCGTAACTAACATAGTCTTAATTCAGAAGTAATCGAGAAACTGTTGTTCACTACTGAAACTGAACAGCCGTTTAGAGAGGTGATTTTATACAATTCGAATTAGGCAAAAATAATTACATTTATAGGTAAAATATGCGTATATATAATAATATTATAATAATTATGTTAATATTTGACATTAATATTAAAATAGTTAGAATAAAATATGTGTAGGTGGACGAGCGAGGAGGCGCGCGGCGGAGCGTCTGTCACGCGCCGCGTTATTGTCTCCGGTCCCCGGGATACGCGTCACGCTCGCGTCCGCGTACAGAACACTGGATGCGTCGCCAAAGTGGCCAGCGAGGTGATCGTAAGTCCGCGTGGAAGACCACTGGACGCGCCGAGACGCGAGCGCGACGCGGCCGAGCCAGCCTCACTACCAACCTGTACCGCTACCGACGAACTCTGTACACACGGGATTTGGGAGAGAGGGACAAGCTTATTGCAAATACATATCACGTCTCGATAAGATAATCTGGTCGTAATTATATTGGATTTTTAACTTATTTTTATAGTTAAAGCCTCCTACTGAAAAATGTTATACAGAACGCGTGCGGCGGTGTGACCTACACACGCCTACAAAAAATTGTATTTATCTAACAAATAAACGTCCCGCGCGCGGCGGTGAACGAACACGGCAGACCTTATCTGTATTGAACTATGAATAATAAAATATTTTAAGACATTATATATACCTCCTTGCAATTAAATCTCCTAGATGCATTTATATATGAAATGTATTTTTTTTTTGTTGTTTATTTATTATTCTGACAACACATCTACGGTACAGTTGAAAGCGAGAAAAATTTGAAAAAATACCTGTTTAAGTAATAGACTATCTCTCGTTCACACGATAAAAAGTAGATTATTATTATTTACAATAGACAGGGCCTTCTTCGGGGGGACACATGGGAGTGATTGGGAGGGGGAGTCGGGATGGGGTTTTTGAAGTTTGACGCCGCGGTCGACGGATCGGTCCGCGCGATGGCCGGACGGATTAGACGACCGTCGCCGCTGCGGTGCGCTAAACGCGCCAGTGGCATTAGACGCCGGTGACATTAGACGCTGGTGGCACTATCGCGCTGGCTGAAGTGTCGTGGCGGGGTGGCGGGGTGGCGTTGTGGCGGGGTGGCAGGGCGTTGGAGGAGAATGCGTGTCTCGCGGCGGCCGGACTGCGCGGCTGCACCCAAGGGGACCGCTACGCGCCGCCACACCGCTCGCCACCTGAATGTGCATAAAACACACTTCATGGGAATACTCTTAACATGTATAGCGCTAAGTTTCTTACAAAAAATGAAGTATTTTTAACAATGCAGGTTCGGATAAGAATTAAACAATTTGAAAATAATAATAAACAGTCATCGTCGATAGTACAACAAAAAATAATTCTATAAATATTACATAAAAGAAGAGGGGTTTACAAAAAAATTCATAAAAATTAAAATTCAATACGTTCTTTATATTGAATTTTAATATTGTTGGGTGTTTTGTGTTAAGGCTTCCAGTTTAAAAAAAAATATAAGATAAAATTATAAGATAAATCTGAGAATATTCTATTAACAACATATACTTACGTTATATATTTGTGCTATAACACTTTCAATGATAACCGTTGGTGAAAGCCGCGGGAATCAGGGGACCCTGGAACGATGTAAAATAAACATTTAATTCCTAGCGTATTAAAAAAAAAACATTTTTTTCAGTTATCACAATAAGATATAATTTTTGTTTACTAGAAAGAAATGGGATTTTTACGTCGAATTTCTAATTAGTCATCGTAATTGTTGTTGCATCGTAATTGAATGGGTATAAAGTATTCAGTTGAATATTAACCTCTCTGGGGGCAGATTTAAAGGTAGTAAGTTTGGTGTTCGCAGTCGATAGAGCGGTGGCCAACAAAATAAAAACAGTGAACGGATGAGTTAGGGCAATGCGCGACCGCTTGGCAACGGTAATTACACCGCTGGTTCTCCTTGATTTACTGTTATTGCCCGTGGGGGTACTCCCGTTACCTAATAAGACCATTTTACACCCGGGGACCACATGCGCCGAACTGACCCAGCCGACGGTCCTACCGTTCATTCTCTCATTAGCGACGTATTTGCTTTGCCCCGACGATTACGGCCGATTGAGTTAATATCCCATTTGATATATGGAACGCTTGAAACAGAAGGGTGGCTTAATGAACCGTTGCAACAACTAATATTTGAACATCAACCTTATTCGATTATATTTTGAGGTCGATGAAAATTAGAAGAAAATGTCTAGTTGGAGCACAGGAAGAGTTAAGATCTGGCGGCTGGCTCGCGCCGACATGCAATGAAGAATGATGGCGTCTCAGGGAAGCAGTTATGGAACGCGGTCGCAGTTTTAAAAAGCCATTACCCACGGCACTGCACCGCGTAGATTGCTACCGCCTCTTGCCCGCCCCGCTCATATTTCGGAACACTTTATAATCGCATCTCTTACACTTCACTCGCTCGCTAAGTTATGGTGATTACGCTTTAAGAGCGACAAGGAAGATCGGTTCCATAATAAGATTGGACCGTCTCGCTAAAATTTTAGTGTCGTCGGCTGCTAATTGCATCTGCGGTGTCCCAGCATATTTCGACAGAGTACTATCTCTCAACTTGTTACTTCGAACAGGTTGCGAATCCCTGTACAAACTTAGTAATAATCGAATTGCAGTGTAATATTTTTTTACTCACGATTCCCGACGCAAAAACGGGGTTATATAATTTGACGTGTATGCCTGTGTTTGTGTATATCTGTGTCTATGGAATCGTAGATACTAAACGGATGAAACGATTTTGACCCCTTTTTTTGTTTGAAGGCCGATATGATCGAGATGATTCTCATCTATAGTTTATGAAGATCTGTTCAGGCGTTTTAAGATCATCAGCCCATTTCCTAGTTGACGAACAGATTTCATTAACTTCCACAAGCTTTATTGATGTGAAATTTAGTATACTGTTACTTCGGTAGTATTTCGACGACATTGGTTTGATGTTGCAACTTCAAGTAGGCTGCGGGACACCCAACACGTCAGCAACTTACAGCAGATATTGCGTATTTGGGCTCAATAGGAAGTCGGGGGTTAGTTTATAATTTTAATTATAGCTTTGTTATGAAGGCGTAAGTACCGTGCGAATTAATTTTAACATCTCCAAACGAGAATCAGAAGCCGCCAAAGAAAAACAAAACAAAGCAAACATTAATTTGAATTCTGTGACAGTTGAAACTTCTCGAACAAGGACAATTTTGGGAATTGCCTTCGTCTGAGTCTCACTGAAATAAGCATTTTTGAGCTTGACGTAATAAATGAAAAAAGTTACAATCAAAAGTTAATAACTTCATACCATTTATCACGAAATAAAATAAGTACACAAACTTTTCTTATACTCATTCCGAAACAGACTCGCCATTGAACGTTCTAATTGATTTATTTAAACAGGTGAGAAAGTTACTTGTGATAAAATTACTTTTTCGTCTACTATATTGTTACAATATTTTTCCAATACAAGTTTTGTTTTCCAATTAAGTAGTGTGTTGTACAGTCGAGTTCATGAATATATTCACAAGTTAATACCAATAAATCATCACATTTTATTAGAAAATCTCATTATTATTTTCATGAAAGAAGTGCAAAAAATTCAAATAAACACATGGCTCTAACTTTTAAATTAATGAACACGACTGTTCATAATGATAAACTTGTATTTTACTAATGCGCACGACTTTTAGTTAATGACCAGTTGGCATATTATGTTTCTTTACGAAAGTTTAAAAAAATATATTTTTAATATTAAATTATATAATAATTGTAGTTAAAGCGTGAGGTAACAAATGCAGCAGCATCTCAGCAGGAGGACATTCTGTATTCGACACAAGCCTCCCCTATAATTTTCTAATAGTGGATTTAAAGTAACTTGATTTCAGCTTTGATTTGCGACCCTTATCTATACTTCCATACTTTAATATTATAAAAGTGAAAGTAACTCTGTCTGTAACCTTTTTACGCATTAAACACGTTGTCAGGGATACTGGAAAAGATATAGGGTACCTTTAACACAGAAAAAAAAAGTACTGTTCTCGAGGGATCTAAAATTAAGAAAACTAACGCCTAGAAAAAGTGTAAGATATATAAGTTCTGATGTTTATATTTACCGGGGTGTAATTGAGGGGTGCGCGGCTAACTGCGATTGCGGGGAATCCAGAGGGCTGGGGACTGGCGGCTTGGACATAGCCTACGCTATCAGCCGCTGATCCGTATACATCGAGTGCTGGTCCTGGTGAGCTCGCTGCGGGAAATCCAGCCCTTCCACTTGCAGCGTGTGGCGACGCTGGAGGGCCAAAACCAGCAGCTGCTGCTTGGTAGTTGTTCATCACTGTCGACACCATCATATTCATATTGCATTTAATACTTTAAAATTTAGTGAATCTTCGGAACACATTTTAAATTTTGTATATACTATACTTATTATTATTTTTTTATCATTGGACAATGTTAACAACTACAAACCACTTATTTTTTTAAGAAGTGGCAGATAATAGTTTCTCTGAATCAAAGATAATTTTTTACTAAGTAGGTATAATAAACTTTAAATTCAAAATTATTATCAAAAAACGTTTAAATTGATCAGAATACTTTTGATTTTCTAATATTTAAGATTTAGAAATTTAAAATTAATTTATATAGCAATTTTAAAGTAATTTAAATACAAATTGAAAAATTACACCCATTCAAAACACACAGTTAACGACACAAATAGCACACAAGAAAAAAAAAAGAATTACAAATTATGTAGTGTATAAATGGTATTTCACTACATAAAAATGTTGGGCACGTAATTTAGAAGTGCATGCTTTGACTTTGGGTTAGTTGTAAAGCGGTTTACTTGATCGTAGTTCCACTTTTTTGAAGTCAGCCATAATCAATAATGTTATCAAGAGTTGATTATTTTTTTGTAAAAGGGATTATGTTACTTCACCGCTCTGTGGCGTGATCTCTTTTAAAAACAAGTAAAGCTCACAAACTAAATACAACAAAAAACATGAACCACAGCAATTCTTTAACGAATCAACGTCGCTACTACAACGAACTTCCGCTAATATAAAAAAATATTCACAAGTAAATTTAAAGAATGTGTGTGTGTGGAGTCATGTTGTGAGAACTCTATACGAAATTTCATATCAGAGATAAATTTTTGCAACAAAAGCTTTGTAGTATTGTTTCTTCATTGAAAGAGCTTAACGTGAATGAAAAAAAAAATATAGTGTAGGCTTTTATTGGCCAAAATTGTAGACATACCAAAACAATTAAATTGACAATTGCATTTAAAATTAAAATTTTATAATATTAAAAAAGTTTTTGTCATAAAATATTTGTTTACCTCTGAAATGATAAAATAAAGGCGGATTGAGTATGGCTGCCTTAAGAGGAAAGTTAGTGATTGGTTGGTGTTCATACGTGATAAATAATATGAAGTCGAGGGATGTGTGAAAGATGCGTCCTCGGTTCTCACCTGAGAGCGCTTGCGCGAGCAGCGGTGTATTGTTGTTCGGTGTGAGTTGGCCGTTGGTCAGGTCAACTGCAAACATACACACGATTCGCATTCGCTCCACGTTCACGAGTGACGCACACACTCGTTAGTGAAACAGCACACATACGGCCATGACCGAACCATCTCATTCCATATATAGAGATTCCCAAAAGGGCTACTACTAGTGCATCACCTCATCTTTTCTGAATTTAACATATTGAACGGCAAAGTGACTATCGATGTAATCCCAACTCAATATTAAAGTTCCACGGCGCGGATAAAGTTGGAGCGCGTAAATGCATGAATAATTTAGCCGTTGGAGACAGATGCTATGCTGACGAATGAGGGCAGTGAAGACTCCCCGGGCACAGATTATGTCGGAACAAAAAAATATCACGTATGTCACGTGCATTCAAATGAAAAAGAGAGCTCGAAGTTTCGCGGGTATAAATCACAGAAGGCGAAAAAACTTTTACAAAATATCCAGTAAATTATCCGACGTGAGTTCTCGCTGGCACGCGGCGGTCTGCTTATTGAATAGGGGACGGTATTAGCATACGGCGCACGTCGTCGTAACGCCTTCACTCCGTCCGCCACGCTCACGCTCCGCTTGTCACGCCGCCCGCACCCTACGAGTACACGCCGACTGCACGAACGCACAGAGCGCCTTCAGCATTTCAAACAACATTCTAAACCAGAAGTTCAGTCCTATTGACTTGTTTACACCTGCGGCGAAAACTATTAACGCTAAAATCTGCCAGTAAACTTTAACAAGAAGCGAATTATTATTCATGCCGTCTTTTCTGCTTGCTCATACTGTCACCATTAGTCCTATCGGCTTGTACGACAAATTTTATTTTTGTCAGATGCGCGAGTTATCATTTAGTGTGAAAAATGGAGGTCCGCGGCCGCACCAGGTGATTACCGGCCTGTCGGTGACTTTGCGAAAAAGTACAATATAAGTAATGGGGGATGAATGATAGATGGCGTACCGGGATAGGCGTCCCGCTCGCGCAGTCGATTCTGTTTTCAATTCCGTGTTAAAACCTTCCCAACACGCTTCCGCGCCCTCTCCCGCTCGTATTAAGCTACCGAACGCCCGCCTGTCGGCATAAAAATGCTGACACATTTTAATAACATTACTTTGCGTTGAGAGAGCCTATTTATTTCGGGGTAAATGTGTTCCAAATATGAATTGGAGTGGTTGCATGGACACAAGTTGATGCTAATATTATTTTTTAGAATATTTCTTCTAACAACTTGAACGTGACCGATAAAGCTTTCGTATTATATATTTTTACCATGTTCTCGGTAATTGCAAGTGTAATTCAATGAGTCGGAAGATTTAATGAAAGATTGCAAATTGCTATTTAATTACTCAAATTTTCACGTCATAATTACAATTAAAAACATCAACGGGTAAATTAAAGCGCAAGGCGTCTCGAATTTATGAACACAACAGTACAGTTTTACAGGCGAACGACGCGAGAATATTGGAATTACTGAGAATAAGTAATTTGAAATTGTGACATTACAAAATCAGATCTATTTTATTAACAAATATTTGCTCCTATGTTACAATTGTCGATTCAAATTTTTTTTAGCATTTGGCACATTTAGTTTATTACTTGGATGTGACATGTTATTTGATTCATTGTACAGATCGGTACATATGATATTCAGACCACAGTACCTGTGGGATTTTCAAAATACAACACTACAACACGTACGAAGTCGCGGGCACAGTTAGTTCGAAATAAGTTATCAATTTCGCCAGCCTTTGAGGCTCATTTACATGACAGACTTTTGATCTGTCTAATAGAAAATGAAAATCTCTTCGAAAATTATGACTTGGAATTTTTGTTTGCAGACAAAATGTTTTTGTGTTGTATGTTTTTGCATAGAACTCATAACTATTTGAAAATAACATAACATTTGTCGCGTCCTTCTTGCCTGTTTCCAAATACTTTGTCGACAAATACTTAGTTGATCTTAGGTATGTCGAAAAAAATAATTCTTCTTTTATATAATTTTGTATACTGAATTCATATCGAATTTATAAAATTAGCCCACAGCTCGGTAAACTGGTCATACCTGCGGCGGACGTTAACTTCGAGGGAGAAACCAGTTAGCAAGCATTTTACACATGTTCTGCAGTTAATTTGTATGTGTAAATGCTTCTTGCGGTGTGGAACTGTGGAATTCTTCGGATGAGTAGCTCGCTTGTTTAGTTTGGACGCGTGTGTGTGGGCAGTCAATGTTCAGAATATTATATTACTGTAAAGTTTGTATATAGTTGTAAATTTTATTCGTATAAATTACTGCATAATAATTTTAAGCCAACGTTTGTCTTAGCTATTTTCTCATACTTAATTTTCACACTAATTGTAATAAATAAAAAAAAATGTACGCGTTTTATTTACATATGCATCACTTTTCCACAGGATACAGGATTTTAATGCCGTCTGTCTGTTGCGTTTTCACGGGTAAACCACTGCTGTCTGTATAAAATTGATGACTTGATATGATACATCAAAACCCTTGGGAATGACACGCCGGCGAAACCGAATTTAAAATCTACATACCATTTCATAGTTCGAGAAAATATTTAGAGGTAAATTTTTGTAACTTTAATAAATTCGTTTTAAATTTTTTTATGGAGAAGACAAATTTTGTTTAGTTGATAAGATTTTGCTAAGTAGCATTGTGTACTATAGGTACCAAACAGAGATCAATAGGTATTAATATACTTTAGTTATATATTTCTTATAAAAAAATGAAATGTTTTAACTTGTTTTTGCCAGTTTCTATTAACATTAATAAACGATATTGTTTATTTTACGTAAAGCACTTTTTAAAAGTAAGTGAAAAGCGACGTGAGTGAATAAAACCCATTTTCACGTGAACGCGGAGCACTATTTTGTGGATTTTTCAACACTAAATGTATTATTATAATTGCTAAGTCGTTGGGGCGGTGGCAAAAGTGCACACTCAGCGCTTTTGTCGGAGTACAATTCTTCTTAAATGTTGCAGAATAATATGTCCGTTTCATTCCGTTTTTATTTACTGAACAATATGGAAAACGTGTGAAACTGTGAATGCTAGACTTAAAATAAAAGAATTTCAGGGTATCATTTCAGACGTCTAACATCAGTTTAGATTGTGTACCAGTAAAAGGTACGTCGAAATCTACCATAATTACATCTCGGGAATGTTTTTATTACAAAGTAAGATAGGCAGCAATTATTATATTATATTTATAGTGCCTGATAATTAATATACGACAGTTTGACAGTAGTTTTGGAGTTTTAAACGTTATACATATTTTTGTGACGTTTACACAATATTAGAATATCCTTTAGCAGATGAAGTATAAATACTTCATTATAACTTCCAATTTCTGGAAAAACTAAAACTGAGACCCTCCAAAATCGAGAACAGTAAAATCGAGAATCAAGGACTCAAGAGTCCTTGATTCCTTGATTTTCAGGTCTGGTCTGATTGTCAATAGTTTTATTTCTATTCTGTTGTGGGTAGTAAAACACTCACACTATTAGTACTTAATTTTAGAGCAATCAGAAGTCTAGATTTCGTGCCTCTCACTAAAAAAGGCACAAAATAAAATAAGTTACACAAAAATAATCCTCCACGCAGTTAGTAATAAAATGGAATATTAAGTAATCGGCTAAAATATTTTGTTTTGCTCAACAAAACAATAATACTTGTACGAAATTGCTTCCAAATTTTTATAGTAATTGGATATGTCTGCCTTTGCGCGTACTACAATTTCTGCTAGTATAAAACTCATATAGTATACGGCCATAACATTATATTACACAACACTCAAATAGCAGTGGGTTTCTTATGATTTTTACGTTGTATTATTATAGAGAATGAATTTAAAAGAAAAGGATATATAAGTGTTATTATACCTATATAATTTTATTATTAAACCTATAAAGATATTATAAAGAGGAAATATTTGATTGTTTGTCAGCATGCTCCGAAACTATTGGACCGATTTGAAAAATTCTTTCAATGTTGGGAAGCTATATTATCAGCGAGTAACATAGGCTATATTTTATAAAATTACGCGGGCGAAGCCGTGTGCAACAGCAATTTATTTTATAATGTACCATTTAGTGTATAATACATCGTCTATTAATTTAGGTTCTATTGATGCTATACTAATAATAATAATAATCATAATCGCCAGTAAAACACCCAAGTCGTGTTACTACAAATGTATTAGGTATTGATTATTTTAGACTTGTGTCATAGGAATCCTAGTAAACACCGACCAAAATCGACACTAAAAAATTTCATTTAAATAATCTCAATGGTGCTCAAAGTTAAGCTGGTGACATAATGATATACTCATTATGAAACAATAATTATGATTTTTTTTTGTAATATTATTTAGAGTTAATATACTGATATTATAAATGCTGTGTGTCAGGTGTGGGTCGCACATATTCATCTATAAATTCAGAGGCCGTCCTACGAGAGCTATTCGAACTTTCATAATTGCGAAGTTCGGGGAAACTTAATAATTCTTCTTCAGAAGTAGGATGACGGTCGGTCGAATATTCACGGGGCGTGCTCACAACCTAACACCCGCCCTTGAATATACTTATAATAATGGAACTTTTTACACGTATCCCGTTTCTAAAAATATAATGTGAATGAGCTGAAAAACAACGTCCGATACGAAAATAAGTTTAGAAAGAAATATCCATCTATATGAAGAAGTTGTGCGCTCACATTTCTCACCTATGAGAGTCATACTTCATTTCCCACTTGGCTGGATTGAAATGTTTTTGAGCAGTTACCAGAGGCGTCTCAGCGCACACGTCTCGGAGTACCGAAAACGTAAATTTAATAGGAGCCATCAATAACTCGCCGCGCGAAGATGATACCCTAGTTTTTGCGGATTCTCGATCGTTTAGTCGGTGGGACTTATCTCAATTGCAAATTAAACGAATATCATGATATCGGCCGGCACGCACTCGCGACCCGTTCGCAAATTTGTAATTCAAAGAAGAACTCGCGTGCCTTACTCTAAATCTTCCTCCTGGATTTCATCTTTTATTGTCATTTTCATATCTGATTTAGAAATGAGTTTTGTTATAATACTCTTTACAGTGAAGTAATGTGGGAAAGTAATAAAGACAAAATAAACCAGTATTTTATGGCTAAAAATACGAGATCTTATTGATTTGAAATTAATAAGTGCATTATTTAGTATTAGGTATATTAAGTAAACAATAATTACTGATAATATAATGAGTTCGCGGTTTTGCCTGCAGAGTAATCTAAAAATATCCGACTCTCTCCCTCTCTCGGTAATGCTCGGTTTTATTCATACCGATAACTAATACATCGGTATCACAAGCCTTTTTTTACTTTTTAGTCAGTTGCTAAGGGTCTTTATAGTGTTAAAAATCCAATAACCATTCTAAAGAATTAGAGTTTTTATCTTTATTATATTATAATTTAGATTTGATCGACAAAATTTCCTTGTTTTAAGTGTTATTCGAAAAATGAATTTCCGCTCAATAGTCGTAAACACTTTTTTATACGCACGCTCCAGCTTTATGAAAACGCTTACTTAACGAGCACATTTATGACATTTAAAGCTATTGAGCTTTTGATAGGTTATCAAAATTAAAACCAATGGTTCAGTCATAGACCGGCGTATTAGTAAGAAGTGAAACACGTAAAGCGACATTTAAAATAAGCAAAAAATGAAAATTAAGTAATAAGTATGAATCTTTGTAAATAACACACAATTTCATAAGAATTACAAAAAATTCTTCTACAAATATATGTACTAATAAGTATTAAAATTCTACCCATGTAGTCAAATTATTAGTTACTTGTGGAATATTTCCACTTACAAACTACCTCAAAAAACTACATAAAATTTTCTTTCTATTCTATATAAATATTTTTCTTCAATATAACTATTATTGAATACTTTTATAAAATTTATTATACTTTTGACTCTATAAATGTACTTATTGCCTAAGGCACAACAATTTAATGATACAATTAAAATCTATTCTAGGTAAAACCTTAAAGCTAGATGTTTATAAATACTTATGTAAGGACTAAATGACTATTCAAAGAGTTTGCACCACCAAACGCATTAATTTACCACCAAATTTCTATCTAATTTTTTTACGTCGCTACATAATAAAAGCGAAACATTATTTAAAAATAACAATTTCAATAATTATTCTTCAGCAACATTTTTAAAACATTTACGCTATTTTTTAAAGCTTCGCTAAAATACAAATTTTAGTTAGATCCGCCCGAAATTGTTTTTAAAACAACTAAATTTCTAGACTATTCTGTAAGTTTCTCAATGGCCAGATCAATACTACGAACACATTTTCGCTCACTGTAAATCTCTTTAATGTTCTAATTTCTTAGTCTAGTCTAGGTTTTCTATTGAGATTTGGCTACGTTTCGCTAAATTACTTCGTCGGAACACTATTATTTTTCTACCACACTTGAAACTCGTATAAAAAAAACTGTTACACACAATGATACACTATTCTAAATCTCCAACGCAGTACGTTACTGGACAGTGTTTCAAATATATAAAATTACTCGCCCCTATTGTGATGTAGCAGACGGCACACTTCTTTCACCACACTGCTCGTTGTTCTTGTTTATCAATAATCACAAACTTTTCTCCATTGAAACACTTGAAATGTTGTATTTTTTTTTTAAATTATTTGAGGTAAAATCCCTTATCCCCTTGAGGGTTCCGAGTCAACAATGAAATGCCAGCAATTATAGGTGTAAATTTGAAATGGGTAAAATCGGGCCAGTTTTGAAAATTCTATATCGCTTGTATTCCATGCAGGGGAGAAAGGACTTCACTAAAGTATACTTGAAATATGTTCAGCACAAATTGTGCGTTCGGAACTAATTGAAGAGATAAATGTTATGTCCACTCTGTCCCGCTTATATGGACATTTGGTTCAGGAATTAGTTCAACTACAATAACATGGGCGATGGAGTTTGCTAGGCTAATATTAGATTTTAGTTTATCAAATTCTACATCCATTAAATAAAAAGTTTGTACTAAAAATTCAAACAAAACATCTCTGACCCATCCAAAACAGCACTCGTCTAAGTTAGCGGCGGAGATACCGCTCAATGCTATGAACGTACTTCTATTTCTAGTATTTACATGAGATTTCTAAGAGGAGTTGTTGGGATTAGTGCCGAACGAGGTCGCACGAGTTCCGACCCAAGCAACAAGCACTAAACGTAACAGTTACTAACACAATTAACGGTCAAATATCTTAAATTACAAATGGAGTTGGCACTGTTCACGACACGAGGCCACTCGCCGCCTCGCCACCTAATTATTTGGATTCAACTCGACGGCTGTGTGACCCTTTAAGGAATTTTGTTTCAAGGTGCTAATTTCTCCAAATTACTTTTTCGTTTTGTTGTTAATTTTGTGAATTTGAAAGAATATCGGTACAACGGTGAACGGTAGACATGTATGAGAGTTGTGTGCTGTTAAAAAAATCTGAAGTTTCAACACCAAAATATTAAACTTAGTTACAACAAGGCATTAGGAGTTGGGGATTCTATGGATTTATAAGATACACGTATGAATTAATTTTAATCCCGAAGACACTTACTCGTAAACTAAAGCTTTTCAAGTTAAACTAAGATGTTCTTTAGATATCTATAATTAGACAAAGCTTAAATTTTATGGGATTGAGACTCAAAAGTATTTAAGAGATTTCAACTTTAAATTTACAAAACATTTTTATAGTTTTTAATTATTTAAGAAAAATCATAGGTTATAATAAAATTGTTGTTTACTATGCGTATGTACACGCTAATCTCAGAAACGGTTTAACCGATTTGAATGCGAATTTAACTTGTGTATGGCAGCAAGCTTCCAGTAACATTTAGTGTTTGTTTCATTCCAATCGGTTTACAAACAAAAAAATTAAGTTAAAAGTAGGAAGTTGCGGGCACAACTTGTATATAATATTTCCATAAAGTTTTAGTTAGGTGTAGAGAAAATTTAATTTTGTTTAAAGATCTCCTTTGGGCTAGTATAGTGTCGACGAGTGTTTGAATGTATTGAAGTGAGTTTGTGTGGAGTGAATTCTGTGGGCGCGCGTGTTGAATGCGCGGAATGTTGGCGATGCGGCGGCAACCCGTGCCGCGGTCGCACGTGCCTACCTCCAAACACCGTGCATCGGGACTAGCGGCTCAGCCACTGACCTAAGCCTACCCTACGCGTAGCTAGTGTACATGCACGCGCTTACCGGCCTGCTGTGTAGGGGCGCGTCGCGGACACCACGCTGCATGTGCCGCATTGGATGAGTCAGAAAACGAAAAGGCCACCGTTAAAACGCTTACAGAACCGTATAGCACAAAGTTTGCTCATAAAAGAATTAATCAAACTTTACCGCGCTCTAGCCAACTCCACGCTATCTCATCCAGTTATTTTGGTCGCAATCGATATATGAACGAATGGTAAATAGTGAGGCCACGATCGACCTCCATTTTGAAACGATCAATTGGACAATAAACGATAAAACGTTTTGCTTATACAACGGCAATTTCCTTTATTTTAAAATATAGCGCATCACAATATAATAAAACTTACGATTAATATTATTATTATTAATATATAAGACGATATGTCGGAACAGCGATAAGAACAATACTATTCACTTAATTATATAAAATATACTTATGTTATACATTAAGAATTTGACACATGGGTTATACAATACATTAATGAAAACGTGTGCAGCATGAACGACACCTATCGTAGTAACATTACATGTATAGCTATATAAATTAATATTGGAATGACTTCCTGAGGGAGACCGCAATTCGATTTGTATCTACATATATTTTTTGTAATTTAGCATCGGGCAAACCTAGTCGGGCGATCATTTTCACGCATCTGCGAATTCGCGTTCGCTTCATAATAAATGAAAAACTTATCTTGCGACATTGCATTCCTTGAACGCGGTTCGAGGCGGAGGGGTTTAATAGCAAAGAGATATTCGGTTGAGAATATATTTTATTTGTTGGTAAAGTGTGTCCGGGAGCCGTTAAAGGGTGTTCCGGGTAAGAGTGGTAAGTGGTGCGGTGGTGTGAGCGGTCGGCGCGGACGGCACCGGCAAACGGCCCTTAAGAGCTTTGGCCGAGAATGCCCGGGCTTACGTACTCCGCACCGACCAAGAGACGACTATCCGGCGGTATAACTCCCACTACACCTGCGGCAACAAAAACAAAAAAAGCTAAAAAGCCGACTAACGGACTGCGAGGGTTCGCGCAGAACTGTGTCTAAATAAATAAACACTGATAATGTAAAGTAGAAAAGGTCCAGACGCCTGACAAATTTGGCTTTTTCCACTTGAACAAATTAGAAAAAATAAATACAATAATAAAACAGGAGACATTACGTAGCAAAATAATAATAATAATAAAAAAATAACAGTGTGTAGTATCGACCGGAGTTCCCACTCATCGAATCTTTATGGGGAAACTTGGAATTGATTGTTTCCTGTTTACTGTTTTCGGGGCTATTTAAAATTGTTTGCACGCATAGATACGGAATGATAGACTCGGTTTATTGTGTTTTGTATTAAAGGCAAACCTATCTGTGTCACGCATAGGCATGATGCAGAACAGGGGGGTTATAACTACGTGAAATTTTCATCAATAACAATACTACTACTATCAATAGTAATCAAAAACACTGTGTTATTTACTGAATATTTCATTAATGTATTAGTACTATCTAAACACGCAACGGTAATCATGTGTATATAGGTAATGGGTAAAATGTCAATTTGTTCGCCCGATCTATTGGTTAATCGCTAATGCATCAATTTGAATCGTATTTGTTACGGTATTTGGCATAAAGATTGAGTTACACTTGCCAATTATAAACATTTTTTATGGATGTTGTAGAAAACGAACGTGTCCGAGAGCACGTTAATAAAAAAAAAAGATATCTGTAGTTAGTGATGCTACTGTTTTATAACAAAACGAGTATTATGATTTATCAATAACTAGTTATTTGACAATAATCAAAATCATAAATGGATTTTCTGACAAACATGCGAGTGTCATAAATTGATTTCTCCACAATACGTTTAATTTTTAAGTAGAGGTGAAACTTACACTCCGTGGGTTTACGAGTTTGTAACGACCGCATTCGCTAGCGAGAGCATAAAACATTTATATGGAAAATTAACAATTGTAAATGTCAAATTGACAGTTTTCCATATAAACGTTTTACGCGCGTCTCCCTAGCAAGTGCGGTTATTATAAAGTCATACTAGACCCAAAGATCATCTTTTAAAGACTTTATTTTGTGGAAAATCTTTTCAGGAATCGAATTGATAATCCCTGTGTATCTCAGGTCTTAATTTAACAACTTGCGTAACGAGCAATGGGGCTAATGAAAGGGGAATCCCCGTAAATTATTTTTAATCTGTCAACAAGCATAAAAATTTCACTTTTTTTATTCATCAAACGATTCTTTTCATCGAATTTGTATGAGAAATCATAGTTTGCATTCCGACAAGTGTAACTTTATATTAACTGTCAAATTATATGTATATCTTAGACCACACATTAATTATAGTTAACTTACTTTAGCGATATAGTAATTCAAGCTTATTATCCGTATGACTAGTTTAGAGGATGGCGATAGGGACGGCCGTAAACGTAGCTATTTAATGATCGAATTTTAACTTATTTTTACGAACAATTTTGATAACGATATCTTAATTTTGACAAATAAATTATTGCGAGGTGTGATAAAGCAACACTTATATCATGGTAGGAGGCAAACACAAGCCTCCTTGGGAGCTTCCGACGTAGCTCTCAAAATTCGTTGCATAGTTAAATATTTATTAATACAGGGTGGAAGACAGGAGAAATAAAACTTATTTTTCCAATTTAAAAATATTGACATTTTTAAAATGTAAAAAGGATAAATTATTAGTTATTGTGGAATTGCATAAAAGTGACCAAAAACAATGAAGTGTTTCCTAACATATATGTTTAAATATTTGTCAATTCATAATTCAATATATTTTTCACACGGTTTGAAATTTTTGTTCATTTTTGTTTGATAAAATTGTTGATAATCTAGGGATTAAATTTCATTTAAAAATAAAACTCACGTGTGAAACATGTTAATAAAAATGTAAAAACATTTTCAGTTGGATTTAAACAAAATGGAAAGCTGTGTATGTCAATCTGTATAAAGTTAATCTTTTAGCACTTATTAGGGTGATTCGCAGCTTAAAGGAATGTTACATTTTTTTCTTATTTTATCAGTAATCGAGACCCTCTTCAAATTTTTTATATATTTTTTTACAAATTTACGAATGTCTCTTATCTTCCACACTAGTTATAATGAATCACTTTATAATAACAATAACACGAAAAAGGTAGCGTAAAATATATGCATCCAAAAATATTATAGGTACAGCAACAACAATAAGTATGAACAACAATAACATTGTTTATAATATATTATAAGCGTTGTAAATATATAAAATAGAATAAAGAAATAACTTTGAAACGAAAAAAGCACGTGATACATAAATATAATTTAAAGAGTATATTTTTATTATATAATTAATTAATGATAGCGAACTTTTAATTAGGTTTAAAAATAACAAGCTCGTTAAAGTGTTATATATTTTTTTTAATTAGAAGAATGAAAATAAATTTCTATATATGTTGCAATCAAAGTCCGAAGAGATGTATGTGCTTATTAAATTTTTTTTGTTTATTTATTTAATTTAGTTCTGAAACACATGTATACCTACTGATATCGTTGATACTCACACTAGGTTAAGCTTGTCCTGTGGGGAGTAGATGTTGTTGTATTATTAATTGTTAGTTTTATATTTTACAACATAATGTTAAATTAGTGAAATATAACAGTGTGTTTGTTATTTTAAACGCCGTCATGTGACTTCAAATATATTCAGGTTTCCATTTTTTATATGTAGGTAGGTACTCCTTAAAAAAATCCTATTCGAAAAATCATATTTATTCATAAAAATTATGTTATTTGAATGTGAATGTTTTCAGACTTTGAATACAACATACAATTTTTTTTCTAAGCTAACGTCACTCTAAAATCTAAAACGTGAAGAACTACGCAAATAAAAATCTAAACATTGGTTGGTACACATCCTCTAAACGTAGTAATCTTGAAATTATACACTAACAAATCTACGTTTCTTACCTATCTAATTTATATAATTTAATATTAGTATAAGAAATAAGAGATCTAATGACTGAACACAACGTTCATTACTTTAGTTACAAAATTTATGAGAAAGCTAAGAAGAAGAAGAAAAAAAAAAACATGAACGAGACAGCTAAGTAAATTTTGAAATTAAATATCTTTTTTTAAATAAACAGTAGGAATATTTTTTTAAAATTGTTTTTTTTAACAGTGAGCTTGTACATAATAATTTGTAATTGTTATTAATTAATAATATGTGTGTCTTAATAAAAAAAAAAGATTTGTCGAAAAGAAATTATAATTAATATAACCTTTCCAAATATGGATAGGGATAAATTGTATTACATTATTTTTATTAATATATACATACGGGAGCGTGGATATAGTTTTGTATGCATGCTCTGGGATATGCTACCCTACTACGAGTTTCAGTTAAAAAGCTTCACAATAAACTTTCGGTTAACTTTTTTTTTGTTTAAAGTAACTTCGTTTTAAACGACATTAATTACACTCTTAGTTTAAAAATATGCATAGCAAAACTATGGTTCCAATAAATTTAAGAAAAAGTTTAGATTTACATTGATCATTTAATAATTTAATAAAAGCCACAGCCTGTATCTTCGCCCGCATAATATTATAAAAATATTTTATTCAGACATTTTAAGTGTTTAGGGATAAAATAATAGCAAGCAGTCTATATTCTTACGTGAACAACGAAAAGAAAAGCCCGTAAAATATCAACAAAGAAAATTTGTGAAATGTTGGTTAGGGCTTTTTTAAAGTGCGAATTAATGTATATTAACATCACTGTTAAGATTTTTAGTTGCTTCTAGAAAGTAAATGTTTTGTCTGTAGATTTAAAAAGAAAATATTTTGTGAGCCATTATTTTAAATATTTTACTCGTAATTGATGATTACAACACATAAATAAAATTTCTGAAACCGATAATGTATGAGAAAATATTCAAATTATCATCGATTTCTCAATGGAACATTTTAAATGACGATTAAAAAAATATTTTAAAAATAATTCAAGACTTACGTTGTGTTCAGTCTCACCTAATTCTATGAAAATTCAAATACTACTCTCCTACGCAACTTCTACTGAGAGAAAATTTTCTATTGTTTTAATATACTTATTAGTGCTAAAGCTACGAATATGTCTACCTACCTTATATATGTATTACACGTCTAGACACTATAAGAGGAAGTGAAAAGATCTAAGCTTAATTATACTGATCTATCCACTAAATCTAAAATTTAGTCTAAACTACAATTTACGATAAACGTTTTTAAGTGATTACAGAGTACGACCACGCTTTTATTAACTTTGCTGCCGCGCACTTGAATTGTATTTCAAAGTCCTCCACAGAAGCAGTTTTTACTCGAACAACTTTCGTATACTTTACTTATGATGTACAATAGTTGGGTGGAATAATTTACGCGGAGTTATTCGCCGGCGTGTTGCGAAGTATGTGTAAACAGCGCCCTTGGCGGTTCACATCCTTTCTGAGAATGTGTAAAAATATAAGACACGGGGGACTTCCTTGTTATTAAATACATTGTTGCTCTAAAACTATGCATTAAATATGACTTCCTTTTTAAATTTATTAAACTTTTTGTTTTTGTAATATAAAATTTCGAAATTGCTGCAAGAGTGAAATAATTCTTTAATAACTGGAAATCGGACATTAATTAGAAAATAAAAAATAAAATACGTACAGAAATCAGCAAGGATGTTTGTAATAAAACTGACATTTTATTACAATTTTTGTAGAAGATAAAATGATTTACAGCTATAACAATTAAATAAAATATTTTAAAAATATTTTTACCTAAAAAATACCGTATACAGCACGTGACGTCATCTGTAGGCAACCTTTTAAACAACAAAATGCCTTCGAGGTATACCTTGTAATTTGTTATAACACGATACAGTTTTAGGGACATTAAACCTGTATTAGATATATGGTTGCATAATTTTTTTTTTATATTATTACATTAAAAACTTGTCCGATTCCCTATAGTACTATGGAGATGATGCGTTAAAACTATCAATTCTTGTAAGGATATTATAATAAATAAACCATGCTGAGAAATTCAAGTTATACTTGCTTATTTTAAATCAAAACCCAATCATATATACTCGCATTCGTGAAATACAAGAACGCTAATAACTAAATTCTGTGTTACAGTTCTTGCGGAGAAATTTCAATTTATCAGTTTAGTTCATATTTGGGGTTAAATAATAATTTATGGTGGACTAAATATTGGTGATGTAGATGACATTACCAATAAGCTGGCTGCGGCGTCGGCAGAGGAATGCTAATGGATGTAATGGGCGCACATTAATTGTGGCTGGGATCGCGCCGGCGCGCTATACGCACGTTGTGGTCATATCGCTCGCCGCACACAAGAAACTGGATTCCCCGTTATGGGTAATTTATATGTGCACGGCATTGCACAGATATATCTCAACCAGACGCAGACCGGAGCATCTTAATTATTATAATTAATTAATGATTTTGTGCATATAAACGCTTAGGAACAATAAATATCATGTAGTATACTTCCTGGTTGGTTGAAAAAAAATTACGGCTGGGTTATTCTTGCATCAACTGTACTCAGTAAAAGGTTTATATACGACCGCAATTACTGTCGCTCTATTGTTCAACTCTGTTACGTTTACAATTGAACGAACAATTGGTAACTTTTTTGCCTAGAAACGTCTGTCTCGCGTGCAGTAGAACGATCGCTTCAAAGTAATTAGCTAGAAACCATTAGAATGTATGAAAGAAATTTTCGCTATCTGGAGGCCATTGGTTAGCCGTGATAACATCAATTTCTAAAGCAAATAGTAGATTTTTAGAGGTAACTTTACGCTCAGCGCGCTCAATTAGGGTCGGCGTACTCCTTTTGAGATTCCGATCGCGTCTGACTGAAAAAATAGTTGGGGGCCGCGAAAAAATAGAAAGCTGACGCCCATTGGCACGATCTTGTTGGAACTAAACAAATACTGAACAAAACCGTATATATTTGAGCAATCTCCTATTATGCAAACATAAATACGGTGACCGCGTACAATCTAAGGATACTTTTGAAGAAAGAATTTGTAAGTCACGCAAAAATTAAAATTCTGGTCGGATTCGACGAACTCACCCGCCAGCCTCAGGAGGACTATGTTTAATTAGTGGAAATTCTTTTTTGTCCGGCCCGAGATTTACATAGAGACGCCACAAAAAGGATGTCACTTTTTCAGTACTTTTGTTTGAATCTGTTTAAGTCTCTTTTAAAAGCTTTCGCTGTTAATGAGGGCGACGGTGTCGTAGGTACTAGAGAGGGGGCACGAGATGCGGACGGGGTGCCGGGCTGCCGGGCATGAAGGAGAACACGGTATTTGCGCTGGAGTGTTTGCACGACGCGTAGCATTTGAGAATCGTTAGGGCGACTCGTCGGTAAACACTGAGCGAAGCGCTATTGGCTGGAGTTTCTAGACAAAATACTGAAGACGAAACAATAAATATAGCATTTCTCAAAACTTGGACGATTTGTAATTGACGGCGTGGCAGATTTATCTTAGATGGTTCAGTCATTGTTAAGGGTGTTAACTTGTTAGTAAAGTTGTTAGTGCGAGTTCACGCGAAATTTTGCTGAAGTTAGTCGAAAATAGGAAGTTAGAACAAAGTCACCAAAGGTGGATTAAGAAAATTAGCGTATGCGTTGTTAAGTTCATACGAGTATGAGATTGACATGTTATGGTAGAACATAATAGATGACGGAAAACAACGGTTCTTGTAATTCGTTATTTACTGAATCGTTGTCACCGAGACGTATGCGGTTAGTGAGTTAGTGGAATGCATTGTCGCTGGCGCGAGTTCACAGATGCATGGCGTGTACATTGTAAACCCCGCTGAGTTCCAGCGGGTGGTAAGGCAACAAAGTCGCCAGGTGGTGGTAGTGATTGCCGGAGAGTTGGTGGTGCAAGCTCGCCAGGGGATTACCTGCTGGATATGGCAGCCCGAAGCTAGGATAGCCCGAATAGCTACGCCCTGCCGCGTAGGCAGCGTACGCTGCGGGGAAACCTGCACAACAAATAAACACAAATTAGAGCCTTTTCATGAGGTACAACTGCCGGGTTGTCAACGTTGGTATCCGGGGGTGTCGTGTTGGGGAATTTTTTTTTTTTGGGGTATTATGTAATTTATCGGGTATATGGCAACCATAGGTTACTTCCTACAGGATATTTGGCAACCAAAGTCATGATGTATAGAATGAACGCAAGTTTTCACACGAGCCGGGAAATCAGTCAAAAAACATAAGAAAAATCGCGATGAGAATATGCAAAATGACATTAATACTTGCAAAGTTTTACACAGGATAATATTCTTTAAGAGTAAAATAATCTTAGAGTACATCGATATAATGAATCTAAAATGATTTAAAAGTATTTAAAGTGGCATAGAATTATTGAATTTTTGTTTTCCTTTTTAGCGCCCATATTTTCATACAATATTATGGAACATTTGTGTGCAACTGTATTCTTATTGGTGGTCTAGACGTCATTGCCGGATCGTTTGAAAGCTTGGATACTCAGCGCTGACTGTTCGGTTGCCGAAATGTGTCAAAAAGGATAAGTTTTTCTTATAATTTACAAAACACAAAAATAGTTTCTTAGCATGTAGGTAGTGAAGTGTTTCGGATCATCTGTATGCGTGTAACACTCTAACGTTCCAATTCAAACGTTCCAATAGAGTCGTATTAAAAAATAGGTAAGTTCATATTTGAGTGTATCCACAAATGCCTTGTATATCTCCTTGGACAATGTCCAGCAAATGATCTTCCGTAAACAACTTCTAATGTAACAAAGATAGTACCGGCGACGGGTTTATTAGCCAGTGTCGAAAGACACCTAAGTGATTCAAAAAACGTTTCTTGTAACTATACAGAGTATCTAAACAAACGAACTAATTTTAAACTAATAACAACAAACCATGGCATTAACACTATAAAGATTGTTACAATGTAAAAACTTATAAAGCTATTTTATTGCAATGACACTTTAAAGAGCATTTCACTGTAGATACTACGAATATTTGTTTCGGTAACAAAATAAAGTCCATTAAGTATTAAAAAATATATAAAATGAATGATGGCCGGCCGTCCACAGCGAGTGATATGATTACAACACCGGATCGTTTATCATATTATTGCCAATCAAAATAGTGTATCTGTCAGGACATGCTATCCATCACACGGCAGATGGAGGTGTAACGCGACATGTTGATATACCGATAATTCATTGATTAAATGCACGTACACCTACTAACAGTCTAAGTGAATTGCTTTGTTGATTAATTATTATTGCCATTACATCCTTCAACGTTAACATAGGACTTCGAATTTAAGTTTGGACCAAACGCGACACATGTTTACGTGGACACGATCTGACGACTGCAGATAACAGTAGAGATGATTGTGACTTTGTTAATAAAATGTGAATAAACTTACCGTCAGGAAGAGCACCCAATGACCACATGAAATCTAGAAATGTAAAAACATTTACATAAATCGATCTATCTTTACATTATATTTTATTATGTATGTGTGTGTCAGTTACATTAAGATTATGTGAATGTGCCGTGAGACACTATTTTGCTTGGCGCGAAATTTCGAACATGTTTTTTTTTTAACAATTGAATTTAATTCAAAATATTTTTATAACCTGCCACCATATATATAATAAATTTTATATAATGGGGGTATGTTAGTGTACTGCTTGGTCATCATTGTTTTTTGATAGATATAGTTCATCTTGCATGTTAGTCTATTCTACATTTGTTAGTCTAAAGCTAAACATGTTAAACAAACAGACATGTTTAAATATTTTAGAATTGATATTTATTAATCTAATGTACTACTTGACTTCACCTACTTATTAAAATATTACAATCAGATCTATTAGTTAAAAGATACTACTTGTCAATAATACATACTCGAGTGAGTTATTCATAAAACACTGTTACACATACAGTTAACAGTAAAGTCAATAAATATATCGGAAGTTTATAATTTACAAACTAAATAAAACTAATAGTGAACAAATGTTAAGTATTTGGCATGGCACAATGTAAATAAATATGTAAATATTATAAGGAATCCAATGAAATAATATATAAAATCTATTGTTTGTGACTAAGGACACACATAATATATGTAGATGCTTTAATGTACCTAAACTAAATTCAAACTTGTTACAAACAAAACAATAAATGAATTATAAAACAACAATTAAAAACATTTACTAATAATAATAATCTCACATAACTTATAATTAACATTCACTGATAATACCTCTCTTCATCCATTTTTTACATTTTTGGAAAGCTGACATCAAACTGTAAAACTATTCATCGTAAAAAGCTAAAGCATTTAAAACATGACTTAGAAATTACGTTGAAAATTACAGAATTCCGCAATGACGTATCTAAATTTTGATCACTAAAAGGTTTTAGATTAAAAATATTATGGATGGATATGTAGCAAAACTGGCAAGAATCAGCAGAGCTGTAGAGCTCTTAAATGTTTTATAGTAAAAGCTACCTATACATTAGAAAAACACCAGGCTCAAGTATTCCCTCTATCTATTAATAACTCAAGGAAGCGCCTAGTACCTGGTACAAAAATATTTCTCCTCTATAGACCCTACGAAAAATTGATCCAGTTGTGGCCATTTTATTAATTTTATCAGAAATCTATGTATAGTTTCTCTAATGTTGTTAATACACAATTTGTAAATCTGCTATCTAACTGACTCTAATGGCGAATGGCAATTACTAAAAATAAGACACTTTAGATATTATCAGTTTTACAATTTTTAAACTTGTAAACGTGTGGTGGCTGGTAAAGAGAATAGGAATGTAAGAAATAACTAGGAATGGGCAGGAATTAGCCAGCGCAGCTGTGAGGAATGCAATGAAGATAATTCTGAAAGCAATTTATGTAGTTGAAAGGAAATGAGGTAAGATTTAAAAAGGATGATGCGGGTGTTGTTGGAACAGAATTGCGGATCAGAGAGGCAAAGGCGTCGGTAGAGAGGTGTGGGTGAGAGGGGAATACAAGGTTGGGTAATCGAGGGCGTGAGCTCCAAGCAGCTCTGAGACGGAATAGGTGAGCGGTGGGATAGCAAGAGGAGCGAGTGTAGGACGAGATGGCCTAGGAGTAGGACGTAGAGCAGCGAGTGCTCGGCGATAAGCAGCTGCGTGAGCAGCACTGCCGGCACTTGCCCCAGTCACTAGAAGCTGCGCTGGCGTATGTACCGGGTAAGGGGCGTAGCGTACACCACTTGCGCCAACCGCCGCAGTGCTACCTAACAACTCACCGTACGCCCCGCGTCCGGCGGCTCTCGTCTTCGCCAAATTCGCTGGGAGCATTACTTCTTTCGGCTGTGCTTTCTTGCATTCCACCTGAAACAAGACAGAATTTTCCTCTGAACACCGAATTTTTGATATTTAAATTACTAGTGACTCGCCCCCGGATTCTCACGGAGTTGACATTTAAAAAAAAATTCTTAACGGATGCTTACTGGATGAAATAAACCTATGTTCCGAATTTCAGCTTTCTAGACTTAGTAGTTTTGGCTCTGCTTTGATAGTAAGTCAGGAAAAACTATTTTATAAGTACAGAAGAAGATTGTAAACAATAAATTCACTCATTAATTTAAATCGCTATTGAAAGCTTTGTACAGCGACGGACGATTGTGCTATTATTGAACGCTGCAGAATTGAACAAACACCTTCTCGAGATCGGACCACTCGCAAAATATTATAAACGAAAGGGGGCGATGAAATCGGTCTACAATTCGTTATGCTTCACGGTTCGATACACAAATTGTTTTATAATATGCTTTATCAGGAGCTTATTGTATCATATTTGTTAAACTGGTGAAAATTAACATAAGTGAAAATTACTCCAGTAGGATTGTTTTAAAAGATTATGAAAATAATATGACTCATATATATACACATCGTTCTTTTAACGTTATATTATGTACGAAACAATTCACATTTGACAAATTGGAACACTTGAAACCGCTTGCGGACAGACGAAACTTCCAACTAACATTTTTCATAGTCGTGCATAAACGCGACATGCTCTCGTTGGGTGTGTGATACATAAAGTCGCGTCCACATTTGTCTCGCGGCCGTCAAGAGCCGAAGCCGACAAATGAAGGCTTTGCCGTTCGCACACTTTGTGCACTTTGCACAACTTTCTGAAAAGACAGAACCGCGTGTCTTTGCATTAATGTAGAAGCGGTAAATGCTCAAAGATTCACACTCAATGTCTTTTACAGAGTTTTAGGTCTACATCGAGAAAAATAACCAACACAGTATTTAATATGGATACGGAAACGGTTTCTGAAAATATCTGAAAATATTATAAAGAGAATAGATTTATATTTTGATTTGTAATGAATAAACTCAAAACCACAGGACCGATTTTCAAAATTCTTTCACCTATAGAAATCTACATTATCAGCGAGTAACATAGGCTATATTTTAAAAAGTTAAGCGGACGTAGTCGCGTGCAACAGCTAGTTAGTGATAATGAAAAAGTAGATCATTTTTTCACAAGTGAGACAAGAAGATCCACAAACAGATTTTATCTGTATGTTAGCATGAACGGTATTCTCCGATCGTCCGCGGCATAAAAATAGTGCAATGAGTGTCGCCATTTGTCAGGTCCGATAAAGCTTTACAAATGAACCGGCGCCTAGGCCAGTGTCGCCCGCCAGCGCCGCGGCCACCCTCCATTTGTTCGGGGACACGCAACCGACGGGACACGCCAGATAAATGCCGGACCACTTTTAAACTGAGATAACATTGCAATCGGAGACTCAAATTATAGGCACCATATATTTGGGCACTTTTGCTGTTTTTATTACAAATTTAATTGCACTTGAAAATCTGGAATAAGTATTTAACTGGGTGAAATAATTTAATTTTAAATATACCTTCAATAGAAATGGCTATGGGAAAACTTTAGTTGGAGGATACGACGTTAATTGATGTCGCGTCGCTGGCGGGTGGAGCGGGAAACAAAAGCTCACAAACAATTCGCATCGGAGTTCGCAATTCCGATCAAGCGTTCGAGTTCGCGACGCAGTTTAATGACACGAAAAATAACAAAGGTAAATTGTATTTAGCCCCTGCTACGTAGGCGCCCTCTAGGCGATAGATCGATCCGATTCGGATCAAGTGCTCCGGTAGACGCCGACGCAAAAATCTACTTTAAACCAAGCACTCTGAAGACTTCTCGAGCTTAATGTAGCTTGAACAATTTCTTCACACCCGAAAACCCTTTTCCTGTTCTCATCGATGTATGGAAATTTAATTCTTTCATGAAAATGCCGTGTTTTGTGTTCCAACCACCTTGGGTGTGCGTTGAAAAATTAATATGGATTTGAAAGCAGTCATTAAATTTCCAACCGATTGATTATGGGTGAAAGGCTTTTAAGGTAAAACACTGATGTAAATTCCAAAGCTAAAAGTTGTATCTACCTCTTCGGCATAATGATTGTGCTTTCATTGAAAAGGTGAAAGGTGTCTTTATATCAAACATGTAATACTAATATTTTTTCTCGATTTGCTTAAGAAAACATTGTCATTATTGCTTTCGCCTTATGAAACGTAAGTTTGGATTTTAATGATAGAGTAAGCTTAATGTTTTTTTAATTCACTTCTATACAAAACAGCGGCAAGTTAATGTAAAAAAGAGCCGAAACAAAATAGAACGAATAAACTACCCTGGAGTATTACGAGTAAAAACCCCGGGGTGCGTTTAAGTAGATCCAGCCTGGAGTTGAATTTTATTAATTCCAGTATTGGCTGTATAATGCTGGGACCGATGAATTATTGCCGACCTCGGTCCTAACGGGGGACCTTTGGAACAAAAGACACTCTGAAGCGTTGGCGATATCGTAAAACCTTGTAAAGTACGTAGTAAGATATAGAAGGCAATCCAGTAAGATAATTTCAATCCTTATTACGGGTTTGAATATTTTCTAATCCCCAGAATGTAAATAATAAGCGAGATCCCAGTTCTATAGGAGAGTTTCTATAGGAAATTAATAACATTTTAAGACATGTCATATTTATGGCATCAAATTATATAAAAAAATTCAACATAAATAGCTCGAACATTATTCCTTATTGATCTATTATAGCAATTCGCTAGGGGATCCCGCTCAAGTGGGATAAACACTCAAGTTTTGTCCTTTATAAATATTATATGCGTAAAATTTTTCTATATCCTGGTATACTGGTAATGTGATCCAAAGTACTAGGCACATTGTGCAGATATTTACTTATTATATTGAGGTTGTGACTAAAAGTTATAAATTGTGACATGCTACCAAGTACCAATTTGAATCGTGTAGTTCAGCTTTAGTGGCCTCTTACGTTCATTAGTGAAAAATAATTTTAAATCTCAGTTTTTACTTCTATTTTAAATTAGTTCTGTTTTCGCAAAGTCCTGCAATGCTGGAGTACCTACCTTTAATAGTCGCATAAAATTTGTAAGGAATGGAAAAGTTTAGAATCAGAGTTTTAAGATTCCGCCGCGAGCTACAAAATAAAGTAAATTCCTCAAAGTGGTCGCGTTGCAGATTCGCATGTGTTTTGACGTTAAATGAATTTTATAAGATTTTGCGTTTGTTCCTTCTCCTTTACAATTCTTGCGGTGAATCGTGCGTGGGCAACTGGCCAAATAGACAACTTTTAAGATGGGATAAAATATTGCAACCGTTTCTAAACTAATATAAATTGTTACCTATATATAACTGACATTTGATATTTTTGTTATAACGTTACTATATTTCACTAATATCAGATTGCACATCGTATTTAAGCAACGTTTACAATAAACCGAAACCGTGTACAAATAATATTACATATTGTTGATTTATTTAATAACAGAGGTTTTTATATATTTAATAAAACATTTGAGGCTTCTTGCCAAATTCATCCTAACAAGTGGCAATTGTTACATAACAACGAATGTGACTGAAATTTGTTTGATTGCAATAAAGAATTAAGAAGCTACTTCTTAATCAATTAATAGTCATTTTATCAATCATTCATTTATTCATTTATTTGAAAAGATGTCAACTATGATTCTTTTTCCAGATTAAATCCTTCAGTGGAACGTCAGCATAGATTTATATTAAATGGGTACGAAACATACTTCACCTTTTCCTAATGTAAATATATAAATGGTTTACTACATATTCAATAACACCGATAAAAAGTCAAGCTTTAGCCATATTTTTAAAGAGAAATATATATAGAACATACGTGAGAGATAAAGTTGGGAGTTGTTGGGTGGGGGAGGGGTTCAGATAAGTTATCAGGGAAACCTCTCGCCTTCATATTGACAGAACGTCGCAGGCCTCGCCTTGATTGCCGTTAAACGGAAGCCAAAGCGTGGGAACCGGCGGCTAGGTGAGACTCTTACAAGTATTACGATAAAAATATACGACTGCTGCGTGCCGATGATTGTATCTACTTTCAGAGGAAATCGATTTTGTTCTTACTCTCAATACAATTTTTAAAAAAAAACCATGATCATAACACGAAATCAGTTTCTTGGTAAATTTTATAGCGATCGTTTTATAAAATTTGCTTCAAATAAAATGTAAAGACAAATTTTATGTTTGGTTTTGAGTACTGGGCCAAATTTATTCACTATAAGAAGTCAATTTGGTGCCAGTGGGTTTTGAATATAAATAATTAATTTAATTACCACAAGTAGTAACAATGAAATAGTAAAAGAAAGTAAAAGTAATAAAAATAATATTAAGTAATCGAATGGCATATATTATTTTATTAGCTTTTGCTTAAATTCAAAATTTGTTCATTGCTTAAGATGAAATTTTAGATACATATTTTAACTATACATTTAAATATATCATTACAATTTCTATCTGTTTAAGAACTGAAAGCAAGAGCTGATTCCTAAAGAACTCAAAAAGAAACTTCATCACAACTCAAGTTTTACATCAACTAACCACAAAATTATTGAATTAATGGGTGAAACAATTTAATATTTTTTTTTTTAATAACCAGAACTATTCACACAAATCTAAGGACCCAAATAAAGTAGGTACTGTGAAACTAAATTTGTGTTAAAGAAACTATAATCGCATCAGTATTTTAAAAGTTTGTTTGCTTGATCTTGCTAGAAAATGAACACGGAGCCATAGATCAGAGGATCAACACCTTAATACTTAACAACTCTATCAAGAGTTTCATTGTGTTATTTATGTATTCAAATACTAGTCAAAATATCTATTATTACCTATTAAAAATTATTATTGGCGTCAAAGAAAAGCTTTAGCGATATAAGGTATTGCAAAAGAGAAGACTTACAAATGTTGCGCTCAACAGGTCACGGATAATGAAAGACTGCGCCTCACCCCGTGAGCTCTTTCCATATTTACGTAACCCTTGTTCCGAGAAATAAGACAAGAACGAGTCGTCGTTTCCCGTTGAATTTCATCGCAGTTACCTAAGATTCAGTGCGAAGTTTGAAACAGTACGGAGTTTAAAAATTAGAAGAGTAAACGTAACGGGTACATACAAGCAGGGTACCACCCGAATGTTATTTTTATTTATTTTTTTCTACTTGATGCATCACTACATTATCATTGAAGCATCATTGCGTCATGATTCTACTTGCACGTGTAATATAAAATGAAAATACTATTCTGTAGGTTCATTGTTTTAATCCTGTACTTTAATCAGTCAAATGTAATTTAGTACTAATATCTCTATTTGTGGATGATAAAATTATATAAAAAAATCATGTAAACTCAAAAGTGATGCCTGAATTTAACAAACACATACAGGTAGACCGTCAGACAGGCTGAAGGTCCATTTGATGGAAGTTGGCTACCGTCGCCTATAAAACATGCAACGCTACGAGTGCTGCAAATAAGCTGCCAACTATAGTAAAATTGAGAGTAAGGGATTTGGCATTCCTTACTTACTCACCGAACACAATAGCACACATGGGGTTATTTTACAGTTAGTCTTCTGTAGGTGATGGTTACTACCAGACGGGCTGCTCAAAGGTTGCTCCTTGAAATAGCATTCAGAAAATTATGCCTGCCTATACTTAAAATAATATATTTCACGATGAAAATGTTTCGTGTATGTTGTAAAGATATAATGTAAATTAATGAATAATTTAAAGAGCATTGTATAAAGTTTCGCTACTGTTAGTGATATTTACAGTAGCCTAAGTGTCGGAGTGTTTACTGAGGGGATGAGCGGGTCGAGGGAGGGGTTCTATGGGCCGTAATGCGAGAAATTCAAATCAGATATAAGCAATCGACTCGTCGCGTCGCGTCGCCCGCACCACCGATAAGAGGTAACCTGCAGCGCTCCTTGTATAACCTCTCCCTTTACTGCTATATAATAAAGATTTCAGTTATTTGAAACGGATTTGTGGTCTTTTGATTTGTAACATAAGTCTTATGTACTAAGTACAAATTCTGAATAACAATAAAACAGGTAGATGAGACGTTTTTTCCTATCAGTTTTAAATATGTATTTACTTAGTACTTCTGGTCACAAGCCTCGCTGCGATGTGAGGAGGTTAAGGTCCATAACTCTGTTGTAAAAAGCCGGTAAAAAGCTGTAACAGGGGTCCCCACTTGTCTTCGAAAATTAGTACCTAGTCTACTAGGCCGTTGAGGTTTTTTTACTATGTTTTACTTCAATATTATTATTAATTGTATAACGACCTTCTCAACGCCAAAATTTTATGAGATTTTTCAAGAAATCCATGCGATCCGACTTCGCACTAATGCAAATTGTATACTTTGATCCTTCTTCGTTTATTGCTTTTTACAATAGTGAAAACCGTATCAAAATTCGAGTGGTTTAGAAAAAATAGCGGAGAGAGAAAGAGGCAGACAACTATTTATATTATAATATGTATAGATACGAGTATAGATATATTATGTTATTTCTATATTTAAAAAGTGTCTGGTAAACAGACACTATTACTTGTAGCATGTAATAATTACAAGCCTGAGCTTGGTTACCGTATATCACTAGTTACGGTTCAAAACAAACAGTACGGGCCCGAAGACTTATAAGGAAATATACTTCGTGGCACATAAATGATGTATTTCAAATTACAGTGGCATATTCGCTTAGTGGCAATTCACCGTCATAGAAATGTTAGTTAGACATTAAATATTAAGAGGTGGCATACATGGGTAGAGCCGCGCTGCTTGCAACATTCATTGCGCCGCAGAAACACCGTACAAAAACTTGTTCAGTAGCGAATGTTCGCGAAATTACACCAATCAGTAAAATAATTTAAAGTGAATTTAATACGGTATACTGTAATAAAATCTAATTAAACTTTCATTAAACTTTGAAATAAGTTTAGATAAGTAATTAATATTTTTATAATATACTGACTGCAACTATGTACGAGTATATAGATTGCCGCAGATTTTCATACAATTTCAAAAAAGTATGCATATATGCACTTTTTTTATGTTAATGTTTAAAAGACGATTGAGAACTGGTGTTTAAGTCATCACCAACTATTATGAATAGAGGATAGAATGTATATAAAATTAGACTTATTTATAACGTATGGCGTTTATTATAAAAAAATGTTACATTTAAGAATCATAGCAATAAGAATCTAATAATAATGTAATCTAATAAGAATGCAATAAGAATTATAGAAAAACGCTTTAAGTTTATATTTTACTGTTTAATCGTACAATACTGTGTGTTAGTATTACTTATTGTAGCATAAACTTGTCTAACATTTGCTGCTATTTCTGGGAAATCGATCGCTAACCATTCGATAGTCACCACGGACAAAGCAACGCGTCAAAGAAAATCAAGTATTACATTAACAATAAGAATACAGATTACAGAAATGTCGATTTGAACGATGTAGAGCACGCTATACTTAAACAATTATCGTCTTTTTATGTAAGATAATTATGGAAAAATCCCAGTAGGTAAAGTGTGTAAGTTCGCTTCTATAGAGGTTCCATTTTAAATAAGATAAGGTCTTGTTTTTACAATTTGAGACAAAATGAAGGGAATATCACATACGTAATTAAATATTTTACTTAAAATATTAAAATTTGTTTAGATAAAATTCGTCTCTTGCACACTTTTCTTTAAAATCTTTGCTCCGGTTTCGAATTTCTTTACCGTGGTTTTGAAAGCGGATTTTCACTTATATAATGCCAAGAAAATGACATCTCAAATATAAAAGCTGATGCCAAGAAATGTCATTTCTCACGGACAAAAGTCACAATATCAGTTGACACTGTTGCGTTGCCAGCTCTACGTGGTGTGGGAGAGAAGTCATTTTGGATTTCAATTAAGTTAGTTACTTTTGACGGTGTTCATGAAGATACAAAATTATTTCGTCTCAAATAAAATTAATTAGGAGTGAAATTTTAACTGGCGGAGAGTTAAATAACCGAGACAAATTATTTTTTTATACAAGCCAGCGTTAAAACCAATTTAGTGGGTATCTTCTCATAAGACTCACACATATCTCTTTCTTTATGACTCTAAAATGAGAAAGTAGGGTTTGAAAATGAAGTGTCCCGTAAAATAAACTTTTTGCTACTTATTACTCCAGCAATTTTCTTATTTCAGACATTTACATCTATACTAATATTATAAATGTGAAAGTAACTCTGTCTGTCTGTCTGTCTGTCTGTTACCTTTTCACACCTTAACTACTTAATTGATCATCATGAAATTGTTCATACACATTGTCAGAGATACAAAAAAGGACATGGGGTACCTTTTATCTAGGAAAAAAGTACTTTTCTCGAAGGATCATCTAAAAATAAAAATCCAACGCCTGACTGGACTACTGGACCAATTTTAAAATTATTTTACATTATCAGTGAGTAACACAGACTATATTTTATAAAGTTACGCGGACGAAGTCACGTGCAACAGCTAGTATGAATATATACTTAGTTGTGTTAATGTAATGCATGAATACCACTCCTTCGTTCGAGTTGACCAGCCCCAACTCCAATTTAAAGCCTCGAATAAAACAATAGAATTAATTGATTTAAAATTCAACGTTACAGCAAAGTTAAATGAAAAGACCAATTAAATCTGGAACTAAGTAAACGGAAAGTGTATTGGCTCAGCAGCCAGCATTAGCGGCCGTTTGCAATTGTAAGCAACCATGATTATAGCAGACTCGTTGCTTAACTAATGCGTATCACGGTTAAGAGGCTCTCGAATACACACATACGCGACGACACAATACATAGAAGACGAAGGTCTATGAAGACATTTCTTACCAGGAATCTAGTATCTTCACAAAAGTTTTTTGTGTAACACATTACACGAGAAGTGGCTTTACTGAAAGCCATTTTTATTTTATGAAGTATGAAGTGCTTGAGTGTGGTCTCATTTTGATCGTGGCATGGTCTCGGTAACATAAAATGGCAAGTAATCTAATCATATCCTTACAAAGACTGCTGGTGTAATTGTCTTAGTGTCCGAGTCTTAGTGTCAATTTCTGGCTGAAGCCGAAGCCGAAGCTATCGCCACAACCTTCAATCGATCAATCAGTCTTTGATTTTCTCAACTAGTACGAAACTAGACAAACAAATAAACAAACACTCACTTTCTTAAAAAATATTGGTCAATTAAATGCACAATTTTGAAAATTTTAGAAAATTAAAAATTAAAAAAAACCATTACGATAATTATAAATAATCAGGTATTATACCTACTGTATGATCTACAACAAGTTATAGTTATAATATTTTATCATTAGATCACATTAAATGAAGTTCGCTAAACATATTTGTATTTAGCCTTTTCTTTCAAGAACTTCTTAATTAAAACCTTCGGAGAAACCTTCCGAAGCCGAAGGCCGAAGCTTCGGTCGGACACTATTTTCTCTTCCTCTTTCTCTCTTAACTCATTGTTTTGTGTGTCGGAAAACAACCCTATTCTATTCTATATTTCCTTCGTAAACTTTTTATTTGCCACTTTTTGAGTGCATGCGATTATTATAATGTTATGCCGCTTTTCAGACGATGTTCCGTCTGATTGACTAGCTATAAAAAAATATCTACACAATATAATGTAAAAACAAGGCAATTGAAGTTAGTTTTTATGTTAGTATACTGTACAGATTGTGTGTGTGTAAGAGAGAGCAAGAGAATAAAACGACAAGGAATGACCAGAGGAGAGGAGACGGCGACCGCGTCGTTTAGCCAATTGAAACGTATAACGAAATTTGTATTAGCTACGAACGTGGAAAAGATATAAAAGTGTTTCAATGTACGAATTGAAATGTTCCACGAATGAACTCCTCCACGAATAAAATTGCAAACGATATATTGAAACAAAAAAACAACTTGGTACATTTGAGCCGTATGAGGGCAATTTGCATTAAGTAATTGTTGAGTTTCGGCGCATGTCTGTGTTAATGCAATGCAATTCGTGAAATTGAACGATAGTATCAAAGTGGAAATTTTAGTTTTTGTACGATCGTTTGAAAGATTTTTCTTGGCGTGCCAAAAATTCGCAACGAGAGAAAGAATAATTTTTCGTTACATATACCTATTTATGTGAGATACAAATAAATGTATTTTCAGTGTGCTGGCTTTGAGCAATATTTAACTCGATTTTGTCACTTTTTTGGGAAACACTGTTAATTATAATTTAAAAATTACTTTGAGTAGTATAAAAGATTCACATTTAATATGTATTTAATTAAAACAACACAAAACTTTATCTTTACGTCCATATAGGAACACAAGTAACACCTGCTTAAGTATACTTGATTCTGCCAAGATTATACTACAATAAACGGTATGAAATAAAGTAAGGACAAGGGAAAGGGCATGAAATTAGTATTAACTATTGTTAATTAAAATATAAAAATAATTTGCTAGAAGTGACAGGAATCACGATGCATTAAATATATATTTTATTTAAACTATGGTATATGCGTTAACAAATGCGTCTAGATTTGCGAGGTACCTATTGCAAACTTTACGAAGTTCATTTTCAATTTCGCATTTGCTTACGAATTGAATCTATCAAAATTGCTAATGAGTTAATAGTCTCATGTTTTGATTACAGTTCAATAGCATGCAATTTATAATTGAATGTTATTTCTATTATATTTTATATCCTGAATTATTTTGAGTAATTAGTCAATAACACTCGTACGTAACCGAAGCGTTTATAAAATATTTAATTTTTTAATGTTTTAAATACTTTATTAATTTTGAATAGATCGTTACTGTGGGTAGAAACACAACTTACGTATGACGCGAACAATCACGAATGTCACGCGACGTCAATTGTACTCTGAAACGTATTTGTAGTAATATTAGTGAGACAAATCCAGGTGATGTTCTGAATTAATAACAGCTCGCGAGCAACTTTATGTCGTACATAGTAATATAAGCTGCGGCAATTAGTCGTAATTAAGTAGGTTGTAGCGTCGGGCGCCGGCGGTACTTGTCTCAACACCACCGGCTAGATTAAGGTTTGCGGCACGTGGTCTCGCAGCTCGTAACTTGTTTTGCATGAATCTGTTGCCATATGACTCTCAGGAGGAGACTTCACCACCTCTAATGTAAATGAAATTGTGCAAGAAACAAAGCAGGGTTTCTTGCTAGCTATTTATCGTCGCGCGCGTCTCTTAACTCCGCCGTAATGGGTATGTGGAGACGCCGAGCGCTGTAATGAACCGGCCTGCCCTGACATATAGCCTTTATTGATGACGCCCGCGCCCTCAACACGCCGCCACTTTATTGTCTCCCTACGCAGCGACACCGTTTCAATTACGCGCGGCTTCTTACAATACTTTATGGTGATTGAATAATTTGTAGCGAAAAGTCGCTTCGGAAATTGTCGGCAGAATTGAGTCGGGGCTCGCATGTCTCAATGTGGCGCGAGTACTTGCGTCAAAACGCGTACCCTCTTTTTTTAATGTTGAGAAATCCTTTTTGATAGCTGGCAGCGTAGGGGAAGCTGCGGAGTTATGCCTGACTCCTATCGGCTAAAACTCATCGACTTTCTAGCGTGGCCGTAGATAGGAAAAGTCGCGGGAACGTTATTACACGACACAAGCGACCCACCACGGCTGTCCAGTGCAGGGTGAACTGTACTCCCTGTCGGAACTTCGGCGTCCCGAAAATGGAGGTACGCCGGCCATCTTGGAGAACCCCACGTCGGGTGGTTGTCTCCCCTAACCCAGGTCCCTGTCAGAGTTTGTAGCGAAAACTCGCTTAGGAAATTGTCGGTAAAATTGAGTCGGGGCGGCTCGCATGTCTCATGTGGCGTGAGTACTTGCGTCGAAACGCGTACCCTGCCGTGCACCACCTGTGATTAATTAATTTTCTTTCACGCTTCGAATTTAAGTTCGAGTCGCAATCGTTAACGGCAGGAAAGGCCTGTTGAGCCATAATTTACGTCTTCGCGTTTGACTTTAGTTAGTCCCGCCCGTCATTTGGAAATTGCGTGCCGGGACTGCCGGGTGCCTTATAGCCATTAAATTTATATTGTATGTAAGTACATAGGAAATTAGGTTGTTGTTCAAATAGTGACTGTTGGCAGATTGTAATCGGAATTCGAACTTTTAATTATTATGTATACCTCTTAGTCTTAACTGAGATAAGAAAAAAATAATTATAAGACTATAAATTTGTTAATGTAATTCTAAATACCCGTCGTATTCTTATTAGTAGAGTGGTATGGATTAAATTTTACCTACTAAGAAAACAAAATTTTAACAACTTACATAATTAAAAATTACATAATTAATAAATGTATGTTTCATGTGAGACTATGATTCACGATTAGACATAAAGCTTTTAATAATATAAATTGGGAGCTTTTAACGACAAACAATAAACATTGTTAGATAACAATTATAGATGTAATTAACGCAGAAATGTAACTAGTTCTAAACTATTCGGAGCGGTTGAGAGCTCGCTCCCCGAATCTCGTTAGCGGTGTGTATTGCATCTTGTAAATCCAACGGGCTGCCGCACAGCTCTAGCATTACAAATGACGATATCAACAAATATACTAACTCGATTCGCAATATATGCAGTGATTTTCGTTTCAATTAAAATGCAATCTTCATTGGAATAATTTTAGTAAACGTTTTTACAATTATTATTATTAATATCACAGTTGAAATGTAGTCATAAACTATAATCTTAGATAATTTTGTATCTACATTAACAAATTATGTAACTTGCATAAGATAGATTTATATATGAGAGTTGAATGAAACGCTTCATTTCAGTCATCAACTCAAAAGAAACCTTATCGCAATGTACTAAGGTACAATAAATACTAATATACCTATAGGAATAAGTTTCCTATGTTATTTTCTTCTAAAATATTTTTTGGATGTTCAAGAGCACTATTACGACATATTATTTAAATATATGAATAAATATATTTGTATTACATATGTGCTTAACTAAAAAAGAAAAAGAAATAAAAACACAGGAAATGAAATCAAGATAATTAGAAATGTCATTTCTTTTTAATTAAATCTTTACATTTTACTGTCTCAAATACAGAACTCTGTAAAAAATGTGCGACATATAAAATACTGTTGCATTTAAAAGAGATCTTTAAAAGTTCAACTGCGAGTCCGTACATAAAAGTTAGCTAAGACAGAAAACTAAAGAAAAAGGCCGGATGGAAATCCTTCCTGGCCCTTAGCAATTGCAAGTTAGTTGAAAGGGGCTGTCACAGTCGGTTGATATACGTTTCGGAGGCGCAAAAATGGGCGCGCACAGATCGATAAAGCTTAGAAGAACCGAGCCGGGTCCGCTAAAACGGAAAGTTTATGGTAATCACGGTTGTGGAGGAACGCGTGATTGATTGTTCGACGCGGGGCTTTCAATAGGGGGAGGGAAGTGGTGTCTTGTTTGAACGTGTCTTTTGGACGCCGCTATCTTGGACGAAAGAGAAATTTTAAGTGTTTAGGGATGTCTGGTGGGAAATATACGATGCCGAATTTCGTTCGAAACCTATCTATATGTACCTAATAAAGTGCTAGTAAGTGTAAGATTTAATAAAACATTGAGTTGTAAGTACATATGTATATATTATGTAATATAGTAAGTCAATGATTTATTGTTAATCAATTATTACGATACTTTTACTTATATTGGTTTACCCTTCAGTTGAGAAACTGTTCAGTTATTCTCTTTCTAAAAATTTAATAAGTTTTATATACGAATAGCAATTTTTTTTTCTGACGCTTCGTAGTAGATGGTATCAAAATTTGTTTATATATGAGATTTTTACAAGTCTATATGTAGCAGATAAGTTATTGGAGCCCGTGGGAACAATTTAATATTTTTAATTAATATGTAATTGTACTCTTGGAGCTGTTGGGAACGAAATCGTGGAGAGGGTGGGAACAAGCCTCTCTGGGATCTACAGCCAGTTAAGACGCTAAGACAAATGGCGATCGAGGTCCCAAGATTTAAGTGGCAGTCTCAAATGCGCCTACTTTTAGTGTTATTTCCTAAACGAAACCCATTTGTTTGCCTCATGCGCGATCGAGGAGAAAAATGTACGCAATATCCAAAGTATTCGCTACAGTGTTTATGCAAGACAATTGCCAGTTTAAAGTGCACTCTTGTCTTTAAAGTTAAATTAAATTCACGGTATTGACAGCGTTGCGTAAACAGAGAAAAAGTTGCGTATAAATCATCGACTCCTGTCACGTTGTTTTGGAAAACCATTAGTTAAACGTCCAATAAAACACGCGTTGCTCTAAAATAAAAGTTGTATGGTGTACGTAATAAAAAGTTAAGACTTTGAGAATTACTTCAAGGATAACATATTATGTAAGAACTCTCTACACAAATATCAAAAATATGTTTAAACTATTATTATGTAATGAATTAAGTAAATCAGAGCCAAATACGTATTAGAAACCAAAAAAATTAAGGAACATTTTACACCAGTCAAAAGTGTCAAAAACTGTATGTATCACGTTGACATACTGAATCGAATGACATATTAACGTCGGTATTGCACCTTACAACTTTTTAGTACTTTCGGGAAGGTGGGAAAGTAAGCGCACACCGAATCTGTTCTGTAATAAGAGTGGCGCGATTTTAACTAGGGCTGTCATGATTATTTTCGATAAATAAAAATGATTGCCTTAAGTAGGTATTTACAATTTCTTAAAAGGATTGACAAAATATATTTTATAGTATTTTGGTTAGTTAATCTTGTTATTTCTTAGCCTCATTTTATTACAAATACAGAGACTCTATTTTTTAACTCTATTTATTTCTCAAAGCTCCTTTCGCTCCCATCTGGGAATCCCATCTGACGGAAGTAACCACCACCTTACAGAAGACCACAGTGGAATAACAACATGTATGTAATTGTGTTTCGGTTAGAATGTTAGAGCCTATCCCATATTTCCTACCTATAAAGATATAGTAAGAACTATGCAATTGCATAGTGCATAATGTATAGTTCTATGCATAGTGCATAGAACTATACATTTGCAATACATACGCATTCGATAAAAGGCGCCGTAGCCTTACTATCAAGTCGGACTACCTTACAAAATGAAGCCCCTATTAAGATTGAACCGATATTCTTCCATTTATCACTTATATGAATAGAATATACGGTTCGGCTACTATGTAATATTATTTTTAAAGGCCTAGAACTCTTGACAACCCTGTACAGGTGGCAACCTTATAAAGTAGGGACGCAGGTGTACGAACGTGTCCCGGTACTTAAATCCGGCAAATAAGAATTGATGTTAGAAGGTGAAATCTAAACTACACTATATTTTACCCATTTTGTGGCGTGTCACTTCTTTGTTGTTAAATTCACGATAAGCGGAAGCAATTATGGTAGTAATGTGTAGGGACGGTATACGGTGACGAAAATTTGTTGCGAACGTTTTAATGGATGCCAGTGTTTATTTATAATATTGCACCCCTGAACTGAGTTGTCTCTTCGTGTTAGCTCTCAATTTACTTAAAATCACTTTCTCTTGTTAGTGTACTTGTTGTTTTTGCACTATGTGCTGCGTAGTTACGTTATTTAATAACTTGTGAGGACATGCGCACACAATTTCGTTAAAGTGGTGAAGATCAAATTTAAGTGGTGATTTTAAAATGACTTTCTAAAAAATATTTTTTGGGTCCATTGAAATATATTGATATTGATATTGAGAGAATCGATTGATATATTTTTAGAATATATGCGAATAATAATTTACATTCAAACAAATAAACGGTATCAAACATTAATTAACTTTTTACGAAAAAAAAAATTCTTAATTTTGAAGCTACAAAATATACTTACTAAGTAAATAAATGTTATTGCAGTAAATAACTTTATATATAATAACAGCATTATTACTGTTAAATTCTCTTTTAAGACATAAAAAAGTTTGATTAAGATGTTCCATATCCCAAATGGATTGAATGATTTTATAATCGATGTCAATCAATCAATATAATATTTCTGTAACAATAGTTACTAAAAGACTATTAAATAATATGATCTATTTTAACTTAATGTCCACAAGACAAAAACAGCAACATAACATTTGGTGACGATTGAAGTATAAACAATGTATAGTAGACAGGCTGACACGTGGCCAGTATCTGTGCGATATCACCCTATCAGTCGTGCATAAGGGCGGAGCAGCTATTAGCTTAACGACCTTTTTAATATAAGAGATGACATATTAAATTTACGAGGGCAGCTACCGAAGCGCGGCGTAAACGTCGCCGCTGACGTGACGCCTCTGTCTTCTTTATTGCGTACGTAAATATAACTATCCGATACGTTTATGATACTATGAGAATTTTTAATAGCGCCTATTGTTTACGAGTAACGCTTGTAGATTGGATGCTCATAAAATGTTTAAAATAAAACCACTCTATTATGAGCTGTATACAAGCGATCCCGATGTAAAGCTTTGATTGAACAAAATATTGTTAGTACATTGTTTAAGCCTGGCTTACTCGTAATAAATTTTCAAACTAGCTTTTGCCAGCGACTTCATTCTATACTTATTTTCTTATTTTCACTAAATAGAGACATAATAATCTCGGAATCATAATTTACTAACTTTTGAAAGCGATTTTAATTTAATTTTTACATCTTCCAGATTGTATCGGTCTTTCTGTTTTCCCATCTATTGCTTTCCTTATGCGCCGAATACAACAAAAAAATCAAATATGAAATTAAGTACACTTCAATGTACTTACCTAAACTGTAAAGATAATAAATAATACCAATTATTCCTATGCTTAAGTACAAAAATAAATTCTCTACTTTTTCTTTCTAACAAATAAATTATATCATACTTGTAGTAAGACTACTAAGTAGGGACACTTGTAACTGTAGATTTTGATGTACAAAATGTACAAATTTATGGTATATACAATACTAGTTAGCATAGTTTGAATATAGTTTGGTTTGTATAGCAAAAAAGAGGTGAAATAAGAAGTGTGTCCTTCAGCAGTAGTCGTACATTAAGCCGCCGCGGTCGGGAGGCTCGTGCTCGCTCCATGCACACCTCTCGTTTCGCACGAAGCAAACCGTAATTACTCTAAAACACCACCCATTTGTTTGATGTCTTTGTTCGTTGTTCGTTCCACTTAGGGCGAGCATCACATCGCCCCAGCGATGCCGACACATGCCTCGAGTTCCGCACACCCATTACAGCGAGACAATGAGGCAAGACACAAAAAACAAGCATTTATAATCAGGAATATGCATCGACAACCGAGGGTGTGTCCCGAATCCTTTCACTTTATACGCGAGATAATGGCGGCGAAAACTTCTAGCGGGTGTAGACGGAGGCTGTAGATGGGTTGCCATTGTTATGCGAATTTTAAAGAGGCTTTTACCACACACCTGCATTTAGGTGCTGGTAGTTTTTGCAATTACAAATTGGCTGCTTTTCATGTGGGAGCAATAGCAGCACGAGATTATAAATGCGCTTGTATTATGTACGTAATGTAATGCTAATGGTTCATTTATACTCTATTATTATATTTGCTATAAATGTGTATTTTAGTCTATGTTAGATATTATAAAATGAATGTTCGTAAGGTTTGGTAAACTGATTTGGATGATCCTTAGTATACATATAGATAATGTCGTGTTGTCTCATATTATACTTTATGTCCCGATAATACGTAGCCAGTGAGTATACTATATAATTTAATGCAGGAAGTAATCAACGAGCGAATAAAGGGAAAAAGTTTAAAGCCAAACTAATAAAAAATATGATTAATAACAACCAATCCTAATAATATTACAAATGTGAAAGTTTGTATGTTTGGATGTTTGTTACTCCATTACTTACGCAAAAACGGCTGAACGGATTTGGAAACAAAAATGGCACACAGATACCTAGTTTATTATTTGGATTATTAATTATATAATTAAGTATAGAATTTTCTTCAAATATTTTTTTATATTAATTTAGGTTAATAAAAAGTGTAATGCCTGCCATACACTATCTAGCTGATACGTTTGGCTTGATCAAAGCAAATTTGATGGTGAATGGGTGTCATTTTTCATGACAAATATGGCTGTTATGCCGATTGGATGATAGGATTGATCCTGTATGGAGTCAACTTGTCCCTACATCGCATCGCTACAAAGTGTTTTTTTATACAAACTTTTAAAAAAATCGCTCTACCTTATCCCTTCTATTATATTTTATACTTTAATAACAACTGTAAAACAATAAAGTGATTGTCCAGCGATGATTTTGTGTGTGATACCAGACTGTTATAACTCGCTCATTGTCGGAGTAATTATGCCATATTTACTTTTATTGACATACCAAATAGTACGTGGACCCACACAAATCTGTTTTATTAGTTCACAAAATTCATACAGAACTGCCCACAGTAACCATCAAATAAAGGGTGTAGTTTAATTTTGAAACGAATATATTTTCAATTAGAATATACTGATATTTATAAACAAGAAAAATTTCATTGATTAAAAAAAATCGTGGCACCTTTAAAATAACTTAATTGTTACTTTTATATGATTTACTCTATATATTGTGTACTTTATTACATATACTTTATACATTCATTATTACAAACACTTGTATATAAGGGAAGATAGTCAATGAATAGTAAGCCTTAGTTTCAATTAATTGAACTTGTATTTGGAGGGTATTCAAAACCGATAATTTTATTTTCTCGTGTATTACAATATTTACTACATAAAGTTAAGTGTATTTTACTTTCTCGTTTAGCGTTCGTTAATAAATTAATTATTGCATAATTAATTAATTAAACAAATACTGCTAGTGGCATCCAACACTTGGTATCCTAATCTCAGAATACCAGAGTGTACATAAATAGAAAGTGTGTATAATGTTTAAATTTATTTATTAGAGACACGAAGTTACCGGGTAAACTTAAACAACTAATATTGTTATTTGTTTTTGTGGTTCGGGATGGCATTATGTTGTGTGCGTGTTTGCATCGCTATAGCGTGGCAGGTTTAATCGCAGGCGAGCTTTATAGTACATGATTGTAATAGTCTTGTAAAGGGCGACTGGTAATGTTTTTTGACAAATGGCCGGCGTTATACAACAATGCACTATTTCTAAGTAAAAACGTTATTCAAATAAATAGTTTTAGGTAGTAGTCATTGACTTTTTTAATGTGCAATTTATTAAAATGTCGCTTAATGTTTAGATTTAACATTTTCATAAATAATAATTTTTGTTATTTTTTTAATTAATAAGGTTGAATTTAATGCATTGCATCTTCTGGTATTCCTCGTGTGAGTTGCTTAACCGTAAGCAACTCATACGAGGAATACCAGTGCCACTTAACATCAAGTGAATTGTCAGCCTACCCGAATCCGTTTATCATTAAAAATATAAAACTGGCAGAATATATCTGTGTAACTAAGTTGTAATTAGTTTTACTATTATATTGACAGACAATAAACAGCGCCATTACTGTGATTTAGTATATAATAAACAAACATTAGATAGAGCGAGTGTCAAAGTATTTGCGACCTAATAATAAGTGTAACACACGTCGAGTTACACTCGAGTCACAAATACTTGGGTGTTCTGAAACACGTATTTCCCGTGGCTACGTCTCGAATACACTTGTCACTCGTCCCCGTCCGAGTGGTGGGGAAAAATCTAAACACAGTAAAAGCTGGCTTTAGTACCGTTTTATTGGCCCCGTTTGGACCGCCGCCAGCGCAGTTCTTTTTCCTCTAATTGATATCGGACTGAGTGTGTTTACATTGATATTTAGTAATCGCGTTCACGTTCAGTTGAAAACAAACAAATCGACTTTCTTCTGTTTTTAGTAATACATTCCTTAATCGGTATTTAGATCGAATAAGCTACATACTGCTGTTATGAACAATGAACAATCTTCTATAAGAATGTCTCAAAGCATATTTAAGATTTGTAATATTCTTACACAAACATAAGAGATTATTGAAGTTTTTTACTAGATTTTACCTTTAAACCAGCCAATTTACATTTTAAACTGCTGGTGCCTTTAATTGCAATTATAAAGGTTTTCAGGAATATGCATTTAATCTCTGTGTTACCCATTGTCTTAAATTTCAAATCCAACTGCTACCAACTAAACTACAAAAATAAATATAAATAAACTTACCATTTTGTTGTTGATTTCGTGAAAATGGATTTCGCACACTTTATCTACAATATCTTCACTTTGAAATGTGACAAAACCGAAACCTGTAACAATAGAAAAGAAGAATAGTTAACAACAATATTATGATAACATTAAAAGGAAAGTATTAAGAGTTCACTTTGAAGCAATTTAAAAAGAAAGTTTTAAAGGCGTTAATAAAAGTTTTACGATCTAATACCTCAGGTGTTCAGTCGGAAAACTTTTCAGTTTCTTTCAAGTTCTCAAAATCGTTAACTCTCATCTTTGATAGGGTTTTAATTAAAGTCAATTCGAGTCAGGTCGAAATACAAAAAGGCACGTCAATCAGTTTTAGACAACAGCTGGAGGGGTATTTAAAGGTGCCGTGGCGCTGTCGCGGCCAGGTACCGACCGACCGAGAGGCCTGAAGCCTTTCATCGCGCTTATATCCAATTTAAGGAAACCCAAGCTTTACCATCAGCTACCAACTAAACAATATTAATAAACTATTTCCTAATAAAATTATTAAAATTTTCATGTGGCCGCTGCAACGACCAACTTCCTATACGTTCTCGGGAGACGCCGATCGCTCAAGTTCCCCTCTATACGTACACGATTCATGAATTACAAATTGCAATTTCGAGTTTCGCACTCAACATACGAATCGCTTCTCGATATTTACTTTATTCTACACGACAAGTTACCGGTCGGACTTACAATATGTCACACAAATAAATCCTTCAACTTCGAAACACGTTCGCCCGTTTTCCCGAATCACGTAATCACCTGACGTCGACAAAGTTGCCGCTTAAAGTGGCAAACAAAACAAGGCGATGAGCGGGCGTGTATCTGTCTGCTAACGATAAAGGCACACACACACATGACGTGACGTGTCCACCACGACAAATAGCATTAGCGAGCCGCTCGGCAAACAGGAGGAGCCGCGATTATGCTGACACGTAGCGGCAGCGTCGAGTAAACTTTCTACTCCTTGTCCGAGTCAACAGTTGATATGGGCACGCTCACCTTTTCGTGACACACAAGCCGAGGTAATTCGTAACTTGAAAAGGCTCGATCGCAATCAATACAGCCTAAAATGTAACACGCTTCACGCCAGCCAAGTTTATAATCTGACGGCCTCTTTGTTAATATTTAGTCCACCACCTTTCACAGCTCGAGTCGGCCTAAACAAACAGCGCGATCCGTATGTTCGCCGAAACTAGGGCGTACTTGGTATTTCGCGCGCGACCGGGTGGCTTTGCGTGGGAATTGAGGCAAAGATAATAACACCCCAAAAAGGCAAATAAGGGTTCAGTCGAGTTCCATAGACGGACGTATTTTCTTTGTGCATTATAAGACCACATCAAATAAAAATCGTTTCTGCCTCATTTGGTTAGTTATCATCATTTTATTACATATAGGTTTAAAACCAAGTAATAAAATGAGGTAAAAAGTTTCGGATATGTTGTTTAGATATTAAGCTATAAGTAAAATGATGGATGGCGACGTAAACCGCAGGATAGTAATGTAGTTGCGTACCAAGTAGACCCGATTCCATTGCTTATTTATGCGGGTTTGTAAACCGAATAAAGTGGAAGTAAGCAACAGCGGTCCTCTAGCAAAGTTATCTGCGGGTTCTATGTTTGAGCAAATATAAAATCGGACATCGTCGTCGCATCAAAGTGAATAGGGTTCTTCTATAATATATAAAGTTTTCAATTTAAACTTAATAATTTTTATATGTAATCGTCTGTACAGTAAACAGTCATAGCCCAGTGTGTCGTACCTTCTGCTGCCTGTAAAATAGACGCAGGAAAATCCTATAAGGCCTTTGCTGAGTATTTCACGATTTATTGAAACTTGTTCTAATAGTTGAGAATTAAATATCGCGAGGAAAACAAAGTATCCTCAAAGGCCTTAATCAGTCTTCAAAGTTATATGATATTCTGTCAATCCGTAATGGCTTGTGCGGACACAAGAATAGTACAACCAAGAGTACATTAAGGATGTATACATATGTAATTTATAATAGAAAATATTACATACGTCTTGGATAATAAAATCTGTAAAATCTGTTTGTTGGTTGTTTTGGTACTTCTTACGAGTATCTTAATATATAAAAATTACGTGTCACATGTTCCTCCGCGATGAACTCCTAAACTACTGAACCGATTTCGATCAAACTTTGTAACTATATGTAATTTGGTTCAACTTAAAAGATAGGATAGTTTTTATTTTGAACCCGGGTGAAGCCGGGAGCGGGCCACTATTACTATATAAAAATAACCTATAAAATAATTCTATGCACAGAGATGTGGCATACCCACATATCTGTGCATAGAATTTACAATTATTTCGATATGATATGAAACAATTAGTAGAATAATATTAGTAGGATTTAGTACAGGTTTCCATTGTGTTGTACAAAACTGTGCATTTCCAATACTTTTTTTTTCTCTCTTTTAAGTTGGAAATGAAACGTTAAAAGAAAAAGTAGAAATAGCATTGTCACTGACCACGTAAAAAGTTTTGGGTTCGCGTTGCCTTTGTGTGCCCGCTCTAGATAAATGGGGCATTTTCGTGAAATTCGTCCGCGTCACTTCTCCTAACAATGGAGAAGATAAATAATCTGTGTAAGAAAAGGATTCCGTAAACATAATTATTTGAACTTGCAATTGTAGCTGTGAAACGCTAATGAAAGTTCTCGAGCGTTGCTCGAGGAATTAACTTTATTTTTTTCCTAGCTTCAATTAGAGTACCTTTGTTTTTTTAGGGGGAATACTTTAATTAAATCCACAGGCTTACGGGAGATTTGCGAGACTCCGCGTCGGACCCTCAGATCCTTGATAAATGAAACTTGCATCGACATCGAAGTCTTGTATTAATTCACGCCGCGTTCACACCTGCGATGGCGCTTCGTTATTTTAATATAAGAAACGGGAGGTAGCACGACGTGGATTATGAAAGTGTCTTCCGATATCGGATATCTCGACACATCTGTCGGGCGGCACATTGAGTTGGCAGTGGGCGGGTCGCCCCGCAAGCCTACGCCTCCTGTCGGGGCCACAGGCAGTATAATCTGCCCCGGCACTGTATGAAACACCGGCTGGTGGCGTTTATGGCGCTATAATAACCGTATAAAACGCGACTTATTGTAGGCGTCGATATCGGACGTTATATATTTAACATTAGGCCCGCACTTTGCGACGCTGTCTTTCACACAATAAAGAAAAAAATTATTAGCAAAAGGTGTGTAAAAGACAAGCGGACATTCAATCAGATAGTATATTGCTTATAATAGACATATTGTAAGGGGATGGTTACTGTCATCAGATGAATTGATTAGTTTAAGACTACACAACCTGCTACAAATAAAGACTGTACTGAATAAGAAAACTTCGTTAGGAAAAGCAGCGGAATCACTTTTTGTGCTTGTTTTTGTGTCAAATAAAAATAATCTATGTCTGCCATAACTACCAAGTTTTCATTAGGAGTGAGCTCAACAGGCACTCAAATGAGCAACAGAGAAGTTGTACGCTGGCCGCGCTCAACGCTCCGGCGGCGTCCGAAACTTTTGTTATTGCTTCGCTTCATTATTGTAATACGAAATACGCAGTACCATAATTAAGAGATGCCCGGGAAATGTCCCTGCTGACGTAATAGTAGGCCAAAACTTTTATCTGCGAGCTCTTTTCGTGACAGAATGTTTGCTACGTAAATAATTGCCGGATTGTTTCTGAGCCGAGCTAATAATAACTAGTTAATCGTAGTTGTTGTTGAGAAGGGGCCACTCGTGCAAGACAAATGTCCATGTCACTGTCAACGGCCTTGATAGGACCAGTTTTTTATGAGGGGTGAATTTTTCAAAAGAACCCTATGAATCGAGGTAGGCATGGTTCTAGTCCCTAATAAACGTAATAACATGATTTTAAAAACCGTGCACATATTTCAAAATAAACAATGCCGTTCAACTCGTAAAAGTAGACACAGCACAAAGAAGGAAGTTATCGAAAAGGCAAACAGTTTATCGAAATTGCTGCACCGAAGTGTAATACTGGATTCCAAGACAAATATGTGCGCGGATTCTAATGCATTCATAGCGAAGTAGAATCTAAACGTAAACTTTCGTCGCGCGAAGAAAGTAGCAGATAAAAGATGTTGTAAAAAGAATTGGCTCCTCTTCATTTTCTCCATTGTGAAGTTGAATAGAACACGAACAATCAACTTTCTCGTCGAGCTGATTGTGTGGAGACACCCTTATTGTCTACGTTCAGGTAAATAAAATAGAAACACAATTGGCCCGCTACTTTGTGCGTCGAGATGTTCAACTTTTAAATTTCCCAACTTCTACTAAGTTATATTTGTTTACCACTGTCTGTATTGAATACACTCATCAACTTTTTTTTCCGCAATACTGTAACATGGTATAGCTAAATCTTTGTCACAATTCTATAGTTGGATCATAATATAAAGAAACGTACAGTCCAAAATAATATTTTTTTTTTCATAGACAAATAAAAAAAATATGTAAAAGAAAATCACTGAGATATACATAACGGCCCAGACGAGAAAATAAGTTACAAAAATAAAAAGGTTTAAAATTGCAATGAGCAGGTACTCTTATTAATATTAAATAATCAATAGGTGCAATAAATGATATTTTAAGGGTAATAATCTATATTGTAAGGGTATTGCATGAATCGTGTTATTTTTCTAGTTTGTTAAGTAATCTGTAAGAAACTTTAAACAAATACCATTATTTGTTTGCTTTCATTATATTATTTATTTGCATTTTTCAAGTAAACTAAAAATAAAAAATGAAAGGTCATTTGGTAATTGAAGTCTGTTATTGAAAACAGCTAACAAAAATGTGATTAAAACAAAAGTATGATCACATATGTATTTGGTTTTTGTTTATTCATCTTCTATTCAGGGACCTAAAACCCTCTTTTCAGTTATTATTAACAGGAGGTTAAACAACACAAAAGATTTACCTATAAACACAGACACGCATACAAAACGTTAAAATCACATAAAAGTAAACACGATGTATATTAGAGCTCAAACACACTTTCCCGCAAACAAGTTGGCAGCGACCGCAATGTGTGAAGAATTAATTAAAAATAAACATGGATGCCATAACATTTTTCACATTATATCGAAACGCACGACCTCGTCACGGACGTCTTGGTTGAATTAATCAAAACACTAGAAGGAAATTTCGCCACAAATCAAACGTATCGAATATTCTTTAGAGCGATACGTTAACGCGAGAAATATTTCGGAGAGTGGCCGTTAGGGAGCAACCAGCAGGACAATTTATCAAGGGTGACGGAACCCTCGTCCAATCGGTTGATAGCAATGCCATAAATATTTACTTTAATAAGATTCAGCCGCCTTATTCGCGACAGTGTTGTTTTACGACATACTTCGACCCGCGATTGCGACCTTACGCAAAGAGTACCTAACATTTTTACATTTCTACAAGTGAAGAGAAAATAAAAGTAATTGCTTCTGTTCAATTTAAACTGAATGATTTGAGACAGTTTTTTAAACTTAATACCAGAAAGCAACTCATTTGAAATTTTATGAAGGTTAATCTGAATGATCAAAATTGGAATAGCTCATGTAGCACGACACAAATATCAAATAATGTTTTGTAAACCAATATCGACAGTTAGAAACTGTTTTTCAGAAAAAACAGTTTCTAACATAAATTAATTGATTCAGTATGATTTTATTCCCAAACAATTGAAAGTAAGACCGAATAAATTTATCTTTATTTTTATTATTATAAATAAATATCTTCACACATTCCATACAGCACCATCTAGTTTCACAGTAAGCAACTAATGCTTGTATTATGGATACCAGGCAGTTGATATACTACATAGATTACTTTTTGTAAATACATACATATTATAAATACAAACATCCATGACACAGGTACAAAGGTAAAAGGTTAACACATAAACATTTGCCCCTAGCGGGATTCGAACCCGCGACCGTTTGGTTAACAGCTAGGGTTACTAGCCATTAGACCAAACGTGTCGTCAATTATGAAATGATAATATAAAATTTAATTGTCAAATGAGATGAATTAAAATGAAATGTGAAATGATCTTAAAAATAAGAGTGTATGTATCCTATGACGGTGTAAACATCTAAGGTTTTTATATTTATATTTTTTATATAAATAAAATAGTATCAGACGCTAAAGTTGGATAGTATTTCGGTTCCCTTCCGCAACAAATGAGTCGCAGTGCCTAATAGGACATAGGAGAAAATAAAATGAAGGTTAAGGGCAGAGATTTCTATAGGAGAATGGTATATAAATTTCCTTAAACACGCACTGTTAAAGGCAAAATAGGGACGGAAGAAGGAAAAAGATAGTTCAAGTGAAACCGACTGTATTTACACTGCCAAGTCTTACAAGCTAATGAACAAAACGTGAAAAATACATACAAACAGACAAATATAAAAGAACACAGTAATGTAAAATAAAAATAGAAAACGGCCAGTGATATTCCAAAAAGGTCGTCAACACGCACTAATTCCGAGGTGCTTATTCAATGTGTAGGAAAAACCATATAAATACAACAAATTTTAATAAAATCAAATGTTAACAGTCGAAAGCGTTTCAAGATTCCCTGATATTACATCGTTTGTTTCGCATTGCGGCTTTGATACCAAAATTGAATTCAAAGAATGCTACTAGGATTTCTAGTATTGAAAATTCGGAGAAAATATGTACAAAATATGTAGCCAAAATAAAATATCTACAACCTGCAAATGCAAAGAGAAAAATTTTAATTCCATGGAAACTACAACTGAAAAAATAATATGGTATTAAGAAATGGAGATTATCCATTATAATTGATGATAAATAAATGAGAAAGATCGGCAGATATTTTGACGGCCATGACTTTTCACCATCGCCAAGTAATGCGAGAAGCTGATAGTTCGTGGCGATTCTAACAAGTTATATAGCATAAATAATAAGTGGAAGGATGCTTAATGTATACACCTACATTACAATCTTAAAAATTCACAGAAAATCATACCTTTAAAATAATAATTAATGGAAAGTAGTAAACGTTCAGACTATGTTGTTAAAGGAACATTGTTGTGAAGACGTGCCTGTAGCGTTAGATGCAGGATAAAGTAGATCGCAATATAAAAGGGGAAAATTCTTATGTTAATAAACAGAATAGTGTGGTTACAAAAACAACTAATAACTCCTAAGTAAACTTCATTATAACCTTTTGCAATAAAGTAAAATCATTAATCGAATAGGTTGTAGGTGTGAAAACTACGAACACTCGGCTGCCGCAACCGTAAATCATAATGGCTCTTGTGCTTTCGCAGTAAATTTTACTCTCAAGAAGAAAAGTGTGAATCAAGTAATGCGGTTTTAATTGTAAAACGGAGCGGCAGAATTGGTAGGGGTGGAAGATATTGTGATGCTAGTAGCGCTCCACGGTCTCGCGCGAATGAAGAGGTCGCTTGCACGTACACTACGCTTCACTTGTTAAGAAGACCGCAGTGGGAAAGCCAAATATTTACGATTGCAGCTGAAATACAAAAGTTAGCACTGGAAAAAGAGCCATCTTATGTATCACAATGGAACCACAAAAAATATAACACGATATAGATCTGAATTATTACCTAATACTTTTAGAAGTATTTTCGAGTAATTTCGAAAAATATACTCATAACTGAATGCAGATAATTGAAAGAAAAAAATTGATGATAATGAATATCAGAATAATAAATACAAAAACAGATACTATGAAGAAAGAATAACTGCATTGACTATAATTATGCTAAACCACTTGTCAAAAGCAGTGCTTTCATAGATAAAACCATTTTAAAAATATGTATTAAATATAAATTAATGTACAAATCTTAAATATCTTCTTAAATAAGATATTATATCTTTTAATATTTTTTCTATGATTTATATTGACTAAGATTGTAGGTAATCATCTGTGGTAGTAGCGAGAGTTGTACTTAAGGTTGTGCCCATCTGAGTTCTCAAGTGACTGATACAATCGAAGATGGTTTATTGCACTTCTACGTGTGTTTGCTAAACACTACACACTAGTTTCCTCTTGATTTTGGCAGTATTGATGTTTAAGTTTGACCTCTATATAAATTGAAAATCCCTTTTAGCCATTTACTAGAAAAAGTCCAACAGTGTTAGCGTAAATATTAAAATCGATCTCACTCAACACCACTCAGAGGTACTGCATAGTATTTAACAAACATATTCATATCGAGTATTAGTTGAGCCTGTACAGGTTTTGTTATGTGACTGTTAGATATTTTTTAGTTTTGTTTTCCACGACTGAAAAGCCATACTACATATAGTTTGAAAGTTCGAAATTGTTTGATGGTTTGAAATCTGAATGCTTGAGCTCCGGATAATACCGGGAATTTCGATTCCGATAAATTTATACACATCTATTCGGATTTCACATAATATGTATAGAATTTACCTATTAATTTAGATAAAAGAAATCATGAATGTTATGGTGGTTTAATAATTAGACCGGAAAACACAGCTTCGGCTTAGTTCACAGATACAAACTCATCGATTTATGGTCGCTTCTTTTCCTGATCAGTGTAGAGTTAACAAAATCCTAGTTTTGTAATAGTACTACATAAAGTTTGTGCCATTAAAGAAGAGAAATTATTTTGTGTTTCAATGTAAATCGCCAACAGACTTATAGTACTTTGACAACAAAATTATTTACAAAATATCCTTCATCCTTCTAATAGTTCTTAGAAAAATTATCTGGTATCACTTAAAAGTTCTGAATTTTTTGTTCTAAAAGGGAGAAATTTGAATTGTATATTTTAGATGATGGCTAATTGATCGTATATTTTAGGTGTTGTAAAAAAACGCTAAAGATGCTTTAAAAAGTACGAATTATCTGACAATCCCCTATTACTTTGATCCTATCAACTCTTGATAAAATATTCTGCATCCTACTTAGTTCTCCGAAAAATAAGTAGTCATTCCTTAAACAATTTTTTCCTTTGAAAGGGAGTTTTTGAGGATATTGCATTTAAAAAAAGCTGAAGTCTTTGAAGAAAGTATGAGTCATTCTGATACATTTACAAGTCGATTTTACACACAATACAGTTTCATCCGACTCTTTGTTCGCGACGAAGTGCTTGCACACACCAAGCACCTGGCACAAGTGGCCAACAATAAGTGCTGAACATATTTGCGAAGCGCGATTACGCGTTCAGAGAAGTTATTGAGGATAAGTTAAAACCGCGTTTTCATTTTAGAGGTGATAACTTTATTCTTACATTTCTGCAAAAAAAAAAAAATCAATAATAGTCATGCTTCTATAGGATTCTTAATTATTTTATATATTTAGGGCCTCTTTCACCATGTGTCAAGTAGGCTAACCGCCAATTAAAATCACCGGTAACTGGGAATGATGGAGATGATATACCTTTGTTTGTACGGTAAAAGTCCCAAACATTAAAAAGAAAATATTTTAAAAAAATCGCCTGTCGAAGGATTCAGTAAACCGAGTGCATAATTTAATAAAACATAAAATTATTTCTAAAAGTAACTAATCAACACTTTACTTGCATTTGGTGAAAGAGGTATTAAATATTATTTTAAACTATAATGCAGATTTAAATTTTATATTGGCGTTTTAAATTTAAGAGATGAAAAGATTCTTAAGAATCACATTTTTATCATAATACTCGTAGGTATTTAAAAAGTGTGTGTGTCAGCTCCGACGCACGACTGAAGTTTACTCCTTACGAACGATTATAAAATACATAAATTAGTAAAGCTTATTATAAATGTTAGCTTTATTAGTTTGTTATTTTTCTCAATTCAAAAATAAAAATCAGTGGATATAAATATATTATATGTATTATATTATATTAATATGTATTGAAGCATATTGTAGTCTGTAATGCGTAACGTGTAACATTTGATTTTACTCCCATAAATTTTCATACCCCGGGCTTATATATGAAAATCGATTCTTAAGGAGTAAACTCCAAAAATTGTATCATCATATACATCCTTATTTTATCAAAACCATAAATTGTAAATAGTGAAATAATTTCATGTAAATTGCTTTGACCAGTTTTCGCTTGTCGATCGCCTTAAATAAGCACAATTATTTATATCAGTTTTAATCCTAATATCAATTAGTGAACTTTTGATTGATATAAAACACATCTGTAAATCATACAAGTAATTGTAATTTTAGTAAAAATCATTACGTTCATACATCAAAGTTGGTCTTTCATATTAGGTATATATGAGACTAAATAAACAATACTTTGTGTTGAACTTACAGAATGAATCATTCCCTTTAAATATTAATGAACTGCTATGTAATTAAGTAATGGGGGGTTGATAGTGCGTTACATTTTATGTTCATCTAATCAGGGCTGTAATGGTGTTATGAGATTACAAATTTGCAGGTAGGTCGCCAATAAAAATGAGTATAAAGAGAGAGTTAACGGCGAGAAGTAATCGTGGGGCGAACCGTTGTTTTACGACCTCGACTTTGCATATCCCGACAGATGTTAGAACAATAAACCCGAAAGAGACGTCGGGGTATTGTGCCGAGTTGTTACTTGTTATTCCATCGAAATCTATCCTTTATAGGTTTAGAAATGCGTTCTACAACAAGTTTATGAAACAACTGCGCGTGAATACATATTTAATGTGTTTCCAACTACACGTACGCTTTGCATTGTTGGTAAGAACATTGTTGCAATTCTATGCAATCTTTTCTGGATAATATGATAAAGTTGCTATGTCTGTAACAGACGAGAATGTTGCATACAAAAAGTATAAAAAATATTTTTACTTACTTAATAGTTATGTAGATCATAATATTATGTTACCAAATAGCCTCTTAAGCGTTTTTGATTTTATATCTAACTAGCTGTTGCACGCGACTTCACCCGCGTAAGTTAATAAAATATAGCCTATGTTACTCAATGATAATGTAGCTTTCTATAGGTGAAAGAACTTTCAAAATCGATACAGTAGTTTTTGAGTTTATTCAATACTTACGAACATACAAACATTAATATATAAAATTCCGTGAAAAATAATCAAACTTATGGTGAAAACCGTATCAAAATCAGTTGCGTGGTTTAGGAGGAGTTAGCGGCCAAACAGACAGACGCAGGAAGCTAATTCCAACAATAAAACTTGTCTTTAGCATGTTTAAGTACCTACAATATATATATATATATTATTTTCAAAGCAATTTTTATTTCATTTAAATTCTTCATTAAACAGTGCATACTTCTAGTATTTAGCTCTTGTTTCAACCTTAAACTGGCCACTATTTATTGCAGACCTTCTAGCTAATAAAAGTTTCTACCTCATTGAAAACGTCTGCTGTTTTAAAAATTGGATCCTCTTTCATATTTAAATTTGAAAAGTTGTCCGGAGCGTTCGGTCCGGTTACGGTAAAAGCGTATTACTTATGAATCAATAGTTAATGAGTATCAATGGGAGGCTTTTGAAACTCGTCCAGCTCTGTGTGCATTCTCGGCGCATCATTAATATTGAAAGTTGCTCCCCCGTCCATTGTCTCGAGAGAGCCTCTTTGTACACTATACGTCTACTCCCTCACAGGAACCAACTACTCATTTCTCTTACTAGAAACTTTTCATTTGACAAATTTTTTTTAAAGAGCAGCATTAACTTTCAGCTATCACATTTTCATACAATTACTCCTTTATGTTTGTCTCTCCATTGACATTTCCATCTTTTGTTAAACTTTCAACAATTTTTATATCTGTCATTTTTATTTAACTGTTAATTACAACCGCGTCGCTGAATTACAAGAATAAATAGAAAGCAGAAAAATTAAAAATGTATTTTTCTCATTTATATAAGAACTTTCTCGTTCCAATGAAATTACTCGCGACTCTACTAAAGCTGGGAAGTAGGTGTAATTGTTATTTTTTTTTTTCCATTTTGCGCTTTGACTATACAACGGGAATATAGTATTTTTCTCGTGAAACTATTTTCATTAAAGCTACTGGCGTAGAAGGAGTTTATAGAGGGACAAATCGACCGGGCGCCGATAGATTGGGAATGTTCAATTTCGACGCCAGCCCCTTGATGAAGCTTCGAGGCTGCCAGTAATTGTCGTAGTCATTAACATTTACGATAATGACCTGGCTGGGATTGACGTTGCTTGTTCCCTACAGCGTCGCCTACGATACTCGTATAATAAGCACGAGATACTGTTGGGGCTAATCCGTGTGTATTCTGTGTTAGACGGAAACTGGGCGACACTTGGATTGATAAGTAGTTTATAATAACGCGTTGATGGTACATTGACACGGTATATGTTCTTATATATATAATCTAAAAATTGGCCTCATAAAACTATAATTATGCGTAAATACTCGACCCTCACAACAAAAATTTCAATATCGAACAGAGTCGTATAATAATAGAGTATATTCAAATGGTATATAATATTGAGTGAATGAGATGACTGCTACGCTATGAGCTACGCATAATATGAATCACTGCTACGCATCCAAACCACGTCCAAACTAAAGTGGTTATTCCACCGTATGATATAAAATTACAAATGTTTTCTATAAACACTAAGTGCAAGACAGTTTCGTTTGTGCGACTGAATGATAGTGTGTTCATTGGACACAGTATCTAAGGTTCATGCGCGGAGTCACTAATCTTTGTATTATGATGCTATATTTGGCGGCGTTGTCGCTTAACTAAATTTATATTCATGTTACACCTACGCCATAAAGTAACTGTATTATTTTGGATATATGTCTAACGGTAAGGGAGTTGTCACAATGAATGTCGTTCTAAAGGACGAGGGCGTGGGAATAATATGATTAAATTCCGCGCGTAAGTGACAAAGACTTATGAATATAAATAATAAAATTTTAATAATCCAATAGCATAGCTCCTTGTTGAGGTCAACCGTGAAATACAATTAAACTACCCTTGTAGTTTATCGGTCAAGGTGAAATAACATTTTATTGTTTCAGTGAGTCATGAGTATATTCTGAAAAACTTAAAACTTTAAAATGCGATCATGAAAATGTCTTCAATAATGTTTCAATGTGAAGTAAGTAGTAATTTGTTGTGCGATTAAATAAATAACATATTAGGAAAATGTAATGCATTTTTATTTCAAGTAAAAGCTGCAATAAGTTAGATATTGATATTTTATACATTAGATGTTTTAAACAATAACTAGTTCCCGGCTTCGCCCAGGAAAAAAAACTTAATTAGATTTTAGTGTATAAAAAGATAAAAAGATATAAAGATACCATGGAAAATTATCTAATTGACTTCAAATCTAGCGACTTCAAATTGTACTATCTAAAGATATTTTAGTTATTAAAGAAAACCAAAGTTCTTAAACCAGCAAAAGACATTTTGAATTAGTATAAGTATGTGATACGTATAATTTTTTTTTGTGGTGTTATATATTTCTAACCAATACTTTTATAGAGAATGTTTTTTAAAACAACACCGCATCATATTTTTATCAATAATACTTTATTTTAATATAATTATAGATCGGAGTATCGGAGTACGTGGGAATTCAAAATGATGATAAGTTTTTGGTCTATTTATAATTTATATCTGTATAATGTATTGATTGTGCTTTATCTAACTAAGGCTTCTTCATTTTTGTACTGTTTATTTCTAATAAAATATAATAACTGCTTATTTCTAAAAAAAGGTGAAAATACTTTCGACCTTGAAGTCTATCATGAAATATTTACGAAGATATGTCATGTTATGTATTTATGTAGTCATGATAATGTTGAAAAATTGTAATTATCTCCAATATCGGCATACATTTAACAATTTAAAAAGATAATCAAATAAATATTGATCACTAGCAGCTTAGCTGTATTGCATTTCCTGACATAACGTCATTTAAAGCGTAGGCCGCGACTCCTCATCTCCAAGAAGCCATATGCCGCATGGGCCTGCATATGCATGATTTGCGCATATTAATAACGAAGCGGATTACACGCTCGTCAATGCGCTAGTGTGTGTTTCAACTTGCGGTTGCATAAGCTTCTGTAATATGTACACTAAATCACATAATACATAATACATCTGGTTGGATATTAATAAAGTTTAGTTTAACTAATTCAATTAGACGACGCTCTTGAGATAAAGTTTGGCAATGCACCTACAACAGTTTTAAGTGACGTCACTTGCTAAAGGTGATTCAGCTACTGGACTTATATTGATTGATGTATAGTATGAACTATCTATAGTTGACATATTAAAAGAATATTTATGCAGTTCAAATTATTCATAAATTTTTCTCGCTACACAATTATACATATACATACAAGAAAAACATAAATCAGCAAAGTTTCCACTAAATTACTAAAACATAAATTATAAGTCACTACAGTATACACTACAGAATACAGAATTTTAGTCGAGAAACATAAATAAATGTTAATAAGTAATCCTTACTTAGTAGCACAATAGTTTGTTATAGTAAAATGTAGAGTACAGAATTTCTTACATTAATAAGTCAAAGAAATTTTAAGAGGAACAAATAAAATGGACCTTGACTTACTTCAGGACTAACTACGACTGCTTTTGTTGAATAGTCAATGAATACAATACTTTGTCGTTTCGCTGAGAAACACATGAAACATGTACCTTTGCAGAGCTACTGAGTGACTCGTGAAAGTATAAAATATTACATTGTCATGGCCCCAAAGTTTCGCTAAAGTAAATTGTGAAACTGTAGATATGATTTTCTTGGATGTCTAAATTTTATTGTAAAAGGAAAATACACTAACGACTGTATTCCAACTAGGTGACTATAAACAGATGTTTTAAAATTACAGGTTTCTTCATTCAAGGCCAGTAATATTTAGTATTTCTAATCTAGTTGAACCTTGTTTAAGATATGTTCCAACATGTTCGATTGAAGAAAATATTTTTAAAGTATAAAGATGTTTTTATTATTTGTTTTTAAAGTAAAACACAGCAGAAATACAAACGTTTTCCTACAAAAATACGTAATCCCAGTCTTAAGAATTTTTTCAAAGCCTTGATAGGGGCGCGGTACGATACCAGCGTCTTGTATGCATGTAGTCGAAAGACACGAAGCCACGATGTAAACACACCTTAAATGAGGATAAGGAACCGTTCACAATGAGATAAAGTTTTTATTTTAAATAATAATTACAAAGAATTTAGAATCACTGTTGAAATACATCATAGTAAAATTAACTTCAAAGAAAATTATTATTTTTTTGATATCTGGTTATACTTTTACCGAAAATCATGTTCAAGTTTTAAAAACTATAAGTAATATACACTGACATTGATTTACTTACAAGTACTACTAAAGTAAGATCACCAACTATTATATATTTTCAGCCAGAATATCAGAAAATATATAAGCAGACATTACTAATTTCCTATCGACTCATCAATCAGATAAAATATCTTTTTAGACTACACTTGAAATCAACTTTCTCGGTACCTGCAGTTATTTTGTATGTCTAAATGTAGAATTGCAATTTCCTCCGTTCGCTATGAACACGCTCTTATCTCCCCGCCTGCGGCAGAGGCGCACCTCGTCCCATAATGATGCGTCTCGAGAACTCTCTAAAGGCCTTGCAAATTTTAATTACAACATATTAGTTTTCTTTTACGCGCGGTCACGCACGGTTTTTTAAATTTTTTTTTTATATTATAGAAACACAAGATATGTAAATTCTTAGAATATAATTCTTAAAAAAAATCCGAAGAGAAATCATCAAAATTATAAACAAATTTTATGTTATAAAATACAAGTCATTTTTTTTTATTATCAAATTACTAATATTAAAATAATCTATTTTATGACAGTAAAATATCTTTACTATTGCGGTGACCTTCGGCCGGTAAATTTTTTTCCTTTTAAAAAAAACTACATCACATGATTAATAATAATATATCAAAAGGAGTTTAACGACATTTAAAGACTACAAATTCCCAGTACAATATCTTTTTTTACAAGAATCCATCACGGATACCCACCGGTTATGTCGGACTAGTGCCCCGAGATGGAGATATAATATTTCTTCTGTCTGTCTAATAAACTTTTAATACCTTTGATGTAACTTTAAAAATAATTTTATTAAAAAGTTAGTATAATTTGCATATTTATCACAACCAGGTTAGTTGACAGTACGAGTAGTGTAGATGATGTGTGATTTCGATCGTGTTGTTTTTTTAATTTCAATAAATAGTGTATTTCAAAAAGAAATAAAAATATTAATGAGATTAACTTTTATTTTATAACATGTCATTCTTTAAATAATGTATTATCCACACATGTACTCTACACTGAACAAATATAAATTATTCATTTTTACCTACGTACAAGTAGAACGAAAATAAAAATGCAACACGACGTTGCATTTTTAATATGAAAACTTCGTTGTTTCCGTCAAACAATTACAGAATAAGTTAATCTATCAAGGGGCTATTTTTATCACCCAATAAGTCAACATGTACCAGGGAAATCGATATAACTATAAAGGGGCCACCATTTCTTTCTAATAAATAATTCTGTACCTACACTTGTTTTAGTGAAGTCTCTATCGATCTAGAAAATAGTGCTAAACCGTTTTCTGACTAAAGTAATACCTACGTTTATAGGTTTATTTTATCGCTTCAACACTCGTAAGTATAACAAAGTATAAAACTTTTCACCTCGACTTGCCTTGACTTTCATTGTTGAGACTTTCGCACTCATTAGCGGTAAAGTATTTATAATATTAAACTCTGAACTTTAACTAGTTTACTCTTTGCTAAGAGGAGTTGAGAAGGGAATTCACTTTTTCTTGGCCCCTTGTATATTATAGTTGCGGTCCCGTCGAGTGTCCGATTCTCCTTTCGAGGGTGGAGTGACGTTGCATTCCCCCGGCACTCGATGGTCGCTTCTAATGAAGCCTCCCGTGACCGACTACAAAGTAACCACCCCACCACACTTTGCCTCACCCCCCCACCTGTGTCACTACAGAGATGTTTTTAAGAAAAAAATTCAGAATGACAAGCCGCGAATAAAGACAGTATCTTAGACACGGTAGGAAAAATGCTTTATTCCTACTGACTTAATTTTATTTCTTTTTTTTCTTTCAAAATAAATACTATTAAAAGACATCTTTTGGGTTGTTCATTTAGTTCTTAAGTTGACTGGTAGTTCAATGGACGGGCACACGGCGTTTCGCAGACATTTAGGCAGCCCGTGTCGAAGCAGTAGCTAACCCTCTTACAGAAGACTACCATGAAATAACAGCATGTCTGCTGTTATAACCTATACCTTCATAAATCTTACTATGGTCGACAGCACATTTGCAGCATCTGTGGCTTTGCTTGTTTCCTTTCCTTAGACGACGGTAGTCACCTACCATCAAGTGGACAGTTAGCCTGCCTCTGCCACCCTTCATAATATTTAAAAAAAAAATTAATTATATCATAATAGCTGTAATTTTGCTTTAATCAAATACGCCCCATCCGAAGCTGAGACGGGTCGTTAGTGTGTAATAAATAATATTCTCATAAAAATACAATTACCTACAAATAAATGCATAAGTAAGGAAGAAAGCGGTCTAAATACGTCCTCTCGTCGAGTAATGGACTCCAATTAGTAAGTAAATAAATGTGAGATATTGTGGTTTTGCACATTAGAACTTTCAAGCTTCCTTAATCCTATCAGAATCTAGTGTTGCCTAGGCAACGGTAACCACCATAGAATGACTATTTCGTTGTACTGCTTGACGATCTTTTTATAAAAAAAAAAGATTCAGACACTATTGAGCCATCATTGTTATTATTACCAAGCTTGAGATAAAATATGAGTGCTCAAATAGCACGCAGATGCGGCGAATTCAACTGATCCTTCGCCCCCGGGAGTGAGAAACAAACATCGTAAAAACTCGTGAATATTGCAAACAATTCGCAAAGTTGTAAGTGGAGCATTTTTCTCGTTTGAAGAATTTCGTGTGCTCCATGCGAATTGAGGAATCAACTTCTTACCTAAGAACACGACACCGACTGGCCCAACGTTTTGTACCTATTCGGAGAATATCTCGGTTAAATAAAATTCCCTTAACGCGGTAACCGGTACTAACGACATCCGATGAAAATTTCTATTAAATAATATTTCAAATAATATGCATTTAATTAAATAATTGTTTAAAAACCTTGTTTACATATTATAATATTATAAATAAATGTCAGAAAACACTTTAAAAAACGTGTTACAACGAAAATAACAACATGTGAAACATGTTTACGACATGTTGAAAGTTTACCTAAGACTTTTGACAATATTCTCGGTAGAAACACCGAACTTCTAGAGTTATAACATATTTTGTCTATGTACATACATAAGTACGTTATGTATAGAGTTACATTGTAGTTGTCAAACCAAATCCTATCTTACAGTAGGGAATCCTATTTTATCATAAGTCTAGTTGATTAAATAATATTAAGTAAAGCTCGACAGACAGGCTGCTTATAATGATGTAAAATTATTAACTACTTATTATGACAGTTAGTAATCCATGTGAGGAAGCACTATTTATTTGTGAAAGACTATTTATTTGTGTGATAGTCTTGACTTGATGATTTATAATTGATATAGGATAGAAACTACAATAAATTTCAAGCCACTATGTAAAACTAGAATATACAAGTACATTATAATTTATAGCTGTCGAGAGAAGCTATTGGTATGTCTTTTTATTGATTTCCCATCATATTCATATGATATAAATATTCATATCATATATATTATTTATAATTAAATGGCTATTAATGGTTATGTAGATATAAAAGATATAGCTTTTATAAAATATAACCTATTTTACTCGCTGATAATGTAGCTTTATATAGGTGAAAGAATTTTCAAAATCGGTCCATTAGTTTTTAAATTTATTCATTACAAACATACGAATCTTCTCTCATTATAATATTAGTATGATAATATTCATATGATCAACAAATAAATAATTATTGTATTCACTTTTAAAAGTATTTTCCTAATCATATTTTTGAGTATCAACGTTCACGTGTTGTGCAAAAGAAGTCCGCTCCCATACAGATGTCGCTGGCGTCACTCGCGTCTTAAAAGGTGAATATGTTTACAAGCAGCGAACTCGTCAGCAAATCCTCAGCCGAGAGCTGCTTCTTACAAATTGTCGCCGGAGCGCCGGCGGCTATGCCGTGTTATGAAAACTCCGGGCCACAGGTAAAGAGAGCTTCAGAGCAAACAATTTGTTCACCGCTTACACACTGAATAAATATTCTTGTCTCGTATATTTTTATTTTCTTGATAATACCTAACAGGATCAACGCTTATGTATACGTAAATTCTGTGGCATTAAAAATATATAAAACAAATTATAATATATATTTTTAATATTTTAATAGCGATCGCTAGCGACTTAATGTACAATAATAGACAGATACTCAGAAGATAAGCAAAGCAGCAACACAAATAATATAAAAACGAGTCTTTTTATTCTTATAAAGCTCAAAAAACACACGTGCTCAAAAAATATATTAATCTTCTTTAATAGTATATATTGAAGTCGCTTTTCGCGTGTTCGATATATCCGCTAACTTCTAAACTACGCAACGGATTTTGATGCAGATCTCACCATTAGATAGATAACTTGTCACGGAAGGTATATGTAATAAATGTTTTTAAGTAACTAGAAAAAAATAATACTACTAAGTCGCCGAAACTGTGTAGTGACTACGTCTGTGTTTCTCCGTTAACTACTTCTGTTTAGAAGGTTCTGTTTATGTTGTTTAACCTAAAAGATTTTGATATGGTTTTCACTAATAAAAAGAGAGATAAACGAGAAAAGTATGGATATATAGAAAATTGCATCTTGAGCGAAGCCGGGAGCGGGTCGCTAGTTGTTTATAATAGCTTGAATGTAAATTTTACTAATTGCTAACTGTAGCAATTAGTAAAATCGAAAGATCAATTAATGATATCTTGAAATTTTTTAACATTCTGTCTATTATTATTAATATAGATGGTAGGGATATTATTTTCAATAGTTTCTAAGTATAATTACATACATCAAAAGGTATGCAATTATAAGTTTTGTTCCAAGCGTAATTATACACACTTTTTTGTATGTATAACATTAAAACTTTTGTAAAAGGAAAGAGCTTTTTTTTCCGATAAAAAACACAGAAGAGTGAAGAAAAACAGAAAGAATTCCAAGACAGAAGAATCCCAAAATATTTGCAACTGAAATAGTAAATCCTAAATGAAATAAATTTATTTAGCGAGCACGCCCCTTAGGATTCGTGTAATGACCATCTCCACTCAATTATTACAAGTCGCCGTCGTAAAGCAATTACCGTAATAGTCCACTTAATACAAACGACGACGTTTACAGTAAATATTATGTACTGTTATTGGCAAATCCTTGTATTTATGTACCGACAATTATTTCCTTCCTAATTGCAAGAGCGGCTTGCGTTTCGACATTAATGAACGCGGGTGTAACGGATATTTTGACTGTATCTAAGAAATGATGTTTTATTCGTCAAAACGAAGTTAATTTGTAATATTTTGACCCGTAAGATAAGTCATTATTATTAATAATGATGAATTCAATGCTGTCATTATAAAATAGGTATAATATCATTATTAATAGTTTGTCTTGATTGTTGCTAATGGTAATGATAGTATATTATGCTTGCGGTGATTTATTGTAAGATTAATTGTAGTACCTTTTAATTACAGGGAAAGTATTTAAATACAAATTTAATACTAACACAGTGTAAGAAAGCAACGGTCAGCAATCTCAAACGACACTGTTTTTTTCGACAAATATAATAATAACTTTACGTGGTTTTGTTAGTTTTTAATATCTATATGTATCAAACTAAATACATAAATGCGGTACTAATAACTATATTATGTAATTATAATATGTAATTTTTAATTTGAACTCACTTAGATAGAAATACAGACACACTGGTTTTTGAGCTTGGTACTAAAGTTCTGTACTAAAGTTTAATAGGCTACTTTTATTTCTTTTTTCATATTTTCATACACAATATTTAAGAAAAACCTTCCAATTTTAATATGTGAGAAGCTGTTTTATATATATTTGTGCAATATTGCACTTTAATTCATAGGTCATAAGGTTGCACTTATTTTGGCAAAAAATATGTTCGATGTGAAATTAGTCCTTGTCTTAAATGAAATTGTTGATACTGTACTGTAGATCCCAAGTACTAGTTCTTTATTGGAAGTGAGGGGTCATGTATTAAGGCTACATTTGTATTATGACTACAGAACACGCTGTTGATAATTGCTGGTGGCCGAGTTGCGGAAGTAGATAAAATACGTTCACGCACGCCTCGATCGCAGTTTAACGGAACTCCACTGTTCCGGAGTTCTGAATAGTACCATTGCCTACATTCACTAAGATAATCATACGCTATTATAGACAAATATGTTTGTAGTAACCCATATTTTTATATACGTTGATGATCGGAACTGTACTATGCATCTATAAACGTGTATGTTGTTGGTTTAGTATGAGTTTCTCAGTTAAAGTCTTCTTTGGTAGAGAAAAACAAAAAAAAAGCATTCTAAATTTAACTGATTTTGACTATATGTATCCAATATATCGTTGAGCTACTTTACGGATAGCATATGAATCAGCGCAATGTGATTGATATATTTGTTTTGATACAATAATACAAATGAAGTAACTTGTTATCATCATTTTGACGCTTTTTCATACTTTTTAACACTTTTTTGGGGGAAAACACAAATAATACAAGCTCAGTATTAAACTAGAAGCAGGTAGCAAAAGATCAATTGTAAGTAATAATTACCATTATAGTAGAAAACGGCTAAGGAGAACAATTAATTTTAACTTAAAACTATCTTCAAAAAATTTTCATTGAATGTAGATAATAACTTAAGAATTTAAGAACTTAAGATTGCGTTCAGATACTGTAAGAAAAAGAATTTCATCTTGTGTGAGATGAACAAACTGTTTTAGTAAATATTTTACACGGAAAGAACGTATTCTAGTGAATTTTGTCTTATGATTTAAATTTCTATTCGGGCTCTTATTTACTCTCTCTTTCTCTGAATATCGAGAATAAGTTTACGCATTCGCGAAGTTAGGAAACAGTAAGCAAAACAGCGACTGTATCTACTGCGCTGAAGGTTGATAACTATCTTGTTTAAGTGGTATGAACTGTGGAATAGCTAAAAAGCACGTTCGAGATTCGCACAGACTAACGTAAATACTTCTAATCTTGCGTCCGTAACCGGCGAAGTTGCACGCGACCTGTGTAAATAGAGGCCAGGTGACTCCATTTCGCACGACTTGGGTTTACTCGAAATACGATTATGCATCTTGACTTTGGCTCCCCATTCAACTCTTTCTAACTACTAAAATTTTAGTAACATTGTTTTAGTTTAAAAAAATACATAGTTTGGCCAAAGGCCTTGTTAAAAATTGTCCAATACTTGTTTTCCAACTGAGTTCGTGGTTTTACAGGCTTATACAATAGAAATGAAAGTTTGTTTGGAAATACTAACTGAAGTACCTAGTTTTTATTATATATTTAAAATTTGGCTTAATTTCACATTAAGCAGCAAGATAATAATATGTGTATCCATTACAATTTTGCAGAATTGTCATATTCTGAAGTAATAAATTCTTAGAACATTCTTCAAAGTTTGATTTTGTTCGTCATAAATGGTTATGGGTTATCAATAAATATGAAATATTTTAAAAACAAAACTTTTTTGGCATGGAAAGCGATCTTAACTCCATCTGTATTCTGTAAATAAACTGCAGCCACTAGGAGAGGTCTCTATAAAAATCACTTCGTGGCGATTTGTAATATTGGATTGTATTTTAATACTAGTTATTTCACTGTTCACTAATAATTACATTTTCTCTTAATGCTGGTTGTTTGTAGGCCATAACACATGTTTGTGACACAAAACAGTGAGGCGTTGGTAACTTTTAGTGTTTATTATAGGACGATACTCCGGAGGAGTGAATTCTGGCTGTAACAGCAAACACAAGTTCTCATTCTGCTCGCATTTGCAGCTCTGAGTCTTTATAAAGTTTCTGTTCTTAATAATGTTTCTTAGTCTAGTCCAATTAGGTAATAAATTTACCAAATTTTATATGTTTCTTAAGTTTTTTTAAAGTAAAGAATAGTGTTAAACGATTATTAATCTCGTGTTGAGATGTAATGATGAAGCGACGTACTCGTAGCTGTAAATGTACAGATGTAGCCGTCGGCAACGCTGAGCTGAGTACGCCATGCGAGCGAGTTTCCGGCCCGCGCGCCGCCTATCACCACCGATAACACGACCGCTGAAGGTATATACTCGTATATAATATTATACATAATCTAAATACATCACTGTACAATATTATACATTAGCAACTATTGTCTACTACATATTTACTTCATATTATATTACACATATTGCGTAAATGCTCTAATGTATTTAGAGACCAACATATACCTATTACGATAACATTACGTTTGAAAACGAACAGAAAATTAATTTCACTAGCACGTGCACGTGTGTAATTACAAAAACATAGTCCGTAAAGGGAAATGGAATGCAATTAAGTTAATCCGCACTAGTGCTATCTCATCCACACTGGCGAGGAGGCCGTAATGTGCGCCCCACAAGCGTTCCGGTCTTATCTACTCATCTTATTATAGAACATTGATCCCCTTTTTATAAGCCGACCGAGTGGAAACCGAGATAGCTGCGCTTATTTCCGAAATTAGTTTCAAACTACAACGTTATCGAAACTTGTACACGGCTCGATTGGACCAATCTGTGTAATATTACACAAGTTCTTGATTAAATTTAATAAAACCAAGACGGTTACCTAATTGCGCGAGCTAACTTCTATTAATGTCTGTTCGATTTGCACGCGAGTTCTGCGAGATTAGATCGTTCGCTCGTTATGCGCGCCGCCGAGAAATTTCATCGAACAAAAGATCCGGTCCGAATTGTAATTCGACGTCACGATTTGTGATTGAATCATTTGGAAACGTGGAATCGAAAATGAGAACGGCCGGCGAGTGGATGGTGGCGCGATACTCGCGTAATGAGATCTATCAACGCGGTTGATTTCGCCGCCCGATACCGCACTTTAATTGCGGGACTTGATGTTCATATCACCCTCGTAAATTATATCGCTCGTGGAAAGTGTCACATTACACAGGGTTTAGTTAAAATTGATTTGACCGAGATAAATTATGGAGATGTTTGCCAACGTATTTGTAGTACATTACTCTTTTTGTAACTTTTCGTGTCTGTCTGTACTGCCGCTTACTCCTTCTAAAACACGCATTTAATTTTGATGCGGTTTTCACAATCAGTTAGATAATTTTTCATAAAAAAATTTATGTAAAACTAATTGATTTATTTAGGCATAATATTTTTTAATTACTTATGTTATACAAACACTAAATGCTACGGGAAGCTTACTGCAAATACACAAGCGAAAACCGCATTCAAATCGTGTATGTCGTTTTTAAGATTAGCATGCACAAACGCAGACAAACAACGTTTTTATATAAGTATTACTTTTTTGCCAACATACCATAATTATTATTCCGGTAAAGTGCTAATCTATATTTAAAAGTCCTTATTTGGCTTATGGAACTATATATGTTTAATATACTTACATAAAAGCAAAATAGTAAAACCAAAATGAAAACATAACTATTTGCTTAAACGATTACCCAGGTGTAAGGATTACGGCTCTATCATGTTAATATCAGTTTAAAACACGCTTGGAACACATTACCTCGTTTACGTAAGTCAGAAACTTAACACGAATACGCCAACAGCGGTGTGGTTGTTGCTTATTAAACTTCGCTATACCTTCAATTAATAAACGTTTATAGTGAATTCTAGAACTGCAAAAACTTTATGAAATTGATTTCTTGCCAGATAGACATTGAATGGATGATTAAAAAAAACATGTCAGTCGCTGCATTTCATTTTTACCTTCACAACCAAGTAAAAATAATTTTTGGGTTTTTAAGAAATATCTTATTAGTAATTATTTTTATCAATTAACTAGAGCGCCATTTAACGTCAAACTAATGCATTTCAACAATATCAATATTTAGAGGCAATTTTATTATGCTTTTGCAGCGCCATCTAACGAATTAGTCCTATAATATTAACCACAGTGCCATCTAACGTCGCAGAATTGTATTTCTTGGGTGACGCTGACGTCATCCTGTAAGTTTAGTGTTCCCGTTACGAGTAATATTTTCTTTGAGCATATTATAAAGTATCTAATATATCCAACGAATTCGAATATATCATATATACAAAAAAAAGTATTTGATCTTTTAGCTATCGAGTGTTGTTATTAAATTTTGGATGTAGATGTAGGTAGCTACAGCATCAAACTCCACACTCCGATTTTGTTCTCATCAGTTTTCAGAATTGTCCTGTATTACGGAAGCAACTTTAAACGAATTGAGAAGATATATTTTACCAATTACCATTTGAACATTGAGAATGAACCGATTGCAGCGTAAAAAAAAAGTTTAGCGTCGTTTGGTAAAAGCATAACAGAAATAAAACCGGTATTAATTTAATCGAAACTCCTCTTCATTAGTTTCAGTCGTGCGGTTGAATGGGCAAACAAATAAAAATGTTTGATCTCGCCAGTTTTGCAAATGGAACGATATTCCGAGTTACAATCGAACGAGCAACCCATCGGTTATGGTTTTCAACCACGGAGCTACTAATGTTTTGCCATTATAATAATCCATTCTAATATTATAATTGTCAAAGTAACTCTGTCTGTCTGTTACATTTTACGTATTAACTACCTATTCAATCGATCATTATTAATCTAGATAATAAACTATCTGTGTGCCAAATTTCATCCAAATCCATTCAGCCGTTATTGCGTGATTGAGTAACAAACATCCAAATATACAAACTTTTTCATTTATAAAATTATTAGGATTCTTTGCTATTGGGGGCAATCGTTTATTCTAAATATTGAGTTCTACAAATTAGTGCCATGATCCTTTTGATAATTATCTTGCAAAAAATATTGTTCGATTAAAAAAAAAATTGTTTCACGATATTAATTTAGAAATAAAATGTATTGTGCTCGTCTGATGATAACATAATAATCACAAATTTTTAAATAATCATCTATTTTTAAAATAAGAATTTGTAATTAATTAAAATTTAGTGGACAAAACAGGACCGGATTTCGGTCTACATAAGTAAAACACGGATTTTCAAATTAAAGTTAAAATTTAACTTAAATTAGTTCAAATTAAACAAATCAAAGTTGAACGTGTTTCTAATTAAAGTTATAATTTTATATCGACGTTTCCTTTCAAATTTCCTTGAGCTTCCAGTAACATTTAGTGTTTGTTTCATTCCAATCGGTTCACAAACAAAAAAGTTATACCGAAATACGAAAACCGGGCGTACGAAGTTGCGTGCACAGTTAGTACTATATATATAAACTCTTTTATATAATATTTGCTTTTACAACTTATATTTCAATTAAGGCGTTTAAGTCGTTTTACCGTAGGTCGGAGATAGATGGCGCAAAACAAAGAAATCAATGTGGCATTAGCGTTTTCCTTAATTTTATGAGATTAATTTAGCTAAGAACCCTTAAGAGTATATAATAGCTTGGAAATAATAAATGTCATAAGGCAGCAATATTGTGTCCGTTTGTTTTTGTTCCAGCTAGAAACTGTAAGTGTATTTTTATACTCCGTCTAATTCAATATTTATCTTTCATTCGCAGCTCCGGGCCATATTAGTTGCTGAGTATTCTGCCCATGTTCGATTTTATACCAATGTTATTGTTCCATACAAACACCTTTTAGAAGACTACAAAATTCGCATCGAAATCAGTTCCTAGAGGTTTCAGCTTCGCGCTACGTGTTTTCAGCTAAACGATATTTGAGCAACGTAAAATTGTGTGCGATTTCACACCCGCTCAACATTTTGTTTTACCGAAGGTTAATCTAATATTATCGTGAAATTGCTTAGCGTCACGCGATTTCTATTGATAAGAGTTTGTTTTCGAAAAGCTTAATTACATAAATATAGCAGGCGTGCGCGCTGTTAACTAAAATATTACGATAATAATCAAGAACGACGCTTTCAAGTCATTTTCTAGAGTATTTTTAAACGTTTTATATGTAACAATGTGGCAAAAAATCTTAAATTTTTTATAATATTTACATGGTATAATTTGAAGTCGCTTTCTGCGTCTTTCTGTCTGTAAAACAGCTAACTCCTTTTAAGCCACGCAACGGAATTTAATGCGGTTTTCACCATCAGTTAGGTAATTTCTAACGAAAGGTTTGCTAATTAATTAAATTTTATACTAAGTATAAGTTTTTATGTAAACAGAAAAACAAAGTCAAGTCAAACAAGTTTACATAGCTTACGTAGGCTTAAAATTTTGTACTAGAGAATTGTGGTTCATCTAAAATCTTAAAGAAAACTTTATTATAAATCGGTCATATTATCTTATCTGTTTTTCCGCTAACTACTTCTAAAACACCCAACAGATTTTAATTCGGTTTTCACTTATGAAAAAGTTAAAAAAAATATATATTGCATCCCTGGCAAAGCCGGGAGCGGCTAATATATGGCTCCATTTTTATCAATCTATTTTTAATTTATCACATCTGTTTTTGTACAACAGATAGTTAAATCAAGTAAATATAATTTTATTCATTCCCGCATTGTTAAAATAAATGGGCCGTTCCAATTAATACAATGACAATGTCGGTCTAGAGTGGCATTTGGCGCATAAAATTTATTTCATACAACGTACTTTTCCCCCGGTATCTAATAAAGTTACGTATGCAATGAAGCAGAGCAATGTGCGGCGACGTACACTCGTCTGAAGAACCCGTATTATTCGTTTCTTGGTTACATTGTAGCTCACTCTATTCAGAATTGAACACACACGGTCGCACTAATAAGTGTTGGGAGAGCCGAAGCAGCGACGGCATCAGTCAAGCGAACACTTGAGCGCTCGAGTGGCCCAGCACGTTCGTTAGCGACCGCGTCACAAACTTCACTCTTCTAGCCCACTCTATCCTACTCCTCGGCTCTTTTCATTAGGAAGTAATTCAGAGTTCCGGGCACTCTTCCGCTTCATTCCTCCGCGTTTGCGATAGAGTGCTCATGGCCTCGCTGAATCAGGTGAGGCTTTTGTCACAAGATTAAAGAGTCACACTTTTGTCACACTTTCTTAACAACTGGCCAGAGCGTTCTTCTTGAGCTACATTTGAAATTAAGGTTAGCTTCGCTTTACTAACGTTTACAATTTAACTTAAGTAACGAAGCGACACTGTCTTCGGGCTCTTTGACTTTTGTGTGGAACAAGTTTAAAGGCAACATATGCGTTGTGCTTATGTAAACTTAGTGGGACCTAAAGTTAAGAAATGTGTCCTATTTCGAACTGTTTATTATTTAGACATGTCAGTAACACTACTACTTAGTTATCGTCAATTTGAATTTCACAAAAGTAAAATCTTCAAATTAGATGTAGGTATATATAACAACATCGATATAACATTACAATAAAAAATACTGTATTACGTAATAAATTACTTTTATATTGTATTAATTTAATAAAATAATTGCTGCTTGTACTATTATCTATTCTGGGACATTGCATAATTCCCAAGTTCGATATTGGGCAGAGTCAACTTTGCAAATAAACTTTTTAAAGTTGGTTCTGGTCTGGATTTGGAAGTAGTAGCAGGGTATGCTGTATTTCGTAGTCATTTGGACAGCCCGTATGGTGACAGTAACCCTTACAGAAGACCTACATTGGTCGGCAGTGCACTTGCAACGTTGCTTGTGTTATAGGCTACGGTAGCCACCTACCATCAAATGAACTGTCAGCCTGTCTTTCGACTTTAACATTAAAAAATGCATGTTTAGTTGGAACAAAGACTTTATATAATGTGTCGTCTGAATCTCAAAAAATTAAACGGATATAATAATTATATAAGTGCTTACGTAAGTATATGTAAGAAATTGAATTTAGTTATTTATTGTAACGATAATATCAACTTGTTTTGTTAGGACATGAAACGAAAACATATCATGTACTAAACAAATACATACAACGAAGATGTTCGGTGACAAGAAACACACTAATACGAGGAACCTCACAAGATACGTAGTACATAAATTTTGAATTGCACATACAATGTACTCATTCGTATAGAAAATTTCATGAAATGGCGTTACAGACAGACACTCGGTCGTATCTCTAAAATTACTTTGCGAGACGTCACTACCGGAAAATTACTCTGTTCGCTAAAACGGTGTGTGGAAGCAATTTGGTAATGCACTTTTATCTGTGTCAGTTACAGACACCTTGAGATGTGTGTTTAAACGTGCTTTTAAGGGACAGGTGACGGTATATTAAAAATGAATCACGTATCTATGACTATCTATGTCTATGAATAGTTTGAGTTTGATGAAACAAGGCAATCAGATAACCGCTTTTCATCAAAAGCTAACACAAAAATATGATTGAAATATATATTGATAGTGAGTAGATTGAATAGAAATATTATGTTCTTCTATTGATAATGTAAATACACATTTATTCTTATTTAAAAATTTCGAAACCTAATGGTGAAAAAGATTTTATCTACACCCACACATTGAATAAATATATAAAGACAATAATTCTCTAAGAAAACATTAAAAAGCTCATATAAGAAATGTATTACTATTTTCTCTTTCTTTATAAGTACGATGACAAAAGACGCAAAGCTGTCTGATAAAGATACCAGAAAAATAAGGAATTTACAACCAACCCTTTACAGAAGACCACCATGAAATGTGTTTTTGTGTTTCGGTGAGTGGGTAAAGGATGCCAGAACCCATTTTCCTATGCCTTCCCATCCCTTATCTTTAATCCTACCATGGTCTTGCAGCACCTTTAGCGTTGCTTGTGTTATAGACGACGGTTGCCACGTACCACAAAGTGGACCATCAGTCTGCCTTAACATGAATAAATAAACAAATCAAGACAGTATTTTTTTAAAATGCTATAATTGTACTGAATGTTTTAACGAAACAGTTTTTCTATTCAATATATTTTTCACGTTTAATGCAAAAGTTTAAATCCTACAAGGATTACCAGTTAACCAGTCAACACTAACTTTAACAAGTTTAATATTGATACAATTTCGAGTTTTGTAATTACACTCACGATTACATTACACAAGGGACTGAAAACATAAATAAAAGTTGGTATTGTCGCTCGTGCTGACCTTTGTGCCTAGTGGACTATTAAAGTAGCCACAATATATTAAATTACGGTGTATGATGTTAATATCATAGTAGCAGGGCACATTGCATATATTATTTAGTAGGGCAGCCCTTATAGAAGAGCACCGTGAAATAACAGCATGTGAGCTGTTGTGTTGCGGTGAGTGAGTAACGGATGCCAGAGCCCATTTCCCTATCCCTTCCTAACCCCTTATCCTTAATCCTACTTTAGCCCTCAACTCACTTGCAAAGCCTGTGGCGTTCCTTGTCTTATAGGCGACGGTAGCCACATACCATCAAGTGGATCGTTAAACTGTCTGTCGACCTTGACATGAAAATTAAATAAATTATATCTCATTGTTAGATTCAATAACCTTCTCGATTTATATTCCCTTGGAATATTTCATTATATTGATCATCTTGCATTAATTCTCCTAAGAATTGTCATTCTCACTTCACTAGCATGTAAAAATTAACAACGTCCTTTTCCAGAGTTCAGGTTATGTACATACTAAACTTAATAAATATCAGTTATGACAATTAGATAAGAAAACGAAAGAGGTAAACACACGAGTCACTCAAAAATTACTATATTGGAATTGTATAGCTTCACGTCGTCACGTGACTAGGATTGGAATCGACATTACACAAATACGACTAATCGGATTCTATGTTATAATTCTGCTAATAAGCAGTCTATGTACCATGAGTTTTTATGTAGTTTACTTTGAATTTATTACAGCGGAAAACTTGTAAAACTTGTACGACAGTAGCATATATTCACTTGCTTTACTATTCACTCGGGAAACTTTACATATTTTCTTATAAATAATTAATATACCATTATAATAAGCGCTCCCCTTTATCTATAAGAACTGAAACCATTGATTATTGCTGATTTATTTATTCAGGAGGTATTATTAGCTTTCTTTTTCTTTTACTTCATATTATATTTTTTATGATACATTTGATTCGTAAGATTCAATTGTCAAATTTAAACAGATTTTACCTAATACAGGTTTAATAGACAATTTAACTCTTTGTGTATAATTGGGAAAATCTAAATTCATAGTAAATGTATTCATGACTTTAATAACATCGACTCGCAAAGAATTGATTGTAAAAACTGGCGAAATAAAAAAAGTTTGACACGTTTTTGTTAAATTAAATTAAATTAAGTTGACGCTTTTAAATATTACATCTTTTATAAGGTTTCAGATGTGCGGAGTGCATGCAATAGTTTATGACAGCCGAGATGTAAACCTACCGTTCCATCCAATTACTGTGTGGACTATTAAGTAGGGTCGGTTCTGTTAAAACCACCCCAGGGATCCGAGACTCGATTTACTGGACATTGAACGAACATTAAAAATATAATTATATTGTATTACTTTACATCTTACAAATGAGCTTGCAAATACTTAACTAAAGTGTTTTTATTAGTCGTTTATTGTAACCTTCAGGGACTGCATTAATTAACCGCTCTTGTGAAATGTTATAAGGGTCATTGGAATTATATATTGTTAATAATTTATTATTATAATTATTTTTGGCCATTTAGTGTAAAAAGAGTAAGTTATTTTCTTGGAATCTGGCTATGTATATGAAAAACATCAGATATAATTCAGCGAAGTATTTGAAAACGCTACATTATTATTATAATTTGTTTACAAAAATTAATGCACGCCAGAAAATACAGAAAAACCATTATTTATTAGGTAACATTAAGAGTACAATCAAATGATGAAAACACTCAATTTGGAGTGGCGAGGCGAGGCACTCTGTACCTACTTTGTAACCTAGGCAGCCCGCCGGAGGCAGCAAACCTTAGAAAGGGTCTACAAAATTATACTGTGAAATATAACCCCCAGTGCTATTATATGGTATTTTTGAGCCCATTTCACTATTCATCTTGTCTCGTACTTTTTATGATACTTTATTTTTTCAGACTGTGTGAGATTCCCAAAGGTATGTGACACAGGATTACAAGTGAAGGCCAGTTAATGTCATGTCAGCCTGTTCGTCACAAAGAGATCGGCTAACACTAATTTGAGTGCTGTGTTCAAATTTACATAAAATACAGACCAAATACAGTATTGACAAAACGATGCTTTCTAAATGATGAAAAAATGTTTCACAAATTGAAAAATTTCAATGCTTTCAACGTATCAAACTGGTGCTATGAAAAAGGAAAACTGTACCAAAAATTTCATATAACCGACGATTATGATAAAAAGCGAATACGAATATGTATGTAACGTCAGCAGATAAAATCTCTGTGTAGTAGAAACGTGTGAGTTAACATGACCTACTAAATACAAAGTTTTCTGTGTTAATAGCGCTGCATAAAACTAGCTTCGGTATTTACGCAAAAAGCGTATCGCGCTGATCAATCGGTGTTTATCGGCGGACTAAATCAGTAGCGCGTGTGTAGGGCACACGTACCGCGCACACTATCGGCCCCTGCGATCGCGAAGCGAACGATATTAGTTCCATTCGTCTTTGTCGTACCGTTTCCTAATTTAAATAATCGTCAGCGAGTAAGGTGAGAATGCGGCGTGATTTGCCGCAGCTGTAACCGAGACCCCAAAGAAATATGTCCCGAACATTTGTATCGTTTGAAAAAAAAAAAAAAACCTCAAGTTATTACATTTCATCTTGTCAAAAGGAGAACAGAGGAGAACAAAAAAAGACAAGCAAAAATGTTAAGTGAGAATTTTCTCATTACGCCACAAATCAACTGTTAAAACAAATATTTAAAAGGAGAAAGAAATTTGCAGACTACAAAACGCTCCTCATCCCTGGCTACTACGAAACGCGAGATCCAATTTAATTTATTTTTATCGCGGGGCTTTATAATTTCATTTTCGCACTTTCCATTTCGAGCGAATGCCGCCGCGCGGACCGCCAACGCCGCTCTATCCGAATGAGATCTCGACGAAATCAGGTACAAAAGAACGATAATGAACGCTCACTGCTGGCTACGTAATCTAAATTATTATACGAGTTGAAATTCTTACTTGGCAATGAAAGAAATCAACTTTATCTCGGCACTGGTGGGTGTTTAATAAAATTAAAGTGTCGGAATGGGCTGCTTTTCCATGTTTACGGTAGCACCTTAACAGTATTTCAATTCGAATTTTCTTCTAAGTCGTCCCGGGCACAGCTTAATTTTAAACGAAAGCGAAGTGCTACCGCGCTCCTTACTATATATTCTCAATGTATGTAAAACTAGTTGAAAAGTTTCAAGTACAGTTTAGCCCTCTCGGAGCACCTCTAATTCTATTCTAACGTGCGATTATTAAAATCAGTGGCTCGAGAAAACTTCAAACGTTAAGATAGCACGAGACCGCGTTAGCTAACACTGTTATTATACCACTAAGTATTGTATATTTCAAAAGTTATTGGAGTGTTTTATTTTAAACTTTGTCTGGGACACAAATATCATGCTGTCTTGTGGAGTTAGAGTTCAAAAGCGCAGTACACGCGGCGTCGGCGGTCGGGCTGTCTAGAGGTATTGCGTTACTCAACAGAATGCAGTGGCTGAAGCGCGGGAAACTTTCGCGGACTTCCCAAAAATACACGGACAAGGGGACGCGGAGGTACCACCGCCCGCGCGCCAACGAGGCGCCACTCATCGATTCCTACCGCCCCCTTCGCACTAACTCTATTTTTCGACTTTCTTTCTCCGCCAGCCGTACGGCTGACTTATATTAACTTCATAACTTGTTAAACACAACTTTTAGAAATATGAGATAAGTAAGTAAGGGCCCTGGAGAGATTTGAAAGGAGAATTCTATGAGAAAGGTATCTGTTACGTCTCTAAAACTTCGTAAGTTTCGTTCGAAACACTGTCTCGGATATGATCTCGTCGAATATAATAAGGCTGAATAAAGTGGATGCTTCCAGAAATAACCGTTTCAGTGATCACGAATTGTCACACCAGTGAACTAAGCTGTAATTAGGCAAATGCACCATGTAACGCGAAGTAGACGGGCCGCGCCGACTCATCTCGCTCTCCGCAGTATTGTTCCACGTAATCATTATACAACCTTACTTTTACTACGCAATTAAAATTTAAACGTCCCTAAAATTGTAAGGAAGTACTCTATTTCATCCCAACCGAGTTACACTGAGTTCCCTAAAAGGGTGTTCTTAAATCAGATTTAAACGTTGAATGTGGACGTGCCTAAATATTAGGAAATTGAATTTTTTAGTGTTTGCTTTAATTGCTTTATAAGTTACAAAATGAGAAAAATGAGTTATGTAGACTTTGAGTGGCTTATAGCAAATATAAGCACAAATAACAAGATTCTATAAATTTATAACTAAACTTTTGTGTTTGATAAGCTTCATTTTTTTTAAAAGCGTTAATATTTTTGGTCACAAGTAAGGACGTTTTGTGTGAATTAAAATACTAATTAGGCTATTAAAAGATAAACTAGTTAGATATATTTTGGCATAGGGTAAACAGTGTTGCATTCAGCAGAAAAATGCTAAAATAAATTCAGCTCCCGAACATCTGGAGCAAATATATAAGTGGAATAACAATTTATAGGTGCGACAAATGTAACAGAAAGGTTAAAATGTCCTCGTCTAAGAGTTTACCGGCGTTCTCAGTTTATAAAGCACCTTATTCGAAATAACAACGCGAAACGCTGCGGATGTCTAACTTAAATAAGATTTAATATTCCTATCCGACAGGAAGTTTCTTGAAGGAGCGTGTGTAATCAAAATCTGCACTGGGAAACTTTGAACGCGAATCCCCAGCAATTGCAGATCCCGTTTGCCGGTAAAAAACTGAAATGAAGTTGTCGCTTGAAACTAATTTCATTCCCAACTTTGTGTTAGAATAGTTTTTTCATGTTTCGCAGTTTTTTGTCATCCCAACTTGTTCACAGCTTAAAAATCAATTTCTTGGAACTTACGGAAAGGGCAAGTTGTGAGGTGTTTACCCCGGGCCTCGACGAGAAATGTGGACCAAAACTTAAAACTTCACCACTAGCGAATTTTCTTTTTCAAATTAACCAACTTTTAGGAAAATATTTGCCAACAAATTTCTTTTACGTTAACCGGTGCTCTTGTAGGGAAATCTGACACAGGTAGGTATAGTATAGTTCATATATTAGTATTATATACACATTAAATAATACTAATTAGTAATACACAATACACATTAGTTATTATATAACAATTAGTTGGTACCATATCACATTATTATTATCAATTCTAAGAGAAATCTCAGCTCAGCAGAAATGTAGTGGAGAATGGTTGCATGTTTACTAATCAAGCACAGCTACAAAATGTATATCTATAAATTTCATAAAATGTATTCACTATTCGCGTCTCACTTCTTCTTCTAAACCAACCAACGGATTTTGATACGGTTTTCATTAATGGAAAGAGCGATCAAAGATGAAGGTTTGTGTAACGATGAAATTTTTAGAAAACAAATGCGTAGCTGACGGGAGCTGCTAGTACTAAATATATTACTTTAAGACAGACTTAGTTATCTACACATACTAAGTCTCTGAATCTCGTTTAAAGAACATATTTTAAACGAGATATCGATATCCATGGGAAAAAACAATTTTTAATCCTTAAATATAAACAATTACCAATTATATTATATTATTAACTATATTAGCTACCAATAAATATTTAAACATGTATGTGTTTATGTAAAATTAGCTTAAAAGCTACCATTTATGTACACCAGTCCTTACTTTTTATAACAATCCATAAAATTTATGCAAACTGAACTACTTTGTGTTTTAAAACAAGTATAGATTCTATTGTAAATCGGAACCTTTTGTTGAAACTAAAAACGTGACTAAGTATGTTTGCAATAGAGCAATTAGAACAGCTTCTAGTATACAATTAGTTCGCTTTTGCAGCACTCGAATGCTTTTACCTGTGATTGGACGCCAACGTTCTTTTAGTTAAACCGATAACAAGGAAATACTCAATGGAATAAAATATTACTTATAAGGTTTATTATGTTTTGGAAAAACAAACGCAGCGTACACATTACATATTTCCTCCTCGTTTCTAAATGTACGTCAACATTAAAGTACAATAGGGTAGAGATGCGTCCATAACATGCAAATGTGAAGATGTGGCACGAGAAACTTGGCATAGCAGCAGGCTGCCGCGCGATCCTGCAAATCTGCGCGCCACGCTTATCAGCTCTGATTCATACTTGTTTTGTGTACATGTCGACAAAATGGTACTTACATACGAGAACACAGAACGCCTGGCGTTACTTAGTGACGTAGTGACTACGCGCCAACACTGCTCATTTTATTCAACGGATAAAGACGTTCATATGTTTCGGGATTCAGTGACGGTTTTGTCGCAAGGGAAAGAATGGATCGCGATGAGAAATGTCCTGGAATAATTTATCTTTGGGTTAGTTTAGGGGGACGAAAGTTGTCCGCGACAGGACCACGCTCATGATGGCTTATACGTAATTCAGGAATATTTTCTGTAGTTGTTATCACCAAATTAAGCGATATCAGGCAAAACAAATTAACGTTTTGAATCCTGGATAGCTCTTTCTTCTTTATGTAAAAATGGGATTCGAAATCGAGTGACGCAAAATTTTAGTTTTTTACATCATTTTAATTTATGCTTTATTATTCTTTAATTAAGAGATATGTATGCTTATTAAGTTATTTAATTAATATACAATTATACAAGAAAATCTTAGAAAGTAATAGAAGAAATTCATAAAAGAAATCATATAAGAAAATCACTGTTTGTCAGTGCATGCTAATCTTAGCCGATAACCGATTGACCCGGTATGGCTTAACCGATTTATATGCGCTTTTCATTGATATATTGTAGCAAGCTCCTTGTATGTGTTTGTTACATTCGAATCGGTTTACAAAAAAAAAAAAAACGTTACACGCTATTCTGAAAACCATGCCTACAAAATCGCACAACTAAGAAGTTGATAGAATGATGAAGTCCTTCAAATGTTTAAAAATAATACAATAAACTTCCAAGTATAAAAAGTATAAGATCTCATCAGTATTATGTTTCGTCTGCTCTTGTATATGAAGTCTACGGTTGCTACTGTCTGTGTCTCGACAAAGCGATGACTCGGTTGTTACCCGAGCCGAAATATTGTCGACGCAATACAGTAAACAATACCTGTATCGTTACGGAACAACAGCGAAACAGGAAGAGTGCGACGTTAACAACATTTTTTCACTTGTGGGTCGTTACAAAAATACGGATAACGGGCGCACGTGCCGTTTACGGGTGAAGATGTTGAGGGAGAGATGCCGCAAAACGGTCGAGATTTATTGGTCCGCCGTAAACGCACGTAAAGAGGAAGTTTGTTTATCCGCGCTCGATGAATCGCAATATCTAACGTTCAACTATTTCCATCAATTTGTTGTACCAAGAAAGGAAAAACTTAAATTGAAGCGATTAAAGCACGCGCCCGTCCATGATTGATTTCTTGCGCGCAATCGCGCTGCCCACCGCGGGACGCGCGCCCACTGAACAATGTGCACCCAGATTTATTTCTGTTTCACCGTTTTTATTGCGTACTCAGAACTTATAACGAAATAGTTACGGCTGTTAAAAGGTTTTATTGGTTAACCTTCGGCGTGTGCGGTCATAAAATAGATTCGTAACCGAAGAGGCGTACGCATAGCGTTAGATTTATAACTGAATCACGTGAAAAAGAAACAAATTTGCCCTACAGAAGGATATAAAGTGAAGATATAGCACGAATTTATCGGCAAATTGTGCAAATCTCTGTATAATAAAATATTTTCTATTGAATATTGTATGGAAAGAGTTTTACGGGGCATGCTCATTTCACTTCATTTTACTACATTTTTATGCAGGATCTCTATATTTTTGAATACAAAATGCCACTTTATCGTTTTAAGATGCGAGATGTAGACTATTATTTTTGTTGCGGTCACTTATTAAATGAAAAATAAAGCAGCGTAAGAAACACGACCGTATTAAGTAACAAATCCGTTAAGTAATAAGTAAGGATATGTTATTAGCATTCATTTATTATTTCATACCATAAAAATTTGCGTTTAAAATCTCGTCAGATGACAGCCATCTCTTTTTTATTTATTGTGATTTTTATTTAATTTAAAAACAATTTTACTTAATTTTTTCCGGTGACGAATTCACTTAGCGTAATTAGTTTAACTGCCGGTTATTTTTGTAAGGATAAATTCCAAGACATCCCAATTGGTGTGTCTAGGTCTCACGATGCGTGATTCGAGTACATTACAGCTTTAATTATTACATTTCATTAACTAAATCTACATTCACAAATATAAGAAAAGCAATTTAGTTTAATATGAAAATAATGTAGTTATTTTTATAACAAATTTTAAATTCGGTAAGCGAATAAGGAGTTCCAAAGCCCATTTACCTATCCCACACTCCTCCCTAGTCTTTTATCACATCAATGATCGGTGGCATATTTGCAATCCCTATGGCGTTGATTGTGTTAAAAAGTGATAAGACGGACGATCACTCAGTCTGCAACGTTTACATAAAAAGAAATGTTAATAAAAACTTTACAAATTGTTAATACAACGATGATCAGATTGGAGGTGGCCTAACCTCCCTCAGCCCTTCGAGCAAATTCGCTTAATTTACCGCTCGCGTAGAAGCCCTTCATGTAAAACTTTACGCACTTAATAAACCCCGAGACGAATTAAAATTCCTACGGTTTAGTTAGTAACAATCGTGTCGGAACGCCGTTAGCTCTTTCGGCTGCCGAGTTATTAATAAGGAACACGCCTCAGACGCAATAGACTTGCAACCGACAAGATACAATCTTGTACAGTTACAAACGCTCTTAGAATTTCTTCGAAGATTTTATTGGTTATTTAGGCCTATTTTATACTGATTGTATTGATTTTTATTTTTTATTTTGTAAAATATTCATGTAACATTTTAGTAATAAATATTAAGGAACATGATTCTATTAATGTAAATATAATAAATAAAAAATAAAATAAATTTAAGTATTTCTAAATCTTTTAAAAGTTCATAGAGATTCTATGAACTCGCTAGCAAGTAAACTTTTTAAGTTAGAGAAGTTCCTGTTGCTACAGTTTTATGTACAATCGTCCCTTATAAAGAACCACTAGAATATTAAAGCTGGTTATGCATGTCGTGATAAGATATTTTATGTTAATTTCAAACACTTTAATTCACCTTAAGTTTGAAATAATATGTTATTGCTTCGGGCAAAAGCTAGTCTCATTTTTATATGTAAAAATTAACTTTTCCTAAGCATTATTTAACTATTATTTAATTTTAGATTAATTCTCTAGTACAATCTATTAAAGCCCGCTACAGCGAATAAAGACAGCGTGATTCTGAATACCCTTTAGTTGATATAGTTCTATTATCTTGGAGAGCTTTATCGGTAATTGAACACGAACTATTGCGTTTGGATCCGGGATTATGGGAGCTTCCTCGCGTTTGACCCTTCTGGTATTAAAGTTTGCTTAATCCAGACAGAATTCCTGTCCTTATTTACGCTTTGCTCTAACCGCTAATTCGAATTACGCAACTAGAATGATCCAATTTGTTTAGGACAACATTAATCAAGTTTAATACTGTTCAGTATCGAATGCCACTTACCTCTCACAATCCTACAATTTAAAACTTCAAACCAAAATTATAATTTTACTTATTTCATTTATTAGGTTTTGATACTATTATAAATAATGAATGGCCAAAAACATATAATTGTTATATTTCTAAATATTTTTTCATAAAACACATATCTTTATTAATAGCAAGTGACTTTTTGCAGTGTTAACGTTGTGTGGCAAGAATCAATGGTTAACTAAGTACATTACTTAAAAATAAACAACAACTAATTTATAGATAAAGAAAACCATAACTTAATGGCAATAAAAAGTAGATGAACTACTTTTTATTTCCAATAAGTTATGGTCATTAACACTATAATTATCTTCATCTCTACATTTTATAAATGAAAATCGCTGTATGGGTCTTTCTGTGTCCATGGTTATTTCTAAGCTAGTCAACGGAATTTAATACAGTTTTCACTAAACGAAAAATGGAGAAGGTTGATGTTTGTAATTTACAGAAAAAAATTGCATCCGTACGAATACAGAGCGAATGCAGCCGAAAGAAAAAAAAAGTTGTGTAATTTAGAATATTAAATTATGAGAAACTCGCTAAGTATGCAAAATTCTAAATTTAATGCAACTCTTAAATCCGTCAAATTTAATGCTTTGGTTGTCCGTCCAGTCTCGGTAAGTATCTCATTAACTTAGAATGCCAGTTAAAGATAATGTACAAGTAGCCGAGGATTCCATTAAAGTTGAAGGAAGCCTCAGTGCGGACAAGTGTAAATAATAATTAAGTGATTTAAACTGGGCTGAAGTAAAGGGACATTATAATTTTCATGGTTTTCACTCAACCATAAATTATATGTAGCTGAAGGGCGAAATGAGGATCATTTTTTTTAAATTAAAATTTAATGAAATACGTATATTCACACTAATATTAATTAGTGACTTCAAAGATATTTTCGGACACACCGGGTACCTATGATTTTTTTATTGCTAGAGTGATCTACACGTGAAACAAAAAAAAAACTTAGAGGTATCGCCACGATCCGTTATTGAAAAACCTGTATCTGCCATTGATAGTAACTAAGCATCCTACTTTATCGTGTAACAATGAATTGTTTAATATTGTTATATATACAAACAACTGAATAACTATATAAACTGATTCACTGTTTTAATATCGTGTCTGGTACTGATGCTGACCTAAGGATATACAAGAAAATAAATAAATACTACGACTTTATTAGTAATTAATTAATTATTCATAATTAGATAGAGATGGTTTTATGATTAATTTGCTGATAATTTTAGATGTTTTAAACCAGTTAATCGCGTTAAATTTATCTCCTGATGGATTAATATAATACATTCTGTATTAATATCTTGCCAAGCAGTAAGAACTTGTAAGTAAATCCGTTTAATCCTCGCACAAGATTTATATGAGACCGCGTAGGTAACGCACTGCGGCTACGGTTCGTAGCTCCCTACGACGGAGCTACATGCTACGGAATACGACATTTGTCGTAGACGTTAACTTTGTATGATTTGTGACTGCAATGATGTTAGAAACTTCTTACCTATTTACTTATAATGTTTTGTCAGTGTTCGCAAAAATTTATTTTGGTGAATTTTATTTTTATATTTATTAACGAATTTGATTTATGGATTTATAGGATATAAATTGACGACTTACTTCTTAATACCTACACCAAAGTCCTATACGAGGGAGGCACTTGACTGGTACTGTCAAGTTAACACAACTAGAGAAAATTATTTATTGTATTCTAATTCGTATTAAAATTTGTCATGACTACGTTAGGAATTAAATATAAAACTGTGTTTTATCTTTAAAAAAAAAAAAAACATTAAGTAAGCATTAAAACTTAAATCACGGCAAATACTGAAATGAAGTCGTTATAATATTTTTATTATAAAATTCTACATTTACTGGAAAAATATGCCATAAGAGTTTTATTCATGTTATTTACAGAATATTTATATAAACTTACCTAGGATGTAAAATTATATAATATTATTTGTAAACCTTTAACTCAAACTCATATAAATAACAGAACCCTTAAAGCAAATATTTATTTTAACGATGTATCGATTAAATATAAATTCAGGCGACATTTCCGCTCGAGTAATCGACAATCATGATAGAATATGACCGGAAGTTTAATCGTAACTCGACTCGTTTATACTACTCCCTTGATGGGAATCAAAGATATCGAAATGAACGACGTTGAAGGCGAGCGTGAAATCATCAAGGCATGGGATAACACGGTTGGGTAATGAACCAGTTTATGTTGGACTCTTGCTACTATTTCGATTAAAATATATTACATCTACATACTAGCGGATCGCACCGGCTTCGCACATCCCTAATTTATTCACAAAGTAATAAATTATTAACAATTAACAGAAAATTAATTTTCTCGAGTTATTTTAGTACATATTTTATCTATAATGTTAATCATCCATGAATCAAAATAATAGATTTTTTCTGTATAAATCGGCAAATAATCTGACCATCACTTGGTGGTAACTTTTTACAGTTTCGAATTAACATAAGCAACGCTATGGAATTGAAAGCGCACTATCTATCTTGATAGGATATGGGATAAAGAGGAAATTGGGCACATCTAAGAATGTTTCCAGAGAATTAAATATTCTTATAGGTGACTAAATTTATTATTTGTCTTCATATCATTTGTTTGTAAGACAAAAAATGGTTGTACATAAAATATTTACACTATAATAGTAATGTTACTGCAAAAACATTTCTCCAAAACTTCGCGAATAGTTGGTACAGTAAAATATGTGCGGATGAGTCCCGCGCTGCCTTCCGTTCCCTGCTTAGTTGGATTAGGCTCGGGCCATTAATCGCCGAAATTGCGTTCACGTGGCTCCGCCGTTTCCTCCTTACCCCCCCTCGCCCCCGAAGAATCTTCAATTAGACACAACTTTCCAATTTCAATTTAAATATCGATTTACTATGTTTCCTTAACCTATAATTTGTGTCGTATCGACGGTTTGCGTTCTCATTTTATGGAGCGATATACAAAATTGTATTTAGAACACATATTATATAATAAATGTATGTTTTAAATTTTGATCGCGCAGTTAAATCCATTACATTTAAAATAAAATTTTGAAGAAGACTTTTTATTGAGCGCAGTTTTTTATTAATCAAAATTTAATGTAAATTTTATATTTCATGAGACAAAAATAAGACAAACAAAATTCAAAGCAGAGTTGAACGCAAAGTAGCTAAAACTGGAGATGCAGGTTCGAATCCTGGTCAGGTTTGTAGCTCTGATTTTTTTTCCATTTCACGTGTGGCTTATAATAATGACAATTATTTATTATAAAGCATAAGACAAACTTCACGAGGAAACATTCACGTCCTAGAAAACTTAAAATCATCCAACTCATATGAACTTCTGCCAATTTGCCATGAGATAGCGTAAAATATAGATGCTTTATTTTGCTGAATATTTTTCGACGTAATTATAAAGAACTCTTAAAATTAATTAACATATTTCATCGTGTGTACCGTATTGGCAGAAATGATGAGCGACACTTGTGGACATGGCAACGATCAATCAGGAACCGTCGAGCGCCATCTATCATTGTGTCAATGGCAACGACGCGCCACGCCAGATGGCAGCACTGCCTGACGGGGAAATTAGAAAACAATTTTCGGCAACTGCGACATTTTACGTGCAAAGTTTAATGTAGCCGAGTGTAGATTAGCCAAGATTAATATTTTAATACTGAGCTCTTATTTCCTCCGTTTCTTTATAAAAATGAACGATTTATATTGTCTATACTCTGTTTTAATTTTATCTATCCTTAATGTTATTATAATTATATACTAAAATATTAAGATAAACACGTTAGTATACTTAAGGTATTCATGACAAGTCAAACGATTTGATATGGAAGTTATATCAAGTTATATCCATATCAAATTTGATATGGATATAACTTGAACACTGGCGAAATCGTTGATTTTACGAATTTCTATTCACGAAAAGCAATGAAAAGTTGAATGGTATATATAAGTTTTATTTTAGACTTTTGATTGGTAGCAACACATTAGTCATGTCGATGACAAGTCACGTAACGAAGAAAGATACAATTCGTTCGAACAACAAATAGGGAGGCACGAATTAAAGACAAGACAACTCGACATCATTTGTAAATTTCAAAAATTCTCTGCTATAATATGAACTCTTCTATCTTTTGTGTAAAAATGAAAACGCAAAAAGGTTCCAAATAATTAATGATGTTCGCCGCCGATTGCCCTCAGTATCTACGAGTGCATTGTTAATTTTAAGAAAACACCTTTCAGAAGCACGTTTTGATTAATCGTTCTTATATTTATTTCGCGGTTTCAAATTTTGTCGCGTGGTTTAAGTCCGAGTATAGAGTGTATCCGGTAATGGACTAGCTATATTCTTGGTACATAAATTACAACTATTTTAATAAGCAAATACAGCTCAAAATCTGTCGAACTAGTATTTTTTTTTTGCATTTTGGGGTTGTTTTTGCAGTAATTTACATTTAATCGCAGTATTTTTTGGGAGTTCAATATATTTTTAAAATTTACGAAAATATGCTTCCATTGTTTCGTAATGTAAACAATAGACAATATTTTTGCCGTCAAATTAGACTATTTTTTATCTCAGTAGGACTAAAACTTTGATATATGTTTTATTTTGTACACACGTAGAGAATATCTCAAAAAAAAAAATGGCTGCCACATCTCTATGTGAATTGAACTCACATGAAATAGGAAATGAATTGGAACTCAGTAAGTATGTAGTTTATTTGTGTATTAAAATAGTCGTAAATTATGTATATCGCTAGTTCATGACCGGACATACCGTATATATAGGGCACCAGACAGTTACGCCTTGAATTTAAAAAAGGTTTATATTTTATTTAGGAGAAGGGAAATTTAATCGCAGGTGATAATGTCCGCGGATCATGCCTAAATCGGACACTTTTATGACGTCAGCCACTCCGCATTAAATGCGGAGGCTTAAAAAGGGTTGATAGGGAGTAGCCTTGTCACCTGTAAAAGCTGAGGGGACAGCGGTACCTTCATCATACGGCGTCGCCGGACGTTCATTGATAATTAATGGGTAGTGCCAGTGTAACGAAAACAAACGACTCGTGGCACGCGCACCGTAACGATTAATATCTTCGCGGGCGCAGCAAAAACAAACCTACACTCCTGGCCTTGGTGTGATAAATCATATCTCCTCGAGGCGCAAAAATAAATGAAGCTAATGATAAATGGCGACAAATTCTCACAGTTCCGCCGTCGATTGAGCTGAGTGAATTTCAAATTGGAACTCTCGAATGTTGCGTGTAAGTGCGAATGGAGAGAGTTTGCGTTAATTTTCAATGTTAGTGGCGCTATGTAAAAAACCAACTTCGCAGTTTTACAAGGAGTTTACACTACTTATAAATGAATCAATATTTATTTGTTGAATTTATTAATTATGAGTGATGTTTATATCAATGTTGAGAATAATGATGAATGATGTAACGAGTTAAATCGATGGACCTAAAGATTGAAATATTATTATATTAATATTGAATATGTACCTAAAGGTTGAATTACTAAATGATGATTTTTAAATAGAATCCTAATAATAAATATGATTAATGAAAATGTTTGTATATTTGTTACTCAATTAAGCAAAAATAGCTGAACGGGGTTGGATGAAATTTGGCACACAGATAGTTTTTTACCTGGATTAACATATATGATACCTTTTATCTTGGAAAAATGTTAGATTCTTGTGATATTTCCAAAAAACGAACTACAGCGCGCACAAAGTCGTGGGCACAGCTAATGTCTAAATAACAAATAATTCATTGCTTTTTTTAAAATGATCTAAATAAAAATCAGAATATGTTGAAAATTTTATTTTTATTCTGATAAATAAATTAAACCTTAAAAGATATTACTAAAAAGGATTTATTTATTCAAGTATGAAATCGAAGCTTAGAATATAAATGTCTTCTTGTCAGCGGAGTTTGTGACATAGCTATATTAAGATTCGAGCTAAATTCTACCAACGGCTGGCAATTTTGTCAATCATCCGAGAAGAAACGTTTCCTAACAGTGAACTGTCAAATATTTATCTCTTTTTTTCTGACTCCCGGCAATGTCAATATGTGAGCCTCGGAATTTCGGAATGCGAGTATTGAGACGTTTTTTCTTGCGCGTTATTACGCGATTTGCTTTACCTCAAATAAGAAAATAAATGTCTCTCTGCGCCTTAAGATAAACGGCTTCCAGGAATGACAATATTTTTGCTTATTTAATTTACCTAGGGCACGTATCACTTTTTTATATTGTATAAATAGAGAAGAATTTTATCGACAATTCATCTCAATCGGGTAATCTCAAAAGACTCTTATTTGATTTTACGATAATGGCCCCAGTAGCGGGCGGGCGTCCCCAGGTACCTCCTACATACAGCCTCGGAAATTGCGTTAGCCACATTCGAGGACCAGGAAATTAGAAACGTTGAAGGATGTAATCGAATGTCCCTCTATATAATATAGAAATAAACTTGCTTTTGTTATGCGTCAATAGTTACATAATAGATTATTAAGAACATTTGTGCGCAACTCCACTGAAAACTGCTTGCGTCGAGCGGAAATTAAAAAAATTAAATTGAAGAAAAATCCATCTCGTTGTTGATATACTGAATGCTTCTCTTGCAATTTTATAAACGGTAGACAGCGCAGCTTCGAGTAAACATACGTATCTGGTCTGTTCAATGTTCAAGACAATATATTCATTGTTTTAAACTTTATTAGTTTCAATAGAGTGCAATTTTAAAGATGGATGTACAATGCGTCGCATTTAATCAATCTGATTCGGAAATACGGACAAAATATGTTTAACGAAATTTATTAACAAAATATCGGCTACATATAATTCCAAATTATTATGCAATTCGTTTTTATTTTGTGTTTGATGTTTCTCCGACATTAAAATTAATAAAATTTATTGTCACTTAAACCTGGTTCAACGTGTCTAACTTAGCGTGATTCGATGTAGTTATATTTTTCGACAATTAGCTAAAGTAATGGTACACATTTATTATGAGCGTGTTTTTACGAGTGTCAATGATCGTGGGTACTATTCAATTGAAATTCATAAAGTCAATCAGTAGTGATTGACCGCAGCTATTACAATCACTACCACTGCCTTGTTTTAACGTTGAAGAAACCGTATGAAAGCCTTGACAATTTGCCTATTCGCAATGAGCTAGCGTTGTGGAGTAGGTATACCTTCTCAAAGAGGAGGTACAGTACAAACACACAATCACTTGTGCATATACATACATACATACATACGTAACAGTTGCAAAATGAATTCTTCGTGTTTGCAACACAGTGTTTCTTCGTAGGTTTGTGTCCGAGGGAACGTGACGCCGGTACAGTCGCCGCAAGCAGACTGTGCTAATTACGTTAGTGATCCCCCTCCCGACCCCTTAAGTAAACGACTCCGCTTTCAGTGTAAACAACCGCTCAACTTTACCAGGAAAAATTCGCAAACCCACTTATTTACGTCTCCGAGGTATACAAGGACAATGCGGCGACATAACATCGTGGTTACCGAAATAAAATAATTATTTTAAAAAAGATTTTCTACTTTCTACAGTGTTTGTTACTGTTCCGATTGTAAAAATTAAATAAATTTTATTGCTATAGTGGAAGTGATATTTAATATAATAATGAATGCGTAGGTTTAAAAAAATCCAAATAAAGATTTGAATTGATATATTAATTTGCAAATAATAATTTGTTTCAGACTTAGCTCAAGGATGAACATATAAAGCATGTTAAATGCGTTGTGCTAGCAGTGCAGCAGACATTCTATAGTTTGCAGTACAAAACAACAAATAAGTTTTATAATAAAATAAATTAATAATTAAATTAAATGAAATATTAAGCTGTATTTTTGTATGTAAGCGATCTTTACTAATAAGATTATAAACATTAATATAATTTTAAGATGTTTGTTACTCCACCAAACATAAGGCAAACTTCTTTTAATTATTCTTATTATAATCCAAATGAAAATAAATATTGTTTTGAACAGTTGACTAGAACTAGAAAAACTCTTTGGTTTAATGAAGTTTAGTTTATCTCAGCTAAAACTAAACTGAATTTGGTAAAACGAACTTAATTACATTAAACTAAACAGTCCTTACAGTTAAAACAGTGCCAACTTTGTAAAAAACCCGTCAATGAGCAAGTTTGCTTTGTATGATTTTTTTAGCTGCATATTTCAAATTGACATATTATTTATTATAGAGCTGAATTTTTAAATTATATGTTTATAATTTAAAAGATGTTTAAACCTCCACACGTGAAAGTTATTAAACAATTGGAGACAGTCTCTTTTTTTATTGATTTCTGTAAATTTCTTACAAGAGAAAACCGCTTACTAAGACATAATATCAAAAACTTTATAAGTTTTATAGGTGCTTCGACTTCGTCAAAGTCACAGACATTCCATGTGATATACGTGCCTTGTGTTTATATGTATAGGTAGGTGTACAGAATAGCTAGTACAATATTTATATATACAAATACTATACTCGCTTTCGTGTCTCTGAGTGGCCTCAAATGATTTTAATTTTTTTGCCTATAATTCCTTCGTAAATAATAGTTAATAAGATAATAGTAGAAAAAACAAAGCTAGAGAACGGAGATAGTATTTCTTGCGCTGTATTTTCAGGCTGATTTAGGCTGACTAAAGGTGTTTTGTATACCTTTTGTATCGGGCAAAATGTCGTACAAAATTATTCTTTTAGTTATTTAGATCCGTGCGAAGCGGTGGCAGTTCACTAATTATTAACACATAAATGTGAATATATTTTGATTTTAAATCATTATTACTTGAATTCTTCATACAAACTTGTTTGTATTATTTATTTATTTTTAAATGTTTTTCTCTGTTAAAAATTTAGTAATAATAAGCAAAAGCTACTCATTACAAATTATTATTAATCATACATCATATAATAAAATAATAATTAAACATTAAAATTCAATTGTGCTCAAAAAACTAAAAAAAAACCCACTGAAATACAAGGAGAATGTCGCGAGCTTTTCGACACTTTGATTCTAGAAATGTGTTGGAAAATCGTTCAAAACTTTTAACAGTCAATTGATCGCTATAACAGAATTCTGTTACCGTGTAAAATTCGACGTATGATTTTTTCACAGATCGTGGGTACAAAACAGTCACAGTATTTTGTTAAACTAATAATGATACAACACATATCAAAACAAAAAAGTCGGGACCTCAGTCGAGCGTAAACTATCTAGATATTATATTTCCGAATATATTGATCCCCGAGGATTGTATGTTCGGTTTCGTTTCGGCGAAAGTTTTCAATCCCTCAGCGTTGTGGGAGTTGCACTCGACAATCTTATCAGGATAGTGGGGAAGGTTTTCCACTGTCCGGCGCCCTCTCACCTTGCACGATTTCCCTTGGCGCCGTAAAACCAATACTATTTCAAATTATGCGTGTAGTCGCATTTAAAAGGAATTACACTAGTCTAAATTTTACAACACAACTTAGGAAAGTAAATTGTATTAAAATACAATACAATATAACAATAATAATTTTAACCAAATTGTTTTAGAGAAGATATAGGGTTGCAATAAAAAGGTAAATATATTCTTGTAAACATTTATATAGGCTTCACTTTTACAAGGGTGCATTTTTTAAATATATTATTGTATAGAATTGCTATCTCACCTGTACGTAATTTAAGTTCATCACCTGAAAATCCTTTTTTGACGACATAATTTTAGAGTCAAAGTTAGAGAATGCTAATGCGCTCTCGTTTTTTTTTTCAACACTAATGAGTAATATATGTAATCAAACGGACGTGGCCAAAAGATAACTGAAGCGTTCTTACTTTAAATATTATAAGAAGTGAAATTATCATAAATTACTAGTATATAATTTATAATTTTGTTATCTTTATTATATATAAAAAATCAGGTTAGTTTGTGTACGCTTCAAAAACTCGAGAAGATTTTTTATTTATAAAAATTGCACCCAAGGCGAAGCGGGGATCTGGTCACTAGTTATTTTATAAATATTGTATACGTCCAAATTCTGTGATAAACTAATGGTATTTTCTCAAAAACCTAAAATTAATAGACACTATACAGAAATAGCTCCCAATTTCTGTATAGTGTCTATTAATTTTAGCTCCCAAGTTCTCAGCAGACTGAAACTAAGTAGTAAGTGTACAATGCTTATTCGAATTTCCAAGGATTACACGAGCGACTTGTTCATAGCTTTTAGATGTTAATGCATAAGAAGATTTTGTAATCATATTCATTACTTTAGGGATAATGTGCGTATAAAGTATATAAAGTGCTTAGGGGCGGTAGGCGGTGGCGGGAGAAAGTTGTGAGTCTCGATCGCATTAGAGAGCGGTCCTCGGCCTTCGGAGATAATGCTATTGCAATACCGAGATCCGATTGTATTGGCAAATTGGATCAAATGCAGCTCCCACCGTACAAAAGATAAGAACTGCGATACTTGTACAACGGTAATATCATGTTGCGGCTATCGCGGGCTGATCACTTCGTGTGTTGAGGCTTCGAACAATGAAAACGGTTTTCGTAATCGTTCCTTATTCATTAATTTTTTTTTAAATCCCCTCTACAATTTCATTTTACAGATCTGTATCGATTTTGAACAGCTGAATCGAGAGTACGATATGAATTATCGACAAAGTACAATAGATGACTTCTATAAGCTTTCGATATTGTATAGGATTATTAAGCATGAAAAAATATTCTGAAGTATTACTATGGCTTATTAAATACAAAATATATGACTTTTTGGGTATTTCTTTGAATATTGCGGGTCATTAATGTGGTATCAATCTATACTAAAACACGACTTATTAACATAAAATACGATATATTTATCCAAATCAAATAAAATAAAATGCTAGAGTTTAAACATCTTAAATTTTATATTTATTTTTGGTACATCATATTAAAAACAGTAAAAATGAAACTTCGTGTGCATTTTGTAAACATTATCGTACATTTTCAAAGCATTTATTTGTAATAAAGCGCGATATCAAATGTTGTTGCCAACATTGAAGTATTCCTAGAAATTGTGTTTTGCAAGGAATAAAAAAATCGTTCAATTAAATGCAGATAGATTATTACAATCCGACCCGGTATGTTATATGAACTTTATAAATATAAGACTTGCAAAGAGAAGATACATAACATTTCCATAATAAACACCCGAAACTCTTCACTTCAAATACTTAATACATTCGTTCAATGTCTGAGCTATCAGATTTTCATTTTATGATGACTCGTCTACAAATGGATATTGCGTTTATTTAGTACTAAATTAAACTTGCAAGATAACAATAATACGTCGTAGAACAGGAAAATATATGTATTTGAGAAACTTTGTTGATCTTCGTGCAACTTCAAGTAACAATTTTCAAGTGAAGCAACACGAATTTTAAAATTTGCACCATGCACTCAACTACGTATGTATGAAGGCTGAGTCAGTCAGTTGAGTCGCACGCATACGTTATTGTCTATAGCCCAAGGTAAACCGATTACGTGGTAAAAATTCATAAAGCCATCGTCATCTTCGTGTTGAGCGTCTAATGTTTTGTAAGTGGTCACTGCCATTACGCTCGTAGTGTTTGCACTTACAATAATGGCCACACGTGAATAGTAGAAAAGGTGACGTCATTATACCTAGTTTCACATGTATTGTAGGGCTTTTGACTATACAATACTAATATATTAATACCATACTATCGGATTCCGTAAGTTTTTTTATACGTTTAAGATAAAGACTGGAACTACTGAATTTAAAAAAAAAACTTACTATTCAAAGGTACAATTCCAGATTATGCCTAAATTAAACAAGACGAACCCATGATTGTCATAAATTGCGATTAAAATGTCGCAACAGATTGTCGAATTATCCCAAAAAAAAAAAATCTTACCAGGAACTCAATAAACAATGTGGCATTCCTGGCTTATTCCTGGCTTATCTCTACAGGTGACTTATGGTATCATTATTTGAATTTTTGCCGAAATTTTCGGGGAATCATTGACGCGACCGGCATACTAATTTTTTCAAATAAGTTCACTGTTATTTTGTTTGAAAAATATTCAAGCTATTGTTTTTTTTTTTCAATTGATAATAAATCAATGCCTTCTGTTTTTTATTTGTCAATAAGTGAAGCATCGTATAGAAGATAGTCCTTAAAATCTGTCAACAGGTTTGTTACAAGAAAAATATCCAAATAGCTATCTTTCATTGCTACTGGTTTTGCTTGTACGGTTTTTTTTCTGTACATACGACTTTTGTGACCGCTTGAGCTCATAGAATCACTTTTTCGGCTCGCACTTCCGACGCATTTTGTTTCGGCCGTAGTCCGTGATTTATGCAGGTTGCTGAGGGCACTCCACGTACGTTCGGGACGATATACATCAAACGCACGAAGAAAGACTAATACGTGCCGAAGAAATGTGGTTGTTTTGCGTTATGTAAAAGAGGATAATGCCCATTTGCCGCCGCCCCCACATAAACATCGGTGATTTAGTGGAAAATACTGCTTATTTGCATTGCCAATACATCTCCGCGCGTGAACGTAAAACATCCGGACGTAAAACCCAATGGACGAAATAAGATATGAATGGCCACTTCCACGTAGAATCTCGGATTTTACAACCATCTCGTATGTCTTAAGTGAAATATGGAGCGATATCATATTCAATTGCGGCGTCATTATTTTCTGGAACGCTAGATATGCTGTCAATAACTACGAGTTGGAGATTGTTCTTGACATTAGATCTTGAAAGTGCTTCTACGGTTACCTACATGAAAATAGATTATAAGTTTCCTGGAGGAAAACAAGGCTCCCCAAATCTTTGTGCAAACAGGATAAAGTAAACGAAATTCTGACGGACAAATAGCGACTACCCAGAAATTGGAACGTTAGTTGAGTAAGATCATGTTCTATTTGATTTAGAGACCGCGCACAGCCACACGTAATGACAACTTGAAGCAAAAATCAAACTCTTTTATTTAGACTGTTACATACAATTTTAATGAGATGAAAATTACTAGTTCTACATTTTGTCAAGAAATTTTGGCAATAAATTAATTTGAGTGAGAAATTTGCGTGCATTCAACAACCAAATTTTTTCAAAATAATTTCAGATATCTTTTAGAGTGAACTAAAACAGCAGATGTTTGACAGTGTGCCTATCAATTTTCACATCAAAGGCCTTTTCAGACACACCAACTCACTGGATAGATGGACTATATTGTGTGCTGTTACCAGTCACTTGACTGCACGTCTGAACGAACCTTTAGTTAGAGTCAGCAAGGGTTATTCATTTTGTATGCGCCCGCCGGAAGCGTCAGTTCGAATGGCGTGGGGTTCCTGCCCTTCATACATACTTGAGTGAGCTCGCTTTAGTATCGTAAAAATGTAATTAAAATTCACATCATCCGGCGTCCCTGCCTTAGTTGGAGAGTCAGGGGAGATAACTATTGCGTTGTTTCACATATACCACGCTTCATTTGTTTGTCTCATTTTTCCTTTTAAATTGCAACATGTGATAAAGAAAGGTTATGTACATTGACTGTATACATACACAATCTTAATGAGTAATATTTTTGAATCACTATTAGGGACCTGACATTGCAGAAGTAATTAAACGTAGCATATGTTTACTGTTAGCACAAAAATATTCTTATAAAAAAATTTAATTACTTTTAGGGGTGATATTATTCATCTAACATTTATATTATATACACACGTACTATTATAACAATCATCAAAATGTTTGTTCTTATTTAATCTTGTCAGGAATAGAATTATATTTAGTAAGTAAGCTTAATTGCAGTGCACATTTAGTCAATTTAGCATAATCACAAATTATTCTAATACTACAGGTGAATTGAATCTCATTTAATAAACTAAATATGTATATTTTTATTATATGTAATTCTTTCAAACCCGAATATCTATTTAGTATTGAATATATAGACAAATTTAGTATTGAAATAGTTACACAAGAATTTAACATTCGACTAATATTAATTTATCATCAAAATTTACCTACCACTTTTAAGAGACGTTTAGAAAATTTTATTGTTAAATAATAAACTTAAGATACATTCAAAAATAGTCTTACCACATTAGCAGGGAGAAGAAAAATTTATCATGGTACAGCTTAATTAGTCTCTTTTATGAACATAATAATAAATCCCTAGAAATTGGGGTTTGTTTGTAACTCTAAATACTTTTTAGAGTTACAAACAAACCTCAAATGATTAACCCATTTCCAGTGTTCGAAACAAAGAGACCAAATAAGCACTGTTATCACGTTACATACCTGAAATCAAAGAGAGAAAAAAACATCAGTAACGTAACGCAGGCACGCGAGCCATTAACCAAAACAATAGATAACGTTCAAAAACACAAGGTAAACAGTGAAAGATGGTGAAAGACTGCGCTAAGGTGTGGTGGGAAATCATTTTTCACAAGCGAAGTCGCCTGATATCAGCTAATGCTTTACACGGCACCGTTCCACCCGCGGGCTCGACTGTTATTCTGATAGATAGGAAATGAAGACGGATTAACCTCGCGTGACTTTACAAGGTTGCTGTTAACTTGGGGACCACTTGGGTAAATATTGCGGTCTTTGGGAAATTATTGAGTTTTGTAGCTACGTAAAGAAGCCTCTAAATTCGCATGTCTCTAATAATATTACAAATTAGCTGTTGCCTGCGGCTTCGTCCTCTTTAAGTTCATATTTTGCGGTGATGAGTTAACCCACTTTTTAACAAGTGAAGTTATTATAGCAATGACTGACAAATAGAGGCAGGCAGTCTGTGTATTGGTGACTGTCAGGCGAAAATGAGAGTCTCCCAAACTGAATCTGATAAAGATAGTTAATATGTAGTAATGTTGTTTCAAGTTAACATAATTATGTGAATTAAAAACCGTGTATAAAAACTAAAGTAAGCGATTATGTGTAAACAAATTTATAATCTCAAAACGAGGATTTTCATAAATTTATGATCACATCACAGTGTTAATGTACTAAAACTTGTAAATTTAAACTTTTTTTTGTTAGAAAAATATACCTTTGGGTATAACGTTTATAATAAATTAAAGGTGCATTTTTTGTTAATTTTTCATGTATATTTTGCACAAATCTCTTGCTCAAATAAATAGAAGGTTTGGAGACTACTAAAGTCGTTATTGAAAATTATTCTTTACAAGTGAATATTAATTATTATAAGTATGATTTTCTATTTTCACGAAAAATCTTGTCAGAAATCTTTAAATAAAGTTGACTCTTCTGTGTAGGTAAAAGCAATAATATGCCTCGTTTCTCAAACATATTAAATTAGATAAGCGACGCCGAGGTTTCGCGTGTAAGGTCTTCTCTTTTTATTCAATTGAAGCAATTTTTTGTGAACACAAAAATCTACTTTATCAAAGTGCTGCTCTAAAAACTGGCTGAATATTAAAATGTACGCTAAGCTGACACGTGTAGCCAGACTGTGGAGTTATTATATTTTATTAAGATTATTAAGAAGACATTAATTTTTTTATAGAAATTTTTTACGGAGATCTCTTAAATTAAAAAAAAAATGCCTAGTATCTTGTATTGGTTGTGAAATTTATAGGAATTTCGATACAAACGCCACTGTATTTTTGCATTATTTATTTATTTATTAAAAAGTTTTTTTTTTAACATCAATTTAGGAATGAACTATTCACATCTTGGATTATTTTTCTTTAAAATAGAAACAAATGAAAAATGGTGATACAGTAATAAAAAAATCATCTAACGGCTTTTGATACGATTTTCACTAATGGTAATTTTGTCAAATTTCATAAAAAATATTTGATTTTAATCATTAACTACAACCGGTTACCAGTTACTGGTCTATTGACTGCATAATTAAATTATACATTATACTGCTCCACCCATATAATGTATCTCTCTTCATCGAATGTTTTGTGTAGCGTGCGCGCTAACAATCACAATTTATAATGACTTCAATGTTTACAATACATACACACACTAATTATTATTTTTGTGTTGTATGTCCGCTCGCCGTAACTATATCATGGCTCCATTAACTTAGGGCTCGTTTAAATTTTTATTAATTTATTAAGTGAATCTAGTGTCAGTGATTCCAGTTTTATTTGAGCTAATGTGATCTATTAAATGTACAGGGTATTGTAAGGTAATGTGTAGGCAGCGTTAGAAATCTGTGGAAGCGCTAGAATTTTTCTTTTTAAACAATTTCTTTATATTATCGTTGATAATAAAACCTAGTTATATGAATGAAAATAATTTTAAATATTAAATTTGTAAAACAATTGAGGTTTTTTTTAAGTGTCATCAAAATTTAATTATGTCTTTAGAGTGTCCGAATTCAATCACTTGACCCACTATTGATAACGAGAACATCGAGTTTTCTCTGTAAAGGAATGAATTAACAAGGACAACTAATGTGTGTTGTTGAGATTCAGAGTGTACCAAAAATCTATTCTTATCTTTTGTCATATTAATTCATTTTAAACTTCCGTGGCATTGCTTGTGTACAGTAGTCATGTGCGACAGTAGTCATCACGTGGACTTTCAGCCTGTCTCCCTATTTTTATTACAAAAAAATATATTTTAATCTTTAAAAAAATATCGCACTAAATCAGTTTCTTAGTTAAAGCTTAGTTTAACAACTTTGTGATATTTAAATATTTAATGGTAGTGCGTGCTATTGCAATCTGAACCCATGTTTAACTGAAAGCCAAAAGCAAAGTAATGTTAAAAATTAATACGAAACGCGAAACTCTCGTTTATTTTTATTTTAGGAATCATTTATTTTCGTCAAACAATTAGGCTGCGAGCCCGTGTCGCTCGCAAGGCCAGAGCGGCAGCCCGGCGGAAGAAACTTCACCTAACATCGGCTCGCTCCCTCGAAAAAGGGTTATTTTAACGCACATTTTTTTGTTGCATAATCCCACGCAACGCGGGAAGCCCATTGTGCCTTCAGATAAAGCGCGTCGTTCGTGCGCTCAGCGATCCGAACGGCGAGACGGGAGTTTAAAAATGTCATTTCCAGAGAGGAAAGTAAATCCAGATTTGTTGTTGCCAAGTGACTTTCTAATTTCGTCGGCGGGATGAACTTTGTGAAACGTATACCATGTTCATGAGACCCTGGTAGTGACCGCGAGCAATGCCCGCCTAATCCGATCCGTGAGCCAAAATGGTTGCCGAAAGTTGTGCGAGCGAGGCGCGGCGTTGCTGTGTCCACCGTCTGCTTTATAATCGCCACAGTCCATACAAAATACTTTGATTAATTTATACCGCAACCGGTATAAAGTTTTGCACGCTAAAACAGAACCGTTGTTGCTACTCTAATCCCTATAAATACGGCCGGCCTGCTTGTTAATCTGAAACCTCTGTGAAATGGATGCTTGTTTGTTGAATTAGTTTTCACTAAAAACATTAGCAAGAATTAGTTTTTACTATTTTTAATATGTAAGTAAAATGTGGTGGGGATATGGGTGGTACATGTACCAGGCAATCAGAGGGCAGCAGGCTATATTAACCCGTCAGGGCAGTGCGGGCATGACTAATCAATCGACGCTCGCGTGTCGACCGCGCTATCTGTCTTCGGCCGATTGGACCCAGATAACACGACTGACGCAAGATTACCAACCTATACGGGAATGGCCCATTTATAGAATTAACTTCTTTTATCTTCTCAAACAGACACCCTAAATAAGTCAGTGGAAACGAATCGGCCAATATTAATGTTTTATTAGTATACATATGTTTTGTAAGAATCTTGCAGTTGTTTTTATTTAAAGACTAGCTGATGCCCGCAACTTCGTCCGCGTTGAAAAATAATTGCAATAATAATTTAAAAATATATTATATATTGCAATTCAAAATAAAACAACCTAGAAAAGTAAGTATAATTTTTAGATCCATTTCTCATGGTGTAATGCATTTAAATATGACAACAAAGTTAACTGTTGCAGTGAAATATTCTTTGTACGCTTCAGAATTTTTTCAGTTTTCATAAATCACCGAGTGCTAAAGTAGAAAAATAAAGTCAGTCGAATAAACTTTCTATGAAACTTTCTATGCGATTAAAGTCCGTAATACTTGATGAAAAACGTAATGCTGTCGAGTGGGAAACTGGATATACCATTTGAAGGAATGATTTTCTTAAAAGGCAGTTTGGAAAAATTGAAAGCGGAAAAATCCCTTAGGGTCGAGATAATTCTTAAGTATCGCTGGTACGGGGGTATAACCGTATGTCTCCGAGATAACGAAAGGGACCAACTCATTAATGTCAACGGGGATCCGGGCCAAGTTTATGCTCGCCGATACCTTTAAGGTATTTACAAAACAGCTTAGCGAGAGCAATCTAAGCAGACGCAATGGAAAAAATCTGCGCCCCTCGTAATCCTGTTGGGATGCCCTTTAAGATCCGCAGAATTTAATGCTAAATATCGCAATTTCAAGACGTCTTGCGGGGTGGGTTCAAGAAAAATGATACACGCTTGGAGATGCAGGTACGTTTGGAGGGCGTACGGGGTGGATGAGAGGAAAGGAGGAGGAACAATCACGGTTAGTTAGCAGGCCAGCTGCTCCCGACGGCGATAACACTTAAGGTGTTTTACGGTAGTCGCTTCACAACAGCTAAGTTGTTGCGGCACATTGAAACACAAGTTCTACTGAACATCGAACAACTCGTATCTGTGTTCGCTCGCTCCATATCTTGTACAAGTTAAAGGGTTCGCAATTATTTAGTTTTCATGTTAACGCGTATAACATTAATGAGTACTTTCAAAGTCTTCTAATTAAAAAGTGTTTTATATCTTGTAGCAACTTCTAAATCAAATGTGTTTGAATTTTCTATTCTAGTGTTTTAGTTTTAATCTTTCGGAATTGTGTCTTATCTTATCATTGAATCTTTTCAAGATACCTGAATTTTAGATTAGTATTCAATATAAGTATTGACGAAATATGTGATAGGGTATGTATATATACGTATCATGTAGTGTATTATACAATATATTAAAGTTTAAAAAATATAATCTACTCTCAATATCAAGGTAGGTATGTTAGCTAAATCCCCTCCAGTGGTACGTTAAAAGAGCTATAACACTTTAGTAAGTACTACACCCAACAATTTTGGGGTACGATGCAATAATCGTAGTATCGTATTCCAAACACTGTTACTTAATTAGTTAGCGGGCGTTGAACGTAATACATGTATTAATATTGAATAAACAGTAGGTAAACTGAATGGTGCTTTAACCTTTTTAAAAACATGTTTAAGTGTATTTCAAAACACTATACATACGGAAGCCATATTGTATTTTTTTAAATAAAGACAAACTTATTAGTAATACTTTTTATAAAGCTTTTCATCTGAAACTGTGTGCACGCTATGGTGGTGCTGGTATGGTGGTTCTTTTAATTTTTAAACTGTCTTACCTATATCTATGCTATCTAAAGAAACTCTTTGAATTTTCAGGTATTTAGGCGACATCCCATTAAAATATATATATAAAAACTTAATTGTAATTATTTTTATATAGATTTTCATCAATACTCTTAATTTTTAAAATATCCTCTCTATTAAATCTTTCTAGATCCTGTGACGTTTGTGTAACTCTAGCGTAACTCTTTGTAATTACGGGTTCATAAACTACACTCCATCTAATGAACTGTCTGTCAAACATTGTCATTAACAAAAATATACAAAAAGCTACTTGTGTTTTGGTTGACATTTCGTTTAAAGAAAAGTTTCGTTACTGTGTTCTCTCTTTACTCATATACGAGGCAGGTGTGTTTGAAACTTTACAACGTCATTACGATACGAAATACACGAGGGCCGAATCGCTCTAACGATTGACCGCGCGGCTGTATCAAACGCATAGCTACTACGAGTAAATTCAAAGAAAAAGAACTTTTACACAAAACATTATTGAACGTTTGCATACTACACACCAATAAGTGGTATTATAGATTCCTATCTAATGAGATATCGATCTGTTCGTTACATATTATATCGAACCATGTATGATGTATAAAGTTAAGATAATCTATACTAATATTATAAAGAGAAGAGTTGTAATAAGTAAACTCAAAAACTACTAAACCGATTTTATTTTATTTTTGCCTATAGAAACCTTACATTGAAACATAACATAGGCTACTTTATAAAGCGTATAAGCGTACGAGTAACTGTATGAATTAAGTTGCTAACGTTTCAGAGAAGCTTCTATTTTTGAAAGCGTTTGATTATTTGGCCCGAGAGAGTCAGAAAGTGACGTTCCCAGAAATATTCAGAAACCGAACACGATTGGCTATGATCAACGTGTCGCTAAATTAAATAGCTTTCCAAATAAATGGAGCGCGGACGAATCAATAAAGCGAATTCGATTTACATTTCTCCGTACATCACTGACGTATCAATTGTTCAATCTAAGCGAGGATAGATAAACGCACCGATCCGCCGATTGCTTTTCAATGAAAAAGACTGATTCATCGATAGGACGCGCGACTCCCAAAGTGAAAAATGTACATTTGGATGGCGTTAATTCGTTTAATTTCCGGTGAGATGGAGGCGAAGGGGCTGAGCAAGGGAGGGGCGGTACAGTCCGTTCAGATTAATTCAGCGCCGACGCCGCGAGAGATAAGGACACTGAAATAAATTGAAAATGTAGAGATTGATTTGAATATTGCCGACGACACATAGAAGGCGGCTGAAGCCGAATGACCCCCCGCACACTTATCCGAAAAACCTATACACAAGCGGGACTTATTGGAAAAAAACTGCCGGCTAATGAATAAATTAAAATTCGCTCTAGGCGTCAAGAGCGTAAGTGAGATTTTAATTATGTAGACACCATTTTGAATATAAAGCAACAGTATTGAGCTCAACGAACGATACTCAAAATGAATAATTTTGCGATGAAGAAAAACATTTTCCGGAAATTGAGAGACGAAGAGAAAGATATTTTCGGTTGTTCGAATGAAGCAAATCTAAAGATTGCCTATTAAATCGTTTATAAAATGATAAAATTAATGTAATCGGTGTGAGCGAGCCAAGATGGGACATCGTTCGAGGCAATCGTGATCCGAATGTCTAATGAACTCGAGGCACCCTTCTCATAGTGCCTCAGGTTCTATTTCAGAGTATTCGGCCCACCATTTACATATTGGTGGTATATTCTATTAATAATAGTCTATAGTGAAGTAAATGGCGATATAATTTATACTTATGTATTTATCTATATTAGTAAGTCTACTAAAAAAAAGTAATGTTTGTAAATTTTGAGTTTTGCGTTAGGTTAGGTTATCTTTGAACCGCTCTCTGAATGGATTTTGAGGAATAATAGCTTGAATACAGGGTAAAAATGTAGTCTCTATTCTATGTTTTAACATTAGTAAAGTAGCGGATAGCAAGTTTTTTCGTAGCATGTGCGATTTCACAACCTATTTTCTGTTCTATTCTCTGTTTAGTTGCATTATCGGCGATAAATAAATTAGTTTTGACTAAAAAAAACTAAAAAAAATCTATATTATACTTACTTAAAAGTAAAAAGAACACTCATGCATCTAAGGTGCGACTGGTTGAATACCTAATGTATGTACTTTATTTACCTAATAATGTAGAATATATTCTATAGTAGTACATAAATCGTCATTTACCTCTTAACTAAGAATTCTGAAGTCCACGTCGCGGGTTTGATAATGTTAGTGTTTAACAAAATCGACACTGTCCTTAAATCCGTACTAATAAATTAACGTCTTGTAAATGAAGATACGCCGCAACGAACACCAGTCACTGTCGTGTTCACGTGAATTTCAGGGAATCAAAACGTCCGACATGAAACAAATTGATTGCTGTGCAGAAGCGCTCGGCAGGCGCCGAGCTCAACGGTAGATTGGTAATAGCGCATGCTAAACTTATTAGCCAAACGGAAAATGGTATTAGCAGACGTACTGCGGCCCGGCCTCCCGTGAAACTTCATTCGTACGTCAAAGTTGACACAGCCGCACGTAAGTGATTGTTGCAACCAATCAAACGCTTGCTTAATTGACTCGGCTATGCACACACGGGGAACTTAATTAACTGTGTTAACGGGTCTTATGTTTAAAAACATTCGAATAAACCGGTAATGTTGGGTCCAATTTTAATTCTCAAAGATAAAAGCCGTCGACGTCCAGCGGCGTAGTGGCCTGCGAACGCTAAAACAATTTATCCGAGGTAATCCCGAAGTGTCAGAAGATAATAAGAGTGACATTTGGAGCGAGCCGACGGCGCGGGCGCGGTTAATTCTGCAGTACAGGCCGATTGTGACACCGACTAAACCCTGTTGCCACGATTAAACCCCATCAGGTGCAAGTTGACCTCAATATTTCCGACGTTGACAGAACTGGCTGCTAACTTATTTTTTTAAAGAATAGCAGGAATTATTTTGTAATAATCTTCATTTGCTTTGACCATGCGTAAGGTAAATAAGTTGACATTTTTTTTTATAAATATAGCTCCAATATGATAAGCCGACAAATGTCGAATAAACATTATTACATCCATACTAATATTATAAATGTGAAGGAAACTCTGTCTGTCTGTCTGTTTGTCTGTTACCTTAATGCCTTAACTACTCAACCGATCATCGGGAAGTTTTGCGTACACGTTGTCGTAGATGCAGGAATAGACTGAGAGTGCTTTTCATCCAGAAAAAAAGTATTTTTCCCGAGGGATCATCCAAAAACATAAAAAAGTTTTGGCAGGCAGCTGTAGTCACAGCAATAAAAATGTCAGGCGTTTCTGTCCGTAGCTAAGAATCCACTCGTTCGAACTTACGTCTGCTGTATAGAAAGCCGAGCATTTTTTTTTAGTTCTCACTGCTATTATCTGTCCATTATGTCATGTATATGTCCATGTATATTTACTACTTACCAAACAGTGTTGTTAAAGCAAATGTATTTCCAATGCATATAGCCATTAACTAGGAATACAAACTATGCCATTCTATTAAAACTGCACGATCCATATTCCGTCAGAACGAAAGCAATTATTCGCATTCAGTCAACAAAGACGAGGAGAAATGCACAAAGAAACCATTTCATAAGTTAGAACGTCACTGTGGATAGTTATCTTAATGCAAGTAGTGATGCAGTTAAATCCTCGACGTATAATTTCTAACTATCTTTCCTCGAAGTTTCCAAGCCTTCTCTTATTTAAACTTATCCAAGATCAAGAAGTAGTTATTATGGATATAATATGAATACTATTGGCTACGTAACCATGGTTAACGATTTATCACATAAAATCCGTCGAGAATCTCACATAAGCTGGTGGTAGTGGTCCAAGCAATCCTGGTCACACAATTCCCTGCGCGGATTACGGTTGAGAGAGAAAAGTAAGACGATTAATCCCACAGGGTACATCGGAGGGAGAATTTATTATAAAATGGCTTCGTTCGAGGCTTTAAAGCGGCACCACAATATAAATAAAAAGAATAGATTTTTTATTATTTGTTTTAATTTTAAATTTATGTAGTTATTTTGAAAATAAATAGTAATAGATCGAATCCTTAGAGATACTCAGTAGAAGAGAATTAAATTTCGTCGTCTTAAATACGCTTTTACAGCTCAAATGACTTAGACATTTTGTTCTAACAAAAATCTACAATGAAACAGAAGCTTTACAGTGATTTATTCAGTATATGCTCAAGAATTGCTAAATTCAATTTCTCCTTCCTTTGCTTAGTTCAACTTCAAATTCAAATATTTGCACAGAAACATTGGTTACCTTCTTTCGTATTTTACTATGAGAAATATGGAAAGATGACTAATTTCGTCGAGATTTAGATGAATTGCCTAAATGTGTTACTACTCGTATCGATGGATTGTTTGTTTACAATTTATACTTATATCTATATTCTTAAGAGATAATAAAGTGAAAATACTTGTAATACATTATGTAACTAGTTTTCATGTAGTCACCATAGAATTGTGAGCTATTTTACAAAATACTAAGCTTGCTTTTGTATGAAAGTGCATCTCTCTTCTGTTTTCTTCTTTCGTTTTGTTTCTGTAAGTGAAAGCAACACTGTTTTGTTTGGACATGCAGTGTACACACTAGATCACACTAGTGTATATATATTCACTATATATTCACAATATGTAGATATATTCACTGACATTGAATATATCTACACCATATATTCAATGTCATTTAGTTGCTTAGTGTGGAACTAGATGGTGCTGTATGGAATGTGTGAAGATATTATTATTATTAATGTCAGTGTCTTGTTTTGTGTGCCTCATTAAATTAATAAAATAAATAAAATAAATTATTGTCATGTTTCTACACTGTTTGTTTTATGTATACTGTGCCGGTGCGGTGTTCTCGGGGTTATTGCTGCAACCGGTGGGTAAGATGTATTGACTCGTGTAGTTCAGTTCAGTCGTTTATTTATTGGAGAACGTGTGTTATGAATTTCAATTCCCGTTCAATATATAAGTAATATGTGAAATAAGTAGACCTTTTTTACACTACACATTAATTATTTCATATTTTTCTTTAAAAAACTGCTATTTTTTAGTATTTAAGTTCTTACGTACATTTTATTGAATACATTTTTCATCATGACAGAAATAAGAATCTGCTATAATGAATTAATGTTTAACAATCTCCTTTAGAAAAACAGTAAGTTGAGTTGAGTTTTTAATAAATCCGGCTTCCTCTTCTTTACACAATTGTACAAAATAAAGTCGCATATGTATTTACGCTTATATGCTTAAATTAAGTACTCAACGGCTTTTAATGCGGTTTCCACTATTGGAATACTAACCCGAACATTCCAAATGGTTTATTTTTATTTGATATAAGATTTTAGCCATTTATGTGGAAAATTTTCTCTTCATTGTGTTTTACACAAAAAACATATTATATGTATTGAAAATCCGATGCAAATTTATTGACAATATTGTTTTTGTCGTTTAAAATAGAATCATGTTCGCTTTTTCACAATAGTTTCGTTGAAAACAGTCAGTCATATTGTGATTGCAAACTAAAAACCTTTTCAGGAATCGCGTGACATAGAGAACTAATTCGCTTTTAAGTGGCTACGTAAAAGGTTATTTAGTGTTATCGATTATTTTTACGGCATTTCCGAATGTGTTCGCTCAGCGGGCTAAATATCAAGTCGTCACACCTGTGTAAATGGCACCCGATAAAGACCGTAATTCATTTAAATTGTTCCTAAATTAAATTTTAGGTTCATGAAATTTCAGATCAACTAAAACTTGCTCGAAGTTTGTTGGTGTTGGACAGGTAGTGCCAAGTTGTTGAACACTGAACAGTAGTTGCGGAGTTTCTAATGTTAAACACTTGAGTATTATTATAGCTTTTATAAAAAATAAATGCTGCACAAAATTGTAATTGTAAATGCTACAGTGGCTGATATTGGCATCAAACTAAATAAATTCCAATATGATTAAAGTATTAAATGTCTTAAAGCGTAACTAAATTAGAGAATTTAAGAAATGTAAGAAACTCACGGGGATTACTATCATAGGATATCATTTAATTTTGTTAGTATGATCGATGTTAGAAGTATATTATTTTTTTAGAACATTTTTGGCGCCAGTAAAGTCGTAACATTGCTTGACCACAAAATTGATTACATTCTTAATATTTTTCGAGACTTTTTGATAACGACGTATATAAATTATTTGGGAATCTTAATTGGAAATTTGTAAACGAATTGAAGACTTGCCTACAATTAAACAATAACAATGGGTAGACACTCAATCTGAGTGAAAATTCATTTTGGTCGACATGACATTCTAATTTAATCCTATATGTCACTGTCAAATTAGAGATACTGAACCATAGGCATATCAGCCGCAGTGACATTTCTAAACATGAGGGGAACAAATGGATCTGACATTCAGTAAGTATTTAAGCGACCTTGGTTATAATGTTGGGTAAGCAGAAGGGTTGCCGCCTCAAATTATGTCTGCATATCAATTTTATTTTAGCCTACTAAGTGACATAATGTCGCATTTCTTGAAAATTAAATGACAGCGAATTTTCTTCAAACGCTTAATGACGGAAAACATTTAAAGCAATTTGTCAACTTTCCTTTAAATTTAAACAACTTAGGTATATACAGGAAGAAGTTTATTTTTAAAACGTGAAGAAAAGTTTAAAAGCTCGACCGCAACACATGAAGTGTAGTTTACATGAAACTCGTTCACCAGTAAAAGAAAGAGTGCTTAGAAGAAAGCGATGATGAATGCGCAATTTACCAAGTTACGATAGGCGCTTGAAGAAAACGAAATAGGAAAACTTGAACGGGAATAACTTACAGTTTTAAACTATCTAGACAACGATAGGAAGTTTTGTTCTCGGAGGAAACGCACTGCGGGAAGGGGCGGGAGGGTTACACTGAGAGAGGCAGGGAGAGTGACGTCACGGCTGACGGTGTAAATAATTGCTCTGTCGAACACACCTGCCGGGGAAAGAAAATTAAGCGAAACGTAATTTGACTGAGTGATGAAGCACCCAGAACGGTGGATCAGTTTAATGAGGAGTTACAGACGAAAAATTACTCTTGTTTAATAAATTTATAATCTTACTATTATATTTGTGTAACATAAACTAATTGATAATTAAGTCCATATATATTTCAAATAATTCGCTTAGTTTTGATAATGAAGATGGACTACTTTCAGTGTGATATATTAAATAATTTAAAGAGAAAGACGAAAACCTCTCAATCGGATTTGCTTTTATGTCTAAAACATTAACGATTCTTATGAATCTTATAAGTGTCTACGATGTGTCTAACGATGTGTCAAATATTTTTCGAATTGTTTGGTCGCAATATAAACACGTGTCTCAGTACATAAAAACTTATTTTCTAGGTCGACAGTGCTTTGTATCAATCCCTGTGCCATTAGGTGACAGTACCTGTGGATTCTTAAAGCCAACATTACAGTCTAGTTGAGAATTAAAAAAAAAGATATAACAATTACATGTTCACAAATATACTTATTACTCAAAAAAGTGGTTTGATTATAACGATAGTACTTACACTTATACGATAGATCTTAAAGTTATAATATTGAAATAGAGGTCGGTAGGGGCGGAAAATACAGGCGGCGAATGTACATCTACCGCTCGATACAAGAAATTGATTTTACATGTTACAAAACTATCAAAGAATTGAAAAGTGTTATTGATACAAACAGTATATGGTATTGAAAATGTTCTGGAGTAGTGTATTGAAGATACTAAAGTAATTACATTGTTCTGTATCAACGCGTCGATAACGCTTCTACGTCGTCGTACCGCTACACACACCCCAACGATAGCGTTTATGTGCTCCTCGCATGATAACCACCCTTAAACTCAAAGTCCTTACACCAATCAAGAACTGAGACATCGTAAAAGTCTTTTATCCAAATTACAATCGGAATACTTTTTATTTGAAACAAAAAAAGTGTCCACTCAGAATAATTAGCGATAGAATTTCCGGTCGTCGGCCGAAGTGAAAGTTTGGCCAGAATTTTGCAATGCATTAAATAGGTACACAGGAGGCGTGTTTATTGACAAATTCATAAACATTGACTCTCAAATGAAACGGTGGCGGGCCGAAGCAAATGCGAAGAGCCAACACGTTTCATATTTTCATGGGATTCAAATAAAAATAAAGTGGACGAGGGACGCTCTAATTTAATATGTGCGCCGGGCGTTTCATCACACGACTGATGTTCAGTACCTGCTTTCGTTTTATTGCTTAGATGGCTGACTGAATACGAAAATTTTACACAGGAGCTGCGAGCGTTTGACAGCTGTTAAACAGTTTTATTATTGCTGGACGAACATTGCCGTGTCTATTTGCATAATTGAACGGCCACTTGGAGCAACCAGCATTGTTATACTTTGCCATGCCATTTGTCAGATTCTCCGTATCGTTTATGAAGGTAGCTTGTAATAAGGGTCTCTCGGTTTCTCTCTACTCCATTTTATCATTTCCTCTTTTATGACGTTTGTTATTTAGACCGTTTAACACATGTGATTGCGGTAAAAGGCATCGAGTTTCTCTATACTCGTTTAAGAGCCCAAGCTTTAATAATATGTTCATGGACTGCTCGTCAAAAGCGAATACCGCAGCTTAAAGCGTACAGATCTATTATAGTAGAAAATCATGTAAATATTATTTTGAAAAATCAGGCAGTACAGAACAGAAACACAAAAAACCAAATCACTGCTTGAGGAGAATCCGAGTTCATCTTCGAAAAACTTGTTAATATTCTTAATTGATCTTTCCAGACACAAACACAAGCTGCCCTAGCGTGAGTGACCAAACAACTTTATCTCTAGTCGAACACGCCAATCTAAATTACAAAATATAATATATAAAACATATCAATTTAATAACGCGTGGTTAACTGTTAATTTGGTACCTCATGGGCGCGACACATCGTGTTTACTTGTCTACACATTGTAAAAATGCGTTTTTACGGAATAATTAATATTTTTTTTTTAATTTCAGCAGCAGTCATTTCAAAAATAAATTTAAAAAATATAAAACTTTTGGAACGAAAAAGCTTGATTTAATACGACCTCTCGAAAACACAGTTCATATGTATAGTGTGGTTGCCGGCGCTACGGACCCAAAGGCTTCGAGCGCATTCACATCCTGTAATCACTAGCCAACAGAATATTCGGTTCAGTCATATACATACGAGTACATACGTGTATGGTATTTTCACATCATATCATGTGTCACGCTGGGAAAAATTCTGAAGGGAGTTTAGATAATTTGAATTCTATTTTTAAAATTATATTTAAAAATATGTATAAAAAAATATGTAAACTTTTAGAACAATATATAAAATATAACAATGAACAATCAAACAAATAACAATGAAATTGTAAAAATCTATAAACCGCTAGTTCCACCTATCCCTCTGTTATATACATATGTCTGTCTGTCTGTCTGTATTATTTTCATTTAAGACTTAAACCTACTTAAAATATGGTATGGAGGTAGATTAAATCCTTGGTAGGTACATAGTTGCAAGAAAAAGCTAGCACATTATAATTATATAGAGATTTGTTTACTTAAAGTATTGGACAGTCTTAAAAACAACAAAGTCTATCGCTGAAAGAGTAATAAATTCTTTTTCAGTTATTAGGTCAATTGATCAAACATACTACTCGTAGTAGACATTAAACGAGGCAATCAAACGTTGCCGTACTCGGCATTGTTTGTAAAAGAGTTAGGTACTGAAGAATAACGTTTTGATCAGATCAGAAAACAATAAAAGAGCCATAAAACTGTGTAGTAGGTAATACACAAAAAGCAGGCGTTATCTTGAAAGCATAAATGTTTAATGGCATGAGCCACTTGGAGGGAAATTACGTTTGCATCTTAGGAATCGATAGTAAACCGAGACTAGTTGTTGTGGAATTAGCACTTTAATAGTAGCAATTACTACAATTGAAACTAATTAATATGTCAGAATAATTTGTATAAACCACATTAAAATCGGTTAAGACATTTCTCAGATTAACTTGCAGAAACGCACAGACACTGCCAAAAATTTTAATGTCGGCAATATAAGTACAAAGTGTAGGTACAATTTGTTAATTTTTTGAATTAAAAAATGTATGGACACGGTTAGTTTGCGAATTTATTATAATATTGATTCTTAGTACTTATTTGAGTCAGAAATAAATTAAAATGCTTAAGAAACGAACTAATGCATAAGTCGATTAACGATCTAGCTAGAAATATTGCTGCTTAGAAATTTCACGATAGCACGATATTCTGAAGGCTTTCATAATTCTCAAACATATTGTATTCTTAACAAAATCTTAGCACAATAAGAAAGCATAAGGATGAAAGTGAGAAGGAAGGGACTTCAACCAAAAGAGTTCAACTAATAAGGTTTCCGTTTTGTCGGTACGCCAGTTACTTCGTTTGAAGTATCTATCCTTTTTATGTATTCACAATTGTCTTTATACAGGTTGGTTTCATTAGCGAAATAATTCATTTCCTATGAGAGAAATCTTCATAATCTAAGGCTCAGCTTTTAAAATTCCGAACCTTTTCATGAATGGAGCCCAAAAAAATTAATTATTTTCTACATATTTTTTATTAAAGGCAAAATTAATCGAGGGCCTCCGCGGACATCAAACAACCTCGGGCCATTGTTAAGAATGATTAGAGGAATATTTTAAAGAACGAATGTTAATTTTTATTACACAAATAAGTACTTGTGGAGCACTTTGAGGTATTGTTGCCTTAACGAAGAGCCTCTTTAGGATTAAATATGTTTACTTGGTAGATCCCTTTTGACTCCGTCTCAAAACGGTAAATTATTAACTCGGGGTAAAAACGTCGATTCGGCTCGGAGGTGTATATTTGTCTACGTCTAAGCTCATTACAACAACGGTACCTCACAAACGAATCAAAATGGTTACTTCATTAATTTTCTTACAATGAAACTGGAATGGATGAGCGCAATTAAGCCAAATGCAATTAATAGCCGCGGATAATGTTCCCAGTGATTTATCAGTAATAGCTACTGGGGCTGATTGACGTTTTTAATTTGCCTCCAGGCCTCGGAATGATGTGCACTATGAGGTCGAGTCCCTGAGGTGTTTACAGCTGTCATTCTTGGACAGGCAACGGTCAGATCTCGAGGGCTACTAGAGTTACTAAGTCCCATAATTATTAATCAACTAACAGTCAACTATACGCGATTAGATTATGTATCACGAATTGATTATAATAAAAGGATTAAGGCTTTTATAGAGCGCAAATAAAAAAATGAAATGCAATTTCTCTAAATATAAAAAGTCGTTCGTAAATTAACATAAAAATAATTCTGCATACTACGACACTATTTAGAATTGAAATTGACAAACATATTATCACTAAAATTAAATTACTAATGTTTTTATTTGAGTTAGTTATTTTATTTTGTTTTTCCAAGTAAGAATTTAAATTATGCACTTTTTCGCCAAACACCAAGATTTTTCGTAGTTTAATATTCGAGTTTAGTGATAAGTATTACTTCTAAAGTTCTTTTAAAGTTTTACTCCTTAAATCCTAACTTAAGTCTATGATATTTAACATAAATCTTTCTATATTTACGAATACTAAATTCCTTTAGACCTTACAAGATAAATAACTCGTAATTAGATATAATATTGGCACAGGTAACGTATGGTTTAACAACAATAGGTAACGTCAAAGTGTGTAACATAACTGTTTCATTTACTTCTATTATCACTGGCATACAAATAACTTCACCCTCTTGTGGAAATAAATCCAATCCATTTACCACTGTTATGTTCATTTGACATGTATGTGCAATGTGGAAAAATAGATAAGTGAACAAGAACCACTTACTAAGAAAAGCTAGGAGGCTCTAAAAAAACCTAATGTTTAAAAATGTTAAAGTTAAAAGTGGCGCATTTCATGTTAAATTTTGGTAATGAAAAATTATTTCAGCAGTAAGTACTATGCATAAAAACTGTTTCAAAACTAACTTCTTTCGTTAAAAACAAAATATCAGCTTGTTACCAAACAATACTGAAGTTTGGCTGTTTAACACTTCAAAGCTGATGTTTGCTTAGTACAGTACAACAGATTTGCTATTGTTTGTTCGAAATTTTGTCAATATAAACCTCCTATTCGGATTTGATCCCCGCACCGTCCCTTGGGCTTGCAGGCTGCTCGCTTCGACCAGCAAAGTTTAAATTAATTCTCGATTGACATATCACATCATGCCAATGTTGAGTGCCACTTTAAACACTCTTGTATTATTTTTAAGCTTTAATAATAATATAATTTCCAACTTTTGCTTTAAAATCTGTTATCATGACTATTTATAAAACCACATAAAACGACCAAGAATATTAATAATTGGTTTCTGTAGCTCAACTAAAAATGGATATATTAAGAATTTGCTGTGTAAAAATAACCAGTTACTGATATTTATTTTAGCCAGTATTATGTGCCACTTTATTATGCAAACGATAAGAAATTGTATCTTCTTTAAAATTAATTTCTTTCTTATTTTTTTTGTGATTACTGATTCTTCTTTTTTAAAAGTGAAACCCTTTGAATATGAATACTATTTTTCTAACTATGAAAGTTATTTGTAAAAGGGCAAAATACATTATAATTTGCAATTGCTATCTCAAAACGCTTAAAAGAACCAGGCTTGATTTTAATTATTTTAAATTATATTTTTCAAATACATTATTTATATAATTCTCGGTTTTACAAGTCAAGTAGGTAGAAGATGCGGTAATATAAATAATACATTTTTTCTATCCCTTACATTTACCAAATACATATTCACTAGATTTTTCCTGCGACTTTGTCCGCGTCCCTCGAGAACAGTACTTTTTCCTGAATTAAAGGTACCCTCTGTCCTTTTCTGTGCTTGTTACTTCATGTGTATGCAAAATTTCATGATGATCGGTTGGGCAGTTATGACTTAAAAGCTTAATAAACAAACAAACTCATTTTCGCATTCAGAATATTAGTTTGGATTCTAACACACTCTCTCTCACGAATGTGATGTAGTAATGGTTTCCATTTAGGGTGTGATATTTTCACGTGTAAGTGATGTACTGTGATGCAAGACAAACGCAATAAATCTGTTCTCCGCACGCATTCGTTGTATACACAAAGCCACTCCGAGATTTATAGACAATCTCACTTACAACTCCATCAAAACTTGGTAAATGTTTTGCTAAGCTAAAATAAATTTGAGTGACAGGTAACCCGAATAAATGTTTAAATTACGACAACTCTGCGCGCTCCTGTTGCTTGCAAAATGTATTTCTCTAACCTCTCAATGGCGCGTTGTTTTAAACGAATCTTAATTAGAAGTATTATTTAACGTTGACAATAATAGGAGGCGCGTTCTCGTAAACGAATTTATTAATTATTTCACATTAAACGAGAGATTTTGTAGTGCTTTATAACGTTTATATTATAGACTAAAAGTGTAGCATGAAATCCGTGTAATAATATTATTTGTCGTGTATTGCTTTATAAATTATAGCAAATTTCAAATAATAATCCAATTAAATTTTGTGACACCACTAAATATCTCACTACGTACAAATTAATTAATAAGTGCCCACAATTTAATTATTAACGTAGACGCGTTTAATAATTAAAGGACTCAACTTTGTGACATTCTGTACTATGGAAATGATAATTTTAAAACAAATCGTTTAAACTTTTTGGAACCCTGAATTTTCGTACTAATGAGAAAAAAATCAATGTACAAAGAAAGAAATATTTATTGGCATTTAAAAATAATAATGTAAAAATAGTTTTAATAACCCATATTAAGGAAGAATGAAACAGGAAGACCGAGTTTTCTGAACTCACTGCCTGCGTCTGTGTTTCCTCAAAGTTATAACCTCGGGGTCTTCAAATCTAGGCTAAATGGGCACTTTCTAGGTGAGCGTGGTCTACCTTCGGCCGCATCTGCACCTTACATCAAGTGAGATTGCGACCAAGCGCTGCCTTGACTCAATTTAAAAAATAATAATAATAACACCCGAGACCTGTGTAAGTATGCAAGTGGATAGAGAGAACCATACTAAGGTAAGTCCGTACTAACTAAGAATCGAGAGATCATAGTAAAAGGATAGTGGACATTCTGTGACTTGACGAGTCCATGGGGAGTGTTCGCCTGATTTGTACGAGCACCTGACGTTTCAATAAGTGTCGACTGTAACTGTCTTCACTTGCACGACGTATACCTCTTACTCTATATGACGTCACGTTCCTGTCTGCTAGATCGCCGCTCAAGGCCTACAAACCTGCTTTGCTCTACATTCGAACGTCTTATAAGAAAATAGTAAGCAAATGTCTCTCCACTGGATGTAGGCCTCTCTCTTTGGAAATGAACTTTCAATTTGTCTCTGGTCTGTATTTGCAAAGTAGTGGCAGGGCACACTGCGTTTGGCAGTCATTTGGGCAACGCAGCCGTCTGGTGGCGGCAGTAACCACCCCTTTGCAGAAGACCACCATGAAATAACAGCATACGAGTATTTGCTGTTGTGTTTCGATGAGTCAGTAAGGGATGCCAGAGCCCATTACCCCATCTCTTCCTTATCCTTTATGCTTAATCCTTCTATGGTCTTGCTTTTGTTATAGGCGACGGTAGCCACCAAGTACCATCAAGGACTATCAACCAAGTACCATCAAGTGGACCGTCAGCCTGTCTGTCAATCGTAACATAAACGAAAATTAATAGAGTTTTGCAAGACAAGAAGCAATAACAGTTACTTATACTCTATTCTAAAAAATAAGCAACGGCATCGCACAAAGATAGTTATCACATAAGTTAGTTACCGACTGTAATAGCTATGTGTTTCCAGTATGGTGCGATAGTTATTTAGTGCTGTGAACGAGTATAAACAGTAGGCGATCGCGTTGTTGTAAAGCTGAGAATGTGTTTTTTATGCAAATTTCCATTTGGCCAGTTGATATTCGCGACCGACTGGGTAAATTCGAAACGAATCGCGTGTGACATTTAATTGACAAGTGAACAAAATGTGTAAATGTAGTGACGTTGTCGCCGGCAGAAATGTATTTCATTGCATAAACGAGTGTCGCGGGCGTTCGTCAATATGTTTTAAACTTAAAATAATTTAAATTTCACCTAAAGGCACCGGCCCATCGGTCGGTGGCCGCAATAAACGAAAAACGGTTAATTGAAATAATTGCTTTATTCGCATTCATTGTAAACCATACGTTTAAAATCGGTGATTAATATTCTGCGGTTATTGGGTCTATGTTTTTATTGTGCTCATTAAAGTTTAAACATGTCGATTAATTGGCGGTTACTATTATGGTTGTTAGATGAGCTGTTTTATTATACAAAGTGGGTTGTTTTTGTGTGTGTCGGATTATGTTTGTGTGTAGTGGTGTAGTGATGATAATTACGACTCTCTAGCGGGCTCATCCCGCACACCTGTTGGTCGCCTCCAACGACCTTAACTAAAATTTAGTGCCAAACATATTACAATCTAGCTTCATAATACGACAGTAGGTACCGTATAAATTAAAGGAGTTTGGTAAATTTCTTAGTAAATTTCTCGTAATTAATAAAAAAAAAAAAGTTGGATATAGTTTCAAAATCAACAGTGCTTGTAATTTTGCAAAGGTTCGAATGTAATTTAAGGTTCTTTTAAAGCCTTGTTTTCAATGATAAGCTGGGCACCACTTAGGGGATAATAATCATCGCTTAACGAAACACCGTCATGAAACAACAGCACATTTGAATTAAATCCATATGATTTTTAGTTAACCCTAACCTTCAAAGGACATGCGTGCAAATTTCACAGCTGTCGGACTATTAGTTTGTGGGATAGAGCATTTTGAGTGAAGCAACTTTGTTAGTTTGAAGAAAATGGATAAAAAGGAATTTCATGAAAACGATGGCAAAATTTCATGAATTGGGCTTGGAATTGCTTCCGTATCCTCCGTATTCTTCAGATCTGCCCCCCAGCGACTTTTACTGTTCTCAGACCTCAAGAGAATGCTTGCTGGAAAGAATTTTAGCGCTGATGGAGGAGAATCGCCGAAACTGAGGCCTATTTTGAGGCTATAAAATCGTACTATAAAAATGGTATCGAAAAATTGTGTGACCCCTATAATCGTTGTATCGCCCTCGAAGGCATATTGAATAAGAAAATCAAATTTTATCAAAAATAATTTTTTTTTCTGTTTTTTTTTTTTTTTTTTTTTTTTTTTCAGCCCAACTGTTATGTTATGTTTATGTAATAAGTGCATGATAAAGAAATATGTCCAGGTCCCAATCAAAAGGTTGTCTAATTATAATGAGTATATATATAATGACACTTGCGTAGACTTGAAGCAGTAACTGTCTTAGGTATTTTTCAAGAAATATAATTATTTGTATTTAGTCTGAGAAATCAGAGATGAACTTATTGGAGATGCATCGCATTATATCCTGTTCCATTTTGCGAAGTTTCGCTTATGAAAGTGCGGCACTGGAACAACCGACAGTAAAACTTTCAGTGGATTGTTACATTGAAGCCAACTAAATAAAGACAGGGGTAGATTTTACCAGAGCCTTTTCATGGGCGTCGCCTTTACGCCGATTTTATGTTGCATGAGCAAAATACAGCTGTAATTCCGACACGGGAAAATGTATATTACGCCGAAACCTTAGTAGAATCTGGCAGGCGAGTATAATGTGGGGATTTCACGAGAGAGCCCGGGGCTAGGTGAGGGTAGGCGCGACTCGAGTTTGTTACATAAAAATCCCGTTATCGCGACGGAGGTCGACAGATTACTTTCTTGTTAAGAGGATGAAAACAGGAGTTAGTTCCTTCTCGACACGAAATAAAATATTAACAATTTGAGCGTTCACTTTCGCTTTTTATCCTCATTGAAATAATGTAACACCAACACAATGGACTCTTGTATCGTCGTCCAACTGTGACGATATAAAATTTGTATCTAACTGTCAAAGGAATTTTCTGTACCGTTATTTGAGAGCGCTCGACCGTTGAAAACAAATGGAATTATATTTCAAATTGTGCTAAAGTAATCAGACGATTTATACCTCTCAGTTCTGGAATGATCTCCCGGCTGTGGCGGCAAACACACAATTTGTCCTCGACGTTAAATCGACCACTAACAAAACGTCGGGCTACGCTCTTGCCACGCCATCATTCACCTGTGGTCGCCCACGATAATGAGATGGACCTACTGTTCAACATATTAGACTGATTCCAATTTCGAGCACACCGTGTACCTACATTCATAGTTGATGTATATCTAAGCTTTCAGCAGATAGAACGATCAATAATGTAATGCAAAACTTTACGTAAAGTCTAATTAATAATAATAATTATTTATTTATTTTCAGACAAATTAGTCCATACGGAATAAATTACATAAAAAAATTAATATAAATTACACTAAATATATTAAACTTAACTATTTACATTTTCAAGTAAAGAATAATTATAAACAATCAGCGATTAAAATGCAGATTAGTGTATCGGCCAAAGACCATTCTGTCCGCTATTATCTTCAAGATTTCGTTGGAACTCCCTCGCAACCTGCACACAATGGATGCACTTCTTTAAATTTAAATTATACACACAATTAAAATATCTCACTTAATTTCGTGTTATTTTAGAATAACTTTAGCACAGTGAACGCACATATAACCGACATTAGGTAGGTATTTCACTGAAATACTCAGCATTAAAATTATTTTCGTTTTTAAATTAAAACTTGAAAATACTATAAACCAGAAATTAATATTGCAAATACATACATACATAATAGGCAGAATCTACTACTACGATAAACAAGATGATTATAGGCTGTTCTTTTTATACTGTGTAAACTAATCAAGTCGATTGAATTTTTTATAGAATATAATTAAATGTGAAACTCTAAAAATAACAAGGGATCGAAAAGTTATAAATAGAAATGTTGATCGAATGCTAATTAAGAAACTAACTTAATGAATTTACCATGTACGAAATAAAAATAATAATATTGACAACAGTCTACGAATAAATATTTGAAAGGTTTAAGAATTCTGAAGTACTGCGGTAGCTTCACTGTTTCTATAGAGATTCACAGATTTCGTATTAAATGATAAAATTAGCCGCTCTATAACTGAAATGAGTCTCTGGGGCCAGAAAAGACCAACAGTGTTGGTCAAGGCTGTGACAAAATATTTTTTTGTAACATTTTTTTTGTTCAGCCATATTATACTTATTGGTCTAATCTAACATACCAAAGGATTGGTAAACTAATGATTTAAACATAATTTTAAATATAATATTACCAGCACATAGTTTAGCGATTTAGACGCCAAATACTTTGCATTGATTATGTAAGTACGTATTTTGAATCAAGTTTTAAATGTTACTTACAGCAATTAAAATCTTCTCATATGAACGTCGAATAAATAGAAACTAGATGAGAGTTAGGGCTTTGTATATTTATACATACTTAGCATTTATGTAGCGATTTGACCACACCCGCACCCACACATCCTATTGAAATAGCATTTCGTACGCAGAGTTTGGGAATTACGAGACAGAATGCTAATTTATAGCGTGTTTATTGATAAATTCCTCTTGTGTAGATAATGGATTTTGCATTAATTTAATGCTTATTACTAATTTGCTTATAAATGACTAAGCACTACGCGGATTCGTTAGCACAATTTTTAGTTTTACACAGTAGGTATTTCAAACAAAAACTAATCACTGAAATAGTTAATTTCAAGCTCCCAGTCACTTATTAATATTTAGGGTTTATATATTGTAGGAGAAAACCCTCTGAGATATGATTTGTAATCTGCTACACTGCCTGAATTGAACTTAAATATTTTTAACTTAAATATCATAAATGATATGTTTCCTTGTGGACTTCAATGCTAGAACAAAAGCATTCACAGATGCAAGCATGATCGAGATTTAAACCCTCTGGATTATTATCGCTTTATATATTTGTACATTTTAGTATATGTATGTGATGGCAAAGTATCTACGTCCATGGTTAGTAGACACTTCAATTTTTTTAACATAGTATATTATCAAATATATGACAGTATTTATCAATAAGATTCTATAATAATGCAAAATTCAACGGTACATACAATTTTATAAGTATCTACTTGCGTAAAGTTTTTACTTTTGAACTTCCCTTTTCCTTTTTTGTTAATTGACTAGCAGAAATATTACTAACAAAATCTTATTGACATATAAAACAATTATTAAAAACTTTCCCCGAAAAAGTTGGCTTAATCAACTCTTATTACGTTGGATTAAGATTGATTCTCGACAAAACATTTCAAGAGAATTTACAGAATACGAAAAATTTCTTCATTCCCATGCTGAGGTTACTTTATTTCTTTGACAGTAAATTATTGCTAGCAATAAATAAATGTTGGCTCAAATCTTTCCAAATAGCCGAAGATTTTTTTCATAATTTTATTACAGAAAAGTTTAAGACACGACTCCTTTGTGGGTAGGTACAGTAACAAATTCTCTACACAAAGTTTTGCGATATCGTACAGGGATATAACATAAAGAGATATTCGAGAGACCGACTTCCCACTAAATTAACGGGATAACGCTCTTTAGACGTTAAGTTTTACCCGGTATAATTAACTTGGCCTTAGTAATTAAGATGGTTAATAAGTGGGTGCGTAGTGAAACGCTTTGAGATATGGCTGGAATCCTTTAATATAACCAAAACAAGCGAGAATTACTTGCAGTTAAGTATTCGTGTTAATGTGACAGAAGGACTCCAGTTATGTTTTACTAGCGAAACTTGTTACGGCAGTTGTTCATAATTACTTTGTGTTAGGAATTTACTGTATACCACTTATTAATGCGTATCATTGTTATTATGTACCATGTACATATCTACTACAATGGTCTACAATTATTGATGCTCTAATAGGTATATAAATTTATATAAATATGTATAAGAAAAATAGTGGCACGAATAATTGAAACTCCCAAATGTTGTTATCTACAAAAAATTAAATAATAATAGGTAATTAAAAAATTGTTATTTTGTTTGAAAATTATAAAAAAAATAAGAGTAGTTACTAAGACGAACTTGATAGTAGGTGTGTGAAGCAAAGCGATTTCTGTTTATTTAAGTTAGCTACTTTTGCTTGTTTAAAAACCATAACTGTTGTTTTATAATATTAACACAGTTATTATAACCAGAGTTTAACTGTGAAAATCCAGATATGTGATTTCACAATACATTGACAAATGATCTACATAACTGCCCACTTTTTTTAAAACACTTTTGATTTACATACTCCTTGTACCTTACGTTCAGCGTACGAGTTTTGTCGCAATAATCTATACTTATAAAATCGTTTGTCCTGACTGACTAGAGTATATCAACGCACAGCCAAAAGTACTAAGTTTAGAAAGCTGAAATTTGCATCATAGATTTATTTTATAACGTAAACATCCGCTATGAAACGATTATTGAAAATTTCAACTCTATGCGAAGCCAGGAACGCGTCTCTAGTTATTTTAAAGATAAAGAAAAAAAAAAACAAGTATAACTCAAAAGATAATATTTCATACATATCTAATATTTTGCTCTCTCGTTCAATAGATTCCAATACCATTCATGACACAGTATTATAGGTACCAATCGAATGCATGTCGTACGTCCAGTGGGTAACCTGCGTGACATTTCCAGACAGATAGAAATTGCCAATAGGGTATCTTACGTGCTGTATGAAATTGTGCGGCTTCAAAATGATTTGAAATGGAATTTGATTGCAAATATTGCTTTTTATTTCTGAAAATATAAAAAGTAGCTTATAGTGTTGTAGCTTATAGAGTAAGTAGCTTGTATTGTCAGAGCCCCAACCCCCCTAGTGTTGCTTGCGTCCTTAGGCGACGATAACCACCTACCATCAAGTGGTCCGTCGTCAACTTGTCTGCCACTCTTAATAATATAAAAAAAGTGTTGATATTTATAACACAATTTTACATTTTTATAATGGCTCGGTATAGTATAAAGATATTATATAATCCGGAGATAGTTTTTTTTTTTTGAAATATCAGACGTACTTTAAGGACTTGTTTTCAGTTGGTAATTTAATTGTGTTCAGTTGGTTGAGAAATAATATACAACTGATATCTGAAAGAAGTAAGTAGGTACTTATTATAAAACCTTTTTAAAATAAAATTACGCAAATATTTATTAGGATTAATATTGTAATCTTTATTTTTTATATATATCGCTAAGTTTATTCAAACTATAACAATATATACGAAATCTCTCCTACTAACATCTTACCTTTGCAATTTGCACGGATTAAGAGGGTTATAAAGTTAATCATCGTAATATTGTTATACTAAAATTGAGTTTGAGCGCATGGCTTCCAAATTCTGAACGCTCTCACGCCAAATGAGAATTTAGATAGTGAGTAAAATTTCCATTTGATATTAGATTTTATATTCGTTTAAAGCTTTTGTGGATAAAATGAATTTTGTTGCGTATTGGCAAGTTATAATACGAGTAATAAAGCGAGCACTTTTCCATGAATTATCAATTCATAGTTATTATAAATGTGAAAGTAAATCAGTTTTGTTTTACCTTTTACCTTTTTACGTCTTAACTACTAAACCAACCGTTATGAAATTTTTCATAAACAATATTTGGAATACAGAAAAACACATAGGGTCTCAAAAAAAAAAAAAAAAAAAAAAACAACAGTACTGTAAAAACCCAACGCCCGGCAAAACATTAACAGGAAAGAGATTTTAAATAAATTATTACTCATATATTTTACTAGGCGTTATAAGTCGTGGCAGTATTATATTTTTTATAATATAAATCCTAAAATGTATTTAAAAATTTGCTAAAGACATTTTCAACGAGAATTTATAATGACGTGCTAAAATTATTTAGATATAATATTTAGGTATAATAAAAAATATGCAATACGATTTGTAATTTTTAACTTGTAACGAAACTTCACACAAAACTGTAAATAAATTAAATAAAGAAATCCACATGAATTCAGTATGACAAATCGCCCCGAAGCTACAATTCAAGTTATTACGTTATCTATACTAGTATTATAAAGAGAAAAGATTTGTATTTTGTATTTTTAACAATTTTTTTAAAATTAGTTCAGTAGTTTTTTACTGAACAAATTTTAAAAATTCTTTCACCTATAGAAAGCTAACATAGGCTATATTTTATAAAGTTACACGGGCGAAGTCGCGTGCAACAGCTAGTTGAGTTAAATTTCTTTTGATATTTAAAAACAATACATATAACAGTGTAGTATGAATCGTGCTCGCAGATTGAACATGTAATGGGCGCCGTAGACTTATTTGTTCGGTGATTGCTTTCGTTTATTGTTCGATACACTGACAATGTAAGGCTGGTTAATTTTTCCTTAGAATGGATGACTTTTCAATTGCTGCCACTCTATTTACCTTAGCTTCTAAGGAGGTCGTCAAAGCCTTTCTACTGTGTCACTTCCCGCACTCACTATTTTTAACCATCCTTTTCGGGGATAGGAAGTGATTTGCTAAAACATACTCCTAATGTACATTGTGAAAGCGTCAGCTCCTTAATGCTCCATTGACGATCAATTCGTGGTTTCGATTTATAGCTATCCGTTCCTAAAGGAGCTATTGTTGTTGCTTCCAATGGAATTATTGGGTGTATTGGGTTTCAGAAAACGTGGCTAACCTTTAGATGCATTACATTCAAGTTCAATGGACGACTATTGTATATAAACATGACGACTTACTATCTAACATGTGAATTATGGGAAAATACGCGAACTGTTTCTCATTTGAAGACGTATATAATAAATATTTCTTAGAGATCCTATTATCTTATTGTTACGTACTGGCCTGATACTATTTAAATTGTTCATATTAATTCTCTTCTCTTATTAAGAATTCTTAGAGAAATCTTATCTACTTCTAGTATTGTTCGAATACCAAGTGTTGTATTTCATTAACTTATAGAGTTCTCTCAGTAATATGTACTGATCTTAGAACAAAATAGAAAAAATTGTAATGCCATAGTAAATAAAAATTTCAATAATCACATCTATATCAGCTTTCACAAACCATTATTGATTGTCCAGAAGATAAATATTTATGAACAATATCGGTATTTTGTTCATATACATACTTTGAATATATAAACGAAATAAGCAAAATAAATAAATTTAAAAAGATTTATAAAATGTAAAAACTAAAAAATCTCATTTCATTTTTTAAGCAAGATAGTCTCCAAATTACTTCAGTACTAATTATACATAACTTATATTTTGAGAAATGTTTGAGAATAATTATTGATTTCGTTTCATAATTCGTTAAATTAGCTATACTTTGACATATTTAATATTGAAATAAATGTTACATTAAATATATTAAGTATAATTATTTAACTTATTTTTACATCATAATTTGACTTCTTATTTTGTCCATTTCATTTATTATTTAAGCATGTAAATTTTAACTTTTCAATATTCAATGAACCTATATAATTAATATATGTAGTAGGAAAGGTGTTGTTCTAGTCTAAAAGAGAAAAATAGAAAGGTTTAAAAGGCTCTCAAGTATTTTGTATAGCGCTCCTCACCGCCAACTCTCGAGGGTCCAAATCTCCCACTGACGTGTAAATGGACTTGTTGCAGCGGAGACATGCGGTTTTGTATTGATATTTTTAGGTGTTTGTGTATGTAGTTGTTCAAGTCTCGAAAGAATGCAACAAAAATGTTACTAAAATTACTAACAGCATGCTATACATTTAAGAAGTTTGGAAATATATTGTATCTTTACTTATTAATAAACAGCTAAAGTTACGAGTAGTAGTGAAAAAAATATATATTGGAATATATATTGGAAAATATATGATGCAAAGTTGTGTAAACAGCCTAAAATATTAATGGTATGATAGCAATTAAACACTTGTATTATTTTTTAAAATAAAAAGTGAACATACATAGCTCCTTCTTCTATTAACAAAAATAAAACTTTTCTGCACTTTTTCCTTTTTAAAATTAACTGTACAAAACATCTTTTTCAACTTTCTATTTTCCAAAATATGTCTTAAATCGACGATCTTAAGGTCTGTAATCATTTATATGGACATATAACCTTCATCAACGCAAACAAACGAAAAAACCCAAAAATGCGACATATCACCTTCATCCACTCATGTCTTCAATTATTAAAATAATTTAAATTACATTACAATTGCTTCTCCGAAATAAATAAACAAGCAAGTAGCTAGTGAAGTTTTGGAGAAAATACATTTAAATTTCAACTGGAAGTTCGAAATTTAAATCGCGGTATTACGCCAGTGTGGTACGAGTAAGAGTTGTGCCGTAAGCAAGTGATTACCGCGAGGTCCCCGCGGAAGCTGGATTCCACTTTCACCAATATGCACCACGACGTAGGTACTTTGAGATGCATTTCGAACCGCGTTCCTGTGGGATTAAGCTCGTTCAACGGGACTCGATATGTGTCGATACATCAGGAAGCATATGTGGTACGGGTTCGCATATATTCATTCATCTTTGTATTAAAATCGTAAAGGAAAACGGCAGAATTTTCACTACATTTTATCTAAATGAAGAACAATATGGTATTTTATGGAAAACTGATTATTGTTAAATCTGTAACTATGCTATAAAGAACATCATTAAAATAAAAATATCATTATATTTATATTTTTTTGTTGTAAAATAATAATGATTTGTAATTTTTAAATCAACAAATAAAATATGTTGGTCAAATTTAAAACACTTCGAACTTTACAGCACCATATAGTGTGTGACGTGATCATACCACAGTGTGTAATTGTCAAAACAAATTACATTGACGTATGTTTTTTATGACTTAAGCGACAATATTAAACAAACAACATTTAAACATAGTTTTGCCCCATAGGAACTGTTTTTTTTTTTTTTTTTGTAAATATATTCCAATAGAGTTGATTTTAAACACTATTTTAATATATTGTTCGGCACTTTGTTGGTCTAACATTTCTCTACATTTTCTTTGCATTTTTTACAAGTATTAAAAAAATGTAAAGAAAACCTAAGGTTATGTAAGAAAGTGGGGAGCTTTTGGTCGTTTTGAAAGCATCAGTTTGAAGCATCAGTGGACACAAGGATCTGTTGCCCTTTACAAATAGTAAGCAGTTGGTGTCATTGTTCTGTGATAAATCTTTAAGTCAATAAAAGAAATGTATTTGATGTTTTTCTTTTCAGATATAAAATTTTTCATATCGAGGTTGACATAAAATGTAAGCCATTTGTTAACACTGTGGGATGCCATCGGAACTGCTGCGTCGTGTAATTTGACTTGTTTCGGTGATTTCATTTACAGCTTTGGCGAACAACCTTTCGCTACGGTATACGTGTTATATACCTAGACAAAACGTAGTTAAATTCTATTAGACTCACCTCTAAATGTCTCGAATAATTCGAGAATGTTATCTAAATGTCTAGATTATTAACATTATAAGTTAAGCTAAGCTAAAATCGTTGGTAGTTAAAATAGAAATTAATTTATCATTAAGAGTTAAAATCAACATTTAGCTATGTCTATCTAAATGATTAAGTATGTCGTTAATAAATTAATAATTACTAGGAATTAATAATTAAGAAATAATAGTAATAAATTAAATTTAGTTTTTACTGACGACATCCTTTAACAAATTATAGGATATATTATATACATTTTTAAATTATATTATTTTAAATTTATTAAATAATTGATAAACAAATATTTTTAAATAGGAATAATATAAATTATTTAAAAAATTATCCAAGAAGCGACAACTGTTCCTTGCATTTCTCGTTTCCTTCTATTTGCGTTGTGAAGAGTAGCGAAGCGTTTAAATTCATATAAATAAAACGGAAAGGTAATAAATTAATGGTAAATACCCGCTGTATTTATTAATGGACTTGGTTGGTTTCCCTCAAGATGTATCTAAATCCAGTGTATTCCCAGTGCCCCCGAGGGAGGCTGCCACGTGCTGCCACTTAGCACTTGGCGAGTACATATTACAAACTTACAAATGCTAAATTCGACTCTAAACTTAAACACATAGGGGGCGAAATAGTTTGTGTCGCAACTGGAAGCACGATTGCAAACCTACATAGTCTGAGAGCTCCACTTCAGCAACCTCGCTCGCATTAGAATTGCCTCTACGTATACAAAAATAGGGAAAAATATTTATTTACACTATGTTATAAAGGCTTATTTTCGTGGTATAAGCCTTTATACCAGAAAAAATAAAAGTTAAAATTATTTAAAAAATAAGAATAAACAAAAACTGTTGAACATTATAAAATCTGGTTTTCCCAGAAAAACAGTTTTTCGTTTCATTAAAGCAGTAGAGTTCTAATTTATCAGGATCAAAAATATGTAGGAAATTTTACGTTTTAATTCTGTCCAGACGATTTGTACAAAATCAGTTCCACTTCCAACCAACGCATAAACTCAAAACCGTGTGTAAAATATTCCGTGTAAATTTTTAACATAAAAAAAATATAAGTTCTTTTTTATCTTATACGGCATCAACCTGTCTGTCGACCTTAACATAAAAAGATACGCTGTCGATACACTTCATGACATTGGCTATCGCCTATGAACACAGGTAATATCCATAGTCTGACATCCCTTACTCTGGCAGCGAAATACAACAGAACAAGTACTGCCAATTTTAGGTTGTGGTTAGAGTTTACTGTTAGGTTGTTTTGACTAATGCCAATCAGGTTGTCCAATTCAAGTCTGCGAAAGGCAGTGTTCTCAGCCTCAGAATGCATAAATAAAATATTTTCTTACATGGTCAATGAGATATTTTAGAATACTCGTACTCGGGCGTTTAATCAATTTAAATTGCAAGATTAAACTTAAGCTATTGTTTTAGATATAATTAAAGTTCGAAAATATATATAAACTATTGTTAAGAAATGCACATAACATAAATTAAGAAATACAATAAAAAAAATAGACTTTTTTGCTACATAAAATGTGAGTGGGCCTGTCGGAAACATTCGCCAATATGATTCACGCGATAGACGCTGTCACACATTACATTACAAATGCCGTAGCATAAAATATAGATAATTCTACTTTTATGCAAAACGGGAGAGCTAAAATTTTCACGCTAGCAAAACACGCACTCGAAGAAATGCGTCCCACAGGCATCTCAGATACTTCTTGCGACCAAATGGAATTCGCTCCGCCGAGATTGGTTCCGCTAGTTTTTTTTTGTTTAATATTTATGAACTCTGTGTCACATATCACGTTTCACCTTTTTATAATGGCATTTTTTTCAAGCTTGGGTGGCACTGTGAACGTTAAACCAACGAATACCTCTGCCTCTTAAGTGTTTCGTCAAGTTGAGTCACAGTTAAAGTGTCTATAAAGGAATTTATTTCTTGAAGATAATAATTTCGTTTAGATTTCCGACGCTCTTGTGTGTGAATATATTGTTCAATAAATCAGGGAAATGTGTGTATTTTATTGTAGGCGTAAAATTTTAATTTCAAAAGAAAACAATGGATTTTTTTTGGGAGAGGTCCGTTAATTGTTATTTCAAACCAGGAACAGTCGTAAATAAAAGTAAAGGGTGCTACTAAACGTATTATTCGCGCATATTTAATGTACTGAAAATGCTAAAAGGTTTTATATTTTGCAGATTCAACAGCTTTACATAAAAATTATCCTTGGAATTGAGTCTCCATTCAACGCGTGATTTAGAGGATTTTTAGGACTTTTTTTTTGAAAATATTGTTGATAACGACAAACAGTGAAAATACGTATTTCATTTCAATCTTCCGCTTAGTAATTGTAGGCAAGTCTACCTCTAACAATTAAAGGATAAATTTTATGGGGAATCCTTTAGTCATGCACAGAAACACAACAGCACTTGTGCTGTTATTTTAGCTCTTTTATAAGACGGCGGTTACTGCCGCTAGACTAGCTGTTACTGCGAAACATTATTATTAAGTTCTGTAACTACACAAATTCAAAAAATATTTTTTGTAGTGATTTTAGGATTATTTAGTATAAATAATTATATAGGAATTGAAACTATATAAAAAAAGACAACACTGGGTCATATATTATAAAATTCATATATAAAGATGGTATTTGAAAAGTTGTCAACGTTTTGGAGTAACATCAATGGCTAAATATAGTAATGTTTGGATAAAAATGTAAAAGTGCTTTATAAAAAATTAATGAGGAAAGTCGGGCAGAATTATGTCGTCTTGGAGGGGCGCATCGCCGCCGTCGCGGGCCGAGCTTCGCCGCCGCGAAAAATAGATAATAAAATGTATTGAAATGGCTGCGGGCCGGCTTATCCGGTTGAAAGTCAATGAATATTTGATTTCAATTTTTTTTTTCCGACGTCGCCGTGAAGTATTCACGCCATACCTAATTTGATTTTCGCCATTCCGGCCGTTCGCCGGGGCAGTTTGCATTCATATTCAGTTTGAATACGCGTTTGGGTTGCCTTTTGCCCGAGTTTGATACAAATAAACAGCGGATATTTTTACATATCTTTCTGGCGTAACCCGACCCAACTGATTACGTTCCAGGGATAATAACCCTACCAGTATTAGAAGCGCGTAAGGACCATTCTCAATAATATGTTTACTCACCAGTTAGATTCTATAGAAGTAAACGAGTCCATGGTATAAGTGTAGAATGAAAATTTACAAATCCATTTTCCTTTTATAAACATTTACGACTGCTACGGCGGAGATGACTATTTTAAAAGGAATGAATGCCAAATGAAGTATCTATCAGACCACAGGCACTGTTCACTGGTAGTCTGGTAGGAATGTATATGGTGACAATTGTTGGTTGAAGGTGCAAGAACATCAACACTGTACTTTTTCTAATGCGGGGATATTCCGACTTTCTCCAGTTGCGGGCCGGCTATCGCAGTAAAAGGGAGAGATATAGGACTAGATGAGGATAATTAGGAATAACTTTTGCTTTAACTTAAAAAATATATAAAAGTTTTTTTCTGCCTAATTACTAATACCAGGGTATGCGAATATCATCTAAAGTGCGAGGCTCGAAATATTATCTAAATGACACGCAAAGGGCGCAAAGTTGGAAGCAGGAAAATATTCGGTACATTTTATGTCTAATTTCAATAAGAAGAGGGTCTATTTTTGTGGTACTCCGACGAAAATAGGATTCGTTTTTGCAAACTTGCATAAATGACGGCAACGATATTTCACCCAGGCTGGATATTTGGGTCAACCTGTTTTTGTGTAATAGGGATTACAGAAATAAATTTAACATTGTATTTGTTGTAATTGTTGTAAGGGAACCTTCCCAGGCAACAATAGATGACCGGCCTTGATTTACCCAGGATTTTAATTAAAATCTCACCATTTAATTAGATTAGTGTCTTTGTGTTAGTGTTGGGTGGAAATTTTTAATTTAATGTTATTATCACTTTTTAGACACTATGAGTCACTAAAAATGATTCACTTTGTCATCCAAATTTTTTTATCATACATATTTCTTGTGATAGCAATATATATATGAAATTACTACCCTACATTTCCTTAGTAAGCAAATTGAAAAAATATATGTACATATATTTTAACTCTATTCCCATTTTCACTCACTATATCAACCGAAAAATCTCCACGAGAAAACCGTATATTTTACTCGAACGCGTCGATTTGTTATTTATTAGCAGGGAATAGTTGTAAGGGGGGATCACAATACGAAAACGGTGTGCCTATTTAGTGAGGATGCTTCCTAGACACCGTTTTACTTCGCAGCGTTTTATCCAATGTAGCAAGAGCTCTTTCTCTCTTTATTGCCTTCATATTCGATGGGTTGTCAGAGAAGTTTTCAAATCGACACATGTCACATTGCGTTGGCCGAGCCACATGGAGGGTTGGCGCCTGTATTTATTGGTTGCCAGGCAACCGGTAGCGACTTTGCGGCTAAAGACGGCCAGTGAAATGAGGCGAGACGCTCACAAAAATGATATGTTTTCCTATATGACATGCAAGACGTAGGAAGTTTTGCTGTTTTGTTAAAGGAAAACAAGGTGACACGGCAGCGCTCGTGCGTGCCATCCCCGAGTAAGTTACGGGCGTCTAAGTGATAATATAATGTTATTGCTTTTGGAATTTATTTCGTCTTTCTTCCCGATACATATTGATGTATAATGCGAGGTATGTATTCTTTATGTAATAATTCAAATTTTATAATTTAGTTCTTAATAATTTAGCTAGATTCACGAATCTGAAATAAATGCGACAGAACAGAACACTTCAATTAAATTTAAAAATATTTTTAAAATAATTTACAAATTGTTTTAAAAAGCATTAAAAAATTTATCATCGTGACAACCGAAATTTATTGAAGAAAAAAAAAAAAAATACTAAGATGCTCCTTAGCGCGAATAAAACTGAACCTTATGTCACTGCATTTAGACTCCAAAGTTGTTAGATCGGAAGGCAATTGCAGTCATAAACTCAAACCGCCGCGCCGCGCTCGAAGCGGCAACTAATATTATACTGGTATCTATTAGTCTAGTGACCACTTATAGAAAATTTAAGTTACCTTGGAAATTTACTGTAATTTAAAACTATTCATTAATACTTAGTAATAATATTCCATTTGCTTCATTAATTTGTTTATGTAACATCGACATCAAATCTTATTTTACTAGCCGGGAAGGATATATTAATTATCTATTTTTGGTGCGACACGTAAACGAAGGCCACTATGTTGGTAGACATTTGCCGAAGCAATTGTAGCTTACCATACAAAGTTTGGTTGCGTGATTGTAATGGTCAATTAATTATTTGTAAGCTAAAGTATAAGACGTTACAACACGCAATCGTATAGTTTTAAAGAGTCACTATTGAAATTACAGGGTGGAGTTGTAAAAAGTGGTCGATCGTGAAATTTACTCGTATATTTTAGTTTTGACGACTTACCTCTGTGCCTATTGGTTTGTTTGTCGAACATTAACATGGCGTCCTCGATCTGCAACAAAAATAAAGACATAAAATTAACTTGAAGTCCTGAAAGATCTGGAGGGAAACATGGGGAAACAACGGCTACGTGCGCGATTCAAGCCCCGCCCCGACAATAAAACACTCCGGCGCTGTAATAACGAATAAGCACCGGTACAGAGTAAACCACACGCTGCAAATAAACTTTGATAAGCGGGGGCGAGCAGGTAATAACGTATTCATAGAGAAATAAATGGAAAGTCGGCGGTTAGGACACACGGAACAATACACGCGAACAGAGATGTGCTGTCACCAACCCGCCTTATGCCCGCGCACACCTCAATTTGCCCACCAAGGAATTTTTAAAATTCCCAATTCAAATACAAAACTGTGATAAATCTGAAATGGAACGAAATTGCTTCGCAAACATTCATGTTCACGCGGACGCGGCGCTTGTGGCGTTTACATTTTTATATTGGCCGGTAACAGACGCGACGCTTGCGACTTAATTTTCCATGCCTTATTAAATTTTCAGATTCATGGATTTATGTTAATAAATAACTGAAAAAAGAGACTAAAACATATAAGCATATGAATTGGTACCTAGAGATATGAGTTAATCAAATGGGCGTGAAGTAGAATTATCATGAAGAGTTGTGACAATATCATATAAGTCCGTCTTTTTAGTCCGAAATACAGTTCCGGTGATATTATTTCACTACGTATTCTTCTGTAAGAGTTGATTACTGCCGCCAAGCTTGGTTTATGAGCTTGGTTTATACAGTTGCATCAAATATTAACATTTGAAGAGAATATCTATGAGATTCTTACTTGTTTCGCCCCACAATATAGGAATATTGTGTAATTAGGATTGGATTTTTATTTATGTATGTACAGTACAATGAAGGTTGCGATGCGTGAAGAATTGACTTGTGGTGAAATATGTACGAGTGGGTAACGATATGTGACAAGCCAGAGGTTCAGAGGTTTTGTCTCGACGCTGGCATAGGCGCCGTTGGCCGCTCCCCTGGGCGACATTACGCGGGAAGGTCGACGCAACGCACTCCCGATGATCGATGCCGAATACCCGTAACAGGTGACCTTTTGTTGAATTATTTCTACCTGTAGAAACGTTTGTTTAGCGGTGATTTGTTTGAGCGGGAATTGCGACGCTTTTGTTTGGGCACGTGTGAAGTGAACAAACCCTTTTTGCGGTAAATAAAAAGATTAGATTAAATTTTGAACGGATTAGCATTGACTTTAACCTTTGCCTTAGAGTACTCTGTTTCTGAATTTTCGTGTTCACTGTATTCAGCGAGATTGAAGATTAACTGCATATTGTAATGATTTTTTTAGCTTTACTCGGCCGTCTATAGGCCCTTGTCTTTTATAAAGAGAATAAAAATAAATAAGTCGTAATTGAAACATTTTATTAGGGAAGTTCGATGTAAGGAAATCTTATAACAAAATTAAGAGAATTTGTTTCATTGGGGATGGAGGGTGGCCGGCAGCGATTCGACGCTATCCACTCCCTAGGGTGACGTTGTAAGGCAAACGCCTACGCGCCGTCGACACTGTTTGCGATCGATACTACGTAACAGTGATTTAATAATATTTAAAAATTCTTCAACTATTAGACGTTTTCAATACTTATTGTATAACCTCTAGGTTATAACTTATTGGCGACCCGCTCCTGGCTTCGTCTAGAAAAACTTAATAAGGCTTTATTATAATATTTAGTATAATATATAAATTATGGCGAAAACCTCATCAAAGTTCGTTGCGTGTTATATGAGGAGTTAGCGGCCATACAGACAGACGCGGCAAGAGACTTCAAATTATACTATGTAAAGATATTTATTTATAGTTTATAGTAATAGTATTTAGTGGTTAAAGTTATCGTAAAGTAATGAATTGTAAACAATAAAATTCAATACTAGTGAAAAATACGAAATATTTATTTTACTACACCATAGAAGTAACACTCAAATAAATTTTATAGAGTATAGAGTATATTTTATAGAGTAATTTTATAAATTATAAAAACTTATGTAACAATTAGTGAGATGTGGTAAAGTATGGTTATATAGAATCAGCAAACATGTGTATTATGATGTAAAGCGAGCTAAGCAATTAGTAAAGATGGTGTCGTCACGTTCGTCCTTATGGAAAATCATTTGAGAGAAAGCAAGACAGGTTGCGACTGACATTGATTGGGGGTCACTCCCGAGGGTGCCGTTAGGGTGAAGTTGAAGTTTGGTTCAATGATCAATGTCGAGCCTCTAAGGAGCTTTTGGTTATCTTTTCCAGTTAATTTATAAAATCAGATGTATTTTATTTTTAAAGTGTTCTTATTTTATTATTATTATAGTTTTTTTAGACATGAAAACATATTTAAACGACAAGCGTCCAATAGTAGGTAACGATTTTGTAAATTACCTTCATACGTATAAGTAGTGTAATATATTTTCTTAACTAATATACATAATATCTAATTTACAAAAAAAAAAAACTATAATTACACCGGCTTCCAATATACACTAGTCGCAAAAATTAAGGGATATAAGAAAAAATTACAAATTTTTAGGTGATTTTCAACAGGCTGTAACTTCGAAGGAAATGGTCGTACAGAGTTCATTAAAAAAGAAAATTGTAGCTTTAAGTCTCTAGTTTTCGAATCCGAGCTTTAAATTTTTTTCACGTTAGCGGTCCCCGACTACCCATCTCGGCTTCAACGGTTCGAAATCGGTTTCGAGAGCAAGGACTACGTGCTCGATACCCTAATCGCGTGCCTATGCTTACAGCTGGCTTTTTTTTAAAATTTTTTTCAATGATAAAAGGCTTCTAATGAAAAAAATATGGATTACCGCTTACCAAAAATTTGGATTTTTTTCTTATATCCCTTAATTTTTGCAACAACTATAATTAATTGTAAATAGATTAAATAATAAACAATTAAATATATATAAATTCAAATAAATCAGAATTATATATTATGCATTATTTACTTAAGTACATATTATGTAATTATATATATAAATTCAAATAAATCAGAATTATATATTATGCATTATTTACTTAAGTACATATTATGTAATTATAAAAAACTATAATTCCAACAACAATAATGAAAACAATATAACTGCTTTATAGCAACAAGCCTACGAAATTTAAACTGTATAAACTGACCAAGTCTAAATTAAAGGCGATATATTCTAATGTTACGATTTAATATGCAGTTCCTTTAAAAGTTCTGAGCATTCAATTTTAGACTTCTGATCTAGTTTGCTAATGCAAATATTCCAACCCTAGGATTCACAAGAGTACTAGTGCAGTATTAGCATCCTCTAATGGAATTCAAAGGAAAGTTTGAAAGTTCATACTAGTCGTTATTCTAACAGGCATAACCAGAATAATTATGTGCCTAACAGGTCATTGAAAGAAATTTAGTTACTTTGTGAAACTGATTTTCTTATTACTACAATTTACTTAACAAAAACATAGGCATTAAAATCTCTCAAGTTCCTGTTAAATAGTAGGCAGTTGTTTTTAACCGTTACACAGATGATAGCAGTGGTGGAGGTTACATGAATATGAGTTCAAAAGTTTTTCACTTACACAGTTGATTGTGCACAGTAGGGATTTTTTATATATTTATAATTTAATATTTCTCGCGATATAATTCATTAGAAAGTTATTTTATTTTGGGTATTACATTTAAATATGTAACGAAAAAAAAAAAAAAATTACTTCTAATAAATTATAGTCTTTGTACTAAACTGATATGTGCTGTTGCAAACTGTACTGATTTTTATTATTATATTTATAAAAAATATATCATATTCTATAATAATATTTTATGGTAATTTAATATAACTAATATTAAAATGCGAAAGTTTGTTTGGATGTAACTCTTTCATGCAAAAACTACTGAACCGATCACCATGAAATTTTGCATACACGTTGTCTGGGACACCAGAAAGGACATAGGGTACCTTTCATCATTCAACGCGGACCAAGTCGCGGGCACCAGCTAGTCTGTTATATACTTATAATTCATTTGTGCTGTTCGTATAACCATTAAACGGTTTAAACTTACCGTATTTTGCATTGGCGTGTATGAAACTTTTATCCAAATTATACATTTACGTATGTAAATACAATATTTTTGAGCTACAGGAAACAATTAGTTTGTAGTTATCATATTTTTACACCCTTCTGAATATATTTAAAACAAAATATCGGCTTTGCTAGCTTGGCCACAATAAAACTTTAATCAGCAGTAGGAATTGAAGTAATGTCTGATAATAATTATTGACCTTAAACTAAGACGTCCAATGAGTAAGTTACGACACTGTCGTGGTTCAACCTATGGCAACAAGTTGAACCCTAATAAGAACATTTATGAGCAGTTCGACGCGTGACCAGTCTAATTCTCCTTTTAATATTCGGGCAATGTGTAGCGCACTCGTGTGGGATTCCTACCAACTTTGCTAATTCCACTTTTGCTGAGATATTTTTCATAGCAGCCCGGGTAACTGAGCGAAATTGGAGACAATGTACGTACTAAAAGCTAGGAATTTTTATATTTCAGTACGAACACAGCGGGAATAAAAACAAGATTTGTTTTACGGTTAACAAAGTTTACTCCCACTCGATCGTGATGTTTTTATCTCTTACCAAGTTTCTATGTGTTGTTTAAACATCATAATTATTATATTAATGAAATGAGACTTACAGCCAGTTGCAGAAACGTTCTTTAAATTATAAAGTCGCCTTTAAAAACTAATGAATCATTAAAGTGTCGCACAAAGCCACATACGTCAACTTTAATGCTCCATTAAAATTTAACTAAAGAAGTGTCAAACAAGACCTTATATTTATCTTTAAGAGAAAAACGTTTCACAAAGTGACATTAGCGCCATATTTGCTAAAGGACCTTTATTTGATAGTTTGTTTTTAAAGACGAAAGAAGCGCCCATTAACTTGTCATTAGTGTAATATTTAACAGATTTTAATTAATTTCAATAGATTTCACAGTGTTTATCATGTCACTATCAGGTGTGTCTACAATATTTATTTTGTTTTCATGACATTTGGTTATTTATAAATTAGTTTTGAAAATAAAGCAATGCAAATTTATAAAAAATAAACTGTTGGTAGGTACCACCATAGTAATATCATGATTATGAAATGAAATTTTTAAAAGGTACAAATATAAAAAAAATAAATAAACAAAAGATAATACAATGCACGTATTTATTTACATATTTAAAGATATTTTAATCATTTATCATTATTTTTAGATATGTCTGCTAATTGGGTTCTTAATAATTCTATTTTTAAATTATGTAACTACCTTTAGTTAACAATCTTCATCATAATTTTAAATTAAGCATATTAAAAACGAACAAAGAGAAACACTGTCACCGTGCGCCTGTACACATTTGAAAATTGTGACATTGACATTTGCGTTTTTTATACAAATTTGTAAACAAAACGCGAAACAATTCGCTCAGTTCATTCATTTTTTATTTGAACATGCTCAATGTCAGCCTTAAATGAACTTTAGCTAAGGAACCTTTAAAAGGGCCGTCAATCGTTTTGTGCAACGTCTTTAAAGTTAATGTACCCATTAGGGATAAGGACACATTAGGTAATGCCAATTTTAAAGAAGCTTTCTGCAACTGACTGTTAAACGATTAATTTGTGTATTCAAAAAGATAGACTTAATCTTCATAATTACTGCTAAAACTTTTTCCAAAATATTTAATGTTACGGAACCTTTCATGTGTTCGTTGACCAAATTGTACTCAAAGGGCCGTCGATTCGTTGACCATTTTTTTTGTACTTTCTTTTGATAAAAACTGGTCCAGCGGCAGTAATCACTACCTTACAGAACATAACAGCATGTAAGTTGTGATCGATCAGTACTTGAGTAAGAAAGTTAGTCCATATCCTAACCTTGACTGTTACAGTTTAATCTATCAGAGAAGGTAGCGCTTATGTTCCTAAACGTATCATCTGGCACCACCTACCATTGTTGACTTTCAGCCTTACATAGGACTAAGATAATCATATGGACTTTAATAACTAATTACCAGATAAGCGAGTTACACTGAAGTCTTTCAATAATGTATAAATCGCGTGTCCGATGCAATTGTATGCGCACATTTTTGATGTATATTTTATTTAATATCTACAATGATTATTGTCGTAACATTTAAAGTTTAGAAAGTGTTTTTATTTTTTACGTGCTAATGAAAAAGGTGAGTTTTCTTATAATATCATGGAGTTTTGTATTGACATTAACATCTTAGGACACTGGCAGGTTCTTATGTTATTAGAAGACGATATCTATCTACCATTAAATTGCCTGCCGTACTTTTTCTTTAAAAAAACAGCTGCATCTTGTAACGTTATTGTATTTTTGTTCATCAAGCTCCTAAAGTTTGGTAATCCGTGACTATGATACGATAGCTACGACATGGCCTTTTTGTAGCAGAAATGTTATGTGCTACGCCGTAGCAGTAGTCGCAGTTGAGTCGTAGCATACAGCCTACAAAGGGCATGTGATGTACAAAGCGAGTGGCGTTCACCGGGTATCGCTTCAAGTGTCAATGCATTTGACGTATTTTTCGAAATTTCTGACCAACTTGTAACTGTGTAGATACTACAGCTCTGAGAACTCTGTTTCTGTGAAAGATTTTTTTGTATATAATTTTCCTTTCAAAGAATTCATAGAAAGATATGAATATTCTCTTAAATTAATTTAACGATATTATGTAATAAATTTTTGTTGTTTTTGTTTTATTCCTTACCGTGAAACATTTGCTAATTATAAAATAGCGAAACGTGCGTTTTTTTTTTATCAATTTTACTATCCCCCATCTTAATTTCAATCCTTAAACTTATGATGGTCAGTGGTAAATTTGAATTAATTCGTTAACTACTTTTGTTATTAGAGCATTAAGAAGTCTGTCATGCCTGGCGTGCTTACCTACTTTTATAATGAAAAATGACTAGATTAAATATACTAGATGTAAATGTAACAAATAAATACTAAATAGACAGAAAAAATAACAAATAGTTGCTATAATTTGTTGCATTCGTACGAAGTTTAGCGATTTAAGGATGTGTTTTGGTTCGAGAACGCCGCGTCTGTCTGTCTGTTCGCGATAAACTCAAAAACTACTGCACCGATTTCCATGCCGTTTTCACCAATGGCTAGAGGGATAATCAGGGAAGGTATATTACGGAAAAAATATTTGGAAGTATATATATTTTTTAATTTATGTTTAATCAATTTCCGATGAGTTATTAAAATTTCCATAATTATTTATTGTTTCTACAATAAAACTAAAATTTTATTATCAATTAATATGAGAAAGATGTAAATGTACTTGGCTATCTATTAGATTCATACAGTAAGTACTAGAAAGTTAGATGCATTACATTCAATACTGCAATCTATCATAGAGCATGCGATATCGCGAGCGGAACTCGGACGTTTGTCAGTGGTAATATTGGAACAGTCGTCGTGACGGTTTGTTTGCTTGTGTGCGAATCTCGAGTGACGCATTGATTTGTGTTTGTTTGCTATAACCAGTAGGCACTGACAATTCTGGAACTGAATACGCAATGCATAAACTGCTAACAGTCTTTGTATGCTGTAGTTTGAGTTGCGAAATGAATGTTTTAGTAATGACATCAAATTTTATGTATAATTACTCTAAATGCGCATAACCGAATGTTCATATTCGTGTAAACGTTTCAATCAGATCATGATTTTGTTACATAAAGACGATTAGAGACCATCGGAGATCTATGCCTTCAAAGACGTCTCTTTTGCAGTTTAGACTGACTATGCGCCTTAAGAAACGGTCGCGTCATTTACTTAATACTTATCTAACGATGTGTTCGGGGTGACCTTCACCCGTCGGCGTTCAAAGTTTTAAAACTATGCAACAGTTTTCTCAGTTCGGTTTCAGCGGCGGTTACTTAAACAGTTTGGGAACAATAGTCCAGTAACGGTCCGACTCGTGTCCATCAAATTAACAACAGTGTTGGATAACAATGCTGGTAGTCTGTTGGGTTTGTTGGTTTGGTTGAAACTGGACGTAAATCTTGCATACATTAAGTTTAACTCGCAGCAGTTCTCTAGGAATTTTACAATATAAATTTAAATATACCTACTTATCTTTTTAAACGCCTTTATTTTTAATCGGTTGTAATGTATTCAACCATTGTTTAATTTATAAGATTAGAGACTATACAGTTTTAAATTGAGTATACCTATGTGTTCAAAGAGAACAATTAAATAATAAGTATTCAATCTTTATTTCTGTTATAGTTTTGCCAGGCATTGGATTTTTATTTTTATATAATTCTTCAGGAACAATACTTATTTCTGTATGAAAGGTGATCTTATGTTCTTTTCTGTATCACTGACAATGTGTACCTATGTAAAATTTCATGATGAGTAGTTAAGGCGTGAAAATGTAACAGACAGAGTTACTTTCAAATTTATAATATTAGGTATGAATTATATAATTAATTACTTTAACAATATTGTACATTATAAATCATCTTATAAGTAATTATCAAAATGAAGACGAAATTTAAAAAAAACACTATTCTTTATCCTTAATCCTACTATACTCGTATATGGTTGGTAGTTGGTAGCGCACTTGTAACACCTGTAGCGTGGCCTGTGTTATAGGCGACGGTAGCCACCTACCATTAGGCCGTTAGCCTGAGTGTCAACCTTAACATTTAAAAAAGTATTGAATAAAGTGTTTTTTTAAAATCGCAAAAATATAATTATTCACAATTCCGCATGAGACGACCCGAACTCTATGGAAACTCAATATAAACGAATCAGAACAAGAACACTCTACGGGAAATAGCACAAAGAAAAAGTTTTAATTTGTTTAAATATTTCCGCGGGCCGGAGTTCCCTGGGCGCCTCTCAAGTTTCGCGCCTCCGCATTAACTCGCCCGCGGCGGCCTAATGGGACAAGCCACCTGGTCTTAAAGGCGACATAACAATTAACTTGAAGAAGAAAATATTAGTTGAGCTAATAGAGCCACTCAGATACACTCCAGCCTCTGCCCTCCATAAATAACACCCTTCCAAGGGACAGACGGCCTACAATTTTGTCGTATTTACGTAATGATCCTCCAAGGAGAGAACTCTCGGAAGGGGATAGCAACGTTTTATCCCTGTGTTTTTATAGGCGAATTGATTGGAAGCCTCACGAAATAATCTCGGGATGGGATTAGTTTTCTTAGGAAAGTTTTCGGGGGAGAGCGAACCGTTTCCTTATTAACATTCTCCAGCGAATATTTTATCGGCCAGAATAATTTATTAATACCGAAACAAGGCTGCTAACAATTCTATCTGAAAGTTATTTTATGCCCAAAAATAGATTACGCCAATTTGCCACAAGCTATGTGTATTAATACTGAATTTTAATATATTTCTCGTCTCTTTTGTTATTTGCTAATAATAATTACCAATTGAGTTAGGAGAGTAATAAGAGATTGCGAGTTTTGATTTGACTATTGACCAAGTCTTATTCATCAAAGAGCGGAACTCAAATTCCATCAGCAATTACGAATTTCTCAAACCGTGAAGAATCGGTGAATAAAATATGAGAGGAGTTTAGGAAAACCGAAAACGTTTTTCGTATTTGAATAATCACTTTAACAAACAAAACTCGGCGGAATCCGGTTCATTACTTATTAATCTGCGCTTGAGTACGAGACAAACAGGGAACCTCCAATGCTTGCCCAGGGGGATTCAGCCTTATTCAATTGGTACTCGAACCTTTTTGCTATCATACACCATCATTTTCATTTGAAAACATACATGTCTCGGACACTAGTCTTGAATAAATACAAAAGAAAAGCCACGTAATGTGACCCTTTTGTCGGCTGAAAGATTTTCAATAATTTAGGACTGTTATAAAAACCTTAGTTATTAAAAATAAATAAAATGTTTTAATGTCATCTATGTAAATATCCTTCTATTTGTTTCTTTTAATTTCAACGGTAATTTTGATCTACCATATAAAACAACATGTAGTACATGTCAGGTTCATTTAATGTATGCAGTTATACATATAACATACAAATTCTATGTACGAGTATTATAACATTTTCATATTGTTGCTATAAGTATATAAAAATAATAAGTTAAAACTTTACATATTTATGTTTTTATATTTAAGCAATTCGATTTTTATATGTGGGTCTCTATGTCTGTATTCTCATTATTTTACTTTTGTTTTAACTTATTCTTATCTTTTGGAACTTATTCTTGTCATGTCTTAAGCAAAAAAGTGCTTTTTTTAAATATCCCAAATACTAAAATATATAACTATATAAAAGTTGCAACCTGTGTAAAATAAATAATAACAGGAGTATGTACAGCTCAATTTATATTAATTTCGTGACTGGTCCTGCATTCAAAATAAAAAAAAAAAACCCGAACCAGTCCCTCGTTGTTAATGATTACAGCGTTTCCCAAACTTTATGAACACTTCACAACTTGGGACGTGGCCTACGACTGCGGCCTCATGTTAATTACCAACTTTTTAAAAACTGCAACTCATAATAGACAGCTCGGATGAAAGATGAATGATGTGTTGGCTTTTTGTTGCTTTCTTTCCCCTCCAAGTTGGACAGAAATTCGCGGGAACATGAATAATAAAACTGTTGATCAAAAATAACGTGGCTTTGGTGGCTGACACGTTTTTTTTTTAAGTGTCCTTGAACCTTTTTTGAAAAAGGTTTGAAAAAAGTCCATACAAACCAAGCCCTGATAATTGCTTTGTAAATTATCGTAAAATATTAAATTAATGATTAATTAATAAAAACTGTACGTGATTGGAGACTGCATGTGATTGAGTTAGTATGACTTCGTCTAATTTTAGTAAGTCATTAAGTATCGAGAAATGGCTAAAATATCACCTCAATGTCACTAAGCATTGCAATGCTCGTTTAGGGTGAAGGAAAGTTATTAGTGAAAACGTATAGCCAAAATTATTCTAACAAACATACTCGAACGTTGATAAAGTGGGTAGCTAATGCATAACTAATCCGTTCAAATGCAACCGAAACTTGTGCACGCTCATTCAATTGATTTACTATGTCAGTCGGTATTTGGAAGCATGAATACCTCGGCCAGATTATATGGCGCAGTGAAAAATGGCAATCGAGCAGGCATACGATGGCATTTAACCGATCGCAACTTAACATAATGACACTGCTGAAAATTCTCTATTTTGGCTTGTAGGAACGTCAAACATAAACTTACGTTTTGAAGATCCAACGACACTTAAGTTACGCAAAGATATCAAAGTGTTGTTAATGTTGGAATTATTGGGATAAGTGTCGCGGCTATTGTCTTGAGTCTATCGCAGTGTCATGCGACAAAATATATTCTTCATTGGATTCGGTGAAATATGCTACTGACGCTTTTCATCTTGGCCACTTATCAAGAATAGAGTTGACATCCATTGTGATATTTTATTATAACTCGGTGAAATGCATCGAGCCGGGAGAAATTGTTAAATCCTTACAATAGAGGCTCTGTCGTCGTCTTAGGGTCGAGTGCGCAAAAGTTGAACGAGGAGCCCAGTTTCGAGAGTGTTCAAGTATTAATCGTATAATTTTGACTTATTAAGACTTGATTGCGCTTGGTGGCGTAGGTTATTTATATAAGAATTTCTCTAGGGATAGTGTAATGCATCTTGTGGATATCGTCGAGTTGAATATGTCGTCATAATATTTCGGTGGTATCCTCGCGCGTTCCGCCAGCCCGCCTGCAACTTCGCTCTCAATCTGCATATAAATCGGGTATCGATAATGACGTCACTATCGCAAGCATCCCGAAATTCGTTTCAAAATCCGATAAGCCTCGTCGGCATAAGCCCTAATCCACAGAAGTTCGGATGACCCCGATAGCGGATGGACCTCCAGTCTTCTATTATGTAAATTATCAACCACATGAAAGTTTTAGCGGTCTACTGCGGCTACTAAGTTTGTGGACAAAAGTTACGGAATACAGTAAGGGTCTTATCTTTTCAGAGATCGAAGATAGTAACGTTGGAAGGAAAAGGGATTTCACTGTTAACAATGTTTACATTTTCAGTGGTTTTATGTAGTAACTAATAAAGACGAAGTAAATTATTATACTAAGACTAAGATTAAAATTTTTATTCTAAATATTTATCCACACTTTTCGTTTTTGTTAATCACGTTTATAGGGTCTGTAAAGATGCTCACTCATTTTGGTCGGGTTAATATAAAATTCAAATTGGTTCTGTCACATTCAAAGTAAAGTTTATACAATAAATTTACACAATCAAATAATTATAATTTTATAAAAAATATAGTATTGTTTTCATCTGAAAATAATACAAGTAAAAATATTTTATTTAAAGATAAAATTCAAAAAATTAATGCTATGTGTTCTGATTCTGATACATTTTTTCAGTTGTAACAAACTACATATATTACTTTAAATATAGTAAATCTGTTCATACGCACAAAGTTTCGTATTAATAATACTAGATGAAGGATAAAGAAATACATTTTAACATAAATATATTTGTTTTTCTGGTATAATAGTGAAAAATTGTGGCTTAATGCATGTTAGTATCGAGCAAAATTTCCTGTGAAAATGAAGAGGCCATTGTGCGTGCGGCCGTCACCGGCTGTTGCTAACGGTGGTCGCAAATGACCCGCGCAGAAAACATGGCTGTCCAACACATGAACCTTTCGCCCTATGTTTATATAAGCCTATGTTAGAACAGAACTAGTATAAACTGTCCAACCAAATGTTTTGTACACTATTGATTTAGATATCACATCACTTATTAAAATTGCAAAAAAGTGATTCTTTCTTACGAAACTCTATTGAAAGGAGTGTTAATACAGATTTATTTCCAAATATATAATAGAGTAACAGATTAGAAAAAAAAGTTACTTATCTCAAGTCATTATTCGAGCTCTAACATTTTTCGGTATACATACTGTTTCTTGTTTCCTATAGGTACTGTTAGTCATAATATATGTTACGTTACGACCCTATTAACTAAGAAAATGGAGGTAATAAATTTAGAATAATCCTTTGATAATAAATTCATAAAAGTCCTAAGTTTCATTAATGGAAACCTTTTTAATTTTGTAACAAGAAGTGACCCTTTCACAAGTTCGTAATGCGACAGAAAATAAGATTTAAAATTTCAATAATTATTCATTTGGCTGAAACAAGTGAACGATATTGCCAAGTTGTAGACTGCCTTTTCCATTGATGTTTCACGAAACTTTTTTAAGCCGCCTTCTATAGAGTACATGCAACTTTCCTTTTAGAGTCGAAGCACTAGCTCAAAGTAATGTAAAGTTAGTGTGATTGCCCGCTGTACTCTAAGATTGCTACTGCTTTGTCTGAAGAGCGAATTTTACTTAGACAATTGGCACTTAAAAATAGAACTTTTTAAGTTCTGATCAAGGTGAGTATTTTTTTCATTTCTTCATTGGGAGCTTTTTTGTAATTAAAACAGTTGAAGTGCTCAATAGATTTGTTTTCTTTTTTAAAGTTAAGTAACGAGTAAGACAGAACCGTTTTAGACAATGTAGTTAGATTTATGGTTCCCTTGATTGGCTTGTAGATAAAGCTTTACTTCCGACATTTCGGGCGGTAGGAGCAACAACGCATTATTTTCATAAGGTAGGAACCCAGCCCTGACCTAGTTCCTTTTAATCCATCGTTTACCTATAACGTTTTATTGGCAATGGCCCATTACGACCTACATTATCAACATCATCATCTGATTTTACTATTTCCAGTCACGTAATCTCTAACTTCGAATAGAGAGCATACGCCTAGCAAAGTCCTATAACCTTAGAATAGGGACTCGATTCAATTTGTATGAATGGCGAAGTAAGAGGGATATATGCTCGCGAAACTTTTTCAATAATACTCCCACCGTAAAATATCACACCGTTTTACATTTCTTCCCTTCTCGGGGCCTTTCGAGTTTTTTTTTCACGTTCATACCTCGCGAATCAACTTCTAAGACAAATATGAATAGGGAAATGAATTATATGGAAAGCTCCTTCTGCGTGACGTGTGAGAGATTGCGTCGCTTTGCGTCGACCTCTGAATTTAACCAGTCGTTTGTGCGCCGCGCAAAACTTGCCTCGAGGTCACATTAAGCGGATTGCCAGCGTCAATCAAAACCCGCCTTTTTCCGAGATACCATATACGCATAAAACAAGCCCGGCGCGTACTTCGGCTAATGTTTTTCACCCCTAGTTCTTGTTCACTTCGTAAACTAATTTAAGGAACGGATGTATCAGCTAATAGCCCCTCAAAATTTGTCACCCAAACTCTAAAAGTATGTAATTTTGTTATGTCTAGTGCAATAAATCTGCATTTAGTCCGTAACTTAAATTTCAAAATAACGTTACGCCATTTACCGGCGGCTGGTCGTCGTCCTATCGAGACGCCACCTTCGCTGATAAATTACGTGTCTTAAAACCAGTGGCAGGTAATTCGGCAGAAATTCCAAACCCTCCGGCCTGCCTTAAGAAAGTTTCAACGATTACATTTTCTTCTAATTTATGTCTCCGGATACCGATAAAGCGGTGGCATGGGGAGTAGGTCACAGGTGACTCAGTCCAACTCGCCTATTACTATAAAAATGGCGATAAACGTCCCCTACTATATTATTAGGTTGTTAAGGCTGTTTTACTTCTGACCGTCTGATTAAACTTCAGTAGCTTTTGTCTTTGAAAATTACAATCCATTTTTGCGTCCAATTAACTTAAGTTAAATGTTACAGTATGATGAGTAAATTTGATTAATAAGAGCGAAATGAGGCCTCCATGTTTACGTAAGATATATCGAGTGTCATCCATCAACAGCGGTAATGCTGCATGCGTGCGCACGCCTGCCTCTGTTACGCAAACAAACTGATTTGAGAGATTGAGCAGAAATCTTTGCCTTTCGCTATCAACGGTCCACATGACGTGACAAAACATTTAATTGATGAGCGCCGATTAGGTTGATCTTAGAATTAGCGAATATATACGATTAATTATTTTTATTATTAACGAACTGTAGATGTAATATTACTTTTAGCATTTCATTTTAGTACCTACGGTTCGAATAATTAAACATGAATTTATGGATGACTAGCCGTTCAGGCGACTTCGTACGCGTTGAAAAATTAAAATATATATGTATGAATTACTAGGTGATTCGGCAAATGTTGTTTTGCCCAAAAAAAAATTTTTTTGGGGTGACCCCCTTATCACTTAGGGGTATAAAAAATAGTTTACGACCTATTCTCAGACCTACCGAATATACACAAAACATTTCATAAAAATCGGTCAGGCCGTTTCGGAGGAGTTTAGTTACAAACACTGTGACACAAGAATTTTATATATATAGATAACGCCTGACATCTTTATCGCTGTGATGACGGTGGCGTTGGTTTTTTTATATTTTATGACGATCCCCGGGAATCTAAAATTTTACAAGGATAAAAAGTATCCTATAGGATAATGCAGGTAATAAACTATCTGTGTGCCAAATTTAATGCCAAGTAAACAGAGCAATGGAATGCTAAACTGTCAGTCAATATTGCTATTTAAAATATTCTTCCAAATAATATTTATTATTAGCTTTGGCCAGCTGCTACATCCTTATTTTTATATGACCGATTTTTATAAAAAGAACAGTATATTCAAATACAACTACAGTTATGATATTACAGTATTCGAAAGTTTTCGGTTACCTTGGGTTTACCTATTCAAATTTAAAATTTTGTATAACTGAATATTTCCATTTTTATTTTTATGCATAACAGAAGTGTTCTTTATTTGAAAAAAAAAAAAATATCAAAAAAACAAATGGAATTAAGAACTTCCGACAAGAATTGTGAGCCCTTTTCCTGTGTAAGCATTTCGTTGGCTCCATTTAAAGAAAATCCTTTTCCAAAGGGATGTCAGAATGTTAGCATTTATATTTGCGACTTGCAAAAGACAGGTCATGTGTAATTTTGAGTGGCGTTTGAAATTTTATTTTCCTCTTATAACCTTTTTCCGCTGGAAAGGAAATCCGGTTTTGTGTTCAAACGGGTTTGATTTATTTGTTTATTGAGTATTGGCAGTCAGCGTTTGAGAATACCAGTAGGTACTGTCGAGTATTCTAACTAATATTATAAATACGAAAGTGAGTTTGTTTGTTTAGTTAATACTCTTTTATGCCTTAACTACTCATAATGAATAGAGGATAGATCCAGAATAGGTACTATTCTGGAGGATCACCTAAAAATAAATGAGCAATAAATATTTAATAAATGATCCTAAGAAAAAGAGGCGCGGACGAAGTCGCCGACAAAAGCTATTATTAAAAAAAATACTAGAATAAGTATTACTTTGTGTAAGTATATAAAATAATGTGTTTGACTAGTACCTACATGGTATTGATTTTCAAATGAATAGGTATAAAGATTGGTTTACCTTATTCTTCTTATAAATACATAATAGTTCGATTTTATTGTAACACGCGTTTGTTGATCCAAACTTCTAATTAAGAACTAGTCAAACCCCATTAACCTATAACCACAATAACTTTAAAAATATCAAATGAAAACAATTAAAACAACGGAATGCTTGTCATGTGCAGAAGAACTTATTTCCGCTTGTCGCTTGTAAATGATTAATAACTTTCCTGTCGAATATTTCACGAACAAATCGAACTTTTAAGCCAGTGGTCAATGACGAAACGGATTTACAAACAAATGTAGAGCTCTGTATAACTTTTATTTAAATGTATATTTTATTCAAATTATTTTATTATTTATTTAAATGCGACTTAAATTAAAAATAATATATAATCTAATCACATGGAAAGACTATCTAATAAGGGCCATAGGTCGACGGTGGATCCAGGTTAATACAGGACCGGTTCGATTGCAAAGTATGGGGAATGTCCTATGTCCAGTACTGGACCTCCTACGGCTAAGATGATGAAGAAGAAGATATCTTAATATATTATATAAAAATTACGTGTCACATGTTCCTCCGCGATGAACTCCTAAACTTCTGAACCGATTTTGATCAAACTTTGTAACTATATGTAATTTGGTCAACTTAAAAGATAGGATAGTTTTTATTTTGAACCCGGCGAGGCCGGAAGCGGGCCACTATTAATATAATATAAGTCAAAATCCTCTTTTACAGGTTTCAAACTATCTTCGTACCAAGTCTTATAAATTTGGTTCAGTTATAAAAGAGAAAGCACTATGTTGGCGTTAATATTAAATAGTATGGAATATTGAAATATCATTTTATATTATAAAATGTAATATAAAGTACAAACTGTAAAAGTCAATAGAAGCTGGTATAATTTATTGCTAAAACATCTTTCACTACCTGTCTACAAAGGAACGCGGTTAGCAGCGTCGGCGGATAAAAAAACGATAATACAACGTTTGTGAAACAACGTAATCCATTAATGAACAACGTATTGAGAATGAAATAAAGATGGCGAGATTGGCTGGATCACAACGCACTTACACAAATTCCGTCCTCGTGTCTTAGACAATGAATAATAGATGCCGGCCGCAACTTCCGTTCGACCTCTTCGGTACTTGTATACACACACATATACATATATACACAAGCTCATGTACATTAACATGCTTAGTAAATTCGTACTTATAACTTTTAGTGTGCTTAAGTTTAGTGTAATAGAGATTTTGCACGTTGAGTTCTATGGTCATAACCACGGTTGTTGAGAATACAGAATTTTCAACATCAGCGGATTTTTAGAGGATCACACCCCTGGTCACAACCTTTGCAGTCTGTCTTTTGAAAGCAACCAGTATACCCTTCAGTATAAGTACCCCTATGAAATAAAAGTACTTGTGATGTATTTCAGAAAATAAGTAAGGAATGCCAGAGCCCATTTTGGTCTAACCCCTCTCATCTTTTTGTCATAATCGTACTTATATATTTTTTTTATTTAAAAACGAATATGTCCATCATTTTTCATTGGAAACTCAAAGTAAATATTTGAACTTTAGTTGAAAATATATCTTTTGTTTACATAAATAATTTTATGCATATAAAAAAAAATTTACCTTCTTACGAGTAACCCAAGTACTCATTTATGAATCAGGCGAGCAGAGTTACATTTATTTAGTTATTTTTAAAGCATTTATTATGACAATATAAATTAATGTAAAAGTGAGTTGTACAATTGAATAGGCACTTTATTTTATCTGCAGAGTCTATTACAGAAAACAGCTTCATTTATTCACTTTAAGTAATTTATTACATTACAATTCGCGACTTTAAAGCCCAACGTAAGCCCCTTGCTTACGGAGATGGGGGATCTTATACTAGAAAAGGATTGAGAAATAGAAATTTTGCATGAACATTTTGAAGATTTATTTGAGTTATAAACATATATTTAGATTACACTTTTGGTATTCACTGGGGAATGCGTGGATAGGAACTATTTGAACACTTGGGCTGGTAATGTTGCGGTACCATCGGATTCAGTCTGCTCTATAGCCCCGCAAGAGATTTATGTACGGTATTCAATACATCTTGTTTGTACAGATACACAAGCTACGCTATTCCGTAAATCTCGTACCCAATATTACATTAATCGCATACCATTTGGAAATCTGTCCGGACGTTTTACGAATTATTTAGAATTTAGGGGTAATCAAATTTAACACTTTAATACTATCCTACTAATATTACAAATGCGAAAGTTTATTTTAACTTTTGTAATTATATACAAATACATATAATATTATAGTACATTATAATAAAGGTTAGTCATTAGAGTCGGGGCGGCGGGATCCTGACACCAATGTATCTTAAGCATGTATACACGATTTTTACGCCCACTGATAGGTGAAAAAAAATCCGATTTTATATAGAGAGGCAATAAATAAAAGCGTGTACCACATTACGTGGAGTTACTTTATAAGCGAAGCACATCGGGCCGGGCGCGGCAACTGCAAATGGCGCGAAACGACAATTTTAAAGCACAACATTGAATTTATCTGGTGTTCGCACGTGCGCGGCGATTACTCGCTTCCCGCTCGAAGCGAACAAGTTGTATGCCGGCGCTTTTAACGCATTACCATGAATAATATATACTCAAATTGAAATGTCGCATTCGCGTCGCTCGAGCTGCCTATCTGCTCTCGCTTCCCGCGAATGCCAACCTCCTTCTGTATTCTGCCCCCTCGATTGCTTCGCCAATAGGCCCTGTCTTTTATCGAAATCAGAGTTCTCTTTTTATAAAGCACTCGAGCGCGAACTATGAAAGACCTATTCTCTCGCATTTCCCGTTTCAAATTTCAATCGCTAAAGTATCAAATATTCTAATAATAAAAAAAAAGTAATACTTCCATTCAATACTTCCCCTGTTCATTATGAGAGGAATATTGGCGTGAAAGTCAACCCTTATTTGAGAGGCATTTAAAGCCAACCCAAGTCTAATTTTATACTCAAATTAGACACTTGTTAAAGCAGACCGGAGATAATTATAACAAGATATAAACTCGAAATAACAATATAATTTTGAAAATTACTTTCAGTAAGTAGCCCTCTTTATACCACACTTTGAAGCGGAAGCGCCACAAATTAATGCTTAAATATTTAATTTGAGAAGAAAACGGATTAGCGGGTAATTGCTAAGAAATTACTACACGCAAAGTACTAAAGAAACCTCTCGTTTGAACAGATTTATGGCGCTTTCGTTTACTTATAGGACCGCACATTATCATTATACGAATTAGAGAGATTTTCTTGAGGATTAATAAAGGTACTGACCATTAAACTTTAAGATATACACAAAGCTACTATCATATTATATACTAATCCAGACCTAATTATAGCCTTAATAATAAGTCCTGAATAATGTCCATTATAATACATAACAATACAAGAACAGTACGAGCTTAATATATTATTGTTGAAATGTTAAAAGTTGCCTGATTAGACAAATTGAGTCAAATTGAATCATTGTTTGATTCAATTCATTTCATTACATTACATACAGCATTCATTTCATTTATACTAATCAATATTTAACGTAGTCAAATAATTAACATCAATTTCATTGTGTTGGAATATTGAAATGTATCAGAAAAAGTGTAATTGGCCCTTTAAACAAATTTTTGAAAAAGTTCATGAATTCGTAGATCTTTGACTGAATTAATGACATTAAAGTATGTATTACAAAGTATAAATACTGTCAGTTATAATAGAAATTATTTTTCAGCACTATTAATTAAAATAAAACTACGAGTAAAACTTTAGAGATTAGTAACCAACATTAGCAATTTATGTAAGTGTAGTAAATCCCCTAAGCAAACGTGCAATCAAAAAGGAGACTTATGGGCGACTTTCTTGAGGATTTTGCTGGCCTTCTCGTTGGGAGACCGGATTATCTGTGGGGCACTACAAATGCCGAATGTGTAAGTTTAATTTCCAGAGAGTATTAGTCCCGAAAGTCGCCAAGCGTGTGGGCTACAGGTCAGTAATCTGATTAATTAGATAATTTTGCGGACGTTATTAAAAGTTGAGCCAGCTAAAGCACAGCTCTGTTACCTCCGCCACTATAGCTGGCTTATACGCCGCGTATCCTACTTAGCGGATATTATACGTACGCGAGGAATGCTCTTTAATGTTTTAGTATTTTCGACTGAGGTTGCGAACTCGGTGCCGTTTTGTTTGTGCGCCGCAGTGGGCGGCTGGAATAATTCACTTAAGCTTAACTGGGAAAGATAATTAGGATTCTACGTCGGTTGATGCAAAATGAACGCGAAAAACAGGGTGGAAGATTTTTGTGCTCATTCAGAAATTGAATTTTATATTTGTAGACGAAAGTTTTAACGAGATGAGCATATTTTTTGTACACATGTGCAAATACCACTCTTTATTTCTATGTCATAGTGGCATTGTGCCACCTTTCAAAAGGGGAACTGATTTTTGTGGTTTTAAACGTGGCGTAAAATGAACGTATTCAGAGAACTGTTGTATTATGCAACGTGTGACAATGTGGAAAAATCGGCCAGCAGATAGGTCTCTTAGCAGCGGCTCACGGGCCGCTGGGCATGGAACGCGCGACCGAACACGGCTCGTGTTCTGTCAATCATAAAACGAAAAAAAATCGTATGGAATACCAGCGGCTAACTCTCGGTTTAGTGTAGACGTTAAAACTAGATTTGTTTGGAGAATATTCGGACTGAATCGCAAAGTTATACAAAGCTGGTACATGATAATACAACTCCGAAAATACTGGCAGTTTTTTCGGTAATATATTTTAAAAGCAGCCCACCTTTTGTGTCTCTAGTGTGGTTGTGTTTTAGTGGGAGTTGTAATGTACCTAGTATTGTATTTTTTCTTTCGCCTGTCCTTGTTGTAAAGGCCAGTCAGTCGCACGTGTGTTTCACTCTGAGCCCGATAATGCGCTGTGCACTGATTCGTCGGGTCCATTCTTTTGTGTTTCTCTTTGTTCTCTGTGAAAGGTGGTAGTATTGTTTACTCGGTGGAATGGCGAGAGATTGTGCGAAGAGTTGAGATTAACGAAAACGTAATGTGTCGAAAGAAAAGCTATATGTAGTAGTAACCGATAAAAGTTAGAATGCATGGCTATTGTTAATAAATCAATTCCACTCTATAATTTTTTTAAGATTTAAATTGTACATTTTCAGATAGGTTTTTTATGTTTTTCTTGAAAACAATTGTAAAAGGCTATAAAGTACCTTAGGAAATTCCATTGGCTCTTTAAATCTAAGTTATTATTAAGTTTTAAGTATTTAAGTTATTAAGCTGTTATCCATAGCGTCATTTATCTCAAATACAGCACAAAAACCATAAAATAGATAAAAACTACTAATTCATAAAAAAATAAATTCGCTTTTTGTAAAAAAAAATCTTGTAGTTTATGCTGAAAATAAAGCTTCCATTTGTAGGTATTGATATTTTATACTTTTCTAAATATAATATCGAGTTACCTTTTTAAAAATATGTTTTGAGTATTTGAAAAATAATAATAATGGAAAAAAAGGTTTTACAATTTTTACAGTTTCAGGTACACACTTAAGCCAGCTCCAATATCGAGTTGTAAATTCACTCAAACCTAATAATCTCCACTATTCGCCCCATGTACAGCAGTTAGAGCTTACAGTAGAAAGTGGGTGCGAATTATGCAAACCTTCAATTGGATTAGGCGTTCCCTTCCCACTAGACATAGATAGTGTGCAACTGAAGTTAAATTCTACTACACAAGCATGAAATATTCATTTAAGTATTATAAATAATGTTAATATTAAAAAAAAAAAAAAATGCTTCATAATCTAATAAAACCAACAGTTTCTTGATTGCGAGAGAAGTTAAAAAGTGGGGTATTTTTAAAAATGTTTATACTATCATCGTCCGAATTTCTTTAAATCGGTTCATTGGTTTAGTCTTGACAATTTAACAGATAGGCAGATAATATTTACTTTCGTATATCGAACTTGTAAACAATAACATCTACTCATTCCACTCATATACTAAAATAAACAAATATTTTCATAGTATATATTACGTTGTAAAGAAAGTTCGTAGAGTTTTCATATTTTCTTGTATTTCATAACGATTTATTTGCTGTTTGGCAAAGTGTATATATTCATTTGATAGAGCTCTTTCTGCTCTACAAAACTGTGCTTTTGGTTTGGATAATTTAAGTTTTCATCATTTGTCAGGCTCAGAAATGAACTATCCAGGAGGCAAAAATCAGCATTTTCTTCGCTTTTCATCGAGGTCAAAAAGCTGCCGAAGCCTTAGGCGTGTCTACTGCACAAAAGTTGTTTGCGAAGTTCAAAAATAACCTCGAAGACACGCCTCGCAGCGGATGACCTTCGGAATTCGACGAGGACCGGCTCAAGGCACTTTTAAAGGAAGATGGTCACCAAACAACCCGTGAATTAGCAGAAATAGTGAACTGCAGTGCGTTAACGACCTCCAACCACCTTCAATCAATTGGTTTTACCCAAAAACTCGGAGCTTGGGTGCCTCACGAGCTTACTGAAAAAAACAAAGAAAATCGCCTTCAAATTGCGGCTCAACATCTCGCCCGCCACCGAGCAACATGTGGACACAAGCAGCGCTTTTTGTATCGAATCATCACGGGTGATGAGAAATGGTGCCTGTACGTCAATATGAAGCAAAGAAAGCCGGCCGGGTGGCTTAAGGAGATACGCCAAAGCCGAGAGTCAAGCAGAATCTCCACCCAAAAAAGGTCATGATCTGCGTTTGGTGGGACTGGGAAGGCGTGGTGCACTGGGGAATGCTCGAAAGGAACGCCATGGTCAACAAGGACCTTTACATTGCGCAGCTGCACCGCGTGAATGAGGCTATTCGACTGAAAAGATCGACAAGGCCAAGTCATCCTGCTCCACGACAACGCCAGATCGCATGTTGCACAAGTCGTCAAATCCGCCCTCCAAGAGCTCGAATAGGAAGTTCTTCTCCAGACCTTGTGCCAACGGATTATCACCTTTTCAGCTTCATGTCAAACCAAATGAGGGGTGTTATTTTCGACGGAAGAGGACCTTAAAAATGGCTCAACAACTTCTTCGACACCAGACCGGGCGATTTTTGGCGGAACGGCATCAACAAATTGGTCGAGAGGTGGGCCGAGGTCGTGAATAGCAACGGAGAATACATCATTGATTAATTTATTGTCAATATTATTATTTTCTTCTTCTTCAGAAGAAATCTACTAACTTTCTTTACAACCCAATACATATACGTATATGAAACTTATAACGTGCAACAAAAATAATTAATTTAAGATTGATTCAATTTTCAATTTCAATAGGATGACAAGCAGATTGATAGTATAATACGATTGAATTCTTCGCCTATACACACAAGCAAAATTAGAAGGGATTCAAAAGCATAGCTCACCCTGAAACGATGAAGGAAAAGAGAGAAGATTGCGATAGGGGAATGTTATTTGTAGTTACGGTGTATTTCACGGTGGTGTTTGTTAAGAACTGCCGCCAGACGAACTGGGGCTGATGATGCTGGGGCGGATCGTTAGTGTGTTACTACTTATATTTTCAGTATTAAAATTACACAATCACAAATAAAAGCTCTCTTCAGTGAATCATTGCTTTCAATACGTAGGTATTATTCCAAATAATGAACAATTAGAGAAAATAGGATATTCCCGGAAAACATTGAAAAACTAAGCATTAGCATACGTATTTTAAGTAAAATAATTATGTTACCAAAACGAATAAAAATATCCCTTGTTATTTTCATAATGATCGTAATTATGTCGCCTAGCGTTTCAGGGCTTCATAATTAAATTCCGTTCGAAGTCTTGTCGGGGGAAAAAAATATAAAAGAGGAGACAATGGCTTGTCACTTATATAATTCTATATTATTAAAGAACGGGTGAACCGATATAGGCATTATGATATGACGCGCGGGTGTTATCGCCGAGCGAAATGGACAGTCCGGCCCCTTGAGGAGGAAGGGTTCGGTTTTCGTAGGCACTCAATAATTGAAGTCGTTGAAATTCCGAGCGGATTGTTGCGGCGGCACCTGAGGTGCGGGGCGGTGTGAGGGCACAGAGGGGAGGCCGTTTAACGGGAAACAATAACGTTAATGTTTATTATAATGCCCGATTTATTAGCGATTTTCATTTACGGTCCACGCTCGGAGTTAAATTCGCGCACGCTTATTATCGCGCCGCACGCGCTACGTAGTCAATTTTACTGCGTGGTCCGGCTTAACGGCCGGCTGTAGCTTAATTAAAACTAAAACGACTCGGTAAATACATTGATCAGCCTAATACCCCTTTGTATTCATTCGCGTTAATCAAGCGGGCAGCTTTTTGCGGTGTAATGATTGCAAATACAGATGGGTATCGGGAACAAACTCGAGACGGCCATCGGGTAACGTCCGCACAATGAATAATAATTAAGTGGACATTAAAATGATTGAGGTGAGCCGTTTCTGAGGTAATAATATAACGTGTGGTAAGCTCACGTGAACTTCGATGGAACTTCATTAGTATCCAGCGCATATTTTTCCCCAGTTTAGTTCTTTAGTTTTAATGCGGTTCGAACTAATGCCTATTTAAGAGGTCGCGTTGGGAATGTTTAATCTGATAATATCTCGTTGTGTACTGTACTCAAGTTTGTAATGAAGTTTTGTTGTTTGTGTAATAGGTAAGTAACTCTAGCATTCGTAACTACTGCTCACGTAACGTAAAGTTTAAGTTAATCATGAATATTTAAAGAAACAGCGTTTAGCATTTCAATTTTTATACAAATCGTTTAAAACTACATCGCCTACGTTACCCGTAAGCAATGAATGCTACACGGACGTACCTAATCGTAGTACGCCTACACTCTACGCCACTACGCCGCCTTCGCCAAGTTAGATTCCCTTCATAAATTCATACCACAGCTGCGGAGGCGGGGAGGCTGTTTATATTTCATTGTCAAAGTTAAAGTTTTTTTTACTTTTCTTTAAGGGATGATATAAATAATTTAAAAAAAAAAACACATGACATAAAAACATAAAATTTGATGCAATATTAACGAAATGTATTTACAATATTTTTAAATCATAAAAAAATAACAATTTAAAAAAACTGTGGCACTCCGGGAGTGCCGACAAAAGTGAAAACTTGAACAATTACGTGTGTATTGTTTAAATCGTCAGGAAAGTACATACTTATATATAGAGGTGTCGGTAACGGTAACAGTGTCGTGAGTTCAATGGTTTTTCCCATCTCAAAAAATGCCAACATGCATGACTGTGTATCTATGTAAGTACATACACAATATATGTACATACTTATATACACAGGTGTCGGTTACGGTAATGCCCAACGCGCCTAAAGAAGTTTTCACTTCAAAAATTAAAATCTTAATAGAACTCTAGTAGAACTTTTCTCATTAGAGTTCATAGTAGAACTCCAATGAGAATATTAGTGCGTCACAGGGGAATTTTTCTCAGTTCCTAAAGGACGAAATGTCAAATCTGTTTAGAATATTCTGCTTGTAGGCGAATAACTATAAATCCACTATAATCCATAATTTTTATTTTAATAAAGAATATCAAATTAAGTAAAATAAGTTAAGTTGTAATGGTCACTATTTTAAAAAGAAAAGCGATTGAAATTGATCGCGTCAAGGGATAATCGGTCTCACGTCAGGTTTCTACGGGCGTGGCTAAGCGAATTTACGTGCGAATACTCGTAGGGGCCAGACGTGTGCTAATGAAGTCGGATACATTATTCAATCTTTGAATTATACAGTCGAATGCAAATCGATATTCGCGCTACACCACCACAATTACAAGCGAAAACCATTTACGATCACTACTCGATACTCACAAGTTATGGACACTTTTTGCGATAAATATTCTTTTCCGTTACATCTGATGGGTTATACTCGTATATGTATTTAATTTGCAAATGAAATATGAATTCATAATTTTTGAATTTCTAATAGAAACTTAGGTTTGAAAATAACACATTTTTAATGCCTAAGTCTATCAATAAAATATCCCAATAATATTATAAATGCCAAAGTTTGTATGGATTCCTTAACCACGCTAAAACAGCTGAACGGATTTAGATGAAATCTGACATAGAGATAGTTAATTACCTGGATAAACATATAGTATACATTCTATCCTGAAAAAATGTTAGGTACCTATGGAATTTTAAAAAACAAACTACAGCGCGTACTTAGTCGCGGGTACAGCTAGTATGTAATAAAAAGAGCTAAAGGACAAAGTAGATATTTAATTAGGTCTCTTTTTAAACATGAAACCGAGGAACGGAACATACATATAGAATAGCAGATTGTTGAGGCTGATTGTCTGTTGTAGGAAACAGGAGGCTTTAAAATATTCCTCGCTACGAATATGTGTTAAATGGAAAAATATAAAAAAAAATTAACTATTTAAAATAATAAGTTTTTTTTTTTTTCAATACTCGTTGAACTTCATCTCTAACAATCGTTTACGGTGGCATAATTTTATTTTCAAAAAATGGAAGATAAGTACTAACACACAGTACAATCTCGAGTACACGGTCGTATCTAGGACATTTTATCGATAGAAACGAATGGAAAGTCCCACCCGGCAACCACGCTCGAGCGTTGATTAGCCCGATAGAAAATAAAAACTATTCCCAAACCGAACGCAACAAACGAAGTGGAAAAAGTCGATATGAGAGAGGCAGGACTATCTGATTGTGGAACGTAAGCGGCAATCGTGGAGATGCGTTCCATTTTAAATGATTACTGGGATTCCAACAGTCTCTCCCATTTAAAGAGGTTCCACCCCGGCTCATAACCGTTGATTGCTTTGTCCACATAATCGTAGCGCAGTCCAGCGCACGCACAACCATGAAAAAAGTTAAACCAATTACACAAAATAAGACTTTCATTAACTGCAGCGCCATTGGGACTCGTTGATATATTTTTTATTTAATTCTTTGCATAAAATTTCAATTATTTTAATAAAAAAGTAAATAAAACTTTGTAAAAATTACATACATCGTCACTGATATAAATTTCATCATCATTTCAGTTGCAAGACGTCCCACTGCTGGGCATAGACCACCCACTAATTTTACAAAAAGACTGGTCGGAACCTGGCTGGATCCAACGTCGACTCGCGGTCCTTATCAGGTCGTCGCAACTCGAGAACCTTCCGGATAAATGGGCTACTAGTGACTTTACATTAAACGTCTGCAATTAATGTGAACTGGTTAACATGTTCTGAGGTCTTTTATAGGTGTTCATAAGGCTCTTGACCTGGTCATTACAGTGTCTTGAAATTGAGTAAATAAAAAATTAATACGTATATTAATTCAGACAAACAGCTTCCTACTTATGTCATTCAAGAGTATATAAATATTGCAGTTGCCGAAGTGTGTCCACACAGCAGAATGCGTGCGTTTGTGATTGTGTATGATAAGCACATACATTGCAGTTTAAAATGGTTATAAATATTAAATCGGATTCGTGCGAATTTTAAATGCCGTCACCCCGCTAACTCTATTCGTGCGATAACTTATAAAAATTGTCCGTGAATTTTATATGGACATTACAAATACAGGCATAAATCAGAGCCGCACACGCAGTTATGCAGTTACAAATCAAAGTTATATCATGCAAATACGTGAAGTGCATACCGTCATAAATATATCGGAACGCACGTCGAATGCAAGAGAAACGCAACACTCTAGAATGGCGTATTCTGTACTAACCGGAAGCACGAATTGTATCCAGTTACAAATTGTATAGAAAATCTAGTTGTTGGCTGATATCCAATCGTGAAGTGATCATATCTGTCAATATTCTTTGAGCATACGATGCGTTTAAAGGTATTGTTATATCTACTTCATTGTAGCGAAACAAAAGACTGCACCAGCCAGTGAAATACTAAATAAAACTAGCATTTTTACAGCCGAATACTAAAATGTTTCTAGGAAAATTGTTGGCTTTTATGTGGTTGAGAATCGTGACAGACTTAAGGGATAGTTTGTCGCAGGTCTGGTGGGTTCATGCTGCTGCTTTAGCCGAAAAAACACATATTTTGAGAGGTGCTTAAGGCAATAATAATTGTATTTTTAGAATAATATTTAGCATTTTCATATCTATATTTTCGAACGGAGTAATTAACGTTGAAAAAGTGCAGAAAGGTGGTTGTTTTAATGCATTTATCTATCTCAAATTGTATAGAAGGCAATAGAGAATATTTAAGGTATATTTAAAGAGAATAGTTTTGAGAAATGTTTTACTAAGTAATAAAACAAACCTGTCAAAGATTTCAATATTTTCAGTGATAACTATTTTAATTTTAATAAGCAGTTAGTATAATAAATAAAAGTAAAATAACTTAACTATTGACCTTTAGAAAAATTATAATGTTAATAGTAGGTATATGACAACAAGAAATTTTGATGTTATATTTTAATTTTATGTTTCCATTTTTTCACAAATCAACCAACATCACTTCATTTGAACAATTAATAACAGTTTTAAACGAGATTATTTATTCAAAATTATAGTCAACTTTGCAGCCACACTTAATCTAATTATGACAATTCACCGAGTTACCATTCGTCGAGGCCTCGGCAATTTCTTTTAATAACTTGAAATTTTGAGGGCGTCTAAAACAACTTTTTAATTAAAGATAATCAGAGTGAAATGTCAGCAATCTCGCGGTGTCACGGTGGCGAACTTCATAATTCTGTCGTGACCCTCGCTGATGTGCCGTCGGCAAGAACACGTTTCATTGGTAATTATGGCAAGTGGTAAAACTTAACTTGGCGACGGCGGGGCGCTTCGCTCGAGAAAATGCACATTTGTGGAGTTTGTACTCGTGAAATGGATTCTAGTTTAAAACAGAAGGGGTGCTTCAGTTGAACGTAGTTAGGTGGTATTGCTCTCGTTAGAGTTGCGGCGCGACTACACACCGTACTATATTAACCATACACACCTATAAGTTAATCCTAATATTTCGAGTGTTGCGAGGGGGCGCAATGTACACTTCTGCTTTTTGTGTTGTAGTTGCGTTTGTAGTCGACAATCTAAACAATTTACTCAAACAGTTGCTCGTAAACTAGCCGGTCGCATGTGTTGGTGTAGTCTGTGCAACGTTGGCCCGTGTATTTATGACGCTGTCGAGTTGTCAACTTGCGCGGGAACATTCGGCCGACATTTACATACAATTTCATATTCATATCAGAATTAGGTGGTTTGGTGTCGGAGGCGACGCGACGCTCGATGCCCCGCAGCGACAGATACGGAACCAAGTCCGCTCATGACATTCTCGTGTACCTAAATCAACACTTGCCCGACAACCTACTCGTTTTAAATAATAATTTAAGCAATTCACTTTAATTTTTAAGTACTGGCAGGGTATACTGCGATTCGCAGTCATTTGGACAGCCCGTCTTACGGCAGTAACCACCCACTTACAGAAGACACCGTGAAATAAATGCATGTGTGCTGTTGTGTTTCGGTGAATGAGCGAGGAATGTCAGAGTCCATTGACCTATCTCTTCCTAATCCCTCATCCTTAATCCTAAATGTTGCAGCAACTGTGACGTTGCTTTTGTTATAACAAACTGACTGTTGAGTTTAACATAAAAAAACAGTAATTACACAGCGCCGATTAAATCGCTTTCAAAGCAGACCATTATTTCTCTCTTCCAAAGTAAAGGCATTGAGCGGTGTGACTTTATTTTCAATAAGTTGATTTAGCGACAGAAATTAACAATAACTTGTGCATTGTTGATGCGGCCAAGACAAGCGTAAGATAAAACATTGCAAGTTGAATATTGAATAAAACTTTGCTCTTGCATACTAATGACGAGATTTGTATTCGAGAGAGTTTTACTTGACTTTTCATTAAGTTTCTTCTCTTCATTTGAAATTGAAAATAATTATTACATTCAATTAAGTTCATCAAAATCATTGCAAGAGAAATCTTTTGATTTCTATAGCTACCTATAAATATTTTAAAATAAAGAAGCTGTTAACTTCTGTCTGTTTCTCCGCTAACTTCTTAAAAACCACGTAACAGAAATTGATGAGGTTTTACTAAACAAAAGAGCGATAAACAATTAAGGATTGTGTTTACTTATATAATTAGCAGATATTCCTTGTGAAGCTGGGAGCGGGTTGCTAGTTAATAATATTAACAATTTTCTTACTCTAACAGCATGGCTACTGACTCCATACAATACAAAAATATATAACCGTATGGACTCTAAGAATAAAATATCAATAAAAACATTGTTGATTTCTACCACTAAAACAATTTATATAAAATATAAGAAGACAAATTTAGGGCAAATAAAAAGGGCAATAAATTAAATTGTTGTGAAATTAATAATTAAAATTGAGGTAGATGCTGGTTCCAGTCATGTCTCAAAGAGGGCATACATAGAGGATGTCATCCAAATCAATTATTTTATTATTTATTAAATTTGTAATTTTAGTTTAATGCCATACCTGCCGGTCCAGGAATCGAACTCTGCATCTTTAGTTTAAAGGGTTAAAGCATTCAACCAATGGTTTAGTCAAATGACTCATAGAGAAGTAAACATGAAAATGTTCTCACGAATAACAACTGACTTCAAGCATTTTGACAATGCCTCACAGCTAATGTGACAAAATCAGAGCAGCACTAATGCTCAGTGTGACAGAAAAGAATGTACTGTACTTTGAAAGACACGCAGCCAATTCAAAGACAGGTAGGCGCGTCATCGTGTGCATTAGGCGAATTAAAAACTTTTTCATACGGTCTCCATTTGTTACGTATTGCAAAGCACGCTTGCGCAGTGTAACAGTAATCATGGCAAAAGAGTTGAAATCAAACGTTTCTAAACACGTCGGCTTCAAAGGGCGCGAAATGAGCACGTTTACACTGGAACGCATTCAAATAAGTAGCAAAACAGCCGGGTTATGAGCATGTAATCGCGCGGTGATCGGTGCAGAAATAAGTTTAATGTGATGAACATCGCGCTGCGGGCATCGCGATCCCAGGACGACACTATTTCTAACATTTATCGGCATCAGAAGCTCTTTTAATCAACTAAGTGGCGGGTTAAATGTACAATTACTAGATTTTGCGCATGGCTTCGTGCACGTGAAAAGTTCTTAAGTAGCCTATCTTATTTCCCTGGGCTTCAACTATCCCCATACCCAATTTAATTAATATCAGATTTATAGTTCATCTGTGAAAAGATAACAAAAACAAAAAAGTAACAGTTAAGTCATATTGTTATGAAGTCATGTGTTTGAGAAGAATTTGACTATTCGGCTGTTAGCGATTATAACAAGAAATGTATGAGGCAGGGATTATATCAACCAGTGCCGATATTTTCACGCAACTGTTTTGTAACTTATAAATATTTAGTCGGATATAAAACCGCAACGGACGAACGCGCTCTATGCCTTTGAAAGCCGTTACTGCCTCTACACATTTGGGTTAGAAAACCTCTCGGCAAGAATTACTAAAGGTCAAATGTAATAAATTTAGTTTTAGCCCGCAAACTATGCGGTCAGAGATTTTCGTGGGAGCTCGGCCTTTTGTTTTGTCGATGCGTACTTTATTCTATGTAATCCATTAAGACGCATGACGAATAGGCAGAGAAGGGAGGGATTTCATTGACAGCCCTCTTAACTGCGCGATGCCGTGGCAAAGATTTGTAATGTGTTTACGAACCCCTTTTGTAGGACAGTTCGGACCGGGATGCGGTTTCCTAAAAGGCTATTTGTTATGATTTCAAACAAGGTCCCTGTCGGAGTAAATGGGTTTTTGTGTTTTATTTTCTCAATAGCATATTTTAAGACCCTTACGAATAAACTGAAACAAATGTTTAAGAGGGTCATACGTTAACAGTGATCGCGGTTTTGATCGTTTATTATTTCGTGCACCAATTCAAATATTACTAAAATCGTTTGCCCTCATCACGTGTGAGATAAAGGAAATTTGTAGGTACGTGTATATGAGGCTTTGTGGTTCCACAATCCTTCCTCGTTTCTCTCCCTTGTGTTATTGAATAAGATAAGGTAAAAAATGAGGAAATATGCCAAAGAGTCTTTTGATCATATCAACACATAAATAAATGTGAACAAAGTCAAGAAACATTTTAAGTGCAAAATTATTTTACTCTTTGAGTCACTTTGCTTCATATTGTTAGAGTTGGGCATTAATTCTACTCGTTACCACACAAAGCTGTACATAAATATTACAATTGAGTAAGTAATGTTTTCTGTCTGTTATATAAATATTTTATTAATAAATGTTACTAAAATTTTACTAATGAATTTATTCATTATCATTTATCATTGATAAACGTTAATAATGAACTGATTTTGATAAAATTTTGTATAAAGATAGCTTTAACCTCGTGGAAGGACATACGCCAGTACCCAAATTTTTAATAAATAGCCAAAGCTAATGTAGAATAAAATAGTCATGTAATATATAAAAAAAATTTAATCCATTCATTACTTTTCAAATCCTTCTCAACTTATGAACTTTTATTAGTAAAGTTTAGAGCTACAGCTGTCTACTTTGCTTGAGTATTCAAAACTAGTTTAAATCTTTATTTCCACGAGTACTTAAACTTACTACTTTATTATTATTATGTAAGAATTACAATTTATTTTTGAATGCTGCCCCTAATAATCAATGAAAATTATATTTTTATATAATTATTGCGCAAATAAAACATATAATTAATCATCACAGACAAAAAACTTTTCCCAATGTTATTTTAAAGTTTTGTGAAGCTGTTTCTCTGAATAGGAATAAATCTCTCTCGAAGAACTTGTAAAATTGCTTTATGTTTTTCTCGAAAAGAAACAGAAAAGTAATAACTTCTCAACCAATTACAACACTCTAGTTACATTAATCCACTGAACCCAGCCATTTTTCCCGAAAAGAAAAGTTTCAAAACAACTTACCCTCGGAAAGAATCCCGAAAAAAAAAAGCATAAATATCAATGGTGAGGAGGGCTCAAAGCGATTTAAGCCTTAAGTAAGTCGCCCGGACGGAGAAAGATGGCTTATTACAATCCGGAGAGAGTGAAAAGGACAGCAAGAATACGAATGTTTATATGCGTTTTACGGCGGATGATACAGATTCGGAAATGATCAATAATATTAGGATATGTTTTCAGTAAGAAAAGAAAACTTTCTGATTCTTCCTTTTGAACAATCGTAATGTAATGTAAAACGAGTGTGCGAGTCACACGATAATCTAACGTAACAATACTATGTAGTACTTATGTAATTAAAAAAATGACATTGAACGTTTAAAAATGACTGCGCTAAATCGTGTAACATTTTTCCCTCGTGTATGATAACAACGTGATATTATAATTAAGGTTTATTCGCACGCACACCGGCCTGCTTAATAAAGCCTTCGCTTTGATATGATAATAAATAAGCGCCATAAATACCATAGCGAAATTAAATTAACGGATTATTTGCGTACGCAAATGTAAAGTAAATGATTAAGCGTTTCCAACACGCGTTCGCTCCCAAAAGACTAATACATTGCGCGGCATAATTACTTTAGGTAAAGCGGGGTGCCCGTTTAGGGCAAGATGAAGAAGAATCGCAGGTGTAAATGGCCAGCTATTGCGCGTTCCATCACTGCTCAGGGCGTTTCACACAATCCGTCGTGTGTTGCTCTCGCGAAAATCAGACGAAAGCACAAGATGTTGCGGTCCATTTTGGCTTGCGTTTGAAGCTGACTCGGACCATTTCCGCGAAAAGCGTTTGCGGTGTAGCCACGTCCCGGACAGCGGAACATTTAGAGCCAATTCCCGGCTGGCTTGTTGTATGAACAATTAAGTGTGCCAACCTGCGCCCGCGTGGGAAGAAACGTAATGAATGTTTACTGCTACTAAGTGGTATGTCTAATGCTTGTATCGTTAAACTGTGGAGTAGTCCCGTCCGAGAATTTCCCGCTAACTTCTCAACTTGTGGTTACTTCCAGTACGCACTGTTGAATCGATAACATACAATACACTTTAGTTTGTATTTGTAATAAACAAGGCGTTTATAGACTACGAGTAACGCAGCGTCATTTAACCGCCTGAAAGAGAAGTCCTTACCCGACTGCGGCCATTAAACTTCCACAAAGGCTTCACCAACTTACCTGAAATGATAAAAATAAACATATAAAGAACATCGTGCTCCATCGGGTGTAACGAAATGTTTCTAAGTCTGAACAAAAGCTTGCTCGGCGTAATGAGCGTTGCGTGCGGCGCGTCAAACATGTAAGCAAACAATTTAGGCACGCCTGAGTAAATACTGCGAAATATCTTTGCTCGGGGCCCATCTGAGTGCGGCTTAGTGTAAGCAGCTGTAGCTCAAATTTACGCCGAGCGTCATCTTTTCCGCAAAGGCTTTTGTTGATAATGGAATACAAATACTTTTCTTCGGTCAACTCGTAGCGGTGCACCAGTTTGTGTGCCCGAGGAAAATCCGACTCGAATGTGTTTACGTAGGAGCCAAAACGCGTAATGGGGTTCCCCAAACAATGGATATTTTAAGCGAATGATGAGTTTAATCACAGTATACGAGTGTCTCTTTGCGTGTACGTACATAATGTTACGTGCCTGCTCCACCATTTGTACAACGCGTTTAAAATATAACAATGAACCATGTAACAGGATGAACGGAGAATAAATTAATTTAAATTAACTAAGCGAAAGGGCCTAAGAAATGGCTTCAGCGGCTCCGGAACCGCGTCGGTACTTTAATAGCATCGAGACAAAGGTGTAAACACAAAGGATTATCTATGTAGATATTAATGTTATATGGAACGCGATACCACAGTGAAACAATGACTGACAGTAAACAGAGTTATGAAATTAGTTCCATTTGAATTCGTTCATACAAATATGAGAGATTTTTAATTCAAGGATTAAGTAAATATTATATGAGTATAAGGGCCTCTTTCACCATGTGTCAAGTAGGCTAATCGCCATTTAAAGTCACGGTAAAAGTCCCAAACATTAAAAAGAAAATAAAAAAAAAAATCGCCTATCGAAGGATGCAGTACACTGAGTGCATAATTTAATAAAACATAAAATTATTTCTAACATCAACTAATCGACACTTTACTTGTAGTTGGTGAAAGAGGCCCTAAGTAAAATATAAAGTAAAAAATATGGTATTGTTTAATGATGATTTCATTATTAAATATCAATTTTGAAGCAAAATGTTAAGCAATTTTAATGTATTAATAAAAGTGTTTTCAGTGTATAAGTAAGAACTACAACTGAATATAGAGCTTAAAATTGTAACCCAGTATATCTGATTTGATTAAAAAAATAATTGAGTAATATTTAATAATGATCTTCAGAATGGACATAATCTATGTTTTACTGCAACTCAAATTAGATGCGAAATTTAGAATGCCTTTTAAAATGCCTTTAGAATTAGGCACTGAAATTAATTTCACACATAAATAGGTATTTATAGTAACAAGAATAAAACGATACTAAGTTAATACGACTTAGAAACACAAAGAACGCAAGAAGATGAATGAAAATTAACTTTCTTGAAGATGTATTATTCGCAATTGGTGAATTTAAACAGAAACAGCCGACAAACTTGGTGCATTAGGCAACAATACGTAGAGTGCAGGATTGCGCATATATTAACGTCTTGTCCTTTGGCGAGATATCTCGGGAAGTTTGTCGTGGCTCGCGACGATTTACATTACTTCCGAAATACTAAGGCGGACTCGCCAAACCGTTGAAACAACTCTTACCTAGACCAAACCCGACGTGCGCTTCCGCAAATGCACACTGAAACTATTTTGCGTCGAAAGAATGCGGTGAAAAGGAATAAGCCCAAAATCGTTGTATGCTTATGTAAATTTGGATAAACATTCTCCCAAAAATTCTATGTGCAATCTATTTTTTTACTATTAATTTTTTTTCTTTGATTAAAAAAATATTAATAAATTGATTGAATTTATTTCTTTCATTCAATTACATGTGGGAATTTTTTATGTATTCCTAATTTGCTTTTTATATTTTTTTTTGTTAACTTAGATGTATTTTTTGTTTGTAAATTCTCTTTGGATATGTGTCATGTTTGTTCAAATGATAATGTTTCTATCTATATTATATATCTATCAAAAAAAGTAATAAAATAATAATAAAAAATAGAATCCATATTATATTAATGGAATATATTACAATTTATACCTATAATACTAAAAAATAAGAATAACCACAATTTCTTTTGGTATATTCCGATTTTTGCGACCAACATTTAAATTATTTAATACGTGTAACTGAGTAGAAAATAATCTGAAAATCATCCATGACAGTTTAAAAGTTCATATTCTAAAAATCTATAGAGTTTTGTTTGTGAATATAGATATCACTTAAATTATACAACAAATGTTGACTCAGAAATGTGTATTTAAATATAAAAAAGTAACATGTAATTCTTTTCACAAATCTATATGAAAAAGCCTACGCTCTGCTTGTCAAAAGACGCGCCCAACTCCCGGTCATACAAATCTCCATACAAGTTCACTGACATTTGAGTTATTAAAATTACTGTACCGACAAAGAAGTCCTCTCAGTAGTGACTGCAAAGCGACCTATAATTTCCAATATGTGTGCAATTTTACTCTATGTATAGGACGCGTTATTAATTTTAATTTATAGCTAGATGTTCGAACCAATTAAAGTAAAAAGAATCGTATGAACGGTCTTTGTAATTTGTTGAAAAATAAATAGAAAAAGATTATTTTGTATACAAATATACTGCAGAGGTATACCTAATATACTATATAGTAAATTACAAAAAAAAGCAATCTATGTAGTATATCAACTGTCTGGTATCCATAGTTTCTTACTGTGGAGCTAGATGGTGTTGTGTGGAATGTGTGAAGATATTTATTTAATATTTATTTATTTATTTATTTATTCTTATTCAGTACAAATACCTGATTAGGATTATCAGGACCTATACTCCTATTCCTATATAAATTGATTCTTAAATGATCGAACTTCGAACAATCGAAACTTAAATGAACCGAATGAAAATTCTTTCAGTCATTTCCTAGATTCCAATGAAAAACAGATTATTATGTTACTCTTCTTATATAGCTTGGTTGGAGAGGAGTTTGGTTTTAACCTAACTCCTCTCGAAAGGCTGTTATAAAATCACTGATTATTTAAGCGACAATGAAGCCTGGATTTAAGCGATTCGGAGCTCATACTATGTTTAGTATTGTATATATACTTTGAGATGATTTTTTTTTTAATTAAGTGTAGTTGTTGTTATTTTGTATTTTAAAGATGACAGAATAATAGTATCCTGAGTTTCTTTCGGGGTTTCTTCTCAGGATCGTCATCTTGGCCTTTTTTCCGAAACCCTGATAAATTTAAATTTATAATGACGATCATAAGAGTTTCTTGTAGAAACCAAATTGATAAATAAATATTTTGATTTTGATTTGATAGCTAACCTCAATTTCTAGTAAACACTTAAAATACAAATACGATTATTCATCCACATTCATAACCATTTTTCATAACCAGCTACGAATCTACTGTTGTATTAAATGTATATATATATATTTCAATAAAATAAAATAATATGTAATTCACTAATACAAGTGAATTCGATAATATATATAGGAAAATGCTAACATTAATATTAATAAGATATATTTTATAAGATATGTGTCTGCAATGTATACAAGTCCAAGAATTACAATATTGACGCCGTGCGGGCAAATGCGGTAGCCGATCATTTACATAATATAGGGGAACAGATAGATGGAGAAAAACAGAAAAACAGATTCTTTGATGCAATCTTTGAGAGCAACGTATACAAAGTATAAGCCAATGTTATTTTAAAAATATTTGAGGAAACAATTTTTTGATAAGCACTTGATAAGGGTTGAGAGGTAAGAATGGGATACACGAACAGGTTCTGGCATCAATAACTCACTAACTGATATACAAAAACACATGATCTGTTATTTCAATTTCGTTAAAAAAATATCAATAGAAATCTTTTACGAAAACGAAAATCTGTTACAAAAATCAATGGCTATCCAGACAGGCTATCCAGTTTATGAATGCACAACTCATTATGCCCTGCCACCAATATGATCTCTCCCTGCACTTCAAATGGTTAGTGGGTTATGAGAGCTACGAAATTCAAAAATGGAATTCCATTAGAAGAAACTTGATAGTATTTAGAAGAGTGTGCGTACATATAGCAAGATGGCATTAACAAGGAAAGCAAAGGTTAACAAAGCCGCTCCCGTTTAAGCTAATGAGGCCATAGCACTATCTAATCACAGCTCAGTTGCCAAATTACGCGGTTGGTTGTATAAATGTGGGCTTACTTTAATCTGGCGCGATGTAGGCGGTAATACGAAGCCGCGGAGCTAATGCACTGTGTGACATAAGCCGCCGAACTACTATACAAGGCTTTTTGGTAATGACTTATATTATGCATTCTTTACGATGTATGTTAAAATGCAAATAATATACGAAGCGGGAGGATGCGTTTAATGCTTCTTCTCAATTATAAGTATCTTAGAGTAAAAGCAGCTTTTATAGTGTCAAAATACTGTGAAATGTAGTAATAAACTGGCCACCTCGACTGGTGGTGGCAGTTACCTCCCATTAAAAAAGACTATTACAACCGGCAAGCGCAGCGCTGGACGTCTAGTCCACCTATACTGTGGACAGATGACCTGATAAGGGCCGCGGGTCGACGGTGGATCCAGATCCAGGCTGCTTCTGAATGGTTCTATTGGAAAGTTATGGGAGGAGGCCTATGTCCAGCAATTGACATCCTGCGGCTGAGATGATGAATAGAAATAGAAAATTTTATAAATAGAAAAAAATGTAATATAAATAAAATATGTATTTTAACGTATACATACTTACATCATCTTAAATCACTAATAAATTTGACATAAAAATCAAATATAAACATAACAATTACAAGATAACCAAAATTCAAAAGTATTATGTTTCGTAAATGTATTTCCTAATCTAGTTGCAGCTTGAAATTTATGCGCTTTAACAATTGCAGAGCTCATTATTTACCGCAGGCAGTGGAAACAGCTTGTTAGATAAGAATTAAGACTAGTATTAAGAAAATGTATGAATACGGAGGTGTAAGCGTGCACTATTGCTGATACCTTTATCGCTTCAACAATAACAGTTATACGATAAGAAAGTTGGGTCAAGAATTCAGGATATATGTAAACCGAAATGTTACCAACAATTTCAAATAACTTTGGTTGTGTTAGTAGAACTAGAAGTTTCTACTACTAAACTTACATACAATTAAAAGTTATTTATATTAATTTGACAAGAATTATTATTATAAAATAGGTGGCGAGCCACACCGATCGATAAACATCATTAGCCCATTCTGACTGTAAATTTTTATAAGTAGTGTAAAGGCTTTATATGTAAAGTAAAAAGTACTTATTGGCGATGTGATCTACGTGAGTTAAAATAAATTTCACTTTTTTGCTAAGTATTTTTCTGATAATAAAAATACGTAGTATTGCTTGGGTATTATGTGACGTTAATCCTATAAATTAAGGTGAACGTCAGCCTGTCTGATAGCATTTTCTTAAAAAAAACAATAAAATAAACATAATATGTGAAGGCTTTCACATTACTTCCCTAGATAAATAATGCACTGTCTCTCTAATGTATTCAAGTAAAACAGATGAAAAATCGCTTTAGAAGTTCGTTCGCTTTAATACTTGTAATTCGTTTTGCGACGTCGTAAGTTTCGACGCGAACGCGACGTCAGCTAACTTATCACTTAGCCACTAACAAATTAATCCTGGAAGGTTACCGACTTAATAGGTGCCACGACCCGGCCGATACTCCAAGTGCTTGTTCTTATCGTTCCAGTCTCGATATGGTCATAATTTATTCCGCAGAAAGCCAAATTAAATATAAAACGTCGTTGCGGTGTATCACTGTAAGTGACTGTGATAAATGAAGCCATTAGTAACGCGAGCTGTACTTTTTTCGGTTCATCCGGCGGCGTCGACGGGCCGGGGGTTGCGGCGAGCGGGAGTTTGTGGACAATTTCATTAGAAAACGTTATAAGTGTGTCGCCGGGTGACGCGGTGGGGGGACTACGACCGGTGGAGCAGAATTACAAGCGGCGCGATAAATTTCGTAGCCTCGCGACATTAGGCTGGCGGCGAGATAGGGGAACAACACGCCTTACAACGCCGCTCCTCACGGTGGATTCCTGTCTCACAAAAATCCAGGATACCACAGATTACAAGATTTGCGCCACGAAAGAGTCGTCTTATAAATCATGGCGGCCATTTCCACTGGTCTTTCGATGTTTTTGGCATTTCTAATTTAGAGTGTGTCGAGTCTCGTCAATAACTGTGCACCTTAACTTTTTTATTAAAAGGGTTAATGGTTGCAAAATTTAAAAACACTTGCTACACTTGTCCGTAATAGTATACAATCAACAGCCAGACAGACATAAAAGAAACAAGTTTTAACATTATTTCCTAACTTCGCGGTCGCTTTTACCATACGAAGCAAGAAGCTAAAAAACAAAGTGGAAGTAAATAAACATTAAACAGGAGCACTTAAGAGCGTTTTCATTAAGGAGCTACAACGTTGCATGTTTGTACCGACAGCGATTACTACGAAGGAAAAACTAATTACGGGTGACAGAGAAACATGGATATAGAAATCAGTATGTAATCTCCATAGAGACGCAAGAACTGCAATTTACAGTAGAGACTTTTATACAGTCGAGTCGCTCATTAGTCGAGCAAACACTCAGCGCAGTGAAAGATTGCCGCGCTTACTTAAGATTGTTATTCCCAGAGAGCTAAGTGTCAACTCTAGTTTCAGCAAATTTTAATTATTGTAAAACTAGATATTGAACCGTTTCCACTTTTGTTCTCCTCTAAGTTACTAAGTTTGCTAAGTCAATATTTGTACTTATTACAAGCTTAGCTTAAGTTGTATAATATTAAAGCTTCAACTTGAATAAATTAAGATTTCTTTTATTCGATTTGCAAAACAGCATACAACCTTACATTAAAAAAATTATAGGAATTAATTTTAAAAAATCTGTAATGATTGTGCCTTTCACGATGCAAACACGACATAATACTAAAACTAAGACTAAGAAAATGACAGTAATATATACTGGCGGTTACGGCGATCGGGAGTTCCATCTCGAACGACTGCTGAGCACATTATAAGCGCTCTAACGTGTTTGGACAGGGTTGGGTCGAGAGTGGCGGAAAAGGCGCTCGCGCCAGTGTAGCTGGAATTCGTCTTATACGTATCATCGCGGCTTCAGTAGGGTTCAGTTGGGTTCGCCCTCGTAGTTAGCGCATACACCGCTAGCATGTTTATTTAGGTTATACCGTATTACCAAATGCCTATGGTGATCACTGATCGCTTAAAGGGACTTTCTAATATTCGCACTTAGTTCGGAACACGGAATGACATTGGATCCGTAAACAAACTGATTTTGAACTTAGTTTGTTTTCAATTTGTTGTCAATTTACTTTTGGAAAAAAGTTTCTAAAAGCAATCGTTTCGAGACCATAAGTACAAACAAAAAATATTTTATCGAGATAAAATTATCCAATTGTATTCTAGATTTTCAATGTACAAAAGAAATGTCTTTTATAATAATATATTTTTCATAAATTCTTCCTCCAAACATGCTGGATTTTTCTATTGTAATAATGGAACCAAACAGCATGTTTTTCTGCTGCTTAACCAGGTACCGCCTTTGACCAAATAAAATTTTATGGCATCATTTGATAAATAAGAAATACATACAATTTTGAAAAGATTAGAACTTTATGAAAACGGGACATTTGATAATTATAATATACCTTTTATGTGTGACAAAGAATTGTTACAGTCCTATAGTAAAGCATAAAACATACAAAAAATTTGTTAACTTGTAACTAAAGACCCATTCACATACAGGAATTAGTATCTAGTCAATATTTGTATTTAACAGCACTCAGAGGTCTAAAGAACTAAGAATATAATTAAGTGTGCATGCGGCTGGCCTTATCCAAGTTCAACATTCTTTTAGATTCTACAATATTATTTACATAAAGTAAACAAGAGAATATAATTGTCGTACAAACTATCGAACAATTGTATACATATAAGAAAATATAATAATAAAAATTAAAATTAAAATAAATGACATTTTTATTTCGCAATTCCTCTGGATTATTAGAGGTAACAAAATGTTCATAGTTCATATAAAATTTTAACCAACTCGGTTGACAATAATCGAAAATAATGATGGCATAAAATCCTCTCTGTTGTAAAGTTAAGGAATAGTGAGTTTTAAAAGAACTGAAACTCTTATAATAGACAACTACTGGGACTCTCATATTCTGTACCTTTTTGAAATATTCATATTATATAAACATTTTCAAAGACAATAATAGGATATATTGTGGTCAGTTTCGGCTTCTAGGCTAAAACAAAAAATAAAACACTAATATGGTATTATGAAAATGACCCATCATTATGAAAATTGGCCACCAACATCAACAACTCTTATATAAAACTTCTTTATAAAAAATATTACACAAATTATTTTTTATAAGTGTAATATGGGAAAAGTCTGCACTTACAAGAGGGAAGAAAACGAATAACAACATATTTACGTAACAATTTATGTAACAATTTCTTTGTTTATCTGTATTAAAGGTGAGGCATTTCACCAAGTTATCTAAAACATGTGTTTCGTTGAAATCAAGGTAAAAACAATCTTATAGAATATATCTGTCTATAGAAAGATTTAATTTATTCTTAAATAAAGATCGAGTGCTAAATGCAAATAATTATCCAAGTCCAAGAATTTTCCAAATCACTAAATAAATAATTTTCAAAATAAAATATTTATTTCGCTTGAAATGTGTACTCGTTGATGTATGTGTAGTAGAATAATGCTAGACCTAAAATTTTAAATTAGACAACCTCAATTACTCTAGAGAAATAAAAAGTTTTGATCGTATTTTAATACAAACTTATAAATGTTTAATGTTTTAGTAAGCTATGGTACATGGTTTTATATTATTCATGGTGCCCCCAACTACCAACTATAAAAGTAGAAGTTATCGACGTCATAGAGAAAAACATAGCAAATAACATTGTTAGAGTTGCAGTAATATTGTGGCACGCTTTGCGATTGTTTGCTTTTATTAGTTCGCCTTTGATAGCACCCAGTGTCGTTGTTTTTATGGCAGTAACATCGCCGGAACCTAAGTATTTCCACTATTATATTTATAACATTAATATAAAGTTGTTTCGCTTATAAATTTTCCCTAACTCAGTTTATATATTTGTTGTGTAGTTATATAGAGCACCTACATTCCTCAACTCCCAGACAAGCTGGGCAGCTTTTCTGCCTTTCTTCATCCCCTTACAGTAGACCACCGTAAAATAACAGTAAATGCTCTATTGTGTTTCGGTGAGTTAGGGATGTCAGAGCCCACTCCAATATTTTCTTATCACTAATAGTTTTTATTTTATAAATTTCGACTACGTGTATGCAAACCTGCCTGATAATAGGCGACTGTAGCACCCAAAGTTACAGAAACAAAGTTGTGAATAGTGGCAAACTGATTATATTCAGCACTAGCTGGTGCCCGCAACTTCGTACGCGCTGTAGTTTGTTTTTTGGAAATCCCACAGGAACCTAACTTTTTTCAGGATAAAAAGTTTCCTATAGTTTAATCCAGCAGTGAAAACCGCATTCAACGCGGTTAAGCCGTTTCCAGACAAATATTATTAAAAGCTATTTTTTGACCTCGGTAACATAAGTACAACGCGTACACGGCTTGTTTACGTTTTTATTGTTATGTGTACATTTGAAAGTAAAGGTCATCCTATTCTATTGATAAAAGACGGCTCACACCACTCTGTTTATGTACACGAAATTAAAATTTGTATATGGTTAAATATCCCACAAGTGACGTCCTGTATGAGGTTCTAATTCAATGCAGACAGAGTCGTAATTATTTTTGACATGGCATAGTAGAATTTCGCTGCACGTGTGAAGAGAAAGCTGGTTATTAATCAAAACGTTAAAATGTATGATGACAAGGATTCGGTTTCCGTGGATCGACTGGAAATTGTAAGGGTCTTATTGGCATGCATTACAGAATCCTGACCCCCCCCCCCTATCGACATTTACAGCGACACGACCGAACCGACGGCAAATATTTATAGCCTACGCCAATTAGATTTTTACTGCTTTAAAGTTACTGTTAAGGAACTTTTTACAAAGATACATTATCTAATTCTATTGCCTTGGATAGCAGTAAAACGATTTTATTAGTCTGGCGTGTCTGGCGTTGATGAAAGTAGGCTTTTTATTGAAAATAAAGACTACCTATATATTGAGTTTATGTATAATATTAAGTACCGTTTATTTATTAATATCAAAAGCTACGTTGAAAATTTTTTACTCACATTCGTAAATTTTATGACGTTCATCCAATGTTTCATCTAAATCCGTCCAACGGTTACTGTGGCAAATATCCAAAATTGTTTAAAAACTTTCACATACTACCTATTTGTAGTAGATATTTGTGTCTAGAAAAGCTATATGGTTGCATTTAAGATTATCATTTCAATTACAATGCAAAGTTTCATCACAAACTCCGCAATAATACAAAAAAAAATCAGAAATATTTATACATCCATTTTAATAAGGTTCTCTTCATTAAGCGTTCTTCTTAATGATTAGCGAGATCAAATCAAGACTAAGTTACATATAACTAAACTATGTAACTGTGCAATATTATCACAATTTGGTCAAAATACATATTTAATATCCGTTTAAGTTAAGAAAAGAGGCTATAGTAAAAGTTGGTTTTCAGTAAACATAGGCAAAGCACACGGGCCATTCGATTTGGAATCATATTATTATAACTTTTCAACATGTATGAATGCAACGCGAGTTTTCTTTTCCGTGTTCGAGATCTCTATATTGAATCTTGTATGTAGTTTCTACGTTTTCAATCTGGCACATTTTTCTATACGTAGCTTGATGTTACGAAATATAGCTGAGATGAGATGATATAAAACACATGTTGCACACTGTATGAGATCCGAACATCCAATAATTCAAAAATGAGTTAAGCTCAAGCTTGATGGTATACTTTATTGCAGATTATTTATTGGCATTTTTGATTTATGATCCTTCGTAATAAAAGAGATCACGTTCTTGTTTCGAGACAATTGTATTTTTAAACATTTCTCTCTTTCATAACAAACGTTTTTGGAGAAGCCAAAAAAATTGTGGGTAATGAACTTGTGAGTGACGATGTTAATCTAAATGTAAGTTTGTCAAAAGCAATTACATTGATTTACCTTAAAGTTATTGATGGAAGCGTGTTGAATATAAAAAGAAAAATTGAATATACTAACTAATGATATCTCCAACTTTCACACCTTTTAAATTGATAACCAAAAAATGTTAAGATATTATATAATACTGCGGGTCTACTGACGACATCTGTGAGTGGCTTTTCGAATGACATATTCCCATGGAAACACTGGATGGATAAATGTGATCCACGTGTTTCTATTCACGAGAACGAGGTCTCTTTGTATGCTACGTTTCATCCAATTCTATTCAATATTCAAAACTGTCAAATATATTCATATATAGATTTATAGTGTAGCATGTTTAATGACCATCTTCGTTTTGTGGTTAGATTAGTCAACGAAATTACGGATCGTATTGTTTATCTTGTATTTAATACACTAAATATTCAGGACACTTGGCAGTGACTTTGATGATAAGGAGGTGAATAGGAAAGTTTTGGTTTGACACCTAAGTTCATTGATAGGTGACTAAAACGTATCTCATAACAATATCTTAGAATTAGATTATGCCAATAAAGCTACAAAAGTTTAGCGTTGTTTGCTTTTAAGTTCAAGTATATTAACATAGAAAAACAAAGCTTCTGTGATGGTATAAATAAACTAATAAGTAGCAACCTTCCAACAAGCTTAGGTGTAAATTGAAAAATATCGTGGAAAATTATATCAAATGAACAGAGCTTCAAAGGCATTATAACAAGGACAATTTAGGAAGTCTGCTCTCGCAACGCTACGGTTGTGTAATTCCATTAATCTCAACATTAGCATTGAGGGGACAGGTTGGCGCCGTTTGATCTAGGAGACTAACCTCACTGGCTTACTCAAATATATACTCCTGTGATACTGACGATATTATTAGAAGTATAATATATATGCATAATGTGGTCAGGTGATAATAATATTACTGTATTCTTGGGACGAGAACCAAAGTGAGAATATACATACATAATAAATATTATTATTTCCTATTAACTTTGTGAGTTATTTGTAGAATAATAGGGAGGTTGACTAATTTTGGGAAAGTATATATATAAAATCATGTTCTAGAAGAACCTAATGTAGCCCAAAATATTTAATATATATTTTTTAACACAACCAGTACTTTAATAATCGTTTATTTTAAATTCGATTTCAAATTTCGCTCCAAAAGCAAACACTTACCAAGTGACTGTTGTGACGTCACTTGTTCCAAACACTTGTAAACTTTCAAGTTTCAATCAAGTCACATATAGTCTTTGACAGCGGTGATGTTTGCGAGTGACGTCATGCACTTTGATTGGTGTTCGTTGTCATATGACTCTAGAATAATTAAATTAAGAATAATATTGTGAATTTTGGTATTCTGTTATGTAGGAGGAGGAAAGTAGTAACGGACATGTGAAGACATAACGGATATGCAAGGACTTAAACAGTTAAAAATAATTGCTGGTCTATAGAGGATACAATATGATTATACACGTTTTTATCTAGGTAAAAAAACTATCTAATAGGTAATGTTATATGTACCTATTTTTATTTTACTTTTATCCCTAATCCCGAACATTAGATAGCAGCATCGCATTCCCATTTTACTGCTATTACCAGTGACGTCTATATCTATTTTTGACTGTTTAAAATGGGAATAATGGATCTCAATTTTGTTCAAAATCTCTAGTGCATTATTATTTCGCAGACTTCTGTCATAACATGACACCTTCCTTAATAGTCAAATTTATCTGACTCCACCCGAATAATCCACCGAGAGTCGTTCTAAGTTCCCGTCTGTTGAAATGCCAAATCGAGGCGCATTATTCTAATTCGTCTTCGTGATAGCTTTCGAAAAAGAGATTTGTTAATGCTTCGACCCAGACCGATATAACGAACTTGAGAGAGTTTACTTCAGAAAATAGTATATTAAATTGTTTCTCTGACATTCTCCGTAAGGTCATAAATAATTCACTTTATTGTATTGAGAAAAACAAAAATATGGCTCAATAAACAATTTATCGTTTTGTATTACAATGCGTTTCTCATTTGCGCCATTTGCAAATAAAATCACGTCTAGTTTGTTTCAACGCCGATAGCACTTACAATAAATTATAGGTATAAAAAGAAATAAGTTTTCTTATACATCAAGATATAATGTTAGAGCACATGTGGCAATCTTTATTTCGCACAGGTCGCAGAAGTGAAAGATATTTCAGACATACATAAAAACACGTGCCCGATGCTAATAAAGTTGGGCAATATCGGAGAGGTGTTTTGTATGAACGGTTTCCCTTGGAGGCCAGAAAAAAGGGACATAAAACGCGAAGAAACGAAAGTGGAAATATGGCCAAGTCATATTTTATTTACTGCACACAATCGAACCTTTATCACGGTTTGTATCGAATGTAAGTATTTAAAGAGGTGGGTCCTTACAAGGGTGGTGTTTGTTCTGAACATTACTTCTTGTACGTGTTGCCTATTCAATGGATGTATATTAAGACGTGTTATTACTTATTAAGGCTTTATTAATTACACTATATTTAACAAATTCTTGCGCTTTCTTCATATACAAAAGAAATACAAGACACCTATTAAAAAATATACAGTGAAATTCTTTAATTTTATAATTATTCTAACGATTTCCATAAAAACTAACATATAAATTATTTAAACATTTGTTGCTGATGAAGTCAAAGTAAATAAACAATAAATACTGTAAGGTACCCTCTATTCTAGATGAATTGCATCATTATTTTTCATATTAATAGTACATGTACACTTACTAATTAAAATAGATCCATTTGGACTGAAATAGCAATACTTCTGTAGTCCATACAATATTACGAAACGCTCACACTCGCTTTGCTTTGGTGCTTGCACAACAAACCAATTTAGGCGGCCTTAGCTGGGCGAAATTGCACATTTTACTGTGGCAAACATAGAGCAAATAAAATTACATTTCGCAGAAAGTATGAACACGTTGAAAATATTAGTATTTCGGAGGCATTCGATATCTCCCTTTATTTAGACATCCTTGAATGTAACTTTTACTTTGTAACTGTATACGAAAGACCTCTAAAAATTATTTTAAAGCGAATGTTTAAAAAAAAGCAGCAAGTGAATTGAATAAGGGCAAATAAAACAGCAGCTCAGACATGTAGAGATTGACAAGTTAATCAAGAAGGGGCTTAACTTTAACCCGCAATGTTTGAAGCTGGGTGTCGATTTACGTGCCACGAGCGGTCTGGCGCTTTTACATAGCTACTACGAGTAACTGCGCTGTTGTTGTAAAACATTCTGTTTCACGGGACACTCGCTGAAAGTAAACATGATTTGGCCGATGCACGACGTAAATCTGAAAGATTTTTACTACTCAAAGCTTTAATGGAACACATAAATCGTGTTTTACAATAAACTGTAAATGTTCAAAGTGAACGTGTAGATTTTCGTGGAACTCAATTCAATTCCCTCGCGTTGTTCAGCCGATCATAATCAATTGTATATTAGCAACAAAGACGCCGAAGCGTTCTATCGGTAAGGCTCAATAATTGGATTCGAAGGAAAGGAATTTTAGCGAAAAAAATGTTCGACAATTTGTCAGTCAGCTAGGCGGGGGATTTCGGCGACATGATCGTGCTTCATCATCGTTTTTTCGTCAAAGTGCCTGCCCCCGTCCCGCGCGGTCCGCCGACGGGGAATTCTTATTACGCGCTGGCTATACATTCTGAGCACTAGGGTGAACTTTTCCTTAAAAAGAACTTTAATTCTCTCCGCCAGTCCTAAATAGCGGAATCGAGCGGCTTTATTACTTCGAGTACGCCTGCTTTTGTTTTCTTTTACGATAAAACACGACGTTATACGACATTGTGCCGTAAGTGAGGGATGTTGCGTCGGCTCGGCTCGACGATAAGATTTTACGAAATAATAAAGGCGTCCCTCTCAAAAGGCTACTTAACAATACTTTTTCCAAGTAGAAAAATGTTACATATTTTTACTTATGAGCACTTTCATGGAATTTAATAAGCATCGGATTTATGGCTGCACCTATGTATTTATTTTATTAAAGAAGGGAAAAAACTTCATATATATTTTTTTTGTGGTTTTATATAATAATAAAAAAAGTGTGGCCGGTAGCCTGAAAGTGGATTTGATATGTGCCTGACATCGCATTTCACGGTAACCAATAGACCGGTAAAAGAGGTCTTTTAAAAGTGGTTAGTATCATCAGTTTATATTATTGACTACCACTCCAAATTTTGTACAATCATTGCAACAATTACAGTTATAGTTGTTAAATATTAATGTTTTATACATAAATAAAAGGGGTAAGAAGTGAGAAATGAAGTAACCAAGATACGAAGGGGTTAATAATGTTTTCGTAAGTCATGCATCGATAACGGAAGTCTTGCAGTGAATACAGTTTTAGCCGGCAACGGTACAACGACGCGCCAGGCTCCGCGTGTGAAAAATACCTTTTCATCTTGGGAATTCGTGCAGAAATGCCGAACTCTTATATTTATAAGGCGAAACGAGAAATAAAGAAACCGAATGGATGGAAAAAAGGAACGGACCGAGACTCGCTCGCTACGGCTGTAGATCTCGCTGATTGTGAGAAACGTCGCGCCGCACCTTGAATTATTTGACAGTTTGAATTGTCACCGCCCGACCGTTCTGTTGTTATTTTTCGCCATTTCCCTCACACGCCACTGGATAATGCGTAAGTAATAAAACAAACTGAAACTTGTTACAATATACTCTACTATTGTTTGTGCACCGACCCCAGGATGTTAACAATATATATTATGTATTTGTATATTCCCTGAAGGCTAAGATTGGGGTAAGACTTGTAAATGATTTTATTTCTACTATTTGATGTTACTTCTATATGTTTTAGTAGAGAAAGAATACGCTGCATTTTGTAGTTACGAATTCGGCAGTTCGATTGGCGGCAGTGACCTGATCACTCCTTTACAGAAGGCAACGGTGAAATAACTGAATTTGTATTGTTGTATTTTCTGTGCTCCCATTATTGGCACAACGGATCCTAAGTATCATCCTTTCTGTTAATTTAGTATTGTTAATTTAATTATTTTCAGACTATTAGTTTGAATAATATGACTCCAAATTTAATAATGATGTTACATTTGTTTGATCCTAATCACATAACGGACTCAGAACTGACAAAATTAAGACATATATCCAGACAAAAGTTAATATACCTGAAGTACTTCTATAGTTGACTTTTCAGAGAATTTAACCCGAGACCCTTATTTGGATTCATCCAGAATTCTCATGAATGATATATGTTCTTTTTATAAATGAGATTTACTCAAATACTTAATAATTGCCAGATGATAAACACTATTAGTAATACTGTAGCTAAAGCTAACTGGTTGAGATATTTTCCGGATGAAGTGAAGCCTTTCACGTGCCATTACTTTCGTAAAGTCTCAGCGCGTCTCTTCCAATCAACATTGATGTTCTCTGAACACCTAATTATGTTCAGGTGGTCCCTTTGTCTTTGACTGTGCAGTTTCTATTTGATGCTCATGAGAGAATATGGATGTAACGTGTACGGTAGCCAATGGTAATATATTTGATGCTGTTATTGAGTGCGTATGTTGTGTATAAGATTTATACCATGTCACTTTTCTCGAGCATTATTTATGGTATACCGTACAGTCTGTGTGTAATACGGTTATCCTCGGAGAGGCCACGCACCATCCATTAATTACCAGCGTACGAAACGCTCGTAGAGACGTCAACCTTACCGTCACAAACCCTCCCAACCCCAACCCGCTTATAAGCAAACCGCCCTCCTAAATCTCAACACTGATCTTTTCTCAATTTTTTTACAAAGCCGTCATAAAATAAACGAATTAGCATACCTAATTGTCCTTCGCAACGGGAACAAAAAATAGAAGAGCCCCTCCGCAGAATCCGGACGAATTTCACGAGGCAATCAAAATTTTGGAATAATTTAAAAACTCGACCCATACATAAAAGTGGAATTTAAAAAATGTTATAAAATTTATATGAAATCCAAGTTACATTATATTAGGTATTATAACATTTAAGGTAAAAAAAATTAAAAAAGGTTTAATGCTAAATAAAATGATATAAAAATTATGGATGAACTTCATTATGCAAGCTTATAGAGTCCGCAAGTCGACTTAAGAGTACAAACTCACCACGCATGAAACGAACCTCTTTCGATTCCGAAGGAGCTTTGAATAAGACGAAATAAGACGACTCTTTCGTGAACCGATTCGAACGCCTATTTTGATTTTCTCATTCCAAAGAATCCTCTTGTACGATTGTAAAGATAAAGAAAACGAAACTTAATAAATACATTCATGTCAACTTAAGAACACAAAGTAAAGTTTATTACATTATTATATTGATAATAATGTTGTGATTATGTAGGGCAGTCACGTCACAGCTAAAGGACGCAACATTTACCAATAATCGCACAAAATCAGCTTTTACCTGCGAGTACATTTTGCAACTCTTTGGCGATTTAATTTATTTTCGCATTTCGTAAATGATCGGCTTATAACGTACCATTGGTTCGAGCGCTGTTACAGAATGGACTCGTAGTTGACGCGTGAATTTGTATTTATAACAATTCAGTTGAGGCATCAAGAGATTTTTACAGCAGTGAAAAGAGAATTTATTTTGAATAATAAATAAAAGATCGAACCTGCGCTGAATTAAGTTGTTAAAAAGTTGACATCATTAAAAGCTCGTGCCCTTTGTGGAACAATAGAAACGAAGTGCGACTGAAAGAGAATTTTGTGCCGGCTATCGGTTCTCTCATTACTTTTTTCCCGATTTTCCCCTCTCACGTGTTTGAGTGCACGACATATCGCGACGTAGCCCCGAGCGTCGACAATTACGAGTACCTACAATACTAGACGGCTAATACAAATCGTTCGCCCGGGGGTACGTTTATCCGAAGCTGCGAGTACATACTTCCCTTCTTTCCTCTTTCTACCTCCTGCGTCGGGAATAGTATTACATCATTGTCCCACCGCATTCCGTTTAACAGCTCTTGTCGAACAATAAGCTTTAATACAAGGCAGTTAAGGTAACATTTCACTTCTGCGTTCACACTGCAAATGTGTACACCAAGTCCATCAAATTATATCAAGAGAGTAAAAGTATGCTCTGTGATATTATTTCAGAGTTTGCACTTTATCATTTATCATGGAAACAAAGCCTCTACTTGAACTTAAAAAAAAAATGCATATAAATTTTCAACTGAATAATTTTTTAAAACAAGTTTATTTTGTAGAAATTATTTATTTCTTTGAATTGGTATTGATTTTACAGTGTATGTATTTTAATAAATTTACCTTTGGCAATGGTATAAAATAAAACGAAATAAACAATGGCTTTGGATGGAACTGTTTTTACAATGTTTAACTTTAAGAGGAAAATCTGAACGGCTCCGTCAGGAGTAATAACGTGGTACTGTAAAACCGTTCGAGGGGGTAATTAGTTCGCCATTACTCTAATATATTGGCTCATTGCTTTGAGCTGTTATACTCGTACTTTGAGGAGCAAAATCCTTAAGTTTAGAAATTCAGAGGAAACGAGAGAAACTCTTTTTTAAGTAGGATGCCAATTGAGCTTTCATTTAGAATAGATTTCTTGGCTTTAGACTTAAGAAAGCGTTATTGGAGTACTTTATTAAAAAAGTGTTGTTACAACTATGTAGGTACTGATAATAATATTCAGAGATTTCATCTGTTTATTTGGTTAATACCTAGAATAATAAAACAAAACAATTTCTAGACTAGATGTTAGCTGCACTCACGTTAGTTAGATTATATCTAAAATTGCTTTGATGAAACATAAGGAAGCAAATTGAAAATAGAAAAAATATCTTAATGGTAGCCAAGAACCTACAGAAATTTATTGTATTTTTTTTTTAAATTATAGTCTAGTATCAGTACCTAACTGTGTCACAGCCCTTGTTAAGAAAATAGCAAACCTTGCCGGTTCCCACGTGTACAGTGACTAGAGAAAACCATGTCAGAATTGGATTTTTTATTATTATTTAAACACAATTCGAATTTACTCTCATATTCATAAAATCGTGGGCATTCAAAATGAAAAAAGTTTAAGAACTTACACCATTTTTTTTATTTTTTATTTTAAACCTATATAGAATATAATAGAACTTGACGACATAACTTTGACATCCTATTATTTTTCTTTACTATTTTTTGTCCTACTATGGGTAAGTTACTCTAATATATACTAAAATAATACTAAAATAAAGTATGATAATAGATTGATGTATTTAAATAATTTAGTTTGTGACTGTTTTGTACAAATTCATTGAACAGAAAAAGAATTTTTTTTAGTTTTATATTTCAGAACCTGAACATAAAATGGTATTTCGCTAGCCAACAAATTACAAGCCGCAACTCGAATGTCTCTGGTACCTAGGCCTTCGATCACCCGTCAGCACATAACCAAATTAGAGCAATTTAAGTCAGGAAATTGGAAACGCTATCGGGCGCTCGATGTGCCCACGGCATCGTCGAGGTGAGCAGTAATGAAACAAAATATATTTATGATTTACATGTCTATAATGATTAAAAGGGTTAACATTAAAATGAGTATTAACATGCGATGAACCCGTTGGATGAGTGGTTGGGATGCTTGCTTTAACGGTCTATTCCACATTCTCCGGTTCGATTTCCGGCAGGGTCAACTTTGGAAACTTGAACTTTTCAAAGTTAGCTCTGGTCTGGATCTGGAAAGTAGTGAAAGGGCACACTGCGTTTCGCAGTCATTTGGATATATATAATATATATGTAACTGCACGTGTGCTGTTGTGTTTTGGTGAGCGAGTAAGAGTTGCCAGAGCCCTTTCCATATATTTTTCCAATCCCTTATCCTTATTCCTACTGTTGTCGCCTGTGGCGTTGCTTAGGCGACGGTAGCCACCTACCATCAAGTTGACCGTCAGCCTGTATGCCGACCTTAACATAAAAAAGCTATGTATTTAGATTAAAGTTTGATATCTAAAATATTGTACATTAACAACGGCTGTAAAAGTGCATTTAAACTGTTAGAACTGAGATTAACTACGGTTAGTTTTGACTCCGTGATGCACCGCTGCAACAGGAACGCCACTACCGACACAGGCATTTCAGATATCCACCGTTTCGGCAGCGGTGGCTAATGTCGGAACAATGCACGAATCTGGACAGACAGATCCGAGCAGCCTCGAAGATAAACGACAACCGTGGGGCGGTGTAACAACTGATTGATATACGGCCTGAGATGATATCGTACCTATCTTGTAGTTAAGCCGAATTCCGGACCCGCCTCAGTTACAGTTCGAGTGTTGTTGACAGTAAATGATGTTTAGTTAGTATTACGAACAATAAGTCTATGTAACGTCAGCCTTGGGTGTAGTACGTCGATATAAGTGTAGGGAAAAGAGATATCCCACAAAGGTTAGTGCGAGGAGTAAATTTAAAAATATATCTACATAACAAACATATTATACTTAAATACTTACAAGTAGGTATATATAAATGTATTCTTCTTTGCTCCTATTAAGAATTCTATTTGTTTGTTCTCGACTTTAAATAAATTTTTTGGCACTTTAAATTCTACATATTCGTGAAAGATGTTTACAATGAAATTACACGTAACCAAAAATGGCGACAGGTAGATTTACGGTAAAGGTTTACTTTGAATATTAAAACCTTAGGTAGCAATTTTAACATGTCGTAAAAGGTCCAAGAAATTGTTTTCAAGAAAGGCTACGAGATATGAGATTATTGGTAGATACGAGTATACACGTAGAAGCGTTGCAGTGACTCTTATGTCACCCATATTGAATGAGTATAAAAAATTGCAAAAGGCGAAAATGCAATTTATTTGTCGAATTATTCGAACAATAATATAAAGACAACATTAAAGCATATTGTATTAGTAATAATAATTTTCATTATAAATGCGAAAGTTTATGATGTTTATGAATGTTTGTTTGGTTACTTTTTCACGCAAAAACGGTACAACGGATTTGGATGAAATCGCGCGGACATTCAGATAGTTTATTACCTGGATAAGCATAGTTGGTGCTTCGGGAAGGTTTATACCTACTATTAACTTACTTATTTATATTTAATTTCTGTAGCTACTATACTATAGTATTCAGTTGCTGCAGTTATTTTAAATGCTATTCCTCAAACAGTTGTTATACACAAGTGAGCTAAATTGAAAGACAATGTTCTCAATGCAGCGATTTGCACAAAGCTATTTCACATGCTTATTATATAACTGTTTGCAACTCGATTCAATATTGGTGCAAGCAATGTTGAGAACATGTCGATGGCCGATTCGAAGTTAAACATACGTTAAGATAATAACAAGTAATCGAGCAAGTTGCGGGAGGCACACTTGCTTTCCAGTTATCGACAGAGCCTGTGCTATACGGTCCGAGTTTGGTCTTGCTCGACTGCTAAAACAATAGCGAATCAAGCATGCAACGGAACTTTCTCAAAGACACCCTCTTGTGCGTGCGACGCTTAGCGAAAGACCGACCGCCCGCTAACTTTATATTGGTTAGGAAACTTCATCCTTAGCAGGGACATGATACAGATTATAAGCAGTAGACTATCTAGTTTTGTAAATAGTTGTAATATTTAGAACTGCTGTTTAACGTTATTAGATAATAATGTATAATAATGCTGGTTACCGTCCTCTTCTTGACGAAATCCCTCTTTTTCGGACATCCTTTAAAACATCCTTTATAATGCGCACTGCCGAGATTTGGAACACCTTGCCGTCTGTATTTTCGAGCTCATATAACGCAAATCTTTTCAAAGTTAGAGTGAATAGGCATCTTCTGAGTGAGCTCGCTCCATCATTGGCCTCACCCTTGCTACACAGCTGGTTGTTCGCCAAGAGCTAACCCATCTCTAATAAAAAAAATGTATGTAATTAAATTTTGTGTAATATAGATAAACTTGGAATGGAGTATAAAATAAGCAACTATAGGTATACATAAATTTTATTTTAAAATTTGGTTTTAGTTTTGCGGTTCTTATAGCGATGTAGCCGAGTTCTTTACAACCTAAATAATACCTTCAAATATAAACAGAAAAGTTGTAATATTTAATTTGTTACATATAGTAGTAAAAATGCTTCAAATTTTATATTTCAAAAAAATTTTTCCGCAATCAGCAGTCACACTAACATAGTTTTAACGTATTACATTGTTTTTGTGCCTAAAAAAAATAAGTTAAAGGCTTTATAGAGCTCACACTCAATCCTAGAGATGACACATACTCGTATTATAGTATTTATAGAAAGTGTATAAAACATACAAATCATTATATTAAGTAAGACAACAAATGTTATCAATGTGACCTCAAGTTTTAATATACTTCAAACAATATAATGTTAAGATAGATTTCCGCAATAACAGAAAGCTAAGAGCCGAAAATTTCTATGAAAAAGGCGTCCTTAAACATTAAATAACATCGCTTTAGCGAGGCAGATAGACAGATAAAGACGGCATACATTTTCATGAGACGAAAAAAAATATATAACCGAGATTGTGAGGGGTAAGAGTGCGATTTCTGTTGACTGAAACAGAGATTCGTAGACGTCCTTTAAAATATGAGAACGGCCTATGCGGCATTGAACGAGACTTCAAAACCACACTTTGACACCGGCTACTTAAGTCAAGTTTGCAAACAACAAGTGGGCCTAGATAAGCATAGGCTTCAGAGATTACACCGGTCTTTCAGCTAATTAATTTTTAAGTCAGCATCCGGAGCCTGCAGACGGAGTTCGACTTCCAAATGAATTCGACTGCGATTTAAATATATAAGAGGTACGACTCAGTTTCTTGATTTCAAACATTGTTTCAAATCTCGATTACAATTCGTTGTTCTTGCAAGTTTGAAATGTTAGGCACTTGTTTAGAATTAATTTCCGTGAAATATCAGATTTGTATTGATAATAACAAACGAAATTTTGTTAAGTATACATATTAAACAATAACAGTGATGTTGACACGGCGAAATAGTTTATCATTATTTGAATATTTCTTTTGAATTCACAGATGTTTTTATGTATTTAGAAAGGATTTAGAATTTAGAAGAATTTAGAAAGAATTTACTATTACTAATAGTTTATTTACAGCCATTTTATATATATAATATAAAAAAAAAATTGAAATGTATAATTAAGCTATTTCTTTTTTTGTCTTTATTACTCGCAACATTATCATTACCATTGACGGCTTTCATGCATTTATTAAAAAGAAATAATGAAGAAATCATTAATTTCTGTCAATAAATTTATTATTACTATTATTATTATTTTTCATTTTTATTTTGATCGAATCAAATCCTGAGTTACGAGTCGTAAATAATTTGACATTTAATCAGTTTTATATTAATGTCTAAAAAAATAAAACATATTTATAATATTTTACACAGCACACACTTAACCTTCATCCATTTTCGTAACTGAATTTACCTAATCAGTTGCAAGAGAAGAATAATATAATTATATGAAAACTGTTTCAATGTGTAATACTTGCACTGTACATATAAAATGTCTAGACCTGTTGCGCAAGGTGTTTCAATACTCAGTCGGCTAAATATGAACACAAAGGTAAGAAAATCAGGAGATTTTGTTTTTAATTGTCTTTAATTCGGTAAAAGGCCTAAAACACATTTTTCAATTTAAATCGAAATTAAATACAGTAAATCAAATTACTACGGAAAGTTTACTACTAAGACCACTACTAAGAAATACTACTAAGTGAAATTATTTCACCAATATTCACCAATAAAATATCCTATTGTGATAATTTTTAATAGGTATACATCAATGTTAACGATAGATTTAAGTATGTTAATGTGGTAATAAGGCAGGTAACGTGTCACTATAATCAGTTAAGTCAAGCTTTGCCTTTGTTTTACAGTGTTTCATATTTATTAGCTATTAACAAAATCCCGAAGAAGCGCGATTTAAAACACTTAAAGTTTTTGCAATTTGGTAGCAAATGGCACAGAATTATTGCTAGTTTAAGTATTTACCGGGTACTTAACGGGAGCTTCGTGAGCAGAGCATTATGGCCAGCTGGATTTGGCAAATTACCTTCACCTTAAACCGTTTCACAAAATGCATGCCCGGAAATAATTTCACGTACGTGTTTGTGTTACTTTAATCGTCTGCTATAAAATCATCTCGCTAAAATCTGTTGGCTTATTTTTAACGCCACAGCTGTGCAACTAACTACTGGAAGCACGTTATCTCAATAATTCTTCAGTTCTCCCACAGTGCCACTTAAAAGTTTCAAATAGAGCGGATATTGTAGAAAAACTCAGAGTCACAAGAATAGATCGGTGTTATGCATGCGATAGGAAACGCTGTGTCGTGACTCGCGAGTCGTGACTACGGAATTCGCTCAGACCATCCGGGCCATAAATACGAGGGATCCTAAATCCTTGAAATGGCACAGTTGCTCAGCTTTCATCAGAAAATTCTCCATTATCTGGAGGAAATCGTTACCGGGGTTGAACCTCGCCCACCCTCGGCCCCGACCCTGCCGGCTCCTTTCATTTACGACAGTGTTGCGTGCATGCGTCCCCGCGGCCTTTGCTTCAGGTGGGCGTAGTCATTGTGTTCAGTATTTAAGTGGCTCATTTGATATTCTGAGACAGTTTGCATTCGGAAAGCTCGCACGTGGGGATAGGAGGGCTCGGGCCGTATCGAGACATTGGAGTCACGCACACACTCGCCACCGGTAGTGCTGTCCGCACATTACATAGTGTCACACTAGCGCAGGTTGACGTGATAGCACGTGACAAGCCGGTGTCGGGTATACGTCTGATCTCAAATACGACACCCCACGCACACGCACGCATCACGGATTGTTCCCAGTAACCGAGCTCATTGCGCAATGTTTATCCACAAATACACTAATGAAGGCACCTACAAAAGCGACTAGATTGTTAATTAAACTTGCTCAAAATGTGACATCCTTACGAAATGATGCCGGGCTTGGGAGCACAGTGCACGGCTTGAATGTTATTGAATTAATTCGTAATCAGAATTCTCGGTGTGCGTTCTTGAATGTAATAATGCTATTAAATTTATTTGCCTCCCTTTCTAGTACACTACATTTGTCGTACGCATTAATATTTGGTACGAGTCTCGAGTTTATATTTCGTTTCTGAAATTGGTACATCAATTAAATCTAGTCCTGCACTTCAACATACATATTTTCTTTTACTATTATAAAATTCCACTCCCTTGTGTTTTAATTACATTAATTGCGGTTACACAATACTTGAAGGACACAAAAAGTAATTCAAAGGACCCCCATCATTAGGCTGCCGACCAAAAGGAATAACCGTTCCCTTAATCATTATTCTTAAAGAGTCTTCATTAAATTCCTTTTATCTCTCCCGGGATATTTCCTTCGCTCGGCATCAATCACATTCACTCCGAAAAACTCGTTGGCTTTATTCTAAACTCTCATAATAGGTAATGAAGGTCTTGATCGGCGCGGGCGGCTGGCGGGCGCCGATTACTTTGAGAGCTGGCACAATGACTCTCCGGCTGTAGCCAATGTTATATTCTAGAAAGTTCCTTAGTCCGCATCTAACTGGATACGGGGCTAATTACGACAAAACTTTTGTAGATAGACACCTGCGCTGACTCGCGGCCGCCAGACAAAGACTAAGTTATCGCAGACTTACAGGCTTGGACAGCAGTTCAGTCGAAAATTAACTTTAAACCCTTACCCCAAAGGCCTTTCTTGTTTGTCACCATTAAACAAACGAGACTACAGGTGGGTAACAAGACGAAAGTCGTATTGAATGTTGATCAGAGACAATAATGAGACAAAGATATTGTTTCTTGATTGAACTCCTTGGTGTACATTAAAATGTTCGTATTGTAACATTACTCTTATTGTTTGATGTATTTACATTGAATTTGTTCAAATAAAAAAGAAACATGTTTTTCTAATAAAACCTTGGGAAAAGGAAATTAATATTTCAAAAAATACAAGCTTAACATTCTTGATTTTACAGTAATACGTTTTCATATCGTACAGCAAATATTACCTATGCTCTTGTTACAAAGCAACCAAAATTCTGCTTTCAAAATAATTGAACTGGCAAATTTGCCATTGCTCAAAAACAACTATGACATGACAGCGCAAATTTGGTAGGTAGGTACAATTTTCCAAAAAGTTTCTTATATATTAAATTTCGCACGCGAAGTTGGCAACTTTGTGCTCTCAGTACTCGCTGACATGTTGCTTAGAACATGTCAACATAACAAATTCGCTGTTGTTAACGAATATTCTTCACAATGATCAAGTACTTTATTCACCGCTTGTTTTGTACATGTGTCTTCATATTATAAAGTTTGTAATGGTACTCTCCAGATATTATATGCTTATTTTTTTTTAAAAGACATCAGAATCAACTAACAAACTTCCCAACTAGCACACAAGCGCTATAACAATCCGTATAGTAGACTGATAAAGGATTTTGATAACTCCTTAGGCTTCTTTAATTCTTTATAGCGCCAATTAGGCCCCAAATTATACAGCTTATAGTTCTACAATGGGTCTACAGTGGTCAGATATGTAAGTTATAATGGCTCTACAGAAGTGGTTTAAAGGGGACGATTAGCGCTATGAAATTTCGAAAAAGGTCTTGTAGCGCTGTTGTGCCACCTTTACCTTATTTTGTACCGCTATATAAATCTCTGGGTTTTAAATTAGTAATTTAGTAGGTATACTGTGGGGAAAACTAAATATATATTATCATAAAATCAATCAAACGGATCGGAATAAAATAACAGGTAAGTTTAACTTTAATTTATTTCTTCGTGTAGTGAAATATCAGTCCGAGGGCCAGCAGTTTCTGTCAATGAATACGTATATTCTATAGTCAAAATTTTCACGGGTCCTCGTAATATTCAGTTTTTAATGTATAAAATATAATTAATGCTTTGTTTACAAAATTGTGTTTTAACAAAAATAAGACTTTAAAGGTTACAAATAGTTTTGTAGGATTTCACGTGTGAGAAATACTGACTTTAATTACATGAATAGTTACAAATTACGCATATATACGATGTCCAAAACGTCGTCATAACCTTAAAAAAACACATTTACTAAAAACTGTAATGGCGTCTCAATCATGCCGCTTTCAGTGTTGGTTACATCTGTTATGCAGGTTTAAGTTGTACAACGGGTCTAGTACTTGCTGTTGTAGACTTCTAGGTTTTACAGTAAAGTTATAGGTGTGCTATTCTACTACTTTGGTGGCACAGCAGGTTTTTGCGCGTAATATTAAGAACATCCATAGCTCACTTACTAAATTTTTAACCCTACGGGTGAAGCAAATCCCATTAAAATGGGAGAAAAATATGACGAAAACAGGTAAACGAAGCCATCTCATAGTAAGCGACATGATATGGAAATATTTTATATAGAGGATATGCAAAGATAAATAATTAGAACATATTTAGTTTGAAATTGGTATAATATAATATAATGGCCATTGTTTGCATTTCAGGCAATACATAATTTAAACAATATAGTATAAAATTACTTACCGGGCCAAACTGTTCGAAGTAATTCTTTACGTCTTCCAGCGTTGTGGGTGCCGATAGCCCTCCAACGAAGATTTTCTTTGTCCTGGTGACCATCTGTAACAAAATATATTATGTTTAACATACTTATTCTTTGAGCCTCTTTAAAGTATGCGAGAGTGCTCCATCACGTAGCTCACGTGTGGTAGCATGTTCTTCGGTAATATTTTCTCTTTGAAAAAGGACATGACATCATGTGAATGAAAATGTGGAAAATTTGAAGCATTACAATATTTAAATTTACTTTTATTAGATTAGACTAAATAATAGATTCATTTCATAAAAGTTGTTTAAAAACTTAGATATTATAGAAGGTACTAGTTATTATTTTTGTATTATTAGTTATTAGTTATTATTTTTATTTATTATTAGTATAACTTAGATACTAGTTATTATTTTTATGTAAATATTTGTCCATTTTTTTATGAGTAACTATATTAAATATGTCATTTTATTTCATACAAAATTAAAAAATGTACCATAAGAAAAAAAAAACATTGCTTCATTATTGAAAATCGAGCCAGATTACTAAACTAAACTAACTTTAAAAAATGTATACGAAAGAACTCTATTGATTTATTTTTTATGACTACACAGACTGCAGTGAATGTTCGATACTACCACAGTTTAACATAGATATACTTCGCTATTTATTAGTATCAATCATAGAGATACTACGCTAATTTATTGGCTCAGAAAAATTCTCTACGCTTTTATTAAGCACGCATGAAAACTAAAAAAAGGCCGTAGTCCTGACCATAATATAAAGTAAAATTTTCCTTTCAAAATTGATAAAAACAATATCGGACCAAACGTAGATTACGCTAGACTGTTTGAAGACATAGCGAAAGATGGGGATAAATATTAGACTTGAATTTTAATGTATGGCAATGGTGATTATAATCCGTCAATGTCTGCGTGAGCTTAAGTTATAACGTAACTTAATGTGAATGAAGGGTCGTGGAGTAATGTGCAAACAATTGGAAGCGAAGTAAACGAACGCACATCGGTTAAGCGAAATGTAAGAATAATTACTGTTAATTTATTATGCAATCCTCCCGCTCGGAGGTTTGCGAGGGATATTTCTGAAGAACGCATAATACATAATGACTCCGTAGTAGAACCGCGACCACCGACCGCTCACTATTATACTCTCTTCAGACTTGTTTACTATTATGAGGGTGTGTTTGTTCAAACCAGTCTGAGGGAATTAATTTCTGTTAGATCCCCGGAGATTTGCTTTTTAAAAAACCCGAGGGAAATCTTGTAAATTTTTAATGCGGACCACAATATTTTCTAGTAACAATTAAACAACGAGATTTATAAAAAAATCTCACAAAGAGGACAAAAATATTTCTAGGAGTATTTGTGGTTCCTTTTTAAATGTAGCGTAAGGTAATAACGAAGGAAAAAGAAATAAAAATTTAGCCATTAACAATGAACGTTGAGATTTCCAAGGAGTTTTCCGATCGTTAATGAGCTTTTAGCTACCGGAGACAACCCACCGATATTGTAATCAAGTCGTACGTCATGACAAAAGTCCGCCTCCAAAGTGCATAATGGGAGAGTACGGGACTCCGTCCATGTTCGCGTATCAACTGGCACGTAAAGTGGTCGAGAAAAGTCAAACAATTAACCCCCGGCGAGCTGTCAACTCGTTTTTCAAACTCAACGGCCGCTTGCGGACTCCATTTCTGTTTTCGTTGTGAAAGTTTACGCTAAATGTCCTGCTCATAGAATTTGTCTGATGGAAAAGTTGTATTACTAAAATTTAGAGTTTTAATGGGAACTAGGCGAGAAACGTTAGCCATAACAATGTTCGCTTAATTGGCTTCACACCACTTATGTGATGCTGGTCATTTTTTATATTCGACCAATTCGAATTCAAAAATTGCAACATGTATGCAAAACAAATTTAATATCTTCGTCCAGTATCTACTTGAAATTTTATGTCATCCGCAAAGAAACCCGCAAGAAGTATTTATAGATCCTCCTTAGAAAGTTATCGAGTAAGGGTTTAGTTAGGCATTAATACAGCTCAAGTCTAAACTTAAGGTTGAACTTAAGACTTAAGGCATTAGTGCCTGATTACCACAATAAACTTTGTTTCATCTAGAGTCATAAATTATCCACTGAACCGTTTATAAAGAAAAGCACTGTCAAAAATATCAATAACTTTTTTAAACATAATTCGAAAACAATGCTCTAACTTGCTCAGATGACAGCTACACATGAGTGCTACGAAGTTTAAATTAGAACTACGATAATATAACTTATTAAAACTGTCTTTCATCCTAATGTTGCATTTATATATCATATTATGTAGTTCATAACTTCATAATAAAACCTACGGACAATTAATGAGACCTATTTATTTATTAATAACTCTAGGCACGTTTGTTGTAAATCGTAGGTAATTTTTGTAATAGCTTTAAAGCGTTCAATTGGATAATACCATTGGGAATTGCTGATAAAAAGAAACTCTATTTCTATGAGTGGCAGCAGATAATAGCTTCGTTGAAATTTAATAAAACCAGATACGGTAACGTAATGTAACTAATGTAGTGAGGGGGCCCCAAAATTCTGCGACGATCCCAAACGAAATCACACTCAAATATAAATGATGAGTAAGTGGCATGGCTTGGGGTGGGAGTCCGGTACGTGTCCAAGTGGGCCACCCCTCCACCCCTCACTTCCCCCGATTTTCCTGTAAATCTCGAGAGCGACAATGTTACCCGCCACCTGCCTTCACGGTGTCTTTTCGCCTGAAGCCGGTTTTCGTTTACCTAATTTAACTGCGTGTTACAATCTGACATTAATCTATCATTAGTGTCGAATATTTTTTTAATTCAAAATTTGAATATTATCTTCTTTCTATATATAGAAGTCAATGTACTCGTATGTAGGTTCCCTAAACCGCTCAACCGATTTTGATGAAATTTTCAGGCAACCTTCAGACTAGCAAAGCGGGTGATCCTGTGAAGTTTAGTAGCAATCTGATGAACAGAATTTTCTGTTTATCTTAAGGTTTCAGAAAAGGATATGTTTATTGTGTATTATATTATATTATATTATATTATACAAACATTATAATCAAAATTTATTGTGTCTTTTACTTACTTTTATATATATCTACTTATTATTAATTTAATTTCTATTTAATAATTTTTAAATTGTTATTTGAATTTTTAATTATTTTAATTAATATAATGAAGCACACGATACAGGCTTGCATGCCTAGTGTGTGTCTTCATAGCCAATAAACTAAATATATATGTTCCTGTAAATAAATAAATAAATAAAAAAAAAAAAACCAAAAGTTGAAAACAAAAATGTACATTAAAACCATTATTATATACATACATATACACTTGATTTACGCAACCAGAACTGTGCATCGGTAATATAATAACGGCTTCAATATTTTCTAGCTTCTAAATTTATAACATGGTGAGGTAGCTATAAATAGGCATGCATTAATATTGTGCAATTCGTGTAATTAGTGCGTGTTCGTAATAAAATAAGCTATTATTGTTGGCGGCACAGAGGGAACGATAAATAAAAATTTGATTAAGCAGCATTTATTAGTGGTATTGTAAAGGGTGATCCCCAGGGAGGGAATGTCAGGTTTTCCGGTGACCACGTCAGCCGAAACTGTTGGCAATTACCTTAAATGTGGACAACGCAGTTCACTCCACTGGGGAAATTATTATTCACCGCATACCCAATTTTTGGCTCGCTCTAAATTGGAACGCGCTACCTGTGATTGCCTGAATTAATCGTTGCCTCGGCTTGAGCCGGGTCCGCTAGCCAAATTTCAACAATCTGTTTAAGGTGAATTATTTTTCATCTTGAAAATGTTTGATGAATAAACATTTCCTATGAGCATATCCCCTGACGTATTAGAGTGCAACCACTTAAAATGTCATGAATAATGAATTGAATAAGTTTATAACGTTACTTCTCGCTGAAGAAGTAATGAATAGACCTTGACTGGAATAGTCATTTCACAAGAAATATGATAATTTAGTCAAGTAGGTGGGTATGTGTCATTATGGGAACTGCAGTGATTTGACTCAATGTTGTCTTCAAAACTCTCTCTACAATCCGTGGACTGTAGAGTCCACATCTGATCTGAGTAAAAATCAGCAATACACTTGTCATATTAGTGAGTGAGTAGGCTTTTACTCTTTTCCACTGCTCAAGCCCCTTAGTTTTAATTATCAATTTCATACGATTTTAGCTTTTGCACATTTATATTTTATTTGTTTAAAATGGTTTAAAAGCTTTAAGTTGTATTCATTTTTTATTTCAGTCATAATATTTTTGCACACAAGAAAGAATTTTTATATAACTCAACCAGGGATTGAAGCTGCACCGGTGATGATAAAACGATGAAGAGTAAGGACAAGACTATAGCACACATGCTGTTATTTTAGATATGCTTAATGTTGTAAGACGCGTGCAAAGATGTCCAAAATAAGTGTAATGATCTGTTGTTTCATTTTATTTTTTCAAATATTAGATAACCCTGTAGCCAAACGATATCATCCACCCCACGATAACAGCACAGTTGGTCAGTTTGTTGTGAAAAATACAACAATTTAATTTAGACTCGGCCGCGAGCGATGGCAAACACCAACAAATACGAAACATGCCGAAAAGCTACACACATCAATTACGAGGCCAAGGATTACCGTTGGCTGTAGCGATCCTTTAGGAGACCACGTGTCACTGGCAGGAATAGTTGCACTATTCTACAACAGAATTTGTTCATTTTCGTTCTATACTGTATATAAATTATTCCAAGGTACTCTTTTGTAAATTGACTAGCTAGTGTCCGCGACTTCGTCCTCTTTGAAAAATATTATGTGTAATATAATGCCTGGCACCGCGGGAAATAATGTTTTTCAGTTAATCCAGTTATAAAACTATATGTATGCCAATTGCATCAAGTTTTTACATGAAATAGTAACAGCTACACATCCATCCATCCTTACATACATTAATAACTATCGCATTTATATTACGAGTATTGGGATAAATATATAGTCAAGTTAGAGCATGACTTTTTTTCGAATAGAAAAATCAATCTTAACATGAGTGGAAGCCCTTCGCGTCTTTCTGCAACATGAAAGAATGAACAGGCCACTTATTGCGTTACAGGCGGTCTCGTTGGGACAAAATTAATCAATTTTTACAGAGAGACAATTTTGTAGGATCGCCGCGTGGTTACAGGCACAAAGGTCGCCCGCCCGACGCTGACGTTGCATTTCATTTTTTGTTTGCCCACAGCCTTTGGTTTGCTCGTCCGCTCTTTGTCTTCCTGAATAAATGCGTGCTTTGAAGCACCCATTTTTCATTATTACTACACCCACGAGATAGAATTTGACCCCTGTATTGTTGTAAAGTAAGGATGTTTTAAAAATCATTCTTCGCTCTTTCATTTTTCTGTCAATTAGCGAAATTGCTGTACAGTAGCTATATTAGAAATATAACTACATATTATAAAATAAAGTCCTCCGCCGCGTCTGTCTGTCTGTTCGCGATAAACTCAAAAACTACTATACCGATTTTCATACTGTTTTCACCAATGGATAGAGTGGTTCTCGAGGAAGGTTATAGTATATAATTTACAACGCGAGCGAAGTCGCGGGCACCAGCTAGTAAATAATATAATAATACAATTAATTTGTTTTCCAAATTCCACATTTGTTTGTTTTTGGCGTGGTACTTTGCGAACTCCATTTTTATTTTTTACACCTATACGAGATAAAGTTTGTTAGAATAGACTAGTATATGACATAAAACCCAGCACTTAAATTCTTCAAGCTAGCAAATTCTATCAAAAATCATTTATGAATTTTTACACTAAGGATCCATGAAATGTACGCCGTGCAATTTTAGATCACTGACTTTTTGTTTAAGGGTTTATTATTATTTGGAGAATAAATTCTATGTTAAAAAATACCGCCTATATCATAGTCTCCAGTATATTTTTTTATACATAATTATACATATAATATTTAATAATTATACATTTCCTACATAGAATAAACACAGTTGGAACATTTGTCTTATACGCAGTGAGCATTGAGAGTGGATATAAGCCATGTCGCAAGCCTTATCTGGTTCACAGCTCATTAGGTTTCGCACGGGGTTTGCGAGCAGACCTATGCAATTTGTAACAATACAAGACCGCACAGATGGCAAATGGTGATTCCAGGGCTTAGGGTGCCAGTCTCGTTTGTTCAGTAGGAGAGACGACGCGACGTGGAATAACTAGTCGGTTGCGGCGTGCGACGTCAGAGAACGCAAGACACTAACCGCGTACGTTCTAAATGGCAGACATTAACGAAACGTTATTGCTTCTCGGCTTCACCAACACTTGCACAGTATTAATCTCTATCTCGTTCTGATGCTCGCTATCTGTTCCGTAGACTTGTTAATTCCGAGAATAACAACACTTGGCTCCTTCTCGTGTCTGTATTGTAATTTCAAAATGACATTAATTTTATATTATGCAAGACATTCTTTGTGTATGTTAAGAGGCAGTACTCAAAAAGTACTTAAAGGTTCAATCTCGCGTAAAAAGAGTGATGCAGATATCGGTTTGAAGGGGAATATTTTTATATTATATAAAAATTGCACCCCCGGGCGAAAACGGGAGCGGGTCGCTAGTATTAAATAAATTTTAAATTTATTTTCATAACAATATTTAGACATCTAATGATTTATTACATTATTAATTTTATTACACAAATGAGATAAACTTAATATAACTGAAATGATAAAATAAATGCAAAAGCTTGTGAAGTCGTGTAAATGTTTGTAATTCTGTAAATATTTTTCATTAAATTATTTAAAAATACTACTTTGCACTAAGATTCCAAAGAAAAAAAATTTCGTTTTTTGACACAAATGTGAATCGTCTTTTATATGCCCAGTGTGTACTATAAAAACGCTTGTAGATTCCTGTAAAAATTCTGATAGTATTTTATCTAAACCTTCTAAATATACTGAACAAAAAATGTGAAAATGGCAATAAAAAAAATTTGAATAAAAGTTATTTGCTGGTTAAATGTAATAAGGATGCAAATAAAAATTCAACTGAGTTATCGTATGTTTTCATTCAATATCCGATAGAACGGGTACAAACAAGTAAATACCAAAGAAAAAACCGAATGCATGTAAATGAGCTAACTTCTTAGAATTACATCGTGAACTGAATAAATAACGCCTGATCGATGTGTTGATAAGCCCATGAAAAATTTAAAAAGGATCCATACAATGGCAGAAAAGGATGAAGTACATACTATTAGGCTCAGATATTGCTTCTTTCGCGTTTTTTACGTTCTATTTCTCGTATACAAGTCCTCGACACTAGCGAACAAAGGACCACTCCTTTCAAGTCTCTCAATACGAATAGACGTGAGTTCAGATAAATAACCTACGTATGTACCTTATATCACTTGCTTTCATTACATATTTTTTGTATATATGTGCATACTTGGTGTAACTATACATACTACGCGGTTGAAGTAAACAAACATTGGCTCATTTCACGAGTGGATTGGAATGACTCAAATTGTGTAAAAAAACGTCACCAGGAACTTTGCCTGTGCGAAGTAACTATAGAAATCTTTGAAAACATTTAAAAAAATCTTAAATATTAAATCTTTAGAAACACTTGGCTGACTGAGCTGCATTGAAAGGCAGTGAATAGTCCATTCTATACTTTCTGATAGAGTAGACGGTTTGTCCAACTGTAAAAACTTAGTTTGACATAATATGTCTAACAAGAAAACTGATGAAGAAATCAAAGATGATAATAAAGAAAGAAGTTGCGACGCATTTAAAAGGAAAAGAAATGTTTGCACCTCTAGAATTGGTAGTGGGAAATACGCTTAAAAGCGTAGTACTTCAGCTTGTATGGTCGCTCGTGAAACAATAGGTACATTTAGCTGTCTAAAAATTGAAACGACTCAGCGCACTTATCATCGAAAGTCATTCTAAGCACATTGAAATGACTTCGCATCCGAAAGGGTTCGACTTTTATGTAGCAGTGTGCTTTCTATACTTTTCTTTATGCGGGCGCGCCCAGGGAGAGGATGTAAGCGAACGTCGGGACGCCTGACGCTCACTCCCCCATCTTACTAAATGCAAAAAACTGAGCCTATGCAACCCTAGTCTATTGTCAAGATTGACTGAGGACGCTTTGTTTGGAATATGCAGACAGATGTTAACTCTTACCCGTGTGGTAGAGACGAGCGAAAAATAGAAATTCTTATCACAAAAAACTGAATCTTTTATATTTTTACGAAACAAAGTATAAATAAATCACAGAGAAATGATATAAAACTTCTCTGTCTCTTAATGGAAAGATTCCTTTCCCTATTAAAAGTGAAGGATACAAGATATTCTGAGTTTTTCTTTTTGCTACGCATAATCAAATAAAACTTGATTTTATGTTTCGACTCAAATTATAAGTCGAGGGGAGGATGAAATAAAAAAGTGAATAATGAATGCGGAGGCCGAATCCGGGACCGCGCGACCGTAGCAATTATTTTGTTTCAAGTGCCATCAACACGGTTGGTTCTTTCAAATTTTCATACATTAAGCAAATGTCGAGAATGCGTAATAAGGACCTAAATGTACGATGCCGTCACGGGGTCGGTTTGGTACACTCATTAAATCGCCAAGACACGTGTCGTACAATCTTTAGTGCAATAAAGACTTATCTTATCATTCACAGTGAACGAAGCAAAGTAGATTATTTATACGTAACGCTGACTTGAAAGGAGAAATATAAAACACTCTTTTTGTGGACGTAAATAAATACAAACTACTGGAACAAGTGTCGTGTATGACGGAGGCTGCGTACAAAACAAGCAATCCCTATGAATGATTGCCATCTGACTGAACTCTATGTGCCTTGTAACCGTATTTTTTTCAGAACCCCGGCTATAATAAAATGACGACCTCGCGACATGACAATGGAAAATGTGACGTCTTACGCACATGTCAAAGCAGGATTTTGCATTTCACTTATAGAGCTCGAGGGTTTTCGTTTCCACATAGGTCGATAGTGTTGACGAACAAAATAAGCTCCCCTAGCGAGTGGGAGTGCGGTGTCAAGAGGCTATAGGATTAAACTTAAACTGGGTTTGCCCGCAGTTTAATTATACAAAAGGTATATGCCCACGTACTACGTTCGAAGTGCTGTTTCGCTGACATCAACTTACAAATTATGTAGTTAATACTGTCCTCTGCTTTTAAGTTAAATTTCTATATGGAATTTAAAATAAGTTTTTTTTTTTAATGATCGCGACGAACATTTTATATGTTGTTCCGGAGACACGGCTCGTGGAATGTTAATTTTTTAATTCAAACAGGTTTACCGTAATATTTTTTTTTAATTCGCCTGCAAATTTTTGGTAGTTGCGCATTGCAGAATTAACCTTTACGAAATACAATTACGCGTTCCACACATACAACCACACAATGTACATACCTATATGGGGTGTGTTATTAAACATAGTTTGTACTCTCTAGAGTTGTAGTAAGCTGTGCGTTAGTTGAAAACTTTTATATTTTTATGGCGGTTGAAGACCCAGACTCGATAAATTTTAAACGTTCTTTTCGAACGGTCTGAAATAGGACATTATATTTTAAGATTACGCGATCGTAATTTCCACAGAAATTTAATAATGCGACTTGTATGACGGAATACTTTATTTCTTCTCTACTCTTTCATTATTAAATATTTCTAAAGCCATATTGAAAGAAGTTGTTTGCAGTAATATTTTAAATGGATCTCAGAACAGAGAAGAGATCGTTTTAAGGTTTGCAATGACTAATTGTGATCTGATAAACATTATGATTTCTATGAAACTCTGTACTACATGAATTGACAATTAGTGACAATTAGTGACATTTTTTTATAATTTCCGAGAGACAGGTTGAAGGCCCATTTGAATGTAAATGGCTACCTACCGCTGCCTAAATACCATATCAAATACCATACAAGCTATAAATAAAAATTATAAACTAACCCCCGATTTTCTATTTAGCCCAAACAACGTTATATCTGCTGTAAGTCACTAAACTGTAAGTCACGGGTATCCCGCAGATTACTCGATGCTGCAGCATCAGGTCAAGGTTGCCATGTCATGGAAATACCACCGAAGTAACAGTACCTAAACCAAATTTCAAATCAACCGAACATGTGGAAATTGTGAAATCCCTTCGTCAACTACAAAATTGGTTGGTTGTCTCTTATAACACACAGTTTTATGTCGGGCGTCGGAGGTTAAAAATACTAGGGGTGATTAATGTACTGTAAACTCAGACAGGAGATATATAATTCATCTGAATCACAGGTATTGCTTAAAACGTTCAAGTTTGTAAATATGAAGTAAAAGATAAATTTGTTTCTGCTGTTTATTACAAGCGCCTACTAAATAATAAATGACATCATAAACCAACAAAGTAAATTACAAAAATATAGCCCACTAGATTACAGCAAGTAATAATGGAAAGAGAAAATGAGTCGTCAATATTAATTGTTTATCCAATGAGCCGTTGATACGATTCAGTACGGTCTGGAATAAATGAATCGTACGTAGATGTCGTACTATTCAGGCGAGCCCCCCTTCGCGACAGATTTGCACCCTCTTTCCCCTTCGGTGGATGTGTTTAACGCATGATTTATTCTACATGTTGATGCGGCGCAAATTTATAAACGTTATATATATTTAGAAACTTTTCCTAAGCATTAACTTTTTCATATTTAAGGTTTGTATTCGTATACTATGCAAGAATATGGAAATTCGAATCAATTGAATACATCGTGTAAACTAATGAGAATTTACTCATATAATTTTAACACAATTTTAACAAACTGCAGCAGTTAATCCTATTTCACTATTTCCTATGTACTTTAAAAAAGTTACTTAAGTTTAAGTGTAAATATTAAATATATTATATAAATTATATAAATTTATTCAGTCCCCATTACTTTATACAACTAAGAAGTCGTTTATTGTTATTACAGTATCATATATTTATTTAAAAAGTTCAATATAAAATAATGCCAATTATATTTGCAAACACAAATTTAAACAAAAAATTACTATTTGTAATTGTTTGTAACTAGTTAAATCTACTAAGGTTGATAACTTTTGATAGGGTCCTCTTAGTACATCATGCAATGAATTTCTGAGTGGCTTAATAATTGTCTAATAACAAGACTTCGTCTTCTAATTGATGTTTTCTAATTAAGCGTTGCAATATTAGCCAGGATTGGAATTGTACTCTACGAACTTACATACTTACTGAATAAATATATATATTTACTAAGAACGCGTTAAAAATAACATAATTTTTTCATTAGATTAATAGTTGAGCAACGGATTATCATGTGAAATTTTATGAGTGGCAAAGATATAAAAGTGTAGTATGCTCAGTAAGTACTTGTAGTGCTGACGATGCTTTCGTCTCTGACCAGCTGACACGCCGCAATATGGCGGACTTCCCTGCCACGCGACTGCCACTAACGTCACGTTCCGACTTCATGTTTGGGATCTTTGAATATATTTCTTTGTAGATAACCTATTCAAAATATTACCCAGACGCCAACCTTACTAAATTATTTCAACATTCGTGATAAGAATTATTTCAATGTAGAGATTTTGCCACAATACATATTCAGTATTAGTAAATGCGAATAATACGAGTTAATTTAAGTACTACGTCATAATAATTACATTGATTAATTTATAACTTCCTTACATATTATAAAACAAAGTCCCCGCCGCATCTGTCTGAATGTATGTTCGCGATTTCAAGAACGGATTTTCATGCAGTTTTCACTAATGGAATATATAAAATGCAGAAAAAATTACAGCCATGCGAAGTCAGGAACGGGTCGCTAGTACATAATATTATAAAGCCTATATTATATTACTTAGTCACAGATAAAGCCAACAGAAAAATGGTAAGCAAATGCACTCAAAACAAAACAACAGAGGGAGTAATTAAATAAAAAATAGAGCGCATCAAATAAAATGTTAAATAAATGTTTGGAAAAAGTGCCTGGCACTAGGCACAGCTGTACCTAGTGCCAAATTGAGGCTCAACTCAGCGTTGCAGTTAATTGTAATAAGCCAGCGAGGGCGGGACGAAGTGAATCCGGGCGAGGTAGTAAGGCATTGAGGGAATGAGGGAAGGAGTGTTGCGCAGGCGCACCGCGTCACCGCCACTCGAGCACGCGCCGCTACTCGAGCGTTGTCGAGCGCCCACTCGGCGCCTGCCGCGTCGAATTCAAAAGATACCTACGCCGACACCGCACTGAATATTCGCTCACGTATCAAAACCGTAAAATGCAAATCTATGCAGTGCGGTCGTCTAGAGTGCTCAGCGAACCCGCGGCCGCGTACCTACCGCGTTTCATTAAATGCAATCTGGCTCGAATTAACATACACAAGTATTCAGTCAAGGGAGCCCACATTGTTTAAAACAACCGACTTGCCATATCACACGTTAAGCTATAAAATTTATAATATTTAATAATTTATTAGGTACTAGCGGTTTTCGTTCTTTGACGACTTGGTAAATAAATATTGCTTTCTCCCTTTCATTTAAAAGTTTCATTAGAAAGCTTTGTAACACTTGCAAAAATTTTGGAATAAATATATAAATCTCTAATAAATATATTAGTTACATTACTACCAAGATAAGTTAAGTTCCCTTAGTTTAGAGTACATAATGAAGGAAAAGAGCAGACAAACGCAGACAGCAACTAAGTTGCGATGCGACAAAATTATATTTGCGACGTGCTGTTTCTCCATAATCCATAATGATATGCACTCGTAACATTATTTTTAATCTATAAAGACACACATAGGTTACAGTGAATATGAAATTACAACATCCATAAAGCTAGATTAATTGTGTAGCGGACATGTTAATAGAAAACGCAAACGAATGGTCCATGGGGCGACGTTAGATGGAAGTGTGGCAGGTCGCAGTCGAACGCGTCGCCCGCTGTGTATAAATGCCATACAAACAAACATTCAAACATACGTACGTTCGAATTTATAATGCGGACAAGCTACACTGAAATGGATTTACAGCTGCAAACCTGCTTGTCTTTGATGAGGGTTTATTTTCAGATGCGGGCCGAGCGCACCGCAACATTCCGATATTTCCAGCCAATATATTATTATTACGTTCGAATACGAATCGATGCCTGTTATAAAATTTATTACGCACTAGTCTCATCGACGCTTATTTTGTAAACAGGCTTGAGCAACTCCTCGCGAGGCCCTCGATGATGTTTCATGTCCCGATAAAAATAAAGCCGCCCGTCAATTGACACGAATAAATCTACCCAACTAATTTGGCGACTGACATGTTGAGGGGTAATCTCAAAATAATTTCAGTGACGTTCGACGTGGTGCGAAATTATATTTAAAATTTTAATAAGATTAACGAGAAATTATGTGAACGCTGTTGGTTTAGACACGTCAGGCGTTGATTGGATTTTTCTGGGAATTTCATGAAGCATACTGAAGATAGTTTTATTTGGTAAATAAGTAAGGAGATCATTTACATATTTGGTGGTAATGTTTGTGTCCTAATGTTGTTTGGACGACTAAATCAGCTACAGTCATATGCGTCATTCTGCCTACCTGCAGCCTTTTACTAAATAAAAAAGATCTGTGACTCCATAACTGCAAGTTTATATATAGGCACATGGATGACCTCCAACTATTTGTCGCAGATTCAAATAGCATGTTTAAGTTTCGAGTAATCCGTTGTAGCTGAACTAAAGTATGCAGTGTCTTTTAGGCACGCCTACTCAGTATGCAAGCGTTTTCCTGCACATCCGTTATACGCGACCGCGGCAGGACATCCGTACACAAAATACTATGTTTTATGTTTACTTGCTTTAGAATTCCTCTTCGTGATACCTACGTCGCGACGGCAGCGAAAAGCAAACATTCATACTTAACGTTATTTGCAAAGGCGATTATGAAAAAGATAAGAATAATTTTCTTTCAACTGCGACAATTTTTTTGAGCGTATTTTATAAAATAGTAGAGAATTGTTCGGAATAAAACCACATTTTGTGGAGAGTTTGTCAAACATTTTCGCATGTTCCGACAGATATTGCAGCCGATGTAACACAATTCAGAACGATTTATTTTTTATCCACGGTAGGTATCATACTTTTAACTAACAGTGAAAAGGTTTTTAAGGGCATTCGTTTTAAATCAAATTTCAAATGAGAATTGGGGATGTTTAATATGATTTAACATTTTAAAATGTTTATGCAAAGCAAGATCACGAGATTTCGGTCTTAACCAGCCTTCCCAAAATTGAATTCTTATTTAGTGTAGTGTGGGAGTGGCTTTATGAGCGAGCGGAAAGCGTAGTTCGAGATATTTGCCGCACTAATCTCCATTTTAAGAACGGTCGTACGATCCTCAAGCCTAGGATTAGGGAACTTGCGTGACACTAATTAAGTCGGAATTAAGGGCGAGCCTGTATCAGGAACCGCGGCGGCAGTTATAAATGAAAGGGTATTACGCGTGTTTACTTATTACAACGAGCGGCTCAGCGAGAAGTGGTAAAAATCCCAATAAGGCACGTATTGCTTTACAAGTACTACGAATTAAATTCAGACAGGTTATTTGCTTAATAATAAAAAAATATAATAAATTAGATATCTATTGTCTGGCTGTCATCACATAAGATAATTGTGTGTGTAGCAAGACTGGGCCTTATGTGTTTTTGGGCGCCTATTATAAGCTAATCAGAATCCATTTTAGACTTTAGTTCGTAACAGTCAAGCTAAAAAATAAAAGTCAAACATAATATTATTTAAATTTAATAAAAGTTAATGACTGTTTCCTGAATAAAGAAAAAAATATATAAGTGAGCTAAAAAGATGTCTGTAAATTATAGTTAATACCGTCAAAAACAACATCGAATTTTGCAAGTACTTAACAAAGTTTGCTAAATATGTTGTCAATATGATATTCCCATAATCCTTTTGAGGAAGCGTAAAGGAGTCTAACACAAATCCTACTTTACTCTAAGTTTCAGCTAAGTAGACAGTTGCTTTTGATGGCTCCAAATATTTTAAATAATTTTTAATACATTATGTCACTCTGGGGTTTCTGTAAAAACTTTTATTTTTATCTAAATTTTTAAAATAAAAATTTATAATATAAAATAATTAATAAATAATTGCTTAGTTTCATAAATTAACTTGAAATGGAACCAAAATCGTGGACATAAACAAATTATGTACATTAAAAAACGAAAGCAAGGGTGAAAAGATAAATAATTATGAATAAAAAAATATTTATTTATGGAACCAGAGGTTTAGTTAATATGTGTAAATGTTAGTACAGTTAAAAGTATTTACAATTGATTACGAAGTATTGTTTTTGGTATTTGTCACACTCGCATTATTATTCAATAATAATGCACAAAATTATTTGAATTGGAAAGTGAATTAATTTAAGTAGATAACTTCTTAGCGTTACTAATGTTAGACTACGAAAAACGGAACTGGGCAAAGATTGGACATCGTTTGAGCGTGGTATTGAGGTTTGCGTATCCAGTGTAAGCTACAGCCAAGCGCCTAATCCCCGTGCTCGACTAACGGCGGCTGCTAGGCCGTACTCTACGTAAATTTGTGTAATTTCGAATCTAGGCCAAGTGCCAAGGGATCGGACGGCTCCGCGGCGATGGTGATTGATATGACGCTGGAGCGAACATCGCCTCGCCCGCGGCTGTCACACCCAGACAGTCTGATGCATTTGTAATAGCTGTCTGACCGTCCACTTTTCTAGAAGCTATTTCATTGAATCTACGCTGATTATTATTATTGTGGGTTCACATTACTTACTTATCTAGATATTACATTTTCGAAAAATAATTCAAAAAAAGAAATTTTAAATATTATGATTTGCTAAATAATATTATAAGAATTTCAAATTTTTAACGCAAATTTTAAAGTGTAGATTTATAATGAATCGCTACTGAAATTATACTTGTTATTTTATATTAATTCTAGAGATCCATTTAATATTTATAGAGTAATTGATATATTATATGTATATATTTGATATATTCAATTTATGCCATTAGTGTTAAAATCATCCAAAATAATACAATTTTGTTGACGACTTGATAAAAAATTATCAAATTTTGTACTACTTTTTAGACGAGAATTCATAATTAAGATACTACATTTAAACAAATGCAAAGAGCGACATTTGTTTTACAATATTAAAATTTAATAGACAATTTATCCTTCACCATGTTTCATGGAGACATATTTGACAGTCTGTTGTTTTTAACAGCCAAACAATATATTCAATCAATATAAAACAATATTTTCATTGAGCAATGAATAGTTGCAATAATTGTGTAGTAAATGTACTCGTTTCTAGGCATCCTTCATAAGCCACACGCTCCGTCAGCTTTGTGTTGTTTTTAATACTCCGCATATCACGACTGGCTTGCTCAGTTATTATGATGCTCACAAAAAGGAATTTTAATTGCCCCTCGCACCGAGATGAAAAACTATTCAATGTAACAGTCCGAAATTGACGATTTCAATTTTGTTATATGAAATATTGCAATATTTCAGTAGCGCATATTCAACCACTACGTTACTTTTGATGCGTTCAGGATGCAAATTTGAAATTCTATTTACCACATCGCGTTTATAGCGATCCATCTCCATTTCGTTATATAGATTTTATATTACGTTAGTTCCAAAGGCGATTGCTTCTCGAACCTTCACTGCGCCGTGCACACCACTGTGAGAAACTGAATTTCAAATACGCAAAATCCTGCGGTTGCATCGAGCACTCGCTCTTCAATTTATGCCATTAGTAGACTTCCGCTCTATGTAAAACATACAACATACTTTTATATTGGAAAGCAGAAAACTTGTTTACTATTTTGTAAACAACTTCAATACGGAACGAACTATATTAAAATTTATATTATAGCATGTAAGAGTAATAACTCTTTTTAAAAAAAGAAACAAAATTGTCACTTGTGATACAGTAAAAAGCATCTAAACAAGAATCCCAAAATGGTCGTCAGTTTTGTAAATTACAATAAAGCAGGGAGTAGTCCGTGTACAGAATTCTTGATGTCTCCCGTGCGGAGTACGGACGACAATAGGCTTAAACCCGACCGAGCAACCGCTCCGCACTGATACTGCAAATGTGAGCTCTGACCACCTATTAACTGATCAATTTTGCTTTTATACAGATGTTATCGCATTTCCTATATACGGGGCCTTTTCTATCCCACTACAAGCCGTGAAGTAAAATAAATACGATATTTTTATAGAGTCCAATGTCTCATAAGATATGAATGAGTGAATAAAAAGGGCTGGTATAACAATGACATGTATTATGATAAAGTATAAAAGATCGGCCACGATTGTTACCGCATAGATCGGGCCGATACCATGCGGAGCGCCGTTAGAGAAGGGCGACCTCGTTATTATTTGATAGGTCCCATGATGAAAATCCTCGCGACACGCAACTTTCTTGGCGTTCACTCGTCAGAATAAAAACGACATTGTGTGGTATTTTGTTATCCACATTGAACGGCCTCGGCGAGCTCTAAACATGAATATGAATAAAGAACGCCCGAAACCCTCTGAAACGAGACAATTTCTTGACAAGCGTTGAAGAATTGGCGTTCATCACGCACAAATTTCCGCAAAAAGGCTTTGTAAGTTAAAATGTGTGCACGCGTGGTAGGTCTCACGAGCGATCATAATCGACGATTCGCCGGAGCGCCGATAAAAATTGAATTTCGACCTTTACCGTAAACGTTGCGAAGACACGCTGAGATTCACCTACGACGCTATCCTATTTACTTAGAAAGAAATTCTATTTGCTTAAAGGTCGAATGGAGGCAATATCGTGGACGTCGCGACGCTGCGGGCGGGGGATGCAATAAGCGGAGCGGCCAGCGACAGAGCCGTCGCCAATTTAAAGAAAGCCCACTGAACCGAAAGACAAGCGCATTGGCGGCTTCGAACACCACGCCCGCAGTCCCGCACCCGCCTCTCTAAGGTTCCTCATATAATTTTCAATCCAGCGAGCTTTAAAATCGATTGCTCTTTGTAAGTGCAAAATGAAACAAGGGACTGGCATCTACCGCACACCTCAGCTAAATGAACGCTTTAATCCGACAATTTTCTCGCTTATTATAACACTGTTTCGTTTAATTTTGTAGTGGCATGAACTCGGTGGATTACTGAAACAATTTCAGTTTATGGTGAGTAATAATTTTGGTGCTCCGCATGATTTAGTTCGTGAAGACATCGCGAATCTTCGTTCACCCTTTTCATGTTAAACCATTGACAGTTCAGAGATGTTCTATAAATTAAACCGCAATGTTTAGTATTAGGCCTTTATTGAGACGGTCGGGGTCTGGCAATTTCATTTGCGCCCATACGCTTTCAAGCAAACTCCTCACTTGTATGAACAAGTGCGTAAATGTATATTGTATAAGCTTATCTGTCTCCTTGATACCTCTTTAATGAAAGGGTTTGATCGTAAATCTACATGGCTAAACTTAATACACTGTCCTATTGGGCTTTCCCGCCAACGGTTAGTAATTAATGTGGTACCATCATAGACGAAGTTTTAGAACTACGAGTATTGAAACTACACATAATGTATGGAACTTTGGTTCGAGGTGGAGGTGTTTGGTTTACACTTTAATTCGAGTTAAAATATGTAAATGTGATTACTTGTGTGTTATGGCGAGAAATTCCCAACGTGTTTGTTGAATACTGTTTAATTTTATTATTTTGTTAAACATAATATTGTGAATAAATGCGTATTAATTGTAATAAGTTTTTACAACTTCAATTACAAAGGTAAACATTAAAATAGATGCACTAAAGTCTGCGATATAGAAATAGAAATCTGAAATGAAAATATTTTAAAATTAATAAATATTAACAAAAATCTGTCATTGCTCATTAATGCCAACCAAACATTGGAATTAATGAGCAGTAAGGAAAAAGAAGAAAAATTGAAGGATATACTTCATCTGGAAGATTAAAATAAATATTTTCATAGCCTCAACTTTTAGTATTTTAAAATTAAGTTTGTTACTAAAATTGAATATTCTCCCCAAACTCAATTACCGGAATAAGCCGTATCCTCAAATCCTCGCTAACAAACGCGAAAAGGTGAAAATATCTAAGATTAAGTAGTATAAACATGCAAATTCATGAATTAATAACTACGAAACCCTTGCTTCCCCGGGGATGTAGTGGGCACGTGGTAATAATAAGCTTCAAAACAAACCAACAAGTAATTTATAACAAGAACAACTATTACCTACTTCGTCAAAACAACAGGTTAAGGCACCTTTAGATGTTGCTTTGCACAACTACACAAGTAATTAGTTTGAATGGCCTTTTGTAACGGTTTAACCAGACAACAAAACTTCAAGTTCTTTGTGAAAATTTGCTTTCGCAATTAGTCGAATGTTATTGTTAATTATTATTTTGGCAGGCAACTAAGACTCTATTGTTTATGTAGCTAATGTAAATTAGTTTAAATATTTTTTCATGCATGCATAAAATAAAGACATATGAATTTTTGAATATAAATTATCAAACATAGGATATACTAATCCTTCTACGTATTTTATTGTATGGCTTAAATATTACTTTATACCTTTTGTAGGTGGTAACTATGGGCTTTATGAGAGGTTACTCTACGAGAACGAATCAGGAATGAGGAGATTCGCAGACAAAAGAAAGTCACCGATATAACCTGGCGGATCAGTAAGTTGAAGTAACAAATCGAATACCGCTTGGGCCTAATAATGTTCGAGTGACGATCATGAACTGATAAGCGTAGGAATTCCACTCTCAATAAGGACATGCTTAATACTTTTCACTTTGGACAAACAGTCCAAATAAGTAGAGCTAACTTTAAGAAGGAGGTCAATAGTCGAATCCAGCTTGGACGGGCGACGTTGGGGAAGCTCCGAGACGTCTTCTCGTCTAGAGTTCCTGTGTCTCGAATAAAGATTTTCGACCAATGTGTGTTGGCAGTGATGACATATTGGATCCGGTCCTATTGGAAAATTATCAGTAATTGGCCATCATCATATCGTCCTGCGAATGATATGATAATAATGATGAATATTTCTGACTTGTGTGATTTGATGATGGTAAAGTGATAATGATAATATTTATTCGTAATGAAAAAAAAAAAAATTTACAAATATGATTGCATTATACAATTAATTTTACTTTTGTAGTAAATTAACCATTCATCCCATAGTAAGTGGTAAATATAGAGAAAAATTCAGAGATTTTAGGTTGTTACACAACATTCTTAAAAAATTTGACAATAGTGAATAGACGACATACTTTGTATCTGGTACTAAAACAGCGTTTAACGTGTGATATCTTTTATTAACGCAGAAATTAAATGAGAAATGTATCGTCGGAACGAACCTTCAACCTTTCGTGCTAACTTGTTGATTGAAACGTGTTAAATTAATTTAAATTCCCAGGTAAAAAGAGCAATTAAATTCAAATTATTCGTTTTAGTAGCAGCACGTTTTGCGCAATTTGTGTTTCCAACAATTGAGCTGCGATTTAAATGTGAAATTTTTAATGTTTTTCACATTTAAAGAAACACGTAAGCTCGACACCGTGTTATTTGTTTTGTTAATCGAGTAATTTATACCATGTTAACTAATTCCATGTTTATAAAATATTGACTGGAATCATGCGTCAAAACAACAGAGGAGTTTGCTCTGATGTTGTATCTGAGAGAGAAACAAACTGAATCAAATAATTTCATACTTTAAAAGGGATTTAAGTTTCTTTAGAATTGATTTTTTTAACTGTATAACATTTTTTTAACTGTATAGTATTAATGGAACCTAACATTTATCCTATATAGTATCTAAAAGTATTCTATATGTTAATTTAGCTAATAAACTATCTGTGTGCCAAATTTCATACAAATATGTTAACAAAAATCCATACAAACTTTCAAATTTGTAATGTAAAAATAAGGTGTCTACATATTAAAAAGAAGTTTTCAAGGGCACTTCTCAGTTATTGATCATATCGGTCAAATAATCATTTAACGTGCTTAGTTAATTAAATGGCTTTTTTAATTTATGTTATGATGTTATGGAAATAATTGAAATATCTATGAGACTGCATTAAAAATTTTATTCCAGCACTAATGAACAATGTTTACGGCGAGTGGGAGCGAGATAGAATTATATCCAAAGACATTAACGCCGTTAATGTGATATATCACGTATAGGAACAGACAACTGAGTTAGGTGTGCGTGAGACATTTAAGTTTCATCTATCATCATTCTCCGCTATTCGATCATTAGTTCTGTTTACTTCTTACTAGAGACAGGAACATCATATTGCTGTTAAGCTCACTCAACTTCGTAAATTGCTTGTACTGACGGATTGTTGGACCAATTCTCTAATTACTAAGAAAGGTCTTCAAAATCTTTGTAAGGATTTATTTTTCTCAATGTGGTTTTTACTTTTTTTTTCTTTATGTTTGTATTATTGTTTTGTTTCCGCGTCCGGTTCAGATTTGTAAACGTCATAAAATTTGTCGACTATATAAAATTTTGTTTTACAATTTTCTAAAATATTTTACAACAAAATTTAGACAAATGTGGGAAATTAAGATGATAAATTTATTTTTCAGAAGCATTACATAGGAGGGTCGAAAACAGTAAGACTGTTATAGCATTTGACGTTGTCAAGTAAACATATCGGTTGTATATTACAGAAAAGATAAAAAAATATACACACTGTTACAAACACGTCTAATGATTGCTACTCATAGCAATGTTTTCTTCTGTTTCAGCGCGAGGTTCTTTTTGTTCGCGAACCTGTACGCGAGGTTAAACTTTTTATGCTATGTTGACAAGTATGTTACCATGTGAAAATCACTGTGTGTTAGTGTAACATATACATGAGCTACTTTAGATATCTTTTTATTTACTCTGAATAGTGTTAAGAATTTACATTTAAACGAAACTATATTTAAAAATGTTATGCGATAAATAAAAACTCTTATTCAAAACAAAATAAGTTTATATTATGTAATCATTGTACTAAAAAGTCAAGTGTGATTAAACATTCTCATACTAACTAATTGCTGATATCGTCTAGATACTATCTAAATTTAAACAGTATTACAAACAGAAAAAATATGTAATGCGTATGTAAAGGATATACATAATTTTTATTATGTTTTCCGATTGATTTCTTTTTAGTATACGACACGCAATACAAGTATTAACAGTCGTATATCAAAAATAGAATCGGGTTTATTATTCAACTTTTACCATTCATTGCACAAATAGAAATTAACTAAATAGGAGGTATGTAAACTTAGATATAAAAGTATAATAAATAAATACGGTTAATTTAGAAATATATTTATAACATATACTAATATAGATAAAATGCGACACATTTTGAGAAAAGATTTGTATTTTTGTATTTCTGTTTTTAATGAATAAACTCAAAAACAACTAGACCGATTTCAAAAATTCTTTCACTTATAGAAAGCTTATCTTTCTTTCACATTATCAGCGAGTAACATAGGCTATATTTTATAAAGTGACGCGGATGAAGTCGCGTGCAACAGCTAGTATAATATAGTAATATAAGTGGTTGAGTGGCTTTGGTCTGAGTGTATTGGGTTTCGCCGTCAATCATCTCTATGGTTTCTATAACACAAGTCTAGCGCACGTAATTTAGATCCACACGACAGGTGAGCTTTTCTAGCAATTATCCTTGTTATTATAATAAAACTTTTATACATCGTAAAAATATTGTCGGCAGTATCAATCTTTAATCGACTGAGCTTTAATGTCACATTTTTGTCATGTATCCTCTTGTATATTGTAATTCTTTTCTGGTGAATATGAACAAAATATCCATTTTTTTTGCAATAAAGTAATTGAAATAATACAATCATAATGCCGTATGTATATTTTAAAAAGTTTTTCATACACTTGTTAGTACTTAACGAGGAAGTTGGTTATTTTAAGCCCGTAGCAGTTAATTCACTTTATAACTTAGATTGGAAAATAACTGTACAGCGAAATGCCATAAACATAAATTTCATTACGTTGTGATATTTGGACTAAATATAAATTTCTATTAAACTAATACGAGGTCAATACGAGGAAATGTGAATTGATATCGACGATATTTTTTGCTGTTTTATAGTTGAAGTTGTATTTTTCTTATAATAATCTAACTCAAATAACTCAATTCGAAACTCAAGAAATATTGTATTCATTTAATAAGCCTGTTTATTTTGTACAATTTACAACAAATGATTTAGGAAATTGTTTTCATGCTTAATATATTTCATTTATCTATTTTTAAAGCTTAAGTTTGGATGTATTTCCAAAAAAAAAAAAAAAAAATAACATGGCACATTTCCACAAATTTCTCATACCCATATAGTTACATTTAATACTGTTTAATTTAGCCTAAATTTAACCACATTTTTAAGATTCGTTTGAAATAAAATTTCTAAATCGTATTCTCTATACTATTCAATATTAAATGTTTAATATGTAATACTTAATATTAAATATTCAATACTGATTTTTTTATTTACTTTAAAATTATTTTAATAAAGCTCAGATATTAATAAAAGCACTAGAGATGATAACTTCCTATCTCTTGAGAGATGGCGTCAATCAACAGAGCTGAATCGGTTTTATGATCAAAGATTTGACGAGGCCGCGTCCATGGTAACGCTATAGCGTTCTTAATATTGAGAAATCAAATATCAATTGTATAGATATAGTGCACGGTATTTACATTAGAAATTGCTACCGATTTTTCACCTTTCTTTAAACAATATAAAACGATTTTAAATGGGATAATTTCGTTTTAATGCATGCGTTTTAGTGCATGAAAAAGTTAAAAGCTGCATTTTTAATAAGCCTGCTTTAATAATTTGACTTCTAACAAGTGTACGTGCCTTCATAAATTTTATTTTTGAGTGTATTTTTATAATTGCGACTCGGTATAGTATTATCGCTCTATATTTTATAACTCGACGCACTTAATTACCTGAACAGTTAAACATAATAATAATAATTATTTTATGCAAGTAACAATCATAGTATTTGTGAATATAATAAATGATTATTGTTTGGGTTATAATAATTACGAATTATAAATTATTTATATATTTTATTGCGATTTTATGTTTATTGTGTATTCGTACAACACCGATCGTGTACCTAAATGTAATCTTTAATAGACTTTCTAAATAACAAATTCAGTATTTTAGATGATTTATTTTAATTTGAATTTGAATTTGAATTTTTTTATAAATTATGTTAGTTGAATAAAAAATATAATGAATATATTTATATAAAAAAATAAGTCATTCAGCAATAAAATGGTTGGAATAAGTGTTTTTTTTAATATTAAATTAAAAAAACCTTATTTTTTTATAATTTACATAGCAATAGAGAAAATAATTTTATTTGTTCTTATTATAATTAATCTTGTCGAATGGCGGCGTTAGTAATTTAAGAAAAAAAAAATAGGTAAACTTGAACCGTTCTGTTAATGAGGGAATTGCATGCCTATCCACAATTCTATCCGCAGCTATTACTGTTGTTACATATCTTATCGCATTGTTTGGGCACATAAACAAATTGTTTCGGGCCGGTCATCAGTCGGATTTAAGTAGATATTTGGACTGAATCGTTTGAAATGCGGATGTAACAGGTCAATTGATGTGTTTGTTTTCGATGGGGAGCGGCGCTATGGCGCCGCCCAGCCGAAAAGAACCACTTGCCGGAGCAATGTGCATCTGTTGGGCGCACTCTTCAACTTAACCGAAATAAACTTTGGTAATGCATTTCACTGCGTCCACGGTGTAGTGTTTGTTGTACTAACCCTGAACGTTGTGCAGGTCAGGTCCGGTTGTGTCTGGTGCGGTAGCACTGTTTCGGTGGCAATCGGAAGCACTGAGTGTAGCACTGTTGACATGTAAAGTAGTGGACACGTGTGGTCGCGCGGCGCGGGCCGGCGGGGCGGCGCGATAGGTGCGGCGGCTACGCGGCGCGGAATGCAGTTGCGGCGGACGGGTGACGCGGGCGACGTGTGACGGGGCCGCTGCGAGTGTGCCCGCCGGCGTCCACCCGCGCCGCCGGGAGCGGGTTCGCGCACGCGTCGCCCGCCCAAAGCGCCCGCCCCCCGCATCGACCGCCACCACCCACCCCCGCCCAACACCCGCGACGCCCGACCGACTGTTTTTCTCTCGGCACCCGACCGGGGGACGCACCTGATTTTTTCCGTGATATTTTTTCCTCCCTCTTCGCGACGCGATCCGTTCGCTTTCATTACGGTTTCGAGTTTGATTTATCACCGCACTGGCTGAAATATTCTTACAATAAAACTGGGTGTCGATCGTTCGCTTACCAATTAGCATCAATTGATCAAAATAACTATGCTAGGTGATACATTTTAAATGCGTGCACTTGGAATTGCAACTCAAGTAATTTATAGAGGATTTAACAGTCTAAATAAATCCAATGTAAAAACAAAAATTGATTAAAATAACTATGATTAGTGATTATTGGGTACAATGATATTCGAAAACTTCATGAAGATATTGGTAATATAGGTGGAATATTCATTATTTATTTACTAATAGATATTATACAGCACTTCTATAACAAATGCTATTATTATATAACACAGTCACTACAATTATTTATTTAAAATTGGCTTAAAATGTAATAAGTAAATAATATCTTACTAAATTAAAAAGCAGTAATAAAATGATAACATTTGATTTTTGGTATTAAGTTAATGTAAATTACAATGTGCATTTAACGCAGTCCGGAGTAGGTGCAGATTTAAATTGTAATATAATTGAAAATCATGTACATATTAAAATAATTTCCAAATATTTAAACGAAAAATACCTTACTAATTTATCCTCTCTTTTCATGAATTAAATTGAATTTTCATGTGGATTAAACGTTTTCATTTATTACTATTTTAATTACCTGAATAAAGTGTTAACGTTTCCATTATTTACTTTACACTTAATTAAAATTAATACGAAGATTTATTTATCACTAGCTGGTGCCCGCGACTTCGTCCGCGTTGAAAAAGAAAATATATGAGTAATAATGCCTGACATCATTATCGCTGTGACGACGGTGGCGCCGCCACGCGACAGTGACGCCCAATTCTTTATATTTTTAGACGATCACTCGGGAACAGTACTTTTTTCTGTGTGAAAGGTACCCTACGTCCGTCCTTGTATCCCTGACAACGTGTAAGCAAAATTTCATGATGATCGGTTGAGTAGTTAAGGCGTGAAAACGTAGCAGACAGACAGACAGACAGAGTTACTTTCGCATTTATAATATTAGTATGGATTAATCTGCTCGTCATACGAATGAGAGCCTACGCGCTACGTCGCGTCGTAGAGGCGCGGTGTAGCACCTGGATACGCCGAGGCGATAAAATCTTCTTAACATACGAGTATAGAATGCGTGACCTGTTCCACCCCCACGTCTACCGCTCGATCCGTTCTGTCATTGGTATTCTTTGGCCACGCTGCCTTCCATATTCCCTTACTAACAACATATTTGGCCACGATTCAATTTTAATGTTTTCATATTTGTGTCATAACTTTCTGTAAAGGGGAAAACAAAAATTACCCCGACCGGAGAAAGACTTTATTTGTAAACGGTTGACGTCTCGGTATTTTTATGCAAAGTATGAGGCACCCTTGTTCCATTTTGAAATTGTTTAGGTGGCCGGTATGCTGTTTGTTTTATAGTTTTGATGCGAAAAGCCTGTGAGTATATGTTGTATTTGTATTTACTGCAATAAAACTTTGGTGACACTGACGAATGTAATATGGAATCCAGACAAGGGAAATTGTATGCAAGTTCTTCGTGAGTCTTACGACTTATTTTCGAATATTTTCTTGAGCTTATCTGAATCTTTCATTGAAATCTAGTGAAGTAATAGTTATGCTTGAATCTAAGAAAATTGTACTTAATCCTTTGTCAGATTTTCAAAAATATCAACTTGTACACTAATACACTAGTATAATAACCCGCTCCCGGCTTCGCTTGAGATACGATTTTTCTATATACAAATATTCCCCGTTTATTCCTCTTTTCATGAGTGAAAACAGAATAAAAATCGGTTGAGCGGTTTAGGAGTCCATAGAGGACAAACATTGATTTTTTTATATAGAAGACTAGCTGTTGCACGCGATTTCGTCCGCATAAAGTTATAAAATATAACCTATGTTACTCGCTGATAATGTAGCTTTCTATAAGTGAAAGAATTTTTAAAATTGATCCAGTAGTTTTTGAGTTTATTCATTACAAATATACAAAAATACAAATCTTCTCTCTTAGTATAGATAAGCTAATTTTTTTTATTGTCACTTTAAAGTTTTAATTCATCGTGAAATAATACATACCCATCTATGTAAAATGTAAAATATAATTAGTATTGTGTTCATCTTGTTAGCGGAGTACAATTGATTAATTATGTATTTCGTACACAGACGGTTATGTCAAGTCTTCAGTCTCTGAGGTTGTGTACAGACCGTGTCACTATCAGACACTATTCCGAATTAATAACAACCAAATACAAAATTTGACATTGCAAATTTATCATCTGTAACAATGTGTGTAGTGCCACAAAATAAGTAAGGAAATGAAAGGCATATTTAACAACTAAATTACAAAGATAACTATGATAGAAAAGTAATAAATAAGTAAATAAAGTAATCACCTAGGTATAATAACAATACTGCACACCCAGACCAGATTCAACTTTGAAAAATTCATTTTCACAGTTGGCCTGCCGGGAGTAGATCCTGGGTCGCTCTTTCAATTAGTGAAAACCGTATCAAAAATCCATTGGGTGGGGGCTTGGAAAAGGTAAGATAACAAAAAATACAACTACTTTATTTTATAAAATGTATAAATGTGAATGCAATAAACCTTATTAAAACTTTTTACTTGTATTAAGTGTGTAATTTAACTTCCATTTTAATTTCAAAATGTGTGTCCACGGTTAATTTCAGCGAGAAAATATTTAAAATTTATAACTGTGCTAATTTAAATTCTAATCCTCTTATGCAGTAATCGTTTTCGTTATTAATTATATCAAAACAATAAAACATGTTAGCAACTTAGTAATTTATATAATATAATATGGAACTAAAAATATTTCGATTTTAAATAATTTTAAAAAATAAATTAAGTTTTTATGTAACTAGCAAAAAAAAAACAATATTATGTAACCAGGTCGCCAAAATTACATAATTGCGTCTGTCTGTTTCTCCGCTAACTACTTAAACCACCCACCGAATTTTGATACATTTTTCACTAGGAGGAGGAGGGATAAACAAGGAAGGTTAGTGCATATAAAAATTGCAGCCCGGGCGAAGCAGAGAACGAGTCGCCAGTTAATATTATTAGTATGGATTATTAATGTTGTGAATACACGAAGTATGTAAACAATGCTTGATTGTGAGCGACAATGTTCCATTCATTCATCTGTATCGAATAGGGTTCCTACGCTGCCTTGTTGAGTTAGATGGCGTAATAAAATTGTGTTTGCAACGTCTTCGGGACACAAAACGGTCAGTGTTCCGTTAGTTAGGTTAGGGTGAACACGGCCGATTCTAACTGGATAACAATCGAAACCTGACGTAACGGTCACGCTTCGTACATTTCCAGAGATTGGGCATTGTTGTCCTTTGGGCTTTCTTCGTTATCTTCTCAATACAAAGCTGTAATAAATATTTTTGTGTACATAAAATACTGATGATATATTTTCAACAATAAACCACTCCTTCTCTCATCGCGAACATATAAATTTCGTTATTATTTAGTATAAGTAGTTAGATTTACCCAATAAATATTTCTAATTTCTGTCTATATAAAGGTCGACAAGCACAAGCACAAACAACATATGGGTCGCAAATGGATGCCAATCTTAAAAGGATCAAGGATAAGAATGGGATAGGGAAATAGGCTCTGGCATGACTTGACTCACTATAAAATTGCTAATGTATGCTAGAACAACTAACATGTACCATAAAATGTAATAACACTTCAATACTAAGGAACGGAAGTGTGCCACGACCAATTATATGAACATAATGGACTTATAATCCATGCCCGTCAAACGCTTTAACCGAATGTAGTTAAAGCCTAAAATAACAGTGAGCAATTAAGTTGGGATCTAACAAAGTTAAATCAGTAAGATTACTGCGATCGCCGCATTCGATAGGACGAAATAGATAAAATTTCCCATCAAATACAATCAGCACTCGCGGACCAGGCTTAAGCACTAGGCCTTCTATACTTCGTTATTCCGTTCGAGAGAATTTCATTACCACCAGCTTGTCCAGTAATCCGGATGGGCCAAGTGGCGTAATCTGTCCGCTCTTCGATTCCAACTCTTAAATGCGCCACTTGCTTCATTTTTACGTATAATCCCTTTTTAATTGCCTTCTCACTTCTGTATTAATAAATTTTTGAACAGAAATTAATTAGCGAGACAAGTTTCAACTGTCGATGTGACAATAGATTGTATCCACGTTAATTTATCAAAGACGGTTGTAGACTTTCGTTTTACGTTTGATATAATTCTTGGATTTAAGTGAAACGCTTCGGCAATCTGCAAGAAAATTAAATTCATTTTATCTCGCTGTGTGTTTTCTTTATAAATAATGTGATAGAATCGTTTAATGTTATGTTACACAGCTATTTTACTCTATGTATTATTTTTCTAAAGTTATAAAAAAATTAATTTGCAAAGTAGCCACGTAAGCTCTTGGAGAAATCCGATTGAAACTTTATTCACAAAAAGATCTTTTCCAAAATAAACACAATCATGTGAATTAGTTATTAAGCCTGTAATGCATTATTGTTACATACCAGTTTTTAATTTTATTTTAACGATTGTTTATTATAAATAATATATGTTTTTATCTATATCTATATACTATTATATAAAGTTGAAGAGTTTGTTTGGTTGAACGCGCTAACCTCAGGAACTATTGGTTCGAATTGAAAAATTCTTTTGTGTTGGATTATTTTCATCCCATCAGATGGCGCAAATAGTAACTGATTTTTTAAATTGGTTTTTACGATATCTTATCGTATAATAATTACTCGTATATTTTCATTTTCAAAGCGGACAAGTCGCGGGCACCAGCTCGTTTTATATAATGAAATAACTTTACGCAACGAACATATCAACATTTATACTTAAAAATGTACTTAAGGAGAAAAATTGTATCTACCTATAAACATGTACTTCTTTTTTTTTTGTTTGTATTTGTTTATAGAATTCTGAATATATTTCTGTTTTTTAATTCTGAATATATTTCTGTTATTGTAGACAACTCAGGTGTACGGTAGAAACTTAATTGAGTTTATAGTACACCTAAAGTGTACCACCAATTGTATTTTTTTTTGTGTGTAAATAAAAATAAAATAATAAAAACTTTACATATGTCATATAATATGACCAACTGGACACATGAATTTTTTGGGTGGGTGTATTATAAGAATTTCTACCACTCTTAGGATTTCAAGTCTTGAATGAAGTCTTCGAAGATCGCTAGTCTTCTCGGACATTCTGGTTGGCTCGTTGGTTTTACCATTATAGAGAATTATTTGTAATTCATAAATGAATAATACATTCATATAAATCAGACTTGAAAAGATTCGAATATGTAGTATACATCTATATGTAAACAAAGGTTAAATGAATTAACTGAAATGATTTTATCTGTTAGATTTTATAAAGTTATGATCCATAAGTTAGAAAAGAGAAGTAGGTATAAACTGTTTGGGATGTTATTGAATCTTTGATAATTGCGTCTGTACAGATTCGATGAACAGGGGCGACGACGATGGGCGATGGGTCCGCGAACGCGCGGTTTAATCGAAGACTGCAGTTACGATTAGTCGATGATTAATGCTCGCACGGCGGCGCCATCTGCTGAATTAATTGCTTCATTTCCTCTCTACGGCACCAAATGGAATTTTGTATTTCGATTCGTAAAATGTCCGTCGTTTTTTTCAGAGCAATACACTCGTTCAGGTGTGTTACGTGCTCCATAATTCATCGAGATCGCATTTGTAGTGTTTGTTTTCTACGCATTTTCTATTCACCCCTTCTTTCGACTTTATGTGGAAACTTTCATAATGATTAACTGTCGATGTTTATTTGACTCGTTCATTTCAGTTGTTGAGTACGAAAAACAAACAAATGTTTGTATACGGGTACCGAAGAAATTTAACGCCTCGAGAGCGAGTTAAAGTTCCTTTGTAGACTTGGAAAACTTTATACAAAAGAGGACCCGCATGATTTTGTGAATGCGTGTAATTTTTCAAACGTCATATTTTTCCTGACGCTTTTTCGACCTTCCTTAATATAAAGTTTGCTATTGTGCCTACAAGACTATTGGGAGTGTATTTTCCCTTTTCTCTATGGACCGTCTTGTGACTTGTGAATTTGCCAGAAAAACTAAAACATTTTTTTTTGGTTTACCTACCTATCTGAGGAAACTCTAATCCACGGAAATACAGAATAATATACTGCATTTCATTGATAAAAAGATTAAGCATTGCAGAAAGTCCGATATTTTTCTCTATATATCGTCTTCTGACTTGTGAGTTTGCAAAAAAAAAAAAAACAATGTTATAGTTTTAATTTTTTTAGGATTACTTTACTTGTCTTTATTCTAATCCAGAAAATACAATATAATATACTGCATTACATTGATCAAAGTGATTAAGCATGGGAAAGTATCCGAACATATAGGTGAAAATGCGATTAGATAACGTGAGGATACTCGTAGAGTATTGAGTGCAGTACACAAAGGTTGCCGAGAATTATCTTTCGAAAGATTACTCGTATGACGACGTAACTGTTTTCAACACGGTTACCAAAATTGGAAAGCAACAACTCGACTATGAAAGTGCAAATATTAAAGTTCGCCACTTTGACACTTTAGCGCGTTTGTATTGGAGCGGTGAGTTGAGTTATGGACAGGTAAAATTGCTTGTAGCCTTTCAGTTAGGTAATCCTTTGTCGCCGTAGTGTGCACGCCGCGGATGCCGTCAAACGAGCCCGCAGCTATCTGTTGATAGGTGTCGACGCATCTATACGAGATTGACAGCCTTTTCAGTCAGAGTTAAATAGATTTTTACCGCGTTGCTTACTTTCGTCGTGACAGATGTTAATTGAGGTTCTTTATCAGCTCTTCATTGATTTCAAAGTGAAGGTCACTTTGAAAAGTCATATTAGTCTATAAAACCTCACTCCAAATTGTCCATAAGGAAGAAGGACAGTATCATGAGTAAACCTACGTATCATTGAATACTATCTATTGAATACAGAATAAATAGTAGTACTACAAGTAGTATCTATACTAATATTATAAAGTGATATATCTATACTAGATTTGTACTGGCTTGTTTTTAAAACTCTTTCACCTGTAGAAAGCTACATTATCAACAAGTAACATAGGCTATATTTTATAAAGTCACGAGGACGAAGTCGTGTACAACTGCTAGTGTTTTATAAACGCAATAGGTTCATACACTTGTGTTAATTTTCTCAGGCGAAATAGTTTCCAAGGAATCCGTCAATTCACAGACAAAAGCGCCACTACGTTTGACATCATTAATATCCAAGAAACACGAATGACTCAGGGTGAAAGGAGTGCTTTCACGGCTGGCGACAATGCACTCATATTTCCGGATTTCATTCCCACCGCGCGCACTATATTACACACAGCAAATCCAAATGTCATCATAACGTAACCCTGCGGTGTTCCCAGTAGATTGTATTAAACAAAGGGGAATTAAATAGCAGACAGCGCGGCGTTGCCCGCCCGCGCCGCCAACCTGAGTACCAACCACTTTATTCCACCTTCTGCGCTCCTACCACTCACGTCACGCATTTCAGTTTTATTTTCTCGCATAAAAATTGCACTGAATATACACGCTTTTTGTTTTTTTAACCACATAACAAGCTCACGTATGTTTCATCCATTAGGGTCCAATTTAATCCAAATACATTTTCTGGATAATCCGTCATTATGTGAGTTACAAAACAAGCTGATTAGGCGAATCAACACTACAGGCGTTTTCGACTACGATTTCGCTGTTTGAACGGCAGAGGCTTAATTAACATAATCCGGTTTGGAAATGAACAAAGTTAATTTTGTAAAAACATCAACAGTTTACGATTTTAAATTCGGGCTTCGTCGCGCCGATCATTGGGAATTCGTTTCGCAGTCATTTTTCAAAAAGCGATTTCACTTCCAACTACATTCATTTACACATAATAATTGTGTTCGGTCGCGGTTGCCGACTCATTATCATATAAATGAGAGAGAAAAAGCAACGGTCGCCCATTAATCAAGAGATGGAGCAACAACACTGGCTAATATACTTATCAACTTTAATTCAATAACGCGGCGGCGCGCGCGCTAGAAAGACCTCCGTGCCACTTTTCTAAGGTGAAAAATAAAAGGCGAAACGAAACGCACGACCTTACACACTAATCCCAATTAATTTAGATTTGCGCCCGATATTTTGTGACAACTATTTCTGAATCAAACTAGTGTAGCGATAAATTATAGAAGACACGGCGAGTCGAAATATAGTTATAGTTTCGATAACATATTTTAAATTTCATACATATATATTTTATGAGCTATAGATAACTATAAATACCCAGAAAAAAATTTTTTTTTTATTCTTCGCGATTCTAAAGCTGGCTATAACCTCGGTCAACAGATTAGTATTGCCATACAACGAGGTAATGCAGTCAGCTTGCTTGGGACCCTGCCAAAGGGAGCGATGCTTTATATAACATAATGTTTAAATATGTATAACTTTTAATGAAGTTGATTCTTTATATCATTTTAAATTTGTTAGAAAAAGTGTTGCGCATTGTAAATTCGGTTAAGCGCATTGTAATACGAAGTTAAATGAATTTATTATTAAATATCATATCATTTTTAGTTTTTCTTTTAATTTATCTAGTTTTTCTCTTATAAATTAAATATAAAAATAAAATTTTGATTTTTTTTTTTTTTTTTTTATATTTGATACAGTACACAAACAGATTGCAATTAAATACATGAAAACCATAAAATACATGTGTATGGATAAATTGTCTAAATTGCACTCCTAAACAGTGTACTTAACATGTTTAATTTAACATAGCTACTAATGGTCTTAAATACCTAATTAATTCATAATTTATAATATTTTCTTAATATCTACTTAAATATTAGTCTTAAACTATTTTTGAATTTGGAAAACCTGTTGTCAAATATATCAAAACTGACCTCACACCCGATGACCATATCATTATAACTTCGACACATCCTAACCAAGGGATTGTAATAGGATGTGTTGTTTTTATATGCTTCGATGGAAAAGGGACCAGAGTGAGGAGAACGTGATCTGTATTTAATTTTGATTTTAATTGCGGAGAGAAGATTCGGACAATCCCAGGATGAGTGCAATATTTTATGAAGACAAACGATGTCATACCTCTTTCGTCGATCCTCCAGTGATAACAGTCCAAGACTCCGAAGGCGATCAGCATATTTGTGGTGTGTACGACCAAGTCCATTTCTATATGAAATTATTTTAAGAAGTCTTTTCTGCAGGGACTCAATCCTATTAATGTGTACAGCATAGAAGGGAGACCAAACTGGGCAGCAGTACTCGAGAACACTTCTCACCAAAGCACAAAACAAGGAAAGAGTGGAAGCAGGCTTTTTAAATTGCTTAGTGGACCTTATGACAAAGCCTAATAATTTATTGCATCTACTGACAATGTAATCATAATGATGTCTAAATGTAAGCTTTTCGTCGAAGATAACGCCTAAATCTCTAATCACAAGTACACGTCCCAATGCAAAATCCCGAATATAATAATTACTTACAATTTTGTGAAATTTACATGTAAATGTGATAATTTGACATTTATCAACATTCAGGGCCATCCTGTTTGCCTTACACCAATCGGCCAGAACATCCAGATCCCTCTGAAGAGTTACACAGTCATTTTGATTATTAATAGACGCAAACAGTTTCAAATCATCAGCGTAAAGGAGACAAGAAGACTGAAAACTTCCAACCAGATCATTTATAAAAATGACGAATAAAAGTGGTCCCAAGAGTGATCCCTGGGGCACTCCGGAGAGGACCGGTCTGGGTGACGACACAAAACCTTTCAACGCAACCAACTGGCTCCTATTACTTAGATAAGATGTAATCCAGCGTAAGAGATTACCATGAAAGCCATACAGTGCCAATTTGTGCTCAAGCAGAGAGTGACTAACTCGATCGAAAGCCTTGCTGAAATCAGTGTAAATAGCATCAACTTGGCCCCCAGCAGCGAATACACCACATAGATAATTTTTATATTCAAGCAAGTTAGTCAAGGTGGACCTGTTTTTGACAAAACCGTGCTGTCTTTCAGACAAGAATTGCTTAAAGTGGCTGTATATCGGTGCATAAGCAATAGATTCAAGCACCTTTGCAGGGCAGGACAAGATACTGATAGGTCTGTAATTTGAGCAGTTAGATTTATCACCATTTTTAAAGATTGGTATTACATAAGCCGATTTCCAACATGCCGGGAAAACACCCGTTTTAATGGATATTTTGTACAGAGTTGTTAGCGGTACACATAGTTCACGAGCACACGTTCTATAGACAATAGGGGGTATACCATCAGGGCCGGCACCTTTGTATATATTAAGGTTATTGAGTTTGGCAAACACTTTGTCCTTGTCAATTTCAAAGTAGGATAGTGTATCAGCACACATAACATTTATATTTGGAAATGGTAGATTTGTGTTCGATTGGACCTCATTAAAAACAGAACTGAAGTACTCGGAAAAAAGTTCACATGTGTCAAGGGCTTCAGAAGACAACCGACCATTGTAGTGCATTTTTAGAGGTATGGAGACCCTATCCTTTCTGCCATTTATATACGTCCAAAATGTTTTTATATTGTGATGTAAGGAGCCCTCTACAGATGATAGATAATTTTTGTGACATTGACGCTGGAGAGTCTTGCATCTAGTGCGAAGTAAAGAATATGTATCGTAGTCACGAGGGTTGCCATATTTCCTATAAAGTTTGTGGTATTTATTTTTTTCATCAATACTTCTAACAAGAGCTCTACTGTACCATATAGGATATTTATGTGATTTTTTAGATATAGGTGTATGTTTATGAATTACACGATTTAACTCTTTGTAAAAAATTGTAGTGCATTCATCAACATCTTCACCAAGCAAAAGGTCATACCAGTTAATATGTTTCAGTTCATGTTTAATTTTATCGAAGTTACATTTGTTGAAATTGAGTCGTTTAGAAATATTAGGTTTAACAGATTGGACGCACCTTAGTTCAGGAATATTGAGCAAGTAGGCCAAGTGATGCTTATCGAGGCTACATACTGGATCAGTAACAGATATGGAAATCGATTGGAGACTGGCGAGTACGAGATCCAGGTAACGGTCATTGAGGTTAGGTATATCATTAAATTGTGCTAAATTACATACATTCAACGTTTCAACAAGGAGAATAGCTCTCTTGTCTCGTGGATTAGAGGGAGTCATAAGACCAGAGCCATCAACTCTTTCCCATGTAATATTTGGTGTGTTAAAATCACCAAGAACCACAAAGTCAATATTGGATGACGAATCGAGAATCACCCTCTGACAGTTGGAGTGAAAGAAGGCTACATCTACAATAGGCAGATCTGGCGGTAGGTAACAAAGGCACAGAATGAGAGTGCGGTTGTCACCATCAATGGCCAACCAGAGATCCTCGACCTTGGATTCGTGGGACAACAGACGGGTTACATTGAGATGTTTTTTAGTTGCAATAAGAATTCCTCCACCAGCAGTTTTAATTGATGAGGTATCGTGACGATCCCTCCTAAAAACATTATAACGCTCATCAATTGCTTCTCTGTCATAGACGCTGGCGTCAAAGTTAGTTTCGATTAAACAAATTATATCAAAATCTGCGCTAAGCAGGTTTAAATGGATTTCTGTAGTTTTAGATTTGGCTCTTCCTAAGTTTTGATAAAAAATGGTGGCCATAATTTGAGATAAAAATTAAAATGTATTGCAAGACCGAGCAAATAACACACAAAAGATTAACACTAATTAAAAGTCAGTTACAGTTCATTCAAAGATTGCATATTTTTAACCATGATTGCTCTGGCGGATTCATCTTTGCGCACATATATTTGACCGTACTTGACCCATACATATTTGTAATTCTTTGCCTTTGCTTCAAGCCTTGTCGCCGCATGAAGAGACTTCTGCTCGAGTGAAAGATGTTCCGATACAAAGATCCTGCGTGTATCACCACCCAAACCCAAATGGGACGTATTGAGTGCATCATTAGCATGAGTTTTGTTGTATCGATGCACCGCAGATAGCACCTCATCGCGAAGTCGAGGACTAGCTAATGAGATTAGTATATTACGTGGTCTGGATGAAGAAGCATTCATTTTTGCAACTCTGCGGCAAGCAAGTATATTGATGTCAGCAATCTGCAAGTTCACTGTATCACATAATTTCTTGAATAGATTAAGTACATTCTCGTTACGAGATTCAGAAACAGATTGCAATTCAACATTACAACTGCGTGATATTTTCTCAACAGAGCATAATCTGTTGTTCAGCTTGTTTAAATCCGACTGAAGACGAATATTCTCCGTTTCCAAATTCTTAATAATTTTATTCTTGGACTCAATGGCCTGTTTAAGCGTACTCTGTTCAGCGCAGATGAAGTCAGTTGTTCTTGTGAATTCGTCCTTTAGCAACTGGACTTCCGATTGAATTTCGTGTCTGATCATATTTAAGATATCTTCTTTTAAGGCGACTCGAAAATTCTCCATTAATGCAGTCAACGAGGCACTTAGTTTGTCATCCAGGAGGGTGCTGATTTTGTCCATGGTCACAGAGTCATCAGCCAATCCAGCATTTGAAGGCACGCATGAGTTAACAAAATCGATGGTTTCATCCGACTTATTAATCGATTCAGACATAGGTGACTCAAGTTCACGGCGCATAGAAGAGCGTACGACCGATTTCTGACGTCGAGAGATATTATTACAGGAAGGGCATGTCCACAACTCACGACTATCAGAAGTTAAGGCCAGAAATTGTTTCTTGACCATGTTAAGACATTGATAGTGATATTCGCACTTGCACAGATGACATTTCATAAATTGCATCGAGTCTATAGCTTTATGACAGCCTCCGCAAGTGACTTCGCCTTCATGCATTTTTCACGTGCCTGATCAATTTTATCAATATATCAGTAATGGTAATTTTGAGAAATATTGCTATTATTTTCCCACAGGCGCTCGAACAAAATAATAGATAGGTGGGTAAATTGATAGATTGTAAACAATAAAAATTTTGCTTATTTACTAATTGAAATCACCAATTAGACCACTGATCATAGCACTAAAATCACCACAAGATGCACATTCTTATAGGGTTTTACCAAGAAAACGTATAATCGACAAAATATGGAGTTCAACGATAAATCAATAACAAAACTTGGAGCAACACAATTAGTGCATGTTAACACATCTATATCCCATTGACAACTGTCAATGGGATATAGATGTGTCTATATCCCATTGAGATCCCATCTCAATGGGATATATCTATATCCCATGTATATATCCCATTCCCAATGGGATATAGAACTGTCAATGTCATATTTCATTTGTATATTGCCGAGTTAAATTACTAAAGTTAAATATTATAATCTTTTAAAAAGACATAAATAAGTATACGTAGTCGTAGCGCGTAGCGCCTGTCTACGAAAACGTGTGACCTACGAGCACTAAATTGCTTCTCGTGCAGTCGAAAGTGCATTCTAAACTCTTTGAATTATTATCATAATTCTGTACTCATATTCTGTCACAACAGGAGTTTGGGTAACTGCGAAGTGCAATTCACTAGGTAGCAATTAATTCGTGCAAAGATTAAATGTATCTCCGGAAAACTTATCTGCCTTGTTCTCTTTATTTAAAATATAATTTTGCTGAATCACAATGGCGGTAATTACAATACGTTTTAAATTTAGTATACTTTGAATAATGTCCAAAAAGCTTCGTGCCCAAGTTGTAAGAGCGGCGAACGTTAAAGATTTTGCGATCCAATTTCATGCCTTCGTGAACTCATGCACCAATGGTCTACCCACCAGAGAAATTTCACTAACACGAAGTTATGATTAATTGAGGCAATAACATCAAGACTATGTAACATTGTCCTGCCAATGAAATCCCCGGAGACAGAAAGCCTATCACAAATTCAGAGACGGCCCACGTACAACTACGATGAGCATTTTAAAACACGAATTTTAAATTTTACTTCAAACTCACATAATTGTTATATTTTTCGTCTAGATCTAATGTATTTAATTTAAATACTAAAAAAGTTATTTTTAATTTATTAAAGGCCAAAAACTTATAATTAATAATATATTAAAATTGTTAATAAATCTTCTATGCGTATATAAAAATCGATGTCCGTAATATGTTCCTTATGGACTCCAATACTGCTGAATTGATTACCGTGAAATTTTACATACAGGTTGTCAGTGATACAGAAAAGGATATCTGTATAAAAGAGGTAGGTTCATCCAGACAAAAATACTATTCCCGAGGGACGCGGACGAAGTCGCAGGTAAAAGCTGATTGTTATTAAAATATAATGATGCAATAAACTTATTGCACCAAACATAATAATATTTGTATCAAATATTGCTATAATATTAAAGTCCACTCCATATTAAAATAAAAATTTGGGTTATTAGATTTGGGATATGCGTTAAAATGCATCAAATTACTGAGACGCAAGTCTTTCGTTAACGCTTTTATGAGTATTAGATCGTTCCTCAAATTATAACAAGAAAGGGTTGAGCAAGTGGTTGTAATTCTCATTTAACTCCCGCCCAAACTATACGCTCCGACATGTCACGAGTGTGTAATTCATAACATTTTATGTGTGACCCTCCTACCTTCCGTTAAACTGAGATTACTATAAAATCACAAAAGTTAACTGCAACTCTAAAACATTTACGACAAAAGCCATTTTAGTTTATTGGTCAACAGTTATGCTGTAACGAGTTTTTAACTTTTTAATTAAAGTCAAGTAGGTTTCATTACTTAGCGCTGCAGCCACGTGTTGCTCTTACTGAAAACGCTACACTACAAAAGTCCGAGTTTAGACTTTCTCAAAAAACAATGCCTATACACACGGCACTCCCGTGAGCTTGATATTCCTTACAGTTCCGACTTTCATACCGTACACAAAGGGACTTCCTACGTCCCAACAAAAACTCATCCACGCCAGATGATATGTCTATGGCGAGAAATTGAAAAAAGAATGTGTATATATCTTCGTTCTATGTACGCATAGAATTTTCAAGGGAGGCGTTTTTTTCTTCTTTTCGTTGAAGAAAACTGTAGCGGATGCGCGAAGGTAGACAAAAGGCGGGCATTCTATACTTAGTTAGGTATCTGGCGCGAGTAAAAGCGAATGTAGATGAGCCTAGTGGGCCCCTCTCTCCGCGCCCCTGCTTAACTACGAACACAAAAGTCCTTACATAAATCTTGTCCTTGCGAAAACTCGTGGCGCCCGCTCACCTCTCGAGGTGACTGCGTATACCCTCCCTCGGATGTGTTCGATAACACAACAAATTAGAATGTTGCTTCGCACCCTACCGAATACACAATGATAAAAATGTGGATTTACCGCTCTGTAGAACATTTTATTGAGTTTCAAAGTATCATTTTTATGCGTACTAACTCTCGTAGACGGCATTGATTTGAATTATTATATTTAACTTTATGTATCTCATTCGCATCAGAACCAGTATGGAAGAGGACAGTTAGGAGAAACGTAGAAGAAGAGCTAATACTCTCTTGTTCAAGTCTTACCAAGATTATGAAAATACTAAAATGTTCTACTAACAATACCTCATAGGTTGCTTAGAATAAGACTTACTGCTATTTTCTAAGATAATTATAGTTTACATTTTATTACATAAGTGTTCCTGGAACTTGAATTAGAATATTAGAATTACTTCATGAATTTGAAAAATTGTTTCAATATTTGAAAGATATGTTAAAGATGGATATAGAAAAATAGACACCAAGTAATAGATTGTTTAAATTCGTTTGAAGTCGGCAAGAAAGTCTTAAATCGTTTGATCGTTGATTCGTTGATATATTATAGACGATGGACAGCTACCATCGTCTATAATATAAATCTTTCTCTTTAAATAAACTAAGTGTATGCAAATGAAAGTCTACTGTGGTTGAATATATTTCTAAATCTTTTTCTTAAACATTCTTAAACGTGTATTTTATTAATATTTATTACTTTATTGCTATCGAAATAAAGCGGCAAGTGTTTACGCCACGTTATTTATGTGAAAGTTAGGAAGTAACTGTCAAAAACAGCACTGATTAGCCGGTTAAAGGGCTCCGGAGATTGGACCCCTTCGCAAATATATTCTATAAGTTTATTCCTACTAAACGCTTTCAATGAAAATGAGACTATAAAGTTTCCGGGCGACGCAGAGTGATTCTATTACGAATATGAAATGTTATTACCTCGGACGGATTATAAGCAGGAGCAGGTTCTTACAAATGAAATTGCTTTCCTCCTTTGGAATCCATTTTAAGGATGAATGATATAATTCTTACGAGTAAAGACTTTGTCAAGCTGAGTACGCATTTATTAGAATGAAACCGGATTACTTATAACAGGCCGGCCCTCTTTGCCGACATAACGCGGTGCAGATTTTTTTCAATTATGTGATAATAGCCTACGTTAAGTAATAAGACAAAATGTTGGTATGTTTTGTAAACAACTTTCCTTTTGTTTATCCGTATATTAACTAGATACGTTTCAAGAATATAGCGCATAAATTACTACATTTTTATTATGGTGTTAACCTAAGTATTTAAGCTGACCTATAAATAATACACAAATAGAATATTTAAAAAAAAAAATTAGTTCTCTAAAATTATTAATTTTAGAGAATTGCTAATCATTTTCAATAATAATATAACGAGTCATTTTAGATTTGGGAATATAAGTATTTATATATATTTTTTGCTAATTGTCTTATTACGGCTGGCGACTAAAACTGACATAATGCCGCAATACGTTTCTTGCGGACCTAGAAATAAATACAAGCTGGATGAATTGAGAAGCCAACTGCAAAAACACACCTTCCACGTAACAGCACAGCTGTTTTAACTTGTCAATTGAACAGTGATTTAAGTTTGCTATTTAAAACGGGAAGAGAGACTGCGGTTGTAGTAATGACCAATTTGTTTCAAGGTGCGGGCTTATCGCAGTTCAGTTAACATAAACTTGTTTAAGGGTAATTTGACCAGCGTTCGACGGCACCAACTTCGCTACTGGGAATTCGGCAAATTGTAATTCGGATTCCGTGAAACAATAACTCTCTATTGTTTTTGCTTTAACAATGTAATTCGATAATTTATTGTTTAAACCGCGTACCTTCTTGATGTTTGGGGGAACGAAACTGTCTTCTGAGATTATTTACTTGCCTTAGATATGGGTTCCTGAGAGAAATGTGAATAGATCCGCCCAAAGTCGATAGCATATTATATCCTTTTGAACTTGAAGATATGAACACCTGTCTATTATTGTTTGCGCGGTTGATTTAAATATTACATTTATTATTTTTACCAACATGAATTAAATTATTCAAGAATCAAGTGATCATTATTTCAAATCTACTACTGGATGGAATACATATGATAGCTACCCATCTTTCTAAGTGTAAATAAAACAGTTTACATTGCTGATGCAACACCGAATCAGAAATTCAAGTTTATACTATACTCAAAGACTGTGATATAAGATGCCTACCTATGTCATATCTTACTTGGTTCATAAATATGGTTATTTTTGAAAATAGAACATTACCTTTTACGCCATATTCTTTTTACCACACAGCAATCATGAAGTCTTACCTGAAAAAAAAAAAAAAAGTTTTCAATAAATTTGTTATAACTTTTAAACTTGTTTGAGTAACTTCTGTGTAAAATAAAGCTCTATTGTGTATATATTGCGAGGATATTGACGCCTGAGGATAGAATAGAATTGATATAAAATCACCAACAAATAGATCGAAAGAAAAAACAGAAGACAATTTTGAATTTTTAAAAATTAATTTATCATTTAGATATTTCAAATACTCTCTATAGAAAGAGAAATCTAAAAATCTCCAATCACTAAAAATTTAAAATTTAAGTAATTTCATATTCAGTTTTTAATTGTATATTAATTTAATCTCCGCCTTTTTATTATGTGTAGTTTAGCAAAATTGCGGCAGAGAAATTGCAAATGTAAATTTTGTGCAAGTATAAATAGGAAACTAGTCCTCTTTCTAAACAGTGACGATAAAAGTGTCTTTTTTCCTAATTTAAAAGCAAAAGAGACATAACCCAACTTTACGGCACTATACGTAACTTAGTGTAAGTTATATGCGGGACATAATTCGCATGTCGCCGTTTTATTACAATTTAACATCGCTTCACAGGTGTAAATGGGACGGTTGTTGTGAGTGTGTCACTGGGCGAACGTTATTTCAAGGGTCCCAATGATGTTTAAAGTTTACGAAACTCAATTTTAACTGTAACGTTTCAAAGTCTTCGGTTTTATCACTTTTACAGAGCTACAGGTTGAGATTAAGCTTCTCATTCTTTTTTTAATGCGCAAAAAAAATTACTTCGTAATAATAACAATGAATAGCTAAATTCAGCAGTTTTATTTAGAGTTTTTCTTAACTTTTTTTATTTCTAAAATAAAGCGCGAAAAACAACAAAATGAAAAAAAAAATCATTTTACATAATTATAACAAATACCGTTAACAACTTCGGATATACATACATATACAAATTGTAGATAGGTACTGTGCATCTTGAAATTTAAATACCTCGATATTCTTTTACATTAAAATCCAAAACTGCTCATTCAATGAAATTTTAGAATGTGTATGGTTGGTTCTAGTAGGTATGAAGGATAGCATACAATGTGGTGGCGATGACCAGAAATAATATGTGGCTCCTGCGGGGAATTAGTGTACCGAACTTGAACTGCTTCGTACGTGTAGATTTCACAAGCGGCGATTGTTTATCCAGACTCCTCAGCGTTTCTTCATGGAATCCAGGATGAATCCAGGCTATGGTTTCTACTGCCGGTTGATGATTTTTCTTCACAAGCTACACGCAACCACTCAGTTAAGTAAACAGCGGATTTAATATAATGGGGTCTAATACAATTATTGCTTATAATCGCACAGCTAAACTTGACTTAGGACGCAAGCGTCAGAGAATGAGAGAGCTGATTTAATGTTAATCTGCAACATAACTACCCATATTTGAAAAAATATTTCCCTTCTTGAAAGTTATTCCACATGGATATTGGCTATTATTATTCATATTAACTTCCCCAATTGTACTCGGACGAAGACGGGAAGCATTGGCCTAGTTGCCTATATATACATAAATATGGTTCTCCCTCAACATAACTATATGTAGTAGAAAATCTAAATATATTTCAAAGGAGAAGCAGTTACAACTTTCACCACCTACTTAACCCATTAAGTCCTTTTTAAGCTGCGTTCACTGTGATTATAACATTATTAATAAGATCAGCTAATAGAATTTCAATATTATTTTCTTTTCCTAATTCGTGTTATCCGTTTACTTTTGCTTTTCCCGATAAAAAAATCCCGTAAAATGAGACTTCTACTTAGTTAAGTAAACTGTTTTAATCTGTTAAAGCTAACAACTAAAAAATCGAGAACTTTTTAACTGAAATAGCAAAAACTGGTTTTGTTTGTTATCGCTTTGTCCAATTAAATATTCATTTTACGTGTACAAAAGCAATTTTTGTATATCTACTCAAAAATTCAAATGACCTAATTTAAATTATCTACCAAACTACTGTAGTAAACTCACTTCCTAGTACAGGCTATTAACTTAATTGAGGTAAGTTAACAAGACTATTAGTAAAGTTAAAAGGAATCTTTATTTCTCAATTTTCATTTTCAAAAATGGATTTCCTTTCTTTAGTCTTCATTTCATTTTAACGCAGTGAATTATCACACTACAAATATTAAAAACATTTTTGGTAATTAAAATATTAGTGAGTAATTAAAACTTAAATCATACAAGTTAATATATCAATACTAATATTCTAAAGAAAAATGGTTTGTATTTTTGTTTGTAATGAATAAACTCAAAAACCACCGACTTAAAAAATTCTTTCACCTATAGAAATCTACATTATCAGCGAGTAACATAAGCTATTTTTCATTAAGTTACGAGGACGAAGTCGCGCGCAACAGCTAGTATAGTATATAGTAAGTGATTATTGTTACTCGCTTATCTCGTTAACAAACAATCTTCCTAAAGGCCGGTGCAACGGCGCGTGAGAACCCGAGACGCGACCCACGACCTGCCTGCTTCTGACAGCCAGTAGAAACAAATCGCTACTGATACACATTAATATACCCAGTAGGTATACATACATATGGGGATACACATGAGTAGATACGGCTACAGTCTCTATACATATCAATACCTTATAATACGTTGTATTACAACGAGCAGCGAGATACACCCACTTAGTGGACTATAGCCAATAGTTCCTCGCATAGGAGAGTGATGTAATAAATTTAATACAGATTTAAATGCTTATTACTCGTTTTGAAACATGTTTTGGGCGAAGTAATAGTGCGCTTAGTAGATCCTTTAATGCACAGATTAAAAATTAATATGGGATATTGTGTAATTATTTTAATATTAAATAAATGATTTTTATGATAAAATGTAGTTATTTTTTAATAAGCATAAAATATAAGGCCAGAGTATGGTTGTGATTATGAAACTAAAAAAAAAATGGCGAGTCCAAATAATTTTACACAACTACAGAGATAGGCCGATAAAAATTAAAGCAGTGTCAAGAAAATGAAAATTATTAGAATATCATTTAACTCAACAACTTCTGGAGCCGCATCATGCTCCTTGACAAATTAGATTTTTGTTAGGTACCTACTTATTGCTGGCTAAGACGAAATTACTGGTGACTTTGACTCAAGTGCAGGCTTTTAAACGTGAATTAGAGGCCGCGTCGCTCAAGCGTTAATAGCGTATTACGAGTATGACGAAGTGGGTGTCGCCTTGTAAAAATTATGTAGCCATTTCGAGTTTTTCAACGATAAAATCCTTCGTGTCCGCGTAAATTAATCAGCAGTGCATCGAGCGATTTTGTTATAAACTTATCAGTCGACCTCATCTATCGGAAGTCGATATTAATTTGGCTATTCATTGCCGTCCATTTTTAGATAAAAATTTATCTCAAATATCTACTATATTATTTTTGTTTGACTCCGAGGTAAACTCTGATTTTTTCTTTCGATTTGATTGATATGATTTCACATTTGATAAATATGATAAATAAACAAATAATGATAACCATAGATATTATGTACATTGTACATATGTATTCAAATACATATTTATAGTATTTATACATATACATTGTACATGTATTTATAGATATATGTATAAAAATAATTGAATTTTGCGTACATAAAAAGACCCAGTTTTTATATTTAAGGCCATTTGCCTTTTAAATTTTTTAATAAAGAACATATTTTTACTCTTCAATAAGTTAAAAATACTTCTCAAATACACACAAACAAAGTTGTGGGCAACAGTTAGTAAGTTATATTTTAATTGTGAGAATGTAACGTGTGTTAGAATTTCCTTGGTAAGGGTTTCAACAAACAGGTCGCTTAAGCTTTTGTCTGCATGTATACCTTGGTGTGTGTTTGAGGGTCGGGATATTATAACATTGTAGGGTCAACGGTACGTAGCAACATAATCGGGCGCCCGGCCGCCATCTGCCGGAAGTTTTACAATGTTTATGAGCTCCATCGGGAAGCGTACATAAATTCCGACGATTGGACGTGTACAAACGATAAAGCGATACAATGGTTTAACCGTATTAAGCTTGGTAATTGTTTGCGTTGAGGACTCATTATATGTATAAATATGTCGAATTTTGTTTAGTCCATTGTATGTAGCCTACTGTTTATACTCTGTAGAAACCTGACAAACAGCACATTTGCTGTGTAAACTAATTTAATTTAAATTGATCCCCCATTATACTCACACAGCAGAAAATTATAATGAAAAGTTCGATACAGAGAATATATAGAACTAGCTGGTGCCCGCGACTTCGTTTGCATTGAAAAATAACAGATATTACGCCTGACATACATTGACGTTCAACATAATACTTTTGCCAAGCGTTTAATCTTTATTTTGAGATAGCTAGTGCACGTGTTAGCGCCATGGGTGGAAGACTAACTTAACAACACCCGAATAATATATTAGTCTTTGTCTTCGCCCGCGTAGATTATTCAGCCTATATTCATCCTGAAATTCAATTCTAACTATTGGTGAAAGATTTATTTTTTTGTTGATGAATCGGATGAGTAGTTTCGAAAATTACCTTCTATATACAAACAAATAAACAAAAACATACAAACTTTACCTCTTTATAATATTAGTATAGATTCTGTATTTAATCCCTTATATCGGCCTCGAACATCGCGTCTTCGATACATCGTGAGATTTTTCGAAAGAAAAGCTACTCGCAGAAACTTCCATTCCAACTCCCGTGTAATCTTACTTATAAAAATAAACTTTTGCATTAACTGATTCTAAATCAGGGGTGAGCAACTTTGCAATGTGGGCTAAAGCTTTCCACCGAGTCTCCGTGGAAGTTGCGGACTCAATCAATCGGAAAATAGAAACAAATAAATACACGCTTAGTAGTTTTGACTTGATAAGCGTAAGAAGACTTGGGCGCTCAAATTTATGGACGACTTCGGCAGATAATGTAAAAGTTGGCAGATAAGACTGGCTTTAGTAGTCTCCGGCGGAGCCAGGCACGGCTAAATATAAGTAGGCTTACAGGACTTCGGATATGACTTATAAAATGTGCTTCGGGCACATTTTACACTTTTATATTTTAACAACAAATGCACAATTTCTTGTTTTTACGCTTTGCATGAACATAAGATACATAATAAATTTGTAAACAACCTGTTTGCAAAATGTTTACATTTTTAAATTGCTAGATATTTTCATATGACACAGTGCAATACCTGAAAATTGAAACGAAGGAAACATCTATTCTTTACAGAGGCACAATAGGGATGAAAGTCAGCTTTCGCCTCATACCATTATAATGTTATCATGGTTTTTAATGTGAAGAGTCTCTAGAAGGACGGACGCCGCATTTTACTATTAACACTATACTATGCTAATAGACCTAGACCTATTAGCACTAATAATATATAATGGTAATTAGTTGATATAGGTAAGGCAAACTAAGCAAAAAGTGTAATAAAAAGAAAATAAATTATTATGAGACGTTGAGTTGTAGCGCATATGATATTTTTATATAAAGATTTCTATTGAATAGAAAACGACAACTATTTTGTAAAAACATACGCTTTGAATGAAAAGAATCTTTTGTTTAACCAATGCGCTCTAGGCTTTGGATGCGTCTACGATATTCCCCGCCCTCTCCTCTTTTGGGGTGCTCATGACGATAGAGACTGTACGTGTTGTACTTGTGCAGGGCGAAGTGTAATAATTAAGGTGCAAAGATACCCGAAGTCTTCCGGCGAGAGCGGCTCGAGGGCTCTTCAGCGGTTGGCTGTGTACTCAGAACCGCCGAGTGTTGCGTAGGCAACCGTTATTTCCTCTATTCCGTGCGTTCAAAAGATTCAAACCACCTTAATTGGGCTAAAGTTGATTTTTTGTTGCGAGAGAATCATTAATATTTTAATATAAATACCTCAAATGTTTGTTTATCAACAAATGTTTGTGCCTTGAAATGAAATATACGAAGAAGATTCCTTAACAAATTGTTAATCAGATTACACACGTATGCCGGTTTTTCTCTCTCTCACTAGCTATGAGAGAAAATTGTATAACTTCCAATCACACATAACTAAATTTAACTTAGAAAAGTGCATTACTTGAACCTACGTTGTTCGTGTCGGCAACCGAACTTTCTTCAAATAGGGCTATCAGTACATAATTTTATTAATGCTTTAATTATTTCTATGCTTTAAAAATAAATAGAGGCGCGTTGAAACTGCGAGACATCGAAATCCAATCTTATTACAGACGCTCTAACTTATACTCCACATTACATTAATTTCTCGGGAGACATCGAGCAAACTAAGCAATAGCAGCTGCCCGTTTTGGTTTCATGTTTATTGAGAAATTGCCTAATCTCGAAGAGCTACAAAACAAAACCACATTGGAAATGTTGAACTAAAGTATTTCTTCTCTCCAAGGATGCTAGTTGTACCCTTGTCTGCGCCAACCGATCACACCCTTAAGGCTCCCGAATTACTGTCCGGGCTGATTACCGCCCTGTACCTCCCTCGTTCGCCCGCGCTCCTATCCCGTCCGGTACCCTACGTCAACTATTATTTGTGTTCCCTACTTATAATTTGCGCTCTGGAAAAGTTCGACAAACACCACTCATTTTATTAAATATAAGAAAACTTTCACTGAGCTTCTGTAGTGCGCTCTGGGATCTCTTGTAAGTTTTATCCGATTATTTTTGCACTCAACTCGAACCGAAATAGATAATTGCGTTAATAATGTTATTTAATTTCCGAGTCAAGATATAATAGGGCCAATATACATATTTCAGTATAATAAATCTCATTTGAATAACCCGTAAAACCTCTTTAATGAATTGCCGCTGACTTTAATAAGTAATAAATATTTATGTATGTGAACGCGTTCCACGGAGAAAATAAATTTTCATTTATCGCCTCCTCTCCTTATTCTCATTAGAGAAAAAGATGAGAAAAACATTTATCAACAAACATCGGCGAATATATATTTTTATTCTACACATCTCCTCCGCAAGTCATAAAGGTACACACAAAAAGGCAACAGATTTTAATGCTCTTACATTCTTGATTTTTCTTCAAAACGGAAAAATGTGTTCATTGGCGCGAAACAAAATCATCGTCCCAAATACGTCTCTCAACAACAAAGGCCGCCTCGGTACGTGTTTTACATATTTTTCTTTAAACACAACGCAATATTTACTGGCTTACATATATCGTCTTAAGGGGATAAACAATGGAGTTGTAAATATGTGCCTGGCGAGGGGCGCGACTGTTACGAGACGACGCAAAACTCTTGCATCATTATTCGAGATCAGCTAAGATATATTTTTAACTACACTTTCCCACTTAATTTATTAATTGTGTAATAATATCCTATTCACTCGAAACGTGTGAAACTATATCTATATCTATTATAGATAAAGGGTCTTTAATAAAGTAATAAGTTATTTATATTTTTATATATTTTCTAAATAGTTTTATTTATATATTTTTATACTAGCTGGTGCTCGCGACTTCGTCCGCGTTAAAAATAAAAAAAAAGCAATAAAACGCTTGACCTCGTGTTGCTTTTGTGTTGCTGTGTTGCCAGGCGTTAGTTTTTTATTTTTTATTTAAAAAGTCGGGAATAGTCCTTTTTTCTGGATGAAAGGTACCCTATGTCTTTTCTGGTGTTCCAGACGTGTTGTATGCAAAATTTCATGGTGATTGGTTCAGTAGTTTTTGCGTGAAAGAGTTACAAACATCCAAACATACTTTAGCAATTATAATATTAGTATAGAAGTATAGATGTATAGATAGGAAAAGTAGCAAAAATATTTTCTTTTGTGCTTAACCTCTATAACATTATTCTATCGGTTTCCTATTTTTTTCTGTGTTTAATCAACGGCGACATTACAGTCAAGAGGTGTACAGTCATGTTATAATAGGCGTGTGACTGTTGGCTACGGTCCATCTTAAATAAATATATCAAAGGCCAAGTTGGTAGTTAAACAAAGTCTGATTCCTTGTGACTTATATCAAAAACATTTTAAAAGAATGCCAGAAATTACTACAAATTTCATTTATGAATATGAATATACGAAAACAACCTGTATGACCTGTAAAATTCTCGGTTAGAAAATGAATTATTTTAACAATTAATATACTTGTAGCACTTGGAAGATCCTGCATTGATGGTGAGAACATATAAATTGCTTAAGTGCTGTATAAGAAGCGATACATCAACTTGGTCGCTAATGAACAACAAGTAACATTGAGCTGAGTTCAAATTAATCTCACGTTAAACTTATTATGGGTAACACTCATCTTACTTGCGCTGTGAACTATCCTTCACCGTTTACCTGACGCGTACACTTTGTACTAGCGAAATTTTGTCTTATGCTAAAATATATACTGATCAGATATAACTTTAAAAGGCTTCCACTTAAAATGTTAATGGTTCGTTTACGTTTCTAGTGCTATGTTAAAAAATTTGAAATTATTCGTTTTGTGAACAAAAACAATCAGTTGCTATTATAAGTTTTATATTTTTCTATTAGTGAGTCATGAATTCAAAATTTAAGACGTAGTATAATTCTATTAAAATATATTATAATAATAGTTTTTTAGTAAACTGCTTTTGGTATTTAGATTATCTGGTTTGTAAATCTATACTAAATCTATATTTTCTCTTTATAATATTAGTATAGATGGTGAGTATTAAATAAGTGTTAACTTAGCTAAAAATGACAGATTACTCTGGAAATCACAATATATGACGTCAATCATACCGTTTGTTTTAGATTTTAAGTGCCCGACAAAAACTAGTAAATTATGAGCAGGTATAGGTGTGAACACAGTAGAAGGGTGCAGTCGGACGGGGAAGATGGATCGCTGAGGTAATCAGTTAATGTATTATGCGGTTTAAACTGCAACCAGAACCGGCGACTAGTAATGGTGTGTACATTATCCGTCGACTACATCCATGAATTGTAACTTTTATTTACCCATTTCGTTTTATTATAAAAACTAGATGATGCTCGCGACTTCGTCCGCGTTGAAAATTCAAAAATAAATAGGTGAGCAATATAACGTCTGACCTCTTGTTGCTATAACACTTTGGCCTGGCTTTAGTTTTTTATTTTATTTTAGATGATCCCTTGGGGGCACTTATTTTTTCTAGATGCTTTTCTTGTATCCCTGACAACGTATGCAAAATTTCATGATGATCGGTTGACTAGTTAAGGCGTGAAAAGGTTACAAACAGACAGACGTACAGACAGACAGAGTTACGTTTCCCATGAACATATTACGTTTTATAAATGTATTGATTTCTTTTAAATTAAACCCTAGAAAATGTACAGTATTTCTGTTTTGACAGATGTCTGCCAAACAATTATTCACTTAGCTACCTTTGAAACGGGTTTAAAGTAAATTTAAATACGGAGTCATAAAGCTTCGTTTTATTCTCGACGTTATTCCAAAGGCTCGCTAAGTTAATAATGGCTTGTGAAATGACAGCTGTCAAAACGGGTCTATTATATTGTTCAAAACATAAAAATATTAATTTTATTATATTAATATTATCGGTGAAAAAGTAGCTCTTCTAGGTTTTTTTTTTTATTTGTATAGGAGATAGCTTACCCAGGCCGATTCAACGTAAAGTAACGAAAAATCATTTTTGTAAGGAATTTAGAGATGTACATAGCATAAGAAAAATTAACAAGAAACAAAGGTAAGTTAAGAATAAAATAAAACTAAAAACTTTTTTCTACAAAAACACCAACAAAGCAATGTACCTAAAATAAGGTGCACATTTAAAAGACAGATGGCGTCGTTCGGATAATTTTTGTTATCAGCCGCGAGAGTACGACCCCACGCTCGTTTACTAAGACGACCGTTTCCTGTGACGTTAAGTCCTTATAAAGGTAACCATTCTACTAAAAAAAGTCCTATTTATGCGATAAGAGTGTCCTTGAAACCCGCCAAGTGATAATCCAGACTTGCTTTATAAGTATCAATAAAAATACCCCGATTTACTTAAAAAAAGGTAACTTGTCTATGGATATCGGAATTTTGTGTCTAGATCTAGACACCAAATTCCGACATCCATAGTTATAGGCGTGTTTCTCAAAAATGTTACAGTCCCAGCTTGAACTATAAATCACAAGCCTGATATGATTATAAGACATGGCATAGTCAGCAGTTCGCAAAGTGTAGTTATCTCTGAAAATGGAGATAACGCATGTAGAGGACCAATACTTTATCTTGAAAGTTTTGATTTATTGGATATTGTTTTATACACACCGGCAATCTTACGATGTCGGATTTGTAAATCATATCTGTATGATTAATGGCATTTCTGACACCTAAAACATCCAAATTTGTGTGAAAATAATAGGATAATTCATATTATAAACTATTAATAAAATCTATAAACAAAACTCTCTGGTCTGTCATCTCTGGGTACTTTCTAACCGCTAATATCAGTGGCAGTTTAACTCCTCATAGCCTTACAAACCTTTATTCATGTCTGTTTTAACTATAACATAATAAGATGTTAACATAATAAGTATAAATTAAAATAGTTTTAACTCGACAGAACTGTTGTCTCAATTTTATTTAAATTATTTAGTCTTCTCATTGAGAATTTTAATGGTATGCCTAAATAAATTGAAAGAAACGAATTAACAAGTTTTTATTGTATTTAAAGTAAGGGACAAATAATTTTAAATTAATAAAATAAATTAATCATTTGCAAATTAACATAGATGAATAGGTATTATACGTATAAAAACATAGATGAATATAGTGATAGCAGTCACTAAAGAAAACAATATCACAATGTCCATTCAATAGAGAATGTTGCAAATAGGCACAAAACAAATTAAGATTCAAGCTCATATTTCAGCTGGAAGTGACACATTCGTTATCGACAATGGAAGCCATTTTACCGGTTCGATTCCTCCAATCATTCCGCCACGCAGAAAGTAATTTCAAGTACTTACTGATGCGGATGAGCGCTTACTAAGACATCTATTTTTGAAGGAACGCATTCCTTGATCCGTTAAATCAGAGATGAAGAAGTGGAGCTAACTTCCGCGCATATGTGAACGTTCGTACGCACCGTCTCACTCGCCGTCAACTGTTTTGCTCGCAAAAACACGAGATTATTCTGAACACGCCGGCATTTTGACGTAAAATTTAATGAATCCCATTCCGAAAGTTGGAGCTCTTGACGGCATTATGTATGGTACTTCACATGCCAAATTAGTTTTTACTCGTGCTCCCTGAAAATAATACCTGCCTAGAGAACTTGTTGTAAACTGTGCTATACATAATACAAAACAATATAGGTGCAAGTAAAATATGTGACTGGAGCTAGTGGAGTATCGAAGGGGCTAGGTGGCGTCGTCCCGCCAGTGGCTAGTAACAATGACGACGCAGATTAAAAGGGTCGATAACGTAAAATAGCAACGTGAAAACGTGGCGAGAAAATAGCATTATTAACCTCTCGGGCATAATACGCGCGCCACTGCGCCAGATATGGTAATGATTATGTAAATCCTCTTCTCACAGGTACATCTCCGGGACGTTATATACTTATTAAAACCAAGATTGCCAGACCGAGGGGATTGTCTCATATAAAAAAAAAAACTCTGCCCAACATTCAATGTATTCAGCAAGTGTTTATCGGCGTTAAATTTTTACGGTGTTGGTAATTCGAAATCTCTGGTTTCCTGAAATCGGACCATCGACGTCGCAGTTTTACTTGGCGACTCTCTTTTCAATTTTCTTAGTTTCCCGTTCGAAGTAAGGAAGCATTGTATGGCCAGATTCTTATCTCTCTCAAAAGCTATTTAGCTAAATGGAATTTACAGAGCCCGCACTGCAGTTCGACGAAGTACATTGTAATATTTAAAATCGCGAAATTTAAGACTAAATCCAAGTATTGTGTTAAGTGTCTAAGATTTCTCAAGATTCTTTTTACAATCTTTCCGTCGTCGTGGCTTCTTTACACTATGCACTTTCCAAAATTGAAAGGGGGTTCGCCTGACAGAAATAAAATCGTATCACAGGCTTGAGTTGAAACGAACTCGAGATAAACATTTCGAAGATTTTATTAAGCACGCAAAATATACAGTTCCCGTCTATAACCGATAAACATTCCCAACAAATACAGAAGCGTTGTTGAAGATATTTAACTTATAGCGTCTAATTGAGTTCCCTTAATCAAGAGCAGAAGTTTTCACAAGTGCTTAAATTATTTACCTCAAACATAAAACATCCACATTCAAAGCGTTTCTCGAATATTTTCGCTTACACAGACGTCGGGCACAACACAAAGTGAATTATACGAATAGAAAATATTGAAAGCGCCCTGCGAGCATCAAAAATACTGACGCTGAATCTTGTTAATGAACTTAATGAGTAAAGAAACTGGAAATTGTATCGTGAATTGAAGTTCCCGAAAGCATCCTGCAAGTTTCCATTCTAGAATGCTGTTTAACACTGTAGAAACACTCGAACAACTTTGTCAGATAGAACAAAATGGAAAGCACCCTAAAATAAATAAGACTAAGATGTCACATCATGTTACTTCGTCTACTTAAGACTTTCGTAATTAAAAACTTTCAAAGAAGCAATGGTAGTAATACTTGGCTGCCGACACAAAACATGCAGATTCAAATCCCGGTCAGGCATGCATCTGAGTCAATTTTCAATTTCGTAATAATATGCATTTCGTAACTTGCCTTTAATGGTAAACGGTAATATTCGCGCGGAAAACCATGTTGATAACGAATTATCTTCAAAAATTCGGAACAGTGTGGTGTAGCCCATATATCATCACATATAGGAAGATCTTATTTCTCATTGTATTACCCACCCTGATCAAATCAGATTTAAAAATTGCTCGGGTAGTCTCTTTCTATCATTTAAAAAACGTTTTATATGACTGCTTGTGTTGTATGCTCCACAATATGAAAATAATAATAAATTTGTAATACTCTATATAGATTCAAAGAGAACACCTTAATTGTTATCCCAATTGAATCCCAAGAAAACAGTGTGAAGTAAACTGAAAACAATGCATAATAAAATGAAATTAAGAATACTTAACTTTGTTCGTCTTATAACGTCAGTGTAAGTAAGTTGTTCGTCAAGCAATCAAATGAAATCAAAGAAAATCCATGAACTCAATGACTTATGCTTAAGTGAGTGGACATTGTCAACTGGATTCCTCCGGTACAAATTTACATTCAAAGTGGGTCTGCAGTTACAGTAGTCAGGACATGCGGAGTCCGGGAGTGAGGTCCGGGGTGCAATTGCCGGGGATTGCGTCCGTGGTCTTGAGTGCGCGCCGGACCGAGCAGGAAGTAAGCTCTTCTCCCGCCATTCGGACCGACTCGCACGAAAACTAAATAGATTGACGTGCACTTTTTCTTATATTTCTTGTATTCGTTTAGTCATAATAACATTTATGACTAGCAAATCCTGATCGTAGCTGATCCTGGCCTTCGCTGCGGCGTACGGCGGAGGACTCTGTTCACATTTTTTTTTTTTAAATAAAAGTAGCTTATGTACTCCCTATAATATCAGCTATCAGCTCATGAAAGTCTTGTCAAAATTAGTCCAGACGTTTCGGAGATTAGCCGGGATAAACAGACAGACAAAAAATTCTAAAATTGTTTTTTTTTTTATATTATAAGTATACTAGCTGAGCCCGACCACGCTTCGCTGTGGTTTTCTTTGACGTTCAACGGTCAGCGGCTGCCATAAAAATTGCTAACTTCCACTTTACACGTTGGTGAGTTAGTTCTCCTTGCTTTCGGTAGATGGCGCCGTAAAAAAAAGCGAGATTATATTATTGTTACGCAAAATATAGATAAGAACAATCCTTGAAGGGGATTGCATATTGTGTAAAAATTTCAAGTTATCCATCGGCTAGTTTTCAAGTTTTTGAGAGATACACAAACCAACACAACATTTTTAAATAATATATATAGATAAGTACCGCATATTATTTGATAGCAGTTATTTTGACATTGCAAACAAACACTTTATATCAATTATATTTATTGACGACACGTTTGGTCTAGTGGCTAGTAACCCTAGCTGTTAACCAAACGGTCGCGGGTTCGAATCCCGCTAGGGGCAAATGTTTATGTGTTAACATTTTACCTTTGTACCTGAGTCATGGATATTTTGTATTTATAATATGTATGTATTTACAAAAAAAAAGTAATCTAATATGTATTATATCAACTGTCTGGTATCCATAATACAAGCATTAGTTGCTTACTGTGGAACTAGATGGTGCTGTGTGGAATGTGTGAAGATATAAATTGATACATAAAGATATAAATTTTTGTGGTAAATGTCATTTATACTTAATTTAATAACGTAGTGTCGTATAATAAAAATATATTTTTGCATATTGTTTCTACTGAAAACCGATGTCAAAATTATATTTATTGTTTAAGTAAGAAATTTTAATTAAATAGCATTGTAAACAAAAACGCATATAATATTAGATATATATTTTTGGAACGTCCATTAATTTTTTATTGTCTAATTCTGAAGGTAGGGCGAAACACTTGCTATGTCTCTAGGAATGAAGCTAAGTTGGATCGCCAAAGGTATTTATTCACTCTAGCGTGTTTATCACTGGGGAAGGGGTCTACGGATACCCTTCCGAAGCCTCAATGAACGATGAGCAGTTTTAATATAGAGCAGTAGACTTTCTATAACAATATTATGAGTGCTACACCATTTCTATAATATTATATTGCAGAAAATTAAACAGAGACATGGTTTTCTGCCATATAACAATTGAACCACCGTGTATTTACTATTATGATACCTCTACATAAATATATCTACCACATTATGTTACAGCAACGTCTATAGTTTTTTTTTATTTACTTTTTTCCAAATAAATTTGAAAAAAATCGTAGACATCGCAGATTCTATATTTGGGCCTCTTGATTTATGTGTTTCTAAACTTTATAGCAACTGGTTGTATTCGCATACGAGGCGCTGTAATATACCGTAATAATTTTTCAAAATTAATTTAAGTTTTTTTTATCCTAAGCTATGCTAAATCTAAGCTAAACTGACTATCCACTTGGTGGTAAGTGGTAAGCTACCGTAAAAGAACGGAAAGGAAATACCTATATAAGTTCTTGGTTACTTGGTTAATGTTTTAGTCCATATCCCTACCCTTTCCAAATCTCTTATCCTTAATCCTACTATGGTCGCACATTGCAGCACCTGTTGTGTCTTTGGCTATAGGTGACGGTAGCCACCTACCATCAAGTGGACCGTCAGCCTGTCTAACGGACTTAACTAAAAAAAACTTTTATTATACAATAATGAATTTTAATACCACTATAAGAAAATCATTTTTCATATGCAATAGATGTTCACAACAATTATTGAGTTATTAATCATGGTTTATTAAGTTGCACAAGTCAAGAATAACTAAGAAAATCTAATACTATTTTTTTTTTCTTTTTCAAATAACTTTATGATCTCCACATAGGAAAAAGAACAAAAACGAAATAATAGAAATGTGATTTCTAATTGTATAGATTTTTTTTTTATTTACGAGGTCGAAGATAAAAGTAACGCGAAAGCAATTATCCAATCAATCAAACAATTCATCTTGTTCAAGCAAAAAATATTTGAAGAGTAATTCCATACAAAAAGGGAGACAGCAAAATTGACACTAGATATAACAAAGAAATTGCGAAATAATAACGGCAAAAACCAAGTCTCCAAAACTCACGTCAGACACTCAGTAAAATGAAATACGTAGCCGGCAGCGGCACCGGCACCGGCCTTCGGCAAATGGTTTAATATCGAAATGTGATCACTTAGCGCAATCTCTTACCAAAAGAAAAAAATAGAAAAATGCTCTGAATGTGCTTAGCTTTTATCAGGAACCGAAATATGTTTTAACTTTTATAGAACGCACAAAAAGCGAAATTGGATTGATGACTCCGTAAGTTTGCCTTTATTTCCATGCTGCATTCGCTCTTCAATTTATATATTAACTTCAAACACTGTTAACTGGATTGCCAAAATACTACTGCAATATTATTTCGTAGCTTGAACTAGACCATGCCATGTTTTTAAGAAGAAATATTACAATTTCAACATGGCACTTACAAATATTATTATATTTTAATTTTGAGTGGCTTAACTTACAACATACGAAAGCATTTATAACAGAGGGGGTTTATTATAAATGGTATTATAAATTTTAGTAGTCGTTTAATTAGAGTCGTCAGTTGCGTTTGCTTTCTGGGTGGGGTGTAGCTCTCTTGTTATATTTGTTATATTTTGAAAATCATCGCTAGATGGCGCAAATAGAGTACCTAGTGGATAAAATGTAGATAGGAATAGAAAATAGAATTAAAATATTTTTAAATTACGTCTATAGGATTATGTTTAACTTTAATTATAGAACTATATTATTTCCACATGAACTCTGTTTTAAATAACTGGAAAAATACACAAACATTGTTAAATATACAAACTAAAAATCACAAAATGATAATCAGGTGGACAGCGTCGTTTGTCGGTCGTTAATAGAAGATTATTTGCAATATTTTTATACATATTATATTTTTTAAATTATTTATAGTCGCTATAAATGCTTTATTATCATGATTTACATTTGATTTTATTAATAGATTATAATATACTAGAAATGTGGCACTTAAAGGTCCAGCTTCAAATAGTATATAGATAAAAATGAATAATTTATTTTAGCAACAACACTGATAAGCTGTATACACTGTATCTGTGGCGGCGTGAGCTGTAAGCACGGCCTCACTTACTCAAATGAAATGCGTGCTTAACGTGGCGGGCCTTTAGCTGAAGCCCTTGATGTATAGCCTCTTTTACCAGACCGCCATCGGTTAAGGAATGAATTGCAATCAATTCAACACTATCACGTTCATTTATGTTTATGCCTTTTAGAGTAAATAGACTTTCTGTTGATTTGAATGTATTTTTAATATTTGTTTAGAATATTTAAAGGCTGATTTAACATTTCAATCGTCGCTAGGTACAGTCTAGACTAGATAAACTACCATAGATAAATTCGTAACAAAAGTAAATCAACGTAAATAATTTTCTTTAGTAGGTAAGTACTATAATGAATACATAGTACTGTGTTATCAAATCTGAAGCAATGTTTCGTTATACGAAAATTTTAATCTTCGTTATAATATCTAAGTACTTTTTACAACTACAATAAATAGAAAAGACATTAATGTTGATAATATTTAACACTATAAGTCCTGTGCATTCTCCGGTGGAATCCCAAACCTAATCATGATCAAATCCCATGTGCCATTTTTCTGTCCGCCTCTCCGATTGCCTACTGGAGGATGTCATAGTATTTATAGATTTCTGTTTTTTTTTTATTATTATATTTACCTTTTTTATATTATATTCTTTAAAAATCACTAAAATTGAAATAACCATACATGAAACCATGTATGAAAAACCTATACATTCTGATATTATAAAATGTGAAGAAGAATTTCGCTATTTAATTATGGCAAACAATGCGAAGTATTTTTTGTGAGTGATGTATTTCCTTTTTCTATTTTTAAGTGAAAATTATATTATGTAGTGTCATTCGAATTGTAGTCTATAATGAATTCTAAAATTACTCTTTTTGTATATCTGTTATGTTTTGTCTGTTATGTCAGATTGATGATTAAAGTAAGCTAGAAGAATATTTCTGTGCCTAGGACATACTACTTTTTACTATGAAATGATAACTTTTACAGTAAAAACACATAAGCAAGCATTATGTAATTTCATTAAAAAGTTAATAAATACATTTATAAAATACTTTTCAAAATTTGAATAGGGTGTTAAGTATATTGCTTAAAAAACCGCTTCATTATACTTCGTCATCACAAATTCAACTTGAAAAACAAGCGAGCTATGTTTATTTATTCTTCTTATCTGTTTTAAGATTTTTATAACTTTTGTTTTTAACTGTACCGAATATTGTTTGACGTCGCGAAAAATAAAATTCACAAAAGTTATTTCAACAGCAGATCACATTTTATTTTCATTTCATTTCGACACGAAGTGGCCCTAATTCGTATTTATTTGAGCGTTCAGCATCGGTAATAGCAGCGAAATTATTAAGCGATCGCGTCTAAGTTTCACCAGAGTAATATAATTTTTTATCCGCACTCGGATCTGCGGCAAGGAAGCAAATATCCTTATTTATTTCCGTTGGGTGTTCGCCCGCTAATTGCGCCTCGCTACCCACTAATTTTCCACGATCTTGCTTCTTATTTGTGCGTACATACTTATTATATTTATGCGTATTTATCTTGACATTGTGTAGTCTTTTCTTAAATAATATGTATAGGAAAAGTAAAATGAACATTTATAAAAGATGAGATTGGGATAATGGTCTTAATCAGAAAACACAACAGAGTACTGTTGTTTGACGGTGATCATCTGAAACTGTTAGGATTTATTGGAATAGGCATTCATTATTTTATTACCTGTAGGACGAAGTATGTCCTGTCACACTAACTTATACAATATTTGCGTATAACATTGCGTATATTTATTTATATTTTTAATAAATTAATAAATATTAAAGGTACACTGCGTTTCGCAGTCTAATCACCCTCCTACTCTGGCAACAGTAAGCATCCCCTTTTAGAAGACCATAGTGAAATAACAGCACGTCTGCTATTGTGTCTCCATATCCCTTCCTTATCCCTAATCGTACAAAGAGCAGCAGCTTATAATCAATAGACCAATATAGCTTACTAACAAGTAAACCGTCAGCCTGTCTGTCGTACCTTTTACATAAAAAAATATTAGAAGATAAAGTTTTAATATATAAAAGATTGCTTCCAAATGAATATTAGCAAGCTTTAATGCAAAGCGACCGCACTCGTATTATAATTTAGAATAGATAGTATCAAATGCTAAATTATACAGGATGATAACTCGCGGGTTGGTACGTAGATAATAAACGCTTTTCGAGTGAATTTAATTTACAAATTCGGTTTTGGGTTGAATGTTTTGACGCGGCGAGAAAATCTCTCCAATGGTGAATGTATAGAAAAATACAAATAGAATTGATTGGCTTTTCAGTTTCCTGGAGATTTTTAATAACATACATATAATATATATGTATATGTAATATATTGTCATTTACTGAGGCCTACATAACATACTGAGGCTATCTTTTAAAGTTGAATTTAGACACATCATACAATGCAATTCATATCAATAAACTATAAGTAAATAGTGCTCATCTGTTTAATAACATACGAGTATGATTGTTTTAGGAGCGGCTACCGACACGTTCTGTTTTATAAAGCATTAACTGACTCAAATCTGAACTCATCTGTCGCATTGCAAGTACGGCCCTTCGTTCAAATTGCAAGCAATCGGTACGGGTAACTCCGGGTAAGCCCTCACTCTGAATAGGTAAGATTAATGATATAGAAGATCGTCAGTGGAGTGACGCAACGGCTGATACTTGGCCGATGGCTGGCCATTGATTACGGTGCCGTTGAAATCCCGTCCAACAGCTGCAACCGGTGCGGTTTGCGGAATTCATATAGTATATTCGAACGAATGCGCGCGTGCGGTTCGATTTAGACGTCATTTCTGGTTCAGTAAATTGCGAGTGATTACTTTTGCCAGAGCTTCACGTGGATTTCTAATTGAATGGATTTTTATAACTTTCAGATATTCTATTGATTTCTCAAAAGTATTGTTATCTATAAAATATTACAGTTGTCATAAAAAAATTAAAAAAAAAGGCTCATACAAAATCAGCAAAGAGAGGTGTTAAAAAATGCTAAAAAGAGTGCAACAAATTGCTATATTTTCGAAATGAATTATATATATAATATTGAGGATATAATATTGAGGAAACTACTTACATGTCTACTTATTGAATTTATGTGTTGGTACTAAAAGCATTATATTGTATGTTTATTTCATAGGTAAATAAACATACAATATAATACTTATATATATTAAAGTTCTCTACCGAAATCAAGCAAGTTATTCGTGGTTTGTACCTAAAAATTATGGTCAAGCATACATAAGTGGAATGTTCGTGGCGCCTATCGCAAAATCTTATTTAATTGAATGATAACAACCGCAAGACGCTGTTTATGTAAATTTGGCTCGGTTAGACCCTCCTTGTTCTGTATCGATCTATTCGGAAAGGAAGATATATTTTGTAGCCTAAATCTATACATCTATTATTTACTAACTATGACAACTAATTAGATGACAAAAGCTTAAGAAGATTAATTTATTTATTAAAAATAGAAACCAGAACAGTTATTTTCATGAAGTGAGAATCTTTGCTTTCCTTAAAAGTTCCCCGAAACTTTAAACTTTTTTAATTATTAAAACAATTATTTAAACAATTTTTAATTTGGGTGTAAATTTGATTTGACATAAAACATTAATTTAATATGATTAACATCTAAGTTTGAAAAGAAAGGAAGATCATATACAAACTATGTAAAATGTAACAAAAATATACATAATTATGAAATATATATATTTATAAGAAACCTGTTTAAAATCATGTACTTAAAATAACATTACTTAAAACATGTAACTAAAACATATAACTACATATAAAGTTAACTATATTTTTTCTTTTATAAGAATTAGAGAATTAACAATAATAATTTATTGTGTTATGTTTTTATTACAATAACAAAAACCTCACACAATAACTTTAATAGTTTTTTTTTTAAATATTTAATTGAAGTATTTTTATTTATTAAATATTAAATTGTAACTAATAAATCCGATAAACACTTTATCTCAATACTTCGACTTGTTTAAACGGGATTAAACGCGAGTGCAGAAGTTGAGCACTTTTATCAGACTCCCATTGAAACGGCCGTAGATGAAATTTGCATTAAATCCATTTACGGTGAAGATTATAGGCTCTCGGAATAGTCTGCTTGGCGCCGCCGCCGTATTCCGCAGGCAGTATCACAACGCACAATACACGTCGATTCGGATTACGGTATCGGGCCGCGACGTAAGTGGCTACCTACCCTCAAATAGGCACTTATCGTCACCACAATAAGATGCCTCAGCCTCCTTAGCTAGATCGTGCGCCAAGATTGTGCTATCACTAGCGATACGCGACGTGCTTTTACGACATAATTGAATTATTACTTACTCTTAGGTGAGGGTGTTCAAGCGCCTATAAATTGCCTTTAACATAAACTTGACATCGATGTGCTTTACATAGTCTATATAGTTTTAATGTTGTTTAAGAATAATCCCCTGGAGGTAGTGACGTATAATAAGTAATATCAATTTTATAAGTTGTTGTTAGCATATAGTTTATAAGTAAAATGTTACAAAAATAAGCATTTTTTTATTTGTACGAGCGAGACCCTGAAGAATTTTATTTACTTTACAAATAGGTTGACTATCAATATCATATATAATATTTACTATACAAATATAATGATTGTAGATTTAAAATATATTCCTATATAATGTTTATTGAGAAAATATAGAAAAAAATGTAAGTAGTTTCTTTCTTATTTCCTTGGTGAATTTAATCTTCTATTGTTTTGCTGAAACAAAACAAATTGTTTTTTTCTGTCGTTTTAAATTAAGTTCAATTAATTAACAAAATTTTAAATTAAATTAAACTTTTATTTTAACCCAAAAAATATCATTTAAAGTTCAAGGTAGTCCGTAAAAATAATTACAAAAGCAAGATTAACGAAAAATATAATTACAAGGTACATTTAATTTCTTTATTAACATTTATTTCGCGTTAATTCAAATAAAATAATGCTAAATATCAGTACAGTTTGAAACCTTAATAAAATAAGAACACTTTAATAATTCCTACACGATGTTTTCAATTTGCAAAACATAATCGCAACAAAAAATTCCAGCCGGTTGGAGTTGAATTTCTATGCGCATTGTCGGCAATGGGGAAGCAATTTTCACTCAATCCCTCTCAACAACAAGTACAAACTTACGGGGCGCACGTGCGTCACTATCAATAGTATAACAAATAGGCTGATATTTCGTCAGAAATAACCCGAATCAAGTTTCAGTGCGAACGCTTTTGTGTGTGGCAGGTGAAAAAGTGAGAGGCTTGATTTATTCGTGCCGGCGCCGCCTATCGCGGCATGATTGAACGGAGAACGTGTTTATACATCGGACAAACCGTGAAATATGACAACTGAAATACGATTCCATCCAGTACTGTACTGGAGCATTTAATAGCCACCCGCACTGAATGCATGCTGTGCAAATCACATTTGACGAAGTAAGTCCGAACTGGCCGTATAACGCCCGACAGTAACCACCCCGCTTAAGGAAGACCATATTTGTCATTCCTTCTATTCATTTCCCTATTCCTAGTAAACTCTTTGCACTAGTAGGAAAAGCCCTTCCCTAGAATAATAAATAGGGTAATCCCTTCCCCCTATTTCTCTATTTTGCATAGCCCTAATTTCGCTTTTATTAAAAGGCGATAGTACAGGTAACTAGTTAATATTAAATAAATATAACATGAGTCTCTATTAATACTAACCAAAATGTGAAAGTAACCCTGTCTGTCTGTCTGTCTGTATGGATGTCTGTATATCTGTCTGTATGATTTAAGGCGTTATATTGCTCATTATATTTTGTCAGGCGTTAAAAAAAGACAAATTTTGCAATACACTCAAGAACCTAATAAGTAGCACGAAGCAAAGTAGCGTTCAAAATTTTTTTGTTAAAATTAACAAAAATTCTCATATCACATTAAAGTAGAATACATTTATAATATACACACTCTGTAATCAGCTACATATTATAATGGAGTTGAGAAGAGCACATAGCTCGTAGAACTGACAACCGTTGAGGATAAACTGTTCTCGAATGGGGTTCGCTTGTCAGATGCACCCTCTAACGCGAATCAACTACACACTTACACTAAAGGAGGTGCAGATGAATGCATTATGGTCAGATGTGAGAGTTCAACGCATTAGTGACAGATTACCATGATAATTTTTTTGTTGCACAAGTATTGTATATCTTTACATTTACAATCACTGAACAATATAATGCTCTATATATGGGAGTAATAACAAGTTGGCGGCACTCGCGTGCCATTTGTGACAGTTGCCATCATTTGGTATTTTCTTGGAATTTATATACATTAAGTAGTAGGTATTATTTCAGCAATGTTCTGAAACTTAAGCAGTTATAAAAATATATTCATTAAATACAGAGCGGAAAACTAAAGCGGTGCAAACAAAGAATCTCAATAAAAATGATATCATCTTCATGGACCCGTGGTATGTAGTTTTAATAAATGTGAAGATTTTTATACTGACTTTCATACTATATTAAGTATTGAACTTAGTTATTTTATTATATCACAATGTTCAATGTTTATATTTTTTTTAGATCTCTCATATGCGTATATTCACCAACGACGACTATTTACCCATACTTCTTAGCACTTTTCCATGGAATCGAGACTCTGATTTCTGCCAGCCTAAGGTTTGTCTTCACATGCGACTTCATCACATGAGCCTTAACCCAGAAGAGCCACATGTGAAGACAAACGGGGTAGCTAGAGAGCTGACCTCCAAGCCAAAATTGGGGCACTATAATCAAAGCTAAAATTAAGCTATGATAAGTGCCCCGTCTCATGTATAAAGTGCCTGGTAAGAGGTGAGACTGTCGCCAAATGTATGCCGACGGCGAGACGACCGGAGGTACGAAATTGTTTTTTCCTGTTGCGGAGGCGGCGTGCAGTGTGGTTAAAAGATCGGAATGTCACCAATCATGGTATAGGCACTAACGGGCCAAAGTTTGGAGTTGGAATTAGATTAATATTTTTATGCTCGTGGTTTTTGTGATTTTAACCACTGTTTTAATATCCAGAATATAAAAATCTATTTGAAATGAAACAAACAAGAAGACAATATTTGTGTCAGTTTTGCACATTGTAGGTACTGTTTCTTACGATTTGAGTTGAAACGGTGTTATTTTGTTCTTGTCAAACGCCTTCCTTTCCCATTTTTGCACGATTGCGTTTACATTGTTATATGCCGTAACTACGTTTCCCATTTTTGAACGTATTAAAACTTTGTTATCGTCCTTTAAAAATACTTTGTTATATTTCCTATTAATGTGATATGACACACATGACAATATTATGAGAAAATTTTTATTTTAAAGTTGCTACTGTTTTTCATAACACAGTCATTAAAAAACGGTTTATACATATTTTATTTTTTTTATTTGTCCACTTACCAGGTGTTACTTTGGAAATAACTTTAGAAGTCTTTCTCAAAAAAGTCTACAAAAATATTTAAAAAATATTTTTTATTGAAAGTGTAACGAAACAATTCAACAGAAAATATGCTGGGATTGATCACAATGAAGTTAGCCCGCGACGTTCACGCGTGTGCAAGTAATAGGTGCTTTCTATAATATGTGTGGCTGAGCGTCGACAAGCGATATTGACTTTGATAAACGAGCAGTCACTGTCGCCCTATAAGAAGCCACGTCACCTACTTTGGTGCATTGCGGTTCCACATCTCAACCTTACCCATATTGACACTATCGATTTTTTATGATTATTAACTCCTTACATAGATTTAATATTATTATGTCTTCGAGTTTCAAATCGTGACAAGAATGTAATGCCAGTGTAATCTTTTATGAGAACAATATAGTTCTTGAATACAGAATACAAGTCAGCCGATGTCGAACGATACGAAGTTAGATGATATGACTTCTAATTTAAGAAGAACTAAGTGGTCATTACACTCAATAGGCAGATCTATATAGGGTAGATATATAGATATACTTCTCGGCTAGATCTACAAACAGAGGTGGACTGATAAATGATGACAATAACAAAATTGGGGATATGCACAATTGCACAGATCGAATATTATAAAGAGGAGCACGCGGTACGTTTCATTACAATGAAATGAAAGTACTAAGGGAGTGTATGAAGATTCACTGTTTCTATTCCACGTACTTTTTTGACGGGGCGTAAATTGTACACACTATGATGTACAAAGATATATTATTTCGATGATAGGCTACATACTCGCGCACTACATAAGCTGTCAATTATGATAATCATGAATTATTTTGTTTTATAATTGATTGAATTTTGTTTTACTTATCATTTCATTTTGAAGTGGATTCTTAATTAATTTAGAAAAAAGTTTAAAATTGTAACTTAAACCAATAAAAATAAATATCCTGAAATCTTCAAAATATCTGCGAGATAGCTAGATTCACATTTTTAAACATATTCATATATTTAATAAACTATCGCAATACAACTAAGTAAGTAGACTATTCAAGAATAATGAATGTGGGTTTAAGGTTTTTATATTATTTTTATTGGTTACGGTTCTATTCTAATTCCAAATGTATACTGCTAAAATATATCAATACCGCAATATGATTTTCGGAAACAGTCGTACATAATTATATTATATAATACCAAACAAATTTAGCTTTAAACATTTATGTAACTAATATCAATCTTCTTAGTTAATTAGTAAACATCCCAGTAAGAGCTCTACACGATCCATGAGGCACAATAAATCGATTTAATAAATTCATTAAATTTTCTACAGGTCTGCCTTCATTAATTGCATATTATGACAATTTTAACTGAGAATAAAATCATTCGTATTTTAAAAGTCTGGTGCACTATTGGCCGCCACTATTGCTGTTACTCGGCAAATAAGCGTAAGCATTTGCATAATATTGAAACGTCAGCGATACGGATCCTCGGGGCTCATTAACGTAATTGATCGGCTTTCCGCCGGTCCGGAATCAATCGCACGCCCCACCATTGATTTGCATTAATTACCGAATGTCACATATCGTCAATGTTCTCATAAAGCAAATGATTATTTTGATTGACCCGATGTTTGATTATGACCGATGGGTTCGTCCAATTGATATTAAAAGCCTCTTAAACATTTGAACAAAGATAACATCTAACCATAAAACAATACTGCCTTAATGCAATTTAATCTCTAAATAAATGCAATTACGATTCAGTATGACAAACGCGTTGAGGTTTATGAGAGAGAAAATTTATAAGCAACTAATACCTTCCGCCTTGAAACAAACATCGCAAACAACAATGAGGCTCTGTTTCAAAACATACAACTTTGACATGTGCCAAAGCAGAACAAACACAATCCAACGTAAGGCGGTGGCACACGGCGACTTAAATCAAATAACTGTATTGCTTTTAGCTTTGTAAAGCTTCAAGAGCAATAGCGTCATTGGTGGATGTTCTCCCGTCTCTAGTGTGTAGTCTATGATATTGCTCCACGCCCTTTACGTGTTTATCGGATCTGAAGAGTACATAGTGTTGTCAACGCGTACCCGGCACATCGCCATTGTCGCACCCACAGCTACCGCTGCACGTCTTGTAAGATATCTCAGACAACTCCACCAGTTTATCCTTTTAATTGCCATTTTTATACGGAGTGGACTTAAGCGTTTCCGCCATATTTTCTCACGTCGCAATTACGGAGACGTCGTATGATAAATCTGCTGTAATTTGCATGAGATAGCATACGCTCTCAACTTTTACGCGGTGCTTCCCACTCTTGTCGTTTATTACGTTAAGGAACGTTTCCAAGAATGAGAATGAGCTATTTAACTACTAACTAGATAAAGTTAACTACAATTTAAGGTATTAGTGCTGTGTAAAATTTTTTAAATTTTACGTGCTGATGTTGAAAATGTAGTAGGTATTATTTTGAATTTTGTTTAATTTACAGTACACAAAGGAATAAAGTATTAGAGCTTCCACTTTATGAACGAGGCCTTTCCTTTTTTTATTTTTGTATTAAGCTACCTATATTTTTTGTATCAAGCTAGAAACTGCGGGATCAGATTATTCTTATATTATACTATAATCTGCTCTCGGCTACTCCCGAGATGCAATTTTTATATATACAAACCTTCCCCGTTTATCCCTCTTTTCAAAAGTGAAAACAGAATTAAAATCGGTTGCGCTGTTTTGGAGTCCATAGAGGAGAAATATACTTACATTGATTTTTATATATAAAAAATACAAGCTACTCTTATTTAGAAGGTACAACCAAGAAGCTACTTAAATTATATTTTAATAGTTTTTCCCAACACTTCTGCGTCCCTCGCGAACAGTACCTTCTTCTGAATGAAATATGGGGTACCCATATCGTTTTCTATAATTCTGTAATTTTCTAATGATCAAACAAACAAACTTCGCATTTATATTATGTATTAGTTAGGATTTAGTAACGTAGGTCTAAATAATTTACCCATCACCCAATTTTTAATATTTTTTTGGCACATAGTAGGCTATTTTATTTGAAAGTTCCTTTTAATTTTTTTCTAAGATCTAAAGGCATGAACGCTAGTGTACATGTTCGGTTCTTGACAAATGCTGTCATCAAGTAATTATTACGCAGAATAAAAAGTATGTAATAAATTAAGGGGTACGAATTTAAGTTGCTTATTTGTAGGTGAAAAGTTTCGCTAATAAGATTTTGTTTAATACAATTTCATTTCCTGAAATAAGAACGTAAAGGCCAAACAAAACAGACGGCACGGCACAATCTCTGTGTTGCAGCGTGGCGAATGGGCTACGGACACTCGGAGACTCGGCTGCTCTCCGCCAATCTCGACATTTTTTTCCCATTTCCCGGTGGCGGACGCGGTGAGCAGCGGAGGTAAGAAATTGTAGCGTCAGCGAACCGCCCTGCGGACTGCGACGAACGGCTATTTAAGAACGATGCGCCAAAACATAGCATCCCAATCGCACAGAAAATTATTCCTCTTTGGATTGCTTCTACTCTCCGGAACGTGTATTTTCTTTTGCAGGTTACGAGTTTTATGTCGTTCGAAATTTGAGACAAAGGTTTGCGTTATCTTATTGGCAACAGTTTTAATGCAGTTTCTCATTTCAATTGAATGAGAACATATAAATAAGCATTACTTAGGAAAGAATATGGGAAAATGTGTACGGTTGCCAAAATTTTACTTTATGTTAGGTAAGAAACTACCTCAATGAAAAGTTTGAACAGTTTCTGCGTACTCAAGGCCTAAAAGGTTCCAGGGCCAAGACAGGTGACTCAGCTCACTGAATTTGTTTTTTATGAGTATTAAAAGAAAGTTAGAAGTGCACACCTGTGACAGACAGAGAAAAGAGGCTGAAATGAAGTCGCTACCTACACTTTTTTATGTCATATAAGTATGGAACTTTAAACATTACTTTTTTATATTTTTGGCATGATAATGGCTAGACAGACAATTTTAAATGGAATTTGAAATTCCTTCGATCTATCAAGTGGTCGCAATTCAGTTATATACGCGATGCTAGCCACTTGCCATCAAGTCGGCCTAAATAACTTAAAAAAATGATGGACATGAATTAAATAATATTATTCATTATATTATGCTTGAGTATAAATATGATAATACCGATGAATATGATAACACCACTAGTTGCTTGAGTATAAATATGATAATACCAATGATATATTTCAAAACTGGTCAAGAAATTTAAATTATCACTTTCAGCAAATAAAAAAAATATGTTGCTGAATGAATCAATTTTTGATATTTACTTATTTACTGGGTGCCTAACTATTGGGTATGTCTTAGTATTCTGTCCAAACTAAGTAGGTATGTATAGTGCTAAAGTATATATCGTAATACGTTGGACATTCTGCAGCGCCAGCAAGAAACCACGTGATATTCGAAGTCATGAATTTAAAAACCATTAAAATATTTGCTCGTTTGTGTCTTCAGTAGATTTTCTAATAAACGTCCATAGTGCTATCAAAGTATAACTGATGGACGACCAAGTTATTACTAGGAAGTGTTCAATGGTCGTTCCCCGGACGGGCGGGCGGTCTCTTGCGATGACATGTCATTAGTTCCCGCTAGCTCCTTCTCTGGGACGTACTATACCAATAAAGTAGTAACCGCTATTATAAGTAAATTATGTCATGTTTATAATTTATTCATTCTTATTTAGATGTGTAAGATAGTTGAAATTATCTTTATTATTATTAATCTCACTGATAATATATGCGAAGTTCATATATTATACTCGTATATAGTTGATACATCAAAATTAATTTAAAGATACGCGGATAAAGTTGCGGATAAAAGTCAGTATGTAAAATGTAACACCAATACACTAAGTAGGCTAAGCAAGGCTAAGGGTAAAGTGTATTCTGTATTAAATAAATTAGGCTGATGCAGAATACACACGCGTTGTAATAAAAAGTTACATTTTATTTAGAGTAACAGATAATCTACCATATATTTATAAAATCGTTTGTCGTGGCTGACTTACAACGCATAGCCAAAACTAATACCAAAATCTAGAAAGCTGAAAATCAAATCATATAGCTTTAATTTATGGCGTAATGATTGTGCACACTAATCTCAGAAACGGCTTAAGGGATTTGGATGAAATTTGGCAAAAAAAAATAGAGCTTATTACCTGGATTAACATATAATAGGATTTTTATCTTGGTAAAATGTTAGCTCCCCGAGGGATCGCCTAAAAATATAAAAAATAGCACCACTGTCGCGGTGGTGGTGCCACCATTAGTCACAGCGATAAAGATGTCGAGCTTTATATTACTCATATATTTTCTTTTTCAACACGGACGAAGTCGCGGGCACCAGATAGTGTATAAAATGTGAAAACAAGCTGTAACGCTAAACAAGAAGTTTAAGGTTTACCTGGGCTACCTTTCATGAAAATGGCCTGTCTTTAACGCAAGTTGATGTCACTTGTCAATATCATGCTCGTGGTCGCCAAACCGATGAGCTTGTAACTCTCGAGGCGGACGACCCATCATATACGATGACACCCCATTAACCCAAGCGGACTCGGCTTGCTAACTTACTTTGCTAATATGTTTTGAGACATGTAATTACATAACTCCGTTACATGTTAAATATTTGAAACCATATTTTAATAACGAACTTTCGCCTTAGGAAACGAAGCCATTGAATGTGATTTGTCTGTCATAAGAGTTATTTTCCAACCCCTTATCCTTAATCTTACTGGTTGGTAGTGCACTTGTAGCACATATGGCGTTGCTACGCCTACAAACAGTCAGCCTGTCTGAGGTTTACATAAAAATACATCTCGCAAATTAATGCGATACAAATTAAAATCAAGTGGCGCAAATACACTTCCGACCTTACTAGAATACAGGATAATGATCAAGGATGGATAAAAGTACATTCGCTCACTGATCAATTTGCACCACACCTTACTGTACTTACACACTTTACTAAATATGTCACAAATATAATCCGATCCGATCATCCGGAGAAGTAATTAATGAAAATAATTGACCAGGTAATTAATATTTGGTTCATATTACGATTACGGGCTTAAAACATTTTGTTAAGGCTTATGAAAGACTAGCTGTTGCACGCGACTTCGTCCGTGTAACTTTATAAAATGTAGCCTATGTTACTCGCTGATAATCTAGCTTTCTATAGGTGAAAGAATTTTTAAAATCGGTTCAGTGGTTTTTGAGTGCGAAAGGGTAAATTCCTATAAAAAAAATAGACCATAGGATTTGTTTTGAAGCGGTGTTTTTAATACAAAATGTTACAGTCAGAAAAGTATAAATTAATGCTATTTTTTGTGTTTATTATTAAGCAGTAAAAATTTATTTTGGTGAATATTTCATCGCGATTTCGAGAAATGTAAAGTGCATTTTACAAAAAAAAAAATACTCCTCTATGCAACCAATTCAGCACTTTGATCACGTAAGCGTTCAGACGAAACGCATCTAATGAATTACATTTTGCGTATGGATACGAGAATATTGGTATTTTAATCCCTATCTAAAACGTGCTAAAATACTACATTCAAAATAACTATTATAATTTCTTCACATATTTAATTTTATGATAAAGAAATGCGATGTGGCTGACAGTCTTCCGTTGACTTTTTAAAATAAAGGTCGTTAGACAGACTGATGGTCCACTTGGCTACCGTTGCCTATAGTAGCAACACAACAGGTGCTGCAAGTGCGCTGCCAACCATCGTAGTATTAAGGATAGGAGATCTGTCGCAGAGCGGATAACCGGATGGGGTAGAAGAGGTCTTGAATGGAGGCCACGAATTGGAAAGCGCAGCGTGGGACAGACGAGCTGAATAGCTTTGCAGGATGCGGCTGGATGCGAAGGACTGATCAAAATTAATGTCATGTTTTAATGTGAGCTTCGAAATCGTACCTAATTCCATTGCCGATATTAAATTTAAACAAATAAAATAAGAGCATCAGAAAGAGTGAGTTACTATTATTTTCGAGTTTCACTCGCGTCACTGGTGGCCAATTTAAGTATTAATAAGATGACAAAACGTGACCCGGGCACCGGTCGTCATCCATCACGACCGCACGTCAAGTGGTGGCCGAGCGATTAAAAAAACTCATCCTAACCAATGTGTGCCTCGTCCACAGATAGGGAAAGGTATTTTGGGACGTACCGCTCGCCGGTAAATGTTCTAGACAAGGGTGAGATTAAATATTAAATTCGCGGTTAGGAATTTCGGGTTGAAAAGTAACGCCGCTGAGCATGCGCAGATGTAATACAAGCCTCAATTCCAAATTCTGTATGCAACATATCCCCTCTTAAAAACAAATATATGTAAATATTGATGTCAGGGTGAAATACAGTCTCTATGTTATAATGGGTACGAGCATTTTTAAAAGATTCGATTTCCTCTATATAAACAGCAATGTTATTAATATTTTATCCTCTCTTAAAACAATCTCAAACAGAAAGTTCACTGTCTGGTGAAAACAAAAACTTCAGACAATTTATTTGTATTTATATTACTCTATAAAATAAATATGAAAATCAATATTTTGCAACCAATAGTCGCCGAAACTGTTCGCGGCTGTCTGTTTCTCTGCTAACTTCTTCTAAACAGACCAACTGGTATTGATACAGTTTTAAATATAAGAGGAAGGTTTGTGTTTATAATTTGTAGAAAATTAAGTAAAATAAAAAAAAATATCCATGCGAAGCCGGTGTGGGTTGCTAATTTAAAATCTTTCAGTATGAAATTCTGCCTTATCAAATTTAATCCGAAGTGGTTAGATATTTGGATAATGAGAGATGCAGAAATTTACCTCACGTTTGTTGTAGTTAAATAATATAATCGAAATATTTATTATATAAAAATGGTTGATGGCCCAAAGCATTTTGGACTTTCATAAAAGAAAATAAAAATGCGTTCAAACCAATAGCGTTAAACCAGCAACAGTTAATTCTCAGATAACAAAGACATAAATTTATTTGTTACACAAATAATGTAGTAACGAGATACTCTCGGTGTAGCCAGGAAAAAATATTATTTTTTTCTAAGGTTTTTTCTGGTTATGGTAAATGCGATATAAAAAAAATGAGCAATAAAAATTAACATTGCCTTGTTAAATTAGTGAAAATTGGTGTTCCAAATTTTAAGCACAAATAATACAAACATGAACCGGCCAAGTTAGTTGGAGGCATGTCGTGTGCGAACGCGATAACGTAAGTAATGATTGATATACTCGTACGTCTCTGCTCCAACTAATGACAGGGTGAGGGGTGTTGACTTTCAAGTTATTAATTAATATTGCTATTATTAAGGGAATGGTGGCTACGGCGCTCACATTGCGAAAATTAAAGTTTTTTGACAAATTTGGGCAAGTTTTGCATATGATCTGGTGTTTTAAGGGCGTAGCTGAAAATATCTTGGTCTTCTGACTTCAAAAGACTGAAGATTATTTCTGATGATGATAAGATTTTAATTAAGTAATGTCGCTCTTATTATAAATGTGATAGGTTCGTCTTTTTTTGAAGTTTAGGTTGACAGACAGGCTGCCGGTCCACTTGATGGTAGGTGGCTACTGTCGCCTATAAAACGAGCAACACCCATAGGTGCTGCAAGTACGCTGGCGACCATAATATCTGAGTATCTATTTATATTTATAAATTAAAATCATCATTTGAGATTAAGTTAATAAAATAATTACTAATTAAAAATGTCTTTCACTTAAGTGGAAGGAATTGCCTTTTTTTAAATTAAAAGTCGTTAAGTTACTTTATTGGATTAATTTACTTTTATTGGAAGTTGAAGGTTCCTGCGATTATTTCGAATTTTTTGTTAATACAGAGGTCTTATCTTTTTATTTCTATAGGTAGGTATAGGTACGCCGAGTGTAAAAACTGTCTATGTGCCCTACTGGCACTTATGTGTATTTTTTACTGTAAACAAGTACAGCATAGTGAAAATAGAATGGATAGTTAAAATCAATTAAAATATCAAGCGCAAATCCATTTGATTGTATTTTGCCATTTTTTGCAGAAAAAAGGCCTGGTTACTTAATTATACTTATATTAAATGTTTATCAATTGTATTCACGAAAGATCAGATTGTCTTTAAGTTAATAATTATTTATGTTCGGCTACAACATACAATCTTTCCAACAATAAATCGAAATCGTCAATTTCTTTAAATACAGAAAATTACTAAATAAAATTATCATTACGAGTTTATTATAGTAATGGCGCAAAACACTGCTCTCTTAGTCATAAATTGGGTAGCCCATGTGGAGGCACTAACCAGGTCCCCTTACAGAAGACTACCGTATATCACGGCTGTGTGTTCACATTGTGCTAGTGTGTTTCTATGAGTGAGTAGGTGAAGCGAGAGACCATTTCTGTATCCAATCCTAATCCCTCATATTTAATACTACGGTCGGCAGTACACTTGCACCAACTGTGCTATGGTAGCCACTCACTATCAAGTGGACCGTTAGCCTGTCGATCTAACAATTAACTTTAATATATTACGAGTATAACGTTATAACACTCATATTACGAGTATACCTATTTTCTCATGTGTTATATTTTTCATTTTTCAATGCGGACGAAGTTGCCGGCATCAGCTAGTCTGTTATAAACCTTTCTCAATATTTTTTATTCTTACGGCTTCATAAATATTAAATACTTAATTTTTTTCATGATAAAAGTCACCTTATATGTGGGTGGTCTGAAAAGTTTCCGACCTAACGAAGATACAAGACATTTTTCTTAAAATATATTTTTATTTTTCTACATAGTCTCCTTGTAACTCCACACACTTCTCCCAGCAATGCTCCCATCTCCTTAACCCATCCAAATAGTACTCGGCGTTTTTCTCTGCAAAATAATTGTTCACGAAGGTGATTTTCTCCTTATTTGACGAAAATCTCTGTTCCCGGGTACATGGTTGAGATATAAATAAATTGGCTCCGGCATCCCTTATTCATACTGTAATTTTAATTACTTTTAATTAGATAGTAGGGTATTTTATATTTTAACTGTCTGTTAAAAGCTTGATGAACCCATAAAAACTTTTAGGTCTAGCATTTGACCTAAGTCAAAGCGTTGCAAATAGTCAGAGATCGTCAATATCGACGTTTCATTTTTGGATTCTGCTGACCGTCCATGCATGATGTCCGTACATAAAGTGACCGTGCATAGTGTTTACTTTAAGCAAATGAACGATGGCAAGACTGACGTATAGCAAATGCATTGAGCATTAGGTAAGCCTGTAAGTCGTTTTGATACGGGCATTTCGCACAAATAAACAACAGCTATACCGTACTGGTTAGATCCATCTCCAGAGATTTAAATTCATAACGATGGCTTACTTAAATTAGATAAAATTTATCTTTTTGCAAATTTATTTTAGATGCTATACTAACGAACAAACAGCCTTGTTCAACGTGAGGGAGACTGCAGTATCAAAGTAGATCAATGGCGTCGTGGAATCAATGGATGAAGAGGGGAATCGGCACCGAATTACAGATCATGTGTTGTTATTTCATGGTGGACTCCTGTAAAGGGGAGGAATCTATAAAGAGGGGGCAGGAGGGGGGGGGGTCATAGTTAACGCTGCATACTCATTGGCAGATATAATATTATGTCATTAAATAAATACTCAGGCATGCATTTATGTCCTACAATTATTATTTGACTTTACATAAATGCAAGTAACAATGGAATTAATATAATATTAAATTATAAAATTATTTAACGTTAATGTTCTTTCAAATTAGCACTTAATGCCAATAAAACTGTCAAAGAGAATTAGAGAATTGTTATCCCAAACAATCATTTCATTGGCTAAAAAGGAATATCACTTTAAAAAATGCATAGTCAATTTTTCAGAATAGTTTTCTCTGGTTTTTAATTTAATGTGCACACAAAAAGTGTAAAAAGTGGGCGACAAAAAGCACACGTGACGTGTGATCACAGGTTGGTACGTTTGTTCATTAAAATAATGCAGAGATTAGATTGCGTCGACTTCGTTACTGGATTAAAAATTCCGTGAAAAAATTTATTCAAAATTAATTATGTCTACAGCGAAGCATTATTTAATTTTCACTACGTTGGATCTAGTATAAAAATTTAATATGAAAAACTGAGTTCTATTAATTCTAGCTCGTGCAGACGCAGATAGGTATTAATTAAAACTTGCTACGACATTGTGCGCAAAACAAAACTCAATCTCAATAAAGGAGTATGCACTAGCCCTGATTACGAGCACTGTACAAAAATCGGTCAAGTACCAACTTCGTTTGTAGAAAGAGTTTCGTGTTCTCTAAGTCAATTTGCTCTAGCAACGAATAGATTTCCGTACCTGCAGTTTGTGTAACAAGTTAGAGTCCATCAGTCTGGATACTTCAACATTCACTTAAATTGACATGTTTTATAAAATACAAACAATCATTTTTACTTATTATGACCTAGCTGTTACTTAAAATTGTGACAAATTTAAAGAAGCAATAATGATTTATGACATAATGGCGGAAGATAGTAAAACTATCTTTTTGATTGTAGTTATAGAAACCTTCGCCGTCGTCTACTTTATGATAAATTATTTTCAGTAGGTTATTTCAGTAGTTATGCATGATTCAATAAAATAAATTATTTTACGTTGGGTTTTTGTTAGAAAATGAAGTCAGTACCCTTGACTTTACTATTCGGAGACTTTACTATAAACAGTTTTGCATTGTAAGAAATCTAACAAAGGAAATGAGTACAGTGAACACGACGCACTAAGAAAAGGAAGGCAGCGAAGTGTCCTGGGAAAATTAAATGTTGCAATCAAAAAACCTCATGTCACTTTGAAAGTATTAAAGTAATATGATAAGAAGAAGTATGTTAGAAATTTACAAAATATACGAGAGTGAGCCAAGTTATGAGAGGGTCTGAACATGATTAAATGCAATTTCTTTACAAAGTATGCTCCCAGTGCTACGTGGAACTTTTCCTTTCGAATCGTTTCCGTAGAGAAACCCAATGTCGATATCGAGACGATAAAGCAAAATTTAAAACTGTCACACGAAAAATTATTGCCAACAATCATATTAAGTAACTAAAGAATTAAATTTAAAAATATTAAGTAAGCAAATTTCAGTAATTTATTCGTTATAATTTTACAATTCTCCCTCCCTTATCCTCCTTATCCTTCTCCCTTACCCTTTATCTTATTATGCCCTAATCTCATTTTTATCAACCACGGCTGCTGTTATCACAACCTGTTTTATGTTTATATATGGAATTACGGGCCTTCTGCTAATAACATACTATTTTTATTTAAACAGCGGCGGTTGTATGCATGTAAATAGAGGTTGAGAGCCCACTCTATAGTAGGTCGAACATAGCACCGCTTGCGCTGTTATTACAAATGTAGAGGGCTGGGTTACTGTCACCAGAATGGCTGCCCATATTAACTCTTAGCTTACCATTTTTATAATCGTAACTCTTGCTATTTTTGTATAATTTTGTGTTTTTTTTTTTTTTTTTTACTTTTTTTCCATCCCTTCTACAGGTTGGAATCGAAAATTTCTTTCAACCATCGATATTACATAATACGGCTGTTTGATTGAACGTATTCTCTTGGTAATGTTAATTCGTTTTATGGTAAAATCTCGGAAAACGCAAATTTTTAGTTAATTCTTTTTTTTAATAAAGGAGCGATGTATTCTAGACATGTATATCAAAAATTCCCCTAGGTGACTAAAATTTTGATTTGTTGGTAATTTTTCCTGGACTATTATGACAGTGGTACGCAATGTGCTTTCACTACTAAAAGCCATACTATTACATGAAGATTTCACGTGATAATATGGCTTTATTAACTAAGTGCTAAGTGTGGAAAATAATAATATAAATATAGAAGTTCTGGAACATTTGTGAATGATGTAAGCGGGCGCGAACCGCAGTATACTCGTACTCGTAGTACAGCATGCGGTCGCGGGACTTATGCGCCGCCGGACGATAGTTATGGGCTCCACGCCGTTCATAAGTCACCTCCAACGTCTGTTTCATCAGCGCACTCACCTTTATTATACAGTGTTATGTAATATATTACCAGTTTAATTGATTTATAATTGCCGATGTTCATTTTAAATTAGTTCAAATGCAAAATCACGATTGTCTAAGTAGTAAATTTGTGGTATTTGTTTAAGAAGCTCCTTGTTTTGCGAGGAATCATCATTAGAAGCCTATATATATGTATTATACATAAATATTTAGTATGTCTCACTATATGGTAGATGTTTGTCTCTAATATGAGAAAGCCCACCATGCTAGCAGCCCCAATACTTTTAATCCTGTATACTAGTTTTTTTTAAAATATTATTTTGGCATTAAAGAATTTTTTTTTATTTTTTATTACAATGCTATTTTATGCATTTCGTTATGATTACTCCTTATAAAAATCTGATAAGGGACGAGGGTTGACGGTGTATCCAGGCTGCTTCTGACCATTAGGTGTAGTAACTAATGGTCAGAAGTATTGAAAAATTATGGTACCTAAGTATTGAAAAATTATGGGGTACGCCTTTTCAGCAGTCTTACGGCTGAAATGATGATCATGATAAACTCTTTAATGTTTTGGAATTAGAATTCTAATGTTGTTACATTGGCCAGTTACGACGACATGCCTTCTGGACGAAATACATTCCTGCGAGTTGACCATCAACTGAAGAAAAAGTTGAATACCGACTTTTATACGCTCAACGAATGAGAGAGAAATAGTGAAGTAGAGCGAGAGAAATGACCGTAATCGTGCAACGCTATCGAATAAAGAACCTACAATTTCATTAAATCCTCCCTAAATAGTTCTAAAGAACTTTGTTATTTGGCTGTCAGTCAACTTTTAAAAGCCCGACAACAAAGTTAAAACGAAGTAATTAAAAAAGAAAACACAAAATGCTTACAAAGTCGGAAGCTCGCCTCTCTTCACTTAAATTACTTGCGATTACACCGACAAAACGTTTAATGAAACACGTTAAATCGCGCCAACTGGGCTCCAACGCCGCGCGCCTCGCGCCTCGCCACCGTCGGTCGTCTATATGACCCGACCGTGCCACTGTGCCCTCCACGCCTGCCATACTTCGAGAACTTCGCCACTTACTGTGCTATGTAGCGGGTAGTTTTTCCTCAAATATCTTAACCGTAAAGAGAGTTGAAACTACTTCTGCAAAGTCCATTAAAGAGTATAAACTCACGCCGCGTTGATTACAAATGCCACCGATTTTGGCGACCGTTTGGGGGCCGATTAAAGCTTTTTAATTGAAATTACGAGGCCAACTTTAAGAAGCATTGATTTTTGAACGAAGCTTTGTAGCTGCGACAAAAATCGTCATAGCGTTAAGTAGATTAACTCGAAGGCTTAATTAGAAAACAGTTACCTTCGACTCCAAGGAAAAACGTTTTAATGAAAGTTTCAACTTATAAAAACTGAAGTCTATCCGTAATTATAACCCTCTGCATTTTCTTAGTGCAGTAAACTTAAAAAACTTATAAGCAGGCTACTGAGATTTTATTTTCTTTTGCGACGTAGAATGAGTTTAAATGAGTGTTTTTTTTATAGTTTCGAGTTATCAATCCTGGACATTGTTCGATATTTGGAGCACGTAGTAAACGCGAGTTATGGTAGGCTTTATAATAGGAATCGAGCCAAGTTCTGTAGTCGAACTGACGCTTTGCTGTTGGCTTTTAATATTTTCAAATAAACTATGCGAAGTGACAGATTACTACAGTAAATAGACGAATGACTGCACTAATACCAAAGTATCGAACCTTTGCAAGTTAGTGAAATCCCTTCGTCAACTAGGATGGTCTTCAAACGTTTGAACAGATCTTCATAAACTATAGCTTCTTAGCTCAATCATGTCAGCTTTCTAACAAAGAAAAAACCGGATCAAAATCGGTCCATCCGTTTGGGAGCTACGATTCCATAGACAAATAGACAGATATACACATAAGCATCATACAAGCATATATTAACAATAAGACTAAATATTTACAACTTCAAAAATTTCCTTGCGGTATCATCGATACGCTCTGAAAGAATAGTAATCTTAAGATTTCCCAAGATTAGTCTAGAGAGTTTTTGTATAATTTATTTTACAGTTGAACTGAGGTTTGAAATTTAGGATTTTCTCATTAAATAAACTGATAAATATCTCATGGAATAGATATTTATCAGTTTCGTTACAAACGTTCGCGGCAAAAGAGAATACAAAATAATTTAGTACTTATTATATATACTAATTGTGCTAGCGAAGATATAAAATTATACTCGTTAAATTATGATCGTCTCATACAACGAATGAACAACTGGCCATTAGATTTTAAAGTTGAACTGAACCAGTTTAATAAAATTAGTATAGTAGCAGTTTTACGCTCGCTCCATGTATCTTAAGTAACAACTACAATCCATTATAACAAAAGACCAGTTGTAAAGTGTTATATGGAATTAAAAGGGTATGTATTATTTTACAGTGCGCGATTCAGTGCAGTAGCTCCGTATAAATATGTAAGCGAAGGAAATGCTGACGTCTGCGTTCCGCCGCGCCGCGCGCCGGTGCGGAAACCGCGTCAATTAACTTGGCCGCGATGACATATTAGCCTTTGTTCCCCGTTCGGTGCTACCCACCATCCTCCGGTATTTACTTGCAAGAAACTACGTATCCAATGCATGCGAAGTATTGTGAACTTACAAGAAATACTGATGTCAAAATGTCACAACGTATTTAAAATATTACATAAATAACTGAGAATTGCTTACAATTAGGGAAATATGCAGTAAAATATCATATCTGTATATTAACATTTGAAAGTAGACTATTTATGCCTAGCGAAATTAAGGAAGACTGTGTAAGTCACATTTTATTCTTATATTATATTATCTATATCCTATTAACTTAAAATTAATATTATTTAACTTACAAACACGAAATAAATAAAATTTAATGTATAAAATTGATTGAAATTGATGAAATTAATGTATAAACACACATACAATGATGGCGAATTTGTATTATCTATATTAAATTAGAGTAGAAATAGTTTTTGCAATATATTTTGCTCTAAAACATAAATTCTTATTCTTAGAACATTTGAAAAATAAATAACAATTAACTATTGAAATAATGTTTATTACTACGAATAGCAAATGACTCAAACTCGTAATAAACTAACTAGTTTTGATGTGTAAATGTAATAATATTATGTGTGGTTTTCACTAGTCTGCTTGTTGTTTAATTGTCAAGAATTACCTAACTACGTGCAAGAACTTACATGCATTACGAACAGAATATACAATTGGGTAAATACAAACATCGCGAGTATCAGCACTTCGTTGTATCTAACGAAACATTTGCATGTCACGACGAATATTCGCTGAAGTACAATGTATGTCAATGTTCTAAATCAATTTGACATAGGTATATGGAACGACTCTCATTACCAACACTGGTAAATAAAATTACATTTAATTTTGATGAACGACTGACTTACCTATCTAAAGAAATTTCTTACAATTGTCAATTTAATGTACAAACAACAACACACTTAACTGCACAATCACTGTTTGAAAGAGATAGATATAATGTTGTCATTTTCAATGTAGTGTCATAAGTTTCCCAGGTAATAATTCTTAATTCGGTCGCATTGCAATGCAGGTTTTCTTTAACGCTTAAATTGACAGTTATTCATAGTTTATTCCAAACTTCATGGTTCATGGATGAATCTAAATTTAAAAACAAAAGTATTGATTTTCTTTACGCGCTACGACACCACAAATTTGTATGAGAAATCACAAATTTATTTTACTCAGAGATAATTCGCAATTGTTAATTTTTTGTTAAATTATCCATTTAGATTTGTAAAAGTAGGAGATATTGGTTGAATAATTTAAAAATAAAACTTATTGTTAATCTAACTGTGCTTAAGTACACTCAGATTATATTATACTAATATTAGGAAATTCTTTAAACAGGATTACCAGTCACGGTAGACATAGATTAGATTAGATTAGATTAGTATTAGATTGATTGACGCAATGTTTAAAAAAAAAGCCTTTATTACTGTTAGGTTAACAATATACTACTTTATTATGCCTACATACTAATATACTTTAAATACAATATAAAACAGCTAAAATATAAACATTACAAATTATCGACAATCGGTCCCTCAACTCTAACAGCTTGTCCTGAGACAAAGGTCTCCTCTAAAGATTTCCAAGTTCTTTGATCTTTGGCTAACCTGGTCCACGAAGGACCTGCTACTTGTCTTATATCATCCTCCCAACGTTTAAATTGTCTCCCCTTACTTCTTTTGTCGCCCCTGGGGTACCAGGTCGCCCTGGGCTGTTATTATTTTCGTCCATCTTTCTTTTGGTTCTCGTAAGAAATGTCCTGTCCATTAAGAAATGGACGCAATCTATTAAATTAATCTAAATATTAAAATGTTCATCCGGATCTAAAAACGTGGACCAACGGAAAGTGTAAAATTTTAATATCACCCTGTGTCATTTGCCAGATGTTAGACAATTAAATTCTGTTGAATCAAATCTAAATTGAATAGATCCACTGTGAAAATACAAAGTTTAGTAACTGTCAATGTCAAACAAAGAAGATGAAAAAAGTTTTTCTTCCAATTCCATTTTCTTTCGCGATTCCTCTTTCACAGTCTCTAAAAGTTTTCAAAATAAGAGGTTTTCGCGAGAGTCTCAATTATCGATAAAGACGATATTAAAAAATCGTTTATTTTGTTCTCAGCTTCCGCGTGGAGAGAGGTCTCCCCTTTTTTTCTATTGTTTGCGTAAGCGGAAGCAAAAGCGTCGACAAACGATAATAATCAGAATTTTAAATTTTGCCTCCCACGAACGCCCCTACTAACAAAATCATCCGATTTTAGACGTCCCTTATAGTATAGCAATTAATAGGGCGATGGAGAAATACTTAAAGTAATTGTTTACGACTTCGGAAAATCCAAATCATAATTAATCGATGTAACTTTCCCTTTGGCATAACAAATGAAATCTTCGTTTAAACTTTAAAATTTTAAGTTATTGAAGGAACTTAAGTTGAAATTGTTTAGAGCGATTCTTTAAATATTATTAATACAATTTCCGATACGGCTTGTACACTCTTCAATATTTACTTAATGTTGTTTAGTTACAAATTAGTGTAAATGATTTGGGTATCGCGTCATCGCGTGCGATTCAAGAAACTCTCATTATCGAGGGTGGATCTATATGACGACCAAATTTACATACATAGTTACCATTTGGTAGTGGTAGCACTGTGACGAAGGAACATGCTCTAAATATATTCGTGAGCATTACACTGTAACATGTACGAGGTTGCTCCCTTAATGTATTCATGTAATTCGCATAGCCGGCATCCCCTTTGACCGGCCACGCAACACCGCACTCGCTGCCCGGATAGAGTAATATAACGTGATGTTTTAAAACCATCCATCACGTTTAATGTCTATATAAAAGAAGGAGCTAGCGTGCCGACTCCTGGCAGAGTTTGGTTTGGATTTGCTAATTTTTCTAACACATAATTGTTACCTATATTCTAAGTTTTGATTCTGACCGGTTTTATTTGAAAACTGTGCGGGAGGCCTATGTCCAGCAGTGGAAGTTTTACGACTGAGATGATATTCTAAGTACGAGTATTAAAGAATTTAACTAGTGTTTGTGGAATATGATAAACTCATTATTTATACATAGAAAAATAATTTTATAGTACAACCATGAATAATTGGGTAATTCGCAACTGAAAATCTCTATTGTTGCTCATTATAAGTTAAAGAGATTCAAAACATTATTAGCGCTTATAGTATGTAGGTATTGTGAATTATATTATACAGACATATATTATCATTACAAATTTTGTATTAAAGCTGCTGTGTTTAGACGAGTGAGTAAGGGGTGGCAGAGCCTATTACCCTGTCCCTTCCCAATCCCTTATGCTCAATCCTATTATAGTTGGCAACTCACCTACCATCAAGTGGAATGCCAGCCAGTCGGTCGACCTTAACATAAGGAAAAATTCAACAGGAGAAAAGCTAAGAGAGAAGAATACAACGCAGATCTCTCTGTGCCCATTCTGATATGGCTTAAAAGTCTATGATCGGGGCATACTAATTCGTAAACTGAAAGACCTTGTCATAGTGGTCTATAGAGAGGGCGGTGTCAAGCACAGATTAATTTAGGTTTAACTTCCAATGAATAGGTCTAAATAAATTATAGCCTAGATGAATTATTCACTTTCAAGAGACAATTTACCAACATAAAAGTAACAGAATGAAATGAAAACTGGGTTAACAAGCGGAAGGTTCTTAAAGTTACAGAAAATTCAATTTTTCCATTGCAAATTCAGCATCTGCAGTGAATTCATAATTGTCAATTGCATATACCCTCGTGCCGCCGAAATAAAGACAAGAGCGTCCAACAAAGCTAGGTCAAACAGCTCAACAGCAGGAGCTCAAGTATGAGCTACTTGAATGTAAAAACGTTGCTTTTCGGTAGAGCCGTGCGGGGAAGTGGAAGTCCTCGATTTACATTAAAGGCGGCCAGCTACGGACTGCAGTTAGCAGCTTCTATAAATATATGAGTGTCTTAAAGATTTCAAAGTGTGAAACTCTTTTACTATTTCTCTAACCTTTACAAACCACGTTTTAAAGCTTAGAGGAGCAGACAAATATAGTAAAACTAGCGACCCGCTTTCGGCTTCGCACGGGATGCACTTTTTATAAACTTCCTTGTTTATTTCTCTTTCCATAAGTGAAAAAAGTATCAAATTCCGTTGGGTGGTTCAAAAGTAGTTAGCGGAGAAACAGACAGACGCGAACAGTTTCGGCGACTATTTGTTGCAAAATATTGATTTTCATACTCACATAAAAACTGAATTAGCCTTCAGTTTTTATGTGGAACCTTCCACGAATAAAGGAACTGATGATGAAAGCTGCGTCAAAATCCGTTGCATGATTTAGGAGGAGCTGTCGAATATATACAAAAAGCGTCTTCAATTCATATTATTACATAGTAAGCAACGCGTATTCAATGTTATTGAGTTAATAACGGTGTTATTAAGACGAGTCCAGGTTATTTATAATAAATATATTATATAATATTTACGCGTGAGTCGCGTCATTATTTGTACTCATTATGCAACCGATACAATTATAGATACGTTAGATAACATTGTTATATTGCCCTGTTAGTTTGATACAGCTATGTTATATAATTTGGAAGTGTTATACAACAAAATTTATGTAATATGTTATTTAATCTGGACTCACCTTTATAGAATGCCAAAACCTCTTGTTTTCCTTATCCTCACCTGCTCTATTATGCTTTATTATGAAGAGAACATGTAGTTGTAATATCGCCCTCTACAGAAACCTTCTATGACAGGCTGTATTTCAACCTTCATATAAAAGAAAACATATCTACGAAATTATACGAAGGTAAGCTTAAAATCTAATTTTTTCTAGCTAAGTATATATTTCAATGTTATTGAACATGTCGTAACGAAAACATTTTTATCCTTGCTTTTTATTTGTTTAACTCCTGTGTGTGGCGATTGTTGATAAAAAGGTCTATAGTCGGTAGGCAAAATCTCGTCTATTGAAATGTCAGACAGTTAGTCGTATGTATGTATTTACAAAATAAAATATGTATGACAGAAGTAATCATGAGCATACTAGAGTTATTCGTAACAACAACGAAGTTTTCATACAAAACTCCCCAGACCTTCACATAAGCAAAGCCTCAAACATTCCATTGCTGAATTTAAAATGTCTATTTCATGCGGTGTTTAACGTGGTCGCTTTGAGAATTCCAATTTTCGTTTGAGTCTGAATATTATAAAGGGTTGATTTGTTATTATAGTACATACTGCAGGTAACTTATTTTACGTTTTACATGTGTAGCATTAAATGTGATTTAGGTTTAGCTCGGTTACTATTTTACTGGAGAACTTGCAACTAATTATACTAATATCAAATCAATGGTTATATATTAATTTAAAGGCACATACATTATTTATTAGATAAACGTATATGATAAAGGGAGGGAAAAGGAAACGGACTAAATACGTTGTTATGCGATTCAATCAGAGGCTGAAACCATCTAGTATACGAACGGCCACAAGATCACAGCCCGCATACTAAATTGTTAACCCCTAGTTATTTATGCATCGTGAGCCAACATCTTAATAGCAAGCGAGAGTTATGTCCAGCCTAAAATAATATTTTGAGTAAATGTTTGAAAATAAACAGACCGCCTTTGGGCGCTGTACTTTACACTCGTAATATGTCGTAACTTTGCGTTACTTAGCAGCCGTTTCGTGGTAATTTTAAGCGCGGATTAATTTTCTATCACTTACCTTAGGATGTGCATTTGCTCTTCTGGGAAAGGCCACTTTGGGGTCAATCTGAAAAGATAAACAGGATTCTTTTGAAAAATGTTATTTATAAATGTTATTATATTATAAAAACAATAGTGCAATCTATATATTTATATAAAAGGCAATGTATGGATGCCTATGGACTCCAAAACCGCTGAACCGATTTTGATGAAATTTTCAGACAATCTTCAGATTAGTCCAACGAGTATTCCTGTGAAGTTTGGTAGTGATCGAATAAGAACAATGGACGCGGACGAAGTCGCGGGCAAAACCTAGTTCTATATAATATGTTAAGTTATTATTATATATGATAAAGACACTAATACAGTCTGCTTAATAAAATAAATAACTTAATTTTTTAAGTTATTTAATAACTTAAAATTAAAGTTAATAAATAACTTAAACTTAATTAAAACTTGTACATATTTTGCGAATAAACTAATTTTTCTTAAAATATAAGTAAATATCAAAGATACAATTGATAAAACGTATACAATCCGAACCAGAATAGAATCCATTCGACAAACAATATTAAAATTACATCCAATAATTTAATATTACTTGTCAGTATATTTCTACTAAAATCCAGGCTGCAAAAAGCGTCGCTCTTTAAATCCTGCTCCATGGCCCTGTCACTCGATTTCCCTTCTCGTCTTTTTCATGTAACCAGGCGCCACTATTTCATACGTGGCAATGTTTAAGCCCCAGATTTTCTCTCTGCAGCGAGAGCGGTTGGCGGAGCGAGTCTTTTTGCTCACTAGACGCGCCGCTGACCGTTATAAACGCAAAACATAAACCCAAAGGAACGTTTGACATTTTTAAGGAAAAACGCTCTATTTCCACTCGCAAAAGTCATTTTGTACAATGTTTAAATCTTGCGAGTCCAGTTGCACTTTTTGAGCTTACAAAAAGTCTATTAATTTCTTATTTTATTATAAAAAAAACTTGGTTATTGCTACTGGAAAAAAATTCTAAAATGTTTAAACTTTTTAGCCAAATTTCCTGTCAGAATAAATAAAATGTTCAAGAACAGTTTGTAAGGATTTCTTTTGGTTAATTCTTATTTCCATCTAACAAACATTATGTCCTTACATTATTAGCGCAGATGTAACTAACATCTATTAAATTTTTGTAATTTTTAAAATTTGTCCACAATCCTAACAACAGCCATCAACGAGCGTGTAATTACAAAGCAAGCGTAAGAGAATAATTCAAAAGATTTCACCCAAGAGGACTGCATTATTACAATATAAGGGAAACGGCTTTACAGCGTCATTCATACATTCTTAATTATTTAATTATCTTCTCAGTGCGCTACGGAATACCGCAGCTGCAGAAAATCCGGCATAATATGATTAAATTGGATTCCCAAGGAGAGAAAACTAGTTTTTACCTTAAAGCACTTTACAATTACTTCATTGTAATGAACACTTCTGTTGTTATAAAAAAATATTCGTACACACAGACGTCATAAAAAGTTCCTAGAGAGCTTTTTAAGCGTCTCACGCAAGCAATTTCGTAAACATTGTAAAATGACCACGAAAATGTATACAGAGCGAGCAGAAAAATCATAAAACCCCAGATGGTGGCGCTAAAGCGATTAAGCGGGTCGATGATAAATTTTAACGAGTTATTTTAATGGAGGCGATCGCAGTCAGTGGCTAGCCGGCAGCCTGCGTCGATAGAAAAATAAAACGATATTCTCAAAAACACTTTAATAGGTATGTGACGGGATTTTAATGTTCCTCTTGGAACATTTTAATGATAATTGTGTTTTTCTATCTCCTTAATGCTGCTCATAACCGTCAGAAGTGTGTTAAGGCAATATTTTTATTAATTTAATTTGAATCTAATCTCAAGAAATACGTGTTGTTTTGTAAGTCATCCGCAATAATCCAAATATCGAAAAAAAAATAAAGTAAGCCTTGGGAAAAAAGCCACCTTTAGGATGACTGCCAAACATCAACTTACCTACAGTACAGCCTCATTTGCTACATTACGATTTTAGGAACTAATCATAATACGCACTGCCAAGCATTGGAACTTCCTTCCGGCGTCTGTATTTCCGAGCTCATATAACCCAATATTTTAAAGTTTGAGTGAACTCAGTCCATCGTTGGCATCATATTTCCTGCACTGCTAGATCCTGGCTAAGAGCAAACCCATTATTAATAAAAAATAAAATAAAAAAAGTAAAGAAAATGTATTACAGTATAATTACACTGTATATTATATTACAGTCATTACAGTATAATTATACTGTATACTATAAATAAATTTTAAGTCATTAATTTTAAGCATTCCTGGTTATAACATATAATTTGGTTAAGCCTAAAAAATAAACTATATTGATTATATAGTCAAAAGTAAATATTTTTCAAATAGTTTGTTATAACCACCCTGAGCAAATATTTTAGACGATAAAATTAATTTTATGTAGCTCGAATATATGTTGAAATATAAATTTTTGGTGGATTCAGAAACACGAATATAAATTTTTATGCTCATTAACAAACTTAGTAGTATCAGGCGATTTGAAATTTTTATCCATTGGGGCTCTATTAAATGCATCAATATATTAAAACCATAACTACTCTTGCGCAAAAATGACAGCGGAACATCGATACGAATGTGACATTTTGATATGGAGCCATTTGCGTGATTACAATCGACGCAGTGGCGCGCCCTTCTTAGCCAAACACCCCCCTCCCTACGATTTTCCTGCGATAAAGATTGACACCGCTACTTTTAAACTTCAAATTATCGTAAGTCAAACCGCAAACAACAAGCTAAAGTACACCTAAACACGTATACAGTAAAATGCAAATTCTAATGTGCAGTCTATAAATTTCAGCTCGTCATCGTAAGGAAAGATTGTAGGAGAAAGCACATTAGTGGGATATCACTGCTGCTTCGAAAAGAGCATGTTCACTTTATGTACCTACTCGACGCGATGGCATCGACGCTAAGTCGATTACGTTAAATTTTATAAAAGATACTGTAGTTATACTGTCGTGTAGTGAGGTACCAATATTATAGAACGTATTATGTAGGCAAATAACATTGGACACTAAATAACTTCGCTTGTAACTTAATAATATTCATGTACATATATGAATTTAGCATGTAGTTGCTATTTTCAACGATTTAGGTTAATTTAATTATTAAATGTTTAAACAAGAAGATACGAATTAATTTTATATTTTCACGGGTACACTATGATTAAATTAAATTGCTTAAATAGTTAATTCGTGTTTTAACGTTATTATTTTTTTATATTTACATAAAAAAATATCATAAAGTTTGTTGCCTAGGTACGAGTATAGCGTAATATTACAAGCATAACATGATAAAGTAAGGACATGATTAAAATCCCATAATTAAGGAAGTTTGCATGTGAGGGTACGGTTAAGACAAGGAAGTTTAATGATGTGTGCTGTGTGCAAGCCGTAACTGAATTTATTTAGTAGCAGACGACGCGAAGTGTCTCCGGGGCAGCGCTAAGTGGGACCGCATCATTTGCCGTTCAGTCAGCAACGCGCACTCTAACTTCTCCTAATTGGAACGAATTTGGCTGCAGGTGCAACACTCGAGTTGGCTCAAGATTAGGGGGCGAGCCATTGCAAGTAACTACGAGTATATTCGAGCCTGTTTCCTGTGAAATATTTGATGTGCAACGCGCGACTTGCGGCCCGCCGAATAGCGCCACCTCGCTCACGCCATAACCCACGTGCGCTCCCACTAACGAATTAAATTAAGAACAATATTTACCCTCGCAGCCAAGATAAATGATATTGCACAGTTTAGCCAGAGTTTACGTTTAGTGACGACTTATGTACCCACATTCTTGGAATAAGCCGGTGAAGTGCTGCTAAGCGGGAGCGACGACTTAATACGAGTCTTGTTTAACAAGAAATACAGACTTGATAGTGCAGTTCTTTATAAATCCAACAGAGTGACGCTATTGTGACTCTTCATTTCAGTTTCCACAGAGACAAATGAATTTAAAAGTCGACGTCATCGAATTCCGCTGAAACGGATTGTTCATTAAACGTAGCTGTGCCACATTGGCAAAGACAAGCTGTAATGGCGTCGCGTTAGAGGCTCGACAAACGTCATTACCAAGGTACGCATAAATATGCAAGGCAGGTAACGCACATTTTCATGCGACGTCGAGAGAATTTTATCGCCCGTTTAATTCTGTAAGAAAAAAAGTGGGATTCTTTTCGGTGTAACACGAGACAGGCAGCCGCGTGGGAACTGACACACCGGTCCTTCGCGCCTACGCTTCGCACCTAAGTGCAGCCGAAATATATTTTCTCCACTTTGTCAGATATTACTTTCTCTTAAATACCGACGTCGAAAGCGTAAGCGGCGGAAGGGAACAGACGTAACGTTATCCATCAGTCGAACGATATTCGTTAGACGCTAATGTGTGTGCTTTGCTAGTTAGACGCACACCTCTTTATGCAAACTATATTCAGTTACGGTGAAAGAATAAAAGAAAAAATGATCTTTAACATACATTTTTTATGTAGAGATCGGCAGGCAGTTGGGTTTAAGTAGTAGCAGGGCATATTGCGTTTCGCAGTCATTTGGGCAGCCAGTGTGGTGGCAGTAATCACCCCTTTACAGAAGACTGCTGTGAAATAACAGCATGTTTGCTGTTGTGTTTCGGTGAATGAGTAAGGGATGTCGGTCCCCATTTTTCCTATCCCTTCCTTAATACTACAACGGCCGGCAGCGTACAGAGAACACCTGTGTCGTTGCTTGTATTATAGGCCACGGTTGCCACTGCCACCTACCATCAAGTGGATCGTCGCCTGTCTCTCGACCTTAACATAAAAAAGTGAACCGCCAGCTTTGTTAGGATAAAGTATGAATGCATATGGAAATGATCTTTGGCATCTCTATCACTACTCGACAAAATATAACGGCGCACGTGTCGTTATTTCACTGTAGTTTGGAGTGGTTTCTGCCACCAGACGAGTAAACCAATTTATGACTGCTTGTTCATAAAAGGCGTAAAGTAGCCGTGATAGAATCCTTCGTGTCGAAACGACATTTACGCAGAAGTAAAACACCCTATAAGCAGAACGTCCATAAAGCAAAATGACCTAAATATAAGCAGCTCGTCCTATTAGCAACATGACATAATTATCAAAATGCATTTACAATTCAATACAAAGCAAATGAATATTATAATATATAATTTATACTGTACCTAATTTTATTGCATGAATACTTTAATTTCTTTAGAGTACTGGCACTAAAGAAAAATATTAAAATCCATTGACATTGACAATTTCTAATAATTGCTTGAAATATTAATTCTGATTTTTTTATCTTAAGCAGTATTAGATACTGTTAGGGCCTGCGTGCCTGTGCGATTTCAAATGTGGACTAAAGATAACGAACACCGATCCAAAGCGCATTTGTATGAGATTAGAACTACATATACCTCATTAGAAAGGGAGGGGTCTGTTCCAAGTAGTGGAGTGGGACGTAAATATGTGAAATAGGCTGATAAAAATATATTCTTAAAAATAATAAGATAATGAATTTAGTGAAGTTCAAAAACGTCTAATCTTAACCCCTAAACAGTTACAATTGACAAAGAAGATCATGTTTAAATTTATCTAGCGGTTTCGGGCAGCACAAAGGCCGGAGACAGTGGCACAATGTAGCGGTGGTCTCGTGAGACAAAGATTACGCACTGTTTGCCTCCACCACTATCCGGGGCTCACTCGTCTGTTGATAACAATGACTCGACTAAAACCTGGATATACCAGATTACAATGATTTTCAGAATAATTTCAGATTTTTTTTATGTTTAATTCATTATTTTTGTAACAGACACTCCAACAACACATATAAAAAAAAAATCATTATTATTTAAGAAGAAAGACAACGTACTATAGATGTTGAAAAAACCTCCTGGGTGTTTCCTAATTTTTTGACCGGTTTTGAGCCATAAAAAACGTGGAGATTTTACAATGGAACTAAGTCTGAAACTCAACACAGACTATAACGAAAAATTGTCTTGAATTTCGGAAGAAATCATTATGTATTCCAACATACATAATATTTCATCTAAAACTCAGAAGGAGGACAAAAAATCAGAAGGGTTGAATACCAAAGTATTCACTAATTTTCTTGGTTACCTAGAAATTTTTATTAACTAAGAAGAAGTTTCAAAACTAAGCGAACGAGGAATAAAAAACTAACATAAAAAGGTACTAAGAAACAAAAAAAACCTACAAAATTAAGACTGAGAACGTACCACAGATAGCGAAATATGGCATAATTTAGTATGATTTTCTAATTGATAAATTTTAAGAAAGTGCTAATTTATGTAAAATAAAGTACATTTTTTCTGCAAATTATAAGTACACAGAAATTTTTCCCGTTGATGGTTCTTGCCATTAGTAAAAACCGCATCAAAATCCCTTGCGTGGCTTAGGAGGAGTGAGCGGATATACAGATAGACAAACGCGGAAAGCGAATTCAATTTATACTATGTAAGGATATCACTGTCTGCTAGACGGATGGATGCCTTCGCCTTGACTTTTTAAAGTCATCTGGGATTGAACAGCCCGCAGGGCGTTTAGACTGTGGTAATTACACCAAGACTCGTCTAATTCAACATCCTTCCATTTAGAGAATTATATTTTGCACCCATATCTACTTTATCTGACTGATTCTTTGCGGTGCGTCTTAGTCTTAGGAAACTCTGTATTTGGAGTCCTATCGATCGGTGAGGATTGGAACAATTTCTTCTTCATGGCTCGCTAAATGATTTGCAATTTGTAGATAAGACATTTCGGCAGTGTCCACTTCGTAAAATATGTTTAATTTTATATGCCAAGTCATTACGAGTTAGCGGTGTTTCAAACATAAACTTTGCTTGTAGTTTAATTGGCTTATCTAGTTGAAAACAACAATGATCCACGTCCTGCACCGAGAGACATCCGGCGCAGATATTTGCAGTCAAAACAGACTTAGGACGCTTCGTGCACTCTGCGCATGTCACTCCGCTTCTGTATTATTTATTCACTCCAACGAGCTTCCGATGTTACTTTATTCCATTGTGCAACTGTATCTACGCCGGTTCCTGATGTCCGAGCTGGAGAAGTTTGCCCCGAACTGACACGACTGAGAGAAACTTTTCGTGCATAGAATGAATGCCTGTCAGCTGAACGTAAACAGGGAAACTGAATATTTGCTACCTAATTCACGGTCGAATTAAAATAAATATTTTTACCTCATAAAAATACTTGCATGAGACAAAAACGAAATCCGCTTGACTAAAAAAAATAATTGCATAGGCAGTGAATAATATTGTCAGACCAAGTAGTAGATTTGTATAAAAAAGTGACAAAATAAATTTACTGCCATTTAATATACACTATAAATTCTGTACTGTAAGTAATTTAAAACAACTTTCGCGTTTATTTATCAAATTCAAAGTCACATTCAATAAATCAATGGAATTTCAAGGAGCCTCATAATGAAATATTTTATAGAAGCCGCAAATAAAAAGTTATCTTATGCATTTTTTCTTCAGTGATTTAAAATTAAATATTTTTTGAATTTGGTTACAACCTAAACCCAAAGCGATTTAGAATTAAAAAAATCTGTAATCTGTATCTGTAACTGATGTTTGTTTTACCTACGGTTATAACGCCTAATGTAACAATAATATTATGAATAAATTTCTACACAGTTGGTTGTTGGTCAAGAGCAAACACATCTCTTATAAAAAAATAAATAAATGATTTTACACGTTCTTAAAATATGCCTAATTAGCGGCCTGATACCGGCTTCGCACGGATGCAAATTATATACCAAAACCTTCCTCGAGAACCACTTTATCCATTGGTGAAAACAGCATGAAAATCGGTCCAGTAGTTTTTGACTTTATCGCGAACAGACAGACAGACGCAGCGGAGGACTTTGTTTTATAATATGTAGTGATGATTTTAAAATTTAAAAGGGATTTTTCATTAAAGTTTTGATACTGTAAAAGGTCACGTATCCAATAAGTCACTAATCTTAATAGATTCCAAATTTAATATCCTCGTTCAAATGTTGAATCTTTATTAAAAATCAGAAATTTTCCGTAACATACAAGTGGTGGCAAATCAGTCACAAATTAAAATCATGTAAAGGTTATGCGACGTCTACGTTGTTATTCGACGACCGGGTGTTAGTAAAGGACTTCATATTGAACATTCCTGCCTCCCTGGAACTATTCAGGTGGGTGCGGGACATGAATTCAACTTCCAACTTATTACTTTATTTTTATTTTTCTACTAAATTTCATATTATACTGGAAAGGTAATGTGCAACTTATAGTCACTAATTGTAATAATTTTAACCTTAATAACTAAATAATGGTAACATTCTAAAGACTTCAATACTATAAAAATAATATTTTAAAAAGTAAGCAAGAGCTCTCGGTTTTGTGTTTTAAATATTCTAAATATCATTCCAAAACGGTTGTGGATTTTTTTTATAACTTTTCCTAGAGTATAATTAACTCGTACCCTCATCAATCTAATCTCAACAAAAACCGTGGCTTTGAAAATGTACCCTTTCGTAGCGAAATTTCATACGTAAATAAATAGACATTCAAATTATTATTTCACAATTATAACGCCTTTCGTGGAAGTGTATAATAATCCTGACATAGTATAATTTGAAGTTGCTTTCCACGTCTGTCTGTCTGTATATTCGCTAGCTCCTTCTAAACGACGCAACGGATTTTGATGCAGTTTTCACCAACAGTTAGAGAGTTTTTCACAAAAGGTTTACATATCTTCTTCTCGTAGTGCCATCTCCTATCAGAGGTCGGCTATCATCATGGCTATACTAACGCTCGAGGCGGCGGCTCGAAACTGCGATCTGGTACGTCGTCTGCTCGGCTTGCGTCTACCTTGTATTTCCCCCTGCATGATCAGCTGCAGGAGATTATACTTCTCGCCGCGCATGATATGTCCAAAGTATTCCAGTTTTCCGAATTTTATGGTTTTCATTCGGTTTTCATCCCAGGCGAAGCCGGCAACGAGTCGCTAGTGTTTCTTAATATTCAAATTATAAGTCAATAAACTCATTTTGCTGAATCTAACGTATTATTTAATGTTTAATACAAGATTCTAAAGTAGGTTAGGTCATAGACGCTCACATATTGAATTTTTCAAACCACCCTCAATAACGTGAACAAATAAACCTCCTTTTTAAAACGTTCATCTTTAATGAACTCGTTATAATGTTAATTGTTGCCGCAATAGGTCCGAGGCGTGGCATTAAAACGACATTAAAAATGTACGTACACTATTTAAAGATTCTCATTTTGTGGTGGTCGCGGGCAGCCGATTTACGAACTCCACTGGCCCTGTGCCCATTAAAGCAGATTACAAACGAAAAAAAAAAAACATTCAACGAGCTCTTGGCGTTATGAGTTAATTTTGGAAGAATAACGCGGGCGTCGTTTAGTGTTTCCCTTTATTTGGTTTTCCGGCCGCTCGGTTTGTTTAAACGGGTAATCCAGCGCAAAAACACTCACAGTGTACATTATGTAGTGGTGGCACACAAAATGTGTGTTTTGTTCACAGTGTTGTCGGTACGTAATCGTCGGACGATAAAAATCACTTAACTCCGACCGTTTACTCTAACCGTTCCTAACGTTGCCGCTAACTACGAGCAAATAGGTGCATAACGAGAGCGCTTGTAGGAAAACAAGACAGCTAATATTAAGAAGAAGTTTGCTCGCCGCTTTCTTTGCGCCGATTTAAAGCGCGCTGAAATGATTGAGTTGCACTGCGACGTATTGAAATGCAAACACACAGATGGAAGTGTGGAAGCGTCGGTTCTCTCGCGCGGAATGTCCTCACTATGAAGTACACGTGCTTTCAGTATTTTAAGTGTCGATAAGGGAAAAAAGGAACGCGAAGACGTTACGAGTGCGCCTGGTCTCAAACGTGTTTACAAGTTATACAATAATTCAAATAGTGTACCGCTGCAAATTTATGCGGCAGCACGATAACATACTTCAATAGCTGCATTGGAAAGCATTTTATTTTCATGGACGACGGCGACTCATGCCTACTTGCGTGGTATTTTCGAATGCAGCCAGAGAGCGCTGGACGTGTTAGGTCCGTAGAAATATGAATTTATGATCACAACGAAATAAACGCATTAAAGTACTATACGTGATCGCAAAGTGCGGGCTCCAATTTGATTACGCATTGCTCTGAAAATTCCCGCAAATTAATTACGATTTAAAAAACATGTTGGTAATATCCACTACTGTGAAATACTACAGCAAGTAGGATGTCTTATATGCTATGCAATACATTAATGTAAAAAAATCTTTCAAAAGGATTATACTATCGTAGTTACGCTATATATATCACTAAACTTTTTATTTATATTTGTAAAAAGATGAGAAAAATTGTAATTAAAGTAGTAGAAAAAAGATTTTTATTAGCTCTATATAGCATACTTGGTTTCAACTTCATTATGGGAGGTTGCATTTAATGAACGTGGTTTAGGCGGTATGAACTTTTGTATACATACATATACGTCAAGCAAGTTTGCGTATAATCAGTAGCAATCACTCATGAAGTCATATGAAGTATATATTTTATTAAATTTTTTGGAGTTTAAATATAGATATGGTCCATATTAAATCTCCAAAAACTTGTTTATTAACAAAAACACGTGCTATACTATTAGCGCTATACATGTTTTGGCGAGCCGGGGAAGGGAAGGGAAGGGAAGTTCAATAACAAACACCTCAATAATTGCACTAAGATAAATATTTAGAGGTTCCTCTCTATCTCTATTAGAAAGTTAAACTGACGGTCTACTTATAATTGTAAGTTGGCATCGTCGCAACAGATGTATGAGAAATACGTTGCAAAGCGTGACAGGAATATAAGAGAGAAGTTTGGCATATGGAAATAGACTCTAACATCCCTTACGCACCTAAATATAATAGCACATGTGCGGATCTTTGGTATTCTGAGGGGTAGTTGTTATTGCCACTAGACAAGGCTGCAAAGTACAGTTTTCTCTGTCATCAGCTAAGTACGTACATAGTGGAATAATAGTATACGGTAGAATACAGAGTAATTACTGCGTGTTTCAACGTTTAAACAGTTTTTATTCAACAAAAGTGTCAATTAAACTTTTTTACGCTACGCTGACAAAATTTATACTGAATATAATAAAGCTGAAAAGTGGGTTTTATGTTTTATTTTGTCTTGAAAATCTTGAACTCTTGAACTACTAGTCGGATTTCCATTTGATGGACCAATTCTTAAGGAAAGTTGTACCCCTAGGAGTCACTAGAAAACCGAGTATTACCGATAGAAAAAGGAGAGCAAGAGAGAGAGTGAAAGAATACTTTTTCTGTCTTCTCTCTCTCTCTCTCTCTTTCTATATATATATCTCTCTCTTTCTCTCTTTATCTCACTCTTTCTTTCTCTCTCTTGCAAATTCAATTTCTTTTATTTTAAAAGGCGTGGGAAACCGAGGAGCACAGCTAGTTAATAATACTCACATAAGCTACTGTGCACACGCGAGTTTTTGGAATGATTAAAAAGTTTTCAGGATTTACTTGTGAACCTGAAGAGTTTTACATTAAGCACTGTTCTGTATCTGTTACTATTTTTAGACGTTCATGTGAACTTGTCAGGACTTACTACGAGTAGACTAAAGCGACGTCATCTCGCCGATTAGGCCCACGCAGATCCGGTTGCGACAAAAGAAACCCATCCGGACCCACAAATGGAAGCAAAAAAATGCTTAATTACCATTAAAATAAAAGTATATTACCATAAAATTCTTTTCACAGTTCATTACGAATTCTAATTTTAAAATTAAAATGTGCTCAAGAAGTATTTCTGTTGTCATTTTAAAGGTATCATCGCCATTATTAGTGAATCAATGGATGTTCCCTTTATGAACAAAGTTAGTTACAATGGTTGTTGAAACTTAAGAATACATACTCGTAGTATTCACTGCGCTTCTCATCGTCAACCATGTGATTGGTATACTTTCTGGCGGTCATTTTATTTGTTCTTCTATTTCTGGTATAATATTCTGGTATAATATACCAGCCATAAGATTACTATCAAAAGATAAATAAGCTGGACAGAATAATCCCACATAAATAATAAAATCATTGTTTGTCTATGCATTTGTGTACGCTAATCTCAGAAATGGATTTACCGATTTTAGTGAGGTTGTCACTGATATATTTTAGCAAGCTTCCCCTAACGTTTAGTATTTTTTCATTCCAAAGCTCTCTCTCTATTCTAGCTACTCCAAATACTACGCGTACGCGAAGTCGCGGGCACAGCTAGTATACTTTTCATATAGAAGATCACCGTGAAATAACAGAACTTTATTATACCACGTTCCGTCGTATCTCATTTTCTCTCGAAACTTTTATTATATGATCTACAGTGCCACTGGAACGCCTTAGTGGTCTTTAGGCGACTTTTTTATTTAATGAGGTGACTGTCTGTCCGACACACGGTAATACTAAATTCATGTCTTCGGACCGCCTACAAAGACGGTAGTCTGAAGTTTTTCAACCACTTCAGCTGGTTAACTTTACGCGCTTTTTCAGAACTTAATTAAGTGGAATTAATTCCACTTAAAGTTGTATTACAAATTATAGTTTTACTAGCAGGTGCTCGCGACTTCGACCGCATTAAAATTAAAAAAAGAAACAATATAACGCTTCTCCTCGTGTTGCTATAACACTTTGGCCAGGCGTTAGTTTTTTATTTTTTATTTATCCCTCAGGAATAGTCCTTTTTTTCTGGATGAAAGGTACCCTATGTCCTTTCTGGTGTCCCAGACAACGTGTATGCAAAATTTCATGGTGATCGGTTCAGTAGTTTTTGCGTGAAAGAGTTACAAACATCCATACATCCATACATCCATACATCCAAACATACTTTCGCATTTATAATATTAGTATAGATTGTTAATATTAAAAATCTTAAAAATATAGTGAAGGTAACATATACTCGCATATGGATGTCATATAACTTTTGTAAGAAATTTGTCAAAAAGAGCGGGCCACAGGCAACTGTATTATTATAATTTTAATAACCTTTAAAAAATATAATCACCAAATAATTATTTCACTTTGCGCAATCGAAAAAGGTATACAAAAATAAATAGCCATTTCTGGCGTGATATTTAAAAAGAATAATGAATAATTTGTCAGATTTAAACCGTTTATCAATTAGACGCGACTCGGTCGGAAAGTCGAAACATAAAATATGTAGCAGCTTTTCTGAATTTCATAATGGATAATTAATAAATAACTGTATAATCAATCCATATTTTGAGAGTGGCCGACAATGTTCCGTGACGGTCGACGGTCGGACAGTTACAAAGTGCATCATATTTTTAAACAGCGTCGATATGAAACCGCATAAACACCAAACATTTCCCGAGTAAGGAAAATTTTATTTTTTTTCCCCAAAAATTCTGACGCAGTATTTTAAACGGTGGCGACGTGATTTAATGCTAACGCAGAATTTTAAATGCTATTTACAGAGATATATTATTTCGATGGCTATTTATCAAAATTGTGAAGCTGACGTTCATGTCACGATCGGGCCACATCAATTGTTCACAACTAAGTATAGCTACTACTACGAGGTCGAGCTAAGTTATTATTTAATTTAGTTAATACTAGCTGGTGTCCGAGACTTCGTCCGCATATAAAAATTAAAGGTATAACGAATGACAAAATATGTAACGCAATTACATTACTCCTAACATTGACGCCATACATTCTACTTTTCCAAGCGTTGCATCTTTATTTTTAAATAGTTAGTGCCCGCGGCTTCACCCGTGTGGAATGTTTAAACCAATTTAGTATCTAGGTACAAATACTAAAATATTATTAAAAATCTAATTGTAATAAGCAACATGTCCGATTGCGTCTGTAACACTTTTCAAGCAATATACAAAAGGATACTCTAATTAATTGACGGAGAGGCCTATTGATGCTGTTATACAATGTTAACTTTGTTCACAGATACAAGAATTGTTTCATGTTAATCGTACCATAAGAATGACCTCCGCTGGGTGTACACAAAGGGAGAATGGCACATGTGCGCGCTATTTAGCCGCACAATCGTAAATGTATCTATAAATATTGATGACCCAGAAAGCTATAACGTTCAGGCATACTCCCGAAAAATGTGCACGAAAATTTACGAGGCAAAGACATGCGATTAACTTTTCCTATCGACTTGGAAAAAAGAAGGACTGGCTGTAGAGTATTGTAATAATTTTCATATTTATATTTAAGCTTTTAGGGCCTTATTAAGCCTCACGGCCCATCTCTACTAATCTCGATTAACAATGTAGCTTGTGAACTTGTTTGGATGCGAAACATTTATTTATTTTATTTTAATTTGTATATTTTTATATAGGGAATGCATGATACTATTCATTCAAAACATAGTAATATTAATAATACGTAATTTCTGAATTTGTGTATTGAAAACCCTTAAATATTTCTTTATTCATTTCACTGAAATTGCAATGTATCTCATTTGGTATTGAATTATATATTTTTTGCATTTCAATAATAACTACAGATCTAATAGAAGACGCAAGCGAAGCCGCGTTAATATTTTACGAATATAATTTAAACTTCTCAAGTTCTAAACTAATATATCACAAGCTACTTGCATTTTATAAGGAAGGCATTATGAATTGAAACGGAGCCGTATACTTCAAAGTTACTTCATCGATCATCTCATTCACCAACTTTCAAAAATAATTGACGCAATATAACAATTGAAAGGGAACTCCGATGTAAGAGTAATGTAAACAAATACTTAGAAATCCACTGTCGCGATCTTCCGGGTTCGTTTTATGTAAATTGAGAAAATGCTCTCTCTTCCCGCTCGATTTGCGAGGCTTCGGCTAATCTTCCGCCAGTCGACTACAATTTAATCAAAGTAAACAACGACCGGGGCTGTAATTTATCTAGATTATTTTGTGGCGAGCGATAGTAATCGACTTTTTTCTCTATCTGTACACAAAGAATGTTCGGAGAGCTCGTAATGTGTCTCGGATCCCGAGATACAAAGATGATTATTATCCACATACTTAAATGGTTAGAAGTTATACAAATAACAGTTTCTGTTATTCGATTGGCAACAATTCGATTTTCATACAAATAGCAAATAGCATAACAAAACATTCGCAACAGTTGACCCATTCGTCTGTTCCAGGGACACGTTTAAGCCTGGATAAATGGCCAATGGATATTATAGAGTGGCACAAATTCAGACGCTAACGTTAAAACCTTTTCCATTTTCATGATTTAAACCCATAATTTGATTGAGTAGTGAAATTTTAGAATGAAGCTTTATTGAATAGTTAGGTGCTCATAACAAAGAGTGGTAAATTATAATTTACTATTCTAAATTGATTTATGCAAATCCTATATAAATTCTATATAATGTCTGCAGTGCTGTCTGACTTTTTTTGTTTCTTAGCATGTGAAGGATTTAGGATGTGAAGGTCTCATAAACTGAATTTAATACGATTTCAAATTATGAAGGTCAGTGTGACCAATACTAGGAGCGAGACCAATGTTTGCCCTAAATGGGCCCTGTATCAAATTTTATCATAGGACTTAACCTGACTTTAGCGAAGCCCAAATGTTAAAGTGATCACAGACAAACTATAACAGTGTTAAAGTTGGTCTAATAATTATCTTATACTTATCTATAACATAATAGTGGAACGTAATAATAGTTGGAATATAATAAAAGTTCCGAGAACTCTTATAAAAATGGAATAAAAATATATTAAATCTTTAACGTCTGAAATTTGATTCGCAAAAAAGAAAACTACATATGGCTATATTATAATGACTTCACTTCACAATAACTTGGATATAATTGTTATTTCAACTGGCATAATTAGTTTTAATATACTCATAAATTATAAGTTGTGTGCTAACCGTGACTCAGAAATTAAATAAACTTTTCATTTTAACATTACAAATTTGTACCGAAAAATATGTGACTTTTTAATTACAAATATAGCACGCATTTAAATTACCAGCGCGAATAAAAATTGCACGATATTTTCGCTGTTGAGTAACAAAATTTACGTGTGGAAAAATTAAACGCAGTCATGATTTAACAGTTTATGACGGTCGTAAAGGCTATTGGCCAAGAAGAGGCAAATTTATGCCACTCTGGATGTGTCAATAAACTTTCATGGGAAATCGGGGAGCGACGCTACTGAAAAAGAATTTGTTAATAAGCAAATACTTTTTATCATTGAAATTTTCTGATTCAATGATAAAAATCACGTTTTTATCAATGACATCTTAAGAATAAAATATCAAAATAAATAGACATAAGATTTACGTGGATTAAATGAATAGAAGTAATACTGTTAAAATATACAGTTCCCAATATAAAGTTGATACAAATGCACAAGTAAGATTCATTAGTTTCAAGATCTTTAAACTGATATGGGTTTTGCAAGGCATTTCAAATAGCCACAGATATTACTTCGTTATATAGTTATATTTAGCACCTCAGGAGACTACGAATCTCAAATGCGCAAGCGAAGAGCGTGGCGTTGCCTTTCATTTTAAATTATTTCTAGTCTATTCAATCGGAAAAATATAAGATTCTCAGAAAAAGAACGTCTCAAATTGGCCGAGAAGATTGCTGGATAAAGTCTTAAAAACAAATACGTTCACAGAATTCTTCCTTTAAAATTGTATGATTTGAAATTAGCAGCAAACACGGCTGTTCTCGGTCGATTTGAGAAGGCAATCCAATCTTCGCAGCCGAACACTTGGCTACTCTCTAATGAAAGTAAACAACATTGGACTTGTAATTTATTGTAAGCGAAATCAATGCATTCTTTTTTGCCTCCGAAGCAATTGGCTTTGTCTGGATTTATGAACCTTTAAGTGCTTAATTTAAAGTTACTTCTTTAGAGTGGTATAAGTTGGTCAATTAAAGAAATGGTTTGAAAATGACGGTCCTTAAAGTCGACATTTGCTTGCACCAGCTGCCCTATTCTCTATTTGTGGATTTTGTGGATGTGGAGTTTAAAACCTATCGACTCCAATGTCGACACAATAACGCGCCAATAACTTCATCGACATGACTGTGTGTCACATGTATAACCATGGTAAAAACTTTATAGATGTTTTAACAGGTGTTTAGTGAATACCAAAGTATTCACCGAGTCTATAACCGCATCGAGTCGATAACCACAGCAAAACCACAGATAGAGAATAGGCCCGCAGGGCACTTATCTATCATGCCAAAAGATCTTTTCAATCGTCTGTCAGTTGCCTGCATAGTGCTTTCGTTTCAAAAGTACTAAGAGTCTATGACTTGATATAAAGAATGAATTTAAAAACTTACGAAGGTTTTCGCACCCCGACTGTACTAACCATGCGGATATGTGCGAATATAGATAGCAATATTTTGTTAGCGGGCGGCAAATAGAAGCGTTGCTATTTTCAATCCCTCTTTTAATTGACTGGGTTATATTTCGTTTTAGTTGTATCTTACCTTTTTGCCGTCTAATTCGTGTATTCCTTGGGCTAATACTTTGTCTACGCTGGATGGGTCGGCGAATGTGATAAAGCCGAAGCCCCTGAAACAAAGAAAAAATGCAATTGTTATTCTATCAATTCAAATATTTTAACAGTTAACAAGGAACTGATCTTGAAATGCAAAGGATTTTGAAGAAACCACTTGTTGAATTAAAAAGGAAAATTTAGATTTACCTAAATCCGATTTCAAAAATTGTTTCACCAATATAGTTTAAAAAATAGTTAGAATAGAATTTCAGGATGGACATAGCCTAAATATTACACGCGGGCGCAGCCGCGGGCACTAGCTATCCAAAAGTAAAGTATAAAATGGCAGGCATTATATTGCCTTACATATTTTAACAGGCGCGGACGAAGTGGCGGGCACCAGCTAGTATACAATAAAATTAAATGTCATATCAAGGAAATAAATATTTGCTTCAAAGAACAGGGGTTATGATAAAATTACCCTAATGTTATTATATTTTAACGCAAAATGAAGACTTGTAAATATATCATTGTTTCATTAATTTACTCGTTGGTATAACTGAAAAAATGTACAATTTATGTTAAGAATTTTCGAAGTAAAATTTTGAGCAAATTCACCCTTAAATTAAATTCATTCAAACAGGTAAAATACAAATTTAGAAACGTTTCAGTTTCAGTAGTGTGTACAATGAAATTGTGTAAAAGAAGCGGACGTACCGATAGGAGCTGTCTTACTGATTGCAAGACGAAGTTTAACAGTAACGACAATGGCAGAAGGTGAACAGGAAATATCAAATTTTATTTTTGAGGAGAAAACTTCTTTAGGCACATTGGGTACTTTTGGTACGGCGTAAAAGCACTGAACTTGTCACATCACGTTCAGTGAGGTTTTGTTACATTAAAATTTTTCTCGTTGTCAACGTAGTTATTTGTGCAGTGCGTAAAGCTGCTTTAGGAGTTGGTTGAAATCAATTACCTATATTAACTTCTTGTTTGAAATGCGCGGGAACACTCGTTTGCACAGTTAGTTAGTTTATGGGATTAAAAAATTCCACCAGTATTTGAACGTACGCAAATTTACATTAAGAGACACGTAGATCACATTAAAAGTCGAATTAGGTCATTGGCGTGGTGGTCCAGTGGGACGGTCGATGGTAATGGCATGGCGGGTCTGCGGGCGAGTTTAGTAGGATCAGGAGCAGCACAGAATCCTACCACAGGCTTGCGTGTGAGTCGGTCGGGTCGCGTCATTAAGCCCACTAATCGGTATTCACCTTAATTTTGTATCTTGTCACTCATTTTTTTACTCCCATTGTTACCTTTTCTACCGCCGCTGCATTTTTCTTGGCCGCTTCCAAAGACTGCTCCAAGTTGAGCGTCTTCTTGTAACTCAAGTCTTTTTCCGCTAACAGTCTTTGCCATATACCGTCCTTCTTCAAGCCGCACACTAACTGGTCCCGCAAACTTTCGTCTAATCCATCACGAAAATTACAGTCTTTTGACAATCTCCTCAAATCAGCTGGAAATGCTGATATTGATTCCTCAGGCGTCTGTTTACGCTAGTGAAACTTGTATCTCTCCGCTAACACACTAGGTTGCGGCTGTAAATGATCGCACATTATTTTTATTAAGTCCGTGTATTTACAATCTGCTGGCCTCCGTGGAGTGCATAAGGTGGATAATAATTCGTAAGCCGGTCCACCCATGATTAATGTGGGCACTTTCACTTTATATTCGTTTACAACGAAATACTGTTCCAATCTGTCCACATAACTGGCCCAGTTGCCGGCCGTTATATCATACGGCTCGCGTTTGCCGATTGACATTTTGAATTTTACACAAAAACACGAACAATATACTAAATAATAATCACACAAGGTACTTTTTCTCGTCGCCAGTTGAAGTATTTGTTAATAAATAATGCACAATCGACTTGATGGTTATAACTTTATTTAGAGACTAAATTTACAAGTTGCTTTTTAACCTATACCTACTCTTTACCAAATACCCCCATACATTACAGTAATCGAATTACATTACATTAAGTAGAAAGAGAAGTTGTTCATATTAATTAACATTACCCACTAGTTAGCTTATCAGTATAAGGAATAGGTGCCTATCCTAAATGTGTATAATAAATTGTAATGGGGACTCGAAAGAGCCCTTGATTGAATGACATCTGATTACTTACTGTTTGTTTTCTTGTACTCGTACTGTGTGTACACACACTACATAGCGCCGAGACTGCCTCTCTAATGACGTTTGTATTTATTTTATACAAACGCTCAAGTTTGTTTAAAAACTACTAAAAGAGCTCAAGTAAATTAAAATGATAACTTCCAGGGTTGCCGTATATTTGATATTATTTATGTGAACGCAGCCGGAAATAATATTTTATTGATTCTATAAGAAATATTGGGATATTTCGAATGAGAAAACGGTATACAGAGTGGCATTGAGTTAATATTTCAAACGAGTAAATTGAATAATAACGCAACGATTTTCAGTAAGCGGGCGCTGGCCGCGAGAGGGCAGGCGATAAATAATAAAAAGCCTTCTCCACTTTAGGACTTGCAAAAATCACAATTTATAGAGCATTTTAATTTCACTTAGCCGATCCATATTTTACATGTGGCGGCGCGCTCGACCGTGCTCCGGACTCGAATTAATACTAAATTGAAATTGTAAAAATGGAAATACAATTTTCTCGTTGTACCCGCCGCCCGTGTTACATACCGGTGTTGCCAGACATGTGTTATAATAACACGACCATCTCCCTTAATATTTTTGAGTGGAATCTTTCTATGCAAAAAATATGATTACTTTGGGACCTTGTGTTGCTCCGTTCAGATTGGAAATGTACACAACAGATAGGTATAGGTATTGTATTGATAAAAAATGAGCTGCCACGCGAAAAGTCAGTTGCTACGTTTTCGTTATTAAATGTGTGGCAATTTTTTACAATAGAATTATTATCTTTTTGACGTCCACAGTTAAATCGCAAAAGAATACAATATAATCAACAACTTTAAAGAAAGCATTAACTTTAAAATTTAAAGAAGATAACAAGAAGAAAGCATATTGAAATATATACAAATTCTTTTCATTTTAGGAATAAAGTATATTGTAAAATACTAACTTAACTTCACGTATTTAACTTCGTTCGCAAGAGAAGCCACAGTGTCTATTACCCTATATTCATATTGTTTCTTACCCAAACTCCTTTTAGGGTTGGTAGGACATATGCACCTTTCTGTTTCTGGTAATAAAAGTTCCTAAAAAACGATACCGCCCAGAATGACGATGATTTTGTCTCTATTATAACGCATTTAATTGAAAGAGTTCTTAAAATTCAAGAAAGACTTAATACATTCCTTACCTACACGTATATGAAAACATGTAGGGCGCTCATGTATGGAAATTGAAAATAACGAGGACTTTCGTTCGCACCGCGCATCAAGCGTCCTGTGAGCGTCGACACGACCACCAATAGACGACCCATCGCATATCTTCCGATCCTCCCTATCACCTCTCGTTTCAGTAACGATACAGGAAACGTGGGAGCTCTAACACACTGGAAGTACTACGCGAATTGCCAGCAGAGAGGCCCTTTACCGATTGGAGTAACGTCGTACTTATCTTTAAGGAGACGATGCCTTATTTTCTTCGTCTTACAAGAGGAACAACTCAATTCTCCTTCACATTATGCGATAATAAGCTTAAAAATGTACTTCGGAGTAGGAATTTTTAATTTAAAAAATAAGTGAATATAATAGTCAATTTAAATTATATACCTACATTTCACATTGCACTTAAACATAGAACTTACACTTACACTATATATTTGTATATAAATTATGGTTAGATAAATACATTTGTCGACAGTGTGCGTGGATATCTCTCTCCTTTGTATGTTACATTACACACAACGCCAAAGATGCTTCAAGTACGCTGCCAAATTTAGTAGGTGAAAGATTTGGAGGGGGTGGGGAATAATTTCATTAAAAAAATTATATATTTTTTAATAATTTATATTTAGCATTGATAACACTTGCAGAATCAGCAGCGCACTGACATCGCTACAATTAAGATAAGCGCTATCCTCCCAAAAGAGTGTAATTATATACTTTATTTATAAGAACCTCTTTGTTTGCTTCGGCTTTGGGCTTGAACTATCGAAACGGGCCTGATAATCCAGTCGGCCATTGTGTTTGGACAAAACTCGAAGAAAATAAATATAGGACGGGGTCGAGGTAAAACCATAAACCGCAACGTCAGGAACAAATAGCGGTAACTCCCGTATTCATGGCTCATGGCTGCAGCCTCGGGTGGAAACCGATAGCAATTACCGACCGAATTAATATCACGCCCCAAATGTTACTCGCACATTTATACGTATCGAGTGCAATATTGTCTCCTTTATTAGTTGCCGGGACAAATGCCGCCCCGTCGTAATTCCACCCTATTCCTTCGATTGCCGCCTCTTATTTAATCTTGACGGTAATTAATATTTCTCACGGGCGCCACCATTGGCTATTTGGTTCCTTGAAGCCATTCGGACTGCAATTTACATTAGTTAAGCATATAAATTGATAATAAGGTCAGATTAGACTGGTTTGAGATATATTCTTAACATGAAAGATTATTAAATAATACCATTTGAATTCTCACCAAACAAATTATTTAAATTTCATCTTTAAGCGTTACCATTATCTTTAAGTGATTTCTTTCATTCGTATGTGCAAGCATACATCACAATGTCTTCATGCATATAAAAATGGTATTTTAAGATACAATATTTTTTTCATCCATAAACCTGAATCTGAAAAACATTCATCACGGTAGTACAAAATGTGTAAATATATTCCTTATTCAAATGAAATTGCTTTCAACGTCATCTATTAATGTCTTAAGAAATAAAAAATAATTTAGTTTAATTTTTTATGAGAATAAGCGGTGAGCAGGTTAATGGTCGGTGGCTACTGTCACCTATACTCGTAATCACTTGCAACCTTGGTTACACAAGCGCTCTGCCGACTCCGTTAGGATAAGGAAGAGATTAGAGGACTATCGAACAGGAAGTTTAATAATTTGTATTAAAATTAATTGCATTTAATGTACACGAAATGGGAGGCGAAAATACAACTCATTATTTGTTTTTTTGTCCTTGTAAACCGACCTTTGACCTTATTAAGCAAATTAAGTCTTAAGTATGTAGGTACCTTGGCAAAAATTAAGTCTTGTGTATTGAATGGTGTTGGGATCAGGTATAATTCAAAACTCTTTTTTATTTTCTGCATAACACAAGCAAATAAACAAAATAGTGGAATTCAAAATGGTTGGAAATATTCAAAATTTTGTTTATCACGCACAAAAGCGCATATCATCTGTGTACGAGTCCGTAAATAATGCTCCACTAAATTAAGTAATCCAATAATTAATCTAAATGGTCCGTACAACCGAATGGTTCAAAACAATCAGCCCTGCCGCAAAATACGTGCATTAAATGAAGTGAACCGCCGCCTCCGGGGATCCCTGATAAATTAAATTGATTAGAATCCCGTTCGATGCCGGCCGTCGATGTAGCTGCGCGTAAAAATAAAGCCGAGTAAAAAATAACGCGTCTATCCCTCCCGATTCCTGAATGAGCCACTTAGGTGTATAATTTCAGTCGCATTATAGGCTAATCCAAGCGTTATATTTAAAAATCGATATTCTAACGGCTTTCGTTTTAATTGGTAACGAAATAAGAAGACTAAGCAATTGTTCATGTTCTTACACCTATTCTTACTTATATTATAAGGAGAAATGAGAAAAAGGAAAAATAGTATAAGAGAGTTTTTGTATTTTTGTTTGTAATGAATAAACTCAAAAACTGTAAAAGTTCTTTCACCTATAGAAAGCTATGTTATCAGCGAGTAACATAGGCTATATTTTATTAAGTTACACGGACGAAGTCGCGTCCAACAGCTAGTGTCTAATACGAGTAGATTTACTACCTACAACTACATCCTCTTTTGAGAGGTAATCTTATAATTTTAAAAGATTCGTCTTCCTTTTTGGCATTTTTTATAAGTTGATGTTGACAGACAGGCTGACGGTCCACTGATGGTCCACTTGATGGTGTCTACCGTCACCTATAATTCAATGACATGACACTGTCGCGAGTTCAATGATTTTATGATTTTACTTTACGTAATGTAAGCGTTGATGTAGCTGATAATAATTTAAAATAATTTAAGAAAAGAACAATTTTTGAGAAAATCATTGAACTCGTCATGTTAGCTTACCTTACCGAAATTGACAGCTCTGTATATAAGTATATACTAAACAGACAACTGCATATGAAAGTAAACTTACCAGATATGATAACATGCATCAATATGGTATACACTTCTGACCAATAAAATAGTTTCATATCAACATTAAACCTTTTTAATGGTCTGTCATTATGAATTTATTATTGTCATTGTCTGTCAGTGTCATATATATATATATATATATATATATATATATTTTTCTCTTGTATTTCTTGCGATCAATAATTTGGTGAAGCTGTTTTCACTTTTGACGTGCAATCCAACGACTGACATGTATTTTTTTTGTACTGTAGATAAATTTCCTTTTTATTGCCAATTTATTTTACTAAAATGTTATAATTTAATGATGTTTACTAAAATGTTAATTGAATCTCAAACAAATCCTAGAGGAATTTTATGTACACTGTAATTTTAATAATATTAATATAAATTCTTTAGCTCGGATAAAATAAAGCGTTTGACTTTACTGATTCGGGCAGCAACAATGTATAAAGTCCTGGGAAATATTTAAGAAAATAGCGCTAAAGCGTTCAATATAGGGGCTTTTCAGAGACTCCGTTCACGTAAGCTTTAACCGGCGATTAAAATTTAAGCCCGAATTTAGACGGTCTAATCTCATCGCTGCTCCGCTTCACTGTATTTTGCGACCTGACACAAATAAAAGAGAATAGACCAGTGTAATTTTGTTTAATGAATCTAATAGCCGATATTCGCGAGTGTACTTCAGGAAGGTTTATGGGTAAAATCAATTTAACCTTTACCTACAATATTTTAGACTGAATTTCGGATTACATCTTTCAATCTTACCCACGTTTATTCTAGATATTATTGGCACCGACCAAAAATAATTTCTGCTTTAGGACTTGTGGGGGAAGTTAACTTCTTCTTAGGCGTAGATTTCACCTAAGTTGATTATTGACCCTGACTTAAGGAATTTCTTCATCGAATTCAGGCTCTAGTTAAACTTGCCGCTTGATTGACGAGTCAAAATTACTCGTGACATGCAACCACTCAGAGTTCAGTAAACGTCAGCTTAAATATTATAGTGAGGTTCATATTGACGGGCCCGTTAGATGAGTGGTTAGGGTGCTTGCCTATCTGCCTGTTAGGACCCTTTCCGGCAGGGTCAACTTTGAAATGAACTTTTAAAAGTTGGCTCTGGTCTGAAAAGTAGTGATAGGATACATTCCGTTCACTACAAATAACAGTATTTGTTTCAGTGAGTGAGCGATTTCTTATCCTTTCCAAAACCCTTATCCTTAATCCTACTATCATAGGAAGCGCACTTGCAGCAGTTGTGGCTTTGCTTGTGTTATAGGCGACGGTAGCCACCTACCATCAAGTGGACCGTCACGGCCAATCTAAACAAGAACGCGAGCGTTAGAGCTGATGATGCGGGATATAGGAAGAGACACGAGGCGCGTGATTTTCTTGCGGGTGTGTTAATGTTAATGATATTCATACAGACTAGTTACTGAAATGACTGAAAGAAGATTGGCACGTGATCTCATAGGAACGACTAAGCGGCGCGTACAGATCTCTGCATTTTCACGATACCTAACCGTATCAACAGGTTGATAAAGTCCTGTTGTGGCTTGCAAAATTTTGAGAATATGCACAAAAAGCCAACATAAATATTATTATTGTTTAATTTTGCATGGTAAAATTATTTTCATTTAAAAACCTACAGCTGTTACTTAAGTAGTATCAGCAGTACTTTGCTATCTGTTTTGTAAGTATTATTTAAATCCATTGTCTATTTTTTAATCACGGTTCATTACTATTGTTTAATATAAAATTTTCAATTACTATTACCTAACTATAATTTGACGTAAATTATTTTTTTTTATTAATTGTTTCATTACAATTTTATTTTCCAATAATTCCCGTGGTATTTGTTTGAATGTGCGATATTCGTAATGTCTGCAAGTCGAGGCTTATCGGCTCCTACACACGCCTTGTTTATTTAATAACTACCTACTTGCCTAGTGGTAGGTAGGTCTCACGACTTGTGTGCTTGTGTTAGTTGCAAGTTCGGCTGTACTGTTTGAGCAATATGATCTCGACGACGAGCTTGTATTGTCTTTAGTTCCGTTGTAGTTAAGCTTTGATAAATGTCACTATGGAAACCACAAAACCCATCTGCACTCAGCTGATATTTCATTCAATAATACATATTTTTCGTTAATAATAATAAGAAGTCTCTGTAACTATATCGTATTTATATACCTAATTAACTAAATTATTTTTATATGAACACTAGTTTGTAAAACATGAATGCAAAGATTTAAGACATTCCAGTAGAAAATAATGAAAAAAGTTTGTTTCATACTAATTATAACAGAAATTATTACTAACAATTCATAAGTTATAGGAAAAGTTATAAATTAAACTTAGGTTAGTTTTGATTGAAACTTTATATATTTCAGTTGAAGTGTTAGATAATTATTTTTTCTAATATTGCAGGTTTTCAATGTATATTAACAAATAATATATTATATATTCATGAGTTCTTTTTAAATTATGTAATATTTATTTATTTAGTAATTATGTAGACAGCTATAATTTATATGTGATAAAGTAAATAAAAAAAATCTCAAATGATAGGTTACAATGAATAATTAGAACATTTACATTTTATAAATAGCTTTTTTACAGAATAAATATAACTACAAAGTTTGTAGGTAAATATATCAATGTTAAATTAACTATGATTGTGTTTATTGCAAAATCGAATTAGAAAACGAATTTTAGAATATTTTACTCTACATACAGGATAATGCAACATACAATAATTTTTTCAAGAAAAGAGATGAATTACAATATCCACCAATGAATTTGACAGTTTAAAATAAGATCTACATTATACTTAAGAAATATAATTTTTATTATTTAAAAGACCTTTTTGACATGCTTGGTATATTTTTGATCCATATAAATCTATTTATCAAGTAGTAATGATGACATAATAATGAAAGATTAAATTAAAGTGAAACTTGATTACATGATAGTGAAATATGAAATTGTTCATGTAACAACCAATAATAATTCATTGTGTATTATTTGTTTACACTCGGCATGAGTATTGTTTGTCGTGTGTGTATAAGGATATACCGCGATAGAGACCAATGTGTATTTAGTTAATAATTACATTAGACACGTCCATATTCTGCATTATTGATTATATACCTACATTTACATAGTACAAGCTGTCTTGTTCTATTAAATGTAAATGAGCAAGTGTGTTATCATCATCCTTGAAAATGTAAAGATGAATGTAAGCGAAAACTGAGACCAAAAACATAAAATGCGCTATTTTTTAAAATAAATTTAGGCGAATCCTTCAATGTAGTCAATAGATACTAAATAAAAAATAAAAGATGTACATAAACTTGTTACATAAAAGGAATAGGTAAATGGGATCTGCCATCCTTTACTCACTCACCTAAATACAACAGCATATATGCTGTTATTACACTGTAAGAATGAGTAAGACTCTCTCTCAAGGGTACGACTATAGAAATAGTATGTACTCAAGTATGTTGGGTACGACTCTATACGTGACATATTAAAAAGAAATAATCATTCTTCTACATTTATCGATGTTTGTAAAGTCAATCTTGATTTTTTTCTAATAATAAACTTGAAATTTTTGAGACAAAATATCAAACACTGTATTTTAATAATTGCTTAACGTTCCAATGGGAATAATTAGATTATTATCCATTGATAATAATCTTTTCTAACGCGTCGTAGCAAAATGCTACGAAGTTTTATCGCCTACGTCTTCTTAGCATACGCACGATACGTTACAATTTGTAATGTGGTATTTAAAAATAACAACCACTTGTGCGATTTTAAGTTCTATTACAACTATATTTAAATGCTATTTCTCGGATGTCAGACAGCTGACATCCGAGTTTCACAAAAGTTCTGCCACAAAGCAAATACTTTGGTATAATAGTGGAAATGTAATTAATTAAATTCCATCATTCAATTATTCCATTTGGAATTTATGTAACACTGCTTATTTATTTTATGACGCTCAATCAATAACAAATAATTTTCTGAACGTAGGTACTGTTACGGTTTTCAGAATATTGACACATTTTATTCATCCATTTAATATTTGCTTATTAATATTATTATGGTGAATAATAAATGAAGAGTAGATTGACCAAACTTGCTAAATAAGAGTAGGTAAATGATATATTAAATATTAATTAAATCTACTTATTAATCGATTCTATTTTTTTGTAAAATAATATATTTTTAGTAAAAGCAGTGTAAATTATTAGTTTTTAGCAATTCCTCAGTATCTCAAAACAAATGTTTCCGACTAATGTGTGTTGCCAGTGATGACATATGGCGCTGAAACGTGGTATCTATCTATGGACCTCATAAGAAAGCTCAACGTCGCTTAACGAGCTATGGAAAGGGCTTGCTCGCAGTGCGAGATTGAATCTGGAATGAGGAGATCCGAAGACCAAAGAAAGTTATCGACATTTCCCAGCGGATTAGTAAGTTGAAGTGGCAGTGGGCAGGACACATAGTACGGAGGCCAATGGGCGCTTGTAGACGTCCATTTTTCTTTCGTGTAAAAGTTTCTCAAGCGCAGCGTAGGACGTCTACCGACAAGATGGATAGACCAACTGATAAGGGCCGCGACTCCACGGTGGATCCAGGATGCTTCTAATTCTGACAGTTCCATTTGGGAATTTATAGGGGACGTCAATGTCCAGCATTAGACGTCTTACGGCTGAGATGATGATGTTGATGAGTAATAGCAGGGCACACTGCCTAACTAGGGATGTCGGGCTGTCTGGCGGCTGTACTACTTAATCTCTTACAGAAAATCACCTTCAAACCTTGAAATACACAGAAGTTGATTTTAATAACATTATCTTAATTTGTAAATTAAGTAAACTGCGAGGCAGTTAAAAATTAAAGTAATATTAAAATCCATACTTAGACTTTTACTGAATAATACTTAGTTCAATGTGTAGAGAAAATAATAAGGAAACACGAATGTAGTCGTTGGTAAACGCGAAGCCCGAACGTGCGGCGAGTGTTTACTTCCAAAGGAATTAATAATTAATGTGCAAATATATTTCCTGCCCCCACATTTGCGGTTCCACGATTCATATTTTTATACAAATATGTTGTTGTGACAGTTGGTTGACATTTGTTTTATGAAACAAAATTATAATTTTTAACATAGTATGTGGCAAAGATTTATAAGAAAGTTGAAGTTTTTAAGAATATCTTTAAAAAAAAAATAAAAGGCTTGATAAAATGAAAATTTATATTGTATATTAGTATAATGTAAACGTATCCTAAACTAATAAAGTCATATATAACCTTTTTACCTAAAACAGTATTTAAAATTTTGATTCCGAGGCACATACTTCGGTTTCTTCCTCTCGCTAGTACTGGTCTAGAGTCTAGACACTAAAGTTAACAAATATGGTAATTATCTAAATCACTCAGTGATTATTATTATTATTTAGATAAAAAGCACAACACACATTTTAAAAAAAAGTGTTTTCAACACAAAGTAGGAAATAGTAATATAAAAACAATCGAGTATTATTTAAGGAAATAAAAAAAAAATGTTGCGTCTCTCTCAAGTGAAATAAATACTAACAGATAAAATAGCAAAACACTGTTTTGTCAGTCCTCCACACTCAGTTGAAGTTGATGGATGGGCCCACGACGTCTTAGTGAGGTGCAAAAAATGTCTAAGAGCTTATTAGCCGAGCTACTTAAATACTTTATTTTCTGTTCTGTGGTACTTTCTGGTTTTCTCGCAGAATAAAAAAAAATAGTGAAAATTAATGTATGAATATATTTTAACACACTGTGTGAAAATATACCTTATAACCTAATAATGACATAAAATAGGAGAGCTAAACTGGAGAAGTATTTATCCAATATTAGACGTTCATTTGTATTCACTATTGGATTTTTTAATATTTTGGTAACCATTTCCCTATCCTATCCCAATCCCTTATTTAATCCTATTGTACTCAGATGCTCACATGCAGCATCTGTGGCGTTTCTTGTGTTATAGGCGGAGATAGTCTAAGATCATCAAGTGGACCGTTAGATCTACCGACCTTAACATAAAAAATCGAAATGAGTGACAAAAAAAATATGAATAATTAAATAAATAGAAAAATAATAGAATAGTTTAATATTTAGACCAAAGATATTTTCTGGTACAATATATAGGGCTTTATTCTATTTTAGATCCATTAGGGAATAGTGTTACGAACGGAGACTATTATTGCACTCTGGACCTCTCGTTGGAAGCGCTGCTGCATAGTTGTGTTAGATTCGGGAAGCTTTCAAACATTATTCCGTTACACCAAAATACATTAAGCAATAGTTAGCCATTAGGAGGGCATTGTTTGACCAAGCGGAGGTGGCGTGTTGGAGGGCCGTTTCGCTGCAACGAAATTTACACTGGCAGATACGTACCGGTGGCACCCAGACGGTGCGATATTAAAACGTCTGCAGCTTTTGTGCAGGAACTCGACCCGTTTAGAGCTGCAGCCTCGTTGGCAGCAAAGATAAAAGTTTATGACTTATACATAAAACGATTTTCAAATCATATTTATGAGTGTCGTCCGAACATCTGCTATGGCCAGTTCGCGTGGAAATTGAAACCGTCGAGTGCATAACGCTTTCACGAACAATTTAAGTTGATATTGTGTTCGGGACGCCGCGGACGATGTGCTTTTTGCAATGGTCAGCGGATCCGCTCAACTTTATTGTCGTGTTCTGTATCTATACCACTCCTTCGGTATCTTTTGTGGGAATGTTTGTACTCATGTATTACTGAACTTCTAACAGTTATGTTAGTGTGTTTTGTCACGGATGTACTCTTTGTGTGTTACATACATTACCTTTATCTTGACATAGTATAGAACAAAGTCGCTTCCAGCCGTCTGTCCCTCTGTATGTACGCTTACTTAGATCTTTTAAACTAGGCAAAGGATTTTTATGATGTTTATCTCTTTTTCTATAAGTATTATGAAATTATATTTATTTATTATAATGTTATCAAATATTTAATAAGGAAATAATAAGTTGTACTTAACATGACTGTGTTATATTGAAATTGAGTTGATGGTTATATGACTTTATAGCATAATCTTTGCAGCATCGTACTCCTCCGTCACGCTTCGTAAGTCAAAGTCTTGTATTGCAACTAAAACGTTCCTTAAAATGCATTAATCATGCTACTTCGCGTAGCTCTGCTTCTATTAAACTTCTACTCTATTACAATATTTTAAAGTTGATAATGCCTCAAATAAAATCTTGCGTGAACTTGAGCGTATCGCACGCGATATCATGATTCGGTTTCGGTCGTTCCGTGTTTAGCATTTTCTTTGAGGGCGTCATAAGCCAATATTACGTGTATACACACCCATACACGTATTAATATGCTTTGGCCTACAGGCAAAATATACAAACAAAAATCTTTAAATACACATTCGTGCAATCACCTAAATAAAACGTTTTAATTAAATTTCATATATAAGCATTTTTAGGGACGTCTTCGCGATGAGAAGAGCATTCACAGTCACACTAACATTAACAGTTGAGAGCTATTAAAGAAAATTGAACGGTCTTTTCATTTTCTCGAAACGTCTACTTTCATTTTAATTCGACAAGGAGTAGGTAAGGGAGCCAGCTATCAAAAGAACTAACGGCAGCACCAACGCGGCATTTCCATACGCGGAGGGGCTTTGCAAACGACACAGTATTAGTTCGCAACTGATTACATTCCTCGTCGCTTTCGTTGAGAACGAGTCACAATGAAGTAGCGACGGATAAACTTCATTACACCAAGTTAAGCATGGGAAATTATATGGAGAAATTATCGTCGAGCGGCGTCAGAAGCACGTATATACGTGAATACTTAGGGATTATGGCCCAGGGCACTTAGAGGATGCCTCCCGAGTCGCTCGTTGTCACAAGCGTTTACATTACAAGAAAGTTAATTCCTGGAATTTCCTCCGCATAAGGCCAATGGCGCGTCTATAAAATTCAAATAACACGGAAAATTGGAATTGGTGGGAAATGACGATATTCGCACTTTGTAAAATCGGGTTCGGATGCCTCAGGCTGCCGAAGAGCACGGTCTCTTGTGAAAAGTAAATAGTGGCCCGGTAGGGGCCTTCGCCAACGGAGAACTAAATCAGTCTTTGTCTCGCGCTAAACGCTATCCTTTTGAGAGATTTTCCATCTTTGCGGAAGCTCTAACGTGGATTGTATTGGACGTCGAAATTGAAGGCTGCAGCTGGATCACTTTGCGGAAGAAAGTATTGTGCAAAACGATTTCATAGACACTAATTTGTGTGAAACCGAAATTACTCTGGATTTCACTAACAAACTTTTTTATTCATTTCAGATATTGTTAATGATATTTGTTAGAAACACAAAATTTATAACAACATTTTTAGAACATTCATTGCGGAATGGAACTGTGTATTTCGCATAGTTAAGCAATGTTCTGCCCAACGAAATTCAGTACGAAAATACTAAATTCTTATTGAACTGTTTTAAAGAAATGAATGAATGAAATACTTAAATTATAAAAGAAAACAAATTCACCTGATGCAAGAAATTGAAACTATTGCGAGAGAGAGAAAGAGAGAGAGAGAAAGAGAGAGAGAGAGAGAGAGATAAGGTAAATGAATCTTCCAAATCAGCTTTTATTGAAAGAAAGTGTAACAAAATATGCAATAAGCGACATAACAAGTTAAAATGTATTTACGAAGAGAAAATATTGTAAAAGTTTAGCCTCCTAATTTTATAACAAATTAATCTGCTCCCAAATTAATGTTCTGTCTACGTACGTTAAACTTGTTCAAAATAAGGCCCCACCGACACTTGTTTGTCGTTCGCTGATCATGTTTACGTGAACAAAATAAGTTTTAATTAATGGATTGGTACTTGGAGACATGCGTAGCGGCTGGGGACGTTCCGTTATATGTCACCGGACATTGGCGACATACGTAATACCAAAGACTTATCAAGCAAAACATGTGTAATTTTTTTTGCAAAAAAAATTATTAATGACCTCTTCCTTACAGAAGACTAACATTAAATAACAACACTTGTGAATTTGTGTACGCTGTTTGAGCTTGGCATGTCAGAGTCGATTTCGCTGTCACATCTTGGTCCATATATTACTTTATCCTATCGACTCGACAAAGTAATTCTCCTTGTATGTGTTTAACCTGCCTTTGAAAATTTTTATTTAAAATTCAATGTTATTAATTTTATCCATTTTTACTAAGTTATTTATACCTATCAGATGACATGAACAGACAAATGACCTAATGAAAATGTGAGGGATGTGGGAGCAGTGTACGTCCTCCAACTAAAATGACATATATTATGATAATGTTTTTAATGAGAAATACTTAAAGAATCTCTTTATAACTTTAAAGAGAATAAAATTCTTATCGTTCACATTTAAAAAAAGAAAGTTAAATTTATTTTTCGTATTGCACTCTTCGAACGTGCTTAAGAATGATTGAAGAATTATAGAAGATAATGTTGTTAGTAGTAAAACAATATATTGTTAACATTGTAACGACAATAGTACATTGTAGTCTATAGAATTGAATCACAAGCGTAGCGAGTGATTCTAATATAGACTACTGAGCGAAGTGAGTGATTTAAAGACAGGAGACATAAAAAATTTGGTCTCGTGTTAAACATACAACTTTTCACTTCAATAGCGAGAAAAGCATTACTATGTCATCTTTAGGTAAGAAAATCAATTAAGACAATTTTAAATATTACCTATGTTTAATATAGCCAACATTCACATAGCCATAGTCACATAAATTATAACTAAATTAAATACTTGGTAGCCTTGTTTTTGATAATTCCATGAAATATGACAAAAGCACCGTCTCAGAATAAGTTTTAGCACCTTTTGACAGTCGCCAATTATTGAATAATTCGTACGCCTGAAGATATTTTCTGATGAAACTTGATCTCAATTCTTTTGGAGTTAGAGAAACTTCACCGTTGGACGTATTAATTTTTTTATATTTAACAAAACAGTACAAATAACGTAGTGATTACATACTCTTTGAGTACAAAAACACCAAGACCTAATCTACTAAGATCTACAATGAATTACTTATCTACAAAGAACGTTTTACTTAGAAATTGTACACACTAGCGATGTAAATATACCACATCACAGAAACACTACTGAAGAGTATCCACATACCATCTTTTACACTAGATCGTTCAGTGGCTCTACTTGTATGAGTTTATAATGTCCGCTAGTGAGAGCATAAAACATTTATATGAAAAATTGACAATATGACTTAGACAAATGATTATTTTAGTTTTATTTTCAGGTTACTTATACCTTAGTGTTATTTACTTTCAGTCAAATAGTAATATACCTATACCTTTTGTTACCTATTTACCTATACCTATACCTATTGTAAGTTTTTTGTTTGTGCTGTTGGTGTACCTTTTGGAAAATAAAATAAAATAAAAAAATAAAATATATGGATTACGCTAGCTACAATAATTACAAGTACATGTTTAACTGTGCGCTATATTAATTAATCTAATAACACTTTGATCGTCATTTTAATATAAATTGACTATATTTGTCCTGACTCTACTATGGATAAGTTTCTGTAATTTATTGGGTGCTTGGTTATTTCATAGGCCTACCTGCGTCACGATACGCATACTTCCTCCTATAGAGGCCTCTAATATCGCTAATTTATTAGACAGCCAGGCCAAAATCGAAACCTATTATCTGTTGGGAGCACAAAAGCATAAGAAAAACAATTTCCCGACATAACTAATAACAGGAAGTCACCTCGTTATTCACAAGTGAATAGTACGTCGACAATCTCTCGAGCGCGCCCTCCACTTCTCGACTTAATGAATGAGTATAATTTTGCCAAAATACTTCGGAGAGACGGGACACACGCCCCGGGAATTTTTCAATTTGCAACTGACATAATGTAATAAGAGTTACACCGAGGATGCCGGAGCTTCGTAATTAATAACCCATGAAATATTACCTGTTACAATGAATTTAGAGGATAAAAGTTGAGTGATAAATTTAAATAACAAGCAGCCGTGGATCGAAGGTACGAGTGCTGGAGATACTTTCGAATAGTTTTCCTGATCATGAGTGGGTAAGGTGTATCAAGAGGGTGGAATCTCGAGTGGGTCCCGTCGCGTGCCTAATGAACGCGTGAGCGCGGAATGACTTCGGGGGAGTCTGAATAATGTATGTTTTAACGAGATGTTTTTCTTGAAGGAATCTCATTAACCCACTTTTGATTGTCTGAATGTAAACTTTGGGAACTTCTTGCTCCTAGTGTTGCGAATCTTTTAAGAGTTCCGTAAATTGAATCACCTTTGAATTATACTTAATGCCGTTTTTATTTGAAAGATTGCTCCGATTTCCCTTTGTTTTTCAACCAACATTACTTTTCTTATAAATAACTGATATCCATTTATTAAAAAAAAAATGTAGTCATATATAATATGCAGTCAGCTTTCACTTAGTTTATTGTATTGTGTATAACCCTTATTGTCGTTCATATCATAAGGATGACGTCTAACATCAAATAATTGCATACAGATTATTGGCTAAAGTCGAATCCACTTTATTGCAACCATAAAATTTACCGATATTATCTCAAGTGAACCAACTGAGCTATAAAAGTAATCCTTCTATTTAATGATCCTGCAACCTGCGGGATGCAACACTGTATCAAATTTGCTCTACAACGTCACCTTTCAATACCATCATTTTTTCAATCTAAAACAAAAATTTAATAGCTATAATTAAGGTACTATTTTTCTATTTTCCATATTAAGTCAAATTTAATGTATTAAAACAATAACAACATCTTAAATACATATAATAAATAATACATCGATTTTTTCTGAAAAACTAGCACCAATACAGCAGTTTAAATATTCACATAAAACCCTTAGCCTGGCGTTGTTTAATCGGCGCGTTAAATTCGAGGGAAGTCGAGAACAGATCAAATATTAACGCGATTCAAGCGTTGTTTCGGTAAATAAGATAACATCGCAATCTCTCATATCAACATTATTTTCTATTATACAATAAACTAAACACGATTTAGTTAGCTCAGGTCAGTGGTTAATATATAGCGAACGACAGCGGAAAAAATTCTTTTATTCAACTTCATAGTATAACTTAAGAAACTAATTATGCTATGATATAAAAATATAGAAAATGAATTATGGAAATTGCATTAACCAACAATATTATCACTTTTGACTAATTCATTATTAATATTTGAACACCTTAAAATAGATTTACTTATATTAAATTATAGTGTTTTAATGGTTCTATTTGTTTCAGTATTGGTTTCTGTGGAACAATCGTTGAAAAATTTTTTAAAAGATAATGGGAGGGGTACCTCAGGCAATCGTCATTCATTAAAAGCCGACGACGCCCCTTACATATTGCCAAATTATACAACTAGCCGTATCACGCATCCAATGTTTTCCGGCGATTCTTATTATAGGAACTTAGACCACCTGACTTTGTAATGTAGTTGTCTATAGAAAAGCCAAGGTAACAACGCAAACAATGTGAACAAACCTAGCCCTTTCCCTCTTTTTCACACGAAGCGGTCGCCGCTGTATCATTGTATTGGAAGCCATCTTGACAACCCTTGAAACTTTGTTTACATTCTTTGCGTTGTCTCTTTGGTTAGGCTTTATATAAATCATTTAAAATTAATAATAACATTAAATATATTTATCATAAGCCAGTTTACATTTGTAATAGATTTTATAATTACGTAATAATAATATACTTCATTTATAACCTCGAAAAAAAGTGGTTCTCGAGAGGCATACAAGTATCAGACAGTCGGACGTCTATCAGTCTATCGTCTAGTGCCACTTAGTGTTTTCAAAAAATTATTGCACGCTTAAAAAACGACATGAGATTCTGTTTTTAAAATACGTAAGACATTAAAAACGTGCATAAACTTCATAGACTATAGCCGTCCCCACGAAGACCTTAATTTGCCGCTTTGTTATCCTCCACAAAAGAAATGTATAAACCCTACTCACTCCAATCGAATAATTACTTTTTTCAAGCGCTCTTGTAACATCATTACTCAAACGTTTTCTGTGGTTTCGTATCACCCACAAAATTAAATTCAACAAACAAAGCAAAACATCCACCTTTATCAATCAAAAAATATTTGAAAATTCTATTTCATTCGCACTGCGGAGGCACTACGGAGACAATTGGAAAAATGTATCACGAATAAAAAGTCGAATCGGAATGTAATATCGAGAGGGCACGGCTCGGAATATTCTTGTCAAGTGAAAATAAGGGGTCAGGAAAATACAGTGACAGGTTGTGAGTGGACAGTGGTCCGTAGCAGGCACAAGTTTCGAATAAATAAACCCGTAGCAAATAACGACGTCACCTCCACGTGTGCCGTTGCCTGTCACGAAAAAGAGCACCTGCTCTTATATGACACATTTGTGACAGCCAAGTCGTACTATTGTTAATTTGGAAGAATGGACGACTCGTTTTCCTTAGCAACTTTAATAATGTTTAAGTACCTACAGTCAACAGTAATGTATCATTTTGGAAGTAAAAGTAAGTAAAATCTAACTCGATTTCTCAAACGCTTTGATTTGTTACATCATTTCCGGAAGGTGAGAACGACTCTTGGCGTGGTGACGCCAACACTTTAGTTAAACTTTGGCCAACACTGACGGAACTACTCGTAATATGTATGTTTTAAATAAAGAATTTTTAAACAAAATATTTTTGTTATATTAGATATGCCAGGCGTGACAAGACGGCTCAATTTTTTTTATAATAAAGTTGTCTATAAACAGAGGGCCTAGTGTGAGTTTTACTCGATCAAACGCGCCGAACTCGTAAACGTCAATTTGTATGGGATGGAAATGAAGCAGCGCCACCTAGTGGGTAACGTGTAGCGCGTTTGATCGAGTAAAACTCGCACTAGTGACTAGGCCCTCAGAAGCATCGCCAAAGGTGCTGTAAGTCAACCGACATTGATAAGAAATTAAGTGATAAGAACTTGTTACTTCCTTCCTTCAGAGTTCTCTTACTTCCTTCCTTCAGAGACTGTGTAATCGACTATGCCACTACAGTCAAATGTTGTACATTTGACACCATTTGACCAAAGGCTGTCCATCTCAAATTTACATTTCAACATTTTCGTTGAATCATATGTATACACATTTTTAGCCTTAACACCTCTTGAAAGTAAATAAAAAAACTACACATTTTTCTTTTAAAATGTAATTTTCATTTGTATTTAATTAACAAGGCCATTCAGATTCACAATTAGGTTTTGTGTCGCTGCAAGAACTATTTTTAGCATTGTAGAAACATGAGTATCTATCCAGCGCAATACAAAAAGGAGCCCCACAAAATTCATGTAAATGAAACACACGAAATGAAAAGGTTGGACGGTTTCAAAGAAGTGAAACAGAGAACGTTGGGTCCGCATTTCCATCGCATTTGACTAGACAAACATATCAGACGCAGCTTTAACTCGACTATCTTCTACGACTGACTTCATTGGCTTCACACTTGAGAAAAAAAAGCAATTTCGCTCTGCGTCCTTTGCCAGTGGTTTGCATATTAAGAAATCAATAAAATGCAGATTGCATAAAACTATTCCCTTCATTTCTAAATTTATTTTTGAGGATGCGTAACAAAGCCATTATGCCAAATTTTGTGAAACTGTTATTTTCCTTTTCGTTTTACGGTGTAACTTGGTTTATGGTTTTAAGATTTTGTAATTTAAATAAAGAAATAAATAAGATTTGATTCAACAAAGTCTCCATTTTTCTTTTCAGTTTATTTGCTTTCACAAATTTGATAATTATGGAGACGAAGGGTTGACCTTAGTGAATTTTCAGGTTAGTCATATAAAATATGCACTATACTAGCTGTATTCCGCGGCTCCGCATGTCTTATTTGATTTTTTTTTTCGAGTTTTTCAACTCCTTATTTAACTCCTTATTCAATCGGCTCTCTAGCCATAATTAGTTGTGTATCAAGTGTATGAGCGACATTAATTACAGTTTTACTTTCTATATTCTATGGTCAAGGTTGACCAAAGAATATAGAAAGTAAAACATGCCATCTCTTGATACGATTTATGCTCTTGTCTGCTTACAATAGTTCATTTACCAATTTGTTTGAGTGGGTATCAAGTCTTTTCATGTATTTTTGCACTTCCTTTTTAACAGTAGGCATGTAGGCATATCCAGGAACTCACGGATCTCTACTGTGTTTCTCATAAGTCAGTGTGCACCAGAGACAGTTCTCGATGCGATGTTCTTTTTCTTGTCCTAAATTTTGAATTTTGAAAAACTCTGAAACATATATTTAATGTAGGTACTTAACGTATACTTAACTTATGTTTAACATGAAGAAAGTGTTATTTAGTTTTCATTTTGAGAATTTAATACATCCTAATATAATTTGTATTTGATATTGTTAATTATATTGGCATGTATCAAATTTAATTAGTTTTCAGAGATCAATGGGGTTCGTAATTGCACAAAAGTTTTCTCTTACGCTTTTATGTAACTACATTGTGTAACATTTCCGGCGGTAGAAAATGTTAAAGAAGCAATATTATGCAAATCCAAGCATGGATCCCGCAAATATAAAAACCCTCGTTCACCTCGCGTTTTGCATTTCAAGGCTATGCATCTGACTAACAGTGAGAGGCCTGTGAGAAAGTTAAAACACAGAATTTTAGCACACCAAAAGAAGACACATAAAAAGTCATATAATACCATTTTAAATTTTAAATTTTGGGATCGTATTGCTAATAATTTTATTACAAGGTAGACAAGAAATCTAATTTAACCAATGAAAACATTACAAAATGGTGTTGCAATAATGTGTTTTGAGTAACAATGCTAAGAATAATTTAAATCACATCAAACATTTTCATAAAACAGAACTATATATCGTAACAGTAATTTAAGAATAATAATTCAATGGAGTAAATAACATGTTATTATTATTTTAATACATAGGTATATAATAGCTATGTTACCTAAAAAGCTGTTTTATGCGTTTAACCAAGATGCTATTTAAAATTTATCTTAACATTTATTTTATTCACATATCAATGTATTAATTTGTATACTTACAACGTATCACATATTTAATGAAACACGTAGCGTAAGATTTTTATGCAGTTCTTATTATGCTACCTGTATTGTACAGATTTTTTCCTTGTTAACAGCTACATCACATGACTCATATGCATTTTATTGTAGTTTTTATTTACAACTAGCTGGTGCCCCCGAATTCATCCGCGTTGAAAAATGAAAAATATAATACCTGAGAAAATATCTGACATCTTTATCGCTGTAACGACCCTGATCCCTCGGAAACCTAACATTTTTCCAGGATAACAAGTTACCTATATGTTAATCAAGGTAACAAGCTATCTGCGCGCCAAATTCATCCAAATGCGTTCAGCCAAAAGAGATTAACAAATACATCCATACCTATATCCGCACAAACTCGCGTTTATAATATTCTGAATAAAGAGGATTCTGGGTTAAATTTTAGACAGAAATAAACATAAGGTTATAAGGGAGTACGAGGGAGAGAATGAGGAGCGATGTGTTGTAGGTAGTTGATAGACGACGGCCAGTCGAGTGGTTCCATAGGATTTCGACCTGATAGCAGTCGATGTCGGTCGTCAACGTCGCTTTGTCTTGTACACTGACGCTAGCAAACCGAGCCACCAGTAGATATTTGCATAACAATGCCTTGAATCTGATGCGTGCCTACACAAAGCGCGATCGCCGGTTCACAAAATCCGGGAGCAGATCACACTAATAAACAAATTATAATTCGCCTCTACGAAATGAATAATTGAAATTCTTAAATTGTGAAACTCTAAACATATTTATAGTTATAATATTTTTTCGTAAAATTATATAGAACCTCTTGAGGTTGTCTAACATTTTTAAAAACTAAGATGATGACCGCTCGTTATGAATTATTGAAAGAAATGCGTTTTATGAAATACGAGTTAAAATCGTAATTTTGTTAGTTTTAGTTAAAATTAACAATGGCATAAATAATGACATTCAATTCTACCACACTTAGGCGCGATTTCAAAATACTCTGTCAGTATTTGACATCGCTGCTGTTAAGTCATTTAACAGACGTTTACAGTATGCTAATGACAGCGCTAAATGACTTAACAGCGATGTTAAATACTTAACAGAGAATGGTGAAATCGCGCATTAGTCTATTTTAGAAATTAATATAACATGTCAATTTTTAATCCACTGTTAAAATGTCAAACTCAAATCAATCCATCAATCGAGCACAATAATTAAATTTTCAATAAACGTTTAGCTTTAGTATTCATGGCTTGGTTCGCATGTCAGTTAGACACTCATACATTGAACAAGATGAAGCTACTCACATAATAGTCCTATTGTCCGCCATAGGAGATGTTATCTTAGAACCAATTCATGCAGTAACGTAACTGGCATTAATTGATTTAAACGTCACTGCGAACTGTAGTTGGCAATATTAGGAATGGATGAACCCGCTTTGTTTAAAACACAACACTATTACGCATAAACTTCTCTGGCCACAAACATTTTTGAACGTTCATTTAAAAAGTTAAGCCATAAAAATGAATCCGGCCGGTGAGTTACATTTTTCTGCGAGATTCCGCCAGTAATCTGCTAGACCAGCAGGAAATCTTCAGCCTCCACTCCTTCCTTAATTAGCAGAATATTTCAGAGCGAAAAAAGAAGCAACAGGAAACATAGCAGAGAGTAATAAAAATGAAAAGCGCCGTTCGCGACCGTTACATTAGCCCATACCACGATTTCTAGTAAATATTCCTATTGAAATGTATCTAGACTATTGAATCTAGGTTATAATCGAATCCAATAATTTGGAAATACATTTGAAAACCTTTCTAATCTTCATTAAACCTTCGATAAAAGGATGAAAAAAGAACTTGATTTGCGACTTAAATTCCATGCTTTGGCATTTAAGTCAACCGTAAAGGCATCGAATAAATTGTAGGTCAGAAGGGACAGATAAAGCGAGGAGCGTATTTCCGCAGCTTTTTTGCTCAACTTATTTTGTGGAATATTGACTGCGTAACTTTTTTTATACTTTTCGCTTCTCTCGAGTTAATTAAACCGTTACACGATATTATCCAATCAGCTTCAGTAGCTAGTGTGTGTTTTCTTAATTAATATCTTCATATCAGCCTATGATTAATATCAAGTGATTAGGTGTTCATGCTGTCTAGTATAAAAATTTAAAATTTTAGAAGTAGTGTCCAATACTAAGAAACCCATTACTAGGATGGAGGTGTTATTCTGATACTATGTATCTGTATGTAGAGTTTCATACTCGTATACTTTATCCGTTTGGCAGTTTACGCTTTAATGATTAACAAATATCCAAACATATTCAATAACTTTTATATTATGTAATATTGTCAGCATTTTTCTTTGTATCTTCGACCGATAAAAAGCCTTCATCGGCGTTTAAGCTATCTCCGTAAAAATCATCAAAATTAGTTTATCCCTGAAGTGGATAGATTATAATTAATAATACTCTACAGATTAATTAAAAAAGGCAGTTGACTTCGTGAATTACTATGCAAATATTGTATTTACTAGTAGGTAGGTACTGTATTTAGGAATAGTGGTGTTTTCGTTGCGGCTTTTAGGTATAGAACCCTGAAAGCGATAAGACCCACTACAATAGGTCATGAAATCCTGGAGATAAACTACTAAGCAATTTACAGTAAGTGCTTTGAATTATTCCTGGCTGTTTATTATAGCCTGGTTAATATTATAGCTATTTATTATATCCTGGCTATATACATATATAGGATTTATATGAACCATTGTATCAAAATCTATATTACTATAATTATATACAGTGTCCGGTCTGGCGATATTTTAGGTACAGTCGGGGCTAGTTTAAAAAAATCGCATAAATAATTACCTACTTTCTATTTCTACTGAGATAACTTCGCAGTTAGGTACCAAGAGTTGTATTGAGTGGAAATAATCTCGATTTAGACATTTGATCTTCATCCTTAAAATGAGTATCGGAAATTTACATCAGCTCGTAATCCCGTACTGACTGAGCCTTTATTGTAAACGGAGTAATTTGAATTTCGTCTTTGATATTCAAATGAACCTCTACTTGAGACAGTGCCTTAGTTATTTGAGTTTTTGTAAAGCAATCAAGTTTGTTTATAGGATCCCGTGTAATTGTAAATCTCGCTCTGTGGCCTTAATTAATGCATGAAATCACTTTGGAGCCCTTTGACGAAACACCCTTCGTAAAACTGAGCGGAATAAATAAAGGTGGAAATCAGACCACTTTCAAGACTAATTTTTTCAATTAGCTGCCAAAAATAAATGTGTATAATTAAGTTAATAAAAATGTGGTTTTAATTAATAAGAATAAACAAAGGGCGAATGCAGTGTCGTAGATTTATGTACCCTTCAAATTGAAACGGACCTTGGTTATTCGGGATCCCTATATTATAATGCTCAAATAAGCGACATTAAGCATACCAAAATTTTTCCTAAAAAGTTTATTTCATTATACTTCATTTTATCTTAAATAGATTTTTTTATATTAAGTTCCGCAAACATGCCGGCAAAAAAAAATCTATTCCTTCTACCTGTTGGTAGAAGGACCACTTGATGTTAGGTGGCTACCGTAGCCTATAACACAAGCAACGCCACAGTTGTTGCAAGTGTGCTGCCGATTACAGTAGGATTATTATTTAAGGGATAAGGAAATGGGTTCTGGCGTTCCTTACTCACTCACCGAAATACAATAGCAAACATGCTGTAAGGGGTGGTTACTGCCGCCAAACGGGCTGCCCAAATGACCACTACTTAATCACAAGTCTTAATCACATATATATATCTACTTAATTAAGTAATTATGCTGTGTTTAACACAAAGATATACATTTAAACAGATGTCTATATACGTGTAATATCTATATTTTATACCACAAAAACCGAATTTAATAAGAGCTAATTCATTATTCTGTAGTATCATGGTGTTCGTTGAATATAGCTACCAACTTTATTTATCTATCAACTTGACACATTAATCAACTGTTCTCGGTTTAATTGCCGTTATTAATATCGAAATGCTTATACAACAATAAAACAACGTGCCCGATTTCCGAGCTGATAGAGGTTCGCGTGCGCTTCCTGCCCTTCCGTGTTGTAAACTTTTCAGTCGGCCGTCTGTCTTCAGATTGAATCGATATCGCAAAATCGACAAGTCACGAATTCGGCCTGAACATGAATACCCGCAAGTTCCTTGAAAGCGTCTGCACCTAACAGAATTAGGTATTTAAATACATTCTTTAATATATATGTGTATATTTAAATAAACTCTATAATTTTTAATCTAACAGGATAGCTGACAAGTGGACAATTGCTTATTCGATGGGACGTTACTATATAGGGTTTACTACTACGCTGGTGAAGTCCTCAATCATGCATAAAGCGTATATGCAGGAATTAGGGTATAGAGTAGAAGACAAGAAGAAGATAGGGAAGTGCTTTATATTCACTGAAACACAAGATAAGTGTTGCTATTTCTCTGTAAGAGAGTGCATATTGCCGCTTGTAGGATAATGCAAAGTGCTTAATACAAGGTTAATGTAATGTCCACCCTATTAGTATAATGGATAAGGGATAAGAAAAATACCATACCGAAACTTAACAGCGTACATGTTGTTATTCAACGGTGGTGTTGGTAAGTCGGTAATTATTGACGCCACGCAAGTTGCCCAGTTTTTACTAAGAATCTTAGTTTTTATCTGCCACTATAGAATGAAAAAAGTTGGTTAAGAAGAGGAATATATATATGAAATTTGGAAATGGAAATAAATATATGAAATTTGTATACACTTTAAACATTTGTGATAACTGTTGCACTTCGACAGTATGTGATACGATTTTCGTAATACTTCAAAAATAATATAACAGGTTTTTTAGAAAAGAAAATAGTAAGAGCCCTTAAATATATTAATGTAGGTTAACTATATAATATGTAGGACCCCACCTGTCTTTACTTATAGTTCTAATTAATGAATTAATGACTATTATTCTAATTAATGACAATGGTTTAAATTCATTGTAATAGTTACATATACTGCAAAAAGCGGTTTTGTAGTGAAAATGTACGAACAATTGAACAGTGGAACCGTAGAGTGGAACAAAAGAAAAGTCGCGGTAAAAGATACACGATGTCCTTTCAATTTAATAAAGACAAGAAAAGCTAAAAATAGTTTTCTGTTTTACATGAAAACCCAAACAAAAAATTACGCAGTCCTCACCCAGTCCCTTAACGCAATTGTCTCGGTCGGAAACAACATCCGGATGCGGAACCCTTCGCATCGCAGACATTGCCTTTTAATACTAAAATGGATGTGCGTAACAAAAAATCAGACAATGCAAAAAATATTAAATTTTCAGGTAAAAAATATCGTATTACATGATGCAAAAATTTACATTTAAAATCGTGTTAAAGGCATTAGTCTCATTAATTATGAACAGTCTGCCTGCAAGATCAAATGATGTTATCATTATGTATGATTTTATATTATGTAAAAAAAAGTAACCTATGTAGTATATCAACTATCAACTGTCTGGTGTCCATAATACAAGCATTAGTTGCTTACTGTGGAACTAGATGGTGCTGTGTGGAATTATTTATTTATTTATTTATCTGCCTTTCATTATTATTATACTAGCGAACCACAGATATACACAACCTTCCTCGTTTATCGCCCTTTACAATATAGTGAAAAGCTTATCAAAATCGGTTAGGTTGTTTAGAAGAAGTTAGCGGAGAAACTTTATTTTATAATATCTATAGATATAGATTCCTGGCACACCTATCCTGCGTAGGATATAGGAATATAGGTTGCAGTTCATTATCCTAGTCTTTTTCGCAGTAGAAGAATTCCACATAGTCAAGAGAGGAAATCAAATGACATTAGCAAATTGAACTTTAATATTCAAGTTGGCTAACTCTACTAGAGAAATACTTATATTTTAAAAAATAGTCATGCAACTGTATTTTTACACTGTGCATAAGCAAGGTAGGTGTCACGACAAATGTAAACAATCACCGGACTAAACTATGTTATGATAGCCATCGCCATTAACACCTCGCTACGATGTTATCTATACGTGTTGCTTCTGACGTCACATGTCACGAACCTAACCACCATATACGCTTCACTCGATAATTACAACCGACAAATAGTCCAAAGCTATTCCATTTAATTTCAGCGAAATTACATTATGAGCAAATGTTGGCCAAAAATAATTCAGTTTAATATCACTCATATTTTATTTATGATTTATATTTATTTATTTTATATTCATTATAGCTATGGTAGCTTGTTACGTCAAATACCTTATATAAATATGACGTAGGTGTGTATAGCGTGGGTGTATGTCGATAATATGAGCGTAGGCTGTATATGAATTTGGGAAGAAATATTAAAAAAAATTAATAATGACATTTTGGACTAACGCTTTAAATTTATTATAGCATTATCAATTTAAAACTCGCCAACCTGAATTTAAATAGAAATATTACGCTCGAATGACAAAAAAATTATGGCATGAGCTGAGGTTAAGACCTAGGTATATATTCTATTATAAGTAATTGGTGCATAGGCTGAATAATTCAAAACCCTTTCGACAAATCCGTACAATCTTATAATGTTATAGTAGGAAAATAATGTTACGTTACTAGGACGGTTATATGACGTGAAATTTTACGATTGCTAGCCTCTGTTATTCCGGATATAGGCGAGTCGTTGAATAAATAAAAATCGCTATCTTATTCATTTGCAACAATTTCATTGCGCTTCACGCGAACGAATCCATTTTTCATTTTTCATCAGACAGAGACAGTACTTAATAAAAAAACCTTACAACAAGTCAGCAGCCGTATTACTGAATATGTATTTCTTTTAAACATAAGTGTCTATTTAATTTTTACTTAAGTATTATTTACTTACACAGTTAGATAAAAACAGTAAAATTCCAGTGAACGTCCAGTGTCCTCGCTCTAAACGTTGTCAGAATTAAGAGTCCAATGACCACTGAATCGAACCCCAACACGCTAATTGTTAGTTGCACTTCAAAGCTTTTCGATTATATGATAAGTGGATTATAAACAGCTTTTGCCCGCGACTTTGTCTCTTTTTAGGTGTTAAAACATTCATTTAATCTTTATTGCTCATATATTTTTGTCAGGTGTTAAATTGTTTATTAACATTTTTATATGACCCCTCGGGCGCAGCACTTTATCCGAATGAAAAGTACCTATGTCCGTTAGCGCGAAAGCGTAACAAACGAACAAACTCACTTTGGCCTTTATGTTCAACTGTTCTTACAATTAAGGAAAACATTGCATAAAAATTTGTGTGTCTGAGTACACTAGTCGCTTTATAAGACCTAGCTGTGAAGGCTTGCCAATTCTGATCCTCTGTCCGCAATGTCAGCACTTGAGCAGGTGTAGTATATGACATGCGTCCACAATGCAAGCTTACTGTTGATCAACTTTGTAAATGTGTGCATTGGTAGGACATAATATGCATTCAAAATTTGCTAGGTGGAAATTTATCAAATTAATAATTACGGAATAACAGGATTACTCGCAAAGTTTTCTATACTGTTGCCACAGTATAAGCATTTACCTCTAGATAAACCTGCGTAGCGTAGCAAGCGTAGAGATTTTAGGCTATCCGCAATGACGCTATGCATGCTGCCTAGTAATTATAAAATACATATATAATTTTAATACTGTCACTGTCATCTAGTTGCCTATAAAAGAGAAGAAAACTTGTTTGAATCAAATTTTTAAACAGTCTTTGTTTCGTAAAGGCTAAATGCTTACATGTCTTACCCTAGCGAAATCTCAGTCATTTTGCACTTAAAATGAAAATAACATTTTAGTCACAGGGCGATTCGCTAAATGTCAAATATTTGTTACATAGTAACATGGCGGTATATAACACAGCAGTCATTACAGAACTTAGAATGTGTGAAATTCCATTAATTCCAATAATTACGTGAGCAAAATATTGCAAACACGACAACCTGTCGACAAGGCGTCACGTTAGCAGGTTAGCGTGCATTCTTTCTGCGTTCATTACCATAACAAGTAGTTTCGTTAATCAAATGTACGAAATTAATAGTGCAGTTTAGCGCCGACGTTCCGCCCGGCAATCACACGGCCATTACAAATTGCCAGCAATTACCGCGACACCACCCTCCCCTCACCTTTAACGTATATATGACGGAACAAAATTGTACAGCAAATTTTTTTTTTTTTTCACATATGCATGTGGTACACATACACATCAAAAGTTCGTGATGGTATACCATTCCAAACAAATTGTTAACTTACTAGTTTTATTTCATTGATGACATGTGGAAGAAAAACTGGTAGCCTTGTATTTGATACAACAATAGAAAAGCAAAATAGTCTCCTAGTATAGACAATACAATAGTAAGTAATAAATAATTGAATAAAAAAATTTGCGAGAGAGAAACAACAGACATTGAAATGTGTATACAAAGAAAATAAGTTCATTAAGACATTTTATGAAAATCAATTTTGTGAATTCTTTGTATCGAAATAAAATACATCATATATGCATATATAATATGCATTGTCCTATTGTACTTATACTTGCAGACTTTCATTGCTTATTGTCGAATTGATTTTGTAAATTATTAAATTATCACCAATGTGGCGATTAATAGCTAAATAGCTAAATTAAATTACCACCAACGAAAACTTATAATACAGCGAATTTATACGTAAAACCTCACAGTATTACAAATTTCTCTAATTAATTTTTACAAAACCAACATTCGAAATAAATCAAAGTTTTCTTTTAACAGATTTACTAGGTACTCTGATAGTACGATGGAATGATGCTCAACCATTACATTCTCCCTGCTTCGGTATGTAGATCCGCAAATATTCATTTTTACACACTCAAAGGCGTATAAAGCTCTCCATTCCTCATCCTTTGAATGATGTTATCGCGATTTCCCAAATGTTTCGCTCTTTTTGATCTAAATTCTTTATATTTGGCTTTACGTTTTGCCTTTTCCTACAACCACCACACATCACGATTCTTTTGTGGTACGATAAGGTTTAATAAAAAATCGAATGTTTATTCGTTGCGCACTGCAGTGCAAATACTTTAGATTCTTTCAGTAGTTACTTTGTTAACACCGTTACAAACGCTCTATTTTCAGCTCCCCAACAAAATCAGTATAAAACTTCAGCTAAATCTCAATATCATTAAGACCTGCTTATCGGCAAAATTATTCTTCACGCCCCCAAGTTTTGAAAGAAGCCGCTTATTTCTGAAATAATTAAGATATTCTTGCGATTAAAAAGTGAGGAAAACTCGCAAAAAGAAAACTTTAATTAAACTTTCCGAAATCATTATCAGATAACATTATTCATTAATTTTAAATGGTCGTAAAAGCCGAGCCGATGCCTGATAATTTTTGCCAAGTTCCATCAGACAGGAAATGAATGACGCAAAATTTATCTCCAAACCGGAGGAATTACTTTGTACCGACTCCACGATGAAATGGAAATCTGTGCAGGTTTATAATAACTTTGTAGAAAATTGTATTTTTTTTTCGGCAAATTGAAATTTTATTAGCTTTTCATAATGTGAAAAACTCCAAAACAAACGTTATCTTTATAAGATTTTTTCACAAAATCGAAATATCTCTTGGGAACCTTATAAGATTTTTTTTATTATTACAAAGCGTTACAAATATTTTCGCGGTTCCTAAGTATTTATGAAGGGACGGTCGGACGTAGCTCGAAAGGAATATAACGCATTCAAATATCAACGAAATTTATCAACCTCCGAGCATCGGGTCCAATACGTTTGGGTCGTTTATGGCGTATTACAGACGAAGACTCGTCAGTTCTCCGCCGGAAAAGTCAATTTGATGCAGATTACGGAACGACTGAGGGGAATTTTACTAAAACGTGAATGTTTGTTATTATTCCCATTTCGTATAAATATGAAATACGCATTACTTGTAGATAAATAACGGTTACACATTTGAATATCAATTGTTCAAAAATTGTAGGCATGATTGAAATGCAACAGTCCAGAAAAAGCTTAAAGAACATTATAAGAGGTTGCATTGACTATTCTGATATACTAGAAAGCATAGCTCATATATTAGGACAATTACAAAGATGGAATTAAAGGAAGCTGATAAGCTTAAATGAAAATGTAATAAATTAAATAGATTTATTGAGTCATAGATTTGATGCTCTTATTTCAGGTAAATAAAATTTATAAAACGCCAATGCAGTTAAAACACTTAATATTAAGTTTTGGCACAAATACGATTCAATGTGATATGATAGATAAGTTCATGGTCATTTTGCACGTATTATGTCTTACGGTTTTTGTTAGGTATTATGCTTATGTGCGGACGGCAATAAAACGTTGTTCATGTTTAACGTATATTTAATGACTGACTTACAAACTATTTAGATACCCTAATATGTAAACATAATAATACTAAGTACCCTACATTACATCTCTCCACCCTAATTAACACTACCTAATAACTAACAACCTTTAAAACAAACTAACAATAATATAAAATATTTAAAGCAAAAGTTAAAGTTATACATTTTTAAAATCTAACCTTATAATTAATATTCTTTAATCTACACTTTCGAATTGGTCGGGCTTCGGCCGGTACAAGGGCGGCAGGTGGCGTACTGAAAACCTCTTGGTCGACACGAACCGGTGAGGGAGACGCCACGCGAGCTGGTGAAGGAGGCGCCGCGCGCGCCGGCGAACCCACCGTCGGCCGCTCCGGCTGTTCCCCGCCTGCGCTCTCGTCCCGCTTATCCCCACCGGGACTAGCGACCGATTGCGGTCGTGGTGACGGCAGCGATGACGAACCTGTAGGGACCACAAGCGAGCTCCGCGACCTACGCTTTAGCTGATCGACATGCCTATGCCACTTATTCCCACTACTATCTATAACGTTATAGTCGTTTAACCCTGCCGAGCCTACGACCGTTCCCGGAGCCCATTTATCTCTCTTCATGTACTGACGATACCAAACGTCCTCCCCCTCTTTCATTTTCCTGCTCGTCCCCCCCGCACATTCCACCTGCTTCTGTTGCGCATTTCCTACCCTCGCCTCTCTATCGGGTTTCAGTGCGTCCAGTCTTGTACGCAATCGTCTGCCCAGGAGTATCACGGAAGGGGGTTCTCCCGTTGTAGCATGTTCCGTATTCCTATAATATAGCAGATATGTGTTTAATGCTTCATTAATATCAGTTTTTTCTGCTATGGCTTTTTTTTATTACTTTTTTTAAGATTTTTACGGCATTTTCAGCCGCGCCGTTCGATGATGGGTGATATGGAGCAATAAACACATGTCTGATTCCACAATATTTAATAAAATTTGCGAATTCCGTACTCGTAAATGGCGGTCCATTGTCGGTAACTATCTGTCTAGGTATACCCCACCTACTCCATAACTCCCTAAGTTTCCCTATGGTGCTACCCGCGGCTGTACTGGGAACTGGGAAAACTTCCAACCATTTAGACGTCGAGTCTACGACTACTAAATAAATTTTACCAGCAATCGGGCCCATAAAGTCCAAATGCAATCGGGTCCAAGGTCGCGGATGCCAGGGCCAGGGCTTCGGCGCCGCGCGCGCAGGTGCATCCGCCACGGCCGCACATACCTCACAGGCGCGGCACTCGCGCTCCACTGCCTCGTCCACTCCGGGCCACCACACGTAGCTACGCGCCAACGATTTCGATCTTACGATGCCCATGTGCGGTTCATGAATTATTTTTAATACTTTACTGTAGCAAGCCTCCGGAATGACAACCCTGTGACCCCACATTATGCAATTTAATTCCTCATAAAGTTCTTTTCTACGATTGAAGTAAGGCATTAAATTTCTTATTTCGCATGTGTGCGGCCAACCATCCCTTATGTAACTCAACACCCTACCTAATATCGGATCTTTTTCCGTTTCTGTTTTTAACTCATTATAATCCAACAACAAGGCATCCTGGGCGAAATGTAAATACGTTTGCTCCGGAATGGCATCTTTAACTATTGACGGGTCGGCCGTTCTCACCGGTAAGCGCGATAAGCCGTCCGCGCAGTTTTCGTCGGTTTTAATATATTCAATATCGTAATTGTACGCCGAAAGAATTACTGCCCACCGCTGCATTCGACTGGCCGTCATAGTAGGTATACCTGTATGAGGTCCGAATATAGATACTAGCGGTTTATGATCCGTGCGTAATATGAATTTCCTTCCGTAAATATACTGATGAAATTTTTGCATACAAAACACTATCGCCAATGCTTCCCGATGAATCTGTGAATAATTAGCCTCCGCCTGTGTGAGTGAGCGCGACACATAGGCTACCGGCCGCTCCCCTCCCCCGTCGGGCTGCGCTAGCACTCCACCGATTCCTCGAGCGCTTGCGTCGCATGTCACTATCAAAGGTCGCTTTGGATCATAATGCGCGAGTACATCTGTACTAGTTAAAACCCGTTTTATTTTTGTAAACGCCTTATTACATTCATTGTTCCAATGCCACTCGGTTCCTTTTTGCAATAATTTGTTCAAAGGTAATAACAAAGAGCTAAAATTTTTTATAAATCTAGAAAAGAAATTTACCATTCCGAGAAAAGAACGTAACTCACTAACGTTTTCGGGTGGTTCAATTTTCAGAATTGCTTTTATTTTAGATTGATCGGCTTTTATACCTTGCTTAGAAACAATGTAACCTAAATATTTTACTTCGTCGACTAAGAAAACACACTTTTGTTTTTTTAATTTTAAGCCATTTTCCGACACTCTTCTAAAAACCTCTCCGAGCGCCTTTAAATGTTCCTTTTTAGTCTTCCCGCCCACGATCACATCGTCTAAGAAGACCTGGACGTCTGGAATCCCCTGGAAAAGATTCGTCATAATCCGCTGGAAGATACCCACACTCGAGGATAAGCCATATACTAATCTATTGTAACGGAATAACCCCCTATGGGTATTTATTACGGTGTACATTTTAGATTCGTCTAACTCCACCTGGTTATACGCTTGTGAAAAATCAATTTTACTAAAATATTGCGCCCCATTTAACCCTACCAGTACGTCTTCGATTCGGGGTAACGGAAATCGGTCAGCAAAACGGGGTTAACGGTCGCTTTGTAGTCCGCACAAATTCGCAACGTACCGTCGGCCTTATTGACAGGCACCAGCGGCGAGGCCCAGTCGGAGCAGTCGACCGGCTCGATGACGCCGGCGTCCAGCATGGCATCCAGCTCGGCATCGACGCGCTCGCGCAGTGCGTACGGCAACGGCCGCGCGCGGTGAAACACAGGCACCGCCCCCTCTCTCACGCGCAGTGTCGCCCTGCCGCCCGTATACCGCCCGAGCCCGCCGCTGAATACTTCTTTATATCTGTCGAGTATATTATACACGTCCTTGTCAATATGTTCAATACACAAATTATTTAATTTTGTCACTTTTTTAAACATGGGAATATGAATATTTAGTTCTGCTAACCACTGTCTACCTATTAATGGAGTGGCGCCTTGGTTCATTACAAACAATTCTAAATGCTTCCCTCGTTGACCTTGGTACCGAACGTAGGGCCGTATTATACCTAACGGCTTGACCCTTGTGCCATCGTAAAATCTTAAAACAGTATTGTCTTTTGTAATGGGGAATTCCGGAAAATATTTATTGTATGTCTCCTTGCTTATACACGACACCGCTGTCCCGGTGTCTATTTCCATATATATTGTGGTATTGTTTATAGAAATGGGTACACTTACTGCCTTATAATTGTTTAGAGCCAGAAGGTTCAGGCTCTCCTCGGCATCGTGTTCTTCCTCACTAGACTCGCGGTCCACGCCACCGAAGTGAAGTTGCCGCCGCTGACCTTGACCCCTGGCACCATCATAACTGCTGGGCTGCCTCTCACGCTCTGAACAAACTCAACGTAAATGCCCGAAGCGTCGACACTTGCTGCACATGAATTTCCGGTAGCGACAAGTGGTATACGCATGGTCGTTGGCTCCACACGCCCCACAACTAACCACCTCATTTCCTGGATCCGCAGGACCTGTTATTTTTGCGCTGCCGTTGTTGGGTTCGCGTGGGCACCTCTTCCCGCCGCTCGTCTTGCCCCTCCAGCCGGCCGAGCTCTTCTGCCCCTGCCCGTAAGTCAGTGCATGTACCGCACTGGTAACCGCCGATGACAGTGGTGCGCCCTCGACCTCCGCTGCATTTCTCTCCGCAGCTTCCAGGGAACTCGCCAGAAGAACAGCCCGGGAGAACGTGATTGAGTCATCCTCCGCGAACAACCGTTGCCTAATTAAATCACTTTTGAGCCCGCACACAAACTGGTCACGTAAATTTTCATTGAGATTAGCAGCGAATTTGCAGTTACGTGACATCTTCTTTAAGTCCGCTACGTAGGCCGCCACGTCTTCTGACGCAGCCTGACGTTTTTGTCTGAACCGGAATCTCTCCGCTAATGCTGATGGTGTTGGTTGTAAATGGTCCTTCATTAATTTAACGACTTCTGCAAATGTCAGTTCCGATGGCTTCTTTGGACTCGCCAGGCTTACCAGCAGCTCATAAGCCTCGTCCCCCATGCTAGCTATTAATGAGGGTAAGTGTAAATCACTCGCCACATTGTTGGCCTTGAAATACATTTCTAGTCTGTCGATGTATGATGACCATTGTCCGTTATTTATGTCAAACGTATTTAACTTTCCGATCGACATTTTTTTCTTTTACTTTTAAACAACACACGCACAAATTAATTCGATTTCTCGTCGCCAGTGTTAGGTATTATGCTTATGTGCGGACGGCAATAAAACGTTGTTCATGTTTAACGTATATTTAATGACTGACTTACAAACTATTTAGATACCCTAATATGTAAACATAATAATACTAAGTACCCTACATTACAGTTTTTTGCTGCCAACAATAACTACTGGCGGAAAGTTTATATGCATAGGTACCGTTTGAGAGTTTTTTTTCATTAAAGTGAAACTACAAATAACGTTAAGGAAAAGTTGGAAAAGCAGATACTTTTTTTACTATGAAAAATGCTCTGATAATGATTTTAAATAATCACAATGATTTCAAAGATTTCCACTCAGTAATTACCAATTTTTTTAAACTCTCCTTGATGAAACTCTCCTTGAAAAATTGAAAAGGGATATGGAATAAAAAAATTAAAGAGCAATGGAATATTCGTTCCATTTAATAAACGTTGGGGTACCGCAACATGTTACGTTCGTCGTGGAAAGGCCACAAACTTAACTAGCTAGAAACAAAACGTGGTTATGATATAACGAGGTCTATCAAATATTATTTAGTAAGCAAGGTTACGGTAGATCAGGTCAGTAATATTGCTCTTCCATCAAGTGAGCTCCGCTAGGAAATTGATCCGAATCTCATGAGCGGCGCGAGGAAATATTAAGCGGGCATTCGTTATTATGTATTGTGTTGGGCCTGTTCGGACAACACACGTACTGACTAGTGATGTGATACTACAAGGGACGCATAAGCCGTCGGCTACACTAGTATCATAAAAAATAATTTTGATTACATTTAAAAACAAAAAACACATTTTACTGGATAATAATTTTCATCTTTGTGTTTTTAATGTTTAAACAATTTTGTTTTATTATCTTAGATTCGTTAATTATTTAGGCTCATCAAGTCTATTGGAGTATAGGTGAGTGTGGTACCTTTGAATACCTAATGGGTATTAAAGCAAATTGAAATCAAAAATTGTCAAAAAATAAAATTATACCATGAAAGAAAAAACAAAAAAACTTAAATAGTGTAGACACTATTTAAGTTAAGTATATTAAATAATGTTTATATTATATTTATATGTGTGTGTAGACTGATAGAAAATATTCAGACGGAGAGCAAAAAAAAAACTTGTACAATTTGTGTGGACGAGACCTAAGCATCCACTGAGTGGATAGTATGGGCGCGTTTCGCGACGATGTTCTATTACAAAAGGGAATTGGATCTTGATTCATTGGTTCGGAAAATCGGCAGCGTACCTTGATAATTTCATTTCTGTACAATTTGACCGCGCCCGTGGTCAGACGATTCTTGTGGGCCTCCGCGGACCCGAACACAATACAGGGACTCCCCTATGACTCTCACACACAATGCTAAGCTTTTATTGCCTCCTTTTACAATCACCCATTACCTTCAAGGTTCCGGCACAACTGGGAATCAGTTTTATTAGTTTTGCTTTTCTTTTGAGTGATTCTTATTTCAATCGAGTTAACAACTTCTGAAAGAACTATATTTTATTCTAAAAGTTGTCGTTAATAGAACTTTAAAATAAATTATCCGACTAAGTTGATCCGTTTAAAATCATCAGCTAGCTTCCGGGAAGATAATTAAGTCTATAATCTGTATTTTGCTGCTTATACCATAAGGAGTTCTGTAATGAATCATGGCGGCTCCCTGATTCTATAACCGAACTTATATGAACCGAATATATACCTAATTTGAATTAGGATATGGGCCGTATACCTCTTCAATGCAAACTTACATAAAAATACAAATAGTTTCTAACAATAAAAAATAAGTTAAGTAGTTATTAAAAATCTAAGTAAAGTTTTGTATTGAACAAATAAGCAATAGCAAGGCATGATAACGGCAGCACAGGATATTGCCCGTGGCATCAAAAATATCACATTAGAGGCCACCTTTATCGTCGGCCCGCGCTGCACGAAGCTCGCCGGCCTCTCAACTCAGCTTTTACACAGATTGTATTGGCGCAAACGACACAGCAATATTGTAAATACACTTACACGCGACACAAATTGAAAAATTTGTAAAATTCATGAATATGAATAAGTGTTCCGTTGCCGTGAATGGGACATCAATTATGCAAAATGTATTGCATTGATCGGCGCTGCTGCGACGCGGTTTCGTGTTGGTACGATCCAACGCTCAATATCAATATCTCATCATTCTCGTCAACAAAATAACTATCGATATCATACCTTACACTAACGAATAACAAAATGATTCTACGGGACCTTCTACGACAGGTGTCTAAGTAAATTTGTATACGCTAAATATTAAGGTAAATAATAAGGTACGCTAATAAAAGTACTTACATAAACAAGATGGTCATAAACAAGAAGAGAGACCTTTTTTCATTATCACCGTCAATTTTTTTTTAAACAAAGTAATCAAAGATATTTTTTTCCTTTTTTTTTTTTAATACTAGGTAATTAGTTAATATAAGAACTATTGCTTTTAGTGGAACACCCTAACATTGAATTTTCAAGAGATGAGTGCTAGTAATTTTCACGATTGGTGCCATGAATAATAAATTTTATTTTTAAGACATGTTAGATGTTAGATATTCTTTGAGAAAATATGCAGTCGCATTCCGTTTCTCCTCATAATAATATGAGATCATTAATCCTTCAACATGTTTTGTATTCCATGTAATTTTTTATATTTTTATTCCATTAAAAATATAAAAATAAAAGGAAAGTAGATATTCATCTCGTTCTTTATCTGCAAGTACATTATGGTATACAAATATTCCACAAGCTGAATATTAATTTCAGGGCACACTGCGTCAACAAGCCAGTCCTATTGGCCTTTACCGAAGACTTCTTTTAAATAACTGCAATTGTTCATGAGCCCCTTCTTCTATCCTCACATTGTCTCTTATCCTTTGTCATACTGTTTATCTTATCAGGGTTATAGTTTATGAGTCTAGTAATTAGTAGATACATTCGATGAGTCTTCTTTGGCGTTCCTTGTCATTACTTATATATGATGTAAGTTGCACTAGTCTACATGTCGAGCTAACACTTTTTACATCAAGCTTCTAGACAGCTATGGCCACTATGGCTAATCCCCCATTCTTACTTAATAATACATTAAAGATATGTGAATTGTGAACTCCTTTACGATATATACCTGTATAATTTTTTTTTAAATTGTTACGTAAGGATTTAAACCCAATTAGCACTCATTTATGTCGTTAGGAAAAACTGTACTGGATAACTTTATAACAAATTCCTTTTCATTTCAACCAGTTGAAAAAGTAAGATTTATTTAAAATTTCGTTCACAGGCGCTTTTGCGATATGTGCCGATTTTATCATCCTTACAAAGTATCACAAGCTCAAACGAGAAAACAAAATATGCATTGAAATGAATTCCGGTACGCGGGGGCGCACTTCGCCTAGCCATTCACTTTAAGATTGTATAGTGCACGTAAAATCTGTAACTAACAAAAAATACAGGAACGCATGCATTTCCCTAATGAAAACGTACTTACGATGGAAATAATTTAAGCTAGGCTGTGCATTTACATATATTAAACAAAAACTCGAGGCTCATTGTTATACACAGAGCTATAACAAGATCAATGAATTACGAACATCCCTTAATGTCGGGTGCAATTATTAAATCTATATCTATATCTATACTTCTATACTAATATTATAAATGCGAAAGTATATTTGGATGTATGGATGTATGGTATGGATGTATTGATGTATGGATGTTTGTAACTCTTTCACGCAAAAACTAGTGAACCGATCAGCCTGAAATTTTGCATACACGTTGTCTGGGACACCAGAAAGGGCATAGGGTACCTTTCATCCAGAAAAAAGGACTATTCCCGAGGGATAAATAAAAAATAAAAAACTAACGCCTGGCTAAAGTGTTATAGCAACACTAGGTCAAGCGTTATATTGCTTTTTTTTTATATTCAACGCGGATGATGTCGCGAGCACCAGGTTAAATGTATAATAGTACCTTAAAATTATTCTGTTAGGGGATTTTTTCTGACGAACATAAAAGCTAATACGTTTATCTGTCCAAAGCTCATTTCCTCGCTGGAATTTTAATTCTCTTAACGCTTTACGCGAATTAAAGTTACGACGAACAATATAATTTTATAGTCCCTAAAAAGAATAATTTAAAAGGGATTTCTTTTTTTTTTTTTTTTTTTCAATATTAACTTCGGCATGGAGAAGTTGAATGTACTCGTAAACATTAGGCCGATTGAATTCTAACAGTACATCGGCACAGGGCTTCTGCGTGATAAGATAACCTTCTATCTTGCAGGGAGCGTCTCTATCCGAGCACGTTCCGTCAATAATTTTGCTTCGAACATCACAGATCTCGTCCGAGTACAAATCGGAGAGCGGTAAGCATCGTATAAAGTGGGCTACTGTCTGTGAAATATCATTTCTAGATCTTACGTTTTTGTTCCACCATCGGATCCCGTTCCACAAGTGGGCAATAATTGAAAACGAAACAGTTTTGTGCGGAGACGAGATCGCGAGACACAGTGTAAAGGCGTTCGGAATAGATTGGATGTATAAAATTTTCAGTTGAATTTCGCACGTAGCGCCGCCGCGGGAGGCGCTCTGTATCTTTTTACTTTGTGACCTTACTTTTTATTCCATTAGCGCGCGTGTGAGGCCCCTCTAGCCAAATATCGTGGAATAATAAAAGCTGTTTAGTAATGATAATACGGAACGCAGCTCTCGCTTCACTAACCTAACTGAATTAAACTTGTGCGCCATGAATTTCGTGTTTATGCTTATTGCCGCGGCGAATTAGTTTATTTTTGAGCTAACCTTTGCTTTTTGTGTAATTTCATTCCACTTGAAATTGAAATGTAAATTATGAATGTAAATTTAAAGTTTAAACTCTGTCAAGATGGAATGGTAAGTTTGTCGGTGAGAAACGTACAGAGTTTTACAATAGTTTACGAAAAAAGTTACTTACATTTTAAGTCTGGATAATCCAGGAGTATTTCAAGTTGTGATCCTCTTTGGAGCTTTCTCTTTGCTTTATATGCGCAATGTACAACGCTATTGCTCTAACACAAAACTTTTTATTTCCGTTTATAGCGAGTCAATCGTCCGCGAACATTTTTCAGGCAAACTTTAACAGTGGAGGCAATCGCTCCTGAAATTCGAAAATGAAATCGTTCCGAGCGTCGCCAAGATTTATCGATGGATGTTCGAATTTACTTTGAAAGTTTCGGAGTATAAAACTTATGACACGTAATCGTATATTCCAGTCAAGATTGCTATAGAAAGGATCTCGAACAAAATTAATTTTATTACTTTTACTCCTAATGTTATAGGGGAGACTTACATCCATCGCGTTCAGCGCAGCGTTAGATTTATATATCCGAAATGTTGATAAATTTAAGTAGGTGTTCTCGAAAAACTACATAAAACGATGGAGTGAAGCCGTTTCAGTAGAGTGACGTAAGACTGTTTTGGTACAGTTTTTGCTGAGCTGATAGCGAGATGGTAAATGCTCGCGTACGCGGTGACAGCGAGTGATATATTTACGCCAGTCTGCGCACGTTTTTAAGAAAAATCTTACCTTTCGACTACCACGACCGCTTGTAAAGCGACAAGTTACGCTTAAAGCGCGTTTTATACTCATTATTAAACGTGTAACTGCACAATAAAGCTGAAAACTCTGTTTAAAGCGGATAAAATAAAGTTGGTATTTTGTCACGTGCAAAAGTGAAGTGGTCTTTACATTTTGAATGCTTCTTTCTGTTTATAACTTCTTTTTGAAAGTCTCTTAACTTTTTCTATATTAATATATACCAGTAACCCGCCCCGGCTTTGCACGGATGCGATTGAACTTACATTTAATTTGGGTGTAACGCATGAAAATTAGCTATGAAAAAGTATCAAAATTTGTTGCCCTTAGTGATACCAAACAAGCGAATGTACAAGCATTCTACAAAGAGTTTTGAATTTTTATCGAATAGGATAAAGCAAATAAAGAGATCCTCCCACGTCTGTCTTGTTTTAAAAGAGTAAATTTAAAACTAGAATTAATTTATAATACATTGTTTACAATCAAGCGCAAATCTTCTATTTTCTATTTTGTCTATAACTGTACAAAAAAATGTTTAGGTTACAAACACAAGAGTAGTTAATTACTATGAAGACCATTTAAACTACAATACATCTACGACATTTACACAGAGTGTAGGTTGTCTTCGATTGGTGGAATATCTTGTATTTACCGCTATAAATAATACGTGAGAAATATATGTCGGAACTTTATTTCGTACGAACCACTAGTGATATTAACCAGTTGTTATTGGCATTCTTCCCACAGTTGGGCTTGCTCAACTAAAATAACATAGAGAGGGTTGTGCAAACACCATACTCAATCTACTGCGCTAATCTATACATAATCTTCTTATATATAAAAGGCGATGTGTGTATGTATGTCTCCGTATATCTCCTATAAACTCCAAAACCGCTGAACCGATTTTGATGAAACTTTCAGACAATCTTCAGTTTAGTCCAGCGGGTGTTCCTGTAAAGTATGGTAGAGATTGCACGCGGATGAAGTCGCGGGCAAATACTAGGAGCATGTTAATAAAGATGTTAATAACGTTATTCTAATTAATTTTTCTTTTCAAAATAAAAGACAAAAATGGTGACCGCATATTATGTCTACCGAGCTATCGAACACAAGTAATATCAAAGGAGATATAAAAAAAAAAACAATATAGTAAATGGGAAATGTGCTCTACGGTCCCTTTCTTATGAACCAAAATACCACAGTATACTTTGTGTTATTTTGTGGTCAAAGTTTCTTTATTTAGCGTCCTATAAGTTAACGTACAGACAAAACATATATATCGTGCAAATAACGTCAATTAGTCAAGTCTTTCAGAAGCTATACGATCAGTAACAGACGCACAAACAATTTTATATATGTATATACGAAGATCGAATGCGATTCGTTCGTGTGAGTGATGAATGATGAGTATGTGCTCCGTGTCGCGGTCATCCACAACAAAGGGTTGAGTACAACATCTAATACTATTACGTAATGAAAGTCGGTGGCTAGTAGGAAACGCAATTGTTCGCATTTTGACATCATAATCAATCACGTACACGATCTGTAATGTTGTCTATTTGTCCGTGTCCGGAATTGCAGCGCTTAATCCTTGGCACACCGCTAACGGCATGTTCGAATAAAAATATCCATCAGAATCGGGATCCTGGCATTCAAGCACACGCCTGTCGCTACACTTCTAAAATTTTGATCTTCCATTTAGCGCGTGTCATATTTGCCAAATTCACACATGAAATTGAAAATGCCGTGTATATTCTCGTGTGAAATTTCGTCTCGATTTAAGGCGTGGGCAAATATACGGGGTACGAATGGGAAAAATTTAAACAGTACTTCGCTATTGTAGGTAAGTATTAAGAATTATTTTACTTCTTTATTTAGAAAATTATAACAATTGTTATAACAGAAAATATCTAAATATAACAGATTTGTACTAAACTAGGCTAACACTGATAGACTACGTGTATTTACTGGATCAACGCACACTCAAATCTATATATATATATATATATATAAAAGGCAATTTGTGTTATGTATGTTTCCTATGGACTCCAAAACCGCTGAACCGATTTTGATGAAATTTTCAAACAATCTTCAGATTACTCCAGTGGGTGATCCTGTGAAGTTTAGGAGCGATCGGATAAGAAAAATGGACGCGGACGAAGTCGCGGAAAAAAACCTAATACATTATAAATTTTACAAAAATAAATTAATATAATAATGAAATAATAATTTTGTTACATACATGTAATTTTCAAATTGTTTGTGTGTATCTATTATCGTATATTTAAACCCAATATTTTTATATATTATTATTATAAAGAAAAAATGGTCTTTAGTGTAAACATAACACTTTTGGCATTTTTATTTGAATTATTAATACAGGCAACTTAATATAAATTTTTGTGGACAACGGAAATTATCCTATATCATATAATTTTATATAAATGCCCCGATATACAGACGAGAATCTTGAAAACAACTTCAAAAGCTTGATATTAATATATTATGTACACTAATTACATTTAAAATTATTTCTGTCTATTTAACTAATTAATATAATTAATTATATATATATATTAATTAGGTGAAGGCTGCGCTTGGCCGCGATCTCACTTGATGTAAGGTGCAGATGCGGCCAAAGATGGACCACGCTTACCTAGTAAGTGCCCATTTACCCTAGATTTGAAGACCCCGAGGATACTAATCACCTTGTCATACATTATGTAGCTAACATAAATTGTACAACTCTAAAACTCTGTTACGTTAAGGTCGTCTCTCTGTAAAATATAAAACAGTCATTCCGTTATTCTGAATTTCCGTAGTCGTTATTGGTCTAAATCGGTTAGTCCGCAATACGATATTCGCTGTAAATTTAACCAAATAGGCTATATTCCTACATAGGTGCGGTATGCATAGAATGCAACAGTACACGGGTGGTCTTGTTAGACCGACACAATCTGGTCCGGCTCAGCGGGACTATAAGCCCGCGAGCACACTGCCGGCAGCTTCGTGATTTAAAAAAAAAAATACGTACAATTAGGTGCAGTACACATAAAAACCAATTGAGCGTGCAGACGCTCCGGCAAACTGGATTTCTTGTAACTAAATGGATCCGAATACTTGTGGCTATTATACCAAGCACAGTTGAATATGATACTAAAATTTAGCAAACTTAGTATTTAAATTTAAACGCATAATGGGTTAATTTTGGTTTTATATTACAATAACTATAACAAACTAATTAATGCACCTAATTGAACTAAAGTAACTAAAAAATCTTTATATCACAATTGTGTAATAGAGTGATTTCTACATACTTACAATTAAAATTCACTATAGCCAAAGTATTATTCATAATTGAGAATAATACTAGCTATGTCCCGCAGTTTCGCACGCAATTCATTTTGAATTGAATTTTTCTAACCTTACTCGGACTTCAATGAATATTTGAAAAATAAAATGCCGAATTGGTTCAGCTGTTCTCGATTGATCGACCAGCAAATTTACCGATTTTTTTATATAGATAAGAAAATAGTTATAGATTAATGGAAATGCACACAAAAGAACAACAACAATTAATATACAGCTTACGGCTTAAAAAAAAACTATTATACAATAAATGCATTTACTTGTATTTAATAATACTTATATATATAAAACTAAAAAGTAATTACATAATATTTTTAGCAATTGATCAGTTATTGTTTTTCAAATAATATCTGATTAGAAATTATGTTAGTACTTAATCACAATATATAATTGTACTAAATAATACGAAAAGTGGCTATGAGTACAAAACCTAAGGATATAGGACTCAGTGACGCGCCAGAAACAGAATTGTTGGCTTGCCACTACTCGAATCGCCCCAACGAGTCTACCACTCATGAAGATTGAACTTCCATCAGCAAAATGTAGCCAATCCCTCTTTTGTATGATGAGTTGTTAAGCTTCCATATCCCGTATCCAATTTTAAAATAATTTACTTTATACCTTAATAAAATTTTATTCTATTTGGAAGCGAAACACAATTAAAGCATTAGAATTATTATGAGATCCATATTTTAAGTTCATCTTTATCAGCCACTGCTGGATGTAGAGCCAAGGCTCGCCACCACGCACGGTCCTCTGCGCTGCACATCCAGCCACTTCCGGCGATGCCTTTCAGGTTGTCTGTCCACCTGCCCGCAAAGCGTCCCACGCTGAGTTTTCCAATTCGTGGCCTTCATTACAGAACTCGTCTACCCCGTCGTTACTTAATTACTTCTTTATCTTTACATAGTGTAAAATAAAGTCGCTTCCAGCCGTGTGTCTCTCTTTATATTATAAATGTTTATTAAAAGCAATGCAACGAGCGCGCGTTAAATGAGGATAGTTTTTAAATATAATTTGCATAAAAAATTGTATCTGTGCGAAGCCGGGAGCGGGTCGCGTGTAGTTTATATACGTTGATACATATATTTCTACCGAACTCATATAATGTAAGGTAACAGTGTTATTCAATTTCTGAAACGGTGCAAAGCCAGCAGGAATCGTTATCGCATGTAGCGTTGCGTTCGGCCTACCGTTATATCATAACCCTAGTAGATAGCTTCATACGATGGGCGATTAATGAAGCCGGTGTAGTGCCCCGCAGAATATTGCTGTAATGGTTTTACGACTATCCCCCTCTCTTCTCTATAACAGCTCTCAGTTTCCGCAGTCTGTACTCGATTATACATCAAGCTACTTTCGAAATCATCGAACTAATCATGAAATGGTTACCGGTGTATATTTTTATCGAAATCATTGATACTTTACTGAAATGGGTATGAAATTATTGGAAATTATTGTTTAAAGTTTGGTCTGGTTGTCAACCAGTCTTTCTCTGTCAAATTCATATTTGCATTGCTTACTGTGGAATTTAGGACCAGGAGGAATTTTAAGACAAATGGAGTTTTATTGAGTCTTCACGTTGAGCAAGTCGTTAACATATCTGTTTGGAAAGTTTATACATATAATAAAATCGTAAACGAGCTGTGTCAAATATTTAAAAAAAAAAAAAAATTGTACACATTGTACTCATGTTACTGAGGTCAAAAAATAGTTTTTACAATTTTTGTCTGTTTGTCTGTACGTTTGTGCACGCTCTCAGAAATGGCTTTGGATGAAATTCGGCACACAGACAGTTTATTACCTGGATTTACATAAAAATGTTAGGTTCCTGTAGGATTTTCAAAAAACGAACTACAGCGTGTACGAAGTCGCAGGCACAGCTAGTAAGTAATATAATTAAAACAGATTCTTATAAACAAATTAAATGTAAATATCTCCTTTTTGCTTCTGACAATGATATATTTTAGAATATTACTCTGAGAGCGCATTTAAACATTATGCGGTTTGGAAAGCATGCAAATTGACGAGCTCACATTACGTAACGAATGATTGCAGTTCTATTTAAATATATGTGGGTAGTTAAAACTAAATTTCGCAATAATTTGAAAGATATACCTACGCGTTACGAAACAAACGTTGTGATAATACAGTGAAGTTGATCCAATCAGTAACAGGAACTTTCAGCCCAACTAATACATGCAAACTATTCCGAAGTGATGCAATACGGTTGCGCAATCGGTCAGAATAATACGCGCCCTGGCCGACATTGTTATTACATTACTCTGAGAGATTTGGAACTATGTGGTATACTTACTAAAGGTTTATTAGGAGATTAGTTTGCACATGCAACGAAAACTGATGATAAGCGAGTTTAACTGCCGTTTAATGATTTGCTACATGCGAAGACGGATCAGTTGTAGATCATGCACATCTGTTACAACTTCTTAAGTAGAAGCAGCTAGAGACATTCGGGCGGCGGGAGGGGTGCGGGACGATCTCAATCCCTCTCATTTAACACCGCTCCATTTCTCTGTAGGTGTTTGCCGAAGCGATTCCGACGAAGGATCTCCCTTTTATGGTGCTACTTACAGTCTCATAGTGATTCGCGGTTTTATTTAGGACGGCTCGTGCCGTAACGGAGCGTACATTTTTCATGCTGCGAAAAGCGAACCGAGTAATCTTTGCATTTATGCCGTGATCCTTTATTGATTTTAGATTTTTAGTGGAAAGCGAAACGAATGAAACGAGCGTGAATGGAGACGCGCCCGCTTAAAGCCTGTGTAAGCTTTCGCGATGATATAAACTCCCATTCAGCCGGCCACATATCAGAAAACCCTAAAGTTACCCACTCGTTTCGGCGAAACTCGTACTGCAATTTTCGAATGAGTATCGGGCGAACGCAAAATTTCTCGAACTCCCAATGCATTAGGGAAATTCAGCGATTGTTTAATCATATCATCTGTTCGGCCCCTCAACAGGAAATAGGCGTCTTAACTACTGAAACTTGGGCCATAAAATTATAATAAAGGGTTTTGTTTTTATACGAATGGAATAATTTACCAAAATTTCCTTTAAATGCTCGTCATCTATTAAGCCAGAAATTGTCCTTGTTTATGTGTGTAAATTGGAGTAAGGACTTTGAAGAAACATTTTCGCATCAAAACGTTAAAAACTACCATCAATTTATTAACGTTTCGCGATCCTATTCATTGCGATATACATCATATTCAACTCACTTTTTTTTTGACGAATACCCCCATTTCCTCTAAGCCCGAAGAAAACAAAGAAAAGGCGACCTACCATTAAAATAAATAAAAGGAAATAAAGCACAGACCGCAAATTATTTCACTTACCTACCTACTTCGTTTTATAAAAATGCGAACAACGCATTAAATTTTGGGGAGAAAGAAAACTCCCTTGTAAGCAATATCGAGCAGGCAAATTTTTCAGATATTGCCTTCAGGTAGCGCACATTTATTATGTACCCGAATATATTACTCTTGATTCATTGACTTTCGGTATTGATTTACTTTGCTTGCATAAGCTGTAGTTGGGGAAAGTTCGTGGCAGGGAAACTAAACGGCCTTTGATCTGAAGAATTAAGGGTGCGGTCCTCGCGTGTATCTGTTTGGGCCCTTTGGAAAACTTTGATATGAAACTAAGTGTCGCTTAAAATAATGCGTAAAGGGGATCGGTTACATGAGGAATAGTTCCCTGAATAATATATTTTCCAATATTTGTTTCTACTTAAATAAAAAGTGGCCTAAAACTCAACCTCAAGCAAATTCTTTTCCTAAAAAGCCACATTAAAAAAGGTTCTGATAATAAAAGTTACTAGTTACCGTAAAAAAATAAACAAGTACGAGTAATTTCGATTTTTAAAATAAGTTTTCATTTTGAAATGCTGGGTTATAATTACTTCGGTTTAGAACAAATTTAGGTAACTAAGGGACATCAGAGCCCTTACTTACTCAATCCCCCTTTCCCTCTTTATCCCTTATACTTATTCTTACCCCCTTATCCTTATTCTTATCTGGCAGTATAGATAAGAACCATTATTGACATTGAATTTTAAGATACTTAATACTTGATATAATCTGATAAGCCTTCATTAATGCATGCCTGAACTGAAGGTCGTTTTCATTAATATAAAGAAAATGGTTTAAACATACTACCTATACCTAATTTATATATGTTAGGTTTATTTTTGTTTATAGAAATAAATTTTAATTACAGAGTACTGTGCACTGTAGTTGCTTCAAATACTTAGTGGCCTTCACGTCTTGGCGTTAGCGATGTCCGCTTGATTTACGGTAACGATAAGGTGTCGACCGAAAACATTTTCTTCCATTGGACATGGGACTCCGTCTTCGTAGTCTTAAAACCAAAAAAGGCACCTCATATTCTACCTTTTCTCGTAGCTTTACTATTTTATTTTACTTTATGTATGTTGGATTCGTTTCAATCTTCCGTAAACCAAAGTTTGTATCTACAAAATACGATGATCTAACTTTCTTCTTTGTACCTACGTCAAGTTTTAGAACTTTATATGTTGTGACGTATAAATGGCATATTCGGAATTGTCTTGTAACGCTATTATACTTTTATGTTACCAGATATTTTGTCCAGTTTGTGAAGTCTTATATCAAGGTATTAGGTATTATATACATTAGTTTAAATAATAATAATTTTGTATTAAGAAATTATTTATTGAGAAAGAGTGGTGAGCAGGCGCCTAGAAATACATGCCAATACTATTAGGCTGTTGATTGCGCTACCGACACATATACAATAAACACTTACTATATCTTAATCATAAACCTTAATACAACCAAACAACACATGTATTTTAAATTACATTTTTTCAAATTTTTGTATTTTAAATCCTTTGAATTTTCATTTCATAATCAAAGTCTTAGTAATGGGCAATGAAAATTTTGCCTTGGATTTCATGACTAAATTCCTTAACCATATATTAATTAAATGTTTCATTTCATCCATAGAGTTGGCCGGTGTAAGCTCAGTGGTTTCATTGACTCAGCGCTTAACCAATACCCAGTAACCAATAAGCATAAACAAAAGACGTTTATGTTACATTTGGCTGAGAGGCAAAGCAGTGTAATAGCTAACAGACTGCATTCAGATTCCCAGCTGAGCCGCTTCAATATCGGTCCTGGGATATTATTTCAGGGTGGAGGGACGCGGACGCGGGGCAATATTGAGTTGCAAAACCGACGATTTACCTAACAGGGAGACGCTGTTTACAGACGAACTTTAGCTCGACACTTTGACAACTTATTTCTTGTCTCGAGAGTTGCTAAGCCACTCAGTTTTGTGTATATAACAGCTTGATTGTTGCTTGAGACGATAGTGTTCGTGATAGCAACACAGATCGAACTCTTCAATGCAATAACTGGTAAAATTTAATAAAAAAGTAATGCTAATAATTACTTTTCTTATTTAAATTGTAAACAATATTGCATAGAACGAATGATCGCCTAAAAAGTTTAAGGCAAACAAGGGTCAGCCAGGAAATACGCAGCGAAATATTCGAGCTATGCCCAAAGCAATACGGCTATTAAAGGAATTTAGTTTAGCAACTGTAAAGTGGATACCGAAATCCTCATTCAACTCGTCCAAACGCTTAATTCAGTTGAAATAATTTGAGTTCTATTGTTGAGGTCCTAAATTTGAAGTCCAACATATAACTGCTTACGGAGCAAAGGTAACCGCAAATTTCGTAACGAGCACGCCTCTCTATAAAACGAAACTTATTTGCAAACCGATAACTTTTAGCACGATCGAGTTACCCTGTTCACGCCACGCCACCATAGCCACTAGACCGACCGCTATTCGCGAACTATGCAATGAATGCGTTCCTTTTTTCCTATTGTTATCCTCATTTGTGTGTGCTTTCTAAACCTTAACTGTTTAACCATGTAATATCAGATAGTATATTCACAAGACGACAGCCCATTAGGCAGCAATCATCACAAAATACAACGGTTAAATGTCTTTCACCATGTGTCAAGTAGGCTAACCGCCATTTAAAGTCACCGGTAACCGGGAATGAAGGAGATGATATACCTTTGTTTGTACTGTAAAAGTCCCAAACATTAAAAAGAAAATAATTTAAAAAAAATCGCTTATCGAAGGATGCAGTAAACCGAGTGCGTAATTTAATAAAACATAAAATTATTTCTAAAAGTAACTAATCAACACTTTACTTGCAGTTGGTGAAAGAGGCCCTTAATGTCAAATATGCTACATTTTATTTTTTATGTAAAGGTAGTCAGACAAACTAATGGTCCACTTGCTGGTGGATCGTCTATTAATACGAGCAACGCCACATAAATTGGACTCTAGCATTACTTACTCACCGTAACACAACAGCACACATGCTGTTATTTCACAATGGTCTCATGGGAAAGTTTTTAGTCAAAAATTGGCCTTGTCGGGAATCGAACCCGGAACCGCTGAGACAGAGAAAAATATTCCTTACATATTATAATACAAAGTCCACCGCCGCGTCTGTCTATTCGCGATAAACTCAAAAACTACTGCACCGATGTTCATGCAGTTTTCACCAATGTATAGAGGAATAATCAGGGAAGGTTTTTACGAAAAAAAAAATGCACCCCGAGGGAAACCGGGAGCGGGACATCTAGTATATAATAAACGGCAGCATAATTGATACTTTTCTAGAATAGCTTATATTTTTAGGCACATACAATCAAATATATAGATTGGTCAGTCAGCCTATCTATAAACAAATCTAATCATATGAAGAAGTGAGTTTCAAACAAATTGCTGTAATAGGTGATATTGTTTTTATTTTTTATTTTTTAATAATGAGCAATTTAAACATAATTATCTTACCTCGACCGCCTCGTTGTAGGATCTTTCATAACCATAACTTCTGTGATTTCGCCAAATTTGCTAAAGTAGTCTCGAAGGCTTTCTGTAAAAGGAGAGAAAATTTGCGATAAGCATTATTGTTAGAATCGTTACAAACTTTAACTGTTGAAACTACGTTATAACAATAACGTAAGATTTCCATAATTATTACAATTTATTTAATTTACAAGAAAAAAAAATTGTGGACATTTTTTGTGAGTAGCTTAATTGAAAGTCACCTGTCACCGGGGAATGATGGAGCTGATATACCTTTGTTTGTACGGTAAAAGTCCCAAACATTAAAAAGAAAATAAGAAAAAAATTCGCCTATGAAGGATGCACTGGTGAAGGAGGCCCTTATACTTATAAGCATACTAGCAGTGCCTGCAACCCTATACGCGCTCTAGATCGTTTTTTTTATCTCACAGGAACCTTTCATTTTTCCAGGAAAAAAGTATCCTGTGTGTTAATCCAGGTAATAAAATCTATAAATCTTCGATAAGTGATGATTGGAGATAAATCCGTATTCTTTTATTGAGGTGTGTGAATTCTGTCCCCTAATGTCCTTTACTCACCGAACCGAAAACGTTTGATTATAAATCGTCATTTTTTAATTTTTTACGTATAATAAGACACACTTGCGCGATATAATTTCGGCGCCCAGAAATTTGTAGGTTCTTTTCCGGACATTACGGATTGGTACTGCGGCAAAGGTCCGTGGTACATTCACTCAACACTTCGACACAATAGAAGGGTCTCGTTTTGTAACGTCGAAGCCTTTTCGATTCGCAGTCCATAAAAGTAAGACGATAAGAGTCGTTCCCTCCAAATGACTGAAGGAGTCGTCAGGCAGAATGTTCGAGAGCGCCCGCTCCATGGAACCGTTCCGGCTGTTTATCGTGTCACGAGAGATTTGCTCCGACATGAAGCACGAGTATTTAGTATCGTGTTTCTCTATTTATGTTGGCTTGTTAAAACGTCTCGAATGTTTGCCTTAAATACATGCAAGGAGCATCCACGAGGAGATTTGTTTGCGACCGTCGCCGTAAGACTCACTAATGGAGGGGGTGGGTACGCGCCCTCCAGAATGAATATGCTGATTTTCCACGTCCGTGTTTTTAGGCATGTTTTACATAATTTCCGGTCAGCAACTGCGGTATTATTAAATTATTTTCAATTTAATATTATAAAATTTTCAGCTTAAAAAATACGAAACAATTTTTTTTTTTACCTACATACGAGTCTTGTACGTACATACATAATGCGACACAATAGTTAAGCAAATTTACTACTCGGTCTTAAAAATAAATTTCTTAGTACTAGTTGGTGTCGTAATGAGGTATAAATTATTGTTATTGCAGGCTTTCCAATAGTAAGGCTTCATCTAACTCAAGCTTTGCCTTTCTTAAAGTATGAAGTAAAGTAACTTATATAACCTGTTAAGTGCGTTCAGTTATAATGCCTACGTTGATTAGTTTTCATCAATAGTTTTCATCCTTAAACTGTTTTTTTTTTTAAACTCAAGGACCATGTAATACCTGAATATAAAATATATGTTTTATTCCACAATATAGTCTATAATATGTAATCTAAGTTTCATACAAATATGTTCAGAAATGTTTGCGTGGTTTAGTAGTACATCTTAAGTATTTTCACATAATAATTGTTATCATTTCACAATATTTTGGAGATAGCAAAAATTTTAAAAGCAGACATGCGCTATTTGTGTCTTATTGTTTGATAAGATAATTAACTTATGTTAACTAATTTAACTAAATTTAACTAACCTTGATAGGAACAAAATTCTGGTTATGTCTTTATAGTATTATGGTGTGATTATTTTTAAAATGAAATCTTACTCATTGGCTTCCACTTTTTTTTTTTACTTGAATTGCGTTTTATCAATAATTGTTCAACTTTTATTTAAATAATAATCTTATCAATATAAAGATTGGGTTTCTTTTTAGGGTTTCAAATCATTTATAATAAACTAGAAATAACAAAGGCAAACGGGATTTACGGGATACATCTTGTGGTAGTCGCAAGATGGAAGGTCCTTTGAGGTTTTAAATGTAGCTTACAGATGTACCTACTACTACTATGACATGTACCTACTACTGAGGCAAAGTTTTAAAATAAGTTAAGGTTTACTAATGGCGTTGTGTCTATTTGCACAAGTTTAAATTCGAATTACACCCCGGACAATACATTATCGAGTTCCACTGTACATTGTAAAAGTTTTCGATAAATACTAATTAAGAACAAACAGGCCAATCACGAGCGGCTTATTGCGGGATACATTCCAATTTAAACTTGCCTTCAATCCAACGACTAAGTCAATTCTAAAACCAAATGTTGGTCTATGGTTTTAAAGTCGATTTTCGACTTGTTTCCAAGAGAACTTTTCTAATCTGACCAGGCGGCCGCGGCCTGGGTACCCGCACTTCGGAACAGTAATGAAAAGTAACGATTACATGCTGACTTCACCATTAATCAGCCTCAACCTACTTTTATATGCGCTTCTCATGTTCTACAATTTTTGCTTTTCTTCAAGGCAAAGACGAAGATACGCTCCTCGTTATTTCTTACTCTGACAGTGAATCGGAAAATGTTAAGGTTTTAAAATCCCCTCAATCTTAAAACCACATAAATTCAGTATAGCCTTGTCACAAGAATCACATCACGTGTTTTGTTATCAAGACAATCAAGTTGTTTAAAAGCATCTACACATAACATAACTGGTCCTTTGTGTAAATCTTCATTTATTTAATAGTTTTATTAAAACTATAAAGTTTTAATAAACTTATAATATTATATATTAATATAATATTATAAGGTTTATAATATTATATTAAATTGTATATTATTAAATATACTAAGCGACACTTCTTAACCCGGTAAGCTAATCAACGATGAGCTAATATATAATTTAAATTTTTAACTATGCTAGCTATTAACATACCTACATATAGACGTATCCTTATAAAATACCCCATATGTGCACGTTATAGTTTTTACTTTATTTATAACATGAATGGGCATGACTGGCTATTTTAAGATCTACATGTATATTATTTATTGATGACTTAAATGTTATAGGTATGACGAAATATGTGTAAATGATTTTGTAAGATGGTGGTAGCATGCAACTAAAGACTTTTCTCTATATTTTTACACAATATTGAGATTTCGAACATATACGTATAGAAAAATAAAAAATGAAATAGCTATGATGGCTAAGTAGTCCACCACACCCTTATGCGGATTAGAAATTATTTACAGTAGTCGAATTTAACTGCTGTTTTCAGACTGCTTCTTGATTTTTTTTTTTTATTATAACACATATCTTTATTTCTTATTCGAAGAGGCTCAGAAATGCTCAGAATTTCCTGTTTAAATTGAGTTTTTTAAAGTAATATTTTAACATACGTTTAACGAAACTCGTATTTGTTTTAAACAATCAACGACACCTTTATTCTAGGGAAGTAGTGAAAGCGACCCTCGTCATTTTGCTCTTGCCCGGTGTATATTTTATTTAGATGACGCCTACTAGGCAATACTGCGAAGGACAGCGCGGGTAAATTCGACACAGTTGCTCAACCACCATAAAATTAGCATTTGGCTGGCGAGTAGCATTTTCATCCGAACACAACTTGTGGAGGCACCTGAATTATTCGACCGCAATTCTCAAGAAATGGGGGATCGGAGATTTCGTTTCTGCTAAAGCGGATGTTGAGAATTTTTCTTGAGTTTGTCTCCTGTTTTAGTTGCAAAGTTTTCGAAATTTGACTGTAACTCTCCAAAGTTTTAACGTCATAAGACTGCAACTAGAGATAACTACAATACTTACTTGGTATATAAGAATTTGTATCCGGGTCATCCAAATGCAGATTTTTTTGTTTAAGTATTAAGTATGGAAATCGTAATATATGAATTAAAATAGCTAAACGTCCAGTTAATGGTATGCGGTGGCCGTGGCAATCCATTTACACTTCGTTCCGTATCACAGCCTATCTTAGGGGCCAGTCTGGTTGAAGTAACCAACCTATTACAGAGAACCGCTGTAAAATAATACAATTTGTAGTGTTTTTGATATGGAGTAGGGGAGGAAATGCTAATTTCCTTGTATATATCTTCACCCTTTTCCTTCTCAAGGTGGGCAGCGTACTTGAATCCCAATTGGTAATGCTTATATAAATATAACCAATAGTATCAGTTCTTAACATAAAGAAAAAGGCAAATGGCGAGGAAAATATAGTCGTATAGATTCTGACAATTTACTCGCTTACAGAAACAAAACAGCATGTAAGGTATTATTTCACGGTGATCTTCAGTGCGGTTCTATAATAATCAGAATAAGCAAATTTAATATGGCTAAAGAACGAAAAACAGGAGATTTTCTACTATTTCGCTGACACTCTAATAATTTTAACTTAATGACTAAAATATGAAACTTGCGATAATATTTAATATTGTCAGAGGGAGGGAGGAATGGAGGCGAACGCAGCACTTGCTCAACCACCATTAAATTGGAACTAGCTACATTTCCTGAACTAGCACCTTGCTACTGAATTATAACGTCACACATCCATAACTACTTGAACGCATATTACCTACCCACTCTAACAGACAAGAGAATTTATTATATGCATAAATGTGTGTGTTTTTATATTAATAAAATTAATTTACTGTTTATATTTTTAATAGGTTTAGGGCCTCTTTCACTAACTATAAGTAAAACTTTGATTAGTTTTAAAAAATCAAAAATGACAGAAACAAAAAGTCAAAAGTAAGACGAGAATTTGGAAAGAAGTGTTTTTGTTTTGTGAAGAAGGAAAGAAGAAAGAAGTTATTATTTAACTATGTTTTATATAAAAAAAAATTTTTTTTTTTTTTCAAATCCTTTTTAATTTAAAACTATAGTTTAGGAGAAATGGCAATTTTAAAAGTGTGGTACTAAGATTTTAAGGTCAGTGTATATAGAACGTTAAGAACATAAATGTTTATGTAGGAACATAATAATGTGTATAGAAAATATAATTTCCCGATAATTTTCACGTTAGTAACGTTGAAAATTTAATTTGTTAAGGTCTCAGGATTAAAGCTATATTCACAGCAAATTTAATAATAATCTGATAGCGGTTAAACCGTCAAAACGTACAAATTCACATAATGATTTACTGTATCCTTTATTGTATTAGAGTTCATTTATGGTAATTTCATTTGATTTTCTAAAAAAAAATATATTTTAGAAATTTATGATTGCGTTGGAGAAATTTACAAAATCGTGTCCGTCTCTTTTTAAATAAAAGAAACACTTTGTGTAAAGCATAAAGAATCCTCTATATAACGAAAACCTGTCCGAGACTTCAGAAGGTGTCTTATCTCGAAAACTTATTTTCAATTATAAATTATACTGACTACTTAGTAGACATTGTTTTAAGTGATTATTATAAAAAGTATTAAAACATCAATCGAAAAAAGTAACAATTGGGATTTCATTCACTAATTAATTTCTAAAATAAATGTATTGAACAAAGACGTATTGATTACAGTCAAGTGTAAAGAACTTGTTCACAAAGCGATGAAGATTCAACCAATAATTACGACATAAAAGAGAATTTCGTCTTTTTTACCAATGATCAATCCACAATAATTAGACGAATTCTAAAGCAACTTTGAGTCCAAATGCGTTCTAATTGGCAGTTTTAATCTACTAACTTTTGTTCGGAATCCGGCAGAAATGGGCAACAACTTGTCGTGGTCCGCGGTGGAACGAATCTGGATCGGTTAACGGAAAATTCCCAGATTTATTTTCACAAATTACCTACGCAAAATGAAATGGATAACTTATTACAGTTTTGTAGTTTGCGGCCAACCAATAATACGATGTGCATGTAAGTATTTATAGTATTTTCATTATAAAATACTATATTTTAATCGTGACTCCGCTTGCTAATGTGATTAACTTTTTAAGTTATAAAATAAATTATATCTTTACCACATTTAAAACATCGTCTATTATACCAATTCATACTTGTCAAGGTCTCACCCATAATATAAGTTTTCTTCATACACGCAACACTCATGATTTAGTAGTTCTTTTAATCATCCAAGATCATGAATGATTGCAGCTAGGCACAGACTGCCTCCCACGTGTCTTTTACTGTAATTATCATCTGACCACCTAATGGGAGGTCGTCCAACTTATCGTCTAAAGAAATTTTTACTCTAAAATATTCTTCATTAAGAAACTGCTCTTAACATATAGTTAATTATAAGAGCTATATCGGTTATTTATATTCCTCTGCGGAATCCCCAAGTAAAGCTCTTTCCAGAGCAGACTGCGAGCCTTTCACTGAAGCTTACATCACATTCAAGGCTATGTTTATATCAATGTTGTAGATAAATCGAAATCGGGTATCAAATAATAGCTTACGGATTCTACACACGAAATGGATGATAAATATGAATGATAAATATGTATCAATATTTAATTCTTCTTTTATATAGTTACACCTAATGTTTACTTTACCTTATGACTTAAGACAAGCTCACGTGATTTTGTGATATAGCTTAGTATAGGCAGCTACTCAATTTGAGGAGGAATGGTCTGCTGATATGCTGGTTTCCTTCACATTTATAGAAAGGGATAAAAATTTCTAATGTAGGTACATAAGAAAACGAAAGATCACTGAAGTAAAGGCTTAACTTAGATTCGAATTCAGTATTAATACTGACTCTATCTCTCTGTCATAACGATTCAGTTTCGCCTTAGACTATAAAGTCAAAAGTAAATTTATATTCTGAAATTCTGAATGAAGCCGGTTCTGTAAATTATTATTATTATTTTTTCAAAAAAAAAAAAAAACAATTTCTACCCAGTTTTCTTATGTTATCGAGGTCAAAAAATGTTTTCGTCTGTTTGTCTGTGCGTTTGTGCAAACCATGAGATTTTTACTGGTGTTTACTGGTGTATTCCTTAGCAAGCTTCCCTTAACATTTAGTGTTTGTTTCGCCCCTCTTGTGTTGTAGGTACTCCATCTACCACGCATACGAAGTCGCGGGCACAGTTAGTTATTAATAGATGAAAAGTAAATAAAATGATAGTCAATTAGAGAACAATGATAGTAAAATATATCTAAAGGATTTTGTCGTATATTATTGTTTGTTGTAGCGGCTGTAGGGCGCCCGCCGCGCCGGCCGCGGCTGCCCAACCACCATAAAATTGGAAACTAGCCCGGTGTGTTCCGAAATGACCAGTCGCATCACACGCAAACAATACAATATGAACCCGCAACAAAATATATTGTTATTTCGGATGCGAAAACATTTACTATTAGTATAAATATTCTCGTGTTGATACTAATTAATTTTGTATTCACAACTACGACGTCAATACGACCGCAGTTTGTGCAGGTTGGAAAAGATACGTATCTTTTACTCTTTGAATGCTGCAAACGGGTAATATCCGAAAACCTGAATACAACGTTTGTCCGCAACGTTCAATTTTTGGATTGAAAATCGCATATGATACAGTAAAAGGATATCATTCTACACCAAACCTAATATTACTATGGCAATATCACATTCGTTATTTGATTTTCTGATAAACAAAAACATTGAAAAAAAAAAAGGTTAATTGAAAACTGTATAAAAATGAAAAATGTTATAGTGTGTCAATTTAGTGCAACCCGTCGCAAAACTATTACTGCGGCACATTTTATTTGCTGACAGCACTGAAAATTTGCGTCAGGCTAAGTGCCAAATTTATAACATTGGACTGTACTACGAAAGGTTTTTACACTAATTGGTTCCGTTGGGCAAGGATTGTTAAAGATAAAATATGCGATGCGGATTGTTTTCGTTTACATTTTGATTGATGTCTTCATTATTTTGCAAAATCGATTGTCACACTATCTATTGGTTTGATTGTTGCTTGCAGACCTTTCACTTAAAATAATCTATATTACATATATATTCTAAGATAACTTCTGTGTTACTGAACCTTACTTAAAACTGTTGTTTTATCTTTACTATAAGAATAGGGTTAATAATGAATCATAAGAAGTTAAAACTTTGTTTTTTTTTTATAAAAAGTTCCACTTTATGGTAGGTAGCTATCGTCGCCCTTTAACATAAGCAATGACATAGGTGCTGAATTTGTACTGCAAACTTCAATAGGATGAAGGATTTGTAGGGTTTTGAATAAGATAGCTAAATTGGATTCGGCATCACTTACTAAAATAAAACAGCACACGTGCAGTTATTTCACAGCGGTCTTCTGTAAGAAGTGGTGTTTACTGCGGCCAGACGATAACCAAATTTACAATTACTGTACACATTCTTCAAACATTATTAAATCTCTTTGATTTTAATTCCGTACTATAGATTATTAAGTTTTTGCTAATATTAGCCTCTTAGCTCTGCGATCAACAGAGACGAGTGCGGCAAGTTTATACAAGCTAAATATAAATGTATCGAATCAATAAATAAAAATAAAATAACAAAACAAAAATTTAAACACTATTCACTGTTGGTTTGTACAATTTCATTTTACTTTGAAAATAAGTTGGCTTAGTGAAATAGAGCAAGAACGAATTGTTTTATTATATCTAAACTGATATGATCTAAAAGAAAACAACATCAACAAAGCTCTCCAGTTACTTACTGTTACTTTTAAACTTTATGGACTACTTTGAAATTGTGTCCTGTGTATAAAATCGCGCCGTTAAATGTGTATTGCGGTTGGCTTTCTGCCAGCCACGTACCACCGCACGTCCGAAACGCCGAATCTCTTACTCGCTCAGTGGCGCTCGTCCACGATGATTTGACATAACATAAACACTGAATAATCAAAATGCTCTTATGTGAATACAAAAGTGTTTACAAAACGATAAACAATTGATTCCATTCGTTGAAAAAGTAAAAAAAAATTTTTGTGCTTTTATTGTAGTCAATTCATTCGGTTCATTCAACAGTCTCATTCAAATTATCTCTGTTTTATAAGATTTTTTTAAAATAAGTATAGATAGATATAGTCAATGACTACGGTAAAGTCTCGGTACGTAACCTAACTTAAAATGTAGGCAGGGAAAACAGGTATCTTCTTACACATAACTTTTACAAATATTATATGCATTTTATTAGTACAACTAGCTGGTGCCCGTGACTTCGTCCGCGTTGAGTCCCTATGTCCTTTCAGGTGTCCCAGACAACGTGTATACAAAATTTCATGGTGATCGGTTCAGTAGTTTTTGCGTGAAAGAGTTACAAACATCCATACATCCATACATCCAAACATACTTTCGCATTTATAATATTAGTACGGATTCGGAACAAATTTTGTTTGTTTGTCAAAACACATCTTACGCAATATATTCCTTAAATAAAAATGCTTAAATCGAAACCTTTCAGCTTAGTTAAAATCTTAATAGCTTAATTTTATTTACATTACAAGCTAACATTGCAAGTTGCAACTAGTACGAAATTGATACAAGTCCTAACATATACTTAAAGGATTACATATTTTGAGCAACAAGTATCACCTAGTCTCTAAAGCAAAGAGCGGTCTCGCTTTTTGTAATAAAAATGACATTGAACTTTTTTATTAAAATCCTTAGTAATGTAGTAAATTCTGAGGGGTGTTATTAAAGAAACAAAATGTGTATTTATATTCATTTAGGTTAAGATTAAAACCGTAATAATGTATTGGGGACAGATTGAGATTAATTTTATATTTATTTGAAATCTTAAAATTTGATATCATAGTTTAAAGTACTTTACAGACATATTCTGTAACAAAAATAAAGGGTATCCCTTCATTTTTGTGCCGATTTGCCTGTGCGAGGTCGATTTCCGCCATAAAAGTATATTTTTCATGGAACTTGTGTCCATTGTGGAGTCGTTTACAAATGAAGCTAGTGAGGTGGTTGTGTTCGTGTTAAAACCTGTACCAACATCAAAATAATTGCATTCGAAAAACGCCACATTGGAGAGGGTGCGTTGTAAAAATCACGACGACGTGTGAAGTGTCATCCGGGGCGTCTCAGTCGAGTGGCGATCGCTTGTTTTTCCCACTTTCGATGGGCGTCGCGGGCCGAGCTCGCTTCGAGAGCCCTCGCCTCCGATTTCAGCAGCCCTGTGCCGGGCTCTGTGTTTTATGAGGTCAAGTGAGAGCCGCAAAAAACACGTTTCGCGATAAATTACGCACTGACACATTCAGATTCGACCATAATATACACGGGCGTAATGTATTGTTTTTACGATTTAACGGATGGTCGTCCGCGGTAAGTGTTTTCAATTTATTTCCGTGGGGAATAGAGGCAAATATTTCTGAAAGGTAATTGTTTGTTGTAACTTCAAACAGAAGTGATATGCCAAAACAAATGATAATAATTATTAAACTATTTTTTCCATTTGTATCACTGACTGAAGAAGGATGAAAAAGTTGATAAAATTTTGTACGATAATATAGATATAGACATAATTTTATGAGTCAAAATTATGCACTAAATACACTAGACTTCCAGAGAATCCATTACAGTTACTCAGACCAATACCAACCAAAAAATCTCAGGCTTTCAGCAAAGGATGTCTTTTACATTAAAGAACTACGAGAACAAGCGTATTTATACTCGTATGAAATCACAAGTCAAAACTCTAAATTTGAATCAATAGTTTATGTACGACCTTACATGAGAGTTATAAGAAAAGTGTTAATTTGCACGTCAAGAATAATGAATATTTCAAATAATAAAGAAATTTGTCAAATAAGTAGGGGTGCAGTGGTTTCTAAAAATATCTTCTACATGTAAACAAACTTCCGCTCTATCTCTTTTTCTTTATAAAACTATAAGTCATTATAAATTTTAAATATTTTAAGTGGAATCTTTATAACTTTATTATCATGTGAAATTAAATAATATAGATTAAATTTATGGCAAACATATTTTTGAGGGCTTACTGTCATAACTTTATTTAAAAAAATGATTAATAAAGGGGTCTGTCTCCCACAATCATCCTCTTAAATCAAAAATTTGTTTATAGTTAAATGAATCGAAGTCAATAATTAAGTATAATGACTGTGTTACATTTGCTAAAACAAAACCACTAATTGCGTAGAAACAAAGTGATATGCGTCATAGACGAGATAATTTATTCCCAATAACTATCAATGCTGGTGCAGATGTTGTAGAGTTTCAATTTAAGGGCACACAGCGGCACAAGTTCGTGGGAGGAACTTCGCAAGAACTTTGTTCCTTGCGACATTGTCAACTAATCTCCGAGCTGCCAGCACGGCACGTTCACGTGGCTACACAAACATTACAATAACTACTCACTTGCCTTTTAAATCGTTTAACTTTTTATTAATAAAATAGATTGTGTATAATTAAAATTTAAAATATGTTAAAGTATTTTTGTAACTCCTTATTTCTAATTTTCTGATCAATTCTTATAAAAAAAAGTCAATATTTTTAGTGTGTGCATTTAAAAAAATATTTTTAATTTAATTAGTTACGTTCTTTTATCCAGTTTGGAGACAGTAACTATCTCTTTTATAAGACAATCATAAAACGAACGACTTGTTTGCTATTTTGTTTCAAGATGTGATATATATTATTTATTATAATCTATAATCCTAACTAATATTAAATAAGAAAGTTTATTTGTTGGTTCGTTTGTTTGTTACGCTTTTACGCCTTAACTACTCGACCGATCATAGTGATATTTATCATATATGTGGTCAAGGAAATAGAATAGGACTTAGATTATCATTCGCCCAAAAAGAAATTACTAAGAAGTTTCCGAGGGAGTGTCTAAAAAAAAAATAAAGCTTGAGAGAAATAGAAAAAGGGGCGCAGACAAAGTCGCGGGAAATAGATGATATTTAAAAACTTTTATACTAAAGTTAATCCGGAATCTTCAATTGCAGAATGTTTACAGTGGATGTCTTAATTGGCTGACCATTTCCATTCCAATAAATTTCAATAGATTGAATTATTTTTATATCATTGATGCTCTACGTGTATAGAGAAAATCTTTGCAATTTTATATGTGTTCGCGAAATCTATTATTTAAAATAAATTTGCTGCCCGCCTCTGACTGTTTCTTAACTAACTTCTAACATTACCCAATTAGTTATTTTTGTTTATATTTTGCAAAAAAAAAAACAGAAACGAAGGTTTGCAACGAAAAATTCCATTTATGCAACGACGCCAGGTGCTGATTACTAATGTGTTATAACTGAATTTTTTAATATATACGCGACTTTACTTATAAACTTATTAACACAAAAAAATCCCAAAATATCTTTTTTAACCGCAAACTGCATAAAACAAAGCATAAGCCTTGGCGGGTAAAACTAAGTCATAGGTTTAAAAAATATTAACTTTTATCCAGTTTATATGACTTGATGGGAATAAACAGCCAAGTAAATTGTACAATGTTGTGGTATTAATCAGTCTGCTACAGCAGTAATAATTTCCCAGCATTTATGCAAATTGGGTACGTTATCGATCATCAAATATCACGTAGGCATTAGGGGAGTCGCCGATTGTTACCTAGTATAATATATTATCAGGTAATATCACGTAATTGTCTTGATTACTGTCAACAGGCGAACCCTGTCTTCTGCATGAGGCATGAGCTGGCACACGATATGTTGCTAATTTAGCGACACCCATTCATTTCGCGATCGCAAACGTGAATGGGTACAGACAGTTGTAGGAAGTACCGAATGAACGTGGCGGCATAAATTCTATAAATTACATATGAAAATAGAACGACACAATAAATTATTCGGGCGCAACGCGATTCTACTATTATCGTTCCGAAATCGCGCAATAGAATTTCTAACAGAACGCACGTTTAATCCGAAATAGGTAACGCAGATCTAAATTGACCTGAGTGGATATAGCGCGATATGTTCAGATTTAGTGCGCTTTTAATGACGCAGTGAACTCAGCATAAACGGACACAATTGAATCAGGTGCGTCTATTTGAGGACATTACCTTGATACAAAAAACAGGATTAAATTACTTTTAACTAGCTATATATACGCTTTTTATAACGATATATATAATTAACTAGCTGTTTCACGCGATTTCGTCCGTATAACTTTATGAAATATAGCTTATGTTACCCTCTGATAATGTAGCTTTCTATAGGTGAAAGAATGCCTAATAGTTTTTATCGGGATCGGGATCTCACAAGTATGGTATGAAAATATTGTAGAGATATTTATTATATTTTTCTCACATACATCGATTTCTTCACAGTGTTCTTCTTCTCCAATTCTAATTTCACCAATTTATACGTAAAATAAAACGATGAAATTAGGAAGATAATTTTGTTTAACTGGGTTAGTAGGTTTCAATAGTAATTTTACATCTATCTATAGCTAATGTAATATCTAGTATTTACATAACTTTCTTTAATGATGCTTAATTCAATTTTACTTAAAATAAGTTCACCATTACATTACATAAAACTGGCTGGCCCTATTATTAATTTATTGGTGAAAAGTTGAAGTTACGTTAAGTAATAGCAGAAGTATAGTAGGTACTTGTACTCATAAGTATATGTTCTGGAGTAAAATAATACTCTGTTTACTCTTACGCTAGCAAGAAATGCGTGCGTGGGAGATCGTATACACAGTACAAAGCTTACACTGTTTTTTGACTTCCATGTAAAATTTTGATATTTTGATTTAATAAGAGGACGGTTTAGGTATCTTAAAATAAAATAATACTTAGCAAAAAACTTTAAGAACCTTAAGTAAAATTAGTTTCTTAAAAGATTCCACTCATAGTTGGAAAAATATTGAAAATATTCTTTAAGCTACAATGATATTTCAGGTTTATTTCTTGTGCTAAATATTATAATAATAGCGACAAATATTGTAAAAGGAACAGTGATATTTAAATATCAGCGAACACAAGTATATTCACCATTTCAGAAGAATTAAAAATTAAAAAGAAAAAGAAAAATTAAAAATAAATTTCAAGAAGGTTTTAGGTATTTCATGCGCTGAACATAACAACGAGAAATATATTAAAAGGAAAAATCGTGTTTAAATATCAGCGAACACAAGTATGTTTACCATTTCACCACTACGAAATAATATTACAAAAACTTGACACAGTTACATCTGCACGAATTGGAATGAAACAAAATGAATTTAACATTTCGCAACAGTCGAAAAGCCCAGTTGTATTTTACGATGAACGTTCCGCATTTCACACAAGTGTCTAACACTCCATCACTTAGTCTGTGTATTTCATATAGCTACATGTAATGATGATGTGGCCATAATGCACGTTGGCGACATAAAATTCACCATGATACGGATTTTAAAAGATGTTTAAACATTCATAAACGTAAGCTTTCCTCAGTTGGAGTCGTAAACTTGAGTGTAATGTGTCTGAATATCGTATTACGTGTAATACGGCGGTAACTTCGGGCGTTAGGCCTCCTTTCCACACCTGGTGACATGAATAAACTGTGCTACTGTGGTCTAATATTAAGTTCGGCTTGTTTATAATGTTCTCGTCCCGCTTCCCCTTAACAATTGTTTACTACACACAAACTTGAAACATTTTCTAAATATACATACATCTGTACAAGTGCATGACAATTTTTATATTTATTACAATTTTCAGAATTGATATTTAAAAATTCTACATTTGATTTTTACAAATGAGACATCTGTCGCCATCTATCGGTTATCGACGTAAATTTTAGTAACGAATTTATTTTTTTCAATGTGAGACATCGGTTTTCACTGTTAACGGTAATCTAACAACGATAAAGATAATGTAACGATATTCAATGTATAATATAGTCATCTGATAAATAATTATAATATCTGATAAAAGTGTACTATTCTGAACGTAACAACCGTAATAATTTACATATAACCAAACAATTTCTTCCCCTATTATAATTTTGCTTTCGCATTCGTCCTTAATCATCATCCTTAACCATTACTTAATAATAAAAATTGTACTTATTAACTTTTTTTTATCAGGACATCTTTTTGTAATATTTCTGTAAACATTTTTTGTTAAAAGAAAAACAAGGATTTCGTATCTATAAATCGTATAAAAATAACAATAAAGATATAACGTAAAAATTAAAAAGCATAACCTATAGCATTCCTTAATCGTGCTCCAAAAACAACACTGTGTTAAATTAATTTAAATATTTATAAAATGTTAATTTTAATAAATTATTCAGACAACTAGTATTTTTCAGATGTTCCTTATAATATCAAACTAGGGATACCTATCCCGTTCCTGCAAGTGTATCTTGCAGATTAATAGACAGTGCCACGAAGGACAGAGTTTCTTGTAAACTTTAGCCGGGAGTTGGATAAGTTTCACTGCCTGCCGTGCCCTTAAATTGAAATGGGTACCAAAATATCTCTAGTTGCTTTGTTATTAACTGCTGAACAAAGCTATTTTATCTTTATGGCTCTGTTACATTATCGGTTGGGTAGTTTGCTCTTTGAACGGGTTTACCTCAAGGGCTTAAATACAGATTCCTGAAACATCACCGATACGAAACTGTTAAATTTCAATTAACATTAAATACTTGATCAATCTTTATGTCTTCTTGTCCTTTTTTATTTTAAGGTGGACAGGCAGACTGACGGTCCACTTGATGGTATGTGACCTTCACCATAACACAAGCAAAGCCACAGGTGCTGAAAGTCGCTGCCGACGTTAGAAGGCTATGGCATCTCTCATACTTACTCACCGAAACACAACAGCAAACATACTGTTATTGAAGTGAAAACTTCTTTAGACGCGTTGGCCATTTTTGAGATGGGATAAAAGCATTGAACTCGCGACAGTGTCATTGTGTTACCGAATGTAAACGTTGATGTAGCTGATAATAACTTAAAATAATTAAAAAAAAAAAACAACAAGCAGACAACTGCTTATGAAAGTAAACTTACTAGATATGATAACAAGGATCAATATGGTATACACCTCTGACCAATAAAATAGATTCATATTAACATTATTGTCATTGTGTGTCAGTGTTATATATTATATATTTTCTCTTGTATTTCTTGCGATCAATAATTTTGTGAAGCTTAGTTTTCACTTTTTTTTTTTTTTTTTTTTTTTTCACTATGGTTCTCTGTAAGGGGGTGGTTACTGCCGCCATACCGGGCGCCCAAAAGACTGCGAAATGCAGTGTGTCCTGCCACTACTTTCAAAATCCAAACCAGAGCTAAATTTGAAAAGTTGACTTTTTTCTACCGAGTTTATGATGAGACTATTTTTAATTAATAGTCATTAATAGTCAGTAGCTACAGTGTAAGATGTCTAAATTATATTGACTGTAGTCGATAGAAGCTCCCGTTCTCGTATCAAATGCCAGATGAATATTAACTAATGTCTGTTCCGATTACATTATTATATAACATGTTCCGACATGTGGAAATTCCTGATTCCAACTCTTCTGGGAGCGGCTCCTAATGTGTTCAATAATTGGCAGTCGAACTTCAAATGCAAGGTTTGTGTATGAGTCTCCTATCAATTTTAGTACTATGAATAATAATTGTTATAACTTTTTATGAAATTATTGACGTTTTCTTGAAAATTAGCGTCTAAAATGATATACCTATGTATATATATAAAAAATCTTTTTAATTTATAATAAAAATCAGTTTATCAGAAAATGTTAAACCGAGTTAAATTTCCCTAAACGTTTCTTGGGTAAATCAAGTGATTCGTGAGCCACTATCAAAATTAATATTATAATACTAAACTTAATCAACTGTAAATAATATTCGTTTATTTTACAATTTTATTCACTTAAACCTATTTTATGCAAAATATTACACTTAGAATCTCATCACCACGAAACTGGCCTCTAACGCCATCTAGAAAATACAATAGAGAATACAGTTGCTTCATTTCCTTATAAATATTACATTAGAAACAGTCAAAGTTCAAGAAAACAATACCTTTATTTATTCAAAAAGTCTTCAAAAATTTATTTATTTCGTTTTTATAACGATTTAGCATATTCTTTAAAACCACAAATTGTGGGTTACGCTGCCAAAAGTATAATGTCAAACGTCAATGTATATCAGGCGTTATATCTTTTATTTTTTTAGTCGGTTGAATTCGCGGGCACCGGCTAGTATCATATATGTTGTACAATAATGTTGGTAAGGGAACTATTGTTACATAAATCTTGCAGTATTTGTAGCACAACTAATTATTTTTTTTCTTACACAGAGAATGTATCGTCTTCATTTTATATTAGAATCTGGTTCAAATTTATTTCAGAATCCGGTAAATGACACACTGCGCTAAATTCAAATATTATAGAAGTGCACGTAACATTTCAAAATATTACCGACGATATTGAAGTCGCACAATTCGTCTAATATCGAAGCAATCTTGTCCAGGCAGCTTTGAATGTGCTGCTGAAATATAATTTCGATCGGACGGCAATCAGAGCCAGTTGAAGATGGGGCGTGAGACGACTTAGTAAAATATCAAATGTACAGCCCGTGTAGCTGTGTCGTCGCCCTAATGCACACTTCCGAAGCCTCAAGTATTAGCTCTATTTCCACAAATGTGTATGAGTGTAACATAATATCCGTAATTGTGTGTGAACCGCAGGCGGCAAATTTCAATGAGTTATTTTAATGCTAATCAGGGATTTGACGTTAAATGATACGAGATACACAATGATGTTTTCCATTTGGATATTGATATTGCTAAAATTTTAGTTGTGGACAGTAATATGATGAAAGGATCAGTAAATTATATATATTAAACCATATGTTAAAGAAATGTATTCGAGTATTATTCATTACTAGCTGAGCCCGCAACTTCTTACGTGCTGTAGTTTGTTTTTGTTTTTTAAATTTCACAGTAACCTAACATTTTTCCAGGACAAACAGTATCCTATTTGTTAATCCAGGTAGTAAACTATCTGTGTGCCAAATTTCATCCAAATACTTTAAGCCATTTCTGAGATTAGCGTGCACAAACGCACAGACAAACAGACGTAAATTCTTGGTATTTTGATTGAAGTAAACCAGTTCTGAAATCGTGAAAAACGAGGAATTTATGATTTTAAAATTTTAATTGCTAATAATTAAAAAAAGCTGCGGAGGCGGCCGAGAAGCGTAAAATCCACAAATACAGAGATCGGTTACATATTCATTCCCTTCGGTGTTGAATCTCTGGGTCCGTGGGGTCCCAACGCGCTTAAATTTTTTAACATCTTGGTGAAACGTTTGGTCGACATAACTGGTGATTATAGAGCTGGTTATTACCTCGGGCAACACATTAGCATTGCCATACAACGAGGTAATGCTATCAGCATGCTTGGCGCTCTGCCTAGGGGACCGAAGCTTTATACTGTATAATATGTAAATATATATAACTTAGAATTAAATAAAATATTATAAATTGTTAAAAAAATCTTATATCAGAAATTAATATTTTTAAAATCTAAAAAATATAATATATCATTGAATTAATTAATAAAATATTTAAATAGAACCGAGTAGGGATAATAGCTACAGAAAAAATATTAGTTACCGCCCGTACCTATAACGTTTTTACATATTCTAAGATAAAAACAATTTTAGGATAAAATAAATCAAAACAGGCACATTACATCCGAGAAACTGCCGATGGATTACTAACATCTCTTGGGATCAACACCGCCGCAACACACGAACGTAAGGCCTTGGCAATTCGGTGACGGATTTCAATTAATCCTTAGATATACTACAACAGAATTTGAAAGATATATGTGTAATTGTAATTAAATTAATTTTGGAAACATATGAGGCTTTTGAGACGATGTACACGTATCATTCGGGCTTTAGCATATCGTCTAAAGCCCGAATGATACGTGTACATGAAAATTAACAGAGACCTTCATTCAGGAGTTAGTAGAGTACCCTTTCCTTAGCAATTATAAGAGAAAAATTGTAATTTGGAACTTTTTTACATTAATGTGTAATTAATGTATTTTGTTTAAATTTTATGTTTTATATTATGTTAAGATATATTATTTTATTTTTACAATACTGTAAAAATATGTTTATTTTTATTTAATAATAATGTAGGGTTAAAAGTAAAATTTTGTAAATTAAGTAATGTCCCCTTGATATGGTTTAATAAATTTGACCGGGCATTTTAATATAAATTAACACAAAATATTATTATGAGGATTAAATTATTATAATTGAATGAAAAATGTTTGAAAGAGAGGTTTGCATCATCTATTATAGTCCATTGAAGTTCGTTTAAACGTCGAAACTCGTTCTGAAAAATCCTTGCAAGTGAAGCTGTATCATGGAGGGACCAGAATAGATCACTCCCTGTAGGAAGGCGTCAATCGCAGGCTGATTTATAGAGGGCGCTACGGCGGCGTCGACTAAACTGTCCCTCGTTTTGCTCGCACTGCAACGTTCGGGCCACCCCAGCAAACAAGTCACTCACCTGCCGCCTCTCCCTCATCGAAAATGCGAGCCCTAGCTGGTAAATGCTTTCACAAAAGAATCTATTCTAAACTCATTATAGATTCTTTTATGCTAAGGTCGACAGACAGGCTGACGGTCCACTTAATGGTAGGTGGCTACAGTCGCCTATAACACAAGCACAGGTCACAACCTATGTCACAGGTGCTGCAAGTGCGCTGCCGACTTTAGTAGGATTAAGGATAAGGTATTGAGAAGGAATGGGAAAATGGGCTCTGACATCCCTTACACACACATTGAAACAACAGCACACATGCTGTTATTTCACGGTGGTTTTCTGTAGCAGATAGTTATTGGCGCCAGATGGACTGAAACGTAGCCCCGACTCGATATATTTTGCTATGTTAATGTCGACAGATAAGCTGACGGTCCACTTGACACTACAAGTCGTCTATATAAACAATGCCACAAATTCTGCAAGTTCGCTGCCGACCTGTAGTAGGGATAGGGAAATGGGCTGTGGCATCCCTTATTTACTCACCGAAACACAACAGCACACATGCTGTTATTTTTCGGCATAGTCGGGTGGTTACTACACTTACTACCACTAGGCGAAACGCTGATCTCGTTGGAAGCCTAGATTACTTCTATACATAACTTAACAGTGTTTATTCATCAGATTCAGCATTACAATTTAATTGCCATTCGGTACAACTTTATATTCACAGAAGTCAGACATTTACTAGTATTCGATTTAATTATGCGACTCGAAGATGTAGAAGAACAAAAATGTTCAACAAGGAAAATTGTTAATTTGCAAGGCGTCTTTTATGCAAACTTTGAGCGCAAACTTGACCTAAGAATTCAATCAGGACTCGGTTGGCAATAATTGCACGATCCGAGAGCGTACTATTGCAAAACTTTACATCCCGTTGTTGGCGTTCTATTGAAAACATCTTAACGCTCACAGTTCTATATATAAGTACCCGGGGCAATAAATCGTTACCGAGCAAACTTCTTACAATTAAGAATACTTAAGACATAATCGCCATTATTACACCAATAAATCAAATTATAACACGAATTAAGCGAGCTTCATAACATTGGAATTAATTTTCTGTGAAAATAGACACTCTGTGTTATAATATTCAATTTGGAAAGGCAAATTCAAAACATTTAAATCCAGTGAAATATGAAATATAATTGAAACGTTTTAGGAGCATTGAAGAAGTTTTTAGTTCAATTTAGCAGCAATCAGGACGGCCGCAGAAGACGGCGCGTGAGCCGAATGCCTAAAATATTAAATGTGGCGGAAAGACGAGACAATCCGGGACAGCGATCCCCAAAATTAGATATAACAACTAAACATCTCCACAAATTTTATAATATCATTTTAATATGGGACAATCTTTGTATAACGTACCTAATACGAAGCATAGACGAATTTAATTTTAAAATATCCTAAATAACTTTGCATGTACAAAACCTATTTTAACCTTTTTATGTAAAGGTGAACAGGCAGACTTACGCTCCATTTGACGGTATTGATACCTATTAACATAAGTAACGCCTTAAGTGCTGCAAGTGCTATGCCCCAGTAGGATAAAGGATAAGGGAAAATTGAATTTAGCATACCTTACTCATTCATCGGAACATAACAGCATACAGTCATGTCAATGTGATAATCATATCCTAAAATTACAAGAAAGATGACAAATCTTTATATATATCTTTTTACAATACAACGTGTTTGGCACAACGATGTAAACTTTTCAGTGAGTCATAGATAGCTGAGGTCATTTGCAAAATTTAGTATTAAGTATTAATAACTGTTTTGCTAATTAAGATATCAGTCTAAAACGTGCTTTATTTCTGACTTAAATGTATGTACTTGAAATAACAAACAATAACTCAATATTCGAATAGCAATTAAAAAAAAATACGTCGTATCTTTCTCTTGCATTGTACTAAAATAATTTTCAAAGTTCAACTTTAAAGTACAGTTTTATGAAAAAATATTGATATTTAGTTTTTCCAAATTTGTTAAAAACTTCGTTATTTCATACTCTTTAATATGATATAAATCACGTTTATTAATGTATTTTTTATGTTAGTCGACAGACAGGCTGAGGCTCCACTTGATAGTAGATGACTACCGTCGCCTATAGAACAAGCAACGCTACAAGTGTGTACAAGTACAATAAAGTTAGCTGCCGACAATAATAGGAATAATGATAAGGGATAGGGAAATGGACTACTTAACTCATTTGCAGCACTAGGAACAATTTTTGCTATAAGTTTTGCTGTAAAAGGTAGCCAATATCCTTTTCTGTATCCCTGACAATATATATGCAAAATTTCAAGATGATCAGATAGAGTTACTTTACATTAAATTTGTAATTAGTGTGAATATGGATGTTATTCTGATATCTTTATATATATAAAAATTACGTGTAACATTATGTGTCCTCGATGAACTCCTAAACTACTGAACCGATTTTGATAAAATTTCGTAACTATGTGTAATTTGGTCAAACTTAAAAGATAGGCTAGTTTTTATCTCAATTTATAGTATTTTTTTATTGCAAATTATTTGTTTATTATATGAGAAGGAGTTATAAATTACCTTACACCGCCATCTGTAAGATTGTCATCTGTAAATCCCAAGACTCAAGTTATATGTAGCGTGAATATTTAAAATAACTTTATTAGAAACATTTTTAGAGACTATTGTTACATTCATATTTTATTTTGAAAATTTGTTTAAAATCCATTATAAATAAATTGTTTATGTTATGAGTGCTGCCTTAACAATAAAACTATGAATATATTTTAATCAACCATTATAAAAAATAGTAATTTACATATTATCCATTATAATCAAAAATACTTATGAAATCGTTCCCAGCAGCTAGTGAATGAATTCTTGTATGATATCTCGTGGGACAGTTTTAAAAGCTTACTGAAAATATTCGTTTAAAAGTTGAGAGACCGTTTAAGATAAAATTAATGTCATCTCAGAAGACACGAAGAGAGAATATAAAAAGTAATAACTACAAATAAGTAAAGATAAAATTGTGACAGCTAGAAGGAAACGGGCCCGACTGGGCGTATCTCGCGAATGCAGCGCTCATTTTGATATTAATTCAAGAAATATAATTTAAATAGCTTCTTTATTTACTGCAAACTCTGGCTAGAATGTGTAACCTTTTTACGTTTGAGAAGAAATAAAGGAGGCGTTCTGGTAAATTTCACGTTAGATTAAATGTTAAAATAATAAGAAAGAAATAAAGGAGTCAAGTCTACTGCTTATAAAAAGTTCAGTCCCAAAGTAGATCCTGCCGGGAATCGAACCCAGGGCCCTTGAGACAGAGCGTTAAAGCAAGTACCTTAACTACACTTAACCAAGGGGCTCGTCAAGGAGTCATGTTGTAGTATGCGACAGTCCAATGATATGGACACTTGATGGTAGGGAACCAGGGAATAAGCTAGGTATAAAGGATTGACATACCTTACTCAGGAACCCGTGCGTAGCTGTGCCCGCTCATTATATGCTCATTATTTATCTCATTACACTAGCTGTGCCCGCGACTTCGTACGCGTATTTAGAATTCAAATCGGTTGAGCCGTTTTTGAGCTAATCGTGCACAAAGCCACAGACAAACAAACAAAAATTCTAAAACCATTTTAGAATAAGTGTACAAGCCTTTTTTTTAACATTTAATGTACAGACACGGCTCGTTTACTATTTTATTAGTATTGATAATGTTATTTATATAATATATGACTAATTAAATCACAAAATTTAAATAGACGCTTATAACCCTTTATTATAAAGCTGCTATCGCGGCGACTGTTATTAGATATAATATTATGACTGTATTTGATATAATACCTACTGCTGCTAATAGTACAGGTTTCATTAAAATTGTAATAAATAATAAGCGAGTTGTTTCACTAGCTCGCTTTTCATTCTTTTAAATGAATCTTTGTTTCATAGATTGAAATCAGCCAATCGTGATTGTGCTGCAGCGTTGTTTGGTTTGAATGTAGCGACATCATCAATATGTGAAAAACTCATTCGACGAGTTTTAACATTGGATTTCGTGGAATATTTATCATACGCGTACATACAAAAACCAACAAATTCACGAACGTTCTCGTACGTGCCATCGCATATAGCTACCGATTTTAAGTTGTGAATATTAAATTTGTGTTACATCCACCTACAAATCTACGAGTAACGATCTCTCCGTAGATAGGTTGACAAATAAGGGATTTGTGTTTGAAATGTTCATGTTTTACGAATCTAACCACGTTGCCGTAATATTCCTACGTTGCGTGATTTCATGGATAACGACATAAACATTTAAGCAGCTTCGAGTTGCCATTCAGCCTTCCGCATTTAAAAGGTAACATTTTTAAAATTACATCGTAACGCTAGGCCGACGAAACCGCGTCCCTAGCTGGCATGTCGTCTTACTTTATTTGCTTCATTTTCAACGGAACTCGGATTGCCAAGAAGTTTTGCGTTCAATTTTTATAATATTACCTCCTTTCGCGATGCACGGCTCGTTTCATAAAACGGTTTTTCAGCTCAGTCGATTTGGTAAACGTCTGAGTTGAGACAAACTGAACAGGTCTCTCGTAAATGTTCCCAACTATTATTTGTTACTAGCAGTAATTCTATCACTCCATCGTATATAATCAACGCTTTTGCTGATATATTTTTAACTGACATTAAAAGAAAATTAAAGCTCTCGCTAATGAGCAAAACATACAACCATTTTGAAATGGTAGTGGTAGCAAGGCACAAAGTCGTCTTTAGTCAAAACTGGCTCCCCCTTTGGGTGTGAAAGTGACATAATATGGCCATTTTGTTCCTCATTCTGATTCGGTAGTGAACTTAAAACCCTGAGATGCTTGTATTCCTAAACTTAGGTAGCTGCCTACTATCAAATCGTACGGCCATATTATGATTACCTCCCGATATTTTAAAAAGACTTATTAACAAACAAAAAAATTGGAACTACGTTTTGTTTTAAAAGAAACCCAATAAACACTAAAAGCCTTTTCGTGGAATTGAACGATTGTTTCAGAGCTACTTAAATATGTTTGCTACACAAACATTGGTTGCTTTATAACAACGTTATCAAAGAGGCTCGCGTTGTGAGAGTCGAAGGCAGTTGGCTCTGACTTCTTAGAAGTTGGCATAACAGTCGACCGGTATGATATCCCGTCACACTCCGCTTCCGATGGCCCCAAATCGATGAACTATAAATCCATTGTCTAAGTTTGCACAGACAGTGCTCCTCTCTGGACTCAGAAGATTAATTTTCTTAGTTTAGATTGTTTCGTGACCCATTGTGCAAGCGATAATTGGATTTTCTCAGTTTTGATTTAGTTACCTCTAAGCTTTGAATTTATATGGCACTTTACGAAATTGAATTACTTAGTCGTTTTACATATTGAATTTTATTACTTTTCTTTTTTTATACTGCTTAAAAACTTATTTTATTAAATTCATACATTCACCCAAATACGTAAATGAGTTAAATATAACAAAAATATATTTTTAACATTGGGGTTTTTCATTGTATCACTTGGAAACAATTTGTATGCGGTTCAATTCAAGAAATCTTTGTTAATTATATTTTCTATTTATAACTAACAATGTGTCGGTTCAATAATTACGAGTAGCTTTACTATTGCCATTTCAGTTTGCTAATTGTGAGAGCTTCGTAGGTGATTTTATTTTTCCTATGAATTTCCTCGATACGTTAATTTCTAGAAATTTGAGTCCTGTAGGTACTTGGAAATCTTTGAAAGACATTATAAACTGATATACTTAGTAAAATATATAACCGATGTCAAAACATATACATAATTAATAACGATAAATTAACGAAACAAAATATTTCAAGAAGCACTGATCTAACAATGTTGATACTTTATCGTGCAACTTGGTTTCTGCCTTTTCACGGCAGGTAGATAGCCACAGCAATAAAACAGTTGAGTTTTATGAGCATCGTCGTCAAACTGAGCTTAGCTTGGCGTGTTGCGGTGTCGCGAAACACTTTATTCTCTTACCTATCTATCTGTGTGTCCAAAGTCTTTTTTCGCATAACATACCAAGAGAACATCCGTCTCTTTATCAGTTTAATTAAATATAAATTTAAAAAAAACTCTTATCGAGAGAGAGAGAGAGAGAGAGAGGGTCAACAACGAGTAGTTAAAGAATTTATCCAAATTAGTGTTAGATATTGTAAGGCTACGAGATTTAGTATGTTTGTCTAGCGTCACTAACTCACAGACAAGTAGCACATGACCTGTAAAACCGCAACGTTTTTGTCGAAAAAGGATAAAAGTATGAGACAATAATTATAAGTATAGGGCATAGCAAACTTGAATGCAGATGATCCGGCATCAGTCACTGATTCGCTGAAACTCAAAATCGTACATAGCTTTTCACGGATCATCTTGAAAAACTGTATGTTTTGGCGTTTCATCAGTTTTGTAAAAGGGTCTTTTTAAAGGTATTATAGGTAAAAGGGATGTAAAGCAGTGTAAAGACGAGCTGTCCAGATTAGGGGTAAAATGTCGTGGGTTATGTATTCTTCTACTACTTTGATTATTATTTGTACCTAACATTTATATTAATGATTCATTCATTTACATTCGCATATAAATATGTTGGTCCGGTCCACATTAAGAGCATTTCCCTAAAAATAAATTTTATTTCTTAATAATATTCTATCTTATCGGAGGTTATACTCAAATAACACACGGGCTATTATTTCATACTTCAAAATACAGGAAGTCATGCTAACTATAAAATTAAGTGGTTTCTGTCTTTTTATGTAAATATGTTTGCAAAGTTAAATTCAGAAAGCCGATACAGAAAAAAAAAGTTTCTGATTCATTTAACCTATCTTTAATATACATTTTAGAACGAATCTATTTAAAAAGTTTAATAAATAATAATTATTTAATTAATCATTAAATGTGTAGTGAAATATTAGTGTGCGAGAACTATTCTATAAAATATATTATTTTGGTTTCTGTTAAAAATATTCCTAACATTTTCAGTTACAACCACTAGAGTTACGATAAAATATTCTTTAAATTATTGATTTAATGAAAAAAAAGCATATACTCTTTTATTTGCATTTATGGTACCTATCAAGTCTTAATTAGAAAATAATTTTTCTTTTCACTCTTTAACTATGTAATCAACAGTAAGTTTGAACAATACAGAAGTGGAACCATAATTGTTACCCCACACGTTTGAATAAATAAGCCGATTGATATTGATCTCTTCTAATTATGTTGCGGCTACGAATGTCGGCCGACGGCCCTTTCATTAAATATTACTTAAAAGGGGATCGTGAGTTACTTGTTCCACTGTGTCAGCTATAAGGTACAAGAAATGGTGTACATTGTTTATAGTAAAATTACAAGTAATCTAGTCAAATAAAAATTTTAATCAATATGTGGTAAACACCCTGCTATGTTATTTCACGGTGATCTGACGAAAATATATGAGCAATAAAAATGAACCGCTTCAACGCCCAAGAAAAAGGAGCGCGGACGAAGTCGCGGGCGAAGCTATTGTACTATTATATAGGTACAGCTTAATAAGCATTTAGGTAAAAGTGAAATATATTCTACGATTATTGCATATTAATTGAGATTCCTAGGCTATTTAGTGCATGTGGAAAATGAATCGAACCAACTTAGATGAATATTCGTAATTTGTGAAACCCCTGTTTGCTCTATCACTAATATACATGCTATATACCCTTATGTTATGTTTGAATTTCATTTCAAATATCTACACCGTGCACCTTACTATACTGTGTTTGTTTGAATAGACACAATTTAATGGTGGCATCTCTTTTTATGTTAACATAAAATCCAACGCAAGTTTGAGTTTGATTACCTACAGCAAATTTGGACTTTTACTCACTTAGCACTTAACAGCTGCCAGTGTTAAATAATGATTAAGATCCGCAAATTAAATTGAATTTTTAATACACTAACTGAGAACCTTTATCATCTTGTTACAGCATTTATAAAAGTTGTCTACCTTTTGTCACTAATTCACGCCAGAATGCTAAATATTAAGGAGATTTGCCATACTTAATAAAATCAGAAATATTCATTTGGTCTTATGGTATTTTTAAAAAACTGGGTTGTCTGAAATAAACATACCATTTGCTTTTACTGTGTAGCTTTGACCTTAATTTATCATAAAAAAATGTAGTAAGTCCGTGATGGTCAACTAACTTAAAAGTTTCCCACTGAATGTATAATAGTCCCAAAAATTAAGGAATATAGGAAATAATTCCAAATATTTAAGAGATTTTTCAACAGGTTGTAACTTCGAAGGAAATGAAAGTACAGAGCTCATTAAAAAAGAAAATTGTAGCTTCAATTCTCTAGTTTTTTAACCCGAGCTTTAAATATTTTTCACGTTAGCGGTTTATGAGTAATCATCGGAAAACCAAAGGATTTTTTTTTCCAAACTTTTGCTCGTCATGTACGTGTGTACGGGCTGTAATATTTTTTTTTGTAATGGTATCATAAAACTCTTTTAGAGAATTAAATTCCCTACAATTTGACTTCCTTATAAGCTCTGTACGATAATTTGTCACTGAGTTATCATCGATCCTACCCTAAAATACCTAACAGGCTGTGGCAGTATTTTTTTCAAATTCTTATAATTAATTCAATATTTTACATACGTCAACATACGTAATCTCTTATTTTAAGAGAAATCAATATTAATTGGCATGTAAATGTAGAAACCCTTCGTATTCGTTATTTTTTGACGTGAAACGTAATACTTTGTAATTAAATCACATCCGCATTACTCATGAGAGAGAAAACAAACATAACATACCTAATGTCAGTACAAAAGCACTCGGGGTGAGCGCTAAATGTTTTAGTGTAGGCATAAGTTGTCAATTATCGCGTCCCAGTGGCAGCGTGATGTTGATTAGACAAATCTCGCGTGGTCTAGCTAACTTGTTCCAGCGTGTTCCTCGATTAGCGGGTCTCACGTCCATCAGCTAATGCGTTCCACACTGTTCCGGAGCATTTGCGATTAGCGGTGTGCCATCACAGTACAAATAAACAACCAGTATATGAGAACGAACATTAATCTTCTACAACTATGGATTTCGCATGCCATACAAAACACTACGAACTTTATGGAACATTTAAAAATGACATATGCGTAGAGCTAAACTCTGTCATCTGTCATTTAAAGACAATGAGACGTTACTTACGTCTCGAAAAATGAGTATCAAGACTGAAAAAGTGCCATTTTTTACATTAGGCAGTTTTGTATAGATATATTATTAGGCTAAATTAGCTAGCTCTATAACGGTAAGGACATAAATTAAATGTTGATAAAATTTCGAGGAACTTTCAATTCTATTACTCTAACATTGCCTCATAAATAATAATATATTTTCGTTTTCGATGTCAGTCATTGAAAAAATAAGAAATTACTATTTAAATAAAAATATATATCTATTATTTTAGAATGGAGAAAATATTGTTTTCTTCAAACAAGTGTGAATATCAATGTTAATTTATTTGAAATTATTTGTAAATAATCTGTCCCTGAAAGTAACCTGATATACTGTATTTTGGATTTGTATTGTGAACAAAATCGAGAGGACAACAATTAGCGAGCACGCCACAACTCCCGATCACTCATTGTTCCATGCCCTATGTATGTAGTATTTATTTTTATGTTTTATACCTATAACAATATTTATTTGTTCGTATTATTAATAGTTCACTATGCCAGTTTACAATAAAGAAATTAGAACCTACATAAAATTATACAAATTACTGATAAAAATAAGAGGTAGATATACATTAAAGCTGGCTGCATCAAATAGTACCTACCTACACCGACTAATATATTAAATAGTTTTGAGTTATAATAAAATTAGTATATGTTTCGGGAATATTCCTTTAGCGCCTATAGTTTTTTACTAGAAAATAGTATAAAAACTATGGTAAAATAGATACAATTTATGTTAACTTAATAAAACAAATGGTTTGTACTTGAATAAACACTTAAAATAAATAATCTTTCAACGGCCAACAATCACAAAGACTATTTAAGTTGGAAAAGGTTGTCCTTTTACAACAATACAGTGAAAATGAAATAATTTATACAGGAAAGCTTAACTTCAAAGAGTCTTTCACTCAAAAATAAAGCGTGCTGTAGTACCTAAACAAGGTGGAACATTGTTTTGCATAACAAAGGTAAAAAAAAACACCTAAAGGAAAACATAAAGCCACACTTTATTCGCAGAATACTTATTCAAATGAGGCCGTCCCTTCTAAGTTTGTTTTCAATCAAAAACTCGCGCAGCTTTGTCCCGCTAAACTTTATAAATGAGGCGATTATCCGCGGAGGTCCCTCTCGTAGGACAGAGACCGGCCGATCGCCGAGCATAGTCCTATCCCACCGCTCGCCTGTACCTGCAAAGCGCTGATAAACCTCCGGTCACCTGCGCTGCATGCATTGCACCGCTTTTTAACTTTCATCCCACTAAGTCCTTCAAACTTCATCCGCTTAAGCGCTCGCATTTTATTTATGATTTAGACTATGACAACTACAGTGAAAACTTTTCAATACGAAACGATAAAACTGAAAAAAGTCCAAACGTCATTATACGAGTATAAAGTGAGTTGACAACTTGGCTTATTTAAATACATAAATTCAAAGTTGCCGAGAAACCATTTTAGCTTCATTTAAATGATTGACCAGATTTAACGTTGACCTGGCTTTTATAACTAAATTGATTTAACTGAAGATTAACTAGCAGTATATTAGTAGGGAAGCCTAAGAGGGGATTTCGGGATTTACTCGAGCGCGTCAGATTAAGATATGGTGGGTTAATTACTTGCTGAAAAGTATACATTTCAATAATCTGACGATTTGAGTGTGACGAAAGGAAATGGGAAGGTCACAAAGTTGCAAAAAAGTCACCTTGACATTCTCGAGCGCGTCAGATTAAGATATGGTGGGTTAATTACATGCTGAAAAGTGTGCATTTTAATAATCTGACAATTTGCGCAAGCCGAAGTAATCGTCAATAAAGTTTAGCTCATACAGCTGCAGGGAAACATGTATTTCCTATTCCGCGTTCTCTCTCTCCCTTTCGCTATTTCTCTATTTTTCACTCTCGCACCAAACCCACACGCCAGCCATGACAACACGTTGCTATTACAGCTGATCACAACACTCGTGGTATTATATGTACAGCGCTCTGGCTGATTTATTGAATTTTAAGTTCTATCAATTAAATTGTGTAAATTTAATATCCGCTACGACTACGACTTACGGTATGCGTTAGCTTGCGTCACATCCGAATCGTCAGTCTTTTGAATGGGAGCTTTGTTATCTGACGCGCTCTAGTAAGTACTTTTTTTTTTCATTTTTAACGCTTCCGTACGGGAGAACCCACCATAAAAACCGTCAGATTAACATCAGGGGCATATACATTATCAATATCTGACGCGCTAGTGTATGTCCATGTGACAGTTTTTTTTTTTTTACATTTTTGAAAGCCTAGTGACTCCACATTTAGCATCGTGGGCTCCCCTACCATATGTTTTCATGGTGTTCAAGTAAAAATCAAAATCTTATTTTATGCGGATCAACTAGAAGGCAAAATCTAAAAAAAATTATTTATTAAAATTTATATACTTACACAATACTATTTTCCTAAATTTGAGTTAATATTATACTAAATTAATTGTTATTTTTTCCTATTTTCCTTATTAATATTATATATTTTTTAAATCTTTACATATATTTATAAATATGAAAGTAACTCAGTCTATTTTTCTCTCTTGTTGTTTTTAATTTGGATCTAATTAAAATTTATTTATAAAGCATTTTTTTTTTTAATTCAAAATATGCCTAATATAAATTTGACCTGAATTTCTTCTGCACAGTTTCAAGTACTAATGATAAGACCATTGAAATAACTTCTTAGGTATTACAATTGAGTGTATGAAAAAATTCCTTAGCCGTATTCATCTACTCATATAAAAGTAGAGCAGTGTGAAAAGAAGTACAATATAATAGGAACTTAGAGCTCCAAGAATAGTTAGGTGCCTACGTCAAGATTAGCTCGGGGCTGCAGTCTGATTACGTCGCAACGTAAGAGCCTCCGCCGCAGCCTCCGTGCGTCAACATTTTGTTTCTTCCAGCAATATTATGTCTATTTTTTGACGCTGTTTTAATAAAAGTGGCACAAATAAATTTAATTAAGCATTTTATCCGCATATTGCATATTTGTTGCGTATTTTTAAGTATTTTTAATGTATTATTAGTTTATAAATATTAAAATTTTATAAATAAATATTATTCAACTACTGGTCGAAACTAGACTCTTGGTCTAGATGGCGAGGTGGCGAAAAGACTGTATCCCAAATATTTAAAGTTAGTCAATAGCTTCTAAAAAAATAGTTCACAAACAAATAAGAAAGTTACTAACTGATTTATTAGATACCTATTGATATTTGTATGATACTTATGAACAAAAAGAAGCAAACAAGACCAACATTTTTTTTATTAAATGCCAAATATTTTATTACAATATATTTCGTTCAAAGCTAGGCGCCAACAAGGTGTTTTCGGATTTGTTCTATTACTTGTATTATGATATTGTGCCTGAGGCACCCACTTGCGCCTTCTTAACTTTCTTGCTCCGGAAGATTTTCCGCTCAATTTAATTGTAGAAATTAAATTTAAGATAAAGTTTTATTTAAACATAGTACGTTAACTGTGGTATCGTTAAATCTTACTAGAGAGAATAATAATTATTGTCATTGGGTACCTACAGTGTTACTTTACTGAGATTGTATTTAGTATGAGTGTCTGAGTTTGAGTATATCATGTTTTGGAGACTTGTAAGTTGTAATACAAGTATTGTTAATATTTTCTTAAACACTATGTTTGTACCCTTTCTCGACTTATGTGTGTATTTATTAATAAAAAATTTTTTTTTATTGAAAACTGATAATATATTGGGTTAAAACCTATATGGATTAAGCATCATATAATATATGGGTTCGAATATTAGTAGGGCTTGCACTTCTAAGATATTTTCTTGTATTTTATGTGTGATTTAAAAATAATCCCTTGCTTTAAAATTTAAAAAAAGCATGACATACGTGTAGATTGAATCAATAACAAGAAACGTCGTTAATTTTTAACTATATTATTATTAATAAATAGTATATTATAATAAAAATAATATATGTACCTATAATCTATATGTACAAAAATTTATGTAAAATTTTACAGCGAAAACTAGAAATAAAAGTGTGCAATAGCCTGTTGAAAATGAATTGCAAACAATATTACTTTTTGGAAGCAATCTACGTTAAACCAAAAGGGAATGATGTGGCAGCTCTTTATATTGCAATTTTTGTGTCCAAACAAAACGAATTTGCCGCGCAATCAAAGCGGGAATCCGATTGATGACATGGCGGAATAATTGTTTCCTGAAATTGAAAACATTGCGGCCTGTTTTCTCTGTAACGCCTTAAATGTACACAATACACTTAATTTTGTGTAACAATAGGTGGAAACAGATATAAATGTATTAGGTGTGAGGAAAACATATAAGTAGGGAAAGTAGGGAAAATTGAAGTTAAAAATTTTTCTTATTTTATGTTAAGGTCGGCAGACAGACTGGAGGTCTAGTTGATGGTAGGTGACTCACGTCGCCTATAACACAAGCAACGCCACAGGTGGTGCAAGTGCGTTGCCGACTAGAGTAGAATTAAGGATAAAGGTATTGGAAAGGGAATTAAACTAAGCAGGTTTGTTTCTATACCTTTATAAATTAGTAGCGACCCGCCCCCGGCTTCGCACGGAGTTAATATTATTGTCAAAAATCCCTTCTTAGCTTATTTATTTACGCTATAAAATAAATATATTTTACAAATTTCCGCTTTCTAAACTTAGTATTATAGTTTTGGCTTTGTGTTAATAGTCAGTCAGGACAACCGATTTTATAAGTAAGTAAAAACGCTTTTAAATAAAAACGCTTTATTGACAGCGCACCGCCAGGCAATTTTTAGTGTGAGCGGTTACACCATTAACAATATTTTAATAGTTTTATTCACAGTAAACGCGTGTACCTCCTCGTTCTTGCCTTTAGTAATACTAAGAAAATAAATCTTATTGATAACTGGGACTTAGCAGACTTAGGGCCTCTTTCACCATCTCTGAGTAAAGTGTTAAGTAGGCTAACCGCCATTTAAAGTCACCGGTCACCGGGAATGATGGAGCTGATATACCTTTATTTGTACGGTCCTAAACATTAAAAAGAAAATAATAAAAAAAATTCGCCTATCGAAGGATACAGTAAACCGAGTGCATAATTTAATAAAACATAAAATTATTTCTAAAAGTAACTAATCAACACTTTACTTGCAGTTGGTGAAAGAGGTCCTTAGTAGTATATACGAGTATGAATATAAATAAATATTAAGTAGAAATCCGTACAAGAAAGCCCGTTTACGTTTTGTATATTTCTAAACGTAATAAAACGATCTTATATGTAAAACTTACAAAGTAACGATATACACCCTTCAAATATCATCACACCTGTGACAAGTGCAATAAAACTTTACCAATAAGCCATATTTCACGAGATAAACCGTTGTAATAGTATCTACTTCGATCTCAAACACCAATATATTATAAGGTGATTTCTCTCGTGCATAAGTCAAAGAAATGGAGATAGGTAATAAGAGAAATCTAGGTATCTGGCACATTTATTCTATTTGACGCAAAACCGGCTCACATTTCATAGATACTTGGACGAGAAACGGGAAAATTGAAAGGCATTTTTCAGATCGTTCGCTGTTTGTTATTCGATGTAATAAAATCCACAAGTCACAACATTTAATATGTTGTGATTTGATGAGTAGTTTATTGGATTATGTAGTGAGTCGCAAACGCACTTTTTCTGTGGTTTAATATATTTTATTGCCTTTTCTATATCTTATTTTATTATAAAATACTTAAATTATTATATAAATTAAAATCTTATAAAATATATTAATTATAAAAAGGACTTTATTTGGTTGAAATAAAGTCGATGTCGGCCTCTGTCTATTTCTCCGCTAGCTTCTAAACCACCCATCGGTTCTGATACGATTCTTACTAATGAAAAGGGAAATTTATCATAGCAATTCATTTATAAGCAAACTTAATGTATGCTTTACCATTTTACTGATTGGCTAATGCCCATTGGGTAAGCATAATTGCGTATTGAATGATATTTCGAATAGGATCCTATAGATCACATGCTAGTTTGTAAAAAAAGCCTTTTTATTATTTTATCACTATACACTACAATTTAAGAGTTTTATGAATTGATCAATTGTTCGCTGCCACGAGTACACTCTTAACTCCGAGAAATATTATGCTATGCTTTTCACAAAAAGTGTAAAATTTACATTAAAATTATGTAAAACGACATCTCTCCGTACGCTCCGTGAATCCCTACATCATAACTCGCGAAGTGGATATTTGTCGTAAGTCTTGATATTTGTCCGGGAGTTTGTGTCAGAACTCGAGATGTATTATTACTATGCGCAGTCACGAGCGTGGCGCACCTCAAAACTGTGAGGATCACCGCCTCAAGACCAACTTCCACTTGCCGGCACGTATGAACACATGTCGCGTGTTCATATACGTATTAGGAGGGTTAAAGCAACTAATTAAAAGTAGCTACTCATTCATTAGACCCCTCAGGAAAACAAGATTTGCTTAGTTTTAAAATTTTACTGTTATATTAAAATACTACAATTTTACAATTAGGTATAGCCAGTCTGGGCTTATGCGCATGCTGGACTCAAAAGGTGACCGATGCAAAAGTTCTATGAAGGATTGGCCAAAAACGCAACCGTATCCTCAAATAATGAAAAATGAGATATTAATAAAATTGTGAAGAATTGTTTTAAATAAAAACAATTGTGGGTCCCAAGTTTTGTATTTCTCCAATATCCACGTATGTGTAATAAAGTTCATCGTTATTATAATACATTGCAAAAATAACGCTAACTACGTTTTCATAGCGTTAACCATAAAAATGAAGAGCTCCACAATGAGAAGCGTGTGTCACGCAAATAAACTTTAATATATTATGTAAATCAACATTAAATAAAATTATATTATTCAAATGCGCAATCAGAAAATGCATTGAGTTAATTTTGTAACTGAAAAGGCAGCAATTAAACGTGATTTTATTCATTTCAGTGATTCACACTAAAAACATTAAATGCTAAATTTCATTCAGTTATATTATGCAAGTAATTATAATTACTGCTACATTAGATAGTTACTAAACTATTAAAATTAATGTTATGTAATGATCAAAGGAAGCTTTTCATAATAAAGAATTATTGATAATATAATGCTAATTCCTATTCATAAACTGCAATTTGACATAAAATTACATATTTATACTTACACTGCTCTGCAGAGACATTTTCTTAACGCGGGCTTTGTCTGTCTTGGACTAAATAAATTTATATAGCTATAATTATCTACACAGTCATATTATAAAATAAAGTGTGAATGTAATATCTTTAGGTACATGGTATAAATGAAAGTCGCTTCCCCCGTCTGTCTGTCTGTATGGGCTAACTCTTCCTAAACCACGCAAAGGATTTTGATGCGGTTTTCACCATCAGTTATACAACTTTTCAGAGAAAGTTAAAGTATATAATAAAATCTAATTTATTTTATATTTTGCAACCAAATATACATGGTTTACGAAGGCTAAACTGTAAGATATACATAAAAATGATGTACTAGAGAATTGTAGTTCTTCTAAAAATCTTAACTTAACATATGCTAAACTGAAAATATAATGTAAGTACTAGGTGGCATAATTATCTCTATCTGTTACGGTTGACTCACAGTAAAAGCGCCTAAAGACCATTTAGTAAGATATATAACATATAAATTTATTTATTTGTATCACGCAAGGGTTTATAATATTATTATGTAGAAGTTAAAACCGGCACTTCATATGTATGTACTTAATACCTACTTATTATTTATTATTACTTTTATGTTTAAAGAGTTTTTTCTGTCCTTCATTTCTGTGCCAGTTCTTTAAACTATTGTGGTGCAGTTATTAAAAGTAGAGTTTGTAAAATTAGGATCTATGTCTTTAGAGGTCTATGTCACTCCTTCTTCTTCACCATGTCTCCCTGTGGTGAAATCGGGCCGATTTCACTACACACGACGCGTCAACGCTCTCTAGACGATAAATTGCCCCTAAATCGTGGGTTCGCCCGACACAAGAGGTAGGAGGAATAATAATAATTATGTTTACGATTTGCCTACACATGAGGCGATCTACGGAGCCATCTAGGGGGCTCCCCACCACTGCCCCGATATTGCCACCGATTTTAGGTACATGCGAAGGCGCTTTAACTATTGCTTTCATAAAATATTTAACTACGTATGTTAAATCCGTCGTGTCTGTTCCTCAGCTAACTACTTGCATCCTGGGCGAAGCCAAGAACGGGTCGCTAGTATATTATATAATAGAGGAATTTTCCAAGTACGTACGAGCGTGTATCTCTTTCGAATTTATCTTTTTTATTCTGATGTTGTTAATATATTGTTGGCTAAATAATTTAATATATCTGATGATACCAATATTTCTTGTTTTAAACTCATTAAAAATAAACAACCACACCACTTAATAATATGGAAAATATTTGTTTAATTATTCTCATTACTTATGACATTTAAAAACTTACATTATGCATCCTATAGGTAAAAGTAAAATTTTGGTTTTCATAATCAAACCATTTAGTAGATTATAGACCTCATCAGCCCTATTAGGCTGCCTGCATTGGAACTAATTAAAATGCTAATTCATACATAATGTAATAAAATTCATCAGATCGTGTTTGAAATTCAAAATGACCCAGCAATATTGATATTAGTAATATTTTTGGTCATTATATTTTTAGATTGTAAACTGTTCCTTTTAGCAATAAGTTCGTTCTTTCTATGGCAGTCCTTAATGTTTCTTAAGTATATCTACCGTTAGATCAACTGGCCATAGAACAAATGGATTCGTAAGTTATCCGACCTTCTAGAGAAAGATAAAGCCCTGTGAATGTGTTAATATTGTAAATATGTAAATAGATAGGGTTGGACCCTTATAACACGTCCTGGAGAACCAATCTTCTCTATCCTCTAAAATTTTTATTCAATACATTTTTGTTTTCTATAATTCGATAAAAAATCGAAACAACATCTTTTATTCTGTTGTTAATTAATCTTTACTAAGTGTAACTACGCTAATATTGTTCAACCTTAATGAAATTTCCACTTGCAAGGTCACGGATAGCAAACAAATGAAACCTGTCATAATCCTCGCTCTGCAACAGAATGAGTGTCTCGATTCACATTAGCATTTCAATTAAAGGCAGTAACAAGCTGCGTTGGCGCCGCCTCAGGACTAATTTGTTATTGTTGTGCAAGAACAAGTCAAGTGAAAAGTTAACATGAAGGAAAATTTCAGGAAAATCCGAATGCATATAGTTTAAGTCCGTTTCTAGTTACTCGGCGATCTTCATTTGCCGCTCCAAGCACACTTCATACATCTAATTAGTTGTTGTTTCTAGCGAATAAAGAGAGTTCTTCATTGTAGGGACAATGAATTGTTGTTAGTTGCTTCTTAAAAGCTATATTAACATTGAATATTACGAGAAGCGTCTAACACTTGGAAGTTTAAAGTCATTTAAAAATGTTATATGCGTTGTTTGTTTCTTTCATCGATGTTGTTTCTTTATTTTATATAAAACTAGCTGTTGCACGCGACTTCATCCGCGGAACTTTATAAAGTATATCCTATCTCTTAAGTTGGATCAAACTACACACAGTGTGCAAAATTTTATTAAAATCGGTTCAGTAGTTTAGGAGTTCATCGGTGACAAACAACGTGACACGAAATTTTTATATATAATATATAGAGATACTAAATAGTAGGTGTCATGGCACATTCCGTTCCACAATCCTCAACTAGACAATATCTCTGATGACTATAACCAAGCCCATAGAGAAGACTATTAATAATTGAAGTACAATTAACATACAAGTGTTTGAACCAAGATTTTCGAATCTAAATTTATAATGAAATACATTTTTTTAGTCTGGAAAGAAAAAGACACACGGCCTCAGTTTGGCCTCTGTATAAGGCGCAGTGAAAAATATACTTTAACTATTGGTAATACAGTTAATTTTCGTAAATGCAATTTTTTCAATTGTGGTCCTGTTATATTATGCTACGTTGATAGGTAAATGTTATATTCATCTTAGAATTAATTTTAAAATAGACACACTAGCAGCTTACTTAATTTTAAAGAAAATATTGATAAACCTATTTAAACTAAGTGAGTAGTAGTATCTAGATAACTTTAACATTTGGCTTTAATTACATACCTGAAATTAATTGGATAATTGATATTAGTTATGAAACCGCTGCTAAGTAGGCATCTAATGAAAATCGATATGATATATGATATAAGGATAATGGTAATGGGATCCTTTTAGAGATTAGATGTTGTACCTGCTTTGTGTTGTAAGTATACAACGAACTAGATACTGAATGGTTTATTTAATTAAGATTAAGAATGGAGAGGATACATTTCAATTTGATATATAAAATTAAATTGTAATAATTAGAAATTCATTCATTAACTTTGTATTTCATTAAAAGGTTATTTTTACATTGAAATGGAAATTATGATGAATATGTGAAAAATAATGTTATACTCGTACGTAAACACTTAAACTTCAAAATTCTTTCACATATAGAAAGCTATATTATCAGCAAGTAAATAAAGATAAAAATAATACAATTAAAGCAAATATATTTCCTATTTACTTTGTTGTAATTACAATACATTTAATTTGGGTAAACGAATTAAAAATTCATTCAATCAACTTAAACAATTTAATAAATTTAATGTACAATTTAATAATAATATACAACACTGGACATAACTTTCATTTAAAAATCAACACAAAAAATGTTACCGCATTTTCACGGAGCATTTTAATGAAATGCGAAGCATTGTTACACAAACACTACAACGTTATACCATTTAAGTTTAACTGAACAGATTGAGTAAGCAACAGACTAGCGTTGTAAGTTGTACGAAATTTCAGACGTCACATTCAGCTAAGTGTATGATGGACAGGATAATCTGGCAAGGAAATAGAGTTGGTTCGCTAATCGAGCTCCTAGGTGGCTATTGTTAAACTAGACGCTCGCTGGGGAATCGTGGAAAATTTATCGCAATATACTCGTACCTTGGTAGAGGTACAATGACAGAAAGCTGAATTCGAATACTATTGTTACACCAATAATACAGGTACTTATACTATCTGGACTCAAAAAAAAATTATAAATGCATCTAAAAGTGTCTTTTATTATTTATTGTGTCAGGGTTTAAATTTGTTTATATTTTGCACCTTGATAATTAACTTACTTTAACATTACCTTAATAATTAAGGGTGACTCCACCAGGATCCCCTAACTGAATCCCTCAGGGGATCCTAGTGAACTCCTTGGTTCATCAGAATTAACTGACGGACGCTGCCCAAAACGCAGTGCGCCCTGCCACTTTCCAAATCCAAACCAGAGCCAAGACCACTTTAAAAAGTTCAGTTCCTGAGTTGACCCCGTCGGGAATTGAACCCGGGGCCCCTGAGACGTTAGGCAACCATTCTTACCACTTTATCCAATGGGCTGTCTTGCTCATTGCCACTTCATCTTACTGATCCGCCGGGTTATCTCAATAATTTTCGTTCGTCTGCGGATTTCCTCATTCACGATTCGATCTCGCAGTGTGACCCCGAGCATAATTTTAAATTATTGTCTAAATACGAAAATGAATTAATATATTGCTAGTATATAAATTAGAAAGTAATCTAAAAACGATTATTTATACTATTCCTTACATTATTGTCGAATTATAAGTTCGAGAATGAATGGTAAAGGTGATCGCGCAGACGAGCGGTAACGTTCGTCAATAATTCATGCGGTAGGCACGTCGTCGTGGCCGCCAGCCGTTCCTAATTGATTCCTGATGCGGTCCGTGAGCTGATCGCATCACTGCCTCCTTGTACTGCCCTCCTAGGACCGTGCGCTTCATTGCCTACCCACAAAGTCGTATCAAAAAGTCAAGGAGACCCTTCGCATAATGTAATCATGTATAACAATATAATAAACGCACATTCTTTATGAAAATTATAACCAATATTGACCCTGAATCTTCAATTATAAATAATTAGCGATCCGCTCCAGGCTTCCCATATTAAAACCGTGAAAACCGTATTAAAATCCGTTGGGTCGTTTAAAAGAAGTTAACGGAAAAATAAAGGCGGACAGCGACTTCATTTTATGATATTATGTTATGACGTCTTTAAATGTCGGCAACAAATACTATTTACTCTATTGTAATAGGTACACTACCTAGGTACGTGGTGATCCTTGATAAATAAATTTCGGGAATTCATTTATGTCCACTAGAAATATTTAAAAATCAATTTATTTCTCGTACACCTTTGAACGATTTCTGATTTATGACTGGTTATTATTATTTATATTTCAGTATATTGTATTGATTGTAATATTTGTGTTCATAACATTATTAACGAGAATTTCATATGCATAGCACAATAATTAAGTTGATTCCACGACGTTTCAAATTCGCAACATTCAAAGTAAAGTTTTATGTGGACTCGTAACGATTTAAGTGAACCTCAAACACAACCACAATATATAATTGCATTAAGCTTTCCGTCCGTTTTAATACGTTAAAAACGTCTGCCTTTCTCAAAGCAGTGTTAAGTTGGTGTTCGCAACTAATTGTCATTCTGATCACATACATAATCCCACCAGAGAGGCCATGATCTTGAGCGTGAAGTGATGGCGGGCGTATTCTGTACTCCCAACATGATACCCATTCGTAATCGGATTCGGACCGCGTCCGTGTACCGCGTCACTCACAATTAACTGTTAGGTAACTCTTGCAAATTGGCGTGTTAAACTTCAGTACATAGAGAACTTCGTTGCCTTGTTTCTTAATCAATTAAACACATCGTGGTCGCATTTGTGACGTTGTTGTTAGATAAGATGTGTCTTCGGCTCTCGTCAACTTTAACTTAAGTTTCGGGTGTGTTTTGAATTGCTTATTACTTTCGTTACAATCGCGTTAAATAATAAGTCGTCTTAGGAACATGTTTTGATTTGTTTTTGAATTGTTTTGATTTAAAACTCAATTATTCGGAGTAAATTTTAGTAAATATTTATTATCGACAATAACTTTTTGAAATTATAATTATTTTGTCCTATAAAGTAATGACAATAAAAAACTGGGTAGCGATAGGACCTTTCCCTTATATAAGCATGAAATCTTGTCTATCGTCCTTTCACATATAAAATATCAATAGAAATTTGTAGTAAAAACAAATAAATATATAAGTAAAAATTATGGGGGGGCATCCATTTTTATTTTGATGTTCCACAATTAGGGTGATTTAAAAAAATGCTTAATAAAGCGCAATGGAATTCCGGAATATGTCCTTCCGAACCGCTCCTTGTCTGTAATGACTGCAGTACGTGACTTATGCAAATAATGGCTTGACAACCAAGATCGCTGTCAATTACACTCTCTTATAAACCTAATTGTTATACCAGATCCTGCGCTTTTTTGTTGGCACATGAAATTATTAAAATAAAAATACTTGTTCTATTGAATACAATAAAACGGAAATATACAGTTTTACAGTTTTATGTAATTTATTTAAGTTAAAAAAATAATAATAAAAAGCGTGTTCGCTACGGGACATGGACTGAAACGCTTTACAAAACTTTTTAAGCTTATTTTAAGCTGTACGCTTACATGATAATTATAAACTCAATAGATTTGTTATACGAAAGCTGATAAATATATCCTGAATGTTTTAATTTGAATTTAGATACGTCATTGTAAGTAACTTTTTATATACCTTTTTTTTCTTAGGTTTATGCGTAATTTGCTTCTTGATAAATAAATGTATTTTAAGACTTGTTTGGTTGTGAGGGGCGATTTTATGAAACTTTTAACAAACTGGCTACTCTTTCAGAAGGCAAGACGAAGAAGATAAGGGTGAAGTGAAAACACTATCTACTATAAACGAAATAAATACACAATCACTAAAGAAACTAGTCAATTGCAAAAACTGCTTAACAGAAATGCTTCGAAGATTGGTAAATACTTTAGCAGAAGTGTATTTTATCCGACTCTTTGAAACAGGTAAATCAAATATTGAGAAATAAATAAATATTTATAAAAATATATACAATTTCCTCGTATTTCTTTATAAATCACTGTATACCTAGCTTTGTAACTGTGTCATTGGTTTATTACTTCTTTTTGTCTCAAGTACATAGGCAATAACCTGCATAGTTCTAGTTCAATAGGGGTGATCATTTATGATTTGTATGAAATCATTAAAACAATGTCATTTTGATAAACAATGATGACCATTAACATAATTGTAAGAGATTTTAAGTCCCGTTTTATAAAATTGAAGACATTTCAGTAGAGCTGTGCAGGGTGCGTTAAACTCTAGACAACGTTGTGTAATAGAATATAGTTGCATAGTCACTAGCATCACCTGGTGACAAGCGAACTATGACGTGCGACAAGAGACTGCCGATATGAATGACGTTAATGAGACGTGCAAGTGGCGTTTCTGTTCACATAAACATGCATATTTCACTTATTACGAGTACACTTTGTTAACGTGATACCTGTAAACGTCTAGCGTCTGCATATTCGAGGTCTATATTCAGAGAAATCATTATCATCATCATCTCAGCCGCAGACTGCGGGACTATACACTGCCTCCTCCACATCGAAATCATTAATTTGATATAACTTTAGTCGAATATATTTAATCGTGTCATATTATTGTAATTTGTATTTGAAATTTATTGTATTAATGATTCGAAAAAGTTTATATGCAAACTGCATTCTTAATTCCAATTTCGAAGACTAAGAACAAATTTTTAAATCTTTTATGGTTTCTGATTTGCCCTCGCTAATCTATTTGTATTGTTTGACCCTGTATAATATAAACGGTCGTAATTTTTAAAAAATATTTTTTATGTAATAAAATTAATTAACTATATATAATTTTACTAATAGAAACCTTCGCGACATTACCGTTTTATTTTTTTGTTTGGTAAATGTTATTCCATTTAAGCCTCCATAGAAACAGCAGCAAACATTACATAAACATAAAAAAAATCACTAATATAAATTAATCTCAACCATGTATTAATCTATCGAATTTTATCTTCACAATAAATTGGGAGAAAAAACTCCCAAAGTTATATAAAACTTGCAGCTTAATACAAGTAAATCGAATACGCCTCTATAATACACATAATTACATTGAGAACTATTCCAGTAAAAAACAAAGACACGTAAGAAAACCCCAATGTATGCAGTTTCTCTACCGCAATTTGTTTTTCGCTGATTCAATGCGGTGTGTACGCGAATGAACTTCAGTTAAGTTGAGCTTAAATTACTTTTGCATTTGCAAACTTTAATGCACACAACTTAACCATTTATAGCTAAAGATGTTTGTAATTTCTTGTTAAGACACAATATCCTTATATTATCGCATTAAGAAGTTTTTAATTAATATCAAAACTAATAAAACCAGTAGTTACTATTTCACCGACAATTTGTCACGCCAAAAAAAAAAATGAAATGTACATATTACTTGAAAATAAACTTTATTAAAACATAGGACTTAACGAGATAAACAAATTTGTTACTATTTTATTTCTAGGCTAGCTTATTATTAAATTCAAAAACACAGTTTCTATAGATCCTAATATACAGAGAGAGTCTGTAGTCAAGCTAAAAAAGATGACATTTTTCATTTGTTCTTAACTAGAGAAGTTTTAAAGATTTTAATTTATTTATTTCAAGAACTTTAGTTGTTAACTTATTATTTAAATGTACAGATGTAGAGAAAAGGCGACTACTAGTAAAAAAAAACTTGTCCAAAAGGTATTAATAACTACATAAACGACATCGTTATCCATTACTGTAAGTATATTGTTTTAGAATATGGCTGAAATTGTATGAAAGAAATTCTTGACCAAAAAAATTTCTTGGAGATTTTAAAATTCCTTTCTTAAGCTTCATTTTTGCTTTTCTAAATGCAATAGTTCTTCAAAAACTATTATTACCTATTCATTCATTTTTTAAAAGCTAATGCAATTCGTTCAATTATTACCAAACTTATAAGTAATAGACACTTTTGCTCGTTAATTTTCAAGTAGATTTTAGATAAAACTTTTTCATAGGAATTTTCTTACCCGCTCACGTACAAAATGAACTCACAACTAATCTATTTAATATAACTGTTTTATGTGCGGCAGCTCTTATGGTTAATAACAGACATTTTCCAGTTGACAGGGGCAAACATTGATCCCCATTGGATTAGGGAAAAGTTAACTAATCGCCGGCTCGCCTGACAAGTAAAAATTATCATTTAGACAAGTTACTCGATTACTGCGTGGATATTTTTTTTAAACACACGATAATTAACTTTCTTCGCCTTAGTAGTAGTACCTACATGTTTTGTTTTTCATTGAGATTATTAATTTAATTTGTAAGTAGGACATATTTTACATGAAATAAAGAAATGCGTTAGTAACTCTATTATGTTTGATTAAACAGCAAAACTGATTTTGATTAATTTTATCTATTAACTTGATATTGACCCAAACACTTGAAGGTTGACGTGGTTTTTTTTTTGCGTTCGACACCTCGTAGTGACGATATTTTAAAAATAATAAATATTAAAAAAATATTGGCACACGAACTATCAAATTTATGCATGTCACTTTGTTTGGGTTAGTCCAAACAGTTCTACTATTAGTTCTACGATAGAATATGTAATGTTTAGATATATATATAAAATTCTCGTGTGACAGTGTTCGTAACCAAACTCCTCCGAAACGGCTTGACCGACTTTTATGAATTTTTTTGTGTATATTCGGTAGGTCTGAGAATAGGTCGTAAACTATTCCATAGTATACTCTTATTTACCATTCTGTGACGAAGAATTTTAATGAAAAGTACCTACTCTTTCTCAATCTCTCTATAGCTAATGTCTGGTTCCGAGCGACCACATCAAAATTGGAATAATAATATTTTGGTTTTAACTTCTCAGAACATATGATAGATGATTATGAATATAAAACGTGCTATTAAATTTATTTTCATTCAACATAAATATACAGTTTTATTTACGATATGTGTAATACAAAAACAAAACCAAAAGTACCTATTACATTTTTCTTGACAAACAAGAGATAATATTTCTGATAAATTCTATTAATCTGCAATTGGTTCTCTGCTAGCAATCGGCTTAAAGATTAACAAGCTCGTGATCATTGTCTCTCGATGTAAGTCGATTTTTATCGGTACACTGCACTACTGCTGGAAGATACATTCTGTGCACGATCCGAACATATCGTATTATTAAATATTTCACGAATGGTTAGTTGAATTTTCAATTTAATACAATAGATTATTTCTTAGAATTATTGTCGCCTCTTAGAGCGTCCACTGGTTATGAGATTTATGAGATACTAAATCTTGAAGCTCGTTGACTATTTTTTTTAATATAAATATAAAGTATATAAACTGTTTTATTTTTACTTATAGTAAATCTATCTATTTTCTTTCGTATTGCCTCCTAATACTCGTTATTATATTAAAGGTCCACGCTCCTTTATTTCTTATTTATCAACGTCCACGCTATAAAAGTCGCGATCTTGTATGTCGCACACAATAAATGCCCGTCGCGAAATCCAGTTACGTGGAGCGAGCCTCGACAGTTGATAGAGAAACTGTGTGCAACGATGAAATTTAAAAAGTCATTTATTTCGAAATCCTTTTTCTCGGTTCGCCCGCGGCGGAGCGATATCAATTTTATTTTCTGTTGCGGCTTCCAGCGAGCGCGGTGCGCGGCCAGGAGCGAACGCGATCATGTACCACTTTGTCGCGTTTCACCTACCGACAACGAATTGTTACCAAAGTATATATACAACTTACAAGATATCCACTTTTTTTGAAGTGAAAACTTCTTTAGGCACATTGGCCACTTTTGGTATGGGGAAATGCACAAAGCTCGCGTGACCGTCACGTCACGCTCAGTGACGTAATAATGAAGGGAAATTTTGTTTAGGCACGTTGTGCACTTTCGGGATAGGGAAAAGCACTGAACTCGCGTGACCGTCACGCTCAGTGACGCTCAGTGTGTGTGTGAAGCTAAGGTTTTACTTCTGACGTGCAGTCCTACGACTGCTTTATGACTTTAATACATTTTCACTCAAATAAACTGATGGCAAGATCTCCATACATGAGTGATCTCATTTAACCAAGTAACTTGCTTATCAAGACAACTAAAACTATCCTCAATTTTAAGGAACCCATGCCCACTAAGTGTCTGCCCCACTAAGTAGCTACTAGAAATAAAATGTAAATCTGAAATGTATTTAACTCATTTATTGAGCTTACTTAACTCTTCTGAAGCTGGAAGTTTAAGTAAAAAGTTAATGATACGAGTAGCAATTTATTTGACCAACTGTCTCGAATTAAGTAATGTTTTAGTCTCCGTATAATGCATAGTAGGTACCTTTATTACCACTATCGTTTATTTTAATGATTGTAAAACAAAGTTCTTAAGGACACACTGTACGAGTTATTGATTAGTATAAAAGTTATTTGTTGTCTCAACTTACCATAATGCGAATAACCGAAAACAGAATGCGACGCAATATATTCGCGCCACTTATTTAACTCATGAAAATAATAAAACATACACCATCACTTCCAATATTTTAGAAAGACCTTTATAGACAGTAACAATTGACAATCCAATTGTTAATGTACACTAAACATTTTTGGCTTTTAGTCAGCAATTTCAAGAATTCAACCCGCGAATATATCACAAATTTGCAAATTTTAGAAATTAATTATACTAGGCTATGAAATTACTTTAAGTTTTTTGTTTCCATCCAAACCTTCATATTATATGTCAGAAATGTCATGTTTTTTTATGTATTACTACGACTCATAACTAATGAGTAGATAGTCATGGAATTACGTTGTATGGAATTTGTAAGCTGCTCTATTTGGAAAGTGAGCTCTTAAGGTTGTTTATCATAATAATTGTACCACTTTGTTTTGTTTACTCAATTACTATTCCTTCGTATAAATTTAGTTTAATGTTTGGTTCTTCACTTAGACCTAATTAAACAAATGATATTACATTTGCAAGGTGTAATTTGTTTGAATTACAAATATAATGTTGTTTATTAACTGTTGTTTATAAATTAAATTATATAACAAATGTTGATGTACTAAAAGGTAAGGTAGGCCCTTTTGATGGCAATTCTTATAAATGGTTATTATACCAAAGCACATAATAACCATAAAGGCAAGAATATTTAAATTAATACTTATATAGGGGGACCGCAAATTGGTTATTGTAAAAAAACTAATGACGACTAGGAATTCGGGATGTAAGATTCTAATCTGCAACTCTAAAATCTGAATTTTGAATAGAAAATAAATTTAACAATGTCCCTCTTTCCATATGTCAAAACCAAATTAAAATCTATCTACAAATTATCGAGTTTATTGATGCGTACACAAACTAACTTTACATTTTTATTTAATTATTTAAAGACTTAACAAAACTTAAACTTATATAAAGACAAAAAAAATCCCAAACGCTATCAATGATACACTGATTTACAATTACCAATATTTCATTTACAAAAGCAAAGATAAACTGAGCACAAACTTACATAATATCACTGTGAACCACAAACTTACATAATATCACTGTGAAATAAAAGCATAGGTGCGATTGTTTTTAGTTAAGTTAGTAAGAGATGTCAGAGACCATTACCTTGTACCTTCTCTATCCTTGCAATCCCTATGAGGTTGTTGCTATAATTTTTGCTGTATGAAAGGTAGTCCTTTTCTGTATCCCTGACAATATATATGCAAAATTTCAAGATGATCAGACAGGGTTACTTTACATTAAATTTGTAATTAGTGTGAATATGGATGTTATTCTGATATCTTTATATATATAAAAATTACGTGTCACAGTTGGTAAGGTAATTTATCGGCTGGATTAAGTAAATATTTATTATAAAAATTGCACCCCGGGCGAAGCCGGGAGCGGGACAGCTAGTTAGATTATAAAAATAACTCTTGCGAAGATACTAATATTGTTATTAAATATCATAATATTAATATATCCGCTTCCAGGCCCGAATGTCTAAGCTGTGCCTAGTTTAAGGTGGTCAATTTGTTTATTTTATTTTAATCCATTTTCTTTGTTGTTCGAGATCACCGGATATCCGTCGGCGATGCGCGGTCAATGCAATTAAGCTTTGATCATTTAACGACACATTTACCGGACGTTTTCTCGGTACCGGTTGTGTAAGTCTCCGGTGTATATACTTTTTAAATTTATTGGATCGGTTATGTAACAGCTTGCTCCTATGAGTGTGTTTCGAACCGAACGCGACCGAATATCCTTTTTATATATTTTTTAACATCTCATCATAGCAATGAAGCTATTTTTTTGGTGACATATTTTTTGGTGAATACTGCTTTTCTAAGACGAATCTAATATTACATAGGTCGGGGTAAAAAAGCGGTTAATTGTTCACTGAGGGAAGACAATTAAAATTAACAAATTATGTTTTATATATTATAACTAGCGATTCACTCCCGGCTTCGCACGGGCAATTTTTTTTTTCCATTTGTGAAAATCGCATTCGACCCGTTGCATTGTTTATAATATTTAAACGTACTTACAGCGGCGGGAAGCGACTTTGTTTTATACTACGTAAAGTTATGTCACAATATCTTTCCAAATCTAAAATATAAGTATAATATGTAAAAAAAAATTAAAAGTAATTTGCGTATTTAATGTTTTCTTTTGGGACTTAGGAGCTACTTTAATAGAGTTAGTAAATAATTATAAATTTCAATAGCCACTACACATAGTATGCATTTTTTCTATACATGGTTTTACATTTGAGATGGAAGATTTCTTTTTTTATATTAAATTCCTCGTTGCGTGCACAAAGTCACGAGTACAAAAAGTATAAAAATATGGAAAGTTCAAAAGGCAATATTAGCAAAGACAAAGGTTACGTAGAAAGTTTTGCTACTTCCAGAGGTGAGCTCATGTTTATTCGGCATACACGGACATTAGGTCGCGACACGTACTACCTCTATCCGCATATGATTCGATTATAAACTCAGATGATACGGGTCAAGGTGTCCATAAGGTTAGCATGTTTATCAACAACCTCAACAGTTAAACTTTATTTATTGCGAAATAACTAACCTAGGCAGGGTTAACAGAGAAAAAATAACCAATCATTACTAGATGATGAATTACAAGCACGTTAGAAAAATTTATGGTTAGAGAAGCCGCTAAACTTAGCTAATGAAGAATGAAAATCTATTTTATAAATTGAAATTTACACACAGATTACATCGTTACAGCATATTGCACCTATATTGTTTTATTCAAGTTATTATATATTTTACTCACTGATAATATAGCTTTCTATTAGTGAAAGAATTTTTTAAATCAGCCCAGTAGTTTTTGAGTTTATTCATTACAAACATACAAATCTTCGCTCTTTATAATATTAGTATAGATTAGGTTTTTTCCACGACTTCGCTCAAGTCTCTCGGTGATGTTAGGTACTTTTCTCTGTATGAAAACTGTCTTTTAACTGTGCCAATGATAACGTGTAGGTTTGCGAAATTTCATAATGATCATTTAAGTAGACCTAATGTATTTCTACTACATATTACATAAAAATATTATCTTTCTCCTGTCCTCCATATAAAAATAAAGTATGCCAAAAACACTTCACATTTTTCACGCGCAATTTTCAAAAAAATGGATTTTGTATATCTAAATGAAAAAATGAGTTCACTCTTTATTACATTACAGTACACAGACGTAAGAATAATGATTAGGTTATTTTCAATGCGACATTGACTTTGTAAGTAATGATAATAAGATCAAGCCGTCCATCAAATTATAAGAAACACGTCAAATCTGTGCCCAAGCGTAGCTCAGTATTACAATTTCAAATGTAGTTGACCTTGTAACTGTTTGTGATTGTTTTCTCGCACAATCAATCCTTATTTCTTTCGTTCTCACCTTTACTGAAATAATTGTTTTTGTCTATTGTACTTATCTAACTTACGTATAGCAAATTAGCCATACTAATACTATAACTAAATAACTTGAAGTGACTGTAATGTCAAAATGACAGTTTTTTTACTTAAATGTATATCAAATATATTACAAAAAAAAACCATTGTAAAAATTTTGTCTGTATGTCTGTTTATTCCAGCTAATCTCCGAAACGGCTGTACCCATTTTGACAGAACTTTAACTGGTGAATAGCTGATGTTATAATGAGTAACATGAGCTATTTTATTAAAATGTAAATTAAATTGCATTTATACAACTTTCTATGTATTTTGTATGTACTTAACTTACATACGTGCACCCGATTCAAGGGTAACTATATCATTTAAATAAGTAATCTTATAAAGAATCGTTACAGTATTTTTTAAAGAAGATAAATGGTAGTGGGGCAATTATTCGTGGTAATTGTCAAGTGGTGGGGTACAAATTTTAACGTCGTAGGTAGTGCAATCATTACAAGGATAAAAATTGTCTGTAATTAGAGAAACGATATTAAGAATCCTTACGTTTTTAAAGTATAACAATTTTCTTTGTCGAGTAATGTTCAAGCAAAGATAATATTATATATCGTGCCCCTACTAAATGAAATCATCACGAAAGCCTAAAGAGTGCCGAGAGGCTCAGGCGAGTCGCCGACTATAACATATTACCAGAAATTTACGTAATACTAACACCATTCAGGCCCGAGGCGTCTATTACGAGATATGAAAAGTAAAACGTTTATAATACGAGCGGGAATGAAGTATGGGCGGTGGAGTGAGAAAGAGAAAAGATAAGAAAATAACGCGCCCCCATATATCATCGCGATCGCCATAATTCTCGAGTCGGCCCGGTTGGCCGGCCGCGGACCCTCTTTAGGTGCGTGCGAATTTCCAGAAAACATTTAACTAAGCAAGAATCGCCGTTGTCATGGCAACCGACCACTTCTTATAACATTCACTCTGCCACTTGCAAAAAATTTATTACATGCAAGTAACTATATATATACCTGCTCCCATAGTTAAATTACAAAAAGAAGAAACTCCAGCTAGTAAGTAACAGACGATTTCTTTCATATTCTTTTTAGAATTTCAAATAATGTTCCTAGACTAAAAGCGTATTATGACTAGATAAGCTACGCAGCATTACCAATAAATGTCCAGAGAATCTCTGCAAATATATATTGGATGCAAACACGGTTAAGCAATAAAAAGACCTGTTGAATTACATATTTGCAATAATATTTTGCTACTGAGTAAAATCTATACAAACTTACTTATATCCTTGGATAATATAATTTTTGAGAAGAGATTTAACATTCTGTTTGTTTCGCGGCATACATGTCTCCGAGAGTTTACACTTTAGTAAAAAAAATATATAAACTTTTCTCCTAATTTCTTATATAATTATAACAAATTGTATTAAATATAACTCGGTATAATTAGCCAGTAATAGTACTTGTTTTACTAATTAAATAAATTAGTAATTATTTTGTAATTAGGTGAACGTATTTGGTTATTCTTGAATTAGACAAAGTTTCGTTAAAAATATTTAGTACAGCCTCGTATTTTATACTAAAAATTAAAATAAAATTAACCTATGTGATTATAAAAATTAAAATAGAATATAATTTATATAAGTTTTACGTTTATAATCATAAAATAGTTTCATAAATATTATACATGGCGTTCATAGAAAATTACAGAAAGATAGTTTTTTTGGACTTTTATACAAATATTTAAACGTAGATAATTAGCTCAGTAGATGGGATAAAGTTAGGATGCAATAGGATTAAGAATGTCCCTTAATCAAGCACTTATCATATAGGATATTAATTCTCTGTTAATATCCTATATGATCAATTCTCTGAAGCCGCAAGAGGTGGACAGTTCAGTCATACATTATATTTAGCCAGTTTATGACTTTAAAAGTTAAAATTTCAAAGTTTCTAGTTAACTTAAACTGATATTACTTTTAACAATAAACACAGTTTGAAAAATCCGAAGGATTCTAATTACATAATAAGTAATGTTCTAAAAAAACATACATAAGATACAATATGTAATCACCTGTCTTCGACAGTTCAAATTAAACAAAGTGTAATCTTGGCGTCAGACGAGAACTGGTTAACGAGCGCCAACCGAATGTTTGTGCCATTTCATTTGCGTACACTTAACAAACTAGACAAATTATTACTGCGAACTACTCAGTCTTGCATACTTGGGATTAGTTGGGCTCGAAACGCGGTGACTTCGAACATCAGTCATTCGCAAATCGACCGGACAACCCAATATCAATATAACTAAACCAATACTTAGTAACAATCGGTTCATTTACTTACGGAAATTTGTAAGAGATGCGAATATGTTTGTGTGATACAATATAGCAATCTAAAAAGTAGCCTCAATATAATCTAGCGAAGATAAATTAATATAATGTTTATTCATACAATGATAGTCTGTTGATTAGCACACCAAGTTATTGTCATAGTTCTTTATTAATGTAAATATAGGTAGGCAGGCTAACGATCCACTTGATGGTATATGGCTGCCGTTATATATTAACACAAGTAAGCACGGCAAGTTTACTACCGAACAACTGGAAATATTTTTCAATTTTTTTTTAATTAAAATGTCAAATTAATAAAATATTTTTAACTAGCACTACAACGAAAAGTAATATAATAATAGTTAAATTCTGAGACCTTTATTTGCCACAAATAATATATTTTATGTACAATAGCTCGCTTTCACAATAATTATCTCGTATTCAACCCTGAGTAGGTAATTTTCCAAGTAAAATGAAATTTATAGGAAAATTTCTTTCTCTATTGAATTAAGTAATTTCCAATATAACTGTCAACTTCAATAACAAACGTCATTAAGTAGTTGACGGCAATGACTGGCTCAAAATAACTAAGAAATAATAGAGGAGTAAAGAGGCCGAGCCCACTAAGTGAAATTACATGAACGGATGACAATGCGGTTTCAGAATAGGGGGTAGATAAATAACGCAATTAGTGAAGTGATTGATAGTTCCGCCCCGTGATGGCTTCCGTAAAAACAATGTGGCTGGTGAATTATAAAAGTTTTCGATCGTTAAATGAATTATGGTAACTATACATAACATTAAAAACTAGTATTAGAAAACTTGCTATACATTCTAAACAAGTACTATTAGTATCAAACGTACTATTTCACCAATGTCTCATGTCTCATTTTTTACAAAATTCAAATGTGCCATCTTTTTTTTTACATGAGGAAATTTGCGAATCAGATGCCCACCGACCATGGGTCACGGCCATGACCACCACCTCGATTAGGCGCTGAATCTGACCTCCGCGTCGTGAAGAGACGTGCCGGAAACACAAAGCACGATTCCCCTCGTTGCCCAGTGTTGTGACGACGGTGGACAACCCCATGTCCGCCGCCCCCGGGCGAAGCGGCACAGGCCGCCTATTCTCCACCTCTCGCAGCGGGCAGTCAGTGAAGTGCTTCACTCAAGAAGCACTCCATAACCTGTTCTCTGCGGCACAACCTACCACAGAGTCGGAGGCCGCTTCCACCTGACACTCTAGGATAACCCCCGCTCGTGTGGCCGCTCATCTTCACTGCATTAAGGGTAGACAGCTCAAAGGGGGTTCCCGCCTGACATTTCCACATCAATAACGTTCTTTTCTTCTATCCTATCATCGTCAGCAACGAATTTACAACTCCTATGGCGTTCTATGTAAAAGATGTAAAACTCTATCTTATTCGTATAATAACTGGTGCCCGCGACTTCGTCCGCGTGAAAATTATATACTAAAACCTTCCTCGAGAACCACTCTATCCATTGGTGAAAGCAGCATGAAAATCGGCGCAGAAGTTTTTGAGTTTATCGCGAACAGACAGACAGACAGACGCGGCGGAGGACTTTGTTTTATAATATGTAAGGATTAGGTAAAGTCTGAAATGTTATCTTTGGGAAATCATTAAGTGTATCAAAGATATCCTATGATTTAGTCGGGAAGATGGTGATTCCTTCTGTTTTTTTTTTATTATTTTTATTTCAATCCATTAAGCAATTCCCGCGTAATATCTTCCCAAACTTACGCAATTATAATATTACGTAATTCCTTTTATCCAACTGTTGTACCTTCATTTAAATTTAAAGAGGTATTTGACTCCTTTCAGATTCAATAGTAGAGGTAAACGAGAATTTGCGGACCTTAACAAGTTACCTATGTTTGAATCTGCATACCGCTTAGCAGGTAACAGTTTTAAAACTTTGCGAATTTTTAAACGCAATGCGACGTCGCGTGAGACTCCCATTCATTGCGGTCAATTTGCCGTAATGTAATCAATTGCCGAACCAATAAAATAAATCAGACGCGACAGTTTTAATTGATACCGTTCAGTGTACACTGCGAATATCCAAACGTAAACGCACTACGAGTAGAGTCCTGTACTAACAAACAATTAGTAACAAAAGAAAATTTAAGGGAAATCTTAATTCAAATTTTCTCATTTTCTAGTATCTAGGCTGAAATTTTAATATTTCTTCTTCATATTTCTGTTTCTTTAACTCCTTCATTACGAAGGTACAATAAGGTGTGACATCATGCTAGAGAATTTGTGTTAAAGCCTAATGAGGTCTTCGATTACAAAGACATTTTGACTACGTGAGTGTATGTAATGAAGTCATCTTCATATTCTAAAGAATATTGGTCGAGTGGGAACGCAAAGTACCTATTAAACATTGCTGTGTATGTTAATTAAATATGCTTTTTTAATTTACATTCCTCAACCACCATAAAACTTTATTGATACTTCTGTTATCATCTTCTGTGCTCTCGAAGAATTTCAAACAATCCAATAATTCCAATCAAAATTTTCTATACACTACACTTTAGATATTGTTCCATAAAAATCACTATACGTAGATTTACTCCGAAAATTAAAGCTTAAAATTAAATATTATTTTTAGTATGTAATTTGAAGGTCTCATATTATTTGAAGGTCTAATATTTTGACTTATTAGTCTTTAATTTAACCCTTAATGTCACGGAACCTGATCTTAAGTATAAGTATGATTCGTTACCTTAGTGTTCCACGATTCTGTGGTGATTATTATTATTAAGTAATTATTATTAATTTAATTTAAATATCTTAATCTTGATAATATTATAAAAGCACACATATACTTTCGCATAAATTTTAAAATAAATAAGCATTTAACCAAGTTAACTCCTTAAAATGTGTCAAAAATCGACACTAAAAACTGAATGCAGATAGGATAAATAATATTTTCGCTGGTTGTAATGCAATTTATAGAACTATTTCACTACAAAAAGTGCTTTATGTAGGTAGCAAGGTTTTTACACCGTTTATTTGATAACGTGATCTGCATACATTGCCTTTACTGGAAACAAATTCGAATTTTCTGGGAAAATATTTAAGAGGCAGTTAAATTGCAATTTACTGTGTAATCCAACTAGCAAACAATCATGGCGGAGGCAACATTAAAATAGCCAAATAGCCTGTTGTAATGATCAAACGGGCCTTGCCTCGACGACTATTTATTTACCCATCGAGTCAATTAACAAATACGCTGAAGCTCATTATCCATTCAAATCGCAGTCGCAGCTTTCCCACGTTAGCCAATTTTCCACGAAAACTCAATGAAAACTTCATAACAGTGTAGACTTTACGGTTGGAAAGCAATCGGGTAATGGCCTTTGTCGCGTACAAAAAGCGACTGATCCGGCCCAGATCCGCTCTGTATAGTTGGTATGCTTTAGTCAGTTGACAATATAATTATCGACTGTTGTGTTACTCGACGAAATGGGCCGGTCAACGCACTGCAACGGTGGAAATAGAAGCGAACGCTGCTCTGCTTGCATCGACAACACTGGTGCCGCATCTACCTACCACGAAGCTATAGATAGCTCCATGTTAAACTCAATATAAACACTTCCAATGAATTGATTAATTTAGTGCTTACATGTTAGATTGTATTGGATATTCGTTAATTTATTTGTAACGTAAGAAACTACCTACGCTAAAGAGCATTTTTAACCCGGCGCTATACCGAAATACGACGTACCGAAGTACGAAGTTGCGGCCATAGCTTAGTTTTGAAATTTATAATTATTCCAGAATATGTTTTGTAATCTAAATGATATTTTAAAGTAGGCAGAAAGGCTGCCGCTCCACTTTATGGTAGTCGGCTACCGTCGCCTATTAACACATGCAGCGCCACAGGTTCTGCAAGTGCACTGCCGACCTTAGTAGGATTAAGGAAAGGGAAGCGATAGGGAAATAAGGTCTTGCACCCCTTACAGAACAGCACACATGCTTTTGTTTCATGGTGGTGTTTTGTAAGCGGGTGGTTACTGACGGGTTGCCCAATTTATACATGCGAAACGAAGTCACTACTAAATCTGACAATTGCATCAAAATCAGTCAAAAAAATCGCATCAAAGCTAAACAAATGGACTATTTAAAATTAAAAAGACAATGTGCTAAAATTATATGATATCTAATCAATGTATATCTACTTATTTTTTATGTTAAATAGATTAGCGACCTGCTCTAGACTTCGCACATATGCAATTTTTTCTGCAAATTATATGTAAAATCCTTCCTCGTTTACCGCTTTGAAAATCCGTTCAGTAGTTTTTGAGTTCAATGCGAACATACGTAGGTACAGACAAACAGACGCGGCGGTCTATAATATGTAACTGTTTTATAATATGTAAGTAGAGATAACAATAATACACGATAATAAGCAGGTTCGATTTGTTATTTTAAATATTAGAAAAACTATAATATTATAAACTCAAATACGTTAAACTACTGAAATTTAATAACTATTCAATACACGAGTACGAAATGTCACATCGGAAAACCACGAATTCAACCACAAGTGCACGTGCAGCATACATATTACAATTTCTCTCTAATTAATTATTTCCAATATGCACTCAACTCTTGATGTGCATCAACATTGCAGTTTGTCGTGACAAGTTAGATCCAAATGCATTAACTAGAGGGCGCTGGATTGACGAACGACGTTCAAACTAAAAGAAGGAATTCCCTGTTTGTGAATAGTTTAGTAGATGTCGCTCTTATTTGCTCATACGAACATTAAAAGAGATTACAGTTGATTGTCACTTTTAACTGGAAATATTTATAGATTTTTTTAAGTTAGCAGTAAATAATAAATAATAGTATCTAAATAAATTGGAATCTTAAGTACTTTTGTGATTTTGAATTAATAAATACTATAGCTTATTGAAATTACGTTCAAATTCCAAAGATTCTTTTATATGTTTCATTCTATATATATTTAAAATTAAGTAAATTTAAATAATAAATTTGTAACTAAATTTTATATTATACTAGCTGGTGCCCGCGACTTCGTTCGCGTTGAACGATGAAAAGTACCCTATGTCCTTTTTGGTTTCCCAGACAACGTGTATGCAAAATTTCATGGTGATCGGTTCAGTAGTTTTGCGTGAAAGAGTTACAAACATCGACACATCCATACATCCATACATCCAAACATACGTTCGCATTTATAATATTAGTACGGATTGAAACTTACAATCATATACAAAAATTCAATTCAAAACTTAAACATTTACAATTTTAAAATTCTCCTCCTGGTATTAAATTGGGGTTAATATCTGAATTGGAATTCTATGAGCTTTCTAGAAATACCTTGTTACCTATCACAGGCCTCCATAGAGTTATTATCCATACAAAAGCCAGTATTATGTATATTACTTTGATTCAATTGAAAATTGAAATCTTACAATCTTTCGTATGAAGAAAATTAATTAACATAACGTGTGAAGAAAGTCGGAGCCTTCTAAATATTACGTTTTTAAATTGTTGATGTTAGTATTAAAGAAGAGTCGAAAACAGCAAAATAAATGTTTACGTTTAAAACCAATCTCTTGCGACACCTTAATATTTAAAAGAAACGCAAATAATTATGCCCTCGAGACATAATTTCATGCTATAAACTTTAAAAAAAATACGAAGAAAAATAATGTATTTTAAGTTTTACTACTTTTCCAATAGACACTTAAATTGTATAGAATTTATTTTCGTATTTATATTTCTGAAAGTATTAAACAAACTGTAAAACTGTATTTATAAGTGTCGAAGTTACTTTAACAACTTTTGTTTATCAAAGACAGCTAGAAAAATGCTTTTCACGTCTACAGATACGAAGAAGTTTTTAGCTTTTAATTCCGTTGAATATTTTTATTATATTGTTAAAATATACAAAAATATTTTTCGTAAATGGAAGAGCAAATTAATGAAAGAACAAATCTAACAATCACATATTGGATTTACACTAGTCTAGTCCCATTCCTCTACTACTTCGCTTGCCTACCCTCCACTCGAGGAAGTGGACTACCCCCACATAAGAAAAAAGTTAGCAATTGACATCGACAGTGCGCACATTCCCGCCGCTCTTACGAATTACTATAACCACTATATTATACGCTTATATACAACCGCGTCACATACAAAATATAGCGGTTCGTAAAACAATTACTTAATGTTGTGCAGTACAGGACGACACGAGTGGTTGCGTGGCGGATGCTCCTGCACCATCAGCCAACGCATCAAGCGCATCCTATTCCTTCGTCATCACATACTTACCTTCTTACCAACTATACCGCGAAAGATACGTTATATATTTTTCAGTAATTTTTAACATTTGACTTTTTTAATTTTTGATTTTTGTTTTTTGACTAGATTTTTTTTTTTTTACTTTTGACAATAATTTTTTTTTAACATTTGACACAGTATCCAAATTTTTTGTTTGTATTAATTGTAATTAATTTTATTTCTAGATATTATTTTCTTTTCATTTATTGCTTCGAATTTAAATTTATTTGTTGGAGTTTACGTACCAAAGTTAATTATGTGTTCAGCACTAATTGGCTTGCACACTGGACCTATAAACCTAAGCTGTTGCTGTTTTGAATAAATAAATAAATAAAGATACAGTCGACACCCCCGGTGATCTGATCTTATAACATACTTGCTTGGGCTCCTCGTGGATTTTTTCATTTATTTTAAAATTTTATACTTTATATTTCTTTCAACGCTTCATAATATTTTAATTTTGAGAAGTTAGCAATTGAGTTTTTAACCCATGCAAGCTTTTACCTCTGAGTATTACAGCAATAGAATTACTTGTGCTGCTTGCAGAAGATAATTTATTATACAAGATTTTATATAAGTACTCGTATGTAAGTATGATTATATTTATAAGTGACATGGCAACCAATCGTCTTATTATATATGTAATATATTAGGGTATTAAAACACACATTACAAGGTTATTTTTTCTTATGGTACCTTTAAAAATATTTCAACAATTTCTCTTAATTATTATAAAATTTAACATGTGGTGTAAAGGAGCGCACATGTTACGGTAGTCTATATGAAAATGAGAGTTGGCTGATGTTGTTAACAAAAAACTTTTTAGATTTATCTTTCATCAATAGGCGTCTTAAAACTTAACCGTTGTGGTAATGAGCAGTATGGACACTCAACCAAATAATATAAATTATGATTTCATTGGACTTCTTGATTCATTTAGGGCCTCTTCACCAACTACAAGTAGTGTTGATTAGTTACTTTTAGAAATAATTGTATGTTTTATTAAATTATGCACTCGGCTCCTTCGGTAGACGAATTTTTTTATTATTTTCTTTTTAATGTTTGGGACTTTTACCGTACAAACAAAGGTATATCAGCTCCATCATTCCCGATGACCAGTGACTTTAAATGGCGGTTAGCCTATTTGACACTTTACTCAGAGATGGTGAAAGAGGCCCTTAGACTAATTTTATCTTTTGTTTAAACAAAGTAAACGTCAAAGGAGTTCCGTTTCTAGAGGGAGAAGTAGAAAGATGATCAAGAAAGAACATCTTTGGTTAAATCTTTCCAGTCTCACGTTATTTTAATTAATTTAATAAAATAAAATTTTATTTCATTTCACACTTGCTATTGGTTGCTAAGCAACATACTATGTTGATATGTTTAGAACTTAAGATTTTGATATGTCAAAAAATACTTGAAATTTCAAGCCATATGTGCCTTGGTACAAAAAATAGTTCGGTTTCCCAGAGATGCATTTTTTTTTTGCAAATTATGTACACAAACCTTCATCGTTTATCGCTATTTTCATAAGTGAAAACACTTTCAAAATTCGTTGGGTAAGTCGTAGTGCGAGTTTATTTTATAATATATATAGATTTCATAAAGTGAGACTTGTCCAATTTGTACACCTAATTTTCGTATAAAATGCATAGATAACTTCGTATAAGTGCCAAACATTCTACACCGTCCCTTTTAAATACTGTGACGAACATTTTCGATGAGTGGACGTCGCGTTCGTTGGGAGGACCGACACTCGTCAATCAGCACGCGATTGATTATAATTAGACAACAGTTGTCGGCCACTTACTCACGGAGACACTATTATGTATCTGCTTGTGTCAACGATACTGACGAAATGTACAGTAGATCTGTCGAGAACACCATTAAAATATAATATTATATTAAGAGATTATCCTTGATATATGCTTTTAACTAGCATGTATACTGTGCCGCTTTTAAACGATACATGCATCGCCTCTTCAAAAAAAGGGCATAAACTCTTTTGTAAGTGTGATAAAAGCGATATAGGCTTTTTTTATACCAGAAACCGGTACAACATTATTTTTATTTGTGTGATTTTATTTTTGATTTTTATTTATTCCAGAAACCATCATATGCAGATTATAGTATAATGAAACTTTCTCTTAGGTAAATAAAGTCTCTTAGGTAAATAAAATGCAAGATATAAACATAAGATTCAAGTGAACATAACGAGGAAAAGTCATATTTTTTGTCACCAAAGCGACGAGCAGCTATAACACACCAATATTCACGATAATATAATAATACTATACGCTATTGAGAGACTGCTCACAATATTTATTTTTCCCGCAACACAATAACCGAATAGCGAAATATATTCCCACAGTACGAAAAAAAAAAGAAAATATGCATTTGTATAAGGCTTATTGAGTTTCCAATAACAAGTGATAATGAAGTGGGTGAATAATGCCGTATTCGTGGGCCCACATAGCTTCATCTGATATTCATAACGTTATTTCTATCGAGCGTTAACCAATGTTCACGTGCTCAACGAAAAAGTTATTTATTTACCCAAGAAACGAACGCTGTCTAATGTAGGTCCCACTTGAAATATTACGGGAAGAAAATCTACATTTTGTATCTACTTGGAGTTATGTAGATGTAGTGGCTCGCATTCTTCATTAAATTTAATGGAATTTTTAATGTCCAATGAATTTCTGTAAGACAAGTCAACAATCTGCTCTATCTCTGCTTGTCTTGTTGACGAGATTAAGGTGAAAAAAATCATGCTGTTTCTGATATTTTAGTAAAAAAGTTAAACAGGCATGTTAAAAGTACATTACCACTTGAGGGTGGATTACAAGGATGTAAGTGTTCTGCAGAAAAGGAAACATTCCGTTGCGTAGAAAGGAAAAAAGGAAGAATTCATTACAACAACAAAAATTCGGCCATATTTGTCATTATGTAAAGAAGCAGAGTCTGATCGCACTGACCGCGCGGTTATGTGAACTTAGCCTAGCAAAACTATTGTAACGAACATTGAGAGAACATCTTATATACTAGAGGATCCATCAATGGAGCCATTTGGATCCACATGGAAGGAGCGCTTCCAAGCAAAGTTGAATAAAATAAAATAAAATAATATTTCCCTTTTGAATGATATATTCTACTTATGGTCTGCTAATTAATACGATTGTATTCGGCAACATTGTATTTATTTCTCGGATAGTGTTTCTTTATTTTTATACAGAATTCTTTAATGAAATAACGACTGTAATTTGAAGTGTGTCCAACTCTATATATCTTGAGTAACAATGTGCGTGGAACGCCGACATTTCGTCTGATGAAACAAGCCAACTCGTCTGTCTTCACAAAAAATGTAAATTTATACATATAATATATGAAAAAAAAGTTCCTCTGTTTCTGATTATAGAAAGAAATATGTTGTATTTAATAAGGTATAATAAAAATGTACCAATATCGAGTTAGATGACACAATCATGACAAAATAAAATGAGTTTTAAAACGGACCGGCTGGCTTATGAAATAATTCATTTTAAATGACAAATAAAATACATCTAAAGATATAATTATCCTAAATAAATTTAGTATAAAATCAAAATTAAAATGAACATTAAAAGAGATTGTAACGATTTGATGTGAACGAAATACATATTAAAAGTTATTTGTACTACATATATTTAAAGGTGTAAAGACAAGACAGATCAGTACACCAACATTAGTATTATCAATAAAGAAATTACAACGTACCTAAGTATGTTTGTCCACTAGTTCTTATTAATTAAAGTTGGACAAACGCATATTTTTTTGAAGGAGATATTATTCTGATTTTTAGGAATATTAAAAAAAATTCAACAAAATTCTTACAATTTTATTCATAATTCTCACAACTTTCAGTCTTTTTTTGTTTTTTGAAACTCGTCAACCACACAATTCTGTAATTTTGTGTCGTATAATATGTATCTTATACGTCCTAATCTATAGAACTATAAACAAATTATGACAACAATAATTAAGTGAATAAAATAGCATTAAAAAAAAAAACAATGAAAATTAAAAATAGATATATTTTTAATTTATTATATTGTTGAACAAATATGCGCGCGCACCTAACTATTTATCATTTATGTGATGTGAATATTTCTAATAAAGATTATCGAACTATTACATACTAATGCCTTATGCTGTTCTAGATTTCCTTATGGAATTCATCGATTAACATGATAAGCGGGAATGCATTACGTACATTGCATTTCGCAAAATCGCCCTCAATGGAGGTGAGTCATGACTCGTGACTGAAGTAAATCAATGTAAGCTATATCGATGGACATAATCTGATAAGTCTTCAGGGTCATAGGCAAAGGTGATGCGGGCTATTCTTGAATAGATTACAGCATAAATTTGAGTGCACGTTTTCTTATAGGTACTTAAGTTAAGTACCTAATGATATTGTTTTAATGATGATAGAGCGTTTTTTGATGTTATTAGAGATCATATTGTTTCATTGATAACTGTAACTGCGATATCCGTACTAATATTTTAATGTGAAAGTAACTATGTGTGTCTGTCTATCTATTACCTTTTCACGCCTTAACTACTCAACATTTTTGCATACACGTTGTCAGGGATACAGGAAACTACAAAGGGTACTTTTCATCCAGAAAAAAAGTCCTAGTCCCAAGGGATCATCTAAAATTAAAAAAATATAACGTCTGACAAAAGTGTAATAGCAAAGCAGTTATTTTTTAATTATGAACGGGGGCGAAGTTGCGACCACTATGACTGGCACCGGACTGCGGCATACAGTCAGTATGGATTTTCTTGATTACGGATTGTAGTCAATAAAATTCTATATAAATCATAAAAACAAATATATAGTCATTTCCTTTAGGAAAACACGATATCATTGTATCAACCCTTCAAAGTGGAGGTTTAATCCATCTAGCTGACGTACGAAGCCAAACAGATACGAAAGCTCTCTTTGCACACATAGGAACGAAAAAGCGAGCCTGTATTCAAAAATAAATGCTACCGTTTACTGGGAAAGCGGACTGAATTCGAGACCAAAGACCTATTTGCGGTGCCAAGCAAAGTAACAAGAGATCGATGGAGCGTATCGGTCAGTGGTAACGTAACGTCACTTACCGCACCTGCCCATCCGTTTTCGACGTGAGCTGCGGCCTAATAAAAGGGCACTTTTGCCTCAACAAATTGTTACTAACTGCGCCATCTACAATGTCCATTGAATACTACATACAATTCAATTTAGGTACATTACATTATTTTATTTAAACATTACTTTGTTCTTGCTTTGAGATACGAATTTGTACAGTAAAGAGGAAAAATGTGTATCTGTCTCAATATGGAACTACAGTAACTATTGACTCATTATTGACTATTATTATTTCATAACAACTTGATTGCATAACAAAATAGTTTGATATACTTTAAAAATATAATACAGAAATAACATCTGCCTATGAAGTTTAAATTACGGCAAGCAGATTGAGAGTCCCTTTGAAGGCAGGTATCTATTGTAACCTATCATTTCAAGCTACGCAATATGGATTGCAGGTTCCTATTGAGGTCAGCAAACTACTGAAAGTGAATGTGTAATAAAGGATAAAGGTTAAGGAGTTACTCACTCACTGAAACACAAACACAATGCGAGCTGTTTTTACAGTGGTCTTCTGTAAGATAAGTCAAGATGAATAAATAATATAATAAGTTATATAATAACTTTGATTCGAAATAGATAGAAATTAAATGTGATTGAAAATTTTGCTTTTCATGAGTTTATTTGTCATAATCATTATTATTATAATGTACCTACAGAAAAGTACAGAATGTACATTTACACTACAGAAAAGTGCAGAACAAGGTCCAACGGGTATTTCCTTAATATACAAAAAAGCATTGCTTTAATTATTTGAACAAGTAATTCTTACAATTTGATTTTTTTCTCTTTATATGTTTAGATAATTACAACATTCAAAACACGTCCTAGAAAACATTTTCACAAATGTGAAACAATAAGCGCTATCGCTGCTTTCAAACGAAGCCAAGAACTCAACCTTTGTGAGAATTTATTTCATTCTTATGGCACTATTATGCCGTTCTCAGCTACACAACATAAATAATAATGCGGGCCGTTATAGGGTCATTACAGTGGGAACGGTCCTCGTGACGTCACGGCCGCCGCGCGACGCTCCACTCACGTACGAACGACACACACCGCTACTTGTTTTGACTGGACGACATACACCGCCACATTCAACTAATATCAACATATACTTTGTCTGTGCCAACAGCCAGTGGTAAACACATTCCTAGTGGATACGAACAACTCATACCTATGCCTAGATATAACTGATACCTACACGATGTCCAGAAACATAAAGTTTTGTAGCCATCTTAACTACAGCTTCAAATAATGTCCTATATTATCTTCTTTTTGCGGGCTTATTCTGTTATTGTCACAATATATATTTTAAATTATAGATTTCTGACTTTTTAATATTGTCAGAAATATAATACAGGAAAATTCACCACATCTTAAAGAGTATTTTAATCTAACAAATAATGGGGATCGTAATATAATATCCTTATTTATTTCCTGACTGTGCGATACAAAGCAAAGATACAACATTTCTATTCTAAGTTATGTTAGACGTACTATCTAAAAGGGTTAGTTCCTTTGGTTCATTGAGCCATTGAGTCAGTCGAGACTATTATTACTTTGATTTAGATTTGTTACTCAGCGCATAATCTCATCGTAAATCTGTCTTCGTCGCGATTGAAGTGCATTTCTGTATTACATGTGCAACTTCATTATGCTTATTGATCGAACCAAGGACTGTCAGTAACTCAATGGAATTTCAATATACATTTGTAACTAGACTTTTTGTTTTAATTAACTTTATTTTACTATTATGTAATTTTAGGATCGTACCTTTTTCAAGGTTATGGTTTTTCAAGGTAACTTATAGTTGAGTTTTTTATAGTTTTTTTTTTAAAACAGTTGTAGTTGTATGTTTATGTGAATGTCAGTTAAGCTGACGGTCCACATCATGGTAAGTGGTTGCCGTTACTTATCAACACAAGCAACGTTACAGGTACTGCAAGTGAACTGTCGACGATAAAAGGAATACACATAAGTGGATAGGGTAAAAATCTAAACGCCATTTAAATTGCAAAGGCAATTTTTTTCCATATCACATCGTGTCGCGAATAATATCATTTTCCTTGCTGTATTAACAAAAAGTTATCCCAAATGTATATAGTTAATAGGATTTGATACTTAAAAAGTTGAATGCCTTGTTTGAGGTTCATCTAAAAATGGTGTCCACTAAGCCACATAATATGATGATATGATATCATATCAATAGCGTAGGTATACAGTAAGCATCATTCTCGAGACAGGCTCACGCCGACCGGTATCTTGCTCTTTGCCCACGCCCATTGAAGCCCGGATGAAAGCAGGGTCATTACCTGGAACAAAGAAGAAAAGCCGCTCAAACTCCGCGCATAAATCGTGCCACCCTGTTTACCTACGACGAGGCTTCCTTGGGCTAAAGAAAAACGCAGCCTAGTTTGCCGGGAAACGTATGACTTGAAAGAAACCTTTTCTGCTGCTTAATACATTTATTTAATAGCTAATGTGTAGAAGAAATGTATTTTTTTTGGGACGGATTTCGTTACTAAGCAACTATTTTAGAAACTGATTGTTTTAATTCTGTGTAAGGTATTATATAACATGTAATATTAATTACTAATATTCCAATATTGGGCACGATATTTCTTCTTATATAATATATGGAGGTTTGGGTCATATGTTACATAAGAAGAAATATATTACATAATAATCCTGCGTCCTATACGCAGTGAACTAGCTTGGTTTATTTCTTAAGTCTCTAAGCACTAAGTGTCTTCTAAGCACATGAGTTACTTACCTCGCGAAAAACATTCAGAGGTGCATCTTTATCTCCTGAGCGCATATTCGCTAAGTTTTCGTTACTTTATTAAATAACTAGTTTTTTCCAGCTACTTGTATGTATAGTCCATGTGTTATTCTGGTCTACATATACCTATATATAAACTATATTACTATAAAGTTTCATTAAAATCCGTTGAATAGTTTTTGCGTGAAAGAGTACGAGTAACAAATATCCACACATCCATCCTCCTAAATATTTTGGCTTTTATAAAAAAATATTACCAAATAATTTATAACGTTTAAATATATATGGTAATATATGAACGTTTACCTAAATAAATTTTCCTGAAGGAAACATCTTCAATTTGACTAGTAAATCAAACATTATATTTTTTATTCATGAATATAATTACCAGATGTCGTTTCCACATAAATCAAATTTTACAACCAAATTTGACGGGCAATAAGTCAAATGTCGAGACGTTAGTCGGCGACCATACTATCTATATGTCCGTGGCAGCTGTTGATACAAGTCCTGCTTGCAATTGAATATATGCGGCGAACGGAAAATACAAATATACGGAAGTAAATCATACAGACATACAGACGACGGACCACATTTAAATCCGTTGCATAATTTAAAACATACCAGGACCGCGAATCGACTTATCTGTATAAGCCTTATAATATTTGTAATAATCTAGCTTGTTTGAGCAGAGATTTCTTCTATACGGCAAAAGCTATGGTCCTATGTATAGCACACAGTGTCATCATAGCTTAAAATGCAGTCTCTACTATATTAACAGCCGACTATACTACCCAATGGGCGTAAGTATATTGTAATCCGTGCGAAGACGGGAGCGGTTTCTAGATTATTTGTAACAAAAAGAAAAATAACAAGTGAAATTTCTATTTTACACATGAAATATTTTACGCAACAAATTGCAAGAATAAAATGACATAAAATGAAAATGTTAAATTTTGCACCTGATCGTAAAAGACAACTATTTTCTACGGTAGCAGCAAGACTATCGCATATCACATATGGCATTATTGAGACACATGTTCCTCTCTCTCTTAGAGATTCTGATCTAATGCGTTTGAGAAGCAATTGCGACGGAGATTTGCTCATATTGATTTGTTGATATTACTTTCATATGTTTCCTTTCTTTATTCTATCTTTTTACAGTTCAAATCGGAAATACAAAATATTACACTGGAAACGTATTATTTTGTACAGTTTCTTTACTTTGTAAAAGACTTTCAGATTGGCATTTATTTTTAATACTTTTGTAAAAGAGATGTGACGAATCGAAAGCAGATTGTGATGATATAGTATCAATTAAGTGCAAGAGCTTAAAAGTTTGAAGAGAGAAGTAGCGTAACACGAATAAACTATCGATATTTAATGAATAAATAAATCAATAAAAATATACTTTATTGTGTGTGACCAAATTGTAAAAGTATATTTAAAATTTACTGCTTCTTCGTAATGCAAATTCCATGAGCAAGGCGCCGATTATAACTTTTAGATACGAACTCTGAATAGGAATAGGAATGAATAGGAATTAGCCATCAATCCCCTAAGCAACTCATCAGTCAATAATCATTGTATGAGTTTAGCATTTCCTTCATAGATTTTCTGCGTGCTGGTTCAAATTTAACGTTTTTACATTACTTGGGATCATATTCATATTGATTTTGTAAGCTTTTTTCGCAGCTATGTTAGCAAAATTATAATTTTTTTATTAATTTCTTCAAATTCTTAATAATAATTTCTTTAATTTTCAAAAATGCCTTAATTTATAAAGAGCGCGAATTAACTCAAAACTCAAATCTTATTTGAAAATACACAGTTTTTGTTATCCTCTTGCAGTACTTGATAGTATATAATTAATCGCTCGATATTCCTCAATAAAAAATGTTTTTGAATATCAGGAACATGCGAACCTATTGTAATTAGTAACCTACCTAATAGACTTTTATTTAAACAACTTTCAGGAGAGCTTCAATAACGTTTGAGTCTATCTAGTACAAAAGGTACCGATAACTCTTTTCATAATATCAAATAGACATATTACGATAAACATATTTTTATTATTTCTTCATATTGTTTAAATCCCAATAAATTATTCACGTCGTGTAATTCAAATTATTTATTCAGTTACTTACTAAATTGGATAAACATAATAATTTTTGACGCGCTAAGAGTGCCTTAAATTCTCTCGTAGAATCGCCTAGTTCTAATTAGAGTTGCTGGCAAAAGGACTGTTTACCGGTTTAAGGTCGCTTCATAAATTTTGTAAATTCGAGAGCGTCTAACGTCGAGATTCTGTTTGATACATAATTACAATGACGTACAAGTAACCACAAGTACAGTTGGTTGGGCACACGCCAGCTTGCTCTTTTTGCTCCACACACAGACATGTTCTGTAGTTACCACTAGCTGCGCGCAGTATAAATCATTTATTGTACTAACAGGATACTAAAATTTGTTCAGATATTTCAGATGGCTTGGAAAACCGAAAGATTTCACTTACCAATTAGTAGACATAATTGTAAATTTCCACCAACTTTATTTAAGCTCATTTAAGTTATTGCAAATTATTATTATAAAATTCATTACATTTATTAATGTGGACACAAAAGAGATAAACTAATGTGTATTTGTTTAGGAACCTTAAAACACATCATCAACATCGTCATCTTAGTCGTAGGTGATCGTAGGATATCCACTACTTGACGTAAGCCTTCTTCATAATTTTCCAATACGACCGATCAGAAGCAGTCAACCTGCGGATGCGTATATATTCTACTCTGCGCTTTGTAATTAATAATTAACAATATTATAATACTAACATTTTTAAGTTCAACACTTGTTATAAGTACTTATTATAAGTACTTACTTATCCTACTAATATTACAAATGCAAAAATTTGTAAGTTTGTTACTCAATCACGCAAAAACGGCTGAACGGATTTAACACACATATATTTTATTACCTGGATTAACATAGGTATAGGATACTTTTTATCCTGAAAAAATCTTAGGTGCCCGAGTAATTTTCAAAAAACAGACTACAGCGCGTATGAAGTAGCATACACAGCGTATTTAAATAAATTAATAAATAATAAAAAATCACACGAAAACATTCGCGTACTTTGCACATTTGCAACATTAATTATTTTATAATTAATTAATTAATTTATGGACGCTATAAAAATACCGCGACCGTTCTTGACAGCCGGGTCACATCTAGGCTATATATTGTTGAGCTAAACTGTTCTATTCGTAAACACGTCGTTATTTAAGGAACAGTCTACTGCTGTTCATCTGTATTATGCCAGATGGTATGTATTGTGAATTCTCCGTAGGAATGAGCCGGTGAATGCGACATCAGCGACAAACACAAATCAGTGGCCACTTTGTTCTTTCACGGCCGCAAACGGTGTCCAAGCAATCGTTATTGATCTATATTTAAAGTGATTACTGGCTGTTTGTTATCCTATTGTTCGATTTTGCAAGTGGTCGTTGCCGACGACTAAATCTAGAACAGACATTCTAAAGAAGACTTCACGGATAATGTAAAACTAAGTGGCGACTAATTATGAACACTTTTTAGCTATTGTTCCGATTAACTCTTTTGTTCGGTTTTTAGACACGAGTGTATTTTTCTTAATGCACTATTTATACGAAAAGCGTATCTCTAAACTATTTTTTATGTGTCACGTGCCTTATGGACGCGAAGCTGGTTGATATATAATAAAACTTATTAAAGAAATCTGATAAAGTTTTGATAAATACGAAAAAAATTCTGAATGCCTTAAACTGATTCTAAAAATTAAGTAGCTACTTACATATAAGATTTTACTCTCTAAAATTTACTAAAATCTCCTTTTTACAGATCATAATGAAACATCTACACCTACAATACCTTATTCTACGAGTAATATCCCTTAACCTTTTAACCTATCAAAGTAGGCAGCGAACTTTTTTCTTAAGTAATAATTCTACATATTATTTTAAGCAACTTTCAATCTAAAAGAGAACCAATTATTTTACTTAATTTAGACCTTTGTTTCAAAATACAAGGTTACAAGGTTTGTCTCCCCAAGACATCCTAAGAATTCATTTGCTTTTTCGTGGGCAATTATTACTATTAGTTAATATTCTTTGTAAACAAAATCGGAATGTTTAATATAAACTGTAGAAAAAAAGTTAAATATTATTGGAACAAAGGAAAGGGTCTGTACAATGGAAACCTTTAGCTGTGCTATCGTAGACCGCCTGCATTACAACTACCGAAGAATACGTACGTCAGCTCTATAAAGCTCCGGCGACGCACAATATCCTCCTTTACAAAATGAATTCCATTTCTGCGCAGAGCTTCGTTTGAATTCAGTTTGACTATCTAAAATACCGTCTCTCGCGTCAATGCTAATCTGTTACTGGCATATGAGGAGTTAAATTTTATTTTAAATCCTTTTTCAAGACTTAATATCCTTGTTATTGCGGTGGACAATTATTGAGATATTTATGAGTCAATAATTGACATAATATATTTTTTTTATTTTCAAGTTTATTGACAACAAAAAACAAACACTATTGTACATAAATTTGGTACAAAATGTTAAACTATATTAAAATATTGTCGTACTAAATTTCCAATATATGTTAAAATTTAGACCACATAAATGCTATCGAATCTGTGTCAAAATTTAGATTTTTTGTCAAAATTCTGTTGAAATTGAATATTAGTCGGTCGTCATCACTACATATTATAAAACAAAGTCCTCCGCCGCGTCTGTCTGTCTGTTTGACTGTTCGCGATAAACTCAAAAACTACTGCATCGAATTTCATACTGTTTTCACCAATGGATAGAGTGCTTCTCGAGGAAGTTTTTAGTATATAATTTTCAACGCGGGCGAAGTCGCGGGCACCAGCTATAGTATTATATATTACAAGTATTTTTTACTCACTACATTCTTATTTTCGCGACAAATAGAAACACACACTTTATATAGTGCCGAGGCTTCCATAGCATAATTTGAAAAATTGTAAGACGAGACTTACATTTACCATCAAGTAGGCTTGCTATCTGGAACTTTTTGAACCTGCTGCCCTATCTGTCACTTAACGAGTTTTTGTTTATTACCAATTTCATAACTTAATTGCCGCCTGCCATATTTTATAGAACCAATTATTATAGCAACTAATTAGAGAGTCGAACTATTGAAATATGAATTTCATAGGATTATTGCCAAATGATATGTATTGCGGCAATAACTACACCCTTACAAAGATAACAGAGGACCACTCACTAGTCTGTTGTGAAACCGTAACGCATTTTTAGTCTTAAAGGCGATGATAATCACCAACACCTACCTTCTTCTAGACTGCCTGTCGCCATTTCTCACCAAAAAAACAATTACTCTACAAGTCTACATTTATATGAATAACTCTCAGCATGAGCTTATAGCATCGAACACTATCTAGAGACTACAGCAAAATATTTGCATGCGAATTAACAGAATGTGTAAATAGAACTGAAATATTTAAACGCTCTATTTGACAGGTGATGTCATTTTTACTATCTAAAGTCAAATACTGTGCAAAGTTGTGATAAATAGCAGTTCTTTTATGAGTGAGCATATTTTTGGTAATAAATTTTAGGTAGGCAGGTTATTTTAAAACTTTATGTTGTAATGATTAATTTATTTAATATGTTTTGTCCGCGACTACCTACTTCCGCGCCTCAAACAAACATACTCACTTTCGTATTGATTATATTAGTTAAGATTGTATTTATGGTTCTGGGTAAATTCAATCGGAGGAGTGAAGGAATGAGATAGTTCTGAGTTACAGAGAGCTGCATTTCAATTTAGGTCCTCCAACTACTTAAAAATTTAAAACCATCACCAACATACGATTTACTTTTCCGAGGGCACAGTTAGCAAGACGCTTTAAAACTTGTAAAAGAACTGTCTCTAAGCGTCGGCCTTAGAACGTTCCTAGCGGAAACTTGCACTATTCTCCGACGCAATAAATGGTGCGATCACTTGCATGTAGTGTACGAGACGGAACCATCTTCCCTTCCCTGATAGCTCAACTGTAGTTAAATTAAATTAAAAAAAACTTACACTTATACATCTATACATTTAAGTACGAGTTCTATAGTAGACAAATTCATTCCTATATTAACAAAACGAAACTGCTCTTTATGGAAACAAAAAAGTGACATTTTATCAATATTTTGGCTAAGGCATTGTTTTTTTAAAGATGCTGAGTCGCTGCAGTTAAAGTGCTGCTTCCCTCTTGCATAGTGCCTCCAATCACAGCCCGCCATTCCCACTCCACAACTGAAAAGAATCTTTAAAAACGAAACGGCTCACTTCAATACATTTCCCCTACCACTATTTTACATAAACACTGCAACGAGTTGTGTAATGTCGTCATTTTAATAATTGCCACTGGTATGTTGATCTGATTGATATAATCATAATAAATTATTATCTTTGATTCATCTAATACCTAATTGTAAGTTCTTAAAAAGCAAGTAAAAATATTTATTATTAATAGTTTCGTTGAATCTAGAATTTAATTCGCACTTCCAAAGGTTTAAAACGGTTTCTCTTCTCTTATATTGGCCATTTTATATTTTTATACTGCATATTTTTCGCGTGATCATAGATTAACAACAAAAGTGTGTTTATCCTCTTTATGTTATTTATTTTAAAAATATATAGCATATTTAAATAACTAGATTGAGTAAAACGGAGTAGGGGTTACTTGTTTCTTCGGTATTGTTTATATCGGTCTTTTGCAACTTTTGACTACTTCGAGACTTCCAGTTTAAGTGTTCCAGAGAAGAAAGAGCCTTCTGGTTAATTAAAGCCGGATACGTTGTTAGATGAAAATTAAATAGGCACCAACAAATTGCGTTAAAACCAGCGCGGGCATAGATTCGAGCCGCTTTATGTTAGTGGCAGTGATTTGTAAGGTTTTCCTTTTCTACGGTCACGTTTGTAACGAGAAACTGTAATTACCCGAGTACCTACTGCGTTTATTGTGAAAACTGAATACTGCGGCGGTTATTGTGATGAAACATTTTATGTTATACTGCAACAAATTTTATTGGACATCGAGCTGTAAATGTCGGGCAGAAGACGCTGAACATTGAAACAGGAATTGTGCGCGTTCAGAATTACACTGATGTCAGAAGACGTTCATAAATTCATGTATGTAGGTACGCTTTGATTCCCCTGTGCGCTTTCGCAATAGAAATAACCCGGGACGTTGACAAATGACAGTATGTCTTCGAATTTGCGTAGGAATTCAGTGCAATAGTCAATGCACTGTCTCTTATTGCGCTGAAACAAAACAAGCATGTATGTAGGCGATGGCTCGTTGAAGCGAAATTATATACACTTGACAAATAGAGCCGACTCCCGACGTTGCTGCTGAGCCAATTCACCAAATGTTGAGCATTGCATGTACCCTATAAATTTTTGCTCGCTACTCTCTTGCCAATAGCAGGCAATAAATGCTTTGACTGTCGGCCGGGGTGAACTCTGACCTAAACAAATTTTACGCAGTTTTCAAAAGTCATTTAATTTATAACATTATCACCGAGTTGTGCTGCATTTGTTTCAGTAAATCGTTGAATTTACGGAATCGTCGAAATACATTATATAAACATTTATCTTTCTCGTGTTTGATTTATTTTTAATTTGCCTCCGTTTAAATAATTATTGCTTTAGTTGAGTATTTAAAAAAAGGATTTTTACGCTATTTTTAACCTCCGACACCCAAAGCAAAAACGCCGATAGATATCTAGTAGTCTGATGCGCGATAACCAACTCCTCAGCAACTGACAGCAGATATAGCATGTTTAGGCCAATAGAAAATCGGAGGTTGGTTTTTAATTTTAATTATAGCTTGTCAGTATTCCTTTATTCACAAACTCTCATAAAATTGCAACAAAATTTAACTACCGCGCATTCCCTAGTTTAAAATTAGACTAAAGTATTGTTGCTTACAAACCTAATCCGTTTTGACGGCTGTGATAGTAATGCATGTCCACTGGAACGAAGCACCTGTTCTTGCCGTATTCATATTCACTATGATGCAAATGACGTAACGCAACGATAATAATTATCTCAAATCACAATAACGTCCCAGTTTAATTTATATTATGATGACGTTTTAAATGTAGCTGCTGTTTGAAATCAGTTATTGCGGTGTACCTATTTATTACTTCATTGCAGTATTTATTGTAGGTATACTAGCTGGAGGCCGCGACTTCGTCCTCGTTGTAAAATAAAAAATATAACACTTGAGTAAATATGATATATTATCTTTATTGCTTTGAGAACGGTAGAGCGGCCAGTTTTTTTATATTTTTAGATGATCCCTCGTTAACAATACTTTTTCTGGGTGAAAAGTGCCATGTTCTTTTCTGTATCTCTGATAACGTATATGCAAAATTTTATGATGATCGGTTGAGTAGTTAAGACTTGAAAAGGTAACAGAGACAGACAGAAGAGTTACATGACATTTATAATATTGGTATGTATTAGTATGGAGTAGCGATCCGCTTCGTACGGGTGAATTTTTTTTCTGCACTTTTATTTCTGGAAAGACCTTCCTCGTATAACGCTCTTTCCAATAGTAATAACCGCATTAAAATCCGTTGCTTAGTTCAAAAATTCTAAGCGTACATACATACAGATAACAGACGCGGAAGGCGACTTCAATTTAAACTATGTCAGTATGTTTTTACTTTTATTTAAAATCAACATCTAGTTTTAACTTTAATACTTTATTCAGTTTTTATGTTCAACTGTACAGAATCACCGTTGCGGGCGAGTTGTCTAAAAAAATAATAGGTAAAAAAAAACATGACAATTCGCCCGACCCGGGCGAGATAAATTCGGGCGAATTGTTTATTAACTCAATATAAGTATGTGTTTTTTACTTAAAACATTTTATAACACTGTACCTCGGGTATTTTATTCTTTTAAATCCAACTTACGAGTTTAACGTGTGTTCTTGTATTTTCTGTAATAGCGCAAGTGGGATTAATTAGTGCCACTGATAATACTGTGTATTAAATGTAATGTAATACTTTGCTTGAAAAATAATGTATAAAATATTGTTATCATTAACTAGACACACTGAATATACCTGAATACTGAATATACCTAAAGAGTCAACTAATATATAGTTGACTCTTTATGTATATTCACTTTGCACATCATCGCATTCTTTATTAACACAAAATCGTAAGGCTAGGTTCATACTACGCCGGACCGGTAGACTTGTCGGAAACCGGCTGCTTGACTTAGGCGTTCTTATTAACTCTCAGGGATCCCACATCATAGGAGTTTAGTTTCAGTATTAAATATTCTTCACGCCATGCTGCTAATTTCAAAGAAGTGGGTGAACAGAAGATAGGGATACCAGTGCGAACTCGTTCACATTATTCCGGTCCGGACATTCTGCCGGCTCTTCGCAGTGATAAAAGGACCCGTTAAAATGCCGAGCTCGGCGTTCTTGTCTGATCCGGCATAGTGTGAACAGCTTCATATACTCCATTCATATTCAAATTGTACAGGACTTTCCGGCAGTTTTACCGGCCCGGTGAATTCGCCTAGCCTAGCCTAGCTTAAGTGCGAACCTAGCTTAACGCAAATCAGGGCTCGACCGCATTTCGATGACAAGAGAGCACGGAAATAATTAGAGGAGCTTTATCCAACCAGATCGCATTCAACATCGCATAATGAATGAAACGTCACGCCGCAACGTCACCGCCGAGAATGGCTTCACGACCTCATGACTGTCTGCCGTTTGATTGTAAATATTACCTTTTAAAAATATATACCAACTCGTGTATTTATTTCTGACTATTTATTATCGTGATGTCGTACGCCTTATGTGAATTATTGTCATGTGATTATATCAAACAGTCTCATACAAAGTTCAGCCATCCTATTTTTACCGTCAAAGTGAAAATTTCCAAAAACGGTTTTTAGCGGGCATTTTTATTAACATTATACTAATCAAATTTCTTCATTTAGGCTTTAGAAGTTTTAATTTTTCGTGATTAATCAGTAAGTCTTAAGAGAGGGAATTGTTTCCCTTTTTTTTATAAAATATATATAGAAATCAGACTGAACTTTTAAAATTATGAACAATATATAACATAATGCGTCACTATGGATACCCTCAATTTGTCGTTTCTTTCAAATACGGCTATTTCTATTAAAGTCGCCAGTAAATTATAAAGTTACGACAACATCTTGATCTTGTATCTGTTTTTATTACACATATATAATGTTAATGTGTGTCCAAGTGTATAAAATTTTTCCAGACGAGTGTACAGCGACAGACTGCATAAATGAATAGCAGCAGTTATTCCCGACCGTTTCAGCCGCGACTTGCCGAAACAAAACAAAAGTGCCATGAATGTTACCAAACCGCATCACGATAGAATCCAATATGAGCAAGTAAAAAAATATTAAAATTTTGAACGATCGCAATCCCGGCTATCGCTATCAAAGCACGTCCAATCAAAGCGAACGTGACAATGAATCAGGACCTTTTCGATTCTGTGAATAGGCTCGCTAACTTATTGGCGGTTCTTTATTTGCTGATTGGTGTTTGACACCTCAGCGGGAGCGGATTCGGTTGGCATTTTTTTTTATTTAATTAACTTTTACTGTTCGCTGCGTTTGTGGGACGCGAGGGAGGCATGCGGGGGTGAAATACAATGGTGACTAATTTACGCGCGGTTTCACTGTATATATTTTTTTTTTGCTGAAAGCTTTTGATGTTTTAGAGCACAGTTAAAATTTAATGTCCGGGCAATTTATAAAATCGTATAGTGTAGAGAACTAGCGGCTCCGACTAATGAGTAAATTTAATTGAAAGGAATCGGCAACGAATGAGAATAACAAGCAAAGTTGCGCTCAAAAAACATTGTCTGAGATAAGACGATAATAATTCTTCTCGGAATGTCACGAAAGTTCATAACTGATAAAAGTCGAGTACCTTTTCTGAAATTTTAATAGAGATTTAATTTTCGCGAGTGCCTAGCTGACGCCGATAACGGACGTAGCTGCCGGCCAAGCCCTCTTATCCAATCTTTGCCTCCCAATTGTGCCGAAGAAAAAACATCTTCCTTTTATACCGAAGCCATTTCACTAACTAGAAATGTGATTACATTACCTTTGAAACTTCCTTCTAACTGGCTATTATGAAAATTACTTACTAAGGTGTTAGAGAAAAAATAGAAATCCTACTTGAATCTCAATAAAAAAACTTTTTCAGTGATCAAAATCAAAATCGGTTTAATCAAAATATTATTATTTATATTAATCAAAAGTTGAACACGCTTTTTAAAAATAATTTTATTATATTTTTAAAATTTCTTCATTCGGGCTAATTTCTGAAACAACAACCAATAATTACATCGTATATTGCTACTTTCATGGGCAGGTAGAAGATTTTCATTTTCATCTGGGCTTCATCTTACGTATTAAATACTTGTTAGAATCACTAGAACGTTTGTGAGGCTAATCCAACTCTTGTTCTATCATATATCTAACATAGCAACAAAATAAAAGTAAGTTAATCGCCCACTATGTTACACGAAAATTGGATGACGTAAATCCTTCATTGAACCTCATTACGCAAGAGAAAATCTTTAGAAGAGCATCTGTGCTTCGTAATGTCATGACGAGATTAACCTATAAATACCCATATTGCTTCACTATCCTCTTGTCTTAGTTACTATTAGAACATTAAGATGCACTTTAAGTGAGACTAAACCTAACGTTTAAAAAAAAACTCGTGCAAGCAAAATAATAAAAACCTTCACACCGAATATTTTAATGCATTGTTTATCTACATAAGTAAAAATCAATGTAAGTAAGCATGTTTGTCCTCTGGACTCCAAAACCGTTCAACCGATTTTAATTCGGATTTCACTTATGGAAAGAGGGATGAACGAGGAAGGTTTGTATATAAAAATTGCATGCCGGGCGAAGCCGAGAGTGGAAAACTAGTCTAAATAAATAAATATCAATATAAGTATGTTTGCTCTCTATCGACTCCAAAACCGCTCAATCGATTTTAATTCGGTTTTCACTTTTGGAAAGAGGGATGAACGAGAAAGGTTTGTGTACAATAAAAAAATGCATCTCAGGCGAAGCCGGGAGCGAGTCAGTAGTTATACTTATAATATTTGTATTTATTTGTATTGTTTGTTTTGATAACATTTTAAAGTCGGGATTAAATTTAATTAGATTTTCTAATAGGTCACAGGGTCCAATTACATTAAAAAGTTTAGAAACCCCAGCTCTAGTACCATTGATTAGTATCATGAATGGAGCCATTACATTTATACAGCGCTATTATAATAAAACGGTACTAATTACACAACTGACCACTTACATAAAGGGCTTCAAATAAACTCTGACGTCACGGCACCCGTTACTGCTACACATACTCCGCACACAAATGCATCTAATTAACGTCGAAAATAAGTACATATTTCTGATATTTTCAATAGTATATCTCTGTTGACACACCATAACATGGCCCATTTAATACTGTTACAGCAGAGAGGTGGCTATAATATAATATGGAGCGGGCTACGCTCGGAGCTTCTTTAGTAGATAGAATATAAAATTTTGAAATTCGCCGAAGAACCATAGCTGTCGACACAGCAAGTAATACTCAGAATTGACAAAGTGACAGTGCGTAGTGACGAGCCTTGAGATAGATAGGCCTATATCCAACAGTGGAGAGATATAAACCGATGATGATGACAGTATAATCTGTGACGCAATAAAAACATATTATTAATAGCTACGTGTGTAGTCACTCAATCAAACAATCAATCAATCAATTTGCATTTATTGCAAAACCATAATGTATAGATAGATGTTACAAAATTTATAAAGACCAGTGTTATGGACCCTGTCGGGCATGCAACTTAGGGGCTAGGAGAGAGGAAGCGTATTTTTTTTATATTTAAATTAAAATTTAAACATATTGAGTTATATTAATAAAAACTCAAAAAATACTATAGAAATATATCGTTACTTAATCTGTTTTAACTTTTTATTTTATTTTAATTTGTCACCGTTTGATTTTGTTAATTAATTTGCCTTCTTACTTCTTTTTCTACAGAACTAAGCCTAACGGATTAGTTTTAAACACTAATAACATATATATTTTCTGAAACTAACTACATAATATTAAATAAAATATGTACAAAATACACACATGATAAAACAAAAATTATAAAGCAATTTCATTATTTAGTAAGTGATATGAGTGATTTCAGACAGTATGTTTTAGAGTCTTCTTCCTCTATATACATTAATGTACCGACATTACTTCCTTGATGGCACTATTCTAAACTCCATGCTTCCTTACCTTATTATCTACACTTTTACGCAAAGAACCACACTAAAACAGCAATACCAAATTTTACAGTACGGAAAGTTCCCCATAAGTTTTTTTACCTACATGTTGGTTTGAAGGTCCCCATGCTTAACATCCACTCGCACCATGCAAGTTGGTAATTGAAAAAGTTCGGGTCGTTTTCATCGGAAACTCTTTTTATTTGCTTTTCAATTTGTTTCACCGGCCCCTAAAGTACATGTTGTATCTAGAATAACTTTCTTACTGAAATTTTCAAAAACTTTCCTAATACGCTCTCTACCGTGGCCTCATACGTATGAGATTCGCTCCTTTATTTTGTAGGTGAATCGTACTTGTGCTATTATTAGATGCGGTTCGAAGAGACCGTTTAAAATTTACTTTTTAACATTGACGTCAATGTGTGTAAATAATTCATCGTGTTAAATAATAAATAAAAGGCCATTTATGAAAGGTCATCGTATATTTAGGCAACGTATGCCCTAATTTTTTGTCGGATGGAATACTGTATTGATTACAAATTTATTGCTTCGGTTTGTTGGGCAATAAAATGGCAGTAAAGTATCCGTGTGTACATATTTTACTTTTCAGTGAGTAAATCACTGAAAATGAAATGTACATTGAACAAAAAATGTACATTGAATATGTATACATGAACTAGATGACATCAAATCTAATAGAAATCTGCGCATTGCTTTATAAAACAGTACCTGGTATTGCTTTAGCAAATTTACTGACGAGCTCATTGGTCGAGTGTTTAAGGTTAAGTGAAGTTAATAAGTTAAATTAAGTTAAGCCTAAGCGCTCCGTCTCAAACGTCCCGGGTTGGATTCTCGGCTGAGCCAACTTTGGAAATGAACTTTAAAGTTGGCTATGGTCTGGGTCTGCCAAATAATGCCAACGCATTCTTTCGTCTTTTGGGCATACTTAAATAACAGCATGTGTAGTGCTAAATAAATATAATATAATTAATACTTACATATCAGTTAAGTAATGACTTTAATCCGTCTCTTATAATATGTTGCAACTACTAAGTCCTTTTAAACTATGCGTCCATATGTGTTATTACCTACGTGTATGTTATTACCTACCTGATATTTTTTATCGCAAACAGTGGACATTTAATAAACTTATTAATAAACCAGTATACAAACATTGGTCTAATAACAAGGAATTTTTAAAATTGCTTTCTACTCCATACCTACTTCATATGAGGCTATTACAGCTATTCGATTCCTTTATTACCCAGTTCTCTTTATCTATTATCCATTTTAATATCGCAACTTTAACAACTAACTTAACTTTAACTTTTAACAATGATTGGCACGAAATGAGATAACAAAATGAATCTTATTTAAGAGAATAACTGGATTCCTAATTCTAACATACCTTTTTGTAACAACATTTTATATCCAAATTAAGTAGTAAGATTTTGTTCAGCATGTAGTTTATAATTTTTTTTAGAAAATATTTTAAAAAAAAACTTTAGATGTATATATTTGTTATTATTTTGTAGGTAGTACAATACCTCTTATTTAATAATTTATATCAAATAGGTGAGAATCTGAAAAAAAAATGGTTTTTTTAGGTGTTAAAATAATAAATTGTTAAAAACATATAATATAAAATTAATATCGGTCCATAGTATGTTCATTCGCAGAAGTGGAATTGACAGAAAAAATAATGCCCATGTTGTTCATGCGTATCACATTTTTAATGAAACCGTACAATGCCAAAACAACCAACGTTCCGCTGAGTTTTCATAATCTGTAAGGTATGCGAGTACTATTCTACCGGTTTGGAGTGGTATTAAACGAACACGGAAATAACAAGTACTTATAAGCACGTCAAATTTCGCATTTATAATATTAGGATTATATTTTTGTAGGGTTGTGTGTTGTGAAAATTCGTGAAAAAAGGGCTTAGTTACACTTTCGCAACTTTTGTATAACTTTTAGACTAGTCTATAACATAAAAACTCAAAGTAAGCATGAAAAAAAAGAGTGTTATCCGAACTTTTGAGAAACAAAAGAAATATCTTATGGTTTTAGTTAAGAACTTTTTTTATAGTAGGTATTGAGCAGCATGTGGGTTGATGATCGCTAACGTCTGATAGATACAGGAGCAACATCAGGTAAAAGTCGCAGCCGATTCATCAAATGCAGACTACAGTCACTTTCCAAAGACCGTATTTATTGCAGCATTTTTACAAGATCGTCAACTAATTTTCACAACTTTTCAAGTATAATCCTTGATCCTTTTGTACTAGGTTTTATCATTAAACATGTATTTGTATATGGCTTCCATAATATGAAAGTAGACAGTTAGTGCCTAGTTTGAGACAACAAGATGTGTGGTCTATTTGTCTTCTGAAGAGTAGAGATTATTATAATAATTGAAATAGCAAAAAATATACACTAATTTTAATTTAATGTGTATTTAAAAAATAAATTAATAAGGTACACATAACACTTTAACACGATTTGAATTTAAATAACTTCAACATCGAAGTGCAAAAACGCAAGTTGAAACATAAATTTACAATTTCACAAATCACGTACAACATAAACCCAACATAAATTAACATTCGCACAGTTCTTTCTGTTAATTCAATTCAACAATAATATAGCGTTTACACCACGTAATTAAAGTCGGAAAAATGTTGACTTAACGCTGTAAGTTTTCATGCAACATATTTCGCTAGTAGACAATGTATAGAATGCAATGTGAGTCTTAAAATTGAAGGGGAAGACACAAAGTTCTTTGGCGAGCTTGTGTGTGTGGCGTCGTTTTATAAGTGAGCCGCATGTATAATTGAGTCATTAGCAACAAGGTAACACAAGAGGTGAGAATGCGTCAAAAGGTGCAAGCGATAAGTAAATGCAATTTCCTTCCAGTCTGTGATCTAAAGTAACTCCATTTAAAAGTCTATCTTGCCCGAGTTTCATATAAATTGCTAGCTACACGCTCCCGGCTTCGCCAGGGTTCAAAATAAAAACTATCCTATCTTTTAAGTTGGACCAAATTACACATAGTTACGAAGTTTCATCAAAATCGGTTCAGTAGTTTCGGAGTTCATCGAGGACACACAACGTGACACGTAATTTATATAAATATAGAAAGATATGAGTAGTGGCGGGGTACATTGTTTTCTACAGTCATAAATAATTGTCAGTCCTTTATAAAAATGATGACGTATGTTGCCGAAACGTGGCCTCTCACGGCAGGACTTATCCATAAGTTTAAAGTATGGAGCTTTGCTATGCTCGGAGTATCTTTGGTGGATAGGATCGGGATTCGCTGAATTTCTGAAATTCGCCGAAGAACCAAATTTGTGGACATTAACTTCTCAATATTATTCTTCAGTGCTATTTTGTACAAAATTTAACTACAAAATAGTTTAAGCCGTTCGGTTCACTTTTCACATATACCGAAACATTCATCATACGATAAGGAACACAGCTCCGTTTATTATTCACGAAACATTGTCGCTTACATATGACATTACTTTGTAACACGTAAGGCACAATTTACAATGCGCCTATGCCATTCTCCGGACGACCGTTCTATACATACCGTGTCATGTTACCGAATGTAAGTGTTGATGTAGCTGAAAATAACTTAAAATAATTTAAAAAAAAAACAAGCAGACAACTACTTGACAAAACTTGATTGATTTTATGTTACTAATAAATTATAATAATATGTAAGCTGATTTAGGTATTTGTATTATTGATTCTCTGACATTTGTTAATTCATTTATAATTTAATTAATCAAAATTAATGTTGTGCTTTCCTATAATTTAAATGCATACTTGTAATGTTCCTCTCTGTGAGTGTTGTATACTGTGTTTAGGTATGTCTTTAGTTGGTAAGCCTTTTTTAAATAAATAAATAAATAAATAAATAAATAAACTACATATGAAAGTAAACTTACTAGATATGATAACATGGTATACACCTCTGACCAATAAAATAGTTTAATATCAACATCAAACTTTTTTAATTGTCTGTCATTATGAAGTTCATGTTAAATAATTATGTTCTATTTATTATAGTCATTGTGTGTCAGTGTCATATCTATATTTTCTCTTGTATTTCTTGCCATCAATAATTTTTTGAAGCTTAGTTTTCACTTCTGACGTGCAGTCCAACGACTGACATGTTTTTTTTTTTAAATAGGACTATAGAATTATGATTATTATTAGAAACACTTACTATTTTACAATTATCGGAAGATTATTATTTATAGATTACTAGCGACACACTCCCGGCTTCGCCCGGGGTCAAATTTTTTTGATAGACCGATTTTAATTCAGTTCTTGAGTTTTTGAAACATACACAAACCAACTTAACATTTTTATATATAAAAAGATGTTTAGTACTTAGTAGCAGGGCCTATTTAGAAATAAGAATTTCCACTTCCTAATACTTTTACTTTTCAGTAGATGACGTTCGTGGCGGACCTGTCGTTAACAGCTGCGCCATGCATAACTGTTATACATTCCGTGCTCTTGTGAGAAATAGTCATTAATCATTAATCATTAATTGTTATTAATCGTTAATCAGCGACACTGCAGGACTTAGTTAATAATTTCAACATAGCAAAGTTCTCAAAGTAACTCCTTTTATCCTATGGCATTACTCTTCACGGTATCAGGATTGGCAGCGTATTTGCAGTCCCAATGTGGTTGCATTTGTTAATAAGCGACAGTTATGTAGCCATATACCATAAAGTGGACCGTCAGTCTGCTTGCCGAACATTACTTAAAAAAGTTTTCAAATATATTTTTTCAACTTAAGTTTTCTTTGGAATACTCTTAAAATGTTATGCAATAACAGATTCACTTTTAAAGTTTTCCTGCTGGGAATTGAACCCGGGTAATCTGAGTCACAGAGCGCTAAGGCAAACACCGACTAATGCGCTCGTCGTATACATGTGCAGTAACGACTCTAAGCAAGAGAAAGTGGAAGAAGTCATAGCCATTTCTGAATCATACTATGAAACGCATCAGCAAACATGCAGTTATTTTACAATTATATACACAAGTGGTTTACCAAACACCCAAAACGGTTTCAATGTCCAATAGGTATATAATATCGTCCGCAGCAAAGTAAACATCCACCATCTTTGAATTCCACATTCAAATCACTGCTGACACAGTAGCTATACGTTACGCAATAAAATAATTCTGAACTATAACATGAAATGTTATTAAGGCGGCTAATGGTGATGTTAGAGCTTTACACGTCGTAATAAAATGACATGTTTCATTTATGTGTAAACTGGACGACGTTTAAAATGAAACGGTAATTGACTGCCTTACCCCTAATCGCTAAGCAAACATAGCTAACATGGCTCTACCTGTATCGGTCTTCCGACGTCATTAACCTCGCTCTAATAAAACATAATCATTTTTAACAACTATGATAAATTGATAATAGAAAGATTTTTGATAATAGAATTCGTCCTTTTGAAGCCAAATTGAAAGTAAATTTATAAGACAGCATTCTTTTATATTAAGTACCATCGACCATATGAATAATTGTGCCAGGGCAACTAGGGCAATATAGTTGTAGGACATTGAACTATATGTTATTCTAAAAATAATTGTTGTAGGGCAATATAGTTTATTACCTGTATAATATAATTGTACCTTTTACCTTTTCCGTGCGATCGTCTAGAAATATAGAAAAATGCATAATTTTCTTTGATTTTCATTTTTCAACGCGGACGAAGTCGCGGGCACCTGTTAGTATGTTATAATATGTTTCTTAAACTAAAACAGAATCTAATCTGCACAAAACATTTCTAAAAAAACTGTTTTCTGTTAGAACTCCTAGTTCGGATATGTAGGATGCGTTCACGTCTATTACCAGCGCTTAGAATCATACTCACTCTATAAATCACCATAGCCAGCCAAAGTTAACTTCAGTCAGAACAAGTCGATGTCGATAAAGCTGGGGCGGACCCAATTCCCATTTCAAACTTTTCGTGTGCACTTGAGAGTGAAACAGCTGTGCATATCTTTCTGTGTAACCATTCAGCAGTGGGAGAGTAAAGGTAGCTTCAGCAAAAACGGCGTCAGCGAAATCAGCGAAATGCATTGTCCATCGACAGAGCGGAACATAGTGCGAGTGAACGCGACGGCGCGCGTCCGCTGGTGAATTGTCATTCGTTTTTGGTAGAAGCTGCGTTGCCCGCCGTACTTAATTGCTGTATTGTTAATTACGTAACGTTTCAACGTTCACCGCATAGTATTGTGACCAATTCGCATTTAAACCGCCATTATAAGTTTTAATTTAAGGCCTTTATATGCGGTGTTGCATCATTCGCGACGATAGAAATTATCTTCGACGCCACCCGCTCTATAGTACTAACTAGTCCGTTAAACATTTTGCGTAAATAGGCCGATGGCGGCTTAAAAGCATGTCAATTTTCGGAAGTCGATGTCGTTTATATCCGATGTAAACAGAAATGAAGCTGATTTGGCTCGTGCAATTGCATTAATTTTGTAAAATGTAAAAGCGTTTTGCAATAAATGTGATCACATTCAAGCAGCTCATAAAATTTAAAACAATTCAACGAGAAAACAAAACAGTTAACATAACTATTGTGTTAGGAACAACTCGAAATTAGGGATCTAAGTTAAAATTAATTTTACTCGAAATTTGTTCGAAGAAGAATGAAGATGGAAGAATTCAGTACACAAGATGATATTTGCTTTATAGAAAAATTGCAGTCAACATTTTGGCTAATTACAGAAATATATTTTCGTCTATAAATTTATTATTTTCTTGATGCGATTTTATGCTTTTAAAAATTGGATGTATGCTATTTAAAAGTTGAAAATAACCCAAACGTCTTTGAAAGGGTCCCCTTAATGTACTTGATAAGGTGTTACAGTTATTGATATCTAATGTTAAATTGGAATAGACGTAATGCATAACCAATGCAGCTAAAATAGTGACACTTATTTATAGCTTAAACTCATTGGCAAGCAATTGAAAGTATAACTGTTGTTTGCAAGCGTGTCGAAAGAAATTCGTCGCAGTCGGTGATAGATTGAGAAATTACAATTAGAACGTTTACCTAGCGATAGTCATCAATTATCAAATAAAGAAGACAATCAGATCGTTCAGCGTTGCAAAACGAGATCCAGGTGTAACAAACCTTTAAGTGTCATTTATAAATGAAAGGTTACGACATCGAACACTATTTCGAAGCGGTTATTGTCTGTTAAACTGTTTGCGTAACATAACTTTGCAAAAAGATATTTTATTAATAAAAGCTAAAAACCTTCCTCGTAATTGCTATTTCCATCATTGATGACCCTATGAGAATAAAATGGGTAGTTTAAAAGAAATTAGTGGATAAACAGACAGGGGCGAACAGTGGCTCTGTTTAATGTACTTACCTATAGATAAATATATATTAAGAAACACACAAATCACAACACGCTTTGAAATGGACGGGGACCATATGGAAAAGACATTTTCCTACAACCCTACAAAACTAGATAAGAAATGGTTTGGCTGGAAATAGATATAAAGGTCAACAAAAAAAGAGATGGCTGATACTGTCTAAAAATTCTCTATGCACCAGTGGTCTCGTTGAAATCGATTTAGATTTTTCTGAGAAAAACCTATTATAGATAAAAAACAGACAGATGGACAAACAAATTAAACATATGATTGCATTAGATAAAATGCAAATTAATTACGTGAGCCTAAGAAAAACAATATATTTGAAATACATGACCAATATAATTATAACACTGAAATAATTGAATCTCAAAACTTTCCATTTTCCATCCTGGTTTTATTTCAAATCCTTTTATTATACTACATACCAGGGTATGTTTTTCCTAGTATGAGCGCAAAAGTAGTTAAAACCTAAACGGTATCATCAAGACGACCATCAACCTGTCTGACGACCTTTACTGATATCAGTAAGGAAATATTCTTATCTTAATATAGATGGGTATATGATACGGCAATAAAAAGAGCTGACATCAATAAAAATACTAAGGCATTACTTTCGAAATTTAAAAGCAATCTTCTTTGATATTTTTGATTTCATTCTAAATCGAAACCAGTGTTTATTTTCCATATGATAATTTTCTTTTACTTGAGTTAGTTTATAAGAAAGTGACATGTGACAGATGTCATTGGCGTCACTTGAGATGAGTACTTCAGATTTTAAATAAATTACTAGAACAAAATCCCATTTATGATGTGCCAAGATGGCCAAAATAATAACAATAGAAATGGCAAATGTTATTCGAGTAACAGATACTTCATGAACACATAGAACCTTAATGTCCAGCTTCTCCTATGTTCATACCTTGTTAGCAACAATAATAATATCATAACTATGTAGTTGCAACGAAGTAACAAGTTTTTATGATCAATTCGTATCGACGCAAATTGTTCGTTATTAGTTGCATTGATATCATAACAAGATACGACCGTTTGACTCGAAACATGTGCGCGCAATCGCGAGCAATGACGCGCCATCGTACATAATGATTCGGTCTATTTAAAACAGTCTAGATTTCAATGAAGATGCCTAGATACTAACTAAGCATTTCAACAACAGACATATTATATAAACTATATATAAACATCAAAGTACACTGCACCTTTTCTATTGAGAGAATAATTTCAAATTTACAAGCAATTAAGTGTCAATGAATTATTTCTTATTTATAGCATTATTTTTTTATGTTGGCCGTCAGACAGGCTGACGGTCCACTTGATTGTAGGTGGCTATCGTCGCCTATAACACAAGCAACGGTACTGGTGCCTAAGTAAGCTGCCGACCATATTAGGATTAACGACAAGAGATTAAGAATGCCCTGGCATCCCTATTCACTCACCTACACAACAACACACATGCTGTTATTTCACGGTGGACGTCTGTAAAAAGGGGCCACCGGGCCCTTAAATTTTACTTTTTACAGTCGCCAAACGGGCAGCCCAAATGACTGCGAAACGCAGTATGCCACTACTTGCCAGATCCAACCATAGCTAACTTTGAAAAGTTTATTTCCAAATTGAATCTGTGACCTCTAAGTAAAGCACCTTATAACAGTGTGCTAAGTAAAGCTCCTTATAACAACTCGATCAATGGGTTTGTCAAACTTAAAATTTAAACTTTAAATAATAATGAAGTACTTGGGTGCTGTAAATTCTAAGATAATGAATGGATATTTGCAATTAAAGACTAAAAGTTTTGTATAACCAGATCAATTTGAAAAATGCTGTAACACTTGTAGAGCATTCGGCACTACCGAAGTCATAAACTGAGCAGCCCGTATTTTTTTTTTGTCTACAGACAGGCTGGCGGTCTATGTGATAATCGGTAGCCAAAGCAAAAGCAGCTATAACACAAGCAATGCCACATTAGGACTTCTATGATATGCTGTGACATTAGGACATTAGGACGCTACATTAAGACTTTAGCGCTGCCGACTTTAGGATTGAGAATAAAGGATTGGGAAAGAATAGGAAAAGATAGGATAAATAGGAAATCTTACAAAATACTTCCATGACATAAAATAATATCAGAACCCATTTCTTTATCCCTTTGCCCTTTTATCTTAATTCTATAATACTGTAATTAATTATCTATTTTATAAGATTAATTAATTATTTTAATTAATTAAGTTTTTTTTATACGGAGGATCTGTTACACTGGCAAGTCATGTCGTACTGTTAGACGATCCATTGAATCTAGAAAAACTATTTTAACGACATGATCAATCGATGGTATTATACTTACTTGGTTTGTCCATTACCGCGATTAATAGTTTATAGGTATGCCTAACAGCTGAAAAACTAGAATGAAGTCAATGAACTTGCACGTTCAATTTGAACCGGACATTGAAGATGAAAGTCATTGAAAAGAATCGCGCCAAAGCAAACGCAGCATCTGCCGTTTACAAAATAATCGTAAATCAGTTTAATTACTCTGTGGCTTTTGTGATTTATGTTCGACTGTGATGTTTCTCGGTAATTATTTTAACAATTTTAATAATTACTTTATTATCTTATGAATTATTACTTTTAAATAGTTTTTTTTTTTTTTTCTATTATTACAATAATGACACTAAAAATATATAGCTATTTACCTACTCACTGGGTTTTTCAGAGTTGTAAGTTCAATAGGTAATGACAAAATAACAAAAAAAAAAAACTAGATTTGGCCGTAAAGTTTTGGAAAACTCAGTGTAGTTATAATTAATATAATGTTCGGTCTAATGCCAAAACTTAATTCATATGTGATGTTTATTATTGAAATGCGTCAACCACAGAATCCTGTAATTACCTATAAAAAATTTATATACATACTAGCAACCCGCTCCCGACTTCGCACGGTTACAATTTTATATTGAGGTCAATAATTGAGATGAAAACTATCTTTTAAGTTGGACCAAATTAAAAATAATTACGAAATTTGTTCAAAATCGGTTCAGTAGTTTCGGATTTTATCCCGAACATACATCGTGACACGAGATTTATATACATATATAGTGTATTAATACTTATATAAGATATTCAACTTAGAGATTAAAAGTGTATTACTTAAAATCTGCCACAGATGCCGTTAAGAAAATTGTCACATGAATCGAAATAACGGTAGGAATTTTCTGATATTAATTACGTTCTTGTCGTGGTTTAAAGCACAAATATTTCAATGACAATTTATTCTGTCAGTAGATGGTAGCTAAAATAACATTCTTTAACTACTTACGCTTTTCTTATTAATTCTATGAGTACACTAAACAAAAGTAGCAAGTTGACTTCTGCTTTTAAGAAAGATCTAGCACAATAATAATAAATCAATCAAAGTAACTAGTTGCAAACAACAAAACAATGCTACTGAGCAAAATAAAGTCGCTAAATAGCCGCTTATATATTATCATATTTATATGTCATTCATTCATTACATTAGCGTTTAATCGCAGTAATGGCAGCTATAAATCTTTTAAAATTTATTAAGTAGATTAATATCACTGAGCATCGTTACAGGGCTTCAGTACTAATAAACATAAAACGACAGTAGGTGAACTTAGACCGTGTTTTCGGACTACATCTAATTACTGGAGATTTTCCGCTATATTAAATTGCAATTCGCAACTAAGTAGGGACTGAAATTGGAAAAAATGTCTGCGTATCTATAGGAATTTATCATTCTTGTCGTGTAGATCCTTGTCGTTTCTAAGCATTATTTCGCTACTAATTTATTGCTTGTTAATAAAACCTAAGCGTGGTCAGCATTTAGATATCACCTACTGTATAAAAATTCTACTATGTTTTTCATATTTCATCTACCTACTCTAAAATAAGATAAACGGCTTTGGCTATTTATTTTTTACTCACTCGACCTAATTATATAATAGTCAATGGTTTCCATTCAGTTGTTCAAAGAATGCACGAGTATAGTCAGATTGAGTGTACCTATAGTTTAAAGGTCGAAGATTGATTGCCTCGAAAGACCAAGTCGAAAGACAAAGTAGAATTATACTCATCTAAGAATTCAAATAACTTTTTGAAAGCCCCTGAGGTTTGCTATTTGTGTGTTCATTAGCATTTCGAACTATACAACTATATCTACTATTATATAATATAATAAAGCTGAAGAGTTTGTTTTTTTTTTGTGATTTTTCTCTGGAAACATTTCTTTAAAAAATATTTTTTTATTAAAAAGCCCAATTTAAATAGTTCTTCTAGAAGCTGTCTATTTTTAGTACCTGGTACCCATGGTCTTGTACAAAGTTTTTATTTGCATTCCCCTAGTATTGCTTGTGCAAAGAATAACCATATTATTCGTATCATATATGATTATCTTAATTTAAAAATATATCTTTATGAAGAAAAGATCAGACAATTGGTATTAGAGTTCAAAGATAGTTCAAAATCAATGGTCTATCTATAAATAAATTAACCTTTGCAAATCTATATGTATATCAATATTCCCATAGTGGATTTATAGCTTCGGAATCAGTCAGTCTGGAGTTAACTTAAAATACACTGTAAAGGCCACATTATTTTTCTCGACAAAGCCGATTCGACTTTCAAAGTGACTTGTGGAGAACCACAAACGTTAGTCTCCTTCTTAAAACCATTACGAGTACAATGCCAAGAGATTCTATATTATGAGAAAGCTTTGCCGGACTATGGTCATATTAGAGAAGTACCTATCAGAAAAAAAAATCTATAAGTAACACGACGAACAAATTTTCAATCTGATTAAAGAAGGTAAGTATTAAAATTATTACCTATAGTCTTTGTGAGCATGACTATTATTATTATGAGTACGTGTTTTTAATATCCGATGCCCGACGCAAAAGGGACATTATTTAAGTTTGATCTATGTGTCTGTGTGTGTTTATATGTGTGTGTCGTCATCGTAGTTCCCAAACGGCTGGACCGATTTCGATCCTTTTTTTGTTTGAAAGCTGACGTGATCGTAATTGTGCTTAGTTATAGTTTACGAAGATCTGTTCAGGCGTTTGAAGATCAGCAGCCCATTTCCTAGTTGAAGAAGGGATCTCACTAACTTCCACGTGTTCGATTGATGTATAAATTTATTATACTGTAAAATTTGGTTACTTTAATGCTATATTCATTACATGGTAACCTTGATCTGATGCTGCAGCATCTAGTAGCCTATAGAATAACAAACTCTTATAGCTGGTGTGATGAATGTGATTGTGATTATGGTTATGAACGACAAATTGTGACGTCACACTTGTAAAAAAGTATGCTCACCATGTCAATCTAACTACGCGTAATTAGGTGATAAAAATTTTCAAAACAATTGCACACGCCGAAACTATAACCGAAAATTGTAAATATCGTAAAGGCATGAACTTTTACATTGGATTATGTTATTTTATATGTACCTATACCTAAAAACAATTATTCCTATAATAATTATACCCAAGACACCGGAAACTCTGTGGATATTTCTCGTATAAATTCACGCCAGATGTTGTGAGAGGATCGACTATTTATAGACATGACACTAGCATGTTAGTTTTGATTAATTATTTAGTTAACAAATTAAATTAATGTTCAGACAGAAGGCACTCAATATTTACATACGAATAACACTTCGGGGGGCATATTCGAAGTGCCTTCGGCACATTTATTTATTTCGTGAATTTAGGCAGATAATACATATGTATTTATGAGAAACTAGCTGTCGTCCGCGTTGAAAAATATACCCATTCTATACTAATATTATAAAGAGGAAAGATCTGTATTTTTGTTTGTAATGAAACTCAAAATTACTGGACCGATTTTAAAAATTCTTTCATCTATAGAAAGCTACATTATCAGCAAGTAACATAGGCTATATTTTATAAAAATTACACGGACGAAGTTGAGTGCAACAGCTAGTCATCTATAAAAAATAATCCAAGAAAATAATACATGAAAATAGAACAGCAACAGACATGAAATAACAAAATAATATACTTTCAAGGCAATTTGAGAATAATAATATTAGTCTCATTACTCCGTGATGTAATACAATTTCATGGGGTATTTATTGGACTAACATCGAGTAAAAACACTCGTAATGGCCAGTTTATATTAGGAGACCTAAGGGCTAAAGCTATTTGGATTGATTCCAGTAGCGTCGCTTTCTATTTTCTTTTATGTCATTTTGTGCCGACGATGTTGAAGTCTTTTTGCTAGCAAACTCCGTATAACAAGGTGGTGTACTCGTTGGAAATTTATCATCCGTAGACTTTGTCTCGTTTAATCCGCTCATACCACGATTTAAAGTTAACTACCCATCCGTTTCTGCAACTCTGCTCCGCTACTCCTAACAAGACACTACTGTTCACTATAAAACTTCTTATTGTACGTTGTTAAGTAATATTCAAGTTCACTTCAACTTTCAAAAATCTCGCAAAATGATAGTAAATATTTCATGATAAGTATGAGTAAATGTTTATTTCACTTTTATGATCCTTTTGTAACGGATATCCAAAAGTTTCTTCATAGAAAATATGAAAATAAGGAAATTAATATTAACTAGGTAACTATGTACAATTTTACATAAAATATATGTATGGTCAATGAAAATAACTATAAATACAGAGATCTATCGGTGCTAATAGGTCGACTTAGCTCAAAGATACAGTCAACCAACGCAAGAATAAACGGGACCTAACTGTGGTGCAACAGGTGGGCGTCAGAGTAGATGTGTGTTGAACAGGAGACCACCGTCGAGTCGCCCTGTGGCTCGCTGGTCTGATAATTTCAAGGTAGTTGCTGGCTGTGTACAGTGGAAGAAGGAGGACTGAGTGTAGCGCTCAATTAAAAAGGCATGTTACGCCTAACAATGGACGCTTGGGATGAATATAAAATTATATTTTTTGATCTTTGAGTTGTATAAAATGAAAAACTTTATCACGGAAGTAACATAGATGCACTAAATTAACACACATGTATTTACTGTGGGAATCTAAAAGGCCCATTCCGTAACCAATTACTCATTACATTCCACTGTCAAGAGACGAGAATCGATGTAGAATAGACATACAAATGTCACCTCGAATAGGCACGAGTAAGAACCGCAGACTTAAAGCAACAAACAAAACATAAGGCTGGTTGGGTCATCGCAGTTATGCATACACAGGGAATAAATAAATCAAAGTCTTACTCGTGATTGAGTATCATTATTCGACCTGGCCACTACTTAAACAAATCGTGTGCAAATACTCAAACCCACGTCCAAATTTTGATCACGACTTGTACTAAAAGCAAAAACTTTTACTTTTCCGTATTCCAATGTCCTACGCTTTTAATCGAAATTTGATTCTAATTGATATCAATATTTAATTATTTTTATTTTTTGTATAATGTACATTTACCTAGAAAGCATACTATACTGTTAGCACATTATACAGTCCACGTTTTGAAAACGAACCTGAACAAATTCAAAGCATATTCAAAGATCTTTCAGTAATGCTAATAAGGCTTCAATAAATTCCATTTATTATGTTTGTGAGGGAATGGTAGTCTATCGAGAAGGTCCAAGAGCGGCACTGGTAGGTAAACTCAATATGGCCGCAACGTGCCCGAGATGCAAAACCGTAAACCAAAGATAGACGCATGTTACCTGCGACATGTCATCAACATAAATAATGTATTACGTCCCGGGGCGTCGAGCCTGAATTATTCAGCGGTGACGGCCACTTTATTAAATTTGCCGTTTTATGAAAATAATAAGTAAGTTATTTACGAAAAGATTAGGCGCTAAATTAATATTTATGTATGAATTAATAGGTTTAAAACGTCCAGTGTGCTATTTAATTGATATATTACCTACCGAAAGGTAACACGCGTTAAATTGGGATTGCATTATTAGTGAAATTACATCGGTTTGATTATGAAACAGCGGTATTGTTGGTTGATGAAATGTTGAAATTATCGAACTAATAATGAGTTCGTTAATGAGCCTTTTTAATTTAACTAAATTTAATTGTTGTACTATCTTTTCTGTTGTTTCTCTAATGAACCTAACCCATTGTATTGAGTAACATGTAATAAAATAACTTTGTAATATTAACTGACTTTAAAATTTAAATAAACCAATATTATTTTATATATCATTATTATAGATTATTAATAGGTACCTACTGGTTTGGATTATCTAAATTAAATGTAAAACGATATTTATTAAGTAATGAATTCGTAGTAATCTATTACAATACATGTAATTATATACAAGACTAGCTTCCAGCCCCTGGTTTCGTTTGCATTAAAAAATAAACCTATGTTCCAAATTTCAGCTTTCTAGACTTATAATTGTTGGCAGTGCGTTGATAGTCAGTCAGGACAAATGGTTTTATAAGTACAGATAAGCATACAATAGAGCATGAATCAAAATAATAATAAATTTGCTTTTTTGTAATTCGGTTAAATTTTGTTTAAAGAAAGCAAAATTTTCGTATCAATTATTCAATAACTTGTTTTATTTAAAGCAATTAATATGTAAAACAAACGGTTTACAAAATGATCGGATGCCGCAAATAGCATGTATATTGTAGACGTTGAATTAGCCCGCATACTCTCTGGTAAGCCGCGAAGCGTTCTAGAGAGCCATCGAGAATTGTAAGGACGGCAAGCGCGCCGCTCCTAACCCCACGGTGCTAACCGGGTCAAAGAATTCGCATATTATAACTTAATAAATAAAAATATTTTTACACGTCTCATTCTCGCAAAATCATTTACAAATTAAAGTGCAGTTAAAGTGTTTCGGGATCTTTATGATATGGAAAATTCGATACTTCAAAAGACGAAAAAATATATAACTAATTTAAGTACAAATTCAATTCAATTCAATTCTTACTTCAAATTCAAATTCATATTTAGTATTTTATAATTGATTGTACTCGTATGCAAACGCGAAGTCGAAGTCAAACATAGGTCAAGTACAGTACAAGGAAAATGCACTTTTTTCTTAAACATAAACACAAAGCAAATAGTTCTACTATTGAGGAACATATTTATTATTTTGTTATCTACGATTTGTTTCACATTTACTCTACAAACTCTACAAGTTTTTTTTTTTGTTAAATTGTATTTTATACCCAGTGAATTGTATTTTATAAATACGAGTAGAAAATAATATTATATTTTCTGTAAATAGGATTTAACATTATACTACCATTACACGACGTACTAACAATAGACAGAGCAAATAGACGAGCCAATTGGTCGAGTGGTTAAGGTGCTTGCCTTATAGTTCCGACTCTAGGGTCCCGGGTTCAAACTCGGCAGACCCAATATGAAGATGTACTTTTAAAATTTGCTCTGGTTTAGGTGTTTATAATTATTTTATTTATTTATTTATTCATTATCCACACGTATTCACATACAAAATGATTAAAATGTCTGGAAACCATTACCGATTAGGTTTGTCTAGACATTTACAAGAAAACAAATCAATCCGGCAAGAAAACAAACAATTGTAGTGGCAGGACGCAGTCATATATTGGGCAGCCCATATGGCGACAGTAACCACCGCTTCAGAATAAACCACTGCGAAATAACATCCGTTTCCACGTGCCTTCCTAATCCTACTTATACTAAATCCTATTAAGGTTGGCGACCACTTCCACCACCTTCATTATTGTTTTTGTTAATTAGTGACAAGATCCATCATCCCGTCTGTCTTTACGGTGGCTGTAGCCACCTACCAACAATCAGTACTTACATAAAAATATACAAAATGCATAATTGTTTTATGCTTGCAAGCATCGAACTATGTCCCGCCTATATGCACTTGGTGCTTTTTGTTGGTGCTAGTTTGACGCGTTTGTTAGATTCTATGCTTGTTATAGTTCGATGCTCCAAGAAAAAAAATTAAAAAAAATTTTTTTTTTAAAGAAAACCAATATTTACTTACTGAATGTAATATATATTATAATACTGAATTGTATTACTTAAATCGAGCTAGCAGTGCAAAGTTTTGAGCGTGGCGGGAACATTGGAGAGAAGGAAGGGAGTGAGGCGAAAGGAGCCTACTGGCAAGCCTTGTATCTGTCAAAGAATTTTGAAGTGTCATCGAGCAGTGAATGGCTCCACTGCAGTCGGCAGCCACTTACACACGGCGCGGTTCTCGACAGATGCTTGCCTCAACTGTTTTACTGATGTTTGACGTCTTTTTGTTGCAGACTAAAATGAGACAATAGCGGATGTACCGATCGGTAACAAAAACACACTACATGAATTCCACTTTATAATAAGTGTCATTTATTTTATATATTCCTGCTGTACTTTACATTTTTTTAAACAATTACTGTATCTCAAAATTATACCAGATTTTGTAAGCGATATAAAACACAGAGATATTGACATTGCCTGATTCATTTCATAATCATTCAAAAAACATAATAAATAAAACAAAACAAGATTCATAACCAAAAAGTATTATGTATATAGACTGAAATGATAATAACCATTGACTTATATAAGTATCATACTTATTATACGGCAAAGATATATTATTTCGATGACATATACGGACTTACCACGAATGTCTTGCGAAGTAAACAGTGCTTTGTTGAAACAACATTTGTACCAGAATTGATTGAGATAAATTAGAAAATCATATAAGACGAGAATATAATGAAAACCTAATAAGAATCAAACAAAATTTATTGTTAAATCGATCCGTGTTATAATGATGAGAGAAATGAGCGAACTGGGTCGACTAGGGTCGAGAGCGACACTGCCAACCGAGCACATCTGTCCACTCAACACAACAGTTGCGCTCATGAGCCCCTTGACAACACATTGTTACTGCCATTCTAGTGACAAGATAACGCACTGAGTACTGTATAAAATTAATAGACTTTAATGAAGTTCGTAACATCTAATTTTAAAATGCAGTCATCATATACAATGATTTTGCAATTAAAATATAAAATTCTACATACCCTCTCTCCTAACAGGTCTCTTTACCTGCCAGTTTATGAGAGTGCATGTGGCGGCTGATAATTTTTTATTATTTCTTTAGTACACTTTGAAACATTTTAAAAGTTACAAAAACTCTTCAAAAGGGTGCTATAAACAAAAGTTTGGGTAATTTCCTATCTGAATGCCTCATAAGTATAATTTATAGAGATTCTGGGAACGGTTTCTATGCTTTTTGCCATTTCTAATATAACAAAATATAGTAGTTGGTTTAGTAAGTTAAATTTAAGTTAAACGGACCTCTAAACCACATCATAATTATTACAACGGAAATTCCTTTAGATACTGATTCCAATGATTAAAATAAATAGGTTTTTTTTATTTAGATGAGTTAAATCTAGGACAATAGCATCAAGATCATTTCTAGTGCCTAACATAGTTAGTTCTTGTTTACTTTTAATATGGTAAACTAAACCATTCTCTATTTCTTATATTTCTCTGTTCAACGCTTTTATTTGTCGATCCTGCACTATTGGCTCGGCGTTGAGGACAGTGATTAACTGGAAATACATTTAGTATAGCAACTGAGAACCTACACATCTGTATTACATCTGAAAACAATATAGCTCCCGTACAGCAATCTCCGATACCAATTAAGACTACGGTCGGTTCGTACAGGCTGAAACGAATGGGGCTCTTCAATCAACGAATCAATCTACAATCGCGAACGGTCGCCACTTGCCAGCGACAGCACAACAGATTTATTGCTTTGAATGGATGGTAATTTTCAAATTTCAACGCCTGTTGAACGCCGTTTGCATTGCGTTCTGTATGCTCGGTGAGTCGATCATGATTCGATCGGTGATTAGAAGCTGAATCGGTAATTACTCTTTAATTTTGGACGGGCGGCAACATTTTAAATTAAAACGAACGCTACTCGAGCACGTTAAGACGATGTTCATCGATTTCAACTCAATACGAGTTTTGCTCGGCTCATGTTCGAGCTTAAGCCTGGTTAAGGTGCAGGGTGATTAAGTCGAGCAGACGTTGGCCCGACTACTTGCCAAAACCACTTCAGCCAACACTACGACGGCGAGGGTACACGTTATATTGTAGTTTGGCAATAGTCGCTCACTCTCTCTACGTGGTTTTCTGATTATATTGTACTACTTCACTATAATTAACACATTTTGCATTTATTTTAATTCATTTTATGCTAATTGCTTGAAAATATCAAGACCAACGTCACTATCTACGCAAATGATATTATCTAATGTTGTGTAGTATGTGTGATTGAAATAAAATAATTCTTCGTTTAAATCATTCCATTATTTAGATTTTATTTATATTTGTCAACAAATGAACAATAAGTAAGTATACAAATTGTAGAAGCCTTGAATGTAAAGTTATTGTATAAATATTAACATCTACTAATTTGAGACTTTAAATGTAACATGTTACCTTTGAATTTTAAAATATCATAACACGCTTTCTTTTAATAACAATAACAAGTCCTGAATCATAGACAATTAAAAAGTGATGAGTTTTTAATAGAAGATTGACATAGTTTACGTGTGTAATATATACTTATTAACATTGTGAATAATTTCATATCGACATTGGTAAGTAAGTTTCAGTTATGAACAATGTTTCATCAGTAAAAAATTGTATCGGCAAGAATGGCTGATTAAGTAGGAAATTTATAGATTATATATTATATTATAGAAAATATAGAAAAAAAAGCTAAAAAAACTACACTAAAATTAATTGCTTACAAACAAAAGTACCTACCATACTAAATCAAAACTAATTAGCCAAAAGTATGTATCTCAAGTTAATCTAGATTTTCCCTGTTCATATAAAACAATTTAGTGTCTAGTCAAATGTAACAAACATATTGCTAAATTTTAAAGTTATCGCAGTCACGTATCCGTGAAGCCACGGACGGCCACGAATCTTGAGAAGTTTCCACTCTATCCCCAGAGATCTCTTTCAGCGATTTACCTGAAAATAACAAAAAACAAATACGTTAATTTATTGCTCTGGACAGCAGCCAAACATTTCAACTAGCCGTCTAAGTTGGTCTTGTCACAAAGCGAATGAAAAAACCTATCAATTTTGTAATTTGTTGTTCCTGATCGGCTACCTAGCTGGTAGAGTTGAGTTGTAGGTTTACGTGGGACTGTGAACAGACAATGTAAAAGTCATTTATATCCCGTCATCGTGACGCGTGAGGCGTGCCAAGGCGTTTTCCAATACCCTTCATTTATCACACTCGCCTAGACATAATGAGACGCATCTGAGGCGTACGAATGGCTCTCGAAAAGATTTAAATTAATTTATAAATCGCTACTAATACTCTTAAATGTATTCGTAATTTAATTATAATAATAATATTTAATAATAGTTTATTATTATTAATTAGATAAAAATATTAGTAATAATATTTCAGACTTAATAAAAATATTAAATATAATAATTCAGACGATTTCATGTTTCTTTGCAGACCTCTGGAGATGCAATGTGCGCCCGCCGCTAATGATAGACGCTTGGTAAGGATAGATGAAGGACAAGCACGCGTGCTGTTATTTCACTTTGAAAAGGGTGGTCTTTCATTGGACGGGCAATATAATTAAAAACGGAAAACGCAGAAACGACTGCTAGATCCATAATGGTTAGTACACCGACTTAAAACTGCACTAGAAATCTATAGCAGTCACCTATCAGCAAGGAGACTGTCAGCCTGTTTGCCATCTTAATTTTTTACATTAAAATAAATATCCAGTTACATAAATCACGATTTACAAAATTAACAAACCCAATATCTATTAAAATGTTTAGTTAAATCTGACTTGCTAAGACAACGCTATCTGACACCTTCAAGTATGACAAAGAAGTAGTAAGTTGCGGTAGTAAGTTAAAACAGCAGTAAGTTGCAAGACAACCGTTGCAGTCGTAAAATGGACAGTTCATCTAGCTACAGTGGCAATGTATAGAAGACTACCTAACAGATATAACAGTATAACAGAGGTATAAAGGTAGGTGTGCTGTTGTTAGTAAAGCATGACACAATGCACATCCTAATATCCCACTTAGTCTTTATAGGGTCTGCAGTTTAGTTGCATGCACGCCCCATGATGTCGCTTGTGGACTTTCAGCCTGTCTGTCGACCTTTCATTCCAAAAGTATCTCTTTTTATATATGTAATATAAAAGTAATAAAAAGGAATGCTTGTTCACCAACAAAGCTAAATAAATGTTATTAGCGAAAAAGAAACAATTTGGTTAACATATATGCGCAACTAAAACTATTTGGCATACCATCCTAAAAGTTTGTTTTTACTATTTAAATTCGCAAATAGCTTTATGAAACCTTTGATCTGTGCCATAGCTTTGGAGCTGAGAATACGAATTTGTTGGGAATTTCGGTTCGAGTAGGTTAAAAATAATCTTTTATATACATGAACATTTCACTTTCCTAAAATCAAATATTATCTACATGAAGATTTCACTTTCCTAAAAAAAATAACTTGTAGTAGGTATATATTAATTTTTTTGTTTTTTTGTTTTAATAACATTTAGAGAATTTTATATTTAGTATATTTTGGTTAAATTCTAGTAAAATGAATACTCGTAATTACAAATTTATCATAGCACTAATGAAAGCCGCATTCAAATCGGTTAAGCCGTTATTGAGATACCGTTTTTAAACTATTTTTTTGACCTAGGTAACATAAGTACAATGTGTACAATTTTTTTAAAATTTAATGTACAAGCAGGTCGTAACGGTATATATTTGAAATTTCTGCTAGGAACTTTCTCTGAGTCTTTTGTATGTGTTTACCAGATCAAATTTATGAGTTGTACGTATGTAATTATAGTTGCTTTGCTCCATTATCGAGACGCGGCGCGGACGCATGATAAAGGTGGCACAGTCAGAGTCACGCGGTGCGAAATGACGCGCGACGGAGTGCGGGCGCGGCCGTGCGTTTTGCGTGACGCGTGATGACGTGCGGATGACGCTAGTCGTTCCGCCATCTTTACCATACAAACAAACAGTACGCCAACTTTATATTTTATCAAAAAATATATTTTTAAATTTAAACATTTGTAAAAAAAATGTATTTTATTTAAATTAAAATCCGCCGTAGATCGCTCTAAGGAGCTTATAAAGCTCTTGGTGACATAGTTTCATATAAAACTAGAGATTATAGCTTATATAGTTTCTTACAACGATCAAGTCACTTAAAATAGTCTCAACTGTGTCATTACAGTTTTAATAATAACAAGGTAGAAAGCCCATCTGGCGGCAATAACCAGTAATCCCTTTACAGAATGGATTACCATTAAATAACAGAGCGTGCGTAGTTGTGTATAATTATTACTTGACAGACCGAAAAATTTATTATTCTTATTGAAGGTTTTAATGTAAAAAGGACAAAAATAAAAAATATCAAAATTTGAGATCTTTCATTAGGTTTTTCAAAAACGGTGAAACATTTTTACAAAAACTTTTTTGTGTAAATATTTCATCATTATCCTTTAAAAAGTGATGAATACAATATAACATACTGTAATTATTATTTGCTGTTGTGTCCAAGCGCACAACTATCTTCTCTCATAATAAATCCCGGAATATTTTGCGGTCTCCGACTTCTGCCGTGCTGAACGGCACGTGATAATCTAATCTTACTTGTGCGTAAGTTCTATATTTGAAATGTCATTGGAACTAAATTATTTATCGCTCGTCGCCCAGTTATATTATTATTATTCAAGTATTTATTTTCTTTCTTAGATTTAAATTTTTTACAATATAAATAAAAAAAAAAAAAAATTATAAAAAACTTAAACCTAGTGCCACAATTAGCGGGGCAAAGCCCATGCGACCGGTGGTTAGGGCTGCAGAGTGAGCAACCTCCTGACAATTCGTGCCGTGTCAAGCAAGAAGTACCGCCTTCTATATCTTCTGTATCTGTCCCTTGAAAGATTCTGTATCTATCCCCTTTCGTTGACATGACTAGCAGGACGATGATGGTCGAATCGACATCCCACATGGCGGTCACCTCGTGAGCCAAGTCTATATACTCGTACTTATTAAGCTTACCTATCTTTTTCGGTTTTCACGAGGTTTTCATCATGCGGGACAGCGATGTCACCAAGCATCGTCCGGTGCTGAGATCGATCGATAATCACGATGTCAGGCTTATTGGCTACAATAGTCCCCTTCGTGATTATAGAACGGTCCTATTAGAGCGTAGCAGTGGCAACTGAAAACTATTGGCTTGTCATCTCATACAGTAATGAAAATCCCATTGAAACCAAAATGAATAAAGGGAAACTGAATATCGAAACAATGAAAATTGTGTAAATTTGACGATAACGTTCAATCGAAATACTATTTCGATTTTTTAAGTCCAACAACATCACAGAACAAACAGAGAATCTGAACAACAACACAGCAAAATTGGTTTGAAATACACGTATGCAAATAAAAATTTAATCCGCACGGCTACACTAAAAAAAGCAGTTTCATTTGCAAAATGGCTATTCATAATGTATCGGAGTCTTTGTGAGTCTGGATTGCGGTTTATAAATTACACGTCTATATATTCATTGGGAAGGAAACGCGTATGCATTCATAACAAACATCAAAAAAAGAGAAACAATAACGAATTAATAATTCAAAAGTCGCCCATAAAAAATTTTGTACATCCGACCACATCACGTGTTTTTAAGCTCTGAAATAATAAAACAACGGAAATATTCAGTGGCAATCAAACAGCGACCGGCACATACGCAAATATTGGTACAGAAAATTGCGTTAATGCTCGTATAAAAGCCCTAAAAATGTTGAACTTCGTAAAGACGTTGTCAACGAACAAATGGTGGGCGTCAAACTTTACATGTTTGCTTTCTGTTGCTCAACAATAGGAGAGCAAAAAGAGAATATTAAAAATACTTTTACTTCGAGAGAAAATTGGAAGATTACACGAACTTTTTTAAACATAAAACATTTTTTTAAATGTTTTCTGATTTTTACACGTTAATACAAAAATAAGTATTTAGACGAGTCTGGGATTAATATACTTATTTGCGCGGATGTAATTTTTTTAGCAAATTATATACACAAAACTTCCTCATTTTTCGCTCTTTCTTAATTTCAAATAATTAAAATAGTATTAAAATCCGTTAGATCCGTAAAATCCGTATTGGTTTTATTTAAACCAATAAAAGAAGTTAACGAAGAAGCAGACAGCGACTATATTTTATAATATGTATAGTTTAAAATAATAAGTATTACCCTCCCAAAGAAAGTAGCTATAAAGTAAGTTATTAATATGAAGTAAGTAGGTAATTAATTCTACTATATATCTACATAATATAATTATACAATATATCTGATAGTCCTACGTAACTAATTGTCAGTTACCTAACTAATTCTAGATCATTAGTACAAGTGTAACCAGGATATGTTCCGGTGAATATTTAATCGTAATAAGTGAGGTGGCCGGAGGGGTTGCAATGGGACGGGGCAAGGGTGCCTCACACGTGTGAGGCCACGTGACCAAAAGTGTTTGCGACCAACACAGAACCTCGCTAATTGAATACTTAATAAGTGACATTTACAATTGGCTTTTTAAACTTATTTTCTCCTGTGCTTAAAGTATATTTTATCCTGGAGTTATTTATGTTAAAGATAATGAGTTAAATGTAACACGTTAACAAGAATATCGATAGGTATCATCACAAGTTCTAAATATGACCACACCATATTGACGTTTAACAAAAATGAAAATAATACAATTAATCATACATTGGCCTGACTAAACTAAAGCAAGATTTCATTAGTCGCCAGAGTGCGTAGTGCGAGTCTTACTCGATCAAACGCATCGAACGCGTAAACCTGAATTTGTATGGGAATGAAGTAGCGCCATCTAGTGACTAACGTGTAGCGCTGCTTTATTCCCATACAAATTCATGTTAACACGTGAACACTGGCCGCTAAGTATATGCTAGAACCAACGCTAAGAAGTAAAAGCTAACCGTATCAGATTGTTCATCTACCGAAGAAGACCTATCGTCTGAAGATCTAGGTACTGATAACGGGCATTCCAAATTATCTTAGATTATTTATTTTCCTATTATTTAATAAATAATAATTTATAATCCTATAAGATATGTCTCGTTTTCAATTTCTTATTAAGATATTTAAAAAAATTATTAAGAAGATTGAAAAATCTTCATATATCTTAATAGAAGTTAGATCGTAGTACCCTAGCTACTTATCTATTTTGTATGATTAAATAAAAAAAGTTTAAATAGTTGTCTAATGGTGTTTAAAACTTGAAACGAGTAAACTGTGGAAGAGATTTACAGCTCTTTAATGTTCGTCTTTATTTTACGATAGCAACTTCCGATACTAAACAACATGTTGCCGACCTAAGGTGATATTTGATTTCTTGTACGTTCCTAGACTTATTACCGAATATTACCTACTTTTGTAGATTATTTCAACTGTTGTTGAAGTTTTATTGTTAATATTTCATATAAAAATTATTCTTATAAGCCCAGTACCTACCTATAAATATGTTCGAAAGCTTACATTGTTCATTTTTTTTAGTGGAAAATGCTTATCTCATTTGAGATCTTTTCTCTAAAATCGTTTAGTGATACAATATGTTCTGAGCTTACATTTAAACGCTGATAATTTGAATTGAAAAGGGGTAAAGTCAGCACAAAAAAGACAATTTTCACGTATTGATTTTATAGAGTCTCAATAAAAAGTATTGAGGACGTTGTAAAATATAAAATTAATGATAAGTAAAAATTTATAACAAAAATATGAGAGTACAGTTGGTTAGTACTTAGTACTTAGTACCTACTTCGTAGTACTTACTTCTCTAAAAAATATATTTGAGGAAAAGTTTCTACGAGTGCTAAAACTCCAATCCTTATATTTTTGTCAAGAATACGATCAAAAAATAGTATGTATAAATACACTTCTTGCCACAACATTGCCCGCACTGCCAGGGCAATGTTGTTTGCAGTTTAAGTGGCCGCTAACTACACTTATTACACTTATACATTAATTACAGTAATTATTTTTTATATTGAAGGATGAGCCAAGCTTCAATATCACATAATTTTTTTTCTGCAAATATTTATTTTATATACTTTAGTAAATACTTTCACAGCGTAAAATTTGCTGAACTTTCAGGTATATATTATGTACTAAATAAAGCTACAAAAATTAAATTGATCAATTTCAATATAACTTTCATATTAAACTCTACTTTAGTGTGAAGCTATTTATTGGCTACGTGGAGCACCTGCATTAATTAAGAGACTTAGCCTTATCCCTTCCATTAATGACATGAGCCGGCCGTGATTGATACCTTCAACCAATAGAAAATGCATGGACGTTACCCCGATTTTACATGAACATTCAAATAGTATTTAAGTAGAACAGTGTACTGCCATTAAATAAAGTCATAAAATAAAGCGTTGTCCGCGTCTGTCTCTCCACTGACTTCTTCTAAAACACCGTACAAATTCTGATACGTTTTGCACTAATGTAAAGAGCGGCATACGAGGAAGGAATGTGGAGAAGATCTGTGTTGAGGTTTTTAATCGTTTAATTAAAACGTCACTACGAGTTTAATTAACAATTGATAATTATGTAGTCACTAGATAGATATGAATACGTCTATACATTTTGTACTTGTTAAAGGGGTACTACCAAGTTAACATCACATTGCTTGTTCGACCATGATTGATTCCAATTCCGTTAACGTTATTTTGAAAATACACGATATAATCAATTTCGTTTTTACTTGCATAAATATGTGCTGGCTTCCTTGACAAACATAGTGATATTAATAAAAATCATTAAAATTAGACACATAATAACCTTACTCGCTTTATCTACCATAAAACTACATTTCCTTAACGATAAATTAAAAATTTGAATATACCTAATACTTTTCTATTTCTTTTCCTTTAAGATTTAAGGGGCATAGCTAGTTTAGAATAAAAAATTATATCCTACAATAGAATTACCTATAAACTTAAAAGGTTAGAATTTAGATCATAAAATAATTTTCAAAATTTACCAACTACAAATTTATATGGATATTCGTCTAATTTATGAATTGTTAACATTATGACATGATTTGTGTTAGAAACTTCGTTCGGAGAATAATAAAATAATAACATTGTAAATACTTGGAGTAAACAGAGCTTGTAAATAGTAAATTAAAGTTTTCTTCTTCTGTTATTGGATACGACGTTACGTTAAAATATGACTATTTTTAAAAATCTTCCAATAAACGTCAACTAAAAATCTCTATAAACAGGCGCGACATCTCTACATCTTTTTATATATAAAAAATGTTAAGTTGGCTTGTGTACCTACGCTTCAAAATCTCAGAATGGATTAAAATCGAATTAAAATCGGTCATATTTTAATTCGGTTTTCACATATGGAAAGAGGGATAAACGAGGAAGATATTTATATAAAAAATTGCACCCCGAGCGAAGCTGTTGAGTGGGTTGCTAGTATTATTAATAAAGTCGTTGTCCACGTCTGTCTGTTTCTCCGCTAACTCTTCTACGAGTAAACCACCCAAAGAATTTTGATACTGGTTTTGGTTTTCACAGATGGAATAATCGTATGTATATAAAATTTCCACAGAAAACTACATGATCATGCATCAGTCAATATCTAATATTATTGACTTATAATTCGCAAAAACTTTTATGGTTACATAATATAACCGCGTCTATTGTGTATAAAATCGAGAGCGATCTAATACAAAATGTACCATCTACTAAGAAGTATCGCGGTTTGATAATATCCAGTGATAATTTGTGGTCTCTACATCAGTTATATATTATACTAGCTACCCGCTCCCGACTTCGCACGAGTGCAATTTTTTACTCTATCCAGCCGATAAATTACCTTACACCGCCATCTGTTAGAATCTTATGGAACTAACAGATAATTATAACTCTTTCTCATATAATAAACAAATAATCGAAATAAAAACTATCCTATCTTTTAAGTTGGACCAAATTACACATAGTATATCCATATACGTGTTATTTCACATTCAAAATTTATATAAAAATAAAAACACACAACTCCAACAGTTTAAGAGTAAAGAATATAAATTTCAATAAAGAATTGTATTAATATCTTCCAAGTTTATAGGTAGGATAAAGCCATAAAGTTCATGTAGTTCACGGAAAGAGTGCCGAAACTATAGCGAGGCGAAATTCATAACGTGCTTAGCCGTTCGGCTCACCTGTCCCGTTAAACTTCGGAATTTTAAAATTAAATTCTGCATATCGCACACTAAGTGAGGTTGCTAAAATTATTAAAATCGTAGCTAATTAATCTTTCAGTTTTATATAAACACACAAAAACCGGGAAAGAAAGTGAATGGGACGCTTATTCCTTATTAATGGAAGGGATGACGCTAAATCTTGTAATTAATGCAGGTGCTCGGGTCTGGGCAAACTCACCTTGAGGATCTTCGGCAATTATCGGAAATTCGCTTTCCATTACATGTTACGCGAAAAATTATTAATTGGGCCGTTAAAGTCTTTCGCTTTACTTAATTATTTGCTTGTTCAGGTGACATTTATGCTTATCATGTCATTCTACAAAAAAAATCTTTTTAATCTTTTAAAAATCTTAAATAATTTATTTTTTTTAAATCTTTTAAAGATCAATTCAAAAATGCTCCTTGATCTTTTGGTTAGGTTGGATTAACCAAAAACTACTTAGCTGTAATGTAAACCATAGCAACATAATAATTATATTAGATATTTTTATATAACTTTCCTATGATATAAATAGAGTTTAATGTTTTAAATTATACTCCAACTAATTTTTGTAGTTAATATAAATATTGATGAATATATGTAGTAACAAACTTTAAATCATGCAAGAACATGACATGATGTTGTTAAAGTACCCAAAAAAATTTAAAAGACATTATCATTTGTTCAAGTAACTTGAAATAAATTTCATATTTTTTTTTTTTTAAGTGCGTAGCAACAGTTAGCAACTTTGCCTGTGAAACCTAGATCGGTACGTAGACAACGTCAGCAATGTAGGAGACCAAACGCACTTCTGACGTAAGTTATTGATTTTCGCCGCCCGGTGGGCGGGACCAAATCTGCGCGAAAGGGATCACTAGATTGCCTCTTCATAAAATTAGAAAAGGAAATTCCATTTCTCTCTGTACCTTTTGTAATTAAGGACGTACCCATTAACCAACTATTTAAAATAGGTAAGACCCCATGAAAAAACATTTTCGCGAATCCAATGAACGTTGAAGTTACGATGACTCAAGTTTTATTTTATGTTCGAAATTAATTTTTCGGAAAGAATGTACTTCATTGTATCTAACAAAATTTGATAAAATCGAAACTAAAATTAATAAAGTTTAAAAGTTTAAGAATAGCAAGGCAGACTGCACGTTGAGCACTAATGAAATAGGCATCCCATCTGTTGCTAATAATCACCTACTTACAGAAGGCAAAGTCAAATTAAAAGCACAAGTGATGTTATCTTTCGGTTTAATCAATTACTCAAATCTTATTTATGACTTACCCTTTACATTTGTCCCTCCATACCTGTTTTGCATAATCAATGATAATCACAGATCCATTGATGTAGCCTAGGTTATAGGTAAAATTATCTTTATTATTATTATTATTTTAATGATTATATAAATTTTTGAGTTAGTACAATTTCAAATGCCTAAAAGCTCTAAACACAAAGTTTTTATAGAAATATCGCCTCGCTCGTAAAACATAAGGTTTCTCTTTCAAGGAAACTCTAACAATCGTTTGTATGTTTCCAAGAAACAAATCCATTAGCGACCCTTAAATGTCAACAACCCGGACGTCATTTAACACCGAAACTAAAAACCTGATTAATTCAGTCTGGCAATACTTTGTCTCTTTTTTTAATGTACCCATAAAAAAAATAAAGAGAAGTGTTTTGGTTTATCCATGTGACATTTTGTATTCGAGTTCAAGAGGTCAGGGTTGTCGGAACGTGGCGCAATCGTGAGGCGTCCCGACGATCATGTCGCGAATAATAATTCACCCAGCTTAAAATCTACTCTCTAAATTCAATGACATTTAAATTTGATTTAAATGTTTTAATAATAAACTATTTATATATGTAATAGATATAATCAGCCAATTAGTAAAAATTGTCACAACTTCCCACAAGCATAATAACACAAAATGCAGTAAATAGTACCTACAATGTTTTTTTTTATTCCAATTGTATTTTACGTCGAGCCTTCGAAGTTACTAAGAAGTAGAAAGAGCGCTTTAAGTCTATAAGGTTTTAATAGCTTCGGCCGATATTAATTAATGTAAATGGCCCCATTACTTACAGTATTGAACCCGTAACCCGTAACGTTTTTATTCACAAATTGGTTGAAGCAGAACAATGGCAATTTTAAAGTTCAAAAAGTAAAAAAGCGGCCTAACTCAGCACAATCAAGACTCTCAAGTGCAGAAACATAAATGAAGCCATTAATTATCCGCGATCCGAGTTATTCTTCCCACCCGCGATCTCTCCCTAACCCCCGTCCGCCTTTATGCTTCGGCTTTCGTTAATTTTTCTCCAAAGTTAACTTGAGGATTATTTTCGTGAAATCTGAAAGTAAGTTTTTAATAGGTACTAGAGAACAAGATGATCTCGGATTACGCGTTGCGTTTTGATGAATTTTTCAAGTGAAATATTATGAGTCGTTATATTGTGGGACATTCATCATTTTTTTTTTATTAAAATTACTACATGAATTGCACATATTTTTGGGTATCACGCGCCAGGCCAGCAGATATTGGTGGCGTTTAATTAAATCCTTGAAAGTGACGTTTAGTGCGTATATTTTTTCACGTTAAAAGGGTCGCGACGCGGCACGTCACCAAGTGAAGCGAATAACTGGTAGTATTGACGGAGCGCGCCGCTGCATTGTTTACCAAAACAATGGTCGACCTCAGCGAAGTCATTAACCCACCTCCGATGTCAGCGACGCACTAACTTCACTTCGTCTCCACTTGAAACCGAATATTCATCTACTTTTAAGCCAACTCTACAAGAGCATATTCTTTCATTTACTTGCTTTATTATTATCGTATTAAATAGTTAAACGATAAATGCTATCTAAATAGCAGGATACATTGTATTCCATACTAAAATTGTATATACTGGGTATACTAAAAAAATAAGGTATTTTTTAGTACTACTGCTTGAATTAAAAGTGTTTGGAATATGGTGACTTCCTTTCCACTTGTCTGCCAATTTGTTTATGCGATATCCAAGAAGATTCTGATGTTGTCTATCCTTAAGTTTTTCCTAATCTCTTATCCTTAGTTGCATAAGCATCAAATATGATTGTCTGTCCGTCACACACTAAGATATAAAAAAAACCTTTCTTTAACTAAAACCGAATAATGATTTTAAAATAACAAATATAAATAGCTTATAAAACTAGTTATATTATTACGAACCGTAATATTTTCGTACTAAAATTCAGCCATATTGAATTTCATCCCCCTAGTCATATTTCCGTCGTGGAAGTGAACTCGGCACAGCCACAGCAGCCGACGTGTGACGAGTAGTCACGTATTAAATGTTAGTATAGTTATAAACGTACACAATTGGTTACCTACTTTATACATTTAAAGACTTAAATAAATATATGTCACAAATATAGTTAAAACACTTTAATCTGCTTTAGACTTAACCTTAATTAAATATTCCTAAAATATTTACAATGATGATAATGCGCTTTCTAAGAGCGGTTGACGTTATTACAGCTTATAAATCGGCTGCATACTATTTATTCCTTTCTTATTAACTATCTGATATTATATTTAATTTTATTTATATTTAACTGCTTGAAGTTCCACTTCTCTAATTGCTATTATTCATTTGGAAGAAAAGGCTACTGCAACTTCAAAGAAAAGCTGAACAAGCAAAGAAGTATTTATACTGGAAGAGTGCCTTGCTTTTTATAAAGCCCAGATTAGGCCCCACGCCCCACATAGGTAAGTTTGACAAATATGCAAGATTGACACATGTTCTTATGAATCAGATACTAATCAGCTAGCTAGTTGTTTACAAATCTACCAATTTACTTATTTTACAAAAAAAACTTGTCTAGAAGATCCAGTGTAAAATGTCTTTCAAATTACCTACACAAAGACTGAATTGTAGCAATAACTTAATACTTTGAACGATTGAAATATTAAACTTATATGATTGAAGAATAATTCAATATTGTGATACAATTTGAAAAATATATTTATTCGTGTGTTGAGTCGATTTAGCGTATTCCGCGGCAATAGACTCGTTTTAAAGTTTCGAGCGGTATCAATTGTTTATTTAAATCTCCGAGTTTCCATTTATATTCTTTTCATTGTTTCGCTTCAGTGGTTGCAACCGGAATTCTTTCTCTAAATGTAGACTACACTTTTATCTCTAAGATATACGACCTATGTGTCAACGAGTTACCTATTGTGTATAAAATTTCACATACATGGCATTGCACTGCGCACTAAGGCTCTGTTCAGACGAGAGTTTTTATGTTGTTTTATCTGCGTTTACAGAAAAGTTAACTAAGTAAATTAATAAAATTCAAAAAATATGGAACTTCACTTCATTTTTATTTATAATTTTCTTGTTCATTCGTCTGTCAGTTTCCTCACAAGTATTTTCAATTTCAAATTTATTTAATGTATTATCAAATTTTAATGTAAACGAAGTGTTCACATGTGTAAAATTCGTTTCTACCCACGGACCAAATCGCCCACCAACTAGTTGGTCCTTGGGGAATTTAAAAAATACCTGAAAAGAAACTTACCAACTGCGTAATAATTACATACAAAATTTCAAGCATTAAAGCAACTAAAAATATACATTTATAAAGTAAATTTTTATTCACACACTAACTTATCAAAATTCTAGTCAAACTATAATTTCTTTTTATTATCAAAATCTATATCGTACAAGTTAATATAATATGCAAAGTTCTCATTTAGGACTCAATGCAATAAGAAATATAAATCCAAATTATTGTCATCATCAAGGTAAAATCTATTGTGCAGGTCTCCCACCAGATCTGCGCTGACCCTAACAGTGGACAAAACAATGAGAAGATTGGTGTCACGTGACCGGCTGTACACTACCGTTCGCGACGGATGCCGTCATGTTGCTCGCCACATCCGACACGTTAGCCCGATACCTGGCTGGATTTAATTGTAAACCGAATACCACTTGTTAAAATTTAATTGCTACTTTATTTCAAATAAAATGTAGCATTTCTCAAATTAATTCTGTTCGGTTAAACTCAGGTAAAATCAAATTAATTATTTTTATTAATGTTAGAAGAGTCATTTATTAGACTCTTTTTAATAATATAAGACAAATGAATAAAAGTTTGAAAAGTTGAAACAATTTTCAGTCAAGTTTCTTTTCAGATGATAACAAACATGGCCTACAGTTGATTTTGTATTATGCCTTTTAAGACAGTTTTCACAATATTACAAAATTATTTATGTGTTTTTTTGACTGACAGTCCACTTGATGATTCCTGGCTACCGTCGCCTATAAACACAAAATTCGCTACTGGACTTGATTGCAAATGCGCTACCGACTTGGATAGGATAAAAGATAATGGATAAGGAAGGGGGAAAGGGGAATGGCCTCTGACATACTTTACTCACTTACTGAAGCACAAAAGCAATGCGTTGATTTACATATGTGGAGATTAATGGGATTTTTTTTTTTTTTTTCAAAACAATGTTAAAAAAGTATAGGTAAGACTGGTCCACTATAGTGACATAGTAACTCATGCTTATCCGGGGTGTTGAATTTCTATTTAATTCAATTCTATTAGAAGAAATAGTACTAGCATTCAATGAACTGGGGCGCATCTCCGAGTGTTAGACGTTGGAAAATAATGAATGGATCTTCTTTCTCTTTTTAGATTTAAAGCTTGTAGTTACTGTGATTAAAGTGTTCTGTGCGTAACTGTAACACTTTTTATCTAGTATGAATACTGTAGTATTCTTAACTATTCTATACTATTCATTACTAACATAATTCAAATAGTATAAGTATAAACTATCCGCATTTGTCTATCATCGAGACGTGATTTGTTAATAACCACATCCAATATACTTCTGAGGCATTTTATAAATTGTTGGACGTTCAGATTATGTACAAACAAAACTCTTCTTCTCTAACTGCTCTAAATATCTATTAAAAATCAGCGCACTTGCAACACCTGTAGCGTTGCTTGTGTTATAGGCGACGGTAGCCACCTACCATCAAGTGAACCGTCAGCCTGTCTGTCGACCGTAACATAAAAAAAAACATTCCTATATTCACATTCATTATTGCTGGTGTTTTATAACAGATCCGTTCAAGCAACCAGTCGCCGATATTCGTCATCGGCGTTATCTCTTTCTTATCTTATCTCTCTCCTTTTGGCATTTCTAACAACATTTTAATCACAATCTCTGATTCGTCTCATATCATAACCATATCATCTTAATAGCTCTCTGTCAGCATATTCTCAATCTTTTATACCACAAATGTCTGTCAAATTTTTTTCTTCTGAACTTTATGTGCAACCAGTCCAAAGTTGTAAGCAGTTTTGTTGCATGTAGCAAGTCAGGGGACTCTCTAGCAAAATATAAGTCACTATTTACTTTCTAGCATCCTGTGCTATATATATATAATAACTTCACAGTAAAGTTTAACTTATCAATAAAACTAAAAGTAAGTTTTCTTCACCTAAACAAGAAGTGAAGAAAAATAATAAAGACCTGTACATAATTTTGTATTTAACGCAGAGACAAATGAAGTCTACAATTTTGTTTCTGTTATTTTTTATTATAACGCAAACGAGTCTCTTTTCACGAAGAGATACACTCTACGTAGGAAATAAAAGAAATTTTATGACTGCTTTTGTCTGCGTGGTGGCGATATCGTTAATCCCCTTCTACGTTACACTGTATTTTTACGCTTCTTTAAATTACGCCATTATTTTTACACTAGCGTGGGTGCACAGAACAAATCCATACAAATAAATTGAATATCTATCTAATGGTAAACTTTTCTATACTTGTTTGATTTAATTTACTATCGAATTTCCATTTATTGTAGAAAATTTATGCTTTTCTTCTAATTCAATTTTACTATTATACAATTAATATATTTATATACTAAGCGACTCGCCCCTAGCTTCCTGTGTCGCACAACACAATAGCTTCGCACCCACAGACGTAATTTTTTTATAAAATTTATATAATTATACATTGTCCTTTAGATTAGTGAAAACCGTATCAAGATCCGGTTTAGCGGAGATACACACAGATGGACACTGAGATTTGTATTTTTATTCATCATCATCATCATCATCAGCTCAGCCACAGGACGTCCACTGCTGGACAAAGGCCTCCCCCTGTAGGCCATAGACATAGCCCCCCTTGTATTTTTATTACTCTTACAAAAACTTAATCTCGCATGTCTAATCACTGTTAAACCTCTAAACCGATTTTTATGAAATTTTAGATTAAATCCTATAGAAAGGCCACCTATTTACCTATTAAAGCAAGCGAAGCCGCGGTCCAATGCATATAGAATAGGATGTAGGATGTAATATGTAGGATGCAAAGCTTATTATCAAAGGAACATACTCGTAGAGATCAAACAAAACAAGATAAAATCAAGATAATGGCTAAAATCTGTTTATCACTAAGGCAAACAAACACACAAAAACACTTATACATATAGTTCGTACATATTTTAACCTACAATTTCGTGTGCGTAATAAAATTTGAAAACAACTTATGAAAGTGCGTGCGTATCTCTCATAAATTTTAATAGAATGAAGACATTAAAATGCCGCATGTATTATTAGATCAGGGATGTTTTGGGGGATTGTATTATACTTACCTATTTACTTATATCGGATTCATTCCTTTGCCATAGGTTATGTGTGAATGTTTGAGGTGACTGCGGTTTAATTGAAGTAAAGACCTTAAATTAGAAATAATTAGGTGAATAGTCTCTTTGATAGCGCTGTGGGTAACCCAGATAGGTAGGTACATTTATATAGGTAGGTATTCCGTTAGCAGCATGTTTTTATTTTCACTGAAACACAATAGGCTCAAAGATAAATGTCCCAATTTCTATCATTTTTTCGGGGATTGTTTGCAAAAAAGGATTCCCACAGCCGTCGTATGTGAAATAAATCTCAAAATGAAAAAGCAATCGTGTATCCTTTTAGATTTTCACTTTTGATTTTGATACTAGTAATGAACGAGAAAGGTTTGTGTAATATAACTTGCAGAAAATAAAATGTGCAAACCCGGGTGCGAGTGTTCAAGCTAAATCTGTATTATATTGAATATACTAGCTGTGCCCTGCGGTTTTATCAGCTAGTATATCTATTAATTTCAATCGGATCCTCTCGCTAAAGCACGGTTTTCGTTTGGACAATAATTATTGAGTAAATGCAAAAAGAATTATTCATATCTAACCTAGTACTAGACTAGACTAGAGACTATCTGACTGATAGATTCATGTCTGACTAAACGGTTTAGTAGACTAATGTAATTTTAGTTAATATTTAAATTAATTATTAATTAAACCTGAAAATAAGCCATTCCAAGCATTTTCCAGAAACTTTTTATTAGTTAAAGTGTAATTTTACGGGTATATCTTTTGAAAAGTAGTCCTCGGTATAGGTACATAATAAATATAATAATTATACTGAGCGTCTGAGAAACGCTAGTTTATAAGAAGTGCAATAAAAGCCTCAAAAACTCATTTCAGAAGACCTTCAAAGAATGAAACAGGCTAAGTAGTGAGTCATTCATTATACGAACAATGTATCTCGACAACAATAATTGCATGTGGATGTTGCGTCATCGTTGCGCGCTATGAAGCCACTAGTCGTTAGGTATACATGTTTTTACATGCATATGCATTGCTTCACACAAATATATTTTTGCTTCCCCATATTTTATAATAAAAATTCATATTAAAATTATTTGAGACATGACTTATTTTATCAACCATCTTTTCGTGAAACACCTATCTTAAATTTTTTTTTTTCAATAACGATTATATTACTCAATAAAAAACATATTAACAATATTATCTAACGTAAGTATCATATTACTACCTTCATAGTTATGACGATAATATTCTATATCTAAGCATAATAAGTATGTACTGCTTCTGAATTAATTATGATATAGTTATATGTGTAATATAATTTTATTTCAATGTAATTAATTAATTTAATTTATTTTTTGATTGTTATTGACTTTAAAAAAGGAAAAAGTTCTCAATTCAGATAAACTTTTTGCGGGTTTTGTTATGAGATATTTATTGTATAATTTTTATTTCCATGGTAATCTTACGTGTAAGGAAAAGGCCTGTACTTATGAAAGAGTTAAATATCACGTCATTGCGATGTCGATATAATGTAGTAATGTAGTATAATAATTAAAAAAAGATTTAAAAACCAAGCTGCTTTCTTTTTAAAACTATTCAAAACACACTCCACTATCAACTTTATATTTTTTTATTGTAACAATTATTGTGGTGAATAAAGTGCTTTTAGTTAATTACACCGAATCAAAACCCCTAGATGTGACAAAATGCACAATATTATGTAACAAATAGTAACGACTAAATATAAGTATAACTCAATTGAGCATTCCTCCGATTTATATTTCTACTACAGACATCTAAATATGAAGATAGAGTTCGCTAAATAACAACAGAAACGCTGCATGGTCACATTAAGTAAATACACAGATGATTATCACTTGTCATAAATGAAAAAATGGGAGTTACTCTCGCGTGAATTAGGTCAGGCCTTATGTTTCGTAAGAATCCTGCCCTTCGCAACCTTGTAAATAAATATAATAACTAGCTATAGAACCTAATCTCTGTACATAGTCGACGAGTAAATATTAATTAATAAACTGTGCTATTTTCTTCGATCTATCGTCCGGTCCGGTCCTTAAATATACAGTCCACATTGACAACTTATGGTCATCGACGGCCGCAAGTAGCCAGCTAAAGCCATTTGTCGTGCCACAAATATTGTTATGATCTTAACACAGCAATTACTTTCTTATAGTTCGATGACAAAACTATAAGATAAAAGTATATTCGATGTACTTAAGATAAAAAGTAGCTAAGGTAATTTCGAAGTCAATATTTAAAACATTTTTTCGTCGTTACTGACAATTATGACTAAATTCATTTCAATTGTATTCAATTTTATTACTATAGTCATTTTAGTTGGCACAGTTTAGTTTTATGTATTGTAAGTCTAATTTTATGGCTTTGTACGTCAATATCGGTTCTAATTTTGTTTTCGCACAGCTGTGGACTTTACATAAATAAATATCTAGCTAGCTATTTGGTAGCTAGCTTCTTGATATAGTTATTTTCATTTTGAATCGTTATTGCGAAGTAGCAACTTTAATGACGATTCTAGTATGACGGGGCTAACTCGATGGTTGGCAGAAGTGAGCGCGAGTTGTGCTCTGTATCGTGTATGGTTGACGTCAGGCCGGCAGGCTTGCCAGGAGTTGGCATCCACGTCGATACGAACAATTTGGGCCCTGGCCCAGCTCAACCCACCTACAACGGTTATTGGATTGTCATAATTCAACATAGCGTGCGCCGGCCCCACTGCCAGGAGCTATATAGATAAACTTGATGCCTCGCGCGCCAAATTCTGTATTAGTTTTCTGAGCGCCGCAGGTAAACTAGTACGCACTTATTGCTACGTCTGAACACGTAAGAGTTATTGCTCTATTTACAACAGTCTGGAATTTATTTAATTTTTTGTTCGGTAAGCATAGGATAAGAAGAACCACGCTTTTTAGACTAGACTATGCCAAATTCATTTGACACAAAGTGAATATAATATGTATCAATAACATACATTCTCCATTTAGCGATTGGAATCATGGAATATAATGTTTTAGATAGATTTATTATATGTCTAGACACTTTAATACAGAATGTTAACTTTAACCAGAACATCTGCCTAGTACGTCTTGCTGGTTAAATATTTCTCTCAAAGAGTTTGAATGCTTGATACTATTCTGAAAATACTAAAGATTCATTATAATTTTTAAAATACACTTTTTCAAAGCACATTTGGATAAGGTTTCCTCCGCCACCAGGACAGCAGTATTTGTTTGGCATTATAAAAGAATAGATCCTCTGTAACGTACTATTGTATGCATTTACTATTGTATGCATGCTATGTGCTAGCGACACTGAATGGTACAACTCAGACACATTCACAATTATACCTTCAAATATAATGTGTTGCACACATACAAATTTATTGCAGATTCTAAATGGGCGTGGGAAACGTTTGCAAAACACAAGCCAGACAATGTGAGCAGTCCAATGCAATGTTCCAAAAGATGTCGTATACCTACTGCAAAATGCCATGGGAAAAGATCTGACCTTTTAAAAGAAAATACATATTTATATAAATAACAAAAAATAAATAAATACACACACACACACACACACACATTTTAACCACTCAACCGATCATGTGCAAGATAAATGTCGAAAATGATAACAAGGTACTTGATTTACAGTTAAATATGAAGAGAAGACGCGATGGCGTAGTGGGTAGTGCTAACTATATCTCACATGCGAATAAACGCAATTACCATACAAACGATGTTCCCGCAATCTGTTGCCGACTGGTCCTCTTGTTTTAATGCACCAAAGGGTAGAAACAGCATGTTTTATTACCAGGTGATAATAAACGAAAAATGCCTATTGAAACCCAGAAGCAATGTTTGTAATCCACTTGTAATGAAACTTTTCCATTAACACAGGAAGCATGAAGCGCATAAAGAGTTAATAATAATTGACACAGCCACTGACAGGATACTACAGGATACTGGGATATAAATACACAATCAAACCCATCGGTATCATAAACAAAAATGGGAATTTAAAATTTTTATAAAGAAAATAACAAAAATCAATGTATAAAAAAATTACTCGTAGTTTAAAATCATAATAAATTCATTATATACAGACATTTTTTTTATTAATAATAGGTTTGCTCTTGGCCAGCATCTAGCCGTGCGGGAAAGACTAGGCCGACGATGAAGCGAGCTAACCCAGAAAACGCCTATTCATTCGAACTTTAAAAAGATTTGGGTTATATGAACTCGGAAACACAGATGGCCGGAAAGGAGTTCCATGAAAGTGACATTTAATTAAAGTGTTTTGTATGACATTTTGTTTTGTTGCAAAAAAGAGCTAAGATGCATCAAACAACTACATTTTGGTCTACTACCTTAAATATGATTCCTACCCTCTATGCTACTACCAAATTAATAAATAAAAAATATGTCAATAGGGTTTCGATACTTTTGCAGTTTTTTAACCGATACTAAAACCGACTCAGCCTATTGACCGTAGCAGCGTGTGAAATGAAATCAAGATTTGTGCTTTGCCAAGTTACGCTACTGCTCAGTTAAGGCGAAGTGCACCGCGACCATTAGGCGAGCCAGTCTCGAACTCGCACGCCCATTAATTTAATAGCGCGTTTTCTTTACCACGTCGGCTATTAAGAGAGTTCCACAGTCGACCGACTAATTCAACTCCAGAGTTAGTGCGCCATCCACAGCCCTGCCTCCGCTTACGCAGCCTTAACTAACTGCCGATTTATACCACACGCGGAGGCTAAATATGGAGTTGAAATTTTATAGGTACTTCATAAATTTACACTAATTTTGTACAAAATTTCTGTAAAATCCATTCATTTTACCCAAAAGTTACTAAGCTATTTTGATCCATTATGTTTACCGTATTTTATTAACGTATAAACGTTGATAAAAATGAGGTCAAAGGGTACCTAAATTATACCACTTTTTATCAGCAATTTTATTACTTTAGTATCTACCTATCCTAAGTATTATATTCTTTACAAATAACTTTTATTTTTATTTATCTTAAAAATGCCTAATTTAAAGTTACGTTATGTCTATAAGTGACCGAGAAAATATAACAGAGCAAATTGGATAAATAATTATTTTTCTGTATCGATACAATCACACATAGACGGTCTTTTGCTTTGGGCGTTAGAAACGATTATAAATATAAATTCATACTTAGAATAGAAATTAAGAATAAGTAAATAAATGTGGTCAAAAAGAGTATAATATTTCGTTTTCGTGTCAAACTATACTTTAACTTGATTATATTAAAAGTTCATTTAAGCAAACTCGCTTTTGTGGTAAATTATAATTGTCCTAGCCTTCCTTAATTACAAGCAAAAGTTAAAGTGTTTCATTTATCGTTTTAATCGTAGTTGCAACTTGTTTGTCGCGAGCATTATTTACTAGTCGACAAGACTTCACGACGAAATTTAACTAACGCCTCAAATGAAACGAATGGTTTTAACATTTTCTAAAATAAGCAATATTACTTAGTATAATAGACTTCTATTTCTAAAGTTTCTTGTAATTCAGTATTAGAATTAAGTATTGGCATTTAGATGAGAGTCTTTGTATACAAATTGTAAGTTATATTAAAAAACATACTTACTACCTTAAAAAAGGTGCTTGTTTCCTCCACGTAAGCTAATGAACAGATTTTGATGAACACTTGCAACATGGACGTACCACGTCCGAGATTCACACTTAATCGTTTCCTGTTTATAATGAGATTATTAAAATACAAGAGATTTTATGCTAGAGGCTACGCACAGATGCATTGCATTGGTTTAGAAGAAGTTAGCGGAGATTGGACACGCTCCCGGCTTCGCCCGGGTTCTAAATAAAAACTATCCTATCTTTTAAGCTAGGTCAGGTTCTTTTGAAGATATTGAAGATTTTCTAACCGACCCTTTTTGCTTTGCGGTCCAGTGTACTTAAAATAATTAAAAAATCAAGAGACTGTTGCATGTATTGATTATGAGATTCAACCTTTGGAAGAGGTAGAGTCGAAATGATATTAAAACTCACCTAAGAGCCGGTGGAAAAGTTGAGAGCGTCCTCAGGTCTAGTTGTGGGGGATTAAAAGCGAGCGGCTCGGGTTTCTACATTATCAATTTACAATTTCTCATTCTAGACACCTACAGAAGCTATGAACTCGTGCCACTAGCAAACTAAGATATAACTTTACTTTTCCAAGTATCTTTTTATCTTATTATTATCAGCGAAAACGAACATATATTCAGTCATATAATAGTGAGATAACTTAGACTTAACTAGATGAACGAATATGTGCACTTTGATAAGCTCATGAATTTCTTTGCGTAAGTAAGGTTCAAAAATAATTACAAGTGAATTTTTAATATATCGACGCTTTACTGCAAAAACCAAGTAAAGATGTTTTGAATAAAATGATAGTTTTGAGAAAAATGAGTTTGAAGTTTTACATTCCTAAATTTCTACTAAAAACAGGTTGTAGTTTTAAAATCTTTATCTTTTTATTGAGACATATTACGAGTATAAATATACTCGTAATAATAATACAAGATGACTACGTTTTAGTGAAAAGATATGACAAAAACTACTTTTTGGAAACTATAACTACTTATAAATGTTTTTGCATGTACAGAATTTCGTGAATTTGAAAATAAGTGCTCTTTTTATACTAAATTGAATTTATAATATTTTGTCTCATAACACATTGTCTTAATTAATTATAATGTTATAATGTTATATAAGATTATAATGTTTGTTCTTTACACTAATTCTGCTAGTTGTTTTAAAGTTATAAATTCATGATACTTAAATTCTTTCACATTGTAAGGTGGTTTCTTTACCTTTTGCCCTCCTTTTGATGTCTTGGACATTTCTTTTGATCGTGCTTTTTTGAATAAGTTTATCCTATCGTTTACTGAATAAATGTCAGTGTGTTTCATTGAATTTTCAATGCTGCTATAATCACATGGAAACTGTGTCGCTAAATTTCTAAAAGCATTTATGCGATTTTGCGTAAATGCTTTGTTTCTTGGTTCAAAAGAAAAATGTTACAAGCAAAACCAAATATTTATTAAATCTATTTTATCTGTTGATTTTATTTTTAATTTAGTAGTAAATGTGAAATAACAAAAAAAAATTAAAGTGTGTTACTGGTGACAAAATATTTGTATATTTTTACGTAGTTTACTTCGAATACCGAAAATAAATGTTTTTTATATTTATGCAGATATTATAAATCCTTCAAACATTCCTTCAAACATGAGACATGCTAAAACCTAATTAAATATGATATAATATTTTTCTTGAAGAAGAGTATACAAATGTTGGATTAGCATGCAGTTATGAGCTTTTGGCTATTCGTAGTGATATTAAATTACTGTTAAGTTGTTTATGATACAGACTAAATCGGCAACCAAGCTGTGCAACGGGTTAAACTACCTTGTAGGTCTTAAGGCGGCGATTCTAATGGTGTACATAACTCATTTTCGACATAAGCGCACTTATTTGGTTTTTGCATTAAGGGGACGATATATTAGTGTTGAATTTGTAGTAACTACTCATTACTAGCATAGTGTGGACACTCACATAAAGAAGCACCATGCAGCCGCTTAGGGGTCATTGACCATTTGAGTCATTGCCTTATTATTATTAATTTAAGGATCAAAATAAATACCCATATTCGACGATATTCAACAAACATTACAATAATTATTATATATTTAAAAAAATGATTCCCTATGTAAAGGTCGGCAGACAGGCTGACGATCTATTCTATGGTAGTTGGCTACCGTCGCCTATAACACAAGCAACGCCACTGGTGCTGCAAGTGCACTGAAGGGTAGGGATTAGGAAAGGATAGGGCTCTGGCAACCCTTCCTCACTCACTGAAACACAACAGCACACATGCTATTATTTCTTTTGGCCTTGTAAAGAAGGGGGGTGGTTCCTACTGCCATGTCTGCCATGTCTGCCAGACGGTCTGCGAAATGTAGCGTACATTGCCACTATTTACTTATCAATAATTATTCTTTTGAATATATTATAATTATATTAATAAGGAGTCAATAATGCAAGGCAATTGAAATTTTTACTGTAATAAAAGAATAAAGTGCTCTTCAAAATGCCTTCTTCAAGTAATAAGTCAAGACGATTTTTTATAGACATTCTAAGTCGGTTTACTTCAAAGCGTTTAGTATTCACTTGAATATATATAGTATAAGAAGTCGTCTGACGACGACACTTACCTTTGCATAATGACTAGTAAAGTGGGCTCGATGCTTTAATTAAGGCTTAGTTACTTACATAGTGTTAAATGATCTAAACGTCCGTCGCTATAAATTGACATTTAATGTTGAATATAACTAATACAATCACATTATTTTAAATCACACTGACACTGATAGATAGATTTACTTATGGTTCCCAGGCAGTATTTTTGTTTGGGAATAAAAAAATTAAATGAGCCATTAGTTGGGTCCCTTCTTACAAACTGTCTACATACCAGTTGGATTGGCTAATGTGTAAATGTTGAATATATACTACATATTATCATCATTATTTAAATCAGAGGACGTTCATCGACTTACATAAGCCGCATCCATAATTTTCCAATAGGATCGGAAGCAGCATGGATCCAACGCGGCCCTCGGCCCTTATTACGTTGTCTGTCCATCTTGTGGGTGGACGTCCTACACTATGCTTGCCGGTCCAGGGTCTCCGGCCTGGCCTGACGGGGGGAGAAGGAAGCGTGTCTTACGTCCCTTAACAGCGCGAAGAAACATCGTAGGTTTTTACTGGGTAGAAGTCCCACATACCCTACCGATCTCCCCAGGGTCGGTGGAGATCTGGTTCGCAGATTTTCCCACGAGAAAAAAAAAAGGGTCTCCACTCTTAAACTTTCTGGCCCCAGGGGTGTCCTGCTCTGTGCAACGTCAACTACTAATCCGTCCAGTTATATCGGCGAGTTTCATTTGTCTACGGATCTCTTCATTTCTGGTTATATCTCGCAGAGTAACCTCGAGCCTGGTCCTCTGCATAGTTAAGTTTTCTTAGACGGGTTGTAGATAGATAGATAGATTTATTTATTTCTTACCAACTTGTTATCTTCAAGCACTCGTATAAATCTCATTCCTAAAGTCTTGAAAACAAAGTTGTTACAATATTAAATTAAGGTAAGCCCCGCGAATATTTCCATAGCGAATAATAAATGTTGTTTGAAGCTGTTTATTGAGCACAAAATTCTCGATTGTACGAAGGGTGGCGTAGATCGCGGTTGTACAATACGTGTTGTCGCTTATGGAATTGCCTACACACCGTTAAATTATGGTTGACACTTGGATCGTTTGTGCCCTTGTCCTTCCTTCCCCGCGCGGCGTCTTCACGCGTGCTGGTTTCTCTAGTTGAGTGCGCCTGGGCGAACGCATAGCAAATGTTACCGTGTTAAAACAAAGAGCCGCCGGCTCATCAACGAACGGATACGAATGCGGTGTTCTATTATTACAAGTCGGTTAATACTCAACAAGTGCTCCGCGGTTACACTTGATACGCTAAGCTAAAATGTTGTTTTGTTTTACACGGTCTTATTTCGCTTTTTACTTGCGTTATTTAGCGTTCAATTGGAGTTGACTTTAACAAAAGACTTAAGTTCACATTTAGTAGTTCACAGTTTTATTCATTGGAAACTTTAAAGGAATTTAAGTTGGCCGTTACAGTTAACACGTATCTGGAAGCGTGTACGCGAACGGACGCCGACAACGCTTGAAACTCAACTACGTATTACTTAAAGAAAATTGGTTCAATATAATACTAAGAAACAATCTAACCAATAAGATCAATGAAATTGGTCTTTGTAAAGTAAAATAATTTTTTTTTTTTACAAAACATAACATGAATGTTATGAATGTTATAAAAATTAAGTTTCACTGTGTTCTTAGTTAACATTTAAAAGTTTTAATATCCAGTGTTATAGAAACAATAGGTTGCTCATTATGAAAGTGGCTGCAATCTCGAACCCATCTGCCAACATATGAAACTTCTAATCAGCACTTAGTGGCGCCCCGTGGAGCTCGTAAGTGTGGAAAAATCTAACATTTCAAGGTTTGTTATTCTCACATTCCTCCAGATATTCAATTTGGTGTACACTACTAGTTAAATACGTATAGGTATATATTTATACTAGGCGGTAAAAGACTGGTTTATTGAACAATAATGGCATCTTACTTACATGCTAATTATATTAAATAACACAACATACCAAAATAGTCTGTGCACTACTCAAGCTAAATAGTAAAATGAATATTAGAGAAGTGTCAACTTATTTTAAAACCATGAGCTGTCTTCTAAGTGGCCGGTGTTTATTGTAACGCAAAAAACCTTTGTTAAACTTGTCAGACAAGTTTCCGAAATACCATTTTGGAAAATTTGTTTATTTTTTTATTAAAGATAGTTTTGCTTTTGGCCAGCTTCTAGTGTTGGAGCATGATAACGATGGAGCGAGTTCACACGGAAGATGCCTATTCATTCGAACTTTGAAAGGATTTATCTAATTAAGTTTTTTCAATTTATAGGCCTTAGAATTTCACATCGCTTAAAACCCAAAAACAAATATCCATTTGTCCATTGTAAGTATGTGAAATAAATATGAATCAGCTATAAATATAACAATACTATTTATTCATTTTAACAAGAAAAATGTTGACCAAACAAAAAAGATTTATTAAGTAAGTAATTAAATAATTAAATAGAATCGAATCTTGTTAATTGAGAGAAAACATCGAGAGTAGGGAGCGAGAAAACTACGGTCACTGTTGAAATGGTCCCCCGAACTGATTAGCGGGCAAAGATGTAGCGCCAACTGGCAAGCGAGTCGCCCGCGCCGGCCAAACTGCCCGCCTCAGCACGCCTCAATGGGCCGATTGTCCAATTAACTCCATTCATATGTCCGCCTACACTAAAACCGCACTCTAAGAGCCTTTTTGAGGCTAATATGCTCATTTATACACTGTAAACTTTAATGAAATCCTAATCTATATTAAATTTCATCGTGAAAATATTCAACTCACTAATATCGTGAAATGAATACGGTAGTGATTGTCTCGATAAGATAACAGTAATTTTCGTTATTAATTACTATATTTTATCTTTCTGTCATATTCATTCAATACTTAACAATATAACTAACTAGCTGTTGCACGCGGCTTCGCCCGCGTGACTTTATAAAATATAGCTTATGTTACTCGCTGATAATGTAGCTTCCCAACATGTAAATAACATCTTTATGGTTGAAAGTGTTATAATTTAGTGATTATATAATATACACACACTAGCGACCCGCCCCCGACCTAACACTAGCGATCGATAACGAAGGAGATTTACATACACAAACCTTCCTCGTTTATCGATCTTTCCATTAGTGAAAACCGTATCAAAATCCGTTGGGTGTTTTAGAAGAAGTTAGAGGAGAAACAGACAGACGCGGACAACGACAATTTATTATAATTTAGAGAAGATAAATATAGAATACTAGCTGACCCGGGAAACATTGTTTTGCCAAAAAAATCAGTGGCACTCCGGGAGTGCCGACAGAAGTGAAAATTTGAACAATTACGTGTTTATTTACAATTATTGATCGAAATACAATAGAAAATATATGACACTGACACCAACGCGCCTAAAGAAGTTTTCACTTCAAAATATATTTTTTTGGGTTGGAAACCCCAAATAGTTTGGAGGTATAAAAAATAGTTTTCGACCTATTCTCAGACCTACCGAATATACACAAAAAATTTCATTAAAATCGGTTAAACCGTTTCGGAGGAGTTTGGTCACAAACACCGTGACACGAGAATTTTGTATATGTATTCGTAGATAGATGTATTTTATATACACTCTCGAACTCTATTAATCTATAGAGAGGCTCATCTTTTTAATTAACAAATAACAATTTTTTTATTGTACGTGACTATTTAACGTTCACATAGATTACATATAAATAAATCATTAGTTTTATTTACCCATAAATAGCTACAGTTTACCCATTGACAACGAAAATTATTATTGAAATGAGCCGTCACGACGTGACAACTCCATTACCGATCCAGACACAAAATGCATTTCAGCTAATAAATGTACGCGACAATTAAATTAATATTCCAATTATTACACAGTTATTTCTAATTATACCTACTCTGAACTAATTATTATAGCATCTAGTCTAGTATGGGAAGGACATCATTCAAAACCAGGATATTTTTTTTTAATGCCATGATTTAACCATCCGTACTAATATTATAAATGCAAAAGTATGTTTGGATGTATGGATGTTTGTAACTCTTTCACGCAAAAACTACTGAACCGATCACCATGAAATTTTGCATACACGTTGTCTGGAACACCAGAAAGGACATAGGGACCTTTCATCGTTCAAGTCGTGGGCACCAGCTAGTATTAAAATATATGGTTAAATCATGACCAGAAAAAAAAACCATTCTTAGTATATTTGCTTTTTAAAAATTGCCTTTTTTAAACATGTAATTTTAACAAGTTTTTAACGAGAACTTAAATTTTAATTTTCAACATAATTATAAATAATTTGTTTTTTTTTTTTTTTAATAAAATGTATATTTATTACTACTTTGCATTTATTTGTGTCTGTACATAAAAAAGAAGCTTTGACAGCTTTTTTCTCGAAAAGAGAACTTTCAAGTTGATAGACAAATGGTAAAACTTTTACGCAAATAATGGGATCCACCGAAACACAGCTAAATTCCTCTACAAAGAAAGGCACTCGGCACAACCTAATACTTACACGTCCTCGAGGCTCTAAAAGGACCGTTTACATTTTTCACCGTGCTAATTTTATTTGACTCGCCCTGAATATATTATGTCCTATTATTATACTGAGCGCCCTCCGCAAGCATTTAATGCTAACAATGAGGATTTTTCCCCTCTTTAAATTGTTAACATTAAATTTTAGAAAAAAATTTCAATCTGTTGGTATCATTACTTTTTTTTATAACGCCCGTTAACTTGTTGTAATAATGTTTCCCAACAATTTTCTTTGGAAATATTCTTATATTATTAAACCAAATGGACCACGGAAAGGCAAACGAAGTGTAGAGCCGTGCGTCGACGCTAGATCCAGGGTGATTCTGACCGGTCTTACTGAAAAGTTATGGAGAGCCCAATGTTTTTTTTAATATTATAAAGGATGGCAGACAAGCATACGGTCCACTTGATGGTAGGTAGTTACCGTCGCCTAAGGACAAGAAGGAATTTGTTTACAGCTTGCTTGAATTTGTAGCTAGGTGGAAACACCGCAGTAGGAAAGTTGTTTCAAAGATCGCCCGTCCGCGGGATTAAGTTTCTAATCACCCGGATTGTGCGCAGTGGCACCTTGTTCAACTAATGCGTTTAGTAGAGTGTAAAAGACATCATGATCATGAGCATCATTATCTATCATGATCCAGTTCAGCCCATCATGACAATGATGGACAATATTAATGATGGATAAAAAATGTCTAAAAATGATTTCAGGTGACCTCATCTCAACTCAACCTAAATAAAATTTATAAAGAGAATTGACTTTTCTAATGCATCTAAATTCCGATATAATAACTGACAAAACTTTCAGTATTTTATCTTTGAATCATTTAAGTTTACTTTGAATAGGTTTGTCATTTTACAACAAATTCTAAAACATTTTTAAGTTGTCTAAGAAATGGAAAAAAAAATAACCGAACCTTACCCAACTTAGACGGTTGTCTTATCAATTGTGGACAAAAATGATAAGGACTAGAATAAGTCGGAATTTGATAGTACATTTCATAAAAGTTTATATGTATCAGATAACATTAAAATTTGAAACTGCACAAGCAACTTTAAACTTTAAAGTGTTTCGTACATGTCTTAGAAAATTTAGTGAAAAATTCAAACTAAAAAACTAGCCAACGCAACTCACGTTTCCTCCACTTTCAAGTGTTGAACTGAATCAAAAACTTCTGGTGCAATTTGTTGCATAATTCTACCTGGAACAAAAAAGAAAATGTATTAGTTTAGTGAACGCGGACCTTCACACAAATAGTAATATTTTCATACAAATAATCGTATTGCTTTATGTGTACTGTCACTCGCGAAGCACAGCTTCGCACAGACTTTATTAGCGGATGCTTACGTTATAAAATAAACCTATCTTCCAATTTTCAGTTTTCTTTCTTACTAGTTTTTAAAACACATAACATGATCGAGTCATGTTTATTATAGACGAGGCTTTTGTCTTTACTATGACAAGGAAATTTAACTGGAATCTTTGACTATCTAACCTTGAAAACAATTTTTCTAATCGTCAGCAAGCAACTAAAAAGCGAAGTTTATATAAGTTCCAAGAAATCTAAAAATTATCTAGTTATCGCAATATCGTAGGTATCCTATGTCTTTTTCCGTACCAACGTGTATACAAAATTTCACTATTAGTTTAGTTTTTTTCACACTTTCACACACATTAGTTTTTATAAGCTTAAAATGTTATAAACAAAAAAGTTTCGTATTGATAGGTTTTTTCCCATCTTATATTTCAGCTCTCTCTAGTCAGCGAACACTTCTCTAATATTATTGCAATATTATATAATTACTTAATGTTATGTTACTATCCATATAATATAATTCATTATATAATAAAAATCGATATAACTATACAATGCCATCAATGTGATGTAAATTACATAATTTCATAATAAAAAAATATTTAATTTCATAATAGAATTGTCTTATTTTAGATTTGTTTCTGGAGTTTTTTAATTTGTTATACTCGAATCAAGATTCTGAAGGAAATTTAAAAAAAATATTAAAAAAAATGTCGATGCACAACAAAACGTTCTCGTGATAAATGGAATGGTCTGACCACATTTTTCAATTAATCCGAAGCTCCTCTGGAGAGAACCCAAGTAGTAGGTATTTTATTTCACTATTAATCGAGTGTCGATAAGCCAGTAGGGGAAGTCAGTAAACAGACAGCGTATTAATTACTTTGTTTTTAATCGGGCGAGACAGTGAGACAGCAAGACAGGTGAGGTTCAGTAGCATCCACCCGTAACCACCAATAATAGCCTATTTCGATCGGTTCCAAGTATAACCGACCCGGTTATAGAGTAGAGGCTACCTGCCGCGCTTACCCCGACATTGCAACATTAATGGAACCATCGTGTCGTTTCGTATTATTTAAATACGAGCTGCCGCTTTTGACCCACTCTACCGTTGACATTTCCAGAATTATCATTCGCCTACTTTTGGGCTATTTTAGCGCCGGATATCGCCATTTTAGTTAAATAATAAATTTTGAAATGGCTTTCAGACAACTTTCAGAGGACTTTTTTTATGAAAACGGATAGAATTCGATATAAAGCTATTTTATTTTTAAAAGACATTTCTTGCACTGTTCTCTCTGAGGGGATATCTCTCTAGAGTATTGTACATTAACACCTAGTAATTATAAATTCAAATGTTTGTTACTCTTTCACGCAAAACGGCTAGACAGATTTGGATTAAATTTAGCATACAGATAGTCTGTTACCTGGATTAAAATATAAAGTATTTTTTATCGTTTAGGAGATATGATGCCACAGACAGATAGACTTTTGCGTAGGGCGTCGGGGGTTAAAATGTTAGTACAAGTAAGTAAGTAAGTAGATCCCTAAAATGATACATGGTTTCACATAAATGAGCGCTAAGATAGTAAGTAATCGATTTGTTCGACTCGGCATCAAGTGAAATAGCGAAGCAAGCGCGTTTGACAGGAGGAGTAGTAGCGAAGGATCAGAGAGCGTGCCGAGTGGTACGGGTATAGCGCCAGTACAGAGGCTTACCGCGAGCTATCGCCAAGAGCACTCACCACAGCCTAGCTCGACAGACACAAACACGTAGACGACACGAGACTGCATTGCGATCGCTCTCTTTAAACACAACGTAACCCACTGCGCACAATATAAGCCTTTACAACTCAACTTCAACTATTCTACAACAATAACCGTCATAATAAACGTTTACGTGTCGGCTTTTAAAATAATTACATTTCATAAAGTGACGGTTTTCACGAGCTCGCTAACTTAACGAGATTAAAATATGAATTTTATTTAGTCAAGACGTCAGCGGCCTTCCCCGTAGAACACTTCAACTTTATCTTCGAAACAAACTGCGTATAATTTTCATCGTGAGCCCGAGATTTAAAATGAGCTAAGAAAAATAAACAACACTTGTATCTCAACGCAGTCATCTCATCTAGAGCGCAGCGGCGTGCTCACGTTTCTTAAGAAGTTACTCAAAAGTATAAACAACGTCCGCCCCGTGTTTACACTGCGTCTCGGTAGGCGACTGCTAACTGTGAAATTCTAACAGATTCAACCCAGTAGCACCCATATCTGAGTACTCCGACAATGTCGCTTTCAAAACTAATGGATTCTTCAGTCATTTAAGCGAAATTGAGCCTGTGCGAACAAGGATAAACATTTTTTTAATTAAGACGGAATTACATTAAATCACCAGGACTATAAGGATGTATTGTAAGATCTATCTACAACCTATATTGATATAAATATCCTAACATAGTATAGATTGAGGTTTCTTTCCGCGTCTGAAAGTCATTGAAAGTGTCAGAGCTCACGGTATAGGGCCTTGTCTGCAGACAGACTTAGTCCTCAAAGCGGAGACATTAAAATAAATCGCGACGACGAGCTCGGAGAGCAGTGTGAAGGAAAAACATAGTGTTAATAATTATTGAATTTGTAGGAAAATCTAAAATTTTATCAAATATATCTATATATTTATTTGATAATATTTGCGATATTTTAAAACAATAAACTAATTAGGAAACTAAGTAGAATATAAATTTTAGTATTACAATCTGGTACTAACGGTTAACCTAAGAACAAAATAAACATGAACGGTGCGGATAGGTGCCGCTCGAAAGCCCCGAGGCCCGTCTAAACTAAGAGATTCCTTTAGAGGGTGTCTGCGTGTCTGTTCCGCTGTCAATTACCACCTCATTACCATGTTTGCATAGAGCTTAGCTCGAGGACTAAGATTCAAACAATGTTGCAATGGTAGTTTTCAAACATTAAGATCTTACAAAGAATTATCTACAGACGACAAAAATAGGAAATTATTCAGGACGAAGGCGACGTCTTTTTTCGCATTTTACTTTATCATACTAGAATGCAAGTAGAATGATGGTAAAACAGTATCAGGGATAATACCGTATTGTCTACTGCCTACACTGTAAGAATTTGTTTACATTTTGTATTGCAGCTTAGTCTCAGAACATAAAGTTTCTACTCATCCGGACTGTGCGTAGTGGCACTTTGTCCAAGTATTGCGGATATGCGGATGAACTCCGAATCATGGCGCAAAGTACGCTGGTAAATACTTGGAGTAGGCATTAGTTGGAACAACTCAGTAACATTTCAAGTAAAGCTTATGAATTAATTAATTAATTTTTACTAATAAATGTTGCAGACAAGCAGAATACATTCGCGGGCGAGTTGAACCTGCTAATTCGGGCGAGTTGGGAAAATTAGTTAACAATTTAATATTCGGGCGAATGGGACATACTTTTGCGGGCCAGTTGGGAAAAAAATAATTCGGGCGAATCTTGCGGGCGAATGGGATCTAAATCAACGCGACACATATATAATGCGTAGATATTTTGACAAACATTGATGAGAGTATACATACAGCCGGCAGTACAGAAACCTAAAAAAAATTATAATGTCTTACAACGGTGAAGTGAAATAATTATTAATAGAAGAGCTGTGCTATAACTAAACATCCACAAAACAAACAAGATAAAATGCAAGTCTCACACGACGTTACGTATGCGAGCTCTTATCTAAACGTTCGTTTGAGCCATGAATTTTGGTAAGGAGGTCAACGTCTTTTGATAACGTAAATAGGTATATTTTGATGACAGTGATCGATTATTCTCAAAACCTTACCCCTAAATAAACAAAGAATGACGAACGGAGAAAAAATCTGACTTAAAAATATATTAGGTTACCATAAATTTTATGCCATACTCCGTACAATTTATATTGTCATTAAAAAATTTAAAATATCAAGTTATTTTTATGCTATAGTGTATAACGAATATCAACTATAACAGAAAGCATCCTGATTTTAGAGGCTGTAATCAATACAAACTTGATAACAGCCTCTAGAAACGAATTTAAGTAAAAGTTTGCACATAGATAGATAATGTCCTGAATTAATATGTTTTTAGAATTTATGTAAGATTTATCCCTTTTGTCCATACAAGCGAAATAATCCGTACTAATATTATAAATGCGAAAGTATGTTTGAATGTATGAATGTATGGATGTTTGTAACTCTTTCACGCAAAAACTACTGAACCGATTACCATGAAATTTTGCATACACGTTGTCTGGGACACCAGAAAGGACATAGGGTACCTTTCATCGTGCAACGCGGACGAAGTCGCGGGCAATAGCTAGTAGATTATATTGTATTAAAACTTATATGTAATTTAAGCCACTGATCGCAAACATATCGTATCGTGACTACAATACTAATAGGTAAATATGTAGGTATGTACAATTTTTATTGAACTCTAAACATATCTTAAAGAAAACGAAACAAATTATTAGTATCTTATTACGAAAACGGTATCTGGCAGTAAAATGCGATAGTTCACGGGGCCGTATTGTTGTACAAGCAAGCACGGCAACGAAGAATTACGCAATAAATCTCCTCGCGGACAACAACCAACGGTAAAACCAATCTGCGAAATTGTCGACGTGACGTTTAATCGCACTTAACTGTTGCGGTTACATCCTTATCATGTGCAGCTTTTGTCATGTCAATACTAACTTATTACTGTGCTTTATAAGCCTCGAAAGCACAAGGAAAACTATTACTTAGTTCAGTTTCTCATAGCATCACAATATTAACAAAGTTACATTTAAGGCCATTTATAAGTAATATTTATAAGTCGAAACGAACAGAAAGTGATAAACGACGAAAAAATTTCTTTGATATTTGCCAATTTTCTTCGCTAGTTTTTAGTTTTGTTCGAAAAAAAACGTTTGTCTTTTAAAATTAATATTCATACAAGTATCTTATATAAGTATAACAGATAAAAACAAACCCCCCAAAATTGTAATTTCAAATTGATTGATGACTTTATCTAAAACTTTTAGTAGAGTAGCATTAATAGTTTAGTAATTTTTAGCTGGTTTTAGTAAAGGCAGTAGCCATGTGCTTTATGTTTCAGTGGGTAAGTATGGCATGTCAAATCTCATTTCCCATTCACTTTATTATCCCTTATCCTACCAATGATGAAAGAGCAATCGTAACCAATTATAATGGTATTGGCATTGCTTAAAGGTGAAGGTAGCCACCTGCTATCAAGTAAACCTTGATGCCTTCCTGCCTGCCTGCTTTTAAAAGTAAAAAAAATCCAAAATTAGAGATAGATCCTAAAAACAGATAGCATATTATAAGTCAGTGCATTATTTGAGTGTGCTACAGCATTTACTTGTTTCCAGTTGTGCACAATATTCAGTGTGTGCCTATATATGTATATACATATATAGGCACGTCATATAAGAACACTCATATATGAGTGTTCTTATATGACGCCACGATTCATGGAAACTTAGATAACTGAATAAAATTTAATTAAAATATTTCAGAGTACAATTTGTTCTTTTCGACGTTATTCTATAAATAATTAAGTTAAAATGAAATGTAGTGAATTTTTCGAGAATCTCTTTAAGATTTAATTTAAAAAATAATAAAATCATAGAAAATATTTCATGTCAGCTTAAAAAATAATTGACATTGCCGATTCAGTCTTTATCTTCATCAACGCTTGGACTTTAATTATAAATCTGTTATTGATACTTACCCTCTGGGTTAAGATCGATTGAGTGAGTTACGTCTTAGCTTCGCCTAAGGCTTCAAAACTAATGAAATCGAGATTCATTTAAGCTCATGCCTTGATCATTTTGACCTAATTTTATTTTAAACAAATTATAGACCATAAACCTGATGTAGCTATCTTAAAATATAGGTAACTAGTTTGTGTATAGATAAAATATTATAATAAAACCTAATTAAGTATTTTCCTGGGCAAGGCTGGACGCGTGTCGCTAGTTTATAATATTAGTAAGACTATCGAATTGTTTAAAATATTACATCCAAAAAATTTTTAACTGCCAATAAATACTTAAGTGGATCAGAATTAGTGGCGTTTCAAAAAAATCTGAACAATACTCGTAAATTCTAACCGTGTTTTTGTCCAATGTATCGTTAAACTGTACGAGCAGGTTATCGACCGTGAATATTTTATCGTTTAGACGTTCATAGCAAATTATGTTTCACAGCAAATCGTGACGATACATTTTACACTTTACGAACATTGGCAGCCGCATTGTGAACAAGAACGTTTTCATGTTAAGTGGATATATATAGTTGAAAGTTTATTTTGTCAGTCTCAAATACATATAGAGTCGTGCGACTCTAATCAGGGAGAATTCAAACATCTGATACTTCGCCGAAGAGTCTGTCGAGCAGAAGCGCAGCGCTAACGGAAAAAAAAATGAACTGTTGCTTACTGAAGGCTATCTAGTGTTCAATTGATAGACAAAATCTACCTCTAAGTATTTCTTGTTAGAGTTCTATTTCGTCCAAAAAATATAGCGGTTGGCAAACAGGTCTGGTCGCTTTGAATACATTGCATTCTATTGCAGCCGCAACGAAGCGGTCGGTGAGACATTTGACACGTCCTGGCGACAATAATATGTGCGTGTAAACCAGAGCTGTGTAGCAAGTAGCACCAATGATCACGACCTCATATAGAACACTGAGTGTAATACTTTATGGTAACCTGCATTCAACAAGTTCATTTTTTATTAACTACAATTTATTCGGCGAACATTTTTTGTTACAATTTACCAAAATATTAATTTAATTCGAAGGATTTTTTTCCAGTTTAGCTGCAGTTTTTTTTTAATATTTTAGTTTCATATTGTTAAGGAAATAAATTTAATACAGACTAGATTTGACTGTATAGTTATTTTATGAAAATCCCACAGGTAATCCAAGTAATAAACTATCTGTGTGCTAAATTTTATCCAAATTTGTTAAGCTGTTTCTGAGAATAGAGATGAGATTAGCATAATATGACAAAACCAAGATTTTGTCTACAAAAAATATATAGGTACATAGAATAGTATGAGTTCTAGGTGTTGCAAATACTCTCAGAAATCACCGTAACCGTTTTGATACTCTTTCACTCGATACATTAATTACCTAGATGGGTTGTTTTCCGTCTTGCCTCCCTTTCCCTTCCCCTTGGCCCCTCACTTACGCCAATAACTTGTTTATCTATCGCGCGACTGCGGAAACTAGATCTCTTAACTCTTATCGGAAAATATCCCTCGAATTTCCGTCGCGCGTTAAACGCGTTAATTTATACGCCCTGAACTGTCGAAGTTTACGCGGGAAGAATAATTAAGGAGATACAAGAAAACGCAATTTCACACAATATAGGTTAGTATGTAAATATATTAAATTTATGAGTTGCATTGTGAAATATTTGAAATTCAACGCCTTCAACACATATCCGACACATATGCGTGTCTATAATATTCCTTCGGTATCGCGCAATCCTCTCCCTGTCGATATATGCCCAACCCTTAGGTAATATGCACAGAAATAAATATATAAGTAGCCGAATTTTTTGTCATAACATTTGTAATCTCAATTTTCAATTGAATGTAGGTGCGTCCCTCGGGGTCGGAATGACGGTGCACCGGGCAGAGCGAGGAGTAGGGTACCGGGTGGGGGTGGTTTCCGCGTCGACACCGGAGATTGCGTCCCAGCCTCCCGCGCAAGCCGTCTAACTCAATCATCTGCGTGAAAATATCGAATAAAACTTGCTCCCGGCGACACTTTAAACACGACATAGAGCGCGCCGATTCGCCAAACACATTTGAACTGGAAGTAAAAACCACACTTCTATTCCTAGCGTTCATCGGGTTACACCATCCGGCACTGCACTGTCATTACTTCAACTGTGACGTCAGATTTCCTGTTATAAACAAAAAAGTTTAGAATCCGTCAACTCATGTGACTAAAGGTATGATTTAGTTCGAGTTGTGTTCCAACTAGAAAACATTCTCGAGAGCATGTCGTTTCGCACTCCTTTTTCTTGACGGCGAGCCGTCAAAAACAAGCGTGCGTGAGACTAAACATCAATCAATGTGAATGCTTTTATTTTCGGACCGGTGTCCCAATATATTTTCTTCAGCTATGCGACAATAGGCTCAACGTTAATGCCACGTCTTATGACTTACTAGCGTCACATTTCTTTTCTTACACTATTGAAATTTAACGGATGACATCTTTATAAACAATTTCTGTGGTTTTTACGACTTTGAAAAATTAGCGCTTCGTTTTTAACCTTGGCTGTGTTGTTGGTCAGTGCAATTAAAATATAACAAAAATAATAATCATTTTTATTTCGGATTACACAGATCCATATTGGTTAGTAACAATTAACTTAAAACTATGTTAGTAAATACAACATAATACAAAATTTTTATACAAAGAAGGCATCATCTTATTTAATAATCCCTATAACTAATTTGACCCAAAAGGATAGTATGGGGCAGTTGCACTTGCTACATAACACTCTCAGAATAACTATATAACTAAAACTATAGTCAAAGTATTACTTAAATCTGAATCTTGATTCTTTAAGCATGTAGGTATTGTGAAAAAGCTTGTGATCGCCTCATATAACTACCAGTGTCAAACACTCGTAGTTAGTGTAAAAGAGACAAACAACGCTTAAAATTTAACTTTTATGAAGTATAGTATCTTTTCTTATACAATTATTTTATTATCGCCTGAAAAAAAAATCTTCAAAAATGTAGTATATATCCGGGGCCCCTTTTAATTTTTAAAATTATCCCAAACTACTAGACAACGTTTATATTAATAGCTTCGCTATCATTGTTGTACAAATAAATAAATCTCAGATTTAAACAAATAAATTTTCTTCGCCATTACAGTTAGAATAAATATTATTGCGAGCCATTCAAATTTATAAATTTAAAAGGGTAAAACTTGCACATTACCAACCACATTTAGGATATAAAAATGTATAATAGGACAAGATAAGTACCACAAAGATCTCCATACTTTGGTACTTATCCTTTTTGCAAAGACGACAAACAATATTTCTGTGGATTGGAGCAAAGCCAAAATTTGATTTTAATGACAGTTCCTACACACATATGTCCATTCCCTTCAGTATTTCTCTAATAAAGTACGCAATAGAAGTTTTGCCAACAATACTTAATTGCTTTATAGATCAAACTTTAATAACTATTGCATATGGTGCCCGTGGCTTATATTATGGTTATCCGTGGCCACTATTAATTCTTTCACACATAAATTGGGTGTTATGTACAAATCAAAAATATCTTGAAAATTCTAATAATAAACTTGTTTATATATTTTCAAACGTTCGAGTTGACACTGGAACTACTTATCTTTCGTCGTAAAAATTAAATTCTTTTTTTTTGCTTATCTGTAAATATCCTGACCTATAACACAGCGGACAGCTCAAATCGTCGACCGAATATTTATAAATACGGTAGCGGAGTCGGTAATGCGCCTCGACAGACAGTTGCTAAATTTCAATGTGCTCTATTTCGAATTTCTAGCTTCAGCTTTCACGAGAGAGAATAACTCGTCGATGACTGTTCACTGGGGACGGACACCCGTTCCGCTTCAAGATTAAGTCAGCTACTGACTTCACTTTAGTTTCCTATTAATTGAAAAACAACTCAGATTACATCTTCTCTAGCCATGCGCAAAGCGAGTATTGAGTTGCCACAGACGATTGTTAAAGAAGATACTTCATCGATTCTTCGGATTCGCCGTGCAACAGACAAGATTGCGAAACGAATAACATTTCTTGAAAATTGCATTCGTCCAGACTTCCAAAAGCTTTAGAAATACCCCAAATCCTCTGTACATTGTACTCCATATTACAATCGCGCAATTCCATTTGTGCGCTGTGGACTCCTCAGCCAAATTTTTGAGTTATACCCATATGAAGTGAAGACAGTTTATACGTTCTCGTATCCCATTTTCAGCGAATGTTTCTACAAACGCTCCACATTGCCTTCCATTTGGCTTCAGAGAGATATACCGTTATATTATGATTATGATTCACAGTTCAGCGATCCTTAAGACGTATTGGCAGAACTATTTTCGCGTCCGCATTTCATGGTATGTAGGCAAATTTAAATGTACTTTACTAACACTGTACAAACAATGTTTGCTACAGAACTTTTATCTACGTATAAATTTTAAAAAAAATGTGTATATTAAAAAAAAGTGTTACTGTAAAGGATGCCTTTATAGTCATATTTTTATTTGCAAGTTATACAAAGACACTACAACGTGTCTTTAAATTATTTGTCTGTCTGCCTGTAGAAGCAGGCGGAATTATGGCACAATCATTGTGAAAAGTTTGAATTTTTTTTAATATATATAACTATGGCTTTGTTCAATATCGTTCGAAAATTCGAAAACGATATAAAAGTCTCGAATGGTGCTTTAAAACGGTTTAAAGAAAGTACAAAAGGTAAGTGACAAGGCTATAAAGAGAAAAGACAAAACATGATACGCATTTAGTATTCATAGTACCTACTATTAGTCAAAAAGTTAATGCGTGACATGTCAACCGTTAACATTATAAGAAAATTGCTCCCATTATTTTCTTTGTCAACAAGAATATTACCTAAAAAAACCGTCCATGGTTCTGAGTCTAACAAATATTATGACCCTAGGATTTGATTATTCGAACGCATACGTAGACTAGATAACGCATAGAGATCAAGCGTTTGAAAAGTCTGCCAAAAACCTTAAGTGTCTTATATAGGCTATAAACGGAGAATATTTTATATCAGTGTACGTGAGAGTATGCCTGCGGACGTAGGTAATTGCGTACTCTAGGCGCTGTGACATCGTTCCGAGTCTTTATAGGGCAATTACAGCCGTTATCTGGCATTGATATTGCATCTAATTTATTCATTATACTACCTACATTTGAATAAATATACACCAGCTGCACTTGACTGTACTTATCAGATGTATCGTGCAACTTGTCAACTTCTTAAGCAAAATCTCTTAAATAATTTTTTTTAATCAATTCCCTGAAAAATTCTCGCATAAAGCTAATCGCTTTCCTCATCTTTATAATGTTATTAACACAGTTAATTACTATAAGTGTTAATTAACACTTGTAGCAATTAACTGTGTAAACTCACGCAGTCAATTCGCAGCATTTCTTACACGATGCTGTTCAAAGTGAAGCAAAATTTAATAACATCGTATAAAGGAATAACATTTAATTTCTGACAGTAATTTCCAAATAAGGCTGTCGAACTCTTGGGGTTTTTATATATTAACATACATTACTTATAATTAAATTCTTAATTTAAAAATCGATTTTTGTCCGTAAGTTTGCAATTTCTCTAGACATTTGAACGGATTTTGCCTTGCTTTTAACTGGACAACACTTTATCAAGAAAATGTTTTGTTAATCTGTGAAAAATTAAAACATTTTAACTATATCGTGGGAAATAATTTTAAGGGAAATATATATCGTTGGAACACAGACAAATCATCCATGGCATATTGTGGAAAATCACGTATAAGATCAAATATTACAGAGCCTTCGTTACTGCCGAAAGTCGACAACATAATAGATATAGATATAAGACTATAACGTAACAGATATAAATAGGGTGTTAAATAGTATTGTAAAGAACATATTAACGAGATAGAATTATAATAATAACCTAAGTTTTATTTCATAATTTTCTTCTAAAATAATATCTGATATTATCTAACTGGGATGACAGCTTTATTTGAAAATTTGATAGTAACATGTCTGTAGTTTTTTCAGACATTAAAAAGTAGCACTGTATATTGGGCAGCCCATCTAGCAGCAGTTACCAACTTCTTAAAGACCACCGTGAAATAAGAGCGTGAGTGCTGTTGTGTTTCGATGAGTGAATAAGAGATGGCAAAGCCCATTGCCCCGCCTCCTCTTATCTTACTAAGATCGACAACGCATTAATATAAACGACCTATGGTGTCGTTTATATTAATAGGCGAAGGTAACCATCGACTATAAAATGGACCGTCAGCCAGCCTGCCAACTTTTACATAAAAAATCACTAAGAATATAAACTATCTTAGTTTGTAAATTTAGGTCTTGTCAAAGAAATATATTAAAATATCCAAGTAATACTCGTATGGGCAAAGTATACCTATCTACTATTGCAAACATTATTATATAGTGTAATTATTAAATATATGACTTCACAAAACAATAAATAAAAATTAAATAAAGCTGACAATTTGGAATTTAAATTTAAGTGTCCGTTTCCGTCCGACCTGATAAATTAACAACCAAATATTGTTCAGTGCGAATAATATTCTTAAACAAGTATAGAATATGTATGTACAGGCTCGATAATGAAATAAGTAAATTAAAATCAATTATTGAGATCATCTCAAACAAATTAATACGGAATACGTTATATCAAGTCTCTGGTTGGTTGCAGACTGATATTGTGACACCGATAATATAGTGGCTCTCGTTAATTTCATTGGCTTTGTAAAATACGGCGTTTAAATGAAATCAAATGTATGTCTTTATTCATAACTTTTGGCTCATTACGTATATCTTGATTAAATATGACACAATGTGACTTATAAATATTCAACTTTGATATTATGTATATGGACGTCTGTGAGATGATATTTGTAATGGTTTAAATAATTCCAATTTATTTTCTTATTTTAATGTATGATAAAAACTTGATCTGAGTGGTTTACAATACTGAAAAATTAACAATATACTTACTAAAATGGATTTTGAAACTGTTAGTTATTTTAAAAAAAAAGTATATAAGAACATAGTTTTGCACACAAATGACTATTATTTCACGTGCATTGTATAGGGTAAGAGAAAAACAACATTCATAGATTATTATTGTTAAAGTCAAAATATCACAAAAATCTAAAGGTTTATATTTCTTTATTCTCATTAAAGCTTAAAGCTACTTACATGAGAAAAAGAAGAGTCTTGGAGTTGGGGCAATGGCCCTTGCGAACTGTTTACTTCCTATCAAAAACATTTTCAAGTTCATGCAGGTGGGTAGGTAGGTACAAAAAATAAAAGAAACTGTTAAATATTTAAATTGATAAGAAATTTATCATTACGGTACACGTCCGGGTTTCTTAACCACAGATTTTTTGAGTAGTTATGTCAACACAAAATTGTTATCGTGACAAGGAACACATTTACCTTATCGTGCTGATAGGCGAACTGCGTTCAAATATTTTAAAAGAGGGGAACAGGTCACGAGAATCTTTCTAACTATAAAATCCAAATTGTGAGTGGCTTTGATTTGATAAGCTTAAACTGACGGGTGTGTGAAAATGCATAAGTCGTAGTAAAACCAAAACCATGCTATGTGCAAAAAGAATACTTATGAGATACTTATAGACAAAAAAGATTTCCTAAAAAGTTTTACATTTATATTTTAAAAAATAAGGATTTTATTTAAAACTTGGGTTGTTACACGTAAATATAAAAATTCAATATTTTATTTATTATTTTGATAATAGAGTAAATTTTGCACATAACAAAATCTATCTGCTGTACAAATGTACAAAGCATATACATATATGTAGTTTATTAAGAGGTCGTAGCTCTACAAATAGTGCTCATAAGCACATAGCAGTCTTTTTATACGATAGATAAGTCATTGAACTATTTACTGAGATCAAAATGTAATATTTTTTAACTTTATAAACACATGGTTATTATTTACGTTAAATTATCTATAATTGTTATCAGACCGCACAATCAAAGCGTATAAATGCGACGTTAACGTTGTGGTAAGCACTTACGAGTACGCTGTGGTACATTTAACCACGAATATACAAAAAATTAAACATACTATAATATTTTTCATCACTACAAACATTGCATTTCAGAATATCACGCACTTTGTTAGTTTTCTGTATTTAATTTTAAGAGTATTACTAGCTGTGCCCGCGACTTCGTACGTTTTGAAAAATAAAACGCCTGACCTCTTTATGGCTGTGGCGACGGTGGCGCAGAATTTTTAATATTTTTAGATGATCTCTTGGATCATATGTGTACGACGGAGCATCTCTTGAGAACGATACCACCGATTTTGCATATTTTTTTTTTTCATTTATTTGCAAATTAATATCTATCAAAGAAAAATTTTTGGAAAATTCACGGGAAATGTCGGAAATTTGGATGGTATTTTTATATGTAATTGTCGTGGCAACGATTATCTGATCAACTCGTTTGATAAATATAAATTTATTGTTGTTACTCTAAAAATAAATACATTAAACTTTAGCTGCGTTAAATACTTGCATGCTCATGAAATCTTAAAGAAAATTCTTGTTTTTCTTTTAAAACGCTGTTACCTGTTAAGTAAATTCTCAACAATGTGAGATAATTTAATAAGATAAGTGCCCACGGTTCTCTCATGTCACATCCTTATTCGAAGCAATGAATTTATTAATGACTAGAGGCGAGTCCTTCATTAATAACCCTCAACATTCATTAACACAACACGCGTTGTCAAATGTTAGAATACGTGACTTCCGTGACTTCAAGACTTGGATGAAGTACTCTCCTTGCTCTTAATTAAAAACATAACTATTCCAATTAATAACTTTGTGTGGTTAATTAAAAACAATATTGAAACATTTATTACAAGCGCTGTGTATTAAATATTTTCAACTGTAATTTTCTTCGAATAAACTCTTTGTACTCGTAAAAAAGCAGTGCCTCCACCATTACAATTCTTTGAGAAACTTTCAGCCCTTTATTAATTACGACATTCATAGTAGGTATACTAACACTAATATGAATAGTTAAAACAGTTATATAGGAACAGTGATTTTGTAAGGCTTTAAAGAACTAGTTTAGTTACATTTTGAACTATGCACATACGAGTATGACTTGTGATCTCTTTTAAATTTTAAAATGGTGAAAAGCAGCAGGGCGTCGCGTAGAGTAGCAAGTAGATATTTTTGTACAATGCGATTGTATTATGTTGTTTTCTTTTGCAACGTTTAATCCTTAATTCTAATAAGGTCTGCAGTGCACCTGCAACCCCTAAGGCGTTGCTTCGTGCTTGTATACTTTTTGACTTCCTAACAAGTGGACCGTCATCTTCGTGCCACCTTTACATATAAATAAATAAATATTTACAGAAAAGAGTGCTGAGTATATACTATTTTATCTGAAGTCGTATAGCATTATGCAATTCAGTACGAGTAATACTATTTTATACTATTTCATTAGTATAAAATTTTTATGAAAGACCTATTTTAATTTATAGTACATAGATTTTAAAAAGTTACATTATGTGGATTAAACTCTCTGTTATTACTTATGAAAACGTAAAATTTTAATATACTGCCCCAAATACCTAGAATTGGTTGGTTTGGTTGGTGAAACAAAAAAAACGGACAATTTACAATATAGGAGCGATGAGTAACTTAAATGAAGATTATTACAATGACACACGAGACATTTCAGGTTAAATTAGATAATCTTCCTAATGTGGATGCTGCACAGTTACCTATTATACATAGGCAGACGAAACGTAAGGTCGGTGGGATCGACGCACACAGATAGAACAAATCAGAAACTTGTGATTTTTTTGCATACATTAACACCAAAGACAAATAAAATGTTATGAAGTATCTTTGTGTTTATTATGTGAGACAGTGCATCAATATCAGAAAGTTTCAGAGATTTTTAAAATATAAATGGACATTATAACTCATTTTTTCTTACTTTTGCAGTTTCAAATAATTGAAACTTCAAAGGAGCAAAATAATGCGGTATTACTTCGAGGTAGGTATAGGAAAATAAGTGGGTAGCTGTTGAATGTGACAGGTTCTGCAAAAGACAACAATAAATAGCATAAAGTAGAGGTTGTTAAAAGTTAAGTGTTACAGTTAAGCTCGTCATTTATTGACTTCTTTGAATGGCGAACCAATATAAATTCTATTTACTTAATATAATATTTTATAACTGCATCTGGAGAATTCACAACACTGCGCCCAAAAATACCACCATGAATGAATTCCGAGGTTGAATAGGTAAATATCTCTTTATTTAATCGACATTTTATGTGTTTACAGTGACTCGATGAATGGAACTTTTGCGCGTACGTTTCCATGTTGACGACATCGTAAGGCAAGGCAACGACGCAAGGCCACGGAGATAACGTAAAAACAAACAAACTTTCAAGCTTCATAGCACTTTCTTTAATAAAAAAATAGTTTACACGTATTTTTACTAGTAGTACGTATTTTATTCAGTAGCGCAACCATTCATAGAAAAGGGTTATAAAAAGAGACCAATGTTGTCGAGACCGCTTTCCTGTACCATGAAAAAGATAGCGCCGGCTGCTTCTCACATTTTTACTTGCGAGGGAAAAAGACAGAGATACATAATCACTCGATGTTGTGAATCTCAATATAGGTCGGATTTGTTTACATTGTGTGCGTCATCTCCTTGGCTTTACTGTAGTCCCAATGCACCGAGATTCACTTATTATTAAAATGCCGATTTAACGTCACGAATAGATTATTTGGATTGTATATATTGGAGAGTATATTTTTCTGGGAACTATTTAAACTACTCTTGGATCTATGAATATTTTAGTAACAAATTATATTAAAATGAGTGTGAAATGACAGTGGAGAAAGATGACGATCGTTGGCTTATTCTATCATTCTTTTAGAAATGTTTAAGGGTTCTCTTGCAGTATTACATTTTTTTTATAGACAGTGTTATATTTTTTTAAAGAACATATTTGAAATTTTGTTACTAACCTAAATGACACTTTTTTAAATTTTCTGCAATAGTTTTCTAGGCACGGTGATGTATACTGAACAATTACATGTGTCACAGTCAGTAACTAGATAGGCACCTACCGAATAACGCTATAAGTGATATTTTCCTGCTACAGAAGTGTATGTTCATATTTGTTAACTTAATTGTTACCAGTTTCGTCTGACTCAATGTATTAAGAAATCCTGTAAAAACTGATATTCTAATCCCAACGAACTCGCTTCCTCGTGATGGATATTGTTATTGTTTAAAACAAAAAGTATTAGTCCCTTGTTGGATCTTCCAAAAATCATACTATGTATTAATGTGTTCGTGAAACACTTTTGTCAAATCTCTAACAACGAGAAAAATTGTATGGAAAGAGAGTGACGAAGATTGTGAAAAATGAAAAATAATGTGTTGTTAGACCAGTTTATTTAAAATTTCAAAGGTAGGACGACATTTGGATGGGAAGTAAAATTATTTTTTATTTTATGAAAGGCAAAGTGTGAATTATGAAAATGATTTTTGGCACGTATGTGACTGTGTAATAAGCTGGTTTAGGGTGAATTTCATAAAATTTCTATTTATAATCAAAATTTCGGCATCACCTAACGAAGAATTTGAATATGTACTAATAATGTATTAGAATTGTAGTTGTTATAATTGTAAAAATGAATCCATAATTTTTAGTAAAATTTTCATGTCAATGCTAGTATTTGTTTGACAAAGTAATTGTACAGCATTTTATATTGCATAAAAAAGCCTCGAACGAAATTGCATACAATGCTACTAAATATTCTAGAGAAATTGTTAGTTGAAGGCAAAATTATATCTATACAAAGAACAGCTCTATGTTGATATCTTACCGACATAAACTATCCATTAAAAATGAATGAATCATGGAAATATACAGAGTTTTTACGATAAAAATTCAATTAGTGTACATTTTTTTCTATTGACTCTTAGATGTGATGAATTGTATGACTTGCGCTCAATTAGGTGACAAAATAGTGGAATTTTTATGTTACCACTTCAATCCCTCTAAGGTGGTCTACGACGGTTCATCTAATATGCTATTTGTCACATTTTAACATAAAATAATAAATAATAATAAGTTTTTTTTTTTCTAAATAAATATCTATATTAACTGGGGTTTAAACATAGAATTGAAATCAGATTTTAAGAATCGAAAAACAAAATCTGTTTTTGAGATACAAAATAAATGCTTTCTCTTGAGCTTTTAATAATATTTGCATAAATTCACACAAACATTTTAATATTCCTTAATTTTAATATTCTCTGAAACGGCCAAACTGAATTTTACTGTTTTATCAACGGTAGGTGTGGGACGGGACTATTCAGAGAAGAATCCAGACCACTTTTTATATATCCAAGACTACTTTTTATTTTCTTTATACTAAATATATAATGCTAGCAATACATGCGTCAAGTCTATCGTCCAATCGGTATGATACCATATATGTCGATTGTCGAGCAAAATGACACTCATACACCGTCAAATTGGCTTAATCAATCCAATCATATTATGCTTTACGGGCGATATTCTTTTTCGTGTATGGCTGGCATAAGGTTTCTCTGTAAAATATGAAAAAAAAAATCGCGACGATACAATAAGTGGTAGTTGAAAAACGTATAATAACGTCACAAGAGAAAAATTTCGGTGACTCCAGTTAGGTGCACTTTATGTCTTGTTCAGAACACGATGGAGATAGTGCAAGTGCAAACTAAGTGTGGTTTTACTGTGAAAACTTGTCGGGCTAGAGGCAGCCGCGGCGAGTGGCTGCGCGTAGAATTTTGTTACATGTAATCCGATTAGAGGGCAGTCCTCTGCCCGGACGGCGAGCGACGCGTGTGCCTTGCACATCCCCTGCATATAAATACCGGATTTAAGTATGTACTACTTACAGAATTGCAGACTAACTCAGATGTCGCAAATTGGCTTTACTGTCTTACCTATACGTGTCGTGTCGATTGCATTTCTTTATTAGGAGGCAACATTATTAACCTGTTCTTATTCGAACTTTTTCTGACAAAATAATCTAAAGACGAATTTAATCGAACAAAATAATCGAAAAACATGTCATGTCGTGTTATATGGACATTTATGGTCTAAAATAAAATAATTGTTATTACTATTATTTTTATATTACTACATGGAGCTAGAGCAGCACAGTATAAGTTAGTTATCGCGAAATTCATTGCTAAGGTTTTTTGATTTAATGTAAGTTTGTTCTAATTATTATCGACAGAATAGCTTTCTTTGGCGGGCTGGTAAGAACCACAACTGTTCGGCGGGCTGGGTGTTCATATTGATATTGATATATTATTTAATTGTAAAGCGGAAGTAAAGCGTAAATTGACGGCTATACAGTTTAGCTGAGCAGTTTTCTTTTTGCTTTCTTTTTGTTATTGTTTTATTTTATTTTATTCTTGTTATTTTGGTCTTCGTTCTTTGTTTGCTTTCAATTATTTATTGTTTAGTTGCTATGCGTGTGTTATCGATCGTCTCAATTTCTAGTTTGTAGTTTGTCTGTGTATGCCTTAAAATTATCTTATACCTATTGTAAGTTTTTTGTTTGTGCTGTTGGTGTATGTTTTGGAAATAAATAAATAAAGCTCGTCAGATAGGTTGACTATCCGCTTGATAGAAGGTGGCTACCGTCGTCTATAAACACGTGCAACGCCAAAGGTGCTGCTGTGTAAGTACTGCAAGTGTGATGTTGAACTTAGTTAAGAATAAGAGATTAAGATGGATAGGGACAAAATTGGGTTTTGGTATTCCTTACTCACTCACCGAAACACATCATACATGCTATTATTTCACGGTGGCCTTGTCTAAGGGGTGGTTACTGCCGCCAGACTGGCTGCCCAGTTTATGACTGCGATGCTGTGTGCCCCGCCACTGCTGTGTAGTAAACTGCTGTGTGATTTATATTCATTTATTAGTTGCGGGCTGTATTTTACTATTTCTTTTTTTTTAGATTATTATAGTTAACAAACTTGAAAAATATGGCATTATTCTTCACAAAGTCAATGTTACTACTTCACATGAAATATAGAAATTTCATTATTAAAATTCAGAGACTAACTCAAACAAAGGTCTTGTTATTGAAAGCTTTACACTTTCAAACAGGACTGTACTTGGTCCAAACATAATGTCGCTAATATTGGCTTGGTCACCTTGTGCCAGACACATTCCATATTCGAAAACGGAGATTTGGAAAAGTACAATGAGCGTGTATCCTCTTGTTCAAATGTGGGTATTACCATATTGACGTAGATACGGGGAGCGAGGCAGTGGCGCGGGGCGAAGGACAAACTCAAAGAGTTCTATTACACGGCTCAGTTGGCTTGCTCTCAGGTTCACTGCCTAAACCCCCTCCTAGAGCCTCCGACAATTACAGTTATGGCTTTCTTACTACCGAACACTATCCGCGTATTATATTCCATTTCTTTCACTGCTGGTAACTGGAAATAAAATTCACATATAGACGTTAAGTTAGAGAGGTGCAGTAAAAACTAATACAACTAATTGAACAACATCAATAAAAAGAAAAATCGTGCTCTTATCGCAATCATGCATAGCGTGACATCGACTTGAGACGCTAAAACTATCTACTAAGCTATGTGTGTTTAAGGCACAAGCGACTATAGACTACCAGTGTGATATTCATCCGCTGGTTCCCGGGAAAGATCTATTTATGCTTGATGTTCCGCACTAGTTTTGTTCGTGTCAAGAAGCTGTGTAAACAGGGCACGAGCGGTACAATCGACTAAATATTTCTCTCCGGAATCACGACGGGCAGACTTTGTATAAATGGAGTGCCTCACTTACCAAACTTCGGAGGATGGCAACTAAGGTGCTCCACCACAATTACCGCTTGCGTAACCCTGGGAAAAATATTTTTCTCCGTGAATCTAACGTGTCAGTTAATTCTAATTACAGTGGTTTTTCTTATAAATATAGATTTGTTGTTATTATAAATTTGGATTGTGGTCACTTAAACTCTATCATGCCTGGTCATGTTACTATTGCTTTGTGAGTAATTGGGGTTTGCTTTTCAAGGACTAATTCTCAATTAAAACAAAAATTAAAATGTAACTGTTTCAAATCCAATCTACTGGTATGTCAAACTGTAAATTAAATTCTAAAAGCCGCTAACCGGCACTAATAAATAATACTATGACTAAAAACATAATATTACCTATAATACTGTGTACACAATGTTCTAACACACAATTGCAGCAATTAATAGCCAGTAAGTAGTCGATGTTGCTCATAATTAACGACAACAGACTGAGACAACAGTGAGGGTAAATACAAGAAGTAATTAATTATCTCTACATAAATAGTTGATAACAAAAATTAATTATAATATCTCTATCTTATTACCAAAAATTGAGTAGTGGTATTGTATCGGACAGTTACCTGCAAAAGATTTGTTAATTAATATTAATTTATTACTAAATACACGTGTAAGAGAATACATACATTAATTAATTAATTTGAAGTTTACTCAAAATGGAAACGTTTGACTCCTTTGAGAAAACTTCGGTGCGGCAATTTATAAACACAATGTTAATGATATGGTAAAAACCATCGATTGTAAAAATGGCTAGAGCATCCTGAAAACTCAGACACTCCGTTTGTGGGGTAACAAACAGTCCGGTATTAGCAAAGCTGGTGATACGACGTGTCTGGCAATGATTTGCCTATAGTCAATATATCTAAAAATATTTACATTCGTAGAATTTTCTGATAGTAGTAAATAAAACTGCCGGACCTGATTTCATACGTCAAGCATCGAAATAATAATTATATCTTTGACGTCAAGTAGTATGAAGACAACAATCGGAACGTAAAGTCTGGGGTTAGATTATAATTTCAATTTTCTCGGTCTATGGAGTATGTACTCGTATGTAGCTAATCTTGAAAAGTTGTGAACGGATTTTGTTCTTGATTTTATCGATGAAAAGAGGAATTTCTATGAGTAGTTTATGTCTATCTCATTTATATTTGTTATGACAATTTTTGTCAAAGAAAGTGCGCAATCCGCAGCGAAGCGTGGTCGGGTTCAGCTAGTAAAATCCTACTAATATCCTAAGTTTGTGAAGATGGATGGATAATATGCTTTTCCATCCATCTTTGGATGGATCTTTGGATGTTTGTTACTCTTTCATGTAAAACTACTAAACGGATTTGGATGAAACATTATATTATTTTCTTTTTCAACGCGGATGAAGTCTCGGGGCTAGTAATATATATAAATGAATGATTTATAAATGGAGACGAGTGCTGAAAGCACATTGTGAAGCAAACAAACAAGCATTGTAAGGATCGTGAACACGGGTGCGGTGTCCTGCAGCCAGGCGTTGCGCGGTGAGGTCGCCCGCTCATTGAGTGCTCGCCAATTGAGTTAATGGCCTCAAATGCAGATGATTACTGACCCATTCATTGGAAACTAGCTGTTAGTAGCTCGCTGCGTTCGCGATTTATATCATTACGCCACTTGTATAAAATTAAGTTAACGCTAAACACACGCGCCACCGACTACGAGTATGAAATGTGTGTTTACCTCGCACGCCTTTAATATATTATTGTAAATTCGCACAAATAACGCGTAGGTACTCCAATTTATTATTGTGTTGCAACGTTTTAGTGCTTTACCTAAATTTCAAATGGACATTGTGTTGCCTGTTTAATTTTATGCGGCTGTTACGTATAACGGCATCGATTCAGTTACAAATCGTCAGTAAAGCTTTATGATATAATACAAATTCAACGTTTCGCGTGAAGCCATATCGCGACGAATGATCAGGTGCGATAATTTCATGTTACAAATTGGCATTATGTATGCGTCGTTAAGCGAATTCTTAGAGTAATTAGACGTTTACTTTTGATGTTAATTGAAATTTATGTAATAATAATTTTACTATAGTCTATACTTATAAATGAATTGAAGTTGTAAAATCAGTATCTGCTTTTCTATTTGGATATCGAAGTACACTTATGCGGCCTCGTAAGAAAGCTCAAAGTCTCTCAGCTAGCTATAGAAATGGCTATGCTCGAGGTTAGACTGCAAGATGGAATCAAGAATGAGGAGATCCGTAGACGAACGAAAGTTCCATGACCCGGGGCGGATAAGTGGAGAGGCAGTGGGCAGGACACAGTGCGGTGAGCCGACAGCCGCCGCGGTGTCTATCTGTCTGTTTGTTCCAGCTAATCTCCGAAACAGCTGGCCAAATTTTGACGGAATTTTCACTGGCAAATAGCTTATGTTATAAGGAGTAACTTAGACTACGTTGATTTTAGAAAAAAATATATAAGCAGTACGTATTCAGTACCGCGCGTGCCCTTCAACTAGTGATATAATAAAAACTAGGTTTAGCGTGAAGCCCTATCACGACGAATTATCAGGCGCGATAATTTCATGTTATAAATTGGCATTATGGATGCGTCGTAAAGCAAATTCTTACAGAGTAATTAGACGTTTACTTTTGATGTTAATTGAAATTTATGACATAATTTTACTTATAATGTGAGAGTGCAATAAAATTCAATGTACCATTAAGACTGCGCGCTTGGTCTAATGATTTACACGCAAACTTTTGTCGTAACTGAGATTTACGATGTCATACGAAAGGTTATTTTTAAAGCCGTTCGACTGTAGCAGTTCACACTTTAATTATAGACGCACAACAATATTATTTTCTGATTTGTCGACTAAATAGAAACGTCAAACTATTTCTCTTGTGTGTGCTCGCCGAAATAATGTTATTTATTTTTTTCATACTCGTACTGCACCTCTTATTCGCAAACAAAGGTCAAGAATGACGTAATTGTATATAAATCATTAAAGAGGCAGTTATTGTATTTACTCGTACCTATTGTTAACCTATACTCGTGTCTGCGTCACTTCTTCTGGTATTCAGATGGAAAGGATTTGTTTGTTATTCATTATTAAATTCTATTGTAGTAATATTCTTTGTTACTATTACGAGTATGAGAGATCCGATTATAATAAAAGTACTAAAAATAAGATGTGCAATTGTATAGTACAAATAAAAAAATACAAACAAATAAATAAGATCATTTTAGCATTCAATGTTTTATATATAAAATGGATATAACAAAAAATATTTAATTATTATAGTAAAAAAATTAAAACTAACGACCCGTTTAATCTTCAGGTGGATTAAAAAAAATTGTCCAATATTTTTAAAGGAGTACGATTTACGGATTTTAATGAGTTCAATAAATAATACGGTCGATTGGGCTGCAGTAGTCATAAGTTCGTGTCTTGGTTAGGCCTGCACCTCTGATATGTGGATTAGATATGGTTAATACTTTATTTACTGGTTTAGGAAAACGTCGCTAGGAACCTTTACGTCCGTGAAAACAAAAAATCTTCAAAGACTTTTTGCCAATCTACAGCCTATATTTTTCAGACAGTGGGGCACTTAATTCGAATAAATACATACTTATAAGTAAATATATATAGACTTGCGATCTGGCTAGATAATACTTTTGAATGCTTGTGTGAGTCTAAAAAATAGCTATTTTAAAAGAATGATTTGCTAGCATAGGAACTTAAAATATTTTTCGGTCTATGTCTGATGAATAGTTGAATTAGCACGAATAAGTGTACAAGCGGCTCCGAGTATCTGTTGGTGACGATAAAAACGTCAAACGGGAGCGTTTCTACGCAGCCGGCATTCTGAAACGTGTTGAATACCAATTAAAATGTTCTTTCAAACTTTTTCACAGTAAACGTCTGTCACGAAGCTTCAATAGGAACGATTCCTATAAAATTGGCACGAAACGGCGCCGTAGAAATGTCAGCGCAGAGTGAATGGACTCGACGTTTTTTTCTCTATTTGCTTCTGAATACGTCCGTGTGCATGTGCCAACTAAAGATTAGAGAAGATTTAAAACAATTTTATCATTAAATAATACTATTTCATCAGCTATACCCTCCTGTTCTGTGACAAATGGGTCCGTTCAAAAAAAAAATAGTGGTTCTTATGGCAGAAAAGCGTTGTTTTCGTGACTTAATTTGACTTCTTAGAGTAAAATCAAAATTTGGATAAAAATACAAATAAATAAAAATGGATTAAAAAAGTTTGAATCGGGCAGATTTATACAAAAAATTCTATCTGAGAAAAATTTCAAGTACTCGTATGTTTCTCTTTATTTTCTAATTTTCTATACATGATGTAATTGTTTGTTTTCCTTAATATAATAACCCAAAAAAACCTTTCGTGTCACAGTAATAAAAAAATTCAGCGACAGCTACATACGTTTGTTTTTTTATTAATCAACAAGTTCTGTACTAAATCAGCTATTTTTATTTTTCATAATATTTAAGAAAAACCTTCCAATTTTATATCTGTTCGGTTATTTCCGAGAAGCAACAAAAATTTGTTTTTCAAAATTGCACTCAATTTGGTAAAAATTGTGCTCAGTCTGTGGTTACTCCTTGTCTTAATACCTTGTACACAAGTAAAAAAAGTACACGAAGAGTCGTGTTCATGAATCGTTTGTTTTGCAAACAACGAAATTCTTATAAACCGATTTACAAAGAAACAGAACACTTCTTTTTATAAATTTTATACCTAAGTAAAGTATAATTATGTTATAGGTAGAAAATCATAATTTATGCCTATGTAACACTGATTGATATCCTATTTTTCAACAAGTTGTAATTTTTAGTGAATTTTAATTTATTAATTAAAATTCACTAAAAATGAAAATATACAAGGTTCATTTTACTTAGAATGTTTTGGGCACAGTAATTCCCATTCCTAGCTCAAAACATTTTTTTTTTTTTTTTTTCATTTCAATTAAGTTTTAGAATTAATTTTAGAAACTAAAAATGGAAACTAAACTAATTATAAATTATCATATGGAGCCAAGGGAATAAAAACTTCAATGGAGCACAGCAAAAAGTTTATGTTTTTACTGCCTGGTGCACGCGTCTTCGTCCGCGTTGAAAAATGAAAACGTCTTTTGAGACTCGGTGGTGGCGCCGCCACGGCGACTGTGGCACCCATTTTTTTTTTTAATTTTTAGGCGATTGCTCGGGAACCCAATCTTTTATCAGAATAAAAAGTATCCTATATGTTAATCCAGATTATTCCAGATAATAAACGATCTGTATGCCAAATTTCATACAAATCTGTTCAGCCGTTTTTGCGTGAAAGCGTAACAAACATACATCCATGCTCACAAACTTTCGCATTTATAATATTAATTCCAGTCATACTCGTACTTAATTATGAGCAGTTGTTTCCGAAACTGTTCTAAGGAACCGTATCCTCTTAACATGCCATCATGTAGGTATTATGATCAGTCATGAGCGAGATAGCTAAGCATTTTTAAATATTATTCAATCACTATTTTTTTAATATTTTTTAATTAAAAAATTTGTTTAATTTTTTAATATTGTAATTGTTAGTGTTGCGTCTATGTATGAAATCTGTGATTAAAAGAGAATAGAATCTAGAAGAATCATATGGGCGGAGCCGACGTGCCAATCTTAAGAATAGCATGTCTGCTTTGAAAACACACACGTTAGTATTCTTATCAGCACTGTATGAAAACTTTAGCAAATTTTTATAAATTTTTTTTTGATATGCGATAAAATCATTGAACTCGCGACACTGGCATGTAATGTAATGTAACTATTGATGTATTTGATATTAATTTAAAATAATTTAAACAAAAGAACAAATTTTGAGATGGGAAAAAACCATCGAACTCACGACCTGTTAGGTGGTGTAATGTAACGTAATGTTTTTGTGAAGCTACATTTTCACTTCTAACGTGCAGTCCTACGACTGACATGTTTTTTTATATAAAAATCGATGTAGGTATGTATGTATGTTCTCTATGGGCTCCAAAAACGTGTACCGACGTTGATGAAATTTTCAAGCAATCTTCAGATTAGCCCAGCGGTTGATCCGATTGGATAAATAGATATTTTTTTTGTTTTTTTTTTTTTGTAATTTTGTATTATGTTTCTCTACAAATTAATACAAAATAAGATAATTATAGTTTTTTCTATTTAAAAATATAAATTAAATATTCGCTGTAAAAAAATAAATGAGCAATAAAGACTGAATAAATATTTTAACACCTAAGAAAAAAAGGCGCCTACTAATTAGTGAGCAAGTAGCAGATTATACCATAAAAGAGTGTAAAAAAGGCGGCGGCTCCGTAGCAACCAGAATCTAGAGACATTCGAAGGTACAAAATCAAAAATGACAGACCATCGTTTTGTGTAGTTTTTATTCTAACTAGTATAATACTATATTTATATAAAGTGAGCATACCAATCCTATAGTATTTTCATGTTCTGTGGGTTAACTATTCATAATATCGTACGCCTTGATCTAGGGATCAAGTGGAGTAACTGAGCGAATTCTTGCTATCACTGAACACCGGTGGAATGCGTGTGCGCTGTTCAAAGGTCGAAAATGCAATACGCTCCATGTAGGTACCTGATGCAAGTAATGTCATTGGAGATCAATTGGTAATTGCAGTAATAAAAATGATGTACACAAGCGCATTGCATAAGTTTTGCATGTTTAAGTACCTATTTAATGGGCACACATAATTACAAATATTTACAATATGTTATAAAATGACATTTCGATAATAATATATAAATACAAAATATTTGCATGCCAATATTATGTTGTAATGTATAGGCATAATTATAATTGGAGATCGCTGTGGTGCTGTTGATCACACAATAACGAACCATAGAGAAGATACCATGGTGCATCCATGCATCGAAATATCGAATTAAAGTCAGGTCAGACATGATCGCTATATGTTAGTAACTGTACATATTCTTTTAGAAAAATTATAGAAACAGTTGTGTGTCTAAGTTAAACCTTAACATATTCTAAACTAGAGGCCCGCCCCTGGCTTCGCACGGTTTTTTTTTTCTGCAAATTGACCTTCGTCGTTTAATGCTTTTTTCATTAGTGAAAACTACATTAAAATCCGTTGCGTAGTTTACAAGATCTAACTGTACCTACAGACGAAGAGAGGGCAGGAAGCGAAAATGTTGAAAAAAAATAATTATGTATTCTTTAATTTACACAATAAATTTGAAAGGGACTGAAGTAACGAAAATTTTAAATATTCACAGATTATGCCTCAATTATATATTACGTAAAGGAATTCTTCAGAACACTGACCTAAGTGAACACGTTAAAGAATGACATAAGGCTTCGGCTTACGACAGGTAACACAAATGTGGCAAAAAACTACACGTGCATAAGTATAGATCGGAAGATTATATGAGTGTTTCCCGTTAATCTATATGATTTTTTATCACTATATAAATTGATTTATGAAGTGCGCCAAATTTCGAAGATATTATGAAATAGTTATCAACATTTGTTTTATATTAACGTCGACAGACAGGCTGACGGTCCACTTAATGGTAGGTGGCTACCACCGCCTATAACACAAGCAACGCCATAGGTGCTGCAAACGAGCTGCTGACCATACAAGGATTAAGGATAGGGGATAAGGAAGGGGTGGGGCAATCGGCTCTGGCATCCCTTACTCACTGAAACACAACATAATATGCTGTTATTTCTTGCTGGTTTTCTATAAGGGGGTGGTTACTGCCACCAGATGGGCTGCCCAAATGACTGCGAATCGCAGTGTGCACTGCCACTACTAAAAAAACTAATACAAAAAAAAAGAAAATAATATAAAAGTAAGTATTTATTTGGTAATTTAAAGATACAGGTACGGTAAAGTTTCTGTTCAGGCGTTTGAAAACCATCAGCCCATTTTTTAGTTAACGAAGGTATTTCACTAACGTGTGGCGTTCGATTGATGAGAAATTTTGTGATACTTCGGTGGTATTTCCATGACATGTTGCAACCTTGACCTTATATAGCAACATCAACTAGTCTGCGGGACACCCAAATTCTCAGTATCTTACAACAGATACAGTGTGGTTGGACTCAATAGAAAATCGGGGGTTAGTTTATAATTTTAATGATAGCTTGTACTTTATTTCCATTGAACAGTAATGAACGGAAAATTAGAATCACGTTCGAGACTGTATCTGTAACCGCAACACATTCTAAGTAACAAAGTCATGACCCTGCCCGAGTGTTATCGTACTTGAGTGCAGAACAGTTTCTATGCCTAAACCAACATTTGCCATACCCTCAGCGAGCTTGAGTAAATAGCGAATCTACCTCAACGCCTCCAGTACATTAGCAATTATTGTGTGTATCATGTGTGAACCGTGTACGCCACTTCAATTAACCTGCTTAAATTATTTTATGACTGCCTCGTTATCACATATTTATTTAAGGTTCATAACAAGTGTTGAACTCGCAACATGATTTTTTATAAGTACACGTCCCCTGGAATCTAAACCCTTCTTGAAATGACTTTACCACTCAATGGAAATGCTGTTGAATCAATACAGTTATTTGCAAATCTTACAACCATAGGCACGTTGGTATGTATTTAATAATAAGCGGTGTTTTATAGTTTCATCGTCTTTGGCTATTCCGAGGACAAGGCCTCGCTATGATATCGGACCCACACATCACCGCTGATGGTGGAATCACGGGGGGTTTTAGTGGGTATTCCCGGTGAAGTCACTTCACCGAGCGAGTCCCACACTTCCCCTCATCGACTGTCCCTATTGTCCCTGTCGACGAGGGATAGTGAGTAAACGTCTCTTCTCCTTAAAAAAGGCAATGGAGAAGTTACAATAAGTAAATTCGATAAAAATAATTTTTGAGGTGTGAGTCTAGTTAGTTGAACACTTCTTATGATAAATAAGATTCTGCAAAAATAAATATAATATACTTAGTATAGTAGAAATAGTAGCCTATGCTTCCTAAAACATTCTGCCATACAAGCCAGGACCCCAAAGATATATTATTTCGATGCCAGGACCTCATATGTCTTTTAAAATTAATATAAGTAACTTTTCTCTAGGAAAACTCCACTTAATTATAACAAACAAAGTCGTCATAGAAATCATCATTAACCGTAAATGCGACATTCGAATTTTATAGACGCTGTAAAGTTGGATTTTAATACGTATAATACGGAACAAATTGAAAGGTTTAAATCCCCTGATAGTTACAACAATTAAATGTCAAACTTGTGTAAACGGAATAAGTTTTGGTACGTCTTATCCAGACACGTGTCCCGTATTGGCGCACGGCCAAATACTTTCTTTTAAATCATGAAACCGTTGCATTAAATTTTGAGAAACCAACATTCTTCACATCCACTTTTATTAGACTCAGCAACTTCTCGGTAAGATTGAGATGTGTATAACTAAATTTAAAGGTGCAATTGTCTGCCCGGGGTAATTTTAAATTTTCAATGTTGATTGAATATACGTTGGATTTCGTTTCTTGGTAATTACTAAAACTGTTTTAATGAAATTATGCCTTGGAAAATTCATCTTATATATGTCAAATTCCTAATAGTTACACATTAATGACTTACAGGTTAGGTAATAACTTTTTTTGTAATCTATACCAAGAACTACGTCATACTTTCTTATTCTTCTTATTTTAGGTTCTTTTTCTTGTTTTGTTCTTTCTTATTTCAGTTTATTCTTAGGTAGAAAGTTTAAAAGTCTATTTCCTATCCAAGAATTTAAGCGAACCTTCGCATTAACCGCGAAAAGTGCAGAAAAGCAGACAGAGTTAAGTCACCTAAGAATTATAAATTGGAAGGTATCTGACGTAAATACCATAAATCATGACAAATTTTAGTTTCCACTTAAAAACTTCTTCTTATGCCGTTTTCATTTCTATCTTTACACTAATTTCAAAGCACACATTAGAAAGTTTCATAGTCTATCTAGGTAAAGATTATACACTTTGTCATAAACTTCTAGCATTCCGCAGTTTGGAACTAGACAGTTACAGAAACATATGTGTAGGTAACATTTTTCGGTTAGTGAGTTAGAGATATCAAGGCTCATATTCTTATACCTCCATATTCGTTATCCTTTATCCTGTCAAGGTCGGAAACGCACTTTTGTACACCACTATATTGTTTGTGTTCATAGGTGATGGAATGACAAATTTTATAAGAAAATATATTCGTTTTATATATATAATTTGCAGAAAAAATCCATTAGTATTCTATACAATACAAAAACATTCCTATATATGTTTAGGTAAACAAACCCTTTATATAAAAACTAGACTCCGAAGTTTAGGCTGTTCGTTGATAGTCAAGACAAACGCTTTTATAAGAATTGTTAGTTATTTAATATAGTTAAGATATTATAATATTATATTAAAATCGATATGTTAATGTGCATGTCAGCTGTCGTCTAATAAGAAGAGCGCGTTGGAATGATAATGAAATTACTTTTGCCCGCATCGTTCTCAATGAAGAATTAATTAGATATTGCATGACACGAACGCGTCTCTTATCATTATTGTCAGATATGTGTTTAAGTCGAATAGATGCCAACATACGATAACACCGTGATACATTAAGTATCTGAATTATCTTAATGTAAATCCATGTATCGCCAGCCGCTAGCGTAGTCAAGGTTAGAAAGACCGATACAAACGCTCGCGATTCATAAATAAAATGTGGACCGGCAAACACATGTGTCCGTCTCGAAGAAATCACATTATTTTTAGATACACAAATAGATGAAACGTAGATGGAAATAATGTTTGAATAAGAACCCGCGTGGTTCTAATTTTGGTAGCGTAGTGTCTTGCTTTCGTTGACTTGACTGTCTACTGAACGATACATCTGGGCACAATTTTAGGCCAAACGTCTCTTTTAGTCTCTTTTACAGACTAAGTAACTAATTAAATCATACAAAGGCACATAACGACTTTGTTTTATACTAGACTAGCTTTTGCGCACTAGCTTTTGCGCTTTTGGCCAAACGTCTCTTTTTGTTACAATTTCTGTTTAAGGTAGTGGCATCTTGTTTGATGTAATGGTCGTCAGACAGGCTGGCGGTTCATTTGATGGTAGGGTAGGTGGTGACCATAGTAGGATTAAGGATAACGGATTAGGAATTAAGAGGGAAATAAGCTCTGACATCCCTTACTCACTCACCAAAACACAACAGCACACAATATGGTGTTATTTCACGTTGGTCTTCGGTACACCTTACCGAAGACCAACGTGCTTACTGCTGCCAAATGACTGCATAATAAATTTGACTGTGTCAAATTGTGTATTTAACGTGCTTAAATAGCAATCATTTTAAAGCGATGCAGAAATAGGTCCAACGAACTTTGTATGACAACTTCTCAAATTTCCGTTAGAAAGTCAATGTATTCCCGCCTGTCGTAAGACTCCTTATTTGCTGAACTCTCTAAACAAAACTACGACATGTGTTCGCTATAATGCGATTTCCCCTCGCCTCCATCAACATGATAATTCGTCAGCCACGGGCTCCAACGTGTGAATACATTCGGCAAGCTGCGCCCGACTGCATAATGTTATTGGAATCAAGGTCCGTACAAAATCTAGCCTCAGTAATTGCTTATGCGACATGCAAACACAAAATTTGATTAGATAATGCATGCATTATGCCGGAACTGGGACGCATTAGGAAATTCAAAATTATATCTTTAAAATGTATTTTATCATGAACAAGCGGCCTGTACTGGTTTTGCATGAGAGTTAAAGTAAAACTTCAACTTTAAACCAAATTTAAGCACACAAAAGCTTTTATTGACTTGTGTGTTATTGACTTTTATTGACTTTATGTGTCTTAATATGAGAACAATTTTCATGCAATGCAACAATGCAATGCAAATCAATTCAAACAATGCAAATCAACTGCATCATATAACAGACTAAGTAACTAATTAAATCATACAGAGGCACATAACGACTTTGTTTTATACTAGACTAGCTTTTACGCGCGACATCGTCCGTGCCTCTTTTTCTTTGGTGACATTTATTTAATCTTTATTGCTCATACGAGTATATATTTTTCAGACATTGATTTTTATTTTTTTATTTTTAGACGATTCCACGGGACCAGTATATTTTTTCTGGATGAAAGGTACCCTATGTCCTTTTCTGTATCTCTGACAACATGTACGCGAAGTTTGAAGATCGGTTAAGTAGTTAAGGCGTAAACAAGCAAAGAACAAAACTCTCTTTCGCATTTATAATATTAGGATTAGGTGGGACAACAAAATGTGAGGTTATGTAATACACACAAAAGGTAATAATGAAATATGTCTATACATTTGTAGTCTGTACGGAAATATACAAAGACGGAACTACACGAAGACTTAAAACATCTTCGTACAAAGTCTGTCACTATGCGGAAAACACAACATTGTTAATGCGAATGTATTTTACAAAGTATGAGAACGATGGCTTTGACGGAACCGGATTACAAATAATACAGTGACAGTAATGTGGGATGTATTTTAGTGCGAATCCATTACTTCATTAATTAATTTCTCTTTTAATTTATTTTAATTACGTTTACGTAATTAAATTTTTTTTTTTTAAATATAGGTACTACTAACTACATCGCCCCGGTTTTGCGCAAGTTCTGATAATACCCGTACTTACGTAAATTTTACGGTTTCAAGACATACTCTTCTGTTTTATTTACAAATTAATTTATATTTATTTGTAAATTAATTTTATTAGTTATGGAAAAAGTAATTAAATGATTGTTAGAACCGCATTAATATACTTTAAAAAAAGAACTTCGCTTATAATAATATTATATATACGAATAAAGCTTTATATAATGCTAAGTATAGATGGAACACAATTACAGGTACATAATATATTTAAAAATAACTTTATATATATATTAGGTCCTTACATATGAAATTGGCCGGTGCCGGTGCCGGTGTCGTTCACTACAGCTTTCTTAAATCTGGCCAGACGATTACGGCGGATGTCTATTGTCAACAACTGCAAACCATGATGGAAAAGCTAGCTGCTAAACAACCGAGGCTGGTCAATCGCTCTAGGCCACTGCTGCTTCAGGACAACGCTAGACCACACATTGCACAACAGACGGCTACCAAATTGGAGGAGCTTCAATTGGAATGTCTAAAACATCCACCGTACTCCCCGGACCTTGCTTCAACAGATTACTATTTATTTCGAAATTTGGATAACTTCTTGCAAGGGAAAAAATTCAACTCCGATGGGGCTGTCCAAAGCGCCTTCAAAGATTTTATTGATTCCCGTCCGAATGGTTTTTTTAGTAAAGGGATCAATGAACTACCTATGAAATGGCAAAAGTGCATAGATAGCAATGGTACATACTTTGATTGAATAAATATATTATATTTTAAAAAAATCGACTTTAAGTTCCTCCCTTACAAAACGCCACTTTCATATTTAAGGACCATATATGTCGACGCGCGTCAGGGATGGCTGAGCGACAGCATTGCCGACATCAGATTTTTCTGGTGAAAGGTTCATGACGTAACAAATGTACGTAAACAAGGTAAACAAATGTATTTCAACGGCGATTATATTACAGAGGCTAATTTCGGATACGAGTAAACCAACGGTCCCATGTTATATCCAATATACTTTTCACACAATGCAAAAAAAAATCAAATCTTGTTACGGCTCGATCCCATTGGGTCCGATAAATAAGTACCTTCACTAAATTCGAGTACAGTACCTATAACTATTATAATACTAATACTCCATAAGTAACTATCTTTGCCTTTTATAAAAAGCAACAGGACAGTGAATAGTTTCTCTGTAGAAAATAACATTGACGATTATGCAAAACCTATTTTAGTATTGAGATTGGATTGAGCACTTGTTTACCGGCAGCATCTCTTGCAAGTTTTCAGTGCGCTACAGATAACTGTGTTTGTGACTTTAAGCTTGAACACAAACAGTGATAGTGGCCAGTATTACAGACTGACTCTGAGTGACTGATATCCCCATAAGAACCGTACTCAACCTTCAAGTTCGGTTTAGTTGGAAATTATTCCAGGATAGTTCCATGTATAGTTTATGTATGATATATCTTGATAATGTGTATTAAAAAACATATGATTATATCAAGTAAAGTTTCATAAAGTCATAAAAGTATATTATACATATTATATAATTGATTAAAAATTATTTATAAAACTTGCGTATAATGTTCTAATCCGACATATTTGTCAGTCTATATATGTATTCTGCTAGATGTAAAAGTTCTTTATAATGAAGGGGCCGGCGATAAACTTGATGGTTGATGGCTACTGTTGCTTAGAATTACAAGCATTTATGGATTTTTACTCATAAATAATAATAAAAAAAAATAAGAAATTTTAAGAATCTTTTTAGGTGGGACTTTTAAATTATAAATTAAGTACATGTCTATTGTTCGGGACAACCTATAGTCTTATAGAAATAACAATGATAATGAACAATGTTAGTGATAGAAAACTAATAGAAAACAGTGTTTTAAATATTTTTATAGGCATAGTAGGGAGATAAAATAGTGTTTGAAACAGTTTTTAGAAAAATTGTTTTTTTCATACAAAATAAATAATATAATTAAATAGATCGCACCCAGCGACTACGGAACTTTTTGGCCGTCGTACCGTAGTTCGACAATCTAGACGGAGACAGAATGTAGGCAGCCATGTTTGTTAGTTTTGTATATAAGCGGGGCAATTTCAATTGTAAATCAGTCTTCTCTTTGCTCCGGCATAATAAAGACCATTGTACTAGTGCAAACTTGTTTTGGAACCTACTAACCCTCTCCTCCTCGACTAACCATTGAACGGCTGGCCAGTGAGCCCTCCTTGACCGGAGCTCCTGCCCACTTAGGCCTAGTCAACACAGCCAGGCCATAAACAAATGCGCGGGTGACTTAAGTTTAATTTTATATTTCTGCACATTGATACTATAAGGAACTCCTTAAAAAAGCCATATTTTTCTACTTTTGATTACCTTTTATGAAAATGATGTTATGAAAAAGTCTTTTAACCACAAAATGCGAAAACTAATTGGGGTGGTTACTGCCGCCAGACGCATAGCCCAGTTTACGACAGTGTATCCTACCACACAAACGATGTGTATTCATTTAGTTTTATAACTACAATATTAACGGTAATAAAGTACTTATTAGTATTCGATACATAACTTTATCTACATATCTCTCTAGGGTCGTGAGCTTTGTGCTCAAATTTAGAGATATCTTTAATAATTTCTCAAAATTTTCATCAATTCGCAATTTTTTTGTTTTGATTTAATAATTATGATTATTAAAGAATAGAAGGTGTCACCAAGCCTCGAATACACGTCTCTAAACTAAGATTTTTAACTCTTTAAAGATACACTAAACCAATTCACATTTAAGATTTGTTTTTTAGTTTTGTTTGGAAATGACTGTGACATTGGGAATATTAGAAGAAAAGAGAGTGCGTTTATCTTTATGTATCTAAATAATATTTACGACTTAGACTTAATAATGATATTGACGAACTATTTTAATATCTTATCAGTAATTATAACATGTTTTAGACACGTAGGTAATCCTGACGCAATGCGTACCTACTCGTAACGCGCAAATAGTATAATCTTTTATCTTTTACATCTATGAATATTGAAAATACCTTTATCATTGTGTAACCTTTTCTTGATTTTGTATCAAAAAACAATTAATAAAAAAAATAATCTAAGCTCTATGAATTTAGATTAGTGTTCCAATTTTTCTTTTCTCATTCCCCTATATATTGACACCTTCAACAATCTTCTCCCAATTGCTTCATGGTGGATTATATAAACATTACTGAAGTAACACATTACAGCTATGGACTCTAACCTTCACGACAAGTTTCTCTGTAATGTCAGGACCTCTGCAAAATATATGTCTAAAATAAGTTGGAAGTTCTTCAGGGATTATTCAACCTTAGTGAGCCACGTGGAGTGCTCATAATATTTGTAGCATCTTTACTAAAAGAACTTCCAGTCCATCCATACAATATCCCTTCTTTTTCCCTCCCAGCCCAAATTTCTACAGAATAATTACTCTCGCGAGCAAAAAAATCGACTTAAGACGCACGCTCGTAGTCAAAAGTGTCTGGCACAAAAACTACTACATCAAATTTATTTTTGTTTAAAATTCCACAAAGCCCTAAGCCATAGCTTTAAAATAAGTATACACACGTTGAACATTTTGTTTTATTAATTACAAAAAAAGGTTAAAATTTTAGAGGGATTAAAAGTCTGAATTTAGTAGCAGAATTTATAAAGAATAATCAAGTTTTAGTTAAAAAAAGTAGCGCTTGTTTTATAGTCAGTGAATATATTTCCTGTTTTATAATATAATGATTTTAAGAATTTATTGTGATTCTAGCTATATGCTTTTCGTATTGTGGGTTCCATATTATACTTCCAAATTCCAAAATAACACGTACAAATGTGAAGTATAATACTTTTAAAGTAAAAGTATGTTTAAATGCTTTTGCTATAATAGTGTCTATATGGATATTAAATTGCAATTTAGAGTCTAAAATGATACCTAAATCACGAATTTGATTAACAACTTTAATTTTATTACTAGAGAATGTATAGTTATAAAAAATAGAATTACATTTTCGAGAAAATGTAATAGTATAACATTTATCATTGAACCTTTAAAAAAAATTAAAAAAAAAAAAAGAAATAATGTGAAAGTTTTGGAGGATTGCTGGATTGATGCATTTAACGCAAAAGCTACTGAATGAATATTGTTGAAACTTAATATATGTAGTTTACACATTAGAATAACCCAAAAGGTATAAGTAATTTATTAAGATTACAGAAGGATGCCAAACCCTATTTCCATATCCTCACCTAACCCCTTTACCTACTAAGGTCAACAGGGCACGAAGTCAATGAAATTGCTTGTGTAAAAGCGATTGTAGCCAACCACTTACCATCAAGTGGAAGTGGACCCTCAGTCTATGTCCACACTTTTACATAAAAATATTAATAGTCGTGGGCAAAAGCCAGTTTTAAATATATTTTTTATAAAATAAAATTTAGTGGAGAATTTTGTTTGATATAAAATTTTAGGAAGGGACTGGTTTTCTCAGATGGAATTTTTTTACTGAACCATAATTTAGTTGAAAGACAAAATAGTTATATTAACACACATTAGATACGTGCCTACGAAATAACATCAATCAAAGTCAGTAACGTCACATTCTGTGCGTCTTTTTATCAAAAAATAAAATAGATTTTTTTAAAGTGAGTTCAAAAAGATTCCGTTTAGAAAGCAACTAAATAAATAATTTTAAAGAAAGTTCGAGGATCTTTTACTTTACACTGCCTTCAATTAGCGTGTCTTTTGAAGACGCGCTGCCCTCTGGTCTTCGCACTTAGCGCAAGAACGTCGTAACACAGCAATATTATACTATCTAAAGTAAGTCTTATAGCCTATCAGTTAGTGTTCATTATTAGTCACGCCATTATACTAAAGGTCGGTAGTGTGAAGCAGTGTGCGCGACACATGACTAATGATAACAACGCAGTGGCGTGTGTCGTCTAGTTTAATGTTCCCAGATGTGCGCCTGGATGCACTGATTGTAAATGTTATATAACTCCAGAAATATTTACCAGGGACCACCTACTTCGAGAAACGATTTTCTCTTTTTAAAACATGTGCTCGGAAAAGGGTTTTATTTAAAGCGATTCTTAATTAAATATGTACTAAGCGGTTAACTGTATAGTCTTTATACGTGTCACTGCTAGGGACCGGTTTCGCCCGCACTGAGAAATGAGAAAATAATTTTTATACAGCAATATTGTTCAATTTTTATTCATATAAAATTATTATCAATTCACAACTTAATAAAGTTATATTATGTATATTTTCTATGTAAAGATCGTCAAACAGGCTGACGGTCCACCACCGGATGGTAGTTGGCTACCGTCGTCTATTAAAATAAGCAACATCAACGGTGCTGCAAGTTCACTATTGTCTTATGTAAGGGGGATCGTTACTACCGCCAGACTGACTGCTCAATTTATAACTGCACAACGCAATGAGTTTGCCTCTGCTAAAAAACTCATACAGCATTTAAAAAAAAGGCTAATGAATCGTAATCTTTTTAAAGCGAATACTTTTCAGTTTCATGAATGTATCTATAAAAAATATCGGGATTTGAGAATGCCAAATGTGACGAAATATACCTTTCTATCACATCAATTATGTGATATGAAGGCAGTAAGGGCAATATCTGAGACTAAGACATAAGAAATAAGGCTTTTTGATAGTAATTTGAAAGAGACTTCAGAGAAATTTTAAAAAAAGTTAAAATGTCTTCATCATAATGAATTTTCATAACTTGCAATTCTTTAAAAAAAACACAATATTGTCATTGGATTTTGGAAAGTATTTAAATAATTTCAATATAATATACTTAGTTGAAAAATTTTTTTACTTGTCTCACTATTTTTTTATAATTTCAAATAAGCGTCGAAAATACCTAATAGCTTTAGCAATTTCGAGAATAAGGCCTATTTTAATCATCAAAAACTGTATAGGTAATTAATCATGTCATTTTGCTTAAGTTACACTTTTACCTGCCTCAACTATTTCCCCAACTGGTTTTCTCTAACCAGGTAACTAATGGTTTTCTCTTAATTTTTACTTAGTTTGACACATTTTAAAATAGTAATAATAACATATGATTAATTTAGTATTTTTCACATATGTATTTGAATAAAAAACAGTCTTTGTATAACCGGTAGAAAAACTCATATTATAAATTATTATATTTTTATAATAATTACTACATAATTCTCTATTGTATAGCAAGTTTAACTAGTTCATTTCGTAAATAACTCATAAGAATAAAACTCAGCGCTCACAAAATCTAAATTTAACAACAAGAAGTCATCCCAAACACATGACACTTATCGTCTAAAAACATTTTGTTAGTGGCACAAAAAATATGGTTACTAAATAGATCGTGCAAAGGGGGATGCATCGATGCGTGGCTGCACGAACGCACTTTTTCTATGCCAACAAACTAAATATTTTGTTTAAAACTTACACTCTTAATATAAATAGGTATGTTTTTGAGTACCTAAAATTTTTTAAAATTATTATGTACAAACCTTAATTATTGTCTGTAATTTTGACGATACTTAAGTTAGAGTCTGAAAACAATAAACATTAAAAAATCATCAAACATGAATTTTGCTGACAACGAGGAAGATTTTGACTGATTAGGTATACAAAATGTGACCTTTCTGATAACGCGAGCCTTTTTTAGAAGTGCCGATGTCCTTTTAATCTTTCCTTTAAATCAGCCATCACCGATCCACCGAACCAACTGTTGGTTGAGGATCCTCCTATACTTATTGATTTTGTTCTATAAAATTATTATTACCATTATAATTAATTATATCCAGATACTTATTACGTTAAAATGAATTGGTCAAACGTTAAAAGCATTAAAAGATATCGTAACACGCGGCGTCCTTTATAAAGTCGATAGAATTCGAAAACACTTCGCCCGCCACCTTCCTAGAAGGAACGACGTACTCGCAATAAGAAAACAAAATGGCTAGCAATCACGTCGTATATCGGCCGCTAAAAGCTAGACAGCAGTCAATGATTTACTATTTTTCTCTGTCTTGATTTATGTTGGCTAAAGAAGTGTTCGCGCACACGCTGACATGTCTATTTGCGGCCAGGCTGAAATAACTGGCAAAACGAAACGTGTATCCGGCCCCTAGTCCGCTCCAAAACTGATGTTTACATACAGCCACTGTGTGCGCTTTGTGAGAGGATTATGGCCGCGATTTGCGGTAATGCGGTAGCTTCACTGACTACACTCGTTCCTTTCTGGTCAATTTTAAACCTACCCGCTTGTCAAATCATCTTTGCTTTTCTCTTTCTTTTCTTGACATTTTCTTTAGTCAACATGTATGCCATGGAGAATGAGAGGAATACCTCTGTAAGGAGAACTAACTTGTCTAGGTGTTAACGGAAAAACTGTCAAACTACAACCATTAAATAATCCATACTTCCACACTAATATATCCGTACTAATCCATACTATTTTAATATTATAAATATGAAAGTAACTCTGCCTGTCTGTCTTTTACCTTTTCACGCCTTAACTACTCAACCGATCATCATGAAAATTTGTATTCACGTTCTCAGGGATACCGGAAAGGACATAAAAAAACTAACGCCGGGCAAAAATGTAATAGCAATAAACATGTCAGGCGTTATTATGCTTATGTTTTTTTTTCAACGCGGACGAAGTCGCGGGCAATACCATAACACAAATTGAATTTTTAAAAAAATTGTGACAACCCTGACATACGAGTGTTTTCGGTGTCTAGCCGATTATCGGCATTTAGCGACGAGATAAAGGAGTGGGCGAACTACTAGTATACTAGTATTAGGTACATGGGTCTTATTATGCTATGGTCCTGTTATTACGCGTTAACAGATTTCATATTGACAGTTATTATCAGCTACTAAAAGCCACTATGCTACATAAAAACCTATTCAGAATCATTGTACCTACATTTCATCAAACCTTGTTCTCTGTAACTAAAATGTACTCAATCAATCTTCGGCAACTCGTAACATATCATCATCGATCATCGATCCAATTTACAGATGTGAATGTATTCACTGTAGTATGAACAAAAGCATTATTTTATTACTCATTTACATATTATAAGTTCCCTTTAATCAACATGTGAACAGGAAAAAAGTATTTATACGAAGGCCGACAGACAGGCTGACGGTCCAGTTTATGGTAAATGGCTACCGTCGCCTGTAACACAAGCGACGCCACAGGTGCTGCAAACGAGCTGCCGACCTTAATTGGATTAATTGGTTATGTATTGGATTAAGGATTGGAAAGGGATAAAAAAAGGACTCTGGCATTAACACACTCATCGAATGACAATAGCAGACATGATGTGTTTTCAAGGTAGTATTTATGGTTTCCCAATTTATGACCGCAAAACGCAATGTGCACTGCCACTACTTTTAAACACTTTGCCACTACTTTGCACAGAGCCATCTTTTCATTTGCCATTTGCAATTCAAATGACCCCGCCTGGAATCAAACCCGCCCCTAAGCCACCTTAACCACTCGACCAATGGGCTCGTCAAATCGCTTACAAATCTCAACCATTCAATTTTCTAACATTCTGATAACTGTATAATAAAGACAGTCTTAGTATTTAGTATCTTAGTAATAGACATAATTGTAGGTTTATGTTTGTATTCATCTAAATGCGTTGAAATTTTAGTAGTTACGTCGGCGAATAAAGACCAAAAAAGACCAGTTAATAGTATATTTATAAAGTACTAATACTAAAATGTTACAACACATATTTAATTATTTGTACTGTTCCAAAATCATTAAAAGTGACTACAAAATATTAAGAAAGTACATTAGGTACTTATATTTTGATACTTCTTAATTATACCTCTCTATCTCTTTTAACTAAATTTTGATATTTCTTCAAGAGAACTTTTATATTATAGGACAGTAGTTTTAATATAATTTTTTATATTCCAATACAATTTAGTTCTTTTTCTGAAAATCTCTATATAGCGACACTCAAACTTAAAGTAGAAATTAAACAAAGACAAATGGTTCGCTTTGCACCAGAAGCATTTCTTCTGAATTATTCAACGTATGCAAAATGTCTGGATAAATAATAGATAATGGTGAAGGTGGATTCCTCGCAATCGAAAGAGATTATTAACTTGCCAGTTCAAAGTCTTTTACTCGTAGTGTCTGAATTGAGAGGAATTTGTGAGTTTTGATCTTCGTATTAGTATTTAATTTGCAACACTTAAAAAGGTTTAAACTTAAATAAAACTTAAATAAACTGAAGCAAACAAAAAATCAATATTAGGTTTTATGCTTAAAAAAATATTCTATACTAGCTGGTGCCCGCGACTTCGTCCGAGTTGAACGATGAAAGGTACCCTAATGTCCTTTTTAGTGTCCCAGACAACATGTATGCAAAATTTCATGGTGATCGGTTCAGTATTTTTTGCGTGAAAGAGTTACAAACATCCATACATCCATACATCCAAACATTTATAATATTAGTACGGATCTTAATTAAGTAGGTACTCGTATCTAAGTATATTGCAGAACAATATGAAGTTTTTTGAAATTTCGAATCGTCTATAGGATCAGATTGCCAAATTACCCATAAAATTTACAATACTTTGATCCGCCTGTTACAAGAGATCAAAATTAGAAACTATATTTTGTCAATAACTACTCCTTTTTTTACTTTTACTTCTTGTTTTATAATTATAAACTTTTTTGCTCCTTATAATGATACTCTTACTCGTATAAGAAGTTGCGCCGTTATATGTTAAAAAATATAACTGTTAAATGTGAGATTTGGTTCAGAAAATTACATCACGTAGTTAGTACAATTATAATAATTATTGTCACAACAAAGTCCTATTTGCATGTGTTTAAAAGGAAATCGTCTTTGTGAGTGCGCAAACGCATATTTAAGCTAATAACTGTAACAAGGTAAAGATCTATCCCGTTCTTATCTCTTGTATTGTGTTGGGGCCACTCGAGTAAACAACTAGGTTTTTGAAGCACGAATTTATTGTCTTATTTTCTTTTCGTTTAAGCATTGGCGTTATTTCTTGGTATAAGACAGTCGATTCTCATAATAACTCGTCTGCTGGACTGTTGTGGTTGCAGTCAAACGATGTCATGGAGATCATATGTTAGAAAACCTGTAAACTTATTATAATGATATAATATAGAGTAATATAGAGTGGAGGATCGCGTGTGAATAATAACTTTATAAGAAACTAACTGTGCCTACGACTTCGCACGTATTGAAAAATAAAAATAGGTATATGAGTTTAAACGCCTGATATCTTTATCGCTTTGACGACGGTGGCGTCGCCACTGAAGATTTTTTATATTCTTAGACGATCCCTCGGGAACCTAACATTTTTCCAGGACCTACATTTCATCTTAATCCGTTCTGCCAATTTTGCGTTATTAAGGAAAAAAACATACAAACTTTCGCATTTATAATATTATTAGGTTTAAAATGCTCCAAATGTTCGATACTCGTTTTATTACCAACGATATTTTTTCGCCATGTGTTTCAAAATTATAACCGATTTATTTAGAGCCACTAAGCTTTATCTTGTTAATGTGTTTTTTACTTTTTTTATACTTCCTTATCTTAATCACGGTTGTGTTTCGTAGATATGACAATATATAAAGAATCTTAATCACAAAACTAAGGATAGGTCTGTTCTTTAAGTGGTATTAAGTGCATAAAGAATAATAAATCCTGTCCTATCCTGTAATTTTTTTCTGGTAATAAATAAATAAATTAATAAAATAAAATAAAATAAAAACATCTATTTCAATATATGAAATTCCTATTTGAATTTAGTACGAAATAATATTACGTATTCTGGGAAAAGTTGTTATCGTTATCCTTACACATAAATTCATGACCAATAAATATAATTAATTAAGAAAAGGCTTTTACTAACATTTAAACTAATTTAATATCCTAGCCACATAGAAATTTAAAAGAGTTCAACTTAAGTTATAACTTAAATGTAAAGTTAATAATTATGCGTATTGCGTTATCTGTTAGAGAGACGGTACGTACTGTAAATCTTCGAGTCAGCATGTCAATGACATGTCACCAGTTAGAACATAACTAGTACTAGATAATGGATAAGTGAACCTTTTGTCCAATGTCGTACTGCGTACTTAATGTGGATCACTGAAATAATGAGTTTCTACTTTGAAAACGTTCACCAGAATAACTTTTCCTTGGGCTGTATTGCGGTGAGAGTGAAATAATGTTTTCGCAAAACTTTGCTGACCTTTACTTATAGTTGGTTTACAAAGTGAATATTTTAATAATTAAAATAAGAAACTTAATATCTTAAACAAAATCTTTAATTAATTTTATAAAATTTTACATCCAACGCTAATAATAGCGAGAAATAGTTTCTATATATAGTTCTTCCGTTGAGTTGGCAGTAAAATTGAAATTTTTTTTTTTGGAAAAACAATAAAAACAAAATGTATGAAGTTGTGGGCAAAAACTAGTTTCGTACTAATTCATTCATAATATATATTAAACATTATATAACTTTAAATTAAACTTTCTTACAAATAACTATCAAACGAACAAAAAACAGCGCCTTCTGGTTATTGTAAAACAGGAGGGGATAAATTATTAAAATAGTTCCATTAAATCCAAAAGTAATACTCAAAATAAATGCACCCGTTCGCGGAAATACACAGACATAAATCTCACATTCGTAATGATGAAACTTATACCAGCAACATATGTTTTATTCAACGACTCCTTTCCTTCTTATAACAAAAGCAATCCGTGCACTGCCAAGACAGTAGTAAAACCATAAAGTTCATTACTCATCTATATACATACAATAAAATCTTAAACGAGCCGTTTGTACGTTTCATTTTTTTTTTTTTTTAATTGTACACTTACGACGTTTCCGAGATAAAAAAAGATTTTAGAATTCATATTTGTTTGTCTGTGCGTTTGTGCACGCTAATCTCAGAAACGGCTTAATCGATTTGAATGCGGTATTCACTGAGGTGATTACCTGTATTAAACTATAGGTTACTTTTTATACTGGAAAAATGTTAGGGATTTTCTAAAAACGAACTACAACGCGTACCAAGTTGCAGGCACCAGCTAGTACGTAATAGGTTCTTGTTTTTATTATTGTTATTTTATAACTGACAATGTATACGAAAACTAATTGTCTAGAAAACCCTATCAAGAGTTTACTTCAACTTTACCCACCATATTATTTTAATGTAACCGGTTTTTATATTAAAAAATAAATAAATCTTTATATAAAAATCAATCCCCATGCGTTAGTCTCGCAAAAAATCAAGAATGGCTAGACCAATTTTAATTCGGTTTTCACTTATGAAAAGAGGGATAAACGGTGAAGGTTTGTATATATAAAAATTGCATCCCAGGCGACGAAGTAAGGGTCACTAGTAAATAAATAAATATTGAATATTTTTTCAACAAGATTAGCTTTAAATTTAACATAAATACCTGAAGTAGATACACAGTCGATATTATCAAAGCTAAGCTTTGCTTAAAAGATTTAGTTATATCGTAATCTTTTTAGATATCATTGCAATTGCATCTTATCAAAAATTATTTCAATCCACACGCGTTCATATCAGAATCTGTCAAGACTTGATTTATTTTATGGCAAATATAGCGAGTCTTAAAATATTAGCTTGGATTTAGGTTGTGGTTATAGAAGATTTAGATAAAAATGACTTCATTTTTTCAGATAAAAAAAACACGTTGGAACGATATATCATATTATCTTTAGGTAACGTATCAACCTAACAAAGCTATAGGTATATCTTATCTTTCCCGGAGTGCCCGAGGTGTTTTATCAATTCTTAACCAAATACTCGACGTTTTATATTTAAATCTTTTTCATATTATATATATAAAAAAAACTATGAGTATTGCCTTTCGAACCGTCCACGTGGTTCGAAAGTAATACTAACCTTGAAAACCTACAGTCATATTTTTCCGGAACGAAGTACGGCAAGAACTTATAGTCAAGAGCCAGACGCATTGAATATTTTAATTTGTTATTTAAAATTTTAAAAAATCTAGAAGTGAATAAACTACAATAATATATTAATAAATCTTTTTGAAAACTAATTGGATTAAACAGTTTTGTTGTTTTGCAATAAAAAGTTTTAAATAAAATATATTTACTGAAAATCTCACGCGATAGAATTGATTTCATTCACTTCCCGCCATATATAAATGTAGTATCGATCGCTCGTTAATATCTGAAATGATATATATTGCCGGTTGATCGCATCGCCCTAAATATGTATGTCCGAAGAACAAAGTTGGCATAGATATAGAGGGATCAAAGTGCGGCGTGGGCGCACGACCCAATACCGCGGGTAGCACATCACTTGCGCTTGCGCACGCTTGCCGGACCTTTTGAATGCTGCACTCATCTGTACCTACGTACAATAAAACTAATTGATGACCTTTCAAATTAATACTACCTCGTTAAAATAGGACGCCGTTGGATAAACAGTACATTGTGTGTTTCAATTAACTAGTTTAAAGTTTAAAATGTTTTGCTCCATCAAATAAAATTCTCGAAAACTAGTATAGTACTAGGTAAATAATTTCCGCTAATTCATTAATTGGGCTTCGGGATTTGAATAAAACACTATTTGCAATTTTGTTTTGTATTTAAAATAGCTAACTTACATTTTGTTAAAGTTAAGAATCTTATTGCCAATCATATGCCGCGGTCACCGAAGGAAGCGCCGGTATCGTGCTCTACATACGCACTCGAAATTGAGGTTATGTTGTGATAGCTGTTTGAGGTGAAAAGCCGGCTACGGAAAACTGAACTCTTATTTACGACCGAACCATGTAACGTTAGGGGCGAATATTGCTTGCAACGTTTGAAAGGTTGAAGGAACACCGGAGTCTGCGCGCGCATCCGGCATGGCCGCCGTTGCACACCTGATTCCGCTATATACTTCAATATCGTAACTGAATTACAACATAAGACCCGTTCTTGCCGTTTTTAAACCTTTCCAGATGGATAGCGTAAGGAAATCGGTCACGCGACACTGTAACATCGTCACAAGTCCAACTTCAAAACACGCCTAAGTAATCAGCTGATTACCAAACTTTACAGATGTTTTATGTAATGAATTAAAACCATCGCAGCCGCGTACCATGAGCGTTTCTAATCGTACGGTTACACGGTCTTCCGCGCAATTACACGGGAGGTCAGCCGTCATCGTGTGCATCGGATGCACTTCCGGCCTCGCCGTGTTGGTCGGTGGCCGACGAGCGTACCTGGACTAGTCTGCCAGCTGAGTCCTCCGACGAACATTTTCCTGCAAGTGAAACATTCGTTACGTTAGAGACCGTTGGAGACGTAGAGCGAAGCAGTCTCGAGGGCTCGCACGTACCCCGGGTCGTTGGGCACCTCTGCGGGGCTGTGTGCCGCATCCTGACTCTGGGTTTCCATGGACTCGGACGCCGGCGGCGTGGGGCGGGCCGAGCGGGCACACTACGAACTACTAACGAACGACGACGCGGCGGGGACGGCTCCCGGAGTCGCTCGGTTGCACTACCGACTACCGGCACGAGACTGGCGCGCCGCGGCGCACCCCTCCACGCAGCGGGCCGGCCGCCCGCCGCCCGCTCACCCGCGCTGCCGCATCGATTCATTCACTCCGTACACAATTATTCATACGAGCCGGCACGAGATGGACGCGAGAAGCGCCGCTCCGCCACGTGAGCGCGCGGCACGTGCTCGCGCCCGCCCGCCCCGCGCGACGCCTGCCGAGCCCCCGCGCCGCGCGCTGTGCACGCCCACCGCACCCGACCCGTCCCCCACACTCCACGAAACATTCTAACTGAATTACATTACACTTATACATTAATAAATAAAATCTCAGTCATAGCACTGCACGTCAAAAGTGTAATATTATTATAATAAGTACTATTTCATATAGTTATCAAGTTTTTAATCTATTCAGTGCTTAAACCCCCACGTTAAGCTTAAAAAAGTATTCACTTCAAAAAACTTGCGCGTGTACTGAATTGAGTAGGTACGCGTGTCAGAAGTAAAACTTCTCTGGCGATCAATTTTTTTTAGGTTAGGAAGGACAATACGTATATAGAAAGCGGTAAATGTCATGCAGAAACCTTATAAAAAGCATCACGTGATCGTTACACTGAAGCGTTACACAAAATTCGACCTTGAAATTTCACCCTCATCGCGCGCAAAGAAGTTTCACTTGAATAATAATCTCCTTGGGCGATGTTACTTCACACTAGATATACATGACGAAAGCGGAAAATCTCATGACGTGCCCTGACGACAGTTCTTCCAATAGTAATTTCGTCAAATGGTTTATTAGCGAATTACCTTAACAATTACATTCCTTAAGAATTGATCGATGCTCCAGCCCATTAATAAGTCATGACTAAAAATCAGCGACATAATAAAAAGTGTGACCAATGCTGAGACACTTCAGCCGCAGGTTTAAATCCCAATAAAGAAACACATCATAAGGAAACTTGTTTATCCGAGAAAACCAATGTGCAGAAATCCCAGCTGTTTGCTAATTGAGCATTTTAAGTGTGCTGGCACGTCTAATACTTTCATATATAGATAATTAATACAAATGTCACATGAAAAAGTAATTTCAACTTTTGAGTTTAACTTCCAAAAGTTTCAGTTATCAATGTGGAAATAAAATATCAACGAAATCGTATCTCAGCTAGGCTGATGCAATACGACTCACTTATTGTAAAAATCGTACTGCCACAATCTATACATAGTAACTGTAAACTGAAACTCATGCAAGAGACAGTTATCGCAAGTTGCATAACAATGTTGGGCAATATCTAGAGAAAAAACGTCATAAACACGCCTACGAACAATGCGTAGCAGACTGCTACGAATTGGCTACGCGATCGTTACGTGCTACACGCGTAATACGATGACGAAGCCTACATTGTTAGCATAAATAATCAGACGCCAACGCAATATACCTGTTGATTGTGAAATGAACTGCAAATATTCTAATCAGTTTTATTTACTTACAAAAATATAAAATCGCGATCTATTTATAAGAATCACGTAATTTTTGTGAGACGATTGCGCTTATCGTTTTATGATTACTGAAGGTGATAAAAAGACAGGCAAGAGAAACCTGTGTAATACCTGCACTTCTTCTATGTGATTTGTTTTTTTAGTATACCTACCTTTTGACCGTTTTCACGCTACAAAACTTAGCCTTTAAAATATTTAAGTTATTATTATTTAACTTACATATATTATATTACACCTAACACCTACCAAACTGCAGAATCGATTCTATGAAAGCATAAAGCTACTTACATTGCAAGCAAATACTTATTTTTATCTAACCTAATGTCTGTTAGTGGAACTTTAACAGTCGACTGAATTTTTGGACTTCTCTTAAGTATTGCCTTAAATATAAATGAAAAATATAAGTTGAGTTTTTAACTTTAAAAAAATCACATATTTTGCCCTTCAAAGTAATCACGTGATTTGCTTGCTCACATAGTAAAATAAATAAATAAATTTGCTAGGTTTTTTTTATTTGTCTCTCGTATTAGTAGAAATACTTAACCCCGATGTGATGTCAGTTTCCTGTGCAAGTTACGTAACGTTACGTAACTTGAATGTTTACGTAAACATAGTTCCAACAATTACTGTGTAACTATTATGCAATCCAAACATAAAAAGGAGAGAAGGACTTATTTACGCCTGTACCTAAAGGCGTAAACTATTATGTAGAATATTTAAATCAGTTTGATTAATTGGGTAGGGTAGTAGGTAGGAGGATCACTAATAAGATTTATTTGAAATATCAATTTGTCAACAGAGTAGATCATTATAAATCACTGTACTATAATGATCTATAAATGGACACTGGCACTCCATAAAAGAGCCATGTTCCAAAATTAAATGTTGCAATTAAATATTGCAATTTAGAATCTATTTCAGAAGATAGCGGAAAATCTTCAACTATTTAAGAACGTATAGTAAATGTAAAAGTATTTAAAGATGATTTTTTTGTTGAATGTTTGATACTCAATCTCTCGTAATCAATTGAACAGATTCGATGTATCTTGGCAAACAGACAAGCGCGTAGATACTTTTTATCCTTAAAGCAACAACTAACATGACGTGTTGAGAAGAGGAAAACTACTTACAATGACCTAAACAACACAAATCAAACGATTAATCCCATGTCCCTCTTTCCATCAAAGTTCTACGTCGTCAGGACAAACGAGGAAATTTTTGTAATGTGAGATAAAATATCGGAACGAATGAAACATAAATCTAAATAACGGATGTTACCTGTATCATAATCATAAGAGAATTAGTTGTTAGGAAAATGAGAAAACTAAATAAATGAGAATCTTATCGAAATAAAATCCAAATGACACATTTTAAAAATGTTTGACTATAAGCCAATGGTATTTTGCTTTTATTTTACATTACAGAGGCCTAACGTTTTCATAACAGTCGAAACAGATTAGAGAACTAACTGAACTCGGACGCGAAGAGTTCAAAATCAATAATATTTTACTATTCTCGGATATGGGCGAGTTATATTATTAATGCACTGAGGTAGTGTTTTGCTATAGTTAAAATAAAATAAACTTGTGTTAACCTGCTTTTAAACAAATTTAAACAAATGGCAATACTAACTTTAATTTTCACAAAAGCGAAGTGTACACTTTATAAAAAAAACTAGCTGTTGCACGCGACTTCGTCCGCGCAACTTTATAAATTATAGCCTGTTACTTCGCTGATAATGTAACTTTCTATAGGTGAAAATTTTTTTTAAATCTGTACAGTAGTTTTTAAGTTTATTCACTACAAACAAAAATACAAATCTTTTCTCTTTATATTAACATATGAATACATCTATGTCCTCTGTAGGTCGACCAATAAACTGAATGATAATATTTTCCATACTTTTTGGTTCGTGCTGTCCAGTTCAAATTGTATTAAATTTATCATCACTAACAATATAATTTTTAATAAACAAATCGATCATGTAATGACTCCTACAGACAGAACAAAGTAAAGAAATTTTCAAGCTCCCGTCGAATAGTGTCTACTTAATAACTTATTTTCTCCTTATTGTATCTTATTACTTATTTAGGTTACTAAAATGGAATTAATCTGATTACGTAGCCGGTTATCAAACGAAAAAAAATGCATGCTCGTACCTGGTTATGTATTATGTAATGTATGAGAAAATTAATTTCATTTTCAATGAATAAAAACGTTTCAGAATAACAAACTCGTTCCATACAAAATGTACGAGAAAATGCATTTTATCCACTTTTTTCCATGAATACTTCAGATTATTAGGGGCGGACACAAATACAATAAATCAAAGATCATAAAAATCGGTCCAGCTTTTCTTGAGTTATATATTGTGTAACACGACTTTATTTTATAAGGTCGAAGAAAAAGATTTTTCATATTTTGTGATTGGAAGATCATAGTTCATTGTGAGCTTTTTTCACAAGGCAAAATCATCGATTCGTATCTGTATTGCTAAAAGCTGATGAGACTTAAACAAGAAATAGAGAAAGACCGAAATTTATAAATTATTGGATCGATTATAATTTTATCAAACTAATTAAACTTGAAATCTTCTCATATCAATTAAAACCACAATTCTCTTTAAGTATTGCACCAAGGATACATAAATAAAATATAAACACAAATTTCACAGTAAAACACACGTTTATTCATTACTTCACTTCGTTACATTAACTTTTAAAAAATAGTAAATAATGGGTAATAACAAGGGCACATACAGTCCCGATACTACTTTTAAATTGGAAGAACATTAAGAGGTGTTAAATTGTTATGTGAATATTTTACATTTAATCTGTCAAGCCACATTACCATAGTATCTATGTAATAATTAATACACCTTAACTACTTAGGACCATACTTTAGGCCTTACCTTGTAAATAGTCATAGACGAACTAAGAGTCACTTAATAGACAGTATGTGATTACTACACAGTCACAACTACTCAACTAATACGGGAACTAGAATAGGCGAGCTACTCTGATCTAGTAGGCACATACTAGACACTTGAAGCCGGAATTATATGTATATCATCAAATGGCACATATTGAGGTCTTGTAAGTAGTATTTGCAAAATTAAAAATATTCAAATTTAAGGCGGTTATTCAACAAAACAGTTTGTGTTGAATTAAATGACGTATTTCATTTAATTCACTTAATGAACTTGACACGTAAAGAATTAATTAACTATGGATAAAAACGATAAAAAAACGTCCATAACGATAAAAAAAAACACATAATAAAATTAAAGCTTGAAAAGAAAACAATAAAGCTCATTAAAAAGAATTGCACGCAAAAGCTTTTCAATTGCACGCAAAGCTTTCAATTTCATCTAAAAAGCTTTTAAATTGCACGCATTAAGCTTCGATAACGAAAAGCTAAAAAAATTCAATTAATTGCACAAGCTAAGCTATAAATAAAAATATATTGCTAGGCCATAATTATAGGCAAAAATGAGCAAAAAAATTTTAAATGAGCTTATTTTAAATAATAATATAAAAACTTTGGCAATAGCGTAAAAATTAACTTCACATAACAAATAATAAAAGAAGTGTGAAAAATTATCAGTCCTTAAGCTTTAAAGCTTTCATCAATCAAAATAAAAGTTTAACTTCTAAACATTCGTTTTATGTGTTTTAATACTTCTACCCATTAGGAAATTATTACTTGTGAGCACAGCCTTAAAGAGATTCAATTCGAATACCAATATGTAGGTATATATGTATTATACACTAAAAATATAAATAGTAAATATTTTCAAGTGAACACATTCATCACTTCAATCTATCATTTTAATTTAAAATAAAAACCTTGAGATAAAAGTTGAAATTTTGTAATTAAGACAATTTTTTTTTTTGTGATCTGCTTAACATGAATGAAAAAAAAAATGCCTTATCAAAAGTATGCTGTTGGTGTAAAGTACAATACTTTAATACTTTAAAACCCAGTGTTCACTGGGTAAATGGAGCTATTTAGATAGAGATAAATGAACAAAATTATAAATCGATTTTTTGTTGAATTGTTCTTAAATATTTATTAACGACGTTCTCAGACATTTTTATTAATTTAATGACTAAAACCGGACTCAAAACTAAATTTAAAGACTAAGACTAAAGGACTAAGAAATGCATATAAAAAAATCAAGATATTGTTAATGTTATATCAACAAATAATTAATTAAATTATATGATTATTTGAAAAGTTATGTTTAAAAAACGATTAAGATTAAGTTGATCCATTTTATAAAACACAATGTTTCGTTATCAAGTAATAAAATCAATATAAGCATATAAGTTATTTCGCTCATAAACTATGAAAATATTCAAAAATAGTTTTATTATTATTCTAACAACAGATTCTGTAACAAAATACCTAACCTAATATATTATGTTTGAATGTGTTCACATGAAAAAATGGAGTCCAACTTTAAAATCCTATATAGCTAAGCAAAAGCTGGCGTTAGATAAAAAAAATTGCTTTCAATAAACGTATACAAAAATATATGTAGTCTCCTCCTGAACATTTATCACAGAAATAATACTTGTGATGTTTGTACTTTCAATATCATAAAACAAACAACCACGGTTTTATTACTATTTAAGCCACGATCGTAATAGTCATAAAAAGCTCTATAATTAGTTATTATTTCTTACTAATAAATTTCAAACTTTAATTATTGGCAGGCCAATTCAAACTTTAATTTTTGTAATTCTATTTCAAATTTAATGCTGCTATCACTGCTCTAGTTTTCAAATAAATAAAAGATATAATAAATAGACATCTTGTGTCGAATAACTTCGAACAATAGGTATTTCAACAAAATTTCATAATATTAAATTTATTAAAATAAAATTCTGTATTGAGAAAAATCCCTTGAAAAAGATTGCATCTAAATTATAGTTTGTCTGTCATTCATTAAAAGGGGAAATTCTTCTGTGGTTAAGATATTTAAAGCATACTTTTGTATTTTTAAAATAATGGTATTCAAGCAGTGTAATAGAATTTCCAAAAATACTACAAAATAAAATAAAAGCTATACTTATTCCCATTCATGGGTTTTAAATGTGAAAACTTTACCTGAAATATTTGTATACAATATTCTGAACGGTTTAAATGCGGCCTTCGTCGTAAGAAATAATAAACTTATTCTGAAATACATTTTAAAGTAATTACATCCTTACTTAATAAATAAATTATCAAAGAGCCTTTAGTTCTTAAGACTCTTAAGATTGCAGCCATATACTGTAATATTAAATTACGAGATAATAACTAATCTATCATCATTATACAACAACATAACGAGCAGGTAAGCTAAAATTGCTTTCAGTATTACTAATGTTCAAACAGCCACCGATACATAATACAATAAATCATCTAATGATCTATCTACCATTAACATCAAATAGGTATACGTTAATACTAGTAAGAGATACTTATGTGATAATACAAAATACGATTCTTTAGTTATTATAACTAGTCGATGAATAATTTGAGCTACATGTCAACAAATTAGGATGAATCCAAAAACCAAGTTACAACGACCGTTATGAGTTTGATGCTGATACTGCGTTTCACAGCAGTAGTGCTTTTCTGAGTCATAAATTGGGCAGCCCGTAATCTTACTATGGTCGCCAGTCACCTACCAAGTGGATCGTCAGCCTGTCCTTCGACCTTTACGTAGAAAAAGAGAGATCGCTTGTCAACGTTGACTCGTGGCCAAGTATGACATGGCATGGCTATTGGCTACATTATACACAAGTCTAAAGAAATTTAATTTATTTGTAGTACATACTTCGGAAGTTATAAATATTAAGTTTCACTCGGTGAAACTATTGTTTTATGTTAGGGTTGGCAAACAGGCTGCCGAATCATTTGATGGAAGGTCTTAAATTTGCTTTAGGATTATTAACGTTTGCCAAGCTTTCATAAAATTTTCACTCAAAATGATGAATATTTCTTCATATTGCTTCTTATTTTTGTAGAAAGCTTATCAATGTAAGTTTTTACTCTGATTTTGCAGTGCATTTCAATGCTATATCAAAATAGCCCCTCACTCTGGGTAACTGACACCAACAAAAAAAAAAAAATAGAAGAAATCATTTTTTCCCCATTTGAGCATTGGACTGTATAGCCAAATAAAAAAGGACTAATTGTACTATAGAGATTAAAAAAATATATCAAATAACGCAGAAACGCGTCGTAGGAACAATAGAAACCCTCAAAAACCTGTCAATTTAACCCCTTTTGTCAGTACTCTTCCAGAGAACTAAAATCCAATCTGCACATTTTGCGATCTGCACATTATAAGATTTGTACATTTTACGTAGCCTGCACATTTTACGACTTGCACATTATGCTATGCATGCATCCATAATAATTATTGCCCATTATGAGAAAGCTCAGTGCACTACGCAAATCACACATAATGGTGACAGTAGCTCAACCCTAAACAATTAAATACCTAAAGCGCTAGTCTATAGATTATAAAATGAGATCAACGTGGTAAATGCATATTTCGATACTTATTTTGGAATGGTTCAATTGCGACCCGACGACTGACCGTCGATACTCGAAGCTAAAAGAGCCGACAGCGTTGCGTGAGTCGCGCTCAACGTACCAGACGTCGGACTAGTCACGTTCGACGTGTTCGCGTTGCCGGTGTTGCCAACGCTCGCTTTCACATTCGTCGTGACCACGGTGTTTCCCATATGCGCATTTAGAATGCCCCCACTCGTCCCCGAACTGACTATCGTCACGTTCGGCGGTGGAATGTTTTTGGAGAAACCTGTTGACAGCACCTTTTGAGTATTGTGCATCATGAAAGATTTCGCCGCCGCCGTACTGCCCAAAGTTAAGACTTTTTTCAGCATAACTGAGGAATTGCACGCGTTGTCTATCATGTCTTTTGCGGTGGATATTGTGTCGAAATCTGCGACCGTACTCTTTGGCGCTGTCGTGTGTATAACGGGTCTGACTGAGGTGACGTTGAATGACACGCCTGAGTTGGATGATGTGTTTGTGCGGTTTATAATGTTTCTTGATACGATTGCGTTGTGCAGTATGTTTCCTGTCGGGAAAGATTTTGTGGACACGTTGACGTACTGTGCGGGCGCTCGTATGATGGCGGTGCTCGCGCGGGCACCGAATCCTATTATGGTCCCGGCGGTGCCGTGAGACATCACAGTGCTGAAAGTGCCGGATTTAGTGTTGATCGGGATACTGGAACATTTAAGAAAGGCATTTTTATGTTTCATTTAATGTTATTTTGAAAATGTGAGCAGAACAACCTTCGCGGGGGCTGACAGTAATAAAATGAAAATAGATAACCTAATCTATATCCTATAGTAATTCCATACTCAATTTCGTGACAACATAACAGATTGAACAGGGTTCCTTTAGCATTTATATTATTTACTCATAAATATTTACTACACTTGCTTATTTTAGAAAAAGGTGAAAATTTGTTTGTTGATACAATATTATATTATAGTCAATATTTATGAATAAATTTCACTAAAGCGGTTGGTTAAATTTATGAGATTTTTAGACCCATTTACTTGATTTGATTACATTTGATTAAATATTGATTACATAACATTGGTTAATATCGAGAGAACTAATGAATGACACGTCGCTTAATTTTTAGCAATCATCATAGTTATTATTCAGGATTACACAAAACTAAATAACTGCAAAATTGGAAAATATGTTACCACAATATCCAAGAATGTAGTCCAGGCTGTAGTATGTAGTGTATTTGTGTATTAAAATTGCTATAATTTATGTACCTAGAATATCGCTAGTCCATGACCGGACACTGTATAATACGTTAAAAATATCTTGGCACTTCGGAAGAATGCGGTAGCGCAAATAAAAGACAACAAAATACAATATCGAAACTCACCCACGAATGAGGTGCGAAGTGGAGGCCGGCACAGTGTGTATGGCGAGCGCGGGATGAGCAGCGTGCGCGGGATGCGTGGGATGCGATGGCGGCTGCGCGGGATGCGAGGGGTGCGCGGAGGGGACTGTGGTGCTGTAGTAGTGCAGCGTGGTGGCGAGACGCGGCGGCGCCAAGTGCGCCACGGGCACGCTGTGCACCATCCCGCTGGTCGTCGACGCCACCGTTATGCACTTTGTCTGGTTGCTGGAGTACTGTAACAACATACTTACTGAATTAGCAGGTCAAGGAGACAAGCATTAGAACACAAAACAAGTTCACATCGAACAATAATTTATTTTTATTTGTTGACAACCATGTCCCGCACTATTTTCATAGACCGCGACATACGTGCAGAATAATATCGACATTCGCGAGTACATAATAGATAATGTAACACATAATAGATAAACATATAATTTAATTGTAATCTTAATGTGTGATATGAAAAAAAATATCATTGATTAGCGTATTTGTGTTATAAAATAAATAACTAACTTACATTATTGGTGTTTAACGTTGTTCCCAAATCAAACTCGTCGCCAACCAACGTGATTGTATCAGCGTTTGCACCTGTCAACTTTTCTATTGTTTTTCTCGCGTCCGCATCACTCTCAATATTACCCAAATTCCTACTCAAAAATTCAATATCTGCCTCCAGTAGACCATCCACCAAATGATTCTGATCATCAGATTGCTTACAAAGATCGAAAGCGTCATCGTTCTCTAATTTTATATCCTCTACTTTAATTTCATCAACATTAATGTCCTCTATATTTTCAACTTTTATATTCTCCACATCCAAATCTTCCACTTTAATCCCGTCCACTTTCATTTCTTCCAAATCCTCCACTTTAATACCGTCCACTTTGATCTCTTCAATGTCTTCAACTTTTATATCGGCAAAGTCAGTCTGGTCCTTCGACATCGGAAGACTAGGGACGTCCGCAAAATCTTTACTATTGTCGTTTGGCAAGTATTTACTGGCGTTAAAATTTGAATCAAAGTTGTCTTGTTCGGGCTCCTTCTTGATTTGATCAAGTATCACTTTATTCTCATCGTGTATGGTGCTCGTTGAGGGTTGAGGACTATCAGGATTACTAATATCGCCACTGAGTGCTCGCTTCATAACGTACGATTTAATTTTTCTCAGCATAAAAGGCGGTACTTTAAAACCGGTCAGTTCGCCGAGCATCGGAAGTGAGTTGTGTCTATATGCTTCGCTGGTAGCGAGTTCTTCGATATCCTCTAAAACCTAAAATATTTAAATGCAAATAAAAATTATCCATATGCTAAACAGAGAATATATTAAGAAACTAATAAAAATATCTCTAAATAGCTTACCATGATATAGGTTTTACCACCAACAGCGTTAACTAGATTGTGGTTGGCAATCCACTCCTTATCAATGGAATCGGCTGGATAACGCAGCAAACCAGCGTGGCGAGTGTAAAGGCGACCACGGGCATTTCCCAATCCAAGAACCTATAACGTTAGGTTATAGGCTATAACTTACATTTCCCATTAACATGATTGGAACATCAGGCTGTTAATAAGACCAACATACTTAATTTAAACTACAGATTTAATTTAGCTACTGTTTCCTTTCCTATAAACATTGTCAAAGTGTAACACACTGACAATGTTTATTATATTTTCATCCAGAAATGTCTCATCTTTTTTTATACATTTTTCTTGCATATTGCATTCTTGCAAAAGCTTCAGTTAAATTACATATATATTGTTTACATTAAAAACTTACTTTGTGAGCGTGCGAACCCATAATGAACAATGTATCTTGTGTTAGTCTTGCTGGATTCCACTTATCCGGATCTCTAATGTTGGTGACAGCTGTAGAGTCTGATTCCTCTTTTATTTTCTTACGTTTAGTACCCAGATCGTAATCACTTTCAGCCTCTTTGCGCTTATTTTGTATTGGACTCTGAAACTAATATAAAAACATTTGACATGTTTTTTTGATGGACTACTTTCGCTTGCAGATTCAAGAACACCATGTAAACATATAAATGCAAACACTCACACTGGTTTGTCTAGAAAGTTTTGAGTCAGCAATACTTTCGGTGTCTTGATTATCTTGCAGTGATTGTGTTGGCCGTGAAGGCGTAGTGTAAAGTAAACGGGTTGCATCTAACATCGCTCGACACACTGCTCTCACCTGTAAATTTCAAATTTACTCATACTTTGCGTACTTGCCATACTGTACTTATCTAACTTAACTGTATTATAAAGAGGTAAAGTTTGTATGATTGTATGTAGAAGCTAATCTTCGAAACTACTCATCCAATTTAAAAAATTCTTTCACTAATAGTTAGAATAGAATTTCAAGATCCTGTGTGAACTGACCATTGTGGACCCACTTCCTCACTGCTTGAATCATAATTTCACCTCAAGCATTTTACGCTTGATTTAGTTGACTTCACTAGTCCTATGGGAAAAGAAATATTGAGTACAACATTTCCATGCTCACCATAAGAGAGTGGCTGGAAAAGTTGGTGGGGTAAAATACTCATTGAATGTTACCTGATCTTCGCCAACAGACTCTTCTCCTAAATTCAACCTTATGTTATTGACGGCAGGAACAAAGAATTTCTGAAAAAAAAAAACAGCAATTTGATAAGTAAACTTTTGTTAACTATACATATTTTACCATTTTTGCACTTAGCAGTCATTTGGACAAGCCGTCTGAACATCCTTATATAGACATGTGACATCCTTATATATATGGTGATCCGTAAAATATCGGCATATGTGCTGTTGTGTTTTGGTAAGTAAGGGATGCCAAAGCTAATTTCCCTATTGCTTCCAAATCCCTTGTAAAAATGATTATAATTATATACAATAAAAATTGTTTAAATTAAAATTTATAAATTGATTTATAAAAATGAAACTACCAGTCAAGCTTTTTTACGTTAAGGGTGGGCCTGATCCAATGAAATTGCAATGGGCCTCAGACTGTAGTTACACCACTGATTACAAGTTAAAAATTATGTACCTATTATATTCAATTCATGTGGCTATTATAATACTTACTTCCAAATATTTCTTTATGACTTGATCAATTTCTCTAGTTACAGCAGATTGAATTGTTTGCCGGAGCATGTCCAATGACTTATTTGCACTAGCACGGAACTCAGAAATTGGCCTAGAGTGAGGCTGAACAGGTCCAGGTAAGCTGAATCTCCGATGCATTGCTGCTAGTGTATTAATTGCAATTTGTCGCGTAATAGGCTGCTTCTAAAAATCATTTAGTAGTTGTATTAATCACGTATTTAAAATAGCTGTAAATCAATATTTTAATATACATGAATAACAAATGAGTTATTTTCTTCTTATAAATTTAAGTTATTTAAAGCCTTACCGTTTGTCCATTACATGAAGCTGCCCGAACCGTTAATGTTTTGGTCGGAGCTTGAAAATTCCATGAGTTTTCATTGACTGAATTTTGAGATGACGCCTCAACCTTTTTCCAATTTTTTTGTACGACCATTGCGACCTTCTCTAATATAATAGTGTAACATTTATTATTTATAACAAAAGAGAAATAAAATATATATTTTTAATATATGTATTTTATATAAATAAAACACAAAACATCAAAATACTAATAATCCTAATTCCTAGCAATAAGAAGAAAAAAGCACATCACAATATTCACAATCACATTAGCACACAAACAATCACTTAGATTAGAAGACACAGACACAGAATATTATATACGATACTCGACACAGATATGCCACAGACAAATTGAATACAGATAAAGATAAAAAAAATTAATTTTATTAGCAAAATATGTCACTCCCACTATATCTCTTAACAGATTTATAATTTCATATATAAAGAATTAAAAATTTAAAACATTAGGTTACACAAAGAAGGTACACAAGTGCAGGTGGACATGCAGACTAATGCACAATGCACATTATAAAAACATACTAGAGCCACTTCTCTTACTCAGTGAATCTCGTATGAATTTCCCTTCTCTCACTCAGTGACTCTAGTATGAATTTATAATGCCCGCACAAGCTAGCGAGAGCTTAAAATATATGTGTGGAAAATTATAAATGTCAATGTCAAATTGACAATTTTCCATATAACAGTTTTACGCTCTCGCTAGCGAGTGCGGGAATTATTAACTCACACTCAATGACCACGCCAGGAGTAATAATTGTTCTGTATTTCTGACGCATGGTATTCTGTGGCTCAGCTTTCACTCACATATTTAACAAATAACAAGTCCGTAACTTCATTCACTTCACTCACTTCACTTTCGTTCTTTTGTTCGCTTCGGTCTACCTTTGGTCTAGGTCTACCTCTAACAAATCTCTACTCAATCTACGTGACGTGATAAAAAAGGTAAATAAAATAAATTTAGACTGAAAATTTTTGAACTTTAGTTCAAATATACTAACTAAATAAATTTTAAACTTGTATCTAATAGTTTAGATAACCTGCCTATCTTTAACAGCAAATTATCTCTGCTATCAAATAGTACGATTCATTTGAATATAATTTTTATTCAGTACTTTAGCTTTACATTTTACATTACAACTTCGTTCACGCCTCGCATGAATAGTTGTAATTTATTGTAGTTTCTTTAGTCAAGTCATTGCTTGGAAGAGGTATGTATGTAGATAAATTATTCTGAACGAACTGTTTGATTTCGAGTGAGGGCGAGGGTCGAGTTTAGTTAGTTTACCTGACACTATTGATAAAGTGAGTCGCTACTTTAGGTTAGTGTAATTTTTCATAATCAGCAACAACATTGGCAGGATATATTTTATACACGTCACATCATTGATCAAGTATCGTATGAGCACTAATTTAAGTTCCTAGTTATAATTGAAAAGCAGTAATTACTCAGTGGCCTGTTGTAGGTATTAATATTCCTTTATAAGTAGGTATTTACTTAAAATGATTATCATTTTATTTGTTATAACACGACCTTTGTACTCTACGAACCGGTTCTTCGTAATTTTTCATAGTTTTGGTAAATTTATAGGCTGTATAATACAATTATATTGTTTTAATATACATATACATTGTAACTTTTGCAATTTAAGAATAACTTCAAGCACTTAAGACATTAGGGTTACCTACTTAAAGTGTTTATCTGAAAAGTTTTTTACACTAGTTAGGTACTAAAATTTCTTCACTATATAAGAACAATCAATCGCTTCAATTCAAATCATTCAATCATTTATTATTTAAGAAGATTCTTTATATAATAGTGGTAAATTTAAAAATTATTTGAAATTCTATTAGCATCTTTATAAATTTACTTACTACTATTAGTACCTACCATTAAATTAAAAACATTTGTCAACTGTAACATTACCTCTAAAATTTAAGAACAAACCAAAAGTGTATTAAAATATAAATGCTTACAGACTACGACAATAGGATGCTTCATTTACAATAACAATTTGTGGTACATATAGGTAAAATAAATAAATTCATTAAAAAAAAGTGTAAGCGTAACATTGTTTTTCTTTGCAAATGCAACACTTCAAAGTTACAAAAGGACAACATAATTTATGTATAATATTGCATACTCATCATTGAGTTAATTATTCTAACAAAAGAATTACTTTTGCCACATTCAATGAGTGATCACTCCTAATAGTTTTATGTATATAGCTTAGAATATAGAATATTCTAAGGTATATAGGTACCATTTAGACATTTTACTTTATAATATCAAGATTAACTACCTACCTAGAATTACTAACAAGTTTCAACAATCTATTAAGTTTAAGACTTAGGAAAAAATTATTTTTGTATCTGTAAATGTATGTATAGTTCTTTTAATTTCTATTTTATTAGTATATTCCAATTAAAGACTTATCAAATACTCTAACCAAATTTAATAATGGGCATAAATGGTGCAAATGACCTTGGCCCTGGCAAGGTCATTTGCACCATTTATGCCCATTATACATATATTTAGATTTGGTGTGATAGGTCATTATGTGAAGAGGGCACTTCATTGATATAGATTTATCATATGGATGAGATATTATTAATTTATTACATAATGGTTTCCCGCAATTTCGTTTTTAATGAAATTTGTGGTCTTTTATAAAAATTATTTTGATGGAAGTCAAGTTTTGCCGGATTGTTTATTATACAACCCCCCAATAAAACTTGAAATTACTTCACTAAATCTGATTGCTAATTTTTGTGTACCTAACAATTTCTTTGAACAATTTTTTTTTTTTAATTTACAGATTTATCCAAGATGTCGAAAATAAATGCAGGCCCAGTTGTTGACATCCTTGGAGATGAGATGACGCGAATCATTTGGGATCTGATAAAAAATAAGCTAATTTTGCCTTTCTTAGATATTGAGTTACATACCTATGACTTAGGTATGGAGAACAGAGACAAGACTAATGATCAAGTTACAATAGACTGTGCTAATGCTGTAAAAAAATACAATGTCGGCATTAAATGTGCAACAATCACTCCTGATGAAAAGAGAGTTGAAGAATTCAAATTGAAGCAAATGTGGAAGAGTCCCAATGGTACAATTCGTAACATTCTCGGTGGTACTGTATTCAGGGAGGCGATTATTTGCAAAAATATTCCCCGCCTTGTGACTGGATGGGAGAAGCCCATTATCATTGGCCGTCATGCTCATGCAGATCAATACAAGGCGACTGACTTTGTGGTACCCGGTGCTGGTAAACTTGAGCTGATTTTCACTCCGCCTTCAGGCGATCCTATCAAGCACGTAGTCAATGAGTATAAAGGCCCCGGCGTTGCTCTCGGAATGTTCAACACTGATGCGTCTATCATTGACTTTGCCCATTCTTCATTTAAATTTGCTTTGGAGAGAAAGTATCCCTTGTATTTGAGTACAAAGAACACCATTCTCAAAAAATATGATGGCCGCTTCAAGGATATTTTCCAAGAAATTTATGACAAGGAATACAAAACCCAGTATGAGGCTGCTGGTATTTGGTACGAACACAGGCTAATTGATGACATGGTGGCCTATGCTATGAAATCTGAAGGTGGATTTGTATGGGCTTGTAAAAATTACGACGGGGATGTGCAATCGGATTCTGTCGCTCAAGGTTACGGGTCTTTGGGTCTTATGACCTCTGTTCTAATATGCCCTGACGGTAAAACTGTTGAAGCTGAAGCAGCTCATGGAACGGTGACCAGACACTACCGCTTCTATCAACAAGGGAAGGAGACATCTACTAACCCAATTGCTTCAATCTTTGCGTGGACTAGGGGTCTTCTACACCGCGCTAAGTTGGATAACAATGGTGCATTGAAAAACTTTGCCGAGACCCTTGAAAGTGTTTGCATTGACACTATTGAGTCAGGTGTTATGACTAAGGATCTTGCAATTTGCATTAAGGGCATGAACAATGTCAAGCGCACCGACTACTATGAAACATTTGAATTCATAGATAAATTGGCCGAAAATTTGAAGAAGCGATTGGGAAAATGACTTATTTCTAAGCAAAAAAGTAATCTATAATCGTTTACATTTTTTGTATTGTTTATTGCGGTAACTGGGTATTAAGAAGTTGCATTTATTTATTTTTATATTTATATATTTTAATATATGATTATTAAAAACGTTTGAAATGTTTTTTTTTTTTCATTTTAAAACTATTAAACATTTTTTTTTAAATATAGTCACTACTGAATAACAGTTTAAATGTCAGTTAAGCTGATAATTTATTTATTTAAGTATTAGTATATCCTAACATTTAGGATAAATACCAGTACAGAGCTACATTAAAGTTCAGATTATGCAATGGGAAATTGAGTCGCCAAATTTATTTCTTTGAAATTTTATTGTCAGAAAGTATGTAGGTACTGTAAATATAATTTTTAAAGACAATAAAGTAACTTAAGTAAGTAATGTTTGGACACAAATTGAAAAATAATGTACAGTACAGCATGTATAAATCACTTCAGTGTGTTCAGTAATTCGTGTCTCATATGTATACTTAATGAAGTAATGAATATAAAATAATGTAGTTTTGTAATAAAATAATGCAGCAAGAGCTCATGCTTCAACTCTTAATAAAAGTTCTTATAACTACGGCGGCTTCTAAGCAGTAAGGAATATAACATCTGACTTACATTATGGTATGTATGTATATAAAAATAATTATGTAATCACACGAGTAATTACATGATCCATAGAGGCGCCATTTATTGTTGACTGTTTCGTCAACAAATATGAAATGACAATAAGCACCATCTATTGTAATTCTAGAATAGGTACAGGTGGGGTAAGAAAAGGTTCGTCACCTTAAAGTCAACATTTGCTTGCACCAGGGCAATATCAGTCATACCAACATTTTGCGATCGGGATAATTAGGCAACTATGACTAATCCTGAAATCAATTTTAAGATATTAAATTTTCTACAGACTGTGACAACGAAAGCATTGTGGCATCAATAAACTCATATTTCTTGAGATTTGATCTAATAAAGTTTACACCTAATGGAAACGTTTCCATTGTCTCGTACGTACGAGTATACCTACCATTTTTTTTCTAAGACAATTTTCCACAATTTTCCCAAATAAGTAGTTTTGAAAACTTAATTTGTAGTTTAGTTCGCTAAAACAATGTGCCCTTGCTTTGCTCACTTTACCTAAATACCTAAAATAAATTGATCTGCAGTGTGTGTACTCGGACGGCGCTCTAGTTACCTACTAAGTATGATGTTAAATTGACCTTTTCGATGCCTTCTCGGTTGCCCTTCCGCGTGAGTCGGCATTCCGCATTTTTTAAAGTGAAACTTCTTTGCGTGCGATGAGAGTACTTACTTTAGGTAATATTTAAGACGAATTTGTGTAGGTACCGTTTCCTGACATCTACCGCTTACTACAGGTACTTATTATTTGACCGCCAAAAGTTTCACTTCGGGCATAGAGTAAATAGTACTTTATGTAAGTACTATTTTTAGGGCACGCGTACTCTGTAACTGTTATAGTTTATATGATATAGTACAGCAGGCAGGCTAAGTCTACTTTACTTGATGGAATGTGACTACTAACGCTTATAAATAAATGCAAGCCATTTCATAAGGATGCAAGTGCGTTCACGGCTTTGAATATATACATAGAAAACATCAGGAAGGTGGTGGTTACCGTTGCCAGATGGGCTGCCCTATTAACGGGGTGTGCTCTGTCACTAATAAATCTTTGACTAAAAGTCTCTGGCATTTTGACAGGAAACTACATGATTTTATTGTGCTAACTAATTACAGATTAATTAATAAGTATTTTTTTTCTTAATTAGGTAGGTAGTAAGATATGGTCAAATAAACACAGATAAGATAATTCATAAATTGTAGCTAGGTACGTAAAACAAGCACGCGAGTGAAGTATAATGTCGATGCTCTAGGTGAAATTTTTCAAGTAGGTATCCATAGAATCCAATTATTGTTTTATTAAGTTTTTCCGTGATTTTAATCATAAACATTTAACCTGCCGGCACTCGAACCTTGGAACTACACCCTTCTTGGACCTCTTCTAACGTAGGTGTCTTTTTATACTTATATAAAATGTTAAGTTGGTTTGTGTACGCTTCAAAAACTCGAGAATGGGTGGACCGTTTTTATTCAGTTTCCACATATAGAAAAAGAGATAACCGAGGAAGACTTTTCATGTATAAAAATTGCTCACCGGGCGAAGCCGAGAGCGGATCGCTAGCTGTTAATAAATTCGTGCGGGATCGACAGTGAACCTACATGCCCTTGGTGTTGCTTGTGTCCTAAGGGCGAGAGTGGCCACCTATTAAGGTAAACCTATTAGCCAGCCTGTTGGCCGCCCAGATATTAAAAATGTCAAATAATGACTTAATTTCTACTAAGTTATATGAATGTTACCATAACTAATAAAACTGCAGCCATTTCATTAAATTATTGACAAATGTAGGGTGTAGGTTCAAAGCTCGATCGCATGCATCCCTGTGCATTTATACCTAAACATAAACTGTGATAGACCTTCTTAAGTGGCCTTTTTCTGTAAAGGTGTAGGTAGATAGATATCACCCACAAACCTGTGTGTGGCATACAACATACAATAACCTATTTTGAACTTAGTTTGGGAAGCCAATTATCCCTGAATCGAGAGTGCTGGATCGATTTTTATGATCTTTGATTTGTTGAATTAAAATCTGTGAAATTTAACGAAAAAAGAAATGCATTTCGTCATACATTTTGTATGGAACGGTTTTTTATTGTGAGGCGATACGAAGTTAGTCGGGTCAGATAGTTTATTTATTTATAATTTACCTATTCCTTCAAAGTTTTTTTTATCAAATTCAAACCATTGGTTACTCTTGATAGAAGGTACATAACTCAAGTTTTAACAATTTTTTACGGTGACTTATTTGTTTCGTCTATGTCTTAACATTTTATAAATTGGTTTCATTTTTCTATTACGACGGGTCCCTGTGAGGCACATCAGCAAATAACTTTTCTTAGTGAATTACCGGAGGCGGTCGACGCGGTTTCCCCTACACGAACGTCCCTCCCGCCATTTCTCCCTCAATGTAGAGAGGGCCATTCAAAGACGGTTCGCGAAGCTCTCACGATGCTTACTTCAGTTTGGCGGGCTTAGCGTCAGTCAACAGTCGCGCGCGGTGTTGCCATTCTACACAGTTTTGGCGGGAACGAAAGCTCGTAATCGCGCGAAAACACCAACAAATATATAATTGAACTTTGATGAAATATATGTAGTAACTGTGAAAATGTTTACTAAATCGAAGCCACTGATTTCGTTGCAATGGTTTATTTTAATTGTTAATGTTTTGGTAAGATTTATTTTCTTTTAACTGCTTATATAAGTAAATCTGTCGTTTGAGGGCAAGGATGTTTTGATTCTATAATGTAATTGATTGGGGGATGACGCTTACTGTCCAACAGTAGGTGTGTTTGAAAGTTCACGATGAAAGGCGTGATTTTGTTATTTGAAAATAGGAATAACTAAAAAAATTTGTTGCTTATTTTTTAAAATAAATATTTTTGTAAACTATAATTAATATTTCATTGGTACACAAATTTAATGCACAATACGTTCTATATTTGAAAATTTACGATAAAAGTAGTGATTTTGTTATTTAAAAATACGAATAACTAATAAAAATATTTTTTGTTTCACCAATTTTTTTAAAATACCTATAAATTTCATTTATTTATTATATATATAGGTACTACATATTAATATTTATCTAAACTATATTTCATATTTAACTATAGCTGTTGCACGCGACTTCGTCCGCGTAACTTATAGCCTACGTTTCTAGCTTATAATATAGCTTTCTATAGGTAAAAGAATTTTCTATATCGGTTCAGTAGTTTAGGAGTTCATCGCGGACAAACAACGTGACACGAAATTTATATATATACGAGTATAGTTAGATTAGTATAAGTACACAAATGCACAAAACGTTATATATTGTGCATTTGTGATTTCTTATATTTTCAGTGATGTGTTAAGGTAGATGCGAAATAAATGCGAAAATTCCATAGTCGCTACAGTAAATATATTTTATTGAATTGCATATTATTTATCAGTCTATATATTTCACACATACACTACGTTACAAATGCTAGTACCTCTGAATGAAGAGGTCGTATATCTAAGTTCACCAGTCATATAATATCTAAGTTTTGCAAAATCGCGAATTTTCTTGCGACCGTTTCCCAAACAGTTAAAGCATATGATAATTATTTACAATATACAAATACCTAATTGAAATCCCAGAGGCGTGTAGGGACTAGAACTTGCGTCTACAGTGACGACAGCCACGAGTTATCCCCACTTGAACTATCACGCCCATTGCAATATAATCGTACTAAAACTTCGATTTGATACTTTACAACCATTTAATAATAGCCATAGATTTTTACAGATGATTTATTGTCAAGAGATACCGGACACAAACATTTAGTCCCATTACCATGCGATGCTTGATAGCGTTCCCTAACTGTAACGATTGCAACATCATACATGGAAGTATTGAATCGAACTCCGCCCAGAAGCGCTCAGTTCGGTTGCCGTAACTATTATGATGCGGATCGAAATACCATATACAAGTCGAAGGGCGTACATAGATATAAAACTGACACCAAGAACCGCTATGTTGGCGTATCAAATGTTTAGTTCGCTCGGGTGCAACCATTTACTAGCGCTTCACATGAATCCTATTCAACGCCTTAAGATTGCATCGATACTATAAACAATAAAAACTGTAAATAAACAACAGCAGAATGTGTATGTAGGTGGGAAAATTGTATTCTTAACTCGCGAAGAGGTTCGCGCCGATGCAATATTTTTTACTGCAAATCATAAAGCTTCCTCGTTTATAGCTCTCTTCATTAGTGAAAACCGTATCAAAATCTGTTGAGTAGTTTAGATGATGTTAGCGGTGAAATAGACAGAGGTGGACATCAACTTTAACATCATAATTATGTATAGATATAGAAGAAGAGATTTATATCTAAGATATTTTAAAATTAACAAAACCAATTTTGCAATAATAATTTATTTTATTTATATTGAATGAATAAATTTTAAAGAAACAATTTGATTATATAAAAAAAATTGAAATGTTTGTAATTTTGTATTAACAAAATAGTTTCTAAGCCAATCTATTAAATTATTATTTAAAGGCTCATAAATCTTCATAAATTGCTAAAAGATTTATTTTATTATATTTCCTGACCATAATGTAGTAAAAGATACTACTTATAAAAACGAGTACAAGTAAACAAATATTAAAGTAATATAAGCAGTTAAATTAACATTCCGGTAACATATACTTAGGTAAGTCGCATTACACAATTTAAATACATTGGGTCATAAAGACAATTATAAATATGACGACACAAGAAACGCAAATGTTTCGTTCATCCCACAGCGATTTACGGAATTTTGATTAAAGTTACACAACCATTGTGGTATTATTCAGGCTGTATAGCTACAACGGATGTGAAGGTCTCAGGGGCCGCGTGGGAAATGTCTCCAGCCTCGCAATTAGGAATCTCCCCAGAGGAAAAGGGTTGCACCATTATCGCTTGCATTGTTTTTACTACTTTTAACTACTATACTATAAATATAACTATATAAAAACACTTCATTTCCTATGTTTTTATATGCAGAGATTTACATAAATCGAGCGTAGGTAGCTTGTACACGTAGGTTGACATGCTCTTTTTTTTTAGAAGACTGAGTAATCAAACGTAATTATGTTATACAAAAATATTTTTAATTATTGCATAGGAGATACCAGTAAAAATGCTTTTCACTTTTCTTTTATAACATTAAAAATATAAAATATATTTTCTTTTGAAATATAAATTTGTAAACATTAGTCGTTGTGAATATAACTTCACATGGATGTATTTTTTCTGCAAATTATCTATATAATCTATATAAATTGTGTGTCTATACACACAATTTTTTGTCTTTTATCGCTCTTTTTCCATTAACTCAGTGAAAACCGTAACAAAATTCCATTGGATAGTTTAGAAGAAGTGAGCGGAGAAACAGACAGAAGTGGATTGAGTGACTTTTTATTTATTTAAAATTTATATTCGATTCATAAATTTCTATTTTGAATTGTTACCCAATATTATTCGATGTAGGTAATTGATTTTTTAATTTTCTGATGTTGAAGTTTTGTTCCAGCGATATTTCGGGTTGTATATTTTTCTTTGTCATTGCATCTGAACAAGAACAAATTATAAATCATGAAAATGCTTTAGAATACTCTAACTTGTATCTTGTGTCGGGCAATATGTCTGTGACAAGCTCTACAGACGGAAGCACTCAAACTGTTTGTAGTCTACACTTAGCACTGTAAGTGCATCGCACACCTACTCTGTGTTAATAAAATAATCAAAATTATGCTACAAAACAACTTAACTGAACATACTTAAGGATTAACTTTAAAAAAATCCTTCAATGATCATCTTCCAAAAAGTAGTACTTAGCAAAAACGTTTTACATAAATTTAGGACATTAACAGAATACGTAAACAAAAAAGGTAAGTTGCCTAAACTTACTCGTATGTAAAACTTTTTGCCAAATTCTGAAATTTTTTTTGGAAGATTATGATTGAAGGAATTGAAATACAATCATAAATGCAAGGAAAAAATATATAATTAAATAGCTTAACTTAATGGCCTGTAAAGGTCGGCATAGCACATGCAACTCCTGGTGTGATTTGTTAACATATGAGATGGTAGCCACCTACCATCAAGTGAACCGGTCAGCCTGTTTACCGATCTTTACAATTAAACATGCAATTAATCATATACTTCTATATCTATGTATATATATCATAAATAATATCGCTGTCCACCTCTGTCTGTTCCTCCGCTAACTTCTTCTACACATATATAGGTATTTCTTGTTTAATATATCTCTGCTTCTACACCACCCAACGGATTGTGATACGGCTTTCACTACTCTTAATTTGCAGAAAAAAATTACACCCTTGTGAAGTCGTCAGGGTCGGGTAAATTTATGTGTGTTGGATATTTGTTACACAATCATGCAAAAACGGTTGAACGAATTGGGATGAAATTTATCACGCAGACAGTTTATTACCTGGATTAACATAAAATATATCTAATTTTTATCCTGGTAAAATGTTATGTTCCTGTGGTATTTTCAAAAAAACGAACTACAGCGCGTACGAAGTCGCGGGCACAGTTAGTATATTATAGTGTAGAGAAAATCTATCGTGTCATATGTATCGTGACGTCTCTAAGTCAACGACTCAATCCAATTACGTTGCAAATAGAAGTTTAGCTGTTTTTTACAACGATTGAATTAGATTTTTTCAAACGTAAACCAATTTACGATAAACTGATAGTGTCAGCATTCAGTACGTATGCGGTGCGATAGAGGCTTTCGGATTGTTTGCCTTAGTTGGAACGCTAAAACGGCCGCCTCTACAAAAATCCCGTGTTGATTTTCTATTTAGCCACAATGTCGGACCGGACAGGCTTCACTCCAGTGTTTACAATAAACATTTGAGATTAGTACGGCCAGACCAGGTCGTATTTCAAACACAGCTTGCACCGAGAGAAGGTCGAAAATAAATAGCGTCTGTCAACAACATACTACGTTAAGCCGCTTAAGATATATTCCTTGACCATGTCTAAGCAGATAGAAGATCTTGGAGGTATTAAAATGCAGTTCCAAATATATGTAGGTATGTATATATATAGGTACATATGTCGACATTCAGTTAATCTTATTAAAGATCCGTATCAGTAGGGTAACCTTCAACGGCACAATGAACCCAATATTGCAGCTTGTTTAGATAAGTCGCTATTCTGCACGTATTTAAATAGATAGCATTTAATTAAAAAAACATTTCCATTTGGAGCCGACCGAGCGTCAATCCAAATTAAACGAACTGTTATCTTACCCCGTTTCCTTCATTATCTTAAACGATCTTAACGTGTATACGTTTCGATAACCACTTTTGGTGTGTGTAAGCGTATTACGAAGCGTGCAAAAAAATCCAGCAATTGTTATATTAGTCTCTCTAATTTAATTCATTTCTAAAACTACAATCTCAACTAGTATAAAGGTTAATTTAAAAATAAATGTACTGTTATGAAAATGAAACAAAAAGTAAAAATAGCACTTACACGCGGATTGTGTTTTTTTAAATATTTTAAGTTAATTAGTCGTATTTACCTAGTTTGATTTGAGAGCTTTTTTGTGTTTAGGTATGATACGATAATAACTATAGATATAATATAAAAATGTAGGCACCTATCGAATTTTATTAAGTACACATGCTCAGCTTTCACAGTGGCCTTCTGTAAGGAGGTGGTTACTGTTGCCAGACGGGCTGCCCAAATAATTACGAAACGCAGTGTGTCCTAAAAAGATGGTAATAAGCAAACTGTGTGCCAATGCCAATGTTTGTGCATAGTGAGTACGCTGAGGGCAGTACCGTTGCAACGTCGTCAAGCTATCACCGTCAATGGTCAGGTCGCTGTGCCTACGACCCTTAGTACCCTATCGATCCATATAAGTACAGTTTTGAGCCGGCCGACGACAACCTTACTATGTGAGAATACAGCTTGAACAAGTTATGACTTGGAGATAGTAATTGAGGATTCAGGTTATAAACAAATACTTTTATAAGGAGATCCTATGTTTCTCTTGACGACATGTGGCACTCACTCAACGAAACTGTACTGCACTAATTATACGCTAATTCATAATTAATATTTTTTATTATCATTAAATACTAGTATTTGCTTGCGATTTCGCTCGCTCCTATTTCACAATTTTTATGGCTCATATATTTTTGTCAGGCGTAGAATGCACTAGTTTTGTTTTTAGACGATCCCTTGGGCGTAGTACTTTTTTCTGGTAAAGAGTACCCTACGTACCCTGATGTAAAGTACCCCTCTTTAAGGCGAGTTCAAGTTGTTAAGGCGTGAAAGCGTAACATACAAACTCACTTTCGCTTTCGCTGAGTTGATAACTTATAATTGACACGCTAATATAGCAACAATAAGCGTTGTTTATTAATCAAATTAAGCGTCTTAATATTCATTATGTTGACAGCAGATATCAGAGCAAAAAAACATTTTTTGTGCTATGAACAATGACCCGTAACTTAGATTGACCCACATGTCTCTGACGAACAATCATAACTCTCTACATAATTAATTTATGCATAATAATTAACAATAATAACAATTCTAGATGATTCAATACAAGATTTTGTAGACGAGAAAATTCTAAATTTCCTTTCTGTTTCTGAGCGATTAGAAAAAATAAACATACCTACATATAGCCTGTACTATAATAAAACATTGTCTTTTTGTCCCAAATTTTATGTATACTCTTAGATGTTGTCAGCTTTGGAAACATCCTTTCTTACACAAAGACTCGACAACATTATAAGAGAATTAATTAATTAATTACATGTTTAATTTTATTAGAAAATTAATAAATATATTAGCAGTTATTTTCGTATAAAACATTCAAAGTCAAGAATATCCAAGTTAAGCCAAGGATTTCTACAGAACCGTTACCCCCCGCAAATATTTAGCGCACTAGGTAGGTAAAGCATCGTTACAAAAATTCGTTTTCTCGTGACTTACAAAAGAAAATATATCAACCGAAAGACACGACTGAGCATGGAAATCTTAAACTTGTTGCATGGTATCGCAATCTACATACGATTTAAAAGTGGATATAGCAAAACGTGGGGGTTCTTTCATTACTATGGAATCTAATTAATTAATTAAATTGTTTTTAATTTCAGTTTGAACGCTACATAGACGATGGTCTTGTATCTCAGCTAACTTTTTTTATTCTACTCAATTTTATTCACTAATGATGGAAAGAACTATAAACGAGGAAGGTTTTTGTATATAATTTCGCGTTTTGCCCGTGGTCCACCTACTTTTTGTACAAAAACATGGCATCTGCACGAAGTCGGTTCGCCAGTAGACTAATATTGTTTTTATTATTAAGACTAATACGGTTTCGATTCCTAACAAGTAGTTATATTAACGACGTAGTTATATTAATATTATAAAACGTCCTTTTAAAGTTGGCTTTAAAAGGTTTTAGGTTAATATGCTTTTGCATGCACTTAAATGATTACTGAGTGTATCATCAATGGACACAGACTCTCTTCTCAAGGTGAGGTGGAAATATAATAATATAGTATTATGCAGTGATAGCGTAATGAGTGGTACGGTCAGCTGACGCGATGGTGTAAGTGCTAGGATTTCTCTGAGAATTTTCGTGTTCATGTAACGCTGAAAGAAAATATAGTTGTAAAACTTGCATATCTTGTAAAATTTGTAATATTCGAATGCATGTGCAGTAATGCCAATCGGTAGTGGGCTAACGTCCAGCAGTGGGAGGATGCAGTAAACCGAGTGCATAATTTAATAAAACATAAAATTATTTCTAAAAGTACTTCTAAGACAAACAAACATACATACATCAACAAAACTTATTAAGTAGTTTCTTATGTGTTAAGCTCAGTGTCCTATTTGCAGATAATAAATCAATCAAATTTTATAAATCATAGCCTATCTCCATTTCGTTAAGGTGCTTTCGTGAACCACAGAAGTCCTTATAAAATGGATATACTCACTCATAGGTTTGTTTGAACACGTACAACTTTCAAAATGCTGTATTTTATTAAACTCTTACTTTTTTATTTCCACCTACAAGCGGAAATAAGTTAACCATAATAATATTTTTATGCTTAAGTGTTCACGTAAAAGCTACGCCAACAAATCACTGGTTCTCATGATACCTAATGTTTGACATAACAGATCAATATAAAAACTGTGTCGTATTTGAAGAAATGAATGTTGTTTGCGATACGTGGTAGCCAGTGCCCCTCGTGAGTCGCGAGGGTGGCATACACCCCCGCTCTATAAATCACTGTCCGAATTACAGCATTTCTACAATAACTTGTAATCTAGCGGTCGGACGTTTGGTCGCTATGTTGAACACAATCGCTTACTCCCCTTCCACACAGGGCTCAAAAATTAATTGTAAATGGAGATACGTCGTCGATTTGTTGACAAATTGCTGAATCTTGTATGGCTTAATACGTTATTATACGACCAAGCCCCAGCTTCGCGCGGATGCATTTTTTCTGCAAATTATAAAATAATAGCTTTATCCCGCAACTTCTTCCTTATTGAAGAATTTAAATAATAACGCCTGACACATTATTTATTCGTAGCCTCACACACATTCACGCCTGACATTATACTACAAGCGTTGGATCTTTGTTTTAGATGGCTGGTGCCTGTGGCTTCGTAATATTTTAGATAGACCTTCTTTTATGTCTTTCACTTTAAACTCGATAAACTCGAAATTATTAACTCTTATCTCTTACTAGGAGAATACGAGTATGAACTATTGTAATGAATGCTTACCTATAGTCTGTGTGCACTGGTTAGATGTACGAGTATCGTACAATCCCACCGTTTCTAGTTTTATTGGGAGCACGATACGGCACAGGAGGTCTGTAATAGAGTGGTATTAGCGTTAATACCCAATTATAGAGTCTCTGCATCATATCGACTCACCAATCGGGGAAGGAAGATTAGCTTTAGCAACCGAGCTCCACTGGTAGGGGTGCGAGCTTGTATATTGAAATATTCCTTGACAAATTTTGATGGAAATTTCTACAACAAAATACTAAACCCATAGATTTAAATCAATGGCGTAACGATTATAAGTTATTGGACTTATAAAACTGTTATTTTAGCTTATCAGTCTGATAGACTAGCTGTGCCCGAATCTTCGCACGCTTGGTATTTCGGTATTAGGTATAACTTTGTTGTTTATAAATCGATTGGAATGAAACAACACTAAATGTTATGGGAAGCTTGTTACAATACACCAGACAAAAATTCCAAAAACTATTTTTTTTACAACGTGTACAAATTGTTTTTTTTTTAGTAAATATTTAATGTACGAACAAAGTTCGTCTACGACTGTATTGTATGTCATGTATAGATTTGATACAGTAGATGTTGTTAATATTTATATTATATAAGATTATACCTACATACTGCTTTATATTTTATATAAAGCGGTATGTATAATAAAAATTTTTATTAATATTTACTAAATAACAATCAACTAATAATGTTTATCAATCTTATTTTTATTTAAAATAAAAGACTAATCCTAAGTTATATATTTATATAATGTAAAGCTTCGGTCCCTTTGGCAGTGTCCCAAGCATGCTGGCTGAATTACCTCGTTGTACGCAGCATTGTATGCAAATTATACATATAATTTATATATATTATAATATTATATAAAATATAGTGGAACTTTTTACTAAAATAACTAATAAACTCGCAAAGTTGTGTAATGTGAAAGCTTAAAACAACTTGTTTGCAATATTTAAAATAAGTGATAGACGCGGTAGTCTAGACAGGGCTCTAAAGGGTGCGTGCCCTCGGAAGACAGCTATATTGCATTGCAATAAAATCGTATTCGTTCTTCTTCGACTCTTCAATTTTCAATTTACATCTTTATAAATCATGGAAATCTTTCTTTTGTAGAATTCAGTTGGCGTGTGGAGGCTGTCAAAGGCAGTGCTTTTGAAATTCCCAATACAAAATAAACAAAATCTTTAATAGATAGTTTTAGTAGATAAATCAAAAATGTTTAATTTTTTTCGGTGGTCTATATATTTTTGAGTTCCAATGAGCCGCGTAGTTTTATTTAAAAAAAATTAAAATTACTAGCGACCCTCCCCCGGCTTCGCATGGATTCTGGACCTTTCTTCCTCGTTTATCACTATTTCCATTAGTGAAAACCGAATTAAAATCCATTGGATGGTTTAAAAGAAGTTAGCGGAGAAAAAGACAGAAGTGACTTTATTTTTTAAACGTCGTGTAGCTATAGATTTATAATTGACTTATTCCAGTACGAAAGGGAAAGTTAACTCTTTTAGATATAATTTTAGTAAGTATAATTTTATTATCGATTAATAAATAGGCTTATTTGATAAGCTGCAATAGTGACTTTACATGCAGACTTTGCATTTTGCAGAAAAAAATCTTATTATCTTTTTCCAACTAATGTCATTGTACGATTTGGCGAAATCGTGGATCTCTCTAGTCGGTAACTGCACCACTTAACGGTTCAACTTTGACACAAAAAAAAAGAAGTTCACACCAATTTTTTCTATTCTAACTCAGAGGTCAGGCATCCACGAAACATTGTTCGAAATCATTCTTTTGAATTAAACAGTACAATATTTTTTTGAATTATTCTCGATAAAGTGTTCATATATATAGTGGGTTGGCATTGAATATATCTCTATATCTACAGAAATATATTCTATAAAATAAAGTCTTCTTCGAAACCTCCTTCTTCCATTTTGATACGGTTTTCACATACGCAAAGAGATCTAAACGAGGAAAGTTTGTGCATATATTGTAATTTTCAGAAAAAAATTGGAACCCTGCGAAACCGAAGGCGGATCTGTTAAGCGGAGAAATCTGTTATAAATACTTAAAATCTTCAACTTATTTTGATTCTATCAAAATTTTAAAATTCATACAATTAGTAGATAATATTATTATAAAATAACAAATAACATGTTAAAGTTATATCAATGACTTTGTATAGCAGTCTTATTAAAGATACGCATTACATGCGATACGAATTACGAACGATATCTTGTCTGTTCAAGATTACAATGTCTAGTAAAATTTAGTAAATCGCAATATTTTGTAATAATTCTTAAAAATACTTAAACTTAATCTTGAATTGTTTTAAATTGTTTAAACCTTAGATACGTCTGGTGTGGTGATGCTGGTAATTTTTAAAATATTTCTTAAATTCACATAACTTTAGATAAAATTGGATGCGCCGATACAAACTTCATTAGTACTCATAGTAATTATTATAACATTTAAAAACTTACTTATAAAAGGTAACCCATACCTTTTTGAATGAAGCCTTTAAGCTTTTAAGGTAGCCTTATTTGCTTTGTCACCTTCAACCCAGCTTTAGCAACGGTTTGCGTTGCTCGGGACGTAAAGCGACACCTTGTGACGGGACTAGGAGGATGGAGTTGGTACAAAACTTTTGAAATATTTTGTAAAACTTAGGATTTTTTCTGAATAATTAATTTTTTGAACACGTGTATTAGGAAAGTCTACAGACAAACAAACTCACTTTCGAGTTCTTTACATTAGTTTAAAATAATATGCAGAGTTGAACTGAACTGGTGTTAATATAATTGTTATGAGTGAATGCATAGATGGCATGTGGCGGAGAAGAGAAGCATCGTAAAGATGTTGTGGGCTCATTGACGTCGGCCGTGAGGGCGAGTGAGTGTTCGGTCAACGACCACACTAAGTTCACTGGCGCATAGGAAGCGGTAGGTTGCAGCACGTAAGCAGTTTAGCGATGCGCACATCATTGTCGGTGCACTTTTGTTACTTATGTCATTGCCGAATAAGTCGTCGGACTGCGCTAACTAAACTTAGACTCAGGGCGGGATTTTATTAGTAAGTAGAGTTCTGTTCGGAGAAGAGTCAAGACAACTTTTTTCCTAAGTTTTCTAAACAGTTGAGTAATTAATTATAAAGCAATTCATGAAAACTTGTTGAATTCTTTATTTAAACTTTTCGTGTTAATTAACCATAAAACCATGTGCCAATTTTATTAAAAAAATAAATAAAAACTGTACTGGTTTAAAAAATATTCACACAATTTTTTTATCACACAGTCTCATCTGGATTGTGTTAATAACATTCCAACGTTATTTTCAATCCAACACGATCTTTATCTTAAAATTTATTATCTTAGTTAAAGTGAGGAAACTATGTCTCGAATTGCGAAGGTTTACAACTAGTTTCAACTTCTCAAACGCTATTAACTTATCGTTGATCTGTTTTGTATTTTCTCCAAATTCCGAGTCTGGAAGTGTGCCAACAAATGTTTCGGATTAAAAACTGTAACATTGGTTATTTAAAACTGAAGAATCCTCAAGTGATTAAAATTAAGTCATGTAAGTCTCAGATATGATTTAAGATACTTCTATCTTGTTTCTGTCTAAGTATCTATTATAAGTAATACAAAAACGGGAATCCAATACCATATCCAAAGTGCCGTAGAGTTATTAAAATTTATTGTTAATTGTACAAATATTAATTGTTAATTGCCTTTAACTCATTAGGTATTCCTAGATATTAGTGAGACATAGATTAAGATTAAGGCGTCTTAGATTTACGTGACTAAATTAAGTCACGTAAGTCTCAGACATCATTTGTTCAAAATACATCCATTTTGTTTTTCTACCTATCTATTTCAAAATCAAATATATATATTATAATGACACTCATAGAATTGTTACTAAAATTTATTGTTAATTGTAAAACTACAATAGCTTGTAACTCATAAAGTATTTTTAAATTTGCACGCATCGCACAACTTCCGCTGCAATACCTTTAGCAGATCCCCTCTTATAACTTTACCGTCCACATTTCTGGTTAATGACTTCTAAAACAATTACATTGCTTTATTAGTTTGGTAGGGACAACCTTTTCCACAAAGCCCGCCTGTACAATGTGCTCATAACATTGTCTTCGTGCGAATGAACTTAATTGGCAAACAATGCATTGTTCGAGCCATCTCTTGCATCTTTCATAGCGCTAATGATAAGTAAATAAATTCTGCGCAACAAACACTTCCGTGACATAAGTGTGTATTATAAAATTAACAATCATCATACGAGCTACTAACGATGACAATCTATTGGCGTGAAGATATTTTGTGTTAATTTAATCTAATCATTATTAAAGTAAAACCTTTTTATCAGTCATTACAAAAATCCGACATTCGATTACAAAGACATTTAGACAAGTTATAATTATAATTATAAATTAACCCCCGACATTCTATAGAGCTCAAACACGTTATAGCTGTAAGTTGCTGAGGAGTTGGATACTTCGCAGACTACTCGATGCTGCAGCACCATGTCATGGAAGTACCACTGAAGTAACAGTATACCAATTTTCACATTTTAAATCGAACCAGTGGAAGGTAGTGAAATCCCTTACTCAATTAAGAAATGAGCTGATGATCTTCAAACACCTGAACAGGTCTTCATAAACTAGCTACGAACCATATCTATCACGTCATCTTTCAACAAAAAAAAAACGGATCAAATTCGATCCATCCGTTTGGGAGATACGATTCCATAGACAGACCTAGAGATACACAAACACATTCGTCAAACATATATCTAACACCCTGTTTTAGCGTCAGGAGACGGGAGTTAAAAATAAATAATCTTTTTCGGATCAAGCGCTTTAAAACAACCTTTATAATGCGCACTGCCAAGGTTTGGAACTCCCTGCCGGCGACAAAACTCGTGCAAAACTTGTGTTATTAATGACCCTACTTATAAAATATTTATAAAAATAGGTATTTTCGTAGGCTGTGCCTTAATCATGGGAATGTAACGTCGGCAAAACTGCTTGTCTGTCGTTCCCACACTATCTTTGTCTATATTCAATTCTTACTTATAGTAGGCCTTCATCGTTAACATAGAAATTTAGAGCGATTTCGACTCGGCTTCCGGTAGTCTATTGCCCCTAATTTAATTAAAATCAACTAGCCTTTTGCCGCGACTTTGTCAGTGCATCTTTATAAATTTCCAGTTCCACCTTCCTTGTCCGAACTGCTAGGGAGTGGAACTCACTGCCTGCGTCTGTGTTTCCTCAAAATTACAACCTCGGGGTCTTCAAATCTAGGGTAAATGGGCACTTACTAGGTAAGCGTGGTCCACCTTCGGCCGCATCTGCACCTTACATCAAGTGAGATCGCGGCCAAGCGCTGCCTTGACAAAATAAAAAAGAATTATAGCTAGCATTCAGTAGTTTTTGTGTGAAAGTAACGAACACCCACTCATAAATCGCAAACTTTTTAATTATAATCAATGATAGCATAGAATGATAAGCTTTAAGTTTACAATAAAATGCAGGGAATTGTTGTGGCAAATGAAACATAAGGTTACGATGAGAGCTTAACTTCTGAAAGGTGACCCTATAAAAGTATGAAACAAAGCAACGAAATACTCGTAATAGAAAATATAGAGTAAACAAAGTGAACTCAATTCTATCGGTGTTATGAATACAGGAATTTGGTATTTCAAAAGAAATACTTGTCGGTGTATTTCCTTTGAAATACTTCAAGTGAACATCAAAACCTGTTTTCCATTGTATTATTTCAACCACTTTTTTTTACCTTAAAAATAACTTCTTTTTTTCTTCTTCTAAAAACCATTATTATTGCTTTGCATAAAATTTGCAGTAGACAGAATTCTCAGAAACAGTTCTTCTAGAAAATTTCTCGACTAGCGTCCCTGAACCACATTAGCATAAATTATTAAATATTACTTTACTTGCATGTACCTACGAGTACCTGGCTTGCACGGTTTAGTAGTCGTCTCGCACAATTTTATTCCATATGAACTGTGCGAAGAGCCAACTATAAATTTAAATATATTTTTAGTAGACTGTTATAAGTAACAAAAGTTAAGAAAAGTGTCTGAGATATCGGATTACGGCATTGATATAATTTAGACGCAAATTATTAATTTGTATGTATTTATTTTTCAAATATATTTAATATCTATTCTTTAATACGACATACTTTCGCTTGGACAAGTGATTCTACTTTATTGATCGATTTTATGAATCTAATATAATATAATGGGTTAGGTTATAAAAGTCTACATCCTAGTTTCTCAACCTGGTGGTCGCAATATGTTAAATAAATAAAACTCTTATACAAAATATTTTTTTATTATAAAGTTTTTAATTCACAAACAAGTGCTAGAAAATTAAATATTACCATTAGCATCTTCGCGTTATTATTAACACTATTGATAAAAATCAAATTAGCATATTGTAGTAGGGGTTACTTAACTTATTGGCTTTTTCCAGTAAACACTAAACTGATAATTTTCTCAACAGGTGTTATATATTTCGTTTATCTACGCGGAAGAAATCGCGGGCACCAGCTAGTATATGAATAAATTTATCTTCAATGTATTCCATAAAAATTAAACCTCTAAAGATATTTCGTAGAACGTGTGCTCGCTTACCACAAATATTCAATTGCGGTTAGCTATTGTTCTTGAAGGAATTTTAAATGTTACATTGTATTACGTCGCCTTTTGGCTTACTCTCTGTTCTTGTAATATGCTTTAAGTATACTCCAACACTTACCTATACTTCAGATAACATTCGAGTCACATTAAAAATAATTACAGTTTTATATATTTATTGTTGTTGTATATAAAAGTATAATACTAATCACATAGCGTGTACCTACACACGTATATGAATAAAGTTGTATGATATACATGACACTTATATTACCCACGGGCAATACATTTTTTATTGTGGCATCATTAAGCAAATCCCAGGAAAGAGGATGCCTAAGTCCTGCAATAAAAACTTATAATTCATCTTCCTGTTTTATTAGAACCCTAGAAAATTCTTACCGCAGTACCTGCTTGTAAACTGCTTATATATAAAATATGCTTGAGCCTATAGAATCCAGGCAAATAAATAAAATTTAATCGTCTGTCTGTTAATAAAAATAGAGGCTCTTACTGTTGATATATTTTTCGTTTTTTTTTTGTTTGTTAGAACTAACCTCTAAAATTGATAAAACAATTTTGACAACATTTTCAAAAGTACGAGTACCTACTTTAAATAAAGACTACGAGTATTAAGAGAGAAATCTAAGCTACTTTTTATCCCACAAAATATAAATATTGTTATGTAAACATATAACAAAAAAAACTGTCAGTCTGTCAGTCATAAGAAGTGAAAATTTAGCTGCACACATTGATTTAAAAACATATATAATTATACGAGAAATTTTTACTACAAAAATAAGCAAACAAAGCCACAGGCGATCTGTATAGTAATCTACATGTGTAGGTATTTGTAGAACCTATGGTAGAACGTATAAAATTTTCATTCTGCGTACGTAATCCTGTGGAGACGGCTTGTATTGCTTACTGCATAATAAATTCCCGATGTAAACTCGCAGAGGTTTGGTTTATGACAATGTATTTTTACTATATTCTTATCATGTCTTCATTGGAATGGCGCTAAAAAAACTTTCTCAAGATTTACCTACTTAGAAGAATGTATGTAGGTATACAGTTATCTGTTCGTGTTCTTTAGCGTCTACTATTATTATAGCTGTGTCCCGCGGTTTCAGCCGCGGCAGAAACCGCGGTAAATTGACAAAGGCATGCACATTTCGGCTCTTTTCGGTAATTTTCGTTACTTATCGGACCACCTTTGGGCATTTACTCTACCCGTCGCATCGTATCTAACGCTATTACTTCGTTTTCGCTTGAAGTTCTTTTTTCTTTTTGCTTGGCTTCTAAGGGTTTTTTCTTGCTTTTCATAGATAGACTAGGCTAGGCTTGACTCCCCCCCTAGATGGGTTAAGACTGTGCAGTGGTGGGGGTGCTTAACCCGGAGTATTGGCTGGAGACTCCAACTGTTCATTGGAGCCTCGCCGGTCACCGCTCGCTGGGCCGGGGATCCGTTCTTAGCCCATGCGGGTGTTGACCGGTGAGAGACAACACCCCCGGTCGACTCTGCGATAGGTTGTGGAGCAGAGAAGAGGTATAGGGTGCTTCGGAGGTGAAACCCCTCGCTAACTGCCCGCTGCGAGAGATGGAGATGCGAGAGATGCCGCTCTGTCCGGGGGCGGCGGACACGGGGCTGTCCGCCATCATCACAACACCGGACAACGCAGGGAGACGTGCTCTGGTTTCCGGCACGTCTCTTCACGGTGCAGAGGTCACACTCTGCGCCTAATCAGGAGGGCGGAAGCTCTCCGCGATGGGTCCGACTGTGGACAACTGCCGGTGGAGGTCTCGGATGGACGTCATTTCATTTCTCCAGTCCCCCATCATAGGCAATACGTAGGAACCACAAGGCGGTTTTAGTCGGTTCGAGTCCGACATAACTCACCAGCCGCCCCGGGCTCGTGGGTATCCATGATGGATTACCCCTTGAAAAAAAAAGGCTAGGCTAGACTAGGCTATCAAATGCAATGACATTTTTTAATTCTTCAGCTTTATTATATCGTAACTAAATATTATAACTGCAAAAGTGAGTGTGTTTGTTTATTCCGCTTTTACGCCTTAACTACCCAACTTTTCATGATGAAATCATGAATTATGAAATGTATACACGTTGTCAGAGATACAGAAAAGGATATAGGGTACCTTTCACCCAGAAAAAAAGTACAGTTCCCGAGGGAACATATAAAAACCAATATATGACCAATAAAATTTTAACACCTAAGAGAAAGGAGCGCAGACAAAGTCGCGGGAAAAAGCTAGTTAGCATCCTATGCGAAATTATTGAGGGAAAGCAAATTGATATATGAAAGTAAATGAAACGTAATAAGGTGTTACTTATTTTACGCTCTCTTGATTTATTTAAATAGTAAATTTGCATTTCATTCGCTTTGTGTTCGCAACTTAGTTGAGGCGGTATTAATTTGTTGTGGTGTCATCACGTGATGTTTATTTAATTAATCGTAAAACGCAACGCGTTTATCTTCACGCCTGTTACAATAAGAACAGCAATTACAATAAGAAAGAATGAAGAACTAGCTGGTGCCCGCAACTTCGTCGCAGCTTGTTGAACGATGAAAGGTACCCTATATCCTTTCTAGTGTCCCTGACAATGTGTATGCAAAATTTCATGGTGATCGGTTCAGTATAGTTTATGCGTGAAAGAGTTACAAACATCCATACATCCAAACATACTTTCGCATTTATAATAATAGTACGGAAGTTTTGTATTGAGCCTTAATTAACGTCCTACTGTTGGACGTAGAGCTCTCTTGGAAATAAGGAAGTGAGGAATGGACCAGCCGATTACAGATTGCCAGCGCTAATTGACTCTTAAGATCATCAGTCTTATCTGACGCACACATTTTCTTAGTAGCTCGTCATAAGAAAACATTGCGAAATTCAATGATTTTATGCAATGTTTATAACATTACATATTACTTACATTTGAACAAACTTTGAAATAATCTTTTTACCATCGTTAATAATAATGAATAACCATTTTCTGTTTAAACGATGAGCATTGTAATTATGGTAAAATCAGAAATCAATAATAGATACAAAAGATATCATACAGATATTTTCTATGCGATTGGACATACATAAGGGATATTAAATCATATATTTAACATAAAAATAATCAAACACAAAGTGTGCATTGGAGAAACATTCACAATGAAAATATCAATTTTATTAAATTGTCCGAACTTATACGGCATCTTTGAAAATAAGTAATTATCATTTATATTATAATACACACATCATTGGGCCTTGTACCTATCTAAATGGCTTTAGAAAACTTTCGTTGCTTTAAAAGTGTAATGAAGCAGAGAATGTGAATGTGAATGAGAATGAGAATGTGATTGATTTAATCTAAAGACATTATACAAATTTAATCATAGAAAATTGCTCTCGACACAAAAACAAACATCAATTTAAATAAAGAAGGTGATGAACAATCAAACTCCATTCAAATATCATTACTATTGCAATAAGAGATTTAACGTATCATCCACTTCAAAACTATTTAATATCTTCACTCGTTAGCGTTACTGTTCGTGATTTATCGTTAGAAGTCGTTTTCCTTTTGTGGCTATGGAAGGCGGTTTAGTTTTGTGCTTGTAAGAATTTTGTGATTACTGTGAAAACATATATCTCAACGAATTGCGAAATCGTAGATCGCCTAGGGCACCCTTTAGCAGGAAATCAACCTACCGTGGTAAATCACGATGAATCTGATGCCTGCCAATAGCAAATTACATACAATGGGTGCTGGATCCGATCCCCTTCTTGAATAACTAGAAATCATATCAACATATACTGATTTACTACGAAATCAATAGGAAATTGATACAGCGATTTTTAAATGAGTGTACGGTTGTACTAAGAAAAGTGTCTAACACCATATAGGTACACTTTCTCCCAAATGGGGATAGGCATTTTTGTGAACCGTGTGGATTCACAAAAATATGTGTATTGACAATTTGTCAATTTCTGACTCGCTTACCTAGTAATACTCTTATTCACCATAGTAAATATAGCCTATATTTATTACTATATTAGATCAATTACATTTTTAGTGTTGATTTGTCTGTCTGTACTTCTGCTTCAGCGAACTTGAATGCATATATTATTTCGATGTTCTTCGATACTATACCTACATCAGACTTTGATTAAATCTTCTATGTAATTTAGACGAATTATTTATTAATTCTCTCATACTCATCAGCACAGATCTTGTATCCCCTTGCACTACATATGATGGTAGCCAACTAGTCAAGCTAACCGTCAGCTTGGCTATATATATATAGCCCAGCCTGTAATATATATATATATTACAGGCTGGGTACAGACCCTCGGTGTGCGAAGGTCCATCATGCTAACCTACTACGGATTGGCAGTAAATTCGAAAAATAAATTCGAAGATACATAAATTCCAAGATTCCTTGTCTATTAATACACGCGACTTTCCCTGCGAAGGTTTTCTTCAAAGTAAATGTATCTTGGATATTCTGTGTACACTGGATTGTAAGTCATTTGTCTATGATTGTCAGGAGCCTTGGGTAAGAGAAAAATGAAATAAAAGACCATTAAACCATAAGTTTAATTTATCAATTATCTGCTGTAAAATATATAACAATAAAAGCGTGCGAACATTAGGTGTCTAATCCATGCATCAATTGAAAAACACTACGATTTATACTCAACTGGGATTTGGTCTTCTGTGTATAATTTCGGCAGCCACTGGGCTATTTGCTCCACTGGGCTATGATTGCTTACCTTTATAAAAAAAAATACAAATGCGAAGCCGGGGCGTGTCGCTAGTACTTCATAAATGAACAAACCGCAATCCGAATGCCAAACTAACGGGCAGTTTTTTTGCGAATGCTCGTTTGAACTAACAATTACGTTTGACTTCAAAACAAGAAAGTTGATGGTTTAAATTTGATCACGTGGAAATTAGGTTATTAAACAAAACATACAATTGCGGAGCAGTGAAAAGGGAAATGTTTCTAACGTTAGTATAACATCTAGTTACAACACCCTCCAACTCTCTGAATAATTTCTAGTTTCCGCCGCCTGAATAAGTTACATCGCTACCGCGTTTAGTTCGTAAAATTTTAATGTGCAGAGGGCCCGTTGAAATATCCACTTGCTTGTAACTAAGTGTAATTATGGAGAATTTAATTTTAACTGAAAATATGCAACGCGGCAATTATTATTTATTTATTTAATAACTAACTAACTTTTTCCCGCAACTACGGCCACGGCCCCTTTAAAACATTTATTCAATTGCTCATATACGAGTATTTTTGTCTGACTTTGAATATTTTATTTATATTTTTAGATGATTCCTTGGGAACAAGTACTTTTTTGTGAATTAATAATACCCTATGCCTTTTTCTGCATCTCTGACAATATGTAATCAAAATTGCATAATGATCGGTTGGGTGATTAAGGCATATAATCGTAACAAAGAAACAAACTCACTTACACATTGATTGTTATTTATATTATAATTAATAATATAATTTATTTAATAACTGTCTTTATAAACTGGACATCACTAGGCGGCAGTAAATTGATTAGTAGACCATGAGCTGCTCACTATGTTTCGATGATGCTAATATAGTTAGTGCGATGATTGTTGTGTCCAAATAGGTACCTACCGACCTTCAAGTCGACCTTCTTTAATATATTTTTTTAATAATTGTGATTCAAAAGAATTGGACTAATTTGCGTCCTGTATGATGATGTTATATAATGTAGGCGTGAAGGATATCCTAATATGCGCGAAGACATATTATAACTAAGATTGTCACAGCAATTTGCACATATGACATAATACGTTCAAAGTAGATCTATTTAGAATTCATATAAACTTGATTTTATACGCGGGCCACCTGAATAGTTAAAAAGTAGCCTATGTATGTACTTACCTCGAGTTCGAGCAAAATCCAAGCCAAATTTCATCAAAATCGATTCACTTGTTGAGCCGTCAAAAGGTATTAGACTGAGTTGCTACGTTCCTATTTACTATTTCTGCCCTATGGTAATTCAACTGTAATTCAGTTTTATTAACTGTAATTAGTTTATCAGTAACTAGCTGTTGAACGCGACTTCGTCCGCGTAACTTGATAAAATATAGTCTATGTTACTCGCTGATAATGTAGCTTTCTATAGGTGAAAGAATTTTTAAAATCGGTCCAGTAGTTTCGGAGCCTATTTAATGCAAGCAAACAAACAAACAATCAAGTCTTTCCTCTTTATAATATTAGTATAGATTAATTGTTGGTAACATTCGAAAATCCCCTTCCGTTCATCTTTGTTACTGTGTTTCATAACTAGCTATTTTCAATTAGTGTAGCTATTCAAAGGGGAAACGCTGCCAGTATCTTCGGAACCTTGCCTAAAGGGACTCCTTTTAATAATATATTTTAGTTATTATTATATTATATTTTTTAAGGTTTTTAGTTTTAGGTTCACTATTCTAGTATTTTTTATTTTTTATTCCTTATGTAATTAAATGTCCCTTTTCAATAATATACTTAAATATTGAAGAATATAGTTTCGTAGCTGAAAACAATCTAGTTTTGTAGCACGAAAAACACGTACTAAAATAGACTGTATCTAAGGGCAAATAATGGTATCGCTTTATCGCTCTTTCCATTAGTGAAAATCGTATCAGATCCGTTGGGTAGCTTAGTAGAAGTTATAGCGGAGAAGCAAACAGAGAGACAGCGACTTTATTTTATTATATGTATAGATACCTACTTTATTTATTTTATTTGTATCACGTTATATAATATAAATTTTGAAGATTCACTCTCCATCACTCACCTTAGTGTACTCAAAATGCCAACAAAATAAAAAGTGGTAATATATGCATTTAATATATGGAGTGTATATACTCATAGGTACATTCTTTGTTACACAGTTAAAAAATTTTGTTAAACTTCTTAAAGATTTATATGGGACAGGTACATACACCAAGGTCGACCTGTACAGATGCATGAGACGAGATCGTTGCCCTGCTAAAACAAGTAAAAACATCCAGCATGAAAATTAAGAGCACAACAGAATGTTTCTTAAGCGGCACACTTTGCGGTGATTGCGCTTTACACCACATGTCTACTCTTTATAAAAGCATTTTTAAAAATTACCTGTTCAACGACTATGACTTTCTTAAGTTTTTATTATTTTGACGCTTTGGACGCTTGTAACCTGTAAATGTCATTTCTGTGTCATTATCGTTATAATTTTGTAGGTACTTTAACATGTAAATCTTTTCAACAATTTTTTCTTTTACTTTGTATATTCGTAACGTTAAGCGAATGGACTAATGTATTTTATCCTATTTATTTCCCACTATTTTACTAGTATATAATTTTTACTTAATTCCTATTTATTTTACAATTAGGTACCTTTCAAATACCCAGGTACAGTGATTCCGGGGATAACGCGGATTATCACAAACAAACTTAAAAAATCCGTTCGTTCAAGTTCGTAAATAAAAGATTTAAACACATTTGCCTTATAATTAATTTTTACATGTTTAGTGAACATTTTTGCACATTTATTTTTCTTCTATTAATTCTTGTGTTATTTTCCGCAAAATATTTTTATTATGAATCAAAATTTTTGGAATGATGTCTACAAATATTTCAAACTGAAATATATATTATCGGAGAAATTAAAGACGAAATTTAAGAAATTCCATATTTTTCATTTTTATATAATAAATTATTATAAAATTTTGAAGTTTTTATATTATAATAAAAACAATCCATTGCCTGCTTCGCAAGGATGGAATTTTTTTACTGCAAATTATATACAAAAACCTTCCTTGTTTATCGCTCTTTTCATTAGTGAAAACCGTAGAAATCTGTTCTTTGGTATACAAGAAGTTAGCAGAGAAGTAAGACGTATAATATAGTAGATAAGAAAAATCTAGTAATTTTAATTTTTCCCAGTTCCAGACGTTACACTCGCCTTAAGACCTATTTCTAGTGCCTATAATAAAAGTTAAAAATACTTTTGTTTTCCAGGTAGTGCAAGTTGAAAGCAGCGGTCAGTTAGGTGAACGATGTCGTACTAATGTCCACTGCAATGTTGCCAACGCTCAATGCAGCGGGGGACTATGCACTTGTCAACCGTACTACGCCCGTGTTGACAACGCCACGTGCTTAGAGTGTAAGTAAACTTTTTAGTATTTTACGATATACACATATTTTTAAAGTAGTAAAAGGCGTACAATTATTACACTATCTCATTCAAACATTAATTTAAAATGCCTAATATATAAAACAAAAACGTATTGAGCGGATAAATACTTAGATCCCAATTTTATTCTGAACATTTTTTGTTAACGTCATAAACTTTTTCATTTTTATATATTTAATAAAATTTTATTTTATTTTTCATAAGTAACTTAATCTAACCCATGTTCATTAAATATCCTGTCAAGTATAACAATGTGTTGTGGTGAGGGAGAAATATAATTTATACAAACGCTATAATATATTTAAATAGCGACCCGCCCACGGCTAGGCTAGGCTATTATATTTTATAAATATAATACGTATATATTATAGATACGTATAGATAATAATATACGTATATGCTATAGATACGTATAGATATAGAATAGATATTGAGGATACACGAGATAATCTCTTACAAAAACATGTAGGTAATGTTTAATTGCCTTGATATGTTAATTAAATGGAATATGAGGTTTATATCAAAAAAACAAAATGCTCACAATCGACCGTCCTTGTGGAATCATTAGCTCTAACTACTGTTGCCAATGTATCCTCTTTAAAGAAACGTACAATGACCCTCAGTGAGGACACTTTTGTTTTGATACAACATTTATAGCTGTAAACTATTTTATAATGAATATTTTTTCTTTTAAAAGTTGTGAACTTGATTTTTTTCTCATTACCTTTCCATAACCCACTGAGGACACATTTTTGTCTATTTTACCTTAGTATCCTTTGGGTTAAATCTAATTAGAACTAGCTTACGCTAACCTAACCTAACGCCTGAAAAAAATATATGAGTATCATAACGCTTGATATCTTTATGGTTGTGACGACGGTGGCGCTGCCACTGTTGCACCCCATTTATATTTTTATAACACATTTTACCAGCATAAGTATCTTATATTTTAATCCAGGTGATGATATCAACCAAATTTCATCTAAATCCGTTAAGGCGTTTTTGAACAAATGTTTCAACAAACATCCAAACATATAAAAGCACACAAAGTTTCGCATTTATTAGGATTTTCTGTTAAAATCAAAAATTTATTACAACAAACGCAAATGTAGGTAGATCTTTTCCAAACCTGTTTCAAGACAAAATTATATACGGCATAGAAAGGTTGTGTATGATCACGTACGACTTAAGACATTTCCTGTGAATAGATTACATTTAACATAACACAGATAGCTAGTATCATTTTCTAGAAAGGAATTTTGTTTTCACGCCATAAATTGCTAATAGTGTTGTGATATATATTATGGAGTTACAGTCATAAAATAATACAAGATACAAGCAATGATAAATAGTTATAAGGTAACCTTTGAATTTAAAATTTTAAAAATGTATATTTATAATTATTAAGCTAACATAAAATTTATTTTAGTTATGATATGTATAGATATATGCCTATAATTGGTTATATTCTATTATAAGGAAAGTTCACCGAGTCGCGATTCTTGTAATTTTTTTTATTACTATGCATGCTCGAATTCATAATGCGTCATAAAATGACACAAAAGGCTACCATGAAATAATAGCACTGATTATGTTGTTATTCATGTTTATTCTATCACATTTGGCAGCGAACTTGTCTTGATATTGCTAATATTTACAGGCATACGGTGTTGAATCAAATGGACCGATAGCCTGTCTGTTACTCGTACCCTTAAAAAAACGACTTTTTAAGGTCGCCAGGCTTACGATCCACCTGATAGTCATCTTACAGGTGCTGCAAGTGCGCTGCCAACCATACTAGAATTAAGGATAAGGAATTGGGACATAAACAAATTAAGATTATCAAGAGGCTACAATAACAGTGGCGTGTATTGTAGCCTATTGTAAATAAGGTTCTTTATTTTATTTTTCTAATGCCGTAATACCGTCATTAAGAAAAAAGTCATCACATGTTTGTAATGTGAACATTTTTCCTGTGGTTATCACGATAATTCTAAACAATTTGCTAACACAAAACACATTACCTTACGTCTGTCATGTGGTCATGATAAAAACTGACTTTCACTGATTGCGTATTTTTATTAGTTGATGAGCCCATTGGTCGAATGATTACTGACAAGCACTTTTAGCACCTTAATGTGCTTTTTAAGACGCTCTGATTCAGGGATCTCGGCGGGGCCAACTTTGGATATGAACTTTTCAAAGTTGTCTCTGGTCTGGGTCTGGCAAGTAGTGGCAGGACACACTGCCTTTTGTAGTCGTAAATGTGGCAGCCCGTCTGTCGGCAGTAACCAGTCCCTCACAGAAGACCACAATGAAATAAAGGCATGAGTGCTGTTGCTGTTCGATGAGTAAGTAATTAATGTCAGAGCCCATTTTCCTATTCCTTCCTTATTCCGTGCCCTTAATACTATTAGGGTTGACACTTACAGCACCTGTGAAGTTGTTTGTGTTGTATAGATATCGAAATCATTATAAACATATTAAAAAAAAATACAAATTCAAAATATGCCAATTTAAAATTAATAATTTTAATGAAGATTTATTAAGAGTCATTTTTGTAAGCATATCCATCATTAAACTTATTATTATATTATCTTATTGCACTTATTGTAATTATTAGTACGAATTGTTAGAACATTCCAAAATATGCCATTGATCGGATACTGTCTTATAAGCCAGTATGAAATAGCATATTACTCGTATCAAAGAATGAGCTAAACCATGTCTAGACCGGATTTAAGGTTACTCGAGCATTTCTAAATGCACGATGTCTTTTCATCTTGAATAGTTGGCGACCCGATGCTATCGAGAGAATAGAGCTTTTATTTGGTTCGTCCCAAAATCCCACGCTTATCTAACTTTCTTTTCCCAATTCGTTTCCACAAAAGTATCCAACCAAATCGAGCGAGTTGTTCATGATTGGATTAAAACGGTTCTTTTGTCGATTATATTATATGGCGGACTGCTTACAATTTTTGCGAAGGACCGGAATGGCCGATAAATGTTTTATCGTTCGGTTTTGGTTTTTTGTAACGGACCCGCGACTCAATTGAGGCGTATTGCTTTCAATACTTTCTGGATCACCAGTAGCCAATAATCATGGTTATAGGAGGAACTAGTGGCGGATGCGGTGTGTAACATACCTACTTTGATTAACTCGTGGGTCCAGTCGAACGGCATTTCAAGTCAGGATCGAAGTTGGACTCTGACCGCTACTCGACCAACCAACCTAAAATCATTGGCTTCATCTATGTTTTAGTATTTGAGCGTTCATTTACTTATATAATATATTATATTATATGCATGAAGTCAGTTAAAACGCTTATAAAATGAATCATTGAAATGCAATGCACTTATAATTATCCCATAAAAATTGTTTACTTAGGTACATAGATTGACTGATATAATATAATTAATTGAACTAATTAAAAACCTTAATTTTATAGTATACATACATAATCTAGCTTTCGTTTAGATTTTGACCGCTATTTATTTAGTCAAAATCCTTTTAAAAAATAAATTTACAGATAAAAAAAAAATAACACAGAGAAAATTACGGATATTAAATTGTACTATCCACGTGAAACATAAAATATAATTTTTGAAAATAATCTTCTCCCTATTTAGGCATAAAATCAATTAACAGGAAAACGGAGACAAGTATAGAGAAAAATGGATCATAATCCACAACTTTATATTTCTAAGTTAATTGCAAATAAAATTATTAATTTTTAAATTAAGTAATATTGGTTACAAAAAATCCATTACTTATGTGTAATATTATAGTTATTCTTACTCCAATTTGCAAACTTGTTTTCCGGTTCAAACATAATAAAAAAATGTTTGTTTTAAAATGTTTTTCTGTTTATGTTAGTGGGACAAAGCCAGTTGTAACAAGCAGTAAAAATCGACAAATACTTCTTTTTATTTTAACACTACAAATACCTGATACATTTTATCTTGCAACAAAAAAACCAACAAATATAGCAGTTTGATATTACTTATCGTTCTCTCACAATTATGTTGTTAACGTTAATCGAATTAAGCAGTCGACCGTAAGAACTTAATTGCAGATGTACTATGATGATACTCCTGTCGAGGTAAATATAAAAAAAAATTAAAAGAGAAAGATATCACGGTGACGTCTAGACAGCAGCTGTCCGTCTGTCCGTGCGAGCTTCCTTCAGCCTGGTCAGTGTGCCAAGCGTGAGCAATCGTCGGATCTAGAGAATAACAGAGACCGTATACCGTTCTAACATAACCTAACAGACAGCGGTGGACAGCTACATTATTATAACTGGCCATTTCTTTTAACAGGTAACAATTAACTTATCTGTATCAAAATTCTCATGAGCGAAAAGCGAAATGGGTCAGCACGCATGGTGAACATCACGATTCAATAAAGCGCGACGCCAATAAATTCTTATTGAAGCCCTAAAGGTCTGAATGTGTTGGCGCAAATGCCTTGTGTCGTTTTATTTGTGGCACCAATTTAAATAAACTTGTCGATGATTATACGAGAGTGAACGCGCCGCAATGCATCGCTGCACTCTCTTGTTGACGTCCGGTTCGAGTGTGTTTTAAAAAACATCACGTAAGAAAATAACATTAGTGCCAGATTGCTATAACAAACTTTGTTGGTGGTAGTCTCGTAAATTATGCGCATTTTTTATTCCTTTATTCTCATAAAGTGTCAAAAATAAAAACACAATCCACTTAACGTTTTGACTTGTTTAAATAAAACAGGAACTGCATATGTCGCGACACAAATGTTTTCAAATCTTTTGTACATTACATTTAAATTTTTTATACAAGTCTATCACACGAATATACAATTTTTTTATCTATAGCTTAAGTACCGTATAACACTAACGGAGTAATTTCAACATGTAACCACCTTAAAAATTATAAACTAACCCCCGACATTCTAATGAGTTCAAACACGCAATATCTGCTGTAAGTTGCTGAGGAGTGGGTTACCCGCAGACTAATTGATGCTGCAGCATGAGGTGAAGGTTACCATGTCATGTCATGGGAATAACGTGGGAATATCACCGAAATAACAGTGTACCAAATTTCAAATCAATCAAACGTGTGGAAGTTAGTTAGATCAATATGTTAACGCAAATTAGTTAACGCAATATGTTCGGTACGAATAATGTGATGCTCTAAATGACAACTTTCTTGGTCTCATTACCCCCATGGTTGAGGAATGCAAGCATGACATGACAATTTCCTCTTCGTTTGCGTACAATACTACCTACTGCATCCATTAACCCAGATATGCATAATAAACGAGTTTCTGTGTTATTCAAAAAACTTGGTTTTATTGTATTGAGCGTTTACTTGGCGGATTTCTTTTAAATTGCCAACTGTTAAGAGGGCATAGAATAGCAAAGCTGTGAATAGCAATCACAAAGAAATTCGTCATTCTCATCTTCATAGTAATGTCTTTGTACAATTTTAAATGCAAAATAACGACATTGTCCCTTTCTATTATGGAATTCGTCAAATACTGGAAAAATGTATGGGTTTTTATTATTTACCACGACATTAAACCAGTATACATTTATAGCATTTACAGAATTGTACATTTATACTTACTTAGCTTCTCGTCTTACATAAGCATGGAATCGCACATACGTAGGCACCCAAACCGTGTCGTGTAAGGTACAACCGTGTCGTCCTTGCCTTGCTTGAAGTAAGAGTGCCTTGCAGAGAAACATGAAAGAAATGGTATTATTTTTTTATGATATTTTCAGATTAAAAAGTAATAACTCATTTTCAAACTTCTTATGGAATTTTTGTTAACACCTTTTACAAAACAATTCAAAAATTAAGTAACTTATACAAAAAAAAAAAAAAACAATTGAAGATTACAAAAATGCATATACTATAATGAAAACATATACAAATAGTATAAAACAAAGTCCGCTGACTCTCTCTTTCTCCGATTAAATACTTGTTCTAAACAATGCGAAGTATTTTGATGCGGATTTCATTAAAGGAACGAGCAATTAACGAATTAAAGAATAAAGAATAAAGAATTTGTGTATATTAAACTCCACCAGTGCAAAGCCGGGTCGGATCACTAGTTAATAAAAGAAACTTTATTGTGCTTGTACATAATATTGACAGAACCAATAGAAAATTATTGAAGCTGTCATTATCCTTACGTATTTCATTGAGCATTTGGCGAACTGTACACCTAAGAACTATACACCTAAAAATTTTCTTTACCCAAATTACCAACTCGTATATCGTGTATCTGTTCCCAATTCACTATCAAAAAATTAGAAACCTTTACGAACAGTTAGTCAAGATTTATTGTCATGTACTTATATGTAGCCGCACCATATCTATTCACAAGGTGTATAGGTGATTTAGGGTTCGCATGGCTAATACCGTTACGATGATGGAGCCCCTGCGGTTATCTATCTCCTATAAAATGTTCGAAACTATCCATTTCTAGAAACGTACGCGATTGGTGTATTTACTGAACAATGGATATTGTAATGAGGTAAAAATTCGCACGTTGTTCGAAGCAACAGGTGACATAGATCCGTGACCGAATAAACGGTGAAATGCGGCCACCCAACTCACAAGTATGGTGTCGGTGAATCGGATCGACCTTGACTTTGTATATAATCAGATTATAATCTTCAAATTGGAAACGAAAAGCATCGCGAATCATACTTTTTACAGCCGCATTCGCATCGTGTCAAATCTAATAAAACATAACCGTCTGCCTTTGTATTATCTTCGCTTTGAGATTATCATTTCGGACAGACTTCTAGATAGCTTTATCGATAAGATTGTATAAGTTAACATATTCACAAAACTCTGACTTGTACGTAATCCACTTTCATATCTCTTGGTGTCTATGTAACCATGTAGCGGTTTTCACTGTCATTTAGAATATTAATTTTAGAATGTGTTTTTTATGCATATAATTTTTTTTATATAAGTAATATAATAACACGACCAATCTATACAGATATTATAAAGAAAAAAAATATATAACTTAGAATTAAAGGAAAGATTAGTTTTTTGTATGTTTATAATGGATAAACTCAAAAACGACTGATGGTTTTTTAAATTTTTCCACACTTAAATACTACATAATCAGCACGTAAAATAGGCTGTATTTTATTTTGAAAATAATAATTGATATATATACGAAAATTTAAATAATGTAACACAAGGTATCGTGGGCAAAAGCTGTACAAAATCATCATCAACATCAGCCTGTGTTTCTCTATTGCTGGATGGCAATATAGGCCTCTCCCAAGGCTCGCCACAATGTACAGGGTCTTCTGTCCTTCGCATTCAGCCGCTTCCTACGAAGCATTTCAGATCGTCTGTCCTTTCAGGTCGTCAGGTCGTGGTCGCTGGGAGATATAACAAAAAGTAAAGATGAAAGTAAAAAAGAAGACAAGTGAAGGTGATGTAACAAAAAGAGTGTATTTTCACATTGAATTGCTAATGACAAATTCTATCAATAATTAAATAAGTGGCTACATATTAAATAGTTACGCGGAACTTCTGTGTGTGATTGCCATTGATTATTTGAATAAATTGTTCATGTTTATTCGACTGTATAAATTTCATGAATAATTGATAAATCCATTAGTTGCTAATTTCCGTATATAAATAAACAGGCGTCTTCATTCCGATAAATCACTGTGACATAAAGAATTTGAAAAACGTTTCCAAGTAATAATATAACTAGACAGCTTTTACAAAAGAAATGGAACAGTAATGATAGGGAAATAATTATAAGTAAATGCATTGCTTCCTTATAATTTAGCTGGGTATGACAACAAGCGCTAGGCTATAATTAAAATTATAAACTAACCCCCCACTTTCTATTCAGCACAAACACGCTATATCTGATATAAGTTGCTGAGGAGTTTGGTATCCCGCAGACTACTTGATGCTGCGGGATCAGGTTAAGGTTACCATGTCATGGAAATACAGTCGAACATATAGAAGTTAGTGAAATCACTTCGTTGATCGTTGGAAATGGGCTGTGATGGTTTTCTTATGGGCCTATTTCCAGAAGTGGACGTCCTACAGCCTACTGCTATGAATATGCGTCTAGAATTTAGTTATCATCTTTAATTATATTTTTTATAGTAGAATTTTAAGTGTTAATTTTTAATAAGATTTGTTCACATAATTTTTATTGTTACAGCTACTCTTTTGGGATCGGAATGCGTCGTATCAGAGCAGTGTACGTTAAAGGTAGCCTACAGTGCCTGTTTGGAAGGCGTGTGTCGATGCACAGATGGACATCTACAATTCAGGAAACATACCTGCCTCTCTCGTAAGTAAAAAGGCTTATACATATTTACAATATTATGCGGCCTTCTTTTTGTGACCTTTACTACTGGTATTACTCTTTTGCATCTTTGATAGATAGAGATAGGTGGAAGGGAAAATTCCATTTCCTGTTTATATTTGCTCTACAATTTCATTATTTCTCAAAAAACCTTTCAGTAATCCCTTTCATTATCATCAATAATCTTTTTTTTTTTTTCACTCCAAAATTATTTTTTTTTTTTAGATAGTTTTGGTGAGGGCAAAAGTCCGACTATGCCTGCGTCAGACAAGATCGTGGAAATGTATATTTAAGAAATTGTTAATGATATTTTTCACTTTTTTTTTTATAAAAATGTATAATGATCCAGTGCCTATAATTGTTCTCGAAGGTTTTATATATTTATACAGAAGATTTATATATTCCAATTAGACTTACTGCAACGCCTTAACGAGCATGTCTGCCGGTACCATTATCCTTAATTTCATCGTAGTGACACGAACCTAGACGATTACTTTCGTTTTCATCGTCAACGACGACTCGTGCCAAATTGGTCGAGTCACGGCCAGAGTTACTGGACTGGATCAAACTGAGATAAGCCGCCGTATAATTCTATAAACCGGGAAGATGAAAGTCAAGATTATCAATGTCTGGGCAATTGACAGTTTAAAAAATCATTGTCACAAGTGGTTTCGTTTATACAGCACTTTTTTTGAATTTGCGACCTTGTGCACTTGAATGATAGTGTTCATCGTTAACAATGGTTTGCTTAAAAAGCTACTCGACAGTCTTTCCCTCGGAGTTTTTCCCCAATAAAGTCGAGACGTAATTGACATCGTTACTTTTTTGTGTTACATAGCGGCAGTATGTGTTTCGGTGAGAAAATCAACGCAATTGTTCTATCAAATCCACTGAGCGGGCACTCATGTGAACAACACTTACAGCTTCCCTGAGTATAACCACAGAATAAGTAATAGTACTACAAGCAGTAGTAATAACACAGTGATGAGAATAATTTATTTGTCTGCATATTAGTGACATGACGATAACTTTATAAGTCTTCAACTTCAATGTTAAAAATGTTATAGCATTCACTAAGTAGTTCTAGTATAAATCTTACTAAGTCCCTATTTTATATACAATAGGTACCGTATATTCCCATTACGAGTATTCCTATTTGGGACATTGTGGGAATTTCAAAAATATTCAAATTGTGGGAAGTTAGGGACTTGAATTATCTTACATCGGTGTACTGAACAATTTATTGATAACTTCTTGTTTTAACAAAAACACAATTAACAAAACCGAAATAAGTTTACATCTGACCCATAAATATCCAATATTTTACGATAATATTTCCCGAAATATAAACTTTTATGTGACGTCAGATTGTTTTTCTTGTAAATATTTATGCACCACTCATCCAACGGAGACAAATTTTTAGTAATGAACTCATTTCCTATAACTATACATATTATAGACTATAAACATAGGCCTCTCTCTTCGTTTTACTTTTAGTGTGCATTTTTTGTTTCCCTGTGAAAAAAAAAGATAATGCCACATTCACATCATTTCATTATATTGTCATTAAGTTTGTTTCTCATATCATTAACATTATACAAAATGATACATAGTAATGCTACACTATTTTTATTTAGCTATGGTTACACAGTCTTAATTCCAAAATAACTGTACAGTCTTTGCTGTACAGTACTGCATTACCTACTTACACATTTTGTTTACATTATGTTTTTTTTTTTTCGTATTCTCTCATTTGAAAGTATATATTTAACACATGGCATGTCAATACATTGAAACAGTAATAGTTAGGGTACAGTTGCAACTCAGCTATCAGAGCATGCAAAGGCGGACTGCGTGGTCAGCGCTGAGAAAATTACTACCTTCAATTCACGTTCTACCGCAAAAAAGACTATATGCAACCATATAGTTAAACTTACCGCACTTAATTACTATACTTTAAACATCACCTTACATTACAGCTGCTCCGCCAGGCCACGTCTGTTATAGCAACGAACATTGTCGCCTATTCGACAAAGAGAGTCATTGCGAATTCGTTATACCAAATTTGTTTGGACGATGCGCGTGCAATTCGCTGTTCAGGCAATCAGGAGAGAAATGTATCGCCCAGAAACCAATGCCCGAGCCTATAATCGTGGAGCAAGACGCTGTCATTGTTGAATCTTCTAATGTATCAGTCCCAATTCACCTAGTTCAAAAATTACCAAAACCACCAGTCAATTCAAATCAAGGATCGGAAGATCCGTCTGGACCACCAAACGCGTTAATCGATACAGATGTTAAACCAAGTAAATTACCACAATTTACTAGTAATAATGACGTGTTGAGTACACAAGAAGATAGTCCTTTAATGCAAGCTGTTCTGAAAGTCGAGCCGACTAAGCGACAACCTGTAAATAGAAAAGACGGGGAGCCTAATGAGACGATAAGTGTTGACGAAATGACTGCCAACCTACACGCAAATGATCAACCTATTTATAGAGTAGTAACACAACCATCTGTTGACAAGAAAGTGAACAAGAAAACTGGTCCCGGAAAAGAACAATCAAATTCTGGTAAACCTTATAAAACAGGACATTCAACTGGTCATAAGAAGACTTCCTTGAAAGGTGAGCTACTATTGCAATAATTTAGAAATAAATAATAATTTTATAAATAAGTATATTTATATCATTGTATCTTTTAGACAAATATCGCATAAGAAACGACGGCACAACAGCAATAGAAGCGGGACCTGCTTCCCTAGGAATGCCTTGTCTTTCGGATTCCCAATGCCACTTGGTAGATCCTAACACGAGGTGTGTCAACAAAAGATGCGACTGCGCATATCGCACTAATTCCACTTCGGCCTGTTCTGTACGAAATAGAGGTTGCTTACCTGGGACTTTCCAAGTGAGTATTTGTTTACTTTATTTCTAAAATATTCTTTATTCTATAACACATTAATATCACTATTTTTTATCGACAGTATCACTTTACTGCTACTAATCTGTTGCTTTGTAAAAATCTATCTATTGTTCTAAAAAAAACTACATATCTAGGAGAACTAGAAGTAAGATTCATTTGACATTTGACAAAACTAGAAGCAAGTACTTTCTGGTTCCAAACATCCATCTACCAAAAATCGAGTAGGTATTGAGTAGGTAGGAATAATCTGGTCCTATTGAGTTTTGAACCTAATCAATATTAGATTTGGACCGCATTGATTTCTTCAAAGGATTAAACAAATCTATGCTCAAAAAAAGCTTAAAAATATTCTATATTAGTAACTTGTGAAATGTATCGTTTTTTTTAACTGAATTTTGTTTCAGTGTCGTTCAACGGGGACATGCATCAGTTGGTATTTCGTTTGCGATGGCCGCAAAGATTGTCCTGACGGTTCAGACGAAAAATGTCAAGGTACTGGTAAAGGTAACTATCATTATGCACTTGTTTCATTTGAACGCACCTCTTTCCTTCACTCTCTTAACTTTCTTTTTCGTGATATTTATTATAACTCCTAAACCTATATTGTATGATGTAAAACTAAGACACTAAGGAATGCGTGCCGTGAACATATGACGTTTTTTAGACCATACATTCTAAACGTATCCGCATACGAAAGATTGCTAGTAGCTCTAATAAAACACGCAAAAAATAGCAACAATAAACGCGACTAGATTTGAACGAGATAAAAATGTACATTGTACATATCTCCGACCCCAACTCGTGAGGTCAATCGAGTGCGTCTTGTGTAATGTTAGTTTCTCGGATACAGATCCATACGTTATGTTTATGACACTAAATAAGATTTCGTAGCCCTATCTATCCACTTCACTTGGGAAGATTGACGTAGTCAAATCGTTACTTGATTAAATTGACTAAAAATATTTTATGTCAATAAGCAAGATCAATTTACATGCTAAGGAGGTATGTAAGTAAAAGGTACGGATTGATCCCTAAATATCTTTTATGTAAAGTCGTCAGTCAGCTTGATGGTCTCACGACGTGGTGGATAATCATAGAGGGTTAGGAATCATACGTTTTATACCTTTATATATGTGGACAATATACCTAAATAGGAATTGATAGACAAAGTTAAAGAAGGCTCTTGATTGCAATGATCAACAAAGGTAGGTGCTCTTGATTAACAAAGGTATCGATGTATGACAGGCAGACGTCCAATTAGTTAGACGGAACGTAGCAATAGATATTTGCAACACCAAGGAGCTCCTGTATGGATTACATAATAAACATTATACAAACCTCTTTATGGACTATGAATTGAGAAAACCGGTGTGAGTGTATGGAGTACTTGTTACTAACTCCCGGATCATCGGACAAAAGACGATCCTTTGTCAACAAAACGAGAATGGACGAGGCTTATCGATTATTGAAAGCGGAAGTCGGTTTAAGTCGGCCTAAAAAGTGTTACTTGAATATATTCATATATGTATGTGTCAATAAATTATCTGAATATCGGTTTGTATTATAATAATTTAAATTAAAATGTAATTTAGTCATTTGGGCAGGCTGTAACCGGTTTAGCTAACAGCATATTTGACTTACAGAAGACCACCGTAAAATAAATAGTCGTGTTTCGGCGAGGGAGTAAAGGACGCCAGAGCAATTGGAGTGGCAGCTCACTTGGAACACCTGTGGTGCTGCATTTGTTAGACTATGGTAGTCAACTGCCATCAAGTGAACTGAGAACCGTCAGCCTGTCTGATGACATAAAAAAATTTTACCTGTCATCTAGTAGGGAATAGTCATTGGTAATGCAGTAAGTTCGATAAAAATAATTTAAAAAAAATATTAATTGTTATGTAAAAAAATACGAGCATTGTTTATGTACCGCTAAATACTGTAATAGCGATGAGGCCAGACGTGTTTTGTTTTTTAATAATAAAGTGGTACCTTTTTTAGACGGCTTGGGTGAACGGTGTCCAATGCACGCGTTTCGATGCGGAGGCGCGGGAGGTCGGTGCGTCTCACGTGCGGCACGGTGCGACGGTACACCGCAATGTCCAGGCGGAGAGGACGAGAAAAACTGTCGCGCGACCAGACGTAGAGGGTAAGTCTAGGGAGAAATTTATTTTTATCTAGCTCACCTAGCCACTATTCGTTGTCCTGTCAATCTATACTAATACTATAAAGAGAGAAGATTTATATTTCTGTATTTTTGCTTTTAATGAATAAACTCAAAAACTAATGCATCGATTTCAAAATTTCTCTCACCTATAGAAAGCTACATTACCAGCGAGTGACATAGGATGTATTTTATATATTAAATTTAGAAATTAAAATTCAAAAATACGTTGACATCATAATTTTTAAACTCTAAGCAGTTAACAAAATAATCAACAAAATAAAACTTGAAAGTAAATGTGAAAGTAACTGTTCACTTTGATTTATTAAAAAAAATAACCACAGTATAGCTATCGATAGGTACTACATATAATTAACGAAAACTCATTACTCTTACCGCTTTAAGTTAATGTGCTCTACGTTAGATATTTAAAGTATTTATCTACACACGCGATCACACCAAAGGAGTTAATTAACGATGTAATTAAATTCACAAATCAACCTCTAACTACTGAATAAGTTCAATGGCAACGCCCGATAAAATTGTATAATAATAATAATAATAATTTATTTGTTGATCATATGTACATAATAGGTATTTTAATTAATATTTGATCTCTAATTTGATGATGATAAATTAATTTCTTAAATCTAATTTATCTAAGTATCAAGTTATAATATTTAATGTCAGTATCAATTATCCAATGTAATACTAATAATAAAGGGAGAAGATTTGTATTTTTATATTTTTGTTTGTAATGAATTACTTAACTCAAGAACTATTTTAAAAGTTCTTTTATCTATAGAAAGTTACATTATCAGTGAGTAACATAGGTTGTGACTATATTTTATAAAGTTGGTAGGGCGAACTCGCGTGTAACAGCTAGTCTGACATTTTTGTATGTAACCACTCAGTATAAGAAGAGACGTAGCCTCTATTTGTGTGTTCTACCGGCACAAGTTGTTCCAATTAATGCCTATCGTGAATTTTTACAATCGTGCTGTCACTGATGCAGAGATTACTATTATAGTAGGAGTCGCTAACCACGAGCGACGATATCCGCCTACCATCCAAATGGTAGGCGTCTATCGTCGCTTTTAACACAGGCAACAATGCCACAGGCGCTGCAAGCGCATCGCCGAACTTACTTATGTATTAGGATTAAATATAAGGTATTAGGAAGGGATAGGTAAATGGAGGCTCGTACTTTTGAAAAATCTAACTTCCAGATGTTGTCGCTTCGCTACAACAATGTGGGCTTTTAAAGAATGCTGTTAATAAATTCCTGCAGGGTCGGCATCGCGTCATTACTACACTTGGTATTGCTTGTGATTGTTATTACCTGTGATCATCAATGTTTATGGATGGACCTTTTCAAACAAAAAAATCACTCCCTCAAAATCAATCTGATTTTGCGAATCAGATTGATTTTTGTAGGTACGGTCGATGGAGTGACTCATTGGTTGGTCGTGTTGCTCGGCGGGATAAACGAAATTAGTAGAGTCGGCTTACTATAGTCATTTAATGCTTTTGGTTGCTACTTATTAAATTTGATAAAGATAATGTTATATTTATATAATATTGTTATAAATAAAATAAAAACCGTTACAACCATCAAAAACTTCATTTTTAATTCTCTATTAATTTTTTTGACGTCAATAAGTAAGTACATGTAAAAGTTTAAATTGAACAAATTATTTTAACTTGACTTTGACTTGTTAATTTAGTAAGTAAGTATTTAATTTTAATAAATGTTTTAATTTTAGTGTATTTTAATTTTTTTATTATATTATATATTGTATAAATAATCCACTTTTATTAATTTTCATAAGTAACACCCGTTCAGAAATTAACTTACTATACAATTATAAATATCTGCATCCACTCCACGGATTCCTTGTTCTACCTTTGTATAAGTGTCTACCACTGCGGTTTCGAACAAAATGAAACCATGTACTTCAAGTACACGTGTAATTTTGTGCCAGTGTTATTTTCTATGGAAAAGGCCTATCCATAAACAGCAAATTATTTTTTATGAAATTGTGTGACCGAAACACTCTCTAAATGGAATGCAATGCAGGCAAGAAATAATATTAAGTGTATAAATGAGGATAGTGGCTTGAGCTATGATATCCCCTTACTTACAAGCACGTGTGCTTTTATTTTTGGGAACCAATCATACCGCCATACTTATTAAAGTTTTAATTATTTAATTTCAGGTGTCCTCGTCACACATTCCGATGTGGATCTGGTGAATGTTTACCGGAATTCGAATTTTGCAATGCGATCATATCGTGCAAAGACGGGTCTGACGAACCGCCGCATCTTTGCAATGAACAATCCAGGTAAATATAATATATAATTATTATTTATTTCTTATACAAATACAAAATTAATATTGTAAAAGTTATAGAGTACCTACTTACATCTGTATGATATGTCTTGCTATAACTGTAATATTTCCGGTTAAAAAAAAACACTCGCAAGTGTCTTTTTCCAATACCCAACAGTATAAATCTCAATTTATTTTAGCGGATGTAACAGAATTTACATTAAAACTTAAACGACCGATGTCGACGGCGACATTCTAGGACCTTATTTGTCACAATCTCACAAAAAAATCTGTCAACATCATAGGCGTATGTTCGTCTTATTGAAACGTGGACTTCGAGTGTTTAATCCTTTTTTGTACTAAAGCAATTCAAAGCACGTGAAGATAATTTATCAGGAAAGCTAAGTTTTTAAGTTAGGTATAGTGACACTGCGTTCCGCGGCCCCTGGGCAGCCCGTTTGACGTAACTCTCCTCTTATAGAATACCACCGTGACATAATAGGAGGTATGTTTTGGTGAAAAGTAAGGGATGCCACAGCCTATTTGCTTTATGGCAGCCAGGTGCTTCATGCTTCATGGTTCACATGATGACAGGTGACCTATAAACACTTAGTTAAGGGATTAGGATTAGGTAAATGGGTTCTGGCATCATTCAAAATAACACAGCAGTACAGATTCTCTTATTTTACGATAGTTTTCATTAACCACTACTAAAATTAGTTATCGAAATTAGTTTAAGTTTTATCGGAAACACAAGTTTCCTTCGATGTCGTTAGAGAGAGTGCGAAAACAATAAGAAGTGCAGGAATGTCCGGAACTTATTCTTCCGAACAACATACGTACGTACCGCCGAGCGTTTACTACATTTTGGCAGTAATACACACATAATTTAAAATATCACCTATACTACGCCAGGTTTTTAAAATAGGTTTCCTTTGAATTCTTTTTCTGTCAATACTTTGTAAAAAAAATGTTTTATGAGGTTAAAAAACCCTAATACATAACTACAATATTTACATAGAATTTCATTATAATCTATTGAGAGCGTCGTAGCAATATACATAATATGTTAGTAGTACTTAATATGCACTTTTATACTTAATATGTTAGTAAAGTCTAGTAGTAATAACCTATGACATGAAAGAGAGATCAAGCAACTACAAATCATAACAAACTTTCATAAATTCTCCACAAAGACTACGTCTTCCATTTTCCCAAGAAATAATTTTCACTTGTCCAGATTTCCCATTTTATAGCGGAATTGGCCGTGAAATTAATATTTTACACTTTTTACTTCGCATCACAACACTTTCTTGGAAATATCTATCCGTAAAATTGTTTTATTATCTTGACTGATGACTGAGAAAATTCGTTTTACGATCTTATTTATCACTTATTTCTCTGTGTTCAATAATTGTTAAGTATTTGTTCTTTACCTACTGCGATGCAATTTATTTCATGTTGTGAAGTACCTCTACCAGTAGATTATTATTAGTTATATTTTTGCGTGAAAGAGTAATAAACATTCCTTCATACATCCATCTTCACAAATTTTCGCATTTATAATATTGACGAGCCCGTTGGATGAGTGGTAAGGGTGCTTGCCTAACGTCTCAGGGGGTTCGATTTCCGGCGGGGTAAACTTTGGAAATGAACTTTTTATAGTTGGCTCTGGTCTGGATTTGGAAAGTAGTGGCAGGGCCCAAAAGACTGCGTTTCGCAGTCTGGCGGCAGTAACCACCGTGAAATAACAACATTATGTGCTGCTGTCTTTCGTTGAGTGAGTAATGAATGCCAGAGCCCATTACCCCTTCCTTATCCCTTATCATTCTATGGTCAGCATGCACTTGCAGCACCTATTGCGTTGCTTGCGACGGTAGTCACCTACCTTCAGCCTGTCCGTCGACCATAACATTAAAAAAAAGTAGAATTTAAATTATTAACTTTGTAGAAACGAAGTTGCTTAGATAGTTGATTAATTCTATATCATCACATAGATGGCGTGCAGCAGATTTTTGTCCTCTGCGATGTGGCAATGGGCGTTGCAGAAGTACAGCTGTCGCTTGTTCCGGTCGCGATGGTTGCGGAGACAATAGCGATGAAATCGCTTGCAATGTCTGCAGTAAGTTCACTTTTATCTTCTAAAAATCCAGCTCGAGTGGAGGAAATATTTATATTCTATATCGGCAATCTGTCCTAGGAGTGTACTAATTCAAAAGTAATGTAAAACATTAAAAATCATGCCTATTATATCAACTTTGATCCCATTAGTACGAAGCATCTGAATAAACATGTGTGACACCGTTTCGTACATAAGTGATTTGTTACGATCCAAGAATCCGTTACACTTCACAATGGAACTAAATGAAGCTTTTGTCAAAATATGAATGTTTTAAATTTGCAGGATGTCCAGCTCCGCCGCAGTCGCCGTGAACTCCTCAACTTTCTAGCGGAACTTTTAGATCTCAAGGGTGAATGCATTTCTTCGTTGACGAGCTACGTCTCGAACGGAACATATCAATAGTCAATCATTTCATTACACTCTTTCTCCATCGCGCTCCTTGTGTCAATCATCCCATTATATTATTATATTATTTATTCCAGAGCCACACGAACATCAGTATTATGTATACGTGTGTTTATGTCCACACATATTGTGGCTAGCAATTTAGAACGATTAAGTAATTCATTTAAGACTTTTTCTCAATATGTGGATATTAAAGAAATCAAGTCTCTTAATTAAAACTAAGCTATTGTATTTTAATTCTTACGTTAGCCTGATATATCCATATTGACGGAGAAGTGCCAATACCTTGTAACATAACATAATTATACAATTATAAACATAATTATATTTTCATAAAGACTTTTAAATTAATAATTTTATTTACATAGAAAATATAATAAACACGAAGGTTGCAGTTGATCCGTGTTTTCATCGAACGAGCAAATCGTTCATTGATATTGATATAAAATAGATATTCATTGACTTTTTTTATATGTATTGACACCTTTACCGTCTAGTTATATTAGTGAAATCAACGCAAATAAGGTATCATTAATTTCATCAAACTGAGGTTTTTATTCATCGTTATTTTTAATACCGGACCTTTTAATTATTATTAGATGTTAATATTTCAATTAATTTTGCATAGTTGATGCTTCTTATTTACGCAAATTTTACTTTTTAATTACTAAATTGTCACAGATTTTTATTTCACCTTTTTAGTCAAGTTGTAGTTTAATTTATCCAATTAAGTTTTTTCTTTGGTTAGCTTTCTTTTTTAATTTATTTTCACTAAACTCTTTTTATTATAACTATATTGTGTTTAAGTTAAATATCCATCCAGATCTTGATGCGAATTGAGTATTATGAAGACGAAGTTATATAATTAAATTCATGTAGATATTTAATAATAATGTCCTATTCAACTTAACCATTCTTCATTTCAACCATTCCATTCAAGTAAAACAAAACAATTTAATAGTTAAACAAATAAATTTTTAACAACTTAATCTTTATGAACCCATTGTTAAGGTTTATTTTAACCCACTCTACTTTCTTTAGCGCTCTGGGTATTTTAGTTGTGGCTAAAACTGGGCAGCCTGTCTGGTGGCAGTAACCAACCTCTACGGAAGACCACCGTGAAATAACAGCATGTGTGCTGCGTTTGTGTTACTAAGATCGGCCATTTCATTTCAAAACACGCCGACAATAAATAATAGTTTTAAATACAACTTTCTGTAGATTAGTCGCTCACTATTTTAACAATTATTGTATTTTTTATCTTCTCGTATATTGTACCTACTTTTTATCTATTTATCTACCTTCTTATCTTATCGTGAGTGTATCTTACTCAAATGAATAGAGTATAGATAACAGTAAGTATGTATAACTAGTATAGTATATTTTTAATATTATTTTTGTAAATTGCGCAACTGCGAAGTATTTTATTTCGCTGTAAAATAAAATATATGCAGAAATAAATAGACGTTTAATGCTTTGACAGAAGCAGTATTAGTTTTCTATAAATTTTGTATTAGCATACACTATCTATTAATAAGAACATTACGATCTGCTTTCACAAAAGAGCAATTTTTTTTTCTTTTTCAAGCGTTTTAGTTTCAGGCAATTAATTGATTTATACAGAATGTTTTAACACGGCATCTGAAATCTACAAAAATTGAGAACTATACAAAAGTATACTATATTAAAGATAATTTAATATACCTAGAAGAATGTTATGGTAGCACAAAAACAATTTTACATAAAAAAAATACAAACAACTAAAAATATCACGTGTTATCATTATTATTTACATTGACTGCAAAATAGTCTACCATACTTAAATACAATTTAAATATATTGTACATAAGAGATTAGCTTAACATAACTACAAAATAATCTATGCTCTAAACTCATATACAATAAGACTGAATACTTAGCAGTTGAATTTTCTCGCCCTGACTTATTATGTAACAATGTAAATAAGAGATAAAATTAGGTTAATTATAATTTTCTGTACCCATTCATTTGTGCATGAGATTTTATAATGTGTAAACAAATTTGTAACGTAAAACACAGATTGTTTAACAATAATGACAAAATTAATTAAAGCATAAAAAACTTTTTAATTAAAACTTTAAATGGTTAATTTTATTAATTTTATTATGTGTCCCAAATTTTAATAACATATAAAAAGATAACATAATTTGCTTATTTTTTTGGTAATATGTAAATTTATTTTAATACATAAAGTATATCTTGCTCAAATTTTTATTTATTTATTTATTAACAATGTCTGTTAACCGTTATTAGGTTTGTCTAGACATTTTATAATTTCCTTTTCCAAATTCGATTGAAATGTTTATACATAGATACCTAATAAATTCACTTCAAGCACTCACTCACTCACTCGTCACTCGTTCACTCCATGTTCACGTAAAGTATTTAAATATTTGAGGTGTGTGTCTTAGATCAAATAAGAACTATAGGCAGAATTTTGCGGTCAACATAGCGAAGCCGGTTTTATAAACGCGTGCGTAGGCCGTTTACTGATTTGTGTTCCAAGCTATAACCTTAATTTTTGTTTATTTTTATTGAAAATTATTGGTTTCCAAGTTTAATCGTGTGCTTTTTTTGTTTATTATATTTTTAAACCATGTTTTTACACCCTTTCACTACGCAATTCGGCATGTTAATTAGTAAATATTTTAATAAGGCTTAGTTTAGTAAGGCGTTTTTAATAAGACGAGGCATAGTTTGATTGCATTTATGTGCGTGTTACCGAGTAGGTACGAGTATGTACAAACGGCACATTTAACTGCACACAATTTTATCTGTCATATCGCAGGAAAGAGACTCACATTTGACGTTGACATTTATGAACCCTAGCCAGTGGCTGAGTTAACTTAATTTCTTAATTAACTTAATTTCGTCGGATAATTATCAAATCGGGCAAAATCGGGTAGAGTCGTTTGTTTTCGTTTTACCTAGGCGGTAAAACACCGAAAAACACATAAATAAAATTTAGTGTAAACTTACGTTCACATTTAGTTGTTGCGATATTTTGCCAACTCTCATCCCCATTTCTTTTAAAATTACGATGCAGATTCTTTCTGGAGCAGTGAGCCGTGCAGGCATTTTATCAAATTTTTAAATATTTAATTAAATATTAATTGTTAAATAGTTAAATATTAATTGTTTAATGAATGGCTTTCATGTAATGAATGGCTGTAATAGATTAATGTAATACGAGTAGATTAATGTGCCAAATAGACAGAATTGAGTAAAGATAATCAAGACTTTTGTTTTTAAATTTAGATTACATCCATGAACCATGAAGTTTGAAATAAACTGAATAACTGTCAATTTGAACGTTAAAGAAAAGCTGCATTGCATTGCGACCGAATTAAGAATTATTACCTGGAAAACTTATGACTACATTGAAAATGACATACATTGAAAAATACATTCTCTTTAATGTGCAGTTAAGTGTATTGTTGTTTGTACATGGCGAAAGCGTAATTTTACGGGCTTCACTCTGCCGTCCACAGCGCTCTATCTTTAGTTTTTATTTTATCTGAGGTGTTTCATTTAGACAATTTTAGTTTTAGGCAAGTGCATTGAGTGCAACCCATATAATTGTAATATAATATGTAGAATGTATATGTGTGTGCATGTGATAACTTATTTATTAAATTAATTAATACACTATAATTTTATTATAAACCGCATTTTATTTTGTTTTATTTTCAAACCTTCTTAGAATAACTTAACTAGTCACTATGTACGGAGAACCTTGGACCGCTAGAGCCGGAAGGTTCTCGAGTGCAGGCCACTGACCGACAAGCGCAGCGTAGGATGTCTACCCTCAAGGTGGACAGATGACCTCGGCCTTATCAGGTCGACGGTGGATCCAGGCCGCTTCAGACCGATGTAGTTGTAAAATTGTGGGGGAGACATAGGTCTCCCCTGCTGCTGATCCACTGCTGGACATAGGTCCAGCAGTGGATGTCCTACGGCTGAGATGATAATGATAAGAATACGGTGTTATTTTGGTATTTTAAAGTAAATTTTACTTTTGAACATTTATATTGAATCGTTTTAAATTATGAATTGGAGTGGATTTTTCAAAGAATACATTAATCATGAGAAGATTAAATTTAATGTAGTCAGTCACGTGGCAGTAATTCGTACCTACTGTTATACAAATTCTTGTTCATTAAATAATATCAGATTAGGGAGGTACTTAATAAAAATAAATGCTTAATTAATTTTTAAAATTTAATAACTACAAATAAAACCCAACTGGAAAGTCGATGGCGACTTTCATCGCCTCCAACTCGTCCAAGGCACATTGTGCAAAGTTCGACGTGTTTTGGCGCCATCTTTTGGCATTTCGATACATCTCTTTATGAGGCTGCGGGCTACGCTATGATTTGTTGGTTGGTTGGACATTGTTGGACGCTTCGCTATGCTATTTCATTTTTTCATGAGATGGCGCCACTTATTATTGGTAACCGATTACATAACACTAGACTTTACACAACAAAATAATACCTCTGTGTACGAGTACACAAAAAAGATCCAAACGTCAGTAGACCTAATCTCAAAAATGTGTGTTCTGTGGGTTATTAAAACATGTCATTCAAATCAATCTAATCATCGTCATAATCAAAGCATATACCTAAACTTTAATTTAGTTAGACATTACATTACGTTAACAGTTTCATTGGGTCCGGCATGGGACCGGCAATAAATAGCGCTAAACAATTATCGTTTAAAATATGTCTTTGTTACCTATATTAATTAAAATATCAATCGCCTTTATTTTTCAACAGTATAAAAAAAAAGGAAAAAAGCTCGTTCATAGCTTCGTTCGTTCGTTACAAAATATCGCAAGAACCTGGATGAGAAAAATCAGATTATAAAAAAGCTTGCTCTAAAAAAAGAATAATAAAACATTGCGACACATAAATTTACCTTTTTACCTTTGTATCAATTTAATAAACTAATACAGACTGTTCATATCTATTTCTTGGTTAAATATTGGCATCACAAATTACTAATTAACCTCTTTATCAACACTTATACATTAATATTTTTTTTTTTTTTTTTTTTTTTTTTTTTCTTGTCCTACCGGCTAGGGTTCCTCTGACACATGTCAGAGATCTTGTATAGCTGGCAGTGTAACAGCATAATAGTGTTTTTTAATCTACGTTTGGAAGCACGTCTATACATACGGTACAGAGTACTGATCAGCCACTCTTACTTATAATATGTAATTTAATTTTTTATGATGTATGTATGTTTCTTCCCATTTATTCTCTCCCCCCCCCCCCCCCCCCACAGCATAACTAGCAGCAGAACCACCCGAAACAACAAAACAATTACGACCACTGACCAGCGAGAGTGAAAGCAGGAGGACAAGCGAACTAGGCTAAATTCCAGTACATGCATCTACAATATAAGTAATATTATATTAATTTGAATGACTAGACGAGCCATTCGCCTTAGCTACTACTCTCACGATTTTTCCGCAGTAGTCGACAAACCTACCCCTGATTACCTTGTCAAAAAGGATCTCTTTAAGGTAACTTTTGTCTAAAGTTCTATCTATTTCCATTTCAAGATCAAAACGCAATAATGAAAACCTGGGGCAGTCGAGCAGTAGATGTTCAACTGTCTCCTCCACCCCGGGTTCGCATAGACAGTTCGGTGTATCTTTTCTCTTGAAACGGTTCAGGTACTGCCCAAAACCTCCGTGGCCGGTCAGAATCTGCACCATTGCAGGCGTTATACATTAATATTATAAGAGGTAAAGATTGATTTTTTTTTTGTAGATATGTTTGTTTGCAATGGATAAACTCAAAACAGCAATGGATAAAGCGGGTAACGCTTTAAAAATTCTTTCATCAATAAAATTCAAAGGTAGATTATCAATGCGTAACATAGGCTATATTTTATTGTCGAAAAAAATTGGAAATCCTTGCGAAAATTACAATAATTATACCAAAAACTTGCCTATTGAAGCGCCATAGCTATTGATGATACATGAAAAAAATTTACCTAGTACATGTTTATAGTAGCATAGATAAAATAGTACTTATACTGGTTAAGTACTATTTTATCTATGATAGTAGGTAGATACTCATGATTATCTACAAGAAAAGTTCGCAAGGCTATGTGTCTATTTTGGTCTAACTATTAAAGTTAAGTTACAATTACAGCCGTTTTTTGTTCAAATTTGTCAATAAAACCGTCATCTTGTCTGCGCGTACAAAGGTACACTAGCTCCACACATTTAAAAAAATATTATCTCGTGACTGAGAAGGAATTATTAATAACGGTTCAATCAGGACTCTCGGTAAGTATGTCTACAATTTATTAATATCTTTTATAAAGTTTCATATTGAGACACGAAGCAACAAAATACGATCTAGAGGAATGTGGCCGCTTTTCTTGAGCCGTTATTAATAATTCCTTCTTAGTCACGAGATAATATTTTTTTAAATGAGTGGCGCTAGTATACCTTTGTACGCGCTGTTAACATAAAAAATTTAAAGAAAATCGTGTGCCCCGGGTACAACTATGAACTCTTGGAAGGATCAGAAGGGATCAATTATGACAACAAACTTTTCAAATAGTGCAGTGTTATGTTGAGCTGTTTTCTATTGAAAATAAAACATTTTTTCATTGTATTGTTTCTAAATTTTGTTTGTATGTCATTATTATGTACGCAAATTTTATCTAAAAAAGATTTCTTTTATATCTATCTAAAAAATAAAGTGAAGAACTGACAAGCACATTGACCAGTTTCCAATCAACTTGATAGTAAAAGTGTAACAAGACATTCTGTCGTAAGGGGTCGAGCGAGAGTGTTCACTAACTCTGAAGCGCATGCGTAACATTGAAAAACAATGATGGCGACGCAGCTTCCAGAACCTACAAGTACCAACACACTTATCACAACAATATCCATTTGAGACACGAAAATAGCCTGATAATCATAGTAAAGGAGGAATAGTCTGTTTGGAGAATACAAAAAAAGGCCAATATAAACGGATATGGGTAAGTTAACACTTAAATTATGATATTAAATATATATAAAAAAGGACTTTTACTATAGATATGTAATCACATATTATAAAAAGCATTGGTTAATAAATATATAGTTTTAATATGATATAAAGAGAAATATTACTTTGTTAATTTACAAATTATTTTAGTCATATTAATATTTTTTTGTATTTTTTTTTAATTTCTAATCTTATTTTATAATAAGATTAGAAATTAAATACTATAATTATATTAATGACCATCTTAAACTTATTAATGATTACTGCCTACGACCTGCATGAATCGCCGCCAACGACCTTGAGTTCGGTAGAAAATCGTGACTGATTCTAAACATGCATTATAACATTCGTCATCACATCAATCAGATTTTGTACATTTTTTCCGGCTACCTATAAAATAATTGAGAGAATACTCATCCGATGATATCATTATGTGTTCAGAATGATCACAACTGAAAGCTTTTCAACAACTTACAAAAACAAAACATATTTGATAATAAATAACATAACATTTTTTATTTCTTTGACTATCGAAATTTTCGTTTTTTGACATCTTCGACTACTTATGTTAACTCTTATTTATTATTAGCATAAGACGAGTCTTATTCTGTTCAAGAGTGGACGTTTATGGTCTCTTGATGTTTATGAAGTAGTTACGTTAAACACAGAAGACCACTTTTTGATTTCAAGATATTAAACAATCAACAATCACATTAAACAACACAAATCACTCCTCCAGCCGCCAGTCCCTCTGTACGCTTAGATCTTTTAAACAATGGATTTCAATGGGGTATCACTAATGGAAAGAGCGTTAAACGTGCGAAGCCGGGAGCAGGCCGCTAGTTTATATTATAGAAGACACAGTCCGCCGGCAAGAATTATTAGTTTCCACTAATAAAGTTTAAATTATTTATTTTTGGTTCCATCTAGTGTGCAAGTGAAAATATCATCTACTTTCAACTTTCCTTAAATAAACCATGGCCCAGTCATAGTGTTAAAGTACAAACTGTTACTATTGAATGTGTTACTGATATTGAATGTGTCTAAAATAATTTTAATAAGTAAACCTTTTAAACAGTAAACACAATAAATCCAGATTCATTCAAATCCGTCCATTATGAATGGATTTCGGCGTATAAACCTATTTGCACTAGACCATATAAATATACATGTGAATATGTATATGCTCATACATCATGTTTGCAAAAAATATATTAATAGAAAGAATATGGAAACAAACTTAACTCAAACTTAAACCCGGCAATGTCTTACCTATTTTACAAATATGTGTTTCTACTTCACAAATATGTGACATTTTGCTTTTGATATTCATTACAAAATCACTTACTTACATCTACTTACAACAACAAAGTACTTATTTATATGGAAAAAATTAAATTGTAGAAACTAAATAATGACAGTAAATGATAAACCATGGTTAGTTTAATGAGATGTCTAATTCTACTCGTGTCAAGGTCAGTAACAATTGTTTTTTGTATGAAGTAATTATACGTTTTTTGTTTTTGATGATTTCATTAAAAACCTTATACTTAGTTAATCATTCCTGTCTCGCATCACTTACCTACCTATAATTTCTATTCAAATTCGCTAATATTTTGTAGTGAAAAGTTAATATAGAAACTTATACTTAACTTGCTGTTAGACAATTAACTGTCATTTGATTTCTTATCAGAAGAATGACGTTTGCCTAAAACAACAATATATTTCTGTGAACATGGTCTAAAATTAAAATTATTTTTTTAATACTAATTAAAGATGATAAACACAGACACGTTTTGTCAGAGGTCTTTTTGTTCTATATAATTGCATCTTCATCCCTCTTGTTTTAAGTATGATTCCTAATACCCTCTATAGCCTACCTACATATTTTGAAATACAATTGTATATAGTCTATTTATTGTATATAGTACTATTGTATATAGTGTAAACACTATAAACAACAGTATATTATACAATAGCACAATAGGTATCACATCGATTCACATTTTTGTGAAAATGTGAAATCGATCAAGGACGCACAGACGCAATGGCCCACATCTACGTATTTAGAAGACAGCCAAGTCAACAAGCGAGCAAAAATTAACACGAAACTCCTAACAACTAACGCTTTTTTCTACACCTTGACATGAATTGAATCTGACTAAACATATTACTTTACCTCAATGAATAACGTAAATTTTCATTGAGATACTCAATGTTGTACAATGTTAAGTAGTGTGTAGAAAAGGCTGGAAATCTTAAATCAAGAATGAATCTCTAGTTTATACTAATATTTTAAAGAGAAGATTTGTATTTTTGTTTGTATTGAATAAACTACTGAACCGATTTAAAAAATATTTCACCTATAGAAAGCTACATTACAAGCGAGTAACATAAGCTTTATTTTATAAAGATACGCGGACGAAGTTGCGTGCAACAGCTAGTAGAATATAAATGAATAAAAGAACATATTGTTTCAGGTTAAGAAAAAATACGATAAAATTAAATATGAAGCAAATAAAGATCATACTTGGTGTAATGAGCTTGAGTTCCTGCTTTATTATATTGCTTACGTATTATTGGCATCGTTCTTCACCAATGAATAATCCTAATTTTAAGAGCCTACTGACTTCTACGTTAGGCCCAGTTAAAAATAAAGGAACCCCAATGCAAGATGTGCCATTAGATGAGATATATGGTGATATACACAAAAAGAGTAATGAAAATACATTTGAACTGGATGATCATTATCAAGGTAATAATGTAGTTTATAATAATGTATTTTCAAAGTTCGAGTGAATAGGCATCTTTTGGGTGAGCTAGCTCCATCTTAGGCCTCATCCTTGCTACACAGTTGGTTGTTGGCAAAGAGCAAACCCATCTTTTATAATAAAAAAATTCACACATCAACTAAGTAAGATAACTGACTGACACAAAAATTAGAAATTCTAGGTAAGAAAATCAATTGCCATAGGTATGATGAAACATCACTCGAGAACGGCAGACCAATTTTGCTTTTTTTGTGTTCGTAAATGTCAGGACTAGGTTTGTATGAAAGAAAATACTGAGAAACGACTGTCGGGTCAGCTAGTTTTATATAAAAAAATAAATAAAAGGGCAATGTTGACTTCAAACTCCTTAAGATGTTATCTGAAGACAAGTACAACCCCATCGACCTAAACAAACAAAAAGAGCTTGAAAGGAATTAGGATATACGACAAAAGGTAAGGGACAGTATCCTCATATTCACTGAAGATTAGGATGAGGGTTGAAGACATACCAAAACACAACTACGCATGTTGATTTTATTTCATGGTGGTTGTAGAGGGTAGTTACTGCCACCAGATAGACTGCTTAGTTATTGACTACGGAAAGCAGTATGCAGTGCTTAAAAGAAAATGTTGATTGAAACAAGTTAATTATTTATAGTAAATATTAATTTCAGTACAAATGGTTAATACTGATGGATGCAAAGTACCGTTGGCTATGATTAATTATGAAAAAAACATGAGAAATAACAGCGGAAAAGTAAAAGTACAAAACAGTGGATCCTGCGGCAAGCGTGCGGTGTTCCTTAAGAAATTAAAAAACAATGAAGTCCACGCTTCAATAAAATCTAAAATTATGAGAAAATATCTAAGAAGGAGTGCGTCTTTTCACTGCTGTTATCGGTTTATTCATAGATCAAATCGTCCTGGGTTTGAAGACTCCAAAATACAGTAAGTAGGTATAGGTACAATCATAATTGATACCTATTATGAGATTTTCATTAAGAACGATTTATTTTATTGCAGATACACAAAGTGTACAAAGTTCGAACATGATTCTAAAATTTCATTAGAATACGATTACATAAACGTTAAATGTTATGAATATGATAGACGCAACGGGTCTCACGAAGTTTATGACGATGTTTACGGTTTTACAAAGAAAACTAAAATTCTTCTTACCGAAGCACCTAATTGCAAAAGTAAATATAACATTTTGATGCTGGGAATGGATTCAATGTCTTTACCAAGGTTTGTGCAAACCATGCCTCGGACAGCACACTTTTTTCAGGATAACTTCTGGCTGGGTTTCAGAGGATACCATAAGGTAAGATGTTCGAATCTGTAAGTTCATTTAAAGCTATATGGGATAATTATAAAGACAATAATATTGTTTCAGATTGGCGACAATACGTTTCCGAACTTAATGGCAACACTCTCGGGAAAGAATTTATCTGTCTTATCAAAATCATGCTCCAAAGGAATGGATGAATGCGATGATGATATTGTTTGGAATACGTTCAAAAACTTGGGATATGCTACAGCTTACGGAGAAGATTACCTACGACTTCCAGACACTTTCACTAATTATAAAGGATTCCGAAAAGCTCCCACTGATCACTACATGAGACCTCTGTTTCTAAAAGGAGAGAAGGAAGTAAACAATAAATCTCTTGTGTGTTGCGGTAAAACTTCGTCTGGTCAGCAACTGTTAGATTATGCTTTAGATTTTGTAAACACGTACAGAGATGATGTATTTTTTGGAATCTTTTGGATGAACTCGTTTAGCCATAACGGCAACAGTCGCCCGCAGGACGCGGACAAAATGTTCGAAAACTTTTTCAATCAACTGTCATATACTCGTGTCCAGGACAACACTTTTGTTATATTTTTTAGTGACCATGGTATTCGTTTCGGTGAAAATCGTTTGAAAGTAGAATCGTATTACGACGAACGTATGCCTATATTATTTATATCTACACCTTTAACTTTTAAAGAAAGACATCCAGTGGAGTATAAGAATCTAGCCCTTAATCAATTCCGATTAGTCACACCTTACGATTTGCACAACACAATCCAACACATTAGCCGGATGGCGGTCTGTAGTGTATGTTACGTCTCTAACGCCCCCGAGGCTTGTCCAAAATGCCAAAGTTTATTCGATTTGGTTAGCACAAATCGCACTTGCCAGGATGTCGCTATTGACGATAAGTGGTGTAGTTGCCACAAATTGTATCCTCTCAACGTTGAAGATACACAGGGTATAAAGAGCATCATGTTTGTAATTGCATACATTGAGTCTATGATAAAGTCTATGGAAACAAGACGTTGTTGGAGTTGTTTAAATCTTGCACTAAATAAAGTAATCAGAATACATTTCTACAATACAGAGGACAAATCGAAATTATTTTACGTGGTTGCTTTCACGGTAATACCCGGTAACGTATCTTATGAGGCAGTCGTAATGAAAAAGCAAGAGAAGATGGAGTTAGTTGGGACTATAAGTGTTATATCCCCTTATAGAGGTTTGGGGAAATGCACAATTCGACCCAAAGATCGACTGTTTTGTGTGTGCCAAAAAATCCAAAATTGTTCTTAGTTTTGGGAAGAGTATTTGATATTAAATTCACTTTAATATGTCCTATTTACTTAACATACCTTTGCATTAACCTGTGATAAATTTATTATAAATATTACATTTTATAATTAATGTATTGTGATTCTGATGTTTCCCATTATTCTTCTATGTCTATTAGAATATTATTACTAAACGTGTGTTGTTTTTTTTTTTTTCTTTTATTGCGAGTATTTAATTACCCATATATACCCAACCTTTACACCAAAACTAAAGATTAGTTTATTCTTTCACAGTTTCTTGAACGAAAGGCATTACATGTCAAAATTATAACACCCCGTTTTTGCTCGGGCGTCGGGGGTTAAAAATAGGTTGCGTCCACCCATTCATGGGTTTTGTAATAAAATAGTCTAATATGATGTCATTCCGTTAGCGACTAGCGACAGAGAGGGTCAGTGATACTTCACCAATAACTAGGCAAGTAATTTTTTGTTCTTACGTTAGTTGTGTTCGACTATAGATCGAAAGAAAGCGAAACTTAAACGAACATTTAATCTAGGTTAATATAGTTTCATCAATACAACAGTGAGAACCGCATTCAAACCGGTGAAGCCGTTTCTGAGATTAGCGTGCACAAACGCACAGACAAACATTTTATAAAACTATTTTTTGACCTCTTTTTTTTATTTTGAAAAATATTTCATGTACAGACAGTTTACGATTTTATTAGATATATATAAATAGATAATTGTCGCTGGCATTTCATCCGGCGCCCCTATTAGGTACTCTGACGTTTGGGTCTGGGTGCGCCGCACACTTCGCACCCTTTGCACACACCCTGCGTACAACCTTGGTAATATGGATCGTAATGGGATCGTATAACAGATTATTGTCAACTGAGTGTATACGGTAGACGAGTATATACAGTATTAAGTGCATAGGTGTTAAGTGGATCGACGAGCCATTGTTGAAAACGGATCTGAATATTACGTGTTTAGTTCCACTAATTAGTTATATTGGATAATACGAAATATGTCACAATATACTTCCTGTGTGTAATATCTCGTTGCGGTGTTCATTGGTAAATTACTTCAATTTGGGTTGCAAAAACTGAAATTTTAAAAAAGAATTAAGTTACTGACTTCCATTGAGATATTTAAAGTGAGATTACTGATATTGTGTAAATTGATATAAAGGCAGCATTGTCACGTCAGTGCCGATAAAATCCAAAGCGCCGAAGATAAATGTAGTGTTATGTTTATTAGAGCGATGATTTCGTTGAAATTAAAACAATAATTACATTAAAAAACATAATGTTTCAAAAGTTATTTTTTCTTTTCAAACTTTTTTAAGCGTAGAGTCATTAGCTTAGATCATGCGTTGGGGCCGTTATGTCAGACCTTCAACGGCATGGAAGTTTTGTTTAGAGAAGAGCGGCATTCAATGGTCTCGACTGAACCCTATCAGGCGGCGTATCACCCACACATGTCGATTGCAAATTGTAAACATCGCACGCGATTTTATTTCAAAACTTTAACAAAGTGAAAAATACGTTTTAGCGTAAATAAGTATTTAAAATAGTAATAAAAAAAAATTGTGTTTATAGTATTGAATAACATGAGATACGAAAATATGGTTCAAGTGCACGTAAGAAAATAAAGGTAAGTTAACAGATTTTTTTCAAACTAGCGATCCGCTCCCGGCTTAATATGGAGTTAAAATTTTCAGAAATTCTTTCTTAGCGTCCTTTCTTACATTATAAAATAAACCTATGTTATTAATTTCAGCTTTCTAGACTTAATAGTTTTTTGCATTGATAAGTCAGGACAATAAAATTTATAAATATAGATTAAAGTTTTATGCCCATTTATTAAGATATAATAACAAAAAAAATTGTATAAATTTATAGCACTATTTTTCAATTCATATTGTTATTAACAACATTCATTTACTGAATGTATAATTCTGTTTGTTAAAGATATGAAAACGTTGAAACCGACAAGTTTTCGATAATAAATAACATAATACTTTACTTACTGAAACTTATATTGATTTTTTAACAATGATTTTTAAACACTATCGGGAATACATTATACTTACTCATATTTAAATGAAAATCCGGAACTTCAGAGATACCTACTAATTCTGAGTTCAAAATACTAGATAACTTTTCTGATTGACTTTAGATTTCCGCGTATAAAATTTCCCCTAGTCACGATAATTTTATCGATAAGGACAGTGTGCAAAATATTTTTCCTTCCATAATTCATAGAAACTACATCGAAGTTTTTTTTTTTATTACAATAATTATTCTTTAACCAATTGGAAAAATATTTAATAAATGAAATCAATTTGTAGTTTTGCAATTTTAAACCAGATAATTTTATATTAAAAGTGTTTATAAGTTTTATTTAACTATGTTTAAAAACTAGGTCTTTAACTTTGTTATGAACGATGTGAAATCTAAAACGGAAATCCTTTAATGATAATAATAGTACACTGAAATATTTTGAATAGTTCGCTGCCTTATCTATCATATAAAAAAAACTAATTGCTTATGAGCACTATTTGTCTAACTACGACTTCTTAATATTAATATGGTATGTGCAGCAGCTAGAATCTGCTATTTGCAAAATTTACTCTATTATCAAAATAATAAATAAAGTATTATATTAAATTTTCATGACAAATTAGTTTACGTATAACAACCCATGGGTTAACAACAACAAACCTTCATAGAAAATTTTTCCAGAAAGCTTTAACGTTTATTTTTTTTTTTCAAAAGAGCTGCGCTATATCCCAAAAAGAGGTGTTTGAATTAGACAATATGTATGTAGAGATAGAGGTAACTGGCGCCAATTTTTTAATCGCCAGATTAAAAATATTTATTATAATATTGTGCATTTCTCGGGTGATGCACCCGACATTACAAAAATCTCGATTCGTTGTCACTTATTACAAAAACAACTATTTATAATTTAACTAATATATATTCTTTTAATAAAAACTGAAAAAACATGCAACAACTGTAGATTGACTGCTTATTCAGAATTTGCATATATTTCGGATTCTATACTTATTTAATGCATACAAATTCTGAGCTGTATGTAAGCTTTATGTGTCTATAGAAGAGTAATTGAAAAAATAAGTATGGGAAGGATGGTTATTCGTCTTAATCGTATCTATGTGGATTTTTAGATATGTGGATCTGTTGGACAGTTGTACCTTCTGAGGTCCCTCTGAGATAGTACCGGAAACTTCCAATTCTAACATGATTATTGTATCGTTGAAAAACCGATGGTAAGTAGGTTAGCATATTTTCAATTATTCCTTTTATGTTTACAAAACGTTATTGTTCTTTCTCATTGTATTGTGACACTGTATCGATCATTGTCTTGTGACTATGTTTTAAAATTCTTTTTGGATATTATGCTCTGTTCACAATGGTTCTATTAAATATTTTACTCAACAATGGAGTAAAATATTTAACGTATATAGGACAAAATGTTAAATGGTTATTAAATATATTATACAAATTACTATTATATTTTTTATTCCGAGCAATTTTATTTTTACATGGCCTGAGATGGCCTTTTCTATAAAAACTATTCACAAATTAAAACAAGTATAATATTTTTTATGTATGTATAATAAGTACAAGGAAATTGAAAAATTTATTGTAAATACATAAATTTTTAGCAATAGAACAATGGCTGTATAAATTAATATATGTAAATTTTTATTCTAACTTTTGGCTAGCGTTTTGAACGATGTCTTATTATTTTAAGTATTGATCATCTATTACCTACATACCTTATTTTTTGTTTCTTATTTCAGGGTCGTTGAATAAACGTAAAGGTAGCGGAAATGTTAGCGTGTAAAAATAAAATGGCCGTGTTCACAATAATATTTGGCTCGTGGATCGTCCTTTGTATGTTTTATAATAACATGTTTAACTTAGCCAAGTTAAGTATAAGTGACAGTCGGTTGTTAAGAGGAAAAACAAACAAAATTCACACGTTATCTAGAAGTCTACCTTCATATAATGGTAATTGTTACGATCAATTACATACTATAATACTTTTGTTTAATATTATTAGTATCACAATGATTACAACACAATAATTGATATACAATAGAAGCCGGATATAACGACTCCAGATCGATTACAAGTTCCTTCCGAATCCTTATAATGAATAATTATTGTTTATAACGACTATCCGTTTATTGTGACCTATTTTTGTGGTCCCTTAAAGGTCGCTATAATCGATTTTAACTGTACTTCACATTACCTATACAGGTTCCTTTATAAGCTGAACCCGGACTTGCTTCGTTGCAGCATACGCATGGGGCGCGCTTGGTTCTGGACACTGCTTTTATTTTCTAAAATAAAAGTAGTCCAAGTACCCCTTATATAATAAAACATCAGCTATTTGCCAGTGAAAGTCCCGTCAAAATCAGTCCAGCCGTTTCTAAGATTAGCCGGAACAAACAGACAGACGGATAAAACAACAAAAGTTTTAAAAACAAATTTTTTTTCGTTAAATGTATCGTATAGGTATATGTATGTACTTTGATATACATTTAGTAAAAAGTTTAGTTTAGTTTACAAACAGACACCTAAATTTTATTAGTATAGATAGAGTATAAATAGGTGACCTTGGTATGATTATAGATTTGTAATTGAAAATAATTAAGTGTGTAAATGTGATTTTTTAATTGTTTTTCACTTTCTTTTTTAAAACTCGATTAAGAGAGCAGGGCTCACCGTGATTAGAAACTTCATCTGCTGGCCAAGCGTTTTCCTATTGGACTATTAGCACTACTAAGTCCCTAACCATTAATTACTTTACTTCTCGTTACAGGATCGGAAGACTTTCTTATTGACACACAAGGATGTTATATACCCAATTATATGAAAACGATGGATTTTGTTAAACCTCGATACTTGCACTCAACATGTGGCCAACGTGTAGTGTTTGTAAAAAAAATGTTGGAAAACAACATACAGTTTATCGTAGACGAAGTGGAATTGAAGAGACATAGTAAATCGAAAAACGTTAGCTGTTGCTTCAGATTTGGGAATAGAGCAACTGAAACAGATAGGGAAGATTTTAAAATAACGTGAGTCATTTTTTTTTAATATCAATATTTTTTATGTCAAGGTCTGCAGACAGCATATATTCCCTTTACGTCGAGTTTGGTGAATACACTGAAGAACAAAAATGAAATCTTTTTATGTTGAAAAATTATGCAGGCTGACGCTCCACTTGGTGATAGATGGCTACTACCATAGCCCATTAACACAAGGAACCCCACAGGTATATACTGCAAGGCTGCTGACGATTATAGTAGTATAAAGTAGGGATTAGGAGCTGCCAGTACGAGCTGCCCAATTTTTTGTGTGCCCTGCCAATACTATTTATTTTTTCATATTCCAGGTATTCAACGTGTAACTTATTACGAAATGGCACTACAGTTAAATTGAAACAAGAAGTCGTCAGCGTAGTCTGTATAGACGCCAATGATAATAGTGAAATTATTTATGAGGACGTGTATTTAATATTAAAAAAGATCGTTAAGAAAACAATTAGCGAAAAGAATAAAGCGTGGAACGTACTCATATTAGGTATGGATACAATGTCAAGAGCGCGTGGTTACGAGAGTATGCCCCACACTATGCACTATTTGTACGAAAACAAATGGCTTGACTTCAGAGGTCATACGAAGGTAAATTTCACTTGTAATTGCAAATAAAATTTTGTTTATAACTACTTATCGCTCCGATCTTGCCCGACTTTGATTATCAAAGTTGCCCGGGTACAATCGGGGAACTTAATATATCTACGCGATACCTATATATCCACCTGAAATACCTATATCAGAACAGATATGGACACCGAATATCCATCTGAAATAATAAAACCTCTGAAGAATCATGTACATAACCTTACGAAATCCGCTATCTCTCACACTCTCTTTTCTTATATTTGTTATAGATAAATGGATCTCGCAGGCCATTTGGTGGTACATATAAGTAGCCACTTATTAGCACTTAGCACACTTTCCAGCTGCTCAAAGAGTGCCATGTATATGTTGTAACACTCTGCAAGGTGTTTGTTAAATCTAGTTTTCATTAAAAAAAATTGCTCATTATCATTTCTTAATTTTAAACGCTTTAGCTAACTTTTATGTGGACGTCTATATTTACATATTATAAAATAAATTGAAGAAATATTAAAACACTATAATACACTATATTAATTTATTATATAACGCTGAAGAGTTTGTTTGTTTGATTGAATGCGTTAATCTCAGGAACTACTGGTCGAATTGAAAAATTATTTTTTTGTTAGATAGTCCATTTATCGAGAAAGGCTATATAACATCACGCTTATATTATATAATTTTAGTATAATTTCGATGTGTCAACTAGCGCCATCTGTCAGTGAAAAGTGACATTAAATATAATACTAGCAGACTGCAGACAAAGTCTTATTTGCATATCAGATGGCGCAAATAGCAAATGATTTTTTAAATTTGTTACCATTTTTACCATATTTACCAGCCTGACATGGTTCTACTTAATTTTCAAGACACTATCATAGATGAAGTACCTATAATTGGGATAAAGTAAGGCATAATTTATATTTTTATTTTAAGGTGGGGTCAAACACATATCCAAATATTATGGCAATGTTAGCAGGCATTGAAGCGTCAACGGCATACTCAAAATGTCGCAAAGCAGGAATGAGCGCTTGCAATAAATATCTCATATGGAGCGAATATAAAAAATCCGATTATATGACAGCATACGCAGAAGATTATCTACAACTGCCAGACACATTCTCACCATATAAGGGTTTCAAATCACCTCCAACCGACCACTATACGCGACCATTCTTCTTAACCGGCGAAACAACAAATGGAAATATACTTTGTGCAAAAAAATTACCTTCTGCAAAACATATACTAAATTATGCACACAACTTTGGGAGCTCGTACAAAAACGACAAATTCTTCGGAATGTTTTGGCTCAATTCCTATAGTCACAATTTGCACAATATTCCCTCACTTATCGACACGGATGTTGTGAATTTTTTAGAAAGCCTAATGAACGAAGGCTTATTAAATAATACGTTTATATTTTTCTTAAGTGACCACGGGATAAGATTTGGCAAAACAAGACAATCAGTAGAATCATATTATGAAGAACGTTTGCCAATGTTATTTGTGTGGATACCTCTCCTTTTTAGAATACAATATCCTATGGAGTACTACAATTTGCAGTTAAATCAGAATCGTTTGACAACACCTTACGATATATATGAGACCCTGTGGGACATTCTAAGTAAATCCAATAGCTCTACAGAAATTCTACCTTCGCAGGCATGTCCACAGTGTACAAGTTTATTCGAGGAGAAATCACCAAATCGCACTTGTACGGACGCTATGATCGACGAGAAATGGTGTAGTTGCCATGACTTAACCAAGACTGATAAAAACGATACAGCGGCTCAGATGAGCTTAGAAGTAGGAGTCTCTTACATATACAACAGATCAAGATCGTTGGAGACACAGAAGTGTTATGAATGTAGTGAATTTCAGTTGAAAAAAGTTTTAAGGAGTCATTTTTATGTGGATATTAATAATAACAGGACATATTATGTTATAGCATTTGTGATGTCACCAGGAGACGTCGCTTACGAAGTTAAAGTCAGTACAGACGGCCACGATTATAAGCTGATTAATCCAACAGACACGATTTCCTCGTACAATATAAGAGGGAATTGTGTTAAAAATCCAAATAATCGACCGTACTGCGTATGTAAACAAAGTAATAATTGCAACAAAAAGAAAGTTAAATTAAAAAAAGAGGTTAAGAAAGGTAGGACTTAAAATGTTAAAAAAATATAGAAATTGAAAAAATTATAGATTAGCATTTTTAATTTCATCCCCAAAGACTTTTTTATCCCTTTCATATTACCTATTATCTACTTTTTATTTTAGTATACGCATCAACTGTTTCTGTTATCTTTTTCTTAGACAGAGTAAGTTTTAATAATTCAAGTTCTGTAATGTAATCTGTTTTAAATTCTGAGAGCTTTCTTTTAGTAAATGATAATTTATTGTTCCAAGGAATCGTGAGCTAGGGAAGCGTGCGAGAATTCACCGCCACGACCGTCGTCCCTCGTCCGTGTCGCAGAAAGACACTTCTTTTTTTATGTTAAGATCGACAGACAAGCTGACTGTCCACTTGATGGTAGGTGGCTACCGTCGCTTATAACACAAGCAACGCCATACTTGCAAGTGCGCTGCCAACCATAGAAGGATTAAGCATAAGGGATAAGGAAGGGATGGGATAATGGGTGCATTCATGTTACATATTATTTAATAATAAAATATATAGGTATGTAGTTTCATATCACAAGTTTATTTCTCTAATTTAAAAATTTCACATTGTCTTTCATATTTACAGTTGGGACAGCACTTAGTTTGTCGTGTCTTATCTTGCTAATCGAACTCAAACAATATAATAATTACAATATAATCTCTCGCAATAACATTGATAATTTTATCTTAACAAACACATTTACATTAGAATAATTTAACTAAATATTAAAATAATTGCATTATTTTCAGATTCTTTTTTGTTACTTTATGCTAATATACTCTTATTTGATAAACTCGGTGGAGTGTTTGGGTATATTGCAAACAGAGAGAGCTGAAGTCCGGAGAATAGAGCACCAATTAAATTTGGAATCTGAAAAAGAAATTAAGTCATCCTTAAAACTAATTATATTTAATCAGTGTTCATTACACTTATTACCGTAATATAAAGAAATGCATATCAATTATTTTCAAATAAGTCTAGTTTATTTTCAAAACCATACGAGTGTTCTAGTGATTATGGAAGGGAGCAGTAGGCACTTACTTATATTACAAAACTTTTCTTGGATATCTTACATAAGAGGGACGTGAAATTTTATGCTAAATACAAGAGATCGACTTTTTTATATTATTAAGGATGGCAGGCAGTCTGAGGGTCCACTAGGTGGTGATCCAAATTATTGCTGTTAAAACATTAATATTCTTGTTTTATTTCGAAAATAAAATTCTCTACCGATTTTTAATATTTCACTTTTGCAACACTTTGGTAACGACCGCGCGTGCTCATTGGTCAAATCAAATAGCGCGCGTTCTGTAAATCCTGTAACACGTTTCTGTTGCATTACACGATTTTGCTCACACAAAATGGAGTGTTAAGATGTTACACATCAAAAGTGCAATCAACGCGAATTTTCATGAGATTACATCCAACAAAATATGTATGAAAACTAAATGAGAACTGTATTAAAGTTACCCCTTATGACCTCGCGGAATTCTAGAATACCTAATCCTGAAAATAAATTTTATCCTGCTATGGAATAACAAGTTTCCACATTCAAGAGACTATTAAAGAGTATTACTTTTTCTTCTTTCTTTTTAATTTTAAAGAGTAAGTATTAAGAGGCCGGGAAGGTGCCATAAATTAAAACAAGTATAATTTTACTGCCATTTATAAAAAAAACTTACCACCATAAACACATCAACTACTAACAGTCCGTACATAAACCATAACACTGACACAACAAACCACATGATTATCATAGGAAATGGGAGGCAGTATGTACTCTTAACTTTCAAAACATACACCAATTTGCTCATTGGAGTAATTATTGTCAGTAAAGTAACAACAGAAGCAAGTGTTCCTGAAAATAATAGAACATCACATTAAACAAATGTTTTTGATAATGCATTTTGTTCAATTTTTTTCTTTCATATGAAAATTGTCAACAAAGCTATCACATAAACATCAAATATCAGCTATTGTAAAGTTGTCCATGTTTCCGTTGTAAAATTGTAAAGCTTTCCATAAAAAATATGCACTTTATGAAAAAGGTGTATAAAAGATGAAATTTATAAATAAAATTTTAAGATTTAATATCTAATTTAAAGTTAAAACTTTTTATTTTGGACAGATAGGTAAAAGTATATTATAGGCCAAGCAAATTTTGCCTAAATTAAAAATGCAAAACACTGTAATTTATATTTTAGGCTTTATATTTGGGCCTATTAAGATAGTGTGAAACTGGGGCTTCAAAAAGAATGACTAATTCATAATATTTAATATTAGAATGTATAATTCACATACAATATATTTAACTTCTTTTCTGATGTTACATAATTATATTTCCCCTGTATAAAATGTTTATGTAATGTTAAATGTAATAGTAAATATTAATTTATATAATAAGCCTCATATCATATACCACTGATATTACCAAGAAACACTTACCAAGACTTTTCAAAAGAATTTTATTATCTGTTTCGGTGACAATATGTGCTAGTACAAATGATATAAACACAATCATAACTAATATTTGTTTTATAAAAGACTTCTTCTTGATTGTATAAATATAAAACACATTTGTATATGCAAACATAAGTAATGATCCAATCACGTTTACAACAACTACATTGTTATCTTGTTTTATTATTCCATAAAAAAGCCACAAAATTGACCTAAAAAAATAACAATAAATAAATAAATATGATGTTAAAAATAACAGTAGGCACGTAAAATATGTACCTAAGGTTTAAAATATAAGAGTTTAATTTAAATCAAAGGTAAATCCACAAAAGAGATATTTATCTACCACCCATTCATTACTTATTTTATCATTTTCTGCCTCTGCCACACTTGTAAATACACTTGTAAAATGGTCAACATTATTGTAAAAGGGTCAAATACCAATCGTACTGAGTGTCACCCTGCCTGCCAAGTGTCCAACCACATTGCTATGAGTGACCTAGTTCTTTGAAAAGAATGTTCCGAGCTCATATAAACCAAATCTTTTCAAAGTTCGAGTGAATAGGAAACATAGGCTCGCTCCATCATAGGCCTCACCTTTGCTATACAGCTGCCAAGAGCTGTATAGCAAAGGTGCCAGCCAAGCCACCTTTCTGGCCAAGAGCAAACCCATTTCTAATAAAAAAAAATCACTGTTAAATATGAATATGCTTTTTAAAGCATAACAGCATGTCAATCACACACATGTGGCTTTCAAAACTCACTGATAAAATGTCGCATGTGTTTAGGAACCTCCCCTTTTTAGAAATTTTAGAAGTAATTGGCCCTTAGTGGAACAAAGGTGCAATAATTAATATCAACCTGTGCATCATGCGAAGACACATAACAGACAGATAAATATGTATTAGAGTGAGTGTGTGTGACCCTTAAATAAACCTCATTACCTACAAATAGGAGTAACAAAATAAGTCTTAAGTTTTCTTTTATAAATAATATAACTCAAAAAGTTACCCACGATACAATTCCACATATAAATGGTAACGGCGAAGCTTCACCTGTGGTTTTATCCTTCACATACTGTTTACAAACGATTCTGAAAGAAAGAGAGATAAAATTTTAAGAACTTTGTGTATGCACTATACTTGTTCTCTTCTCTATCATAAGAAAATAATACTACCTATTTATTTCTATTAACTTACATGCCAGATAGAAATTGTAATACATTGATGGTCACTGCTAAATTACTAACAATAGTAAACGTTGAATACATTCTTGTATTTAAAATATCAAATAAATTCTGTTAAAAGTAACATTTGTTTACGTTTTTAAATGTAATACACCACAGACTTTAAATATTTAAATGTCAAGTCTATTGTCACATCATCTCTGAGCTTAATTCAGAACCTAAAACTCATTCAGAACACTATTAATTTATTTAACCCAGAGAATTTGAAATGTCTGTAAAAATAGATATAACACGCATAAAGATTTTATTCCGTATTATTTCTGAGGGAACAATAGAAAATTTCCTGGTTGGAACATTTCTTTGGATTACATTTATTTCGTTGTAATGGCAGAATAATAAACATTACCTAATTATCAAAAACATTAGAATTATTGAGAATACTACTGGGATTATTTTATGAAATGCGGTATACTGAAATGCACAGACTGTGGAGACAATAATAAAACTCGAATAGGAAATTGCTTTATAAAACTAAGTTTGAATATTTAAACTCCAAATGCTACACATGCATTGTTCTGGTCAATTTATGAACTGTCTTTCTGCTTTATTCTGTGTAGTGCCTAGGTGTAGTGTACCTTTCATCCTACAGTCTACTTCTTTTAATCAGTTGTCAGTAGACATTGACAGTTGACACTGACAAAATAGCTGTAATGAATGTTACTGCTGTGCTGACATGAGGACTTGAGCAGTATGAGCACTGAGTAGGCACTACTGACCAACCAGTCATGACATAAATAAATACAAAATAACTTGTTTACTTTGGTTAGTTAATAACATATTTTAAAATTTAATTGCCCATTAATTCAAATCCATCATACTAGCATCACTTATAAATGTAGAATTCCTTATATTTATACTAAGCTATGCTGTGGATTAGATGATAAATAATCATTGCGTTTTTATATAAACCATGAAGTCCTTCAAGCTTATAGTTCACCAGTCCAGTTTCAGTCGTAAGTTATTACTTATTAAAATATTTAATTAATCATATTTGTTGTCACCGTGTTATTGTAGCAAATATTCATCCATCAAAATTTGTTCCCAATAAATATTAAAGGTTAAGGCTAAAATAACATGAAATATTATTACAGATAATATTCTGTGTCGAGCCTGTTTCCAACTGTTTAAGTATTTATATTAAGTTAAAAATTTATTAATAAATTGAACAATATATAAGATTTTTAAAGGATGTAACACATACAGTGAAGGGTTCTTGGGCATTTACTAATACACACAGCTCTCAAGCAATTTTGATACACATGTAAAAAGTATGAGAATTAACATGGAGTTTTTATTGCATGGGTTCTTTTAAACTCGTCCATATTTTCCTTTAAGCCTTACATAATATATTTTAAACATAATAACATCCAAAATTCAAAGAATGCTTTGTTTATTATTTATTTGTATTTTTATACTTGACTATGACATTCAACTATATTTTCAGCTGTCGATCTGATAATAAATCTCAAGGACTATCCTGGTTTAAAAGAGAAAGATATTGTGGAGATCTATCATCCTGAAAATGACTATCCAAGATTATTACTTCAAGTTACTAAAGCAGATGCAACAGGAAGAGGAAGAGGTATTTGTCTGAACTCATAGACAATGACAAATTCATTGATAAGAAACCTATGAAATTAACAAAACATTCAATTAGTGTCATAATGTCATTATTTATTTTAATATAGGTACTTAATAAATAAGAATGTTATCTTATCATAGTGGGTCCAAAACTCTTGGACTCACTAAGTCATTTATTCTTATATTTGCAGATCTGAGGTTACACTATTAATATATTATGTTGTAGTATTCTTATTTTTTTAATAAAATTATTCATTAATATGGATCAACTGTTTTCTTTTAAGAAAATCTAGTCTACATTTTTGGACGTTTTTGAAAATTAATAGTATTATAATTGTATAGTATTTATAATATTAGTATAGATCGAAACCTACTAATATTATAAATAGCGAAGATTTGTATGTATGTAATGAATAAACTCAAAAACTACTGGACCGATTTTAAAAATTCTTTCACCTTTTTTCCCATTAAATCTGCAATCAGTCTGTCAATTCTTTCACCTATAGAAAGCTATATTATCAGCGAGTTACATAGGCTATATTTTATAAAGTTACGCGGGCGAAGTCGTGTGCAACAGCTAGTTAATAGTATAAAGAGGTAAGATTTAATGTGCACTTATATAAAACATAAGTTGAACACACACAATACTCTACACATTATTCATATGCTTTAGTTGCAAATGTTTGTTAATGAATTTGACATGTTGTTATTATTATGAATGTTATTATTATTTCAGACACCATTAGTGTTGAGCAAAGCATAGCGAACACATTCCAACTGAAAACCTTTACTGACGTCTATGTGAATGTAGTTAATGTTGCTGATGTCGCACTTGATTCTTTAGAGCTTACTTTCAAAGATCAGTACGTAGGCAGGTCAGAAATGTGGAGGCTCAAAAATCATCTGGTGAGAACAACTTATTTTATGTCAGAGTGTAAAAAAAAACTAAACATATAAACGATTACTATTATATTATTCTAGTGACCCGCTCCCGGCTTCGCCTGGGTGTATTTTTTATATATACAAACCTTCTCTGTTGATCTCTCTTTCCATAAGAGAAAACCGATTCAAAATCGGTCTAGCCATTTTTGAGTTTTTGCCAGACCAATATATGGCGATTGATTTTTATATTATAAAACATTACCTATAATAAATTGTATGTATCCATTGAAAGGTTGGGACTTGCGTCTATTTAAATAAGAAGATAGAGCACTGTGGCGCAGCAATACGCTGTCAGGTGTACGAGATGTGGTCGCAAGGTGACCGAGTGGCGTGTGGTGTTATCACAGAGGAAACTAAGATAGTGTTCAGGTCATCCACATCAATGGTTTATTTGTTCATTCAAATGTCCTCTGAAATGTGGGACTTCGACATTCACGGAGACTTATATTTTGAGAAGGCTGTAAATGGCTTCTTAGCTGACCTATTTGCTAAGTGGAAGGTAAGTGAAGAAACGTATTCACAAACAGATCTGGTTCCTTTTATTATAATATAACTCGACGACACCTTTGGTCAAGTGGTTAAGGTCCTCGCTTTAGCACTCTTACTTGGAGGTGCTAGGTTCGTTTACCGTCAAGTCGAACTTTAAAAATAAAACTTCTTAAAGTTGGCTTTGGTTTGGGTGCTCTCAGTAGTTTAAGTAGTAGCAAGGCACATAATATTTTACAGTCATAAATTGGACAGCGAGCCTGGCGACAGTAACCATTCCCTTACAGAAGACCACCGTGAGATAATAGCATTTGTGTTGTGTTTTAGTCAGTTAATAGGTGAAGGAGCCACAGAAAGTCAGAGATTAATTTGGTTTGAGGCTTCTGTGGGAAAGTGGATTGTACAAACCAACTCTTCAGATTTATTATATTTGTTTGTATAGATTTTTGTTGCTATTGATTAGCAAAAGAGTTTTAAGGATGCTCTTATATTACAAATAACGATAAGAAGACTAAATTATATTTCCAGAAAAACGGAAGCAACCATGAAGTCACAATAGTTTTATTTTCAAGAACATTCTATAAAGCTAAATCACTGGAAGAATTCCCCCAGCACATGAAAGAGTGTTTGCAAAAGGATTACAGAGGGAGATTTTATGAAGATTTCTATAGGTATGTTAAATGAAAAAGTTAAAGTTAACTAATCACCTTCTTAGTGTGCTGTTGTATTTAATCTTTAAGTTTTTTTTTTGTTGTAAATAGGGTAGCTGTTCAAAATGAGAAGTATGAAGACTGGTCAAACGTTCTACTTCAGTTAAGAAGGCTATTTACTGATTATCAAAAAATAGTTCTTCAATATCACGAGAGACCGAACATGGAAATACCGACTGCGATAAACTCAACTGCTGCTCAGGGAAACTTTCTTGAAGTACTTAATATGAGCTTGAATGGTAAGTTTGTAAATGTCATGTAAAGTCGGGTCTCCAGCAAAAGTTTTATAAGAACAAAATCGTTTAAATCAAAAAGAAGATGGTTTACACTACAAATTGGGTCTGACCGGTCCTATTTAAACTGTTTCTGACCGGTCTTATTGGAGTCCATTCTCCATTACAAAGTAGTCCTATGTCCAGTAGTGAATATATTCTCCAGCTGAGATGATAACGCTGTCCATTTCGTAATGCGTTAACTTGAGTTCTCGTAAGGACGTGAAAACAATTAAATAGGCTTGTAGCGTCTTTTGCATTTTTTTTTAATTGTTCCGATTTGGAAAAAAAAGATTAGATTGATTAGAGATTGCAACACGGTATGTTTCTCAATCCGGCCGGGCCCGGTAGCATTCGTCGCCAAGCCGACCGGGTTAATGTGTTAGCGGTGAAACCTTTAAAGTATTTTATGAAAATTTGCTATATATGAATAGAAAAAGACAATGATTCAAGGTTACGAATTAATATTTATTTCAAACTATCAAATCAACAATAATCAGTCTCACTCAAAGTCTCAAAATCACTGGTTTAAAACAGAATTGATTACTTTTACTTGTGGTATGGACGGAATAGTAACATTAGTATTAGTAATTATTAATTTTTATTAGTTTAAGCAAGCAGGTCTTTCTCTTTACTCCTTATAGTGTCTATTTGAAAACATAGTATTAGAATTTAGATTAAGGAACTAATAACGCAGCTTAAAGTACTAAACTTGTCTTATCAACTTAGATTAGATAGATGAATAAACTTTGGTAGCTTTGGTATAAACAAAACAAAGTCTTATTTGCTAAAAGCAAAATATTATGTTTTTCCTTAAACTTTAGCTATTAAGACTAGTGAGTGGCAATTTTCTACGAGTTGGCGCTCTCGCCTCCCTCCCGCGGCGCTGTTTTCATACCTACCGGGTCCGATGACCGGGCCCGTTTTGCAATCTCTAGTTGTGATGTTAATTAAGGCTCTATTTGGCAGTTTTGAACTGAATAAAATTAACTAGTGGTCGCCCAGTGGTCGAAATTAGACCGTAATTGATTTAATTTTTAAGCACTAGGTACTAGGTATTAATCTCTTCTTAGTTTGACCACAGACATGGCCATAAACAATAGTGTATAAATATTACATACGTCGTGTGCGTGTGTCAAACACGCGGCATTGTGTGTAATTTTTATTTTAATGTATTTCTAATGCATATTATATAAAAATATCAGCTTTCTTCAGTCCTTCTCCGTATGAATTTTGAGTGTACCAAATTTCACAGGCCACAGGCACAATTGATAATATAGATGTATCAATAAATTTTTCAGTATTTGAAAAACACTATCTGGACCGATGTTTCGACCGCACGGGGCAACTGAGTGTCGTGATAACTCCGGGGGTGGGAGTGTTCGAAGTGGATCGCGAACTGACCAACGTCACCAAACAAAGGATCATAGACAACGGAGTAGGAAGCGATTTAGTTTGCGTCGGGGAACAACCGTTGCACGCCGTCCCGCTGCTCAAGTTCCACAATAAAGACAACAATTTGAACTCTATAGACGACTACTCTATGCCGCATTGGATCAATTTGTCCTTCTACTCGACCAACAAGAAGGTCGCGTATTCGAATTTTATCCCTCGCATTAAGTTGCCACCGCGCAAAAGCCAAGAACCCCTGAAGAAAATGTACGAAGATGACAAGAAAGGGAAATTGTTGAAAGAGGATGAGTACATGCATAACTCCATTTATGACTATGACGCGTACGACTCTCAGGTTTTCCAGTTGCCACCAGCTCATAGCACTTGGTAAGTAATGTTTAATAACAAAATATTGATATTTTTAAAATGAATACGTCTTTTAATTTTCATTGTTGGAGGCAATTCAGAAAACTGATGATAACAAAATCCAGAGGATACGGTTTAATGCTGTAGCCTATTATCTACGTCCAAAATTTAATTACTTTTTTGTATTGGTGTGGCTCTTAACGATGATAATATTAACATTATAGCGTGCAAAGAGTCCCGCGAACGAAGAAAACTTCAGTGGCAGGATTAGAGAGTATAAACAGACGGAGTCCGCCGTCGTCAATACTGCATCAGAGAAAAATGTCCGACCCCGACATTCACCACAGCCTCGCCGATATACTTTCTAATGGTAGTAAGTAGATTTGTCCGATATTCGTATGAAAGTACATGCAACTAAAATTTACATATAAAACTAACATAAAAATATAAATACCAATTATATAGTAACTAGTAACTACGTTTATTATGATTCTTTGTAAATTTATTGATGAAGTGTAAACACGTTTGTGAATTTCAACTAACGTTATGCCCGTTTTCACCATCAGTCACCTAGAATTAAGGAACACGTAAAGCCGACTGCATGAAGCGCCGGACCGCAAGGCGTAGTGCCCTGAATGGCCGGCTTAAATAGTAGTTAGGCGTTCCCCTAACTCTAGGTGTATGTTGGTGAAATCGGACATGGATGTTGATTGAGAAAAACCGAATGTAAAGGCAAGCGCGGCGCGCAGTCAAACGGTGACGTGACGGACGGCGCTCACCGGCCTGTGGTGCGCACGATGCGAACTGGCCGCGCCCTCATCAATCCCTTCGACCCTTCGCACGTTACCGTTAAGCTCACCAGCAACAGGAGGCGTTGGACCCACATATTCCCCAAAGGTACCTTACCAACCACTTTATACATTCCTAAACTGTGTCATTTGAAGCCTTAAATAGCTTTTTTTTTGTATTAATTCAGACACATCTTAATACATGCTGAAATATAAAATTCTAAACAGATTTCTTTGTAATTTTGACATAAGTTGAATTTAATATGGTCGTTTTCGGTGAACTTTTATTAGTTTAGTTTAGAAGTAGGACACGTATTATAAAAAAAAATTGTATCACCATATTCAAGCAAGCATGTGGTGCATCCAATACATGCTGTGTTTTTTTTATGGTTCTCAGAGATACGCGATAAGCTGCGGAAACAACTGATTTACTTTAAATACAAATATACATCTCTGTATCACTAATAATAATTGTTCAAAACCCATTAATTGAGCCACATTAATGTCATTTACACATCAAAAGTACTAAAAACCGATTGTGCGTACACAAACATGCTGTGCTCAATATATCAATTAAAGTGCGTGAGGTAATTTATTTGTTGTTGACTGTTGTCAGGGCCGACGGGTGTACTGATCCAACAGCACCACTACCAGGCGAGGCCGGCGGGGGAACCGACGCCACCCGCTCGCGTCGACAACAAGGACAACACCCCCAGCGCACCACACAACAACAACAGCAACAACAACAATCACTCTGTTTACCAGGTTGACGGTGAGTTATTAACGCCGATTTTCAATAAAGTATCTCTGGTTACGGACAGATAGCTATCAGATCTTTTATCTATCTTCAAATTGGGTTTCACAAGCTCCAGTAACAGCTATCTATCTTTTGCTAAGAGGCGATAGGCGATATATATATATATATATATCTAGCCCTCTCGTACGTTCCTTTGCATGCATATTTACCATGAAGCAAGAAAAAAAACTCAATAAAATGGACTTCAATAAAATTGTTACTGTTACCAATATATTAAGCACTACATAATTTACAACTTCATATAATAAATAAATGTTATTTTGTTAAAAAAAGTACCATTATTTATTAAAAAGTGCTTGATTGGAAATGTCGGAACGGAACGTCTCTGTATTTTTTTGATTAACAGCTGTGACTGTGACATTGGTTTGTGGTTTACAATTTCACAAACACTAAATAAAATCTCCGAAAGAATAATTTTTTATTTGTACATTATTCTAGTAGCATAAAATATACTTAAAATTGCTTTTTGCAAATGTTAAAAACTTAAACTTTTTTACTTTGACTTTATTAATGTTTGAAGCAGTTTAAATATAGGTAAATACTACGAAAATACGAAGATATGAGTACCGTAAGTATCGTAATGTTATAAGTTGTTTATTTTTATAATCTTAAACGAAACTCATAAGGTTGTTTTTTCATAAGTTAAATTATAAATTTGTTTGGTTAATCTAATACGAGTACATAATTAGTTAAGTTGTTATTTAAATATAATAATTATACAACAATTTATACTGAAGCTAATTACTGCCAACCATCCAGATAATAATCCAGCTAATAATATTAAGATCCAGCTGGACAACTAACTACTACCAACCGAATCAATTCTTACCTCTTATTTTTTTCTGTAATACATAAATATAACATATAACATAACCAACTTTTTTAAAAGTGTTGTTAGCGGAAAAAAATCTTAGATGTTATGCAGAATTTGAAATGAAATGAAAATTAACAATAAGTCCGAATTAGGCTTGCAAGAGTCGTTTACCATGTTACAGGTAACATGATGAGTCGCAAGCGAATGTTGAGCGCCTCGGGCGCTTTGGCCGTAGTGGGCACGTCGTTAGGCACACCGTTAGGCACACCGTCCACTACGAACAACGCATCGCTGGCCCTTCTTTGGGGCGCCACCGGCGAGCAGGAGTGGACGCCGGCCCTTACTACCGGTAAGCATCTATACCATTTTTTGTTTGCTCTAATTTGGACTGCAAAGCGAAAATATTATCTTCTTGAATTTTCTGAAAACTAGTTAAAAGTTTGATTAAGATTTGTACCGAAATTGTAAACATAAGCATACATAAATATAAATATGTATACTAGTTTTTTTTTAAATAATTATTCTAACAATATTATCCATGTAAGCATATTGTGACCAAATCTGATGTTGTATTTTGTTGTATTACGCTCGCATTATGGCATATTACTTAAAATAAATCGCCTCTTGCTTGTGTACCATTGATACTTTTTATTAAATGGTTTGTCCCAATTCTTAATAAATTTCTTCTTGAATAATATTTCATAATACCAGCCTTTTAAGTATTATAAACATTAACCTAAACAAAATAATAATAACTGTATATCGAAGAGATATTTACTAGTAAAACCATTTACTGGCTCGCTTTGTTAAAATGTTACAGGTGTTATAAGCAAATAGATACAGATTTGTTCAGAATAAGTTTGTAGGGTTGAAGACTCCTTAAATGTAAATGAATCATCTAAGTATATTTTAGATGGTTAATTTACACACAAAATTGAATCATTCATTTAACCAGCAACCATTTTAATTTAGTTTTAAATGTTCACCTCATTTCTGATGTTTCATGACATGGTCGTTGAAAATATATCTTCAAACTGGAACGTTGGGGACACAAAGCGAACCGAGCCATAGGTTTGATATCCCATTCATTGGATTGCATCAAGTAGTTAATGCATACTGTCTTTAAATTAATCGTTTAAGCATTCACTATTAGAAACGACACTTACACGGTTCGATAGCTCGACCACACATCCCACTGATTACCATCTACTAATAACCATACAATTATCTGCATAAAATTGCCCTTCGGAAAGTTAGTATTTTCTTATCAGCCAGAATGTGCAAGTCCAATCTGTTGATAAAAAATTAAATTCTTGTAGATAAAATTCTTGGATGTGGTTGATATAATGAATAAAGAAGCTTTTAACTTTGTTTAAATTTAGTCATCAAAACTAATTCTATAGCATTCATAATGGACGTATAATTTTACTCATACTGACCATCCATATTAGAAGAGACAGTGGATTTTGTAAGTCTGTTTATATATGGAGGTAAATTTCCGGAACCATTGTATTCTATTTGAAAAAAAGTCTTTCACTATTTGACAGTTACAATACACATGGACATAGGTTATATAAGTTATACTAAGTCCCTCAATTGCACCCGTGGGAAGCCGAGATGCGTCGAACACGTGTTATTATAAAATAAGTAAAGATTATGAAATAATTTCATAAAAACTATGCATAAGATGAATTAAGCTCAGTGGGTTGAAATCCTACTGATTTCACTGAATTAGATGCAGTAACGAATCCCGGTCGCTACTGAATTGCTTGAGTATTTTTTTATTTAATGTGTGGATCGTCGTTTCTGAGAAAACTACCAATGTTCAAATATCAAACCAATTGTGGACTTTACCCCGGTGAACATTTATCGATATGCCCCATAACATCTAGTGGGTTGTGTGGTCGATGGTTTATATGTTTATAGATGATATTAGAAAAACAAGTGACATCTCTTTGTCGTGACTGCTTAATTCACGCTCTGGGGAACGTTCTAATACACAAATGAAATGCATTTATCAAGCAAACATCGTGCCCTAAATATTTGTAAAGGTACACGGGCTTTTTCAAATACTAAGCTTCACGTAAGTGCATGTTTCTCAATGCAAGTAGAATATCTTCTGGGGTGACAATCTTAAGGTATTTTACTAGTCGCATTACCTTTAATCTGTTTTTCATCCTCAATGTGCTTGTTGTTCTAATTGCATTGGGTCATTTATTTATTATAATATTACAATATACATGCTTCATTAATACAAATGTTTCCAACTTCATGACAATAGAACAGCCTTTTGTATTGAATCATAATTCATCATTGGATTTTAGTCTGTGTATTACCGGTAAATGGTTCTTTAATTTTATTTATAACATACATCCAAGCATTTCGACAGGAATAAAGAATGGGGCTTCGCTCGCTGAATCAATCTGCTTACTGTAATTATCCAACACAAACATTACGTAGATATAGGACCTTTCATTTCACCCTTGCAGAGATAAAATTGTTATTGGAAATGCAATTTTTCTCCCGGTGTCTTAAGATTTATATTTAGATGAACTTGCTGTTCGTCAGGTGTGGACTGGAAGTCTCTGACGATCCCTGCATGTTTGCCAATAACAACCGACTACTTTCCCGATAAGAGATCCCTACAGAACGACTATCTGGTCTCCGATTACAATCTTCTTCCGGACGATGTGAATGCGGACTTTGCAAAGAATAGAGCCATATACAAGAAACCTCTCACCACTACGCAAGTTTTCAAAGAATTGGTGTCGCAGAGACTGGCTCAGGTCAGTGGCATTTTGTGACCAAAAAATTAAAGTAAATTGGACACCTCAGTTAAAATACTGTCGGTTATGCTTCATTATGTTAAAAAGTTTATTTATCTATTTATTAATAGGTACACTAAAAACATGTTTAGTTAACATTAACATTACGTTAAAGTTATTTATCGCATGTAATTAATTTAATATTTATTATCACATTTAACAAAGATTAGAATTATTTAACAGAAGAAATTTATTATATCCGCTGTATTCTGTGACAGGGATTTCAGTTGATAGTGGGCGTGAATGAAAACGAAGTGATAGAATCTCACTGTCCGTCGACGCCCGTCCCTCCGCCGTCGAAAGTGGCCCCGCAGAGTGGCAAAGCAACAAACGCTGCGTCCACTAAGAGATTCCTGCTCTCCATTGGACGAATATTTCACAAGTTGACTTTGGTCGGATCAACTATCACCGTGACACGATACAGACCGAGGTAAATTTCTTTGTTTCTTTCTTTCTAAAGGTGGAATTCGGATCTTGACGACTGTGACTTTTTTGATGTTACATGTAACTTTCAGACACCCATACCCGCCGTTCAACATCCACTATCGGTACCGATTCCACGCACCTAACCATGACACTTACGAGGTCTCTTGGGTCTCCTTCACTACGGAGAAATTGGAGAATTACAACTGGAATTATATGGACCACTACATATGCACTCGTGGAGACACCGACTTCGCACTTGTTGAGGTATTGCTTGACTGGAAAGGATATTGTGTTACAATATTACAGATAGAAATATTTCCCTTTACAAGTAAAATGAATATTTCAACATAAACTTTTTAAGGCATTGAAGTACTGGCGGTTCCGTACTCTGCTGTTGCCGTTAAGCAATCCAGCCACGAAACAGATCCTCGAAGACGAGACGACCCATTGCGACATCTATCTCACGCCCACGCGCCACGACCTCCACTTGCTCACCGAGGGATTCCTCAAAATGACCGAAATGTACTTTAACAAGGTCAAACGACCCAACAAACAAAGGGTAAGTATCGTTTCCGTCCGCCCCTATCATCGTCCCTCAAACTCAAAGACCCAAAATACCTTAACAGACAGACAACAGAACTATACCTTAACAGACGATCTCTTATCGATCTCTTATTGCTGCTATTCAATCCCTAAAGATGTAAATTAAGTCTACATCCTTTATTTCGTTAATACGTTAAATGAGAGCTATTTTCAGTGCGTGAGTAATAAATAGGATATTTTTGTGTATTGTTGCAAAGTTTTCAACTTTCCATGGAAAGTGACTGGTTGGAATCACGAATCACATCAACTTCTCGGCTAAGAATATTACAAAAATTATTATCCATTTTTCATATTAATTTAATATTTTTCACCGACTTTTTTTATATTATTGTAATTCTTAAATATGTCAAATTAATAAGAATGTCCATCTGATTGTATATATAATATAAATATAGTTTTGTTTGTGTAATTATGTTTGTATTTGATGAAAAAAAGAGCATGGATATTATATTTGCACTGAAGTTGTGTAACACTGTAGATAGTTACTACTGCACTGCATGAAATATATATATATAACACATATAACTTTGAATTTTAATACAAATTTAACATAAAAGTAAATATAAGTAAAAAATTGAACTCAAACATGATTTTTTTTAATTCTAAATTTTTTTATGTCGTCGCATGAGTTTTGTTAAATTTTAAAGACTTGTTGTTTTTAATTTCCCTGCATTTTGTAACTGAATGTCGAAGTGCACGAAATTCTTAAATGTTTTAATTTTTAAAGTGGATTATTTTTATTTTGCACCTCGTATTCAGTGTAATATCCTGTTTGAGTCCACATGCAACTCAACTCAACCTTGAATCAAAGCTCGCTCTTTGTGAATCAATCGAATCGTGACGCTTTGCATCATGGAACAGAGTCGATACGAAATCGAAATATAAAGTCATTAAAAGGCACCATTAGCAACTGTTCTCATACAAACTTCGTTGGACCTAATCTCATGAAATATGCGTTGTGTTATTTGTTGTCTAGCCAAGATCAATTTCAATTCAAAGAATTCAAAGACTCTTTACTAGTTTTACAGATTCGTTTATGAGACAAGAAAATAACTTCTTCGATACATCTTTAACACTTAAATAGAGTATATTTTTTATTAATAATATAATGAATTGAAGAAAACAACGTATAATTAATGAAATTATGTATTTCGAACCAAGTTTGTTGCGGCAGCCTTGCACTAATGATTAGCCTTAAAGCCTCGAGATCTTCGTCTCAATAACGTTGTTGCGGCGCGTGGTCGAAATGAGGCGACATTCCGTGAGAAGTTAGTGGCGCTCGGCGTTTCGCTTGTCGACGGGCGTAGCTCAAAGAGCTACATAGAAGCACATAATGTCTGCGAGTGTATAGTCGTATCGCTACGGCGTAGCACTGGTTACGGGCGTAGCACGATTCAGGAGTGTGGGGTGCAGATGGCGGGCGCTGTGCCGGCGGTGATGCCTGCAGACGCGGCCCTCACGCAGCGCCGACACTCCACCTCATTCCTCAGCCGCAGTGCTCAGGTACCGCCTCGCTTCCGTCGACCCTCTCACTCCCTCCTCATTGACTCACTCATCGAATCTTTGTTTCTCATCTTCGCACCGAATTCATCGATTCTTCTATTTTCAAACCAACCTTAGAGCTCACACAACCATGGACGTAGGATATAAGCAGGACTGATTGCTTGAAAAAATTGCATTTACGAAAATGAAATGTATTACCGATAATTAAAGTATATTTTTCATTGCGCCTTATACAGAGGCTAATCCGAGCCGAGAGAGAGAGCCAAACTGAGGCCGTGTGTCTCTTTCTTACATCTTGCCAGACTAAAAAAATGTAGTTTATTAAAAATTTAAATTCAAAAATCTTAGTTGTAACACTTGTATGTTATTTGTACTTAAATTATTATAATAATTTTTAAGTAACGTATTATAATCACATTAATTTCGTTATATATTCCTAAATTGCAAAAAGTTAATATTTATTGTTTTATACCTATTTTATAAGTATTTTATTTTCTACTGGTATCCCTTTAAAGTGTCGTGACGGTAAATGGCCATAAATTTGTAGCGTTGGTGGATATGATTATGTACAATTAGGTGCAAAACTATTATAAGCAATAAAATGAACAATGCGAAAATTACAACTGGTAAAAGTGGTGCTTAATTCAAATTTAAATTTTATAAAATATTTATAGGTATTTAACATTTAAATTTGTCTCACATAAAAATCTTACTATCACTATTAGAAAGGGATATACAGCCTCTCTACTACATATCCTGCTCGGCTCGCTTTTTAGCTGAAAGTAATCTATACTGCTTATTATATTAGATCCATGCACACAACAGCTTTATTTTTTAACATATCATACGCCAAAAATTGTTTTACCAGGTAATTCGAGAAATTTTCTATTAATGTTGATCTTCCCGGCTCTGCACTTGCGTGTATTGGATTGGTTTATACATAATTGAGAAATACATCTCACACATCACATTAAATTTTAGGTAAAAAAGTTATACCGAGTAACCTAAAGAGCTGCATAAATAAATTACATCTAGACAAACCGTTTCGTTGATTGGTAAGTTTTAGCAAAATACCTGGTGAGCACTGGGCGCGATAAACCGAAATGAAATCTCCCCGCTTCCACACAGACCCAGTCAATTAGGAAGCACAGGTTAAAATATAGGCGCTCGGTAAGCTTTTGGTACCGAGCATACTGAGCATGCCGATACCACGCCGACGCTGTAGAAAGTAAAGAAGGGGCCAATGTGTTAACCTTCGCAATCTTACTCATTTTTAATCATTTCATCTCACTGAACCTCTTTTCGGTATATTTTTTCCACCGCTGATTCTCGTCTTCCTTACAAATACGTATTTCTTCTGATGTCATATCCTAGAACCTTTCCTCAACATAGCGAGTATACTTTATTTGTCAAATCCCTCAAGAACATGCTTAATTGTTTCGGTTAAAATAATTATATCGCCAGGACCGGTTTCCTGTTCGAGTTCTACTTACAATTTTTAATAAAACTGTCACCGCCTATGTCAGTGGAACGAAAGCCTTACAATAATCTTAAAGGTGCGTTTCTATGCCCTGCGGCAACGAGTCCGACAAAGGCAAGCGGTAGCGCCAGTTGTTGCGACTAGACGACGGAATTACATACGTAAGATCATCTGCTGTAGCTAATCGATATAGTAAGGTTATGACAAATTAAAAGGATAACATTATGGACCTTTTTTGTCACAATCAAGAATTCAAATGTTTTTTTTATCAAAGTTCGTAAAAGCTCTCCTCCATTCTGTATCTATTTAGAAAATAATAATAGAACATTAGTACACAACCTTTAACTTTTTTAGTTTATTTGTGAAGACAATCGAGGCCAGTTGCGTTTGTCGTCGCAACCGTTTGCCGTTTTTCGAGTAACATGGAATCGCACCTTTATATTATGATATAGTTATTAAAATATATACTGTAACCATTAATTTATAACACTAATTTTATTTTCAATAGATACGGTATATTTTATTTTTCGCAAAATTATCGTTCAAAATTTCGTTTCAACTTATTAGTTTTTGTGGCGCATACATTGGCTATAAATATAAAACATAAAATGATTTTACAAGGTTTGTATTGTGCGTGTAGATTTGAAATGCTGATTTTTAGAATGGTGTGGCGACTTACACTTAATCTTTGAAACATTTTTTATAATTAACTATAAAAAAAAAATAACGCCACATAATATAATAACTTTAATTCATAACCTTTGATTTTCTGGGACCAAAAGGCTATAATGACGAGCACTTTTTTTTTGCAATTCACGTTTCTATAAAACAAGTATCATGCGTAAATATTTGCACCGCTTATTATGAAACGCAATTATTGCACGTATTGCACTTTTGATACATTTGCTGGCTTATTTTGTTTATTTTATACAGAGTTTATAAGTAAGAAAATATAATAGATGTTAAAAACTTTCGAATTTTATATGGAGCTTTTTTTTAAGATCAGATAAAGTAGAGTACATTCTGCTTATAATAAATTTATTATTATTTTTTAAAATACTTTTTAATACGTTGCAGAAATCCCTAAGATGTCCTTCTTAGATAATATTGTTTAATTTAAAATATAATCACATTAAAACTTAGATAGATATATAGAAGAAACCTCTGTAAATCATGCATAGAATAAGAGTTTCTCATTCCATTCTGACAATCTTGATTGATTTTGATAGATATCTCTTAGAGCGTATTTTTTACAATAGAAATAAGTGTATTGATCTTAAACGGAGCTCCAATTAAAACAGTTATCTGTAGAAAGATTCTAAAGCATTATATTTTTAAAGTGTTATATCGTAATGTATTGTGTGATAGACGGGTGCATCGAGTTCGCCGTTCCGCGAGCGCCTCGGCAGTACTCGGTTACCGGATCGTCCGCGACTACGACTCGAAGCTATGTCAGTACTATATCTGTATCAGGCTTTATTAGTTACATATATGCTCGGTACAGAACTCTCCTTTATGTGAGTAGGTATGGACTACACTCCGCCGTCGTCATATCATATCAATGTTATAAACGAATCCAAACCTTTTGTTTTTGTAATAAGAACGACCCATGTACTAATAAATTCCAAACATTCTCAAGTAAATCATACCGAACTTTAAACACGTAACATAACTACATAATTATATACTTCAAAATATTTTATAGATGTGCATTTTATTCTCGTTCTGCGATACACATAAACAGCTGTATTTAAAAACTCTATTGAATCTTTTTAATTAAACCAACCTATTTGTCTATAAAACGTTTTAGTGCTAACAAATATGTAACATTTATTCAATGCTACATTACGAGTAGGAACTGATGTTCCTATTGATTTCAGATCAAAAAGTGACTTTCCCAAAGTGAAAACTTTTACAAATTCAGTCTGCGCATAAAACAGTTGTCTGTAAGTTACTGAAAAACTCCGTAAAGTTTAAGATTGCAACCAAGATTCAAGATTGCAAGTTTAATATTGAAACGCATGCAATTCATATGCTTAACTTTTATTATTGCACTGTATATATATATTATTATTATATGCGTGTTGTCTTTTTACATGTTTTATATCTTGCATGACAAGTCTTCTTAAAGGAGATTTTTGGCTAAGGAGGAGATAGTATTTTGTTTGAATACTTAATTTTTTGATACTCAATTTGACTGAATTCGAACTAAAATTCAATATTCACTCTATATGATATTGTTTTCTTTTTCTGGTATAGCACTTAAATCTCTTTTGATTTCTTTTTAAATTAACTAATACCTTGGCTTTATATTTGTATTGTTGAGTTACTAATTTCATTGCGCTTTTTAAGTGTTAAAAAAATATTTGCTCTTATGACTTTTTTTTTTCTTTTGTTTACAGATTTGTTCTTATTTAAACTATCAGTGTTTTCTTGCTTTTATTGTAAGCTAATAACAAAGTTAAATGCTTTTTTTTGCTTGTTCTTATCTTCTCTCGAATGTTTCATTCCAGCTACTTTCACCTACTAAGTCACTAAACACTAGCCAAACAAACAAGTGAGTACGCAATTATGCTTCATCCATAAATGTAATGTTGTTCTTATTGCTTTCATTAATGTAATATAATCTTGATTCTTGACTATATACGTTGTAATTACTTAGGACGTGCGATAATTAAACGTATAATCCATTTGTACATTACATTGTGGCATATATTTTGTAACGCCATTTATAATTATATTTCTGCATCATTATCTTTTAATATGTTTAAATGACGCTACTTATTTCATTAGTTTAAATGCTCCCACTCTAGGAAATTGTAAAAAAATACAATACAATATACAATTTGTCGACTCGTCGTATATACGAGTATAAGCAAAAATACTTAATGAACGATCTCTATAACTACTTCAAAATATAGTTTAAATTTTGACACAAAATTCCATAGATTTTTGTGTCACAATCAGGTTTTATGTATATGTAGGTATAAAAATTAATATACGTTAATTATATCGTTAAAATTAACTTTCTCCAAATTTTATTTGTATATTATCTTTCATGTGATTGTAAATCAGTTGGCCACACGAGTCAAAGAATCATAACAGAATTATACCTACGTTAGAAAATTAGTCTACACATCAGATAGATAGATAGTAACTGTACACTGTACATCGAATAACAAATTTAGATTATATGTAGAAAGAAATATGCAACTAATCAAGTGACTGAAACAACTTCAGCACTAATGTGTTTATAAGAGGAAGTAATCAGTTGTTTAATAAAATGAATTTATTGACACTTTTTTCTACGTTCAAAATCTGTGAGCAAACATTTGCTCATCCGAGCTCGATAATGGCTCTACAAAACCGTAGTAGGACGCGAATATTATTACAGCTCATATACTATACTGCCTCACGTATAGGAGAGTTCTAGGAGAGCCTGGTTATGAAAATAGAAAATATTCGAATTAAATTGTTTGGTTCCTAGTCCTAATATTTGTTATAACGTTACAGAAACGCATCGAAGACAGTACTTGAAAGAACTCAGTCACAAACCGGGGAATGTGATGATGTTTATGATGACGGGTATGTAGAAAATTATCTTATAAATAAAGTGGGAAAACACAAAAAAAATATTTTTTGTTAATGCTTTCTTTATACCTGCTTTTAAATTTCAGTATTTCTGTTATTTATTAGTGACTACTTGAACTTTATTAGTGACCTGAATACATACTCGTGCTTAACCCTCGGTTAAGAATTGGCCATAATTTTTATTAGTCTTAAAGTCTATTTCACTTTGTCTATAATTAACTAAGAAATATAACTACATACATAATATACTAGCGACCCGCCCCCGGCTTCGCACAGAGTTGAAGTTTTCAAATATATTTTTATAGGATGGGAGCAGTACTTTTTTTCTATGTGAAAGGTACCCTATGTCTTTCTCTGTATCCCTGTGCACGTGCTTGCAAAATTTCATGATGATCGGTTGAATAGTTAATGCTTAAAATAATAACAGACAGACAGAGTTACTTTCGAGTTATTTATAATATTAGTATGGAATAAAATGATTCTGTTTCATTTAACCATGCTGTGAATATTATAGGATAATGGAACCGAAATTGAAACCAAACGCATCTCTGTCGGACATAGTAGAACGAATGCGCCACCCGACTTTGGGCGTGGGATTCCTTCAGCTAACGGACAGTCTCCCTTCCCACGCTTTCGTATCCATATACGCAATCCATTGGCTGCAAGCTAATATGGAAATGATGACGTACGACAAAGCGACTGTTATTATGGAGGTATGTGTGGATTTTTCTTTTCTTCTCTTTGATGGCGAGGTATTATTTTAAAAATTGTTCTTTTGTTATAGAAACTGCTACAGGAAAAGATGATATGTCACGCGTCAGGTGATACGACGAAACGTCTTGTAGTTGGTTACTATATGTACCACATACTGCCAAACAAAAAGGAGAAGGGTAAATATAAAAAATGCAAATGTTATGCTTCAGTACCCCAATGGTGTTATTGTATAGTTGTAATACTTCTGTATATACACATATTGGAACAATTTTGAGTTATTGTATTCTTTCAAAATGATATTTGTAATAATAATAATGATTGTCGGCACTTAGAAACCAAAAATTATTAAATTACAAACAAAAATATGACAAAAAGAAGAATATCCTGAGTTTCTTTCGGGGTTTCTTCTCAGGATCGTCATAATCTTGGCTTTTTACCGAAACCCTGGTAAAATTTAAATTTATTATAACAATCGAAAGAGTTTCTTGGTGAAACCTATTTGATGAATAAATATTTTGAACAGAGTCGAGCGATTACGTGAGTCCGCTGGGGGATCTGCAGAGCTTCGAGAACGAGTGGATGGAGGTGGGGGTGGAGGGCGACCAGGGGGAGGCGGGCGAGGGGGCTGGCATCGACATCGCCGGGTCCACGGCGGAGGGCCCCGGCGTGCCCGCCTTCCTGTGCGAGCGTCTCGAGCCGTACCTGCACGAGGCCGACTCGGACCTGCCGCTCTACAAGAACACGCACCTGGACATCGACGTGGCGAACCGCAGCGATCGGGTCGAGTGGGGCCACGCGCGCTATCAGGCCACCTTCCGGCCCGACCAGGCCTACGAGATGTGCATACAGTGGGCCGTCGCCAGCGGGAACATTGTCGCGGATCTCGTGAGTCAACAATATACAAGATACTTACACCTTACAAGGCTAACTTAGGTTTACACCATCCATTACCTAGCGTTTGTTGTAGATATAACGAATTTACCAGCAAACTGCAATTCTTTGAAAACGTTTAAGTATAAAATGCTACAATATATGTACCACCTTACAAAACTACCTTATCACACCGTCCATTACCTACAATGTGTTCTATATTATGAAGAAATTTTCTGTGAAACGTTTAGTATAAAATTTTGAAAAACTTCAAATGTCGACAGACATGCTGTCGGTCCACTTAATGGTAGGTGGCTACCGTCGCCTATAACACAAGCAACACCACAAGTGCTGCAAGTGCGCTTCCGACCATAGTAGGATTAAGGATCGGAGCACAGCACACATGCTGTTATTACACGGTAGTCTTTTGTAAGCGTGAGAATCGCCAGATGGGCTGCCCAAATGACTGCAAAACGCAGTGTGCCCTACCACTACTGTTTATTATTTTATCTGTAATCAGTTAATTATATATAGAATTTTCAAATTTTAGCTGTGTATGATTTGATTATAAAGAAAATTTGTAAAATGTGTTATGGTTAGAGCTAATGCTTTCTTTGCAGCTGTTCGGATGGGCTCGTAAGGCGCAGAATTGCCGTCTACAGATGATACCCATCCCCGCGGACCCCCTAGCGTTACCCTTTACTCCGAAGTCTGACCCCCTAAGGGGTCCCATCTATGTGCCTCTTAACGAAGAACCTCTGCTGAGAAATAAGACTGCGCTATTTGAAGGTTTGCATTTCTCCTCCACCTATCAGTTGCTATCGGGAAATCACCTTGTTCTTTCATGTATCTATCAAAAAATGAAAAATGTATGAGGCTGACGTAACAGGTTGACAGAAAAATAGGTTAAATATTTTTCGGAATTTTATTTAGAGACCCTGTTGGTTGGCTGGTCTTAGAAATGATGTTAACATTGTTTGACCGTGGAGATGTTTCTGTGGAATAAGTATTGAAGTTGAAATTGGTTGTTTGGTTGTAGGTTTCCCGCCGGAGTCGTACCCGGAGCGTCTGTTCCTGTTCCAAGAGGCGATCGTGGGCCGGTTCGGGTTCATGAAGTGCACCGTGGAGAGCACCTCGCACGCGGCCGGCGTCGGCGAGAACCTCTACGTGCACGTCACCGGCAACATGTTCATCCTCATACCCACCAACCTCAAGTGCGAGCATCGCTCCCTGCGCACGCGCGTCGTCAGCAAGCCGCTCAACGCCAGCCGGTGAGTGGACCGATTTCGCCTTATGCCTGGGCCACGAAGACAACGCTCGAAGCGAATTCGTTTTGCGTAGCAAGCGTCAGCGTCGTGTGTTGTTTTCGTGATCCAGGGGTTAGGGCCCTGTTTGCTCTGTGCACCACTCGCGGGAATCGGATCTCTCGCTTAAGGGCCTCGGCATTCATATATACAAGCGCACACTGATGGCAAAAATACTTCGATATCCTTAAACATCCTGAAGCTTACCTTTGCGACATCTAGCATCGCTTCTTTCTTGATATAAAACCAGTATTTAAAATGGTAGATTGGGACTTAGTGCACAACAATTCTTGCTGAAGAAGAGAAATTTATAATAAACCGAAAAGACATGCGCGCGCGGGGCTGCCGAAGCGTCCTGAAGCCTGCCCAGATATTCCGAAGTCCCAGGCATCGATGAAATTTCAACTATATTATCAGAAGTTTAAAGCATAATATTGTTTGTCGCCAAAAAATCCCCTAATATTGAATCCTAACATGAAATTATTAGGTGCCGGCCCTTGTATGAAATGACTTCTGTGAACAGGTAGTTACTGCCGCCAGGCGTACTGTTCAATAAGTTCATACCACTACTGTCTGTACTGTGCAACGAGTTTAGATGTGATTCGCTCGTTGCAGATATCCAGTACATTTGGAGGCCGCTCCAAGTCCCCACGAGGGCTACATCACGCGCCACGTCAGCGGCAAGAACAAGGACGATTACGACAACAGTCGCAGGGTTAGTTATCTATAATAATTTCCCTTTCATCATAATAAATACAATAATTTTAATTACTTCCGGGATTTGCTTCAACTATCTTTAGCGGAATATTTTAGAATTTTATTTGTAAATATATTTTAGAATAATTTATAATAGGGCGACATAATTTAAGATTACATGTGGGATTTACACAAGAAGACACAATTTTGCTCATATTAATTTTGACACAATTCTCTGATGGTTGCATTTCGCTTTATTTGTGCGGGCGCCAAAATAATAATTATGCCCAAAGAGCGCCCTCTGTTAGGCTGTGCACCATGTACCAGCAGTCCATTGAACAAAATTAAATATTGAACTAGCTAGATTTGTTTGTTAGATGGTGCTGGGACGACCCATAATACCTACTTTTAAAATTTTAGTTTGACACCAGTATTTTTAGGCGGTAAAAGACACTTTGTCAAATAATTGACATAAATCTGTCACATTTAACAGCTGACCAAAATTTGGCCGATTCAAAAGGTAGAAAAACTATGGCCTGGCACCTGGCAGATCTTAGCTCTGACAGGTCGCCTGTAGTGGCGCTTATATCAAAATTAGCTTTGGCTAAAGGAGTGGTGGTACACAGCCTAAAGGCCCCAGTACACAATGGCCCATGATGGGCCATGCTTTCCAATGCGCCACTGTAGGCCATCATCGCGTAGGTGTTCACACAATGGTGCATAGCTCATTGCTGCCTGGCGAAACATTTGCGATAAACGTGGAAGTAATTACGGCCGCAGCTATTTACTTGTATAAAACTAAGCAATGGGCGATTGTATGAACATCACAGGCCACGCTACGCTACAATTCCTTTGAAGTGTGCCCAAAAAAAACTGACATCTTCCCGATTGCGCGCCACGATGGCCAATCGTCCGCCATTGTATATCATTGCACCTAGTACACAATGGCGATTGCTTGTCGTGGCCATTGTATACTGGGCCATTAGATTTTTAATAAAATGTACTCATGAAAATAAAGCAAAACTCAAACCTGTCAGCATTAGTATGAACATGTGGGTAACTCACACTTGCGATTCTTAAGTTATTATAATAAAACTTTGCACGGAGTTATCAGAAATCGTTTCTTCAAAAATGCTTCTACTTTTACATCTATCTTCTTCTAAATCACAATAATGAAAAGAGCGATAAACGGAGAACGTTTGTGTATAATTTGCAGTAAAAAAATTGCATCCGTTCGAAGCCAAGAATGGGTTGCTAATACTAATATTATCAAGAGGAAAGATTTGTTTGTTTGTTTGCATTGAATAGGCTCCGAAACTACTGGACCGATTTGAAAAATTCTTTCACTGTTGGGAAGCTATATTATCAGCGAGTAGTAACATAGGCTATATTTTATAAAGTTACGCGGGCGAAGCGTGCAACAGCTAGTATGTTATAAAATAAACCTTTATTCTGAATTTCAGCTTTCTAGTAGTAGCTTTGACTGTGCGTTGATGGTCAATTAGGACAAATATTTTTCATAAGTATAATAATTAGTCTGAGGATAGTATATAATACTAATAAACACTGAATTTTGTTGTAAATTAGAAGTTTGTAAACCCTAAACAATGAAACTCTAAATAGGTACTTTTTACAGATGGGCTTCCTCTGGTCGTGGAACCACATGATATCGAAGAAGTGGAAATGGTCTCAAATCCCGGCCACAGGCGACGAAGCCTTTCAGATAAGAATGTTACGCGATTTCAAACACTTCTGTGCGAATCAGGAGCAAAGACTGAGTCAGTTTTGGGATCAATGTTGGGAGTTACAAGAGAAAGCTCGAGGCTTTGAATCTTGTTGAACTGTTTTTATTGTAAGCCTGTAAAATATTTATACTATAGAATAAAACGATGTTTTATATTTGGTGTTTTATTTTTAATTTATAAAATTAAACTAGTCATATTACTAATACTAATCAATAGTAAACTTATTGATTAATAACTAATCAATAAGTTTACGCCTGATCCAGTTAATAGAAATAATCCTACTTTCTTTTCTAACAGAAAACGAACCCAATTAATGTGTTACAAATCCAGTTAAGCATCTAATAATAGTAGTAGTTTCTGAGGAAATACAGAATTATCAAAAATGCTCCCACATAGATGTTCTTCGAATACTTGACCCACATGTGGGTGAGAAAGCTAGTCAATAATGGGTAAGTATGTAAATAAAATAAAAACAATAATATTTTGGAAGAGTAAGTTTATTGCTTAAACATACAAAAATATTTTTTGTTCACAAACATCTCATTACCAAAGCTAAACATTGTGAGGAGCAAAACATTGTCATGATTCAATATATAATGCCTATAAAAAAATATATTGAAATCAAATTATACTGTGTCAATTAAGGCACTGTGAATAAAATTTAAAATACATACATTCTCCTCACAGATATTTCAGCACTTAATGTAATTACATTATTCCTAATAAAATCAGTCATACCCTTTTATCACAAACACTTTTCAAAGATACCTTACCTTCAAAATACCTTAAATGTTATTTTTCTGATCACAATATCAAGATCAAAATCAACACTGGTGTTATTTTAAATGACTTCACAGTCACAACTACACAAGTGCTATAAGTAAATTGGTACCATTACATTTTCTACTTGAAATATAAATGGCGTTTGTGAGAAAACACTTTGTTCTAACAAAAATGGCAGTTCATTGGCTTACAATTGCCTTAAAATAAATGCTACTTATAAGAGAACATTGTACGTATCATAAAAAAGGGAATAGTTCGTTTTGATATTAACTAGTTACAACTAAGACATTTTATTTTACTACAGTTCAAATAAAATTTGTAGACTAAAAACATAACAAAAAAAAATAGTACTTTATTGTACTTACTATTCACCTTTCTGTGTGAAAATGAGAATTCATGATATAAACCATAAAAGATTTACATCATATAAAACCATAAAAGTTAAGTGGAATAAATATTATTAAGATGATATGTTATTCAATATCATTAAATGTATTTTTTAAGAAAGTTCAAAATGTAATTAATTATATGAGAATATAATCGAGTGTTTAAATTACTCATGTATAGGTTACAGACATTAAGTACAATCCAAGCTATGCCCTTGTTAGTCTAAGCACTATTTTAGCTGGTATTTTTAATTTTAAAGCAAAAATTGAGCTTGTTTTTCATTATTAAGTAGTGGAACATTTGTGCACTCATATTGGTATTATAATCCTACTCTAAAATTTAAAAATCATTACAGCCTTATTACTTAATTGTTAAATTGTTCTTTAGGTTATTAAAAAATAATCTAGTCCACAAGACATCATAAAGTTATGATTCATTAACCTTTGAGTCATACCTTTCCATTGAGACTGGAAATCATTATTGTGACATAAAAAATAAAGAGAACCATCTATAATTAACTAATCTCAAGTTGGGCATTGTTCTTATGTTTTATTGAACAGCCACAAAAATTAAAATGGAATTCATTTATAAAAATAAACTAAAATCAAATATTGTAAACAATAGTCTACCTATTAATAGGTAGTGGCAGAGAGCTTGTAATTTTTTATTTTTTGCCAAAAACAAGTAGACGAGTGAGCATGCTCGTAATACATGGCACTTGCTTCTGCTGATGCATGGTCATCATGTCCGGTGTGTTCGACTCAAAGTCCAGAGCCACTTTCTGAGTAACAAATGTCAGAAGTGTTAAAATATCCCTTTCAGTGCCAGAATAGCGCAACTCCTCGCAGAGCGCTTGCATGAACCAAGAACCGCGTGTAGTGTTCCTCCATGAATAAAATCCAGGAACAGTGGAAAAGACAATCAAAAAGTCAGCATGAATAGGAATTCTGTATGAAGTTGTTGGTGACCCATCAGTTTCAGTGCGGTTCGTAAGTGTCACTCCCCCATCTAACTTGTCACCTTGGCAAGCTTGTATAAAGAAGAGCTTTGGTTTTCCTGCCAATGTAGGGCATTTGTCTGCTGTGAAATAGTGCCACAGATTCTCTGGCTTGTAGTGTGTGTCCTTAGCATAGAGAAGGCCCATCTCACCGTGAGTCAATACGGCGATAACCAAACAGTCGTGATCGCTATGGTCCATGCCTGCAGTTTGTTGAATGTACCTGTTTATATCTTCAGATTTGAGGTTTTGCAGGACGGTTACGCGAAAACCTAAGCTTTTGAGCACTTTCGATAGATTGTCGCTGTCTACGTTGGTGCCAGTGCGTGATTTCAGGCTATGGATGTCAAAATGTTCATGGTTAAAAATAATTGCCATACCACGATGTTTGTGATTCATGTTGTAGAATGGAGCATTCCTGTCGACGGGCATTTTAGCGACGTGTCTCGTGGATGAGGAGTCGCGACTCCCCAACGCGTCGCCTTCATCGCCACCACCGTTTGTTCTTTGTTCTTGACCACTGTCATTGTTATGCGACACTTTTTCAGACATGTTTGTTAAGTTTTAGCTATTTAGTGCATAAAATTTGTTATGTTAACTAACCACAGTTTATTATTGAAAAGAATTTTGCGAATTTAAATGGTCGCAATAATATACACACAGTAACAAAACAAAACAGTTTACACAAAATATTTTCCTCAAAATATAATCATTACTCTGCATCTACTAGAACTTAGATTAGAACTGACTGACCAGTGTTGCTATCAGGTTTTGATAGAGTTGCCGTATTCGAGAATTCAGATTGCCGTATTTATAAATAAAAATCATGATGTTGCTGTACTGCTTATTTTTATTGATTAAAATATTCAATTAATATAATTATATTACAAAAGCAAACAATAAATTAACCTACTCATCAATAACATCACCGTAAAGATTGCAATTCATACATAATTTCCCCATAAAATGTTGCAATTCATACACTATGTTTTCATTGTTATAATAATGTTGAATAATCCTAAAGCAACTAAAACCAACGAGTCAAAGAAATTAATTATAGTGCAGCGCCGTCGTCGGTTATTCCAAATTTCCAAAAAGATTGTTTTAAAACAAACTCATTATGACATCTTAATCTCTGCACAGGGATTCCCATTACGACTGTATGTGTATTAGGGAAGTGTCTAAACTACAATTTTACAAATTAATGTATCGATATGTTGGATTGCCGTATATTATTATACGGTAATGAAAAACCTGCCGTATGCCGTATTATTTGAAATTATGTGCTCTAATTACCGTAAAAATGGCAACACTGTGACTGACTGACTGAAATGAATGAAAACAAACCGAATTACGACACGATCAATCAAATCAATCGAATCAAACAAAACAACGGACGGAAAACAGAATGAATGAATGAATTTGAATGGTAAATTCAGTATTGCCTTTAAATTTAATTTAGTCACTACTCACTGCCCACAGATCATAAAAATGATACCTGACAACGTGTCATGGAATATTTGCTTTGCAAAAGCCAATTCATACATAGGTAGGCCATAACAGTCTGCGACAGCAAATTTAAATCAAGTTTGAAAAAAACCGGGCCTACAGATACTAATAGAATTAATTAATAAAGAAGTAATTTTGTTAACATTATTCTGTTGGTATTTTCCACCAAATTTTCTGTAGGTGGGTTTAAAATACCTACCAAATACAATAATAATGTAATTATTTAATTCTAAGTTCACATACACAACATATAATATAGTTACGAGCGATATAGGTAACTAATAAAGTAGAGCCAAGTCATAAGTATACCTACCTACCCACTTTTTGGTGTTTAAGTAAGACTTTTCGTTGTTATGGTTACACACACCGACTTGGGTTGTGTGCAATAAGTACCTACGCAATACAGTAAAGTAAAAATAATAAAACCTACGTTAAGCGTAAATTATGTCTATTTTTAAAATAAAATTGTGGTGGTCGGACGATAAAGTTAAAAATGATGAGCCTAAAGAAGGAATACAAAATATCAATTGTCTTAAAGTGGATAAATTTAATTCACACAGCGACAGCGATTGTATTTTAATAGGTGAAGGATCACTAGTTAAAATATATAAGCCAAGCGAAGGGCAAAATATCGTATCTGACACTCTTCTAGAAGTTCAGCTTACTGACTTTGTATTAAGTATAGAAACTGGAAAATTTATAGCGTAAGTTTCGGTTAAAAATAAGTCGTCAATATTTCTATCTATAATGAGCACCTTTAGATCTAATTGATATGGGTTAGGTAAAAAAAAAAGAAAAACCCCCACCTTCCAACGAATTCAATTTTTTTATGCAAATTATGGGTATACTTACCTACTTAAACTTTCCTAGTTCATCGCTCTCTCCATTAGTGAAAATCGTTCGTTCACGACGGCGTCTTATTTTTTTCTAATATATAGGTAGATAGATCTTTATTTCATTTATAATATGTATTAGGTACTTATACTTAGATTTTATTTATTTATTTATTTATTTATTTACAGGAACATATATATTTAGTTTATTGGCTATGAAGACACACACTAGGCATGCAAGCCTGTATCGTGTGCTTCATTATATTAATTAAAATAATTAAAAATTCAAATAATAATTTAAAAATTATTAAATAGAAATCAAATTAATAATAAGTAGATATATATATAAAAGTAAGTAAAAGACACAATAAATTTTGATTATAAATTGAGGCTATATAATATGTAGATATTACGTATTTAAATCGCTTTAAATAGTTTTTCTACATAGTCGTATTTAAGACTGAACAACCATTTTTTAATCTTAACCTTAACTTTACGTATGATATAATGCTTAATTTCACAATGTTTAGTAATTTTGTTGTAAATGCTTAATTGTACATACGGATTAAAACGTTTCGCAATTTGTGTTCGTACTAGTGGCAGAGGAACTGTAAAAACACGCTTTTTTACCAGGTCTGAGTATTCACGAGAATTGATAACTTGTTTATGAGCAAATAAAGTCATTTTCAGTAAAAAAAGTTTTCTAACGCTAAGTACATTGCTGTCTTTATATAATTCTGTAGTGGGATATCTAAAGTTTTTCTTCAGCATTGCTTTAAGGACTGATCTCTGAGCTCTTTCGATTTCTATCATGATTGTTTTAGAGGATCCTCCCCAACAGGAATTACAATACATTAAGATCGATTGACAGAGGGCAAAATATACGTTTTTTAGAATGCTAGTTGAGGCTATATTACTGAGTTTGCGCATTATGTGAACTATGGTACGGACTTTCTTAGACAAATATGATATGTGTGGTTTAAAAGTTAAACATTGATCAATTTGTATGCCGAGGTATTTGGTGACTTGTACTTTGTCTATACTATCGCAGTTGCATGAATCTGCGTTAGACGTACATTGATCATGTAATTTTATTTGTTGAGATGAAGGTGGACTTGATGCTTGTGTTTTATGAAAACATATATAATTAGTCTTTTTTATATTTAAAGTTAATAAATTCCAATTTAGCCATTCAGTAATTTGTGTTAGGCCTCTTTCTGCGAGTGAAAAAACACCTTCCCATGATTGGTCATTAAAAAGTAAAACTGTATCATCTGCATAACATATTACATCAGTGTTTTTCAGATTGATTGTATGTATGTCATTTATATATAATATGAACAAGGTAGGACCTAAAATACTACCTTGGGGAACACCGAAGGATGTTTTTTGTATATTACTAGTGAATTGACCTATTTTTACATATTGTTTTCTGTTTTGTAGGTAGGTTGAAAACCAATTTAAAGCTGATCCCCTGATGCCGAATTTTTCTAGTTTTGTTAATAGAACCTGGGTAGACACAGTGTCAAAGGCTTTTGCCAAATCTAGAAATATTCCTATGCAGTTTTGGTTTTTATCTAAATGGGAAGCAATAAGTGAAGTTAAAAGAGAGACAGCATCTTCGGTAGACTTTTTTGTTCTGAAACCAAATTGACGGGGAGAAAGTAAGTTTTTATCTTCAAGGTAGGATATAAGTCTTTTATTAACTAACTTTTCAAGCAGTTTAGAGAAAACTCCAAGTAAAGAAATTGGACGGTAATTATTTGGTGTTTTTTTGCATCCACTTTTATGTATGGGATGGACTACTGCTATTTTCCACATTTCTGGAAAGACACCAGTAATAAAACTAATATTGTAAATTGCTACTAAAGGCGGTATGATGTAATTTTTAATATGTTTAATTAGTTCATTTCTTAAACCATCCATACCTGGAGCCTTGTCATTTTGAAGTTGGTCGATTAGGTTGCTTATTTCAGATGTATCAGTTGGGTGCATATAAAATGAGTCACACAATGAAAGGTTAATTTTGATCCTTGCTGCCAAGTCATTTTCATTTATATTTAGCTTAGTTAGAATATCATTTGCAAGTTTGTTTCCGATTTCAGAAAAATGTGTGTTGCACATATTCAATGAATTTTGTTTATCGGCATCTATTATATACAAAAGGTCCGTTGGTTCTTTATTCCTCTTGTTAATATCGCATATATTCTTTATTGCTTTCCACAGGGTTTTGGGGTTGTTTTTATTTTTCTGAAGTTCCGTTTCTTGGTATTGAGTCTTTATTTTTCGTAATAAGTTATTGCAGAAGTTTCTATATCGTTTATATATAACTTGTTTTATCGCATTATCAGGATTATTTTTAGCTTGTTGGTGTAACTTATCTTTATGTTTAATACAGCGAATAAGACCCGGGGTTATCCAAGGTTTAATGTTAAATTTTGAACGACTAGTTTTAATTATACGGGAATGTGAGTTGATAATATTCATTAGAAGGTCATTAAATATTGTTACAGCTTCATTAGTATTAGTTTTATTAATTACTACGCTCCAGTCAATACTGGCTAGGTCTTTTTTAATATCATCAAAGTTTAATTGTAGTTTTTCTCGTTTTAAGATTTTAGTTCTTTTTAATTTTAATTTTAGTCCAGCTGATACAATTTTATGATCTGTTATATCACATTCACATACAATTCCAAAAGCTTCTCCGTTAGTTTTAATGTTAATGTGATCAAGGCATGTGTTATTTCTAGTCGGTATGGATATAGCAGGGAGTAGTCCATATTCTGAATTAAGACATAAGTATTCACCGCTTCCATTCTCTTCCAATATATTAATATTTATGTCACCAGCAATAATCAGGTTTGTTTTATTTTTAAGAAATTCAAGGTTAGATTGTAAGTCTGTGATAAAAGTATCTATGTTCGTAAAGGATGGGGAACGGTAAATACATAAAATAGATGTGTCATTAGAAAATTCAACTATTAGGCAGTCAGCTTCTCTAAAGTTTGGTTCAACAACATATATGTTTAAAGAACTTTTAACATATACTACAATCCCGCTGTTTTGATTAATTACTTTGTTTGTTCTATATGAGTCATATCCGTCAATAGATGGTATGTGTGATATGTCAATAAGTCTGCATTCAGTCAATACAATGATGTCCCAATCGATGTTCAATCTGTCTAAAGCTACTATAAAAATATCGAAGTTCTTATTTATACTACGTATATTAAAGGTTAAGATTTTAAAATTATATTCAGCAGTAAAAAAAGTTTTACAGTTTTCAAGTTGTGTAATGTTGTGACATTCAAGATTCAATAATTCTAACTGATCTGAAATACTTTGCATTACAAGCATTTATTAATAAAGTATAAAAAGAAACATTTTAGTTTAGGTTTGGTCACAACATAATAAAAATATTGAATCTCTAATTTAAATAATAATATGTAAAACTCTTTAGTATTCAGTTTAGGTATATATATGATAATAATATTAAGCCTCAATAATAATAGAGTATAAAACTGGTATATTAAAAAATGTGTTATATACAATTTAATAAATTGATAATAGTAGTTATGTAATGAGATAGTTATTATATAGAAATGCGAAGATGTAAGATTTGTAAAATGTAGGTATTTATGCAAATTGCAAGATATAATTAATTGACAGGTATAGTAAAGAAAAGTTCGTTGATAATTATTGGGCAAATGATATTTCATTATTGGGTGTGACCAGAAGGTGTATATCATTTGGCATGGAAATTCGCAAAACAGGACAGTTTTTTTCTTTTCTTTTAGCGTAAATGGTGCCATTTTTGATCCAGCAGAATTTATATCCACATTCATTTGCACGTTGTCTTGCTGCACGAAATAACTGTCTATTTGCATATGTCAATCTTTCATTTATATAAATTTTTTGTTCAGGGCCTATGTTAACAATATCCTTACTATCAAGTGTGCGCCTTGATTTTGCTCCCGTCAAGAATTTATCTCTGATTATTTTTCTCGTAAATCTCACCACTAATGGTCGAGCTAATGTTTTGTTTCCAGTCGATTCGCGTGTAATCTTACTTTGTGGGCCGGTACGAGTAGCGTAATCGATGTCATTGATGTCTATTGTTACTCCTATTTTTTGGGCAGTTACCAATGCCAGATGAGTTGGATTTTCTCCTTTAACTTCTTGTATGCCTAGGATCTCAATTTCATTTTGTAAGGCCTGTTGTGATTGCGAGGCGATTTGACTTTGCAGAGTTTGCACCATGGCTTCTAGATCTAAGTTTCTGCGTTCCAAGGTTTCTTGTTTTGTTTCAAGAATGTTAATTTTATTTCCTGTTTCTCGAAGAGCAGATGACACTTCTTCAAGTCTGGATGATACATTAATTCGGAGATCTTCTAATTCCCGTCGCATAGCTCGGATTTCGTTTGTGAGAACTTGTAAATTGATACTATCGTTAGATATCTCGGGTGAGTCTTGAAGTTTGGAGATATCTTTTTTGCGCATTGTAATATTTTCTGTAGATGATTGAGCAGTGGGATGAATTATTGTTGAAAAGTTACCTGTTCTCCTTTTGTTGGCGCAGCACTCGGGGCATATCCATGTTTTAATTTCGTACTGTGTAATATTTACCGCTTTGGCGCATGTCAAATCGTACATCTTCTTACATGAAGAGATAGTGCATGTAATTGTTCGACCATCTATATCAGTTTGGCACCCTGCGCAGATTACTTTTTTTGGAGTCTTAGGCATTTTTAATTTGGTTTGGAACTTATTTGCTTTCAATATTTAGTTTATACACGTAAATATCGTAGTATGAGTTTTTCATTCAGTTTAGCAAAATATTGTTATTAAATCACTATATATATATATCAATGGAATCCTTGTAATTTTTGGTTTACAATTTAGTTATTTTTATTATGTTTTTATAACTTTATTCGTTAATTTCAATTAATATTAAATACAGAGAAAATTAAAATAATATTGTCACATTGACATGACATGACATTATGATGACTCACTAATCACAGATGTATGTGCACTAGTGAGAGTTAAATAATAGACAAGGCCTGGTTGATGGGTGTTGGGCATTGAGGTTTATTTTTTGGTTTGCGATTTTTTTTTGATTGGGTTCCATGAGATAGCTAAGGGTTTCTTCACATTAGGTTGCAAGCAGCGCCACTATCGCACTGTTCAGAAGCGGTTGACTTCCATATTTCCAGAGCAGCGCGACAGCTGCGTTTTTTTGAATGAAGTGCGCCACCCTTCTTTGGAAGAAGGCATCTGCTGCTGCCGCGCTGATTGCGACTTAATGTGAAGCCGCCCTTAACGATGAGGTAATAGAAATAGGAAACCCTATCCCACCAGTACACGTAACTATTAAATCACTGCTAGTAGAAGAGCAACCCGGTTACTGATATGCGAAACTTAGTTCTTAGTATATACCTGGTAATAAAACTTTTTTTTAAATTTAGGTTAAAATATCCTACTAAAGTATCCTACCTAGTAGCCTATTCACTCCTTTTACAGAGGTGTTGTGGATCGACAAATATTGATATTGCATCCTCAAAGTTATGTGGTATACCAATTGAAGAAGAATGAAGGTCACACAGATGCTGGTAAGCAAAATTTAATCTTCAGATTAGGTATAGTTAATTTTGACAATTTTGCAAATTGTACTAAATGTGTGTGGAGGCTATTAGGGAAACTATTAACAAACGAACGGAATGGTCTTATTTAGGAGACGTGACCAACCACAAGCGTCGGTTGCTCTACGATCCCGAAACGGATGGTTTCCACCGTCGTTTCGGCTCTCAACTCGTAATGCTTTTCGTATCGAAAAGTCACTCGCTTACTACACTTACCTATTTGTAATTAGGTCGCTATAGTTGTGGCCACGAAACATTGTTCTGTGGTTGTGGCAGTCAGGCAGTGTGGTAGGTCGGCGATAGGTACCGATCGCTGTTTTCAAATGGTGTAAGTGTTTCTTGCCGTCAAGTCCGGAATGATAATCAACTAATTAATTTAAGTCTAAATTGAACCTTAGGCAAATCAACACCCTTTCCCCTCTGGACATATAGGTTTAGTAAAATTAGTTTCTTGCTTCTTTATACCGTGCTTTATATATTCTAGTAACAAATGAAATGTCTCATGACATTCTTTAAAATTTCTAAAAATGATCAAGATAAAATTTCAAATAACACTAGACAACCAGCTCAGAATATAGAGCTCCAGATTCGGGGAATTGGGAATTTTCCTTCTCTGAATCTTTATCCCGATTTTCATTATCGCTTATAGTTTTTGGGTTATTAGCGAAAAACTAATTTATTTTTTCTCATCTTAATTTGTTTATAACTTATCCAATTTTTTAACACCAATTTGAACTTGTGAACTACACTAAAGCATGAACCTAGAATATCTGTTGACTTTCCTGGTTAAATTTTATTTCACACAATTGAAACAAAATGTTAGCTAATAGATTAAAAAGAGTGCAAAACGTTCACCCATTATATATTTGAGATTTTTTTAATACAATTTGTCAAACTCTGGTGAGAAGTTTCTGGCCCGGTTCGAAAAATAAGTAGATCCGTGACTGGTATCGATGAACCCAATATCTCCTTTGTCTTAAGTTTAATTAAAATGAGGACGTGTTGGCATTTGCGTAAAGGTCAACACATGTAGAAACTCGACATGGTGAACGAGGCATAGCGTCTGCACCTCGAATCCGTGCAGCAGTCGACTCGACGCCTCCTCGTTTTAAGCAGTAAGAGTAGTCCCTAAGTGATCGACTACCCGCTTATCAGTAACGTGTAATCTACAGTGGTGACCTTAGTCGCGATTTTATTATTTATTTTTTAGGTGAGAATAATTCATTAACGCAAGTTCTAAGACATTCATTCACAAGAAAGGCGTACGGCATAATATGTGGTCCATTCGGCAGTAACAAGACAAGAGACTTGATATGCGTGCAAGGATTGGACGGCAGTTTGAGTTTCTTTGATCAGGAGACATTTGTGTTCATGTGCATATTTAACGACATTATTATACCGGGACCTGTGGCGTATATTGCTAGCAGCGATTCGTTCGTTATTTGTAAATCAACATGGATTTTAGAAATATACAGGTAGGCATTTTTTATTTTTTATTTTTGAGGGGTCAGCTAGTTTTTATATATACAGAAATATACTGGGAAAATTTTATAGTACTGAAACTATACTAGATTTATTACAATAGCTTTATAATTCGTAAGGCCAGCACAGACACCTGACTTAAATGAAGAGCCTTATTCAGAGAAAATATGTATACTTAATGCTTAGAATCGATGCAAAGAGTAAAAGATTCTTCCTGTATTATAAAGTTTTGTAGATAACGCGTTTTGAGAATGGTATTTATAAAATATTTTTTTAATCTGAAAAACTGAGCTAATATAGATATATATTTATAAAACAAGTTACAGAGTTTTCATCATTTATCTGAACTTTTTAAAATATAAAGAGGTAAAGTTAGGATGTTTATGTTTGTTTTGTAGTAGAATATAATTTCAGGATGGACATAGGCTAAATATTCCATGCGAGCGATGCCGCGGGCACTTGCAGTCTAATTAATAAAGATCCAACGCTTGGCAAAAGTAAAATGTCGAAATATTGCTTTCCATATTTAGTCAGGAGTTATATAGGAAATTTTATTTTTCAACACGGACGATTACTTATTTCAGCTATCATCAATTGCGAGAATATAGTGAATTAAACATTGGCCAAAATAAAAGAAATATTCCCCAATGGATATACAACGCCGGTGAAGAAATATCGTCAGTTCAAGTCATTCAGGTCTATTTACTATTAATACTTTTAACAAATTATTCTGAGTTTTCATAAACAACAATAACTTAATAATTTTCTTTTTACAGACGAGCAGCAATTTTTCCAGCATTGTCGCTTTAGGTGAAAGAAATATGTATTGTTTTCAAGATAATGGCTTAATGAAGTACATGATAAAGTTTGATTACATGCCAATATGTTTTCAAGCCTACCTTATTGGATGGTTTTACGGTATGACTCATTAACTAAAATCAACTAGGCATATTGAATATATAAAAGAAGTAACGTATGATATCAAATATTTTCTTTTACATTCTTATTTAAAAATTTTAGTTTCATAGTTTATGTTCCTTTTAGTATGGTGCAATTAGACCGACGCTAAAAATTGTGTAACTTTTTACCAAACAATATGTGGACTGTATAGAACAATTTGGAGCTGGAATTATACTTTTACTTTGGATGTTGAGGTTAGGTCGTTTTTTGGGCTAATTGCACCATACTATTTTTGCAGCTTGGAAAAGTCTAAAGTCATAATTAAGTACATATAATTATATATTAATTTTAGATGATATTAATCAAAACAAAGCAGATTGTGTTCGTCACTACCAATATCGTCATTACTTATTACTTAATGGGGTTATTTTTAGAGCACTATGGTGTATTCAGAATGTTTAGTTATTATTTAATAAGACATTAAATTTGGATAATATTAAATTAACTAGGATTTTTTTTTAATTTGTGGAAATACTGATTGCATTGGATAGGGATATTAATCAGAAAACAAATTTTAAAAATATTGATAATTGTAGAATTGGCAGGAACATAATTCTTAGAATAGTAATTTCAAAAAAAATTATAAAAATGTCTGAATATCCATGAGTCTTTTACTATGACTATTTCTCTAATATGTGAGACCATGAATAGAGCTAACATCAGATTCATATATGAATAGAGCTGAGTTTCTGTTTGACGGAAGATTTCTGTGAAAGCCTGTGTACTTATACGAATAATGAAACTTTTAGAACCAGGAGCTCGGTTGTTGACAATGGTTTCATCGGATGACGCCAAATTGTATGTCTATGAAGGAACCACTTTACTCTGGTCTTGTGATTTACTCCACGTGGCTATATCAATATCTAGATGTTTCCTGAAATCACTACCAGGCGGACTCGTGGCACTATCAAAAAACGGTACAGTTAATATCGGCTACATTGGAACAGAGCCTGATTTGAACGCTAATGTTGGTGTTGCTATGAATGAAACTATGGAGCCAGCACAAATTCAAGCAGAACTGGAAGTTGTAGAAGAATCACTTCAGAGGATAATGGATAATAATGAAGGTAAACGATATTGTGATATGGATATCTTAGTTCCGCAAGTCATCCGAGTAACCATTTATAAATATGATGATGACTATTTTTTACACAAATACTTATGTTGGCTCTGGTCTAGATTTGGAAAGTAGTGGCAGGTCGCAGTCATTTGGGCATCCTGTCTGGCGGCAGTAACCACACCCTTACAGAATACCACCGCTGTTGTGTTTCGGTGGGTAAGGGACGCCAAACCCATTACACCATCCCTTATCCTTAATCGTTTTATGGTCGGCAGCGCACTTGCAGCATCTATGACGTTGCTTGTGTTATAGGCGACGGTAGCCACCTACCATCTGTCGAGATTAACATAAGAAAAAGTATAATACTTAATTCTACAAAATCTGAAATGATATGCCGAAAGGAGTTAAAGTTTACTTAACTCGATTATGACTAAAATGTTATTAGGATCACTTGTAGTAATTAATATCTCGTTTCAAGAAGAAAGAATGACTTTAATTAATCCTGTTTTTACAGATGCTAGTCAGTATTCATATATAGAACAAATTGTGAAAGTGAAAGCTGATGTGGGCAAGCCTGTTCAAAATTTGTTCCAACAGTTCGCTCATGACACAAACGCTATGCATCTGTTGATGTGCCCAGTAGTCGTTATGTTGAGCTGTGAAGAACCAACTCTAATACGAAGTATTCAAGTAACGTACGTGTGCTGTCAACCATTTTCATGTTCCGATACGGTTATATGCTTGGACAACATCAACGGAACGGAAATAATTGAAAGACAAGTTTTCCTATCAAGCGAAGCTGAAATCACAGAGACGAGTGTTCAAATTTTATTGACGGTAACCGATTCAAAAGGAAAAATTGCAGTGTTAAACAAGAAAGTGCTTTTACCGTTAAGCCTTTATTGTGTACCGTCACAAATAATTGAAGAAAATAACTTGAAAATTTATATTGAAACAAACCGCCCTTCTTTGAGCTTGTATGACGTCTTAACAGGTATGTTAACAAGGGAGGAATTTGCGAATAATTTTGAATATAATTATCAACAATGAAACTTGTTTTAGATTTTACAAAAGAAGATCTAGCGAGGCACGGCGGTTTAAATAATATAATTACATTTGAATATCGTACAACACAGAAAACGGTAACCTTAAGGGCGTCTGATAAACAATATGCAGTTGAAGCAAATGAACCTTCGGAAATAACGCCAATGTTGGATCATTTGACTCACAAGCTCATGGAACATCACGCGCGACTTAAAGATAAGGATTTTCGTTATACTTTACAATTCGACAACGATTTTTTAAAGCAATTGACGCATAAATTTCTGAAAACTATTGAATTCCATGCAAAGGAACGGATAAAGTTGAAAAATTTCGAGGTAATTTTCATTTATGTCCTGACAGCAAAAATTTCGCGAATTATTTGATAGCATAATTTTATTTATAAAATTTATTTGATCAATTTTAAAATTAAATGAATTTCAGGACGAAATGAATATACTCCAGCAGCAATTTACAATAATACAAAAGAAGTTGCTGGTTCAGTATGGGTCTACACCGCCGGGTAACTGCGATCTATTAGAATTTCTCATGAAAGACACTCATCAACGTTTGATTTCTTCGGTTCAACAGATTATGCAATGTAAAGAAACCGTATGCAGGTAGGTATGTTTGTTAACAATCAATCAATCAATCAATCAATCAATGGCTACGTTGAATTGATGTTAAGTGATCACATTCATTTGACCTAACCTCGAGATGTCTTTACTGTTCAAACTCTGTGACGCACACGATGCAGTCATCGACAATTATCCAAATTGACTAAACTAGCTAATAGGATATATTTTAAGCATCGAATGAAAAAAATGATCAATTTGGGGATTAACGATGGATTGTTTTATGCATGTCTCAATTTAAAATTATAGCAACTTGTAAAATCAATTGAAATTCGGTCAAAAAGTTTGATCCTCCTTTAGTAAAATTAAGATATTTTTTTTCAGAGCCGGTAGCAATCTAAGTACAATAGGACACCTTGTTGTTCGTATATTAGAAGTAAAATCGAAGGACAGTTACAAAGTTAGGATAATAAAAGAATCCTTTTCATTGAGTTCACTTTACGAAGACTTTCAGGTAAATGAAAAAAATATAATTTTATGTGTATTTGGCAAAATAAACATGAAAAACATTCAACTAAGCCATAATAAACAGTTTTCTAATTATTGAATTTTCTCAGAAACTCAATGTCAACTATATATGAATGAAAAATAAATGAAGTCACTTAATTTAATAGTGGCAGGGCATAGCAATTTCGCAGTCATTTGGGCAACCCGTCTGGCGGCAGTAACCACCCCCTTACAGAAGGGATGCCAGAGCCCATTACCCCATCCTTTATCCTTCTATGGTCGACAGCGCACTTGCAGCACCTATGGCGTTGCTTGTGTTACAGGCGACGGTAGCCACCTACCATCAAGTGGATAATTATGGGGGAGGCCTATGAATGTAACTTTTCTGAAGTATTTTTAAATTGAGCTCCTTTTTTCAGAAATGGGTCGAAGCTGTCACACAAGCTATGGGTTACATATTGAACAATGTTTTCAAAAAATCAGAGAAAGACAAGGAAAAATTGGCCCCGGTCACAGAACAAGGAATATTGTCGCAAGTCAATTTGAAAAGGTTCTTAAAACAACTCAAAATGATATTGGATAAACTGTTTTCAGAAATGCAAACAGACAATTCTACCGAAGAGTCCAAAGGGGCACAAAAAGTCACCCGCATAGAAGAATTTGTCGAGGTTCTGTAAAGGGAAAATTATTCAACTTTGATGATTGTTTTGATTAAGGGCAAACATTAGAACTGTTCTAATTTAATTTTAAGAAATATATTTTGCTTAATTGTGATGTTATTTTAATACGCCACAATATAATGTAACAAATTGTATTGGTGTTTTGATTTCACAGAATATACCAAGATACTAACTTTAGTGGCGACAGGCGTCTGTCATTCAAAGTTATTTTTTCTTAGTTTATAATTTCACTTTTATTCCACGGTTTTTAAGTGAACTTAAATAAAGTCCTTCTACTAAAAAGGAATAAAAATCAATTTAGATGACTTGAATTTAGCTAAAAATGAACCCAGTTAAACTGGGCTTTTTATTAAAATAAATCTGTCTATATTGTTCCTGAACCGATGCCACATTATTTTATTTTTGCATTAGTGTTTAAGGGGAAATTTGAAATGAACTTTTAAACTTTGATATAAAAAGTCAACAAAGCTTTAATAAAGACATTATTAGACAAGGATCACACGAGATGTAGAAGCGTGTATAAGAGGAGGTTCAGATAGAGTAAATGTACCAACAGAAGGAGATACTTGTCGCGTCATTTCTTCTTGGCATCCTTGAGTCCGGCGCCAGCGTTGAACTTGAAGAATATTATGTCGCCGTCCTCCACCACGTAGTTGCGACCTGAAACGACAGAATCGATTTAAAGGTAAGATTTTAGCGTCATAATAAATCCGTGTAGGTCAGCTTCGGAGTTTCAAAGCGTCAGATTTAGGTATAGTCGATGAGAAAAAGCATCCTTTATTTCTTTATTAAAGGCAATTTAATTTAACAAAAACGGTTTACATTGAAATCTCCAGCTAAAATATACACAGTATAGTCTTCGTATTACATGAGCTATAGGTATACGAGCTCAGTGCGATGGAGAGAGTCGTGCGGTTACGACTCTCTCTGTGGTGATAGTGTGTGTGTGTTTGTGTGTGTTTGGGCGCGCGCGAGCGTATCTCTGTTGTGTGTGTCCTCACCTTGTTGTCTGTACTTGCCGGCCGCCTTGCAAGCGGCCTCTGTGCCCTCCTCTTTGAAGTCCTTGAAATGCATCACCTCGGCCATTATGAATCCCTTCTCGAAGTCGGTGTGAATGCGGCCAGCGGCCTGCGGAGCTTTTGTGCCTTTCTGTAAACAAATTAGCCTCGACTCGCATTTATGTCTCTCTTTTATTCTCAACAATATTAATTGGCTATTACAACTACTCATCGCGTGCAACAATTTTACTGATAAAATAGTCAATGGGCGTTACTATAAATGTTTCGTTACTTTTTATTAAAAAAAAAAAGAAACATTTATAGATACATTTTCGACAAGTACCGATAAGGCCTGGAAATATATAATTTTATGAAGGATTAAAAAATTAAAGGATTTAAAAACATGCATAACATATGAACTCGATACGATTACAAAAAGAGTAACAAACATCCATACATCCACCCTCACAAACTTTCTCATTTATAGTAGGATTTCCATAAATACCTGTATCGTCCAAGCCTTCACTTCGTCTGGTCCAGCGGTGAAGAAGTATTCCAACTGAAGGGCTTTGTACCCCTGAACGATTATCTTGTCTAATGCACTGTAACATCATATTTAAACACTACTTTAAGAGCTGCATATCTATATTAATATTATAAAGAGAGAAGATTTGTATGATTGTAATGAATAAACTCAAAAACTATAAAAAAAAATTACGCAGGCGAAGTGGCGTGCAACAGCTAGTATATTATATTTTAACTAGAAGAGCCGTGGCAGGGTTTCGCGAGGATGCAAATTGATATACTTACATAAACCTTTTAGGCCAAGCTACAGAGATTTGGAGTGAGCATTTTGTGTAAAAAGTGTTACAAGAAAACCAACTGCGCTATTGTTTGCAGAATTGTTTCATATGATATATTGACATGTTTTTCACTCGACTTTATTATTTATAACTTTGTTATTAACAATTTTATGCAAAAAATCACTGTTTTTTTTGGTTTTTTGCTTATAAAATTGAAATTATCAGAGTAATCAAGATGGTGTCAAAAGAAATTGTAGAGAACGAAAACACGACGAAAATGAGTCGTTAGTTTAGGAGAACAGTTTAGACAACAGCGCCTTTGTTTTATTATAATTTATTAGTGTCCCTTCGGCTTCGGAAGGATGCATTTTTTCATGCAAATTGTGACCTTCTTCATTGATCACTCTTACCATTATTGAAAACCGTATCAAAATCTGTTGGGGGATTTAAAAGAAGTTATCAGAGAAACAGACAGACGCGGACAGCAACTTCTATTCATAAGTAAGAAATTGTTACTATAAGTCAACCGTAACAAATAGAAATACGACAGCACCGAGTTTTATTTAGGATTTTATAGAATAGAATAATGTTTTATTTGTAGTAAAGGACATTTAAGAGCATACATAAGTAACATATATAAAGCAAAAAAGGGACCAAATGTCCCCCGCCACAATTTTAGAAGAACTACAATTCTCTAGTTCCGCAAATCGCGAATTTCTCCTAAACAGAGAGTAATTTCATGCTCTGGCTACATTCAACTAAACGCCATGAATCATTTTTGTTTTAAAGTATTGATAGCCATTTTTATACACATTCGACTCTATTACAAAATAATTACCTAGTAATGCCGTTTTCCTTCAAGAAGACCTGTTTCTCATCTGGAGGCATGTCTTGCAGCTTGCTCTCCAGCACTCCGGAGAACGGGATGAGAGGTGCTCCCGGGTCATTCTTGTCTATCCACTCCTTCAGCTTTGGTAACCTTTAAGTTCATTTGCCTTTTATTCTAGTTTAATGTTTAAAAATAAAGGCGATAATTAAAAATTATTAACTAATCCCCGACTTAACTAAAAACTAAGTTGCTAAGTAGTTGGGTATACTGCAGACTACTTGATGTTACAACATCAGCTCAAGGTTACCATGCCATGGAAATACCACCGAGGTAACCAATATACCAAATTCCACATCAATCGAACGTGTGGAAGTTAATAAACTGATGGTCTTCAAACGCCATAAATTATAACTAAGAAAGATCCCGATCATGTCAACTCCCATAGAGACCCACACGTTTAACTTATAACACTTATAACACCACTCAGTGACTCTCGGTTTTCGCTGGAACTTCTCAAGGGAGACCGGAATCCATACCACCCTCTGGTGCACGCGATAAAGAAAAATCTGCGCGTGATGGCATCGGAGGGAAGGAGAGTCCGGCTCTACTGGGTACGCGCCCATGTGGGGATCTAGGGGAACGAGAGGGCCGACCATCTTGCCAAGCTTGCGGCATCCAAATTAAAGGTCGCCAAAAGCTATGACAGGTGCCCCTTATCCTATATTAAGGGGCACCTAAGGAGGGAGCGTCGCCCTGTGGGGAGAAATGTACAGAGAGGGCGCCACTGCTGCGGGCACCAAACTGTTTTTACCGGATGCTGAGGCTGCGTACAGGATGGTACGTAAACGACAGCTGTCACCAACTCTGGTCAAGAATCAAGAAGGTTTCCAGGGCGGACTACTGGTGCGAGCATGGGGTAGCGGAAACCGTTCCGCATCTATTAGGTTCGCGCGAGCAAGGTTCGTGCCGGCAAATGACATCGATATAAATTTGGGATATAATCTGCACAAAATTCTAGAAAACAAATATGCCGTAAAAAAAATTCTAGACTTCTGCCACAAAGTGGCAACGGTGTCGATCGGGCTGAATAAAAAAATTACTGAATTACTTATAAGAATAAACGTTTTAAATAATGTGAATATTGTTAAAGTGAAAGTGAATATGTTATAAATAATATGAATATAAATAATATAAATATGAATATTTAATTAGCCAAATAAGGTTCCTTGCTTATGCAAGGGGTAAATGTCTAATTCCCCAATTATAATGTTAGTTATTTAATTCATTATATAATGTAAATATACGGCCCACGGGGGTGGTGTAACCCCCGGGGGGAAATAATAAAAAAAAATCCAATTCTGTTTTAACTCTTCTAAAGCGCACGCTTTTTGGCTATCACTACTAATGGTAAAAAATTGTAGTACTCAAATGAGAAATAAAAATTACCATTTATTCTTCTTTCTTATATAATCCTTCTCCGATAAATTTACGAGGTACAGTGCCGGTTTTGATGTAAGAAACAGGTACTTATTCAAAACTTCTATCTGAAAGGTAATTTTAAATGTGTAAGAAATCATCGGAAAATTAATTCAATAAACCGGGCAGTGAGTAAGTATAAGATAACTTACGTCTGCAGCGTTCCAATCACTGAATCGAATATGTTTCTTTTCGTCCACTAAAACTCCTTTAATTTTCATCAATGTATCCTGAAAAATAATTGCTTTGCTTTTAAAAAATCAGTACAAAATACAAAATTAAAAAAAAAACATAATTATTACATACAAATAGTTAAAAGGAAAACGATTTAACAACTTTTCTTATTTGTTTGTGTTGTGTTATTTTTGTTAAGTAACTATTGACGAATTTCAAATGTTAGCAATAAATAATTTTGGAAAGTGTTTATCCTTATCATCGAAATGATTATGATCGAATTTAGACACAATTTCGAATTTCAATTATTATAACCAGTTAGTAACCAGTGAATAACACTAGGTATTTTGAAATCTATATTCAGGAGAGGGTTGTGCTATTTCTGTGTATTAGTAGAATAGTAATGTCTATAAATGTATTGTTGACTTTATTTTTACAATAAACATATAGGCTGTTGGCTGTGATGGTAGGTGGCTACTGTCGCCAATAAACATTAGCAACACTGGGGGGATGTACTCGTAGCCATAATACGTTAAAGGTTAGCCATACAGAATTCTGTTCTTTTATAGAGGGTTTAATGGGAGGCAGTTTCAGAGATTCTTAACCTTTCTTTACCTCTCAGTTTAAGACTGCGTAATTCAGGATACCTGAGAGTTTTGTTCGAATTTTATAAAGTAAAAATAAGATAAAAATATAAAATTGTCCCAAGCTTCACATTACATCCTCAAATGCAAAATGCACGCATCTTAAGAACGCCCAAATAACTGTAAAGGAGATCAATCAGTTTTATATGGAGATCAGGATATCAGTTTGGATAGAATTAACTCACATATTCAGGTTTGAGTTTTTTGTCGTTGCCGCGGTTGACAACACGATCCAGCTTCTCAATGTTTTGCATGAGCTGTTCCTCGTCTTTTAGCCGCAACTCCTCTCCGATCGTCTCCAAGTCACGGATGGGGTTCACGTCACCGTCCACGTGAATCACATCCTCGTCATCGAAAGCACCTACAAGTTTCAAACTTACAGTCAGGGTAAGTTGATTTTATTAACAAAGGGCTCATATCTGCACATTTAATAAAATCGTAAACGAGCTGAATTTCTTTTTATATAATTTAGTCACCTTAGAATACTCTCGTGATTTTGATTAACCACTAAAATACTTCTATAGGTCTATGGTGTCCTTACACTAAAAAGAAATAGTACAAATTTAATATCAACTTACGACACAAATTAAAGATAGCGTCGCAAGCCTTGATGTGCGACAAAAAAGCGTTGCCAAGACCTTGCCCTTCAGCTGCACCGCGAACTAAGCCAGCGATATCCACTACATTTAAAAAAGCTGGCACTTTACTGTAACAGAGAAAATTTTGCGAGTTGTAAAATGAAAAGAAAATATGCATTTAAAAGAAAAATAATAATAAAGAAATTCACCTAGCTGGCTTATGAAATTCGCAGAGAAAATCATACCTCTCGTCGGGCACTGGTACCCTACTTGCTGTAACAAACGCATTTTATTTAACATAAAACTCTACAAAACTGTAATCTGAAAATGTGCCTAGACTAATATAAATTATTGTTTCTTGAGACAATATAAAAATATTTATTAAAATTGATTGTTAAATGAAAATTGCCAAAAGATAGTGTTGAAACCAATTGTAGATGCTTGTACCAACTACCAATTGTTTGCGTGCGATGAAAAAAAAAAACATATCTTTTATAAAAATATAATAATACATAACAAAGAAAAGCAACAGGGTGTCTAAATATAAATAATTACTGAATAAGATTTATAGGGTAAGTATATTAATTTATAACTAAATACATATAATATATAAAAAACATAAATTTTTGTGCAAAATAAATTATATAGTGTAACCGTCACTGGTTTTACTTGGAACAGCGTAACGTGGTAGAATTAAGATTATGTAGGGAGCAGCTAGCTTTTTTAACAAAGATGTACAATTATAATTACATTAGTGTTTCAAAATTTCATTAACACAGAAAATATGAAAGGAAATTTAAAACAAATCCATAAATTCAAACAATTTATTGAAAATAATAATGAAGTATGACAAGAGTGTTATAAAAATTAAATACAAACGAAAGAATTTAATCAAAACCTAGAATTTAAAGAACATTCAGAGTAAAAGAGAGTATTACGTTTTAAAGCTAATAGAAAACTGGGAGTTAAACTCAAAGAGGAATTTGTCTCATTAAATTGCACCAAGCTTTTAGTTTCGCGACAATATTTTGAATAATCAGCAAATGGATTTTCCATGGATCTAAGGCGTAACCCAAGATTTATTATCAATTTACTTCTTCCCTCGTACACATTGAAAGCCTTCATATATTTTTCAATTACAATGGGGTCTCGAACAGCATTATGAGTTTTTAAATATAAGCCTATATAAATAAGTCCAGACAGTTTAATATCGAGGCCTGGGTATTTGGGCCTTAACGCATTTAATAAGCAACAAGCGTTTGTGAGCAAATTGCCAAGTGTTTGTTCTAAGTATCCTAAATCTGGTAATTTTCTCAAGGATAGTTGTGGAAGTAATTTATTTTCTTTAAAAACAACAACATTGCAATAAATGTGAGGTTTCTCTAGAAAATTTCTGAGACATTTAGCAGAACAAAACAAGAATACTTTGCCACGATAAGTCGCAGCATATGTATTGCTTCCCCTCCTTAATACTTGACTTGGTAAGTTTTCAGCGTATGTAACAATACAAATTCCGTTTTCATACACGAGCGTTAGATTTACTGTATTTACGGTAGCTGCAACCTCGGGGAGAGGTGATTTAGGTTGTATCAAGTAAAGTTCTGGATACTTTAACACTTCATCTTTATGGTCATTACAGATCCAGTAAAATATGTTCTTGTATTGTACTAATCCTTTTTTGTCGACAGGGAATCCGCTGTATCTCAGTACATTGTTACGCAAACAAAGTGGACACATGTCCTTGAATTGTGACATTCTCTGCTCAAATATTTCATTAGAAATGCACAAAACATCTACGGAAACAATGGTAGAATCTACATTGATAACATAATTATGAATTTTAGAAATAATTTCTAAGATAATATTATTAGCTTGCTGAAAACGATGCCACTTAGATTGAACCTCATTGAGAGTGTACAAATTTTGTATGTCTTGCTGTACCCAATTTCTAAGTTCAAATTTTTTCGAATACCACTTATCATAACGATAGTTTATAAATGGAAGAGAATACGGCGGTTTGATTTTAAGATTTTGGTAATATATCTCAGACTGAGAGAAGGAATGAATTTGATCTCTCGAGGGAGACAAATCAAATACAATAAGAGGATAAAGACCTTCCTTTAACAATGTTAATGCTTCTGCTGTAGTTTCCGGAAAACCATCAAATACAAAACCTTGCGTTGCGGTGCGATGTTCGAAAGCTATTACTTGAACGGCTCTCATAATAAGATCGTATTCGATACATTCACCTTCGCGTAGTGCTCCTAACATTTTATTAGCAAGCTCTGTCCAATGCATATTCTCTAAAATATTTCTGATTGCAGTTCCTCTAGACACATATGTCAATCCATATTCATTTGAAAGTTTTGCTGCCAATTCACTTTTGCCGGACTTTGGCGGTCCAATTATACCTATTCTCAATGGATATTCCACAAATAATTTGACTACAACATTATTTTGTATGTACTTCAGAGGATTTATACGAAACAAACGAACATTATTTTCACCGTTAACATAATATATATAAGAACGATGTATAACAGGAAAAACCTTATTTTTTGGCTTGTTCACCTTATAAAGATGAAAAATAGCATTTGGATTTTCAAATAAATATACTGGACAAATTCTATGAAATTTACTCAGAAAATAAAATCCCTCGGATATAAGGACTTCAGCAATGTCGCAGCCTATTATGAAAGTTTGTTCAAAAAATGATTCAGTCCGATTTCTCCAGTCAAATAATTTTAATAATACTCTCCTAAAAACTTTAGTAAGTCTCAGTGTACCATTAACACTAATAACTTTAACATTTTGATCTGTTATCATATCTTTCAAAGTCTGAATATTTTCATCATCTGATTCATAAATTGCTTCTAACCTAGAATCTATTCTTTCACGCGCTTCCTCAGGTTTTTCCCATTGTGTCTCATCTATTGGTTCCGGGTATTCGTTAACCATGTCATTATAAGTATTAAATAATTTTGAATCTATTGTGTCAAGTCCCTTTGGGTCAGCATCAATTACAATGCTTTCATTAGGAATTAATTCTTGTAATTGTGGCTCTATGTCGCTTGATGGAATAGGAATACTCTCAATAATGTCGTCGAAGATTAATTTAGCAACGACATTTTTAGTTATAAAGTTTGCCCATTGTTTTCTTTCATTATCAAGCTTTGCTCTTGCATTATTCCTCGCTTCATTTAGTTGAACTTTCCAAGTTCTAAACATTTTAGTTGATAACCTTTCTAGAGTAGTTTCTGAACTCCCTTCTATTTCTAAAATTAAATCTGGTATGCAAAATGATGAAATCATCTCTTCTACTTCCGAAGGCAACCTAGGAAAGCCATCTAATACAAAACCGGTGGTAGAAAATGGCTCTTCAAACCAAAACTTTTTAATTAATTTTTGTACTTGAAATGAAAACAAAGGAACACCTCTCTCAAAATAATTATAAATCATTCGTCGAAATTCTGTTTCGTTGGCTAATATATCGGATTCTAAATTTTCATTATCTTCTCCCATTTGGAATTCAACAACTGCTTCTTCATCCAAAGACACATCAGTAAAACTGTTCTCATATTTACGACCTACTCTTTTGAAATGTTTCGGCAACAAATAATCGTTTATCATATCAGCATAATCTATGTGCAATAATCCAAGCTCTTTGGCAATAAATTTTGAAATTGTCGTTTTTCCGCTTCCAATGCATCCGATTACGCAAATTTTTAAAGGAGGAATTTTTTTATAAGGATCCTTATAGGACTGATATTTCGTTATATCTTTTTCAAAAAGCTGTAAACAATCTTCAGATGACAAGTAGTGTGTTTTGTTGTTATATTTTAAGCAAAGTTCTTTCTTTCCTTGCCAAAGGATGCCATAATTATAATATGCAACTGGACAATACACATTTGTTTCACATAATAATTTAGGATTGTTATTTACAAGAAGGTCTAGTTCTGTATGGTTTTCATTATCTTCATCGTCCATCTCATCATCTTCCAAACGTTCTGGAATTATACAGTAGCTATAACGTATCTTCAATAATACCTCTTCTATTATTTGTATGTCATCCTTATTTTCCAATTCGATTTCGATCATGGTTTTGAAATGGTCATCTAATTTTATTTTGACACTATCCCAATTTTCACGAAATTTATCTATAGATTCCATAAAAGATTTCAATTCTTCTTCATTGTCAGGTTTCTCAGATTGATCGTTATTAAAAATACGATTTAAAGTAGTTGATAGTAAGTCATGAACAATAATTTCCATATTTAGAAAAGATAATTCGTCAATTTCTTTTATTTCAAGACAGGTTTTTATCAAAGGATCGTTTGCAGAAAGAAATCTCTCTTGATAGTTTTTCTTGCTGTTTTTTATAGTAATATAATTTTGATATAACTCAGGTTCCATTTCTCTATTTTCGAATAAAGCTACAGTGTGATCAGGTAACAATTTGAAACTTATAAGGCAATCCCAATATTCTGGATCCGATGGAAAATCATCAATAATCCATTTTCCAAAAGTATGTTCAGAGTTTATGCCTTCTTGGGGCTGTATGTCATATGAAAACAAAATATTTGATAATTTATTTATTAACTCTTCAGGAGTAGGTTCTATTTCTTTTGTTAGATCATTAGCAACAATATATGTTTGGATAGCTTCTGTTACATCATCATCTCCAATTATGGGCACCTTAGGTGTTTCAGTAATAGTTACATAATTCAAAGGAGCATAGGGTATTAATACATCTTTTTCTTTAATAGCAATCATACACTCCTCTATATTGTCTAAAATGGGTAATATACTAAGTTGTTCTCGAAATTTTTGATATTTATTTATTAGAGATTTAGGTATTTCTAAGCTAATATCACTTTCTTGTTGTTGTAATTGTGTAGTATATTCTTTAAATACAACAATATATTTCTTCAAAAGATTTAACATTGAATTGTACCATTCATTTAAGTTAGACAGCCTCTTTTCTTCCAAATTATTCCATTTAGTAATTCTCGCATCTTCTATGGTAGCTATTATTTCAGATAAAATAGTCCTAGCATAATTATCATATTTTATTTGTTTCTCTTCATTATAAACGGTTTTATAGTAGACAATAGGAGCATCAAAAATCCATGATAAACAATTGGAAACCATAGTTTTACCAGAGGATTTAGTACCTACTACTATTATTCTACATGTTGGTTCTAAATAATTTAATTGCAAGAACGGGCGTGGATTCCTACAGAAGGAAATCATAGCGTCTAAAGAAGACATAACATAAATATGTTTAAAAAACGAAACTGAAAATTTTGGATTTCCTTTCACTACATGTCGTTTTTTTAATTCTACTGGACAGTTATTAAACCAAGGAGAAGCGTATCTAAAGAATTTTAGTACCCCATATTGAACTACATTTATCTCCTCCATAGATTTCCAAAATTCATTCATATCGTCTGGTATTTCTTCCAAATACAAAGGGCGAGGAATTAGAACTGGTTTGATTGGTAATAAATGCAATCTTTCTAAAATATGAAAAAGCATTTGATGAATTGAAAACCGTCCATCTATCTTTATTATAGATGTTGGGTTGTAATCTTTAAGTTTTTCTTTAACAAATGAATAAATGTGATCCCTATAGTTGCAAATTTGCTGCACAGATTTTTCTCTAAAATTATATGGCTGTTTACAGTTATATTTAGGGTTAAACGTATGGGTATCATATGGTGGTTTGTAATCACGTGTTGCATACTTAGCAGGCCATCTCAATTCTGACTCATTAATTGAAAAAAATGGATCTATGGTGTTCATGTTGCTCATGTAATTATAATATTTACGACTTTTTCTTGTTACAACATCCATGTCGGGGCAACTTAAATAAATAATTATATCTGGTTTCATATCAAGATCCATGAGTTCGAAGAATTGCTCGAGTATAATGGATTTCATAGTTTTATAAAAACTCTTCTTGGATGCAACTACATTGGAACATGGTTCCAATATGGATTTTGGTAATATTACTGGTTCTAGTTCTTCTTCTTCTACATTATCCACCTCGTGATCTTGTTCTTCTTCAGCTTCCTCTTCTTCAGCACCTTTAACTTCACTACTTTTTGATGAGTGGGAAAATCTATGCAACTTTCTTTTAAATTTTTTAAGGTTGTCAAGTACACCTTCTATGCACTCCCCCGCAATAAATATAGACTCTTCTGAATACTTATTTTTAACTAAATAAAAGTCATCACTCATAGTAGTTACTAAAGGAAATCCTGATATAACATAGCCACGATGTTGCACTACTGGCGATTCTATCTTCTTTTTCAGCATCAACAGTATTGTGTCAAATGAACAACAATTATTATGCCTGATATTGAATTCAATACATTTTGCTGTAACACTATTTTGCTCTAGCTCGTCCACAATAATATTTTTTGGACACAAGTGGACACAATTTAGTTTTTTCGAAACTGCCTCACCGAGTGAGTAAGCACCAAGGCCCGGCTTGCTAAGGATCAAATAACAGGTGGGCTTTGTACGTAAATACAATTCTTGACAGTCTATATCAGTGCAAGGATTGATATCATCTAGGGTAGAAAATGGAGCTGATGTGTTATTTTGACCCAGAACTGTTGTTGCCAATGTGGGAATTTTTCTTTCACATTTTTCTTGTATATGTTTGTTAACCAGTTTAACATTTCCATTATATAAAATACTTTTGTCAATTTTAATATAATTCAAATTATATTTGTCCACAATATCCACATTTTCTTGATAACTTTCAAATTGCACCATTTTTATAGTATAATTGATTTTTACAGCTTGACAAATGTCTGGCAATTTGTCATCAAAAAAAAATTACTATGGAAACTGTCAATGAAAGATAGATACATTATTGCAATTTTTAGTAAATTATAAAAAGTATGGAATATGACACTGAAAAATATTTAAAAAAATATAACACTGAAAACCCCAAAATAATAATGTACCATATACATGATTCGAAATATCAAACTTTTTCCACCAATGTTATTGAAGATTAGAAAAATAATAAAATTTTGTTTATTATTTAAACCAGAATTCACAAGTAACAGTTTGCAATATCTATCTATATAAATAAAAATGTATCACTAAATGTGTTTCTAAGTGCAAAACTCTAAACGGCTAAAACAATTTGTCTAATTTTTTTTTTTTTTCATTCATTGAAGTCTGAGGAAGCCGGCGTGGGTCGTTAGTTAATAAAAAATAAATATTGCACAATATTAAATTCACTGAAACAAGTTGCTTAAAATAAATATCTTCCTTCACAATATTATGAAAAATTCAAGCATAATATCATAACTGGTGTGATTTACTAGTGTCTATAAATTAATTTTAAAAACTACCAGCGAAATTAAACCTTGTTATTTTTACCTTTGTTATATGTATAGAAATTTGCAATACCTATGTTACTAAGTCTTAAAATTTTTGTGAGCCTTTTAAATATTGTGTAATAGAGTAGTATGAATAAAATACTTATTTTCATTAGGATCAATGGTGCAGAAGGGAAAGTTTTCTGCAGCGGCTTGACTTTTTGTAAGCACATTGAAAAATGTTGACTTGCCAACATTTGGTACACCAACAATACCAACTTTCAAATTAGTTCCTACGCGCCCTATAAGCGGTTTCTTCTCAGGTTCTTCTACTTTCTTAGGAGGCATCCTGAAATTATAAAAAAATAAAATAACATGCGATTCTGAATTACAATAGGTAATAAAATAATCTACTTATATTGCCTTTATATTATAGCAATATTATATTTTAACATAAGTTATATGAAATACATTCTTTAAAGGACAAATATTATTATTAAAATATAATAATTAAATTAGATTTCATAAATATATTGCAGTAAATGTGGCATATTGAAAATTTTTGCCGCAGAAACATTAACCTTTCCTGCAAGCTTAAGAAGAATAAATATTAATAAGTACTGACCTGAGACTTTACACTGATCTTAGTATAAATAAAATATGTAATAACACACAAGCTTAATGAATATATTAAATCAATAAATATTTGAATTAGATGTACACTTAAATCATAATTATCACCACACTTTCTTGCCTTGTGTGCGGCACGGCACGGCCCAGTCCAGTCAAGTCCAGTGTGCATACAGTACACAGAACAGAAAAAATTGTGCAATTATAGTCTGTCGGACTATCAACGTAAACCTTAGAGTAATAGCATGCTTTTTATTTTGTATTTTCATTATAATAAAAAAAAAACGCGCTATGACCTCAGACCATCCTCAGACCAAATAAGAACTATAGACAAAATAATGCGGACAACATAGTGAAACCAGTTTTATAAACATGTTTGAGTAGGCCCCAGGCCGTTTACCCGTAATCTCAATTTTTTTAATTGAAAATATTGGTTTATTAAAAAATATTTTTTTGTGATTTATATTTTTTTAAGACTGGTATAAAAACCAGTCTTCACTACTGAATTAATTTTCACTAGTAAATATAGAAATTTACCGGCTTCACTCTGCCGTCCACAGGGTTCTATCTAGTTCTTAATATTAACAAAAAGTCTGATTAATCGCAAAATTGTACGGTCTTTATAAGGCAAGGAGGTTTTGGTTAACCTAATTGTTTCATATAAATTGACTAGCTGTCCCGCTCCCGGCTTCACCCGGGGTGCAATTTTTATAATAAATATTTACCTAATACAGCCGATAAATTATGAAGTTTTACCAAAATTGGTTCAGTAGTTACGGAGTTCATAGAGAACAAACACATGAGACGTAATTTTTATATATATAGAGATAGAGATATAGAAAACAAGTATTTTGATAAACTATTTTATTTATTATCAACATTTATTAGCATTAAAGAATTTTGTTATGATATTATTATAAAATATTAATAACAGTTTTACATTTAATCAATATCATGTTGTAAGTGCAGCCCAAGGAGGAGACATAGGTGCAGGATTCTGAAGATATGACATGACCACTGCTGATATGGACAGCATAAATGAGCTGACGATCTGAAAATTAATTAATTAGTTTATAACAAAACACTGTTATGTACTAACTTATAAAATGTCCATGCCTATCTAGTCATAAATGACGAAGTTACAGCAATCTTATAAAAGTGCATAGCGAAATTTTATATAACAGCTGTTATATTTTTGGTAAAAGAAAACAGCACATTTTTGCATCTAGAGCTTCACAACATATTTTTAAATTTCCAATTCTCCTAGATCAGTAACCATTGTAGTTGAATTTTGAGTTCAATTTGAAGTTTAAACAATGTATATTAAAAAAGGAAACATAATTGAAAAATATTTTTATTGTTGAATAATGAAAAAACAAAAATCATTCAATGGCAGGGCCAACATAGGAAATAAAATTTTCATAGTTGGTTCTGGTCTGGATCTGGCAAGTTGTGTCAGGGCCTTGTCAGAGCACACTGCATTTCACAGTCATTAGGGCAGTCCATCTGGAGGCTGTATGTGTTTTGGCGAGTGAGTTAGGGATACCAGAGCTAATTTCTCTATCCCTTCCTGATCTTACAGTGGTCGGCAGAACACTTTTAGCACCTGAGGTGTTGTTTGTGTCATAGGCGACAGTAGCCATAGCCACTATCAAGTGGACTATCAGCATATCTGAAAACCTAAAAAAAAATCAGTTGAAATTCCCACTTCAAAATTTGTACCAATGCCTTTCTCTCTCTCTTCAGTTCTCCTGATGGAGTAGTAGTGGTTATGAAAAGTCTGAATAGACCTTTACATAACTCTCATGGGAAAAATAGTAGCAGTGGTTTCCTGTTGCCTTCTGTTCCAGTTCTTTTAGTGATTATTTGCTTGACAAGCAGCTGTACCCTCGTTTTCTCTAGGTAGGTGAGTGGTTATACTGCCACTTACTCTACTACCTACTCAATGAGTAGTACCTATTGAGTATATTATTACGGTGTTGCCTCCTGGTAAATAATTCAAGTTTTATTAAAAAGTTTAGAATTTTAAAACATAGGTACCTGCTTTGTATCATCTGAAACTCTGGAATTGGCGAAACTGATACTAGAACAAAATACAGCGGTCCAAGCACACCATTTCAACCTCATCATAAGTCCACACATTGAAAATAGCATCCCTGGAAAAAAAAGGAAATAAGGAAATTTTAAATTTAATAAATATTTTTTTTTAATTTAAGAAATGTTTTCTTTAATCAATGTCATAGACTTATTTCACATGGTGAACTCTGTATGAAATTGACAACTAATTATATATCTTACAATACATTTGTATATTGTACTCAATGATATACATGGACTCCAATTTTAATTAACCTATACTATAAAAGGATGGAATGCATTTGAGCAATCCTAGTGAATGACAACCTTATAACATGCTTTTGTAGATAAAGCTTGTTTCGAACTTTTCTACTAAAAGTATGGCCAAAAGAGACCAATCTTCAGTTCAACATAGTTGAATAAAATTATTAAGGTTAGGTACCAAGAATGTTCATGTAGTCGGTAGTTAGATCTTCGGCTGGGGCTGATGTAGGTGGCGGTGGTTTATAGCGACGCACGCGATCAACTCGTCTTGGATCAGGCGTTAACTGCATCTATAATGTAAGTAAATATGATTAGTTTTTAAACCTTTTCAATTGTTTGTAGGTCAGTAGCGATTGTAAGTAGATAAGAAACTAAAGTTTAGGTAAGTACCTTTTGAGTTTTTATCACCGGCCCACAAATAATGAAGTGTTATTGAAGTATTCCGATGAAAAAAAGATTCTCACAATAATTCTCACAATACACAATATGGTTATAAATTTATATCAAATAAGATATACACACACTATTTTTGTGATTATGTGAAAGATATGGGTTTATTTATAATATATTGTAAGTAAATTCCTGAATGACATTGAATAGAACAATTTATCATTTAATAAATGAAATTAATGTGATGAGATGAATTTTGGATAATTAAATTAAATAAGATTATAAGACCAATCAAGACAACCACAGAACATAAAAGTTACTCTACTCTATCTATGCCAAGGATGTTTTATAATATAACAGGACAGCTTACTTGAAAAAATTGCATTTACGAAAATGAACTGTATTACCATTAGTTAAAGTATATTTTTCATAGCGCCTTATACAGAGGCTAATCCGGGCAGTGAGAGAAAATCAATCGGAGGTCATGTGTCTCTTTCTTTCATCTTGCCAGACTAAAAAAATGTAGTTGATTAATCTTAAAAATCTTAGTTGCAACACTTGTATGTTAATTGTACTTCAATTATTTTAATAAATTTTAATTCAACATATTATAATCACATTAATTTCGTTATATATTTTTTAATAACAAAAAGTTAATATTTATTGTTTCAAGCTTATTTTATATTTTATTTTCTACTGGTATCCCTTTAAAGTGACATTACGGTAAATGTCCATAAATTTGTAGCGTTAGTGGATATGATTATGTTCAATTGGTGCAAAACTATTATAAGCAATAAAATGAACAATGCGAAAATTACAATTGGTAAAAGTGTTGGTAAATTCATATTTCAAATTTAAAAAATATTTATAAGAAACTACTGCTGTATGTAGGTATATTACAACATTTAATTTGTCTCACATAACAAAAATCTAATTGTCACTTTATTAGAAAGGGACACACGGCTTCTCTAAATCCTTAATATAATAGATCCATGGTCAACTAATATTTAAGTAGATAGTGAATAACACAGAACACTATATACTCACAAGGAGGTGAACAATGTTTTGTCATTGGGAAAACTAGAATACTACGAAATGTCAAACAATTATGGTATTAAATTATTGACGTGTTTATATATAATATAAACACAAATATATAATATGTCCAACTTTTTTATATATAATATAAAATGATAAGGCGGCCCCTAGACCTACAATAACATTGTACAATAAAGATTGAAAGGCGCTCTGAATCCAAACGAGCAATTATATTGCACAATAATACGAACTGCACAATGTTTTCGTGTTCAGTCGGAGAGTGACGACGAACCACAGACTGAAAAATATTGTGCAATACTGACCCTACACAATGCAATGGAAAAATATGGTGCAAAAAAATTAAACTCGTTCAAATTTTCGTTCAATCATTGCGCAATCTTCAATATTAACCCTAGACGGTTAATAATATTGCAAATTTCGCAATATTGTACAATATAATTGACCGTTTAGAGGCCGCCTAAGACGAGAAAGGATAGACCGATTTTAATTCGGTTTCAGTTATGGAAAAAGGGATAAACGGGGAAGACTTGTATACTTATACAAAAATTGCACCCCGATCGAAGCCGGGATCGGGTCACTAGTATTTAATATTGTATTTTAAAAAAATAAAATGAATGGTAAAATTTATTTAAATAAACAAATCTAAATAAAAAACGTGTATATCCGCCATTCGCATCAATCACAGATTGTAATCGCGTTCGCACTGAACCTACAAGGCGAAAGCATTATGTCCGTTCTCCTGAAACTCTCCCAAACACTTCGGCAACAGCTGCTTCTGTTCTTTCATTATTATTTCGCCATCGCTGCACCATCAAACCCCATAGATTTTCGATGGGGTTTATATCCGCTGATTTTCAGGCCAAGGAATCACTATTAGATACTTCAGGGTGTCGATGGAATCACTCGTTCACGATATGAGCTGTTTGAATCCGAGCGTTTTCGTGGATATAATTGAACTCTGCTAGTTCATCAGCTGGATATAAAATACGAACGCTTGGAAGCATACTGTCCTCCAAAACCGTTACATAATTTACTGCATTTATCCTAGGCGGAAGGCCAACAAGCTCGCCTACTCTATTGGAAGCTCTTTTCATCAGTAAAAATAGTGTGACTCCAATCAAAATTCAAATATGCTTCGGCAAAATTTAAGCGTTCTGATTTATGAGCATTAGTTAAAGCCACTTTTTTAGCAGGACGTCGGTGATGAAGTCCTATAGAGTGCAAAGCATTTCTTATCACTCTTGGCGATATGTCGGCGAAACATTTCGGCGAAATAACTAAGTAGTTTTTATAAAACCATTTTCTTTATATTGTCGACTCATAAGTTGTTTTTGTCTTTGGTTAAGATTCGGGCGACGTTCAACAGAAGGTACCTTTTTTTTCAGACTTGCTCATATCGCGAATATTTGTAGGAATAGCATTATGATTGTTTGTTATATTGGCTATATTGTTTAGCTGAGCGTTTTCTATTTGTTATCTTTTTGTTATTGTTTTATTTTATTCTTGTTATTTAGATATAGTTATTATTACACTTTATATGCCTTTGATTTTGATTTTTGTTGCTTGTTTTCAGTTATTTATTGTTTAATATAGTTTAGTTGCCATGCGTGGGTTATCGATCGTCTCAATTTCTAGTTTGTAGTTTATATGTGTATGCCTTAAATTTGCCTTTTGTTACCTATACCTATTGTAAGTTTTTGGTTTGTGCTGTTGGTGTACCTTTTGGAAAATAAATAAATAAATAAATAAAATTTTCTACAAAGGATACCTCAGAACTAGCGGATTTGTCGCAAGGTCTGGTGTATAAAGTTACTGGACTATGTATCAAGCGTTATATCTTTTACTTTTTAACTCGGACGAAGTCGCGGGCACAAGCTTGTCCGTTATAAAATAAGGCCTAGGTACCTACTACGAATATATAAGTAGGTAATTATTTAGGTATATAAGTAAGTACCGATAAGGATAGAATAATAAATATTAACTTCGGTATCGGATTATTTCTTGTTATGTGTATAATATGCAAATGAAAACAATTACCTTAAAGCTTTAAAAAGTAAAAATTAGGATCATTTGCATAGCTAAGCTTCTATTGGTCCGCTGACCAGCGATCGGCGCACGCCCACTGCCCGCAGCCGCAACACGCAACTCAGCCGACTACAATGCCTCGCCCACGCATTTGCATGTCAAATCTAAAATAATATACTATGCAGGTGCAACTACTTAGTCAATTCAAAACAAATTTATTAAAGAATATTAAGATACCAATAGGTATGTAGTATACATTTAAAGCTCATAAACCTACGGACAAACCAGTTAGGTGCTATTGTTGCCTTTACTTATGGTTATACCTCTCAAATCTATTCCTACATAACACAGACGTATAACCAAAACCCGTGGTAAATTCATCGGATGTGGCCTTTAAAGCTTGACGAAGTAAGTGGTTTAATTTTTATAAATCACTGAGTAAAATAGGCCCGATAAAATGTAAACTACAAATAGGTACATACCTATATTAAAAGAATATTATGTCACTAATAACTAATATTCATATTCTTACTTAAAAATACAAACATAAAATAAATTTATTAAATACAATTATTTTTTTTGTAATAAATTAGAGTCTTCCTGTATTCACGGGCTGTCAAGACGGGGCTCCTCGGTCCGTTTTGCCTGTTCTGCTAGCCTATTGTTAAATACGCCACTGCCTCTGGTGTACCTAATGAAATCCAATATTACGAGTATATCCAAAATAATATCTAAATTAAATAATAATTTAACACACGTATGGTTTAACTGTTTTATTTTTGATAACTTACGAGTAGGTATAAGGCGCTATCGGTGTGGCCTATAATGCCTATATGTACCTATACCTAATAAGAGTTTCAATAATTGCTTATCAATGTAAGTAACCACTTCATTAAGCTGCTACCGTGTAAAGTAAAGTAAATATGTAAGTAAGTAAAGTAAAAAAAAGAATTATTTATTTACCGTTGGCAGACAGGCTGAAGGTCCACTTGATGGTAGGTAGCTATCGTCGCCTGAAACACAAGCAACATCACAGGTGCTGCAAGTGCGCTGCCAAATATATTAGGATTAAGGATAAGAGATTAGAAAGGAATAGGGAAATGGGCTCTGGCATCCCTTACTCACTCACCGAAACGCACGTGCTGTTATTTCAGGGTGGTCTTCTGTAAGGGGGTGGTTACTGTAGCCAAGCGGACTGCCCAAATGACTGCGAAACGTAGTGTCACTGCCCTGTCACTACTGAAATATTAAAACTAAAACGGTAAATAATATCCAAACTTAAATTCTTATGTGTAATTGCCCTGATCTGCTAGTTAATATACTTAGTTTCAATAATTAATTATCAATTCTAACCAAGTAGTCCTCATTAGGCTGATACTGTGAATCTAAATATAGGACTATAAGACCAGACAATAAAAAATTAAAAGTAGGTACTTAAACGTTTTGAATGTAAAAAATACTTATTGAGTCCAATTTGTTTTCTTCTAAATTATATAGGCAGGTACGTAAAGTGCTGAAAGAAAATAAACAATTTAAGAATACGTGTGTACATTAAAAGGTGTACCTAACGGTAACAAAGAGGTGCAATTAGTATCATGAAGCGAGTGAAGCATGGAGCGATGCCCGGCGCGGTGGGTGCGGGCGGGGACAATTAGTTAATATGGCGGATTAATTAATAGTCTCTCTGCGAGGCTCTTCATTAGGTATAGTCGACTGAATTACACTCAGATGCCATGGCTGTTGAAACCGGCAAATTTTCCACACTTTACCAATACTCATACTTGACGGATCGAGAGTCTTGGTACACACGTCATTTATACACAAAAAAAATGATACTTATAATAATTACTATCTACGTATTATAATATAATAAATACTAGAAAAAGTAAGAAGCGATGCAAATCTTTTAGTTTCTACTCGTATGTCATTTGAGAAATGAGAGAGAAAATCAAAGTTTACGTTTTCGTCATGTTAACTTTGATTTTAATAATTAATTTAATAGGCAATAAAATTACAATGGCTCGGATAGTAAATATTTTTGCAAATTCGATATTTATTGGTTTCTTCACGAGTTACAAGAAATTAATGTTACTAAAAGAATTACCAAGCGCGATTTATTGCTGGAAATCGTCGATAGTAACAAAACTGACAAATTGAAGAGAATCATACCTACTTAACTGGTAATGAAATTGGGTCGTGAAGCAAGCTGGGTGAGCCGACACAAATATCAAAAGCCAAATTCCATAAAAAAGTGTTGTGATTGGTGGGATCTTTAAGTATTTATAAATATAAATAAATAAAATTCTTCATACATTCCACACATCATCATCTAGATCCACATTAAGCAACTATAGGCTTGTATTATGGATACCAGATAGTTGATATACTACAAATAGATTACTTTTATTTTTGTTAAATACATAGGTACCTACTTACCTACATATTATATACAAACAACCATGACTCAGGCATAAAGTTAAATGTTAACACATAAACATTAAAAATGGGATTCGAACCCGCGACCGTTTGGTTAACAGCTAGGGCTACTAACCAGTAGACCAAACGTGTCGTCAAAAATTAATTAAGTATACCTAAACTGTCTCTTCTTTGTGTAATTACTTATAATAGCTTTTGTCAGCGACTTTGACCGCGCCCCTTTTTTTAGGTGTTAAAACATCTATTTAATCTTTTTTGCTCATTTTATTGTAAATATATATATGATCTCTGTGTACAACTATATATATATATATATATCTGGGCCTTAGTTATTGAAAGATATGCTGTAACAGTTTAACTACAATTCAGTCATATTCAAATCCACCTATGATTCCTAACTCAGAAATGGTTGTATTAATTCAACATTTCCCGTTTAGGTAACACGATTCCCCAAATTCGCTTCAATTTGAGTATTTATAATGTGCGGTTTTGATTCAGACATGATCGTTGCAAAATTAAGGTAAATTACGTGGTGGGGCCGATTTTATTATCGTTGCGAGTTAATGTAGGTCATTACCGTTGAGAGGGTAAGACAATGGCTGGCTGTTATTTAGATAAGATTCTTATTTATTATTTAGATCGGCACACAGTGCGGGCGGGTACGGGTACTAAATATAGGCGAGGCGGCGGTAATTCGGTAATCAGTGGTTGTTCCCATGACAAGGTCATGGAACAAGATAATTTCGATCAATAAACGGCGCCGCAGCCAATATTACTGTCTTACGAAGTCTGATGACTCATTCAAAAAATATCTAAAAACGCCATTATATCTGGTTATTGGATAATTGAATTAAATATTTAATGTTAGATTTAACAAGTTTTTTGGGTGTTTTTTGGGTTAAGAAGTTCCAGACGGGCTGACGAACCACTTCTTATTATTCGATTCTGTACATACTGAATGATGAACAACACTTACAAATGTCTTCAATTATTATAGGTAGGTATTTCATTCCAAACAATGACTTAAAATTTCATAACTACATTGAAGTGAAAAACTTGTCCTAAAATCCATACTATAATAATTGTCCCAAATTCATTACTTATCCTCAATCCTAACAAGTAAGCCCATATGCGACCCATTACGGTGCTTGTGTTAAAGGCGACGGTAGCCATTAAAATTTCTATCAATTGGTCTATCACAGCCTGTCTGCCGACCATCACAGGAAGTTGAACAAATCTTAATAGAAAACGGCTGTTTTCCACACAAAAGTTGAATTGAGATAAATAAGTGAATAACCTATGTAGTTGTTCTCTTAGAAGTTAGATTAATTGCTATTTATTTTTTCCCTATTATAAAAGAAATAGAGGTACTCATGTAATTAAGATGGTTTGTCGTTTTTTAAGGTTTCGATATTATTTTCTAGTTTCGCTCCTTTATTATTTGACACATCTTCTTATATATAAAAGGCGATGTGTGTTATGTATGTCTCCGTATGTATACTATAGACTCCAAAACCGCTGAACCGATTTTGATGAAACTTACAGACAATCTTCAGATTAGTCCAGCGGGTGTTCCTGTGAAGTTCGGTAGCGATCGGACGCGGACGAAGTTGCGGGCATATACTAGTTTACTATAAAGTATGATAACTATTATACCTAAAGACTGAACCGCAGTACCGTAGGTTTATCTATCTGTAAGAATTGCTCTCTTGTTGATTGTTTATCATTAATGATTATCATCAGTTGAAGTCATCCGTTAAATCAGTATTAGGTACCTACGGCAAATACTCTGGTTACATGATTTAACGGCTCGGTTTTTATGAATTCATTCCTCTAGGTATGATTCTTCTTTAACATTTTCTTATAACGTAATTTTCTATTCAGCACCTATTGTAAATTGTGTCACGTGCTGACTTCGTCGCAATGAAATCTTGTGGGGCGGAGTTCGCCCTGTGACAATGCGAGTCGCGATGTGTGTAAGGAGTCCTTAATTCTATGGTGAAGGTTTAACTTCCGGAGCCCGCTGTTCGCTAAATTGCTGAAGAAAGGGTACCGCGGGCTACCATTGTCAACCGATTCCAACGTATAAAACATTGTTAACAACGTGTAGCCGATCGACTCTTTGTCGGTCGCGTTGCGCACTCCTTAATTATGTAGAACAGTGAAAGGGTCACATTTTCTATTAAATTTATACGGTTGGCTGTATATACATCGTGTGTTTTATTTGGTGATATAGTTTTGTCTAATTTTTTAAAGAGAAATTACAATTAGAAAATAATAATAAATATAAAGTCAATAATGATAACAACAGCAGGGAACCATTATTTTAATCAGTTCAAACTGTATTGAAAAGAGTACTTAGAAATAAAAGCACATACTAATAAGTGGTTGTATTGAACATCCTATACAGTATTCCAGTCTCCAGTTTTTAACGTTAAAATGTCTTTTATATTTTTATCTTATGAAGGTTGGTAGCGTAATCTTACCTTTGCTTGTTTTTATTTGCAACAGTAGGTACCAACTAACCAAAAGACATTAAAAAAGAATTATCTAAATAACAAATAACAATTACTATCTAATAGTGAGCGCGTTCATAAACATGCTATTAATATAAAAGTGCAAAGATTACGTTAGTAAGTAAATACTTCATAAATTTTATATTCTTTCAAGCTTTGAAGAAATGTCTAAGATATATACTTACAATAAATCTTTGTAAGCTCAAAAATAATAATAAAAATAATATAAATTTCCGTTAAGTTCTGATAGGCTGGATTATGTTGTTGACATGTTCAAGTACCTAAGTAATTATGTTATTCAATGCATATATTATCTACTAAATTAGATACAATAATTGGGAATAAATCGGGATATAAAAAACAAGATGAGGATAAAACCCTTCTCCTTATCATATCAGAGCATATGTATAGAACTTGACTTGATAGACTTGACTTGATATATTCCTGACAGCATCTGTAATAATAAAAATATCAATTTTATTGAAAACTATTACATGTTGGAAGTTATAAAGTTGAAAATTACAGGCAATAGTGGTGTGACGAGGTAGGTATTTGAATTGACTGCTACAACATCCTGTGTATGCGCGAGCGCATGTGGCCGCGAACGGAGTGCAGCGCCATTGTTGTTCCCTTATAAGCAGATTACTATAATCATTGCGCACGTAATGTGGTAAATGATAAGGTGTGCTCTAGCGCTCAAAACATATGCTATTGTAACCCATTCGTTCCACTGTGAAGTTACCTACTGTCCTTAAATGCAACTGTGTTTGCTTAACAACCCTTAAATTAGAGTTTCCTATCATCTGTACACACGGGGAAATTCTTTAACTGAAGAAATACTTCTTAAAGATAACCAATTTGAAGAAAGTAAGAATTTAAGAATTTGCTATTCTGTTACACAAATTATCTAACAAATTGATCATATTCCTAAAATAAATACGTAGACGAACGAAAGTTACCGACATAAGCCGGCGAATTAGTAAGTTGAAGTGGTAGTGGGCAGGACACATAGGTAGTAGGTACGGATAGCCGACGACGGCAGCTGGGGCCGGAAAGTTCTCGAGTGGAGGCCAAAGAAAGGCAAGTGCAGCATAGAACGTCCTGCGTCCACGACAAGGTGGGCAGACGACCTGATATAAAGGGCCGCGGATGGACGGTGGATGCTTCTGACCGGTCCTATGTATTAGAAAATTATGGTGGTAGTCTACGTCTTGCCTACGTCTTGCGGCTGAGATGAGTTTGGAAAAAGAAAACTTAACATGACAGTACTTAATACTAAGTGCTAAGCATTAAGTATGCTAAGTTACTGCTGAATGAAAATGAAAATGATATTCCTTCTGAAATTGTACATGAGTACATTATAGATGTAGATGCATTATCTTGATACTCTTAAATTTATATATGGGACGGAATAATATAAGTATAGATAATCTGAATGATAGGCAAAATGATGTCATAATTTCAACATCCTGACCGTAAGCTTTAATCACTTCTAATTACAAGGTGCTATTTGTTAGGTACAGACTAACCGTTGTATTAAAGCTGAAGTCACATATTCGTGTTGATACTGATAGCTAAGTATGTTATGAGACAAAGGCGTAATCAGAAATCACAGAATTTAGACAAAATTATACAAAATGTAGACGTATTTAATGTAATAGATGAAAAATAGCCTCATATTTTTGAAAGCTAATATTGTATAATGCCAAACAATTTTAGAAGGAAATTGAGGCCATAATGTTATGGATAAAAATAACAAAAAAATGTCCATTTTCTGTTCTTAAAGATACTTAATAGAGCGAAACCTCAAGAAACGTATGTTGCTCTCAGACTGTTTACTACTCTAAAAATAAGAAAAGCCTCTATAATAAAAATACAGGTAGGTAATAGCTAAATTATTTATCTGCGAGTGCTGAATGGTGTTCTCTTAATTCGCTGACAAAGAGACAGGAACCTATAGGCATGCAACGTGCATGGAGCGAGGTTGCGGATCAATCGAGGATTGGCTCATTATGCATAGCATCCATGAGAGACGCCGCGGCCTGTCATTATGGCAAATGGAGGCAAATTGCGTACATCTAACGCACTGCGGCACTCGTACACCAGTCAAAAGCGTTGGCTGCCGGTAAAAGCGTGAACTGTGTAGAAGCATTTCAGCTAGTGCATGCTAATGAGGCTTCAGATGTCTAAATGAGATGTCCTTTACATTGGAAAAGTATTAAATTATATGAATCGGCAGCTGATATATAAAGACGTTTGCCTGTCTGATATTGAATAGGATTTCATGACTTATTTATAAGTATTTTGTCGAATGCTTTACAGCATTCATAATATTTGAAAATCTTTTAAAGATAACAATAATTTTTTAAAATACTTATGTCAAATAAAGGAAGCTTATCTATGCTAACTAACAACAATAACTTATGGTAGGCTATATCTACATTAATATGTAAAAACTACATTAAAATATTTAATACTTCGTTTTTAATTATTTTTTAGAATACTAGCTGTTGCACGCGATTTCGTCCGCGGAACTTTATAAAATATAGCCTATGTTACTCACTGATAATGTAACTTTCTTTCAGAGCACCGAAACACAAAAACATACGTGCTTTTAAAACCTGCTCAAAGATACTGTTTAGCTTTTTAGGCGATAAAGTAGCAACCACTACTTAATTGCCATTCGACAGTAGATGGCGTTGTAGCAACGATAGTGTAAATCAATGTATATACACACACGTGTTAACATACGTTACGATTTTAATAAAACAACAAATAGATTAAAAAGAAACGCATAAATTTATTGATACTATTTCGAGTAACCTAATGGCAATTTGACATTTTAAATCATATTATGGGCAGATATGGGTCATAATATATCTAATAATCATGATACATTTTTGTAGATATGCATGTTAAAAGGTATACCTATATGCATGTAAGTAAGTATGTAGGTGAAGGCGAATTGTAAGCCTTCATTTACGTTCATTATGGCATATCATCCAATTGTCGTGAGACTACTATTTGTAGTAATTTGCGTAATAACCCACGCTCTAGAGCATTTAGTTAGGTATGTGAACGTTACCTTAGCATAGGAGTAATCAAATTCGTATGCGGCGCTGTGTATAGGGATTTGAAGGTGTCATAAAATTATCAACACTCTTAAGGCTTCGGCACATAACAGACTGAACCTGACGTCAACTCGAGTCCCACAAATCGTTGGTACATAGTTATAAGTAGTTGTACTCGTAGTACACAGGGCCGCTTTCTCAGATGTATTATGCGGGAATCTTTATTGACACACCGAACTCAGTATCAGCGATTCTTTGTAGAAACGAGCAACTCTTGTACCTCTATAAATTGATTTCTTTCGTATATCTCAAAAACGACTCTATCGATTTGGATAAAGTTTTGGATATTTTCATTTCATAGTCATAAATTGGGCAGCCCGTCTGACAGCAGTGCAGTAACCATCCCCTTACAAAACACCAGCGTGAAATATCATTGTGTTTTGTTTTGATTCAGGGAGTGAGTAAGGGTTGCCAGAGCCCATTTCTCTATCCTTTCCTAATCCTTTATCCTTAATCCTACTAAGGTTTGCAGCGCACTTGCAATATCTGTGGCGTTGTTTGTGTTTATAGGCGACGGTAATCACCCACTGTCAAGCGGACAGTCAGCCTATCTGAGTTTTTTTTAAAGTAACTTCTACTTAAAAAAAAGAAACATGAAAGCGCCGAGATGTTTTGTCTCTCAATTAAAAATATATTGTTTTGAATTTTATTGCAGACTAATGACTCTCTCCCTACTTCTCCCGGGGTGAAATTTTCCCATAAAAATCAGTTTCACAATTAGTGAACACCGAATTGAAACGGTCTAGTCATTTTTGAGTTATTGCGAGACTAACGCGGCGATTGATTTTAATACATATATAAAAAATGTATCGTAATAAAATCAACTCTCAAACAGATGTAAAAACGCATCTTAATTAGTTGATTAAGTATTTGTGTAGTTTAAAACAACTTTACTGACGATCAGTCATGTTTGTTTTTTATTTAACGTCTTTGTTTTTTATTTAGAGTTTTCATAAGTACCTACGTGTACTTATGTTTATCACCAGTAAGCATAATATTAGTATTTTAAGTCCCATCAAATTATAGTAGGGCAACTGAAATCTGTATGTCTTAATTAATAGACCGGATGAAGGAGGACATAATAGCATTTTTTACACAAACTACAACAAGTGAGTCGGTGTTTATCTAATAGAAATACTTGTTGAAGTGCATATTCAAGTATTTTTCTAGCAGTGGCAAAACAGAGAAATTACTCGCATCACGGCGTCTCGTAACAAGCGAAATGACATCGAATATGGAAATTATTTTTAATCACGTCCTATTGGCCCGCGTGACGGCTAACCACTGGCACGTCGTTTGCCATCCGTGACCGTAATTAAATGGTAGCCAAGTATAACATCACTGACAGCTCCATAGCCATATCTAGGTATGCAGATATGTCTAACATCTAAATGTTTACTAACATCTAACTTATCCAACTAATTTAACGTCTAACTTAGGTGATATTGTATTTTATAATGAATAAAATAAATATTATATCTACATATCTACTCATTTTACCGAGGTTAAAAAACAGTTTTTAGAATTTTTATCAGTGCATTTTTACACGATAATTTCAGAAACGGCTTAACCGATTTGAAAGCGGTTTTCACTCATATATTGTAGCAAGTTGTAATGTTTAGTGTTTGTTTTATTTAAATAGGTTTACAAAAAAAAAAGTTGCCTTATCTTTGAAACACAATGAACAAGGGACTGCATGCATTTTACTATTTTTAAACCTACAAAAAGCCGGATTTAATATACCTTTTGACAAAAAAAAAATTAACAGAAAAGTTAAGAAACAGGAAACAAATCTACTATTCCAGTGTATTTTATTAATATAACCTGTAAAAAATTAGGAAACGTTAGCAGAGGCAGGAGAAAGACACCCTGGTTGAAAAATTTTAGAGATTGATTTGGTATGAGCTCCCTCTTTTGTGCAGTAGCTTCCAAGGTTAAGATAGCCATAATGATCGCCAACCTTTGTAGAGAAGCGGCACTTTAAGAAGAAGAAAAAATTATGACTATCTGGCTCTGAAAGTAGTTTTTTAATCGCATAGAAATGCGGTTCGCAAGCACGCTACAACAGCTTGCGTTATCATCGACTATTCTGAAACGTTTCACTCCAATTACAGCTGGATAATATCGCGTATTAACCCACAATGCCGAGTGTGGGTTATATTAAAACAATATGAAAGAATAAAAGCGAGGCGAGCGTAGAGAATTTGCATGAGTGGTGTTTCCTTTCCGTTGCTCGAGTGCTGAACGGCAGCGCGAACGAGATGGGCGGCGGTATCGTCACGCGGTGTTTTCTACCTCCATACTAAATGATTATTTTGATTACGTTTAATTTGCATACGGGGCCGTCGAAGCACCCGCCCGCGGGCCTAAAGTCCGCCCGAAGTCGTTACAGCCCCAGTACTTTTCTGTAATGTTTTCGCCATTTTCAACAAAATTCCACACAAATGGTATAATTTCAGGGCCTCATCATGGTTATTACGAAGAAGCGCCCGTAGTCCTCGTACCACCGTAATAGGTTGGCCGATACACAAATTCCTGATAACTACGAGTAATCAACATAGAACCTGCCCCGACAGGTTTAATGACTCCGTGTCTTCAATTATTGGTAATATCAGACGCTTAAACGATTGTAGGAAGCTGACTGGCGAGTCTTGTGGAATTACTGCGTTTATTTAACTACTACGATACATTTTTATTTAATTATAGACGTACCTATCTTAGGGTAGGTATGTACATGGGATACCTATGTAACATTTATTGATAGGAATTAATTTAAGCATATATAAGACGAACGAACATTTTAAACATTTAAGTAACCGTATATAGTTACATTAAGTGATTGCAGTTCACACTGCGTTTCGCAGTCATTTGGGCAGATCTTCTGGCGGGGCAGTAACTAGATACCCTCTTACAGAAGACCACCATGAAATAACAGCATGTGTTCTATTGTATATCAGTGAGTGAGTAAGGGATGCCAGAGCCCATTTCCCCATCCGTTTCAGAATCCCTTATCCACAATCCTACTATGGTCGGCATCATCTCTTACTACTCTGTGGTGTTGCTTGTGTTCAAGTGTCGGGAACTACCTACTACTTATTTATTATCGAGTGGACAGTCAGCCTGTCTGACGACCTTTAGATTACAAAAAGTTTTAGTCACGACATTAATTGGTAATGTTAAATTAAATTAAATTTTAATTATTAAATTTAAGTAGGTACACGCTAAGTAATGCACCATCAAGAAAAAACAATGTAAATTCCGTGTTAATTTGGACTATTTCAGATTATGTTCTATGTACCTACGCCAAGTTTTTAAATTTTTTCAGCGATTTACGAGAGATGGGTAATAAAGTAACCAAACATTTTCCCAAAACTTTCAAAATAAGTACCTATAGTATATTTTGTTCGCGTTTAAAGCAGTGTTAAGCAGCCTGGTAGCATTAAGCACGCCCTTTTAAAAGATTATCGTGAAATAACAGCTTGTCTGCTGCCTATTTTCATAAGAATAAGTAGGTAATTTGTAGATAGGTAGGTATATAACTAGCAAATAATCTGAAAAGAAAATATCATGTTAGTTATTTGAATATACACATACTAGTTACATTAGGAATTTAGTTGTTTTGTGTAATTTTTTTTATAAAAGATATTTAAATTACATTTCAAAAAGTGAAATCATTGAACGCAGGTTCGTAGTTAGGCTACCGTGCGGCGCGCGCGCATTGGCGCCGGACGGTCCAATCAGCGGCACTCGACACGCCCACAATCTACATACAACCACCTTTTAACTTTGTTCATGGAACACTAGCTTCTCCCAGCGACTATGTCCGAGTATGTTTCAGTATTCGCAAATAATTAAGGGATTAAATGTATGATTTGTGTTATTTACTCGAGAAAAGTTCTACTCGAGAAAATTATTTATTCAGTAAATAATATTCAAAGAAACACTTTTAAATGTCATCTATATGTACCTACTAATATTATAAAGAGAAAATATCTGTATTTATGTATTATTGTTTGTAAGCGATTTTAAAAATTCTTTCACCTAATAGTTAAAAACTTATAGATATCAGCGAGTAACATAGGCTATATTTTATAAAGTTACGCGGACGAAGTCGCGTGCAACAGCTAGTTATATGGGTATATTTTATTAGGGTTCCGAAAAAAAAAGCCAAGTTTATGACGATCCTGAGAAGAATTTCGTTTCAATTATACTTACTTCTCAGTATTCCGTTTATAGATGATTTGGCCAAGGCTTTCTACTATTATAACCATTATATCTGTAGGTCATACAAAATAAGTCAACAATTATTATCTTTTAATACTTAATACTTAAATTTTAATACTTAAACCGGCCTATTACAAATTGAATTGAAATTTGTAATAGGCCTGTTCTACGTACAAAAAATATCCTCTTAACTTTAGGTTATTAAAATCTTTGTTTACAGTTATTGGTATAATTATCTAGAAGTAGGTTACGTGTTTTAGAACTTAAGCTTGAATAACTCGAAGTACCTAATAATCTAACACAGTCTAAGTATAGGTACGTATAACGCGTCTGAGTAAAATTGGGATCCGATCGCTGTCGGCTATCGTTCGATAGAGGTTTTCAACAGCGACTTCGATATCCGGGACATTCCGAGTGGTGCATAGCACAGGCATATAATGATATAATCGCGCCCTGCGGCTCTCCGCACTCGTTGGTCGCCGATCACAGTGATTACGCGACAGCGGCGAGCGGAGCGGGGGCGGGAGCGGGCTACGAGCGACTTCGCAAATTGATTTGTCGCTAGCGGCATCACTCGGACCTCTAGCGGCACCTGACCGCTATTCAGTAATCTCATACTTCAAACAAACGATCTAATTGTTTCATACCAACCTAGATTCTGGGTGAACTACGAGTAGCGACAGTTTTGTGTTAATGTATGTGGAACGTATAAAGATTAATATCTGAGAGACAGAAAAAAAAAATAAGAAGGTCTAACAGGTATAAGGTCAGATGCGTTGAAACATTCAGAAAAAAAAATCACAATTTTGTCTGACATTGATAGGTAGGTATGATCAAACTCACGCCTACAGCACATATAAATAAATTCTCATTTAGAACTGATAATATCTTGTATACGCATATAGAATCCTGGCTGGCTAAAATAAGGTAGCAAAAATAAATACGTACAAATTATAAGATACTAGCTATCCCGCTCCTGGCTTCGCCCGGGGTGCATTTTTTTTCCGTAAAAACCTTCCCTGATTATCCCTCTATCCATTGATGAAAACCGCATGAAAATCGGTGCAGTAGTTTTTGAGTTTATCGCGAACAGACAGACATACGCAGCGGAAGACTTTGTTTTATAATATTTAAGGATAAATAATATAATAGGTCAGTATATATGTATAATTAATTTATACTAATATTTTTAAAAAGATTTGCATTTTTGTTGTTTGTAATGAATAAACTCAAAAACTACAGGACCGATTTTGAAAATTCTTTCACCCTTAGAAAGCTACATTATAGGCGAGTAACATAGGTTATATTTTATAAATTTACACGGGTGAAGTCGCGTGCAACAGCAAGTATGTTATATATGTACCTAGTGTTTGGTGACATAGTGTTTGGTCATATCAATGTCTCTGAAGTTTCTTATGATCAATTCACTAAGCAGCTATTGTCCACTGAAAAGCTTCAGTTAAAAGCGATAATTTCAGTTTGTCCCCATTGGGCCTGTGTGCATTGTTTTAATTTTCCTTAATATTAAAAAATAGTTATCCTTAACAGCGAAGGAATCTCGAGAAAATCCGAATGTATAAGAATACTATAGCAATCTTCGAAGACTTATGATTTGTATAAATTCGCGACTACAAATTAGGCCGCGGCCATTTTTTAGATACCAAATATATATATATATATATTTTACTTTAAGGATAGATGTAAGTATGTTTGTTACTTTTTCATGCAATTACCTACTGCTGAACGGATTTTGATGAAACTGTATCTACAGTAATATATTTTTGTTTATACATCAGAATAATATACTTACCTAGGCTATAATTTACAAAGACACGCGGACGAATTCTCAGGTATGTCTATAATAAAATTGTTTCATTTTTTAAACAAAAGAATATACTGCTAAATTAACAAATCAAAGCCAGCGAATAGAACTTATAAAAGTATAGTGAAACTTCCATATGTTACGTACAAAGTTAAATGCTCGCCCATATATTACGATGTCACAACAGTATTGTGCTTGAATTAAAAATGCAAGGTTCATATAGTCGCCATTAGCGGCTGTAGAAATATCCGCAGCTACACACAGCTAATGGACTATAATAGCTTTTGATTTTCCATGAAAACGTTTGCGGGCCTTTTTTTATTGTCCCTACTAGTATTTTCTATGCATACGTAATAGCAGACAGCTATTTGATTATAGAGTTGGTATTTGCAATTCCATTTTTCCGTGGGACTGGTAACCAACGGGAAAGCATTAACAAAAGACGCGGTTTGATTGTCGTTCCTTGCCCACTAGTTTCAATGGAAAATGACAAAGCTGCGTTTATGGCATCACCTTGTGCAGATTAAAATTGCAATAAGCTATTAACTGTAATGGTGTCTCAGTTTTGTTTACCATAAACAATAGTCCACTTTACTTTTATGTGGTAATTTGTTGCAATTGTTTTCTCTTCGTAACTGTTCGTAAACTGATTAGATAGTATTTAAAAATAAATTAACTATAGGTAAGTACATACTTCATTTCAGACATCATATTTCCAAAAGAGGGAATATCTGTCTGAAATAGGTTCTGTCTTTTCAAAGACTTAACAATGAAAACGGTCAATTAGTAATTAAAAAAATATGTTTACTTTTTCGAAATGCACAAATAAACTTTATTAAAAGTTTTTATTTCGGTATCACAGACATACCTTTGAATTTTATATATTTGTATTGTTAGCACCCTCTACTTCGGGTACATAAATTAAACCATTTTATGTTTAATCCAAATACTTTTTCGTTTCTATGTTTAATCGTGCGACCGATATATCCGAACTACAATTCCAACTATAAGATGTGCGGACATACGACGACGAACTCTCTTCGCGACGCGTTCGTTCAATTGACTGATACAGGGTTCAATATCATACCACCGAATGAATCTGAATGAATGAACACCTCTTTTTGAAACGTCACGGAGCACTTTTCAATCAACTTCAGACGACATAAATAGCAAACGCTAACACTATGGTATAACAAAGTTAATAGAACTCTGAACTATTCTGAACTCTTCGATGGTTAATATGGAACTTGAGTAGCAGGTGTAAGAGAATCTGATGTCTCTAAATAAAAAAAAATGCTGCCAAATCGACATAAGTCATTACTATATTAGACAGATCATTAAAATTATATAATTGCGGTATTTGAGGCCAGTAGTTATTTGGGTCTGTTTGTGAATCCCTTTGTTTGATAATTATACGTTACTCTACACCGCATCAAAGTAAATGCGACATAAAACTTTATTTTATTACTCCAAATTGACTCTAATTTGACAAAGATTGCATCATATCATAATTTAAGTTTTTTTTTTTTTGAAAATGAGTATAATCTTTGTCTTTGTAAACGTGACAATTTTTAATATTGACAAGTAGGCACGAATGTGCCTACTTTCTTCAATGGAAGAAAGAGGCACCTTCCGTGCTTGAAGTTTTTTGGATGCGATAAAAATATACTTAGTTTACTTATACACTGAGTAATAATATTTTGGTTTTTATATAAAGTTAGCTGATTAATTCGTTTCTGAATATTTATTTATTTTGTAAAAAAGCTATTGCAAATTTATACCTACATACGCAAGCATTTTTATACCTACTGGGGTATAGAAATCATAATGAACAAAAATTTGTTAATTATAATTAATAATTAATTAAATGCACTTGCGACTAAATCTGTTCACTAACTATAAATAATCTCGAATTTTTACAAAACTCTCCAAATAAACTACTTTATTTTAGTCCATTACCTACCATATTACCAATTTTACGGATTTTTACGAGTTACGGATTTAAGCCTTTACGGACCACTGATTAGTCTTATACATATGCTCAAACTGTTACCTACCTAATAATGTCGTTTTTAATATCTTATACATTGTACATATATTTTTTATTAATTTCCATGAAATGTTAATATTATCACAATAGGTATTTTCTTTTGTTTTTTGTGGCGCTTGCTCCTTGATGACAATAACTTGCTTCAATAGAAAAAAATGAGTTTCGAGTAAAAATATTAAAATATAAATTTAATATTACTATTTTAATATATACCTGCATAAGGACTTTTTGACAGCCTTCACTTCCGAAAGTTAGTTCTAATCCTTGGGAGTTTTTATAACGTTTGGTCAGAAAAAGAGGGATTTTGACAAGGTAAGGATGGTAACCTGCCGTGCGTCTGAATGTTTGATGGAAGAAAGGGGAAGGCAGTATGAAGCACATGCAGCTCCTGAACTTAATGAATTTTCTAACAAACACCTAAGACTTATCTCCACCACCCTTTTTCAGTAAATTTCTATTTAAAAAAAATAAAATAAAAAATAACCAAATTAAAAAATATATGTATTTAAAAAATAATAATATATAAAAAAAATATAGAACGAACATCAGTTAAGCGGCAATAAAAATTCAATAGAAATTACTTGTAACGAGTATTAATTAATATCTGTGGTGTTTGTGGGCGTGCACAAAGCATGCCACTTTATTCTTTCACGAAATGACGAAAAAACATTTTCCTAACGCTCCACACTCCGCCCACGGATTGTTCCCCCGAGTTCGCATAACATTCAACCACCGCTTCTCTTATTGAAGCGGAACCTAACTGTGCCGCGACATGCAACCGGCTACCATCAAAGAAAATAATGTAATTTACTAACAATTATTCGTCACGACCCTTGCACAATTATTAAAAAACAGCTATTGATGCCGCCCCGTTGAGTTTAAATTAATGTAGGTACTGTCCATCTTTTCGTGTGATGTTTATTTCACTAGAGATGTGCGCTAGATTTTTTCCCTCATTACGTCTTGGTCTACCACCTTGGAAAATGTTAAGTGAGACAACATATACATAGGTAATTAATGAGTTTTCTTTTAATTACTTAAAGTTTTTAATTTTTAATGTGCATGTAGCATGAATGCATGTAGCATGTAGCAATATATAAAATTAAAAATATATTTCCTGATCTATTGGATATTTGTAAAGACTGGGTCCTGGAAGAGTTCGGTTATTAGTTAGTGTTGATTGTTTTGATATAACAATGGGCAATAGATGTAGGTTCATGATATTATGCCGGGTGCGGCCAAACCCTAGCGCGCTGTGCACGATGGCAAGTTTGCTCGACTGTCCTAAGTTATATGACCCTCAACTCCAAGCGTGGAATCAGAGAGACAACAGCTACGGGCACATGTTCTTGTACTACACACAGTGTTCTTTAACTAGCGGAGAAACATTTTTAGCCTTTCTATTCTCGGACTCCATCCCTACAACATCGCATCCTCCTATATCCAGTTTATAAATTAAGTCAGTTAAATTGTATCAAAACCTTTAATTTGTATTTAAGACTTTATAATAAATCAATAATAAGTCCAATAACGAGTTTTGACTACGACCAGCACGTAACACCTTTAATCTAACCACTGCGGTTAGCTTTCTACGACTGTGGGAATCTATTATAATGAGCCTAATAATAATATCTGTATATAGGCTTATAACTATGTGTAAATATTAGGTAAAGACAAAACAGTTGCGAATGATTTTCTTAATGCGTAACCGGGAGCGGGTCGCTAGTAAGTACATATTATAAATTTCATAAACTCTCGAAATATTTCGTTTGTGTATCTTTAGAAAAACAATTAAACCATCAAAAACTATTTATTATCTTTGTTGAGTTGTAAAAGCCCCTATTAGTTGGTTTAAATGTTTCACGTTTTAAAGACACAGTAAATCGACATATTCGTATATTATAGTAGTTATAGGTAAGTCATTTTTCTAGTAAACACAGTTTCCAGAGTATCTTTTCTTATGACCAAACGAACATTTGATAATGAATTTTGCAAATAAAGATAAGTTTTTGCACGCGTGGCAACATCGGCAGCTGAGGGGGCGGTCAGGGCGGCACCATGACCCGCCTCAGCGATTCTACCTACACTAACGAATAAAGAACTACTACTGTGACACCACTGAAAACACATTTCGCTATGGCTTTTTTACACATTAATATTTTATAAATATACTTACCACACAGTCGAAATGTTCAACTCGTAAACCATTCAAATCAGTGGAATTCATACACCCAGTGTTTGTAAGAGAATGCATGTATAAAAATGTAGATAAGTATAAATAAAATCAATAGGCAAAAAAGTGTTAAAAAATAATACGAATAAGTTTATAAAACGACTAGCTGTTGTACGCGACTTCGTCCGTGGAACTTTATATATTACAGCCTACGTATGTTACTTGCTAATAATGAAGCTTTCCAATATAGATGAAAGAATTTCTTAAATTGGTCCAGTAATTTTTGAATTTATTCATTAAAGACAACAACGGAAACAATGTCTCCAATACATTTTGAAATTTGGACATTCTCTACGTATTTTTATTAGATTAGATACCTAATAAAAATATGTAAAAAATGTTCTACTGTTAATTTGCGGAGCCTATATACATTTATATATTTATTAAAAAAAGCAGACATATTCTAGGTGTTTACGAATTTGTCAAAGACCTTAACTCCTACGACAAAAATAGTTGGAGTCATGAGGGCTCATTCTTTATTTTATTAATTAATTGTTATTAATAATTCTTCAATTATAATAATATGCGATATTTTCAACCGTTCCTATCCATACTTTCGAGCCGTTCCTTCCGGCGACAGATTTAACGATTCTGTCTGCGAACCGAAGGAAACGGTTCCTGGTGTCCTTGTGACCTAAAACCAGTCCAGATCCAACCTTATGTAGTCTACAACTTTTTAAATCTCATCAAATCTATGTTTACTCCGCATATTGATGTAAATGCCTCTTTAGTTTCGTAGTTCTTTAGTTACATTCAAGGAATTGAAGGAATGATATAAAAAATTTGATATTGGACCATCATGAACTTTTAATAAGATAAGAACAAGGCATATTATCGATTTATGCCTCTTTATTACGGTGCCACATTTTGAACGCAAAAGTATCTACTGAATTATCAACTTCTACTCTACCAGTACTTAAATATGTTCGAAGGTTTCTGCTGGTTTTTATTGTAAAAAATTGTTCTTCCATATAGGTAGGCTAAAATCGTTACCAGCTGACAATTGGTCATAAGTCGTGTACCAACAAAGTGTTTGCGACGTCATCGCGTGTAATACACGATGTTCAATCGTTCCCGCAATAAAACCGACGATTTTACAATGTTCCATAAATAATGGTCAATATGTCGAGCAGTATTGTCGATCCTGACAAATTGCCCCTCTCGCTTGCCGCCGCATTGTTTGCTACCGAAGGAGCAAACTGAACCATTGTCGCGATCGTTCCCCATACTTTTGTCTGCTATCATTTTCACTTCTGCTTTGAGTGAATGTAGCGAATCGTTTTTATTATGTCTTGCGGGTCATGGAAACAGTCTCTGGCATTCCGATTTCATTGTATGATAAATGGGATTTTGGTGTTTTGCTTCAAACTATCCAGCCTCTAAGGGCGAGAGTGAGAAAAAAATGTTTGATTTGGCCATTGTTGAGAAAACGCAAAGTGAATGCTAAAGTTGAAAGCAAATAAAAATGACATGTCATAAATTTTGATTCCACCTACTAACACTGAAAAAGATATTGCAGCTTTTTCTAATGTAATAAAATTTTAGAGGTCGTAACATAGTGTTTTTTTACAAGTTGTGGCACATAATAAAATTATGAGTGCATGAAATTCTTGGTTGCGATCAAGGGCTTAAAGCAAAAGCTGCACGATTTGTAAGACAATTCATTTCATTATAATAAAATAAATATCTTCACACATTCCACACAGCACCACCTAGTCCCAATTTAGAAACTATAGGCTTGTATTATGGATACCAGACAGTTGATATACTACATACTTAGATTACTTTTTTTTTGGAAATGCATACATATCACAGATACAAACATCCATGACTCAGGTACAAAGTAAATGTTAACACATAAACAAATTGTAAATAAAGATTTTCTCACGATTCATTTCATTCATTTGCCCCTAGCGGGATTCGAACCCGCGACCGTTTGGTTAACAGCTTGTGTTACTAACCACTAGGCCAAACGTGTCATCGAATATAATATATCTAAGTATATCTATACAAATTATAACATAAAGTCGTTGTCCGCTTCCTCGCTAAGTAACTTCTTAACACTAAGAAAGAGAGATAAATCAGGAAGGGTTTTATATACAATTTGCAGAAAAACTGCATCCGTGCGAAGCCGGGAGCTGGTCGTTAATACTGTTAAGGTATAATGAGGATGTACCTTTATAGGAGTGGTAGGTACTGCCACTCTTAGGCGTGTCAAGGCGATGATACACACCTGACGTTTACACGCGCGATTTTTTGACGAAGAAACCTTACATAGAGAACCTGAAACAAGCGCCAAGGCAAGCACTTAAAGCACTCGACGAGAAATTAACAGAACACAAATATCGTATTTGTATAAAAATAATATAAGTAATATGATTCAAAACTTAATGTAGGCTAAACGTGGTTTGATCACGAGTTTATCTGTAATTTTATTTTCGTTAATTCTCCAATTAGAATTCAATGTTTAGGTGCTTACAAATTATATTTGTATTTGTTAATAGATTCTGGGTACGTTCCCGGCACTCCCTCAAAACTTCCAACATATTTGCTTTAAAATCGAACTGTACAATGGCCTTATTGTTACCTAACAAAAGCAAATTACTGTGAAAATGAAATGAGAACTCTCTCATCCCCTTCTATTAACTGATGTGATGATGTAGCGATTTGTGCAAACGCAACAGCGAAACGTTGACTTATTCGTCATATCGCAAAAGTTTCTTCAAAATTGGACCTTCTTATTAAAGCGATTAGAATTGAAAATGAAGTATGATACGAATTTGAAGTTGTGTCGTATGAAATACAATACACAGTAACCGTGACGGGTGAATAGGGCATAAAAAACACATAAATCAAAGTCAAAAAGGCATAGAGAACGGGCAGCGAGCGGCAGAGATATGGGGCAAAGCAAAGCCATGACGCGCGGCACCGAGCTCTTTGTCACCAGCTGTTGTGTTCGCAAACGTCTCCCGCTGCACCGACGTATTATTCTCGTGTTCCCATCAATAATGAGGGTAATTTTCGGCATTTTGTCACATTAGTGACGACGCATTGTTGTTTGTTATTTCATAAAATTACGCTTTTTTGCAATAAAAACTACCTACCTAATTATGTTGCCAGTAATATTAACAAGGACAGATTAGTGTGATAACATTGTTACTACAGGGTACGGATCAGATGCAGATTATTAATTTTTTAAACAGTTAATGCCAAACGATTTAATATTAACGTCTGCGCAGCTAAGATGTAGCGGATATTCAGCCAATGGAGACTGCTCTTAGACAGTATTCTTATTTCTGATTAGAGGCCCCAAAATATCTGCTGCATCTATTCGATCTCTTTCTCTTACAGCGTTAAGTTGTGAGAATTGTTAACGATCCACAGGATCTCACACAATTCCGGTTACCTGTTAGTATTAGAAGGGACGAGATAATTTTTCGCTTTTTCCGTCAGTTTCTATCAGTTTTTCGGCTATAATGTCTTTTAAATCACTCAACGGATTTTGATACTGTATTGTAATCACTAATAGAAGAGTGAGAATGTTTTTCTTATGGTTGTGTATATAAATAGCAGAAAAAATCACATTCTATGCCAAGCCATGGGCGGGTCGATAATAGTCTTCAATAAGACGTGATTGTTACTGAAGGATTATGCTGTAAAGCTTAAAAGTCCCTATTAATTGTAAGATTTACTCAACTCTTAACTCTTTGATGTAGAGTTATATATTATTAAAAAAACTAGTATTTATTATAGAATCCTATTGATATTAGAGAAACGTTTAGCATTAAGTAACATGTGTATGCACAGTAGGTACGCGTTGTCGTCCCGACTGCGGTTACATTCGGTTGCATACAAGAGTTGCGCCATCTGGCGACTAATTAGTTACTTCCTCGGCTTTTCAACTCCAACCGTATTTTAGGTTTGCCTTTTGTTGAACTCGCATTTAATTTTTTAAACACCAATTACGCGTGGATAAAGAAATAAGAAAGTATTCCACACAATAGGACTTAAAACGACCCGGTAGAAAGTTATTTTGGCTACAGTTTTGAAATGCTACGGAATTGAACAATCAAATTTTCGTAATGTCTCTAACCGCAATTTGTTTAGAACGCTTATTTAATATGTTTACAAGCTTGTTTTCAACAAATACACGGAATTATATATATAATTATATTTCTAAATCTACTAAGTCTGAGTAGCTATAATAGGTAGGTAAGTATATAGTTAAGTAAATATATTATTAATTTTAAGATAAAACAAAATATATAATAGCTGTAGGTATCAAAATAAGTGGTTAAAACTTCGCTGCAAGACGTTTACATGTAACAAGTTCCACTACTGGACGCCAGATGGCTCTAGGCTACCATTTTCAAATAAACTTCCAACTATTCTTTGAGAACATTGAAATTACCGAAACCAAGTTATATCTATAACCTAACCCATGTTAACTTCATTTTCAATTATGCATTTTTTTAAAATATATAAACGAATAAATAATAATAATTGCGAATTACTTTATTCATTTGGGAAATATCTAAATACACGATTAAAGTCCGTCTAAGCAATACCTATTTTGAGAATGGAAAAGAATTAATTCGTTAATTAAATTATCGCAAACCGTTTGAATTCTATAGAACAATAGCGAAGAAACGTCCAAACATTTTAAGCGAACGGAGTGTTGTGTCTCTCGAAGCGTTGTAATTCAATTAATTTGTTTTAACCACCAATTATCGAAACAAGAGAGAAGCGACCGAGCGTAGAAAATGCGCGCAAAATAGGTCTATTTATTATTTGTCCGCATTGTCTCTGGCACGGGAATAAGCTTGGGCGGCGCCGCGGTCACAATGGGCCCTCCATTGTACCAATAAAACAATAAGCGCTTTATTAAAAAGACATTCAATAATTTATTTTATTCATATTTTATTCGCACCAACCGATTCGGCGGAGAACAAAAGTTAATATCCGAATATGGGACGGTCGCAGTAAAAAAAATATCAAACAAGTCAACGCATCTGTGCTATTAATTTGGATCATGTCAAAAACACTTATCGGCTGCTGAAGTTCGATATTAAAATTTGCCTTATTTATTAGGTACACGTGATTGTGATTTTGTTTTTGTGATTTAAAAATCAAATGGGTTTGTTGAAATATCTTAGGTAGATTCAAACAAAACCACAATTTCGGATTACTTAATTTTCTAATTTCCATAATACATTAAATATTTCATGGACAATTTAAAAAACAATATATCTACTATCTAAATATACAAGAAGACGCTTAAACCCGTCACACACGTAGCTATAATATATATTTCTATGACGTCACCAACGTATATCGTAATATGTATTATAGCACGGTATATTAATATATATTATAGCTACGTTTGTGACGGGCTTTATTCATTTTTTAAATTAATGATTTATTGTCAGGTGCAACTATTATTTACAATTTCTAAAATAAAACAAATAAAACTTTTGATTGTGGAAATCTAGTGGTGCTAACCATCTTTTGAGTTGCTTAATTGAACTTTAATAGAAATATGTCTAGGCTCTACTTTTTCGCTAAAATAAAATATATTGTTTCAATAACAAGAGTGTAACTAGTAATTACAGTATGTCAAAAACAGAAAATGAAAAAGTACTATTTGCGCACGTGGTCTCTAAACAGAATAACAGTTAGGGGCGTATGCGAAACCTCACAAATAGCGATGCTATTCAAAGAATGTTTGAACAATTCGAGTCTCGCGCCATCTGTCAGGGGGCGATGAAGACATTTTTGCAAAATAGTAGCGTAATTACACACTTCCGTTTCCGGTTGCGCGTGCGCAAATGTCGGCGCCCACGCCTACCAGATTTTGTAACATTTTACTGAACAACGTGTACCTTAGATTATGGAATAGTATCAAAACTATTGTAGATAATACTAGCTGGCGCCCGCGACTTCGTAAAATGAAAAATACTGGAATGGCATCTAAAGAATACTGCATGAACATTGCAAAAAAAAACTGGATAAAAAAAAGCTAGTTTATTTTTTAGTTGTATTATTAAATTTAGAAAACAACACCGATTTTTTTTATAATATTGCCTATATTATAAATATACTTAGATTAACAAAGCAGCAAAATTAAAGTAACAAAATTGATTTTTATTTTTTTTTCTGAATCTTTTTAGTCTGTAAGACAACTGAGATGTTGTAAGGATTTCTTATGGTCGTGTCTCATTTCTGTTTATAAATGCCCAGATATGGCTTCAACGGCAAAAATGTACATAATTAATTAAAATTCTTTCAACGCAGCATTGTTGAAAGATTTATTTCGTGTTCGGATGTCTTCGAGCGTTGTTTTTGCTTCGACACGCGACATTCATTAGCGACTGTACACAAAAAATGGCACACTTCTCATTAGATAATTAATTCTGAAGTTTAAATGAAGGTAGTTATTATATAAAAAATACTGTAAAGAAATTTTAGTTAATTTTAAAAGTTAAAGAAATATACGTATGATTTGTTAATAATAGGTGTGAGGAATATGATTATTATTTATTTTATTTTAATTTAAAGATGACAAGAAGAGTGATATCCTGAGATTCTATCGGCGTTTCTTCTCAGAATCGTTAAATAAATTGATTAATAAATGATAAATATTTCTAATTAACAATAATAAAGTCGAACACTCATAATCCAGCTGTATCATAGTTATTTGTTCAACAAGAGAGCAATATTGAAAAATTTTCTCTCGTATTAAACATATAACTTTTCACCTCAACAGCCAGAAAAGCGTTACTAGGTCATCTTTAGGTAAGAAAATCAATTAAGATAATTTTAAGCAATTATATTTATTATATTATAAATGCGAAAGTATGTTTGGATGTATGGATGTTTGTAACTCTTTCACGCAAAAACTACTGAACCGATCACCATAACATTTTGCATACACTTTGTCAGAAACATCAGAAAGAACATAGGGTACGCGGACGAAGTCGCGGGCACCAGCTAGTAGTCAATAAACTTTCATAAAACATAACTAAATTAACAATATTAAAAGTTGAAAGTAAAATTACTGTAATTTGTCAGATTAAAAGTTTAGGAATGTAAAAAGTTATATTCAGCATTAGAAACTTGTTCTCTCAACTCTTTTGGAGTTAGACAACTATCTTCATAGCTGGGCCAACTCTAGTCGGCTATGGTCGGCTATGGCTATGGCTGGACACTAATTTTTCTTTAAGTATATTTATCAAAACAGTTTAATTTAATTTGTTTTATAAGTTTATATATTTTTTAGATGTTGCGTTCGGAAATTGCACTGGTTGACATTTTTATTTATTTTAAATATTACGATTTTAAAATACCAATACAATTTACAAACTTAAATTACAATAAATAAAATCAAAATGAATAAAATTCCTGTGAGTTAAATCGATAGGCCATTTCTGAACGAACCATTTCATTTTTCTGCGTCGAATAATTCCGAAGGGTGGTGGTGTTCGAATTTCGAATCACGCTCGCAGCAAAAACCGATTTTTCTGCGAGTTTTTAGGCACTCTTTTCGTGCTGGAGAGGTGAAAAATATCTTTTTTGCCTAATACTAAATATGTCAAAAATGAAATGCAAATTTCAAAAGTCGCCTTTTAATGTAGACCAATAATTCCGTCGACATTAAAACCCATTACGTCAGCAACATACTGTACTCTGATTGGCGAACGTTGCCTTTTCGCCGACAAAGCTGACATTTGCATCCACTTTGTCATTCATGTCGGGCCTCAACCTCATTTCTATTCCGTTAAACCACCTTCTATAATATACGAGTACCTATGTAAGTAATGAGATTCACCCGTTTTCATCTCTTCCTTTTGAATCAATAAAATGTGTCGCTTCTCTCACAAGTTTACATAGATACCTACCACTGAACTACCTGAACCATGCTATAAATATAAGTACAATAAATATTTTGTAGATCTAACTAATGGGAAATTTCTTCGAGTATTCCTTATATAACTTTATAAACATGCTTTAAATAAAATGGACTTACTTAATGCACTACGGGGTTCAATATAAAGGGAGTTCAATCTTATTAGTTTAAAATTTTATCTTATTTGTTCATGTTCAACATAGTCGATATAAATTTTGAATGTGTTTCATAATATTATAAACTTATCATAGGTATTTTAATTCTAAAAAAAACCATTATACTGAGTATTTTTTGTTGTGCTTCAACATTGTTTTTAATTAAGTAACAGTCAAGTGGGATTGTATTACCATTATGTAGGCATTTTTTTTATAATAATAGCTGAAATTTTGATATTTTTTATATCTATTAATTTTTTATAATTTCCAACCATATTATAGTTTTATATAAAAAATAAAGTGCAAGTCAGTACATATTTATAAAAGAAAAAGTTAATTTAAATAGTACAACCATTAAATCCCTATTTACGATAAGTACTTCAATATTATTTTATAGATTTCCACTGTCATTACAAAGTAACCAGACTACTGAACATCAAAAGGGCAAAATGAAGCAGGAACTAATAAAGTGACGCAATACGGTTGGAGATGAGATTGCTTTAATCTTTAAAGTCCCCAAACGAGGGCCGATTGAATGCTCCCCTAACTCGAAATCAAATGAGACAGTCACAGTTTTCATTACAGCCAATAGATGCTTTAATTTGCTTTATCTCTATGTAAATCTTCAAACAAACATTCTATACGTTTTTAAAACTTTATAGGTACACTATAAAGTTCGCTGGTGTCCGCGATTTTGTCCGCGTTGAAAAATCCTACAATCCTTCCTACTAATGTGAAAGTTTGTGAGGATGTATGGATGTGTGTATGTATGAATGTATGATGTATCATACATTCATACATACACTTTTACGCAAAAACATCTGAACGGATTTGGATGTTTGGCACACAGATCCAAATCCGTTCAGATCAAGCGTTAGAAACTCTTAAACAACAATAAGTAGGTATATTATATAAGACTAGATACTTTTAAATTAATGTTAGTTAAAAAAAAATGTTTTTTTCAAGATGAAATTTGTTCTCTGCAGTAAGAGGTGAGAGTACGAGTACTACAATGGAACCCCGGCGACAATTTGCAGTCATTATTTTATCACGTCACAAAAAGACGAGTTGGGTTAGCGGCGGCTGGCGGCGGCGGTATTTACAAATTTTAAATTCCCTGGGAGCGTGTGCGGATTGTACGCCCCTCGTCTTTATTGGCATCGTCTGCGTAACGACGGTTGATGGCGTGCTTTATTAGCTACTGTTTCATGTACGACTTTCAGAGGAAACAGATAAATTGTTTGTTTTTCTGGTACGTCACTCACCGATTATTTAGGGGACATATTTCAACCAAATTTCAAGCAACATTTATTTGGTTATCATTTTCATTTCCTTTCCATTTAAAGCGAGTTCAAATATTCAAATACAAAAATAAATAATTATTATATTATTATGTTACATTTAAACTTGCTAAACAGAGGTAGTATATTAAGCGAATAAAAAATTGAATATTTATATTTATGTATATTTTTTTTATAAAATTTGGAAGATGCACAAATATTTGCAGAAAAAAATGGCAGACTTGCGAAGCGGTAAGCGGGTCACTAGTATAAGTAATATATATAAATAAACCGAACGAGACAAATTTAACACTGAACAATTTACAATGAGAATTTGACAAGTGATAAAACAAAAATCTATTTTTCCCTTGTATGTAAGCCTAAATTAAAAAAGTAGTTGACTAAACATGTTCTATATTGAGTGATACAGATGGCCGCGTACACTCAGTTAAACGTCCTCATTAAAGCGTAACATTAAAAGTGAACGAGTAAAGGGTTGTTTTCATTTCCGTGATTAGTGCCGCCGAGTTTGGTGTAGATTTATCACCTCTCGGAACGCGAGTGTCAAATGCTCGCCGGATGGCGGATATGGCCGCGTGTGACGAACAGCGCCACTAAATTAAAACATTTTAACACGACACCAGTGTCACGGTTATATTCCGTTTAGAACATCGCGATCCTACCTTTCAACGAACACAGAATCAAATGGAAACTATTCATTATAAAAATTTTGGATGCGTAAAATAGTTTTTGACAAATTCGTAAGACTGTTTGCTTTATCGAGTCCGGCGCCTCTAGACTTGCTTTATCGAGAAAAAAACAAGTTTTTTTTAATAAGGCATTAATGCCTCACCTAAAAATTTTGTTAGATTCGATCTTATGCAAGATTCTCCAGGGTAAAGAAAACCATGAAGGGAAGACGTTTCGTGATCACAGACCCGACAAAGACAGTAGCATCGCTGAAGAATTACAATTTATACAAATTTACAAATTTTTACAAGAAATGGTTTGAATAATGCAAAATACTTTGGCAGAGAATAGGTATTATTATGAATATCCGAAGATGATTACCACAGGAATAATAATTCTGTTTAATCGGAATATAAAATATAGATAAATAAATAAATATTTTATAAAATATACATACAAAAAAGCGCACTTGCATACCTACTAACACCACACTTGACATAGATACCTTCGCTTAGGCGATGGTACATAGCATAAATAGCAGAATTGGCGATGGCTGCATGTATCCTGTCAATATTAAACTCAAAAAATAAAAATATAAATGTTTATTTGCTTCTGTACTATAAAAAAATAGCACTAACTAATTTAAATTAGTTAAGTGACAATTTGTTTCTACATGCGTATCAATACACTAAAGTTCAATCAATATAAAAGTTATAAGTAGGTTTCCATAGAATAGAATTTAAAGCTACTCCTTTTGTTGCGTAAAAGTTAAAAAACGTTACCTATAACTTATTTATTTAATATAATTTTAATAAATAATATTCTCTATAGCCCATTTTGTTCGCAGTAAGAAGCAAGTCTACATGTCATGGGAGCCCGCAAAATCGTCATAAATGCTGCTCGTTTAATGAATCTCGTTGACAGTTGCAATAGTCGTGAAAGAGGGTAGTGTCATCCTAACTCAAAACACAAAAAAGCATCAAAAGCACAAAAAAGCACAAAATATCTGACCTATGTGAGCGGGCGCTGAAAGTTTTTTCAACCTAGCTACTTGTAGTAAAAAATACGAGTTACGAGTAAATAAAAGACGACCATGAACGCCTACTTTTAAGTTTGCATCGCTACCTCAGTGAGATTAATCTATAAAATAGTATATTTAATTCACCTAGGTGAATTAAGTATAGTGATTAGTAGGTATAGCGATAGTAACCACTCCGTTTAGCGACAGTAACCACTCCCTTGAATGAGAATATTGTGCTGTTGTGTTTCTGTAAGACAATCTCCTTTTACCCATTATCCCATCAATGTCAGTACTTAGCGAACCTACATCTATTATGGCATTACTCATTTTTACTTACAAAAGTTAATCGTCAGCCTGTCCCCCGAACTTTACATAAAAAGGTAAGTATTTTATTATGTTAATGGTTTATCCTGGCGGTAAGAGCTTTGTTGAAATATGAAATTTGCTTACTTTGTAAGTGGACGTTTCCTTTTACATGTTGAAATGTGACAGATTAATGTGAGTTCGAAGAAGTCGATATTACTTCTGAAGGAGGTCTAAAACTACGTGATTTACGGCGAGCGCGGACCGGTGCTCTTAAAAAGATGTAAACTGCCTCTGTTTCCGTTGTTCAATGCAACTTTGTTGAATCACTACTTATTGCAATCCAATACATAACCTATACCTATATTCTTCGGAATACGTGCCTACTATATTTTTGCAACAAAATATACCACCAACTAATTGTTAAGAAAAATCTACCATGATTAGGGTAAAAGTCAGTTTTATCCATTTGGGAAGTCCGTTGACTGTTGATAATATCAATTTTAAATCACTCAATATTTTCAGTCACGTTGTTTACTATAATACTTATTATAAATTTCAACCTCTTCATTTCGGAACACACATTCTATTTATGAGGGCTTCTCGTGGGTTTTACTTAATTGTAAATTTGTGACAAAAACTCATTGATTATACTCACAATAAATTTGTCAAATACTTAATCACTACACTAAGAGGAATTTAGTTTAAGATTTAGAATAGATATAAACTGTTACCACATAATAAGTAATAGTACTTATTACTACGAGTACCAGTACCTAGCTGCTACATTTTAAAAAAAGACCAGTACTGTCTCTTCTGTTTGTTAAATTGTTTACAAGTAATTGTCTGGCTTTAGGATTCTACGGTCGATTTGGGATATCTATTGTTAACACGTATTAAATATTTACCTATACACATAATTCCACCTCATTTCTATTACAGATAAGAGGTAATTAAACAAATATATGTTGCACGGTTTTTATAGGAGAAAAGGTGGCAAGCAGGTTAACTATCCACTTGATACTGTCGCCTTCATTATGTGATTAATACTGTAAATTATTAACAAAGTATTAAGTTTAATATTCAGTTGCCTAGTGTAAGTATTGCGGCCAGCTGTCGGTATCGGCAGTTCAATAGAGTGCCAATTCCGAGAATGTGTCTCCGCGGCCACGTGTGCGGATTTCGGCCGCTTTGACCTTCGTAATGACCCAAAATTTATGGTCTGCTATTAATCATAACTTTATAATTAGTGCACAACTTTGTTTCAACTATCTCGTGTGGCCGGTTTGTGTAGAAGTAGGCACTTTTTTTTAAACGAGAACAGACTTTTTCTTTTGCATCCCTAAATAGGAATTATGGCATATTATTCTTAGAATCTGTTTAACAAACAAAGTTTCTTAACAAATGAGCAAACTGTAATTTCATCTAGTTACTTTTGTTTGGTGTCTCTTTGATATTTTTCTTATACCTACCTAATATTGTTTGAGGAATCGGTGTCATATTTTTTTTTGTTTTCATTATGTTAAGGTCGACAGACAGGCTGACGCTCCACTTAATGGTAGGTGCAATTAATATAGGTGCTGCAAGTGCGCTGACGATCATAGAAGGATTAATGATAAGGGATAAGGAAGGAATGGGATAATATAGGCTCTGGCATCCCTTACATACTCAGACCGAAACAAAATAGCACATAATTATGCTGTTATTTCAAGGTGGTATTCTTGTGCATTGCTTTGGTATTACAGGCGACGGTTGCCACTTATAATCAAGTGGACTGTCGGCCGAGCTAAATATAAAAAATGTTTCTATGTCAATATAGTTAAATATATTAACATATGCCCATACGATTATTTCGACGACACAGATTTTTGGCATAGTCATTATATGCATTACCAATGTCAAAAAGATACTGCTTGCTTGTGCTGCGTGCTTCCGCCTTATATGCACCAAACTTGTCCGCAATCCGATTCTCTATCAGATACGGACGACAGAGTTGTCCACGTCGAATAGAATCATTAAGCCTGCAACGCAATACTCAATGTAAGAATGGTATTAAATATTTATTATTTTGATCTAGTCTTGCGATCAGTGTAGGCCGTTGAAAGTGCCACATTAAATTAAAATTAAAGTAAATATTGAAATGTAGATGTCTGCAGTAATGGTCCGCATTGCTTAAACCTGGGCTCCCTCTACGTCTGACTAGAATACCAAATAGTGCGTCCCTCATTTTCTACGCTCAATCAGTTTACGTATAATTCGGTTAGGGGCGATAAATCTGAATTTAGATATGGGGCAGAGATTCAATTTCATTATGGGAGGTTGAGTGTACGATAACGACACACTTCGTACAATTATAGCGGACTTAATATAATTATATTGGACATAATCATGTTTATGTTTGTCATGATGTAGGTAATATAATATTATAAAGAGGAAACATTTGATTGTTTGTTTGTATTGAATAGGCTCCGAAACTACTGGACCGATTTGAAAAATTCTTTAACTGTTGGGAAGCTATATTATCAGCGAGTAACATAGGCTATATTTTATAAACTTACGCAGACGAAGTCGCGTGTAACAGCTAGTGATGTAATAAAGCACATTATCTTTCAATAGTATTCTGTAATTTTGAAATTGTTTTTCCTTAATACTTTTTATTGAGATTCAAAAAATGTTTTTTTGCTACAATCTTTAACATATTGTCATACACAGTCCTGATATATTTTATAATTGTAAGTAATTCAAAAAAGATTTGTTATCTTAAGTTTAACCACAATGTTGTCAATGATTGCACCAAGGAACATGACATTTTTAATTGTGGCGACAAGAGGATCTGAAACAGTGCAGTATCTACTGCACTGTTATTATTTCATCTATATATAAATAAAAAAAAAATGAATCACTAATTACAAAACTCGAGAACGGCTGGTTACTGGCTACTGGCAATACTGGTTGAAGTTCTGGGAAAGTTTTATGAAAAGAAAATTTGGAATAAATGCCCGGAAATTTCCATTCTTGTAAAGCCAAGGATGGGTTGCTAGTTTATAATAAATACTCTCTTACCTATTGTAAAACAATACTTGACTGTTACCTGATAAGTTCATTTCAAACCATCATCTGAGAGATAAAAAATCTAACAAGAAATTAATAAGTTAATATATTATTTGCATCATTATAAAAACGTTGTGAAGTTGAGAGTTGTAATTTGTAGGCAGTACGGTAACTTATTTATTATGAGATTGCAGATAGAGATATCTTGGTAGCGGGTTGTCGGTGATCATGACAGACCACCGTCGCTGCGTCATTAATAAATCGTAGATTAAGCCTAGGCAGCGAGTGTCGCGGTTAATGGACTCGGTTGCAGATGAGTTTGGTTTTTACGGCACGAGACTTGGCCACCCGCAGTGGCGACACTGTGCCCCTCACTTCCCCTCTTCATTATTTGTGGTTTCAATTCACTTTTTACGACGAACATCGCCCTCTTTGCGGCCGCTTCACTAAATTACTACCAACCAAAAATGTCGTAATTACTCTCGACTTTCAAACAAAACGTAACTCAACCCCCCTTGCGTTTAGGTCTATTGTAATAGTTGGTTCCAATGGGTGAATTTGCGAATGTCATTCGGTTTGAAGCCCAATTTTCATTCAATGTGTTTTCAGAGTGCTTGATTAAAATTATAAAGAGTAGCGATTACATACGGTATTTAGGGAGTTAGAAGGGACCGCTGATATTAATTAAAATTGACAGACCACATGCTCAGACCAAATAAGAACTTGAGTTACAGACAGAATTTTTCGGACAAAATAGTGAAGCCGGTTTTTTAAACTTGTGTGCGTAGACCGTAGGGAAGACCGGGGATGGTCTAATTTTTCGTTTGAACCTTAATATCTTTGGAGTTTTTAAGATATATAGATAAAAAAATGTTCAGGTGATTAAGTATGTATCACACACTGTGTTGAGATTTTGTGTTCCCAGCTATAAGATCAATTTTTGTTTATTTTTATTGAAAATATTGGTTTCCAAGTGCACTTACGTGAATTACATTTGCGGGAGCAGGAGTAAATTACTTATATTTAAAGAAAAGAAATGACAATTTAAATTACGAACTAATTAACCTATTTCCAAATCGATGTTTGAGTTTGCCCTGTGGACGCTGCCGCTTCTTACAAGAAGTTAAGTTGATAAAAAGTAACTACCTCCTTACAGGAATACCACATTGAATTAACAGCATAAGTTCTCGTGAGGGATGTTGTGTAAGGCATACCAGAGCCCATTTACCCCATCCCTTCCTTATCCTTAATCATTTTATGGTCGGTAGTGCACTTGCAGCACCTAGGGCGTTGCCTGTGTTATAGGCGACGGTAGCCACCTACCATCATGTGGATCGTTAGCCTGTCTGTCGACCTTAACAATAAAAACAATTCGATCACATGCGGCCACTAGTACCTATATAAAACTAAAACTATGATGCTATACTTAACTAGTATTGATTTAGGCCAGGATGTCCTATTATGGAACCATAAAAACTAATGTGCTATTTTCATTTTAGAAAGTTTATCGATATCTTTGGCAAGTAGAGGTTTGATTTGTGCTGTTGTGGTTTGTTATATGAAAAATAAACGGCAGTAACTTGTACAGAAGATCATAATAAAAAACAGCACTCGTGCTGTTTGGTTAGTGTGTATGAAAGTTTCTTAATTACCCTTTATTCTGTTGATTTCGGCAGCGCACTTGCATACATGCCTACCTAGTAGGTAGGTAGTACCTCTGGTGTTATTTGCACTTATAATAATGTGACAGTATTCACCTGCCAATCAATCAGACCGTCTTCATAAAAAAGTCTCTTTATGGAGACATCTTTGTTGATTAATATTATAAATTCACTTACTTTTTAAACGTTTTCCTAAATATTATTTTATTTTAGTTTTTTAGAGCACCAATCGCATTAAAGAAAAGTTAAAAAAATGTTGATATTCTTATCTAATCCAATATAAGTATATATTTTATTCTTGTAGTTAAATAGAATAGAGGCAAAGAGATTGCCTCATTATTAAAAAAATCATCTTTGACACTATGTTTTATGTAGATTGTATATACTACTCGTAAGTTTTAATATGTATATCTGCAGATAAATTTGTTGGAAGTCTGTCTCACTAAAGAAGGAGCATGTTTGTTACATTAATTCTCATTTCAGTAATGTCCTTACGTATATTCATAGTTATTTAAATGTGCATTTGTTGCAATATTGTATTTTACTAATTTATACAAATTTTCTAAAAATTTTTTGTCAAGTTTCAATTTTATTGTTCATAGGAACATTTTGATTAATAAAGTGCAATAAGGGAATGATACAACGAATGATACAAAATTTCACTCGGAAAAATATATTTAATTTTTATAAAATCAATTTCAGGCATTTTTAATTCGCACAATTTTGTACAATATACAATATTATAGTTTTTACAATATAAATACATAAAAGTTATATAAGCCAAAAGAGTTAATGTATGTCCTAGGCAAACTAATGTCCATGCAATAGATTCATTACTTGCTATTTCAACAGATTTTCTTTTGGCAATTATTATAAAGTTAAGTGTACAAAATGATTTTCCACATCAAGTTCCCAAGTATTTATCTGTCTAAAATTTTCATATCTCTAAATAGTTTGCATTTATAGCTTTACATTAATATATAAGGTATTCTGTAACAAAAACTCTTATTGAAATTGTTTTTGTAATATTAATTAATTTAATTATTAATTAAAAATCGAGAAAATAACAGAATGTAGTGAATTTAAAAAAAATGTTAAGGATTTATGAATTGTGTTCAGATCGGAACAAAAATATTGTTATGTTGTTTAAATTCTGGCCTCATTATTCACAGGAATAAAAAATTAAGTTTTATAAGACTCCACATAAGAATGATGAAAATCCGTGATCAGACCCGAATAATAGCCAATATTACAGTTAGATGGTTTAATTTAAAATTATCTTTGATTTTAAGGAAAAGTACCTACCTAGGTAAAGTTAGGAAAAATTACCTTCTGATCATTACTTTTGACAATGAACAATACATAAATAAAAAATATGAATATCAGTAAAGGTTATTTTTCCATTATTAGGTACAGGAAATATTTAATAACATTAAATAAGTAGATAAAATTGCATAATATATTATAAAAAGAAACAGTTCCATTAGCTTTTAGTTTATTAATTGAGGTATTTTTATCAAAATAAATAACTGGAATTTTGGACTAAGTGATTTCTACTTATACTAATTTACCATACCTAGGTATAATTTCTTGCTATACTTATTATTACATAATAGTTTTATAGTAGTATCTTTACTGTACATCACTATAGAGTCACATTCGTACACTAGGGCTGAAAAATGAGCCACAATGTCTATAATTACATTTTCACGTCACTAAGTATTTACAGTGTTTCACTTGATATGTGCTATGTACAGGCGACCGAGGGTTATCACAGGAGCGGTGAGGCGTGGTGGAGCGGCGACGGGTGCGGATGGGCTAGCGCCGCGCGCCCCAGTCACACTAACGCCCCAGGCTTAACGTCCAAAGGGTGCTCTGGCGACCTACTGCCAGCCCCACCTTCACCCTGGCTATTCTCTTCTGAGTCAGAGCAAGACTCCGAACTGCCTTTCTTCCCGCCATTGTGCGTCTTCACATGCTTAGCCAGGTGGTCTGATCTCATGAATCTCTTGTTACACACTGGACACGCGAACCTCTTTTCGCCAGTATGTGTGCGTAAATGTCTTTGAAGCTCGTCAGACCTAGTGAATCTTTTACCGCAAAAGAGCCAATTGCAAACGAAAGGGCGTTCGCCGGTATGCCAGCGGAGGTGAGCTTTTAGGTGTGATGTTTTCCCGTAAACTTTTCCGCAACCAGGTATGTGACAGCTGTGGATGTTCTTTTTTCTGAGGTGGGCACCGGCTGGGCCGAGGCGTTCAGCTTCTTGGCAGTTAGGGCAGTCGCAGGTTGCACGTCCTGCGTAGCGACGTTGAGATCTTGGCGACGGTGCTTGAGCTGGTGGCGCGGGAGAACCTGGAGCGTGCAGTCCGAACGAACCTTGTGTCGGTAAAACTGATTTGTAAGCGTCCTGTAACAGATGCGGCGCCGGCGGGAGTAAATGTGCACCTCCGGACAGAGAATGTGTCAATTGCGAGTAATCCTGGCCAGCATAATTTGCCATTTGTCCGCCAACATCTAGCCAGCCACTGTGCACGTCCCACCATGTGCCTCCAACGGCACCGACTCCACCCATTTCTGCTGCTTTCAGAGCGCCACTACTTCCTCCGCCTCCTACATTGAAGGGCCAAGATTCGTACGGATGCCGCGAATACATCGAGCCTAGACTGGCACTAGATTCACTTTTCCCAAGAAGTTGATCTCCGGATGACGGAAAGTATAGGTCGTTGCCGTATGAAGGCGCCGCAGCACACGATGTAGGTGGCCTGCCGTAGGGGCTGCAAGAAGGCGGTTGAGAGCGCGGCGTCACTCCGGAACCCGGTGGTGAATGAGCTCCCGGACTCTTCTTCCAGGGATGGAAGCCCTTGCCAACGGCCGCGTCGGCTAGCGGAGGAGGGGATTTACTTGATAACTTGTTGCACTGCGCTGCCAGCATCGCCAGAGGCGTGCCGCGTAAGCTCGGGTGTTCCTGGAAACAATGACAGAACACATTTAATTATTTTTAAATGAAAGATATTAATTTTAGCTCGGATTTAATTGCTCGGCCATGATTAGAACCGTGAGAACCAGTCGAAGTGTCGGTTTAGATTTATAGTCTAATTTATATGTGAACTAATGCGGCGGCTATCGGCCGGAGCCTGGGGCGATCAGAAATAATATAAATAAATTATGAGGAGCTTGTAGTGTATTTACAATTAGGCGGCGCGGTGACAGCTCCCGACCGCTACCGATACCGCTGCACAGCCGCGGGACGTTGTTATTAATAAAGCTCTGCCAACTGCACTTGTCAGAGTCGAACGAAAAGGACACAGTTTTATGACGTCGTTACAAGTATTTTGTAGTAAGAGAAAATATGCCTTCCTATATATTACTAGCATATAAATAACTATTTTAGATATCTAAGCAAAAGTTTTTCTAATTTATAATGTTTATATGTCCTACGCAACAATGCAAAACTATCTAAAGGATAGATAGGTATTAAGTAGGTATATGTATTTAGGTCCCATAGCACATCATGTAGGTAGAGTCATATAATATCATGGCACAGTATTAAATAATTTCCTACTAAGTGTAGGTATACTAGGTATATTATATGATCTATTTTTTTCCTAAAGCCAATTTTTTTGCTATAAAGTATATATCGTATCAATATTTAATAGCAGATCATTGTTTATCTACTACTATCTAAATATTGACATTAAATATTGTTATTAGCTTAACAGTCTTTAGGTATAGAATACCTAGTGCGTAAAAGTGCATCGAAGGAGCATTAACTGTTTTTATTTTCTTTGCCGCACAGCACTTTTTAGTGTGCTTATGGAATTGATTTTCTGTAAAACCCAGAAACAGAAAATGGAAGTTGGTAAAGGGAAGTTGGGTTACCTACTTCGTCCATATCATTTCAAAAGTAGCCATTAAATAACCCCGTTCTAGCAGCTAAATAGGTAAAGAGGCGTGTATGTTCCCGTCTCGATTCGATGATAAAATAGGTGTATGGAGCCACGAATGTAAATTATAACACATAACAGAAAAAAAAAACAACCCTTTACGTTGCTCATTTCGCGAGTGGAAATGGAATAAAGGTGAGCATACAGTGAACATCCGGCCGGATATTTCACCCTAATGTGAGACACAATGAGCCGATAAAAAAGTTCTATTGTATGTGTGGTATTATAATCCAGGGATCACAACACGGGACTATAAAGGGGAAAGGTGGGGAGGGTGGGGGGTGCGGCCACGCCCATTACATTGTGATTGGTGCAGCTGTCGCGCCGCAGTGTACTCAGCTCGGGAGTTTTGGAATAGCTGATTTCGATCTAAACCAAAAAGAAACGTCGATTTCTGTTGGATTAAAAAAAATCGTACCAACATTTTCATTTTTTCGATTGGTAAGTATAACAGAGTCAAAAGCAAACTTTTGAAAAGTTTTATAAGATATCTTATACTCGTATGTAGGTACTATTTAAAATTAAAAGTCAGTAGATGTGCTCAAACAGTTTTTTTAATTATTTTTAATTTTTTTAAATTTCAAATGCTCTGTTGAAAAAACATAATCGAATTTAGGAGACTACAGAAATTGGTTTACAATGTTTATTAAGTACCTAATGAATATTTTTTTGATAGGTAGGTATACCTAAATAGCTATTACATTATCCTAATTATTATCCTCGTTATAATATAAATGGTATTAAAGTTTGTATGTTTGTTACGCAATCAACAAAAATGGCTGAACGGATTTAAATGAAATTTGGCACACATATATTTTATTACCTGGTTTAGATTATATAGAAAACTTTTTATTCTGAAAAATTCGATTCCTCGGTAACCGAGGAATCGTCTAAAAATATAAAAAATTCAGCACTACTGTGCAGCGATAAGGATGTCTGACGTTATAACAGGTGTTATATTTTTCATTTTTCCACGTGTACGAAGTTGCGGGCAAAGCTTGTATCGTATATGGAGAGACCAACTGGAAAATATATTTTATAGAATATTTTCTCCTAAATTTCATTCTTTTATTGCTATACAGGGGTGTTACCGAAGTATCATGATAGGCCATTGTCGTTCGGCAGCGGCACTCTTGGTAAATAGAAATAATGGGAGGGCAACCATAGCGGCGGCGAACATTATCTTAGATCAAAATGGAGCTGTAAATATGGCTTCGCTCTCAATTAGACCCGCGACAATTACTATTAACATAAAAAAATAATAAACTCTATCAAAGTGCGGTCTCATAAGTAATTTCCTTGCACGCTACAGTAACGAAGGGGTCGAGTTGTACCTATTCAAGTTCTGTTGTATTGAGCTCCTTTGCGCTGAACACTGTTGACGAAATATAAAATATATGATCGATAGATGCATCTTGAGTGGGATCTGAGTCAAATGAAATGTACATTAGAACAGAGTAGGTATAAGGCACCTATATAAAATAATTATTATAGCATAAATATACTTATATACCTACTATATTACTTATATAGTTTTTTTTTGAGATCACTGCTTCCTACTTATATCACGATTTTCTCAAATTGCTTTCTTTGCAGGGCTTGAAGCTTTTTAACGCTCGCGACAAGTCCGGTTTTGCTTTTAAAGTCCTAGGACTAAGCTATTACATAAGATTATAAACCGAGAGGGTTTTTAGTGCGATAAGAGTCCCATACCTTCACATGTTTAATATTTTTCACTCTCGTAAATAAATAAATAACAAGACTGCCATTTCTTTTTATTAAATTGAATACTTTTTTTTTCTAGTCACAATCAACCTGTTGATGAAACGAGTGTTAACTCCCTGCACCTGCCTACTTATCTTCGTACGTATGATTTCAGTATTGTTATTCGCTCAGCGGTAGGTATAATTGTTTTCTGAGAAAGTACAATCAAAGTTAACCAGTGGACTTGTTTAATGCAGTAAAACAATTTCGCATGCACCTACACGAGTTGCAAGTAAATAGGGGAACGCTAAACTGTACTCAGAATTGTAATCTGTATTGTAAATTGACATCTGTAATTTTGTCATTTGTGACAAAGAAAAATAATAATTAAAAACAATATAAATGAAATTACTAAGCAGAAAATATGTATAATTGTAATTTCCAGTTGAAATCTACAAGTGGATTCGTAATTGGTTTGGCTAGTTTTCTCCAACCCACATGATTTTATCGAAATTTTAACCCCCTTTTCATATACCTACTAACACAATTTGCCTATATGTAACATTTTTATCGAACTAAGAATGCATCGGGACATTAGAACTTTATCACAATAAGTTATTTACACCGTATAGGTACCTACCTATACGCACTATCCCTAGTCGACGAGGACAGTCCACGAGGGGGAGTGTGGGACTTATCACCGGGAATACCCACTAACAACGTCCTTTGCCCCTGACAACGTGTACCTATATAAAATTTAATGATGATCCGTTGAGCAGTTAAGGCGTGATACCGTAACAAATAAACAAACTTTTGCATTTATAGCTTTTTAGATGTTAAAACATATTTTATTCAATCTTTATGCTCAAATATATGTGTCATGCGTTGAATTTTTTATTTTTATTTTTAGATGGTCTTTCGGAAAACAGTACTTTTTCCTGCTCGATGAAAGGTACCTACCCTATGTCCTTTTCTGTATCCCTGAAAACGTAGACGTAAAATTTCATAATGTTCGGTTGCGTAGTTATAGCGTGAAATCGTAACAAACAAAAAAAAATACTTACTTTCCTATTTATAAATACTTATTATTAGGTATATAGTTACTATAACACCCTTCTACTTATTTATAAATACATCTTAACACAATCTTTAACTAAACGACTGTGAAACTCATTTTAGTGTGAAGTAATAAATCTTACATGGGTAAGCACAGTCAGAATCATAACACAGGCCTACATTTATTTATTCATGAAAAAGTGTTTCAAGCGTGATAGGTGTATTATAGTAATTTGGGTATGCTGATCACCAATCTGTGCTTAGTTTTTTCCTAGCACGTCAGGTTTACAAGAAAAGATCTAATCGTAGTTAGATAAAGTTTGAATTTATTTTTGAAATGACTATCCTATAAAAGGCCAATGGGATGAATTTTTGAAATTTACTTTTTTAAAATAATTCCTTCACCCTAGTTTGCATTTTTAGTAGGTACTATGGCGTACAAATTTGCTATATATATATTATATATAGTAAGATTGTGCTAGCAATTACTATACGAGTATATAAGAATCTAATTAATATTTATATTGTAAGAAAAACGATACGTTACAATCTATTGTATTATGCATAATTTAGAAAGGTCGAAGCTGAGTGATATCCCATAATTGGCCGCCGACGAAATTTGGTGTGTGACGCTCGAGCCGGCTTCTATCAGAGACCTGCGAGCGACCCAATGGCGCCAACCGACATTACATTGTTGATGGCCTTTTCCTTGTCAAAAATGACGAAGATCTTTTGTCGTAAAAAAATATGAGATATAAATGGAATGAATCGTAATTGCCTTCTGTGAGCTTTAAACTGTAGTCATGTTAGGCAGTAGTCGCGATTGACGCCTATTGATCTATTGAGTCAATATATTTAAAAATTTCCATTTTTTTTTTTATGTTAAGGTCGGCATACAAGGTTCGTTAAATATGATGGTAGGTCCTAAAGTCACCTTTATCTATAGGTGCCACAGGTGCTGCAAGTGCTCTGCCGACTGCAGTAGGCCTAAGAAATAAGCGATAGGGGTCATGGGCTCTGGCTTTCCTTACACATTCACCGAAACACAATAGCACATGTGCTGTTATTCACGGTGTAACTCTCTTGTATTTATATCAAACTCATGCGGTTTCACCCACCGTTTCATTTTTAATGCAGGTTTCGGCTCTTCTCGGTAAAGCTCGATCCTCATCGGGCAGCCGCCCTCGACCCTGAATCTCTGACCTAACGCATCGCATCTTATCTCCCGCTCGCTAATTAAGTATACTTACTTCGTTTACAAAGCTTATCATTCATAGCGTGTAACTTTCCTCAGGAATTGGACTATCAAATGCAAACAGATTTTTTAAAATCAGACTGTTACCTACTTCTAAAGTTTAGAACAATCAAATAATCATACAAACTCTTCGGCTTTATTTCATTTCATAAACTATTTTTCATTCATGTTGTTTATTAGTACCTAATAAGAAACAAAGTCACAACGCTTATCTATTTATTAGCTTAATTATTCTTAATTTCGCAATAAATGTTGATGTGATTTGTATTAATGTAATAGGTGGATATAAGTACATAAGTATACACAAGTAAGTAAAATGCTTATAAAAACTCATGAGAAGTCAAGAGAAGTAAGTAGCTTATAAAATTGGTACTTGAAAAATAAAATTTAATATAAATATAATAATAAATATCTATCTATTAACAAAATTCTTCAGATTGTGAGGTACCTACCTACAGTAATAAAGACGCTGAAGATTTAATGGTTCAGTATAGATTGGAAAAAATATAAAATTATCTGCCGAAATTATGATGAGCCGAAATGAATATTCAAGCGAAACACTTAGCCTTTGACGTGTTATTAAAGACGATCGTGAACTTGTTATTTAGGAAATTGTATTTCATAAAACTCATAACTATACTTATGAGCTAATATTTTTCGACAACACGTTATTTATTGGATATAATCAGCCTTATAATAGTCTCAACACAGAAAGTGAGCAATGCTTTGGAACGATAATAGACGGACCGATCTTTGTCGATTTCCTATCAAAAATTCCCACTTATTTGATTCACAGTTATAAGCACCGAAAGATAGTAGAAGAACGCATTTTGAGAATGAAAAATAATTACGTAATTAAAATATTATCTACCGCAATTTTCACCATATGTTTTATTACTTAAACAATTTTTTTTTAATGACTACTCAATTTTATTTAATTACAAAATAGTGTAAATAACTTTTATTGGTTAAATTTTTTTAATTAATTTTCAAAAATCATTGTCTTTATATATTAGAAATCCTAATGTTGTAGGAATTTGTTCAGCGCCATCTATTGCTAACCAAACACCTTTGAAGTCTAAATGAAATATTGTATCATCCTTTCCTAATAAAATAATATTGATTTACTGTTACTGGATTTTACAGTTAATATGTTCAAAAATCACATCTTTATTTTTATTAAAGTATAAAAAATATGTAAGTATAAGAAATCATACATTTATTACCACACACGTTTTACCTACTTTTTAAGTACTTACGTAGGTCTTAAAATGATCTTTGATAAAAAAGACGTGCTTTCACAGTTTTAAAAAAAGAAGAAAAGTAGATATTAAGACAGATTTATTTATTTTTATGAAATTCTAGATTTCCAAAGAATGAACCTTTTCTTTGCTATTAGCATAAAAAATACATCTCAACATACAAAAGTGACAAAATAATCGTACCCTTCCTTGGGGGCACTTTTGGGGGCAGCTAAAGAAAGCATTTTTGGTGTTGTCATTTTTATATAAAATATAGGAGATAGACACGCTCTAGTCTGTAGACCCGTTTTTAGATTTATTGAAAAAATATTGACGTGTTTCTAATATAGAGCCTTTTAACTTAAGCCTTATAGTTAAATTCTTAAGGTTCTATTCGTATTATAATAATCGACGTAATTCATAAATTGCCTTTAGCGTAAAAACGTTTATGTCGGTTCGTCGCCCGATAAGCCCGCAGCAAATTGCCGATGGTTAATTACACAATTAGGGAGTTATCTAGTTAAATCCAAAGGGAAACTGTAGACGTTGGGCGTCGCATATCCATCGGGCGACGTCGCGTCGAGCGTCACCCTTCACTGAAACTCGCCCTGCGTTCTAATGCAAACTAACCAGGGTGACAAATTAACAATTTATTACGTATTGTACACGATAATCTTTCGCTTCGATAACTTTTAGAATTGAATGTTATACGGAGATGCTGAGGAAAGTTTACTAAAATTCAATCATCTTCTAAAACTCGCCTAAAGAATAAAAGTTAAACAAAAAACAAAAGCATAAAGACACCTAATCAACCTTTCTGCATGCATTTATATTCAGCTTCTATCGAACAAATCTATCAATGATCTGAATAGAAATTAAGGTTGCTTATTAATTATTCGTTAAATTTATAATTATTTTCAAAACATTAAAGTTTTAAGTCAAAACCACTGCAGTGCAACAACACTTCTCACCCTTTTATTTTAATTTTATGTTTTATGATAAATATTATGTATATAGGAAATCACGTAGAGCACTAAACGAGATTTGAGGTTATGTTGGTGGCAAATCAGAATACAAAGGGATATAAGCACTGATGACCTTGTCACATTATACTATTCACCTTGTGAACTAGTATATTGTATTCACCTTGTCAGGATGAAGGATAAGAGACACAGTGGAAAGAGGGAAGTTAGCTCCGACAGCTCTTATTTACTGCTTCAAGCACAAAAGCACACGTGCTGTTACTTCACATTTATTGTTATGTTCATTCTATCTACATTGTAAAGTAAACCTAAATTACAATATCCACTTGATATAAAATATTTACGGGTACAACTTGAGTGTCCCAATTAGTATTGAATACGTCATCAAATTACAAAATAATTTGCGTCCTCATTTGACATCTAATTTATTACAACACTCGACACAAAGGGTTTTGTAATGTGAAACCTGTGAGGGGGTAGCATCGATTAGCTACCATTGCGTTCATTATAAGCATACGTAGGCATCCCTATAGGTATACATTATACCGTAAAATGTTCCAAGAAAGTCCAAATGTTGTCGTTTAAGTAAGTGACCGATACCCGAGAGAGGTTGTATTAAGTGTAGTATAATGATAGCGAGACATTATTTCCACATCAAGCATCTTCAACACGCGACCGTATAGTCACCGAAGTCTTCTTGGCTTGATTGAGACTCGTTATTATTATGTTGACTTAGAAAATTTCTACTAAAATATTTTAGTAAAATACCATTGTCATCATATCATATCGAATTGACAAAATTATATTTTGTTACTTTTATATACTATGAATGTTATTGGAAATAATTTTACTATAGTTGCATCCCGAAATGTTATCCTTATATACTTATTATAAAACAAAGTCCTCCGCCGCGACCGTCAGACAGGCTGACGGTCCACTTGATGGTAGGTGGCTACCGTCGCCTATAACACATGGAACGCCATAAGTGCTAAAAGTGCGCTGCCGACCATAGAAGTATTAAGGATAAAGGATAGGGGAAATGGGCTAACAATAAGCAACAGAAAAGTTGACTATTTATTTATTGAGTTTTTGTCGATGAATTCAAACATCGGTGAGACAAGGCGTGAAACCGCGCTAGTTAGGTAACCATGGTCATTAGTCCGTTTCACGCCGCCACATGTTAGCGCTCCTTAAATTGACCCGAAACAAATTATTTATTTAAATGGAAATTACCGGCTTGTGACGCGTCCGGCTCCTTTGACGAGCATGTGGGCCTCAATCAACCGACACATGGGGTATAGAGGGCTAAAGTTTTTGCCGAGATTCAAATTGTTAACACTATGTACCGATTCTATTATTTCTGTTATTGACGATACCGATGACGTATATAATAGGTTTACCACAGTACATGTCATGTACGCTTGCATAGGTATGTAATGGTATTGAACAAAACTACAACAGTATACTCGTACAGATGTAATATTGTAGGATACAATATTAGGATTAAGAGTATTAAAATTACAACTTAGTTTTAAGATGGAATTTCCCCTTTACTTACTAACGTACAAAGGGTAGATAGAGCTACCTTTCTATAAAAAAGACTAGACTGACTCTCCCCGGCTTCGCCCGAGAGCAGTAGGGGGAATAGTATACATATTATATACCGTATGTCCATATGGAATAAAAGTACCTTTCAACTAGTGAAAGAATTTTTCAAATAAGTCCAGTGGTTCCGAAGATTATTCTCCATATATAAACAAACATACATAGCTGCCCTTACAAAAACATAAACTACATACCAAAACTCAAGAATTAATTCGGTTTTCACATATTTTGGAAAGAGAGATAAACGGGGAAGGTTTGTATATATAAAAATTGCACACCAAGCGAAGCCGGTAGCGGGTCGCTAGTATTAATTTAGATTAGAACCTGTGATTTATTCATCAAATCGTACTTAGGTATTATTAGGTACTAGACGTTAGAAAACGCTGAAGCTAGGTCAACACAGTCATGTGTGGACTAATGTGAGATTTGACGTATTAATGTCAAAATTATTTGGAGGTTCTTTCGCGGTTTATGATCCAAATATGTAATTCGATTGAATATTCGCATATTTGCACCAAATATTTGTGTTCAAGACCGCCACTTATGATTATCGCTGTTGGTGTATACGTCGTAGATAATGATGCATGTTTCAATAAAGGCTCACCAGTCTAAACATGGTAATGTGGGCGTTTAAATTTGATAAGTCAACGAAATTGTGTGGTAATGTGTCGGACATGGTCTCGCCGGCGCAAGCGCCCACTCCATGTCCGAACATTAGCCCGCGGGCTTACTTTGTAACATTAGTAGATCCAGATTTTACTTCATGTTAAATCTTGTCTATATTTTTATCCTTATTACATATATTTATATGTATACATAATATTAATAGGTATATGTAACATTAAGCGTCGCAGTCATTTGAGCAGCCCGACTGCTGGCAATAACCACATTAGAGAAAACCATGGTGAAATAGTGACAATTGTGCTGTTGTGTTTCGGTGAGTTAGTAAGGAATGTCAGAGCCTATTCCCTATCCCTTCCTAATCCTTTATCCTATTATGGTCAACACGCTCTTGCAGCACCTGTGGCGTTGCTTATGTTATAGACGACGGTAGCCACTATCATTAAGTAGAAAGCCACAGCCTGTCAGTTGAAACTTAAAAGTGCTTTTTTTCGTGCAATGTGAGAAGGAAAGTCAGCCTGTCTGAAATTATCACGTTGAGACTTTAAAGTGCGTTTTTACTTTTATATCGAATGAAGCCGTACAATAAAACTAAATCACAAGAGACATGCATTGGTTACAAAATAACTTTTTTAACATAGCCTTACGCCAAATGCTAACGAATCAATCATATCGAATGCTAACCTAGCATTACAACAACTCAATGTAATCTGCAATAACATACATTTCAAATCTAGTCTGATAAATGTATAACCAACTTAAGCAATGTTAAGTTTTGTTAATACTCAATTTTAAGTTGCAATCTAATACTTATTTTATAAAAAAAAACTCGCCATCCGCTTCTATCTGTTTCTCCACCAGCTTCTTCTAAACCTCCTAAACAGATTTTCATACGGTTTTCACTAATGGAAAACCGCTTAACGTTTATAATTTGCACAAAAGAATTTATCCGTGCGAAGCGGGTTGGTAGTTTAAAGGTATTAAATCTATAGATATTTTTATACGAGATTTTTTTTTTATCAAATAACTTATAGATGTATTATACTAAAAATTAGTACACAATTCAGAATCAAGATCAAGATAAGTTGGATTTTAAGTTGGACCAAATTACAAATAGTTACGAAGTTTTATGAAAATCGGTTCAGTAGTTTAAGTGTTCATCGAGGACACACAACGTGACACGTAATTTTTATTTATATTCATTTATTTATTTCACTTTTGTAACATGTAAGTGTGTATTTTTGTAACATGTTTAACATATTTTAAAATAATATTTTAGTTCATAATTTTTTTAAATCTGACAAAACATGTCTGAAATAAAGTTATTATTAATATATTATTAAGAATTATCAAAATGATTAAAAAAATTTTTAAACCAATAAATAAATGAATAAATAAAAGGAGAATTAAAGTAAGTACCTACCTAAGTTAAATTAACGTGTAAATAGCGTTGAAGGTCCAATTTTGATACGAGTATAGCGTTTGTTAATAGTGACGTGTAATAACGAGTTTGAAATAGGACCGACAACGATGAACTGTCAAAAATGATATCCATAAAAATTATGTAGCAATATTTTGCGTGTCGGAATTTACTCCACAAATTCGAAGTGACGCCGACCTTCACCGGCTGGGTCCAGATAATAGGAGCACCAATTTGAGAAACCAGTTCCACCACGATAAAAACGTGCGGCGGATGAAAACAAGGGACCATTCTCTTTCAGCCTTTGTTATGTTATGTCCCATTTTGATATATCTCTGCATAATACATAGGTGAGTAGATAATATAGATAATACCTATACAAGTCATAGCAAATAGGTTTAGTGGAGTTATCAAATTTATCTATTGCTCAGGCAGTATTTTTTATAAGGGCACTTACTATTTTATAAGTGACAGTGATATATATTCAATCGTTTGAGTTTCAGAGTATAAAGTTAAAACCTTCCTCGTTTAACGTTCTTTCCATTAGTGAAAACCGCATTAAAATAATGTTATTATGAAAGACTAATGTAGTTAAATATTGTGTGATAATAATTACTAGAAAATTTATAATATTGAAGTTCAAGGTCGCATTGCAAATACTACGCGAAGCGTGGTTGCGTGTTGGACAACGACCGTCGTCGGCTGCTATCTGCGAAGCTCCGCCGACACTTCCAAGAAAACGTAGTTAAACTCACGTATTTTTGGTAGCGACTTAATGCCAGTAATTTTCACAGAAATCATTATAATTATCTCCATTTATACGATAGTAACAAACAAATAAAATGGTTTGAGAACAACCCTGGAGGCGTATGAATTACGATGCATTCGCTCCATTACGAATACATATATTTACTCGGACGAATGGACTCTTACTGCTTCTCATTCGAAAACCATTTACAAACAAATAGTCGTGTAATTTTATACTTCTAAGGGGTTTGTTTTATTAATAGTACTTATAGATACAATGCAATAATTCGGGATACCTTTTGTGTACGTATCTACAGTTTTTACAATATTCTACGAGCCCAAAACATAAGTAGTCCTCTACATACCCAAAAAGTAGTTTAAAATCAGTTTTTTATTTGTATTTTTGTATGTTTGTAATGAATAAACTCAAAAACTACACGACAGATTTTGAAAATCCTTTCATACCTATTAGAAAGCTACATTATCAGCGAGTAACGTAGGCTATAATTTATAAAGTTATGCGGGCGAAGTCGTGTGCAACAGCTAGTATATTATAAAATGTGGCAGACAAGCTAACGGTCCACTTGATGTGGCAGAAACAATGTTGATATCGATTACAATTTTGCAATTGAAAAAACAGTTACATTCTTTACTAGCTTCAATTTTGTGACATCTTCCTTTCCGCAGTTTATTTGTATCATTTTTTTTTTCACAAACTTCTTCATCGACACAAACTATTAACAACATAATTATTGCCTAGAACTTATAATTACGGAGGAACATGTGTCTTAGTAGACGTCAATACAATGTTTAAGAAGCAATTAGTTGATATTTCATCCGATATATACACTCGCCGCAGCACGATAATGGCGCAGAACTGTAGATGTGCCTTTGTAATTTCATTCAACTTCTGTTTCACATTTTTTTACATTTGACTAATTGAACAGCATAGGATATTAATTGCTGAGAAAATTACCAAGCCACAGGCCCCCGGGGCCTAAACCACAAAGGCGGCGCACCAACCCGACGGCACAACAACGCAACCGACTCATAAAAACGAACAATTATTATGCACTCAAGTCTTTATTTCTTTCCAATTATACCTACCTCGAACTATCATTTCAACTATATTTCATATGCACAACTAGTGTAATTATACTTTCCGCGGCTAATTATTTGTTTAATTGTCGAAAAAGCTCGAAGAGAATTGGTAGCGGTAAGGTTTGTAGGAGCTTTCTGGATGGCGCTGTTCCTAATATCAAAGGTTGTCGGAATTATGTGAGTGCTTATTTGAAACAATAGCAACAATTAGGTAATAAAACAAAACACTATAATTTTGAGTCACGGATAGAGTGGCGTGGAACAATCGCGAGTGGCTAATGCGTCGAGGAGATAGCGGGCGATTACAAGCCGCTGAGTGTTCAATCATCACGTAGTGAGTATGGCGGCGAAGCGCGGCGGAAGAACAAAGCGAGCGTATTAAACAATCGAACCGCCACAAAAAGTCCCATAATTCAATTTGCATCTCGCCATAGTTGGATGTAATAGTCGACAAGAACTGTGGGTACGGTTACAGGCCGCGGGCAGCCAGCGATGCCTGAGAACAGCTTTCGCCACTATTCACACTTCTGCGAATCGATTAGGCGTCGAGTTTCCTTTTCGCGATTATTTCTCTCATTCAATTGGAATTCATCGTTAGATATCTGCTGTTTTAACTCCCGACGCCCGACGTAAAAAAGGGGGGTTATAAGTATCTGCCTGTGGAATCGTGGCTCGAAAACGGATAGACCGATTTTGATGGATGGTTCATAGCTAAATTTATGAAGATCTTTTCAGTCGTTTGAAGACCGTCAGCCCATTTCCTAGTTCCTAGTTGAAGGGATTTCACTAACTTTCACAGGTTCGATTGATGTAAAATTTGGTACACTGTTATATTTCGGCGATATTGCCATGACATGGATACCTTGACCTGATGCTGCAACATCTAGTACTTTACTAGATAAGGTGATTAGGCTCAATAGAAAGTTGGGGGTTAGTTTGTAATAGCTTGTCTAATTATACTAAGCTTCTCGGTATCACAGTTATTCCATAAAACGTATACCTACTTTTTTAAAGTCTTCTATTGAAGTGAAGTTAGCAATTAATAGTCACCGAAGCAAGCTCTTAAAATTATTAAATTGGAGGGACGTGCACTGTGCAAAATGTAAATAAAATAACATTAAATAATAAAATGTAAATAATTGCAAATAACATAACGGTTTTTGGGTTCATATAATGTTAGAAATTGCACTAATAAAGATGCGACAGACAATATAGTAAAATTCGCTATATAGCTTTAGGCGGACAAAGCCATTGATCACTTAGCAGCCTTTAGCACTGAGGAGACTTGTCTATGAGTGAAAGTCTACAGACTTACGATGATAATAATATGACAACATATACAATTGTGCTGGTTCTTGGATACTAAGGTAGACTAATATTTCTAATTCTATTATCAATACTATACAGAAGAGTTTGCAGCATATTGCTAAAGTAAGTATCACCTTGTCTTCGTTACAAAGAAGATAACGAACAGAAGAGTTTGCACCATATCAAGTCAGTAACACCTTGTTTTTGACAATTGTTAGAAAAAAGATAACGAGAAAAATGATCATCTATAGTGAAAAAACTCGAGTACCTACTGCAACCTCGTAGTAGATAGAAGATAGAAAAGTTGCATGTTCATGGTGGTGTCTTTGGATGGCAAGTCAGTATCACAGCAAGTACTGAAGACCGATCGAATGTTGAGTATTTCGTGTCGACAGCGCGAGGCGTCCGCCAAGTGACTCGCACATTATTATGATAATGCGGGCGGAGTCGATGGTATCTCGCGCCGCTATCCGCTCTCATAACACAATTGAATTAGCATAGAGCAGTGTCCGCGGCGGGAGGTCCCGGCCACGCGACCACCAAAGCATCATCTATACGCCATTCGGAACGTCTCTTCGTTTAGCGCTCGGAATCGAATCGATAGATAAACTGAATAGATACCTACATTAACAGCTCAGTAACAGTTTTCTTTATTTCCGCTTGCTCGGAAACTAGTTAATTATTTTAAAAAAATATTAATAGTTTTCGGTATGTAATGAAATGGTTGTTGCTTGTCTGAAATTAGTATTATTTCTATATACATAAGTAATTAGGACTTCTTTCTTATATAGTAAAACTGAAGTACAAAATATAGTTTATATCAGTTGCTATTACATGCAAACTTACTTGCTGGGCAATACATCATCCCGATAATGAAGCTCTGGGGAGATTGGAAAGCTTCTCTTCAAATGTTACATTACATTTTACAGTATACACCCAATTGGCCTTCAAAAATATGTCATAATTGCAAATGAACTAATCTATCTAATACATTTTTCTAATTTAAAATTATACTTTTTCATTGAAACTGTCTTGTCTATATATTTTATGCAAGGCGCCATATAGGTCGCCATAGGTCATGTTTATGATTTATGGATATGGTGAAAGGGGTTGTACCTATATCATATTGACTAATTCATGGGAAATAATCTAGTTTATTAAGTTAATTAGTATTAGAAAAAGTGATAACGAAAACCGTGCCTAAATTTAAACATTGTTTCATTTAGATGTAAGTGCATCGCCACCACTAGGTATCTGTAGTACATCGCTAGGTATCTGTGATTCGCATTCTAGTATTATAGGCAATCGGATGAGCATTCAAAGTTACAATAGCCTACGTAACTGTATGTAACTGTGGGCAAATTGTCCTAAACGTTTCCACACGTCGGGCAGTCAGTTGCGGTATGTACTTTATGAATGAAGTTCACTGCTGGTGCAGCCGACCCGTGTTGAATGGGCCGACCGCACTGACCACAACGTACGCTTGTCAGCTGCTCCACTCAAAACGTTTTAAGTATAGTTTGAGTCATTACCTCAAAGATCCAATATGAAGTACGACCATGAAATAACATGTCTATTGTGTTAGTAAAATATATTGAAAACCGCAAACGAGTTGGACCTCATCTTCTTTGACAGTGAGGGCAATTACTTATGTTGATCACATATTTATATCGCAGGATAATTATTAAAAAGGAATATTATAATGTGACTACTAAAATTTTAAACGTACATATTGTTCTCATGTTAATAGATTACCTACCAGTTGTTATAAAGTTTCAGTAAGGTCTAATAGGCAAACCATACATATACAAATTAAGTAGTGACAGGGCACATTGCCTTTCGCAATCATAAATTGGAGAGCCCCTCTGGCGGCAGTAACCACTCCCTTGTAGCACACAACCGTGAAATAAATGCATGTGTGCTTTTGTCTTTCGGTGAGTGAGTATAAAGGATGTCAAAGCCATATCCCAAATAAGTATAGCACCTGTGGTGTTGCTTGTGTTAATAGGCGACGGTAGCCACTTACCTTCAAGTGGACAGTCAGCCTATCTGACGACTTTTACAAAATGATGTATTAGAATTACAGTATAATCAGAATCGCAATAAAAAAATAAAAAATGTATGCATAAAAATGGTTTTTCAGTCAAAGGGAAATTGATATTGTTAAGATATTAAAATGTTTTCATTGGCGACCCCCGCAAAAGATCAACAAAGCTTTGTTGTTGTTAAGAGTACCGCTATCACTAGCAGCGATGGCGAGTGGGTTTAAAGTCAAGAGGAAGTTATTCATGGAGAGTCGATGCTGAGAGGTCGTGAAATATGGGAGTACGCGAGGGGAGTAATGACGCAACATCCCTAATGGTAAGTAGCTGGGGCTTAAAAGCACCACTACGTGTTACTATGAAGTTAAATACAGAAAAAGATATTGAAGTTACTCAGGCACTTGTGTTTCGTAAGATAAAATCAAACGATAGATATATCTTTATATTAAAATATCTGTAGACTTTATTAATAAAAAATATTGTTTACACTTTTTATACCAGCTAAAAAGATAGGTAAGTAGGTACCTACCTAATATTTGAATTGAAAAACTCTAAAGATTGCTTGGTCAAATATTCATTAGCTTGTCATTTAAATAATTAATCATGTTAAAGTAATAGTTTAATATTCAGTTTCATGTTAGAAGAATAATTTTCTATATTGAAGAAATGTCTCATTACTATTTCAAATGATAACCACGCCTTGAATTAATATATCACGTAACATTTACTTACATGCAAGATAAACGTCACTTAGGTATGTGTGATATATTGGCAGTTTAGAAAAAACAATTTTCAACTTAAAAATGTTTAAAATCGTTTAACATTTTGGCTCAAATTTAAATAATTGTAGTTACTAAAAAATATGTTATCACTATAACAATATCATCTTATAACAATGTTATGATCTAAACTTTTTGACTAATCTAAAAATTTTAAAATTATACCCACAAAATATTTATTCTATTCCACGCGATGATATAAAATGCGTGTAAATTCGTGTAATTTTTTTGGAGATATTTTTATATACCTAAAAGGGAAGAGGAAAGCCAACAATGTTAGCAAAAATAAACAAAACAGTACAAATCTGACTGCTACCTACTTATACGGACCCCAAATGAGGGGTTACTAAGAGACTGTCATCCAAATTCAAAACATTAGCGTACTTGATCGCGAGAGCGAGTGCGTTTAATGGCCACTACTTACAATGGAAGATTCTGACATCGGATTAAACGTGATGCGAACGACAAATTGCAAACGGAAAATTTACACTTGAAAGCCGGATGTTAATGTTACAGTTATTTGTTGCAATTTCCGATAGTTCTTATAATGGACGCAACGCGATGCGCGCTTCGTGGTTTTATTGTCATGCACTCCGATTTTATGTGCTCACTAATGATGACGTCATTTATTAGATGTTAGTTTACTCTGAGAAAAATTTAAATGGATGAAATAAAATTACTAAATTTTTACAAATAAATTCAGATAGTCAAAATTCTAATAAAATATGTATATATTATATAAAATTTTCTAATATAATCTGGTAGGTAAGTTAATATATACTTTTGGATATAACTTACCAGATTATATATGGTTAGCATTCAAACGAAAAAAAAAATTAATATAAATCGAACCATCCGTTTGGGAGCTATGATTCCACACACAGGCACACACAGACGTTCCTACAATTTAGCGTTGCTTTAGTAGTGAAATGCACTTTAGTGCTTTACTATCTGCCATGTCAAATGCACATAGCAGATACTAGAGATTGTCGCAGAAAATCGACAGTGACTGTCAGAAAGCAGTAACAGAGCAAATAGCGGTCTGTTGTATTGATAGCCGATGTATATTTGATATCAGTGTTGGTATCAATTAGAACTCAGCGGGCGCCGCAGGCGGGCGGAGGGGGGCACAGCGGGAGCTCCACAGGGAGTCTTCGCGGCCATCTCTCTTACTAAAGTGTTAAATTAATTGTTGTCCACGCCATACATACGTAGGCAGAGTATATAATACGCGTTTATAGTTTTTCGAAATGATAGTAAGTAGAATAATACATTTATTTGAAGTAAATGGTTAATTAATTAATTACAATTAATTGACAATACATTTCGTGAAACGAGAGAATTAGTTAATTATTAGGTTAATTATAAAAGTTTAATTATTAGGCAGCCGGGTACAAAATAGTTTGAAAACATTTCATTATTTTGGTTGTTATTCATAGTTTAACTATATTTATTTGCCATTACGGCTATTAATAATTTTACCTACGTCATTCTCTGTTATTTCAGCAAACATTGCTCACATTTTCCCCTCAGTACCTAGTTCATAGATATTTCATATGTACGGAAAACTTTTAAATTTCAAATGGTTTTCAATTAATAATTGTAATCTTATTAATAAAATTGCAATTGTAATCTGATCCTGACAGAGTTTTGGGAGATTCCTGGCATTAGCACTCCACGGCCCACCGATATAACTTGAGTTAGAATAAAAATGAATTTTAGATTAAAAACATTAAAACTGTTACTGTATAACAAAATCAGATGTATGTTATAGAATTAATGAGCACTAGCTGAATGTCGTCGACATCATTAGCCTAATATTTCACCACTCAAACTTACAACAACACAATAGCGACCGCTTCTTGTGTCCAACTTTTTACTGGAAGCCGTTAATTAGTGGTGCAGTATCTTCGAAAATAACCTTCTCCGTTGTCGAGTCGTCACATATTGACAGGGGACCCGATGACGGGCGATGACGGCAGACTAGTGGCGGCGCCTCTGCCCCCATGACTTGCACACTGCGTTCATTACGCTGCCAAGCCGCTCACCACACTAACAAGCCGAGATAATGCAGTGAGTTGCAAAATCTAACGCCACCTTTCTATAGATTGTACCGCCCGGATTCTACTCGAAGCGCGCTTATACCAGGAGCCGAACGCAATATCCCAAAGGAATTAATGACCGCCGAATCGAACTTCAAATCTTAAGTGGAGAACTCCATTAAGGAGACCGGCCAACAACAAAGCTAAGCAATCATTGATTTTGAAAATAAAATCAGGTGTTCCAAGCGAAGTATCTAAAGTTGTTTACTTTAAAGTTAATCGGTTAGTAACTCATCATAAATAAATCGTCACAAGAGAAAATGTGAATGGATTTAACCTTGGCTTAACTTTTAATTCGCCTGTTGCTTATTAAGTAAGCAATAATCTATTATAAGAAAAGGTTGAATGAAAATCAGATCGGACGGACGTCTTAAAGCGCAAGTTGTATAATGCAATATTTGTTGAGCGTAATGACTGGCCACGTCGAGTAGCTGATGCGAAATTACCCGCAGCTTGACGCAACACACGCTCGCACCAATATCATTACTAGCGGGGCTGACATGTATAAAAACATGGCGAAAACAAACACAATGTATAATTTCATATTACTATACGTACATGTGCTTAGATAGGTGTAATTTATTCACACCTACCGACACGATTCTATTAAAATCTTCGTGTTGACTGACAGAAAAGCCTACTTAGATTGAATCAATTTATTAAGCTTGACCCTATGTGCAAATATACTTACCCTATGATTCCTATGAGTGAGTAGTGATAAGGCAGTAATTCGCAGTCATTTAGGCAGCTCAGTACTACAGTAACCAGCTCCTTACAGGATTCTACCGTGAAACAACATCATGTATGCTGTTGTCAGCCTATCTGACGACCTTTACAAAAAAATAATAATAATGCAAATTTACTAAAATTTGCTTCACTGATTTTCCTATTAAGATATTATACCCTATAAAGATAAAATGGTTACCAGGTTACAAACACACCTTCTACTTTGTATAATGAAATTTATACTTTTGTGCAACTTTCAGAAGTGCATAAGTTTAACATCGATATGATGCATAATTTTTACATTAGGTACCTAAATTCTTTACATATCTTAGACAATAGACTTCTATCTTTAGATTACTTTTTACAGCTAACATTTTTTGTTAAGAGTTTACCATGCTAACATTTTTTGTTAAGAGTTTGTCGTTGTAGAGTGGTCTTCTTTACCACTCTACAACGACAAGTCGTTATAATTCCAAACAGATATATGCGACATTATACTCACCTACTTGCTTATTCTACTATGATCTTAGACTTTTTTGTAATGAAGTTTCTTATTTGCTTATTCATTCCACGACAATTTTCATTATCATTTACAATTACTCTTCTAGTTAATAAGCTAGCACTCTCTTGGTCTATTCCATTTATATCCACTTATTATGTCAAAGAATAAGTATTTATCGGTAAAACATTTAGTGCAGATAATTGTAGATTTGTAGCAAGTATGGGGAAATTAACATCGCTAAACAGCATTAAAAGGTTATTTGTGGTTGCGGCAGGAAACTGCAGTTGGCCTGCGGTTTGAATGTTTTTACACACTTAGTGTATGCAGCAAATATTAAACGAGTTTTAATAAACCGCAACGTGTTACATGTTTGAATGAATAATTGTACGATCTAGTTCTGATCATTATGCTAACCGATCGCAAACCCAGTGGTCATAATACCTACGCATTCCTTGGTGACATTATTACGCATAATTTTAATATTAATTCTGAAATTAATTCAAATTAGAAATTACACGTTCTCGAGAAGTTAATATTCAAAAGGAAAATTGGCGATTTTTAAATAAAAAAAAAATAGATGTGTAAATCCACTGCACTTGACTTAACACAAAAATCGACTACATGTTTCCCTGCACTGACTCATTCTGATGAATCATTTTGTGTAAATTTTTAGATCGTTTAAATTAATTGCGGCCTCTGAGTGAAACCGTAGAGACTAATTATTCTTAGAAAACTGATTTTAAAGAAAAGTTTTTGTTAACTTTTTTATGTAAAGATCAGTAGCCAGATTGTCGTGATGGTCCATTTGATGGTAGGTGGCTATCGTGGCCTATTAACACAAGCAAAGCAACAGATACTGCGAGTGCGCTGCTGTTCTCAATACGATTGAGGATAAAAGATTAAAACGGAATAGGGAACAGAATAGGAATAGAATAGGGAATTACTCTACTCATAGTAACACAACAGCAAACATATTGCTGTTATTCTGTAAGAGGGTGATTACTGCATGAGAAATTATTAATGCTTTACTAAAATACTAAATGCTAAAGTTTATAAGGGAAAAAAAAAAGATATAACAAATAAGCTCTTATGTAAGAAAATAGATAGGTACGAAATTTTGGAATATTGTAGCAATTTAATTTCAAAACCTTTATTGACCAATCAATACAATCAATAAATCTTTGAAGATATACTTCTCTCTGACCTATTCTATGTTTTTATATAATATTTTTCTATATTATAAACAGCCTAATAGAAGGAAGGTCGCCTACAAGTATTTTGTCCACCAAGGGCTCATAGTAGGCCTGCTAAGCATGCTAAAAAGTTTTATTGAGAAAACAGAATAACAAGTAGGTACCTACCTATAATTAGAAAATATGTAGGGATCAAAAAATTTTGTTTTGGCTTTCTTCGCCTTAAAGAAGTGGTTATACGCAGATTATTCGGCAGTATTTGAAAAGACTTAAAATTGATGACCTAGAACATTTCCAATAAAGTCTGCTTAGAGCGGTGGGAAGATACAAAATACATTGCTTACATTGTTCGCCTGATTAAACGCTAAGCGAACCGCAAAACTGAGATGCGAAATTAGAACAAATACAAAACAATTGAGCATGCGACACAATAAATCTTTTGAAACACGTGTATACAGACAGATTCGTACATCATTAGAAATCTTTTTTGATGCAAGCGTAGCATTGTTAAATTTGTCGTCGCCCTGACACTCCGTTGACTGACGCGAACATAAATATCCACTTCAGACAATTTAATTAACGCAGACTGCAGTTACAGTCACATACTATTATTAAATCAATTTATATTAATTAATTTTTTCAGACACTTAAAATTATGAAGCTTGTAAAAGCCGAGCGTTTAACTAATCTTTGTTTTTTTTTTTAAAAAATAATTAGTATTACTAGTAGTAATATAGGACTCGTTAGTGTCAGTTATTATGCAAAATTTGCTGCCCGATGGATACTTGAGAATAAGTATTTTTGTATTTTATTTTGTACTAGCGGCTCGCCGCCGGTTTCACACAAAAGAATTTTTTTTTTCTGCATATTACATAAACTTTCCTCGTGTATTGCTCTTTCCGTTAGTGAAATAAATTTTGGTAAGTTAAATAAATTTAAAATTAATTAAGTTAAATTGGCAAAAAAAAAATGGTAAATCAATTAAAAGCTTAACATAACAAATTAGACGAATTACTTATTGTATTTTTCATATCTTAAAAATCCTTTACGTCCTTTTAGTTCTAGCTGGCGAACAGCCATGGCAATTAGTTTATTGGTGACAAGAACAAAAATAGGTTATAATGAGAGGAATACAGTTAATCAAGGAATATCTAAATACGTAACAAGAGTCATGTGTGGAGTGGAGTGTTTAAACGGTTGGCTGGAATGTCGTTGCGAGCACTCAATAAATATAATTTCCTTGACAGATTCATTTAAATACCTTTTGTCAACGAACGGGTTAAACACGACGCAACGACGAACGATAAAAAAGAGTTATGAGGTGTGGGTAGGGAGGGCTACTGGAATCTACCGAATGTTCTGACGGCACTGACTTAGATAAATGTGGGTATGAAATAAAACATATTTTTCTCTGTTGTCCCTACTTTTTTTCGGATACAGTGAAATGTTCATTACATAAATGAAAGGATTCGCATTAAAAAATAATATGTTCCATTATTGTTTTCATATAATATCTATGTAGTGATATATGGGTATTTTTTGAGGTTTGATTTTGTATCCTAATAGTTTTGAAAGCTGTCATCTCTTTATCACCTCTTAACCTTAGTTTACTTTTTTATGTGAAAATAAAATTAGTATAGGTTCAAATTTGATAAAATTTTGTATGAGACAGCTAGAACCCTGGACAGGCTATTTCTTCAGGACAACTTCAGGAATACTATGTAGGTACAATGATTACAATTTTTAGATATTTAACTAATTTTCTATTGTACAATAAATTCTTTTCAATGAAGGCCAAGCAGAGGGAAATAGCTAATAAAAAAGAAAACCAATGATTCACTGATTTCTATGGAAGATAAACTATTTTGTATCTTGACTTTACAGGGCAAATATTTAATAGCGTTAAGAGAAACTACGAGGGTCTTTTGCCAGTTTTTCGTTTGTTTTCAGTTTTCAGTTGTTTTTAGTAATTAATATTTGGTCCTATGCAATAAAGAATATATGTATTTATTTATTTATTTTATATTAACGATTCGCCCCGGCGCTCACCTTCCTCTTTTATCACCCTTTTCATTAATGAAAACTGTTATAAGTATCAACAGACATTGGGTGGTTTATAAGAGGTAGATTATAATAGTATACATAGATTTACTACAAGCTAAAAATAAAAAGTTTGCCATATTCCATTAATTTTCATAAAGGACAATTCTTTAGAATTGTAATGTCTCCTAATTCCTCCACTGTTGAAGTGTAATCCTCCTGTTGAAGTGAAGTGTAACTGTCGCAAAATCCGATATCAAAAGTGACAGATCTCAAGAGTGCACCAAAAGCAAAAAAGATTATTGGGCCTAATGTCATTTGGTGTTGGTTGAATAGCGGATTGTTAGGACGATGACAAAGCGTCAAGCACTATAATCCCCACAACAGCCATTTAGGGACATTACAAATAAAAGTTTGTCGGACGTCGATTCGGCTCAACACCACAATGCCCATTGACTTGGCTTCACGCTGCGCCTGTGAATGGGCCAACGCCAAAAAAAAACTATTAGCCACGCATAATGGATTCGATATATTGGACTGCGGATGAGATGCTAGTTCCCGATTGATAGATAAACTCTTTAGGAAATAAATGTAGACAGACAAAATTTACGAAAAATTTCAAGTTAAAGTTGATGCGTTGGCTATACAAACAATTTTAATATCTATTTTAACTAAATACCTACACTTATCACTAAATTTAAAATTTATTGCACACAAGTTTTTTTTATTATTTTTTATTAAAGATGGGTTTGCTCTTGGCCAACAGTCAACTGTGTAGCAAGGATGAGGCCTATGATGGAGCGAGCTCACCCAGAAGATGTCTATTCACTCGAACTTTGAAAAGATTTGGGTTATATAAATTATATTTTATATAGAAATATATAAAAGCATATGATTATAGAATCATTATGATTATAGAAATCTACCTAATATCTAGCAGTGATGTTTAATTATTATATTAGTAAGTTTAAAACCAATCCCTAGCCGTTATGTCAAAGCACTATTATTCTTTTCATATTCTTTTGATATTCTTAAAAGTATCAAGTTCGCCACTTGTTACCACTACGGCGTTAGATGACAAGCAAGCGATGGAAGCCATCTACCGTAGTATTTAGTTATATTTAGTATATGGTTTACCTTATTTGCTTATAAGCCTATGTTAGCCTTTATGGCGACTATATAGAAAAAAGTACCGAGGTGTGTACCTAAGTACTTAGGTAAAACTACCTAGGTGTGTAAGTACTCGAACAATACTTCAGGGTTTTTTATTTATTTATAATACACTAAAATAGATGTCTCAATTTGCCTTAATACCTGTAAATCTCTTATTGAATTGCAATAGATTACATATCTATGAAGGACAGGTCGCTATAAACTATCTACCTATATATACCTGAAGATTAAGACTATAATTAAAAATGTGTGACTATAAAGTGGCCTTGTCCTTGTAATAATAATGTAGTCATGCTCGCAGTGACTCTGGTAGTAACCACTACCAGAGTCACCTTTGGTGTGGCGACTCACTATTGGTTAGTAAAAGAGTGACGTGTTACTTACATCAAGAAATTAGACCGGAAATACATACAAATATAAAATTTAACACAGAATTATCCTTAAGCTTTCTTTTATTACAAATATAGTAGACCTATTAAATCATGTGATCATGAGATCATATTATATTATACTAGCGACCCACTCCCAGTTTCGCACAAATGTATTTTTTTTTCTGCAAATTATTTACACAAACGTACCTCGATTGTAGAATAGAATAGAATAGTATAGAATAGAATAAATTTTCATTTGTGCAAACCGTATCAAAATCCAAACAGACAGAAGCGTACAGCGACTTAATTTTATATGTTTAGATAAATACTTATAATAGATTTAAGTGATATTCATATCGGGTATATATAAATAGATAACCACTTAGGTAAACGATAATTCCATATTTATAATCTCGACGCTAACTACATATGAATAAGGTCTTACTATAGTTGAGAAATGGAATATGTAATATAGAAAATGACTGTCTTAATATCGTGCGGTTCAATCAAAGTAACAAAATAATTGTTTTTTAATCTCATTATCTCGTACCAGCACCAATACGTATCTACCTATAGATTCTATTAAGATTTCCGATGCATATCAATGATGAGCCGTAAAAAGATATTTAATATTAAAATTATTTCAACAAACAATGTAGATACATGTAGTATTACCTACACTCAGATAAAATAAGAACTAAAGATAGAGTTCTGTGGACGGCAGAGTGAAGTCGGTAAAACTGGCGTAGTTCGCCGTAAATATGTAATACACACACGGCTACACGCACACAAATGCAATCAAATTACGCCTCGATTGCTCGATCGGGTGTAAAAACCTGTCTTCAAAAAATAAAAAAGCAGGATGAAATCACGTTTCACACGTAAGTAAACTTGGAAACCAGTATTTTCAAAAAATAAACAAAAATTGAGGTTATAGCTTGGAACACAAAATCTTTATAGGCTAACCTATACAGTAAACGGTCTACACACACATGTTTCTAAGATCGACTTCACTATGGTTGTTAATAAAATTCTGTGTATAGTTCTTATTTGATCTGAGTACATATAGTAGGTACTTTTTTATCAATAAAGTGTAATGACAATCTATTTGATGGTAGTTACCGTTACCTAACACAAACAAAACATACTGCCCTGTAAGTACAATGAGAAGAAAAAGGGTAAGGACAAAATTTCTGTTTTTTTTTTTATTCTCAGTTTAAACACGTCATTGAATTGTCTAATAATACACTAGCATATCTCAGGGGGGATTGATTCATTTTATTTGTTCGCTTCCTGAATTTGTTCTCGATGACAAATATTGTGCCTCAAAGTGATTGATTGGTTGCAAACGTGTTAGGAATCTGGATATTTTATTTGTCTTCTAAACATCCGTGTATTCAATCACATTTGGTAACGATTATAATACTATCTGCTACTAGGAATGAATACCTACTATGCTAGAATTTGCTACTAGCTACTAAGTATAGGAAGGTTGTCCTACTATACCTATATCCTACAAATTTTGATATTATTACTGAAGTATTTACCTACTTTAGGGCCTTGAAGTTTGATTACCAAGGAAAACAACTTCAATAAAATTGTAACTTAACTTAATAAACTTAAAAAAAAAATAACTAGGTTGCCATACCTACCCAAAAATTTCAAGTTTTTTTTTCACAAAAAGTTGCATCAAAAATCAATTAATTGGAAAGTTTCTAAGTATTTACAAAATACTTAGAAACTTTCCATTTACAATAATAGATATGGACGTTTTAGAAATATTTAACTATAATGTATAACAGACTGTTTTAATGTGGAACTTCATTCACGTATGAATACCTACTCAGACTAATTAAGTACAGCTATAATTAATTACAAAAAATACTCATTTATTTACTTATTTTCGATGTAGGTGCTTGTCAATAGAGAAACAGACAGTGGGTCCAACATTTCGTTATGTCGGAGCTACATGCCCATGATTGTAGTGGTACACGAGAACGCGTCAGAGTCAGATATTACAAAGGCGCCGACGGCGACTGGGTAATGCGATGTAACGTTCCCTTCTTTGAGTTGTGTTGCAAATAAACACGCGATCTTTTAGGGAATCGACTACGTAACGGTGAATTAAGACAGATTTTAAATTCAATGCTGCTACAGTGTTACGTGAGACTACGAAGATAATATTTATTACGTCAGAATATTTCATTAAAGTTAACGATAAGTTAAAGAGGAGATTGTATAGTAGGTACCTACATATAGGTTAGCTACCAGAATACTTAAATTTAGAACTATCGGTTTTATAAGTATTATAGCATAGAATTTCGGCGCCTTAACTCATAACGGAATTAGCAATGAGCCTCTTCTTGCTACTATAGGCAACCTAATTACCTATACAGGTAAAGCATAGGCTTACATAAAAGTACCTACCTACCTTGTTATATTTAATATTATTGCTATAAAGCATTTACTATGATTATCAAGGGCAACAACTTCAATAAAGTTATTATTATTAATATTTGTCAAGAAGGCCTTAGATATCTAAGTACCTACCTACTTCATGACACGAAGCTCTTCAAAGTTAAATTAAATTTTATACTACAAAATTTTAGAATTTATTATTAAATGTGTATAGGTAATAACAATATGTTAACAAGATAAACAAATTTTATTTTTTAAAACCAACTAAATTGATAAATAATTAGTTCATGTCTTATTATGTCTCCAATAAAGTTGTCAAATACCTACCTATATCTTAGGTTGTCATGTTACGATTAAAGCTGTGTAATATAAGCACTAATATAGATTTTTCATTAACCACCCTAAACAGATGCCTACATTACCAGACCCTGCCCATTGAGATATTTAATTACCAAAAAACACAATAATTCTTAAATGGATTATTGTCTAAGTAGGTATATGACACATTTAAAATGAACTAAAGATGAATAAAAAATGAGCACAATCCAAACTTACTTACAATAGACTTGTTTTGCGCCGGCGCCGGCAGGGGCGCATACATGTCGGTGATCATAGTCTGCACTGAGTAACTAACACTAAACTGCAGGGCACATCGCGTACAATACGAAACCTTCAACAATGTCTACAATGTCACTTTTGTGTCGCAACGGGGTGTCCACATATTTTGAAATTTTAATGGACGCGCGTTGGCTGTCGATCGAGCCTTGCGATCGCTAACACGACCGTCCGACCAGCTGAGCGTAGCGGGTGTGTGGAGTGGGCCAGGGGTAAGCGGGGCTACAGAGGAAAGAGTGGTGTGTAGGGGCGGGGCAAACCAATCCCAGCCTCTTACCGCGCCCGCCCACAACGTGCCCCGCCCTCAAGGTCGCGAGGGCGGCCCTATCGATCGCACGCGCTCGCAACACAGCGACTCCATTTTATTCCGGCTCCCTCCGATTTGCATAAACTTTTTTGTTTCAAATTGTTGCTTGCTTTGCGTCTTTAGGAGCAACTTGACAATTTATGCAATAAACGAATAACAGATTCGCAACTAAATGCGAAACATTTTAACTGGGTTGGTAGAGGATTACATATGTAAAAATTATATCTAGTTAATGTTATATGTATTCTACAAATAATTAGATAAGTGCCTACTTAATAATGTCTTTTTCAAATATTTAAATATATATTTAAAAAAAAGAAACTGATCTTAAAGACGTTGTCCTACTCAAATTTTAACATTGGTACCTATTTGTTGGTGATTGTTTTTTGACAGCAAAAAAACACGCATATAGGTGGATTGCTCAAATCGTTAGTTTTACCTTCTTCATAGAAAAATAACAGTTTTAGTTTTACTGAAATTTTTTGCTCATCTAAAATCATTTCCGTTACATTCCTAAAAACATATAATATTTATATATTATAAAGATACAAATATTAGAAATTTAACTTATGTACCTACCTACGTGAAAAAAAAATTGCTTTTATATCAGAGTTAACAAAAACACTCAACAACGTTATGAAGTAGGTATTGTGATTATTTCACTGGCTTCCCACACAACAATGTTGAAAATTTACATATCTGGTTATAATTTGACGCGCTGAAAGCTAGAATCAGAACTAAAGTTTTCTTGTTACATTTTGACCACTAACTCTACGACTATAATTTTATAATAGCAATTTGATGACGATAGATACCTAAGTGTTAATCAATCATTAAGTATTTATTGGAAGGGTAGAATAGGTAGTAGATGAGAAAAGTATTGTAGTAAATATCAATTTTAAAAATTTCATAAAAAAATCCTTTAAATATTTTCCGAATTCTAATTGAATTTTATAATAAAAAATGTAATTACAAAGCTAAGAAGTTTACCAAAAAAGTATGATGCAGATATACCTACCTACCTGCCTATATACTCGAACCACACCCCGCATTAAAGTTCAACCAAAACATATTCTCTGAGAAACGTCGCTTTTAAGAATAGCTTAAGCGGCTAATAGTTTTATGACACGCATAACACGGGTGAAATGTTTACAGATGAGCGGGCGCGATTTTCAGCTTTATTACATTCGGGGTAGAGTGCAGAGTTCTAATTGGACACAAACGGTAATGACAGTCACAAGATATTATACAGCGTTAGACGGGGGTGCAATCGTGTTCAGAGGTACAGGGGACAAGAGATCTAAGTTAGGGGACCGGTGGGCTATACATTCGGTGCTCGCCGTTCGCTGGGCGTGTCCGGGATAACGAAATAAAAATGCTCGAGGCCGCTCATGGGCAACCGTGCGAACTCCGCTTAACGCAATAAACATTTTAATTTGAACACGAAACTCACGCTGAGATGCAAAATTACAGCATGAGAGGGCGGCGTGTGCAAAGGAAATCAAATTACGTGGAAATTTCATGAGAGGCAATATTTTTGCGAAAAGATAAATAAGCCTTCCCAAATCAGCCCCTATAAAGCATGTAAGTTCATGTTCATAAACGTTTTTGTTTGTTTTATTGAAAATTAAAACAGATGGCAGATACATTGTTGGTTAGTATGAGAATTTAGCAATATTATCTAGCTATACCTACCTACCTACAATTTATCTTCTAAAGATTTTACGAGATACCTATCTAAGTTTTTACAAATAAAAGTTTCAAAGTCTTATTTATACATTTCTTTTTTGTCACTGTGAATGATAGGGACTTAGGGACGAAAAAAATGGGGTGTGGCTGTGTTTTGGACAGGGCGATATGTTTTACACGAATACGTGTACGTTACGAGTAATAAATATTTACCTATATCCAACGAATATGAAAATATCATAATATACCAAAAAAAAAAAAATTATGATCCTTTAGATGTCGAGTATTGTTATTAAAATATGGATGTAGATGATAGATACCTACTACAGCATCAAATTATATCCCCTGATTATCATCGTCATCGTCACGATGATATTTATCATCGTCAGTTTTCTGAATTGCCTCTAGAAACGTCCCTCTAGACCTTATACCGAGTTTAGCAATGGATGGTTGGGGAATGTTGGGAATGGTTTTAGTAAAAATATAGTTTGAATATAAAAAAAAATGCATTGAAGAAAAAAATATTTGTTTATATTTCAGACTGTCCTTTCTATAGGTAGATACATGTGTATTTCAAGTGATGGACATGAGATGAGTGTTACCTTCGTGTAGGGCAGATTATGACCGTCGGAAATAGACGGAAGTGATCGACGCCGGAATGAATAGGACGGACATGCAGACGCGGCACTGGATTATTGCCAAACTAACTATATTTGACTTTAGTTATTGGATCCAATATCTTCGATAGAATTTTGTGATACCGCCTATAAAAATTCACTATTTGAACCACCCTTGTTCCTTTCACTTAGGAAAGACAAGATGTGTCAAAGAATCATAGGTGTCATCAGTCAGGTCAAATTTCTCTTGTATTTTCCATAAAGTTCGTACTTAGAAAAGCTAAGTGGTAAAGATGAGCGAGTAAAGATATGCTATGAAGATGCGCAATACTTGTCTACATTCGGTGACTGCTCCAATAGAGCACTCGTGTCTCAAGCTCACAAAACGATTTGGATGAGTTTATCCTGGCAAAATGTTAGGTTCCCGAGGGATTGTCTTGCCGTGACGGTGCCATACCGTCGTCACAGCGATAAAGATATTTTCACGAGTGTGTTATATTTTTAATTTTTCAACGTGGACGAAGTCGCGGACACCAGCTGGTAGGTTTATATAAAAAATATAGCTTCGATGGGCCCTTTTCCACCGAAACCAACCTAAGCTATGCATTGAAATAAAATAATTCTATTTGTGAATATTATACATGCTTCGTTACGGAGTTTACCCTATATCTCATGAAAAGATACTTAAGAACATTGTAAAAAAACAAAGAAGGATTTATATTTATTTGAAAAAAAAATAAAAAAATAAAAATGTGACTGTCCAGTTTTTTTTATTGAAAATGTTTAATAGCTATGTTAACAATAATTTGTTGCTAAGGTTCTTCATATCTTACTTGCTTAATCTAAATAATGGTAGGCATACTATTGTTCTATGGTTAAATCTAATTTAATAGAATGATAACATCTAGCCAGTAGGTATTTCTGTTACCATAAAGGGCACAATGAACACAATTCGGCCCCACATGCTGGCTAGTAGCGGCCCGCGGCGTGCCTCGCAATACCGGACCTCGTTCAATGCATATTGTAAGCGTTCGCCATTATTCATCGACAGCCTTTCAATTGCGCATTCTCGATGCAGACTCCAATCGAGGATTGTATTAAAACAAATAGCTTTCCACACAATCGGTACACATGTAATAAAAACAACTTATCTGCGAGATACGAAGCTTGCATTGCGCTAGAGCGCTTTCATATTATATTATACTAGCTGGTGCCCGCGACTTCATCCGCGTTGAACGATAAAAGGTAGGTACCCTATGTCATTTCTGGTGTCCCAGACAACGTGTATGCAAAATTTTATGGTTATCGGGTTCAGTAGTTTTTGCGTGAAAGAGTTACAATCATCCATACATCCAAACATACCTTCGCATTTATAATATTAGTACGGAAGTTAGGATTACTAGAGATTACAATATATATATATAGAGTGAATATTGAGTTGGGACGGGGCACGAGCTACGATTACCGTATCGAATGAATTTCTCACACCTCTCGCCTATCGCACAATGGCCGCCCTAAAGCGTTCGTCGAATAGATGACGACAAATCAAAACAAATTACCGATTCACGCAATCGAAGCGATATAATTTCTTGGAAAATCGCCCGATTCCGAAGAAACGACCGACGCTTGCGAATAATTACTCACGTCGCCTAGGAGACAGTATCCAAATTGGAAATTGTAGCAGAGCGTTCGACTCGGACAAAGAGCAATTGTTATTTTCCATACCTATAGGTAACGATAGACTAAAAACGTTTAGTGCTAAAGTTACAAATAGATAGCAGAAAACAATACTTACTAAAATCTTCATGTCATGTTAATAGGCTACCGTCGCCTATTAACACAAATAACGCCATAGGTGCTGCAAGTGTGCTTCCTAAGAACAAAATAATAGGAAGGAATAACGAAATGAGTTTTGACATCCCTTACTCACTTAGCGAATATTTCACGGTGGTGTTCTGGGAGGTTACTGTCGCCATCACGGGCTGTCTAAATTATGATTTCGAAAAACGCAGTGTGCTCTGTCACTACTTTTGTGATGCGTAGGAATCACATGAAACTGCAGACATATCATAAGGGACGAACTCTCGAAGGTGAAGTGGAATCATTAGATAAGTAGGAAATACTCGTATGTTCACAAATTTTTACTGTTGTTATAAAAATCATTGTGATGCTTTTTTATTTAGCAGCCATAAAACGAAACTACAGTGGCATAAACATAAAACAGTTGAGTTTATAGGTGAGCCAGTTCAGTTATTGTTTAGGTAGGTATAGGTACACTTGTCTGTTTTATCAATGTATAATTTATTTTATGATTTACTTTATTCATTTCTGTTATGCTATAACAGGTCTTCTATGTATTACCATAACAGAACACAACAGAACACTGAACACAGAAACACAACAGAAAACGACACTTACATAGACACAATCCAAAAAAAAAGTTTTTAAAATCTCAAGATATGGTTATTTAATTTGATCTACTAGTACTATCCACTGCAAACGTTAAGGAAATTACTTCGAGTTAAACAGTATATAAAGTTAATTGTAAACTTTAAGGTTAATCTTGTAAGTTTTTAAGGTTAACGCTTATCCTTAATCCTACTTTAATTCCTACGGAAATGCACTTGCAGCACCTGTGGCGTTGCTTGTGTTATAGGTTACGGTAGATACCTACCATCAAGTGGACCGTCAGTCTGTGTGTCGACATTAACATAAATAAAATTGACCATAATTGTTACTTATTTTATCAAAAATATGTAGATGTCAATGTCTTATCTACACTTTCAGTAACAAATATCCAGACATCTTTCACAACTTAGTAGAATTTCGCAGTATCAAAATTGATCACCTTCTGACGTTTAATTCTAAATTTAATTAAAACTAAATCTGTGTTTGGAAAACAATTCGATAATGTTTCATATTGATCATAATGTATGCGACTAACATTGTTTGTATACATTTCTATGGCCATCATCAAGTTGCGACATAAAAAAACGAAAACTAATTAGAAAGTCCCTAAAAAGTTAATATCATAAGTCGGGCAGTACACACGAGCGAATTTAATTTCGAGCTTTTTTAATTATGGCAGGAGATTCGAACCGGGTTTCGGCGCCGCGCGGCCGTAGCCCTGTAATTATGGGTTCCATAATTGCGGGACCCAACAGAGTGAACCCCTCACCCTGTTCTGCTCCCCTGAGCTCCATCACTGAATCCTATTCTAGTTACAAAAGCGATACTTTAGGATACGAGTCTATTTTCATTCTTTTGTGTTGAATTTAGGTAACAGTCTTCTTTGTACTTTTGAGGCAGCAATGGCAGTATTGGCATGGTTTTCTAACAAAATTCATGATATATAAACTAAAGATTTATACTTTACTTGACACTATTTGTTATTTAAACATGACTAAAACAAAATTCGGATATTGCCAAAAATAATTTAGTGAATATACGTTTTTGGTTCATACTTCACATTATATACCTATCGTAATTATACGCTACAACTGATTAATTATACTGATAAATATAACTGTTTTATTATTGATTATAATTATAGACATAAAGAAACTACAATGTTAATTTTGAGCTTATACCTAATGAAGCTCTTAAATACAGACGCATAATCGATTGTCAGTTGTCATTAAACTTATATATGACTAGCTGACGCACGTGACTTCATTTGCATAACTTTAAAAAATATATCCTATCTTTTAAATTGGACCAAATTACATTAAGTTACAAAGTTTCATCAAAATCGGTTCAGTAGTTTAGGAGTTCATCGCGGAGGAACCTGTGACACGTAATTTTTATATTTATAGAGATGTCTATATAATCCGATATTTAAGTACATTAAAATGATTTCCTGCTAAGCAGATGATCATGATGTTTTCATCATGTTTTCGTGTGTTTTATGATGCACACGAAAACGAATATTAGTTTATCTATTTTATTTATTTTTTATTTTATTTACTGATCGTCATCCGCAATAAGCACAAATAGTGACAACTGTAACGCGCATAATTATTTGGAAATCTGGAAGAACGCTACCGACCCCGATTTGATAAGGATTTAGAAGGAAATAGAAAATATGGCTTTAGCATCCCTTACTCATTCACTGAAACAACACAGCAACATATGCTGTTATTTTATGGTGGTATTATGTGAGGAGGCGGTTACTGTCACTGGAAGGTTATGATTGCAAAAAGCAGTGTGCTCTACCTCTATTTGTGACTGTAGTAAGGTCGATTGACGGGGCACGGCTATAGGTGCGGGGCTATATCAGAAACCTTTCCTATGATGAGTGAAGAGATATGGTCTAAGTATGTCTTACTGAGGATTGGTAACAGCTAATTTTTTTTTACGAGAGGAGAAATCTTCTACAGATAAAGGTGTTTGCTTTTTGCTTTTGGTCCTGAGTCTTCAAAATTCTAGTCTTGGTCTTGTCATTGCACTCTCAATCTAAGTCTTGAACTTGCAAGACCCTTGCTACTGTTGTTAATTTGTGAAAAATCAACCTAAATAGGTTTATTTTCATAAATATATCTATTTACATCAAGGCTTCGCTAAGATAAAACTTTCAGTAAAAGAGTAACCTACTTAGGTGGACTTTACATGTCTATAAAGATTGCTGGTCTTCTCATTCCTCGCGATGATTTCACAGTTAAGCACAAGCTTCAAAAATAGTACACAATACAGACATTTCTATTGATGAGTAATTGTAATATGCTAACTAATACACTATAATTGTCTTATAGTATCCACAGTACCTCTCGTCCGGCTCAGCGACTACTTCTAACTAATAACTTAAAAGGATTGTGTTTAATTACGATGACTCGCTTATTGTGAACCGAAATATGTTTTAAGTCGGCATTATAATAATTACACATTTGATCGGCGACTAAATGTGGACCCTCTACTTACCTACCTACTGTTTTAGGTGGTTTAATATTATCTAAAAACAAATCTTGGAGCAGGTGCATGTATTGTTAAAAGAATCATGCTTTTTACAGGTCTGTGTTTCAAAAGTTTACAGCGCTACAAATAGCGGCTAGATGACGTCTCGGACACAATATCTATATTCGGACGGAACTATTTGAATTATCACTTTTTAATTTTTATATTGCTATAAAATAAGTATTATAAAAAAAAATATTATTATAAAGCTGACAGATAAAATATACAAATATTCTCAAATAATCTGGACTGGACCAATTTGGCTATTTCTTTTTTAAATTATTCTTTGAAGTCCGGTGAAGGTATTTATGAAGAGAAAAAAATATATGCAAATATTGGACATCTGTGTAAAGCCGTGGGCGCTTCGCTTGTAAAGAAATAAATAAATCAGCAAGTCTAGACACACCAACTATGGTCACCAAAGTAAGCACTTTTAGGCTTATATTATTTTGATAATCATATAATGGACAGGTGGTAAAACATCCAGATCGGAGCCAACGTTGAAAAGCACATTATCAAAGTTGACCTTGTCGGGTATCAAACCCGGGACCACTGACTTAGAGCGTTAAGGCAAGTATTTTAATCATCAGTAGGTATAAACCAATGGGCTTGTCAAAAACCGTCAGTTATGTCAATCACACTTTTTAGGCGTTATTCTTGTAATACTTAGATATAAGTGACTAATACTACTCTGCCTAAAATGGCAGATGTTTTAGTCTTAAACCAAATATATTTTACAAAAATGAAAAAAATATATTTCAGGTTTAAATTCACATATGTCTCACTGAATCCATTGTTCATTTTCCACAAATAAACGCATTATAATGTTAACAGTCTGTGAGGTGTCAGTAAGCATCAGTAATGAGCACGATATGATGCAACACGGAGCGATATCTTTATAGCCATCTGCTCGCGACACTTCCGGCATTGTTATAACGAATGTATCCACAATGTTGCGAATTGTTTGCGAGAGATAAAACGTTTTGCAGAAAAGTTTTTAGTCAATTGAAAGTATACAATTATCACTGATGCGACATATTTGTAGTTTTATTTTTTGACAAATAGGTATCTAAGTCTTAAAATAAAAGTATCTGTGATAAATTATTATTATTAAAAAATAAAAGAACTAATAAGTAACGTTAACATTTTTTCCAGTTATAAATTAATTTATTTTGGAAAAACACAAACAATAATAACGTTTAATAAAAAATAAGTCTAATAAAATTTATAACCAGTTAACCAGTATGAAGTGAAAAAATAAATGAAAATGTGGTTGCAAAGCCCAAAACTGCTAGACCAAATCGGCTACTTATTTTTTCAAATATTCGTTAAATTCCCAAGAAGGTTCATATGAAGAGAAAAATTGAAAAAAAAAAATGCATCCATGAGAAGCCAGGAGCGGGTCGCTAGTCATAGTAAACTTAGCCAGTAGTGATAGTATTTCATATTTGTTAAGCTTAGCGAATAATGTCTAGTAACTCTAGGTAAGTATATTTCAAAATAAATGTCTATGATTAAATAAAATAAAATAAAAAAAATGTTTATTGTTAAATAATAATAATAAAAAACTTTAATAAAATTTAAAAATCATCGAAAAAATCGTAAATTTCAAATATTTTTTTATTTTATAAAAAAATTAGTGTGTAGTGTAATTTTTAATAAAATATCAAAATATACGTTTTTATTCATTACTTTTCCATTTATCGAGAGCATTTTGAAAAATTCTTAAAATATAATTTTACTACAAAAAAATAACCATATATATTAAAATAACCCCTAATTAAAATTCAAGTTGTTTACATTGACATACAAATAAGTGTGAAAACTAAATAAGATCGAAAAAGTATTAAACACGTCTTTTATAAGATCAACTGAACGGAATACAAAATCCTTAGTGGGACAATGGAAGAAAGGCGTCACTCGAGGCCGCGGGAGGTGTTTGTGAGCCATAATCACATTTGTAATCACACCAATTATATATTTTTATTCCCATTGTGCTTTGTTAGCACTCGCGGAGCAAGCCTTTGTTGTCGCATTTTTATAACCACCTTTTGTTTGTAACGCGCTCTTTCTTTAGATCGCGGCGGAGAAATGTCGGAGAGTTTTTTTCGTGAATTCAATCTGATTTATTAGTCGAATAATGATTAGCTAGTTGGGTTTCTATTCAAGGATTTTTTTCTTGACTTGTGTGTAATTTGAATTGAACATTATATTTATGCAATTAAATAAAAAAAATCTCAGTGTATGCAAATTATTGAAAATTGCTTAGTTACGTAATTATAAATATTTAAGTATAAATCAGTTTTAGTATAAAAAAATACCTACTTTGTTGAAACATAAAAGAAATATTGAATCTTATAGATAAAGAACATGAAAAAAATTAATATCAAATAAATTGAAATTAAATTAAGAATAACAAAAAATTAAATTGGAAATTACAATTTTGCAGTTTTTTGAATAATAGCTTTATATTATATATAATATGTTTAAGTAGGTACACTTCTCCATTAGAAGTATAAACTTAGTCAGTTAGGTATATTTTTAATATACTTCTCTAATATTTTTAAATAGCTTGTATAAAATTTAATTTAAAAATAGATAATAATGTAATTGTTATTTACAATCCAAAACAATTTTATTTATATACAATCTAGTCAACTTTTCTATATTTTGTGAAAAACTTAAAAAATGATTTTTAGTTATTCACATTAATAAATTGTATTTAATAAAAGATTAAACTAATAACATTTATTTATTTAAAATAAAATAAAAGAATATAAATTGTATTAGGCTTCATCTACCTTTTTACATACACCAATTCCATGCAAATGTTTATTTCTTGTATTATTTTATTAATTTTTAACCATTTAAATAACACATTTAAAAAGAGACATATATATTTAATTGAAAAAAAAAAAAAAAATAAACAAAAAATGTAGGTATTACCTCGTTAAAATAGTTATTATTGACATTGTGGTTGGGTGGATGCGGGCCCGCGTGCGTTTGGTAGTAAGCGCAGTTCATATCGTCTCATTAGCTTCTTGGACAATCCACTGAAATGTCACTGGCACACGCGCAAAATTTTCACGAAAGAAAATGCCCCGGATTAATTATCTCGTAACGAATCGATGCGGCGAACGAATCTCGCCTACTAATTGTAGGTTTGGAGGTCCGTCGCGGAGTGATCGCGCTCTCTGTCGGACGGGCGCGGCTCTCTCGCTCTGCGGCCGCGTGTACGGTGAGTCGAGGCTCGGTTGTTTGTTTATGCGCGGGGCGGCGCATGGCGCAGGGCGGCCGGAGCGAGGGCGGGCCGATATATTCACAAATTTCTCAATTTAACCCTTACAATTATACATATTTCATACATGTATATGTATATGTGGGCTCAGAGATAATTGAAATTTCGAAAACCATATTTCTAGGGTTCTTTAAACCATTCTTTAAAAGAATTTCTAAAACTGAATTGGTGTTGTTAATTTCGTTTTTTGGACAAGGAAACAACACGAGAATACCAAAATGTTTGTGTGGTTTGTATGTGTGTATTTTTATGACTTTAATCAGTGTATCTCTATCCTTAGTTCAAATAAATTGTTTTTTTTTTTTTAAATACACGTATACTAAAATACTAATTGTCCCATGCATCCGCAGTTATGAGAATTTGTTGCGTGAATTTGTCACACGCATTTGAAGGCTGTGAGACCTTCAGATAAGACCTTCAAATATCTTCAGATACTTAGTCTTTTTTGCAACGTATTTTGAAACAAATAAAGAAGGCATTCAGAGGCCCAAACTGAAGATTCAAACCTACATGACTGCTGCTGTGCTGTTTCAGAAACCTAGCTTTTTGAACTACAGAGCTGTAAATATTATTATCACATATTTATACTGTAACTAATTTATTTAACAATTATTTTCTTTAATAAAATTGCTTTTTTCTAAAAACAATAAAATGATTGAAAAATTATCTGGAACAAACAATATTTTTTTGTATTTCAGAAAATACTCAATCCAACACATCTTAAAAATGACTGTAACTTAAAACTTTAATAACCAAGTAATTTTTTAGCAAAAAAAAAACTGATAAATGTTTCCGGTGTGTAATAAAGAGCATTAGTATTTACCCTACGTCTATTATAAAATTGGTCTATTTTTTATCGGTCCCAATCTGTGCGGGGGCGGATACGGCTCGTATGACAGGATACACTTTCATTTCACTATTGATATCACGCGAAATCTGCTTACCTTAAATCGAAACAGATGTTCGATTTAGATTCGTATTACATGAAAAAAGTATACATAAATTATGGAAAATATTTATTATATTACATTTTATAGTTCCGATAATAAAGGCTCACTGAAGCAAACAATGGAAACTTACTTTTCGTAGAGATTTTTTAAAATAACTACACTTCACGTAACTAACTGTCTTCACGTAACTACTTACTATTCATTACGTGAAGACAATATCAATAGTTATAGGAAAACAAAAATGGTTTTCCTAACTAATATAGACTATTGCGGAAGACCGAGCGTGGAGGCACTTCATTAAAAAGACCCTGTCCTACAGTAGACGCTGATGGGCTGATGATTATGATTATGATAACTACTGCTGAACAGGCTTTCAAGCGCTCAATATGCTCAGGGAACTTTCTGTCTCCGACTAAGTCTGCAGTCGACGTAAAGTAAGACATAAGTAATGTAGCAGCAGTAGAGACCATAGGATGATAACAACTATGAAGTAATATGGCTAAAATGTAAGAAATTGTACATGTATCACTAATCAGTAATAGTCTACGTATTCACCTACATGTACACGACTAACATTGTGAGGAGGTAAGTATTAGGATCTATATCCTCATACCTACCATACTTCACACTTGGGAGATATATTACATATATGCATAATTGCACATAATTGCATATTGTGTATGAGGTTTATTAGTTGTGTATTCTTTTAATGTGAGTATAACTTATTAAATCGAAGATTTTCAAGTGTAGATCCAACCGGGACTCAAATTGGGCTATTAATGCTTTCATTTGTCTATGAACCCATAAAGTTGTTAAATTAAAAACCCACACGCATAAAACCAACGACGGAAGCTCTTGACATTGTTTAAAACTCGGCTACTTTTCAGTCATTACACTTCCACGACACTAAAAAAAAGTCTTTAGAAAACAAATAGAAAAGAAATTATAGTATTTTGTGTAGCACAAAAGCAGCACTATTATTAGCACCATAGGCGAGTGGTCGTAGATGTCGCCAGCCGATACGCCGCGTTTCGTATAGAATATAGAATAACATGCGCAAATGATAGTGATTAGAGACGTGGAGAGCGCGGCGCGTGCGCACCTAATTATTGTAATCTCGGCGCGCACGCTGCGTCGCTGACGCTCCCGCCGCGAGCTCAACATAAGAGTACACCTCCGACTTCATTCATGGATTTACACCTCAAAATCCATAAATAAGTACACCTCGAATCTTTTCAAAAAACAGCTACGTTTCAAACGATAGTGTTTCCTCAGTTTTCTAAACTAAAGTATTAAAACACTATAATTTAATATAAATTGGAATGTTCGTGATATAAGGATGTTTGTCACTTTCTCACAAAAAGTATTGAACAGATATTAATGAAACTTCACAGTATAGGCTGTACATAAAATAACATATAAGTAAGCTATAATTAATAAAATCACGGACTTGTCTCACATGTAAGTGTATAGCTATACTTCTTCTTTGCACATAAAAAATTTGGTTCTTACAGTTCAGAACTACTTAACATGACATTTTGTATACATTTTATCAGTGGTACAGAATAGGACATAGGGTACCTTTAATTCAGGACATAAGTAATATTCTCGAAGTCGCGGTAAAAAGCTTTTAAATAAAACATATAGGCTGATACAGTACTATCGCTTAACTCATATCTAGATGGTAAATGATGTATACAATCTAAATCAATATAAAACGTTTATTAATAGATTTTCTTTTCACAGAATTTCTATGAAGCAGAAGACGACAATGCGCGCAATGCGCAGACGCGTGCTCCGAGCGCTGTACATCTGGCACGCTGCCCGCCCAGTCGCCCGCCCAGCAACCTCCCTGGACTCACATTCACACCACGTATCAAATTGCAATAACAAAACAATACAATACACGCATACCCGTCGCATTTCTTTATTGGAGTACAAACTTCTAGCGAATATTAATCTTTGAAGCATTGAGCAGAAAAAAACAAGCGAAAGTTTGTGTACAGGACATCTTTACTGTTGACCTATGATGTGGTATATTTGCGACCTGTAAAACGTGCGAAGGATAAGGTCATGGCTGAGATATATCTGAGAGTGGACTGGAATTTCCTCGGTCAAGCAGCTATTCTAGTTGGCTCTTGACAGAGACCGGTTCAAGAGAGAGAGAGAAGACGTGCGTGGTGGCGAGTTTTGGGAGAGGCCTACATCCAGCAGTGGAGACACAGGCTGATGGTGATGATGATGATGTAAAAGATAAAGACAGACAGACTCATGCATTAAAATAGATTGTACCTACCTATAAACTATGTATGCGAGACAATGTAAAATAAATGGCGTAGGTAGTAAATGCGAATTGATCAAGTTAAGGACTAACAGCCATTATGTTATGCTATTATAAAATTATGTTATTTCAGCAATTAAGTATATTGTGCCATTACATTATTATGTTCAACTAGATCACCATTAAAGTAAGCATCAATCTGCTTACCACACCCCACTTATAATTAAATAATCAAAAAATATATATTTTAAAGAGATCAGCGATGATTCATATTTTTGTGTGAAAATGTGTAATAAAAATGGTAGAATAGTATTTTATTCAATAATTACATAATTAAATAAGTAAGTGTTTATAACCAAACACCAAACACTTCTTTAGCAGATAACTTATGTATTCGTATAAAATTTAAAACAAAAACCTATTCATTACGCTTAAACAAAACACTCATCAAAAGTTCATTTAAATTTAAACAGTATAAGCCAAATATGCTGTATTTTATTTGGCTAACATTGAACCTTTTTTATTACTGAAATAACATAAAGCAAATTTAATTAATGTAAATACCTATCACAAATTTCAATTTACATAATTTTGTGATACCTTTTTATCTTAATACAGTATTGTATATAAGAATCGTTACATAATATACTGATATATCTCACGATTCTTATACCACAATTCCATACAAGCTGTAGTCGGTTTGCGTGCACAAGCTCCGTTTAAGTCAGTCCGTACAATATGTTCAGTGGTCTATATAGAAAGGGGTGCAACAGATCCGGTTGCAATCTTACACCGACTTCCGCTGAGCTCGGTCTTGCACCGGCTGCAACGGTCCCTGTGGACTGAATGTAACTAACCCAGTTACAGCTTTTGTTAACGTATTGTGCAGAACACTATATGAGTACTATGTATGAGTACAGTTAGACGAGCTGTTAGAGTGACAAGCTGTTAGACTTTTGTTTAGAAAACAAACTTTTCCACAATGAAACTATTTGTTAAAACATTATTTTCGAATTTATGTGCCAGCATAATCATGCTTAAAATGCTAATATACAATTTAAGGGACGCCTTATATTGTAGTCATTGTTAAAAAGTTGTAGTCATTATCTGAAAAAATGATTAGTCACAATTCACCTAGCTAAATAAAATATCTACATATTCCAAAACATAATCCATATATACAATACATATATACATAATCCATATACATAATCCAAAACAGTACAACCAAAGAGAAAATCTAAGGATAAATCGATTTACTAAATAATTTAAATGTACCAAACAATCTCAAAGATTTCGCACTTTTATGCACATTAAAAGCACATAAAAAGGAATAACTAAGTATAACAATATTATAGGATTATATAATGTGTAATAATCTAAAATATTAATAGTTAATATATTGTCAAAAAAGCTTAGAAAAAAATGGCATGTTTTTAGGAAGTTAACGAACAAACAAACAGATCGCCAAAAGTGAATTGATAAAAAAGCACTAACAAAAGTTAGAAAAAGGTCTTAATTTAGATAATACAAGATCAGCTTTTTAGTAAAAAAAAACTTTCTTACATCATAATAAGAATAATTTTCTTTATAGGCATATCAAAAATTAGGATATCTGTTCTATGTTCATGAGGAACAGATTTGGGTGTTTTACTTCTTTCCTTCTGATTCAGATAAATTTAATCTCCTTTAGCACAAGCAGAGTATTGTCAAAATTTTGCTCTACACGTGTGATCTCCTTTTAGATTCGGGCGTATTGTTGATATGACACAGTTTCATCCATTCATGCCTCAGTTCGCCTTTCAAAGGACGATTTTGACGACCGTTTCCTATGCAAAATTCACTTTAATCCCGGAACAAAAGCGTTCACTTGAATGTTTCCGATCCGTGTGTAAGTATGCACAATGATGTGTCGATGTGTCGGGATGTTCACTTTGTACGATATTGAGATGTCATCTGTTTACATAATAGGATTAAAATGTGAAGTGGGAATTTAGTATTGAAATGTTTCACAACAGGTTCATTGAGATGAGATCTTTATTTGATATTTCAAAAAAAAACTCTTTATTCGCTTTCTATTGCCAAATGTAATCCCATATTATTGTATGAAGCGAATTCTAGTTCAATAACTTTTACATAGTATTTTGGTTTTAATTAGATACAATCAAACAGTCACAATATAATATGTGTGTCCTGCCAGTGATGACTCACCGTCTGATGACTCACTGACTCAGGTCTGTGATCCACAAGTTTAAGGATTCTCAGGGGACTGTCCCAGTTTAACAATAACATATATTGTAATACTGTGGGACTGTGGCGCCTAATAGACCTCTGAGCCGCCTTAAACTTGTGAATGCTATGCTCGGAGTTTCTTTGGTGGATAGAATCAGAAATTTCTGAAATCGAAGAATCAAGGTTGTCGACATAGCAAAGAGAATTAGCAACTTGAAGTGGCAATGGGCCGCTCACATCTATCGTAGAGCAGGTAACTATGGAGTAGAAAAGTTCTCGAATGGAGGCCAAGAATTGGAAAGTGCAGCGTGGGACGTCCTTCGGCCAAGTAGACAAACGACCTGAAAGGCTTTGCAGGAAGTGGCTAGACGGGAAGGACGAAGGACTGTGGTGGCGAGCCTTGGGAGAGGCTACATCCAGCAATAGAGAAACACAGGCTGTCACAGGCAATCATAAAATTATCAGCAAAGTTTTTAATTACTTACCACCTTAATTTAAAGAAAAACACTTAAATAAATGTTTATTTACAAATAAACAGTTTTAGGAGTAGACGAATCATAAATTCGTATAATAATTTCAAGCATGATGACCCTATATTATATTTGACATAAAAGCAGCGAGTATAAATTATTTAATTGAAAATTCATACATAGATACCATTAAACGCTTAAAAAATTCATGCCAACGGTCTTCAGAAAGAGAAACACAGGGGTAGGTATGTATTTGGTTTTAAAAAAACTTAAGTTTATTGTAGCTGCGATTGACTAGTAATTTGTTGTATACATATACAGTTGGTAACATAATATCTATAGAGAATTTGCTTGAAAAATAAGTTGGAAAAATAAAATATAAAATGTTATTATGGTATTTAGTAGCCGGGGAGGTTTCTCTATAAATTAAAATATAAAGACTTAATAATATAGTTTTATGGAACAAATTAACATATCCTAATGAATGCGAAAGTTTGTACGTTTGTTACTCAATCGCACACAATTGGCTGAACGGATTTGGATTTCTATTTGAATGGATTGGATACTTACTAGTTTAATATAATATATTTATTATTATTTGTAATTTGACGCGATCCATGTCTGCATCGTACGAGATAAAGTTCAAAGAGGTAAAGTTTTAAAATTTCAATTTCAATGCAAAATGAACACTAAAAATGAAACATGCATATTTGTAAGCGATGTGCATGTTAAAATTGTGGTGAATCAGTTTAGTAAGTGACGTGTTTGGAGCGTTGGTGGCGCGGACTACGGGTGCGCTCTTGACAGTACCGAACGCGCAGCGACGTGCCAAACAACAAAATAAACCACCATTGCCGTGTAATAATGGTGTTTCCACCCTGTAACAATAACTACATAATAGTCGAGAGCTTTTACGAGCTTTTGTGAGCTTGTCGAAGCTTCCACTTGGCATTTTTTTGCGATGGACACCACGCATACCACTTTACTGTGTAGAAAAACCTTATTGAATACTTTTTTCGTTTCTAGATTGACACCGACTCAAAGGAGTCTCTTGTACCTATCATCTTAATAAATAAATAAAGGTTCTTTATTTATTTATTTGTTTATTTATTTATTTATCTCAAAACATCCTAACATTGCTAGAAACCTCAAAACATCCTAACATGCAATTTCATTATTTAACATTTCAAGAATATATACATATACACTTATTACACTTTGCGAAAACTAAATATATTAGCTCTGAAAAGAGAATTAATATTTCAGCTATTATTTCACCAAATCGTGTCTTATAATTATACTTTATTCTACATAATTATATTATTTAAAGGAAAATGTTAATTTGTACCTGTGATCTAAAAAAATATTAATTAGATAGCTTACCTTTATTGATATAAGGTAACTACCGACATACAAAATTAAATTAAAGGCGGCAAAAATAAGTGTAACAAACTTCATACGAGTACAAGTCTTATATGTTCTTATAATGGCAAAATTATGTTACTATGTAATTTTGTAACTAGTGCTTTGAAAAGTTACTCTAACTATTTATTTAATGTATTATTAAAAAGACATACACACAAAATTGTTATTAAATTTTCAACCCAAATAAAATAATAATATAATAGAATATAACCTAAATAGAATATTAGGTAGGCTATAATCTATGGAGCTCTAACTTACCAGAAGTGATGACCTACAGCAAAGCGCATGTTAAAAACCCGTGGAAAATGGTATTACTGATATATTTTTTACACCTAATGCAATATTTATCAACCATTAACTTTAATAGAGTTCATTGCGCTTATCTCTCATGTGGGTGCCTACTCTTTGATTTCCACTATGCAAGGTACGTTCCAACATTCATTAACAAGTCAATAACTATAAATAAAATGTTAACTACCAAACATATAGATGCAAAAGATAAAGAATAATATAACGTAACGTTTATTAAATTTAAGCACACATTTCAAGTAGAAAAGATGCAAAGATAGATGGGCAAGTCTCCGTGGCGATGCGCCCGCTGTTGAGATAAAATTAATAGCCCCCCATTAAACCGCGAAACACTCTACGGAAGACTTCATTAATTTTCCGCAACAGACTACGCCTCTAAATGCCCGAGATGGTCCAACGATAGATTTATTAATTATTAAACATTATAGTTATTTCCTTACCCATTATTAAATGCATTCACCAATTTAGCCATCGAATGAGATATATTGCTTACGAATTTTAGTTTTGAAGACATCGACAGGGAAAAAGAGAAGTGAAATGTTGCGACCATACAGAACCAGGTGAGTGGAAGGGGTGAAGGGATACGTCGGTGTCCGGGAGGGGGGAGGGTCGATAGCGGCAATAAATCAAGATATTATCTGCGCGCGAGCATTACGGCCACGCCGCTGATACCAAAGGGTAAGTCGCCGGTCGTTCAGCGGATATTATGTGAAGTTCGCGCCATACTTACGTAAGTATGTATCCAACTTAGGTAGAACTTATTCCACGTGTGTTCGCATTATTGGACTCTAGCTTTGCTCTCTTTCCTTAAACCTATCAGTCACAACTACAGACAGTTTTATTTACTTATAATATAGTTAAACAATTTTAATAAGACTTTTTAAATTATTTATTCATTGACAGTTATGTCAACGCTTACATATCATTAAATCATCAAAATTATAAAATCAGATTGGATTATGTAAGTTTGTTTCTTTGTGGAGGGTAATCTTCGTAAAGAGTGCACCTATGTGAAAAAATCCTTAACGGTTCCATACAAAATCCCGGTTAATTTTAAAAGACAACAGACTTATGGAGCGAGACGAAGCAAGCCGTATTTTCATACTTTTCCATGCTGACGTATCAAGTCTGTCATAGAGTTATTTCTCCTGTTGCTGAATCAGCTTGTATATCTTAATCGGAAGCCTTTATATTAAGGGATGCTAATAGCGATTCTATTTTGCAAACAAAACAGCTGGAGTTTTCTCCGTGATTTTACCCGCATTTTTTCAAGTAGGTATAGGTATACCTTAATAATAATAATAATAATTCAATGATATTCATCTGCGCATCAATTAAAGCCGATTTTATTTTCAAAACTAGCAATCAGTAACCCCCAATGATATATTTAATTATAGACCGAATAACTTTAGTGATTTATAAAAATTTAAAACCAAAAATACCAACGAAGTCCTGTGGGAATCACAAATCAAACGCAACTCGGCGATGGCCGACGGCATTATAAATCACGGGCGCTCTTAGGCCTTCTTAGCTTTTCTAGATAGAGATTTATCCCGTAATAACATGTTGCTTTTCACTAAATCAACCGCCGAATTATCCGGTAGAGCTGCAATGATTAATCGACGGGGCTGCCGATGTAATGACGGGAAGATACTTGCCATAGGAAATATTGTTCCAGGGAGCTAGCCTCAAGCGTGCTCCTAGAACAGACAATCAACAAACAATAAATCGTTATTGCTTTTCTAGACCACTATTTTCCGAAGAAAGTACGTCAGTGTACTGGTTGTCTATTTCTACTTATAGCTACTAATAATGTTCGATACATTAGTAATATTAAGTATAGTTATCACTGAGTCCTACGGTGTCCTTCCACAGGGTTCGTATTTTAGCAAAATCTATTCAATTGTTCAGACGTTAAAACATAACAGATAGCCAGAGTTTCTATCCCAAATACCTACTTATGATTTATAATTTGTATTAAACTTACAATCTCTTTTGTACTGCTTCTAGTAATCTGCTTAGTCAAGGTCTTCTTTCAATTTAATTGAATGTCGAACTATGTTAACAAAGCTATATTACTAATATTAAATTATATATATTGGTTATAATGAAGCATTCACACATTCATTAAGTATAGAGGCAGGGTGCCTGCGTTTCGCAATAATTTGGGCTGTCCGTCTGAAGACAGTGACCACCCCCATCCAAAAGACCAAGTGTGCTATTGTGTTTCGGTGTGAGAGTAAGTCTTAAGTACCTACGCTGGTTTTTCTCGCAGTTGAATAATCATTATTTCTAATTCACGCATGAAATGTAAAAGACTCTAGCGTAGAGGTCTAACCCTGACGGAAATCAAACAGGTGCTGGCATAGTAGCAGTAATGGATCAACGCCAATAGGATAAGATCTTTCCCTCACTGATCATATCAAAACATAACATCATAATAACAACTCATAATAGGGTTCAAGTATCTTGAATTATAAAACATCAAAAGTCTTCAAATACTTCAGTATATAATTTAATAGATTAATTGTGCGCACTCTACAATGCTCACTCTGTTCACTGTAATTATATGTTGAAATCTCTGTATTTGTACTCACATAATAATGTTAAGTTTGTAATGCGTCGATTATTCAAATTCACCAACAAGTAGGCTGCCCCGCCTCTTTGCAGTCGCAATCTTAATAAAGACTTCCTAGGTGTACACAACAAACGCATTTTATTTTTATGAAATATCGTTCGGCGCATGTAAGTTTAATTAAAGATAGCTTTTAATTAAAGTTAATCGTTGAACAGTTACAGCTGTACGAGCTCTGTGTCTAACTGTGAGCAAAATGTAAGTACCAATATCCGTTGGGTATTATATAAAATATCTTTACAAAATAGATATCGCCTAGTCTTTAGACAGTTTCTTCTTAGATAAGTATTTAGACAGATATTTAGGCTGGGTATCAGCGTTCCGCGGTCATAATCTTAACAGCCAGTCTGGCAGCAGTAACCACCAACGTGCTGTTTTGTTTCGGTTCGGTGTATGAGTAAGGGATTATAAAGCCTTCTTCTCTTAAATTTATAAATTTTTAAATAAAAAAGATATACATAGAATTTTTTTTTTTATTACATCTTTTACCGCAAAATTTTATTTATCTAAATCAAAATCTAAAATAATGTGAATATGATTGTTCCTTCTTTAATAGAAAAAAAATATAAGTATCAATTGAATATCGGATAGCAAGTCCGATATTCGATTGATACTGAATATCGGACTTACTGAAATTCCTATACACACAAATAAAGCTTTATCGGAGTAATATTAAAATATATTTTATTAAATCCATTAAGAATATGATTCTGTTGGTACTCACGTGAATGACTAGTATTTAAATGAGTATTTTAATAAATTGTTGCCATTTAATAAAAAAAGTAAATACTCATTGTTTAAGTCGAAAACGTGTTAATTTTGGTATTACCAAGCTGAACTACCAAATCTTTACACATCGCCTTTTATATATATATAAATTAATGATTTTTTGAATTCTGAAAAATAAATGTGTAGTTTTAAGTGTTTAAAAATAATATGGTTTTTGTTTTTATGGTTTTTGGGTAAGGCATTATAAATTACTCGCCTTAATACTAGTAAAAAAAAAAATGGAATAGATAAAGTTTCACAAGTACCTATTTAGTGAAAAAGAAATGTGTGAATGTGTTTGGCATAGGTTTAGTTCGGAGGAATGAAATTCCAAGTTTGCGTACAGATTTGTAAGAAACGGCTATATTTCAAAAATAATGATACCAAGCAAGCGTGATAATAATTGTTATTACTATGATCCACATCTGCTATTATTTTATAATTGAGGGCTTTTGGGTGAAACCCTGCAATTATAAGGAGAGCCTCGAGCAACTACAGCCAACATGCAACGAGGTTGAGCCTGTTTTTGCTTCGTTCCTTAAATTATGATATATTTAGTAAAACTCCGACACGGCTTAGCCGTTTCACTCTCGAAGGATCGCATCCCTCGTCTCACTGTGCTGACTTATTTAGCTGCCTGCGGAATTGCCTCTTAAGCGGTCTGTGAACGATGTAAATATATTGTACTTGTATGTGTTTGAAGGTTTACGCGCGCGCTTTGTAAACTACGGCGATATCACTATTACTATTACTACGAGTCAGTAAATGTAGTTTATTATAAAATATTTGTGTGTGTCAGCTCCGACACACGACTGGAGTTAAATACTCCTTACGAAGGATTATAAAATTTAAATTTTCACAATTCAAACACGCCGAAAGAACAACATTGTTCTGTTTTTAAATAATATTGTGTTGATGGCGCAATATCTCTGAAACTTCAGATATTCTAAAATATTAAAAAAATAGAACGTAACTATAACGCATAACAACGCATTCGTGTGACAATTTTGGTTTTACTCCTATAAATTTTCATACCACGGGCTTACCTATATATTTATATATATATAATATATATGCAAATCGATTCTTGAGGAGTAAACTCCAATAATAATAGCCTTTTATTTCCTTAACAACAACAATATTGTACATACCGAAAATGGTTTTTTATAAAGCACTAGCTGATGCTCGCGACTTCGTCGTCGACTTCGTCGTTGAAAATTAAAAAAAAAAGCAATATAACGCTTGCCCTCATGTTGCTATAACACTTTGGCCAGGCGTTAGTTTTTTATTTTTTATTTATCCCTCGGGAATAGTCCTTTATTTCTGGATGAAAGGTATTTCTTTCTGGTGTCCCAGAAAACGTGTATGCAAAATTTCATGGTAATCGGTTCAGTAGTTTTTGAGTTAATTCATTACAAACATACAAATCGTTCCCTTTATAATATTAGTATAGATGAATATTAATGCTCATCAGTAACTCATATATCAAGTGAACTATCAGCAAGCCTGCTGTCTTTTATCGTAAAAAAATCATTCTACATGTTCAAAACTTTAAGTATCCTGAGTATTAAGGATAATATAAAAACAGAGGAGAAGCGTTGAGAAAAGTTATTTTTGAATAATATAATCTAATATGTGGTATCTAAATGAATTTCTTTATTTTGGTTACGAGAGCACCGCGTCGCGATCACTCGATTAACCCTCGAAACATTAATCGGCCTAAAATCTACAGCGTAATCCCTCCGCAGCTCTGAGAACGGAGAATTCATTATTTATTATGAATATTAGTCAATTTTTATTTAGTCAAAAAAAGCGGCGAGCGATTGCAGCGGGACGAGCGCCCGCCTGCAATTAAGTGTGCCAACCCTGTAATTATGGACAGTAAATTTCTGGACGCGTCTTGGCCGCGTCCGCGCGTTGGTACCAACTTATATTATTTTATCTGTTCGCTTGTTGAGGATTAGCTCATCGGATCACTGATGCCCGATCAATGTAAATCAATTTCATTAGATATTTTTTTATAATTAATATTTTTCTATAATTAAGTATTAGTTCTATTACACGTGTTAATTTGAAACTCTAATGGTTACTAAAAAATATTTCAAGAATATTTAAGAGTACGAGCAATCTTCGGATAGAGATCAGAATCGGATTATTCAGTTTTTTTTTGTAAGCTAAGAGCAAATAATTCAAAAACCCAGTGCCTCCTTTCAGAAAAAGTTCACACTAATTTAAATAAGAATTAAAATTATTTCACAGCTATCATAGTAACATAATTAGCACGCTACGAAATTCCCCTACTTTAAATAATGTGACCGTTAAAATGTCGAAAACTTCTTTCAACCTCAAAGGCAGACAAGGGCCTATAGAAAAAATTGTAAAGTAAACTTAATTACATGTGGGCCTTATCTGCGGTTGGAATCGCCGTCCACTCACTCGTAATTGAGTTTCCTATTTAAGTAATTTGGGTTGGGTCATCATAAACAGCTCCGTAATGTATTAGAAGTGGGTACTAACTATAAATAATTTACGGGTTCATCTTCATTTTCATTCAGTTTTACAGTTATGTCTTTTAAATGGATGTACAAATTGCTTCGCACGGATGCAATTTTTTTTTGCAGTTTATGTTTTATACACAAACCTTCGTTGTGTACGTTCTTTTATCGCTGTTTACATTAGTTAAAAGCGTGACAAAATCCGGCTTAGAAGAAATTAGCGGAGAAACAGACAAAATATAGGTTAGATTATAGGTATAGATTCATAGAAGAAGATATTGTAATTGTATGTGTATTTTAAAAGGGTTACAAGTAGGTATCTCTATAATACCTACGTATTGACTAAGCATAAACATTCTAAGCACAATGCAATCTGCAGTCATAAACAGGACAGCCTGTCTGCCAGTAAATACCTGTTTATATACCACAGTGAATGAAAGATGGAAAGAAAGAAAGATTTTCATAATAACATTTCATTAAGAAAATTTTTTTTTTATTAAAGAAAAAAAGCGAAATAACAAGTGATACCAGAGTCCATTTCCCAATCCCTATCCCATATCCTTTATTCTACCCAGGTCAGCAGCTTGTGTTAAATATTTATAATTTTAAGTTACATATGTTCATTTTTTTATTTTTAAATAATTTATATAAATTTATAATCCCATAATCGTCACTCTGCCTAATGAACTTTACATAAAAAATATTCTTATAAGCTTAAACACAATGAACTTTTTGTTCGAATTTTTTGTAATTGTATTTGTTTAAACATTATAAAATTCGTCATTAGTATTTACAGACGTAAGTTTTTATTTAATAAGGTTTTTGTTACTTATTTTTTTGTGTTACATTACAGTCGTTTTACAGATGTTTCCTTGTCAATTATATGTTAAGACAAGGACTAACGCCGGACCTAACACAATTTTTAGCAAAATGAATGTAACCTAATGCCCTATGAATTAAAGTGCAATATTGCACAGCAGCTTTTTGTAGCTTCTCGTAGATAACCTATAAGTAAACGAACAGATTTAAAATTGGTAGGTTTTTCTTAAAGATTATTAAAATTCCAAAAAAAGGAATAAAAGCGTTTATGACTTTAGTTAAGTTAATCAATAAGCTTAAAACCAAATGTAGTCGCTAATTTTTTTTATTACTGTGGCGAAAAAGATTTTGGACAGTAATTTATCATTTTTTTTCTCAGAAAAAAATATATTTTGTAAACACGCCCGATTCAAAATTTTTTAAATATTGTCTATTGTGCACTGTATTTTTATCTAAGTTTAAATTTTACTCTAAGAAGTTAAATTAGGCGACGACAATAACGCTGTTCTGCTTTTCTGATAAGTCCTCGTCTTAAATATTTTTTCGCTATGAAAAAATATTTGTTCGTTTCGTAGCTAACTATTCATAACAGGAAATAGGTATTATCGATGAAGCGTGTCGATCTTTGACCCCCTATTCATTCACAATTAGTCTCATGTCGAGGCACTCCACTCCGTGTCGTTGTCGTGTTTAGTGATTTCGAGACACAATGGCATTCCCGCAATGACTCGGCGGAATTCGTAAGTCATTCATGCTCCGCACCACACGTGCTTTTGAACATTTCTTACTAATATGTATTAGGAACGCCTTTATGTCACAACAGATATTGTATGCCAATTCTAGGCTGTTAAGCAAATAAACGACATCGGTAAAAAACCTAAGATAATTTTTTGAAGTTAATGGAAGTTCAATTTGAAAAATTACTACATACTTATTTGACAGAAGTAATTTTATAACCACAGTCTAATATTACATGTATAACAGGAGATTCTTCGGCTTAGTTAAATCCAATATTATATTTGTAACAAATATGTTCAGTTATTTCGAATGAAAAACTGTCAAAAAAGTTCACATTAAACGTAGTCTAATGTACTTTACTTCTGGTATAAAGCTAAAGTCACACTAAAGTCATCAAATTCATTAAACACCTACCTAGTCATTTATTGTAAAAAAGTTCTTGAACTTATTAAATATCATATCCATCAACATTGAAAACATTCAATTGTAGCTTACGATTGCATTTTTTTTACATTCAATAAAGGAACATCAGGCGAAGACTTCATTTTACATTTTAAAAGAGGTGAGTCTTTTGGCAGTGGTTTGGCCACATCGAAAAGAATATCGAAATTATATTATAGAAAAGTTGAAAAGCATCAATAATATAAAATATATATATTTTTTGTAATTCACCTTTGAACTACATAGTAGGTGATAATTGGCCTATTTGTCTGTTAAAATCTTTTAAAGGATTTGATGGACGGCCGCAGATGTTATCAGAAAGAAGGTGGGCTATCATAACGGCCGAAACATTGTCGAGCACGAATGGCGACCTGCGACCCGCAATTTGCATACAATGCGCGAGCGCGTGGGCGACCGATCGCTTTCTGCCCGAGCGCACGCGTGCCTTACTACGAGTAAATAACAAACCTACACCGCACCCTTCCACTGCCATTGCATTTTTAACGACTACAACATACCTATATGAAATGTTAATAGTAAACAACGTTATAGTTAAAAAATTAAACTTATTTTTAGTAGGATTCTTAAATAAGTTTACCTATGAGGTAAGTGAAAGTCATTAGAGCTTACAAGAATTCGAAAAAAGCTACGTTAACCCTAATCCTTTTTCAACATTGACTATGCCAATGAGATTTTTTCAATGTTGCACAAGTCTTAGTCGAGTCTGGATCTGTATATCTGACAAAATTAAAACCATATTGGACTAGATAAGGTATAAAGGTACTAGTACAATTCTAATTGACACAACGCTAAGTAAGGGTTTACCCAATCTGATCTGATAAGCAAATAGTTTTTTTTTTATATTGAATAAGGCCCAATTTGAAAAGGCAATTTCTAAATGCGTTAGATCGTGTCAAGAATTATTATGTAATTATGTGAAATTAATCACATAATTTTATATCGAGTTTATCGAGTAACAATTGGTTTTAATGTAAACTGTTAAAGTTAAGTTTTCCAGCGGTATACATTGGTAATTTTTTTCCAATGTATACCGCAATGCAGTTGTCCGGCTGATTTATTGTGCCAGAGAGCAGTTCTCCCTCGACGCGTCGCACCGAATCAAACGCAATGTGATTAATGTACTTGTAGCCACCAACTCGCCCGATATATATATTTAGTGTCCGATCCAACTGTTTGTTCTATTAACAGTAACCAATAACGATCCGATTCCGATACATATGACATAAAGATAATATGCATAATATGTAATTATGCATCATTTACATGTATAATATGCATTTTCGGAGCATTGACAAAAAAACCCATATATTAAAATATTGTATGTAAATATCTCGGATTTGGAGATTTAAAAATTAAACCGATTTGAAAGGACTTTCATTGATTGGTAGATATCAAATCAGGTAAGAAAGTACAATATTAATGAAATTACTTATTATTATTAACAGGTGGTTATAGGTAATAAAGCGTTATTGGGAAGTCCAGATATCTAAATAAGGTTCATGTATTGTAATAAATTGTTGTTGATTCACTGATAAATTTATAAGGTTTAATGGTTGGTATCGATATTCCTAATCAGTGGGAATTGTGTTTTTTAAAAAGTAAACAGGCAGTAAGCAGGCTGATGGTCTTTTGAGAGTATGTATCGCCTATGTATATAATAAATATTAGCAGAATAAGTGCGCTGCTGACCGTAAAAAGAAATGGGCTCTACCAATTTCTACTTACTCACCGAAACAAAACAGGAGTAGAGGTGGTGCTGTCCCAATATATAACTACGGAACGTAGTGTGCCACTAGCATAAGATCTAACTCTATCTCTGTCTTTTTTTTTAAATTTATTTATTTATTTACATAAAAAAAAAAACCAATTGGTGGTACACAGTTTCGGTGTACTATAAACTCAATTAAGTTTGTACCGTACACCTGAGTTGTCTACAACAATACAAGTCTACTTCGCAATATGACTAGTCTTAAAGCGACTTAGTCCCACCACGCATTACGTACAACTATCTAATAGACTAAGTAGAATATGCTAAATCAAAATCTCAATCTTTTGAAAAAAGGGAAAAAATATTTACTTTTTTCATAAGAAAAAAAAAACTAAACATGCTTTCAGTCTAAAAGTTTAAGTATGTTTTTACGTAGCATATATATTTTATTACTAATCAATCATAATATTTGTTTCGTAACAATACTCATATTTATGACCATTATGACTTATTATGACTTATTTATTACTTAGCAATGAAGAGTTTAATAACGCATGATCATTTTACTTACATTACATTACAACAGAAAAGAAAAAAAAAAGTATTACAAGATGTCACCAACTTAAAAAGTACCTACTACATTAAATAAATATTTACATTTCAAATATGTAAGTATACTTAGAAATGTTGTTGACAATTTCTCATGGTACTGTTAGTCGGTTCTCAGAGAGATCGGGTATAGATCCCGCGAGGGGTGCGTAGTTGACCGCATTACGAGCGCGACAAAGCGGGGGCTCACCCCCGGGACTATTTATCAAATGATCATTTGATTTTCTTGTGTTTGATCACTGAACACATTAGAATTTGCAACAGCAATGGGACCATTGTAGCTTCACTTTCTCAGTCTGTCTTTTAAATTAGAGTTTTCATACTTACTGTGTTTAAATTAAATAAATTCTAGTACAAATATTAAAAATACTAAATTAATTAGATTAATAATGTAAATCATTAACAACATATTATTAAGGTTTCTGTTACATCTAGTTATACAAGCCGAACCTGCAAAAAGAATCCGAAATGCAAGAGGTTTCTAAGAATTAAGCGATAAACAGCTGTGGTTTAAAAGATACTGTAAACGGAGTTTTTTTTCTTCTCTTTATAATAAGTAGTTGTACTTTTATAATAATGACTTCTTTTCAATCATGTAAGTAGGTATGACTTATTCAATTTTTTTCAAAAAAGAAATCAAGACTAAGCCCAATTTTGGATTTTTAAAACTAATTTAGTTATTATTTAGTTTTTTTAGTTATTATTATTTAGTTTACAAACAGTTCGTGTTGCAAATAAATCAAGTATGGCTTAACCGAAAATCGAAGTTGAACTTAACTCGAACAGTTTACCCACTGAGCCTATTGTCAACGCCCTCACCCTCTGCGTAGAGGATACGTCTTATAAAATACGATCTGTTTTGATTGTGGCCTGGGGCACAAATCAATTAGGGCTCCCCATGACCCCCCGCGGCGTAGCGCCCGCGACACCCGAACCAGTGGCTCGTTTTATGACACATCTCACAACCGAAAAGCGATTCATTAACATTCACCGGCTTTATTAGGCACAATTGACGATCACCGATTTATGGCGGCACATTATCGCATTCACCAATCTCAGATCTAATTATGTTTGTTCGAGAGCCGACTGATGGTGCATAAAGGTTTGTTTTAAGCTAGCCTCTTTGAAGTAAAGCTAAGTTTATCTTGCAGATTTTCGCATCTTGCAATTGTTTATTTTTATGTTAGGTCGGCAGACAGGCTGACGCTCCACTTGATGGTAGATGGCTACCATCACCTATAATACAGGCAACGCCACAGGTGCTATAAGTGCGCTGCCGACTACAGTAGCATTAAGCAAGGGAACTTAAGCGCAATCTTCAGCATGTTTTTACATATAAACTTTACACAGAATGTAAACAATCTTTTGCACAGTAAAAATGTATAGGTACGTATACCTAAGATAATAAAGAAATCAACTTCATTTTCAAATGCAACCAAATACATACTTAATTGACTTTCATTCTCCATCTAAGTGATATAAATTTCTAGAATATATAATATATATGTATATCGATGAGTGCAAGAAATTTTATACATTCTAGAAACTTATATCAGAAATGTCCCTTTTTTTACAAGAGGAATCCATCATGGATTCCCACCGGCCTGGGGACAGACCGGTGGGTTATGTCCTACCGACTAATACTCTTGGCGTCCTCCGCGTCGCTATAGGCGAAGTTGCGAGGTATCAAAATGCCCCCGAGGTACTCAAATTTTGATTTGTCCGTACATTTTCCTGGACTATAATGTGACAACTGATCTTATAAATAATACCTACATACATATACCTATTGTAATATTTGAGTGATTTTATAATGCTCGCAGATGGCGTTTGGTAAGTGTCCGTCAATAAACTTATGTTTCATTACGATGGGACCTATCGATTTACGATTAATCGTCGATTAAATATAGAATCTAATATAGAAAATAATGATGTAATGGAGGCCGCCGGCGACAGGGTCGTTTCCCACGCCGGCCGAAGACAATTTTAATGTTTTTTTTTAAGATGAAAATAAATTAAGTTTCGGTGATCATCCGACGCCCGAGTTCTGACCCTGCTCCTCGCAATATTTCTAAAAGCTATTACAAATACATTTATATTACCACACAAAAAAGCTTTTGAGCAATTTTCGCCACATAATGAGGCCATTATGGGGAATTTTGTTTTACCAACATAATAACACCGTCTTTTATTTGAGCGATCCCGTCCGCCGAAGGACTTTGTGTTTTAAAGGACAATTCAGTCTTGATGAGGTTTTCGTGCTAAAATTTCAAAATTAAATGAACCTTATTATGTATTTAGTGGCGGACGATCGACGAGGTCAACGACTTTGATCATTCTATAAAAGAAAGAGAGCAGACCCAAAATCAGAATTAATAATATCATTTTAGTTAGGTACATGGTCGTAAACGACGCTAAATTATATTTATTGTTGCTTATTTATTCTATATACATACTAGTGTTTTCCCGCGACTTCGTCCGCGCATCCTTTATCTTAAGCTTTGAAAAATAAAAAAATCAACACCTGACAAAATGTGTGAGCAATAATTTATAGGGAAACAAATGTGACTTTGTTAAATCAGAATATTTATTATACACAATATTTTAATTAGTTACATAAAATCAAACTAATTAAACTTGGTTAAAAATAAAACTGTACAGATTTTACATTTTATGACATTTTGTTTATCCGTTGCTAGGCAACGCACGATTGCTGACAACAGTGGCGCTGCCCTCAGGAGCAGTATACTTTTTTTCTGGATGAAAGGTCCTTTTCTGTTTACCTACCAACGTGTATGCAAAATTTCACAATGATCGGTTCAGTAATTAAAAACAGCGTAAAAAACAAACAAACTCACTTTCGCGTTTATAATATTAGGATTATAAAATAAAGTCGTTGTCCGCCTCTGTCCGTTTCTCCGCCACACAACGGTATTTATATGATTTTCACTAATGGAAAGAGCAATAAAGTAAGTAAGTTTTTTTATGGTATGTATATAATTGCAACCATGTAAAGCCAGGGCAGATAGCTAGTTAATAAATAAATTATAATAGTTTTGTGTATCGTTTTAGAGTAAGAGGTCTGTCAAAAGTACACGTACTAATTGCCTTCTCTTCTTTGTACTGATTGTGATGAAATTTGGTATGGAATAGTGGCTTGAAGACTGCAAAAGAACCTAGGCTATATTTTTAAGTGTTCACGTGTCTGAAGCCGCGGGCAGAGGCTGTTTTATTTTGTGAGAACCCAAGAAATGTTGGCGCTTCTAACCGTTTTCTTAGAAGCGTTGGATACTTATTAGTGCAAGCGCAGTTTGCAGCTGGGCGTGTAATGGCTCCCTCGTGAGCTGTCCATTATGACGTCACCGCACCCGACCTGCAGCACACCTTAAATCACGCTCCAAATCTCATTGACGTGCTCTATCTTTAGAAAACACTTCGCAGCATGATCCTTTATGTAATCACGTTTAGTTTGCCTGGTTAATTTATGGATTACTTTCTGGTAATATAGTAAAACGCTAAAACAATATGTAATTTGAAAATTGATGGATAGCAATGACTAAATTTATTAGAGCTAGTCAAGTAAATTCATATTATACTGTGTATCGATTGCTCCATTCAATATATTAGGAAGTTAATTATATAATTGCATATTCTTAATATATATATATATATATTTAATTATTTAATAGTCGTCAGACAGGATGACAGTCCGCTTGAGAATACGGTGGCTTCGTCTCATCGACATCTAACCCTAACTTTGGGTTAGAAAGTCGATGCTTCGTCTATAACTCAAGCAACGCCACAGCATGCTGCAAGTGCGTCTTAGGGAAATGGGCTCTAGTATAGCTAAACCACTTACCGAAACACCGTCTATTATTTCACTGTGGTCTTCAGTAAGGTTACTGTCGCCAGACGGCCTACCCAAGGGACCCAAACCACTATTCAAAATTAATTATACACTAATTTAAATACCATCATAATTCATAAACTCAAAATGAATAAAAATTTGTTTCAGCTCTATCCATTGCCGTGGATCAACGAAGCTGACGTAGCGAATGAGTTAAAAAGCGTATAATGAATGGATTGCCGATGGCTGCATAGAGTAGAATGATGTCTTTAAATAAGAAAAATTATCAAACAATGCGGTTTGAGGTTTCCACTGCTGGATATAGGTCTCTCCCAAGGCTCGCCACCAGACAAGGTTCTATACCCTTCGCATCCAACAGCTTCTTGAAATTTAGTAATATAAAATTTCAAAAATACATAAATAGAGTCGAAAATGTTGTCTTGAAAGTATGACTTTAAAATTATGATTTTTACGACCAAAAAGTAAACTGCAACATTTGGATACACTTTAAGAATGACAATTAAAATATCCAATAAAATAAATTCAAAAATCTTTCGAGAGAACAAGTATGAAAAATCATAAAAATTTTACCCTTTGTATGTTTGTGAAATTGCTTCAAGATTATTTCACGCAATCATTAAATGTTTGCAAAAAGTGCTCGTATGAATGCCGCAATAAATTTTAATTTGGCAAATTATACATAAATATGAACGGGGCCCTATTTGTGTATAAGGAGGCCGTACGTAGGGATGAGCGAGTTGATTTTGGCACGTCATAAGCTCGTGCGCACGTAGCCTCGCCGGAGAATACACTCGCGCGCCGTCCGCTCCTGACATTATCCTTGTAATTGGTGATTTTGTGCAATTTATGGCGATTCGCGCAATTTACGAGCAGCGGACAAGTGGGCGACGTACAGCTTTTTTACCGCACTATAGCGAAATTGAGCAAGGGTTTCAATTAAAATTTCATATCCAACAAATTACTCGCCAATTATATTCCATTAAAGAACATAAAGGAACTCCAGATTTATTCCCTATATTATTCCTTTTTTGACGCGCGAATGAATTACATAACTTTTTTTGTTACATATACATACACGTATCACTGAAATATTAGCAAATATATGTATTCTTATAGTACACTATGACCGGCCAATGGTTTAATTTTACCATCTGTAATAGTTTTCAGCAACAAACCTCTGTGGTATAGTTGTCATCTCGCACAGTTTTATTTCGTATAAAATGTGCGAACAGCTAACTTTAAATTTAAATATATTTTTAGTAGTCATCTCGTCACACTTTGGGTTTTATGCCCTCGATTCTTGACGCAGTAAATATCTGATCATAAATCCAGTAATGGTATTTTCTATTGGTGTTTTTTAATAAGTAATATTTTTAATAAATTCTCATCTACAAAAACCTTATTCTATATATTTGTTGAAATTTATCTTTAAGTGCCTGCCTACCCATCACAAGATTCAAGAAAAGTTAAAATACAACAGCTGTTTTGAGCAGAATTGAGCTTTGACTAAATGTCAAAGCTCAATTCGAAAAAATAAAATAAAAAACAAGATGTGAACCATATATGTTCACGTAGTTAACAATATTTCATACACGATAACATAATCTTATTACAAAAATCGATTCTCATCAACAATTACCAGTTGCGAGCGCAGTACGTGATACATTTAGTTTAAAACTGATACGAGCCCGTTATAGGAAGAACTTGTGACAGGGCATATTATAGTTTTAATGAAATAATTGTTTGTAAATTATTATATGTTAATTTAATGTGGCCCTTCGGCAATAAATTGCACGTAATTTAGTGCGAGAATGCGCCTTGGTACCATGCGAGCGATACTAAGGCACGCACCGCGCTCAATGCATTGCGTACTCAGTATATCAGCTATATAGCTGTGCGCTCAGTTAAGCCTCGATGTCGACTCGTGCTATGCAAACAGCTGCTATTTATTGAATAATTGTATATTTTTAAATTAATTGATGCCTACTCGCAAATCATCCAATTAATTAGGTCTACTGTTCTGTCCAAGTAGATCCATCTACCTATCTACCTAATTCATGTCGCAGGTGTATACTTAATGAGTTTTTTTAAGCTTGAAATTTAGAAATGACTTAGTTCAATTATTTTGCTACTGAATTGTACAACAGGAATGCAGTTCCTGCTTTGCCTTACATTCTGAGTTTCTTTAAGAACCTCAAAATCCCTAGTAAGTAATGTTTCATCCTGCCAAACATAGCAATGCATCTTGTCTTGTTTTCGTCTCTGTAAACAAAATAAATATCTAAGTACAAAAGACAACATCAACTTCAGTTTTTTTACCACTAAATAAAAGCTAATGGCTAAAATTTGCAAGGAAATCCACAAACTTTAACCCTAGTCAGACAATCGAATAGGTAACAGTAGATATAGAATAGCCGAAGTGGCATGTTTACGGGACTCGGGACACGGGACACCGGCTCGCTTGAAGGCGTCCAAAATAGCCGAGCAGATATCCGCCGCTCTTATGACAAGCCGACCGATATTTATGTCGCACGGCCACGCCCACAGCCGTGGCTCCATTCAGCCTGTTTGTATTTATTTCGTGCCCATTTATTTGTATTTGCCTTCGCCTTTGAATAATGCATGAGCGGAGCGTTTCCGCCGCGTGTGTAGGCAGCGTGACGCCACCGCTTTCGACCCTTGGGTCGCTTCTTCGCCACTTTTTTAAACTTAAGAACCGCAAACGCCATGAACTCGGTTCTTACCAGATTCCTTGATAGCGACTTAATTAAACTCGTATTTTTAGAGAACCGGTCCACACCGCGTCCCGCAATCTCTCGAAGTTAATTATCGTCGGATAGAAAATTACAAAATTAATTACCGATAACACAGTTCGTATGTTGAATGCGTTCCTTTATTATTTGGTTGGTAAATCACGGCCGGCTATCTCGGGCTGTATCGATCGGTCCCGCCCTGGCGCGATTTACAGCGGCTTGCGTCAACCGGCCCGCGGTGATATCACGCTCTGTCTCTTAGACCAACACCACAACGGTACTCTATGAATATTCAATGTTAACTATTTCACTTTGTGAACGTTTTTAAATATTTATGAACTTATTATTTATGTAACCTATAAAGGCTCTTGAATAATTAAATGAAATACTAAAAACCCGTTGTAGTTTTAAATGTGTTTTGCTTTTAATGTGTCATATTTTACAACGAGTTTTTAATGGTTAAATTGAAGAAAACAGGACTTAAATTTAATTAACGTTTGTACGGTATATAATTGCTTTAACAACTTAACAAAATTAGTTAATTTATAAATGTTTAAATATTATCTAAGTATTATAAATATTATAATATAAATTCTCTGTCCGTTCCGTCTGTTTTTCCGCTAATTTCTTCTAAACCACCCATCGGTTTTTGGTACGGTTTTCACTAATGGAAGAATTCATATTTCTATATATCTTTTATTTTTGTATATATTTTGTAAAAAAAAAAATCATCTGTGCCAAGCTAGAGGCTAGTCGCTAGTGTAGCATATCCCTAATAGTTATAAATGAGCATCGAAATCACTAAGCAATTTCCTCTATCCCTCACAATGTGTATGCAAAATTTCCTGATTATCATTAAGTATGACTAGTTAATGCGTGAAAAGGTCCGACAGACAGATCGATTTACTTTCACATTTATAATATTCGTATGGATAGGAGAAAAAAATATTCGCATAGATTTTTATTTTTAAAGTTAAAATGTTTAAATATTCTTTCTTTAATTTTCTGTTGTTGTTCTTTGTTTATTTAACGAGTTAAACGTAATCACTGCTTATTGTCCACTATTAAAAATTAAATATAAAATGACATTTTCATCACAACAAACTGCATTTAAATATTGAACTGTGTATAGAATGAGATATTAGTATGAACAATATTGCATTTTACATGAATGTTTTTTTTTATACCTAAACGTTTTGTGGCAACAACCGTCTGCATGATCAGTCTCGGTCCAAGACACACCGTCATAAATCACAACATCTGCACGAGACACTGATGGTACACTTTAAGCTTGATTATCCTCTTCTTATACATGACTATATAATAAAGTTATGTAAAGACGTTATGATACCTTCAATTATATTGACAACGTGCAATTGTGATACCATAATTACAAGTTGCCACCTTTTACGAAATCAGTTATCAACACTCATTACTTAGTGCTTAAACATTACACAGCTACATTATCAGCTAGTATAAAATAAAATAATATAAAAATAATATTTTTTTTCGAGAGTTTGTCTATTAAAGATAAATACAAAGTAAGCAGTTGATCTGATGAAACTGTAACGGATGTAGGTTCGTTACGTGTCATGTCTAATGCCTTACACCAATTACCCAGATACACCTATGCATAATAGCACCATTTAAACACACTTAATGATTTTTTTTTCTCATCTGACAAGATAATGACGCAGTAAAAACACCAACAGTAGTTTATCTATCAGTTTCAGATGCAAGGACTACTACAACTCTAAAATGAAAGGAATGGTGGAATATTTGCAATATTCGTTTTCTTTATTTTAGGATTTTAGTTTAAATACTACCGAACCATGGGAGAGTGCATGGTTCGGTAGTATTTAATCTTCACGCAGATGTCAAACTTTGTTCGGACTTCTGCGAATATGTATTTGAAAAAAATATAACCAAACTGGCACAGCCCTTCTCTGGTTATTACTCTAGTTAGATTTATTTTTATTTATGTAGATTATGTAGATATTCTGTGGAGGTGGGGCAACAGGGAACGCATAGTTAAACCTTAGCAGCTTGACTGTCAAGTCTGTCTAAAACACTATAATACCCTCTGTATTTTACCGAATTCCCTAAAACCAATATTTGTCGCTAATATTTTGGTAAAATAGTAATGTTTGCCTTGAGATAATGTACTGTCAGACTTAGGTTCGGTGGAGAATAGTTACTGATAGGAGCAACACGTGCGCGTCACATCGCATGACGCCGCTCATCAGCGAGGTTCTCGACCCGCTTCTGGCTTATTGATTGTTCTTGCGCCAACAAAAACAATATCGCATGACTTCGCTGTTTAATCCGCAATTGTTATCATTGGCTTTTCAACATCCATTGAAAAAACTTGTAAAGAAATAGAATAATAATAGATATGTCCATTAAGGTAACGCGACAATTCAAATGATGAAATTACAGGAGCTTATCAAGCGTTAAAGGTTATAAAGACCGTGACTGAAAGGAATATATTCTGAATTGTCATTGTAATAAGGTATAAAATTCTATAAAAAATATATTACGTTTCCTGAACTCAAAGCGTTGCCATGGCGACGCGGCTGTAACAGGCAAGGTCTCTCCGCGCCACTTCAGTTTATGTGTTCATTAAATGCTCCCGGCTTATTTATATCCCCACAGGCTATTGTAACAGCGAGGGAAAATTAGGTAGCGCTTTGTCTATCGCTGACTTCGCACTGTGTGGGGGAAAATGTTATTTATTATCTACAGAGTAGGGGTGAATTTTTAGAGAGGTTTGGATTTGGAAAGTTTTAAGAAGAGCTTATGTGTACTTAAGACGTGTGTTTACTGATATCTTGTAAAGTAAGATGGGTAAACATTTTTTTTTATCTTCACACATTCCACACAGCACCATCTAGTTCCACAGTAAGCAACTAATGCTTGTATTATGGATACCAGACAGAGTTGATATACTTTATAGATTACTTTTTTTGTAAATACATACATATTATAAATACAAACATCGATGACTTAGGTAGAAAGGTAAAATGTTAACACATAAACATTTGCCCCTAGCGGGATTCGAACCCGCGACCGTTTGGTTAACAGCTACGGTTACTAGCCACTAGACCAAACGTGTCGTCAGACATTGTGCCTACAATTATTTTTGCTATTGTAAAATATAATGTCTTAGAAAATTCAAGAACTGCATATTTTCATATTACCTATATGCTAAAAGGATTACATTTTAAAAATATGGTGGCTACCCACTGCTATACCATGCTATGCTCATGAGATGTCCAGTGTAATTTCAGATGCCTCGAAGAAGAATGACTCATGACAAGTCCTCTCACAATCATATTTTTGTACAGTTAGAGCTTGTGTACACTGATAATATAAAATAAGAGAGTACAGATTTTATCAGTTAGTTTTTGTGGAGGATTATCTCCGGAAATACTGTAAATATCTAAAAATTCACTATTATTGCAAATGGACATAGGCTATGGGTATATAACAGCGGTATATAATGTACCTTATAACGAAGCCAAGGCGTGTCAATCAGTATAGTGTTTCATAAAACAAAACAAACATTTTGCCAAGAGAAATAGTACTCTAAATAAAGATTACCGAAAGGCGTTTTTATTTTTGGGTTCATTCGATTTCAGAAATCAACTGAAATTTTCTTCAGTTGCAATATTTATTAGCTGCAGAAACGAGATACAGGAAATTGCATATTTAGAACGATGACACGACAAAGAGAAAAACACGAACGGCTATTTTTTTTCGAGCACTCAGACGACATCTCAAGAGTGTAGCTGTCACAAATGTATGATTAACGTGACATGACGGCCACATTCCTTGACGGTGGCCGCCCGTTACAAGTTCATCCCATTTAAATTTAGCGCGGCGCGTGCCGGTCGCGGGTATAGCGGGGTTGTAGGGGGAGCGGCGGGGAGCTATGGGCGGGACGTTCCACCATCACTCAAATGACGAAAATTGACGGAAAATGGGCGGACACCGGTTGCCCGCGACGTCATCAATTACTACGTCGGGACGCGACGACGCGGTCACCGGCGCACACTTCGACATCGCCGAGAACTGCACAATATCCCTTTCTAAACTTGAAACCGTGTTCTACCAAGTTTACATCAGGGATTTATTTTTAAAAGGGGCACTATGAACTGGTCTACATATATATTTGGTATACTCTTATCAGCATCTATCTATACTTATAAAATTGTTTGTCCTGACTAACTATCAACGCGTAGCCAAAACTACTATGTCTAGAAAGCTGAAATTTGGAACATGGGTTTATTTTATAACGTAAGTAGCATCTGCTAAGAAAGGATACTTTAAAATTTCGACTCCGTGCGAAGCCGGGGGCGGGTTAGCTTTTCCTTAGCCAGATAATATAATAATATTTCGTTTATTTTATGTCATGACTCGTTATTAGCAGTAGATAATAAAGCAACTTTGATTTAGTAGGATCCCGGAAGACGAGGAAAGTAGCCGGTACGGTTGCCATGCAATCTAGAAGCTATCGATCGTCAGATAATGCGCTCTAAGTGCGCGTGCTGCTACGAAACCTCTCATCAGATCAATCTTAGATACTCCGATGATACCTTCATTAAATGGTAGCTAATGCCAACCTTCCGGTATAACCTATAACAAAGGTCCATTTTGTTACATAAAACTATAGACTAAACGCTATAGTTAGTTAAAAATAACCACTAATAAGTATTGAAACGACAAGTATACGTACGTGTTTACTTATATTCCCCTCAAAACGCGAACGCAGGAAGCCACAACCGGCGCAAAAGCTCGACGATCGATTTTGAAAATTGCCTATAATTAGCATGTATCTCACTTGTCCGGACGACTGTGCGTTTAAAAGTGGCAAGTCGACCACAGGCTACATATTCCAGTAGCGTTTACGGAGTAACGGCTGCTAAGGCGACGGACACAAATTGCCCGAGGAGCTGCCACTGCGCAAATTGTAGCCCGCCGCAGTGCGCGATCGATTGTTCCCGACTAAGCTCGGCCGGCGCTTTCTTCCTTCGCCTACTTTACCTAATTCACTCTCTTGAAGCCAACAATTTGACCAAGAGTTAAAAATTACCTCTCTCAAGTGAAATACTCGATCGGAACCGTTCTGTGGAGATATACTCCCTATATAAACATTTAATGCCTACCTGTTATTCTAATTTATAAACAACATTTCTGTGAAGTTTCTTTAAAATCTATATGAAAGAGTAAAAACTTTCACCCAACCTCACAAACTTTCGCATTTATGATAATAGAATTGTACTAGATGATGCCCTTTTCTGTACCCCTGGAATTAGGTCAAGTAGATCAAGGCGTGAAAGCGTTGCAAACAAACATTACTTTCACGTTTATAATATTAGTTAGAAATTGTAGAAATGCACGTCCTACTAATATATACTAATATCACTTATATAATTCAGAAAAGGGTATTATAGCATTATTCAAAGAGTTAGCCAAAACCTAAAGTAGTTTTTGTAATAAAATTTAAATTATGGGAAGTGGTGTTTATACATAATAATTATGTACATTAGAACTAATATATTCTTGTTTGTTTAGAACTTATAAAAAAATTATACAAAATTTTATAGACCGAAGAGTAACCTGTCGTTTTGTGTTTCTCAAAGGATCAAAATTCAGATCAGAGGAAGAATTAGTGGTGCAATGTAAGTTAGGCCCGAACTATACAATAAGGAACATTTTGTTATAAAACTAACTAAATGAATAACCTACCTATTTTTCATAAAAAATCTTTAATGAAACCTAGTAAACATTCGTTTTGAAATAAATACACTAATATGAAGCAAAATACTGCAAATATAACAAAATACTATTATCTATTCTTGTCAAATAATCTGACTAATACAAAATGAACACATAGCAGGTATGATAGACATCTTAGGTACATAAATTCATATATAAATATAATCAACGAACGCAGTCCTTGCTACGAGTCACGGATGGGCGCCCACTAGTCGCCCTACTGCATAATTTATTAGAAATCTAGATAATTTGCCGTATATTGACATGACACTACATAGATTTTCAAAAGTAGCGAAGCTAAAAGAGGATTTTAATCATGCACGTTTTGTTTTTCGCGAATATCTTTTTCTTTCTAGAACTCGTACTGCTTTGTAAAAATATATAAACCTTTTAAGAAGGATTTCAAACTTTATTATTATATTACAATTAAACTTATTAGGTAACTAAAAACATCAACGTCAGCCTCTAGCATTGAAACAAAGCCTGCTTCTGGCGTCGTTAGTTGCGAGTCACGTCTAAGACATTTGATCATCTAAAATTCTAAAACTAGAAGTGAGGTTGGTATTTGTGTTGGCAACAGAGCGGATAATGGTTACGTAATTACATAGGCATTATCGGTGACCCCATATTGCGGTCTTTATTACCTATAACCACTGAATACGTGTACTTTGATTAACACTTAAAACAGTATCCGTAACTGTAAATTGTGATGGAAAGCTTGGTAGCCTTTTCAGCGTAGGTAACTATTCATCTGTCAACTATTTGCTGGGAGACGAGAATATGGAGTATTAGTAGAGCTTAAAACAAATTATAATCTTTAATAATTTATTGTAAATTAGTAAGTAGCACCTAATTCTTCTTTTTCGGACCAAATGTTTCAAAAACTCTTTCATAATACGCACTGCCAAGGATTGGAACTCCCTTCCGGCGTCTGTGTTTCGGAGCTCATATACATAACTTTTATTAAAAATCTTTTTGAATCATTTTGAAATTCGAGTGAATAGGCATTTTCTGAGTTAGCTTGCTCCATCGTCGGCCTCGTCTTTCTGCACGGCTAGATGCTGGCCAAGAGCAAACATATTTGTACCAAGTCAAACAAGAGCAAATTGGGCAAAAAGTCTGGCGGCAGTAACCATGCCTTTTCGGGAGACCACGGTAAGTTTCATTTCCCTGTCCCCTTTTAATTTCTTATTATTTATCCTACTCAGCAACGGGCTTGCTTGATGTTGCTTATGTTAATAATATATTAATTCTAACATCAAGCAAGATTTAATATTTATATCCGTGGACCGTGACATATACTCCTATGTACTCGTACACACAACTAAGTAATCATTTTGACTACCAGGGATTACCACTGGCACTCAAATTAAGCATTTAATAACGATGTTTTGATGACAAAATCTCAAAATTTCCTTTTCCCATGAGAATGGCTATAGTATTCGTTATCAAAAACTGCCACAAAATTTTTAACATTTTGTACAGGTAATTTCTTTCTAAAATTTGATCATAGGCCTGCTTTATTATCTTACGACTGAACCTTATGTAAGCTTAATGTCCTGACAACCGGCGAGTTTGATTGTGAATTAATACCGGTTTCTGGTTAATTCCTCAGAGATGCCAGCACGTCGCCCAACCTTTCCTGGAAGATGATCCAATTTAGTTCTAAATTAATGTCCCTAGATCGTAAGCAACGTTATTAGACTTGTTAAGTATTTCAGATAGTAAAAATTCTATACTCATTCGAAATTTGTTCGAGATTTTAAAGAGATTTTGTAACATGTAGGCAATTACACAATAGAAAATTAAGATATGCTAGAGAATAACACCTATTTCACTTTTATTGGATACTAGCTGGTGCTCGCGACTACGTCCACACTGAAAAAAAAAACTTAAGCAATATAACGCCTGTCATCATTATTGCTATTACAATTTTGCCAGGCGTTAGTTTTTTATTTTATTTATTTAAAAAAAATACCCTATGTCCTTTCTTGTATCTCTGACAACGTGTATGCAAAATTTCATGATGATCGGTTGAGTAGTTATAAGGCGTCAAAAGGTAACAGACGGATAGGTTGACATACATACAGGTACAACTCGTAAAAATTGAGCATACGGATAAAAAAAGCTTCTGTTTTCATTTGCTACTGAAAAAGTTTCGTATAGGTGTTACAAAACCGTCACTAAAATTAGTCTTCAGACGCATTCTGATCGACATATACGTAGTCTACTTTCTTATAGAAGAGAATACAAACCAAATAAATTTACAAAAAGTTTAAATTTTTTAACCAGAAATCTATTTTTTAAACTAATTTCGTAGATGATGATATAAAGAACCTAGTAAATTTTAACCTTTTTTTAAATCAAATTTTTATGTTGATTTATATTAATTTAGTAAGTATAGGAGAGACGAAACTATTTGTACTCTATCTCTACATCTTCACCTTAGATAGATATAGGTATACTATAGTTATATGTAGGTCATTATTAATTAGCAACTGAGAACGTCGGCGGAGGGTCGACACTGCAACCGAACGCGGCAGCTGAACGCGAATTAATTTTCGCCACAACTACCCGCTCGCCTTACTAATTGAGACATCAAAGACTGGCGACGCTGCGACGCTCTTTCACTGCAATGTCATACCTACAGCAGATCCATTTGAGATGGCAACCCATTATTATTACATTAGATGCAGTGTTAAAATATACAACAATTCGGTTAGACTTAAGAAGGTAATTTATTTATTTTTGTTTAATTATTATATATTGAAGATGACAATAAAACAGTCAAATTTTGTAGGTCCCAAACGTTGTACAAATAATGTTTGGGAGACAGGTGTCTATTGTCGCCTATGATATTTTCAACGCTAACGGGGATACAGTTGGGCTAGGGTCCTTAAATATCTACTATTAAAATATGATAGTGCAAACTGCAATGTTTTATGGGAAGAAAAATTAAAAAAAATAGTGTTATATTTCTTACTTACTAACCATCGCCAGGTTCGCGCTGATATAATTAACTAATGTAATTGGTTTAATTTATAAAATTCATTTAATTATCCACATTAAACTAATGTGAGTATTGCATGGTTACGATTGCTTAAAATAGGTAGTCAATATGAGCTAAGTGCCCTTTTTGAGTTAAAATAAAATAAATAAAAATAATAACAATATCACCTATGCTCGTGAACGATCAGTGGCAATGGTTATATATAACATCAGTAGGGATTTCTAATTTTAAAATTATAAGTAGTTTTGTGTTTATATGTGTATGAAAGCACTAAGTAAACTCTTTTCATATTCGTACATTAAACAAACGCATTAAATACAAACCAATACATTATTCATGAAATGCTTTTTATAATCGATTACACTCTAAAGTGGGTCTAAAACTTACGCCGGATATGACAAGACATTACAGACCGTGTCAAATTTTACGCTCAAGACATGTTTCTATACGTTTTCCAGTGAATTCTAATAAACCAATTATGGTTCATTACCTAATGTCGACCGGAAGACAAATATTATTCGCCCATCATTAGTGAGACCGCAAACTCCCCTGTGCAAAGTACATCCATTTTACGTGGTTGTAAAAAACATAAGAAAGGCAGTGTTAACGGCTTTATCGCGAAGGGTGTGAAGAGTTATTTTCAGGGTTCTGCTTATACAAAAACCATTATAAAAAGTAACGTTTCCTCTAACCATTATAAAATAAGATGTGTGTTTTAACCTAACAAATACATATTATAAATGCGAAAGCGAGTTTGTGTGTTTGTTGCGTTTTTACGCCTGAACTAAGTACCTACTCAATCGATTATAATGAAATGTTTAATTTGTCATGGTACAGAAAAGGACATAAAGGTGCCTTTCGAAAGGTAATGTTTCTGGTCGAAAGGACGAAGAAACGTTAACGAAGTCGGGGGCAAAAGCTTATATTTATATACCTATATATGTTACAAAACCTAACATTTCAAATATAGATAACCAACGTATGGAAGCATCCTTTCCTTTTTTAAATATGGAACAGTGAATTTGTGCGAGTGTTTTGTGGCGTTATGATGAATGGCAGCGGTCATTCCCCGGCCTCCGCCCGCTGCCCCCATTACGATTGTCACAGCATATGGCTGATTTTCCTTTGCGTAGGGTTCATGCTATTGTTTGTTTTTTAACGACCCTGGATAATGCATATTCTGCGTGTACAAGAAAATATTCGTTTTTTTTTTTATATATTACACCTTCCTAACGCATTCCTTTTGTGTATTGAGAATTATAACAATACTAGCTGGTGCCCGCGCGACTTTGTAGGCGTTGGAAATTAATAAATATCTGGATGAAAGGTATCCTATGTCCTTTTCTTTATGGCTGAGAACGTGTAGGTGTGTATAATTTTATGAAGATCGATTGACTAGTTAAGGCGTGAAACGGTAACAGACAGAATTATTTTCACATAATATTAGTAGGTATTATTATAATTATTCTCGTTTATTTATTTACTTCATTAAATACTTTTTTGAATATAAATATTAAAAAAAAACCCAAAAAATGATATTATATTGTTGAAAATATCTCGTTTTCAAACTAGAAGTAATAGTTGGTAATAAAAAATTTAGTGTAGAGCCAGTATAATAATATTAACATTGGTTGAATTGGTCGTCATACAAAGAAATGTAAGAAGCTGAAACATTCCGTTTGCAAAGTGTAAAGAGGGGAACTTCACACAATGAAACTGGAAGTGGAATGCAATAAAAGTCACATTAAGTCAAGAGCAAAGACCTTAGCGACGCGCTCCAAGAGGAATGGATTGAATTTGTCTGCGCCGCGAACACTCGCGCACTTTTGTAATAGGAAAATGTAAGGTTTGCTTAAAATGTTACAGTCTGTTGAACCTCAGATCTGAATGCGAGACAGAATATTTATGTATTATGATGATAACGAGCGAATTAAGTTATAACTTTTTTTAAATGTAAAGGTCGTTAGACAGACAGATTGATGGTCCACTGTGTAGTTAGTTGGTATTAATAAAAGCAACGTAACAGGTGATGTAAGTGCGCTGACGACATTGGTAGGATTAGGGATTAAAATTAAGACGCAATTATCTTTATATGATCCAAACATATAAAGATAAATGCGTCTGTTTTGAAATATCTAAGTAATAAAAAAATATTCTTCTAGAAATATATATATGTATAACCTTTCTAACAACCAAGTAAAAGAGCGTCAGTAAAATTAATTGATAGTTATTTCGTTCCGTCATTTGAATAGTTTAGCTTTCAACCAAGCCACACCTTAATTAATTCCACTTAAATAATTATCAACATTAATTTATCAGAACTATCAGACGTTCATGCCGCAATGAAGCTTATTTCAGGTGTTATTTGATTAAAAATTAAAAACGGAACAATTATAAGTCCCGCTTTACACAGCGGACAGATAATTTCGGTTCTCACAGGAACCGTACTGGAAGTTGGAAATGTTGGAATTTTAAAGACGTCGCGCTCTATAATCACATAGAATAATTCTAGTTTAACAAATGGGGCAAGGACATAATTATAGGCTCATGGATTTAATTAAAACCAGTTATCTTCAGAAAGGTGTTCGCTTTCACGCGTACAATAAGAAATTTTCCGAACATTTAATTGCGATTTCGTACTTTGTTATTATTGATGGAAACATGAAAAATTGTTCCCCATTCATTTACCATATAAATAAATACACGCAGTTTTAGTTTTCGTGTTTTGTTAAGTATCATCAAATGAAGTATAGTTTGGACACCTCCCTACAAATTGAGTATTATTAAAGGTTAGAGCAGATTAGGCAAAGAACTTTTTGAGTATGCTTTATTATGTTTTCAGACATGAAGAAAACGAGTTACTGGACTACTCGCCCGAATTTATTTTTAAGTAACTACAAGACAGCATTTAAATATAATTATTTGCATATTTTTAATTTACAACTCTCTGTCGATGTTCCTTTGTTATTTTCCTAAAAAATTGTCTATATATACAACAGAAAAAAGTAACTTTTATATACTGTAGGTATTTTTTTTTTTTTTTTTGAAGAAGAAAAAGATACCATAAATTATCAGAACACGTGTATCCACAATAAATCACGAATACACTATGTAATTAAAAACACGAATGCAGGTAATATTTGGAAGTATAAAGTATATAATTAAATTTTGTGTCGGTAGATGAATCACCGCTGATTAGCTGCGTGGTTGTGGGCCTAAGGATCTTCGTGACCAACTTGCGTAGACGCAGATGTTTTTCTTATAATTACTCTAGCGCCTAATGATGTTTTCATTGCTTCTAACTGTGTGAAAACAATTTCAACTAGAAACACAAGTAATATATTTAGATAAATGCTTGTTCAAATAATAATAGGGTTGTCATTTTCATAAGCTTTAATACTTCTAGTATAATAAAATTATGGTTATTATGTTACTTTTTCAAAAACTAATTGTACGGAATTTGATGAGACCTTCCATATATAGTTTATACATCAGATTACATATGAGTATAGGTCATAATTTATAAACATTTGCGGAGGAAGTTGCGGAAAAAAGCGACTTGTGACTAGTGTGACGATATTTTATCCTATTTTTTTATATAAAAATAGTAGAGAACTTAGACATATCGTGGTAATATAACTATTTAATATATATCGTATGTATTCTATGGTTAGGTTCACATGCAGACTACTCATTTTACACAGAACAATATATATATTTACCGGGAGGGTTTTGTGGCGACTCACTGTCAACGTCAATGTCGTCGTTTGATTGACAATTCGGTGTGTCTGTGTGTGTGAGGACAAGTGAGTGTGCATTGAGATTCAACTTTGAACGAAAAGCGGTCAAGTACAAAAAATAACGGTTGGACATTTTTCACGGCGATTCGGCGCCTAAATCTGTGTATAATTTAGTACTTTTTATCGGTGAAGTTTATCCGGATATTATAGAAGTGACATCTACACCAACGGCGGTTGGAGACCATCGCGAGAGCCAGCTACAAGCCCCACAAACCGGTGAGTTCGCCACGACAGTAGTCAACGAATATATTTTATATAATAAAGCATGTACACCTCCTGTGTCTAGATTTCTAGAACAATAACTTTAACTTCACTTAGTGTGGTATTTAAAAAAATATATAATAGGTATATCTGCAGATGCAAATATGTGAATGTATAATGTGAATCTTTATTATTATGAAAATGGATCTTAGTTATTAATACCTATAATATCAAAATAAAAAAAACTAAAACATAAAATTGAATACTTATTGTATGTTCCACCAGAAATGGTAACTATGTGAAATAAGCGGCAAAAAGTCTTGTAATCTTTCTGAAAATATCTTTGGAGTCGTAAGTACCAATGACCACACTAAACACTCTGGGGAAATCTTACGTTGAATACAAAAATAAACATTAAGTATTTTATAAAGAACAAATATTGAAAAAAATCTAAACGCTCTACAGAGATATTAATCAAATGGTTGCGGATAATTTCAAACATCCTTTTATAACTTAATTATAATTATTAAAACCTATAAAACTCTTACCGTACCTATAAAGTTCTTAAAGGTAAATGGTCGCAAATAATGACGCTTTTATTTATCGATAAATTAGGGAATACTGGACATTCCGATCTGAATCCATCGTTTACCATAACATTGCAATAAATCATGTTGAGTTACGTTCAAAAATTGTTTTTTCGCACGTCTTTATGGACACGATTATAACAAAATTATAATAATTGTGAGCCGCATAATTACGTGATGTAATGTAAGGCCAGCGATACATAGCGGCCAATTTGAATTTATGTAAAATATCATGCAATAAATTTACATTTTATAATGTTGCCCTCGTGGCGGACGTGGGCGCTATATCTCTGTTTAGGATCAGAAGCCCGTATCTGAGAATTGTGAGCGCAAACCTGATAATAACCCGGTCTTCTAAAATCGCAGACTTTTTATTCCGTTACTTTAGAGCCGCTAAGTGTGAACTTGAGTGTGCTAAGATCACTCAATTCCAGCTGGACTATTATTGGCTTAAGTTTATTTAATAATAAATATCGATAGGAAAGTTAACGGTCCACTCGATACAATGCCTTATACCGATATAAATGCTTATAAAGAAACGCCAGAGGAAATGTAATTCCGCTACCAACCTGGATAGAACAAAGGATAAGGATGACGATAGAGGGATGGGCTTTTAATTTTTCAATAAAGATAAAGATCCAACGCCTGGCAAAAGTATAATGTCAGGTGATTGCTTTACATATTTTGTCAAATGTTATATCTTATTTTTCAACACGGACGAAGCACCAGCTATATTAAATATATTAAATTAGTTCAACATCAGCCCATGATAACTGTGACGTCACTCTACACCCTAATAAACAGAAATGTGTTTATTTACTGAATTTTGTAGTCAATGCCCACTGAAGATAATAACTACAACTAATCTAGTTGTAATTTTTGTGATCAACAAATGACTAGGGTTCTTAAATCATTGTGGCTGGAACTCATATTCAACGACAAAAGCATATGAAGGGGATTCCAGTTATTATAGAAAATCGAATAATGTCTATAAACGCCTTAACTGTTATGAACCTTAACAGGTTCCGTTAAAAGTTTATGTTACACTGGTCTAACGAACTTAATCATATCGCTTCAAGGTTAATGTGAATAAAATAAAACTGTCGATCAATTATTGCCTATAATTTTCCTTTGCGGAATAATTTTTTAGCCTCACAATCTCGAAGCACACAAGTCACGACTTATTCAAATTTACTTTGCAACAATCATGACACAGTTCACGTTGAACATTATTTTTATCCGTGTAAAATATTCTTATTATGATAATGGTTAATTCTTGACATATTTTATATAATGCAAGCCCACGGCAATACGGCCGACACTATGTCTAATAAATTTATGGGCCTTCATTTTCATGTTGATCGGCGCTCGAAATAATAAGCGGCGCGCTTCGGGCTCCAGCGCGTTTCACCAACACCCAACTCGACCCAACATACTTGCACTTGCATGTCCGTAATATTAACTATTTGGACTATTAGGGTAAGTTTAAGGCACACTTCTATGTGTCAATAATGTTGAACGTTCAGCGTTTCATATCTTACTCACTCTAATTTGAGTGAATAGAGAAAAATATTACTATTTATCATCGACATCATCATCTGAGCCGCAAAACGTCCACTGCTGGACATAGGCCTTCCCCATAATTTACCAATAAGACTACTCCTGCTACTACTTTCCAAACCCAGACCAGAGTCAACTTTGAAAAGTTCATTCCCAAAGTTGATTCTGCCGGGAATCAAACCCGGGTACTCTAACGGGCTTGTTAAAAAAAGCAGTTAGAAGTACTTTAAAAGTACGAAAAGTAATGCATACTTACAGTAGGTATGCATGTATAAATCGATAACTTATAAACACACATGTAGATATGTAACATAACATGTAAGTAAAAACTGGAAACGTTTTGTTAGTGCGTTTTATTGGTAATTTCAAAACACTTCACACGATAAAAGACAAGCTCAATAAATGGTGGGAGAGATAAAAAATAAGTAAATACTCTAAGTTAAAAGGGAGCAAGTACGGAAACTGCACTCGGTGCTCAATGGACTGGAAATGTCGAAGCGAAAACGTCGACTGAGAAAATACATGTTTTTGATGTTTTGTAGCTCTTTTGTTCAATTTTGTCTCGGCTAAAGACATACATAGTTTCACGCTTGCAAAAACGTTTTCTTAGTTCTTAGGTGTTCTCTCTAAAAATAGATCAAAGAAGTTCACCTACCTACATCAAACTTCTAACAAGATAACCTATCACTCGTAACTGAAATCAATTTATTAGAAGTTTATTTATAATTCAAATATTACTTAACTATTCAATAACTCTTCAATTAAAACTGTTGATTTTAACTAAGTATTAAAATTTTACCAAGTAAAAAATAGCTCTTTTTCAGTACCTACAATTTTCCCACACGGATTAAGTTATATATGCCTTAAAAAAAATTTTTTAAACTAAAATATAAGCAAATAGGCTATCACTGAAATGCGTGAAGCGACACGTCACGTGACTAAGAGGACATGTCGCCATGCGATGACAGCGTCGCTTTACGTTTTCATATTATTTTTTAAAAAATTTTAAAAATTACTATTAAAGGTACATTTTAAAAATATTCAGAAGTATTTTAATTAATTTTTTCAATAAGTTTTTTAGGTAAATGGCAAAAGGTCGTTATTGTTACAATTAGTATACATTAATTACTAGAAAATATCTACAGCCTTCTTTAACTGTAAATAATATGATAACGTATCGTAATTTAATGTAAAAAAATTCATAGGTGGGACAAATTGATTGAAGGTTATTGAGCAATGAATCATGTCGTAAACGCATTCATTGAAACGTTATTGGTTCGGGCACGTGCACGCTCATCGTATAGATGGAAGGGCAGAAAGCAAACGGCACTTTTATGTAAATAACTCCATTTATCCGGCAAAATATGGCCGGCGCATCGACTTGTCCCGGAAATGAACCACTCCAAGGGCATGTCAAACGGAGTTGTCCCTATTCGTGTTAAAATAACGACATAAAAAACTTGCTTTGGTTTGTCTCTTAGAAGTCGAATCGTGATGCAACGATTTTTTTTTAAGATTAAGGGTGGCAGACAGAGTGATAAAGCGTTGGTAGAAAGGTGGCAGCCTTCACAACCTATAAGACAAAAGTAGAAGACGAAAATTGAGGAATATGCTAGCCTCTTGCTAGCCTATATTTCATGCACTAAAATTTAATACATGCGCCGTAAATTCATGGTGGCCTCCTTTGAGAAAAGATTTTGCGATTCTTTAAAAATGTTCAAGTTAATTTATACAGACACATTATTTGTTTATAAAATTCATACTAGAGACCCATGCGATTTTGTTCTGCAAACTATATATACAAACCTTCCCCCGTTGTCGCTCTTTCCATTAATGAAAACCGTATCAAAATCCGTTGAATGGTTTACAAGAAGTTAGTGGAGAAATAGACAGACCAGGACAGACAGACAGACAGACAGACAGAACATGGAACATATATTTTATTTTATAATATGTATATATATAGAACGCTCAAGTGCTTAAATTAAATGTAGGTACTAATTAATAGACATTTTATTTAATAAATGAAGTAGTTTTTATCACGAACTTATTTTATAATAATTAGTATATATTGCCTATATATTCCCTAATGCTGTCACCATAGATACATATATAGAGACCGGAATATGTGCAACATATATATAACATATACCTACTAATAGAGTAACTTATAGAGTCATTGATTAACAAACGACTCTGGAATTTTTTCAATAATTTCGGACACCTGTCTCCTTACCACGTTTGTTGCCAGTGTAATTATAATATCAGCAATAAGTGAGTAATAACATCATTTATCTTGTCGATATAATATTCTTATGTAAATCATCTGATACGAACTGTCGCATACCAAACGAGACAGACGTGTTTGAAATGACTGTAACATGCAATTTCCCCTCAATCGACGATGAATGACAAAATTTACTGATAATATGTAAGATTGTGTCGTTGAAACAATCTCATCATTATCATGGACGAGCTCGTTGGTTAAGTTGTTATAGTGTTAGTTCTTTGGCTCTTGTTCAAGAATCGAAGACTGAATTGTGAGGTGTATTTAGTTGCGTGATGAGAAGCATGTAGGTATTAGTCATGAGAATAGTGTTAGTAATATGTACCTATTATCATTTTCTTAAAGGACAACATTTTGACAAGACAGGTATCTTCCATTTTAAAGTTAGTAGTGTCTCTTGATTGCAGCGGTATTCTCGGCATGAAATGTCAAGCATACCTACAGATAAATTGTTAGTTGGCAAGCTGGAATAAGCTGGAATAGGTATATGTCAACGACGCCGAGAGCGGCAAGCGCACGCATAGTTCCATGTGTACGCTGTTAATGCGAAATTACTATAATTTGGCGACGGTGTTTGGCGTCTTTAAACGTCAGCCTCTGGAAAGGCGACGGAAGCCTGTCACAGACGCAATTACAGTACTGAGAATTGGCATTAGTTCGCCTGGCTGAACTATTTATGTAAAATAAGAGCAACCTCTCGTACGGGGAAACGGCTATTGCACGCATCGCTCATTAAGCAGTTGAGAGTAATTTTCAAGGAGAAGAAAAAGTTGGACGAGTCTCGCCACAACATCGCGTGGTCAATTAATGCCGAGCGCAACTCTCCCGACCAACGGTAGTTTCACGCACAAAGCTAAATAACACACTCTACTTGTGTTTAATTGCACATATCCTTCACTAGGATAAGTAAAGTCAACTGGAATCCGTAGTTGCCGAAGCAGGTTTCAGTAAAATGGGGGTTGCGACTTGCTACATTGACGGCGCCCCGATATTATACCACCTCATCAACGAATTAGTCGGTGTTCAGTTAAGTCTACCGTTTCTGTTGCTGATTATTAACTTAAGTTAAATATTTATGTTTAAAGAATGTAGGTATAGGTATACTTTTCACACTTTACTGCAGTTTAATTTTAGCCTACAAGAATGAAAGATTATAGGTAATATGGTTAAAACAGATAGATTAAGGCGCGATTTCACCATACTCTGTTAGTATTTAACATCGCTGTTAATTCATTTAGCGCTGTCACTCGCATACTGTAAACGTCTGTTAAATGACTTAACAGCGATGTCAAATACTAACAGAGTATGGTAAAATCGCGCCTAGGTTTATGACAATGTGACAATTTTATAGTTGAATAAAAATATTATGTCTCATTACATACATATGAGGTATATATAGAGTTTATTCCACGTCTTTTCACATGGCAGTACCAAATATGCAAGGTGCCACTTCTTTTTTTAGACAAAATATTAAATTAAAAAAAAATTGTGTACTAAGAGTCAGCACAAATTGTTAATGATCTCAAGTAAATGGCCAATGGCCAATACCTTTCTAATTTATCTTCACTATTACTCTGGCCAAAGTAAGATTAGTTATTTTGATAATACGTAGTTAATATTAAGTATATAATGAGCAAATGAACCGCAAGGCGTCATTGTCTTATCTAGATTAGTTCAATAAATGTTAACCTACATAAGTACAAACATGAAGTGCTTATTAAAAGCATATAGCAAGCAAGCAAAGCAAGCTAAGCGTTTGAGTATTGAGCCATTATTGAATAATATCACGGCGGATTTTAGTGCATAGAGATTTTGTCGATGAACTAAATCCGTTAGCGCCACGCCATTTATTTATTTATTTATTTATTTATTTATTTATTTATTTATTTATTTATTTTCAAGGAAAACTTACAGTGATATTTTTACAAAAATTTACTTATAGGGTATTTGACTACAATGAATATAAATCAAACTATAACCAACTATAGCTTAACAAAAATTTAAACAAATTTAGTCAACACCTTACTTTAAAATATTTATGATTAGTTGAGAAATCTATACTTACTATTATATAAAGCTGAAGAGTTTGTTTGTTTGGTTGAACGCTTTAATTTCAAGAACTCCTGGTTCGAATTGAAAAATTATTTTTGTGTTGAATAGTCCATTTATCGAGGAAGGCTTTAGGCCATATAACATTTTGAACGCGGACGAATTCGCGGCATCTGCTAGTCATTAATAAAATAATTAAATTTTCATGTTTGACCGTGTGATTGCAAACGCACGTTATTGGCTGACTCTGTAGTGACGTCACATGCTTGCTTAGGCATACGCATGATACCTACGCATGTATGGCGAGTTTAGCGTCTTGACGGCTTTTTAATTCATTAAAACATTGAGTGATTTTCATAGAAAATAGATACATCCACTAAGAACTAATCAAATTAAAAATGTATTATCCTACAAACAACAATGTGACATGTTATAAATAGGTGAAATAAGTAAACATAACCTGTTCGGATAGGTTCGGATGTTGAATTTGTGTAAGTATTGAAATAGAAGCGTGACTGGCAATATAGTGTGCGCTTGTGCGCCTACGCACGTTCGACCGACCACCGCCACAGGCCTGACACCACATCAACTTGGTTCCGGTGAAACGGGTTTTCCAATTTCAAAATACAGGTAAGTAGACCGCCTTTTATTTACACTTTATTTCATATAACAATGGGGTTTCGTTCAAAGAGTCTCTGGTTAACTATATGACTAGATTGTCATATCTAGTCTCTGGTTATCAATGTACAATTGCAATGTTTTTGAGCGTACATGATATTCAATGTGACTTCGTTAACTAAATATGTACGTACATAATGATATTAAATAAATAAAAAATATGTCTGTATTATTAAGAACAAAAACGTATTTTGATTTAAATTAAGTAAATCTTAAAAAATTATCGTTTGCTTTTTTTTTGTTACAAGCAAATCTCCAAATGTCTGGATCATTCTTATGCAACTTATACGAGTATTCAGCTATCTAAAACAATTTCTATGCAAAAAAAATTATATGTTCTTAAAGATTCCAACTATTTATAAATATAAATTGCATATTTTAAATAATATTTTTGTAGCTAAGTATAGTATAGGTATTTAAGTTAATAATTATCTCAAAACCAATGTATATTGTTGTTAATAAACAAATAATGCTACTGTGTAAATTAGTTATTGAGTGTAGTACCTATATTACATTATATATCCATCCATTCCGTAAATAATGTTGGATTGGTATCACGAAAATCCTATAAATATAGTCCACGTAGGTATACATATTATTAGTAATGCCATTGTTAACTAAAAACTTAATTTATATATTACTAGCTACCTGCCCTCGGTTTCGCACGGGTGCAATTATTTTCTGCAAATTATATACACAAGTGTTTCACGTTTATCGCTATTTCCTTTAGTGAAAACCATATCAAAATCCGTAGGGTTGTTAAGAAGTTAGCAAAGAAACAGACAGAGGTGGACATCGACATCGACTAGCTGGTGCCCCCGACTTCGTCCGCGTTGAAAAAGAGAATATATGAGTAATAACGCCTGACATCGTTATCGCTGTGACGACGGTGGCGCCGCCACGCGATTTTAATTAATTAGTACATATAAATGTACTAATTAATTAACATTTTATTTAATTAATGAATTAATCATTAATAATTGCATCAAAATGTGTTACTTTAACAAAATAATTTAATAATTATGTACATAGTCCTTTTTCTACTGTTTAATGATGTCGTATTCCACGTATATTTTCAAATCGTTGTTATTACACAATTATCTAATATTTACCTATACTTAATATGTAATAATATTATGTATCTAATACCTAATGTATTAAGTAACACAATTACCTAATATCTATCGGCTATGTGGTGTTCACTTTGTTTTACCGCAAAACCTAATTGAAGCCGTACTAACGTCGGACGCATCAATCACTCCGCCCGACGCAACAACGAAAACACTGTTAGTTTTGCCGCCGAATTATTAATTACATTCTAACAAAAAACACTCACACACGAAGCCGAAACACATAAATTTCTTCCTTTTTCACCGCACAAAGGAACCGAGGGCCCCATACAATAACGCTAAACAGATTAGACGTGTCCGCCGCGGCCGTCATGGCATAATTTTTGGCGCCAGTAGTCCTGCCTCTAGATTAAACTAATACGAAAAGGAAATTGAGTAGAAAATGGACGAAGGCTCTATGTGTCATTAAGAATTGGTCACGGCGCTCGAAAGCGCCGTTCTGCTTTTTATTTATTTGACTTCACTTAATTGAATTAACAATTTCGGTAGTTTTTACGAGCTGTTAGAAATGTTTCGGAACGAAATTTAATGTGTAATTTTCGGAGGATAACAATAACGTTTATGGGTTCGATATTGCTTCGTTAACTTGTAAATTATGTGCGCTTCTATTTAATAGTACTAAGTATTAAGTTCCTTAGTTTTTTTTTATTAACTTCTTATCTATACTTATAAAACCATTTGTCTTGGCTGACTATTAAGACACAGCTAAAACTACCAAGTCTAGAAATCCTATTTTTTTTTATTTTACAACGTAAGCATCCGCTAAGAAAAGATTTTTGAAAATTTCAACTCCATGCCAAGCCGAGGTCAGGTCACCAGTTAAAAACACAAAAGTTACTAAATATATTGCGAGTTAAATATAAGACTTTTAATAGTATATACAAACACTAACATTTCATAGGTAAATTATACTAAATAACTATCATAGTCAACTCAAAATAAGCAGCCTGTAAAAAGTTTATGAATTCACATATATAGGTATACATTACGATACTTGTACCTTGTACTGAAATATTTATAAACAGTTTTCGTCAAAAAAGTCGTTCTATTATTCAAAAGTTTCAGCCGAACTACAGCCTACATTTCAATTATTATTCAAATAGTGGAAACGTAAAGGAAATTTACGATAATGTTTTATGTAGAGATATAATAGAGTGGGTCCAAAGGTCCACTCTACCCTATAGCGATGGTCGCTATGAATAGTAATAGACCTCGAGGTTCCCTCTCCTGGGGACGCTGGTTCAATCGCGAGTAATGCGCCACTTATGGTGCGTGCTAAATCGACAATACCCCTGGGGCGATCTGTCTTGTGACTAACAAAGCGTTTTATGAACTGTCCCATTTTGGTTTGTTCTAAAAATGAGAGGTCATTAAAGCTAAATTTTGTTGCTATAACCTCTGTTGGAGCTAATCTCATAAGAAACACATCAGAAACATGTTATAATATATTTTCAATTTATTGTCACTACTTGTAGAAGATATATCCACAAAGTGTATAAACTCAAAAATAATCTGTTAAGCGCCATCTATCTGTGGAACAACTTAGGATATAACTTCTGTTAGCAGCGACCGTTGGATTGAAGTGATTGACGTATTTAAATAGCGAACACTGGGGTGTATTACGATCTGTAAGTTTTATAAAAAATAATATTTTCTTTGCAAAACTATATCTATTGGATATTGGATAACTATTATTATTATTGCATATTGCATATTAACTATTAATGGATATTATCTTGAAAAAGTATCAAATTTGGATTTTTAAGTGTTAGCTAGGCATTTAAATTTTGCTGGAAAATGAACATTACACACCCCAGTACGTACTACATAAAGAGAAGCAAAACACATCTCGAGATGAGGTCCACCGAAGGTTGTGTTCAGTGGTAACGTCGCTGTTGTGTAAGATATCTGGACTCACATTCATGAGCAGGTCCGGTGAGGAAGAGCCCTTGCCGCTCATGGCGTCTGTGGTGGTGGCGCATGACACATTCACAGCACTCGCGAGGCGCGACGCAGGCGGCGCGGGCGGTCTGCGTGCGCCGAGCGACCGCGACTGCCGCCCGACGGCCCCCACCGTACGACGCGAGCCCCACCGCTACCGGCTGCCTCATTTCTCACTATAATTTGCGTGCTGCTCGTTTTTTACCATTATTACTCCCTCGTTTTGTTTTACGTATTATCGAGTGCATCCCGCTCGCACCGGCCGCCATGCGCGGCGACTCGCCGAGCGCCGCCCAGATAATAGCCGCATGCAATTACACCTCTCGCCCGAACCACAACATTGAGCAGCGGGAGCGCTCTTCCTGGCGCCATCTAGCGGCGAGAGGCTGATTCAATTTATTTTTAATTCTAATATCATTTCAATTCCATTTCTAACTAGTTCCAGCGTAGTACCATATTACCTAATTTTTTAATTTGAATCCTTAAAATAATAGTTTTAAATAAATAAACCATTGAAATTATCAGTGGTCTATGTGAGAATTGAAAACTAATAACGCGATATCTGACTGTATTTTTGTGTGAAAAAAAAATTAATTGCATCTATCTACTTACGATGGCTAACTGTTTTGCAACGATTACAATCAAGCAGATTAGCAGATTATTGTGCTATTGAGCCTTAAAGATGTTACCTTTACTTTTCAATAAATATGTAAAATGTAACTATTTTAAAATTGTATTGAATTTTCTATTCTGAATTATAGAATATCTTAAAAATGGCTGACAATATTAAGATATATTATAAATATGTTTGATACTAAGTTTTAGTGAAAAAAACTAAATTTTTAGAAACAATCACTAGGTATATATAAATGTTTTTGCATGTACAGAATTTCGTGAATTGGAAAATAAGTGCTCTTTTTACACTAAATTGCATTTATAATCTTTTGTCTCATAATGCTGTTAATTAATTTTATAGCTTTTTTGGGTACTTAAGATTATAAAGTGTAACACTTAATGCATTCTTGTTCACTACACTAATTCTGCTAGTTGTTACTAATTTATAAATTCATGATACTTAAATTCTTTCACATTGTAAGGTGGTTTCTTCACCTTTTGCCCTTCTTTTGATGTCTTGCATATTTCTTTTGATCGTGCTTTTTTGCATATGTTTATCCTATCGTTTACTGAATAAATGTCAGTGTGTTTCTTTGCATTTTCAATGCTGCTATAAACAGATGGAAACTGTGTCGCAAAATTTCTAAAAGCATTTATACGATTTTGCATGAATGACTTTGTTGGTTCAAAAGAAAAATGTTACAAGCAAAACCTAATATACTATATTAAATCTATTTTAGCTGTTGATTTTATTTTTAATTTAGTAGTAAATGTGAAAACAATTAAAGTGTGTAACAAAATATTTAAATATTTTTAAAAAGTTTACTGCAAATATAAATGTTTTTTATGTTTATGCAGATATTAAATCCTAACTGTCTTTCAAACTTGAGACCTAATTAAATATGATACATTATTTTTCTTGAAGAAGAATATACAACTGTTGGGTTAGCATGCAGTTATGAGCTTTTGGCTATTCGTAGTGATATTAAATTACTGTTAAGTTGCTTTATGATACAGACTAAATCGACAACCAAGCTATGTATCAAAAAAACGGGTTAAGCTACCTTGTAGGTCTTAAGACGGTGATTCTAGTGGTGTACATAACTATCATTTTTGACGAGTTATGTACACCATTAAAATCGCCGTTCTATGTTCGAGTTTTTGCATTAAGGGGACGAAATAGGAATAGACGAATATTGAGTAAAGTAGAGGTGAAATCTTTAAAGCAATTGGTGTATCCCCTTAATTGTTATTGATACAAACATTTCTCCATAGTAAATTATGTAATTAATAATTTATCTTTCACACGAAAATAAAGTCATAGGTCTTAAAACAAAAATAAATATATGCGTGTGTGTGTGTGTGTGCAAACACCTTATGTACTTCATTACTTTATTATTCATTATTTTTGTCTTATTTCCATTATTAATACTTTATAATTTATTTATTAAATTCAACTTTCTAAATTCCAATTAGTATATTATACCTACTCATCAATACAATACAAACACTCTTTTAGATATAAATTGAAAAAAAAAAAAAACTTAAAAGTTATCGCAATTAATAAAAAAAAGCATAATTTACTATAATTATAAAAATACATCACAGTTATAAGTACCTAGTTTCATTAATATTTAAAAATTACATACCTAATTAGGTATGTAATTACGTAATTACGTAGACGGTCATTCGTAGCACGCGTAGCGGATGCTACATCTCGTAGAGTTTCTTCTGTTTTGATTGTAATGAATTATTATTAGTACCTATCATAAAATCAATACTAAGTAATTAAGAATTATAATAGATAATTTCGCCATAGTTGGTTACTCTGAAGCTTAAAAGTTACCTACCTAATATTATATTTTAATTAACAACTTTCTCTCTACTTACAAGTTGAGAAAAAACTTGAAACAAACACATAGATAGATAGAAACGGTTGTAGGCTTCTATACAGACATGAAGTATAGAAAAGTGCGTTTATAAAGACAGTCAACGTATAAGGAAGTGAATTATGCCTACGTCATGTAAAAGAATTAAGTACATATCTATGTGTATTAAAAATAAAGCCTATGTATTAATGCCTACGTATTAAATATAAAGCTTTCTAAAAATCACATACCTACCTATGTAAGTGTATAGGTATGTAAAAATCGCATACCTATCGCATCGAAAAATCTACAATCAGCGCTTTAAGTTTACACTTATATTGTTCAGAACAAATGGACTTATGTATAAGTTTTTTTACTTTTCAATTAGGGTTTTGCATAATTTTATGTATGTGCATGTTAATAATCGTTGACACGTTGTATCTGCATTTTTATTTCATTAAAATAATACTTAATATAGCGTTATTTAAAAACGGTTGTATTGTGTTTGACATTTAAAATTGTAATTGGTGTTAATAAAATTATATGACTTCAACATTTTTTTGTCCTCATAACACTGTGTGTTCAGATTTTATTTTTTATTTTTATGTAACATAGGTTTGTAAATACCTACTTCCTTTCATCTGTCATGGATGGATAATTATGTAACTAATAAAATAAACATTACTGGACATCAAATATGTATGTAATTGTATCATGACTTTAATACAATTTAATAAAAAATAATTGAGTTTGTAGTCGGTTTCTTTCTAAAAATTTAATTTTCAAGGAAACAAAATAATACTTAGATGTTTAATTTATTTAATATTTATTAACCAAATAAATATTTACAAATTAAAGTTCTATCGAAAAGGCACATAAATTTACACAATTTAACATAATAAAATCACAATGGGCGTGGTAAGTGGTAACTTAATTTGAATATTACATTATGGCAAGATGAAACAGACAGTCTTTAAGACGAGAATGAGTGAAAAAGTTAAATATTTGCACAGACTATGCAATACAGCAAACCTTCAGAATAGATGATTTCTATAGTTAACTAGATAAATGTATTCACTGACCAAGACCAACTGCTGTTGGGAAGTTGTAGTGTCCCTGAAATACCGCATAGTTATCTTTTGTGGCGCACTGGTATGTTCCGAATGGCCCTGGATACTGTTGGTAAGCACGATTATCCCTAACAGAAGGTCGAGGATAAATATGCTCTTGTCTAACCTCTGGACACCATCCCATGGAACCAGTAGTCCCCATTGAACCTAGAACACCACTACCGAACACTGTACTACCGTTGTAGTTATTTGAAGCACTTGACACTACATTAGGAGCGACCACGCCATAGTTCAAAGACATCTGTTTCGGCGGTAAACTTGCTACTGGAACTGTCCCGTGGTTCGTGCTGCCGATACATCTGTCTGATGTCACTAGAGTTTCTTTAGGATGAGGAGCTGGTTCGTCTTTTGAATCAGCGGCCTTAACTTGTTCATCCTTTTCTTCGCCGGTCTTCTTGTTCTTCCGTGACACGTTGGCGTGAGTCTTGACATGTTTCGCAAGGTGGTCAGAACGCATAAAGCGTTTCGTGCAAAGTTGACATGCGAATCTCTTCTCGCCGGTGTGAGTGCGTAGATGCCGTTGTAGTTCGTCGGACCTCGTAAACCTTTTACCACAGAACAACCAATTGCAAACGAAAGGTCTTTCTCCGGTGTGCCAACGAAGATGCGCTTTCAAGTGTGACGTTTTACCGTACACTTTGCCGCAACCAGGCACATGGCAGACGTGTTCTCTTTTAGCGCCATCCTTCCCGTAATTAGGTCCGAGACCGGCGGCTTCGGTGAGACAATTAGGGCATCTGCACTTGGCGCAGCGTCGCTGCAATTCTCTAGCTTCTTCGGCTGCAACGGCTGCAGCTGGTGGCCAGTAAGCAGGATATTGAGGCGGATATGGTTGCAGATCACGCCAAGTTGCCGGACCGCACCACGCGCCCGAAGAAGCACTGCTGCATGAAGAGAGATCTGACGCCGGAGACAAGGTATCACCGCGTCCGTATGTACCGTATCCACTCATCATATTCATCATCTGTTGAAGAAATAATTACTTTAATTAAAATCGTTAGACAAACATGCCATTGATGTGGCGTGGTGTTTGGAGAAATTGAGATGGGATGCAGGTATCGTGATAAATGCAAAAGGATACACCTAGTAATTTGCAAAAGGATACGCATGCATATAAATATGTACACCTAGTAATTTTCCAAAATTGACCTCATATGGATTTGAACCCGGAATCCATATGTCATAGGGCTAATGCCTTAGCCATTCGTTAATTCCAAATTATATTGTAACTAACGAGCCGCTCCCGGCTCCGGTACATTTTTTTCTGAAATTTAATTTCTGGAACCCCTTCTTAGTTTGAAGTTCATTCCATTAGTGAAAACCGCATATAAATATGTACAGTAGCTTTTGAGATTATCTCGAACATACATATATACAGACAGATAGACGCGGCGGGGGATTTTGTTTTATAATATGTTAAGGATTGCATTCGAGCTTAAAATTTAAAATAAGTACCCGAAATCGTAAAAGTTATTAGAGATAATACTATGGCGATAATGTAGGGCGGTTGAAAGTAGGCGGGCGGACTAACCTGTTGCGCGGGCGGATCCACGTACTGCATTTCCGGTGACGATATGGTGACAACGTAGCGACGAAAGCCTTCCAACTGGATAATTACAGGGCGGCGCACCGCTCGCGCCGAGACGTTTTTAATAACTGGCTTGGGGAATAGACGTAACAAGCGGTTGTCACCTCCCCCTTGCCCCGCAGCCCGAGGGTGCCCCGTAAGCGGCGCGCGCGCACCCCTGCCCCTGTACCCTGCCCCGCGGCGCAGCCTCCGACACATCCCACCCTGACCGTGAGTTATGAGATTACGAGCTAAGCTCTCAGAATGAGAGACCAGTGAAAGAGACAAACGATCTACAACAAAGGTAATGTTTACATTGTACTCATCAAGGTTAGACGAAATGTAAGTATAAAAGTCAAACTAATAATAATAATCAAATATCGGTTTTATACCTTATTTAATTAATACAATTCAGTAAATATTCATAGTTTAATTTATTATTAAGTGTTAAAAATAATAAAATTGAAAATGAAAATAATTAAGCGAGCAATAGATAATTATAATATTATATCCACATATGAATGTAAGCTATGAAAGTTGTAACAAAATTATTAGAAAGTTTTAAATCAGTTTTATTTTAAATCAAAATAAATATCTAGACGACAAACCTATTTCAAAATAAATTGCTTCACATACATATATACACCTACAATACATAATACACATTTTCTTCTTCTAAACCAAGAGAATAAAAGAGAAAGAGCGATGAACGAGGGAGGTTTGTGTACTTATTATAATTTGCAGGAAAAATGTGTGAAGCTGGGGGCGGGTCACTACGTTAAGTTACGATTAAAATTAAAATAAATTGTTATTATACCAATAACAGAATTTCAATCAGTACAAACGTTTTTTATTATTAATTACAGAACATAGGTATGAGTAGGTAAGAACCCTTTTAGAAAACCTCATATGTGCCCTTTTCGAAATGATATGTAGAATCGCATTACCCAACGTTCTTAAACGGTCAGCTCCTTTAACTTTTACAATATGGCTAACACATTTGAGAGGTACCTATCTCGGTTTTCGAATTGTGAGGCGCTCACTTAATGTATTTAATTTTTTCTCTATTTCGGTCGGCAGTTCGCGGCAGACACATGATTTATGCATATCCGAGCGGAGCCAAACCTTTAATTACACGTTGTTAAAATATGGCAGTTTGTTAATTCATTCCCTGTGCTTTTGTTTCACTAAACACCGCGCTCCCTAGAGAACTACCTCTACATTTCCTTTTCGTTCACGACCAATCTTATTATTTCTTTTTTATTTAACTAATTGCCTCTTTTCAGACTGACAACAGTTTCTGGCCTAACAAAGTTATTTTTGCTTTATTTATTTTAATAATGTGGTGAAAACATTCTCTTGACTAAAAACTGGAGTTAAAATTACATATGAAGGGCTAAGACTATATACCTACGTACATATATTGGTTTGGTAGTTTAGATCAATGATGACAGGTATATATAATCTTAGTTATGTACCTACAGACAGACAGACAGACAGACAGAGTTACTTTCACATTCATAATATTAGTATGGATATGGGAAACTCGGTTGATACCATCGAGCTTCATATTGAATTCTCTTATCGACTTCGCTAGGACAACAATAACGTCGGCAAACCGAAAGTGAGTGATAACTCACTCGAACCGACATGGTGGCTAAAACTTAAAATAAATAGATATGCATCATCAGCCTGTGTCTCTCCACTGCTGGATGTAGGCCTCTCATATGCAAACATTTAAATTACAAGTATTTGAGTCATTTCCCCATTCCTTATCCTACTATAGTCGGCACTTCGGCAGCGCATTTACGTACCTGTAGCGTTGCTTGTTTTATAGGCGACGACAGCCACCTACCATCAAAGGACCGTCAGCCTGTCTGCCGACCTAAACATATAAAAAAAAATTACAACCATTATTTGCATTCCACTTGTCTTGTTCTTGAAAGAACAACCCTATTGAGTATATTCCATGAAGTAAACGCAGCTAGTCGTTACCGTTCGCATAATAAATGTTCCCAGTTATCATCCTTTAAAAAGCTCTAAACCTGTCGACATGTTTACGATCGAAAAGAACAAAAGGATACGGCGCAAGTTGCAGACAATGCAGTGCGTTGCTACTGTTATCCTACAATGGCCACATGCAGTGGACAAAACTGGATACTAATGCGTTATGATCACTCTCCTACCTAACGCCATAAATCTTTGCGCTACTGTGCTTTTGTCTGTTCTGGCTCAAAAAAGTAGGTACCTTTCGGCAGCCTTTAATCATTTTACGAGGACATGGCAGCGCAGTGTCCGTGTGCAATTAAAAGATTTTGCCGACTCGCCGATTTGTGTTTTCATATTCATATTCAAAGATAAACATGTTCCATTGAGGTAAGCTTTTTATAAGTTTATGTTATAATATTAAAATAAAGAGACAACGATATTCTATTAAAGATACGAATAAGTAGACAGTTCTAGGCACTGTTTAAAGTTGTGCAAGTACTTACAAGAAATATCTGCGTTTCCGTTCAGTGTATTTTACATTAATTACAGGTTTCAGATAACGTGGGCGGGTAATTGGTTTTATCGCACGTCGTCCTTCTTCCTGTCTTTTGGCCAAAGTTGAATGGGTCCGGCTTAACGGGCGGCTTGAGAAAGAATCGGAAAGTGCGCGCGGTGCGGTGTCAAATTGCAAGGTATTGTGCGCCATACAGCCAGCGGGGCACCCACGCCATGAGAACTTCAATTTATTGAGAAGTTCAATCGCTCATGAAAAATGCACTTGTACAAACAATTAGACGTACGTACTCGTAGTAGCAAATAAATTAGACTGTAAAATTTGTGTCATAGGAAAAAATATTGGTAGAATATCTGAGTATTATTAAACATTATTAATAATTAAATTTGAAAATAAATATAAATATATATGAATAATAATATACTGAATATTATTTAACCATGCCTTATTTACTTAATGACTAACACAACTTAGTTCTTTATCAGACTAGGGCCTCGTTCACCAACAACAAGTGTTGACTAGTTACTTTTAGAAATAATTTTATGTTTTATTAAATTATGCACTCGGTTTACTGCATCCTTCGATAGGCGAATTTTTTTATTATTTTCTTTTTAATGTTTGGGATTTTTACCGTACAAACAAAGGTATATCACCTCCATCGTCCCCGGTGACTTTAAATGGCGGTTAGCCTTTTGACACTTTATTCAGAGATGTTGAGTAGTCTCAAGTAGGCTAACCGCCATTTAGGTAAAGTCACCGGTCACCCCATTAATGATTGTTCTCCGCTAGCGTTTAAAACTAAATTAAATAATAGGTAGGTATCTATTATTAAATTTAATTAATAATAGATACTTATTAAAGCATAGGCCTTCAAACCACAAGATGGACAGACGACTGTGGATCCAGGATTCTGACCGGTAAAAGACATGTCTACACTGTTTCTACCAAAAGATGAAACAAGTACAAAACAGGTTGCAGGTTCGATACTGGGCGGGCCATATAGTATTTAAATGAACTTTTATACCTACCAACTCCCATATAGGTACTATTTTGAAAAGTAGATTCTTACGTCTAAACAATTGTATGTCGCCCTTATAAGAAAAATATCTAAAGCAGAAATTGAATCCACAGACATGTAATAGATAGGCAAAGCCGTGAGTGAGTGAGCATTTTTTTTAATTTGTATACGTTTGTAAAGCCAACCTGTACCGCGCATTGTCATTTAACAGGTACATCGGGTGATCATGTGACAGCTAACAATAAGATTTCACTCCTTTACGAGATCCATAAGCGGAATTCCGATCAGATAAAATCCAATGTCCGCAAAAATAGATACAATGGCAATATAAAACCTGTTCACTATTGTCAGTAGCATTTCAGCTTTTTACCTCCTTTGTAGCGAAATGATATCATGTTTCTTAAAATCTATAAGACTTTATAAATGCGATTATTACGTAGTTAAAAAATGGGCGACCTACCTGCCTACTAAGGGAACGTGTTGAAATCTTCAAAAATATAATAATTAAATATGTTATTCTTTTTATTATTATGTATTTCCATAGATAAAATATCTACTACTTAACCAGTAGGTAAGTAGTATTTTAACTGTGTATGGTACCTATTACTTAATATGATAAAAAACGAATTGCAAATTATTTTGCATCTCAATTATCATTTTTATAGAGATAATTTAATAACAAAAGCAAAGTTTTTAGGTGGAGGCCACGGACTTACGGATCGGAAAGCGCAGCGTAGGACATACCTACCTACCACAAGTTGGACAGACGATCTGTCAAGAGCTGCGAGTCGACGGTGGATCCAGGGTGCCTCTGCCCAGTCCTTTTGAAAAATTATGGGGGAGGTCTATGTCCAGCAGTGGACGTCCCACTGCTGAGATGATATATTATAGCATCATTGCTGGGCACAGATTTCGTTCTCTGTGCTAGGAAATATCGCTTAGGAGAATTTCACAACATCTCTGAAACTAAGTTCGGTCAATACTATACTTAACACTTACTTACTTTTATATATTTGGTTGGGCTGTCATTTCTATAATAGGTATACTTATAGGTACCTACGTAATGGCTTCCAAACAATTTTGTTTCAGATTGTTTGCACATATTTAGGTATGGAAACTTGTACACATAGAAATATTCCATTCATAATAATAAAAAAATACATGTGTAAACTCATAATATCCGTCACCAGTTAGATTGACACGAAAAAAAATTTGGGTAGGTAGAAAATTCTGCGTATCGCAGGCGCCCTGCCGTGTAGCGGCGGCCTTCAAACATCTCCCTTTTGATTTGTGACAGCCGAAATTGCCCTACATAAGTAAAAACTTACCCGAACTCAGTTTATTTAACACAACAACTTGTTCCGAACAGATATGGCCATGTTTAATGACACATTTGACGCCGGCATATCGGACTCATTAAGTCCTCGCAAATTTTTTGCTTTTTCTACCTTTTTTTGCGAATTTTAATTTCTACTTTAGATATTAAACATTTCAAAATTTTAATTTGTCTCCGGTATTTTATTTAAAATTTCCAGTATTTATGAGCGGCGTTACCGCATACTTATTGAATATTTAAGACTCATTGACGATCCTTTTATCAAATATACTTATATAGTCTTTGCACTTTTTGTTTGAAAATCCTCTTAGTGGAGTGGTTGTTTTCGGGTTCGATTCTCCGTAGGACCAACTTTGGAAATAAACTTTTCACAGTTGGCTCTGGTCTAGTTCTGAAAAGTATCAACGTTTCGCAGTTTGGGCAGCCCGTCTGGCGGCAGTAACCACCCCCTTACAGACCCCCGTGAATTAAGATATTTGTGCGAGTTCGGCGAGTGAGTTAAGGGATGCCAGAGATGATTTCCTTATAATCCCTTATCATTAATCCTACTATGGTCGATAGCGCACTTGCAGAACCTGTAGCGTTGCTTGTGTCATAAGCGAATGTAGCCACCTACCATTTAAGTGGACCATCAGCCTGAAGTAACGTGCAAAAAGGACACGTTATCAGCATTTGAAAGATTACTGTCCTTTTGTGATTGCATGCCTCCTATTTCTCTTGTATGAAGTATTATTTTGTATTTCTCTTGACACTTTCTCATGTATAAAGTTGGTCCTTTAGTTTAGTAGTATGTGATCATCACTAACATTGATCATTCTTTGCTTATTGCAACATGCAAATGTGCAAACATAAAGACCGTGTATCAATTTCTATATATTTATTTCATAGCACACGTCACAATACACACATTCATTTTGTATTTACATTCATACACACGTAACAGCTAAACAAGCTGTTGGCATACTTAAATATTATTTTCTTATAATAGAAAACAATATAGACATGTGAGAATTGGAATACCTAGTTTATTATACAGGTTGAGTTTGTAATTACTATCAAAAAAATTTTAGCCTTCAAATTTACACCTAAAAATCCGTTAAATCACTTCCTGTATTATCAGTAGTTACTGTGAACAATATAAAAATGTGAAAGCCGTTATTTTAAAACCATTTTTCGTTTATTTTTTAATAAAATCTATGAAATTTTTAATTATTTAAACAATTTTCATCAACGATTACAACGTAAAAGATTCGATTGGAACTACAAAATCACCTGTATAAATGAAAAAAAAAAAAATAAAAAAAAATAAAATACATATTTTAAATTATTTCAACAGCAAACAATTTCATGTTACACATGTCAAATGGTACATATGTATATTATTTAATATACAACATTGTATTGTACATATTATTGTATATATAGTGTTGTAAGAGATATAGGTAAAAATTAATGTATAATACATAATGTTACATAATAATTATATATTATGTAAGAATTACATTGTCTTTTATCCACCGAATATCCATATGGTTCTTTCGGTAGGTATTAACTAACGTATGAAAAATTTAGATGTAGAAAAGAAAACAAACAAAAAAAATAAGCTAAAGTAATCACTTCGCATGTTACAATAAAAATTTAATTTTACTAAAAATACAGTATTTTAAATGCTAAAAATTATTGTAGAATTTTATAATTAAATAAACGCAAAAAACACAAAAATATAATTCATTGTTTATACAACGCATAATATTTATACAACTTGATTCATTAAGAAGTATTTAAATAAAAAATATTACAAAATTTACAATTGGTAAATTGTAAAACCTACTTCTTTTAAATGTTAAAGAGTACTGGTATGTGTTTCGAGAATGTCGTGGAGCGGACTGTTTTAGTTTGATGCGGCTTAGAACAAATTAACATACATCACACATATACAAATTACAAAATTGTGCAAAAAAAAATTAACTACCAGTAAACATTATTAATATTATTATTGAAAATAAAAAGTCTAAAAACACAAACGAAGAACTAGGAATTTATTTGAAAAGTTTATACAAAGTTTTTATGGAGAAAATTTAATGTATTTATTGTGGATCTATATTTTGCATGCGGGACAAGCTCCTATTAAGCCTTTTAGTATTGGAGATGGGAATTATTAGAACCTAAAAAAATGTGGCGACACCAATTTAACTAGTGAATAATCACTAAAACTTTTAAATTAATATTAGAATAGAATAGAATAAATTTTATTTGCAGCAAAGGACATACAAAAACCATAAAGAGGTAACATATAGAAAGACAAACACAAACGTCCCTCGCCACAAACCGGCTCCAACTCAGCATAATGCAGTTTGTAAAAACCTGCGCTGGTCTTCCGTTAGAGCCAAAATAGCGCTTATCGTCACCCGAAATCCAGTGCAAATTAGTTGAAAGGACATCCCTAAGAAGCTTGCCTACTTTGTGCCAACTTATGAACAAACGCGAGATTTGAAGCCTCAAAAAAAATTCTTCTGGATCAGTTCGTGTGGGGACAACCAAATAGCCCAAGAAGTATGTGAGCCCAAGAAGAAGCTCATCGCCATATCTCTAAGCAGAGACCGAAGGTTTTGTCTGTGCGATGCAAGATCAGGTGGTTAATATGCAGAATCATCAGAAGTATATCATGATGACAAGCTCTATTTAGACCAGCTCTTTCATCTAAGAACTACTCTAGCGAATAGGCCCGTGATTATACTGATGGGCCTCGAGAATGACTGTTTTGGTGGACATCATTACCCTGAATGACGATGATCTCGTAAGGGGCCATCCATAAATTACGTCACAAGAATTTCATGATTTTTTTTTTACCTCTCGCTCGTCCTTGTGAACTTGCCGATAAAATAATATAGTTAAAGCTTTTTGTTTAAATACTATAGATTTTGACATGTGACACTTCGATGACCCCCTTAATTTGTGACGTAATTTAGGTCCCTAAAAGTTGAAACCGTGAAGAGCTGAAACCATCGGGATGAGAGGTATGGGTGATAGGAAATCGTTTCAATTGTTTTCTGGGACCCAGTTGGTTTCTGTTCTTATCCATTCAGTATCCAATTTGCATCTATTGGGGATAACGTTGGCTTCCGCTTATTTTGGCTTTTGGAATGGGATTCTACTAAATTAAATCATTAATCAATAAATTACATATAAATCAATGCTCAACAAACCATTGATCAAGAATAAGTAAATTAATATATTTAAACAGCCAACCACAATCTTTGTGAACTAGTTACTGTATGGAAATTATTACAATACTGTAACAATAATGATGACGTGGCCCCACAGAAAATAACAGAGAGGTGTCAACCAAAAGCCAAAAATGAGCCTCATCGCTGAACACAATTTTGCAATAAATTCGACGACGTGTTGGTTTTATTGCATCGTTTAGAGAGGAGTTTGACGGATTACCCTACAATTACAATTTGACAATTAACCCTTCCGAAAGTTCTATCGGGCTTAAAAAAACACCCTCTAGTATAGTATTTTTAATACAATAATGTTGCAATTGAGGTTTGTTCTATTTTATTTTTTATTAAATAATATAATAATCAAACCATACACAGAAGTCACTAAACGAAAATATTTCAAATAAAAAATTATTATTTTTCACACATCTTTTCAATAATGGAATCATTTTTTGAGATATCTTTTTATAAGTTTTATCCTACCAGATTATGGCGTGCAATAAAAAAGTTATTCATTTAGTAACTTCTCACTCATTGAATATTCTGAACACTGGAAATATAAAATTCTATGCTTTGATAAATAGTTAAAAGAAACAAGAAACTTATAACATTTCATCCAAGGGATTAATTACTGCACGACCCACAAATTATTCACTTCACTTCAATAAATTTCATTAAATTATACTCGTCTTTAAATTAATAATAATGAAATTATAAATTGTACGTATGTATGAAATTAAATAAATATGATATATTGAATTAATTATCCAACTTGAGAGACTACAAGATACATACAATTTTTCCTTAAAGGGATGTGACGCCCTATTCTCATACATTTCATTGGGCATCTGTTCAATGAATATGTCAATTAAACAAACCAGCCCCAAAACTGACCCAAGATGTTATATAATATGTCAAACTATACGCTAATATTGTTTTACTATATCAATATAACATTTTATACATTTTTGACAAGTAGCAACAGTGTGAAAATATTTGGCGGTTTAATTTTTTTATACTAAGTATTCACACTTGCCAACCACATGCAAGAAAAATGTGGCGATGACAAGCAATGAATTAGTTTCTTTATTACTTCAGTTTGAAGTTTAAAAAGGTTTTAATCAAATAATTTTAATTATGAAATATAAAATCTCTTGTTTATTTTTCTCCAAAATAAGGCCACCATCTCTTAACTCGTTATGTTCTAGAAATTCAATGACTTTTATATGCGGGTAAGTCTCCGTAATTCATTCGCAAGTGGGCGAAAGAAGGGAACGAAGAATGCGTAAGCGCCATATTTTTCATGGCGAACTTTAGCGTAAACCTTAACCGTATTTGACAAACAATTTTGTTTCGATCACCAAGTCTAGTAGAATACAAACATAGGTCGTTGTAGAAACTTATATTTTCACGTGGCCTTTGAGTATTTGGCTGTTAAAATTCCCTAGTTTAGTTAAGTTGATGGTGTCTATGAATCGTTTGTGGGTTAATATGAGTGATCACAAAATGACGTACCTAAATTGGGTAAGTGGCTTTTGTCTTACATTAAATTGCATGTTCTAAGGTGTAGTGAACTTATAACTCGTCTCGTAGCAGTGTGTATCTGTTCTTGGAGGGCGCGAGTTTCTTGAAGGTGGAGATGGGCGGAGCGGTCACTTTCACCTCGGATTTCGCCTCTAACTGAGACATATCGGGCCCATAGTGAAACTCCCTGAAAAGTGAGTTTTACTTAAATTTAAAAACAATATAAATACGAATAGTACACACCGTCCACCAATAAAAATGAAGTCTAATAAAAAACTGACACCCCATGTGAGAGGTACCTTTTGGATTTAAGGTCTAAAACGAAACGGAAACGTACCGGAACGAAATATCACCGAAACCCTGTCTAGCATGGTTGAGGTTGACTGATGATCAATGATTTGAGTTTTGAACGAAACCAAATCAGTTCGCTTTGCGTTCGCGTTTGGTTAAAAGTCGGATCCTATAATAATTCAGGTTTACTTTTCAGACAGCTTTACTACACGAAAGCGAAACGAAATCGTTATTATCAAACGAATGCGGGACCAAGGGATCTTCTTGTGATGCGGTCCATCTCCAACTGTGAAAGTTGGCGATAATCTTGGAACAGTCCTCTTTCTCTGTTATTCTTTTGAACAGCTCAACTGCGTTAACTATCCCCCCGTCCACTTTCTGAATTTGACGACTTCTAGCTAACTCAAGGGATGTTGGAGCCCAATCGAGTTCAGCAATGAACTTAGATTCTTAATATTGATTGTTTTTATAAGTGACAAGAGCGATCAATTGGACCGTCAGGCTGCCCGCTGAACTTTACAAAAAAACATGAGTGCATCGGTACAACTTGATAGTGTATAATGTCGGAGTAAAGATCACTCACCTGTGCAGTTTCCCCGAATACAAGTCCTGCAGGAACTGCTTAAGCTTGCCGGGCACCTCCATGTCGCTATACGAAGGGAAAAGGTACATGTGGCGGAACGAGTCGATGGCGATGAGTGGAAGATCAGCTATCGATTTTCCCAAATGATGGAGCGGGTGTTCAAAACGGATGCCATCCGCAGTCAGGAAATTCACATTTGCTGCACAAAGTAATAAGACACACGAGTTTGATTGTTGTTTATCGTAAAAAAATAATGTATTATATATTAAAATCGATTGCTATCATCAATGTGGAGAGGAAGGAGAAAATTGTTTTGATAGCGCGCTATCAACCAAATTTTTTTTACAACTGGAAAGAAAAAAACTTTTGTAAAAGAAATTTCAATTTATTTTTTATTTTTTAATGATTAAAGGCTTCTAATGAAAAAATATGGATTGTTGCTAAAAAACCGTTTAAACTCAAATTAAGGAATAAAAAATAAAAAATTGCCCGTTATCTTGATTTTCAGCAAAAACGATAATTTTAAACATTCCGGACACTAAGAAAAATAAATCGCAGCATCTTGAAACTTTCAGGGTTTTTTCAGGACACATTGAGGTTGAAAAGCTATAGAATATATTTTTCGTATCTGCATTATTTGCAAAGTTATTGCAAGTTATCCAAATATCCTTAAATTTGCAGTTTTTTACCTTTTTTTCGGTCAACATTTTCAGTTTGAAAAATTTTTTTTTATCAAAATCCAATTTAAGCACCTTGTAAGGAATGTTTTGCAGTTTACAAAACTCAGTACGACCATTATTGCCCGAGTTTGCGCAGTTAATTGTTGCGCTTAGTGTATGTTTTAAGGAGTTTTTACTAAATATGATTGCATGTAATATTAAACATTTTGCAACAAACAATCTTATCTTCTTTATCGCCCGTCATATAAAACTTATATCTTATGTAAATGATAAATTATCTCAAACACTTGAATACTATTTGTAGAAAGAAAATATTGAAAAAATAATTAGCTTAATATTATCTTAAAACGATTTGTATATTAAATTTTATTTTACTGTTTTGAATTGATGAATTTTTTTTTTTTGTTGATTTGTTGATTCAGCTGAATAAAATCTTAATCAGCTGAATCTTAAGGTAAATGGCTACCGTCGCCTATAACCTAACACAAGCAATGTCAAAACTGCAAGTGGGTTGCCAATCTTAGTAGAATTAATTAGGATATGGAAATGGGCTCCAGCATTCCTTACTCTCGTGCCGAAACAGAACTGTATACTTGCTCTTATTTCATTGTGGTCTTTTTTCTGTAAGGAGTTAGTTTATATTTGTTTATTTTATAGTCAACAAACTACCCCCGCTCCTGGCTTTGTATAGATGCAACTTTTTCTGCAAATCAATTACACAATGCTTCGTTTATCACTCCTATTTAACGAGGCGGACAGAGATTTTATTTAAACTTTAAAAAATTTTAAAAAATAGATAATTATGTGTTGTTACATTTGAAATTATTGTAAAATAGTATGTCATCATGTGCGAATTTAGAAATTTTTCAAAATAGGTCCAGTAGTTTTTTAGATTTAACATACAAATCTTCTCTTTTTATAATATTAGTATAAGTATAGATATATTTTTGAATAGAATATGTGTATGAAAACGTGATATAAAACAAACAATATCATACTTTTCATTAATATTGTAGAATCTGGATGTAGGCTCTAGAATCTAACGTTTGCAAAGAAACACAAAAGCACACATGCTATTACCGGTGACTTGCTATAAGACGATGTATACTCACGTTTTTCAGACTCCAACTCGTTCTTAATAACCTCTTTATATTTCTTCACACTCTCGGTGTCATCTGGATGGTGGAACAATATGAGGAAGGGTATGCCTTCCTCCGTTAGTTCTTCTGCATTTTCGTATGTGATCTCTCGTACCATCGGAATACATTTCTCTTGAACCCAGCCATATAATTCGTCAAAGTTTAACAAAGAACCTTTGTAAGTCTCATCTGGATCGGTTGACGTTCTCTGGTCGGTTCTGAATACAACAATGGGCTGGCCTGGAAAAGAAAATGTAGGGTTAAGTAAGAAGTTTCACAAACTTTGAGGCTAAACATTTAAAGTTGGACACAAATTTTTCATTGTCAAAATTAATTTAATTTCTATATTTTTTTACTGAATTTATTATAATTATTAATTATAAGAATCTGTAACATATTAACAATTAGATAAAAATAAATGAATATTTGTAATATATTATATACATATATTATACACATTCCAAAGATTATTACTCATTTACTACTATAAAAAAATTAAAACAAGGCTTATCATCACAATTAACACATATGAGTATAATATATTACAAGTAATATGAATCATGTGATAATTTATTTAATTTTCAAAATTATTCAGAAAACAATGTTGTGGCATACTAATGCCACAACAGGTGCTTTATTAACCTTGTGGATACTAATCCACAAGGTTAATAAAGCACCTGTTCATGCAAAACAATGTTATTAATGACTAAACCTCGATAAATACATTGGGCAGTCCAACTGGCGGCAGTAACCAACCCTTAAAGAAAACCACTATGAAATAACAGTATGTGTGCTGTTGTGTGTCAGTGAGTGAGTAAGTGATTCTATATCCCTCCCTATTCCATTATCCTTAATTCTATTATGGTATACAGTGACTTGCAGCAGCTGTGGCTTTGCTTGTGTTTTAGGTGATGGTCTAATGCTCCAAATCTAATGGTCCAAGTGGTCTAATGCTACCAAATACCACTCTTCCCTTATCTTTAATACTAGTAGTCGGCAGCGCAATTGCAGTACATGTGGTGTTGCTTGTTTTAGGCGACGGTAGCCACCTACCATGAAGTGGAAAGTCAGCCTGTCTGTCGGCCTTAACATTAATATATAAACCTTCTGTGAAAAACTATGTAACTTATGGCGAAAATCGCATCAATATCCCGTTGCTTTATTTAGGAAAATTTAGGGATATACAGACAGATTATGCTATGTAAGTATTTACCTGGAGGATGCATTTGCTGTGATGCATCACCAAAGCCAACATGGAAAAGGCATTCATCCTTCAGATTAGCAGCAACTTTCCTTAACACTTGATATTCGGGCTGATCTCGTCTGTCCATATAGGCAATGATATGCCTCTTTTTGTCACTTAAGTCATGCAGCTCATTCAAATGACCAAACGTAAGAACAGGGTCTACGAGTTGCTTTTTAATAAACTCAGCGAATGCTTCAGCTGATCTTTGACCTGAAAATTAGAAACATTCTCCTGTTCTTTTTTCCTTTTCAAAGGGAATTGTTTGTAATAGACTTAATGCATAACTCGATTAGTCAATTTTTAAGTAGTTAAACTTCATATGTCCTTGAATTATGCTTCATTTATGAGACATTTTTATCTAAAGCACACATCTAACCAACATAAGGACTCAGTGGAGAAGGCCCGACCTCTATCTGCCTAGTAGCAAACCAATTTCTATAACATAATGAATGTTATTTATATTCATTATATTATAATTATATTATAATGTTATTTATATTCATTATATTATAATGAATATAAATAACATTCATTTATTTAAGTTTGCATATACATATTTTTTTTTTTTACCACTTCAGACCATTTTGGTAGTGATTCATATAAACCTTCAAGAAATATGTTCATGTACCTTCAAAGTCAATAATTAAATTTGAAATCTAAATGTTTGGAAATCACTAGTTACAGTTAATTGTAACTGATGAGCAAATACAGATTTTTAAATTTTCATTAAATTTCAAATTATTCTAAATGGACCATTAAATGTATACTGAACATCGATGTTTATGGATGAGCCTTTTCAAACAAAAAAATCACTGCCTCAAAATCAATCTAATTCGCAGGTATGTAGGTAGGACTCGTTGGTTGGTCGTGTTGCTCGGCGGGATTAACGAAATTAGTAGTCTCGGTTGTTTACTATAGTAATTTAATGCTTTTGGTTGCTACTTTTGAACAAAATAAAATCAATGTACTCAAGATGTACACATGCAATTTTGTGGATTGTTTTGCCAATGTTATTTGCTATGGAAAAGGCCCATCCATAAACATTGATGATACTGAATAAGAAAAATTAATATTTTGTACAACCAACCTCTATACTCCTTTTTACCAGGTAAACCATTTCGGAATAGCTTCAGAGTTGGATATTTAGTTATATGAAATCTAGTTGCAATAGCACCTTCTTTGTCGCAGTCCACCTTACCCATAACAACTTTGCCATTTTCATAACCAGCCTTCGATACTGTTTCTGCGGCCTCATCAAATATGGGCATTAGCATGTTACTGAATCTACACCAATCAGCATAGAAATTTATGAACACAACCTCATTGGAAGCTGAAAAATGAACAAGTAATAAAGTATATACACAATATGGCTGGGATCACCCGACTTCCCTTAATTCATACATCCTACATAAAAGAGCATATAAATTCCTAATCACTTATCCTTAATCCTACTATGGTGGTCGGCAGCGCACTTGCAGCACCAGTGCAGTGACGTTGCTTGTCTTATAGGCGACGGAAGCCATCAACCATCAAATGGATCGTCGCGTCAGCCTGTCTGTCAACCTTAACATAAAAAAAAAAAACAAAAGAACGAAACTTATGTAAGAAATACAGATTTAGTGTTGATTATTTATCAGAGTATTACTGAAATATAAAGTTCTTACAAACAACATAAATTCATGAAAAATTGGCAAAAAGTACCGATGGTAATGAAAAAAAAAATCGTACACTTCTCACCTAATATCATATCCAAATTGCTTTGTGTAATTTGCACAGCGCCGCTATCGGTTGGGTTGTAAAAGCTATGGCACAACTGAAACACAGCAAAAGTAATTGTATTGAAAACAATTACTTGTTCCTAATTAACCATTAAATTCAACAAACTATTGGGTACGTGTGTACGCCTAGCGGTACCGCCGCTAAACATTGTAATATTTGTAAAACTCACCAAAATAAGTAAAGTTAACATTAATCTGTAGTTAAACTTAATAAGATTACTCCAAGTCATTTTAAAAACCTTTTCTTTTCAATAATTTACAGAATTATTATATTAAAATAAAAGCACAGTAACTTCAAGTGGCCTGCCAGCCAGCACCGAATCATCGAACCGAAGTCAATGTCATGTTATTTGTCATTGCAAGTTGCAAGCATTATATTGGCCGAGTGTCAAAAGGTTGTCAAAACGATGAAGTTATAAATATACTGTTCTAGGCTAGGCAATCATTGTACACAGAACACTATATACTCATAAGATCATTAATTAATAGTATGGTAAGTAAAGTATGCTAATCCTAACCATGACCTAAGTCGGCGGCTTCACCCAAGAATTTTGTCGATGAAACCAGATTTTACTCTTTTACTGCCATCCTGCAGCTAGACAAATGAACTAAAGTATTATTCATTATTACTTCTTTTTCAAAAATAGTAAATGACGATGAATGCGCATATTAAATGCTTCCATTCAGCCAGTTAATGTCGCGAACGAAACCTAATCCGGCCACCTAATCTCCCGTTCCTTTCTTTACCCAGAAATAACGAAAATAGTTCATTAATTAAAAGCTAAATATTTTACCGATCATTTAGTTAAAGTAGGTAAAGAACGACCATTATTTGTAGATAATGTTCTGAAGTGAAGCCGAGATTTAAGAGACATTTGAACTGGACCACATATCATTTAATTCGACTTTTAAGACTCCAAAGTTTTTTAGAGCCTTATAATATATTGTAATAATTTCGTTGTAGCTTACACTCGTCGTTACCGTTACACTGATCTCTCCTAGTAAGCCAGTAATGACAGAACGTAAACAGTGGATGGAGCTAGTCGTGTGCCTTGGCAGTATTAAATTGGTTTAATAAAATAAATAAAGAATTAATTTTCCATATATTTTAGAAAAATATAAAAAATACAATCAGAGCAATGAGAACTTCTACATCAAATTAAAATATAGGTGTAAGGGTTGATGCACATCTAACGGAAGATGCATCAGGCGTCACATCTATTCGGTTAAATTGAAACCTGCCACGTTATGCGAATAGGCGGTTTCTGCATTAAGCAGTAGAGAGCGATTTTGTCTTGTTTGAATATGAAGTCCGTTGAAATAAGTTATTTTGAAGGCTTTACAACAAGTTCCAAAAAACAAAAGATAATAGGTACAACTTTTATCTATTTTTTTTCTTCCATGGCCGAACCCATGGCCATAGTTAGTAAACTCGACGCACTAAACATATCATTGTCTAAAGTTGAATGCTTATCCGTTCTGGCGTTACGCGACGCATATTCCCTCTGATGTGCAACAACCCTAAAGCATATTAAGAACTAGAATGTGATTAACTAATACCTAATTCTTAAACTAGCATAAATTTCTTATAATAATTACAAAATGGACGGGATTAAGCTTTTGGTCATTACTTATAATATAGTCATCAGGTAATTATTCTAAAATTACATATCATATAAAAATATATTATAAATACAATTAACAACTTAATGTGTCAATTAGGTATTCATTTATGGTTGATGGTTTGCTTTTATTTAGGTATCTTTAAAAGTACCACAGCAACTCAGTATTGGCTTTTAAATTGAACAAATTCATAAGTAAACTAACAGATTACAGACCAAATTAATTGTATGACCCCAACAAGTAATAAGCTTGCCACTGACACAGATGTAGCGCCACTCTGAAAGAAGAAAATTTAAAGTAAATATTTATATCAAACTGTGAGGAGTCTTAAAGTAGATAATGTTGTTAAAATTTTACAGCAATAATTAAAAGTATGCTTTCCTTTTCAAAAAAATGTTATTGTTCTAGATATGTATCATTCATTTAAAAAAATATACATATATCAATATAGCTAAACAAAGTTATGTCTTTATTTAATGTCAACTGTTATGGTTAATAAATTGTTATTTGTCTCCTGGTTTTATTGTAATTTACAGGTTTTTCTTAAAGGTAAAATATATGTATAATATATATTAATGTTATTTTTATATAAAGTAAGCAATTCAATTAGTTAAAATCATGAACAATAAAAATGTATTCTTTTAAAATTTCTCCACTATATAATTATGGCATAAAAACACATTATGCACAATCAGTTAGTGATAGAGAGGATGATATAATAAGATCCAGCATTCTGGCATTAAGCTATAATTTTATGAAACTGATGGAAATAGTGCTAATAGGCCACATATTGAATATTATTAATTTTTAAGAAAAGCCTGCCTTATCAATATAAGGCAGATCTTTTTTAATAAATCCCTAAAAAAAATTTTATGTTAAGGTTGACAGACAGGCTGACTGTCCAATTGATGGTAGATGGCTACAATGATAGCCTATAACAAAAGCAACGCCAGATGTGCTGCAAGTAAGCTGCCGGCCAAAGAAGGAAAGGATATGGAAGGGATGGGGTAATGTTACAGAGCTGGAAAATACTTACAATGATATAATAATTGCAACGATCCCCTTGACAACAGTCTGAGCACACCCAATCTAGATACCAAATGTGTGTACAGAGAGGCATGTAATGTTGTCTTGTCATAGCACATTCAGTTTTGCTTGAACAACGTTTTGACACATAATATTGCTTCTTCGCCCCTTGAGACCAGTATGGCGTACTGCCCCATTTAATTTGTGTTAAACAAACGTCATGATGATAATCACAGGTTTTGATTGTTTTAACACATTTTTCACTGTTATCTTCTTGGTTCTCACAAACATAACATTCAAGTCCAAATGCTGGAATATATAAAATAATTAAATTAGAAATGAAGGCATTATGAGGCAAAGTAAAACAATGTTGCACTTTTTTTTAGTCATTTTGTAATACCTTTTTTTCTGTTCTGAATAGATCATATTATCACACTAAACTAAAAGGACTCATCTATACTATTATATAAAGCTGAAGAGTTTTTTTGTTTGGTTGTACACGCTAATCTCAGGAACTACTGGTTCGAATTGAAAAATTCTTTTTGTATTGGATAGTCCATTTATCGAGGAAGCTATAGGCTATAGAGAACGCGGACGAAGTTGCAGACACCAGCTAGTTATATATAATTTTTTTGACAGATATTCTCAAGAAAATTTAGCTGTGCACATAATAATTAATGTAAAGAATACTTTCGATGTATCAAGTTCCTGTTCTGATTGAATTATCTGATTAAAAAGGTTACGTCTCTCTTTGTATATTTTGTGAGAGTTATGCTGTTATAGTAAAGGTTCCTTTGCCTTCCCATTGTATAAATGTAAGTGGAAGTTGATAATTGAGTAGCAACCAACAATGTAACAATGAGGTATACTGTTTTAACGCTAAATCTGCAAGTTTTTTAAGCTAAAAAAAAGTTATTTTCAAAATATGAATCTTTGTTTTCTTTTATTATATAACTATATAATAATTTTGTTTTATAGTAATCAACGCAAACGAAAAAATAATAGATAAACAAATCAATCGACAGCATTTTAAATTTTTAAATGAAAAGTTAAAACAAACCTTTATCTAGAGAAACCAATATTATTAAGCTAAAAACAATATAAGCACAATTTTTATGCATGATGCAGATTAATATGAAATGTATATTTATTTTATTATAAAATCCAGTAAAACGCAACCACCTAACCACACCCTCCAACCAATAGTATACAGATTACAGATACAGACACCACACCACCACACAGTCAACATACATTACATGTATATCTATTATCTTACCTACTTGACGAGACCGGGCGAGATGTGTAGTAATCTGTGGTAGAAGACATAGAACAAATTAGTTTATGGTTAAGTGCATAGACACTATTATACACGTAATAATAGTGTCTATGATTAAGTGTCAGCTGTGTCCGTGTTATTTTTGACAAGTACCTATTTTTTGGTGTTGTGTTCTTTGGTTGTGTTTATTTGGCTTAAGCAGCCTTTACATTTGGCTAAATTCAGTTCACTAAATTCAGACAGTGAGCGTGGGCGAATAAAAAGCTTGCTCTTATCTAATTAGCTAGCTAACACAGACAGTATAACAGCCAATTCCGAGCGTGTTGTACGTACATAGCACTCATGAAACCATCAAAACATCAAAGGATAGGGCTCACCTTGGCTATGGTTGCGTCGAGCTCGATTTTAATTAATAAAAAAAAAACGCAGGAAGTGTTGTGTGAAAAAAATATTTTCTTTTAAGAAAAAAAGTTTCTATAACAAATTATATCCGTACTAATCCGTATTCCGTACTAATATAAATGCGAAAGTATGTTTGGATGTTTGTAACTCTTTCACGCAAAAATTACTGAACCGATCACCATGAAATCTTGCATACACGTTGTCTGGGACATCAGAATCGTCAACGCCGACGAAGTCGCGGGCACCAGCTAGTATTAAATATATTAGAACCGGATGATGTAAGAAATTTTCTAAGATTGAAATCTGAACAATTAAGAGATAATAAATTAAAGAAAAAGAAATACTTCTTTTTCTATAGTGGCCATCGCTGCTTAAAAGTAGGAACCTACTGCGCTGCGGTCGGCGACAAATGATGGACGTGCGCACTCCGCTGCGAGTGGCAGATAACTAAACGCATTTCTTGCCTAAATCGCTTTACACTTGGCTAAAATCAGCATGCTAACTGATTTAGATCGGCAATCACGACTCTGATTGCCTAATTAGTGTGTCTAACAGTCTGAATGTCTTTACACTTGTCTAAATTCAGTCTAATTCATTTAGTTAACTGAATTTAGCCAAATATAAAGGCCGCTTTACTTCAGTTTACTTTTGCCAGTGCCACTTTTGCTATCTCTGTCACACACACTGCTGTCTATTCCATTCAATAAATTAAATACAGAAGTTTTGAAAAAAAAAGGAATGAATTTGATGTCCTACTAATTAAAAAGAGTAAACAAACGAAGAAGTAATAAATCATAAACCAAATTTGTTGGCATAAAAACATATTAATAAAATACATATTTTTTCGCATGGAAGGAATTTTGTGGAAATGGACAAATTATTGGAATGGTATTTGTTTAATATTTTAACATAATTTAATTTAATCACTAGAAAAAATATATAAACATATATCTTGGTTTTCATTATAGGATGGCAAACCAGGTGGTTTGTTTTGGAAAACGGAATATTATCTTATTATAAGTCGCAAGAGGAAGTTAATCAAGGATGTAAAGGTTCGGTGAAAGTATCCGTATGTCAGATAAATGGTAAGTTTAATTTGATTTTTACTACCAAATATGCCCGTCTCATGAAACTTTAATAAGTTTTATTACTTGAAAATCTGTTAATAATGTACATATTTAACTTTTCACAGTGAATGCTATTGATAATACCCGCCTAGACCTAGTAATACCAGGTCAACAACATATGTATCTGCGAGCTCCTTCGCCACAGGACAGGCAGAAGTGGCTGGTTGCATTAGGAAGTGCAAAAGCGTGTGTGGACTCTATAGGAGATGCAAGTGGTATGTTATTATGCTTTTTCAAACATAAAATTGACAATTGTATTCATATTACAATTGTCAATTTTATATTACAAATATATTTTATAGTTGTTATATTTAGCCTGCCCAGTTAATATTACAAATATATTTTATACTCTCCTAATGACCAGTGTTGTTTCCATAGGCCCCTCAGGACTATGACCAGTCCTATGTCGAAGGGTGGTTTTAGTAGGTAAAAATCTCACATTCAATATTAATGTTACTATTTAGTTTCAGGCTTTGGTGATCCTAATTCATTGGTTCACAAGAAATCAGAGCTAAGGCTGTATTGTGACCTGATGATGCAGCAAGTACATGCAGTAAAAAGTGCTGCCACAGCTGAAGGTCATCTAGAAATACAGGTAACTACACAGTTTCTTTTATACTGAGACAATAAAATAACAATACTGTGAAATATGAAACCATACACTGGTATTACTTTAGTGCTTATTTAAACAACCATAGTTTGATAGAAATCAGTTAAATTTTAAAGAATAAAAATTCCATTATGCATTTCTAGTTATATAATTTCGGTACTGAATTATTCTAAAAAACAAATACATATTGAATATGTCTGGCAACTGAGTGCCAGTAGTGCACGGAATTCCAGAAGGTCCATGACCCTAATGGTCATGGCACCTGTAGAGATGCTTGTGTTGTGTTATAGACATTTGTTAGCGTCAGGGGAGTCTTGGCCAATAAATAACTCTGAATAATATGTACAATAATCAAAATGCATAGACCATAAATTTAATAAGTATGACATGTGATTTATAGAAAATGGAGGACGCTTCGAGCCTGTTGACAGCCACATGTGATACATTCATCAGAACTTTGGAAGACATAATGAAATTAACTACAAGTGGGAGTGCAACTCCTTCATATGAAATGCCACTTCCTTTATCAACTTTACCTAAGAATAATGGATCTAATAAAGCAAGTGCTAAAACTCCCAGACAGAGTCTGACTAGGTCAATATCTCAAGAGAATAGGTGAAATATTGATTAATCATTATTTTGAATTTGTTTAACCTAAATTTAAATATGCTTATAGTACATACCTTGTAATTGTACCAACTCTGCTGAATATTATTATTTTCTAAATTTTATACATAATATGTAGGAGCTGTGGGCTATTGGACTTGATTAAATTCTCATATAATATATTATTTAAAAAAAATAAGATATTTAAGTATGTTGTTGAATATAATATAAGTTTATATAAATGTACTCAAGGTGATTCAGTGTCCCTGATTCCTATCAATTTTAGTGGAAATGTGAAATTTCTAAAAATAATAATGTAACAAAACAAGGACTACTTAATTTATATTATTAGAGAAAATGGGAATTGGACGCTTGAGTGTTTTTTTTGTTTATGTAGTTTTGAATATGCATATAATTTTTTCTACATTCCTGTGTATAAAAGCACTCCCCAAAAAGTATTAAAATCATGTGTATGTTTGTTATAATAATATGTAAAATAAAAGAGAGTAATAAATAAGTCAAATGAAATGTGTTTTAATATTGTACAAAAGGAAATGTGTTCACATAATTTTACCAAGTCGGTTCACCAAATCTTGCAACAGATTTTTCCTGACCGTCCAGTTCTATACCTACTTTTTTTCTCATGTAGAAGATAGTACAATCTCTATTTGTACATATGACTTCCTCATGTAAACTTCCTTGACATCTTTGACACTCTGTCCAAAGCCTTGAGAATTTCTCCTGCAGCTGTCGTAATTTGAATACCTCGGTAATGTATAGTTGGTCTTCCTTTTCTAAACAATGATTACATAAAGCTTTTTTTGTATTATCATGCATAACAACTTTGCATCCAATGCATTTTTCCTTCTTTTGTGTGAAAGCAGCAAGAGCTCCGACTTTAGAAGTTACCATAGCTTTTGTTCTTGTATGTTCTCCCTTTAAGAGAAGAGATTCAGCTTTTTCTCCAAGAATGGGTTCAAATATTCTCAGAAGCGGCTTAGACAATTGATTTTCTAGGTAGTAATTGAAATCAATGGGTACACTGTTCTCTAACACGTATATTGGATCTTCAGCTTTCATATAAGCAGGTGTATTTTTAGCAGCAGAACATAAAATATAGGGAACTCTATCACCTAGTTTTGGAGCAGTACCGGGATCACGTTTTTTCATCTTATTGGCAAGTTCCACATGAGCTTGTTTGGCAGCATAATCATTCTTTGTAAGTTCTTTTGTTATCACTAGCTGTGATATATCAATTCTGTTACATAATAAATCTGCTATTATTTGTTTAGCATATTTAACTGCTCCATCTGGATCTCTATCTATAAGCAGTTTCTGAAGACAAGTGTTCATCATGTTTGAAACAAGAGGACAATTGTCTCTTCTTACTGTTTCAATACCTTTACAATCCATTTTGTCATATTTATCTGGCCTAGTGAAATAGAGTCCAGCATATCTTTTCTTATTTATAAGCAAGTATGGATAATAAACTTTTTCAAATTCTAACTTAATAGGTTTAACGAATTTAGAAGTGACAAACTCTGCCGCTTCTCTACCCAATTGCATACTTTCTTCAAGAGTTTTGACCCCAAACTTAACCATTACAGAATCTGTATCACCATAGATAACAATGGCATCTTCTTTGTAGCCTTCAGCTTTCGTGTACTTTTTCTCAACCTCTGATTTTGTGAATTCTATCATGGTACGCCCATAAGCAGTAACACTCCCTGAAATTTCCAAGCAAGGCAATTTTCCCACTTGTGCCCCGGTGAAACCATATACAGAATTGGCACTAATTTTCAAAGCTAATTGCCTACCATCAAGCACAGATCTTTTGAATGGATCTTTTTCGTTCTTTAAATCTGCTTTAGCTTTCTTTCTTGCACTAAGTAATGATTCCAATATTTCAGGTAAAAGTCCTTTCCTTACATTTGCCTTTACAAACATATTTTTTGTTGGTGTTGTAGTTATATCATCTGGTTTTACATTTAAATCTTTTAACGAATTAGGTGGTACTAGTGTGGTATAACATAAATTGTGAGCCATCATGATGCTAGGATACAGAGAAGCAAAGTCCAAAGTAGATATAGGATCTGCATAATATCCCTTTTTTGGTTCAATAACAGTTGCTCCTTCAAATTGATCATCTGATCCTTGACCATGGTAGGCTGGCATTAAATACCCTGCATCTTTGGCTTTTCTTAATAGCTGGCTTACTACCTTAATTTGTTGACCCCTTGTAAGTAGACATAGTAGAGGAACCCCAGTTACTCTGGCCATCTCCATGTAATTGACAATACACATAAGTTTATTCAACAGTTTCAAAGGCAAATAAGCATCTTTTAAACAATACATAGCTAGTCTTCTTCGTGTTTGTTCATTTTCATTTTGCAAATCAGCAATAATACTGTGATGAACATCCTCTTTTTGCTCTTGTAAAAAATGATAACTAACAGCATTTAAAGTATATGATCTAAGTTTGTAATCCCTAACGAGTACAAGTAATAAATCAAATGGAACTCTTCCTTCAAAATTAATACTTTTATTTTCTCTGCGACCCATTTGTTTTGATTGTAAAATTGAATCTTTAATAGCTGATCTTACATTTTTAATTCTTCCCAAAAAATCGAAATCTTGAACCTTTAAATGTTTAGCACGATTAATCAGATATGGCCAATCAAAGTTACTAATATTATAACCAGTTATAATATCTGGATCTAATTCACGAAAGAAATCTGCCCATTTGGCTAACATTTCAGGTTCCGCTTCAAAGCTCAGCACTTGAGAGCCTACTATTGGTGCACAAGTGTTTAATGTGAAGACATTTCTAATGCATGGTTCTGTCTCGCCTTGTTTGATTACCATTGATGCTATTTGTATGACAGGATCATGATTTGGTTCAGGAAATACACCTTTTCGGCCAGCACATTCTATATCAAAACTTAATATTCTAAAAGGTGCTACTTTTGACCATTCTCCTTCAGGCTGATGAGCAATAAAAGCATTCCATGCCACATCTACTTCAATTTGACATCTAGATACTGGTTTGAAATAAGTATCTTTAGTTCTGAGGATCCATTTTTGCTTAGGTAATTCAATCCAGCTGCATCCAACAACCGAGGTATCAACCATAAAACGTATGTCAAAATCAATGTTCGACTCATAAAAAGTAGGATCCATTAAATTGAATGTTGTAGGTTGTTTGTCAATAAGACGTTTAGCAGCTGCAATTAGTCTCGGCAAAGCCACTGAAACCCTTGCAAATGTAATGTCATTATTCCCTTTATAATACATCAAGGAACGTGCTTTCACTAAACGCACTTCCAAAACAGCATCTTTGATATTATCCTTATTAGACCGTAAATCTTCTAAAATTGCTTTACTAAGGTTTACCTTCAAAGAATTGCAACTTGACTCCATAAAATTTAAAGGAACAGTAACATAAAAATACGGCGTAAATCCATGGACATGACAACAAACAGAATTACCATCCATAGTTACACCATACATTCTCATGATAGGAACAGGAGCCATCTGTGATCCCGGCATGCCGGGCATAGGTTGACCGTTGTAATGGTCAATATCTAATTGTTGAAAAAAAAGAGTGTCGTTTTTTGGATCTATTGCAGGCGGCATAGGACGAGACCATTTCATATTTGTTGTTTGATTCTCAGGACCTTCACCAACAACAGTTTGTGAGTCAAACTCACAATCCATACCCGCTAAATGCTCTTCGAAACTAGACGGCACGTCATTTTCTTCTTCGCCGTCTTGAGATTTAAACCTCTTTGCAGGCGGTCCTCTAAAACTTTTTCGTTTGTCCATTTTCAATTTTCCACAGAATTTTCCGTAGAGTAGAAAATTTCCCGCCTAAAAGTCTGTAAAGATATTCTTCATTACAAGTAGCTAAGCTAAAGTAATAATTTTATTTCGTTTATGGTTTTAGTTTTAATAAATACCTTCAAAAGCTCTTAATGAAGTCCTACAAAAATATATTTTCTAGGTATTAATTAAATAAGTTATTATAAATCAAACAATACACTACGCTGCCGAAAACCGAAAACATCAACCATTTGCTTTCTTTATTTTTGAATCCAGTATCTATGTCTGCTGTCATTGTCATGTATTTGGTTTGAAATTTTGAATTTTTTTTCTTTTTAGAAATTTGGTGGCCTGGTAACTAGACTTTTAAGCCAATTTGAATATTTTGCTTCAACCACCTTCACAGAAAAATATCATATAGGTAGAGGCTCAAACTCAGCCTATCATATAGATAAAGAACTCAGACCATTAATTCCATGACGATATATTGCGATGAATTGCGAGTGCATTCCGTTGAGAGACCTATAGTTCTTTAAAAGTATCAAAAGTATCAAAAAAAGTATGAATTTGCCTTAACTATTGCATCAATAATAAAAAAGGAATACCTATTACGTTATTAAGTAAATGACGTTCCACAGATAATCATTAGATTCTATGCATCAGGAACCAATATTCCCAAAGCCTCCGCTTGTGGCGCCACTTTCGAACTCTCCGACTGCCGAGTCTGCCGACATATTAATTTCTTGTACACCTGCAACTAGGTACATACAATTTGATTATTTTATCGCTTCTGATTGCTTCAATTATATGTAATATTATGCAGTCTATGTTTTCCTATTTTATATTATTTTCGTCCGATGGGAGTCTGTATCGGTCGGTTACGCGATTATATTGTGAATAGCGAATAAAGCGAATGAAGGACGGGGCAGAGGATAATTATTGAACGCTAATTTATCTATTAGACAATTTTAATCATCATTACAATCAGAATAACAATAGATAACAACTAAAAGCTGAGACACTACGATCTGCCAGAGAAAACTATGTGGTTAGGTATCGCAATAAACTGTCTCGAGATGGAGCTATTATTAAAATTTGTAAGGTTACGAACAAACTGATTTTGTAGTGAAGGAGACTGTCTCGAAAATAAAAAGCATCTGAAATTAAAACAGCTGTTTTAAGCTGTTTTATGTATGGCGCGGGGAGATTAGGGCGCATCTTTCGATTTAAATCTTTGCTTAAAACACCAAAAATTATTAACAATGGTTTGAGCGCAGGCGCTCAACCATCTACAGTTGCACGCCAGCTACAGCAAGGAACATATATACTCTCTAGCGAGAGAGCTACAGTGAGTAACGGTCGCTTGAAGAGATAGTTTCTGTTGCTTTTTACTATCAAAAAACTCGTTCGAAATGTTGTATGTGTTTAAAAGTGTGTTTAGACAAAAGCCTCGCATTGCTATAAAAATATAACTGTGAATGTACCTATATGTATTTTGTAACACAGTTTCGCTAGTAAGGGCGCATCTCTCGATTTAAATCTTTGGGATGGAGTAGGTAGGTAATAGGCTCTGGCATCCCTTACAGAAACACAATAGTATAGGGCTGTTATTTTACGGTGGTATTCTGTAAGGGGCTGCCCAAATGACTGCTAAATACAGTGTGTCCTGCCGCTATTAACTTGTTTGAACAACAAAACGAACATTTTGTCTATCTAAAAAATAAATGAAGTACTAATACGTCTCTAGATATTTCTTGTTTAGAACATTAAACTATTATGACTTCATTGAGTTCAAGATATATTATAGTATCCAGAAAGTTGAGTTAAAGTTTAGACAGCGTCGTTCTGGGAAATACTCGTAGTGCGATATGGTGTGGCGACCAAATGCCGAGACTGTTCAATGAGTTTCCATTACGTGATGAGTCTTTCGTCTATTAATAAACCGAAGTGACGAATATTTTATCTCGTTCATTCATTCATGAACTAACAAAACAATAAAAGAATTACAGCTTACTTGACGTAACTTTTAACACATTATTAATTTAAGTATCTGTTTATCAAATTTTCTAACTAAATTATCAGCGTTTTAGTACCTACTTTATTTTATTTTTGTAAGTAAGTAGGTACTTCTTCTTTTTCTTGCAGTGCCTCTCAAACTAATAAAGGCGATTAGCCTGGGACAGGGCACTATGTCTTTTGTTCTTCGGAACGGTTAGCTATCCCGGTCCATTCTCTAATGTTCTTCAGCCACGACTTATTTCTTCGCCCAACTTTTCAGCTTTCCAAATAAGAGATTTAACACAAATATTTCTTCTTTGAATCACAAGTAGGTATGAACCTAGGTATTTATTTGTTTTCATAGGTTTTAGTTTCATTCAATAAACTTCTCTTGCCATTAATTATTTTCTCACGGCCATTTCGTGTCCATAGCTATGTGCCGGGTTGCTACGGAACGATTGGTGTCGCGGGTGCCGTATACATACGGATGTTCTTACGGCCACACATTTTTCGCATGCATGTTGTTTCCCATGAGACCTTATGCTGTTGATTATACCTACGCCAAACAGATAGGTAATTATGCTATCTAATATTTATTTCATTATTATTATAATTACTAATTAATAAATAAGTAGTAATATTTAATGATAGTATTATTAATTAATTGTCCTTACTATACCAATTTACTGGGCCGGTAAACTTGGCGGAAAGTCCAGCTGTACAATTTATATGAAGTTGTTCACAATATTGGATATATTGTGAACAACTTCATATAAATTGTATAAATCCGGATGTTTTGTCACGCGAAGCTCCCGCAGAACGCCCAGACCGGAGTGCGAATTACCGTTTCCTTGTTCAATAGGAGGAAGCGCAAACTTGAAATGAGGCAAGGGTTTGTATGCACTTTTCTATCAACAAATCCTTGTTGATTTCAAGCCACTGAGACCTGAATTGAACAAGGATATGTAGTGATCGCATGAGTAAAATATACGAGTACTTATATACAAATCCTTGCTCATTTCAAGTCTTCGCTCTGTTTTATTGGACAACTCTAGCTGTTGCACGCGACTTCGTCCGCGTAACTTTATAAAATATAGCCTATGTTACTCGCTAATAATGTAGCTTTCTATAGGTGAAAGAACTTTTAAAATCGGTCCAGTAGTTTCGGAGCCTATTCAATGCAAACAAACAAATAATATTTCCTCTTTATAATATTAGTACTAGTATAGATAGTAATGTATTTTTTTTTAAAAACTATTTATGCTTATATTATTTTTTTTATTTTATTTACATTGTTTAAATAATTAGTTAAAAAATTTTTTCACCTCTCCAGCACGAAAAGGGTGCTGTTGGTGCCTAAAAACACGCAGAAAAATCGATTCTGGATGCGAGCGCAATTCGAACTCACAGGAATAAAATTTTGATTTTATTAGTGTGTCCAGCCATAGCCTACTAGAGTCGGCCGGCCATAGCCGACTAGAGTTGGCCCAGCTGTGAAGATAGTTTCCCTTAGGGCCTCTTTCACCATCTCTGAGTCAAGTGTCAAGTAGGCTAACCGCCGTTTAAAGTCACCGGTCACCGGGAATGATGGAGCTGATATACCTTTGTTTGTACGGTAAAAGACTGCCTGTTCACCGCTCACCCGCCGCTCTGAAATTAGCAGCGTGTTGTGAAGAATATTTAATACTGAAACCAAACTTCGATTATATGGGATCCGATAATGTGAACACCGGTCCAATAATAATGGAATGCTAATAATAAGCATAACATCGAAATTAATCTCTTAAGTCTTTGAACGTTGCTTGGTTCATTTTCCGTCCGTGTGTCAACAACAATAAATAATAATTAACACGACAGGGCAATTGGCCGGCGACAAAACTTACCAATTATTTAATTTGTTAATACAATACAAAATTGCCAGTTCATTCTGCAACATTTTTACTTCAGTCTACTATTTGGTTTATTGTCCAATAGAGAATTTATTTTTCAACAATTCAAACAATGACTTACAGTCTGATATCACAGAAAAAACTTGTGAATGAATCTAATAGGAGGACCAATTTACTTATCTTTTCTGTAGGTAAACTGACTGACTATTTAAATAATTATTTTTAAATTGCTTTGAAACGTATACGTAGCATGACGTCACCTTAAAATTTTGGTCACTGAAAATGGTATGGATAAATGAACAACAAGAAGGAGCAGCATTCACCGTTATAGAAAATTTCTTATTTATGTAAAAGAATGTTGGGTATAAAATCTTTGCAAATAAAACGATTTCCACGTGAAAAGTTGTCACCTGTTTCTCTGGGGATTGGGTAACTTTGTATGGAGGGTTGGCATAATTTTTTTTTCTAGCGGCCATTGATAAAACCTATTGTCGTTTGCAAAAAGAAATGCTCCAAACTATATCGAACGAGAGATATAAGGGTGTAAAGATACGAATTTTACGCACGGTTGATCTTGTATCCGGTTACCGATCCCAGCGGCGGAGTTGCGGAAGAGTGTTTGTCCGACCTCGCAACTTCGCCTATACGGACGCGGAGGACGCCAAGAGGTTTAGTCCAGTTGATCTAGCCCACTATCATCTCGGGGCGGGAGTCCGACATAACCCACCGGTCTGTCCCCAGGCAACCTCTCACTCCAATATAGCAAATTTTTTTTATATATCACTAAATACTTTTCAGATTGCTCAATTTCTTCTTTTTTAATTTAATACTCGTATTTTTAAAAAGCCGCACAGGTTCAACAGAAAATCATTTTCTACACTTAGAGAACTTTAAGATATTTAGGGCAAATATTATTTTAATAATCCAGCAAAATCACAAATACCACTTTCATGTTTGATCCGACATGACATTCAATCAATTAATTATTGTGGAACCATATTTATTTTTACTGTGAACGTAAATATTTCTCGGTACAGAAAAGTAAATTGATTGCGTGTCGGCGAATCATCGACTCTGTCATGACAGCTAACAATATAGGCAAACAAAGGTGTATTCAGGGTTGAGACGTGGCTGACATCATCAGACAGAGCTATTGTTTTTATACGTACCATGCTACGTAAATCACTCATCCCGGGTTCACATCGGCAACATTGGTTCTCAGTATCGATAATTGTATAAACTCCATTCATTATTAAAGAGCAATAAAACTTGCCTCACAAACGGCTTGATTGTGTTTGTTTTACGAGCACTGAGCAGCTGCAATGCTGGCTATCTTTATTAGACTTGCATGTGACCCTTGCTTACCGAAGATTCTGAGGGAGAAATGACCGCACTAAAACGACACTCATTGTTATGAAATTGATAAATTACTATTATTTTATATTACGTAAAATGCGTACTGACCCTACTGGAAACCACCTTTCAAGTAGACTGATATTATTATTTTAACTAAGTACATTTTAACAACATTAACTTAATTAATAATTTTAACATCATTTTTATTAGAGGGATAAATTTATTATACCTAGAGTTATAATAGTTTTTTTTTATTATAGTATTCTTCGGCAATAGCGTCTGTGTCTGCGTTGTAGGTTAATTCCTTTTTTAAATTTATTTCTTATAACTTTATTAACTAGTTTTATACAATAATTTAAAAACGATTCCCTATGTCTTCCCAGCCATAATATTTTTGACATTTTCATCAGTCATCGTGGTATCGATTCTGCATTCAATACCCGGTACCGGTCGGTACCCGCGACTTCATCCGCGTTAAAAAATAAACCATAAACCGGAACGCACTAAGTTACTTTAACTTTATCAAATCTGACTGCTTTGACATACCAAAGAAATAACTGTCTTGACGCCGGTATTCACACATCGCAGTGGTTGGTGATGAGAATGACTGATCGCATAGCAATGCGAGCAGGGAGGGCGGCTATCTTATCTAAGGAATGTGCCATCCCTCTTCTCTGTGTGTCGCCACTTAGCGCTGTCGTACAAAGGATATGATCTTTTGTTATAAAAGAAATCATTCTTATCTCTATGGCCAAGTGAATTTAACAGGTTGTTGCAAAAAAGGAAATTCTTCTTCTAAATCGGTGAGTTATGGCGTAATACTCAGATTAGTAAAACAGATAACACTCAGATAGTTTTACTAATCTGAGGCGTAACATACCTACTTTGCATATCTAAAAAACTGACAAATGCAAGACGTAGTATAAAACTTAATTGTGTATGTAGATCTTACCTAAGTACGAAGTAGTGACCTGTCTGGCGTCAATAGGTAATCGCCCCCTTATTACTAATTTAGTTCTTAGAATAATTAGTAACAGAAGTATAATTAATATGATTATACTGGCTGATCATGAAAAAACATTTTGTCCGCCAATTTTTATCGTGGTATTTTACGAGTATATATTTTTACGAGTAAATGGTACCTACAACTCAAAGACGTTTAAGAGAAAAGTAATGTCACGAAGTGCAATGCCCTCAGAGCAAGTTGTTATTGATGTGATGGGCTTTTATATTGTAGGTTACACACTGATATGGTCATTCGTAACGCGTTATCGTTATTTTTAATCAATTAACATTTATTAATGAATATTAATTTCAATAAATATTTGCCATTACAACGAATGCTTAATTAATATGGACAAGTTTTTTTTTTACAAAAATAAAATAACAAAGCTGCTAATAACCAGTGTTGCCATCGTCTAAACAGTTTTCTCATTTATCAGATACCTATATTAGAACAGTCCAATAAATAATAGAGTAGTTAATGTGAGCCCTACTTTTGTCGTCGTGTTTTGAAGTGTAGACCGAAGTGGTGGCAAAGGTCTTGATAACATTACTGCTCGTATACTTGGGCAAATTACCGGATGGAATAATAACATCCTAATATTATGCATTAGATGTGAACTGATAGTATTTGTACCAATTGTTGGATTAGTTATATAATTTGTACTGTTGTTTAGAAAATAAAAGAGTTTTTATATAGTTTAACGTGACGACCATTTATTTTCTTATTGTTAATATCTATGACAGTAGTGTTGCCACTAACATTTATATTTAACATTATACTTATCTGTATTTAAAAACTAGTCTATTAATCAATATTTGTTGTTTTCCAACACCCCCCCTCAACAAATATTTCCCTTGAATCAATTTAAAAAACTACATACATACAAGCTAACATTCTGGAACACAAACCGAATTTAAAATTTACTACATAAGTTTACTTATGTACTACATATTTTTAAGATAGACCTTTTAACTCTAATATAGTAAGTTTTAACAGAACACAGTGGTTATTTTAACAATTCGTTTTTAAATTTTTCAAATAATATTTTACCCAATGGTTTAGTCATGATGTCAGCTATGTTTTCAGAACTATTTATGTATTTTAATGAGACTATGTCCTTATTTACCTGTTCAATTATATACTTATATTTAATATCTATATGTTTAAGCCTTCTATTATTTTCACAATTATTTGCTATTTTAATAACTGACTGATTGTCTTCAAATATAGTTATTTTATTACAGTCAATTTTAAAATCTGATAAAATGCCTTTTAACCAATTTGCTTCAACAATGCATAAACTAAGAGCTACATATTCTGATTCTGCTGATGACAAACTTACAGACATTTGTTTTTTGCTTAACCATAAAATTACACATCCAAATAGTTTAAACACATATCCTGATGTAGACCTTCTATCAAGTACATCACCACCCCAGTCTGCATCAACATAACCTGCTACTGTTTCATTATTAGCATTATAAATCAAAGAAATGTATAATGTACCTTTTATGTACCTCAATACTCTCTTTAAACTTTTGTACAATTCTTGACTGGCACAATGCTGAAATCTACTTAAGAAACTAACTGCAACACAAATATCTGGTCTAGTACCACATGCTGCATACAACAGAGAGCCAACTAATTGCCTACATTTTGTTTCCATTTCACTATTTTCTGATTTTTCTCTTTGCAATATTTGGAAATTAAAATTTTGGTCTATTGGTGTAGAAACTGGCTTACACTCTATCATCCCATATCGTTTTAACAATGAATTTAAATATTTTCCCTGATTAAGAGTAGTAATACCGTCTTGCTGATTAATATCAATACCTAAGTAAGTTTTAGCCAATCCTAAATCCTTCATACTAAAATTTTCACACAACTGTTTTTTGAACACTTCTATTTCCTTCTGATTTGAGCCAAAATATAAAATATCGTCGACATATAATAAAACATACATATAACTACTATTTAAGTTTCTTACATATAGGCATGACTCATTCTTAGATCTTTCAAAACCTTGCTTAGTAATAAAATTATCAAACTTCTCATTCCAATACTTGGGGGATTTTTTTAAACCGTATAAGGATTTGTTAAGTTTACAGATATCTCCAGTATGTAATTTTATATAGACAGTTTCATTTATGTCTCCATGCAAAAAAGCACCTACTACATCCATTTGGTATACACACAGTTTTAATTTATTTGCTATAGCCATAAATATTCTAAAAGAACCTAACTTTGCTACAGGAGAAAACACATCTAATAACTTATCCTTTTGTTCAAAACCGCGAGCTACTAATCTTGCCTTATATAGTTCTCCTTTATCAGTGTTTTTAATTTTAAAAACCCATTTTGTACTTACAATATTTGTATCTTCTGGTATTTGAGTCACAATTGTAAATGTATTGTTTTCTTTTAAAGTATTCATTTCTGTTTGAATTGCTTCTTGCCACTTTTCTTTATCTTTACTTGTTATGGCTTCCTCATATGTCATTGGTTCATTATTTGTTGCTATAAAACTGGTATCATACTCATTTAACCAATTTGGTTTCTTTTTACTTCTCAGTGATTTAATTTCTTTTTCCTGTAAAGGATTTACTTGAAAGTCATTTTCAAATGATCTTTCACCTTGTATTTCTTGTTCTTCAACCAAACTTTTATTTAAAGATTCTCCTTCAGAGTCTCGACCTAGATCTTTCTCCGTTTCACTTTCATGTTCTAGATATTCTACTTCCCAACCTGAAATATCTGACATATTTTCTATTTTATTACTTACCTTGTTTTCCTTCAAGAAAACTACTTCTCGTTTTATTTTGACATCATTTTCATCTGGAAAATATATGCGGTATCCTTTAGTTGTTTCTCCGTACCCCACAAATATACCTGATTTAGATTTAGGATCCCATTTTAATCTTTTTTGTTCTGGTAGCAATACTTCTACTTTTGAACCAAAATTATGCAAATTTTTAATGTCAAATAAATTTCTATTATACCATAACTCATATGGTGTTTTATTTATAACCCTGCTTTTACCTGTTCTATTTAATATAAAATTTGCAGTATTAATAGATTCTGCCCATAAAGATTTATCTAAGTTACCACTTAATAACATCGTTCTTGCACATTCAGTGATAGTCCGCATTTCCCTTTCAGCAACCCCATTTTGCTCCGGTGTATATGGTACACTTGTCTGATGAATAATACCAAAATTATCAGTTAATGACTTCATATGGTTATTTACGAATTCTTTACCATTATCTGATCTTATTATTTTTATTTTTAAACCTAAGTTATTAATTGCATATTTAATAAATTTTTGAATGTACTGAAATGTTTCTGATTTGTTTGTTAAAAAATATATTGTTCTATAACAAGAGAAATCGTCCTTTATTAACAAATAATACAAAGCACCGCCTAAGGAAGTGACCTCCATTGGTCCACATAAGTCCATATGTAACATTTCACCTGGTTGTTGACCTCTAACCTCACTTGAGGAAAATGGTTGTTTATGAAGTTTACCTTTTAAACATTCTTCACAGGTAGACTCATTACTAGTATGTGACACACTAATGTTACTTCGCTTTAATATGTTTTTAACCTGATCAATGTTTTGATGACCCATTTTAATATGCCAATCTAATAAATTTTCAGATACTTTACCTACACATGCTGATGTACTGACATGTTTATACCTAAAATCCATGAAATATAATTTATCTTTTCTTTTAGCTATGGCACATGGTTCCTTTGTTAACTGATTCATAAATATACACTTTTCTTTATTCATGTTTAAATAATAACCCCTATCAGTAGCTGAGCTCACAGAAAATAAATTTACCTTTATATCTGGAACATACAGAACATTGTTTAAAGTAGTATCAATCCAATTATGACCATTGTATGCCTCTAGGTATATGTTACCTACACCTAAGGCCTGAATGACTTTACCGTCTCCTATCATAATTTCTTTTGGAACTTGATATTCCTTATAATATTGGAAATAATCAATGTTGTAGCACATATGCTCTGAGGCACCGCTATCCATTATCCAATCTATATTATTATGAGATATGTTTACATTTAGAACTGATGATACACATACATGGAAAGCATTCCTATTTCTATTGTTTTGTGTTACTTTTGAACCTTTATACTTATTGTTTTTATTAAACCAGCACTCATTATTACTATGGCCAGATTTTTTACAAATATTACATGTATTCAACTGTTTACCTTTACTAAAAACTTTACATTCAGCTTTATAATGTCCCGGTTTGCCACACTTAAAACACTTACGCCTTACCGCCTGGAAAGCCTCGGATGTGTTACTGACTGAATTTGTCCCTTTCATGCGCATCTCTTCCACAAGTAACCTTGTAGATAGTTCCTCAATTGTCCGTTTTTCTTCAGGTACTGATTCCCAAGCTGAAATAAAATGATGAAAGGATGGTGGGAGGGATGAGGTGATTTTTGTAATTGCCATGCTTGATGACAATTCAGCTCCCAAAGCCTGTAGCGTAGAAAGTGCTTCTTCAACTCTACCGAGAAAATCTGCCACATTTTCATTTTCTTTAAACTTCAAATTATAAAATTTTTCTTGAGCCAAGTGTATTGAGAATTGTCCCTTTTGTTCATATATTGTGTGCAACTTTGTCCAAATTTTACTAGCACTGTCACAACTTAAGATTTGAGATATCGTTTTCTCTCCTAACCTCGACACTATTATGTTTTGGGCTTTTGCGTCAAGATCTTCCCATTCCACAATCTTTGGTATGTCAACTTTTGGTTTAAGACTTGTTCCGTCTGCGATGGATAAAACTCCGGCTGCTCTTAGTAGGACTTTAACTCGGAATTTCCATGCTGTCCAATTTTCTTGTCCACGTAGTTTTATTTCGTTGGATATTACCTCCATTGATATAATGTGCTTCACCGCACAGATTTTTACTACGCTTAAAGCTGATGTTGAATGCACGTTTTACCACGCGCCCTTTTTGCAAGCCACAAGCTTCCAAGAGAATGGCCGCCGCCTTGCGTTGTCTTTACCACAACGTGTCAGTGCTTCACCACACCAATCTTTTATTTTCTACTATACTTTTAAAAAAATAAAACAACAGTAATAAGCCGTACTGGGCCCATAACCTGTTGGATTAGTTATATAATTTGTACTGTTGTTTAGAAAATAAAAGAGTTTTTATATAGTTTAACGTGACGACCATTTATTTTCTTATTGTTAATATCTATGACAGTAGTGTTGCCACTAACATTTATATTTAACATTATACTTATCTGTATTTAAAAACTAGTCTATTAATCAATATTTGTTGTTTTCCAACACCAATTTACAATATTTATCTGAGAATAGGTTAATTACCTCCTCAATAAAGAGAACGGAAATGAAAACGTTTGACGTTACGTTTGACGTTTGACGTTTGACGTGGGCACTTACTAGGTAAGCGTGGTCCACCTTCGGCCACATCTGCACCTTACATCAAGTGAGATCGCGGCCAAGCGCTACCTTGACAGCATAAAAAAAAAAGTTCACATTGCGAAAAGTGAAACGGGGTGTGGCTGATGTGTCGTGGACACGCGCCCTTACGTTTTATGTGAATACATGAGTTTTCTTTGAGCATATAAAATGTATGTATATATCCAACTAATTCGAATACAGCAAACATACCTACTAAAAAAATCTTTGATATTTTAGCTAGCGAGTGGTGTAATAAAATTTTGGATGTAGCTGACGTGAATGTCTTAACAAAATTAGGGATATACTCGTAGTTTGATGCTGTAGCTACCATATCTACGAGTATTATCTACATTTATAATTTAATTACACTACTTGATAGCTAAAGGATTATTTTTTTTTGTATATAATGGTATATTCGAATTCGTTGGATATATTATACATACATGTAGTACCTACACTTAAGAAAATATTACTCGTAATGTAAACAGTAAACATTAACATAAAACATATTAAGCCACACCACTTTTTTGGCGTTTTTCAGACTTGCAAGTCTAAATTACTTCGAATCCATTATTGTTTCTTAGCTAAACGTAATGTCTCCCATTGAAAAAATAATTTTTAAAGTGAATTTTGTTTTTATTATAAAATATTTTAAAAGGAAAAAGTAAAGTTTTGTTTGCTCACTCCTTTTATTATTTTCATGGTGTAACTGACTTAAGAGTAATAATCATAGCACAGAGGAAATAAGTGATACGATATTAAAATCACTTCTTATCGGACCATTGAGTGCTGACAGAATAAGTCACAGCGATATTATGAACTTTAGCCTTTTATATCTACAGTAAATTTTGTATAATAATAACGGTAAGTTATTATTATTTGTACATTTATAACACATAGTGTGCGACTATCTAAGGTAGGTATGCATTGCCCAATTTGAATTAAATTTCCAATTTTGAAAAATCAATTTTATTTTTCAATATTTATGTAATTATAATTTAATAAGTGTCAAAGTTTTCTAATTTCAGTATTCTATCATAACTAAAGATTTAGCTTATGTATATGTACCTATATAAATTAGGACTTTCGTAAATAAGTAGGTAAATATGAAATCTTTAAATAGTATGACATCAAATGCATTTATAAATGAATACATTGTATAAACCAAAATGAGGTAAGATTACAAACCATACCTCATTTTGTTCCTTAAAAATTAAAATAAAAAATAAAAATTATACCTACTTACCCAAAATATTTACCGAAACCGAAAATTTACTAAGTTAAGGTTTAATATATAATACTTTATATATTAAACTACTATTACTAGTAATCTATATACTCGTACATATTATAAAAGAAGGTCGTGTTAGTTACACCATTTATAAGTAACTCTAGAACGGCTGGACCGACTTTTATGATCGTTGATTTGTTGAATTTGTCTCAGCCCAGAATAGCAGAATAACTATTAAAAAGTCGGAAAAAGATTCACAAAAAAAATTATATGCAGAATTTATCGCGTTTTTCATTATTTAAAACCGTATCAAAATGCGTTGTGTGGTTTAGAAGAAATTAGCGGAGAAAGAGACACAAGCGAACAGCGATTTTTTTATTTTATAATATGTATTTATAAATATAGATATAGATTATATATTGAGTTATAAAACCCAGCGCTTGATTTTTCTATTTTTAGTACTCTTTGTGACGATAAAGGTTTCAGTGATAGCGTAGGTAGAAATCGCTGGTAGCGGATTTATTCAGCTAATTCATTCGTGCGTCAATTTGCTTTTAAGTGCTCTGACGTCACGACCCTTTGCAAAGATTGTTGTACGTCATTATAGTATGAACAACGTTAATTACATATTTGTTTTGTACAACTGCTTATCTAGTTAATGCGTTTGAGATCTATTACGTATTCGTTGCACTGTTTCACAAGAATATTACTTGTACTCTATTTACATAACACTGTAGGTACAAACGCGTGCGTAGGTATTCTCTGTGTGACTAAGAACATCATTCTGTCATGAATGTTTTCTGTTTCTTTATTTCATTATTTTGAGTTCTTTATTTGGTCATTTAATTTATTCATTAAATTGGAAAATAAAGTTATTTATAACGAAACAACTGCTAGGTTTTGATATACTTTCGATATTATATTATTTAATATTTCAGTCAATACATGGAAAGATAAATTATCTATTATTATCTAAAATATTGCCATAATGGCTCTAGTTTTATTATAATAGATACTTTTTTGGTTTAGTAGTGGTTTCGCACAATTTTGTTTCGTACGAATTGTGCAAAGAAGCAACTTTAAAATTAAATTATTTATACATAAAAATTGATCGCCGTGCGTCTTTCAAAAACTCAAAAATGGCTGTACCGCTTTTAATTCGGTTTTCACTTATGGAAAGAGGGGTGAACAGAAAAGGTTCCTATATATAAAAATTGCACCTCGGGCGAAGCCGGAAGCAGGTAACTAGTAATAATATAATATAAAAATAGGTTGATCATCTCATGTGAGGTAACAAATCTTCGTATTGAAAATGATTCAGAAATGATGCAGAACTTATCAATCCTAAAGACAATGTTAGGACACTGAAGCGAGGTACCATCGTATAAGGGAATCAGGGCTGAGTGGCCTTTTCCCTGAAAAATTATAAATCCCCAAATACATCCAATTATGGTCTGGTGGCCAATCGTGGATAACAATAAGAATAAAAAAATTTCAGAAAAAAAATGGTGAATGTATTCCTCTTTTAACTACGCTATTAAGGATGTATTCCATATTAAGTTTCAATGTGTATACACTGAAAGAGGCTTCATTGCGTGGAAGGGGTTTATTGTAGGGAAAACACTTAACGGATCGAGGTCAATTCTTTGTCTTTGTGGGAGGACAGGATTGAGATAAGTTGGACACTATATTATATTAGAGACAAGATGAAATTACTATTGTGAAAATATGTGAGGCTTTGGGTAGACGTCCCATAAACTTACTCGGCCATTTGTCACAATGCCAGAAATTCCATGTCAGTATTCTGCAAGCGCTTAGTCAGTATTCACTGGCATGCACATATATTTGTATATATGTGGTTATATTGTTTTATTTATTGATATTTATTCATATTCATAATATATATTTGTAAGTGGTGTCTGTTCATATGAATTAGAGGCTCTCATCTAAATTACAACGTAATTAATGTATCTAACTAAGTAAGCGTCCTCTTGTCGAGGGAAGTCTGTGCCTGCTGGCGCTTAATTTAACATGAAAGTAACTCTGTCTATCTGTAACCTTATCATACCTTAACTACTCAACCGATTATAATGAAATTTCGCATACACATCGTCCGGACATAGGGTACCTTAATTCAGAAAATAGTAATGTTCCCGAGGGATCATCTAAAAAAAAATTATTCAACGCCTTGGCAAAGCTATAAGAGCAATATTTCTGGCGTTTATTATATTTTTATTTTTCAGTGGGGACGAAGTCGTGGGTACGCGGTATTACGCCAAGTATTGGGAACCCAAAAGAAAATATGTAATTGACAACAAATTCTCGTAAAATAGTATACATATATCTATTTTAATAAATATCTTAAAAATAAAAAAAAAAGTATGTGACGGCTTAAGCGCTTAATTAAACTTTTAATACATCTAAAGAGTAAAAGATAATAGTAAATTTAATATTTACTATTACCTTTTAGAAAGTATCTTAAAACGATTTAAAAATGAAATCTCAATACTGTTGACATTTATGTTGACTACACATTTATGTATGTAGTAACAATTTTCGGCATTTCAATTTTACAGCACAAATAAAAGTTGTAACAATAATAAAGTATTACATTGCTCTAGTGCACCCACACAAAGTTGCTAATGTAAATTTGAAAAAGAATTTATTTTTATGTGATAATAACTGTACTGTGAGCTTTTGTTTCTTGCCAAATTTCATGATTCTGGGTCAACTGGAAGGGTTTGGTGTATAGCAATAAAATATAAAAACCCTTTCTTTTTATATGTTAATGCCGCCATACAATTGATGGTAAGTGGCTGCCGTCGCATATAACACAAGCAATGCCATAGGTGCTGTAAGTGCGCTGCTGACAATAGAAGGATAAGGGATAAGGAAGGGATGGGGTAATAGGCTCTGGCACCCCTTACTCACTCACAACAGCACATATGCTGTTATTTCACGGTGGTATTCTGTAAGGGGGTGGTTACTGCCGCCTGAAGGGTTACCTGAATGACTGCGAAACGCAGTTTGCCCTGCCACTACTTTGCAAATCTAGACCAGAGCAAACTTGAAATGTTCAGATCCAAAGTTTAGGAAGGGGTACTTGATTACAGCACATATCTTATTCTTTTTTTATAATGAAAAGTTTTTACCAACTCGTACTATTAATAACGTCTAAAGTAAAAGATTAAAAAAATTGAAATTCGGTCTAAAAGAGTTTCCTAATGAAAGATTAATTTAAAAAAACCTGTGCAAAAACACTACGCAGTTTTAAATTTTTTTTTATTCAACCTCGTACGCATACAAAAATCAAGACTAATCAACGTGTGTTCGTAAGTGATTCGAAACAATTGAAATATATCAAGGTTTCTCTTCAATTTTATCGTTTGACTGACAGAGATCCCGAGGTTAACAAACTGTTTAGGGCCAATCAGCCCTTCAAGTTTTGTGCGTTGATTAAATGAGCACACTCGCCTTAACGACTGTTTGACCCAGACATAGTCTCATTTAAATTAATTTGTCATTATTATTGTTCGTTCGCTAGATGTGTGTCACTCATGTAAGTCGCTTTTAAATCATTTTGAATTATTCCCTCCATTCTTGGAAGTGCGCAGGCAATAAATATAATTTTTTGTCCCGATCTGATCGGTCTCTTTGACTTTATGCAGACGGATTCATAATATTAGTAGTCGATTGCTAATTTAGTTCATCTATTGACCTTTAGATATCTAGCAATATATTCTTTGAAAATATATTACTTGAATCATAAACAGTATAAATAATGAATTTGTGGAGATATGAATCAAATCAGACATCAAGGGACATAATAAATATCCAGGGTTGTACCGAGAGCGGTAATTTTTTTTTGTAATCTTTTTTTTTTCATAGGCAATTTAATGATTCAAGCTGATTATCCTGCACGTATTTAGTTTTGACTCTTTTGTTAGTCTTCTTTTCACTTTGTTCTTATCTCTAATACCCAAACTGTTATAAACTTGAAGGCAACATTTTAGTCGTGTATGTTACCTTTTCACGGATGAACCATTTAAAAAAAATTTAGTGTAGTGATTTTGGTTGCTTTGTATATTTTTAAATGTTGGACCCCCTGTAGGACTGAAAACATAGAGGATAACATTTTTTAAAAAGATAAAATTGCGCTCCGTTTGTAAAGTCATTTTTCCAAAAAGTTATTATTGGTGGTTATGCAATATTTGGATAGAGGAAGGGTTAATTAAGAAATTATTTATTTATACCTTCTACGATACTCTCCGATATGGTTTAAAATATAGAATGTGCCTGCCATCCCATATCATTAAATAACTTGCTACACATAACAGCGTAGGAAATTCTCGTTTTTTGTATCTAAAATAATGGTAATTGTTAGCTGTTAAGTGTAGTGTATTTTTCATGCACCATAAAGGGTTGCGTACGAGATCTAGTTCCGGCGAACGCGTCAGTTCGGGCAACTTGCCAGTTCCCTACTTTTTGAATTTGTTTCTGGTAAATAAATTAGTTTTATGCAATTTATTTATACAATTCGAGGAACGCGCCACCGATTCAAGCCAGAGAGGCTTTTAAAACCTATCGACTCCAATGTCGACATTACATTGGAAATAATACTTTGTCAAAAGTAAAAACCACACAATAAAGCGCCAACAACTTCATCGACATGTATAACCACGGTAAAAACGTCATAGACATTTTGACAGGTGCTTCGTGAATACCAAAGTAGACAATTGTCGAGTCTATAACCGCATCGAGTCGATAACCACAGCAAAACCACACATAGAGAATACGGGCTTAACGAAACTGCTTGGATTTGACAACGGAGCCGCTATACCCCACACCTACTATTTTTTTTTACCCTTATTCGTTTATTTATACTGTACATAGATTAACTTTATACCGTCTTTTTTATACACTAGATATTTGTGTGTAAATATTGTAAAATTCTTTTTGTCATTTTTCTAATAAAAATATATGAACTGTGTAATATTAAAAATGCACTCATGTTGTGGTTATGGAAATACCACCGAAGTAACAGTATGACAAATTTCATATCAATCAAACTATTGGAAGTTATGTGAAATCCCTTCGTCAACTAGGAAATGGGCTGATGTTCTTCAAACGCCTGAAAATATTTTTTATTATATTTTATTTATTTGGAAGCCAACACAGTATACTTATTCATATTTAAACAATCTTTTACAATATTGTATATTCCACATAAGTGGAAAGTGCCTATAAAGGCTAACTCAGCATGCATTAAAAACGAACACAAAAGACGACATTTTCTGTTTACAAAGAAAATATAAAACCAAACAATACAAAAAAAAAAAAACACCAGAATAATAGTATACAAATAGGCACACATTTTTTCGCACACCATATAATTAACAAAACACAAACTCTAAAAACGACTATCAAGCAGTACCTGATGACGGAAACTCTCTGACTTTTTTTTTAAAAGATGCTGCAGAACATCGAAAAATATTCATGCCAGTATCCCTAATCAATCTGTTATAGGCGATCACTATTCTGCGCAATGGAGCGACTCCGCTTAGGTTAGTTTTAATGATTCTAGGTATGAACGTTAACCTGTTCTTAATATGCGACCTAGCATTACACTTCGGCACTACGATCTTTGTAGGAGAAAAAGTAGCAACCTATCCCAAATGAAAGTGCTAAAAATTTATTTGTTTAAAAAGTAAATTTTGTTAATTAATACCTAGTCATCTATAAAGAAAAGTGTTGGTATTGGAAGTGTAGGTAAGTTTATGTAAGTTGAGGACCGATAGATGGGAATCTCTTAAGGAGATAAATTCATAGTCGTCGACTGACGGCAAAAACACTGCGTCTATCCGCCGCTCTGCCGCCATGAAGTCTTTATCAATGAGAAAACACATCACATCAAATGAATGAACTAGGGGCGCCCACGCGATTCACACACAAAGAAACAAAAGCTTTTGAAGAGCCTTCATTCAAGTAGTTAATACACGTCTGAGTATTCACAACTATAATGAAAAATACTTAAGGATAAACTTTTCTTTGTATGATAACAGACGGCAGGCTGACCGCACATTTGGTATTTAAGAAGTTTGCAACGCGAAGGAATTACAATTGTGCTGTAAACTCTGATAAGTTAAATGGTAAGCGACGACAAGATGATGGTGGATAGTAAATAGACTCAGTCGTCTTTAAATATACTAAACCACATACCATAAGACATCATAAAAAAATGTTACGAACCAATTTTTCACCTTCCTCGAATATTTGACAATAAAGAAATAGCCGGCTGGACCAAGCCGTGCTGAAGTTTTGCACTTAGCAACACAACCGATTCATTGATTTATTTTTTACTTATTACTTTATTTTATACTTACTTACATTGTATGTAGCTGTAGATAAATAATGTAGGGTGATTGTTACACAAATTGTTTAATTGAAATTGAAAGAGCACCTTTGAGGTTTCTTGGAGGGCTCTTCCTCACAGAATCAGCATAATATGAACAGACAGTAATTGTGAATAGATGTTCGAATATAACGATTACCAGTGACTGATGTTTGGTCCTATTCAATATAAAATATTTTTATATTTACTGTAATATGAATAGACACTTTTCAGCATCCCTCTCACGCTGGCAGCTGGTACAAGGTAGCTGGCCCAGTGTGGAAGATTTCCATAAAAAAATATATTGGAGCTATTCTCATAAATTGTTTCATCCGTTTTTGGTTTGCTTAAAAAGTCGTTGCACCACCTTAAATATTCATTAAAATAATTTTTTTATACCAAAAATTGTGCGTTTAACTAAGCAACAATATAACATAAGTTTAATATGTATGAGGTAAATGTAATTAACTTTATGTAATTAATATTTTTTGATTAGATCCGTTAAAGTTTCTTTAAATGAGAAAGATCTGTACTAGAAAGAATTAAAACTTTTTAAAACTAGGTTAGTTACATTACTAGCAAATTATACACTCGACGTCGATTAAGTTTATACTTAGCAAAACTCTCTCTAGCGTCGAACGGCTACAAATAGCTAAAGGGTAATTTTAATCTAAATTAACATTTGTGCCCAGCCCAAGGCATAAGCCACATAATCCGCAAAATAATAAGTCATTCTAAAACTTCGTATTTTTCTACTTATTTTTAATATTTATTTACTTAATAAAAATTATAATAAATTTATAAAACTTTTTAAATGGCTACTCAAAAATATATAATATTTAACTTTTTTTATGTGATAGTCATCAGACAGGCTGAAGGTCTACTTGATATAGATATAGAACTGATGCAAGTACAAATGTACAAAATATTACAATGTTATACTTAGTACAAATTGGCATTTGCTTCATCTGGAAAACTGCACTTTAGGTCCGGGTGCATTGCGCAGTTTTTAAGTAGATAAGAAAACCAATAAATGCTCAAACGAGTACGGCCATTATAAATTGTAGTGAACAATGAAAAACACGTGCATTTGACTCGTACATTACACAATTAATAAAACCTCCTCCACAAACAATTAAATGTTTACGAGGAAAGGACCCATAAAACGATATATGAAATGGTTTATTGCGAATGTGACATTAGATATTCTGAACCAGTAGGGTTTAATGTGATCAAAGAACTGAAGTAGGTACTAAAGTGGTATTGTTTAATTGATATAATTAATGAATTGCTGGAGAGTTTTGTATTTACTTCTGTTGGTGTAGCGATGTCATCCGGTGCGTAGAATCACGTCTCACTGACACGCGAACTGAATTAAAGTGATGGAGAGAACATCCAACCTGTGTCAGTGTTTATAAAATTATTTGGAACTTTCATAAGGATATAATGTAAGCCCATTATTAGATTGTACACTTTAAAATAAGTTTCACAGTCGCATTCATGATGTTAATTTAATGTAATCTTCAATAAGAGGTTACTTTTACTTGGATGGTCGAGCAGTTAAGGTGTGATCTCAGGATTGGTCTGGGTGTACCTAGTTTCGCTACGATATTATAGTTTTGTGGTTCTATATTATATAGTACTATAATATAGCTATTGTACTATAATATAGTACAATACCTCTCAAGCTTATGAGATACAGAACCCTAATAATAATAGATATTATACTCCAAACTGAGCCGAAGTATCTAATATTATGTGATTTTTATCTGAGCAAGCAGTTAATGGATTCGGGAAAACCTCTATCGTCACTGCATGATTTCATGACGTACATACTCTAACATGTCCACACTTGAATGTCTGATAGCCCCTACATTAATGTACAAAGCTTTTCATTGTGACACCTATTTTAGATATATTGAAATTTTCATATGCTTAATTTGTTGCTTGAGTTAGTGTAGATTCTTATAAAATTTATCCATACTTAGATGTTGTAAAAAAAGTCGAACCGAATGGCCAAATTTCAACGCATCTCAATTCTCAATCAATTAAGCATTGATGAAAAAAAAAAAACGAGTTTATACCTACCAAAATTGATTAAAAAGAAAATGTTTGATGATTTTTATTTCTCCATTACTCTCCAAATTTAAAACACACTGTGTGTTATGCATAAATATAGGCTGTTTTAAATAGGAAATGAATGGTAAGTTTCCAATTCTAATAAGGATTTTTTCGCGCTTTTTGGAGTTTATATTCAAAGAGCGTACACAGAAAACTCGTCTTGAAGTCTGGAAGTTACTAAGAGTGATATAAAATGTGTATAACGTGCTCTTAAAACTGTTTATTAGGCATTATGTATGTGAGACACGCACTTAATTGCTACACCCACTATTTTGCGAACCTGTCCTATATAAATCTCTATTATATCGGACTCAGACAATCTGTATATATTTTTTATCTACAATTTCCTCAAAAAAGCCGACCCAAAAACCATTTTGTGAGTACAGGAAGAATGTATGTATGAAGGTTTTTTCTAGTCGAATTTGCAGTAAGTTCTTAATTTTAACCAGCCGTTGAAAGACTTCCAATGAAGGTCCCTATTTTTATAGGGATATATCGGTCCAATGTATATCTTTTATTAAGTCATCTTTAACAATCAACTGTGTAGTAGTTGAGTGGGATGGTTTTCAAGCCATTTCTATATGCGGCAGTAAAGTCAAGAACTTCTTTCCTGAGTGTATTCATCCTAAATCCTGGTATGGATGGTGCATGGAAGACACTTTCAGTATGTAGGGTAACATTGTTTTAATTACAACTTGGATCAACTCTGATTTAAGTTTTATGTTTAGTGACGAAAATTAATTCTTTTTTAGGGTCAAATAACGCCATTGTGACGATACGCTGTTAATTTTAATATTCCTCTTCATAAATATCAGAATATTTGTGAAGGCAACAAAATTCATTGCACAATTGGTCAGGATTACCAACAAATTCGCATTAATTTCCAACAAATTTCAATAGACAAACAATTTCAAATTTTTCTTATACCTTCCTAATCCCTTATCCTTAAGGTCGGTAGCGTACTTGTAGTATTTGTGGCTTTGCCTATGATTATAGGCGACTGTAGCCCCTACCGATAAGTGGACCGTCGGTATGTCCGACTATAAACATATATACCAAAAGAGAAGGAAAAAGTTAGATATTTTAAAGCTCAAGCAAATTCGAGATCAACCCTTTTACACAAAATATATTTCTGAGTCAGCTGATTTCCATAAAATACCATAAATATACCATAAAATCAGTCATAAATGTTGGTTTAGTTGTCATCTCGCACGATTTTATTTCGTACGAAATGTGCGAAAAGCCAACTTGTCACTAGTTCACATTACAATTAAGTGGAACATAATAGGTTCCTTTATTGTAAACTTATAACGTTTTGTTTTAAGACAATAAGTTTATGTAGTTATTTACAAAATGCAATTCAATTAAAATACAAAGGTAGTAATTAGTATTTATTCATTAATTTATTAGCTGTTATGTGGCCGAGAAATGTCGCGTTGATTGGTCGGTTGTTAGTAGCTGACGTATTATTTATTAGCATAAACGTCTTTTATAAGAAGTCGCCGGCGCTGGCGCCGAGTCGCGCCGATCACATTAGATAGAATACGGGAAATTACATAGCTTGTTAAGATACCTGCGATTATAACTAATTACTAGATAATTGTGTCCGATTAAACGAGAAAAATCAATGCAGCATTTATAGTAATATTTGTAGTACAGCATGAGTTCTAATTTCAAATTTAATAAATCGGTTAGAAAAGCTGTTATTTTTATAGGCGAACATAATAGGCAAGCGATTACGCTGACAATGCGAATGTGTGCAATTATCGAAGGTGAATATGCAAAGTACATAAAACTTAAGTTATTAGTTAACTTAAAAATAAGACAATAAAATAAAACTTAAAAAACTTACAAAAAAGACCTTGTTTTTGACAGGATATTTATAATTGCTAGTAAAATCAAATCTCTAAAAGCTGCCATTTTATTTGGGTTCTCTTTCAAAAGAATTAGGTTTTATTTTATTTAGAACCACATTTTTCAAGTATTATTTCAACAGAATAGACGCTAAAATTATTTCCCTCAAGTGCAGTTATTGTAAGTGTACTGTATCTATCGCTAGTTCGTTTGATCTTACTTTAGATCAGTGCATCTAAATACCAGGTTGTTAGAATAGCTTCGATTGGCTTAGAATGTCATCGCTACATCCTAAGGCATTTTTCTATGCTTACTAATAAAAATTGTTTAGAATCTCAATTATTTCTAACTGAATTCGTTATGTCTAGTGTAGAGACGACTTAAATAGACGGACAGTGTTACTTCAGGTAATATAATAGGCGCTGAACAATTTTCGTTAACTAGGCTGCCAGTATTATGCAATTACAACAAAATTGCTTGTTTAACACTGTTGTTAGTCTGCAGCTAAAATCAATGTTGAACATTATACACGCAAGTGGCAGTTAGGTGTTATTACATTGATTTAACCAAGGAACGAATTGTAGGTAAAACGTATAGGTTTCAAACAAAGATAATTTGCGGCGCAAATGATCTATCTCGCGTTTGTCTCGCAGTCACTTATTACAAGACCATTATCACTTCAGATTAGTTGATCACACCGATCGATAATGTCACATTATAAATAATAGATTATGTGTTAAGGTTTTGTTCCAGTGAAACTATTAATAATTTTGTTTTATCTGCTAGCTATAATATTTAATAATGTAACCATGTATGCTTTAAATGCACGCCATGATTGGCTAGAACAAAGGTTGTGATATAATTCTTCATTTATTCATGCAATTACTCGTATAATATTTTTAAGAATTTCATTGAATTTTTTTTTAGGTTGGCCAAGTGGGCTGACGGTCCACATGATGATAGGCGGATACAGTAGACGGTAAATGCAAAGCCAGGCAAGATGTAAGTGAGGTGACAACCTTGATGACAATGACAATGACAACAAACAGCACACATGTTGTTAATTCACGATTCTTTAGTGTGGTGGTTACAGCCGCCAGACGGGCTTTCCAATTTATTACTCTAAATAAGTTTAACTATTCAATAATAATGAAATTTTATTGGGATAATTACGAAAATAATTTAGGTACAATCATTGTATATTTTTTCCATCATATTGATATTATTTTTTATGTTAGATTTACATTTTTTTATTACAGATTTACATTGTTAACGTGAAGGCAATTTACCTAATTACCCAATTTGTCATTTCCTCCAGACTGGTATGAGTGAAAAATATTCTAAAAAAAATAAATTCTAGCTTTTTGAGCTTTTACAACAAAAGTGATATGATTATTAGCAGCTTAATGGGGAATTATTCATTTTGAAAGGAAATTGATAACTTTTTAATTCCACTTTGAATATTTGCAGTAGAAAAGGACGTTGCTGTCGTTAAAGATCTGTATCTGAATGCACGTGCATTTGGATTTTAGGTATTTTTTTTTCTATTATTTAATTTTTTAAAGGAATCTGCAAAGAAAGCCTTATCTATATCTATACATATTATAAAATTAAGTCGGTTTTTGCTTCTGTCTGCTTTTGCGCTAACTTCTTCTAAATCACCCCACGGATTTTGATACGGTTTCCCCAAGGTTTGTGGTTGTGGTATCATTTGCAGAAGGTTTGTGTATATCATTTGCAGAAAAATTGCTCATCCGGGGACTGGTCGCCAGTAGACTTAAATTTTATTAATTCTTGGCATATGAATGTTTGCACTGATTAATGCGATTTTAATCTTGACCTGGCCAATTAGTTGGTCAATCAATTAGCAATATTGCATAGTAGTTAGGTGTGTGCGTCGCACCGATCACCACGTACGGTAAATAATGTGATATCGACGTGTTGCCTAGTAAGGCAACATTGATTGGGGCTGAATCAGGTAGCAAACGACTCATATGAAGTCGTTATCTTCAACAGGAAAAAATGACAAGTTATGTGAACTACTTTGTGCAGCGGCTTCATTAAATGGAAATATTCTTGTGTACATATTTAATCTTTAGATCCCTGATGTTGTTTTTACTTAAACTTTTTATGGTAAGTTACAAAGATTGGAGTTGATCATCAGTCAGGATTTAGCTACCAACGTATTTTAAATTTTTGAATCATGTATTGGTTTACATGATAGCTAACATAAATGTTACGGTTATTTTAATGCATAACGAACTATAAATATAATGTTGTGCCTCTGTATGTAACACTGCCTTCCTGATCCCTCAGAAGTAGTGGTATCTTCTTGATATAACTACATAGTTTTATACGTAATTTCATTTGTGTCGTACCCTCTATCAATAATATTTCTTATTACAGAACCGATAAATAATTTTCATCATGTTTTTCATTGTGTTACAGATAATTTTAGATATATGTATAATGTTTCCTCATATTTTCGATTTGTTTACTTTTAATACCTATTTCATTTAAATGTATTGTTTGTTGATGGACCGGTTTTTTTTTATTTCGACTTTTTTTTAATTCGCCTTATTTTTGTTAATTCTATTTCAGCTTCATCCTAATTGAAACATAATAAAAGGTATAACGCCTGATAAAATACGTAAACTAATAGAACGCCTGACATCTTTATTGCTATTAAACTTTTGCTAGGCTTTAGTTTTCTTAATTTGAGATGATCCCTCGGGGTACTTTTTCTGGATGAAAGGTACCCTATGTCCTTTTTTGTATCGCTGGCAATGTGTATGTAAAATTTCACGATGATCGATTGAGTAGTTAAGGCGTGAAAAGTTAAGACCAGCGCGTCCCCCCCAACACCCGGCAACACCGCTCAGGGTGTTTTCCGATCATGGGCCGTGTGATTTGATGGCGTATTTCAAGCCTTAGCAATGTAGAATTCAGCAGTGGAGAGGCACAGGCTGATGATGAGGACGACGATTTTGATGGAACTGGTCCTGAACAATATCGCATTGTTTGTTCAATGTGTAATAGTTGTAAACTATAATGAATATATAAACCTTTATACATATATGTAATGATATTTAATTATATACGGTTGCATTTATATTACCTATCTTGTGTGCATATTTTTGATGAGATGCTTATGCGAATGCACTGATGGTATGGCTGGTGTGTGGTGCAATGGCTCTGTATGCGAGTGGTGGTCTGGTGGGTGCGGGAGGCTGTGTAACAGGTCCGGCGGTCGGCGCACGCGCGGGGCAATCGAGTCTCGCGGAGTCTCGGCTGGACACTACGCCGCTAGTCAGTCCACGCGTTGCCTTCCCGCTGTCAGCTTGCGTCACTTGCGTGGCCCTCAATGCTCGCGATACACGACTCTCCGACTCATTTCGTGTGCAATCACTTCAAATTTTCTTCCAAAACCCGAATTTGCAATACTATTTTGTTGTCTCTTCAACCGAATTTTTTTCGGAGTTCAAAAACTACTATTGGTGTTTAGCTAGTGAAGTTTTATTTTAATAAACACATAAAAAAATATTGGAGATAAATCGTATTGAATTTTAAGGTAAGTTTTTTTCAATTTTTTTTTATATTTAATAAATTAAATCCGTACAATTATTTTAAACTACACTTATTTTATATTCGTTGTAAGTTATTTTAGAAAGTTAAGTAAGTATAAGCAATAAAACAAGTTGAAACTGCACTTACGAGTACACACGTAGTTAGTTAGTTACTGAGTTGATGTAACCTCGTAGTCTTAGGGCCAGATAAATAATGTCCCATTAGTCTCACATAAATATTAAAAAGTGTCTAGCCATTATTGTAAAAATTAGCGTTCACGACATCATTTGCATTACATAATATATAATATCTACATATTGTTCAATACCGAGTAGAAGATTCCGGTTAATATCCGTGAATTAGATAAACAAATACTTGGTGTCGAAATATTTAAAGTGAACTCCGCAGAAATACATGTCTACTATGAACATTGTTCCTATTACCTATTTTTTAATAATAATTTAAAACGTAATACTTTTGAATGTTTTTATATAGTTCATTTAATGGTTGAACTGTATCAATAATTTATACAAAAATAAATGGATAATTACCGTCGGAACTGTACCTAATATCTATCCCAATAATAATATTATAAATGCGAAAGTTGTAACTGAATCACGCAAAAATGGCTGAACGGATTTGGCACATAGATAGTTTATTACCGAGATTAACACATAGAATAATTTTTATCCTGAAAAAATGTTCCTGTAAGATTTTTAAAAAAACGAACTACAGCGCGCACGAAGTCGAGGGCACAGCTAAGTATCTATTAAGCGTTGGGCGTCTACAGAACACGTGGAGAACGACTTAAATTTGTACATTGTAAATAATTTTGTTTGATAAATATATTTAAAAATGACAATAATTTAAATTATTTACTTGAATTTAGTTATATATAACAATGGTTCGTAAGCAGTTGAAGACATCGTGAACTGTGAGGCCTTTCTTTATTATTTTTACTTTAGAATGTCTGTGGTTATGTTATACTTCTATATAAGTTAAGTTTTTTAACAATTTGTGAATATTTTCCCTAAAACAATAGCTTCTGTTAAATTGTAACGAAGTGACCGCCTTTTATGATTTAGCGACAGAATAGTGTTCTAATAAAATACGAATATTATTGCTAAGTAGGAATAATATTAGAAAAAAATACTGTTTTTTTTTTTTCATTATTTATAGTTTGGAAAATTTCCCTATACAGCTAGTAATAGTTTGCAAGTATGTGTGTACATCGTGTGGCATTGCTATTGACATGTGGGTACTACAATAGATACTTACTCGCCTTGCCCGACTTTTAATGTATTACAAACATACCTAGGAATATCTTAAGCAAAGTACCTTGCATTAATGTGGATATTCTTATGTTTACATCTAATGATAAATTCCGTAATGCACATGTCATACCATATTATGACTCTTTTCACAATATGATTTATTTGTTATTTAGCATAACTTTATTAAAGTAAAATTAAACTGCATTTTCTCTTGTTAGAAATTAATTTCAAATTCTTAAAGCTTGTACAAAAAATTGTTAATTATGAGCATTTTCAGTAATTAACATAATATAACTGAAGCCGCAATAATAGTTCAATAATTTTTTTTATAATATATAACAAAAATAAATATAAAAAGTTTCAGGTACGTACTACTTGTACGCAGCGAAGATATACGAGTATATATGTATGTATTATTTCGATGCTTGTACGTCACAGATACAGCGAGGGGAAATAACAATGATGAATCCATGATAAATGTTGTGAAAGATATTTTTTAATATATTGTGAAATAAACTTAAATTTTTCAATATTCAATAAATTTGTTAATTCTTTTACAAAAATAAATACGAAAGGCTTTGATAGGCGTAACTTCAAGTCAAAACAGTCATGATAGGTTGTGTAGTTAAGGCGTGAAAAGGTAGCAGACAGACAGCCAAAGAAACTTTCACATTTATAATTTAGTATGGACGGATAATATTATTATATTACGACCCGCTCCCGGCTTCGAATGGATTTAATTTTCCGGGAAATATTTCAAATTCCTCGGACCTCAACGAATATTTGAAAAAAAAAAAAATCAAATTCGTTCCCAGCCATTCTCGAGTTTTGCACTTAGCAACACATTTGGCTATTCATTTTTATTAGATAGATTACGAAAAAGCTTAACTTAACAACAATTAATTTCTTTCTTTGAGTCATTAACTATCATCAACATTACTATATATTGCATTACTATATTGCATGATAATAAGAAAATTCCCCAAAATGTTTCTAAGTATTAATAACCATTAAAGATTAATTAACTGTTAATTAAAATTAATTTTAAATTGAGAGCAATGCAACCAAACAATTTCACTTAAAATGGTAACAGAACAAAAATACTATAGCATATTATTCAGTACCAACTAGCGACCCGTCTCCGGCTTCACATGAATGTATTTTTTTCTGTAAATTAAATAACACAAACCTTCTCTTTCATCACTCCTTCCATTAGTGAAAACTATATCAAAATGAGATCAAAGGGGATAGCGAATTTATTTTATAGTTTTATAGATTTTAAGTATAGATGACGTTTCAACTCATAAAATTCAATAGTATAGTCATTTTTATATCAATAAATGACTATTCAGCAGCACATTTGCAGCACCTTTAGTGTTACTATTTTGTTATAGGCGTCAGTAGCCATTTACTATCATATCAACTGTCAGCCTTTATACACAAAAAAATTAAATTGGACAATTCAAGTTTTTATTATTTTATTCCTACTAAACTTTTATATGTTGTGTCAATATGACATGACTACAGTAGTAAAAAAAAATCTATTTATATTTGAAATTTCTTTTTCGCGGTTTTGTCGTATTCCATGACGCCGACATGCGTCATTCTGTTTTCAATGAAAATATAGTTAACTTCAGGGAGATGAGAATGACTCACTCTATACCGGGGTACAGACATTTCCCGTACTCGAAACATATCTCAATAGATTTGTAATGCGTCACAAGATCACTAGATATTTATTGCAAACCGGATGATTTAGTTAGATTACAGAAGGAAACTCATTGTCATTTTATTATCTATCTGTACCCTATAAGCATATAGATATCTATATGTAAGTAAGTACTTAATATAAACAAGTTTCTTTATCACATTGTCTTTTGTTTAAAAATATAAAATAATAATAAATTTAAATTTTTAAATTGGAATATATTTAGAATATTTATTTAGTCTTTAAATAGTATAAAATAAATTTTAATGCGGTTTTTACTAATGGAAAGAGCGTTAAACTGTTAAGGTTTTCATGTATAACTACTTAACTGAGGTCTGCGGCGTCGTAGCGCGTAGCTTTGTCGGCGTTAAAAATTAAAAAAATAAGCAATATAACGCATGACAGGGAACAGTACTTTTCTGTATCATTGGCAACGTGTATGTAAAATTTAATGATAGTCGGTTGAGTAGTTAAGGCGTTAAAAAAGAAGTATGGATTTCCAGAAAAAATTGCACACATGCGAAGCTGGGAGCGCGGGTTTATCTATAAAATACGCACTGAAGATAGTAACTATGCAGTTCTGAAGTATTTAAATGCATTATAACTGCATTTCCACTTGTGGTTTGATATTATCTTTATTGTAACAAAAGGCGCATTCCATACATTCAATTAATCGGACTACAATCGATAGATATCAAAAATATTGATAAATGATAAATGATAATTATACTATTGATTAAATGCCATTCTATAGCTACTGCAGACTTTCCAGAGTTTCCCTGCAGTACGGGCAGGGCAGGGCACACTGTGTTTTCCAGTAATTTGGGCAGCCACATCACATAAATCTAAATCAAATAAAGTTTACGAAACTTAAAAAAATATCAAATACCATATTTTTGGTAGTACTGTTTGGCAAAAATACAAAAGCAAACAAATTAAATGAAAAAGTCATACCTAAGCTAAGCCTATTAACATAAATAATTTTTCTATTTATTTAATAAGGGAGCGGGTACAGCATTTAAAAAAATCTCCGATCATCAACACCAGCGTGTTTTCTTTTGTAGAAAAAGGATACAAAATACTATGAAAAATTTGCAACTTTTCAAGGGGTCAGGAGTATACAGGATTTTTTAATGGAAAGAAAGGTATTTTTAAAATAGATATAATTGTATTTTAAAGTAAATGTAACAACAAAATAAGACACGCTTTAAGATAATAAAAGCGTCCAACGACAGAGACTAAACGTTACTTTTGTAATTAACACAAAGTAAACTGTAGATAACCCTTAAGCTCAAAAGATAAAGAGAACCAAGAATCGTAATTCCACTAAAAGTCGCTTCGTTTCCCACGAACTATTCAAGCTTATAGTCAATTAGTTTCAACCTGGTCTTTGTACTTCATAATTAGCACCAACTGAGTGACATATTTATGACATATATTATAGTTACAAATCTTATAACAATTTATGACAGATTATCAATTAAAAATGGAATCGTATATTTAAAGCCTCTTTTTTTAAAATATTGTAATCTCTTTGATTATCATGCGATCTAATAGTTACATCTTTTAATAAACCTAGAAAAGGTTGCCTTAAAAAAAAGTAAACTTTAAATAACTAAAATTAAACATTTTACTCATGATACATTGAATTTTGCAATTATTTGGGCACCCCGTCTGGCGGTAGTAACCACCCTATTTCAGAAGACTACCGTGAAATAGCAGTATTTCTGCTAGCCTTCTAGTCTGGCAAATATCTTATCTATACAAAATTATATAATGAAATAATATTAAAGTTTGCTTATTCTAAAAATTTTAAATTCAAACTTCTTAATGCTATAATAATTTTGTGTATTAGATTTTGTTCATTGTTATATTATTCAGATACACATTTTACAAGGAGTATTAAGGCCTTATTAACTGAACTGTCAGCCCTTTGTAATAGAAAAGAGGTGACGAAATAAATCAATAATATTGTGATATGACCACAATGGATTCTTATCGAAGAGCTGTCGCTTCATTATTGTAACGATGACGTATCACAATGTTACATCTAGTCAGAAACCTGTTGAATTATTTGATTTTATCAGATCCTATAGCGCGTCAGAGCATCGTTTACAATATGACTTAATTGCCTCCGGATTATTGTTAAATACCAATATTGTCATTCATAATGTTTGTATTGCTTACGTAATTATCGATAAGATTACTTTATCCACAACGCGATGAGATACAGCGAGTTTTATAGGAAATGAAATACAGTCTAATATTTAAAAAATTCAATGATATTATCTTATACAATTTTCTTCGTCATCTACGCATTCAACAAGAAATAACTAATTTTGACTTGAACGAGCTAATAACAATAAGTATATGCAATACTAGCGATCCACTCCCGGCTTCACCCAGCCTGCAATTTGTATATATATAAAAATCTTACTCGTTTATCCCTATTTCTTAACATTTTTATTTATATAAAGAAGATTTACAATAAATCCTGCAAAGCGTTTTCGCGTAGTAATTTCATAAAACAATCGGTTTTATCAAACACTAACTTCTCAGTTTTCTTAATAGTTAGCCCTGTCCTTTTCATGACAGGGCTTACTATGTAGGATAATCTTAGTAGTAGTAGGAATATTTAGTAGTTGCAGTAAACTCTGTGTTTTGCTATCATGAAATGGGTAGCCCATTTTGTGGCACTGAACACCCTTTACAGAAGACCACAGTGAAACAACAGAATGGCAGTTGTGTTTCGATGATTCGGTGACAAGTATCCTTTACTTACTATAGTCGGCAGCGCACTTGCAGCATCAGTTGCATTGGCGACTGCAGCCACCTCGTCAGTTCATCTGATGACCTAAATAAAAAGAAATATATATGTACCTATGCCAAATTTCATCGAAACCTAGTCAAAGTTTAATCAAATAATAATAATGAATAATTTCAAAGTATTTCAATCTAATTAGTGGTGGTCTTTAAATTTTCCATAAAAAAATGTATTTCAGAGATTGGACGTTTTTTTTATTGGTGCCATAATTAAATGGCTTGTATGTTTACAATGTAGACCCTAAGACTATAAAAAATATGATAAAATGTACTGGACTGTAGGTGAATTTGTCTAAGGTAGTCGTCTGCTCCGTAGTCATTCATTTTATTTAATTACGAGTTTGAATGAATAGCTGACGACCCCCTGTTATCAGTGCCCTGCGCTCAATTCCAACTTGTTTATTAGTTGTGTAACCACAGAGTATGTTAAATGCGTCTCACTTACTTACACATAATTATGTTCCTAATTAATTTATAAGAGTACCTACATGTTTCCCTGTTTCGAAATGGGAAAACCATTTTTTTTTTCAATGTATACAATTATGGCTTTTAAACTAAAAAAGTGGATTATAAATAATTGGAACTTCTTGGGAAGGATATATTATAATGAGCCATCTTCCTCCGACAATCCGATCAGCCAAGCGAGGGCCGGTACTGTATCTTCGTAAAGACCCCTGCAATGTGCGAGGGTAAAGCGCGACAAAGTCATTGCGCACATATGGCACACATAGGTGACCACCAATTTGCTACAACTGAAATTAAGTTTGTCGGTGCCTAACTTCACATTAAATTAACAGCAACCACTTAGATACAATCATCGTTATTTTATACTCTTGAATATATTTTATAAAATGTAATGGCTGAGGTGAAGTACGTGACAAACTTGACTGATGTCAAAGTGTCATTTTCATTTTACTGCTGAAGCCATTGCCAAGGTCTTCATATACAGTCATTGAATTTAAAGTCAAGGACGGCGTAAAAAAATGAGTTAGCGCCAAGGAAGTATATTGTGTAACTTTATGCAGAGGGAGGACTCACGTTAGACTTACTGACTGATAAATCGTTCGTACATACCTACGTACCGATCTGACTTATTAATATGATCTTTGGTATGGTGGTAACCAAAGTTGTGACTTGTGACTTATGATCCATATAAATTGAGTTATGTTATTTGTACATTTCGTGCACGCTTTCATATACATCGCTTTCACCCATTTTGGTTTCACCCAGTAGGTAATAAGTGCTGAATGAGTATTGATTAAAAGTATTTGATTTTTTGGTACAATACACAAGATATAAACAAATATATTTAATACTTACTACTGCCACCACTTACTGCCTTACTTACTTGGGTGGTTACTGCCAAAAGACGAGTTGCCCAAATGACGGCGAAACACAGTCTGCCCAGCCACTATTTTCCATACCCAGACCAGAGCCAAAATTGAAAAGTATTTCCAAAGTTGACCCCGGGAACCCTGAACAGAGCGTTAAGGCAAGCACCCTAATTGTCGTCAAATTGTGCCCCTTAAATTAAGTTAGAAATTGATGAGCGCAGAAAAAATGTTGGTTTTGGTTTGTTGGCGACAATCAGGCTGCGTGGGCACTATCGACATCGGGCCGAGCGTCGCGCCGGCAAGCGAGGTCGCACCGCTCACCCGGCTATCGCGGCCTGTTCCACGCGCCTCATTAGCTATATTCATAATTCATTCCGTATCTCAACCCTATTGTTCTGCGAAATCGTTTTCAACTACTCATTAAAGTTATTTTCGTTACATATGCTAAAGTTAAAGTCATTAAAGTTATTTTCGTGATTAATTAATCACAAACATATTGATAACAAACAATTATTGACATCGCTATCAAAAAATATTTCATTTAGTGATTTTCGGAGTTGTCTTTTGTATTTTTATGTGAATATTAGCTGGTGCCCGTGACTTCGTCCGTGTGTAAAATAACGCCTGACATCTTTATCGCTGTGACAACGGTGGCGCCGCCATACGATTTTTTAAATTTTTTTAGACGATCCCTTGGGAATCTAAAATTTTTCTAGGATAAAAAATTCTATATACATATTAATCCAGGTAATAAACTATCTGTGTGCCAAATTTCCTCAGCTGTTTTTGCGTGAAAGAGTAACTATCCGTACATTCATCCTTACAAACTTTCGCTTTTATTAGTAGGAACAATTAGTACGAACAGGTGTAAAACCTATTTTACATTTAATGTCGCCTATAGACCTCTGCAACACAAAGCATTGATTTCTAACTCAGTGACGTAGTGAGTGGGTAAAAAGTGACGGTTATAATTTTTCCATGGATATCGTCAATGAGCCTTTTTCTTAGGTATTAAAACATATAAATATTTATTGCCCATATATTTTTATCAGGCGTTGGATTTTTTTTATTTTTAGGTACTTTTTTCTACCAATAAATAATACTCTTTTTTGGATGAAGGGTATCCTATGTCCCTTTCTGTATCCCTGACAAAGTGTATGCAAAATTTTATGATGATCGGTTGAGCTAACTTTCTCTTAAGTTAGGATGAACATACGGTAATTAATTTACAGCACAAAACGTGCTGTTTATTCTACAATCTACTGTGATATCTGTAAGGACGTATTGTCTTTGATGCTAGTTAAGTAGCAATAGTACTTAAATTACTGCAGAACGAATTGTGCTGTTGCTATGCTCTGTTGCTCCTGCAAAACAAACCTGTTTGCTCTGGAAAAACTACAAGTAGACTTAACGTAGACGCTGTCGTAATAAACGACGCCACGATGCGTAGGCGTAAGCACATTTGATAGCAAATGCGGATAATGGTTTGTCCACGAAATTCAGTTTTTTCGTGATTACAATTGCGTACACAAGGCCACAAACTTATTTGGCTGTCAGTGCAGTTCCGCCCGCCCCTTCCGGGACGATATATTTTCCGCTACGCAATTCTGTGACGTTTAATTTATAGCATATACTTGGTTGGGACCTTGTTTATTAAAAGGATTATAATATTAAGTACGTTTTAACTGTAATTTTTCTCTAGATCTTTTGTGGAGGTTCTGTTGCTAGAATATATTGACATTTTAATTTTATAATAAACAATCAGTAAAAATACAACTTTTTTATCACGATGGAATCATGATATGGAAAATTCTTTTTTTTTGTAGTGTAGCTATAGTTTTATTTAAAATCGGTTATAATGAACTCGTGCTATGTATAGGATAACCTTACTAATGTAATGCATATAACGTAAAGATCTGTACGTGACTACCATCGCCTTTAAGAACAAGAAACGCAATGAAGATTCAATTATGCAAATATACTGCAGCCCTGTCCTAACATAAAGGATGAAGAACATAGAGAATTGGGTTTTACAGCATTTAGCCACTGAAATACATGATATTATTTCTTCTTGGTGGATGATTACAGCCGCCGGACAGACCTTCTCTAGTATTGTACGGGTTTTTTGACTATTAAATGTTTAAAAAAAATTGATTTTTTTTTTCTAAAAATTAGAATATAATGTTAATATTTAACTTTTTGGGGCTAAATGAAAACCACACAGCAATATGTGTACCTATTTTAAGTGAAACGGAGAGATTAGTTAAGCGATTTTGATATTATTCACATTTTTAATAGTTCTCTAAATTAATCTATGAATTTATCTTTTTCTATGAATTTCGCTATCTATTTAATCTGTGAATCTATAAATGAATATTTTAATCAACGAGTTTCTCTTATTCACGTACCTATGACGTCATAAAACTTAAAAGGCGTGACGAGTGTGCATTTTCAATTATTTCGCGTACTGTTTGCAGACATCAATCACAAGTTAATGGACAAGTTGTGTTTAAACTTGTTAATTCAATTAACCGCCAAAAACGTGCACGCTACCAATCAGCGAACGGTTATTTTTTTAAATGATTAGGTAAGTTTTGTATTTCGGCATAAACTTATTTAGGTTTATTTTGTTTTCACTTAAGACAAAAGTACCACAAAGTTGGCGTAAATGCAGGCTTATAACATAAATATGGTTATAGTACATCGTTTAGCTTTTATAAGCAATTTGGAATAATGTACTTAATTCCTAATTAAAATAGCGATTGTCTCTCAAGATAATTTTAAAAGATTTGTTAAACTTTTATTATTTTTTAAGAATCAAAAGAGAGGCGAAGGCCTACGAATCAATTGAACATAGAAACTTCTTATAATACAAATAAACTGTTTAATATGAATTGGCTTTTAAATTTTCCATAGAATATCATAGGCTGGTAAAGAACTCACTATTTTTTCGCATTAATTTTCGCTTTCCGTGGCCTGTTATAATATTTTTTTTATAATGTTAAAGATTCAGTAATCTTCATACAAAGGTAGACCTACTTATGTACGGCTCGTTATTATCTTTGCAAACAAACGCAAATTATAGATTCACCTTCAATATTTACACAAGCACGCTACCATTTCTAACGAGTGTTTCGTGTTTTGCTAAATTTAATTAAACATTTATCGACCGAGTTAACACAATATAAGTAATGAAATACTACAAATAAAATATAATTATATTGTATTTTAATTACAAAGAGGATGCATTTAATAAGCTAAGTTAGATAACGCATTTGTAACGTGTATTTTTCCGCGAGTTCATTGAAACTACATATACTTAAATAGTAGTGTGCATTCTGCTTAAATAGACCTAGATACGGCTAGACTCCAATGTTTGGATACTAGAAATATTTGTATTTTCATGAAGTATTTTTGTTTACTCTAAACTGCATTCTGAAGGCTGAGTGTCCAACAAATGTATGATGAGATGATGAATACATTCATTTTTATGATGAATGCATCGATGGATGAATGATAGTGAGATTGACATAAGGACAGTAGGGGAAGGATAGTATACCACTGTCGGGCCTGATAGGATAATAGGATAATATGTAAACGAGTGTTTTTTGCCGTATGGCCAGTTTGGCCAGTCTATGACTGCAGTACAGAATAATATGATTTGTCTTTACATTTTAAGTTTTCACGTAAGTAGTGTTAATCTAGTGATTAACTTTAATATAATGAGGCTCCTTGACTCTTTTGAGACACAAGACTGTTTTAAAGTCAATTATTGAAAAAAAAAATCCATATATTGTCACATGTTCGTTGGGCGCCCGTGGTACGCCTTTGGAAGTGTCCCGGCTCGGCAGAACTTTGTACTCGTGCGAGCGAGTATATGTACTAAGAAAAAAAAAACCTGTATCTTGTTTCTCTCCGCGAGTACAGTTATACGCGGAGCATTAAGTAATCCGAGCCGAGAGCGGCGAGGTAATGTTGCTTACGCGTGAAATATATCCGAGCGTTTTTATTGCGACCGCGTTCCGCAGTCGGACTGGTATGCGAGTGTCTCTGCACCGAAGAAATTCGGTCGACGAGTGGTTTGCCTCACGGCGACCTTGCCACGCGCGCTAAGTACTCCACACCCATCCGCAATCAAATGCCTTCGAGAAAGTGTGCGACGTCACTGCCATAGCACATATAGTCCCCTCTTCACACACACCATGTATAGCCCTGTGTACAACGTCTTTAAAAAAAATTTTAGCTCATAACCACAGACTTCATTATCATGTGAATGTCGAAGCGATCCAGATTTAGTGGAAAATAATAAAACCTTTTCAGTTAGTTTAGTGTAATAATAAATAAAAAGTGCCGTAAATTGTGATAGAGCTATTAAAACATACGAACAAAGTGCTTCACCTTAATAGACACTATGAAAAGTCATTGGACGCTTTTCTTAGAATAATTACATTTAAAGGTTTTGGTTAAAATAATATAAGAATAGGGAAATAGGCTCTGACATTTACTTACTCACTCAAACATAATTTATGGTTGTCTTTAAAAGGCTTTTCTATACTCAGTATGTCGTGGCCATTAATAAATAAATAAAATTAAAGATCGATGACAATAGAAATAAGTACTATATTAAAAATTTATTTCCTATGTCCTATATTAAAATGTACCTACCCTATGTCATTTCCGGTTTCCCTGACAAAATGTATGCAAAATTTCATGTACGTAAACTTCATCCATATAAATTTTAAGTGTACCAAATTTTAAGATTATTATTTCGATGACCAAATTGCACTCCTCCGCTGCGTATTTTTTTTTAAAAAGGATCAAAGTTTTCGCCTCACGATCGACGATAAAGCTAGGCTGGTGACGGCGACTTCGTGCGCATTGAGCTAGCGTTGAGTATAAAAAAATAAAACTGTCAAAATATATTATCAGCAATAATAGCTGACATATTAATTGCTGTTATACTTTTGCCAGGCGTTGCGTTTCTATTTTTAGATGTTTTAGTGGGAATATCTTTTCTGGTACCCTATATCCTTTTGTATACTGAGACAAATAGTCATTGTTACTTTAACCTTTATAATATTAGTATGGATATAAATAAAATACCAATCACAAAACATCCGATAGTGTTCAGAGAATTGAAACATAAGATTCGAAACTTAGCAGTTCGGTATCAATTGTTTATTTCATTGTTCCGATTAGCGATAATCGCTGGCTTCCAAGATCTCTGGATGAGCAATGTTGCATTGGCTTCTAAGAAAATATTCCACTCAACTTTAAAGCTTAGCACATTTCATTCTCAAGTTTGATTTATAAAGTGATACACGGGCATCAGTGTCTGGACGATTTTCAGTCAAACGTGTTATTAACCATTAAGTTTATCAGTCATAAAATATTAAGTGACGCGTGATTTGTCTTAAACAAAAGTTTTATACTTAAGATTCAAATTGGAGGCGAAGTGACAATGATAAGTTTACATTACTATTAATATTATGTTAATAATAAAATGTAGTATCGTAAGTCAATGTTGATTTATGTAATTTCAATTGTATCCTGTCATTAAATAACAAAGCGTACGAGTCTATTACATTATATAACTCTGCTAATAATGCTTTTTTGTGGTTTTTCTATTGACTAACGCTTTTTGTGGCATCTATTGTTCGATTGGTATTTTCACGATTAATAACAACGAGTTGATTGACATGTCTGACAAAAAATAAAACAATACTGGTAGCGGGTGCGGTAGCAACCTGTGTTTATCAGTCTCATCTCGTGGGTTGCTAACCGATTCACAATTAGCTAACTCCCTTTATGCCGGTTGAATTGATTTCAATAATGCATATTTTGCTTTGACATAGCTTGCTATAAAATCTGTATTTGTATTTGTAACAAGTCTGTATTCATTACATAAAATGAGCAGATTATTTATGGAAATGCTTTTATATTTGATATCTATATACTAGCTGGTGAAAATATATAAGTAATGTAGCGCCTGATATATGAATATGTATTTATCACTGTGACGAAGGTGGCGCCGCCACTATTGACGACAGTGGCGCCGCAATTTTTTAAATATTTTTAGATGATTCATCAGGAACAGTCCTTTTTTCTGATAACGTGTATACAAAATTCCATAATGATCTGTTGAGTAGTTTGAGCGTGAAAAGACAACAGACAGAGAGTTACTTTCAAATCCTTATCCTAATAACATTATAAATTCGAAAGTTTGTATATTTGTTTGTTACTCCATCGTGCAAAAACAGCTGAAAGGATTTTAATGAAATTCGGCACATAGACAGTTTAATACCAGAATTAACATTTAGGATACTATTTAGCCTGGAATTTTTTTAGGTAAAATCCCATTTTTGTGGTTTAAAAATGTGTTTCAAAAAACAAAGTACAGTCGTCGTGGACACAGCTAGTTTATTATACTAATTTGTATTGGATAAATAAAAATGAATCGCTAAATTTGTTGCTAAACTCAAAACTCGAGAATAGCTGACTCGAGAATGAAGACAAAAATTGGAAAATTTTGAAACATTGGAAATCCACAAAGCCGGATTAGCCGGGGTCGTTTCGCTAGATTCTTTTAAAAAATATTGCTCCCTTAATGGCATAGGTTCTCACTTTTAATAGCAATTAATGTTTTTACACTATATAGGAAAGATACTTGACGTATCACGTAGGAAGTTAATTTTTTATTAATATACATCTCATATACAGATATACTCGTACTGTGCTTGATACAGGAATCTCGGCTGCATGAGGAAGTATGTACTATTAGTAATTTACATCAGCTCATTGCTGATTGCCTGGAATTCATATTTCCTACATGTTTTCTACCAAAATATAGATGGTTACATGTTTTTTATTTAACATTATAGCATTTTCACTTGAGCATAGAGATTCAAAAGTGGCTGCTCAACCGGGATTTGAACCTCCGTCTGCTATGTCATTAAGCAAGCGTTCATTCCACTGGTCCGTTACTGCTCATTTTTGAAGTATATTAGTAAAGTTGTCTATATTTTTTGAAAATAATTCCTCTACCTTTCTATCCCTACCAATCAAAATTGCGTAATTGGATCCTGTCAAAATTGGATAAAATATAGGAAAATATAAAAATTAGAGACTTCTGTATGGATCAAAACTGCAATATAAGTTTGATCAAAAATTTAATAATAATATAAATAATTAGTTATGTTTGTCATTGAACCTAATGGTCGAAGTCCAATCGTTGATACAATTGAACCGTATAGAATGATTTTAAATTTTAAATTTCAAATATCTAACTTCAAAGGACAAAGACTTTCATAGAAAATTCCCACTCTGAAAATTTCAACTAAAAGAGGGGTGCCCTTTTCTTCGAAATTTTCAAAAATCCTCTCTTAGCGTGCTTACGTTATAAAACCCATGTTCTAAAGTTTAGCTTTCTAGGCTTAGTAGTTTCGGCTGTGCGTTGATAGTTAGTCAGGGCATAGGATTTTATAAGTATATATATGTATAGATAATGTTTATAGGCTAAAACATAATTATTTTTTTGTTAAATTGTTATTTAAAGTTCGTATAACGAACCGGAACTAGATTTGACAGTAGTATCAGAGGAGGCGACGACGCGGCGAGCGGCTGGTGCCCGATCCCCGTGTAAACGCATTTATATGAACCACTTTTTGCCCCACTCTGTTATTATTAATGAATAAATGCTATATGTCCGAGTACTCGAGGTCAACGATCGCACGGAATGCTGTAAAAAATGCGCTAAGGACGTCAGTTCAGTCAGTATCAACTGTTGATTCGACGCGAGCGACATTCTGCTAGCTTCGGACTCATTAATTCTTTGATTAGCTTCGAATAATTAATTAAGCTATGATTCGGTGGGATGTTCATTAAAAGTATTACCATAAAAAACACAATCATGTTATTGGGAGAATTCCGTTTTGATGGTAATACGGATTTAACTATAAAGAGGGCCTTGAATTTTATATGTGTTTTTTTAAGTTTATTTTTTCCCTTTCAACTCTAATGTATCATTCCAGATTCGATTTTGAGCATTACATTATGGCTCCCTGACTGACGAGCGTTCGCCTTTTGTAACGTTTCAGAATCGAATTTGAGCATTTAGTTTAGTTGATAGTGAGTGCGCACAGATGTAATGCTCGAATCTGTAACCTTACATTAAAGCGAATGCTCCCTGAGTTGAAAAATATAAATAAATAACACCTGAGAAAAATGAGTACCTACTTATGACATCTTTATTGCTGTGACGACTTTTTTTTTATATATTTTAGTTTGGAACATACATACATAATCTCTTTATAATATTAGTATAGATTTATCTAAATGCCAATATTACTTAATGCTTTTGTCATGCATATCTTTACTGTCACAATTTCGAGGTTGTAAATCACTAACACTACGTAATAAACACTACGAGTAGGTACGAGTCACACAGCGTGACGCGTGATACGTTGATGGCCAAACAACCAAAAACATGAATTATATTTTTATTATATTTTAATAATAACATATCTTTATTACTCGATAATTTGATAAGTGAATTGTTGATGAAATTGTTTCGAATAACGAATGCCGTTAAATGCAGTTTGCTTGCGTCATTTGGGCGTGTGGAGATACATGGATCGAGACACTTGAGATTCTCAAAACACTTGCTCGGAGATTGCAATGTTGGCGAAGCGGTTGGCAAACAGTCGTATGGCGAAAGCTAAGCGAAACGTATGAAGTTAAATTTTGATGCTCATCCTAAAGAGTTGCTAAATGCCTTGGCATAGCTTTTTCTCAGTTACCATTTCTAAACCATGCTAAATGCCTTCTCAGTTACCATTTTTGGAAAATCTTATTGTCTGTAGATTTCGCTAGACATCGTGGTTAAACTGATAATGTCGTGATTTCCTTATTGAGAATATCAAATAAAATTATAATACGAAGTTTACTACACAAAACCGTGTTATATGTATTTAAAACTTGGTTTTGTTTTGTCTAAGATGATTGCTAACTTGCTAACTTTAGCCTTCGCTAAGGGTGCCTTAACAACGGTATTAGGCATACTTTCGCCTCTTATCTTATCAAATAAATATCATTGATTATTTTATAGATATCTAGATTGTTCATGCGGAATTCGTAATAAATTATTTATTTATCAAATCATAGATAATGTGGGGTTCAATGACATGTAAGACAGGTGTTGAATATTATCTTGTTAATTAACTTGCCAATGAACTAATTTTTCCTTTATAGATGTCTTCAATTATTACTAGTTTTTTTAGACAAACATATTTCTTTAAAATATTTTTCTACACGTGACTTCGTACGCGTAACTTTATATAAGACGAGTATAGCCTATGTTGCTCGCTGATATTTTAGCTTTCTATTGGTGAAATAATTTCTAAAATCGGTCCAGTAGTTTTGGAATTTATTCATTACAACCAAAAATGAAAAAATACAAATATTTTCTTTTTATAATATTAGTATAATATTCTTTATAATATTTATAATATAGATGAGAAAGTGAGTTTGTTTGTTACGCTTTCACGCATCGATCATCATGACATATAAAAGGACATCATGATATATCACGATATATAAAAGGATATAGGTTACCTTTCATCCAGAAAAAGTACTGTTTCAGAGGGTTAGTCTAAAAATATATAAAGATTGATAGAATTTCTGGTGGCGGCGCCGTCGTCAACAGTCGTGCGCTGCCTTGAAACGGATAAATAAAAGTCATAAAATGTAAAAACATGTATTTTCTCTGTACAATATTATTTTTAGAGAAGTTAAATAAGTTTTGTTTTATGAAACCAATGTAAATAATGTGAATTATAAATATTCTGACTAAACGCAGTCTCATAATTAATTGCTTCAAAAGAGGCGCGGAATATCGTGCTTTATAATTCACACAATACATGAAATCGGAAAGAGTGGTCTGGTGGTCTGATTCGATATTATTTTTATTATAAAGAAATTGTAGTTAAATCTATCTAGGACTATAAAATTTTAAAATTCTTGACGTATTATTTTAAATTTTTAAAATACTAGAGCACCAAATGAAACATATTTCTTCTTCATACTAAATCGTGTTTTAAATAAAATTTACGAATTTTTGTTGAACTCTTATATTTATTTTTTCTTTGTTGGTTTTTAGAAATTTGTTGATAAAACAATAGTGTATCAAGTTGTGCTATAGGGCGAAAGTTTGAGTATAGGCTGCGTAGGTGGCGACGTAGATCGGCTACGCCGTAGACATCCGTAATTGTTGATGAACAAATGTACGATCAACATGACGTGTCTAACTAATTAACTACTATACCTCGTTGTCATCTCTTTGTTTTTCCGCTTAGTTCGTCTTAATTACGCAACAAAATTTGGATGCGGCTTTCACTATATTTTTATATACTTAGTTATACTGTTTGTATTGTTCCTATTATTTAGTTTGTCAACTCGCGCACAATAGGTGATTCTGTACAGTTGAATCTAAGACCAAATAAGAACTATAGACAGAATTTAGCCGACAACATAGTGAAACCGGTTTTATAAATATATTATGTGTGTAGGCCGTTTTGCTGTATTGAGATTGTGTGCTGCAAACTATAACTTAATTTTGTGTATATTTTTTTTGAAAATATTGGTTTCCAAGTTTACTTACGTATGGAATGTGATTCCTTCCTACTTTTTATTGTTTTAAGACTGGTTTTTAAACCTTTTCACTACCTAATTCGGCATTTTCACTAGTAAACCTCTTTTTAAATAAGGCGAAGCGTATTTGGATGCATTTTGTATGCGTGTAACCGTCGAGGGCGTAGTTTTACCGGCTACCTTAGCTGTCAACAGGGTTCTATATTTAGTTCTTATTTTATCTGATAGTTGAATATAAAAATTAAATAAATTTCCTTCATAGAACGGTCTAAAGTTTAAGTAGTTAAATTATGTAGATATATAGCAGGTGTTTTATAATAGTTTTGGTTGCAGGTGTTAGTCACAAGTGGCGTGGCGCGAGGGTGTGATGCGAGGAAGGCGGCGCGGCGTGTGCAGGCGCCGGTAGCTGCGACCATGCGGGGTCGCCCGTGCACCGCACGCGTCGCCTGCATACTCTTCTTAGCCCTCATATCTCAGTACACCGTTCTAGCGACCACAGGTGTCATTCGTAAGTTCTGCTTATCATTTTATAATAATTATTAATAATCGCCGACCGAACCGATCATACGAGTATGCTTCCAAAATAAGCGAATCCAAATTCGTCCGCAACCGTGGCTTTTTAACTAAGTTTTCAAAAGATTCGAGTATTCATATATAAACATTATTACAATTTACAAAGTAATTTGTAAATCTGTTAATTAAACTCGTATTTGTAGTAAAAAACGAAGTAACCTTTGTTGTTAAAAATATTTTTAAGTAAATTTTACAGTTATTTAAAACAGTAAACCGAACTTCACAACGAATTTTGAATCGGTTTGAGTAGAGATATGTGGAAAAGTGTCCTACTGGTATTATAGGGATTATTATAGGGATTATTATAGGGATAATTTATAGGGATAAATCCACTGGTAGGGTACCAATAGGTGTAAAGGGCAGTTTCTTACTATCATTTAGAGAATGAGAGAAGACAGATAATTAAATTATAATTAAGTTTATATGTTCATATATCTGCTATTATAATCAGGTATTTTATAATCATATATCTGTTAACAGCCATGACGTCACATTATCACGTTCTTAGTAAATTATGTTCTACTTAATTATGCATACTATAATGTGTTCTACTTAATTCTGTTATGTCCTTCGATGTAATGTATGACAGATTTGATGTGTGCCCTTAATTCATTGCTAACGCGTCCATTACGCAACGCCTATTATTTAAGTGACTGCACATTAACATAAATTTGTACCTATTGTATTAATATCAAGGAACACTATTACATATGAACTTGATAAATAAATCTATAATTACAACTTAAACTTAATAAAATCAATAAACATATAATAAAACGTTTTTGTGTCTTAAGATAATTTCGAAGAAATACAGGACTCCTGTGACCGTGCATGTTATATAGCTTCAGTATCATTGTATGGAATTATATGGATTTATATGAAATCCACTCCCTTTAATTGATAGGAACGAATTTTATTAACATATACAACAATATTTCGTTATAGTTAGTACAAGTTACCTGTTCATGAATAAAAATTCAAATAGTTAATGCATTTTAAAACAAAAATTGTAACAATTCAAGTGAGCTTTGTATTATAATAAATATTATTAAAAAAAAAATGGGATGTGGCGGTGTGTTTTACGTGAATACGTGAACGTTACGAGTAATATTTTCTTTGAGCGTATTAATTATGTAACGTGTAGGTATAAAGATATATTATTTCGATGGTAGGTATATATCCAATGAATTCGAATCCTTACATATTATAACAAAGTCCTCTGCCGCGTCTGTCTGTCTGTCTGTTCGCGATAAACTCAAAAACTATTGCACCGATTTCCATGCGATTTTCACCAATGGATAGAGGCATAATCAGGGAAGGTTTTTACGGAAAAAAAGTGCACCCCGGGCGAAGCCGGGAGCGGGACAGCTAGTATACCATATATATCAAACAAATTCTTTGATACCTCAGCTATCAAGTGGTGTGATTAAATTTTGAATGTAGATGATAGATATATAGCTAGAGCAATAAACTGTATCCCTGATTTTGTTATCACCAGTTTTCTGAGTTGCCACCCACTATAAAGACGTATTCACTTTAAAAACTATGAAAGTTTTCTATGTCGAATAATGTTAATTATATGTTAATTTTTTAAATATATATTTTCTTTTCCCATTAATTTTGCAGTGAATCGAATTACTGACATAAAGAAGTCTTCAAAATATACCTTTTAACCTTTTTAATTCTATACAAAGTGAAAGTTATTTTAACATACATTTCCTTGTATTTTAAATAACAATAATCAAATTTGGAAAAATTAAAATCATATTTATATTGATGTTAATATTAAAAGATGTACATAGATTTATTATAAATATATGTAAAAGCGTTAAAAATGTATAGCTTGTAGTTTTAAAAGCAGAATCTTACTGTTACCGGTTGCACAAGTTGCAACATTCGACGACAATTCTTCGGTTGCGAAATCGCCCGGTACACAATCACATGGATCACGCTTGCTCACCTCTCGGAGGCACTAAGTATGTACGAGTACATATCATACAATTCGAACAAGATATACCTATACCAACTTGATTTGCACCAATTAAACTTTAAGATATAACGCCTGACAAAATATGTATAGCAATATAACGTCTGTCATACATTGACGCCTGACATTACACTTTTGCCAAGCGTTGTAACTTTATTTTTAGTTAGCTGGTGCCCGCGGCTTCGCCCCAGTGGAATATTTAACCTAGAAATTCTATTCTATTATTGTTTTATTTTTTTAATTTGATGATTTCTTTTTCGTTTATAAATAAGTATAAAATAAAAAATAAAAGTTTCGAAAATTACCTCTTTATAAGTTGCCTACAACTCAGTTATACACATATAAACAAACAAACAAACAAATATTTATATCTTTTTAATGTTAATAGATCGTAAGTATAATAATTTGCTACTGCCTCCTATATTACCATAATTAATACAAACTTTTAAATCACGTAGTATGAGAAGTTCTCACAGCTGCCTAGTTATCATACGTAATGCGACACGGGAGCAACTTTCTAAAAATTATGTTCGCCTGCGGGTTATTAACAAAATGATCAATAAAATTGACAATATTTCGTATAGGCCTTTAAAACTAAACACCGCAATTAGACTCCGTGTAAAGTGTTCAAAGTATCGTATATTTACGTGATTTGCATAATATCTGTTCACTTACAGGAATAATATCATTTAGCGGTTAATGGAATATTACTTCAGCGCTTCTAACTAAACCCTTAACTGTACATTCAGTTTATGTTACTTATAATATCTAAGTACATAATTATGTGCTTCACACTTGATTGTATCGATGTATGTCCTCCCACGTCATATTGGTCTGTCTCTAAATTAGTATTAAATAAAAGTCAAGTTAAAAATTTAAAAAGCAAAGCGTTTTGAACTGCTTTTTAGTAGGGGAGCCCAAGAGGGGATATTGGGATTTACTCGAGCGCGTCAGATATTGGTAAAGTATATGATTTTCAGTAAATTAATTTTTGATTAACTTAATTTTAATGTTACTACTTATGTACAATGTTAATATTGTATTTAATGTATTTTAATGTTCATTTTAATACTTCCGGTTACTGAAATAAAGCATGACATTTGACACTTTAAGAAGCATTGTATTGCCTCCGAATTACCCATAATCAACGAACAAACATAGTATAAAAACATAAAATATTTTTATCGATGAACCATGCATGTTAGATAAAATCTATGACTGCGAATACTGGTACTTCGAGTATATTGGACTTGTGTACCTAAATATAAATGAAATATTACAAGTCATAATATTTTATGTCCACTATATTTTTTTGCTACTCAAGTAACTGGCTTTAATGGAATAGCAATGTTTTTTAAAAAGAATTAATAGATTATTACAAACAGCATCATCATTACTGATAGCACCGCCGGATTAGGCCCGGGTTCCACCAAAGCGGAGTCGAGACGAGCGATAATTATGTAGACAAAACTCTCGTTTGGTGCTCTTTCCATTATAAAGAAAGAAAGAAAGGAAGAAAGATTTTTTTAGAATTCAATGACGCACAAAATCTACACTATATAAAAAACTAGCTGTTGCACGCGACTTCGTCCCCGTGACTTTATAAAATGTAGCCTCTGTTACTCGTTGATAATGTAGATTTCAATAGGTGAAAGAATTTTTAAAATCGGTTTTTGAATTTAATCATTACAAAAAAAATACAAACCTTTTCTGTTTTTAAACTCAAAAACTAATGGACCGATTTAAAAAATTCTCTCTTAAATTAAATTTAAAAACTTTATAAAATAAAAATAAAATAAAATATAAAATTACGCGGACCAAATCACGTGCAACAACTAGTTTATTATTTACGTTCTAACACTACGACAAAAGTAATGAAATTATAATGTAATACATGGTAAGTTAGTTGGTACTCGTACGTATGTGATGTACACAGAGGAAAGTTTTTTTTTAATGAACGAGTTAATTAATGGTCATCGAATGTGTCTTGAATAATAAAAGATGTACATACTCGTATTTAGTATGCAAGAAATTAACTTGATCTGTTGGTTGTACTGATGATGTTGTTATAGGAAGCTCGACAATGTCAATTTGTATTTGGTTATTGACATTGACTAAAATGGCTTATCTATCGGTGTCGCGTCTTATCTGCGCTTAGCAGGGCATACATCTAAATCTAAATAGTAGAGGACATCCGTGTTGTGACTTCACACTTTTATATAAACTTTATATAATTTTCTATTTAGGTTTTTTAAACCAATATATTATTATTAAAGATGGGTTGCATCGATGAGGCCTATGAGCACACCCAGAAGATGCCTATTCACTCGAACTTTGAAAAGATTTGGCTTATATCGAGCTTGGAAACACAGACGCCGGCAGGGAGTTCCAAACCTTGGCAGGGTTCTCGCAAGTTCAAATACTTGTAAATGGCCCTTATTCTGTAGTTCTTGGCAGTGCTTTTCCAACTCTTTTGGTGTTGTTTTATGTTCCTAGGTTTCGACGGTGGTCACCTAGGTACCATCAAATAAGGTCAACTATATCAATCTACTTTCAGCTATTTTACCATAAATTTTTTTTAGCTTTGTCAAGCTAACATCGCAAAAAATTGCAAAAAATATCTAATTCCAAATCTGGTGAAGGAACTAGAGGCAAAATTAATAAATTCAATTAATACTAAATAACATTAAATCAATATTTAACATCTTATTGCAGTTCACGACTTTGAATAGTAATTTACATAATATTAAGACATAAATTTCTTTTGTTATAATTTATTGTCTTTACATAGTATAAAACAAAGTCGCTATCCACTGTATATATATATTTACGTCTGTATATATATATGTGTATATCTATGTCTATGTCTGTATGTACGCCTAGATCTTTTAAACTACGAAATGGATTCTCCACTTTTATAGAAAGAAATCATTATTTCAAATTCACTCATACAATTTAAAAGACCCAAATGCAGGCCTCATTAAGATTCGAACCTATGTGGCAATACAAAAGGTGAACGAGTTAGGGATGCCAGTGCCCATTTCCCTATCCCCTATTCTTAATCCTACTCTGGTCGGCAGCGCCCTTGCAGCACCTAACGCTCGTCACCAACATCAATTGGACTAAAATATATACGAAAGCTAGTTTCCTATATTTACATTAATATAAACATGTTGGCTAACTAATTTCTTTTAAGCCTTGTGTAAAAATTATTCATAAATTCCGTAACCTTGAGAACTGCCCGTTGCTATGGGATTAAGACTATTACAAATGTAAATATAGACTTGCTTTTAAATACGGAGATGTTACGCGATAGTAAACTAAAGAAACATTCCGTATACTCGATTCTTTTAATGCGTTGTTGTATAAATCAATTTAAGTAATGGGATTTATTATTATTATTGCCATATAAAGTAAAATGCACATATCGCGTCCATAAATTTATACGTAAATGGAAACTAGTTAATGTATCGTTTGTGTATCTAAATTCTCAATTAGATTTAACTTGAACACTTGTGTTGTAAATTATGCCAGATATCTCACTTAAGGGACATTTAATTGTATGAGCCAATGCCAATTTGAATCATGATAAATGAACATTGTTTTGTTTTACTATAATTAATTATACCTAAAAAGCCTTGTCAGAATAACACAATGAATTTACTAGGAAACATCAATATTAAAAATAATCCTGATAATTCTAATTGTGCGTGCCAAATTATTAAAAAATTAAAACAAAATAAATCTGCTCTAAGTTTTTTTATATAGAGACATCTGCTTCTCTACAGTTTTTCGAACGATAAACTATAGCATTGTATGTCCATTTGGAAGGTCCATTATAAATGCCGATCAGATAAATTAAATATGCAACTCCGAATATTATTACCTCTTACATAAAGGTAAAAAGGTACTTTCCGAGGTAGGCATAAAGATACTTGTCTGAGAGGGTCACATACGACTACCAGGGGGATGTTATATGTATTTATTCTACTGTGATTCCACAAACAGTCGGTTTGAAATGGAAATTTGTCTAGTACATTATATGTACATGATTATCTATACTCTATACTAATATTATAAATGCGAAAGTATGTTTGGATGTATGGATGTTTGTAACTCTTTCACTCAAAAACTACTGTACCGATCACCATGAATTTTTGCATACACGTTGTCTGGGACACCAGAAAGAACATAGGGTACCTTTCATCGTTCCTAGTATTACATATGAAATAGTGGATAATAGCACCAGGGCAAAGTACGTTCCGCAGCCATAAACTGAGCAGCTCGTACGGCAGCAAACAAGTTTACAGAAAAACAACTAAGAAATAATAAATATCACACGTGCTGTTAATGAGTAAGGGATCCCAAAGCCTATTCCCCTATCCCCTGCTTATCTTTTATCCACTCTCAAGGTCGGCAACGTGCATGCAATACCTTTGGCCTTGCTTGTTAATAGGCGACCTACTATCATATGGACCGTCAGCCGACTATTATTTTTACATAAAAATACTAAAGTAAGTATATAAAAAAATACTTTTTCTATACATAAGGTGAGTTAACTAAAGTTGGTACATTCACAGTACTCGCACCAATGCATTTTTGATATACAGTATTTTCAACTATTTTTCAGCTAATTATATTTTACCCAATTTCGCAATGTTTATGAAGTTTATCTCGTTAACTTTCCTAGTATCATAGGGATAAAATATTAAAAATGTATGTTAGCTAAATTAATATATTTAAAAAAAGTTACTAAGCATATTAAAAAAATGCAAATCTCTAGCATATTCAAAAATTTTTTTTTTAATATATTCTAGAAGTTAGAATTTTGGAATCCCAAAGTAGGTAATATCTGAAGAAATATAAACACAAATGATGTAAGTAAACAATTTTGAATTCCAAGAACAGTGATGATAGGTTTACATAATCGGGCAAGGGGCAGTGCCATCGGACAAACATAAGCAGCGTGTATTCGCAAGGCACTATTGGCAAGCACACATTAATTACCAAAATATTTACGTAGGACAGTGTGACCGGTGGCGCCTGACGTGGCTACACGTAATAAGAATGCGGATCCGAGGCTTTAAATCAAGGTGAATGTGATCTGCCCGCCACGACACTCGGACGTAACGCGATGTCATCTTTATCAATATTACATTATTACACCGTTTAAAAGTATGTGGGTATGGGTAGTCATGTAATTAAAAATCTAATATGTCAATATAATATTTTAATTATATTGACATAATATTAGATCTGTTAATAGTATAGACATAATATTTTTTTTAAAAATCTGTTAATAGTTGACCTAAAAAGGCCGCGTTGTCTGTCACCTTGTGGGTGGACATCCTGCACTGCGCTTGCTTGCCACTTCAACTTACTGATCCGGCGGCTTATGTCGGTAACTTTCGTACGTCTACGGATCTCCTCATTTCTGATTCGATCTCGCAGTGTAATCCCGAGCATAGCTCTTTCCATAGATCGTTGAGCGACATTGAGCTTCCTTACGAGGCCCATAGTTAGAGACCACGTTGTAGCACCATATGCCATATGTTTACATATAGATACAAAAAAATGTATTTTATATAAAATAATACCTACATTTAAATACTGGAAAAGTCGATATTTTTTTAGTAAATGCACAATAACAAATATTTGCTAGTTTTTACGAGAATGAAACATAAACTTTACTTATAATTCTTAAACAACTACTAAATATTGTCTAAATATTTTTAATGAAATTTTGCTTATAAATGGAAGTATTTTGCTTTTTAATTAACCAACTTTATTTGTAAAGTCGGAAAACTTAAGCTTAACTTTAACTATAAGCATCTTGTTCATGCCAATAGATTTTTTGCATCTATTGGCAAAAAAATGGCAATAAAAAATCAAATTAAAAAGAAAAACAAATTATAATTAAAAATATTGGAAGTATAAAATTTAAGAGCAATATAAGAATTGGCGAATAGGTTCTGGTATATGTTACTAACACAAATACATACAATATGAGCACAAAAAAGGTCACAATTCGCGAATCAACTAGGACGACAGTACAACATATGCGTTGGGCTGTCTTATTTATGTACTGTCATCAATTTGAAAAGACAGTCTGGCGCAACGCTCGTTGCATTTAATTTGTATATAGGACAGCCATTTCCCACGCATATCGCACAAACCGCAGCCTCCTCCGCACTACTCGCGGTCAGTACGACGGCATCTGGTCTAGCAGGTAAACTTTGATAACCTGATTCCATACTTATCTACAATCAATTATCTTTTCCTTTACAATACCTGTACATGTTTAATTTTTAACAGAAAGTAAATATTTTTTCATTGTGCCTATCACACAATATGTGTATACATATAACACAAATATAAATTTGACTTAATAAATATTTTTAATTTTTAAATACGAGTACATTCAATACTAGAGATCACTGTGTTACATTTCAGTATTGGCCAGAAAATAAAACTAATGTAGGGGTAAACTAATGTATTTAACCATAATATAAAACATTAATAATAATAAATACAAATATATAAACAATGTATTATACACATATGAATAAAAATCAATGTAAGTATGTTTGTCCTCTATGGACCCCAAAATCACTCAACCGATAATAATTCGGTTTTCACTTATGGAAAGAAGAATAAACGAATTAGGTTTGTGCGTATAAAAATTGCATCCCGGGAAATGCTGGGAGCGGGTCACTAGTGTATTATAAAACCAATGTGTTATATTTTAACCGGTAAGACCGGTAAAACAGTTTTCTACCATACTGATTGAAGTTATTATTATAACATACTAGCTCATGCCCGCGACTTCGTCCGCGTTAAACGATGAAAGGTACCCTATGTCCTTTCTGGTGTCCCAGACAACGTGTATGCAAAATTTCATGGTGATCGGTTCAGTAGTTTTTGCTTGAAAGAGTTACAAACATTTATACATCCATACATCCAAATATCCAAACATACTTTCGCATTTATAATATTAGTATGTACGGATACTCGTACTTATTGTTGACTACCATATTGTAATGAATGTTCATGTTTATCCACTTATCCATCTTGCTCTGAATCATTTGAGATTAATTTTAACTGATTGCTAATGTAGAAATACATCATAACATACACTTAATACTCCAAATACACTGTAACAAACAAATATATGCAAAATAATTTACATTTTGCACTTTATGTATAAGCTGGTATTGCATTAATGGACGAACCGATTTACGTAGGGGGAGCGGAACGGGATAGGTTGCATTATAATAGGAATTTGTTATAAACGAACCCGTGGGTGTTGTAACCAAGGCAGTGCCCATTAGTTACGCATCTGTTTATTTAAAAATAACAGTGGCTGAAGTAGGAATGTACTGTGTCGTTGTATTTTTACAGCACCATCAACTTATGGTAAGCCCCAATTTGCAATTGATTAAAGGACATTTATAATTTATATTTAACTAGCGGTCCGCCCCTTGCTCCGCACAGATGCAATTTTTCTCTGCAAATTATATATATCGTTGATCGCTCTTTACATTAGTGAAAACCGATAGAAATTCCGTTCAGTAGGACTTTTGTTTTATAATACTTACGTAACGATATTTAATGACTAATAAGCGTCAAAAGTCAATCTGCTTAGTATCCTACCTTTTTTTATATTAAGCTCGACAGACAGGCTGACGGTCCACTTGATATGGTTGTTGACTACCGTCGCCTATAACACGAGAAACGCCAGTGGTCTTGCAAAGTGCGTATGACGTATAAGATATATCGTATATGATGATTTCAATCTAGTACTATAAATATCGGTTTAATCATTTTTTAAACATATGCCTAGTCTAAAGGGATTTTATTTTATTTGTTTAAGAGACACCAGATATTCTCATTTAGTGAATTCTGAATTCTTATTTTTACTAAATGCTTAATTTCTTTTACAGAAGGACAGCGTGCATCCTGTTCCAACGAAGGTGAAGCCGTGCATCTTCAAGACTCGAGACTGGAACACGAGTGGAGCAGTTGTTTTCGTTGCATTTGTAAGGTATGAGACAAATCTTAAATGAATTATAAACTTTGATATCAAATGTTCAATAAATTTTGCACAAAAATAATACTAGTTGTTTCCCATTTCACTGTAACTAGTTTGCTGATTGTACTCGAAAAATTATTGCAAAGCAACAAATTTTGCTGTGCACATTAAAATTAATTTGGAAGTCTGCGCAGAACTTATTTAAAAAAAATCATTTAACACAATTTAAAACATTTAAAATAATTAAAAAAGAATCAAGTTTTTTAAAATATAATTTAATTGTTGTTGCTGTTTCTTAAATAATGTTACTGAAATGGGTTTAAAATAAACTAAGAACCAATATTAAAAAAATAAAATAAAAAAATAAAAACGTACCAATTTGGGAAAATATCACGCTTCTTAAAAACGTAACCATTTGCGTAGAGTCACCGTCAAATAACACTAAATCGAACGTCACGCGTTCCAGTAGAATATTTCTAACTAATAAGTGCGACATACTGACTATAAGGTAATTTAATTATCGCCTATTCATTTCTGAAAAGAAGAGACTGTCACCTCTTATAACAAAAGGTAAAAACGCTAGTTTATAGTGACTTTAATGAGCTCTATTTGCATATTAGTCTACAGATTTTAATCAGCAAACAATAACCAGTTTTCTTTCCATAGATAAGCTCCTTGACTATCCAATAATATAAGTATGCAATCTGTTACGGAAAGTATTAAAAGGCGATCTGGAGCCTATAGAATTGCTATAAATTCTACTATAGATTTGCTTGGTTTCTACGACAGATTTGTTCTTGTACGCGATTTCCCAAGTATCAATAATGTAGAGTGTGGTCATGTGATTTTTTTTAACATTAAATTAATTGAAACCTAAAATGTCGTACATTAATCTATTTTAAATACCAATCCACTTATCTGGATTAAATATTGGATTTCGCTAACGGCACCTGTGAAATTACTGGCTTAAAAGAATTTCGGAAGAACTTAAATAAAAGGTTTGTTGCAAATTCTTATCTTCAGTCAATTAAAATAGTGAAACGCAATAGTGGGCATTTTATGCTTTCGTCACCGTCTTCATGTATATCTCGTGTGCCAACATTGGTTAAGAACAATATTGGTTGTTTTGTGTGACGCGAGCCGACTTGCAGGCACCAGGTAACTGCTGGCGCCCAGGTCGTATAAAAAACTATCAATGCGGAACAACAACAACTGAGAACTCAGGAATCTAACGCAACTGTTCCTAACATTCCTCACGTTTATCCTGCTCCACATTCTCCAACATAATAAAATGAATATTTATGTGTATACGGGATATAAAATATTGCAATTGCGTTAAGTGCTCCTAGACTACCCTCATTTAAATTTTCTTGAACATATTTCATCTACCTTTACTAAAAAATGTAATATTATTTTTTAAGAGAAACGGTATATTGGCAGATGATGGATCATTTGTTGGTGGGTCTCTAAGGTCGTCTTAAATGAAAAAAATTAAAAAAAAAAAAAAAAAAAGATAGAGAGTGTGCAGAGTGTGCTGCCGAACCAAGTAGAGTTACTATTTAATTCTTTTATACATCAATCGAAAATTTATTACAAGCAAACCAAGCAGTTTGTACATCTTAGTAAAAAATTCAAAAGTGGTTTAATCTTGAGGCACAGTGATTTAGCTCGCTATCTTCGGTAGTCATAAACTGGTCAGCACATATACTCCCCTTTATAGAAGAAAAACTATAAAAAAAAACCACTTGTGCTGTTTTCGATACGTGGGTTAGAGATACCATTTTTCTTATTTTTAGAGAAATAGTCAGGGATGCATTTTTTGGACAAAATAACGACGTCGGCAGTCCACTTGCTTCCTCGGTAATATTGCTTGCTTGTGCTTATTTGCAACTGTATCCATCCACCCACCATCAAGTAGCCTTTGCTTGAATGTTTTCCTTTAATATACAAAAAGTAAATAAAAAAAAGAAAACCTGCAAAAATATAAAGCCAAACAATTATTTATAATGAAAAAAAAAATGTTTTTTTTTTACCAATATTTAAACAATTTGTTTAAAAAATTATGTACTTAGTCGATACTAAAAATATTGCGAATATTCATATTGATTTTTTGAAACGATTATTTTTTTACTAAGAGGTTGTAAAACAATATAGCAACAAAATCATTTTGAAGAAAAAAGTTCATGTTAGTATTGTTGATTTATATACATATAAGTAAACTGTTTTTAAGGATTTAAAAAGTTTTTTAATTTTTAAAGTTCTCGAAATAAAACTATAATTTTTCATTAAAATCAATATTAGTCAAATGGAACAAACTTTAAAAACAATAAACAAAGCCCCGTGTAACACGCGAATATTATTATTTATTATGTATGGCATGATAAGTGAGGTTGTGTTGTGCGTACGTGGCTATACGCTATAGTTATGTGTGAGTGGTATTTCCCAGCCGATCTCACCTCGTCGGTTGACTTGCGCGGAATTCGAAAGCACATCGCGAGATTTATCGCTTATTCTGTATTAATAAAATATACATTTGCTTAATGGTATTTTTTGTCGCGTGCCACATAACGACACCGGGATACAGTCCCGTGGAATTTTTATGATTTACCTATATCAATCTTCTGATTAGACAGTTAATGCACGCCAAAGTAGGTTAGATGGTGAGTTAGATGGCGATTTGCATATGTCTTTTAATTTATTTAAATGTTATGGGGCATCACGGTGGCAGATGCGCTGTGTCCGCGTTGACCCGAGGGTGCCATTAGCGTTTTTATTCAGTCAAGTAGCAAGTCGATAGCATCTTGGCTCCCGCGCACCGCTTACTTTAATGAGCCAAGTTATTTATCGAGAGGCGAGAGGCGGTTTACAATCTCTGCCTCGACGAATTAAAACCGCAAGTACTTTGTATCTCCAATCTCACGCTCTAGTGTTTACCCTGCATGCGTCGCTAAACATTTTATAGTTTTTAAATTTAAGAGTAGGGCACACTGAATAGAATAGCATAGAATATAATAAATTTTATTTGCGACTATGAACAATCTGAGTAAGTCGTGCTTATGTTATAATTGCGACAGTTTGTGAGGATGTATGTATGGGTGTATGGATGTATGGATCTTCGTTACTCTTTCAATCAAATACGGCTCAACGGATTTGGATGAAATGGCACACATATAGATTGACATATAGCACCTGGATTAACATCTAGCATATTTATATACTGGAAAAATGTTCCAAGTTCATAATAACAACACTCGGTTCATTATTATACTTATTATGTTAGAAATATTTACTTTTGTGGAACCACTGTATCCATTAGAAAAAATCTTTCACTATTTAAATATGTACAATTTAAATAGTGATTTTTTTTTCAATTACATTATATAGGTACTCTGTATATTGTATGTATACTAACACTTCCTAACTAGCGAAACCAGGAGCATCGATCTATTACAATAATATTTACCACTGTGAGCCACTAGTGATTGCACTGCTATGTGTATAGGTCACATCTAATCCAATTATGATATGTTGTTTACCTGTCCACGACATCAAACCGTAAAGTAGATAGACACTTCACAATCCACGTTTTGAATATCCATGTATCGCATCGGCGCTCTAATAGTCCCATAAATATGCAAGTAATCCGCGGTGATTCAATTTTATTGGCAACATTTGTTTACGTCCGAACAACATAATATTTTCTCTCGTGTCTTTTGTGTCTTTATTTACTTTGTTCGCTATGTGTTCAAAGACAAAGAAGTTATTAGTGTGGCGGAGTAAATTTTATGCAATAAATAATAGTGTAATGTAAGCGCGCTATCTTAATGATACGCTTGAAGTCCCTTCATGACAATTTAATTGAATCATACTCGGCAATTTCTAACATTGTCGGAACAGTTACGTTGTTGCTGTTTGTAAATAAGTAATGTTCTACGAGTTGTTATTTTTGTCGTGGCCCTGCGGTCTATTAATATCTTGTAAATTGTACTTTATACTTACAAGTAAATTGCCGAGCGAAATAGCCTAGGTGTCTTTAATAAGACGCAACAGCTGTTGCAACGCAACAAAGAAAGTGGATTTTGCAATTTGTTTTATTGCTGACATGCTTTTCTGAAAAATATTAATGGTGTATATCAGAATCTAATTGATAGTTTTCCCGTAATGATAAAGTAACGAATCGGCTCTTCGTTGAACATGGACATGTATGTATTTTGGGATTATCCCGTCAACATTTCAATGCTCGCAAAAATGCAGAAATCCTTTGGCGCCATCATAATGAAAAACATTTTAATCACATTAAAAATATACATTCTTTAAACCTGACCTAACTCTAATTTGTATAAATTTAATTTATCATTTGTATTTATTTTTTCATAATAATATAATAAAAATAGTACTAAATGGTTGACGGGACAAAGTAGTCCCAAAGTACCTAAGATTCCATTTAAAAATTAATGCAAGAAACAACATACGTATAGGTATACGGTATAGGTACTACGAGTATTTTAGGGATAGTATATCCGTTAGTGATAATAATTGTCGACGTACGTGTATGAGATGTCGGGTCGAAATGTGAAAGTGGGTAAGTGTCGGTTGCGCCGGCGCAGGCAGGCCGGTGTCTGTGCGTGCGCCCGCGCAGGTGCCGCTAAGGCCTTGCCGAGAGCGCGCGCGCGGTATGCGGTCGCACCGGTTCTTCTAGCACTAGCAACGCGTATTTTTTTACACTAACTACACACTCACATCACACATTGTTGTTGTGTTTTGCTACGATGCAAAAAACCATAGAGATATTTTATTCGCCATCATTATTTTTACACATTTCCTAACGTTACCGCAAATAACTTTTGCGCCGGCAAACAATATGGTAGTTCTCAATCTGAATTTGTGATTGCTGTACTCTACTACTACAACAAATATCTACCTCTGAAATTTAAGACTAAGGGATTTTAAGGATACAATATATAATTATAAAAGGCGATGTGTGTATGTATGTCTCCTACAGACTCCAAAACCGTTGAACCGATTTTGATGAAACTTTCAGACAATCTTCAAATTAGTCCAGCGGGTGTTCCTGTGAAGTTTGGTAGCGATCGGACGCGGACAAAATCGCGGGCATATACTAGTCTTGATATTTAAATAATATAACTTAAAAGTAAAGTAACTTAAAAGCGTTAAAGAGTATGATGATTCAACTCGTGCACCGAAAAGAAACAGTAATTGTTTTGTTGGTTGGTCTTGTGCCTAGTCTTGCAGTGAATCTTAAAACTTTTGGGAAATTTGTAGACTGTAACAAAAAAAGATTAATTTTGCTTACTGCTTCACGTAATTCAATAATTGGAATTATTTTGAGTCCTTATAAAAGAATACGAAAGATAGCGATGAGACTCCACAAACATATCAAAATTTTTGACTTTTTCTATATAATTCGTAAATTATCAGATGTAGTGTCAAAATGAGGTTGTAATACTACGAGTAAGACGTAACAGGTCTATTTGAAGATGGGGCTTCATGTATTAAATTTCCACTCTCAGTGGTTTCTCGTTGGCAATTTGTCAGGGCCATGTAAAACAATCGCATAAAACTTTTTTATTGCTAGTCTTAAAAACAAGTACAATCATCATTCCTCAAAACCTAACCTACCTTTCATATATTTACATAACGTGAGCACACGGTCATCGCTTTTTTCAACAAAACTTTGTGATCTTACTACTTTTCTCTGAAACATATTGCATAATGGTTTTACAATTATTTATTGCAATAACAAACAGATCGGCGGGCGTGAGAAAACATTTAGTTCAAACAAACCGTATTGTATTGTGAAGTGTTGGTACCTAAATTAGCGAATACAGTACGTAATAAAACTAAAGATCACATAAAATTTATAAAGCGATCAGTGAATACATAATGAATGTATGGAATGTGGATGTTACTCGTAGTACGGAGATTCCACACTGTTCTGTCTTTATTGCGGTTTGGTCGCACGTCGCACGGCGCCGGCACAGCCCACATTCGGCCTTGCTGTCGCCCGCCCCAGGATCATTTACTAGCCTAGATATCATTACAGCTTGTACACACCATTAAATGTATATGATTAGTGTTTTATACCACATTTTTAGGTCTGTTTTCAGAGTAATACTGAGTAGCTAATAGAACAATTAAGTTTTAAGGATTCTTATTAATTTATTACTTATTTAATACGAGATGGTACCCGCGACTTCGTCCGCGTTGAAAAATTAAAAATATATAACGTTTGTCCTCTTGTTGCTATAACACTTTGGCCAGGCATTAGTTTTATTTTTATTTTAGGTGATCCATTTACTTTTTTCTGTGGATGAAAAGTACCTTATGTCCTTTCTTCTATCACTGAAAATGTATATATGTAAAATTTCATTATGATCGGTTGAGTAGTTATTGTGTGAAAAGGTAACAGACAGACAAACAGAAATACTTTAGTACGGATTAGGTATGAAGTGTTTTGAATGAATCGCCGATCGTCTACTAAAACCAACACTATCTAACTTAAGTTTCCGCTAAGTATTTAATTTACGGTTAAGTTAGACTATAAGATTACCAATAAGTACTCGTGGGTACTATTTTTAAGATGTTTTCATATATTTATTACTTCTAACTTCACACACGCAAGCATAAGCAATTGATCTATACTAATATAATAAAGCTGAAGAGTTTGTTTGTTTGGTAGTAAGCGCTACTCGCTGGAACTAAAAGTCGATTTTTTTTTTTTATTTTTTTTGCATTTATGGCCGAATTTAAAAGTAAGGTAATGGGTTATTTATCATCACGTATGATCCTTCATGATCGCGAGTCACATTTAGTGAATGTATAATTTTGTTTATACACCAAGTACTTGTTGACGGATAATATAACCAGACTGACATGCAAATTTACTAAGGCCCAATCCTCAAAAACTGTGTCAATAAAAAATATGCAACAAATTTATTTAACTTAGAGTAAAAATTAAAATGTCACTTTTTTATCACTTTAACAAATAAAAATTGGTTAATGATTTCTTACTTATCTTAACAAATTAGCAACTTATTAACAAGTTAATTTATTCAGTGATATATAAGATCACTTATTTTGAATACCATACACATTTTTCCTCTTCGCCTTATCTCAGCGTTATATTTTTTACAGTCACAAGGACCCTACTATTCTTTAGGAAGAACTTTATTTAATGAATAAGTAAAATGACTTTAATCATAAAATTAAAAGAAAGTTATATATAGTGTTGATGACATTATCAGTTGCAAAGACTGCTATGATCCATTTATTTTATCAGTATCAGCAGTATACCTGGTGTTAATCCCTCTTGGTGTTAATTGTGCACCCAGGCTACAACAATTACTTAGATTCAATTAGACTGTCAGCCTGCCTGCCTTATTGTCTAATTGTTTGTTGATAGTCGACTGCAAATTATATAACAAGTTCTTGTTTTTTTTATTATAATTGTGTATAACATTTATGTAAATAAAAAAAATAGAAATTATAAATTGGAAGCTGGTCAGTAGAACTTATCATGATGACATTAACCACAGCTCGCTATCAATACTGATTTCTTTGGCATAGCAACAACCAACCTTTGTACCTTCAGTCATGACGACATTTAGGTAAGCTTATGCTCATTTAGGCCATATCCATATAATAGGTATGTGAAAGTTTGTGAATATGTATGGATGTCTGTTGCTCTATCACACAGCAATCACTAAACGAATTTTGATGAAATTTTACAGTAGTATAGTTTAAACATCGAAATAACAGATTGACTATAATATGAACACAATATCCATGTTAAATATAAGTCATTATTTGTAAGTTAGATAGAGGTCGAACGTGGTGTTATCCATCAAGAATTGAAGCACTAGATTGTCAGTCTACGGAACATAAATTTATCTTCACACTTCGTTCGGGAGCAGTACTTTTTCTGAATATAGTACACTAGTACACTATGTCCTTTTCTGTACCTCTGACAATGTGTTTGCTAAAACAAACATACAACCGTTGACAAATCTCAGCGCTTAGTTTTTTTAGTTCTATATTATTTTGTTGTTGCTTAACGTTCTTAAATGTCCTTAGTATTTTATAGTGTAATAAACCAATATGAATGTACCACACAATGTTAGCGTAAAAATGTATCGCAATGTTTTATCCAAGGGGTTATCTTTTAGATAGCTGGTCAAGTTGAAGTAGGTATAAATTTAAAAGTGATACGGCAGGTAGTTGGGTCGCGTCGTGCGTCGTCGTACAGTCTGTTCGGAGACTCCATTATGTAAATTGAGATATAAACATATCAAAACGAATGTTAACGTCCAACTTCAATACGATACATGGAAACAGTTTTATGAGTTACTTGGCATTAATACTAAGAAATGTGACTCTAATGTGATGTTAGACGTATTGCGAAACTTAGAAAAATATGTTTTATTTATAAAATAAAAGATGTTATAGGTCACCTATCGTTCACGGATTCTTAAAAAACTTTTAAAGCTAAATTAGATGGTATATGGAATATGGTCAGATAATGATTTGTATAATTTAGGGACTAGCAAAAAAAAAACTTTTTTAAATTTTATGTTTATTTATTATATTTTATGTGATTTTTTTTCGTAATGTAAATTGTAAATTAAAATTATGTTAACGGAGAGAATAGATAACGAGCCATACAGACACGACTAGAATCAAATTAGCGCCGGCTGGGCTTATTTTTGCATAAAAACATTCGAGCTGTGTGAACCTGGAACCCGACATGAAGTAATCAATTTTTTTTTAAATGCATACGTTTGTACTCCGTATGTACTGGTTTGTACCAACTTTTTTTTCGTTTGTACCTCAATGGGTTCGGAGATACAAAATTTTCAAAATACCCAGAACCCGACTTGAAGGAATCGATTTTTTTTTAAATGCATACGTTTGTACTCGGTATGTACTTGTTTGTACCAATTTTCTTTTCGTTTGTACCTCAAGGGGTTCGAAAGTACCGGCATTACAAAAAGTGCGAAAATGGTAAATCTGTCATTTTTCCAGATATTTGAAATCTGCAAGCGGGGATAGATTCCTAGTCGTTTGTACCCATCGAAACCACTGAAAGTTTCGTTTGTACCTCAAGGGGTTCGGAGAAACTAAATTTTCGTGATATACAGAAACCCAATTGGAGGAATCGATTTTTTTTAAATGCATACGTTTGTACTCGTTGTGTACTTGTTTGTACCAATTTTCTTTTCGTTTGTACCTCAAGGGGTTCGAAAGTACCGGCATTACAAAAAGTGCGAAAATGGTAAATCTGTCATTTTTCCAGATATTTGAAATCTGCAAGCGGGGATAGATTTCTAGTCGTTTGTACCCATCGAAACCACTGAAAGTTTCGTTTGTACCTCAAGGGGTTCGGAGAAACTAAATTTTCGTGATATACAGAAACCCAATTGGAGGAATCGATTTTTTTTAAATGCATACGTTTGTACTCGTTGTGTACTTGTTTGTACCAATTTTCTTTTCGTTTGTACCTCAAGGGGTTCGAAAGTACCGGCATTACAAAAAGTGCGAAAATGGTAAATCTGTCATTTTTCCAGATATTTGAAATCTGCAAGCGGGGATAGATTTCTAGTCGTTTGTACCCATCGAAACCACTGAAAGTTTCGTTTGTACCTCAAGGGGTTCGGAGAAACTAAATTTTCGTGATATACAGAAACCCAATTGGAGGAATCGATTTTTTTTAAATGCATACGTTTGTACTCGTTGTGTACTTGTTTGTACCAATTTTCTTTTCGTTTGTACCTCAAGGGGTTCGAAAGTACCGGCATTACAAAAAGTGCGAAAATGGTAAATCTGTCATTTTTCCAGATATTTGAAATCTGCAAGCGGGGATAGATTCCTAGTCGTTTGTACCCATCGAAACCACTGAAAGTTTCGTTTGTACCTCAAGGGGTTCGGAGAAACTAAATTTTCGTGATATACAGAAACCCAATTGGAGGAATCGATTTTTTTTAAATGCATACGTTTGTACTCGTTGTGTACTTGTTTGTACCAATTTTCTTTTCGTTTGTACCTCAAGGGGTTCGAAAGTACCGGCATTACAAAAAGTGCGGAAATGGTAAATCTGTCATTTTTCCAGATATTTGAAATCTGCAAGCGGGGATAGATTCCTAGTCGTTTGTACCCATCGAAACCACTGAAAGTTTCGTTTGTACCTCAAGGGGTTCGGAGAAACTAAATTTTCGTGATATACAGAAACCCAATTGGAGGAATCGATTTTTTTTAAATGCATACGTTTGTACTCGTTGTGTACTTGTTTGTACCAATTTTCTTTTCGTTTGTACCTCAAGGGGTTCGAAAGTACCGGCATTACAAAAAGTGCGGAAATGGTAAATCTGTCATTTTTCCAGATATTTGAAATCTGCAAGCGGGGATAGATTCCTAGTCGTTTGTACCCATCGAAACCACTGAAAGTTTCGTTTGTACCTCAAGGGGTTCGGAGAAACTAAATTTTCGTGATATACAGAAACCCAATTGGAGGAATCGATTTTTTTTAAATGCATACGTTTGTACTCGTTGTGTACTTGTTTGTACCAATTTTCTTTTCGTTTGTACCTCAAGGGGTTCGAAAGTACCGGCATTACAAAAAGTGCGAAAATGGTAAATCTGTCATTTTTCCAGATATTTGAAATCTGCAAGCGGGGATAGATTCTAGTCGTTTGTACCCATCGAAACCACTGAAAGTTTCGTTTGTACCTCAAGGGGTTCGGAGAAACTAAATTTTCGTGATATACAGAAACCCAATTGGAGGAATCGATTTTTTTTAAATGCATACGTTTGTACTCGTTGTGTACTTGTTTGTATCAATTTTCTTTTCGTTTGTACCTCAAGGGGTTCGACAGTACCGGAATTACAAAAAGTGCAAAAATGGTAAATCTGTCATTTTTCAAGATATTTGAAATCTGCAAGCGGGGATAGATTCCTAGTCGTTTGTACCCATCGAAAACACTGAAAGATTCGTTTGTACCTCAAGGGGTTCGAAAGTACCGGCATTACAAAAAGTGCAAAAATGGTAAATCTGTCATTTTTTGAGATATTCGAAATCTGCAAGCGGGGATAGATTCCTAGTCGTTTGTACCCATCGAAACCACTGAAAGTTTCGTTTGTACCTCAAGGGGTTCGAAAGTACCGGCATTACAAAAAGTGCGAAAATGGTAAATCTGTCATTTTTCCAGATATTTGAAATCTGCAAGCGGGGATAGATTCTAGTCGTTTGTACCCATCGAAACCACTGAAAGTTTCGTTTGTACCTCAAGGGGTTCGGAGAAACTAAATTTTCGTGATATACAGAAACCCAATTGGAGGAATCGATTTTTTTTAAATGCATACGTTTGTACTCGTTGTGTACTTGTTTGTATCAATTTTCTTTTCGTTTGTACCTCAAGGGGTTCGACAGTACCGGAATTACAAAAAGTGCGAAAATGGTAAATCTGTCATTTTTCAAGATATTTGAAATCTGCAAGCGGGGATAGATTCCTAGTCGTTTGTACCCATCGAAAACACTGAAAGATTCGTTTGTACCTCAAGGGGTTCGAAAGTACCGGCATTACAAAAAGTGCAAAAATGGTAAATCTGTCATTTTTTGAGATATTCGAAATCTGCAAGCGGGGATAGATTCCTAGTCGTTTGTACCCATCGAAACCACTGAAAGTTTCGTTTGTACCTCAAGGGGTTCGGAGAAACTAAATTTTCGTGATATACAGAAACCCAATTGGAGGAATCGATTTTTTTTAAATGCATACGTTTGTACTCGTTGTGTACTTGTTTGTACCAATTTTCTTTTCGTTTGTACCTCAAGGGGTTCGAAAGTACCGGCATTACAAAAAGTGCGGAAATGGTAAATCTGTCATTTTTCCAGATATTTGAAATCTGCAAGCGGGGATAGATTCCTAGTCGTTTGTACCCATCGTATCCCCGCTTGCAGATTTCAAATATCTTGAAAAATGACAGATTTACCATTTTCGCACTTTTTGTAATTCCGGTACTGTCGAACCCCTTGAGGTACAAACGAAAAGAAAATTGATACAAACAAGTACACAACGAGTACAAACGTATGCATTTAAAAAAAATCGATTCCTCCAATTGGGTTTCTGTATATCACGAAAATTTAGTTTCTCCGAACCCTTTGAGGTACAAACGAAACTTTCAGTGGTTTCGATGGGTACAAACGACTAGGAATCTATCCCCGCTTGCAGATTTCAAATATCTTGAAAAATGACAGATTTACCATTTTCGCACTTTTTGTAATTCCGGTACTTTCGAACCCCTTGAGGTACAAACGAAAAGAAAATTGGTACAAACAAGTACACAACGAGTACAAACGTATGCATTTAAAAAAAATCGATTCCTCCAATTGGGTTTCTGTATATCACGAAAATTTAGTTTCTCCGAACCCCTTGAGGTACAAACGAAACTTTCAGTGGTTTCGATGGGTACAAACGACTAGGAATCTATCCCCGCTTGCAGATTTCAAATATCTGGAAAAATGACAGATTTACCATTTCCGCACTTTTTGTAATGCCGGTACTTTCGAACCCCTTGAGGTACAAACGAAAAGAAAATTGGTACAAACAAGTACACAACGAGTACAAACGTATGCATTTAAAAAAAATCGATTCCTCCAATTGGGTTTCTGTATATCACGAAAATTTAGTTTCTCCGAACCCCTTGAGGTACAAACGAAACTTTCAGTGGTTTCGATGGGTACAAACGACTAGGAATCTATCCCCGCTTGCAGATTTCAAATATCTGGAAAAATGACAGATTTACCATTTTCGCACTTTTTGTAATGCCGGTACTTTCGAACCCCTTGAGGTACAAACGAAAAGAAAATTGGTACAAACAAGTACACAACGAGTACAAACGTATGCATTTAAAAAAAATCGATTCCTCCAATTGGGTTTCTGTATATCACGAAAATTTAGTTTCTCCGAACCCCTTGAGGTACAAACGAAACTTTCAGTGGTTTCGATGGGTACAAACGACTAGGAATCTATCCCCGCTTGCAGATTTCAAATATCTGGAAAAATGACAGATTTACCATTTTCGCACTTTTTGTAATGCCGTTACTTTCGAACCCCTTGAGGTACAAACGAAAAGAAAATTGGTACAAACAAGTACACAACGAGTACAAACGTATGCATTTAAAAAAAATCGATTCCTCCAATTGGGTTTCTGTATATCACGAAAATTTAGTTTCTCCGAACCCCTTGAGGTACAAACGAAACTTTCAGTGGTTTCGATGGGTACAAACGACTAGGAATCTATCCCCGCTTGCAGATTTCAAATATCTGGAAAAATGACAGATTTACCATTTCCGCACTTTTTGTAATGCCGGTACTTTCGGACCCCTTGAGGTACAAACGAAAAGAAAATTGGTACAAACAAGTACATACCGAGTACAAACGTATGCATTTAAAAAAAAATCGATTCCTTCAAGTCGGGTTCTGGGTATTTTGAAAATTTTGTATCTCCGAACCCATTGAGGTACAAACGAAAAAAAAGTTGGTACAAACCAGTACATACGGAGTACAAACGTATGCATTTAAAAAAAAATTGATTACTTCATGTCGGGTTCCAGGTTCACACAGCTAAACATTCGCAGGTGTGAAGACCGACCGTCCTCTTTTCTTCGCTGAAGATACTCCTTCCTAACTTCAAATAATTTTTTATATGATTTAATTTTTTTTTGCAAATCATTTTGCCCAAAAATAAAATTTATTTATAGGCAGTTTCACAGTCCAAGATGTTTTCATAATAGATAATTTTAATAAATGTTTTTATTAGAAGCTGGATATTTAATAAGTTCAGAAGAACTGTATTCACTACTACAGCTTAGATTGCCAATCTAACTGTTCCGACACAAACATGAACCTGGACCTGTTAAAGAAGTGAGGCAAGATATCACAGATCTGAGTCCCTGAATTAGCAGAGAAATGAGTCACAATGAACAAGTCACAAGAAGTAATATTGATAATTTTTCAAACTGATATTTAAAAGCTGAATCGGTCCAAAATTCTGCCAGGATGGGCCATAATTAACATGTAATTCTTGATTTCTTGAGTTTTCTTGAGGTTCATAACAAATTATTTTACTATGATAAATTTTAAAAATAATACGAATCCTATTAGAGTCTGAAGGTGGCGTAAAAGAATTTCGCAAGACCAGGAAATGTTATGAGTATTTAGTTATATTGCATTATCAGTTGAAACAGGAAGTAGCGTGGCGGTCACCCAAAAAGCAATGATATCGATAACTCTAATTTAAATCGTAAGTCTAATAGAAAAATTGTGTTATTTTTTGTTTTAAATTTAATACAACCAAGGTGAAAGAGACAATACCTACACAAAAGTGTGTTTTGAAAATACAGTGTTTTCTTTAACTAGCTTCAACTAAAGCAAGTTCTATGATTGGAATACAAATTTTGATTGAGCTAATCTCATTAATTGTTTATAATTTTTATCCGTTTATTATTTTGACATGCTATGAATACGATATATTCATTGAAAACTTTGTGTAAAAGAAATATAATATCTTATAAATTTAACAGTAACATTAAAATTTCTACAGCATAATTTCGTGGGATTTAGTGGGATTAGTCAATCCAACGTAGCGCCTGAATTTAAGTAATTAATGTCTTACATTAAATTATTTAATTAGTGCATAGGAAACAATATAGTTGATGTGTGGAAACATTTTTTAAATATTTAGGGTGGCAGGCAGGCTGACGGTCCATCCACTTGATGACATGATGGTATGTGGCTACCGTCGCCTAAGAACACAAGCGACACCATTGGGGGACAAGTGTTCTGCCTACCCTACAGGAATTTGTTTATGGCACGCTTTAAGAAGCCTATATTGCAGCTAGATTGAAACACCTAAGAAGGGAGTTTGTTTCAAAATTTGCGTGTCCTCGGGATAAAGTTTATCCTCATCCGGGACGTGCTCAGCGGCACCTTATCTAAGTAATGCATGTAAAATCCACATTTAAGGTGGTAAAAACTTGGGATAGGAATTAATTGGAACAACTCATCAGACTTAAATAAAATTAGAAATTACAGCAATGTCATGCCCGTTTTCACCACCACCTGGGCCTGGGAGTAAGGGGCCTAACTATTATTTAAGCCGTCCATCCACGGCACTCCGCCTTGCAGTCCCATTCACAATTCTTCATATCAGGCAGGATTGTGAATGTGACTGCTGTGAATTGCCAGCGTTGTGTGCTCCCTAACTTTAGGCGAGTTTGGTGAAAACGGGAATCTGTTTTTTAGCACATTTACAGTATTTGGTTTTAAATTCTTTCCTTGACGTTATTGCTCCAGTGATTCACTCAAAATGGATTTGAAACAAAAAGTTAATAACCGACGTTATGATATGTAGGTCATGTGATTACTGCCCTCGTCCCGTTGCTGTGTTAATTAGTCATAAATCGAGTATACGGTTTTGTTACGATTAAATAACATGTTCAATTAATTGAAACTCGTGTCAATTAACGTGTTACAAATATGTAAAATAATTAATATCAGAAACTTTGCGTTGCTTAAAGGAAACGAAGAATAATTACATACAATCTAGTTGGTATTGGTTTTTATAACATGCATTCAATTTTAAATGAGATTGAAGATAGGTTTCATCTTTATGAGGATTATTTACTAAGTAACAGAAACACAAATAACTCTGAAAGAACTCACATAAAGATTTTTTATATCACTTTAAATATTTTCTTCTATTAGTTGTAGGTATTATTATTACATATATTCTACATAATATAGGTAGGTAACAATTACAAGTTATTAACAGTCGGCGTGTCTTTGCGACACAAATGCCTTCAATCATCCATCCAGCAGCTTTCAATCATCCCTCAGTAAAGCTATTCGATGCCATAACGGGCATGTAATCTTCTTGATGTTGTGAGACCAACGTTTTCTTTGACTTCCTCTTTTTCTTTTTGCTTGAAATCTAGGGGTCGACTCTGTTATGTCTTTAGTCCATTTATTTTTATTTTCCAGCCACTTCCACTTTTTAGTTTTAATTATAACATCTTTCACTCTTGTCGTTTGCCATATTTCCATGGCCCTTTTTCTAATTGTAGGTACCTAGGTACTTAGTTAATGTAATAACAACCTGTCTAATTTATTTTAAAAACCATTTTAATAAAATTAATTTTATTTTTAACAAACAATCCTTGATATTTCAAGTCCTATATTTACTTCATAGTGACCACAATGTCGTGACACGGTCGCTCATACTAAACTGTCGATCCCAGCCAAGATAATAAACGTCGCATTGATTACCGCTCTAACGGTGTTCCAGCTTAATGAGTTGTGACTTTCCTCTCAACAGAATTATGACGACATTGTATTGTTCGATAATAAATAATTAACGCTCATATTAACTAGGCCTCGCTTCGGTTGCCATCCGTTTTATAGAACAGCCTGTCCTCGAGGCCCTTCAAGGTTCATCAATATAACTAACTGCTCAATGCGGGTCCAACTAGTATATATAACGGTAAATTTATATGCTTTTGTTTAAGAAATATAAATTTCTGTTAATATAAATTTGTATAATGATATAACTATGTATTATATATTGTTTAAGAACACTATTATGTGATTTAATAAAATGAGTTTATTAAAATCATAAAAATAAAACATAAAAACTAATTAAAGAACCTTATTATTAAAGCTTATTATTAAAGAACTATTAATATGAAACTATTAAAGAAGAAAAACTATTAAAGTCTTCTGAACAAAATGAAGACTATTTTTAAAATGACTATAATTTTTTTTGTCATATTTTTTGTGTTAAATTTTCAATAGTGTACCGCGATTTGTAACTACTTAGGTACGTCTTACGTCTGTTTTGAGTTTCATTAGGGCTTGAGATAATTTTTTCTAATGAATCTATTATAGTAATTTTAAAAGTCCAATGAAAATATTATGTTGAACGTCTTAATATAAAGTCATTATTCACTTAAATGAAGAGTAACAATGAAAATTGGCTATTCCTCGAAATGATTTTTTATAAGAAAGAATATCATAGCCTATTTGGACTTTCGGTACAAACCATTACGTATATTCTGTTCTATTTTATTTGCAGTTCACATTATAACAAGTAATGGGCAGTCGACAGACTTACAGTTATTTTTAAACGACGTGTAACGTAAATATTTCGCTATTTGAGGGTTAGTTCAAAGAGCCGCTCCCGAAATTCGGCCGAAGTATTGAAAAACGATAAACACAAGAGAGTGTGTGACCTCGCGTAAAACATATAGGTACGACTAAAATTGGGAAGATAACTCATTTTATTACAAGTCCGTGGAAAGCGTGCAGTTCGAACAAACACTTATGGGTATTATAATTATAATTCACCGAAATCGAATGTAGGTGTTTCTGACGAAAAATTGAAAGCACATCTAAATAAAAATCGTAACATATGATAAGTATGTATTTCTGCAGCTGTAAATTAGAATTCAAATTTTTTACAACTTATTATTATATGTAATTAACATTGAATGAATATGCCTAATGATTCTACTAATTTGATTTTCTTTCTCTGCTATTTCTCCGATGTTGCACAGGCATGTAGTTAACAGCAAATCCCATCCCATCTGTTTGTCCGTTACAACTCTATTTACATGTCTGCCTATTTCTCCGCGAACTACTTCTAAAGCACCCAACGGACTTTGACACGGTTTTCACTAATGGAAAGAGTGATAAACGAGAAAGGTCCGTGCGAAGCCGGACGAGGGCCGCTAGTATTGCTATAAAAAAGACAAAGATTAAAATTTGAAAGAGGAGAAAATACAGTCATGAATTTCAATGGTATTAAGCAAAATTCAAATAACTCAAGGTAACGCAAAGAGTTCACGTACAAAGGACCATTGCTTAGTCATGTGAAGTGTTTGGGTTGCGTTTCTCTGCGAATCTGTGACCCTGGATACATACAAATTAGGTTGCAATGTTTGGTGTTATAACATTTTGACAAGTGTACAGATTTGTGTACAGACAATGTTTAACAACGTCTGCCATCTACGTGCTATATTAATTATTGAACAAACACATGTGATTAGGTATTAGTTAAACAGGTTCCATACACAAACATAAATCCATTAGAATTTTTTATGTAAAGATTGACCACTTGGTGGTAAATGGCTAATGTCGTCGCTATAGATAGGTATGCAAGCAACGCCAGGGGAGACAGATATAAGTGCGCTGCTAAACGCTGACCCGCATTCGTCCGCGCCCCTTTTTCTTTGCGTTTTAAAACATTTATTCAATCCTTATTGCTCATATATTTTTGTCAGGCGTTGAATTTTTTTGACGATCTCTCAGGAACAGTATTTTTTTTCTGGATGAAAGGTATGTTCTCTTCTGAAGGTGTATGCAAAATTTTGCTATGATTTGTTGAATATGAAGCGTAGTTTTTTGCTTTACGGATAAAATATTTAATATACAGACACGGCTATATTAAAGACAAAATCAAGAATTTATATTAGATGTCACTTATAAATGTTATTAATGACGTTTTACAACATTGAGTTAGTAGTAAACTTAATGTTTAATAATTAAAACATAGTCTGTGACATAGCTTTGCGTCGTCCGATCAATCGGACGAAGCAGTCGGACCACGCGGTCTCAGGATTTTTTAAATATATTTCAAAACAACCAATGAAACATCCAACTAATTATTGTTTCGAACAATACTAGTAAAATATTTAAGGTAAAAATAAATGCTGGCTTAACGCGTATTTACATAATAACTTTTAGAACAAAGAGTCGTTAAATTGAACATTAAGTGTATAATAAATGTCTTAATCTTAGTTCATATACGTAATCATCATTATGCAGATATTACTTCCCATTTTCAGTTTATACTTTATTTACTAATTAGCATTATGTGTTCAAGTTATTGTAAAATGTTACAGTCTCCTACTACAAGTTTCGGATAATATTATTATATTATAATGTCTTTGTTCCGATTTACTAATAATTATAAATATTATTATTATAAATTTCTCAGTAGATACAACTTTTGGGTGATCAATGGCGCGGCTACACTGCGACTTCTTTTATATTTCAAATTGTGTACTTTCCATGAACGTGTCACAGGTTGTGTGCTGCCCTTCATATTTAATTTGTAAAAGTAATATCTTCTATGTATAATTTTTTAAATATTTAGTAGCTTATCTCATATGCTAATTAGACTTCTGTGTAGGCCATATTGCACTTAAATTATTTGTCTTATTGATTAATAGACCTATTAAAGTTTGCTAATTTTACATTTGATTGCACACTAGTAAAGAAGTTAGTTACAATAGTGTTTTATTAGTCATAATAGTACTAATATTAGTTAAAATGTCGATTAGAATTTAGTCTAGTTTATATCAATATGTCTCTTGTAAACGACCAATAGGTCTGTACGTGTGCTAGTAGCGAAGAGGTTCTAGTGTCTAAGTATCTAATTACTGACATTTTTCCGAACTAAAGGTGTCCGTAACAATGAAATTATAATTGAATCAATTTTGCTCAAACTGTACTGCGTATAATCTGCGAGCTTTTGTCACTCTGTGTAGACCAGTGGTAGGGGTGAGTAATTCGCATTACATTGCTTTATAAGTGCTTTAATAATATTATAATTATTGTGATATTTACAGTAAAATGACTTTGTATTGCTTTTTTATTTAATCTTCTGTCTTTATTGTTCTTATTCTGAAATGACTCACTGCTACCAATGAACCTTTACAATGTAACAAAAAGTGTTATAATTATAGTAATTAATAATTATAAATGTTGCTATTATTTTATATTTCTGTTTAATATTATGATTGTGGAAAGTTTGTTTGTTATTAAACTCTCTCATTGAATTAAGGGGGATTTCGTCCTAGTGCACTGAAACTATACCCATTAAATTTATTAAATTTCATTTCCAAATGAAAATAACTATCGTAGTGTGAAGTTTGGTTATTTTTTTTCTGACGGTCCACTTGATGGTGGACCGTTGCCTATAACACATGCAACGTTACTGATGTTGCAAGTGCGCTGCACCATCTTGGAGGTTATGGAAATAGGCTCTGGCACCCCTTACTCACTTACCGAAACACACCAGCACCCATACTATTATTTCACGGTGGTCTTCTGTAAGACGTTGGCTGCCCAAATGACTGCGAAACGCAGTGTGTTCTCCCACTACTTTCAAAATCCAGACCAGAGCCAACTTTGAAAACTTCACTTGAACTTCACTTAAAATTTATGAATAAAGTAAATAAAACATGTTTAAATTAAACATAAAATTTACATTGTAAGTAAGTACAAAGATTTTACATTTTTCTCAACAATATTTCGAAGGTAATATTTAATATTCATAACGCGAATGGCACATATCAGTCACAACTGTTATGTTTGCATTCTGTATGCGACAATCGCACATGTCTGATGATTAAAAATATCAAGTTAACGAAATATTGATATGAGGATGGAACAAGGAAAACTTTGTTCAAAGAATATTCCCTTATTTATATACTGCGTTATTAATATACTATACTTATTATATTTACCCGCGTAGCGATCACTACTGAGCTGCGTAGGCCGAACTAACATAATTATTTTGTTTGCGATAAAACATTTTATTACATTAATTATTAGCATAAAATAATATGATTGAAACATGGAAAATTATTCTATTTATTTTATTGCTATTTCTATCATTGTATTTACCTGATCAAGACTTTTAAAAATGAACCACGATCTTACAAAAGTTTAATCGTAGACAGATATTATGTACATTGTAATCTATTTTATATTTACAATTATATTATATACACTTTTGTTTCAGAATACTTATCTATGCTTTTTTTATATATTTTAGAACGGTTTTGTCGAGTGTCGGAACGGAGTCGAAGACTGTGCTTCGATGGACGACTGTGCTGTTCTGATGCCTCGCGAGGGGTGCTGCGCTAGATGCAAGGGTTGCTGGTATAACGGCACAGAGCACGCGTCTCACACAGAGTGGGACGAGGAAGGACGCGTGCTTCGCTGTGAAGCCGGCGTTATCACCAACACCAGGCCGGAGTGCTACGCGCCTTGCGACAGACCGAAACATCAAAGACACACGCATTATAACTGCCCCGTCTGTGATGGTAAGTCTTAATCATGTTATCTATCTATATTAATAAAAAAAATTGTCCTTACTTTTTTGACTATCACAGCCAAAGCTACTAAGTCTAGAAAGTTGGAAACAAAAGTTTATTTCATTAACATAAGCATCCGCTAAGAAAGAATTTAAAAAAAATGCCAACTCCGTGCTTAATCGGGGTTTAGTCGCTAGTACCAAATATATATTTATAAACTTATTTTAACAAATGATTATATATATTACATATAAAAAACAGTATAGCCTGTTTCTTCCTGCCTAATTTTGTTTTTTTTTTTTTCATCTCATGAAAATCTTTGATTTTAGAATTATTAAAAACTGCATTCAAACTTTTTCAAACTTGAGTTGTTTTGGAGTCTATAGAGAACATGTATGCATATACACATTGATTTTTACATATACCTATAGTTTCACAGGTATATAGATGCGTATCAATATTAATCAATGTATATAGTATTGAAGATCACATTCTAAGGTAGTGGCTTAGTACATATTGAATAGCCGCCCACCGTAGCCATTTGACGTTTTGTACCTGGAAGCGTATGTCACTAGCTCGGAGAGTAGGAGTCTTAACTTAACGATTATAATTGCTGAGTAGCGCACGGATCGGGCGAGGCTCGGCGCAACCATGTCTCGGAGTGCGCCCACCCAGACGCATTCACGGCAAAAAAACAACCGAGGCGCTCCCATACAAAAACAAACAAACCGACCACACGAACACAATAAAAACAAAAAGGCCAAGCAATTTACCTCCTCTTCCGAACCTTAACAAGTTTATTAATTCCATAACAAATAATAGTAATTTACAAGATGACGACACGAAATCGTTTTTGAAAATTGCCGACGCATTCCATTCGCTCGTTTTATTGCTTGCTTTATACACTATTAATTGATACCCTGTTATGCTCCTATAACAGATATATAAAGTATTTAGCCATTCGTTTTGATTTCTCATCAAATAATTGCTTAGAACAATAATAAAATAATTAATTCATGTGTAAGAGAAAAAAATATGAGTTAAATTTCGTAAATATATTATTATTAATATTTACAATAAAGATTTGTTTTATTTTAGTTAGGTGTTCATAATGTGTCGTTTTCACGTACAGTTTGACTTAGTAAATTAGAACTAGTAGCATCTAGTAGTAAAGTAGTTAGTCAATTTAATCCTGGTGGGTAGGAACACCCACCAGGATTAATAGGTACTATCTTAGGATTAAATTAAGACAGATCGAAGAAAAATTTCCATCTGTTACCTTTCGAGGAAAGGCAAATAGCGGCAAATTTCGGAACACGCTGTATAATCCAAAAATTATGAATATCCACACGTAACATTTTTATGATAAAAGTAGGCATGAATTGACTCCCACTCTGGCAGCAAATTCACATCAAAAAAGTCCATCATCAAAACATAATATAAAGACAAGTGTATGCTTTGTATTTGCAGACTTGCAGACTTTGTTATAAAATCGATTAGGTTTTACGACATGAAATAATTGTGTCCAGTAATCTGGTTGGAGATCTTTAGCAATAATTCAAGTGTCAGCTATGAGGTGTGCTGTGTTTTCTAGGTGGTCGCAGCTTGCTATGTCGCGTGGGCGCGCGCCGTCTTTGACAATGGCATAACGCACAAGACGTGTTGTGTTGCGCAGTGGCTTGCCCTCAGACAATAGAACACTTTGCCATAATAACTCGTCTCGCCATAACTGTAGCTAGCGATGACTATTGTCAAAGAACATAGTGATTTATTGATCTGTCCATTATCGTTATTGGCATTATCGTATTTCTGAAGGTTGAAATGATACAAAGTTGTGAATAATACGAGCATGGTTCAAAGGGTCAGTCAGAGACTTACACTTACACTAACTACCAATCAAGTAGGTACACTAAATACTTCCGGGGTAAAAATTGTAGCTTAGAGTCACTCGCTATAATTAGTATAACAGTATTCTTACCTTCAGTAAATGACTTATATACATAGATTAAGTAATTTCAGAGATTTTCTAAGAAAGATAGGTAAAAGAGATGGAATTCTAGTATTTCAAAATTTATGTTTTAGTTTTAGCGTGGTACAAAATATAGGTATCAATTAGAACATAAAGACTTAATTAAAAACTTAACATAAAAACTTCATCAGTGGTAGAGGAATTTGATTATATTTAATTTATATATTATATTTAATTTATATATTAATAAATCAAAATCAAATCAAATAGTAGGTAAATGGGTTTACAATTATACCCAACTTAAGAAAGTAGGTTGACTGAGAAGTTAACATAGTAAGGGTAGATAAATTAGTTTTACTGGGAAGTTACGAAACTCAATAAAACTCAAATAAAGTTTACTTGTTTAAGTTAATCGAAAAAAATACTAGAAAGCTTTACGCGTATATAATGTTGGCGCCACGAGTAATCTCAATAGGATATTAAAAACTACAATAAAATCTTGATACGGCGTGAAAATGAGAAATCGTATGGAGCATTGATTGTTTGCGTTTTATTGTCTTTGTTCACTTAAAAAGTTTATTTGTCTTTCACGAAAATCTTACTCGAGACGACTCGAGATACGTCGGACCACCCATCAGAGGAGGCTTCGCAAATATTTTCCTTTAATGGCACCGGGGAGAGGCGATTTGTAAGTTAAAAAGCTGAAACATCATTATTTACGATGTTCATCGGATTTCATTAAAATTATATACATTTGTGGTGGTCTAAAAGTCTCCCACGGCGCTGCGTCTCTATTATTGACCATAAATCAAAAAGTTAACAACCTACTTAAAAGGTAAAAGGCGGGAGAGGGTTTTTGTGTGCGGTCAAAGCAGCCGACGTCGACGCGGCTGCGCCTTCGAAGGTGTACCCCGTGTTTGTTTGTTTTACGATCCCAACGGTGCATTAGGTTTTTTTTTTTTTTGTTTTTATTCACTTATTATTTCCACACAGTCTTATCGCTTTTAGAATGGATTTTTATTGCGTCCTCATGACGAAATAACTCAATACTAAATATTCTATTATACTCGCAAGTCTCACTAAATATTGTATCGTTTAGTGATGACACATTTTTTTGTCTAGATATATTTATCAATGTATGTCATGGTTTTGTATGTCATCAGTAACAAAAGTACTAATCTATGCTGATATTTTAAAAAAATATACTTACTTATTTTTATTTGTGCATTTTACTTATAAATATCGGATGTCATACTTTACTTTTAACATAAAATTAGGAATGAATAGGTACTTTGTTTTTTAAAGTACTTTATTTAAACAAGATTCAAATCTAAATTGGCTACTTTATCACACGTTAAATCTAAGCACTAGTATATGATCTAAATCTAAAGTATAATTTTAAACTTGCAAATCATTGCCTATAAATTATATAAAACAAAGTTAATATATTGGTATGTTTGTCCGCTTAATTTTTCTGAACTACGCAACGGGTGTCGTAAGCTTCAATTTAAGTTTATATTAATTAAAGAATTTCATCAAAAGCTTTTTGTACGATATAAATAAATTTCATATTCATCATCAACGTCAGCCCGTGTCTCTCCACTGAGCATGTAGGCCTCTCCCAAGGCTCACCACCACGCACGGTTCTCTGCACTTTGCATCCAGCCGCTTCCCGCGAAGCCTTCTGTCCACCTGGCCCCAGGGCGTCCCATATTGCGCTTTCCAATTCGTGGCCTCCATTCGAGAACTCATCTACCCCATCGGTTGTCTGCCCTGCGACACATGTGACCGGTCCATTGCCACTTCAGCTTTTGGTTCTTCGGCGAATTTCAGAATTTCTTATCTTATCACTAAAGAAACTCCGAGCATAGCCCGCTCCATAGCAAATTTAATTAAATATATATTTAGCAGACAGAAGTAGGGGTTTTGTATGAAAATACTTACTAGTACGAGTACCTTTAACAAAACTATTTCTATGGGACTTGCAATTATTACTGTACTCCAAAACCGCTGAACCGATTTTGATGAAACTTTCAGACAATTTTCAGATTAGTCCAGCGGTTTGGTAGCGATCGGACGCGGACGAAATTGCGGGCATATACTAGTTTACTATAAAACGTTAAAACCTAACTCATCTAAATTCCTTGGTCGTTTCCGAACCAACATTACTATTAGGAATGTATGGTCGCGACGACGACCTGAGAAATGAAATAATTAGCGCTTGATGGACGCGTGGTGCGTGTCAAGAATTTTCAATAAATATTTTATTACTGTTACATAATCTTTTATTAGAAAGACTTTGTTCTTTTGATCAAACTTTAACAGTGATTTATATTACTGGTCGTTTATAATATACAATTTTTATACTAGCATCCTAATCCTAGATGCGCAATTTAGTTTTTTGTTTATTAATTACTAGCTGTTGCACGCGACTTCGTCCGGGTAACTTTATAAAATATAGCCTATGTTACTCGCTGATAATATAGTTTCCCAACAGTGAAAGAATTTTTCAAATCGGTCCAGTAGTTTCGGAGCCTATTCAATGCAAAACAAACAATCAAATCTTTCCTCTTTATAATATTAGTATACCTAGATAAATTAAATTATCTATACTAATTTATAAACAGATACATTTTGTATGTTTGTACGTAGTGTGTAATCTTCGAAACAACTCATCCGATTTAAATAAAATCTATCATCCACAGTTAGAATAGAGTTTCGGGGTGGGCATAGGCTAAAAATTTCACGCGGGCGAAACCGCGGGCACGAGTTATCTAAAAATAAAGATCCAACGCTTGGCAAAAGTATAATGTCAGGCGTTTATATCTTTTATTTTTCCACACTGACGAAGTCTCGGAACCAGCTAGTAATTTTTATATAAAAAACTTTATTACTTATATGTTTGAAAATAGCAATGCGGCATTCGCGTTTAATTTTAACTGTAAATCTTGAATGGCCATCAGGGCCTCAAGAGGAGGTTATGTTCGTTCTGTGACAAAGCAATGCTCGTAAGAACGATGCGGACTGGTGATGAATAGTTAATTGTTTGTCTACAAAAGGACAGCCTACTTTGCGTACTCGTCTCTAGTTCTACGCCAGACACTTGGTTGTCTTGAGTCTTCATTGTTACATATTACTTATTTAAATTATGCGCCGGCGACTACACGCTTCGAGCACCCTTGCAGTTGAGTGTATGGAGTATGGACAATTGGACACTTCAATTGCTAAATACATGTTGTACGTCAAATAAATAAACATTGGTGTCTTTGATTTTCCATGTTTTATAATTATGTTTTACAATATAAGTATTATAAACGTTATTTTATTGAGTTGCGTAACTAAGGCCACATTATAAATAGGTATGCAAAGGCTTTATATTCGTTTTCTTATACAAATTCGTTTATAAACGATTTAACATATATTGAGGAACTAACTATAACAAATCTGTCTATCTATCTATCTATCTATATAAAGGCAATGTGTGTATGTATGTTCCAGTATGTTCCCTATGGACTCCAAAACCGCTGAACCGATTTTGATGAAATTTTCAGACAATCTTCAGATTAGTCCAGCGGTTAATCCTGTGAAGTTTGATAGCGATCGGATAAGAAAAGTGGACGCGGACGAAGTCGCGGGCAAAACCTAGTACATATTATAATAAAATCGTAACGAGCAATGTCTGTACATTAAATATAAAAAAGTTAAATAAAATAGTTTTAGAATTTTTGTTTGTTTGTGCACGCTAATCTTAGAAACGGCTTAATCGATTTGAATTCGGTTTTCGCTGTTGTATTGTAGCAAGTTTACCGTAACATTAAGAGTATGTTTCAATTCAATATGTTTAAAAATCAATATACCAAAAACCGATACCAAATACCTACCGAAAACTGGGCGGACGATATTTCGGGGGCACAGCTAGTATAATAATAAGTACTTATATCTTCGAGAGTGCTAACTTATTTTCTATGTTTATGGGTATAGATTAAGTTTTGATATTAATTAAATTTTTGCTTTTTTAAACATTATGATTCTAAATTGTAAATTATCAATAACTCCGCTAATAAATAACGTCATTCCCCTAATAAGGAAAATTACGAAATCCCTAATCAATTTTTCACTTTCGGACAAGTTCTTTCACTAACTTTCAAAGTACTGTTGGCCACAGAGCAAATCTGGGGTTTTGTATATTTTTTTATAAACTGTACTAAAAAAAAATTAATACTATTTTGTTTTTTATAACTAGTTGTTGCACGCGACTTCGCCCACGTAACTTTATAAAAAAGCCTATGTTACTCGCTGATAATGTAGTTTTCTATAGGTGAAAAAATTTTCTAAATCGGTCCAGTAGTTTTTGAGTTTATTCATTACAAAGATACAAAAATACAAATTTTCTCTCCATATAATATTAGTAGGTATAGATTACAGAATTATGTAAGTTCTAGTACCTAACATAGTAAGATGGTATATTTAATAGTGGAATTGAAAACCATTATCTCATGGCACGCCGCACCGCATCGTGTGCGGCCTGACTTATATCCTTACCGAGTTGCTGCTTCGTCCATTAGTGCCAGATTGATGCATCGTCCAGTCGCACTAATTTATGGGAGCTTGCATTTTGTCGTGTACCCTTGCGGCTCAACTGTTTCACTGGGACTTATACATATTTCAAAATTCATTTGTCTTTTTCTTTCAATAAAATTTAACGGAATCTATTTTAATTTGTAAGAAAGAGGAGTTAAATTCTCTTATATTATGTGGAAGATAACCACCTATTTGAAATCTTCATTATTCCAGTTGGAGATACTACACTATAATAAATATTATGTATACTAACTAGTACAGTTACACCCAGACGAAGCTGGGGTGCATCGGTCTAGTTACATACGAGTTTATTAGATACTAGCTGGTGCCCGCGACTTCGTCCGCGTTGAAAAAGAAAATATATGAGTAATAACGCCTGACATCGTTATCGCTGTGACGACGGTGGCGCCGTCACGCGACAGTGGCGCCGCCATGCGACAGTGGCGCCCAATTCCTTATATTTTTAGATGTTTTCTGGATGAAAGGTACCCTATGTCCTTTCTTGTATCCCTGACAACGTGTATGCAAAATTTCATGATGATCGGTTAAGGCGTGAAAAGGTAGCAGACAGACAGACAACATTCGCATTTATAATATTATAATAAATATAGTAATATACTATAGTATATATAGTATATTAGTTTGGATAAAGTATATAATTTACATTAATTTGATTTATTAATACGAGCACACAAGATTTGATATTGTTTTAGAACCCGTATCACAAACCCGACAATGATCTTAATTTATTTATTAACCTTAATTTTAGTTTACTAAGCATACGCACTATTAACTAAGATAAAGTCTAAAACAGTACAGAAACAGAACTACACAACACTAAGTCCTGAAACAGAAATTAATATTGGTGATGGCACAAAATTAGTCTGTAATATCTACCACTGAATTTAGATACAGGACTTATCTAAATACATATAATATTGTTCATTACAATCTGTTTAACTTTTGCTCCTGATTCTTTAAAATATGACACACTAAAATTATTGCTAACTAAATTAAGCGCAGGCGCATTGATTTTATTTTTGTATCGTTAATTCAAACAAATTGCGTTTAAGAAAATAGTTTGTGCTTATAAAAAGTATTCGATATTATTGATATTGAATACTTTCTAAAGGCGTTATGTTACATTAATTAACTCTCAATGGAACAGTCTTGACTCAGATAGCAAATAAGTAGGTAAGCACGTGAGATTGCATGGGAAATTTCTCTATTTTTCAAAGATGGCTTTAGGTTAGGTGGATTTCGCCATTATGACTTCATAACAAAAGTTTATTTTCATAGTATCTAATATGTAAGATTAGTGTTGTTGACAATTAATGTTGTCCTTATTATTTTATATACATTTACATACCTACAGAATGATATAAGAGCTTAAATATTTTTAATTGTTTTTTCAGAATGCGTAATTAATGGACAACGCGTATGGGAAGGCCGTGATGTACGCATTCAGGAGGAGCCTTGCCTGTCGTGTAGATGCGTGCACGGCTCTCTTTCGTGTGCAAAGCGGGCGTGTCCGGTATTGCCGTGTGCGAGGAGCCATCAATACACGCCACCAGGCGAATGCTGTCCCCGTTGCATACATCCTACTGCTGACAAACTTCTACCATGTAAGTAAACATTTATGACATAGATACACTCAAAAAATTGCTTAATTTTTGGGTCCTATCAAAAATAAGAAGAAAACTAATGCAAAACTTAACATTTTTCATTTTTAGAGAAGAATATTATTTTGATTTTATATCATAGAACAGAATAATAATCTACAAGAATAAGAATAATACACATGAGCGTACCAGTGCTTATATAATGTCTGTGCTTTTAATACCTGCAATCCTGCAAATAATTAGTGGGTTAATATTGTTGATAGCCCATACTTACCTCCTTATTAAAAGGAGAAGGCCACCATTGAGATGCAGATGTAGTTCTTATTACAAATTAAAATTATGGTTCTGATTACAAATTACAAATTAAACACTGAGCAAAAATTTTTCATTAAACTGAATTAGATTTATGAAAAAAAAAAGCTTTCGTTTCAGTTGCTGGTACAATGCTCACGAAACCATGTATAATGGGAAAAGACTATCACGCTCATCTGAGTGTCTTCCGAGTGGATCCATGCACAGATTGCACATGTATGAACGGAACGGCTGTCTGCACACGTCACACTTGCCCTGTGCTTACTTGTGGCGCCAGAGCGTTGCCTCCACCGCTAGGGAAGTGCTGTCCTGAATGTCCTCAGGTCGAGGAAGCGAAAGCTGCTTGTATAGTTGGCGGAAAAACTTACCAGGTACTGATAATTGTATTCCCTGTGCATGTTAAGTTGAAGTACTTATAAAGTAACCATTTGGCAATTAATAAGAATGGGATGGCATACTGGCTTTCTTAAGTCATAATCTGGGCAGTTCGTCATGAAATACAACACGACTGTTATACTTCGATGAGAGAGTTTATTCTAAAACAATATCCTATCTCCACCAAGTCCATTAACTTATCCTATCAAAGTCGGCGGCTATGAGTTCCGTTTGGATTTGCTTGGGTTTATAAGAGAAGTTGCCTATCATCAACTTCGCTACTGCCTGTCATTTTGTCTGCCGACCTTTAAGTTACATATTATTTTTCATGATACCACGGAAGACTGTTGCTTTAAAATAAGACCTAAAATCAATCAATGTCAGCATTAGAATTTAATGAACAAAGATTCAGCTAGTTTTAAAATGTATACTAGTTTTAAAAATCATACGATACGAAGTGATAACGAGCCCAATCTAGCGCATCAGATTGATTCCGCGTACCACGAAGTTCTATTAATATTAAATTGTTCTACCGTTAAGTAACCAAAGATAATAAATTCTATATTCACGGAGCTTTGATCAACAAATAGTCAATAATCAACTTCTATCTTTGTTAGATATAATTTTTTTTTACAAAATCACTAGAAGGCTTATTCATAATAATTGTATTAAATGTTTCAGGATGGAGAAACTTGGCAACTGGATGCTTGTAAGTCGTGTGAGTGTCACGGCGGTGAGCCGAGATGTGCGATGGAGCGATGCGCGCCGCTTTCCTGTCCTCCAGACCAAACCCTGACTCGGCCGCTTGGCCAGTGTTGTCCCAAATGCGTTGACATTGACGGAATCTGCACAGTTTTTGGAGACCCACATTATAAAACCTTCGATGGTAAATTCTACAGTTTTCAAGGTGCTTGTAAATATCAATTAGTTTCGGACTGCGCCAACAATACATTCTCAATAAGAATATCGAATGATGCTAGAAACACCTCGCACTCCTCGTGGACACGTACGGCGACATTACGCATTGGCAACACTAAAATTAATATGGGCAAGAAGATGCGGATCAAAGTGAACGGAAACAGAGTATTAATACCGCATACAGTGAAAGGTGTAGCGGAGATATCGAGAAGTAGTGGCTCAGTACTACTGAAGTCCAACATCGGAGTGCAAATGTTATGGGATGGTGACGGCTACTTGTCGGTAACAGTGTCGAGTGTGTACAAGGGAAAATTGTGCGGTCTGTGCGGTAATTTCAATTTGCTGGCTCGCGACGACATGAAAAATCGAGATGGCAGACTGCTCAACGACCCTTGGAAGTTTGGGACATCGTGGCGAGTGGGAGGAAGACGCGCCTGTACACGGAGGCAAGAATTGCCGAGGATGCACTCTCGGTGTAGAAAGTCGAAACAGACGAAAGCTAGAAAGATCTGTCGCGGATTCGACGCAAGCGAAGCATTCTCTGAATGCAGGGCTAAAGTGAATCCGTTTAATTATAAGGAGGCTTGTGTGTATGATGCGTGTAGTTGTTCGGGAGTGCACTGTCACTGCGCGGCATATAGTGCGTATGCAAGGGAATGCGCGCGTCTCGGCGTTGTGGTTAGCGATTGGGAGCGAGACGTCTGGTGCTCAGGTCCGCCGCCATCTTGGCTGATGCGATCTCGCAAGGGCTTGGGCCGCGCAGCGCAAGAGAAGCAGTCGGATTTGCCACAGCTGAGCGCAATTCCTAGACTGAACAACAGCCGCGCGAGACCGCCGCCACCGATACTGCATTAGGGCTGTTTGTGGCAACACTTCTACTAGTCAAATTTGCCAGTACGGCAATGTGAGGTATGTACTTAAGACTTCTTACATACTTAATGAAAATTTGATACTCAATTCTTGAAATTGAATACGAGCGAAGAAGAGTGTTGGGTTCTTAAGTACTCTTAAGCTCGACGTGTATCTCTAATTATACAAAATTATAAATAAGTTCGAAGGTTCTTTAATTTGTAGACTAAAAGGATTGCTGGTATATGTTTTTTTCTTGAGTATTTAGTAATTCATTATACAAACCTCATACACCATATTGTTTACCTGTGATATGGCAGTAGATGGTTCCAACGACCTCTAATAGATGGTTGATCATCAGACCTCAGGCAATGCCCTAAACTCATCAAAGACTATTCCAAAATATTTTCAACTTATTTTGGTATGTGTGTTGTGAACGTTGCAGTCATTGTGTTGAATTCGCCATCTCTGTTTATCTTTGAATATATTGTTTAAGCATACTAGAAAAATAATGCTTGGACCTGAAGATAGTATTGTCCCTATTTTATTTTATCTTCAAACACTTGTAATAGAGCAACCTTAGTCGACTACGTTAAGTTTTGTTTATCTAAAGTAATTTTTTTATTTTGTTTCAGAGTATTAGGGAATACGCTTTGTGAGTGAACCGTATATGGAGTTGCATCTAAAAGACGCAACCAGCTTTACATGGAAGAATGATCTATATACTTAAACAGTATTCATAACACTACTTATAATTTTAGCATAAAATATAAATTTAAGACGTACAGCTCACTATTGCCTCGCGATTAACGACCGGCATCTTTATAGATTACCCAAGTTCATACAAATCTTGATTAAATACGTAGTATTTTACTGTTGTATCTGTTGTATCACTTTCGTACATTTTTTATACTTTTTTTATAATAATACAAGAATTAAACAATAATTATTTATGTTTAGGCAAGAAATTCTTTTTAAAATATAGACTTATTTAGACGAAGTAGTTTCTGACTTTCAAAATGAATGATTACTGTTCGTTTGTGTTTTCGTAATGCAACTTTGACCAAATTAAGTTTTAAATAAACTGACCATATAGCCATATAGAATGACTCCAAATCCAAAACACATAGAAATAAATTAAGAATTTTACTGGTTGTTGTATAATGACATATTATTGTAATTTTTCTTTATATTATATAATAAACTGTTTAGTACACGTAATAAACATTTCTTGAAAATGTGATAATAAGTAATTAGTTTTTGGGTTCAGAAAGGGGACGATTAATAAAAACATAGTTCAAATCGAGATCTCAAAAGTAGTTATTTACTAAAACTTAGATAATTCTAGCTCTGAAGCCAAGAAGCTATTTGACTGTGTGCAGAGTGTGTAAATAAAAATTTAACAGTCGTTTTAAAGAATTTGTTACATACAAACACTCGTAGTTTTAATTTGTGTTTAATTTAATATAGAATACTATTTAGTTCTTAAAATATGTTACCAATGATTTTTTGATTATAAATATTATAGAAATTTTGGCGACATAAATGTAATAGGTTATAAGGTTCGAATACCTGGATCGATTAGGTTAAATGTACCTACTCTTTTTCAGTTCCAGATGTATTATGAGTTCTTAAGGCTAGTTCGCATTAGGCTTTAGTATAGTAGCAAGTAATTTAGTGACTAAACGTGTCTGAACAGCAAAAAAATTGTCGAGTAGGTTAGTAAGTAATTTAGTCGAGTCAATTCATTTTGTTCACCGCCTAAACGAGTATTTACTCAAATTCATTGGCTGAAGCCGTTTCGTTTCGAAAAAGTAACTTTAAAACTTTAAATTTTTAAACTTTTTTAAAAATGTGTAAAGTCTCCGAACAATATAAAATCTTTTCTTAGTTATCAAACAAATTTCTTCACTCACTTCTTCAAGAATAGCTTTATTAACTTATTCACTTTATTGCATTGCAGCCCATTCATCTTGCAAAACACCACTTGGGTACTGACCGTAAAGTGAACGATTTCTGAGCAATAGTTTGCTACTAAATTTCTCGTCACTATACTAAATTACTAATGTAGTCTGAACAAGCCTTTAGTTCTAGTGCGATATCAGTTTACCTTTCGTTTATTAAAGTATATGCGTGTATGAATGTGTGTCCTTACTAAGGGTTATGGAAACTTTTTCAATCCTCAGTACTAAAATAAAATGTGGTCATTACAAATAATTAAAATATTGTCCTTAAATTATCTTGCTCCGTGCCACGGGGAAAGCACCCCACTACAATGATACACAGTCGACACAGAATTAATAATTTAGATAGTAAATAGTATTTTAAGTAATTCATTTAACACGTTTGCAGGCTAATGTACACTATGCTGTACACGTGGAGCGGTGCCGCCGAGTCCGTGTACTTTATATTGTACACTAGTTTATTTTTAGGATACGTCGTTTATCTTTTTGAATATTTGGATAGCCTTTTTGAAAGACTATAGTGTAATATTATATTATTATATTATTATTAACTAATTCTTCCCAAATTCGTCAACAACCATCTTGAAAGTACGGGGTGATTAAAATGTTTTATATGGGGACCGTAAATGGAAACAAAAAGTTTTTTTTTTCCTTTTTGCTTCCATCTACGATGGGGTGGGAACTGTAAATATTTTTATTATATTCAGTTCAGCTATAGTCTATGGAATCGCATTGGAGGTCATAATACGCGCACTGGACTTAAACATACAAGTTGCTTTAAATTGAACTCGTTCAAAAGAGTCGTTTTCTGTACGATTTATTTAATTGTAATTTTACTTGTTTGACATTATAATTTTATTAAAATTAAATATTGTATAAAGTGCCATCAGTAGCAGCAAATTGTATGTGATATAGGTACCTATTTTTTGTATATCTCCTGCTTTTTATCTACTAATATATTTTTATTATACGCATGCATGGATCTGAGGTTTTGTAAGGATAGTCGGATCGTCTCTTCAATAGTAAACAAATAAAACTTACTGTCTACCGGTCTATTGGTGTAATTGTAACTATTGGTGACTATTAGTAGATAAAATACTACTTAACCAGTAAGTAGTATTTTATCTATGGTACTATGTAGGTATGGAAAATATTTATGCTAATATTACGAGTATCAATAAAATGATGTATGCGATATATATATATGTAGAAATACATACAACTCCGTGAAATTATCTTTCATTTTCATGTACGTTGTTTTATTGGTATCCAGTATTGATAATTTTGACTGCATCTTTTTTTCTATGATTAATGCCTTAACAATGGATAGTCATTGTAAATTCCCCTGTATATTACTTACTTCTTGAAATGTTTCACCGCTTTTCAAGCAAAAGCTGTTATAACAAATGTTCGATGCCTATTCACTAAATTTATTCTTTATTGTTAAGTCATTTCCTAAAGGTGTTTAAAAAATTGTATTACTAGGAGCGGTCTACGTTATATGTAGGCTTTATAAGTTATTAAAGATTTATTTGAATATTTTTCTTTAGTGAAGTATATAATTTATAATATTTGTATGTCGCCATAAAAACTTTAATGTACAATTGCGATGATAAACAATGCATTAAAATTTAATTGTTTAATTTAAAATTTAATTGTTATAATAAATAGGTGATGAATTTATAATTTAATTGGGTCACCGTGTATAGGATATTAAATTTATCTAATAGATAACATTATATACCCAAATATAATACCGTGTATATGGTGGTAAAACGTGTATATCCATGGGCTTTTTCTGTTCAATTTGACCCAACAAATAATAAGTGTCTATCATTTGCGGCGCTAACTGTAAACAATGAAATTATTCAACGAACAAAGAAATTAAAAAGAATCGAAAAAGTATTTTGTTTTTTTATTACAGTATTTTAATTTTCAGATTTTTCCTTAAATGAACATAGAATGAAACTGGATAAATGAACATATGGCATCTAACCTATGGCATCTCTTACTCACTTACCGAAACACAACAGCATAACATGCTGTTATTTCACGATGGTCTTCTTTAAGGTCAAATCGAAAGTTGATTCTTCTGGAAATCGAACCCGGGCCTCGAGACAGAGCGTTAAGGCAAGTACTCTAACCACTTATCCAGCGGGCTCATCAAATTAATAATACAGGAATTATGTCTGTCCATGTCTGTTGTTATAATACTTAAGTATACTAAGCATACAATTACTCTAAATTACTCGCTGTCATACTTATTGTTCTTTATGTATTCTATTATATATATCTAAACTCTATCGTAACTAGGTCATCAACAGTCAGCAGAAGAAGCGCCCAGGTCACTTAAGAGGGTCACTTAGGGGGACATAGAGGAATCAGGGCCACAGGGCAATGAGAGCCATTCTAGTTTACGTATAACTAAACAAGTTAGTACAGAGGGACGCGGGGGAACCTGAATAGTTATACTATAATAAAAACTAAAAACTATATTAAACAGTGATTAATACAAAAAGTTATTGGGTTTTAAGCTTAAGTGGCGCCAACTCCCTCGTGTTCCCTACATCCCCTAATGTTAATTGTAATCAAGAGTAGCAAAAGGTTTGGTTTAAATCTCACTAAGTCGAACGGTTAAAATGAAATAACCGATTATGAGTAGAATAAAAGATTTATTAATATAAACATTACGCAGTCACACACATCAATTAAACAAGAAACAATTAATTATTTTGTACAGCACATACATAATACTTTCGTGTTAACCAATGATGACACATTCCGTATCAAAGGTGTTAATGTCTTCTTGTCCAATGTTCCCAAGACTCGAAAGGTTGAAGTACCAAAATGTTCCTTAAAATTAGATTATACAAATAAGTAGTTAAGGCGCGAAGGTTTATTCTCCGGTCATCATCTCCATGAATTCTGAAACAATTTTATAATAATTATTTATTGATTTATACCTCTTTCCGTAAGTGAAAACCGAATTAAAGTCGGTCTAGCCATTCTTGAGCTTTTGCGAGACTAACACCGACACGGTAGATTTTTATATATAAAGACTGGCTCATGCCCGCGACTTCGTCCGCGTTGAAAAAAAAAATATAAGTAATAACTCCTGACATCGTTATCGCTGTGACGACGGTAGTGCTGCCACGCGGAAGTGGCGCCCAATTGTTTATATTTTTAGACGATCACTCGGGAACAGTAGGTACTTATACAAATACAAAAAAATAACAAATTATATACTAAAACCTTCCTCGAGAACCACTCTATCCATTGGTGAAAACAGCATGAAAATCGGTGCAGTAGTTTTTGAGACAGACAGACGCGGCGGAGGACTTTGTTCTATAATATGTAGTGAAGATTACTCCCATATAAATCGTATCTAATATATCTTAGAATTAAGAGTGGAAAGCAGAATTGCAGAAAATATTAATTTAAAAGAATTCAAACAGGGAAAATTGCCAGGACTAGCAAATGTCTACATATAAAATCAGAAACATATACAAAGCAAGCCCAGCTGTTATAGAGTTAGATTAAATATTGGGCCGTGTTGCTGCCGTCTAGTTCCGAAAATAACCACAGACAAACGCTACGTTTCGATTGCGCTCGATATTCCTACTGCACTATTTTATAAAGCTCGTAAAAATTAGATAATTATAAATTCTCAACTTTTGCTTAGATTATACAATGACTTTCTTATTCGAATTTCAATTTCCAGTAATAAATTAATAGAAACTCTAAAATACGATCATTACTATATATATGAAATAACCAGCTGTTGCACGCGACTTCGCCCGTGTAAGTTTATAAAATATAGCCTATGTAACTCGCGGATAATGTAGCTAGCTTTCTTAAATTAAATTCTACTTTTCATCCAACTTATAGCGGTTTAGGCAATGTTGAAAAAATATATTTACCGTCAAAGTCGACAGTACCGCTTCCATCTGTGTCGATTTCTTGGATGAGACCATCAAGTTCGTCGTCGGTGAGTTGTTCATCTAATTCACGAAGAATTTCCCGCAAGCTCGATGTGGGAATGTAACCGTTACCTGAGGTTAAACATATCATATTAATATTTCTCTTCACTTAGTAAGAGAATTCTTACAAAAATAATTGAAAGACTGGGATGTATAAGCAATGTTGGAGTAGAAGGCACGTAGTGACTAATGCATGTTTTCATCAACGGACACCTAGAGTCGGACACCTAGGGAACACCTAACTACTGTTTAAGCCGGCACTCCATTCACGGCACTCCGCCTTGCAGTCTCGGCGGAGGATTGTGAATGTATTATAGTAGCAATTATGTGTTCCCTAACCCTAGGTGACTGTTAGTGAAAACGGGCGACTGTAGGTGACTGTTGGTGTTGCATGTTGGTGTTGTTGAGTTGCATTAAATAAGTTTAAGTATGACTGAGCACCCATTGCTAAATGTGCTCCAATGCTAAATGTGTGTCATTTTGGGAAATTTAAATAGAGGGTTCAAATGAAATGAATCTAAAGTTTCAGTTACCTATAAAATAATAGTTAGTACCCAGCATACATTTTTCATTACAGGAAAATTTTAAATTGAAATTTAAAATTTACACTTTAAATTAAACAACAACTAACCTTCCTTATCATACAATCTGAAGGCTTCCCTAAGTTCTTTTTGCATGGCCTCAGCGTCTTCCTCAACGATGAACTTAGCAGCTAAGGTCACGAATTCACCGAACTCCAGACGACCAGATTCTAAAATTGATAAATTTGTTAAATTGAGCAAATTTTGTAGGTAAAATAGAAATTTTATATACGGACCCTAGTTATGATAAATTGTGTTACATTTTTAATTTTTTTTTAATTTTTAATTTTTAGACCTCTTTCGAATCTTGGACTAATCCACATTTATTCATATAATAAAACATCTGATACAGCATTAAAATTATCGAGATATCAAATTACTTACTGTCAGCATCGACCTCCTCAATAAGTTCCTCTAGGATCTTTTTATTGAAGGGCTGCCCCATCATCCTTAGGATATCCGCTACGAAATCGCACGGAATACTTCCCGAGCGGTTATGATCGAAGCCATCGAAAGCCTTGCGCAAGACTGGAACAAAAAAGGTTGCTATTAAAATCCAAGTCCTCTTACGTAATTAAAAATGCAGTTTCAAAGTATGATTAGTACCCTCGATATTTATCGTGGTCATGGTCGGCAAGGGTAAATCTGGTAGTTTTTTTGACTTATCCAGATTAACGGTTTGCGAAATATGTAGTTAGATGAAGAAAGAAGTTTAGCAGTGTTGCACCGGCAATAAAACCACTCAAACTGATCGTTCGACGGGTTAGGATAGGATTAGGCCAACAGTTCAATGCACTGAGATGTGCGAATAAGTTGTGCAACGTGGTTATTTCGGTGCATCAGCGTGGTGCATCGAGGAGCATCGTTTGCGCCGCGTACCGTACGTGCGTCTCATAATAATTATGTAGGACGACAAAGAATATAATAGCATTTGAGAATATTATCAAGAAAATTTAATGATTATAAAATTACTGTCAACATATTTTTCAGAAGCTGGTGCCCGCGACATTGTCTGCGTTGAAAAAAAAAAAACACCTGAGAAAATATATGAGTAATATTACGCCTGACACCTTTGTTGCTGTGTGACAGCCTTGAGCAGTTAATGCGTGAAAAAAGTTACAGACAGGCGGACAGAGTTACTTTCACATTTATTATATTAAGTATGAATATTTTTATATGCTTTCATTCTATATTCTTATATTTAAGTTTAAAAGGGTCAGACGGCAGAAAGCGCCTTTATCTTATACTTTGTAAAGAAGAACCAAGGAAAGCAAAATATAAAACACTTTAAAAAAACCTTTTAAAATAATACCTATGAGGCTTTATTTGGCTATAAATTAAACACTACGTTAAGTGCTTTGGAAATTGGAAACTTCGAGAATAAAATATCCTAATACATGTAAAGTTTCAGCGCCAGTTATGCGCGTGCGTCATAATAATATTAAATATGAAATTGCGTCAAATTTTATGGCGGTAGCGAGAACTAAACAGAAATAAACTTCGAACATTTTAATGGCTCAGTCTACGAGTATTCGATAGGTAAAGTGCAAAATCATTTATCAATTTTAATGATTAAGAACGCTTGTAAAATTCAACGCAACCATTTAGTAATATGAAAACGATTTGTTAAACTATTTGTTCGGTTATAATGTCGCAGTTTTTATTTAGATCATGCATTAACTTTAAATTTTTTTAAAGTCCTTTCGTTTTTTTTTTTTCGAAATTAGCGTGGATGTTATAATATATTTTTTGTAGATATCTATAAATTATTTTTCTTTTACCTTTTAAAATGCGGGGTGTGACACTACTTATTTCTGTTAACTAATATTTATTACAATAATAACAGCTATTTCTATTGGACTAATATTTATGATTATTATCTTATTTCTAATTTAGAATTAAAAAACTACCTAATTGAATAAAATATGTGTAATAAATAAACATTTATTACAGACTATTCCATATTATCAATAATTATATAAGTTCTGTCCTCATATAATGATCTCGTGGTGCTTTTACCGCTGCCCCATAAACGCTTCAGCAACAAGACAGTTCTTGTTTGCCAACATCTTGTTTAGGTTCGGACATAGCAATTTTTATTAAACGCTCCTTCTTATCTGTTCTTTAATCTAAGAAAGCATATCTTTTTTAATCCGTTGACACAGTTTTAGGGAGTCGTCAACACGAGCAATGCGATATGCATCTCGACAGAACATTTTTCCGTGTTTTTTTAGATCAATTAAAGCAAGTGTCGCGTCGGCAGTGCGCAGCTGTCCCACTATAATTTGGCAACAAAAATAGTTTTAAAAACACAATTTTTATTTTCGCTAGCTCCACGTTGTTAATTTTAATCGTCAAGATGTCTTGGCAGTTGTCTCAAAGACCCGAGGGTTTTATTACTATTTTTTATGTATTTATATTTTTTTTAGCTGTTTATTAATTACTGTCGCGTCATTTTCGCTTTCAAAACGAGCACAAGTTCCACATTAGTCACAGTGAGCGGAACTTTATATTAAAGTGTACAAGTAGTTCTCGGCATCATCGCATTAAATTTGGATTCCAGTCCAGTGTACATACCTATACATAGCCCCATTCCTATCATCCGTGTTAATTTTACAGCCGTTTTCTGTTCCATAAAAAAGTTACGTCAAAAATATAACACATGGGGAATTCCTTTTGAAATGCAAATTCTTAAAAATCGTTTCCTAGCTAAGCTCTTACATTTTTCCGTGTAACTAACTCCTTACATATTATAAAACAAAGTCTCCCGCCGCGTCTGTCAATATTTATGTCCGTGATGGTTTCAAAAACTACTGAACGGATTTTAATGCGGTTTTCACTAAAGGAAAGAGCGTTAAACGAGGACAGTTTCTATATATAATTTGCACAAAAAAAACTGCAACCTTACGAAGCAGCTATTCCTCATTCCTAATTCGATCTTGCAATGTAACCACGTGCTGCCCTCTCCATGGATCGTTGAGCGACGTTGAGCTTTCTACAAGGCCAGTAGTTAGAGACCACGTTTCAGCGTCATGCATACGTCATCATGTCATGTCATGTCCATTAGAAATAAGATAATTTTGTTAAAAAATTGTGGCTTTATAAACACACTCTTGTAAACAAGGTAAGATGTGTTATGCTCTTAAAAATTATGTTTACACTAATTCTATTTTAGGGAAGGTCAACGCATATATCTGCAAGTGGTCGTGAATCATCGCCTCAAGTCCGAAATGAAATGTCCAACAAACACTTCGATTGAACAGTAATTTGTGCATTTGGCCGCCAAACGCTGTCTAAAGCTGGATACGCATGATTTATTCTATTTGGCAAACGTCTACAACGCCAAATGGATAATTTCGCAAGAAAATTTATTGTATTGTTTGAGTTTTATGTGAAAACTCTATGTGGATGTGTCAAATGTGTAACATAAATAATGAAATAAACAAAATTGAAATACCACTCACAGACTATGTATTCCATACAACTTAATTAAAAAAATATATTTAAAAAAATAATAAAAAAAATAGATATATTAATATATTAAAAAAGATTTTTACACATAACAAAAAGCGACGCAGCCGAAGTCACGGGCAAAAGCGTACATAATATAAAATAAATTCGCTGTCTACCTCTGTATATTTCCGCTAACATCTTCTAAATGATTTTGTTAAACTTTTCACTAATGGAAAGAGCGTTAAACGAGGAAGGTTTGTGTAACAATTTGCAGAGAAATATTGCATCTGTGAGAAGCCAGGGCCGGGACGCTAGTAATTATTAAAATCGCTTGTCATAAATATCTATGTTATTAGGGAACACTAAAGGGGCTAATCCAACCTAAATTCGAAAAGTTCGTTTTCAAATTAAACCTTGGCAGGATTAGAACTTGGGACAGTTAGGTCGGAGAGCTAACGCAAATAACCAATCGTCCAAACGGTCTTGTCAAAACATACGAGTAGTAAAACTGAAATATCGCTAGCAACTACTTGACTTTATGTTCATGTTGAGTTCTATTAGTAATTAGACGCGGGGTTATGACGGGCTACAAGTGAATTCATGTCTAGCTACATTCCCGGTATAAAATGTTCGTAATAGTTTGCTAATGCATAAATAGACCAGATATTATACCAGTACAAGCCGCGAACGATTAATGTTTGTATACAAAATTACTCTGCTAATGTATATCATACTCGTATACTAGCTAGCTAGCTGTTTCGTGCACCTGTGTCAGTTATTTTAACGAGAAATTTTATCTATAAATCTTGCGTAGAGCTAGGTGACGACTGGTCCTTCGAGCCGGAACAAAACTTAATAGCGAAACTTAGTTTAGGGCTTCGAGGATCATGAAATACTTATCTGAAAATTTTTCAAGCAAACAATTATATTTGTATAAAATATATATAAAAAATTGTAACACATTAGAATGTAATAATAATAAACAAGAAAAGCATATTACAAGAGACCTATTCGTCCCGCCAAGAATTAAGGGGCTTAGTACACACACATAAACATAGCTTCTGCAACAATGTGTATTTCAAATAGGTATTAAATTTTTCAATTAGTTACAGTGGTTCCAGAGATTACGCCCGACTTATAAACAAAATTACGAAATAATATCTCTCTTTTTATACTATTAGTATAGGTGTGAATAAAAGCTTCTAGACCTCCTGAAGAAACTCTGCGTAGTTTAGAAGAACAAACTGGACATACAGAAAAAGATCGATAGCGATTTGGTTTGATACCATATAGTGATTTATTCTAATCCCAAAATTGATTGATTTCTTGGAAATTTCTGTATAAGATTAGTTAAACAATGACGAACTCATTTTAGTAGCTCATTGGCGATTTTCCAACCGGGTTGATACGAGTTTGCGTACCTACCTTGATAATACAATTTACTTGGCCTAAGTAAATCATCATACAATCGAGGTCTGAAAACTGTGTAAATGCGAAAATGAGATTAGGATAAAAGAATATTTTAATAAGCAATACATACTCGAAATCAATAATACTTGTTAATCGAACTGTTATTGTTACATTATTCTTTTAATAAAAAAAGGTTAAAACTAGACTAAAATTAATCAAGTTACAAAAAATAAAAAATCACAATTTTTTTTCGTAAGACATAAGGAAATTCCTACCGCGATAGAATGAAATGCCCATATTTTTTTATCGACTCTTATAAGTCGGAAGCTAAATAATACTCGTACAAGCTCTGATTTTATTTATAGTCACTAGACGAACGTTTTCTAATAAGAAATACGAAGGGGTTGCTGAACTCCGGCTATCAACACAACTAAAGTCACTGCCAATTTTTTATTTTTATAAATAAACCTTTCCGCTTATTAACCATCTATCAATTTCATATTTTCCATTTTAAATTTGTGTTCACTTCGTCTACTGCTGGAAATCGTTTGGTGTAATCTGTCTTTCACTTGACAACTGTATTGTCACCGTTCCCACCAGCTGCAGACGTGAGAATTAGATTTCACTAATTTTTACGCTTTTTTTATGTCTATTTGGATGACATTTGAAGATTTGAACATGCAAAATGATTGATGGATTTTTAAATACTCCTTTAATATTTCAAAGCTACATAGTACATTCTTTACAAATTAGTAGGTATTTTTAAATTAGTTAATTAGTTTTATTAGTTTTCAGAAAGAACAAAAGAGTGTCGACTACTCATTTTTCTCTCATTGTTAGTTAACTGAGTCTTAACTCAACTGAGTTAACTTAACTCTGAACTACCGATCTTGTATCGATAATAAAGTCGTATAAAAATCTATTTCATAATCTGTATAAATTTTATTAGAGATTTTACATGGAGTAGGTTCACGAGTTCAAGGTTCAAGCACATTTTATAGCTAGTTAAAAAACTTTTTTTCCACAATACGCCATGTTAATGATAAAGTCGTTAATTTTGTTTACAGTCAACTAAAGGTACAGTAAGGTAAGATAACTAAGGTCAACTAAGGTGTGGTAGTTGAAATCAACACCTTATCGGCAGGCGTATCCTTTGCCAAAAGTACAAGACCGGCGGTCGAAGCCGTTATACAAAACCAATACATGTAATAGTGATAGTATGTCTGTGACTGTCTGCGTGTAGTTCAGGCTAGTTTAACGTATTAACGTATTAACGTGACCGAAAAATGCATTAGCGTGTTACGAGACACGTCCCACACCAAAAGTGACAGAATTTTTCCGTAGAAAATAGTGCATGTGACGTCTCCATTTGGATAAATGCTCTAAGGTGCTGTCACAATAAAATAAATTGTGAATAGTATCCAATTTATTGATGCACAACATTAGCAGTTCTTTTTTTGTCCATATTAGCGTAAGTGCGAAAAAAATTTCTCAGTAGTAACTCGCTTATATAAACATGAAATGTTATGAAAATAACAAACTTTAATACTTATATCAATGTTCATATAGGTATGGAAGAATTCAAAGGAGGCTACGTTATGCTTATAAATAAAGCGGGATTATTTTTCACAGGCCACACCCTCAACAGTTGTGTTTGGTTATTTCTGGAAGGCTAATTAGGCCCACACGCAAATTTCGGAATAATGGATTTATTACGTGGGGCCAGCAACAGCACCTGCTCAATTTAATTTATGAACTCAGCCTTCACATTGCGAATTGGCCGCGTTCCAAAACTGACACTGCGTTTTTTTTTCGACCATCAAAATTTGTAAACATTACAATAAAACTGACTTTTAATATGTCTAACAAATACATTATCTATTGTACGTTAAAGAAAAAACTTTTGTAGTAGGCAATAATCCATACTATACTAATATTATAAATGTGAAAGTAACTCTTTCTGTCTGTTACAATTTCACGCATTAACTACTCAAGCGATCATAATGAAATTTTGCATACACGTTATCAGGGATACAAGAAAGGACATAGGGTACCCTTCATCCAGAAAAATAGTACTGTTCCCAAGGGATCATTTAAAATAAAACTCTAACGCCTGGCCAAAGTATTATACTTAGCCACAAGAGGTCAAGCGTTATATTGCTTAGATATTTTTTTATTTTTCAACGTGGAAGAAGTCACAGGCACCAACTAGTCCCTAATATTTATAAATGCGAAAGTGAGTTTTTTTGATTCTATATTACAATTTCACGCCTTAACTATTCAACCCATCGTCATGAAATTTTGCATACGCGTTGTTACTACGAATCATCAAAAATAAAAGTAAAAATTCGACAACTAACAAAAAATATATAAGCAATAAAGATTGAATATGTTTCACCGGCCCCTTAGTTTAGAAAAAAGGGCGCGGACGAAGTCGCGAGCAAAAGTTAGTTCTGTAATAAAATATCAAAGCGGTAGAAGTAAACTCTCATTTAAACGAATTATTTAAAACATACCTTGAAGAACCTTTGTCAGTAATCATGGATTTTTAAATTTTTTTTTTATATATTGTTTATAATTTAATTTAAAATTTTCAATTACGATAACAATTATTAATTCGGGAAATTGATTTTATTCTGATAGGACAAACATAACAACCCCATAGATATTTTAAATCCCAAGTAAAACTGGAATTATCAATCCCAAGTTAATTGACAAGTTAATCTACTCGTAAGAATATGACTTTATTTAAGCTGTTTTTGTTTCACCATCGCTTTGAATAAATTTAAATTAATATCGTTTGAGTTTTGTTTTTGTAGAATCTACATTGACATTTAAAAGATTAAAACTCTTGCAGGAACATAATTATTAAAAATTAAAACAGCATATTTAATTAAATAGAGGTATACAAGAAATCTGATGGCAATAAAAAAATAATTAAATATTTAAAATCTTAACTATTCATGTCTAAACCTCGTATAAATACTTAATTTGCCGACATCTATTAAAGACAAATCAAGACGTACCTATCAAGATAGTTTAATCTTTTTCCGTATTGCACTGTACAAATTTTCATTTCTCCATTTGCCATGAGATTTTGGTAGACCTCTGCTCAATTTGAATATTTCAGTTACACGATATTCAAATACTTCAAAGATCTATTATAATATTATTATGGGTATTTTAATTACTTACCGGCAATCTGTTCCGGGGGCAGCTCGTCGGCCTGAAAGCGAAGTTATTTTTGTATTTAAATTATGAACACGTTTTAAAAAATTGGAATTTATAAACTGTGACATAGAATAACAAAATAGAGAGCGCCAGGGCGTTGGCTGCCGAATGTAATGAACTAGTACTATAGGTATATCGTATAGTGTTCTGAAGCTAGTACTACCAAAGGATAGGAAGAGGTAGTGTACCTATATCTTTCATAGCAACTAAAAGTGACAGGTTTAATTCAGAATAATTAGGTTAATTTTATTCATATAGCTTGTTTATTCGTTAAACAATATTGTTTTTGTAAGTTCTATCATAATATTCATAATAGAGAAGAGAATCAACAGCGTTTTGAATTATAATTGATGTATAATTAATCTTAATAATTGATTTAGCGTTTTGAATTATAATGATTTTCTTGCATAAATGATGGTATGTTGCTGAGCAAGTCTTCTGTCATAGTAATACGACGATTATTAATAAAGGTGGAATAGAAAAAGAAAGATAGCATAAACTTTTTGGAAGAAAGATAAATTTGATAAAATATATACCATATTCGCCATAAAAATAGCCCACAAAGGTGGAAGATTTTCTTGGTTTTTCTTATATACTTTACCTATTATCATTTTTCTCAATGCGTAAACTTAATTTCTACTAATTCACGCAATATACACAATTTGTGTTAGAATTTGTCATCTTTATAAGAAAAATATTATATTCACTAAATATAAAAAAAAAACAGTTTGAAAATTAATAAAAAAAAAATTGTGTTAGAATAAACAATTTAACAAATTAAATGAAAAATTAAATAAATAAAAAAGCAGTCACCGTTGATTGAAGATTAAAAAAAAACCGTTGAAAAAGTAAGTAAATTAATTAAATATGATTCCCTAAAGTTGCAATTTGAATATATACTTTCATAATTAAAATGATATATATCAAAATATTCTATAATAATTTAATAAATGCTTTGAAAATAATGTAGTTGATTTCGTTTTTTGTAACTATTAAGAAATATAATACAGTAAACAGTTACATCAGTTTCCTATAAAACTAAATCTAGCTCGGTAAGTAAAATATTCCGCGGTAATGTTTCCAGTCTGCCGATATTCGCTTTGAAAATGTTAAAAACAGCTCAGCGTCGTGACGCGGTCGAGCCGGTCGTAAAACCAAGTTACCCGTAAAAGCTGAACGTTATCGAACCGTTATAAATTCGGTTTCTGTGCAATTGAAACTTAAATAGATCGGTCCTGAGCATTCTGGGCATATCAAACTTCATGAACTTACCGGATTTGCTTCACCATTTTTGTCAGAGCGTTGAAATTAATCTATAGCATCGATAGCTGATATCATCTTTTTATATACAAAAATCAATAGACGTGTTTTGGCTAGACCAATTTTAATTTGGTTTTCTTTCACTTATGGAAAGAGAGATAGACAGGGAAGGTTTGTATTATGAAAAAAGTACCCCGGGCGAAACCGGGAGCGGGTAACTAGTTATAAAATAATGTCGCTGTCCTTATCTGTCTGTTTCGCCGCTAACTTCTTCTAAACAACCTAACGGATTTTGATACTGTTTTCACTATTGGAAAGAACTATAAAAGAGGAAGGTTTTTGTATATAATTTGCAAAAATTATATACAAAACCCTTACTAGTAAACAATATTTGTCAAATTTTCTATCTTTATAAACCAGATAATGTTTTCGATCAGTGCATACTTGAGGTATGCATTGATGATATTTTTAGAATATTAGATTAACTTAATTGTATGTAAAGTAAATATTTTCTAATTTCTGGAGTGGATAACAAATCAACATGAAATTTTTTATAAATACATTATAGTTACATATATTTAAAAAAAAAACAACAACTATTAAAATGTTTACAGTGTCCTAGATTGATGAAAGAAATTGCTTTGAATAAAGAATACAAAAAAAAACAGGAATTACCAAAAAGTTGGTCCTACCAGTGCTGTTTCAGCAAATATTTTGACCGTATAATATTAACAAATTTCAATTAAGACAAACACCTCATAGGTTCCTATTCGTTGAAAATGTTTTAGACACTCGGTCCCATGTAATTTTTAAGGGTTAATTTTTAACCCTTTATTTGGTAATATTATATTTATAATATTTGGTAATATTATATTTATAATATTACCAAATAAATATTATACAATTTAAATAAATAAAGTACGGTATTACTTTGATTAATCTGGTATTATTGTACTTTATATTTACGGATGAATTTATGTGTACAGGTATAATGGAATTTTCGTTTGTTTCAAGACTAATTTTATTAAATTATTAATTAAATTATTTAATTAATTAATTTTATTAATTAATGATAACCTTTTAATTAATTAATTAGTGATTTTATTAATAAAATATTCAATAAATCTAAAGGTAAACCTTGAAATCTGGATTATGTTAAATAAAAGTATGAGATGAATATTATATCAATAAAGTTTTCAGAAGCGTCTCTCGACAGGTGCTTTCTGTCAACGGCCATATAATACATTATACATTATTTGACGAAACCATTTACGAGGCAAACGACAACAGCTGTTAGCGTTCACTCGTGCGCATCTTAATAAACACTGTTTAGTTTACATTGTTTTTGTTTAAAAATATGGATGTTTCTTTTAATATTTTTTTAAAATTTTCCAGAATTCAGTAAACTTAGTTTTAAAATTATCGACACCTACCCAATCTTCTGTGTCCAGAACCATGTCTGCTGTCACTAGTTAGCACTTTGAGACGCACAACACGACTGGCCGCGAGTCTGATTCTTCCAGCGTTCAGGGTTATTTTCTGCTGCTTTACAAGTTTATCTGGACGTTCGGATACTTTCATATATAATATGTGGAGTGAGGAGTGCGGGGTGTCGGCGGCCCCTCTGCGACGCCGTCGAGTCCTCCCCGGCTTCCTGCGCGTACGCCGACCAATCGCGTGAGCCTCAAACGACAGGATGCTAACGTATTTTTAGTCCAAAACGTGGTCAAGAAAAACGTAAACAGCGGAGCGTGTGCTCGTTGGAAAAGTTTACACGCTGCACCACACTACCCCGCGTTCCACAAACGACCTCTCTTTGTCCCGTCATTTATCAAGTCGACGACCCAGTCTGAAAAACAATTGACAATTGATATGATAGAGGATCACAAATATAGTATGAGACCGCGTGATCCGACTGCTTCGTCCGATTGATCGGACGACGCGGATTTTATTTTCCCGTTGTTCCGATTGATCGGACGCAAACCACTCAAACGGGCTAACTGTAGAGCTAACGAAACGAGAATACTTATCTACCTTAATTCTTTCCTATTAATACTAAAAATGGGAAAGTATGTATGTTTGTTTAGATGATTGTTACTCATTCACGCAAAAACGGCTTAACGGATTTGGATGAAGTTTGGCACACAAATATATTTTTTACCTGGATTAATAAATATAGGATACTTTTTATCCTGAAAATATGTTTGGTTTCCAAGGGATCATCTAAAATATTAAAAATATCTAGAAAATAACAAAAATAATAGACAGTGGCGGCATCACCGTCGTCGCAGCGATAAAGCCGTAAGGCGTTTCTCAGGTGTTACTCGTATATTTTTCATTATTCAACGCGGACGAAGTCGCGGGCACAAGCTAGTAGGCTATTAATGAAAACATTGTTAAAAGTGTGACACTAAAATGACCATGTCCTTGGTCTTGAACATTTCAAGTCCATTGCGAGTAACGGTTATATATATATAATTGGTTGCAATCAGAATAGCTTATTAAACACAAACAATGCGAGGTGGATTTCAAGTTGCTGCCAGTTTTTACAGGATAGACATAAGAGACTAAATAGCATGTACCTAATTACAGGGCATTTGCTGTTATTTATTTTATTTATTTATATTTTTTATTTACAATTTTAACTATTTTAAGACTAATATATAAAATAGCATGTAAAATGATAACACTAAAAACCACCGAGGTATAATCTCGTGTTATCATTTGTAATTATTAATAAAATCTAACTATATACTATTAATTACAATTTAAAAAATATTGCTTTAACTTAAATTTAATATTTTTAATTGTTATATTGTTACATACATCTGAAGGTAGGCTGTTGACAAGATTAAGTACATGACTTTTATAAGTAGGTATGGTTACTGCCGTCAAATAGCTGCGTGTTATATTAGTTGTAGAATATTTAAAGCATATGTAGGTAGTTGCTTTAAAATGAATACTTTGAAACGTAATTAAAATGTGATTGAACCATTCCTTTTGTGAGAATTACCTTCTGTCATTCTGCACACCTACACTTGAATATTTTTGTCTTGTCGAAAGGAAAATCACCGCGAATAACGCATCAATCTGTCATCCGGTCATAATGTGAGCGATGATTGTGGTAAAAAGGTGCAATAACGTCCTTTAAAAGCGAAAGTGGCCTTTGTTGAACCCATATCTAAAATTGAAACTGGTACCTAACTTTGCACTGGTAAAGAAGCTGTTATATATCAGATTAACATTATTAACAGGTTTATTAAAGAAAGTTAAGGGGTGTTGTTACAGTGAGTTGCTCCTTGAGCTGACATATTTACTAGCAACCCGCTACCGGCTTCGCGAGGATGCTATGTTTTTTTGGGAATTTATATAATTCCTTGTTTATCTCTCTTTCCATTAAAGAAAACCGCATCCGTCAAAATCAAAATACATCAAAATTAAAAAGCGGGTGGTTTGGAAGTAATTAGCAGAGAAACAGACAGAGGCGGACCGTGACTTTATTTATTTTACATTTAAATAATAATAAAATAACAATAAAGCTCATTGTTACAAGATTAACTGGCTTCAGAAGACAATGTGCTCTGCCAACTAAATTACGTGTATTATTAGCGATGCTCATTAACAACAATATTTAATAAAGCTTCCTGCAACAGGACTGCAAGTGCAAGATTCATTTCCACCGTAGAATAGCAATGGTGCAAATAAGTATATAGCACTATTGTAATGTAGGTATCCCAAGTTGGTGTGATATCCTACGTTGGAGCTGTAGGGTATCTAAAAGGAAACCTAGGTTCTCCATAAAACTTAAATTAATCTTGTGAAGTAAAATCGCTCATATCTGTTCAGCGTTTTCGAAGTACGCTGTCATGGGTATTCCTAATATTGTAGTTCTGGCAGTCAACTACGGGAAACGCGTTTTGAAAGTAAGGTAACTAGATCTTTTTAGGAGTGTACTGTGTTGCATTCTCAGTCACAACAGACACCGAGAACAGTATTGTTTCACAACAGACTGGAGGATAAATTTGTGAAATTGGGATTACACTTTTAGTGCGACCAATATTTTAATTTTGTATATTTGTTTATATATATTTTTAAAGTTCGAGTTTATCAAATACCTACAAGACTTAAAACTATAATGCTGCTGATGCTGGTAGCAAGTGAGTGCTCATTAGTCAGTAACATTCTCATTACAAAAATCAAGTATGTATATTAAAAATTACTCTGTCTAAATCTGTCCTCTGATCCAGTCGTCTAGCATACTCTTAATGTTTTTGTCGGGGTGCATTTTCCAGAAATTATAATGACAATTACAGCATACCAAACTTTTTTTATTTGTAGCAGAAGAAAATACATCAAGATATTGTATGTCCTCGTGCTAGGAATAAAAAAGTTTACTGGTGCCCCGAATTTTGCATAAGCATGCATGACTCCATATACCTACACTGGAAATTGTACCCTTTAACCTAATGACTAAAATTTCTCACTATTCGAAAGGACGCTGTCAGTTCAGTCTAAAAGCTTTTCATCTCATCTCTAATCCGCTTGGACATTATTTCACGTAACACGAACCTGGGTCCGGTCGTAATCACAGTATGAAGAGACTATCAGGGCGCGACCAGATTTTTATGAAATTTTTGTGTATATTCGGTAGGTCTGAGAATAGGTCGTAAACTATTTTATACCGCTAAGTGATAAGGGTGGCCCACCCCAAAAAAATTTTTTTTTGTAAACTATGTTTGCCGGGTCAGCTAGTTAATAGTTTATAATTATTACGCAAAATACGAGTCACGAGGATGAGAGGTTAATTTTAATCACATCACCAAGAAGCTGTAAATTTCAAATTTAAATTTAGTTTAATTACCTACTACTCGTATGATGCAACTTTCGCACCGAATTCCAGTCACCCACTTTATTTTACTGTTGTCCTGATTTCCCGCTATTTCACCAACAGTTAAATTCACAACTATTGCCGAAATAAATAACATTCTACTGAAGCTTTCATTAGGCTCTATCTTGTATTATATCATATCATGTGACACGATTATATCCTAATATAGGTAACTGCTCAACCGATCATCATGAAATTTTGTATACTCATTGTCAGGGGTACAGAAGAGATACATTTTTTCAGTTATAAAGTATACCATACAGTAGGTATACTTTATAACTGAAAAAAAAAGGTACTGTTCCCGAGGGACTTGGACTAAGTCGCGGGAAAAGGCTCGTTTTCGATATCAGGTTTTGTAATTGCGTTTTTTATTTGGGAGACTGTTTCAATTCTTACCGTCAACTTTGGAAAACTACTACTCGTACTTAAAGATAAATTTATGGATTTGAGAAAGTTATACTATGTTTAGTTGTATACATACCATTTGGATACTAGGATTTACGTGTAAAAATAATTCACGTTTTAATTTTATATCTTGAAATGTATCTATCTTACATTTCTACTCAAATCAATAGGCGAAGTTAAAAATTGACACGCGGGAAGGGAACCTTGTGATCCTGTCGTATTCAAGGCTAATTGAGCACCAACTCACTATTCTTAATGATACTATTTACTAAATTAAAATGCCGCATGTTTTTGTAACTTTCACAAAAAATTCGAGTTACTAAATCCCTAATGTACACATACACCCACGGTCTGTCTCGTTTGTTTATAGAATTGTGCACGGCTGTGAAATAATATGTTTTAGCGTGAAATAATGTTTCTACATCCAGAGCTATAGCCCAGTTAGAGTTTTATTGTGTAAGCGATTCGGGGCTTTATAGCATATAGCTGGTTGCCGGTCTATCGTTATAAATAGACTATAGACAACAAAGCGTTATGTAACGAAACAAGATAAAAATAGATTAAGTTATGGATATTCCAAGACATTGTTCAGTTGTGTTGCTTTTATTTTTTCATTCTACACATAAGTACATTTCCTGAAAAAAATTTCACCAATATAAAAAAAGGAAAAAGGTATCAACCAAAAGGTATATTAAAAATATACCTACACCAATGTATAGATATATATCTACCATCACTTGCTCCAACATTCACAGCTCACTTGATCAATCATTTTATTGTATTAACACAATAATTGATATTTTTAACGCCTGACCCAAAATGGGGTGTTATAAGTTTGAAGTATGTGTCTGTGTATGTGTGTATCTGTGTATCTGTCTACGAATTCGTAGCTCCCAATCGAATGGACCGATTATGATCTGTTTTTTTTTTAAAGCTGAGATGCTGCAGCATCAAGTACAACCATGACATTTAACTCCTTAGCAACTTACAGTAGATATAGCGTGATTGGGGTTATAGCGTGCTACAGCAGATATAAAACGATATTTTTTTCATATTAAAAGCTATCACCTATATCCGAGTAGATTGTAATCCGAATATCACAATCTATTGACTATTGTTACCTATACATATAATATTTGGGCTATACGCAATGTAAGTACTGACAACTCAATCGAACGCTCTGCTGTCGATACAGAGGACGCAGGTTCGAATCTTTGTTGAGTCTACATTTCCAACTGCTTTACAACGATGAATTAAAACAACACGTAAGTGTCTAGAAATTTAATTGTTTTCTTTCTTTTGAATATATGTATATTTTAATCATTACCTACAATACTTCAAAATTATCTTGTATTTTTTGTCTACAAGACTATAATCCTTCAATCTATGTAAGGTCAAACGAAACATTGTATAGTATATTATTAGGTAATGGGTAAATAAATAAAGGATGAATCTTGAATCCTGCACGAAGCCTGCAAACTCCGACCGCTTGCAGTCCGCCACGCAGGATCGTCAGTGGGCTGGCGGAGTGCAGTTTTGCAAGCACACAAGTAGGCGTGTGAGCTACATTCTGCTTTGCACTCCTGCACAGCGAACTGTAATGCACTATGCAAGATCGTAAAAGTATGGAGGGTAGATGTAAGGAGGACCAACTTACATGGGTGTGAAACTGAAAAAGTGGCAAGCTAAAAGCATTAAACAGTGGTTCATAAATTGAACAGAATGGCGCTAGAGTAGCAAGAGTGTATGAAATGAATAGCAGTTGTTGACGGAGTGAAGTGCGCTGAGTTGAAAAATTTAATATTTTTGTATTGATTGATGAAGTGATTAATTTTCGTGAGATTTTAATATCTTTTAGTGATTTTATTGTATTGACTGTTATAAAACTTTTTTAAAAAATTAAATAATAATGGTGAAAATTGGTGGTGTAAAAATATGGACATATTTTCACGCAAAATGAAAAATAAACAAAATAATAAACGTCAGTTACATCCTTTTTTCGACCAACGGCATGTAAAATAATTTTTTATCAAATATTTATTCAATGAACGATTTCTGTTATAATTCTTTTAATAAATCAACATTTTAAAATTATTTTGTTTTCATTAATTCACAGACAACTGATATGTTTAGAAAATTGGAAAATGTCTTTAGGGATTGAATTGAAAGAAACGGATTATAATTTAATAATTTACTACTCTATCCTATTGTAATATTTTATGGCGCTTTCTTTAAAATTTACACTCTTGCTATACTAGCGCCACCCTTATTTAAAGCCTTTCAATGGACACTTTTAGATACACAAAGATGGTTCTCCTTACCACTACCCTCCATACGTGAAAGTCTTGAATTAGTTTACATCAAGTGAGATCGCGGCCAAGCGTTGCCTGAACCAATAAAAAAAAATGTAAATCACAGTACACTATAATATATTGCAATAATATAAAGCACGCAGTAAATATAATATACTTAGTCACAAGGAGGTCACTGCGTGCTTGTGTCTCTTGAAGTGTAGGGAGTTTTATTTTATACATAGGTACTCTAGAGTCTAGGCAATATTTTTTTAAAAATAATAACATTGTGATGTAAGCATCCCAACCCATGATAATAATCTTATTACATTTATTACAATATCAAAATTAGTACATATGTCATTGTATTTATCACTTTGTCAGTCTTAAGTTGCCATTTTCAAAATTTAATTTTATTTGACATTGACTTAGCTGTATTGAGTAAAATGAGTAAGATATATTTGAGATTGAGATTCGCATCTTCGCCTCGCATTTTTGTTTTTACTTTGTAAATGAACTGATTTTTGTTAGTTTTAACCTTTTTATAACTGAAATTTATTACAAATATCAAAAAGTTTTTAACTGTAGATATATATTCAAATAGTTTCCATACAACTTACTTAAAAACAAGTTATTTACCTACTATTATTTCGTTTGGTTTTGTTTAATTTGTGATCAAGTTTATTTTGTGATCTTTGCCCTAATAAAAAATAATAATAAAACACCTGTAGAAGAAAACAATGGAAAACTATGTTGTGATATCTTTTATTGGCGAAGGGTCATTTGGTAGAGTTTTTAAGGCTAAACATAAGGAGACCAATGTTATTGTTGCTCTTAAAGTTATAAGAAAGGTAGGTGTAATATTATTATTGACGGATGGGCTTAACGCCGTCTTTAAGAGTACCTATGTATGTAATGTAAGTTAACTAGATGTGATTGCAGTAGATAGACTTGCTAAATTGTTAGCCTTTCTTTGGGTTTAGAACATTGAGTTTTGCTTCTTTCTTTTTTTATGTAAAGGTCTACAGACATGCTGACGATCCAGTTGATGGTACCTTTACCTATAAAATGAGCAACAACACAGATGCTCCAAGTGCACTGTTGAATTTGGTAGTATTAAGAATAAGGGGCTCTGGCATCACTTACTTACCGAAACACAACAGCACACATGATGTTATTTCACAGTGGTCTACTAATGTAAGGGGGTTTGTAAGATATTTCTGTGATGGGCTGCCAAATACTACAATTTTACTTGAATGTATTTATGTGTTTTTCTGAAAGGCAGTATTTTCCTATTTGCCAAATATGTACTAAAAGGCTATAAATACTGATACAATACTTTGGCTCTTTTTTTTTTTTTTTCAACAAAAATTTTATCTGTTATCCAAACAATATATTTTTTTTATGTAAATTTCAGAACTCAGATAGTTGGTCCACTTGATTGCGTGACTGGTAGATGGCTACCAGTCACGCAACTGTAATGGGATAAAGGTTAAATAAGGAGTCAAAACAAAAATGGGCTTGGCATCATGGTAGTCTTATTTAAAGGGATTATTTATGCAGGGGAGAAATGCTGTCTGCTCTGCTACTACTACATTCTTTCATTCTTCCAATTACAGAAAGGGCGATCATCAAAAGATTTAAAAAATTTAAGGCAGGAATGTGATATACAGCGGCAATTAAACCATCCCAATATAATTCGAATGATCGACAGTTTTGATACTGAGACTGAACTAGTTGTTGTAACAGAGTATGCTGAGAAGGAGTTGCATAGTATACTTGCAAAAGAAGGATGTTTGAATGAAGAACAAGTGAAAAAGATCACTTGGGACTTGGTGTCTGCACTGTATTATTTGCACTCTCATAGAGTACTTCATAGGTAGATATTTATTTTCAGTTTTGATAGTTTCCAAAAAATTTATTTTTTGTAACTAAATATTTCTGTAGTGCTATAGCTTCACATACACTTAACATACCATAATAATAAATGAAACTACTAAATGTCTTCTGACTTTATTCTTGTATATCCACATTGGAGTACCATACAATACCTAAAATTTTCAACAATCATAATGGTTTCATAATTAGCATAATGTACTGTGAGAACCTCATACCGACTAGAGGTTCTCAACTCAAACTTTCAAATCAAACTAAAGCCTTCCAAAGCCTTTAACTCTCTTGATCGTTAAAATGTTAAGCAGATTTTATATCGAATAATATAATTGGATTGGATATTTTATATCCAATAATATAATTGGCATGCAACAATGTACAAATATGCATGGTTGAGATAGTTCTTTAAAACTCAATAAATCTGAATATAAACAAATATATCTAGAAATTAAAATATGTAAATAAATGAGAGGTTTATGTGTTTCTCAATTTGAAATCTCTTCTTTCAATTGCAGAGACCTAAAACCACAAAATGTGCTCCTGGATGTAAATGGCTGTGCTAAATTATGTGATTTTGGATTAGCTCGTATAATGACAAATTCAACACACATTTTGACATCTATAAAGGGAACTCCTCTGTACATGGCCCCTGAACTTATTGATGAAAAACCATATGATCATCAGGTAATCCCATAGAGTATTTCTGCTGTATTTGTTTAATGTACATTTTTGTTTCAATTGTATCAATTTAGGAGATTCTTGCATCCTACTAATATTATAAATGCGAAAGTTTGTGAGGATGGATGTATGTATGAATGTTTGTTACTCTTTCACGCAAAAACGGCTCAACGGATTGGAATGAAATTTGGCACATACTTATGTAGTTTTTTTACCTGCATTAGCATATATGATATTTTTAAAATTAAATTTAAATTAGAAAAGTCGTCAAACGGTTTGACGGTTCATTTGATGGCAGGTGGCTGCCGTCGCCTATAACACACTCAACGCCATAGGTGTTGGAAGTGCGATACCGACCGTAGTATTATAGGATTAAGGATTAGGAAGGAAGGAGATTAGGAAGGAATTGGAAAATGGACTCTGACATCCTTTACCCACTCATCGAAACACAACAGCACATGCTCTTATTTCAAGGTGGTTACTGCATCTTTAAGGTGGTGCGAAACGTAGTCCGCCTTTCAACTATTTATATTCCACTAAAACGAACTTATTGTTTTTGTGCATACATTTTCATTCAATAGTGATCTTGTATACTAACTCATTTTAGAGAGTAAAGAATTATGGTTGACAATTAAAATTACATATCGATTAAAAAAAATATTTTTTTTATAACTATTTATAACGATTTTTTAACATAAAAATATATGCAATATTTGTTTATAATACTATTTTCTTTGCATTCTCAGGCAGACCTGTGGTCTCTGGGTTGCATTGTATATGAGTTGATGGCTGGACAACCCCCATTTTGCACAATGTCCATCTGGCAGCTGGTTAGAATGATTCGCAACAAACCTGTCAAATGGCCTAGTTTCATAAGTGTGGACGCTCGCTCTTTTTTACAGGTAACAAATAGTTAACTAACCTTAAACTAGTTTTTATAAATTACATCTACATTTTAATTTTACTCCTATATTGTTTTTATTGATGCCCAAAATCAGTCTTGGTTTTCCAGACTTATATTGTTGCACAACCGACCATCTGCTTGCAAGATTAAGATTGACCTAATCTTGTTTTTGTTTATGCACAAGACTCTCGCAAGTGTCTTTCTTTTATTGCTAGGTTACTTACTTTAGACTTTAAAACTTAAAATATTATCAAGCAACTAAATAAAAAAGCTTTTCCCAGAAAAAATGACGTGTACAGCGATACACTATTGGTTTATTGGTATTTTTGCATAAAGTACCTATAAACTTATTTAAGTACCTATCCATCTGAATATTTTATAGCAAGTAATACATTCGTACGTATACACTCATCCCACAACATAATTTTTTTCAATTCCATTAGTTATACCTATACATCACGAAGCAGACATTTAATTGTAATAATATATAATAATTACCTAATATTATATTATTATACTTTAATATAATTTTTAAAACAATGCAAATTATTTTTAAAACAACAATAAATCTGATATAATTCCATCGAATTTTGTATGAGACAGTGTATCATTGTATCCCATTACAGGGTTTACTTCATAAAGATCCAACGAAAAGAATGAGCTGGACAGATATATTAGAACATCCATTTGTAGCTGGTCATGTGCTCATTTTACCAGAAGATGTACAAAGCGACTCTCCCTTCACAAAGCCCCTTTCACAAAGTCAACAAGAAGCTAAACAGTTACAAAAGGACAAAATCAGTAGTAATACCAGGTAATTTTTTATAAGTAATTCCTAAGAATCAACTATATATATATTACTAAGTAATTTAGTAATATATAGTTAATATTTTTCATCTTCTTAATGTTAGTATCGTAGATTATGTATGGTTTTGATCCTTCCTTTTATATATTTTCAGCTATTGTTAGTTGGCGAAGAAATTTCCATATATTTTTGATTAATGTTGAATATGAGAATTTAATGTTATGAAAAACTCTAAACTTAGTTATGAAAACTTGTTTCAGAAATATGAAATTAGATAGTGAACCAATAAAAACAGATCATAGAGAACATAACGTAAGAGGAGTAATGCAAGCTATAGAATGCGTGCCAATTTCGGACGATGATAGTGTTAGGGCCACGAGTGCTTTTAGTGTTAGGGACAGTCTCAAAACTGACGATGAAGATCAATCGCAGCCAATAACTGCGGCCAATGCTAAGCTGTTACGTCACGAGTACAACGTGATGAGTTCGAATTTGGTGGTCTGTAATCTAGAAACGAACTTGGCACAGCTGATGGTGACCAATAAAAAACAATGCAACTCGAATATGAATAAAATGGACAAGATCGTTGAAGAAAAACAAAATATCGAGAAGCCTGTAGAAGAAGTAAAAGTTGATTTAGATGATAAGAAACGAGATAGTAAATTGAAACAAAAGACGAAATCTATAGATACAGCATCTCATAGCCTAGAAAACCCAAAAAGTTCGACCAAATGTGCTACAGAGGTTAGCTCAGGTCTCAGCAAGAGTGTACCGCCGTCATATAAACAAAAGTTACTGCAGTTTTCGAGAGATAAGTTGAGATTTGCGAGTGGCGGTAATAGACTGACGAGAAGTATTAAAAGATCCTTCCATTTTAATAAAAGTTGGGACAAAAATAAGTCTGATCAAAGACGAATTAGTGAACCGGCAGTTGAAACACAGAGTGTTATTGATGATGATAGAGTGAAATGTTCAAAAGAAGAGAAAGATAAAGACGTTGAAAAATACGAAGTAATAGAAGAGACTCCGGATGATAAGGAAGTCGCTGACAATGACCTTGTACTGAAAAAAGAAGAGAATAATGATGGTAAATATTTAAAAAAAAGAAAATTAAGATTGCCTTTAAAATAAATTCAAGTGACTCTTGTTATTTTTCAGTTAAACAACCGTCTGCGATAGAATTAGAGGAATGGGAAGCTTTTCTTAATTCAAATATCAGTGAAGTTATGGATGGTGATGTAGAATCATTAACACAACTAAATATGGTAAACACGTTTTCTATGGTATATTATCAAATTATTTTCAAGGATAATTAACAAAATTAACTCTGGTGACTTTTATTATTTTTTTATTTTAAATATTGTAAATTTTCAAAAGATCAAATTTAATAGGTATATAAAAAAAAAACATCTCGAGTAGGTTGGCTAAAAAATTCATCCAATAAACAGATAGGTGAAGGTCGTTTCTAGTTCGGATCTTAGACTATTAGGGGAGCTACATCAGCCATGATGAGAGATTCGTAAACATCTGCAGGTGAGTATGGTGACGGGCGTGGTGTGGAGCGGGGCGCGGGCGGGGCGGGCAGGCGCGCGCGTATGCGGTGCGGTCGCGGCTTTGCTGGCTTTGCCTCCTGCCATTCGAACTACGCCACGCCATACGCTACTCAACATTCAAGACGTGCGTATTTACGAGTACGATTATTGTATTATTTACTTTTTATGATTTGATGACCATCTGCTGGCCTCTGTTTTTAATTATGATTTAGAGCAGAACGCAAGCTCACGATCCACTTTATGGTAGAATAGCCACCGTCGCTATATTTTATCACATTTATTTATTTATTTTATTTATTCATTATCCACACGTATTCACATACAAAATGATTAAAATGTCTGGAAACCATTACCGATTAGGTTTGTCTAGACATTTACAAGAAAACAAATCAATCCGGCCGAGCGAGGCATCGCCACGCTTTGTGCGTGTGCAACTCGCTACACAGGGCGTCCCATTCCATGCAGATTTATTATTTATTTAATACAGATATTTATTTGATTTAGGTAATGTTTTTTTAAGGTATACTTTATGTTTTTTTGTGTAATTTTATTTTTTAGATTGATAGGTAAATTATTAATGAGATGGGGAATTATATATTGCGAGGTTCTTTTGCCATACTCATTAGTACATTTTGGTTTATATAATAACCTATTGGTTACCTTTCTAGTGACTATTGTGTGACTTGTGACTACCTGAATTTCCTCGCGAAAGTACTGTTCCATGAGTAATGTATAGTCAACTTTTTTGTGAATAGGAATCACTCCACAGTACTTAAAGAGTCCCATGGGATTTTCACTATATTTATTTTTTCATCACATCATCACCATTATTACATTCTTTATTTTACATTTTAGTAAAATTATTTTAAATTGTTAAATTTTTAATTATTAAATTTTATTAAATATAGTTAATTTAATTTAATTTGTTTTTTAGGTGTACCTCGAAGCCAAGGTTGTGTATAACTTCGTGGCTGCTATTGACAGTATCATGAAAGATTTCAAGGATTTTGATGAGGAAGATGAAAGGTACATTTTTATGAATGTCGTTTAAAAGCTTTAAATGTTGTAAACGTTTTAGTGGCAAACGCAGAAAATTCAATTACATATAAATTAGTAATTATATTAAAACATTAGATGCTTTATTTGTGATGCAGATTGTCGTGCGTGTCGCGCATGGTGGAAGTGGTGGCGTGGTTGTGCGTGCGCTCTTGCCGCGGAGTTCGTCAGCTGGCCGCCTCTCTCTCCGCTTGTGCAGCCCATCGCCGCTTCACCACATTGCTCGCTTTGCCTTTGCGTGAGTACAAATTAAGGTGGCCTTCAAAAGCCATGTTAGGTGTATGATGATACTACGGTTAAATAATACTATGTTCACAATTCGATAATTTGGGTTGTTTTTGTTAGTTATTTTTTAATTTTAAAATTCTCCCACGTATTATGATATACTTGTAAATAAATCTGTCAATGCGAGGAATCAGCGTTAATAATAACTATTGTTTGTTAATTTTATTTTTATTAATAATAATATCTGACTTAACAGCATTTACTAATATGACATTCTAGTAAGTAATGCATTTATACTTACTAGAATGTCATATTAGTAAATGCTGTTTTAATTTTCGTGTTAATGTTCGTGGGAACTAATGGGTCCAGAAGTACTGGAAATAATTTTTTTATTGCAGAAATTTATTTAAATCTCACCACTGAATTGCCTTCCTTATATAAATAAATATATGGTCATGTTCGGCCAATAGTTTTAATTACTATTCCATTTTAATATAGCGATTGTATTTTTTTATTTGCTATGACAATTCCAAAATTTGTACTAACATATATTCAAATGATAAATAATGAAATTCCTCTGTATACATACTATATAAATGTATAATATATATAATTTCTTCAACAGATTCGACGTCGCCTCGCATAGCGCTGAACGTAGTGGGACTTTTAATAACCGTGCTCCAAGATTTGCCCGAACACGCCGAATTAGTTGAGAAGATACTGTTCGACGACATCAATTTCAATTTCATGTCTCTGTTGGAGCACTCCAGCGATGCGCTCAAAATGCGCGTGTGCATATTGATCAGTTTGCTGTGTACGTTCTCGTGCACCGCCCTCTCGGCGGCGATGGAGAACAAGTGGACCAAGAAAGAGACAGAGTGTCTAGAGACACTGCACTCGCACTGCAACGTGACCCTCAACAGGGCAGCGAGACTGGCCACAAAGGAACTTAGTAACATGCCTTTCTTTAGTTGAGAATGACACCAACACGGAACTCGACAAGTCTTATTTTTTTTTTAAAGTGATTTAAGAGAAAACACTGAACTCGGCCGTCACGCTGTGTGAGCGACAGCCTCAGTATGAAATAAGCGCCATCTACCCGAATTAGTGCGCACTTCTTGGTTCTATCAATAATTTTAAATTTAAATTTACATTTAGTGCCATATTCAATTCTTTTTTTATTATTAACTGAAATCAAATGGGCAAAGTTAAATATATAACTATTGTTACCGTTTGGCGTAACAATAGATCTGGAATACGTCCAATGTTTAAGTATAAGTTTTACTATAAGTGTAAATTTTTTATTAGGTGTAAGCTATCTATTCAAACTGTATCATTTAAGTAAGTTTCCCTAAAGTAAAATAAATAAACAAAAAGTTAATAATAAATAAATAATTCGCCAATAGCTAACGAAAATATCGATTCGATTCGATTCATATTCCAAATCGGTTACATATTATTTTTCATTTTGTTATTGGAAACATTTCTTTTTAAATATACGCTTTAATGTTTGCATACTTTTTATCGTAGAAATCATTTTGCTGTTTAATCTACAAGGCTAATTTTTAATTCAGCGATTGGCGACTTTTACTATCTAAATGTGTACACTTTCAAGGGAAACTTTTTAATATCTTTTACTTAAATATTACCAGTGATGGAATTTTGTGGGAATATTAATTACAGTGAAATATTCTTTAGATTTATGATACACAAAGTGTTCCAAACAATACATAGGTAACAAAAGTAATGACATAAGTAAATAAATAACACAAATAATACATCGCATGAACGATGTCTTAAAGAATATTCATGTCATTTTATAATTAACTGAATTATTAGTATCTTCAGTACTTTAGGTATTCACTGTGTCATACATTTTTACAATAAATTTTTAATAAGTTTATCGTCGTTTTATTTTTATGTACAGAAATACACACAAGTATAAACACCGTTGTAACAACGTGTCAAATATGCGCAGTAACCGATTTTGGGACTGTTTTCCGAAATCGGGATATATGGATCCCTCATTCCATATATGGAAACCGAAATAAAATCGGTCTACCATTCTTGAGTTTTTGAAGCGTACACAAATCAGCAACATTTTTATATATAAAGATTTATTATTACTTAAAAATATAGTTGATTAAGAAATGTTGATAAAATAATTATATAAAAAGAAAACATTAATAATTAATGAAATTAAGTTAATGGAGTGTGTATTCACTTGCTTATCCAAAACATGTTTTTTAAGATATAATTAATGGTCTCATAATAATGAATGCCTGATAGTTCTCTTGATTATGAATATTGTTCTTGTAAAGTAAAAATTAATTAAATTATGTTGAGCTGAAATTTACATATGGATTTTAATACTTAGCTAGAGAAAAAAAAAATAATATTTAACATTTGCAGTGATGAAGTTAAAACTAACGCCTGCAATAAAGAAATAGCAAAGTTGCTCTAATGATAATTTTTTGCTATACCTACGATCGGGGCATTTATTTTATATATCCATCAACTGTATTATTTTATCCCGATTTGTTCATATATTTATAATAAATTTGTAACTAGACTCAAATTTAGACTGTAGCTGGTGGGCTACAGCTATGCAGATTTAAGTAAATGTTTTAATATTTTTCACTGTGCGCTACTACTATTCAATTCTACTGTGCAGAACTCATAACAATGATCGCAGCAATACAGTCCCGACTCGTTAATCGATCTTCACAATTATTGCTCCAGATAACGCAAAACATCCACACTGCTCGAGAAATCATTTTAAAACTACAAGACCTGTAGTTAGAAACCATCCGCCATACTCCATGCTATATTTTTTCCGCGATTTTCACAATGTCTTGCATGGAAATAAAATTCTTCTCAAGAAGCAGTACAAAATGCCTTCACACAGTTTGTGGAGTCCAGGTCCCCAATGTTCTATTGCAAAGGTTTAAAAATGTTCTTCCGATTAAACGGCAGAAATGTATGAATGCGAGGGTAAATATTTGATTAAATAAATAAATATTTATTTATTTATTTTAAATTATAAATTAAAACAAACAAAACTTTTTAAATTTTCAGTACGGAACGGAATAACGTAATTGCGGCCTAAAGGCCGCAATTGTTTTGTGTTTGTTTATTTATTTCTATGAATTAAACAGAATGGTTGTCTATTAGTTACGAGAAAATAATATTTATTGCCAGTTGGTGCCGTATTTACTAGTACAATACAGCCACAGATCAAAGACCTGTTAATACGGTGTTTGTTTGTTTCAAAATGTGGTCGTTGCACCTATGGTTGTGTAGATTGCATTACATAAGCCAGGTGATCGGCCGGCCTCGTCCGGTCTCCGCATGCTGTGTTCACAAGCAAAATAACCAATCTAATTTATATATACTTATACCTACTAGCTGGTTCCCGGGACTTCGCGTTGAAAAATTAAAATATTTTCTTAAATTAATTATATTAAAATTAAAAATATCTAAGAATTCACATCTTTAATGCTGTAAGGACGGTGGCGCCGCCATGGCGACAGTGAACCCTTTTTTAATGTTTTGATACGATTTTGTGTAAGTACTGTATTAATATATTTATATAAAAGTATATCTTTTTATCAACACACAAGAAACACAAATTATAAATAAAATATTCCATAATATATGTAGGTATATTTACAAATTCAAGGCAAATAAAACCATAAAATTTTATGTGGCCAGTGTCGCCAACAATTCAATTAATTTGCACTTAATTTTAGTAATTTTTAATCAATCAATGATAAAGATCTTAGATCTTGAGTAAAATATCAAAAACAATTACAAAATGGTTGAATTACATAATAGAACGGCCCCGTAGACTTTTTCGCTAGATATAGAAAGTATCGCCCATTCATTTAACAAACCATGGACCAAAGGCAGACTTCTCTAGAAATAAATTGATTTCATGTCTAACAAAATTTGAAGCAAATATGACTACGACAATTAAAAAGTATCAATAATAGGTATAGCATAATCTAAGATGGAGTATTTTCTCTCAAATTGCATAGCGAAGTCTCCGCAGCTATTTATCGAACAGGCAAAAATGTAATCTGTATGTAGAATAATTTAAAAAAAGTTTCAATATCCATGAACTGTTTACCTACTTATATTATAATATTACATCTATAAATAGAAATGTCTCGCACATAATATATTGTAAATACCACACAAGTAAGAGATAAAATAATATTTTTACAAACGTAATAATATTATCGCCCTCAGTTATAGATTCTTAACGAGCATAGACACGGGAAAGTCCTTTTGATTTGAATACGCGTCTTTATATTTGCTTTCATAGTTGGACGCAATGATGATATCAAAATACAGTTTGATGCTGTAATTAATATACATAATTATCTATCATTTACAATTATCTATATCCACATTTTAATTAAGTACACTACTCGTGTATATAAAATTATAGTATAAATTAAGTATATATATATTTCTTTTATTTAAATCTATAATTACTTGCTATACTTACTGAAAGTTATATTTAATTATTCATCGTGAGATAATAATATAGCACTCACAATACAACTGATTAATATAAACATTGATAAATAAATTGTCCGTGCGTTCTACTTACGTTAGCACTTTTGCAATTTGCATATTATGCGCGAGCGCACTCAAGTGGATGATGCGCGATGGAGTCGTCAATCGAGTGCCCACTCCTTGTGAGTGTTTACACAAAGGAAATACATTAAAAGAAATGTGAGAATAATACATATGTACTATATAAGTACATCCGAGAGTAAGTAATTCGTACATAAAATTAATAGAATACTTAACATTTACTTTATCTGAGGAAATATTTAACTTTTAAAAACCTATGAAATTTGTAGATGCCTTTAATATGGCCGGGCAATTCTTTTTAACAAAATGTGTGCTATTGTGTTTCAGTGAGTGAGCAAGGGATGTCAGAGATCATTTTCCATATCCTTTCCCAAATTATCCTTATCCTTCGAAAGGTACTTCCTTCCTTGTACTACCTTATCCTAAATCTTACTGCGGTCGGCAGCGCACTTGCAGCACCTGTGGCGTTGCTTGTGTTAGGCGACGGTTGCCACCCACCATCAAATTGACCGTCAAAAAGATTACATTGATTTTAGTAAATGAAATAAAATACATATGAACACTACAATACTATTATTTATTATAATATTAATAATTTTACATGTGAGAGTAGGTATGCAATTTTCGTTTTACTTCATCTCTTTTACTATTAAGTATGTTTGTTAAACCAATTTTCTCTTTTATGTTTAGTAGCTATTGACAAGCTATTTAAAAATTGGCTAAAAATTTGTTTCTTTTTTGAAAAGATTACGGTCGAATTTGGATTAGTGTACTCGAAAGCTTAACCTAGGCCTCACAGTCATAGCCTGTGTAGTGAGACCAAGTACCTCAGGTAACTCAAGGTACCTACCCCAAGGTACTTGTTGATACATCTATTTTGTCACACATACATATAATACCATGCATATTTGATGTGATACTTATCTGATGGCTTTTTATCGATTTAGGTGAGGTGGGTAGTGAATTCCAAAAACGTTTTGTGTGTTTCTCGTATTTGACCGATAGTAGGTAACAATATAGTTTCGATAGTTGTGTATGCCGGTCACGATAATTTGGTCGGAGAGTTGAACGAACTCGCTGCATCATTGGGTCATGAGTATTTTGACAACGCAACGTAGAAATTATCTAATCGGCACGCGGCCTCGAGGACACGGGTTCAACGACACTGGACCGTTTGACGTGGGACTCTTGGCCTGACACAATGAAAGTGAAACGCGAATGTCAGTTAGTAGGACTTAAAAGGATTGAATGATAAGGTTAAGGTAATAAGGTAAACTCGCTCAGATGGTAAGGTCTAAAAATAAAAAATATCAAATGCATCTATTTTAGTAATGGCAGGGCATACTGCATCTTACAGTCATAAATTGAAGAGCTCGTCTGGCGGCAGAGACCACTCCCTTACGGAAAACCACCATAAAATAGCTACATGTGTGCTGTTGTGTTTCTATGAGTGAGTAAGGAATGCCAGAGCCCATGTCGTTATCCTTTCCTAATCCCTTATCCTTAATCCTACTGTAAATACTGCGCCTATGTACCTAACCGTTATAAATACCTAAGTACTGTGCCTAATATTTGACATGACGTGTTGTCTATATCTACATATTCTATACTAATAGGTACTAGTGGTCCGCACCCGGGTTCAAAATAAAAACTATCCATCCTATCTCTTAAGTTGGACCAAATTCATATAGTTACAAAGTTTGATCAAAATCGGTTCAGTAGTTTAGGAGTTCATCGTGGAGGAACATGTGACATGTAATTTTTATATTCAAGGTTATAAAGAGAGAAGATTTGTATTTTGTATTTTTGTTTGTAATGAATAAACTCAAAAACTATAGGATCGATTTTAAAAATTATTTTATCTATAGGTAGCAATATTATCAGCGAGTAACATAGGCTATACTTTTTTATATAACAGACTGATGGGAAAGAACCATGTAAGATTTTTTTTTTTATATTTCTTGTAAGTTTTTGTTGTACAAATAGAATTATTTATATACTAGCTGTTGCACACGACTTCGCTCGCGCAACTTAATAAAATATAGCCTATGTTTCTCGCTGATAATGTAGCTTTCTATATGTGAAAGAATTTCCAAAATCAGTCCAGTAGATTTTGAGTTTATTCATTACAAACATATAAAAATACAATTCTTCTCTCTTTAGATAAAAACAATATATCTTTCCACTTTCTACTGGCAACTCCAATAAACAGTTAAATAAAGAAGCAAGCCCCTGGTATTGCTTCTGCTTAGAGGCAACATCCACCATAAAAAGAGAAGTCAATTTCCAATACTGTCGGCTATTTAAATTCAAATACATAATATACATAAATGTATTTAAAAAGATACCACCTAAGTGGACTACAGAATCAAATATGGAATCTTTAATATTTAATTAATAGGGTGACGAAACTTTACGATTGAATAATGTAAGAGGTCAGTAACCGACATCTTAATAGCTCTATTGGTAAATGGTAATATAAGTATCTAAGCTATTATATCAGCAGTAGTACCTAATTCCGCATAAGATTTTAGTAGTCGGTTAAAGTAAACAAACCATTACTGCCTTGCACAGAGGAAAATGTGTTTCGTAGTCATTAACTGGGCTTAGCGATTTTTTTTTTTATGTTAAATTCGACAGACAGAAGTCGCGGGCACAGTTAGTGATTTTATAAAGCAAAAAACAGGCAAAAATGCATCGTCACGGCGGCGGTTCGCAAGTGTTTAGTTTGTAGGTATCCTTTGAAAACCTTACCAAATACCACCGTCAAATAACAAAACTTTTTCTTTTGTGTTTCAGTAAGAGAGTAAGTAATGCCAGAGCTAACTACCCCTCTTTATCTCTTATCTCTTTATATTAGCGCATTTCCTACCCCTGATGGCGTTGGTTGGGTAAATGGTTATATCTACCATTAAGACGAGTGACACCTCGCCCTATCTTTTTTTATAAAATCTTGCTTCCTTGCATTTCTGGCCGTCCTCAGCATAGATCATCGTACATTGTTGAGCAATCATTGAACGAACGTCCTTGCGCAGTGTAACGAACCCGGAACACACGTGACGAATGTGAACAGGTATATGCGATGACATGACATAGTGCCCCGATAACAATATAAACTATGAGTGGTTTTATCTAAATGTAACTGCTTTGAAAACCTTGGAGGTCAACGCACTCAATTAATTCACAATACGTGTTAATGACCTAAGTACGTGTGTAATTACGATCTATCTGATTATTTAGGAATTTTGTATTTACCTAAAACAATTATGTAAGGGCACACAATAATGCAAAGAGGAGAATATGAATTGATATTTCTGTCTCCAGTGTCATCGTGGCTTCATCTAAGCTCATGGCTATATATTTTTTGTAAAAGTTTGAAGGCTGGCTGGCGATCCACTTGATGATGAGTTGCTACCTGTCGCCTATATAAATAATAAATAATAATAAATATCTTCACACATTCCACACAGCACCATCTAGTTCCACATTAAGCAACTAATAAATGCTTGTATTATGGATACCAGACAGTTGATATACTACATAGATAATATGACTTCATCTATGACATGTGTCAATTAATTAACAATTAATTAATTAATTAATTAAAAACGTGTGTTTGAAAAGTAGTGGCAGGGCACATTGCGTTTCCCAGTTATTTGCTCATGCTAAATCCCACTGTGGTCGGCAGCGCACATGCAACACCTGTGGTGTTGCTTGTGTGATAGGTGACTGTAGCCACCTACCATCAAGTGGACCTGTCTGTCCACCTTAACATAAAAAAATAGATGCCGCAAGTGCCGACTTCAATAAGTTAACGCATACCTACGAGAATCCGCTATTTTATTTCCTCAGAAGAAACATAGCATATCGCTGTTATAATGCGATTTTCTTAATTATGACAATAAAAACTCAATTATTGACATTTTACTCCATCTATTGCCAAAAGCACAGTATTAATAATACATCTACTATTAAGACTGTGTCAAAGGCCAAATAAATGCAAAATGTATAAGTTAAAGAATTGTTTGTGCGATTGACAATCGTGAGATACTCGTACATGCTATAAGTTAGTAACTGAAACACAACGTTAACAAAAAGTACTACGTGCCCTAACGGAAATTGTGTATGTAGGCTACTTGCAACTGACATCATCTAAGACAAACTGAACGTGAACTAATGCAATGATTAAAAAAAAATGGATGAATAATAAATCTTGACATATTTTTAATTTTACGTTTTTTCAGAATAACATATCTAAGTAACAAACATCTAAGTAAGTATACAAAATATAGATAGAAATATTGTTTTTATATTGAAATATTGTTCATCATTATTAGCCGTAGGTGCCAATAGGATCGGTCAAAACCCATCGACTACCTACCGTCACAAAATTATATACTTTGTATAAAAATAATTCTAATGTTCATAAATGCACAATATCGGACGTCATTAGTGTGTATTTGTTTATTTGTAAATGTTATCTTATGTATTCTAAAAATTAATTAACTAGAAAGAGAAACATTTGCATTTATATTTGGTAGGTAGTAAAAATTCAAATTATCAATTTGTAGGGTAGGTGCACCACTTGATTACAAGATCTTTGTGCTATTCATATAAATTGCAGTGAATCACAAATACGACGCAGTGTCGTCCGAACTGTGTATTGGTTTACCTAATTAAGACATATCGAATAATTAACTATTTAAAAATAGTGTATATGTGTTTATGACATAATAAATACGTTTATTATTATTTATTTACTATATACTTTAATATTACAAAGTAGGTATATCATACACGATGCTGGAAAATATATTCAGTACAATATCATCTTTTTTTAAACGGACAGTGGAGAATTCAGAATTACCCTTTGTTGCGTGTTGCGCGATTTCTTTAAGCTGTGCAATATGGTTTGCAGGAAAAAAATATATTGAATACCGCCATCTACCACCTGGTAAGCATATTTTGGATTTTTAAATTTTATTGAAATTGGAAACTCGTTAAATCTGAAATCTAGCTAGAATTAATATGAATACTAGTTGTAGTATAATTTAATGGTATAGGTACTTGTGTAAATCATGCGAATCTAAAAAATGAATTTAAATTTATCAGATTTTAAATCAAAGATTGTTTTGTTATTTATAATTGGTTAAGTACTTTAAATTACTTTCTAAAGTGTTTTAATTTTTTATTTCATTTTAATGTTAAGACTGGCAGACAAGCTGACGGTCCCCTTGATGGTATGTGGCTACCGTCGCCTATAACACAAGCAACGCCACAGGTCCTGCAAGTACGCTGCCGACCATAGTGGAGCTGATAATAGGGGTTTTGAGGGGACTGGGAAATGGGCTCCTGCATCCCTTACTCACTCACCGAAACACAACAGCTCACATACTCTTATTTCACTATGGTCTTCTGTAAGGGGTGTTTACTGACGCCAGATGCTAGACTGCGAAGACTGCTAGACCAGAGCGAACATTGAAAAGTTCATTTCTAAAGTTGACCCTGCCGGGTATCGAACCCGGTACCCCTGGAACAGAGCGTTAAAGCAAACACCTAACCACTCATCCAACGAGCTCGTCAAACGAGACGTCGACGTTGCCTTTTGTTACTACTTTTAATTACTTCTTACTACTATATACTTTTTTTAAGTACTAGTGTACTGGCAGTGAAAGTAATTTTTTTTTAATCCATGTAGGTAATGATATTATTTTTACTACCCTTCTGATACATGCCAAATTAGAAATATTTTTTGTTTTATTTTCTTATAATTTTATCTGTAATTGGGCTAATAGTTTAGATGATACAGTAAAAACGAAATTATCTTAACTTACATTTCAGTAAAAAAAGATTAATATAATTATATTAATCTCCTTTTAAAATTTTTTTTTTTATAATATAGGTAACTAGATGGGACCCGGCTTCGCCCAGGGTGGAATTTTTATAATAAATATTTACGTAATCCAGCCGATAAATTACCATCTGTGAGAAATTTATGGAACTCACAGTTATTTTAAAACTTATTTTAAAAGTTATCTGTAGGGTAATTTCAAATTTCTCATATAATAAACAAATAATTAGCAATAAAAAAATACTATAAATCGAGATAAAAATTATCCTATCTTTTAAGTTGGACCAAATTACACATAGTTACGAAGTTTTATCAAAATCGGTTCAGTAGTTTCGGAGCTCATCGAGAACAAACACGTGATACGTAATTTTTATATTGTATATACCTATAGAGATTTATTTCATATAATATTTCATTGAGTCTTGACCTGGTGATGAATTGGTCCTTGGACTGCTACAATGTCTGCCTGTCGTAAAATTTCAAACATTGATATTCTTTCAGGTCCATGTGGAATGCCCGGCTTGGGATATTTGCCATGGATGAGTTCAGGAGCGCCTCATTTGTGGTACCGAGATCTGTCAGTGAAGTATGGCGATCTGACCTCCATAAGATTGGGCTCAACCTTGGTGGTGTGCGTCGGTTCTTCAGCTCTTTTGAAAGATCTTTTCACCAGAAAAAGTTCAACTGGTCGGCCACAAACACCATTAAACCAATTGATGAATGGTTTAGGTAACATTTCCCCTTTTTATGATTCTACTAGCACGTGACTTCGTCCGCGTTGAAAAATGAAAAATATAACAACTTATATTAACGCCTGACATGTTTATCACAGTCACGACGGTGGCGCCGCCTCTGTCGACGAGTGTTGACATACATTCAGAATTCTATCTAATACTCTAGCAGCTATCACTGTAGCCAACCAGATCGGCCTTTAGTTCTTTTAACCTAAATGTCACCTGTCTAATGTCACTAATGTCACATACGTCTTGATAACTTTGTTCATTGTGATACGCTTTTTGTGGGTGTCTGGTTATATTTGTATATCAATCAATATACATATGTAAAGCAACGGTAGCCGTCTGCCATCAAGGGACTGTCAGCCTGTCTATCGTCCTTAACATTAAAAAACATTTATGCTTACTGTTAAAATATATTTCAGGCGTAATTACGAGCCAAGGGGAATTATGGAGAGAACAACGGCAATTCCTTCTTCAATGTTTTCGGTCGATTGGCATCAATAGCTGGAATGACTATGGTTTCGAAAACTATATCCTGGTATGTTCAATAATAACTGTGTAAACATAAACATGTACTAGTTGGTGCCAGCGACTTAGTCTGCGTTAAAAAATGAAAGATATAACGCCTGACATAATATGTAAAGCAAATATAAGCAATATATATATATAGCAGTGATAGGGGATGCTACGGGTTATGCCGGACTCTTACGGGATAAACATCCAACGACTTCCTAGTGCGGCCGTAGATGAGCGAGGTCGCGGGGAGGTTATGACATAACATCGGTGCCCCGCCATTGACGACTAACATCCAACCTTTGCCAACCGTTCGTTTTTGTTTTTAGATTGCCGATACCGCGGCTTCACTCGCGTGGAATATTTAGCATGAATGTGTCCATCCTGCAATTTTATCTATTGGTGAAAGATTTTTTTAAAAATCGGATGAGTAGTTTCGAAAATTACCTCATACATACAAACTTTATCTCTAAAATATAATATTATTCCAAAATATTTTATGTGTTAATTATGTCCCTATTACAGAATTAGTATTTTAGATAAACATATATTCAATTATATGTACCTAATATACTACAGATATTATGTTGATTACCTATAAAATCGTATAAATAGTAATTAAAACACTTTTTTCTTATAGCTTGAAGTGACGGAACTGATAATTTCTTTGAAACAATCAGCAGGACAGTTGATAAATCCTATAGATCATGCCGGCAGACATATGCATAACGTCATTTGCCAACTTATGATGAGTTTCCGATTCACCGAAAACAATGCTGAGTTCAGAAATTTCAGCGAATCGCTTTCTGAGAGTTTTAGACTTTACGGTTTAATACATTATGGCGAATACATCCCATACTATATGGTAAGTATATTGTTTTATTAATTTTAATGTAACTTTAATCTAACTACATATAAGTAACAGAATTTGCTTAGTGCAAAACAATACATTTAATTAAGAAAATCTAGGATAACTGCTAGGTACCTCTAGAAAGGCTTTGAAACCGGAAATAAAAAGGTCTTTTTATGTTACGGTCGGCAGACAGGCTGACCGTCCACTTGATGGTAGGTGGCTACATCACATACATCATACTTTACACCGGAATTGGGTTCTGGCATCCTTTACACACTCGCAGAACCACAACAGCACACATGTTGTTATTTCACGATGGTCTTCTGTAGGGGGATGGTTACTGCCGCCAGACGGGCAGCCGAAAAGACTGCGAAAGGCAGTGTTTAATATGGGTGATGCACTAGTTTTGGAAAATGGTGTTAACTACCAAAATTAAATTAAAAACCGTATAAGAGGTTAGTGTGTGTCAATGAAGCATTTCATATTTGCATATACTTTAACATTTTTCTAAACAATCAGAGTATACCTCGTATATTTTGTTCAGATTACGAATAATTGAAATTAAAATCACAACAAATCAAAAACACAGATACATAAATGAAGTAATGACTTTAGTTCAAATTGTTATTTGCATAATGTATTATTCTTACCCACTTGTTTGTCTGTTTTGGAACAACTGAACGAACCTAGTTTTTTTATTAGTGGATTATTAAGAAGACAAGGATTATTGACGATTATAAAATACTCGTCACCTGTTAACACTTATTAACCTTAATGATCTAATGTGTGCAAACATTTCAGTATCTACCTGGAAAGAGGTCAGTCCTGAAGCAAATCAAACGCAACTTAGAAGAAGTCTCTGAATTTCACAGAAGGCACATAGAGGCACGACGGCTCAGACGTAGACCCAATGAAAATCAAGAGCCAAGCGATCTCTTGGACTATTATTTGGATGTGATTGAGGGAAAATCTCACACGAATAAGGATATTTTTGAAGGTGTCAAGCCAGGTAACACTAGACTCTTAAATAACTTACTTAGGGTTATATAACACCCCTTTTGTATATGAGAGGTTTAATTGCAAATCCACCAGTCCACAATTTCTTTTAAAAAAGTTCACAGTAAGTAGTTGACAAACATACTCTGATAAATTAACTTAAGTTTTTGTATTTATACTATTTTGATTATTTAAGCTGTCACAGTATGTTTTTCAACTACAGTGAAAATATGAAAAAAAAAAAGCACTAAGTATAGTAAAGCCAAGGAGAAAACGCGAACTATGTAAACAAACTCGGCCGTCTATTCTTTTCCCTCACACGAAGCGGCCGGCGCTATCTTTTTCATGGTATAGGAAGCCATCTTGACAATACTTGAAAGTTTGTTTTTGTTTTTATGATATCATTTACGTTTGATTTACAGAGGAACAACTGGTACAAGTGATGAACGATTTATTCTCCGCTGGAATGGAAACAGCTCGCACTAGTTTGATGTGGCTGCTAGTAATGATGGTTAGGGAGCCTGAAATAGCAGCGAATGTGAGGCGTTGTATAGACGAAAGGGTTGCATTTGGTGAAGAAGTCCGTTTATGTCATAGAACTGAATTGGCTTACGTGGAAGCAGTTATACTGGAAACTCTGAGGAGGACTTATGTGGTGCCTTTAGGTACTACACACGTCAACACTGAGTAAGTACTGATTTTTACTGTTGTGAATGAATGAAAACTAAGAAATCCGTACAGCGAAATGTCACAGTAACATTTTGTAATTCCGTTATCCCCAGTTTAACCTTTCTCATAGAATAGGCGTTAAGTATTAAGTAAGCACTAAATGTTATTAATGTTATTACTAATCGATATTAACAACAAAATTGTGTAATATTCGCAAGCCCGTTGGATGAGTGGTTGGGGTGCTTGCTTAACGCTCTGTTCTAGGGTTCCCAGATTCGATTCCCGGCAGGGTCAATCTATCATATCTTACTCACATGTTATTGTTTTTTTTTAATGTAAAAGTCTACACGACAGACAGGCTACTGATCAATTGATTGTAGGTACCTACTATAGCCTATAACACAAGCAACGCCACAAGTGCTGCAAGTGCACTGCTGACCGTAGCAATTATTTAGAAGACGAGATTAGGAACGGATACGGAAATGGGCTCTGACATCTCTTACTTACTCACCTAAACACAAATGCACACTTGCTGTTATTTCACGGTGATATACTGTAAAATAAGTCAGCACCTATACTTTTTATGACTACAAAACGCGGTGTGACCTGCTACTACGGCGGCGTAACTTTATGTTGTCACAGTCTGATAAAGATGAATCAGTCAGATAAGGTAATAATTGCATTTTTTTTAAGGGATTGGAGCGTCCGAGGATACAAGATTCCAGCTGGCTCGCACATAGTTCCCCTCATTAACAAGATCAACATGGACCCTAACGAGTTTCCGGAACCGAAGAGGTTTATGCCTGAAAGATACCTTATAAACGGGCTATTAAAAGTGCCGGAAAATTTCATTGGGCTCGGTGTCGGCCGTCGTATCTGTCTTGGGGAGAAACTGGCGAAAATGGAGTTGTTTCTTTTCTTCGCTAATATAATGCACAATTTCGACATAAGTATTCCGGAAGGTGAACCAATACCGGCTTTGGATGATGGAATTTTGGGCACAACTCATGCGCCGCAACCATATAAAATAGTATTTACGCCAAGAAATTACCCACACTATTGAGATTGCCATTCACAATGTCTTTACTAAAAATGTTTTCTTTAGTAAAAATAATACTTAAAAATTTTATTTTGACGTTAATATCATTATTATAATCGATTTATTATTTTGCGTTATTGCACCTACATTATACATAATTTGACTTATTTTTGACTGAATATTTTGGTTTCGATACAATTGTATCTTTATTGTTATAGTTTTAGTTTTAGGTTGTGAAAATGAACTTTTTATTACACTATAAGAAAATTAATTATGCCAATATTGTTATCCACATTCTGTCCTATCAAATGACTGTTTGAACGTTTATTAATTACTATAAAACCGTGATGCTCATGTTTTCTTATGTAAACAATTTGAACTATCAATACTCTCTCTTTTGATAGAACACTGTGTGGGAACGCCTGCTTATGCATTTCTGTATTATATTACAATTGACACAGATTATGTTTTATTCTGAATAAGTATATCGAATAAATTTTCCAATGACATAGGTAATAGCTGAAACACTCAAAGACGTCGACAAATTCTGGATCATAATTTTTGTAATATTTTAATATTTTTTGTATAATCAAATATTTTTATTTTTATTAGGATATTGATAAGAATTTATATCTGAGAAGTAATTGACATTCGCAAATTTAATGTCATATTAAAACTTTTAAAATGTATCAAGCATCCAATTACCCACATGATGGCCTTAACCGCGTAGAGATAGTAACATTTTTATTTAAAATATGATGCAATGGCTAAGGTTTGATATTATGTTTATTAAAACTGTTGAGAATTGTTTAGAACTACATATTTGATTAGTACTGGTAAATATATGTATGTAATTTAAAATATTTTTTAAGGTTCTTAAATTTTTTTAAATAATTAAAGAATTCATTTTTAAATTATTGTCAAGGTCCAGCTAGGCACACTTTACCTCATATAGTTACGTAATATTAAGTATTATTTGACGACATATCCTTTATAGACATAACGTTATATTAGATACATAACATTTACAGTAATAAATAATAGTAACAAATAATAGTTTTATAATTTGATGTAATGTTTGTTTATCGTTTAAAGATTATGTAACCCTTTGAGAACCGCTCCAATGTACTTATTCTGTAAAATGTAATATTAACTTTTAATAATAAGACTGTTAATTAAAATAAATTGAAATTATGACTTAAAAACTGGTTTTATCATTTCCACTTTTGAGAATTGTAAGTAGGTATGTTAGGGTAGAGAGTGGTTAGTGCCGCCAGACTACTATGTGACTTGATGGATGCTGCATTTGGCGGCAGTAACCACTCCCTAACATAACAGTCGTGAAATAATATCATACGTGCTGTTGTGTTTCGGTGAGTGATCAAGTGCTTCCATGGCCCATTTTAGTTCCTAATCACTAATTCTTTTTTCTACTAAAGTTTTGTACGTAAATGTTGAAGTATTGTAAAAAAAAGTTATTTTACAATAAAAGTATGGTGTTACTAAAAATTCTATTCCGCATAACATCTGCTAACGGAATTTCACCCAGGGGTGAATTGACGAGGTTATTCTTGAAAGTCGATAGAATCAAAATAATGTAAAGTACCTAAATCACATCAATCTGGTTATAATTGTGTTCGGGGTATGAAGGGCAACCTATTGACGTAATTCCAAGTTCAAAAGAATTGAATCGTTCAATGGGTTTTTATTATGTCATTGGCAATAAAACTGGTTGGTTGGTTTGGTGCCTTTTCATGTTGACCTTGTGATTTTAACGAACACAAAGGACAAGGGAGAACCTATTCATTGCTATGAAATCAAAATGACCATGCACGAGAAGTTCAAGGATTTAGGCAACAGTTTCATGGTGTTATTAGATCCATAAATATGTCCTATTAGGTGTTGGGACAAGTAATTCTTTAATCATCTTTTCATTTATCAATAATTTGAATCATTATGAGTTTATCAATAGTTTAAATGCGTTGAAAGTAGTTAACATCTCCAGGGACCTTAGTCAAAGTAACATTTTAAAAATGATAACGAATTCGAAAAAATAAAATGTATGGGATTTATCACGTGATTTAGCAACGGCATATGTCAATCCCATACCTTTTATTGTTTTCGAACTTCGTTATCGTTTTAAATTGTTACTTTGACTAGGGCCCTTTCTCTTTTACATCTCCCCGTTAGCGACTAGTAAAGAGAAGAATTTTATTAAAAAATATATTACCGAAATATATAATATGTACCTATCTATCTATATTTCTATATCTATACTAATGTTATAAAGAGAGAAGATTTGTATGTTTATAATGAATAAACTAAAATTACTGGACCGATTTTAAAAAAATTTTCCCCTATAGAAAGCTATTATACCTTATCAGCGAGTAACATAGGCTACATTTAAAAAAGTTACTCGGGCACAGTCGCATGCAACAGCTGGTATGTGATAAAAATATTTCGATATATTTCGAACGTAATTTCTATGAAGTATCTAGTCATAAGACTGTTAGGTTAGACTAACATTAGGTTAGACTAAGACTGTAAGGCAAATTTAAGCTGAGACAACTTGAAATCTAACAATATAGCTTGTATATTAAACTGTTAAAAGGTAGCTAACTCGAAGATATAAATATTTCGATTGGTAAAAGCAAAAATGTACAGATTAGATTTATTGTTCGAAATTTAATTTAAAATATTAACGATACGTGTACTCAAAAAAAAAGCCTGCATAATATTTGGTTATTTTCATATTATATACGACTTTGTTAAAACGCCTCCTTAATCGTTCCACGTGTACCCGATATTCGAGCAGTAACGTCAAGGTAGACGAGACGTGGTACAGCCTGCCTCTGTATACGATTGTCAGCTATTCAGTTATTGACCCCAATATTTTGGGCAATGCAAACGTATGTAGAACGCGTCGTGCCAAATTTAACCTTTATAATTATTTCGATAGGTACAGTTCTAATAGGTGTACGTACGTCTTGTATAAGAAACTAGTGACCAAGCAAAGCATATTAGGTATTTTCTAGTTCTTTGTTGAATAAAAAAAGCTTTCATTTATTCCTTATTTATTATTGTTGATTCAACAATATAAGTAATGCCAATACTTTCGTAAGTAACACCTTTCGCCATACTCGTCAAAGAAACATTTTTAAGTTGCCTCAATTTAACAATTTTAATTTTAAGTTTTTAAAAAGAACCAGGGCCTTATTTTTTATTATTAGGTAATTATTATATTAAGACTTAATTAGTATTAACAAATGGGGATTGGATAACTTTGTAAGGAGGGTTGGCATCATTTTTTTTTTTCTAGCGGTTATTGATAAAACCTATTGTCCAACATTATGTAGAATTAGAACCTAACACTAAAAATTGTTATACCCACAACGATGAAATTACAAAAGAACTGCTAGTCATGAAAATACATCTAGACTCGTTAAAATGGCTGAAAGACGTAATTGTATACTGAACTCTCTAGCGACTTGCTAGAGAGATTTAGATACTAAATTCATTTACCTACAACCACAGTTTCCAACATTTCGCTTTTCCAGCCAACAAATAAATCAGCTGACGTCAAGGCACTCTCCGAGATTAACTTACTCCTAAATATGAAGAGAATTCTTCTTTTTTTTTCTTTCATTAATAAACATGATTTCAATATTTATTAGTTTACCTAATAGCTCATATGGAAAGTAATGAAATCATGAAACGAAGTTATCATAAAATCAGCTCATCCAGGTCAAGGGTTGAATTTAATGTTATGTGAGACAGGTGAATCGATACCTGAGGCCGGTGCGTTATCGCCAAATTGTGGTTGCGAAAGCGTGCAAAATTAAATGATGATAGTGACCTTACGCACCGCAATCGCAAGTTTCGTAAGATTGGACCTGGCCCACGGCCGTTACACAACTGACTGTTCAAAAGTTCTCAGCTGTATGTATTCGTACGTCTATCGTGTGTAACTGCTTTCAGAAATTGTCATTCTATATTCTGCCAGTGTCTATGTTACGTTGCCTGTGCTTGAACACGACACTGCCACTTATTTCTTTAATTTCTTTATGTTAAGATCAACAGACAGACTTATGGTCCACTTGACAACCCTATGCAGATGCTGCAAGTGCCCTGCTGACACGTCCGAAGACACTGAAGAATATTAAAATCTAAAAATATTTTGCAGCAAGTGACTTGCTGCCCATACGGGTAACTACCATGCCCGACGAAATCAAGTCTCTAGCTAGGCTAGATTATAAGTCTAGAAACCCGAATGACGTCAAGAGTGATGGGCTATCGTAATCGTAACATTCTATCGTAACATTCTAGAGTATTCAATACCTTATTATTAATTTTCTATCAACAAAAAGTAATTATTTTCTCCTATTTTAGAAGTATTAAAAGACATTTCAACGCATTTGGTCTTATGTACGAGTAGATATACATATATAAAATAGATCTTTTTTTAGGCATTGTAGATATTAATTCAAGGTTAAACATTTTTGTTGCAGTTGATTTTTAAAATTATCAATTGACACAACATAATCGCGGGGCAAGGTTTCCAATAGCGACAAAAATATAAATATTTAAAATCAACACATGTCATCTTTAAAAATAGGTAACTAGGAAGTATGGAGTGGCACATACATCGAGATATTGAAATGTCCTTCTTGCAACATCCGCATATTATCATCTAAGGCCACAAATTAAAGCCATAATATGTCGTTACATAATTGAAAAACGGATAGTGAATATGCGACTAATTTTTAACATTTTGTTATTGTTATTTTTTAAATGTAAAAGTCGTCAGAGGTTTGAGGTCCATTTGATGGTAATTGGCTACCGTCGCCTATTAAAGATGGCAACGCCAAAACTGCTACAAATACGCTGCCTACCTTAGTAAAATTAAAGATAAGGGTTAGAAAGGAATAGGGAAATATTTCACGGTGGTCTTTTGTATGGCGGTTATTACTTTCATGTGACGGGTGTACCTGCACAATTTATGACTGTGAAACGCAGTATTTGCCTTGCCACTTGGTCCCACTATAAACGATCCAAGATAAAAAGAAACACAAAGTTCTTTCACTTGCAAAGACTATACAAAGTGTTGTTATACAATCACGTTTTGATATCTTAGAAACTCAAATAGAGTGAATCTCTGAGCCTTTTTTGATATCTTATAATTAAAACTTATGAACATTTATTTTAACAGTGTAGCAAAATATCCCGACCAAATAGTAAATTCTAATGTAGTGGGTTTATTCCTCGCTAGATGGTGCCTGCGACTTCGTTCGCGTTGAAAAAGAAAATTTGTATATGAGTAATATAACGCTTTATCATTTTATAGCTGTGACGACGGTGGCGCCGCGCCGCACCTCTACTGCTACAGTGACGCCCATTTTTATATATTTAGAGGATCCTTCGGGAACATTTTTTTAAGATAAAAAGTATCCTATATATTAATCCAAGTAATAAACTATGTAAGTGCCAAATTTTATCCAAATCCGTTTAGTCGTTTTTGTGTGAAAGAGTAACAAACATCCATACATCCTCATAAACTTTCGTATTTATAATTTTCGTAGGATAGAAATTGAAAGAGGAAAGGATATGATAGTATTGTGAAAACGTTATGGACGCTAAAAATAGACGAATTTAACAATAACCTTGATAGATTCTGTAATATGTAAATACAAAAACGACATGATGTATACACTGTATAAACTGTAGTTTACACAACTGGAACATTACATAAATTAAAATAATATTTTCAATTTAGTTCAATGTCAATTCAAACGAAATTCATTTGTTAAAAGATAAGGTCATATAATTCATAATTTTAGGTAGTAGTCTACTACTAGTAGATAGACTGACGGTTCTCTTGATGGCAAGTGGCTACCGTCGCCTAGAATACAAGCAAACTTAACGGTAATCTTCTTAAGGGTTTAAGGTACTTACTGTTTCCGGACGAGACGCTTAGTTTATTAGTTAACTAAGTTCAATCTTACAATGGAATTGTTTCATGAACAAACAATTAATTATAGATTTTATTGCAGCGATAATATATTCCTACCTTATCTATTTACAATGTAATAAGTTCAAATGCAATTGTTGAATAGTATGAGATGCAACGTGACCCCGGCATTGAGATGCCGGTAAGGAAAACGGCACTGTTTCCATACGATAACATCTCTAGGGCATTGTTTCAGTATTAGCATTTAATATTCATAGTTTATATTTGCATTTACATTTCTATTGGTAATTATTGCTATTATTAAGCACAGTATCGTGTGAGAGATAAATAAGAGAGAACTCGAAATAATGTGAACGTCTTCAACATATAAATGCACATTTTAATAATACATATAACAATAAGAAAAACGCCAATCACTTATAACTACGTAGCAACATGTAATTATAAACATTAAAATGTGCTCTTGTAGCTAAAATTTTTGAGGAATAGGCGGCTATAAGAAGAATTCTAATTACGATAAAATCCAACTAACAATCGCTACTTTATTAATTATATCAATATTTCATTGTTTTTCATCTTCTTTGAAGAATGTTCACGCCGCGTACGACTCAGTGTTATCCCATAGCTTCAACTGATGTTTCTTCATGCTTGAGTTGCCTTGTAGACGGTTTAATGCTGACGTGTACAAAGTTAAATAAAGCACAGTCAATATGTATAATTTGTATAATAAGCTAGGTATATAGTTCACGTGACAAGAAACACACGCGGCTTGCCATGTGTTTTGCGCAATAGTCTCTCAGTGTCCTCAGGCTAGATAACAAATGCTATTATTTATGTACACAGTTTGCAACGGGGTCAATGGCGACTATTTATCAACAAGATGTTCTTGATCGACCCCTTTCAGGGTTTCTTCATTTCCGATCTTGTGCTACGACGCACGTCATCAGGCTATTGAGATGTAGCCTGGATAACAAGACTGGCAAGATTTGTACCTATTTGTAATTTATTGCTACAATTTTTCACAAGCATTTTAAATGTATATTTGTGACGGATTTATTTTTGACAAGATTAATGAAAGTGAAGCGTTGCTCTAGTAAACTTTAATGCCCTTAGGTATAAATGATTTTTAATTAAAATTTCTGTAAAATTCCTTAAGCTAAGCTAAGCTAACCTGTAGATAATTTTTCATATTACAAATAAAAAAAACTACATGGAATCTTATATGTACTAATATTTTGCGTAAAATTTTCTGCTCTCCATGCTATTTCTGAGACTTCAAATGGCCTAACCATAAGCTAATCCCATGAGCTAATCCATTACAAATGTTATAATTATCATTATGTACTTATCAAAATCTTCTACAGCTGGCTATCTTCAAACCTCATGTACTTATTTTCACCTAAGAAGGCTCACAGACACACGTAGTTATAAGTGTAGACATTTTGCAAACGGATTTACCGCAGCCGAGTAATAATGTCTGCAATCGAGACAAAATGATTCATATAATTGAATGAAAATGCGCAATGCAGGACAAACACGTCACGGGAATTCCACATTGTATTGATCACAGTATTGGCGTCTGTTTTTATAAAGCTCATCTTTTATTTGCTTTGACTCTTACTATTAATGTGAATGAAATATGCTAGATAGGATGTTATATTATCATCTTTCTGGAAAAATACAGTAGTTTTGACGTAAATACGTCTTTAAATTTGCTTCCAATGTCGGAGGCAATTCAGAAAATTGACGATAACACAATCGGGTAATATAGTTTGATGCTGTAGCTATATCCAACATTGAATTACATTACTCGATAGTGAAATTATCAAAAAATTGTATGGTATATTAGAAATCGTTGGATATATACATAATTATAATACGCTCAAAAAAAATATTACTCGTAACGTACTCGTATATTCACGTAAAACGCACGTCCGTACTTAGAATTGATAATAACAAAAATGTCTAGGTATGATTATTTCGATTTCTTCATTATCGTTTAATGAATTTGTTTCAGAGAACTTATAGACCGTGTTAGAGAACAATTTTATCACATAATCTGGTCACATTGGGTCGTGAAATGTAATGAATTTATGAACGTAAATCAATGACATTCCTAAATGTAAGTACATTTAATTTAAGCCTAATTAAACTTTTCTAACTAGGTTCATAAATATAAAAGTCGTCGTTTTATCATTTTCGCTAGTTAAATTTTTTAGATAGATTTCTAGATTTTGATATAAACATAAAATCGTTGTCCACTACTATATTATCCTCTGCTAACGTCTGCTAAAATCAGTTGATTTTGAATTTGATACGGTTTTCACCAATGGAGAGAGCAAATGCAAAGATTGGTTATTAGGTAATCTTGCACCTACTTTTTTATTGAAATATTTGCAGAAAACATACAATAAAATCGTTTTTTGTCTCTGCGTTTATGTACGATAATCTCAGCCGAATCCCATCAGAAGCTTCCCGCAACATTTAACGTTTATTTAATTCCAATCGGTTTACAAACTAAAAATTCGAATACTAAGCGTACACAGCTAGTAAATCCTAAAGCTTTAAGCATAATTTGCAATTTAGATTAAATATTAAAAAGTAAATGTATCAAAGACGTCAAATCGAATATGTTGAAGGTTGACCGAAGCGAAAGAAATGGCAAGCCGAATGCTGCATACGTGATTCCTGTTGCATGCAGTGTGCAGTCAGTTGCGCAATAAGATGATGTCACAAGGATAATAGTGCTCACCTTGACCTTAAGGCTAATGTCGGAGTGGCGCCGGTCGTATGGACGGGCCGCGTCTGCACACGCGCGTACCCGTAGTTACATAACTCATTATATCATTTACTACTCTGTTGCACAGGAAATGCAGGAACCTACGGTACAATCTATCGATAGTTATCACACAGAGCAATGGGCCGGTCAACGAATAACCGATGGGGTTTCTGAGTTCTCGAATGGAGGCCACGAATTGGAAAGCGTAGCGTAGGACGCCCTGCGGCCAGGTGGACAGACGTCCTGAAAGGCTTCGTGGGAAGCGGCTGGATGCAAAGGACAGAGAGCCGTGCGTGGTGGCGAACCTTGGGAGAGGCCTGCATCCAGCAGTGGAGTGAGACAGGCTATTCATTAATTTTAATACCAAAATATGTTGTCACATGAAATTCGGTTCCAGTAGAGACGGGATGCGCGGCTGCCTTATTATATTATTTATGCTCATTGTTATTTTTCTTCAAGTGCCACTTCTCTACGAAGGCTGTCGATCATCATGGCTATCTTTACCTTGATTGCTGCACTAAAGAGGGAGCGAGTGGTAATTGTTATTGCTGTTTCTCAATTGTTTATGGAAATGAATGAAGTTACCAAATTTCTATAGGCAATCACGTGGAAAAGTAAGAAAAAAGCAGACTGTTAGGGATACTTAGTAGGGATAGGTGGAACGGGCGACATATCTTTGCACAATAATAAGCGAATAGACAAAAAATACAAATGTATTTCTTAATTAGGAAAGTTGTTAATAGACCCATGAACAATAATAAAAGGGGCCATATATAAAAATATTTATAAAGTTTTAAAGAAATTTTCCACTGTTGTTGTTGTTAAGCGAACTAATATAGCGTTTTGTAATCAGGTCATACACATTAGTGGCTATGTATCTCATACGGTGAATTTTATAATTAATATTGGGACCTTGATAGCTGTGCTCATATAAGAGATCACTGACAACTGACAAGTAGGTGATGAATTAGAATCAGGAAATAAGTATTGTGTCTTCCTATATGTAATTATTTTTACATATATATGGAATACCTATATTCATAGCAATATTATTTAGAACAACAAATAAATTTCAATGAAGTTTCAATGAATCTCAATGATCTCAATGAACGAATTCATGAATAATTATTGCTAATAGATATTTAAAAATTTGCTAGGAAATATTGAAACTTTTACTTTATTTGTTTTACTACATTTACCTACTCGTTAATGTAATTATAATTGTTATCTGCAATTAGTATTGCGCATAACTCACAAGTATGATTCCGGTAAAATAAAGACAAGATAAGGGAAATAAGATGAAGGTTTTTCTATTACATACAACGTATTACCAAGAAGATAACCTTAATTATTATGTAAAAATTATAATTTAAACTTTTTATAGTTATTATTTTCTAGCAATTACAATAATTATTTTTAGATTACATAATGTTATATTACAGTAGATATAAGCGAAATATTATTATTAATGTAAACACATTAGCCAAATACAGAATTGGCCTTAACTTTTTAGTTTTAATTCTGGTTTGTATTATAAGTTTTTGGTGCTGGTTTTCCTTGACAAGAAAATCTATGTCCATCTATGTACATACTTACTGTGTCCCAGATCCTACAAGACTGGTCTTCAAAAATACAAAGCGTTTATTATTTTATTTTATTTTTATTCAAAATAGTTTCTTTTTGATTCAACACAGCGCTGGAAACTTTCAAAAAAATCTTAGAAAAAAAAAAATTATACTCACCGGTTGGAAAGCCAAATTCTATTTGGGAAATAGCCACAAATACACCAAATCCACCTGAATATTCAAATTAGGTGAATACGATGGATTTACCCCGGGGTTTTAACATGTCTCTGCAATGCTGAACTGAACTATGCTGTTGCTGCTGCTGAATTATGCTTTTGGGTATCCCATAGTTTCCTCTTCGATGTGTCTCGCAGACACACAGCGGTCATTTCGATGAATTTATTTGATTTTCTTAAGGTTTTATTCATTGCGAGTGGTTTTTAGCGGCGGTGCTTGCTCATCATTAAAACAGCTAATTCTTACAACAGAATTTTAACTATGTGTTATATAGGTAAGATCAGACACAAATCTTACCTATATTAAGATATATTATGAATTAAGATTAGACACAAACATCTTAATTCTTGAGATATGATTAGATCTATATCTCAGGAATATATTCAGGCATAGTACAAGTCGCTCCGTCTGTCTATTGTCTGTTGATGCGGATAATTAATAAATGAATAGGTACATTCAGTGACATATATTTATTTCTATTTATATCTTAAAGCGTATCTCGCATTATGCACCGCATAATAGGTTCAGATCACGATGCTAGACGTAAACGTTTTATTGGCTCACTCGATTCTTTCATTCCACTCACGTCCCGTGCTCTAGAATGATTGCGATGTTAAGATGTTATTAGTTTCCTCACTCCCTAACAAGACCTTGACTCATAACGAGGAAGTGTAACTCCCATAAATAGTCTTTCATTTGAAAATTGGTTGCAGCGAACTCATAACTCTTTACATACACGTAGTTGTATGTTAACATAACATAATATATGTTATGTACCTAAGTAAATGTTTATGTAAACATAAAAACATGTTATATATGTATTATGTAAACATATAGGTATTTCTTTTACTGAACTCTTCACTTACATAAATGTAACGAACAATATGTCATCTTATATCTGGCAATATGTTTACTGAGAATGCATATTATATTGAATTGTATATTTTGGTCGTCAAAGTTTGCAAGCAGGCCGAACGCTCCACTTGAAGTAGGTAGGTAGGTAGGCAATGAAAGTAGGTACTTAAGACGCTTTAAATAGTGGCATGGACAATTTGGGCAGCCCCTTTTACCGGCAGTAGCCCTTACAGAAGCCCAGCGTGAAATAACAGCACGTGTGCTATTGTATTCTCTTCCTATTCTTTTATCCTTAATCCTACTATAGTGGGCAGCGCACTTGCAGCATCTGTGGTGTTGCTTGTGTTATAGGCGACGGTAGCCACTTACCATCAAGTGGACCGACCGTCCGACCTGACCGAATTTAATATAAAAAAGGTATTTTGTTTTTTTATACATATAAGCTGTCCGATGTAGTTGTATAATATAATAAAAGACAAGACTGCCAAAGCAAACAAAAAAATTATCGTAAAAACTTGACAAATTATGTTGTTGTTTCTTCGAGTTATTGTTGTGATGGAGTTTTTTTTCTCGGAAGTTATAAGAAAAATAAATAAAGAACTGATCATGGATTTGTTTACACAAAATTGTTCAATGTTCCAAGAAATTGTTTTTTTTTTTTTATCAAAGTCCATGTTTTATTGTTAAAAATCAATGCCCAAGCGACTTTATTTTATTGGCTATAGGAAAATTATATAACTATAATAGGAGGGTCTCAATTTGCTGTTTTTATCACCACTGAAAAATGGGGAAAAAATCCAATTTCCACTAGCGCCGACGCAGCTACGAGTACATTTGCAAGAATTAGTTACTATTTGCCGGCACTAATGTTACAAAATTTAAACATAATTTTATGGATATGACTAATTTTATTTTTAGATAACCACTAAAATGCCTAGACACATATAAAGTATTTTATTCGTTATCAATATTCAATATTGATAATGAAAATAAATTAGTAAGTATTTAATATTAAAAACAAATGATTTTATTTAACTATTAATTAATTATATTTAATGGCGGCAAATGATAATAATCGCTTTAAAATGAGGGACGAAACTTTATATATTACACCAAATGTAATCAAGGGATTTAAAATGTATCTGGAAAATGTACTTTGAAATAGTAAAAGAATTTTTCAAATAGATGCAGTAGTTCCGGAGATTAACTCCACCAATATAAATTTTATAAATTTAGCTCTCTCTCTCTCTCTGACTCTCTCTATTTAAATTTATTGTATATTGACGAAATATTTTGTCGTCATATTAATTCCATGACATAGATATAATATTTGTTTTATACTATTAATCGATATACTATTAGGTAAATCAATGTTTGTATTTTAAAATAATAAATAAAGTTTGTTATTCAAATAAAAACTGAAGCAATAATTAGAAAACATTACATCATTTAATACATAAAAAAATATAATTATTATTAATTTAAACCCACTTAAAACACTTTAAGAAGTTATGTTAATTTTTATATAACACCATCAAATATCAGTTTTTATTTTCCTTATTCAACTTGCGTATGGTGGTATTAAAGTTAAGGTTTTATACAAAAAATTTATTAATTGAGACATGTAAAGATAGGAAAAAAAAATTATATTATAAACATTAAGTCAACATTGTTATGGTAAGTTAATATACCATTAATTACAGAACAAAAAAAATATAGTATTTTTTTATCTAATGCTCGTATTGTATGAAAAGATATAACATTTTAATAGCGGGTAACTTAAAAAGTTTCATTTTCATTATATTCATTAATATTTCCATTTCATTATTATATATCTGAATCTAAAAAGAATGATATCCTGAATTTCTTTCGGGTTTTCTTCTCGGGATCGTCATTATCTTGGCTATATATTTTTTTAAAACACTAGTGAAGCTTAGAAGTGTTTCTTTAAAATCCATTTAATAAACAAATTCTTGTTTTACTGTTCCACTCAAATGTTCTTTCGCATGAAAAGTTAATATTAACGCATCAAATAAATTTTAAATTTTATTTTGTTGTTTATTTCAATAATAGATTTCAATACAAACAATGCAACCTTAATATTAAAGAAACATTTGTAGAAATCTTTTCTTAAACAGTGGTTACCGTCTGTAAAATTATATTTCTAGAAAATTTCTGCAATTTATTGTAACGAATTTTCAGTTCATCAATTTTATGGAAACTTTATAAATTCAACAAATAAAATAACAATAATTTTTTAATATTATATTTTATTGCTATTTCAATATCAATTTATAGAATTACATTTTTTCTCTATTACATTTTATTAAAATTCGCACATTGTTACGAAACATGAGCTCTTATTCATAATGACATCATTCTTCTGCATCGGCAATCACTAAAACCCGTTTATTATAATAAACGCATATATTTATTTCATTTGAAACCAGATAATTGTAGTACCGATTAATTGTAAATCAAAACTGTTCCCACACATTATTTAGAAATTAACTCTGTTTACATTATACCTTCTGATTTGTAACACATAGGTACGAGAATGTATCATAGGGCCATGGGATGGGAGACATACCATAATTATGTTTTTGAATGCAGAGCGCCACTTCTCTACTAGATCTTCAGAAGAACATAAAGGTTTTGTTCGCTTGACCCCTCTGTAATAGTTCTAAATACACGAAAACAGTTAATATTTATTAGTTATCAACAATAAAATAAATTTTATTTTCTATTATAAAACTTTCCCCAATTTTTAGTTAATTAATTTAAATTTTCTTCTCCCCATTTCACTTTCTCCAATTTAAGTAAAATATTAAACATTTTAGAGGTAAGGAAAACAGTTCAACGAGAGTTACCAACATGAATGCCTGCCCAGTATAACAAATTGTACCATTATAGTCTTGAATACCATAGTTATCTAAACGTTTTTGGAGATTCTAGGAACGGTTTTGATACTTCGTACTACAGAATATTTGGTTTGGTCAGCTAGAATAAAATAAAATAAAAGTCAAACTTATCTCAAAATCACATCGGTACAGGAAACAAAAATAAAAATATTTATTTATCAAATAGGTTTCTCCAAGCAACTCTTATGATCGTCATTATAAATTTAAATTTAGCAGGGTTTCGGGAAAAAAAGCCAAGATGATGACGATCCTGAGAAGAAGCCCTGAAAGAAACTCATGGAAATAAATCTTCATCAGATACTAATAATGAAAGGGTTTTTGATTGAGTTAAATATAAAATCTAGGAAATTATTGAAAAGTAACATAGATAATAATTATTTCTTCATTGACCTCGTATTTGACTCGTATTTAAACTTATTGAGGGCCTCAAACGTTTTCGTTACTTTTACAAAGTTACAAACTATAACATAAATTAAAATCAAATGATTGGCGAAAGCTTTTACTTTTGTTGCTACAACAGGTTTTTTTAGCCAGGTCAAGGTCGGGTCGCGTACTCTTTGCTAAAAGCGGTTTGACATCTCGCATTTTTCATTTTAAAAATTAACAAATAATATTAAGTCGTCCACATTAAAACTTTGCTTGTATATGAATTTTAAATAATCGCTTATACTTACTCCTAACTTGTGATTTATTTTATTGTGTTCAAGTCTTTAATAGTCCGCGCACAATATGTGGGCGAGCACAGGTGTCTATGAAGTTGTTTATTAAAATTATGTCTGGACAAGAGGCAATGTGGAATGAGTCTTCTTGGAATCAAAGGCGATTGGCACCGAATGGTATGCGAACATTCACGTGTTCAAACCATTAACGTATTCACATATTAACATTAGCATAATGGTGTCTTGTACCCCTACCGTTTCTCGTATCACTGTGATTGTATAATAAGGCTTTTTTTTATCTTAATTTTTCCTTAGACTACCTAACTTGAAATGATTATCGACAAAATCCGCATTAACTTCTTTAGAATTAGTTTAAAAAAATATTTTTCTTTTAAATTTATTATCATTATCTCAGACGTAGAACATTCACTGCTGGACATAGGACTCCAACATAAAATTTTCAGTAATATTTATTTAGTTTTAATAAATTTGTTATTTTTGTTTTAAAAGACTTCCTCGTAATTCATAATATTATGTAGTAGCATTATTTAAGGATATTTAAATTCGACTAATACTTATGGCAATCTAAAATAAGTCTAAAGTAAAAACAATCAATCTATGTATTAAGAATAAAAGAAATTATGGATTTTTATGCAGCTTTCATTATCATTAAGATATTTTTATATGTAAAGGCGATAGACAAGCTGATGATGCGTATGTGGTGTGGTGTCCTGGTGGACTTAGCCCAACATCATCAAAAAAAAAAAAGAAGAGAGGTCTGCAGGTTATAATTTGTTGAGAACAAAATTCAGCACCATTTCACCTGTATTATGTGTCAATAAGAATCAAAATTTTATTTTGTTCTTTTGTACAGACACTATTGAAGAATATAACTGTAAAAATCAGAATAATTCTTAATATATAATATATCAATACGTATTAAGAAAATTACATTTTGGTGAAAATACAATACAAAATTAAGTTGTATACCTACTTACATCTTATGAAATATGGGCGCATTAAAGTCCCTTGACCTGCATTTCATTGCGCGATCCTGAACACTGAAGGTATGTATTTTGTTAATCCTTGCCAACGTAAATATTACACCTTGTTATTTATCTGTTATCTTTGCATGCTGGATTTATTTAGAATAGTTAAATGTGTACTATTTGAAGAGCAAGTCACACTTAAACTGTCCTCTGCACAATTATGTTGTCAATTGTAAACACTGCCCTTTTTGTAGGAAACCTACGATTCTCCAGGTTTTGTACAAGTCTTGAACCTTTCACCACGTTAAGGCTATATAAATTTATATTTATAACCCTAGTCGGGCTTGAGCTCAGACATAGACATAATATGTAAAAAAAAAAATATTATTCTATATAAAACATAGGTCATGGGTCCGAATTTGATAGAGTGCATTTTTTAAGAGGTGGTCAATGATATGATAATAAAATCAATGGAGGTGGTTGATTCTGAAATTGATCACGAAAAATTGAAACGATAACTGGTCATATGGGTCAACCCACCGAGACCACGGGTGACCCCCGTGGTATATTTTATTATTTACATATTTTTCTTTATTATATAACCCAAATTTATATAGTAGGAATATACTCGTATTATTTACGGTGTTTTATTTATTTATTTATTTCATATTATATACTCAACCTAAACTTAATTAAATTCATAAATACTTTACATATGGGTCTTACCTTACATGCATGTGGAGTCTAATGCTTGATTTTATATTTGTATTCATTACAATAAATAACATCGTAGAATTACTCACACACACACACCTGTTACGTAATAATTTAACGAAGACGTTGCTGAAAGGATGTAATTAATACACACAGATATTACTCGTATGTATAAACTCATAACAGCGAATACTTCTATGGGCGTTAACATATCGTGTGAAACATTTCTCATAACAACACCGCTTGCAATAAGAATGTGACGCCAGCAAGGATACAGTATACCCGTGTGATTATTACAGTCATACGTTATAACGGCCATATGTAAGAAATTGAATCACAGAAGAAGAGTCAAGTTGACGTTGGACATACACCTATATAAATACTTGATTCGAAGTAAGTCAAAATAATGTTTAATGTTCAACTTACCGATCAACGTTTTGTGGGTTCAGAAGTCAGGTTCCTTTAAAGATTAAATTTAAACGATAAGGTGGCGATAAAAAATTGAACATTGGAATCTCCAACTCACACACAACAGCAAAAGTGCTTTATCGCGAACTTTAGAACAATTTCCCCTCAAAGATGGAAACACCATCTAGCTACAATGTGAACTTCCTCAAGCGAGCAGTAAACAAATTCCTGCAGTGTCGGCAGCGCACTAAGTGCACTAAGAAAAATCAGAGGGGTACAAGTCTTGTACCCCTCTGATTTTTCTTGTGTACTTATTTATATAGGCGACGGAACCACCTACCATCCTTAATAATATAAAAAGTGCTGTTATTTCACGATAGTGCTGCTTAAAAAAACTAATCACACCGTTTGGTAGCTGTAGACAGCTGGTCTTATCTATAGACGACGTTCACACTGTCAAAATATTGCGCAACATGTCTAACGTTGCCATTCCCGTCTCTCATTCCAATCGGGAGACATTAGATCTGCGATTTTTGTCTCGCTACAAGCCATAGACAAGGATTGCTCTATAGACATAAGTAGACAGCCTGACACACGTCTCAGAGACCAAAATCGCGCAACATGTCCACTGGTGTAGACTAAGCATTACAATTAAAATCTTTTGTTGTGAATATGAATTATATTCAATGTTGCAGACAATTGTATTTGGTAAAATATTTTCGTAGCTGTGATGAGCAAGCGAGGCTATGCTTACATATAGAGTAGGTACTATTGTTTAGGAGATCATATAATATTTTATAATGATTACGTGTTATTATATTTTATGTACAAAGCGCCGGCATCTAAAAATATTTACTTATAATTAAATCATGCTAAACAAGGCCATTATGTCAAGTTTTAATCTTGCGATTATTTTAACAACTTTAATTTGCTTCTTAAAATAGTTTCTTAAGGATATTTCACATTAATGTTTCAACTAATGCTACTGACGATAATTCTACGCTCTTCGTTGCGCCAATATAATGGGCACATTTTATGCGATCGCTTGAGACTTTGTTGGCGGCCAGTTATACACATTTTTAAAATATTTACGAGAAAAGATCAGTGAAAAACCTCTATCTAGTTCAGTATTGGTAAGTACCTACATCGTCCAAAGCCTGGATGAAACAAAAACGGATGTTTGGACTTATTAATGTGCAACTATTTTTATTTAATATATTAATTTTATTAATAAGAAATAACTTCATTTGATATATTTGTTATAAACATATCTTACAGTTAATGCAATACCTAGCTAATATACCTATCACGTTTAAACACCCATGTCGAGTTACATAGTTCACAATTTATAGACGATATGAATGAACGCAGTTTATTTTATTTTATTTTTTATGTTAAGGTCGACAGACAGGCTGACCGTCGCCTAAAACACAATCAACGCCATAAGTGCGCTGCCGACCATAGAAGACTCACTCACCGAAACACAACAGCACGTATATGCTGTTATTTCACGGTGGTATTCTGTAAGATGGTGGTTACTGCCGCCAGACGGGCTGCCCAAATGACTGCGAAACGCAGTGTGCTCTACCACTACTTTTCAAATCCAGACCAGAGTCCATTTTGAAAATTACTTTAAAATTTCCAAAGTTGACCCCAAAATATTACATAAAACTTCATAAACAAATGATTCAAGTGTGTTATCACCCTTAGTAGGCCTTGGTCAGTATATTTATCGTTATGTAATTTACGTACTGTTCCGAATTGTGTTACTCGGTGTTTATGCGACCGCGATGTTTTGCTGCCGGGTTCAAACACCGACCATGAACGTTTAAAAAAAAAACAATATACACACATACTCTTATATTATTTTGACGCGCTTGTTTACCCGTGATTATGATTACGTAAGCAACGTGTTGGAGTGCCTAACATTTGGCTTCCGGTTATACGACAAAATAGTAATAATCCTAAATTATGCAGATTCAGCTCAACGTTTTATATTTTTCTACGCTATAATATTATAAAAAGAATTTGTATTTTTGTCTTCGTGTTTGTAAAAAATATATTCAAAAACTACTGGACCGATTTCAAAAATTCTTTCATTTACAGAAAGCTATATTATCAGCGAGTAATATAGGCTTATTTTATAAACTTACGCGAACGAAGTCGCTTGCGACAGCTAGCATTTTATAAAATAATTTTTGTTTATGGGTTTTTGCAACCATGGGTTTTATGCCTGTAGCATAACTATTAATACTTGGATGTTATTTTTATTATTACTACTAAAACTAACTGCTTATTTAGCAGTTAGGCCGGTCACGCTGTATTTCGCAGTTATTTGGGCAGCCCGTCGGCAGCAGTAACCATCCCTTACAGAAGAACCGTCAAATATAGCGTTGTTGTTTTCGGTTAGTGAGTAAGCCTGACCGTCGAGCTTAATATAAAAAAGCATTAGAGTGGTGGTCAGGTCCATTTTAAACAAATCAGATTAGATGAAAACATCTACATTTCTGTAAAGCGTTTTCTAAATATTTTTTTCTATTTATATGTATTTGTATACCCTGTCTACCAACTTAAACCAAAAAATTTTATACAAAACGTCTTGTTTGTTATGCATGTATTATCTTATAATCGAATTGACATTTATGAAGTCATCGTTATATTTTTAAAATACACACTACACAGGCTTCACCTTGAGTAATACTTTATTTTCTTAAAATGTGACACATTATAATTATTATCTAATTTAATTCTGATTTTAAATTTTCAAATATGTATTGTATTAAAAAAATATTACATAATTTACACTTGAATATATCCGTTGAAGCTATAATGTCTTCAAAATAGCTAGCTGGTTAACTCTGCGCTTGACGGTCCGTAGTACGTAGTACCCACTCGAGAACTTTGCGGCCCAGCAGCGGCCGTTGCCTTTTCATACTATGATAGAAGTTGAGCTTTCTTACAAGGCTCATAGTTAGAGGCCACAGTACTAGTATACAACAAATATTAATTTCTATATTAAAATAATGATAAAATCCACTTATTTAGCCACACCTCTAAAATTATTTACAATTGAAACATTACCACTTAAAAATATATATTTTTTAGACAACTGCTAAATGGGTTCCCCATTATGATTCTAATATGACCAATTCCACACCAATGATAAAATTTACAATTAAAAACAAAATAAGTATCTAGAAAGGTGCAGTACTTTGTACAATAGATTAAAGCAAATCTTAGTATAATGTGTAATATAAAATATTATGTATATAAAATATGTATGTATTTTTTTTATAAAATAAAAATGTTAGGTTAGGTACAATTTCAGAAGGTTGAAAATTTACTAATAAAAATTAGTAAGTATATTAAATATTTAAGAGTAATTTCTAATATTGATGTAAAAAAGATAGGTATAATAGATTTAATAAGGTTAAATATTCGCGAATATAAACATTTAAAAATGATCTACATTTACATAAAACGCGACTCCACAAAGAAGTAATTCTTTTATGGGTCAATGTATACCGTTTTATAATAAACTACCTGAGATAATCAGAGCCTTATCTACAAATAAATTTAAAAGTGTCTTTAAAACCAAACTCCTCACGAAAGGCTATTATAAAATCACTGATTATTTAAGCGACAATGAAGCCTGGATTTAAGAGATTCCGAGCTCATACTATGTTTAGTATTGTATGTATACTTTAATATTTTTTTTTTTAATTAAGTAATTGTTGTTATTTTATATTTTAAAGATGACAAAACGAATAGTATCCTGAGTTTCTTTCGGGGTTTCTTCTCAGGATCGTCATCTTGGCTTTTTTCCGAAAACCGAAGTTTAAATTTGTAATGACGATCATAAGAGTTTCTTGTAGAAACCTAATTGATAAATAAATATTTTGATTTTTGATTTTTATACTCAGTAGGAAACAAATACTCGCTGCTACGAGACGTCCGTATATAGCGGATAGAATAGTAAAACGAGTGTCCGTGTGCATGCGTTTATTTACCTTGAACTTTCCAGATAAAATATGTATCACATTTGTTTCTCGCAATTACTAGCTTCGCGAGACGACAACATCTTGTGTCTAGTGAAGTCTTAGGGTAGGAACATTCTGGATACGCAACAATTTATCTCCGCTACGTTTGCAATAAGAAAACACCTTCTCAGACAGACGATAAATGATCTCGAATGTTGCAATATGAACCTTTGAAATTTTTCCGCTCGCGTTTGCGTTGGTGTATCTAAAATTCACACCTGCACAATATCTTTATATTTACTTATATGTTCAAAATCAGCAGGAACTCGTTTCTTTGCAGCCGGTTTCGTAAACGTAAGCGTAGCACAAGAAAATATTAATAATATGTGGATATCTGGAGTTTATTAGAAATTGTTTTAGCATCATATACCTAACTAGCAGCAACTCCCTAAAAATAGTCAAAAGGATTACGTCGATGAATCTGAGAAGAAATTCAAAATAGTATTTGTAATTTGAGTTTCAAAATGGAATTTTATAATCGGCTACGTTAAAATCTTTTTTCTTGGTACTTGCTGTTTTAAAATTTAAAATAAATTTGGGTACTGCAATAGATTTTTGTTCTTTATTTTTCATCGTATTTATTTTAATTTTCATTTTCAAATAACAGCTTACCTGTTTCAATGTCAATACCAATTCAGTGAAAATGTGTATCTGTTTAATCACACATTATGTCAACTAAACAATTAATGAGATTTTTTTATACTTAGCGGAAGAATAAAATTTTTTAATAACATGTAGGTTTTATAGTTAAATTTTTAACAACAGTATATTTCATTTATACGTGGGATTATGTACTTTATATCCTTCGCGAGTAGTTCTTAGAATTTATTAGTCGATTTGGTATAAACCAAGTAGACTCGTTATTATGTATTATTATGTAAAGTATGTAACTAATTTATTTTATGACGCAGGAATTTGCAAACATTTAAATGGGCATAAATGGTTTGTTTACATAGTAATTTCCATTTAAGTGTGTTTGTGTCATGTCATTGCGCACAACACTTTGATTAGGCCCTAAACTATGCGACCTTCGTCGTGTCACTGAAGCAGATAACAAATTACTACCATGCTTTTTATAAACATACCTAGTAAACCATATATACACACACCCGTGGGTGTTTGCATGTATATATTAAATGTATAGTTATTTATTTAAAAATCTTCTCTCAAATTTAATTATTAAAATTAACCTTACTTTACCACAAAGATATTTTATTCTATTGTTGCAAAGCGCCTAGTGCCGTCAAATGGGTAATTTCTAACGCCTAGGTGTTTTATGTTTATACCTAAACAACAGTTGGATAACATTTTGTTCATTTGTTACATTTGTTTCGTATTACCAAAACTTTTCTATATTAAAAAAAAATGTAAACCAAATAGTGATTTTGTTGCTTGAATTGTCTACGGCTAACTTCTAAGTGGGTACGACGATTGGAAATATTTACACGTTAAAAAAAACAGTGATACTCCGGGAGTGCCCACAGAAGTGAAAACTTGAACAATTACGTGTGTAGTTTTTGAATTGTCAGGAAAGTACATACTTATATTCAGAGGTGTCGGTTACGGTAACAGTGTCGCGAGTTCAATGGTTTTGTCCCATATCAAAAGTTTTCACTTCAAAAATTAAGAATCTGTTATACTTTTTATACAACATTGCATATGTAAACATCGAGATGTAATCATTGAAACATCAAGATATACTAATTCCGGTATGCGGTGCGGGTGTAGCGGGATTCACATCGCCAATATACTAATATTTATAGTGTTTTAATATAGTCTTCGGCCCCAGACGGTCAACGCCATTGACGACACATTGTAATCCCACAGTAGTGGGCTCAAAACTGACCCCTGGGGAATACCACAACTGAACTGCGACGATGTGAACCAACACTTTTAATCTAGTAAAATTCGCACATTGCGTTCAGCAGTCATAAATTGGTCAGCCCATCTGATGGCAGTCACTTTTATATATTATTAAAGACCAATGTGAAATAACAGTTAGTGTGTTCTCAATCCTCCTACCTTTCTTATCATCCTTCATCCTATCAAGGTCGCCAGTCCACTTACAATCCCTATTGCTATGCTTGTGTTAATAGTTGATTGTAGCCAACTACCATCATATGGATCATCAGTTCGTAGTCTGGAGGAAGATGGTAAATATAGCGTGCTTCTTACTATTTAGACAATTAATGTTATGCATGTGAGCATAAGATTTAAACGTGCCAATAGCCATTGGGTGTTCCACTGCTTTTACATGTCAATCGCCTTGACATTTTACGGGTACAGCTTAAAGTATCATTGATCTCATGTAAATTAGTTACAGCATGCCCGCACTTTCAAATGGTTTGGTGTGGTTGGATAACTAAGGTACGAGTAACTGGGTCCAAAATGTCCAACATTGAATTTGGGGAACAGAAAATAAAAAGTAAACGTTAATGCTTATTATTATGTAACCAATATCTTCCTCGGGCCTTATTGTCTTCCAGTGTATTGTTTATTCCAGTGTATTGGTGATAACTTAAAAGTAGCTTAAAAGAGAAAAGTTGGACAAAGAAAGAAGTCCGGTGAGGTTCAAACCACCTCACCGGGAAGCCAGCAAGAGCAGGAAAAACAGGCAACCTCCTATCTCAAATATATAGTTAGACGAATCCTTTATTACTTAGGTAAACTAACAGAACGGAATATTTTTTCCGGGTTGTTAAATCGACGCAACTAATAGTATAATAATGGACGGACGGAGCTTAACCGAAAACAAACTAAAAAAAAAGAAAACAACTTAAAAAATATATATTAACAAATATATAGTAACATCTCTATTATTTTTAAATACAAATAAAAAAATAATAAACATTTTGGTTGCGACTACATTGCTTATCTTTATAAATTATAGCCTATACGTATATTATTCTGATGTATAAACTACATACATAATGTCGTTTTAAAGTTTCATGAAAGATTAACAAACATCCATCCCACCGTCACAAACTTTCGCATTTACAATATTAGTAGGATTTTAAAAACTATGATACGTAATAAAAACAAATCTTTACGTAATCAGAAATTCACTTATGTTTCATTATTTAAACAAATGCGATAACTTGACGCATTCATTACGCAGACGTAAAATAACTTGTTAATTGGAAAATAATCGACATTTAATATTCGTCATTAAATTGTTGGTCAATTAACCCTAAGGTACTCTATATTATATTGACCGAGTTCATTGCACCGCGCGTTATGTAATCTCTGGTAATATTGTAAACCACCGTACGAGTACGATTATATAGAATTACCTGTTTTGTGTCAATAAACTTTGATATTCAGCAACAAATATGATTCATATCGGGTGTAATCGTCGGCTTGATATTAAAAATTTATATTAAAGTATTAAAAATCGCAGATTACGTACGCCATCCGGTCCTCGGTGTCATGTACTCATATACAGTCATCAATGTTCATCCAACGTTGCATAAGCAGTAGTAATTATTGTTTCTTGAAATTGGATGATTGAGAAAAAGTAAAATATAGTAATGAAGATAAACCTGCATTGTTGAGAGTGATTCATTGAAGATGTGAAAAGCTAACCGTATAAATTTAAGGTATTAAATACAATTTATCATATCAAATTAGCAACCCGTTCCTGGCTTCGCACGTGTGCAATTTTTTTTTTGCTAATCTTTACATAGTATAATTTGAAGTCGCTTTCGGCGTTTGTCTGTTTGTACGGGCGCTAACTCCTTCTAAACCACGCAACGGATCACCATCAGTCAGACAATTATATATAAACCTTCCTCTTTTAAAGCTATTCAAAAAGGGCCAGTACCTAGTTAATACCGCATGAAAATCCATTGAGTAGTTTTACGATTATCGCTAACATACAGACAGACAGACGCGGCGGGGGATTTCATTTTGTAATATGCAAGGATAAAAATTAAGGCAACTTTATTAATTAGTAGTTACTCTAAACAATGTATGTCATATCTGGTTTTGGTCCCTTAGGCAGGTTCCCAAGCATGCTGGTTACGTTACCTCGTTGTATAGCAAGTCTAATTTGCTAATCGAGTTGGCTCTGGGGTCGCCAGTTATATCGACCACTCATTTTTGTATTTGCAAAATAAATTTAAGGGCGATGGGCCCCTAAAGATCTAGAGATTTGACTCCGAGAGATTGAAATACAATACGTTCAATGTGCCCATCAGGTACATTGAACTTCAATGTAATAGGTATCGCACCTGATACATATGTCCAGATCAGGTCAATATCTGATTTTGCAATTATTAGGTCGTTTACCTGTGTATTAATAAATATATAAATATTATGACAAATGAGCTAACTCCTACGAATAAGCTAACTCCAATTTCATTAGTACAATTCAAAAACAGAAAATGGGATGATTGGTGTTCAAGTATTGAACTTTTAATTTTTGATCTAATAATTGTGAATTGTACATTAATTGTAAATTGATTCTCGTCAGCAGGTTTCAACCAATTTTTGAAACATGGTAATAAAAACATATTAGTTCCTTACAATATTATTTATTTTATATTGAATATTTACAATATATCATGGTTTACCATTTTGACTAAAAAAAATTAGAACAAAATAATTCTTCGCGCGATAAACTCGCGTATCGCCAATCAGACGTAATATGTGCATCCACAGTATGTAACTTAACTTACAGAGGATAGGCTATAGCTGTGTACACATACCTAGATTAGCTTCAAAAGAGAAATTTATGTGAGTCTCTCCAGCTTCACATACTCATTAGAATGAAATTTCATCAAACTAATACTTACTAGGTATATGTTGAATAATAAACTATATAATAATAGAATATTAGAATGTTTATTAATATCAGATTAAATAAACAGACGATGCTGCAGCCACTATTGAAGATATAACTCAAAACAAAAAGGAATATCTAACCAAGGTCACCCCGTGTTGTTTTTGTTAACAGTGTTGTTATTCAGAGATACTGAATGTTAACGATAAATCCACTACAGTTACATCATAGTACGGACCACGCGATATACGCTGATAAGTTAATTTTAAAACAATTATTTAAAAGTCATTAAAGTTTTATGTGTTCTTAAATCATATATCTCAAATATTCTGTAATTCAGAAGCTGGAATTCATTTCGGCATTTTTTTAAATAAATAGTACCAGACAATAGACTTAATCAATTGGTTTATCGATTTGTTTTTCAGTTATATTTTTTTAGATAGTAATTTTTAACCAGTACTTTGAAAGGATTTTTTTCATTAGATACTCTTAAAAGGAAATCTCTAATTTTTAATTTTTAATTGTTATTAGTATATTTTGTGTGATATTACTATTAGTTTTATTTATTATATTTATTTTGTATTTTGTACGATTTTGTGTAATTAACAAAAATTGTATCGTCTACAATAATGAATAGGTACTCGATAATGATAAAATAATGATAAATAAAATTATACTTAATTTATAAGAACATCATATGGGAGTATGTTAATTGCTTTTATCGTTCATGTTAATTTCATAATAATAATGTTGAATCATATTTGTCTACGTCAGTTAAAAATACAAAACACGGATCATTTAGATTTTAATTATTTTAGTATTTAAGATAAGGATTTCTTTTTTGTAGGTTTATGTATAATGCGCCACTGGCCTTATTAAGTTTTTTTAATGAATTTTTAATTATTAGATTTTAATAGAGGTAACTGTTCAAGTGAATTTTAAACAGAGGCTTGACAAAACTTGTTAACTAGATAATTAAATTATAATTATGTTTAGCCCAATATGAAGTATTCTATGAAAATAAAATATTTTTTCTAAAATATTGCTATCGGTTCATTGTAGTTTAGCGTCAACACATTTCGTATCTTGTATGAAAATTTATTCAATAAAATACGTCCATGGCAAATCTTCACAGCGGCCGCTACGTCATCGCTTTGGCTGTTGTTCAAATACAAGTGCCTTAAAATATTTTTTCAAAAGATTAGTATTTATGTTTTTCGATATTACAAATTATCTGTTTAGGCCATTTTCTGTGTTAATCAGTGTGTTATATAATCATAACATCAGCCCATTAACGTTCACTGCTAGACTTTTTTATTAAGCGACCTCCGCAATCGTCCCCTCCATTTTATTGAAGTCTTCAGTCTAGTAACCAACGAAGGTCTCCGTCGTCTCCACTCTAATGCCTGGGCCACGAAACCAACATTTGAAGCGAATTCGCTTAGCGCTGCAAGCGTCAGCATCGATCTTCAAAAATTTCGATACAATTTCGATAAAATTATAATAAATTGAAACAATTAAACACAAATATTTGCATGTCCTTGTCGGGTAGAACATATAATATTGTACTGTAGCTGCTGTGCATATATGAATTAAGATCTTATAGATATGTGTTAATGCAAATAAATATTTAATTATTTATTATTTCTATTCAATCAAGTAGATATTAAGCAGCGTGACTACTGGCACGTGCTGTCTTGAGGCAGACTACCCTTTTACAGAAGCCAAAATAGAAATCTCTGTCGTTTTATTTCGTCTCTTCTTTGTTGTTCTTGGCCCACTGCGAACTACGACATTCTTCGTGTTTATTAAACATTATCATAAAAATATTAATCTCATAATTTTGGCAGATTAAGGCAGGTTTAAGGCATAATAATAATAATATAAAAAAAAACAAACAAAATCAAAATATTAATTTATCAATTAGGTTTCTCCAGAAAACTATCAATTCCTGTGCTTGTGATGCTTGTGTTATAGGCGACGGTAGCCACCTACCATCAAGTGGACCGTCAGCCTGTCTGTCGACCTTAACATAAAAAAATAAAATAAAAAAAATCATAAGGTTTTATAATTCATCTTTTTGGTTTCAAATCCATTAATTTTGGCAGCTTTAAGCACATACTAAGAATCTCTCAAAGGGCACATATAATTTGACTTCGTTAACATAATCAATGTCAACATAACTTTTCATTTAACCTTTTTTTTTTAAGTTTATTTTAAACCTCGTTTTTTAATCTATATTTATTAAAAAATTAAATACATTATGTATTTTTCCAGAGACTAGTGTGCACCAAGCTTTACGATGTATCTTATAAAATGTATAACAATATAAGAAAATTCATTGATAAGTGATATCGTAGAATACGATTATAAAGTGAAACGAATTGTTATCAACAAGGTGACCCAATGCAATTTAAATGCAAAGGTGCCCCCTAATTGACGTTCAGCTTTCCCAAATAATATATGTTAACAGGGGTCAGTAACTTGTTGGTACTTTGATATTTTTAGTAAAGAGTCAAGACAATCACGAATTCTACAAAAAAAATAACAGTATTATTAGTTAAGCAGGACTTTAGGTATAAAGAAATATTTTCACAGTTTTGTAATATGTACTGTGGTTTAACTATGTAGAAATGATTAAACCGAAACAAACTTTGAGTTTTAAGTTTATGAACTTAAAACATGCTCCAAGTTCGTGGAGAAAAGAAACCCAACTTGATTAGTTGTACTCAAGACAAGAAGAGCTCACATCTTTTTTCTATGTATTCGTAGTTAGTTTGCATGAAAGGGTCAAATGATTCTCAAGTTTATCATTTATATCTCTATACATACATAGAGTCGTATTCTTCATTGCTGAAGGTCGTGCCCGATCTAAAATGCTTTGGTGGCATCGACCACGAGCTGTTTCCATTCCACCCTGTCCTTGAGGCCTTTCTCATAGCCTTCGCAACTGTAAGGCCTGTAATTATTTCATAATACCATATTAACCAGTGAAAAATTTCATCAAGTAATTAATAAAAATTCTAACATTGTTGTAGCAAGGCGCACTGGGTTCCAAGGTTGATTGATCATTGATCGTCTGGCGGAAATAAACTAAACGAAAAGCGAAAACAGCACCATGCGTTGAATTTCGGTACGTGACTAAATTAAGTAGGTATGGATAGGGATACATTACTCAATCACCGAAACGCAACAGTACACCTGATTTTATTTGTGTGGTCTTCTGTAAGGAAATGGTTACTGCCGCCAGACGAGCTGCCCGAATGACTGCGAAACGCATTGTGATTTGCCATTACTGACTTACTTCTTATTTTGTGTTGTTAAAGAAACACAAAAATCTGTCGTTTGTAAATGTATTATTGTTTTCATTTTGAGAGTTTTTGAATAAATGCGTTAACACTTATAAAACAGGGACGCAGACAATGTAGCGGGCAAAAACTAGTGTATGAACGTTATTATTAAATTTATTGTATTTCAAAACTAATAACTCATTTTGTACAAAAACACAAAATGCTGCCTTTGAAACTAATCAAGTCAATTTTGTCAATCAATTTATGTGGGTTATCAACTGACCTACGACGCGCGTTATTCATTTGGGAATGACGTCATAAACGCTGTTTGAGAGAAGAATAGAACGCAAAATGGAGAACATCGTTTATAAATACTCGGTACTCACTAGACGGTCGGATATCCCGCGGGGCACCGATGTCGTGTCATAACCATTGTACTTATATAGTCTTTGGTCATAATGTCCCAGCGACCCCGCCCATCAACGGCCGCGCTAGAATGTCGTTGGGTTTTAGCCGGTAAGAAACCGACATAACCCCGCAGTGACCCCTACACTGCTGGGTATCGAAGAGGTTTTACCAACGTTAAAAAATACATTTAGTTATTTAAACATGTATGTAGTGAAGTTATTAATCTACTTTATACAGTCGCCTTAACGCTTCATTTTTTTAATTTTTTTAAAAATGTTTAAAAAAAAATTAACTCCAGTATTTGCTCTAAACTAAGGAACTAAGGAATATCGTCTTCTTTCACTGTTAAGTTGCCCCAAACTTCACCGCTGGTAAACATAATCCTTGACGTATCACCATTCAATACGATCCGATTTTTGCTTCGCCGTCACTTGCCATTATTTTGTTCTAATATGGGGTCTGATTGAGGTCCAAAACCTGATTTTGAGGTTCAAAAACTTCATTTCAATATACCTACTTAAGTAAAGATCAAATTTTATTACAACAGTTCTTTGCTTCAAATAAGCGTAGTTCTCACTGCGCCCCTAATACGCAACCACCATAGGTACCTAATAATCCGAATATAATATAATTAAATAATAACATTAACTTCAAAATTAAATCTCTCATTGCTTCCCATAACCCAATACATTATTTTTAAAAGCTGCAGTAAACTTAATGGGATCCTAAATAACTCTCGTCTTAAGGGATGAGAAATGCCATGGGTAATCAATACCTACAGTTTTAGGTCGAATTTAATAAAAAGTTTCTTTGATATTTTCTTAAAGTTCTTAAACTTTCTCCCAAACAAAGTATTTAGGGTTTCAGTGTTGAAAAAGTAATAGATAAGTACTTAAGTATAGATAAGTACTTTTCGCATTCATAATATTATTATGAATAATGCTTGTAATAATTGAAGGTACATAATATTATTGTTAAGTTTACTTAGCTTTAGGCGAAATAGATCGTATAGTAAGTCCTTTATAGGAGGGCGTATTTAGTGTCGAAGGCGCTTACGCAAGCCCCCTTATCGATTGGTCGTGCCCGCGTCGCTTACTTCGCGCTAAACAGGTCGTTTACCCCGACCATTCACGGCAACATTTGGAAACTGTATGGACCAGCTGCATTCAGATATGCTTAAAAGCCATATTCACTTTATCAGCTAAGTACACTCCGTTCTAAGTAACAACCGACTAACATTTAACAAATTCACAAGCAAAATATGGCGTCTGGCGTCACATTTGATAAGGTGTATAAATTTTCTTCTTTTGTTTACCAGTCGTAATACGACGTATGACAAGTAGTTATGTCTCTACATACATAATATTTTATCGCGTTATATAATATTATTGGAGTCAAGGTTTAGACGTAATGCGAGAAGTGTTTCGGTTCGCATCGCTCAGTCCCTGGAAAACATTACGATTTTGACACGCCACAAAACGAAGCAGTTACATTCACGCCATCCACACTTCCACGTACGACACATGAAGCTCCATAACACAGTACAGTCGAAAATAAATTACTATTGTCAACAAAATTATGTTTTCCTTGAAATAAATTAAACTTTAAAAAAAATTAAGTAATTTCCAACTTTTTTTTTTGCTGGCATCTTTTTATTTTTCTCCTTATTACGTGACTGAAATATTGCAGCTTCTTTCCCTTTATCTGTCTTATTACAACTATTTTCTCTGTAGCCATGATATGCCAAAATGTTGATATAATATTTAAATATGTGAAGGTTTATAAACGCTGTCCGCTTCTGTCTGTTTCTCCGCTAATTTCTTCAAAACCACGCAACAGATTTTGATACGGTTTTCACTAACGAGAAGAGCGATAAACGAGTAAGGTTGTATTTAATAAAAACCTGCAGCGGTTCACCAGTTTTATATAATTTTATATTTACATGTAGGTATGTAGTATTGATGCAATGAAATTTTATTGTTGTAATACTTGTAATCGGATTTTTTGAGCAACAATCAATTTGTACTTGATATTCGTAGTAATAATGTATGCAACATTTCTTTTTAATTTCTTTTTTTGCAAGTATAAAAGCAAAACTCGAACGTGCTTGGCATTACAATAATACAAAGTCCATTTTCTTTGTGAATTGCTGACTGTTTCATTATCTCTCACTACACATATGAATCATAACTTTATGATTTATTGCTAACTAGTTATAGCCTGCATCTTCTTCCGCGCTCTTTCTCCTTAGGTGCTAAAACATTTAAGTATTCTATCTATACATTTTCACTTTTTTACTCTCAGATGATTTCTCGGGAACAGTACTTTTTTCTGGATGATACGTACATTATGTTCTTCTCTGTAACCCTGACAACGTATATGCAAAAGTTTACGATGATCGGTTGAGTAGTTAAGCCGTGAAAGCATATTAAAAACAAATTCATTTTCGCATTTATAATATCAGTTAAGATAGCAGCCGATTTTTTTAACTGAGTTATTTAACAAAGCTTAACAAGAGGCAAACTGTATTTGCCACATGCCAATTTGTCGATAAATAAAATAATTGGCTTTTGTTTTAGTCGATGATTTTAAGGTAGTGTTCACACTATATACTTTTATATGTATATTGTGTGTCGATGTACTTTTATCTACCTATAAGTGGCACGCAAATCTGCAAAAAAGTCTTAATAAAGACGAACGTAAGGAAACCAGAAATATAAGCACCTACAAAAACACTACAATATCTAACAAAATTGATCTCAACAAAATCTCAATAATTAATACTAAGTATAGCCACTTTAACTGAGCTGCACAATTAACTGAAGGACAATTTTAATCTGCAAATAATGTCAAGGTAAGCCATAGGCCATCCGCTTTAGACAGCGTAAGCCATAGGCGCCCGTAGAAAAATTAGGCAGCATATAGTCTAAATACCAAAAAAAATTCATGAATGCGTATAATTTCATTTCTTAACTAAGAATTGTAAGTTGTAATTGAACAATAAAAAATAATCGTGAGAATTAAAAAAAAACCTTATCGAAAAAGTTATCACCACGATGTTATGTGTACTGAGGGTAAAATGGGTCACCTACTTTTATGCTCATTGAATGTCTCCTTGAGTATTATTAATTTTTCAACATATCTACATAGTATTTTTATATATAAACAATTCATAATATATTATTGTGCACATGTCGTGGCAATCGTAAAAATGATACGGAGCCATCTGGACCTCACATAATTATATTAAGGCTACTTGACTCCGATGTCACGGACAACCAGATAACGAAGATATCCTAGACAATGATTTTACAAAAAAATAAATAAACCAATTATGAATTATGTAAAATTGATAATATCGACTTTGTACTACACAAAGAGTTGTACGTGTACTCAGTAGGTTACTATATAGCATAGTAATCACTTCTCAAATACGTGATGCGAGTTTGTTTACTTAGAGAAAATGTCTTGCCTACAATGCAATTATTAGAACACAATAGACATGCTTATCTATTTGTTAATCTTTAGAGTAGATCAGGCATTATTAGTATGTTATATTATTATAATTTTTTTAAATGTTAATTCATATATATAATTAATCCTTACATATTATAAAACAAAGTCCTCCGCCGCGTCTGTCTGTTTGCGATAAACTCAAAAACTACTGCACCGATTTTCATGCGGTTTTCACCAATCGATTTTTTTATTCGTGTACACTTTTTCTTTTTATGCATAAAGTTTTATATTTTGGAACAAAATGGGAAAATTTTAAGACTATATATATGCATTTGAAGAAGAAGTAATATAAAAATAATGAAAATAATATTTGATTTCATTATTAATAAATTTTATATTAACTACCTTTTTACTCTGTTTTAATTTAATTACTCTGCACACTATTTTAATACCGATTTATAAATTGACATATGACTTTTTGACTTTACAGCAATCTCTGAGAGAGTATCTTGAGCGTCGCGTCGTCTAGACTAGACGATTACATGTTGACGAGAGGGAACGCTAACGTACTGCCGGCCTTTCTACTCGTAGAATTCTTTACACCTCTCGCTTTGAATATTTATTTAAATACTAATGTATCTTTAACTTTAACTTAATTAAAATTCCATGAAAGCCTTTTATTATGTTAAGGTCGGTAGACAGGTTGACGGTTGGTGGTAGGCTACCGTCGCCTAGAACACAAGCAACGCCACAGATTCTGCAAGTGCGCTGCCTACTACGGTAGGATTAAGGATAAGGGATTGGAAGGGGATAGGGAAATATGCAAACGCTAGACTGGCTGCCCAAATGACCTCGAAACGCACTGTGCCCTGCCACTACTTTCCAGATCCATACGAAAGCCAACTTTCAAAAGTTCGTTTCCAAAGTTGACCCTGCCAGGAATCGACCCCGGAAATCCTGGAACAGAGCGTTAAGGCAAGCACCCTAACCACTCATCCAAAGGGCTCGTCAACTCAACCAGTAACAAAATAATTTAATTGTTCTTTACATCTGCTGTAAACATTCGTAGCATTGTGTATTCTTTGTATGCAAAGAATTTTTATTTATTTTTTCAATGGAAAAAAATAAATGTGTCACAATGTAAACTTTATTAATTCAATATAACGTCAGGAAATTTATAAGAGCTACGTATAACATAATAATTCACGAGGTGTTGTTAGTAGAAATGTGTCAGGCGGATGACGCATTGCCAATGCAAGCATTTTTTATCTTTTCAAATGTCCTTAACCTTATTTCTTTGTAAAATATCGCAACGATTCTCTTAGTGTTGGTCAATTAAATAATAAATTACATGCGACCAATCGAAGAGATGTGAGTGATGTAAAGATAGAAAAAAGATTTGTGAAAAATGGTGGACGAAGAGTTTCGGAAGAAAAAAGTCAAGATCAAGATCCTGAGAAGAAACCCCGAAAGAAACTTAGAATACCATTCTTTTTGTCATCTTTAAAATAATAAATATAACAATAACAATTATTACAATTGAAGCAACATCCTAGTAATTGTCATTAATGCGTGATTTAAGCTTGAAATAATGTAAATAAAACCGATAATAGAGTTTAAATAAACTAAGAAGAAATAATTTTTAATAAGGGAGGCCATCTGCACCTCTGTCTATCTATTTTGGTAATAAGAAATCGAATATTAAAATTGTTTTTGTTCTGGTGACTAAGAAAAAAATATTACAGAGGCTTCGGTAATGAATGTTGAATGTGTGAAGCACATTAAAAATTTCTATATTCAGATAAATAGGACCACATAATATATGTATATTATTTCCTTGTGTTCCACAGCTGCTTCCGAGGTAGTGAATCTTATACCTTTAAATTTATTTTGATTTTATTAGAATAAAGCGAGTCATGATCATGATCATTTCAGACGCAGGACGTCCTGCTGGACATAGGACATAGAATTTTCCAATCAAAAGCTGCCACGATCCACTGTCTCGTCTGTCTGTCCATTTTGTGGGTCCACTTTTAGTAAGGGACGCTTTTCGTAAACTTTTTCTAAGTTTGAATGTACTATAAAATTAGTATTTAACATTGTGTATTTATTTTAAATCCTTAGAGGGTTAGGATAAAAGTTTGTTAAAAATTGTTACATAAAACATTCATAAAAACAAGATTTTTTTAAATTTTTTTTATATCGCGATCCATATTTGCCAACTCTCCCATACATGTGTTTTCTGATCTCACAGTCGGCAACATTTAACAAAAGGAACGCTGAGCAATCAATTTATTTAATCGAGATCACGCTGGTATTTCACCAATAACTGGGACACTCACGCGTTTTAACTAATTTCACTTTTTATTTCCAACTAAGCACGTTTCAATATTCACATTTCATGTTCAATATTCATGTCAAAGTCTGAAAAACAAAGTGTATAGCAACAATTCTTTGGTCTGAAGACAATTCGCTCAGAACAAGACAGACGTATGAGATGTGATACACAATTTTAGAATCTTCTTCAATTACTGAGAGACTATTATATAGTATTACTAGTGACCTACACCCGGCTTCGCCCTGGACCAATTTTTATATACACAAACCTACCTCGTTTATCCCTCTTTCCATAAGTGAAAACCGAATTAAAATAAAGAATCCATAGAGGATGCTCTCTCGAGTTTTTTTTTTTTTTTTTTTTTTTTTTTCAATATATTTTATTTAGCCACATTGCATTGCCGTTTGCACCGCCATTACAATTACAATAAAAAATAGGCCCTAAAAACAGTTTTTTGACAATATTATCTCCTTTCCAATTCATTTTACGATAAAAACAATAATTTAAAATTATGTTTTTTTTTTAGTAAACCATAAAAACGTTATCATTTGTAAAGTAAAGTACATATCTGAACTTGTTTATTTTTTGGAATAAATTTGGGCTTAAAAATACTTAATATATACTTAAAAATTAAGTGTGTTCATTTGCATTATGTTGAAATTCGCTAGCAAATTTACACCTAAAGATTCATGTCAAGGAGTATATTATCGAGGATAACTAAATAGTAAATACACCTGTACGATGACGTCGAATGATACGCAAGACAATGTTTGCTCCGAGAGCGATGACCCAATTCACGTAAAACAGTTCACGTCGGACGCTATTTATTTAATCAGTTTTTCTTTTATATTCGCACAATGCGATTGCTCTATTGTAGCGTTCCTGCGTTTGATAATACCTACCTTCAAATTTAATATACAAAAGACTTTTACTGTACAAGTTTTATTTACAATCGATGTAATGGTTACTTTAGATACTTAGCTGTGAACACTCAGATGGCTTAGGTGATTATTTTAGTTTTCTTATTACTATTTAATATTAATTAAAAGTATCTGTATATATTTATATATATATCTGTCTGTATATTTTTTTATATAATTCTGTAACTGAACATGTTCAGTGTTGTGTTGTGTTCTATGAGTTTGTGTTTACACCAATGTTAATTTAAATGTAACATTATATTGTTAATAAATAAATAAATATAAAAAGTATATAAATACAATTTTGATTTTTTTAAATTCAATAATTAAAGAAAAATCAAAAACAAAAAGAATGATCATGTAACAGCAAAAATGGCGTTGGAATGGACACATGATTAGACAAAACATGAATAAATGGACTAAAGACATTGTGGAATGGTACCTGAGAGGATCATTACGGAAAAGAGGAAGACTTCATCTCAGGTGGACAGATGACCTGGAGACCTGGATACTTTTTTTGTAAATTAACTTCAGCAATAAAGGCTATTTTTATTTTATTTCATTATTAGTATTTATTCAAATTTTTTTTTTTCATATTTCTATTAAATATTTTAGAAAATAATCTTTACAAAATCTATTAGATTATAAGTAATCTTTATAAGTAAATCTATTAGCTTATAAGTAATCTTTATAAATAAAAAATCTATTAGCTGGTTTAAATAATTTGTATTTTAAAATATTTACTTTTTGACAGCAACTTTAGAATTACCTAATTGAAAAAAACTGACCCGTGTATTAAAATTTTGATGCCATTGAAATAGAATTATAGAAACAATATTTATTATAGAAAATTCTAAACAAACGCATCTTAACCCATGTTAAAGAGTTAAATGTTTTATTTTAATGTGACCTTTATAAACTGACTTGCTTTAAACCATGTATACCTGTTCAAATGTTATTAAAATAAATTCTGCATAGTTTTCGTAAAAGCTTTATAAATGAAGGTGACGCTAAAACGCATTATTTCTTCATATACTTAGTTGTTATCAATATTATTTGCGTTCATGAAATAGGTCACTAGGCGTCGAAGGGAAATTTTTGATATTCTATCGTAATTATTGGATATTATCAAAACCGATGACAACATAATAATGGTAGTGGAATTTTAGTAGTTGCAATACCGAAAGACGATAACGACCTCAATAAATCTATGCTACGATGATAAAAGGGACGGTCGTTGATCTTTTGGCCAAATGAAGTAATATTCGCAGTTCGCATAATGTGCGTAACTATCCAGTTCACTATTAACATACACATAAATAAATAGAGACTTTACATTAATAAATTACGCAGAATATTCGTGTCTATGAGTAATAATATTCAGCATATAATATGCTGTTATTTCACAGTGGTTTTCTGTGAGGGAGTGGTTACTGCCGCCACACTTGCTGTCCGTCTGTAGGTATGTAAGCGAATAATTATTCAAAGATCTAGTATTTATTTTTTATTACTGTACTTGTGTCTAATAATATAAATATTTTCCTTGTTCAACACGTCGGAAATATCTCTCCACTTCGCAACAATATATTTTAACTTTGCTCTGTATGTAAATGTATTAAATGACACATATTAAATAAAATAAAAAAACTCACACAGCTTTTTTTATTTAGAAAAGATGAGACACCCAGAAGATGCCTATTCACTCGAACTTTGAACTTTGAAAGTATTTTAGAAATTGTGATGTTGTTGTTAACTTAAATCATTTAGAATGTTACATGACTTAGACATATTACATTTAATAATTATCGGAACAATATATATATATTAGAGCACATATTACTTTTAATAACATATTTTATTAACAGTAATGTATGTCCTAACAATTTACCAATATTTATATAATCAGGAAAATAATACCTAATTCGTGTTTTTAAACATCATAAAAAAATCAAAAAAAATTTTGCAGTTCAAATTAAGATAAATAACATTGGATGTTATTTAACTTAATACATTTTGTATATATTTATCCTGTTTATTTAATTAGTAATTATTATTTGTGTTTATCTGCAGTTACTTATAATTTATTGATAATTCGCTTTAAGAAAACTCATATCTAATGTTCACACATATAAATTCATGTAAACATCTAAGATATTAATTTTATTGTAGCTTAGTTTTAATCCTCAATATATAATGTTATGAAACATTAGTTTGCGTCAACATTATTATAATTTATAGAGTAAAAACAAGACATTTTAATTTAATTTTTTTTTTGTGTGAAACTGGACAAATATAACATATCTTTTCTTTTTTAGTTACGCAATAATTGCAAATATCTGGTGGAAAATAAAAGTAAAAATATTATATTTCGCCAAGTTGAAGTAGGTATCATTAAAAAAAAATATTATTTAAAAGAATATCCTAAAACATTTATGACTAGGTATTTATAATATATAAACAGTGATTAAAATTTAATGTTATATAATCATATAAAAGTCGTAATAGAAACTTCAGACAAGTAAAACATAGGCTGTGTTTCGAGCTTTTAGACACACAGGGCAGTTTTAAATGTCAATCAAACTAGCAATTTTCTCAACGAGACTCGTCTAAAGTCGAGGTATTGGTTTCCAATTTGATCGTTGGAGACTCTAAATTCGGTGCGAGTGTCGGTTGGAGGTCACATAGCGTATAGAAGTTCGCCCAAGGCTCTCTGGCTCGAGTCGTCGACCCGCCCTCACCTTGCCTCGCGCTAACTTACGCAATTTGTTAATCTTATCGTCTGTATGCACACCCGCGCGACCTCGCCTGCCCCTCGCCGACCCCTCGCCGAATTTCGGCGCCTGCACATGCACCAAATCTCTACTAGAACGGAGTGAGGTCATCGACAAAGTCAACACTTATTATATATTCCGATCCTTATCTCACGGTTTATGTTCAGAAGTTTTCTGAATGGTGTATATTTTTAAACTTATTTGCCAATTATTTATTTATTTATTTATGCATTTCTAGAAAACATAATGCAAGATAAGGCTGTTTCTAAAGAGTCTTATTGGAAAGTTATGGGGAGGCCTCTGTCCAACAGTGGACGTCCCGCGGCTGAAATGATGATGATGATTAATTCAAAATCATAATTCAATACCACAACACAACAAAATACAAATATATATATATAAGTACATATAAAATTCTCGTGTCACAGTGTTTGTAACAAAACTCCTCCGAAACTGCTTGACCGAATTTTATGAAATTTTTTGCCCTCCGGACCACCTGTACCATTAGACAGTACCATTGGTGGTACAAATGGTACTGATTTATCCCATTAGTACCAGGGAAATAAATACAAGCGTGACACTCAACATTACTTCAATAAAAAACGTGATGGTACAATTGTCACTACTTTATTTTATTATATTCGGTAGGTCTGAGAATAGGTTAAACTATTTTTTTTATACCCCTAAGTGATAAAGGTGGCCCACCCCAAAAAAAATTTTTTTTTTTTTGGCTAAACAACGGTCAGCTAGTAACAATATACGTAGGTGGCTTCTACTGGCAGGTAGAAGTCATATTTATTAAATTTTATTAAGGCAGGTCAAAATAGTTTTTTTAATTTCATTTGAGTGTTGTAAAATTGATAAGCCAACTGCATTCTGCAATAATACACTAGACACCCCATCACTATTAGGCGGCGGCAGAACAGACGGCAAGTAGACTTAATAGGCAGCAGAAATCCTCTTACAGAAGAGCACATTAACATAACACCACAAATGCTGTTATGTTTTGGAGCATGAGTTATCCTATCTCCGCTTTGCCTCTTACCCTTATTCGAAAATAATAACTTAGACACAAACTGATTTGCTGTCACGCTGCAGGCTGTAAATGAACTTCAATTTTAAGTTTTTAAAACGTTTATCTATTCCTTTGAGCAAGAGATTTTATGTACAAACTAAGATATCTACTTGAAATATTAACAAAAAATGCATCTAAAAATTACTACTATAAACGTTATACCCATTATACCAGTTATACCCGTAGGTAAATTTTTCCAACAAATAAACAGTTTAAATTTACAGGTTTTTGTACTTTAACACTGTGATGTAGTCATAAATGTTGGAAAATCCACGCTTTGAAGTTATAAATTTTTTGACACAAAATATCTTCTTCAAATAATTAGAGTATAGGTAAGATTTGTCATAAAATACATTTTGACTTTGAAACGGCTAAAAGTAACGTAAATATAAGTAATTGATGCGAGTAGCACGTACGAAGATTTGTTATGGCAATCGGGTAGTAATGCAAATGAAAGCTGTCTACGCAAGTGCTACGGTTTTCGTAGCAGCAACGCACACCGGCCGGCGGAAAAGCGTCGGAAAGAGGGGCGCCCGCGCCGGTGGGACGAGCCTGCGCGCGCGCCTCCCCGCGCGTATTTATTGGCAAGGCCACGCCAGCGGCATGCCAGTGTGCCGATAACTGTCGAATGCGTTATACAACTTTATACAATACAATCTCAGTGTTACCGCGTAGTACGAATCGCGTGCTGATGTTACGAATTGTTCACTAAATAAACATTTATTTTACGTTGTTAAAAAAATTATATATAAAAATAAACATAGTTAAAAATGTTAACTATGTTTTCGAATTCTAAACTTTTGTGGGGGTTATGGCAAGTGGTAAATTACTGTGTAGCGCGCACGTCGATGACGCTTCTGTTGACTGTCGGAGCGGCGTTGCTTGTACTGCGCCTGGTGAAGTTGCTAAAAGAAATAAAAAAATTGCCGCCCGGGCCATGGAGCCCGCCAGTCGTCGGCTACCTGCCCTTCATCGGAGTTCGCCATAAAACATTTTTGGAGTTAGCTCGAAACTATGGTGCTCTCTTCTCGGCGAGACTTGGCAATCAACTGACTATAGTGCTGAGCGATTACAGGCTCATTAGAGAGGCTTTTCGGCGCGAGGAATTCACCGGTCGTCCGAACACCCCTCTAATGCACACCTTAGATGGTCTCGGTAAGTACCTACAATTTTTTTTAATAAAAATAACTTAAAAAAGTGATAATTAAAATTACTGGTTTACTAAAATTTAAAGAGGAATTTTAACTATGAACATGTGCGTGTGGGAGGTGCGTATGGAAGTTGCCCTCCCGCCAGTTACGCATGCACCTCCTACATGCACGTACCGATCTCGAACTGACCGCCTCATTTTATGCAGGTATCATCAATAGTGAGGGACGTCTATGGAAAAGTCAACGACGCTTCCTTCACGATAAGCTTCGTGAATTCGGAATGACATACATGGGCAATGGTCGCAAAATTATGGAGGGAAGAATTAAGGTATGATCAGTTTTTTTATAGAACAAATTATTTTAATGGTGAAATATAAAAAGTTAAATGTTAAAAAGTGAAACTAAAAGTAAGTTTTCTTTGCAGAATGAAGTGAATGAATTGCTTACACAGCTGTATAGATCGGACAGCGCTCCCATAGACGCAAATCCACTACTTGCACTAGGCGTATCCAATGTAATCTGCGGTATAACCATGTCATTGCGATTTAACCAAGGAGACGAACGTTTTAATCGTCTCAATTTTCTGATCGAAGAAGGCATGCGACTTTTTGGAGAAATTCATTATGGAGAATACGTTCCTTTATATAACGTAAGTTCATTTCCTCAAAATAATATTTAAATTATATAATATTTAAGCATATTCTCATATTTAAATATTGCTCTGTTTGTACTATAAATTCAAAATTGTTTCCAGTATCTACCAGGAAAAGGTGAAGCCAAAGAGAAGGTGATGAAGAATCGAGAGGAAATGTTTGATTTTTACCAGAGTTTGATTGACGAACATCGGGTAACTCTTGACGTCAATAATGCCAGAGATCTTATCGATGTTTATCTTATTGAGATTGAGAAGGCAAAGAACGAAGGCAGAGGTGGAGAACTATTTGAAGGCAGAGATCACGGTTAGTTTTAAAAGATTTAAATTAAATAACTTAGAAAATAATATTCGTTTAATTTATTATTTCGGTATTTTCGGTTATTTTATTCTAAAATATCTATTTTATTATTTCGCAGAATTACAATTGAAACAAATACTCGGTGACCTATTCTCGGCTGGAGTGGAGACGATAAAATCTTCACTTTTGTGGATGCTTGTCTTTATGATCCGAAATCCAAGCGTAAAAAGACGAGTGCAAGAAGAATTAGACTCTGTAATCGGAAGAGACCGTCTACCAACAATTGAGGATATGCCTAATCTGGTATACACGGAGAGCGCAATCTTGGAAACACTGCGAACTTCTAGCATTGTACCTTTGGCTACAACACATTCGCCTACAAAGTTAGTAGATAGTTTTTTTTTGCTTTTACTTGTTAATTAATCAATGAGTTCTAACATCCATTTTTTTTGTTCTACAGAGACGTGTACCTCAACGGCTACAGAATTCCCGCAGGATCTCAAGTTGTTCCACTCATCAATTACGTGCACATGGATCCCAACCTTTGGGATGAACCACAAGAGTTCAACCCGAGTAGGTTCATAGATGAGACCGGGAAGATAAAGCGTCCGGAATTTTTCATGCCCTTCGGTGTAGGAAGACGCATGTGCCTTGGCGACGTGATCGCTCGCAACGAACTATTCGTTTTCTTCTCATGCATAATGCACCAGTTCGACTTGCAAATGGAGGAGGGAGCGGCCCTGCCTTCGCTCGAGGGTATAGTAGGAGCGACTATCGCCCCGGAAACCTTCCACGTGAAGTTCGTGCCGCGATCGCTGGTTGGAGCGGCGCCAGCAGCCGTCCTTCCTGACCACCCGCTACTTCGCCACGTGGGCGCACATTAGCCACCACAACAACATTGCCACTTTATACCCACCAGTATTCTCTGATCACTCGTTTTAGAGTGCATCCATGACCATTTAATTTAAGTTTACTTTTAATTTATAAATAACGACACCGTTTTTGAACGGTGTTCGAGGCTGTGCAAGAAGTGTTCAATTAGTTATAAACCGATGTTAATGCTTTAGTTTTATATTACAAATTCCCATCGTTGATATTATTGTTTTGTTCACGTGTGAAATTGCAGTATTATGATTTACATTCATATTCACGTTAATCTTTGCTAGCAGTTACACGATCGTTGCAAGTCAAACTGTTTGTTTGTATGATGTCAATTATAGGATTATTTATGTTATTTTACAATGCTAAGCATACCAAAATGAACGTTTATTCTAGGTCATTATTTATTAAGTGCACTGTCGGAGGGATGTTTGTGAGTGTGATCTCATGCAAGCTGCGTTAATTTCTTATGTGTTCAATATGTCTATTCATGATTATTAATATTACATTTTGTTTAAGTAAGTAACATTTATGTTTCGGCCGAACTGGCGCGGTGACCGTCGGCGGTGATGGAAACAACTAGAACTGGAAAATGTGTAATCATAGATGAACTTTGAAATATAGTGGTAGCCGATTAGCATTCCATTCGTAATGTACCAACTAGTCTAAGATTTGAATATCTAACAATGTCTTCAATTTAAGCAATATTTAAGTCACCGTTACATTAGTTATTACAATACGTAAATGTGGCTTTGTAAATAACGCATTAGTTTTAGGTGAACCTTACGTTTGTTATTTAAAAAGACTATAATTATACATAATATTTGTATTTTTACATAATATACAAATATATGGAACAATACTTTCCATGAAAACATGTGTGTTGTACCTACAATTTAACAATTAAAAAGCCGTAAAATTATACTACATTTATTGGTTTAATTTTTATCCCTCACTCTTTGATTTGAAAATATTGAACAAATGCTTCTTTGTGAAGTTAAAACTTTGGATTCCTCTTTAAGAAAATAGAGCGAACCAATAAGCTTCACGGTGATGGTCACGGAGCGGATGGAGGAGTGTGAAATTAGGTACACTGGAGAAAGCTAATATTTTTATACACAATACCGTTTGTTTGGCACCCGCACATAAACGTTTGACACTACGTATGCAATATGTAGTTATTTATCTATTTATATAAGGAGAAATAACAACTGCAGTATAAATAAACATAAAAAAATAACAAAAAAAAAGATACAAACTGAATAATATGATACCATAGCCTTAACATTTCTTTCTGAGATATAAATGGTAGATAAGTATTCTACATAATTATACTGTTTTGATTGTGGTTCTGGGGGTTAGATTAGATCTAAGATAAGCTTCTTTCTTAAAGATATATTTTATCTAAATATATTTTAAAAAGAAACATCTTTTTTTATTAAGAAATACTACAATGAATTATGCACAAAATTTTATTAAGAGATTAGTATTTTAAAAAATGCTACTTCTGAAACAAGCGCTCGCATGTATACAACACAAATGGTGCATTTAAGGTGATTCCGACGACTCCTTTCATCTGTTCAGAAGTTGGAGGAGCTGATGACAAACGTACACGAAATCGACGCAACAGCCTCGCTATTAAACCACAAGCCAACATTCTAGAAAGTTCATCGCCTGGACACATACGTTTTCCTGAAAGTAAATTTATATTATATAATTTAATGTATATACCTAATGCCTTTATTTAATGTTAAGGTCGACAGACAGGCTGAGAGTCCACTCGATGAGCGGTGCCATAGCTGCTGGTGCTGTAAGTGCGCTATCGACCATAGAAGGATTAAGGATAAGGGATTAGGAAGGAACAGGACAATGGGCTCTGGCAACCTTTATTCACTCAACGAAACACAACAGCACACATGCTGTTATTTCACGATAGTTTTCAGTAAGGGGATGGATACTGCCGTCAGGTAGGCTGCCGAAATGACTGAGAAACGCAGTGTGCAGGCCATTACTTTCAAGATCCAGGCTAGAACAAACATTGAAAATTTCATTTCCAATTTGGGCCTGCCGGGAATCGAACCCGGGACCCGTGTGACAGAGCGTTAAGGCAAGCACTATATCTTGGAGCTTATAGGTAAAATATATTTTAAACAAAACAAACAAGAGTAAAAATAAGTTGCAAGGAATACATACGAGTAGTATACAAATATTACATTAAACTCTTTATAATTAAATAATATAATAAAAGTATAATTTTGTACCTGTTTGAAAAGGAATAAATTCTTGGGGCTTAAGCAAGTTCCCGTCAGAATCTAAAAACCTGCTTGGCTTAAACTGATCCGGGTCTTCCCAAATATTTGGGTCCATATGGACGGCCCATAGCAACGGTACGATCATACAGCCTTTCGGTATTTTATAGTTGCTTATGAACGTTTCCTGAAAAGTAGGTTAAAACTATGATAAAATATCTTTAAAATAAATATACAAGCGACCCGCCTACGGCATCGATTGTATATAAAAAACTTCCTCATTAATGGCTCTTTCAATTAGTGGAAACCGTATCAAAATTCGTAGGGTCATTAATAGAAGAAGTAAGCGGAGAAACAGACAGAGACAGACAGCGACTTTATTATATAACTAGCTGTTGCACGCGACTGCGTCCGCGTAACTTTATAAAATATAGCCTATGTTACTCGCTGATTATATAGCTTTCTATAGGTGAAAGAGTTTTTAAAATCAGCCACGTAGTTTTTGAGTTTATTCACCACAAACATACTAAAATACAAATCTTCTCTCTTTATAATATTAGTATAGATATGTAGAAAATGTAATGTGTGGATTAGATTATCAAGGTACACTAATTACAACTATTCTAATACACAAATGCAGCTCAAACTCTGTCGATATAGTAATAAAATAAAAAGGGTTGTTTATGCAGTAATTTACTTTTAATTGCACTTATTTTTGGAGATCAATATATATTTATTAATTTACGAAAATGTGAAACCTTTGTTTCGTAATGTAAACGATAGACAATGAACAATATTGTTGCCCTCCGAATATTCCAATAATATCAAAACTTTCAAAGATATGATTGTTTTTTACACACGTAGAGAATAAATAACTCTATATAAAAAAAAATGGCTGCTAAATATTGGTTGGCCTCAGTATGTAGTGTACTTGTGTATTAAAATAGTTGTAATTTATGTTATTTAAAAAGGAAGCAGGCAAAAACTGGATGGTAAAGGCTCGTGATCGCAAATTGTGAAAAAAAAAAAGCTTTCCACAAAGCTGAAAAGCAAGACAATCTTTAGGAATCGGTTTCAGGATTGTATAATATTTCATTTTAATAATATAATATACCTAATATATCTAATACTTACTTACATAATATATAACTGATATAAAACTTAAAGATTGTTAAATAAAGGCTATAATAATAAATAAATTAAAAAATAATTTATTTGAATAGATTATCGTTAGTTCACAACCGGACACACTGTGTGTATGAGTTAAAACTTAAAACAAGCATAATTAATTCCTAAATAGGTAATATACTCTTACTTACTTGTAAAGACCCGTGTGGGACTCCCACAGGTACAATCGATCGAATACGTTGAGTTTCAGAAAGGGCAGCCATCAGGCGAGGCAAGCGTGAGTATTCTATTTCAACTTCCTCTGGATACACCGACAGTACTTCTTTACGAATTATCTCCTGTATATCATAGAAAATTCATTTAATTACCTGCGTGTAAAAAGATGACATTAAATAATTGACTTCAACCTACTCCGTTTGAGTTTATTACTCAGTTTTAGAGCTGACAGGTTTTTTCTACAATATACTCGTACCTGGGTGTATTGAAAAGTATTCGGCCTGATATAGATCCACTCAGTTAGATCTAAGATTTCCTTTAAAATCCTTATAATATTTTAACGTATAATTTTATTTACAAATTTTGATATTACTCGTATTTGAATTTACTAGCGGTGTCCGCGACTTCGTCCGCGTTAAACGATGAAAGGTACCCTATGTCCTTTCTGGTGTCCCAGACAACGTGTATGCAAAATTTCAGTAGATGTATGAACATCCATTCATCCATACATCCAAACATACTTTCGCATTTATAATATTAGTACGGATAATAATAAAAAAAAATTGAAATTTTAATGATAAATTATTTTATTATAATAATTAGTTATTTAAAGAAGCTATTCTTATTAACAGTAACAGTTACATCTGAGCAATGTTGAGATCCGCCATTATCCGACAATTTTTTGTCAAGAATAAATTTGTTAAAAACAACAAAAACCCGCAAAATTTCATACACTGCGTAAAAAAAAAAAAACAAATGAAAGTCGTACTTAAATAAAACTCTATTAAACACCTTCTTTTTTCAAAATACAATTTGTATTAGACGAAATAAGAAAACCTTTTATGTTATTCTACCGTTTTTTGCGTTCCTCTAAATATGTCTATGAGTATTATAGGTAATACAGTCAAGATGAAATGAATATACCAGAATTCTATTATCAAAATATACCTGTTCATCCTGATACAGCGCCATATAGAGAAAGAACCAACCAAGGGTCACCGAAGTGGTGTCAAGGCCGGCTCCAAACATGTCTGCCATAAGATATAGCAATTGCTCATCACTCATGTAACATTTTGAATCATCGTCATTGTCAAATCTCTTTTTCTGTTCCAATAAAAAGCTGTCTAATATGCAGTCTTCCTTAGTGGGAATTAATATTTGTGGATCAAAGTAATGCTCTTTAGTATTCGAAGCGATTTTACTGTATGTGATACACTTGATGTGACCTTCAGGGTGATCGTTAAAAATGTTCGCGTGTAAAGGGTATTCAGCCCCGCTTGGCCTTTCTAATCCCAGCATTTTGCGACGTCTGGCCACAATGCTTGCGTATAATCTTTGAGTTTGTGCATGACCACGAGTTATTACTTCCATTGCTTTTCGCGTAGACGATGAAAAGAACCTAAAAACAATTTATTTTAATAATAATTTGGTTTTAGTTATGGCGGACATACTATATGGTGCATAATAAGTATGTAAGATGTGTAGACGGTGAAAAGCATCTAAAAAATGATTGATTTTAATAAGAATTTGGTTTTTGTTATGCCGAACATACTATAATTTACTTAATATGTAAGATGTGTAGACGGTGAAAAGCATCAAAAAATGATTGATTTTAATAAGAATTTAATAAACTAGGGAGATAATTTGGTGGTAGTACCACACACTTACAGAAGACAACACACATGCGCTGTTTTATTAAAGTTTGTGATTACTCGGTGAGATGCTAGAGTCTAAGTCTAAGGAATAGGGGATAGAGACAAGGTCTTTTACCTCTTATTACCATAATAGTCGACAGCACACAATTTTATGGATATGTTTATAGGCGACGGTAGCCACAACTGAACCAACTACCAGCTTAACTATCACTAGATATTAAGGTTTTACAATATCAAAAAACCCAAAAAGTTGATATATTACCTTAAAAAGGGCAAAAAATTTACGGCGCCTGCTATCCCCATTTCTTCAGAACCCTCTTTCTGTATTTTCCGAAACCAACACCAAGTCTTATCGTTCGCAGGAAACTTGAATCCAAAGACGATTTCGTTAACTGCATTAGCTTCACAGTCGTTCATCAAATCAAGTAAATCCAAAGGAGAATCTAGAGACGAGTCTATATTCTGGACATAAAATTAATAATATTTACCCTTAGTTGGCAAAACAGCGGAAAAAAACAAGGATAAGCGATCGTGTTTTGTTTGGTCTGTAGTACTTCGCAACATTTGTCAGTGACACTCAAAGGTCACTTTCAAGAAACACTTCAAGCTTCAAATGAGTTTTTGTTCGCTCATTTAATTTTGTTAAGTCCACGGGCACCTTTACAATTTAACACTTTTTTCTTACAACTCCTCAAGTTGTCTTTAAAAACCGGTCGTTAAGTGAATGAAAACCTTATAGAGCAAAAAACATACAACATAGGTATTTAAGTATAACTTTTTTATGTGAAAGCGTGACTGACAGTCTATCAATTCAGTTGTTGCCTATGATACTGTATAACCTCGACACAATGAAAACGTCGATAAAAGGATTCGGCTTCCCTTACATTCCTTACACACGCCTCAAAACACAACAGCACATGTGCTTCTTTTCATTAAGGTGGTCTTATGTAAGGAGCCGCTATTGATCTAAATATACTTATATAGTCTTTGGGAGCCCCCCGTTTACTGTAGCTAGAATTGTTGCCCAAATCATGTGTCTTGTTTAATTATTTCTATTCGTTAGTACAGTCGGGGTACGAAAACCTTTGTCAGTTTTACATTTCATTCCTATAGCAAATCGTAGAAGTACCTTTACAAACTAAAGCACTAAGCAAACAACTGACTGATGTTTGAAATGAAGTCTCTTGGCCTGACTGATAAAATTGCTCTGATCCAAGACTTTGCATAGGTAAAATTTGTATTTCATTATATAAAGAGGTTTTTTTTATATTGATTCAATAATTTTAATTCGTCTAGTTACCAAAATGTATCCTTGTATATATACTCAGTATCACAAGTTTCTTTCTTTAACCCAAGCAAAAGCAGCAAGAAAAATACTTCGAATAAATTCTAAAACATAAAATTTATGTCTGACTTCAACAGTGGGTATTTGCCAGCAGACGATGCAAAATTTGTATTACTATTTTATACTCACTTTTCTCTTGAGAGGGCAGGCTGTATTTCACAGCTATAAACTATCCGTCTGGTTACGCTTTAGTGAGTTACGTCAGATTTAGAGAATACAGTCTAGACATTTTCTGGTACAGAAAACTTTGAGAACAATGTGAGAACAATGTTGTAACGAAACTTGGGGAAGGTCTGTGTCTAACTGCAGAAGTTTAAAGGCCGTAAATAATAAAATATAGAAGAATTTTAACACACACCTGAATTAATTCATAAGTACAAGTGGCAATACGCTTCTCTAATTTATCACGAGAGACGCTGTGTTTACTCATTCCAAAACTTTTAAGCCACGATTGTACCAACTTTCTTTGATCTTTCCACAGGGCTCCTTCGGCACAAATTATGCCTACAAAAAAAAATAAAAAAAAATAGAATTTCTTCTTTTTCTTATTGGCTCTGGTACGAGTCTATTAAACACAACAGTACACATGCTGTTATTTAACGGTGGTCTCCTGTAAGGAGGCTTTACAATATATGAATCCGAATCGCTTGAATGTAGTATCTTGCTACTACTAAAACAACTAGACGAGTACCAAATTTGAAAAATTCATTACTGATATTAGCCCAGCCCTACTCGCAAAAAGAAAGGTTAACATAATGAAAAGTCTTCCTAGTAAGAAAGTAATCCTAATAAAAATCGCCATCTGTAAAAAGTTCAATAATTATATTATCAATTTGATTATTAGAAGAAAGGACAGAAATATTTTTTTTGCATCCTACAGTCATACATTGAGCAGCCCGTCTGGCGGTAGTAACCACCACTTAGATAAGATCAATAGTACTTGTTCTATTGTGTATAGATGTCAGGGCCGTTTTATCCTTTTCTTATTTCTCATATTTTATTCTATAAAGGTCGGCTCTTGTGACAGTAAGCCATCCATCATCATGCGAATCGTTTATCTATCTTCCGATCTTTATAGACATACAGGTGTCCCATAGAACTTTACTAAAACTAAACTATTCGCGTTCTTTTACATATAAAAAAAATGGTCTCAGTAAAAATCTCACGGATTGGAAGATTTTTGCATCTTTATGTTTTTTTGGAAATTCGACACCCTACATTATTTATTTACATTCAGTTTCCAGAAAAGAAGGAATATAATTTTTTTATTTTTTTAAACTATCCAACTATTTTTTTACATGCGGTAGAGCGTGAATAGAGTTAACCAGTTTTAGTTTTAGTTTAAGGTTTTTATGACAACCTGTATATACAATATTTTAAACGCGTACTTAATTAAAATTATTTTTTATATAAACACGAAATAAAACAGGATTGTCTTCAAATTCCTAAAGTCCATTATTATGCAGATAACATAATTAATATTGCAACCAAGTAAAGAAAGTAAAGAGTAGATACTTTTCACTTACCATTGCCGTGCATTATTCCATGGGTTAAGTATAGAGGCGCTCGTCCAGCAAAGACATCTTTTGCAAACGCCTCTCTAATGAGTTTGTGGTCTGACAGAACAACAGTGTATACATTGCCCATTCCAATTCCGTAAATGGGTCCATATTTCTTGGATAACGCTGTCAATGTCAAATGGGGGTGGTATGAATTCATAAAGGGTAAGTAACCAAGAACAGGCAAACCCCACGGTCCCGGTGGCAAGTCTTTCCATTCTTTTATTTTCTTGAATACCCAATAGCCAAACACGAATGAAAACAACCATACAAGCAGAAAATCCATTGCGCTCTGCGAAAAAATAAGATTTCGTAAACAATTGAATCTCTTAATTATTATATTTTATAAAAAATCTTCATAAGATAAATTATGTTCATTTTTATGATCATTAACATTATGCACAAATAAAGTTTTTTTTTTTTTTTGTATTATATTAAGTAACTTAGCAAATGACCTACATTATTGTTTATATATATTATTATACGAACGAATTGGAGAAACACATATACGTTTTGCAGAGACCACATCACATATATCCAAAACGCCATAAGGGGGCGATCATCTGCTTGGTCGACTCAAGACTATAAAAAGAATAGTCAGCCACTATTGCAATTGCCTTGGAAATGTGTTGAGCCCTAACTCGAACAGTTGAAAGTTACGTGCCTAGTGCATACTGATGATAATCATAATGAATTATACTTAAGTATATCAATTAAATGATGAACAACAGATTTATAATAACATATAGATAACGGAAAAGGTTAGGGTAAAGTTTGTTTTGAATATGATTACGCATCAAACGTAGCGAGCTCTTAGAAATTATTATACTCGTAAGTAGGTACTTGCCAGATCCAAGTTGTTATTAATCCAAATAAACTAAAGCAATTAACAAATTGCTAACAACAAATACCAAATGAAACTGAAACAGTATTTATTTCTTTATAAGATAATAGATACTTTAATGTATTTTGTCAATAATATCTTATCATAGATAAATTTATTATTATAGCTATGTTATCAGTAGCTATTTGAAGATATTTGATAACTAAAGGTTAAAATAACTAAAGGTGAATATGAGAAGAAACTTATTTTTATAAATCTTATCAAATAATATTGTTACATTTAAATTTTAAATAATATGGGCAATTGGGGACTGGCGTCAGGAAACAAGTATTGAAGATGAATAACTATTTGTAATTATCTGTGTTAAGAACAATGTAAATACAAAGAAAAACTATGATTACTGTTTCATTGTGTAAACAATAAAAGGTACTCTGTGACTTTTCTGTACTCCCAAGACACAGATTAGGTACTCTATCCTATCAGTAATTTGGCGCAAAAACCGGTAAAATTATTATAAGTAACCAGAAAATCACTTCTATTAAGGCTGTGCATGTGCCATTTAAAATATATGTATATTTTTTATTTGAAATCATTTTCCTTGGAATTTAAATAATAAATTTTAATGAATAATATATAAAGCAACTTTTGTACCTATTTTATTACTATTATTACTATTAACATTTTCTATACAACTAACTATCCTTTTCACGACTTATTTACTATCTTACCACATCGTTTAATTAAAAACTTCTGTTCCAACCGACCGACAAGAAGCGCCTCAAAAAATTCTTTGAATAGTTATGGTTTTGCTATCAACAAGTGCCTCATTCTCTACGTCATAAGCGACATGATACTCGCTCGCCGCTGCTCAACCGAGCACTCGTGACGCGTGTCGCGTACACTGAACACATTCATTTAATAATACCTCTTTTAAAAGTCAAATAACTAAACCATTCTAGAAAATGCTACCTTCTCATCGGATCCTTTTATCGTATAAATTATTTTTATTAAACATTTGCATCAGCTCATAAACAAAGATACCTAATAAAAGTAATAAAACATGCATTTCATTTTGCTCTTTGTCGTAATATCAAATTATTTCGATAATAAACAAACTAAACGTTAAAAGCAATGAACACTGCAATACTAAAGCAATAAAAACACTCACCAAACTTAAATAGCTATAGAAATAATTCAGACAATCTTGAAACTGCTTTATCACTTACCTATATTTTATTGGTAGATGAAGCGCCACCTAGGCCTCAACAAACACCACTCGTCACGCGGCTGGCCGAGTGTCGACTGTTTCTTTCGTGTCTCTTCAGCAAAAAATGATTTCGAATTTCAATTGGATAGCAGTCATTTGTTTTTTAAATTCCAACTTTAAAATTTATATGATATCCCAGTGTGGAGTCCAGGTATAATTTGAATAGGTGCTTGCTTACAAGCCGGCCGAAGTTAACGGAACTTAAATCGCTGTTATAAAATATTTACTAGGTATATTTTTTTGAATTGTAGTTGTACAGTTGTAGGAAAAAATTAAATGTTTATATAGTTTTTATAGTTGGCGAAAAGTTTGCCGAAGAAAGCAGTCGTAGCTGAAGAATATCAGGGTGTGAACAGGGATAGCTAACGCGTTTGACCTGTTCCCACAGTGAGGACTTTTCCAGGCTGATCATCAACCTTCACTGGTTGGATAGGCACCTCACGACTTTAAAAGAACATAAGCGACAAACAATGTCAACAGAATGTAGATTCCTTTATCTAGTAACTTGGCTCAGAAGATAAGACGTACGTACTCAATGCAACAATGTGATTATTGCATTAATTTAAACAAGTTAAAAATATACTAGTACCAAAATACCTCAACTAATAACTAGCATAAAACCCCGCTATTCATGATAAAGTCTATCTTATCATGAATACGTCTTTGCACGATTACGTCACAGTTGTATAAAAAAGGTACATGTCACAGTTATAAAGTTGTATAAAAATTTTATGGTGATTACGTCACAATTAAATACTGTTTTATTATTTCACTTGCTGATACCCGCAACTTCGCTGTAAATTGTTTTTTTGAAAATCCTACAGGAACATAAAAATTTTCCAGGTAAAAAGTTTATGTTAATTCATGTAACTATCTGAGTGCCAAATTTCTTCCAAATCCGTTGAGGCATTTCTGAGATAAGCGTGCGCAAACAAATGGACAAAAATTCTAAAAACAATTTTTTTAACTCGGTAATTTAAATATTTATGGTACAGACACGGCTTGTTTACGATTTTATTTATATAGATTTTCTATATTTTAGTAATACAAAATGTTTGAATACTCAAAATACGAAACATTTATTATTACATTTATTTCTGCCTCAGACCTCATCGTGTTTATTTTAGTAGTAGGTGCATAGCATCCCTATTAAAATACTCCGTTCCGCAGTTATAACACTGGGAAGTTACCACCCCCCCTCACAGAATAACGACATGACATAACAGCACTTGTGCTATTATGTTTCATTGTGTAAGAGTTGAAGGAACCTTCCCCACCTTGTCCTTATCTTTAACCCAGTCAATGTCAACTGCGCACTGGTATTCCTGCCGTGTCGCGCGCATGTGCTCATGCTCATTAGGTGAGACGCCGTGGCCTCTTTATCTTGAAAAATAACTATACAAACATAATGAAATAGGTAAAACTATTTATATTATTTTAAAGAACTTATTTAATGCTGCTTAAAGTTAAAGTTTAAATGTTTACTAGACGGACGGGCGAGGTCGCGAGCAGTCGCGAGTGCAGGCGGCCAAGACGTGTGAAGGCCGGTCATCGTCCGACCAGTTGTTATCGGACCAATCATAAACGCCTAGTTCATGTGCACTAATTGATCGACTTGAGACAATTCACTCCTACGCTAATTGTTTCAGCCATTAGTAAACTTGAATCCACTTTTGATATATTGTCGTTAAACAATTAAAGTAATTAGACTTTTTCTCTAAACGGCACAACTTAATCGCTCATATCACCGAGATAAGCTTCTGGAAAATAAAATATATGTATGCCTCGGCGTATCTTCAGTGCCTTCAGTATTCCAGCACCTTGGAGTATCTTCAGCTTATACAATCGTTTAAGTATAATTACATTGATTATTAGAAGTCACGATGTCTCTTTTTTCTGTGAGAAGTTATGGACTACGGCTACCCCGCAAAAGACTGACCAGACAGATGGACAACTTAATCTATAGGTACTTATACTTATTACTTATTTATTTATATATTTATTTTCCAAAAGGTACACCAACAGCTCAAACAAAAAAAATACAGTAGGTAGAGGTAGCATAAGGCAATTTTAAGGCATACGCAGATAAACTACAAACTAGAAATTGACACGATCGATAACACACGCATGGCAACAAAACTAAATTAAACTAAACAATAAATAACTGAAAGCAAACAAAGAACAAAGATCAAAATCAAAGGCAAATAAACTGTTATACTATATCTAAATAACAAGAATAAAATATAATAAAATAAAACAAAAAGAAAACAAATAGAAAACCGCTCAGCTAAATAGTATAGACGTCAATTTACGCTTAACTTCCGCCGATTTACAATTAAATATATCAATATCAATGTTGAGGTTCCTACTAGCCCGCCAAAGAAAGCTATTCTGACGATAATTAGAACAAGCAATTGAAATTGTAATCGGTTTGTATGACCTAACAGTACTTACTTATTTATATCTATACTAATATTACAAAGAGAGAAGATTAGTATTTGTAATGAATAAACTCAAAAACTACTTTGCCTATTTTAAAAATTCTTTCACCATTAGAAAGCTACGTTATCAGCGAGTAACATAGGCAGCTATGTTATGAAGCATAAATGTCTTTGAAGATAACTTAGTAGCTCTCAATTTCAAAGATTTACCTCTTAAAGCAAGAATTGATTATCAATTTTAATCCACAATTGGATAGGAAATTGTGGAAAAACTAGAAAGATCTAGGACGACCGTGATCAAACCTGTGCTTGTTGCAGAAAGAGTCAAACATTCCACACAATGGGATATCATTTTTAGATATAATCTCATTGAGTCTTAAAAGTTTGAAGACCCCTTTTTATTTTGTAGCCGATTAGAGAATTTATAAAAGCCATTAACTCAAATTACTCAAGTATATGTAAGTACATCAAATGTACTTTTGTGTTTTTGCTCGGAAGAAGCCAATGTTGAAACGTTTTAAAAAAAATTATTTGACATCTTAACCAGCGATGTAGTAACCGCAATTACAATTAATATCCATTCCGATAGTCACATTAAAATCGCTGTATTTTCCTGCCCACGTGCTCTATCTATTTAACATTCATAGTCCATTCGCCACCAACAAGAGTCTTGTTGTATTACACCTCAAGACGGTGTGAATTCTAACAAATAAACATTCGAGTTTTGCAAGGAGTACGTCTCCTTGAAGACAGTGATAGTGAATACAATTATTTCAAAAATTTGCTCGTCTTTATATAAATATTACCTACATTTCTTTATTAAAATTGCACAACATATAAATTTACATATTTTATACATTCTTATATTAATACATAAAGATAATTAAACCATGTGCATGCTGGGAAGGTAGGGACGTGGAGGAAACTAATTGGCCAAAAAGAATAACTCGTCTACTTCCGCCGAATCCTGCGTAGTATCCAGGACGCTCGCAGTGTTCCCTTTTTTATTTTCTAGCGCTATACGTTGCATGAAGAAAGAGCTGGCGCGTCGGTCGCCCCATTTCTCGATTAGGAGTTTTCCTATCTCTTTCCCGAAGGATTTAGCATCAGGCGACCACACTCTAAGCGATTCCACCGTGAACGCTAGAAATTAAAAGTGGTCCGCTAGGCCTGAGTAGGTCTTTGCCTTTTTAAGTTTCTCAGCGCTGAGGGCGGCGGAGCCAGATGAGCGGGAGGAGCCGGATAGATGTGTCGAAGCCAGGGTGTCCGCACAAGTGGCATCCCATACCAGCGCACCACGGAACCAGGGTCATGCCATCAGGCCTCCTGCCATCGTCGTGACACACATGCACATACACACACTCACACACAACAGTTATTCTGATGAGTTTGTGTCCCGAAGCGTACCGAGGTGAGGAGAAGGAAAGCGTTTAACCACGCTCCTGCCTCCCTTTATGCTATGATGCTCACTCAATTATATGGTAAATATAGCCATAGTTAAAATTTTAGGTAATATTCATTTGCATAGACATTTACAACTTAATGAAACCAAATATCCATTAGATAACTATTGTTCAAATAGGCATAGCGTCAAATTACAATAGCAAAAGAGAAAAGAATTAATTAATACAATAAATCAGTAAATTTTTGCTCCTTGTTAACTACAACAATTAACAGCCGTTATACACTGTTACTTTCAATTTTGTTTCGGTCATAAAAGATAAGTTTAATTGTTGATTAAAATTTACATACAAGCCTGTTAAAATACAGCTTACTTTGCCAGTAATATTAGTGAAGTATTTTTACCTAAATTTAAAATTATCTACCGATTTGAAATATATATTACGTTCTTATAAGCTAAGTTTAATTGTAATTTTCACAATTAAGATTACACACGTCTTATTCGAATTTCTTAAGAATGGATAGATTCGATATTTTTTTTTATCTATTTTGTAAGATAAAAACGTGGCATAATATATGTTATGGCTGCATAACAGATAATATTGGCTATTAAGTTGAAATTATTTTAACATATTATACTTTTCTTGATTAGCTTACTAGAATAAATAGTTACCACCAGAAACAATATTTCCAGTAACTGATGTCACTGAAGGAAATGGAAAAACAAGGAAAAGGAGTTGTCGACAATTGGCTGGTAAGTGGCTAGAAAAAAACATACAAGTGGTGGGAATAAAATATACAAGTTAGTGTTAAGAATAAAACGTACAGTTGCCAACCATCACTATTTGAAGAGGTACCACAATAAGAAGAAGAAGAAAAAGAAGAGATTGCCTTCTTATCCTAAATCTTATGTTTTAAGTCGTAAGCCATCTTATCTTAAATATTATGAATGTTATTATACCGTCAGCAATATGCGCATAATATAATTAACAAACGCAACAGTGTTTAAAATGTTTAATAGAGCGTGCAACTAATAAAATGAATCGGAGATAATTAAATGAAGTGTCAACGGAGTTGATACTTTACCTTGATCTACACTTGATTGCTTTTCACTAAACAATGATAAATGTATTATACCAATGACAAATGTACGAGCTCTAATACGCCTATTCATTATCATGATTGAATTTTTTACGCACTATTTTAAACCTGCGTTAATTTAACTCGTATACCCTAAAATATAGTGAAATTCCACTGAAACAATCATTTATCTGCTGAAGCAGCAGATTCAGGTCCAGATTCTGCTTGAGCCAGCGTGGATTAGATAGATGTGAGTTAAAAAAGGATGAAAATATAAGGTGTAGTGGTGAAGAAAACCTACATATCTGAGAAAACTAGTAATCTTTGAAGACCAATCCGCAGTCGCGTTTTTTTTTTCACGGTTCCACCCAGCTACATTATGCTAGCTGTAAATAAATTCCTACAGGATAGGCGTCGCACCAGCACCCATCCTGGTGTTGCTTTTGTCCTTAGGCGACGGTAACTATGTACCATCAAGTGGACTCTCAGAATGTCTGCCATATGAAAGGTTTTGTGGTGCTAGAAGACATATATGCTAACTTAGAGGAGAGGTATATGTCCAGCAGGGTCGCTATAAATTTGATATAATTTGATATATTAGAGGTTAGATATAAAAGATTTATGAATATAGCTCCGCCTCTTAATAGAAGTAAGGAAAAATTCAATCTTTTTTTCATACGCTTGGCCGATAACTTTGTTATAAGCATAGGAAAGGTCATATACCTTATAATGGATAGAGTATATTCTCCAATGAGTAATCAAAAGGAAAGAGGAAGTTAGCGAGGGAAATTTTATGTGAAATTTTATTCTCAATTCTTAGCATACGCTTTGTGATCAATAATAATACCGATTTATTCAATTTTTCATCGCCTTCCAGATTCTCCCATACACTTTTGAATTCTAAATCGGTATTAAATGAGAACTCTTAAAAGATAAGCATCACTGCATAAGCGACGACGTCACTGTGACTTCTCGATTGACCCTGATCGACATTACATCCTATCTGATTGACTATCTAACTATCCGTCATCACAAATTTTTGGCAGTTTACAGTTAAAATGATGATTCCTTATTAGCATGGCAAGATAAGAATATATACCTAATAGCATGGCTGCAGGGATGTGTTTTTGCTATTCTCATTCAAGCATCGTACAGTTATCCCGCGGCTAGTGTTACTGACACAATGCAAGGTTGCTCTGAGGTAGACGCCCGCGCGGCTTCGCGCGTAATACTTTAAACGACATTTAAACTTTATTGGCTCGAACAGGACCAGCTAGAAGTCGAAATACGTATATTGCGGACAAAATGGGATTTTATCTTGTGGTGAAGCTATTTCCTACTTAATAATAATGTCCAGTTTAACATTTTTTACACTCACATAACCTTGTATTTAAATATTCAAGTTTTCCTTGTACCTTGCAACTGGGTAGATACGCTAAATTGTATCTATACAGATAAGTCTGTTCGTGTGTTTGATATAATTACCATATCCTTAATTAATGTTGAATTTTTCTCATATAAATTGAAGTGGGAGATATATTTGTGTATTGAATCTCGTGGCAAGGGTGAGAGGTCCTTGTGCCGATGAATATGCCAGTAGAGACAGATCTCAATCGAGACGCATCTATGTTTTCATTTTGGATCGTGCATGGAGTTGGACAAAAGTCAGCGGCCGACGACTCCGGTCGTCCACTCCATCCCGGGCCACTGAACGGGTTACATTCTTTTATCCTTTTTGATCCTTTACACCCGCAATGCAAGTGTAGTCTAGAATGCTTGAATAACGACGTCTTCCTTCTTTTATTTTTAGTGCGCGCACTCAAGGCTTTTACCCTTAGCCCCTGCAACTGTTGCACAATTGTCGAGTCGATTACTGCTAATATTTATAATCTTACCATAACTTTTATTATCTATACTTAACTATACTGAAATAAGTATAACGTATGACATTTGATTGTTAACGTGTAAGGGTGATGTGAAACTACATAATGTTATATTCCGAAAGTTCTTTCACGAATGGCAATTCAACTATTTTTTTCAGTGAGATAGTCGTTTCACTTGTATGTCAAGACAGAATAAACACGACTATTTTCTTGAATTATGAGCGTGAACTGCGTAAATTGTCCTAAATATACTAATTATACTACCAAATTTCCTAATCTTTCCACAATATCACTGTCCAAGAGAAGTGCTGTATCAATCATGGTTTGTCTATTTCTCTCCATTATTGCTTATCCTATTTTTCATGTTTTCGGTATTTTCCTCTTAAAAAGGGAAGTTAAAAAGCTTTATGCTGACGCTGACTGGTGTTAGGTGGCTACCGTCGACTGTTGTAGTACCGTTGTAATACAATCAACACCATAGCTTACTGTAAGTGATTAAAAGGGGATAAGGAAATAGACTCCTTACTTACTCACCGAACCGAGCACACATGCGGTTTCAAAGCATTTCAAAGCGGTACAGGTTCACATACATGTCTTCTGTACAGGATTTATTACTGTCGAAAGCAGGCCGCCCAACTTATGATTGCCTAACGCCGTGTGCACTGCAACTACTAATCTCTATATTCATTACAATGTCACGACTTGGTTAAATATTGGAATAAGACTACACTTAGCAGACAAAGCCTCGATAAAGCAGACAAAGCCTCGATAAAAGTCTAGTATCATATAAAACCAATAATTATATCTGACATTAGATAAACATAGATGCTCGGATAAAATTAACATTCTCGACAGAACATATCCAACACATTTTATACCGGTCAAGATCGGTCATTGATTTAGATAATGTCACAGTGATGCTATTAACCTTCTAGGACTTTGGCATCAGTCAAACAAAGAGGGCGGTAAACTAATTAATACTTATCGTTATTATTAAAAACATATTAACACAGACGCGACCGTACTGCAATAATTGTTTTGTGAACACATTCAGATTTAGTGTTTAATATTTGCTAGTTTTCTTTATGACTTTGTACCGTCTAAAAGGTTGTTTCGAAATATTTGTTCGGGACGCAAACAGATAACGCAACTGATGTGGATTTCGCGCATACACTTCAAACTATATTAGACGAATCATAGAGCCAGAAGCATTTATTTTATTACTAAAATTTTAGGAGAAGAACTGAAGACCACTGTAGAAGACCATTACTGTTGTGTTTCGGTAATTAAGGGATTGTCATTCATCAGCTCACTTGCATCATCCAGGTTAAGCCTGGGGGTGATCAGCATCAAGTGCCATATTGTTTTACAATTACGGTTTTACAATAGTTTTACTCTTACTAAAATAAATGCATATAAATTGACATTTAGTGCATCTTATATAGGTATAAAATTCTCGTGTCACAGTGTTTGTAAGAAAACTCCTCCGAAACGGCTTGACCGATTTTTATAATGCTTTTTTGTGTATATTCGGTAGGTCTGAGAATAGGTTGTAAACCTATTTTTTATACTCCATTTTTTTTTTCTTATTTGGTAAAACTACGTTTGCGTTGTCAGCTAGTTAGATATATAAGTTTCAATAGTATAAATCTTGTTACTAATTTTTTTCATTCGCTTTTTGTGTATAATTTTCATTAATTAATCGACCTTATATTTTTTGTAGCCCTGGGCTTCGCACGGATGCAATTTTTTTTTCTGCAAATTATATACTTACACAAACCTTCCTCGTTTATCACACTTTTCATTAGTAACAAAAACAAAAACAAAACAGTAACAAAATCCTTTAGGTAGGTAGTTTAGAAGAAATAAGGGTCAATGCATACTAGTGCAGAGTCGAAGCGTAATCGTAAGATCAATTTAAAAATTTACATAGCATATTAACCCCAGGGGTTAATATTCCATGGAACCTTCGCCAACTAGGAAATGTGCTGATGGTATTTTACATACTCATCAGATCTTCATAAATTATAGCTAAGAATCATCCCGATCACGTCAGCTTTCAAACGAAAAAAAACCGGATAAAATTCGGTCCATCTGTTTGGGAGCTACGATTCCTCACACAGACATCACGTCAAACTTATAACATCCGTTTTTGAGTCGGGCGTCGGGGGTTATTGAAAAGGAAAGAACAAGTAAGAGGTCATATCCATTGCATTTTGAAGATATCAGAATGCCTTGGGTCTGCTCGGTATCGGTCCGCAGCAGCGAATGGCGCGCTTCGCAGCACGGTGCGGCGGACATATGAGTGGACATGGGCGAGGCGCCATCACAGTTGTCCTTGCATTCTTTAAAGAATTAACACGATACTAGTACCGGTTCAACGACCGCTTATGTGAAGGGGTTAACGAGAGCTTTAGACGCAGTTTCTTTACGTAATAAAGTCAAGCGCGAGGGCCGAGACCGTTCGACGGCCGCGTAATGTGTAGCTACTAATTTGTGTCCGAGAATAAATATATCGTTTGTATGTTAGTTACGATAAAATACAATAATTTATTATACACCCATAAGCAATCGTTGGCTCGTTTAATGTGCACAAGTCATGAGCGATGTCGTCTAGTGAATAAATATTCGATCAAATATTGAGGTCAAATCTTGTGCACTGTAAGTACTTGTACGTTGTACTATACTGTGATGACAAAACAATAAGACGTAACTGATATTTGAACAGCAGTGTGTATGCATACTAACGTAATTCTATTTTTCAATAGTTTTTCCTTAAGTTTTCCATAAACTAATCCCATATCTCGCAAGTTACGTGACCACCGTGAAGCTATTTGCGTCGTAACGATAAATATAAAGTTTTGCGAGGAATGAGGAGAAATCTTTATTGATACATAAATATGATAAAAATAGGATACACATCGTCATAATATAAGCCATAGATATATTTTATACACAGATAGCCCAGATACATTTTGATGCTAAAATTACATTGTACTCGTTTGTTTATGCATTAAAGAACTTTCTATTGGTGAAATATTTCCAATATTCTAAACTTCTATTAATAAATAAAATAAAAAAAAATTAAGGGCAGAAGAGCCATTCGTCATCATCATGTCTCATACAGTTGACTATTGTACTGATGCTATGGTAGTGACAAAGAGTATGGTTTAAGTGGAACGCAAGATTACAATAACGCATAGATGACACTTTTGAGGTTTTTGAAATAGTGATCACTTGCTCTAACAGTGAACTTAAACATTTGATGAAACCACGTTTTATCATTATCATAACCATAATTACATTTTAGGAGGTCCACTGCTCTAAAGTCTGAAACAGTCTGAATTCAGCTTCCACCTACGGTCCTTATTAGGTCATTTGTCCATTTAAAATCGCGCCCACAACTTTGCCCGCGTGGAATATTTAGCCTATAATAAAATAAAAATAAAATTAAAAAATTAAAAATTTAAATTCTCTCTCGTGAACAAAAAAACATTTACCACTTATACTATTGATTTATTAAATCAATCAATACTTAAAATTAATTTGTGGTAAATTGTGATGTATGAAGACTAAATCGGCGCTTTTGTCAGTAGCAAACGATTTCGCTGGTTTTCGTATACCTACGTATCAGCTTCTGAAAAGAATCTTACTATAAATACTGCTGCAAGGTGCTGAACATTTCGTAATTTGCAACGGGTCAATCAGGCCGATTATCCGAGGTCGGCTATCATCATGGCTATCCTAACCCTCGAGGGGGCGGCTCGAAACAGTGATCTGGTACTTTGGCCATACCAATCGCGAAGATTGTTGAGCCAAGAAGTATTGATATTAAGAAGTATAAAATATACAAAATTAAAAAGTATGAAATAGAAAATAGATAGAACTGCTATGCATACCAAGTGCACACTGCCTAATGTGAGTAATTTTACTCTGTGGAATAGCCGAATGTGGCGGCGAGCGACGCCATGTTTACAAACAAAGAGATCAACGCTCGCCAAGTAGGTTAACGCAGCAGTGGCCGCATGCGCCCGCTATCGCTCGCGTGTTGCGCGGGTTGTGGTTCAATTTATTCGCCAAATTTCAAATGCTGCTAATAGAATTCCATTGCTGCCATTGTACATTTACGCTACATTACAGACAAAATTATGGTTACAGGACGTAAATAGTTTGATTTTATTATACGGGTTTGTGCACAGCAAAATAGACATATTTTTTGGACTAAAGGACATTTTTTCCTCAAGTGGTTAAAGGCTTAGCCAGCGTTAGTTTTAATTAAGTAACTTGATAGATGACTACCGTAGCCTAAATAAGTATTGCCAAGGATATACTGCTGAGTAGCTGAGAGAGGAAATATGTGTTGTTAAGGGAATGGGCTCTGGTGAACTAACATCACATCAGAAGTGCTGTTTAAAAAGAATTTATTTGTCATGAAAGTAAAGGTTCCAAAAAAAATTTGACGGCTTCCTTACATACCGACTTTAACTGTTTTAGTAAATAGTTTTAGTTTACCATCGGCCTTGCCCAAGTCCAAAGATAAAAAATAGTCTATGTCCTTAGGTTTCCATAAATCCCCATACCAAATTTCAACAAAATCGGTTTGATGGTTTAGTCGTGAAAACGTAACAGAATTACTTTCACATTTATAAATTTCTAATATGAATTCTCAGATCACCATGTTAAATGCGGAAATGATAAGAATTTTCCTCAGGAAATTCCCACAACCTTACTAAGCTTCGACTGCTTAGTGAAGTTTCCAACGATTTGCATAGTCTCCGGCGAGCGCGTGCAGCGATCCCGTGTTGCTCTCTGATGGCCTACATAGACAGAGTTTATAGTTTATTGTCACAGACCTATTTCCGTGGGTGCAAGCCGCGACCACCGTCGCCGTGCCCGCGGCCCGACACACTTCGCTCACTCCGAAAGTTTCTCCGACAGAGAAACTTTACATCTAACAGCACTAACATCCGTCTATGCAGATTTCCATAGCAAACCTTTGCAGAGACGATGACCTAAATACGTTACAAAGCGAACAACAGATCGAGAGTTGTTGTTTATGTTTGATACTACATTTGGCATAACTACATGTGACCATATAGCTTTTTTGTATAAATATTTTCATACAATTCAAGGATGAACCCACGAGGAACCTTTAACTATGGGTCTAATGTTCATTTGTTTATTACAATATTCCAAAATTATGAGTGGGTATGGCAACCCATGTGAGCACCCGCTGTCACAGCAAGCCCGTGGAACAGGTACCAAAAATATATATCCTAATTGGCCACAAAATCAATTAAGTACTTGGTTTCCCATCAAAACACAATACAATTTTGATCTAAGTTTATCAGACGCAGCTATGGTATTCCTAAGCCTGGTGTTATATTAACAAAACATTTATCAACAATAATAAACACCAGACAACACACGAATCTTCTGTCATTAAATTAAGACGATTCTAATATCATGAAAACCACGCAATCTACTTAACACGAGACTTAATTCACACCAACAGAAAATTTAAACATTTGTACCTTGACAGGCGAACTTTGGAGCTTGAAAGTTGAAGTTGAATCAGTTATGCAGTGTGAATCAAGAAAGAAAAAAATAATTAAGCTTCAATCGACAAACCAACTCGCTTTCATTGCGAATGGTTGACGACAAAAAAACTTGCACCAGCGTTACGTTAGAAAGCGTAGACATTTCACCATGAAGCCTAGAAAGTGTACAAAGGAAGAAAGTGAAGAAGTAAGGGAAAATACCATACGATGCGTCTTCGACGCAGCAAAGAACTGTAGAGAAACATGTTGTCCGGTCAATTTAACTGGACTTTCGAGTGTATCATTATGAACCCCAAATCCCAATGTAATTTAAGCCAGCCAGTTTTCAGCGAAAACCAAATGCCTTTTTTATTTGTAAGTATATGAACAGCGGTAATTCACAGAACTAGTTTTATGTCATTTTCATTCATTACCACACTATTTCTTGTACTTTTTAGTAAGTTAAGTGTTTTAATTTTGTAAATTAAATTATGTATTTGTTAATATACTATAAATGACTTTTCAATTGTCGCTGTGAACTGACTGGCTTTTATTTAATAGTTCACAATTCACATCTGAATCTCTTACAATTTCCAGTTTGCTCTCCATCACTTTTTCTGTTTAGATGAAACTGCTGCGTTCGCTTGCGCACGTTTCTCGCCACATGTTTGCCTAGTTCTTGTATCGGTGCACTCATTTTTACTTTCTTTTCCGTTCGCTCTTATTCATGTGTCTCTAAGAGCGTTTCCATTCGCTGTTAACTCGTCGCGATGTCTTTGAATGAAAAGTAAAGGCGTTAGTGAATCTTGAATAAAAACATTACATATTTAGACATCATAAAGCTGAAAAGCTACAACTATTACTAACTATTGATACAATTATTGAACATTTTGAGAAATCAAATTCACCTGATTGTACTTTTTCCTGGTAGATTTTTCTATTTACAGGCAAAACAAACTCCGTAAATGCACAAACATAATTATTCAGACCGCACAAAAGTCTAGAATATTATTCGCTTGTTTATCTGAAAGTGAAAATCTAATCTTGTTCACACATAGTTACCTGGTAATCACGTGTGCCATCACGTCATGTACGCGCCAATCCAGTAACAAACATTTTCTAATTTACGGAAACAACGCATTGGTTATTTTACAAGATTCCTAATAATACCTACGCACAGAAAGACTAAAGCATTCTTGTATTTTTTGATATTTTAATGACAGTTTCTCATATGTCAGTTCCGTGGAATAGTTCGGATGGTCACATGCGAGCTGCATGGAGAGAGAGAACTGACGATCCAACACGACATTTAACAGCATTTTTTCATAATTACTTCAGACATATTTTTTTATGTTAAGCTCGACAGGCAGGTGGACGGACTTGATGGTAGATGGCTACCGTCGCCATTAACACAAGCAACGCCACAGGTGCTGCAATTGCGCTGCCGACCATAGTAGTATTAGGAAGGAATAAGAAAAAGGGGCATTGGAACAACTTTAATCTTTGAAATCTATAGTTACTGTTGTGTAGACCCTTAAACGTTTAGAGGGAAAGGAGAAGTATCGCAATAACAATATTAATGCAAATGAAACGCAGCAAATTGCAGTGCGTCGTTGCTAATTGATCGCGGCGTGCATGTTCATCGGGAAAGCCGTTGCTAAGCGACGTCGAGAGAAAGAGTGTGAACGCGAGAGATGGGCATTTCTCCGTGCGGGGTCAACGCGCTTGCTATACTGTCGCTGATTGTGCCCCAATTGGCAGTATGTGGGTCTAGGCCGGCGTTCAACGACCCGCCTGACACACTTACTGGCGCCCGCGCACGACCGCGGTGCTTTCACGCCAGGGTGGGGGCATACTGATCTAACCTCTGACGGAAAGCCAGGGGAAAATTGACACCACACTTACGGACAAACGCTTTCAGGAGAAATTCTATTGCAAAGTTTCATTCTACGCGCAGACACTTTCCAGACCCGCTCGTACGAGTTGACTAATTTTAATCACGGATTAGGTTAAGAAAAAAATAATGACCCAGTCACCGGATGGGCTCGGACAATCATTCTTTCTTGGAGATCCTTAAGACATATTTCTGCATCTTCAATTATATACAAATTTAAAAGGTCCGCTTGGTTCTCGTTTGTATGTACAACGAAGATAATTATAGATAATTCTACCACCGAGTACAGTCGATATTAAAATTTACTTTAATTATTGTTATAGTTAACGAACTATAGTCAACTTTTTATAGTCAAGACGTCAATCGAAGAATAAGAGATATGCGAAATTTGGTAACCTGCTATAATCCATAATAATATTTAACATATTTTTTTATTTTAATAAATTATCACTAGGTGTTATTTTTAAAATAATACTAGGTTTGAAATATTATCAGTTGCATATTGCAGTTCGCAAAGCAGGTCCTACCTTTAACCACAAAAGGGAACCAAAGAATATAGATGAGAAATCGTTCATATATTTTACTCGTGTATTTCTTTATTAATAATGCATATTTTTATATATTAGTGATTCCTTAAGAGGTTTTAATTCTTTTAAAATGTCATGGTTGAATAGTAATTTTCCACTTGACGTTCTCACTGTACCGTGACCTTGAAAAATCTCGCTGTCATGCTCCAAAATCACGTTTTAATCACACCTTTGACTAAATCACTGTAAAATTATTCGGGTTTCGTCATGCAACATTAGGATTTATAAGGATCATTTTTTTTTTACAACTTCGCTTTTTTGTCAAACCTACCGTGGATATTTTAATCATCCTAAAAATGTATTATTAACTCATTACCATCTGTCAATAGAAAACAAACTCTGTTGTTAAGAACGCGTAATTTTGTGATTAAAACTTTTTGAATCGGTTATAATAATAATAAAAAAGTATTTAAGTAATAATTCACCCTCACTCCTTATCTAAAAGGATGCTATCTATTAGGAGGTGTATTCTCTTCGTCATATTAAGAAACAAAAGAAAAGTATAACTAAACTTAAAATAAATAATAAGTATAATAAAACAATGATAACTCAATCGCCAATACAGTATCTAAGTGTATGCTAATTCGAAATCATTGCTAATTAGATGGGTATACGCCGTTGAGTGCTATTCATTTTTCAAAAATATATAACAAAAATATAATGAATTAATTTAGTACACAAATATATTTGATTGGTTCACTATAAACTATAGTAATGTTTTTGTATTGATAGATGCAAATATGGCTTCTTGTTAAACACATGCGGTCTGATTAGGACCGCTACTTATACAGGTAATGCGTCATTAAGCATTTGCTACTTTGTTAGCACTCGGGGAACAAGGTTGTGGGATTTGGAGCAAGGTCAGATTAAATCAATACTTCAAGTGATAGAATAACTATACGTGATTTATCTGTGGATTTCATTCATGTGTTAGTGAAGCCGTGTCAATGAAGAAAGTAATCAGTAGAAAAACGATTTATCGGAAGATATCTAAGTCTGTATTTATCTGTAAAAAAAATTACGCAATCGCTGTGTTATTTAAAGACTTACTAGCTTGAGCACCTTAAGATCTATATTTGAGAATCTATATACAAAGAATGGTTTCTTGGTCTCTTTGGTAAGAGATTCTCAAATAGATCTTAAGGTGTCTTAAATCGCTATAAGTTGTCCTTACGCGTGTGAGAAACGTATTTTATGAGATGCCTTTCAAAATTCGCAGTTAGCATGGTAATGTCTAAACTTATCGGTTCTCTCAATCTCTCAGCAATAATAATAATTACTCCAAATATATAAATTTAAAGTTATTATTTTAAAATTTGAATCAAATACCTTTTTTACTTCTGCTTTTTGCGGGTATCTCTACACAAGAGTCTATATAATTTCTTATACAAAGCATTTTTATTTGAAGCTGTCATATTAGGCTTGTTATTTTTGAGCTTATGTGTTTCGGAAGCCCGTTGTCTTTCCGTACGATCCTGCATAATGTAATAAATGCTTGTATATTTATACAGATAAAAGTTATCTGTATAACTTTATCAGATAACATAACGACATGTCTAACTTACCAACAAAGTTCTATCGACTATGTTAAGTGACTAACGGTAAAAAGCAAATTATATTATATATACTTAGACGTGTTAAACTTGGTTAGAGTGATTAGCGCTATCAGTTGGAAATATTTATAATAATTATAGATGAGCGTATTGGGTATATATTATATGTTTGGACTTGGATTTATCTCACAAGATTTATATAAATATTGAACACATATAACAATTAATTCAATTGATTGTATAAAATAGTAGAAAAAATAAAAAAGTGCCCATTCTGCAGAATACGACGCATCCTACAACGTGTATGCAGAACGTCGGAACATTTACAAATGACTAAAAATAAGGTAATTTGCTCACAAACGTTGTAGAATAATAAAAAGAAGATTGTGCAGTGCAGTTAATTCATGGCCGCATTTGACACAAGTCACAGTTAAATGGAGATAGGTATTAAAAGAACAGGTGCAAGACAAAAAACATTTTTCTTGGAAGCGAGAGAGCGTTCCAAGAACCAGTTATGCCCGGAGACAACGAAATGCATCTTGTGCATATAATACTCATGACGTCACTCACTATATTGGAATTGGAATGGTTTAAACATTCTGAGAAGGATTTCTGAGAGATTATAAAAAAAGACATGCAAGATGACACCAAAAAGGTACTGGAATATAGTTTCCTCCTGAAAAATTCCCGATGACGGTTGCTCGAAGGATTAAGAAATATAAGAACTCAAAACTATTTTGGGATATGTTTTAATGACGTTAGGTACATTATTAACCGCGCATTTACAAATTATGCTTTTAAAATAAAATAAATGTCCAAAAAAATCAATGTAATTGATCTATAAAGGTTGTGGAAAATTATATAAATGTTCCACCTAAGTGTTGGTTTTTTGACGAACACTTAGGTGTGTGTTAGGCATCATCAACTAATAAGAGGCTGTTGGGTTTATGTTTTTAATCTTTATTTATCTTTATCTAAATCAATGTTAGTATGTTTGTCCTCTTAATAATAATAATTATAATAATAATAATTTATTTATTTGGATACATACCCCGGACTACAAACCCCGGGGGGTTTGTGTAATTACGAGTATATAAAAAAAAATTGCATCCCGGACGAAGCTGGGGTGGGTCGCAAGAATAAGGTATATCAGTAGATAATAAGAAATTTATCTACTGATATCAGCATGTGCAATTTCGTTAAACAATTTTAAAATATTATATATTTTGACAATTGCAAAAATGTTGAAAATAAACAATTTTCGTATTTGACTGACGCTTTAAGATTGCATCATTTCATAAAAAGCTTACATTTCATTCAACCCTTTGGAAGGCTGCGTAACCGCCTAGGCATTTGCGAGTCCATTGTGACTCAGCCTGGCTTATTTATAGATGGTTCTCGTCCGCAACGCCTCGCTCTGTTTTGCATGGCAACAATAAAATTTAAGTTTTCCTGCATGTATCCGATCATTTTGGTACTATATTAAAAAATAACTTCTCGTGCAATATTTATGTATATTTATAACTCTCTGTACGCGTGTATGTCACTGAACTCCTTCTAAATCGCTGGACCGACTTTGGATAAAATGTTTTGTGTGTGAATGAGTGGGTTCTTGCATGTTTTATATTCATAATGGACCCGATAGCAATAGGATTACAGATATTTTTTCGGGTTCGGGCAAAACAACGTCTGCTGGGTCCGCTAGTTTTTTAACTAGCTAGAATCACTTAAATGAGGGCTTTCAACATGTATTTTCGATGGTTTAGAAATAACTGCGATTATACTGTATGTCAATCATCAACTAATAAGTATTTTAAAGGTCAAAATAAAGATGGAGATAAAAGTAGAGGGGATGCGAACTAATACCAATTCGTCGAACAACAAAAGTGACTACAGCCACCGAAAGCTAAAAATATTTATTTCTTAGATATGACGTCACCATTTGGCATGTAATGTCTTATCTTATGTTTTTTCATTCAGACACCTGCACTACATTTTTTTACTTCGTAATTTATGACACAGATTATCTAATCATATATGTATATTACAAACTATAGCCTCTATCCGCCTCTGTCTATTTCTTCCCTAACTTCTTTTGAATTACCATTTTGATACAGTTTTCATTAATGGAAAGAGCGGTAAGCGAGGAAGGTTTTGTGTTATAATTTCTATGAAAAATTGCATCCATGCTAAACCACAGGCGGGTCGCTAGTAGTAATAAATAAAAAGCAATGTTATTATCACAGCAATGTACAAATTTTAATTATTCTCGAAATTGGTAGGTGTTTACATGATCATAAATTTATATTATTTTCATTTTCTTTTAAGTATTCAAGTTTGTTGTAATCTTTTTCAAATTTAATCTATAGGTATTGTATGAGTATATACACTTATAGTTATTTAGTTAAGTTCCGGAAGTAATGCAACAGGCTCTACTGGGGTGACTTCTGGAAGCGCTGGAGCCGGGAGTACAACGGCTTCAGGGATGGTTATTTCGGGGAGAGCAGGTGCAGGAAGAACGACTGATTCAGGGGGAGTGACTTCGGGGAGAGCTGGTGTGGGAAGAACGACCGGTTCAGGAATAACTACTTCTGGGAGAGCGGGTGCAGGGAGGACGACGGGTTCAGGAATAACTACTTCCGGGAGAGTCGGGAAAGGGAGGACGACCGGTCCAGGAATAACTACTTCCGGGAGAGTTGGGAAAGGGAGGACGACTGGTCCAGGAAGAATTACTTCCGGATTAGCTGGTTCAGGAATCACAACGGGTTCGGGTGTGCCTACGCTTACGACATCACCGCTGCTAGGGGCATCCACGTTGACTACAATTTGCACTAAAGGCAATGGGTTGGCAACAGCCACAGCCAGAACAGCGAACAAAGCCACGAAACTCTTCATGTTTAATTTTCTAGAAAAAAATAATAAAACACTCTTAGTAAGTTGGTAACCATTAATTATTTTTATATTTGTTAGAAGTTTAATATTTATTTATATAATTACTTTTATATATATAGTATATACTCTATATATACGAATACTACCTATGCCCACAACTACCTTCTTAACTTACCTTCTACCTCATCTTAACTTACCATCAGGTGAGATTAGGTAAATCGCTATCCCGTTTACAAATAAAAACTAAATAAACATTGGGTTGGGTCCTGCTGTTCCATGTAAACGATTTTTTTTAAATTTTAAACAATTATTTTCTAGGGAATTAAATTATCTATAATATTTAAAAAAAATCTAAATTCGGTTCAGGGGTTTATAAGTTGGAAGAGATTTCTTGCAAAAAAATATAGGTTACATTAGTTTTTTTTCTGATAAAAGTAACAACAATAAAAAAAAAATTAACTATAATTTTTTTCTTTGACTATATTACACGTAACAATATCATATTCTTTTTTAGATTATTTTAACTACTCATTTAGGATGATGCCTTCAAAGATACCACTCTTTTGGAGTTTCGCCTTAATTCCAAGAAAGTTTTGATATACGAAATCGTAGATTTCCGACTGTTTTGTTCTATTAAATAATAGTTATCTTTCCGAGAGATGGGATCTAATCACTAAAACATTGTTATAAAACCAACTAGACACTACCGTTGTTAGTGTATACAAAATTATTTTGTGATTAAATTGACTATATCTTTAAAATTAAAATAAACATTATTTTAAAAACAATTAGACTCACCTTTTATTTTTCACAAGAGCCGTAAAACTATAAGTGTTTAAATAATTTTGCGTACAGTATGTTTTTATATGAATTTAAAGGCAATAAATTAAAAAATATTTATCTGATTAACAGTATTAGTCAATTTCCTCAAAACGCTTAAACCCTGTCATAAATAAATGATTATTATTTATCAGGATCATACAGGTATAAGCCATTTTACAATTCAATGTAATTAATATTTGCGATTTACACTAAATTATTTGTAACTATTTAAGTACTATACTAATGGATCTAATTTATCCAAATATTTCAAAAATCTTGAATCGTTTTATAAAGTGTGAAGTTGATCATCAAAAAAGTCCATTAATTGAATAGGCGCGGAAGTCCCTTACCTACCATCAAGTGGACCGTCAGCCTGCAATTTCCATTCATTGTTAGTCTGTCATAAAAAAATGACATATTTAGATAATTATGAACTCCTAATCGACCAAGGATCTAGATACTTCTCAAGAAAGATATATAAGGAAATAGGAAAATACTTATTTGATAATTAGATGTTAACAAAAGATATAACAGTGGAATTGTAATTAAAATTTTTGATTAAAACATAATTAATTAAGTCCAATAAACCATAATTACCGCAAAAAATAGACGTGTTATGTGTCTATTTCTCTTTGGGTGAATTTTTTTTGTATTGTTTTTTATATTCGTTTCGTTTATATACCCTTAAATAATAAATTTGTGAAACATAAAATAATAAATAGTTTGGTAATACCACATAAAAGACCTAAAAGACGGTGATTTTTTGCCTGCATATAATATAGTAAGTATGTAACGCAATAAAAATGTACAATAAAATTATAGATAACATGTATATATTTATTTTCATGATGAAGTACCTACTCAATCAATAGAGATTTTTTTATTTTCAAAATGTCTTTAACGGTGACGCCCTTTTAAAAAGATTTCTTTTGCACAAAAAGAAATTCTTCTCTTGAGATAAATTCATCCGTCAGTTTTACCCACTTTATTGCAAGCAATATTTTAATTGGTTCTTTTAAGAAGTGTCTATGTTTCTAATGTTTATACTACCTAATCATTTGAAATATTATGTAAAATGTCATTAACTTGGTCAGATTATTTATCTTTTACAAGATCATAAAAGTCAACGAACTTCGCAGGAAACTAAACTCCTCTTGAAAACTCTCTATTGACAGTCTCCGGTAAGTCGATTACCCATATTACTTAGCCGTAGAAAAGTCGGAAAAGTTACAACAAGTCGGATAGTTGAAACTACGTCTTCTATCCATCCGGTGAATTAACACTACATTATAGTGATCCTATATTTTCCCAGGCTGCGACTAAAAGTTGAAAGCAATGAAAAATGGACACGCCACTATCTAATCACAAAGTTTGCACAAGTTGGCACATTTAGTTATAAATATAATTCGCTAAAAAAATATTTTAAAGAAATCGTAATTTCGCTTATTTTTTACGTATTTATAAACGTAACATTATATTATAAAGTCATAATAACTATACAGTTATTCAAAAATTGTAAAATCATAATTTTCAATCAGAGTTATTATATTTCTTACCAAAATTCATTACTTTTTTTGTAAATATAACCATAACCATATAAAAAAAGAAATATTTTTGTAAATGGTGACATATTCACATTTTTTTTTAAATTGATGAAAGGGGTCTACAAATTATGTTCAAAAAATTACAGTAGACAGAACAGCAAATTTTAACATATAACGAGTACGAGGGTAACATGATAATTTTAAAAAAAAAATTTAAAAAAATAAGAAATTTTTTAATCACAATTCAAAAATTTATTCAAAATTTAAACGTTTTATAGCTTAAATAGGTATTGTATAAACTATCCATAACGATAATAATCCATGTTATTTTTGCTAAAGAATATGATTGTTTTTATACCGACAGTTGTGAAGTTAAAATGTGAAATAACGAAGAGCTATAAATAAATGCGAGGGCTCGTTAAGTGCGTGGAAAGCCTGGCGAGTGTGGTTCATGTCTCTCGTGGAAACTGTGCCACGTCGCGCCTTCTCCCAGTAAAAGTACTTTCTTCGAGCCGCTTTCGGAAACTTGTCTAGAACGAATTTCCTCACTGAACCTAACCTTGTACTAAGTGACATAAGGTGTTTGACTGCACACTATATAATTAGAACTCTCGATCGCACTTTACGACACCGTTGAGAATATTTATTTTGATATATATTTTTTTACATACTTACATATACAGACACGTCGTACGGAAGGAAAATTGATGAATTCGTTAATACAAATATACCGATTAAGAAAGACAGTAATGTTTATGAGAAGTATAGTATACATTTAACTAGCCTATGTACCGACCTTAACATAAAAAAACCGCACCGGCTTAGCACAGATGCAATTTTTTTTTGTAAATTATTTACACAAATCTTACTCGTATATCGCTCATTTCTTTTGTGAAAACCGTAACAAAATCCGTTGGGTGATTTAGAAAGAACTAAGTCGAGAAAAAGAGCCGAGAAAAAGGGAGAAAAAAAAGAAGTAAGATAGATATTTTACTTTATTTTTTATATATTTTTACTTCATTAATTAGCGACCAACTCCAGGCTTCGCACGTGTGCAATTTTTCTGTAAATTATTAATAAAAAAATTTCTCCATACCGAAAAGTATTTTCGTAATATTCAATATTATATGATATGCAAACTCATGTTAATTAGATTAACAAGAAAAAATGACGTTAAATGTAATTATAACTAACGTTTCTTTTGGATTTAATAATAAAATTGTAGTAAACTTAAACTTTTTTTATTAATAATAATTACAGTTGACATATTGTTCTTTGCTTAATAATCACTAACAAAATTGGTTGCTTGATTAACGAGTATTCAAAATTAGTTAACATTAATTGTAAGCAAAGTAGATTTTTTAAACAGCAAAATTTTCAGCCCACCAAAATTTGATTATAGCTGACATACGGCTTGCCGCTCGCTGTATTGCTAATATAGACAATGTAATTAAATTGGCTGTAGAATCAACTTTAGAGCTGCCCAATATGACATTAAATGCTGGCTAATCTAGTAACTTTTGCTAACCTAAATCAAAGTATAATTATTCGCAATCGTATAAAGTATAAGCTCAGGTATGTAGTTATAAGTATATTCAGTGTATGTGCTGAAAAAAAGAGATTTTTTTCACATGACCTTAAAAAAGGCGTAATGGAAACGAATGTTAAGAACAATTTATAAATAAATAAATAAATAAATAAATAAATAAATAAATAAATAAATAAATAAATAAATAAATAAATAAATAAATAAATAAATGAATCATCTATAGTTCCACAGCACCATCTATAATTCCACAGAAAGCAACTAATGCTTGTATTATGGATACCAGACAGTTGATATATTACATAGATTACTTTTTTTTGTAAATACATACATATTATAAATACAAACATCCATGACTCAGGTACATCACTAATCTATTTATATCTTGTATACTCTAACAATGTGTGTCTTAACACTTTTTCTTTGTTTACGAGTATATGGGACTTTCATACAATGATTATTTTTGGAACTTATTAAGCTCAATTAAGTTACTCTCCGCAGCTTTTTTCCAACGAGACATACAAACATTAAAATTTCAGTATGGTTTTATTAAACTGAAATTTATCTATTGTTTTCACCGAATGATTTGGGTCGAGTGTTTTGCTCTCATCTGAATTGTATCGCACGTTTGTATCAACATACAAACTCATTGAACCCCCAATCGACGCACAGAATATATGTCAATAGCATATTCAGAACGTAATGATCGTACACATTGTTATCAATTTATAAGAGACTGTTGACATTTTTAATGAAAGACAACAAGCTATAGTATAATGGATTTAGTGATTCCGGTCATCAGGTATAAGCACTTAGGTATACCTGATTACTTGTTTCAAATTCATATAATGAGATATGAAAATTATAGAATAAGTTCAATACATTAGTTAATTTCAATACTTCTAACATTTCCATATAGAAGATGCATACTTATACATTAATGTTTTAATATTTTATCAATGTGATTATAGATAAAACACTTTGAAAGCCGTCATATAAATTTCATAACAAAAAATAATTTAGGGCTGCTTAGATAAGCATAAAGTAGCCACTAATTAGACACATGCCAATTACTTAGGTCATATTTAAAAAAAAATACCTATGAAATACCTATGATAAATAATTACGATTGAAAATGGTACTTATTTTAATATAACGTCTCTTTTTTCAGATTATCTTTTCAAGTGAATACGTAATAGGCTGGATGACACAGCAGTAACAAAACCTCACTTTAATGACTTTTCAAATGAATGAAGTGAAGTGAAGTCTGGATGACAACGAAGAGGGAAGTATATTACAACAAGCGAGAGTCGCAAAAATGAATTTACTGTGCAAATGTATTGAATGAAACAGCGGTGCCATTTTATAGGCTCTTTCACTGTTATATTGCGAAGCCCTAAAAAAATAATACAGGCGTTACAGGAATTTCGCTCTCTTTATGTGTCTGGACCGGGACAAAGGGGCATTTAACAGTTTGGAAAGCTAATAAAACATTTCCAATTACATGGCGTTTTATTGACTCGCGCGCACAATCGTGTATAAAAATAGGTCGTGGTACTTTCAACGATTCAATATAGCTATTGAACGATACTGAGTATTTATAGCTGAATTCAATTGGCTGATCGCACCCAGGATTTTGCTAAGACATTTAAGTAGTGTCATTCCCTATTATAATGAATTAACTATCCAAACATATATCTAGGTGTAAATATTAATTTATATTTTATCTATACCATATAATAAAATCGTAACGAACCGCATGTCTAAAACAAAGTTATTATTATTATTAAATATTTAAAAAAAATTTGTATACGTTGTACTTATGATACCGATAAAAAATTGTTTTTAGAGTTTTTGTCTGTTTGTGCATTCATGTGCATGAAATTTGACACACAGAATCACCTGGATTGACATACAGAACACTTTTTATCATAGAAAATTATTAGGTTACTGTGGGATTTTCAAAAAAATTGTATTTTTGTTATCAGCGGTTTTCTGAATTGCCTCCTCTATGGAAGCAAATTTAAAGACGTATTCACTTCAAAATAGTTTTTGAGGTAAAGCAGATTTGATGCAGTGTTCTCAGGTAAAGGTATCACAGCGTTTGTGCGTCTACGCAATAATGATCGCGCCGAGTGTGGGAGTGTGGCGTACCGCGTAAAGCCATAGCGCTGCACGCAGACTCTGCAACGAATTTCGCCGTGTCGCCCACTGATCTACATTTCACCTCGAATATGGGTCAATAACTGCCCACGCTCAGCCCCTCAGTGCGCGGCCACTCACCTCGCCACTCCAAATCATTGTTCGCCAAATGTAAAACGAAGCCGTAGGTCAACGACCCGCCTGCTGTTGCTGTCAGCGTTAGTCTTCTTCGAACGACACTCGACACCACAGCTCGACACCGTGCTATCATCGCTAACGAAAACATCACCTCTTCCAAGCAATGGATATTAAACATCACTGCGATCGCACGTAGCGATGTGCTGGACTTATAATTACTATAACTTATAAGTATATTAATTTGAGCAAGAAATTTTATGTAAACAAAAATACTTGAAAAATTAAAAAAATGCTCCTTAAACTTACAATTATTTAAACGGTATTCACAAAATTATAATTTTATAACAATTAAACCGTTTAAATTTATAAGTCAGAAATTTTTGAAAATCCACGATCTGAGGTTTTATAGGTACATATGTTTACAAAATTCCCCTTGTTTAAATTAATCTACTTTTAAATCTATTAAGTTTTGTATTTAATAGAAATACTAATTGATACTAATAATTTATTGGTATCAGCCGTATCAGTATATACCACATATTATTATTACACATTACTCAGCTAGCTCCATGTCAATATTTATTCAGGAAACACTTAAAATGTATAATAATTTTTATAGACTAACTATTGAAGAAACATAAAATCACGTTGGTAGATAGTATCGTTTGTTATTATTTTTTAATAAGTACAATTTTAAAGAGATAATGTATAGTTTTTTGTTTTAAAATACTTATACTTTTGTGTATAAAAACATTTCTATGGAAGCACATTTTTGAACATTTGTATACAGAATTTAAATATTTAACAATTAATAATTAATTATAATAATTATAAATAAATATACCTAATAATGTTAAGCTTTCATGAAGTTGGCGTGGTCATGACGATATACATATTCACATATCAAATTAAAGAGATTCAAATAAACAAAAAAGGGAAGGTTAATATATACAGTATGTAGTTTATTGAAACGTTGAAAGAATTTGCGTGTACCAAACATCTGTGTTTATAATGCGACTCATAAAACAAATATTGTACATGAATGTGGAATGGCTGTAGTGCTAACTGAAGAAGGAAGCCGCAAGAAAGTGGCGCGCTGAACGGTCGCTTGCGCCTCCACTCAGTACAAAGTGTCACGTTGAACTCTTACATAAGGACTCGTTGTGCTTTCGAAAACATAATCACAAAATTTTTGTCATTTTTCTTCCATACAAACGAGCGCCTAGGCGCAGAAGAAAGTTGCTCGTCACAATAATAAAAAACTTTAGGTATACAATCGCTTCAATGCAATCTTTTTATAGTAATGGTTGTTAAGGTAACAGTAATTGTCGATTGTACATACGAGTATGTATTTGAATTAGAAACATGCAAAATATTTTAGTTTTCATCCTAAAATCCGTGACTATTTAATTAGGCAGTGGGGTTTTTAGACAATATACAAATATCCCAACATTCCCTGTTGTAAATTTTTTAAAGTTTAAATATAATCTTTATTTGCGCGAACACAGGTTTATAGGATTTTAATTTATATATACAGCAGTTACAGTACAAAGCTTACCCGACAAGGGCGTGCAAATATTTATATTTAATTGTTTTAGTTTATTATAACTTTTTGATTTAAATGAACTAAATGTAATAAACGAATTCATGTGTTTTATTATAAAATTCTTAAAAATCAATTGTAAATCTGGTAATTCCTTTATATTCTTTGGAGTTTATTGTACGCTTTAATGCGCTTTGTAAATATTTGTCTATATTTATATCTATGGAAACTAACTTTTCAATGACCTCCTGGCCTTAGTGTAATCGGTATTATTCCAGAATTTCCACCGTGGTTTTAGCCTACAGGTCCCATAAGCTAATTCCCATAAGCTTAGGTACTTAAGTGTACTTTCTAGGGATTTGGATGTTTATATGGTGTTTAATTTGTTTGTTATTGCTGTTTAAATAAATAAATGTGTAATTTTTTAAGTAGCAACATTGTAACAGTTACTACGTTGCGTGTAGTACACACGACACATCCAAAAACCAGCTTCTTTTTTGGCCTCAGGCGATTATTATCTATAGCACATGGCGGACAGGTTGTGCAGGCTTAAAGAGAAACACTGCTCCACATTGTGCGAGTTCGGAGCCGATGACTCTTCGTGACCGCGTCCCCCTTAACACTGGCTTTATCATACCGAATTTCTCTCCTGTGTTCCGCATCATCACAAACAAAAAGTCGAGACCCGTTTGGATGCGCGGCCTAGTTGTTCACTACGTCGACTGCGCCTACGTTAACTATAACTTACGTACCTCCGACTTCATTCTATTGAATGTAATATCTTTGCTATGTCAGCGAAGGTGAAAAAATGGGGTGTGGCTGTGTCGTGGAGACGGCCGTGTACGTGTGCTATATGAATACGTGTACGTTACGAGTAATATCTTATTTGAGCATATGATATGTATATATCCAACTAATTCGAATATACCATATATACCAATAAAAATCATTGATCCTTCTTTAGCTATTTGTACGGTACCGAAAATACGGTATTATATAAGCTGTAGTCTTATTATTATTATACAAACTTTAAACATTTGTTTTATATATTTATGTTTTTTTACTGTGTATAGGAAACTGGAAATCCAATCCCAGCATATTATTTCTATAACAATAAAGCAAAATAAGTGATCATAAGTAATTGTTAATACAAATAAGCATAAGCACTCTTGTTAAAGCGGTAATTTGAGCTTGCATTGTTAGTTAAAGTTATCACGAAAAACAAACAGGTAAATTTCGCAATTTACACGACACTGATATTCGGCTTTGTTTGCACTATGGAATTTAAATAAAGTTATGCAAGGGCTTTCAACAAATAATACTAATTGAAATTTGCAAATTCATTTTGCAATATTTCTTTTCAAACATGTATTTTCAACATTTTTTTCTTATTTCTTTCAATATTTTTTACTTCAATATTTTGTTTTCAACATTTTTAACATAGTAAGTACATAGTAAGTACATAGTAAGTACATAGTAGTTTTTTACATAGTAAGTTCATAAAACGATGTATCAAATTAATCCGTCACAAAATCGTGTTATACAAAGGGTAAAAGTATAAGATAAAGCAAAGATATTTTAAATAAGTATGAACAAAAACAATTCATTTATAAAGTACGCATTTTTTCAGTAAGATGTCAACAAGCACATTTTCTGTTATTGCAATCAGAATTTTTAAGTGCAAATAAATAGAATAAAATAAGCAGGCTGTATAAATACAGTAAGATATATTTCTTTTCTATCTTTAAACTAACAATCAATTAATTTAAAATTAATAACAATTTGTTGCACCCCATTTATGAATTGACTTTTACATTCGAAGAAGATATATATTATGATTCTAAAAGTTCCAAACAGCTAGTTAATCATTGCTTTTTGGATTTATATTATAGACTAGCTGTTGCACGCGACTTCTTCCGCGTAATTTTATAAAATATACTTGCTTATAATGTAAGGTACATCTTTAGGTGAAAGAATTTTTAAAATCGCTCCAATAATTTTTGAGTTTATTCATTACAAACAAAAATAAAAATACAACTTAACTCTCTTTATAATATTGGCATAGATAAGTATGAACAAAAACAATTCATTTAACTATACGCATTTTTTTTCAGCAAGATCAGCTAACAAACACACAATAGAATTTGCTAACACATTTTTCCTTTAAAAATAGACTTATTCTCTATGTTTTAGTTAGCAATTATTATGACTCATTAATAATTCGTAGCACCCCATTTATTAAGTTACATTCGAAGAAATTATTTATTTTATGATTCCAAAAGTTCCTAACATCTACTTAATCATTACTTTTTAGATTTAGATAATGGAAATTTGTTGTGATTCTGCTATATTCTATTAATAATAATATCTTAATAAATTCTTTTGTCATTATGTCTACGAATACAGGCAGGTAAAGCTGAATAAGCACATCGTACGAGAGGAGCCTACTGACCGACTTATAAAGAATCGAGTGCTCATTACTTATTCTTTATTTTTCACTTTCCAACTCTAGCACTTTGGAAGCCATTAAAAATTAACTGTATTTTTAGCGCCACACTGAACGCACTGTTGTAAAATACAAGCGGTACTAGTAAGTATTAGAATGTCTTAGCAACAGCGCATTAAATGCTATCAGAAAACACATTATATTATGAATACTATATTTTTAGTGTAGATACATTATCATATATTAACAATTTTTTTTTAATGTAAATAAGGAAGCCTAGGTATGGATATTTTTATTAAATGTAGTTATTAACAACCCAATTTAAAATTTATGTTATAACTAGGATATTTTCATCGAAAAACATTAGTCAGTAATTATAAAAATTTGACTTGCTAAAATGTCACAAATTCTGCACATTTTAGAAATTAATTGTAATAGATACGAAATTAATTTCATTTTTTTGTTTCCATCCAAACATTCATATGATATCTCAGAAATTTCATGTTTTTTTTATGTATTGCTACGACCAATATGTAATTACGTATTATGGTATTGGTAAGCGGGCTCCTGTTGGAAAGTGAGCTATTAACAAATTTGGCTCAATTTGTTTTGTATTATTTTAGAAACTAAAAGGTAAAAATAAAAAAAATATATAGGAAAAAATTCCAAAATTTTAGGTGATTTTCAGCAGACTGTAACTTCGAAGAAAATGGTCGTACCGAGCTCATTATAAAAGAAAATTGTAGCTTCAAGTCTCTAGTTTTTGAATCCGAGCTTTAAATAATTTCCACATTAGCAGTTTATGAGTAATCGTCGGAAAAAGGAAGGAAATACAAAGGATTTTTTTTTCCAAATTTTTGCTCGTATCAAAATTGGTGTATGGGCTGTAATATTTTTTTTGTAATGGTATAATAAAGCTCTTTTAAAGAATTTAATTCCCTACAATTTGACTCCGTTGTAAGCTCCTCATTGTTTTGTAAGTTATCCTCGATCAAAGCGAAAAAGACATTTTTGACTTTGACAATCGATCACTCGGAAAATGGTCGTATAGAAAATTAAGGTAGGGTTTTGTAAACTGCAAAACATTTCCCTACAAGTTGCTTAAATTGGTTTTTGATAAAAAAAAATTTAAACCGAAAATAATGACCAAATTATTTTTAAAAAATTACAAATTTAAGGATATTTGGATACCTTGGAATAACTTTGCAAATAATTCAGATACAAAGGTTCCTGAAAAAACCCTGAAAGTTTCAAAGAACCGATTTTGATGAAACTTTCAGACAATCTTTAGATTAGTCCAGCGGGTGTTCCTTTGATGTTTGGTAGCGATCGGACGCGGACGAAGTCGTGGGCATATACTAGTAAATAATGTAAAAAATATATTATTATTTCGCCGGCTTTAACTCGAAAATATTCCTATACCTAATTTTAATTAAAAAATGTGCATTTTGATCCGATCTCCGTTCTTACTTACCTCTCAAATATTTTGTTAAATACAAATAACTCAACGGACGAGGAAATGGGCAGATAGATATAGGATTTTCCTTATGCAGTAAAGTTGCTTATCTATCTGCAGGTAAATTAATACCAAGCGCTTGGTTTGGCTACGTAATTCCGAATTATATATTCACATTTGCAATAGCTTCAAAAAGGTTATTTAACATAAATATTGCGGAAAATCATTATGTAACCAATAACGCTAATTGCCCTACCAATTCGCAAAGGTGCATTGACCGAAACATGATATAGTCATGTATGTATGAATTTGACGAAACCCCTTGGTCGAGTAGTTAAGGTGCTTTTTTTAACGATCTCTCTCAGGGATCCTGGGCTTAATTCCCGGCAAGGCCACCTTTAGAAGAGAACTTTTCGTAATTGGCTCTTGTATGGATCTGGCAAGTAGTGGCAGGTCATACAGCATTCGCAGTCATATGGACATCCCATCTGCCCTGTCATCTCATTACAGAAGACAACCGAGGAAAACAATATGACTCCTCTATTTCCTATCCCTTCCTATTCCTTGTCCTTAACCCTACTATCTTCGGCAGAGCACTGGCAGCACTTGTGGCGTTGCTTGTGTTATAGGCGACGGTAGACAACTACCCTCGGGTGGACTGTCAGCCAGACTGACGATCTTAATACATAAGTAGATTCAAATTGTAAAAATTCTATAGTAGAATTCCATAAAGAACCCTATAGGTAACCCTTATAACATGTATGGCGACCATATAGTCTTGCTTTTTTTATGTTAAAGTCGACAGGCAGGCTGACGGTCCACTTGATGGTAAGTGCAAGCAATGCACAAGTGCTGCAAGTGCGCTGCTAACCATAAAAGTATTAAGAATAAGGGATTTGGAAGGGATAAATAAATGGGCTCTGGCATCCCTCTGGCACTCACCGAAACACAACAGCACACATGCTCTTATTTTACAGTGGTCTTCTGTAAAGGGGTGGTTACTGCCGCCAGACTGGATGCTCAAATGTCGCGAAACGCAGTGTGCCTTGCTACTACTTTTCACATCCAGACCAGAGCCAATTTTAAAAAGTTCAAATCCTGCAAGCACCCTAACCGCTCATCCAACTGGTTCGTCAAAACTGTTGTTGCTCCCTTAATAGACTTCATTTCTGTATACTCTATACTAACATTAACTTTAGTTTTCTTACTGATATTACTGTAATAACGGTTCAGACACACTGAGTTCTGCAAGCAAAAACAGGGCAGTAGCTATCCACTTACAAAAACATTATCGGCTGTTGTGTTTCTATGTATAGAGTTCACATTGTAGTTCTCTCTCCATATTTTTGCTTTTATTACACCAGTCGACTGCGTATCTGCATCACCCCCGTTCCTTGTGTTCATATGTTACTGCAGCTACCTATAATCAAATAACTTTTTTAAAGTTAATATTTCAAACAGGAGGTCCTTTTTGAGTCTAGCCGTCACAGTAAACGGGGATGCCCATCGTTAACTGAAGAGTCAAATGTCTTAGCAATAAAACCATATATGCAATTAGGTAAAATGACAAACAATAAAATGACATTAGGTTAGGGTACTTATAAGAATATGAGTTAAACGTGAGTTAAAGTTCTTAAAAGAATTTAATTAATTTAATAAATCTGTAGTTATGCAATAGTTATAACTACGTTGACTGCACTAATAAATTATGTTAACGATTTGTGGCTTAATAAAATGTAAATATGTATATGTGTATGTTTTTTAAAGCGCACATACAGTATGTACATGTTTTAAGGAGACATACTCGTAAGTAAGTATATTGCATATTATATAATTGAGTATATAGTTGAACCTCATTGTTTCAAGAAGTTTAAATTGTCATCATAATTTTATAAGGTTATAAAACCTCACAACTTGGTGATGATCAGGCGTTGTCTTACAATTGACTATTATGAAATAACACCAGGTATGCTATTGATGCGTTAGGGATGCCAAAACCAACTGCCTAAAATGGGCATAAAAAATGCTCCAGCATCCACTATAAAAAAAGATTAATCGATATCTCTTTTTTATTTGTCAATCTCAACCGATTTTGAGGGTGGTGCGGCGAATGGTCCGATACCACTAACATAATTAGGGATCTTTTGTATCATTATATTTTAAATAACAATGATAACTACGTTCTTGATTGCAGTCATAAATTCGTTAATTGATTCTGTAAGTTTTGTAAAGAAAATAAATTTTAGATATAAATCTTTATTCTGTCAAATTTGACACTTCGTCTTTCAAAAAAAGTACTTTACCCCATTAGCAAGTTATTTAAAAAAATGGCCACTAATCAAGATTTAAAAATGCTATAACACATGCTACTAATCTTTCGATATTTTTTAAAAAGTGAAAACTTTGTGAAACTATGTTTTCATTTCTGACTTGGAGTCCTACGCATTTTTTTTATAAAAATCTTACTTAGGTAATACCTGTATATCCAACTTTACTTTTTATATATAAAAAAACGTCTTATTAATGTGTTCCGCAATATTTGAATGTGATTTTTTTAGAATGATTTGAGTGAATCGTGCGCCCGCGTCGCTTGAGTGGTTTGGGCCGCGTTTGTTTTTAAATGTCATACGCGCCGCGGCCTCCGCACTCACAAACGGCCTTTGCAGTTCGGCTCGGTCGACGACCCAACCGGGGTTGTTGACCGAACCCACATGAAGATTTCACTTTCGATTAAAAGGATAACTGTACCGCATACGTCACATCCATGCCCACAAACATAACAGCTGTTTCGGCTGCACCGGCACCTGAAACCCGCGGGGAATACGCAACAGACAGACCTACATTTCGGCCGATAAAGTTTCGCGAAACCTAATAATCGACGTGAACCGCTTTCATCCTTGGAATCTTTAAATAAAAAATAATAAATTTATATAATATAATTTCGATGTGGTCATTTATAGACTAATTTGTGTAAAATATTATTCTGACGAAATTGCTCAACATTTTTGTTTAATATTAAAATTTCGAAATGTACGCAAGTCAAACATGATGCCGTGTCCTAGGTGCATGAGAGGTTATTGCACTGGTGATTGCCGATTTCGTAAGTTGGGCGATGGACGAGTGTCTTTTTTTGGTAACTTTGTTTACAATTAGGTAATTTGGGGGGAGGGGGGGTTGAGGTTCATGCGGTGCGTGGGGTTGGTTGTTCGGCACCAGTTGCGCAACTGCGGTCGTCGACTCGGTTATGTCAGCGGTTTACGTAAGCGTCACCTCGCAACGCTCTCGGGACAGGCGCCAATTGTAGCCCAATGACCAGTTCGCACTTATCGCGGACTATTTGCGGACAGCGACTCGTTAACGCCGCGCCTACTGCGGGTGCCGGCGCGATACTCGATCGTTCAAATCAAGTACCAACCCTTGCTTTTGTTAGCGAGCCGTTGCCCGCCTTTAGTTTGGATTTCAATCTTGCGCTTACGGCGCTCCACCGCACAGAATATGCCTTTACACACGTGTTTATAAAAATAATGAGAAATATTAAAAATAAAATAAGTAAATTTAAATTTTAGCATAAGCGGATTTGAAAGATATTTGAATAGGTCTCCGATCCTACAGTTTTATCACAGGATTAGAAATAAAAATCGCAGAAATATAGATAATTATAAAAACATAAAACTAAAAAAAATAGATAAGTAGTGACCCCTGTCACATTACTTTTTTCAGTCATAAATTGGGCAGACCGTCTGGCGTAATAAATCACCTCCTTGCTACGGTAAATAACAACATGTGTGCTGTTGTGTCGGTAAGTGAGTAAGAGATGCTACAGCCCATTTCCCTATCCCCTTCTCATCCCTGATGCCTCAATCTTACTAAGGTCGAGGTTGTCTTAATAGGAGTTAATACTTGTGGTAGGTGGCTACCATAAAGTATTAAACCATAAAGTAAGCCACTTACCATAAAGTATCTGTGCCAGTCACGATAGTTGCCAAAAAATTTGATTTCAATGTGCACAATTAAACTTTATTCTCTCGGACTTTTCATTTGCAAGCAAAAACTTTACCATAAAATCGAATTCTCTAAGTCTCTACATACTTATTGCTTTAAGTAAAAGTAGGCAAAATGACTGCTGTCAGTGCACAAGACACAAGAAGAATAGAGGCGGGTTCTCCGCCACCTGTATGTAACGCCAGGGAGAGTGCAATTGCTCTATCGACCTAGAAAGGATAAGAGATAAAGGACAAAACACAACAGTACACGTGCTGTTATTTCACAACGATCTTCTGTATTTGCTTATATCTTCTGTATTGACTTTCTTTATTCTGTATATATTCTGTATGATGCTTCTGTATGCCCAGTATATGTCGAAAATCCTTTTCGTCATTTTCATAAAAAATAATTAAGCTGTCAATAGCTATTTTATATTCGAGCAGCCCATCTGGTGGCAGTTACCACCTCTGTTATGGTCGACAGCGCACATGCAGCATCTGTGACGTTTCTTGTGTGTCTTTAAGACAATTAGGGTTAATAATAAGAATTTTAAGAATATGATTATTTAATTTAGCTTTTTTTTTTCATCTTCTTACTCATGCTATATTTAAAGTAGGCGACAGTAGCCACCTACCATCAAGTAGACCGTCAGTCTTTCTGCCGACCTTAACATAAAAAGGAACCATTAAAATCTTATACCTTATATTAGTTTTTAGAAATAATAAATTCGTAAGTACCGATTTTTAAATAGTGTAACACGCTTTGTTCGGAGTTTGCGTAAAACATAGTATTAATTTCAACCTTTCGTGAATCGATTAACGTTAAGATCGAAATTGTTCATTGTAACGCAGATGTGCCCTAGAGGAGCAATTATGCGATACAGTTCGCGATCGCAGCGGAGAAGGGGCGCTGTGGCGGTTGCGTCAGCGCACGGAGAGCGGTCGGACTCAACGCACAAGGTTGCAGAGGTTCAATGCTCTAGAAATACGACACCCGACCCCGAGCAACCGCAGCGGCTTCGCGGGCACAGCCTGACACCGCGACGATAGCTGCTGTTAACACTTGTGCCACCTACCCGCCCACACATCGCACTTTGTTAATCATATTTCATCCCTACATCAAAACCAACTATACATCATGGGGTTAATGTACACAAGTCGAGTCCTTAGTGACACGAAAAAGTACTCTTTGACGTGAATACAACCTCTTAAAATTTGCTTCTATAGTGGGAGACAATTCAGAAAACTTATGTAGATAACAAAATCGAGGGTTTGATTGATAATGTTTGATGCTGTAGTTACTATCGTCTATGTTCAAAATTTTTTAGTATAGGTATATACAACATAATATATAATACGCTCAAAGAAAATATTACTCGTACTAGATGGTAAGTGACGTCAAAGCCAATAGGGATTTAAGATGCGCCCTTGAAATTATAAGGAATGAAACAAGGAATGGATTCGAGCATCCCTTACGTACTCACCGTGACACAACATTCTGTTATTTCACTATGGTCTTGTAAGGGGTGGTTACTAAGGCAAGCCAGCAGGTAGACGCTGTTTATAAGTCAAACAAGTTGTTTCGCAGTCAAGTTTACCCAATGTAACTAAATAGGAAAAAGTTGGGTTTCCTCTTAATAAAAGCTATTTCTGAGATAAGTCTAATGTTTGGAACCTTCCTTAATAATAAAAAGTATATATTCAACTACATCGCACCTGAACCTCTTATTTCATTACGTCATTCTAAAATATAATAATCAGTTAATATTTTAAACAATTTATATACCTAGTGTTAAGAAAATCAATTTAGCCCTCGATTTACGGCTAGATTTTATACAACTTGAACATCAGAGATGAGAAGAGCAAGAGATCGCCCGTTATATAATGCATATACTCGTAATAAATACGGCTGAAAATTTTAAAAACCTACGACCTTCCTAACTAACTACCCTCGTAGTTAAATCAAAAGCAAATAGCAAAAGCAAGAAAAATTCTTAAGTCCGTAACTACTGTCCAGTTCATTAAGATATCGATAACAATGCTGTCGACGGTCACACTAAAAGGTGTAGCAAATGAAAAAATTATAAATAAGTGGAGGATAAAGTTGTGATATCACTTAATCACGCAGTTAAAGTAGTTTACGCATTGAAGAACAACAGAATAAGTCATGTTCTGTCAGACGGACTACCAGGTTATAACACTAGAACTCCTTGCCTTCATCTTTATAATTTCACCCCCGACATAGGACACAATTTTTTTTAGTATATCTTTGCTTTTAATAACAACTAAGGTTGAGGCGTTCAATGCAACATCTTCTATTTTATAGAAACTTCACTAAGAACAATGACGCTGTCGTTATGCCAACCGGCGCTATATTTAAACAGCGCACGCACATACCCCGTAGTAACCTTCAAAAGAGAGAACGTGGAGTGTTAAGCACGTCCAATGTACCAATACAGTTTTTACGTTAAAAACCTGTCGCAATTTTTATAATTTTGCCTTCAACCTTTGTTTGGTGCCGAATTCAGCCCGATTGATATTCCTTTGACGACGCATGTGCTTTTCGTAACCCGCTCAACGATCCGCAGACGCCGGCCGCAAGAACATCGTGACATAAATATATACTAGAGTTAACGCACATTGTAAATTTTCCATTGCATGTTTAATTGCCTAGTTTAATTAAAATTTAAAATCACGAATAAGAATGTTGCCAATAAATGAAAGAATATTTTCGGAGAATATTAACTAGAGGGTACAGTTATTTTGAAATAATTAATTTTAAATGATATTTGCACGTGTTGTTTTGTTATTATTTGAAATTACAGTAAGTATACTAATTTTTTTTTGTCAAACATTCAGGTCTCATAAAACAGCTTTTAATGCATTTTAGTATAGTTAAATTTTTTGGACAGAGAAGCATCTATTTTAATAGTACCTACTTAATTGGACTTTTAATGAAGATAAAAAGACAATTGGATTTGTTACGGAGCGAATCGTCTAACGATATCTAATAGATAGATTGAGCATCGTTTATAACTACTTGCGATATTATAAAGATAGATTAAATAGTCATTAAACAACTGAACGGATTTTGATACGTTTTTCGCTAATTTAAAGAATGATAATTTGCAGAAAAAAATGCATCTTTCTGAAACCAGGAGCTTCTTCGATGTTTCTTTATTTTTATATAAAAGATGTTTGACTAAACTCCAAAACGAGAAGTTATTATTGGTAATATTTACCGATGAGTAGGTAATGAAATGAGGCATATATATATTACTAGCTGACCCCGCAAACATTGTTTTGCCAAAAAAAATTTGGGGTATAAAAAATAATTTACAACCTATTCTCAGACCTATCGAATATACATAAAAAAAATTATTAACATCGCTCAAGCCGTTTCGGAGGACTTTTGTTACAAACACCGTGACACAAGAATTTTATATATAAGAAGGTAACAAATTCTAAAAACTTACCACCACCATTCACAAGAGACATCAAATGGAGCTATAATTACTAACATAAAGTTGAGAGTTTGTTGAACCCTTTGTTGAAACCAAAAGTTTTAACTTTAAAATTCCAATTAAATCTTCCGTTTAATTGCCTTTCACATTTTTGGCGGCACGAAGTAATTACTCCTGAGCGAATGTGACGTATACTTACTATCTATGTCCCACTGCTCGGCATAGGCGTTTCTTCTATTATAGAAAGGCAACTCTATTCCATAATGCTAATTACAACAGCTCGGATGGGCAGCGTTTGGGAAGCTCCGAGACATCTTTTCGTCCAAAATTCCTCAGTGTGTCAAAACAAAAGTTTTCGACCAATGTGTGTTGCCATCACATATGGCGCTGAAACGTGGTCTCTAACTATGAGCTTCGTAAAAAAGCTCAACGTCGCTCGGAGTTACACTGCGAGATCGAATCAGAAATGAGGATATCCGTAAACATACAAAAGTTACTAAGTCAGCGGATCAGTAAGTTGAAGTAGCAGTGGGCAGGACAAATAATACGTAGAACCCACGGTTGCTGGAGCCGGAAGGATCTCGAGTGGAGACCACGGTCTGGCAAGATTTGATCTTGTGAGCAAGTCTAAAGATGTAAAGACGACCTGATAAGGGTAGATCCAGGCTGCTTCTGACCGGACCTATTGGAAAATTGTGAGGGGAGGGAACCGTAATAAATACATGTCGAGGTTCATGTAGTGATGTAAAGAAATAATAAAAAAAATGTGAAAGTTTTTAAAATTATTAGGCTGTTTGTTACTCAATCACGTGTAAATTGTTTTTAGTGAAATTTGGTACGAAGAGAAAACCTGTAGATATTATTTTTATAAGGATTGTTTATAAGGAGTTATTTTTAATATATATAGTATAGGTATACTTTGGTACTTATAGATTTATACAAAATTTCAATAATCATAGAACATCGAACGTATCATCGCTATTACTATTTATTAAATAGGTAAACTTTAAGAGCTTGTACTCTCTCAACAATGAATATAACTTTATTTTTGATTTCGTAAAGTAAATAATGGATATACATATCTTATCGAAAACAGACGAACTGTTTTTAGCCAATCGCAATCTCGATACTTTACTAGACTATAGGTAATTTAAGAGGTAACATTGTATCACCGTTTATCAAAACTAAGATATCGCGAGTAGAGCCGCGGTCGTCAACTAATATATTTTTAAATGTTTGTTAGACCATACCGGACCGGAACAGCTACGCAACGTGAACCTTTCACGAACGCAATTTATTTTGGCAGAACTCCCTTCTCACCGCCCCTACCCTACCGCACACCTCAACAACACAGAGAGAAAGTAGCTAGCCTACGCAACGGTAAGTTCGATGACCGAACTCGAAAATTCTTACTTCTGACAAAAAGTGACACAGTAACTGTGTGCATTTCATATTCAGTATAAGTGGTCAGTTCCTTGCACGCACTTTGAATGGCCAACGCGATTAGGCTAGAGGGTGACTATATACTCGTAACTAACTGGCCTTTGTTCCTGTAATGTTCTGCAAGCATGCAGTTAGGAGCAAACATAACATTCCCATTCGCGTCTGTCTCATTTGCGTCACTTTAGATGCGTATCACAATGATTGAGACTAACTTAACTATATTAATAACAATAATAATCGCCAGTGAAACACACACCAATCGTATGCAGAAAAACTTAGCAAAAGGTTTGTACTATCATGTCACTAAGAGCTAATTAAATCTTACTAAAATTGGGTGATGTGCCCAGGCCGAGGCCAGAACTGTAGAAACTAATTTTAATATAGTTGAACTAGTCAGGAATCAAACCCGTGAGCTTTGAGTCAGAGAAATAACATCATCAAAACCATCAATGGGTGCATTAGGCTTTTATAATATAGCCAGGCATACAAAAATCCTAATAGAAAAAAAGAGACTAACTCCTATAAACACACGACTTTTTTGTGGAAGTGAAGAGGTATTCTTTAAAAATTGTAAAGTTACATTAAACACTTCGTCACTCACTGAATGATAAGTATAAAAAAATGTAATGGCAGGGCCATTTGGGACAGTCACCAAATAGGCAGATTGTTATTCCATGATGGTACCTACTCCTAATAGAAAACCCAGTGGAAAAACAACACTTAGCTGTTGTTTATTCTTACCTTGTCTCTTATCCTTCATTATTTCACAAGGCCGGCAGCGCAATTGCATCTTCACAGTGATTTGTGAGATCTGACATCAAAAAGCTGACGGTAACCACCTTCCATCAAGTGAACTGAAATTCTTTCGACACTTTTAAAAAAAATCATTGAGGCACCCTTTTCTAGGAGACTGAGGAACTTTTCAGTGAGGGACACCAGTTCCTAGGCTTTTGTAGGCCGAGGGCTTTTGTTTTGAAATGACGTTAGCCACCTAGCATCAAGTAAAGTTGCCGATTTTATATCTACAAAATAACTACCAAACCTATATAACAAGTTAGATATTTCTTTAACTTAAATCAATCACATTTGTCATTGTGAGAATACTAAGGGCTCGTTTATAAGCGTCAATAAAAATAACTGTTAAAAAACATAACAGAATTGTGTTCTACTGTTCTACTAAGCCCATAGCAACTAAGACACGCCTCTTAAGTTGTGTCGAGTTTGAAAAGTCACTCTTTCAAGCGTATGACTGTTCCAAATCCATCCAACTTGTTTTAAAGATGTGCTCTACGTACGCCAAAGTAGATGTTTGAAAGCACCGATTGAGATCCGACCTTGTTTTTAATCATCTTCCATTGTTGTTTTTATTATAACGCCATTCTCTATTATGTTTAAACAATGCGCATAGAAATATACAAATTGTTCACATCATGGTTTGGGTTGATGCTTACAAAGTTTTATCTAGTTTCGATGTGGATACGTATATTTTATTGTAACTACCACTTAAAGAATTCCTACACCTAGTTATTGCAATTCAAAGTACAATAAAAATTATGTAAGAAACTATATTTGTATTATAGATAACAGCAAAAGGGAGTCTGGACTTTTGATGTACTTAAGATCTACATGCGTAAAGGAAATAAGATTCGAACATTAAAAAATTTGTATTAAGATTAAAAATTAAAAGCAGCTTTTCCAAACATGTTTCCACAATTTAAGGAAAATGGGAGGCGCTAGGCAGATGATTTGTTAAAATGTTGTGATCACTAGACACGATCACTGTAGGTATTAAACCAATAATCATGCTATTTGCAGAGCATTTAGTACGATATAAATAATGAAAATCTTCAAAACATACCGTCAACTACCGGATCATTACCATAATTTTAAAGAAAAGTCTTTATATATTGAAACAAAACCACTTAGAGCTTAGCCATGATTTTTCATTGATGAATGTAGTCATTGTAATATATACTTCTCTCTAGTTTTATAAGGTCACTGCGTCTTTTAGTACCAAATCAAGGTACTTTTAGGTACATATCGGTAGATGGACTGTAGCATCCCGCTATAATAGCGTTTATAACCAGCCATTTAAAAACTTCACACCTTATTCCTCGAATTTAGTTACTTTTTAGATATTGATTTCTCCCAAACCCTCAAGTGATTTTAAAAATTGAAGTCCTTGGAGCCTCTTCGTAACACGGCACCGCATTGTTTGTGGCGTTGCTCTGCTGTGGAAAATCCCAGAAAACAAGGACACAATGCAATGGTTCATTCACCGGACCACCGGACGTTATTATTCAACAAACGCACTCACGGAGCCAGTGGTTTCGAAATATCATTCCAAGTAAAGAGTTCACAGGGCAGCACGTAGCCCTTAACACTTACCACCGAAATAAGTATGACACAGCTCATACATGCCAACATTAGAAAATATCATTGCAAACAATAGAAATTCATAAATGATTTATGAAAATTCCAATGCGTTCCCAACATTAGCATCAGACATTACAAAGTTTGAGGGACTAAATCTTATAAAAATACGCACTGCATCACAATATCGGTTAGTGAAAGATCTCATCATCATCTCAGCCGTAGAAAGTCCACGGATCTCCTCATTCCTGATTCGATCTCACAGTCTAACCGTCTCCATAGCTCGTTGAATGACGTTGAGCTTTCTTATGAGGCCTATAGTTCGCAAAAGGCATAAGGCGCTGAAACAACGTTTCAGCGCCTTATGCCATCACTGGCAACACATATTGGCTGATAACTTTTCTTTAAAAGTACTGAGGAGTTTTGGTCGAGAAGATGTCTCGCTGTCCATCCGAGCTGGATTCCACCAAAAAAATTAATAATTTCTATAAAACACTTATTTAGTATATAAAAATCACACCATATATCAATACTTCCATAGTAGTGGCAGAGAAACAGTTTTAAGCTGTCATATATTGAGCATCTCGTCTGGCGGCACTAACCTAACCTATTTACATAAGACCATTGTGAAATCACGTGCTCGTGTGCTGTTTGTTTCAGTACAAGCGTTTATAGAACCCGTTTGCACATCTTATCGCATCAAGTAGTATGGCAGCTGCCCACCATCAAGTGGACCATTAGCCTGTCTCTGCCAATCATTAAATAAAAAAAGATTATCAACAGTAGCATTTGGTGATGAATAAATTATGTTTTTATTGTGTTAAATCCCTAAAAAGAATATTTATTGACTCGAACGCGATTGGTTATTGCAATTTCACACTTATATTTACTTAATCTTAAGTATATAATTATGTTGAGCAATACATTAAGGAGACGTCTCGGGGCAGAAAGCTATATCTCATAAAGGATGACTTCATCACAAGTAAAAATGACATTCTATAGCCGCAAATTTCACAATTTCGCTTATAAATTTTAATATTTGGACTTCGTATTAGTAAAACTAAATTTACATTAATTTCGTATAACATTTTGGCAATATTAAAGATTATAATATTGCCTAGTCGAAGCCGTCACTTTGTTTCCTTTCTATATTATATTGTCTTTTAATATAAATAATATATAAAAGTCTTATAATAAAAGACTAAGTAACTGTAGTTTTTTTACGATTAAATCGCTAAATCGATTATATGGAATCAGAAAGAACCAGGCATCTTGAAACCTAGGCACTAATAATATAAACAAAGTTGATGGTAAATTTTAGTATTTAAACAGATTCTACATAAATATTATCATAAATAAAGTGACATTTTAAAAATATTGTAAAGAAGCACTTATGTCGTTATAAGTGTTGCTATAAGTCCTAATTAGCTTTTATTTGTATATTTGTAAATGATATGTATATCTTTATGACTGATGTGTTGTTATTCTGATGTTTTTAAACTATATTACTGCAAAGTTTCGTCAATAGCATCTGTGGTGACGAGCTTTTCCATGGCAAAAGTGACTTATTTAAATTGACAACTTGCCAAAATTTTAAAAGGGATTTTATTAAGGCCAATGTTATTTTGAAAAAACGTTATTTTTTTTATTATACTTATTTCATTTAAGTATGTATAAAATAACGCCCACTGCTACAATATTTAATTAATATTATAAAAAAGAAAAGGTGTTTTATTTGTAACTTAAACTTATGGTCCAACTGCGGATGTGCAAAACTACAAAATTCTCGAAAATTGCTAGTACTCTAGGAAGTATTCTTACAATGTTTTCCTTCATATTAGAACAAGAGAATAGAGATAATTATTAATAATTCACGCATATAATCCAAAAAAAGACTCAAAGGCGTAGACCTGACTGGTATCCGAACCAGCGTTTGCCCTTTCAAAACCCACTTATATAGTAAAAAAAAGCAATGCAAATAGTTTTCCAATATAGCTGAACAAAAGTATTTATAAAGTACTTAAAATAGCATGCGAATAAACCAGTTCGCTTGAATGGTATGTCGCGAAGTACTGTGGAGAAATCTAAATATGAGGAACCCCAAATAAAATGAAATTAGTATGCACGCCGGCTACAAACTCAGCCAAAACTGAACAGCTATGGTGTAACCGCGTGAGCGCGGTAGTAATGGACCCGGGTTCGTTCTCCGTTAAAAGCGAAAGTGCTGCCGTTCACTGGGACAACGACCGACTCCTTTGGTTGGTCAGCCCTCCTTCCTGCAATCGCGAATCATCGTTAATTCGTAATCGACAACTTTTTGGTCGCGTCGTGAGCCTAAAGAGAAGTTTAGCGCGAGCGCTTTATATCTAATGGACTTGGATGATTTTTAGACAAGTCTTAACAAAGTCTTAACAGAAATACCCATAAATTATAAAAAGTGTCAATACGAGTATAAATATGTTCAGATATTTATCGAACTTTATCGAAGTAACTATCTCTGATCGAACTTTATCGAATTAGTTAGTTTTTAAGTTTTGTATATATTAATTATGATTCAGAAGTGTTCAGTGTTTATTATTTTTTATTATTCCCATTGTACAAATATAATATCAAATATAAATGACAAAGATAATAATTTTATTTTCGTCTGTAAATTGTATATTGAGAGCTGTTGGATTTTAAGTAAATGTATACCTAAATAATTTCTTTTAAAAAGCCTTCAAGCCTTTAGTAAAACAATTATGTCGAACATTAGGTACGGTTCGAAATAAATTTACTAAAACTAAAAGAAAAGAATATTCCATTTGCTGGAACTGTAAAGCGAAATGTAAAAAAAAAATATTTCAAAGAGATCTTTAGACTTACTTTGAGCGTAAAAGGAACTGCTTAACGAACCAACACCGATTTGAATACGACTTTACTTTATCGAAGTATTTTATTTTAACTGTCGATGAAATTTTATAAACATAAAGTATAAACTAATTAATATTTTTCAACTGATTCACCTGCGATACAAACATTGCTTATCTAATGATCTGGGAAAAAGTTTTTTTTCTTATTTTATATATACTAACTAGCGCGACTTCGTCCGTGTTGAAAAAGAAAATATGAGTAATAACGCCTGACATCGTTATCGCTGCGACGACAGTGGCGCCGCCATGCGACAGTGACGCCCACTTCTTGAGTGCGCTCAGAAAACTCGCCTTTTTTTTTTGTTTAAAATTAGCTTTATTCATCAACGTAATCTCCACCAATAGCAACGCAATCGTTCCAGCGCCGCTCTAACATTTCAATACCACTTTTGTAGAACGATTTATCTTTTGCCTCAAATTAGGCCTCAGTTTCAGCGATAACCTCTTCATTCGTGCGAAATTTCTTACTGGCGAGCATTTTATTGTGGTTTCACATAACACTTTTCAAGCCATTGAACGGTATTTATTCCCATCAAGAAGCAGTGTAAAAATAAAACACGAAATTGTTTTTGATCCATTGTTTTGAAAATAACAAAAGTAGCGTCACTCTTAGCACAATAACTCACTAACTAATGAATAGAATATCATGAAATTTTAACAGCTGTCTTTTGAAGGTTAGTACTAACTGAAAAAGAGTGAAAAAAAACTGAATGCAATAAAACTAACGCCATCTATTTGTTAGGCCCGGGACTTTTCAGCCCATGTAATATATACTTTATATACATATCATATAATATCGTTGGTAGGCTAGGCTGATACCTATGTACGAGAATAACTTTCATAATTAGCTTTTTTGCAATTTTTTTTTTATCTACACTTTTTTTAATAAGTATATTGATTAAACAAAACACGTACCTACTTTGAAGGTAACTGATTACCTTAAGCAATACTGCAGAGCGGTTAAAGGAAAGATATAGGTAAGTATTCTCAGGTGCCAAAAAGTTCCCACTGCAGGCAAGTAAGCAGCCAATTGTCGAAATACAACGCAAAAGCGCCTACTATTTTATTTACATTTCCAGTTGCTTTGAAAACATGTTGCCTTTGCAATAATGTCAGACGCTCTTTTTATCGACATAAGTTTCTTATTTACGCATTTCAATGATTATTAACTAATGTTTGTTTCTAGTATACCTGCATGATGATATCTCTTTTTAAAAAAACTCAAAGATTTTTTAGCATGAATCTAAATTCAAGGATTATTTTATTGAAATACTAGGAGCGTGAGAACCTTACCGGAGTAACTTACAAACTTACGATGTGGGTACCTGTTTTTAAAAATTAAGCGTATCTAACATGTCATGGACATATTATTTTATCAGAGAACTAGCGACCTGCTTCAGGCTTAGCCTTGAAAAAAAAAACTAAATTTGGTTTTGTTTGATGGATATATGAAAATACTTACCTTGAAAAAATATCTAACTGATGGTGAATCCTTTACGTGGTTTAGGAGTAGTTAACGGCTTCAAATTATACTAACTATGTAAAGATGTGAAAATACATATTCAAAGTCAAATAAACGCTCAAAAGGCTGTACACCAATGTAGCCAGTAAATTGTGGTGATGGCGAGGGAAATATCGTCCGCGTAACTTTATAAAACATAGCCTATGTTACTCTTACTTGCTGATAATATAGCTTCCTAACAGTGAAAGAATTTTTCAAATCGGTCCAGTAGTTTCGGAGCCTATTCAATGCAAACAAACAATCAAACAAACAATCAAATCTTTCCTCTTTGTAATATTGGTATAGATTAAGGATGCAGAGTATACCTACAATTGCAGCATACCTACAATAACAATCCAAATGTAGACCTAATATTTCTCATACTGAGGTAAGTAATATAAAATCCTCTGTCAAGGCCTAATACGAGTATATAACTAGGTGTAGGTACTTAAATCTTTTTTTTAATGATAAGGTCGACAGACAAGCTGGTGGTCCACTTGATGGTAGGTGGCTACCGCTTGAGAACTCATGAAATAATTGTGTTCTCCTGGGTTTCGTTGTGTTCCATTCTGATATTAAGTAATATCTCATCGTTATCTTGATCAATATCCTCTCGTTTTACATTATCTTTTATTTTATCTCGATCAGTAATGTACTCAAATGACGTTGCTTACATTGTTAAATGACGGTAAATACGGTACTTAATTTCAAACTATGTATACAATGATTACTAACAATAAGTAAATAAGACGTAAGCCTGCCTGCCGCCCTGCATCATGTACCTATCTACATTGGTAAATAAAATTTGTATTGCGAGAAATGTCTAGCAACTCAACAAAAGCAACTCTGTTGCTCGTAGACTGAATTAAAATTTCATAGATTACAACGATACAGTGATGTTTATTTAATTTTGTCCCTTGTGCATGCTTGCATCGTTTAAAATTTCATTTCTTCTTTGGAGACAGACAGTCGCCTACCTGTAGGAAAGTAAACGGCAATCGTTACCGACGCGTCTCGGTCCGCATCGGCGGACATGCGCACTTTCGGTACGAACGTTCAGCCTTGCAGTGTAGAGGGAAGGGAAGTGAGAAGGAATGACTGGCGCACGCCGCCCGTCGGCAAAAGTACGGCGCATTTCTGCCGCGCCGCCCGCACCCACAGTCCACCCGCCGCCACGCGCCGGGCTTCTCACGCCACATCATACCGCATCATGGTGAGTCATTCTATGTATTGCGTGTGAACTGATACTGTACTCACATGCAACGACCTTTAGTGCACATATCCAAAATAAACCGCTCCACTTTTCGTATGTCCGATAGATAACTTACCTAACGTACAATAGATAATTATTTCTTCGTAACCTGCAACGATTCCAATTGATCGTAATAAGAGAAATCTCTTTTAAATAAAAACATGAAGGTCAAATATGTTCACGCTAAGCAAAAAATTGTTATGTAAAGGTGTAACAAAGTAAATACTGCATCAATTTCAGGTGATGGATAACCGATCGAATGAAGAAAATCAAAACGAACACAACTCTCCAATCTTCATAACTAATTTTCACTATGGAGACGTAGTGAATTATTCGCTTGTGTTAATAAAAGGAATCATTACTAGAGGTAATGCTAATAATGAAGATAAATTGTCGTGCATTACAGAAACAGATGGAAAACAGAAGAAAACACAGTGGCATGTGTTTAACGGAGAATTTAAAGTGTTAGTTGAACTAAAGAGAGGAGAAAATATCATCAATCTAGAATATTCTGAACAACAAAGAAAAACATTGCTATTAGAGTATGCTCCTAGAAAAACAAATTTTAGAGTTACTCCAATTTACATCATATGTCAAGGGCACGACGGTTGCTTTCAAAGTCCTCCTGATGTTGACAATTCATTGGAGAGTGCTTGTTCACGAATCGCAATCGGTGCTAAATTGATTCAATGTATCACAGCCGAGAAGCTCTTTGAAAGTGGATTTGGTAGAAAAACATTCCAATTAGAACATGAAGTCAACCCGAAAAAAGCAGAATGCATTGTATTCAGAAGTAGTCTGAACGTAAACAAAGCTAGAAAGATGAAACAAGCAGAACTATGGTCACAATTTGGAAGAGAACTCATGCTTTCTGATTTAGGAAGTAACGAAAGGAAATTTTTAGCGTTTATTTCGTGCACAAGATTTAAAGGCACAGATGTTGATAAACCAATGACACATGATGAAATTATTTCTTTAACTGAAGGCTACGCTGCATTAGGTGGTGGTGGATTAGCGCTGTTTGGCACTGCTTGTTTGTATACTTGGCCAACATGCTTAGAAGATATTGTGCCCAAATTTTTAGATACTACTCCCGTTAATACACGACGGTTTATGGACGACAGTGGATATCGAAGTACTTTAGGAGGTTGTTTTGCAACTACGTTGGGATCTGTATTTCATGAATTAGGACATACATTTGATCTGGGTCATACCAAAGATGGCATAATGGGAAGAGGATTCGATAACATTCACAAAGTTTTCACTATTGGTGAAAAACGATCTAACGTAATGAAGGATAACATGAATAACTTCAGTGGAAAACCAGTGCAGCATTCAACAATTTCTTTACAACGTAACATAAGTGTTACAATGAATGTTGCCGAACCATTGCGGGTTTTAGGACCAAGAAGTAAAACAACTTTGGGAAACTTTGCTTCTATGTCCAAATCCGACATTATTAGGCGAAGTCCAAATGTTACTCCGATAACTAGACCATCCAGTGTATACTCCAGTATAACAAATAAATTGTTAGACTCCAAGAAAAATGTTAGTCGAAGCAATGGAAATGACTCAATTTACTGGACAAGAAACTGTGCAGTATTATTATCTTATCATAGGTGGTTCAACAATGAATTCGGCAGAGAAAGACAAGCTATAACAAGATATTTAAAATTCGATAAAAACAAAATGATGATAATATCTACGGCTGGAATAAGAATAGTTGAAGTCAGAGATGAGTCCAATGGGATGGTTTTAGATTCCTATGAATTTACAGATTTGTTACCAGAAAAAAGATTTTTAGTTCCATTCACTTTTTCCCCTAAAAGCAATATTCTGACAATAGTAGTAGAAGATGATTTGGGAAACGTTTTAAAACAAACGTTTTCTTATTAAATAACGGAACAAGATTAAATTTTGTGAAATTGACAATAATACTTAAAGTAAACTATCTAGACTTATCGGCATTTAAGCAAGGATATAGTTTATATACACAAGTTTATTTTTAATATTGAAGTGATATTTATTTTTTCGCAACATAAATTTTTCGAGACGGTGCCTACTAACACAATATCGTCCAGTCAAATAAGTGGATTGACAATAGTGACAAGTGTTTTAAAGACATATTGGTTTAAATACCTACGTTTAAAAACTACCTATCTTCTACACTACCTTCAATACATGGCGTAAGTATAAAATGTGATACGTTTTTTTTCAGAGAATTCCAGATATGAACAGAACAATTACCACACTCTTAATCTTAAAAATAAAGATTATATTTGTAATTTGTAATAGAATATCTAATACAAATTTTTATTCGTAGTACAAATTACAATTAATGAATATTGAATAATTTAAGATTAAAATATCACAGTTACATTGCAACTATAATAATGTGAAATCAGCTGAAATTTAAAATTTAAAATTTAAAATTTAAAAATTAAAAATGAAATTGACAGTAACAGTGACACTTGACAGCAGTTTCGATTTTCGAAATAAACAAAAATATGACGGGTCGAGCGAGATAATGAGATAAATGAAATGAAAATTTTAACCTCAAGAATTGTAAATTAATCCTTCCGCCTTCGTTCGTGTAGTAATTTGAAAGATTTTGCAATAATAAAATCAAATTATCTGAATATTAAAATTTTTATGATATTTAAAAATGGCCACCTCCACGGAAACTGAATACAGTTATTCCTTTGAAAATATTAAGAGTTTTCCGCCTGTCATCGATGGAAAAATAAATGTAATACATTTCCTGGAAGCTTCTTCGGATTTAATATGTCTTGTTGGTATGTATTTAATAACATATAAGTACACAAACTAAGATAGGCACATGAACTTGTTGTGGTATTAAAAATTGACTGAATTTCAGAAAACCTCGGTAAAGTGTTTGCACCGGTCAAATATGATATGCAAGGGAATATTGATGTAAGTACCGCCGAATGAGTGTACATTATTATTGTAAATTTTGGTTTACACAATAATATTTACACCAACATTCTTGGTACACTTGTATTTGTCCTTCATAATTTGTTTTAAATAGGTAGTTGTGTTAACACTAATAGATTTTACTTAGGAAAAATAAAGAGAAACATTTTAGAATATGGGAACTAAAAAATCTGTGTTATTTATAATTGTACTGTAGCAAATTATAATTGGCTCATGTGATATTATAACACATACTTACATGAAACAATATTTTTGAGGAACATGAAAAACTATTTAAAATGGATGAGAGTTACACAATTTTACTATGAAGGGTTTATATGATTATACATTTGCTCTACAATTGAATGACATTGTATTGCATTGTAGTGATATTTAAAAAGTCACATGTTTTAGTAGGTATCACACAATTCAAATTTTTGTTTCATTCCCCTACATTAAGTTTATGAAGTAAATTATTGTGCTTGTTTAGAAAATAGTGGTTAATGTCCTAGTTTGTTTTGTACATACATTTAGAGTTTTAACAAATTTGTACTAACTTTTCTGTATGGTACTTATATTTGCATTAATTTTTTATAGGCAATAGATTGGATTCTAGAAATATAGGCAACACATGGGTAGTCTTCAATTCACACTAGTGTGGTTCACCCAACAAAAAATAAGTTATTCAACAATCTTTTAAAGTTTGTTACAGACTAAATCCAAGCTCCAAATATATCTAGTTTCTCCCACATATGGAAGCTATGCGAGTCATTTCAGTAAAGCCATAAATTTATGTTGAGACCAAATGTTCAACTATGATGAATATGCTATTAGTTTTGTTTAGGATGAGTATTTATAAAAATTCATGAACAGTAGGTAACTAGAAAATGCTAACAAATGCAAAAATATTTTTAATTGAAGAAAGAATTTTTCTAATCTTACAGCAATTATTGATAGATGATATTATTGATTCCTAATTCTAAAATAATAAAAATTTTAAGAATTTTTAATTAATTCATAGACTTGAAGACTTGAATCTGTAGTGAATCTCCTTTTAAAAATAAAATAAATATTTTTAAGTTGTTTCATTTGCTTCTATAATAATTTTACCAACCTAATAAAGTTAATTGAAAGGTTGTACTTTTATTATGATTTTATTTGCTTTGTTGAATAAAAAGTGAGCATGTCATTGAGTTGAAATTTATTTTAAACATAATAAATAAATAAAGGTGTCACATTATTTGTTACAGAAAATAAAAAAGTGTGAATACAATGATAATTCATGTTTGCTACAGTTAATGCTAGGTGAAATTACTAGTGGAAAGCTATTGCTGACCGAAGGTGTGTTGTGGTTAAACAGGTAAATAAAAAATATATTATTTAAAACAAGCTGCTGCCTAGAAAAATAAAAAAAATAATGCCTGACAAAATATATAGGCAATTTAACCCTTGAAGTCTTCATTGCTATTATACTTTTTCCAGATTCTTTTTTTTTAGATGATCCCTTGGTAACAGTACTTTTTTTTTCTGGATGAAGATTTAGGACTTAAAACAAAGCCAGTAAATGTTAAATCTGAAAAATTATACAAAATTTATTTAATTGCACCTCAATGCATCACTGCTTATATTCCTACCTTTTCTATTTAACGCATTTTTAAAAGAAATTTAGTAACAGATTATTTAGAATCATTTAAACATATTTCAAATGATGCTCTCACCTTAAATAAGTGGAGAAATATTATACTAATGTAAGGGAATCAATATTTCATGCTATAATATTCATCCTACAAAAACTTTTTTATTTTACAGAGCTTTACTCTTCTTTGAGCTTGCCTTTCAAGAAATTTTGCGTTGCTTGCAAACAGCAAGTCATGATAATATAAACATGAAGAAAATATTCACAATAGCTTATGAGGGCTCTGTAAAGAAATATCACAACTGGATTACACAACAATTGTTTGTTGTAAGTATGTCCGTTTTTCTTTTCAATATAGAAATTAGAATTAAGTGAGATGATTCATCTCACTTCATCTCAGATGAATGTAGTGGGGTTCAAGTTAACGCGGAATAACATATGGATAATAGACACACTTGCTAATAAGCTCAGCAAAACCAACTTTGTCTAGATAGCGAGCATAAATTCTCGATGATGAAGAATAAATAAACAGCTTAGGGTTACCACATGTGTAGACACACGGCATCCGTGAGAAATAATATTGAATGACTGAATGATTGAACAAAGACAGGTCGGCACGTGAACTAATAAGATGGAGATACCGAACAACTGTCCCGCCTAACTACGCGAACAGGAGTAATTGTCTGATAATACTTTTGAACCAAAACTGTTGTTTAAGATGGTGTCTGTTCTCTCAGCGGAACGATCTAGCTAGGCTGTAAAAAAGAATTTAGCTAAATATTTTTTGGCAATCTGCTATTAGGCTTAGGAGAGGAGGGATAAACGGGCTAAATAAGTAAGGAAGAAACATCCTTTCTCACCAGAAACACAACAGCTATTTTATGACATACTCCAGAGTGAAAATAATTTTTAATTTTAATACTTTTCAATTTTAATCTAATGTGCTTCTGTGCTACAAGCACTGTGATTACTTTGTGTTAAGGAATAAAATGTTGTTTCAGGTCATTTGTAAAATGTCACCAACATTTCCACAAATAATGAAATCCTTTCGTGTAGTGGACATTCACTCATTTAACAAGAAATTGACTAGTTTCAATATAACATTGCATATAGTTAGATGTAAAATTGATGACTTCTTTAAAGATAATAATTTAATATAAGGTGAAATATTGAGTTAAACGTTTGCTTTTTCAATTAAACAGTTGTATTAGAATAAAGATTTGATTATAAACAATATTTCAGAAATTTAAATTGGTTTAAAACCTATCATTAAAAACTGAACTACAGTAGTTCCATGAATTAGAGTGTGTAGGGTTTTTCAATAACACTAGTCTTGCTATGGTGGTGTTCTTGATGTGGTGGTACATTTCTAACAATTTAATAAAAAAAAGTGGTACATTGCTTTAGTTTCATCTTTTCTACAACTTTTATTGTGATCTAATATTGTTGGTTATGAAAATTCCTACTAAATAAATTGTTAAATCTTTAGTCATTTTTCATAATTATGTTTTCTGTTATTGAAGTTTATATTTGATTGTGCTTTTTATGTTATCGGAAGCAAGTTACTGCATACATAAGTTTAGTGATTTTATTATTTTTCTGTTCCTATTAATGTATTTGCGTTAACAATTTTAATTTGGGAAGGAAGTTAAAACCTATCACAGATTTCAAAGACCTCAATTTTTCAGAAGTTTTCTTAGCATTATAATAACCAATACTAAATTATGTGACTGTGGCAGGCCTGCATGTTTAACGAATCCATCCAGTGCCTTTCTAAGAGTATAGGAGAAAAAAAATAGACCAATAAAATTCTTTTTTTTTTTTCATCTATAGTCTTCTAATAATGGATACAGTTTTACGGAGAGAATATATTTGATAACACAATAATTTAGCTCATTAAGTAAAAGACAAAAGTATTAGAATGTGTTACTATAGTGGTGCTGTATGTGGTAAAAATAATTCTATTTTGTGTGTGTATAGAATTTAATTAGGTAGATTATATGCTGCTCTGATGTATAATAGAAATTATTAAAAATGACTAAGAAATTCAGAAAAAACTTGTTTCTTTAGACTTTAGTCTTCCTATGATTACTGGACTGTTTCACTCTTCACAGCAACAAAATTATTTTATAGTTAACAAATTAAATCAGGCCTTATTCAGGAAGAAATCTGGTTCATTGCTTATTGGCTTAAGTTGCTTTATTTGTATTGTATAGTATTAAACTTATTAAAGGATTTAAAGGATTGTTGCTTGACATAATTTACGAATTGTGCTGGCAATTCTATGAAGTAATTTTTTAACATAATTGGAAATTAGTCCTAGTATGAAGTAATCATTAAAAAGTATAGGAAGACCCTTCTGCTAAGTTTATAAACTAGATTTTGTAATGATTGTTAGATAATTATGGCTTATTTTTATACTTATGTCCCACACACATGTATAAAGCTCTGTTTATTTATTTCAATTTTTTTTCTAATTGGACATTTAATAAAACTTTTTTTTACAATCAACATAGAGATCCATTTTGTATCAACTATATATTTATTTAAACAAAGTATTTTACTTTCTAAACATTCGAGGCAGGCAAATGTGTATTTTCTTTTATTGTTTATAAAATTTCAACAGTCACAAATAATAATGTAACTTGGAGTTTAGTGTCTACAAATATTTTATCAATGTAAACTTTCCTAGATCTAGTAATACTAATAAATTTCTTTAAAGCACATAGAACTTTGCAAATATGTATATGAATTTCTGCCTTTATATGGAATAAAATTGTTTGTGAAATTGATTTTGTTTTTATTTCACCAGTAGGTACATCTCAGAGTTCATACGTAACATCAATTGACATATCATTTCTAAATAAAGATGGGTGCAGACTGGTAGTGTGACGGTTAATCTGCACCCATAAAGATTTATTTGTTACAGAAAATGTAGCCAGAAAATTAGAAGAAATCCAAAATGCTACATGCATTTGTGTCCTTTCACAAATATGTATCTTCGTTGTATAAAATTCATGTGTGTTCTTTCCATAAGCTGGTGACTTGAACATTTTGGTTTGATAAATAAACTTCCTTGGCGAAATTAGAAGCTTGTTTCAAGGCTAAGAAACCGAATCCAACTTCTGTGACCGTTATTAGCCATAACATTGAATGTAAAGTAATTTCCAAAGGGGTGCTCATTAAATAAGGGTTGAACAAAAAGAAGCTTATGAGTGGCATTTGCATTAGCACTGTAAGCATCAAAAATCCTGCTAGTTCTGGAACCTGAAAATAAAAACGATAATGTTTAGTAGTGTTGTTGATTTTTAAAATAGACTTATTTGTTCTAGAGCTAATTAATAAAGCACTAGAAAGCATTATTGTATATCTTAACTATTTATGAAGTGATCTTTTTAGTAGAAGTTTCTATTGTATTAACACACTGCTCATATTTAACAGCACATTTTGAATGTGCCCCAAATTTGATTTTCGATATTTTTCTACTAATAATAATATAGCACATCATCCAAATTTATTTAAACTTTTTGTTATTCATTAATACTCTTTTCGCAAACAAACACTAGTACTCAATGTTTTTTGGTCGATGAAGTTCAATTAGTGAACTGCCACCAGCCAGGATTCAACAGTTGTGAGCTCTGCAAATGACGACGGCTACTTGGCAGGCCGACAGGCAAGTGTAGATGCGCTAATAGGTGGATAAATTTGTTTTACTTAAATAGATACTTACTCTGCGAGATAAGTTTCCATAATGTCCAAGATAAAGTCGTATTGCCTCTATAAAAACCAATAAGACAAACACTGTTGCGGACAAGTATTTGGTTAGATGCCCCAGATAATTCATCTGAAAAAAAGTAACTATTTGATAAGTAAAATGATTGCAGTTGGCAACTAGGTACACTAGCGAAAAATATTACAGATGATTAGGTACCTTCATGTAGAGAAAAAATGCATTAACTGGTATCCAAATTGCATAAATATACAAATTAAAAAATAAACATTTTTGTAAATGTAGCATTGTTCGAAATTCCATTATTTAATAACCACGGTTTAAATGTTTAGTTTAATGCAACATTAAAAAAGGAACAGAACTTTAAATAGAAAAATCAATAAGTAGGTACAATAAAATTAATATATTGGTTGAACATTGAAGGAAAAAACAAATTTTAATTTATAATAAAGTTTTATTATAAATAAATTATAAACAAAACAAAAAAGACCCAAACTCCAAATTATTGACAATTATTGACAGTGACACTGTGACACTAACAGACATAGTGATAGTTTGAAAGTTACACTTTGTCACAGTATACCACACAATGACTAAAGATTCATTATTTATTGGTCTGTGCGTGTCTAGTTTGAGGGTCAGGTCCTCAGACTAGACACGCACAACAACAAAGTCGGCAACAACAAAGTCGACCCGAAGTACCTTATGTTCCACTACCATTCGGCTTACCCGATCGGCAAAACCACCCGGGTTTTGTTTAGTATCCGTCCGACTTCGTTCGTTCATCTACATATATTCGTCTCTACCGCCCGGCTTTGCCGACGCGGCTTTAAGTATAGCAATTTGTCGAACGTTCATTTACAATTCAATTCAAATATTTCTTGCGAATTCGATTATATTCGAATTATATTAATAAATCTAACTACACATATTCGATTCTACCGCCCGACTATGTATAGTAACCCTGACTGGTTGCCTTAAAAATCTAGTTACAGGCCACAAAATTCTAAAAAGAAATAGTTTGACTGTCAGCTGCATGTCAAATAAAATAAACTGTCTGCCTGACTCGCTTCGCTAGAGAGTTTATTTATATGTTCCTTCACTTGCTTGGCCTGCTTGACTGAATAATTGGTTTGGTTTGGTTATGTATGAATGATATTGTATGTTATTAGTAGTTTGTTTTTTATTTCTAGTTTTCCTAATATTAATATATTATATTAAATTAATAAATAAAAGTAAATTTCTTACAACGACAATGCAGCGGCAGATTTTTCGCTGGTCGATAGGTAACTCAATTTGTCATTATTTATATTATGTATGTACCTAATCTACGTAACATAGTATTGATATTCATTAATATATTAAAATTATTGAATATATTCACTTAAACATTATATATATAAAAAAAGGTTATTGTATCGCAATGTAAGGATATTTATAAAAACCTTACTTTAATCAACTTTAATAAATCAATTTAAGTATACATACCTATAACCTCCAAAACTTGACAAAAAATGATGTGGTTTGATTATACTTTAACATTATGTCTACAGGATTGAAGATATTTCATCTTTCAACATAGCCTATTTAAACATCTTTTTCAGACTTGCATCTAGTCTATTCATCATCAAGGCACTGGTAACAAAACCCACTGGTTCTGTTTCTAGTCTGTTGATGATTTCTATATAACATACAGTGTATAGTTCTTATTTTTTTCCTAATTATTATAATTTGCATTGTAATAATTAGTTAAATAAGTGTGCGCTTATTATTATTGTAGGTCTCTTGAGAACAGATGGAGTCCAGCTGACCAATGTAGCTGGACTAAAGTATTTCCCTCCACCACCAAATTACGATCGTAAGTTATATTCAAATTCAAATTTTACACATATTTTGAAATATTAGGTACACAATATAAAATTTCATTCAATTTGATAGCCAACTTATGTGAAATATTTGCTCCTTTAAAGTTATGTATACTTATAAAATTTCTGACTGCATATCAATGCATAGCCAAAACTACTATTAAGCCAGAAAGCTGAAATTTGGAACAGGGTTGCTAGTTTAACAACCTTTAATACAAGATATACATTTAAATTTTCAAACTTTAAGGCTGTAGTAGCTAGAACTCATTCTATATATGTTATCTGTGTGGCTCTAGGCAAAGACCTATTCTAATTTTATTCACTGCTCTTTATACATTGATATTAATATTTTTTGTAAATGGACTTAGGTTTTAAATTCCTCATTTATTCTATTTGCAGATATTGAAATACCTGAACGACAACGGTTAAGGATATATGACAAAGTTCCACAATACCCTTCATTTCTCAAGCCACCCAAAATGCAGAAGCGCCTCAGATATATGCGTGGGCCTGAGCTACTGCACAATACTTTACAGTTACAACAATATGGAGTTGTAGTAAGTGAAATTTACAAATATTGTTAGTAACAGTTTATATTAATAAGCAAATGACCTCCCACACTTGTGTTATGGCTAACAATCTTGGATGTTGTGAGTGTTAGGTTCTAGTAGTTAGAATACCAATAGCTAAATCTATACTAAAAGAAATTTAAGTATCTGTTATGTAAAAATAACTATTAATAATGCTTTTACTAAATATATGTGTATAGCGTTTTTTAAAATTAAATTTAAAAAAATATTTTTTTAAAAATACCAGTGACCAGTACACACAGGCTGCAGCGAAGCATGGCCAAATTCAGCTAGTGTATAAAGTCTATTTAATTTTACTTTCTGAAAATTGGGAAAGCTTTGTAAAATATATGTTGATGTTTGTGTTTTTTTAAGGCTACAGGTGGTGGTAGGATGCGTTTTGAGCATTTCGAAATGGCCCGTTTAGTTGTGGCCCGTCACTTAGACCAGAAGAGAATGTACGCTATTTGGCGTATTGACCCTCCCTGGCAGCCAGTCACAAAGAAGGGCCAAGGCCAACGTATGGGTGGTGGGAAAGGCGCTATAGATCATTACGTCACTCCCATAAAAGCTGGTAGAATTATACTAGAAGTTGCCGGGAAATGTGAATATGAAGAGGTAATTCAATTTTATATTTATGTATTTATGCTAATCAGTGTACTGACACATTGACATTACAATCTTTATTTGGGTTAGTCTTACAAGTTATGCATACTTTTAGTCCGGAAATATGTCTCTGCGACATATCTCCTAATAAAAACGCGCCCCAACTTATGGCCCAGATAAATACCATACTTGCTTTATCTTTAGATAAAACCCGTAGCTTGGCGCCAACATCTATTCCTTTTTATTTAGCTCTTGAATTCTAATTTGTTCTTAACTTGTAAAACATATATTTTCTGTACTATTTATTTCAGGTACACAAAATGTTAAAAATAGTAGCTGAAAGGTTGCCATTCAAGGCGGAAGCTGTCTCACAAAGTATAATGGAGAAAAAGGCAGCAAGAGAAAAATGGGAAGAAGAGAATAATCAAAATTATTATACTATGAAATATATTATAGACAATAACTTTGGAAATTGCAAGCATAATATGTCGCCAATGGACCAGAAATATTATGGAAAATATGTATAAACTGGATAGGTACTTGTAATAAGTAGGCACAATATATTATGTGAAAAATATTGAAGTCGTTTTTATTTAAATTAATATATTTTTCCTTTCATATATTTAGGATTTATAAAATATTTTCAACTAGCTGGTGCCCGCGACATCGTCTGCGTTGATAAAGGAAAAATATAATACCTAAATAACGCCTGACATCTTTATCGCTGAGAGACGGTGGCGTCACTATGGCGACAGTTGCTCCCGTTTTTTAAAATATTTTAAACTATCCCTCGGGAACCTAGCATTTTTCCAGGATAAAAAGTATCCTATATCAAATTTCATTCAAATTTTTTAAGCCGTTTCTGACATTAGCATGCATAAACGCACAAACCGATATATACTTATGTGTACAAATCGTTTTTTTTTTTTATATTTAGTGTACAGACACGGCTTTGTATTATATTACTAGCTGTTGCACGTGACTTCGTCCGTGTAACTTTATAAAATATAGTCTGTTACTTACTCGCTGATAATGTAGCTTTCTATAGGTGAAAGAATTTTTAAATTCTTCGTATCATTCGTAGCTAGCTTCGTCCCTGAGTAATGTATTGTTGATAAATCCAACATTTCACCGCAACAAGGAGTCAAAGGAATATAGCTGGTAGGCACTACTAGCATAGAATAAATAGTACTTTTACTCCAGTATTAAGTACTATTTACTCTATGGTTAGACGAACTTAAATACAAGTCGCAAAATGTGCAGGCTACGTAAAATATACAAGATAACATTGAAATGCACTGCAAAATCAGAATAAAAACTTACATTGATAAGCTTTCTACAAAAATAAGAAGCAATATTCATCATTTTGAGTGAAAATTTTATGAAAATTGAATAAATTGAATAAACTTAGGAATAGAGATCCTTAAACCTAAAATATCTTTTATTTTAAAAAGTATACAGTACAACTTGAACATGATGCTATGAATGCACTTTTTAATGTGCATGTTAATTTGCGACCTGCACTTTTTACGATGTGCCCATTCTGCGACCTGCACGTTTTACGATTTGCACGTTTTACTACCTGCACATTCTGCGATTTGCACTTTATGCTATGCATCCCTATTTTTTACATAACAGGTATACGGTGACATTTGGTTGATATTTAAAGTTACTAGAGACGTACTTAGTATTAAAAATATATATTTTAATGCCCCTAAATATTTTTATAGAAAAAAACATGCATGTAATACTTGTTGGTGAAAAATAATGTCACCGACACCGTACCCATGCTATGTGATAAATACCTACTATACTTAATAATATGATCAAAGGAGTAAGATGTAAAGGAAATTAAAGTCAAACTTCGTTCAATAATAATTTATTAAATTTGACATTTCATGAAGGATTTCCGTGACAAGCCTCAGTTTGCAATCATTTAAGTATGTAGTAATGTTTACCTTGTAGCGATAATTTATATAAACTTCTTTAATATATTATGGAAAAACTCAACAAAAAACAAATGTTTCACAGTAACAAATACTACACAGTAAAGTAGTCTGTATTCCGTGATACGTCACTATAACCTAACGACAAAAGCCAAACAACACACTATCCGTACTTTATAAAGAGTATGGTATGTTACACACATAGTCCACTAGTTCAAGCTGAGCAGTGCTTTTTTTAAAATATTCGACATGTAGGAAAATTTGCGAATGGTTAATATTATACAATTTATTTACCTACTGCTCATTTCGATTGCTAAAATATAATTTCACAAGAACCTATATTTTGTTTTGTCCTATTACTTAGTTAAATATATTAAAATTTAGTGTCACAATAATACACAAATATTACGAGATCAAAACATCCACTATGACGTTATATGGCATTGGCTCATGCCATTGCCATCGATACAGTGTGCAACTCTATTCTGTTCCAAGCGATTCTACACAAATGTTACCTATTTACTGCTTTGCCATCTCAACATAAGTACCTACCTATAAATTATTTAACGTCTTGATAACAATATTTACAAAGCCTAACGAACTAACTTACGAGTAAATGCAATTTACATCATCAATAAATATAATGTTTACAATATCATACAAGCGCTAGATTTTATAATAAATATGATATGGTTTTTTTTTAATCAAACCGACTGCGCATTAGTGAAAGTCAAATCCGCTGCAGTCAAATTATCACAAATTCAATAAACCTTCAGTCACATATGAGCTTATATACGGTTGCGTATATATATGCGTACACATGCATATATATACCTACAGAGGTAGGTATATATTATATCGTTCAATATAAAACATTAAACTGGCTGTTGAATAAAAAAGTTCTTTATAAGTACATTTTATTTGACCCTTTTATATTTGTATAGGAGTTACATAAATTAAATGACTGGAATATGAAAGGAATGTTTATCGAGCCGCACACATAAAGATATTGCTTTACCCATATTATGATATTAAAAACCGGCTTGAGCAATATATAAGATACATATAGCTCACAGATAAATATTTGACTAGTTCTGTGCCTTAAATCCTACTTATATATTTCTTAAAACTATGATTACTCCACTAAACACTGGCATTTTGCAGTCTTAATACCTATTATACATACACAATTGTCAAATCATAAATAAGTTAGTTACATGATTAGGTACAGTATACCTAATATTTACGAAATTGATATTAAATTTGCATAAAAGAGAATAAAATATTTTTAACGCCGTTTGCAGTGTAATAGTAATTAATATAAGTATATGAGTAAGTTACAAGTTAAAGGTGAGGTAGCAATATTACCTTCTAGGTAGTGGAAAAATTTGTACAGATTAGAAGAAATGCAACTTTTACACATCATTTGGTATGATTATGAACGATTACCTACAAACATCGACCCAAGCTCGTGTAATATTACGCCTTTATTAATTATAATATAATATTTTATAATATATAGCGTACAAATCGGGAAGATTACAGACAATATCGCGTGTACATTCAATAGATCTATTTTGTTTTATATAATTATATTTAATTTAATATTAAACCGTTAACGAGTATTAACTACATGCGCACATACGTCGTTAGGCAAATTTATATATATGTGTGCATTACTTTGTAGATGACTAGAGTAAGTAAATTTTAAGTTATTTTTTGTCAATTTCTAACAGTATAAAACAGATTGTGTAGATACAGTATTGATCGATCACTGCAAGGATCCAATTTTAGGCACATATCGACCGAACAAATCATTGGTAAGGCTCGCTCAAATGCTCCAACAGGAACTTGAGTTGAGTTTTCATGAAATTGTTTTTGTGCGCGATGGAGTCGCAAAGAGCTTGCGTGGGAGCGAGGTTGCCGTTAGCGAAGTTCGCGAGCGCTATGTTGCCATTGCCGTTGGCAACGGGCGCTATGTTGCCATTGCCGTAGGCAACGGGCGCTATCTTGCCATTTACGTTGCCATTGGCTACGCACGCGGGCGCCATGTTGCCATTAGCAATGCACGCGGGTGCGCCGGCTTCGGACCACGTCTCGGTCGCGGAGGTTTTGCTGATATGTTGATATTTAAACGTTGATAATATCTGCCGGATCTTTGCAATGATCTGCTCTACTCAGGCGTTCGATTCCTGCGAAATTTAAAATTTTTACATAAATTCGACGCACGCATCACGACGCATCTACTGACATTTGACATCTAAAATATAATAAAGGGTTACCACCTTTTATTGGATGAAATATTTTTTTTATGTGAAACATCTTTTGCGGCTGGTGGCAAACTTTGGCCAACTACTAACCAATTAATATGTATTTTTTAAATAAAGAATTTTTAAACAAAATATTTTCGATGTTTCACTTCTGCCAGGCGTCTCGCGATGGCTTAATTTTTTTTTCTTTTCTTTATGAATTTCTGCAAAAAACCAATAATATTTTGTCACTACAAACCAAATTATGTATTGGGTTAAAATTTTCCTTTTGATAGCCATCTAAATATTTTTTCGTGTTCAAGCTTTCATTTTAATTTTACGATGAAATGAAAACATTACGCTTTTTACTGCGACTTATTCAAACAGCAATAAGTTAAACTCTGTAATTTTTTAAATTATTTCAAACTAATTAATAAATTGTTTTAATGAAAACAAAGACCTTTCACCGTGTTAATTTAAGTTTTGTTAGAATAATGTGTGTTGGGTGGCAACCCTGTCTACATTACATCTATCTATGCTAGTGACGAATGTCGTTCTCTAGCTGTCTAAAGGGATGACTATGACTATGCGCGTGTTACGGCTGTGACGGTGATGCTTTAGAACTATGTGATTAGGTACTGAGCGTAATAATACTGCGCGGCGCGTGTACATTTGTATAAAAATAGGATATAAACTAGTTGAAATGATCGAGTCGTAGCACCGCGTCGATGGAAGCTTAGCTAGGTGTGGAGTGGACTAGAAGCGGTGACGAGGCGGTGTTTATACCTTGAGGTTGTGGAAATAGTGCATGATCTGATCGTAATCCATGTGGAGGTCGTCTAAGGGCAGCGCGTCTGCGGCCGGATCGCGAGAGTCTCGCGAGTACATCGGGTTGCCCACGATCGTAGCTCGCTTCACCTCAGATGGCGGACTGCTCTCTGAATCCATACAAAAAAAAAACAATTAAGCAAATTGATGACAGAGAAACACATCATCTATTATAAAATCTTATTAGCCTTTACAGAAAGTGATTCTGTGCTAGATACTGTATTGTTATTATATATTAATACTCAACAAACACTGAAAGATTTACTCGAAGATAAAACCAAAATGTTGAGCCCAAGTGAATTTAACTAAAATAGGTTAATAAAAAAGCAGGTTGGCAAAAAATTTATATATATATATAATATAAATAAATTATATTTACTACTTTGTACCTTTGGTTTGGTTGATAGGTTCCACGAAATCTGCTTTGGCTGTAGATTCTCTGATTCTCTTGTGCCTCATCTGAACTTCTGGTAATCCTGGTAAATAAATAATATTTTGATATCTATATTTATTTCTTATTTTTTCTCAAAGCAGTTAAAAAAACAGCTCCGACCTAAATACAATTAAGAATAATTTGATTAATTGATAATTTCGTTAAATATCAAAATTGTGATAGTTTAGAAATGAGTGATGAATAATTACCAATTCCTGAGTCAAGCATGTAGTCGGGGCTTTGTGGTTTGGCGAAGGTACGTCGAGAATCATCCGTACCTCTGTTGAGGCCGACAATCTCTCTGTAGTCCTTGTTCTCCATAATGAGAGGTGCATCGTTATCGAACTCGAACAGCCTCGAGCAGTCGTCCTTGTTCGTCAGCTTCTCTACAACGTTGTCCGGCAGGTCGTGGTGCAGTTGGTTCATGTCTCGACTAGATACGTATGGGGCGTCAGTTTTGTTTAAATCAATAATTCTGAAAAAGGAATAAGCTTATATCAATTTAAATACCTACTAAACCCGTTCAAAATAGACAAAAACAATAACTTGTTAGATGTGTATTTATTTATACGGGCTCTTGTAATTCAAATGTTAAAAACTAGTTTCAGGTCCACAAAGTTGACATTTACTAATATTGAAATATCATTATTATCATCTTAGCCGCAAGACATCCACTACTGGACATATAGGCCTCCCATAACTTTCCAATAGGACCGGTAAGAAGCAGCCTGGATCCACCGTCGACCCGCGGCCCTTATCAGATCGTCTGTCCACGTTGCTGCGGGTGGACGTTCTATGCTGCGCTTGCCGGTCCGTGGCCTTCACTTGAGAACCTTCCCACCTCAGTTAGCCGTGGAGTATCGGCTTAGAATATCATCTCCATTCCCTCCTCCCCTCATCTCAAACCGTGAGTGCTGTATAAATCAGGTACAGTGCTGCTGCCCACCCTTTGCGGACAAATTATATCAAACTGCACTCGCCAACCCATCTGCCAAACGTGGCGAGTATTGGCAAAACCCCCTCGCGGTTTTCAAAAAATGAAAATAATTAAAATAGTTACCGGTCTGTGCGGCGAGCGTTCTCCGGTGATCTCTTATTAGTCTCGAGGTCGCGGTCATGTCTCTTGTGGTGATTCTTGGAGTGGCTTCGTCTGGTGGGGGGCATGACGGCATCTGGCAAAATCTGTAATACACAATGAATGAATAGGCACTGGGAGAAAAAAAGAGAGGGGTAAAGGATAATTCCGAACTAAAATGAATCAAACGCCAACTAATGAGAGCCTACTTATTATTGATGTGGTTGGTTCAACAAACAGCTAATAAATTTGCTTTGTTACGAATTTGCGAATTGATTCCTGAGGAAGGTAAACAATAAAAACTCTTTTCATTTGCTATATGCAGATGACACTAAAATATATAAAGTTGTAACATGTCTCAGGGACTATGAGGATTATTGTTTCTATTTTTTGTAAAATAAATTGTGAGTGATTGTTTTTGCCTTAATAAATAAATAAATAAAATTGCTAAATCGCGGATTGTTGTAATGCACGCCAAAATTTTTGTTTTGTGAATTTGTTGAGAAAGAAAAAAACTTAGTAGGTAATTAAACTTACTTTATTGTTGTTTCGTGGTGGAACCGGGACCTGCGGTTGTGGTGTCGAGGAGGTGCGGTGAGGCGGAACTGGGGGCCGGTACTCGTCTGCCACTCCGCACTCCGCCCTGGACACCCAAACACACCCCATATTATTCAGGTCTGTTGCAGATTCAACATTTCATTCCATTTTATATAATGTTACAAGATTATTTGGCACCAGAACGTCATAATGTGATGTGTACTGCTGACATTGTGAGGAGCCTTAAAGTAGGACAGGAAAAATAAAAAAGAGCTCTCACGAAGAACAAAATCTGGCTAGAATTATCTAGTCATAGATTTTTCGACACATAGGCTGACGGTCCTCTTGATGGTAGGTGGCTAGTGGCTACCATCGCCTATAACACAAGCAAGGCGTTTCAAGTGCGATGCCGACCATAGCAGGATTAAGAATAAGGAATTAGGAACGAATGGATAGGGTGAAATTTGTTCTGACATCCCTTACTCATCGAAACACAACAGCACACATGCTGTTATTTCACGGTGGCCTTTTCTAAGGGGTGGTTACTACAGCCAGACAGCTTAAAACAATGTGCCCTGCCACTATTGAACAGTCGTAGTAGGCCTATTGTCTAGTATTCAGAACTTACTGCCAATGTCCATCGCCAGAAAGATGTCGGGTGTGCCTGGAGGGTTTCTTGCAGTAAGTGGTGGAGTCGATGACCCTCCTGTCGCTCTGTGACGGCAGTTCTATGGAGTTTGGATTGTCGAAGCTGGTGACCATCACATTGCCGTTTTCCCGGATGGCGTCATCGGGGTCCACGTAGTTGTAGTTGAGGGGGTTCGCGGTGATCCTCATTTCGTTGGAGTTGTCGTTCGCTTGTGTGGAAACGCGGTTCACTAGATGCCTGTTGCCATTCCTTTCAATAGTTGCTCTTCCTAAAAGTTTAGAAATTTGGTTATGTATGTTAAAAAGAGATACTTACATAATAAGTCTGTACAGTTTACAATCTCGTGCTGTTGCAAAATTCAACTGATGTAGCATGCGAAGGCGCTGTAGTGCTTTTCTAGCAATGCAAATTGTATCACATTAAATACAAGTTTTCCTTTTCGTTGACATACTTAAGAGCTGAATTTGACAACTTGAAAAAGTGTCGCCACTTACCTACGTATTATTACGTTTTTTCACGTTTTGACCGCGCATTGACTTTTGCTTTTGATCCCAAATGAGTCTAAAGAAACTTACCGAGCCAAACCCAGTCGTGAGCGTTGGTGGTAGAGTCGCGCGTGCGCACCTCGCCCCCTGCGCGTCGACCTCGCTCCGCTGCCCCAGCTTCCCCTCCCGCGTTCGCCCCTGCCCCTGTAATCCCCACATTCGCCCCGACGCCAACTGCCTTCAGTCGCGACGCGTACACCACGCACGACACCACGAATATCTAAACAAAATATCTACTTATTATCTCTGTTGTGACTTAATCCTACTTTTTTGAGGATGTGTATGAATGTTTGTTACTCTTACATGCAAAACGGCTTAACGGATTTGGATGAAATTTGGCACTCAGATATTTTATTACCTGGATTAACATACAGGATACTTTTTATTCTGAAAAAATGTTAGGTTCCCATTATCAAGAATTTACGAATGTTGTGTTAAAACGACAATTCGCTATGTAGCTTTTCATTATTATGAGTTATAGTAAAATTAACTTTAAATTACTTACAACAATTGCGAAGCAGAAAGCCCCCAGAAGAACATACATTCCTGTAAACATGATTTTAAAATTAGATTTGGTTAAAAAAATCTTTATTTTTTTATTTAGTAGAAGAGAAGAATACCTATCAGTGGACGGAAATGTTTATAGGCTGAAACATATTATTACTTTTGTGTAAAATTAGTACCAAAAATATTTTTGCTTTCATACATATTTATATAGACCAAATATAAACCAAATATTGGTCAGGAGGTCGGAGACTAATGTGAAGTATATAAACGGTAGATATCTCTAGAATTACTAATAATAAAGTAAACTAGTACTGATAGCTGGTTCTATTAGAGTACCTATGTCTCAATTTGTAGGATGTTTTATAGCTAGGATGTTTTCATCTGAAACACTATATTGACTTTTCAGTTCAGTAATTAAAAGAATTTGACCTGCAAAAATGTCACAAATTCTGCACTTTTTAGAAATTAATTTTTACTAGACATTAAATTAATTTCAGTTTTTTGTTTCCATCCAAACTTTCAAATGATATCTCAGTAATGTCTTTTTTTTATGTATTGCTACGATCAATAACTAAAGAGTAATAATGGAATTACGTACTAATAATGGTAAGCGGCTACCGTTAGAAAGGGAGCTTTTTAAAAGTTAAAACTGACCGATTTCCACAGGGGTAAGGTGTGCAGAGGGGGCGGCATGACGCGGCCGCAAAGCTGACGTAGACCTGAAGATAGAGCCATACTGCTGCGCCTGCACAGTGGGCTCGTGATTGTTCTCATCCTTAAAAGCTGACAGCCCTGCAATACAAAATTCAACGATAAATGGAAGTTTAAAAGCCTTCAGATTATATCATCATATTCTGCAACTCAGCCGTAGGACGTCCACTGCTGGACCTATAAGCCTCCGCCATAATTTTTCAAAAGGCCAGTTAGAAGTAGCCTGGATTCACTGTCGACTGGCCTTATCAGTTCTGTCTAATTAGTCTGTGGACATCCTACGCTGTGCTTGCCTGCCTGCCACTTCTATGTGTCCTGCCTACTTCCATTTCATCTTCGTCTACTAATCGGCTAGTATTAAGTATACCTTTATTAAATGCGTCTCCGAGATCGGCCATGACACTTCTAATGCCCCCTCGGGCCATGATGTCGTCATTCTGCGGTGTATCGGGTCTTTGAGGCCCGTCGGCCCCACTGAAGTCCACCTCGACACTGGCAGCGGCGCTGGCTAAGGCTCCTGGGATGTTCTTGATATTGGCTGGTGTTTTGGCGTCGCCTTTGCCGGGTAAAGCGACTCTTCGCAAAGGACCGGAACGACATTGCTCAGGGGTCAGTAAAGTGACGCGCAGCAATTCACCATTACCTGAAATTTCAATTATGGAACCAATTCAAAGTATTTTAACAAACTGAAGTTGCAATGAAAGACCACCTAGATTAAAATGGATTGTCTAATTGATTTAATTTATGTGTGGTCTCCTTAATAACCTAAGAATCGCACACTCTCACTTCATGAGAGATGTAAGAAAATATAAGATAATGTGTTTTATTCGCTTAAAATCATTACATATTATTATTTATAATAATATGTAATGATTTTCACGTTTACGTGAAAGTAAAGCTGTATGTTACCTTTTCATGCTTTAATAACTCCTACATAGACTATAATGAAATTTTCCATATACACATTATTATCAGGAATACAGAAAAGGATAATGTCATTTTCTGACAGACAGACAGACAGATATAGCGTTATTTTTACATTTATAATACTTATCACTAACGATTTTAAGTGAATAAAACACCTTTATCCAAAAAATTGTATCTTTCATCCAAAAAAGTACTGTTCTCGAGGTAATAATAAAAATTCAACGGCTGACAAAACCATAACAGCAAAAAGATTGAATAAAATATAGCTCATATATTTTGTCAGGCGTTATATTTTTTATTTTTCAACGCGGACTAAGTCGCGGGCAAAAGGTAATAAGTCATATTTTCAAAGACCGAACGTAACCAGATCTCAGTTAATGTGTATTATTGTAGAATGTAGATGTATAAATGTTGTTCAAGTCCTGCCCTGCAGAAAATCTCCTCGTATATAAGTCAGTATTAGTTAACCACACAGAAAATTTGCTGTTAAATATAAATAAATAAATACCTTCTCCGACAGCGATAACGCGAGGATGGCGTGAGGCGAGCATAGGCGCGAAAGCAACTACCTCCGGCTCAAGGCTCTCTACCAAGAGGAAGTAATCCGACACGGCCACGTCGCGTAAAGCAGTACGGCTGCCGTCGGAGAACTCCATGTCTATATCTAGTAGACCTTCCTGGAATTCCAATTAGATTTTTAAAACTACCTAATGGAGTGGATTTTCGAACAATATTTCTTCCTAGTCGTAATTTCCTTGATACGTAGTAATAAAATCCGAAGAAGAACTATAATAAAATGATAACAGACTAAGGACTTTTAATCTATAAACTAAATCTCTCTGATTTCTGATAAATGTACCTGCCCACTTGTGCAGGTATTTTTATCAGAGATCTGGATGCATTTGTTCCAAAATCATGAAGAGTGGAAATGTATTAAAGATATATTCACTCAGATGACACATGTTGAAAAATAGGAAGAATCTGAATGGACCAAAGGTGTTGTATAATCTCACAAGTTAAATATTAATTGCAGTGAAAGGAAGTTTAAAATAATAGACGATAATTATCAAACTATACTTAGTAATGCCACTCAAAGTTAATACTTTGAACTAATGTTCGCTTTATGTGTAACATACATGTATGTATGTACATTTTTTTGCTCCAAGAGTTATTACAAGAGAGTCCAAGGTAGGTAATTTGTTAACTATTATTGTTGGCAACTGGTTGGTTAGACTGGCCACAAAGAATGATAAAAAGAATTTTGTAAATAAGGTACGTAGATACGATTTTATGTCAGTAGTGGTTGGTAGTTGTTAGCGTGTCAGTTATTTTAAATATATTTTTGTTAAACACTCATTTTTTTATTTCATTTATATACTCCACAACAATTACGTTTAAAATAAATTGTCGTTTTTTTATAATTTCATTTAACTGCTGATACAATTAAAAAATGTATATCAAATAAAAGAAAATTTGTTCACCTCACCTGGTACTGAGCGGTAAGTCGCCTAGTGACGGTTGTTTCGGAAACGTATCCGTTGTCGATAGCTGTGTCGGGAGATATGTTCAACTGTAGGCCGGAGATGACGCGGACTAGAAGCCTCGATATCGATACTTTGTCGTTCACAACACGAACCTCGCGAAGACCGATGACGCGACCTATAAAAATAATATTTAGTACTACTATAGTTATTGTATATATTTGAAAATCTATTCATGAATAAATTACAATAGTATAATTGCGTGTGTTAATTTTTTTATTTCTTGCTCTACTTTTTCCAGCTAATTGCCACATTTTTCTACAATTATTATTGTTACGGAATTCAGCTTTGCTTTGGTTCAGTTTAATATAATTTGACTTCATTCATAATAATCCAATAAATAAAATAAGAAAAAAAATAAAAAACTAATTCTTATTCAAATTATCGTATTTGTATTTTTAAAAGTGAAAATTATAGAGAAAATCAAAGCAATTTCTACATAAAAAAAATACAACCAGGGATACAAAGCTATAAAAGCAATAAAGATTTTTTAAAAAGAATCTCATAATTTTTAAAAAAATATATATTTTGTCAGGCGTTTTATTTTTTTAAAACAGGCGCAGACGAAGTCGCCGGCACCATATAGTAAAATAAACCCAGTGTTTATAGCATCTTTGAAAGCAGAAAATCTGATTATATTAAAGCTGGTCATCCAAAAATTATATATTTTTAATCAAATTAAAAACCAAGGTGTTATTTACTCTAAAAAAAACTTGGCAATCAAGTTTAGTGATGTAGTTATGTTAAGGCTATTCTTTCTTTAGCAAATGTTTTTCGAACATTTGTTACCCCTATTTTATATTCATAAGTAAGAACATACCCGTTATAGGTGAGAGCACTTGAACTTCAGTACGGCCCGTACTGCGTCCCTGCAGCACGCGGCCTCGAAGCGAAGCGATCCGCGGATCTGACACGCGCATCAGCGACAAAACCAGTTCCGTCACTTTAAGCCACGTGCGTCGCGACACGAAATACGTCACGCGACCGGAGTCGTGATCTTTTGCCAGGAAACGAGCGAACACCTGATACAATACACAAAGTATCTCTTGTAGAGTACACCCAGTATATATGCCGGCAGATAAAACACTTCTGAATTCTAACAGTGACCATCCGTACACACAATCATGAATATTTCAAGACATGACAATTTACTCGTAAATTTACAGACTGGTTAATATTTAACTTTTCAGTTCATGTACAGTGAAATGTCTCGCTTGCAAACACACTACGCGTTTTAGAAATTATTTTCACTTTTATTAATAACAAGCTTTAATTATAAATTATAAAATAACCCCCGACTTTGAGCCTTTGAGCCTAAAGTATCTCTTATAGAGTACACCAGTATATATGCCGGCAGATAAAAAGACCTCTGAATTCTAACAGTGATCATCCGTACACGACCATGTATATTTCACGACATAATTTAAATTTCAAGACTTGTAAGTATTTAACTTTTCAGTTCATGCACAGTGTAGTCTCGCTTGCAAACACACTACGCGTTTTAGAAATTATTTTTACCTTTATTAATAACAAGCTTTAATTATAAATTATAAACTAACACCCGACTCTCTATTAAGCCAAAATACGCTATATCTGCTGTAAGTTGCTGAGAAGTCTGCGTGACATCCTACTCCTTACTTGCTGCAGGGCAAGACTTGATCTAAATTTACAGCAGATATAACGTGATACAGAAGGGTCAATAATTATACGGATTTGTTTACATCAGCATGTATTCTGGGAACTTCTCTCGATGGCAAATGTCAAGGTGTTTTTCTATGAAAAAATTATAACCATACCTCGACATTGCTTTGCTGGTACCGCAATCGACAGGTCCGCTGATCGGTCAAAGAATTTGTACCATCAGGTTTAGAACCGCCCCAACCGCGAGCTTGCAAAGATCTCTTCAACCGATCTTTAATGTTTGGATCATCAGATACCTTCCACCCTGTAATAAATAAATAAATAAATTGACACCAACTGAACATCGGTGCATGAACACGAATTTATTGTGAATATAATTTTATAATATAAAACATTATAAAGAAAGGGGAAGGCGGTATGAGCTCATGCAGCTCCTGAGCAATTTATCAGTTTGGACCATTTTTCAGTTTCATTGAATTTATTTTCAAGTAAAGTAATGAAAATCAGTGATTTTTTTGTATGTGTTTTTTTTTAATGAAATGGATCATAATTATATAACAGTACTAAAGTCAATAAAATATATTTTTAAATTTATTTGTTTAATTATTTGTATTACAAGTGTTTGTTTCATATTTATGAAGTTAGAACCAATATTTTAATATCAGCTTAAGCGTCATACTACTCGCGTCTGAATATATTATTATGTACTGTCTCAAGTTTTAGCATAAATAAGCATGATTATGCATACTGTATTTGACGCTTGTAAATTATATATAATTTAATTTCGACTAGACACTTAGATACCCTGTATATTTACATGAATATAACTTAGAACAAAATAAACTTAGAAACAGTTTGCTTAGTTTAGTCAGCTATTTATTTCTTCAATATTAATATTTTATTAATACTTTTATAATATTTTAAATAGTCTTAGCATTCTGTTGTTTTAATTAAAAATATGATTGATTTTTTTAATTAAGCTCATTTATAATTATACAAAACAAGCGAGCCGCCCGCGGCTTTGAACGGATGATTTTTTTTCTGCAAATTATATACAAAAACCTTCCTTGTTGATCCCTTTTTCTAATAATGAAAACCGCATCAAAATCAAAATGGAATTACCAGATAAACAGACACACAGACGCGAAAAGCGACATCAATTTATAAAATACTAGCTGTTGCACGCGATTTCGCCAGCGTAACTTCATAAAATATAGCCTATTGTTACTCACTGATAATGTAGCTTTCTATAGGTGAAAGAATTTTCCAAATCGGCCCAGTAGTTTTTGAGTTTATTCGTTATAAACATACAAATCTTCTCTCTTTATAATATTAGTAATAGACTGTGAAAGGATAAATCTAAAATAATTTAATTATTTTTTTTACGTAAAATAGTAATTAAAAAAAATTAAGATTATTTATTTTATATGACCAAGCTGGATTTAAAGTAGAAGTATGTGAAGACATACTATAAATTACTGCGCATTTTTTTCCAAAAAAGAAAAAACATATTACAGCTTGGATGTCCTAAACTATGAAAGCTTATGTTTCGGGACACCATTTATAGATAAGTACTAGAACAAAATGTTTATATAGTGTAAGAGGAATTTATTTACCTTTAATTTGCGACAGACGGCTGTCGTCAACATCAATTTCGAGTGGATGCTCCGGCGTCCAAACAGTGAAACGAGCGAGGCCAGTGTATGTACCGTACTTAACTATCACTGACGCGTTTGATGAACCGCGGATTTCAGAACCATCCACGTACACAGAACTGCACGACGAGGAAACCTGCGGAGAAACATATTGTTTAGAAGGTGAAATATTTTAGAGGTACCTATAACAGGCCCTTTTGATATTAGGTTAGGACCATTTGTTACTAAGTCATGTTGCTAATAGGCATCGGTCACTATAGCCAGTTTACTATTGCACAAAGCAGTATAATATTCTCTGCCCCGATTGTAACTACGCTACAATGCCATTACTTTATTATAAAATTCATAATGTTAATGCCCTTTAAAATGCGCCATTAATTTTGAATTTTTTAATTTCATAAGAGCTAATTTCGTTCTCGGAGAGGCGAAAGGAGGTTCGTTTAGCAGGAAATATCGAAACGCATTCATAATTTTCTCACTACAAGCTTCTCTTTGAACTTTAAGTTTTTTTCACTCCAGTTCACATTTTTCATTTGAGCGCATTTTGCCAAGTGAAATTCAGACTTTTACCTGCACACCTCAGTGCATTATCTAAATGTGCAAATGCACTTAGGACTTACGGTTTAAGTATTGTAAAATGGTTAAAACTGTAACTTTATTCTAGATGTTACGCTAAACAATGTCCTTGAATTGTAAAAAACAGTAATATCAATTTCTTCTATAGAAGGATCAACTCCCAGAAAACGAGTAAGTAAATTGAGTACGTTATTGCGTAAATTAACATATTTCAACTATTTTTATTATTCAACTAAATATCGTGTAAACTAAAAAAAAATGATATTTAAATTAAAAAGTACTAAATGGTGCTCGCGACTTCGTCCGCGTTGAAAATTAAAAAAGAAAGCAATATAACGCTTGACCTCGTGTTGCTATAACACTTTGTCCAAGCGTTAGTTTTTTAGTTTTTATTTATCCCTCGTGAATAGTCCTTTTTTTTCTGGATGAAAGGTACCCTATGTCCTTTTTGGTGTTCCAGAGAACGTGTATGCAAAATTTCACGGTGATCGGTTCAGTAGTTTTTGCGTGAAAGAGTTACAAACATCAAACATCCAAACATACTTTCGCATTTATAATATAGTATAGTATAGATAGTATAGATTAAAATACCGTGCATTTCCCAAATACTAGTAATCATATTTATATTTATTTATGAAATCTGTAAAATTTATAATTTCAATTTTATAAGTCTGAAATATTCACAGGAACTTTGGACATTAAAAAAGACTTTTATTAACAAGATGTTCTTAGCCTTACAATAATAATAGAATTTCTATTTGTTGTCATCTCCTACCTTCAACACGCTTTCATCCTCCGAGTGACAGGAGCTTTGCAAAGTGACGTCAGCTATCTGACCCGCTTGAGAGACTATTAGCACCTTCATAGCTTGAGATACCTGACGACCAGTCAGCACTGCTGTGTTCAGCACCTCCCAATTCTAAAACAATTTGTTTCTTGTTATATAAAGGTTAAAATAATTGCAAATAAAAAAAAACGACTCCAGACCTGGCTATTACTTGTATGAGCAACAGCAAATTGACCTTGCAGTGTAATAAGGTAATGCAGCCAGATCCAAGCTTGACATGATATACAATTTGTAAATAGTTTATATTATGATTTAATATATAAATAATATTTTTATTAATTTACAAGAGCACAATAATTAAAATTTAAATATAATGTACAGTATGATTTAATATTAAATATATAAAAATATATATAATTAATAATCTTAATTAAGTATTTACAAATTTGTATATCATATTAAATTTCGGTCCCTTAGGCAGTGCAGTGTCCTTTTTTTATAAATTTTAGATGATTTTTATATTATAAGTACCTACGGTAAGTACAAGTATATACAATATTCACTTGAATAAAATAAAAACGACAAGTACATGAGGCAACTCTTGTAGAGAAAACGTGAACTTTTTCAGTTTACATGCCAACTCCTCTGTTCATATAAATAAAGTTGTTATAAGTCGTCAATTGATGTTTCCACGAAATATTTCGTTCAGCGTGAGTATGTTTAAATGCTGTAAAATAGATAATGTGTAATAATTTACTGTCTTTGCTCACAAGAAGCCGGTCATTCGTCAACGGACAGATACTAAGAGGCCCTCTGGCTAGCCGAGCCGAGTTCGGGTTAACGGCTTAGAGCTAATATAAGGCAAACTAATTGCTTAATAAATATTATTCCCTAACTTCATTAGGCCCGCGGTTGCGGACCGCACACGGAGACAACGCGTTTAAATTACTATGAACGACACAATTATACTTTGTCTGCGAAATGAAATAACTAATAAACTTACTCATTCTGTTTTTCATATTCTTTATTGTAGGACATTTAGTTTTACTAAATGTAAAATGTTTAATTTTAATATAAAACTAATTTAAAAAAAATCTTATAAAGAAATTGTATATTAACAAGCAATGTCACCGATTTAATTAGTCGCCATACTTCGGGTAGTCACCATGTTTTTGACCTGAACACTTTTTTACATTTACTACCATAATGGGAGGCAATTGAGAAAACTGACATAACAATGTCGGGGTACAGTTTGATGTTCTGAGCCCTCAAATAATCTTGCTATTATTGCTACATCTACATCCAAAATTTAATAACACAACTCGATATCTAAAGGATTAAATTTTTTTTGATAGGCATAGAATATTCAAATTCCTTGGATATACACATAAAATAAGCTCAAAGAAAATATTACTCGTAACTTCACGTATTCACAAACACACGGCCATGTGTGCCCACAACAGAGCCACATTCCATTTTTTTAGCTATATTTGCTATGTCGTCGAGTATATTTTCCTTAAAAACCCTATTCAACTTGCAAACACAGAGAAAAATACTGAAATTTTCTTCAATGAATTAAAACCTATAACATATTCTAACGTATCTCTACTAAACACTAAAATATGCAGGATGAATGACAAGTCGTATCTGTTCCCATAAATTTCTAATAATAGAAATTGCTTCGTATGGAAATACTCAACTAAACTTAGATTTGGTCTCGTCATTCGATGTGCTATACTTAGCTGTTTAACGGATCACATCTTCAATTATTCCAGATCTGATTTTGTATTCTCAACACTTGCTGTGACAAGGGTTTTATCTGTTGGTTTCAGAACTAGATCCTTATTAGGATTGTTTGTCTAGTTTAGACTCAGACCAAACAAGAACTATAAACGGAATTTTGCGGACAACTGCATAGTGAAGAAGGTTGTATTAACATGTGTGCGTAGGCCATTTACTGTATTTGGATTTTTAGTTCCAAACTATACTCGTAACCTTAATTGTTGTTAATTTTTATTGAAAATATTGGTTTTTAAGTTTACTTATGTGATTGGAATGTGATTCCATCCAGTTTATTATTTTTTAAAACATAGTTTTTACTACGCAATTCGGCGTTTTCACTAGTAAATATTTTAATGATGCGAAGTGTAATTTGCTTGCATTTGTGTGCGGCGAAGGTGTAGTTTTACCGGATTCACTCAGCCGTCCAGAGTTCTCTATCTTTAGTTCTTATTTTTATTTCAGAGTATAGACTGTAAATTGACGTAATTATATCTACTTATTAGAGACTAAAGTAATAAACGTTTTTCAAGGTGTCGCAATGTTAGAGAGGCATAAAAAGGTATTCAAAATTCATAAACATTAGGGCCGGGGCGTGCGGCTTCCAAAGTGGGAGGGCCGATGTTTCTCAGCCTCCATTACCCGAGATAAAGCTCCCATTAGAGCACTTCATTCATGCTAAGAGTGCGCCATTAAATGTTAATCTCAACGATTTGTTACAATCACTTCTACACCAAAGATAATATTATGTTCAAATATTTTATTAAAAACAGCCTGAAAATTAAACAGGTTTATCTACAGCCACGACTAAAGTTCGTTTTCTTTTACTTTATTTATCTGTCTACACACATTTTAAGTCTATCTCTGTTTCTTCGCTAACTTGTTTTAAATATTTAGATGTGGTTTTCACTAATAAAAAGAACGATAACGAGGAAGCCGGGGGCTGCTTCATAATTCATAACGTGTTAATCTATAATAGGTACTAACTAACTATATTTTTTTCGACTAAAAACCACAGATCATCAAAAGAATCCACTTAAAATGCTTTTGGCTTTTCCTGTTTTTATAACATTTGACATTAGACCGAAATCTTTGAACTTCAATGAAGATGATATTTTATTGAAGTAATAAAAGGTGCTTCCGCGGCACCATTAATTGCTGTGAAAATACCTTTTCGGAGAGATGTTAATGCTAATTTATTGGTTACAATCGGTGTCCCCCTAACGTAAATAATTATCATATACCATTAGACCTATTATTAAAATATCAATTAGTGTCCATTTATTCCAAAAATGTCCGGGACTTCGTCTGCATTGAAAAAAATAATATCTAAACAATCGTGTTTTATCGTGAGTATAACATGAGAATTTTACCTTAGAAATTGGTAACACAGCTTGTATATCGTCCTTTTCAATATCCAATCGTGTATTGACTCGGTGTTCATGGGGAGGCTCTTCAGTCGTAGAGGCTGTGGCTGGACTTGGTGAAAGTTTAGCTGACCAACTGAGTCTGGCTGTTCCGCGGCCGGATTCACCTTCGGAACCTTCGGCGTCACCTTCCCCTTCAGCGCCTACTTCGACCAACCAAGTCAAAACTTCTTCCCAACCTGGACCACCAGCACTTGTTCCCCCATCCATATCTCTGTGTGAGATAATTGTGTTTACATCATTAGTGTGAAAATGAATGAAAGAATGCTCTATGAGAGAGTAGAAATTTATTTTTGTTCGTGTTTCCTTAGAAATTATATATTTTGTCAAATAAATAATTCCAAAAAACACATAATTGAATGAAATTATAGCACAATAAGTGCTATAATAACAGAATGTTTTTCGGTAGGTACATAAATAAGGGGTCCTCTATTCTATCAGATAAAAAACGGTATAGCTCTAGGTGACGACGATAACCACTTACCTGCCGCCTTTTAACAAAGTAATCATGATGAAGCATTCAATTTTAGAAATATTCCGCGGTTATGGTTACTTGATGAAAATTTAAACAAATAAGAATTGTGATGCCTCTAATTGTATTTATTTTTTGTCCAGCAATGCTTTAGTTACTGATACCCAAATTGATCTACATAATTATGCTTGTTCAACGTAGAGGACGCTGTGTAAATTCAAGGTTCTGCAGGAGACGTCAGTGTCTTTATTAAGACTTTTATAAAGTAATTATCACAACATAAGTTTAGTACATGTTATTCAAAATATAGGTTTATTAAGCGTATTAACATTGTAAATTTAACATAACACTTCCCAAGCACAAGCTTTGTAGATGTAATTAGTTCAAAACTCGTGACTACGAGTTTCATTAAGCAAAAGGCGATTACTCGATTTATTGCCTTGCGAATTTAATCTGCCCGTGAGCAAAATTTTGAACGAATCCAGAAATGATTAAAACAAAACCGTATTTCGTTTTAAATATATCATACATCACACAGTGCTGTGAAAGAAGAAATGACGTCAATGTAAAATGTACATATATCGTTAAATGTCGCATGTTATTCTAACTTCAGAGGACACGGAATGAAAACAATCTTCAGTCAGTTCTATTGCAGTATTGCCTTCCTTAGTATTAGACTACAATGAATATAATTTTGAAGTATTTATTATATTTTATGAAATATGAGGTGCAAATTAAAAAAAAAAAAAAGTTCTTGTAGATACTCTCGACTCAAGTCTACTAGACTAAGCTTTAGTCTACATATTAGTCTATTAGACTTAGAAGTAGACTCTAGGCGTTTAACTAAAAATAAATTGTCTTCCGTTCCTAGAATCCTTAGATGAATATGTAATTTATCAAATAAATTAAAATTAAAAAAATTGGTAATTTTTTTTTGATGAATAATAATTTACTGGCTTTTATTTTTGAGATACAAAATCATTTTTTTATTTCAAAATTCAGATCTTTATACATACTTCAGGGATATACGATTCAAGAATATGAGAGTAAGCAATAAGGTTGATTTGTGAGATGTTATAGCTCAGAATTTACTATTTTAATCTGAGAATTAGAAAAGGTCCTCGGTGACAGGCAGTAAAGTCGTGAATTACGTCATCTTAATCCGTAAGAAAGTTCAATTAGCGAGCGTGTTTCCCTCCAAATCCCCGTTCAATCTAGCTTAGCGCAATTGGTTATACGAAATGTTTCAGTTGTCCTTTGTCCACTCTATACTGAGAATTTCCCAACTGAATCGAGCTTAGTACGCGACGCTGACCTATTTACCTACAGTGTATTGGAAACGAAAGCTGAGAAAATAGAAATAGGACCCCCAAACAATATTTTCTCGTCTCTACTTGTCATTTTTAAATAAGATTTACATAAAGTAAATAGTCTTTTTTTAAACGAGGAAATATATAATCTTTTGGAACATAGGTTTATTTTATAACGTAAGCATCCCCTAAGAAATGATTTTTGAAAATCTGTGCAAAGCCGAGGCGAATCGCTAGTAAATTTTATTACTATTTTAATCTGAGTTTAATATTATTATCTATTTATTTTATTTTATTTTTATAAACCATTGTTTCAATTTAAAAATGTCATATTTACGAAGTTAACGGACTTGTATATATAACGAAGTTGAATGTTCATTAGCCGAACGAATCGACATATGCAGGTACGAATCTCGTTTGAAGTTAGTCGCTCAGTCTTTTTGAAATCATTCGTAATTTAGAAATGGTTTATCATTTCTATCAGTGAAAAAAAACATTGTGAAGAAACCAGCGTTTCTAATATAACAGAAATCTCGAAGATTGTAGTCCTGCTAATCAATAGTGGCGTAGCGTCTTAGCATGGTAGAAGAGAGCTGTAACCTACGGCGGCATCGTAATATAAATGAATATAAATAAATATAACATATGGAGACAAAGAATATAAGTACTTACGGGTCAGGGCTGCCGTCATCACGCAATGGTTGTTCGAGTCGAGTGGCGGTAACAGTAGCCGCCCGTGGTTTGACTTCTGTGGTGACTGCCCATCGACTGTTTGCCGCTGTTACACTTACCAGCCGTAACCCTGACTTCACCTTCATTCTGATAAGCAAACAAGTATGTTAGATTTAATAAAATTTAAAAAGTATGTACAGAAAAACTATTCCTGGAAAGTAAAAGCAGAAAAAACTAAGTGTTTCCGGCGCTCATGTGTAAGTTCAAGGCTCATCAAGGTGATGTCGGGTAACCTTGAGAAAAAATATGCTGTGCTTTGCATTACTCATTTATAATGGTTTACAGTAGTGGCATGGCACATATACTTTCCTCAGTGGGGCTGCATGGAAATTTAGAACATTAGAATATTCTGTCTTTTATTTTAACGCACAACCACTGTAATATTTTCAGTCACAACCTCTGTATCATGGACTCTATAGACTCTATATATAGAAAGGAGGACTAACTCTATACTCAACTATATATGAGAAAAGTGTCGGTCAATCAATCACCGTTGAATAGCAGGTGCTGTATTGGCATTTTATTTACGGTGGTTTCATGAACTACACAACCAACTATTCATACCAATAGGGCCACTAGGACTGTCAATTTACACAGAAGGTGCTAAATGAATTAAAGCTCTACCTTAAAAGGATGCTATTTGCTACAATTTATTATTTTAGCCCGAGAATAAGTAAAAGTCCTTAAAAGTGAAGGTGTAAAGGTGTGAATTTCATAAACTTAATCTGTAAACTTTGAAAGTTTACAAAGAAAACTTTTGGACATACTAGTACTTTCAACATTTTAAGAAATGGGTAAAGGAGACAACAAAGACTTTAGACTTTAAAAATAATGATCTCATAAATTATATAATTTACGACAGCAGTTAGAAAAAAAGTTTTAATGGAAATCAAATTTTTGAGGCATTACTATTTAGAGTTAAGTTGAATCTGTACTGTTTGAATATATGATAGATTCTTTAGTTATTAATACATATGTTGATAGACTCAATATACTCAAATTCGAATTGCTATACACAGTTGTTATTAATCTTAATACATATGTGTCCACATAAGTACGAGTATATAACCAACAAGTAGTGTGCAAATTTTTAAGTCTTAACTCGTAATATTATTAAGACATAGTTAGCATCGTGCATCACATTATTCAGAATCTCATTGAGGGATACTTACATTTAGGAACCCATTGAGGGAACTTATGTCATGTCTAGAAAGTTAGATAAAATGTTTGTTAAAGTTATAAATATCGATTTAGGCATATTTAAATTCACTCCCGAGCGACATTCGTGGCTCGTAATTCAAATTTAGGAACATATGTAAGAAGTTTCGAAACAGGTGCCTTCAATTTCCGAGGAAAACTTACAACCAGTTATACTCCTTTAGCTGTTACATTACGTGTTGCCATTAAATAATAACATAAGTTATTGTAGTTTAAACTAAGTAATACAGCTATAAATAGAGTAAAATTGTGAAATATATTTCGCAGCGCACGCTCGCTCAACAAATTGTAATTATCGTGACTGTGCCGCATTTATAAGACCATATATCAACATTTTGTAAGATTTCAAAATTCTTCCCCAGATATTTGTTGTTTGCGATTTATTTCAGTTAGCTTTACTACAGAGAAAATTGTATTGTCTCTTTACTGCAGTGCACCGGACAGTGTCTGCGACGCGGTCCTAAATGCACCAAAATTCGTTTTATAGTGCAATAAAATATTATGTTTGTGTATTTGAATTTACGGATGATATAACACGATTGTATTAAGTTCTAAACTATAAAATTTTAAAATATCCGACAATAATTATTTATAACACGAGTGAAATTAAATTAGAATTGAATTATTGAAACAAGACGCATACCATTTTAATAGAGAATATTGTTAATAGTAAAGGAGAGATCCCTTTTTATTACATACTAGCTGGTGCCCGCGACTTCATCCGCGTTGATCGATGAAAGGTACCCTATGTCCTTTCTGGTGTCCCAATTTAACTGCGTAAAAATATAAATTTTAAATTACCGACTGAGACAAAAACGCTTGTGTAGGATTGAAAAACAGTTTGAAGTAAACAGCCTAGTTGGGTTAGCAACGGAATAGCCTCATCCTCTCACAGAGAGTGCCATGCAGTTGAAAGTAATTTATGTAATGACATCTAATTAACTTAGCCCTACCGAGTTAATAAAATTCCAAACGAAGTCACGTAAGTGAATTAATAGTTCTCTGCACTGTTTAACAGAAACTGTTAAATAGTGCATACGTGCTTATAATTATTGTTTAAATATGTGATACTTTAAAAAAAAATTAGTTACTACTTAACTGTGGCCGTCTAGACGCAGGATTAGCGCATTGCGAGCGAAACTTTTATAAAAGTAAAAGACAATTCGAGACTAAAATATTCATGGAATACAGAACAATGCTCTTACGTTTCCATTTTAAATGCTCCATTACTTATGAGTACGCAGGTATGAGAGCGTTTATAACGAATATAATATCAAATCTAAAAACCTGCTGGTCCGTAAGGAGCATTATATCAATCAAATTTCTCTGAGCTGTTACTGATTATGAAAATGTTGTGGAGTACAAAGAAACTTTGAACAATGCGCTGACTATAAAAAAGATCTAACTGATAAGCATTTTAGCACAGACATAACTACAAAATGCTTGTGGTTTCAGTTTTTTTAGGACAGTGCTAAACTGCCGTCCACTTGAATGAGGGAAATTATTTGTAACAGTACCCACTTGACACAATCCGGAAAAGTTTTAATGGGCGCATTGGGAACGAGAGCAGCCAGCTCTTGCGGGTAAACCGCCAACCGCTTGCTCTTAACGCTAGTGTCAAGATGCACTTTAGAGGCGCCACAGCCTATGCACATAGACACTCAGAGTGCTACTATATAAATTATATTTTCTTCCTCAACGCAGTTTTGTGGGATGAGTGAAGTGACATTCGAGTTACGACGGAATGAAGTAGTCCCACGCAAACAAAACACAGAAAGATAGATGACAAGCAATAAACCTGTCCGTTCCGGCGGTACTACAGCCAAGCAAATACGAGTCCGTCTGTTATGTGAATGTCATATATTGCGACGGACAACTCGTTCCGTCGTCGTTAACGTGAAGAGGTTTCTGTGGTGACAGCGATGAAACTACAGATATTCGAAGTATGTGGGCTCAAATTTGATGTCAACTTTATCTCTACTTGGGTGGTGTTCCGTCATCGCTGATTGCTTCATTCCAAATTATTATTAAATTATTCATAAGCATCTTTACAACCAGTTGCCCGATTTTGTTACCGGTTTTTTTGATTGCATCAAAAATTATTAGTTTATATTGTGAGGATAAAAGCTGATTCATCAAAATCGGAAAGTCTGATTCATTTTAGAAATTTTCGAAATTCGTCAATTTCAATATTCATCAATTTTCGAAATATTTTCAAAATATACTTATGATTGGGTGCATTTTTTACAATTTCCCCTTTTCTTATGGTTTTACACTAATCTCGATGTATCACCTATATTATGTATATTATGTATATTATGGAGGTATATTATGTAGAACTAAAATACTGACCTTATAACAACATGACCAATTGAGTGAGTAGCGTCACGTCGAACTACAAATGGCAAGTGTAGCCTTGAATGCGGGTAAAGTGGAGCTCGAGGGAGAAGCAGAGCCGCGTCACCTGCACGTGCCTCACGGTAGCCCGCTCTGGGACCAGCTAATGTCACAGAATCCAATGGCCAAGCTGGCTGCACAGAAACACGGCCGCAGGCACTCTCTCCAGTTTCCCCGCTGCTGGCTTCTGCGGCACTATAAGCCAAACGAACCGAGCGCGGCGGTCTTTTGCCTTTTCCATCTGCCGGCCACCATGCAGCCGGTACTGTTAGTTCAGCTAAGCAAGCGCCCTCCTCTCCTTCAGGTCCACAAGTAGCCGTCAATGTCCGCGTGCCAAGGCTTGCATGTAAGGTAATACAAACTCTACGGGGCCTGGCAGCCGCCCTTCGTGCGCCTCCTTCGCCGCCAGTGTGAAACAACACTCGCAGTACTGGAGCATCGCGTGGAAGCTCTTTAAAAACTAAATGAGCTGATACATCAAGTCTATGCGCCGTTGCTTCTTGTAACTCCAATAATGTTGCATTTCTTCGAGGAGGTTCTAGTGGATCTGGTACTGCGTATCGTGCTGGCACAGTTTGCTTTGTTGAAAACGGCCCGTAAGTCGCTCTGACAGATGCCGGAGCTGATCCTTGCAATACGGTGAACCGATCAAGTGAGAGGAGAGCGCCTGGCAGAGCTGTGCCCACAGGTTCCGGAGGCGGGCCTACACCGGTCCATCTGGCCGTGTGCTTTAGAAAAAATCCACTATCCTTGTTCTCGAAGTGAACCTCAACAGCCAACACCGTTCCTGGAAATAAACGACTCAATTACAAAAACGAAATAAAATTTGTCATCAATTTAGGAAAAACACGTGTGAAGTGTTAAAATCGTAATCTATTTTATTTTCGTATATATTTTGACTGGACATAAAAGAGGCGCCAAACCGAGAATCTGGCATGGCTCCAATTGCATTTGTGTCCTGCAGTGAACGACCATCATTCCTTCTTAACTTTATGTTTGTTAACATATGGACAGCTAACTGCTTATTTATTTTATAAGAAATATCTTGTATTTATTTTTTACATAATTAAGTTTGAATGTATACGCATTACTTTCGCTTGCTTAAATCTGTTGTAAAAATAATTTCAATTTGAGATCACAATCAATATAATGTGTTTGAAAATTAAACACATTATATTGAGACATTTTATTACCAACTTAAACTGAAACTTATCGAAGCTATATTCTTCATCTTATGACCCTTTCTGTGATATATTTCAAAAATGGAGTTGAGCATAACATTATAGTACTATTTTTAGATTATTTATTTATATAAACTTTTACAGGTATTTATAGATCGTCAAACACATTAAAAGTAAAACACACCGGTTAGGAAAGCTGTTTACTATGACGAAGAAACCGGTAAGAAATCTCAGCAGGCTCTTTTTGAATAAATCACAACATCTTTTCAAATAATTTCATAATTTTGTCAAAATAAATTTTGTCACCAAGATAGTTTGACGCTATGGTATATACTTATGCGATAAATCGCTGTTATAAAATATACATATATATTAAATATTTTATTAACGTAAGATTAATAATTTTTGTGAGTAAATTTTTTAAACAAATTCTTGTGTTATCGCTGTCTGGAGAGCCTTAAAGTCGACTTTTAGCTGTAAGTAATAGGTATATATGACTGTATAGTAGACTCGTATTTGCGTAAGATCTTTTATAATGTTACGAGGGGTGAGAGTGGATGCTTTTTGTTTCTAAGACGGATGGGTTGTGGCGGCATCAAGGCGACACGGCGCGTTTTGAGGCGACGAATGACGCCTGCTCGTTCTTCCCATTTATTGAGCTAGAATTTGTGTCACGTTTCAACTGTACGAGCTCACTTCACAGAAATTATTATACTCCCGTTTATGATTCTACACGGTTTGTCTCCTGTAATTTATTTGGTTATGTGCCTAATTAAGTTATCTTTCTTATTTTATTTTTTTAATGTAGAGGCAAACAATTAAAAAAAAAAAAAACACAAATAATCCAAGGTGAAAACTTTACTTTTTTAATGGGAAGTAATTCTGTTGAAGTGGCTTTTAAAAAGCATTATGAAATCTCTAAACTCGAGGGAAAATTTCACTGGTGACTACAAATATAGTGAGAATGTAGCAATGTTTCATTGTAAGCGTTGCTTCTTTTTCCACTTACACAATTAGAGCACTAGAAGTCGTTTCACAAGACGCCACATAGCGCCCGTCTAGAAAACGAACGGATAATAAAAAGCTTTAGCACGTGACGCCTTAGAACAAAGAAAAATTCACACAGTTTTCAAGCCTTAACGGACGCTACATTTCATGCAACAGTGATCTAAAAATCTAGAACATGAAATTTAATATTTCTTTTCACTCCGACAAATAATATTTTCTATGTTTTAATACTTTATTTCGTCCTGCTTTTTATATAATAAAAGTAGGACATTCAGTGTTGGGGAATTTACTTTTAAAAGTAAATGTTTACATAAAGATAATTTATTTCAGCGAAAACTTGAAAAAGTTATAATTAAAAATTATAAACTTACCCCCTAACACTATTGACTTTCTAATAGAGCCCATACACTATACTCGTACCTGCTGTAATTTGTTAAGGAGTTGGGTATCTCACAGACCATTGATGCTGCAGCATCAAGTCTAGTTTACAATGTAATGGAAATACCGAAGTAATAGTAGGTATACACCAAATTTCACAATTTCACATCAATCAAAAGTGTGGAAGTTAGTGAAATCCCTTCGTCAACTAGGAAATGGGCTAATGGTCTTCAAACGCCTGAACAGATCTTCATAAATTATAGCTAAGAACGAATTCCGATCACGTCAGCTTTCAAATAAGAAAATAAAACAACAGATCAAAATCGATCAATTCGTTTGGGAGATACGATTTCACGGACAGACACATAGAATCACACTTCAAGCTAATAACACCCCGATTTTGCGTCGGACTATATGATCACTCATGTGAGTAGAATTGTAATTGTAGTAGTAGAGATAAGTTATATAATATATAACTTATCTCTACTATATAAACTAAGTTATATAATATATATAAACAACTAGTAGAGTAATAATTGTTATTAATAGCGAAGGACTATAAAGCGTACAAAACCACTATATAAAGCTAGTAATTCATATACCCCCTTTTAACATTACATTTTATAATTAAAAACGTGCTTACTGTGCTTTAATATGGCAAAATCACTGTTGCAGTCTCCCTTTTTGATGTAATCTAATTTACATAGTTAATATTAATTTAGGGAGAGTCCCTCGTCACGGGCTAGAGTATTTTTGACGGCCACTAATGCTTAAGCTGCGGTAGCTGCCTAATATTCGTCCTCATTCATTTAAATACATAACTATACAGTAGTGTAATAAACATGGTATCCCTTTTAGAAGGCCATTTAATTAAAACTACTACCAGAGCTACGAAATGAATTATTAGTTAACTGAAAATGGATTTATATTTATCTTTTCCTACAACGAGCAGTTTGAGACCAATTATGTAAGTTTTTAAATATAGTATTTAAAATAAGTTAAGAAAACTTTAAATAAGATAAGTGTAAATACCTGTATTGTCTTTGTATGTATCACAGATCTCAACACTGTGTTAGGAAGCAAGGCCTATATATATAGTCTTCAAAGGTTGCTGGGTTTCTCTCAAAAACTATTTTTTTCTCCCCATTAGTACCAAGTATTTTTTTTCTGTTTTTTTAATGTTAAGGTCGATAGACAGGCTGACGGTCCACTCGATGGTAGAGGTGACTACCGCCTATAACACAAGCAACGCCACAGAGTGCTGCAATTGCTCTGCCGACTACAGTAGGATTTATGGGTTGGAAAGAGACAGGGAAATGGGCTCTGGCGTCCTTTACTCACTCAAGGAAACACACATAACATTACACAGTCATGTTGTTATTTCACGGTGGTCTTCTGTAAGGGGTTGATTATTATTATCCACATCAACATTAGTAATTCACATACGAATACGAAGAGAATGAAGGTGTAGTAGAATTCAAGCATTTGATGCATCTACAACTGAGCTTTCGTTTCGTTAAGCTATCACTGTTAGGAAGACGACAATAAATGTTATTCGCCTTAGTAGGAAAACATGCAAATATTCAATACAATTTATTTGAAGTCAAACTGTAGTCGAGTTTTGACATAAGCGCCCACGGTTATGTAAATTTTCAGTGCTTAGCGATGACGTCAAAGAGTCAGTTCAATGGCAACATAGCATGACAAATGGACAAATATTTACCCGTTAATGGAGTTCAACACATTACCGGCACCGTTTTATTGCCGGACCATTGGAGGGTACTTTATTGAATACATTGAAAAGTGATTGCTAATAGTAATAAGCAATAAGGGCCTCTTTCACCAACTACAAGTAAAGTGTTGATTAGTTACTTTTAGAAATAATATTATGTTTTATTAAATTATGCACTCGGTTTACTGCATCCTTCGATAGGCGATTTATTTTTTTCTTGTTAATGTTTGGGACTTTCACCGTATAAACAAAGGTATATATCAGCTCCATCATTCCCGGTGACCGGTGACTTTAAATGGCGGTTAGCCTACTTGACACTTTACTCAGAGATGGTGAAAGAGGCCCTAATTCTGATATCGTATTTATCGATTGGCCTAGAAGTCATATCGCAAGAAAACAAAGTCGTGAAAGTTGAGAAGGATTAGAAGCATTTATTGGTTGGGTGATTGACCCAGCAGATTTGGGGATTTTGCCTATTTTTGTGTAAGTATGTGGTATATTCGGCTAATGGCCTTCTAGCGAAGAACTCCCCTTGAATCAATATACATCTAACTTATATTATAAAGAGAAATTGTATTTTTGTTTGTAATAAATAAACTCAAAAACTACTGGACCGATTTTAAAAATTCTTTCACCTATAGAAAGCTACATTATCAGCGAGTATTTTATAAAGTTACACGGACGAAGTCGCGCGCAACAACTAGTTATTTTTAAAGAAAGGAATTCTTTAGGATTCTCAGTTTATGGCCCATATACCATCGGTAGTTTGGGCCTTGCCTCGCTTCTGGCGGTATTCTAAGCATGAATAATTTTAAAAGATTTATTATTTTTACATACAAACTACTTAACATTCACATACATATCGATTCTAGTTCAGCAACAATGCAAATCATGCTTTACTTGGCGTCCCCAAAAGGTCAGATAAAAACCGAGAAAGAAATAGTGGCCACGCCTGTTCAGTATCTACGGATTACTTGTGTGGCAGTTATTACATCCCCCATTCGCCTCCCCTTGTCCCACCCACTCTTGCAATCGGGGTTGTGATCGGAAAACGCGATATCAATTCGTGAAACTTATTTCTCGAAAGAGCGAATGGCGCGGCGCAAAGGAAATTAAAACTTTGTGAAACGGGCCAGAACATTTAAAATAAGGAAATAAATGAATTTACAATACTTTTAACAAGAAAACGAATAGGATTTATGTATATGTAATGTTTAATTTAAAAAAAGCATTGAATTAACTCTTTTTTAGAGAAAGATAGCGAGTCTGACGATCCTCTTGAGGGTAGGAGCTTATTGTCGCCTATAAAATGAAGTAAAATTGAAAGCTACGTTATCAGCGAGTTACATAGGCTATATTTTATAAAGTATATTTTATAAGTAATAAAAAGGCTTTGCCATTTCTTACTCCATTATGAAATGATCTTGGTATTAATTTTAAATTCATTTGTCGTACTGTTTGTTACATTGTTATACTGTTTATTACATTGCTGGCTTTCTACGCCTCTGGGAATTCAGATATTTTACATAAGGCTTTCACAACATTTCTTAGATAACTAAGGACACGATGGATGTAAGTCTTAATTATACAACTTAACTATGTAGTGGTGAAATAGAATTAACCACAGACACGATAAAATAACTCAACGTTAAACACAAATGAATCGAGGCTCCTAAAATTTGTATAAAACGACAATAGGCCCGGGAAAATGTGAGGTAAAAGAACGCGGCGTAAAAAATAATGGGCCACCCCGAACCCGAGCAGAAGGGTGGAGTGAACTAAATAAATTGTTTGCCTTTTTCAATTTTGTACAGAACAGAAGCGGTTATACTTACCACTTATATAAATACTTATACTTAACATACTAGCGAACAACTCCCAGCTTCGCCCAGGCCCGGGATGCAATTCTTTTGTGAAAACCGTCAAAGTTTCAATGACAAATTATTACTGTGAATCAACCGTAACAGATAGAATATATTATGCCATCGCTTAGTTTTAGAGATGTATCTAGAACATCATTTTTATGTATCTCTTCAGGTTAAGCTTTAATTAAAGCTTAATTAGATTAAGTGGTAAGTATAAGGAATTTATAAATTAAATTATCACGTCCAAATAGAATACTCTATTTCGAAGTACCCAAGTTTTGTGCAAATATCAATATCACTCGTACAAACATCGACAAATGATAACTACATAAATGTTTTTTTCTAGCCCTGACATATCGGAAGTAGTCCGCATAAGCCTCATTACGGCCCATCAATAACTCGACATCGTATCCAAGGACTTTGCGGGCGCGACGGTTCTCGCATTTGCGGCTTTATTTTACGATGATGCTCTTGTACTCAATATTCTCTTGTGATTCCATGTTATGACGTTGCTTTTCCACTATTACGTCTATTCAATACTTCAAATGTCTGGCAACGGTACAAGTTACAACAGAAAACAGCCGGAAAACGATTGATGTCTCGTGAAATGGAAATGCTTTTCGTGAGCGAAATAAAAGCGTCTGACTGTCTATGCCTACTAAAACAACAACGAAACACTGAAGCGACCAAACTCGTGGGAGGGTCAGGTCATTAATCAACCTGAATTGCGGCTCAGAATCGGCACTTGGAGGGCCCCCACTGAAAACTATATCTCTTGTCGGATTCGTTTATCGTACTTTTTGTTTTGTACACTTTTTGTGCCACAGTTTAACTTAAAAACCTTCTATATCTTTTATATAGGAAAGAACTCGTTTTATCGTGCAATTTCGTCATGAAGTTTTTTTGATTAAAATCGGTCAGCGGTTAGTCCGTCTATTCCCATTATTCCCATTATGGGCTAAAAGAAATGTCCCATTTGGGACAATTTTCAAAAATAATGTTTTTATTCTTCCCAAAATGTCCCACTTTACTTATCATTGTGAACATTTTGCAACTTTCAATAAATATCTAGTTTACTCTGTGGAAGTTAAGCATAAATAATATGCAAATTTTAATCTATCTTCAAGAAATACGTTACCACAGATTAAGGTACCCCGCATCTATTGATCTATAGTCTGTATAAATAAAAAAATTATATAAAGGTCAGGCTCTTATGTGCAAAATGTAAACGATTAGTAGGTCAAGGTATTCCCTATCCCTGAAGGCAATTTGATCGACATAATGAAAATAAAACGTTCCACTATATTGTCAATGTTTCCCGGGTGGTTTTTATTATTAGCATAAACAAGTACATATATTAGAAAACTTTCATTAAAATTATAATTTGATATAAATTTTTGAGTTTTTTAATAAGGCGACCAATGTGCTCTTACTAAAAACATAAAAGGAAGTATCTACAACATTTGTTACACTGGACAGTATAGGCGGTATTACTGGTTGGCGTTTGGCCATCATAAAAGAAGTTTCACTTCTATAAGTGTAATTGTAAAAACCTATTTAGAGGACTATATAAGTTGCTTTTAATTTTGGAGTTATTTGAGAACATGCGTAAAAATAGTAAAAATATCATTGTAATTGCTAATTCTTGATTAATTGTTGCTAACGTTATTGACATAAATCTTCGTCAATTAAAAACATATTAAACTAAATAAGGAATTACAAAAGTGGAACACTGTTCAAAACATTTAACCTCGTCTTTTAAATTTTTCAGTCAAAGGAGAAATGAATATTAGTAATAAACTTTAATGAAAGTAAAAAGCACCTATAATCAAAGCAGTTTAAGTTAATGCGAGCAAAAGCAAAATATGTTAATAGCGACAGTGCAATCGCTGAGTGGGAATGTACGACGTGTCTGCTTGCTGCATCCGTAACTCATTGCTGGCAGCTTCTCGGAACAACAATCCGTACGACTCGAGGGACGGACGATAATTTAACACAAACCTAAAATAGAACAACTTTAGGAATTTGTCAACGTAAGTCAACGCAATTTCATGGAGCAGTCGCCTCGTTGAAATAATTGTTATAATACTTACAGTATGTGATTCCTGTTTAGAAGTAAATTTGAAAAGTCGACGCTTCTATTTAAAGACGGTTTCGATTTCGCGAACTTTCTTAAATTAGATCAAAGTGAAATTTGTATTATGTTATAACGAAGTGAAGACTTACTGCTTCTACTGATATTACATCTTAATTAATTTGAAATCTTGGTAATCAAATATAATATCGTTAGCAGTTAGCATATTTATTGTGTTAAATTTTTTATATTCTTTATGATTTATAAACGTAAAAAGAAAACGAGCGGAGCCGCAGACTACAGTCATATTTAAAATCAGAATTGTGTGAATTGTGAAAGTTATCACAGCTGTTATACCGGTTACGGAATTATTGTTCCGTTATTATAAGCATTTGATATCCATCACTGAGATTAGAGGTAAATAGTTAAGGGTGAACATCAAGGAGTTCTTACGTAAATGTACTTCTTCAAAACTAAAGAAATATGCGTTTTTTTGTTTATACAACTTGACGACACATTCCAATAATCCTTCAACCTAATATACTCGTACAAGATTCAAGCGTCAATAAATGGCGCTGAACATATTGTAGCATTACTAATGAGTTTAAAAAGAAAATAAGCTTTGAAAAAAAAAAAGAAAAAAGTGAAAGTAAAATAAAAAAAAAACTTAACAAGCATAGTTATTGGTAATAATTACATAAGTATGCTTGACGTGTTAACAGTATATTACTATTGTTCTGCAAATGAAAGATAATATGTAGTTAATTACAACGAAATATTTAGGCGCAATATTTTAACGAAATACTTTGCTTACTATTCACTAGCATTGTGCCAGCCAGTGTGATAAAAATAAAACATTTTTATTGAAATTTAGCGTATTTTTAATGAAATTATATGTATGTAAATAAACTTTTTAATTTACTATTTTCATAAACATAAACATATATGAAAATAATACAGTATAATATAAATTATCTATTAGGCAGAATACACATTTTTCTTTGAATTTAAGGCTAACATTTATAATATCCAGTCTTTCTGAATGAAATACCTGCTTTCAAAGCATTATTATTTTAAAAATAAAAAACCCAACCCTTTGACATAACGAATAATTTAAATGTTTTAAAATTATCATGTTAATCTGAAAGTTATGTTAACGTTTAAGTGGTTAATAAAAAAAAAACAGATTGCTATTATTTGTAATTAGCAGGATGGTAAGAATAGAAGCGACGGGCGGTAAAGGAAGTTTTGTATTGTGAATGAAAAGGGCTATGTCGGTTTCAGGCCGCATTGTCGCGCTAAACAATAACTTGTCGTGCCTATCTAAATGCAAATACGCCGGGAGCGCCCCTTGATCTTGGTATCGTCGTCCCTCATTTGTCGACTTGCTAAGTAAGGATTTCGTCAATGACTTTACCAGCTTGTTAAATATCGTTGAACATTGCGTCATTAGGTGTATTTTATCAAGTAGGTATGTAATTACGTGATGATAGGTTGCCGCTTTTATTCAGTTACCATATACTAATTGTAACAAATATAATATAAGACTTCGCATTTTTTTTTTTTTTTTCAAATTATATTTTAAAAAACATTCCTCGTTTAACGCTCTTTCCATTAGTGAAAACCTGGTGATGAAAACCGCATCAAAATCTTTAAGCGTACTTACATACGAGTATAGAGGGACAGACGGCGGGAAGCGACTTATAGATTTTCTTTATAAAATTAAGCCTCTGCAAAAACTCTTTTTGAAAATCCTCAAGTCAGCTTATCATATCATTTCAGTCGTGTAGGTTTCCTCACCTTGATTTTCTTCAACGTTAAGTATAGCAAGCAATCGTTATATCCAATCTACATAATACGCATCAGTCAGAGGTCCTAAGTTAGTCGTGATGATGGTAGCCGAGTGGCTTCACTAATACAGAGTTGTTGCGGATATTCACATCTGCAAATGCGGAACTTTCGCATTTATTTAGATATCCGCATCCGCAATAATCAATGCGAATTATTTGCGGATGCGGATATGGAGCTAGTTTAAATGATTTTCCCTTGAATTAATTATGAAATTGTTTCAGTATTTAAATTGTTTCAATTTTCTATAAAATGCTTGATTACTTAGTAAAAAATTTTAAAATAATTATTTTCAGTCATTAATTTCTGTTAAAAAGTCAAAATTACTGCTACGACGACGATGAAAGTCTGACGAGAAAGTAATCGACCTTTTCGTCAGCTTTAGAGTATCTTACTAAATGAATCAAAGTTCATGATATAATAATACTTCCGCTAAACTTGTTAATTATGCATTGGGGACTTATATGGAGAAGTTGGAGCCTTATGGATAAGAAAGAAATAATGGCTATGGAAAAACTTACAGATAAGAAATAATGACAATTAAAACTTTAGCGAAAAATAAAGGAAAACGAGTCGGATTGCATAAATCTATAAGTAGTTAGACACGCTATCTCTATCAATTAGCAGTGAGATGGAGTCACAGACTATTACTGAGGATTTTCTATAAACTTAAGAGGATACAATACCTTTGAAATGGCAGGTGATTCCAGTGAAATGTCTATACGAAAAACAAACTCTTAAATTCAAACGTCTGCTGATCTTCTAACGAGAAAAGTAAAAGAAATTGTGTACGTGTACGAGTAGAGTACCGTCTTTAGGCTTGCAGATAGTTTTAATGGAAAAGTGTGGCCTATGTCCAGCAGTGGACGTCCTGCAGTTGAGATGATGATAATGATGATGATGGTGATGATTACCTTTCTCTAACCCTTTATCCCATTTCCCTACATTATCATTGGGCCGTAATGCCAGTATGGCATCACTACAACACACATGGTCTATATATATGAGGTTGCGTGGTCTATATGAATGTAGTTTGGTAAATTATCTTATAAATCTACTAAAGTTGCAAAGCGGTTTCAGAGTAGACACTAAAGTATTATGATTGATAATGAAAAATCATGCTTCAGATAGGTCGACATGCGAAACGATCGTTTATTGTGAACCGCACAGAATGTTACTTTATTTTACGGATTTGTTTATAGCGTGAACTTACTACTCACATTTTAGTGGTATTTGAACACGACAATTTTTTTTCATTTGTATGCAAACTGACTTAGAAAAATGCTGGCTGCAAAGACATTTAAATGCTCAAAGAAGTCTATCTAAAATGTAACGAGTTTTCATGCCATAAAGAGCGGCAAATAAGATTAGGCAGGATAAGGAGCTACTGGCAGCCGCCCGCAGGGTCTTTTGTTGGGAAGAAAATGTAAATTATACAAACACTAGTAGGGTGCAGTAGCCGTGAAGTTAGAATGGGAGCTTCACATAAATCCTGTTAGCGACAAAGCAATTTAACTTCACCCGATGCTGACCTGTTACGTGCCTCAGAATATATCTGTTATCAAGCGATGCGTTGCAATTTATGCTTCGATGCGCGAATACGAATCCAAATTTGGTATAGCCGAAAAAAAGAGCAAACATATAAAACAGAAAACACAGCTATTTTCAAGAAATCACTGTATCATTGCGAGACAGGTTCGATAATTAAAATATTCTTGCTTGAAGAATTAGCAAGATAAAGTAGCAGTGACCGGTAACATAGCATGTAGACGCTACAACATTTGCTAGTTACATCCCTACAGGACCCTTTGGTGGTCTGTCCCTTGCCAAAATCGAAGCGATCACTAGTAACGTCACACGTAGGTTCATATAAAACCTTCTTATAAATAATTAGAAAATAACCAAGTAAAAAGCGAGACATATATAAATTTAATATTCAACGAAACAAATAATTTGTTGTTCCAATAAATACATTGAGTTTTGTTTGTATAAGCGTATGTTTTGATTTAAGCGAAACATCAAACACATTTGAGCAGCAACATAAGAATGGTTGTACAGTAATCGTGATTCGTGACCAATTGTAGTAAGTAACAGAGTCCCCTGCTGTGACTCGGCGCAGACGCAGCGGGGTAGCCCCACTAAATGAACGCATGCAATGGCCACAGGTTGCTACGAATTTAACGCCGCTATTGTAATAACTCATCATTATTGTACGACTTAAGAAAATTTACAATTAATGTTAGTATATTTTGTTGTCTCTGTGTGGAAAAGGTTAAAAGCGACACAAGAGTATGTGCCGCAGACAGGCTAAACTGTCTCCATGTTAGTATGTTTCAAGTTGTATCCTAACTCATAATATAAATGCAAAAATGAATTTGTTGCTTACACTTTCAAACCTGGACTACTCAACCGATAATCATGAAATTTTCGATACACGTTCTCAGTGAAGCAAATTTAAAGACGTATTCACGTAAAAAAATGTGACTTAAACATCCATAGCCGCGGAAATCCTAAAATCTCCTCGCCCCTCTAAACTCGTTACGCGAAGGGTCTACTTTATCCGAAATTTTGTGTGAAACAGTTTTTATAGATACAGGTTAGTAACATCTCGTAATCTCGACGAGATTTACCTGAGATTGGGAATATATCACTTAAGTTTTTATGTCGTTGTAAAAATGAGTTTTGAAATATAAAACGAAAGAACTTGCGATAATCCCTTCATTCACATTTATAACCATTTTTAAAAACCAGTTACAAAAAGGGAAATTTTCTTCACTGTTTCATAACTACATAGTTATTAAACAAGAACTTTTTTTGTAATTATGTAATAATTCAATTTCCATAGCAAAAATACACGTGCATATTTATTATATTTTAACATTAGTTTTTATTAATTGTTTTAATTAACTCTAGTACCTAATTTTAACTTAGTATCTAAGTACTAAGTTAGAGTAATCAAGACAGAATATTCTTGAAAGCAGCTCCATCAGCAAGATTGATATATTTGCGGTGTGTCGTGTTGAGGTCGTCACAAAACAAGTCGTCACTATGCAACCGACAGCTTTTAGACGTATTGCCCTTGTTTATAAGTAGGCGATACAAACATACATGTCTCTGTGTGACTTTTAAAACGACCTATTTTTAGTTTAGGCTGTTATTTATAACATATCACAAAAACTTTTTCTTTAGTCAATTTGACTGTTTGTTCAGTAGAAAATTCTAAAATGGCTGAAGGATTTTAAAGAAGAACAGTCAGTGTTCTACCACTTTTTATCCGGAAAATATTTACTATGGAAAAAAAAAACTTAAATAAATATTTATAAAAGTAAGTAAGTTTCTACATGTTGTACTTATGTTAGCAAGGTCAAAAAATTGTTTTTAGAATTTTTGTCTGTTTGTCTGTGCGGTTGTGCACGCTAATCTCGGAGATTAACATGTAGGATACTTTTTATCTTGCAAAAATATTAGGTTCCCGTGGGGTTACAGAAAAAGACAAGAACTACAGCGCATACGAAGTTGCGGGCACCAACTAGTACTCAATAAAAGAGAAAAAGTTCAAACTATAAAATTAATTCTATAATTTTTTTGGAGGTAAAACAATAATTTTTGGTCACTGAAATTTAACTCGAAACACTAAGTTATAATGAATATGAAAATTTATATCATTATGTTAATCACGCATGCAGTCAAACGTTAAAGTTATTATATAATCACGCAAAATGTTGGAATACTTAATGGAGAGCCTGCATATATTTATTTCGTTAATGAGGCTGAACATTTTCAGTATTTATGAAAATATAGAGCAGCGACGCATGCAGATGAAAAATAAATTACACAAATTTTAGACTTCATGTTGGGGACAAAATGAGAGATGAAAATCACTAAACTAGAATGTGGTCTAGTTTAAAAGTAATTAATGAAATACTAGTTTTTTTAATATGAAGAATTAATATGCAGGTTGAGACGGTCCGCTGGTGCCTACCGTCGCCTATTAATATAAGCAATATTAACCAACGGCTTTGTGAATGCGCTGCCGACCTGCTGCTGCTGTTCATAAGATAGGTTAACGAGGATATAGAGGAATAGTCTTTGAAAGAACTTACCCACCGCAGTTACATACACTGATATTTCAGTTTTTTTTTTCTGAAAAAGAGTGGTTACTGCGACCAGGGGGGCATCCCATTTTAGCCCATGGAACTCAGTAAGCACTGCTACCATTTTATTAGGTATATGATATTAAACTATTTTTTTAACATGAACTCTAAAACATGTGATAGTTGTCGTATTAGCGAAACTATATAACTATTGTTTTTTTTTTTTTTTTTACTTTTAGATGCCCAGAATACTCGTCAGGAAGACCGAAGACAGCTACAAAAAATAAAACAAGAGATTTCTTTACGAAGAGCTGGGAAAATGTGAGCTTTAGTCCCATTTAAAGTGCGCAAGTTTTTAGAAATAAGAATTTCTTAAATTTCTTCTCTTTTTGTTAGGAAACTTAATTTCTTTTGTTATTATTTTTTTATTCCAAAATAAGATTGGTTACTTTATGTTCGATATTACTTGCAATAAAAAAGATTTTAAATCATTTTGGAGTATTTTTGAACTCGTCACTACCGACCCCAAGCACTGTCACAACCATCCTTGGGGTCAGGACGGTTGTGATATTTTCCCCTTTTTTTCTAATTTGCTCCTATGAGTTAACCATTGTACTTTAGGACAAAATTTTAGTAATTATACGTAGACAAATGTGCACTTTCTGCCATCCAACTGGTATATTTATAAAATTAAGGGCAATCAAATGAAAACTGTCACAACCGTACCCAGTCTACCTACAGAAGACACATGTGCGCGTTTAAGATGACAATCTTTGATTTATGGTCACGGAATTTAGACCACAACTTGTATTGCTTTGTAGCGCATTGATTGAAGAGCTTGTTCTATTAGTGACTACAATTGATTTTTTAACAAGAAACAATCAGAGAATGATTTATGTATCGGGCCAACAGGCAAAAGAATGAAATAACATTTTGTTGTCATTAGAATAGTTGTGTTAGCGATTTGTTCCATACCAATAAATTGATTTAAACCCTCTACTACGGGTTGCATGTAGCTGTTTATTAAAATGAATAATGCCACTATTTAATATGCAAGATTAGATAATATGAATGCTAATTGGATTTGTAGTTTGTGTTCTGGGATAGATTGTTCCTACAGTGTAAAGTACGGTTGATATTGGATTGGAAATTGCTTTATTTTGCATAATAATTACTGCGTAACTGATTCATCAGTTAGAAACTAATATCAATCATTCAATTAGACGTCTATTGTAGCGGTGTTTATGTTGAGGTCGACAGACAGGCTGACGGTCCACTTGATGGCAGATGGCTACCGTCGCCTATAACACAAGCATATAGGTGATGAAAGTGCGCTGATGACCATAGAAGGATTATGGATAGGGATAAGGATGGGATGGGGTAAAGGGCTCTGGCATCCCTTACTCATCCTTACCACTCGTCCAACGGGCTCGTCAAAATCGTCGTGTCGATTTACCTATTGCGTAATAACCTATCTACCTCTAATCCCTTATTATTTTATGTTACTGCAAGAACATTACTTATGGCGTTGCTTGTGTCAATAGGCCCTTATCATCAAATGAACTGCCAGCTAGGAAGATATAATATAGTATTTCATTTAAAATGTGAAATTCGTGCATACTAACATGCAGATAGCCATTTTGTGAAATTCGTGAAATAACGTTCAGGCAAAGAAAAACAGACGAATCACCGATACCGGATCAAAAAATTGCCAAAGGATTATTTGAACGTGTCTTGGTACACTTCTCAAAGCACTCTGAAAATCAAAGCTCGATCGCGAAGACGCCTTGTGGAAACTCTTTGAACGGACCCGGTGCACTTCTCGATTGCTCTATTGGTAATTTAATTAAACTGAGTACGCATTAGAGATGCCCAAGACGTAAAGGGGCGCTACGAACATCCACTAGTAAATTTCCTTTTACTGGAACGACACAAAATTATATTTACTCCAATAAACCTGTATTTCCCAATTAGTGGTACGTACTACTTAGTACCCTACGGGTACGTGAAGTTACTTCAAGGCGTACGTCCGACAATAACTTGATTAATTTAATTTTAATGAATTTAATCCGAAAAAAAAATAGCGCAAAAACCATAAATATCATTTTAATAGATCAATAATCGAGATCGACTCTGAAAATGATGTAATATCATGTAAAAATGTCCCAAATTGTATTTTTTTTATATTTGACTCAACCTTCTCTAGACATTCAACATTCTCTCAACATTTCTACAGTGCAATAAAACCGTCACATCAAACTGATTCTGGCCGTCATTGGGACTGCAGGTTGATGGTAATAAATGTCCAAAAAAAGTTATTCATTTTTTACTCGTGGTTCCTAACTTAAGGGGTACGCAAGTTCGAAGTCATTCGTAAAGTGAAATGCAGGAAAAAGTTATTGGGAAACACTGTCATTTAAAGAAAAGGATTGATCATATTATATATAAAGTGAATATCTATGTGAGTCATAATTAAAGTTAACGAGTAGCTTACCACTGTAAATATTTAAATAGGTATAGTAAGGTTTGTTAATTGATGAAAACTATATCATATCCTTATTCAATAATATCCTGTCCCAAACCACACATGAAATTACGCTCGAGTATTAATTTAATTTATCTCTAGATCCTAAATAAACAAAGCTGTATTTTGTATGATTGAGTGGGTATTATCGCTGTATTAACAGAATTTGTGCGTAAATGGTAATATTAATATATAAAAATTACGTGTCACATGTTCCTCCGCGATGAACTCCTAAACTACTGAACCGATTTTTATAAAACTTCGTAACTATGTGTAATTTGGTCCAACTTAAAATATAAGGACAGCTTTTATTTTGAACCTGGGCGAAGCCGGGCCACTAGTAAAGTATATAATTATGTTATGTCGTAATTATAGGAAGATAACTACTTCTAAGGTAATATTTTATTGATATTCACTTATACATACCAGTACCTAGTAGCTATAAATTAAGTAAGGACTTTAGCCGCTTCATGGAATCACGGAATATTTATGCCCTTTTTTGGGACTAAGTAGGTCGGTAACACAAGTACAACGTCCTTTTTTTTTTTTTTTTTCAAATACCTAATGTACAGATACGGCTCGTTTACGATTTTATTATATGTATAGATATGGTTTGATGCGGGTGGATTTTTTGCTACGGAAAGGACCGTAATAAAACACGAGACAGACATGCGATATGGAAAATCTCTTAAGAGTACACCCACATTGTGGGTACACAATGTGGAGTACAAATAGGGCTGGCTATTACCTCGGGCAACAGATTAGCATTGCCATACAATTAGGTAATGCAGCCAGCATACTTGGGGCCCCTTAGGGGACCAAAGCTTTATATTATACTAGCTGTTGCACGCGACTTCTTCCACGTAACTTTATAAAATATAGCCTATGTTTCTAGCTGATAATATAGCTTTTTATAGGTGAAAGAATTTTCAAAATCGGTTCAGTAGTTTAGGAGTTCATCGCGGACAAACAACGTGACATGAAATTTTTATATATAGAGAGATAATAATGTAAATATATATAAGGCAGAATTAAATGAAATATTATTTAGTTTACTATTGCTGTTATCTCAATAAAGAATATAAGTATATACTTAATCGGAAAAAAAAATAGTTTATAGAATATAAACTATAATATTACACACAAAATTACTGTGTAGTAAATAATCAAGGTTTCATTAAATGTGTGCTTTTGATATTTCGCTTTTGGTCCAATTTCGCTTAGAGAACGATTTTGTATTAGGGCGAAGCTACTGAAAACCGAAGTTCTCCATTAATTACCAGCATTTACTGCTTTGAAGCCATTAGTCATACTATGTGCTTCTGTACACATGCACTAACTGAGATATAACAAAATTACCTAATGTTCAACCACGTACCTTTCATCCTTCTAACATTATGCGAAAAATTTGTTATAAACACGAAAACTAATGAACGGTGTTATGATGAAACTTTACATTACCTAATATCCTAATATTATAAATGCATAAGTTTTTTTTTGTTAAAGTCGACCAACAGGCCGAAGGTCCCCTTGATGGTAGGTGGCTACCGTCGCCTGCCACAAGTGCTGCAAGTGCCTGCCAACCATAGTGGGACTGAAGATGAGGGTTTGACGGGATAGAGGTTTGTTTGTTTATTTGTTACGCTTTCACGCCTTAACTACTCAACCGATCAGCATGAAATTTTGCATTCTCATTGGCAGGGATATAGAAAAGGGAAATAGGGTATTTTTCATAAAGAAATAAAGCATTGTTCCAGAGGGATCATCTAAAAATAAATAAATAAAATAAAAAACATTCAACGCCTACTAAAAAAATATTGAGCAATAAAGGTTAAATAAATGTTTTAACACTTAGTAAAAAATTCATTTGTTAAAAATCTTAAATAAATGAAATTCGAATTGGGGCGTTTTTAATACAAAAAAAAGTACCTGTGTATATGACTTGAAATTCGTTGTTAAACGGCACTTGCAAAGCTGAGGAAACACTGCTAGTTAATTATAAAAATTAAGGTAGTGAGAGGAATTAAAACATATCTTTTGACATTTATAGCAATAAAACTCGTATTTCTTCATCATTTTAGTATTCGATAAACAGAAAAAGTACCTACTGCGCCTTTGAATCAGCATTCCTGGCACGTTTGATTTGCAAAGTGGCGAGTTATTTTCAGAAGTCAAAGCCTTTTTGGTATTAAAGGCTATTAGTGAAGCGCCGGAATTTGGTGAACATATAATAGTTAAGTATATTTTGTAATTATTAACTTTCTAACAAGGAAATCTTTGGTTTTATTATTCCGAAATACTAAATCGCCATGTGAGGAATCTCGAGTTTTCTATACTAATATTATGAAGAGAAAAGTTTTGTATTTTTGTATTTTTATCTGTAATGAATAAACTCAAAAACTACTGGACCGATTTTAAAAATTCCTTTACCTATAGAAAACTACATTATCAGCGAGTAACATAGGCTGTATTTTATAAAGTTACGCCGCACGGAGTCAAAGATAAAGTCGCGTTCAAGATGTAGAAAACGTCAATTCAAAATCAAATTTATAATCAATGAATCACTGAACTAATAAATATTGTGTTTGGATTTTTGGGAGGTCATAAACAAAAATTTTAATAATCGAAAAGTTATCAAAGTATTTAATAATAGTACCCAACAGTATTGAAAAACTTTGTTATTTTTAAAGTTCACGACCGCTGACGATGTACTTTTCTATAACTGATTCTCTCATATTTTAATATTGAACTTATCGAACAATAAATCCTTTCAACTAGACACCAGTTTAACAATTTACAAAGGCATTTCCAATGTAAATGGAATGCTCAAAATACTCGTAAATATATGGGCCTAGGTTGAGAATTGATTATTATAACTTTGTATGACCATTATAGAAAGGGATTGAAAACATAAAAATTTGTGAGAAGAAGTAGGCACATAGAATGGGACAAACCGGGAGTAAATAATCAGAAAATATATTTGGTACAAACGGCGAGGCATACAAACTGGGACGTAGTGGGATTTTTTATGTTGGACACAGCTTAGTGGGACGAACCAAAATGGCGACACTTACTTTGACATTTACTAATAGCCAATAAATATTTTATGCTCTAAGTGACGAAGAAATGAACGCATTAAAAAAGCTGATACTGTACGGGACTAGCTTGAGCAAAGATTTTTGGACAGTGGGTCACAATTGTTTTGAAGTTGGATGGCCAATATTGCAAATGGAATTGCCGACAGGATCGCAGTTGATGACAGTTGATTAGTAGATCGAACGTGTTCGTGCAGGAAGCGGATGGTCGAGGACCTATTTGCATATAACCGGACGTGTCACGAATAAAATGTAAATGACCCGACGCGGGGCGGCACTCTGCAAGCAAAGGGCGCTGCACCATGACCTGTGAGCGGCGCCAATATTGCTTCGATTTACAACTAGAATGCAATCTTGGCGACGCTAATGTATGTGCGTACATTTAGCTAACGGTGCCGCTGGCTTCATTCAATATACGTCACCTGTCTACGGATTTGAATACGAATCCTTCGAGGGACTATACACTTTATTGAGAATGCAATCCCGTAAGATGATTTTAATCTTTGTATTTTCAGAACTGAATAAATAATCAGTACCACCAGGTCTGGGTGTTAGAGGGATGGGTATTTAAACATTATTATTATTACATGTATAGATATTAAAACTACAAGCGATTAATCGTGACTAGTCACCCACCAAAGCATAAAAGCTTATGTATTTTTTACACGGGCTTACGGTCTACTTGATGCACGCAGTGTGCCCTGCTACTACTTGCCAGATCCAGACCACAGCCAACTATGAAAAGTTAATTTCCAAATTTGACACTGCCGGGAATCGAACGCGGTAGCCCTGAGACATAGCGTTAAAGAGAGCACCTTAACTCGACCAAGGGCAAGTCTTTGTACTATCGTTTCGAGGTGGTCATAAGGGTATTCGTTATTGCTGCCAGAATTTATGAATGTGGAACCCTGCAAATATTAAAATTAATTACATCTTAACACGTAATAACAGTTTGGCATTTTCGTACCGGTATCCTGATATTGCATTCCCTAAACCCATCTAATATTTCAGTACCTAAAACACTTACGCCTGTCTACAAAATAAAGCTGACAGTGTAATTTTAATTAATTATCTCTTTCCCTTGTGCTGGCAGATAAATGAGTCTCGAGGGTGGCTACGCGCTAAAAACACCAAACTTTGCGGCAGCACATCCACAACCCGCCCACCGACAGAATCACTCATTCCTAACTTTTGAATTATGTATTCTCAACTTTCAGGCGATTTGAGAACTCCACTTAAATTTTGACATTATATTATATGTCAAGCTGTTAAAGAGAATCTATTTTTGATATTCTTTCATTTTACATAAACACGGCTATACGCAACTGTGTAATTGACTGAAGGGCAACTTTGAGTAACCATTAGTGTCCACTACGTGTAATGAAAGTGACGCCATATTTTTAATCACAGGTTCACTGCTTAAAAAGTTCTTTTACAACTTTGTTAAGAAATAGTTACAAAAATCCTATACTAGCGATTGAAACTTACTTTGCAGTGATAAAATTGACATGCCGGTAGTACGCAATCATTATATCAGATAAATTTGCAGAATCTATATCTATATATACCATAATATAAACTTAGAAATAGGAAATTCATATTTTTTGCGTAATTAAGTGGACGTGGATAGCGACTTTGTTTCATAAAATTTTAGAGATTATTAACTTCAAGTTAGATAACTTTTCTAAAAGTAATTTTAAATAAATAAACAATAGTTCTAATAAAACAAAATTGTTCCGGAGAATAGTTTTATAAGTATACGTTTCATCCTTTTTTTTTTCTTTAATATATTAATTTTCATTAAATAACTGATGTGACTTCATCAAGGAAGGAAATGCAGAAAAACAAGGAAATAAAGATGGATTTACACGCGACTTATTATCAACTTGACTTATCTATCAATTGACCTTAATTTAACAAATGTCGTGATTAAAGAAAATGTTGTTTTGAAAACTTGACATTGAAAAGACATTGCTATAAACATTAACATATTCTGGCATAATTTTAATGACTTATATTATTTATAAATTATTTATATATATATAAAGTTCGAGATATATATGGTTTTTTTTTATGAAGACAAATTGATGGTATCTTATGGGTGAGGGAAGCTACTGGGTATAAGAGGAAAATAATCTTATCCCTACTAGGGGCGATACTTAGTAGGGATAGGTGGAACAGGCGAGAAAGAATAATTGTCTGAAAGTTGGAAAATTAATGAAAAAGTCTTGTGGCCTTCATTAAAAGATGCCTACAACCAGAATTGGTTACCAGAACTTAACCAGAATGGTTAAGTGCTGATAATGATGACAATAAAAAAAAAATAACAAAGATAAATAAATAAATTAAGTAAAAATTTTAATAATATAGATGAGAGTGAGATCGTTTTTAATTTATTTCGTTACTTGAAAAGTAGATATTACGAGTATAAAGTTACAACAGTTTCAAAGAACCGTTTCATTACTCGTAGTTGTTACCTGTACAGTAATAAACAGTCTTGTCTATAAAGTTTTAGCGTACAGCGTACAAGGAGAGTTGACAAAATGATATATTGGGTTGCTTTGTGAGGCCGGCAAGTTAGAAGTAAGTAAACAGCTGTAAGCGAAGCGCCCGCAACGTCCATAGATAAAGAGCTACCGACTGAGCGTACTAAATTATTTTTTATCTCCAACTCAGGGATCATAATATTGTGCTTATCAGTAAGCAATGTTTATTTGTTTATTAGTAACATGGCAAGTAAAAAAATGTGAGAACGAATATCTAAAAATAATATTAGTAAAAAAGTCACCCCCGAGAATATTTCGACGAGCAGTTATTGGTCGGAACTTTATGAACGTCAAATCTCGACATATGTGCGCGTTGGAAAGACATGGCGATATAAAAAGTCCATTGTCGGCGCTTTGGTCGGCGCCAAAAATTCATATTATGGGGGGTTCCGCAAATGACGGTGGTGCCGCAAGGAAGAACGATAAAAACCGTAGAAGCGGTTCTGGGCGCAGCGAAATGACAAAGACCTTAACTTGAGACGTTGACAGGCGTGAAATCTGATTGGCGTTTGAAGACATTGTCACTTTGTGGGCACACGGTTACTTACTTGCTACCTTTGCGCAACGCTGCTACACATTTTTACCTGTAAAAAGAAAATGATAAATTAATTACATGAATCTGTTTTTGCAACATTTAGTTTATACGGTTCAATCCTAGCAGAAGTAGTTTGAGCAAATATATTTTACAGTGCAAGTATATCTATGACTAGCTGTTACACACAACTTCGCCCGCGTAACTTTATAAAATATAGCCTATGTTACTAGCTGATAATGTAGCTTTCTATAGGTGAAAGAATTTTCAAAATCGGTCCAGTAGTTTTTGAGTTTATTCATTACAAACATACAAATCTATCTCTTTATACATATAGATTTCTATGTTACCAAAAATGGCTGTCGTAACAAATTATTGTTTTGGTGAATCCATGTAATCAAGAGTTAGAACTAGAAAAAAGTATGAAAATTAAATGAAAGCCGAATAACCAGGGAGTTCCAAACCTTGGCAGTGCGCATTATAAAAGATGTTTTAAAGCGCTTGGTCCGAAATAGAGGGATATCGACAAGATGAAGATGGTAACCAGCCGTACGTCTGTACGTCCGATGGAAGAAAGGGGAAGGTGGTATGAGTTTAGCGGATAAACGCGGATACTTTTTAAAACAGTCGAGTTTTAACAAACCTTTTCCCTTTTGATAAAACTATAATCTAATATTAAAATACGATTTAAAATGAAGTGAAAGTAGCTGCACTGTATTAATAATTCAAAAACTCTGCCTTCAGGCCGTACGTTACGAACATTTCACGTCAAAAATAGGTTAATTCCAAATCGGTCAATCTGTTGCGTGACTTAACAGAGTCGGTGGAACCTTTCGTGGTGTTTTACAAAAATGTTCCACGTTCATTGTGTAGAATCGTGAAATAGTTGAAAGGGCTATAGCAAGCGTTCGATTTGTGGGTTGCTTTTCAGGTTTCATCCCGAAGGGCGTTACCTGTGTCCATTATGCAAATGGAGGCTCCGCCGACTGTGTACGAATTTAGCCGATCTATTCACGGCTTCCAGTGCGAATTGGCGACAGGATTGGGCCTTTACAAATTTAATCTGTCTCACTATAACTATATCGGCTTACATCTCAGCAATAATAGAAACCAATACTGGATTGTAGATAGAATGGCAGACATGCAGAAAGAAATTTGCCATTTTAACCTGAGAAATCCCAACTATTTTAATCCTAACTAATATTATAAATATGAAATTTTGAACATATGTAGTAAGTGATACAAAAAATATACATTTCACCTAGAAATAGTATACTGTTCCTGAGGGATCATCTATAAATATAAAAAAATCAATTCCTGACAGAAATATATGACCAATGTTCAATTATGTTTTTTCTAGGCGTGGATTTTTTTCATTTTTCAACGTTTTAAAGAAAAAAGGTGTGAACGAAGTCGAAGGCAAAAGTTAGTATCGGAATAAAAATTGTAACAAAAAGAATTTCAAAGCATCCGCAAGTTAGTAAGTATTAGTCGTTTGTTTTGTGTATTAATTTTGTGTCAAATTTTGTGCTGTCAATGCTTGTTGGCTATCGTCTGTCAAGATTGGCTTTATATAAATTGGTAGCAAAGCATTCTTAAGTTCAGTAGTCTTTAATGTTATTGAAGGACTTTTTAATCGCTCTTCCTTAAGTAACTGTAACCGCAATGCTTCGAAATCTATCACGACTCATAACAAATATTACGAGTATGTGAATGAACTCACAATAGAATTGATGGTTGGGTACAAATTAAGGGTAACATTTATTAAGCCTGATTAATGTATAGATATGATGGTTTGGTTGTAGATTTTTACTTTATAAAAACTGCCATCATTACCCCGAATTGATTGGTCTAATGTAACTTTTACTGGCTAATGTACTGGTAATTATTGACAAGGCGATATTTGTATGTTTGTCTAGTCCCATGGGCGAGGCCATGGGGGAGAGATCCCCCTCACCCTCATAATGTAGAGTGGTGACACGTTCCGACAAGTGTACTGATGCTATCATACTTAATGCGTTCTGCTTCTTTACTATATTTATATATTTTATGACTGAAGTCAGTATCATTAATCATTTTGCATTTTATTGATAGTTTCGGTTAGTGGTTTTTGTTTGTTGAACACCAATTTGATGTATTGAAAAGATCCGTCTTATAATTAAAGACAACAGCGAAAGTTCTAAATTAGTGTTTTGCACCTTTACAAATTACAAGATATATATTATTTATATCTATTGTTTTATTTTAAATCCAAATATTCTTATTCTCATATTTGGATCCTTATTCTAACCCAGTAAATAGCTACTAAGTAAATAAAATAAAATAAACCAAATACTTCGATTTAATAACATTAAAAAATAATGGTTGAACTAACTATTTTATATTTAATCTCCACTACTCATTTTAAATGAAGAGTTAATTTCTTTGTGAAACAGTTAATGTTTAGTAGAGTTGTGTAGATAGATGGTCGCAAATATTATTTAAATCTTTGAGCAAGTGGATTATAATTAATTAAAATTTAAGTTTCATAAATAACTGTTTAGTTTATTAAGCTTATAATTAAATTTTTGTGAGGAAAGTCTTGGTTTGCTAATAAAAATATTCGCTGTTGAACTCACTTATATTTCAATTTAAAAATGTTGGTTTTTGTAGGAGAAGTTTAACAGGCAAGTTTTGATTTGTAGACGGGCATCTGTTTCAAACTACAAGCCTTTACCGCCAGCCACGTTGCACATAAAACAGCACCAGTCGTTACTTCTTGTTTGCGGAACTTACCCAGGACCCCTAGACGGGGTTTCATTTCAAGATATTGCAGTTGCGTGCAAGTGTTGGTGCCGTTATAATATTTTAGTCTGTGAATATCTTAGACGAGGAAACTCCGTAAAACTTCTGCTGTTGAGACTGCATTCGATGGAATTTTCTCATAATAACTCACCGAACGAATTATACGTAGATCTATTCAAACAAATGCGAAGAATGCTCGGGAATTTTAATCAAATTTGTTGAATGCTGAGGTTGAAAAACAGCTTTATATATATAAAGTATATTTAATTGGATTTACTAGTACCTACTTATATTTAAATTTCGTTATGGTTCAAAATACGAACCCAAAATGACTCTCCACTTAGTAGTATATGGGTTTAGGAGAGGAGAGGAATGGGCTCTGACATCCCTGTCTCGTCACTTATCGCATATAGAACACATAATGTTATTTCAATATGGTCTTCTGTAAGGGAGTGATCATTGGTCCAGACGGGCAGCCCTATTTAATACTACGAAACGCAATGTGCTGTGCTACTACTACTCGTACTTAGCTTAAAAAATAACAATATAAGCACGTACATTTCGCAGTAAATTGAGCTTACAGAAGAAGATGATGTTGCCTATAAACAAGCAAGCCCTCTGTCGACTTTGATAGGATTCGACCCTATCAAAGTCGACAGCTAATCAGCTGTATTTGTGTTCGCCACAATCACATAGACTTCTTCTGAATGTGAGCACTTATAAGGCCTTAGGATGCCAACTTAGGATTGGCACGACGCTTGACATCGAGGTCATGTAGCTATCACAATTAATACAGGTGACTAATGTTTTTAACTCACGCAATAAATAAAAAAGAGAATTAAAAGAAATAATCAAAGAATGACAAGCCCACCTGGTATTCTAGTGAGCTAAAACGTAATCTAATTAGATACCTCTTAACCAATTTAGTTATAGTCTAAAGGGTTGAGAAACGATGTTAATTGTTGGCAGAATGTCCATTGGCAAGCGGTAGAAACGATTAGCTGCCGATGTCACGTCTGCCTCGGAAACTTCTGCAGAAAACTTTAATTGGAAAACCATTGGAAAGCTCTCGAGATGCCTACAAAATACAGTCGTGTTTAAGCTTATTACGTAACCAGTGTTATTTAAAATGTGGAACCTCAATAAGATGACACATCGAAATTATCTTTGTATATTTTTCTACAGCATTTTTTTTTAATGTTCGACAGACATGCTGATGAAAACGCCAATCGCTTACATCTGTTTCCAGATAAATTTACTAGAAGAGCCTACTACATGGCCTAAATGGAATTATGATGATCGCAGAATTCTATAGAAAAATATGCTTGACGAACGTCCTGCTGCCGAAAAAGCAGATGTAACTCGGTGGGGTAATTTATTGTATAAAATTACATACGATAAATTCTTTGTACGATAATAATAAACGATAATAACATTACTAAAAAATGTTTGGTACAAACAGTGTTATTTTTTGCTATGCTTGAAAATATTAAAATTACTATCCTAAGTAGCACAGATGTGGTGGCAAATAAAGAAAATCTATCAGCAAATATACGATTAGGTTAATGTAATTCGCCCTAATAATAGGCAACCAGACTCGACAATCCCGAAGCTATTAAGACCGTTGTGTTACGGGAATATTGATACTGCAAACACAGGCAAAGTGAGGATTAGACTATCTCCCCAGATAGGGATAACATGCAACTGTTACATAATATAGTTAACCAATTTAGCTAGTTATCCTCTGTAAGCTCGATATATTATGTGCCTGCAAAAATAACGGATTTATTCATTACAAATTACAGAAAAAACCAAATTCAAGACACGAATCTTCTTTTTCTGTTAAAAGGTTTGATGCTACCGTCGCCTGAGAGCAAAAAGGAAAAGATGAGCATAAGAACTTAGTATCCTTTTTTTTTTTCAATAACCGAAACTCAAGAATACAAGTGCTGTTATTTCACAATGGTTTTATGTAAAGTAGTGGCTACATCCGCCAGAAGGGCGGCCTAATAGATAATTTTAGTATAATTATGAACAAAATATAATAGTAATGTCGTGAATGCCGTGATGGCAACGCAAAATCTTTGATACGTATCCGTACCAATGCGTACCAACTAATATATCGTCATCTTGGCTTTTTTTCCGAAACCCTGGTAAATTTAAATTTATAATGACGATCATAAAAGTTTCTTGTAGAAACCTAATTGATAAATAAATATTTTTATTTTGATTTGGCCCAATTTAGTAGTCAAAACTCCTGTCTCACTTTTTATATGTATTAATATTTCTTAAAATATTAATGTATGTTGTCAAGGAATGAATGTTTTATGTTGGAACCCATGAAATTAATTTGTTATATTAAACCTTACCGGCAAATTGTGAAGTCGATGTTTACCAGACTCATCTTTCCACACCGCAGAGTTAATGAACTTTTCCGGCGAACGTTTTCTTCTCTAAGCTAATTTCCGCACGAATTTTATCACCCGTCGAGAAGCTTTGCTCTAGAGATTCGCGAGCAAATGTATTTGCATAATTGGAATATTTAAGGGATATTATTACTTAATACGCAAAGAAGTAAATGAGATTCAGGTGACAATGAGTTATAAATAGTTCTTTTATACACAAGTATGAGGCTCTCTAATATATAAAAATGTTAAATTGGTTTGTGTACGCTTCAAAGAGTCGAGAATGGGTAGACCGATTTTAAATCGAATTTTACATATAAACGGGAAAGGTTTGTATACATAAAAAATGCACCCCAGGCGAAGCCGCGTGCGGGGCGTTAGTATTGAATAAAACTATGAATCAATATAGCATGCCCGTGTGCTGTGTTACAAACAAGAAAGTTGCCTATTTTACGATAATATAAATACTTTTTCAGGATCAAAGAGCAATTGTGTCAACCTGGTATCAGTTTTTTCTAGGTGACGGAAGCTATGTAACATCAAGTTGTTTGTCAGCTTGCCTGCCACTCTTTATATTAAAAAACGCATAACAACTGAACGCTTTGCAGATACACAGCGCTGTTCATTCATAATTCATACACGATATTGGAAATGTGCACCTCTCCGTGAACTACACTAGAAATATATGTAATTCTGCTTATTCCGTTTCACTGTCTGCAAGTATTTAGTAGAATTACTTTGACATTAATCAAAAAGTTTCCAAATTCGTACACGCACGAAATGTATTGTCAGAATTATTTAAGTAAGTTTCCGTAAACAAAAGGAGGGCCATTACAAAGTTTAATTGGAAAAGTCCCCACACCGACAACGACCTCTGATGTTTCACTGATTGTATTGTAAAATGCAGGACGTATAATGTAAACATTATTGATACAGTGTAGCAACAGTATAGCAATATGTATAACAATCTGAGAGAAATACTCTGAAACGGCTTTGACTCCTATATTAAATTTAATTAACGAATGATGTTAAGTCATTGCATAAATTACCAAAAGATTTATGTATCTAAGTATAGGTAACCAGGCGTATCTACTATCTGTTCTAAATGCGAAAGTTTGTGATGTTGGTTGAATATTTGTTAATATATAAAATCTACTGAAGGGATTTTGAAGAAGCTCTACAGTAATATCGTTTATAGATAATAATATAACACATGGGCAGTAATTTATAAAGATACTACGCGGAAAAATTCCTTGAAAAAATTAGTCCATACATACAAGATACAAAATATATAAACGTCAACATATTATTAAGGCTTACTGAAGCGTATTTTTGTGGAAAAAAGGAGTGGCAATATGATTGGTTTCGTACGTATTCATATATATCTACAAAACCTGTTGGCATTTTTACATTACACGTCACTCAATCTGTACTCGGCTTTACGATGTAATCCTTCGACGTTATTTTTTTTCTATGACAATAAAAAAAATTAAATTAACATACTAATATCGATTTCAAATAGAAAGTCAGTTGGGACTTCATTTTATTTTCTTGTAATTCCCTTAAACTCAATATCTATTCGAAATATTACATTACTAAAACTGTCAAACACTAAAGCGAGTGTGTCGGTGAAGTACCAAGTGTATTTCTCTATTACTTATAAGGCTTTTCATATTACAAGATATCCAATTTTCTAGGCAAGCGTAGCAAGATTCAGTCTCTGGAGACAAACTGATTAATTTGCGTCTTACAAAGTTATCCGGATAATCTAGTTGAAATATTAAGCCATGGCTGATCAGTAATTGGTTTATTGAGAGGATCCATGCTACGCAGATTGGTCGATCGTTCAAGAGCACCGATGCATAGCACTAGTAGGTAATACAGAACGCATTACCTACGAATAATTGACGCCGAACAGCAACGGGTCTGAGTGGACAGCCACTCTGTCAATATTGCCTCACTACTTAATAAACTCATATTAACCCTATATAACACATAAAAAAATAAACGATTAACTTGGAAACCGTTTGTCCTATTAGTATGAAACTTGACACAAGCAAGTGTTTTTTCAGGAAGGAAGTTTTTGTGGTGTCAAATTTTTAGAGAATTCGCAGGTACTTTATCACAAAAATAAGGGGATACCGCACGACTCTATACGAGGTTAATTTGTAATCACTTAATTGTAGAAATTTTTTAAAGCTACACATAGAAAAAGGGCTAATTTTTATAATCTATTTTTAAGACAATATAATTAGTAAAAGTCAAAATAATTATGTACTATTTGATAATTCGTATAAGAACGCAATCTGCTCAAGCTGCTCCTGCGTCATTTAAGACAAATTTTAATTTTAAACTAGTTTTTCTCTAATTAATCAAAGTTCATACATACAAGTTTAGATAATGAATCAATCAGTATAAAATAAAAGTAACGGTAAGTCCAGGAGAAAGTTCCAGTAGGTGGAACACAAACAATTCAAAAACAATAATTTATTTCTTTTCTCAAGATGCTAATATACGCGTAAAACTGGATTCGTTACTTAGGAGTAGAATACTAACGTTCGGCATACATCCGACTGCTTTTTTTCTACATGATACTATGTTGTAGTACACTACACTACAACTACCCATGAACCGTCGGCTTCTGTCGTATATATATCGAAGCGTTTTGAGTATACAATTAACACAATCCTGTCTACATTCTCAAACGAAAGCTATTCTCAAAACACGCCGTGTTTAAACTTCAGCTTACTAGCCTAATTCTAGAGTTGAAACTCACCACAAAGCGATTCCAAACATAGAAATGCGTACGTAATCTTAACAAAGTTAAACACACTTGCCTAATAATACAGTTTGTTCAAATTACTCGATAGGAGTACCACGCGTTTGTTAAGAGCATTTATCCATTAGAATCACGCTGGAGTCAAAATTTATGATTTTCAGTAGTTTCAGATGTTTAGTTTGCAGATAAGAGACGTCATATTATTTGTAGTTTTACAATCTAGTACATTTATTTTCCGTCGGAAATCATAAATTTTGACTCCAACGTGGTTTTGATGAATGAATGCTCTTAATTGGAAAAACAATCTCATACAAAAAGAGTACACGAAAAAAATATTTATTTATATACGAAAATAGGGATACTCAGGCTCACGTTCGCATACCGAGCCAGAAAGATAAGTTTTATTACATTCCCTTTACACACAAAGGAGGGAATTACAGAGTACATACGTGCGTGGTCAAATATTGCTTTTTCCTTGTTCATTCCATGACAATACCCTATTTGTTAGACAACGTAACGTGTTCTTATATGGGACGCTCTAAATGTAACCACCTAAACTACAATGCTGCGCTTTAAGGCGGAGTAGGTACACGAAATTATCTTTAAAAAAGCTGAGTATTTTTTAAATAGATGCGAATAAAGTTTATTTGTTATTACCATTCAAAAAACTTTTTAATGCTAGTTTAAACATAAACCCTACAGCAAAACAAAATAACAATCAATAGATACAGTACGTGTATTACTACCAATTCGTTAATCCTAATTAATCACTAATCTATTTACATATAATACACTGTGACAGCACATCACCTTGATATGAACAAATTTCAATACATATACTTTTTAATAGGTGAAATCTATAACGTGGGCCCATCATGGGCTCATTTAAAATTCCTGGAAAAAGCAGAATAAGCGTAGTAGGAGAGCAGATACTGTAATTCGATATCTTCGTTGGTTGTGAAGCTATTTCAATTACTTTTTTCTTTATATAAGGGGTTAATCTAAATTGGGACAAAAAATTTGCCCTAAGGTTGGAGCCCTATGGCAAAATAAGCATTAAAATTGCAGAGCACTTTAGCACGATCCTTGGACAATTGTGAACGAAGTTCATTTTTTATTTATTCTTGAAGAAACTTCTTGTTGTTGTTGTTGTTGTTGTTGTTGAAGAACTTTAAAAATCATTATGCAAGTTTGCGAGTCGCAATATGCAGCCAAAACCAAATCGGTTGTTTAATATTATTCATTTACTTCATTTACTAAATCATTATTAATTATTTATTTATTCATTATATTCATTTCATTTAATCATTTTATTTATTTCATTTATTAATTTAGTATTTTTCATCTACTTTATTCATACTATACTATACTATCTCTAAATTTGATAGGATGAAAACTATTTCATTAAAAAATAGTATTCGTTCTTCATCACTTTAATGATGATCCGTCAAACGGGGATGGAGTTTAGCGAATTCATTTTATTTGTAAAATGTGAAAAATGGATTTCATATTTTTTTATTCTATTGTTATAATAGTTGATTTCCGCTACTTCGTCCGCGTTTTAACTAAAAAATATAAACGACAAAATATATGAGCAATATAATGCCAGACATATTAATTGCTGTTATACTTTTACCAGGCGTTGGTATTCTATATTATTTTTAGGTGATCCCTTAGGAACAGTACTTACTTTCTTCAGAATAAAGAGACATAGGGTACCTACCCTAAATCCTTTTCTGTATCCTTGACTACGTGTATGCAAAATTTTATGATGATCAGTCGAGTAGTTAAGGCGTGACAGACAGAGTTACCTTCACATTTATAATATAAGTATGGATATACAAGCAGATACACGCATCAGTCGAGCCTTAACAAGTTCATTTCGAACGCTCCATTTTCGAGCTGAAGTGTAATTTCAAGTGCATTCGAATGAGAATGCACGCTTGGGACTTCCATTATCAGAATCTCTCGCTTCGGTTGTTTTACATATTGTCAACAATGTGGATATGTGACACAATATGGAAAAGATTTTTCCTTATCTTATTTTTTCGCAAATAACTTTCCATCTCCTCTACACCGAGAGGAAATGTCAAAACGTAACAACAACTGAACTGAATGATTGATTGTATTGTGGATTGATAGCTCAACATTTGGAGTAGACTTTTGCATTATTCAATCAATGATTGTAAATCATAGTTAATCTGACAATGAATTAAAAATGATGTGAAGTCAAAATGAGGTTCCCGGAACGGAAGATCAGCGCTGTGTGGCTTTTGTAATACATACAGCACATGCTGATTAGGGTGCCCATTTTAATATTAGCTTCGTTCGTCCCGATATTCAATTCCTGGTTTGTCCCAAAAACTTAAAAATTTTAAAGTATACCTACAGATAACAAAAATAAAGCCACATAATATTTTATTTATTTATTTTGTTCTTTAATACACTTTATTACGTTTCACTTTTGACTTTTAACTTTGAGACGAGGCACTATAATTGCATGTGCCTACTCGCAATAATGATATTTTGAAATTAAAATGTTTTTATTGAATTCTATTGTGTCATTATTATGTGTGTTATGTCCGTTTTGAATAAAACGCATTTTTTTCCTTTTTAATCTGAATCTGAAGAGCTGAATAAATTATATAATCAGGACAATATGCACAAATGCACAGGAGCATAAAAACTTTCAAGTCGAGGTTTTTAAGTTTAATGATTTTAAACATCCAGTTTCGTTTAAGTATAAAAGATGAAAAAAATACTTAAGGACCGATTTTTACATGTTTTCTTTTTTGTTTGAAAGCCGACGTGATCGAGATGGTTCTTAGCTATAGCTATAGTTTATGAGATCTGCTCAGGCATTTGAAGATTCATCACCCCATTTACTGGTTGACGAAAGGATTTCACTAACTTCCACATGTTCGATTGATGTGGAATTTGCTATACTGATACTGATATAATAACCTGGTTCTGATGCTGCAGCAACGGGTAGTCTGCGGGATATCCAACTCCTCAGCAACTTACAGCAGATTCAGCATGTTTGGGCTGATTAGAATACTCTCAATAGAATGTGTATATCGCTAAGAGATTATCAGTTTGTACTGGTATCAAGTTTTACTTTGCTATAAATAATGTTAGGCCTTGTTTATCTGTCAAGGTTCGCTCCGTTGAAACTAAAACGTATGCAGGGGTTGTATTAATAAAGAATGCACCTTTTCCCATCTGCATTAAGTACAAGATTAAATGTTTACAAACAGACCTTGCATGTAGGTAAAATCGAATAATTTCGATGGAATGTTCCATCAATATTTATGACCGGAAAATTATCATTAAAACATGTTTTGACCAGACTTCAACGTATTATCGATCCGCCCTATTCAATATTCCTTTCAACTCGGTACCGCCTCTAACCCTTTTCGTTTTTATTATTACAAAAAGCACGCACGTAATGTTACTCCATTTAAATAAGTGTTAATATTAGAAACATTGCTGGTAGGTTATTCGTATGGGTGCGTAATGCGTATGTCGACCCAGAATCCTAAAGATAAACAACGTTGCACACTCGGTGCCAGAACACGTCATAATCAATTTGCTAAGCATATGTATTAAGTGTTGAAATTCAAATATTTATCGTTGGTTCCCAGGCGCAAGCGCAGGCCGACCGTTGACCCTGTACGCCCGCGCGCCTCTGTTCCGTTGAGAATGCGTCTGCCTGCTCTGCCTCTTAGCTGGTTGCGCCCATGGGATACATTCGTCCACTACTATGATTTCTCGATTCACTTACGTAAAAGGCTTAACAACTTTTAGGGAGTAACTACATAGTAATGTACAGCTCAAATCAGCTTTTGTGCACAGAAAAATGATACCATTTCCGATTCACTTAAGTAAAGTCAAAAGCTGAATAAATGTAGTTACTCCCATATTGAGAAGAAGGCCAGAGTATATATAACATGTTATAAGCCATATGAGAAAAACGCGCTATTCCAGTTCAATTCGTAATACGAGTACAATTTTTTAATAATTTTTAAAAAAAATTGGTGATTCTTAACAGCAATATTAGATAGTAGGTAAACAATAGCAGATCAGTTTAAAAACATTTATTTACTATTAATTTTTACTTTAATTGCATGTCATGTGTAGTACGTTTTTATATTATACTTAAACGAAAAACAAATAGTTAGGGCGGAACAACCGTCAACTCGCTTTAATCTAAACAATAACAAAATCGATTACATTCTTAGACTTACATAACGAACTATTACAACAATCTAATTTACAATACTTCTTAACAGGAAGTCTGGCGCACAATATGTTAACGATAAACAGAGTGGAAATTATTTATTTTAGTTGCCACAAAATTTTTAATATTTTACTCACCAATCAGAAGCATGGTTGATTTCAATCGGACGGCAATGTTGAAAAATAAAATCCAAATAGAAGTTAAAAGGGAATTTAAACTGTGAAAGAAAATATTTTTTTAAAAAGTTATTCAAGAGAATGGTCCGAATGAATAGCATTCATTGGGGTTCAATTAAAATATTAAGCAAGCCAAAAAGTACCAACTTCATAAAGGACGAAAAATGTAAGCTTTTTGCAGAGCAATAACCTTAATTGCCATTGCTCAAAGGTCAATCGGCTTTAATAACGGGTTCGGGTATCGTTTTTGCAAGTTCTGACGAGATGCAATAAATTACATCACACAGACTAATGAAGCGGCAGCCATATATTCAATGTTTCGAATACGAAACTGAGCAGAACAAGAGTTGGATCCTGGCGAGATGACAAAACGGAATTTGAAATGTCACTCTTTATTATTATTTATTAAACAAGTAAACATGTGCTATTTATAATAGTACCTATTTTTGCAATTGATTCTTCTTATGTAAACGTCGTTAGACCCGTCAGACAGGCTTAACGGTCCGCTTGATGGTATGTATAATAGCTACTTTCGCATAGGTACTGTAAGTGCGGTGCCAACCTTAGTAGATTTGAGGATAAGTAATGAGGAAGGGATAAGGAAGTGGGCTCTGGCATCCCTTACTCACTCACCGAATCACAACAGCATTATGCTGTTATTTCATAGTGGTCTTCTGTAAGGAGGTGATTACTGTCGCCTGACGGGCTGCCTCATTTAAAACTGTGTAATGTAGTGTGCCCCCTGCAATAGCAGTAGGTAACTTCAGTAGCTGACAATAAATCAATAGATTGACTGTGAAATGTCAAATGTACCAAATGAATGTATAGCTATTATAATTATATTTTATATGAATATGAATATACGACATATATCTATACTAATATTATAAAGAATCAAAGTTTGTCGCGTATTTCGATTAAGTGTGTCAAAAGTATAATGTCACGCGTCAATGTATGTCAGGTATTACATATTTTATTTTTCAACGCGGATGAAGTTGCGGGCACCAGCTACTATACCATAAATTGTTATAAATTTATCAATTTACAAAAAATAAATCATGTTCTGCTAAACCTTCAAAAAGAAATTCAGTAAATTTTAAAGAAAACAGCAGTTTAATTAGAAGAACATATCGAAAAACAGATTAATGTGGATAACGAACGTTTTTACAGATTATGAACGATTCCCATCGGACACAACATGACTCATTTTAATTAATGTCAACGCGGCCAATGCACTTAAAGCGCCGAATGCAGTAAAATAATATCGGTATGCACTCCACCAGACTGACTGAAACTCAAATACGTGTTCATACTTGCCACTCGACGCACTCAGGATTCCATTCATTGAAATTCGAATTGAAGGGGACACTACATACAAATTGTGTTTCTAGTAGGTGACCCGAGTATTCAAGTCCATTCCGCTCTATGGAATGCGACAACGGAATATAAATTTCACTAAGCGCCAGTGACCAGCACGCGTTTAATAGCATTAAATGAACTAGATGATAAATTTGTGATAACACTGGCAGTTCATTATGTGAACCTTATCAAAAACGTCGAAACCTTGGAAATAGATATTTTAGACCGAACTTTTTTGTTTATAACAAGGACAATGTCGCTGGGAAGAGCGAGTATAGCTTAAAATAGTAGCTACAGTGGGTCTAGCACGAAATTTATAACGTAAGCGTTAAAAAACAGTTAAAAGAAAACAAACGGCCATCGAAAATGATTACTTTTAGTATGAAGGGTGGTCATTATTAATATCGAGTTAAAAGAGGGCTTTACCTGAAGTGCTTTCGCCGTCATTAGGTCGCGGCTCCCTTTATGAGCAGCACTCATAATGGAGGCCGCCTTATGTTTAACGCATTCACTCCCCTTCTAATGGCACCAAACCTTAATATTGTTACGTCTCTTAATTAAGTGCTCGTAGAAGTTACCGTATATATAAACGCTACCGTTTACCATGACACAAAATTTATCACAATGAAAGAGACAGTTGAAAATAGAAATCTATACTAAGATTAAAAATATTTGATTATATAGAAAAGATTTGTATTTTTGTTTGTAATGAATAAACTCAAAAACAACTGTACTGAATTTTAAAAATTCTTTCACATATAGAAATCTACATTATCAACGAGTAACATAGGTAATTTTTTTATAAAGTTACGCGTACGTATTCGTGTGCAACAGCTAGTGTTTGATAAAAAGGTTCCAAAAATACGAGTTTGGTGGCTCTAAATGGCGAGTTTGGTGGCGTACTTAATGACTTAGAAGAAGTTGCCTGACTGCTAACGAACAATTTAGGCATAACAACGAAGTGGTTGTTGAAAGAATTCAAGCATACTTTGTGTTTTTGCCACAGGACAACCTGATGCTTAGTTGGTATGTCAAAAGTCCTTAATTTGTTTTTTGGGTTGCGTACCACAGAAAGTAAAAAAGGTGAATTCTTATAAAATTACTTTAATGCGTCCTTCAACAGTTAAGGAGTATTAATGGCCCATAGATTAAATGTATCAAATTTAAAATAGTATCAATTAGGTAATGGAAAGGTTCTTTGAAAGTGTTCGAAATACTTCGTATATTATACGTGCGTGCGTGCGTGCGTGCTCGTGTGTGTGTGTTTGTGTGTGATCAATGCCTAACTTATGGCCCATAAAATATGGCCTCAACAAAAGCACTAAGTCTTCTCAACTCGAACATTCAAAAATTCGTTTCTATAATTATTGTCTTTCGATAAGAACAGAACTAATACCCTTGAATCAAACAGCTAATTATCAAAGGGTTTGCCAAATTTAAAGCGATCATGTCATTCCTATTTCAATTGTTAATTAACTGTCATCGACAGTTCTCTAAAGATTTTTACACACATAAGTATACATAGCTTCTAAGCGATTGTAATTTCCTTATTACAGTCGCATTCGAGACACGTGCAAATATTGAAGACGTGTGCCGATGAGTCGAAGTGTAGGCCAAGGGGATGTGCCTTACATATTATTATCATACAACGACATCACATAATGTATTTTCTCTCAACATCTCTACGTTTGAATATGTTATAATGCAGCAAGCACCGTGAAAACCGTAGAGAATCGTTAACTAGTTGCAAAAGTTTATGCTCGCGTTGCAGATTGCAGTCGCTACCTAAAATTGAATCCTAGAAGATTTCTAAAATTGGATGAGATATTTTTCCGGGACTTGAACGGCCTGAGTACTACACAGGCACAGTCATAGAACGATCCCGTTCAAGTAGATACGTGCGATGACAACATGGTAAGCAATATTTGTTCAGAGAAGTTTGTCGGTAGGCTGCTCTAGTTAGGCAAGAGGATATTATTTCTGTCATCGGAAATTTGCTTCGCCTCGCCCTAATTTGGCATCTAGACGAGAGACAACATTACTTTTGGATCGATTTCATTCCTAATATCAGAGAAGCAATGTATCTTCTCTCTGGTAACACTTAGTTCATTGTATATTCAGATATATATATATATATATATAGGATGATATTGATTTATAATCCGTACTAATATTATAAATGCGAAAGTATGTTTGGATGTATGGATGTTTGTAACTCTTTCATGCAAAAACTACTGAACCGATCACCGTGAAATTTTGCATACACGTTGTCTGGGACACCAGAAAGGACATAGGGTACCTTTCATCGTTCAACGCGGACGAAGTCGCGGGCACCAGCTAGTATACATATAATGGTACCTTATCATTACACTTTCATATAAAATTGTTTGAAAGGATTCACACTTTATCTATACGAGCAAAGTTTCTAGGGAATATTTCGATAACGTTTTTATAATAGATAAGGTTTTATTTAACAGTCAAATAATCATTTAAATCTCAACCAATTTCTATTCAGCGTACTAAGTATATCGTTCACATTTCACAAATAAATTTCATCCTTTATCTCAGAAGAATGTGATAAAAATGCTGTTTACCGCCTCTTCTTACAAGTAAATGGTTTTATTATTACCTCATTAGACTAAGTAAACCTCACTTAGAGAATTCAATCGAGTAAGAAAATTTCTTGTTAGTTAATTACGGGACTGAGCACTGTCAAGGCGGCGGTGGTAATCAGGTAAGTATTAGCGGTACTCAGGTTTTTTGTGATACCTAGGCTGAATTTGATTTAAAGAGAATCCATTTGAACACTTCGCCGTTTTTGCGTCGGGCGTTAAAAAAAAACTTATTACAACAGTGGACGCTTATGGGTTAATAATATTGATGATGAAGCGAAAAACCGACATTTCAATATCTAGGTATTACGTTCCTTAATTACACCTGTAAGAATTTAGCGGAAGTTCCCTTATAAACGTGGCTTACCATGGAATTAGCAACTCATTAGTTATTTTACTGTTCTTAGTGGATACTTTGCAATTCTAACTCTCATACTTGTATATGTTATTAACTTATCATGTCATTATCAACAAGTAAAGTAGGCAATAAAACTTAAGTTAATATCTAATAAAAATATTCAAGTTCTGTAGTCAACTCGAAACTCAGAACCATAAAACTTTACAGCTTTTATATCGGGATTAATAACTTTATAATGCCTTAAGTGGACAGCGCAAAACTTATTATTAAACTAGATATACTGGTATAATTATAGAATTTCAACTATTTATAATATTAATTATAACCCCATTAATTAATACATACCACTCTAGTCAAAGCTTTTAATTCTTTTGAAATAAGACGTGATGTTAAGGTAAAAAAAGTATAAGAGGAAAAGAAATAATGACCTATCACAATTTTCTAAGTAATAATAATTATGGCATTTCATTAAAGTACAAAAGGCACCTTTAATTGATTCAATTTAATTAGTCTGCATATTTTTCTCATAAATAGTTACTACATACCTCAAACAGTGTTTGGACTTTAATATCCAATCTGTGTTACCTACATTATTGGTCTAACGTGGCCTATATCATGAATATACCACAACAATGTGAAGCTTCATCACGGAAGTGTAACTGGAAAAGCGTTAACCGTAAATTAACAGGTGTTAATAAAGTTCTATGCAATGTTGTCTGCTTCGTTAATCTACGTGAGAGATATCACTTCCAACTGATTGAACGTTCGATCAACAGAACGGCTTTTAATCACCATTACACGTTAGTTAACCATAATATATTATGTGCACGGCTTTAGTGGAATTAACTGACGAAAACACCAACATAATAATTAGAAGATAACTTCTAAACTGAAGCTTTAGCAATTAAAATGTATTTAGGGACGTTTTCTCATATGTCCGTTTAAGCTGAGTGAGGAAAATAATTAAAAATAACATTTGGAATGAGTTTTGAAACAACCCGTCCTTTTGTCATATTAAAAATTAAATTGATTCTCAATTAATTTAACAACACAAGCAACGCCAAAAGTGTTGCAAGTGCGCTGCCGACCTTACTTAGTAGGATGATGAGGGATTAGGAAAGGGATAGGGCAATGGGCTCTGACATCTCCTTCTCAATCACCGAAACACAACAGCACACATGCTGTTATTTCACTATGGTCTGCAGTAAGGGGGTGGTACAGACGGGCTGCCCAAATGGCTGCAAGACGCAGTGTACCCTGCCAATAATTAAAGAAAAGTAATAAAACGTAATTAATAGTAAAGAAGTTGATATTATTAAATCGTCCAAAGTCGATATCATTCACTTCATTAAATGCTTCACAATTACTTAACTGCAACCGCGCAAAACCGGGGCGGGGTTCTTAGTTTTAAATAAATACATTAATGGATCTCCAAATCTATCTCTGTCGTCTCAAAATCGAATGACATGTGAGAAACTTTAACGCTCACAAATGGACATAACTGAATAATAAATGAAATTCTATAATCAGACTGGAAACTAGGCCGCGAAGATTTCTGTGAACAGTTTAAAACCGCACAAAATGGCTGAAGTCACGATTCATTAGAAAACAAATAGGTCAAGAGCTCTTTTGTTGTTTAATGGAGGGACATATTCATCTGGTTGCATTCATATGAAACATAATATGAGCAAACATTTAAAATGCTATTTTTACTTTAAAAATAATTTCTAAATTTATAACAGCAGGCAAACAAATACTTATGAGTATACATGCTTATGCACTGATGTATTCCAAGTACATATTTTTATGTTTGATTACTAAATTTTATTTTTATTGTTAATAAACATTAGGACAATATGAACAAAAAATGCATTCCCTACACCTCCATTACCTCCGTAAACTTTTTTGATCAACATCGCTACTTAACCCCTATGGGGTTGCACAGCCGTCTAATGGCGACATCCATATAGGTTACAAAAATGGTAGAATCGAATTAATATAAAATAGTAGGTAAGTAAAAATGCATATTTAACTTGTAAGCGTGAGAAACTAAATAACTATATTTTCCACGCTCAGAACATTCCGAACAGAAACTTAAACAGTTTGAAGTTATCCAAACTAATCAGCGAGAAGTTTACTGAAAATAAGTACAACTTTTACTTTGACGACGTCAACACACTGCACTTGGTCACGAGCGAAATGTTACAGAGGAACGTGCCCAAACTACAGCTGAGAAATGTTTTTAAAAATCAAGTAGGTACATACTCGTACTATAATAAATAAAATCTTTTGCCTTAAAACTGATTGACGGGCAAAGAAAAACGGTCCAATTTTCCTTTGATCTTTTCTTTACGTATTTTTTGGAAGCCTTTTTTTTAAATTAATAATTTAAGCTAAGATTGAATTAAATCTTCTGAACAGAAGAAAATGTGTTTTACCGTTATTAGCAGTGGAACAATGAAGTAAATTTATTGATACATCAATACAATTATCAACTAAATACTACTGTACAAATAGAACCTAAAATGGTAGTGGCACGAATAAAAAATAAACTTTCTTGCTTGTTATAAATTTTAGCTATATAGAGATTATGGAGTTTTATTGTGCTAATATTGTAGTGAGTAATACGCATGAACAAAGACAGAGAGATCCTGATTAGTATAAGCAATACCATGTAGCTTTAAAAATTAACCGTACTTTAAAATGACATAGTATGCTTAAATTTTATCTACAGGTATTTAGGACATGCACAGTTTACGATAATATTTTATAGATGGGCAATCAAACAGTCGCTAAGTGAATTTACGTTTCACTTAAAAGCAATAAACAATTTAATAAAATAATACTCACTTTGAACGACACTCAACTAGTTTTATAGTCAGTATAAAATGCACAATATACTTCGTTTGTACAAAGTAGTCGTGAACTTAAACATGAAATAAGTAAAAACAAGATGAAAATGCAATGAACCGAATTTCTGCCTACTATGATAAGCTGGTATAATAAATAATGCTCTATTTTAATATCTGTTCTATATTATAATGATATTGAAAATATTTATTTCAAAATCTCTTAACTTACTTTTATTTAAATAAGAAATAAAAGTATGATACTTAGATTTCTTAAATTAATCCCTAATTTATTAATAACTCGCTGTGCCTGCGATTTCGTACGCGCTGTTGAACCTAAAATTTTTCCAGAATAAAAAGTTATTCAAAAATCCTATATGAATAAAATTCTCAATAAAAATCCTATATCTTAACGGAATTTCATCTAAATTCGTTAAGCCGTTTCTGAGATTAGCGTGCACAAACGCACAGACACACAGTGAAAAATTCTAAAAACCATTTTTTTGACCTCGGCATTGTTGAAAAAATATTTAATGTTTATGACTCTACAATAAGTATAGTTCAGAGATTAACCTTAATTATTTTAATATAATATGTTTTTATTTTTGCGTCTAACCGGAGATGGTCTTTTTTTAAATTTGTTCTAAAAAATCGGGGAAAAAGCTGTACTAAGATTGTCGAATAACTCTATAGATAGGTATCAAAAAGGTAGTATTACGACACGCGGTATAACCACCCTATACTTTTACTATCCCTCCTTTATCCCCCCTCCACGAGTCTACATGGCGTCAGTGAATGGCTAGACGGCGCGGCACCGTATTGTGCCACAATACAGCTTCGTTACCCAAACGAGTTTCACATTCATACTCGTATCTCTAGCTTGATACGAGTACTTCAAGCTAACATGTTTCTTTTGTGCAGTGCAGGTTGTAATTGAAGACAAGAGGTGTTGTTTAAAAATTGTGACTCTTCAAGAACCAGGGGTAAAAGAGTTGTATACAGAGGAGTGCTCAGTTCATAAGAAGGCGTGCACTTATATGAACCATGTAAACATAGATTGCCTCAGATTGCCTCATACGAAATACCCGTTGGGCGTCAATTTACTTTTACTGCGTTTATTAATTATAAAGTCATCCGCACGAACCGGCCACAGGCTAAAAGATAAGTCCTTCAAATTTAGATGTTACAACTGTTTTTGTTAAAGAACACAAATAAAATGGCGCCAAACAAAATATTGTATTAGATTATTTACATTAGTTATTATCAAAAATATGATCGAATTCTATAGATTTTAATTTACTACTCTAACGATTTTGATGAAATTTTGTATGTTGATAGCTTGAACCATGGGGAAGGACTTTGGCTTCTTTTGATGAGAATAAGGCGGGTTTACCTTATGTCAGTCTCTCTTCTGTTCCCAAACATATTCTCAAATATTGTGAACCGCAATCATTGTTTTTGTTTTCGTTGAATGGTTAGCAATTTTGCAAATTGCGGGCACGCTTGTTACGGCCGCCGCATGCCGGACCGGCGGGTACATCCAGTTGACATGCCGCAACCAAAATGTTTAACAAACGTCGCCGTAATATGACAATTGGCCGTAAAGGGATTATTTTAAATTGGAATAAAATTCATATTTTCACTGTACAATAATTCCGATATGGTTATAAAAGATATTATGAATATTAAAAATTTTAACTTTAAATTAAATTAAAATGGCTAAATTTAGTTTGACCAAAATGCGTTCAGATTCAGATTTGCAGAAAAAAATTCCATACCTGCGAAGCAGGGGCAGGCCGTTAGTAACCAATAAAAATAGAAAATGAACCACCCAAAAACATTAAAATTTGTTATTTTAGAAAAAAAATAAAGATTTCGTCAACAGCAAAAGTTAAGTGTCGAGCAACATGAAGCAGTGACATTACTTTGTAAATCCACTTAGAGACACCGAAAAACTTGGCGGTTGTGTTTGTCGTTATTAAGAAGCGAATAAAACTTGGCTTGCATACCACTGAGCACGAAAACCGAGACTTTAATTCTTCGTTCATTAAAAATGGAAATAAATAACGTCTTTGTGTCCGGAATAGGAATTAAACGCCAGCTTTGTTACAAACGTTCCTAGCGCACAACAGTCCACGCCACAATACACGACTTTAACAAACGTTAATCGCTGAATGTTTTCAACAAAAGGCAAAAGTCCGCACTTTAATGTCGGGACACGATCGCCTCTTTTATATCTATGCTCTTTAACCAATGTCTCAATCGTCAAGGCACATTGTATCTAATTCACAGCAATGGCCTAAGTAACTTTTCTTTTTAGTATTATTAGGCTGACGGTCCATCGATTGCAGGAGGTAAGTAGATGACCACCGTCGCCTTTCAACTTAGGCAAAACAATGAGGGATTGCAATTTGCAACCTCATTGTTTTGCACTTGCAACTTGCATGTGTGCTGCCGCAAATGGAAGTAGCGGATAGACAAGGAATAAGAAACTAACTTCAAAAACCAGTTTTGAAGACCTTACAGCGCTGTTATGTCTGTGCTTATATCAATATTCTTGCTTGGATGGTATCCACCCATATTCTTATACAAAGTAGATTTTCATATTTTTTATGTAAAAGTCGTCAGACAGGCTGACGGTCCACTTGATGGTAGGTGGCTACTGTCGCCTGTAACACAAATAACACCACAGGGGCTGCAAGTGCGCTGACTGAATTGGGGAAAGGATAGAGCTCTGACATCCCTTAACTCACTCACCGAAACACAACAGCACACATGCTGATATTTCACGGTGCTCTTCTATAATGGGGTGGTTACTGCCGCCAAACGGGCTGCCCAAATGACTGCGAAACGCAGTGTGCCCTACTAAAATTGTCTCTTTAAGCGTGAACTGATATGAATGTGACTAAAACTAACTTATAAGTCCGTAGAGTAAAAACAACAGTAGGTAACAGTCACAACCTGATTACGTTGGTACGGCGCGAAGTTGCCAAACTAACATTATTCTAAGCGCATGAGAACAAGTTTTGTTCTGACCACTAAAGTTTGTCTTGTAACTCCTCCGGGTACTAAATATGGATGACATGAACCCAGTTCTACGTCATTTATTTTTTCTTCCGCATAACAAATACCAACCACCACTCTATCTATGAAAAGTAGAAATTGAATTTTTAATTTTATTATAGACTAGACTTGCACTGATGGATTTTGTTCTGCAAATTAATGAAATTAAAGGAATCCTTAATTAGATATAAATAGACCATTTATTAAAAAATATATTATCCAATATATTTTTGACTAGAAAATAAGAAAAACTAGAAAATAAATTTTTATAAAAATCCTTAAAAAAGAAAATGAAAATAATATTAAAAAGAAATTATTTTTACCGGATCTTTTTTTTTTTTTACTTTAATTTTGACTGTTTTAAATTTGCTATAGCTCCAGTATATTCAACGCGAAGGCAATTAAGGGCGAGAAATTTAATTAATACCGTCGATGAGAGAGAAACAATTATTGAACTTAGGTGGCTCGTAACGGGCGAATAGCTTTTGAAGTCGACTGTGCTCGGAATTCTTTAGTAAATTTTTCGCCCTAAAAACAAGTTGGCGTGTCCCGCGAATGAGCGAGTCGTTAAATTCGGAGCTGTTGTAAATCTCGTGAATAGCGCGCTTTATCGGCGTCCGCTTTACTCCCACTGAAACCGAACTCTTCAAAGCAAAATCAAAGAACATTTTAATTGCCTAGTCAACCGACGTTTATAAACATTTTACGTCAACAACTAATTATAATGACCTCTGCTAATAAACGTTAGCCTGTATCGCTTTGATGGTTTATATTAACCGAGCGACGGAATTGTAAATATTTCAAATAAACTGTTATGTTTTATCTACAGTAATAAAATTAAACTTCATATTCACTCATGCTTATTTTTGCATAAATTATTTAGAGAAATAATTGGAAAAAAAAATTTTTTTTCATAGTTTAGCGATCCTAAACTTGTTAGCCTTTTGGACATGTAGCCGAACGTCCGATCCAGAATAAAAGTAGCCTGTTAATGTTTATATTTAGAACAATTTAATATACTATCTACGTAGATTAACGTCCATTAAATTTAAGTAATAATTGAAGTTTTATTCAGAACTAACCTTAAGTATTCAGCAAATGCATTAGGTACAATTCGACTTTCTCCCCTATACCTACCTCCCGAATTGAATGCGGCCTTTATTTTCAGTATTTAAATGAAGAAAGACAGAAAATATTATGTAAATTATATCGTACTTATCTATATGCCAGTGAGTGTGCTGTGTCACAAGCCATACATACCGTTTTGGGACGTCATTTTGATTCCAAAAAGCCCAGTAAGCAAAATGCTAAACAGCATTGACATCATGTTTAAAGTTTAAATATAATAATTATAGGTTAATTAAAAGAAATATCTCGCGAAAGTATGCACTTAACATAAATATTTTTGTTATAGTTATAGATCATGCCGTAATTTTGTTCCGTAGGTAAAATAAAGGAGGGAACGAAATTGTAGAGTGCTCGGCACCTCGCACCAAGTGAAGGTTGGAAGCGAAGCCCAAAACCGCCCAGAGAAGATTAATGGACTTGAAATTGCATCATAGCGTAATGTAATAAAACCTAGTGGACTTTAGTGAATGCAGTGTATTATCTCTGGATACGCTGGCAACGTTAAAATTTTATCTCCTGCAGCATCTTAATATAGTGTGTACGTAAAATATGGTACAGTGAATATATATTTAAAAAAACCAGTGAATTAAAAAATAAAAATTTAAATTGTTTTGGAACATCTAAATTTTTTTTTTTTAAATGTATAAAAACTTTACAATAATTTTATTCTGCATTTCCGTCGTGTTTCAAGTGAAATTTGGATTCTAAAAATTTTAAAAGAACATCCAGGATAAAAAGTAAGTCTCTTATAAGGTAATAAACTATCTGCGCGAAATTTCATCGAATTCATCTGTTCAGCTGTTTTTTCGTTAACATGAGGAAAAACATCCAAAAATCCGATAATCCTAACGAACAAACTTTCGCATTTATAATATTACTAGCTGGTACGCGCGACTTCGTCCGCGTTGAAAAAGAAAATAAGTATATGAGTAACGCCTGACATCGTTATCTCTTAGAGTTTTAAAATAACTACAATTCTCTAATACATCATTCGGCTACTTGGTTACAAAATACAAACTTAATTAGGTTTCTTTATATATCTACTAGCGATCCGGTCCCGCCTTCACATTGGTGATTTTTATTTCGGTTTATCACTAATTCCATTAGTGATAAACCGCATGAAAATCCGTTACGTAGTTTAAAAGATCTAAGCGTACATACATACAGAAGTACAGACGGTGGGATGCGATTTAGATATAAACTTTCTCTGAAAAATTCTCTAACTGATGGTGAAAACCGCATCAAAATCCGTTGCGTTGTTCTGGAGGCCATACAGACAAACGCGAAAAGCGACATCAATTTAAACTATGTAAAAAAGATAATATTGGCATTGAAATAAACCTTTAGAAAATTTAAAAATGTCGTCAACATTGCGAAGGCTAAATGTATTGAAGCGACGCTTAACGACTGTAATACTGACCATTTTACTAATTAAAATACCTCAAAGCAAGTGCTTCAGAAGCCGTGAACGCTATAAAATTAAGCGGTAACAGTTTCGGTTCAGCAATTCTCATCGTTAACAAAATTTTATAAAAGGTTAACACGATTTTATCATTATTTTAATTGTACTTAAAATGTAGATTCTCATTTTAAAATATGGTGACTATTTAATTTCCTACTGGTAATGCACTTAGTTATCTTACAGATTATGAATGTGAAAGTTTATGAAACGTCAGTATCGATATTTTTGAAACTTGTCGCAAAGATAAGCCACAACATGGATTAATATATACTTAGAATAGTGAGAAAAATTATAAATACTTTGTTTCTTAAATTATTATACCTCTTAAATGTATATTAAGCCAATGAATAATTACTCTTTAACACAAAACCCACTGAACGGATTTTGTTAAAATTTTACAGACACATTGTTTGCTATTATTTACAAAGAAACTACGTGGACGAATATGCGGGCTAAAGCTACTGTTAAATAAATTTGGAAGTCACTCTCTTTAATCTATCCGAGATAGGTTGAAAAGTGGAGAAGGCTAAAATATAAATAGGCTAAGTTACATACATAATATTTTATAATCTTTAAATTATCATGCTAGAAAAGACGCGAACGAAAGTTTGTATTATTATGGCTACTTGTAGTGCAATGACTCCTGAGTTTTACTTGTTTTACCTTTGACCCTAAAATTCCTTTGACATGCTCAAAGCAAATAAAATATGGGGATTCTTAAACTCTTCTGAAACCCTAATAGCTCCTCCGTTAGCTCGGGGCAAAACCTCGAAATAATAATACAAAAAGACAGGAAAATAATGTCGAGATCAAACAAGTTGAAGCGAACAACGAACACAGACTAGAACGAGTTGCGTGTATTTCTTTTTTTTTTTTGTTTTTCTTTGGGAAATAAATGGAGGAAACAGCGTGATTCATTTTCTCCTATATTTTAAGAATTCATTCCAACCATTTCCTTTTTTTGCAAAAGATAGTAGACACGTCTATTAAACACGTAAATGGACCTTAATTTGGATTTTGTTTAATAACAAAATATACATTAGACATTTGTCTACATGTACGAGTATATAGAAGCGAGGCATTACCTATCTATGCAAACGCCTAATTCTGTACAGTAATAAAAAAAATTGGGAAATAAGTACAAATAATCTAATCTAATAAATAAATCTAATAGGAAAGTTATGGGGAGGCTATGTAGCAGTGGACGTCTTGCGGCTGAGATGATGATGATGATGATGATGATGATGATGATAATGATGATGACGATAATGATGAAGTACCTATACTTAATCATATTTAGAATTCTAACAGCAAATAAACATAAGGGCTTCAGCTCCAGTGTCAAATTTTTGAGAATGCCAAAAAAAACATATGATTTTATGGGTCAAATAAGGTCCAGGATATTTTATTACAAGATATGTATACAAAAACAAAATTTCAAGAGCCACATACTTAGCTGTGATTGCCATTGGAAATTTTACTCCAGTTTTATCACGTTTCACAATAAAACCAAAACCCTCTATCATCTCAGACTACTTTGTCACTTAAGTTAATTATTGTCGTTTAGTAGGGTACATAAAGTAATCAATAAAGATTATACAAGAGATGCGGGACATGTGAATGATCGTAATTGTAAAGGACATCAAATTAATGTTATCAGACACAATTTATGGGCGGCACAACTGGCGCACTCAGATAAAACATTAAAACACTGGTCGCCGACGAGAGTTATTTATAGCATTGACTTCTATTATGAGGATATGCCAAATGACTGGACTAGTGAAAATCGCCACTACAGGATTTAATATTGATAAGTTAAGGATGTGCTCCCTGGAAAAGGCTGTGAGAGCACATCTTTTCTGCTAAAATTAAAATAATATGTACAATTTATATACACTTGTGTCCCTAACGCATACATATATAAATCGGTCGGATCATTCAAAAAGAGCAGGAAAGATGTTTGTTCTCTCAGCTTTTTCCAAGGAGCACATTGTCTGTACTGGGTAACGCAAGTATGCCCCTGTCACTACTTTCCAGATCCAGAGCCAACTTTGAAAAGTTCTTTCCAAAGTTGACCCTGCCGGGAATCGACCCCGGAACCCATGGGAACAGAGCGTTTTTTTAACGTTGGGACTCATTCAACGGACTCGTCAGATTGTTTAATTATTGTTAATAAAAACATAGCTTCAGCCGTTATGTAGGTATTTATCGTTTCAAATCGCTATACCTATAAAGGCATACCTTAGTTCAATGTATAATTCGAAGCTTAACAAAAATGATAGCAGTCTTTTATTTTAAAATATACACAATAATGACTCAATGACAAAATTGCTTATTTTAACTTACCAAAGATTAAATAGATTAAAATAGACACTTGTAGTATGTGTTTTAGTGTTATTTTATGCCACCACACAGTCATGATTCAAGGATTATGGGTAGCAAATTAAACAAATTCGCAATGGGTCTGGTGGATCGATAACTAAATAAATTAGAGGGATGGAATGACGGCACCCCTCACCACTTAAAAGACGCAGATGCCGGTACACTGTAACAACGATTTTGCTCAGACATTGCAACAGTCATATAACAACCTAGCAATACAATTGCAACTTTTATTTATAAGTTTCATTGAAACTGTAGAACCAATTATTTGGAGTTAACTGAGACTAGGACAGGGGTGTCGAACCTTTATGGATCAACGTGCCATTTTTTTTTTTCTAAAGAAATATTTAATAAGGCCATAGACGCGCGTCAAATAATTTTGACTTAGTGTTTATTAGAAAATATTAAAATTAAATCGCTATCGACTCCAAACTCTTTATTTACTAAAAATATATATACTTTAGAAAATCTCTCCTACTAACATATTATAGATACCAAGAATGAATAGATAATCTAAAAATGAAACAAAAGCTTTAGACTCTTTAATGATTAAGAATTTCTTGCAATTAAAAGTAATTGACCTCGAAGTCCAAAAGTTTTTTCAATTTCATTGACAAATTCTAGTTAATCAAGTTCAATTGACGGTGACTGAGATCATTCTGATAATAATTATCGATCGTGTGATCGATAAGGTTTCTTTATTAATTTTTATGCCATAATCATTCCAAAATAAGGTATATATATGAGTATGTCTAAAGTTAAGAGAAGACACTTGCCTATTAAAAATAATATATTTAATACAATAACATAATCATTGTTGACTTTACATGTATAAGTATATGTATAGTTAATAAATATTCTCATTGAGTACCCATATTATTAAGTAGAATGAAAGTCGGGTGCACCCCATATCGATGTATAATTTGGGGATTATCCCCCGCGACGCGGCGCCACAGACCCTACCTACTGTATACATGTACAACTCACGACACCCTAACCTCAGTCGTCCTCACAATGTCTCAGTACAAATATTTCGAATCGAAGGATTTCATACTAAGATACTTGGTAATTCGATAAGTAAAATGCATCGTTCTCTTGGTCATTTTAGAAGTATTTCAAAAGTATATCTACTATTGTATTTAATATCTTATCAAATTATAATGCTAAAGGAACATAAGAATCTCTTTATAATTGGACATGTGGGTATGGGTAGGTAAATTGGGCAAGCCGATGGAAAATTTGTCATAAAGAAATATTATACAGTTAGCGAGTTTAAAGGTACAAACTCCCATACTATATAAGAGTCTTACTATGTATTTACTATAGAACAATGTCTGTGTGATTTTCGTTGCAATAGATTTAATGACAGAAAATAAGGTTATGTAGACAGATGGTTTTCAGAGCATATTATGTGATACAAAAAGCAAAACGTAGGTATCATGTCCATTGGACGATAGGCTTAATCGTGTAGGGTTGGCATAATGTGATGATAATTTTGAGTTTTTATGGTCGGCGAAACATTGATGTGGAATGCCACAAGATTAATCAACATTAATCCCTATTTCGTTTTACATTATATTACGACGAATGAAGATTTTTGCATTGATATTATAGTAATAAGTAAATAACTCATAAATTCACATAGGTTGTTCATCAACCAATTCAATAACGAATGTCCAATTTCATCACAGCAATTGTTGATCAGATGCTCAAATATAATTTGATTGATTTAAAGTGAACTATCCCTGTTCAGCAGAAAAGTAAAAAGAAATAACTCGTTTGCTTTTGAAGCCAGCTTCCAATAAAACAGCAATAGAGAAGTCACAATTGAACAAATCTGTTCAAGCAAATTTTCCAAAAGGACATCAATTTCTAAATGTAAAGACAGAAAATAATATTCGCCAGAGTCGGATTGTATGGTAAACGGGTTGAGGAACTGTATACGGGTCTTTAGTTACATTAAAGCTTTGTATCAGATTGCTGATTCTGCTACTCGGTTGGCACGTTATGTGGCTTCATTTGTCACCACAAACGGTTTATTAACCCTAAAGAGAGGGCGGAATGTTTTAATACACAGCTGACTGCACGATATACCTAATAAATTAACATAATACATAATATTTTAGAATGATTAAACTCACTGAGTAATTGATTTTTTTCTGTCTTTGGGGTGAAAAAAAGAAACTAATCATAATGATAATTTATTTTTTTGATCCTGTTGCCAAATGAATGTGTATATAATATAATATTCCTACCTATATTTACTAATAAAATAAAATTACTGGTTTAGTGGATGTATAAATGTAAAAAATACTGAACTGATAAAAAAAAAAACGAATAAAATGATACCAATAAATAGTGATTTCGTTACTGGTTTAGTGGAACAAATTTTTTTTATCAATTCATTTTAATAAGAATTCTTCGACAAGACTCCCATAAAGGATGTAAAATGGCACTAACGGAACGGCCTAGTATCAGTAGTCCGATTACACAGTCCGATAATCGGACTGATGAGACTTTTTCGTCTCAGTAATCCGATGTTCTAAATCGTCGGACTACTGAACCTTTTAGTCCGATGATAACACAACTGTATTATAGTGGAAGAGCCCAAGAGGGGATTTTGGGATTTACTCGAGCGCGTCAGATATTGCCAATGTCTCTGATTAGGGATATGTGTTAATCTGCCGGTTTGGATGGTGGGGTTGGTGGGGGTTGGGGTAAAAATTTAAATACTACTGAAACTAAGCTAAGCTCCCATTTAAAATTAAGACGATTCGGATGTAACGCAAACTCGTGGCAGCTTTTTGAAAAATCAAAAAAGATTTTAGGCGATTGCTATTTTGAAATACTCGAACGTGTCAGATTTTCAGCTCGAGTCGAACGGCTCAGCTTGAGTTCTTGATCGTGCTGATTCTTAATCTGAAGATTATTTGCATAATTTTTCTTAATACAGGGTCTACAAACTTTTGAACGCCTGTAGACGCTCACCCCATCGTTAAAAAGGAAAACATCATATAACCTTTTTTTTCCCTACCATTTAATCTTCAAAATCCAATAGGTCCCCACGACGCTCAATTGACTCCACATTTAGCATCGTGGGCTCCCGTACCATTATGGAATGCATATTTATCGGTGTTCCGTGACGTCTGTATTAGCTATTGAAAGTGTCGGGTTGCGAAAACTGAGGTGTGAAATGGAGGCTCGCGACTTGATATTGGATCGATACAGTGCTTAAAAATAAATGGAACAATGGACGGTGCCATATTAGAACCAACCGCTTAAAATGCTTTTCATGTTTCGACGCTTCCGGCGGCGACCGAGCGGTTTTGTTAAGAGCTCGCTTTCCAACTCGACCAGATTACCTATTCCATACTACGTAATTCTATGGTTACTCATTAGTTATTGGTCGCAGAAATACATAAAAAAAGCATGACATTTCTGATACATAATATGAAGGTTTCGATGGGAACAAAAAACTGAGATTATTTTCATAATCTCAGTTTAATAATTAATTTCTATAATGTGCAGAATTTGTAACATTTTCGCGGGTTGAATTCTTGTAAATACTGACTAAAGCCAAAAATGATTTTTATTTAAAATTAAATCAATAAATACATTTAAAATTGGGATGTCAATAGCTACTACATATATCTAATAAAGGTTTTTCTAAAATATTGGCGTATGATTTATTATTTTCGCAAGTTCAATAAGTGCCGCGATGTCTTGCGTCGCATTCTGTCTTTGGTTATTCGCACTTACTATATAACTTAATATAGTTGAAACAACAAATTCTATTACTGAGTTTCCACGCTCGTACAGCGTGTCCTTAATACACGGGCAGGGCTAACGGACGGGCGGACCTACCCGCACGTACAAGAGGAAGTAAGAATGTAACTTTTAATCACATCAAGTAAAGTCTCTTATCTACAATCTCCTGTAACCTTATATGGTAATGGCGCATGGCATAATGTCATTAATTTCACTTGTAAGCAGGATGTTAGTTTTGAGCAATGCGATATTGTATTGTGATAACCTCTTTGTAAAGAGGTTTACGAGCGCTACATATTACAAAATAAATATTTAGCTTTCATTTTCGACAACACGAACACAAAGTAACGTTCGTGTATTATGAAGTGTTTGCTCTATTTAATTATTACTTTTACAGAGGGCTAAGTCTGTGTGGACCTCAGAATTCACAATACCCGAAAAGAGCTGCAGAAAATATTATCCATATTAATATTATAAACTATTCGGTGCCCGCGACTTCGTCCGTGTTCGAAAATGAAAAAAATAAATAAGCAGTATAACGCTTCACTTCTTATTGCTACAACACTTTGGCCAGGCGTTAATCATTTATTTTATTTTAGATTATCCCTTGGGAACAACACTTTTTTTCTTGTATCCCTGACGACGTGTATGCAAAATTGCATGATAATCAGTTGAATAATTCAGGCGTGAAAAGTAAACAAATAGACAGACAGTTACTTTCATATTTATAATATTTGTCCCTAAAATAAATAAAATAAAACATAGAAAAATAAAACTATTATTACTACGCAATCGGCAAAAACATTTGGCGTAATGTCATTCGTATAAGAGCTGCCCTCAAAAAGTAAGCGTGAGTCTGCAAATTGTAACTCTAATGGATCTCCCCTAAGATGACTCACGAGTCCCACATGTCAAGTTAAGTAAGCTACAGGATGATTTTATAGTGACACGGGTAAGGGTTTCTATATTGTGGGAACGTTTGCAAAAAGTGAACTATATTCTCATAAAATATCTGCTCCATTACAAATAACCATTCACATAGGATTCTACAAAATGGGCATTGATTTAAGAGATGTTACGAAATATGGACGGTTACGTAGCACCTTTAATTGAAACGAATTGGCTAGACGTGCCTTTGAGAAACATTTAACGAGACTGTTAGTCATCATTAAATGGCAAGCAGAAATAATTGAACTGAATTAGGTATAAAATGTACATCGATGAACGTTTAAGATAGTTACCTATATCACAATCAAATAGAACTAAACATGAACATAAAAAGCTGGTCACTTATTGGACAAAAAGGCATTGCAATAAAATGTCTTCTAAACTATGGTAGACAAGAAAGAAGAAATTTATTCTTATGTCATTCCTAGCTTATGTCTTGTTATTCTTATGTCAATTTTAGATTTTTTGTTCTTTTGACATTTGGTAGTCGATACCTTTAGGTTGCTATAGAAATGAATTCCATGTAATTTTGTTTACAACTGTCGGGTTCAATTCAATTTTCTAAGCACATGCGTACTTCTAATACTTCATAAATCTCATGTCATATCGGTCGGAACGTATTCAGCGTCATAAATGCGTCGCGTCTGTATGTCAAAACATAGGGGATTTTGGGCGTTGTCTCTCCCCAACGGACAAGCCCGAGCGGTACGACGCGAGATAATGAAAAAAAAAAGATTTATGAGCAACTCTAATCAAATTTTATCACTGTCCTTACGATCCCTCGAGCTATTACGTCGTCAACATGTAGTTCGATTTATTATAGTTCAAAAATAATTTTAATGTTATATCATTCATGGTGTATCGCGATTATTTTTGCTAAATATTGGGGCGTATGTATTCACAAAGAATAAGTATTTACAGGAGTAACATTTGAAACTCTACACTTAGGTACATATTCAGTGTGGGTGTAACTATAGTAAAGTAAATAGTAGTCTAGATATCCAAATATTATAGAAATAAAACGCCTATTATCGTTGTAGAAATAGTAACCCGTTATACTCACAATCAAAGTTTATTCATTCAAATAAACATTTAAATAAATTTATATACTTATAATAATTTATTGAAAAAATCGGCTAAATGGATTTCGATGAAATTTTGCACTCAAATAATTATTACCTGAATTAACATATATAGGATACTTTAATTTATCCTAGAATATAATATAGAATCGTCTAAAAATATAAAAATTCGGCGCCACCGTCGTGACAGCAATTAAGATGTTAAGCGTTATTTACATTTTTCAACGCGGACGAAGTTACGGCCACCAGCTAGTGGTAAATAAAGAGGTAACACGTTTTTTTAGTTTAACAAAACGACACTGAACGGCACTCTAAGAAGCTATGCCTAGAAATTCATTATAATCATCATTAATTAGGTAAACCTCATATTAATTTATTACCTAATATTTGATGTTACTATTTCAACAAGTTTAATTTATGTTTACTAAATTAATTATATCCAACTTGGAATACTTATACGGCTTTGTTTGAATGAATATTATATATATCAATTTGATTGTTACTGAACATTTGGGCAACCTACCTACTATTTGCTACAAAATATAGGACGCTGACTGTACAACGGCTTTATTAAAGTTGTAAGTAAAAAAAAACATAAGTTCAGAAGGCAAAATGTAGCCAAGATTTCTAGCCAAAGGGGTCGCATTTCCATAAAGTTTCCAACGCGGAATGTAGTGTTGTAATATCGTTGGCAATATACCCATTCGTACGCAACGTGGAATAACACTCGCACCCTCCCCCACCCTCTAATATGAGCCTACATTCTCTACCCCTATGACCTAATTATGTACATACTCCACCGTATTTTTCATCCCTCACTTAAGTTAAAAATCACGAGCTTTTGGAAAACATCCATCATTTCCGTCATAAATGGCTGCCAAAGGGAAGGAAATGTGCTTCAACAAATACTAAGCGATATGTAAAAAAGTTCTGAAAAGGACTTTACGCACATTCTCTACATCGCTATAACGCAAGTATTCGATACTCGACTTTAACGTCAATCAGCGAACTTCGTATCGAAAGCATATGTCTGAAATTTTATTCTACACTATCTATCGGCTATGGAACTTAGATTCACACTGTTGAACTGTAATACCAACGAATTAAACGCCAAGGATATCAGGGAATATACAATGTGTCCTTAATAGCCTATAAACATATTTGTATATTTACCATATCCATTGAGAGCATAGGACTCAATGTTAGGAAAAGTCTTGCTTATATGACTTTAGTCATATAGTCTGCTTATATCTAAAATCAATTTAATTTCAAAGTAAGCGCCTACATACAGCGTCGTTTATCATATGTATTTGTCATACGAAATCATTATCTCGAAATTTATTTCAGATGAAATATAGAAGTTTTCATCAAGTAACCGATGTATAATAATGTCGTACCAAAACATAAAAGCAAAACATGTAACCCTCTGACATTTAAAAGCCAATTAACCTTTACATACACTCAAACCAATATTTTTTCGCCAGTTTTTGATTCAACGCCCTCAACGGCATCGTAATAACAGCTTTTCACAAATTAATTGTAGTGTTTTTGTTCCAGATACAGATAAATAATCAATGGGAATCATACCATAATATAAAACACAAAAGGCAAAAAAAATATTTAAAAACATTTCTATAAGAATGTCCTTGAGTGGCCCTTTGATAGCATACGATCGTGTAGGGGCAAAGGGCGCTCACAAAAGGGCTATTAAACAAGCAAAAGGCATAACTTGAATTAGTTATTCAGTTGGTAATACCCCCTCTGGGCACTCTATCATTATCATTTTACAAGAAGCACGTGCCAATTGCAAAGCTACCCTCACAATGCTCAAGGTCGATATATATGTATTCTTCTATATTCCAGCCGACTTATTACTGCCGTTTATTCCGTACTAACGAACCGCCCGTCTTTGCAACTTTAAAATGTCCATATGTAATTAAAATTTAGATAATACATGCTTAAAATGCTTTAGATAACTTACTTCATTCTACACGAACCATAGACTTTTGTACACTACTAGCTTTTCAAGTACGTGTCCTTTTCTGTACCCCTGACGTTTGTTGCAAAATTGCAAAATTTAACCGCTTAACCGATTTTGCTAGTACAGTAGGTAATCTTTTGAAGATTTTTTTTTTAAATTTCCCCTCAAATCTTTATAAATAAAAATGTATGTATGTGTGTATGTATGTGTCCCCATGGACTCCAAAACCGCTCAACCGATCACCGTGAAATTTTGCAGACAGGGTTTCAGAAAAGGTAGGGTACCTTACATTCCGCACGGACGACATCGCGGGAAAAAGCTATTGGGATATATAACTATATAGGTTTCAATCACAACAATACAAAATAAGTATTGAATAATTGGACGGAAAATTGAGAGGTATTGAACGTAGTGGTAAAGCAATTTGCAAAGAATATAATAATATATAACAAAGAACGTAATAAGGACCACGTCCCGATGGGAGTAACGGCCGACGTCGAACCGGCTGTGGTTTAATTACAAATTCAGCTTCGAACTGTTACCATAGCTGAAACTGTTTGTAGAAACGTTCTTGTGTGCCACTGGGGAAATAACTTGCCCACTTGTCTCTTATTGTCGTATGGAACCTTTATAACTAAACCAGTTTTAAGTAGACATACATTCTGTCTGTTTACCAAGTTTATTATAAATCATGACTTATTAAAATACACTAATGAGGCGTGATATCGAAAAAAGTTCTTAGCAAACTTTTGTTATATTTGTATTTTAGGGACAAAGGTTCATTATGTTCGCAATTTTTGCGACGACAATTTCTTTTTATTTTTAACTAGCTGACCCGACAGACGTGGTTCTTTCAAAAGTCATTACGTGTTTGACTTGACGTCAAAATTTTGATTGAAATGTCAGCTTAAAACTAGATGGGAAAAAGCCTTTCGATAAAAAAAGAAAAATGGGGTTTGAACGTTTTTCCTGGTATGTTTTTCAATTTTTTACCTTCTACGGATTTCAATGAATATTTGAAAACAAAAAAATTGTCGTTATTGGTCCATCTATTAGGCATAATTTTTTTATTTATACAGATATATATACCTATAATATTGTTAAAATAAAAATACAGAAATACTGTAATAGATTATCTGAAAACATAAAAAATATGGCGGCGCCAATAAAGATGTTATTAAATAAAATATTTACGCATATATTTTCTCAGGTTTTACAAGCGGACGAAGTCGCAGCCACCAGCCAGTCTTCTATATTTTCTTAGGAGATTATAACACCTACATATGAATGCCAAATTTGTCCCAAATTAACTTTAAACGAAACAAAAGAATAAAATTTAGAATTTTTATGCACATATGTCGGACCAGCCGAAATTCGATTGAAAACAAAATCCGGGACAGTTCATATAAATAAAACGTTAGTTTTGTCTTTGAAAAAAAAAATAGGAAATAGTAAAGGCCAGGTGCGGTCTACATCCGCTACCAGAGAACAAAAAATGGAACGCGGTAACACACATTGCATCAATTTTTAAACAAAATGGGAATCTCTATGTTATTATTTATCTTGGTATTGTTATATGACGTTTATCATGATTATTTATTTATTTATTTATTAAAAGCATAAGGTTAACACCTAACATTTATGAATATCAAGTGCGATCTCTAGATACTACAGAAACAAAGTCGCCGTCGCTTTACATATGCGTGAGTTTGTCAGCTTAATAGGTTGTGGTACAGATCGAATATTTAATATAATTTTAATTATCATTGTATAATAAAATCTATATACATAAAGATTTCGTGTCACATGTTTGTCGCCGATGAACTTCTAAACTACTGAACCGATTTTGATAAAACTTCGTAACTATGTGTAATTGGGTTCAACTTAAAAGATAGGATAGTTTTTATTTTGAACCCGGGAGCGTGTAGCTGTTTATGATAAAACAATCTCCCATCGCGTCTGTCTCTCTGTATGTTCGCGATGATCTCAAAAACAATTGAATGGATTTGGATGCGGTTTTCACTTATGGAAAAAGCGTTAAACGAGAAAGTTTTTTATAAATAATTTGAAAAAAACATGCCATCTAGCCGTCAGCATGCCTGCCCCTTTACATAAAAAAGACAAAACTTATGCAAGTGTAACTCTGCCTGTCGCTCACTCCCGCCTATAGCAAATTCAATATAAGAACAGATTGATGAGGGTACAGCGATGTCAAACTAAGTTTCTAAGTTTATTTTTTACCAAGACTTTCAAACTTATAAAACAAATTGATTTATTGACGCTTCCTGACTTAACGTTTGAAAATAACACAATGTATCCGTTTCGCGAGAGTAATTTTTATTAAACGGAAACTGTCTGGAATTTGTGTTTTCTCAAAAATCGGACACTCAAAAAGAGGAGCATTTCTTTTTAGAATTTTATATTATTTTTACATTTCATTTTTATTTTTAAAGTTTTCTGTTTATCTATCTACTTTACTTATTTGAGAGCGCTTGAATTATTAAGTCCTTAAGCGAACAAAAGCATTTTTTTAATCAATTTCTATTTATCTACTACGTGTAATTGGAATTTCTTGAAATAGTAATTTCATGATTCGAAACAACCTGATTTTTGTTATTATTAAAAAACTAAAAACTAAAAAATAAATTCTGTGATACATATTTTTTTTTTCCTTAAAAAATCTCCTCAGCATCTGAAATATTTGAAAAATTCTTTCACTATTTAGTATAGGTATATTATTCTAGATGGATATATTATTATAATTATGTTACTAGCGACCCGTGCCAGTCGGATGCAATTTTTCCTGCATTTATATACATTAATCTTCCTCGTTTATATAGCTATTTACATTAAAGAAAACTACATCAAAATTAGTTGGGTGGTTCAAAAGAAGTTAGAGAAAACGGACCGCGTCTTTATTTATTTATATACAAATAGGTATGATGCATGAAAATATTATTTTTGGAATAAATAGTCTTATGTAAATCTAAACCTTATTTAATGGCTTTATTTCCATTAAGTTCAATGGTAGTATAGATACCATTTGCAGCAGCGCGAATTCGAGGCGCATCGTTCAGTAAGTCAGTAGGTATTATAAATGAATAAAACTTAAAATTTTTCATTGTCCATACGGATGGAAAAAGTAACATTTATTTAATGCATCATATATTACTGTAGGCATCTTTTCTAGCACTCATTGTTAGGTATGTTTAATGTTGTCTAGGTACATTTTAAATTCGATTTGAAAATCAAAATCAAAACTATGAACTTCGAATTATTTCCTTCAAAATTTTTATTATTATGTCAATTGTGAAATACACGAAAGTATTCCTACAGAAAGTTATTATTTCAACAAAGAACAGCCCGCTCTACCAAACCGAGCACAGCGTCTACCTGCATTGAACACCTGTCGCTGTCTGCCATAAATTAAAAAAAAAACTTGAACACTATACAGAACCAGACCAGTTTCACAGATATTTTATGCATTCGTTGCTTGCAATGCTGTATTAATATTATGAGGTCATCTTAATTATGGCCAATAGTCACCAGATTCTATGAGTTAAGTTGACTATTCTGGAAAAGTAAATTGTGATACCTAAGATGAGTTACTAAAAGAAAACAAATAGATTTTTAATGTATTCCGTTACCTTTCTTCTTTTTGTATTTAGGTTGTGTAAAGAGAAGATTTGTATTTTTGTAATGAATAAACTCATAAACTATTGGGTCGATTTTGAAAATTCTTTCACCTATTGAAAGCTACATTATCAGCTACCAATATAGGCTTTATTTTATAAAGTTATACGCGGGCGAAGTTGCGTGCAACAGCTAGTTTTTTATATAAACAAACCTTCCTCGTTTATCTCTCTTTCCATAAGTGAAAACCGAATTAAAATTTGTTGAGTGGTTCAGAAGTACCTACCGTAGTTAGCGGTGAATCCATGGAGAAACAGACAGACGCGGACAATGTCGGCGATTTTGTAGCAAAACTATACATACATAAAAACCTAATTAGGTTAACCTTAACTATATAAACCTTCCTTGAAAAATCATCATACTGAAGGTGTAAACAGCATCAAGATCCGTTGTGTGGTTAGGAGAATTTAGCGGATATATACAGACAGACAGACTAGGGGCAGGGCAGCGACTTAATTTATACTTCGCTCGCGACTTCGCCCGCGTAACTTTAATATAGTATAGGTGAATTACAAACATACAAAAATACAATTTTTCTCTCTTTATAATATTACTACTAGGTGCCCGCGACTTCGTCCGCGTCCGATCGTTACCAAACTTCACAGGATTACCCGCTGGACTAATCTGAAGGTTGTCTTAAAATTTCATCAAAATCGGTTCAGCGGTTTAGGAGTCCATAGGGAACATACATACATACAAACACACACACACACACACACACAGTATAGATATAATGTAATGATTACGGTTTTTTATGTTCCTACGCAAATTATTCATTATCACTTTTTTTTTAGAACAATGACAAAATTATAAATATTTATCGCGTGATTTATCGAGGTAATGAGAAAGAATGATCCAAGTAATAAGACAGTAGGTCAAAGGTGCGTAAACTCCGTTCAATCAGACACCTATTAGTTAGATAGTGTGGTATTGGCATTATGTGTAGAGCGTCATTCTACACGTGTTTAATGATATTAAATCGGCAGAGCGAATCACCCTAGTCAATTCCGACAGATGTCTAACAATTTGGTCCTTACAATTGTTCGCATCACATTTTTGTTATCTCTCTGTTGTGTAGAATTCATGTCTTTTGGAAATAGAATTATTTATTTGCGTTAAATGGGAGTACAATTCAGATTCCAATTAAAAGTTAATGTCCTATACATATTCTTTCATTCGCATGGGAGTAGAAATTTTTATTTGATTATTTAAATTATAAATAATTATTTACACAAATTATAAATTCAAGTCGCTGCCCGCGTTTGTCGGTCTGTAAATCCGCTAACTCCTCCTAAACCATGCAATGGATTAGATGCGGTTTTTCACTAATAGAAAGAGCGTTAAACAAGCAAGGTTTTTATATTTAATTTGCAGAATAAAATGCGCCCGTCCTATGCCAGAAGTATGCAGGTCGCTAATATAAAATGTCAAGATAACCGAAAATGCTCATCTACCGAAATTATGTTCTATTGGGAACTCCTTATAGTAGAGTATTTACTCGGTAAATACTTTTTTAGTAGAGTATTTCTAATAGAGTACATTTTATATTTATATAATGCATTTTTTCTATATATGGTAAATTAGCATATTGTACCTATATCGAGGCTTGCGGCCATGGGGATCTACTACTACGATTTTCTATGTTTCTTAAATACTGGTATGGTCTATATTTTGTAGGATTTTTTGCAATGTAACACCTATTTTGTGGCTATTAATTATATAGACATAATCACAACTATAATGTATATTAGTTAACAATATTTATTACTGTTTTCATTAAGATAAAACGTAAAACGTCTCTATCTTGAAAATGTTCAATTGAAACGGCATCCAGACAAATTGGGACCAATGCTTGCAAAAAATTGCTCTTTTCTTTGGAGCCTTATTTGTTTGGCGAGCCGTCCGCTCTAAGAAGGGTCTCCTGGTAATATTTCGCACGGGGTGTGATAAATAGACAGACGCGACGATATTAAAACGGTTATTTCGTTGAGAGGTTGGGTGAGAAAAAAATATTTTAGTTATTTCTAGGTAAGATGACTGCTAGTTTGAAACATATTTTTGTTTTTAGATTTGTGGCGACCTCCTTTAAGTTACCTATTTGGAACTTACGTTTTAGTTTCCGTGTCATTCTTTCAAATGAAGAAGCACGGAAACGAGAGACAGTCGGCCTTCAACACTGCTACAGAAAGCACGCGCTTTCTCGCCACTCAACAACACAAACGCCCATCGTGCGTAATGTAAAAACGCCCATTCGTGCGTTTCTCCAAATGTATAAATGTATATAATAAATGTGTGTAAATATGTAAATAATTAATGTGGAGTCCTTTTCATCCCACAGATTGAAAGTATAATAATGCAGCATTGTACTTCGGTGAATATAAAATAAGTACTTAAAAATACTTATTTTAAAACTTAGGATATTCTATAATGAAATCTGCTATGTCTATAATAATAGTATTATAAATGCGAAAGTTTGTATGTTCGTTACTCATTTACGCAAAAACGTCTGAACGGATTTGGATGAAATTTGGCAAACAGATAGTTTACTGCCTGAATTAACATAGCATACTTTTTTATCCTGAAAAAATGTTATGTTTTGCTGTAAGTTTCAAGTTGTCAGCGCGTTGCGGACACAGCTTAGTAGTTTTATAAAGTACACTGTACACAGAGTAATATGAGCATGCAAATATTTATTTAATAACTAATAATAATAATAATAATAATAGATCACATGCGATGCAACATCTCAATACCTGTTAGAAGCAGCAGAATAATGTTTCGCATATTGATTTTTTTCATGTGACCGGCTAACAATTTAAGCAGAAGTATGAACGGAAGCCATCGCCAACAGTTCCATTAGAAGAGCCAATGTTTACTCTGCTCAGCTGACTTCTTAAACTACCAATTAGTACACTCGCGCACTGCGGGATCCGCACGCTGCGAAGTCGAGACGAGAAAAACTAGACACTCGGCGAAAGCTGTCCTCGTATCGGATCAATTAACAATTCCCACACTCAATGTCCTATTCGATGCAGGTTCTCATACATCTTCGGTACAATCAGTTCGATAGATTCATTGATTGACAATTCATCACTGTGATGAAAACATCACACATGGCCGTAGCCTTAACGAGAGAATCGCGCGCGGTCGCAGCGCACGCCGGCTTACTCGCGAGTTACGTGTACCGGGGACTGCCGAAGGCGACCGGCAAGGGAGGGGGGACTTAAAGGGATAGGGGAGAGAGGGGATATCACGCCTGCGCACCGCTCCCGCGCACTACCACCCAGTATTGACCGAACGACGCCTCCTTCCCACATTTCACATCCTTAACTAGGTACTACGAATGTTCCTTTGGAAAAATCCCCCAATTCTCTACGTGCGATTGAGATAACCCACGTCTTTATAATCCACTAACAGCCAATTTGATACACGCTCGTCTGCCCCACGGTGTATTGACGACTAAGCAATTCTTATGACGATCTATTTAAGATAGTTTTCATTAATCCTCCCTCAGTTTTCTATCGTCAATAAATAAGTTACCAATTTTTTTTTTTTAATAATCCGTAAGAAAACTTTTCTGTTATATTTCCAAACTTCGGTCGCCTGAAGGGTTAATCAACCAAATTAATTTCGGTAAATATTGAAATGTAACCTTAAATCCAGGGGAAAGCCAAAAGGCTCCATTTTAACTAGTCCTGAGCCGAAAACTAATTAAATAAAAATTAATAAAGACACCTATTTAATTATAGGTCCATTAAATATGTTTTTATAACAAAAAGAAGTCTATTAAAATTGATAACATCTTGTGCCATTTTGTGCCCGTAATGAAAGAGAAAAAATCGCTAAGTAATGATATACTTTGTTATTGTTTCTTTAAGTCTGCCCTTTATTGGTCTAGCCAACAAGTCGCGCAACCCACTTGGACCCACACACGCAGTTGGTGACGTCAACGATATTGTCAACGAGATACCCGCAAGAGATTAATTAAAGAGAAAGATAAGTACACGCAGAGATAAATTTTATCTTGTTTTGCTTTAACGAGTCTCTTGGAATTTTTGCCATTAACTCGCCTAAGAGTTGGCTGTAGCTTGATATTTTGAAAATATAACTTAGCATTTATATGTGTATAGATAAATATTAAAATCATAAATATTTAAAATAAAATGTTGATAATGTTTCTAATGGTTGTAAACGCAATTTAAGCTGAAATTTTTTAGGTCTGAAAGATTAGACACACTGTTCTAGGCATAAAGCTAATTTAATATGAAATTTAGTCATAATGCGATTTTTTTTCCCCTCTACGCATTAATTACACCTATCTAAAAGGGTTAATTTATCATTCATCAACATTCAAATAATTCCGCCAATTTGTAACATTAGCGCCATCTCGCTTTAGTAATATTCACTACAAATTATTTTGTCGTTGAGATACTTTTAGTTCACAGAGTATATTATAGATGTCCTGAAACCGTGTTTTTTAAAATTTCATTACTTTAGAGCTGGTGCATGACTTAACTTCTGTTTAAATTACGAAAAATATTTTCCAGATTAATGTGTTTGTATGATCCTCAAGAAAATTGAAAAATATTAATATGCAGCCAATTTTTAAGTGTGTCGCTGTTGGTGTGAAAATAAATGCAAAAAGGTGATCCAAATTTCCTCATGAACCAACTAGTTGGTCTGGGTCATAAGTCAAGTAATTATTAAAAAAATATAATATTTCAAAAACAAAAATCATCAATATTTTTTATTTTGTCCACCTAAAATAACAGATGTGATAATTTTTTAATACTAACTGGTGCCCGCAACTTCGTCCACGTTGAAAAACGAAAAATATAACACCTGAGAAATGCGCGACATCTTTATCGTTGTGACAACGGTGGCGACGACGAATTTTTCTATATTTTTAGAGGAATCCTCGAGAATCTGATAAAAATATCCTATTATGTTAATCCAGGTAATAAACTATTTGTGTGCCAAAGTTTATACAAAACTGTTAATCTTATTTTCATTCTCTCATATAAATAATATTTGCATATGAATAGTGAATAAATTATTTCCACTCTTCCTAGTATCCAAGAATGAAATATTTTTCAATGGCCTGACCGTGATTTAGGAATGATTGGAGAAAGTACAACAAAAATGTACTTTCTCCAATCATTCTTAGTGGAACAAAATCAAGAAAATAATGTTTTCAAAGTTTATATTATTTAATTTGACTCAACTATTACATTACAACAAAATTCAATAAACTACACTTACATCATAAAGAGAACAAAAAAGAAACCTAAGTGGCTTGTTGCGTGCACATCTTCATGTCTTTTGTAAACAACTGAAGAAGCTGTTTTCGGATTTCAAATGTTATAACAGCTGCTGCCATTCCTGTATTTAAACTATCCACACCTTTCTGGAGAGGAATGTTCAAACGAACACCATTATTATTTACTGCCAACCTACAAAAAACAATAATATGTTACAAATTCTAAAAAAAAAAGATGTTTTTTATGACCACAATTATACACTGACTAATTTCTTCCTATAGACTTCAAGGGGAAGGCTTTGATGTGTTTTTCAATGAGAGTGAAGGGTTCAAGAATTAAATCTGTTTAATTGAATATGGGTTTTAACAACAGAGTAAATGTAAATATGAAAGTATGAAAGTATTATATTTGTTGTTGTTAATCTTTTTAAGTTTAAGTTGGTTTGTGTATGCTTGTTTTAATGGATGACGATAAACCATTTGTCATCAAGCTTGTTGCGAACCTTTGCAAAGAAAAAAAAATGAGAGAAAACCGATATATTATCAAATACAACATTAGAAACTAATGGTTAGCACATTAAATATGCAAAATATTAATAATAATTTAAAAAATAAAAAATTAGCATGACCTTCTGAAGGTTTGTATTTACACTATATTTATATTATGTACTATATTCCCAGTCTTACGTATGCTTGCCAGACGTGGACATACAGCAACAAAACAAAAACAAAACTAGTAAACTGTCAGAAAGCCATGGAAAGGAGCCTTCTAAAAATAAAATTAAAACACAAAATAAGAAGCGAATCAATACGAAGAAGGACCAAACTAATAGACGTGCTAAGTTACAGTCAGAGGTTAAAATGGCGATGGGCTGGCCACATAACACGGTACAGTGATAAGCGATGGACTATAGAAGCGACAAAGTGGAAAGGACCTATTGGGAAAAGACGAAAAGGACGACCGATGAAAAGATGGAGCGATGACATATAGCTACAGCAGGAAAGAATTGGACCAATCAAGCTAAAAACAGAGAAGACTGGATCAAACTGGAGGAGGCCTATACCCAAATAGGGGTTCCTATCCAAGAAAATCACGATGTACATAAACATGTAAATGAACAATAGATGTAAATTGTGTAAATAATGTATTCATAGTAATAGAAAATTAAAAAATATGTAATATTTAAGTGATGGGAAACAATAAAGGCTTTATTATTATTATTATATTCCCAGTATATTTTACTTTTCTTATCTCACCTATAACTCTCCTCACTAATTCCTTCAGTTTCACCTCCAATGACAAGAGTAATGTGTTGTAAAGAGGAATAATCAACACTATAATAAGGCATCACCGGTATTTGCAATGTATTGTATTTATCATCAACGCTGTTATCTTCGTTGATTCTCGCATTGCTGTCTGCCACAAAAATTGAAGTGCCCTGTTCCAAAATGCCTAAAATGTCTTCCCACTGTATGGAATTGTATATGGGAAGTCTAAAGTGGGCGCCTGCAGCACTTCTTATTACTTTCGGGTCCCATAAATCTACACATCCTGAAATAAAGAAATATAATTATGTATTAATCAATAATATAAATCATCAATTGAGTAGTGCTGGTTTAACTAAATGATTGATTAGTTTCTCATCTATACAAATATAAAGAGAGAAAATTTGTATATTTGTAATGAATAAATTCAAAAACTACTGGACTTTCCCTTCATGTCGCATTGTCTTTGGACATCCTGTAGAAAGCTGCATTAACAGCAAGTAACATAGGCTATATTTTATAAAGTTACGCGGGCGAAGTCGCGTACAACAGCTAGTATGATATACAGGCAAAACATTTAAGTAATGCAAGGGTAACTTAAAGCAACAAAATTAACTTTTTGCACATATACAAACAGTACTATTTTTTAAATTCGACGACCCTGTTGGATGAATTGGTAAGATTGCTTGCCTAACGTCTCAGGGGCCCCGGGTTCGATTCCCGGCGGGGTAAACTTTGGAAATGACCTTTTCAAAATTGACTCTACTCTGGATTTGGAAAGTAGTGCCAGGGCACACTGCGTGTTGCATTTGGGCAGCCCGTCTGGCGGCAGTAACCACCCCTATGGAAGACCAACGTGAAATAACAGCATATGTGCTGTTGTGCTGTGCTTATCTCTTATCTTTAATCCTTCTATGGTCGCTAGCGCACTTGCAACTATGGCGTTGCTTGTGTTATAGGCGACAAAAAAAATATAAGTGAGTATAAAGATTTAAAAAATCCTTGCAAAATTTTTACCTTTCGTGAGTAGCACCTTTTCACAGCCCACACCAACAGCTGTTCTAAGTATGGCTCCTAAATTGCCCGGGATTCGGATATTGTCGCAAATCAAATGAAGAGGCAGCGGTTTTGAGATTATTCTTACATTCTGTGGCTTTGGCATTTCAAACACACCTATAAAAAATACAATAAAATATAGAATAAATAGAAATTCAATTCAATAATAAAGTACCTACCATTCGATCACTGGTTAGTAACAGGTCAAAAAGTAATTAGCATATCTTAATCCTAATCTATACTAATATTATAGAAAGAAGATTTGTATGTTTGTAATGAATAAACTCAAAAACTACTGGATCGATTTTGAAAATTCTTTCACCTATAGAAAGCTACATTATCAGCAAGTAACATAGGCTATATTTTATAAAGTTACGCGGGCGAAGTCGCGTGCAACAGCTAGTGATATAATAAATGCGAAAGTTTGAATTAACTTGTAAATGCATATTACTTTTGTGTTTATCATAACATAAGATGCGAAGTTAAATAATTAAATAAATTAATAAAATTTAGAACCTCTGAAAACTTACCAAATATACCAGAGGGTGTATCAACATCTGACCATAGTTCCATCTCCTTGTAAGATATTTTATAAATTTGTACCCCAGTTTTGGGTAAAAAGGGACGCAAGTTGATCAAATCTTCCAATCGGCTAAAAAATATGTACAGCAAAGGACACTTTGCTTCCAAACCATCAACAATCAACCTCCAACCTTCGACGAGAACTTGACCAGACTTGACTCTGTCCTTTTTATTCTTCAACTTTACAAGAAGAGTACTGAAATAATTGTTTTAAAATCACATTAATTTAAATGCTCATTGAATACAAAAAAAATTTAAGTTCAAAATTATCCAGACATACAAATAAAATATTATCTGCAGAATCTGTGGATATTCAATTTGTGGATCCAGAGACTCCAGCCAAATGACACAACAAACTTTGACAGTGTTTGTTGGCATCTAGTGACGGTAACCTACTTCTATGAAATAAGAGCAAATGTGCTGTTCTGTTTCAAGGCCAGAGCATAATCCCTTACACTTTTTACGGACCTCACAATACCTTATCAGAGTTGCTAGCACATTTATAATCTTTCTGGTGTTCTATAGTATCAGCGTTATATTTTTTTTTAAATTATCTTTAAGTAAAAGCTTACATATGTACATGAAACAAATATATTTCAATTTGTTGCTTGGGCTATAAGTGACTATAGAATTATAATAGTTTTAAGTACAATTATTATCATAAAGTGGCATATTGTACATCCCCATTATGTTGCATGTATTATAGTTGATGGTAGCCATCTACCTAGAAAAAAGGGGCATTTTTACGTTAACGGTGGCAGGCAGTCTAGTTAGCTACCATCATCTAAAAATAATCTTATTAATATTAAGTAATCTTTATTTAATAGATAAGGAAACTTTCCATGGATACATTTGATAAGCATTCTTTGAATAATATTAAAAAAGATAAGTTACCTTGTTCGACCATCGTTGTCTTTCAATTTTTCATAAATGAACTGATTGTTATCATCAAAAACTTTTTTTTGACTGAGGTAGAATTTTCTTTTTTTTGTAGCCTCATCTCTATTTTCCTTAATTTCCTTGGATTTTTGAGGAGAATTTTGTTTTTCAACTTTTACATTTTGTGCCATTTCATTTTCATTTTTACATTTTTTGTCAGGAACTTCAACTTTATCCCCAACATCCCTTCTTGACTTAGTATCCAAAGTTATAATTGTTTCTTTTTTTAAACTGACCTTTGACTTAGGTTCCAATTGAATTTCAAATGGTAATGTAACTTTACTTGGATTTCTTTTCATCCAGCGTGCGTATGAACGCAATGCAATTGCTTTTTGCGCTTGAAAATGGCAAACAGCAACAGGCATGAATATTCTTCTAATACTTTGTAGGGACATTATTTATACAAAAACAAATACAATACTTATGTTAAAATTATAAAACTTGATTATGAATTTGTTTCTCATACATTCAAGCATTAAATAAAAATAACATAACAATACAATACTCGCTAGAAAGTATATAATATAATATGCTCCTCGATACAAATACAATATAACCTAAAAGAAACTCAACTGAAAATATTGGTGGAAGATACAACACAGACGCTTCATTTACAATATTCCACAGACTAAATCGTTACCACTAAAATCGGTCAACCATATTGATTCAAAATATGCGTAAAAAGAATATAAGAACATAAAATTATGTTCTTATAATTTTATAATAAGAACATAATTTTGCAGTTTTCTTATACTGGATATTTTAATAATTTAAGTAGTACTAGTATGTATATTATCTGCTTATTATATTATAAATATTTTTTCTTATCTAAAAAGGTAATTTTTCATCAGAAGCAAATAAAATTTTTAACCATAGCTAGATAATTTGCAAACAACAGTAATTATTCTGAATGTTTGATTAAATATATCACAGTTTCTAGATATTTAAAATAAATTGATCACAATTATATTATAAAGTACTTTGTGATCACAATGTCTCAAGAACCGCTAACTATTCAAAAAAAAAAAATCAAATCGACACTGCTTAATATGTAAAATTTCGAAATGATATCTGTTTAAGTGGTCTGTGGTTAATAAGTCTATGTTTTTAACAGCTTCAAATGTATGATCTGTGATCTCAATTCTCATATATATATAATATAATATAATATCTATCTATCTCTATCACAGACCTATCACTCCTATCAGTCAACAACTGTCAACAACACTCAACCAACAGTCAGCTGAAGAAAAATCTGAATATCTTTATTATAATTGCGTAGTATTTATTACATTTATTTTTAAACAACTACCTAGATAAAATGGCTACAGGGGTAAAGCCTCGAGATGAAGAACCTACGCTCACGCGTTCAGATCTTGAAGCCATTCAAGATGCTATGAAAAATAAGAAGTTTCGAGAAATGTTAGCCGAATATTGTGAGGAAGTACGTGACCCGGCTAATCAAGCTTTATATCAAAAAGAAATGACCCAATTGGAAAAAGAGCGTGGGTACGACGTTACATTCATCAATCCCAAAGGGAATTATGTCATTAAAACCAGTGTCGCAGGCGACAGAAAAGCGTTTATAAATATCTGCACGAATGATAATGTCGGTAAACCGTCCTACCAGATTCAAGAGGTTAACGGCCAAAAAGGAATGAATTGGCAAATACCATATTCTATGCTGCCTCCGAGAGAAGATTTCGACAGTAAGAGGCAGCGTTGTGTTATATACGATGTCGTCTTCCATTCTTATACTTTGCGCATGGCGGAAGTCAATAAACAATTTAGGGAATTAGTAAACAAAACCGCCTTGGACGGATTGAGGAAGGCATATAATATACAATTAGATGGAAATAACTTGCGTTTCCCTAAATCATTGTACAAGGGTCTTGTTAATTCTGCTGTTATCAGAAAAGAGGATCCAAATTTTAAACCACCTACAGAAGAAGAGGCTGACCGCCTCTCTGAGGATGTAATGAGCAAGTTATATCCGCAGCATAATTACACTTCAAATAACATCAATATAAATAAGGAAAGTAATGATAGTTCACAGAAAAAGAAAACAAAACCTAAAGTGAAAAAAGAGTTACCTCACTCATCTCACAGTGGATATACTGTACCAAGATACATTATAAAACAACAAAAAAGTGTAGAGCTCCAAGATTTCACCTACAATAAAGACTGCAAACAGTATTCAGCGATACCTACTCAACTTGTTGTGGAAATAAATCTTCCACTTATGTCATCAACTAAAGACTGCATTCTCGATGTCAAAGAAAGATCTTTAAGTTTAACTTCTGAAAAACCAGCTAAATATAAACTCAATATTCCTCTCCCCTATTCTGTGAATGAGGAATGTGGCAGTGCCAAATTTGATAAAACGAAACATTTATTAATTGTAACATTACCAGTGATTAAGAAAAATTATACCAGTGAAAATCCCAGTTCTTTAAAAATTGATAGCGGTGTTGAAAGTGAAGAAACTTCAAGTTCTCAAAGCGATGAAGACAATAGTAGAGACAATTTGATTGTTGAAATACCTGAAACTTCTAAAAACACTCCTGTTTGTAAAACGGCTGAGTTGAGAAGTCCTAGTTCTGATGTTAATTCATTTTTTGATCCCTCCATTGCCTATGTCTTGCCTTCTTACACACACAATATTTTGGATGATAATGTAGCATTCACTTTCCATGTTAAAAACACAGAGCCGAACTCCGTTTGTGTGCAGAAGAATAAAAATGAAATTTATATAAAATTTACAACAATTGGTTCTGGTTTTGTTCCTGCATATTATGGAGCAATTATTGCTTTCATTGAAGATATTCAATTTGGTAATGCAGAAGGAGAAGCATGGGACAACAATGTCATATTGCAGTTGGAACTTGCAGGAACAATTCCCAAGCAATTTCAAATTGGTTTAACTAAAGATTCAATGACTTGTGAATACTTTGATATGTCCCAAGTTGAAAGCAATAAGCCAGAAAAAGAAGATTATCATAATGTTAACAATGAAAAATTGTCTCCCATCGTTGAAGTTACAAATTTGGGTCATGAAACAAATATTGTTGTTTCTTCTAACGATTTAGAAATTGATGAAGATGACATGTCTCCCATTTCATCCGAGGAGAAGGAAATTGTGTGGATCGAAACTAATAACTCTTCGAGCAGTGCAAAAAGTATTCTACGCAAGTCTATGACGCGTAGTTTCTCCGAATCAAGTGTAGGAGATATTGCATCGTCAGTTGATTACATTAGCTCAGACTGCATCCCAGAAGAATCTAGTTTGAAGAAAACTGTTAGGTTCAATGATGTCATTGCCAGACAATTTTATAGGTAAGATATGATTGATCTTAATGTCAACATCTATCAATCAAAGTTTATCTTTATCTTTCAATGTATGCAAGGAAAATTTTATAGTGATGTGTATTTTTACTTAGCAATAACATAATCATATAAACAGATTGTGTAATCATTCTATTTTTTACATTTTACTATTTTTTACAATATGAACATATTTTTCTTTTAGATACAATTCATCAATTGAAGGTCAAAAAAAGAAAAATCAACGGAAAAAAAGTAAAAAACGTAACTTAGAACGGCGTAAAAGTGAAAGTGAAGCTGAAGATGAAATATCAGGGTCTGAGGTAAGAAAGTTTAGCTTACATTTTTGTACTTTGAGTTTTTTTTTAAGAATATCTAAATAAACTGGAAAAAAAAAAAATTCTGCTGTGTGACTGCAAATATTAATAATTTTTAAATTTGTTTTCTGATCAATATTTCTAAAGAGATTAGCTATTGAATACAATACAATTGAATGGACTAGGTATGTTTTCTACAAATAAAAAAAAAAACAAATATAATATATCATAGCAACAATTTTAATATTATCCAATTTTAGTTTTGCTGCTCTAAAAAATATCAAGAATTTAATATTGGTAAAATACTAATGTCTAACATTGTTTTTATCCATTTAAATTCTGAAGTAATTATTTTTTGTGTAAATAAAAATTGAACTGAAATGTTTTGTAACATTTGTAATAAATGAAAAATCTCAATATTATAAAAGTACATTTTTTTACAAGAATTACTTAACAATAAGGATTCGATATTATTATGGACGCCGGGTCTTATGAGATTCTTATAAGAATTTAAAACAACTTCTAACAGTTACAACAGTACTACGTACAGTACAGAGTTAACTCTGTACCTCGCAGGATTGCGATGCCCCTGATTAAAATGATATAAATATTGGTTTTATAAATAATATTGTATTAGTTTATTTAAACAACATTTAAATAAACAAACATATGAACCATTTAAAACAAAATTAAGCTGTGTGGTACACATGTAAATTATCTTGTAACATCTTTCTGTTTTGTATAGACAATATGATACAATAGAAGTGTTAATTGTATAATAACCATATTTATTTGTGTTTACAGACATCGAAGCCAAGACTGAAGTCTGCATTGAAACAACGACACGACAGTGGCCTCGCAGACACGTCTGACGCAGAGACTGAACCTAAAAATACCACCATTGAATCTGACATAGGCTGTGACACTGCCAGTAATGATGAGTTATTCGAACATGTTGGAAATAAACATAATATTTTGAACATTGTTAACAATGATTATAAGAAGTCTGATCCTGCCATTTGGGAGTCGGTAAATACTAGTAAGAAATCAAAGGATGTCCGAGAAAAATCTGAAGTGTTGACATCAGAAAATATTGAACACAACACTGACCTGTACAATCCAGACAAACTGAACAAGGGTCAATATTTAGAGGTGTTGTTTAAGAATGATCTCATTTTTGATTTGGACATGTGAGATTTGCCATTTTCATGTTAATATCTTTTGAAAAGATACTTGTACACTATTACACAAAATATAATTCGCTTCGATGCATATTTGCATAGTTAATTTGTCCTAATTGTCTAACAAACATATTATATGAAATTTTCACTTATAAAACTCATATGAAATATTTTGAGTTATAAAATGTTGCTGAAATTTAAGGGTGTCTATACGAAATCCATCAAAAACCAATATCTTGCGGTTCATTTATTGGGTAATCTGTCACTTATGAAAACAAGTTTTTAATTTATATAGGTAAATAAATCCCTTAACTACAGTTTATTAACGCTTGAAAATGAAAATTATCTTTTTTACCTCTTCTAGTGATCTATTTCCCAAAAGCATTTTTGAGAAAACGGCTAAAACAGTGTCTGTTTCGGTAAGTAGATCTAAATAATTAGAGCATTTAAAAACCAATAAAATTACTTGCAGACGGCCTATAAAGTCTATTTTAATTTGTTGTTGCAAAATATTATTTGTATTTTGCCTTATTGCAAAGACACAAGGCTCAAAATGGCTTCGCTTTTGTATGTTGCAAAACTTGGTCCTACTTGATTGGACTGTTTGTACCAAGCAGATGTACTCGTCCACAACTTCGAGTGTTGAATTCCCAACTGTTATCGGGATGGGCACAACAGGGACATAGACATTAGACATAAATACAAATACGATCATAACATTCAAATCGCAACGCGAGAATGTATAGGCGTCCTTAATTTACCTAACTGCAAATTGATATAACTCTGAAATGTCTTATATCTAACTTTATTCTAAATAATTGTAAGAAAATAACACTTCATTAGTGAACATTCATTTTAATTCTACTTATGTAAAGTTTTTTATTAGGAACAATACAAAGCGTCCTGCATACAATATATTATTGTTCACTCCCAATCTTTTTATTAAGCCATTACAAGAGCATTTAACCTTTAGACAGTTTAAATGTAATCTTTCTGAACTTTGGTGATATATAGTTACTTATTATTTTGCATTATTAGATTAGTTACTTTAGAATTTTATTTATTTATTTAAATTTTTCTTAGATATTTCACTGTAAAACATATTAAATATGTTTAAAATATACTACTCAAAACAAAACCAGGCCTACCTGGTTTTTGTTATGTAAAATGAAAATGTATATGTCATTTTGATGACTAGAGATGTGTTTAATGTAAGGTTCCATTAATCATTTAAACATGGCAATAGATAAAAATTCTTTATTTTCAAAAATACGAACAAAAACTGAAAAAATCGAAATTAACCCTTAAAAAAGTAAATTACATTAAAAAGTAGTTACATTTTTGATTTTTGTCACTTTAACAACTTAATGGTTATACGGGGGGTATCCTTAGTAGCGGGTGGGTCTACCTCTGCTACATACGCACTCTCTGAGGCTATTTGGAACGCTCTCAATCAAATGGGTAATGTTTTCCTTTGGTATCTGCTCCCAGCAGACTTTCAAAGCGTTTGTGAGTTCCTGTTGACTGTTAACTTCACTGTAATTCTCTTTGAGGCTTCTTTTCAGTTGGTCCCATAAATGTTCAACTGGGATGAGATCGGGGCTCATCGCAGGCCATGGCAAAACTGTGATGTTGGCGTCAGAAAGTGCTCTCTGAGTGAGACGGGCTCGCCCTCTTGCAGCAATACCACTGCTCTTGAAGCAGTTTCAAGTGGGTTTTTGCCTACCCACTTGAGATTTAACACTAGACGATGTTGTTTAAATTAATGATAAAGAATTTACAAACTTGGTCTAACCCATATATATAAACAAGTTGAAAGTTACATACATATAAACAATTTTTGCGAAGAAGTCGAGGTGGGCCCTATTTTGTTTTGAGTAGTTTATAAGTACCGAATGTTTTCTGTAGCAAAACAGAAGATCTCTGCAAAATGTTTTATTGAAGGGACTTATTTTTTGTGTAATAAATAACTTAGTCCTCCATATAATGTTTGGACTATTCAGTGTTTTTTAATTGCTTGTATGAAATTGGTATACTAATTAGGTTTATATTTTGTTTCTTGGAGTGACAAAATTAAATATTGCACATAAAGAATGTTTACTTTTTATTGGTATTAAAATTTATATTATTTTACAGCTATGTTTATGGCAATAATTTTAAATAAAAAAAATCTTATTGAATGTCAATTATATATGTTAAAAATCATGAATCATGTAGTACTAAAAGAATGCATGTATTTAAAGTTTTTAGACCGTTTGGTATTTATTAAACCTGAAAAACACTTTTATCAGCAATTTTTAGTGTTGTGAATTTTATAAAAGAATTCTATTCTACATAATATTAAAAACAAAACTACTTACATCTCAACTGCAAATATTCACTCTATACAACACTGCCTATACTCTACACTAGAGTATATAAGCATTTAGCCATTCTTTTTATGCTTTGCATCTCCAATGGTCCATATGTGAATTCTCCATATCCAAGTTGTCATTTTTCATCAAACTCAACTTTTAACAAGCAAAAAATTGTACTGCTGTGTTTCAGTGCTTGAATGAGTTATAACGAAAGTTATTTTTATTCTTTAATGGTCGCAAGATATCTTTGGGCTTTAGTAGCCACTAATCTTTAGTACTGGCAGCCTGGCTATACAGTCTCTAAAATTCATTCTGCACCACATCCCCGAAACTTGAGCACCTAAATCGCTTCTCTGTTGTTTTGAAAACATTAAGAAAGTCTCAAATGTTGGAATATCTTCCCCAATGAAGTTTATATATATTATATGTAGTTAAGTGTTTTTTATGTATATGTAGAAAGTTCTAATTTGTAATATCTGGCTTTTTTTATTTCGAAGTGCTCTCGAAACCTTGGAAAGTATATCAGTCAATATGCATTATTATACTATTAAAATAAAATCAAGTGATTTTTTAAAGTAAATTTATTGTAAATTTCACATTCATCCCTAATGAGAACAGTGAAAAAATGTATTGTGTAGTTTGTGTGAAGTTTTTTTATAAATTAATAATAATAAACATTTTGTTATATTTCAATAACACAGTTAAGGATTTTTGATATTATTGGGAATAGGTATACAATAATATGCTCACCTAGACAATATTCATTAAGAATTAATGCATTTTGTGTAGTACAAATTAGTATACTGTAAGACATTTTAGCCTAAATGTATCTAGTTGTAATTTTAAATAGCACAGTGGTGTGACAAATAGCATGCACATATATTTGCACTTTTTTATGACGCATGCAAGTAGCATTCGGGTTATATTCATTTAAAGTAATGTATTTTACAGTTAATTTTGAAAAGTGCAAATTTTAGTGCCTTCTTTACACGTTACATCTGTTGTTGATTATGTCGGAAAGCGGAAAAATGATTTTTTTAAATGCCAATATATGATTTAGGCAAAATAATTTCGAAAATTTATAAATCTCGACTGTTGCGTGTATTAAATACCAAGATGAAAATTGAAATTTTGTAAAACAGTTGCCCTAAACAATGACATAAGTCTTTCTACATTTACCTACTTTTAAAGTATATAATCTTTTGAATTTTCAAAGAAGTCATTGAAATTAAAATGCAAAATGTTTTTGCGATTATTGATGGTTTAGTTTTTGGTCCAGGGCTTTCATTGTAATATGTTTATTTTATATTCATAATACAAAAAATATACCCATCCTATATTATTTATTATACAATTCCAGGTATTTAGTCGGCTTGTTATTTATTATTTATTAATTGGTAATTTAATTTAAAGAAACGTTTACAATACGATGTTAACACGAACGATTAAGTTCTATTTGTTATCAGTAAAAATCGATATTGCGATAACTTCATGTCAGGTGTAGGGGAAGGGAGGGCAAGATGGAAGGTTTAATTTAACGACATAATAATACCAAAATGATCAAATATAAATCTTTTATTTTAATCAGTCATAAAAGGTAACCTATTAAACTACAAAACATTTTAACTAAAAATAATTAATATTTAGTAAATCAGCTGATATGACTCATAAAGCTAAACTATGGAAAATTCCATCTTGCCCTTACCCTGAAAGCAAAACGGAAAGCTTGAATGGGCAAGATGGAATGTTTGAGATAATCTTACATTTCACAGTTGGCACACAGGAAACAACCATTTTCAGTATCGGTGCACAACTCATGTGCCCAACCATGACAAGATGAGCATTCCAACCAGTCTTCGGTGGGGGGTTCGATGTATTTTTCACCGCAAAACTGGCAAAAGACATCTTGTTTTTTCAGAACCACTTGTCGCCACAAGTAGCACAAGTAGCACACGCGTTCTGCACAGTAGCACTTTTTTCGTAGGCAGTGCAAACAAGTCTTGCAATGTCGAACTCTTCCAGGATGATTCTTTTGAAAAGTGTCTATGGTTTGCTCAAAGGCCACTTTAAATAAGCGGTAAACTGACACATCTAGTGGCTGAAGCTTGTGGCTCGTATGCGGTGGAATGCTGACCATGTTTACATTTTTTTTTTGCTATATTTTAAACCTTCAAGATTTTGATGGATTGTGTGATTGTCTAAAATCAATACAGCCGCCTATTGCTGTGTGCGTCGCGACTCGCGCGCCTTGTCACAGTTCGGATTTTTTTAAATAGGTAAATGTTGACCGAGTTTTATTTAAATTCTAACCTATCAAGTAGTATCAAGTATTGAGATAGTATTGTTTTTATCTATTTATGTTTTAATGAAAAATTACATTAATACATTAAATTTTGATTTACATTAAAAAAAGATCATCACCAACTGTTCAAATAAAAAAAAACTTGAGAACTTGATAATTCCTTAAATTTCTATTTTATTGGATGTTTTCAGACAAAAATTTGGAAACAAATTTTTAATTTAATGTATGATTTTACTTATTGTCATAAACAATGCATTTTATTTGAAGATTATTGTTATTATAATAATTATTAGAGGTTGAACCTAACGAAGTGTCACCGAGAAGTATATAATGCATTAAGTTGTTTTCATGTAATGTTCAACTTACTAAACTTATGATTTTGTGATGTTAATATAATTATTAGAACACATTGTTCTTTTATTCATATATGTTATGATGAATTACCTTATGATTATTTGTATAAGACAAACTCGGCAGGCTGACATTCCACTTGACGGTGGCTTTCCTTATAAACACAACAAACAACAAGGCTCTTATAAAAGATAAAACACAACAGCACACGTGCTTTCATTCCACGATTATCTCATGCTGCTCAGTGTAAGACTGCAGAACGCAATGTGCCATATTATTTAGTATCCATAGACATAGAGTGGACAACTCTCCAGAAAGTGGTAATAATACCTCTTTCCTGTAAGTCTGTAGTGACTTTGATGACCAATCACAAATTATAGAACTTCTAGCCCCACAATCACTTCGTCTCTCACACACTTTTCTGCCCGTGTTTACTTTACAAGTGGACAGAGAACGCTCAGTTCATTTTCTATGCCTATGGTAGCATCTAAATACTTATAGGTACGTATTTGCTGTTGCCACACGCTTTCCTCTAGAACGAGTATCTTTTGCTAAAGTACATTCATAGAAAGGTTCAATTCAATGTACGAGTATGCTAATTGTACCTATCTCAAATTCGCCTATAACAAATAATTAACAAACAAGCTCTGTTATCCCTTACTCACTCACCAAATCACAACAGCACACATGCTGTTATTTTTACAGTGATCTTCTGTAAGGGGATGGAAACTGCCGCCAGATTAGTATGGACGATTCCTTGGGAACAGTACTTTTTACTGGATGAAAGGTACCATGTCCTTTCTTGTATCCCTGACAACGTGTATGCAAAATTTCATGATGATCGGTTGAGTAGTTAAGGCATGAAAAAGTAACAAACTCACGCATTTATAATATTATGTAGGAATTGTTATCTCATCGGAGAAATGTGTGCACATGCGTGCGAGTCTTACATTTCTATCTCATCTTTCTATGTGTGACTTGATCTAAAAACCCTGCATACATTGTTATCATAGATTTAGGATGTCATACATAATATTCAATGTCTATTGTCATGATAAATATCTCTCATATGATTTCGAAGACAGTAAGATTGTGAAATAGTTTTTAATAAAACTATTAATATATAAATATTTAGCAATCTTTCTGTCGTGTTTGAACAATTTTTAAAATAAAGTTAAAACTTTTCAATTCAATCAAATTGATTAAAGACAGTAAAATAGAGTAATTTGTACACTGAAACCAATTAAGTCAAAGTAATTAGGAAGAGAAATTGCGAGAAGCCCCATGAAGCCAATCAATTTGCAAAGAAATTTTAATTTATGAAATCATTTATTGTATGCTCACCTACTTAGTTAACTATTCTTTAAAAGATACCTACTCATGTAACTCCCATCTTCGACACATTCAAGTCAGTGCAACACATACATTATTTAGAATATACCTACTACCGTTCCGGTGCAACAGGTGCATTTGCATTAGCGACTTGCATATGGGGTAATGAGCTCTTACCATTACCCCTCTTTTACTTATACCTTATCCTTAATACTTCTACGGTCGGAAGCGCACTTGCAGCACCTTTGGCGTTCTTGCGGTAGCCACCTACGATCAAGTGGACCGTCAGCCTGTCTGTCGAACTTAACATTTAAAAAAAATTGTTTGTAAACCAATTAAAATGAAACAAATTATGTTACAGGAGACTTGCTACAATACAGTGAAAACCGCATTCAAACCGGTTAAGCCTTTTCTGAGATTAGCGTGCACAATCACATGTGCGATTGTGCACGCTATGATTTATAAATAATTATAAACTTGTATTATACAATGAAAAACAGGAAGAGAATGAATTGAGAACATAATTTATTCTCCACCGTGAAAAACCCGCATTTATTTAAATTGTGGCTTTCCGTTTTCTTCATTTTCCGTAAAAGTGTTAATAAACAAAGCCAACTTAATGGTGTCGACCAGTGTTCCGAAATTTCTAAGTAAGTATATTATATCAATGTTGTTGAAATTTTCGACTTTTACTTCTGTTTTTTCTAAACTTCTTCATGGGCCCCATAAGATAATTAAATACGAAAACTTTCTTATATTTCCATATCATAAATTTAATCACTTCATTTTACATAGCTATGTATAACTTCATATAAACATATTACTTCATTTCATAAAAATTACTTTATAATCATCTCAATACAATTTCTAAAACACACTCCTAAATATCTTCAAAACAACTGACTTACATTTGTAAAAACTCCCTCGTTTGTTTTTTCAAATAACCTAAATTATATTTCTTAAATTTTAGGTATACCAGTGTTTAAAATTCAAACCTCTAACATTTTTTTTTATATTGATTTATATCTTCACTTTATTCACTATAATTTCATTGTACATAGCTATGTATAATACATATAAGTATATCAATATTTACTAAACAAACATTTTTAATATAATTTCTAAAGAACAGTCTCTACTAAAATCTTAAAAGCAACGATGACATTCATTCTGAAAAAAACCCTTCACTTGTTTTTAAAAATCACATTCCAAATTATATTTCTTAAATTTATCACCAGTATAAAAATCAAACCTCTAACACACAATGTTAAAAATTCAAAGTATTATTATTAAAATAGGCACATACTCGTAGTTTATAATATGTAAGTAAACGATATTTTTAAAGATACCTATTTCCTTTAAATATTTCTTTCAATCTTTATTAAGTATTTTAAATCGTCGTCATCTGTTATTTGAGCTTCGCTCAGAATTGGTGCAAACGAACGAAAACTGAATTTACATTATTACCTACAGTTGAAGCGGACGCCACAGGAGATGAAAATTTTATGTGTAGGTACCTACATATACGTAGTAGAAAGCGTTTTCATATAACGGGAATAGGCTTTATCTATATGAATTATATATACTGCATGTTAATTTGAAATGTTTCTATATAAGTTTAATTTAACAGCATATGAAGAAACTATGTTTCTTTAATTTTTGTGACCGATTTGAATTTAACTTAGGTTATCGGATGAACTAGCTCCTTCAATCACCCATTGATTTTTTTATTCATAAATTTATCGTGTTTTCTGTAGAATCATGGAAACAAGTTCACGAATTTATGGCAACTATTCTTTGCTTATAGTGTTGAAAAAGAAAAAGACAGATTGGCGAGCGGGCGAATATCTCATAGCGAATATGGTTTAGGTAAATTTTAGCATACGTGATTATTCGACAATAACAACATTTTATGGTTGTGGATAACGTCGCCTATAAGAGCCAGAAATGCCAAGCAGGGTACAAGTACGCTGTTAATCTTGACAGATAAAGGATAAAGCCATTCCCAATGGGGAATACGTTCTGCTAACTCTTATTCACAGACCAAAATACAACGGCATATATTATGTGGATATATTACTTCGTCTTTTGCGAGTGTTGTTACTCCAAACTTGTTTGTACAAATAGAAATACTTTCGAATTAAATCGCTATATGGCTGTACTAATGCTTTTATCGGACGTTAAGGTCCATATACAGCATTTTCCTAATGGAAATTGATACGTCCACAATCTTGTGAAGAGCCTTTATCGACAAGGGTCGAATGTAAACACTTGTACTAAATCGTGTACGTACTATTCGCTAATGGGACACGAATCGCTGGAGATACTATTATTTTTTACAACTAAAACAAACAGAACAAATACATACGCAGGCCCCTTTTATCGCTGTCACGTCAAAATGTACAAACAAAAAATATTTAAATAAGTGAGCAACATATTTGCGTCATCAGTTTTTATCGTATTACACATGCTACAGGCATTTGTGTAATACATATGCAAATAAATGAATGTAAGCTTAACCATAAATAATCCGCATGAGTATTAACTCATGATATAACTAAACTGATGGTATTCGTATCTGCCTTAATTACTATTGAAACTTAAGTTGAGGCCATCGTAGCGAAAGCCTTTCATTTATTTATTTAGAGCTCATTTCCAAACGAGAACTGCTTACCCCTGATTCCCTGATTAATCCTTAGATATTGATAAATATACCTATATAAAAAAACATGACATTTCTGAGATATCATATTTAGGTTTGGATGAAAACTAAAAACTTAAAATAATTTAATATTTAATACAATTAATTTCTAAGATGTGCAGTGTTTGTGACATTTTCGCTGATTTATTTTAAGCGACAATGAAGCCTGGATTTAAGCGATTCTGAGCTCATACTATGTTTAGTATTGTGTATACTTTGATTTTGTGTATCATTAATTGAAATAATTGTAACTATTATTATTTTATTAAGTATTTTAACGATGACAAAAAGAATGGTATCCTGAGTTTCTTTCAGAGTTTCGGCTCAGCATCGTCATCACCTTGGCTTTTTTTTTCCGAAAATTAAAAAATAAATAAATTTACATTGACTGTCATAAGAGTTTCTTGGAGAAACGTATTTAATGAATAAATATTTTTGATTTTTTTGGTAAGTATATATAGTTTATAAATAAAAGTTATATAATGATAAAATCATAACACATAAATTATGTAATCAACATCGCCACCAATTTTATTATTCTGAATATTTTATCAGGTCTAGTTACAATCCATTGTGCGATCATAACGCGGATTGAATAGTAATTTTATATCAATCAATAGAATTCTTCTATAATCTTTGTAAAACCTCATTTTCGAGGCTTTTCAGCTTTCCTAAGCTGTGGAAAACATTAAATTGTAATATACGAAACTTATAAATTTTGTCCATTATTTATCACCATTTTTTTTTTAAATAATAGCACCAGCAAATAGGTTCTCTCGACTGTTGGTAGTGTCAACGGTTACCTAAGAGGTCTATTAAAATGATAAGCAGCATTAGAGGGGCATTTCTGCTAACCATCATATCTTAATGGATAGGTATAGGTTATTGTGGTAATAGGGAATGGTTATTAGCATCCTTTACCACTCATCGAAATATAAACTGTTGTAATCTAACGTTGCTCCTCTGTGATAAGATGTTTATTGCCAGTGTGGACTGGCCGCCTAGTTTAATTAATTCTATTATTATTAACTTATTATTAAAATTGCTGTAGGCTATTAAAATATCATTATTTGTATACACTAAATCAATAATACAAATTAAAAATAAGCTTATTTAAAATAAAATCTAATCCTAAGTTACACATTATATAATATAAATTATTAATGTTAAGGCATATAGTTTTCAAAATAAAGTATAGATATTATTCCATAATTTTCTTATAAAGTGTTTCCGGTGATAGTTAAAAATTCATTCGATTCATTCGCATTTAGTGTAGGAATTCAGTGTGTTAGAAAATGGTAGATAACACTGATTCGAAGCAACACATAATGGGAACTGATGATCAATGATCAATGATTACGCTCAGCAGTGGTATAACATATACCACAGGCTTATTACAAAATCAGATTTTTAAAAGAAAAAAACAATTGTAGGTCAGTCTTTTTTACTAAATACCTAAGGGGATCTTATACGCCGATTTTCCCACGCAAAAAAAAGGAAGTCGGTCCGGAATACATTTATACTTATTCTGTAAGTTTATTTCGGACAGACTTCCTAGAATCCAATCTATAAATAGCGCGAACATCTCGGTTCTAGAAAAAAACATTTAATTCATTACGCTACTACCTGTATTTTCACAGTATATTTAAAAAAACTTAATATAGGTACGTTTATAAGAATATTTACAGTTAAGAAAAATAGTTGCTTCAACAATTTTAACTTAAGAAATAAAGATACACCTACTTTTTGTTTCTAGTTCTTGGTACTATAAATAACAAGTACCTATATCATTATTCCGTAAAAAAAGTAATGTTTTTATGAAGATATACAGTACCTACAATGTGAACGATATTATAATACAAGAAGTTACCAAACGATGCATAACAAAATTGTGTAGCGAACTGTTTTGTTGACAAGAATGCCTTATTAGCTCTACTTTTATCATAAGTAAATATAACTTCACCTGTGAAAGCCCTTTCTGTGATTTTATCTTATCTATACTATGTAATGAATAAACTCAAAAACTACAGGACAGATTTTAAAAATTCATTCACCTATAGAAAGCTACGTCATCAGCGAGTAAGGCTATGTTTTATGAAGTTACGCGGGCATACATAAAAAAACAAGTCCGCAGCGTCTGCAAGTATGTATGTTCGCGATGATCTCAAAAACTAGTGAACGGGTTTTCATGCGGTTTTCATCTATCAACAGATACCCGAGGAAGGTATAAGTGCATAATTCGTTAAGGTTTTGTTTAAACTGGTTGAAATGTGACGATGATTGTTGAAGATGTCAGAAATAGTTTTTGCCCGCGACTTCGTCCGCGCCCCCTTTTCTTATGTGTTATTACTTGTATACTTTTGTCATGTATTGAATTTTTTCTTTTTCTTTTTAGATGAGAGGTACCCTATGTTTCACTATGATCGAGTAAGTAGTTACAGCGTGAAAGCGTAACGAAGAAACAAACACACTTTCGCAATTATAATATTATTAGTTAGGATTCTGGTAAGTATATTATAATCTTCAAGATTCATCAAGCGTGGGATTTATAACAAAAGTCTAATTTTATCATAAGACTACCACACATAGTTTGTATTATGTTCGTAATATTCTAGTAAATCTTTTCAATAAGGTACATTTTGAGCGTGCTCCACTGTCGGGCACAATGGCTACTACTACAAAAGTCTAATAATAGAGATAGATCATGTTGAATTTATGACATTTTCAATTCGCATAGTGTATAGAAACCTAATTATGTCAGATAGATGGATAGTCCATTTGATGTGCCTACCGTTGCTTATAACACAAGTAACGCCAGCAGTATATATATTAAAACTATGTCTATTAACAGTTAATATAATATTCATTTATTAACAAACAGTTCAAAAAGTAAATACATTTTAAGTCCCATTTTACATATTTAATTTTGTTGAGTACAAGCGTCTAAACTAGGCCGAGCCTGTACCTTGTGAAACTATAAGATTTTATTGCAACCGTCATCAAATAATATCAATACATTTTTATCTGCATTCATAATGTTATGTTATCAGTTTTATTGTACTACATTTTGTTGCATTTATATTCACCGTCCACGTTTTAAAGAGGAAAGTTTATGAAGTTTTATTTTAAATAACTAAACAGTTCCTGCCACCTGAGCAACGAGGGTAGCTCGCGAAGTCGTCAGCGTTTACCGTTGTTAGTTACAATGGGTTGAAGACGATAATGAGGATGTAAATTGGCGTGTGCGCGGTGTGGAGGGGAGGGATAGCCCGGGCCGGGCCGCCCGCCCAACCTGTGGCGTATCTGTTGCGTCGCGCGCCGCCCGCCCTCGCCTCGGCTTCGTTAGACTCGCCACAGTTGTTGCCTACGCGGTGCTACTAGTCACACGTCACTGTGGCAAGCGCTTCTCGCGTCAAGCGTGTTCGAAATCAAACGCGCTTTCCGCTCCAAAGCACAAGTCGAATATCAGTGTAATAACTTTAATCTTGCTTCTTAATTGATTGCGTAGTTAATTTGTCAAGTAAAAAAATCTTCGCATTCGCTTAAAAGCAAAGTTACATTTATCTTTTGTTCGTGGACTCTTCAATTAACTAATAAAATTGAAAAGTTTGAAGTTTTCGTTTCTCATAATCTATCTTTGTTTATGTTTCGGGAAGATTTGATGAGTGTTTCTTCAATGTTTGTTTGTTAATTTAAATAAGTGAAATAAATAAAAAAATGTTTTTTTTTTTTTTTTTTTTTTTCAAAGCAGTACAGTAAGATTATGTACAGATTTCTATAATCAAATAATAGACCCTTATTCAATATTGTTAGTGGGCCATAAACTCAACAGTTATTCCCTAATAACATGTCTTTTATATCCAATTGAAAACATTCCGCGAAGAAATCCCTTTCTTTAAGTAGGTCAAGCCCCTCGGGTACGTCGAATATTTATTTCTCGTAAGTTTTGGCAAAACTACATACGCTTGTCAATCATCTAATACTCGTACAATGGGAGCATCCTTTCGCTTAGACCCAGATTCGTCCGACAATAGAAAGTGGTCACACCTCTGTTGATATTCAACAGGCTATATTTGAATAAAATCTGATTTATTTTGTATGATTTATTATTTTACATACAATTTACAATTTCTTTCCAAATAAATGCTAAGTCCTATTGTGCCAAGACAAAAAAAAAATCATCAACAGTTTGTACTAAGAGTTATACTTTGTCCGCGTTGTATCATTAATTTATTTTTGAATTGACTTAAGATTTTAATTAGTACTTACCTTCTATTACCTATATAAAATATATAAGATAGTTTTGTAAAAGCTTTAAAATATTAAATAATACAAAATACAAATTCTGAACTGTAATTCGGAACCAAAGCATTTTATTATTTTAGTTCAACTTATTTTAAAAAATAACATGGTTTTCTCCCATGCACTCTAGGTAATACTTACTAATTTAATTACTTACTAATTTAATTTTGAATACAAAATATAAAAAAAGCTTTTTTTTTTTATTAAAAATGAAAAGCACTAAATTTATGATTTACTCAGTACTTTCCTAAACTAAACAATTTTTGATAATTATTGTGGGGATTTTAATTATTTACTAGTATACATTTTTTAGTAAAGTTAATTCCATTTGAAGTTTTTAATTGAAATAATGAAAAACCTGCTATTGTTATAATGAAATCTAAAATCAGAGCTTTGTGGCGAACCGACCGCTTCAAACGCCAACCACTATTCAACTCCAAAGCTATCTTCGATAAGGTTTGTTGATAAAAGATTAATCTTTTATTGACATTCCGGATCGATACACATAATAAATGAGTATAATTCCAGTTTATCTGTTAAATTTATTATCGCAAAATCGCAGGTACGATGCGGAATATTTGCGTTATCACAGCATTGAAATAACTTTTCATTATTCGGTAAATGTGAAACTAATCGTGATAAGAGCATAGAATTTAAAGTGAAAATCTGATGTTGACGACAATACGTGTATGTGTATTGTGAAGGAAGTGTATTGAGTGCTCTTAGTTTACCTAGGTACATACGAGTAATACCCGTGGTTTTCAATGGCCGGTGCAACCCGGCAGCGCTAGATCGATCCTGCAACCCGTTGCCTGGCGCAATTCACTCAGTAAGTACTTTAAAAATTGTATTAGATGTTTTATTTTGTAGCGCTTTTAAAGCTATTTTATTATTTAAATTGTAATTCAAAATCAAACCAAAATATTCATTCATCAAATAGATTTCGCTAAGAAACTCTTATGATAGTCAAAATAAATATCAATTTACCAGGGTTTCGAAAAAAAGGCAAAATGATGACGATCCTGAGAAGAAATCCCGAAAGAAACACAGGATATCATTCTTTTTGTTATCAAATATAAATCAAAAGTGTTATTTCTAAGAATTTTCCGATTATTTGACGTTTCTCAGATAATATTGATTAACATAAGTGTCAGTGTCATAATATATATAAAACTAGCGACACGCCCTCAGATTTGCACGGATGTAATTTTGTTCTGCAAATTATGTAAACAAACTTTCCTCGTTAGACCTTTTTTGCATTGGTGATCTGTTGGGTGGCTTAGAAGAAGTTAAGTGGAGAAACAGACAGAAGCAGAGAGCGACTTTATTTTATAACCAGCTGATGGCCGCAACTTCGTCCGCTTTAAAAAATACCCTGAGATCGCGTGGTCCGACTGCTTCTTCCAACTGATCGAACGACGCGGACTTTTTTAAAAGATATGACGTCTGACATACATTGACCAGGCGTCATGCCAAGCGTTGTGGTGGTGGCATGCTGATCATATTGAGATTCAGTCTTAATGATAATTAGGTCAATAATCCATAAATTGGCTGCTAAACATTGAAATGACTTCCTTATAGGAAATTCTTAGTTACCTAGAACAACTAAAATACCTGAAACCTGATTGCAGACACTGCGGTTTTAGACATATAAAATTTTATAAAGAAAACCAAAAATTCTTGCGTATTCTATTTCTATTCTCATACAAACAATGTTAGGGTAGTCCTAATATTAATGTTAGGGGGTCTTAGCCGGTATGACGTGTGCAGCATGAGGATTTCCAAAGTTAAAAAAAGAATTACTTTCAACCGCGCTATCCCATTGCCTGTTTATTTGATGAAAAAAATACATTTATATGTATTTAAAATTTATGGACAATTGCCAAGCAACAATATTTGCCGTTTCATGTTAATCAACGTATAACGTCTATAAAATAATGAATCTTATGTTACGTTCGGTGGCCAGAAGCGGAGTCTAAAACAAAAATACTTTCACCAAAATACTGTAATCATAAACCAGCATGGCTGGCCTCTAATATTTATTTACCTTACACTATACGCTCGTAGAAATATTTATAGTGCGATCGTGTTTTAACAACGTGTATACGTATTATACCCAGGACATTGTATTTTATTATTATTTAGGCCACAAGTACTAAGAGCTGATCGTTAAGAAAACACCTTTTTTTTAATATCTTATGAGTCCAACGGCGAATACATGTAGAATCGTTAAATACCTAATAACCACCTCATACAAAATAAGAACGCATTTTCAACCGGTGTTTTGTCTTCGATTAAATGCTTGCTGACTGTGAGCTGTCAATGTTCATTCAATCATCTCAGCCGCAGGGCCGCAGGACGTCTACTGTGGGTCATAGTCCTGCCCCTTATTTTTCCAATATGACCGGTCAATAGCAATCTGGATCCACCGTCGACCCGCGGCCCTTATAAGGTCGTCTGTTTACCTTGTGGGTGTACGATTACGGTTGTGAAAAGGCAATATTATAAATTCTCACATAAAATTTCTTACGTAAATAAGAATCCATACGAAATTAGAGTTCGTATGTATTTTCCTTGTTAAGAATATTCCTTTTCGAAAATCCTTTCCTAATAATAAATTGATGTATAGGATCTTGAGACGTCAGATGTAATAAATCGAAGTAATATGTGTAAAAGAACGGGAGATAATGGAAGGAATTTTAATAAATTTTACGCCGAACGCGTGTAAGAGTGTTTTCACATTATACGATACGATATCGATGCCGGACGCTACGCCGGTAGCCGATAGCGACAGCCGATATCTGTTACCATGTGAATAATTGAATCGTTCGGATGAAATAGTTCCGATTTGGCCAGACTGTAATAGAAAACTTTATTTGCTGTATCTATTATATTTGTGACAAAAAATATATTATATTTGAGACGAGAGGTCTACAGACACTATTGGATACATCCCATTATGCTAAAAAGAGCATTTTATAATTTTTTTATCAAGCTACAAAACACACCTGGGAAGTTTTTTTAATTACTTTCTTAGAGTGAATCCACTTTCGATAATTGGCTGTGTGGACGAGTCTCGCTGGCTCTGCGCACACAGAGACAATGTAGTTCGTAAAGCAAACATACAAACATTATCCTCCGATAGCCACAGACGTGTACATTTCATACATTAATTACTTGCCCGACGCCCGGCGCCGACACCGATATCGTATCGGATAGTGTGAACGTTCTAAGAGTAAATAACTTGATATTATATTCACAGCTAGATGTATGTGGTGTGTACACTTCTCGACACTTTTGGTGACGAAGGGTAGGATGGGAACAGTTACTTACAAGTTTATGTCTTTTTTAAAGGGTTGTTTATTGTTATTCGTATGTCGCAAAGTGCGGGTACAGTTTTTATTTGAATACAAACCTCAACAACTTTATTTGATCAACATCTTGTTATCATTCTGAGTGTTTTTCTTATTTAATTGCTTTTTTTATTATTTTTTAAATTATTATTAATTCTTTATAGAAGGAACTTAGAGTGCTGTTGAAAAGTTTTCAGACTGCGCAAAACGGAACCGATCCGAGTCAGTTTTTTCACATGAACCGCCTAATTAACCATACAAACACTAATTAGAAACATCAATGTTTACGAAAAGTGAGTAACTTACGTAAGAATTTAAGTTTAGTAAAAATTATTTTTTAACTTTGACATGTTTTAACAATTTCATATTTATTCTTTACATTTTTAGTTATATTCCTATTCCATTCCAAATGTTATAAATAAAATTAATATTTAGTTGTACATATATAAATTTATAACATTGCAATGTATATATTGTATATCTTCAAACTAGCGACCCGCCCCCGGTTTCGCACAGAGTTGCAATTTTCAAAAATTCTCCACGGATGCTTACATTATTTAATAAAATACTTAAACCTGTGTTTCAAATTTAAGCTTTCCATATTCAATGTTTCCGTGTTCAATGTTTATTATAAAAATCACAGGGTAGGCATTATTGAAACAATTTAACAGCACTCGCTTTAGTAGGTAAGTATAGCCGGTAGAACATACAAACAGAGACTACACCTCCTTTGATACTAAGGGGTTCCAATTCGTGTTATCTTAGCATCGGGGACACAGACAGCACTGACTTGTGTTACCTGATTTGTACAAGGTTCAAGTAAACTCAATTATAAGGCTGTGGCCTCAGTGGACGCTCCTGTTGAGCGTGCCGCGTGCCTAACAAACACACGCACTTGTAAAAGTATCCTAAGTCTTTTCAAGTGAGTAAAAATCTTAGAAACTGTGTTGTTATTGTAAACGATTTTAAACAATTGTCTTTTTCATTTATTTGTCTATTTTCTACATGGATTTTTTTAAACCGTAGGTACTTTCAATCAAAATTTAATAGCTTCCAGAAAAGTGAGCTAATTAATGGAAAGACTGAGTCAATGCAGTCGGTATTGTTTCTTAGGTATTGGCATAACGCCCAATCGCGTAACCATTGATTTCTGATCAATTGAAAGCAATCTAAAATATCTGCAGTCCTCATTAAATGTTTGTATTTCATTTTCGTTATGAACGCCAAGATGATCATAATCCACAAATTGATCTACGAACAATGCAAAAACAGTTGAGGTTGTTATAATAGACTAGCTTTTGATAAGGTCGAAGCCCGCCCCAAGTAGTCTATACCAAAGGAATTCATATAAAATCTGAAGATGTAAACATGTAAATGTAATCATTGGTTTTTTTTTTTACTTTTTGGAGAATTCTATAACAAAAATATTAGTAGGTATGAGAGTAGGTATGAGTATCCTGTATGGTTCAAAAATCGTGGATATCATGGTTTATGAGTAATAGCAATTTTTTCAATATTTTTTAAATGTTATGAAAAATAAAGTCTAGCTTTAGAAGCTTACTGTGGCAAAAAAATGTACTATCAAAAAAGACCCTGCAGCAGAAAAACTTACCTATTTAATAACGATTAAAATGAGGTATAACACATAGCTGTTTGTAACTAAATTACTTATTAATTATCGTTTTTTCATAGCAAAGTCTAAACTAAAGTAAATCAGAGGAAGCAGAAAAAAACAGATATCGAATTTATTTAAGTCGTTATAACATAATAAATCACAAAAATTGTTCGAAATGTCTTCCTCCAGCGACAATACATGTACGACATCGTCTAATAAAAATTATTTCACAACCTACGAAATGCGTTTCTATGGGTTTAACATTTTCTTTCGCTATCTCCAGTTTATTTTTTAACTCTTGTACTGTCTGGTTCTCTTTTTCGTAAAAAAATCTCTTTCATGTGTCCCCACAAAAAAAAAAATAGGGTTTGGATCCGGAGATCTCGGTGGCCATTGGATTGTTCCACCTTGATCAATTCAACGTTTTGAATACTGGGCGTTTAAATGTTCTCGGACCGCCCGAACGTAGTGTGGTGGAGCACCATGTTCTCAACCAAATCTTCTGGAATTTCATCTTCGCGCAAGATATCATTTAAATTATTACCTACGTATAATACTCGACAAGAAAGATTGTGAGGCTAATAACGAGTAATATTATTATCATTACGGCAAACCCCTTGAGAGAGCCTTGGCCGGTTCAGTGTGATTATTCCACCTGCTTCTATCGTTATCACACTATCGGTATAATTTCATTTGATAAAAAAAAAAAAATTACTATTATCGTTAGTTTGTTTTCATTATCACTATTTAATTAGATAATTAAACACAGATAATAAATGATTGTAAATCTCAGTTCGCCTCAAATATAATGAGTGTTTTGAAGTATATAGTAAAGTCATTCCGTTATCATTTTAATCAAACTTCAATAAGTATAGTTATGCATCATTCAGAAATCTATTAAATGTTGGATAACATACGGCATCTTTTCGTCATCAATACCCCAATGCCTTAAGACGCGTTTAAACGCGAACATCAGTACAGGGCTCTGTCGATAAGTCTTGTCAAAATTTCGTAAGTCACTAGGAATAATGGAGAGAGCATTTCTCTGAAAGAAATGATCCGAAATAGAATTGTATGGACAAAAAATCCAACTTTTTCTAGTGCACAGATTGGACTCGAATAATTTTAATGGAACATGTCCAAACTGTTCTACTATTTTTACAATAGAACAAAATAAAAAAAAAATAAAACATGCAATGAGTTCTACTGGTGAGTATGCGATATTGCGATTCATATATTGACACTCCAAGTAATTCATATAGCTAGTATTCATTATACTATTGACTATACGATATAGCCGTTGCACGCGGCTTCGCCCGCGTAATTTTATAAAATATAGCCTATGTTACTCGCTGATAATATAGCTTTTTTTTTTAATTTTGTTCTATTATAAAAATAGTAGAACAGTTTGGACATGTTCCATTAAAATTATTTGAGTCCAATCTGTCATACTGTGCACTTGAACAAGTTGGATTTTTTCTTGTCCAAACCGTTCTATTGTAGAACTAATAGTAGAACTGTTTGGACTAACCCCATTTTAATCCACTAAACTTCCATTAATTCTCATCCCATCTTATTTAATTTTCTTCTAAATTGCAATAAGCATGTTTTTGGCAACTAAAATAAATGACATTCATATTGTTCTCAATATTGTTCTGCGTGTTTAAAAGTTAAATTATCTGTTGATGCAACAGAAACAGAGCAATTATGAAGACCAAATTATCCCAGAACAAACTACAAACCTATCGGTATGATACGTTAGGCTTGATGAAATGTCGATAAGACTAGACTTGATCACTGTTATACAAAAAAACTTTGGACTTGATCGTGTGTGACTGTCATAAAACATTGTTTTTTTTTTCTATCCAGTTAGATAGAAGGTCGCTCCGTGTCCGGATGTTAGCCGTTCGATTACAACTATACTGACGCGAGCGCGATTTAGGTAAATGTACCAAATACTCGTAGTGCAATCGAATAATGTCAGTGATGCCCCAAATTACCTCAACCTCATTAGCGGGAATCTAACAAAGAAATCCAGCAATATTTAGCTATGGTGTTAATTTTATTACCGGCTCTTGTTTGGTATTTACATGTAATAAAGTGACTGGCCATAAAGTTAAGTATTCCAGATTGGTGAAACCATAAAGCTTTGGCGTTTTACGTTACTGAAGGGATTAATTTCGCTTCCGTCTTTATGTCGCTTTTTACGTTTTCGAAGAACGCCCGACGCAAAACTGGGGTGTTATAAGGTTTAGGTACGTGTGTCTGTATATCTGTCCATCTTTGCATCTTTGCATCTGTATACGAGTAATAAAATCTGTGTCTGTGGCATCATAGCTATAAATCATAGCATCATAGCTCCCAAACTGATCTAGATTGTTCTTAGCTAATAAATAATTTATAAAGATCTGTTCAGGCTTTTGAAGTTCATCAGCCAATTTCCTAGTTAACGAAGGGATTTCACTAACTTCCACATGTTCGATTGATGTAAAATTTGTTATACTGTTACTTCGGTGCTATTTCCATGACATGGTAACCTTGACCCGGTGTTGCAGCATCAACTAGTCTGCGGAATAACCAACTCCTCAACAACTTACAGCAGATTTAGCGTGTTTGGGCTCAATAGGAAGTCGTGGTTAGTTTATAATTTTAATTATAGCTTGTGCAATACTATAGTACTGGAAGTATGCCAGCCAAAAAGTGTCCCTCTGTATCAGCGTCTGTCATAGCGTCCGACATTTTAGGTGTATTTTTAATTAGCTTATTCATCGATTCTAAAAATACCCAAAAACAATTCACGGTCGCTATAATAAAGTAGTGGGCTACAACGCGGTTCGTGTAAACACCACATGAATGATTTCCGATCCTAATAAATTTTTTCACGTATGACCATTATATGTCCAGCATATGTTTGCGTTTAAACAGATGTTACTTGTACCTTTTTCATAGTTTGGTGTAATATTTAACAAATGTATATATATATTTACGGTCTACAAATGTAAAAATGTCAGGTTATTGTGTTTTTGTAACTATCTTACTTTTTTTGTGGGTTGTTTCCAATTGGAATATCATAATGTCACTTTCAAGCGTTTTTAAAGCTTAATAAATATATCACAATGACGTTTATGTGTCATATTAATAGGCGTGAGATGTAAGAAAACCGACAGATAGCGCCATACTAAAAACGGTGTTAAAAATATAGAAATATATGTTTGTATTACTTTATAAGGTCCATATATTAGCGGCGAGATGGTGACGAGCACTAAACGTTATCTTGGCGTTTAAAACAAGACATACCTTTGCCTATAGTCGATCATACACCTCTCAATATTGAATATTGAAGGGTTGAAGCATCAATATATAACATATATTGTTGCTCCACAATTGCTTAATTCTTCATAATTGCTTCAGTCTTCTAGAGAGGTTTCCTAACGAAGCTATACTTCACCAAGTTACAATAACGTTATACTAAGTTTAGTACGTTAGAGCAAGTGATTCTGTTCGGCACAATTCATGAATAAAAAACTCAGAAATGAATATTTATTACACTTAAGAGAAAATAAATAATTTGTAATATTTTAATTTTTATGGGTGATGAAGTGACTACATAAAATGGAATTAATAACTAATTAATGACCATAATGTTTAGATGACTTCACTTATAATATAATATATAATTTGGAATGAAATGTCATGTATTCAAATTTTGTCCAAATATATTTAATATAAAAGACTAGTTATTATTATTATTATTACTTATTATATTATTATGTGAATGTATTACTAACTGACCGACAGCCCATTTCATGGGATGTCTCAAACCAATCCGTGCTTACAAGTTACAAAAGTGATTGCAGCAGTGCCACTGATCTTGCAAGAAGGCGTAAAGAAAATTAAGAAAAGGATAAGAGACAACATCAGGATACTAAAACAGGGTTTATTTTCGCACTGAAACACATCAGATGTGCTGTTAATTCTCACGTATGGCTTTTATAAATGAGAGGTTACTGCTTCCAGGCGGTGTGCTCAGTTAACGACTACGTAACGCAGTGTGTCTCACTGTTTTCCACTATTTTTTCGATGTAAATAACTTTAGGGAAATAATTATTAAAATTATAGTTTACTATAAATTTAATATTATTTATTTTGTATTAGAGTGAAAATTCAATGAAATTTCTTTTCTGACATGCTATTTACAATTGTTTAATAATATACTTACATTTTCTTATAAGAATATAAGAATAGCGACAGATATAAGTTATAGGGTGATGTATAAAGCGTTATATTTATACTTATACAGGTATAAGTACTACTCTTTCAGAGTTAAAGTATCCTAATAAAACAGATAAAGGTATCATTCATAGAAATTAGTAACATGTGTGCGACCACAATTATCTATGTTAACCGTGTAAAATTAGACTAAAAGCGTGTAAAAGCTAGTCAACAACGACTAGCTTGTTGATCGCCAATAATAAAAGAAAAAAGAAAAGTTGAAAGATATTATAATAATTTTAAAACTCTCTAACCTACATTAACTTTCTCAGGAAGATTCTCATATTCTACAGAATCAACTCTTCCTGAGAATTGTTCGACGTCCAAACTAGTTTTCCATTATACTTGTACCTATATACTACAGTCCGTGATTACACAGTGGAAAAAATTTAAAATGATCTTTATAATTTTGTCCAACAAATTTTTACGGTCGTGTTTTCACAGAATTCACAAAATTTTGATCATAATTCATCTTGATGTTTGAACAAATGAAGGTAAACATTTTGTAAACAACTATAATTTGTATGACATTAATTTTCTTTTTTTCGGTACCTTTGTGTTAATAAATCACCAGTTATGTTCAATGTTGCCTTTTTCATTTGTTGACGCACGTGAACCTAACACAGGCCACGTGGTAAATTTGCCGCCATATATACAAATATATACCTAAGTATAAATATTTAGAATATAATAAAAAATATTTATAAATATTTACGTAAAACATTGGTAGCAGTATCTGAATGTTAAATAAGGTAGGACCTGCATCTCTGATTATGTTCTTTAAAGCATAGATAAATCCTCCCAATCCTAAGATCCTAATGATAAATAATTTTGATAATTACCTAAAACCCCGAATAAATCCTTATCCGGGGCATATTGGCCTCGGATAATGATGCAAACCATCAAGCAACGTAAGGCAAAGAATTCATATCTTGGTCACGTGCTTATTAGACACGACAATTTATGCTGGTTTAGTTGACCATGATTGTAAGGTGGAAGGGAAAAGACGTAAAATCTGAGAATGGACTGGATTTGCCTCAGCCTAGCAAGTTAACGGCCAATCTTCAGGAGTGAAGAGGCACTGAGATATGGAGAGAGAGAAAGAGAGAGAGAGAGAGAGAGAGAGAGAGAGAGAGAGATTAGTAATAATGATTCTAGTACTAACACTGAAAGAAATTGGAAATCCACTTCCCTAGGAAAGCGACTACAAAACTTAAAAGACACCTGACACACACAGAGAGAGAAATGGCTGACACGATACAGTAAAGAAAATTACTTATTCCTAATTCGTCTGGCTTAATCCTTTTAAATGAAAAACGTCGAATTTTAATTGTACATTTATAAGTATGTAATTGTACATTTTACTTGTACCGTAGGGACTGCGATAATGCGGCTTAATAATGAGTGAAGGTTTGCGGTTAGGTACATCATAAAATATTACGATAGATAACCCACTTAGTAGATATTGTTATCAACAATTAAGCAAAGAGCACACAACCGTTTAATATTTATTGCTATAAGTGTAGGTACATTCTTTATAATCCTTTTATTATGTCCATGGTAAAACTCATAAAATCTTTGGGCAATTGGGGAGAAGATATTTATATTTAACGCTATAATTTGTGAGTGTGGACAGAAATTTAATGAGAAACCATATAATGGCGGCGATGTGAATAAAGGAAGATTATTCCTTTATTTCTTCGTAAAGACTAAGGGCCTCTTTCACCAACTACAAGTAAAGTGTTGAGTAGTTACTTTTAGAATTATTTTATGTTTTATTAAATTATGCACTCGGTTTACTGCATCCTTCGATGGGCGTAATTTTTTTATTACTTTCTTTTTAATGTTAGGGACTTTTACCGCACAAACAAAGGTATATCAGTTCCATCATTCCCGGTGACCGGTGACTTTAAATGACGGTTAGCCTACGTGACAAATGATGAAAGAGGCCCTAAAGGTGTCAAAGTGTTAAGTTCTTTTTTTTTAAATAAAGGAGTCAGTTTTTTTTTTTTTCAAAATCGGTAATTTATTTGATTGTTTTGTTTTGTTTTCAATTATTGATTATTTGTTTTTTCTGCATCATAACATACATTTATAACCAAGGACTGAAATGAAAATCGTGCTATTCTTGAATAAGAGTTCCGCCATGGAAACAATGCGTCTCAAATGGCACAATATATCAATACGGACCTGGCACTACTAACGAACGCATTGTGCGTTATCGATTCACTCGCTTTCGTTCCAGATATTTTGATCTCAAAAATAAATATTGTAGTTGCCCAGAAAAGAATGTTGATAAAATTGATAATGATGACTAGAAGGCGACAGTGGATCCGTTTTGAACTATGGATTTTAACTAAACATCATTTGTGGCAAATCGGTAAAATGAAGAAACCCACGAACTGAGCGAAGCTCGCGTCTAAGCTTGCATCGAATTACTGAACGAATCCATAGAATTGTTATCTGCGATGAGAAGTGAATTTAATAAGAAAATTAAAAAAAGTTTAGATCCAGGCACTCAAGCTAATTGGTGCCCGAGAGGTAAAATTAACCAGAAGAAGCTTACGGTGACTATATTTTATGGGCTATTGTTGGCGTTGTTTACTACAGCTTCTTGCCGTCTGGTGCTACAGTTACTGTTTACCGTTATTATTGTTACGACTGAACATGGAACTTTCTCAAAAGCTCGAGCGTATCCCTGGGCGCATAGAAAGTTCCACACACACGTTTCCCACGCCCCACGATAGATAGATGGTGGCTACGCCCCTTTTTGTAAGTGTCAAAGCAAACTGTTCCTTACAGTTACGACATAAGGTTCGCATTCCACTAACAGCAATAGCATTCCAGAACATTAACTATAAACATGTATAAATCTTTTATGTTTCTAGTAATTTCTAAAAACATCCAGGCTGTCTGGGCGAGTATAAATACGGGTGCGATCGCTCGAGATCGCTCAGTTCTGCGACAACTAGCGATATGATAACAACACATGGGAGCTTTTGCGAAGATATCTGTGACAGTGCATTAGTGACACGTTGAGTGAATTGGTGACGACTTTTTGCAAGTTTTACGGTTTAATTGGAGAAGCTCTGTAATATTGGAAGTCATCTTGGTCTGCGAAAATAAATCGTGTTCTTATACCCCTAAACGGCATTTTAACTTACCCTGCGCGTAACATTATTAAGAATTGCTAACGGTGGTGGAGAAACTGGCATTTAAACAATCTAGATTAGTGAACTAAGTGCTCTATGCTATTTTTTGGATACACACTGCACAACCGACATTGATAAAATTAGAATTTAGAGTTAGAGCATTCGAGTTAGAGATTCTCTATCATCCGACCGCTCCCAGCTTCACGAGTTTAAATTTTCAAAAATCCTTTCTTAACGGCTTACTAGACTTAGTAGTTTTGGCTATGCGTTGATAGATAGATAGATAGATAGATATAGATATAGATGTAGTATATAAACTTTTCACACATTTTAAAAACGCCCAAGAAGCGTAGGTCTCCTTAGGTATAATTACAAATGTAGATAAAATAACAAAAACAAAAATCATTAGAAATCATATAGATAATATTATAATGCAAACATCAAGCATGCATGCAACATAAATAAGTCTGCACACGGACATTTCACACTAGTTTGAGTAACACGCCAAAATGAAATAGGATACGTCTTGTTTATTATTCTCTTTCCTTTTTATTTACATAATGCTTAGATCCTGATTCACGAATCAAACCTACCTACCTACAACGACGATCTATTCGATGGATGTTCCACTAAGTGCTGCCCTTAAATCTCACTCCACCCAAATAACCAGGATTGAGTCCATTTAGGCCGGATTTACGTCAAACGGGAATAAATCATTGGATTTTATTGACTAAATGCGGATAGTATTTTCTAATACTATTCGCATTTAGTCAATAAAACCTCAATAAAAGGTTTTTTCATAAACATAAAGATAGGATATTTTCAGTATATTATAAATAGTAGTTAATGAAAATGGTTTAAAAATTATTGTGGAGTATGGTTAGGGTTGACAATTTCAATTTCTTTTCGTTAGTATCTATTAGCTGGCCCGGCGAACTTCGCACTGCTAAACCAAAATAGATGTTGCCCAAACACGGTCCACACAAAATATATAAGAAAACGAATTTTATTTATATTTTTTTAATTTAAATATTACCCTTTCTTTAATAGTTATTCTGCTATTCGGGTTGGAGACCGTTTAGTGAAAACCGTATCAAAATCCGTTGGGTGGTTAGAAGTTAACAGAGAAACAGACAAAAGGGGAAAGAGACGTTATTTTATAACAGCTAATGTGCCCGCAACTTCGTAGGCGCTGTAGTTCGTTTTTGGAAATTCCTCAGGACTTAATATTTTTCCAGGATAAAAAGTATATTCATCTAGGTAATAAACTAAATGTGTGCCAAATTTCATCCAAATATAAATTACCTCATATCAAAATTTCATCTTATATCATAATTATAAACTCAAAATTTCATTCTCTTTCTTCCATATTATAAATATAAAAAAACTCATTTGAATAATTCTCGCAAAGCTAAGTAGAAATAAATTCAATAATGCTTTCGTTTCTCCGATTTCTTTTTGGGAAGCGATTTCAAGACTGATTGTTGTAGGTATCGTATTGATTACTAACGTGAATTTCCTCTTAACAATACGTGATGCTTATCAAATTCTTTCAAAATTAAAGAACTGATGCAATCTTTTGCCTATTGCCATGTATTAAGGTCTTAAGTCTTGGTTAAGTAGCAATTTCCGATAGCAAGATGTGTGGCAGCATTGTAGGACAACGATTTAACATTTCTTTTATAATTATAATGTAAGATTTCTTGAACTTTTTGAGGTCGAGTCCAATTAAGCTTTTGTATGTATTTTAATTGGGTTATTACATTAAAGTTAAAATTCTACAGAAAAAGCATTGGATATATACAACAAGGTTTTTGTTATTTTTAGGGGAAATACAAAAAAAAACTATATAAACTAATATGGCGATAACCTGGCTTCGCATCTACGCATTTTTTTCTGCTAATTATATATCTTTCCCGTTTATTGCCCCTTCCATTAGTGAAAACCGTATCAAAATCTGGTTTAGAGAAAGTCAGCGGAGAAAAAACAAAGGCAGATAGCAAATTTATTTTATAATATGGATAGATACAGCTAAAAAAGTATAATACCTAATACATTGACGTGAAAAAAAGTGGTTTTAATATGCCGATTGTTTTTTTTTTGTATTTATCAAAAATTATTATCGCAACAATATTGTATTATAGAATTTTATTACATTCTTTTGTAACTTTTAGGCACGATTTAGCGCTGTCACTACAGCAATGTCAAATACTAACAGAGTAAGGTGAAATCGCGCCTTAAGGTGGTAACCTTAAAAACAATATGTTTTATTTACCAAGATAGGCACGTAGTGTTTGGATGGTGTCGGCGTTCGCTTTGGCGTCAGCATTTCTCATTTGATTGATATTGACAGACTTGAAATGTAAATATCGTAAGTACACGCCCGTGCGAAGTTATTTTTCTTTTACTGCCAGTATCATAAAAAGTGCCCACCTTGAGTAAAAGCGTTTGATATATTTTTGAATGAATAAGGACCTATTCATTTGAATGAATAAGGAAAATGTTGAAGACACGGCAAATGATGTATTAACTTGTCATTTTTGCCAGTGATGGATAGGCTGTTATCATTATCACACAATGGAAGCTGATTTAGCTCGCAAGCTGATGATATGATGTAGAATGTTAGATTTTAACAGTTTTCATTCGTATGGTAAGACATATGTATTATTACACATAGAATAACAAAGTATATTATAAAGAGCTGCGGGGCAAAGCCCCAAGCTACGGGTTGTCGTAGGGCTGCAAAGTGAAGAATCTCCTAACAATACTCGCCATGTGAAGAAGTACTCCTTCTGTATCCAGCCACATAGTGAGAGCCTCTTGTTTTGTTGGTCGAGGCTCTTAGTTACGAGACCGTTCGCCGAAACTATTATCGGTATATTGGCATATTCTAAACAAGCAACCCGTCCCCGGCTTCGCATCGATACTTTTTTGTAAGATATGTACACAAACCTTCCTCGTGCATTAGTAAAACCGAGTAAACCAACGGACGGATTTTTATGCGGTGTTCACCATTAGTTAGATAATTTTTAACGGAAGGATTATATATCTATATAGGTATATAAAAATTTCGTGTCATGTTGTTTGTCCGCGATGAACTCCTAAACTACTGAACTGATTTTAATAAAATTTTGCACAATGTGTGTTGTTTGATCCAACTTGAGAGATGGGATATATTTTATAAAGTTACACGGACGAAGTCGTGTGCAACAGCTAGTATAATATAATTTTTTTTTATTAAGTCTTATGTAAATAAAAAAAAAATGCAACCAAATCGTCTAAAAATAAATGAGATACCTATATAAAAATCATGTAAATAGATATAGATATAGATATAGATATAGATATAGATATAGATATAGATATAGATATAGATATAGATATAGATATAGATATAGATATAGATATAGATATAGATATAGATATAGATATAGATATAGATATAGATATAGATATAGATATAGATATAGATATAGATATAGATATAGATATAGATATAGATATAGATATAGATATAGATATAGATATAGATATAGATATAGATATAGATATAGATATAGATTAAGATTGCAATATATTGTGAAATAATGCCTCCGAAACGAGATCAATAAAAACAGGATGCGTTGTGTAAAATAGAGGTATTGGCATAACTGACAGAAATAAAATATACGTATTAATATTTTATTTGTCAGTAACTTGCCAATATTCTCTGATTATTATTGTCGAGATTGCGACCTCATGTGTGGCCTTGGATTTAACTAAAATAGCATTGACATGCAAACAGTGAAGTAATGAATGTCTGCAATGTAAACCAACTTTGTGATATATGGCATCGCATCGTTGCTTGCAATAAACTATTTGAGATCTTCTTTGGGTTTACACGTACTCGTATATGCGTGCGTTTGCGTGGAAAAACCAATGTATACTTTTTATTTTATCGTATTTGTCTACCTACGTAAGTCTAAAAAAATAAGTTATAGATCCTAGTCGTTCTTAAGAAATTACTTCCATTTTATGAAATGTCATTTTCTGCAATGCAAACTTATGTTAAGAACTATTGTTATACAAAATTCTTTGGAATAGATCATGTGCAGATATGCGCCGTTGCTATGAGTGACAGAGCTCATAGCAAACTACAGTAGAGTTTCAACATGAAAGTTATTCATATGAAAGTTCTGCTGTTTATTTCACGTTCTTGCTTAGCGCATTTTATGTAATCTAATTATAATGTTTTATAACGCTGTTATGCCGTTAGTAAATGTATTTTTGTATATCTATATCACCTACCGGAAGCATGTATCCTTCACAAACATTTAACTAATTATTTGTTATAAATAAAAGTGCGAACAGACAGACAAGTTTAAACTATGTTAATTGTACGTTTTCGTCTGCGTATAATATAAATATTGTATAGTATCTTATCTAAAGATCCAAGATGAAAAATCTCCTGCTGTTGTACATTTTAAAAGAGGGGATACGGATTTCATTTCATCAAACGATTCATATTAATTTACAATTTTTACAAAGAGTAACGCTTTTGCAAGTATCAAGAGGAGACATGTCTTGACATTAAATTAGCCTTAATAAAAAATGGAATTTTATTATTTAAGATCGTGTATATTATAGACTTCGATATCGGAAAATTGTACTTTCCTAAAATACAAGACCAATAGGTACGCCCAGTTGTGTAATTTGTCTGTTATATGTAAACTATCTCAGATGATATATATAATCATGTTCATGAAGTCCTTTAGAAGTGGTTATTTTTAATTTTTATATGTATTAATTTTTAATTTTTATTAGCTTATATTATAGGCGACGGTAGCCACTTACCATCAAGTGGACCGTCAGCCTGTCTGTCGATCTCAACATAAAAATATATATTAATTATTAAAGTCTGGAAATTGCAAAATAGCAAATGACGCTGTAGTAGGAGATTCAGCCTTTGTTATCACTGAGATCACTCTTTTTTGTATTTTAGATTAATAATTTTAATTACTTCTTATAAATTCACCACTTATAAACAAACTTGCAAATTTCACATTCTTTCTTTTTATAGTTTCAGTGTAGATAACTAGATATATTTATTCCATGTAAGATAAAATTTACAATATAGCCTATGTTCAATAGGGGTTAAAATTTCCCCGGCCTGGTTTAAAATTTCATTGTTAGGTTTTAATTTTCAACTCTATATGAACAATGCTTTGTGAAATTCAATCATTTTACTCAAAGAAAATACGTTTTAAACGTGATATTGTAACCTACTATAAATGTTGGGTTAAAACAAGAAAACATCTTTTGCTTTGTCGCCATACGCTAGGCTAGGCGTCTGTCTGAACATGTCTGAAATGTCTGAAACCGACAGCAGACAACTGGACAGATAAATGGCGACATATTCCGCCTCGGGAAAATGAGTATCTAAATTAAACATAGACCAAGATATTTAATAGCACGGTACAAAAAAAAGTTTTGAAATATACATACTACATACACATACATACATACATACATACACAACAATGCAATCACTGCCGGGTCATGAGGATTTCCCAACTGTAAAAAAAGGGCACGCTGTTTTCATACGGTATTTGGCCAACAATGAGGCAGCGGTCCCTTACAGTGATGTAACAGCACATATACTTTAATTTAATCTAATATATCCATCATTTGGGATATGAGAATAAACTCTTTTGCCACTCTTTACTCTTTTACCATGCAAATGTACTTGCATAGTATAGCAATGCAGAGTAAACAATACCACTCCATCACACATAACATTTCAGCCGCTTGAGTCAAATGGCACCTTCGCTAATACTGAAGCAACCGTGAGGGGCCCTCTTTATTTTTAGGTACTATGCAGTGTTACGTACCAGAATCCTAGTGAAATCCTTATTAGAGATTTACAATCAACTGTTTGCTCCGACATTTCAAAAGAAGAAGACGAAGTTTGAGCATCATAGGCTCGCCTACCGCTGTAATTAGTGACTCCCGGTTAACCTATTTATTTGTTTATTTATTTTATTTATCGACTAGGATCGGCAGACAGGGTGACGGTCTACTTGACGGCTACCATCGCCTATAACACAAGCAACATCATAGATGCTGCAAGTGCGCTGCCGACTTGATTAAGGATAAGGGATTGGGAATGGATAGGGAAATTTGCTCTGGCATACCTTACTCGCTCACTGAAACACAACAACACAAGTGCTATTATTTCAAGGTGGTCTTCTCTAAGGAGGTGGTTACTGCCGCCAGACGGGCTGTCCAAATGACTGCGAAATGCAGTGTGCCCTACCACTATACGTTCATATCCAAAGTTGACCCTGCCGGGAATCGATAGGAATTAAAAGCGAAATTTTGGTGTGATATGGCGGACATTTTGGTAAGATTCAACTGTATTAACTGAGTTGTATGAAATTGAAAGATAAAAAATATATAAGTAGGTAATTTTTATGATAAGATAATTTAAACGCAGAATTACGCATTTTTATCGCGTTCATGAATTATAAAATATATCACCTGATGTCAGCGTGTTTGCCTTCAATCATCATTTTAATATTAAATTGCTGCTTTTCTCTTCACTACATAATTAAACTTTTTTTAAAGTATTATTTTTTAATTCAATATCGCCCTATGATAAAGGTTATCCACTGCTCTAACGTTAATATTTAATCTATGACTGTAAAAAAAATCTTCTCATTCATTTGAACACCGCCTGGGGCTTTTTAACACATTTGGTGGCGAATTGCGGAGATCCACCCTGCGGGTTGGAAAAAATCTGAATATTCTTTTGAGTTTTGATGGCTCCACTTTGCTTGCTAACTCCGTTTTTATGATAATGTGTGACGGACAGACTGTCAACATCGGGGAGGTCGCAGTGGTGCCTTCCTGATGATGACATAAAGAGACAGAGTATATATGAGTTCTGATATTTATTACTCATGCACCGAATCAATATATCACACGTGTTACTTAAGTGTATTTTTAAGAGCTTAAAATAAAAAGTAATAATAAAACTAGCTTTTGCCCGCGACTTCGTCCGCATTTCAAAGGCTATGAAATGTTTAATTACTATGTATTGCGTATTTATTTTTCTAAGGCATTGAATTGTTCTCTTTTATTGTGTAATAATACCTCGGGAACAGTACTTTTTTTCTTTATGAAAAGTTCTTTTCTGTACCCACATGACAAAGAGTATGCAAAATTCGATAGTGATCGATTGAGCAGTTAAGGCGCGATTATAGTCTACATGTTATTTTAATGTATGAACTATATTTCTGTAAGATTTCATAGAAATCTGTTCAGTAATTTTTCCTCAAAGAGTACCTACTTAACAAACATCCAAAAATCTTAACAATCTTTCGTTGTATTAGTAAGATAATATTAGTATTATTAATATTAGTAAATAATATTATAAGATTTTTAGTAAGATATGATTTATTTATACAGACATTGTGTGTTTTATAAGCATTACGAGAAAGCATTGTTACAGGCCGTAAACTCCGATATTCCCAGAGGATGTTTCATGCTTGCCTGCTCTTAACTATAAAGGTAGAATAATATTTGTCCAAATTAATTAAATCTTATTTAGTTTCTTTTAAAAAACAATATCAATATTATTCCATATTTTCAGTAAACCACTCGTTTCTGACCTTTAATATTTAATAAAGGACAAACCCTTTAACATAACGGCGCTGAAAAGAATCTATGGCTTCATTAGATCATAAAATATCTCGTCCTCTACGAAAATAGGTTAGACGCGTTATGGCTTTTATGCTAAACTATCTTGTGTCTCATCTATAGTTGGCCCTGAATGCTGCAAACTCACATTATAATATTTACATCATTGTAATTTATATGCAAAATTGTAGCATTGCTTATGAATAATACATAATATTTCAGTTTTGAATTAATTGCGTTGCCGTTACCAATGTAAAGACAGCTGTTCCCGCGACTAGGGTGTCGTTTTTTATAATAATTATTGTATGAGTCGAGATTTTTGATTAAAAATGCTGCGTCCTCCTCTATCGGACCGGATGGTTCGCTTGAACCTTTCTGTCGCACAACAAACAAATGCAATGTTTAATAAAACATTTTTAAATTTTTAATTAACCATATCTTTGGCTGAAATTTTTCAGGCAACCTATTCGCCATATATTACTTATTATATTAAATTTGATATATAATAAAATACTTATAAGACGGTTCGTTTCCTCTCCGGTTCCTCTATCTACTATTAGTTATGTTCGTTGTACATTTTTCAATGCGACCCAGTTGCGTTCCTTAATCTTCTTCTATATGTAAAAATCAATAGCTTTGCGTTAGTCTCGCAAAACTCAAGAATGCCTAGACCGATTTTAATTCGGTTTTCACTTATGAAAAAAGGGATAAGCGAGGAAGGTTTACAAAGTTTACATATTCAAAAATTGCACCCCTGGCGTAGCCGGGAGCGGTTCATTATTCTTAAATTAAAATGAAAACCCAAAATGTCTTATTACAAAAAAAAGTCTTAATTTACAGCCACTATTTATCGAAAACTGTTAATTTTCTGCCTTGAAAGGCGTTCTATGGAGAAAAGACGACCTAAGTTAATTACCTTAATTTTGAAACCATCTCCGTTGAAGATATCACAATGAAATTAGAACCATTTAATTAAATTCAAGAGATCCCACTTATACTAACAAGTGTCATTTCCAACTAGCTAAATCCTCACACTTAATAAGAACTATAGACAAAATTTTGCGGATAACATAGTGAAGCCGGTTTTATAAAAATGCGTGCGTGAGCCGTCTACTGCTTGTTTACTGTATTAAAATTTTGTGTTCCAAGCTATAACCTAAATTTTTGTTTATTATTATTGAAAATATTGGTTTCCAAGTTTACTTATGTGTGGAATGTGATTATTTGTTGTTATTGAAACCTGGTTTTTACATCCTTCACTAGGCAATTCGGCATTTTCACTAGTTAATATTTTAGTAAGGCGAGACGAAGTATTTGTGTGCGTGTAACCATGTATGTACACGGCGAAGGCTATCCACACGGCTCTATCTTTAGTTCTTATTTTGTCTGAGGCTAAAACCTCTGTATTCGCAACTACTTTTAATTTAGCAGACGCCCGATACTTCATACACTTAAACTTACTGACGAATCTTATCTGTATTTACAACACTTAAAAACTGAAATTATTTTATTTTGTACTAGCGACCCGCTCCATCTTCCCACAGGTGCAATTTTATACATTCAAACTTATCGCTCTTTTAATTAGTGAAAACCGTATTAAAATTCGTTGGGTAGTTTAGAAGTCAGCGGAGAAATAGACGGAGGCCTGTGAGCCATAATCTTGCTATTCGCATCCGTATAAATTACATAAAATAAATTTGTCTAAATTACCTACAATTTTCTTGTTAAAATACCATTAATTTTGTAATTTGTGCAAAATTTGGTCATACCTTTAAATCGTCTAAATCTCTACGCTACAGCTGAAATGAGGGTCGAAATGATGTCTAAATAAGTGACGGTTTTTTGATTGACACGAACACGATGAAATTTTTAAATAACAGAATGTGTACTGTTGCGTTTCGGTGAGCGTAAGGGATGCCAGTCTATTTCCCTGTCCCTTCCTAATCCCTTCATCCTTAATCCTACTATGGTCGGTAGCGTTGCTTGTGTTATAGGCGACGGCAACCACCTACCATCAAATGGACCGTCAGCCTGTCTGTCGACCTTAACTTTTTTAAAAAAGGTATTTTTACGCGAAGAAAGTAGCGAAGGAAATGAAAGAAAACTCTTTTCACAATTATAAAAGATACAAACCGAGACAACAATAAACAACAATGGTACTTGGAAAGAAATAAAAATGCCTTTGTTATACTTACTCGCGATGCAGACTTTTATACAGGCATATTTCAGAAAACGTAATAACTCTGTATTCGTCTACTTCTACTTCACTTTCAATTTACTGATAAATATGAATCGTATTCTGTGTATTAAAGGACAAAATTAGAGAATGTCACACGAAAAATAAGAAAAGTTGAAAGGGCGGATTCGAGTAATAAAGATGTGGAGTACAATCATCACCAAATTGTCACAATTTTGTTATAGAGGAAAAAAACGAGGTAGACGTGTTAACAAGTGTAAGGATGAAATTCAATTAGTACCTGGAACGACATGGAGTAGGACGTCTAAAAAAATAATATAAAAAGTTGAAAGAGGCATTTAACGGTACCTATAGAGAAAATAGATTTCGATGTCAATTGGTTCCAGTTATCATGTAACAAAGGCCTTTACAATTATATCTTAATAATAGACATAATTTGAAAGCTTATACAATTTATATTGGGAATCCAAATGGCAGTTAAGAGGGCACTTTTCTTCTCGAGCAGTTTACCAATTCCATACTATGTAATTTCATGATTATTGTTCGGTAGCATTACATAAAAAAACATGACATTTCTGAGACATTTAAATGGAAACAAAAACTGAGATTAGTTTCATATCTAGTATAATTAATTAGTAAAATGTGCAGATGTGACATTTGAGTGGGTTGAATTCTTGTAATTACTCACTAAAAGCCAAAAATGTTTTTCCATAAAGACATTATACCTATAATGTACATTTAAATTTGGATTGTCAACAGCTACCATCTATATAGGTTTTTCTAAAATATTGGAATTGCTGTGGTATGTTTTATTATTAGCTCCCTCCACTTGGATCCATTGCAAAATAAGGGCCGCGAATGTCTTGCATCGCATTCTGTCTTCGGTTATTCGCATTAACTTACTATAAGTCGAGACAACAAATTCTCCCAAATACCTATTACTAAGTTCCCACACTTGTACAGCTCCTCATTAATTACAGTATAAGCAAGAGTTGTAAAAATATTACATTCCAAAGAGATGTTCACAGTTATGTAAAAAAAAATCTCTTATTTCTACCACCTCTTATTATAAAAAAGTAAAAGGCGAGAGAGATGCTAGTATGTCAAGGAACTGTTTAAATTTATAAATACATCGTAAGACTGATATTGCAACAATCGATAGAGATCATGAGTTATTTCGGATAGAATTAAGTTTTTAAAAACGATGTAGGCGTATCTTAGAAACAGTCAACAAATTCTTATTTTATTAAAATTGAATTTTAGTTGAAATTTTAGTGATGAATGTTATGCAGATATTGATTAATTTATTACTTGAATATATCGTAGAATTTCCGCGTGGGTTGACCAGCATGTTTTGCGTTCATTACATTATGAGTATAAATGTTTTATAGTGATTCTTTGTAGTCGAGTCTTTTGTAGTCTTTTGTATGGGGAATTAAAATAGAAATTCAAAGAGAAGTTATAATATAGGTTTTGACATCTTCTGCATAGTGAAAACCGCATTAAAATCTGTTGCGCAGTGTAAAAGATCTAAGCGTAAATACAGAGGGACAGACGGCGGTAAGCGACTTTATTTTATACTGTGTAAAGTAGATACTTTCCTGCTAAAGTTATCATTGTTACTGTTCTGTATTTATTAAGCTGTCGAGTCCGTTTAAAGAATAAAGTCAAAGAAATAGGTAAGTTCGCGCGAACTTCAGTCAGTCGAGTCAGTTATTGAAAAAGTTCACCGATTATAAACTCTCAACAAAGGTGCCGTCCATTCTAATTCTCTTCAGAAACTTCTTACATTTCTTGAGTACACATCAATTACAATTTTGTTTTTCATTTTCGTCTTAATATACATTTAGATGAGCTGTGTAAATTTTACCTAAATGAATAAGATGAACAAGCATTGTATACTAACTTTAGATAATGTAGAGATTTATTCTTGATTTTTAGTGATTTTTAATTTTTCTGAATACAAATGTTTCATTGTTCATTAATTCTTATTTCTTTTTTGCGATTATATTTTTTGTTTAAAAAATATTATAGCATCTTAAGCTTAAGCATCAGATAGCAATGAAAGAAAGCCTAGGAAAACTTGCATTTCATAGAAGATTAGCTTCGGCTTCATATGAATGTATTTTTTCTATAAATGAGGGAAAACTCTACCAATTTTCCTTTTTGTAGTTAAGAAGATGTGAGCGAAGAAACGGACAGAGGTGGACCACGAGTTCAGTTTGTAATACTTATAGTATATATATTTTTATTTTATTTTTATTATAATATGGATAGCCAACGCAACAATGTACATATAAAATTCAAAACAAAACGCATAATATAGTTCAGCTGGCACAAGTCGCACTTACAGGCTACCACAGCATGCATATTCATACAAAAAATAACATGCAATATATATATAGATATACATACAAAAAAGAATGCCTACTTAATTTATAGTATGTATATAGGTACTATAATATGTCATTAGACATTAAAATCACACTAAAAAAATCAATGACACTAATACTCCAGAAGCTGTATATAATTAAATAATACTCGTAGGTATATTTTACAATGAATTTTACTATTTTCTTCAAGATGCGAAGCTAGCAGGAATGTTTGAGCGCTCTCCGCGGACCTGTTTAGAGCGAGTAACGAATGATTTCATTCTACCCCCTTGGCAAAGACAATAAAATTTAATATCAGCAGAGTGAGCACAGCGGCAATAGTAAAACAATGAAACTCTCAGAAATAACTGCAGCCCAGTAAATTCTGAGTAATATTGTCGTTTTATGTCTTTTATTTCTGTGCGACAAGTTCTTGGATTTTACGATTCACGGACTTATTGATATAATAAAAATATCAAACGATCATTTTGAATATGGGTCAATATTATTACTACTTGTTGTGTGAGATTATTCACGACTAAAATACAGCATCCGAAATTTTAAAAACAATAACAATATTTATTTTTGTTTTTTTCAAAAATTGTGGACATAATTCTGGGATCCACTAAATAATAGATTAGTATAGTTACCTAGGAACATAAGCAACAAGTAAGCATGCAAGTGTACTCTGCTTGATTTTGATAAAATAAAGGGTAGCACTAGGTAAGGGTACAATTATTGTCCTTTTAGAGCACTGTATAAGGGGATTTATTATCTCAATTTAAACTCATGACTGCAGAGTGAAGTGTGCGCTGTCACAATAAAACTTTAATTCAACTCGTAACTTCATTTTAAACAAGTCAATGGGAACCTTTTTTATAAGTACTGGTATTTTTTTTGTTGTTAGTGTCCACTTGATGGTAGGTGGCTACCATCGGATATAACAAGCAACGCCACAGGTGCTACAAGTGCACAGAATGTATTGCAACACTTTCGAGGAAAAAAAAACATTCAAAATCAATTCAAAATAGTTGCGTGTTAAGCAAACGGAATTTCATTCCAATTTATCCTGTTTGTAGATCAATTTATTATCAATAAAACACCCAGGAATTACTCACGATCAAATGGTTTATTTGGATAAGAGATAATATCGCGTCAGCCAATATTCTGTAATAACTGTTAACTTCTCGCTAATTACTCGGCCACCGACTTGGCAGCTTTTTGCTTGGAGTGCGTTATGATTTTTTTATTTTGCTCGGTTTCTAAGAGCCCTTTTTTACGTTGGGAAATCCTCGTGGATACCCGGCAGCGTAGGGGACGTTGCGGGATTATGCCAGACTCTTACTGGCTAAAACCCAACGACTTTTAGCGCGGCCGTAGATAGGCCGGGTCGCTGTAACGTTATGACATGACATCCGTTACCAATACTAAGAGCCCTAGGCGTTATGTTAAATAGCCTATAAATTTCAACAAGAATTAGGCTAAAACAAGCAAAATAAAATTTAGAAATCTGACAAAAAAACGAGAACAAATAATAGTACCGATTATATCCCGATGCTCGGATTCTTTATATGAGAGGTACGGAGCATTCTGCCTAAAAAAAGCCTACATGTATATATAATAGTGACGTCATTGGACGCCGTCGTCACAGGGATAAAGTTTACAGATATTTTCTCATGTTTAATATTTTTAATTTTTAAAAACGGACGAAGTCGCGGGCACCAGCTAGCTAGTTTATTATAATGCATATTACTTTATGGATATCATATGATACTGATACAATGATTATCATGCACGTTTAGTTCATACATTTTTTGGGTGTATTCTTCTTATTTTGGTTCTTGGCGCACGTCAAGAAAGCTCTCTGTAAGTGTGATTTAGTTCGTTTAATTCGTATAAAATATTTAAAACCCAACTTTTGACATGGTTTCGCTCGCTTAAAAAGTTTGATCATCCCAAAGGATCAAGGTAACTCTGTAACAAACTTCATCAATAATGGATTACATATATTATCAGATACATAGAGTTTATTTCATGTGAGTAACATTATTTTAGTATGGATGATAAAATGAAACAATACAAAAGGAATTATTCAATCTCCTTAGCGTTTTCACACGTTGGAAATACTAATAGTTAAAGCCTACCATTGTACCAATGCATGTACGTGTAATTTGCTAATTACAGCGTGGTGGTCAATATCCGACTACGGTGAATAGAAACTAGGTCAATACCTACATATGTATGCGACAGTACAATAAAACCGATGGTCAATTAATCGTTATACAATTATGTGTGATTCATGGTAAACCGAAAATTATAAAACAAAATCCCCCGCCGCATTTTTCTGTCTGTCTGTATGTATATTCGCCATAATCTCAAAAACTACTGTACGGATTTTCATGTGGGTTTCACTAATGGAAAGAGCGTTAAACGAATAAGGTTTTTATATATAATTTGCAGGAAAAACTGCACTCATGCGAAGGCGGGAGCGGGTCCCCAGCTATATAATAATGCGAGTATGCAAAGTTTTCGAATAAAGCTTGTAAGCATTCAATATACCTTGGTGTTACAAGTCATGTTAATGCGCTCACTATTCAGTTTTTAATAAGTAAGTGGTATTCATTAAATTTTTATAAACTGGACATTTTGTCTGGCGGCAGAGACCACCCTGCCACCAAATATTCAATTTAATGACCAAATTTATTAACAGCTAGCTGTTGCACGCGACTTCGTCCGTGTAACTTTATGAAATATAGCCCATATTACTCGCTGTTAATGTATGTAGCTTTATATAGGTGAAAGAATTTTTATAATCAGTAGTTTTTGAGTTTATTCATTACAAACAATAATACAAAAATACAAATCTTTCTTCTTTATAATATTAGTACGAATACTCGTAGATTAATAAATCACAGTGAACATGTTTGTCGCTATATTTCTAAGCAACCATACCCTTTTTGCTCCGTATTTTCCTCATGTCTTTCTCTTTTTTTTTGTATAACTGATTCAGTAACTAAAGCAATTTCCGCTTTTTGGTAATTGGAAAAAACACGGTTCTCCTGAGCAAGTAACGATATCGTAAAGAAAATGTGGGTCGGATTTAGCAGTAAGTATTGTGCGGTAAATTTTAACTTCAAAAATTTTAATTAATTTTGGTATAATACTATAATTAAACGAAAAAAAAATTATCTCCTATTTATTTATATGTATGCTCTTTTTCAAAAAAGAATTTTTATTTAAAGAGCATCCCTCGGGAACAGTACTATTATTCGGTTGAAAGGTACCCTATTCTGTATTCCTGAAAATTTCCTGAAGTAAATTCAAAATTATCCATTGAGTAATTAAGGCGTGAAAGCATAATTTATAATATTAGTTAGGATACAATTTTAATAATGCAGCTGTGTAAGTCCATTAAATTTTAATTATACTGCAAATTTTGTTGCATGCTTGAGTATATAGGTCATATAACTTTGCTCCGTAAAATGTTACAAAATTAGTACTTTATTGCACTTCTTTAAAAACGTCCATTAACAAGTTTAAAAAGCGCATATTACTTACAGCTGTAAAGCGAACGCTTGAAACTTGACCCGCTAGTTGCGTTTCCAGGTTTAAAATGTTTCCATGAAAATTTAACGACGTCGCGCCGACAGAGAAAATATTTTTTACTGGCTGGTGCCTAATTTGTTTAACAACACTCAGTCTCGGGCATGTTTGTCAAAGTCACTTTTAGAAATGAGATATTGTTTCATCCAAATGACAAATTTGGGCCCTAAGAAAACAAACGACAGGATTGCAACGCAATTTCGGATAACAAGAGTCCTCTTTCGCTTCTCACAATTTTCGCTAATGTTTTGAAATTAAAGTGCCTATTTCATTGTACTAGGCACTCCGTAAACTGGTTCAAAGTTTCTACATGCCTTATTTTCTATATATTCAAAATAAATTCAATACTGAATGAATAGATTTTGAATTCTTTATACCAGATATGCCGTCTGTTTAAAAGACACATGGACAAAAGATAATAAAAATAGATCTTCATTTAGCCTAACAATAGTTCAAGATGCGGGTACGAGCTTTCGAATTGGCAATCTAATAATAATTTATTTACTGAATTTCCTGTTGATAAAAATAGTTACTTCTAATCTCTGTTTCTGCTAGATCAAATAACCAACGACACATATAATAATATAAATTACATATTTCTTCATAGAAATTTCTTTCTTGCTTTCACTTTATAATTTTTGTTTCAATATTGTATATTATGATGAAAATAGAAAAGTCTGCCTCTGTATGATTATCTGCTTACTTCTTGTACACCATTCCATTAATTTCCATGGATCCATGTATGCATAATCATGGATTTTTGATACGGTTTTACTAGTAGAATAAAGCGATACCGAGGAAGGTTAGTGTATGTAATTAGCAGAAAAAAAAACGCACCCGTGCAAAATGAATGCTAATAGAGTATAACAAAGCGAGTACCGAATGCAAAGCTTCTGAAATTTTTTCAATCAAACAAAATACGAGTATACAACATTGAACATTTTTTTAAAATATATTTTATCAAATAAAGAATAGGTTCGCAACCTCAGCTAAGTGGAGGACGAAGGACAGGATAGGACAAGTCTGCGTATAAGTTTTACAACCTCTAAATATGTCTGACCCTCCATATCGCACGGGAATCTGTCAAACGTTTTGCAAGGTGGTGTCGGATCATGGAATTTGTTGGATTATAAAAAACTGTTACAGACACCCCTGTAATTCAGAACTTTTTGAGAAAGAGTACCTTTTAATTCGACAAATAACATATCAAAATTAAGACTACAAATTAAGCGGTCCAAATTATCACATTTTTAATAAACATACAAACTTTTACATTTATACTGTTACTATTAGGATTAGGATATTTACACAATCAATGTCACACAATGTTGTCTTGATTAACAAAAATGTTTTCATATCAACAATTATATATTATATCTTTTATCTATGATTTTACTGTAAAATATGAGTGTAATGTAAATATAGGTGTAAATATTTATTATCTACTCATTGGCGCACCTTATAACGCGCCTTTATATTATACAAAATTCAATAGATATCGACAATATTTTTAACAAGGACGCATTTTTATAAAATTACTACTGATTTCGTCTAATTTATATTTATAAAAGAAAAATAACTGTTTGTTGTGTCATTCGAATATATGTAAGTATAGGTCGTTCAATATAGATCATTAGCTTAAACTTTTTAGAATACCCAAAAAAAAAAGAAAAGAAATCTATCTGGAATTGATGCTTGTCATGAAGACAATAAATTTCCATTACAAAAATAATAAACCTGTAATCTGGGGATCAGCAAATCCCCGAAACTGTTTTACTTTTAATTTACCGTCAAATTCACAGAGAAGTTGATATGTTGAAATTTGATATGATATACCTAAATGTTTATTGTAAATTCACCTAAGCATTTTGCTTAAAATTTGGTCCCTATCATTTTAAAGTTCTGTTCACTACAACCCTGTAATCCCGCAGGACATCCACTGCTGGACATAGGCCTGCCCTATAATTTTCCAATAGGACCGATCAGAACCAGCTTGGATCCACCGTCGAGCCGCGGCCCTTATCAGGTCGTCTGTCCACCTAATAGGTGGACGTCCTACGCTGCGCTTTCCGGTCCATGGCCTACACTCGAGAAATTTCCAGCTCCATCGGCCTTACTTACTGATCCGCCGGCTTAATGTCATTAACTTTCGTACGTCTATTGATCTCCTTATTTCTGATTCGATCTTGTAGTGCAACCATAGCCTTGTTCATAGCTCGTTGAGCGACGTTAAGCTTTCTCACAGTCAATAATTAGAAACCACGTTTTAGCGGCATATGTCATATAATTACATTGGTCGGAAACTTTCGTTTTGAGACACTGAGGAATTTTGGACGAGAAGATTTCTCGAACCTTCACGAACACTACCATACTCGAATTGTTTCGAGATTCTTATCTTGTGTTAAGATATTTTTACGAATATTCAATTGAGTTTATATGGAACTCGGGATACCTAGCTCAATTTTTAATAAACTATGTAGACGTAATTTTGCAACTACTCAATATTTTCTCAATAAATTTCAATATCCATTAGTATACCCCACTTTATTAGGTAAGTAATACAAAACAAATCTCTAAAGTTAAATTAAAGTTAAATTAAGTACTCGATAATAAATAAGGTTAAATTAAACGTAAAATAAACAATTTAAAGTACACCGCTGCTGGCTCCAATGGCCGGAGACTGTAAACTTATTAGTAAACTACTGTAGCGGAAATATAAATGAATTACCAATACATGTATAGGGGCAATTGGGTAGAAGCTTTATTATACTTAAATCAACTTTATTGCGTTACACAAAGGGGCTGTCGTCTAACTACGTCACTTCCTCCAGCTCGAAATTCGAAAACTAAAATGTGATATTTAACTCCGATCCTAAACTTCTGAAGTTCGGAAGGACTTTCATATTTCGTACTAGCTAATGCCAGCGACTTCGTCCGCGTTGAAAAATGAAAAATATAACGCCTGAGAAACGCTTGACATCTTTATATCGCTGTGAGGGTGGTGGCGCCGTCACTATTGACAGTGGCGCCCAATATTTTATATTTTTATCCTTAATCCTACTGTAGTCAGCAGCGCACTTGCAGCACCTATGGCGTTGCTTGTGTTATAGACGACGGTAGCCACCTACCATCAAGTGGGCCTTCAGTCTTTCTGCCGACCTTAACATAAAAAAATAAAAGATTTTTCATGTAATTAATTATTTTCTTAATTTTTGTTACTACATTGTATATGAGGATATAATGAGTCAGCGTATACATTTTAGAAAAAAACATTCAGCCGTTTCCTGTCAGGGAGAATCCAAACTTGGTGTGTATTAAAAAAATTTTCAAAACGAATGACTGAAATGTAATAGTGTAGTATATTTTTCATAGCCTATCATGGTTCAGCTCATGGAATCAGTTCATGGAATCAGCTCATGGAGCCCTTACATTTCATACTCGATAGGTTTTTAAACATTTATTTTCATACAATTTGATATAGAGGATGTATAATGCTGATTCTTTTATTTTATATAAATAAATTATAGTTTCAATTCTAAAATAGAAGATTGTGGATAATACCTAGATTCCTAAATAATCAAAGCAAAATTGTTCCTTAATAAAGTGGCTGGTTGCGAACCTTTTTTAAAGTGGCCGAAAGGGAATTTTAACCTGAAATATCCAATTACGCGATATTTGGTTCGCGGAGAAAATAAATTTCATTATTGTTAAATGAATTATGCTGATGCTTCAAAATAACGTCAGCGAGTTGTTTAATTACCGTAAATTGTTCTTTATGTACGCCACCGAGCAACACAACGTTGATGTTTTAATCAGTCACTACAAGAGACTTTATGTCACCGGGATAATGGAGGAAAATATTGCAGACGTATATATTCATTATTATTAAGCTTTTATTTTATTTTTTCTTGCTTTTTAGAGTAGTTCAGCGGGAGTGCCTATAATATTATGTGTGATAAGGCTAATATGATTAATTTGATTTTGTGTTCTTCAGCCTTTCGGCCAGCTTAGGCAACAAACAAGCTAGGGTAGCTTAGACAGCCGCTTCGCCCGGGTGCGGCGGATATGAGGTCGTTCCCCGTCATAACAACACCGGGCAACGAGGGGAGACGTGCTGTGTGTTTCCCGGCACGTCTCTTCACGGCGCGGAGGTTACACTCCGCGCCTAATCGAGGTGGAGCCCACAAGTGTACGGACCTCGTCTGGCTTGGGGAGAATGGCTTGGCTTGGCTTGGAGACCCCCGCCCATAGACAGCGCGAATAAACACCGTGGGTTTTTAGTGGGTAGAAGTTCCACATACCCCTCCGATTTCCCCATGGTCAGTGGGGATCTGGTTCGCAGATTTTCCCACATTAAAAAAAAGGATAGCTTAGGCAACGAGCAAACAAAGGGGGAAAAGGCATGGCGAAACGTTTTCCAACTGACAACAGAAGATATTTTTTCATGTAAATATAAAAAAATAGAATAAAAAAGAGGATGAGGGACAAGATGAGGCTTACCTCTGTCAAAATATTGATAAGTTGCATGAAGTAGCCATTCTCATGTAGGATTATGCTCTGGTATCCCTTACTCTTTTTGTGAGTTCACACGTACTGTTTAACACCACTCTTCTGTAAAAGTGACTTTTCCACTTGGTAAAAGACTGCTAAGGTAAACTTTTGAATGTAGTTATATTATAAAAATAACATACATAACATAGACTTATATATGATGGTATATGGTAAACAAACAAGGTAAATATTAAAGATCAATCAAAAAGGGAAAATAAATTTAAAATTTATATTTTTTTCAATTTAGCAACGTGTTTCCTCATTACTTCCGTTGCCTTTGATACGCATTTATTTGCTCGCAATAGAACATTTTGAAATGTCTGTATACGTAATTATTGGTGACCCGAAAGTATTAAAAAAGTTTGAAAGTGTAAAAAGTATGAAAGTATAAAAAAGTCTTTTTAATTTTCCAATGTTTTCCCCATTTACAAAATCTGAAATGTTAACAGGAAAATATTGAAATTAAGATAGACTTTTACACCAAGGGTAGATTCTATTAAGTTCTATTGATATCCACTTTCACACGTATTCCGATCCAAGACGCATATCGCATATATTTTTAGCATCGGCTAACGGCAATTGAATTGCATCGAAGCTTCAACGACTGTACGCTCGATCGACCGATCGCAATCATTTATATCACGACAAATCTAGTTACCAATAGTAATGGTACTTGCAATTATTACTACTCGTTGATAAACTAGTGAATCGTCGATTATCTGATGCTAAAGTTATCATGAGTGCTGGAGCGATAAATTGGTGCACTAGACTTTGAAATGAGGTCGATATTTTATTCAAATACTACATGCCTGCCGCCTACTTACCTACCGACTGTTGGTTTATATTTAAGATAAACATATTTTTAAGTTACTTGAGTTACTTTATCTCTAAATTGAAAGTGTCGAAGTGTTCTTTAAACAAATTTTAAAGAACACAAATGTTTAAGAATTTAAAAAAAAAGTAGAAAGTTAAAAAATTGGGAAGCTATAATGCGACTGAAATTAAGACACAATAAATGTCACATATTGTAACAATGTTAAACTATATGTAATTAGACAAAGCCATCTCACCATGACTACGTTCGCGATCTGAAATGAAGTTATATATAATCTTGTAGCGAAAACACAGCTAAAACGCTAGGGAATAAATGAATAACCGATACAAACCAAACGGATATATTTATTTTCAAAACATATTTTTATAGATGTATCAATCTCTAAATACAAATCAAAAAAGTTATTAGAATTATTAAAAGTGTAACTTAATAGAAGTTAATTTGTTTTCATTCATAGTAAGAGCGGTATGATTTCATAAACTTCGTCCGCGTAACTTTACAAAATATACTCGTAACCTATGTTATTCGCTCATAATATAATGTATCTTTCGATAGGTGAAAGAATTTTTAAAATCGGTCTAGTAGTTTTTGCGTTTATTTATTATAAACAAAAATACAAATCCTCTATAATATTAGTATCTAAGACTAATTGTCGACTTCGTCTGTAGATATATTAGCTAAACGTTAGCAATAAACATTTATTTTATGTTTATTGGTCATAATATTTTTCTAAGGCGTTGAATTGTTTTATTTTTGTATTTAGTATTAAAAAAAAAGTATTGATCTAGAAGAAAGGGGAAGAAAGGGACAGACTGGAGAAATGACTTTCAAGGAGATTATTTTAAAAAACATGATTCATTTTCAATTAATATCAATAATTTTCTTTAAGTATCTGTTACAAAATTTTAATAGCTCATTTGAGATTATCAACAGGTACTTCGCCTTACCACAGATAGAATGTTTCAGGGAAATATTAGTTTCGTAACTTTGGATTCGTTTCAGACAGATTTCACGGTGAATTTAAGAAAGTCAATAGGTAAGGGATAAATGTTAAACCCCCAAGAATTCTGAATTGAGGAGACGCCACGGGATAAAAAAAAGAATAAAAAACTTTTTATCAACCTGTATTCATTTATTTTTGGTTAAAACTACTGTCTTAGTCTGTTGGAAATGTTTTTTTAATTCTCATACAGTTAAAAGGAATCTGTTTTTGTAGGTTCAGTAAGTCCTTCAGAGAACTTCGAAAACTTACAAGAACTACTAATCCAAAATCGTTTCAAGTGAACTATCCAAAAAGACTAACATTTTACAACTTGTCGTACTTTGATATTGTACAGATTTCCAATGGAAGCCAATGACTGTAGATTTTTAACACCGATCTTGAACTTTATTCGATTCTTTTACATTCAAAGTACAATAAAAACCTTTTCATTCTTCCCAACGAACGGATTGTCTTCAATAAAAAGTTTTATCATTGATTCTCGTAATGTCTCGCTGTAAAGTTTCGTTTATATTCACGACTCTACTGGAAGCAATGACGAACTTTTCTAATTGAAACAGCAATAAAACTGATAAAAAAAATCCAATACCTAAACATATTTCAGGTTCAATTCAGGTGAGTGTATATTTGCTATCCTTTTAATTAAAAACTACTGAATGTACTTTTATAAAATTTACAGTACCTATTACATTTTATAAATCAAAATTATGCATCACTACATATTATAAACAAAGTCCTGAGCCGCGTCTGTCTGTCTGTCTGTTCGCGATAAACTCAAAAACTACTGCACCTATTTTCATGCGGTTTTCACCAATGGATAGAGTGGTTCTCGAGGAATGTTTTAGTATATAATTTACAAAGTTACGCGGGTGAAGTCGCGGGCACCACCTAGTAGGATATAATTTATAGATCAGTGACGAAGAAATGGGTAAAAATCAGTATGCGATAAAATCCTAATAAATGTTTATACGAATAAAAAAACTAAAAACCAAAAGCCAAAAGGATAGTATATCCATAAATTTTTGAACTTAAAAGTTAGGAAATATTTTCCTTAACGTCAATCCATATTTCTTGAGAGCAGTATTGGAGTACACCTAATTCCTCTTAACTGGGGCCAATTATATGTAACAACAAGGTCATTTAACAATATAATAGCAGAATACACTACACGCCAAAGTTATTTCATGACAATCCAAACTAACCGAAAAGTATTGTACCTTCATTTCAGTTTCTCACAGTCGTGTCGTTAGCGTCCGTTCACTTACCTTACAAGTTTCCAAACCAACGAACTACCACTTGTTCATGGCGACCTTTTTTGTGTCGCGAAGGGTCACTTTTCCCTCATTGACAATACCCTTAAGAATGTCAATAAGTTCGTAAAAAATTTGATGTAAATGTATTTATGAATACATATTCGTATATTAGCACCAATCGGTATTAAGGTACCTTAACAGGCTTCTTTCGGGAGTAGAAAATCTATAAAATATATTTACGTATTAACTTAGCAGATTAATAAATTAATTAAATAAATTACAATGAAAGAACACACATTTTTGATTGGTAGGTAGTATTTATTTTATTTAGTTATTTGTTGCACGATTCATTATTTTTTGGGTTGCACCAAGTTTTTTTTTTTCCAATGAGAGAAAGGAGGAAAGTCTTTCAAAAGACATCGGTCAAGTGACCGATAATGTGAGGTTTTATTACTCACTAAAAAACTCCCCTCTAGTACCTAGTACCACAGGACCGCGCTAGCATTACTTCGCGGTACTAGGCCTTCCTAGCTGCTGTCCACAGCTACATCTACGTAATGTCTTCCTCCTTCTTTTTCAGTACGACCTTCCTCACAAAACCCGCCATTGAAATCCAGTTATCAGATGTCGCCAACATCCAAGCAACGACTTCTTCCGGCCTTCGAGGCACCAAGATTGGAAACCAAACAATGTACATTCAGATGTAATTACGAGTACACCATCAAGTAATACTCAATTTCGTTTTAGAATACCATGCATTGTTCCCCAAGCAGTTATATCTAAAATATTACAGATTCTGATACTTTTCTTCTCTTTTCTTTCATTCTGCTTTCCTTTTAAATCTAGTGATTAATAACAGTATTATTTGAGATAATAATAGATCAAGTAACTTAATAACAGTTCTCCACGATTTTGCCTACCCTAAATATGGATTCAACCCCTATTACCCGCCCCCTGTTATTCATGTAATTTCACACAAAGTTCAATCTAGTTCCCGTTTTCACAAAAACCCTTTCGTACTCCTTCTGTCCCCTACACTACACAAAATATCTAATTTCATAATTTTAGCTTTAGTAGTTTTGGAAGTTTCGTAAATAATTAATCAAACAGTGAGTAAGTGACATTTTGCTTTATTTTTGTACGGCTACCATTACCTATATAAAAATAAGCAAAGCTAGGATAGTCCCTACTAGTTAGTGCGCCATACCACTACAAATATTATATTATATTGATAACAATTATCGCATTTTAAGAATGAACTGGCATAATTTCAATTTAAAAATTCAAAGCCTTTATTTACTAAAAAAAAAGGTACAAATTATATAGAAAAAATCTTAAAATCTATGTTTGTACGTGCATAGCAGCACTCTAACTAGCTTGTTCTTTTGGTACAAGGAGCTTGATTTGATATAAGTAGCTTATCCTGTCCATCTTGCTTGCTTGTAAACAAATAGCTCTAGCAACCCTCTACACTCTCATTAATGAGTTGTATCTCATTCATGACATGATGCCGATTACCTCAATTAATCATGCAATTTGCAATCGATATACGTTTAGTCATTTAATCATAGACTGAAAACCAATTTATTAAAAAGAATCCCAAATCACAAAGCGCTCAGTATATTTAGAGAGGGTATGTTTTGAAACAAAGCTTGTGCACACAGAATGCGCAGAAATAAGCAATTTGTTTGTGTGACGTGTATTCTCACGTAAACAATAAATACAGAATTTGATTAACCTTTTGTACGTAATCCTATATCAACAATGTTTTTACCGTATTTAATACTTATCTGGAGTTGAACGAATACAATACTCATATTCGTTGTCCTGATCGTTGGAAATTTCATTAATTTGTTTTTAATTCACGAATACTGCAATACTTACAAATACCGATAAGCGTGTAGATGCTTATAGCTCTTTACAAGCAGTAAAGTCCAAGAGTGGGTCGTAATATATATAGTAAGTTAGTACATAGCCATACGTAGTCTGCTTACTGCAACTTCAGGTAGCTAATCCTAACAGCTATGTCAGTGATTTTAGTACTGCAGATTTTCTTGTTACTGATACAGTCTTGGAGGAAAACTTCGCCCTTATAGCACTCTGGGCAATTTTTACTATTTTCATTAGACCAACAGTTAAGCTCCACGACTCTATGTAATAAGTCATCACCATCAATACACATAGATTAAAAGCTTTAGATTTAAGCCATTGAAACATTTTAATTCACGGTTTTTTTTAGTAAATTGTGAATAAAAACGGTGGAGAGCTATTGAATTTTACGGGTATCAGTAATGTCTTTTTTGTCGTATCCTAATCAAACTGGACGCTTGATGTGAAAGTAATGTTTTTTTTTTAAAGATTTATTTTATTCATGATGGCTGACTCAACAGTGATTTTTATCAAATTGTAATGTGATTATATCTATCCATTATATTTGCAGAGATATGTGTATCCTTGCGTGTGTACGTGTATGGGGGGATACACACATCTTCCCATACAGTTATAAACTTCTTTTAACGAAAAAAAAAAAATCGGCAAAGTTGTCGCAAATGCTACAAAAATAAATAATAAATAAATAATAAATACAAAATAAATAAATAAAAATAATACAAAAAAAAGAAGAAGCAAAATGAAAAACGCAATAGATAAAAACACAAAAATGTAATAAATAAACAACTTGAGCTTTCGATGGGTAGAGGGTGAATTGCAATGACAAGAAAGTTCTTCCACTCAGATAAGGTTAAAAGCTTAAGAAGCTCTTCTTCAACGGTGGTTTTTAAGGGATCTTAGAATCCCTTAAAAACCACCGTTGAAGACTTTTGGTAGAATTGTGCAGCGAAACAGTACCTATTGTGTTTGTAAAATAATATGCTTTCACTAAAACAACCTTTCTATGAGATAAATAACAAAGATAATGAAGAGAAAATAAAAATAATAAAAATTAACTAGAGATATAAAATAAACGAGGGCATTTGTTTACTTATGAAAAGAACAAAAAAGTTATACCTGGAATTATTCCTTATTAAGAACAAACTCTAAGAAAGATTTCTGTTACGAAGCAAATAACAATACGATCGCCTCCGCCCATACTTACCACTTGCAGTCAGCAAGGTGCTTCACACCTGAAGCACCCTATAACCCAGATTTGCGGCACAACCTAGATCGGTTATAGGCCTAGTGTTTAAGGCTCGGCTGCTGAAACAGCTGACGCAAGTTCGAATTCCAACCGCGCCAGAACCTTTGAATATAATAATATATGTAAATGTAAATATGAACGATATCTTCCGAATTATATTTCTTGTCATACTCTGAATATCTTTTGTTGTTACTCTCCTTTACCTCCGATTATTTCACATTAAACAAAGTGAACGTTTTCTTTTACGTCGGCTGACCCGTATCTAAAGTGATCGACAGTTTCGTTCGTGTCTTTTATGTTGGAGAAAATAATAAAGAGTTGTTGTGCCCTGACGTGGATCAAAGGTTTGACAACAAGACAACCCCCCGAAGCACTCAATGTCAGAGTGCTCAAGGAAGCGTTAAACTAGGAGTAACACGGCTTAATTATTCAATATATTGCGATGAGATTGAGTTTGGCGCATTTATCGTATATCTGGATATCGTGGCAAACACATCTGGTTATGTAAAGCAAACTTTGTCTACTTGCGAAACTTTACCGACGACGGGTAATTACCCCGAGGGAATTTACTCAGGCATACAAATCGTGCTTCAGTAAGCCAAATATACCCATTAATATTATTACTTCATACTTTTAGATATTTTATCAAAATATTATTTTTGTCGTGGAACGGTTTATAATGGTTTCGTAAAGGTTTTAAAAATATACTGTTATGATGAAATCGAAACTAAAATGACAACCAGTCGTTGTCCAATGTCCGCCTCTTTCTATTTTCTCCGCTAACTTCTCCTAAACCTAAACGACCCAACGAACCTAATGGAAAGATCTATAAACGATGAAGGTTTGTGTACATAATTTTCAGAAAAAAAAATGGTGTGTATCAGCTCCGACGCACGACTGGAGTTTACTCCTTACGAACTATAAACTATAAATTTTAATAAATATCAACGAACGAATAAATACGATTATTATTGAAATACAAGAGAAAATATATGACACTAAAAAAAAAATTACAATTAAATAGAACATAATTATTTAACATGAACTTCATAATGGCAGACCATAAATACTCCTTACGAACGATTATAAAATACATTCTAAAATATTCAAAAATAGAACGTAACGCATAAACATAACGCATTCGTGTAACAATTTTGATTTTACTCCCATAAATTTTCATACACCAAAAAAAATGTATCCATGCAAAGCCATTACTAGTATTGATATTTTGTGATTACGCATATAAGGATTTGATCAGCACACGACTTATACAATCAAATTACGAGTAAATTTAAATCCGACGATTTAAAAAATGTTTAGATTTTTGAAAATTAACTTTAATATTTAATTCAGTGATATTGTAGCTGAATACTAGTGAAAGAATTTTTGGAAAAAAAATAATACTTTTAGGGATTACTTCTATATACTTACACATATATGAATAAAAACAAACCCATTGTACTTAATTAGTTACGTAGTTAGTTAGTAAAACCTAGTGGATAATTATATCCATTTCTGTAGTTTTCAGTATAGAAAAAATATATTTAACAATAAATACATCGAATTGTAGTTATTATATAAGAAAAATCTAACAAATAACTTAAGTTATATTTTCTCTCTCTAAAAAGGTTGTTCAGACGCAACAATAATATACTTACAGGAAATTGTAAGAAGCATCTCACGTTTGTTGGAGAGGTCACAAAGCTTATAAAGAATTAAAGGCGTGGCGATGTACGAGGGCTTTGGTACGGAATTAGATACACTCGGATTCAACTATGGCTTTAGCCTCTTTATCCGTACAATCACAACTCGCCCGACCATTGTCTTTGTACAAAGACCATGGAATTAATTAAGTGAAGATATAATGTAGGGGCATTATCGTCAATTCATAATGGGGGTTATCAGCGGTAGATATCAACTAGAAATAGACGAAACACATCTTCGGAAAAACAGAAAAGATCTCGATTACCTGGGTTACTTATTCCTATCAGGTGATATAGGCTGGTGCCGGGCTAAGCAAACAGCATCATCATCGCCAGCTTTTGTATCTCCAATGTCACCACACGCGGTCTTCTGTCTTTTGCATCCAGCTGCGATGCCTTTCAGGTGATCTGTCCACTGTCCACCCATTCCCACTTCAGCTTGCTGGTTCTCTCGACTAAATCGACAACTAATGATGATCTCTAATGATCTCTCCGAGCATACGAAACTATATGGCTCTAAACAACGCACCCATAAAATATCCTATTGTTAAGTCTTAAAAATATTATTATAACAGGTATTAAATCTTTTTCATTCCTTTAAAAGATTTAATTAAGATTTAATTAATCTTGTAATTCCACAGAGTATTAACAACTTTTAAGACTTGTCGTAATAGTTAGTCACAAATTTATTAAAATGAATAATCTAATTACCTACCTCTATATAAACCAATGCTTTTAGGTACTTTTATATTTTCCATCTTGTTTTAAAATCTCATTTACATTTCAGTAAACGTTCTAATCTTAATAATATTTGATTTTTGTCTGCAATCTTTATTGCAACAATCTATTGTTTAAGACTTGATGTCATAAAATTTTAAATTCATCTTAATAGTATTGTTTATAGAGCTTGTAATTCTTATACAATACTTAGCAATATGTTGAAAGCGACACCTAAAAACTTGTACTGAGGAGTTTGTTTGTTCGTGCCATTTAACATTCATCTTTTTTTATTGATAAGCTTGGATTTATTATTACAACCATACATTTTAAAAACTTTCTTTATGAAATCAAAACAAATAAATAATTACAAAAATCATTACTTGAATATTTTTATGTAAAGATCGACAAGCTGACGTTCCCCTTGATAGAATTTATAAGGGGATAGGAACATTTGCTCTAGCATTCCTTATTCATCGAAATACAAATGTTCGTCTGCGTGGCGGTGGTTACTGCCGCCAGACGGGCTGCCGAATTTATGACTGCGGAACGCAATGTGCCACTACAATAAATTGTCAATGTTGTTGAGCAACTAAAGTTGCATGTGAACCCCAACCATAAAGGGTTTGCCATCATATCAACCAAAAATGATATCAAACCAAAAAGAGCTGCATCGTTTTCTTGATATGTGTTTTTATATTAAATGGTAAAGGTTATTTATTCGCTCATCTTTCTCAAAGCCAAAGTTCATTATTATACACAAAATCTATGTATGTAACATCAAAAGTCTCACAAAACATTCTCGTAATAATCCTTTTTGGTAAGTTGACGTGAAGTGATTAATTACGGGGCGCGTTGGGGGTACGAGATTGGCTGAATATTCAATTAACAATGCTTAATGTGTATACGAGTACATATATTTAATTAATAAATAATGACATATATTAATATGGTTTATAACGCTCATATTATTAGAAATGTTTAGGATTCATGAGAACTTTTGCATACACATTGTCAGGGATACAGAACAGGATATAAGGTAACTTTCATTAAGAAAAAAGACCGACAATCTGACGGGCTGCCATCGCCTATAACACAAGCGACGGACGGTCTACGCAGTGGTTAGTGTCGCCAGACGTGCTACACAAAAGACTGCGAAACGCATTGTGCCCTGTAACTACTTTCCAGATCCAGGCCTGAAAAGTTGAACTTTGAAAAGTTTGAAAAGTTCATGTCCAAGTAAGACACTGCTGAGAATTGAACCCTGGAACATAGCGTTATAAGGCAAGCGCCCTAACCACTCATCCATCCATCAAACAGCAGTAAAGATGAAAAGTATAACAGCAATTATGTCTGGCGTCAGGACAACAGCAGATGTCAGGCGTTATATATTTTTTATTTTTCAAAGCGCATGAAGTCGCGGGCACCAGCTAGTAAAAAATAAATAAACTGATAACAAATATCTACACTTCAGTTAATATTAAACATTTTATCTGCGTGTCCTTGTATCATTAAATCATTTTATCAGATTGTTTAAACTGCAGTTGTAATAAATTTTATACTTTTTTCAAAAAAAGTTAACCTAAGAAAGGTAAGTTATTTTTTTATTACATTTATAACATATTTATTACACAAATTTGTTAAATACAAAATTATTATTTGAAAGTTTCGTCGTCGTTTCGTCGGACAATACTTATTTATCGTACGCGCTGTAGTTCGTTTTCTGAACATTCCACAAGAACATTGTTTCAGGATAAAAAGTATTTTATAGTTTAATCCAGGTAATGATTAATACATAAACGAAAACAGCATTCAAATCGGCTAAGCCGTTTTTGAGATTAACGTGCATAAACGCACAAACAGATAAAATTAAAAAAAAAAATTTTTGATCTCGGTAACATAACAACGTTAACAAATTTTCTTTTTTTTTTTTTTGAAAAAAATTTATACGGCTCGTTTACGACTTTATTATATGTATAGATACAGTAATCAATGGTATATATCCTCGAACTTAATCGGCTTTTAACGCCTACTCAATTTGATACAATTTCCACTAGAGTTAATTCTACAAACAGCCATAATTTATAAGACGTGTAACGCAGTAAAGCTCGGCAACGTAAACAACACCCAGACGACACTCCACCGGTGACGCGAGGACAAATTATTCTGCTCTCTGATCTCTGATTTGCCTTCCAGTAAGTCGTTATGAATTGCTTATAATTAATTTTGTTCCGGACGTATGAGTTTCTAATTGCTATTTAGTTTTGATATTAAATAATATTAATTTTTAACTAATCTATACACAATAATATAATAAAATCGTAAACGAGCCGTGTCTGTACATTAATTATAATATTTAAAAAAAAAAACAATTCGTAAATCTTGTCTACTTATGTTACCGGGGTAAGAAAATAGTTTTTAGAATTTTTGTCTATTTGTCTGTCTGTGCACGCTGATCTCAGAAACATCTAACCGCTTCCACCAAGCTTCCCGAAACATTTATTAGTGTTTGTTGCATTCCAATCGGCTTACAAGGTCATCCTTAGTCTTAGGTCCTGCACAACCTGCACAAGGTCATGGAATATTATGAAGAATTACAAATTGTTTAGATAGTACGACGTTTACCTGTCAACCTATGACGTTTATCTAATGATAAATAACAATACTTAAAAAATGACTTGATACTAATTGCTTGAAAAATATATTGCTAAAGCCTTGTGACTTCAAATTAATTACAAAATTTTCAAGATTGGAGTTCTTCAAACTTCGTTGGTGTACGAGTATAAAGTTGTGAAAATAGTTTGAACAGTTTTAATAATTTGTGGTGGCCGGTTGAACGTCCATTTTAATTAAAAATACAAACTTGTGAATCTATTTCGATGTCAGTTGATTGATAATCCCGTAAATAATGTGCGGTGCTAAATTTGTTTTCAGTGTTTGGTAGATAGAATTTTAATTGAATTAAAAAATTGATATAAATTGAAGAAGTATATATAAATGATTGGAAAATATAAAGCAGCTTCTTTGAGAATAATTGTTTGAAATAGGACTTTATTAAAGTTTATTTTAAAAATTAAATTGTCTTTCCGCAAATATATATTTGTTAATTAATAATCGTTAAGTAATTTATAGAAGACAAAAGTTTCTTGAATTTGTCCAAAAACAAGTCATTTCTTGGATTTGTCATATTATAAATGCGAAAGTCCCTCAGGGTGTCGTTACATGTCGTGTTGGGTCCAATACTGGCTCTAAACATTTTATGTACGAACATCAGATATTTTATTACTAAAGGAATAAAATACTAACTTCCCATCAAAACCCTATAGAGGCAGCAAAAATTCTTCAGGTAGTGGAATAAATGACATTCAGAACTATGGTTGAAATTGTGGAGAATAAAGAGTAACGAATCCAAATCGGTTAATATTACTTTACCTTGAGAAAGGGTAACTGTCCTTCCGTGAGGCTAAACAATCTAGAAGTCCCACAAACAGACCACGTGAGATACCTAGGATTCAATACTTACATATATTCACTAAGGGCAAACAACTAGGACTGCTAGTGCTGGTACCTTTTCTTACCTATTCTTAAAATCGATCTCGAGCTATGAAAACTAACCGTCCAAACCTCATGCCTTAGTTTGCAACACATGAACAGCTGCATCAAGATGTACACATTAATACGGCTGCAGAGGAAATTCCCGCTAGTTGCATAATAAAAAACTTTAATTTGTGTTTTTTTTTTATTTTTGAAATACATTTTTGAAGAAATTATGCTTAATTTAAGATCCTACGTCCTTTAAATTATTCTCACCGCAATCACGGTGTGGGAACCCTTGAATGTGCTCTTACTCTATTTTAAGAAACTATTACCCCTGTAACACACTGTGACGATGATTGACAAAGGACTAAACTTAAACAATTAAACTCACATAATACTTGATGCCGTTGACACTCGTCCTTCGCCAAACAATGGATATCGAATATTTCTCATATCCTCACATCTACTCTCCAACTATCATACCCGGGGGGCAATTTCGTTAAGTTGTGTAGTAGTTGCCACACTGCGTTTCACTAGTAAAGTAATCTGCTCTCTTTAGGTTTTATTACTACATATTTTTAATCGCAAATATTCATCATTCCCAGACATAGTTCATATTCTTTTTCCTGCGACTTTTGTAGTTGTATGAGACACTAACAGTAACAGTGTAACAGTGGTTGTAGTTGTAACAGTGGTTTTTAAATAGAGGTCATTATTATCAGGTGGAACTATAAGTTTTTGACATGTTTGGCTATAGGATATGAATCAGGATTACTCATTCAATTGATCCTTTCATAAATATTTTAAAAGGAACTTCAGAATTGAAAAAAATAACTATGTTATTCGTCATGAGTTGTATATTAAAAAAATCTATTTCTTACATGAGTTTTCTTATGAAACAATATTTTAAAATAAAAAAAGCATTTTTTATATTATTTTGTAGTTATTGTATAGGTAAATCAGGCAGTGGAATTTCTGTACTGCGATTATAAACAACTCGTTTGGCGACAGTAACCACCCATTTAAAAAAACCATCATATGTGTTGTTGTGTATCTGTTAGTTGTGAGTGAGGGACGTTAGAGTCCATTTCCCTATTCCCTCATTATTCCTTATCCTGTATGCGCAATCTCGGCAGCGCCTTGAAGGACCATGGCGATGCTTCTGTTATATTCATATATACATATGTGTATATAACGGTTTGTCATTTAATTTCAAAGAGGTTTATTAACTGTGACATTTTAAGTATTCAGCCAAAAGACTGAATTACGCGAAGTTTCAGTTTTATTACGGTACATTAAACGCAGACGGTCTGTGTTGGAGAGATATAAAATCATAATGCATCGTAATAATAACACAACTTCAATGTTATTAAGTTCTCTTTGTTATTTATCGTTTACTGAGTACCATCCAAAATTAAACTTAACTCTTTCTTAACTCTATTGTGACGAGAGTTAGTTATTAGAGTTATATCAAATAGTTAGAAACAAGTAAAATTATGAATAACATGACTAATATTTATTATGTACTAGCCGTTTCACAAGGCTTCACTCGTCAGAGATTTAAATTCGCCGACGTACGTACGAGTACGTAGGTACTAATAGGTCGCTATCGATCTCCCGTGTCAACTTTACAACCGTATAAAATATCCATAAAAAAGTAAAAAATCCCTATATAAATAAAGGTCAAACTCCTAAATTTTCTCCTCTCCCCTGAAAGTGTAAACTTCCGAAATTCCTTTCTCGAAATTTGAGATTTCTCGTTTAATTTGCGAATGAATTTTCACTTTTATGAATATAGATAGAAACTCATTTGAAAATCAGATATTTGACGAACCCATTGGACGAGTGGTTTAGGTGCTCGTTTAGCTCTCAGACTCATGAGTTTCGGGTTCAATTCCCGGCTGGGCCAACTTTGCAAACGAACTGTGCAAATGTGCATGGTTTCGCCTTGAAATTAAAGTTCTTTTTTGGACTACAGTAAAGATAAGGGATTGGGAAAGAATAGGGAAAATGGGCTGTGTCATTTATAATATACAGAGTACACTCTGTCATTAGTACCTACAATAGAACTTTTCTTCAGCGGAACAATGACTAATGATGATTTTGTCGACATATTGAGGATGACAACTTGCCAATAATTTTAGTGGACACCAGCATTGAAGGTTGATATTATTGTTGTGTGATCTTAATGGTTCTTAAGGAGAATAAACACATGTTGTTTTATAGTCACACAAAGAATATGACCATTGGAGCGTATCCTCGAAAAACCATTAATTCATATTTACTGTCCTGGCATTTATGAAACATAAAACTTTATGAGAAGGTAGAAAGGCTGCAGCCGTATACCACAGCTTCTTTCTTTTATGATATACCTTAACTGAGGTTTAATTACAAGCAAGATTTATAGGGGGGTGATATGGTTTGCGTAACAATGTTAAGCCAATTAAGGTTTTAACGAATTTATTAACTAATTAAAATTAACATTGAAATTAAAAAGATTTTGCAGATCTTCTAAAGTTAAATATAACTTATGAAGATGCTGCCGGCCTGAATTCCTTAAAAAAAGTGCAGTTGGGATTTGTCTTAATAAATTCAAAGAAAAAATCACAACTGTATCTTTACTTCTTTATATATTATTATGTTCTGAGCTGCATTGAAAGATTAAAGTTTTCTTCTTCTTCTTTTGATGCGATCTCCTACTGTAGGTTGGTTATCATCGTGGCTATCTGAACCATACCATTCACGGAGACTTTCGAGCCAGACTTACATCCTCCCAAAATTTTTGTATGAGGCAGTTGACTTTACTCATAACTGTGTAGCTGTGCCCGCAATTTTGTACGGGCCTACGCTTGGTATTTCGATATTCGAATGAAAAAAACACTTTAAATGTTAAACTAAATGTTACGTTAAACTAAACTATGTTATGTTATGTTAAACTAAATGTTACGGGAATTTTCATAATAAAGTTGTTGCCTGGCATTCATACGCAAAATATTATATTTATTCAAGGTAGATGTTATATGCGATCTAGGAGGCACTTTCACGCAGAAACGTAAACAGGCATTTTGCACTCGTTGAATTAATTTGCTACTAATTAAGTATACTACTACTGTATTATAACAGTACCCATAAATACTGGTTATATTGTACTCTATGCTCGGTCCTTTTCCTTATGCAGAGATTGTACTCGTAGCCCCTCTAATTTAACTTTTCTTACATACTCATTAATATATAATCTCCATAATTATTGTTCAAAGGAATTTGAAACGTTTATTACAAAGAAGAACAATTAATTACAGACTAGAGATGTAAATAAAATATCTAACAAAACAAACACTAAAACTCGCTATAAAGCTATAAGGATTTTTGCCACAAAGCGGTTCTTTGCTTTGTGACAGAGCACAAGCAAAATTTAACGCTTCATAAACGTTTTATGAAAGTTCAGGCTATGACTATAAAAAATATTCTAGGGAAGTTCGAATGAATATTCACATTTATCATGAATTTTATATGATTTGAGAAAATTTATAAAAAGATGGCTAAGGGATCACATCGTCTTACAGAAAACCCTCGTGAAATAATAGCATGTGTGCTTTTGTGTTTCGGTGAGTGAGTAAGGGATGCCATACCCTTTCCCTATTTCTTCGTAATTCCTATCCTTAATCCAATTATAGACGACAACGCACTTGTAGCACTTGTGGCGTTTCTTATGTTATATGTGACGGCAGCCACTTACCTACAGACAGGTCCGCACCTGTCTGTAGAGCATAATATAAAAAAATAGGCAACGGTAGTAATCTACCATTTAGGGCTACCGTCAGCCTACCTGCCGCGTTTTATACAAAATATTGGAATTAAAAGTCCTCACTTAAGGTGGTTTTTTTTTCTTTAGGTTGAGAGTGGCAAGCGCGTGGTGCGCGGTGCAAGGGGATGCCGGTACGCAAGGGGCTGCTCGCGCCCCAGAACACTTTCCTTGACACTATCGCCACACGCTTCGATGGCACACGTAAGTATATCAATAAATCTGAAGAGTTTATTTGTTTTTTTTAACGCTTTATTCTCTCAACCTACCAGTAGGTATTTTTTGCATTTGATAGTCTAAAAGTAAATTAAGTAATATCGTCTGTCGGCGATGAGATGCAATGACGGGACGGCGCTGTGCTGACTGACAATATGGCAAACTATTCAAATTAGCATTGCGTTACTCCGAAGTCGGTTGTGAATACTCTTAATTGAGATTTAGTGATAATAGTACTTGTTGCTGAAGGCTTCTGATTACATAGTAAAAATACAAATCTTCTCTCTTTTAATATTATAGTATAGCCTAAACCATTTCTCGTGGTTTATTTTGTACTCGCGACGAATTCATATTAGAAAGACACCCACGCTACGCTACCCCTAATTGTAACTAACATCCGAAGGTGGTGAAACAACTTAATCATATTGTCTTTAGATTTAGTCCAATCTTCCTGAAGATGGAAATATAATTTTGTTGTTTTATCAATGTTTTATTATGTAAACTTCGTTCAATACGCCTAAGAATACACGAACTGACATCGACCCAGCTCAATAAATAATGACGTCTTTGTCTCTCAAGTAGTTACATTTGAGTTACGTCGTGTTATTAAACAGATTATCTATACATATAATAAAATCGTAAACGAGCCGTGCGTGTACATTAAATATTTTTTCAAAAATAAACAATTTGTACACGTTTTCCTTATGTTAATGAGGTTAAGAAAATGTTACCATCCCCTTACAGAAGATCACAAGATCACATGTGTGCTGTGTTTCGGTGAGTGAGTAAGATATACCAGAGCCCATTTCTCTATTCCTTCTATTGCCCCACTGTGATCGGCAACGGATTTGCAGCATTTGCATTTGCACCTGTGATGTTGGCGACGGTAGCCACGTACAATCAAATAGATCTTCAGCCTGTCCGACGATCTTTACATAAAAAATATAAGCAAATGTTAAAAACGTTTACATTCATCATATTATAGGCAAACGCCTGAATCGACCACTCAGATAAAATGGGAGGTAATAAATGGTTCGAAGTAGCTGTATACTTTTTCATTATCCAATATCGGCAGCGCATAAATACAGAATTGTAGCGACTCAATAAAAGCTCCTCGGGGATCTTACAAAATTAATGGTCTATATTCATTTGAATAATAAATTATCGGCTCTGTTGGCAAGTTAGTTAATTTACCTTCACGAATTTCACCCAAAACAAGAAAATTCCCTTTAAGAATTTTATTTATATAAAACTAGTGAACTGCCCTCGAAGCCGAGGCAAAAATAGCTGAACGGGTTTGGATGAAATTTGGTGTACAGATAGATTATTCCCTGGATTATCATATGAGATACTTTCTATCCTGAAAAAATGTTAGGTTCCCGAGAGATAGTCTTCTCACAAACTTTCTCATTTATAATATTAGTAGGAAGGATGTATATAATATACACAACGAGGTTTTAATAAACGAATCGGCGTCAAAAGTATTATATAATACAATATAAGAGCGAGTAGTCTGGCTTGGAAGTAATGAAAAACTCCTAAAAGGGGATGTCACATTGAATCTCGATTGTCGGTACCTCTGTAGCTATTGAGCAGGCAATATATTTTTTGTAAGTAGCATTTTAATATAACTTTTGCGAGCAAAGGATTACGTGCGCATATAAATGATTAAATACAGACTTATTTCAAATAAGTATTTAGACGTTATACACTTACTTACAGTTAGTAATAAGTTAGTGTGGGACGAAGGCAGACGACGCAACGGTTGAAAATTATATTGAGCCAGTCTTTTCGACTGATTTTAATATCATTAGTGAATTAGACATCATGATCACTTGCCCAAACCGTGAAGTAAAATATGTAACGAAAGTTGAGTGTAAAAGTATACTTGAAATCATCGAAGGCATCATATATTTAGCAAAAAATATGGAGATTAAATCTATACATATTATAAAATATATCTATACACATATATAAGTCTGTTCTCCGTTAACTTCTTCACCCAACGGATTTTAATACGGTTTTCATTAATAAAAAGAGCGATAAACGAGGAAAGTTTGTTTTTACATCCGTACAAGGTCGGAGGCGGGTCGTTAGTAAAAAAATAAAGCAAAGTCCTGCTCCATGCAGTAGAATACATAGCCTCCTCTATACGTGAGAAGGATCGTACTGTACCTATTATACAATCCTCTTCAAATAGAGAAGGATTGTGTCATGACATGAAGTAGGATTTTAGAGGATAGATGTCACTATCCTATTTTCTTTAGTCACTAAGAATAATATAACATTTTCATGTTATATTAATTTTATTATTTAATTAGTGACCCGCCGCCACGGTTTCACTCGGATCCAATTTTGTCTAAAATTATATACCTACACTAGAATCTTCCTCGTTTATAACTCTTTCCATTAGTGAAAACTGCAACAAAATCTGTTGGATGGTTTAGTAGAAGTTAGCGGAGAAAGAAACAGAGGCGGACATATGTATAGATATAAATAGGTACAGATACAGATATATTGAAAATGTGTAGGTAGCTACAAATCTGGTACACAATATTAATTTTTTTCTAAGTGTTCTGCATAACGTGCGCTCATAAGCCCGGTGTGCATCATAATCTTAAAGTAGTTTAATTGCACATTATATCCGGCCGATTGGCGCCAGATTCAATTATATTGGCACGAACCGTTATTTCAGGAGGTTCAGTTCCCTGAACCGACCAACAGCGCATTGAACCGGCGTCTTTGGATTTAGTTTTCGCCAACATGCATAGTGCATTCACGACCGGAGGCTATTTCTAGACCCGAGCGTGTCCAGAATAAAATACGGCTAACCCCGTTAGAACAGACGAGAGCGATACGAGGTTAAGGGCGTATCACTGTTCGGATTACATCTAATTTGAACATTACATAATAATTAAGTTATAAAGTGGGAAGTTTTAGAAGTCATGATGACCAGGGGGCCTAGTGCGAGTTTTACTCGATCAAAGGCGTCAAACGCGTAATTGTCGATTTGTATAAATTTACGCATTCGACGCACTATCGCATTTATCGAGTAGACCTCAGAGGTCAAAATTGCAAAAATTCTAACATAAATGATTCAAATAAAACATCTAATTTTATTTATTTATTTTTTAAGCCCATAAACACTTTTTATTAAATATTAGTAGGTGCCCGCGACTTCATCCGCGTCCGATCGCTACCAAACCGATTTTGATGAAATGTTCAGCGGTTTCGGAGTCCATAGGAAACACACATACATACATATATACATACACACATCGCCTTTTATATATTTATTAATTATGAATAAGGGAAAATTACATACAACTTGACATAAATTCTGTTCTAGAGTAGAAACAAATTATTAAAATATGTCAAACTTTTTGCAACTTCGACCTTCTACTTACCACGGCGAATTAAAATTTAGAAGTTTTTTCAACTAAGACTGTTACAATCTAAACTTTATGTAACCAAGCCCACATTTTTTGTTGAAGAAAAAAATATGAAAAGGTTTGAAAGGTATATTACAAAAGACTCTTTTAAGTCTGTGATATATACATTATATATGTGTACATTCAATCTACATTGCCAGGAAAAACATAATAGAGCCTACTTTTCTTTTTCCCACTTTGACAGGACGACGTCTGTTGTGCTAGCTAGTTTAAAATATATTTAAAATCTCGTTTAGTATAGAAACAAAAAAGATGTCGGGTCATTGGTTTCTATAAAGAATATTATAATATTTTCAACGTTTAAGTTTCTTACACATATTTGAGGTTCACAATATTTTGGTAATTTTATTATTTTACTAATCCTATAAACACATTGCTGTATTATCTTACAAAGACTTATTATAAAAGAAACAAATTAAGTGGATATATATTTTTCTTGTATATATATATATATATATATCTCAATGCATCAGATTTAGATTGTAGTTAAATTTGAAAGATAATTTGGGTTAGACAGAAGCGTTTGATGGTTATGTGCACTTCGAAAATTAGCCTGGTCCCAAGCAAACGACGACTTCTAAGTAAGAGAACGTTCTATTTTTAGAAACACAATATGTGAAGAGAAAAGATTCGCGTGCACGAGAGTTTTCTCTGTGATGAGTCCACCGCTTAGAAATTGCCACTAGCAACGAAAATACTGGTTTCGTGACGGCTCTTCTATACTATATATGCTACGCTAAAATATAAAAGGCACAACAGTACAGATTTTCATAGAAAACCCAATCTCATTATTTCTTTAAAGAAAGAATAAAAAAAATATTACTTACATTACAAGAATACAAAGGTTATTATAAAAATGTCATGTCCAAGCAAGGAAAAAAGTTTGTATGAAAATTTTACATTAATTACTTACTACACAATATTTTATTTTGTAGTTCGATTAAATATTACAATTACAATATAGTTCGTTTAAATTTTTTTAAATGTCTGAATGTTTAATTTTTATATGAAATGACGAATGACACTTAATTCTGCACGGAATTACTCAGTTTGTTATTTAAGCATGACAACTGCACAAATCTTTATAGACAGCAGTCATTCACAACTTAAAGATGTACGCCTTGAACTAAGTTGCTACAACTGTTTTCTCGGTAATAAGATATATATGGCGTTTAACAAATAATACCATTATTATTAACAAAATGGGTTTTACGGTGTTATCACCATAACACGGTTGTATGCACTGACGGTTGTGTCCAACCTAGTTCGGGAGTTAGAGAATTATTATACCTATCCCAAAATTTGCATTCACTCAACGAATATGTGTAATTAAGCTTGTGTAGACATGTGTTTTGTGAAAATAAATATTATTATAATAATTATTATTAAAGATAGCGTTTGGGATGTCGACACTTATATATTTCTAGCATTCACTTATCATGTATTAGTTGGCGAGAAAATTACAATTAAAATATTTATTTAATGTTATGTTACACTGTTATATAAACACGTCATCCAAACAAGACGGCTATTTAACGAAAACATATCCTTCACCTTAAAGGCCTTAGTTGACGAGTTTATCGTATTTATATTATCGTCGTGTCTCTTATAATTTTAAATAACTATGAGCGTGTCTCCATACCATACCAGGGTATGATCGTGACAATGCGGTACGAGTGGCTTTTAAATAGCAAAACGCTTCTCGCGATAAAACTCGCTTCTCGTCTCTGATCATATTCGTCACGCGAATGTTACAGGTCGCTGTTGTTAAATTGTCGTCAGTTCTCGGTGCTTACCGAAAATGGTAGAGGACTATAGGCGCTTGTGGAGATAACCCTTTCGTTAAAACAACAACTATGACAAGTTATTGACGATTACGGATACGAGTAACATTTTAACTAAATGAATTTTGAAATATTAATCGGATCAAAACGTTTAAGTTACGATGTTAATTTTTTTTGTTCTAGTCTGAATTTTATACAATAAAATTAATTTTTTAACTAAAAAATGTTTCTTTTTAAAATAATTTTTAACAAATTAAAAATTAATTAAATTCCAGCGTAATTAGTACATGCGTAAGCTCAGGTCAACGTTTAATTTCAAAATTCGAATTCTTATAACACTGATGTGGTATGTTCTAAAAAGTAAGTTTTAGAATATACAAGGGTTTTAAAATTTGATTATCTAGTCCATTTCGTGAATTGAAATTCAAATTCAAGTCCATTTCGTGAAGTTACCACCCTTGAGCCATTAGCTTATCCCTAACCGGTACACAGTATATGCTTACAACATTTGCGCACAACCAACCCTATGTATGTTAAATAACTCATTAAAAAAATGTACTTATGCTATCGATATTATAATGTTTAACTTTACATATATATTTTCTAATTTACTGTAAATGAGAACACAATACGACTTTCATGGATATGTACTAAAGTATATATAAACAACAGCTATAAACAATAAAATAAATAATACGTAAGAGTGACTTGAATGTTTGTTGCTAAGAGCGTGTGACCTTTTCTTATTACCGCAGGGAATTCGTAAGCATTACCACAAAATATACTCCGTGTTGTATACATTGGACATAGTTATACTTGAAATGAAGTTAATGTCGTTATGTTATATTGTTTTGTTTTTACATATTACTTAAATATATGTAAATACAGATACTTACAAAAGTGACTGTCTGTTGACCTAAGTTTGGTCTGAGGTGTAAACTAATATGTTTACTATCGTTGTCACATTTGAGAAGGACTACAATCAACTAGGAAGGTACCTTGTTATGAAAACTAGTAAATTTCTGGACATAATACGATGGTTTCTAATAAAAAAAAAAGGTCCAGAATCGTAAGTTAATTTACCCCAAACAATCAGTAAGCTGATATCCTTGGGCCTATTCCTTGCTAAAGAGCCTCTGATTGATACGGAGAGCAGATGCTTTTAATTCCACAAAACTAAACCGGAAGTAGCCAAAATAAAACAATACAATATCGCAGTTCTGAAAAAGCTACTTATGCTGAACTCCTTCCAAGTCTAAAAAAGTTTAAACCGCGTTGTTTACTTTTTTCTTATTAAATCTATACCTACATAACTCGTAACAGTTTATATAGCATCTCCTTTAATAACTTTGGTTTAATGGTCCAAGATCCGTGTTCAAGATTGTACTTTATAAATAAAAAATTCGATCCAGACGCGACACACAAGACAAAAAAAAAATCGAAAGAATTACAATCTTTAAAAAGGAAAACACAGGCAATACAAGCTATAACTGAAATTATAGACCAACCCCCTACTTTCTATTGAGTTTGAGCCCAAACACGATATATATCTGCTGTAAGTTGCCGAGGAGTTGAGTGTCCCGCAGACTACTTGATGCTGCAGCATCAAATCAAGGTTACCATGTCATGGAAACACTACCTAAGTAACAGTAGGTATACCAAATTTCACATCAATCGAACCTTCTTTTTACAAGAGGAATGATCATAGATACCCACCGGCTTGGAGACAGACCGGTGGGTTATGTCGGACTCCTGCCCCGAGATGGTAGTGGGGTAGACTTGCCGACTAAACCTCTTGGTGTCCTCCGCGTCCGCTATAGGCGAAGTTGCGAGGTCGGACGAACACTCTTCGGTAACTCCGCCGCGGGGGTCCGTAACCGGACACTCCTCATTGGGACGGCGCACCCGACCTGCCCAAGTGCGCCGTGCCTCTCAGGATGACATCAAACGTACCTGTGGAAGTTAATGGAATCCTTTAGTTAACTAGAAAATGGTCTGATGATCTTCAAAGGCCTGAACAAGTCTTTTATAGTTAAGAACTATCTTGATTACGCTAGCTTTCAATAATAAAAAAACCTGACCATAACTGTTCCATCCGTTTGGGTGACACGATTCCATAGACACACACAGATACACCCCACACACACGTCAAACTTACGTTGGGTGTCTGCCACACCAGGTAGACAAGATACCAGATGGCAAAATAACATCTCTTATTCATACATCGAAACACAACAGCACACGCGTTGTTATTTTGTAAAGGTGTTGTGAGAAAATGTCACTTTTTGTCAAAAGAGCTTTTAAAATCATGAATAAATGAAATAGTAGCCACCTTCGGTAGCCTCTGTTCATATAAACGATTTGCTTTAGAAATAAGAGGAATAATTTCTGCTTTTACTAACCCAACCTTTTGTAATTTCACGCGTGGCTTTGTGTTTAATCCATTATAAGCACCTTGGCAACCTTATTACTATATTTATGTTTGTATATTTTCGACCCGTTTGAAAATATTTCTACGTTACTAAGAAACTATAAAAAAATTCTCCTTAGCCTGAAATGTTTCCTTGTTTTATTCATTTGAACTAATAACTAAAAAATGAAAATGTAAAATGTTTTAATTTTTTAAGCAAGTGATGAAATCGATTAAAAAAATACAATATATCTATGTCTATATCTATGTCTATGCCTATGTCTATTTCTCCGCTAACTTCTTCTAAATTTCACCGATTTTAATAGGATGGTTTGTGTAATTATAAATATAATTTGCAGAAAAAATCCTTTGTGAGAATCTGAAGGCAGGTCTCTAGATAGATTTTTCAAAGCTTGGAACATTTACTCAAACATACATTAACTACTAAATGGTTCAAACTTAGCATACAAATAGACCATAATAAGTATAATATGGAATGGCTACCATTTGTAATTTAGTACTCTAGCTGTTAGAGCGAAATACTCGGGAATAGCAAATTGCTCGACCGTCTATTAATAAATACCAGTACTAAATTGAAATAAATGTCCCACGTAGACACTTTATCGGGTTAAAAATTATTCAGTCACATGCTTTAGGACATCGTATATGCTTAGTTTTAATGCTAATCCGTTCAAACCACATGTTCTAATTCTAAATAATCTGTTCTAATTAGACATATTGTCTAATTAGAACAGATGTTGACTAATCCTTTTTATAATACAAGCTGTTATTTGCCATTGTTTCAGCTATTGATAAATTTCAGAACTGTGATAGTCTAGTCTAGGCTTATATAAACTCTCGACGGCCAAAATTACAGGCATGACTTCGAGCCCGGAAGGCTTGCACTTTTGTGACTTCCTCTAACAGTTAAGAAACCTTGAGGAAACCTGCATCTCCTAATATCACTAATAATCTTTGAAAGCAAATGAAGTCCTTTTAGCGTGGCTATGGGTTATAGCTATTATATTGAAATAACCTGAACGAGGGATAAAGCTACAAATATCGAATTCGCAACTGCGTTTTCTCAAAAAAAAGTGGCGCCTATCTTTGCCCGTATCAAACCATTGTAATACCTTATTTCATTATAAAACTATTGTAATTACCTATATTCAGCAAATAAATTATTATTATTATTATTGTCGTCCATTGTCTAGTACCGTATTAAATGTGTTAACCTTACACATTCCATTTAAATACATAATCAATATTATTGTTATCGGCGAGTAAATTATGTTCAAAGTTTACGTAGATTCTATATCAAAGTTTATTCAGTAACACTAACGCCCACTTACCTTCCATTCAAAATAAATTAAGCAATGCATATTTTAAAGGAATATTAATTGAATTTAATCGACGCGGACGTGACTTTGATTAGACAACTTTGTATAGAGTTGTTTAGCGTGGGACGTTTTAGGACATATCCTTTATAACAGTAATAGAATAGAATATCTTTTGTTGAGTTGTTCCTTTTGAAAATTAAATCCCCTTCATACACTAACATTTTTGATAATATTTATTTTCTACTAGCTGGTGCCCGCGACTACGTCCGCTTTGACAAAAACGCCTGACATCTTTATCGCTGTGACGACAGTAACGCCGAATTTTTCATAATCATATCCTCGGGAATTCTAACATTTTTAAAGTATCGGTGTGCCAGGCAACCCATAAGGGTGAAACCGAGAAAGATCTTATATGCAAATTAAGCTATTATATATAAATATTTCCATTACGAAATCAATAAGTATAATTATAATAGAGAGTAAGTAAACAATATCATGCGAAATGTTTCACTCAAGTGAAGATATTTTTGTCACAGATTACTTATACCTATTTGAAATTAATTTTATTGACTTTTGTATCAATATTTTTGTTTACATTTGTTTCATCATTAATTCTTGCGCATTATTTGTTTAAGCACACATTAAAATAAATATTGTTTTGAGCTTGTTTTTATGACACTGTCATGTAATGTAACGTTACGAAATGTAACGTAACCATTGATGTAGCTGATATTAATTTAAAATAATTTAAAAGAAGAACAATTTTTTAAGATCGGAAAAAACCTGTGGAGAAAACCATTGAACTCTCGACCTTTTAGGTAATGTAATGTAATGTAATGTTACCGAAACCTCTGTATATAAGTATTTCCTGACGATACAAAAAACACACACGTAATTGTTCAAGTTTTCACTCCCGGCACTCCCGGATTGCCAATTTTAATTATATACACACACAAAGCTTCTTCATTTATTAACATATTGTTGACGAAGTGGATCGTCGACCTGTCTGACGACTCTGATATAACAAAAAACATGTTATTTCATATTTAACCTAACCATACTCAAATATTCCATGTAATCTCTGAGGTGGTAAGCAGTTATGCGGAAATAAAAGGTCCCTCGACAATACCAACATTAGATACGATAACTTTACCTTTTAAGGTTGAATAAGTCCGTTATAACGATAAAGGGTTGAGTTATCGATTAATAATGGAAATTTTTCCTTGACGTAAATTTTATTGAAGTTAAAGATTTTTTTAAGATACTTTTGTTTTGTTTTTCTCGTAATATCATAATGGAAAATTATTAAACAAATGAGGCATATAACATATTTTCGATATTTCACATCTGCCAGGCATCCCGCGACGGCACAATTTTTCTTTCCGTTTTATTCAAGATTAGCTGTTGCACGCGACATTGCCCGCGTCACTTTATAAAATATAGCCTATGTTACTCGCTGATAACGTAGTTTTCTATAGGTGAAAGAATTTTTAAAATTGGTCCAGTAGTTTTTGAGTTCATTCATTACAAACATATAAATATACAAATATTCTGTCTTTATAATATTAGTATAGTTTAAATCTTGCCGACCTGTAGGTATCTAGACTTCTTTCTTAATTTTTTTGGGAATCGCCCTGGGTAATTTATTTATAACTAATATTATACAGCTTATAGTTGCGGCTGTTAAAATTAAGTTACTTTTTGGATATATTTTACAGCTAAATAATGGCTATTGGCTATTCTAGTACCTAATTATGGTTCAGAACTTCTCCTAATGATTAAAAGCAAAGTAAAATATCTGTGTGGCCGAATATGCATTGCCGATGATGATAGGACAAAGAATATAATAGAAAAGGTGACGGGATAGGGAAATTAGCTTTGTCATCCCTAACTCATTTTCAGGAACATAATAGCACACGTGCTATTATTGTACGATAAACGCAGTGTGCCTGTCGATTCAAACATTTATTTCCAACTGAAAATCTAACATTGTTTTATTTTAGCTATCCACGGCTCTTCGATATGCCTGCTTCCGATCACTCGTATCAATTTCACAGCGGTATAATAGACTTTCATCCAAAAGTATTATGCCATGTTCAACTTTCAATATATACAACTAGATTTTTGCCTGCGACTTCGCCCGCGTCCATTTTTATTAGGTGTTAAAATATTTATTCAATATTTTTAGATGCTTTATTTTTAAATGATCACACTATGTTCTTTTCTGTATCTCTGACAACGTGCATCAAATGCAGTATCAAATAGTTTACAAGATACCCAACTTCTTTAGAAACTTAGAGCATATATATTGTGTTTGGATAGCTCAATAGAAAGTTGGTGTTAGTTTATAATTTTAATCATGCCTTGTTAACTGATTTTTGTAAGCAATCTTACAATACTTTGTTTTTCTTGGCTGATACTTTGATACTTTCATCACAGCTCAGAGTGTAATGTAACTCTTAATATAAGATACAAGAGTGCAAAATCCACGGAACAAAGTTTAAAATTAAAACGTTCACAGCGTTACTTAGGGCAGTGGGCGGTTGAAGGTGGGTGTTCTACTGAAACTGAGAGCAATCAAAACTTTAACCTCCACGCTTGATAGCTATTGCCTTCTTATCTTCTCTACTTACTGAAACAGTTATAAATTATAGGTACAGTCGCTTACAACATATAAGCTATTTCATTCATCTCCATTACAAGATCTCCTCCTTCATAGTCTATTAATTTATGTATATTTACATACATTCCCAACTGTTACTGGAGTGGGCACAACATGGATATATTAACTTTCGTCTTATCCATAGTAATCTTAAGGCCCACCCTTTGGGAAACTCAGTTGAGGCCATCGAGCATAGTGTTGAGTGGTTGTATATGTCACAGGAATCCTAATTTGTTTAGTACGATTAGTAAATGAAACGCTGAATGGTCAATTATGTATAGCTTCTCTGTTCTGGTTGGTCAATCAGCGCATCCGTAAGTAACGTTCATTTCGGCCAATCAGCGGTCAAGACTTATGACAGTTTATTCGCGAATTACCTAAAATTGTTCGTATTTTTGCAATGATCCTCAAAGTACCTTGGATGATTACACAATTCGTTGTTACTTTCCAATTATCCGGTCCTTTGCAATCGTACCAGAATTATTGCGAAAGTCCGATTTCTTCGAATATCCTGCGACATATAGAGTTAAGAGTTAAGAGTATTTGTTTAAGCGTATTAAGCCTATTATAGCGTATTATAGATTATAGGTTCATAATCTATTAAGCGTTTCATTAGAATTATTAACAAATTTCCCTTTGAATATTCTTTGTATAATTTAAAATATACCTATGTATATATTTACAGGAGTTTCAGTTCGAAGTTTTAACTTGTTTACAAAAGACGGAAATATCTAATTGATGTTGTTAATTTATGGTAATTAATTCACACAAATTTACAAGGTCAATGGTCTGCCGCGTTCTTGGCCTTAGAAACCCCAGTACAGTATAAGTAAGACATTGTTTTAAAATTGCAAAAATAGGTCAATATTTATGATAGAGGTTAAAACTTTGTTGTAACCATCAGCAGTGTAGTGTAAAGGGTCGTTACCATCTGATGTGTATGTGATAAAGTTGTTTATGTAAATTCGATTGAAGTTTGTTCAGCTGAAACAAACATTAAATTTGTAATATTTGTAAATTTCAATTCATTTATTCGATTACTATAGAATGTGAAATCAAATCAAATCAAAATATTTATATATCAATTAGGTTTCTACAAGAAACTCTTATGATCGTCATTATAAATTTAAATTTACCAAGGTTTCGGAAAAAAAGCCAAGATGACGATTCTGAGAAGTCCTTAGGCGACGGTAGCCAACTTCCATCAAGTGGACTGTCGGCCTGCCTGATAAAAGAAAAAAGTTAAATTAAATGATTCTCTAAGGCAGACATATTTAAATGTCTTTTATCCTTTTTATTTTATGTATATCAAGTTTACCTCGATTGTCTGCAATAAGAGCCACGTGGTTTAGTGCACTGTATGCTTCGAATCAATCGAACATTTTGATATGCGACAGTTCTTCCACATTTAGTAGTTTTGTTTTGTTACTTTTGTTGACTTGTAGTAAAAACTAAGCATAAAATATCTTGTACAATGGAATATTATCTTTTGTTGCAGACAGCAATTTCGTGTTGGGCAACGCTCAAGTGCCAGCATACCCCATCGTGTACTGTTCAGATGGATTCTGCGAGCTGACAGGCTGGGCGCGCGCACACATCATGCAGAAAGGGTGCGCGTGCAAATTCCTACACGGACCAGATACGCGCGACGAACACCGGCAAGAGATCGACGCAGCACTCGACTCAAAACACGAGCTTAAACTTGAGCTTATATTTTACAAAAAGAATGGTAAATTTTTCATGTTTCAAGTGAACAGATAAAAGTAGAATTATATGCCTACATTGTACTTGGATTTGCAATTAAACACTTCAAAGGGCAGCGTTCCTTAATTTGGGTCAGATCCGGAATCAATTTATAAAATTGCGAACCCTTCTCTTTGACTGTGCGTAGGCATTAAAATTCGCCACTAACCATGTTATAATGCGTGGTTAAAGTTGATTTTATTCTAACGAAAATATTTCTCAAACGGATAATAAGTCTTTTGTAATAATTAGGATAAAATCACTTCCTCGTATAATAGGGCAGATAAAAATATACCTTTAAAATATAAATACTTCAGTATGAAACCCTTATTTATTAGGTTGGTAAACGTGTTCGCCGAAAAAATCATAAATATGGAAAATAATTTGATTTTTTAACAAAAATTCAGTTTGTAACTATATATCGATGCCTTAGGTACCTGAAACCGCCGGATTTGGTTCCGTGCGAAATTTTTCTATGAAAGGAAGCTTTGAAAGGAAGACGTTTCGCTACTATAGACGTGATGTAGACTATAGACGTGAAAAATTATAAAAAATTTATATAATATGTAATTACATAAATTTTGTATAATTTTTGATTAATCTAAAATTGATTCAATTAGACGCAATAATAAAATAAAATAAAAGCTTATAAAAGAATTATATATGTTTTAAGTATTCACTTTCTAAGAGTGCCTACTTGAATTTTTCTTCAAGTAATAATTCAATTCGAACTAAAAATAATACATTCTAACTAAATACAATTTGGACCAACTAGCGCACTAGCAATCTGTCTACTATCTATCCCTGATTCTACTAATATATATACTACATTTGATTATAAAAGAAGAAGAACTACAAGTCGCAAAAATAAGCTCATGGCGCCTGCTCTTTTCTTCTGAGAAATAGAGAGCCTTATAATACTTACAATTAACCTGTAATCCGAAGTCTATACAAAACAATTTGAACTCGAACGTCAAAGATTATTTCGTAAGTGTAAAATAAGATCCAAATTGTAACTTTCAGAGGACACGCTTCACAAGGTTCGTTGCGTTATGTAAAAATTGTGTTAGGCCTTGAGTTGCAATAATAGCCTCGTGAAGTATCGTCCAAGCCACAATCGTAAACAAAACCAATATGGGGTTTACGATTTCGTTCGACAAAATTAAACTTTTTACAAGCACACAGCTGCTTGTTGTCACGACACGAGGCGTTTATAACCCCAAAGAATGACGTCTTTAAACACTTCAAGCAGCATTTACATCAAAGAATCGTAAAGTTTCTTTTTTACTTATTTCCATAACAATAACATCTAGTTCTCAAATATTTGTTCTAGCGAATAGCAAAGTAGCTTCGATGACAGATGAGCTTTAAGTCACAATATTTTTAATATATTATTAAAACATACTTAAGATATTTAAATATATAAAAAAAATGGTATAACCTACCCCAAACAATAGAATTCGAAAGGTTTCTTTGCATGTTTCTTTTTCATGGTAAAACCACAGTATCGATTCTGTTCTGTGGTAAGGTTAACATTGCTTAAAATTGAAGAGACATGGACTACTTTTTAGTCTTACACCCTACACTACAAAAGACGTTTTGGCCTTAAATCATAAATATCATTTTTCCTTTGACTGTTTGATTTATTTCCATAATAGGGTGAATACCATGACCACAATTAAATGCCCATCCAAACAAGAATTTAGTTACAAAATAATACTGTTCTGTCTGGTAGGCTGTACAAGCATGAAATGCTGATTTCTACAGAATTTGCAACGTACTCATTCCATTTTATCTCTTGTATTGTAATAGCGGAAAGCGTTTTAACTATGAATTGAGTTCTGCCCTATTTAAACTAAACAATAGCCATGAAACAATTTAGCTGAAAATTTATAGTTAGACTTAGTATTGCTACGGAAATTTTAGGTAGGTACTACATCATAACTAAGGGTTTAAAGCACACGACTCGTCATTTGAATTATGTTTCCAGAGTTCATATTCATCAATAATTTACAGGAACTCCTTTTTGGTGTTTACTCGACATCGTGCCAATTAAAAATGAAAAACGCGAAGTGGTGCTGTTCCTTGCCTCGTTCAAGGACATTACGAACACCAAGATGGCCGCCATGAACACTAATGAGGATTTCGACAGTGGTAAGTGCGTTAGAGATGATACTTGAAATGTTTCTCGAGAATCCGCAAGCATCCAAGACTTTATTACCCTAACCATAAATTTTTCTGTGTTACTTAGTATTAACATAAAAGATGATGACTAAGGGCTGTGTATTTTTAATTATCCTTTAGCACGTTTTACATAACCACTAGGAATCCATGAACTGACTGATAGATATAGATTGAGTTCATTTTAGACCTGTTGGCTGTAGCGAGTCGCGAGCATCAACGCACGGTAAAGATCCAGTGTATGTATGTCTATGGGTATATCTGATCTATAGAGATATCCCATAGTAGATTGTCAATTTAGTCGTAATTTCTCTTTTTCAACACTTTAACAAACAATATCATCAAAATACAGAACATTTTCATGCCATCGTATCTTTGAACTAGAATATTCCTTAATATCTCTACAAAGTACTATATGATTGTCACGTGTGCGTAGTTAGTTATTTTAATTGCTTTAGTAAACTTAATAACTTCTCAATTAATGTTGTGTTTTCAATTAAATATCTGTGTATGATATAATATACACTTTCAAAACTAAAACCACCCTGTAATTATCTTTCTATGTAGACAATTCGTATTATTAATAAAATATGTCGCCAGTATTTGCAAAGCAAATTGTTGTACTATTGTTTTTTTCTCAATAAATGGCTCAACTTTTTTAATTTGATGTTTTCCTAACAGATTGCTTCATCAGTGAGTAATGCTTTTATAAATTAACTCTTCAGTTGCACAGATGAAATGCTTCAAATTTAATTTGCTAATGAACGCTGCATGTCGGTATACCTTGATTTTCGAATAAATGCATTGAACCACATTTTAAAATACCCTTTTTTGCTCAACCATTTTACGTGTTATATTTTTTCATAATTAATATATTTAACTATTACAAATTATTTTATTATAAATTTTTGTAAACTTTTTTTAAGCATTTATTTATAAAAAGGATTGTATAAACTTTATTAACTTGCATGTTCTAAGTACACAATAAAACTGTGATTATCTTTATTCTTATTATGTTATTAGTTATTTGCATGAAGTAATATTAAGTGATCAATTACTCTAGTTCTGCAAATGTACTAGTCTTTCATTATTAATCATCAGATGTTTAATAAGTAAATACATTTGTGAAGTTTACACACTTATTAATGCAAAATGACTTAAGCAAAAAACAGACATTCACCTTATAAAACGTGCCTTTAGCCGTAGGAACAGTGTTTTTTAGTTAATGTTCACTTGACTTTGTTGGATGTTGTTTCTTAAAGAAAATAAACCAGATGGTTCCGCCATTTATAGGTTCGGCAAAAGGCTCGTTGCTATGGCGCAATTTTTAGCAAAAAAAAAAACTTAATATGATTTACATGATCTATCATAGATTTCCATAGCATTAATAAGAGTGGCCAATATTTTATAATTATTTCTTTAGCTATTGTATTTTATAACATTTTTTTCAGTCGTTCTAAAAGACGCTTTTACGCTTAACTGGTGACAGTAGTTCGAACTACAAGATTTTCGTTCAAATAATGAAACAGAATTCTCGACTTTCTAAATAGAATGTGTACAATATTTTTATGTAACAAAGTAAAGTTAGCAAGAAGTTTCTGTACAAATGTTGTCAGGAGATTAAATTTTAAATGCTAAATCACTATACCAGAATATATAAAATAAATATGTCCAGAGAATCCTCTTTCCACGGCCTTAGGCATGACGAAAATCTTGTACGTTTCCGTGAAGGAAAAGTATAATTTGATATTAGGTGGTTAGTAACAGGGTGGTTTATGCGTACAGGAGCCGCGGTGCGGCCTTCGGCTGGCGTGGTCACTCTAGCGTTATCCCCATTTGTACCCGCAGCGGCACTCTTGGGCGCCCGGTTTCGAGCTGAATCTAGTTGCCTACTTCCAGACCCGAATGGAAATTTGGACCCCGAAGCGCCTTCGCCCGCAAACATGGGCAGACGGCGCTCCAGGGCCGTACTATACCAGCTTTCAGGACACTATAAACCAGATAAAATGAAGAGCAAACTTAAACTCAACAATGTTAGTAAGGTAACATTATAATCAGCGCTTTCATCTTCACAGCTTTGCAACTGGGAAACGTACAATACACACGCCAGTTAATCTTCAGGTGAATGGTGTTGGGCTATAATTCATTACATTACTAGTACTTCGTCACATTGTTTCCATTACCGTTACAATGACTGTCAAATAAGTACTGGCTCTACTGGCGTCAGCACAATAACTATTTTCACAGAAACCACGTTAATTTCTGATGTTAACTATCCAGTCTTCACATACATAGCACCAAGAGGTACATTTTTAAGTTTGAAAGCAAGTTACAATCAGTGCTGACGCCGTGGACGTCAATTCTTAATTATTTTTGCTAAAATAAATGATAAAAAATGTTTTAGCGGTGATGGGTTGCGTATTTACCTACATTTATAAGGTACATATATTTTTATAATACGGTTGATATATTGACATTATGATACAGTTAATATATTTTTCTCGAATTTACTAATACCGTTGTGAATACGAAGGATGTGTTGATATAGCTACAATGAGCTTATTTATATATTATATTATTATGTCAATGTGTGAAATCCTCATTAGAAAATTTGCTTGTCTGTCTATACATAAGTTAACACGTTTCCCGAACATATAAATATCCGAGTACGAATGTTAAAAATAACACAGCACAAAAAAACTTAATAACTTAGTATACTGTATGCGACTGATCAGATCGTGACAAAGAATCAGATTAATTCTAATGAACTTTTGTATTTGGTATCGATAACTGCAATGGAATACTAGAGTAGTGCAATCAGAGTAATACAAACAGAGTTAGCAGCGTTGATAGAAAGAAAAAAAAAAGGCGTAATTTCCTATAAAAGACAATTTAAAAAGATGGTGCTGAAATCTAAAACTGAAGAAAAAGTGCCTAGAATGTTACAATATAAAAGACGACAGACAGGCTGACGGTCCACTTGATGGTATGTAGCTACAGTTGCCTATTAACACAACGCCACAGGAGCTAGATGTGGAACTTTACTCAGACGGGATTGCTAGACACCATTCAGTAAGCAATGACACTATGTACAGGATCCTAATTGACACCCCTTTTATTTACCAGACGAAAAGTATATTTTATCAATTCTTATCTATGAGAAAATAAATAGCGTCTGTGTTGCCTATTAAAATATACTCATGGATATCCTTAATTATATTATAGGATTATAAAATTTAAAGCCTTGCAAGCAAATATGTGCGACAGAGAAGCATTTAGCCTACTGTGCAATGTAATAGAGAAGGACGCAGCATACGGGATAAGCCAGTTTTTTTTAAATTAATGATATCCATGAGCATATTCTAATAATCGCGATTTATTTTCTCATAGATAACAATTGATAAAATACACTTTTCGTCTAGTAAACAGATGGGTGTCCTCTCTTCTGATCTTAGTCCATAAATAAAAGATTCACATGAAAAATAGGATTTCTCACTAATCTTACTTTGAATGTTTTCTATTGGGCTGTTAAGAATCTAACAAAGAAATAAAAATATTCTTTGAATTTCATTCTATTTTCTGTTGTCTAGAGTATCCTGTTTTTTATGTTAAGGTTGTAGAAATAACTATATTTATTTATAGATACTGCTAAAAGTGTACAGAATTTATTTAGAACGGAGTAACACTGATAATAAAGTAAAATTTACCCTTTCAGAACCTCCTTCACTCATCCGACCCTCCGCTGCCTGAATACAAAACGTCGGCTGTGAAAAAGTCGAGATTTATAATTTCACATTACGGTGTTTTCAAAACGTTTTGGGACTGGTTGATTCTAATAGCCACATTTTATGTGGCGGTCGTGGTTCCGTATAACGCCAGCTTCGTTGACGAGGGTCACCCGAGAATTAGCGTCACCAGTGATGTCGTCGTTGAGGCTCTCTTCATTGTGGGTAAGTTACTGATCAATAGTGCTACTTACGAAAATGGACTCAAATGCATGTGTACACTGGGCTACATAATTCAATTGTTATCTCCAACCCAGGTTGGCACGTTTTGATGGCTGTGATCAAGAAAAATATTATTTAATGTTATTTATTTTGTCTGTTCAATGTTTCATTGTCTAATTAAGTTTTAATTTTAAGCTCATGTAAAGAACTGTAAGCTTTAATGAGAATAAAGAGATCTAAACTTAATCTAAATTATGTATCATTATCTGTTGACTATTATCTATAAATTAACTAGCTATACTCTCCCGGGTTAGCCCGGATTCAAAATAAAAACTATCCTATCTTTTAAGTTGGTCCAAATTACACATAGTTACGAAATTTTATCAAAATCGGTTCAGTAGCTTACGAGTTCATTGGCGACAAACAATGTGACACGAAATTTATATATATATATATATATATATATATATATATATATATATATATATATATAGATATAGAGATATATTAATAATTGGTATACAGTGCTCAATTATACACTGAATTATATGTTTACAAAATTGAATAGATTATTTATTTTAACCTTTGTTCAAATATAATCAATCACATACAAAATTTGAACTCGTACATCGTCAACACATCAAAGCTTCTCTACATTGATAAATGTCTTAAAAAATATTTTAAAAAAATGGGCTAAGTGCAAAAAATGTTCAGCATTAACAACTGTCTGTTCAGACGTATAGCGCTCGTGCATTCATTGGGCAAATGAACGAGAAATAAGCCCGATTTATGCCTTACTTTCACGGTCCATATTTTGAGCGAGAATATTGAGTACTTGTTGGAAGATTCTAATCCATTTAAATTGGATCCACCCAAAACTTCGCCGACTATATATAATATTAAAAGCAAAGCGTATTCTTTATTTTGTACCTGGATGTGAAAACAAAATTTTATGTATCCTTTCATAACTTTTTAAACATTACAACAAAATTTCAAATCAACTTTTTGACATTTAACCTCCGTAGAAATAAAATGCGATGAAAAGTGGGTAATATATAAGTACATTGGCGATAAAAGCAATAAAATATTACTTAAATGAATTCCTCTTTTTCAGATATTGTGCTTAATTTTCGTACAACATTTGTAAGTAAAAAAGGCGAAGTGGTTTCGGATTCAAAAGCGATAGCCCTTAATTATATCCGGACCTGGTTCGTAGTGGACCTGCTTGCTGCCCTTCCTTTTGACCTACTTTACGCGTCTGATGTATATAGTGGAGCGGTGAGTTTACATTTTTTTTGTGTTATAAATTTGACCTATGTTCTGACGACTTTAACATAAAAAAAATTGCATCTATGTTTACAAATTTTAATTAAAAATTTTAATCTTTTTATGTTAAAGTTGACAGGCAGGCGTGTGATACACTTGATGATCGCTTTTAAATAAAATCAACGCCTTAGGGGGTTCCAGTGTGCTTCTGTCCTTGATTGTATTATGGATATGGGATGAAAAGGAATGCGCCTTGGCATTTCTTACTCACTCACCTAAACACAACTGCTGTTATTTCACTGTATCTTTCTGCACAGTATTACTCCCAGCAGACGGGCTGCCCAGTTCATGACTGGGTAACTGTAGAAACACATACTTACTGCATATAAATGAAACAAAAGCGAAAACCGAATCACTAACTTTTAATAAATCCTATTCACAACACGTGAATAATAGAAGTTAATTTAACTTTTTCGAAACGCATCGATGAGTGTATCACGTATTGTCGATATTCAACTTATAAACTTTTCTCTTATCTATTGGTTTTCTGATTAAATAGAAAAAAACCTACGCAGATTTTCCGTGGTGTATAACTTTAATCTGTATCAATATTATAAATCAGTCGAGTGTAATCTCCGGAATCACTGCATTGTAAACAAACTTACGAAATCTCTCTCTCTCATGACCGACCACATAATATAACACCTAATAATGTCTGCTACAAAATATATCTGCGTACAACATAATGAAGTATATATGTGGCATCCCTAAGCTTCCCAATTTATTTATCCGCTTTGTTATGAAAATTGATAATACGGGCGCTCGTCGCTTCTCGGATATAACGCACGTAAATTTATCTATACTACGTCTCTGGTGGCACAAAACTCTATAAGCAGGGCTGTTTAAACGTAAGCAGACCTTTTCGTTTTACAAACATACTCTTTTATCATAAATTGACAACAAATTTATTATAAATTTTCCTCACCTGAAACCCGCGTACGATTTTTTTCTTCCGCCAGTGTTGTTAAGACAGTTTTCGTTTAATTAATTAAACAAAAAAAAACCAAAAAGAAATTTTCGAGGCACGTCATGGAGATTAAGAAATGATATATATTACGTTACGTAATATTTCATAGCAGAACTAAAAAAAACGACAAATGTTGTGACAGAATAATTTCAAACCACAATTCGTACAACCCCTATGATATTACGTTTATAAATATCATTGTACAACCCTATATGAATATTACTTAATGGTTAACTATGTACGCAAATATGAGTACATGTAGGTACTACAGGGATTTAATGTTTCAGAATAGAATTAATTTAGTATCCAGCACTTTCGTTGTAACTAAAAATGTAAAATAATATTTTATAATACTTATATACAGAAATAATATATGTAGGTATTTGAAAAAATCACCTTGAAACCTGTTAATTAAAATAAAATTAGGTCTGAGAGGAAAGCGCCTAGATGTAAAAATGCCTGGGGCACCGATGTCGTGGCATAACGTCCCCGCAAACCTGCCCACCTACTGCCACGCTAGGAAGTCATTGGGTTTTAGCCGGTAGGAAGGACCCCTATCACTGTCGGGTATCCATGAGGATTTCCCAACGTTAAAAAAAGGGGGTAAAAATGCCTAGAAGAGCATGTTAGACCGAGACTCGATTCTGGACTATCACTGCTATGATTTAGTATCACTGGTATGTTATAGCGCTATGTTAGTGGTGGTTAAGTATGAATGCTTAAATGATACGCAAGTGAATAATATTTTTTTGAAAAACCAGGAATCAACGCATGGTAACGTGCATCTAGTGAAACTGACGAGGCTGCTCCGACTAGCGAGACTACTACAGAAGATGGATCGCTACTCCCAATATTCGGCCCTTATTTTGACCCTGCTAATGCTGTCCTTTACGTTGGTGGCGCATTGGCTGGCATGCATTTGGTTCATTATAGCCGAAAAGGAAATCGAAAACCACAGAAACGACGGTTGGGATTTAGGTAAGATTACATGACGATATAACGATAGATTCATGGGTTATATAACAAGATATCTGCATGCTATCTCATGTCGATTCTAAATAGGTAACGGATTCAGTTAAAATGCATTAATTTTCTATTTTTTTTAATAAAACATTTTATAAATATTTATGTAACATAAAATTGTTACATTAAATCACACGTCTGATAAGAACCACACAAAAGATAAGTTTTAAAGTCTTTCACGTGAAAATTGATTTTAAATAAATGTTTATTTTTATAATATCTAAAACCAATCGACATGGGGGTACATAAAAGATGTCTGTATCTGATTTTTTATAAAGAATGTTCCAGTAATCTCTTCCTTGTAAATCAATATATATTAATATTCACTACACTACTACACTAGACTTAGTTTCATAACATATAGATATGTTAAAAGTTATATGATTTAGATTCGCTACTCCTACTATAGAAAATATATTTACAGGTTGGATAAATAATCTCGCTGAAAGACTGAAGGTACCGATAGTAAATATATCACACAGTGAGAGCTACGTCACAGCACTGTACTTTACATGCTCGTCCCTCACGAGTGTCGGATTCGGGAATGTGTCTGCTAACACTTTACCAGAGAAGATTTTCAGCATTCTCACAATGCTCATTGGAGGTAAGCTAAATACTCAACAATTTATTAAATTTATAAATACCTTAAAATATAAAATGAGTAATTGTAAAATTGATTCCATCCCTTATTTCTCACTTTATTACTATTTAACTAATTCTTACTAGGTATCAAAAGTGACAACAATTTGCTACCTACTCATGGAATAGCGAGTTTTAAAACCAAGGTGATGATGCCGTCACATTACAAACGGTAATTTAATAGCTCCTTAACACTGCTCATTAACATCGAAATGTCACATGGCGACTAAGGTGTTGTAAAACTGGGCGTCAAAATTATTTATTAATTAATTAATTATTTTTTTTCATTTATTTATTTTATTTCAGACATTTCAAGTCCATAATCAAAGACCAATACAACAATACAAATAACAATCATGTACTCATAAAAATTACATTCTAAGATGCAATTAATTAATAATAAAATTTGGAAAAGTTTAAATTATATATGGGGTCAGCGGAATATGGATGAATAGCAAAATGAAATAAATCTCAATTGTGAACAATTCCAAAATGTAATCATAATTTCAATGACTTTTTACACTTGTCTTTGTGCCAAAGAAGTTTTACACGTTTCACGAAATTCCAAATTTGAAACGTATTTATGTCAACCGTTGTTTCAGCACTAATGCACGCCGTTGTATTCGGTAATGTGACGGCCATTATACAAAGAATGTACTCGCGCAGATCTCTGTATCAATGCAAATGGCGCGACCTCAAGGACTTTCTCTCCATCAATCAAGTGCCGAAGGAGTTAAAACAACGTATGCAGGACTATTTTCAGACTATGTGGTCTCTCAATCACGGAATCGACATACATGAGGTAAGGAATTTGCTGAAGACTACATATAAGAGCCTCTTCATTTGGAGACACTTTCCTTTGCCGCAAGTTCACTCACAACCCTCGAAAAACTCGGTCTTGGCTTAATACGTTTCCACTTGATATGTACTGTCCACAAGGTCTTATTTGAAATTCTACATTTTTTACCGAAAAAAGAAGATACATAAAAAATTATAAAAACCTCCCACAGCAATTTATGAAATTGTAAATACTACGATATGCTGAGCGGAGACCATTTCGGTACACTTTCATTTTAATAATTATTTTTGCGAATCATGTTTTTTCCTGATTTTTTTCTTGCCCAATAAACATTTTTCTTTCTTTTCTTTCTTCAACGATAAATGTCTCAAAAATCTTGACTTGTTAAAACATTGTTTGAGACATGTTTCTATTTTCCGATTTTTATTTGTTATATTAAATAATAGGTTTATATATATATCTTTATTCTCATTAAAGCTTAAAGCTAATTACATGAGAAAAATAAGAAAAGACTTAATTAAGAAACGAAACATCAAACAGGCAGACAAAAATTATACAATATTTGTTCCGGATTGTAACAAAATCACATTTATTATTATTAAATAATTATTATTAAATTCGTCTATATCCAATTTCGGGGTGCTCATTCTATACTTGTGTGACGTTAAACTAAACAATATAAATTGCTTTGCTACAAGATAAACTAAAGGCCCCTTCTGCGAATCACCCACCAGTCATCTCTGAGAGTACAAGTATTTGCCCATTACAGAAAGCTATTGTTAAGAGTTAATAAGTTAATCCTCATAAGAGTTACCTACCTACAGAAGAAGCCTCGCAAAAACGTAATTGTTTCCCTAAATCTTTTTGTTGGATAAAAATCAATACCTACAAAGCCATACTATATTTAATTGCAATTAATTAGAACAGAAGAAGAATCATATGAAAAAAGTTATTAAAGAGTTATTATTTAATTTATTTAGTATAATATATTATTTAATATATTATTTTCTTAATTAATATATATTATAATTCTGCGATGACGACGGGGGCGTTCTACACCATTATTTGTATTTTTAGATGACCTCTTTATTTCTTTCTTTATAAAAGGCGTATTAGTATACATACCTCATATTTCGATGCCCACATTTTTGTCTGCTTGATGTTTGATTACCTCTTTTAATTAACTTACTGATTCGTGTGGTAAAACTTGATCACTTATACTTAGAATTTATACAAAACAATAAGCTACGAAATACATACAAAGTTGAGTTAGTCCGTTTCAATAATACAAGCAAGTCTCTAATCACGAATAATCAACATACGAATAGGTCATTTGTAAAACTTTGAGAGTGAACGTATAAATTAAGAAAGTTACTGCTACAAGGAATCGTGATTCACCGGCGAACATTTTAATTACTATCTGTTAGAAATGTCACTAAGTTTTTAAATTAGGCAGTAATAAAACAGTAGATAAAGGGTATGGATGAACTGCTTTTCTATTCTTAAGCAGAGCTACGCCTGGTGAAGCAAACCTACGCTCCCCGTCTTCAATCGGCTCTAATAGGCGGAGTTAATATACCTAATATCAACTCCGTCTTTATCCATCTGAAAGAATATGTCCACCTGTCGAATAGTGATAAAAAAATTCAAATAGGTGCAATGGGCCTTAAGGTTACACACCACACTAACAATTATATCTATATAATATATATTATAACAGCGACCCGCTTCCGGCTTCGCACGAGTGCGATTTTTTCTAAAAATTATGTTTGTAGAGATTTATTGCTTAAATCGCTAAGATAAATACTTTTGTATTTTTGAATGTCCAAGAATATTCCTTTGTCCACAAGCGAACAAGCCAATCAAACAAGAAATGTTTAACTCAATTTCCGCAACTTTACCCACAACTTTCTTTTGAGTTGAAAGGGATTAAATGTCTCTATTAAATCAAATATTTTTCTTTGGCGTCCTCAAAGCCATTTCGCGACTTTTGAGTTCCGAGTTAATTCAATGTCTGGTCACTTTGAAGTGAACGAGTTTAATGGACTCGACGGAGACATTTAAACACCTGTGGCTGTTTAACATAAAATTGTAATTTTAGACCATTGCGGAATCATACTATCATATTTTTCGAACATTCATCTAAATATATTCGATTCTACCGCTCGGCTATGCCAGCCCGACTATACGAGTATACATACATTAGAATCCTAAACATCATTAACGATTATAATCCTAAATATCATTAACGATAGAATCCTTATCTATTGTCAGTGAGGTTTGTGCCCGTACACGATCGTTGGACAACACATTTCAATTTGCACAACACTTTGGTGGGGCAGAGTCTAGGGCTTCTTTGATACTCTTGTCCTTTTATACTGTCATATTTTAGACGCTGAAAGAATTCCCAGAGGAGCTAAGAGGGGATGTGTCACTTCATTTACATCGGGAAATATTATCGCTTCCTATTTTCGAGTCGGCATCGCAGGGCTGCCTCAAGTTGTTATCTCTGCATATCCGGAACAACTTCTGTGCTCCGGGCGAATACCTCGTGCACAAGGGGGATGCGCTCACATACATTTACTACATTTGTAATGGCTCAATGGAAGTTATGCAAAATGACATGGTCGTAGCTATTCTTGGTAAGCCTTTATTACATACCTTATCTATACTAATATTATAAACAGAAAAGATTTCTATTTCTGTTTGTAATGAATAAACTCACAAACTAATGGACCGATTTAAAAAATTCTTTCACCTATAGAAAGCTACATTATCAGCAAGTAACATAAGATAAGTATATTTTATAAAGTTACGCGGATGAAGTTGCGTGCAACAGTTAGATATTTAACTGTTTTGGTCTTAAATGTGTGGTAAATTTTTATAAATATTAATTGCTAGCTGGTGCCCGCGACTTCATCCGAGTTGAAAAATTAAAAATATAACGCCTGACATCTTTATCGCTGTGACGACGATGGCGCCCAATTTTTAAATTTTTAGGCAACCCTCGGGAACCTAACTTTTTTCAGGATAAAAAGTATCCTATATGTTAATTCATTTAATAAACTATCTGTGCTAAGCTATAGGCCGCTGTATGCTCGTATACTCATAAGTTATAGGCCAACACGTTTTCTTTACATGACTTCGTAGATCGCTAGTCGTCTACTACATGCAGCTTTTCCCTTACAATTGGAGTAAATGAATTCATTTCACATTTCAATACGTGCATTTAAAAACACTACTAAGAAATTCAGATTCAAGCCTGCGTCTACCGTGTTGCTTGCTAGTGGCTTACAATCGCTACTCTCACTATATACAGTAGGTATGTACATAAATCTCTAAACACTTTTAACGAGACCTATTATTATTCAGGTAAAGGAGATTTGGTTGGCTGCGATATGAATACTCATTTGCAAGCTTACAATGGAACCGGGACGTCTCAAAGTAATAATCCAGATGTGGTGGTAAAATCCAGCAGCGATGTTAAGGTAAATCTAACAATATGTTTTCGTGAAACTTTTATATGAATAAATTAATGGAAGTTCGAGAATTTTAAATTTTTCTTACACATAAAATCCTTATAAAATGCATCTTTATAAGAAAAAGGGAACTATATTTTCCGTTATCAAAATTTATATTTTGTCGTCAACATGTATCATCTAATTAATAGATCTGTGGGTACGAAATATTTTCATTGTCAATTAAATAAATGTGTCGCCAGGTATGAATTACCAAATTAATGTCAATATATGTATCTAAAATATGTATAAAAAAAATCGTGTTTGTACTATGAATAAAACTTTGGTGTGAAAATAATAGGGACTCAAAATAGTAGATCTGTCAACAAATCAATCAATTATCGTCGCCAGATTGTGACTTCTTTTTATTTGTTATTTTGTCACCAGTACAGTAGTTACATTTTATTTTTTCAGTTATCACATAATACAATTCGTTATCAATTTACCAGTTCAGTTTATAAATTTAATGAAAAAATGTTTAAAGGGGCGGAGCCAAATTCTACTAGAAATTTACGTAAATTATAGTTTATTATAATTTACGTAGTTATTACGTAAATTATAATAAAAAATAAATCGATACAACACCCCAATAATGTAAAAAGTGGTTAAATACTATCTACTACATATATTAGATTTTTTTTGGAACTTCAGGTGACATATTTCATTTTTTTAATGATCGTTTTCAATTATTTTGATTATACAATTATCAGGACAAACCAATAATAATAAACACAAACCTATTTATTTGATAATTGATAATATATCCCGATAATTATATGTGATTTATTTTGGAATTGTTTTCATTTTGTTTGGCGACTACAATTTGCTGACAGATCTACTATTTTGCGGACAATTGACGACAGCTTAAGACAAAAAGTCTTAAAACTTAGTTAGTTCGGGTAGCCTACATTATATAAACAATTGTAATCACAACAGAAAAAATACACAATTGTCTCAAATTAACTTTTAATAATTAATTGTTTTACAGGCATTAACCTACTGTGATCTAAAATGTATACACATGGGAGGCTTAGCAGAAGTTCTGCGCTTATATCCTGAATACCAACAAGAGTTTATTCATGACATCCAACATGATTTAACATATAATTTACGCGAGGGTTATGAGGCTGAACAAGAATCAGACGGCAATGGACACCCTTCACTGACACTGCCCTCTATATCTGAAGACGATGAGAATGTAGCAGATGAAAATAATTCAACTATATCACCTAAAAAGCCACCATCCAATACGTGCAGTCCTAGACATGCTAAGTTTAGGTAGGTAAACAAGACCTATAAACGAGGTTAAAAAATTCATGAAATGTGATAAAGTGATGTTCTGGTACATCATGAGCAATAACAACATAGGAATTATGAAAAAAAAAACAAAGCTTTTTAACCCCCGACACCTGACGCAAAAACGGGATGTTATAAGTTTGAAGTGTTCATCTGTCTGTGGAATCGTGGCTCCCAAACGGATGGACCTCTTATGATCCGGTTTGTTTTATATTTAAATGCTGACATTCATTGTTGAATGATCAGGATGGTTCTTAGCTATAATTTATGAAAATCTATTCAGGCATTTGGAGACATAAGCCCATTTCCTATTTGACGATGGGATTTTACTAACTGCCACAGCTTTGATTTCCATGACATGGTAACCTTGATCTAATGCTGCAGCATCGAATAGTCTGCGAGACACTAGGACATTATAAGAACTTATTTTGTACTCCATTTTCTCTCTTTCTTTCTTTCACCTATAGTTGGGATTGCAACCGTTGTTTGCTTAGACTTAGTTTGAACACAAATAATGGTAAATTAATTTTCAGAATTGACGGACAACGTCTTACTCATAGGGAACTACGTGAAAGAATCGAAAGACAACGGTCTGTTGCCACACCAAAAATAACAAGAGCTGATTCATTAGAGGGATTAAATTTGGAAGTGCACAACACAAGGTCTTCAGTGGATAGACTTGACACACAGGTGTCGAGTTTACACCATGACGTTGCCGCGCTTAGTGTGGAGGTAGGCAAACATTGATGTAATCCTAATCAACTAAAGTTTAACCACTAAAGATAACCATGACCGAACTAAAAAACTTAAGAGCACGGCTCTGTGCAAAAATAATTTGTTCATATTTCGGAGATTTCCTTGTAAAAGTCGATGATACTTTATTAACTAAACAGGTATAGATAATATCTGTGATTGGTTAGTTATCCGTTATAATAAAATACTCATTTTCTATAAATTATGTTAACTTGATATATAAATAACAAAATACTGTTTATTTTGATATTCGTTTGCATTTAATAAAAAATGAATTTTAAATTTTTTACCAAGCGAAGCTTAGATACAAGTCATAATATGATCTAAAGCTTTAACCTTTTTTTATAATTCAGTTTTTGAACTCTCCTTTTAAGATTTTTTTTTTTTTTTGGAAATGAGTTTCAAAGAGTTTCAACAATGTATAAGTTACTCCCGCTCCTGAGGTGCAATTTTTTTATCTATAAAATCTTCCCCATTTATCCTTCTTTCCACATGTGAAAAAGTAAAATCAGGTGTACGGTAGAAACTTAATTGAGTTTATTGTACACCTAAACTGTGTACCATCAATTGTTTTTTTTGTATGTAAATAAATAAATAAAAAACTGTTAGTTCCATGAGATTCTCACAGATGGCGGCGTAAGGTAATTCATCGGCTGGATTAAATAAATATTTATTATAAAAATTACACTCCGAGCGAAGCCAGGAGCGGGATAGCCAGTTTTTATATATAAAAGAAGATTTATTAATGTACCTGTAGGTTCGAAATGCAATCCAAGCTCTTCAAGAGATAACAGTTCCAGCGGGATGGCATGCCGCACATTCCAATCCAAATCTTCAATGGAACTCGCCACCAAACCAGCTCGCCCGTAGTTGCAGCCATCCGCCAGACGTCTTTTGCTGGGATCAGGTGAATACTAACAAATTATATATATAAACTTCAGCCATAAAGATTTAAGTGGTTTTAGGCCATTAGTTGCCATTCCATGACAGAGAAATGGCAATACAAAATTTTGAAGACACGATTAAAGTCTTTTACTGAGAAATTTATTTGTACTTACGGTGCGAGTTTAAATTGAGCATTATTTATAGTATATATGTATTATAAAGCAGACTGACTGATTTCTAAAGATTGTTGGGCAAAAAGCGTTACAGTGTTGAAACTAGTATCTTACGGCCTCCCTCCACTTGGATCCATCCCATGGGAGCCTAGAATAATTCTTTTGCTTTTAGGCTTAAAGGATACCTACACTTTAGGGGTAGTTTTTTAAAACAAAAATTGCTGTATCAGCTTAGGTCTTAAAAGGACCACTCTACTTTGTCTTCATTATTTTTTTATTATTTCATTTATAACATTTAACAACAAAAAAAAAACGAAAATTTCCTGGACTAAAGAGAAAAATGCTAATATACTACATAGAATATGAGAATCTTTAAAAGTATTTTTATGACAAATCTGACATCACGTGACTAGAAATAGAAAAGACACAACACTCGCTTGTAGGTACCCAAAGTCGCTTAGAAGCACCATTAAATGCACTGGAAGATGTAAATGAGTAAAGAAATGCTGATAATAGTTTAAAAATTTCTTTACAGCAAGAAAGGCCAAACACTCCAGAGCGTCCCAAAGTGAATCGAAGTACACAGACGGAGCCATTCCTACATTCAGTGACTCAATACATAATGGAACATCCCGCTACAGTGATGCTTCTTTTAGGCCTTGATCCTATGGCGAATTTGCCGCCAGTAATTCAGCCGGCTATAGATTTCTACGATTCGCGGGGTCGAAGACAAAGTATGCTGGAACAGATAGTTGAATCAGAAAACGGCAGTCAAACACCATCAAGTACAACAAGCGACAGAAACGAACACAACAGAAGCTTCAGCAGCAGTGTTAAGGAGCTTAACGCTCAACTAGAGGTTAGAAGAATAGATAAAGAACAAAAACCTAGTTTGAAAAGGGACAGATATTCCGCTAGTGATTTGTGCGATTGCGAAGAGTCAGAAAGGTTATTAATGGCGAGAACATCGCACCCAAGTACGCGTAGTTTAAAATTCAATATAAACAGTTAAGAAGAATTCCTTTTTCACCTTGAAAACATTCTGCTCATTAGTCGTAGTATTAAAACGGTGTAGTTTTATAATATTCTTGTTTATTGATTAACTTTCAGAGTGATTTATAGTTACTAATTTTTTAAATCTACATATATTTTAGAATCTACTTTTTCTATCAACGAATATTTTCATGTCTGGCTATAATGTTAGGTAAATGAATGTTTTATTAATTCTAGTTTTACAACTGCATCGTCCTTTTCTGGAATAAACGGTGTACATATCAAATCTTTGTTAAATAGGTCTAGTTGATGATGAGGTTTTATAGTCATATGTGTGAGTAGTGAGTACTTAGTAAAAATCAAGTAAGTATTTCAAACATTTCATCAATAATTCATTGTTGGATAGTATTATTAATGTATTGAATTTTTACTATTATATATCCACATTAAACTTAATAGAGATATCGAACTTTCTCTAAAGTTCTAAAAAATTATCAGTCTCTTTTAAAATCATAAATCAATTATGCTCTCTATTATCAAAAAATTAAGCATACCTATATATTTTTTGTGATGCATTTTAAATCACACCGCATATTTTGGTGTATAAGTAGGACAATACTATTTTAGGCATTAAATAATGTTTTTACCTGTAGATTTAGGTGTATAATAAGCGTCTGAAATAATATTCATATTCCTTGGTTTAATCTCTGCCATCTAAGAGAAAAATGATCTCAATGTCATAATACTTACTTATCTACTTAAAATAATATTAAGGTTTCAATGAAACTTAAAATATACATAATTATGTATTATTAACAAATGATAATAAATAAAATCTCGGGCAAAATTTTATCGAAATTCGCAATATTAATTATTGCAAATTTCAATAACAAGGAGTTGAAAAAAAAAACTGTTTTAAAATACATGTCAGGAGACACATACGAGTATTATTAGTTTTTCTAAACCATTACTTTATGTAATATCAAACATATACTTAGACAATATAATGTCTCCAGTTAGGTGGTACATTTCTATCATTCTTATTACATAAATGTTTAATATGTAATTAATTACAAGTCTTCCCTTCGATAAAGCAGTATTTTTATAATAGGTACATTTAGTGTATCTTTTCGTCAATATAATACTATAATACTTAACTCACACACAACGTATTTCGTATGTATACGTTTCGTATCGTATTTCATGCTTGTGGTGTTCAACAATTGTGCCAAATTAAGTAATGTTGTATACTTTCAATAAAATTGAATTTAAATTAAAAATTCAAGTCAAGTTCAGAATCAAATTTAATTATGTTATTGCTGTGTTTCGCAGTTACTGGGATAAATAAGTATATAAAGTGTTTCATAAATTACTTTTGCTTAACAACGTATTTGTGTTTTTCATAACTATAAAATATTGTAACAAAATTTTTTTTTGGTCTACTGACTGAGCTGCTTCTTAGGCGAAAATTTCACCGGCGTAATGCCTATTCCACACTAGTAGACGTGTTGCGCGATTTTGGTCACTGAGACACATCTAGACGGTATATCACACGGTCTCTAGACAAATTGCGCAATATAGTCTGCAAATATGTACCTACAAGGCACAAGCATATTACCTAGACCTCTTAGCGCTTTTTCATAAATTCAGGTACTGAGTCCACTCGTTGAAACACAATCACTCGCGACACTCAACAACTCAGTGTGCAGTAAACGGCGGGTTGTAAGTAGTGGGGTTCAAAATAGCGGATTAACATATTATGGATAAATTTACGTGAAGTATGTAGGCTTGCTATTAAGTGCAGACATGGCTAAATTTGATGAGAACGCAAGCATAAGTTTCAGTGCGGGAATGATACTGAATGACTGACGGAATTAATGAAATGGAGGACTGAGCTAAGATTGGTCGGCGCGTGATCTGATAGCGGCAAATGCCGAATTTATGGGTCAGATCACACAGGAACACGACGCAGCGCACTTTATTTATTGTCCGACGCCCACGGATGGGCCGATTTTGATTCGGTTTTTTTGTTTATTTGAAAGCTGACATAATCAAAATACATAGTTCTTAGCCATAATTTATAAAGACCTGTACAAGTGTTTGAAACTCATCAGCTCATTTCCTAGTTGACGAAGGGATTCAATTGATTCAAATGATGTACTGTTACTTGAGTGGTATTTCCATGACATAGTAACCTTGGCCTGATTCTGCAGCCATAAGTAGTCTCCGAGATACTCAAACCCTCAGCAATAGGAAAGTCATTAGAATGGTTTCAATAGGAATGTCGGTTGTTAGTTTAAAATTTTTAATTAGCATAGAATGTAAAAATAGAATGTAGAGTGGTCGGACACCACTTGCGTATACTCAATATACGCGAGTGGTTTCGGCGGCTACACGAAAAGGTACGCACTTCAGAGCCACTTCACGTACCTACTCACTGAACTGCGTACCTTTTCGTGCTAATTTAAAATGTGCGTGTAGCGCCTCGGTGTGAGCAGACTCTTACAGCGCAAAATATATCATGAATTTCTTCCAGATGTTTTACTTAATAAAATCACACTTCATACCTTTTTCAAGCATTTCAATCTCCTCGAATTGCGTTTATTAAATCAACTCCCTCAATTTAGTTGAAATGAAAATATTATTTTCAATGTAAGAAACCTAAGTGGATACCTTATTCCTTTAAATTTAATATACAACCGTGACAGAATATATTTGTAATAAATATGCTTCTTTTATTATTGAGCAATATTATTCAGTCTTATTCACATGTAGTTCAAGTTTTAATGTTATTTAATACTGGCTAATAATTCGTATAAATAATTATTTTATAATTACGGCAAAACTGGAAATGAGATGCCAAAAAAATAAAACGAGTTACTTAATAAAATTAAGTAAAAGAATAAGAAAATTTCTTAAGTATTCAAAGATTCATTTAATATTTCCTCGTATTATTTTTTCTACAATTGGAGAGTATGGAGAGAATACACCCCATTGTGTGGCTCATATATTATGGAAGCATAATATATATGTCTGAGGCCGATCGTATAATCCGGCAGTTCGTGATGTGCCTAGACAGATCGTGATATGGCGCCGTTTCATGAAGTTCCTAACTAATATCAGTCAGATCGTTCGACGATTTGATTTGGTATGTGAGATTGTGATTAGATTTAAATTAAATGTAATTTGATAAGCACCTTTTTGATCACTTTGCAACTTCATGAAACACCGCCATATCACGAACTGCCTAGGCATATCACGAACTGCCGGATTATACGATCGGCCGCCGACATATACATTAGGTATGTATTATGTTTACTTAAGGTCGCCAACGCAAAAATAGAAATCAAATCGAAGCCTCCGTTTCCGTTGTTTTAATAAAGTAAATTTTATCAATTATCTTAAATGAAGAGAAAAAAAATTAAAGTTTGATAATAAATCGTTTTAAGAAAGGAAACGCTTACTAGAATAAATAATTGGATTATAATATCGTGGTGTATAAATTGGAGGCCGTGAATGTGATATGTTGGTAAACACGAGCAGTGCCTAAATTCTCATTTTATCTTACTTTAACTTTTATTAAAATCTGGTATACATATATACATGTATTTTACTGTGCTTTAAATAAATGTGCAACTAAGTGAAATATTATTTGACTTAGTCGCACATTTTTTATACATATTATGCATTTTATGCATATTTTGTAAATAAATGTAAAAGTTATTGCAATTCTTTATCTTGTAGTACAAAGTATTAGTTACGTAATTGAAAGTTTAATAAAGACGAATTTGATGTTATTGTGTTTTTTTTTATTTACTTTTCATTATTAACTAAAAAATGTATAGCATATATATTAGTAGTAGGTATATCTATAATATATATAGTAGTCTTAAAACCCGTCTGATCCAAAACTGCTCAAAAAAAAAATTGTATAGATTTATTTGGAAAACTTGGACTGCTCCTATATATCTGATGGTGACTCCTACATAAACATCACAATACCTGACTCAATATAAAGTCAGGAGTCACTTTATAATTTAAATTATAGCTTGTATAAGGACGGCGAGGTTGGCCTAACATTCAAAAATATACTTATAATAATAATACCGTAAAAGTAAGAGTTGAAAATTCAAAATAAAAATTTTAGTCTTTAAGTCTGTACAAATATATGTCAATCAAATTAATTTAAAAAAGCTATAGCTGTTTCGTAATTACGAAAAAAACATTACATTATGTTCGAGTAGAATGTAGGTCGGGTCTCGAGTCCCGGCGCTCAGTACTTTGGCTTCAGTGAGCGCAAATCTCGCCCGGGCAAAAGCTGCCGTAGTTTCACCACTTCAGAGGTGAACCATCGTCAATCTGCATAGTTTGTTTGCTCGTTTACCACACATAGTTTATGTAAAAGGGTGAAGAGGACAGACGCTATCCAAAGATGGAAATTCTAATAAACTCTACACTGTTTAACTAGTTTATAGTTTCACTAGCTTTTGCCTCTGAGTTGGTTTAGGTTTTAGTTACTTTATACAAATTTACATCAAAAGCGGTTCACGAAATTACCCTTTTTGTATTAAGCTCGACAGACAGGCTGACGGTCCACTTGATGGTTAGTGGCTACCGTCGCCTATAACACAAGCAAAGTCACAGGTTTTTCAAGTTCGCTACGGACCATGGTATAGGATTAAGGATAGGGAATTAGGAAGGGACAGGGAAATGGGCCCTGGCATACCTTACACACTCACCGAAACACTAAAACTAAATTAAAAGTTTTTACAATTCTAAAAGTATAGAAAAGTTAGCATAAGGTGTGATTTCTTTTGAAGTTACTTCTTCATATTGAAATTTATGACATAAATAAACTATATATTTTTAAAATAAATATTACCGAAGGATATACGCGATAATAAGGACAGATTACTGGGGTGGGTTGGGAGGGATTTAGCTACATCTACATCACATTTAACGGAAAATATAACGCTAGTAAAGTAACTGGCTGGGCATGGCTAAGTGTGACATAAAACTCTTCTAAATTAATTAATTTTAATTTTTTAGTTATGCAAATGTACTTTGAAAATGTAACAATAAACTTTGTTAAAAAAAAAACTTGATTAAAAATTAGTTAATATGATAAATAATCTCTATGAAGGACCTTAAATTGCATTATTTCTATTTTCTTTGTCAAGAACATGGTCGTTTTTGGGCAGTCCGACAGCAGTAACCAGCCAGTTACAGTATCGCTGAATGAGAAACAGAGAATCCCTTTTCTTCCTACTAAGGTCGACAGCAACATGCCACACCTATTTCGTTGCTTGTGTTATAAAAGGGTAGCCAACTACCATCTTTTGAATCGTAAGCCTGCCTGCCTAAAAAACTTAATGGATTTTACAAAAGTACTCCGTACCTACTACTTGTTTTCGATAACACGACTTTATACAATCCCAATAAGGACACAAATAGGTACGCACGATTGTACTGGCGTGTAGGTAAATATTAAGTTTTGAGGCAAATAACATCGTCGCTAACGAAACCGTAACCGGAGCGTGCGAGAGCTGCCTCGTCAGCCGTGAAATGCAATTTTCCTAGCATGCAGCGACCGAGCTTGCCGTTCGTCGGGGACACGTTTCATTTTTGCTTCATTATTTACCCTTTACTATATAGTTACTGGTTTGTATAAATTATATTTTTATATCTATATGTCTTAATCTTCTTCTTTTCTTCGTTTCTTTGATTAACCAACGGATTTTGACTAATGAAAAGAGCGATAATCAATGCAATAATTTGCAAACAAAAATTGCAACCGTGTGAAACCGGGGACGGATCTCTAGTTATATAAGTAGGTATATAATATCATGAATAAGTAAGAATATTAGATCGGCAATCCAGTTGCTGCCGTTTTTTTTAATGGAAATTTTGTAATCCTTTTGGCATAATGACTATTTGAAAGAGTAGGTAAGTTTTGTTCTTCAGAAATTCATGTTTTTTTTTTGTTAGAATAAATTTTAAATGTTAATTTTTGGACCAAAAGTGAGCAAGTTACACGCTTTTTCTCTTTTAACAAGGAGATTAAGCCAAAAAATCTGCCAGCCTCCGACATTAGGCACGTCTGTAATTATTTTATCTTTTTGTTATAAAAAATTTGATAAATTTCGATTCTTATAAATTTTATCAACTCGAATTTTTTTTATTTTGTTATGTTAGTTCGGTGGTACTCCTGATGCTGCAGCATCAAGTAGTCTACGGGATAACCAACTCCTTAGCAACTTACAGCAGATATAACGTGATTGGGCTCAATAGAGTTGGGAGTTAATTTTAGCTAGTGCGAGTACCTATATAGGTATATCAATGAGTAAACATATAGGTATAAATACTCCAATATTATAGTATACCTACCTACTCTATTAAAATATCTGCAATGGATTAATGAGATTGTTTGTACGGGTGATAGGAACAAAAGCCTTACCGTGGCTGAAAAAAAATAAAAAACCTTTGGGCGTTAATAGAATTCCATTTTTATGCGTTTCAACAAAAAGCTGCTGGCCCGGTTTCAACCACTTGGTACTTAATAGTTATTGACCACTTTTATTTTGTTACGGAACAGCTTTTAAAACTCATATACGTCGCACTTTTCTTTAATTACTTCCGATAAATGAAATTATTGTTTCATATAAACATATAATTTATAGGATTGCAATTTAAATATTATTACGAGTATATCTACTGCGATTTCGCCCGAGTTGAAAAATAAAAAATATCTGATATCGTTATCGCTGTGTTGACGGTGGCGCCGCCACGGCGACACTGGTGTCCATTTTTTATATTTTTAGATGATACTTCGGGAATCTAACATTTCAGGATAAAGGATTCCTAACTGTGTGCCAAAATCCATCCAAATCCGTTCAGCCGTTTTTGCGCGAAATCCATCTTCACAAACTGGTAGTGTCCGACCGAAGCTTCGGCTTCGGCTTCAGCCACCTTCGAAGCCTAAGGTTTCGCCAAAGGTTTTCATTAAGAATATTTTTAGAGAGAAGCCGCATTATTACGAATTAATAATAACTTAAGCATTCACCTGCCAACCCAATAGACCTAGGAACTAGTCCACCCATTGAATGTCGATTCTACACCTGAGATGTTCCTAGATTTAAAGTCGTTAGACTGAATGAGTCCACTAGAATCCCCTAACTTATTGGTCACATTCTCTAACAATGTCCATTAAACCTATCATGACAGTTCTTAACCTATTATGCTTATGTATGTGAAATAAAAACAAAACATGAATATTAATTTATTTATTTGTACATCTCTTCGAATGCAAAACACATCTATTTTACAAATCAAAACAAGCAGATATTTTAATATAGCTTCGCTCAGTGCTCTGCACGCATTTCGCTTTAGATAATAACTTAGAAATCAACATTACAACTAAATATACTCACGTATAAACGATAATGTATTAATATTTATTCTTAAAGTGTAGCAATAAAAATATGTATTCGTGTCTGTATATAAAAACAGAGTTTTATGCACAACTTTTAAACAAGTGATGCAAACTAATTATCACAAAAAAAATCCTGCGATCAGATTAATGATCCGTTATTAATCTATGCCTGAAATATTATATTGACTTCAGTGTTATTCTTAAAAATTCAAATCTAGCTCCCTAATCGTGCTCATAATTTTGGCTGAAATTATACGCGAGCTGATTATGGCTGCAAAACTTAAACTTTTAAAGAATAACATTGCAGTATATTTTCATAGCACTATAAAAAGACGCAACGAAACTATCACCAATTGTGACTGTTAATAAACATGAGGTGAAAATTCTGCCATATCTAAATCAGTTTTCTGTTAGAGCTATGAGTGTCTTTTAACAACTATTTTTGACTAATTGATATGGACTTTATTAGTAAAATATATAGTTTTTTAGACGACTGTCGAAGAAAAATGGAAGTGTGTAACACTGCGCCCACATTTTCTACAAAAGTAGTTATATTTTTTTTACAACACTAAAACTATGAACATTTTTGATATTTTGTTTCGTAGCACTAGGAGGCAGTAACTGGATAATTAAGGGAATGCCTATAAGAAGTTAAGTGAGGAACACAGCGCATAGAATCGCCGCGCCGCCCGCTGCCTGAGACATGACGACTTGATGACATGACATGACATGACGTAACCGTGACGTCACCATGACATGACGTAACGCGACATGACAGGCCATGACATGACCGTAATATGACGTGACGTGACATGACATGACACATCATGACGTGACAATGACTGGTCAACGCTTTCCATACAAATCCAGCGTGTCAGGGGGCGTTACCGTTTATTAAATACCAGTACACGCACGGCTCACAAATTGTTTAGGTTTTGTGCTCCAAGACAGGTCTCGACTCGCATTTTTTAAAGCTAAAAATTGCATTTCATTATTTACTTGTTATATTTATACACCAGAATTTTGCTTTTTCACGTTTTCACTTTGACTATTACACCAAATCACAGCACAATGAGGCGTTTCTATCGCTTTTTTGCCTTGAGTTGAGTTGAGTCTCTTCTAGTAGCTGAGGGCGAGGCGATTCTTTGCTCTGTGATTACGAAGTTTTCCAACTGTGTACCTTAATTAAAGTTGATTTTTTTTTTTAAATAATATTCATATTGTCTAACAAATATACAATTAAGTTGCCAGCGGTAAATTAACATAATTAAACAATTTTAAACATTAAATCAAATTAAATAATATGCAAACCGCCCTGCTAGACAAAGTCACTTTATTAAAGTTTCTGTGCGGGAAAATTTTAGTTTTATGCTATATTTGCTCGAAAATAAATTTGGATCGAAATCGAAGATACGTTTAAATGCCATTTATAGAAAATGAGATGAGATTGTATACATATGTGTCATATATAACATTTTATACAACTGAATATCAACTAATAATAACTTCAAATGTTTTATTGAGCTATAAAACATTTTTATTATCATCACCTTTGGGCAAACTAAACCATTAGTTCAATAAAGTGACTGCCCAGTTGTTTGCGCTCTTTAAGTTATAATAAATCCTATAGTGAAATCACACTTATTTACAAGATAATTACAGTAAGTCTCAACAACATTCATTTTAACAACAACATTTTAGAGCCAAATCTTCTACGCTAATATATTCACTAAGATCTAAGTGTTACAACATATACAGATAACGATATAGTATATTTACGAAAATATTATTGCTCTATATTATTGTGATTTGATGTCAGCTGTTGAAATTTTGCAATTGATATATAAGTATTTTCATTAAAACATACTTCAATTTACATACATGCCTTTGTTGAGTTTAACTTCTATTTAATCTTTAACAAGAACTTTTTTGTTATTTTCTGAAATTAAATCGCTAATGTTTATGGGATAACTCATGTAAAACCCACATCCAATATTATCTCGCGTCATTGTATTGAGGCTATATACTAAAATTATAAATTTTAAAAGGGCTATTTTAATTTCTAATACCAATGTAAAAGAAAAAGTATAATTTCTAATGACTATTTCCGGTATACAAAAAAAAAAACATGAAATGTCTATTGGTTAGCGAATTCAAAAACATAAACTTAAAATAATCATCAATGAGATATTGCAAATCAAATATCGACAAATAATAATTACAATTTTTAAATATACTTAGTGCATTCAATTGTATAGCAAATGAGCTCATGTAATGTACCGTTTTCTATCTCAGGGGAACATCCGCGTACCATATGATATGTAGGTACATACGTGTCGTGATAAGGTATGAATATAAAGTTACAATAATTAGATCATTGTGACAAATGCGTGACATATAATTTTGAGTCACAATGAAAACGTACACAAGTGACAAAGACCTTTGAAAAAATAGAATCGAAAGATTACAAGTAATGTTATATTACCATAAAATGCACTAACAGGGACAGTGATTCAAAATTAGTACTTTTCGTTAATTGATTAACTAATACAAAAGCTCTTATAATTTTGAAAAACTATTAAAATGCGGAAAAGGCAAAAAGATTTCAAGCGCTATGGAAGTTAAATAATTTAAAAATTAATATAGATGAATCGTAAAGAATCATGGATAGACCAAAGGGGTAGATGTTGTGAAGTATGTTAATGAAAAATCAAAGAAGCCAGCCTTTATTACCAAATTTTATGTGCCGATACAATAAACTATTTAAAGGAAAGATCTTTTAAGTTCGCCAAAGCACTAACACCAAAAAAAGTCATAAATAAATTTGATTCCATGTAACAAAAGTCAAAGTCTTGATATTATTCTAAATTATAATTCAACTTTTATTAAACAAGATTTTTTTTTGACACCAAATCACCATATACCTGTAGCTTCTTACACACTTTTTCAAATTAATATTAGAACTACATTATTCATTTCAAATTTCATTAGAACTACATTTAAGAGACAAGGAATTTACATATAAAAAAGAGTTAAGTATAAAAAAACTAACTAAACGAAATAAAATAAAAAATCCCAGATTAAACTCCGATTACTAAGTACATTTTACTTTTACAAATTAAAGTGATACATGTAATTTAAGAATATAAATGTAAAAAGGTAACATTTTGTTTATACTTTCATATCTATTGAATTTAATTTATTAAAATAATCATTCTTAAGTGAAAAAAAAAATAGATATATACAGAACTGTATAATGTTTCTACAAATGTGCAAGAAGCTTATATCTCCAAAAAAAAAAAAAACGCTACATAAAGCTATACAATTCCCATATGAAAAGATTCAAAATGAGAAATGTATAATTTCAATACAATATGTAACTACTGATTATTGCATTCCATTTTCAAAATTGCACCCAATTCTGTTGATTGGCTGGTGTTGTTGGCTTCTGACTTGGAGCACTGAAATATACATGGCAAACAGTTTAATAATTTCCCATGAAAACAATTACTACTGGATACAATGGAAAATATATCGAAATATTTTCATCAATGTGAACATTGCATTCCTAGCAAAATATTTCCTAAATAAATCCAATGTTGGACAGAGGCCTCTCCCAAGGCTCACGACCACGCACGGTCTTCTGTACTTCACATCCAGACATCCAATATTAATAAATTAATTAATTAATTAATAAAACTCAAAAACTACTGGACTGATTTTAAAAATTCTAAATAAAGCTACATTATCAGCCAGTAGCATAGACTATATATTATAAAGTTACGCGAGTCGCGTGCAACAGCTAGTAATATAAAAAAGGCTCAAACATTCAATTTTTTTACAAATTTCGAACAGTTATTAACAAAAAGATGCTATTGTTGTTGCTTTAATTGCAAGCGAAATTTGACCAGACTCAATGTATGCCATACACTGTCTTACCTAGCCGAGTTGAACTCCCCCCAGTCAGAGTTGCCAGCAGCCGCTGATGGCGAAGGGGCGTGTTGCGGAGATGGGGGAGGTGGCAACCTCGACCCTCCCGGGGGAGGCGGCAGTAACCCCCCACCGGCACTAGTGCCCCCGCCGCGGCGTGGCTTGCTACCTTCGGAGCCATCTTTCTTCTAAAAATGTAATAAATAACAAATGAGTGACTAAAATTAAAATGATTATCATTGTAACATCAATACAATGTATGCGTAAATCTCGGAAAGTTTTTACACGTGTTCGTAACCACCTTCACAGCAAATGAATAGCCGGAATGCATGTTGACAGTTCCTTACATAAAAAATGATACTTCTGTTTTATTCTAATACATTCTACAATTAGAATAATTTACAATTTCATTTAAGCACAATTTATTTAAAAATTAATAAGACATTTTTACTAAGTATTACTAGCAACAAACCCAAGAAAGAATGTAAAGCCGACCAACAAAGTGCTTTATCAGTTTCGATAACAAATGAATGGATAACGAATTTGGTTTTACATAAAAATGTTTATATAAGGAACTATTTTTGCTAAAAATAAAATTAACACTTTCTACAAGTTGGATTCGAAAATTTCTTTCACCCATCGATATTTGGTTGCTTCGATTCAAACACTAAATGTGCACACACCCTTTAGACGAAGAGGTATAATTTAATTTCGAAATGTGTTTATATAGTTCAAATAAAATTAATGTAATGTCAATAATTCACGAAATGACAAAGATAGCAATAGAAATTGTCACTGAACTTTCAAAGGAAAACAGACCTTATCCCTCTGCAACATACAAAGACTGTTCAAACTTAGGGTGATATAGCACTTTATTGGTCGACATTACAATTATATCAACAGCAATATTTTTAAGAAAAAAAAAACTGAAGTTTAACTTAAATGATTATGTGGGTGAATATTGAAAAACATACATTACACTACTAAGTCCTGTTTAGTTAAATTAATAAGTTTACAATTATCTTAGATGACTGGGTCAATTAGATTAAATTAAAAATAAATATTACCGTTATCTTCATATTAATTTTTATTGTTTCGCCGTCTTTAAAACCAAGATCAAGTTGTTGTTGTGGCACCAGATCTTCTTGTTCCTTCCTTAGATATTTGAAATGGTCTTGTAAAGCAACATTAAGGTCAAACGAATCTGACCTATCACCAAATCCTAATCCAATATAAGCACTGCGACCTAAAATAAAGAAATACTACTAACAACACTACACTTCCGTAATAGGTGCCTACACACTAATATTTGTTTCACACCTCTTTCTAGTGTCTGGTTTCGGCTTCGGCCACCTTCACCAAAAAAAACACCTTTGGTTAAACTTTCGGCTTCTGCCTAAAACCCGGCCGAAGGCGAAGGTTTCGGTTGTGCTTAAATTACTTTAATAAATAAATGTTATAATTCACATTATTTTGAAATTTTTGACAAATAAGTTGCAAAGAATTTTTTTATCATCTCTAGATCAACTCCTAGAGATGATTTAAATTATCTTTCTATATTATACAGTCAATATATAAACCTTCAATATTAAAGTTTTAAAATCATTTATATTATTAATTGTAGCTTGTAGCCACTCTTGAACTATTTCTGAGAGCTTTTAAGCCTTCAGCTTTAGCTTCGGCAAGAAATTGAACATTGGTCGACACTACCTCTTTTAATACCAAAATAAAGATATCTTTCTTTCTATTCTTTTAATCATATTAATATTAATTTTATATGGTGTAGATTAGAAATGATGAACACTTACTACAATTGTAAAATGAAAAAGTATAATACTATTCCGGAGAAATCATCTAAAATTAAAAATTTTACATGGGAAAAGTGACATCAATAAATATGTTAATCGTTATATTGGTTTTTTTTTACAAGACTGATGAAGTCGTGGGCACCAGCTAGTACAAATAAAAGCTAAATTGTGCTTTACTGGATTGACCTATCATAAATGGAGCAATACTCTTAGAAACATAACAAGTCATAAAAAATCATTAAATAAATAAGTTTAAAAGCCTTCTTACATAAGACCAATTTGAAATAATAGCACAAGTGCTGTTATGTTTCTGTGAGTAAGTGAGGGTTGCTAGTAAGGTTGGCAACATGCTTAATATTAGCCACCTTCATGTGTTAATAATTAATATGCTATGGTAGCCTATCCTCAAATGGACCTTCAAATTTAAAAAAGACACAATGTTTAAAATACACACCATTATCATCTTGAATCTTTATAACGAAATAGCGTGAACTATCTGTCACAGATTCGAGAGCTACTCCTGGGTATTTATCAATTGGACATTTCGCAAACAATTCTCCACTCGTCTTGTCTTCGAGTTTCATTATTAACTCGTCTCCTTTTGAAACGAGTCTCATCCGACCAGTCCACTGTGGCTCCCGTAAATTCCAATCTTCAGCCCTAGAAATAATATTGGTTAATATCTACTAGTCATAGAAAATTTATTAATTATAAACAAAATTTCTAAACTTTTAGATTTGGGTTCACTTTACCTGTATCCTCTATTTGTGGTTTTCGGAGGTATTTTAAACACGAATACTTCATTTTTAACAAGCAAAACACTCTCGTACGTTTCCATCTCTGATATGCGTTAGTGTAGTTTTTTTTCTTTATAAGGTAAATTCGTGAAATGTTATACGAAAAGTAGAATATCAAGGATCACTTTTTATATTTATTTTTTTTGCTTGATGTGATGGAAATGAATATTTGGTGTGGATGGATGGATCACTCAGTCAACCACGAACCAACACAACATAACACAACACATGAGAATTAAGAAGTTATGGATTGGATTATTTTATTTGGATTTTGGATTGATTGATGTCACAAAACAGAAACACAAAACTACGACGACAGTCTGAGGTGGTCTGAGGTCTCAGCCAACAGCCAATGTCTGAGATCAGAGATGACGTGTGATAATAGAAGTTTTCGTAGGTACATAGAAAAATTGAAAGCAGAAGGGCCACAGACTAAATGTGTAATTCTCTGTATTTTGTATCTATTTTAGTTTGAAAAAGTATATACAAAATTTAGAGCTGAATTTTGTTATTTTGTTAAATGAGGCTCTATAAAGATTACTAGAAATTTACTTACACAAACATAATTTCTCACCTTTTTATAAATTAATTTAATACGACATAAAGCACCCAACATAATCAAAAACCATTATTACTAAGGGGAGATCGATTTGAGCTCTGATGAATAAGACAGAGATCTATTTTTCGTCTAACAATTTGTTTTGATTTCATTTTCGATCTTGTATTAAACAGGAAGAGACCTTGCTACCTTGCTACTTAGCCTTTATAAATAGTATATTCTATTCTCGAGACATCAATAATAAATGTCAAAGTCGTCACTGTCTGACGCAGAACAGAGTAAATATTAAACAACAACAAAACAGATAAATGATATGAAATGGTAGCGCATTGACAATTGACAAGTTGATTGACGAGTTTTTTTTTTTATTACAAATTACAAAATATAATAATTATTTGCAGAAAACACTACATAAGTATTTACACATATTTATATTAAGGAAGCTTTCAGAAAAAAGGAGACTTTTATTTAGCAAGGCAAGATTTCTGTCCGACTATAAAATGTTCATGAATTCTGTTTTGTAGGTATATTACTTACTTTGTTTTATTTTTAAATTTTTTCTTTCAGATAAAAAAACAACTAAATTGTTTTTACTTCGCATAAAATGGCTTATAACGTAAGTACTCACTCGTACCTTTCTTACCTACCTCAAGATTAGGTACCCCTATATTTCATAATGTTTCAACCTTGTAGGTTCTTTTCTAAGTTTGATGTTATTTGTGAAATGTGTGCCTATATCATTTATGTAAAATCTCTAATTTATGTACACCAAGTACATTAAATATTATATATTATTATTCTAAGACCTTATCTTCTTGAATCATTAATCACACACATAGAAAATTATACATGTTAAATAGTTATTTACCTAGCTTACACTGAAAATACTTAGATATAAGACACAATATTAACTTATGTGAATAAAAATATAATAAGTTGATTTAAAAAAAAAATCTTATACTTAATACTTTCATTGTAAACAGCTGATTAATAATGGGAGTACCTACTATGATCAAAACTTAAATTAACTTCAATGATACATTTTTAAAATTAACTGCATATATTCTACATTTATATCTGATAATGATTGAGTTATTCACGCTTTTTGTAATGTAAATTTTCAGGAAGTAACATGAAAATAAAAGTTAAGAGTTTTACAAATTCTAGATATCATAATTTTGTTTACTTATAGAGAAAAATTAATTAATTTTGATTTTCAAGTTCATATAAAGAAAAGAAATATACACATACTGTATTCCTACTATAATTAATAATAATAAAAAAATGGATGCTACCAGGCAGTGTGGAATGTTGTTGAATGGGCCTCCTAATTTTTCTTATTCCATTACACAAGTTTTCAAGTGAAAAATTGTTTTCATAACTACAGAGTTTTAAAAAATATATTGAATGATACAGTCAAGGGCAAAAACATGTACTTAGACACATACTGTTTACATAATTTGGTATTCATCTACAGAGGCAATAAATACGTATACTCAAACTTTCACAAATACATATCCTTTATCCTGGGCAAAAATATCTTACACTAACTAGTATAAATTTAATAATATAGCCTTTAAAAGCAGCACTTGTAAACTTCATAAGCTTGTAACTATGACAGTTATTGTAGGTACTTATATAAATATTTGTACAGAATATAGATACTTTTGCATTATAAATATTCAAATCAAACTATAAATGTATCTAATAGCTTTTAATAGAAGGATGTCAGCTGGTTAAAAATAAAAAAATATTTTAGTTGAGTAACTAACAAACTATCGCTGTCTGAAAAACTGATAATATTAGATATAAGGATATAAAAATTAAGCTTCTGTTTGTTAATGTCCAAATCTATGGACTGACTTCAAATTCCAAATTAAATGGACACCGATAAACCCAACAATCCAGTGATGTACTAGATGTCTCTTAAAGTACTAAAATAAAATCTACTTAAATGGCTGTGAACTTTAGAAATTGTGATACCTACTAGTATCACAATTTGAGACATTTTGCAATTTTTTTTTTTTTTTAAATATATAGTTAGGTAAGTAGATTTTTGTTTACAAATATTTACACTCTGCTTACAATTAATAATGAACTTTCTGAAACCAACTTATTTTTCTGCTTAAAACTTAACTTACTTACTTATGAACATTAAACTGTATGTTGCTTATGAATTTGAAAATAATATTTACTTTTTAGGTTATCTCTTGATAACTGAATTTAATTACTTATATGTATGATGGTATGAAAATATTTGCCACATTATTACAATAACTAGATATAATAATATTTCCTAGACTTAAAAATAAAATTTATAATAAATAAAGTTGTAGTAGGTACTTAGATACCTTATATCCTAGCCTTTTGCCCAGAGATATATTATTTCGATGCTTTTGCCCCTTTCAGTTTCCCTTTACGATTAATTGACTTGATGAATGTTGAATTAAGTATGAAAATTGATCCTCAACTATAAAAAAATGTATGACCTATTTATTTTTTTGCAATTTTGTTTCGCATGCCAACTTATTCATTCGATAATCTGAAGGTGATTTTTAAGTCTTTAGTTGAGAGTTATGGTGCTATTTTTTGTACTAGGTATTACTAAGAATATTATCGGTATTATTAAAGGAGAATTTATAATAATAAAATAAGTGGAACTGTAAAGTAAGGACTATATTTTTCAAGCTGTTTAACGGAACGGTAGTATATTCTAAATCCACGGTTTTAGACATGGCTTAATAACTCGTAACCGTGCCTAACTCTATGTCACAACATAACAAACCGTTCGTTCAGTCAATTATCAATCAACAAATTTATCGCCAGTTAAAATGGCGTCTACATTTATTTGTTTAAATACGTCGCATAGCTTTATTTTCGCTTTGCATTCTTTGAAATGAATTATTTGTTTAAAGTGAACAAAAGTGGAATTAAATATATCATAAACATTATTCGTGAGCGTTAAAATATACAATTATGTAAGAACAAGACCGCAAAATCTTCATCGTCGAAACGCTAGATCGGGACATCGAATCAAATGCATAAAAATGGGAGACCCTCATTTGTTGTTGTTTATGATAAATATGATAGTGTTAGTATTTGTTATACGTTATTCTTCACAGTTTGAAACCAATAAATGTCCACAAAAATGCCAATGCTTGGAGCTTTACGTTGACTGTGTAAGACAGAATTTAACATCAGTGCCAAAAATTCCCAAGTGGGTGGAACGATTAGACCTTAGCTATAATAGATTGAATGAAAATGCTACAAAAGGTTTTGAGAAATTGCTGAATTTGAAGGAATTGAAATTGGATAAGAACTTCTTACACACCATACCAACGTTTTTACAGCAGGAACACTTACATGAAGTTAGCTTGAACAGAAATAACATAGTCTCCATTGACGCTGGACGTTTTCCTGTCAATTGCTCCATTAGAACATTGAATTTAAACAGTAATCGTATTAAGTATATAGAAGATGGTGCACTTAATAATTTGACCAATCTGGTCACTCTGAAACTAAATAAGAATGAGATAACATCATTGCCCAATCACTTATTCATGAACCAGTCCAATCTGAGAACATTGGAACTTAATCATAATAAATTACATGTAATCAATGCCCTGCTTTTTCAAGGATTGCCAAATTTGGCAACACTTAAGATGCGATATAACAGTATTGACAATATTATGGACGGTGCCTTTTTTGGATTTAAGTCGGTGAATTTATTACTGTTAGACCACAATAGGATAAGAAGTATATCTAAGGGTTGGATGTACGGCTTGGAATCGTTGACAACCCTGTCCATGTCTAATAATTTTGTATCAGAAATAGATGCTGGAAGTTGGGAGTTATGTGCTAACTTGGAAGATTTGGATTTATCACACAACAACCTTGTGGCAATAGAGGGGAGAACTTTTCAACATCTGATGAATCTTCGAACGCTCAGTTTGAGCTATAATAATATATCTTCTATTTCTCAAGAAGCATTCAGTTACATGGTCCAATTGCAAAAGCTATGGTTAAACAGTAATAAAATATCTTGGACAGTGGAAGATATGTCTGGACCATTTTCTAAACTCCAAAATTTGATAATGTTTAATCTAGCCGCCAATCATATAAAGTCCATTAATGCTAGAGCATTTGAAGGTCTAAGTAATTTAGTGGAATTAAATTTAGAAGGCAATAATATTACATCCATTCAACAGCACGCTTTCGAATCACTCTCAAAGTTGAGGAAGTTTCATTTAAATTGTACGTCTCTGTTATGTGATTGCAATCTATCGTGGATTTCAAAATGGCTTAGAGAAAAAGCCGATCAGAAGTTTGTTACGGCCACCTGTGCTTACCCACCAGACGTACGAGGCACGAGGATAGTGAACTTCAAAGGTGATAGTTGTGGAGATTCACCGAAGCCCAGAGTTTTAGAACATCCGAAGACACATCTCGCCATAAAGGGTCGATCGGCAAACTTGGTTTGTTCAGCAACATCAAGCCCTTTTAGTAATATGACATTTTTGTGGAGAAAGAATAATGGCAACATCACAAATCCTACAGTCTACGAAAATATTACACTGTCAATGGAAAGGCAACCACGTTCAACGTCAGTATTGGTGATACCGAATGTTACACATACTGATTCTGGTAAATACCAGTGTGTTGTGAGTAATAATTTTGGTACAACATATTCTTCTAAAGCCAAAATAAACATAGTAACGTTTCCTAGATTTATAAAAGCACCGACCAATATGACTGTTAAAACTGGAGAGACTGTAACTTTAAATTGTGCGGCTACCGGAGATCCGACTCCAGAAATATCTTGGAAGAAAGATGGCGGCAACGACTTTCCTGCGGCGAGAGAAAGAAGAATGAATGTCATGCCGGCCGACCATATCTTCTTCATAGTGAATGCTAAAACCACAGATATAGGGATTTATAGTTGTGCAGCTAAAAACCCCGCCGGCACCATCATAGCGAACGCTACTTTGACTGTTTTGGAGGAACCTTCATTTGTGAGAGTAATGGAAAATAAAGAAGTTATAAGTGGAAATCCTGTTGTTTTGCAATGCATGGCATCAGGTTCACCGAAGCCAGCTTTGAAGTGGTTAAAGGATGGATTGCCATTAAGTCATAATACAGAGAGGTATTATTTTGCAGCAGACGATCAGCTTCTGATCATTACTGAAGCAGAATCGAGTGATGCCGGAAATTATGAATGCGAAATAACAAACGAATTGGGAACAAAAAAAGATATGACAAGGCTGGAGGTGTTGCCGAATGTTGCAATATTGGTCAATGAGAAGAATATGACTGGCATCATCATAATAACCGTTGTATGTTGTGCAGTGGGCACTTCGATTATTTGGGTAGTGATAATTTACCATACGCGAAGACGTATGGCGCGTGCGGTGCCACCGTATCCCACCGAGAATATAAAAATGACACATGTTGTGCATAGTGACAGTGATTCGCCACATTTGTTTCCTGACAATATATCTGAACATTCGTCGTGTAAGGACAGTGGAACTGGTGATTCCGCTAAACAAACGAGCTTTGACGGCGTGCCTACGGATAGAAGTGAGCAAGTGCATTTTGATGCTGCTATGGTATGCCCAAGTTATTCTCCAGTGCCGGAAGCGCACAAACTACTTCCCTCCTCCTTTAAACCATCCATTCAAGTGTGCGTTAATACTTCAGTAACGCCGGCTACATACAGTTTTTCTAGTCACAGTGCTAATGAGTAAGTTAAAAAATATATATATATATATATTAAGATTTATTTATAAATCTTTAAGTTTTACTTTGCATTTTTCACTGATTACAATTTTTGTGTAGCCGGGTTTACTGTTTTGTTGTGTGTACTAATTTATATTTAAATAGATAAATGTCAATGGGGAAGTGCTAATACACTCTAACTAAGCTATCATTATACATCATCAGTCTGTGTCTCCACTGCTAGATGTAGCCCTCCATAGGCTTTCCGCAAAGCTTTTCAAGTTTGCGGAAAGCAAAATTTTATACAAAATGTAAAAAAAAAAAAATAATTATTAAATCCATTGATATAAAATATAATGACGTGGAAGTTGCAGTTGAAAGATATTAATTCCGTGGTTTCAACAAAATAAGTGACTTTGTAAAATTCTCAAATAAAATTAGGAGGTATTGGCACTAATCTGACCAGTGTAATTTGTATATATTTTGTCAGAAATTAAAATGTATGAATATTTGTTGTTTCCAAATGTTGTGAAGAATCTTGACAGCTTTCTATTGATAGTATAGTATTAAAAGTATGCAATAACTTTCTTTTGTGTGTTAATCTTTTATGGGTTATACTTACTTAGGATGTGTTTAAATTGTAGTTAGTGAAAAGGCATTGTCGTTAGACAATTTTTGTTGCTTAGTACAAAATGTAACAAACTTGCCAGTATTGGTTTGATATAAAAGACTGAATCTGTCATTTTATGTGTGGTTGATCATTGTTGTTTTCTAAAGTTAACATGGTGTAAGATTCATCCTTCATTCATCTGTTTACCAGACGTAAAGGATATTTTATCAATTGTAATTTATGAGAGAATAAAAAAACCAGCTTTTTTTAAATTAAGGATATCCATGAGCATATTTTAATAGGCAACACAATCGCGATTTATTTTCTCATAGATAACAATTGATAAAAAATACTTTTCGTTTGGTAAACAGGTGTGTGAAGGACAACATCTCTTATTGATCCTCTACTAACAGACGATAAAATAAAACACTTAAATATGAAATAGTTTTTAATAGTAGGTAATTCCATTCAATTGGTGTTAGAGGTTTTACAGCGTGGTAACTGATATATCTCTAAGATTTTGTCAAAAAAAAAAAAAACATTGTACCTAGTTGATTTTTTTACCTCATTTTTACTTCTTATTGTAATGGAAGAGGTAACAGAACAATATAACGCAAATTACATTTATGTAATACAAAAATAACATTGTAACAATAAATGATAGACTTTTAGGTAGATTGTATGTTAACTATTATTGATATGGATTAAGCAGATAATAATTAATATTTATGAGTGTGAGTGTAGTGAGATTATTATAGTATTATGGGCACAAAACTGATAGTACCTTACACTTATTTTTTACACATAGTAATAACATTTTGCATACCTATATATTGTAACCCAAACTTGTTGGGGTTGTTAACTTTTAAAAAAATCCTTTTTTTTTTTGTTTGAGAAAACATTGTTTTTTATTTTAAATCGCTATTTAGTTTATAGTCCAGCTTTATAAAAAATGCCAATAGCTATTTTGATATTGATCTTCCAGTAAGTCATTGTTTCTCAACCTGGGGGTCAAAATATGTTCAATAAAGAAGGTACTTAAATGAAATATCATTTTATTTCAATATTTTAATACACAAACAAGTGTTTTAAAGCATGTGAACACGCTCGTAAAAGTTTAAAAATAAAAAAGAATCTTAAATCATGATACTGAAAAAAAGTACGAAACTTCGCTGTGTTAATTAGCAGATGTAAAACTTTGATAAAAAACCAAATTAACTTTTTGGCTGTTTATTAGGTCGCGACACTACAACAGTTGAGAAACAATGCACTAATATCTAGCTTATAATATACAAATTGACGAATTGTTATGAAATGAACCTACTGGACTGGAAAGACTTAAAGGATGGTCTATTCCTTCCAGTCTTTAAGCATTTTGATTTCTTTTATCCACTATTTATTTAGGTAGTAATGAAATAAATTGTTAGTAGGACCAATAGAAGTGTGGTACATTAATTTAAAGCATCTTAACTAAAACTGCCTTACTATCTGCCCCTTTTATATAATGTTTTTTGCTTCACATAAGGGAATTTAAAAAGGAAATGGATTTTTTTAATGTACAATATGCATACCTATTGTATTAATTTTTATATAAAATAATGAAGAGTTCCTTAATCCTCCATTAGTTCTGAAATGATTTATACTATAATATATTTATAACATAATAACCATGCAGGTTTACTTAAATTACATTATTTCTATAAGTGATCTGTAATAAACAATTGTGCCTCTTTATGGAACCCATAAGCTTTATTTGATATATTATTTGCCCAAGCTTTACATGTTTCAAAAAAGAACTGCAATGAATTTTATATAATATTTTAACAGGCAATTCCAGATAAGTATAAGCTAAGTGTAAACAAACAGAGAATTTATAACAGTGCTTGTAAATCTAATAAAAACTTCAGTTATTTGAGTTGAGTCGTTATTTAACATTGATATTTTTTTGTTCTTAAAGCTCATACACAAATTATATCTAAAATCTTAATTTTATTCTATAAGCTAACCGTTTAAAACATTGTTTTCGTTTAAGTTTGTTGACTTTAATTTGAAATTATTAGTTTTAATGAATTTTTTTTTCTCACATACTTACACTAATTCTTTTAAAGAAAGCATTCTTTTGTACCCTGGTATGATTAATATGTAAAATATTAATCGGTAGGATGATAATATTTAAGGTATGCTCATTTGAGTTAATTGGGTTATAGAGCGCTGCCAATCTGATTTTCACATACCACCTACTAAATTAAAAATTAGCGATACATATTTAAAATATTTGCAGTTTTGTATTGTTTACGTTGTACATAATTCTAAGTGTAAGTAATTACAGTATATAATGTTAATTAACTATTTATACTTTAATGAATAAAGTTCAATTTAAGTATATTTTTTTGTTTTATTACTTCAAGGCTTAAGTGAGAACAAACATTAGAGTAAACATATTTCCATAACTATCGTTGTTTGCTTTATTCAAATTAGTTTTATATCAATTGACTGCAAGAATGCTTTTCGAAAATAATCATAGTCTTTTTTGACTGGATAAATAATACTAACCTGTTTAGCGCCATCTATGGATGAATATCAGCAAAATATGGTCTATGTTAAGAAATAATTTATGTCCTTGTTATATTGTTTTTGCTGGTGGACCATAGTTAACTTTTTAAAATAAAAGTGTGATGTAACACGTATTTCTTTATATTAGACTAGTATATCGCCGCACTTCGGCCGCGTCCGATCGCTACCAAACTTCACAAGAACACCCGCTGGACTAATCTGAAGATTGTCTGAAAGTTTCATCAAAATCGGTTCAGTGGTTTTGGAGTCTGTAGGAGACATACATACACACATTGCCTTTTTTATATTAAGAAGATACAACAAGGTTTAAAGCACTAATCTCATACGAATTCATTTGTATGGTTGTGACTGTTATAATCGTCGCTGGTTGCTGCAGTAGAATTGAAATTTTAGTGAATTATCTTAAAAATAAATATTTTTGAACAGCACATTACATTTTCACTTTTGCTCTCCTGGGATTATTAGTATTATGATAACCATGTCAAAACCGGCCTAGCCTGGGAAAATAGCATATAGATGCCTCAATGTAGATGACACTTAAAAGGAAATGGGGTGCTAACGTATTATCACTGTTTTCCCATGCAAAGGTATTGTAATAATGTTTTGCAGGGTAAGGTCCATCAGAAATATCTCGGCATTTTGCAACAATCTATTTAAATTTTTCTTTGTATGTAAATGTTTTACATGAAACATATTAAATAAAAAAACACACATTAACTATTTTCGATATAATGTAAATAAACTTTTGTGTGCCTTCTTTTTTTCTTTGCCGACCATAACGTGCGGTACCTACTGCATTATTTCGAGACGCCAAGAAATTTCCGACAGGTTGTACCTACGAAATTCTTTAAAATTAAGGTGATTGGAATCTCTACTCTTCTCTTTCAGCCTGGCTATGGTGGACAAGGGCAGCCTCTAGAAATTGGCCACGGACCTTACCCATCGGTGGGTCCGGGAGGCACTGTCAACCCTCAAGTGCAGCAGTGGTTCCGCGCCGTTGATAAAGATCAGTCGGGATTCATCACTTCCAAGGAACTGCAATCGGCTTTGGTCAATGCTCAAGGGCAAACTTTCTCGCCGACTGCCTGTAGCTTGATGATCGGTAAGTTAAATTACAATAGCCACTCTCCTTTCTCTATTTGCAGACACTTGTCTTATTTTGTAACTATCTTTTTACGATATGATTTGTTTTTTTTTTTTAATACCAAATTATTTGTTGATGTGGCATTCAAGTAAGGCAAACTTTGTATTGCTGATGTATAAAAGTAGGTATAATATCAACTCATAAGTGATTATTGTCTACTGAAAATAATTAAAAAAAAAAACTTATATAATGTTACAGGAATGTTTGACAAGGATCGTTCGGGACATATAAACCTGGAGGAGTTTGATAAACTTTACACATACATTAATCAGTGGCTGGCGGTGTTCAAGACTTATGATACTGACCAGTCAGGCCACATCGACGAACAAGAGCTCACTAAAGGTATACTAAGGTATACCCACTGGTAGGGATTTCCTACCAGTAGGGATACTTATACACATATACCCACTGTACAGAAATTTTAAAAATATTATACAGTTGTATTGACAAATGTTTTAAGAACAGTATAGGCAACATTCTTTAAATATTCGTGGCAGTAACCATAGCCTTATAGAAGCGCAAGCGAGGGTTGCAAAATAATATTTTTGAATTAAAACCTTTCTTTAAGTTAGTATAATAATTATGATGTTGTATCTGTTTCAGCGCTGTCACAAATGGGTTTCCGTTTCACGCCGGAATTTATAAACTTTTTGACGAAACGCAGTGACCCGAGTGAGGGTAAAATCTCAGTTGACAGCTTCATAGTGTTGTGCGTGCAAATCCAACGTTTCACAGAAGCGTTCAAAGTGCGCGATACACAACAGAATGGCACCGTGACTATTGGATTCGAAGATTTCCTCAACATTGCATTGAGCTGCTCCGTTTAATGTAATTACAGCACATCAAATCTAACCAGTTAACTATTCAGCTGTCAATAGTTTCCAATCGTGTATTTGCGCTGGCTATAAGTGCTAAGAGTCGATGCTATTTTAAATTGTGCCTATTTTTTTTAATGTGCTTGCCACACTGTTGAAAAAACTTTAGGATATAAACTATTTTTACATTTCCATGGCATTTAGCAAATAAAATGCTTAGCAATGTTAAAGCAGGTAGGAATATAAATATGTTATTGTATTGTTTAAATTTGATATTTTTTATAATTTGACAAGTTAATCAAAACAAGTTAAAAAAATGATAGGATATCTCAAATAATCTTTATGTATTTTTTTTTTACTTTAAGGGTCTTATTTTAATACACAATAATTTTAATAATGGTAAACTAAAAAAATAACTTTGTCACTACTAATATGAAGCTACAAGATACCTCTTTTATGTAATTTAGAATTAAGTGCAGAAACTAAATGATGTGTGATGTGAGCTCTTTTTGATGTAAACTTGTAGCGTATAGGTCAAACTTTATATTTAATTAGCTGAACCCAGTCAATCTTTGCATTCTTTGACAACTTCGACAAACGTGATAACTTGGAAAATCTTCTTTCTCAGCTTATTTTAAGGTTTAAATTTCGTTTAAATCAAGATTACAAATGACTAGATCGATTTGGAATGAATAAAAAATAATTAAAATTTTATATGTGAAGTTAAATAAATAATAAGTCCGATTAGGTGACATCACTATTTTTTTATGGACAAAAGCTTCCAACCCAGGAAATGTCAAATTACTCCTTCGGATTACGGAACACACTTTAGGTCATGTGGTGATAACAAAATGTGAAGGAATTCGACCAATTAACATTAGCAATCATCACTCGATCACTCATCAAATTTTAAGAATAACTAACTACTTATTTGGGCATATTATAAATATTTTGTAATATGTAAAAATTAAATAAAAAACATTTGAATTTATTTTTAATTTTAATCACGTGTATTTAAAAGACATTCAACACACATGATACAATTTAATTTCATGTTGAAAATCCTTTCGTGAGGCAATGCCTAATTATAAATTTTAGAATATGCAATTGGTTATTGGGTTTGGGCGATTTGGGTCACTTTTATTGTACCATTATTCCAAAACTTTTTAACGGTTTAGATAGACCCATTTAAAACAACCAGCCTATATATAAATATAATGTAAAAGCCTATTTGAATTTTTTTACAATTGAAAAACTTAGATGCTAATTTTAAATGCCTTATAAATTGGTGTTAGGAAAATTAATTGTTACTTCTCTTGAATGGGATCTGAAAAATATATATTTCATAGGAAAATATTTATGTTTTATTTTGAACAACTTTTTCAACTTTGATAAAATGGCGTTTAGAACTCCAAGGTTGTAGCTGTAACAATAGAAAAACATAATTCGTCACAAAAACTTACACATAGATTTAATAAATATCAATATCAGACTTATCTTCTGTAAGTTGCTGAGGAGTTGTATAATCCGCAGACTACTTGATGCTGCAGCATCAGATCAAGATTACCGCCGAAGTAACAGTATACCAAATTTCACATCAATCGAAGTGTGGAAGTTAGTGAAATCCCTTCGTCAATTAGGAAATGGGCTGATGGTCTTCAAACGCTTGAACAAATCTTCATAAATTATAGCTAAAAACTATTCCCATCACGTCAGATTTCAAACAAAAAACTGATCAAAATTGATCCACAGACACACTAGTTCAATTGATTGAACTATTGGGACTTTAGTCTCAGTGGTTCAATTGACATATTTATAATTGATTAAAATAACACCCCGTTTTAACGTCGGGCGTCGGAGGTTAAAAATATCAAGAAAAAAAATCTCACCTTGATCCTTCCTTCGCCTCAGTGCTTCAGCTTTTTCCAATGAAAATACGACGTCTTGGAAATTTTTTATAGACTTTTGCATATTCGCCTTTTGCTGAACATTTTCAGGTAAATGATCGTCCAGCAAAGTGTAAATGTTCGGAACTTCGTTCAGTTTCAAGTTGTTCACGTCGCTCGGCTTGAATACGACAGAAACTTTCCCAGTCTTCGGATGTATACTGAACGGCGATTTGAGCAAATGGTTGAACCCTTTTGTAACGTTCACGTCCAGTCTTGGATAACAGTATTGTATTTTTACTTCTTCCACAAGATACTTCATCTTTCTAACTGCATTTCTATTCTAAAACACATGTATTTGAAAATCACAATCACATGCTAAATCAATACCTACTGATAATATTATAAAGAGAAAAGATTTCTATTATTTTTTGTAATGAGTAAACTCAAAAACTACTTGACTGATTAAAAAAAAAAATCACCTATAGAAAGCTACATAGGCTATATTTTATTTTTAAAGTTACGCAAACGAAGTCTGGTGCAACAGCTAGTAATATTATAAAGAAAAACTATTTATATTTTTATTTGTAATGAATAAATTCAAAAACTACTGGACAGATTTAAAAAAATTCTTTCACCTGTAAAAAGCTGCATTATCAGCGAGTAACATAACATAGTAACAAATTGTTGAATAAGGTTAAAAATAATATGTTTAGGAAAAATCCTTTGCTGTGCTTTGCGCCAACTATTACTTACCTCTTTACAATAGGCATTGTACGAGTCTACAAAAACGTTCCACTTCTCCAACGACGTCAAATGCATTTCTAGATTTTTTTCCACCTGTGACCTAAAAGCTTCCTCTGGTATCATTTTTATAAGGCTCTTTGTTCTTTCGGGGTTTGAAAAGAAATCTTGCTCTTCCACAAGTTTTTCAAAATACTTGTCTATGACGCCGAGTGCTCTCCTGGAAATAGACAAACGCATTTAGATATAGTCAAGGAAAATTTACTACCTAATCAAAATTTTGAGATCCTTATAGTCAAGTCAACAAGAGCCATTTTGGTGAAAACCTCGTAGAGGTCATCGGAAATTATGGTTGAGGGCTCATTCGATTCGAAATGACATCTAGAAACTTTTTGAGAAATTTGAAGTGGGGCCGGTAAAAATTACAAAAGTTATGAACAATTTAGCAACAAAAAAAGAGGGGGTTTGGTTTTTTTGCAAATATCTCGAAAACTATTAAAGATATCCAAAATGTAAAAAGAAGATACTTAAAGAGCAGGAAATTTCCTAAAAAAAAGTTCTACTTCCCGAAACTCTACCACCAATATTTATAATTTTAATTTAGAGGTGAAAATAGCGCTAAAAGCGGGTGATGTTAGTACCGCGCGCGCCGACCGATACGGACACTTGAACAATAATAATTATTTTAACCCATTAAATATGAATATTAAGAAATAAAAAAAGTTACATACCTTTTAAATACTTGAATAAACAAAATTCTATTGTGAAAAAATTTTTCCCATGATTTTTTTATTAGATACTAGCTGTCCCGCTCCCGGCTTCGCCCAATATGCATTTTTTTTTTCCTTAAAAACCTTCCCTGATTACCCCTCTATCCATTGGTGAAAACCGCATGAAAATCGGTGCAATAGTGCAATAGTTTATCGCGAACAGACAGACAGACAGACGCGGCGGAGGACTTTGTTTTATAATATGTAAGGATGCTTTTGTTAATTAACTAATTTTTAAAAGTTTTCAATTGACACAAAAATCCAAATAATTGTTAAATTAAAAACGTCAACTTTTTTTCACTTCTTGGAGGTAAGAAGGCTTAAGTGTAAAAAATTTACGTTTTTAGTATAACAATTATTTGGATTTTTATGTTAATTGAAAACTTATTTTGTTTATTCAAGTGGCTAAAAGGTATGTAATTTTTTTTATTTCTTAATATTCATATTTAATGGAATAAGTAACTTGTCGAATCCAACTTGTAGGAATGGAAAAAATATTCCTCAAATTATACAAACATGGTAAGAGTTACATAGGCGACGGTAGCCATCTACGATCAAGTCGACCTACAGCCTGTCTGCCGATCTTAACATAAAGAAAATGAAAGTGAAATCTTAAAAATCATACAACCTTATGCTAGAGTGTAGATTTTCATTTCCCAAGTGCACTTTTTTGTTCTGGTTGTCACCTCCTGCTATTAGGCAGAGATAATCCGCTACAGCTGATCTGCCCGGACTGTCCAACTTTCTGGCTTCATAGTCGGACACCCAACAGTGGACGCCTCGTCTGCCAGAAAATACCCACAGAATGCTTTGGAATCCAAAATCTTCTGTAATTTGTCAGAGCAACTTCAATTATTATTTTATATTTAAATGAGGCCACTGATCTCTAAGCCACATTATTCTCTGGACTTGGCCGTTTGCAACTTTTTTCTCTTCCCGGAGATGAAGAAAACTATCAAGGAAAGAGGCTTCACGAGCATAGATTATAATGTACCCTTCAATCAAAGTAAGTGGAGTAACAGAGAGAGGTGGACAGAGACTTTATTTTATAATAATGAAGGTAAAAAAATTTTAGAATTTCATAGTCAATGATCCTGACGACATATTGAAATGTCTAATATTTACCTCTCAGCGCCAGGTCAATAATTTCACAAGCGATGACCATAAACATCCAGCATTTCTCACACACCTTAGCTTCTTGGCAACATGTCCTAACCTCATCGTAATCTGTTAAATCTATGTCAAAAACCAATTCTCTTGAAAGGACCACTGCATCATGACGACCAACAGATGGTCTGAAAATATTACATACTTTATTGAGGGTTGCAATATTGGATTTCAGTTTAGGACATGAGCAATCTATTTACTCATCTGCCAATTAAAAATAATATTTGACTAATAAGATTATCAAAAACAGGTTCCCATGTTTTTTAGATTTACAAATAAAAATATTTGATAAATTCAAACAAAATAATAGAAAGACCTTTGGCTACATGCAAAACAATAAAACATTCAGTTCAAAATCATAAAATCATTTATTTTTCTTCCTGTTTACATGTCCTTATAATAAATATTTTTGGTGGCCAGCTACGTCGGTTTGGGGGGTAAGTCAGTGTAGGTCTCGGTGGTATATGTTTTTGCTAGGGAACATATACTTAAAAAAAGCTGAGAATACCGATTGCGTAGGTCTAGGTGTGTGGAGCTAGATTATTAGGCGCGCACTGACCAGTCCTATCATACAACGTCCCCGCCATTATTAGACTGCCGCCGCGGTCTAATGATGGGCTCACAAATGCTGTGAGTCGTACCCCCTGGGCAATGTTACAGTCTTAAGACGAGCCCCACACGTAACATCTACCTCGTGACTGTAGCAGCTAAGTATGAAGGGCACAGGCGAGCCTTCGGCGCCATAACCGAATACCTGGCTAGGGGAAATCAACCCTGAATTAAAAATAAAAATAAAAATGGAAGCAACACTCAAAGAAAAACTACCCCAGGAGGGTACCGGCGCCGCCGGAGAATCCCTCCCTGAACTTAGTTCAGGCTGCCCCACGTATTCTGGGGGGGGCAAAGTATTGCTTAACCAAGAAAGCCATCGGTGCTCTCAGGTATCAGGACCTGAGAGTGTTAAAAATGTTACCGAAGACACCACTGGGATAGGTGACGAAGCACCAGTGGGTGTAAATGTTATTGGAAATAAAAAACTTGTGCAACAGGCATTTCATCCAAGCCTCTTTTTGCAACGGCCTCGAAGTAACTCTGTGGGAAACGCTTCCTCCAAATCGAACAATACAGGGTCAAATGTTTGCCCTCCAGACTGGCAAGAAGTACCAACAGTTAGAACAACTAAGAAAAGAAAACTGTTGAGCTCACCTGATGGCATACAAATCTCAAATAGTTTTACTGGTCTGACCATTGATGAGCAGAATACGTGTAATATAAACGACACTCCAATGAAAGAAAAGAAAGCAAATAAACCTCCACCCATAATGTTGTATGGAGTAAAAGATGTTAATAAGTTAACAGATCTTCTAGCAGGAGTGGCGGAGAAAACAAAATTTTGCTATAAAAATATTAATAAAAACCAAATCCGAATATCAAGTGAAGATGTAGACACATACAAAAAAATAATAACCATTGTCAGAGAAAATGGCTTGATTGGACACACTTTCAACACAAAGGGTGACAGGAACTATAGATTGGTTATAAAGAATCTGCATCACACAACACCGCAAAGTGCTATCAGAGATGCATTTGAAGAATGTGGAAACACAGTCGTCGGTGAAATTATTAACTCAAAATTTGGACCCGACAAAAAACCCACTTCCACTTTTTTCGTCAATTTGAAAGCAGGACCAAATAACAAAGCTGCGAAACAAATAAAGTGCATACATCACCAAATTGTCGTTATAGAAGACCCAAAAAAGAGAACAACACTAGTACAGTGTCAAAGGTGTCAGCAGTATGGACACTCTAAAAACTACTGCATGAGGCCCTACCGCTGCCTTAAATGCGCTGATTCACACAGAACTAGAGATTGCAAAAAAACTGATCGAAGCACTCCAGCAACATGTGCACTTTGTCTTGGTCCACATCCTGCCAACTTCAAGGGATGTGAGGTTTATAAGGAGATATTGGCTAGAAAAACTCAAAGAATCACTGGGCAGAAAAACCTACTCCCCCAGAGGTTGAATAAAGCTACACTACAGGCAAAGGAAGGCATCTCACAAGATGAGAGAAAGAAAACATATGCAGAAACAGTACTAAAGAATAATTTTGATAAGACAGAGTTCACACATCAACAATTACCTAACAAAATTCAAACACTATTTACTAATACAATAGAGACACTATTTATAAAACAATCAGAAAAATTAGATAATATCTTACAACAAATGAGCACACTACTTGGTCTCATAACTACACTCGTTAATAAAATTTGTGTTTAGCTTGCTGAAAATAGCTACTTGGAACACGAATGGTCTATCTCCCAACAAAAGAGAAATCGAGATTCTGCTGGATGTTCACAGTATCGATATTCTCCTTATATCAGAGACGCACTTTACAGCTAGTAGTCAAGTCAGAATAAAAAACTATAATATTTATTCAACGGAGCATCCAGACGGTACGGCGCACGGTGGCTCGGCAGTTATTATTAGGTCCGCAATCAAACATCATGAGCATACGAAATATGGGTCTGAACAAATACAGGCAACTACAGTGTCCATTTCTGACAGAAGTGGAAACTTCACTGTTTCCGCTGTATACTGTCCGCCCAGACACAAGTTAACGGAGGAAATGTTCACCAACTACTTCAAAACACTGGGAACACGTTTTGTGGCAGGAGGAGATTGGAACTCAAAACATGGTCATTGGGGGTCTAGACTCAATACGACAAGAGGAAGAGAGCTGAAAAAATGTCTTGATAAAAACAAGTTTACTTCTATCGCGACTTCTGAACCTACCCACTGGCCAACTGATCCCAGCAAATTACCAGATGTTCTTGATATTTATATACTATCAGGATTGTCACGGCTTTTCTATAAGATAGAGTCTTGTTTGGATGGAACATCTAATCACATCCCAGTTATCCTAACTATGAGCACGTCAGTCATTTATAAAGAAGAAAGGCCAAAGCTGCACAATCGTCAAACAAATTGGGCTAAGTTTCGTAACATAATTGAATATTCTCTGGATCTGAACACACGCATGAAAGTAAGCGATGATCTGGACGAAGCTGTCCACAAGTTCACAAAAACGGTACAAGACGCTTGCTGGATAAGTACCCCAGAATCAAAAGTGAAAACTCATAGACACAAATCCGTCCCTCAAGAAATAAGACAGCTTATTTTGGAAAAGCGAAGATTACGAAGAGTATGGCATAATAGCCGCCATCCAGATGACAAAAAAGCCTTAAATAAAGCTGCACGAGAATTAAAATCTGTTCTCAGGGAAGTAGACAGCATCACAACAGAGGCACAACTACAATCACTGACCGGCACCAGTCTCACAAACTACTCACTCTGGAAAGTATGTAAAGGTACTAACAAACCTATAAATCCAAAACCACCCATCCGAACATCTAGAAATGAATGGGCTCGGACAGCTCAAGAAAAGGCAAACGAATTTTCGAAGCACCTAGTGAAAGTATTCACTCCCAACAATGCTCACCCGGACTCTGATGATACAGAGGTAGACACCATATTGCGGCAGGACTTCCAACTTGACCACCCTCTAAAAACTGTTACGCCTCAAGAAGTAAAAAGGACTATCAACAATATGGAGAACAAAAAAGCCCCAGGCTACGACTTAATTGACAAAACAGTCTTAATTAATCTACCAAAGAAAGCTATAGTGTATCTAACTACTATCTTTAATCGCATAATTACAGTGGGCTATTATCCACTTCTGTGGAAAGTCTCGGAAGTTATTATGATCAACAAACCAGGAAAGCCACCGTACGAGATAGAATCTTACAGACCTATCAGTTTGCTGCCAGTCTTATCTAAGATCTTTGAAAAGATCCTTCTGCAGCGGCTGCTATGTGCTGTTAGTGAAGGTTCTGTAATACCTGATCATCAATTTGGATTTAGGCCAAAGCATGCTTCAATAGAGCAGATACACAGAATATGCAAAGTTATCAGAAAATCATTGGAGGAAAAGAATTATTGTGCAGCAGCTTTTATTGATATACAGCAAGCATTCGATAGAGTCTGGCACAAAGGACTTCTCTTTAAAATCAAGAAGTACATACCCCACACATTCTACCCTGTGCTGGAGTCCTACCTTAAAGATAGAATTTTCCGGGTAAGGGAGGATGATGCCACATCACGATTCCATGACATTCTGGCTGGTGTTCCCCAGGGCTCTGTACTTGGACCAGTGTTATACACTATATTTACAGCAGATCTGCCACAGACCCCCGGAACAACCGTGGCTACCTATGCAGATGACACCGCGATATTGGCACCAAACAGATGCCCAAAATATGCCTCAATGCTCCTACAACATAGCCTTGATGAAATCAACAAGTGGCTCGAGAAATGGCGAATGCGTGCTAGTGCTTCGAAGTCTGTCCAGATTACGTTTGCTCTAAGACATGACACATGTCCATCTGTAAAACTGGGAGAGAGCCAGCTCCCATGCAGTGACTCCGTAAAGTATCTGGGGATGCGTCTGGATAGGCGACTCACTTGGAGAAAACATATTGATACAAAACGGAATGAGATCAATAAAAGATACAAGGAATTGTATTGGTTATTGGGCAGAAACTCCAAACTATCTATAGAGAACAAGATATTAATCTACAAAACTGTTCTACAACCAATTTGGACATATGGAATTCAGCTTTGGGGTTCTGCCTGTAACTCAAACATTTCGATAATACAGAGAGTTCAGAACAATATCCTGAAACAGATATCCAACGCACCGTGGTTTGTGAAAAACTCGGAAGTTCACGAATACCTTGGTATGCCAACAGTGAAGGAGGAGATAAAGGCAAGCTCTGAAAAATATAAATGCAGATTGGAAAGACACCCGAACCAGCTGGCTTCTCAGTTAACTATAAATGACTGCATAAGCAGACTCAAGAGGCGTAAAATCCTACAACTAGATGGACTGTAATGGGCATCTTAATACTTAATGTGGTGTGTCTGATGGGGCACATCTCTACCTGCCACAATCTTTTAACACATTTGCTCATGGTCGATTAGACCGATTGCAAAATATATATATAAAAAAAAAAAAAAAAAAAAAAGCTATGTCGGTGACATTAAGTTTCACCTAAACAAGACTGTTTTTAAAATGTTCTAATTAAGTGAAATAAATTCAAGAAAGGACTCATTTTAAATATTGTAATTTCCATAAAATATAAATTCTTTGAGAATGTAAATTGTAATGACATTAAGCTTCCCCAACATGATTGTACGACTAGCTTGGTGACTAACTAAACACCTAGCCTAGCTTGGTTTCTTATAGTGTATCCAACGCGATAGTATACAATATGTGTATGTTCTCTAGGACAAGTCAGTGATCGCTTAGTGAAGCGAGTAACTAGGCTCTTAGCTCTAAGCAAGGCTCTTTGTGTTTATAGTGAGATCATAGCCTAAATAAGTAAATATTTAAAAAAGCAGAGTATTTAGATAGAAGATAGAATATTTGATACTTACTTAGTATTATAGACAGCTCCAATGTCCAATTTGTAAGGACATTTTTTCTGTAATAGAGTTTGAAACTCTTTTTGATTGCTAATTGACAAATAACGTATGTAAACATCGTCTGCAAGTGTGAACGAAAGTTCTCTATGAGAAAGTGGCTGTGGATTACTGCCACATGTGAGCCATCTGCAAAAAACACTCTGCGGGAATAGCCTGGAGTAGTAAACCGGTAGCATATCTGCTAGTAAACTTTCGTCGAATTGAGCCACCTGGAAGCAGTAATTGTTTCTGAGTAACAAAAATGCATAAACATCATACATGAATTTATAAAAACTGAGCTATATAATCGTACCATTATAAATATTTATAAAATAAATTATGCTCATCAAAATCCTGGATAATAAATTAAAAAACAACACGGTATCGATAGTTGTTAATTTGGAACTTCGCACTGAGCTGAATATATAATCACAGCGTCTTATATATAACAATTTAATATACCCCACGTTTTGGATGTTTTGTATTTAAAAATACAAATACAGTTTGTATTTATTTTGTTACTTTTTCTTGTTATTGACAAATTGAATTTATTGAATTGGGATTTCCGATTTCGGCGCGAAATTATATGACATAGGACTTTATGACATGACTTTGGATAAAATACCACAGAGATTACACAGACTAAATTAAATATTTAATTTTTGCCAAGGAATTTGTAAGTAAAACAAAATGTTAAAACATTGGCAAAACGAGAAGAAAAGTTAAGTAAACAATGAAAACGAGACAGGTATTTCAACTAGCTAGGCTTTGTGTTGAACGACGACATACTTCGTGACCTTCGAAGAACGTGCTTGTTGCTGATATTCATTCGCTCTGTGGAAACGCGCAGTTGAGATTATGGACGTAGGACAATAATAGGATAATATAAACAGGACTGATTGCTGAAAAAATTTCATTTACGAAAATTAACTGTATTACTAATAGTTAAAGTATATTTTTCATTGCGCCTTATACAGGGGTTAATCCGAGCCAAAAGAGAGAGCCAAACGGAGACCGTGTGTGTCTTTCTTTCATTTTGCCAGACAAAAAAAATGTAGACTTTGTGACTATAATCTACTAATTACTACATGTTTAATTTTTGATTACTTTTAAAATAGCTATACAACTCAGCATTAAAATCGGTGAGTGAACATTTCCCCTTAGGGCTGGATATTATTTTCCAAATTTATATAGGACTAACTTCGAGGTATACCCTATCCAATAAACAAAAAATTATCAAAATCGGACTACTTTGTAAAAAGTTATGCGTGGCCATACATTACAATCAGTGAGCTAACAATCAATCATCCCCTGTTTTCCCACCCTTAGGGTTGGATTTTTTTCCAAATTTATATGGGACCAAGTCCGGACCAAGACTTTTCCAATAAAAAAAGAAATATCAAAATCGGACTACTCTGTAAATAATTATGCGTGATCATACGTAAAAAAAATACGCGTCGACTTGAAAACCTCCTCCTTTTTTTTAAATTTAAATTTTTTTTATAGGAAACTACTACTATATGTAGGTATTATCTCTTTAAATTTATCTCAAATAACAAAAAACTTATTGTCACCCTATTAGAAAGGGACGCACATAGCCTCTCTACTATATATACTGCTCGGCTCGCTTTTTAGCTGCAAGCACTGCCACTGGACATACTGTCCCATACAAATGACAGAAACAGAGAGACCATTTTGAAACGCTGCCCTCGACATTACCCAGAACTAATTATGACGTTTGCGTACTTTTATTCCATAGATATGTATTATTGCGAATGTTTTATTCTATTTGTTGGTATCTTAGGGAGTGTTCATGTTTATTTGTGTCCTCTTGAGTTTTGAAACATAAGGAAATGTGTACTCTGTAAATGTTCCATGGACAATTTTAATTATCACATGACTAATTTTAGTTCCGGGTACTTTCGCTCCATAGCCTACAGTGCGAAATTGGCGTTTTTCAAATAAGCATAAAAATAATTTGACAGCAGCCTGTCCAGTGGTATATATTACAAAAAGGTCAGTGGCTGCAAGTAATCAATCCTGCTTATTATATTAGATCCATGGTTGAGATTGAGATGAGAACCCATGTTGATCACACAAATGTTGGCATGGAGACCCAGCTTAAAATTAAAATTAGTTGTGGGTAGATTTAAAAAATCACTCCACTTTAACTTGACCATAAATTATTTATCTTACAACCTACCTTTAAAATTAATGATAACTTATGAAAATTATTAGAAATTATTCAGAATGGAGATAAATATAAACAATGCTTTTCCTCTTGCGGTGCAAATATCGTTAGGTAAGATACACCTACCGAAAATAATATTTTCATCAATATAATATTAAAAAATAATTTCATCAATTCAACATGCTTGTAATTTTTTTTTTTACTTTTAGCACCCTGTGTTCCAGCTTACATTTCGTTTAGAAATAAACTCAACGAAATAGTTTATACAATTATAAACATATTATTAGAAAAGCCTTTTTTCACGACCATTTTATTCATATTTTCCTTAATGCTGTTGACGGTGTTAATGACGTATTTTTGCATAGTTTTTATTGGTTCCCTTTGTTTGCTTGTATTCATTCTTGTGTTAGAAGGTAAATATTACTGTTTTCAAGTTAAGTAAGCAGTTATAATACAAACTTTTATTTTTACTACATTATGCCATAGTTTGCACACTATATATTTTTGTTTTCAGGACTTGCAGCTATATTCTTTATGCTAAATATAAGCATTGTAATGACATTTACATTGTTACTATCTACCATAACGTTGAAAATAAAATATTACGGAATGTTACAAGAAAACAACATGTAAATAAGTAATACAAGTACGTATAGTTATGACACAATAATAAATAAGTTTATAATTCATCTATTGGAAACCGCATGTAATAAGATTTCATTTAACTTATTCATAAGATATTTGAATAATGTAACTATATTATTAAGATAATTTTAATAATAAGTATACCAATTAATTACAAATTAGTTGCACGTTACTTATGTAGTTATCTATTGTGATATAACTAGTAAAAATAACAAATAAAAAATACTGTATGATTGACATAATAAAATAATACATTTAATTCACATTAAATTAAGTATGTGGTTAATAAAAGAATGCAAATTAAATATTGAATTTTGTTTATCTAATAATTAATTATCGAATATTGGTTTGTTTATGTTTCTCTATGGTTTCTCTGACTACTTTTGAAATGTCTAATGTAGTGTCAAAATTTAAAGAATGATAATATGATCTATTATCATGGATCTAATAAGCAGGATTTATTACTTGCAGCTAAAAAGCGAGTCGAACAGGATATGTGGTATTGAGGCTATGTGTCCCTTTCTAATATGAGACCAATTTAAATGTTGTAATATACCTACATATAGTAGTAGTTCCTTATAAATATTTTTTTTAAATATAATATGATTTAAGCAATACTTTTAAAAGTTGTAATTTTCGCATTGTTAATTTTATTGCTTATAATAATTTTGCACCAATTGTACATAACCATATCCACTAACGCTACAAATTTATGGACATTTACCGTAATGTCACTTTAAAGGGATACCAGTAGAAAATAAAATATAAAATAGGCTTGAAACAATAAATATTAACTTTTTGTAATTTAAGAATATATAGGTAACCAAAATAATGTGATTATAATACGTTGACTTAAAATTTATTAAAATAATTGAAGTACATTTAAAATACAAATGTTTGAACTAAGATTTTTGAATCTAAATTTTTAATGAAATACATTTTTTTAGTCTGGCAAGATGAAAGAAAGGGATAATGGCCTCAGTTTGGCTATCTCTCTCTCTGCACGGATTAACCTCTGTATAATCCTCTTTCCTCTAAAATATCGTTAATTCTAGACAAAATGATACTGCAAAGGTTTAAAAAAACACAAGAGCTCAGTTTTGGAAGTTTATTATCTAAAAACTGACCGCCTAGCAGGTTAGGGAACGTACCCATACTACGTGTCCCGTTCAAGGGGGGAGGGGGGAAGGTCCTTAAAATACCACGCTTATTCACAGGGGCAAGGGGGATCTTAGGTTTTGGTCACGTAGTCTTTTGTAACAAATTGTAAAAAATGGGTCACGTAGTATGAATACGTTCCCTTACTTGCATTTAATGCATTAGGTCGTCTTACGATTCAAGACCCAGTTAATTTTATCTGTAATGTAAATAGGTATTTATACTCAATAGTGTCATTTACTATAAATCAAACGGTACGGCGGTAATCTAACTTCAAAAGGTGCACATTTACCTAAAGGTATACACCGTACACATAGAAAAGAATAAAAGTTATGTACAAGAAAATATTAAAAATGTGCATCTTCACATTATATTATAGCGCCACCAACAATATTGACATTAAAATAAATGATATAAATTTTTACATTGGTACTACTATTGAAACGTGCAAGAGTTCACTAATGAAAAAGAAATCAATTCGTTCCAGTTTTGTATAATATCGATGGTTACAATCTTAATCTGTTCTGTGAAATCTTTGCGGAGATCGAATATACGTTAGTATCTACAATTTAGTTTGTGGATCGAATGAATGAAATGAAAGAAAGAGATAAATGGTTTTCCTTTCATATTTCTTTTTTTACTGTCAAAATCAAAAGTCAAAAAACTGCATGGGATCGAGTGATCGAGTTCTAGGGAATGTGTTCTGTGATCTCTGTGAGTTTGGGAAATAGTGTTTTTGTGAAAGAAATTTGAAATGTATGGCAAATTCAATTCGTGTCCAAATTAAAACAGTGTTAAAAAGTCCAATCAATGAAACTTGTTATGTAAATTATTTTAAATCCCTTATTAGAAGAATTGTCAATAATTTGTCATCATAGCAACAAGGTCATTTCTGGTGGCGATTAGTGGCGATGATGTAAATAATTATGACTGTAAGTTCAAACTAGTTCTATTTTTCAAAGATATTTTAATATAAACGGACTCATCAATTCTTAATACTATAGTCTTAATTCTCTTATTCTTCTGAAAATCTGAATTATGAATACATAAAAGTGTATATTTCCCTCCGTTTTTTTCCTGATAGAACAATATAAAATTGGGCGTTAAACTATCGACCATGCTTTCCATTGCACTCCAAGTATCATATTTGCTTAAAATACATTCTCCTGTTTCGATTTCAGTTGGTAGGGATATTTCAATTCTCACCAACCACATTCGAAAAAGTAAATAATGAGTTCTTAACCCGAAAATATAAATTTTATCTAATAAAATAACTGATTGCTGATCTTATTTTAGTAAGACTTCCTTTAGTTCTTCTATTCTGTGTCTGTGTATCGCCTTATTCAGATATATATTACTTCCCACTGTTGGTGGTAAGTAGTTCTCGCTTTAATGTGCAGATGTATGGGTTGTAATATGCCATGCTAGGACACTGCCTGTTCACTGACAGGACTTCACATAGCTGCATAAATTGCTAAATTTGATGTGAATATGTCTTTAAATTTGCTTCCATAGTGAGAGGCAATTGATCAGATCTGGCTGGCAGCTCAGAGGTTTTGTAAGTTGGGAACATTGTTACCCTGAATCTGGTGTGTTGCACTGTGCCGATGCTCCATAGGCTTGTCACCAGAAAGTTGATGTATCTGGCAACCCTGGATCTACGAATTTTTCGAACCGGGACAGAAATGTGATAGTGGCGCCTCCACTCATCAGCGTTTAACATAAATTGTATAAAAATTTACTCCAGCTTTACTGTTCCAATATTCAGGTCTTTTTATATGAACTTATTGCGTAATTTGTTTATTGATTGCAATATATTTAGTATTGTTCTTATGGCATTATTTTGAAATTTTTCAAGGTTTTGATGTTACTAATATAAGCAGTCCCCTAACACTGTATTCCGTATGGCCAAATTGGTTTCAAGTTTGCTTGAACCAAGAATTTGAACACTGGATTTGGTTATTGATTCTCATAACGAGAAAGACAAAAATGAAGAAGAACATAGCAAATTTAAGTCCATCTTCCATTGTGTCCTATAACATGCTTCTGTTTTATTTTAAGGTAATGAAGTGTGGAGACAAACGGATAGAGGTCCCATAAAAATAGGCACTGTAAGTATGAATCATTATTATTCTTAACATGACAAAGTAATTTTGACAAGCTTAACATTATATTAGTTATATTAATATATGTTATATTTACATTTGTAATAAAAAATTATCATTCCAGAAGTTACTGGGTTTGAAAAGAATACCACACAACATTATTTTATAATATCAATTTTATAATTTTATTTAATAATTTTATTCATATAATTTTATATTATAAGTTCAAGATTGACAAAATAATTAGGTGCTATAGACGACTTGCTAAACTAATTATAGGTTATCGCCACATACATTTTACTATGTAAATTTTCGGCTTTATCTCATCTCATAAAAAAGACTTCAGAAAATTAATTTAGTATGTAATATTTGTCAGGACAGTCATTCAAGCTGGCGGCCTTTCAGGATGAGGTTTGCGTGCCCTCGCTAGCACCGCGCGCAACACGCCACGTCGCCACACTTACTGGTATGCTTTATTACTTAGTTAAGCTATTTACTGCACTAGTTTCAGGGCACATGCAATTAGTCTTAAATTGAGCAGCTTTTCTTGCTCTGGTAAAAATTTACAATCTTGAAATCATATGTTTTACTATCCCCTAAATTTTGTTCTATCTTTTGCTTGGGTGTAATAAGACCTGCAGAACTTTATGCTCTATAAAGAGTCATGCGCCGTATCCGAAATTATAACAGAACAATCTCTCTGAAAACCCTCAGGACTGCGGCCGATCCTTTAAATATCATACATGGTTCCTTGATCAATAGTGAAGGACTTTGCAAAAGGAATCTACATAGATATTAGATACATACTTACCTATGTATTAATTTTATCATATAACTTATTTATTATAATAATATAGTATAATTATGTTTGTCTGTCACATTGTTACACAAGTAAAAATAGAGCATATATTTTTGCTTTGAATACACACACGTTATTATTCTTTCGAAATTTTCCGTAAAATTGTTCGCTAATTTTAAAAATATAAACTGACTGTATCGAAAAGCACATCAAAATATTGAAATAAATATGACAAGACCACACATACTATTGGCATGCACTATTTAGCGTTATTTTTATATGTGAATTTTGGTTAAACTGAGTGATCTATAGTCTCTGTATTCTGTGACGAGGCCTTACACACGAATGACACGAATCCCTGTAATAACAATGAATATACATGCAGTATTGTTACGGCTGTTGTTGCAGTATAGATTTACTGAAATAATTAATAAACAAAGTTTGGGGATTATGAATGGGGAGGATGTCACGAAGTAAGATTGGCCGGGTGCCAGGGTGCGTAGTTATTCTGAGCGGGCGTCGCGCGCGCAGCCCCAGTAGCGCCGCGGAACCGCCGGTCGCGTGTCGCACAACCGCGCGCCTCTACCGGACGCCATACCGATTTCTTTTTATTTCTTTTTCTATTGACAACGCGACTAATTCTTGTTGTCATTTTCAAAGCTCCGTTTGTTTTGCTCTCCTTCTTCCAAAAAGTATTTATATATGCACATGTTTCTTGTTTGGCTCAGAAAATAGCCAACACACATTTCCAATGTGTATTGGTATTTTAAAGGGTTGAATTATCCACATTTTTTTAAATTAATAAAACAATAAATTTGCTGCATATTCTGCATCAATAGCTATCTGTATTTCCCTAAAATGAGTTGTTTATTTTGCTGAATGCTGAATTATTACTGATTATCAGAGTCTGTCTGAATTATCAGAGTCTTGTGTCTGATGAATTATATTTCATAGAGGCTGTACCTATAGAAATAATCCTGTCACCACAGCTCCTACACAGTTGAGCAATGAAAGGTACTTACTACAAGGGCATTGTAATACTTGTAACAAGCCTGGAATGGCATGCTCTAACATTACAACTTCAGGAAATTTTTACTGCTTGATAACATACAAATTCCCTTTTTATTTTTAAATTAAATATGCAAACCATACTTTTGCCCATATTTACATTAGTATTTTAACTATTTTTGTTTAAACTGTAATAATAAACTTGTATTTAAACGTTTAAATATTTTCGTTTTAAAAGGCATACATAACCAAACGCTAACAAAGTAATCTCTTTTGTACTCCTTAAATATTAAAATTAAATATAGTATCAACCTGACATTAGGTTAACGATTTCACTATTAATACAACGCCAATTGATTGCATTTATTTTCGTCTTATCGGCCCATTTTGTGCCAAGTAATTGAAAGTGAATTAACAGCATCAAGAGAAGAGAATAGATTGTTTTATTTATTTGTAGTTTATGGTATTACATAATTTTATGTTTACATTTGAAGGCATGCATAAAATTGCTGTTATTTCAATTATATAATTGCAGTATCACTGAATGAGTCTGTGTACGCATAGTATTTTATTCTTTAAAGAGTTAATGAATTCTCGTAATGCTATAATTACGTAACGTGCTAGCGTAATTGTTAAATGACTCAACTCTCTTATATTTGAATATATAGAATGGACTATATTTTATTATGCAGATTGTACACTGACCTTTGGATTGACTCCTATGCGAGTAACAGCTGACTGTGCTGCGAAAAGAAATTTTGTTGTTTATAAATAATTTTGAGTCAGAGGTGGAGAATTACGTTACAAATATTAAGTCCCTCTGTTGGGACTGTCTTTGTTGTGCGGATTATTCAGATAATTAATGGGTTAGGTCCACCACGCAAGACTACTGTAGTTTGGCATTTTACCTTGAGCATGCGAAAAAAGAATTAAACCCCATTGACTCAACGCGAATGGGGTTAGCAGGCAAGCTGAACTTTTGTCATCGCTGATGTCATCGCTCCGATCTTGCAGAGACGCCCAAAAAATTTGTTGATGAATTCTTTTCATCGCAGAATGAAGATATGTCTTAAGCTTTGGTATATTTCTGTGTCTAGAAAGGGAGAGAGAGAGAGAAAAATACAGCATTAACACGAGTCTATAAGAAATCAAAAGACACCAAGTTTTTAAGGCGACCGTATCTACGCCCACTGAAAGCCCTTAAACACGTCACAGTTTACTATCAAGGTCGCAACACATTACGTCACAGTCGCAGGGCAAGCCGATGCCGGAGGTGACCCCGTTATAACAGCGATGCCAACTTATTGACGACATCCTTATTTTTATTGGTAGTTTGAAATGAGTGCGTCGACCGTACCCGTCTCCACAGCCCAACAGCTCGCGTGGCCTCGTACTGTTTCTATTTGCAGACATAGAGTATGGATAAACCACTTAAGAATACGATTCTCCTTTCACTGTTCGGTTATTAAATTGATTTTTATATTAACTAACTAGAGATTATATCACCGAATCTTTTATTATTAATGGGCTTTGTTATATTCGGGAGTAAAAATATAACTAACAAACTAATCTGTGATCTAATCTCAGAGGTTGTAATTTAAATTCGTAACTGTGTTCAGATATCGGATCTGATCAGAAGTCAGGCGTTCCGCATGGTTAGTTTATTAAACGATGTATGTAATGGCTTTATTCTCGTCTAGTATGCACAATTGCACAGGGTGTGAATGCCCGCAAATTCCTGCTGAGCTATGCCCTCGATTGCAATTAGAATTCCATTCCGTGGCATCATGGTGTTTTTAACGTCATTAGGAGCGGCATGTCATCATCGTATTAGCCATGAATTGTTTGAAGAGTAAACAATAGTCGTTTGTTTGTATAGTAAAGAGTTCAGTCATTTTAAGCAAAACAAAAAAAAATACCAATAAGGCCTTTATTCTTCATGTAATAAATAGTTTCTCACTCAAATATTTCTTACAGAAGAGCATAGGTGAAGTTGCAATTTTTGTAAAAGTATTAGAACATTCAGCGTCCAAATTCGGAGTCAGACAATAATCTGTCGTTATCAATGTTATCGTAGACTTTGATGTTATTTAATGTTCTTTAAGTAAGTTACATCATATATAAGTATGATACACAAATATAATATGTTTTGGTAGTTAAAAATGTAGAGTAGAATGATTTATTTATTTATTTCTCAAAAGATAAAAATTATGATAGCTCTACATTTAGATTTGGAATCATTTATTCTCATAAAGGATAAATGATTCTTAACCCTACAACACCTTACAATTTTACCATTAACTTACAATTTAATGGTAAAAATTTGTACCCGTGTTACTACGGGTATTACAATAAATATATGTTGTATGAAAATATGCGGGTAACCAAAAATAACACGACAGCTACATCAACACTGCTAGAAGTGGCATTAGTTTTAGAAAATAAACTTTATTTTGGATTAATAAATTTCTTCATCCCCAATCTAATGAAATATTATAAAAAAAGTACAATAGAGACAGCAGCTCTAAAAATATAATTATCTGATTATTATTTATACTAACTTGAAAGGCTTACCTGAAAATCCCGAAGAATGACCTTAACATTATAAACGTGCACTCTATCGATTAACATTTATTTAATGCAAATTTACAATTTACACAAGTGTCGTCGTCAAGCGAGCAGACAAATGTCGCGAATTTCATTATTATGTTGAAATTTTCAAACTCTCATACCGTTGCAAGTGCGCGCATTACAAACTACTCGGTCGTGTGGTAACAGAGGCGTTGGTTAACTATTGTGTTGGGATTCTCATAACACTGCGATATATCTGCATTATTATGTACATTAGGCCGGCAATATTGCATCATTTGTGAGATTTTTTTTGATAATACATCCCCGTACACCGCGTCAACTCGAGTGATTACTTTCAATCTCAGACCATAAACCGATTGTTGTCGATCGTCCTTGTCTTATCATCGATGCAGTGACGTTTCGTTTAGACATTATCTAGTATATCGTTTCGCAGTGCACGTCCGCAGTTTGTGGCGAGAGTGATATATTGTTTGTTTTGTTGTTGGGGATGTGAGGTTTGTTGCCTTTTGGACGGTTCCAAATTTGTGTTCAACGTTAATTATGAGCGGGAAGAGAGCACGGCCGCGTCCCCGTCGCAGAGATGAAATGCACCAAAAACAGGAGGATTTACTGCTCGCCTGGAGTGATGGTGAGTTCGTCGACCCACTAGTCTTTCGTTACGTTAGATCACACTTATTTGCATAAATATAGTTATTTTAATCTATATTATGTAGTATAATAATTTATCGAGCAATAATCCATTTTTAATTAATTGTAACACGAACACTTTCCACTTCAGTTATTTTTTCAACAATCAAAGTTAGATTTACATTCAATCGTGCATTGTCTGAACCTATTATTGCAATTATAAAACGTAATTAAGTACCTATAACTATTGTTCTGCTTGAAATCTGTTTTTGTAAATTTAGTATAAGCGTTTGTTATACAATGGCTTGAAGTTTTTTTTTCTTCAAATTAATCAATGCTAAGTATATGTATCACTGACATTGGCTGATAACGATTTCGATGATACGTATAGTACCTACAAAATAAAATGTTCTTAAGGCTTGTTTATTGAGAATAATCCATAAGCAGGTGTGTCAACAAATTTTTTATCTATATTAATATTATAAAGAATTATTTTTGTATGTAGAGGGTAGTCAAACAACTGCACCTATTTGAAAAATAACATTAGGTGTATACAAACTCCCAAGTTCACACAGGCTATGTCGATTTTCTATAATAAAATATAATGTAAAAATATTTTTTTCTCTATAATTAAGCTATCATGGTTTAAATTATAGTTAAAACAAATTCAACAATCATTCAGATAGTGATAGAGACTGATATTTTCATGCAGTGTTTTAGCGTCGAGCCACATTCTAATTAAACTAACGTCGCTTTCTCCTTGTAATGTATGTAAAATGTCCATTGCCGTACTAATGAGAATGTTGAAGTTGGAAGTCAAACTCTTATTTCTTTTCGCTGAATAATTGAAGCACATTTTTTTAACTAATATTAAATTATTCAAAATAATTACATACTAAATAAGGTATTTTTATTTATTTAGGTTAGGTATCAAGCAGTATTAATATTTTTGGAGAGGAATTATTTTAAGAAAATATTACAATATAAATATTTCCTGTTGACTCCAGATACATCAGGTTGACATCAGGTTTCCGGTTCGTTTGATTTCCGTTTAACCGCTTTATTCATTTTAATTTTATTTAAATATTAGTTTTTTCTAATTTTGTATGATTTATGATTTTTTTGGGATTTTTACCTAGTGATTAGAAAATTACTTGGATTCTCTGGTTTTATATTTTTAGTTCTGTTTTATTATATATTTCTCAAGATAACTAAGTCCACTGTGGGGCAGTTTGGACGTAGGCCTTTTAATTTAGTGCCACCAATTCAGTATCCACCGCTCTTTTGAGATCAATTGTCCAGCGAGCAAGTGATTGGCCCACGGGTAGTTTCGACCGTGGTTCGGCCGTAGTTTTGTCCGATCCACTTCAAGACTCGTCTACCATAACGCCCATTTGCTGTGTTATAGATATGTCCTGCCCATTCCTATTTCAGTTGACATATCTATACTCGGTTCATATTTCTATATAAAAAATTCTCAGTATTGCTTTGGAGATCGATTAGCGTCTTGATAATGTTTTGAAAAAGCGCTATAAAATAAGTAAAATTATTAGGAGTGGATAAGTAGGAGGGGATAATGTGAAATTGTTTTTGATGTCACTTACTCGCCGAAATACAACCAGTCGTCTTTAAGGACTACATAGGTTATGACGGAAAAACTCTGTGTCCTGCCACTATTATTTTATAAAATACTGCCTTAACACATAAAAGTGCGTGAAATAAAATCGCTGAAGTATAACTGCATTGCAGCAGTTATGAAGCAGTTTATTCTAGTACTATAGAGACGTCTCGGTTTAATCCTCTAATCCAATGACGATCTAGCCTTTATTGGACATACATTATAACATATATATATATATATATATATATATATATATATATATATATATATATATATATATATATATATATATAGTATTTATTCTAACATACATATATGTTATGTATAACTTGATTCCAACTTCTTATTTGTTATATGTATACTCACATAATAATAAAATAAGCCCCTCGCCGCATCTATCTCTCTGTATTTCTGTATTTATGTTCGCGATGATCTCAAAAACTATTGAACGAATTTTCATGCGGTTTTCACTAATGGAAAGAGCGTTTAACGGGGAAGGTTTTTATATATAATTTGCAGAAAAAAATTGCACATTCCTATTGTAACACTTTCAGGCAGCACAACTACTAAAGTTTGAACAGTTGTAATTACTCTCGAAACTTTGTAGCTCGAAAGTTGTGTGTAAGTTTTAAAATTAAAATCTATAATATTCCTAGATTTGTAAATAACGACCCACTCATATTTTTTGGATGACGTCCAAACCAAATACACAAATAAAGTTGGAGCACCAGAAACCGACTGTAATTGATGAAATATTATTTCACTATTTTTGTTTCTTATCTGGTCAAAATAACAATTACATACATTGTTTTATTTTTTATTATATAATTAATGACTTTCTAAACAAGTGTAGGTAGGTATATCTACTTATCTTTTAGAGGCAAACCGATTACTGCGAATTACTTAAGTGCTGTCTGATACTAGACTTTTGTTATAATATTAACATACATATGCGTAGTTGATGAGTTCACCTGAAGAGCCAGACAGATTACGTAGTAGATGTATGGAACGGGGTGCATTGCACGCCTGTGCCGCGCCGGGTCGTGGAGCTATCGATTTTGTCTACCGGCGAGAACCTTCGGATACATACTAAATACGGAAAGTTGTAGCTCGCCACTTTGTTATTACTGTGTGACAGGTTTGCTAAGGCGCAAAACCCTGAGCCGTTTGCGCGCGAGTCCACAACACCAGTCACGACAATGCATTCAAACTTGTAGCTTTCTAACCTTCCGTTATCGCCGATCAACAATCTCTTGTTTAACTAGAAAGTGTTTGTGGAAATCGATGGAATTGTTTAATGTTGCCAGTTTTTTCTTTTGTCCACAGAGGTGTGCAACAGCGACGAAGTACCAGAGGTAGAGATTGTTAGCCTCCTACAAGAGCACATACCGAAATATCGCCTGCGAGCAGACAGCCTAACTCAGTTTGGAGGTATACACTTTTATTACAATATTTCTATTCTTGTGATAAAGTTATATTCTTGTTGATGGTGCGCCTAGTAATACAGGCAACGTAGTATGATGATATGGTAAGCCTCTCATTGATTTTTTTAAAATATTAAGGTCGACAGACAGGCTGACGGTCCACTTGTTGGTAGGTGACTACCGTCGCCAATAATACCATAGTAGGATTTTGTCACCTCACTTTGTCTAAAGATGTCCATTCTGAAATTCTAATATAACTTTTGGTGAAAGAACTTTTTAAATCGGATGAGTAGTTTAGACCTCTTTAAAAAATAGGTATTCATAGAAAAAACTATTTTACTTAGTGTTAAACCAGATTTAAAAATAAATCAAGACACCATATAAATAATCTTCAATAGTAATTAATTTGACATAAATAACTTAAATTATGAATTTTTGAATGTTACGCTTTGCAAGTATTTAACTTGAAATGCAGAATGCAAATTCAATTTACCGCCCTGGGGCTGTATGTTAAATGTAAAAATTAAACGAATTTCTTGCATTCACTAACTGATAAGCAAGTATTGCACTCGTTCAGCTAAATGGTAAAGGTAAACGTACTGTAGTGTTCTTTTGTAATTGTTTACCATAAAAAATCAAGAGCGGGCGCAACGTGATCCGCGGTAATCAATTGATTTATAAATGACCTGCCAATTTATTTTGCCCTATCTAAAATATTTGGATGTTTCTAATCAAGTTTAAAATTAAATTTAACTTTACACAATCTAAAATTTTAAAACATTGTTGTAACAATACTTTTTGTAGGGTAGAGCGGGGCATAAAGATCCAATTTGACTATTAAGAATTATACTGTGAAAACGGAATCTACTATATCAAAATAGACAACAGTAATGAAACAAGCATTTATCGTAGCATGTTTAACCAAATTTTTATTTGAATTATAATATTAGAATTAGAAATATGTAAGTATGACTGACAGCTAAAAAAATATATCCCTGTTTTTTTATTTATATGGGCAAGTATAATATAGCTTATTAGGAATTTAACCTACTAAGATATTTATAAATTCATTATTTCAATTTAATGTGTTTAAAAACTTTTAGGCAAAATCTATTAAGTTGTTAGGACTGAGGGGGTTGAAAAGAATCCAAATAACGCAATTTTATTTTAGAAATATATATTTTTATTTTTACATTCGTGATTCGTGCCATATCCTATATTATACTGTATAATTATATTATAACTAAGCCAAAGTTGGTAACGATGTATCTAGTTGAGAAATTTAGACATTTCAGATGGAACCAATGTATAATCTAATTGTTTATAGAGTTCGTTCCGAGTACCAACATTTTTAGTATTGCGATATAAATTTCATTAGGTCAACGCACAATAAGTAGAACGCGGCACATTTGTAGTTTCGACTGCCTAGAAATACTACCTAGTTCCATAAATAAGTAGGTACGCAATGGCATCTATGTAACTAGATGTGAATTAGTATTTTCCTTTCGAATCGTTCGATAACGATATATCGTATATTATGTAAGGTTGCAAATATTGGCATTTGCGACTGACAAAAATATCAAGGTCTTTATGCATTGCACGTTGCCGAATTTCATTTTGTTAGATATTAACGTTTTCGATGTTTGTAATAAAGTTCAAGTGCCTTCATTTCAGTGGCCCTTAAAAGTAAACTGAGAAATAGTTTTGAACATGTTATGAAGCGCTAGTTAGCGTTCTATATGTATTGTTCCGTCCCACTGAAACGCTGGAAGGTAGGGTTTCCGGCGCCGACGTACGCGACGGCGCCGTCCGACGTCGCTATTAATAATATTGTCTCATCGCTCGAGTCATCGCCCGCTGTCCACTGTGCATTCCGTCCGATCTCTTGCGTGCCATCTGTCAGCTTGTTGCACTTAAGCTAGCTTCACACTCATTTCACAAGGAACGAATGGGGAAGCACACAAATATGACTTTCCTCGTCAGAAATTTGTTGGTTTGTTTGTTGTGTGTTTGTTTGTTTGTTTTAACACGCTCAATTCTAGAACTACCAGTTGGATTAAAAAATATTGCATTTAATAGATCAATTTTTTAGGATGGTTATAGACTACTGATTATCAAGCCATGATCCTTAGAAGCCCACCAAAAATAAAATAAGTTAGAAGGAACGCTAAGCGAAATCGAAGTTAATTAGCGTATGCGAGCGATGTGATGCGATGCGGTTGGGTCGCAACCAGGACAGCAGGTCCATAATCATTCTCTCGCAGATCCTCTCACCTGTCCAACCGCGAACGAGGACCATCGTGGGTTTTAAGTGGGTAGAAATCCCACATACATACCCCATTAATATCCCCTTAGAAAATCAGGGTCGCTAATTTTCTCATGTAAAAAAAAGAAAACGGCCGACAAGATCCAGAAAAGGCAAAATGTTCATGCCTTTGTCACTAAACGCCGGCTGAAACCACGGGACAAGGCTAGTTTTTCATAAAAATACAATTCTTTAAAATTTTGTAATATAGACTAAATGTTACTAAATAGGATTTTTAATATGGTGTCAAATATGGAATTACATACCATATTTGACCTAATCAACCACCAATCACCAAGGATCAATAAAAATTTGAAATGCGTAATGATTTCAAGTTGACAAAAATATTTTCGCAATTATACCTCTATTTCATGCCGCTGATTTGTACATAATTAGCCGGCGAAATCTTGGATATTTTTCTGCTCAGCTTCCCAGCGTGAGTCTTTTACAGTGTAATATCGACTTTAGACACTTGCAGTAATCTCGGATATTTCTAGGCGTACGTGAATCGGTGTAGTCGTTAACATGAAAACACGTATTAGATTCTCCCTATGGTGATGTGTGTGTTTATGCAGATTGTATGAAGTGAGTTTTAATAGTATGGAGCTCTAAATACGTGGCGTTATAATGTTTGCAAAAACCGTAGCTCTGATACAGAGTGATCTGGATTTTAATGTATTTTATCATGGAATACTTTTATGTAAATTTTCTCAATTAAGTACTGGTTTATAATAAATTTGTATTTACAGCGTGTTACAAAATGGATATAACAAGCCGCGTAGGTTCTGATATTTGATAGTTTGTTTTATTTGCGGGCAATAGCTCGAAATTTAAAAATAAATAAATAAATATTTTATTTGTGTGAAATTAAAAGAACATATCTTTTCTGTTCAATATTATGGACAACGTACTCAATTTACACTAAAACCCCGGAAGGCAGTAAATTGTTATAAATCTACTGTAAATGCAGACTTTAATTTACTACACGATCTATAAAATAACAGTACTGAAATATTGTTTTATTGAAAGAATTGATTTGTCGTTTACGTTTATGTTTTATAAAATATTGTTTAACGTAATTACCTAGCGATAAATTATCTCTCTACAACCATTTTACTGTTATGAACAAATACAAATTCTATTAAATCTATTGCCCTGTTATATGTTACTGTAAATAACAGTTACTCTTGGTAGTTGTAAAACATAGCATAACACCATTAGTACTTTATTATACTTAGCTGTTGTTGGGTTTCTAATATTTATATAACACTAGCTGACCTGATAGACGTCGTTTTATCAAAAGATGTTGGACTGTGGCACCTGAAGTGTAATATAAAGTCAAGAAATTTGGATAGAAAGAAGAAAAATGGGGTTTTTACATTTTTCAGACAATTTTTCCCAATTTTTGTCTTTCTATGACTTCAGCGAATATATGAAAAAAAATTGGTCCATGCATTCTCGAGTTTTGCTCTTAACACATTTAGCGATTAATTTTTATTTAATATAGATATCTCTCCCTACATTTATTACAGAATCCGAAGAGAGGTCCTCTTTCAGACGAAAATCTTTTCATCTGTTTACCAGATGAAAAGTAATTTTTGTCAATTATCTATGAGAAAATAAATCGTGATTGTGTTGCCTATTAATGGGTGAAGGACGACCTTCTTCGGATCTTCGGATCAATCAATGAAAGGGTTGATTGAGTATAAAGATATTTATTTATTTATGCTCAATCAACCCTTGATTGATTGAACACGCCTTAGGTCACATTTCATACTATCTTATGATCGCATATTTGAAACAGCATACAAATGGTACATGACAGCATTACAAATTAATAAATTAGTATGAATCATTGGTTGGTTAGGCCTCATGTGTAAATTTGATGATGATTCAATTGAACGTGGTACAATTCGCAGTCATTGAACGGATTTTTGTCTTTTTAACATCCAACCTTTCTGCCTTAGAAATAAGAGTGTTTATACAATAAATAAATTGATAAATTTTTATTTTCATTTAAAGTTGTTAAATTGTCTCTGTCAACGAATAAAATAATCGATAATTTTTAGGTTACGAGAATCAAGATTGGTTCATACCATCACCGGCGTTGCAGATAAGCTCAGACGACCTCCAGCTCACGCCTGACCAGATCAGGGAAACACTTAATTACTTCCGTAAGTATCTTTGTATATCAAAATGGATGCGTTGATGTTTTGGGAATTTGTTTAAAAATATCTTTAAATAAGATACTCTTATTCAATTAATTCGGTATTTCATTTATATTTATTTGTTTGCTGTCATTTTATTGGCCAATATGTTACATTGTGTTTAGAGGGTTTGAGAATCTAAAGCTGAACTAATTTTTAAGAACATATTCGGCAGAGATTCAAGCATCCCACGCCATTTTTAATAATACCATTATAACTATAAATTCACTGATGGTGATTTTTTTACGGAAAAATCTTACCGCTAATGTCTTTTCCTAATGCATTACAAAGTACCTAGTTGTCTTTCATCAAAACATTTTACAATAAGTAAGCAATTCAAATCTAAAATCTACGTTGATCTGTTCAGTCATATTCTTGGAATACAAGTACTATTAGGGTTGATAGATGACAAAAATATCAAATTGCTAGATATGTTAACACTAGTGATGTGCGGGATCGTAAAAATGTAGATCCGCGGATACGGATACGGATCTTAACTTTCTTACTCAATCGGTGTCGGTGCGCGTGACCTTGAAACGATATTTGACGCCCGCCACTTGACGCTTGCATATAAAGGTGCCAAATGTTTGATTTTAAGAAATAAAAAATAATCTGAATGGAATTTAATAGTTTTTCATTGCTAGCTAATCACCTATATGTAGAATTTCAGCTATGAATTAAAAATTAATAAGGGAAAAAATCCGTAAAAAGATCCGCCAAAAAGTAACGGATACAAATACGGATCTTTCTTCTCCCTTGAATATCCGCGGATACGGATACGGATATCCGGCACATCACTAGTTAACTAATGGCATTACCCGTAACTATTCAGGTAATTTAACCGTTAAACAATTACTAATAAAATGTCAAACAAAGATAATGCAACTTAGTATTTTGTTTGATCTAGTTAACAAATGACTTAAAAAAGAGGTCAAGGTTCGACCCAACAGGATTTCAAATCTATTGGAGTCTTTTATTTTTAAGTTCTAAATAAGTAATACATTTGTTAGTAAAGTTATCGTCTAATAAATATAACAGTTGTATTTACCCGTGCTATATAAATTTATCATTATATAGCATGAGAAAATTATGTTACCGTCAGCTTAAGCAATGCAAATGATTTAATAAAATTTTTTTATTCGATTTCGTTACAAAACTTGGACTTTTTGTTATCCTTTGTGTAGTTTAAAAATATTTTTTTCACATTATAGGTACAGTGGCTATTGTATTCACTTGTACTGTAACCATATATACCTCATCACATATTGAAAAACACCCCAAGTGCAAAGTTCATTTTTAGATTTCTAAATGCAGAAAAATAAATAATCTTTGATTTCAAATATTTTGTATTCCATGTTTGAAATGTTTTAATTTTGCGCAACTCTCTTGTTTCTCCATACAAAAAGTCTGTGTTATTGATGAACATAAAAATTAACAAGTAGACAACAAAATATAATATTTAATTTTATTTGTTAATTATTAAATTGTTAGTTAAATATTTGTTTATTAATTATATTTACAGTTTGTTAATGATTTTAATATTTACCTAATTTTAATTTTCCATGATTATATTTAAGCTAGAATTGGACTCGTAATTTTTAAGGGTAATTTTTTAAGGTAAGGGACTCGTAATTTTTGTCGCATTTTAGTAGTTTATTTCATCTTTATGAGGGACCGGGCCTGGGCCTGGGAAGGAGTATGGGATTAATACCGTGTTTAGGTTCACAATAACCAATCGACAATTCGTGTTTAATCATTCGACCTTGGAATGGATAACTTTTTAAGTATCTTTGCAGCACCCGTAACGTATGTGTATCGAGCGGAATGCGCACCGTTAAAATATGTATATTCTCTAACGAGTATTTTCAGTAAGCAAGGGTTTACACTTAACCTTGTGGCTGCGAAATGTACAGTCTCGCGTATAAGTGTTATATAATACGAACGGAATTGTCTGTTCGCGAGATAGTCGCTGAGGCCAGTGCGCTTGCGCGAGTAGAGGGGTGCGCGGTAAACGTAAGCGGACACTGGACAGCAGTGCCGGTCGCGCCGGTAGCCACGCGGCACGCGTGTCGTCTTTTTCGCCGATCGATACCGCATCGGGGAACTGTCGTGCGCCAAACGCACCGCGCATATACACCTACCCGTTCTAAACATAGAGCGGGGTGCAACTGCTGCACCGACCATTTTAGCTTGCCCGTCCACGTCACTTGCCCAAAAAAAAACAAACCCGCGTCCGCGAAAAATACTATATATTTTTTAATACTCACTTAGGTAAACCCTAAAACAGTGACGCATTTACGCATCTGGTCGTGTGTGAATATTCTATAACTGAAAACGTCTAAATTTTTACAGCGACCGGTTAGTTTTTGTGTAAATACATTTTTTACATAGTTATTGTTTGTCTCGCCATCCATCGATTGAGGGTGTTTCGAGTGCCGGCAACGCTACCGGCCACGCATCAGCTGTGAGCGCCAGATCTTATTTGTCTTGACCGTGAGGATATCATTCATTACGATCTCTGTTGTGTTTTATCTAGTATACTACAATACTGTGTTGGAGATTGCAAGCTTTTACTCGACATGATTGATTTCATCTTTTTTGAAGATTCCAAGTTGATTAAAAGTGTTGCATCATATTGTATTCTATTTAGCTCTTGTGGTGTATCAAAAGGTTACAACTCTTTTAACGCTGTTTAAAACGTAATTGAAAGGATTTGTTTAGAATAGTTTTTTGGTTATTATTTGAAAACGTTTTAGTTAATCACTTGTCACACGTGGAGAACCCAATGGTGACATTTCAACAATACATCCAATTTGGAGTTCAACATGCAACTGAAGTTCATTTTATTAGTTGAAGGTCAACTTTGAGATAATGAAATGTTGCAAGTAATATAATTTTACATACACGCGTTTTGTAATTTTTGTCACAAAATTGTTGTGAATGTTACCTACCAATGTCTTTTGATAAACTATCTTTGACTGTACTTTATAATGTTTCAAATATATACCTACCAATCTAATACAACAAAGTAATATATATTTAAAAAAAAAGACAAATGAAAAGTAATTTCCGAATGTAAATAGAAAAGAAATAAAATGACATGTACATATTCACGTTCACGTGAGGTTGGTAAACATTAGGTACTCTATTCTAAAGATTCCTTTCATTCTTTAGCAAACATAGATAAGCTATTTAAATATGACCTATATTTCTAGTTATCTGAACTGAGAGATATTTCGAGATAAATTTAAATTTTGATTCATCATCATCATCTCAGCCATTATACGTCCACTGCTGGACATAGGCCTTCCCCATAATTTTCCAAAAGGACCGATCAGAAGCAGCCCGGATCCACCTTCGTCCCGCGTTATCAGATCAGAAATTTGATTAAATTTATATAGTTAACTGTATCGCATAATAAGAGATTATAATAGTTTAATAAAAATCTGTATCCCCTACATAGATTGATTGGTACTGATCAGGAAATGCAGTCGATTTTTTTTTAAATCAACGGAACACGGAAGAATTGTTAGAGCAAAGTACAAAGTAGTTAAGAAAAGCCTAGTTACAATATCTATCTCTGGCGTTTGTGCCAATGTCGCGACCTGTCTGATATGGAGTAGAGTAAATAAATCTATATTATGATTTTGGCGTATCAAGTAGTTAATTATACCGCACGGGCCGTTAGTACTTAGTACATGACTGGGTTCAGTTTAGTTATTGAGGTGATATCGTCGGAAGTGGACGCAGAACGCGCGTGATTATGCATACAGCACAATGTCTGCTGTATAATAATATATGTCGAACTTGTGTTATACATTAGAAGAATCACTGAACAAACGTTTGCACTTGATCGTGAAAGTTTTAACGCTGGCCTCAAACGCTATCTGGACCGTTATTAAAAGAAATCTCATTAAGACGACTAGACGCGTTTTCAGATGAGAATTTTTAATGAAGTGATATTGCATCTCAGTTGCGGCGGTGCGGCGATTTTTTTTCGCGAACAGTGCGTCCGTTGCAGGGTCGAAATTGCGTAATGCGTTTACGGTAACCTACTTTCGATTGTTAACAATCAATTCTTGGTTCCAATGTCGCGTAACCTCTCTCATTCATTATTAATTATCTAATATTTTTTCATGTTTCTTATCTAGTATATTTACATACTAAAAAATACAAACGACCGTCAACAGATGGAGCTACCTATATCGATTAGAACGGTTTTAAAAGTGTGATTACGTTTAATTGACAGGTGCATGAACTCGATACGATTTGCCAGCATAACTTCCTTGGTTCGCATAGTTATTGAGCACAAATAGATGAACGTGTTTGAACTTTAAACGTTCACTTGTTTGTTATGTGACTAGGTGCATTGAAGTTTTACTTTCATGGAACCTTTGTGGAGCTTATTCTGAAAAAGACTACATTGATATTTGCACCGTTTGTTAATAAAAAATATCAACCACACAAACCAATGCCGGTTATTACAATTCTCAGCAAATTTTGTGCTATAGCTAAATCTATACAACAGTTTTATTAAGAATTTGCAATAGATAGCGCCCAAGACTTATTTAGTTACTTTTTAAAAAGAAAATTTATAAAAACCCACATCTTCAAAAACGACAAATGGCCTGAAAAAGGTTTTGACTTTTTGCATTTGACGTGTTAAAATAATAAAGAAGAAATGCTAAATTAAATCTGTTTTAGACTTAAGGGTTTATACGCAGTTGCGAGGCTCAAAAAGACGTTTGTTTATGATTTTTTTATAGAAACAGTTTTTATTTATCAATTACAAGTGATGGTAATTCAATTCAAAAAAAAATTTCGTTTTTGACTGAAATTTTCGCTCCAAATTGTTAAAAAAAGATAGTAATCATTTTTTAAAATCTTATTCTTTCGTTCAATACTTGGATTAATCTATCCTTTAAAAGAATCCACCATATTTTTTGATTTCAGATAATCCAAACCGTAGCGGTGCACATCAATATTTTTACATGATCGACGTGCTATTGTATTCTTAAAAGTATGCTCTATTTGAATTACCATCACTTGTAATTGATAAATAAAAACTGTTTCTATAAAAAATTCATAAAAAGACGTCTTTTTGAGCTTCGCAACTGCGTATAACCCCTTAAGTTAAATAAAAAAAGAATCATTCATATATTTTTATTTAAGGTTAAACTAACCGGTTGGCTTTCTTCTTAGGGAAAATATATATTTTATAACTGACAAGTGGACTTTAGAAGGCAACAGTGAATCTGCAAGGTTATTTGACGTCATTTGTCACGTGCACTGAAGACCGACCTTAAAACACCACTCGGGTATTTTATTTTAACACTTGTGAAGAGAAATAATAGCTTGAGAGGTTCGCCATCATAATAAAAATAAACATTTCTCGTACCAATTCATCTGCACTTGTGTTCGTATACATAAACCAAGCATGCGTTCGTATTCGACAAATAATAGTTTTTAGTTTACAAGTACATACGTCAAGAAAATCGTTAAATGTACTTATATGATTTTTTACATTTAAATTCTCAGATAATGTTGACAATCATCGGGTTTGAGAATACAGTTTTTATACCTAAGTGCCTTCATTTCTTTTAGTTAACCTTTCTTAAATGCAAATATTTACTTACAATCGTCTATTGTCTGTGATGACGAGGTTAAGGCGTCTCACATTATTGACTAATGTACTCCATTGTTAGCTATTTATAATACATTTCTGTTAAACTATTAAAGACTAGATGTTTTAAATCCTCTACAGTTCAATTAAGGAATGCGACTTTATCTTATACTTACTATTATATAAAGCTGAAAAATTGTTTGTATGTTTGTTTGGATGAACGCGTTGATCTCAGGAACTACTGGTTCGAATTGAAAAATTATTTTTATATTAGATAGTCCAATTATCGAGAAAGGCTTTAGGCTATATAATAATATCACGCTTATATATATCTATAATTTTAGTATAATTTCGATTTGGGACAACTAGCGCCATCTGTCAGTGAAAAGTTACATTAAATATAATACTGGCAGACTGCAGACAAAAAGTCTTATTTGCCCATCAAATGGCGCAAAGAGCAACTGATTTTTTAAATTTGTTTTTGCGACATCTCATCATATAATAATTACTCATATATTTTCTTTTTCAACGCGAACAAAATTGCGGGCACCAGCTCGTATTTAATATAGGTACTCGTATGAAGTCGCGTGTCTTTCATTTAACACTTACAAATGACTTCTTTTAAATCAGTTTTACAATGCTAAACCGTGCCCTATTTAAGGTTGGTCATTTCAAAGGCATCACACATAAAATAGACGTCAATTAGTAAAGTAAAAATGATTGTGAGAAACACAATCCCAACACCACTTTTTAATTAGGCGACGAAGTGCCAGGCCGCCGCGCCTCTTTTTGCCCTAATTTTTATTTGGTCCAATAAAATTTGCTACAATAGTGTTGCCGGCCTTACCTTTCGTACTTGCCTATTAAGTACGAATCTGACCTTGTATTTTTTCATTCTATGTATTTACCTAATGTATTTTACCAGTCGTGTTATTTGCTCAATTTTTCATGCCTCACGTATTAGGATTCACGCCCGACGCAGCAGCGTTAGTTAGTTTTTTTAACGACTTATTTATATCACACGTCTAATGTCCACGGTACGTCCTTAGTGCGAAAGTGTGGTCGGACGTTGCGGGCGCGCTTTGAATGTGTAATGACAGTTATACAGGTGTTACGTGAAACGGGAATTTTAATACGTTGAAGTGCACGGAAAGATGGATTTTCAGTTGATTCTATTGAAGATTTATACATAAATGTGGAGTGTGAGTTTTGTGGTGAAATAGAGAAACTGAGGTCTGGTGTGTCGGATGGGAAGATCATCGGCGGCTTGAGTTGGGGTGGTGCCGATGGTCGCGGTTTTGGCGCGTCACGGCGGAAGGCTGTGCGGGCTCTGGCGCGGGGTGCGCGGAAATTTCGCGTGCCTCGCCGCCGCCCGGCTTCGATCGCGAACTCTTCCAAGAGTTGAGTTTCCTTCCCGACGACGAGCTTCGCGAGTGTCTCGGAGAGTATCCCGATTTTCTCTATCACTTGGCCAGAGACAGATTCGGGCAACTCTACTTTCGTGTTATCCGAACTTTGCTCCTTGATCGAGGTACGGAGAGCTCGTGTACCTACATACACACCCCTTCTAGATGTCGCATCGTTTACCGATTTTCTTTGCATTTCTCGCTTCTTCTTATCATTTCCTACCTACATGCTTGTAATGCTCTCAAATATTCGTCGCTAATAATGACTTGTCTTTTTCTGTATGAACATTTATCATCCGTCAAAACCACGACAGGACCAATGAATCCGGCTAGAAAAAAATCAAAATATGTGGTCCCATTTATGTTATTAATTATTATCATTTACATATGTGCTGTATTATAGTGTTATCCAATTTTTTCTCCTTGAACGAAGCTCTTATATTTTCAGGTACAACTGTAAAATCGCCACTACCATTCACTCCCGTCTCAACTGTCACTAAAATGTTATTTGTAAATATTTTTTATATATTTTCATTCTCTTGTCATCATTTTCGTCACGCTTGTAATGTTCTCAAATACTCATCGCTTATCAAGGGCCTTAATGAGTTGCTTTATTTAACCTTGAACATTTTCATCATATTTAATTGAACTGTTCAACCTACACGCGTTCAATGATTCTGTCCAGAAAAAAAAAATACAATATCTCCGAACGAATGAATGCTATTTGCAAAAGAATAAATGTTTACGAATTTTATTGTTAGGTAAATGAAATTACGAATCTTGCTAGGCATGAATTCAATTTCTCATGAGAGTTGATTTGTAAACGTGGAATCTATTGTTCAACTTGGTTTAAAATGAATTTGTAATTTCGATAGATTTTAGTTTTTTAATATTTTTATATTAAATCAATTAATTAATTAATATTAAAATATTAATTGTAATATATTTTGCGTTTAAGGGAAGGCTTTTCTGAAAGCGTTTCATATATCGGAGTTTTTGTGCATCTATATGCCTACCATTAAGGAGGTATTTCATTTAACTATTCAATTAGAAGACAAAGAAATATGTGGTTCAAAATAAATCTTCATTAAAAGAGTTTATTAAACTATGGATGATTTCTTTTATAAATGGCAAAATTTAATGTTAAGAATATAATAATTAAAACTTAACGTTAGATAATTTAATAAATATTTAAATAACTTGACAATTTATTGTAAAATTAGAATAAAGATTATTTGCAAATATTTTGAATGTCATCCAATAAAAAATATTATAGACCGACACCCTCTAAAAATGCACGACGATAGTGCTAGAAAATGGCAGTTTGATTGGCAGCACTAAAATCAAGTTTATACGAGGTCAATTCGCGTAGTCTAGATTGCTGAATAATATGGTTACCAAAATGCCATATAATGTTAACCAAAATAATATGGTTAAACGTAGTGCACAGAATGTCTGAATTCGAAAGTGTACGTCATTCTTATATTGTCGTTGTGATTTACTATTATGATTTATACTGAGGAAACGGTCTGGTTTTATACTTTATGCTATATAAAGAACACTTTATGCTTTTTCATTTTATATTGTCCTAGAACCGCGTTTTTCTTGGAGAAATCAGACCTCCCCTGAGAGCGTTTCCGACATTCGCCTACAATGATAATTTGCATTTTTCTCAAGTTTGTCATTCAGCAATAGTAGTAAATACATGTCACTATAACAATAATATATTTCGTTTCATTAAGCCCACAATTAATGTTTCGGAGATGTTAAGTTTGTTCGCGAATGTTTTTTATCATTTTACAAAATGTAGTACTAGCTGTTTGTAAGATATCATTAACAATATTATTAGCTTTTATAAAATTCTAAATTCAGAACTTTGTCTTTACATTTATGTCTGAGTCAATAAGTTACCTTTTCTTACATAGAAGGAGTAGTAAGACGACAGTGAACATATTCGTGTAACGGGAAATATGGAATAGGAATAAAAAACGTGAAAGTCTTTCACGTCAATGTGAGAGACGTAACCGCAAACACAATCAATATCCGTTGTAATGCAGTGTTAGGTAAGAGTGGGAAAAACTGCATCTAGCGCTGCGTTCTGCGTCAAATCATGTTTGAATGATGCCTAACAATTTGTTCCCACAGGTTAATGTTTTTGTTCTACTGGAAAGTGCGGTGCTTGTCTTTTAAATTATAAATTTATTTATATAACTATTTCTATATACTCGGAAAAGCAATCTAGATCAGAGTAACTTTTCGCAACTTTAACCTCAATACAGCTTTTACTATTGTTATTGTAAAATTATCGAAGTGGCGCTTGGCTCATTACATTTAATTTGGTTATCCTACAATTTAAGATTAAATCCGTCGCTACTCATGAAATTGCACATTGAAAAGCATTTGAGTACTAAGCTGCAGAGCCTGGCACATAGACATCTTCTTCTATAAGATGTATTTCGGAGTTTACTCAGGAGCTGCATGAGTACAGCCCGCCTTCACCTGTCTTCTCTCGGACATTTCGACTCATCTTGTCAAAATCCCATTTTTTTGGACCTTAAAAATTCTTACGCTTTATCCCGATGGGCGTTTTTATTTCCGAACTCATATAACCCAAATCTTTTTAAAATTCGAGTGAATAGGCATCTTTTGGGTGAGCTCGCTCCATCGTCGGCCTCGCCTTTGCTGCATAACTAGATGCTGGACAAGAGCAAACCCATAAAAAGAGCAACACAGATTTCTTTTAATTTCTAATAACATTAATGTGGAAATGATAATGAGATTCGTTGAAAACAATGTGAAAGAACAATTTGTCAACAGATAGTCGCGCTGCTGTATTCAGTAGATCATTTTTCCCACAGCTGCGTGTGTGGGACACAATGGAGCACTTCGCTTTACTAGTCCTCCACGCAGGGAACTATTCGATGCACATTGCAGTGCAGTCGTGAACCCGATCGGTACGTTCACGCTACTGTTTGTCGCAACGGGTACCCGAGTGCTTATTGATGTAACATACACCTGTGGCAACAATATTGTTCGGATCGCGTTCTCACATCTCTCAAACAAACGGGAGTTCAATGAACGATCAAAACACGGATATCTGTCTCAACGGTCAGTAATGTTTGTGCGATATCAAATTGATCTGTAAATAATTGGGTACATACTTGTAAACTATACATTTAATCGTATCTTATCAATATTTTGAAGCCGGCAAGCGTCGATACAACACTTCAGTCGGCTTACTCTTGAGTACGCTCGCTTACACATTTAGAAACATTGATTTGCGCTTTAATATCGAATCTATTTATTATTGTGCGGTTCTATTGGGTGTTGGTTTTCATATTTGCTAATTTAAAACAAAAAATTCTGGTCACAATAGTTTCGCAGTGCTCATAATTTTTGTTGCGGCCCATGATCGTATATTACTTTTGTGGTATGCAGTCATTGTTTTCTATTTGTACAAAGTTGTATTTTAAATGTTGAAAACACTCGATCTTTGTTAAGGTTCATGTGTGATTTCAAAATAAGCACTAAACTGTACAATTTATTGTTGTATTGTGTTCGTTACAATCGGTGTACCACATGTCAACGTCGTTATATCCTTGTTATTATGTGTGTTTACATTTGCAAGAATATGGAAATAAAAATGTAACAAATTGGCCAAATAAAATCATTGCTAGTCAACGATTTGCATAACTCATTTTAAAATGCTATTTTATGTGTATACACGAATGCAAAACATTTACCTACTACATTTTATCTTTATATGTGAAGGTATTAAAATTAATAGTATTATGGCTATACATATACGATCAATACTCTGCTTACAGTTCTATGCAGCAACAGGGTGAGCCAAATGACAAAAACCTACAATGACATCGAAGCGGTCACACGGCTCTTAGAAGAAGTGAGTGTGCTTTTTATTATTTAATTTATTCTTCACAAATAAGTGCAATAACATTACTTGTTAATCTCGGATCGTGGGGAATACTTACTAAGTATACATACCAATCATATCCCGTGTCTTTTGTTAATAAAGTTTCTTCTAATCAATCAAATTTTACTCATTTTTGCGTGAAAGAGTAAGAGTATATCTGTCAGCCTTAACATATAAAAAAACTGTTACGTGTAAGAAATCTCACAGTTTGTGGAATGTTAATAAAATGCGTACCTATGACAAAAATGTATGGTAAAGTGTTCTTTGATTAGAAATATTTGTCAAAAAGTGTTTTTTGTACATTTTGTTTTCATTTTATTGTGACTAATTTATTATTTATTTATTGTGACGACAGAAAGAGAAGGACTTGGAGTTGACAGCGCGAATCGGTAAAGAATTGCTGACGGCTAACGGGCGACTGGAGGCGAGGGTGACCGCGCTCGAAGGCGAGCTGCGCACCTCAAGAGAACACATCACGCAGTTGAGGCACGACCTCAGTGCGAAGACAGACCTGCTGCAGGTAATACAATCTTTTGCACACCACTCTTCTATCCAGAGTCTACCTAAACTGTTCTCGCATTAGATTTAAAAATAGAAGGAGAGGGCGCAATCAAATTTCTCCTCATTATTTTTGAAATATTAACTTATTCGCCAGCCATATTAAACTAGCCTAAGTACATTTTAAATTTTAGTCAAAGAATTGTTTTAATCTGATGAGTAATTTCCTAATATAATATTGTTGATAATGCTATTATAGTATACTAAGTTAAACAATAGTATACTTACCTGATATCTTATCAAACCATTCCTGCAGTGTTGACGAATGCAAACAATAAAGTACACAAAAGTAATAATTCACATAGTCTTATTGTTGAAACATTTTTTTAAAGAGTAGCAGGCAAGTTGCCGGTCCACTTCATGCTAGGTGGCTATTGTTAACTGTAAACACACACAAGCAATAAAATTCCATCCTAGCACTTCCATAAGGGAAAAGGTGGCGATTAGGAATCTTCAAAAAGATAGGTTTCGAACAGTATATGGCTGTGCGGGGTTGTATGAAAACAGCTAATGTTCCCTCTAAATGGTGATAACTAATTGAAGTGGAACATTGTCAGGTGCTGACAAATGACACAGAGGAGGGCTCTTCGCCCGAGGAGGTGGAGGTGGCGAGTGCGGTGGCGCTGCGCAAGCGCACAGGCGCCCTGGAGCGAGAGAACCGAGCGCTACGCGACGAGGCCATGCGCCTCGCCGCCGGCGCCGACAGCGCAGAGGAGGCCGAGCGCCAGCTGCTGCGGGACATCGCTACACAGCTCGGTGAGCGCTCCTTTCCTTATATTACCACTCGACCTAAAGGTACAGAGATACACATGCTACTAAGTAGTAGTACTTGCTAAAATTGTTAAAACGAACTCCTTTATTCCAATGATATCAAGAGGTCGTAGCGTTCCCTTTAGCAATTAGTGCTGTCTATTATTAGTAAATCCCCTTTGACAAAACTATGTCTTCGGAGTAACGCAATGCTAATATAAATGATTTTCGGCACGATACGGCTGCATACTGTGGGATACGACGACATGCCGAAGCATGCCTTGCCGTGCCATATCGCCAGTCAGCGTCGGCCCTTAATGTTACTCCACATGGTAGCTCTTACACAAAATTATGAAATATGAATTTAATTACTAAATGAATGGAATATAAACCATTTATTTTGTAATTACGTGTTTGGATCTGAAACTTTGATAAAACATGGTTATAATAAATATACCTATACTTTTTAATTAACGAAAGAGCAGTGCTTATAACTAAATACGCGTATATTTAAAGGTCATGTTTAGTAAATGCAAATTACTTCAAGGTATGGTGCTTTAATTAATTCGACTCGACTGACTATTTTCAGCTAATCTACGTTGTTTATTTATATTATCGTTTATTCCATTTCATAGGATAAAAACTATTTGACATGTAAAATTTACAAAAAAAAAAAATTGTATAAAATTTATTTTTCCAAGAAAGGTCTAGTTTAAAAGTAAATATGTATATTGTTTTTTTTTAGAACTTGTCGATAAGAAAACTAGTGATGGGAACTACTTTTAAATGAAAAAAAAAAATTAACGATTAAATTTCATTATATATTTTTAAATTACAAAAACTCTATTTTATTTAAGGCAGGCCTATTTTATATTTTATTTTTTACTGGTATCCCTTTAAAGTGTCATTGCGGTAGATGACCATAAATTTGTTGAGTTGGTGAATATGATTATATACAATTCTCTGAAAGTCAGTGATGTCAAAGAGACAAAATCAACCGCAAATAAAATTTCAGTTTTTAGTGAAATTATTTAGTTTTAATGAATATTTTTTTCTTGTGATTGAGTTAATAATGATAAGAAAGTTAATACTCTATGAAGGCAATCAAATTTGATCGTCTAGTGTTAATGTGCGTGGAGAAATAAGAACTAAAGCATTTATTTATATTGTCAACAACTACTTTTATTTCATACTTGACCGACGGGTCCCTGCCTCGCCCGGTTGCAATTGTATGCATAATACATATAGTCAATGATCTAGAATATTGTATTTCAAATAGAGAAAGACTTTATTAGGACTATCGACCTTAAAAGGATTAAAGATAAGGGATAAGGTAATGGTCTCTGGCATCTATTATTTCCTAAAACAAAACAGCAAACATACCTACTTTTTTATTTTATTACTTCTTCGTGTTTTTAAAATTATTTTATTTAATATAGAAAGGAAATTACTTTTTTATTGTTACAATTATTATAACTATTATACAATAAAATCTAGGTTTGTCTAGATTATAACTTCTATACAAAAATATTTGACTTTTGATTGCTTTGTTCAGACGCCAACTCCGGTATGCATAAATATGAAAGAAAAAAAAATTACAATGTTTTAGTTTTATTTTTGTCTTATCAGTTAAATTAATCAAGGTTACCTTTTGTAATAAAATATATAATCAAGCCTAAAACAAATACAAGGACATTGATATTTGATAATGAAAACCCAGTCACGTATATCCTTTTTTATTTACATAATGGTCTAATTTAAAAATATTTTATATTTACTAGTTGTCGCTGCGGTTTTTAGATGCATTACTAACTTTCCTACCTATCGTGAAGTTTTAATTTGCAGTACCGTTGAAATTGTATTTACATACAAATTACACAAAATATACAATCTTGGAGGTTGATATGTACTTTTTAAAATACCTCCTGTTCTAAGAAGCATACATTTTTTGAATCTGAAGTGATTGGAACATGTGAATAACAAAAATATTTTATTTTGAATAAAAAAATACGTGAAATAAACTTTGTACTATAAATATATTTTTTTGTAAAAAAAAAGCTATGTGCTAAAAAGCTATACATAGTTACTTGAACAGCATAAATTGCAGAAGAATTTCAGGGTAAAAATAACTTATTGATTAGTATGTTGTAGTAACACTTTGACCTTTATACAACTTTGACGTCATGCAATAATTACTTAAAGGTAGACATTTTTAAATTCAGATATTTTGCGTACCATGACCATTTACATTTTAGACATATTGTTGATTGTCATTCAGCAATATACGAACCAAACCCTAAAACTATACTCACATTTTTTAAAGTTAATTTCATTAGCTTCCTTTTTTCGCGATTTAATAGCATCCGTTAAAACTTTAAGTTTGTACGGAAGTTGTATGGAACTAAGTTATAGTCATATTTACTCTTCACAGAGCGGTTTTGGACCTCTTTTCGAGTAATTTCAAGTATTCTCTTCTTGATACCTGATTTGTCGTCTAAGGATATCATTTAATATAAAACTGGACATTTTGACACATATTATACCGTACTTCCGTACTAATATTATAAATGCGAAAGTATGTTTGGATGTATGGATGTATGGATGTTTGTAACTCTTTCACGCAAAAACTACTGAACCGATCACCATGAAATTTTGCATACATGTTGTCTGGGACACCAGAAAGGACATAGGGTACCTCTCATCGTTCAACCCGGACGAAGTCGCGGACACCAGCTAGTGTGACGTATTATCTAAAATATTTCTAATTGCAAAAATCGTATTTCACGAATTTTCTTTATATTCAGATATTATAATGATTACAATATCTACGATACCTATTTGAAAATTTATCATATAATTAGGCACAAGCGGTTTTTTTATTGCTGATTAACAATGTCTCATTGTGATTAGGAATTTATAAATAGTACGGTAACTTGATATCTTTCTTCTTTTATAATAAATTGAATGGAGTGACGTGATCGGCGGTCCTGTAATTTAGATATTTTGGCACAAGGTGGCCTAGCAGCGTGTTTTTTTATTAAGACTTGCACCCTGTCAGACCATACTTGTTCTAACTTATCTATTATCGTCGAAGAGAAGAAAGAAAATGAAGATTTATTTAAGCTTTCTATTCTTTTATCAATTGATGTATTAGTTTTTTTTAAATATCAATGTTATGATTAAGATTGTCAGTCAAATGAAAATTATATATTATTTAAATCATTGTTTATAATAAGCTAATCAAGCTACCTATTTAAGTAACTTTTAATTTCCATAAAATTTAAACCTAACCTAAATAGTGAAATTATATAATAGATGGTACAATTAGTTTATAAAAAAGTTTAATTCATAAAAATAAACATTATTTTAAAAATCAACCTGTAAGTTATTTAACATATGAAAATTAATAAATCTATAGTGTAAACGATATGTTTTTCAGTCAAGTGAAACAGATTCAATTTTAAAGTTTAGATAAATAGAATAATAATAAATAGTTAAATAGATAATCACCATGTAAAAAAGTATTGTAATTCTGGATGGATATTTTTAAAGCATAATATACTACTTTGTAAATTAAATTGTCGTCAAGTAAGTGTGTATTTCATTTAGTCTAGACGCAGTCCAGTCACGATTTTTGCGTGTTAATTGTACTTGTATTCTATGACTCTTGAATTCGGTGCGTGGGTTTGAAAAAGCACATAAACATAGTATTTAAAGTAAAATACTTTGTTTGTGGTATTATTTTTCTTTTCAACAAAAACAAAATGTTTTTGTAGAAAAAAAAGAATTGAACCACTATATTTTGTTTAAAGTAGTGGTATATTAACGAGGTGGAGACTAGGAAACAAAAATATGTCTACAAACTTAAATTTTATTTTCTGTTAAATTTTCAAGTAAATGATACGTACCACGACCACTCTGAGAAGAGTTTAGGACTGAATGAATGATTCATTCCTTAGATAAGAACATCGTTAACTAAGTATTTTCGGCAGACTGAGAATTTAGTCCATAGACCTACAATAATTTTCATAATTTATCTTCTCTCATTATAAGATTACATAAAATACGAGCATAGCATAAAAATGTTTTGTAACCAATCACAGTGTAACTTACATTTTCTCACAAGTGTAATAAAAAAAAAATACAAATAAATAATAACAAAGGTTATGAAATAAGAGTACTTAATCAGTTTTGTTTCGGTGAGTAAGATGCCAGACCTTTTTCCGTCGTTTTGAAGCGTACAACTCGATGGAGTATCCTTGACAAAATCTTTGCGTACAACTAATGACAGAATTTTTTTATTGGTACTGCAGCGAGTGCAAATAGTGAGGCTAATACGCTCGGCATCGAACTGGCGGAAGAGAGACACCGGTCTGCGGAGTTGCAGCACCAACTCGACTCCACTAATGCAAGACTCACTACCACAGAACGAAACTTGCAACAGGTACATTCTTTTATTTATAACTACCGAGTTGAAAATTTCAAAAATTCTTAGCATAAACTTACGTTATAAAATTAACCAATGTTCTAACTTTTAGCTTTTTAGACTTGGGTAGTTTTGGGGTGCGTTGATTTGATAGTCATTCAGGGCAAACAATTTTATAAGTATAGGCAAACGAAGCTGTTCCCATATTTATGCATATTCATTGTCTACCCACAACATTAAATTTTAATAGATTTATATAATGAAACGTCAACTTAATACATTGCATTTCATTGCATTTCATTACATTTTATTACATTCTATTACATTCATTATTCCCATCAAACGTGTACATTGCCTGAGTCATATTATTTTAAACAACCTTGTTCCGAGACTAGAGAAAACTGCAAATCTTTAAGGTTTTTACCTTAACTGCATTTTACTTTTAAGAGTCTGTTGTAATAGTTTGCTATTTTCTAAAAGGAAATTAAATTCTAAAAGGGACTATACACAATAAGTATCGTCTATAGTTCCTATGTCAAATATTTCTACTGTCAACAAAAGAAAAGGTAATGGGCATACACTACTATAGGCACATGTAACCTATCTTTTTTATGTCATGTCATTGTCCATAAGCTTGTATTTCAATATCAACTGTTAATCCAATAAGCATATAAGAATTCTTACCTACTACATTACGAGTTCGGAGATAACTACACACAACTACATTAAGAGTTCTCTAAAAGGCTTCATATGTAGCGATAACTTTAGTAAAGTGGATTACCTTAAGCTTATCTTGTTATTGCAATTTTATCAATATTTATTTACTGTTGACATTCTATTACTTCATTTAACAATTTGTAATATATTTAATAGTCTATAAAATGTTGGCCCTATAACAATATCGAAGATACGGGATCGAAGATAATGAAATATATTATTTCAATACATATTATAGAAATAAGTTTTTCATTTCCTTGAAAGATGTAATACTCGTACTACAAAAAATCAAAGTAGTTAATTCGACTAAATTATTATTAATCACGCAAAGCACATCAAAAACTATGGAGGACGAGATAATACAAATTGGAGAACAACCAATTTATGATTTCAATATTTAGGTTTCCTAACAAAACACTACAGGCCCTTATTACCCATTGTTTCTTGGTTTATTAGTTTTCTTGGAATAACATTTTGTTATTGTTTTTAGTTAACTGCGGACCACGAGCATACACTGCGAATATTGGAGATAACAAAGGAAAATCAAAATGCGCTTGCAGCAGAGTTGGCCGACGCAAAGGTAATTTTTTGGGATTTTGGGCTTAGTAAATGCGAGAATTTTTGTAATAAAACTGCAAATCAAAATGTCTAATAATCGGCGAACTAAAGAAATTCAAGCTCCTTGGATGAGCCTATTGGATGAGTGGTTAGGGTTGCTTGTTTTAACGCTCTAATCTATCTATTCCGGGTCCGATTCCCGACAGGGACAAACTTCTCAAAGTTGGCTCTGGTCTCAATTTGAAAAGTAGTGTCAGAACACAGTGCTTTTCGCAGTTATTTGGGCAGTAACGTGAAATAACATGACGTATGCTGTTGTGCTTCGGTGAGTGAATAAGCGATTTCTCTTCACTCTTTCTAGAGACTGGTCAATTTCATGCGGGTTTGGCTCTGTCCATTATTTAATTGTACTATACTAAGTGATGTATGTGATGGTGGCAGGAACGTTACGCGGAGGTGGCCGCTCACTTGGCGGAGGCGCAAGAGCAGTTGCGCGCTTTGCGTAAGCGAGGAGAGCCAGTGCGCGGCCTCATGCCCAGCGTGGCTGCAGCGGCAGGCCTACTGCCCGCCACCTTGCACCGCGAGATGCACTCCTCCATATACTCCGAGCTCAGCCTCGACTCGGGCATCGGGGACCAGCAGCAGTGAGTTTACCTTTTATTTGCTTATACGGCTTAGATGACTAAAATTATCCGGATCGAAGGTCCAAATTTACTCTTACTTAGGCCTCCTTCATAACGAAATACTCTTCTCGTTCACCATACAACCATCGCAGACGTGTTTGTGTGCCCAATAAAATATTACTTATAGTGTTTTTAAAATTAATCACTATAGCTTTTATTATAGCAATGACTACACCGGTGTGACAACTTGGTGTGGCTATAAATCGGATGTACTGAATTGTTACCACTTGCCATCAACACCACTCTACCACCAATTGAACCGTGTCAGTTTGCCTATCACCGTTAATAAAAATAAAATCAGTTAATAGATCTTCTACATTAATATATTAATCTTCTATATAAAAGTAGGTGTATGTATGTTGCGAGCAAAAGCTAGTAATTAATAATATAATAACAATAAGTTAATAATTAATTTAGTGAGGTAAGTAAAATGTTTTAATGTTTTCCACAGTACAAGTATGCAGAAAGTGTTTGAAACTGTCCAATGCGCGTCGCGGTGGTCGGACGCGTCGCTCGCCGGTTCGGACCTTCCCGACGCGTCGTCTGTAGCGCCGCCTCTTCACACGCTCAAGCCGCCAAAGAAACCCAACTCGAACGACTCGTTCTTCGACGACCACTCCGATACCGATTCAGACGACCTCTACCCGTAAGTGTTTTTATTACGTTTAAGCCGAGGATTCAGCAGAAAAGCGTTAGTTTCGTCGCCTAACTTGACTTCTTAGAGTAAAATAATAGACTATATTTAAATGAGTTTGAATCGGGCAAGTTTATACAAACCGCTATTATTCCATTTTCGTAAAAAAAAATGTACATTACTGCTAAAAAAAAATTCTAATTAATAAAATAATAAAAATTTTTGGCGACAACTACATTTGGGCAGCCCGTAATCTCACCCCTGGCGGCAGTAATCACCCCTTTACAGAAGAGCATCGTCAAATAACAGCACGTGTGCTGTTGTTTCGATGAGTGAGAGCTCATTTTACTATTCCTTCCCAATTTTTTTTAAAACCTAATATTGTCGGCAGCCACCTACAGTCAAGTGGACCGTCTGCCCATTTGTCGACCTTAACATAAATAAATAGCAGCTATTAAAATATTGTGGTCCATATGTTTCCAGCGGAGGTACCGGCGTGGGAGTGCCGGGTGCTCCCGGGGCGGCTGAGCTGGCGGCTGCACTGCGACGTCTAACTCCACAAGAGATCGACTCTCGTCGCGCCTCGCTGGCTGCCTCGCACATACTTTGCCGGAGAAGAAACACCGGTCAGTTATACATTTTCATCTTTTTATTATAGATTTATTTATACCTTTACATGCGGGCTATGAATTTATGTACAAATTCAAATAAGTTGCACTCTAAAATATGTATTGTATGAAATTTTTCAAAAATATATATGAATAGAACTGTCTAAAAGTGTACATGACTGGTGCCTTATTTTAGTATACATACTTTATGGTGGTGAGGTGGTAATTAGTCAACAAGTTGATTTGGCTATCATTAATTTGAATACTTGTTTGGTGGAAGTATTGATTTTCTTGCAATGCAGATACATTTTTTTGTCATGTGCAAAACTGTGTGCAATTCCCATGGTATACAGAAAAATAGATAAATAATTTTAATAGAACAAGTGTGTGTTTCTAAACTAGATGACGTGACGTGTACAGAGCGCGACATAAGCGAGGAGAGCGCCGTGTGGGGTGCGGGGGCGGCCGGGGGTCTGGCTCGGTTCCGCGCGCCGCACAAGCTGCAGATCGTGAAGCCTTTGGAGGGATCTCTCACGCTGCACACGTGGGCGCAGCTCGCCAAACCCACCATGTCAGGTACGAGTAATAAATACTCGGAGTCTGTAAGGGAGCTGGACAAATGCTGAATTGAGCTGAATAAATGTGGTTACTTCCTAAATGTTACTCCGCGAGGTAGAGAGAGGAACTGGAATACCTATTTTTCATTGAGCTGAATAAATGTAGTTACTCCCTAAATGTAACTTCTCGAGGTAAAGAGAGGAACTGGACCACCCATTTTTCATTGAGTTGATTAAATGTAGTTACTTCCTAAGACCTAGTCAAATTTGACTACCCATTTTTCGTTAAATCTTTACACTGAAATAGCTTAAAATCTATCTGACATCACACTTCTACAACAGTCCCATACGGTTTTTTCAGGGTTGTTAGAAGAGCAGGAGGGCGTGGGTGTGAGGGGCTCGCGATCGGCGGCCGCCTTAGGGCTCCGCGTGTACCGGCTCTCCGACGTCGAGGAGGACGACGACATGCCGCGTCTGCCGCACTCCAGCCACGTCTATACATTTACTAATAGGTATGTATTAAATCAATCAACCAATCATTTATTCTTTAGAGAGTAAAGGGCCATTCATTAATTAGGTAAGGGTCCAGAAAGGAAGGGGGGTTCTCAAAATCTCTACCTGCCCTTATTTCAATGGAGGGAGGAGAGGTTAAGGGCCATTCTTACGTAATATTTTATTTGAGAGCTAAGCGTTGGACAAAGATTGTTAAGGCAATGTGTTTAGATTTAATGTGTATTAATTAACAGTTTTTGCTATCAACAGCACGGTACTACATCCCAACGACGGCAGTCTCGGCGGCAGCAACGTGAACAGCGTGTGCAACAGCGGCATGAGCAGTCTGTCGAGCAGTGTTCTCGGCAGCGCATGGAGCTCGCGGCTCACTTCACGACGTACTTCGGCGGCCGTCTCGCCTGTGCACTCGCGTCGCGACTCGTTCTGCGTCACCACCCCACCGTCCAGGGCGCACTTCACTCCGACCGCCACGCCCGCCAACAGCCCGCTGCTCGGATCACCTGACGCCTCACCTCCCGCTACCCCGCGTCCTGGAGACGCCCCTCCTTCCCTTCACGCGCTCATAGCGAGCGGCACCTCCATACTCCGCCGGCGCCATCTCGCCTCCCCAAACAACGACGGATCCCCTGCGCCCCTCGCTCTTCAGACCCCCGGCTCTTTGTACACCGGCCTCGTGCACCGCAGTCCGATGGAACAGTTGACCTGTCTCAAGCGGACTCTACGTTCTCCAGCCGCGCCGGAAGCGCGCGAGCCACCCAAACTGCAGAGTCCGAGCGCTCTCGGGGTCCCTGCTCATCCTGGCGAAGGCGCCTTAGAGACTACACCAGTTCGTGCCCCGCGCGCCCGCGTCCCTAGGCCGCGTACAGACCTCGGAACGGTGGGCACCGCACCTCCGTCCCCTGCCGCATACGTCTCTCCGCTAGGCACGCTCAGTACCCTTCTTTTCGGCAGGAAAGGCGGCTTACTATAAGAGCGAAGGCGGTGGGTTACGAGGGTCAGCTCACACAGAGACGCGACGCACATTTTGAGGTAGCATTTCAATATAGAACTAATTCAGTGAGTAGGTACACGATGTCATGCTCACTGAACTGTGTATCTTTTTGTGAGGTGGTAAATAAGTTCTAAATTGTACTGATACCTTAAAACAAGCGCGTCGCCCTATGGTGTGAATTGACGCTTAGAGTGTGTGTAGAAGGGATGCTTACTGTAAGAGCGAAAAGGCTTACTCAGAAGTCGAAGCACGATAAGTCGGCACTTGTGATGGCAGATGGTGTTGTCACACATAAGCAATGTACAGTCATGTATAAAAATGTAGAAAACTAGTCGTTAATACGACAAAAAATTCGATAGTTCAACATGTATGTGTATGTTGAACACAGTCACTATTGCAATCATATTTATATTGACGAACTTATAAATATAAAATGTCATCATGTCGTGATTTGACTATAAGAGCGATCGCTCAGTCAGTATTCGTATCTTATTTTGCTTCATACATATATTTATGTAGCTTTAGTTAGACCGCGTTCACACCTGACGTCATTGACAGTCGACTGTAAGAGAAATGTTCGCAATCAGCCTTAGTGTGATCTCAGGTTTATTTTACACTACACTGGTGAAGTTACGCTAGATATGTCACGATTGGCGACATAATCTGTGTCGTGTATGGCAAACTAATGGTAGAGCCATACACGTTATGATACACTTGCGCAAGTTTTTTAAAAAAAAATCCATCTTGAATTTTTGGTACTTTTTATCTTACAAAGCCCCATCATCCCCTGGGCTAAGTAACAAGTGTAACAACATAACATATGACAATGCTATTAATTGACTATTATTAATTCAAATTGTAAATAATTAATAATAGTCTACACTTGCGCAATTATATAGTGACGTGTGTGACTACTGTAAGAAAACGCTCATGGTCGTCTGCCCCCAGATCACAAGTGCGGTGTGAGCGCGCCCTTAATATTATGTTTTGTTGTGATCTAGCATAAAGGTGCCCTTTTAATAACTGTTTATCTTTAAGCCGTTAAAACTTTTTACGTTTCTGATTCGTTTGTGATTTTTATAATCTTTTGACTCGTGTATTTTTATTGTGATTTTTTTTAAATTTGGTATTTGCTCATTGCATTTATTGACTGATTACGGGACCGCACTGAGAGAGAGAGTGCTTTTTTTTTCTTTAAAAAGAAACATCAACCAACAAAAATCCTATTTTGTTTACGATCTTATTTATATCAATATGCGCGTGCAATATTAATAATGATAATAATAATACTGCATTTTATGTGATTTCAATAGATCCGCACCTTCCCAGTACATGTATCGCGACTGATTAGTGTAATAAAATAAAAATAACATGTTTCATCCCAATCAGTTTTTAGAGGTTGTATTTTTTTTTTTTTGTTAGTAAGTATTAAAAAACGCAGCTTCAGTGAGTTGAGGTAATTAAACTAAGTCCAATCGATATGATATCACACTGTATGATTATGTTGTTAGTTTGTAAGTAACGAGATATCCTATTTTACTATAATTGTAAATAGATAATTGTATTTCCATTATTTTAGAAGAGTACAAATTTTATTTATATAATAAATAATTAACAATCAGAATTTAAATAGTTAGCGTTTAACCGTAGCCGAATTGCACTTGTTAATTTCAGTAATGTTATTGTAAAATAGTTAAAAACTCGCCAGCTCATCATTTCATTACAATATTGTGGTAAGTTTATTTTGATTTCATATGAAGCGGATGCTCACACTAAGAATTCATTTTTAGTTGCTTTAATTTGAATGTATGTAGAATATAGTTTTATTATATTAGGTCTGAATAAAAAAAAATGGTGCATGCCATAGTATAAGTAGAATTGAATCAATTTTAGTGTTGTCGAATTATCGATAGTTTGTCGTTGACTTTCGACTATAATTTTGAAAAAAAAAAAGGGACATTAATTAGGATTTGTATCTGTGTATATATGTATAAAGAAATAAGTGCATAGTAAATAAACAAAATGCCTTTTCTGAAGTTTTCTTATGTTTCAATTGATTTTTATAACATTTATAAAATACTTTTATTTTTTGAAATTAAATGAATATCTCTTTACAAACTTAATCGTAAACTAATATATTATTATCATGATCACATTAAAAAAAAAATATAACAATATTGTAGTTTCGGTAATGAGTCCAATTTGAATTAGCATAACTAATATCGATAGTCGATTGTCAATTGACAACACTATTAAATAGTTAAATGTAAAGATCGAAAATTAAGACGAATGATAAAATCGTTACGAAATGACCACAGTCTCTCCTGTATCGAGCGGTAACTGATTGCTGGCATAACTTTTGATTAAAAACTGTTAGATTTATTGAAATCGGTGCTAGTGATGTTCTCAGTTAATTTTTATTCTTATTTTAGTATCTTCTGATGATAATGATTGTGGTGGTATTTCTGTATTTTATTGAATATTTTGGTATTTGGTGTAAAGGGTGGATTGGGACTGAACGAGTAACTTCACATAACCCGTATCCAGAGGTTCTTAAATTGTTTTGTCAATTAGATAAAATACTGGCTTGCTTTTTTTTTATATAATATACAATGTTTAATATTTAATATTATCTTACTCAATTAGCGTCATATATATTTTCACATTGACACTCTGATCTCTATTATTTATATCTATCTATATATTATATCTATTTAGAATATCTCACTTGTTTTCAGGTTTTAAATTAATTACAAAATAGTAGAAAAAATAGGTTATGTTTACAATAAGTAAGTTTTCAAAAAATGCCAAAAAAAATTGTTGGTCTAATTTATCTAAATGTCATGTTAATATTGACATTATCATTCATACTTATTGAAAATTGCAAGAATGATCCGTTCGGTCTGAACCCACCTCAACGATAACAGGAGATTAAAAATGTGTACAAAGGCTGTGAGGAGATTGTGTGCGAGATGATTTGAATGTACCAATGATCAAAGACCTATATTACTTAATGCGGATTACGGTGACTTAGGCACAAACTGTTAGTCTAAGTGTAACTTGTTGAAATAAATGAATACAATTGTATTATGTCGAAAATATAATTTATTGAACATCAATGGAATTTTTATTCTTACTACTTTACCTTTTATTTATTATAATTTTTTATTCCAACAGTTCAATTAGGTAGAGCCAACTTCATTGGCAGCGTTGGGGAGCTATAAACATAAATGAAGGTAAGCAAACTGAAGGTATACTGGTAGGTGGTATGTGACAGGGGGCCGTGGTGGTGGTAGGTGATGTTTCTTTCAACTATTAGCACAAGCAACGCTATAGAGTTTGCAATAGCATAAGAGGGTAAGGAGTATGGAAATAGGATGTGGCATCGCTTTTTCACTCAACGAACAGCATACTCACTTATGTTAAAAAAAAAGTATAAAATTTATAACCACTGATAAATTTAAATACTATTAAATTATCCTACAAAGATTCCTAACATATTATGAGTGACGCGTTTCATGGGAGTAATTTTTTAAGGTATCAACTCTAGGATGGCTCCGAGCGTTGTTGTCTTTTAATATCTATCCACTTTGATAGAATTTGATTCGATAGGAGTAAACATAACAAGAAAATAAAACTTACCATATAAGTGACTCAAGTTAAACTGATATTCAGTAAAATATTGTTTAGCTTTATTCCTTTACTAGCTGTGCCAGAGATTTCGTCCGCATTGAAAAATTAAAAATATATAGCCAAAACGAATTTAAATTATTGACAATGTGAAAAATAAATATTTATTTATTTATCCATAAAAAGTATTTTATATTTTAAGACGTCAAAGCTCTGTGTTGAGTTCAAATAAACGTAATATAACATATAGATTCTTTATATGCTCATGCCCATGCCCTTTTGTTTTTACTTTACATTTATATCTGAAACAATCCATCCTATTAGAAGTAAAGTTAGCTGCGGAATCAATAAGGCATCTTTACACAAACAAACCTTACCTCCAGATAATATTATATATATTGGGCAATTGAATGTATAGACGCCACATGTTCAAGTATGTATATATGTACGAGTATGTAGTTTGATTGAAGCCATCGTCCAACAGGTTGACAGCCCACTTAATGGTGTAAACATGATATACAATCTCATATGTGATAACTTTACTTATCGTATATGATTACTTGATCGATGGTGTGGGATGTACCTTTATACGTACCTTGATTGGAATATTGCCACGATAAAGTTTACTTGATTATGCCTATTAGACATCTCACGATCGTGTGTTCCTAATATTATGAAGTAGATTCATAATAACGCTTGAATTTTTGTCCCTCATTACCATAGAGCTATAAAGGATATGATTTTTTCTACCCTCTATCTATGCCTATTACGCCCCTAGTGGTTGCAGCTAAAACTTAATTATATGATTAAGTATTACTTATACGATTCTTACGATATTATAAAAAAAATGTTTAACGTTCATTTTTTAAATGTTATGAAATTATTAAAATAACACAGTATAAATACCAATGTGTTATACCAATTGTTGTTACTATGGCAACTGCTATTCACAACAAAAACTTTGCTAAATCATAATCTTCAGTTAATTATTAAAGTTTGAATCAAGTATTTTAACATTTTCCCATTTAAAAGTAAAAGTGCAATATGACTGAGCAAATTAAGTTTATAGTGAAACATTTGAATGAGACTTTGTCAAGGAATTATGATTTGATAAAGTTCGATTCATTGGACGAGAAACAGCTGCTTCAGTTGCTTGTCGACTTATTAATTTCGTTCACAGCTGACGAAAAGGTAAGATCTTGCTAAGAAATGGTTTTTGAAGGCACTAAAACTTAAATGTAAATCAAGCCCGTTAGGATTACATTAGGTAAGTGAATTGAATATATACTTAAATGTAATCCTATCTACCCGTCATTAATGGCCAATATTATAGTCATAGCAAATTTTAAGGTCAGTATAGTCAGTATTGGTCAGTATTTATAGTCAGTATTGCAAAAGGTAGGTTTTATAGTAAAAAAATATTATATAAAAGTACTAGTGCCCGCTCCCGGCTTCGCAATAAGTGAAAACCGAATTAAAATCGGTCTAGCCTTTCTTGAGTTTTTGCTAAACTAACGCATGGCGAATGATTTTCTATACTAATATTATAAAGAGAGAAGATTTTTATGTTTGTAATGAATAAACTCTAAAACTACTGGACTGATTTTAAAAATTCTTTCACCTATAGAAAGCTACATTATCAGCGAGTAAGATAGGCTATATTTTATAAAGTTACGCGGACGAAGTCGCGTGCAACAGCTATAATAAGTATATAAAGTATATAATATATAAATATTTATACATGTTAAAATAATAATAATTACGTCTATCAAAGACAAGAAATTTAATAATCATTTCCCAACAGTTATTACCAGGCTCCAACTTACGACGTTGTTAATGGTATAGATTTAGTGGCCGTAGGTTTAACATGATAAACTAATAAACGACAAAGGGCAGTAAAGTGACGTAGGTGTACCTAAAAGTTATTTGTAATCAGGAAGGCTGTTTGTTTATCATTTACCTAGAACCAGTCTATACATATTTTATTAGAAATTTAATTAAAATACACCAGATTATAATATCTAGGTTTATGTGACAGCCCAAATTTTAAGTCAATATTTGCGCTACTCTTTGCTAAAACGTAGGTGTTAGAACCTACCTATAAAAACACGTGCGTACCTACGTAAGTGTTATAAAAAGTCTACGTGTTATCTCATTGTGAATGTTCAATAAACAAACTGAATATCTCTTTCAGTGTGACCTGATATATTAAAATAGAATAATATGCCTTATGACCTAAAGATAGATTATCTTGTCGCGGTATGTTTCATTCTACAGACAACGTTACAAGTGTAATCCCTCTGAAAAAATGGGTCTATTGAAAACAAGATTTTTAGTTACGATTTGCGAAATCGTATTCATGAATTTATTTTTTATGTGAAACATAAGTCAATTAAATACTTTTGGCGCTAGAATTCGGAGTTCGATTCCTGACTAGTTCAATAGAAACAAATTTGACTTTCGTTCAGAGTTATGTGTTCCCAGCCTGTTTATTTAGTACTAGCCTTTTAATGTATAGTTTATGGCTATGCAATTGATGAGTTTGCCGGAAAAATGATTACATTATGAAAATATTGTATAAATATATTTTTCAAATATTACAATTAAGAAATATGGTGGTTATTAAAAGATTTCAGCGGCGATATTTTATTATTAAAATCATAAACAAGACGGTAAGGCAACCAATCACTTAAGCTAGGGATCACTTTATATAGTTCAAAGTTTTTTTTCTATATAAAGATCGCTAGACAGGCTGTCGGTCCATTTGATGGCTACCGCCGTATATTAACACAAACCAACGCCATTGGTGCTGCAAGTGCGCTGACAACCTCAGTAAGATTAAGAATAAGGAACTATGAAGGGATGTGGATTTGGGATGTTAGATGTAATATATAATTTGAATTGAAATATTTTCTCTAAAAAGTGCTTTCTGTTATATATTTTCAAGTGTTTCATTGTTTATCATTCAAAATTAGCTGGATGTCGGTGAGGATGACCCGGAAACTGTATCAGTGCGTCTCCTAGAAATGCTCGGTAGCGTCAAATATCGTCCGCCCGTTGGCGTGGAACCGACGCAGTTCAGAACACAGTTGCTCGCTGGAGATGCGGTGACTGTGCATCGCGTGCTGTACTGGTTGCTAAGCAATAAAGAAAAAGTTAAGAACACCGCATACCTTGCAAAGTGAGTATTTATTAATATCGTAGCTTTCATATTTAGTTGAAGGTATCATATATTCATATATACACACATAAAGGTACCATAAAGATGAAAGAATAGTGTGCTTTTAGTTGCCGAGGAGTTGGTTATTTATTGGTATCATACTACTTGTTTCTGCAGCATCAACATGTCATGGTAACCACTGAAGTAACAGTATACCAAATTTCACATCAATCAAACGTGTGGAAGTTAGTGAAATCCTAAACTAAACTAGGAAATGGGCTGATGATCTTCAAATGTCTGAAGAAATCTTCATAAACTATAGCTAAGAACCATCTCGATCCCGTCAGCTTTCAAATAAATAAACCGGATCACACACACATAAACAGCTACATACGTCAAATTTATAACACCCCTTTTTGGCGTCGGGCGTCGGGGGTTAAAGAGAGACAATTTCCTATTTAATTTCCCTGCTGTTGATTAGCATTGTAATTTTTTTACAAAATGTTATTAAAAAATTTCCCCAAGCTGTGAAATATGGTGGAACGTAGCAAAGTCATTTTTGAAACAAAGTTTTAATTTTCCGGCGCGAGAGTTAACTGGCTACTTATTAGTTTCTTGAAGAAGTCCGACCCAGACTTAATAAATGGTCTACTCCAATAATATATTGAACTGAACCTTAGTTTTGAGATTGTTATTTAGTTATTTCAAAGCTCAATTTCCTTATAATTTAAAGTAGCAGATTTCCTGTCTTTGTGAGTATAATTTACTTAATACTAGCTGGTGCCCGCGACTTCGTCCGCGTTGCAAAATAAAAGATGTAACGTTTAACATACATTGACGCTTGACTTTATATACTTTTGCCAAGCGTTGGATCTTTATTTTTAGATAGCTGGTGCTCTATTGGAATATTTAGTCTGAATTCTGTTCTAACTAATGTCCATCTGTTCTAATTTTTGGTAAATAGTTTTGAAGAGTACTTCCTACATACAAACAAATAAACATACATAATACAAACTTTATCTCTTTATAACATTAATATAGATTTACCGAACCGTTATTAAAATAATACCTTTCGGAAAGCCTGTTAGTAAATTTGATTCGAAACGTAAAGCTCGGTGGTTCTTTTCTATTACGCAAAATTTATTTGCATTCCAAAATAAAGGAAACGAAGATATCGCTTCAGACACGCGAAAGAAGTGTTTTATTGTATCGCTTTTTCTTTGGTTGTCTTGCGAATGTTTCCCTATCCAACATATCACACTTACAGCCCGTTCACACGGTGGAGCAGTTTTGCAGGAACAGCATTGAAGGATGATTATAAATAGTATCATAAGAGATTGGTATCAACGCAGTCGTCGCACACGAAACAATAGACGATTTTTTTAAAGTGAAGACCTTTTTAGGCACGTTTGGATACTTAGTATAGGGAAACCATACTAAGTATCCAAACGGCCGCCACGCTCTTTGAGCGACATCCTCAATGACGTTTAATTGTATGAAATAAGCGCCATCTACCCTAATTAGTACGTACTTTTTGGTTCATAATAAGCTTAACTTCGTCTAGTTTAAAAGTTTGTTAAGATGTTAACATATGGCGTAGTTTTCACTTATGAAGTGCAGTCCTACGACTGACAGCTTCTTTCTTGCTTTTTTGCCGTTCCAGTACAATAGCTTAGAGTTATCTGACAAAACTGATTGTCAATATCAAACGGACCAGTTTTTTTTTGGTAGGATCCTGCATGCAGGTCATCCTTGTGAACGTTTCTTTAGGAAATCATACATCAATACTGAAAATAAACTGGACAAAAAAAAATCAAGACCAGCTCCGTGTGAACGGGCTGTTACTCGTAGTTACCTAAAATAAACCCGTAATAAGAGAAACAATAGCAGAACGATGTTTGACAGCTTGTGATTACTTTTGTTCCCCACGAATATATTCCAATATTTTCGATGCGTATACTTAATTACCTATATTATTAGGGAAGAGAGACGTGTTGACACTAATTGTTAACGTGACTTGTACTAATATTATTTGGATCTCTGTTATTGGTTTCCCAAGGGATTTCGAACGGTCATCTCGGGCGTAAGAAAAAATTGGTCCGTGCCCGGAAATGAAACGCCGATTTTCCTCAATACCTACACTTTTGTCTACTTTCTTCCTAAATCACTTACGTAGTTATATTGTAAGGCCGACTAATTGAGGTGATTCATATTAAAATTGGGAGGATTTTTTGTAACAAAAGTCGGCAAGCAGGCTGATGAATTGATGTAGTAGGTGCTTTTTCGCCATAACAAGCCAGCCAGGAAAATACAAAAGACAGAGGAATGCATGGACTTTCTCACCTTTTACTCACGAGAGTAAAAATAATAGCACAAGTCATTTTTCACGGTGGTCTTATGATAATAGAATAGTAAGCCTACACCAAAAGTTTTTTGGAAATCTATTTGATGAAAAAATATATGATTTTGATTTGGAGAAACGCTTGATTACACTATTATAGTATTTAATGTACTCGTACTATACCTTCAATATTTATAACATGAAGTAATTCAACCACATAAGAAGCACTTAAAGCAATGGGGCAAATGCAAATGCAAATGGGTTAGGTACCCATTTGCTTACACAGTTACACAAAGATTTATATTAGTATCTACCTATAACAGATCGAAGATTTCAGATTTGAACCTTTCTCACAGTGAATTTATTGGTTATTTGATTTGTAGATATCTAAAAATACCAGATATACCCACCGACGTTGCTCGAAACAATACAATCCAGGATTTATTAGATTTGTACCAAAACCTCATAGACGAATTCAAGGACGTACATAAAAGAACTAGGATGCTACAAAAGGAAAACGCCTCGGAAATTATTAACGATATTAAAGAGATGGCGGTCGAGAGAGATATCGGTAGGTATAAACATACAAGTAGGTATGTCATTGTATTTTGTTCAATACTTTACAGACTAGTGCAAATTGCTTTTGATTTAACTAATTAGTTAGTGTGGTTTTGACGCTTGATAGATAAAGGGTGGGAAGTATGAGAATCGATTAACCACTACTGAGGAAATTTCGTTTGCCTCTTGTGTACACTAACCATTGTGAATACATGTAGAATTGTTATAGCAATGAAAATCTTTAACATGGGACATCTTTCAATACTGTCGGATCGTCTTCGCATTGGTTAACTAGGCCAGTAAGAGGATACTTACTAACATTCGCACTTAGTATGGGACTGACCACTCCGATCGGATCGGAAAACCTCCAAATTAAGTATAATGTCAAATGTTAAATGAAATTGTCTAAAGCACTACTTCATATCAAGACCATAATTTGTCAGATTTATTAGACATTCATTAGATTTAACACACAGTTATTGAAACATTTATATACCTATATATTTTTTTAAATAGAACTATTTGATACTCAAAAAAATTTGATAACGTTAAATTGTGTTAAGATTCATTTGTTAATTTTATTCTATCAATTTAAAATCATCCATCCATATATTCGATTTCCACGGCGCATTCGAAAAAGTCTTTATACGTTTTAAATTTTCCGTCTTGAAAATTATATCGAAAATTGTTACAATTTTTTGACAGTAAGTCTTGTATCTTCATAAGCTAAATTAACGGAGTGAATTTCAACTATTTCTTATGAATTCTTTTTAGAACTCGAATGATACTATTACATAATTGCAATAGTCACAGGTCACAATAGCGCAAGGGACGATGTAATTATTTTCCTTTTAGCGGGGCGGACGTAAACGTTGACCCGGTTAATAATATGGTGGTATAAAAAATCCATAATAAGAAATAATAAGTAATTACCAAGCGGAAAGTGTTTTGTTATGTAATAATATTTCATATCAACCATATATAACAATTTATACAAATATCTATGGTAGTTAAATAACATGTAAAGATTGGATACATCACATGTAAGGTCGGATAATTTTCAAATAGGTTATAAGAATCACTTGGAATTAATCAAAGCCAAAACCATCACCACAGCCACCAAAATCTCACACCCAACTTTACCAAAAATTAGTAAAAATAGATTATCTATTAGACAAAATCTTCACAACTGATAGGGTTAAAGAGGTCACATTTTGTGGCAATGTAACGTCCCACATTTGAATGTTAGAAAATTTTAACTTAAACATGATAAAAATACAATATAAATATATTTAAGAGTATTTTAAAATAACTTATATATGTGTCAACTTATGAGAATTAATTACGTATTAATAAGCAGTTACAAAATAGGTACAAGGAAACTCCATTCTGAATGCAGAAAGATTAGTACTTTTCAATTTGCTTTCAGTAATAAAAAGGCTCGAAAACGTTCAGATGAATCTAGTCGATGTACACGAGAAAGAGGAGTTGTTAAATGTCAGCAAATTATTGAGACTTCAACAGGAGAAAACGAAGGAGTTTGAACATCAGGTAAATAACATTTGAATAAATATTATGTTAGTCAATCAAAAATATGTAATAACCTGTGCTGTGATATGCTTATACATTGTGTAGAAAATATGTAGGCGATGTTTCATTTCAATAATTCGATCAAATATAAAGTATATTAAAGGGAATCTGTACTTAGATAAAAAAAATAACAATGAAACGACAAAATAGGCTATTAAGACGTGGGAGTGATTTTATAAATTGTTCTCTGTCTCAATTTCACTCGTTTCCTTTAAATGTAAATAGAACGACTCAATTTTTCCTCAGTTGTGACGTCAAAGTTAAGGGTTTACTCAAAAACTACTCTTGAAAGGTTAAGTAAACAGTAATGGATTTAAAATATGCAATATTATAACAAAATAAAGTAATACAAGGACAAAGACAATAAAACAAAAAGCATATGAATATAATAATATATGAGTTGGCTAATATTTAAAAAAAGGAAACTTAGCTTTGTCTTCACAGCTAAGAAATAGTACACGAAAAAAATCCACGATCTATTAAGTATTTAACTTTGTAGTGATTGCTGAAGTGAATGAAGAGTCATTTGAAAGTTGAAATAATAATTTTTATTTGGTTTCCAAACAAATTTATTATGTGTGCTTTAAATGCAAAAATACAACTTAGTATCAATGAGACATATAATCTTTAGCATTTGGATAATTTGCTATTTAAATATGCATAAAATAGTAATAAGTAAGCATTAAAATCAACACACCACTGAGGTTCTCGAAAGGCCTATCTATTTTACATAATGTGTATGCTATTACATACATATTGTAAAGTAAAGTCGATGTCCGCTTTCTCTCATAATTTCTTCTAAACCACCGGGGGCGGGTCGCTAGTATATTAAAAAAAAACATTTTATTTGTTTTAATTTCAAGTATGAAACTCAACAATCTCAACTGAAGATCGCGTCGGATCAACTCAAGCGATACTTGAACGTGATTCACGGCCAAAGTGCTACTCCTAAAAGCATAAATGAGGTTATTAAGCACTTGCAAGAGGAAATTCAGGTAACGATTGACATTTCAATAGACTTTTCACTTATTCTTTCACATTTATTGTGATTAGGAAACGAACTTAACAGGTGTTACTTAATAAAATCAGCTAGATGGAATGTCCACTGTTCGACATACTTCGGTTTCGTCATTCATTCAGTGCCAGCCGCAATGCCCACCGATCAGATGTAGGCCAAATTCCAGTTAAGCTGACTGATTCTTTGGGCTATGGCCATCACTTCGGTTCTTCGAGAGATCTCTACATTTCGGTTCACAATCCTTAAATAAATGCCAAGGATTGTCATCTTCATAGCTTACTTACTGAGCGACTGTTTCTTTCTTTATTATTATAATAATATATTATATTTTTATTATTATTTAAATTTTTTCACTGCAATAAATCAATATAACATTTACTTACTATTATTTCATTTACATTTATTTCGGAGACAAAGGAGAAATGGCGTTTAAAGTTTAATTTAAGTCTAACCCTAGTCTACGTTACGTTGTCTTGTCTTATCTTCATACTATGGTTTTCTTAATTTTTAGGACATTTTTCCAAAATTTTTCCAATTTTTAGGACATTTCTGCTTTTAATTTAATGGTTAAAAAACAGCGACCATAGATTTCTGATTTTATGTTTATATCATTTTATATTTTTATGAATATAAATATGTACTTATATAAATTTTAAATATTAAAAATTCCTTACAAATTTATACATACACTTAATTATAAATGACTCATTTAATCTTTTCAGTTAAACAACTATCTGGTGAAAGAAAAGTTGCCGCAAGAAATAGCACATTTACAGAGAGAATTAAATATTATGCAAACCATTACAATGGAGACGCATCCGACGAAATCAGATATAGCCATAGTGCAAGACAAGGTAACTTTTTTGTAGAGGTTTATTTAAATTTAATTACAATGAAACACAATGTTTACAAATGTTTACAAACACACTGTTTTTTTTTTGACAATAAGTACTATGTTAAACCCCAAATTCATCTAAGTACCTATAGGAAAAAAGGGCAAACCATTCATACTAAAAAAACCTTTCAGCGTTATCATTACTGAGTGGACCCCAAAATAAGCGTTATCTAGTACTATCTATCAAGCTCCCAAGTGTCATAATTCTTTGAACACTCGTATCCCTTCACCTGCGCCTCGCATTAGCCGTGAAATATTTAGGAAAATTTAATTCTGTTATACAACTTTTTATCTTAGAGTGTTACTACAGAAAAAAATGCATAGTAATTACTTTCACTAAAATTACAAAACAAAAGTTTGGATTCTGTCATATTAATTTATTTTAACATAATGCAATAATGAAATGCAAGTGGACTTTGTATGTTTCATTTGTTGTCTTCATTTATTCTAATCTTAACTGTAACTACTTATTATTAAGATAAACACGAAGTACTTTTTTATGTTAAGTTCACTTGTTAGGTGGCTACCGTCGCCAATAACACAAGCAACAGGTGCTGCAAGTGCATTGCCGACCAATGTAGGATTAAAAATAGAAATTAGATTTTGAAGGGATAGGGAAATGGGCTCTGGCATCCCTTTTTCGCTCACCGAAACACAATAACAAATATCAAACCATATTTAAACCTTTTACAAACTTACAGCGCGTTCACACGGAGACATAAATTTTTAAACCGGACCGATTTTTTACATGATACTCGTACGGTTCAATCACAATATAATTTATATGTATGAGTTTACAAGTGTACACGATTTTAAGATCCAACAAATAACCTAAACTTTACATCCGATTTTGCTTACTGCAATCGGACGCGACACAAGACAAAAAACCGAATACGGTTCAGTAGCAATAGCATTCTAATACATGCATTCACACGAGCGCAGATCCGGTTTTTTACCGAATGCCGCAAAAAACCGTATGCAGCAAGTCGGGTGGCGGCCGCGCATGCGGTGGGGCAGAGAGAGATTGAACGCTTTCTGAACTGAAAACCGTATTGCATATTCACACAGTACACGCACCATTCGGTTTTTTGCAGGAAAACAAAACGTGTCTCCGTGTGAACGTAGTCGAGTTGCTTTTTAGTCTTGTCTTAACGCTAATCTAGCATAAAGCTTTCAAGTAACTCATTAAACTAAGTTATCTATTCAACCTTTTGTATTTTGAAACTGCACCTCGATTTTCTCCGAGGCAATTATGAGAACGCTTTGACTTTAATAAAGAAAAGTAATATTCCTTGTAACATTTATGTAGATTGCAGTCGTGAACGGTGAATTGGAACAGTTGGTGCAACGGCGTTTGGCGACAGCGGGCCCCCAGGAAGATAAACTGGCGCCGTTTCGACAACAAGCGGCCGTCATCAAGCGCAACAAGGAATCGAGCGCTGCCCGCGTCGACGAACTAACTACTGCTCTGAAGGAACACGAGGCCACCTTGGCCGATTTACAATCACAGGTACAGAATACATTCTTGTGCTCATGTTCTTAAGTGATTATTATTAGAATGCTCGTAAATCATATAGATAGATGAATTAATAAAAGAAGTTAAAATTGACAACTACAATATTATAAACTAGCTGGTGCCCGCGACTACGTTCGGGTTGAATATAACACTGAGAAAATATCTGACATATTTATCGGTGTGACGACGGTGGGGCCATTTTTTATATTTTTAAATGATCCTCGGGAAACTAACATGTTACCAGGATAAAAAATATACGTTAATTCAGGTACCTAATAAACTATTTGTTTGCCAAATTTCATCAAAATTCGTTCAGCAGTTTTTGCGTGAAAGAGTTTTCATTCCATGAGAAGATTTTGATTGAAATTTTCATTTGACAGGGAAGAATTATGTTAAGTATTTAACGATTCCCTGTATGAGTCCACCATTGAAGATTAGCAAGATTTTTTTGCAAAATTTTCGAAAATTATAATTCATCTCAGTGATAGAGGTATTGTTTTTTTTTCGTCGTTTGAGTATGGGTTCAGGATGCTAATCTGTGTTTCTCCTAATAGTAAAATTTACGGACTAAGTATCCCATTTACGTGTTCGCAATTAAACTCTTAATGTTTTCTATAGTTCGACATGTTGAGTTCAACATCCGTAGACGAATCGGGTGTCTAATGCCGTCGAGAAATCTCTTAAATGTCCAATGCCGTTAACCTCTACTCACTTCGAGACTTTGCATGGTAGTTAAAATGCAAATCTAACAGAAGTTCATAGTAACCGCGAAGTCCATAATATATGGCTAAAGCTTCTGTTCACATAATGCAATCTTTCGAAACTAGCACAAAGTACTCATGGTTATTAAAATTTTAAAATATCCATGTTACTTTACAGTATTAATACACTAATAATAATAAATACAAAGGAAATATGATTTTATTTTTTGTTGTAGGATTTTCGGATGAATTTTATCCAGAATAACATAAAATCTTACAACAATATTCTGGACAAAAAGTAAAATAATCCATATAATAGATTAGGAATTTAAGAAAACCAAAATCTTGCTAAACAAGTTCATTGTGAAAAATAAGAAGATATTATGAAAAATAATGTTGTAAATATGTACTTATATTAATAATCACTCACTTTAATTTATTGGTAAAAAAAAATATACTAAACAAATTGTCAGATTGAGATAGTATAATAATATGTCGATAAGGCGGCACTAAGTTCGAAAATAAGATTTTACAGTAACTGTAAAATCTTATTTTTAAAAAATAAGATTAAAAGTTACTATTTTGTAAGCAAATGTTCTTTACATAAGTCATTCAGGAAACATACATAAATATAACAGGAAACAACCAAAAATAAAATAAAATATGAAGACCGGTGTAAAATTCAAATCTTTTATTTTTGTACAAAGGGTATAAATATTTTTATAAGAGAAAATATGTCCAGTCCAGCCGGGATTTAATATTTCTCATTTGATTGGCAGATTCGGATTGATAGAAGAATAAATTATTCAAATTTCGTTCATAACTCTGAGGAAAATCTGTTTGTCAAAAACGGACTAATGACAATTTCATGAATAGCTAGCTCGTGTGAAATGGAATTTAAAATTGCAACGGAAATGCTATCAACATTTCTGACAAAGAAAGCGTTTGCTTTATTTAAGAGCAAACTGAGAGGAATGTGTGTTGAAAATAAACTAGAGATAAAATGTCGTTTGCTTGAAAAACATAGGGGATTTGAAATGTTTTAAAAATTACTTTAAATTTTTTTTTTTTGAGATTTTCTCTCTTAAGTATATCCGTAGGCTCAAGACACCGAAGTAGGCTAAAGAATAAGCAATCCCAAGAATTGCAAGGCTGAAACAATCAAAGGAATAATTTTTCATTACCTATTCTAAATTTTACATGTAAATAATAAAAAAAAAAATTCATGGGAGATTTGTCTTTAAATTCAATTTTAAACAGTAAAAAATGGCTGACATATTCACGAACACAATACAAACCAAGATCACAGTTTTACGGATGCAGAATTCTATACTTAGAGTGGTGGGTGGTGCTCATTGGTACATCACAAACTCTGAAATACACCAACATCTCAACATGAACACTGTCAAGGAGGAGATTCGAATGACAGCAGTGGAGTACAGGAAGCGACTGTCCAGACACCCAAATGAACTGGCGGTGCAACTTGTTGCCTTAAAAGATTTGACTTAATGGAGCTGCACAAAAGAGAGTAGCTGGTGTAAAACAAACGGGTAGTCTTCTTGATGGAGAGGGCATTCACAAAAAAAGTTTTACAATAACTTTGCCAAGGAGGTGATCCTACAAACATAGATTGCAAATCGGACATGAAAGAGGGTATACTTACATTCTAATTACACACTTGTCTACTTACTTAATTAACAATAGATAGGTATAAATAATACAGGATCGAGCCTTCGTTACGTCTGAGGCTTAATTGATTATTGGTGTAAGGCTGGAAAGCTTTCGCGCTCTCTCAATCGAGAGAAAAGAGGCGATTGGCAGTCTACAGTTAATTGAAATCTATAGTATTTCTCGGCAGTCTATTGGACAGATATTTTTTTTCTGATTTTCCCATTTCAAATAATCGGTCATTGTGTCGAACACCCAAAGATATTCTGCTGAGATAACAAGCCGTTTCCTTTAACGTTTATCGTCAAAAGAAATGTTTTTTTCAATGTTAACCCACATTAATATTCTAGGTATTAGAATTGTTTTTTACACAATTTATTAATATATTAGAACATTAAGAAATTAATAAAAAAAAATTTGGAATACGTTTAATAACAATAACAATCGAAACAAAAAAAAATATTCGTTTATAATGTAAATTTACAATAATCAGTGTTTCTTACGTATTTATTTTTCTTATTTGTTGTCGAAACCTTCTAAAATTTTATACTGTTTAATTCTTAGGGTTCTATTGATTTGATGCCAACATTGCCAACAACAGTAGCAAGCGATTAGTTAGGGTTAGAGAAATGGTTTCGGGCATCCCTTACTCACTCACTGAAACACAACAGCAAGCACACATGCTGTTGGTGATCTTCTGTATGGGTGTTTTAACTGCCGCCAAACGAGCTGTCCAAATAACTGGAAAACGCACACTGTGTTAATAGTGCCCTGTCACTACTAAATCAAGGTTTAAAGCTTTGAAAAGTTCATTTCGGTAATCGAATCCGGGATCAATGAGCAAGTACCTTAACCACTCGATCAAAGGCTTTTTACATTAACATTTTTAACATAAAAACATGATCGTCTTTTTTTTTCGATTACGTATTCGAAATTTGGTACATACTTCTTCAAACTGAATAGGAGTAAAGAAACATCCTTATTGTTCCCAAGTGTGTGTTGAGTAACAAACATTCATACAATTTTATTAGAAATTTTCCTCATATGTATATGCATATACATGATTATATGGTGCGTTCAGGTAAAGCAGTTGCTCGGCGACGCTGTCCTAAGGGGAGAGGAATTGAAGAAATACGTCAACTCACTGCGCACAAAGAGCACAGTGTACAAGAGGCAACGAGCCAATCTCTCATCATTCAAGGTGAGCACTTCATTTATTATGATAAGTAGACATCCATTTATTTCAATTTGTACGTACCATATAAACGTTTGCACCTGTTACTCACTAAAGGTTGAGGCGGGGATTTTAACAAGAACATTACACATTATCAACACGGCGGACCCGACTGTAGAAATGGCGCTCGTCAATCACAACAAGTTAAAGGTTGACGATGAGGAGACGGAAAGCGAACACAATAAGAATGTGGAACTGGGAAAAAAATCACTACACGACTTGTCACAGGTATAACAATGGAGTTTTTTTACTATGAGGTAGATATGGCAGAAATATATTCCATAAATCATTTTAAGCGTCTATGAATTACTAAAAACCAAAAAATATAAAATATTTTTTAAGCTTTTTTAAAAAGACACATTTACACGAAGCCATTTTCTTAAATACTTACTTATATTAAATAATTCATTTCTTGTATAATGCTTGACCATTCTTCTTATAACTTATAATTTCTTCTTATAACTTCAAAACTCAATAATTCAAAAATCTGACCTGGATCTGTTAATATTGTTTTAGTGCAAAGCTCGGTAACGGATACCTAATTAAATAGAGTAGTTTTCACTTAAAGACGCTAAAGATTGTTTTTACTAAAATGATGTATGGAAAGCGGCCATACCCCCTTTTTTATCTTTACTTACAAAGAACTTAGCGTAAAATTAGCATTACAATATATCAAGTAAAGAATAAAATTACAAATACAAAAAGTTGTTTTTCAATTAGGATTATTATAATAATATTATTATTTCTCTATTTAACTCGTTTCCCCCTCCAAAAGCCAAAATGAGGGGGAGACGGTGTTACCCCCGACAGAAGCACAGTCGGTCGGGGTTTAGGGCGACAAGGACAGAAACCGACGCACGATCCTGGCTGTATCGAGCAACACCGCTCTCTGCATTTGGGCCGGGAGGGAACCACCACGGAATCCCAACCGCTTCAGGTTGTCACTGAGGCTGGTTGGAATCAAACCATTGACGGACAGAACAACTGGGATGATTTCAGCGGAGGCCACAGCCCACATGTCGACAATCTCGTGGGCTAGGTCGAGGTACTTCCTCTTCTTCTCAGTTTCAGCCTTCACTAGACCATCGTCATGCGGGATAGTGACATCCACTAAAAACACCCGCGACTGCTCCCGGTCCATCAACACAATATCAGGTCTATTCGCTAGAATAGTCCTGTCTGTGATGATGGGCCGGTCCCAGTAGAGCTTGGCACGGCCATTCTCAAGGACTGGCTCTGGCGAGTACCGATAATAAGGCATCCTCTGCTCAAGGAAGCCGTATTTCAGAGCGAGCTCCTGATGCAGAATCTTGGCTGCTTGGTTGTGCCTGTGCAGATACTCAGTGTTGGCAAGCGCCGAACAACCGGAGGTGACATGTCGGAGTGTCTCTCCGGGATGGCGACAGGCTCGACATATGTCCTCTGTGCCATCCTTTATGATGTACCTCCGATAATTCCGCGTCTTGACCACCTGATCTTGTATCGCACAGACAAAACCCTCGGTCTCTCCGAAGAGATCACCGAAGCGCAGCCAGTGCACGGAGGCTTTACGGTCAATATGAGGCTCATGAAGAGCCTTGTAAAACCGCCCGTGCAGCTCTTTCTCCTTCCATACGGCCCCCCTGGCAGAGGCGCTCAGTACCACCGGATCCCGCCATTGCTGATCAGACAGGGACAGAGGGGTGAGTCCATTATCACATTCTACGACCGCCCTACGGAGCCCGCCACCCGAATCAGTCAGGAAAAAATTTCTAAGGTTGCACATCTCGCGGTTGTGCATGGTTTTGGCACTTAATAAGCCCCTACCACCACACTTCCGCGGGATGTACATCCTTTCAACTGATGATTTCGGGTGACGCATTCTGTGAGCGATCATAGTTGTGCGGACCCTTCTGTCCAGAGCGTCAAGTTCTGTCTGAGACCATCTGAGCACGCCGAACGTATAAAGGAGAACGGGCATGACCCAGCCATTAAAAGCTCGGATCTTGTTACCCCCTGACAAATAGCTCCTAAGAACTTTTGTCAGGCGCTCCCAAAATTCCTCGCAGACCGACTGTTTCACAACCGTCTCCCTCACACCCAGTGATTCCGACATGCCCAGATATCGGTACGATTCAGTCCCGGAGAGTGACCTCATCTGTCCCGGGCCAACTTCGAGACTTGTCGAACGAATAACCCGACCCTTCTCCACATGGACTACCGCGCATTTGTCGAGCCCGAACTCCATCCCGATAGATCTGCTGAAATCTTCAGTTAATCTCAGCAGTCCCTCCAGACGATGAGCGTTCGGGGCGAACAACTTGAGATCATCCATGTAGAGAAGGTGTGACATCTGATGGCCTCCCCTCCGAAACTGAAAGCCCATCGCTGAATCCTCCAAGACAGTACTCAGAGGATTCAACGCCAGGCAAAACCAAAGTGGGCTCAGACAATCACCCTGGAAAATACCCCTACAGATCCTTATCCGATCAGCCGCACCCGTCATCCGCTCACCGGAAAGACTAAGCATCGTACTCCATTGCCCCATACATGTCTCAAGAAAGTGTCGAGCCGTACTATCCACTTTATACAACTCGAGGACCCTCAAAAGCCACGTATGGGGAACCGAGTCAAACGCTTTTTTATAGTCAATCCAGGCAGCGGAGAAGTTTCGACGGTTGCGTTTAACCAGTCTGCAAACAGCCGTGTCAATGAGAAGCAGCTCCTTGCTACCGCGACTACCGCCCTTACATCCATTCTGAGCCTCCGATATTATTATTATTATTATTATTATTATTAATTAGGATTATTTTTTGGGATGTACCTACAAAGTCTAAACCCCTCTCTAACAAAAATAGCTAAATTTCACATAGATGGCTCGGCTAACCTAACTTATCAATGCCGGATATTCTCGAATATCTTGGATAACATTTGTATTTAATTATATAATTTGGCTTAGAAGACGTTAGTTCTTTTCTATGGATAACCTTCTATTCTTTTCTATAGACGTTTTTAGCTCTTTTCGCGATGAGTAATATTTCATCGCAATCCCAAATTGATAGCTCCTTCGAAAATCATTTCGAAAATATATATTTTGTGGCATGAGATGTGGTCACGTGACCTGAATCGGTCAAGTCTTTCAGAAGTTATACGACCACTTACCAACGATTTTAGTAAACTACGCGACGACGGTGTACTTGAGATTTCTGGCTAACAAAATTTCGCAGCACAATACGTGTCAAAATAGTTAATGTCAAATATTTATTGAGGTTTATACGACAAACAAAAGCACTCTTAGGTATAGCCAAAGTCACCTCGTCTGCTTAACAATAATGGCCGTCATTAAAATATTCATCGTAAAAAAATGTTAATCTGGCACAATTGGTGGTATTACGCAAATTTTTAGATAAGACCTCTTTGTTATTTGATTAGCACGTCGTGAAATGAAGAATAAGTTCTCTCCAGAGGTTTCTAACCTTTTATTGTATTGGTTTGGTGCCTGCGGCTCATCCGCGTCTGATAAATCAAAAGTTTTGTAATAAAAATCCATTATCGGCTAAATTTTATGATGAACTATAAAAACGATTTTAAGGATTTAAATAGTTTTCACCTTATATTACTTTATCAGTAGATCTACATATTGCCTAGTAATCGTAAAATCCATTTTCTTTATTTGTATTCATAAGCCTAAATACATTTTCACTATATTCATATGGATTATCATTAATTTTCAATAATAAATCAAATTAGTATGAAAATTAATATTCATCCTTTGCAGCACTTCTTAAGGGGAAGCAGATAAAATATTTAGCCCTATACTCCAGCGGTAAAACTATTGCAACAACAAAATTCCTGATAAATCGGTTTAGTGATACGAGTATCACAATAAAACGGTAACATATATACTGAGTTATTTTATCCCATCAAATTAGGATTATTTTCTTGATGATGATTTATTTATTTTTTAACTCTCCTTTCAATAAATCCAAATATATTTAAGAGTATAATTATTCTATAGGTTATTGCTTTTTTTAATGTTAGCGATATAAAACTTTCATGTTCAGTGGCCAAGAATCCTAAGAAAATGCATATAGATTGAGTTTAAAAAAAAAACATCTTAAATATAAATGTTAATTGGCATTCGTAATGTCGAGCGAATTTTAATTTGATAAATTACTCAAGTTCGACTTTATAATATAAAAAGTGCTTTAGGTAGAACTTAACTATCCTAATTAGAAAATAAAAGATACGAAATTTCAGTTGGTAGCGCAAACAGCTCAGAAACTTTCTCAAGTGCGTCAAGAGATTCAGCCGCTCGCAGACAAAATCAAACCTGTGAAGGAGGAATTTCAAACGATCCAACAACAATACGAACAAAAAAAACGTGTATACGAAGCGACCTCTATCAATATAACATCCCAAATGGAACCCCTCAAGAATCAAGTGAAAGAGTTGACTGACCAGCTGAATAGTAAGGAGGATGAATGGAAAAACTTGAGGCAAAAAATCACAAAGGCGGAAAGTTTGCAAGAAGTCGTAATGTTTGAAATGAAAAACTCAATGCAGTCTCCGAGGAAACCTTCGAAAATGGAGGCCATGAAGAAAAAGGTGAACGATATACAGCAAGTTGTAAAAAACTTAGAAGAGGTAATGCTCGTAACAGTTTAACGATTCTTTTGTTTACGAAAATTTGCAAGTTTTTAATGGATTTATTTGCTTTTTTTTTATGAAAATGGGCTCCCTGCCTTTAATCTTATGCATCAGAAGAGATGTGCCGCTGAAAGACAAAACATACCTATACAAGTTTTTCTAGTCCTTTATAGCCCTTTTCCCGATCCCTTCACAATCCCTTCTACGGTCGGAGTGCATGTCGGTCGGAGTTATGGGATGCCAAAACCCATTTTCCCATCTTCTCTTAATTCTCAATTCCTACTACGATATCGGAGCAAACTTGTGGCGTTGCTTGTGTTATAGGCGACGGTAGCCATCTATCAAGCGAACCGTCAGCCTGTCTGACTACCTTAAAATAAAATAAAAATTCATGAATTTGCGTTTTACTTTAATGAATATGGCATTGTTGAACTCTTTTTCATTTTATAGAAGTTGTCTGAGATGTTAGCTATCAGTTTATTATATTTATTAGATTCGATGGATTGTTTTAGGAACAGCGTACGATAAGTGCTCGTCAGGGAGTTGTCGAGGAGCAGACTCGACTGTGGGAGAGCACTCTTCAGCTTCTGCGTTGTAAGATACGCACTAGGTCCGTGCCTGCAGGCAGACAGGAGCGGTTACATATCACACAACATTCCCAAATGCTTACTCTATCGTAAATAAACATTGAAAAATGCAAAATTTTTTAATATAATATGCAATAATTCTAAATAGAAACTAAGTAGTTACTTAATTTGAAATTATGTTAATAATGTCCCGCAGAGTCGCTATAATTATTATCTGTCTGCCCTTCTTGATGACCCACCAAGTTGACCATTTTGTTCTATATAGTTAAACAAATTAAAGCTTTTACACAAAATACCCAATTTTCATTATTTTACATTTTAATGAGTCCTTTGAAATACTCTACGCAATTACACTTGGTAATTAGGTAACTGCGAGATACAATTTCGTGTTTTGAATTGTTTTCTCGAACATCTCACATATTATAAATAATGATATCGTTGATCGTTGTTGTCGTTGTGCACGCTAATCTCAGTTACGGCTTAACCGATTTTAATGCGGTTTTTACTGATACATTTTAGCAAGTATCCTATAACGTTTGTTTGTTTCATCCAAATCGATTTATGAACAAAAAATTACACGTTATTCCGAATACCACGCGTACGAAGTCGCGGGCACAGGTACTTTGTAAATATAATTAAGTATTATTGTTTTAGCAAAAACAAGGTAATTTAAACACTGTTGGCGAGTTCTATATCAAGTTGACATTTATTTCTATCACTTCCAGGCTTGTTGGCATCTCATCTATTTTCATAAATAAATTGGTATCCTAGAAAAAGTTAGGTTCCTGTAAGATTTTCAAAAAACGAACTACAGTGCGTACGAACTCGTAGGTACAGCTAGCTACATAATATATTTAGTTGAACATTTTTTTCCATTGAGCTAGAGTTGTTGCTGCTAGCTTACCACCAGGTGAGGTATCGGTCAATCGCTATCCCGTATATAAGTAAAATAAGAAAAAGTTTATTAATCGCATACTGAAACAGCAAACCTTCTATGCATATTAAAGTAGATAATTGAAATTTATGGAAATTTATATACGCAATTACACAGTCATATTCAAATAGATATGTTGGTGAAACCAATTTTATGACCGCATTATAGCGTACCCTAAACCTTAACGATCTATACCCTTACCTCTAATGTGACTCATCAAAGCAATAATTTTTAATCGCCCTCGGCTACCTTTAGTTTATCTCAACCCCTAGATTATAATTAGTATAATGAATATTTCACAACATTTGGAGAGGGTGGACGGTTGGATTTGGAATGAATTTTAATTTGATTCTAAGAATAATCTTAAACCCTTGAACTAAACTCTTGAAATAATGCAAATTTACGGCTCTGATACCTCCGAATTCAAAGTGTCTAGCAGGATAAGCGAACATCAGTGCCCCCCAAGAGATATCTGGCCACTCCTTTTAGTGGAGTACTGGCAAGACATAAGGACGCTGTATGCCTGATATCAGACCTCGATCTTCGTTTGTTTTTAGTTATTCGTGTTAATGTAGTAAGGTATTACTTAAACCGTAATTTTAGCTAAACCAAGCAACTATAATAGAGACTAGAATAGTGAATATTTTTTTGACACTGTCGTTAAACTTGTAATTAAAAATCTTGATTTTATTTTTCCTTCCATTTTTTTCGGAACTTATCGCAGAGGTACACCTACTGAAAAAATTACATTAATCAGCTGACAGTTTATCCAGCTAAGAGTTGAAGAGAGTGTTGCAAAGGGAAAAAAATCGCTCTTGAAAGCAGCCATAAAGTAAGTAGTTGGATTCAGTGCGCTAAAAGTTTTTAACTGAGCCAGATTTACATTTACTTAGTAGACTATCGTAAAGGTTTTCTCAGGTGGGAGCCTTGCATGTATATTGGATAAGGTTGTTAAATCGGCCTCGCCGTTACATAGTCCCCACGCGCTGGCGCTGCCGACTTTATGACCCCATTGTTTTTTTACTGCTGATAATCCCTTCATGTTTAAATTTTTACTACAATCGTGACGGTTGTTTAGATTTAATATGTTCTTTTATTCATCGACTGAGCAAAACTATGGGTACCATGGGTAAACACTTGGCAATTCTACAGAAATCCTAGAAAGCATATAGGCTATATATAATTTTATGTAGGTAAGTCGGTTGGTCCGGTTAGCTGTAATACGTTTAATAAAAAAATGTATGGTCCAGTCAGCTTTACTATTTATTTGTACCAACACTAAACAGCGAATCTGTTTGGTGCTGCCAGCCAACCTGCGTATAAAATTCACTATAGCTTTTGCTTGGGTTAATTTATAATTTATGTTATACCCTATCAATCAAGCTGTTTCCAACCATACACATTAACAAAATATTTAAACATTAACATTGTGATACGTGACTTTAAACTTTAATATTATTAATATTATTAATTTATAAACTTTAAACTTTATTTAGATTATCCTCAATTCACCAAAGAGTTATTCATTGCCAAATCTTCTGATTTGTATACTTAATTCACCTTCGTATCTAATATTAGTAGTACTTATATACGAGATCATTTGACTATTCTGTTTTATTAGTATAATAGTAAAAATCAAGTAAAAATGCGTAATTGAAATTTGACAAAATAGACGAGAAGCATACTGTTTTGGAAGAGGCGTATTGTAACAATAAAAACACATCTTATTCCATTATAGGGCTTATGGAAAATAAAATCCAATGACATACATGAATTTCTGATCTCAGCTCTGTATACAAAATTTTTAATTTTATTCCAGACTGCAGTGCGGAACCTTTAGATATCCACGTTACTTTAATTACTGGCTTTGTTATTTCATGAATAAACGGTAGGTATCTGTTTATTTACCATCAGTTCGTCGGTAGATAACTAAGTCTTTGAAATGGGTATCTTAATTGAAACGTATAAACGACCCTTGTTGGATAACAATTAAGTGGCCCCAGGTACACATTTATGGTTAAGTACACAATCGAGGCTTTGTCAAGGTCTTAGCGATGAGTAGTTGCGTTTTGATTAACAATTGGGATCATTCTTTTTAAAAAACAATAGGTGTACAATAAAAAAAATGCACGAAAATAATAGGTCGGATAATCCGACCTATTATTTTCGTGTCCATTTCGCCACAGCTGTATATATATATATAACTACGACAAATTCCCCTACTTGTATAATGTTTATTTTTAAATCATTGCGTTGCTTTCTCTTAAATAAAATTTAAAAAAACGCTAGGTACACGACAACTCCTACAAAACCAAGCGGTTAAAGGGCTAGAGTTGATACTTAGATGAATGATTGGTCTCGTGAATGACAAATCATTCATCTAAGAGTTTGATATATAAGATTGTAATACAAACTTTATTTAACGAAATTTGAACTATCAAGAAAAGGAGTTCAATACCTAAGTTTTGTAAGGAAATCAGGCCGTCGTTGTATTTTCCTTTTAACGATTGAAACTTGTACCATTAGGCAAGAAGGAATTTAGATGTTACTAGGAAAACATCGTGTAATTTGTTAATGAGGTTTCATACTTTTCAAGATCCTAAGAGAGCTCTTCCTACACCCATCTGTTTACCAGATGAAAAGTAAATTTTATCAATTTGTTATCTATGAGAAAATAAAATCGCTATAGTATTGCCTATTAATGGGTGATGTGCGACAGAGAAGGTTGATATACGAGGACAGTTTGTGGTAGTTAATGTATATTATTAAATCTATAAAGTCTTAAGTATATATAAGCACAGTGTATCAGTGTTTATAAGAGGATATAACTTTTCCCGTCAACTTTATTAACGTGATATAATGTTTAGGTGACGGCAGAGACGCTGTCAGACGCCGCATGGTATACATTTTTGAGTTAATTAAATACCAAGTCTTTGACAATATTCTTCGTCACGCAGCAACAGTAACATTATTTCAAAGTGTGCCATTAATGAAACCGTGCTTGTTGCAAACACTAATTGACTGTATAATTAGTTAAGCTGCTTTCGCGTGTGATTTTATACTTAAAAATTTTAAACTTAATGTACTTCATGTTTTGATTTATTATAATTGCCTCGTAAACAATATTAAAGAAATTTGAGTTAAAGGCTTTAGTCGCATGTCTTTTTTATAATAATTTCTCTAATTATGTTTTTTGATGGCTCCTGTGTCCTAAATTTATACTAATATTATAAGATTTGTATTTTTGTATGTTTGTAATAAATAAACTCAAAAAATACTGGACTGATTTTAAAAATTCTTTCACCTATAGAAAGCTACATTATCAGTGAGTGAGTTTGTTTATTACGCTTTCACGTCTTAACTACTCAACTGATCATCATGAAATTTTCTAACAAACGTTGACAGGGATATAGAAAAGGACATAGGACACCTTTCATTCAGAAAAAGTACTGTTACCGAGGGATTATAGAAAAATATTGAACGCATGATAAAAATATATAAACAATGAAGTTCTGTACTGTAGTTCTGTAGTTGGTAGAATGCAAATGTTTTTTTGTCTCATCTACTGACCAACTAGCTAGTCTAGCATTAAATTACCAGAAAGGAAGCGGAGCAGGTTTAACAGGAAGCGGCTGGATGCGAAGCGCAGAGTACTTATTGTGTGTGGTGGCGAGCAAAATCAAAATCAAAATATTTATTTAGTACAATTAAGTTTCTCTACAAGAAACTCTTACGATCGTCATTACTAATTTAATTTTTCCAGGGGCCTTGGGGGAGGCCTATCTAGAAGTGGAGATCCCACTTAAAATGTGTTATTAACTTAATTTTAGTGACTTTAAGTTAGGGAGACTAATCTAAAGGCGACATTGACTAAATACTTTTTTTTGTAATAAGACAATGTGTTCAGCCTATAAAGCTTTTTTTTTGTCTTTATTCTAAGGTATATAATTTATTATATTTGTACACAGTCTGTTTTTAATATTGAATATATTTTAAAAGATAACACAATATAAATAAAAAAATACAACTACAAATGAAATTTCAAACAGAAAATTTATAATCTCGCAAATATTAATTCATTTTGACCCGCCATTTCGCTTGGCATTTTCTTATTAAGTAGGGATTATTTCGTCTTTCCGGCACCGATATCACTTGTAACATTCATTGGTAAGCTTTCGCTTTAATAAACAGCCTGATGGAGCTTTTCTACAATAAAGCACGACAGACAGACTGACGGTCGGCAGAGAACCCCTTTGTTAACCGTGGTACCATTACATAGTCCCATTGATGGAACTGTAGCAAATATTTTTTGCCGTAGTCCCATTAATTGTACGACGAAGTTTTATGTTTTTCCATGGTTCCACTGAGGGTACTATGGCAATTAAAAACCTATATGTGAGGACATTGACGAGCAACATTTAGAAGAATTGAAATGATCTTAAGATTTTCTTCTTTTTATTTTTTTGTGGTTTGTCTTTGTCAAATGATCGATAAAGTACCAAGGTTTTCAGCATTCAACGCGTTATGGCACCACGAGATGATTAATCTATTCTATGAAGACGTTGAAATAAAAAAAAAAAGGAAATAAATTATCACACAGCAGATATTAAAACGTGAGTATGAAGATACGGGTAGGTCCACCGCGCCACCGAAAACCTCAGCTTCTTACAAAATTGTCGGAGAACTTTAAATTTCGTGTCGTCATTAATATGAAATCTGTATTACGCCCGTCGTGAGCAGACACTTCTCTAATGACTTAGACGATCCCTTCAAAATCCCTATTGTCAAAAACACATTACTTATCCTCGTAAAATTGAAAATGTAACTCACAAGAGGCGAAGGTCGATCGCGGACGCTGTAACGTTTTAATGAAAGGAGCCTTACGGTACGTCCCGTTAAATTTTAACAATAATCTCTGTTAGGTGCCGACCAACGTATGATGGAAATAGCATTTTCATTTTTATATCTTTACTAGCGACCCGCTTCCGGCTTCGGACGGGTGCAATTTTTTTCTGCAAATTATATTTAAAAATCTTCCTCGTTTAACGCTTTTTCCATTAGTAAGTCCGCAGGAGAATCCGTTTAGTAGATACATACATACATACATACATACATACATACACACACACACATACATACATACATACATACATACATACATACATACATACATACATACACACACACACACACACACACACACACACACACACACACACATACATACACACACACACACACACACACACACACACACACACACACACACACAGACATACATACATACATACATACATACATACAAACATACATTCATAGATGTATGTATGTATATGATATGCGATTGTTTCATTTCATAAATACGTTTATGTCAGCCTTATGGCAACGCCCGGAGCCCGGGGTGCTATATTTGAATTAAGGCTGTATTGATATTATTTCTAAAACAAAACTTTACTAAATTGCGTTCTGAATGAAAGATTAAAGTAGTCCGATATCTTGTTTTATTCAGCTTTGTATTCTTAAAGCTAATCGCATTAAAATTTATTCATGACTTTATAATATTTAAAAGATATCTTTTAAATATCTTTTAAATGTTATTAATAATGTGGCAGTGAAAATTATTAGAGAAATAGACGTGTGTGGGATACAGAGGTTTCTATGTTATTAAGATAATATTTACCGAATTATACACTTCAGTTAATTTTATTTATAAGTTACTTATAGGAAGGGATAGGGAAATGGACTCCGGCATTCCTTCACAAATCACTCACAGAAACACAAAAGCACACATGCTGTTATTTCACGGTGGTCTTCTGTAAAAGAGTGGTCTTTGTATATTCAGAGCACAAATGTATTAAAAATTATAAATAATAAATATGGGCCATACAAGTAAAATGAAAAAAAAAAAAATCCTTAGCAACTAACAATTATAAATGATCTTTTGTAGAGCATTCTATTAATAGGTTTTTGTGAGGTTCACCCTTGACTTTTATGAGGGCTTGTCTATGAAAATTGGTTTTGTCTATTGACAATCGACTGTTATCAATAAACATCAATTTGCTTAATGTTTGTGAGCTAAACTGTTTCCACGTTGGATACAAACAGTTAATTAAAGCGTAGCTGAAACGTTTTAGTTAATTACATCGAATCGGTCGTAAAATTGTTTTGTTAGATTCGTTACATACAAAGTTGATTAAGGTTGTACTACTTTGGCAGATTTGTGCTAAAATTGTAATATTCCACAAAGTTCAACTGGAAGTTCTACTAGTTGAAGTAATTGGACAAAAACATTCCGATTATTTCAACTATAAAGTTGAAATGATTGGTATGTTTTTGTCCAATTAGTTCAATATAAAAAACATAAAATGTATTATTTAATTTTACTTCCAACAAAAAAAAACATAGATATTTCAACTTTACCATAACTTAACAAAGTGACATAATTTAATCAATGACTCGAATGAAAACATTCCAAAAACAGAGGTATAGTTATCTCGCCATTAACCAACAGCATTTGCATGTCCATTATGATAGTGTCATTATTCTTGCTTCCTTTTACAATAACAAATACAATGGGGACACATTTGGCAACATATTATGACATTTTGTCATGAAGCGAGTGTGAAAATAATAAACCAGTCTCTTAAAAAACTTTTTTCATGACTTATTTACGCTTTCAAGTTTTGTTAACTTTAACTTTCTTGCGAAGTACAACTTTACGACAAACTTAAAGTTTCAGACTCAAACCATTTCAACTTAAAAGACACAGATTCAAATATGAAATTTGTCACACAGACAATTAATATTTTTATTCTGAAAACAATTATAGATAAAGGGTCCTAGCTAAGATGCAAACGCTTCGTTCGTTGTCAATATTAAAATTGACAAATCCGGTTCTAGTATGTATATCTGGAACGTATATTTCACATGTGTCTTACGTGCCCCTGTGTCTCTGGAAAAAAATTCAGCAGTTATATATCATATTATACCCCTCTTGGGACTACTGAGATCCACCCCCCATTAGTAACTCAGAGTCTAATATATTAAGGGCCTCTTTCACAATGTGTCAAGTAGGCTAACCGCCATTTGAAGTCAGCGGTAACAGGGAATGAAGGAGATGATATACCTTTGTTTGTACGGTAAAAGTCCCAAACATTAAAAAGAAGAAAATAATAAAAAAAATTCGCCTATCGAAGGATGCACTAAACCGAGTGCATAATTTAATAAAACATAAAATTATTTCTAAAGTAACTAATCAACACTTTACTTATAGTTGGTGAAAGAGGCCCCAAGGACATAAGAAATAAAATAAAAATATAGCTCTATGATACTACTAATGTTATAAATGCATAAAGTTTGTGAGGATGTCCATACATTTTAAGCGTAAGTGTATTAGGAGGATATGAGGATGCGTAAGTTTGCGTATGTTTATTACTCTTTCATGCAAAAACGGCTCATCACATTTGGATGAAAATTAGCAAAAAGATAGTTTATTACCTGGATATAGGATACCTTTTATCTTAGAAAAATATTAGATTCTAAAAATATCAAAAAATGTGCCAACATCGTTATAGCGATAAAGAAATCAGATATATTATTAGGTGTTATATTTTACATTACATGCGGAGGAAGCCGTGTTCACCAGCTATAGAAGACAATATTTTTGTCGCGAACGAAGCTATTAAAATCTTTTTGCAGGAAAACAGATACGAATCACTGAAAACTTATTGTCCTCCAAAAAAATGCTCGTTGAATTCTCTGTGTTACTAAAAGAACTCTTTATTCGCACTTCATGGACAGAATGTCCTCTGTGTCAGTTTAATCAGTGGTCAACGATTTCACAGGCCACAATGTAGGTTTTAAATTTCTGATCAGGGGTCAAATTGTAAGTAGGTACATTGTTGTATTGACTCTGATATGTAATTAAATATTTGGATAACTGGAAACTTGAGTGTATGCAGCAACAAATCAATTTTCAATCTAAATTTTTCGTGGGAATTTTAATTAAAGGCGAAAACACTCTAGCTTATTATTAATTAAAACGTACTCCCTTAATTACACAGACGCAAATACCACAACCAGACAAAGACCTCCCCTGTGAATAGTAAGCTTAACAGATATACCTTAAAATCTTTGATAAAGATATTCGTAGCATTAAGTATAAGAACCTGAATGATGTACCTCTACCTACTAAATCTGTCATACTCTGCAGTAGAACTACTTGATTTTTTTTTGTCCAATCTGTTTTATCGTAGTAATAGTAAAACTGTTTGGACTAACCCATTAATGTGGTAATTGAAATAACATGAGTTTAAAGAAAAAAAAAAAAAAAAAAAAAAAAAAAAAAAAAAAAAAAAAAAAAAAAAAAAACATTCGCAAAAACTCCTGACTATTCGCCTTTTTATAGAAACAAAAATATTCGCCTTTCTTAATAAATATTTCTAGTAAACTGTGCTTTAAAGTAATAAAATAATATATTCACATCACTTGCCAAATATGGTTCGAAATTTGCTGATACGGAAACTTTCGTCTTGTCTTCGTAGACAACGTTGCCAACATCAACAAAATTGGTCTGAGAATAAACATTAGTTAATGTATTTTATCGTTTGAGTGGGAGTATGCGATAGTCACATTATTAAGTAAATTGTATTTGTATAATACAATTTAATGTATACTGCATTATGTTTCTTAATATATAGAGCTATATGTGGTAGTATATATAAATCAAGTAACTACTACTATTCGTAGGTCTTCATAGGGTGTTCCCAGCTAGCATTCCTGGTCCGTGAGAGGCTGTGCTCACTTAATACTTATGCATACCAACGGTTAATGCTTGGTGAAGAAGTGGAACTTTTCGTTTTAGTTAGGAAACTCATTACCAAACTGTCAGCGGTCCAAAGTACAAGCAACTTTAGTATAATGACTGACACCCGCGCTAAACTTCGACCCGGGAATGGGGCTAAACTCTTGAGTGGAACCACATCGTATATTTGCTGTTTCGTTATCGTCGCCTACCGAAACCTCTCTAGGAATATATTTACCCCCGTTACCATATAACATGTTGAGATTTTTTGTTGTGTTTAAAAGAAATCTATTACGAAAATTCCAGGGTTAATTTAATCAATTTTTTTTATGTGAAGGTCAGCAGACAGGCTAACGGTCCATTTAATGCTGCAAGGCCTACGGTCACAGAGGCAAAAAGTGGATTACTCGTGTGCTACGGTCGTTTTTAAACGCATGCAAAGCTGTGGGTGTTGCAAGCGCGCTGCTGGCCTTGGAAAGATAAAAGATAAGGATGGGGATAGGGGAAATAGCACACGTGTTGTTATTTAATACTTCTGTAAGAAGCTGTTATTGCCACCAGACGGTTTTTTTAAATAATTTAGCTGCCACCTTAACCTAAATACATGGACATACCCTGGAGAGTATTCTTCTAAATAATACATTATAAAATTTAATTCTTATATGTACCTACTTAATATTATTATTATTTTATTTTTATTTTTTAATTGTTTGAAAATAGTATTTACTTACCTAAATATGCATTCTAACAAAATTATGACCAGAAGTGCATATTTTAAAGACATTAATAATCTTCACAAGCTACCTGTGAGCAATTGATGAAAGAGCGGGCTGATAGTGAGGCCGGCATAGAATATTTGGTCAAGCAAAACTCTCTGCTCAGGAGCGAGATGTCCAAAATGCATGTTGAGCTGACAAGCATCCGCCGGAGGACAGAGATGACCTTCAGGGAAAACTTGATAAGAGTTGAAATTATTAAGTATTTTGAAAAGGAAACTGTACACCAAAAACAAAAATCTAATTAGTGAAAAGCAAAAACTAACTAGCGAATTAGGTAGTAATAAAGACCAATTAGCACATTATATTATGAAATATGGCAAACAGATATATCAACTTCAATCAGAAGTTGAATCTTAATAAAAATTATTTATTAGATATTACGGTTAAGTATAATGCAGCTCAAAGTTACATACAAAATTACTCTCAGTAATTTGATCAATAACTTAGTAAATATAATCAGGAGAAGTTTGAATAGTTAACCTCCTCCAATAACTATAAACAATATTCATTTCAGAGCGAAAGGCCGGTGTCCATGAGTGAGCTGACTGAACCAGCTGACAACAAGTCTGTTCGCTTACAACGGTCTTCGATGCTGAAAAATTGTACAGAAATTTCGAATAGGTTGATATTGTATTGCGATGAATTAGGAAAAAATATGAGTCACATTAGATTTAGATTTACATAAGACGCGACTCCACAAGATAAGTAATTCTTTTATGGGTCAATGTATACGGTTTTATAATAAACTGCCTGAGATGACTAACGCCTTATCTATAAATAAATTTAAAGGTGTCATTAAAACCAAACTGATTTTTTAAGCGACAATGAACCCTAGATTTAAAGCCTGGATTCGGAGCTTATACTATGTTTAGTATTGTATATGTACTATGATTTTGTTTGTATTAAGTGTACCTAATTGTTGTAATTTTATATTGTAAAGATGACAAAAAGAATAGTATCCTGAGTTTCTTTCGGGGTTTCTTCGCAGGATCGTCATCTTGGCTTTTTTCCGAAACCCTAGTAAATTTAAATTTAAATTTATAATGACGATCATAAAAGTTTCTTGGAGAAATCTAATTGATAAATAAATATTTTGATTTTGATTTTGATTTTGATACTGCTCTCTCACTCACTTGCTCTCGAACGCACGAACGGATTGCAACGCGAACGGCCATGTATGGCCATAATGTAAACACTCATTGCCCTTGACGTTGCCACAGCAGTATTTAAGGAAATAATTACGACAACGCGAGCGGCAATGTCAATGACCATATGTAAATGGGGAATATAGTGCGTGTGGCAACGGCAACGATTTTCACAAATGGAAAGAAGGATAAACTAGAGAGGTTGGTATATATGAAAAAAGAAGCCGGAAGCGGGTCGCTAGTAGTAAATATACAAATATTATAATTATATCATATCTATATAATGTTAATAATTTATCTCCTAATATTATAATTGAGAAAATTAATGAGAAAATAGTATTTGTACTCTTTCACGCAAAATCTAATGAATAAATTTTTATAAAACTTTACCGATAAGGTGACTACCTTATCGGTCAGAATAAAACTTCTCCTTCTCCTCTCCGCTCCTCCTCTCTTCTCTTCTCTTCTCTCTGATGTCTGAATCTCATCTTTATAACTACTAACCAAAAATTGGTTCACAAGCAAATGAGATAAAACCACTGTCCTGACCTATTTATAGATCGATGTTATATCTTTTTAATTGTAATTATCTAGTCATTTTAGAGATCGTGATGATACCCAAATTCTTTGTGTTAAAGTGTAACTACACTTATGTAAACACTAACACATTAAAAAGCCATTTATTTGTGTACTTAAAAGGAAACTTCCTTTCACACAAATAAATGGCTTTTTAATTAATACTAAAATAATACTCATTTCGTATTTGGTTGTGAAATATTGAACATTCATCTGCGTCCAGTTGGCTTTTAAAGATGGAGCTTTGAAGTAAACTGGCGCGAGTATTGTTTGCAAATTGAACAATGAGACAATTAGAAGACGAATCTCTACAAAGACATTGTGCTGAACACCACCCTATAGCTTTTCGTTTCCTTTGTATATAGCTGCTGACTTATCGTATCCGAGATATTTGACCTACACAATATAAATTGTCGTTTTAATAAATATTTAAGATAGATAATGATATAATTTGATCTATGGAAAATTAATATCTTTATACTCATTCGATTAAAAGGAAAAAGTACCTTTTATTCAAAACCTTGTTTTTTTTTCGTGGGAAAATCTGCGAACCAGATCCCCACCAACCATGGGGGAATGGGTGAGGTATTTGGGACTTCTACCCACTAAAACCCCACGGTGTTTCTTCGCGCCGTCTATGGGTCTGCCCAGGTTGGGGGACGTTAAGACACGCTACCTTCTCCTCCTGGCAGACGAGGCCCGCACACTCTGCCGCCCCCGGGCGAAGCGACACAGGCCGCCTATTCTCCACCTCTCGCAGCGGGCAGTCAGCGAGCGGCCTCACTTCTAAAGCACCCCATAACCTCTTCTCTGCGGCACTACCTACAGCAGAGTTGGAGGCCGCTTCCACCTGAAACTCTCGGACAACCTCTGCTCGTGTAGCAGCTCATCTCTACGGCATTAAGGGTGGGCGGCCCAAAGGGGGTGTCCATCTGACATTTCCACAGCACAGAGCCCGAGAAACGGGCTCCACCTCGTGATGCCGTCTCAGAAGAGTTACTAAGCTGGGTGGCGAGGCTAGGTGTTCACTCTTCCGGACGACTGCGGAGGGCGGTTACTAGGCCGGCTCCCGAAACCGGTATTCTGCCACAAAGCCACGATTGCGGTATTCTGCCAGGCAGTCCTTCCCTGCCGCAGAGCTCCGTCTTCGCGTGCATTTTTTTACACAAAATGTGGATTCTTACTATTATTATTTTTTACATCAAGGTCGACAGACCGGTTGACGCACCCCTTTGATGATGGCTACCGTCACTTAGCAACGCCACAGATGCTGCAACTGCTCTGCCAACTACAGTAGGATTAAGGATAAGGAGTTGGGAAGATTCCAAGATTTCAATTAGCTTTCTTTCTCGTACAACTCTTGTATGAGTATACGAATAAAAGTAGACTGTTATGTAACCAGAAAGTTAAATTATCGTTCGTGATACTAATTACCTTAATCAAAGTAAATTCTGTTTGTAATGGATGAAAAAAATAAATTATGATAATGGCCTTGAGAGAGCGAAGGCGTTGCGTTCGCTTCATGACATGAATGAATCTAGCTCACTAATTAACGTTCCCTTATTAAGACACCACAACGGTCTTCTCTTTCATCTTAATAGGTCGTCTTGTTTGTAATTTCGGCTTATTAATGCAATAGCTTTTAAATATATATTTATATATTACTAGCAGGTGCCTGTGACTTCACCATCATGTAACCACCAACCATAGTTTTGACTGACAACCAGTCAGTCGCTCTTTTTATTTTTTTATTTTAATATGAAAAGTCTTAGACATTAAGATTTTTCCACAATTTGACTGATTAGGCTGTCACTGCGCCGAAAAATATATATCGATAAATTGTGTATATTATAAAAAAACCACATATAATATGTTTTCTATTTCTCAATATTTATAAATTGTCACCTTCACAGTGATCAACCATTGGATATAGTATTTATTTATATCGCTGCCCGAGTCTGTTCAAATCTGGGAAGCAGATTTTGAAAAGGCTTTCCTTAAGTGATTCATTAATAATCGCTGCTCAAAATAAAATATTTTTTACTAATTAGTTCATAAAAAAACCATAAAAAATAATTAGTGCATAAAAAATAAACAAAATAAATCACTAACAAGTTACTACGTATGAGCAAAACTCGAAAACGGCTGGACCTATACAGCTATTTTTTTTTTCCAAATATTCGTTCGTAATTATAAAATTAATGCACGAAACCGACAGGAGTACTAGTCTTTTTCGCCTAGTAACTGAACTTTATAATTTGTGTTCTGTAGTGAATGCGCATCACGTAATAGACGAAGCAATCAGAGATACGTAACATTAGGAGGTTTATTTGTCTCGCGTAATCATAGGAAAATGTAAGGTACGGCGGAGGGTTGCGTGTGTGTTGCTATTATTTCCGCTTGGAGCCTCACCTTGCTTGATATGGAAAGCCCGATAAAGAAACTGACGAGTAAATTTGAGGCCGTGACCTTGGCTTTTACTTTGATATCGACTTTCGTATATGGAGGTTACTCACCAGTGCCAGTGTCAAGCGTTGCGAGTAAATCAAGAACCAACGGCTCGACGTCATAAAATCTACTTAAAAGCTTTACAAGATGAAATAAATTAATGTAAATAGAATGCTTGTTAATTTTAAATTAAATAATTTTAATTTTTTAAATAGAATGCTTCTTAATTTTTGTTAATAATAATTTTAATTGTAATATTTACCTTTTTTACAGTTTCTTTCGGGGTTTCTTCTCAGGATCTTCATCATCTTGCCTTATTTTTAGAATCTATTTCATGAATAAATATATTGATTTGATTTTTGTGGTATTTTTCCATGATATGGTAACCTTGATCTGATGCTGCAGCATCAAGTAGTCAGCGCGACACCCAACTCCTCAGGAACTTACAGCTGATATGGTTATACACTTATAAAAAGGCAAATAAATGGTTTGAATTTGAAAAGGTGACGGTTCACTTGATGGCAAATGGGTCTACCATCAAGCGCTGTTGACAAAAGTAGGATGAAGCATAAGGGATTAGAAAGGGATAGGGCAATGAGATCCAATACTAATTTAATAACACATTTTGTTTATTACTATGTCTCTGACTCGCGCACTTCGCACTATCAATGTTATGGCAGAAGAGTTACCTGTTCCATGAGTGAATACACAAGAATATCTTGTGCTATAAGTAGATATATAGCATTATATATAATTACTAGCTGACCCGGCAAAGTAAACGTTGTTCTGCCAAAAAAAAATTTGGGGTGGGGTATAAAAATAGTTTACGACCTATTCTCAGACCTATCGAATATTCACAAAAAATTTCATAAAAATCGGTCAAGCCGTTTCGGAGGAGTTTGGTTATAAACACTGTGACACGAGAATTTTATATATATAGATTCGGCTTTATAGTTTATTAACATATAATTAAATTATTGTATAATCGATATTAATGCTATGCTATCGCAATAGGGATGCCTGTAACGATAGTACTCGTAGTAAGGGAGTGAATAAATAAATAAGTGTCTACAAAATTTGAGTTTATAAAATAATGACATTACACAGAATCGCTGCGAGATTATAAGGGAGTTTTATCTTCTGCAAGGCGTACTATATTCGTACAAAAGGGAGCCGATGAAAGTCAGGGATGAAAGCATTACGGGGAGCAATGCGTCCCATTGTCCCGGTGGAGACGGCTCATTTACACCCGTCAATTAAAGACTGTTGACGCCTCATTTACTTACAAGGAATTTTTCAAAAAAATATTCTTCAATTATGGACCGTGTTTTAATAAAAACTTTAGCTTCACCTTGGACCATTAATGGCGTGTTTTATTATTGTTACGTTTTCTTGTCAGAGTTGAAGTGTGACCCCCTTTAACCTCTCTGCTTACAGTTTATTACAGGCGAGGTTGATGTGCTTTTCATTTTACAATATTATAAATACCTTGGTTGAACGCGATTAGTTTTTTTTTTGTACGGATAGTTAAAAATTTACTATTTGCAAGTATCAATAGTAACTTAGTAAAAATTGTCGCTTAACACTTAAACTAAAAAGTAACTTTAAAGATTAAAAAATGTTTGAATTTTAGTAACCAAAATATTGCTATAGAATTGAGAAGTAATTGAAATTAACCTAATGAGAACATGCTTATCATCTTATATATTTATATTGTAATACAAATTTATGAAAACAGGAAAAAATGATAAGAGAAATGTAATATTTAAAAAAATATTTTTTATGTACTAAGTATCTATACTAATATTATAAAGAGGAAAGATTTGTTTGTTTGGTTGTTTGTTTGTTTGTTTGTTTGTTTGTTTGTTTGTTTGTTTGTTTGTTTGTTTGTTTGTTTGTTTGTTTGTTTGTTTGTTTGAAGCTATATTATCAGCGAGTAACAAAGGCTATATTATATTTTCAAAAAAATTAGGGATCTTTACTAAAACTCCAATAATATAACCCAAGGTGTAAAAAAATGACCATTTTCATTTGTATTTTTTAGTTATCCCAATTATTTCTTAGACGGTTTTAGCTTTTTACACAGCAGTAATAGGTATTATTAGTAGGTACTCTTATTTATAAGACAGCAAAGACAATTCGTTTTTCTAGTCAATTTGCATAATTAATTTTTCCTTAAAATAGAAAATGATTTGTTTTTTGTCCAGGCGCAAGCGAGCAAAGAACAGCGTTAAAATTGTACATTCTTTTTCTGTAAAATCACACAAAGCTTTGTGCTGCTGATATGAAAACCGATTTGTTCCAAGGTTGTTTGCAGAGAGTGGTCAGAACAACTGGACTTTATTAAATTTACAAAATCGTATTTCAGTCTAAAAATTTACACTTTATATTGTTATACGTCCTTACTTTGAGATCAGCAGAGCATTTTTGAGGTAACATTTGTCAACCAAAACGAGACCCTGAACGGTCACAGAATTGTTGGTATCGCCATTAGAATTAGTTTTTTCTAAAGTAGAACGTGAGATATGTTGAGTTTTTTTTTTTTTTTTTTTTTATTATATTTGAGACTGTCAGTAACAATACTGACAGTCTTTATTTGTTTAAGCATTTCTCTAAATAAACGGGCACAGACAATTTATTCGTGAATTATTGAATGGTCAAACAATGTTCCGTATTAAGAGCCGCGATAGACAGCTGTGTCCTCTCACCATTACCATAAAAGAATACATTTAAGATCGGATCGCAACAAAACTTTTTATCTTTATCACATGGAGTAGGTGGGTATTGTTTTAAAGTGAAGTATCTTTCTCGGAAACTTTAGGGTTCCCTTCGAATCACGTAAATAAATCCCAGCTGTGATTATGGGTATCCCCAAAGTTTTTAAGTAAGTACTTTTAGTATTAACGTTAAGATTTTCATATTTTAAAAATCAAAATTTGTAATTCAATAATATTAGATTAAGTTGTAAGAGGAATTCGAAATTGTACGATAGATGTAGCACATATTGTCGACATTATGACATAAGATTTAAGTTTCTTTTTAAGGCGAGGACTTCTTAGAGTAAAAATAAAACTTAGATAAAAATACAGTGCATAATAAATATACTTTTTCAATAATTTATGGTTTTTAAAATTAATGTTTTTTGTTTAGTTGAAATTATTTAGTTGGTTTAGTTGTTTAGTTCATTCCACCGAATATACAAAGACTATAATTGTAATAAATTTCATGTTATATTGAGAAGTTAAAAGCAATAGTGTTTAACATTATATAAAATGACAAAAGCATTCATTATAAGAAGAACAGGGCTGTTGAGTGATAGGCTAATTTAGCTTCGTGACAGAGGGCACACATGACGAATGACCTAAGCCGAACACCATTCGTCACGTGGTTAACGAAGGCCGGTTACACGACACGCATTACCAGACCTATCTTGTATTTGGTATCGATATGTCACTCATTATTACGGTTGCCTGAATTTTGGATTTTACATTTTCTATATTTGATCTTTATCAAGTAGTATGAAACAAAGAAGTAGCAAGGTGTAGAAAATCGAGATGTGAAAAACTGCCAAGCGGCTGTGTTATGGCGTGACAGGATACAGAACTTTATTTCTTATGTTTACTAAGGTTTGTGCACAAAAATGGCTTGTATTGTATGCAATAAGTATTTACAACAAAGGTTATTATACAACAAGTCCCTAATCATGAAATTTTGCATACACGTTGTCAGGGAGAAAATAAGAGGTCAAGAGTTATATTGCTTATATATTTTTTATTTTTCAACGCGGACGAAGTCGCGGGCATCAGCTAGTTATGTAATATTTTTTGAAAATGTAAAGGTAGTCAGACATGCTGGTCCATTTGATGGTAGTGTCTAATGAATGTCGCTTATTAACAAAAGTGATGCCTGAGGTGCTGCAAGTGCGCTGTCGACCTTAGTAGGATTAAGAATAAGAGATTAGTAGGATAGGAAGTATGTCATGTTTTATTACACTTAAGGGGTGGTAGTTATTGCTGCCAGATGGGTTGCCAAATTTATAACTACGAAACGCAATGCGCACTGTCACTACTAAATGATAATTATATAATATACAAAAACATGATTACAAAAATGTTTTAATGAGATATTTGTTGTTAGCTATTTCTATACTACAAGTGTATTATAGTAATATCTGGTGCCCGCGACTTTATACGCGTTTAATATGTAAATCAATAAAAATAAATCGCTGAATGTGTTTCTAAGCGCTAAAACTCGAAAACGGCTGGACCTATTCGGCAATTTTTTTATTTCCAATATTCGCTGAAGACCGAAGAAGGTTCTTATGAAAAGAAAAAATTACATCCATACGAGGCCGGGGGCGTTTCGTCAATATATGCTGATAATGTAGCTTTTTATAGATGAAAGAATTTTCAAAATCGGTCCAGTAGTCTTTGAGTTCTCTGTATAATATAGACCATTACATAGATTAAAAAGTTACAAAAAATAATTAAAGTTGAAGAATGTAATTAATCATATGATTACATGATGAAATATTACAGTAGCTTTAATCCTATTACGTAACGGAAGCGTTCATTGAGAAAATAATATATAAATTCTGACAGGCGTGTAAGCTGCGAGCTAAATGAAGTTGATTTTATTAAAACTTTATCAATGATTATATTTGTAATTAATTTCGGCTCTCCCAAAATTGTTGGCTCCCATACGATTGAAGAAATGAAGATATGTCTGCAGTAATAATGATGTTCAGGCATAATAATCTTGTATACACATAAAATGTGTCAGCAATTTGTTTTGAACGTGCGTTGCCTACGAAAACGATAACAACGGAGTTTTATACTTTTTATTTAACTTCTATTTCTTCGCACGTAACGGCTCGTATTTACTTTAGACGGGGCATTTCGGGTTTACTAACGCTAGTGAGTGAATTTACTTTACCTATAAACACGTCTAGTGTAGGTATGGCGTCGAAAACGGCAAAGCGACTACCAAATATTGTCATACTTGAAGCGAGCACCCTCCGACTCACGGCGTATCGATATTACGATGCCGGAGTCGTGCTTAGGTCCGCGAATCTAAGAGATTGCCGACGCGTATTGAATATCGAAATCGGCGAAGTATAGCAAGTATAATCACAAATTTATAGCAACCATAAAAATTCTATTTACTTTTTTTTCTTTATGATTTATCAATTGTCGTTTGTGTTTGACGTAACCAAACATGTAAGTAGCAGTCAGTAAATCAAAGTTTTCTGAAACCTCCAAAATGATCAGCAATTGGATCACTAAAAACATCAAAAATAAAGTGGTTAAGGTGCTAGCTTTAATGCTTTGACTGAGGACACAGGTCGAAAGTTTTTATCTCAGGGTGTTTTAGTAGCGTTTCGCAGTAATAAATTGGGCAGACCGTCTGGCGGCAGTAGCAGTAACCACCTCCTTACAGAAGTCTACGGTGACATAATGTGTGTTGTTGTGATTCGGTGACAGTAAAGAATGGTATACTCGTACCACATTTCCCTATCCTATCCTTAATACTACTAAGCTCACTTGCAAGACCTGCCGCTTTGCTTTTGTTAATATACAAGGCTAATTAAGTGGCCGTCAGCCTGTCTGACGACCGTGCATGTTACGCACCTAAAATATTTATAAATTCCTTCTGTTTATAATAATTCTATATTTGGAATCTATCTGAAGTTGGTTTTTCAGTTGAATGCCTTTGATCACTTTCATTAACATATAATCTAAAAATATCCCGATAGTAAAAACTTTCTACAAAATGAATAACATCTTTATTTGGTCTAGTATTAAAATATAATACCTATATCTTGGAGGTAATATCTTTTGATATTTTTCGCCAAAAATCAAATTACGTTTCTATTAAAGTCGACGGATTATTGAAATATTGATTCCTAAGTCTTCTTTAATATTGAGGGAGAAATCTATTGTACAAAGACACCCAGTAACCATCATATTCGCTGAATAAGAGATTAATCAAAATATCATAATAAATTAAGGGCCTTTCATAAGCAATTTCATTATAATGACCGAGATGTCTAATAAATAATTATATTTTCAATAAGTGGGGATATTCGTTGAATTATTTTGACAATTGATTTTAGGATACTAAATCTTATCGACAATATACAGCACAGCATACCTCCGCATAAGTAAATTCGGTACTCGGCAGCCGGTACCTAAAGCAGACGCAGTTTCCTATTCCAGTTGGTCCCGAACCACGAGTCTTTCCGAATTTAATCGTGGATTAAGCAGAAACATTATCAGTAACTCTAAACGTGAACATATTGAGGAAACCAGCATTTTTTTTTTTTTTTTTTTCATATATTTTGGATATAGTTTTCTTGTGGTGTCTATATAAAGAATATGACATTTAATGGCATTAATTTAATTTTGTAGCAGCCTTTAATATGAAATTATCTGTTGACCAGCATTCGTCACTGAATATGACTGTTATATAGAAATAAAATATCTTTTCAAGTGTTATATCATCGTCGCGTCGTTTCACGTTTATCAGAAATTCTTGGAGGAATATTTCGTATGCTTGTTGAGGTTAGAAATTCATAAAAATCATACAAAGCTTTTGTTTGATAACCTGCTCTTAAATTGTGTAAATGTTTTTATAAATTATGAATGTCCAGAGATCAGATCAAATTATTCTGATCCAGTCAGTTCCTCAGAAAGTTTTCAGAGTTTGGACATCTTTAGTGTTCCAGGACTCCTGGAATACTAAAGAGAAGCATAAGGCAATGAATGGTTATTGTAAGTGCATAGCACTCGCTGCATGGCTACTAAATATCTACCGTGATAAGGTCATACGCAAGGTTGAAAGTACTATATGGGTGTTATGGTACTATGGTGTTTATTATGAGGATCAAATTACGTATTTACAAATATCTTTGTATAATATTATAATCTATATATATAAAAATATGTTTCTGTTTTAAGAATAAATGACACGTAGCATCGATTTCCAAGTAAATAGGTATGAAAGTTTCAAACCCGAATCTGACCTGATTACCCGGTGCATGCTTGAGCTCTGAATTCTAGGATTATGACGTCGTCGGGCTTACGCAACATAAATATTTACTCAATAAAGGTTTCGTTTACCTTTATTGAACGGAGAAGGAAAGTTTATGTTGAAATATATTTTTCTCAACGAGGTGATTATATTAACGGTCAAGTTCATGTTTGGTTTGATATTCATAAATGCATTTTTAAAATTAACTACCTTTTTGGCGCTACTTGGTCCACATACCTTTTAATAAAAATAAAAAAAAATTTCAGTCGTGTGAAACTGTGAACAGTCCAGATTTTTTTTAAAATTAGGTTCATTTGACGACACGTTTGGTCTAGTGGCTAGTAACCCTAGCTGTTAACCAAACGGTCGCGGGTTCGAATCCCGCTAGGGGCGAATGTTTATGTGTTAACATTTTACCTTTGTACCTGAGTCATGGATGTTTTCTATTTATAATATGTATGTATTTACAAAAAAAAAAAGAAAGTAATCTATGTATTATATCAACTGTCTGGTATCCATAATACAAGCATTAGTTGCTTAATGTGGAACTAGATGGTGCTGTGTGGAATGAGTGAAGATATTTATTATAAATTATATTAGGTAGTATATCAAAATGAATTATAGAATAGGAAATACCTTTGAGATATACAAAAGTCATTTAAATGGAATAAATAAAGTAAAAGTTAATAACAATAGTTCACACGGATTACATCATCTCTTACCGACCTCAGACCAAAATAAGAACTACAGGCAGAAACGCGGTAGTTCCAACAAATAAGACAAAGAAATGCATGAAGTTATCTAAAACAATTTAACAAGAATGTAATAGTGATTTTAAAAAAGAGAACATAATTAAATCGAAAACGGAATTGAATACTTATCATTGAAGTTCTGTTCTCGATACACTAAAACATCCAAACACTGAACGCATCAGTATAGATGCCTATCTAAGCATTCGGAGAGCACGAACTATACACAACCGTATGACTAGAGACATAAGGTTGTACTTCCATTAAACTCGACTAAGTATGCTGACATTTGGATCGTAAACAGAGGGCACACATCCACTGGACTATTAACTGGACATAAAACGGTTTGCAACGCCACTCGGAAGTCAGTTTCAATTTCGAATATTGCACTTAGTAACATAGAATAGAAGTGTACTGTATTAAGAGTACAGAAGTGATGTTTATATCTATTCTATACATATAAAAAGCAATGTGTGTGTATATATGTATGTTCCCTATGACTCCAAAACCGCTGAACCGATTTTGATGAAATTTTCAGACAATCTTCAGATTAGTCCAGCGGGCAATCTTGTGAAGTTAGGTAGTGTGACGCAGACGAAATCGCTGGCAAAACCTAGTATTGTATAATATGTGAAGTTAGAGCAATGGAAATAATCTTTCTAATGTATTTTAATTACTAAATCCAACCATTATTTAAGAACTTCGTTTGGGATAAATCAAACTTTTAGCATCAACCGGGTATGAAATCCGATTTGGCTCCATTCAAGCGGGTGAGTTCTTGTTGTTATTATAACATAATATTCATGTTTTAGTTCCTCTTTCGGAAAGGCAAAGGAATTGTCTATCTATAGGTATGGCTGTATAGATAGACTATGTTCACATAATACACCACGTATTTTTGGAATATTTGAAAAAATCTTAAATTCACTGAAGTAATACAACTTTAAATGAAATAAATACCTTAAAGAACGTAAAATAAATTCAACCTTCATCATCTCAGCCACAGAATGTCCACTGCTATTGCATAATTTTTCAATAGGACTGTTTTTAGACACTTTCTTATGCTTTTAGACACTGTTTGTCCCAAGTATATGTACTTGGTATTTGTAAGTAAATTCAAAATTCAGTATAGCCAAATTAGAGTGATATTCACTTGGTACTTCTGGAAAAAACAAATTTTATTCAATGATTTTAACATGAAAATCTGGTTTAGTGAGTTTAAAAGCGCAACTGCCATGACAATCACGGAATTAGTTTCGCTTTTCCACCAAATTCGATCTTTCTATGACCATTCCCATATCAATAATACTACCGTCGCTACATTCAGCCGTAGAGCTTAACGTAATTGTGACAGCTTAGGTAATGAAAATAATTTCATCTTTGACCGCAATTTGGTCACTGAATTACTCAAAGTGTGTGTTCCTGGTCCCAAAAACACTTAAGTTATCTTCTTAATCAGCATTTTACTTAATCTCCATATAACAATTTTAATAATCAAGCAAAAAGCAAACACTCCCTCCTCAATCCACGTATTTTGAATTCAATGTTTGTTTCTGTTATCCATCGTATCCTCTCCACAGAATACTTAAGTAGCTATTTCGCGATGGAAAAGCGAAATCTTTTGAAAGATACCGATCGGACCAAGAGGAAAAAGAGATCAAACAATATTTTCACTAATAACATAGTATTAATAATGATTAATCTATGTAACGTGTTAACTTACATTAATAGTACGAAATATATTTGCAGTATTGTTTCTTAATAAGAATAGATATAATAGATATAATAAAAATTAATTTATTATAATTATCAATAAATTAATTTTTTATGTCAGTCGTAATGTCGCATGTAAAGCTATCTGTTTTTATTATTATTTTCTAGTTTTTAAAATCATAGTAATATTCATATCAAATAAATTCCATTTTATTTTATAAGATAAGCCATATTAACGCTTTAAATTGTCATAAGTTCACACTAAAGAGCCCGATATTTCATAGGCTTGAGTAAAACGAATAAACTGTCTTATTTTTACAATGCGCTGAATATGATGAAAGTTTATCTGAAGTTTATCTGACCTCAGACCAAATAGGAATTAGTGAAGCTGGTTTTATTTTTCTTTATTTTTATTGAAAATATTAGTATCCAAGTTTACTTATATGTGAAATGTTATTCCATCCTGCTTTTTATTTTTTGAAGACTGGTTTTTACACCCTTTTAATACGCAATTTGGCATTTCGGCATTCAGTAAAAAATTTCATAAGGCGAGGCGTAGTTTTATTGCATGTGTGTGCGTGTAACCGTGTATGTACAGTGTACACGGTAAAGCGTAGTTTTACCGGCTTCACTCTGCCGTCCATAGGACTGAGATATTTGGTTCTTTTTTATCTGAGGCTTTGACAATAAAAGTTACTTGAGTACAAAAAATGTATGTACTCGCTCATTTCACTTATAACTAACATAGAAAAATAGCTATGAATTTCTTTTCACACTTTCTCAGCAGTACACAGTTCCAACAATTACTTTTTAATATGTTCCCTCAGCAATTGTCTTACACAAGGTTCGTATGTGTTTTGTTTGCTTCTGTTCCGACAATGTTTTTAATGGTTCCATTAACCTGATTAGTATCGTACCTGTTCTCTGTTTAAATCGTAGATTACATCTCTACTGCAAAAAAATATTCTAAACGCAAACGAATGTTCCTAGGAGTCTTTTGTTGGTAGAGATTGCATTTGCATTGTATTTTCAAGTGGAGCTATTTTGTATTCAATTCTCTTTTTCCTCCGTGACTTCGCTCGTATAAGCTAAAACTTTAGGTCCCGCAGGCACATTTTAAATATTTGTTAATGAATTCTTATATTGGAGTTGGCAAGAAAGTAATTTCGATTATTTAGTGTCAAGTAAAACTACTTTTTTATATATATAAAAAAAATATAAATCATCTTTCTTTATAATATTAGTATTTAGTATAGCAAGATTGTATGTTTTATCCAGAACAAAATTTCAAGAAAGGACTTGTTTTGTGCTGCTTTTTGTTGGTATCTTCTTAAAAGCCTCTAACTTTTAATCTATTATGGCTTAGGAATGAAACAACATAAAAATATGCTGAACCAAGTTTTATTTTAAATATATTCAACAGTTCATACACGATTGTGTAACTAACAAAAAAGTTTACAATTTATAACAATTAAGTGGGAGATTAAGATATGTAGATTGTAGAATAGTTTCGAAATGCACTTAATTCCCAGTGTGTATTGCGTATAAATTTAGTTACGTTTCGAACAATAATCTGATATAACGGGAGCTCAACAATGTCGCTATGTGTACATGACATGACATTAAGTGGCAAAGAGCCTGAGCGGTGGAATGAGTGGCGGGTGCCTCGACATGCCACTGGTAAATTAGCCGATTTGTAATTCTAACGAAGGAAACGCTCCGCGCGGGCAAAGCTACGCTCCTTCTAATTACACATAGAAACCTTCGGGGGTTCACTTGAATGTCGCAACGGGTTACGTCAATATAAGTCAATTTAGTTTCATTCAACTAGACGTTTCGATTTCTCAGCGGGTTCAAAGGCGTGCTTGTGTATTAAGCTCTCGTAATGGTGGGTTAACTAATACTAGGTTACTTACTTAGAAGGTGCTATGAAAGATTTTTAGCACACATGTACCTCGTCTAGGCTACGAGTAACTGAGTCGTAAATAGGTGCTTAGGCTGTCATAGCTATAACCAGTTTACATAGTAATGGCTGGAATGAGGTTTTCTTAGTGAGAAATTTAAACTGATGGTGGTGAATAATATAGTGAAATATACCTGGTAATTGAGCACATATAATAATAATAATAATAATAATAATAATAACCCGCAGTCGCGGGTGTTTTTGGTGGATGTCACTATCCCGCATGACGATGGGCTCGTGAAGGCTGAAACTGAGAAGAAAAAGAAGTACCTCGACCTAGCCCACGAGATTGTCGACATGTGGGCTGTGGCCTCCGCTGAAATCATTTCAGTTGTTCTGTCTGTCAATGGTTTGATCCCAACCAGCCTTAGTGACAACCTGAAGCGGTTGGGATTCCGTGATGGTTCCCTCCCGGCCCAAATGCAGAAATAAAAGCGGTGCTGCTCGATACAGCCTGGATCGTGCGTCGGTTTGTCGCCCTAAACCTCGACCGACTGTGCTTCTGTCGGGGGTAAAACCGTTTCCCCTCATTTTGGCTTTTGGAGGGGGAAACGAGTTAAATAGAAAAATAATAATAATAACGTTTGTTTATTATTTATGTGATATATTCTTATGACTTCCTTAGTCTGTCCTCAATGTGAGAAGTCATTGGCATTGTCTTGATTTGTAAATCTTCTAAGACATGCAGTATTCCTGACGATATTTTCCTTGATGAGAAACACTTCTTTATTGCACTGTACTTAAGTTCAAATAGGTAAGGAGTAGAGACAGCACTATATTGAATTTTGTCATGGTGTTTTTTTATTCACAAGCGTTTATAAATAATCCACGCAGCGAAGCGGCGAGCACCAGCTATCTTAAAATGAAAATTCAACGATCGCCAAAGTTCGCGGTGGTCACGTGACTAGAATTTCAGGCGTCAATGTATGTCAGATTGTAAAGATATATTATTTCCATGATGTCAGGCGTTATATTGCTTTGCATATTTTGTTAGGGGTTATGTCTCATAATTTTTCAAGGCGGACGAAGTCGCGGACACCAACTAGTAATTAATACATTCGACTTGTTAAGAGTACATCACAAAATTACAAACCACTTCTATTTAACACAACGATGACCAATTAATTCCACTAGACGATACTTATTTGAAAATGTTCTACAAATTTCCAATAAAATATCGAGAGCCACGTAAAATCGTAAAAATAAGAGAACTATTGTATGAAGTATGTAGAACTACTCGTATATGCCCGCGTCTTTGTTAGCGTATATTTCGCATTTAACTGTTTCAACTTCCATTTGTCAGGTTTTATTGAAACTGAGTGCATCGTGCACATATTCCACATCTTTTCAATGGTTCGTTGTTCTTTATGAAACATAAATATTACACAAACTCTAGTTTGTGTAATACACACTTCTATTCTCAGAATATAATAGTTTTCTATGTGTGCGTAGGCCATTGTATTGGTTTCCAAGTTTAGTTACGTGTAAAATGTGATACCATTCTGCTTCTTATTTTTTGAAGACTCTTTCATGAGGCAATTCGGCATTTTCACAAGTAAAATTAGCTATTTTAATAAGGCGAGGCTTAATAGTTGTTTGCATTTACCGGCTTCACTCTACCGTCCACGGGGCTCCATCTATAATTCTTATTTTATGTGAGATATGTACCTAAAAGTTTTAATTTACAAATAAATTGAACATAATAATCGCCTTTTGATTTATTCACTTGGCGAGATCAATATTAGAAAGATACTCTTAACTACTCCACATCAATTAACTTTGATAAAAACGGTACAGCCAACCTTCACCATTCACCCTTTGTCATCTATCATTTGTAACAGTTTCTGTCTAGATATGTTCCCACCGCTCCGTTAATATAGATAATTAATTTTCTTCGTTGTCAGGAGAAAAGGTGTAATTACAACCCACAAAACACTATAAGTACCTACGTATAAATCAGTCTTTATTACAGGTACTGCTATGTTGCAAACACATTAAAATATTAAACTCAAAGGTCAGAGGGCACGAAATTTCACGAGTTTTGCGATGTGGATGATTTTTATGGTAATTCTTGTGTATAATGTTCGATTTATAAGCGGCTTAGGTTCGGTTACTAACGCGGGTTTAACTAAAAACCAAATGGTATTACTTATATTTACATACTAGCTGAAGCCGGTCCCGTTTCGCTGCTGCGGCTCGCGCATGGGGCGCGTGCGGTACTGGACACTGCTTATATGATATACCAGCTGTTGCATGCGACTTCGTCCGCGTAACTTTATAATGTAGCTTAATATAGGTGAAAGATTTTTAAAATCGGCCCAGTAGTTTTTGAGTTTATTCATTACAAACATCTTCTCTCTTGATAATAATATTATGTTTGGCCATTGAATTTTCAAAAACGACGAAATACATATGTATTGTTTTTGCTGAGAAGCTTTAATATTAAATTTAATATAATTTATTTTAAAAATGACGGTCTCCCCGTATAAACTTTTAAACCCTATTTAACCCTCTTAGGGGAGATATGTATTTAAAAGAAACGCTGAAATACCAATTTATTTATTTTTAACCAGAAGTTTGTATATGGAATATTGTGCGAAACCTCTACTAAACCGAAATTTCATGCTTCTTATTTAAAAACGTTGTTTCCATACAACTATTCATCCCTTATTTTACCCCTTTAGGAAATGTTAGCACGTATTCGCGTAAAATACACGGCCGTGTCCACAATACAGCCACACCCCATTTTTAATTACAAATTCGTGTCTGTGAATATAAAATTGAAAAGTAATCAAAAAACCTGTTGTTATAATCGTTTCGCATAAAATTTCAGGACATTTTCGTAACAATGTTATAAATCAATTAGGGACTCTGTTTGTTTAGTCACATGATACAATTATCTCTGTATAAACTAAGTAACATTATAACTGAATTGCAGATGTCGTGCTTTGCGTAAATTTACATAAAATGTTCGCGGCGTTTAGGACAACTCAGACCTTATTTAATTACATACGTCCACCCAAATCAACCACGCCGATGTTGGGACGTCTAACTCGGTTTAAACTTGAGTTTTCCCAAATTTAAACGTGACTCCGTGGGATGAATTTATGGTTATTATAATTATAAGCCTTGACAATTTCGTTCCTCCAATCTTTTTATTTGAATACTAGATCAATGCGCTCCGGTTTTTCTCGGATGCAATTGCGAAAAAAGTAAATTAAAATATAGCTTGTGTCAGATTAATTCTTTAAAGTATTTTGGAGAATCGATTTTCATATATAAGCCCGTGGTATGAATTTTTATGGGAATAAAATCAAAATTGTCACACGGTATGCGTTACGTTCTATTTTTGAATATTATAGAATATCTCTGAAGTTTCAGTGATATTGCGCCATCTACACAATTTTTTTTTAAAAGAACAAAATTGTTCTTTAGGCGTGTTCGAATTGTGAAAATTTAAATGTATTATATAATCGTTCGTAATGAGTTTTTTTTTTAAATAGGTGCAGTGATTGATTTCCACATATGTACCACTTCACAAAATGATGGACCAACATTTCGTCCATTATTACGAAACGCCGATCCAATTCGTGATCACGAAATGATTTCGTGATTTCGCTTTGATACTTCTAATCGCAGGTCTTTGTTTCCGTCTGTTAACATTTTGAGGCGCCCATCTTGCTGGTCCATTCCCGGTAGTCCGGTTAACAGTCCGGTTGATCGAACTAGTGAGACTTTTTTTCCCAGTGTATACAAAGTTTTGTCATATTGAATTAGATTATAGATACATACTAGAGTTTAAGTAAATAGTAGAGTCAGCAAGTTATTTGAATTCAGAAAGAGTATAAAGTAACGTCAGCATCATTCCAGTATCATAGAAGACAGTGCCTTAAAGTACATTGTGCTTGGATTTGAGTTTGTCTAAGTCAGACAGATTTAGTTCAGCTATTTGCGTTTCAAACTTGTGATTTTAGTGATTCTACCGACTATAGGGATCTTTTATCTCATTTTATGAGATCTTTTGCATCCAGTCTTAGATTAGGACCAAGCTTATATCCTTCAAGGAGTATAAACTGTGAGCTTTTGATTTGAAGGAAACTGGTTACATAGAAATTGGTGTTATAAATTTATTCATTCAAATTCTTTGGTCAGCTAGCTAATTATGTATGTATCTGTCGTGATGTAACTCTTTTATGCATTTATAAAGGTAATAGTATATTGAAGGCTTTTTTAGAATTAAGAACGGCAGACGAGCTATCGGTATACTTAGTAATAGGTGTCTATAGTGTAGAAACAGCAATAAAAGCGTCCATTATATATTTTCCTATAGCGTCTTTTGCTAGGGGCTGATAAACCAAATCTACTATTTGATATCGATTGCACCAATTAAACAATACCGTATTTAAATAATATATACTTAATTCATTTCTTTACTCCATTGTCATTATCAATTATAATAGATACTTCAATTTTATTTGTAGATACAATAATAGAGGACATATTCCGTGGCAGTTAGTTTCAACTTTAATTCACAAACGAGGAAATGTTGTTGAACTTCAAGTAAATATTTACATAAGTCAATATTTGCTAACTTGTGCCCTGCAAATATTTACTTACAGCCCACTTTGACGTTACTGGAGGACACTTACATCCAGAGGAGTCTACAATTCGCACAATTATTTTCAGCCTGCAAACTATCGATTAATAGTATTCAAATGTAATGCACTCACAATAAAAAAGCTAGTAACATTCTTTGTGAAACTGTCATGAGAAAGTTAATTTGTCAATTTGTCTATTATTTTATCTATATAAAATTGTAAACGATCTGTGTCTGTACATTGATTTTATTTCAAACAATTTGTACACGTGCACATGTGTTAGCGACGCCAAGAAAATAGTTTTTAGAATTTTTGTCTGTTTGTCTGTGCGTTTGTGCACGCTAATCACATATACGGCTTCTCAATTAATTGTATTAATTATTACATTCGGCTTAGGCCAAACTAATTAAGCCTAAAGTAGTTAGGCCAACCTAGGCCAAGTCTTAGGCTAAACTAGTGTATCCTGACACACTAAACTTAGTTACAAACCGGTTTGATTTAGAACTCAAAACTAAAAACGTTTAAACTGATTGGAATATTTTTATTGTTTCGTTCCCTTCAATAATGAAAATAAGGAAAATATGAAAAATTGAAAAAATTACAATTGTTAATTTTGTATGGGAAATGCTCATTCCTTTTACTTTCAGTAGATGGGGTTCGTGGCGGACCTTAACAGTTGCGCCATGCTCCATGAAGTTGTGTGAAATTGATATTAAAATCGTAACTAATTGTTAATTAAAGAAACTTTGGGACTAAGTTTTAAGATTTCAATTTAGCAAAATTCTCAAAGTAAGTTCGAAAGATTTAGACGACTAGTGTGAAAAGAATTCGGTGTCGTTTTACAGTTTTCTTTACAATATTATATCAATCACAATGAATCGGATTTGTAAGGTTGATTAATAATAATAATAATAATAATAATAATAATATTTATTTTTTGAGAATATCACTTTTTGAGAAAATAATGTCCAGACTCTTAAGATCGCCTACTGGTCAGGGTCTCCAGGAGACATTATCAGACTCAGATATTACCAATATATCTTCATGGAAATCTACGCCAACGTTTGTATCTAAGCGACAGAAGAGAATTCGGCGGGAGTCAGACGAGGACCAGACACAGTCGATGACTAAAGAAATTAAGAACATGTTGGATGAATGGAAGCAAAGCCAAGACTCTCTTCTTACCAAACTGATTTCGGAAGTTGCTGAAATAAAGCAACAGAATACTCTTATAAAACAATCTAACGAGGAAATTGAAAAAGCCTTAAATTTCGTTAGCATGCAGTATGATGACATGAAGAAGAAGGTGGATGGTCTAGAGGCTGAGAATAAACAACAGGTAATGCAGATAGCTAAATTGGAATTGGAAGTGGAAAACATGCAGAGGAACTTAAGATCTTCCACTATAGAAATAAGAAATATTCCACCATTGACAAAAGAAGAAACTAAAACTGATTTGTGCAATGTTGTTCTGAATACGTGCAAAGCCGTTAATGTCAACGTTCCACATTCTGCCATCAGAGATATATTCAGAGTGAAAACGAAGGCTGGCAAAAACACAATTGTCGTGGAATTAGCCACTGTTTTGCTAAAGCACGATATCATCAAAAGTGTAAAATCCTACAATATACAACACCCCGGGAATCGTCTAAATTCTTCTATTATAGGCCTCAGTGGTCAAGTTACTCCAGTGTATGTTTCGGAAGCCCTAACCAATAGTGGACGAAGGTTATTTTTTCTTGCTAGAGACCTTGCGAAGACTCAAGACTATAAATATTGCTGGACAACTAATGGAAGGATTTATCTTAGAAAAACGGCTGAGTCATCCCATATTGAAATCACGAACGAAGCACAACTATCGTGTCTTAAAATTCAAAAGTGACTAGCTCTTTCTCAATTTTCAATATTTTTCTTTTTTTATGATGTTTTCTCATAAAACTTGTTTTTTTAGTTCTTTAATTTCTGATTTTACTTTTATTGCATGTGCTCCTTGTATTGAATACCAAAGTATACGAGTATATTTTCTCTCCACTACTGAAAAGAATTGCAAATGCACTCTATTAGTTATTGTTATAACAAGTGCCACTCTAAGTCCGGAAATAATTTAAACAAAATTCGATTTAATCAATAATACTAAATTAATCCTTAACATAGATAAAATAAATGCTGGTGCGTCCTATTTGTGCCCTCCAGAGCAATGTAAATCTATTTTCAAATCACAACAAACAATAAATAGAAATTTAAAAATCCTTTCCCAGAACATTAGAAGCATTACCAAAAATGTAACTGAATTGGAGGTGTTTCTGACAAGGCTAGATATTACTTTTGATATATACATTCTCACTGAAACCTGGAACACCAAAGTCCTAAATTTCCCATCTATAAAATACTATGATACACATTATACAAAAAACAATCACAATCAAAATGACGGTGTCGTGGTATATATAAAACAAGGTTTTGATTGCTCAGTAAAGGAAATAATATTTACTGATGCTACTTGTCTAGTTATCGAAATAAACGCGGATACAGTTGTGATAGGCATATACAGATCTCCAAATAAGAAAAACATAAATGACTTTATTTTTTCTTTGGATAATTTACTATCCACCTACAAAAATTTTAATAACATAGTTTTAATGGGAGATTTAAATATAGATATCAAACCCAATAATGAAGACCGTAATTCAACTGATTATTTGAACCTCTTAGCAGCCCATGGTCTTTTAGCGGGCCACGTGTTTCCAACTAGGTGTGATAATTGCATAGACCATGCAATGATTAAATCTAACTACAGAACAACTACAATAGTTGTAGAAGTTCCTCTTACAGATCATTGCGCTGTCCTTTCTTGTATAAATTTAAATTATGACAGTGTAAAAATAGCAAAGAAATTGACCAACAAAATAAACTACGATGCGATTTTGACCGAAATTGAAAATAAAAATTTCGATCATATTCTAGAATCACAAGATGCGAATTGGTCAGCTGAACAATTAGTAAATATATTGAACTCCACGATCACAAGCCACACAGACAAATTTCTGGCACCTAGAAGATTACGCTGTATTAAGCCTTGGATTACACCTGGTCTTCTGCGTTGTATAAAGAATCGTGACCATATGCATCTAAAATGTAGAAAAGAACCTAACAATAAAATACTTAGAATTACTTACGATAGATACAAAAACTATTGCAATGATTTATTAAAACGTCTAAAAAGAAATTTCGAAAAAACCGAACTACATAAGCATGCTAAAAACCCTAAAATGACATGGACTATATTAGACAAAATAACTAATAGAAATAATAATAAAATAGATGCGTCTGAACTGCTAAAGTCAGAAAACACACCTCAACTAGCTTTAGATAAAGTCAACGATTACTTTGCAAATAATGCAAAGAACTTGGCTAATAAAATACTTATTCGTAATAATTATAACCATAAATCCACAAAAACATCATCAAACTCCATGGTTATGTTAAATACTACACACCAAGAAGTAGAATCATTTTTGATGAATCTAAAATCGGACAGTGCAGTGGGATGGGATGGAATTTCATCAAAATTTCTAAAGATGGCAAAAAAATATATAGTTCAACCTCTAACCCATATCATAAATCTCTGTATAGAAAGTGGCACTTTTCCCCGTGTATTTAAAATAGCGGTCATCCACCCCATTTATAAAGCAGGAAACCGTGACTGTGTCAGTAACTATCGCCCAATTTCAGTATTAACTGCCATATCTAAAATTGTAGAAAAGATAATGAACACGAGATTACTGTCATTTTTGGCAAAGGAAAATACATTGTCTGATAATCAATATGGCTTTAGAGCAGGAAGATCGACGTCACAAGCAGTCTCAGAATTAACTGAATTTGTTGGCTCACATATAGACATGAAAAACAAATGTATAGGAGTTTTTCTAGATCTGGCAAAGGCTTTCGACTCGGTTTCGGTCCCAATCCTTCTTGAAAAACTGGACAATGTAGGTATTAGGGGTAAAACCCTGGAACTATACAAGGATTATCTTAACAATAGGACCCAAAGGGTAACAATAAACGGTCATTTTAGCAGTGATACTCCTATTAACTATGGTGTACCTCAAGGCAGTGTTTTGGGGCCCACTCTGTTCTTAATATATATTAATGCACTATGTGACCTTAAACTTAACAACTGTAGAGTGTTTGCATATGCCGATGATACAGCTCTTATCTTTTATGGAAAAACGTGGACTGAAGCTCAAATTCAGGCTGAGTCTGGACTAAAAATAATAGCAGATTGTCTAAACAAAAATCTACTTACGCTTAATGTTAATAAAACCAAATTTATGCTATTCTCTAACACTTTACGTACACTGCCAAATGAAGAAGCATTTAAAATTCAGTTACATTCTTGTTACAACAACATAAACAGCACATGTAACTGCAGCTATATAAATAAAGTAAAAACAATTAAATACTTAGGAGTTCTCCTGGACGAAAGACTGACTTGGTATCCTCATATCAAGCAACTCACTGAAAGAACTAGAAGATTGATATATGTTTTTAAAAGGTTACGCTCCGTTGCTGATGACAAACTACTTAAAACGGTTTACTTTGCCTTAGCAGAGTCTATCTTGACTTACTGTAATACGGCATGGGGTGGAGCATGTAAAACTCATATGTTAATATTAGAAAGGGCACAACGAGCTTTACTAAAAGTAATGAAACTAAAGCCGTTTAGATATCCCACATCGGAACTGTACTCGGAATGTGATGTTCTAACAGTGAGGCAGCTTTTTGTAAGAGATACAATACTATCTCAACATCGAAAACTTGTGTATAATGAACAAATTATAAATGTGAAGAGATTAAAGGGAAAGGTATGTCCTACAATACCCTTCAAGACATACTTCATCAATAAATTTCAATGTTATCTTGGCCCAATGCTATATAATAAACTAAATCAATTTCTAGATATTTACCCTTTAAATAATTATCAGTGTAAAGTGAAACTAACATCCTGGTTGAAAACTCAAAATTATAAGGATATAGAGTGCTTATTTGCAATTAAAAAATGATTTATTTATTTATTTTTGGCATTAGCATGGTGTAGGTTAAGAAAGAGAAAAATTACTTAGTTATATTTTCTTTTATACTTCAACTTATTTTTATTCATTATTCTTTTTGTCCCAAGTCTACAATTTCAGTAGTGTAACTTAACTATATTGTAATTTCTGAGGGTAATTCTTTCTTTTATAAATATAATGTTTGTTAATGTTAAATTACTTTTTATTTATTTATTTTTATAGTTACCCTCAAAATCAAAATCAAAATTTTTATTTTTATAAATTTTCATGTAAGTATATATTATTTGTAATTTGTAAGCTAATTGGTGTGTACTAACGTAAACATAAAATAATATTAATGACCTTGGAAGAATCCAGCGTCTAAGATACAGGCTCGGCCTAGTTTAGACGCTGGTACTCAACATAATTGTATTGTATGTTTATAAGATCGAATTATGTTTATAACCCCTATATGTTTATAGTTTTGTGAATAAATAAATATTATTATTATTATTATTATTATTATTATTATTATTATTATTATTATACTAGCGAACCGGCCCCTGCTTCCTATGGAGTTAAAATTTTAAAAAATCCTTTTTTCATTTTGATGTTACAACAGTTTGTAACGTAAAAATCATTATAAAATGAAATCAAAAACATCAAAGTCAATCAAATATTTACCATACATAATTATAATAATATTATGTCTCTTTGGTAAGCAAAGGCTTCTCCTAAACTTGAGCAGGCGTGGGCTTTTGTGGCAAGACTTCATATATCTTTGAACATATAAAAATATTCAAAATAGTCAGAAATTCAAACGGCTATTCGAACTAAGGTCTGAGTTTCCGTCAACCAAGCCATTCTACCCAGTAATTTATCACTGAATAACTTATGTTTGAACTTAAGTAAACCCTATGTAAGTAATTTGTTTAATTACATATTTTAAGTTAGAACAGCAAAAGGCTTGTCATTCGTCGGCGTCCTATCTAACGATTTATGGCGACAGTTGTCTTGCTTTATGGCGGACCTAATGTTATCATGCTCGCCCTGTTTTTACTGCAGTCAAATAGAACAGCTCTACAAGAAAAGCTACGAAGCAAACACAACACATAAAAGCCGTTTTACGGAATGAAATTTTATGGAAAATATAATTCTTGTTGTTCGTTTCTTTTCTTTTTATTGAAGCAGCGATTAGTGAATATATTGAGTTTAATATATTTATTACTATATGGTGCCTGCAACTACAGCCGCGTTGAAAAAAAAAATATGAGAACACCTAACATCTTTATTGCCGTGACGTCTGTGATAAACATGTTAGGTGATATATTAGATGTTCGCCATTATTTAATGATGCTTTATTAAGTAATAGAATAGATGCTTTTTTTCGTATATGGAAAAAATAGGGAAGGTTTTCTTAGTATGCTACAATGAATGCTACGCCAATGCTACGTCGTAGGTGATATTTCTCAAGAAATTTTGCTACGGTGCTACGATGTCAGTGCACTGTCATTCACTTTTATTTACATGTAGCTATAACTACTATATTATATGTATTTAATTTGGTATTCAAATAACAAGTGTAGACGTTACGTTTAAGACCAAGTTTACCAAGTGACCATTTTTACCAACGAAACGGGTTGCCAACTTGAGAGAACAAAATAAAAATGACGTACAATACACTCGAAGGATTCCTCTACCAATCCTGTAAAGCATTGTAACGTTTTACAAGACCCCCCTCCCCCCAAACTACGTTACGTAATACTTGAACGTCCCTTTACTTAGTTACTTATTAACTTACTTGATCAATAACTTAATAATGTGACAACTTACTATATAAATAAATTAACAAGAATTTCCAATAGACTTCACCGAAACTCAGTAAAAAATACTAACTGAAACCGTATTGATGTTTTAAAATTCACAGATGGAGCTATTGGCTCGGGTGTAGAGAGAAACGAGTATTTTTTAATTATTGGAAACTAAAGTTAGAAGAATGTATATAGAAAGCTGCACAGAGAACCACCCTCCGCCATTAGCCCCGGACGTCCATTAACTAATGGCTGGCAGCAAACATTGCCCAGCGCGGCTTAACTTCACATGCACTTATTTCTACGTCCACTTTTATAATAAAGTGAGACATACAACACTTTAAACTTACCCTTAGCGAAGATAACCTGCATTGTTGTTCATTATATATTTTTAACTAGCTGGTGCCTGCGAATTTTTTGCGTTAAAAAATGAAAAAATATAATACCTAAATAACACCTGACATCTTTATGTCTGTGACGACGGTGCCATACGATTTTTTATATTTTTAGACGATCCCTCGGGAACCTAACATTTAATTTTATTCAGGATAAAATATTTTTCCGCGGACTCAGTCACTACTAAAATATATTTTAAAAAAAGGCAATCATTTGCATCTGTACGTCTATCAATTTTTAATGATAGACGATAGATAAATGTTTAATGATAATTTAAATGATAAATGATAGATAAATGTTAATGGTAACATTAATTATGTCGTTATCGTAAACTTCTGCGATTGTAAACAATCGGAAATTACTGAAACAATCGCCTACTGAACAATAAAGAGCATAAAAATACAGCGATTGACAATAACTCCGGAAATTTTTAGGGATAAAATATTCATGAAATATTACGCGATCCGCACTGCGCATCTTTTTCATGTAAGGAAGTACTTAAGAGATTTTGTCCACCACAGTAGCCCTCTGCAAAAGTCTTTGAAGTTACTATAGTCTTGTGAAAAATATCTTGTGGAAACATAGTATTATGAAATGTCTTAGAAGTTGCTATAGTAGTGGCAAAGGCACGCTGCATTTCGTAGTCATTTAGCCAGCCCGCAGGCGGCAATAATTACCATACAAAAGGCCACCGTGAAATAATAGGATGTGTGCTGTTTGTGTTTCGGTGAATGAGTAAAGGATGCCAGAGCCCATTTCCCTATCCTCCATCCTACTGTGGTCGGCGCCTTAGACAAGCATTTGTCCCCAATAAGGGCAATAATTTACATATTTTATTCAAAAAATATATTTATAAAATTCAGATCTGTTTTGAGTTACGAAACGTTATAAACATTTTCATCTTAATGCAAATTGGATTCGTTCAAATTTAAATAAGATACTTCACTGTTCGCAGGAAAAAGAAACAAGTTGCTTTAATATTAAAGTCCTTTAAGCGAGAGAGCTGAGTTTAAATTGTTTAGTGAGTAGTTCCTTTCTTGCAGCTAACGTCCCAGCTCTTCACCCCTCGAGACCTTGAGAGCGCTAGAATCGTTTCCATAGCTTCTTCACAATCTAAAGACTATAAATTCTTAGCAAAAGATATTTTATCGTATCACTGTAAGCAACAAAGAAGGTATTGTGTCAAGTAGTAAAATTGTAAATGAGATTTTTTTATTCCTCGTTTTATTAAGTTTTTCTTGAAGTCAGCTTATTTACTTTTCAATAAGTATTGAAAATAATAAAAAAAAAAAATTAACATTATATCCATCCTACGGTTGGTCTATGTTAAGAATTAAATTAATATATATATATATATATAAATTAACATTTATTTTGTTTTCTTCTCGTACCAATTTATTGTCATAGGTTAACCGAATTACTGTGACTGCATTACACAAAATAGGAATGGAGTCAATGCAATTTTTGGCTCCAAACCTCCACCCGATGTTTAGATCCCCGGACCCCTACATAGTCGTATGTAACGAAACCGCTCAAACCGCTCCATCGATCACCGGGAAATTTTGCATAAATGGCTTCAGAAAAGGGTACCTTACATTCTGCGCAGACGACGTCGCGGGCGAAAGCTAGTACGTCATAAATGTAAATAAACAGTTTATTATTTATAATATCAATAGCCTTTGAAGTAACCAGACAAAGAGAAGGGCGTTTGTACTACTCGAGCGCTACTTTCAAAGAACTTTTATCGCGCAATGAACATTATTGTTTTTAAAATCCAACGCCCGACGCAAAAAAGGAGTGTTATAAGTTTGACGTGTGTATATGTGTATCTGTGTATCTCTCTGTGGACCTGATCTGATCTAATCTGTTCATGCGTTTGAAGACCATCTGCCGATTTCCTAGTTAACGTAGGGATTTCACTAACTTCCTCATGTTAGATTGATGTGAAATTTGGTATACTGTTACTTAGGTAGTATTTCCATGACATGATAATCCTTAGCAGCTTGTAGCAGATATAGCGTGTTAGGGCTATATAGAAAGTCGGGGGTTAGTTTATATATTTTAATTATAGCTTGTTGGAAAAAGAGATGTTTCCTAACCAAGTGCAAGCTTGTGTCATATAAATCGAAGGTCATTTGATTATATCTGTTAAATATACATATGTTTGTTTTCAGTTATCTTGAACGTGTCTTGCCAATCTCGAAGACAAGATTGCCTCCGTGTCGTTGCTCTGATGTCCGAGCTAACGCGTGTGATTAATGACTTCTGCGCCACCAACACGGAACGATCGATCAATCTCTACTAACCTGTTGAAGTTACCCTATAGCATCGGGGACTTTTGGCGCCGATGTCACTTATGAGTGGCAATAAATTGGAAGGGGAAAGGCTATTACCACAACATGTTTCAAGCAATAAAAGCTCTGCGGTACAGCGTCGAAAAACATTAGAATGCTGATGAGGTGGTGTATGAAGGCTGCAAGCCAAGTGCGCAATTGTATCAACAAAGTCGTGGTTAGTTAGGTTCTGGCTTTTGTTTTTAAAACGTTGCAAAACAAAAAATGCTTTTGTACATATAAAACTGAGACCAATCGAAATACGTTTGCGATAAAATACGAGTAACATACATATGTGAGTCCACATTCACTTCTAACGCCTAAAAGGTTTGTGATATATGAATGTGGCGGAGGGTTGAAATATGTTTTTGGAAACTGTTTCGATTGCGTAACGACTTAAAATATAAGAGCAAATATAATATGTGTTTTATTTGTAGATGACCACTCTTATATTATACCATATTTTTAGCTTTTTTAAGGACAAAATAATTCCGCGTATCTCTAAAATTATGGCCTATGTGTTATTATGATGTATTAATTATCATGTACTGCAAAGTTTCATCAAATTTCGTTATATATACTAATATTATAAACAGGTAAAATTTGTATGTTTGTTTAGAATAGAATTTCAGGATGGACATAAGCTAAATATTCCACGCGGGCGAAGCCGCGGGATCCAGCTATCTAAAAATAAAGATCCAACGCTTGCAAAAAGTATAATGCCAGGAGTTTTATTGCTTTACATATTTCGTCAGGCGATCTTTCATTTTACAACGCAGACTAAGTCGCATGCATCAGCTAGTGTAGTATATACGCGTATAAGAAACAAATAGTCATACTCGAAATACCAATTCCAAAGACTTGGAAATGATCGATAAAATAGAGATTACTGTGGCTTCTGTTGTCGACATCACACAAAGAACCGACAACCAAATACAATCTCAGATTCATGGAGCAAACAATTTAACCGCAAGATCAGTGGCTTAATAAACATATTGAGCGCTTCGAACATTTTTCAATTTTTCAGATTCATGCATTCTTAGGATTTGGAACAGATAAAATAGATCTCATAAAGTATTACTTTTTTTTTTCGTTCTTTAGCTCTATTGGTCTTGATAATAATTTTCTTGGGCAAAATCGTGTTAACATTTATATCATTTTTCAAGTTCTGTACGGGAGAAGTAAAAATTTAAATTCTTGTAGAATTGAATTGCAAAATATCTGGCTTGTATCGTTTCTGTTATTTGATTTCTTGTTGAAACAGAACATTAGTGAATAGTTTAATTATGTATTTTAGAACCATGAATATTTTTTAGGATTATTAATTAGAATTATCGTAAATATAATATTAATAAATTATTTTACATTCAAACATTCAACTTGAAATTCGTTCAGCATTCATAAATTAAGCAAGAAAACTTGTAAATAACTACTTTCCAACAAGTAAAATGAACTACTACGGTTCAACTGATAAGCTGGCGACTGTGTATTTATTTGGCAATTAGTCGATGGTAAATGGAAATATTAAGAATTATTGATATTCTTGACATCTATTTCTTATATTATCTTTCTTTTTGTTTTAAATGGAGAGTAGCTAAATAGAGATTATCTAAGTAGTTACAAAATATTGCTTCCTACTGACACTTAGTAATTAAATTACTATTATACAATTTTACATTAAAAACGCGATGCAAGTCTTTGATCATTGAAATGAAAACAATTCAAGGACGAGCACAAAGGGAGTGAGCACAAACGGTCACCGATGTTATTTATTCGTTATTCAGTCATTTCGATTAGTCCGCCTTTAAAATTGGAAATCTTTTATGACGTCTTTTTTACACTTTATGACATTTTCAGTGATGCAATATTCTCAGTAAGACAATATTTTGAGAATACAAGAATATCTGTTTAAACAGCGACACCCAAAATATATGCTTCTTAAATTTGAAAATTTGAAGATTATTAAATTACATTAATGGGACACGGGTGGCAGATAGGCTGACGGTCCATTTAATGGTAGGTGGCTACCGTCGCCTAGGGACACCAGCAACGCCAGGAGGGATTGCTGATGCGCTGCCTACTCTGCAGGGATTTGTTGACAGGTCGCTTGAAGAAATTAGATTTTTGCTATATATATTTATATTCAGGCTTATACGTATACATAATTTAAATTAATTCTTGGCTTGGAAATCCTTTATGATTTAGTTGAATCGAGATGAAATTAAAATTTTCAACCCTAAGGACTGTGATGAGTTGGATACACAACTTTTTGGGTATCCAAACGGATAATTAACTTTTCAAAACTGTATAATTTAATTTTGAATCATTTACATTTTTAAACTTGCAATCAAAGCCGAGGAAAGGGTTCTTTTGTGGCATGTTCACGATTAAATCAAAAAGGATCCAATTTAATCGTGCACAAAATCAACTTTTATTTTATAAATATAGATATAAGTTGCCAGCAAATTCAAAGCCTTAAAACTTACAATAAATTCACAGTTGACGCAAGGAAAAGTTTTGTATAACAGAATTTAGTTATTGAAATAGAAAAAGAGTATCAATAAATTAATTTGAGACTGACAGAGCCATTGAGAGCCCTGAAGGGATCTATGAGCAATTTAATATGCTTGCGATATGGTGATATTAATATAGTCTGTTTAGAAATGATATTGTATATTGATATTCAAATTGCCATTAGAATTATTCTTACAATTCTATACGGAGTAACAACTGACGTAACATTGCCAAAGATCTATTCACTATTCAGTTTTTAATGGAGCGAAATGAGTATAATGCTTATATTCAAGTAAAGTTATTATTAGATATTCATAAAGTTTTAAAAATGCTTTAAAAATTGTCTCTCTCAATATGCTCACAGCTTTTGCTTCAAAGAGAAAGTAAGTATATTAAAAATATATAATGAAATAACTCATTTATTGTATGCTAGCTGTGCCCGCGACTTCGTACGAGTGGTTCTAGTATTCCATTTATTTAGCGCGTTTTATTTCAATAAGGGAAGCTTATTCCAATCCATTCAAATCCATTCAAATCCATTCATGCTTTTAACTTTGAAAGTGACGGATTTCTATTCAAGCGTTCATACCTTATTTTACCCCTTTAGGGATGGAATTTCCAAAAATTCTTCCTTAGTGGAAGTTCACATAATAAAATGCATCAACTGACAAAATTTCAAGTTTTTAACCTAACTTATGATACTGTAGGTTCAAATTAATAGCAACTTATAATACTGGCATGTTGTATATATTATTATGATTTAAATATATAATTAAATGCTACATATAATTGTCTTGTATTGTCCTTTTGTTTGAGAAGATTGTATTTCTTGTCCATTTAGTAAACGTTTATTTTTCATATTATATTATTTCAATTTCTTTAAAAATCTATTATAATTTCCAATATATATATAAGTATAGATTAATAAATAATTTAAAATGCTTATTTATTGCTTATCTACTACCCAGAGACTTAAGCCGCAGCTTCACCCGCGTCAAAGTTGAAATGTCAAAAGTTCTCCTTTTATTTCCTCTGCTTAAACTATCGATTATACCTACTAAATAATTGTATCAAATTTGATCGTTCCTGTTTAGTCGTGAAATCGTAACAAAAACAACATTTATTTAATATAAAGATAGCCAGACAGGCTGACGTTCCGCTTGATGGTAAATGAGCACTTAGTAGGATTAGGGGAAAGGACAAGGAAATAGACTCTGGCACCCCTTGCTCATTCACCGAAACATACAAGCTATTATTTCACGTCTTCTGTAGGGGGGTGGTTACTGCCACCAGACGGGTTGTCCTGAGATCTGCGGAACGCAGTTGTTGCCCTGCCACTACAAAAAAATATAGTAAAAAATATAGTGATAAAAGTATGGATCTAGAAACTAGAACAATAAGAGCAAGAAATAGAAATACGGAAATAGGTGGTTGCTGCAATTTAATTTTTAAATACAAATCATAACCGAATTGTTATCGATATATTCAAGATATTCAGTCAATTATTAAGAAATATGCTAAATTTTTAGGTCTTTAAAACAAATCATTTTCGAAAATTCATCTCGAAAATTCGGTCCATTCCCAGAATTTTTTTGCCCCAGTATTTATTAAATTTAAAATGATAAAAATTGTATTTAATGTGAAGGCAACAACATGCTAGTTATGGCTACAATGTCATTATAAAGTTTCCTAGGCCTAGTCCTATTTTACACAATACGTTTACATTTTTTTTACTTGTCAATTTATCCATTAATTTTCATTCACCATATGTGTAACGTACTCGCCTTGAGCGATGGGTATTGTTCACATGAAACGGATGCACATAATGTTACGTTCCATTTCTGTCGCAGAAGTTAAATGCCCCCAGCTGTTATCTAAGATTGATTTTCGCGACCCAAATAGAAGTAGTAGGACTTAAAAGCTATTCGAATTATGCAAGTGCAAGAGCCCACCACAATGCCCACGAAATTGATATGTTTTCCGGTCCTCTAGCGTCCCAGTTACAAAAACTTTATATAGGTCTCTCATATGGAAAAGTGCAGTAAACAATAAAACGGTCTTTGAATGAAAATTAAATTTGGCGTAAAACTGTTTTTAGTAAATTGGATCCTATATCTATACTAATATTATACCCGTAAAGAGAAAAGATTTGTATTTTTGTTTGTAATGAATAAACTCAAAAACTAGGGTACCGATTTTGAAAATTCTTTCACATATAAAAAGCTACATTATCAGGGAATAAGATAGGCTATCTTAAACTGGGGGGACTCGCCTGGCGGGATTAAGGGAATGAATATAGATGACGTGGATGAAATATAAGGAGTTTCACGCTTATATAAGGTGATTATACTTAAGCATATAAGTGCGGATTTGTGTAAGTAACGGATACCAGCGTGTCCTTTATACTTATCCTTTATTAAAGAGTCATTAGTGAATTTGCTGTGACCCAGGTGTGAGCGTTTATTGGCAACGGTAGCTGCCTACCAGCAACTTCTTCTGTTTAAAAATTAATCTAAATATCTTTAGATTTCTAATCTTATTATCTTTAGAACCGTTTGGTGTTTACCAAACGTATATTGATATGGTTTTAACTATTGGAAAGTGTACAGGCCTGTAGCACCCGCGCATTTGAGTTGGCCTAGCTGTGGTGGTGTTTGCTAGATCTAAGTGGGCAGGACCTCCGGTCAAGGACAGCTCATTGGCCAGCCGCTCGATAGTTAGTCGAGGAGGAGAGGGTTGTATTTTCCAAACAAGTTGTACTAGTACTGAGGTCTTTTTTCTGCCGGAGCAAAGAGAAGACTGAATAACAATGTAAAAATGCCCTGCTTATTACAAACATATACAAACTTTGTCACCAACATTCTAATTTCTATTTAAATTCTATTTTTCTATTTTCGACCGCCGTCAAGTCATTTAAGTTTATTAAGTCCAAACATTTTAAAGCCATTCATTACAGAGATCCATATAATGTCGAGGAAGGCTGACGCTCAACTGTCTACTAAACAAAGTTAAGGTCGTATATCTCAGGCTGCTGTGAAGTTTGGTTTCAAAGATTAATTTGACTGCGGCCTGGCATGTTTGGTATAATGTGTCATTTTCGTTCAAACACCATTAAATGTTAGTTGGAATATATACCAACTTATATTTATTTAACATTGCGTATAGTAATATTATTTTTAAGAAATGTCAAAAAGTTAAACAATAAAATAAGATAAGTTTAAATAAAGGACAAGTTAAAATTTCTGTTGAAATACTTGCTGTATCTGTACTAATATAATAAGACTGAAGAGTTTATTCGATTAAAACACGCTAAAATCTGGAACTATCAGTCGGATTAAAAAAAACCTACACGCGACGGATGAAACTGATCGATTTTTAAAATACGATAAATCTATTCAGTACCTAAAAAAAATTTTGAATTCGTAGACAGAAGCAACAAAGAAAGATAACTGACTCATTATAAATACGATTAGTAGGTTTGTATATTCCATATTTTTTGTATTAAAATATTTGCATGCTTTTCCTCAATAACGCAAAAACGGCTGAGCGAAATTCGCGCATTATTAGTTATTACCTGTTTATTCATAGTTTATTACCTGGATTAACATACAAATATGATACTTTTATCCTGAGAAAATGTTAGGTTCCTTAGGGATCCTCTACAAATCAAAACTTGGGCGTCACCGTCGTCACAGCGATAAAGTTGTCAGGCATTACAACTCATATATTTTCGCGAGCCGGCCCCAGCTAGAATGTGTACATATATATATATATATATATGATATGACTAAGTCTATCTATACTAATATTATACAGAGAGAAGATTTGTATGTTTAATGAATAAACTCAAAAACTACCGGGCCGATTTTAAAATTCTTTCACCTATAGCAAGCTACAATCACCTATAGACAGCGAGTAACATAGGCTGTATAAAGTTTTATAAAGCTACGCGGGCGAAGTCGCTCCCGCGTAACTTTATATAATACCTACCTGAAAAAGAACATGGTAATATTAAATAATCGTTTCCAATTACATTTCATTTATCTTATAACCTCTATAGTACTACGTTTTATCTTCAAAGATATGTCTTCAAAGGATTTATTTGATTTTATACGTTCTCTCTCTTTAAAATATTTAATTATTCGTATGTAAAAGTAAAAAATTTCAGATTAGGCGTAGCGACGAAGTTTATTTATGAAGTCCGTCAAATGGAATTTGCTTTATTTAAATTATTTTTATGTGACTTTAGATGAAGGTGAACGCAGTTGCTTTTTTTTGTGCGAAGTGTCAATTTTCCTAATGAGTCTACACTCAGTTCGGAACAAATGCCATTGTCTCATTATTTTTACAATTGAAATTAAATAAACGCGTAGAGCAAAATACACTTTCTCATGATAACTTAAGTAAGCTAAAGTGTCAAGTAAGCTAACCGCCATTTAAAGTCACCGGTCACCGGGAATAATGAAGCTGATATACCTTTGTTTTTACGGTAAAAGTCCCAAACATTAAAAAGAAAATAATAAAAAAAATTCGCCTATCGAAGGATGCAGTAAACCGAGTGCATAATTTAATAAAACATAAAATTATTTCTAAAAGTAACTAATCAACACTTTACTTGTAGTTGGTGAATGAAGCCCTCAGTGACACTTAAAACTAGTCCGAGTAGCATTTGTTGTTGGCAATTAGTTTGTATTTCAAAGTTTATTTCTACATTGAACTCTATGTTGTCTAATATAGAAAAATCAATGTTTCTTTTCTTGTCTATTTGCATTTTATTCGCGATTGCAATAAAAAATTGTCAACTTACACTTGGGGGAAAGTTACTTATAGGTATAGTACAATTAATTTCTCAAATTTCTCCACCTGAATCATTGCGTACACGTATACCATTGAGCAATTGGAACTGTAATAAATATAAGGGACAACTAGGAAACCCTATAAACATATATTTTCATTGATAATGTAAAAACTTCGATCCTCCATTACATTTGACATTTACATATAACTCAATAACGTTTGCGCTTCCATCCCTTCGCTTTATGTTAAATATGATCATTTCGGGAATATTGTCAACAACGGAGGCAATATAAGGTACCTAAATATTTTCAGGCAAAGGGTATTCCTATTCATCACATTTTTCACCTTATTTGTAAGATTATTATAACAATATGGGTAGTTCCAAAAATAGAACACAATGTTTTGTTTTATCCTAACATGTAACTTTACAGAAATTTAATGTATACTTACTGTGAAATTATAATATTGTAACTTCATACTATATCTAATATTATTAATGTTTCATACTAATATTATAAATGTGAAAGTAGCTCTGTCTGTTACCCTTTCACGCCTTAACTACTCAACTGATCATTATGAAATTTCGCATATATATTATCAGGGTATTCCAGAGGGATCATAAAAATAAAACTATAACAACAATGAAGATTTAATAAATGATTTCTATTATATTTTGTCAAGCGTTATTTTTATTTATTTTTCAACACGAATGAAGTCGCGGGCACTACCTTGTTTTTAGTAAACTTATATTCAGCCGTAGATGGAAGCTTGGAAAAAAAAGAAAGATTAGTTACTCCCTATCCACAAATGGACCTTATATACTGAGTCCAATAAACTCAGTATATAAGTCCATATAAGGTACACGTGATAATTTTTGTGGAAGAAATTAAATACATTTGTCGACTTACTTCATTAATTATTACATGTGTTCGATATTGGAATTGTAGTTGCAGAGATTTAGGAATTTAGGAATTTGGGTATTTAGGAATTTAGTTTTATGTAGCTCATTTAACGATTATGTTATGTAAGAACGTACCGTATCTTTCTTTTTGCTTCCATTTGCGTATTTGGCAAATATTTTCAAATAAAACCAACACACAAAGAGAATTCATAATTTATTTACTAGACAGATTTATATTCTCAATTGTATTGTACAAAAAATAATGGGGTATAAATATATCTCTGAAAATGTAACAAGATAGTGTAATGTGTATTAAACTAGTGAAGGTCAGTCGGGGTGGGATGGGGATGTTTCGTAACCGAAGGGCGGGGGCTCTACGGGGGTACGCGGCGACGACGCGAGCGACGCCCGCAGAGCAACCGCTGAAACGCATGTCGGAACTCCGGGCTGAACACTGTATAGATCACGGGGTTTAGAGTGGAGTTAAAGTAGCCCAGCCACAGCGAAAATGACGTCAATATAGGACTCACTTCGCAGTCACAAGTCGGGACTAGGATTGCTAACACGAAAAACGGAAGCCAGCACGCGACGAACGCACCAGTAATTATTGCCAATGTTTTTGCCGCTTTCCTCTCTCGTTTGGAATCAGCGGCCTCTTTTGGTTTCCGACGCACGAGAGTCGGGTAATAAGCGGCGGCGACCGCTCCGTACCCCGTCGTAGGAGGATCGGTTTCGAGACCGTTTACGCACGATTGCTTTTCTGGACTAGTATTGTTCGAAGACACATTCGTGAAGCCCGTCGTTGTAGTCTCCGATATTGTGGGCAAGGGACGACCGATGACGGCAACCACCGCTGCAGCAATACCACCGCTCCCACCGGCAGCTACTAACGCCCCACCTGAAGGCACCGGCGGAGGTCCCACTCCCCCGCGCGCTGTTGCCCCACGTCGTCGACGTATTCTCTTTCTGGCAGTTTGATATATTCTCCAGTACAATATTAGAATTACCAATACTGGCACGTAAAACGAAGACGCCGTCGCAAATATTTGATATCCCACATCCTGACTGACGACGCATCGCAGATCTTCTGATACACGACGATTCCAGTCGGGGTCCTTCCATCCCAACAATGGCGCAATGCATACTAGAAAACTTACGACCCAGACGCAGGCGATCATGAGACCAACCCTGCGTGCAGTTCTTGCGTGGATGTAATCGATGTTCGTAACAGCCCAGTACCTTAAACAACAAAATACAACATATAATGTAAGCTTGTGTCAAATAATTTCATATTCCTATTCAATTAATACTATAATTTCTGTAACAAATTCTGGGAAATTGTTATTTGATGTAATGCCCCAGCCCTTCCCCCTATTCTCACCGTATACCCTTTCTATTTACCAGAAAGGACACCACTGTATTACCCTGATGTCGTACAGAGTATATAGGCATCATAGACTGTCTGGTGGTGTAACAAATATGTTGAAAAATATGTAATACTCATATATTCTAATTAGATTTACAAATAGCAGATAAAAGTCGATGTCTTCAAAATATTCTCTGATGGCTCTCTGATGAAAAATCTTTACGGGTAGCTATTGTCTAATGTATATATTCTTTAATATATATATCTAAATTATTGTACCTGTCTAGAGCGATTGCGACTAGATGCAGTATTGAAGCAGTACAGCATAGTACGTCCCCAGACGTCCACATGTCGCAGAGCTCCGGACCGAGAGTCCATCTCTGCGCCACCTCGTAAACGGCTCCAAGGGGCATTACTAGGCACGCCACAAGTAAATCCGCCACTGCCAGTGACAGAATCAATTGATTGGCGGCACTGCGGAGGTGTCGCTCCAGCAGTATTGCAGCTATCACAAACACGTTACCTGGAACAATTTTATTTATTTCTACTCACGAAGTAAACATTCATAAACTTGTAATAACTTTCAAGAGAGAAATTGGTCCACTGCGTTCTGCAGTCATGAATTTAGTTGCCTGTCTGGTAACCTGCTTATAGAGTGGGTAAGGGATTTTGGTTTACTGGGGATGCCAAATCCCATTCCCCTATCCATCTCTTTTAACTCATCTTTTATTTAATCTAGGTCTACAGCGCACTTGAAGTCCCTGTGACGTTGCTTATGTCAAAAGACGGTTGTAGTCACTTACCATCGGGTGGACTGTTATGCTGTTTACCGGCCCATCCTTAACTCGAAACAAAATTAAATAACAATCGTCATTTTAACTTTTGAGGATAACTACTAAATGCTGATTATACAAATTTTTATTTTCAATTTCAGTTGTCAATTCTGTAAAGAATGAAATATTTATGTCAAATATACAGAAAAAATCGGTGAAAGTTTACTACAGTAGAAAACTAATATGAAAGTAGCAAAAATAGAGCAACTGTGCAGTGGCTATATCAGTGTAAGTTTCCATATGTTTCTGACTGCGAACATTGCTGAACTACTCTAACCAATTAAGGTATGTGCTAGTTCATTGTAGTTAAATATTTTGAAGCTTGAAATATTGCACAATGATCATTTTGCATGTATGTATTAATGTTTCAATAATATTATTGATTGTGATAATTGTTATTTATTTTGCACTGCTGAACAAATTGTGTTTTGCAATCAACTGAGAAGCGTGTTTGGTAGCAGTAACTACTACCCTTACGGACGTAATAATAGCACATGTGCTTTTACTTCTGTGTGTGATACTTCTAGCACATGTGCTTATCTATTATTCTATTTTTCTTTACATATTTTCTTGTAATGAACCGTCTGATATTGCATAGACGGCAGGCAATATTAAATTGCTGTCTATCTACCCGGAAAACATTCTGTTAGAAAAAAAAACATATTTACCTACTACTGTAGCTAGTATCAGCAATCCGAGTGCTATGGCCATGAATGCCGCTCTCAAAAGAGCAGCGTTCGACTCGAAGGGCGGACGCAGCACTGGTATGGACACGTTAGGCCCCACGGTAACATTCCAATTAGGGCTCCACACTGTATAGTTCCATGTGTAGTTCTGCTCCGGCAGGCGCAGACTGTACAACTCTTCCCACTCCAGTAGGTCATCATGTTCGTCCGCGCCCTCCATGCCCTCTCACCGTGACACCACGTCACCTACTAATAAAAAAAACTGTCAGTCGTAGGACTGCACGTAAGAAGTTCACTTCAAAAATTCGAAAGATTAGTAACATATTGTGTTAATCTTGATTAAATGGGCCATTTTTTTAAATAACACGCCGAGGGAGTATACTTAGTACTTTTCTTAAAAAAGACGAAGTGTCAAAGTTGACAACTAACGATTATCAAATTTTTGTATGACAACGTTTCATTTGGTAGAATTATTGTTAAGCTGATTATTATAATGACACAAAATGTTTGGAGCTTTTATCATTTGTCAAATCTTTCACTAGGCCTAACAACTATTAGACGAATAACGTTTCGTCAGTGTAACAGTTCCCTTTTCGTACATTGATATAATGATAAAAAAATAAACTAATTTTTACATGCATTTTTTATTTAAGAATCTCAAAAATAACCTTTAACATTAATAATTTTTCCTCTGAGTATGTACCACCACTCTGAGTTTGTGTTCAAGAATTCTGTTGATTCTTTCTTCTTTGTCCAAGTATTTGTTTTTCTTTGTTTCTGGTGGGGCACCAGTATTCCGGTTAATATAGAATATATTAACCGGAATACTGGTTGTAGCAAAAGGACTGTGCGCTTATTACAAAATGTGTTACAAGACTTATTTGTACTGGAAACAAATAGGTAAGGTTTAGGAATGTTTACTACTTAATACAACATTTGGTAAACAATAAACAATTAAATGAATATTACGCTAATTAAAACATTCGCTACTTGAAAGTTGGCATTTTAAAAAGCAGACCAAACATACAGTTGGCAACTGTGAGATTGGGAAATAAAACAAAATTATAAAAAAGGTTGGCAAATGATTATTTTGCGAAATAGAATTCTTCGAAACGTTAGTTGGCAAGTGATAATCGACAGAACAATTTTCAGCGAAAAGGCAGAGAACCAAGTAAAACATATAAGTAAATATCGGAAGGACATGTAAGTCTCCAATTTTGAATTGATTCTCAAATACCAGATCCACACCAGATCTCAAACACCAGTTGCGTATTTGCGTATGGTTTGTGAGATAAAATATTGAAATGAAAATATAAATTTAAAAAAAAAACTTCTAATCGTAAAAAAGAATAGAAAAAAAATTCTATAAAAAGAATTCTATCTTCTTTATTTTATGCTAAACGCAATAAAGTTTATGATAATGCTTTTTGAATACGAAAACATACACGAAAAATAAAAGAATGCGAAATGAAAGCATAGAAATGGAGATTGTTAGAGACTATTTCGAAACTTACTTTTCGCGTTGTATTTTCGAAGTAGGAAACTTAAAGCTCGATCCACCATCTTGGCTGTGTTTTATATTGCTTGTGTTTCAATCTGTGGAAAGAAAATATGGTTATTACGAGTACAATATACAATGTCACCTATACTTATACGAAGAAGAGAATACAAGTCCACTGAAACTAGCCGGGGATGAGGAATAAAGAGAGATATGGAAAAGCATCTCTTAGTCACTAGTAAAGTCAACCTCATTATGTATTAAAATAATCAAACGAAAATGTACTTCATCAGTTAAATGATATTTTAAAAATTTATATTTTCTACTTATTTAATATTTAAGTACCTACACTGCGTACAATTTTAGTAAGGCACACTGCGTTTCACAGTCTCTAAGCAGCATGTCTGGCGGCAGGAACCATCCCAGTGAAATAACACTGTATGTTAGTGAAATAGCATGTGTGCTGTTACGTTTCTGTGAGTGAGTATGGGATGCCGGAGCCCATTATCCTACCCCTTCTCCTTAATCCTACTATGGTCGGCAGCGCACTTGCAGCACTTGTGGTGTTGCTTGTGTTATTGGCGACGGTATCAATCTACCATCAAGTGAACCGGTTAGCCTCTTTGTCGACCTTAATATATATATAAAAAATCATCGAAAACTTTTATTGGTTCTATAATTTCAAACTAATATTATCATATGAGTAGTATATATGTTAATTTTGTTCTCATGTTTATGAAATGGATTCCCATTATTCAAATTCAACAAATGCTTAACATAAGACTTCCATTATATTAAAATTCGCTGCATCTACGTTTGTAATTTAATACAGGTAGAGGGTGGATAAGGAAATAGATAACCGGCTTAGTAAAACCATAGACTTAAAGATAATGGACTGAGTGTTCCCTATCCCTGCGGTCACTAGTTGTCTTTTTCTAAGTTACTACATACCTACAGGAAAGAAAGAAAAAATATTTATTTAAATATTTTGTTTTAACAAAGTTATAAATAATACAAAATAAGAGAGGAATAAGAGGAATAAACCTTAATAATAAGAGAGGAGAGATAGGCATTGGCCGCACGATCGCTTTCTCTCTTTTTATAGATTGGCAATTTCATGCGGGTATTGTTCGGTCCATTCTCTCTATGTCTATGGGTAAAAGAGATATGCGAGTCTTACGGAAGTTTGCTGATAAACGCAGTCTATTTAATTTAGACCATAGATCTGAATAGAAAATAATAAATACAACATAACACATTATTCCAATTTCAAACTGTGTGTTTTCTGTAAAAAAATCAGGTGGTAAGAAGTTTAAGTTTTTCTCTTTTAAACTTAGTGCACCTCATAGACAATTTTCTTCAGCTACATTTATTAAGCGAAAACCAATTTTAAAATTCAAGATGTCTCATTCCTATATTGTGTATTTGCGAAGTTTAACTGCGAGTCGAGTATAAAACATCCGAGAGACCTTTAACTTTACATTTTATTTTACAACATTTACCAATAAATATTTTTATAGCTTTGCCTCTTTCAGACGTAAATAAAATGCTACCCTATTATCTATGGTATATTGTATTATATAAATATTATATAAATATTATATAAATACCACAGCAATAAAAAACTAACTGACGATTTTTCTACTTGACTACCTTACCCATATTTAAACATATTTTTTCAAAGTAATAGAATTGCCCGTTTAGGAGAACCGCAATGTACTTTATCACCACTGAATATGCCTACATAAATATAAATCAATATATAGTCGTTGTCAAACTAAAATCTGCTATGTGTACAAAATATATTTTTGAGACATTGACAAAAAAGTTAAAAAAAAAATATTTACATGAAGATTTATAATTACAACGGAAAAGTATATAAAAAATGTGTAAACCTCTTTTTAACAGTAAATCGATTATTTGCGATGTTTGCATACTAATAGCAAAGAAGCTCGAACAAATTTTCTTTGAGAATACAAATAGCAAGATATACCTACGTATTTCAGTTCATGACATTGGTAAGAAATAATTGCCTTTGGAAAAACTAATGTATTATTTTACTTAATACTATTGGAGCCTTCAGAGAGTAGCATCAATAAATAAGCAAGCTTTCGATCCGTACTCGCTTTAGTTTGAGAGTGATGGAATACATACTTAGGTACATACGAGTATATGTCATTGCACACAAGGGACATATACGATACAAGAAGATTTAGTCGATTCAATTGGATTTCGTACTATACCATGTATGTAAGATACATATACCATATACATGTACACTAGTACATGTACCTACATTGTAGGTACCTACATTATATTTTAATACATATAAGATTTTAAAAATTCTTTCACCTATATTATCAGGTAGTAACATGGGCTATATTTTATAACGTTACACGGACAAAGTCGCGAGCAATAGCTAGTAATTTATATATTGTAAAAAAAATGTTACATAAATATGCTTATTGGTCCAGTCGGCCAATACACCTAAGCCGGTGGGCTCTGGGTTCGATTCTTGGTAGAATCCTCTATGAAAACTAACTTTTTCCTATTTATATCACGGTCTGAATCTACTCCATTCATTACGTTTTTAATCAAATCCTGCGTTTTGATCGCAAAACGCGTTATGAATAATAATTACTGATAAAACTTTTTGGAACAAATGATGCGACTGCGTAAGGGTATCTTTATAAATTATTGTCTCTGTATTATTTGAATGTATGACATAATTTCTGTAAAGTTTCATAAAAATCCTTTCAATTGATTTTATGTGAAACAAACACTCGTATTTATACTCTCACATTTTAGCATTATGAGGTTTTTGTCGGATTCATCATAATAGAATCTAGTTTCTGAACAACCAATAAGAACAACCACTAACCTTCACTTATACCTACTTGACTGCTAGGATTGTAGGGGCTAGAATAAATATTATTTAGAATTTTAGAACTATTATCTACAATTAAGTAAACGTGTGTGTCTTTTTCATTATATAATTTTGTCTTTGTTGACGGCAAAATAACTTAAAATCAGATCTACACCATAAAATTTTTAATTTAAACATTTCCTGAAATACTTAACGCACAACAGCTGTCTGTTACGCCTGCGATAAGAGATAGAAACTTCAATTAATATTCGCATTAAATAGAGCGAAATCATAGTTATCTTATTTACACAGATTATAGTGTCAATAGAATTAGCGTTACGCGCCTTGTTTACCCTTAAAGCTGTATACGCAATATATCGCACTACATAATTACTCTCGGTTTACGGTCTTGACTACGTCGCCAGAATATGCGCCGAGGCGGCTTTATTTTGGGTATCATAGAGGCTTATATGCGGTACGCAATGCTACATCTTACCACCAAGGCACTTTCAGTAATAAAATAAACAATATGAAATAATTAAATCTAAATAGACTCACCTAGGTGTTTCTACCTAAGTGGGGAGGAACAGGCTCGAAGGACCATAAATGTCACAGCGGCGAGTTTTAACAGTTAAATAAAACATAACTACCTACCTATAATGAAATAATAAAAAAAATATGTAAAGATGTATTATTGTGAGTTTATTTATTAATGAAAAAATAATCAAAAACAACCGACTGACGTCAATCAATCAACTAAGTACGAGTACAAATCAACGGATAATATCAATGTAAAATCAATGTAAGCGACAATGAAATAAAAATATATAGGTCGTAGGTTAAACATATTTAGTTTTTTAACCTAATTTTCAATCCACACAGATTGCTTCTGTGTAGTTAAAATAGTGTTGTATAACGTCTATGTACGTTGTCGATGTCGATAAAATGTAATGTCAATATATGATTAGATTTGACAGTAAGATATACCAGAAATTATTTATATGGCCCAAAATAGTATCTACTCTCTTGCTTCATTCGCAAGATAAACATAAGTTATCATACTTTTCATATTAAAACACTTGTGATCGCTTAATGCACTTAGACTAGACAAGACATGTTACTTTAAACAATCAAATAGAAAATGATGGTTTTGAAGAACTTCTTACATTTTTGGCAATAATCTGATCATCAATTACTTCCCCTCTTATGTTTTCTGTAAAAGTATTCATTTATCTTGATTAGGAGCTTCTTTTTAATTCAAATACAATCTCAAAATCTTTTTATAAATAGTAAACAACCTTTTCAAACAGTTGTGAATTTTGTTGTGAAACTGTCGGCAAACGTTGCTTCAAGACTACATATTAAATGACGGCACAATAGGCGCCTATTGTGACTTGTTGTTTGCACGCCTTTACCTGCATCTGACACACCATTTATTCGCAACCTATTTGTGAAATAGCGTGAACAAATGATCGTTCCCTGAGTTATTTATTTTTCTACTACAGGTAATATTGACCTATGATCTCCATTTATATTCTTCTATAGCTGCCTCAATTCTTGAGCAGCACAAAACTACCAATTCTAAACGCGTTATATTTTTAAAAGGGGCGCGGACGAAGTCGCGGTTACTAGCTAGTGACAAATAAATGGCATCATAACAATGAGTGTTTTTCTTGCAAAAATTTCAAGTTCAAAACAATAAAAGAAGTAGTAGTCAAATGGTCTATAACTGTTAACGATCGAATTATCATAAATATTTGTAACTTTTATAGTAGATATATTGGTTTATTTCAAAGTGGTCGAGCTTCAGCTTTGATCGCCCTTCAACTGCCGACGAATAGTATACTGAGCTCGTTAACTTCATGTAAACTGACAATAAACGTCTGTTACGTAAAACACGCTTCAAAACGTTGCTATGGAATTCATTGAACTGGCGATTGCCGACAATTTATTAAAATTGTATAAACTAACTGGAATCAGATTCGATAAAGTTTGTGTTTGTTCAACTTGTTATTTCTTGTTTATTTCAATATATTATTATTAATGATTGCAGTGGCGTGTAGGTATGTATGAAAATGTACCTAAATGTTTATAAGTTTATGCTTTTAACTTCACTACAGGTTTCGTTTACTTTAGCCGACATTTATGGATATTGATCTTAAAATTCAACTATGTATTCTAAATGTATTGGATTTATTAAATTTATTGAATTTAACAATAAAAAAAGTTAATAATAGATTGTTTAAAAATTATTTATCAACGACTGTTGCTGTTGGAGGGCAATGGAATCTACAGTTTATTTTATAAATGTTCCAGTTTATATACATACAGATATATTTAATTTAATTTATACTTTATACAGTTAAATGGTTCCAATTTATATTAATTAATTTTTAAGATTTTATTTTTATAATTTATTTTTATATCCAATTTATTATTTTTAAGACTAGCTAGTGCCCGCGACTTCTTACAGGTGGTATTGGAAAATCTCTGTTATAATTGCTTTTGTTAGAATAACTGATTAAAAGCCTTACGGCACAGAATGTTAAAATCAAAAATACTTACATTAAAAACATGATAGTGTTATAAGCACTTTCTTACGCTATAAGTAGTCACGTAGGTGTGCTTTAATAGGTTGCTTACCAAGGCAACACGAGATATGAACTAACAAGGAAATACCTAGGTACTTCGAGACAACTTCGCTCACAGTACCAAGGTAGGAAGAGTGTTATTATGACTTGCTTACGCTGTTAGTTCCCGTATAGATGCGCTTAATAGGATGCTTGCATCTAAGGCAACAAAGGGGTAAAGTCTTATGTAAGCAAATAGTTTGAGCGACAAAAGTTTTCGCTCACATGATACCAAGAAGCTTAAGGCAGAAAGGCGTGATTTTCGTCACCTAATTTGAGTTCTTAGAGTAAAAGTAAAACTTAGACAAAAATACTGTGCATTATACACTATACTTTAAAGTCTGGATCGGGCAGATTTATACAAAAAATCTATTTTCTGAGAAAAATAAAAAGTAAATTACTCTCAAACACGGTAGGTAATAAAAATTTTCAGCAACAGCTACATTTTTTTTAAGCTTATTAATGAACTTTTGTATTTGTTAAAGTTTCAATATTAGTTTTAGTTTTAATAAGTTCTGTATTAAAGTTTTAGTTGGCTACTTTTATTGCTTTTTTTTTATATTTTATACAATATTTCAGAAAAATCTTCCAATTTTAAATCTGTTCAGTTATCTCCAAGAAGTTACAAACATTTGTTGTGCAATATTGCATATTACTTCATAGTTTCGTAAGTCGCGCTCATTTTGGTAAATGTGTTTGATCTGAGGTTATTTCCTTGTCTTAAGCCGTAATGCAACATGCCATACAATTCCGATAGGTAGTAATTCCGGTAAATAATGGACGAAGTACAAATAACTCGCTTCACGTGAAAATCTTTCGCTGACCTCCATTTTATTCCCAGCGGATCAGCGGATAAATTATACCAATATCCTGAAATATTGTTATGGGCTCGAAAAAATATTTACGTTGCTTTTGCTTTGGAACATTTTCGAGCACTTTCAATTTGATTGATAGGTATACCTTTTAGGGATTGTAATTCAACTCCGTCAGCGTTCCACCGAATGTTGTCCCTCACCTTTATTTACACTGTCGTTCAACCCATACTTCTAAAACATTAAATAAGATACCTAATGGGCAAAGTGTGTACAGTCAGCGTCATATAGCTACTAAGTAGCAGTCATAATGTACGAATTTTGAGAAAAGTAGAGGAAATATATATTTTATACTAGAGACCCGGCTCGCAAGGATGCAATTGTTTTCTACAAATTATATATAAAAACTCCTCGTTTAACGCTCTTTCCATTAGTGAAAACCGCATAAAAATGCGTTCATTAGTTTTTGATATCATCGCAAACATATTTATATTAAATTTCGCGAAATAATTTTTTTATATATATAATTTGCAGAAAAAAACGCACCCGCGCGAAGCTTGAAGCGGTTCACTAATATAAAAGAAAGTCATGTTAGCTACAACATTAACTCGAGAATAACTGGATCGATTTTTATGAAATTTGATTTATTGAATTTGTCTCCGCTCCGAATAGCAAAAAAAACAGAATAACTATTAAAACATCTGAAATATTCGCAAAAAAAGTCAATTTCTCATACATTTTTTATGGAACAGATTTTTATTCTGAGGCGGTACAAAGTTCGCCAGGTCTGCTAGTTTATGATAAAAATAAACTTTTATAAATGGTGCTTTGGTTTTAATAATAAAAAACTCGTTAATTAAACCTTGACAAATGACGTTAAATGGGGTCGTAGCAAATCATATTTCATATTACAAAACTAATTACTCAGCAGTCAATTTGTATTGGACATAAATATGCAATTAGGAAGCAAACATGTCTGTCTCTACGATACATTAAATTTGTATAGCGGATATGTCAGTTTGAGGTGTGATACATTATTTATTATTATTAGAATGATTTATATAAAACAACATCTGTGTCTGTGTTTCCGAGCTCATATAACCAAATCTTTTCAAAGATTGAGTGAATAGGCATCTTCTGGGTGAGCTCACTCCATCATAGGCCTCATCTTCGCTACACGGCTGAATGCTGGCCAAGAGCAAACCCATCTCGTTAACAATATGAATAACACTAAAAAAATACATGTCAGGCGTTGGACTCACGTACGTACTGAAAACGTAGCTGCACAAAAATAATAGTATGATATTTAAATTAATTATTGAATTAGGTAAATTGTCGCAATTATTGATCGCAAGAAATACAAGAGAAAAAATATGTATGACGCTCACACAATGACAATAATAAATTCATAATGACAGACGATTATGAAAGTGTTCGATTAATTCAAAACTCTCTGCTAAAGCAGTCTAAGATTGGTTTAGGCGTCTGACTCGAAAGCAGATTCCCTAGGTTCGAATCCTACCGGCTGCGTCATATTCAATCTAATAACGCTAGTTTTTCCACAAATTAATAACATCTCAAAAATGTTTTGTCTGCTTTTGCATATTGATCCTTGTATGACGATATGACGCTCTCAATTACAATGACGAGTTCAATGTTTTTACCTAATCTCAATAAATTCACAATGACAGACCATTAATAAGGTTTGATGTTTATATGAAACTATTTTATTGGTCAGAGGTGTAAACCATATTGATCCTTTTCATCATATCTAGTAAGTTTACTTTCATATGCAGCTGTCAACGCTCACATGATCTGACGCTTACATGACGCTTACATTATGAGCTTACATTACGCGCCTAAAGAAGTTTTCACTTCAATAATTGTTATACCAAACCCTAAATTTTGTCAGCCCAGCCCGTGATATTACTGGCGGCAGTAATCACCGTGATTGTGTTGTTGTGTTTCGGTGAGTGTGTAAAGGATGACATAGCCCATTTCCTTATCATTTCCTGATTTCTATACTTAATTATTCATTGGTCGGCAGCACACTTGCAGCACCTGTGGCGTTGCTTGTGTTATTGGCGACTGTAGCTACTTACCATGAATTGGACCGTCAGCCTGTCTCTCGAGCTTAACATAAAAAACAAAACAAAAATATTAGTAAGTTCCCTTAAGTGAGTTCTATAATATTTGAAGTAAATTTTACAACGAAGAAAAAAGAGTCAAAATATTGAAATGTAAAAGTGTATACGGTTCTTGCTATCGTAGATGCGAGATCCATACATAGTCACGTTCAACGCTCATTTCTAAAAGGAGCACCGTCTACTACCCTCTGCTACCATTTAGTTGAGATTCAATTTTGTGATGCTAAAGAGACGTCTGAGATAACACAAATATACACTTTAGTCTCTGACTAACATTGTTGTGAATCTCAAAGCTAAAGTAATTTTGGCCCGGCAGATTGCAACTAAATCTTCTTTGAATTTCAGCGTATATCAAGTTTGAGAGAGTTAACCTAACTGATTCACGTAAATTACAGAAATACACTACTGAAATAACGGCGTATGCTTAAGACCACAAGTGAAACCTTCATTAAGCGAGGTTAATAATCTATTCTAATATTATAAGAAAGAAGATGATATTGTATGTCAGAGAGCCGAAGGCCGCTGGGGCCAGAAGGTTCTCAAGTGGAGGCCATGGACCGACAAGCGCAGCGCAGGACGTCCACCCACAAGGTGGACAGACGACCTAATAGGGGCCGCGGGTCAATGGTGAATCCAGGCTGCTTCTGACCGGTCCTATTGGAAAGTTATGGGGGATTCCTATGTCTAGCAGTGGACGTCCTGCGGCTGAGATGATGATGATGATTGTATGTTTGTAATGAATAAACTCAAAAACTAATGGACCGAATTTGAAAATTCTTTCACCTATAGAAAGCTACATTATCAGCGAGTAATATAGGCTATATTTTATAAAGTTATGCGGGCAAAGTCGCGTGCAGCAGCTAGTACGAAGTATAACTATATTTTTTTTGTTGTTTTTTATTCATTGAGTATAGCAGTGACGCGTTAATTGTCTACTCTCTAACTCCCTCAAGCCGACTTTACCCGAACAAATGTTACATAGAAGAGCGTTTAGCTCAGTCTCAATACTCAATCAATTCAATACTCACAAAATAATGGGCACAGAGTGTCTAAAGAAGTTTTCATTTTAAAAACAAAGTCAAACAGTTTTTCACTGAAGTAATGTAGGCATTATTCCGAATTATGAACTCGTTTATCAATTTCCGAAAGGATGGTAATGATCTTTTTGCTTTTATTCTTGTATCTCATTATCTTTACATAGTATAAAACAAAGTCGCTTTATACTCGTACGTATGTATGTACGCTAAGATCTTTTAAACTACGAATTTTAATACGGTTTTCACTAAATGGAAAAAGTTTATATTTAAAATAAAATTGAGTTAATTTAATGAAGTTTACACGAGGAAGGTACAATTTTTCATCCATGCGAAGCCGGCACTGGATCGCTAGTTTTCAATATTTTATTAAAGGATTTCCGTCAACAATATTGAAATATTCACATCTTGCTAGATAACAGTATGAGGAAAACATCCCGTTGTGCGGAGGATAATACGATAAGCGTAAATCATGAGTTACGCAGCGTTCGCTCTACTCTGATTTTGGTATTTCGGCAGAAGATTGTGTTAAACAAAGCTACAATAACAGCGAGGAATTTGCATTTATCAACAACAATGAGTATAGATGAAAACATATTCCAATTGGATCTTATTTTTGTTTGAACAAGTATTTGTTGAACAAAAAAGTTTAACAAAATAGTTCCGCCAAGTGAAAATTTTCACATGTAGAGATTTTGGGACCAGTTTTCGTGGGATGAGGTGAGTACGGAACAACCCGATAAAACGTTATAAAATTCACAAGCATTTACAGATCATAAAAAAACATTGAGTAATTATTTTACATTCATTTCGAGAAACACTGTTCGCTTATTGAATCTGCATATAAAATATGAAGTATTCGCGATTGGAACGCATCCGGTGTAGCAGCGAAACTCGGAAAGCGAGTTGTTTCCGCAAATGACAGACTCCTTCCTCCCCTAATACGAGCTCTATTGATTCCCGACCTCTCAGCAACTATCGCCTTTATAACAAGTCGTTTGTTGTTACTGCAATTTCAATTTATTGAAATATACTCCATCAAATATGTTATTTTATGCCTTCTTACAAGAATAGAAGATAATATTTACAATTTAGAAGCACTTAGAAGGTGATATTTGTTAAGTGATTTCACTGAAATCCTATTTCTGCAAAGCCACAAAAATGTGTTAAAAACCTTCACTTTTATTCAATCTGATGAATGAAACTGTAACTTCAAAAGTATAAATTATTTTATTTTTAACGAAAACAAAATATTCAATTTTTTAGAAGTCAAATTAAAATTATTATTGAATTCTGAACGAGTGCAGTTACATCATTGAAGTTTTTGTTATCATTGAAGAATTCAAAATATACCTTCAATTCGAGGGGCTTACCTTGAATCAGAGCAGTGTATCCCTGCCTGGTCCATTATATTAATTTTAAATATCATATTTGCTCATTTATTAATTATCTTAATTTTGTTTAAAAATTACTATATGATGTCTTCACAACGCAGGAGTTAGTCTTCAACTGAATTTTAAGACTTGTTTCTTAACTAACCTCAGATCGATTACGAGAAAAACCGGTTCCTTTTTACTGCCTGTGGTTTCTCAGTTCTTTTTATACTCTACAAACGTGAATGCGTTAAGGGACAATGTATCGGTAATTATTATTTTTCACGACTCCATGACGAGAGTGCGCATTGTCGCGCCAAACGTTCACTCGAGTAGAAACGAGTTGATTGCGAACTCGGCGCCCCGGCCACTCGACCGCAGACTGAAACCTAAAACCAATGCAGCTATATGAAGATATACACATATATATTATATACATGTCCAAGTAACCTTACTGCCTTTTAAAGAGCCACTCACATATTACCTGTTCGCTACGTTAAACTAAAACAAAACGCTACGTTAATCAAACTCAGTACAATCTTCAATACATTTAAGAGTCATAATATTATACGTGATTTTAAACAAATTTTGAAGAAATACGCAATGATTATAATATGTATCAGATACCTAAACACAATAAATACAAGCTGTAATTAAAAATTATAAACTAACTTCCGACTTTCTATAAAGTCGAAACACACTATATCTGCTGAAAGGAGTTAGGTATACCGCAGACTACTTGAGGCTGCAGCATCAGGCCAAGGTTACAATTTCATGGAAATACCATCGAAGTAACAGTACACCAAATTTCACATCAATCGAACATATGGAATGTTAGTGAAATTCCTTCATCAACTAAGAAATGGGCTGATGCCTTCTAATTCCTGAACATACCTTCATAAATTGAACGTTCCGATCACGTCAAAATCGGTCCATCCGTTTGGGAGACCATCCGTTTCCACAGACAGATACACAGATACACAGATGCACACGTGTCTGTGACACACACGTCAAATTTATAACACCCTGTTTTTGCGTCGGGCGTCGGATGTTAAAAATTATGGTAGTGGCAAGGCACAATGGGCACAATGCCTTCCGCAGTTGTAAGCCCGGCAGCCCATTTGGCGGGAGTAACCTCATACCGTATTCTTTTGAATACCGCGAAATAACGACAATGCGCTGTTGTGAGTAAGGAATGCCAGAGTACATTATGCAAAGACAACAGTATAATATAATTATAAAATATTCATATATAAAATGTAAATGTGTGTGTGTTCTATGGTATCGCATTTAATTTTAAGAAATTTTTATGTGAAAACTTTGTTGCTGTTGCAGTCGTTTGCAATGTTACTTGCTGATCACGTAGCTTTCTATAGACAAAAGAAAGAAGTTGCTTGTGTTATTGACGACGGTAGCAACCTACCATCAAGTGGACCACCAGCCTGTCTGTTGAGCTAAACATAAAAATATATAATATAATAAATTATTTAAAAGGCATCTTCTTAATGAGAGCAAAACTCGTTTTGCGAAAGCAAACTCAGTTGAGGTCTAAAGGTACGTACGTTAAATTATTCATGAATCCGAGACATACGTCTGTTACTGGCTGATTTTCCGACACAAAATCACGTCAATTAAGTTGACGTGTACAAGAAAATTTATGTTAATAGCTTTCACACGCTCCGATTCAGATTTAAATAAAACGTAAATGGTTCGGGATTTATACGTGGTGTGCGGTAATACGATATTAGCCATGATGTCATGTCATGCAATATGTGCACTGCACTTTATCTATTTATATGTATCATATAAATATCTTTTGTATACTTCCTCATAGAATAAGCATTTCTATGAGATTTTTTTAATCTACCAAACGTTTTGAATTTTCTCAATGCCAAGTAGGGGGGAGACATAACTTCAATATCTCAGCATCTATAGGTATTAGAAGTTTGGTAAAAACGCGGTTCTAACCCGCTGATTCATAGCTCTGAATTGTCAGTACACGTCGTGGTTCTCGGGCGAACCGTTGTGTTTCTACAGTATTTCATCATTTTTTTGAATCCATTTATTTCCATAAACTTGAGAAAAAGAAAATATAGTTTTATAATACCAAATTTGTTGGATTGGAATCCCAAGAGCCAAGAGCCCGAGTGTATAAATTGACTTAAGTAAAGTTCGAAAATGAGGAATTTTGCCAAGATGAGGATATACCATATTTGTTTAAAAGATAGACGTTGCTCATGTATATCAGTACACAGAATGGTATATGAAATGAAATAAACTTACTCTCTGAGTCTGACAAGGAAGTGACTCAATATTTTTATTGAGAATAAAATTCTTTAAACCTTGGAACTTTGAAACATTTATAGAACGGCACTCTGTCTTATCTTATACTGCTTAAGTCTTTAAGTTTCAGAGCCGTGAAAGTTGCCATTTAAAATTCTCTTTTTAAATTCTACCAGTAACAAGTTGTTAAAATGTTCTTTATCTAACTTAGAAATTTTCACTCGGAACTTTCAAGTTATTGGGAACAATAAATGAATTGGACAGTTTTTCAGTCGACCGTTGTATATCATCAAATCCATGATCTATACACCACCCACGATTTCACATCGTGTGATACGATATGAAATTCTTAATCCTTTTAATCCTTTAGCCGCCAGAGTCTTTTTTTTTTAATCATTGCGTTGCTTTCTATTTAAAATATATATATTGGTTTACGAGTCAAGCGCTAGGGTCATGACAACTAGGATTAAATTGAAGTCGCTTTCCGCGATTGTCTGTCTGTATTTCCGCTAACTCCTCTTAAACAACGTAACGGATTTCGATGCGGTTTTAACGAATGGGAAGAGCGATCAACGGGGAAGGCGTTTGTATATAAATTGCTGAATAAAGTTGCATCCCTGCGAATCGAAGTCTTCGCCTACGGTGGAATATAATTAAAAATAATAGTTGAAAACGGATACTTTGATGAATAAAGGGGCATATTTGCAGACATATCGTTTAATGATGCACTAAAAGCATATGGTTTACGTATTAAACTATTTTGTTATTCCGTTAACATTTCAACAAAACAGTTACAACGAATTAGTTTATTTGCAGACGAAATCGCGTGGGGGAATCAAGAAATATCGGGGAGATCGCATCGAAGACATTCTACTAAATAACATTGTACGGTTACAAAAGTTTTAGTTGACTATCATTATAACTTTTATCTACATCTACGTTGTACATAATATTATGTTTTATGTAATATATTGTTAATAACATTTATACCTATTGATAATATATGTTATCGTGAGAGATAACTCGTGTTCATACCTCAGACCAAATAAGAACTATAGACAGAACTTGCGGACAACATAGTGAAGCCGTTTTTATAAACACTCCTATGTGTGCTTAGGCCGTTTACCGTTTACTGATTTTGTGTTCCAAGCAATAACCTCAATTTTTGTTTGTTTTTATTGAAAATATTGGTTTCCAAGTTATGCGTGAAATTTGATTCAATCGTGTTTTTTTATTTTTTGAACACTAGTTTTTACAGCTTTTCGCTATGCAATTCGGCATTTTCCCTAGTAAATGTTTCAATAAGCGAGGCGTAGTTTGATTGCACTTGCGCACGAGTAACGGTGTACGTTGCGTAAACAGCAAAGGCGTAGTTTTACCGGCTTCACTCTGCCCTCCACAGGGCTAGTTCTATCTTCTATATTTAGATCTTATTTTATCTGAGGTTCTTACATATATTATAAACACCCCGTGGGTTATGGATCGTGGTAATGGATGGACGCATAAGGCTGAAGACCGAGTGTGATGGCGCTCAATTAATTTGTGTGTGTGTGTGTGTGTGTGTTTGATTTACTATTACTACTACTAAATTGATTTCAATACTAAAATAGACGACTTTAGTACTGAAAAAAATTGCATTAATGTAATATTAACAGCAATACTTAAGCCATTTTCCATTTTTGTAATGTCCAATTGAATGAAGTAAAGCCTCAGAACGCAGCAAGATATATTTTTAATAAAAAAATTAATGTAAATGTGGTCGGACAGACCAAGGGCCACTTGACGGTAGGCTAACTAAGGAATTGAGAAGGGACAGGGAAATGGGCTCTGGTATTTCTTACTCACCGAAACACAACAGCACACATGCTGTTATTTTACGGTATGTCTTTTGTAAAGGGGTGATCTTCTGTAATGGATTTATTTAAACGCAGTGTTAAGAAATTTCATTAAGGACAAGACATACAAACTATTTTAGAATTCAATCAGTGTGCGCTTTGGAGAACGATAATTTTTTTGTTTAATATTTTTTTAAATTAATATTTTTTTTTTGCACTTATCCCTATCAGTAGGGATACTTTATTAAATATTTAATGTAACGTATCGGGTCTTCGGAACATTGATAGAGAATAAAGCTAGTTCGCTGACAAGCACAAAGCTTTATCGGAAAATTAATGTAATTACTATCGACAAAGACGTTATAACAAGGCAATGTTTGAGATTATCTTAAAGGCGTGTGGAGGTTTACATAGTTGGCGATTATAGAATGAGAACGTTTGTTAGTTTAGGTTAACTTTTACGAATTGAAATACAAACATTCATGACTGATTCAAAATTGAATCCAAGATTAGAAAATTGGTATATAAAAAAATCTATATCTATCTATGAATGTTCTATACATATGTTGTAAATTAAAGTCGCTGTCATGCGTCGGTCTGTCTAACTTCTTCTAAATCATTGAACAGATTTTGTAACGGTTTACACTATAAATGGAAGAGGGACTAAGAAGAAAGGTTTGTGTATATAATTTGCAGAAAAAAAGCATCCATGCAAAGCCGATGGTGGGACATTTGTATTATTATAAAATAAAGTCGCTGTCCGCTTCTCTCTGTTTCTCCGCTAACTTCTTCTAAACCACCCAACGGATTTTGATAACTTCACTAGTGGAAAAAGCGAAAAACGAAGAACAACGAAGGTTGTATGAATATTTTATGAAAAAATAGCATCCGTTTAAAGCAGGGGCGGGTCGCTAGTGCTGCACAAATGACTAATATGCAAGCGTGCTGACATTTCACTGTGGTCGTTTATAAAACGGTGGTTATGACTGTCCCCACACGAGCGATCAATTTAATGCACATTGTTTGGTAGAAATAAAAGGTCGGCTATAGCCGCTATATATCATTTTATTATCTCTTTTAGACGTTTTAGAATTTTTGTTTCAGCCTATAAATATTTACATGGCCTTTGTATGGGTTACAATAATCCAAAAATAAAACGGTTAAAAATTAAATTACAAACTATAAATATATAATGCAAAAGAAGAAAATAAAAAACACTTATATTTATACAGACAAGAAAAAACAATAAAATACAAAAAAAAAATTCAGAAGGCACTGGTGTCATTCCGCAGTTGTTCCTCGCTTCTTTGGTGCTTGAACATAAATGTCTTTAATTTATTTCTAAATTTTATTCATTGCATGACTCTAAAATATATAGAAAAAATGGGGTGTGGTCATGTCATGGACACGGCCGTGTGTTTTACGTGAATACGAGTAATAATTGCTTTGAGCGTATTATATGTATATATCCAACGCATTCGAATATAGAATAACACACCCAACGATTCTCTGATCCTTTAGGAGTGGTGTAATTAAATTTTAGATGTATATCTTCATGATCATCATCTCAGCCACAGGAAATCCCCAGCTGGATATAGGCGTCCCCATTATTTTTGAATATGACTGGTCAGAAGCAGCCTGGAGCCACCGTCGACCCGAGGCCTTTATCAAGTCGTCTGTCTACCTTGTAGACTTAGAGTAGACTTCATGCGCTGTGCTTGCCGGTGCGTGGCCTCCACTCGAGAATCTTGCGGCTCCAGCGCCCACGGCTATCCATACTATTTGTCCTGCCGTCGGTAACTTTCGTACGTCTACAGATCTCATTTCTGATTCGATCTCGCAGTGTAATCTCAAGCATAGCTTTCTCAATAGCTCGTTAAGCGACGTTGAGCTTACTTTTAAAGACCATAGATAGAGTATACGTATTAGCGTCATATGTCATCACCGGCAACACATATTGTTCAATAACTTTTGTGTCTTTTGTTTTGAGACACTGAGAAGATCTTCAGCATCAAACTTATCCCCCGATTTGGCTATGATCACTTTTCTAAACTGTCTCCCACTAAGGAAGCAAATTTAAAGACGTATTCATGTCAAAAAAAAAAAACCATTTAGCCGTTAAATTAAAAAGCTTTCCAGGTGTTCACGCTCTCAGTGGCGTCTCGTCTGCAAATAATTCAAAAGCTGCACCGCGTCCGCGTGAGAAAGGCTGGAGAGAAATAACTCCATATTCATTGAAAGCGTTCGAAAGGACTATTGATTTTAATAATTACTCCACAACCATGCATGCTATTTGCCGCCATTCATTCTTTATGTTTCCATACCTGTGAATTGAACGATTTTAAACAGTTTAAATAAGTATCGAGATTAAACGTTGTTATTTTCAATCCAATCAAGTTCCTATTATAATAATGAAGCATTTTCGCATAATTAGCACATAGAGTAGCTTGTGTCATCATTTTAAATTTTGAACTGTTTATTTACTATTTAATCTTTTGTAAAGCATAAAATTTACACAGACCACTTAATAGTGGTCTGTACATTGAAACTTGACCTATGTATCAGTGCATTATTGACAGCAGTTTTCAGCCCATGTGTTACTATCTACACACATTAGAAATACATTACCAAATGTAGGTATACTCGCACACGCTATAATACCCAACATTATCTAAAATAACGTGACAAATGAACGAAGCGTTCCGGTTTATATGATATTTGGAAAAGCGTGAGTTTCCTTAAAAAATGTTTCCTCTTTTGTCATTTACGGTTTCAAGGTGTGACCTACAAAGCTTTTAGCATAGAGGATTACTGTAATGTGATGCGATAACTTGAAATATATTTCTCATTTTTCTTTTTATTCGTAATATTTAATATGATATCGTGTTTATGCGTTATGTAAATTGCTATATTTGACGCTGTTTATTTAGGTATTTTATTTGGTACTTTAGTATTTACATGTTAACGTAATATAAAATTTTACTTATATATGTCTAAAGTATTGTCTGTAATTTATAATAACTAAGTTAATTTTTGTTTTCATAAAATTAATAAATAGATGACAAGAAAGTATCACATATAAATAGTAATAATTTATATGTGATACTTTCTTATATGTGAAAGATTGTCTTTCACAATCAAGGCAATCAAAGACAATCTTTCACATATAAATATGAATAGGTGAATAAAGTATATGTAATAAAACATATTCCGATCCTATCACAAGCCATTTATTTCACATTGGACGTCACAAAACTGTGTATCTATTAAAATTAAAATAAAGCAATATACTTAGGTACTTCATGAAGACCCTGCCCACCTACGGCCTCGTTAGAAAGTCGTTGGGTTTTATCCGGTAGGAGTCCGGCATAAAAGTATTGAATGTAAAGCGCTCTTCCTCCACAAAGTGAAATCTAGCTAAATAAAAAATACGCGATCGTGTCTTTTGAGTTATTCTGTATTCTGAGCTTTGAATGTTCTTTTCTATATTTCTTATAAGATATTAGACAATAATCAACTCTCTGTGTATTTTCATATGGGATAATAATATTTTCTACAATATTATTATATTATTCCTTCGATTACTATAAGTACATGTCCACCTTGATATAGTTTCAAATGAACTTGATATGAATGAACTATTAGCTATGATAATGACTTTGACTTTATTGTTGTGTTCCGGTATTGATTTTGATTTTATAGATAAGTACTTTGGTTTACCAAGGTTAACAATACCTATTAAGAATTACATGAATATTAACTTATGTATGTAATATTTATGTATATCATCACATTGTTTGATAATACATTTATAGGCCAGGAAACAATTCAAAATTTGAGTCGCATAGGGGATTTTTTATATATGTAAGTTTGTAGAATGTATGTAATATCAATGGTTGAAAAAAAAGATGACTGAGTTAAATGGTTGACATTTTATAAAATAGAATCATAAAAATCAAATAAAAACTAGGACCTGTCAAGTTTTTATATGAATTCTATGTTCTATTATGTCCTAGCCTGAATTATTTTCAAGAAATTTACGTTTATTTTGAAATGTAAATACATACTTATTTAAAATTTTATTATTCTTCATTCTCACTAACAAACTAGGCCCCCAAACATCAATCAATCAAAATAAAAGTTTCGCAATCAAAGTCAAACTTTAGATTGTCGAGTTTAGATACATTAATTTTGTAGCATTTATCAGGATTCCAGTCTAAGTTATGTAAATAGTGTTATAAATAAGTTGTAATATGATGAACAAAGTTATTTTCAACTAAGTTGATAAATTTGTACACCTCACAAATCACTTTGAGAAAAAAAGGTCTAAGTAGGTATTCATCTCGTCACAATAATCAATTATGGTGAGGAAGAGCTTTATTGTGAAAATATTTAACAATCATTTTTGTTTGCCTTTTGTTTATCTTGCAAATCACTATTCATCATTTACTGGATAACTAACGATTCTCTCGTATTAATTTTTAGGCATCTTCCTCGTTTATAGCTCTTTCCATTAAAAAAAACCGCATGAAATACGTTGGAGAGATTACGAGTAGAAGAAGTTAACAGAAAAACATACAGACGACTGCGACTTTGTTTTATGCTAATTAGAAGAGACTAAAAATTAGAAATGGAACATTTACGAGATTACCTACTGCACTTATAGTACAGTGAATCATGGAATGGATAGCTGCATCAGCTGCAAGTGCGCTGCCGATCATAATAGGATTAAGGATAAGGAATTAGGATGGGATAGGGGAATATACTCTGGCATTCGTTAATAACTTACCGAAACACAACAGCACACTTGTAATTTTGTCTGACAACCTTTTATTTTATTTTTTTGTAGTTTGCAGTACTTCTTGTTTTATTACCAGAAATGAATTAATATTATTTTTGTATCTTTTATTATGTTTAATTTTAAAGCCACCAATTTTAACTGTTTGTAAACTAAGTAATTAGACGCTTAAAATTTTGTGTAGTTATGTTAGGTAACTTCAAAACTGGCTCAATTAGAGATTAGTTTTGTTTGGAATAGCTGCGGAAGTTTATTGTGACCCCGTGATGTGTTTCACTATCTGTTATGAGAACACCGGAAATGAAATTTAATAGTTCAAATAATGGTTGAGATTTTATATATTTTTGAATGTTGAGAACAATATCGTTGAGTATATCAGAGCAGTCTTCCTAAGTTAATTTAAATATAATACCTAGTTAAATTAATAATATTAAGAAAAGTTAGCTACATCGTACATGCTGTTGTTGGTTTTTTGAAAATCCCACAAGAACCTAACATTTTTGAAGGATAAAATACTTTTTATCCAGGAAAAATTTCTGCGTCTGTTTGTCTGTCTGCCTGTCTTTATATCCGCTAACTCCTAAATCACGCAACGGATTTTAATACGATTTTTCGCGGAAGTTTGGTTTGTGTACATAATTGTGTTGAATCCGTGCAAAGCCGGAGGCGGACCGCTTGTGATATATAATTTCAAATACCTCCATTAGAGATGTCATTAAAGAAAACACGGAAACACTGTCACTGATTTGAAACTTTTATAGTACTTAATACGGAAAAGGGGGAAAGCTTGAGATAACGTTGTTAAAAGTTTGAAGTGGGAACGAGCTACCGTAAATTTGTTCTCATAACGTCGAACTGCTCTTGCGGGAGTAATACAGGTAATGAAATGTCATATGTAGGTAATAAAAATGTAACAAAACTTCAAAATAATATCGAGAAAATATTGAATCATGTTTTATATGTATTGAGCCAAAGATATTGTTTTATTTTTAAAATGTAAATAGAATGTTCTGTTCTGATGATACCGAAGGTTCAGATTTCCAAATTCTAGTTTTGAGTTATTGTAACTGTCATCAGTTGGGTTGATTTCGTACAAAAATTTCTTAAAACATAGTCAATTTAAATGTGTTTAGTTATTTATATACATGTTAAATTTCATTTTTATTAACAATCTTTAGGTGTTTATTATAAAATTATAAGTGTAATACTTTTTTATATAAGACCAATAAAAACTAAAAATCAATATTAAATTAAAATAAATACTTTTCACAACCCTAATAACATTTTTGTTACATATTGACATTTCTTTTTTCCAAATAATGTATTTGGAAGGAAATTCAGAAGGAACAGATGAATCGATACAGGAAAGTCTAAAAGGAGAAAGTAATATCTGCTCAAAACCTTCAAAAAAAGTCTCGGATTCAGTAAAAAGCACTAATTTGTTAGAGAAATGCAAACACCGCCTGCATTTCAGTGAAACAACAATCCAAATTATTGCAAATTAAGCCTTAATTGCTTTGTTGTCTCGCCCGTTGCTACTTTAATATGCAATTCACTTCCATCTAAGCTAAGATTGCTTTCTGTTAAAGCAGAAAGTAATAATATATAAAAGTAGCACGCGACTTCGTCCACCTAACTTTATAAAATATAGCCTATGTTACTCCCTTATAATGTAGCTTTCTATAGGTGAAAGATTTTTTTAAATTGGTCCAGTAGCATCCAAGTTTATTAATTAAAAACAAAAATACAAAAGTAGAAATCTTCTCTCTTTATAATATTACTAGCTGTTGCACGCAACTTCGCCCGCGTAACTTTATAAAATATAGACTATTTTACTCCCTAATAATATAGCTTTCTATAGGTGAAATTTTAAATCGGTCCAGTAGCTTAAAAATTTATTAATTAAAAACAAAATACAAATATTTTCTGTTTATAATATTATTGGTATTAATATAGATTAATATACATGTTTATTTGTTTATTTAATTAAAAATCAGCCAAATTAGATAATATGCTTATTAACTAGGTTCCATAACTTAGATAATATGCTTATTAACTAGGTTCCACTCTGGCGGCAATAAACCATCCTCTTACAGAAGATCATCGTGAAATAACAGCATGTGTGCTGTTGTGTTACGGTGAGTGAATCAGGGATGCGAGTTCCTATCTCGAACTTTTCCTAATTCCTTATTCTTAATCATAATAAGGTTATCAGCACACTTGCAGCAATTGTGGCTTTACTTGTGTCAATAGGTGACGGTAACCAGCTTCCTTCAAGTGGACCGTCTGCCTCTCTGACGATCTTTACATTTAAAAAATATATAGTGAATAACATCAAATAAAGTTGAATTAAAATTCATATTCAATTTAAAATTTAAAATTGTTTTTACAAAATTAATCCAGCAATAAAATATTATAGTTGCCTTTTTGGGAATTCATCTACAATTTTTATCTGCAATGGATTGGATATTTTAAATATATAACCTCGCAAAGGTTTTTATTAATGTAATATCATTTTATTAAATGCGACTTAATGCGACTATGAGTTTTATAGCGAATTACCTATATCACCAATCGAAAGGTCGTGGGATGCGTTGGTGCATCGATATTTACCCCGTCTGGGAGTCTGGCTGTGGTGTTACTACGGCTCTACTACAGTTCGTGGGCGGTAGTTTGGCCGTTTACCCCCGGTTGGTACACGGTGTCGAATGCACTTTCAAACTACGTTTTTTTTTCACAAATAGTTTTTTTTTTAGTTAACACATAAAGTTGTTTTTTTTTTTAAATGAATTTTCGCGCCGACCGCGTTATGGTTTGTTTACAGGCGGCGGGTGTAGGGCGGGCGGCGCGCTTCGTATACGCTAATAGCGCGTCCACCGCGCTCGGCGCGCAACAGATACACTCCGTAGAGCACCGGTCAGACGTTACGGGCGCCTACGAACGGGAAGACTCGGCTGGAAAACGGATGGCGGCGCGCGCCGCTCCCCCTTACCCCGCACCCCTCTCTGACTATGACGTCACGACGTGAAACCTCCAAAATCCTCATGAGTGCTCACACAGTATGCACCGGTTCCGATTCTCATTCCCATTAAACATTGTTTCCAAAAACAACACACGGTGATTCAATTAGAAAGGGTATTTTAAATGAATTAAAAATAGCGCTGTATTTCGATAGACGGTTAAATATTTGGATTTATTACGACTACAACAAAAAAGTAGACTTTATGCTGTAATAAATCTATATAACTTTGACTAAAATTTGACTTTCAATATTCGGCATATTATTTTATGTAGGTGTCAAGAAAAAAAAATTGGTAAATTTATAGGTTTCCTTAAGTTTATTTTATTATATCATTAGTGAAAAAATATATAAATATGATTTCTTTATTTATAAATTTTTATCCCTACAGTCAGCCACCTGATAGCTGGGGACTGAAGAGCACAATAGAGCTGCTGGCAATGAATGGACATGAACGGCGTATTTCGTAATAATTCGATATATTTATTTTGAAGAAATATATCACAATGATAGACCCTTTTGATTGTTACCTATAGTATAAAAACAAGTTTTCTTTTATTTTATACAGTTCGTTTGTTTGAACGCACTAAACTCAGGAACTACAAGTCAGATTTAAAAAAAAAATATTTTTAAATTTGATAACCCAATTCTTGACGAAGGTTATTAGCAATTTATCACCTTTAAAAGCCGAGCAAAAAAATTTAGCCCGTGCAAGCTATGAAATGCGATGCGTAGGGTCAGGAGTCGAAAGTGGCTGCCCTACGAAAAACGAGCATTACCGAGAAGAGCCGAAATCATCATGCCTTTGTCATTTTAAATTAAACGACGGGTGAAACCGCGGGCGGTGAACTAGCTTTATGGATTTCATTACATTATATAACTGCCGGAAGAAATTCACTAAACATCAATGAAATATACATCTAATATCATCTCAATATACGTAAAATTACGACCGGACCAGAGCATTTACAGGGATAGCGCCTTTGTTTCATACTCTTTATAGATATAAAAAAAAAATGGGGTAAGTACAAAGTGAGCAGCCAAATTTAAGAGCGTTACGCCCAACAAAAACTCTCTCCCATTATATCTGTTTAGTAATAAAGAGTCCCAACGAGTCGTCCGAGCTGGGTCCCGGCCGAGGTCTAAAAATATAATACGTAGGTACAAAGTTGATTTCGTGAACAAACAATGCCTTAAAATAATTCGGCACATATATAACGGGGCAGGTGACCGCGAAGGGTCGCCGTTGCTAGATGCTAAAATTGCGCGCGTTTTGCTTTGTTGACCCTACCATAAATTTGATATGTTAGGTTTGAAGCTTACACTGCTTTAGTACAAAGAAATAATGATATTTTTTTTAAATTATAAAGCAGAGTGACGCTATACTGATGGTAGGTGGCTATCTTTTGTAACGAAAGGAAAGTCATTCAATATAAATTAATAACTTTATTAGTGTTTATATATTATAGCCGAGGCTCACAAATAATTTACAGATAGAGAGGAAGGTTTCCTAAAATGGCGTTGGATTAGGTGGATTAGTATTAACAAACATACATTATTTAGAGATGTAAAATCAACTGTCTCCATACTACTTGTGATCAAAAATATATTTTTTAATCACAAGTAATCTCTGAATGAATCGCCTTCAAATCCCTCGGGAACAGTATGTTTTAAAGTGAAAACTTCTTTAGGCGCGATGGGCATTTTTGAGATGGGAAAAAACCATTGAACTCGCGACACTGTTATCGTAACCGACACCTCTGTATATACGAGTAAGTATGTACTTTCCTGACGATTCAAAAAATTCAAGTTTTCACTTCTGTCGGCACTCCCGGGGTGCCACTGTTTTTTTAAATGAAATCTACCCTTTGTCCTTTTCTGTATTATTGAAAACGTGTATGCAAAATATCATAATGCGTGAAAGCATAACAAATTCACTTCTGCATCTAAAATAAAAAATTCAACGCCTGATAAAAAATTATGAGCAATAAAGATTGAATAACAGTTGTCGAAGTCTCAGGCAAAAAAAGATGTGTATTGTGGGAATCTGATAGAAATCTGGTATATTGGTCATCTTGTATTTAAGGAATCTGATACTGTGGAAACGAAGCGTTAGGATTGTTTGTCTCAATTCCCAGTAAATGTCCTTTCTCCGTCGGAAATGTGCCGAAACCTTAAATGAGTAGCCATTAACAAAGAGCGCGTGCCGTGACGCTGGGGGAGTTGGTACGCTTTATAAAAGGTCTTTGTCAAACGTTTAATCCACTTAAGGAGTTGCAGCCACTGTATGAATATGTTGTGGGGCTGCGGCTATTGTCGCCGAGATATATTGCTTCCGATAAAGTTGCCCATATCCGTTCTCAGACCGCAACGTTCAGGGCCTCCTGACTAATCACTTTTATTACCTTTCTCGCCCGACGATAATACGTTAGGTTATATATTTTCATGTCGCCAATAAAGGTTAGAGTTGAGTCCATAGAATTGCTACTAAAATGTGTTACTTATTGTTCATTTAAGCATTGTATTAGACACAAATATCAAACCAACGCTGGTTGACTAGAACACAAAATAACAGTAATTTACCAGATATTATACTTTTTACACATAATAATATAAAGTTTACGTAAGCCCCTCCTCTGTGTGGAGAGGCATTCGCTATGACTGTAGTTATGGTATGACTTAAGCTATCATACGCTTTGGATTATGTTATATGCTACAACTACAACTGGTTGTGTTTTGTGGTAAAACAGAGCCGTAAACTAGTAAAGATAAATAATAAATAATAATAAATATCTTCACACATTCCACATAGCACCATCTAGTTCCACAGTAAGCAACTAATGCTTGTATTATGGATACCAGACAGTTGATAAACTACATACATAGGTACAAAGGTAAAATGTTAACACATAAACATTTGCCCCTAGCGGGATTCGAACCCGCGACCGTTTGGTTAACAGCTAGGGTTACTAGCCACTAGACCAAACGTGTCGTCCGTAAGATAATGAAGTAATCACCTCTCACCTACGGGCGATACAGTAATGCGGTTAGTTGGTGCCGCTGTCGGGAATATAAACCCGGCATAAACCCCACCAAAGGCATAAAGAATAAATTCGTATAAACAAGACGTAAGGTAAGAATTACAAACGTATTTCATATAATACCTTACGTTATAAATAAGGCTTGTGATATTACAGAAACTTTTAATTATGCCTTTAATAGAGTTCTTTTTTTTTTTCAAACTCGCTTCAATTTTGATAATTAATTAATATAAGAGCACAAAGAGCAAATGGCGTCAGTAACCATCCTCTTAAATTATAGCAACTATGCTGTTTGTTTCTAAGGAATTCTGAGGATTATTTGAAAATATCAAAATCCTAAGAAATTTACGTTCATACACACAATTTTTAGTGTTAAACTCGTTAATAACAGCATGCAGAGCTCAATTCTCTATTCCTTCCTAGTCTCTTATCCTTAATCCTACTATGGTCATGGACCGTCAGCCTGTCAATCTTTAAAAAAACTTTAGGTAATGCATTTTTGTCTTAAGCAAATTGTATGTTTCTTTAGTTAGCAAAGATGATAAATCAGTAACAATAGCCAAACATATTTACAAATTTTAATATAATATTACTGTCATAAATGTATTTTTTTTATTTATTTAATGACTTCACAATAGAAGTTTTTTAAGTTTGTTAAGTCCACTGGTGTAGTCTATTAATTATTCTAGAACTAAATTAAACTCAACTATAAAAATTAGCCTATGGTTATCAAATCAGATTTGCTGTGTGTACTTGGACCAGATTACTAACTACCCATACGTAACTTCACGTATAGGATTATTTATACGTGTTTGAGTAACAGTACATATATGTAGCATTATGTCATGTAGGTATTTCTACAGAGTTATGCAATATATAAATAGTCCATGCTTCAAAGATTTTCGGAACCTTTCACATATATTATATACTTACAATTAGATATTTAACGGAGTTTTTGCCATTATATTAGCTTTAAACAGATTCTAATCTTCGAACATTTAATAGAGAAAACTCTAGAATGTGACATAAATTCCGAAGTGCAAAACTGTAAAACTGGCATTAAAAGAAAAATAAAATTAACTACTCTCCGTTGGCGGTTTATTAAGAAACTAGCATTTACGGTCCATGAAATACAAATGGAAAAAATATTACTTTAATTTCAATTGAAATTCTTTCTGTGTATAAATAAATTAGCTGGAGCCCGCGACTTCGTTCGCGTTAAAAAATAAATGATACTTATAACGCCTGACATTCTTACATTGACGCCTGACATTATACTTTTGCCAAGCGTTGGATCTTCATTTTTGAAGCGTTGAATATTTTAGCCTATGTCCAGCCTGAAAGTCTATTGTAATGTAAGTAACTATTGGTGAAAGTTTTTTTTTAAATCTGATGAGTAGTTTATAAATAAATCGTGTTTAACTATAAACTAAGTATACATACAATCATTTTGCGATAGATTTAATTTACTAAGGGGGGAGGGGGGAGGGATTCGTGGGGGATTAGACATTCCTATAAAAGTTAGAAAATTTAGAAGTTCGTAATGCATAGGCGGGCAAGGGCGCACGACCCCTGACATTCCCGAAATATTTTGTTCCGGAGACCGCGGAACAAAAGGCTCGACGTTAGCGCCTTCTGAATAATTAAATACGAATACGACACTTATCACACTTATTTATCGAGGTACAACTTTTATTTCACTGCAAACATGCACCATTTAACTTAATTTATCTGCTGAATTTGAATTTCCGAATAAAAGAACAATAGAAGAATTTGTTACACCTATCTGAAACTTAATGTTTACTTTCTTTGAACTTGTCTTAAATATACTAACACTGATTCCATGATAATTCGTTAGTTATTGGTCCTAGCAATACATTAAAAATTTTGAATATATTAAAAAAAACTGAAATTATTTTTATATCTAGTACAATTAATTTATAAAATATGCAGAATTTGTGACATTTAAACAGATTGAATTCTGGTAATTACTGACTAACCCAGGGCTTTTTTTGTGGGGGCAAAGGAATTACATTTTTATATTGTTACTCACCTCTTTGTTTCCAAAAATATTATGTTTTTAAACAATAAAAAAATAATTTCCTTTTATTTTTTCCTCAAAACACAGTGATAAGGAATGAGGAGGGGGTACAAAAAATTATGGACTTACAACTTTCGAGAATTAGCGTGAACTCAAAAAAGAAGTGACAAAAAAAGGTCTGTAAAAGCCTATAATGTTTTTTCATGAAAACATACTAACTATAATGTACATTTAAAATTGGATTGCCAATAGCTACCAATAAAGGGTTGTCTAAAATATTGGAATTTCTAGCGTGTGTTTTATTATATTCGCGAGTTCAATAAGAGCCGCGAATGTCTTGCGTCGCATTCTGTCTTCGGTTATTTGCATGATAGTAAGTTGAGGCAACAAATTCTCCCAAATACCTTACTGACTTCATTCTCTCGTACAGGTGCTCTTAATTTCTGATTTTATTTAAGACCTACAAAAATAGACCACAGAGGAACAGCAAACTTAAGAACTGAGAAATGTACATTATTCTGTAAAAAAAGTCCTACTTTATGTCCTTTTCTGTATCCCTGACAACGTGTAAGTAGGTATACGACATTTCATGAGGATCAAACAAACTCATTTTCTCATCTATACTTACTATTATATAAAGCTGAAGAGTTTGTTGGTTGAACGTGTTAATCTCAGGAACTACTGGTTCGAATTGAAAAGCTCTAAAGTTATCTCGTCTTGCTGCTATACAATACATACGCGCACATACTATTATTTTCAATTGTGTTGAGCTAGCGTTGGCGCGTAGCCAACTTGGTACGAATTTCCTATACGAGTATCCCCGGACTCCTTGATCTCATAAAATGGTAATGCATGTTATATGAACAGTTATTGACTGTCTATGTGACAAATTGCTTATATGTTATCAATCTTCGCCATCTTTATTAGCTGTTAGATTTGCGGGTGAATATAGACTTGCTTCATGCACCATATTTTATTAGAATTTACCGTTTGTGCACGCTAATCTCAGAAACGGGTGAAACCGATTTAAATGCGGTTTTTAGTGAAGTATCGATGGTTACATAGATTAAACTATAGGATACTTTTTATCTTGGAAAAATGTTAGGTTTCTGTGGGATTTAAAAAAAAACGAACTTCAACGCGTACTAAGTTGCGAGTTACATAATAAATGACACATATAGGAACAAATATCCTTTGAAAAGACTCGCATAAGTTTATTGTTTGCTCGGGACGGTCAGCATTTTACTTAGTTCTTTTTCATAGAAAATTCATTTTATTTTCCCTTTACAAATAAATATCCCTAATATTGTTATCGAGACAGTATGTCTACCCTTTCTACAATGATTACATTGAAACGAAATACCATAAATAGGAATGTCATAACGATATGTAATAAATATTATAAAACTACCTGGTGCCTGCGACTTCTGAAAATAAAAGATATAGCGTTATACAAAAATATTTAAAGCATTATAACGCCTTTAATACATTAACGGCTGGCATTGTACTTTTGCCAAGCGTTGGATCTTTATTTTTAAGGTAAGGTGTAGGTTAACACATGGGCCATAATTTATAAAAAATATTAGCTTTTGCCCCCAATTTCGTGTGTGCCCCTTTTTTTAGGCGTTACAATATTCGTTTAATCTTTGTTACTATATATTTTGTAAGTCGTTGAATATTTTTTTATTTTGAAATGACTCCTCGGTAACAGTACTCTTTTCTGAACAAAAGGGGTACCTTTGACTTTTTCTGTAATTCTGACGTGTATGCAAAATTGAATAATGATCGGTTGAGAATAATTGACAAACAAACTCACATTCAAATTTATAATATTAGTTTTAAGACTCTGTAATTTGAAAATAAAAGTGGACAATCGGACTGACCCGTCTTGAAACTTTGTTTGCATTCTACTAGTAAGAGGTATCCGTGGAGATGTCTTGTAATTGTAGTATTAATTTTTAATAAACATTTTATGAAAGGTTTGTAAACAGATTACAAATCTTAAAAGTCAATTGAAATGGTAGGTAGTACCATGATCTTCGTAGAGTAAATCTTAGTATAGTACCAAAAATGATTATAACTATGTATATTGGGTCGTAAGTATCGTTTATGTAGTTGGTCGAAATAATTTTTAAAAGAGAGCATAATATTTGCGGTAAAAGCTCTAGCAGCTAAGTAAACACAAGAACTTTGCGCCTCTCTTTTGATTAATGTGTGCCAACAGAAGGCCGCATGAGATATGAACTTGCAAGTTTCAGAATATATAGGTCGCTCTACTCCTTACTTCATACCAGTTTGTGTATTAAAGAAACTTTATTAAACACCACGTACTCACTCCAATGTGAATGGCTTATAAACTGTATTATAACTTTTAACTTTCAAAATATTAAAAAGCCACATGTGCTTATTAATAGTGTGTTAATAATAAATATCATTTGAGATTATAACAGCCCATATTACTTGTAATTTGTTAAAATATCACTGACATCTATTAAGGCTACTTTTCACTATGGAACTCACATTATACTACATATTGATATATAAATTAATATCGCTCACGGTACTTTGATATTGAAAAAGAGAACTTGACAAAGCAATGACTAGACGAATAATGGAATTGACTTATGTAATTTGACCCGAACCATTTATACTGAGATGTAATATATTTACATCTCAAACTATAATATTTTTTCGATCTACCAAGCGATATTCTCAATATGTATTTTGCCTCGTATTCCCACACATCGATCCGTGTCGCCGCTGCTCCCTCACTTCGTGTCTGTCATACACACTCACATTCATAAAACATATATCTTAGGCCGGCCATACACGGGCAGCTTGAAGCAGTCGGTCCTGACTGTAGTTCACTAAGCAGCTGCGACTTCATAGTGAACTACAGTCTTATACGTACACACATACACGGAACCGCCGAGCAGTTGTGACTGCTTCGGGCGGTCGTCAGGGGGGTGAAATCGGGACAAGAGTCCGAAATAACCCACCTGTCTGTCCCCAGGCCGGTGGGTATCCATGATGATTCCTTTTGTAAAAAAAAAGGCATACACTGAATGCTCGAGCTGTCGACTGCTCTCGTGCAGTGATCTCCGCCCGCGCTCTTCATTCCACGTCGCGCGCGCCTCTCGTTTGTTCGTGACTTGTCGAGCAGCTGTTGATACCAACTGCTTCCGCAGTTTACAATGTCAGCTTCGAGCAGTTTACTATGACTGCTCGAGCTGCCCGTGTGTGCCGGCCTTACAGTGTGAAGTACGATCGCGGAAGATATTTTATATTTTGGGATATAATATATATATTATATTTCACAGTGATATGCCAGTTTTAAACTGAAATTTAAAAGATATCAAATATTTTTTGTAGTGGCAGCGCACACTGCAAATCGCAGTCTTCTAAATCTTCGAATTGGGCAGTCCATCTGGCCTTACAGGAATCACTCCCGTACAGAAGACAACAGTGTAATAACAGCATGTGTGCTGTTGTGTTTCGGTGAGTGACTAAAGGATGCCAGAGCCCATATCACTGTCCCTTAAAGATAACCTACTGAGATCGACAGCGCGAATACAGCACCTATGAGCGTTGTCTGTGTTAATAGGTGTCAAGTGTCAAGTACCGTCAAGTCCGTCGTACCTACCTGCCGAACTGTTCATAAAACAAAATCCACGGTTACCTTTTAAACTTATTCTTCTTGGGGTAAGTTAAAGAATATTGGACTTTATAGTAGCATACTACTTTTTTAGATATTTTTCGTTAAGCATACCATTCAGCAATCTAGACTATGTGACCGAACCCACAAGTTCAGATAATTTACTGTCCGTGTGTACTCCCAACCGCTGGACTGACTTTGTTGAAATTTTTCGTGTGTATTTGACTGGATCTGGATGGTTTCATAACTAAAGTCGATAGGTAGGCTGTCGTCTTTTTTTTTTTTTTTGAACGTCTGCTGAGAACGCAAGTATTTATATTAACACTAATCCAAATTATTGTTATAATAAGAAAATCTTACATTCAATAAGTAATTCTCTAAACTGCAGATTCTCAAGTATTGACAGATTTGTTACCCATCAAGAATTAAAAATACTCTTTTTTTTTTTAAATAAAACACTTCACACAAAACTTTTCAGTACGACGTTTTATATAAGCGAACTTATTAATGGCAAACATAAATTAGAGAAGGTTAGGCTGTCACGTAGTATGGACAAACATTAACCGGAACGACCTACGTTATGAACCGTTAGAAACACCTGGTGCCTGCAATAATATAATTATTACATTCAGACCTACTCGTTCGTTGCAAGACGACGACGCCGCACAGGTTTATGTTTCATTTGGGCATTATGAATGTAATAATATATTATCGCCATAACAAGTAATTATAATTAAAATAATTTTAGTCTTCCTTCGTAATAACGGTTTCCCTTTACTGTTGAGACAATTGATCAATCATTTCTATTCGTTGGTTGTAAAGATTCTCTATGGAAAATTAAAAAATTGGTTCAGTTACTGCTTGAAAGTGCTCAACTGACTTCCTATAAGCTGCAAGTCCAGAGTCATCATTTGAAATCTGCGACACCTTCGTGGTTGCTACATTCCCTTCTCGAGATAAAATCCTTTAATTCTGGACAGAATTTTTTTTTTTTATAAAAAATGGGTTTGCTCTTGACCAACAACCAACTGTGTAGCAAGGATGAGGCCTAAGATGGAACGAGCTCACCCAGAAGATGCCTATTGGGTTATATGAGCTCGGAAATACGAATTTTTTCGAATTCTTTTCGGATTATATGAGATATAGATATTAGGAGGAAGAGTAGTATTTAAAGAATTCTTTGAATAATATTTAAAAATTTTCTTCGTCCTGAAGGAGAGACTATAGTGTTAAAATCAAGTTAAAATAATAGGAGGTTTCATTGAGATAAATTTGTGTAAGAATTTTATTGTAAGGTTAAAAGGAAGAATTTCTTGCTGACCCTACCTCAACAGAAAAACATAAAGGCATAACTATGAGTAATAGTAAAGAAACAGAGAGGACTGTAAAGCTTTGTAAAACTTTAACATATGCAACTTTTTTATAAATCTAGTGTAGTCGAGTTTAGTAGACTGAAGCTTGATTTCCATCTTAAAGAACTCTTAACAGAGTTTAAGTTCTTTAGATTGAGTTTAAGAGCGCAACCTCTACATTTACAGATACTTTTGTTAAGGGGCTCTTACCCAAAACTATCCTTTTAGTATGAATGAACTGTTACCAAACAGTACTGTAGTAATAAAAAAACAAAACTTCCATTCCGTAGCGGCCAAGCGCTTAAACAAAAGCACCACTTCAGTTAAGATAAGACCCTTTCTGGCAATAATTTCTTTCTTAAGTTACGTCGTAAACGAATCTGATTGCACACTGCCTATTTTATCTACAAGGAAATGTTAAAATGTCGTAACATAAAGGCAACCAATGCCCACCGCTCCTTCAATAATTTTATTAACAGTAATTAATTTTCGCTTTTATTCGAAGCTTTTGATGTTTTAAAAATTACAAAGTATATAAGAAAAGCCAATGTTTTTTGGTTATTGTGTAAAAAAATGCACAGCGCCCCCACAGTCGTAAAACTAATACTGCCATAAAATAAAAATAATTAATGCAAAAGCTAAAATTGTAGATAAAGAAAACATCTCGAGGAAACCGGCTTCTGTTACTACATTATTATGACCTTTAGTCAAACTGCAGTGTGCTGGCGTGGTAGTCCGTCCATACAGGAAATATCTCCTCATAGTCATCAATGCAATTTGTTACAATTTAGGTGATATAAGTAGACTTATAAAAAACTGTATAAAACTTCTCCGACTTAATGTTGTCCTACGTATAAACGCGGAATAATTTCTCCGTACACGATCTTATTCAAATTGAACTTCTACATTTAAATGGCACAGCTGAGGCAACTTTCGTTCAAAAATATCTTTCCTTAAATAGGAGTTATTTAAGAACATTTGCGTATCTTTAAATAGAAGCAATTTAAGAATATTTCCATACACTCTAAATATCTTATAGTAGGTATACCGTACATTTTGATTTTGAAATGTTTGTATGTTTGTAATACAAACAATACACAAAATAATTCCATGACATAAAGCTAATCTATCTTTGTGTATCTATCTACACAACACACAATCTATATTTGACGAACCCATTGGTCGAGCAGTTAAGGTGTTTAATTATAAGCGCTCTGATTCAGGGGTACCGGGTTTGGTTCGCAATTTTCTAAATTAAATTTTCGAGTTTGGCTTTGATCTTATCGTTTTGCATTCATAAATTGGGCAGACCGCCTGACGGATGTAACCACCCCCTTACAGAATACTTTTTTCTATCCATATTACTTGTTCTTTGATTGATAGCAAGGTTATATTTTATTTCGAACTAACTCCTTAAGGCTAGGTTCACATGACCGCGCGGTCATGTGTTTCGGGCCTAATACTCGGTGTATTGCATCTTTACATATTATAAAATAAATCCGCTTCCCGCCGTCGGTCCCTCTGTAATGTACTTAACCACTCAACGGATTTTAATGCGGTTTTCGCTAATGGAAAGAGCGTTAAAAGAGGATAGTTTATATATAATTTTCAGAAAAAAATTGCACCTGTGAGAAGCTGGGATCGGTTCGCTAGTAAAAAATAATTGTAGAAATACTATTTGAAATTGAAAATGTTTACAAGTAAGTTTAACGCCGTTTAACAAGCTAAGGCCATTTATAAACGTTTAAAAGACTTAGTAAATTAAAAGGACAATGGACAAGACACCTAGTACGGAGAGCTGATAGCCGACCGATCCATGTTATATTCATGTTATATTCAGCAGTGGACGTCCTATAGCAGACAGGATAATAATAATGATGATAGAAGTCTATTGATGTCAGTCGAAGTTTTTCTGTTGTATCACGAAACTGTAATTGATTTCACGTATTTAAGAAAATGTTACACGAAAATACTCCTTAACAACACATTTATTGTGTTCGCTAAATGGCGCATCTGTTGTAAATGTAGCAATTAAATTTAGCATTTATTGTCTTAAAATAACGAATGGCGCTTGCACTACCTTGCACCGAATAGCGCTGTACGACTTTGTATTCATGAAAATGTACATTGTTAATCATCAATCTCTATATGTGTACCACAGTAGTTGGCAAGTATTGTCTACGATCCTAATACCTTGGACACTGATCATCCTAGTTATATTATAAATGCGACAGTTTGTGAGGATGGATATATTGATATTTGTTACTCTTTCACGCAAAAACGGCTTAAGGGATTTGGATGAAATTTGGCACACAGATAGTTTATTAATTGAATGAACATATAGGATTTTTTTATCCTGAAAAAATGTTACTATCGGTTTAAAATTTAAAAAATTCGTCTCCACTGTCTTCAACAATGGCGGCACGACCGATGTCACAGCAATAAAGATGTCAGGCGTTATTCATGTGTTATATTTTTAATTTTTTAACGAGGATAAAGTCGCGGACACCACCTAAATAGTTCATAAAAAATGAGCTTTATTTGCACATTTTTCCGTCTAGATTACGTCGATTTGTAACGGCGTCATTATAATATTATGTCCTCAATTAATTGAGATCATTAATTGACACATGTTCTTATACGTACTTTTTCCATGGCCCCAGTCCCCGGCGCCTCGCTTTTCCTGGCTATGTTGGATCCAGGCTCCATATGACCAGTCTTATTTGAAGGTTTCATGGTTGGCCTATGTAGGACGTCCTACGGCTATGACGATGATGATGATGATGATGATGATGATTAATTGACAATATATTATTATTAATATATGAGAGTCTCATATTCACAAAAAACGAATTCAAAATTCATTGAACTCGGTTTTTATACATTCACTAGTGAGAAGTTAAGACTGCTATTGAAATTTCTTACATGACTAATGACAAGTATGCTATATGTACAATTGTACATACACTATGCACTAGGCGGAGATATTATTAAATATATATTTATATAAATAAATATTTGTGTGCTTTAGAAAAGATTTGAATCTATACAGCAGCTGTATAATTCTATGAAAGCGAGCATCGTAGGAAACTCGGAGCAATAATTTTATTGGACTGTTTCACTGTTACAGAAGTCAAGCGGATTCAAAATTAATTTAACGACTTTGAAACTACATAAAAGTTAGTCGTTCCGTACCAATAGCAGTTCCAAATGCAATAAATCAACAATGTAAAAGTGTTGTATATTTCTAGAGACGTATAGAAATGAGGCATGAATGAAACATTCGGATAAAAATGGATTGTACGTCTAACTTCCGTAATAGAAAGCAAAAATAAAAACTATTTTTAATATACTTAATTAAAAAGTATATGATTTACCTCAGTGGTTTTTAGTGTTATAGCTACAGTAAAATTTGCAGTTATATCAGTGTCTGTACTTCTATTTATATAAAAATGTTGTATTTGTATTTATTTATTTATTTATTTATTGGTTTGTGTATTACTCAAAAACTCGAAAACTAGCCTACGGATTGACTTGAAATTTTTACACAACATTGCATTTAAACTGAGGAATGATCTTACATACTTTTTTTTTTCCAAAATTCCATCAGATACCGATTTTTTATATATAAAAACATAATTTTCATAACAACGATGTTATGGCAACCATGGATCGTTGCCAACTGAGCCACAGCGAAGCGTGGCCGGGTTCAACTAGTATTTTATGTTCGTAATTACGCTAAAGTAAAATCTAATAAATAGTTAAACAAATTAAGTTAAGATTTGACAATTTAATACCAATCCATATTATGTAATTCGGAATATAACACCATTATTACTTTTTGGAGGAATCGATTTTCATATATAAGCCAGTAGTATGAAAATTTATGGGAGTAAAATCAAAATTGTCACACGGTATGCGTTACGTTCTATTTTTGAATATTTTAGAATATCTCTGAAGTTTAAGAGATATTACGCCATCTACACAATATTTTTTAAAAAAAGAATAATTTTGTTCTTGCGGCATGTTCGAATTGTGAAATTTTAAATGTATTTTCTAATCGTTCGTAATGAGTAAACTCCAATCGTGCGTCGGAGCTGACACACACACATTTTTTTTATATAAGTGAAACTTCTTTCCGCGTGTAGAAAGTAACATTTCAAAGTCGAATATTTTCTGACGCTTTAGTATAACAATTTATGTGACGCGTCTTGTAACGTTTCTGCATCACATCTACCGCTAACTAAAGAAGTTTCATTATGTATTTACATGCGAGTTATTTTTTTTAACCTTTTTCAAATATATATTAGTAAATTCCCTATCCTTAACCCTGCCATGGTCGGCAGCGCACTCGCAGCACCTGTGGCGTTGCTTGTGCTAAAGGTGACGGTAGGCACCTACCATCAAGTGGACCGTCAGCCTGTCTGTCGAGCATAACATAAGAAAAAAAAATTGAATTGAAGGACATGTATGTTAACGAGTGTCTGCGATACTGTTATAATGTCCGAATTGAAGAAAACAGCAAAATTTTTGATTTGAAGGAAAGTCTAAAGTTCATGTGAAAACCAAACTTAATTCGTGTATTCATTCCTTTACAAATTATTTACTTAATAAAGAGGATCGCAAAATGGTACACTACGAGTATAATGTTAGCACGATGTAGAAAACCGACGTAGTTTGTAACACATTCGGAAAACATGTTTTTATTTGGTCCCGCTTATACAGAACTCGAGCCACCTTTTGAATTGGAAAAGTGACGAGGGTACTGTCGTTGTCATTTGTGACCTCTTTCATATGAGAAATTACCTGAATGTGTCCTTTTTGTGAGGTCTTTTTAGCCTGTGTAAGCATTATACTTTAAATGTCAAAAACTTTATTATTTTATTTAAGTTAAAGGGTGACAGGCAGAATGATGTTACTTTTTATAGGTACACCTGTATAGGTGTACAGGTGTACATACATACACAAGCGATACAAGTTCAGAAGTAAGTCCGTGGCCTACCGCGAGAGTATAAAGAAATAGGTAGAAGATGGAGACAGGGAAATGTTGTCTGTTGTTGTCTAGTTTATGAAAGCGAAATGCAGAGCATAAACAGCTAAGAATAAACCTAATTTTGATAAAGTTATATAAAAAATTAAAATTTGTGTTTTTAAAAACATGTGGTCTTCTTGAACTTTATTCATCATCTCTCCTGTAATTTTCCAAAAGGACCGGTCAGAAGCAACCTGGATCCACTATCGACCGTTAACCCTTATAACATCATCTGTTCACCTTGTCCTACGCTGAGCTTGCCGGTGCATCGCATCCACTCAAGAACCTTCCAGCCCCAGTGGCCGTCGACTCTCATACATTTCAACTCACTCATCCAACGGGTTATGTCGGTAACTTTCGTTCGTCTACGGATCTCCTCATTCCTGATTCGATCTCGCAGTGTAACCCCGAGCAAAGCCCTCTCCATAACTCGTTGAGCATATACGTATCTCATATAAAACTTTTGTTTTAAGGAACTTTATTACTAAATTAAACTTTTTTACAATTGCCTATAAATGTTTCTTCTGAAATACGTTTTCAGCAAGACTATTGCGTCGCTCGTAACCCTGTAAATGCCAAAGGTCAAACGAATCTCGAAGTAACTGTAACTGTATCAATGTAGGTTTTTATTTATGTATTTGTTTCGTTGGTGTTGGGGTATTGGAAGAAGTAAAAGATTACATACATAAAGCTCTTAACAATAATATATTAAAGGGAAAGGTAATTTATAATATGTTTGGAAGCTTTTATATGGCAGACTTATTTTTACTATATATGTGTACGATTTAAAGAAGTCAGGTTTCTAATAATCTAAAATTAAAGTGATACCATCCCGGATCTGATTATAGATTACCTACTAACATTATAGATAACACATTAAGGGCCTCTTTCACCAACTACAAGTAAAGTATTGATTAGTTACTTTTAGAAATAATTTTATGTTTTATTAAATTATGCACTTGGTTTAGTGCATCCTACGATAGGCGAATTTTCTTATTGTTTTCTTTTTAATTTTTGGGACTTTCACCGTACAAACAAAGGTATATGAATATCAGCTCCATCATTCCCGGTGACCGGTGACTTTAAATGACGGTTAGCCTACTTGACACTGTACTCAAAGATGGTGGAAGAGGCCCTGAATATTTGAACAAAATACCTATATAAGTGCATTCAATGAAACCAGAAGAATTTACGGACTAGCAAACAGACGCTGGTAGCGATTTTATTGCGTATACAACAACAAAACATTCAAGGATAAGGTTTTACATAAATAAAGGAATATTTTTCCGAGCAAAATTACGAGTACTATATCCGTGAGTTACGATATATTTACAGTGTCACATAACTTTCATTGCCAACCAGCAATGTATTGGGTATTCATTACTGTGTCTCGTGATACTGCCTTCTGAAATGCTGTGCAGTGTAGGTACCTATCATGTGGTTTCATATAAATGTAAATACATCGTTTATATGGAATACCTATATTGGTACCAGATTTGAGGTTTCAATATTTGCTAAATTTCAGGAAAAATGAGTTGTTTTCTGTATTTAGAGAAATATTTTTTCAAGGTTTTATAATGATTTTAAAAACAGATTTTAAAATAGGTATGAACATCACGAGACGAAGTAAATAAATAAGTTGAGTACATATTATGTAGCTTCAAGCTATGCACAGATAGTTAACCTCCATGAAAGAATACTTCAAATTAAATTCTAAAAATACATTTTTATTATGACATATCGAGGCAGGCAGTTTGATGACTTCAATTTTATTAATTTTTATAGATATTATATAGATATAAGCGTTGTAGAAATGACACAAAAAATATTTCATCCCCAGTGAACTAACGATCAGCTGCTTGATGATTAATGGCCTCACCAATGCTAAACGTTTAAAGTATTTAATGTACATAGCATAACTGTATCGAGTTTCATAAAAAAATAACGTTATATTTAACTAATACAGTATAATAATATATTTGATCAGATAAAATCACTACAGACCGTAAATGATTATTGGCACGAAATACGAGCATTTGGTATTCACTGGGGTGAGAAAATTAAGGATACGCTTTTAGAATTTCAGTACCTAATACTTCTCCAAAATCAATGATTATATTATTATAAAGTTGGCAAAAAATATTGAATTTTTTTAATAAATTTAAAGCAGATTTTATATATTGCGACATTCATAGAATAAATAGAGGGATGTACTCTACTTACCATAAATGAATATCAAACAAACGTTTTTGCCTTGTTATTATAAACTAGCTTAAAAGTACCTAATAATAATAATTTTAATAGTTTATGCACGCACGGAAACAACAAATGTTTTCTCCAGAACGCTTTAACGGATTTGGATAAAGTTTGACAAACAGATAGTTTATTACTTGGATTAACATATAGGATACTTTTTATCCTAAAAAAATGTTAGGTTAAGTTGCGGGCACAGCCAGTTATAAAATAAAGTCGTGGTACGCTTCTGTTTCTCCGCTAAATTCTACTAAACCATCCAAAGACTTTTATACGGTTTTCACTATTTTAAAGAACGATATACGACGCCACAACCTGAAAGCAACTATGTTTTCGTTAGTTAAACTGTTATCTATTATTAGGGACCATTGCTGATTGGCCACGAGAACTGCCGACTTAACAGCGAGTGGTGAGGGGGAAGCTGCACTACTCGGTATCCTGTTGTCGCGACGCACAGCCGGGACCCTACGTATGGCTTCTGTAACAGTAGGATGTCAATGTGATTATCGGAGCAAAAATTGAGGCATTCTTTAGTGGCAGCAAAGCCTCGGCCCAGGTTCGCCTGCAATATTTTAATCTCTGGTTTAACCGCTGTAGGATGTCACTGTAGGATGGGCCCGGATCAGCCTTGAGTTTCAGCTCCTGAATAACTTCGAAATTCAAGATATGTCGGACCGACTCCACCTCTTCCTTAAGCCCCTTCATGGTCTCGCTGTTATCTAGGCCTTTTACCGTCTTTTCAAGGGTTTTGTGTCATGTTTCATTTGCCTTTTCGTCCGCCAGGAGCTTCTGAAGGTGCTGTACTATGAGTCTGTCTATTCTGGCATAGAGCGTCCTACGAGACACGCCCAATCTCAGAACTATCTCATACAAGGCCGCCATGAGAGAAATGATCGACTCCTTGATTGTGGTTTTGATGTTGCCTGATGCCTCCAGCTGCGCCTAGGCCTCCAGCATGAGCCCGTTTGGAGGGGAGAGAATCTAAGGATGGATAGGACCTGGTACCAGACCTCTGCGACGCATTTGATGGCGTCGGGGAGTGGGCCGAAATAAGAGGAGTGCTGTCAAAGACCCTATTTGGTGAAGCGGTGTCAGCCATGGTAAAGGTCTTATCCGATATTTTGGGATCTGCTGTTCTCCGGGTAATGGACCCATCCTCGGAACGACTGGAGACACTCCCAGGCTCTGACCTCGCTCCAGTCCTCCCCGCCGCCCTGATAGTTATCACTCTCCGGAGATCCTCCGACATCGCAGAGGCGTCCATTTGCCCCCCCTCTTGGCGGCGTTCTCTCCATCCTGCTTGGTAGTTTGTGAGTATTGTTTATCAGGGCCAATCTTTCCGGCTTGTCTAACCCTCCGAATTAGTCTCCAAGCAGATACTTACGCCGCCGGGTACGAGGATGACAATGAAATTATATTGGGAGTTTTTGTGGGTTTTCTAAGGAAAAATGTATAGGAAAGGGAAAATTCACAGGTGCCAAGTTATTCGGCTCCTCGGAACCTTTCTAATGAGCCCACTAACTGCGAGTTTTGACCACTTTTGTGCCGCCTGTGAGTGTTTTAGTGGATTTTGGAAGGTTTTTGGGGATTTTCACTGGATTTTTGTATGGAATGTGTAAAATCTATGGGGGCCAATCTGTGCTGCTGGTCAAGTCTGTGTATATTGTATCTTCAATTCTCTTTTACAGACAGTTGTGTCTTTTCAGATAATTTTTATCAAATTTCTTGTACATTATTTAATTTTTATTTTTAAGCAACTGTCAAGAAAACAATAAAATTATCGGTCCTTAGGTGTTAGCGATCAAGTTTTGATTTTCATCAAAATCAATACGAACCTTATTTACGAGTATTTCACTAAAAATAAACAACGCGAATACAAAATAAATCGCCTCACAATTTGTTTTAAATAACCGATAACGAACCCTATTCAATCAAAATAAAATTCTCATTTTTCCTGAAACGAGTTTTTATTTTTCTGTAATAAATCATGTGCCTATCTTGGGTATGGTGGATGTACTCTCCTATGTTCGTGTCAATAACACAAGATCCAATGGGAAACGACGTCAAATTGGTGTATACTTAAAAAGTGGCCTAGTTAAAATAAATACCAACAATCAGTTGATGAATATGAGTTCATGAATCAAATATACCTTACGCTTTATGTAATTGAGAGACTACCTCTCAATTACATAAAGCGTCAGGTTTACATTTTATTTGTAACAAGAGACTTGTTACAAATAAAATGTAACCTTGCGACACATTCATTCTATACATGCGGTTAAACCGTACCGGATACCGGATAACAGCATGTGCGTGCAGATTTCAGTGCTCTACGGTCTTCCTGCTGCCGTCCTTGTATCGGTACAATTACTCTTTCCGTGTCATCTGACATTATGAATACACATGCACAGCAACCGCGTCCGTAGACAAACCGCATAGCACTGAGGGCACGTGCGCGCGCTATCCATAGATTCTATAGCGCATTGTCCGGCTGGTCCCCGATCGGTCCGCATAACCGCAACCGCATCGCGGTTGGCCGTTTAGATCTGAATGGTTTCATACGTCGTCATAGATATAGCCAACCGAACGGCAGTGGTGGGCAAACGTTTTCCACGAGGGACCAAAAAACAAAAAAAAAATTACGGGGGGGGGGGGGGGGGCAGCGTAATATATAGTTTTTTCTTTACAATCGATACAATTTTCGGCAATTTACCCTCGCTAGCATCTTACATGCATTATTATGAGTATACGGCTACTTCCTACGTATATAGTCTTTATTTGTGGCTCTCATACTCTACTTTAAAAAGAGGTGTTGTTGGCGGGCCTCTTTTTAAAGTCTCAATAACGCTGCGGTCTAAAATTTGTATTTTGTTGTCACTTTTCGATCATGACTAATTACTAACATTTACTAATCTAGTAATAATTATTTGTTATGTTTATTAATTTCTACTCGTAGGTTAAACTAAAAATAGAATAGAGGTTTGTTATAGAAAGACTTTGATGTATTATAATATAAAAATTTGGGGTGAAACCAAAGGTCGGTCCGTGATATTAGCATAATTATATGTTAAACCCAATATGCGATCATGTGCAAATAATGTTATTGTTTTACCCTTTTCTCGAAGGCGTTTTACCTTTTCCTTTCGAAAAGGGAAGGTAAAGAATAGAAAAACTTGAGTATAAAAGACCAGATTTTACAGTCTTAAGTTTCCTTTTCCATCTAAGTATAGTCTCAGTTTGTAATATTAAATAACTTTTACTTGAGTTGTTCATTAAGTAAACCAGTACTGTTTGTTTTTGCAGCTTTTCTGCGTCTAGTTATTTTGTACATCTCGTCAATTTATTGTTACGAGTAACCTTAGAAGTCCCTAAAACGCGTTATTTATGGCGAGTGTGAATGAGATTTACAACCCGGAGAGTGACCACAAATAAACGAGTAGAAAAAAGTTGAAATATATTTCATACATTCATCAAGTTGACGTGGTGTGTATTATCATCCGCCTGTGCACAAAGGCCGAAAAGTCGGCCATTGGCTCGCATTATTTTTAATGGACAACATAACATGTATATACATGTGTACGTGTATAATATGAAAAATTTACATTGTTATTAACAATTAATCGGTAAATATTATTATTAATGCGATGGCCATAAACTCCCACTAACTATATCTAACTATAACTATAGCTATATCTAGCTGAACCCGGCCACGCTTCGCGTATATATGTATAAACTATTTTTCCGTTTAAATGGAATGTTGTGTTAAAATTTCGATTCAACCTATTGGCTAGTTTTTGAATTTTGTGGACACAAAATTCTCTACAGTATTATATTCATTAATATACCTAGCGCCCCGTCCTTGGCTTCGCACTGATCCCATTTTATTTGCAAATTACATACACAAACCTTCCTCGTTTAGCACTCCTTTCATTGGTGAAAACTGTATAAAAATCTGTTAGATATTAGAACGTATGTTTTTATGTTTTTTATGCTAACGATTCATAGCGATGGCTATGGACCGTATAGGTGGCTATAGGTGGCTACCATCGCCTATAACAAGCAACGCCATAGGCTGCAAGTGCGTTGCCGACCATAGAAGGATTAATGATATCCCTTACTCACTCACAGAAACACAACAACACAAGTGCTGTTATTTCACAATTATATTCTGTAAGGGGGTGGTTACTGATGCCAGACGAGCTGTCTAAATGACTGCGAAACGCAGTGTGCCCTGCCACTACTTTCGAAATCCAGACAAGAGCGAACTTTGAAAAGCTCATTTCCAAATTGACCCAGCCGGGAATCGAACCCGGGGCCCCTGAGACGTTAGGCAAGCACCCTTACCACTCATCCAATGGGCTCGTCAGTAGCGGAGAAATAGACAGAAACGGGTAGCGATTTTATTTATTTTAATTTTATAATAATTGTATACAATGTATAACTTTATACCCGATGTACTAGTAATTGGGTATATAAATAGATATTAAAAACTATATAATTTAAAGTCGTTATCTCATTCGTTTTTAACGAAAACAAATGTAGTGATAAGAGTAAACTTTGTAACTTCAAAGTTCAATATATTTAAATGCGACTTGCATTTATTACGACAAGTTTCCGTATGACAAATTTCGTAATTCCGTAACTCGTTCATTGCGACACAAATTATTCTTGAACGTACTAATTTGATATCTTTGTCGGATTGTACTAAGGGAAACTCTGTGCATATCACCATTAGGGTAACATTTGTGTTGAAACAAAAAAATCTTATTAAAAATATTTCAAGCGTTTCTGTAAATTAAATGTTCTTATGGAGGTAATTTTTTCTTTAAGCTGCCTTTAATCATGTGCAATAAATAAATAAATGCAATAAATAGTTCACATAGACATTTTTTTAATATATTTATATTACCTCAAATTATAAATATGCTCGTGCCAGCAACTACATCCACGTTGACAAAAAATATATAACGATAGACGTTTATCAAAAGGAAAATAATTACCACATGAAGAGAGAATGAAGTAACTAGCAAAGTATATATAAAAGAAATTATATAAATTCGCCTTGCTCTGGGTTTCCTTTTTAGTCCGTTATAAGGTTTCTAAAATACAAGCTTATAAGTATATTTTATTTATTTGCGAATTTATTTTCCGCATTTAAACCATCTTATATATAAATAAGCAGCTTAGAAATGTCGTTGTAAAAGGACCGGCTTGACCTCAATAAGTAGGTACCTACACATTTCTGTCTTTATTTTTACATAGGTACATATTAAAAAATAGAGTATAGAGGCTTTAGGAGTTATCACACTAACTGAGTCCAGAGTGTGATGGTAACAATATCACATTAAAGGATTGAACATTTTAAATTCAAATTTAATTAATTTTTTTGGTTTATATGAACATAATACCAATTAGTTCTTTATTTTATAGCAACACATTTTAAGATGAGTGCTTAAAGTGCTTGCCTTAACGATCTGTTACAAAGTTCCCGGGTTCGACCCTTTGGTCAACTTTGGAAACGAACTTTTCAAAGTTGACTGGTCTGGATCTGGAAAGTATAGTGGCACAGCACACTGCGTTTCGCAGTCATTTGGTCAGCCCGTCTCGCGGCAGTAACCACCCCCTTACAGAAGTCTTTTTCCTTATCCCTTTCCAATACTTTACCCTTAGTCCTTCTGCAGGACTTGTAGCAACTGTGGCGTTGCTTGTGTTATAGACGACGGTAGCCCCTACCATCTGTCAGCCTATCTGCCGACTTTAACATTAAAAAAAAAAACATTTTCTTTGATTAAACAAATAATGTATTACGTAAGAAGGAAAACTTAAGTAGATATTGGCAATTACTTTCAACAGAATAAGCTAGTTAATTAAGTAGCAATAAAAGTTCCCAGAAGAACGTCCCAACAACAAGTTTCGGAGATAGCTTCAGAGAAATACAGCGATACGAGGTCACAAGAGCATCTTTGCAAGTAAACAAGGGGTTAGGTTATCTGAGACTATTCATTGGTAGGTATAACAGCTTCATAACGCTTCCAACCATTGTCATTCCGTCTGCTATCTTCCAATTAGTGAACACGGATTCTAAACCATGTAAGTAGTTAGTTACAAAAGTAAAGAAGTATAAGGTATTTTATTTATTATTGTAATACATAAAAAAACAGCAATAAACAGAAAAAAGAATTTTGTTGTAAATAAAATTGATTTGGTTCAATAGTTTAAACTATTATCCCTTAAATGTAAACAAATTTATATTAAATAATATTAATACAGGCTTTGATACGTTTATTGTGACTATATTTACTGAGAATATCCCTAATCTGCGGTTAGTAAGTATACTTACTAACAGGAAATAAGTACTACAACATATTGTAGTACTTATTTCAATTTGAAAAATAGTATTAACATCCGATTGAATAATCTTCGTCGATGCGTAACGAAATTGGGTCTCAAAGACTTGACGGATCGTTCCGAGTTTTCGGTAAGTCATTTTTTATTCCCATTGTTCATTTAGTTAGAGACATCGACGACGTATTGAACGATCGTCACTCAGCGTCAATTGAAGGATTTCCCAAATTGTTTATTTTAAGATCAACAATGGGCTCATGCCAAAATAGAATGTTGTTACTTATTAAAATACCTAACAATGAACCATATTTTTCCGAGTACAATATTCGAGCGTATCGTGTTTTTTCCTTATCATAAATAAAACGTTATTATTTTTAGACAAATATCCCACACGTGTCTCCAATAGAATTTTTCTCTTACTAAAATGAATTAATCGTCGTTTTATTGTCTAGCTGTTGCACGCGACTTGGTCCACGTAATTTTATAAAGTGTAGCCTATGTTACTCGGTAATAATGTAGCTTTCTATAGGCGAAATAATTTTTAAAATAGGTTTTTGTGTTTTTTTCATTACAAACAAAAATATAAATCTTTTCTTTTTGTAATTGTATTCCCGCCACCGGTTTTCATTTAATTTCTAAAATTTATATATAGCGTTCCTCGCTTAACGCTCTTTCTTTTAGTGAAAACCGCATGAAAATCCGTTCAGTAGTTTTTGAGATCATCGCAAACATACACACAGACATACAGACATACGTAGAACTTTGTTTTATAATTTATAAACATACAGCAAAAATCGAATCCGTTTATTTACCGAGGATGGTACATTGCAAAAGAATCGTCTCAGGTTTTCTTGTGTAGACTGTAAGCAACTTTATCAAAGAAATAATGATGTTATTTCTACGACAAGGCTTTGATTTGCGAACTTTTAACAAAGGACGAACTAAAACCTGGCACTGATATTTAACACCTCTTTTCACTAAAACGTAGGTAATATTTAATTAATTTTTTTCAATTGCTTTTTGTGCAAAACCTCGTAAGACATGAATCTAGAATCTAGAATCTAATCAGAAGACAGTAAAATCTAGAATTTTTTCGTATTGGTTATCTGGTGTACATATAGAAATATTAAATATTATTGTTATAAGCTTATCTTTATTGAGGTCAAGAAAGCAAATCTTTTCTCTTAGTGAAAAACTAAACATTTTGATACGTAAATTTTATTATCAACAATATGTAAACAATTTAAAATTGTTTTACAAAACAAAATGATATTTATTATTAAGAGAAATCCGCTTCGATCGACTGAATATTTTATGAACCGTCACAGATCTTTGTAAAAGAAAATTTTATAGATATTTCCTTTTACGTTTTTTTTTTTTTTTGTAAAACGTAAAAAACATTGAATAAATAAAACATATCTTATTGTTTCTGAATTATTTTTTTTTTCAGTAGGTGTACCAATTCTTCACACATGGGTTCCCTTAATATACAATAGTTAACACCATACTTTAATAAATAATACACAAAAAAAAATTAAAAACCCCTTTTTTTTATTTAATAAGGTAGATATACCTTTAGTCGATAGTCATCAATTTTGCCGAAAATACAAACGTATTCATTGTAATTATTATTTAAAAATATACCTACTGATCATAAATGTATTCTATACCATACACGACCGTTCAAGACTTTGTCTTGAACTATGACTCCGCATCAAATAAATCTCGACGATAATATATTGAAAAATCTTTCTCACTTTGTCATATTTCATTTTAAGCAAAATTCGTGACACTACAAGTATTAGAGTTTTTAAATTTTGAATTTAAGATAAATCACGTTTTGCTTAATTTGGTAAATTTTACGCCTAATGTAATATATTCATAGGCACCTGTGCACATATATATAATTTAGTTTGTTTTAGTAGTGGCAGGCGATACGGCGTTAGCTACAGTAACCACCTCCTAGAGAAGAAATAACAGCATGTACATGATTTTGTGTTTCGTTGATTGAGTATGGGATGACAGAACTCTCTCTAATCCTTTATTCTTAAAGAAAGGTCAGCATCGTTCTTGCAACACCTATGTCGTTGCTTAGTTAATAGATGAAGGTAGGTATAATCCTACCATCAAGTGAACCATCATAAACCGTCTGGACCTTCACATAAAAAAGGCGACGGAGGCAAAGACAAAATCTCACCCCCACACAATTTTGTAAAAAGACAATATAAATGTTTTCAGTAAAAATGAAAGCTGTGATCCTGTTGTTGATTGTCGTGTGTGCCATTGCGGTAACATATGGTGACTTGGTGTGCGGCAGCAGCTACTGCACTCAACACCCGTGTACAAACCGCATATCGGCTTCAAGCTGCCGAAAACCGTCCACATTTAGAGCCAACCATTCCGGCAAATGCGCTTGCTGTCCAGCTTGCGTCACTTTACTTGGTGAGTCTTGGTTTGTTTTGAAATATTATAAATGTCGCAGCACTGTAAAGTTTCGTGATCACTTGCTTCAACTGAAAAGAAAATATATATAAGCAATAAAGATTGAATAAATGTTTTTGAAACTAAGAAAAACGGTGCAAAAACTAGTGTATTTTATAAGAATTACATATTAAAGGTTGAAGGCATAAAAACCAAAAAACCTTATCCATGAAGAAATGTATATACGTGTGTCAACGTACATGGTGATCAGTGAAATAGAGTTGGAATATTTTATTAAAATATTTATCTAAAAAATTCTATCAGAACGTAGAACATTAGTGACGTCTGTACGCTTGGTTCGATATTCTAACTCTTGGTAATTGTGTATATTGAGTATTGATGTCGCTCAATCTAAATTAGCATTTGATAATTTAGTTTAGTTCATCGATCCATCAAATGTGCTTTTGCTGATCACAGAGGCAAGCTTCATTAATATAGCTACATTAATGTCTATACCTAGCTTTAATTATAACAGTATCAGTATGAATTATTAATAACTCTATATTAATTCAGTTAAAACACTAATATAAACAGTCATAGATAAAACAGGTTTATTAAATACATAGAATTAAAAGAGAACTAGGTTCGGCGTCCATAATGGTGCTTGCGACAAATTCGCAACTGCACATACGCTTGCGAGCGTTTTTGTCGCTTCTGCCGCTTCTGCATATATATTATAGTAAAAATGTTTATAAAATGCAATATTATAATAAAAATGTTTCCATGAAAAAAAGCGTTGGTGACAAACAACAAAGACAAAATCAAAATCCACATTAAATTTATTTATTTATTAAAATCCACAGCTCTTAAAGGTTAAACAGATCTAACGTTAACGAGAAATTTACTGATTTTACAAATAGGAACAATAAAAACAGCGAAAATAAGGTTAATGACAAATAATGGAATAAAGAAATAAGAATTCTTCTCATTTATTTCAATTTCTTAAAAAAAAGACGCGCTCCTATAACGCCATATATTTTTTATATATCATATTTACAAGACGTTTTATAGGTTGTTATATGTGTAAAATTATAATACACTTTTGTTACAGGGGAGGGACAAGCTTGCAAGACTTACAGCAAGGAATTAGGCGAGACTCCTTCAGCCATTTGTCAAGAGCCACTAAAATGTTTAACCGGTGTCTGTACGAAAGTCACACCCAGAGGCTAACTAACCATTAAGTTACTTTATAATATCTACAAGAGAATTTGATACGATACAATATGTGAAAAATACGATTTGTCAAGAAAGTACCGATTGCAAATAAATCATTACGACATACGACTCGTGTTTGATCAGATTTCAGAACAATAAACTATCCAAATTAATGGAACTACATACTAATGGAAAGAGCGATAAACGAGGAAGGTTTGTGTACATAGAATTTGCAGAAATTTTTTTTATATCAGTGCGAAACCGGGGGTGGGTCATTAGTATAATATATTATCCACACTAACCCTCAACCACTCAACTACTCTCCAAAATTCATAAAATTTTGCATACACGTTTTTAGGGATACATACATAGGATACCTTTCATCCAGAAAAAAAGTACTGTTCCCGAGGTCTTCTAAAATAAAAATAAAATCTAACTCCTGGCCAAAGTTTTATAGCAAAAAAAGGACAACGCTTATCCTCTTGTTGCTATTGTTTCCTATAAGCAATATTTCCTCATATTGCTTATATATTTTTTATTTTTCAAAACGGGCGAAGTCGCGGGCGCCAGCTAGTTGAATATAAAACAATACAAAGTAATGTAATTTTAATGGGGATAACAGTTTAATAATAAAATGGAATCGCCTACACGTAAATCCCAAGTGGAATATTTTAGATGCTTATGTTTCTCGAAGTACGTTATAATTTATAATTAATTCGCGAACATTTGCGACCAAGCTGTAATATATTCAATACGAGTATATGACGCAAAATGAGCAAAGTGAGCAAACAAGACCTTCCGTTCAAACGATTCGAGATTCGTCCTTTTCATTCCAGTTCTCAATTTTAGAAACACACACACACTTCTACGTTTATACAAATAAGACATTAATAAAACATAATGACAAAATATATTTGGTTAAGATCAGAGGGCGTATTTCTGACTCCAATGTATTTTCATCCAGTCAGTAGCTATACTAACATGATATATAGCTATATAATATACTTCTTATGATAATAGGCAGTAGGCAAACTGACGTTTCACATTATACGTTTCCTTGCCTAAACACAAGCAAAAAAAAAAAAAACAGGAATATGAGAATTTTAAATATTCTATTTATTCAGATAGAATAAAGGATAAGCGAAAAGGTGAATCTGGTATACCTTACTCACACACCGGAGGACAACTGAATTAATGCTGTTATGCTATGCTGTTATGCTGTTATGCGGTTATGCGGTAGTCTTACGTTAGGGAGTGGTTACTATCCCAGTTTACGAATGCAAAAAGCAGTATGTCCCTCTACTAATAAACTCCTTATGTCCATTTACTTCTAGAGTATAAGTTCGATATAATAAACTTTAAAAGAAAGTTTGTCCTTTTGCTGATAGGTGCCAAAATAGCTGAAACATTTATAGAAAAAGGTTTAAGGGTTTAAAATATATGATAACAAAAGTAATATGTTTAAGTGCACTTTATCGTGGAAGCGTTGATAAACCACTTAAGAGGGCTAAGACGGCCGGTAAACAGGAAAAAGGTTATCCATGTTCCTCGAAAATATTCGATTATGTCTTTCATCCCTAGGGGATCCTTTTATTTTTTTATACGAGAATTCGTAAACGAGTTTGACGGGAACTTTGCGAACCCGAATTTGCTTATTGTCAATAGCTAGAGACACTTTTAAGTTAATTGAATTTAAAACTATATAAATAACGAGCTGGTGCCCGCGAAGAAAATATATGAGTAGGTAATTATCATATGATGAAATATCGCGAACGAACGAACGAACTAACAAACAAACAAACAAATAAACAAACAAACAAACTCTTCAGCTTTATATAATAGTATACGAGTATAGATAACTTCATAATGATGCCTTAAATATTAGAAAACATTATATATTTTTTTGTTCACACCTACACACATTACTGTAAGAATTAGTTTTTTATTCTTTTTGGGTGCCTCTCCAAGTAGTGAATATTGACGATCAGCCTGGAATAGTTGTCTTTGCTTTTTGTTCGTCGGAACAGCTAAACTATAGCTATCCCGATCCACTCTCTGATATTCTTCAGCCACGACTTCTTCCTTTCCTATCATTACCCATCATTATCAGCTTATCATTATTATCATCATCATTATCACTGAGGCATCGCTCATGTCTAAAGCCATAACATAGGTAAGATACTTTACGCTTTTTCCCCGCAAGCATGAGTTGTTATATTTGAATTAGTATTTGTAACATGTAAAGTTACTCGTTTATAATAGCTGAAAAAGTGAGTCCAATTCTGTAGATGTATTCATTCAATCTAGCTAATTTGAAATGTTAGTTTTGAAACCTCAAGGCAGTGCCTAAAGGTGTTATTGATACTAGGATCAATGTGCTGCAAAATACAGCAGTGACTTATAAATCAAATCAATTTGTAAGCAGGTAAAATGTCAATGCTTTTTAGCATAATGGAAGTTATATGGACTGGGCCGAGTGTGCAATGACCTTTTAAATCAATATTGAAAGCGTTTCTGCATCATAAAGGTCAAAGGTCTGTCTCGTGAACGGCGGAAATTCAGTTTCACGAAATTCTTGAGAAATAATTAATTTATATTTTTATCTACCGAAAGGTCGTCACAAAGGCTGACGGTCCATTTGTTGGTATAGGTGACTACTGTCACCTATTAACACAAGCAACGCTATAGGTGCTGCAAGCTAAGTGCGCAAGGTGCGTAGGTTTTTTAAGGATAAGGGTCTCTGAAACTCTTCACTCACTCACTGGGACACAACTGCAGACTAGCTGTTATTTCATTGTCTCTTCTTTATTTGTTCTCTGTATATGGCTGTGGTTGCTGTCAAGTGGGCTGCCCAATTTATGACTGCAAAGAGCAGTGTTAATTTATCTATACCACTATTAATTATTTAATTATAAGTTTTTCAATAACGTAGCCAAGGAATACGGCCACGTATACGTGTGCTGCGGGGAGCTTCCTGCCTTCCTGCTTTTACGTATCAGGGATTATATATATTATAAGATTAAAAGACACAGATATAAAAACTTAGAAAATAGGTATATCTCGTAGTATTCACATAGGCTTTATACGAAGTTCATCACATTTTATCAGCACTTGATTTCAAGTGGCCAGGTAACATGGAAAAGCAATCAGACAACATTGTGCGCAGATAAACACCCGGAATATATTGCATTCAAAGTTATCAATATCTGTTTTCAAAATTAGTATAACAGAAAATCGTACAAATTTTTAGAAAGAGCTAATAATTAATCATACTTAATGTATATAAAAAATAAATATAAACCTTTATAATGTGCCTAAAATTATACTTATTGTTAATAATTCATCATTTACGTCACCTACGAGTATTTTGTTTGCTAATTTCGAAATTAATACATATTAAAAACATTTTTTTGTTTGTTATCACTATGAAAATTCACTATTACCTACATTGAAGTTTTCTATGAGGACGATATATTATTATATTATATATTTTAAAATTAGTATGTTATATTTGTCGATTTCAAATTAATATAATTAATTGTTATTTAACAACAATATTTGTAATAATAAAACAATAATAGTCAAATAAACAAATATTAAAATAATGTAACAAAAAGGACTAAAACGATTTTGAAAAGTTTGAAAGTTGACCCTGCCGGGAATCTAACCCGGGACCCCTAAGACAGTGTGTTAAGGCAAGCACTCTAACTACTCATCCAACGGGCTCGTCAACCACTCATTGACGATTGTGTTACTATTGTATTCATTTCACAGTTTTTTTTCTGATCAGCTACTCTTCGATCGCCTGTTACAACGTTTCTTCTTGTATTGATAACCTCATGAAAAATAAATAATTTCATTACTATAATAAACTCTGTTATATAACCAAATAAATATGGACAATACTACATTATTGTCTATTTTACGGGACGAACGATGATACACCCCCGTAAAGAAACCGTAAAGCCGTATTGGCAATAAATCTGACACATTTATTACCTAAAGGCTTGCTACTTATTTATCTCTTGCTACACTTGGTGCGTCACTGCACCCTTCATAACTGTTTAATGTATACTTAGGGCACAATATGAAAGTTAACGATGGCAAATGTATAAATAAATTATTATTACGTAAAGGTAACAAAAAGAAGGAAGACTCACAGACACATCAGGTGTAAATAAAGTTGTAGCCAAGCGATATTACTACCTTTTTTACGTTCGGATACTCTTAGTACGAGTGATCTAATTGAAAATATAAAACTTCCAAAAGAATGGAAAGAATGATATATTAATAAAAAGATATTGTCATCTTATAATATTAGCGATGAAGATGAATGTTTGTGAAGATGTATGGATGTTTGTTACTCTTTCATACAAAAACGGCTTAACGGATTTAGATGAAATATGGCACACATATAGTTCATTACCTGGATAAACATATAGGATACTCTTATCCTGGAAAAATGTTAAGTTCCCGAGGGATCGTCAAAAAAATATAAAAAATTGGGCGGCACTATCGTCTCATGCGTCATATTTTTCATTTTTTATCGCAGACGAAGTCGCGAACACCAGCTAGTTATGTATGTATGTAGATAGGTATATATTATATATGTATTTTATCCTTCCTTACTGTCCGTCTGTCTATTCGCGATAAACTCAAAAACTACTGCACCAATTTTCATGCTGTTTTCACCGTACATTATGTTGTTATAATTTTCACGCGGGCGAAGTCACGGGCATCAGCTACTGAAATTGACAACAAACTAAAATTACAATAAAATAAGATTAAAATATGATGTATAAATTATTTACTTATACCAAACTAGGTATTTAATTTAATAACTACATTTAATCTTTAAATATTCTTTGCGTTTAACAAGGTAGGTAATTTAACAATTCACGCTAGTATCTATTTAATAAGGTACATCGATCACAGATAATAATATTGTTTATCATTTTACAGTAACGAAAATCGATAACGATTCTAATGAATCTGTAAACGAACTCATAATTATATTTTTATTGACATTTTCTCCGCGATACGTAACGAAGTGTGATATAAATTAATATATCTATCATCATTTGTTTAGTAGCAAACACTTTACCAGTAGAAAGTGTTGTGTGACATCATTGCGAGTGATTTAAATATACTTAAGTTTTGTTTTCTTTAAAGAAATAATTAAAATTGGAACAACGTTCGTCATAACGTTTTTATTTTTATGTTATGAAAAAACATACAGCTTTTGTTTTCTTCATGGCAACAATGTAAAAGTCGTTAAAACTAATTGAAATATTTGCGTTTATTTATCTACTATTATCTCTGAGTGTTTGACATTCAATAAAAAATATTTTTTCCAACTGTGTAGCGAGGGAAAATCTGTCAAAAGAGTTATGTCAACTTATAGTTTGATGTGATGTGCTTAATTAGAAAATGCTGTGCCGTTTGCTGGTTGGTTATCGTGTGTGAAAGGTTACATGATTGTTAAAATTATGATAAACTTGTTAATCAATAATATCTATATAGAAATATGTATGTCAAGTGACATTAGTTTCGCACTAAGTACAAGCAGATGAACTAAAACAACAAAGTTTTGTATAAAACAAAGAAATTTTTATACACAAATATTATATTGTATTGAAACCCTATACTAAATTGTGTTTTAAAGGTAAGATTACAATAAAATTAGGGTGTTACATTAAACTTAGCTAAGTTAATATAAATAAATATCTATTGTTATATTTCACTGCTTAAATTATCATTATGTAATTATAAAAAAAACTAGGTTTTGTCCGCGCCTTTGTCCTAGTCCCTTGGGAACAGTACTTTTTTCTGGATAACAACTTGAGGAACCCTATATCGTTTTTGTATACTTAATATTTCATTATCGAGGGTTAAATAGTTATGACGTAAACGCTTAACAAAGGTAAAACAACAAGGTTATTCTGAATAACAAGTATTTGCAAGAATTCTTTTTAACAAATTTTATATTATATTTAAACCCTTAGACTAAGTTATATTTTTAAGGTAAGATTACAATATATATTTCTATGCTAAATCTCTTAAATTTTCAACATGTTTTAATCTTGTATTCATAGTGACAATGTTCGTATTTTTATTCACAAGTACCCTTATTAAATTTTACAAATACCTTCTATTTTTGTTAAAGCCCCATTCAGTAAGAAAGATTTCTATTTGTAACAAAATATGGGAACTCAACCATTTTATGTATCCTTTCATCCTCTTATCACGACAGGAAATACGGTTGGGTTAGGATTACCTCACTCAAAGAAATGAAATTTATTATTAACACATTAAGTTTATAAACAAACAATGCGTGTTTTTGCGACAGTGACAAAATGACAAAACCTCACCATAATTTATATATTTATATATAAAGAAAAAAATAATTCTCATTGACATTTATTGATTCATTAATTTAACTAATTTTTAATTGCTGTGCTTTCCTATAATATAAATTCATACTTGTAATGTTTCATTCTGTGAGGGTTGTATATTGTGATTAAGTATGTATTTAGTTGGCAAGCTTTTTCAAATAAATTAATTAATTAAACCCATAGTCATGAAGACAAACGCAGGTATATCGTGCTAATTAATCTAACAATTAAAACAAAAATAGCTTAAGACCAATTAAAATAACTTTTTAAACTTACATACTTCTTGTACTTTCAAACTTTTTTAATACTTTAAAAATCAAATATATATGAAAACCCCATCACCAAATTACACTACATTTTTCCAGTAAAATCTATAGCTTTTTTTCTTACCTAATGGTACAAGATACAACTGTTAATATAAAAATAATAAAAAAAAATAATGGCTTAATTTCCATACAAATCTGATTCTAACTTATTTTTTTTTATATATTACAGAAGACTTGTATTACATGTGTGTATAAAATATGACAAACACACAATTGATAAAACGTAAAAATTTACATACAAGAAATGGAGAAATTGAAACAAATCTCACACATGAAACGAAAAAGAAAAACGGCTCAGATTTTGCTGAACGGGAATCAGTCTTGACTATTCTCTTGAGGACCTCTCTTCACATAAGAACGATATATCATATTTTTGTAGCAATACTTCTATTACTTCTGCTTGACACCGCCATATTTGATTTTGTCGATCGAGGAAAGTGAGTATCTTTTTTTTTATTATTATTATAATTGATGCCTAAAACATTCCCAAAACAACTATAATGACTTTTCAATACTTAAAGTTGGACAAATGACATAGGAAATGTAATGAACACAAATTACCTTAAATTTTAACAACACAATAGAAAGAGAATAAAAGGAAACAGTGCCTGTTTTTAATCAAATTACAGGATTTATACTACTTTATAATGATCATTGAGTACGCACGCAGTAAACAACGACATAATTTGCTGATGTTATCTTTTACAGGATAAATGTTGGTGTAACAGTAGTGGTTAATGGATTTGGAGACATAAAACGCGGCGCGAAACTGTGGCTTTACGAGTTTTCCGTTGCTTTACTATTCTATCCATGTTTGACTGTATATTCATGGTTCTTCAATAAATTCTCCAATAAAAATCGAGGTATTTATTGTATTTTAAATTTTCAAAAGTCTTGACATACGTCCTGACCACATTAGGCCGGTAATTTAGTGCGGTGGGGCGGGTAGCGAAGCGTTCAAGCGTTGTGTCGTACTACTAATATTCAGTGGAGCGGAGCGTTTAATGCATTTGACCAATCAGAGCAGGCCCCTCAAGGGCAATTTTATTAAGTTAAACATTCTTGGCGCTCTTTTAAACAATAAAGGTATGGCTTGTAAAAAATTCTAACCAGTCCGCAAAAATTTACAACAAACTTACTGGTAATATTATTCTATTCAACAAAAATAATTGGCATAATTCCACAAGATATAGTTTTCACATATAAACAGATATTAAAACAATATAATTATAATTTAATACTTAAAAACTGGCTGATTATTATGATTTATTTAACTTTATAATTTCGAAATATTATGTTAATCACACTGTAATTATTTTAAACCCCGTTCTATACAAACAGATTATGGTCATATTATAAATTTAACAAAATGTTGATACAAATATTCTTTTGTGGTTAGTAAGTTTACGGCAATAATAATAAAATTACGGCAACGGCCAAAAGTCGTACTTTCCAAGTATGTCACTTGGAAATTGGACTTATTAATTTTATGTTAGAACAATAAAATTTACATCTACTTACATAATAATAAAATTGTAAACGAGCTGTACAATAAATATTTTTTCAAAAAACAATTTATTTACATTGTACATGTTAATGAGGTCAAAAAATAGTTTTTAGATTTTACGTCTATTTTTCTGCGTTTGTGCACGCTAATCTCAGAAACCGCTTAACCGATTTGAATACTCTTTTCACTAATGTTTTGAAGCAAGTTTACTCTAACAATTAGTGTTTGTTTCATTTCGATCGGTTTACAAACAAAAAGTTACGATTAGTTTACCTAGTTCTACTATTAGTTCTATTACTACTGCAGAGTATGACAGATTGGACTCGAATAATTTTAATATACCGAATACCAGACGTACGAAAACCGCGCGTATGAAGTTACGGGCTCAGCTAGTCAATAATAACATTTAAACGTGATATTCAGTCAAACGCGAATGTGTTCTAATGATATTACTAAACTGTTGTTTATGAACAAAACTACCCTAAACTAATGTTTATAGCGGCGTTAGTAATTAAGCCAATGTAAACATCAGTTAATATTAACGATTAATATACTAATATGTAATTAAATATACGTTAATTAAGTCTAGAGGAGTCCTCAGCCTCAATACGCTCCGCTACACGCTCCGGTAATTTGTGGTCTTTACATTATCATTAAATGTAGATATAATGTGTGGTCATGGTTTTCAAGTATTCACAGTCTCATTAAATGTAGATATAATGTGTGGTCACTTCTTTTCTGAGACTTCTTTTCTTTTCTTTTCTTTTCTGTCAGGAAGGTTGAAGATATCGTCGCCCGTAACACAAGCAAAGCCAGGGGGTTCAAGTTCACTGGCGTGGCGACCCTTATGGAACGAATGATGAATGACAACATAATGTGAAAGAAGTGAGGTGGCATCCCTTACTCACTCACTGAAACACAACATCACACATGCTGTTATTTGGCAGTGATCACTATTTAACTAAAAAAAATCAAATTAGAATAAATAATTTCACTTATTGTTTGAACTTAGCTTATAACCACTATTCTTTTTTTCTTTTATATTTAAAGGTCGATGGTAGGTGGCTACTATCGCCTATAACACAAGCAACGCCACAGGTGAAATAATATAGAAGATTAAGGATAAGGTATTGAGAAATTTTACTAAGCGCCTTAATAAGAATAAAGTTACTTACATAAAATTAAGTCAAATTTTATATATTTATATTAAACAAAGTTACATATTTTATTTATAAAACAGGATACGTATGAAGCCGCGGGTGGACATACTTTATACTGTACTAGCTGTTGCACGCGACTTCGTCCGCGTAACTTTATGAAATATAGCATATGTTACTCGCTGATAACATAGCTTCCCAACAGTGAAAGAATTTTTCAAATCGGTCGAGTAGTTTCGGAGCCTATTCAGTGCAAACAAACAATCAAATCTTTCCTCTTTATAATATTAGTATATATAATGTTTTTATAATGAGAAAGAAAATATTTATTGTATGTCCTTACACAAAAAGACAAATCTTTCTTTGTGTTTTAAAGAAATTGTCAAAGCCGTCTCAATCGCAGCATGGCTACATTTATAGCTACGACTTTGAGTGGACAGGCAACAAGCAGAAAGCCTCTAGCGAATGGCTTTCTGTGTGATCGCTCGCTCTATAGAAAGTCTTTGTTGCAACAAGCCTCCTGACAACTGTTCCAATTAGTCACTTGGTTAGTCACATATTCATGCGGTGACAGTGAAATACAAACCAGTTTCATACAAATGTTAACATATTAAAACTTTTGATAAAACAAAATAATAAGTCGTGAAAAAAACGAAACAATCGTCTTATTAAATTTTGTTAAATATAACAATCGCTGAATTTCATCCTAATCCCTTAATCCTACTTTACAGCGACCTCTTTATCGCTGTGGCGACAGTGGCCCCCAATTTTTTTATATTTTTAGGCGATCCTTTGGGAACTCAAAAGTTCCCGAATGTTGGGTTTCTTTTTCAATATGGTAGAATTCGCGGGCACCAGCTAGTCTTCTATAAAAAATGCCTAAGCCAAAAATTGTATATTACGAGTACATAGCTCACATAAAACTTTAATATAAGTGCGATGTTAAATACAGTTTTAACAATGATTCTATTACATTGTAAAGTTCAACACTGCCTTTATCAGTTGTAAAGGACCTTTGTAACATTATACTCGTATATCGCAATACGCAATACGCAATACGATGTAGCACCAACATCCATTACTCAACGATCAAATTATATTAATTTCAACGCAGAGTGATATATTGATAATATTTTGAGTAATGGAGACTGACACCTGCTTTAATTGAAATTTTAAACCAACTTCAGAAAGTGACTACCACAGAAGAAGTTTTATAAATTTCACAAAGTTTTAATTACTTGTTCTTTGTTGGCTTAAAAAAATTCGAACACAAAATTTATTGCTGAATTTTCAAATTTTCGGACAGAACAAAGAATCTACGAGTTAATTACAATTTTTTATTGTTATTACAGTTTTTCAATCCAACTGCATTCTTCATATCATTTCGACAGGATCCGTTTATGATCAGATCCATTTTTCCTCAGATTCTACATACGTCAGATACTATTTTGTCAGATACATTATAAATTTCAAGTATAGGTATAGATTTTAGTATTATATTGAGATATAAATTTTAGATTAGACCGGCCATAACATTTTGTTTTCTTTTTTTCAGTTACTCTTTGGATATGGTCTACGATTGGTATTATTGGTGTGATGCTCCTTCAAACGGCCTTGATAGCCATACCTGTATGGGACCTGAGCAGAAAGCATCTTGAAATAGCATCCTCCGTTACAGTTACTACTGAAATGGTAAGTCCTTTGTTTTTCTTTATTTTAAATTAGGTAACCCTTTTTCTTATCTTCATATTATTCATATACTAAATGTTTGACAACTGTATTTTAATTATAAAACGTATACAAAATAATAGTTTAAAAGTCATATGTAAGTTCACACTGTTAACAATAGTGAATGAAGATCTCAGCGAATGAAAAAAAATTATCATAAAGTTGGGAAGCAAAATGTTTTTAATGAAATTTTATCCGAAGATACATAATATCGACCTGTTCCACAGTTCTTTAATTAAAGCTAAAAAAGATCTCATCAACGAATAATAATTCTTTCAATAGCTAAATCTGTATGGTAAACTAAAATATTTTCATATCTGCTTCACCATGCATGCTGACATTGTTATCCTTAAATGTTTATTAGGTATATGTGTTTCCATTCAAGCTATATGTACGATTGTAATGTACCTGCAAATTTCCCTAACAACAATTTCCTTAACAATAAGTACATAATTCCTTTTTCACTGTAACAATAAGAAATTTTAGTTTTTGCGTCAGAGGCCAAAGAATTATGTTGTCCAAAACATGTATTACATTACATGTACATTCGAACCAAACACGTGAACATGAAGCCGTAGCAACGGCAACGGCACAACAGCTTGTAATAAATCACCTGTACCCTCGTCAACGTTGCTCAGCCAGTAAATAAGAAGTCGGCTCGTCTGCACATTGGTCCGCTCGCTCGTAGCGGCCTGCCAAGCTTTCCCTATTCCGATTCCGACTGTTGCTGACGTGGCTTAAATGATTTCAATCTTTACCTACGATATAAATACTTCCCATAGATTTTTTTATATAATATCCAAAGCATACGCAACACATACCTTCTGTGAAGTTTTGTTCTTTTACCAACATCTGTGCTTATTTATGATCCGGACTTTGTGTCAATCGCCGAATCACAATTGAAAATATTATAAAAGATTGGTATTTTAAAATATTTTAAGTATTTTATACTTTAAGGCTATATATTTAGGTAAATAAATTATAATGCAAAATAGTAAGTGTGGCAACCGTGGCCAATAAACGCAAGCAATACCGAGAGTGGATGCAAGGGCGCTAACCCTGATAGGATAGAGGAAATGGTACAATGCGAGGTTAGGTTAAGTGCTGGAAATGCTGGCACTTATTCCTTACTTATACGCACGCAAAGATAAATAACAGCACAAATGCTGTTATTTCACAGAAAGTAGTGAAAGTTATTTCACAAAAAGAAACAGCAGACTTTAAAAATAATCTAAAGACAGTGTTCATCGAAAGGGTTTACTACACCATTCATGATTTCTTTAATGACAAAATTTTGTGCTGGAAATAATATACTTGACATTGGATAATTGATACTTTACATTAAATAGTATAATACATTGTGATAACTTGATTAAATACATTGTGGAATTTAGAATTATGATAAAGTTTTTGTATGCCAGTTATGGTAGGTCATATAGATCAAATGTAAATTGAAATACCTATATGCACAACAAATAAATTATTCTATTCTATTCTATTCTGTTAGTGTTGTACAGTTAATGACTGCGACATCCTTACAAATTGTTTTATTTGATATCACAAAAATAAGAATAAAGGAACGAATCCTCATATGAAAATAATAAGTTTACTGTTAGCATGATATTATTATTATACATATTATATTTCCATTATTCATATTTCATATTCATTGCCAACATCTATACCATTTCTTTTTGTCCGAATTCTATTTACCAGGCAATCCCATTATGCCATTACCACTAAGCAAACTTTTAGTGCCCTTTGTTACAAAGATAACTTAGATACAAGGCATAAAAAATGAAACGACATTTTTACAATGTTAATTTGGTGATTCATGAAAATGATAAGGTAATATCAAAATCTATATATAGATATATTAGATGGTCTATCTTCTCCTTAAACCACGCAACGTATTTTGATGCGGTTTTCACCAACATTTAAATAGAACCGAATTAATTTTTTTCCTGGACGAAGCCGGGAGCAGGTCGCTAGGTATCTTATGTATTTGTATATAAAATAAAGTCGTGTTCGTTACACAATTTATAACTAGAGAATGGCTGAACCAATTTTTATGATCTTTTATTTGTTGATTTGTTGTCTCCTCCCCGAATAGCAGAATAACAATTAAAACATCTGTAATATTCACGAAAAAAAATTGTGAATAAAATTCATTTTCTCATGTCTTTTTATGGAACGTGTCAGCTTGTACCTATTATATTTATGTCGCAGTACAATCGAAAAAAAAAAACCGTTTTTTGCAAAAATCCTAGTACGTTTGCAAAACACTGGATAATTGAAAACTAACAACGAATTTTGTATACATCGGAGGTACTTTCAGGATCCTTATTGCTTGTGTAGGCGATGGTTGCTAGCGTTCACCAATTTTACTAATACAATAAAGATAAAAAGAATCTCAAGTCCTATTGGAAAATTGTTGCGGAAGCTTATGTCCAGCTGTGTAGCTCCCCAAGCCTAGATGATGATAATTATGTGATAATGATGATAAAGTGATTAAAATTGATTTTAAGCACCTAGGTATATTTATCATTAACATTTTGTTACAGTTCAGATTCGTAATGAAAGTGCACGCAGTGGCTATAGCGTGCGCTCCGCGTGTTCAAAACCGTTCGCTACTACCTTCTTTCTCACACTACTTATATTTTCTATTTGCACCAACGTTAGTGTATAGAGATCAATATCCCAGGTAAATATATTAAGTAATTACTCAACATCAACAGCCAAACTAGCTGGTCTTTATTTTATATTTTATAAAGTATCTAAGCATCTGCTATGAAAGGATTTTTTAAATTTTAACACCCGCCGGTGATCGGTCTCTAGTCTATATTAATATTATAAAGAGGAAAGATTTGTTTGTTTGCAATGAATAGGCTCCGAAACTACTGGACCGATTTGAAAAAATCTTTCACTGTTGGGAAACTATATTATCAGCGAGTAACATATGCTTTATTTTATAAAGTTACGCGGACTAAGCCGCGTGCAACAGCTAGTATTATATGAAATATTTCCTGTTATTGAAACAGGATGTTCATATCCTATTTTTATATTTTAGTTTATATATTTTTCAAAGCTATGGACACATGTCTGAAATAAAGTTATTATTATTATTATCGTGTATTTATTTATTTTCCTAATTTTAATTTTTTTTACAATTTAATTAAATAAAAACAATAAATAATATAAGTATTATAAAAAAACTTAAAACTAGTAATCGGCAGGTAGCGGGACAAGGCCCAAGCTACCGGTGGTTAGGGCTCCAGAGTGAAGAACCTCCTGACAATACGTGACGTATCAAGAAGTACCGCCTTCAGTATCTGTCCCTTGACCCAGCCATCTAGTGACAGCTTCTTGAGGTGTTAAGGAGTCTCATTATTATTATATCCCACAGCAATACAAACATACCTTCCAATACTTAGTATTACAACAGCTGAAACTGCATTATGTTATACTTTATGTTTTTCAGAACAAAAGAGATAAGGTGGGGATTTGTGTTGTGGCATTTCCTGGAAGTTGTAGCCATTATATTTTACAATAGTTTTCTATGGGAAAGAATCATTTTACCCTATTGGTCAGACTACGGAAAGCATCCTCAGGTTGGTATGGTTCACTGATGTTATTAATTTTTATGTTATCCTTTAGCCGCCAGTCGGATCTATCAGACAATTATTTTCGTGTCTATTTCGCCAGAGCTGTATATATACGACAAATTTCTCTACTTGTATAATGTTTATTTTTTAATCATAGCGTTGCTTTCTCTTAAAAAAAAATTACTAGTCAAGCGCTAGGGGTACAACAACTACAAAACCAAGCGGTTAAAGGGTTGTACCTAACTATTTATATTGTGACTACACAAATTCGATATAAGATTTTCTGAAAAACTCCTGAGGAAAGTTTTAAGATATTTTAAATATCTTAAGAGACTCAACTTCCCATTCTTTTAGCCAAGACAGTTAAATGTATTGCTTACTCTTATAATAATATGTTTACAGAAGAATATTTTCCTTTTCATATAAATAGAGGCATAACAATCTACATGTTTTTATGTAATAATCTACATGTCTATTTGTACATGTATATTTTAGGTGGATGCTGGAACAGTGGTTCATAGTATGTTTGCGTGTATACTGCCCGGAGCGATCGCTTACCTCTGCGGCTTCTACTGCCTTCTGCACGCTTGGCTCAATGCGTTCGCAGAGATGATGAAATTTGGAGACAGACTATTCTATGAGGTAATAGCTTCAATAAAATTCACTGACCTGTAATATATACCACTGGACAGGCTGCTGTCAAATTATTTTTATGCCTATTTGAAAAACGCCGTTTTGGCGCTGTAGGCTATGGAGCGATAGTCCATGGAACTAAAATTAGTCGTGCAATAATTAAAATTGTCCATGGAACATTACAGAATACACATTTCCTCATGTTTCAAAACTCAAGCGGACACAAATAACACTTCCTAAGACATGAACAAATAGAATAAAACAGACACTATTATACATATCTATGGAATAAAAATACGCAAACATCAAAATTAGTTCTCGGTACTTTCGAGGGCGGCGTTTCAAAATGGTACACGAAATTTTCTGTCATTTGTATGAGACTGATGGGACAGTCTGTCCAGTAGTATATAATATTACAGGTCAGTGGCTTCAATTATACCTTACTCGACCCGCTGCAGGCCTCGTCCGGGATACACTTGATAGCGTATTAAGTAAATTTAGATATCAAATGCACCTTGGACTGCCATTTTCTAGTCATCTGATGTCGACCTCAAGCAATTGCTGATGGTCTTCAAACGCCTAAACAGATCTTCATAAATCATATCTAAGAACCATACCACCGATCACGTCAGCTTTAAAAAAAAAACGGATCTAATCGGTTCATCCGTTTGGGAGCTACGATTCCACAGTCAGACACACAAGTCAAACTTATAACACCCTGTTATTGCGTCGGACGTCAAAATCGACAGTCAAGAAACACTTTATTGTTCTTATTCTACATTGAGACTTCTCCAACGTTCTATTTTATTTCAAGAGTTAAGCCATTGCCAATCTTTTTATAACACACTATTCATATGATCTTTACATCTACAACTATGGGAGATATATTTCAGTTATTTTAGCGGGCCTTTTATAATTGACGAATGTCTAGAATAATAAAACTGTCATACATCCAAATAATGGCAAAACATTTTCTGTTTTCATATATCTATTTGCTCGACACATAAACACTACTTATTGCCCTCTAGACAAATAAAGGACACTTATTTGTTTAGTTTTGTTTTATAATAGTACCTAACTAGGTACGTCCTACAGCCTGTAGAGTATAAAACGGTTTACCCTTGCCACTGGCTACTGTTACCTACTTGAGAAAAAAATTAGCCATAATACTGAATTATTAAATATATTTCAATTGGGGTTTCCTAAAACATCTCATCCGTGACCCGAAACACATATAACATTTAACGTAACTCCCATATTAAATAAAAAATATATAATACCTTGTATTAACTCATCTATCAGGAATGGTGGACGACCACAAATTTCTCCCATTTCTATCGCGCTTGGAATCGTGTTGTTCACTCCTGGCTACGAAACTACATCTACCAACCTATGAGACCTCGATGTGGTCGAGCGTTATCCACTCTTGCTGTTTTTTTTGTAAGGATTACATTTTTTTATTTTATTTTTTGTCAGGACTGGAACTATGCGAGGGGATAGTACCTACTTTTCGTGTGATAATGATTTGATCCATTTTAATAACAACTTTTCATAACGAAGAAAAGAAAATTTTCTTGTGTTTTTCTTACCTAGCAATTAAAATTAAATGTGTTTTCGTTCGTAACCATTTTTTGCCAGCTACGAGAAAGGTTTCCTTTTCTGTATTCAAAAGTAATTATGAAGACAAAATAAAAGGTATAAAAATAAGACGTACCTGCCTTCTAAGGTGTTAACACAATTTTTCTCTTTTCTTTACCATTCACACACAATAATAATATTTTTATATAAGACAGGCTAAGAGTTCACTTGATGGTAGGTGGCTAACGTCGCTTATTAACACAAGCAATGCTACTGATGCCGCAAGTGCGCTGCTGTCCTTAGTGTGATAGAGTGAGGACCTTAGTAGGACCTTAGATAAGGGATAACGAAGGGATAGGGAATGGGCTCTAGCGTTCCATACTCGAAACACAACAGCAGACAAGAAGACCTTCCGTAAGGGGCTGGTTATTGCCGCTAGACGGGCTGCTGCTGGTTTGTAAAACCACACAACTTCAACGTAAAGTTTCAAAAACATTGTTTGATTAATGTGTTAATTCCGATTTAAAATATATTTCCTTGGTTAATATTTCTTGAATTATATTCTAGAATTGATCAAAGTGGTTTCGATAAGAAGTTATTAATTAAAATTTGTAATAAGTAACCTACCTACTCAAAATTTTAATACTGCAAATTTTATTTTACAGATATCAGCAATAGCTCACGAACTGATTCTCGCATTATCCTTTGGATTCTTCTATCCGGTTTTGTTGATAGAATTTGGAGTTTTAGGTCTGATACTTGTACCACTTTCGGTTGGTAGACGATTTCCTAATGCTAGTAACCTATTTATATGGTTGGCTTTGTTGTTTGGAAACGGTAAGTAGACATACATATTATATTTATTCTATTTTGTCCATTGTTTCTATATTGTAACAATATTGAAAGTCATTTCATTGAATACAAGAAAATCTAAATATTCAAAAGTGTAGATTAGTTCTTATTGAGATTAGAAATATTCTAATCTTAAAGAAAAAATTTAATTATTTAATTTTAACACTAATACCTACAACTTTACAACACCCACAGGTACACTTTGGAGTTTGTACCCTATGGAATACTTCGCTCGCAAGAATTGTCCGCCTTCAGAGAACGATAGCTATTTTATACCGAAGTCTTGGTCGTGTCCAGAAATAACATTAAAACCCAATTGGAAGTTCAAAAATCCAATTGACTTGCTTTATTCGTAGTTTTTTGTCTGTGTACTATACTGTGTATTTAAGTGGAATGATATTGTAAATAAAAGAATTGTTAAGTTTCTTTTAACCTATGCATTTTTTTAAATATTATTTTAGGAATTTTATTGCCTGTTGTAGATACCTACCTATTAAATTAATGTGATATGTACCTAGTTGTTTATTTAAATGATGACTGTATGTAGGACTAGGATAGCAACCTCATACAAAAAGTAAGAATTAAGAAAGAAGACAGAAGAAACACTGTTCAATTCTGCAGTAAGTCGTGGTTATTCGGGGGACCTTTAATTAGATTAGATGTTATAGCTCCTAACTTAACAGTTGTACTTTACAACGCTTTACTTAAGCAACAAGATTGTAAGTCATCGTTCGAATGTTTTTTTATAAACTTGTCACTTCTCTAATGGCAACCATCCTAAGATGTAGTTTTCTGTAGTTACTAGAAAAATGGTAGTATTTTCATGCACTTGATAAGTGTGGCTACCGTCCCCTACCTACACAAGTTGTAATTGGGCTGATAGCACAAAGGATGGTCTATTCCCACTAGTTTAATTGGAGTTCAATTGATTGAACTATTAAGACTTTTTAGTCTCAGTAATAGCACTGACTGATACATATCACGAAGGACAAGATAAAAGAAAGAGGAATGAGTTCTAGCAGACTTTATGCACAAAATAAACAGCAAATATGCTGTTATAATATGGTGGTTTCACTGCGGTAAGGTAGTGCTTAGTGCTTACTGCCACGAAACGAGCTAAACAGTTTATAACTGGAACTCTAGTCAAAGTAACAATTTAAAAATGATAACGAAGTTAGAGAGAATAAAATGTATGAGATGTATCACGTGTTTTAGCAACGACATATGTCAATACCATACATTTTATTGTTTTCGAACTTCGTTATCATTACGTTAGCGTTTTAAATTATTACTTTGACTAGGGCCCCAGGGGCAGTGGGCAATTGCTAGTACTAAATTATCTAGGTAAGTAAGATGCTATATTTACCTACTTAGTTTCCACAAAGTGAACATGACGCGTTTAAGCGAGTGAGGTGTCTCTGGTTTCAAAAATAAGTTTATTATTCTTATCGACTTTTTGGAATAAAAGATAAAAGTAGGTACAAAGAAAAGAAAATATATCTTTGAAAAGGTGAGATAATTAAAACAATACTTTTATATTTTGCTATAATTTATAATAGTATAAAACAACTATTTATATAACTAGTATAAAAAATATTAAAAGACATGGCATTAATGACAATGTGGAAGGTGTAAGTCTTTTCAACTGTAAACTTGCTCTTTTTAGGAGCTATTTTAACATTTATATACGAATCAAATTTCTATTATATTCTCGGGCGGGTAAGGTTCATATTCATTCTAACATCAATAAATTCAATATAATTCAATAGAGTCGTTTTGTGTTTAAACTACTAAACAGTAGGAAAAGTTAACTTCACTGTCTGCTATCGAGACCTTGTAAAGTTATTTACAGGAGTTATTTTTTGTAAGTATACCAGCGTTTAACATCTTTCTAAATATTCACATTTTTTTAAAATTCTTATTTTTTTTAACAATCTGAACATAAATATATATTTGTTAAAATGAATGTTTACACGATACACGTTCACACGTGAGTATTTACAGATAAACTGTTATAAATTTTAGAATTGTTTGTGTTTATTAAACGATTATTTATTTTGGAGATTAATTCCACGAAAGCTTTATTTTTAAATTTATCTAATGTATATGAAAATGTCAATCATAATTGCAACATGAAATTAGGCTCTCCTACATTTTTGTTTTCCTACTATTTGTACGAATGTTCAATAATAGTAAGCTTATTTGTACTAAAATAGATAAATATTTATATTATTTATATATCATATCCGGTACCGTCAAACCGGCCAACTTTGGCCGCATTTTTGCTTAATATTAAGATATATTACAATCTGCTCTATAACACGAAGTAAATATGACCATTATGTTTATCATTATAAATTACGCCAAGAGAATTCTGAAAAATTGAAGTCAAAGAGCTGGGCAAAGTTACCTACAGAAGTGTACAACATTGCTCAACCTTGATTTCTCCACGAATATCAGGCCTGAAGCTTTAGTAATGAGGTATGTCTTAGCGAATGGTGAAAAGCTGCCATTCGTAATGTTACTATGTCTATATCATTTGGCAATGTTACACTCCACGCCAACTAAATTTACATACACACTGAAACACTGGGTTAGGGTTGCCTATCACTTTATTTCTATGTAAATAATAATACAGTTTTTTTTTTATATTTAAAAATGGTTCAAAAATATTTATATATTACACAAATAACTTAAAAAGTAATTAAACAATTTTTGCTCTGAATAACATTTCTCTTGTAAATAAAATTTCTGTAGATAGATAGGTATGTAAGTAAATGACAAGTTGACAACCCAAACACTGTTTTTGTAGTGGCCAATGTTGACACACTTATGTCAATGCAAATTCGGCAAACATTTCGCACTGCATTATCTTAAAGAATTATGAATAATAGATCTAAAAAAATGAAGAATCATAAGCGTAGAGATCTGTTATAACTCTCATATTAAAATTACGCATCTTCGAAATGTAATCAGGTCACAATAAGTGAAAAAGTAATCACTGATTTTGGCCCACTTCACATACACCCAACTTTGAACGCGTGTTACTGTTAAATGGGCGAAGTCAGCAAAACATCGATCGGTCAGTGTGAACACGATATTATTTAAATATGACCAGAAATTAAGAAAATGTTGCTATTCCTTTAGAGAGTTTCAATCCATAGTTGAAGTTATTTTTTGTTCTTGAGTAAAGTTACCCGCCATGGGCAAAGTTGGCCGGTTTGACGGTATACAGAATTTTCAGCCACTGAAACATTAGCATTTATTAATCATAAGAAAAATTTCAAGATACTTTTAGAGAATGAAAAACAATCTCTAGATTTCTTCTAAAATTACCTTTAAGATGATCGACCCGTTCTCCCCAGACTCGCTGTATGTATGTATACACTATGGCAACATTTTTAATCATGAAATCTGCTTAAGGAATACATTTATAAAACAATTAAAATAGTAATAAAACATATTAGCTATAAAGATAAAGTACCTACATAACTCTTAACACGCACTGATGCGGCAATGGGCAACGAGCAGTCGGGTCATCAGAGCGAAGCGACGGTTTTATATTCGGTCAGCGTCCGGCTGACCGCAGAAGGGTCGCAATCGCAGTTCGAGGAGCGATTGTTAAAATAATCATTTCTATTCCTACTGCTAACTTCTATATCTCTCAGTATTGAACTCCATTCTGAAGGAAACAAACACCAACCCTCGGACACTGGCCGCAGGTCGTATAAAATATACATCTATGGGCCACAACGGCCAAGTGCGCGTCGCTAATTGCGTTGCTAGAGTCTGCAGACAGTCGTAATAGTGAGAAGCTGCCAAACGGCGACCAGTTGTGACTGTCGAGCGATATTTGCGTGGAAGATCTTATAGGTCTTAAAAAACGAAAAGCAAAGAAAACACATTATTAGATGCATCTTCTTTTTCTACAACGGCACTCAAAAGGCTTATTTCATACCAATTTTAAGAATGTTCGTAAATACCGGCTTTTTGTCAATGTACGAGAATATCAATGCCGATTGCATAACCTCTTGGAAAATATTAGAAATTCTAAGTTTTGGAACATAAAATACGTCTGGCTGCTACACCAAGTGCGCGGAGACTGACGGTCAGGGCCACATACATTTGCGTACACTTGCTCTGGCTGCGCGTAGCCAATGGGCTGCCGTGCAATCAGGCGCGTTGTAATGGCTGCGGCAACCAGGAATTCGTGGCTGCCTAGTGCACGGCCTCCCATACGCCGTCATATATTATAAAAAACTGGCTGCGCACCCAGGTTGCCTAGTGCGCGAGTCCTAGTGCCTTATAAAAAACAGGTTCGTAGCAGCTGGGTCGTGGTCGACGCCGCATCAGTACGCGTTATCTCTAAACATTTGCTCTAAACATTTATAACTCTAACTTAGATAATAAACAAAGCGTGCTCCTTTGAACTATGTTATTATTACGGTCATAATATTTTTACTTTTGGACAGCTTTATATAGGGTGGAATTTTTTAACTGCACCAGAAGGAAAGTACTCTAAAAAGTGGAAATAGCAAATTTTACTCAAAGGAATCATTAAAGTCATAATGATACGTCTGCAAAATATATCATTTATAATTAAAAAACGAGTAATAAGCATTTTACTAAAACATTATACTATACTAATTTTATTTTTATAATTCTCTACACTGGTGACACATTCGTAAATGGGGCGTCAACTATTAAATAACTTGTGTCCCAACTAGTGATGTACCGGATCGTTAAAAATGTATTTCCGCGGATACGGATCTTAACTTTCTTACTAAATCGGTGTCAGTGCACGTGACCTTGAAACGATAGTTGACGCCCGCCACTTGACGCTTCGATTATAAAGGTGCCAAATGTTTGATTTTAAGAAATAAAAATAATTTGAATGGCATTTTAGTTTTTCATTGCTACCTAATCACCTATATATAGAATTTCATCTATGAATTAAAAATTAATAAGGTAAAATATTCGTAAAAAGATCCGCCAAAAAGTAACGGATCCGGATCTTACTTCTCCCTCGGATATCCGGCACATCACTAGTAATAACGCAGTAATGAAATCGAACATTCGGTTAATGACTAAAGAAACTCACTGAAATTCTAAAACTTCCAATAAAAGTACCTATATCTGTGATTATTATTATTATTTTCTGAAAATGTGCATTATCTTTATTAAGCGCATAAATAAGTGTCTTGTTAAGTTGTATAAAAATGTGGGGCATTTTACATTTGTGTGCTTGTTTGTGGCTATCAAGTGCCCGATGCAACAACCATTTTGCCATTGAATAGTTTCACAGTTTCACAGACAATATTCAATAATGGATGAAACTCCTTTTGAATGAAGTCAAATGAAAGGATAAACCAAAATAATGTATTATTGATAAGATAATAAAAAACTTTATCAATCATCTGTGATATGTCGTAGAGCGACGCGGTCGTCACGTGACGACGCGTTGTCATGCGACAACCGCGGTCGCTTTACATATAATGTCGTTGATAGCGGGGAAAAACGTTCACAAAAATGTGTCATTTGAACATTGCAAGCACGTAACCTAACCCATCTCAGATAACAGTATAATCAAATAAAGTATGTATGTATGGGCAAATGTCGAAATGAATCATAACAAAATACTATTCTTTCTTATTAAATGTGAGAGATGTTTTGAACAACATCAGGTGTTGCCATTGTGCAAAAATCTTATTTCTGATAAGTATGTAGTTAGAGCAGTAGTTCAAAGATTCCTTCGAGTTTAGTTTACAAATATTATTTGGAATGAAACTGAAAGTTTGCAACTGTTTCCCAGTAACATTATGGAAAACTAGTTTTAACTACAATTCACTGTGACTTTGCTCTCACCTTCTTATATTTATTTTTGACCAAGTTTTACTTATGTAACTGAGTTCAAAAAAATAGTTTTTACTCGTAGATTCTTGACTGTATATATACGCGTTTGTGCACGCTAATCTCAGAAACGGCTTCATTAATAAAAATCAAATTCGTTCATAAATTTTTTATATAAATTATAATTGAATGTATATAATAATTTTTTTTTTGTAACATCCCTAGTATTTAAAAAAAAAAAGATTCGCCGACGTAACCTTGTAACGAAATTGTTTATTATCTTTAAAATGGTTTATTAGTCAAATAAATCGTAAAATTGCCTTCCTTTGTTATTATTACATTAAATATGTATTTTAACTGAAAGCCTACTTTAGCACTGAACTGCCTCCGGCATTCAACAACTGCGTCTGCTCGTCATGTATGGATTCGCCATTATGGCTCTCATGGAATAAAATAACACGACTTCATTAGACCAAATCTTAAGACAAATTGAAATTATATCTTCTGTCTTATTAAAATCAATATTATCATAAGTGAAAGGGTGTAAAAACCAGGTTTCAAAAAATTAAAAGCACATCCTGCTTCACATTTCACGTGTAAACAAACCGATATTTCTAATAGTCTATAGTTCTTATTTGGTCTGAGCTTTCTGTTTAAATGTTTATAACCAATCCGCTAATGTACAACAGATGGCGCTAAATAAGTTGAAATTTAAAAAAATGTTACGAATCTTACGACCTAATAGCAATGAAATGTAACATTAATATATAAGACAAAATAAACACCTATATATTTCTCTGTATTCTTAAATTTATCTGAATATTAAACATACAAAATAAATGATAAATAATGCAATGTTTATTTATTCAAAATGTTTGAATGGTTTTTTATTGACTTTGAATTGAAACATTATATTAACAAGTTTGGAAATATTTATACTGATTGGAGAGATTTACACAGGAATTGGTCAAATTTTATTTTTTTAAATAAAAAAATAATCTATAGCTAAACAATCAGACAAATAGCGGTTACTTAGAGAAAATAGTTATTTGGTCATAAAATTTGGTCTTTCTAGTCTATTCTAAATATACTTATATATAGACAAATTTTAATCAGTTTAGTATTGCTGAGTTTCTTTAATAATCTTACAAGTAATTCATTTAGTTTTCAATAGAACATATTGCTTGCAAAATACAAATTTTATTTAATAGATTGGATTAAAATTAATTTTAAATTTATAATTGGCATTGGTGTTTCGCATCACAGCCTTGCTGACTATCATATCTCTGATATTCGTCTGACATTAAAAAAATATATACCAAAATTAAAGCTAAATATAATTATTATAAATATTATGATAATTTACAACAAAAGATAATGTATTAACATAATATCCAGAAAAGGGGGGGAATAAACTTTAATTTTATTCCAAATTTGAAGAATATATTAGTTATATGGCAAAAAAAATACAATTTTTAAAGTAGATAATACTGCCAATATGTATTAGAATATAAAATATAGTGATAATGGTGCTTAAACTTAAACAGCTAATATATTGTGTGTTTTAAAGTGAATTTATATGTTTTCAATAAAAATTTATACGGCAGGTGTGCGATCCAACTCACGGAAAAGCGTAGATGACATCCTGAAAACATAAATATTATTACATTACTATCATTGCATGATTTAAAACTATTTCAGAAGTAATATTATTTAGTACTAGCTGTTGCACGCGACTTCGTCCACGTAACTTTATAAAATATAGCCTATGTTACTCGCTTATAATGAAACTTTTTATAGGTGAAAGAATTTTCAAAATCGGTCCAGTAATTTTTGAGTTTATTCATTACAAACATTTCTCTTCGTAGTATATTAGTATAGATAAAGTTTTCGAGACACACAACCATTTAATATTACTTATTGCAAAAAAATCAGCTTGCTGAAAATTACTGAAGAATTTGAAGGTGCATAAGTTGACTTTTAAATCTCAAACTTTTTTATTTAAAAAGGGTGTATTTAATTTTTTTTTTAATCTCTTTACATTGCTGAGAGGTCTCTGTATAGGGCTGGCCCAGCAGTGAGACATGATATTGTTAAGATAAATATTTTTATTTTTATTTTAAAATGTAAAAAATACAGTGACATAATGAGAGTGCACTGTTTTACAACCAATAGAGAGTATGTCCTTAATCGTAGTGTATTCTTAGAGACAAAATCTGATTATTTGATGTTCGATATTATTGTGAACAACCTGGCAGTAGTCACAGAATCATCAAAACAATTTCTTGTATTATTATTATTATTAACTGTGAAAACATGTTCTACATAAATATGTCAAGCCCATCAGAAATTATAAGATTGCTAATTAACAATGTAAACACATAATTTATGTATACTATATATTGATAGAGATAAGAGTTCAGACCAGGCAAAGAAATTCTTGACTACTTAATATAATAATATAAACGAATATTGCAAATAGAGAAAACGTTGCTTCGTTGGCATACTAATTGCTTCTCTATATCGTTAACATAAAGACGATTTTCAATTATTATTTGAGCGTTAGCGGAGCCTAAGCAGTTTTCCACCAAATATAAACTATTCCAAAGCAGTTAATCAATGAATACGTTTATAAATGAATCATTAAACAGCTTATAAAATGAGTTGAGAAAACCCAGCGAACATTATGCGTCATAGAAGTGAAGGGGACAGGACGCAGTATTGATTGTTCCACCCGATGAGTAATGCTTGGACAACCTACTTTTTATTTTTACCCGAGAACATTGTTTATTTCGTAGTCTTTTGCAACATACCAGATGTTAATTTTTTTAGTTCAAATAAAACTGCAATTTAATGAATTTATGAACTGTGTGTTGTAACTTTTTTATATTTCTACTAATTAATTATTAACAGATTTTGTTAATTTAATAATAAAAATTAAATTTATTAAATATTTTTTTAATATAAATCTTTTATTTCATGTGGAAAAATTGCCTTACTATGAAAATGTTAATGATTATATTATTAACTTACTGGGCAAAAGCAAATCATGCAATAATAATTAGAATGTTATCTAAAAGTTAAATAAATAATTACATTTTAATCCATACTAGCGATCCGCTCCTAGCTTCGCATGGGTGATTTTTTTTGCAAATTATGTACATAAACCTTCCTCATTTATCACTCTTTCTATTATTGAAAACCATATCAAAATCCGTTGGATAGTTCAGTAGAAGTTAGCGAAGAAACAGACAGACACAGAGAGCGACTTTATTTTATAATTTGCATAGATATAGAAATTAGTAATATTAATATGTTTTAATGACATGCCAACATAGCTGCAGAACTAATAATTACAAGTTTAAAAATAATTAATACAATTGATTATATTAAATATTATGGTATATAATAGTGCATAAATAGTGAGGACTCACTTGTTTATCATGTGCTTGTAGATATAATGCGGAATAATTGTTATATTGACAACGGAGGGGCTGGCGTCAATCACTCGCGATATGTCCTTATCTTTCATGCCCACAACATTTATTGTGTTGATTTCTAGAATCTGATGGTCCGTAAGCAGACCATTGCGAGCTGCAGATGAGTCTTTTACTAATCTAACAATCTTCCCCTCTTTAAATTGGAAACCAACATGACCAAGGGAATCCTTGTGTAGTGTAATTGTTCTCTCGAATGGTCTGAAAATTTAAAATAATTATATGTCTGAAATTCAATGTGGCATGAACGCTAAACCGCAAGTACCTCTTCTCATATTTTATGAGAAATTGACTTTTTGATTTTTCACGTATTTTAGTGATAAGTAGGCTACCACAGATCTAAAAACTGCAACTTTCACATTATTAATTATCTATACATATAATTTCCCATTAAAAAATTCTATTGTTTCTACATAAGTAGAAAACTTTTTTTTTTATTTTTTATTTTGTTGAGAATTTCGTTTATGTTAGAAGATATTGGTACTTCACTGTTGATATGTCACTTTTTGCAAAAACTAATTATGAATAAACTCTTGTATTATACTTCATTCAAATTCAAGTAGGTCATGATGATTATGGTAAAATTCGCACTGACACTATAATGTTGACAATGACAAATAAAAATATACTTAATGCAAAAATTAAAACATTATCTCATTTAGTAAACCATTCAAAATAGCTATGTTTAGTATACAAACCTATCCCGTACAGCCATGTAGATTCCATTCACTGGAGACTTCTTCAGCAAATCATGGCATTGCTCCATTGACATCCCAGCTAATGCAATGTTATTGATCTCCAATATCTGGTCACCAAATCTTAAGCCAGCAAGGGCAGCAGGACTTCCCGCAGCCACATAACAAATAAACACTCCATTATTGACCGAGTGCAATCTCAATCCACATCTACCATCTGTATCTTTGCAAAGAACCACTTGTCTTATAGCCTGGCTGACTATAGCCTTTTGAAGTGTAGTTGATTGGGATGAAATTGGGGCAATTAAATTATTTGCACCACTCCCTGATGACACCTAAAATATAAATTCAATATAAAATTTAAAGAAGTACATATTTAATAAATTTTAAAACTCATGTGTACCTAACTATGTTAATATTGGTGTTAATTTAATGTTAATTTTAAATAAAGAACAATTCATATTTAATCAAGCTTTTACCCACTACTTCTGGGTGTCCCTTTTTTGTAATGTGTTAAGACATTAATTCAATTCTTTTCAGAAAAATTTCTGGATGGACAACAAGAATAGAAAATTTCATGATGATTGATTTAAGTAGTAAAGGTGTGAAAGTTTAACAAATGTTTGAAAAACAAAACATCGAATTACTCACTTCATGTCTATACGTATTCATTGCAGTATGTCAATGAATACACATAATTTGTATGATACCTAATAATCTTCATTTACTCTTTATAGGTGTGGCATAAGACAAAGTTCTATTAAGGCATTCTAATTTAAAATTAATTAACATATTTTTGTTTACCACACAAGAGCCATTACCCAAACATTTATATACAAATTGAAAAAGTTTAAATTAATAGAACTTACGGTTTGTAATTGATATTCAGGCATGTTAAGAGCAATAACATCTTGAGAAAGTTCTAGCCCCATATATTCGCCCAGTGCAGGATATACATGTCGATTCGATAGAATTGGAGCTGATGGTGCAATAGGTAAATTATAAAAAGGTGTGATGGTCTGCTGACTATGTGCCAGTTGAGCCCTGGCCATAGTATCAACTTTCATATCTTCCAGTGATGGATATAAAGACATGATGGCCTGAATAAAAACAATTAGCATCAAAACCACTTCAACATATTCAATCAGCTCTATTTTATCTACAAGACAACACAAATTGGCATTAACGCCTATACATAAACATTCTTATAGGAAACTCACCAATATGCTTTTTCGCAGTGACGATATACAACAATTAAAAAGCAATCTGTGATACAATTTTATACAATATTTGAATTATTCAACTAGCAATGCAATCAAATAAAGTAATAGCAACCATACATATAAAAATACAATACAAACAAATCAGAATATATGTTCCTTGGTCTTGACTCAAGACCACTCAAGACTGCAAGCAAAGCAAGATAAGTAGTCACTCGTTAAATCGTCACTCGTCTCTCTCACTCACTCACTCCCTCACTATATAGACATAGACACTTGGACCAATTGGTCCAAGCATAGACAGCTAGACATGATTGTTTTGTGATGTGTGTTTCTTAACTCGACCACAGATTATTATAGAAGATCCTTTTTTAAAAAAAGGAAAGGATTGGACATGGATTATCTCTGTAACAAGTCAAATATGTAATGCAGTTGTGTTGCTTATTATATTTTTAAATATTTTGAATAAGATAGAATTCAACAATGCTTTCATTTAATTATAATGATAACGAGAATAGTCTGTGATATAGAGTAACTGCCAGTCGAGTGTCTTCTTGACAGTCTTGACGACAATGACATTGACATTGACACCAACACTAACTGGTAGATTAGATATAGATAACCCAAACAAATCAAGAGACCAGTTTTATTTATTTTAATAAAATAGGTTAATATACTATAACATTATACAAGAAAGTATTAAAAAAATGTTTTACTATTAAGCAATTGTTTGTTTACTAATTACCTGTGTACAATTTTTATTTTATTTAAGGATTAATTTCATTTAAATTTGAGTCATATGGTGCACTCCACCTAAATCACACATGCAAGTCTGCACTGCACTACACCTATTCAAGTCTGAGAAATTATTATAATTCATTATATTTTTAATGTCTGGAATTATTTACAACTACAGAATCTTATCATGATATGTTAAAGCATGGAAGCTAAACCTAAAAAACGTACACCAAGGTATATTTTACTTGCTTATGAAACACGAGTTAACTTCCTGTTAATCTTATTTGTTACGTTCAATATATTGTCTTGTATAATATATTTTGCAGTCGTTGTCGCGAATGGGAACGCCAAAGAAGAAATAAATTTAATGATGCTATTGCTGAACTTGGAGAAGTAGTAAGAGCAATCAACAAAGCTAATGATCCTAGTGGGAAAGCTGATATAGATCATGTGCAAATACCCAAAATTGATATTGTCCAGAAGGCTATTATATGTTTAAAAGCATGTGATCATGAAAAAACATTATTAAGTAAGTTCATATCTAAAGAGTTAGATAATCTATCTTCTATACATAAACTGTGAAAAAGCAACATTAGGATATTTCAATATGTGCTATTGACACTGATCTTAATAACATAAAATCACTTTTTTTAAAATATTTCCATATTTAAAAAAACTAAACTTCATTGAAGGCTATAACACATGAAGAAATATGTAATACCTCTCATCTTTATTAAATATAATACCTCCTACATACCATACAAAAAACACACAATACAAACTTTACCTCTATAATATTAGTAATAGTTTTAACTTAATATTAAAATTAATCGTAATATTTAGAGGCAGAAATTCTCGCCCTGCAAGTCAAACTTGAATCTACAAGAAGCAGCTATAAAGATGTGGCTACGCAAGTCTATTTTGAAATAAACAAAAAACTTCAAAGTAAGTATTTATTATAATCATACAATTATGCAGACTTTTTGAAATTTTCACATTTATTATGAATGAAAAAATAATATTAATGAATGAAAAAATAATGTTTTAAGAAGTGAATAGCGTTACCTATGCTTATTCAATTCCATTGACATTTCACTATAGTTTTGCTTTTGTCAGCTGTGTATGGTCTTCATAGCTTGCTAACTCAATTAGTCCACTCTTGTTGGATGTTTACAGCATTGAATTACTAAAAAACAGGGGTACAGTCTTGAACACAGAGGAATAGCCCTGAACACTGTTCATCGCCATTCATGTGAATGATAAAACACACTTGTCCTCAGTTTCGCCTGTTTGATGCAAAAGCTGAATAGACTCAGAAAGCTGTATGGATGTTTACTGTTTATAGAAAACTGGTGTTTTTATTCATAAGGGAACTAATATTTTATCTTATTATTAGCACTGTTCCAATGCAAATTTTTGGACTTATTTTAAGAAAAAATGATTCTGAAAATTCTTATTGAAGGATTATTTAAAAAAAAGTATTTTATTTGAAACTTAGGGTTCTTATACATATACTTATTTGTCTTTGTAAATGTGCAAAATTTACTCTATTATCTAGGTAGTCATTGATTCTAGCTGCTAATCTAACATCCATGGATTCTACTATACAGCTAATGTTCCTTGACACGACAATTGATTAGATTTTTTTATTTATTTATTATTTCAGGTAATAAACATGAAACACACGTTAAGCAAAAGTCACTGAACAAGAAACCGGTCACTGTAGTCACCACACAAAAGCGTGTAGAAAAAGTTGTCCCATCAGCAAAAAGTAATCGGGACATAAAACCATTGCCAAAACTGTTTCCACTGTATAAGCCATGTGATAAGAAAGGTAAATTTTTAACTCTTTGATTATAGTTGATAAATTTCTTGAAGTTTATACATTATAGGTTTGACAGTATTAAATTAAATAACTTGTGAACCTTTGTGTTATAAGCAATAGCTGTATAGAAACGAAAAAAACTCAGCTAAAATGTTTGCAAGAGGATTGAAACTTATTTCTTAATGATATCTGTATTTTCGAAAATAAAGTTTTAATGGTCTTCATTTGAATATTATTAAGTCTAATACAATGTCAAGACTAAAACATGAAATTTGGCCTTATGCTTCCACTCAGTTTGATAAACTAAAAATTGTATTATTATCAAAAAATATTTTCTGTGAATTTTTTCAATTTATTTTCTTAAGATCACAAATTTTACATAATAAAGTTTTTTTCATAGATTTCTTTTACCTCTTTCAGGACAAGAAAATACAATTGTGGTGCTACCAGCAACTCCATACATTTTTCCCCCAAGGCCTCTTTTATTCCCTACAGTTACACCAACGTTTGTTATTGTTGATCCAAATGTACAATCAATTAAAAAATCTTCTATCCCAATATTAAAAAGGAATGGTGGTGATATCACGAAAACAACAATGGTTAATATTTTACCTATCGCTGCTTATTCGAGACCTCTATCAGCTACTAAGACTAAGAAAAATAATGTCAAAGGAAGAAGTGAAACCAGAAAAATAAAGAAGTTAAAAGGTGATTCAAAAGGGGAAAAAGAATCTTTGATTGATGAAAAAAATCCTCAGCCTAAACCTCAAGTTACTCTAAAAGACAGTAATAAGATGGATATTAGTAAAGAAGAAGAATTTATTGTACAAGATTCAATTAATAGTAAGATTGAAATAGTATCTACATCTAGTAGTAAAGAAAATACGATAAATAAAAAAGATAATACAACAGATCCTGAAATTAATAATGAGGTTCCTGCTAACTCTAGTTCTAAATTAGACATTGCAACCAACGTTGATGAAATAAAAAATTCTGAAACACAAACAAAACACGACCCGATTGCAGAAAGAAAATCACATACTTCTTCTACACCCCCAAAAGAAATAGAAAATATTGTAAGCGACGTTAAGAAAAATACAAACGATATAAAAAAAGTTGCGCAAGTAGTAAAAGATATAGTAACTACTGAAAAAGATAAAGACAAATTACCGAGTTTACTAGACACGTCACTATGTGAAAATGCTGTCGACGGCGGAAATGCACGTTTGGAATTGGCTGAGGAATTTTTAGCGGCATCACCCACAGCCGCATTTTTGATGACCTTCCCATTAGTTAGCGGTAACAGAGCTGACAGTCCCGCCGATGAACCACAAAACACAATACAGGCAACTTCTAAAGATACAAATCAAAGGCGTAACGAAGTAACCCAACAACCGGTCCCTTACTTTGAAAAACCAAATCTGACCGACACTAAAGTAAAAACTGCCACCAAATCTCAGCCTCAGTCTTTAAATACAAATAAACCAAATGAAGAACAAAAATACATCAATAACACATCCCACAATAAACAACTAGAAACCAAAATTGCTCAATTGGGACCGACCGCAAGTATATCTACGGAAAACCCATTTTTAAATCTCCCCATGCCATCTTTAATATCCACCAATTGTACTTTGACAGACTCAACGTTCAGTTTAGATTTCGATTGTAATTTAGGAAAATCAATACCAAGTCAACCTACCAGCTATGTGAACAATAGTAACTTTTTTTATAAAGGTGATCCTTTCAGTACAGTAAAAAACACCATTTACAGTACAAGTAGCATTTCGTCTGGACACGAATTCAATAGTTTAGGATTGTATCCTTGTGCCATGGAAAAATATGCTTCTAAAAATAAATCTGATTACCCCAATGTTGAAGATAACCTTATGAAAATTGGTTCCTCCAGATTAACATACGATATTGACTTGGGTTGGTCTCACAAAAGCTTCGACTTTGTCAATTGTACTACAAATACAAACACGTTTAATAAGGACAACATATTAACTTCTACGTCAACGTCTTATTCCACATCATATAACCCTTTCAATCCAGAGTTTCATATGCCTTTGGTTACAAATTCCAACAAAAAAGACGTTAGTAACAAACCTCCTTCTTCTTTTGCCGAAACAATGACAAATTTTTATTCTCAATCTGCAGGGTTGTGGTCAGATGACGTTCTGTTTCACAGTAGTAACAGTGCTTCTAAATCATTAACTTCGAAGCATCAAAATTATTTGCCCGTAGACCATGGCACAACAATTAACAATTCAAAACCAAATGTTCCTAAACAATATGAAATAAAACCAACTGCAGTGCCATGTGTGGACAACCAAATAAAGACTTCAAATGTAGGTATCATACATCAAGGAAATGATAAATTTACAAAGAAATCCCCCACGAAAACTCATATAAACTGGATGACCTCTGAGATAAGGCCAATGCAAAACACTTGTAACACGACCGTTTCCCACGTAAAGGGTGATCAAAAGTTATCTTATGTCCCACTGGAAAACGTAAATAAAAAACACGATCAAAATGAAGGCAACTACTTCCCTATTTCTATGCACAACTTCTCAACACAGCCAGCTCAAGAAGAGTTCCCAGTGTGGTCTTCTGCGCGACCACTTGGCACTGCGGAAATAAGCATAGAACCACCTCCCATAAATCTGCCGACATTAGTTGGAGATTTAGCGTTAGGTCCACACGATAGGAAGAAAAATATCGATTCTTCTGGTCGTGGAGTATCACAAACAGACTTACAGAATTGTAGTAATTTTCTTTCCGTCACCCAACTTATGAACCGTTCCAACGACATGACATCGCGTTATCCGGGATTCAATGTTGAAACTTCAAAAGCTAGTGCGATGAAACAAAGCAATATTATTCATTACAATACTGAGTATAGTCGTAAAGCAGTAACATCTCGTTTAGAAAATAATGTAACGCAATCCTGTCCAATCTATAATGAACCAAGAACTGTCAATTCTTACGAAAACAACATGGGTCACTTTTTAAAAACTAAATCCACTAAATCAGATAAAGCTCCTAAAACACAAAAGACTAGTTATTCAGCTGAATCTTTAATTCGAGGCGGAGGTTGTAACCCGAAAGTTCCCGAAAGCAATAGTGGTAAATTTCTTATGCCCCCACAGAAATATAACGATTTCAATACGCCTCACGAGAGCGGTATAGCGCAAGTTTCTCATTATCCACCGATCTTGGATTATACGGACAATGGATTTGCTGGTCAACAATTCTCGGGAACCACATTATATAACTCTACAACGAACACTATATCCAATTCATTTTACTCTAACTTAATGCCCGGAAGCAGTAATTTAATGTCCGGCAACTACACTGGCGGAGCTTTCGCTGGCGATTTCATCGACTATAACCAGACAGCGGAATGTAACTTTACTAATCACAAATACGACGAATTAAAAATGAGAAATAATCCCATGAATTATCTTCACCAAGACAAAAATGTTCCCAATTATAAGAGTTCGAGACGAGAATCGACGAAACATAAATTGGAATGTTCCAAGAAGGATGCCAATAAGAAATATCAAAATAAAAGGCCCAAAATTAACAACGAAGTGGAGGAATGGAACGATGCATCCCATGTATTGTGGCAAAACAAAACACCATCCAAAAGACATTCAAATTTGATTTCGGAAGATATTCCGTTTCCGAATTACGTTGGAAACCAGATGTCATCTCAATACCAGCCCGAATTTTTAAACAGTCATTTAATGCCTTCCAATGTTCAGAGTATGGGACATAACGTCGACCGATCGCTCACTGGCTTGCCAGTCACTTCACGCGCTAACTTCAATCTTAGCACAATATTTCCAGAAATTACAATGGTAAGTTGAAAATAAAATATTAAAAACCCCATATTGTTTTCGTAGAAATTACGTTCAAACAAAGGCACGCAAAAACAACATAAAAAGATGAAAATGTTTCAGCATACCTTTTAAGAGTCAAGTAAAACGGAATTTTTGGATATATCTGCAACATCTTTTTAAATATATGTACATTGGTTTTATTGGACATTTTGCAAAGTTTTTAGCCTCTTAAAAAAGTGCAAAAAAAAAAATACATAGTTTATGAGAACCTTTAACAAAGATTATAAATTATATTGTAATATGCCACTAATTAGTATTTCTACTTTATATTTCACTTTTTATAGCGCTTCTGAAACATATTAATTTTTGCTTTTTTACAGAAAGTGCAGTAACAGCTGAATAGGATGATAGAAATGTTGGTAGAGCTTCATATGTGTTTGATTACCTCTTGATGGATCCTGAACATACAAGTACTGAATACAATAATTGTATAAGTTTTTCAATGTTATGTAATAAATACACATTAATAATATGTAACTTTAGTATTATTTGTAAGAAGGGTAAACTTTATTATGTTTTGCAGACTTGAAAGTCTGTTGTAAATTTTTGGGACTCTGGTATCATACAAAGTCGGCATAATTCTGAATTTATTTATACGCAACATGGTTTCTTTTGTCTTTCGGGTCTTCCTTATCTTCCATGTTTCATTATTGTTACTATAGTTCTGCCTAAATACACAAGAGAAGACTTTGAAACAAGAGGATTTTTTTTACTATTTCTCAGTTGAATCAAGAACGAGAAAATATTGTACAGTTTACCCTTCATCGCTACTAACGTGTAATGTCACCGAGACAGATGTTATTGTACTATATTAGAAGATTATTTCGCTTTAAGAAAAATAAATTTAATTTAAGAGTTACTTAGGTAGCTATTATATAAGTAACGATTCGCGATATATAGAATAAGTTCATAATTTATGTACCCTAAAAGAATATCTGTGATTTTGTTATTCATACTTGAAAAGTTTTATTAATAAATTATTTTTTAATAATTTTAGTAGCATTTTCATTGTCTAAAACATGATTAGCCAGATTAAATTAAATTTAGCTAGATTACCTCAATTCTATATTATATATTATTATATTAGATTAACTCAATTCTAAGCAGTATCCAATCCAGTCTGTCTTTAGTCTAATATTTTATGGAGTTTTTTTATATTGCTGAAATCTAGGTTTTCCGAAACTTAAAACTTTTATGAATATGATATCGTACAACTCAACTTTAGGGGGTGAAATCATTAAGCAATAATAACAAATTTCAAGTAAGTCTAAGCAATAAAATTTAATTACTTACCCATAAAAATTTCGTCACCCTCTCTCGTTAGGGGACGAATATTTAACGATTCGTGCACTACAAAGTCAACACCCTCCCTCAATCGTTTCCCCAGTTCAAACTTCTAAGGATATCAGAAGTTTGAACTGGGCGATAAGGAGTTACTTGACCCTTTTTTTTACAAGAGGAATCATAGATACCCCGGCCTGGGGACAGACGGGTGGGTTATGTCGGACTCCTGCCCCGAGATGATAGTGGGGTAGACCTACCGACTAAACCTCTTGGCGTCACTGGGCCACAACACTTGGTATCAAATAGTCAACAGTTTTTTTGAAACTTTACCATTTCATGGAAATACCACCTAATTAAAAATATACCAAATTTCACATCAATCGATTTTGTTGAAGTTAGTGAAAATCCTTCGTCAACTAGGAAATCGGCTGACAGTCTTCAAATTCCTGAACAGATCTTTATAAATTGTATCTAAAAACTATCCCGCTCACGTCAACTTTCAAGCAGTGAAAACCAGATCAAAATCAGTCCATCAGTTTGGGAGGTACGATTCCACAACCAGACACAGATACATACGTCAAACTTATATCACCCCGTTTTTGGGTCGGACGTCGTGGTTAAAAATGTAACAAATACGTAAATATTGCATCAAAAATAGGTTAACTGTCTTTTTAAAAATATGTATTTGCTTCGCAATATTCCATAAAAACGTAGAGATCAATTTATTCATCAAAATAACTTTAGCTTTTACATACACTTTAATTAAACGTGTGTACAAGTGAGGCCGTGGCCAAAAACTAGCTAAGTAGATTTCTTTCGAATGCTGTGTCACACGAACTTAATCTTTTCTCGGAAAGATGTAGGTAGACGCTTTTAATAGAATGGATTAAAACTTTATCCCCTTTTCCCGAGTGCTCTTTTTAATGGGCGCCCCGTCCTCTGCTTCCTTCCTTTTCTGTGAAAACTGTTATGTTCTGACTATCTTTTGAATCTGCAATCCTTACTTCCTTCAGTAATATTACAATTATTCAATTAAATGTGTTTTAGTCTCTCGCAAAAATGTTTGTAATTTATTGAAGCTTTTTGCTGTTGTTTCTTTGATTTATCTTAACCATTAAAATTTAATACATTTATATACAGAGAATATTATATATTATCTAAACAAGGAAAGCCCAGTGGGTCGAAAGATCGGCTTTGAAACGACTGTATTTCGTTTCGACTGACGACTAAGTTTATCTGCATATATTTAATTCACTTACAAGGTGCACTATGCTATGACCTATCCTATGGGATAATACATACTCTGCCTATATTTACAATATGTAACGAAGTTGAAAATTTGTTTCTTGTTTAAACTCGTTAATCTCTGGTAGTAACGCTTCAATTTCAGATTTTTGCATTTGACAATTAAATAAAAGAATATAATTTAAAAAAATTAAGCAATTAATTAATTAGTGTTCCAAATCACTATTTGTCAACAAAAAAGGAAAGGCTTTAAAATTATTGTGAGATCTACTTAAGTTGGGTAATTATACGAACTGGAAGATGACTTATGATGGGCTCCGGTCTGGTTGCCACCCTCTACCCTTACATAATAATGACCTCATTTTATATTTTGAGAGCATTCTAATATTTTTTTCGACCTTTACTTTACTAAGACCCTTCCATTTTACATCATGTAAGAAACCACGCTATTACTCGTACCTATTAAAGTTTAACTTTTGTATAATCTACTTATTCTATACATAATTATGTTTAAAATAAACCATCAGAATATTAGTGAATTAGCAAAGATTTTAATTCAAGGGTAAATGTTTGTCTTGGTTTAGAATTCATATTACATCCTCACTGTTGTTCGGAGACTACCAATTAAAAATATATAAGTTTCAGATCAAATTAATTATTAAATTGTACATTTAATACTTTTTATATGTATTTACATAATACAGTTTGTTATCCTAAATAAAATAAATGTACTAATGTATTATGAAAACGATAGCTTTTCACAATTTATTACATTTCTAGGTACATAGAATCTAACATAATATCTTATTAGCACTTAGGTATACCATAAAATTTGAGGCTTGAATTTTTATATTAATGGATTTCCGACTGCAAACATTTGAAACTCTGATAAGCCATGATTAATGACTATCGCAAGCCGCCGTTCTTTGTCTTAACTTTTTGGAACGGACACAACTGATCATACTTATTTATTATTTAATCTACATGTTTTGTGTAGGCAATCTCGATTACCTAAAGAAAATTAATAGAGTAGGTATACCACCATATACCAACTATTACAGTTATCATAAGACATAACTGGAACAGAATCAAAATTAGCTTAAATACCTGTAACGTAGCGTTACTTATTTTATTTATTTTATTAGTTATATTACCTTATTTGTTTATTTATTTATTTAAGTATTTAAAACCTTATTATTTTTTTTTAAATATATAGAATTGCATTTGACGTTCAATATTCAAAATTTTCAGTCAGAGAGCGTTTTTTGTTTCTCTGTCGCTCGCAGAGAGCGGTTTAGTTTTGTGCTGATAATAGCATGTATTTGCCAGTTCATTTTCTTTTAAAATTTTAATTATACAGTTTAAAATATTTATGTAAAAAACCCCGGTTTATAAATGGGGTTTTTTTTTGTTATGGTTTTTTTTGTTTTGGTTTTTTGTCATTCATGGATTCAATTAGAGATATATAATTAATATATAATGAATCCTGGGTTTTATCCGCATTTTACATTCTGATGAGCCTTCTTCATTTTTCTTTGGTGACACTGATGAGCAGCGTGTTTTATTTTGCCGAGAAGGAAAACTATATTATTACATCCAGCCATTATTCATATCCAGCTAAGTTATTAATTTTTATTAGCCGGATTTACTGAATCAAATTTTAAATTTCATATATATATATATAATAACGTACGGGCTTAAGGACCACCCCCTGTGTTGTTTTTTTTTTGTTTAAAATATATTTTAAGTGCTAACATATGATTTCTTTTCATTTTTTAGTTAGCTGGCGCCCAATTTTTTTGTTTTTTTATTTTAATTTCATAGCCGATAACGTTATCTTACTGCAATTATTTTCAACGTTTCATACCTATACCTATATCTGTCACAGAATTTATGATTGCCAATATAACGAAATAACTACTTTTCTTCCTGTGCTATCCTAAACACTTCTAACTAGGTTTAAAAATTTAACCTTCTGTTAACTACACATGTAAACTACATTATCCCAGATTAATATAATATCTAAAAATAATCACAATCTAATAAGCATTAACATTAATAATTAGTTTACTTATAAATAGGTACGATTTAATAATCGTAATTCCCCGTAAAAATAGCTTTTTTAACCGGTGCTAAATATATAATAGATATCTCTTTATTTAACACCATATCAAAAGTTTTGGAAATATACAAAATAAGAAAAAAGATAAAATGCAAATAGTGTATCAATAGGAGGACTTATCGGTTAGAGCGATATCTTCCAGATAACTAAATAGGTACTTAGTCATGAAAGTTTTTGAGGATAAAATAATAAGAAAAATACATTCGTTTGAAAGATCGAATAAATTTTAGAACATTATGTCCCTACTTACCTTAGATCTTACATACATTAAGTACATGTGATCAAGTTTACCTTGACCGTACCCGCTTATGTAATTCGTTCATAATGTCATTGTGATAATCAAAATGTGACCGTCACAAATACTACAATCATATCGACTGTGCTTTAATCGATAGAAGAATTCAATTTTCAAAATTTGGTAAAATATGGTTCTACTCGGTAAAATATGATTATTAACCATATTTTACCTTATTTAACCTTCCTTTTTTTAAAACTATATTTAATACATTTCATTTATTTTAAAAGTAAAATTCGCTCGGAATTCATTTTTTTATTGACAAAAATAAGGAATATTTTTGTCAATAAAAATATTATCCAGTTATCCCTCTTTCCATTAGTGAAAACCGCATAAAAATCCTTCACTAATGAAAAGAGCGTTAAAGGTGGAAAGTTTTATTTATATAATTTGCAGGAAATAAATATGTGTGAAGCCGGGAGCGTCCGCTATTAGAATTATAATCTGTTAAGTACTATTGAATTCCTTGTTCTACTACTGAACTACTGAATAATTGTGTTATTCTTACTTCTATGGTTGGTAGTTATAATTAGAGACCATCTAATCAATTTATTGACTGTAGGACGACTTTTGTAAGATGACAGTACAGTCACTTTTATCAAATCATTCGATAGGACCTGTGAGGTATGCGCGTCCTTATAGATATCCCCGGATTTGATAACAGTGAAGAAACAGTAGCGGTGCCATCATCAGCCTGTATACCCTGACTTTCTCGTAAATCACGCGTTGTGAATACCTATCGAGAACAATACCTACGAGTATGTGTAATTATCGATATTACCATTATGTAATTTGGTCACATCACTTACCTTTTGAATCTTCAGGTCACAAGGACGGCACTCTTCCGAGAAACGCAGATATTTCAACACATTTTCCCTCACAGGTAAATTTAACTAATTATATGGTGCACGCGTCTCTCGTCACAAGACAGGTGTTCGATATATCTACTACACTACATTACATACCTATATTAGGTGAATTTAATTGCAAAACAACACGCAATATATGATCTATGTTTAAGTTAGTTAATCCTGGTCTATATGTGATATTTAAAGTAGAGCTCATCTAACTTATGCCGGTGACTTCACCCGTATGATCACCGCCTGACAAAAAAATATAAACAAAAAAAGATAATTAAAGTGTTGACACCTAAGAAAAAGGGGCGCGGAAGAATTCGCAGGCAAAAACTAGTGTCATACAAACGTATTTGATGTGATTAAAGCGGTGCATATTTTTTGAGATTCCTTTAGAGAATCAATCGCTATTGTCGCATATTAACCGGCATGTCATTAGACAGCTTTATAATTACAAGAGACAGGCATGCTGTTAGTCATCCTTACTAGGCCTAGGCTAGCTAGACGGTGAGACACAATCGCAAAGGCCAAAAGCAAGGCAAAAGGCGAGGCACAGCATCAAACTGATATCTGACTGGCAGTCTGTGAACGGCCTTTGACGTCGCGAGTCGCATGTGAACCGTTCGGTGTCGTGAACGCGGAAAAGTTACGAAATGGCGCGAAAATGATCGGTGTTTAGAATAGAATGCTTATATGAAAATAAAAATAAGTCTAGAAAAAAAAAACGGCAAAATAATCGGAAATTAAAGCATAATGAAATCGACATGGACAAAAGTAAGTTTTTAATTATTTTTTTCTGAATCACATTTAGGTACTATTTCCTTTATTATGTCGGAGAGTTTGACAATAAAACATAGTAAACTGTAAATATAATATTTACTTAATAAATATTAGATACAAGATTGTATGAATATGTTACTTATACAATATATTAGAGAGAAAAAAATGGAAAGAGCTGCATTGCCTTGAAATAATAAAGCTAATTTAAATATCAGCACCTACTTAAATTATTCGAAAATTTTAATAGAATCCGTACTAATATTATAAATGCGAAAGTATGTTTGGATGTATGGATGTTTGGCACCAGAAAGGACAAAGGGTACCTTTCATCGTTCAACGCGGATGAAGTCGCGGGCACCAGCTAATATACTATATGTTATTATTTGATTATACGCTATAAAGAGATAGGGCCTCTTTCACCTTGTGACAAGTAGGCTAACCGCCATTTAAAATCACCGGTAAATGGGAATGATGGAGATGATATATCTTTGTATGTACGATAAAAGTCTCAAACATTAAAAAGAAAATAATAAAAAAATTCGCCTATCGAAGGATGCAGTAAACCGAGTGCATAATTTAATAAAACATAAAATTATTTCTAAAAGTAACTACTACACAACACTTTACTTGTAGTTGGTGAAAGAGGCCCTAACTGTAAATTGATGACTTTCCTATTAAAATTACTTTTACGAAACAAATATTCGATAAAGCTTAACTTAACTTAGTAAGTAGATACTTAATATTAGTATTTATATCTTTACTAGTCTATACTAATATTATAAAGAAAGAAAATTTGTATGTTTGTAATGAATAAACTCAAATAGATTTTAAATATTCTTTCACCTAAGTATAGAAAGGTGCACTATGCTTGCACCTTATATTTTGTTTAATAATTGTGGTTTCAAAAAGGTCCTTAATTATTATTATTATTATTTTAATTTAATTAGACCTTGTTGTTATTTTTCTTATTATTTTCCTTATTGTTATTTACACATACTTTGACAAACTTCGATTTCATAAGTTAGGATTCATAAATAAAGCTGTAAGTAGGAATGAAGGGACGAGAGAAATATTATTTAATGATAAGAACATTTATGAATTAAATAAATAATATTGGTTATAAGTTATTAATAGATTTATGTAAGATGCTAGCGATCCATTCACGGCATCGCACGGATGCAATTTTGTTACATAAATTATATACAGAAACCTTCCTTGTTTGTCCCTCATTCTGAATGTAAATGGTAGTTACTGAAAAAGAAACAGAAGCGGACAGAGATTTTTTATCCTCAATATATATCTACATAAGATCTAAAATGGCAATTTATTTTTATATAATATTACAAAAATATAAAATATCAAACATACTGAAGTCAACTGAAGGTGAAAATTAAATTACATCGTACCTACTTCGCGCTGGAGCGAATTTTTTTCAGCACTTCATTCCTTCTTACTCTTATTATATTTTTTCATTAAATTCGTATGATATGATATTAAATTTTAATTACCATTAATCTACCGGGATTAAAATCCGAACAGTTCGGTACAGCACGCCGGGACTATGTAGAATTAGAAATGGTTACGAGGCCTAAAAACAGTAGGTAAGCGTACCTATATAGAGGCTATCTCTACATTTTGCTCTACGATAACATTAATATGTATCAGGCACACAATTACAAGGAGGCAGCGCTGGCGCTTTTCAAACGGAAACAAATTGTTGCTCGGTGATACGGGTTCGTTCGATCGTCGCTTATTGTGTGTACGAGTCGCATGTACATCGAGAATACAAATGGCAGCTTTTGCCTGGCAACCCCAAATTCTAATTTCAAAGTTCAAACGTTTGAATTTTTATTTAAAAAAAAAACAGTAACAGAAGCCTCGATGACACATCTTGTCTTCCTTACATTCTGTCTATCGGTATTAGCTGACTCCTTCTAAACTATCAGTTAGATATTTTTTTACGAAAGGTTTATATAAAACATAATTAAGCTTTTTTAAAAGTAATATAGAAAAAAACCATATTTTACAACCAAGTCGCCGAAACTGTCTATTTCTCTGCTAACTACTTCTAAACCAGCTATTTATTATATGAGCAATGAAAAAAAAATTACAAGTACGTGTAGGTAACTAGCTACACGCTCCCGGCTTCGCACCGGGTTCAAAATAAAAACTATCCTATCTTTTAAGTATTTGCTTCAGTTCTCTGATTAAGAAGACCCAGGTTCGCTTCCCGGCTGGGCCAAATTTGGAAATGATATTTTCATAATTGGCTTCGGTCTGGTCTGGCAAGTATTGCCAATACACACTGCGTCTCACGGTCATAAATTAAGCAGCCTTTTTGGCGGCAGTAACCACCCCCCTTCCCTTACAGAAGTCTGTCTTTAAATAAAGCATATGTGCTGTTGTGTTTTGGTGAGTGTGTAAGGGGTTTTAGAGCCAATTTCTCTTATTATCTCTTTCTAATTTCTTATACTTATTTCTACTAAGTTCTGCAGCGCACTTACAGTACAGCACCTGTGGCGTTGCTTGTATTGTGTTAAAAGCCGGATAGTCAGCCTTCTGATGATCTATACATAATAAAATCCTAAGATCTTTGATAGGGTCACTATTTTTCAAAAGCACTTTAATATAAGCCTGTAACAAACATTTGAATCATCATATGATGATAGCCGTGTCGTGAGCAAGTTGTACGCACAGGCCATTGACGTGGTGAGGCGGCAACTGTGTCAATGCCGTACCCGCGTTCCCTCGCTATCGCACAAACTCTTCAATTATTTATTAGAAAACTGCATTCAACTCGTTAATTTTTTTTTAACTACATTTACTATAGACACCGTAGGTTCTTCAAGAAATTCGAAGAACACTTTAGTTTAAAAAATGTAAGATTCAATAATTGTAGATAAAAAAACCATAACGCTTACATAGTAAGTGCAAGACATAAATATAATATTCATTTTTAATACAACTTCAATAAACAATTTATGCAATAACTAAATAATAGCAATTCTAATGAATTTTTTTTCCCGTCTGTATCTACGAGTATATCTGCAAACTCCTTCTAAACCACGCAATGGATTTCGATGCGATATACGTTGACTCGCGGGCGCGGTGGCGGGCGCGGTCACGAAATATCAAACACAGCATAATATGCTAGTGTTCAAGTACACGACGAAAGTAGCGGGAAAGCTAGCGACAGCCGCGTTTATGTTGTTTGTGTGTGTTCACGTCGAACTAGCGGCGGAGCGCGCGATTCACTCGCGACGTCAGGTAAGTTCAACCACTTTGAACTTGTCGCTAGAAATGATGGCACGTTTTCATTGTGTTGTTTAATACAGAGGAGTTTATCAGTGAATAATTAAAAATGAAAGATCGTCGTCCATCTTTCCAACCTCTGACAACACGTCTTACTCGCGCAAACGCCTGGCGGCCAATGAGAAGTGAACACGAATTCGCCAACTCTACCGCGACCGCGCCCGCTACGCGTGTTCTACGTGAACAAGCACCTAAACTTCTTAACCACATAAGTGATTTTGATACGGTTTTCACTAATGGAAAGAGGGATACTTAAACGTTTGCGTATATAAAAAATTGCAATTTCAATTAAATAATGTATGCAATAGCTAAACAAAAGTAGCTATAATTTATATTTAATATTATTAATTAATTAAATTGGGTTACACGTTGATTGATTGGTTGGTTCGTTTGTATTTATTTATATGTGCTTTTACGTAATACTTACCTAATATCTATTTCCTTAACAATAAACGAAAAAAAATATCACTTCTAATAATTAGAAATGATTAATTTGCTCTCAAGTTAATAACTTCATAGCAAACACGTAGAGATAAAATCTTAATTTAGAAAGCATTTCTGGTATAAGTACTTATTGATTGTGAGAATTTAGCGTTCGCGTCGCCGACGCCAGTCCGATTCTCTCTTCTCCATAAATCATTGACAAGTAATTGATAGCGAACCCACCTAGCTGATTAAGCCCGGAGGGATTTGTAAACGACCTCATAACATATAAAAAGTTTTACGACTAGAATACGTGTTTATAAATTATGAGTTGCAATTAAAAGTTTCATAATTGCCTTTACGCTGAGATATTTTAATAAGAAGTGTACAGACAGCGATAATATATTATTACGTTCAAGATCGCTGACATGTGGTCACGTGATAAGAAAATGTCACAAATTATCAATAGGTATATTACAATATATCAATATATTACAATAATTTATTACACCATTATCCCGCCCTGTAAACGCTTACTTAATACCTTAATAGATGTTTGCTATGAAGGTAGACAATAACTTAAAGGATCAAGAAGCCAGATTGATTGAAATAATGTTTTAAATTCTACAGGCAGCAGAAGTCAAGAATGTCCAAATATAATCTGTGGATAGGTATATCATAAATGTTTTAAAAATAAAATATTATTTAGTACACATATTATATATATATATGTGTGTGTGTGTGTATATATATTATATGTTATTGTATTATATATATTATTATATTATATTATATATTATAACCCATGGCAGAAATATATGAGCAAAAAAGTTTGAATAAATTGTTGCTCACATATTTTTGTAAGGCGTCAAAAATTTTAAAAATCTTCAGCCCCTTTCCCAATTGGACGAAGGGATTTCACTAACTTCCACAGGTCCGATTGATGTGGAATTTTGTTTACTGTTAGTTTCGGTGCTTTTTTCATAACATGGAAACCTTTATCTGACGCTGCAGCATCAAGTAGTCTGCGGGACACCCAGCTCTTCAGCAACTTACATCAGATATAGCGTGTTTGTGCTCAATAGACATACGGGGGTTAGTTTATAATTTTAATTATAGCTTGTCTCTATTAAAATTTTTATTATCAAGCTAAAATTAAATAAATACCAAGTAGAAATCTAAACGGCCAAAAAAGTTAGCCAACACTCTCAAAAATGAATGAAGCATTGGGACCCTACGTATAAAACCGTGTGATTTAACCCGGTCATAGTTACATAAATATCTCCCACGGGTGCTATTTTTAACAACATTGTACACGAAATAGTGGCCGATGAATGTGTGTCGACAAATACGATGTAAAGTGCTACTAAACAACACCGCAAACATAACGAAACAACTGCTTTTCTTCCTGTTATATCCTCTACGAAAGATACCGTTAGGACTATTTTAACTTTATAAACTGCACTTCTAAAACATAGTTTAAATTATTTAACTTGGAGCATCCAAAATTGTTTATCCATCTGTTAATTACACGTGTATATTAGGTACATTTACATTACAACTTTAATATTAATAATATCTTTAATAAAACTTTAATATATTAGGGCCTCTTTCACCATGTGTCAAGTAGGCTATCCGCCATTTAAAGTCACCGGTAACCGGGAAAGATGGAGATAATTGTACGGTAAAAGTCCCAAACATTAAAAAGAAAATAATAATAAAATAGCCTATCGAAGGATGAAGTAAACCGAGTGCATAATTTAATAAATATAAAATTATTTCTAAAAGTAACTAATCAACACTTTACTTGTAGTTGTATTAAATTATGCACTCGGTTTACTGTACCAACCGCAATAAAATCACTAAAACATGCAACTAAATTTTAGTTAGATATTTATTAAAAGAAAATTGTACATGTGTACAAACAATATTGCTGACAAAAATGTCTAAAATTAATTGTTTTTGTCACAATGTTGTACAATGTTTGTATAAGTATTAAAAAGAAATATCAACTAAGGAGTTTTCTTGCCGGTTTCGTTCCCGTTTGTAGGAAACAGTTTTCCGAACAGCGGCGGTAGATTAATTTAATTTTATTGTGTTAATACTTTTAAAAGTTTACGTATATAAATGAATAAATATCAAATATTACTAAAATATTTACTAAAGTATATACATATAATAACCACAACATTACTTTACAAAATCATTTTATAAGTGAATTAAAAATTGATTTTAAATATAATATAGTTTAATTTTTAGACAACTATCCAAATGAAATTTCTTAGTACTCATTTTAAGCTAATATCTCATCTCAAGTTAGTAATATCTCAAGTTAAGCTAATATCTCAAGTTAATATAGAAACATAGAAATTAGTACGAACAGATATATTTATTACAAATAAGTATTCGAGATGACTTTCACAATGTGTATCCGAGTCGTGTACCTGTCGTCGCCGGACAAGTTTTGGTTTGGCCGTCTCCAATTGCAAATATTACAATTGCGCAACCACAAAGCTCTGTCTTACCGAGAAAGAATGGCGAAGAGGCGTATACCAAATTCGAAATCAGTAGAGGATCATGATGAAATTATCATACGTACAATGTTGTAACTTTGGTCCTCGAAACGTAAAACCTACTTATTATGAGTCAGAATAAACTGGATGCGACATGATAGAAAACGTATTTTTATTATACTTATCACAGATTACTGTAATACGTATAATATTAAGCAAAATACAAAATCCGACCATACAAAATACTGTGTAGGTATTTAATTGAAATCTATAAAATCGTTTTTCCTGAGTGACTTATTATATGACAACATTAATTATGAAGTAATATTCGAAAACGATTTTTCGCTATGCGATTCAATATTAAGGTTATTCCTACGTATTTCAATAACAAATCATTTAGGCGACCTACCAATAAAAATATTTGGTACATTCAGTTAAAATAATATTTCAATCCTTGAATATTTTGAATACTATACTTATATTCTCCGTATTCAGGTGTACTTATTCAACACCTGAAAAAATATTTTATGAACTTCCAAGCCAGTTTGAGTCCACCTCGGCATACAACTTCGAATATAAATCTGAAACGTGTCACCAACTTTGAAAGTGGGTACTTTGTTTTTTGCCAAAACGAGCTGTAATACTTTTTACAGTACACATTTTTTACGACTAGTAAACAGGATAACTCGCGGGCGCACGCGAGTTAATACACGCGGGTTGACTAATAACTCGATACCTGTAAAGAATCTACCAAACACGAAAACGCTCCACAATGATTACCTACAAACAATCTTTACGAACGTGGCCGTAAAGGGGTCGGAAAGCGTGTGTTACAATGTCATTACCATCCACACTTCAGAGCATTTTATGAGAAGACAGTATCGGAAAAATGTTTGTCACACGTGTGCCCCGACCATTGTTACTGCTAACATTTTGAAATTGTTCTTCAGGTTTAGAGAATAGAGTAAAGATCTCCGCTCACTGTCTCTAAAAACATGTCACTGGCACATTAAATGGAAAATCTAAATTAACATTAAGTTAACGTAGTGAGCTTTATTAATGTCAAAAGTCATTAAATGGATATTTTATAATAAAACACCGGGCCTGGCTGCTGGCTGACATATCTTTGAGACTTGCATAATAATTATATATTACTCATTTGAACTGTTAGTTACATTAAATAAAAATATGACTAATTTTATTATGACTCCATCTTATTCTTATCTATCAGTCAGTCTGAGGTTACAGGATCTTCACTAATAGATGCTATTATTATTGCATACTAGCTGTTTCCCGCGACTTCGTCCGCGTTGAAAAATGAAAAATATAACATCTAAGAAAATATCCGACGCTGTGACGATGGTGGCGCCGCCACGGCGACAATGGCGTCCAATTTTTTATATCTTTAGAAGATCCCTCGGGGACCTAATATTTTTTTAGGATAAAAAGTATCTCATTTTATCCAAGTAATAAACAATCTGTGTGCAAAATGTCATCCAAAAAAGATTGCAATAGATACTATATAAATCAGGTCTTTGGTTGCACTCGTCTCCATACTATAATTGAATATACTAATTTTATAGTATTACAGTGTTCTTTATATTTAGGCCTCGTAAAACAAACCAAAAAGTTACATCTTAATATCAACAGTTAAAGTGATATCGTAACCCAAAGTTCTAATTTCTTAATCGAATTCCGATAACGGTATGGCCTCGTCCGATAAGTGTAGAGACAGATAGAGCAATTTTAAACTACTCAAATTATCAAAAAAAACATTCCGCAGTCATAAGCTGTGTCTCACAGAGGGCCATCGTGAAATGACAGCACGAGTGCTGTTGTGTTTCACTGAGTGAGTAAGATATGCCGAAGCCCAGTTGCCCATCCTCCTTTGACACTTATCTTTTATCCTATAAAGGTTGGTAGCTTACTTGCAACCTTTTATATCCTAACGTAATCATCTACCAACAAATGGACCGTAGTGATAGGGCACACTGCGTTTCGCAGTCATTTTAGAAGCGTGTCTTACGGCAGTAACTACCTCCTAATAAGTAATAATAAGTATAATAACAGTGTGAGTGTTGTTGTGTTTCGGCGAGTGAATAAGGGATACCAAAGCTCATTTCCCTATCCCTTCCCAATCCCATCGACAGCGCACTTACAGCATCTGTGGCGTAGTATCATATGCGACGGTAGCCACCTACCATCAAGTGGACCGTCAGCATGTTTGTAGATCTTATAATATAATAAAAAGCTTGCCGATCTTTTTACATTAAAAAATAACCAATATACGAAATAAACTACTTATGTGCCCGAGAAACAAGACTCCAGAAAAATGAATTTCCGACGGGACACATGTATAACAATCCTTTAGTTTAAAAACATAATACTTATCCTTTATTTGTTAAAATATACAACTAACATAAGTAATTATTAAAGTCCAATTTCCATTTTAATTTTGTGACATGTGATCTTAATTAACTGTTGCATTTTCAGTGGCACTGGTGTTGTTGTTTACTGCTAATTGCGTTAAACAACTCGTATGGAGAGAAATTCACTGTCGGATACCTCACAGGCTCAATGCGTCGACCTGGTGATTATAGTTATCAAAGGCCAGGACGTGTTATATCAGGTAAGTAAGAGAAATTTTTCTTACAACTTATCTATATAGCTATATTAATATTAGTACTTATGGAGTATTATTAAGTACTAATATTACTTGATAAATGTTCTATAAAAGTTGTATTGCTCTGAAAGCTTTGTCATGTTGATAAAAGTTTTCCATTAAGGCCAACCGCGCACTTGGTGAGTTAACTTGTGCTTGCAGCTTTAACGTTCGATTTCATCTATTATATTTAACTTTCAATTTTCATTAAGACTTTATACATTTAATAATAATTGATTGAAATATGTCAAAGCAAAATCGCTTCCTGTGATTGTATTTTTACGACTAAGTGTTTCACTAGAACATATTTTAGATTCGAAATCTTAATTAGCGAGATAAATGCGATCGAAATTATCCTATAGTTGATTGCATTCATGCAAGACCCTTTTTTAAAAACCATTTATACAATACAAGAAATAATACATATACTCGTATATACAATACATAGCAATAGGCAACAATATGTTGTCTAACTGAATTATTAAGTACGAGTAATAGGCTCTAGCAACCCTAAGTCTTTCACCGATACACAACACTTATGTCACGTGCTCTTATGTCACGGCGGTAAGGTGATGGTTACTACCACCAGAAAAGGTGCTCAGTTTATGGTGTAAAATTAAATACTAAACTACTGCTTCTAATTTCTCTAAAATTGGCTACATTTTATTTGATTATAAAAAGTTTCGTTGTACATATATTTTCCGATATTATTTAAAATATAGAAGACAGTTAAAGTTATTATACAATTACAGTTATAAGAGTTATAAGGAAGGGAGTCTGTCTTATTATCTCCGAGGAATCAGGGATCGCGTTAAGTCAATATCGACGGCGGAGTTGGACGATCGATATCCGATACCGAAACGATGTTAATTAGATTTGAAACGAAAACTTTTAAGTGTCATTTACATGAAAGCGTATCTTTTTAATTAACTAACGGTTCTTTTTGGATAATAGGTAAATTAAATATATATACACATATATTTGGCATGACAAGCAGTATTATCCTAACTAAGTAATATTATAAATACCAAAGTGAGTTTGTTTGCATACCTTGTCTTGGGATACAGAAAAGCACATAGGGACACTACATCAAGAAAAAAAGTGTTGTTCCTAGGAATCATCTAAAAATTAAAAATAAATCAATGCCTGACATTATTACGTGTAAATGTAAAGCAACATTAATAATTTGTAAATACCTCGAGTTTTATTCAAAGTTAAACTAAATACGACTTGGTCAAGTTAAAGTCGGCACCTCGCGCCTGTAAAGATCTTTCGCTGTGAATATAATCATTTAATAATTATTTAATAATATAATCATTTAATAGTTATTTAATAATATAATCATTTAATAATTATTCATGATCTATCACTTAATAACGAAAAACTATCTTTTTAGGCGCAATCTCAATGGCTGTGGACGAAGTAAACGAGAAACTATTGGGACCGATGGGGCATTCTCTGGACTTTGTTGTGGCAGAAACATATGGACAAGAAGAAGTTTCTATAAAACAAGTACGTAATAAATCTCGAAGAGAATTTTTAAAATCTTAAAATTTTATTTCCTGGGCAACTATTATTACGTGTCGTGTCACAATGTTCCCGCGACCTCGCCTACCTATGGCCGCCCTAGAATGTCCTTGGGCGGGTTTTACGGCTTAGTCCCGTAGCGTCCTCTACGCTGCCGGGTACTCGCGAAGATTTCCTAACGTTAAAAAAACTCACCTTGATTCTGCAGTATGAAGGTGAGTACCAGAATGAAGGTAAGTACTACTCACCTTCATTCTGCAGTCATTTGGGCATCACGGCGGGCGGCAGTAACAGAATACCACAGTGAAATAACAGCATGTGTGTTGTTGTGTTTCGGCGAGTGAGTAAGAAATGCCAGAGCTCACTACCCTATCCATTCCTAATCCCTATCCCACCTGTGGCGTTGCTTGTATTATAGGTGACGATAGCCTCCTACCGTCAAGTGAATCGTCAGCCTGCTAACGACCTTACCATAAAAAAAACTTGTGAATTTACACCTGATTTTACACAGACAAAAGGTTAACCACCAATGTAAAACCACGTCATTATAACTAAAATGCAAATTATTCAACAAGTCCGATATATTATGCATTTGAAAGCGCGCTTGCGAGAATAGGCTGATGTAAAAAAGTTTTTCACATATTCAAATACTTACATACTACTTCCAATCAAGTACAAAATTACTTGCGAATCAGAGCGTACATAACACGTAGGCCATTACTCTTTCACAGGTTGTGCTCACCGATTGCTTAGAAGCATTATTTATTGCATCTAATATTATTCTGTTGGTGTGTATTGTTGCTGTTAAATTCTTGACATGATTAAATAAATCGCAGAGATTACAAAAAAGGGGAAAAAACCTATTAAATAATTATAGGACATCATTCAAAACCAGGCCTTTGGTTTTTTTTTTAAATTACACTTTGGAGAATTTGGTAATATAAGTCTTTCTTAATTTAAGTAATTTTCTGTGAAAATTTTAGATTTATAAAATTCAGGTTATAAATTTTACAGATTTCATAAATAAATATGCACGATATTTAATACTTTCAAACCTAAATATATAGTTATCAAACCCTTTACCAAATCGCTTTTCGCTGGAAGAAAATAAATTGTAAAATTTGAACTTTCCTACTTTTTGAAAATGAATCTCGGAGTAACGATCGCACTCTCCCCTTTAAACTTCTTTCAAAGTAATCCAACCCATGTAAAATAATGTTAAAGCCAAGGGCGATAACGATGATAGTTCCGAAGTAGCATCGGAGAAGTTTCACGCGCTAACAGTGCACTCCAGAAATAATTCAACGTTGCGTTATTCCTTAGAATCGCAATGACCCAGTAATGGCGAGCATCAGAACGCAAAACGCGTGGCGCACTCATTGAAGTCAGTCTCTTATTAGTTTAATTCACTTTGCCTCGCTGCTATCAAACGCCCATTTGGCACGCGTACAATAAATTACAAATTCAACATTAATATTGTAATTAACTTTGACCTAAAACGCTTTAGCTATATCTTTTGAGTTTCATTGCCACAATTTAACTACCTATAAATGGATTTTATTTAAGTGTTAGCTATAAAGTTAAAAGAGTTCAGTAACTTCTTCTAGTTTGTGAACCGATTTACTTTGCTATTTTTTGTTTGTAGCTATTGATAACCTTTAGTGTTATTAATAAAATTTAAACTTAGTGTTATTAATAAAAAAAATTAATATGAGAATATGGCAAACTTCGTTTATATATTTAAGTAGGTTACCTAGCTATATTTAATCACATTGTGTTTTATACTCCGGTGTACAAATTGAAAAACTATTGAAAATAAGCATTACGAGAATAATCTCTAACTATGCAACTGATTTTCAGAACTTCATTAGTCTGCAAAGATTGCTAGGTTCTATGGCAAGCAGATTTCTTAACTATGTTTTCCATGGTCGTTAAGACAAGTGATTCTTATTTAATCATTTCTATCTATGAAGTAAAAAAACATTGCGTAGTACTCGCTGGGCCGCTAAAAACAAAATAAATATAAAATTGTTTATATAAATAAACGTAAACATAAAGTGGAGAAGTTATGACAGTATAAAAATAACGATTACTTTCAATAAATAACACACAAGAAAATGTGTTTTTCTCGTAACATTCAGCGGAAAACGCCATTTCCAGTCATTATTCCTTGACTGATATTGAGTGAGTATATTGCCAAGATTTAGCGCGCGACTATAAACATAAATCCTTTACTTATGACAGACATCAACGCCGTTATTTGGCTTTTCGTATATTTTTATTCCTATACTTTTCAGTCACTTTCTTCTTAATGTATGTTTATATACATTTTTTCTTTTTGTCATAAATATTCTACGGATTACATGGTCACTTTGTAAATTACTGGTTGTGCACTGCAGTTTTGTGACCTCGTGTGTGACTGTGACTTTTTGATTCTTGTGGTGACTAGATCATCAAGTGATGAGTGAGTGATGATTTAGCAAATAGCAAAAATTTCAGCTGGAGGGATTATTAAAAGCGCCTACACACGGCCTTAAAATCGGTGGCAATATCGGGACAGTGGTGGGGAGCCCCCTAGATAGCTCCCTTGATCGCCTCATAATTATTATTATTCTTCCTACATCTGAACTCACAATTTAGGGGCGATTATCGTCTAGGGAGTGTTGATGCATCGTATGTAGCGAAATCGGTGCCGATTTCACCGCACTGTGCCTGCGAGTGCAGCGCTGACAAGTCGTATTTTTGTGCTTTTAATTTGCCTGGACGAGATTCTTCAAGGAATTGTCGTATATGTACGATAAAAAACATAACGACTATTTCAACAGTGACATGAGGCAGGAGCCCTATAAAATTCTACTACAAGGTTTTCGTCTTTAACTTGTTCGCACTGTAGAAAGTGCCAGAGTGATGCCTATTCTCTGAAATTTTGAGTATCGGCGGCACTCTTAAAACTTCATCGACGAGCGCTTTGTTGCATCTTGATATCTTGCTAATCTTGATCTTGATCTTGATAATCTTGATAGACGAGCACGGTTGCACGGTCGGTTTCGCACTTAGTGACAGAGACGTGCGTAGCATGTGTGTAGAGTAGTAGCCGATTTTACCCCACTACCACTCTCCCGATATTGCCACTAATTTTAGGGCCGTGTTTAGGCACTCTAGATTTACATATTTTAAATTTAGAACTAAAGTCTTACTTTTGTCGAAATAAAGTTTGACAGATGTTATTCACTGATAGTATAGCCATCTGACAGAGAAAGTTTTCTTAAAATCGGAAAAAGCGGTAAACAAGGAAGGTAATTTGCAGAAAACAAATACGAGCCCGTGCGAAGCCGGATAAGTTCGCACGCGTAACTTTATAAAATATAGCCTATGTTACTCGCTGATAATGTAGCTATATATAGGTGAAAGTATTTTCAAAATCGGTCCCTATAGTTTTGAGTTTATTCATTACAAACATACAAAAATACAAATCTCCATTCTTTATATTATAATATTATTAGTATAGAAGAGTAGATATATGTCTACTTGAAGTACTTAGTGTGCAAGCTGGAAGCCTTATTTACATCTGTAAATACCTAAAAGTCATCTAAAGAAGAAAGCAGAAAAAATCTCAGATCCTCACATATAGTCAGTTTTAAATAAAATAACGGAGGTTTCAGGTGCCCTGCCAAGAAGCTAAGTTCCACGGGACAACATGAGCATGGATAAGTGTGGATAGGATAGTTTAAACATCTCTTATTCACAAAAACACAAAAGCACATGTGCTGGTTATAACTTTACTTTACTTTAGATTGGTCTTTTTTGTTACTGGCGCCGACTTGGATTAATGATAATGTGCTCGTTGCATAATTTCATGTCTTCAAAATGTAATTATCCTCCCTCGGAGTATCAAGTGAAATTTTCACAGTGTGACAAATGATCCAACAACAGAATATTTAAAATATTAGGCGCTAATACCCATAGATAGTTAATTGACGTGAATATGTATTTAAATTTGATTCCATAGTGGAGGTTCAGAATTCAGAATTCAAAATTCAAAATTCAAAAATTCAAATTCAGAAAACAGAATTCAATTCAGAAAACTGAAGATAACAAAATCGCAGGATAGAGTTTTATGCTGTAGCTACATATATGTATATGCACTACATCCAAAATTAAATTACTCACACCACTCGCTTGCTAAAGAATAAAAGACTTTTTTGGTATATATGGTATATTCGAATACGTTGGATATATACAGAAAATATAACTTGTAACGTATTCACATACTTAAAAGACACGGCCGTGTTCACGACACAGCCCATTTTTATTTTTAGAAAAAAAAAATCTTATTGATAAAATATCGTCAGCGGATACGTTTGTCAGCAGATAAGTTTTGTCTATTGTGTAGATTTATCTGGATGAATTGATGGTCTGAACAACTCGTAAAACTGTCACGGGAGTTGGACGGACGAAAGCAACTGGGGTGCATAAAAAGTGGGCACATCACTCAACCGTCGAGTACAGAGGAGGCATCACAATAACAATCTTTTCAAGCTTATTTCACTTAAAACATACCTACTTTAAAAAACCTTTGACATGATTTACTAAATTATTTAGAGAAATCTATACTAATATTATAAAGAGAAAATATTTGTATTTTTGTTTGTGATTGTGATGAATAAACTCAAAAACTACTGGACCGATTTTAAAAATTCTTGCACCAATAGAAAGCTACATTATCAGCGTGTAACATTTAACATGTAACATGCTATTTAAAACTTTATAAAGTTGCAGAAGAAGTCGCGTGCAACAGCTAGTCTATACTTTACTAATATTATAAAGAGGAAAAATTTGATTGTTTGTTCGCATTGAATATGCTCCAAAACTACTGGAGCGATTTGAAAAATTCTTTCACTTGCTATATTATGAGGAGCTATATTATCAGCGAGTAACATGGGCTATATTTTATAAAGTTACGCGGACGAAGTCGCGTGCAACAGTTAGTCATTTCTATAATCATATCTCGCATGGGTCCCAGCAGGGCCCTATGTAAATTTGTTTTTGAAATGTAAATTATTTCAAATTATCTTATGTAAATTGGTTTCTGATTAAATTTAAAATATAAATTAATTTCGTGCCCATGTCACCTTGAATTCGGATTACCATCGATACCATAGATACCACTGCTTTATGATTCAGTGTGTATATATAAAAATTTAACAGGAATCAGTTTTATTACGAAAAATTAAAAGTAAAACTAAACTAAAACACAAATATAATAAAAATAATAGGAAGTGTGAATTTGTGAGAACATAAAACTGTAACAACTCATGGTACCGTTCGCTACCGGAGGTCTTTTCATACAATTTCCGTTCATCTGAAAAGTTGAGTTGCAGCGCGATTCGAGAGAAGCCATCTGACCTGTTCTATTAATATCTTTCTTTGGATAATTTTACGGAGGCAAGAATGATAGCTACAGATCCCATAAGAGAGCAATAAAGATTGCTCATCTGTTCCGTTTGCCCCATGACAGAACTGACGACCAATTTCTCGATCGATTATATATTTGTTGTGTTGGTTTGTGTATAACACAAAACTTCGAAAACTAACGAACGGATTGACTTGAAATTTTTACACATTCCATTTAAACAGAGGAATGATCTTATATACTTTTTTTCCCAAAATTACAACGGATACCGATTTTTTTTTTATATAAAAAAAAAAACATAATTTTCATACGTTGACCGTTGTTATATCAACCATGGGACGTTGCTGACTGATCCACAGCGAAGCGTGGCCGGGTTCAACTAGTTGTTAGTTAACTAATGCATGTAATGTAATGTTTTTTGTGAAGCTTAGTTTTCACTTCTGACGTGCAGTCTAACAACTAACATGTTTTTTTAAATATATTTTTAGTTGATCACTCGATTACGATACATTCTGGATAAAAGATGCCTAGACCTCAACTTGTATGCAAGATTTCATGATGATCGGTCGAGCAGTTAAGGCGTGTAAGCGCAACAAACAAACATACTCACTTTCGCATTTATAATTAGGATTATTCTCCATCTTCTTTATTAGATAAAGATATAATCAAAGCTTATTTATGATGAGACGGTAGTCATCCTGCCTGCATAAAAGTATTGAGAAATTTAAAATACCTTTGTATAACATTCGAAAATTACCGACATAGCCAAAGCCAAGGAAAACAACATATTCTTAGTTAACTTTGAATTTTCAATTTAACGGCGTGCCAGCGGAAATACCTATAAATACATTCACAACTTCACTTCACTTGCTGTTAACGGAGATGCTTCCAACGATAAATTTTCCACTTCGTTTGTTAGAAACTTCTCGCAAATAATATAAGGTTTATTCATTTCATTTGACTCGTAGACTAGGGACTGAGCGCTAACATCTAACCCTCTGATGCTGATGACTTTTCATTGTTCCAAGAACGGGTAACTGACAGAAAATAAATTGCACTTACGTAATGGCATTCTGACGCTCAATACTAGAGCAAAGACGTCCTCATTTAAAAAATATTGCTTTAGAAATGTCTGCATGTAATGGACGCCGGTGACTGACGTTTGTATCGAGAAAATGGATTTAGATTTATTGACACAAATTTTATGTAGAAATTTTTCATTCCTCTATCTGGATACCGAATTCACGAATCTTCGTCGTTGTTTTTACCGCTTGAAACGAGTTTCGCTTGACTTTTACGACATTTAGTGACAGTTCAGTTGGAAGCGGTCAGCTGTATAAAATAAAACAGCCACGTTTGTGTCAAACATGTAGTAGAGTTCTGGATAAGTTTTTGAAGGTAAGGATTTTTCAGAATTTTACCTGAAAATCCTTGGGTTTTTTTTTCAGTAAAACTTTGTTTCCTCTCGGAAGTATTTCAATATTTTTCAATAATTACCTAACAATATCATGTTATTTCAAAAGATATATAAGATAAATAAATGATATACAATACAATTCGTCCATTTACCTTTATCCACTGTGCCCACCAATTTCAATGTTTTTTTTTTTTTCATTGTACCTGCAGTAAAGACATTTTTTGGCAAATATTTTAAAATTGAATTTATCGCAGTTGTTATAATGTTTATCTAGAACGACATAAATTACTTTTTAAATCTTGATTTCTCTCTGACTGTTCTAATATTAAGACAAAACAGTTTAGTACTCATTTTTTTAATTTGTTTGTGAACCGGTTTTCTTTTATTTTTTTTTATTTTTTTTGTAACTACCTATTAAGAGTTTTACCACCTTACCACTTTCGAAAATCGAATTTCGAATATCAAGCAAACACCACTTCTTTAAAATGTTAATTTATGTTACAAAATAGAATATCTATTCACATAAAAATGTACAACAGTTATTTAAGTCCAAAATAGTTTTCTCTTTTTTGGTCTTATTTCAAAAATTTTGTTTTCTGCTGCTTTGTACATCATCTTGCGTCAATGTGGCCAATAGATTAATGTTATTGTTTTGTGTACAGACGATACGTTTCATGCTATAGGGGCATTCTTCAACAAAAGTCTGCTGAGTATCTGTATGCCTGCTTACTACATAATATAAGTATAGTTAAAATTTTATCAAATGACGACTACCAATGAACCCCAAAACTAAAACAGTATAAAAAGATTGAGTATTTTGTACGTTTGTTTGAAAATATGTTAGAACCCTAAAGCACTTTGTCGCACTACTCGTAAACTAAACATAAAACTCGGTTTATGCTCTTGAAATCAGTTTATGCCTCAAAAGCGTCTTCATGCTTTTCATCTTCTCAACAGAAGTTGACGACCACAATTTCATAAGCGGTTCTACATATTATATGTACAAATATTAAACATATATGTATGTATCTAATCGTAAAAAATCTGATATAAGAGCTCCGACTGGCTTCTAAAGTTAATACGAACAAATGTGACAATAGTTCACCCTCTTATAATTCGTTGAGTAATTGACTAATAAGTGATTGCAGGGCACACTGCTTTTCTCAGTCATTTAGGCAGCTCGTCTGGCAACAGTACCCACTCTCTTACAGAAGATCACCGTGAAGTAACAGCATGTGTGCTTTTATATTTCGATGAATCAGTGAGAGAAGCAAAAGCCTATTATTTTTAATCCTACTAAAATTAACAGCGCACTTGCAACACCTTTGGTTTTTCTTGCATAAATAAGCTACGCTAGCCACACCATCAAGTGAACCGCCAGCCTGTATGCCTGTAATTTTTAAAAAAATAAAAAACAATATTTGTAATTGAATAATTTAGAGACTCCTTTTTTAATCCTGTAAAATGTTTGTTCGCTCAGTATTAAATTAATATAAAATATCGAATAGATTTCAATGAATGTAGGCTGCCATTGTAATTAGTAAATAACATCGTTTAATTAAAAAAGGAATATTGCACAGGTGGCTGCTCTATGGGCGTCGAACGTGTCTGCGTTCATTGGACCACAAGAGACGTGCGTTCACGAGGGACGAATGGCGGCTGCATTTAATTTACCTATGGTTAGCTATGTAAGTAATATTTTATTTTATCACATTACCGGAATTAATGTTTCACTTGTATGTATTTTTGTTTTTTGTTTATATATTATTTTAATACTAGCTTTTGCTCGCGATTTCGTCCTTTTTCATATACTTTAATAGTTAATTAGTAAGAAATCCTTTTGCGTAAAAGTGCACAAAAGTGCATCCACCTCCATATCGCTTTTCGTTTCTTGTAATATATAAATTTAATTGACGCATAAAAGTAACTGATGTCCAGCGCTACATTGATTTATCCATCTATCCAAAATGTGTATGTGCAGTTTGTTAAAAGGGTTTGTTCACAGTACTGCCGGGACGTTGCTGGCTCCAACAAGCGCGTGTACTCTACCTTCGCGCGCACTCGACCCTCAGACATCGACATCTCGCGGTCCGTCGTCGCCGTGCTCACGCATTACAATTTCATGCATGTAAACAATACCTAACTATTTAAACAGAAACACCCACTCATTATCTATATATACAAAAATAAATGTCAACCGATTTTAATTCTGTTTTCACTTATGGAAAGAGGGATAAACGGGGAAGATATGTATATATAAAAATTGCACCCCGGGCGAAGCCGAGAGAGGGGTCACTAGTTATAAACTAAAATAATTTCCGCAAATATAAACTGGACCGTCCTTCCCTTCATACTTGTAACATAGTCACAGCCCTTTCCTTACATATTCTCGTACCCTTTATCAAGAAGAGAGGTATTTCCTGTGTTTATTGGAGACAGTATCCACATACCATCAACAAAACTATTAGCCTGTATACCGGCAAAAAATTTGAATAAATAGAAAATCAAATTTAAATGTCAAACTTAGGCGTTAGGGATCTAATACATGATTATTCATATGTACAGGTGGCACTAGTATATCTGAAAGCGCCAAACCACGACTTCTCTCGGTTAGCCCACGCAATAATTTCTGCAGCTAAAGAAAAACAAATTTCCGTGCGCACTGTGCAAGTGTACAGTCACCCTTATTACTACGAGAATGTGCGTGGAAACTTCACTGGCAATCCGTTCCTGGACATCGTTCGAGACACTTACAAGGACGCTAGAAGTAAGTATTGGAAAAAAAAATTTTATCACCCAATTACAATATCTGTTTTACCTACATCACATATTAATACGACAGCATAAATTCACGGAATTGTGGTATCTGGTAGTATTTCAGCTACATTATTAGCGAGTAACGTAGGCTATTATTTTATAAAGTTATGCGGGCGAAGTTGCATGCAATGGCTAGTATAAAATATATGTATTAAGTATAAATATAAGTATAATAGAATGTAAAATAAGTTTATACATAGGTACTTAATATCGTCGCGTTTTGATCTTGCGTACCCTATGCACGTATTGTAAAATAATAAACAATCTTCTTAAATTGGTGCTGATAAAGAATTCTATTATGTATACATAACGTTTTATGAAAAAATATTTGTAATCTACAATAATCGCAAAGAAAGTTCTCATAACCTTTAAGGCTTAATTATAAATGTTCAAAGCAACGTTTTAGTTAGGCAAAACGTATTCAACAATGTCTGGTGCATTCAGATAAATTGCATACCTACACAATAAACATTGGTGCACATACGCAGATAATTGAAACAAGTCGCAGGACGTTGTATTACCGCAGTCCCGCGCAAAACATTCGTGGAATGAAAATAATTTAGAACACCCCAGCTACATACCTTGCAGCAACATTTGATAAAGAATCGTTTCAGATAATACCTACTTTGTATTCGATGAATGCAAAGCTGCTTTTAGAGATAATTGAATATCAATTACAACATGTATGTATTTGTTTTTCAGCAGTTTTTCTGTTAGAAATTCTAGTAGAAATTCTACGAGTAAATAAAAAAATTTTTAGAACTGCATAGTGTTATAAACATTTTTTATTCCTTTTTTTATTCTCATTATTTTTTTACACAGAATTTTAATTGTTTTATTATTTTCGTTTCGACGTTATTAATTCTTATTTAAAACGATAGCCCGAAGGATAAGACTACGTTGAAAAATAAAAAAAAATACCGATGTTCTTTTATTTTTTACTCAAATATTAAGAACTTTTTGATTCTCTCTGGTATATAGGAACTTAAGAAAAAAATATTTTATTTAATTTATTTATGTAAATAACATTTCAAATATTAAACAATTATTTTATGAAATTGTTGTAAGTATTTCATTTAAAGTTATTTGTACACAGTATACGTGTGTGTGGGATATTACCATGACCACATTGGTTTGATGCTGGCGCTTGATACTATGAAACTTTTGGATGCGGGTGAGTAAATTTTCCCACTAAAGTGTTTTCCAACAAAAGTTACGGGGTCCACTTTAAACCCGACGCTCGGTTTCGTTTTAGTTAATAGACCACACACTATTTGTCTTTTCAAACTTAGAATAGATTTACTATTAGTTTAACTAAACAATTAAAACGAACATCACGCTTTACAAAGCTTACCTTTTTTTATGTTAAGGTCGGTAGACAGGCTGACTTGATTGTAGGTGACTCCCGTCGCCTATAACAACAAGTAACGCCACAAGTGCTAAGCGGTCCCTAGACGATCATGCGGCATGACATGCGTCTTGAAATATAATATAAAAAATATTTAAAAAAATCATACAACAATTTGAATTCTTATAAAAAGAAAATTCTCTTCTTATATATTCTCTTCTTTTTCTTTTTTGGTCTTATTATTATTATTTTAATTAATAAATAAATGTAAAAATATAATTTTTATGATTCTTTAGGCCTATTTGTATATAATCCATAATATATATATTTTAAATTTATGGCTGTATGTAATCTAAATAAATAAATAAAAATTAAAAAATAATAATATTGAAATCAAATTATTGGCTTTAAAAATTGTCATACCGAATAATGTATTCCCAATGATCCCGTTACAGTTGTTCCGTGATGGAACTATTTTTATTTTTAATCCCGCAGGTTCTGAAAGAACTACTGAGATTTTAATTCGCAGAAGTTGTCATCTTTTCTATAATGCACAGTTAATTCAAACAAATTGCTTGAACCCTTGACGTCATTTAATATTTTACATTGTAACTCTACTGTTTGAATCTTTTCGTAAAAGTACCACGACCCTCAGGATATCCCGAATGCTCTTCACACTCCCATAAACAATAATTCATATACAATGAAATATTTTATTTTTATTCCAACTTAAATGTTTGCACATTCGAGAATAAAAATTAGCATTTTAAAGTAATATATCTCAAAGCCACTATTCACTACAGAAGAAAGCACTCCACTACAAAGTCATATAATTTCTATACATACTTAAGGCAAGCCTGATATATATGTCTAGATCTTCCTTCCCCTTTGTTATGTCCGACAATATCCCATTCTTTAGCGAAAAGCCTCATTCTTTATGTGACTTTTGATGGAAATCCGCTTTCTTATCTTCTCATAACTTGTGTTATGTATCATATATCATCTTATCAATCAGTATTATATAAGTAATATATATAAGTAAGTTTGTTTGTTTGTTTATTACGCTTTCACGCCCTCACTACTCAACCGATCATCATTAAAACTTGCATACAAGTTGTCAGTAACACAGGTGGGTACCTTTCATTCAGGAAAAAAGTACTGTTCCCGAGGGGTCATCTAAACATAAAAATTAAAAATTCAACGTCTGACAAAAATATACAAGCAATAAAGATTGATTAAATGTTTTTACAACTAAGAAAAATTTGCGTGGAAGAAGTAGAGGGCAAAATCTAATTTTATATATTTATTTTATTTATTTAACGGAATTTAAAAGAAATTCCGTTTAAAAAAATATCAACTAGAAAATACGCTCAAACTTTTATTTTTATCAATTTTCAAGTTCAGTGCTTAAATTTTAATTAGGTACGAAAGTAACAGATTCTACTTAAAAACAATTTATAAATGTTTTTTCACTTGGGAGCTTTTCAAGACAGACTTTCCAACAAAATTCACGGTATGGAACCCCTTCGAAATTGTTCTTGCTTTCGACTTATTAACTTTCTTACAAGCGTGGTGTATTTTCGTCCGTAGACAAGTCGATTTTCATTTATTTACCCAACTACAAAAACTCTTCCATAAGAAAACTCAATCGATTTCACACAGATATTTTTATTAAATCACGCTTTTGTTGTCTACTTTCAAGAAGTAGATATAAATATTTAGAAAGCAGCATAGAAATAAAATATTATTTAGAGAACAGTAGAAATGTTACGTAACGAGCACTATCTGTCTCTAACTAATAATAATGATATACTGAAGAAAAGATGATCGATCACTTGTCAGAATAATATCGATGAACGCGAAATTCGCTGGGGTGCATTTACTTGCCGATTCACATTCACGCGACATTGGTTGTGTGATACTATAATTGAAAAAAAAAAGTATTATCATGCTAATCGCAATCCTAATTTATCTATCTATCTATTATACTATTTTATAAAACAAACAGATTTTCATGTGGGTTTTCATCTATCAACAGAGTGATTCCTGAGAAAGGTATAGGTGTATAATTCGTTAAGGTTTTGTGTAAATTGGTTGAAATATGACGATGATTGTTAAAGATGTCGAAAACTCCTATTAATCCTTAATCCTTTCAGTCGGCAGTGCACTTGCATATGTGGCGTTGTTTGTGTTAACCTGTGACGTGACGGTAGCTATCTACCATCAAGTTGACCGTCAGCCTGTCTGCCGACCTTAACATATAGCAAAGAAAAAGTGATCATGTTATCAATGATCATCATCATAAATAATTAACAGGTGAATATGCAGCTATCGGAGTCGACGTGGAAAAATATGAAGAAGACGAGGCAGTTCGCTATCTGTCGGGACCTTTACGCAAAGAACCAGTGCCAAGAGCCCTTCAAGCGTTCCGGTCTTATCTAGCAGTAGCGCCGTCACCTTCGCCATCCTACACAGCATTTGCTGCAGAAGTGAACAGAAGACTTACCATGCCTCCATTCAACTTCACTAACCCATTAATGGCTTTTGGAGGAGGAAAAGTGGTGAGTACTTTTCCGCTTTAGGCTATGCATGCGAAATTGGGGGAAGTAAAATTTCAATAGCGCTTTCTGAGGTAATTGGGCACTTACCTCACTCAACTAAGGCTTAGGAAAAGGAAGTGTATACATTATCCCTTGTGTCCGTTGACTGACTGATCTCTCACGAACTGCTCGAAAGTTTTATAATATATTATATTTTGATTCCGCTTACATACTATATTATATTTTGATTCATAATATAAATATATTATATTTTGATTCCGCTTTATAAATAAAAATAAATCGGTAAATGTGTCACTAAACACAAAATTCGGAACGGCTGGACCAATTCGATCTTTATTTAAAATTTATCGTGTATATTCGTTGAAATCCTGTTTTATGGGTTTTTATGAGGAGAAAAATTGATAAAACCACGCACCTGTTTATAAAATTCTGTCACTATAATTTGTAAGATACATTATTCCGGGTGATCGAAATATATTATTATTTATACTAACTCCTAAGATTGATCCATGAATTCTTCCTAGTTAAAAACAAAACTTTGGCCTGATTGTGATTATATAATCAGTTGAAAACTAAGTAAAAACTATTTGATAAAATCTTGTATTGAATCTTAACTAACAATTTTGTTAATGTAAAATTATACTGAATTAATTTTACGACACAACTATTCAACGATGTTCTCAACAGAAACTAATAACCACAAGGCTTAATAAAGCAGGGTAGGAGCTTGTGGTATGCAATAAGGAAAAAGCTAGCATGTAAATAGCAAATTAAATTGATGTCACTTGAATACCAAACGAAAGAGGTCATAGTCATTGAAAATATGTTAACTAGAAATTGAACATTACGTCTCAAATATAAAGATACGTTATTTATTTAAGTACTTACCATGGGTTCTACTATGGGTTTATTTAAGTACTCACTATGGGTTTAAAAACATTGTATACCCGGTTATATTATAGACATCAAATAATTATAAAAGTTTTATAGTTTTAAATTATTTAAAATTACAGCATAGAACAACTTGTTTATTTATACGCATTTAAATTATTTTATTTCTCTTAACTTTTTCTTGTTTGCCTGTATGTTCGTTTCGGTCTCTATAATACCTAACAGATCCCTGTGGAGGCTGCATGGTTGCACGATGCTGTCTGGGTGTATGCTCGAGCGCTCGCGGCAGCGATGAGCTACGGCGAGGGCCCGCGGGATGGAAGAGCACTCGCAGCTCGCATGAGAAATACTACATATCGCAGTGTTATGGGGTAAATTACCACACTATGCTTCGTCTTTTTTCTTCTAATCTATCCTAAGTCCACAGGAAAACAATGTTTTGCCACTGAGCAAACAGTCAAGAAATTACACAAACCCTTAAACTCAAAATATTCGTAATTATTTTTAGATAGAAAACCAGAGTGATGATATTAAAAACCTATGAGAACTTTGTAAATAAACTTTGTTATTTTTAAAAATTACAAAAATTATTCTTACAAAAACAGAAGTTATCTTAAAAAATTAAAAGTCAAATTTTGAAAACAGGTTTTTCCCCATTTAAACAGATTTTCATTATATTCATTTTAAAAGAATTGTCTAGTGTTGAGAGAGCGAAAAATATCCCAACTAATATAATAACTATTTGTTTGTTTGTTTCGCTTTCGTGCCTAAACTACTCAGCCGATCATCGTGAATTTTTTCATATACGTTGTCAGGGATAATAAAAATGACATACATCTCTTTCATCCATAAAAAAGTAGTGTTCCCAAAAAGTCATGTAAAAATATAATAAATAATACAATTCCTGGCATCAATATTTAAGTCTTAAAGATTGAATAAATATTTTAACACCTGAGAAAAAAGGGCGCGGACGAAGTTGCAGGCAAAATCTAGTTATAGTTATAGGAAATAGAATAAGATAAATTCATTCTTAAATTTTCGAAAAATCCAACGAAAGCCATTTGTTTTCTAATTACTAATATTAATCATTAGGTACTGGGTCCATATGGACGAAAACGGCGACGCTGAAGGAAACTACAGCTTGTTCTCAATGGATCCAAAAAGACCGCCAGGTCTTTATCCGCTGGCTGTACTACACAAGTCTTCTCCGGTAAACAAAACATTATTCAACCTTGTTAATTTTCGTCCGTGCTTGCCTACTTGCAATATTATGTTCATAAATACCTCATTTAGAATTCAAGAAACATCATACGTTTACGAAGAAAATCTGAACGTGGGGCGAATAAATGCCTCGCCTAACTGTTATCCACATTGTTTTGTATCAGATTTTGGCTTCGCTCATGCACTCCGGTGCCAAAAGTATTTGGATACAGATTTTTTGTATACTATTCCAAGGCAGATCCTCTAAACTGGAACATAAACTGCAAACTTGTTTGCATTATGATATAAATTCCCTTAGCGTTTTGGGAGTACGCCAGAAGTCTTTGAAAACATAATAAGTATCGGTTATACGTATATATCACACATAAAAATATTGTAAGACACCCAATTGAATTGGTATATTACAATTAAAATTTAACTAGATATGAGGTCAATCTAAGTTTACAAATTTAAATATGTTCAAAGGTTAGGTAGATACGAGTACGACCATGAATCAAGACGTAGACGATGATGCGATGACGTTATGCGATGATAATTTTAATTACTTTAAATATTGTGCTTTTCCAGAAAATGTATAATTTGAGTTTTATGATGATAACAGGAGTTGAGATTCCTGCGGAAGATGGAGTGGCCTGGAGGACATGCCCCGCATTCGGAGCCACCGTGTGGTTTTAGGGGAGAAAAATGTGTCAGTAAGTATATTGGTACTTTGGTGTGTATTTATTATTTATTAAATATTTTTGGTTGGCATAACTTTATAAGCGGATATAAAAATTTAATTATAAAAAGATATTTATATATCTTTTTATAATGAAATTAAGATATATTTAAGATATAAAAAGGTCAGGGTTAAAGGGCATTTTGCAGAACACCTTTCATCCAGACGAGAAAAACATTACCGTTTCCGAGTTTCAACACTTAAGAAAAGAGGCGCGGACGAAGTCGCTGGCAAAAGCTAATAAAGAAAGAAAGAAAAAAAATGTTTTATACATTTTAAATTACATTTAAATTTAAATTTCATTAAATTTAAAGTACATTACATTGGTATAAAAAAGTGTACCAAAATGGTCTTACATATATTATATATTAGAATTAATAAAATGTGTAAATCGGTCATTCTCTTGTTTGGCACTACTCACCCCTAATGTATAACGCATGTTAGTTGCTAATAGAATCAGCGTGTGGGCCTGAATAGTCCATTAGCTCAGTCGCCACGACGACGGAAGCCGTTGTGTGAGTAATCCAAAAAGCGAAAATGTTGAGCATTAAGTGCAAGGTTTGTAAGCGAGAGTGAAGGGTGTGGGGTGGTCGTAAAAGCGTCGTAACGACATCGAGTCACTGGCGACGCGGGCCAGCGATCACGGTAAACTTACATTGTGCTAAATCACACACACACACTAACTAAATGCCGTTATAATATAATTCTGAGTTTAAACGAGAGTTCTCTATGATAACTGATTTTTAAGGCGTGTTATACTTCAAACTGCGAAATCGTAAAATTTTGATTTTGATTAATTTTCTGAATTTTTTTATTAAATTTAAAAATCGAAAAATAGAAGCATTTGAGAGAAAATTAAATACACTAATTGTTTAGGTATTTTTTTGTTTATTTTGTAATAAATTACATTTCTTCAAAAATTTGAAAAACAAATACCTATTTTAAAATAAACACTAAAATAACATTTTTAAATATAATTTGTAGATGTAAGTTATCTGTCAAATATATACCTAAAAATCTTAAAACACTTAGAATAAGGTTTCTTTTAATTTTCGTGGCACGCTTCAGTTAGGCTTTTTATTAGTCATTTGAATTGAAAATATTTTTATCTGTGGGCACCACAAATAATTATAAATAACAATTTTAGTAACGGTTTCCCTTAAATAACTCTTACATTATAATTTTATTGTGATTTGACCTTAAATATCTGACATTCATGGAATGCAATAAAAATTCAATATAAGTTCGAAAACTTCATGAAATTATTATTGGCTTAAACATTAATTACAAATTTAGCAAACTTGTTTCAAAAATCCAAGCTACAGTAGCAGGATGAGATAGATTATTAAAATAACAGCAACCTCAGTTTATGTAGTGTTTAAAATACACATACTAAAGTTAGAAACAATCGTTTGGACACATTTACTGCAGTAATAAAATTTACCAACAATCAAAGTCATAAATACCCTGAAAGCGGTCGTTAGATTACCAACAAACAGCTTGTGCTACTAGTGATGATTAAAAGAAATATAAATTCGTAATTTCTTGATATTTTTTAATGATTATGTTGAGATATATATCTATAGTTTTTTTTATGTAAATATCGTAAGACAAACTGACAGTCTACTTGATGGTAGGTGGCTACCGTCGCCTATTAACAATAGCAATACGACAGGTGCTGCAAGTGTGCTGCCGACTTTAGTGGGTTTAGGGAGGGGTAAGGGATATGGGAGTGAACTCTGACATCCCCTACTCACTCACCAAAAGACGGCAGCACCCATGGTTTTTTTATAATGGCGGGGGTTACTACCGTCAGACAGGCTGTCCATAATGAAGGCGAAACGCAGTTCTATGAGCACTGATTAAAAATCTTATTAAAAATCTTTCTAAAAAACACATATTTCTTACCTAATATCTAAAGTTTCTGCTTAATAATATATAATTAGGAAATATTTAACAGAACTATTGTTAATTAGAAAAAATACTTCAATTCGACAATGTTTCTTTTATCTGAGAGGATAATAAAACGATTTTACCAAGCAATAAAATTGCGCAGAACGTGATTTAGTTAGGTACATTTTCTATACGTAGATAGGTATCTACTAGAGACATTCCAGGATGTCTCAGACGAGGGATTTTCCGGCTTTGTTCCCGCTCTTTCAATTTAATAGTCGAACCACCAACCACCCCACAACCCTCGTTATATCATCTTGGCATGGACAACTTACACTATTTAGTTTCTTATTCGAAATACAAGCTTGCATCTTTTTATATCTTTTTATATATATAATACAAAATAATTCAATAGCATCAAGTAGATATCTAATTTATGGAGACATTGAAATGAACACAGTTTTTGAAGTAAATACTCGATATCTGAACTGTGTTACTAGTATAATTGTGAAAAAATTACATAAAATGTATTGAAATTATAACTTTTTAAAATAGCATCTTAAAAAAATATATACATAATTTTATATACTCGTACCTATACAGAAATACTTAATTATAAAATTAAGTATTTCTGTGTAAATTTATAATGTTTAAATTTTTATACGGATATCACTAATGAAAAAGCTATAAATGAAGAAAGTGTGTGTATAATTTGCAGAAAAAAATAGCACCTGCGCGAAGCCGGGAGGGGCTTCCTAGTAATCAATAAATCATAATAATTAATAAATATAATTTAAGTCTTCTATGATTAGGTGGTTGCTTTGTCAAGAGAATTTATGACTGCAGAATGCAGCGTGTCGCATGCTACAGCATTAAAATTAAAACGCACGGAGTCGTCAATAGCGTTAGCTGTCTGGGCAGGATTACAAAAAAAAAATTAATTTAAGCCGTGCCAAGTACGTTTTTTTTTTTTTCAAGCTTTTCGGTCTTGCCATAAACGAAAAGTAGGCTTAAGAAAGTACCCATTTGAACTTAATATACGAAGATTAAAGATGAATTAAACGTGAAACAGGCCATGTGGGTGCCTGGGTAATTGGCGCTGCCGGTGGGGCACTGGCGTTGCTAGTGCTGGCTGCTCTAGCGCTTTACCGCGGCTGGCGCTACGAACAGGAGCTAGACTCGCTGCTGTGGAAGGTTGACTTCCGCGATCTACACTTGCCTGAGGACGATATGCGCCTCAACAAACTGAGTAGGTAAAACTAATTCCCATCTGTTGTCTGCATGTTTCTCGATTTGTATTGTAATTTTGATTATTTGACACGGAAATAATTGTTATTAAAGGGGTATAGCAGAAATTTATTCTAAATCATTTTAAGCGTCTATATTCTTTGTTTTTTTTTTTAATAAAAACACATTTACACAAAGCCAGGTATAATTCATTCTTTTGTAATGCTTCACCATTTTTCTTATAACTTATAACTTCTTCTTATAAATTCTAAACCCATTTACTCAAAGATCTGGTCTAATCTTTTAATATAATTTTTAGTGCAAAGCTCGGAAACAGTAGAAGATTGTTATTAACTAAAATGATGTACGGTAAGCTGCCATACCCCTTTTTAATCTAAAATTTCTTAGTTAAACTAAAAAAATTTAATTGAATTGCTACACCGCAACACTCGCTATAAATGATAAATTGAACATTTGCACCACTAATCCCCAACCCATCTTCCTTTTAAAATACAATATAATAGAAATATTTTTCTTCGCGAGTGTAGTTTATTTATTTACTTAATTTAACAATGTTTTCCTCCCAACAGAAGCAAAGACTGCACGAAAGTTCTCATCATGTTTTTAAAGTAGTTCTTTTATGAAATATTCGCTTCAGTGAAATAGATTTTACAAGTCGTGCAATTTGTATAAGAATTTTGAAAAATTCACTTCATTTCTTGCTTGAAGTGTTTTAGAACTTTTCCTATAACCGAATCTGTAGAGAATGTACTGTAAATGCTAGAAATATTGCTCAAAGGCAACATTCTTATAAAAAGGTGAAAAACTGCATTCAAAGATTTTTTGTCAATATTCTTGCCACAACTGTAATCGAACCGGCTAAAATCTAAAAAATAACCGCCTGTACTTTTCTGGCATATTTTTATTAAATCTCTAAAAGACACGGTAAATTAAATGAAAGGAAAACTTATAAATTTAATTGGATATGTTTAATTTTATAATTTACTAGCTGGAGCCCGCGACTGCGCCCGCGTTGAAAATTATATACGAAAAACTTTCCTCGAGAACCACTCTATCCATTGGTGAAAATAGCATGAAAATCAGTGCAGTAGTTTTTGAGTTTATCGCGAACAGACAGACAGACGCGGCGGAGGACTTTGTTTTATAATAATAATATGTAAGGATGGTAAAATTGGACAAAATGGTCAGAGCTGATTTTTTCCAGCAAGACAGCAGCGCAATGAACCCTAACACGAGCGCGGCGGGGGGTGAGAAGGGGGGAGGTGGGGGCAGTACGGGGGTTAGGTCAAGTCAAGTGTCACTCAGCTCGAACCCAGACCTGGACTTCCGGTACTCGGCCATCTTCACTGAGGTGGCCTTTTACCGGGGAAGACTTGTCGCTGTAAAACGAATACGACGCCATCATATCGACATCACTAGGGAGATTAAGAAAGAACTCAAAATTGTAAGTTTACTTCTGTACAGTACTTCAGATAAACAGAGGCTTACTTCAAAAGAAGTGTAATGTCTCTTTAGAGACATAACGTGTAACACGGGTTTCTAATGAAACTAAACTATATTCAAAACAAGAAAAACAAACTGTACGAAATAATGTGTTCAAAATTTTATTTTGCCCCGACTATGAATATTGTTGTGTTATCTGTATGCCAATTTTCATTCAATTTTTTGCATATAATATTAATAGGAGTATAGTAGAATATATTTTAACTGGCTATTTAAAAACTATAAAAATGAAATAGAATAGTTTTAGAACAGGTAATCATTAAATCAACAAATGAGTTAAATGAAAATCTAACCCACCCTTACGCATATAATAATATAAAATAAATATATGTTATTTATGTATTACGTTACCCCACACTTGTTTGCCGATGATAAATAAACCATATTTGTTTTGTTGTGCCCTTAAGCCTCTGTATCGAAGGCTATATATATCCTTATATGAGCATCCGCGGCCGCAAAATAAACAAAATGTTTCCTCTCCGAACACTCACTCGTGAAATGACGCCAAACCTTGCCAAGGACAAATCTTCTTCATTTATTTGGCTTTTCATTTAAGATTTATTCTGAATAATAACGCAAGTGATTTATGAATTCATTTACGATTTCTTCAAAACGACGCAACGAATTTTGATGCGGCTTTAACTAATGGAAAGAGCGATAAACGGGAAACGGTTATGTATACAATTTGTACAAAAAAATGCATTCGTGCAAAGCTAAAGATATGCAAACTTTCGCATTTATAAAAATGCTAGTAGGATGAACTTAACATCGAAATGTGTAACCAATAAATATTGACGATTCTCGTTCACTACGAACTTTGTATTAGGTATGCAGCGTCGTTTTCAGAAAGTTGAGACTATAGTTCCAGTCATAACCCTTGGAACATTTAGTAATTTCCGTTTACATATTGTGCAAGGAATCGCATTACAAATGAACATTGTTTTAAATGGAAAAACAACTTTCTTTTTGAAACAATTGCAAGATCGCGTTGTGATGAAACCTCGTTCAGTTAAAAGAGGTTACAACGAGCTTCCGAGAATAAGACATTGAGGAGCACTCGAAAGCAGACATTCTGTGAAGTACCTACACTAAGTAAATAACGTTTAATTTGTTCAGGTGTGGTGAGGGGGAGCACTAACTTACATTGTTTGTTCGCTCACATTAAATTACTTCAAAAAAAGTTCTACTTAGTCCAAAAACTTGAATGTTGGTTATTTTTGTATGGTCAATAAAAAAATGTATAATTCAAAATTACGATGCAAATTGTAAATGAAATTGAAATGACCGTTTGTACAATAACTTTAAGCAGTTATACTTTTGTTCGAAGATTGTTGTTTAAGGTTATTTTCATTGGAAACCACAGTCGATTTACAATAATCTTAAGGAGATCTGTCTACAAAATTATCTTTTTATTTTTATATCTTTAGGTATCTTTTTTATTTAAGGGTAACAAAACTGACTGAATTTCCAATTAATATTGGTGCCTACCATCGCCTATTAACAAAAGCAACATTTTATTTAAGATAAGGGCGCCTTCACATTAGGTCGCAATAACGCACGCTTAGTGTGAAGGAGCTCTAAGGGATAAGAACGGGCTATGGGTTAGGGGATGGGCTTTAATGACCAACGCAGACGAGGAACTTTTGTCTGCGTGAAACAATAATCTCCGAAGTATGGAAAACGTCGTATGTTAAAATCATTCAATAGAAGCGTCATTGTGCACAGATTCGTCAATCATAAGCGCTTAACGCGGTCTAAAATCCCGCTATGTGTATTGATACGCCTTAGCACGTCAGTTCTATTTTATAGGGGACTCTTGATGTGAGCAGCTGTTTTTGTACGCGGTACTTTAAGTCCTTTGTGTGCTTTATTCGAGGCAGTACTAAGTTAACAATTTTCGACGAACAAAAACTCAGTCAGCAAAACAACAGAAGAGGTGCTTTTATTTCACGGTGGTCTTCTGTTAGGGTTTATGCCAGCAGACCGCAGTATGCCCTGCCACAACGATTGTATTCTATCTACCTTATTTTAATTATTTTTTCAATATAGATGCGAGACCTGCAACATGACAACATAAACGGATTCGTAGGAGCTTGTATTGAACCGCCGAACGTTTGCGCTCTTTCGGAATACTGCACGAGAGGCAGTCTCAAGGTATATAATAATATAAGAATTTTAGGTACTGACTTGCATATTTAATTGCTAATTTATGGTGGCCGCTTTGACAGCTACGAAAATATACTAAATATTTTATCCAAAAATATATAGAGGAAAAAATATTTTAGTTCAGTAGATATTAGATTTTCGTTCATTTAAACATAAAATTAGTCCTTAAAAAATAGCTGTGACCGATAATTTGAATACTGAGCCTATTAAAAGAAAAGAAAAAAAATAGCAAAACATCGTAATTTGGTGTTTTTAATACCTGGGTCAAGTTAACATAAAACAGGGTTAGGACCAAGGAACATAATATACTCTCGTTAGGACTCAATTTTGCACCTGTAACTATATTTTATTGATTGTTTATTTATGAAGAGGTGTCGTCTGGTGGTACACCAAAACTGTCGTAATTAGATACTAGAACGTAAAATGAAATGAAATATTAAAAAATTGTTGAATGAAGAGAGCCATTATTTCATAAATGCAAGAATATTATGACTGAGTAATTTCATATACTTACATATTAAAAATATAATTGATTCAAATGTTTCGTTTATTAAGTAGTAAATGTCTATATTGACCCAAATGTCGCATTACGACGCCGTCGTTAAAAACTTATAAAAAATATATAATTTTTTTTAATGTAACATCTTCAGGATATCCTCGAGAATGAAGACATTAAACTCGACAACATGTTTATTGCATCACTCGTCGGTGATATCATTAGGGTAAGTCCACATCTCCATTAAAACACCCACCTCGACGTTTCGTAACCAAGAGTTTTTATTAAAATCGGTTGTAAAGAAATTTAATAACACTAAAATTTATAACGTTTTATTTCAATTTCAACATTACTCTTTCTGAGCAGCGTGTATAATTATGTGCTCGAAGTGGGTCAAATATGGACTTAAATTTTATGTATTTCAAGTTGTTAAAAACACTAAGAGCGCATGCCACTTTTAATTCTTATATCTCAAATGTATTTTTATTTTTCCACTAAAAAAATCTAAAAAATTTCCATGTTTTTTTATGTTTTAGTCGTAAAACCTGTCCGCTTGATGGTAATGTTTACCGTCGCCTATAATACAAGCAATGCCCCGTGTGCTTCAAATGTGCTGCTGACTAAGTACAATTAAAGATAAATGATTAGGAAGAGATAGAGAAATTGGCTGAGCAGAATAGCAGCAGGAATGGGTACTATTTTTCTAGAAAGTATTCTATGTTCTTTTCTGTATCACTGGCAACGTGTATGCAAAATTACATCATGATCGGTTGAGTATTTAAAGCATGGAAGCGTAACAAACACACTTTCGCATTTACAATATTACTTAAGATGTTGACGATTTTTTTAAATCAGAAATTAAATTTTTAGGTAGGTAAATACCTACATTAGACTAAGTGTTATATTGAATTTTGTTACCCAGGGCATGATTTTTATTCACGAGTCCCAACTTCAATTTCATGGTGCGTTGCGTCCCTCAAACTGTTTGGTAGACGCTCGATGGGTCGTCAAACTCGCCGATTTTGGACTGTCAGCATTTCGCAACGGAGAACTGCCTCCCTCGGAGCCCACAGCTTTGAAGTCTCATATTGAAAGTGAGTTTACATTCAAATTTAAATTTGAAAAGATTCTTACAAAATTTAACCCCTCAGAATAATTAAAACATCACTAATAAGTCTTTTCAATCTGAAAACTTCTAAGCCACATTTAGCATAACGAAGTATTCACATAAGTTTGAATTTAAATTTTCTAATCATAATTTTTCAGTAGTTTAACTTTTTTACTTATCTGTATAAATTATATTACATATTATTAACATTTATATTGTTAAACATTTACTCGAGAACGGCTGGATGGATTTTTATGATCTTCGATTTGTTGAAGCACTTACAAGCGCCACTGCCCATCTTAGTAGGATAAAGAATGAGGGGGGTCTGCTGTAATGAGGTGCTACTGCTGCTAGAATTTATAGCTGCGAAAGACATGCCTTGCCCTTCCACGACTTACCTAAACTTAAAGTTCTTACTTGAATTGTTAAACATACTTAGGTACTTGTCTTTAACTTTTACGTTACTTGAGTAACAACACCTTTTAATTTGTCTTTAATTAAGTCCCATCTACCAAGATTACCTAAGTCTAGTTTTACGAAACCTTTGAACTATTTATGTCAACATTTTCACATTATCCAAAGAAGTAACTTTTTAATCAACTTATGCAACAAATTAAAGAAAACATATCATTGTTATTATCAGATATAACTATATGGATTGTATCAGATTTAGTGTACTTATCGCCTGAGCTACTCCGGTCAAGCGGGTGGGGTTCTCGACCCAGCCCTGAGCCAGAAGAGCAACTAGCGGGCACTCCGGCTGCGGATGTGTACGCCTTCGCTCTGGTACTCTACGAATTGCATTCACGACGCGGCCCCTTCGGAGCGGACGCTCCGCCGACGCCTACGCTCTTGCGGGCAATCGCCAACCCTGAAACCATACCCTACAGGTAGGTAGGTACCTCTTAGTCAGCTTCGCTTCTATGAACCAGGTTGAAAAACTCGCCTGACTCAAGTCTCTGCACAAAAAGTATGAATATAGTACATTTAAAAATTTGTATAAATAAGGGCCTTATCGCACTTGCCCGTGGCGCAGCGAGAATCCACTATTTCAGCGGATTCCCGCCGCGGAATCCCGCGACTTGTATCCGCCTGTCACCCGCAGAACCAGCGGGAATCCGCTCCTCGGATTCCCAGTACGAAAATGGATGTCGTTGAAATGGCCGCCGTCCTGGCGGGTGCGAACCGCAAGTGCGAACTGACAGCGCGGGCGCGGGCATCGATTTCCCGCGTGCCACCCGCTGACTCGTTTCACCAGCCGCCCGCAAGTGCGGTACAAAACGTTGTTTTCATACAATACAATGATCATCACGGAATTTCTGGCGGGATTACGCTCCGCTGCCCGCAAGTGGGAAAAGGGGGCTAAAGTGTTAATACGATTGATAAAAAAAATTAAGGTGTGTAGCTGATGCATTTGATTAGTTACAATTTGTATAGAAAGTTATTTAAAGAAAATTTTGTATTAATACACTTATTATAAACAATATATGAATAAGTAGAAGATCTAAACCAATTTTGTAAAAGGAACAGAAAAATTAATAAGCCAAGGTAGGTTTTAAGGTATCGTAATACACCCGTATATTTCTGTAATTCTAATAGATTATTAATAAGTATATCGTTAAACCTTACGAGCTAATGTCAAACAAACATTGGGATCAGAGGCGTGCTTAAGTTGGAATATTTTTATGATTTACTACAAAGGTCAAGAAAACGTTGCTAAGAAAGAAAGGCTTGCTTAATTTGGAATTGTTTCATGACTTACGACAAAAGTCAAACAAATGTTACCAGGCGTGTTGAGCGAAAGTTGTCGTCAGCGGTTGGTTTTACTTTACTTTGTTTTTATGTTGTAGACCTCCTCTCGAAGCACTTGTCGGTAGTTTCGACTGCGTTCGTGAATGTTGCACAGAATGTTGGGCGGAAGAAGAGACAGTGCGCCCTGACTTCAAAGCGATACGGACGAGACTTAGACCTCTTAGGAAAGGAATGTAAGTTCCAATCCTCTTTACAGGGTTATTTTATTGCTACCTATGTTTTTCATTATTCATTTCAATGTTTAATTACGTTATCCAAATATTTATTAATTCATAATTATAATTTTATTACCTTCTATACATTTATAAAATATTCTGTCTGTTTCCCCGCTAACTTATTCTAAACCACCCAACGGATATTGATAGGGCTTTCACTCGTGGAAAAAGCGATAAACGAGGAAAGTTTGTGTATATAGATAATTTGCAGGAAAAAAAGCATCCGTGCGAAGCCGCGCGTGGGTCACTAGTACCTACTAATAAAAATAATCGGATATAAAAACGGTTATCATTCAAAACTCCTTGTAAAATATAATTATAATACACTGATTGTTTACAGGAAGCCAAATATATTTGACAATATGATAGCTATGATGGAAAAATATGCGAACAACCTCGAGGCGCTGGTGGATGAGCGAACTGATCAGCTGCAAGAGGAAAAGAAAAAAACTGGTAAAACAGCCTTTGTATATGACACTAGCTGGTGCCCGCGACTTCGTCTGCGTTCAAAATCTTATATAGCCTAAAGCCTTTCTCGATAAATGGACTATCCAACACAAAAAAAATCAATTTGAACCAGTAGTTCCCGAGATTAACGCGTTCAACCAAACAAACAAACTCTTCAGCTTTATAATATTAGTAGGTATTAGTATAGATATTGTTTTGTTTCACCGCTGAGCACAGATAACTTGTAATATCTGCCGTGACGGCATCCCAGTGTGCTAATGAGTTATTATTGTCAACAATTGTAACATTAATAAAATTTATTGTGTAAATGAATACAGTACACTGTAACCTTCTATTGTTCCAAACAGGGTTTTAGTTTGAATGCAAGCCAATTCAATGAATCAATTCAATGAACAAGCAAACATTCAATGCCTAAGTATTAAAGCGATAAGATTAGCTTCTACATGTTAATTGCCAAAAATTGTTATTTTTCATAGATTAGACCGTAGGACGTATTTTCAATGCGTGTACGTGTCGTATGTCGATTAAAGTAAGAAATTTTTGTGTAGAGGCTTTACTGGAGGAAATGTTACCAGCGCCAGTGGCGGAACAGCTGAAGCGAGGAAGGAGGGTTCTGCCTGAAAGTTACGACTCTGTCACCATTTATTTCAGCGATATAGTCGGATTCACCGCAATGTCTGCGGAGAGCACACCGCTTCAGGTATCTATTCAAAACAATTTCTTTTTTCTAAGTTTTTTCTTTCCATTACGATTTAATTATATTGTTTTGCCGCAGGTAGTTGATTTCCTGAACGATCTGTACACTTGCTTCGATTCCATATTAGAAAATTTCGATGTATACAAAGTTGAAACAATCGGCGATGCTTACATGGTGGTGAGTATATGCAAAGTTTTTAGTAAGTTACACAACATTTGCTATCTTCTAGATTTCAACTACCAATTTAAGGACCAATTTAATTAATTAATTTAAGCTTACCAAATTTAAGAACGTTTTTAAATAACTAACAATAGGTAAAAAATAACAATGTCACTTCAGGCTTATTCCTCGAAAATTATTTTCACATTATTCACACAAATGTTTTTTTACACAAATCCGCCACTGCCTGCCTATACGAGTACAACTCCAGAAACTAACTATAAGTTTTACAACTCAAAAAAGATGTACTCTTTGTTAAAAATCGGGAAGATATGACATAAAACAAAAATATTACCTTACTTGAGTTCATAGAGATACAACTCTATACCCATAAAAATTGAATTTGGTACTGCATGCCATAGATGCGAAGTTCATTACAGGTGTCCTAAGATCAAATACCTACAGGTGCCTCTATGCAGTCTCGATGAGTAGAAACCTTACTCTGCAGACGCGCTCGTTATTTGCATCTTTTAATTTTTTCCCTAGTGTTCCCTGTGTCCTTTGGCGACGTAGCCTTTTATCATGGAGTACATGGTCGACTTGCTTACCAATTTATTCAATCTTAAAACAATGTCAATGTGCTAGGTGTCGGGGCTGCCGCTACGCAACGGCAACCGGCATGCGGGTGAGGTGGCGTCCATGGCTCTGGCGCTGCTGTCGGCAACTCGCGCCTTTCGTGTACGCCACCGCCCCGACCACCGGCTCTTGCTGCGTGTCGGCCTCCATTCCGGTATATTTCTCTTATAACTACTATCAACATAATTATTCTATTCGACTCTTTCTAAAGTATACTACATTTTTTGTTACCTTGCCTTGACAATAACCGCAAAAAAATGCCAATTTACGAATCGAATCGTTGACTAGGTAACTAGAATATCGTGAAATTTTTAGATGTTTTGCAAAATTCTATGTTTCTCCTTATTTTTTTATTAAAATACAAAATACAATATTTCCGCTAGTTATCCCTTAAGAAGACTTTCGTATTAATGCCATTTTCAGGTCCAGTATGCGCGGGAGTTGTCGGCCTTAAAATGCCAAGATATTGCTTATTTGGAGATACCGTCAACACTGCAAGTCGATTTGAGTCTACAGGAGCCCGTGGGTACCCCTATTCCATCATTTGAATAAATATCTAACTAGAGGTATAAGCAAAAATCGTATTACCCGAATTTTTTTTTTAGCGTTGAAAATTCACTGTAGTGCTGCTTGCAAAGCGTTATTAGACCAACTCGGAGGTTACATATTAGAGGAAAGAGGAGTTGTGTCTATGAAAGGCAAGATCGATCAAATTACATACTGGTTACGAGGGGAGGATCCTGTAGCAGCAGCCGTAAGGGCTGCCAACAGAGGGAGGAATCAAGGGATAGAGCCGCTTCAGTATACTGATAAGAAAGGGCAACGCAGTTCACTCAAAAACAAAAATTGGAAGAATCAAGTCACTGGTTTACACAGGTACGTAAGAAAACGCAATGCTTCAATCAACTATAATATATGACCGAAAGCCGTCTTATTTATTTATAATTTTTTTTCTTCTCGGTAGATATATAAAAACGAATTGATCTTTTTTCCATATTGTTTATTGTTAATATTGATTCTGAATACGAATTGATCTTCTTCCCATATATAATTTTTAAATTTATCAGAAATATCTACGTAATTTACAATAGGTCGCTGTTAATGTAGCTTTCTATTGGTGAAATAATTTTCAAAATAAATCCAGTAGTTTTTGAGTTTATTCATTACAAACACACAAAACTTCTCTCGTTATAATATTAGTATAGATTTGGATATGGATATTCTGTATTCGGCTTTTGCGAGGTTAACTTCATGAACAAGTAATCTTATTAATTTGCTGTTTTTCCAGATGTTGCAGTTTAGAATCTCCAAAGAAATTAAGATTTGCATCAGGAAATCTCTTAGAATCTCACACCGATAGTATTTTACATCATCGAAGCGATGAATATTTAATGGAGGTGAGTTACGTTTACCCTGTTTCTTCCATGAATAGAGCATGACCGAAAATCTTTCGGCCCCAGCCGTCGACTCTCCGTACTTATGAGTCCTTCCCACAAACACTTCAACATACTAATCCACCGGCTTATGTCGGCAACTTTCATTCGTCTACGGATCTTCTCATTCCTGATTCAATATCGCAGTGTAACTCTGAGCATAGCCCTCTCCATAGCTCGTTGAGCTTTTTAGCGTCATATGTCTTTATTGGCAACACAGATTGGTCGAAAACTTTTGTTTTAAGGCTCTTAAGGAGATTTTGGACGATCTCGAAGCTTTCCAAACGCTGGCTATTTGAGCTGAATTCGACTCTCTATAATATAATCTCATTTCTTTCAGGTGGTAGCGGACGGCCGTTTGGCGCCGACTATTCGAGGAGAACACCTGGAGGCTCCGTGCCTGCGACACGAACTGAGCAGCGTGTCGTGTCCCATCATAGAGCAGGCGGAGAGCATTAGCGCGGGAGGAACCACCGCGTCGTGTGCCGATCTCGACACGCGTTGTGACGTCAAACTCGTCATCAACGGCTGCGGCTACAGCGAGCGCGACCGCGACGCAGCCGTGCCGCTACTCGCAGACGCTTAGTCAAACGATATGGATACATTAGCAGTCGACTAGGCCAACCAACCTTTTATAAAATATCAATAAACAACACAAAACACGTTACTCTTGGGCGTTCGAGCGAATTCGTTTTGCGCTGCAAGCGTCAGCGTCGAACGTCAAAACAAATGGTTGTAGTCACAACACGTCGCAGTAAATTGTATCGACATTTTTGACACTCGATGACGCTTGTAGCGCTTCGTGGCCATATAGTACATTTTTGGGCAAGTCTCTTTGCAGGCGCTTAGTTACACAGAATAAAGAGAGCAATGTTGAAGCGACATTTTAAAAGACGAGCAATAGACGTCGTAAAGACCTTCTATAAAATTACTAAGCTGAGCTTTCTATTTAAGACAAAGTATAATTATTTTGATACTATGCCCAACAAATGATACTATAACGAATTTAACCCCCAGTTAACAATAATAATTAGTCGGCTTCTAACGTATCCAGTTATATCATAAACAGTCTAGTATGTCATACGGTTGAATAATAGAACATCGCGAGTGTTAGGTGTAACCTCCAAGCCACAAGTATTTTAACTCACACAATGTTGATTTAGAATAAATCGCAATAAAACCCTTTCAATCTCTTAGTGCAATTAAATAACACCATTGAAAATTTCTCTATACCGACTAGTTCTGCTATATCGTGGAATAGTATTCGTGGATGCGTGTCGTATTCGTGGTTACAAAATCTATAGCTAACTGTATTTTGCATCGCTACACAGAAGTTGACTTACTAGTACTGTTCATGACGCATAGGAAATCGGGCGAGTGACTCGCGACCTACGGACGCTTTACGTACTTAAAGGATAATGTGATCAGTGTCAGTATTAAACAGAAGAGGACCTAGTTAAATAAAAATTATTTAATAACATTAAACTCTTAATTCACATTTTCACGGTAACATCGTTTTACTTACACATTATTTACAACGTTCTACATAATAGTTACGCTACGATATGGGTTTCGGTCACACAGCGGATTCGCTGTCTAGCAACGGTGGTACGCGTTTCAGCGACGAATCGCTGCTCCGTGTACCGCCGCCGCCTAGGAAACCGAGCAGCCACGAATGTATGGCGAACCGCGGTATCCTCCTCAGATCCCTCTTGGCGACTGTTTCTAGGGAGCGCCACTTTTTGTTTTCATCGGGCCCGTCGGCTGACTTTATCCGCGGCCGATCGTATTTGTTCGAGAGACTGCACTTGCGAAGGAGTGGGCTGTCTTCCTCGGTGCGCGGTATATCGAAGTCCACTAGTTCCGAGACTACGGTGCCGTTGTAGAGCGGGTCGCGATGTCGGGTGGGCGTAATAGCCGCGACTATTGTGACGGGTGCGTCCGCGTCCAAAGAGCGCGTGGTGTTCCCGCGCCTTAGCCGCTTCGGCCTCGGAGCTAAAACGTCGAGCGACTGAGACCGCAACGCGCAGCTATCTCTCTCGCTCCCGCACTCGTGGCCCGACACCTCGCACTCGCACGCGCGCGACGACGCTATCGAGCTCAGCGCCAGCCTGTTCCTGGCGGTGGGCGGGGCCGGAGTGGGCGTGTGCTCGGACCGCGATCGCGCGTTACTCGACACGCGCTGTCTTATACCCCCGACCGCACTTCCCCACGTGTCGTTCTTCATTTCTACAATAAAACAATTAATTTACTTTCTACTCACTTTTACTTCAGAGGTGAGACTTCGACACAACTGGCTGGAATGTCAATCGAATTTAAATCCTTGGCTGTTTAGTTAGATGAAGCGATAGAGAGGATCATGCGACATCTATCGGATTTGGGTAGAACTGCTTGGTGATATTTTTAGCAACCCGCTCCCCGCCATGTACGAGTGCAATTTTTTCTATAGCGATTACAATTAACACTCTTTCCATTAGTGAAAACCGCATTAAAATCCGTTGCGTAGTTTAAAAAATCTAACCGTATATACAGAGGGATAGCGGGAAGCGTCTTTGTTTTTGTAAAGATAGAATATACAGTAAATAAATAGTAGATTTGGTTGTATTTAAAAGTGATAAAAAAAAGTATACCTGAAATGGAGGGATGGCGCGAGTCGGTGAGGCGCGGGCTGCGCCTGGGGCGGCAGAAGAGCGGGCGCATGTCGTCGCCGTCGATGGGACGCTTCTGCACGGCGGCGTCGGTGGCGCCAACGAGCCAGTACGTGTGCACCTCGCCCTTGCCCTTGATGAGCACACGGCCGCGCGGCTCCACCACGTACCCGCCCAGCGAGTCCAGCGCTCGCTTGCAGCTGTCCGAGATGTGGATGCGCAGCGGCTCGCCCGTCGACTCCATGCGCGACGCCGTGTTCACCGTGTCCCCAAACAGGCAGTAGCGCGGCATCGTCAGCCCCACCACGCCTGCCACCACCGCGCCTGCAACACAACAGCCTCTTCACTCACTGCGCCCCTTTTTATCAACGTGTAATCCGCAGTCCAACTTACACTCTCTATTCAATTGTGCAAGGGATTTTGTGTAAACTAATTTATAACCTCAAAACGTGAATTATCAAACATTTATGTTAAATTACAAAACTTAAAAATTTAAACTATTTATAAAAAAAAAATACTTTTAATTTTTTAAAACATTTATGTCAAGGGGTTTAGTGAATGTGGCATTTTACGAAAAAATGTATCTAAAACACAGAATCCGTCGTTTTGTAAATTCAACATTATAATAAATCAACATTGTGGATCCTGAAGAAAAAAAAACATAAAGTAGGTACCGTACATACCCGTATGGATGCCTATTCTCAACTTCAAAGTTTCGTTCGGTCTGTGCGATATCTTATGACTTTTCACCGCGTTCAATAACTCCAGAGCCATAGAAGCTATGGCGCCAACATGTCGGTCGTTATTGCGTATCGGAAGCCCTGACACCTGAAAAAAAAAGTCATGCTTTTTAAGAATAAAAATATTTATGTAAAAACTTAAACAACGAAAAGAATAGTGAAAAAGACAACCGTTCATTTATCTGCACAGCAAACTAAGGTCTGAATATCGATGGAGACTGCACATCCAAATGTAAGTTTTATGTCGTGTTTTTACTTTAACTTACTTTGACGGTGAAAAAAGAAACATAGCATGGCCAAAAATATTAGCAAACCCGCATTGATTACAATGGCGGACTTATAAATAATAAATCTTAAAGTGTGAAGGTTTCATTAGCACTTTATTAACAGAACAGTGATGCTGGCCATTAAAATGAGAGAAAAAGAAGGGCGCATCATTTTTTTTGCACTAACTTAACTATGGTTAATGCTAAAAATGACATTTGGTACTATTTCTTTTTCATAAAATGGTAAAGTAAATTTTTTGCATTATTTACAAAATTTGCATTATTTACTAAATTACTGAAGCTGCTCTCAATATTTTCTTAGACAATTGTTAACCAGGCAACAACATTTATGCTTTAATGATTTTACTTTATAATTAATGACAACATATGCCTTATTCACGAAAGTCATTAAGAGGTAGGAAATAAACAATACTCACCACCATATAAGCATCCCCGATAGTTTCCACTTTATACACGTCATAGCCTCTAATGATCCTGTCGAACACAGTGTACAGATCGTTAAGGAAGTTGACGACTTGCAGGGGCGTGCTTTCCGCGGACATCGCCGTGAATCCGACGATATCGCTGAAGTAAATTGTCACCGAGTCGAACGACTCGGGCTCAACGCCTTCGCCGGTCGTCAGTCGGTGCGCCACCGACCTGCAACAACCATGTTCATGTTATAACATTACCACATTGTTTTGGTCACTTATTTTCTGACCTATTTTCGGTTAAGAGGAGTCACTGTTGTCGTACACCTGAAATCCCAAAAATATATATTGAAATAAGCACCTTCAAAAGAAGTAAAAGTACTGCCAAATATCCAAGTGAGTCTTAATGAAAACCACAACTTGAGAAGTTAAACGCCTATTAATTTGGTAATTAATCAATTAATTTCCTGAAAAAAGTCATATACTTCGTATTGACCCTAATAAGGGGTGACTTTAAATAAAGATTTCACTGGGGAATATTGTTTTGTCTGTAAGTCAATGTTTCTATTATTATTATTTTAAAACAAATCCAATATGATGTAAATAGTACACGTGATGTACCAAACTGTATATTAAACAATAAATTGAAATTCTTACTCTGTTTTGTAGGAGATCCACGCATATATGTTATTTAAATAAAAAAAGATAAAATGGTGAATGTTATTATAAAATTATTTACTATCAAATTATGTGCATAAAATTTTCGTAAAGTAATAATGCTAACTAAGGCTTACTTAACTACATTTGCACAAGCATGTTACAATTTACAACTGTAAAGAAAGATTTATAAAAACTTTATAGATCGTATTCAATATTATTATATTGAAATATTATTAAAAATAGCATGCTAATACTATGAGCCTACAAATTAAGAGTGATCCATTTGTAATCCATCACCGCCGCAAACCGATCACCGCAAACCAAGCAAGCTAGCTACACAAAACTTAGTGCTGGTCCTACTTTGTATGACGAAGCGAACAGTATTTGCTAAATCATTTAGGGACACTACGCGATATAATAAATTATAGTCAATTTTTGTAAAAATGAAAACAAAAAGTAAGCATCGCTAATGTCTCTATATTTTTTTTATATTTTCTGCATTTTGAGTTTATTACAAAAATGACTAAACATTGAGAAGTTACGTCACAAACAGTACTGGTGATATTACGTAATGTACAAGAAATTTTTATATTGAAATCAAATATTCTAAAGATCTTTACTTAGTAGTAATTTTTCCTTATTAATACAGTGCTAATTCAAAAAGCTTCAAAAATTCAAAAAGCTATTGAAGAACAAAGCCGTCATTGTACTTTAAGTACACATACATAAATCTAACAACTCTAACAACGAGTACGATGAAAATTATTTAAATTATCATCGATCTATTCATAAAAACTCTATTTCTTTGAAATTAAAAATGTAGGTGCAAAGAAATAGAACCAGGTACATCCCCTATCCAAATCTAGATTCGGCAATTAGAATTTTTTGTTTCTTCTTTCAAATTAACTTCACAAATCATTGCATCCAAGTGTTGTTTGTGTTAATATTAGCCTGCCTGCTACCAATTCTACCAATTATTTTTTTAAAGTTTCAAATTTATTAATTTAACATATGAATATAATGGAATAAACGATAAAGTAATAAAAAAAAAAAACAATGAAAACTAAAAGTTTATCAAATAGATTTCGACATGTATTTTAAGCGATTTCGACAGGTATTTGTGCAAATAAAGCGAGGAGATGCGCGCGCGTCAGTGAACATTATACTCTGACAGTTTAATTTATTTGGATATTTTTAACACAAGTTTCCCAATTTTTCCATTTTCTTTACATTCCTATTTCAGGTCTACTTCGCATATAATCACTGCTTGAAAATACTAAAAATTCTCGTTCGCTTCGACATATGTGTAGCGTCGTGTTACTACGCCGTGAGTCGCGCCTCGCCTACGACACGCAAACCGCATTAACTACAATCACCAGTACGGGAGTTAATTACCTCAAAATATTTTCACGACATTTCTATAATCGATTCAACCTCCACATCTGGAAAAGAACACAAGTACAACAAAGTGAATACATTTACATTCATTTTTTTTTTTGGTTGTACCACTGTTTTACATTGAGTCCACGCCAAAATATTGACATAAATTTTTGTTATTTTTTTATTATTTATTTTCTCATTAATAACTCGTTTTAAAAGGTCCGCTTTGACAGCTGCAAAACTTAGAATAAAATGTCCGCTATTAAACAAACAAATTACTACTCAAATTTCTTTGTAAATCTATTCAGTTTTTATTGATCCTTTTTTTTGTTTTCACACATTAATTGTGGAAAATCATGCTGATTAAAATAATTGAAACACTATGTAACATGACGTAAAGATGTGTTTTATTTAAAAAAAAACATTAGAATAAAATTAGATTTTACCGCACTTCTGTCAAAATGGACGACTTCAAAAACTTTGTATCAAATTAAAGTGGTGTAATAATTAATTTCTTATTGTCACCTAATACACGTGTCGAGTTTAAATTTAGAACCAAAGTTCGATTCGATTTGACAAAAGGACAAAAAAGGACTAAATGTAAAGCAGTGCGCACACAGCAGCAGGCGGCCAGGCTCGTGATACGGCTTGTTGTATTTGCGTCTTCTAGTGTGCGTGTACACACCACCACATCCTCATGTTAACACCAACATTTATATCCATTAGTAACGAGAAATCAACCATTACATTACACAGCACATTTACATTGATACACAAAATGAGGAAGGTGAATTATTTTTTTATTTTAAAATACGCGTTAATTTTAACGACAGCGAACGTAGCGAAGGCGTCAAAAATTTATGAGACACGAATTATAAAATTTTATTGCAGTTTACTTTATTTTCATAGACGCCAAAAAGACGTTTTCTCGTCTTGTTTTGTTAACAATTTCATTGGCCAATAGCAAAAGTTATAACCACAATATATAGTAATATAATAGAGGTATCAAATAATAACTTATAATAGAAATATAATAAGTGGAGAATCACAAAAACAAAATATTTTAGGAGATTTAATTTTAGTGTTTTTTTTTTTTTTGACAAATGAAAATTATCAACCAATTTTTGCACACTGAATCGTAAACCAATTGCAACTGCCAAAATGAACCTTTTAAAAATGGAAATGACATTTTAATAAAATCCTACAAAATATCATAGTTATCGAAAGTACCTTCCCCATTGTACAGATCATTCGTGAAAATTACACATGCATTGTACAAATAAAACTAATTAGTGAAGCTGGGTTAACAACGTAACATCGACAAGTGGGTTTTTGCCGAGACTGGACGTCGTTATGGTAGTCACACACAATTATAAACGGGACTAAATGTATTCATGTTGTACCATTATTGTCGAATAATGTGCACTTATAAGTGAGTACTCACTTGGGCAGCATCCTGTGCAACAAATCTTCTGTCTTCTGTTTCTCCTCGTACAACAGCCTCGTTCGTTCGTTGACTAGTTCCTCTAAATTGTTGGCGTACTTCTCCATCATGCCCATCATTTGGTCCATTATGTTCCTCGACCTAATAACGACGAGAAGTAGGTTTAAATGAAACAAATTCAGTCCAAAAAGATTTAATAGCAGAAGCAGAAAACAGAGCCAAATCTCTCACTAATCTCACTTCTAAGGTGTCTCCGCAAAAATCACGTAATTTTCGTCACAATGCACTACTTTCCAGGTGATAAAGAATGATGTGGAACTCACTTGCCAGCCTTCATCTTCTTGAGCGCAGCGCGCACGGCGAGGAAGTCGGGGCGTTGCGAAGGCTCCTCGGCCCAGCAGTCGCGCATGCAGTTGATGATGTAGTCCTCGCAGGACAACGCGCGCGTGTCCGGCCTGAACACCTCTTCGCCCTCCGGTTTCGGTCGCTTTACGCGCTCCACTATGTCTGCGGAACCCATACACGATAGTTTTACTCCCCTCGAAATATCTGATAGCATTGGTATTCTCGGTGTGAACATTTTGATCAAAGTGGAGTTTAAGTTTCATTTGGAAAATATGGCTACACTGGTTTAAAAAAAAATTGGCGTGTTGAACAGTGCAAAGCGGTATTTTAAACCAGAGCAGCACCTTGCTCTCTACAAGGGCCAGATTAAGCTCCACATGGAATACTGCTCTCATTTCTGGGCTGGCGTTTCGGGGTAGGCGTTGTTCCAACTAATGCCTACCCCAAGTTTTTACCACTTTACCCCACGGACGAGAGATCTTTGGAACTATCTCCCTTCTGAGATACGTGTGGGATTCTTCAAGCAAGCTGTAAACAAGCACTGTAACTGTAAGCGAGTTTACTTGTTCAATTTCACTAGGTGTCAACTAAATTAGTCTAGCTAAATGTTTTCAAGCTCCTAGTATAAAAAGCGTGTTCAACGGCCTTATGATCACATCAATAAGAGTATTTTCGACTAACATACCTAAGTAAAATTCAATAATATGAACGGATTTTACGATTTCCATATCAAGAATAGAATAGAAAATCTTTTCTGCTGCATTATCCAATTACCTTTTGGCTCCAAAGTGGTGAGTCCAAAGGGCCCCCTGCGCGCTATGATCTCGTAGAGGATGATGCCGAAAGCGTATACGTCACCCTTTTGCGTGCCTCCCACCGTCCCGTTCGGGTCGTCCAACTGTCGCAGCAGCTCAGGCGACTTCCACAACAATCCTACCACATTAGAACAAATCATTTAGCATAAATATGCTTTTCTAAACCAGTCTTGAAATAAGCTGCCAATTCGAATTGTTATATAAGTTCTTCGCACATAGTTTCTTAGTAGACGGTTTTTATATTATAAAATAAATAAACCTATTTTTCAAATTACAGCTTCCTAGACTTAGTAATTTTGGCTGTGCGTTGATAGTCAGTTAGGATCAACGTTCCTATAAGTATATATTAACATTTTAATAAGAATTTCCATAGAAACTTTTAATATATACTAATATAATAATGTTGGTGGTGTTTGTTGTATGGTTAAAGCGTTCATGTGTTAAACTCGGAAACTACCAGTTAGATTTTAAAAAATCTTTGATATCTTTGATTTGATAGCCTAATTTCATTGAAGAAGGTTATGTATCATCACGCTAATGGATACGCGAATAGTCACGGGAAATTGTAGTTTTTGATATTTTGTAAGTGGGAAGATATTTTAAGCAATTAGAAACTTAAAACTCGTTAAAAAGTTAATATGACTTTTTAAAACTTATGATGGACTTACCTCGATAATGTTGGTGTTCACCTATAAATTCATTTTCAGCGCTATATCTTAATTCGTGGAGACCAAAATCGGTAACCTGCAAATAGTATTAATACTATTAATATTTAGTAAAATTTGTCTTTTATAATTTCTTTATACATTTATGCATTCATAATGTCTTTAATACATTTCTGACAAAATAAAAACACGAAAATGATCTTTTACCTGAAGCATCCATCTTGACGTAACTACACAATTCGATGATTTGAGATTTCCATGGAAAATTAATGGCGAGGAATGAATAAATATCATACCCTGAAAGTGAAATATTATTACCTTATTATGGAACATTGTACTTTATATGACATATTATTATACTATCCGGAAAAGTCTTACCTTAATGAGATCATGAACTAGTGAAGATATAAACATGTCATCCAGTTTTATATCTTCATTTTCGATTATATCCTGAAAACGAAATAGTACAAGTAATCTTAGGATAATCTGTAAAACACTATGACATAACTGAAACGATAAGAAACAAAACTGAACTGAAACAATAAGAATAACACGTCTGGCGGCAGTTACCAAATTGAGTAAATGACGCCAAAGCCCAATTCACTATCTCCTCCTTAATGCCTATGTTTTAGCATACCAAGGTCGGCAGCGTATTTTCAGCATCTGTAGCGTTGCTTGTGAGTCGTCACGTAATAAACGTCAAAGGCAATAGAAATGCATCACTTACTCACATCACTATACCACTCCATAAGAACTGTAATGGGCATATTATATACTACTAGATCATCATCATTATCATCAGCCTGTTTCTCTCCACTGCTAAATGGCCTCTCCCAAGGCTCGCCACCAAGCACAGTCCTCTGCGCTTCGCATCCAGCCGCATCTGTCCAACTGACCGCAGTTCAAATTCGTGGCATTCACTCGGGAACTCATATATATCCCATTGTTTATCCGATCTGCGACAGACAGCGATTTTCAGAATTTCCGATCCTATCCACCAAAGAAACTCCGAGCATAGCCCGCTCCATAGTAAAGCGCGTTGAGTGACTGAACTTGTGTACCAGTCCTGCCTTGAGAGGCGACGTATCGGCACCACATTATGTTATTTTATTTTTTTATTATATTTTATGTTTTTACCATTTTGTTATTACCAGATTACTAGACGTATTAGTATTCTTTTAACTTTACCTAATATTTAAGGTAGTACCAATGAAATATATAATTTAATGGTTAATAATTATTCTTTTGACTAATTTTAAATAGAATCTTTGCAAGAGGGCGGGCAAGTGAGAAAGCAAGAGGAAGGCGAAATGTATACTGACATACAAGCTCCCCTTGGCGCAGTAGTCGGTGATGAGGAGCACTCGCAGTGGCTCCACCACGGCGCCGATGAAAGAGTTCAAGTTGTCGTGTCGCAACTCGCGCAGCAGACGCATCTCCTTCATCACCTCGCGCGATATGTCCTGGCGGTCACATAAATTACATATATTTTACTACTTCATTTGAAACAATACTCGGTTATATAGTTGACAAAGAGGCTGAGCGATAATTTGGTTTAAATCATCAGAGGTACTTGGAGTAAATAACCTTTCGTATCTCCAACAACCTGAATCGTACAAAAATTGCAGTATAATGTCGACTTTAAAGAAACCAGTTTTTTTATTACCCACGAAATACTAGATCACTAGATGCAATCAAGATAAAGTAGACTTCTTTGTTACGCTTGAAAAATACCTTTCACAAAGATATTGGAAAATACCTGCTAAGGATTTTCCAGCTGAAATTAATTTTGAGGCTATTTTGTTAAGTATTTGGTATTTAGTTTACGATAATGACAATACTAACTTTCTTTTTAGAGAATTTCAACTCCTTTATCCGAACAACATTCCCTCTATACTGAGCCGTGGTGGCAAATATTTGGGGACAGCATCTGCTCTCGCAGGAGATCCCACTCGCTAAACTTAACTGTAAACAAACACACAAATCATCAGAAAAAAATTGTAATAATATATCTGGAGGAAGACTCCTCACATAATTATGTTTTTAAAATAAATTTTCAATCTAAATTAACTAGTATGTCCATCATCACAAAACTGTAGATATATTGTGCTCAGATAACCTGAGATCTTATAAATTTGAGGCAGACTGTGGGCGTTTGTAAAGATTGATTATGATGATGATACCTTACTGGGAGACCAGACGAGTCCACTGCTGAAGTAGCCAACGATCTCGTGATGGTCGATCTTCCAGAGCAACCCCTCGATCTCCTGTTCGATCTTCCACTTGCGATAGATGCTGACGGTCACCACCAGTGCACAGAAGAGTGTGACCGCTAGAGTGCCGGCCACCACCAGTGACGTGATCTGAGATTCGTCCTTCGGACACTTCTCGTTGAGGAAACCGCACGACGGCTCGTCCTCTGGCTTAACGCTATCCGGCCAGTCGATAGGCAAGCGCGGGTTCAGTTTGTACTCCTGACAAAATCAAAGTATACATACAGCCATATTTCGAATCGAATCGAAGGCCTTGGCTCCTAGCCAAGATGCAAACACTTCGTTGCGTACTTCGAAATCGAATAGAGAACGCTAAGAGAAAACTTTGTGATTGGTCAAAATTTTATTACAACAACCAATCACCAAACAATACAAGGTGAATTGTCGGTTTTCTGTATAGTTTGTCGTAGGTATGGTACTATAACTTTTCAGAAAACCAGTTTGTTCGAGAGGCTGGAAGTCATTAAATCTGCGCTCTAGACTATTTGCAATAACCCTTGAAATCAGCTTGTAAATATAGCTCAAATGGTGATGGGTCTATTTATCACTCTTTTTGAAGAACAGCACCACCACGCCCCTGTTCCATGCTTCTGGCGTTATACCGCCGAATAGGATGGCAAAGTTTAAATTTATACTTAGAATCAAATCAAAAATAAATGACGAGAGCGTGAACTGACCGGAAACTGTTTGGAACTTTGCTGAAAGTGTCCGACGGGTATCATGGAGTATGAGCAGTTGAATTCGTCGTCGCTGGTACTGGTATTTGTCGGCTTGAAGGCGAGCACCGAAAAATTTCCCTCGGAATCGGCGCGTTCGTCCAGACGAATCGACATACCAGATATGCCTGTAATATAAATATTAACTTATTTCTTATTGTGTCACCACCATACAAATCGATTGTTGGTTAAATGGGATTAATCGTTATCGGTCCTTTCACTACACATGATATATGACATGACAACCCTACGAGTACAACGCGCTAAGGAGATCGTGCGTTCGTGCGCAATTATAAGTTTCAATTTTGCTTGCAGGCGGCTTGGCTCTGGCGAGTGTAGGCATATTTTTATAGCTAAACCTGACTTTTTTTAGAGTGATCCTTCTGTATGCTAGTATTATTATATATTCTGTGGCGATACTGACTCTTGAAGGGCGTGCTCTCGATCATCTTGGCGACTATGCGGGAGCCGTTGGTGACGACGGCCATGAGGCGGCGATGGTCGATCGGGCCGCTCTCCGCCGCCAGCAGCGAGTGAAGCGCCGTCGCGTACAGCCGCACCGAATCGTACAAGTAAGCTGCGTAGATAGATACGAACTGAAATGTACCACCAGGCGACAAGTCAAAACAACGCATTTATCACCCTAACTCAAACTGGCCATAGTGGGAGGCAATTCAGAAAAGTGGGATAACAAAATCGAGGGATACTGTATAATACTGTATAATATTCATTCAAATTCAAAATTTAATTACACCATGACTCGATAGCTAAAGGATCAAAAAAATTTTACATTCGAATTCGTTAGATAAATACATATTATATAATACACTCAAATAAAATATTACTCTTAAGATATTTTTATTAAAAATATTACTCGTAAATATATCACGTAAAACATAAGGCCGTGTCCACGACACAGCCACGCCCATTTTTTATTCATATTACACAGATTTTAATTCATATATAGAAACCAATTTTTAAAGTTGTTTCTTCTCTCTAGCGAAACGACATTTTTGCGGCAGCTAATAAACTCAACTAAAACGGCAGGTACAGCCTTTTTTACCCGGGTGAACCTCCCGAAAAAAATAGAACAAAATGTGCAGACTTGACTAAATTACTTACTAATCTACTCGACTAAATTACTAGCTAATGCGAACTAGCCCTAACTCATGCATAACAGCACTGTGAACACTCAAGACTGCACTGTGCAGTCGCAAGACACAATTTTTAAAACTTCTTTAGGCAGGCTTGGGCAGTTCTCAGTTCTGAATTGCCCCAGATGCTAGTAATAGTCGGTCGGTGGCTCACCTTGGTAAACTTCTTGCCGAAGACGTCGGGCTCGTGGAACTTGAAGGGCTCGAGTGTGTTGTAGCGGCGAACACGAGCCGTGAACTGCTCGTAGCTGCCGGCCGGCTCGGACGAGACCACCACGAGCAGCGACTGCGCTCGCTTGCGGAACTCAGCCGTGTTCGGGCACACCACTTGCATGCCGCGCTCTTCCGTCTCTGCCGAACATTACTATATAAGAGACTAGCTGTTGCACGCGGCAAAGCAAGTGTAGTGTCGTGTTTTTAATAGTTATCCATTTATGTTTTCAAGTTTCTAACCTCAAAAAACAAAGACTATATTATTATACAAAGTTATAATGTAGTTCTCCCTAAATTAAAAAAATGCTACGCGGTGATAGAATAGCTAGAATAAATTGCCGATTTTAATTTTCAAGGAATCACAAGTAAAATTGAAAGTTTTCAGTGAAAGAAGAAGTTGGAACGATTACTCAAAAAAAATGTAAAATTCGAGATAGTTTAGTGAGATAGAACGCGGTAACGCGAGCCGCTTTTACACCTAATTGTTCATGCAAGATTATTTGTATTTGACTCATGCCAATGTCTAAAGTTGCCTGAATTTCGCGATATGTCACATGTCGATCTTCCTCAATCAGCTTACGTACGGCATCAACGTCATCTTGGGTGACTAAAGTTTTTGGGTGACCTTGACAGGGATCGTCACAGAGCTTGACACGTCCACGTTGAAATTCCGTAAACCAGCGATAAATTGTGGTTTTAGATGGGGCTTCATCACCAAACGTAGAAAGCATCCGATCAACACACTGTTTTTGTGTTAAACCACTTCGAAAAGTCATAATAAATCATTGCTCTTGAATTTTCTCGAGTTAATTCTATTTTCACACTGACTTTACAAGTTCGATAAGACTTTGTGACAAGACCGCGTTCTTTTTAAAAAATAAATAAATGGTATTCGATTAATAAAACCAAGGAGTTTTTTCGATTATAAAGACTTTATTACGCCAGGAAAAATGGAAATATTCCAATCCCGATACTTTTAGTGCAGCCCTTGTATAAGTTTAAAGATGACAAAGCAGAAGGCAAAGCTTATAATTACAAAGGCACAGTTTTATATAGAGATGGATAAAAATGTTAAACACTCACTTATAAGATATTTCAATGCTTCCTTTGGCGAGTATGTCATCATATCTACAAATATAACCATGTACTCTCCCTTGACGAATAACTGCAACGATTCCATGGCAGACATCATATCTATTAGGCCGGATGTAGAGCCCAGAAAAACATAAACTGAAAATTACAATATTTATTTATAGAGTACCTACATACATTATAATTATGTGTATTTCCTTTCAACCAATCCCTTAATGCAACACGTGCCAAGCAGTCAGTCTATTTGTCTTATTCTACGACTAATGTCTCTTCATGATGCTATTACATGTTTATCATAGACTTTCTCTTGTTTTCCAAATTACCCATTCAAATATTAGACATGACTATGTACTATTCCAGCAGGCAATAGTCAAATATCTCAAATATTTTACTATAAATCGAGAAAGCCCATAAAAGTCTCAATTTTTATGTTAAACGTGTCGTGTTTAAACGCCATCCTACTTATGTTCTGCTGCATGATCTATCGGTGTCTGTATTTCTAGTTACTATTTATTTAGTTACAAGGATTACTAACAGCTAATTGTATTTTTGTATTTTGTATATACATGAACATTTAAGAAATAATTTGACGTGTAAGATAGCGATATACTAATAGAGCAGTGGTACAATTAAAAAATAGCAATTTTACTTTACATTGATGGAGTATTTTTTTATGGCCAAGTACTCAAAAACTTCTAAGAGAAATAAGAGAGTTAGTTTGTCCTTACTTCTTGTTCTGTTTTTGGTCTCCTGTATGAACTGGTACCAGAAGCCTGGCGCGCAACACGCCATTTTCTCCTCGCAGCATTTGTACAACTCAATGACAGGCCGCTGATGGTTGACGGTCATGTTGCTCTTCTTGGCGTGGTTCTCCAACGTGAGGGCCACAGTCACCCACGGCTCCTCGTATAGTATAGAGAAACGGTTCCATCTGTAGTAGCGCAGGAGGGATATCACCGACTTTGTTGCCTGAAATCAATACAATCTATACTATACCGTCAGTCTTATCTATACTTTTAAAATCGTTTATCCTGACTGACTCCTAGACTTAATAAGTCTAGAAAGCTGAAATTTGGAACATATGTTTATTTTATAATATATAGGTTGCTACTTAAGTTTGAGTTTTGATTCTAATATAGACTACTGAGCGAAATGAGTGATTTAAAGGCACGAGACATAAAAAAATTTGCTCTCGTGTTAAACATACAACTTCTCACCTCAACAGCGAGAAAAGCGTTACTAGGTCATCTTTAGGTAAGAAAACCAATTAAGACAATTTTTACGTTTATTATAACTAACATTCACGTAGCCAAAGTAACATAAATTATAACTAAATTAACAAAAATATTAAAGTTGAAAGTAAAATTACTGGAATTTGTAAGATAAAGGTAACAATTTTGATCGGAACTGTGATGGTCGTATTATTTAGTTGCGTGTTAGGTAAGGGTCCTCTCTCTATGTTTGTACGAATGAAATAATTCGTACGAATGAGGATATTTTTCACGGGATTTTTCTGGAAGAAAGCTAAGTTCGGCATTTGAAGCTTGTTCTCTTAATTCTTCTGGAGTTAGACCATCACCACTGGACGAACTCATTTTTTTTTCATATTTACCAAAACAGTACAAAAACACCAAGACCTAAACCTGAACCTGAACCAGTCGGCCGACTCTAGTAGGTATGGGCTGGATTATAAATCAAAATTAATAAAATCAAAATTTTATTCCTGTGAGTTAAATCGCGTGTTTAAATTTCGCATCACGCTCAAGAATAGATTTTTCTGTGAGTTTTTAGGCACCAACAGCACCCTTTTCGTGCTGGAGAGGTGAAAAAGAAATTTTATATCTTCACACGATTCTTTCAGTCGCTTAAATAAAATCAAATCAAAAGTAAAATAATATAAGAATATACCTGTGTATCAGGTGGCTCGAGTCTTGCAAAATTTGATAAAGTTGAAGTTGTGTAATCAGAGCATTTCTGAAAAATACAAAGGAAATAAACACTAAAATATTCTCATTATTGAACAACACACAAGATTTATTTACCGAACAATTTTATTAACAAACAACTATGGTAACTAGTGACTACTGAGCTTGTATTGAAATAAAACTTACATAAGAGACCATGGGTAGATTTCTAGATTGTGCTATTATAGCTTCAGTATTGCACCGACCCTCGGGACCGAAGAAGGCGACCACGCCAGAACAACTCATGTCTGTTAGCAATCGAGTCGCAGTAACGGTGTCGCATCGGGTGTCGTTCCATTCCAGCAAAAGTTCCACATCTGGCAGGATATCTGTTCTGCTATTAATCTGTAAATTGTATAGGAACAAATAATATATTTATTAATAAATAATCGACGATGCGTTAACGTTACTGCGATTAAAACTAAAGGAGAGCAAATATTTTAGTTGATGAGTAATATTTTCTTACGAGTCGTTTCTAGATACAGTTGTGTTAAATTAATTGGGGCTTTATTGTCAAGGAATGTATCGTTGTAGGAATGTAACTTAACGAAGACATATACCTCAACACATAAATATTTTACTAAAAGTTAGAAATAAATTTAACTAAACAATCTGTTCGTACATTTAAGTTTAAAAAGACAATAAAATAATAGTTCCATAAAATAAGTAATGATCTAGCCGTTTTAACAATGCATATGGTACTACAAAATAAGAACATAAGCAGTCACAACCTTAAGTTTGCAAAAACTATCTAAGATTCTAAAGTAGATACTGTGGAAATTTTAGGTGACATTTTATAATCTATCTTGAAAGATATTGGTTAATATATTATATTACATTAATTTTTATAAAAAACCTCAGTAGCCATGATTTTGTCACAAATGCAGGGTCAGAGACCCAGCAGTTTCCGAAAATGAAATGACGAATTTTTGATAGAAAGTCTCTTTTTTTTTTTAACAGAACAATGGGCATATATTGTATTCATACCGCATTGCATTGTACACAAACTGACAAGACGTCTTGCATTTTGAACGAGCGAAGAAACAAAACTCCCAAAAGTTTGTTTAATCAAACAATTTGTTTGTCTATACTAAAAATAACTACGGAAGTGTACACAATAGATATGAGTTTGTGTTGGTCTCACAAAATACGCGGCTGGCATTACACACTACAAGTAACAGGGTACGATTTACATATGTACATAAGGAACAAACATCATGGATTCCTATTTTTAGCAAATATTAATGTCGGTGATATTATATGGCATTACATTCAACTTTAAAATCGTACAAGGTTACAAGTAAAGTTGCGTGACACATTAAAACACAACACGTGACACATTCGTTGATACGTTAATTCTCTGGAAGGAAAATTGAATAATTATCACATTACAAATGTCCAACCAGTAGGTAATGTTACATGTAAATAAATACATATCATATTGCGATTAGCAGAATAGTTGCTCTAGGGGAGTAATCTGTAATAATATTATATTATAATTTATTATAACACATACCGATGGCATAAGAGACAGATGTGGTATGTACTTTTTTTTAAAAAATAATGAGTTAAATACACAAAGTCTATCGTAACATATATTTTGTTGTGCGCAAAAATGGTAAGCGTCCCCGCCTAGCGATTAGGATTAACTAATAGCTCGAGTTTGGTAACTTCTTTAAATGGCCTAACTAGTTAAAATCAAACTTTAAAGTCTCTATACTGCTAAATTTACTTCTCTGCACATAGGTACCACATCTGCGTTCTATGCCATCGATCGATCAGATGTTACACTTCTGGGCACAGCTGTCTCTCCTTAATATGTGAATGTGAACGTTTGTATTTCACTGTGAAATAAGAGGACTCCGCAAGTCTTCAAAAATTGGTAGAAAACCAAATCTATTCTTAAGCGTTAGAGCAAGTGATCGACTATAATATTTAAAAAAAAAGGGATTCTAGATGTGTATGCGTTATCTAATAGGGTAACATTTCAGGGACATATTATACCTACATATTATACAAATAGTGGTGTACTATAAACTCTTCATACAAGAGTGATTCCAGCCAGTTAGAATACAGCTAAAATTAAGTAGCTTAGATTGTATATTTATTTATTTTTATTGTGTAAAATCATCAAGGTGATTACTGTCGCCAATCGAGCTGCCAAGTTTATGCTTGCATTTAAATGTAAAAATAAATATGCAAACCAGTTCAAAATCAACTGACTTGCAGGAATCACGTAACAGTTTAAAAATTCTAGTAAGAATGATAACTGACATCTTCTAGCGCCATGGTCAGAGCTCCCGAGATAGCGAGCCCTTGCCTGTCTCGAAGCTCGCCCTTAATGGAGGGCAAATATCCAATAGTAATATTGAATTTCTTGGCGGCAAGCGAAGGCCCGGCTAGCAGCCCCAGCGCCGCGAGCAATAGCACACGCACGCCGCGCCACATGCCGCCGCCTTCACCGCTTCACCCACACCTGGAAACGCAACATTAACAACGTCAAATTCAACTCAGTTCAAACACTGTATACTAAGTAAACTGCGAACAAGACCAAGTATGAAATTTCAATATTATACCAAAGTGAATGAAGCGCTAAGCCCTACGCGTGGTCCGACGACTTAGTCCGCTCGATTGAATGAAGTTATATTTTCGCTTTTGAAATAAAAACATGATTTGACAAAAAAAATAAGTCACATCGTCTAACGTGGATTGATAAAAAGTAAGAAAAGTTATTAAAACAAAAAAAAATCATTTATTAAATATCCTCTGAGTTTTTCAGTTGAAAATTAATTTCTTTCAATGGAACAAAGAAGTTGTTATTATTTTTTCTTCTTTAATAAGGTCACCTAACAGTATGAGTTACCTAATTTTATTAAACTAACTGCAACAATAATGTAAACAATATTTAATACAATATTTGAACTTTTTATTTAAAAACGACACTAATTTTCTTCACGAGAAAAGAAACCAGTCATAGCTCATGTTAACATATACTTTAATGTGTTTAAAACATTCATCAGATAATTAGTGAAAAGTTTACTAAGTACATAGTGCAATCATTTAAAAGCCATACTAAGGTAGATAATGCACAGTGGCGACAATGAGCGCATCTATTTCTGTAACTCAATAAAGGGAAGTCTTCCTGCAGCGCGTTTTCCGCCCTCAAATGTAGGAATTACTTCCACGCTGTCAAGTAAGTAATTGGCTCACAGCCGGTGACCGATTAGACCAATTGACGTGCCGCTGTTTTGACAAGACACTGTTGTCTTTTTATGCGAACTTACTGCAACCATATAGGCGAAGGCCCGTCCCGCCCCATGCCTATGCCTCGAAGTCACAGTTGCAGGTGACTAATGGCAAACTGTCGCATCGCCGACAGCCTCGTTCGCCTCAAGATAACGTCAGAGATAAGACTCTGATGCTATTTTTAGATGATTAATAAAATAATCTCAAATACACCACAGTTAATCGTTACACCTTATATATTACGAAATAAAAAAAGAGAACAATTTTCACAACTAAAATATTATGATGAGGGCAGATAACAGTACTCGCTTTGATCAATTAAACGTACGGCTGTAGAGAAAATTACCTATTTTACCGGCTTACATTTGAGTGCTCAGACAATGACGCCCGTTTGTATACCATCAAGTCGACTACACATTTACCTAGCCACACATAACTACATACTATTAGGACTATTGATATTTGCGCAATCTTCACTGTACGTATAACGACTGTTTGCAGTTGTACGATAATATTGAGATATATATATATATATATATATATATATATAATATTGTTTTGAATAATGTAACTGATGTAGTATCGGTTTTATCCACTTTTTTGATTCCCCTTCAATAGACGGAACATAACATTTAAAGCGGCCATCGATGAAAGTGCCGAGTTTATTTATTCTTTATACGAGGGCTGCACTAAAAGTATCGGGATTGGAATATTTCCATTGTTCCTGGCATAATAAAGTCTTTATAATCGAAAACTCCTTGGTTTTATTAATGGAATACCATTTATTTATTTTTTAAAAAGAATGCGGTCTTGTCACAAGGTCTTGTCGAACTTGTACTCGTAAAGTCAGTGTGCAAATGGAATTGACTCGAGAAAATTCAAGAGCAATGATTTATTATGACTTTCGAAGTGGTTTAACACAAAAACAGTGTGTTGATCGGATGCTTTCTGCATTTGGTGATGAAGCCCAATCTAAAACCACAATTTATCGCTGGTTTACGGAATTTCAACGTGGACGTGTCAAGCTCTGTGACGATCCCTGTCAAAGTCGCCCCAAAACTTCAGTCACCCAAGATAACGTTGATGCCGTGCGTAAGCTGATTGAGGAAGATCGACATGTGACATATCGCGAAATTCAGACAACTTTAAACATTGACATGAGTCAAATACAAATAATCTCGCATGAACAATAAGGAGTAAAAAAGTTGTTTTCCCGATGGATCCCGTATTCGCTCTGTGAGGAGCAAAAAGCGGCTTGCGTTACCTGGTGTGTCAGAACTTTCGAGAGATTCCACGGAGGATCTTCAAATGCTGTATACAGAGTCGTATCAGGTGACGAATCCTGGATATACGCATACGAAGCCGAAACAAAAAACCAGTCACGAGTTTGGGTGTTCGAAAATGAGTTGAAGCCAACAAAAGATGTTCGTTCACGGAGCGTTGCAAAAAATAGTGGCCACGTTTGTCTCTAAAACTGGCCATGTTGCGACTATTCCTCTTGAGGGACAAAGAACTGTCAATGAAGAATGGTATGCTAACATTTGTTCGCCGCAGGTCGTCTCTAAACTCCGTAAAGAGAACTGCAACCGCCGCATCATCCTCCATCACGACAATGCGAGCTCTCGTACCGCCTACATAACAAAAGAGTTTTTGGAGCAAGAAAACATTGAATTATTAGACCATCCGCCGTACAGCCCTGACCTAAGCCCGAATGATTTTTATACTTTCCCCAAAATTAAGAACAAATTGCGTGGTCAACGATTTTGGTCACCTGAAGAAGCTGTAGACGCCTACAAAACGGCCATTTTGAATACCCCAACTTCAGAATGGAATGAATGCTTTAATAATTGGTTCCATCGAATGGAAAAATGTGTCAAGTTTCAAGGAGAATACTTCGAAAAACAATAAATATATTTTCCACTAATAATATTGTATCACTTCCTTGATTCCCGAAATTTTCAATGCCGCCCTCGTATCCAATTTCGCGATGCAAAAGAGTTAAGAGTGACGCAACAGCGAGATGCCTGCCAACCCGGTATTTTCTTAATTGACCGATAATAAAATATCAATAAAAAATATTCTAGCTATGTGCCAAACCTGTAGTGGACTAACCATACGACTAACCTGTAGTCGGATGGTTCACTAGCTCTTAGAAAGAAGGAAGAAATTCACACATACAATATCTCTTTGTCCACTTTTTATATATTTAGATCTTTAGGCCGAATTATGAAAATAAATAACAATTGTTTGCTTTATTGTCGTCTTGAAATATGTGATGTTAAAGCCGACATTGGGCCTCACCTCGTTTCCTCTTTTGTACCACAATTTAAGGAACTGCTTCCCGCGATTGTGGTTTTATAATTATTGACGTCAATTTTAACAAAACAAGAACGATTGACATGGTCTTATAATATTTCATTTGTGTGATGTCACCTAGATGTCACGCCAAAATAATCATAAACTTTTAGACTAATTAGCGATTTTATTTACCTAAAGAAACCAAAATAATGAGTTATGTACCTACTTATTTATAACCAGAAAATAAACTTTTTATCTAGTCTTGACTAATTAGGTAATTCAGTATAATTGTACTTGAAAAAATATGAAGTAATTAGCGAATTTCTCCAAATTCAAATTACCTAAGTACTAAAACTTTTAAAAACCTCTTCTTAAACAATCCCCTTGATATTTTAATTTAAATAATCAACAAAATTGAATCTTCTATATCTTAACAAATTCCTTTGTCTTGAGAACATTAATTATCTTTTGATATGGAACCTCCAAATCCCTTTTCAATAACAACAGGTTGAATATACTGATAAATCTGTGCGTGCGAGCTATGTTAAGCCGATAATACACATGCTTGTTACTCGCACAAAAGCATGCCAGTTACTGGTAAGAACGGAACGAGATTCTGGCATGTGTATCGACATTCTTCCCGTAGTTCGCGTGCAAAGCATACCAGGAGATCGCAGCGCGTTTGATTTTTTTTCTCGCGAGGAAGTGGCGAGGGAGACTCGCATGCCAGCTACAACCACGCAAAACACTTCGTAACGTGTTTGCTAGTAACTCGCAGCCCTCTTGTCAACATCTTTTGAAGGTTTTGTGGTTCGTCACTGGCATGAAGAAGTTAATTTTGTGTATCGCGGCTTCACGGAATGCCAGTAACCGGCATGCTGTTTTACCAGCATCTGGCATGCCATTTACAGGTATGAGTACCCGGCTTTACAGGTATATAGCGAGCTGGCTTACTTTGGGTGCATGAAATGTACATGAGATGTGACTGCATTAGATCTTCAAAGTGGTTTTAATAAATCTTATGTTATTAAAACCGTTATGTTACGTGTTGTTACGCGTGTATAGCGAGTTGACTTACTTTGGGTACGACAATTACTTAGGTGATACCTTCAAAATTTTTTAAGTAAACCTTCCTAATTAACCTTCTACAAACAAATTCCGATGTATATTGTACATATATCATGGTAAAGTAGACATATTTATGAATATTTATATAGGTATATATTCTGTAAAAAAACATATATCAGAAGGGGAATGATCCAGTGTAATGCTATCGATCCTAGAGCCAATGTTTACCCGGCTGCCACTCCCTACCGCACCCATCCCACGAGACAATAAAAATCGACCACCCTCTGCCGCCGACACACTAACACTACACAATATTATTATACCAATTTCATTACTTGTAAAGTATGGTACATAAAGTGATGGTAGATAGCGAAAGTAGTTCTGTAAACTGAGATATCATAAGTACTAATACTATGGATACATAATAAACAACACCTGTTATATTTATATTGTTATATTAATTATATTAGGTCGGGATAAGGATTTTTCGTATTTTATATACAAATTTATAGCGTTTTAATTCAAAATATATCCAATTTTGAAATTGCAAATTAGTCGAAATTAGTCAAATTATACTGAACTTATGTACATAATGCGCACATCAGACTTATGACCAATCTGAGTGACGAATATGGGTTTGTGCAGTTTCACAAAGGCTGAATTAAATTTATCTAAAATCTCAATCCAGCATTGGAACCCAGTGACGATGGATCAGCCATGACACTATCTGAAGCGCATGATGCGCATCAGATTAGTCTAGTAGTTATTTTGATTTAATTAAAGTGAATAAAAATCTAAATAAAACATGTGGGTGTACAAATTATTCAATGATTTTTATTCAGATTTAACATCAGTGGTGAAATTTTAAGTATAACCATCGCAGCACACATGCATTTATTGCGAATTTGAAAATGTATACTGTAGAAAATCTAAATCTAGTATTAAGAAAGTGTTACCTGCTAATGCTAATTTAGAAAGATGTTGCCACTAAATACCTATTAGTGACATAGGGCGTCCAGTCTCCCCTAATTGTAATAATTTGTGGACTTTTTTAATTACTGACAAAGGAAGTCAACAAGCTGATACAAGCTGAATAAGATTATACCAATTGTTTTTTTACTACACAAAATTTTTATACTAATAAGATGAATGTCTCTGAAAAATGTTAAAATCAGTGGAATTAAATGGGCAATATTGCATTCAATAAATATTAAAAATATATTATTAATATTTTAAAAAAAGTATGATTCTGGGTGGCCAAAAAAGTTGGCATAATGTGAAAGCATAAGCGAAAAATTCAAATTAATTTAATATCCAACTTTAATACCAAGATCTTTAATGATTTTGAGATGAATAATGGAAATAAGTTAAAGTAATTTTTTTTATTGCACACAAAAAAAAATTACAATTACAAAGTTTAGGTGCAATATAAACTTATTCAAGTTTTCAAGATTTCAAGATCAAGATCATTAAATTGACTTCAGATAGTTCATGTAGTTCATGTAAAACCCTCTTCATGCAAGATGTTTTCTACTTATTCCTGCCTATGATTAATTTCCCTCGTCATACAACTTGGATTTCTTAAATCTTAATACTTAGCGTGAATGATACATATTTTTATATATAAATTTTTGCTGCCGATATAGTCCTTCTGGGACAGTCTCTGGAAGTACTCAGAGGGATTTTGGATAGCCACGATGGATGGATCCTAAGGCGCGTAGGACTTAGGATGAATTTAGATAAGACGAAAGTTATATTAAACAAGCAATTCCTAAGACCTATTATCATAGAGGATGTGACTCTTGAAGTTGTGCAGGATTACATCTATTTGGAACAAAAGATCCAGTTAGGCAGGAACAACTTTAATAAAGAGGTTTACAGAAGAATCTGGCAGGATAGGGCTGCATTCGGGAAGCTATGTCATCTGTTCTTGTGTCCACTGCCGCAATGTGTGAAAACCAAGTTATATAAACCATTCTGCCAGTCATGACATATGGTGCCAAAATGTGGCCTCTCACAGCAGGACTGAGCCACAAGTTTAGGGTCACTCAGAGGGCTATGAGCTATGCTCAGAGTTTGGTGGATAGGATCAGAAATTTTGATACCTTGGTTTTTTCTGGTAGTCTCACTAAAATGGTGTTGGATCTCAGCTTTCAGATTACATTCTGGACACATCTTAGGAAAATGATTTTGATAACTGATAAGTGTTTAAAATAAATTTAAATTATCAATGTTGAAACTGATGACCTCATTTTTTACTGTTGTACACCCAGAATTCAGGGGATTTAGGTTGTCCATGTTATGATGAGATAATTTGTTGGCTTGTAGAGCTATGATAATGCTTATATTATCTTGATGTTGTGAGGCTTAAACAAAATGTCCATGAAGCTACATATCACCCTTGATTATATATGATTATACATAATTACTTTGATAACCCAAGATGTTCAGTCATTTCAAAATATAGAAAAAAAAGATTATTTAAACTAAAATAAACAGAAAATTGTAGAATATTGGTAACTTTACTATAAAAATTACAAGTATAATATTTTTCTACATTCCATTTAGTTAAGAACATGCAGAATTTTGTTCAAAGTAAAAAGCATCCACTTAAAGGATGTACATTTTTATAGCAATATGATATTTTTTACAGAAAATATAATATATATACCTAAGGCAGAGAATTTAGTCCAAAATTTGATTTAAATACTTGACAAACACAAAATATGTTAAAACTTATTACATAGTTTTAGGCATTGGTCATGGAAGTTCAACACCGATTTAACTAGATGTTGTTTGATTTATGGCCACTATCATTGTTTGAAGATTGTTAAAGGAATCCAAACATTGTAGTTTACGGGTTGGGCAATACTTTATTCTTAGTTTTGAGAACTCTTTTTGGTTATGAGGTCAAATAAATTAAAAAGGGGCTAATAATATAAGGACAATATATTAAAAAAAACCAGAGTAACGATATATTATAACAATACAAGCAACTGGGTTTTAAGGTATTCCAACATGAACATCAAATAAATTAGGAAAATCAGTGTTTAAATTTTCTTATTTGGGGGACAAATTACATTTAAATTCTAGAGTATAAAGAAATAGTCTGGAGAACAAAATTCATGATTTAACTTGCACAAAAAATTATTAATAAATTTTTCAAACTCACCATAAAAATTAATTCCTTCCACCAGTTATTTCAAATGAAAAGTTCATATTAATTTTCACTTTCATCACAACAGTTTCATACAGTTTATATAATTACTTTGTGTTTCATTTTACAGAGAACTTAGTATTTACACTTAAAAAATATTTACAAACGCGTCAAGCCTCAATAGCACAGACGGATTCTAAAAATACTTCAACACGATAAAACGGTTGAATGTGTTAATACATAAAGCAACCAACACAATGACAACAAGTAAATTATGTAGATGGATTGTGTGAATCCGGATTAACTGCTATAGCAATTATTTGTTACCTAACTGCACGTAGAAATTTACGCTTTACATTTTAAATTACAAAGACATAATTATAGTGAAAAATAATGCCGATAACATAGTTCTAAGGTAATTTATAAGATATGTGTATGTTGCTATTTAGATCTATTTATTTTAAAAATCACATAAATTATTCGCATGTCTTTCAATTTGTTAAATAATAAATATTCCAAAAACTATTTTACGATTAAAAAATATTTTTAACTATTAACACTTTATAGAAAGTAAGTCACACAAAAATATATTTTTAGTTTTTAAATACACAAATATGATAATTTTTAACGTAAAGAAATTGTAAAAGTTCTAAAAGTTCGATAATTCAAAGCTTTATCATACTACGCAAAAACTCCCCGTTTTTTTTACATTTACTAAATAAATATATTATATATAATCACAAAACCACACATAGAACACACCAACATCACTTCAATTCAATTTCATTCCAATCCAATTCCATCTATCCATTCTATCACTTTACCAATCCAATATCCCACATCCCATTAATCTTTAACTATATACAACTACTCTGTGTCATTTCTTTGACAGACCAACCAATGACCATCAACAACATCCATAAATTATGTAACCCCATGGATCTAATATAATAAGGATTTATTACTTAGAGCTAAAAAGCGAGCCGAGCAGGATATGTAGTAGAGAGGCTATATGTCCCTTTCTAATAAGGTGACAATAAGTTTTTTTGTTATGTGAGACAAATATAAATGTAATATAATATAATAGTAGTAGTTTCTTATAAATATATTTTTTTTAATTTAAATATGATTTAACCAACACTTTTACCGGTTATAATTTTCGCATTGTCCATTTCAGAGATTTTTTCACTTTCGCGGATGTGAATGCGGATGCGGATTCCTGAAGGGTCACATCCGCGGATGCGGATGTTTAAGGTCTTATATAAATTTAGTATATGAATGAAGAATTAAAACTAGGGATGTTACGTCCTCATCAAATTTACTATAATTTGTAACAAGTTTACAAATTATTCGGTTGGTTATACTTACGCATTTGTAATTTGTTATTTTGATTGATTTGTAGCGAACGCAAAGAGCGTTCAATATAGATACTCTTTGCGCGCGGGTTGGAAAAAGAGGATAAGTGTCATGGGTGTCATACTACTATTGTCGGTTTGGTTTTGTTCGGATAGAATGTTCTTTTTTAGTTAATAAGTATTTTATTGTAAATAATAAATAGTCATTCTATTAAATTGTAAATAGAGTTTGGTTTTTAACAATAAACCACAGATTTTTGAGAACATTGTGGTTTTGTTGAAGCAGTGACATTTAACTTTGTCTGTAGACAAACTTCATTTAACTTCGCCCAACCCAAGAATATACTACTCTGAATTTGACAATTCACAATAAATAAAATATCTTACGAATTACGCGAAACCATTACATATTAATTTTCCTAATATTCATTCTGTTCAGTGTTTAACTTTTAAAGGAATTTGTGGTCTGTAATAAAAAAATCAAATACAGTATAAAAGCTCGTGTGTTAGTAATTATACGATTCACTTTTCATTACTCCATATTTTATTTTAACCAAAAAAACGTATTTTTCTTTATAATAACCTGGAACTGAAGCAACAAAATGGGTAAAGGATTCAATAATTACATGTGTAAGAAATTTTTCCACCCTGCGTCGAGAGATAATTTGAAAAGAGTAAGTGAATACAATTTAGTATGTTTGTCATCGATGGTTTACATACTTACAATGGTTGAAACAAAATAAATACATATTTTCATTTAAGGTATGGATGGCAGAGCAGAAAACTGAAGCTTATAAAAAAAAGCAAGAAGAATTGCGCGTTCAATATGAGAAAGAACAAGAATTGCATGAGAACAAGTGAGTATTAGAGTGCTTTTGAATTGAAACTTCTTTGCGCACGATGAGAGTAAAATTTCAAGTTAGAATATTGTGTCACGCTTCAGTGTAACGATCACGTAACGCTACTTGTAACTTTTCTGCATGATATATGCTGCTTACTATAGGTATATTTGATTGACAAAGAAGTATCACTTATGAGACGCGTACCTCTACTCTATACATGTGAATGTTTTTTACATGTCTGTTTACACTGATTATAATAAAGAGAAAAAATTTGATTTTTTGTATTTTTGTAATGGATAAACTCAAAAACGACTTACCAATTTTAAAAATTCTTTCACCTATAGAAAGCTACATTATCACCAAGTAACATGAGCAGTATTTTATTTTCAAAATATCTAGAGATCCCTATGAAAATTACAATAATGTAAATAAAGGACATTAATTGTGTCATGATATTAATCCTTATACAACTAAACAGTTTCATAATCAAGGCTGATGATGTACATGTAAATTCCTCTTTAGATTATTCGAATCTCACCTTTTGTTTAGAAGTTACGAAATTTGCTTAGAAACTATAAAAAGCTAAAAATAAAAAAAATGCTGCAGTTTGAGAATACAGCCCTACGCTTAGTATTTCAGTTAGTTAAAGACTAGTGGATTACTGGTCTAATAATTTTAACTTTCTTTTATAAATATACCACCTGACTTAAGTATACTCTTATTGTTACAGGGCATTATTGAGTAAGGAAAGTAAAGACAAATTAAGTTTAAACTTCATGTATGAGCCACCTCCAGGTGTAAAAAAGGAACGTGAACGAGAGGACAATGAGCCAGAGTATAAATTTGAATGGCAACGTAAATACAATGCTCCAAGAGAAAGCTATTGCAAGGGTGACAATGAAATCAGAGACCAGCCCTTTGGCATTCTGGTTAGGAATGTCAGATGTATTAAGTGTCATAAATGGGGTCATATAAACACAGGTACAATACTCTTTTTTTATTATTTCATACAATACACTTATGTAATTATTGCAATTAGTGCCAAAACTAATTGTAACTTGACAAATTGACACTTTGTAAGCTGCATTAGTACTGACAACTTTGACGAAAAAATAAAATCCTCATCTGTCTTGGTGTCGGTCAATATTCCTTCAATATTTGTCAATGTTTTTTCAATGTTCTTTATTTAAATTTCAGACAAAGAATGTTCAATGTATTCCTTGTCTATGGGTGAGGCGAGAGCATTGCAAGCATCTACATCAGCCCCAGAAGTTGAAGATGAAAAACCAGATGTGCCAACATTGATGCAGCAAATGAGAGATACCGGATTAGTGTTGAAACCTGGAGCTATGCCGCTCGCCGCCACTAAGATCGAAGATAATGACACATCAAATCTTACAGAGATGGACATCATAAGTCAGTTGACAAAGAAACAAAAGAAAAAATTGTTGAAGTAAGTCAGTTTTTTTTTTCTCAAAGGTTTAAATCCGTTTGATGAAAAAATCGTTATGAATAAATTAAAGTTTACTACATCTAATAACAGTTACATGGATATTCTTATATATTTTAAATGTTCATTCATTTAGTAACAGTAAAGATAAAAGTGATTCTAGTAAGTGTTTTGCCGATTCACACCTGCATCACTATTGGTATGTCGTTAAATTTAGACAATTTTTAATAGTTTTATAAATATGCTTTTTCTGTAATTACCTGAAAATTTATTTGGGGGTACAAACGAGATTTGCTTTGTTATCTTATTATTTTTTTTTTAATTAACAGGCTACAAAGCATAAGCCTTCATGCAATTACTGCCTCATTATTTATGCATTGACTTTTCATACTATTAAATAAATTGTATCTTGTTTTAGGAAACTGGAGAAATTGGAGAAGAAGAAAGATAAAAAGCACAAACATAAGTCTTCTAAGCATTGAGAATTTCATTGAGTTTTAAGTTATAAATGATAAATGCAACATATTTTTAATTTTCTTTTCTTTTCTCTATATTAACAGAGAGAATATCTAATTTTGGAACCCATGATACTTAAATGGGAAAAAGGCTCCATTAGCAATTTTACTTATTTGTATACACCTAAATAAATTTTTAGCAAGCCTGTTCTGGTTTAAGACCAATACTCTTTAAGATTTTATTCATTATACAATGCAAATTCAGAATCTGTAGAAACTATATACACACATTAAAAAGCACTTATGTATTATAAATAAAATTCATTTTTGGTGGTTTAGTTAGTCCTTTAATATTTAACTATAAATGAAAACATTGTGTAATTTTTGTTCTTCAAAGTATAAACTAATAAAACAAAGTCAAAATAATATTTGTGTTTTATACATATTATAGGAACAACACAAACAATAATACCAAACAACTTACATTCTGTATTTTCATTTGTCTTAATTTGCAAACATCTTTTTGTTGTCAAATATCAGTAACAAATAAATTTCAATATGAAAATAACAAAAATGATATAAAATGTTTTATATATTTTATAAACCATTAATAATTTACGAAATAAGACAAATAAATACTTACAGAACAATAGAGACATCTGAATTAAGTTAAGACAAAACATGAGCTTTAGTGCACTACTTAATAAAAAGAGTATTATTTTCCCTCTTCTTGGTAATTTTAGGTCATTTTTATCACAGCTTCAATAAATTTCTCCCATAATTAATACAATATTTTACATTTTAATCCTATATTTTTACATAAGTTTTATTATCTATTTCTATAATATCTTGCCTATCGTTTCTCTCTTTCCAATGAAGATATAAGACTAACCCTATTATTACAGCTATTATAGCTGCCAGGACACATACACTTTTAAGAATTACTTTACTCGGTGTTACAAACAACTGAGCCCTCCACTGTGAGGGGTCATTAGGAGGCGAAGGTATGACCACTATTTGTGAGTTGGGAATAATTTGAGTCCAACTTTTAGAATAACCGGAAAGTCCAACATTTAATGTGTCGACAAAGTTTGGTGTACGATCTAGACCAAATATTGAGTATGGTAGTTGCAATGCATAGTATGCAGACTGCGACAGCTGTGCACATACACCAGTCCTGTATGTTCCTTCTTGAGACCATGTCTGGTAGCCTATTTTTGGACCAGGCAAATTGGTACCTGTGAAACAAACGCAATTATTAGTCATAGACATTTCAATGTGTAGCTTTGTCTAATTGGGTATTTTAGAATAGTCTAAATATGAATTCTTAATTTAAGGCTTACCTAACATTAGAAACATTGAATTAAAAATATGAATTGGTTATTTAGATAAAAGAACAGCATTAAACTGTTTAGAAAGAAAAAAAATCCACATTAATTTATACACAATCAGCAGCAAGAAAAGAAACAGTAATCATTAGTATATAATATACTTTTACATATGGATAAATAAACCTTTATTTTAATTTGATTATAGTTATTAGTCTTTAATTGAAATTTGTTTTCAAAATAATAATTTCATATATAAAATTGAATTGAACTTTGACACTGATAAAAACAAATAATTCCTCTCAGTATTGCAACAAAGAATGTATTAATATTCATACTCATTACTGACTGATAAAAAAAAGAGGTCTTTAGCTAGGAATTGTCCCCAGTAGTAATGTCATAGGAATTGCCTTTGTTTATCTTGCAACCTTTGTGTAAGGTGTTCCTTTGTTGTTAGTAGAACAGTCCCTTTGTTGTAGTAGAATAGTAGCCTGTTTTTGTTATTTCTAGTTCAGAAATGAAATTTGAAAAGACTCAGTTGCAAGACAACTGAAATCAAACCACCTTAGCCTTCACAGCAGCCCAGAGTTTGTCTCACTGAGCTATGGCGATCTTCACTAGAGCTAATAACATTAAAAAGTATATTGCTTACCAAATGTGACTTGTCTGTTATACAAGGTCCCATTGATGGTAGGAATTCTTGTATTACTCAACCCAGTAACCACAATTACTTTGATAAAATTTGTATCATATTCCAATTCATTCTTAAAAGCGTGCATTGTGTACAGATTTGTTGTAGCATTTTTCTTTACAAATATTATATCCAATACTCCATCCATATAAAAATCGTAAAATGTAGCCATTACAACATCATCTCCAAATGTGTTGAATATTTGCCACTGAACTTCAAACGTTCTATGGAATCTACATCCTGGTGAATTGCAGGCGACATTATGTAGGAGAAATGTTTGCGTCTTGTTATTCTGAACTGGACTAAGAGTCATCAGTAAATCGGGATAACCGTCCATGTTGTAATCACCGCTACGCATTGTTATAGTGTCTAAGTAAATCTCGTCTTTTGGTGGCACAAATCTCCATACAGTACCAGCTCCATCGTTAAAATCAATCTGTAAATCATGCCATTGTTCATTGTCATAAATAAATATTGTGCTGTTAATACAGTCTGTATCAAAGCAAACAGGTATAACTAAGAAAAATTGTCCCGATAGTGCCACATCAATAAACAATGCCTGTCCATAAATTACCGAGTGACCAATAAGCAATTCAATGCTGTTATTAAATTTAAACCCATTGGAGTCTTGACTAAGCCAAACTTCAATATCTAATTTTGTTGTCACCAAAAGATCAGCAGCGTCGTCATTATTGATATCTAAAAAAGAATGCGAGTGTGGAAGCTTCAATTCTTTTTGCACTGATCTAGTCATGATAATTTCTTCAGGTGCTGATCTAGAGTTATTAAACACCCAAAATACTTTCTTATTGTTTACATTCACACCAAACAAGTCCAGAATCATGTCATGGTTGTAATCAATCACCAATGGCTGTCCAACAGTTGTAGCCTTTATGACGAGAGCATCTGAACATGACAAATTTGCCATGCCACCCCACAAGATTCTCACTTCATGTAAATTTGAGGGTATACTTTTTTTCACTTGAGTAGTAAAAAGTATGTCCATGTAAGCATCACCGTCATAATCACCGGGTACAATACTCGTCACAACGACGTTATCATAAGTACATGTAAACAATGATGGTCGCAATAAAGGCTCCTTATCATAAGCTAAGAATACTTGTACAGTAGATGAGTTTTTTATTACAAAGGCGTCTGTTAACTCATCAGAATTGAAATCGCCAAAAGCAGCTATGACTCCTTGAGTGTATTTTCCAAATGAACTAACAGTCATATCACTTGAAGCTAAACTATGTGCTACTGAAATTATCAAAACACAAATCCTAATAGCAGACATGTTAGTTCTTAAATTTCCTAAAATAAATTCTATCCTTAAGAATTATATATATCACATATAGAATGGAATCAATACATAAGGTTTACAAATAAGTTCATAATTGCTAAACTCGTTTGGATATTCCTTGGCCCTGAACAAAACAAACAAATCACAAACAAACAAAACTACCAAAGAGCATTATAATCACTTCATAAAAAACTGAAAGAAAAGTGAAAACTACAAAGATAAAGAATAAAAAAGTACAGTATAATATACATATGTCAAACATAGAACACAAAAATATTGACAAAAATAATTCTATGTATCTACTATTTATTGACAATATAGAAAAAATTGTATGTATCTACTATTTAGTTTGTAGTTTAACTCAAGAATCCTGAAACTTTGTTAGTTATATGCATTGTTATCGTTGTGTTGTTGTTAATCATTTGATCATCGATGATAGTCACCAAGTAGTCATCTACCATCAAGTAGACTTTCATCTTCTCTGTCAAAATTTACAGAAAATTGATTTAAGTCGACATAATTTTTCTTTGATTATAATTACCAGCCTTTTCAACAAGAAATCTATGTATGTCTCGACAGAAATACAAAATAATGACAGCACTCGCTAGAGAGTATAATGTTCCTTGAATGACAGTGTGGTAGACTTTTTCAATAAGTTCTTTTGTTTGGCTTAAAAGTCTGTCTCGTTTCGTTCTTCTGGATTGGATACCGACATGGATCTATTATAATTAGGATTTATTACTAGCAGCTAAAAAGCGAGCCGAACAGAATATATAGTAGAGAAGAGAATAATAGTTTTGCAGCAATTGTACATAATCATATCCACTAACGCTACAAATTTATGGACATTTACCGTAATGTCACTTTAAAGGGATACCAGTAGAAAATAAAATATAAAATAGGCTTGAACAATTAATATTAACTTTTTGTAATTTAAGAATATATAACGAATTTAATGTGATTATAATATGTTGACTTAAAATTTATTAAAATAATTGAAGTACAATTAACATACAACTGTTACAACTAAGATTTTTGAATCTAAATTTTTAATCAACTACATTTTTTAGTCTGGCAAAATGAAAGAAAGAGACACATGACCTCCGCTTGGTTCTCTCATTCTGCCCGGATTAACCTCTGTATAAGGCGCAATGAAAAATATACTTTAATCGTTGGTAATACTGTTCATTTTCGTAAATGCAATTTTTCCAACGTCCTTGCATACAAATTACAGTACAGCAAGGAACATATATAACTTACTCTCTAGCGACTAGCGAGAGCGAGTATGTATACGTATTGTCAAGAGATGCCAACTTAGTAACTTTATAGCTAGATCTAGCTATTTTTTGATGTCGGGCAGCTATTAATCGTACAATTTAATGAAACTTGTAGCTGAATTTTTTAACTACTTTTCTAGCAACTTTTCACATGACGTGAATACTTTCGAGAATTCATAGTAGAACACACAAGGTCTCGAAAGAAAAAACTAAACGCGACGCTATGTCTTGTCTTTCGTTGCTACATTGTAATGCAGAGGTAGAGAGGTTGTTCTCTTAGATGAATTTGGTAAAAAATAAACAAAGAAACCGAATGAATTTGATAACACTAAACTCAATACTCTGCATCAGAGACTCTCTTAGGAAAAGTGGCCAATGTTGCTATAATTATGTTTTGCCTAAAGACGTACTTTAAAAAATGGGTACAGTTGAAAAATACTCTCAATCAAAGAAAGATGCTGAACCCCAGCCATCGATATCTTCCTCTGAAATTATTTTAATTGATTAATGTAATGACATAGTGTAACATTATTATCTAAGTAAAGGTACACATTAGTTGTACCAGATTTTTGTAATACTCTGGTGTAAATAAAAAATGATTGTCATAATTTGCCATTTTATTGTTACCTATCTACTAACTACTACGTAACATTTAGCTACTTTTAGCACCTTTTTTGGGTAATAAATTCTGGCAATCTAGCTACATATTGCAAGATGTCTAGCTACTAGCTAAAGCAAGGAATATAGAATATAGTACTCTCTAGAGAGCTAAAGCTAGCGGTTGGCAACACTCGGTCGGTTCGGTATAGTATAGTAATTTTGTTTGACTGGATACTGGGTTTTTGTGGGTGAATATTGAATTTTGATTGAATTCATACATAGCTGATTTGAAGTTTGGAGAAAGCTTTTCAAATAGAAGTAATATTCTAAAAACTTAGCGACTAGAACCTAGTTTTGGTAGTAAATTTACACCAACTTTAAGAAGATTATTGTTGACAATGGCCGATGGTTTAATTTTGAGACGCAATCGACCAGGCTCTAAAGCTAAGGTACAAATCTTGTTTCTTTATTTATTTATTTTTTATCTTAGCAAAACAAATGTTTGAAATGTGGTAGGTACACATTATTTTATTTTTAGGACTTCTGTCGCTGGCCCGATGAACCTTTCGAGGAAATGGATAGCACCCTGGCTGTCCAGCAATTCATACAACAGACTATTCGACGGGATCCATCAAATCTAGAAGCAATTTTAAAGATGCCTGAAGCTCAAGACGAGGGTGTATGGAAATATGAACATTTAAGGTATGAATGGAATGAAACCCTTTTGTTTTCAAATATATGATCCTATTTAAAATGATACACACTTAACCTGTGCTTAAATCTATTTTGTAGACAATTCTGTATGGAACTAAACGATCTGGCTGTCCGATTACAAGGAGAATGTAAACCTGCAACATGTACTCAAATGACAGCTACTGAACAGTGGATATTCTTATGTGCTGCTCATAAAACTCCAAAGGAATGCCCTGCCATTGATTACACAAGGCATACTCTTGATGGAGCTGCTTGTCTTCTTAACAGCAACAAGTATTTTCCTAGTAGGTAAGTGGAACCATTTATTAGGTTATGTCAATTGTTAAAATTGCTTCTAGATATTGTTACAAAAACAATTGCCTAAATAATTTCAGTGCTTAATTTTGCTCCAAAGCTGAAGTTTAGTTTCTGTTAAATTAAAGTGTAGCCAATGTGACAAAACAAGTACTTACCTGTGTAATCAAAACACATTATTATTAAAAAAAAATAACAGCTCTTGTTTTTGAAAAATCATTCTATATTGCCCTTTTTGGAGGTTTCAGACATGTAGAAATCTTAATTATTATTAAAAATAAGCTATAATAACCCATTTGAGGAAATCCCAGCATAAACCATCGGATTATGTCTATGGATCTCTTCATTTCTGACTAGATCTCAAAGATTAAACCTTAGCATAGCCCTTTTGTAGCTTGTTGAGCTACAATTGAGTAATTTGGAAAAATTGTAAGTGAAATTTTATTTAATATTTAACACTTTCAGGGTGAGCATCAAAGAGTCTTCAGTCGCAAAACTCGGTTCTGTTTGCAGAAGAGTGTACAGAATATTCTCACATGCGTATTTCCATCACAGAGCTATATTTGATGCATTTGAGAAAGAAACTCACTTGTGTAAAAGATTTACATATTTTGTAACAAAATATGCAATCATATCAAAAGAAATTCTGATATTACCAAAACTTGATGATGAATATGAAGGTTTGACTAAACCGATTCCTCCACCGGCCGGTGAATCAGAAGCATAAAACCTTAACAGTAAGACAATAATTTAAGATCTTGAAATCAAATATATATAACATTCTTATGGTACATATTTTGTCCTTTAAAAAATATAGTGCAATTATGATTCATTTTCTAGTTATTCCTGATTGTGTGATAGTGGTTTTTGGGGTGAGTCCACCAGGATCCCCTGACTATATCCCCTAGGGGATCCTGGTGAATAAATTTTTCTATTTCATGCTATGCAGTTTCTAGGTAATGTATGGTATCAATATCCTGTATTACTGTATAATAAAGTATTGTGATGGCAATTTATTTTTCTTCTACCTACATAATCTACATTCATGGTATTAAGAAAACCACATTGTGCTGGTATAATTTTTAACATTTACAGACAAAGTAATGTCACTGTACCTAGAAATCAAAGGGGCAGTGACATTTTACATCAACACGCCATAGCTTCTTCAGAGTGCAACTGGACCCAAAATATTTTATGTTATACTTATATAATAATCTCTGTCCATCTGGAATAATCTGTGGCGTAGCTTTCCCTAGATGTCCTCCGTATCAATGTCCATTTGGGTTCTACTATATTACAAAATAGCTGGTTCCCGCGACTTCATCCGCATTGCAAAATAAAAGATACACTGGACAAAATATGTCAACAATTACAACCAGGAATGTTGCGGATGCCCATTTTTTCCCATCCGGAATGCGGATATGGATTTTTGAAGGCTCACATGCGCGGATGCGGATGTTTAAGATCTTGTATAAATATAGTATATTGTAACGGGTGATAGTCGGGTGTGACTATGTCCCCTTACTCACCGACCAGAAACAGTAGGCAGAGCACGAATCTCAGGGCGCCAGCCACTGAAGAAACCTAAAAATCAGCGGGAAAATAAAATAAAATAACGTCGTGAGCTACTACAATTTATTTTAAATATATTTATACACCAAAAAAAGAGTCCTTATTCACTAGTCTTATCCTAATCTTATACCTAAAAATATTTACAATTATCGTTGGTGATAGCACGATTGACCGACCTTCTGACGATGTACTTCACTAAACGGGTGCTGAGGAAAATCACAGAATGAGGGTACCTTATAAGAAGGCGGCCGTCGAGGCTATGCGATGCTGGAGGAATGGATTGTGCCGGGTGCCTCACAAACCGATGCCACCCTCCGCACCGCCGACCTCCGAGATAGCTGGGCGACCCGACGAGTAAGATGCGGCGTTCTCTGACCGCAGTGGTCAAGACAAAAGTATGTCTTCTATTATTGCCCCTTGTTGCAGGCGGATATCACCAGCAACACAAACGGCTCTAAAGCAATATCGCCGCTCGCTCAAATTAAATACTCTTTTCAGACTTGGAAAATAGTATTACCCTATTTTTCATGTGACAATCTGTCTTAGCTTAAAAATACGTCCGTTCTCTATCGGAGCCGGGGATCAAGAGTCCGAATTATTCTCTTTTCCCTACTACCTATTCATTCGTAAATATTTTTCTTAATTCCTCCTTCACCCTCATCTTGCAGAAACTATGTACTTATCTTTTTGTGTCTTTAATCTACTGCCACGTAGTACCCGTCTAGTGCGTCAGATGGCGCCAGTTCATGATTTTCGATCTATCAATGCCATGCATTGTCAGGCTGCACCGACGCGCATCCTCCGCACTAGAGGGCGCTAATAGGGTATGTACACTTCACATCACCCATGCGGACTTGGAGAATTTTCTACGTTACAATATGAATGAAGAATTACAACAATGATAAAGTAATAATTAACATTTTAATGAAAATTAGTAAAGTATAATGCTCCTATTTTTTTTTTTTAACTTCACTTATTAATTTTCATATTAGTAAGTGAAGTTAAAAATAGCAGCATTATACTTAATAATAAAGAGTAATATTGTCGCCTTTTCTGATTCAAGGCGGTTACGCAGAGGTTCGTAAATTAAACCCGCGCTACTAAATAATTGTTCGCTAGGAACACTGCCTGGTGGAGTGGATGGTCATTGTCACTCGCCATTCGCCGGCCCCGCCCAATTTCTTTCTTCTCGCGACTTGTATTACATCCGCATTGATTATTGCGGATGCGGATGCAGATGTCCAAATCTATGCGGAAGCTCCGCATTTGCGGATGCGGATGTGAATATTGGCAACATCCCTAATTACAACATCCATTACTTCAAGGTAAAGAAAAGAAAATAAAGTTTTGAATCATTTATTGGTGTTTGTTTTAAAAGGTCTTTTTTGCCTATAATGTTTATTCTTGTTATTTGGCTGTTGTTCCCTTTGCCAAAATTTCTTTCCTTGAATTGATTGGTACCTGTTGAAAATAAAATTTATTATGGTCCATTGACAAACAAAAATACAATTAGTCTCGATTCTTTAATCGGAGCAACAGGAAAAAATCCCGAAGCTGTCGGACCATGCAGTCTCGGGGAAATTGTCATTGTCAAAGATTTGTATTATTTTTTTTTGTAATGAATAAACTCAAAATTACTGGACCAATTTAAAAAATTCTTTCAATGAATGAAGTAGTCAATGAAAGCTAGATAGTAGACTTTGCAGTATTCATTGTATTTCTCCATGATATGTTTGATAGTATGTATATGGTCGAGGGTAGAGAAGTCGCTTCTAAAGCCAGTCTGTTCTTTTGGTTGGTTCTCTTCCAATACATTGCTAATACGGTTAAGTATTATTTTTGAAAATATTTTATAAAGATTAGGCATTAAGCTGACCAGTCTATAGTTATTCATATCGTCTTTGTCACCTTTTTAGTGTAGTAATGTGATTGTCGATGAAGACCATTGGTTTGGTATTCTCTTTTTCTAAAATTTCATTAAACAAACTTGTTGTATTACTGACATTTGATATATTATCATCACCAGGTGCTATTTTTTTGGGATATAATTGCATTTATTACTTCACTTTCTAGTATAGGTGCGACTTCTTCTTCCTCCTCTGACATGACTTGTATACATTTGAGCCCTCAGGAGGAATGATTAATATGTTACTTTTATTTGATAAGCAAGCAGGGGATCCTAGCGGGGAACCGTGGCATATATGTCGATCCCCCGAGGGGATTCTAATGAACCAAGGAGTTCACCAGGATACCCTGGGGGATTCAGTTAGGGAATTCTGGTGGACTCACCCATCAATTATAACTGACTGCCTTGATAAAATAAGTAATAATCTAGACCTATAAGAATAAAGCGAGGAATGGGCTCTGGCATTCTTTATACACATGAAGATACAACAGCAAACATTCTGTTATTTCTTAGTTCTTAAGAGAGATGCAGACCAAAAGCTAGACTAACTTAGTTTAGCTTTGTCATCAGACAAAGCACAGTTCTTCATACTTTGTCTTCAGACTACAAACTAAGTTATAGAAAGCCAAGTTAGGTTTGTATGTCGATGGGCAGCTACACAAGCTAAGCTAAGCCCTTCCCACCTACCTTGTCACCCCTTTCCCCTAGTGCTGTCCAGTGTCTTGTGTAGTTTTGTCATGCATAGTCGAAGGACTATTACAACTTAGCAAATTAATAAAATATACAAACCCAATTTGAGATGTGTCTAAGCCATCAATTGCTAATAGTATATGGATTACAGGTATTTTTCTTTTAACTACAATTGTTTCAAGTCCATCAACCTTAGGTTCCCAATACTCTTCAATTCTGAAAATCAACAATAAGTATTTTATATAGTATAGATTAATAGATTAAATTTAAAGGATATTTTTTATATATTTTAACTATTCTATAATCACTAACATACAATAGTGCTCAGTTACAATATATGCATTTTAGATATATATTTTTACATTTGTTTTACTATGTTTTAACTATAAGATTAACTGAAGGTCGTATGAAAGTTTTTTTAAAAAGTTATTAAATTTGATCCATTTAAGTACTACAAATCTTTTATTGGTAACAAATTAAAAATCTCTGTCATTTACATTATAGGTGTACCTTATAATTTTAAGTCGCACTTATATCTACTATGTCGGACTAGTCCTAGGTCAGTGCTCAACTTCAATGTTATAGCCGGGTTCAAGCAAATACTTAGGAATTACAATGAGTGAAGTAATGTCATATAGAGTACAAACTTACTTTTTGTAATTTAATTTCGTTACTTGATGTTCTATTGAGAGCTGTCTCTTTAATATTTCCGCACATGATATCGTTTTTGGTATTGCATCTCCTGAACCGCTCCAAACTATATGTGTCGCAGTCTTATCTTCAAAAATACCTGAAGCATGAGAAAGTAAATTTCCCTTTTTACTCCCACTTTTAACCTGAAAAATATGTTTAGTTCCATTTAATCACACAAACACATTTTATATTTAACTTACGTAGCTTTAAATAGTACATCACACACTTTCATCCACAGAAAATTGGTAGGAAGACCATTAAAAGGTATTTTGTCACGCTCTAATTCCTCTTCAACACTCTTCCCTTTTGTATAATTTTCCATGATTTCAATATGTAATTCTAATTAATACAGTACTTTTTACAATATGTACAGAACAGAACGCACGTGTTTTATTATTATTTGTTTTTTTTCTTTATGTATTCATTCAATTCGATTTTTCTTTGCATTGGTATTATTGGTAAGTGTTACCAGCACAGAGAATAAAAAGGAGCCGAAAAGTTATGGTGAAAAAGCAAATTTTTGGTAGAACTTAAATAATAATGAAACTAAATTTACACTGTAATAGCTGCCGATATAAAGTGTATACTATAGTTTATCTTAAAACAAGTTCTACACTCGCATTTAAAAATATAAGTCCAATGTCGAAAACAATGCTGTCAGAAGTACCAATAATTAGCTTTTTAAGTATCGATCTGGCAACATTTATTGATGTTGATATGAAATTTGATAGCTGACAGTTGACACATAGTGTAGTTTATAGTATTATTTTAAAACAAAATCAGCGATAACAATGACCCTACTAATTTTATAAATGCGAAATTTTGTATGTTTGGATTTTTTTGTTTGTTATTCAATCAGGTAAAAACGGCTGATCGGTGTGGATGAAATGTGGTCAAAAGATTTATTTTCTGGATTAACCTTTTTTCAGATTTTTTGCTCATATCGCAAATATGATTACTTCTGACAAAAGTTTCTAAATAAAATTTTCTACAAATTTGGATATATTCATTTTTACTCTACGATCAATACTTTAGGCATTTTAGGAACTACAGGCTGTATGAGTTTACAGAGAGGAAAAATAGACGATTTAAGCAAACAGTGTGGTTTTTTTTCTGCGTTATTTATCGCTATTTTTTGTTTCGAATAAGCAAGGTAGTCGAATAGCAATCGAATGTTTCGAATAGCAACCTGACTAAAACGACACCGTTTGCTTAAATAGTCTATTTTTGTCTCTGTAAACTTACATAGCCTGTAGTTCCTAAAGTTTTGATAGTAGAGTAAAAATGAATATAGGTATCCAAATTTGTAGAAAATTGGATAGAAGTAATCATAATGCTATTCCTACAGATATTCGCGATATGAGCAAAAATCTGAAAAAAGGTACCTTCCAAACCCCTCCCCCCCACACACACCCTCAGCGCAACCCCCACCCTTGAGGACTTTTAGTGTGTTCATCTGGATATCGTATGGTATAATTGTACCAAATTTCAAAACTACACGGATTATTACCCCTGATTGCCGATATACGCCTTAATTTGACTGTACTTTTACCTATTTTACAAAATAGCGTCTCAATAGAAGGATATACCAGTAACTGTACGTGATCGAATTTAATTTAACTTAATAGGTACGTATCTAGCATACATCATTCAGGAAATTAGGTCCAAGGGAATTGGGACGCTCTACTGGAAAAGATGGTCTTGCAATTTGCTTGTTAATTCTTAATTTACTCAGTCACTTTTGTGCCATAAATAACTAGGTTTTATGCCCTAAATAAATATGATAAATGAAATCACTTATTTAACATCGATGCTTATTTAGTATCAAATTGGAATATTTTCCTACAATCTGATACCTATGTTTTAGTAGTGTACCTAGACCTACTTAACTACATAGTAAATAAAAGTGGCTCATTATGCTCATGGCTGTTTAATTATGTAAAGAAATAAAATAAGTGATGTATTGTAAAATATATGATATACCTATGATAGCGGCCGTGGTTTTTTTATTATCTTTTTTTCATGTAAAGGTCGCCAGGCAGGCTGACGAACGGTTCATTTGATGGTGGGTTGGCTACCGTCATCTATAAGAAAAACAACGTCATAGCTGCTGCAAGTGCGCATAGCAGGATTTAGGATAAGGGATTAGGAAGGGCTAGGGAAATCGAAAACCTGCTGCTAATACTTAGTTAAAAAGAAAAGTACTTATGTCAAACAAAAGTATTATTATTGTGTGAGCTTGTCTTAAATTTTTATTTATTTACCTATACAGGACTCAATCATAATATAAATCTTGTCTGTTTTCGTCATAGGACATTTAGGTAAATGATCATAGGGAAGTACCTACATATTCGTTTACTATACTTTGAAGTTATTTTATATGAACAGCTATTGTATGTTTGTGTCTGATAAAATACAAAAGGTTATCATACCTAAAGACACAAATAAATTTAAGTCATGGCTAACGTTTTATCAGTTAGGCGAAAAGGGAACAGTCAAAGAATAACTATTTAATTACCTACAAATTTACTAGTAGGTAATTTTAATTTTTTGGTAATAATTAACTGGTTTTTCTTTATCATTCATCTTCACTAAGATTTTGATCAGTCCAGGGGCTTAAAAACCCACTCGGAAAGTTTAAAATAATAAACAAGCTTAGGAGCTTAGCCCATATGCGTCTAGTCTAGGCACCTTATACAAATTTTGATCACGCCTCTATATATTTCTATGTTAGTCTTTGACACTTGTGAGGTTTATTTGGTTCAGTTAAAAATAAGTCGACATATATCTTATCATAAACGTTTTATATGTATATCTAATACGAACAATAATTTCACATATTAAAAATGAATAATTTTTTCGTTATTACTTTTTTATCTTTCTCAGTAATATATGCAACCGATGGGAATCCAAATGTGTTTTCTTTAGACGAACGTTGGGTGTGCAGTGTAAAAAGGTCTTGCACGGATTGTTTGAGTTTATATCATTGTTCTTGGTGCAAAACGGAACAGAAATGTTTTTCAAACACGCTACCACAATTTGAACAGTTTTGTGTGCTGGACAAACTCGTGCATGAGGATTATGGGTGTAAGTAATATATTCAAGCGAATTGCTTACTTATTATATAAACTGTCGAGGTAAGGTTTAATTTTACCTTGAATTTTACTAATTCAAATATGCCAATTAATATTAATAAAAACAGTGCCATAGCCTTGCCCTAGATGGGCCATGTAGCAAATTTTGTCGAGGGGGATTTTGTGTAGTGGGTACCGATTTTTTACAAAAGAAAAAAAGTAGCATGTTTTTTAATTCATTTTGATTACTTTTGATTCTTAACTCTTAAACGCCAAACTCGGAGGCCGTACGCTAAACTCTAAAGTTTAGAGTTTGGCGAATATTTTCTTACACACGTCGTGGCCCCTGTACCCTGAGCGGGGGCCCCATATAATTGATACGTTGATACGGCGGTAGATGCCCCTGTATAAAAACTAAACACATTCGTATTATAGGTAGGTACAGTTACAGTCGACGTCTGTAAAACCTACTCAGTACAATTCATCGAAACTTGATACGGTTTTGATCCGTAAACCAACAGATTTTGATACGGTTTTCACTAATAGCATAGATTAAGTACTATTTACTCTATGCTAATAGAAAGAGGGATAAACGGGTCTACATAATGAATCGTGGATATTTAACTTTACTTTTACTTGATTTACTTAACTTTTACTTGATCTGATTGACTGATCTGACTGTATCGATTTGACACTGTTGTGGCTTATTTAAGTTTTATTGGTATGTATGCGCCAAAAATTTTCAATTTTTCGAATTATGCCAAGTTTTTGAGAGCGTATTCATATTATCATTTATTTTGACACTATTAAAACTAAGTGATTGCTTAATGGAATTTAAAATTACGAATATAATTACTTCATAAAATGAAGGAAAATACGGAATTAGAACTTTAAAAAGAAAAAAATTAATAGTCTAACGTTAACAGTCTAATGTTCTACGCACAGAAAGCTAGGGGAGCGTAAACAATTGAAAAATTGAATTGAAAATTGAAAACAACATAAATACGACCATGTATTCACTGGGGATGCTACGACACATTCGGGCTACGTAACATGGGTCTTCATTACACAAATTGTGTACAAGCGCCAAATATCGCTATATGTGAAAATTGAGCAACGTCTTCTGAGAACAATTTGCTATCTCAGTGAAGACGGAGGTACAACATACATTGGTAGGTAAAATGCAATGACTTTCCAAGGCGATATTTGTTAGACTTCTTCAGCGGTTGCGATGTCTAGAAGTAGTGGCCACCTGTTATTAATTCTCATAAATTATTCTAATCTGTTACAGTTTCATTGGAGAATAATGCTAAATGCAAATGTGATGAAGAAGAGAAACAGAAGCAGTGCTATTCAACGGGAGTGACTTCGGGTGTTCAGTGTTCTGGCAGAGGCCAATGTATTTGCGGTCATTGTGTTTGTGATCCTAATCCTGATCCCGATAATCCGACAAAGGTTGGACACAAATTTTTATTTCTTTTGTAAATTATTTAATTTTTTTATGGTGAAGACGACTGATAGTCCATTTGATCTTTATGTACTTAGAAACACAAGCAACACTATTGGGTGTACATCTATAAATGCACAAAAATGATCTTAACCCTAGCTAAAAACATTCTGAACTGGTTTAATACTGCACACTGGGTAAAACTGGCTTAATACTGCATACTGAACACTGGTTTAATACTGCATAGCACACATGACACAAATATTGATATCATGTAGGGATTAACGGCAACCAGCTAGCAAATAAACTTATGAGAGAATATGCTATAACCTTACTAAATGATCCGCAATCGTGTTTTAGAACTCCGAATATCCTAAAAACCTATTGCTCTTACAAAGCTATTTCTTTGAAGGGAAACCCCAAAGTTACGCCTATATACAAAGTCTTAATCAAAGCCTAAAATATAAAAGTCTCACAATAGGTCACAATATCAAAGTTAAAACGTGTCACTGGGGCCCAATAAACATATCTATGGGATATTGGAAGTACTACATTGGAAGTAACATTGGAAGTACAGCAAGGGTGTAGATGATCATTAGATCATCTACTCCCTTGGTTGTATAATGTGTCCCCCAAGGTTCCTTTGAGTATAATACACTATAATTTTCTATAAAGTTGGATTGGGCAATCGTGTACACTTTGAAAATTCAACATATATAATGTCCGTGGCCGATCGTATAATCCGGTAATTCGTGATGTGTCGGCACATATATATTCCTTTCTTTAAAATATGTAAATTTACAGAAGGTGATGGGAGAACATTGCGAGTTCGACAATTTCTCTTGTGACGATCCTAAATGTAACGAAGGTCCATATCATATGAATCAAAACGTAACTAATGAAGAAGTTATTGAGATTCCATGGGAATCAGATAATATGATGCGTGAACATGAAATGGTAAACGAGGAATCAGTCCCAACTACCACCACACCGAGTAGTTGGTTCTTTAATTGGCATTAGAGGCATACACGATGTCTTTGGGCCATATTTCACCGAGACACCATGACGACGCAACCGGTCGCAACCGTTATGTCTTTGAACTACCAAAGGAGACACCAGACTCTTCACGGGTCTCAAAAGGCCAGCGTGCGGGGGAAGGGGGGCGACACTGGCAGTTCAACTGGTGGCCGAGTGAGTGAGACGCCATATAGCGCCATACATGTTAGTGGTTGCGCAACCAGCGTGGTGGAACTGGACCGGACCGGTAACATTCCGTGCACGGGTCGATACTGGTTGTGCGACAAAGCGAACACCAGGTGAGGTATCCTCCATAGAGCTGTATACATTTTGTTGGTAGCGCGACTGGGTTGCGCCACCAATGGTGACTCGGTGAAATAGGGCCCTTAGAGAAGTGAAGATTTGACCGAGTCCTATTAATCTTACTATAACTTGTGTATAAGAAACGATTAAATAAATTTTTAAATGGGTGGATTTTTATTTCCTTTAATTTTATAAATTATTCTTTTAATATATTAATCTATATATATGTTTAATCCAAAAACGCTGAACCGATTTTGATGAAATTTTCAATCTTCAAATTAATCCAGCGGGTTATCCTGTGAAGTTTAGGTGCGATCGGATAAGAAAAATTGACGAGAAAGAAGTTGCGGGCAATACCTAGTAAATTGTAAAATTCGACTTGGAACTACTTGGATCCGCAAGCTAACGACTAAGTAGTGAAAGGAATTAAAAAAGCTAATATCGCTGTGGTTTCGTAATAGAAAAACAACTCCTAATATGTTTTCGGAAACTGCCAGATGAGTACAGGTTTCGAATACATTTGAACTCTGAACCAATATCTAATGGACAGTAAGGATTAAAAAAAAATCTCTCCATCGTCACATGACGGACTAAGCGGCCATAGTCTTTGCACAAGGTTTCGTGTAAACACTTTCGCTACAGTTATAGTGAATCAATGACTGCTACAGTTGATAAAGAAGAAGGTTGGTTTATTATTACCTATAGCCTGAAGTTAAAACCCGATTTACTTATTGAAGTGAAAATTTCTTTAGGCATTTTTAAGATTTGATAAAATCATTGAACTCGCGATAGTGTCATGTAATGTAATGTAATGTAGCCATTGATGTAGCTGATATTAATTTAAGAAAATTTAAACCAATTTCATTAACAAAAAAATATTTTAAAAGTTTTTCGTTTTTTACATAGCTACGTAGATAAAGTTATGATTGACTTTTCGAATATAATGCCCAGTTAACTAAGAATGACTTATTTATTGGTAGTCGTTTGCGGAGGCGTTGCAGACGAGTTTTTCAGAGTGCGCGTTGGAGCTAAGAACCGCGGCCTCAATTAAGAAAGTGATATGAGCCGGGCGTCTGCCGCGGATAGCTCATCGCTTCGAGTGCCCGCCTCACTCGTCTCTTGTGCTAAAGCGAAATTAGATTTCAACGAGTCTATTTTCTATTCTATAACCTCTCAAAGTATTTTCCACCAAAGTGCAACCAATCAGCCACACTTTTTCTAAAAAAAAAAAAAACTAATTTAATTTTATAAAAGCGATTACAAGGCGTGGGGTATTATATTATATTTGTAAGTTGCTCTGATAGGACCTTTTGGAAAATTATGGCAGAAGCCTATGTCCAGCCTAGCAGTCTAACTCCCATAATTGTTTTCGGGTTAATACGGGGCGAGTCAGTATAGCCTTCTATAAATAAGTATACAGTATGCACATTCTCCTAACGTCTCCATAATATTATTCTGTGAAGCTTTACAATAAGTTAAATAAAAAAGTGTTCTAAATTAAGGAGCTCCAATAATGATTTTCTTAGAATGGTCGTTTCGTAACGCGATGAGCGCGCTCGTAGCCAACAAATTCAATAAAGGAGCATCTAAATTGTTTTAGGAGTTGATCAGCATGCGCAACGACTTTTCGCTATAGACAGAAAATATCCATGTTTTTTTTTTATCTGATATACCCCTTATGAACGGTGTACGCATGTAATGAGGCAACAAAATGTTGTATAATACTTTAATACAATTCCCGAGGAACCACAAAAATAAAAATCCATCACCTGGCAAAACTATAACAGCAATAAAGATTGAATAAATTATTGCTCATATATTTTGTCAGGAATTATAGATATTTTTTTATTTTTCTTAGCTATTATTAGCTTGTACTTTACTTAGCTATATTTTATTTAGATAAAATACAATTAAAAAAAAGAATAGCGAATCGTATCTGTTTTACAGATTATATATGAATTTTTCACTCATAAATTTCTAAGTTATTTTCAATATTTTTATATATATTTTTATTTTGAATATTACTTGTATTCCACAAATTAAGCACATTTCATTAACGGTGCCGGTCGATAAATACACACACGAACACACACACGCACGCACACACACACACACACACACACACACACACACACACTCAATATATACCTTTTGTTATCTGCTCAATTAATCTTATATCAATCACGTAATCTTATATCAATTACGTGCCACGTGTTTGTTCTCGGTGAACTCCGAAACTACTGAACCGATTTTGATAAAATTTCGTAACTATGTGTAATTTGTTTAATTTGGTCCAACTTAGAAGATAGGATACATCGGGAGCGGGTAGCTAGTTTATTGTATATATTTTTTAATATTTTTATTATGTAATAAACTTGATCCTAAACACTATAGGGTTAAGTTTAATAAATTGTTAATTCTGAATTCGACAAAGACGAAGTCGCGGGTAAAAGCAAATAGAAAATATGAGGCGGTGGGCGTGAACGGGCGAGGGAGTATTTCTCACCCGAAGCACGCGTGCAAGTCCGCTTCATAGGAATGCGCATTCTTCCGTCACTACAGAATACCAATGGCATATTATTATGTGTGATATTCGCTTCCATTGTGCGAAACACATCCATTTACTCCTACTATTGATATGTACCTACTTCATTATATAGGTTCAGACGACGTTTTCATAACAACTAAGTACCTATATAAATAACAGAGAAATTGATTGATATCAAAGCTAAAAACTATCGAATGTCGTATTGAGAGCCTGATATACGTTTTCACCATCGGACACCTTGAGTTAGAGAACACTTAACTACTATTTAAGCGGGCCATTCACGACAGTGGCCCTAGTTAAAATCGAACTCGGGACCCCTGAGCCAGAGCCATAAAGAAAGCAGCTTAACCACTCAATCAAGGCTGACGGTCCAATTGATGGAGATAAAATAATATTTTTGCACTTTAATTGAAATTAGATAAATTTTCAATACAGTACAATATTGTTTTAAAAATCATTATATAAACAGATATTTTTATAAGGATTTTGAACATACTGGCCTAATTACTGAACATAATTATAATCGCGTTACATTTTGGAAATTTTGGAGTGAACTATTTTCGACAACTTCTTTGTTGAGTGAATATTCAAATGAGGTTGCATGCATTTTAGTGAGCTGAAAGAGTAGTATCAAGGGCGGGCGGAGCAGAGCTACGCAGAACGAAGGGCGCGCGAAGCTACGAGCGGCGTAGCCAACTAATGTATTCATAACTACTCGTAGCTTGTAGATTAGCTGTGCCTGCTGTATAATCTGAAGAGAATGAAGAGAATAAAGAGAATATTCATGGAATAGAAAATTAAAAATTATTATTAGAAACTTCATCCTAATGTATAATGTCGAACTACGGTATCTACAAATCTTAATGAATTGTAGGTACGTGTCCCCGACCAAATGAATTAAAAAAAAATTGGTATTCAAGATGATCTAATTTAATTTTTTTCAGATTGTCTTATCAAATAATAATAAATCGAATGAATGACATGATACATTTATACTTTTATCTTATATAAATTTTCGCTAACTGCTTTATTCCTATCTATTAAAAGGTTTAGGCGCGATTTCAACATACTCGTTAGTATTTAACATCGTTAATAAGTCATTTAGCGCTGTCACTCACATACTGCAAACGTCTGTTAAATGCGATGTCTTAACTTAACAGCGATGTCAAATACTAACAGATTATGGTGAAATCGCGCCTTATATAGGCTTTAGGTGATATTTTTCTTTCCTTCTTATCTTATGAAAAAATAGGAATAAAATAGGTAGATAATTACCTATTTTTTTCCATGGCCTCCATTTCTTCTAGCCGCTTTACGAAATAAATGTAAGAAAACCCCTTGAAATTATGGATTATTCATAAAATTCTAAATAATAATGTAAATTGACGCATGCGTCATATTAGTTAATTATTATTAAACGAACTGCTATTGCATAAAACAATTGGATTAATGGTTATAAGCATTAGCAACTTCATAGCATTTATCGTTCATCGTATCGCTATAACTCGCACCATACACCTACTCGACCAAGCCATTGCTGACAGTGTGGTTGTCGAATGCCGAGTCAATCGTGGACCGTCGCGCCGCTGACATCGCGCCATTACTCTTGTATGCACCGCAATCCACACATCTAAGTCTCCGCTTCTAACTTGAAAACTTAAAGTGCTCTCCAAACTGCAACAATGGATGTCGATGAATTCCGCGTACGGGGCAAAGAAATGGTCGACTATATATGCACTTACATGAAAACTTTACGTACACGGCGCGTTACTCCATCGGTCGAACCTGGATACTTACGGAGCGCTTTGCCCGCCGAAGCTCCTTATCATCCAGAGCCTTGGGAAGACGTTATGAAGGATGTGGAAAATAAAATAATGCCTGGTGTAACACATTGGCAGCATCCACGTTTTCACGCTTATTTTCCATCCGGCAACGGGTATCCTTCAATCCTCGGTGACATGCTTTCTGGAGGTATCGGTTGTATTGGATTTTCCTGGGTAAGCCACTCTTATGTTCCTCAGAAGTCATGTTCATTTACTAGCTGGTGACCGCGACTTCGTCCTTGTTAAAAAATATAACACCCGAGAAAATATATGATTTATAACGCCTGACATCTTTATTGCTGTGATGACGGTAGCGTCCCTCGCTGTGATTCCTTCGGGAACCTAACATTTTTCCAAGATAAAAAGTATCCAGGTAATAAACTATCTATGTGCCAAATTTTGCATTTATAATATTAGTAGGATACTGAAAATTTGTTCTTCTATACGTTCTTGGGAATATTTTTTTCATAAGAAGTCAGCAAGGAGCACTTATATTACACATGTAAGAATGAGACAGGCGAGTGCGTTGTTTTGTGCGTTTACCTACCAATGTTCTTTTTTTATTTGTATTGTTTAAATCAAGTGTACCTACTAACTAATCTTTTTATCATAGTTCGACAATTCTGGTGTATGATAAAAACTTAAATAAGTTTATGTTGCATCTAAACTGTGTACCAATGTAATTTTTTTTGAGTACATTTAAAAAAAAAGTAGAAAATGGCAAAAGAGGGCTCAATTCCTTTTATGGCATTGCAACTTTGCACTTATCACCCTCTGGGAAAGTTCATCTGTCTTCTTACTAACAATTAGAAAGAGAGTTGTATTTATCACAAAATTTATAAAAATAAGTTTATTTATTTTTCTATTTTCCTAAATATGCAGAGACCGAAAATTATTATAAATTTTAAACGTTCATCCAAATTAATTAATTCTTAAACAGGACTGAGCAATGCTCAGTGGGCAGCATTACCTCTCTCAGAGATTAAGTTTAGCACAATGTACCTAGTTGTTTCTTGAATAAATTCATTTTTAAGTGAACTTTAATTTCCTGCTCTATTTATACTGACACACTGGTACAATCTATACTAATATCTACAAAAAAGTTCGTACAATCTAATCTCTAAAACTATCAGTCGGATTTAAAAAAATATTTTTCCATTTGATATCTCAATTTTTGAAGAAAGTTATAGTCATCAACGCTATGGCCCTTATAAGCCGAGGCGACTGAAACCACGAGACACAGCTAGTTAGGGTATAAAAGATTATGAATATTTGCATTGTGGTTAGCATTCCGACCATAATTTTTTTCCATAATTCTCAACAGCTACACAACCTGCCCCTAACAACCAACAATGCACCTGCACCCCTTGGTGTTACCGTGTTATTTGTTTAATTAGGGGTTGTTAATCACCTACTATCAAATGGGCCGTCAGCCTGCCTACCATCTTTATAATATAAAAAAAACAATAATATTTCTTGTCTTCTCTGAAACCATTCTCTGCAATTAGTCTTGCGATCTTTCTCCTTCAGTCTTAAAGTCATATACTTATCAGTCAGCCTATATATATCATGTTATAGTGGCTGGGTTCTCCTCTGTGTCTAAAACGTCTAAAACGAAAATATTTAAAAGCTCAAAGAAAACTGCGCCTGCGGTAAAGATTTTTCTCTTACCGCTAAAAAAAGAGTCGTAGAAGTTCAATTAAATTCTTGGCTATATAATTTTATAATTGGATATGTGTATATAGTTATTATTCAAAGTTATTAGAGATAGATGTAAGCAATACCTACTGCTTTTATTAGGGAATGATTGATCGATAACTGTCATTTATAAGTGATACGGATAGGTATGCACGTAATAATGTGCGTGATCTGTCTTATCCTCTTAATATAGAATGTTGCCGAAATTTAAATATTAAGTAGGTAAACATAAACTTTACCTACTTTATTATTATTCCTATGCCCTCAGGTCTATATTCGACAATATAAAAATATTTAAGCTTGACTATGTTTTAAATTCGTATCTATCGATAAATCAGTTTATCGGTACGTTTGTCTTTTTGGGCATAGTATGTAGACCATTCTTTGCACAAGAATTCTGTACTTCTTGTTAGGATCAAACTTGTAAAGAAAGTTTGCGCTGAACAAATGAAAGTTTCTATACTTTACTTATACTTTACTTTACATTAATTTACCTATCGGAAAGTTTCCTTCGACGAATTCCACGTATGAGTATATATAATAGTCCAATACAAGAGGGTATATTTTGGACGATCATATATTTTTAAACTTACAATATCTAAGCTATCTAAGACATATCTATTATCTATCTAGGTACATATACCTCGATTATGTCTATCTAAGACAGATACAATCTTTGATGTTAGATATCTTAACAGCATGAATTAAAAGACAGTAACCACTCTCTTACAAAACCTTGAAATTATTTTTCCTTTATCCTATTCCTATCAGGAATAAATGTGCCGGCAACAAAAATGAGAATACGTGACAGGACATCACAACTGATTAGTGTTTTTGTTACAGGCAGCCAGTCCTGCTTGCACAGAATTGGAAATTATAATGTTAGATTGGATGGGCAAGTATATTTTTTAGTTGGTAGAAATCCCAGTCCTCTTTTTCTTATAACGATTCATTGCTAGGATTTAAGTCTCCTTTTGCCTTGATAAGCGTCTGTCTACTGCACTATAACTGCTAGTGTTAGTGAGATTTGCAGTTTTAATGAATTGATCTGGGATTATAGCCAAACCAACAACCAACTTGTTAGCTATACTTATTACAGCTAACGAAACTTGTTAGTTAATATAACATAGTTAACCTAACCTAACCTAACCCGGCGGGATGGTTGCGGGATGCCAACACACTACTCGTAACAGTAAGCGAATAACAAGCAAATAAATACTTGCCCTTGTTACTTTCCGTAAATCGAGCCTCAAAACAGCAAAACGTCTTTCATTACTGTCGTCACATTTTCATATAAAAATATATATTTTTGCAAATTAATTTTGAAATTATATAAAGCTTAAAATAATTATATAAGCGTGGTTATATTAAACCAATTGAGAATTAAAAAGGAAAATTTCTAATTGCTTCGTTTTAGGTAAAAATTTACATATAAGTACTGTTTAAGAGTTTATCCGAGTTGAGTCTTAAGTTGAGTTAAATTGCTTATTTCAGGGAAAGCAATAGGGTTACCACCAGCCTTTTTGGCACTCGAAGAGGGAAGCAAAGGGGGAGGCGTTATTGAGGTAAAGATTTTAATTTAGACAGAGGTCAATTGGATGGTAAACGTTTTGAAATAATTTCAGGGATCGGCGAGCGAGTGCGTCCTAGTTTCAATGTTAGCCGCTCGCGCTAACGGCATTAAAAGATTGAAACACCAGTTTCCTACGGTTGACGAAGGACTACTTTTGTCGAAACTCATCGCTTACTGCTCAAAGGAGTCCCATTCGTGTGTCGAAAAAGCTGCGATGATCTGCTTTGTGAAACTTCGCATTTTACAACCCGATGAACATGGATCACTTAGGGGTGAAACGTTAAAAGATGTAAGTGTCTCCTCATCTACTTCAGAATTCATTGGCTTTCGTCTAATTTTTAACAGACGCAACCTACAAAGAACAGCGTACTTTATAATACTAGCCGAGCGGACATTCCTATCAATTTCATATAAAATAATAAACTTTCAAATTTCCGACTTTGGGGATCATCCGAAAAGATTCATTCATACAAAAGTAGTCTACAATTCTGAACGTAACAAAAAAAAAATAGCAAAATCGATATTGCCGTTCTCAAATGAACATCAACCGTCATACATATACAAAATATACAATATGTGCAAATTGATTTTTATTTTTATACTTAACTGAGATACTTAATTTATATTACATTTCAAGAACACTTTAACTTCTTACATTTTATACAGTTAATCCAACTTCAAGTGGACCATGAACTTCTCGTCACCTACACATAAAAAATAATAATAATCGAGTGAGTTATGTTATATCCATTAAGTATACAATACTTAAATAGGTCGTTTGGTTAATGATAAATCCAAGTAATATTGAAATTGATCATCAGAGTTCAGTGCTAACAAGATAAAAAGTACTAAATCGAATATTATAATTATTAGTGTATAATACGAAATTTTTTGGGGCAGCAAGAGAGTGCTAGTCTAAGTTCAGATAATAGGTCTGTAATTGAAGTGCCAGGGTGGTGACTGGCGCCCGAGACGCGTCGGGCGGGCGGTCCGAAGGCGGCATAGTATAGCGTTTAATGACGCGCCCGGGATGCCGGAAATACGTGGCGAGTCGGGCGGTAATGGAGCCGCATTGTGTGCCAATTTCTATGCAGCAAATATTGAAATTTCACGATACCACCTCTCGAGAAAAAGGACGCTTTAATTGCTGCCTCGCTTTCGATTTAAATAAAGGATTTAGATTTTTTCTACTTTATTGAAAACTAATTGGATTTTATAGAATACACTAGCTGGTGCCCGCGACTTCATAGAATAGTGCGTATTATTTCATTTAAAACTTTTTTTGTTAAGTTAAGCCGTTTGTGATGGAGATTAGGGTGCACAAACGCACAGGCAAATAAACAAAAATTTTAGAAACTATTTTTTTCACCTCGGTAATATAAGTAAGTCACCTCGTAAGTATGTGTGCAATTTTTTTTTAATATTTAATGTGCAGACACGGCTCGTTAAAGATTTAATTATTATAAATTAATTTTATTTACTTGTCTACGTCTTGACGAGCCCGTTAGATGAGTGGTTAGGGTGCTTGCCTTAACTAATACCCGTCTTAGGGTTCTCGGGTTAATTCCCGGCAGAGTCAACTTTGGATATGAACTTTTCAAAGTTGGCTCTGATCTGGGTTTGGAAAGTAATGGCAGGGCACACAGTATTTCGCAGTCATTTGGGCAACGCGTCTGGCGGCAGTAAAAAAAAAAACCATCCCCTTACAGAAGACCACCGTTAAATAGCAGCATGTGTGCCATTCGTGCCATTGTGTTTCGGTGAGTGAGTAAGGGATGCCAAAGCCCATTTCCCAATCCTTTTTCTTTAATCCTATTATCGTCGGCAGGGCACTTGCAGCACCTGTGGCGTTGCTTGTGTTATAGGAGACGGTAGCCACCTACCATCAAGTGGAAGTGACCTTAACATTAAAAAATGTTGTTTTAGGCAATGGTGGAAGATGAAGAGGCTGGTCGTGTGCCATTTTTCGTTTCAATAACATTGGGGACAACGTCATGTTGTTCTTTCGACAATTTGCCAGAGATTGGGCCAGTAGTTCGCAAATTCCAATGTGTCTGGCTACACGTGGACGCGGCGTATGCAGGCAGTTCTTTCCTTTGTCCCGAACATAAACATCACCTTGCGGGAATAGAATACGCAGACTCATTCAATACTAACGCTAACAAATTTATGCTTACAAGTTTCGATTGCTCGTTGCTGTGGGTCACGAATCGATACCTGCTGACTTCCGCTTTGGTCGTAGACCCGCTTTACCTGCAGCATTGTTACGACCACACCGCCATAGATTATAGACATTGGGGCGTCCCATTGAGTAGACGATTTCGATCTCTAAAACTATGGTTCATGTTAAGAAGTTACGGAATTAGCGGGCTGCAGAAATATGTGCGGAGACATTGCGAGCTCGCCAAATATTTTGAGAAGATTGTCAAGAAGGATGACAGGTTCGAAGTCTGCAATAAAGTGAAGGTAACTATCATTATGATCTTCATTTGCACCTCAAGTGTTTATTTATTTATCTTTTTAATATTAAATTGCAATAATACAGGTATAACCACATATAATTGTAGGTATAACCATAAAATTTTCGATTCCAAATATAATGTATTGCTTCATTGGTGATTTGTTTTATTAATTTGAATTAACTGTTACCGTCAAAACGTCTATTGCACATATTATAAAGGAACATTGCATCCGAGAGCTATATAGTTTTATTATTAAGTATATTAATTTGATTGCTTTCAGTTGGGCCTGGTTTGCTTCCGCCTTGTTGGAGGACCAGACGAAACCAACGAGCAAGTGGACGACATGAACAAGAAATTATTGACTAATATAAATGCCTCTGGTAAATTGCACATGGTGCCAGCTTCGGTGCAAGATCGTTTTGTCATAAGATTCTGTGTAGTTGCACAGCACGCCACGAGAGAAGACATAGGTTTGATGTATTTTTTTATAAGTTGGTGTGTTTACACCAAATGTTGCTTTAAGTAATGTTTGCTTCACGGCACGAAAACTTATAGCTGAGATGATGTCTATCCTACACTAAATTTCTAACTTCACTTCTAGCTAGTTATCGGTACATTGCTTATTTTTTTATCGCTTTCATATAAAAAATTTACATTTCTGTTTTTTTAACAATTTCTACAATATTGTAAGGTTTTCTTTTATGTGCCTAAAGGTCGGCAGACAGGTTGACGATCTACTTGATGCTAGGTAGATCCTACTGTCGCCTATATTCCACGGATGCTGCAATTGCGCTGCCGACATTGCAAGATGCATTTTTTAGTAAAATATATTAGTTCCAAAATATTTTTTATATACCTACTTACTTCAATCTACCGAAAGTAATGTATTTAAAATTACAGAAGTAGCATGGGAAATTATATCAGATTTCGCCACAGAACTATTGGAAGGACCGGACAAAGAAAGGGTGAGTACTATCATTTATAAAGTTATGATTACCTACGTTTTTTGCAGCAGATGGGTGCAAACACAGCTGAGGATGAATCTTGACTGGTTTTGAATAATGATCATCATATTAAGAAAATCTTCTAGAAGACTAGAAATCTTTAAACACATGCAAAATTCTATTCTTAATTTTTGTTAATCAATTAATCCCTCAATTCAATCACATCACAACAAACTTAGAGAAGAAACTTCTTGTTTTTGAAAAGTTTTTATATATATTTATTTTATGTTAAGGACAAACAAGCTGACGGTTCACTTGATGGTAGGTGGCTACCGTCGCCTATAACACAAGCAAACGTCATAGGTGCTGCAAGTGCGCTGCCGACCATAAGAAAGTAATGGGGTAATTTAAATATGAAATGGCCTTTTAGGGTATATATTACTTTAAACACATATACTCGCATTGTAGGATTTGAACGAGATACGTGCGCGGCAACATCGCGCCGCGTTGGCTCACAAGAGGTCGTTCTTCGTGCGCATGGTGAGCGACCCGAAGCTGTACAACCCGGCCATCAACAAGACTCCGCCGCCCGTACCGACCTCACCTGGCGCCTTCATAGGACCACAGGCACAGTGCCAGATCTCTCCTCCGCCCCTCACGCCTCTCTCGCCTGACACTCCGTCCGACAAGGAACCTACTCCTACGTCAACGTGCGTATACATTACCGTTTTCCAACTAAGGGTCACCTCAGACATTAAGGCGAGAACTTCGCAGAAAAGCGTTATTTTTGTCAACCAGACTTCTTAGAGTAAAATTAAAGCAGACAGAAATACATTGTATAATTGCCAATATTTAAATAACTTTGAATCGAGTAGATTTATATAAAACTAGCTACACGCTCCCGGCTTCAAAATAAAAACTATCCAATTTTTTAAGTTACACATAGTTGAACCAAATTACACATACTTAGTTACGAAGTTTTATCAAAATCGGTTCCGTAATTTAGGAGTTCATTGGCGTCAAACAATGTGACTAATAGAGTAAATAGTCTATAATAATCTATGGTGACACGTAATTTTTATATATATTCCATTTTGTGAGAAAAAGAATTTGTAAGCTTTTATAAAATTTTTCAGTGTAATTACATTTATTTTTAAACTTATTAAATAATCTTTACTAAAGTTTTAAACAGCTCCTTTTATTTGTTTTTTCATATTTTACAAAATATTTTAAAAACCTTCCACTTTTAAATCTATATTCAGTTATCTCCAAGCTAAAAAAATTTGTTGTGCAATTTTGCACCTTAATTCGTAGTTCATTGGTTGTGTTCATTTTGGTAAAAATAGTATTCGGTCTGAGGTTAGTCCTTGTCTTTAAGGTAGCAATTCAATATAGAACTATTTTCCTACACGAAAAGGTATACCAGTTCAGTGAGTACGCTATTCATCTCGCGACGTCGGGCTTACGCTGCACTTGTTACAGTAAACAATTGTCATTTTTCAGCAAACAACATACGTCGTCTTGGATCAGCTGGCCTCTGGCGTTCTTCTTCCAAAGTGTCGATAATGACACCAACGACTTGCCCCTGCGGTAAATACAAATCTGTGTACTTATGTTTCACTTTAGTCTACTGTTAGGGGGTGGTTCCTGCCGCCAGATAGGCTTCTCAAATGACTGCGAAACGCAGTGTGCCCTTCCACCACTTACCGAAGCAAAATTTAAAAAAAAATACAATATTCATGAAAACGACCAAGCTGGCTCCATGTTTCAGCTTGTCGCTTTCTATAAATTACTGTTTGCTATAGATTCCGTCACTTGGATACAATGGTGCGGCTGAAGAGTCCTGGCGCGAGTCGACGGGGTTCGTCGCCCGGAGCATCGCCTGAACGTCGCTCAACATCGCCCTCCACCCACTAAACCAACACTAATATCGACTAACGTACTAATATCGTTTTCAAATAGAGACCAGGTCATTTTATTTTCTGCTGATTCCCTTAAACTCAACATGTATTCGAATAGTAGTACATCACTGAAAATGTCAAAGAAACACTAAAACAAATGTGTCGGGTCGGTGAAGTTCCAAGTGACTTCCTATTTGAAAACGACTACACTCTATTTATTGTTACCGAAATGCTTTCACGGCCTACACTACATCCCTACAATTTCGAGTACAAACCATGGAGAAGAATAAACTTAAGGATAACTAACTTAAACTGAAAAACTGTCGAGCTACAATCATCAAATAAATTTTCCAGAAAGGCGCTTATTTAGCTTTTTGTTTGATATGATTGGTTGGTTGCGTGGTTCATGAAATCACTGTAAATGAAATACTACTACAGCGCCCCTATTTAATGGTGGCCGACTGAAACTTTCTCGTGTTATAGAGTTCGTCCTTCTTACCTCCATTCTCCATGGTCGAAACCGTCGTTGTTGCGAATATGAGCATCCGCATTTGCGGAACTTCTGTATCGATCGATTTTTGCGGATATGGATTTGGCAGATTTCCCCACGATGAATTATGAAATTGTATCAAGTTTTCAATTTAAATTACTTCAATTTTCCACTTGATTTACTTAAGCTTTTACTTGATTACTTAATAAAAATTTATTAAAATGTTTATTTTATTCCTTTAAAAATCCGCATCCGTGGATGTAGAAAATTTTGCATTAGCAACCACACCTAGTCCAAACATTAAAAACAACCATCTTTAAGTAAATCATACATTCATTGTCTGGCTAGTTAGACAATGAATGAATACAGCTAGCTCACATACTTATCTAACTTTCAGAGACAGATTATGATTTTTTTTAAATTCACAAATAGTTGAGATATCCTGCACAAATGGATTTCTTTTCATTATTATATCTTTTAAATATTCCCAATAAAATGCAAATATGTTTTCATATACATACATACATTATAACTATACATATTTTTGTGTATAGTTTAAGGTTTTTTCTAAAATAAAAACAGAAAAGATTAAAAATATAATAATTTATTTTTAAGTTTAAATTTCGATATTTTTATAGAACTAAAAATTATATATTTGAAAAATAACTGACCACAAGCAAAAGTTGAAAATTAACAAACAATTTCTTTGCAAACTAACTAATCATAAATGCTGACACAAATTAATATACAATAACTAATGCAAGACTAAAATGCAAAGGAAAATAAATATATCTCAATGCCCTTAAATGCAAACAAAACCTAATTAGATAACAATATAATTGTTGTAGACATAATGCTTTATGTGGTGAGAATACTTTAACTGTTATATTAAAAAAAAAAAAACAATGGTACCTAGATTTAATTGTATATTATTAACACATTGACTGCAAAGCTTATATGATAAAAATTGTCAATGAGAAATGTAGTTAGGTAAATCATAAGGGATATCTATAGATATATATATATATGGCATTTTTTAGATGTGGGGGGTCTCACAATGGTGGCACGAGCAAATTAATATAATATAATATAATATCTAATTACATACATGTAATAAAATCGTAAACGAGCTGATTTTTTCAAAAAACAATTTGTACACCGTTGTAGACATGGGCGCCACGCCGTCATTCATTGCACGGCGTATGTAGCGTAAGGACGTTGATTGTTTTGTGAACATTTTGGAAGTTATTGGGTGGCTTTCTTTATAATTATAACAGAAATAGGACTGAGTTATCAAAAAACAATGTTAGCAAACTGTTTATTAGTCTATTTTATAACGCTAAAAAACTCGGAGTAGTTTTTGTTGGAAGTACTTTGGAAACTTGATCGTCGCTGATAGCAACAAAAAGAAAATTGTCAATTCTGATCAAGTTTATTGTTTAGCATGTCTAACTGCAGTGAAAAAAGAAAGTTTTTGCTTTATTCCAGTCTCAAAATAAAAAGCTATAATAAAACCGTCAGCACAGGAAATTTGACTCATCATCTGCGAGATGACCACCAAATTAGAGATGAGCTTAGCGGCGCTAACAAATCGAGAACTAATATAAAAGACTTTTTACCGTTACACGGCCTACTAAAGCCAGCTCCACAAGCTCCACAAAGGGATCGTCAAGATTCGACAAATGGCTTTTGGCTAGGGATTTGGCATTATGGTTCTGCTAGTCTTTACTTCTGTTTTATTCTGTTTCTGATGAAGGCATGGTGAATTTTTTTAAGATAAACAACTTTTATTATTTTCGTTACTATCTGTTGTCACCTACTTGTTTGTTTAAGCTTAAATTGTAAATTAATATTTCATTTGAAGCGTTTAAATAAGTAAGTAAACTTGAAATTGAAGGGGGGTATTAGAGTTTATAGTTCGTCTGTGTCTTCTCCCTTCATCTTGCAACTGCTAAAAAGTGTGTTGTAATTTTCATTTCCAATGCTTAATAAAATATATGAAACCTACCACGTTTTTGTTTAAACCTCGGTTTATTCATTTCGGGATAGATTAAATCAGATTTAAAAAAAAACAGACTCTCACGCCGCCGCCGAACAAAAATCTTCAGCACGCCGCCGCCGCCATTTTTCAACGCGGCGCCCATTTCTACACCGTTATACCTACTTATGTCAAAAAATATTTTGTTTTAATTTTTGTCTGTTTGTCCTTGCGTTTGTGTATACAAAGATCAGAAACGGATTTTTATGAAATTTTGGCATTTCATATATACATAAATCCGTTGGCATTGACAATTACGCAAACACCTGTCAAATTATTAACAAATTCTCTAGGTGGTATACTCGAAGTGTTGTTCAGCGGGGTCACATGTACACTTAACACTGTGGCTGGCATCCGAAAAATGGTCTCACTATACGCCCACCGGTGACCGTCACCGCGTCATAGTAAACACTGACGTCGGTCACGGGTGACCGACACGGCAGTCAATGTGTTAAACATATGTAACGAAACCTCGTGCAAACCTGTAGTCAGTTCGCGCGGGGATTTTGTTACACAATATTATACATAATGATAATGTTTGGCGCGTTTCGATTTTAATCTTTAACCATAAGTTTTATCATGTTGTAACAATGAATAAATTTTTCTCGAATATCACTCGATTTTGTGTGTTTTTACTTCGCCGTCCCATCCGGATGTATGCAAAACATTGTTATCCTTGTTATCCCAGGCCAATCCTCTTACGAAGTTACTATGAGATTGTCGGTCACTGTACACAAATGTTAACTTATTGACCTCATCTATTTTGCAGACACTTACTATTCTATTGTCACAGGCCACTGCGAAGTTAGATGTTCTGCAACAAATTATAATAAGTATTAATTCATTGTAAATAATTGTTTCTGTACAAGAGCATATGGATTATAAAAAAATAAAACTAATAGAATAAAAAAGTCTATTAGTTTAGTTTGTATGTCCACTAGTATATTTCGTCAAAATACTTTCCACAGTTTAGAATATTTATGAATTTTATAGCGGTATTCGTTGTCATTTTAAAAAAAAAAAACAATATTTGTTTCCAATATTAACATGAAAAATTTTCTAATTTTCTATATTATTTATAACTAAATATTAAAAAAAATTATAACACAAAATTCATATTAAAATTTTAAAAGGAATTACGAAATAAATTAAATTATTTTAGAAATACATAATAATACTCTCAGTGTAAAAATACAGTTTATCAAAAAAAAAAAGAGGGAGAGTTGATAAAAAATTATTTATTATTTAAGTAGTCATGAAAGTTTGTGAGGATGAATGTATTGATTCTCTGTTACTATTTTACGCAAAAACTATGTACTGAGTGAATTTTCAATAAAGTTAGTTCATACACAAATCACTTACTGGTGTTGTACAGCAATTTTGTGTACTGGCGCTGGGAAATTGTTAAGTAGCATTGTCTGATCGGTGTTTCTTGTGTCCGCTAATTGTAACACACCAGCTTCGTCGCCATACAACAGTCTGTATTCATCCAACCATTCCAGACAGTATATGCCGCAATCGTTTTTAACAAAGTCTGGAAACATTTTGGAATCTTTATTAGATACAGCTACTGTAGATATACAGAAGCAATTCTCATTGAAGGCCTGCTAATCCTGGTATAGCGTAGAAAACTACCTTACGGACAAAATGAACGTTTACATTTTTAAGTTTCATTATAAAAAAGGGGGAAAAATGCGACACAAGACGCGAAAAAGTTTTTGACGTTTATGGATTTAACACACTGTCAGAAAATAGTTTTTCACTCTCTTATTTAAGTCTATATAAAATCATTGAAAAAAGTTATTTATTGAATAACTAATTAATTAGTAAGAACATTGGTTACCTAATATTGGTTTTTCTGTGTTTTCATCCCACAATAAAATGGTCCTATCTAACGAAGCTGTTGCGAAAGTACTATGCGATTGAGGTCTCACGGCTACACCATAAATAGGCTCGTTGTGAACTAACCTGTAGTTTCTTGTGCACATTGTCTCATTAATATCCCATATCTAAAATATAATTTAAACATTCTATTTATTAAGTATATGATAAAGAATCAATACAATACCCAAGTTCCTTTTAGTAAAAAAAACTTATGGCACCTGAACATTGAAATCATTAAAAAATGACAATCCATTGTTAGCACTCGTACATGTTTGTGTAAACAGTTTCCAGTCTTATATGTCCTGAATTTTCAGTCTTTTAGGGCACGATAAATAGCAATGAGGCAAATATTCTTTAAATTTTATTTCTACAGTACAGGTACAGTCTAGCTAGACTATTAGATGTAGATCAATATTTACTGTAGATACTATAATTTACGGTAACTGAAGACTTTAACACAAACTAAATCTTATTATTAAAGGTCATTTACATCTAAAGTATCTTGTTTATTATAAGGTACTAAATGTTGAACAGAGGAAAAAGATCTTTAAATTGCAGAAATAAATAAAGAGGGTAAGTGAACTAAAAGGATGTAGATAAACCAGACAACTAGCAGATTTCCAGTTACTAAGCAATTTATTTTAATATAATAAGTGTAATAGTGGACTTCAATAGTCGATGACAGACGGCTGGTTGGTACCTTAGTAGGATCAAGGATAAGGGATTAGGAAGGTATAGGGAAATGGGCTGTCATCCCTTACACACTCAATGGATCACAATATTTCATGGTGGTCCATTAACTATTATTATGTAAGTTTTGTTTACCATTAATTTTAGAGTCAGCCAATATATTATTATATAACTAGCTGTTGCACGCTAATTCGTCCACTTAACTTTATAAAATATAGTTACTCGCTGATAATGCAGTAGTTTTTGAGTTTATTCATTACAAACATACAAATCTTCCCTCTTTATAATATTAGAACCAGACCAGTCTTTTTAAAATGTAAAGAAGAGAAATGAATAACCTTAACGTTGCCGTCAGCACCTGCTGTCACATACTCTTGGCCACTTTTCAAACAATCCACAGACATTACAGCGTCGTCATGTTCTTGCTTTGAGGCCAATTCGGACCAGTACGCCCATTGAATATCATCTTTAGCCCAAATGCTCACACAGCCACTGTCTTCACATATAAGAACCTGCAATACAATATTTATATTTGTGTTACTGTTAAAATGTTATAAACTATAATAAAAAACAAGAATTCACATTTTACTGAATTAATTGCAAATTAAAATCCTTATCATGAATGATTTGTACTTATTTAAATAATTGCTTACATATACGGTTCCTTACGGTTACGACATAAGGTTCACATTCTACTAACAGCAATAGCATTCCAGAACTTTGACGTGAACGTGTTTACATCTTTTAAGTTTCTAGTAATTTCTAAAACCATCCAGGCTGTCTGCGCGAGTATAAATACGGGTACGGTCGCTCGAGAGGGACACCTGATGTCCGGTGACGGTTCGATGTCCGGTGACGGTTCCAAAGTCCCCTAAGGACTGAACCATACCCATCCCGAGTTGGAGTTTTAGTGCGGTAAGAATCCCACATAACCTTATGCCATTTGCATTGCATGCGGCATTTGTCATAAGGTACCTTTTGAAGGTTTCTTCGCTCGTATAAAAAAAAAAAAAAAAAAGAGAGGGACAGTTCTGCGACAACTAGCGATACGATAACAACACTCGGAAGCTTTTGCGAAGATATCTGTGACAGTGCATTAATGACACGTTGAGTGAATTAGTGACGACTTTTGGCAAGTTTTATGGTTTAATCGGAGAAGCTCTGTAATATTGGAAGTCATCTTGGTCTGCGAAAATAAATCGTGTTCTTATACCCCTAAACAGCATTTTAACAAACTCCGCGCGTAACAATATGTAAAAATATAGAGTTTGGATTACTGTTCTCACTGGTTTTAAATTTATTATCAAGCAAAATTTGGAATTAAAGACTTTAGTTTTAAGTTTTTGAGTAACGTCTATTATTTGTATTCAAATATATTATATTCAGGATATTTCTTGATTAAAATAAATTGTACTACAGAACTACCATACAATTTTTAAATTTTAAATTAAACTACATATATGCACAATATTTAAAAATTAAACTTAAACACGAAATAAAATTTTCTTTTTTAAATCAAATTAAAGAACACAGTTTTTAAGTTTTTTTGAAATTTTTAATAAAATATCTGATATAAATATTGGATTTGCAAAATATTAAGTTTAATTTAATTTCTTGAAATTAATTTCGTAACATCACTGACTTTCGGAGACAAGATAGGTTTCGAAGAGACAAAAAATGTCATTAAATTTGACGAGCTAATGTCAACCGCAAATAGAATTTCAGTTTTTAGTGAAATTATATATTTATGATGAATATCTTTTGATTGAGTTAAGAATGTAAAGAAAGTTAATACTTTATGGAAGAAATCAAATTTAATAGTATACTTAAGCTCTTAAGAGCTTGAAAATCCGATAATTGTTTCAAATTACTTTTTTACTTTTTAATATTTAGGCAGAAATATATTTTAAATGAATAGACCGGTTTTCACGGTCAATATCAACAAAAAATTGGGTTGGCATTCAGGCAAAAGGAAATTCCGGCCCTGATAATGACAAATGTATTCTATGCTTTCTGTGTTTTATTATATATTTAAAAAAATGCACTATGATACCTTATTGGAATGTTCTATAAAACAGCCGTCTGGAGTCCCACTGATAAGATTGATACTATTTGTCACTTCATTGTGGCGTTTCCGACCTTCGTCCACTGAGGCAAATATACTCGCGCCACCATTCCAGTAGCGTCCAGTCAATTCTGAACGGCCTATGAGCAAAGTACCATCTGAAACGTTTACACCTAGATTTAAGTGCCTTTCTTTTTACACGTTTTTAATTTGTCTTTTTATTAAATTTACATTTTTTATTCCTTTTTCTTTACGAATAGCTGATGCCCGCGACTTTTTCGGCGATTTCGGCGATGTCGGCGACGCCGGCGGGTGTACGTACACGCATGTCACCGAAGCAGGTGGCCATGGACGTGCTGAAGGAAGTCTTCGCCGCCATTGAGGCCGGCACAGACCCCTTGGCCATCATTTTGAGCGGCATGGCCCGCTTTTGCCAGCTCGATGGCTAGCCTGCGCATTCTCTACTGGAATGCCCGCGGCATCACCAGGAAGATCACTGCCCTACGCGCCACTCTCAAAGAGCAGAACGCTGACGTGGTACTCGTAAACGAGACACTGTTGGCGCCATCTGACACTCTGCGCCTAGCTGGGTACCACGTATACCGCCAGCGGCCCATGTGCTGCGTGTCATCTCTGAGAAGAGGAGGACAAGGAAGACCTGGCAAGTCACCAGATGCCCTACGCTGAAGCAGCGACTCAACTCAATTACAGGGGAGGTGAAGCGACTCCTGGAGCTCCACAGATCTGAATGCTGGGAGCGACACATCAAGGATGCTGGGAGCGACACATCAAGGATGCCGGCTCCAGTTGGAAAATAGCCCTAAGCTATCGCCAGCTTACCGCCGGGCCCGTCTTCAATTTGCACAAGAACTCAATCAATAGAGAGCAGTCCTGCCTCAGATGAGTCCAGGATGTATCTTCATGGCAATGATGGCCGAGGAAGGGTCTATAGAAGGCCTACAGAGAGATTTGCATCACAGAATGTGTGGCATACAGTGGTGGTTTGTGTATGTTCTGGGGAGGCATTTCACTCAAAGCGAAAACTCAGCTTGTCTTCCCTTAATGGAGTGGCCAGCTTGAAGCCTGAACCTTAACCCGACCAAGCACTTGTAGGACGAGTTAAAAAGAAAAATAAGAGGCAGAAATATTGCTCCAGCCAATCTTCTGGAGCTACACAATGCGCTCAAGGAGGAATGGGAAGCTATACCACAAGACTTTGTCAAACACAGTCTATGGAAAACCGGTGTCAAGCTGTTATTCAGGCAAGAGGGGGTAACACTTATTAATAAATGTTTTTTCACTACATTTTGTTTTTTTTTTTTTTTTTAATTAATCCCCAATTTCCGAACTGTTTAGTTAAGCAAAAATCCACTACTAAAAATGAATTTATTGTTATTGCTATTATTTTCGGTTGTAAGGTAAACTTATCACCGCTTATGTGGTATCATATCATTGAATAGGTATTAAAAAGCCTTTCATCCCAATGTAAAAAATATACTGAATTTCGAAATTAAAAAAAATAATTCAATATTATTCAAAAAATGTTTACATGTGCGATTTCATTGCACCAGTGTAGATTAGCCAATGCCTAATCTACACTGGTGATGGATACTATGTGTAGGATAGAACTTTTTTTCGGATGATAGGCCCCTTATGTGCTTTTCTTTATTCCTGACAATGTGTATATTATGCAAATTTCATGATGATCGCTAATTAAGGCGTGAAAAGGTAACAGACAGACGGATTGGTTAAAAGGTACATAATTTAAAATATTTGGACTGCACAGTAAAAAATAAATCGCCGTGGAGAAAACAACAATGGTAAGGAATAAGGATTATTCAAAAATATAATAATCAAATATTTACCTGTGTGACAATGAATATAATCCAAATATGACATAGAATTTGTGCCGGTCGTGTCTGTTCTATACACCTCAGCATTTAAATGGGGAGGAATGATGTTGTTTGAATTTTCCATTCCGTTTGTAAGATAAATTTACCGTATTACCAATTGAATTTCTATACAACAACAATGAAAATGAAAAGTTATAAAAACAAATACCATGTGCAAACCTATATATTTCTATACTCTTTGGTGCAAACTGCAATCTAATCCATAGACAAGACAAATCGCAAATAAATCAAATAATAGCGCCTAGGCCTAGCGGTTAATAGCGCTTTTTGTTTCAGAACCACAGAACAGAAACTCGTTAAAAAGTATATTCTTTGCATTACGATTATGTCATGACATTGATTTTCTGTTAGAATGGTAAGATGATTGATGATTTTCAGTGAGGTGTAAGAGCCATTCCCACATCCCAATTTTCTCCTTTTTATTTTCTTAAGGTCTCAAGACCTCTCTTATCCGACTGTGTATGGTGACAGACAAATACAGATTGTGTACCCAGATCGCTAGAGAGTAGTTATATACTTTGACCTAGATCTACCATTCTGCTGTGACACTGCTCAAGTGCCACGTGATGGTAGATCAGCCTGCCAGCATAAAAATATCCACCTACCTACTTTTTCCCTGGCGCAGGGTCCATTTTAAAAGTCTATAGTCCAAGTCTCGCTAGAGAGTATTTATATTCTTTGCTATAGTCCGATGGAATTGGATCAAGATCCAACTATAATGAGTAGTGTCAATGTCAAGTGTCAATTCTTTTGTCATATGTCATTCTGTACTTCATAATTCATAATATTCATTCATCACTCAGTTTTGATTTGATTGAAATGTGATCACATTTTTTTAATTGTAGGTTGAGTTTTCTTATTTACAAAAAAACATTAATTTTGCTAGCTTCAATTCAAGACTTTAAATCAAGCAAGATCCAATTGAATTACCTCATTATATAAATTGAAAAGTAAACTTTATGGCATTTGGACACAAATTTTAATTACTCTAACTGTTGGTGAGCTAATTCATTTATTTTTAATTCTTAGTGCTATTTTAATAGTAATTAGCTGCATTTTATAGAGCACATACAATTTGTATATTTACCTCTTCTTTCTACTTTTTGATATATTTATTCAATATAAAAATGTTTTATGTTGTGACAATAAGTAAATGAAAAAAAAAAAAAAAAATATTCAACTGGTAAATAAAATAGTAGTTTACTAATGTATTTAATGTGTTTATGTAATAGGAAAGTATGGCTAATTTAGAATTGTCTCAAGTACTATCTGGTCACAAAGGAATTGTTTGGAATGTATCGTGCCATCCTTCTGGAAAAATATTTGCTTCTTGCGGAGAAGATAAAACTATAAAGTTATGGAGCAAAGAAGGCCAAGAATGGAATATAAAAACAGTGTTAGTTGATGGTCATCAACGTACTATTAGAGAAGTTGCCTGGTCACCGTGCGGAAACTTCCTTGCATCTGCCAGTTTTGATGCAACTACAGCTGTCTGGGATAAGAAGAGTGGTGTGTATAATTTCAAAGTTAATAGGATACAAGCGATTTGAAAAAAAAAATTGTAAATGAAAAATTATTCATCAGGTCAGTTTGAATGCAATGCAACCTTGGAAGGGCATGAGAATGAAGTAAAGAGTGTTGCATGGTCTCCATCGGGCCACCTTTTGGCTACATGTGGTCGCGACAAGTCAGTATGGGTGTGGGAGGTTGCCGGTGATGATGAGTACGAGTGTGCAGCAGTACTGAATGCTCACAATCAAGATGTGAAAAAAGTTTGTACAGATGTCACTTAATTATTCTACTAGACCATAAACAATGAAGATTTAATGTAACAATTCTTGTTATAGGTTGCTTGGCACCCTTCACTAGATTTACTGGCATCCACTTCATATGACAATACTGTTAAAATGTACAAAGAGGATCCGGCGGATAATGACTGGACTTGTGTGGCGACTTTACAATCACACGACTCAACTGTTTGGAGTTTGGCCTTTGACAAGACTGGAGAAAGACTGGCTACATGTAGTGATGATAGAACTGTTAAAATTTGGCAAGAATATAAACCAGATAACCAAGAGGGAGTAATGGTTTCTGATAGGGATTCAGTGTGGAAATGTGTTTGCACATTGTCAGGATATCATACTAGATGTATATATGATATAGATTGGTGTCACGAAACAGGCCTCTTGGCTACCGCTTGTGGCGATGATATCATTAGAATCTTTAAGGAAGCGGAAAATTCTGATACAAATGAGCCAATTTTTGAACTAATTTGCACTAAGTTGAATGCACATTCTCAAGATGTTAACTGTGTGAAGTGGAATCCTACTGGAAATAAAGAGATGCTATCTTGCAGTGATGATGGTGAAATCAAAGTGTGGAATTTTACAGAATAGACTTAAGGAGATTTTTGATCTAAGAAGAATTGCTAAAGAAGATTTTTGGTTTAAGGGTCTTGGTTTTTGGTCAAGATTTTTTGGTTAAGCAAATTACGTCATAAGTAAAAAAACAATGATTTATCTTAATAATGAGAATAGAAATGTAAGAATCTGTTAGACACCTTTTACATGTAACGTAATGTGTATTTTCTTTTTAAACTTTTATTTTTTATTAGTTGTATGTAGTGCAGAAACAATATACAAATAAACTTATGTACAATACATTTGTAGACTTCATTTATTAAATTTATAGGTATATAGGAATATTCTTAATTTTTAATATAAATATGTGGTTAATTTTTATATAGCATATTTTATACATCAATTAAGGTACTTATTTTTTAATTAGCATATTTTATTAATTAAAACTTGCCTGCCACTAAATACAATTATTGTAACTGATTTGAGTCAATTATTAAGCGACATTTGAGTATATTAAGATTTGAGTCAATGTCATGTATTAAGTTATTTTTTTCTCAAACAAAAATTACAAACAACATCAACAATTTCACTGTGTTGTACAAGTACCATTTTAGTTATTTAAAACCAAGGTAATTAATGAGTCAACCTATTAACAGTATCAATTTCAGTATCCATGTAATGTTACTGAAAATAGGAAGAGTTCTACAAAAGACGGTACTCCATAAGAAGTTTCTTTCTTCTGCTGCATTTCCTACAATGGCGACTGGAGAAAAAGCTGGAGTTTCTTTAAACTGTGTCATGTCTGTTTTGGAAAATTTTGCACCTAAACAATTATCTGAAAGCTGGGATAACACAGGCTTGTTAGTGGAACCATATACACCAAGGTGAGTTATTATAATACATAATATATACTTATTACTTACATAAGTTCAAGTTAAACTTGCCCGCCACATCGCGTCGGTTGGTGACTGTTCATTAAAATAGTAGGTAAGAAGGAGGTAGTAAAGCCTTACAATAACAATACCTACCATGTTCCTTGATCAAAAATGGTCCTTTCAGTAAAGCTCAGCACTTGTTTATAAAGTTCGATCCACACAAGTGTGACTGGAAATGATTGATTCTAGCTAACACACAGTATATCATCCACATAGACCAATCTTTTTAATCAGTATTCCAGTTAATCCACATATTTGACAATTATTCACCTTGGCAATGAATTATACTAATAAAAACTAAACTATTTTATTTCAGAATCATTACTAAGATTTTGTTAACTAACGATTTGACTGAAGAAGTTGCATTAGAAGCAACCACTCATTGCTGTGAAATGATAATCTCTTATCATCCACCGATATTTGCACCATTGAAATCTGTAGTCCAAAGGTATGTTATAAAATGTCATTAATAATGGTAATAATTAATACTATTCAATGTCTGGTTTTGTTTAAATGTCAAGTGTTCCCTTTTTGCAAAAGTTATGGATTAACACAATGTATGCGTATTATTCTAAATACTAGATTATATTTAAAAAAAGTCAGTCGTAGAACTTTACGTCAGCAGTAAAAACTTAGCTTCATAAAAAAAAATCAAGTAGTTAATAGTTTATGTCTATCATCGACAGATGTCGCTGCGCCGGCAGGTTAAACGCTTTTCGTCTTTTCGTCCCTCAACCAAACTACACTTTTTTCCCCCCTTAAAACCCTCTGGTGTTGAATGTGTTTATTTTGTATATAAAACCACTGTCTGTTACTGTCTCGTCGGTGTAAAATTCACTTGCTTCACTATTCTTCTTAGAAACTGCCTAAGCCCTTCTAAAGAAGTTTTCACTAATTTCACTTCAAAAAAACATCCGACGAGCACACCAAATTTCAAATTTCGCTCAGTGTTTCCACTGTATGGTTTTGGTTTTGCCGGTTTGCCCTATATTTTTAGAAAATTGCCCTGGTTAAATACCTTAAATTAGTCTCCGAAGAATCCTTGATTTAGGGCGCAAAATTTAAGGAATTAAAATGAAACAAAAACTTTGTCTTTTGTTCTTTATTTTAATAAAGTGGTCATAGAAAATCGTGTTATAATAAAGTCAGATAGTATAGCTTGGCAAAATAGTAGAAAAATTTAAAAGTGGCAATACTGTAGTGTTGTCCCTTTCATATCAACATAATAGTTACAACGGGACAACACTACAGTATTGCCACTTGTAGTAAGCAATTAATCATGAGAAGTAGAGGGTGAAAAATATAACGCTGATGCTAACGATGAAGCACTGGATTTTAATTTTTTAGCTACATTTATCACATGCAGATAGTAACGCCAGCTTTATATTTGACTTTACCCCAAATTACCCTAAATCGCTAAAAATATAAAACAGCCCTAAGCCAAATGTGTGGTTTCGCCCTAAAAAAGGGCGAAATCCCTAAAAGTGGAAACACAGATTACGCTTGCCCCACAAATCCCTTCCCTTATCCTCAATTAATCCTAATATAGTATCCACTTATGCAGCGCCCTTGCAGCACCCGTGGCGTCGACGGTAGCCACCTGATCGTCAAGTGACATCACTGTCTTTACACTTACAGTTCTTGGAAGGAAAAGATTGTGGCTCTCTTACTGGAAAATCGTATATCATTGTACTCTCCGCATACCAGTTGGGACAGTGTGAATGGTGGCGTGAATGATTGGCTCGCAGGCGCCTTCCAAGTGGCCGATTCAAAGCCTGTCTTATCAGGGGAAAATCCTACTGTAGGTGCCGGGAGGTAAGGGTACATACCACTACAATATTCCATTTACTGTGTTAGTTTATCATCATCATCTGTATAACGTTAGTTGATAACCTTAAGGTCACTTTCACTTAATTAATTCAAACTTTAACTTAATTTAAATTTTTATATTGTAATAATAATTCTTATAAGTGTTACATTTTAACTAAATAAAACTTATATTGTTTTTATGAAATTTTTTTTTGAAAAAATATTGATATTTGTGGAAATGGCAAGAAAATAACTGAAACAGAGTAGAGAATTTAAAATTAAAATAAAAACGTGTGGATAACTCGAAATCCGTGAAACTTATACAAAGTCTATTTTTATTAGCGTGAATAGAGCTAACACCAGATTCAGTGAGCAATGGTGTAAGACCCTCTATGTCTTAGAGTCTATCATTAATCGAGTTGTTTCCTATGATTTTTTAATTAAATGTGTATTACTATTTCCTTGAAATTAGTCTCCACAGAGTTTGAATAAGAACCATGTTATTCTCAAATGTTATGTTATCATTTTTTAAATTGGATTTGTTTTCAACAATGAAAATAAACGCTGACAGGCAAAGACGAAGTTTTTGTCAAACTGTGTCTATATTAAATTTTTTTTTATCTCAAATAGGTTTTTACGCCTCGAAACAAGTATATCTTTATCTGAGGCCATCGATAAAGTAAAACAACATACAGACTTGAAACACGTTCGTTTCGCCATCGCCAAAGGGAAGTCTACAAGCGACAAAATACAAACTGTCGCCTTGTGCGCCGGCTCTGGGGCGTCAGTTTTAAAAGGAGTTGATGCTGATCTTTATTTAACAGGTTAAAATGTTTAATTTTATAAATGTTACTTACCATTTTTTAGTGATCTAAAGCTACACCATCTTATCTCAAATCAACTCCTTAAATTCGATCCATTAAGAGACACTCGTCTTATCTACTTAATACCTAAGTTTTGAATTAAATTTTATTTCAGATCATTTGATTTTATTATTAAAAAAGGAAAGAGTCTACCCTTTCCATTTAATCTCCTTAATTATCTCTAATAACATCACAGGTCTTTAAAACATCATTTAAACGATAAAAATATTTTAAACGTAATTTAATTAGACAATATATTCATAAGAATATTCATGCATATTTCGAGATTATATTTTTGTATAATTATGTGTAATGAATAAACTAAAAACTACTGCACCGATTTTAAAAAGCTATATTATATAGAAAACTACATTATCAGCGATTAACATAGGCTATATTTTATAAAGTTTCGCGGGCGAAGTCGCGTGCTACAGCTACCTAGTTATTCCATTCCATATATGTATAAAGACAAATTGTCAAATTATTCAAAAAATGGGCAGTTAAAGGGCGTGTTAGTTTTAGCTATACCCTGAGCTTGCTTTTTGTAATCATTGTTTGTTTTATTTGATAATTTTAACGAATATAACATCTAAATAATTCTCAAACATCTGAATTTTGATGTGAGATACAAATTTTAATATGATTTCAGGTGAAATGTTGCATCACGACGTACTCGATGCTACACAAAAAGGCATATCCGTCATCCTCACCAATCATTCAGATTCTGAAAGAGGTTTTTTGAAAATTTTTTCGACCAATCTGCAGAATAAACTGGATAACCAAGTGCAAGTGTTAGTCAGTAAATTTGATAGAGACCCTCTGGAAACAGTCTAAATGTTTAAAATTTCTATTAAAATAAAACAATGCATTAATGTAAAAATTATCTTTTATTTTTTGTATTCATTTGTTATTTAAGGCCTCGAATAATATCAAAGTAATTAATGTGAGATCATTTTTATTAGTCTATTCCTTTATCCTTATAATTGTGACACAGCATCTTAAATTAGAGGAACATCTTTGTTTCTAAAGCGTCAAACTAAATTTGTAGATTGTGGAAAGTGGACTATAACAACTGACAAGTTCGTTGTTCGTGCATTGTAGTCTTCCATTTCCTATACGTTTTATTCAGCCCGTTCTGTTTCCATTGACGGTCTTGAGGTTGCACTGAAAGACGTTTACTTTTAGGAATGCGCTTAACTATTTTTAGTTTTTCGTTATGATTATATCGTTAGAGCATGCACACTACTTACTTACGCAAAACATGTTTCTCTGGATTCTTACTTTTTAGTTTGAGATGACCGATGTCTTTAGGGTTTTCGTTTGAACTCTTCTTGCGTTTGGGTGTAATGTGTCCGTTCTTAACTTTGCATACAGAAGATACAGTTCCGTTCTTGTCGTCATAATTTATAACGTATTCACTGCGTTTAGAATTTTTGTGATTTTCAGATTTAGAGGTACTGACTGTACCATTTTTGTCTTTTGATTTAGATCGCGTTGAGTTGATGTGTCGATCGGAAGACAGTGAATCGTATTTAGACGTTACTTTCGTTTTGTCTTTCTTTGTATTTGTTGCGTCTTTTGAGGAACTGCGGCTTTGTTTTTTTATGTCGTTGTTCTCTGTTTCATGTACAACTTTTTGCGTTTTTTCTGACTCCCTAATTGTTGGCGATTTAGTTTGTTTCGTTAAGGTTTCGTTTTCAGGGATACTCGTTTGATGACGTCGCGCCGATCTACTGCGACGTTCTTGTTTTATTTTCTCTGAAGAGTTTTGGTCTGGGCTTTGTGACTTCTTCGCATCACACGATTTTTTTCTATCTGAACTATCTTTTTTCTCCGAAGAATCTTTTATTTTTGTTGGTACAATAACGAGTTCTTCATTTTCGACTTTATCCAAACGTGCTTTGTTTCGCAAGCTACCTCTTATGTTTTCACTGCTGCGTCTTTGATTTGTGGTTTTAGGTCGTTCACCGGAATGTTTGTAGCTCTTTTTAAATGAATCAGTATTGTTTTTGGGTTTTAATTTCAAATTTTTGTTAGAATCTTCTTGGTTTTTAAGTTGGGGCTTTTTGTCAATTTCTTCTTTAATATTTAAGTTTACGTATGGTGGTTCTTCTTCAATGTTTTTTTCTTTGTTATCTATTAAATGATTGTATGTTTCTTGCTTGATTGAATGATGTGTTTGAGACCTATAAAAATAAAAATATCCAAGTATTACATTTATTTGCTTCAAATACGTCTAAATTAAAGATAAATATTTATGCTATTTGTACTTGTGAAATTAACTAAATATATAAATGATAATTACCTATGTTGTGAAGTCTTTTCGTTTCCATCATTTTCAATTACAAGTTGGTAACGTTGTCGCGCGGGTTTCTCCATAACTCTATTTCTGTTAGACTTGGGAGGTTCAGACCGACTTCTACTGGCCCCCAATGTGTCTTCATATTTCCGCACGCGCGTACGTCGGGAGTCTTGCATGACTGCCTCTGCGTCTTGTTCAATGATGGGTTTCAAAATGTTTAATTGGTTGCTGTGTTTCTCTTCGTACATCTTTCGCGATCTTGGAGTTGGTATAGGAGTAAAATTCACTTTTACTGGAATGTTTTGATATTCTGCCGTGTCGTCGGATTCAGCTTCACTGTTACAAACACTATTTGAAATTTGTTGTATAAGCCGTACCGAATTAAATATGTCATCAATACTTTCTTTTCTATAAATCAATTTGTTTTCAGGCTTTTTCGGTTTGTTCTGCTTCGACTTTTGCGTATTGTTATTAATACCAAAGTACATCAAATCAGTGTCACGTAGTTGACGCGTTTTTGCTCTGGGCTGTATTGGAGACATTTGTAAAGTTTTGCGTTGAACTGAACTTCTTAACTTGTCATTGTTCTCGATGAATAAGGACTGGTTCGAGAATATCTCCGCAGATTTATTTGAAATATCTCTACTAGAAGGACCTAAAAAAAAAGAAAACAAATATGCAGTTTACAAAGTTTTGACATATATTAAGCTATTTGAATAAAACCACTATTTTGCATTGATACTACATAGTAGTCACAGTGTATTTCGCAGTCATAAAATGGGCAGCATGTGTGACGATAGTAACCACTCAATTACAGAAGACCACCGTGAAACAACAGTAAGTGTGATGTTGTATTTTAGGTGACTGAGTGAGGGATACCAGAGCCCATGCCCCTATTCTCTCCTTATCCCTTTCCCTTTATTTGTTAATTTAGTTGCGTTTTAAAGTGCGGTGGTAGCGACCTACCATCAAGTGGGCCGTCAACCTGCCTACCAATCTTAACATAAAAAATGTATAAAGGATTGCCTTTAATTTGAAAACTAGTTTTTTTTTCATTGTGTTTTGTTATTTATATCGACGCTACATATTATAATACCTTCACTTGTAATTTCTTTCTCATTTCCATCAATGTCACTAGTATAACTTGATGCTGTTTCAGTGCTGCATCTTCGTTGAGAATGTAATTGTTTATTTATTAACGAAACTGCTGACAAAACAGGAGACCTGTTATTAATACTATCTAATTCCCCAAATGCCATGTTCTCCCCTAAGAGATATGGTTTAGGTTTCGGAATTTTGTTTTTGAGAATACTTTTTGTAGCTGCAGTATTCTCATCAATTTCGTATCCGTCACGCACACTGTTGGCCTCACTAACGAAAATACTGTCATTGATAGTTTCAGAAAAATCTATTTTCTTTTCACCAAATAGTGTGACAGGTTTTTCAAATTTATTTCCAATCGGTACAAATGCGCTTCTCCTTTTTCTAAAATCATTAGAAGGTGGTGGTTTTTCGTCTGTTGCAATTATATTTACTCTTCCAGAATCAGCTGCGAAATGTAGTTCAGTTTTACAAAACTCTACTTTTTTAATTCTTCTATCGCCATCGTCATATGCAAGAGATTTCCTGTGCCGATATTCTTCTTCGGTTTCTAAAGTTATAGGCAAAGTTATTGACACTTTTCCCAGTGATTGTAACGCAATGTTATTTTCCGTTTTATCTTCTACAACAGTAATGTGATCTTTGTGCGGCTTAAAATAATCTCTTGCACTCTTTTGATAAGAGGGAGATCGGTTCCTTAAAAGCCAATCTTTAAATGTCCCCTCACTCTCTTCTTGTTCATTAAAATGTTTGACTCTTGTGTCGTCAACGTATTCGTTTACAATTTCCGTAGACTTGCAAATTCCACTGTCTGTTGATGATTCCATACCTAATGTGTTATGTTGTGAAATATGTTCAGTCAATGGAGGTGTATCTTCGAAGCTGTAACTTTTTCGCCTGTTGTTCCAATCACTACTTCCATTTAAAAGAGATTTATACTTTAGAGTACTCAGAGCTGCAGAGGTATCTAAGAGCGGAGAGGTGCGAGTACTGCTCTTTTTATTTGTTTGTACATCACTGGCTTCTGAATCATAAGAACATTTTCTGAGTAAACTTTTGTGAGTTCTTGCATCAACATCAATAATGCTAGCGTTGTCTGTTGATGACGATTCTTCACTCGGCATACGCATTGAGGTTCTATTACTTGAAGGTTTCCACTTGGATGGTTCAGATATTTCAAAATCATCTGGTTCTGTCACTTTGTAGTTTTCTGTTTCAATATTGTTGTTGTCTTGTAATGACTCAAAAGGAATGGAGGATATCTCAAAAGGCTTTGTGGGTGCTGATGGTGATTCTAAATGATTAGATCCAGAAGATATCACCTGGAACAAAAAAATGAAATATAGAATTTGCTTGAATTCATTTTCACCATAATTCACAGTTTTTGTTTGATTGTTGAGTTCTTATGCCTAAAATTGCTATTGCCTATTCTGCTTGCCAGTAACCAGACTCTTACAGAAAATCATCGTGAAATAAAAACTCGTATTTATCGTGGCTGTGTTTTGCCGTGAGAGTAAGGGATGCCAGAGCCATTCCATTCCCGTTAACCTCACCTTGCCCTGATAGGATAAAGAGAAAGCTCTTTATCCAATCAGGTTCGGCAACACACTTTTACATAGCCCACTAATAGAAGAAATGAAAGTAACATCAACAAGTTAATTGTCAGCCTGTCTGCCCTATATCATCATAAAAAATGTATAGTTATTGAAGATGTTTATCGAAATCATATTCTAATTTAAGTATTCTGACATTGTAAGTTAACATATATTTCAGGTTTGACATTTATTAATAAATAGTGCGAATGTAGAATGAGCTAAGTGAATGAGAAAAGATAATAAAACCGTGAATGTACTTACTCTTCGAGAGGAATGTAGCATGTAAGACGAAGCCGGAACTCCTGGTCCAGCGGTCGAGTGGTATGCGGCGCGCATTACTCGAACTCGTGATCCTGGCCCGCTTGCATGGACCACTTCCATAGCCCGTGCAACTCGACGCGTTATCCCACCTTCTATGACCTGTAAAATATTATTTTTATGTGGTTTTATTCATATTGAAATTTAATACACCATTTTTTATGCTAATGATCATAATCGTCAGCTTTAAACCTTCCTCGTTTAAAGCTGACGACTTTTGATTCTATTATTAGGATGATCGATTCTAAAATTTTACATAATACCTATAATTTGAAGTCTCTTTCTGCGTCTGTCTCTTAACCGCTAACTCCTCCTAATCTCTCTCTGTTACGATTGATTCACAGTATAAGTTTCTTTCATTAAAACTTTAATTTATACATAATTATTATAAATCACTCATGTCTGTTTCTCCGCTAACTACTTCTAAACCACTCATCGGATTTTAATTCGGCTTTCACTTATGAGATAAACGAGGATGGTTTGTGTACTTATATAAAAAATATAAGAAGCCGGGAGCGGTTATAAAACAACACGTAATAATAAAAATAAAACAAAAACAACAGTCACCTATTTTGAATTCACAATGTGAGGAGGTACGCAGTTATGTTTCGATCTTTAAGTGTCTCGATGTTAACCCTCACAGTTAGTGAATATAATTTTTTATTCACATATGAAATATATGAGATTTTGTACTATAGACACCACACAACACATCGAGTTAACTAGCAACTAGCCTAAAGAAAGCAACCGCACATTAAACTCATCTACTTACATAAAAATACCGCTTCACTTTTGCCTATTAAGAAAAAAGAGACCACTAAAAGTAAAATATTTCTGTTCTGTTTCAACTCGGTACTTGTATGACGTATGAAATATTCATGGCAAACCTTGCGATGACCTCTTCTGTTATTATAACTGTATTGTATAATGTAAGTAAGTAGACTTACGAGTCCTAGGCAGTAGATAAATGCAGTTAAAATGCAGGCTGTGCCGCTTTCCTGCGAATTACTTGTTCAGTCATCGTAACAAACTGTTATCATAATAAAATGAGCTTTGTGAGATTTTACCGTTGTTGGTTTGCACATAATCCTACAATGAACATAATAAAAATCTTAGTAAGTAATGTTAACTTTTTAAGTAATGTTTCTTAGTAAGTTGTTTTTTGAACATTTTTTTTTTGTGATAATATTTTTTTTCCTTTTTTTAACTTTAAATTCCTAAGCATCTAGATATTTCATGTCCATATTTACCTACGTCTGCCTTATATCCTATATTACTACTTTTACTATATTATACTAGTTAATAAATAGTTACGTTAACATCTGCTGATTGCTATAGTCAGCGGACCTACTTAATACCAGCAAGATTCCAGCCAGTCAATTTTCAGTTTCTATAGAACGTGGGGCAATATCGATCTTTCATTGTTATCTGCCTGATAAATTAATTGAACTCGTCAAACTATTTTTAAGATACGTAAATAAGATTCAAGATACGTTTTTAAGGTACGTAAAAAAATATTTTTATGTTATTATTATTAATTAGTTTGTTTTTATTTCTACCCTGGGGATATATTTTTTAATGGAGACGTGGACTTAAGATCGTCACAATATTGCATAGTTACTATTGGATGTAAACATAACATATTCGTATACATACAGCGCCATCTCACAAATTTTAGAGGTAACAGTAGATTATCCATAATACAAGTACAAATACAAATAAGCATTATCTTATTATCTAATACACTAACTATGTAGGTAAAAGGCGAGTAGTCTTATCTCTGTTCAACGTTTTGCTCATGATTGCCATTCATTGCATAATATACCTACCTACATCCACACATTTATGATATTAATAAGTCGATGGTAAAAAAGACAAAAACTTAATTGTATCAATAAATAATGTTCACCGACATTAGACATATAGCGACCTTCGTCTCCAACCAGTATTGTTGCTAGTGACGCGATCGTCAGAAGCGGGGGCGAAATGAAATTGCGGTTCGCCACGATTGCAATCTTTCCAATGAACAATTCTATTTTGCAAATTTCAGTGGGCGTCACACACATTTCAATGTTCAATGATGTCTCGTACTATTTGCCACTGTAGTAAACATGCAAATTTGCTATCAATTAAACATGTAGGTACCTAAGAGTTTGTGTACTAGCTTTTTATACACCAATTGCAAGAACCGTTTTGGACATACAACAGGAAGAGATAATCTTATTGTGAGAATTGGTCGACCAATAAATAGATACAGCGAACAACTTTCCAAATAAGGAAGTCGGCGAACTAACAGCCAGTTTAATTAATATTTCCTTATACAAATTATTATTGGAGAAGTTTTTTTACAATTTCAATGTGCCGTTTCCTAATTAGATATTTTTAAATGTGTTTCTCTCACTCTCCCATTAGTCAGTTAATGTTTTCTGATGAATTCTCTCATCAATCAGACCACCGTTATTGCTACATTCACCAAAATACCTTCAAAATATGGTCATTTCGGAAACCATGTGCCCAAAATTCTCAAGAAAATATTAGATAATCCGGAAAGCGATCCTCAACATTTACCTACCTACACCATATTATTATTATATGTCTATCAGCAACAAGTAAGTATAAAGTCCAGGATATAGAAAATGCAAGCATACGGATAATAAATTGAATTATTATGCGCGGCAAGAAGTAGATATTATCTACTGCAACTGCAAGCCTGTCAGACGACGTACTTTCTGGTTCAAAAATGGCCATATCATTCACGGAGTACCGATCGCTGTTTCAAGCCGCCGCCTCAAAGGTTCAGATAGCCATGATGATAGCCATCCCCCGGTAGAAAATACCACCAAAAGAAGGAGAAGAAGTTGCAATGTAAAAAGTGCGAACAGACTGACTATTCACTTGGTAGATAGCTACTGTTTCCTGAGGATATACATACACATCACCAATAGGTATCAAATTTTACAAATTGTTGAACGCAGTATGAGTTGCCACTACAATTTAGTCGCTATAAGAGAATTTCTAGAGTAAAATGAATTTCCAGGGCTCAGATTACTACTACTGTTTTACTAATCTGAGTTCCAGGGATACTCGTACTCGACTAAGATATTATAGCGTATAATAATACTTACTTATTTAAAGAGTTTCTTGCACGAAACGAAAATTAAAATGAAGATTAACCGAAGGTAACATGATGTCATACCTGAACCTACTCATTTAAGAACAGACGACATCAAAATTTAAGGTCGCGATTTATTGTCGATACAATAGTCAGCTGCATTTACCCAATGCCGTAATGTCTGATTTATTAGTAGGTAGAGTAAGAATAAGAATAATAAGTATTTAGTGACCATTTTAGCATTATTTTTACACATGAAAATGAGTAAACATTTTCGTATGTTCTTTTTTATGTAAAGGTCTTTAAACAGGCTGACAGTCCATTGCATTTGATGGTAGGTGGCTACCGTCGCTTATAACACAAGCAACGCCACAAGTGCTGCAAGTGTGCTGCAGACTATATAGTAAGAGCGCAACAAAATGCGGTAGGTATATAGGAATTCTAGCACACGCACAATAAACAAAAGTAATTAGTGTGGTTAAAACTAAGAGTTAATTTAGATTTGTGGTACAAATAACGGTATGTGGTCGTTATGTTACATTTACAAGATGATTTGAAGGTGTGAAATTGAAAATGGTCGCGGTGACGCAAGCAGGCGACCGGCTTGTGGGTTGCGGGGGGTATACGCTGCTAAGTGAGTTCGACGACTTTACCCGATGTAGACTGTGGGCGCGACTGTGGGGCCTTACCATAATGAATGTATTTTACAAGAAACTGTACGGGAAAATTCAATCGTACCAATCAAATATGAATCATATCATAAAATCATACTTGAAATTATGACGTCACTAACAGGTGAAATCTACATAGATTTCAAATTGAACTACGATTTCCTCTAACAGTTATGTGTTTGAATCATCGCGTCATTGTCTAATGTTATGCAAAAAAATGTTGAATTTTTTTGCATAACATTAGACAATGGTTTTTAAAAATCCCGTGTATCTTGGTGTGTAATCTACACTAAATTTAACAAACATTATAAATCTAAAAAGTTTTATTAAATGAATTTGTTTGGATGTTAGATACACAATCACGTGAACCTGTTAAACGATTTATTGGAGTTTACTCCTTAAGAATCGATTTGCATATATACATATATACTCGTATATAAGCCCCTGGTATGAAAATTTATGGGAGTAAAACTAGAGTACAATCAAAATTGTCACTCGAGCGTTATGTTATGCGTTATAGTTACGTTCTATTTTTTGAGTTTTTGAGTTACCCACTATTCTATCTGAAGTTTCAGAGATATTGCGCAATCAACACAATATTATTTAAAAAAAGAACAATGTTGTTCTTTCGGCGCTTTCGAATTGTCCGTAAGGAGTAAACTCCAGTCGTGCGTCGGTGCTGACACACACAATTTTTTTTTTACGTTTAAAATCTGTTTTTATTACGTAATAAATCAACGACAATTAGATCATGTCGTAGATTACCTATAACATAATAGGATAATTTTTTACCCCGGTAATGCTATCCCTTAGGATAATAGTTTAGTTTTACTTTATGGGCAATTAGAGCAAGCTACAACTAATGTTAGTATTACTTAATTATTATTTGGCTAAAATCCAGCCAGTTCCGTTTTCACAAGTAAACCGAGTAAATTTAATATATCTACATACGGAGAAAAGTTATAGCTTATTAGATAAGGAATAAGCTAAGTTACCTAATATGTTACAGGGATGATTGTAAGTATCAGTTGACATATTGTTTCAATAGTTTTTGAAGATAGAAATGAAAATTTATATAAAATGTGTTCGTGTTAACCATAGGCATGTGGTTTCAGGGTTTGTGTAGATTTTCCTACAGAAATGGTTAAATGTGTTGAATCTGAAAACCATCTTCAGTTTCGCGAAGTTTATAAAAGTGTACCTACCTAATCTGCTAATTGCTTCAATAAATCATATTTTAAAAAATGCTAAGACCCAACTTTTTTTGTCAAAAATCAAAGGCGCGGATTATTATAAACCAGTTTTCCACATAATTATTTTAGAAGCCAATAAAGTCACATCGTTTGTTTATACAGCCTAAATTCTATAGCTAACTATCTGTCCTCTAGATAGCTATAAAAAGTATACTTAAAATGCTTAGATTACAAGTTGTTATTAAAATATTTACTTTAGTTAATATATATTTAACTGACATAAAATGTAAAACTATGTTAATGTAATATAATAATAAAAAATAAGAATTCATACAATATTTTATATCCCTAAAACATTTTTTTAGGTACCTAAACTAAATCTGTATTTGCCATATACCATAAAATGATTTTATGGTACGAAAAGAAAATATGTAAAATAAAATCATGCTTTTATAAAAATTTGAGTATATTACTTAACCGCCTATAATTTATTATTGACAAACTTTGACTTAAACGATTTTTTTTTTTCAGATAGCCTTGGTATTGTTAACGTTATATGGTTCTCACAAAGCAAATATAGAACCACTAGTGCATATTTTGTTTGTTATTATTATATTTAATGAAGATTTAAGATATTTTTCGTTTTAGATATTTTTTTTTTTTTGTAACTTCTACACATTCCTGTTTATTGAATTTAAAGTTGCAGAGTTTAATATTATAGCGACCAAACAGCGCGCACGCAGCCTCGCGATGACGCCGGCCTTAGCGCAGGATTTCCGGCAGCTTGCACACGAATCAAAATTTATTAAATGATGTGTACCTACTTACTACTAATATGGACGCATAGAATTTTTTTAAGTCTTACTAATTAAGCCGTATATTTGAGTTTTACTTAGTAATGAAAAAATATTTAACAATATAAGTAATTCCTAATATTAGAGACAATATATTCCTCTAAATTGAGACAGAAATTTCCTAATATTTATCCCCAAAGGAGGAAAACGGTTTTTGTCTGTCCGTAACGTTTATTATTCAAATCCCATTACATAAAAACTCTCCCAATAATAGGCTGATAAAATACTAAAATAAAAAAAGACTCCTTACATATTATAAAGCAAAGTTCTTCGCTGCGTCAGTCTGTCTGTCTGTATTTATGTTCCCGATGATCTCAAAAACTACTGGACATATTTTCATGCGGTTTACACTAATAGAAAGAGCATTAAACGTGGAAGGTTTTTATATATAATTTACAGAAAAAATTTGCACCCCTGCGAAACTGGGAGCTGGTCGCTAGTTACTAATAAAGAAAGCATATCAAATGCTGAAGCGAACTTGCTTTAAACCCCTGTGTGAAAATATAGTTTGAAATAAACATAGTCAACGGGGCTCATTCTTTTTGTTAAATCCGTCCATATCTTTTCTCAAATTCTACTGAGTTTGCTTTGACAAGGAAATGTTCTAAAAATAATGTTAAGGATGTGTTTGCCTTTATTTCTAATATTGTCTTGTAGAGTTATAAATTAGTAAAATTAGATTTCTTTTAAAGTTTCAATGTTGTTTATTTCAGCAAATTATAGAAAAAGAATCATTTTATTTTGCATTTAATAATAGAAGTTCTTTCTTTTATCAAAGATCGCATTCAATCAAGAAACATATTATAATTTTTTTATCGTAAAATTATAAATATAGTTTTTCTTAATATAAAATCAACCTATGTGGTTTTTTATAACGAATTTATCTCTCTTGTGACGATTTCATACATCTTCATGAGTGATCATGAGTCACTCTGCTAAGTATTTGTTAAATTTATCTTGTCCGTTAATTGTCATTATGGAAATAAGGATATTAGATACTCGTAGCAATGGGATGTGTAAAATATTGATGAGAAAAAAAACCAAGCCCAGGTGGGCATGTAAAATGAAGATGTTCATGATATGAACACAAATAATACGATTGTCCTTTGTTGTTTGTATTGACGGCTGTGACGAGCATTAACATAAGGCCTCAAATGCGTACCTAAGCATTTTTTTTATTAAAATTTAAACAGTGCGTACCGATTTCTTAACTAAATGTAAAATTTGAATACCCAAAAACCTACAGTAAATTGTGGTACATACAAAAGACATCAACGCGTCTTAGTTCCAAGTTCGTGCATAAGTAATGATGATGATATTATTGACTCAGGACCATAAAGTGTAACAAGTGTTTGTTAAATTTCAATATTGTCTGAGTTATATTGTCCGTTTGTCTGTCTTTACTTACTCATAATTAACATTAACACGAACGTTTGTTTATTGACACAAATAAAGTCTGATCTGATTGCAAACATAATAGATTGACAGTTGCGTTTTTTCAACTTAACTTAATTTTAAACTAATAGGTAGATAGCAATTTTTGTTATATTTAAGTGTAACGACCTTCATTTTTCAATGGCAATGGCTTTATCTAAGCGCGAGCTTGTGCCGTTCTCTAAGTAAGCATAACTTAACAATTACAACAAAAAATACATATTATAAGTTTTTGTCGTGAGTAGGTATGTTTGTATTTTCACTGTGATAAGTTATTTAAATCTGAATTGCAAATGATATTACTACCTGTGTTTTTTGTCAATGGGTAAGTAAGTATAGCAAGCAGGTTTGTTCCAGTTGTTCCAACATTACTTGTTCTTAGCTGTTTTAATTTAAAATAATATAAATTAGGTACATTATTTACGAACTAAAATTAAATATGTAGATATACCTAACACCTTAAAAAGAATTAAAATAATGTATTTTGCATAGAACAAAAAATTTATTAAATAATTAATCTTGAAAAACATTCATTTATTTGTAAAAAGAGTCGATTTGATCAAAAGTATTAAGGTTTATGAAATTTGTAGGTCATGTCTATTACTATAATACTCCCAAATATTAGGAGGGCTCACGTTATCTTAATTATAAAGAAGTATTATCGGTATTACCATTTACTACTTAATTAGTTTTCAGCACAACCAGATGAAACCCTAAGGTAACTGACTAAAATCTCGCGCGCGATAATTACAGATTGATAAAGTGAATTCATAAGTAGAAAAATCTTATATGACTTATCTTATAAGTAGAGTCATCTCGTACGAATAATTTTATATGTGGAATAATCTCATATTATCTTTATATGAATGTAACTATTCTATAAATATATTGTGCTTGGATTAAATCATCACGCCTACGTTGGTATGCAAAAAGACATGTGTGTTACATTTTAATTGATGCCATTATCTGTTTGTCACTTAGTATCGCAATGTGTGTGATGTACTTAAATACAAGTACACTCAGCTCTTAAGAAGACTATTTACTTAATACAAGTTAATCAGATTTTTCATCTTACCTAAGTAAGGTATATTTCTTACACTTTATTTTATCAGTAACTTAATACTTCGATGCCAATTTTCATTTATCTTTTCCAAGGATTCAAGCACGATTCAAGCCACGTCCTATCGAATTTCAACAAAATCAGATGGATGGTTCTGTTCGAAGTTACTTTTGTTTCCAACAAAACAAACTTTGTTTTTGTTACTTTTGCTTTTCGACCCGCTTCGTAAGGGTGTAATTTTTTTTTTCTGCAAAATATATACCTACACAAATTCCTCGTTTATCGCTCTTTCCATTAGTGAAAACTGTATCAAAAACTGTATTATTTTGTTTAGTTGGGGGACTTAGTACGCATAATATACTTGCCTACCTAGGTAGGCAGGAACGAATTTTTTATTAGATACTCTAGAAATAATAATGGGGGTTGATAATGACGTTATAACATACTCGTATTAGTGACTTTTGAAAAAAGTTCTGTATTCGATTGTGTTTAAGATTTTATTTTATAAAACAGGAAAGTAATAAAATACAGTAAGTAGATGCTCTGTAGCTTCCTCACGTCCATCACTTTCACTCATTGCTAATCCATCAAACGTCGCACGCGCCAGAATCAAGACATCTCTTGTGAGTTCCTCATGTTATTTCCTTTTAATAGAATTTCACAGCCGTGAGGTATCATTTAAATCTTAATTAAGTATATTATTTTTCTTATATAGATGTAGGTATATACTTAAATAAGTAAATACTAACATTATATAGTTACGTATCAAATAGAAAGAAACTGATGAATTAAATTATTAGGTATACGATAGGTACACGAATCTATACGTTTTATTAATATTATGATAATATGCCTAGAAAAGCCGTTTTGTTTTTCAATCTTATACTAAATTAATTAATTTTCTATTAACTAAATAACTAAACCCATGTGACTGGCATGAAAAGATTTTCTAATTTACTCCTATATAAAAAAATAGATCCCACTAGCTGGTGCCAGCGACTTCGTCCGCGTTGAACGATGAAAGGTACCCTATGTCCTTTCTGGTGTCCCAAATAACGTTTATGCAAAATTTCATGGTGATCGGTTCAGTAGTTTTTGCGTGATAAGAGTTACAAACATCCATACATCCATACATCCAAACATACTTTCGCATTTATAATATTAGTACGGATATATAAAATTTTAAAAACATCCCCAAAAGAGGTCTGAATTAAGTAATAGGCAGTAAATTTCGCTATATTATATTGTACAAACTTTACTATTAGTTGTATTTCTCCAAGACATGTTTTTATTCAGCCCAATAAATTAAATATCATAAATATATACAGATAATTAATTTTCCAGATAGCCAATTTAAAACGCAGACTGTATAATTTCAAATATGTTTCAAATGCATATTAATTTAAAAATGACGCAATTGGCTGCGCTGCAAATCTACCCGAATTTTAGTGTTCGCCGAGGATTGAGAAACAAAGAAAAAACGCGGTAACTGGCCCAGACAGGTTTAAAGACACTACATCAACGACATTGAACCTTGCTGTTCGATATACAAGTGCTATTTCTCAAAACTTTATTATGTAGTTCGGGGTAACCGCGTCACTCTTGAGTTTTAATACCGTAAATGGAAAAGGCGACTTTTTGCTTTTGGCAATGGCCGGTTGTTAATCGAAATGCCATTTTAATTCTTGCTCGGTACTTGACACCGTTTAAGTGAATCCCTTACAAAAACTCGGACACAAGTATACCTAACCTGATTAGTAAGACCATTGGGCAGTAGATTTAGCTTAGAACTTCAATTATTACAATTTTTTGTTGATATGCATATACTCGTACATACAAATTTTAGAACTTTTTTTTTACTTTTATCTAATGAGGCGTAAAAAAATATTGTCTAAATTATTTTACTTAGGTATAAATAGTTTCTACCAAATTACACATTATATTTAAGTAACAACTCAATAATTGCATTATGCATATTTAACTCAAAAATAAAATAAAAAAGATAAAGAGACTCAGAGCTTATTTGAAAGCTTAATATTTTGTGTGAGTGTACTCACTTTCCCATATTCAGCAGCCCCGGCCCACTCTCGCCGCCATTGACCCTCGATTTCCATATCAGCGAGAATTCAATTCTCGATCGATGCAGCTACACTCGAAAACACTCGACTCGCTTCAAACAAAGCACCGCGTCAATTCCACGCCTCGGTTAGAAGCCTACTGGCAGCCCGCAGAGGACTGGCGCGTGCAACTCACCCGCCTTGTTGCTTGTAGCCCACAAAACAAATTTAAATATTATCGTTATGTATTGCCTTCCGTCGGCAAAAAACCGTACCTACTCGATGTCAACGCCCACCTAGTAGGCACCTATAAGTTCGCTTCGCACACAGATACAAGTCCTGCCCACGCGACCCAAAATAAAGGATCCCAATGCGATGTCTGTTGTCACTTCACCCCAAAACATGAGCATTTGTTTATAAAACATTTCGTTACTCCTCAAAATTATTTTACAATAAATAGGTATTTTTTGCGACTACAAGCAATCACAAATAAATTATGTTTAAAGATTATAAATAAAAGGCTGGGTAATGTGTTTATTTATTATTCCCGTCGCCAAGTGTTTAGTGTGTTTAGCTCGCCAAGCGACTGTTTTTATAAAATAGCAACAAGCCCAGGCCCACATCTTGCTCTTTTATTTTCTTCTTGATTTGGTTAATTATAAAATACTAGGTTTTGCCCGCGACTTCGTCCGCGTCCATTTTTCTTATCCGATCGCTACCAATCTGCTGCTGGACTAATCTGAAGATTGTCTGAAAATCTCATCAAAATCGGTTCAGCGGTTTTGGAGTCCATAGGGAACATACATACACACATTGCCTTTTATATAGATAGATAGATACTTAGATGTCACATAGATAGCAAACTTTATCTGTGTAGTGTTTACGTAGTGGCAAGTCCCACATACCCCACCGATATCCCCATGGTCGGTGGGGAACTGGTACGCAGATTGTCCCACGCGAAAAAAAAAGGTCACTTCGTTCACAAACAACCACCGTGAAATGTGACCGTGCATGTCTTAGTTGTGTTTCAGTGCATGTCTGCAGTGCAATGAGTTAGGTATGGCAGAGCCAATTTCCCTGTTAAGTCCCTTATCCTTAATGCAATTAAGGTCCTTAACATAAAAAAGTCGGTAGCGCACTTGCAGCACCTATGGCGTTGCTTGTGTTAATAGGCGACGGCAATTACCAACTATCAAGCAGACCGTCAGCCTGCCTGCCGATCTTTATATTTAAAAAAGCAGAAAGTAACAGGAAAGTAAATCCGCATCTGTGGTGGCATGCAATACGGCAGAAAAAACATGGGACAGGCATTGAGTGGAATAGCACATCAGAACACTCCCATTAGTAAGTAATTCCATGTAGTAATGATTATTTGATGTACTCGTAGGTAAGTGTTGAATATTTTCTTATCATATTAAGATTCTAAGCAGAGTTGTGCGAATATTAGTTCGTTGACTAATTTGAACCAGGTTGCTGTAAGCCAAATTAATTAAGCTGCGCTGACTGAGAGCACTACTTCTTTTGGTGCCTGAGCAGGAATTTATAGAGTTGGACACTGCACTATAGTGAACGCAAACACTCCTGGCACACTGGGTCATAAATTTTATAGTGACAAACTGGGGAGGATTAGTGATGTGAAGCGCATTACTATCGAATATGTAAATAAAACTTTTGTTTTATTACAAATATATGTTTTATTATATTTTGTTATATTTTTAATCATATTTGATTATTTACTTAATAATAATCCACAATTGTTCTGCAATGGTCACTAACACTAAATACTAGGAATGGTATAAGTATACTAAAAACAAAGACAGATCAACATGCTTACAATCAATTCCAGCTGCAACAAATTTCAATTGCTACATTTCCAATTAGTCTTACAACTGATTGTGGATTAAATTGATAAAAAAATCTCTCTTAGCAACACTCAAAGTATCGACAATGTGTGCAGAACATGCACAACCCTAGTTATTGTGCGGAACAAGCGCTTGAATGATTTATAGCCCTGTGTGCCAGGAGTGTTTGCGTTCACTATAATAATTATAATAATCATTAAGCATATCAGTTTTAGTCGCTTTAGAAGCTGGAATGCTCGTGACATCTAAACCTATAGGTATCATCAATCCGCCCAGGGTTGAGACTACTGCAATAAATGGGTATTTTTAGAGAAAATCATTTTAGGTTTAGGTAAAATATGTAAAATTTGTAAAAGTAAAAATATGTGAAGAAAATCAAGTTAAATGAAAATTTTTGGTATATTTACTAAATAATTGTACAATATTACTTGGACTAGTTAAATTCTACGGTAATCAAAATATAGGTCACATTTTTTGGCATTTTTGGCAACAGACCATTTTTCCTAAATTCATTTTCCTAAAACAGACAATAAAAGTTCCATCACACAATTTATAAGATTCTCAAACTTCTTAAGAATAACTACACAGTTTAAAAAAACTGGCTGAGGCTTTTTAATATTATGCCAATGAAAATTTTTACTAAGTACATATTTAAAAAAATCTATTTACAAATGAAATTTAAAAATAAATTTCTGAGGTAGCTAGTCATGTCTCTCTCAATGTGTTTGTGTACAAATCTAAAACATAATCATCACATTTTCTCAGATCCAAGATTTGCAGAAAAGCATCATTTTCTTGATTACTCCTAAAATTTACACATCTTTTAAATATTGCAACTAACACATCACTCGTTTGGCTAGTAGAGCAAAAGTTGTAAAACATCTTTTGCTCACAGTTAAAACATTCCTTTAAGCCTTTTTTAAAGTATCTATAAAACAATTGTTCATTATAAAAACATAACTCTTCTATGCTTTTCCATTCTTCTTTAGACAATCCAAACAAAATTCCAACCGAAGGTCCTTTCACAACACATGATATTTGGCCTGATCTATCTGCAATTTTTAAAGTTGCACTGGATGTTATTTCTTTTTTATAATTATTGATTTTAACTGATTCTAATTGAAAATCAGTTATAAGACCCCAACCCTTATTGTTTAATTTTAGGCGCCGGGCTTCTGTTAATTTTGTCGGATTTACATTTTCGTAGAAGTTTTCGTAAAGGTTATTGTTACATAGTTTATTCATTTGATAAACTATTTAAAATCTTCACAAATCACTTTATAAATGGTATTTATTTATTTATACCATACATAATGAAGCGGAGCAAACTTATAATAAAATAAATAAATAAAATACACAGCGACGACAGGCTGTATTCTTGTTATGGTTAAAACTTAAACCGTCACATTGACAGTGACATCACTGATGTTGCAACTCGCAACCGATCTTTTATATAGGTAGGTAGGTTTCCAACCAGTGTTGCCATTTATATGGATTTGTCCGTATATGTACGGATTTTCAACTTCGTATACGGATTTTTATACGGAATTATAATTATGTTCTGAAATATAAAATAATAATAATGATAATTTTATAAGGATTAGAGAAATACAATAAGTAAGTAGTATTTTAAATAAATAAATAAATACGAAACTAAATGATATTGGGAAATGTTAGTCATACCATGTCATACATACAATCAACTAAGTTGAAATAGTTAATAGGGATTTCCCGACTTTGGAATCTTTGTTGTTGAAGCATTACAGCGGGAGCATTATACATTTATATTTTGCACGAAGGCGATAGAAAATACTCACTTTGCTTTGTTTTATATTATATCAATTACCTTCTTTTGTCGTGACGTATTTTCAGATGGTACTTCATTTTCCTAATTTTATAGAACAAGGAAATATATAAATGCTAGATAGAAAATGGAGTGCTTTAACAAATAATTCCAACGTAATTGTGCCGTTACAAACGAAGATATAGAAAAGTATAGGCAGAGATTTTGACGACTTTGAATCCAGCTGATGGAAATTTGTTATTTCCACATTTATCTAAATATATTACGTCATTGTTAAATTTGCCACATTCCAGGGCAACACTGCCTAACAAGTATCTATTGCACCATTGTTTTGATTTCGATGTTAATTTATCAATTATTGAAAAAATCAACTCAAAAACAAATTCATTTATTAAAATTATATTTAAAATCATACATTGTCAATTTAATTTTTCTTACAATACAATACATATACGGAACTTATACGGATTTATTAGGACCCACCCAGGTACGAATATTATTTCGTAAGTTCGTATAAGGTTGGCAACACTGTTCCTAACCTAAAATTTATAGTTTATTTTGTAATGTTATATAAATATTAAATAAAGTGATAGAGTGGCTGACCAGAAAATGTTCGCTGCAATCTAACATAAAAATTGTTCAGTTAATTGCTGAACGAAAACATTACAATGAGAATAGCCTTGATTAAAAAAATTGTTAACAAATGGCCAGGTAGAAAATTACTTGGTGTATATAGTTTCCTACCAGTGTTTTTCGTACTCGGAGCAGCTTTAGAATTTTCTATGATCAATTGGAGAGTGGGCGAAGTAAACTTTTATAATACTTTTAAGAAACGTCAAGCACACGATATAATCGACGAAAAAATAAAAAAGTACGGTGCCAGTTAAACTCTGTACGATGCCTGCAGGCGTAAGTTGGGGACGGTATATATCTTTTTGTGCGGCATCAATGCTTTCTATGATGGCAGGTTCACAGATTGTGCATCAATACTATAAACCATTAAAGGATTTACATGAACATATTGACAGAGAGCTTCATAACTTACCAGAAAACGTCCAAACACAAATCAGAAGTGAATTGCAAGAAGAAGGTATACTAAAGTAGTCTAATCATGTTGGGTCAATCTGGGTAATTGTAAACAGTCATCATAATTCCTCCTTGTCTATGAAAAGAATGAAATTACATTTTAAAAAATGCTATGCTATTTTCTATGATTGCAGTTGTAAAGTTCAATGATGCTTCAAACAAGACCTTACTTTGAGTGTTTAAAATGTGTGCATATTAGTCAAGTTTGTTTAAAATTTTCCTATTAGTGAATGCTTTAGTTTCCTTTTCCCCTGATACGCTTCCAGTTACCATAAAAATTAAAATATGAAAATATATTGATAGGTTTGTAAACAGGGATTTAGAGATCTTTTTAACCAATTGGTTCTGACAATAATTGAATCAAAATATTGCTAAAATATCATATGATGATAATACAATCTTTTTTGTTAATTAGTTTAAATCTGAAAATAATGATAAAATCTTGATTAAAGTAGCATAACAATTATAATTGTTTACAATCGCCCTGGTTGGCTATGCTGCTGTTCATTATCATTTATTACCCTTTGCTTTATAGATTGTCTCATGACCTAATGTAAGTAGAATAAATACTTATAGTCTATTTGCGTTAAGAATGCAAAAGCGAAACACAGTGGCCCGAGATGGTGCTTCATCACCAAAAGTCGAAGCTAGTTGATCGGCACACTGCCTTTGGTTTAATCCACATCGAAAGTCATAGAAAATCATCGCACGAAAATGTTCGCGATTTAATTCCATTTTTTGACCAAGGTGAATGTTTCAAGTATCTATAACATTAACAACACAAACAGCACTCGTATGACAACACGTTCTGAGTACGTTTACCATTAAAAATGTCAAACTTTACGATGACAATGTCAGATTTGACATATTCACAACAATTTTGCCACATTTCAAAATTTAAGTAACCTAGGTATTCTTACGGTTGGATGTGGTATTCATTTTTTAAATTTTTAAATTGAAGGTAACACAAATGATACAACCGTTTCGTTCAAAGGTCTGCCTTAAACTAGTCATTGTGAACTTGACTTTATAATTTTTAGCGAACTGATTGTTTAGGGGGCATTCTTATTCTTATTTCTTAACGCTAATCTAGTATAGTCAGAATTTAGTAAATATTTTAATACCTATATGTCTAGGTTATTAGTAAATATTGAAACCATTAATATTGTCTCTCGTATTTGTTGTCTGTTTTAAATGAGGACATGTAAGTTATTATTAAAATGAATAAAAGAAAGAAATCAAAAAATTGTATTTGGTTTTTTTTTTCAAAAATATTTACAATATAGTATGTTAGTTGTGTAATAAATTACTTATGCCTAAAACATTTTTTTTATTTATGCACAGTAAAACCATAGCCAAAACCACAGACTACATACCGATGGGGAAGTGCCAATATGTTCTAACATGATCAAAATGTTATACAAAATAAAATAAAAACATTTAGTTTCATTATTTAAAATTTATAAATCCACGATGGTTGCCTTTAAGTATATTAGATTTGTGGTTTCGCCAAAATATTCAAAAATTGATTTTATAGTAGGTAATTAAAAAAAATTTTTTTTTTCAAAAAATGTAAGAGGTGTTGGCACTTCATGGGGGATACATTATAATGCATTGAACATACAAATAATTGATTATGCTGTTTACTTACATCCTTATTTTAATACATCTATCCATACTAATAAATAAAATTGAAGTGTCTGTAATGTTGAAATAACTGCATTTACTAAATTTATATAAAAGTATATACATTACTTATAACAAAGAACCAGGTTATTTTTTCTTTCTTTCTTGACTATCAGTTTGTTTCGTCTAATCTCCGAATCGGCTGGATCGATTTTGGCAGGACCGTTCAAGCAGTGTCGGTTGAGTACCGCGTGTGCCTTGGTGTGCCCCAAGATCACACGTCGCAGTAAAGCGGAGATGGGTTCAGCTAATTTACGATAAAAATGTAAACAAAAACAATACAATGTCCCTTTTAAATAAAATAAAACTATGAGATCAAAAATTTTGATCATACATATGTTGTCTTTATAATAAGGATAGGAATTTTAAAAAATTCAATAATGTAATCTACTTTGTTTGTACTGTAAATATGGGTATATATACTTAAATAATAATTAATATTGTAAATAAAAGTGAAATTGTATAACATAGTCTGCCTGGTATTTGATTAGGATTGTCAGTTTATAGTAATAATTCCTAAACACTATTTTAATTTTTCTTTCTTAATAATGTAAACTTAACTACGTATCTAATAGGTAGGTACAGAAACATAATTAACTTAACAGTTTTGTGAATTGATATTTTGACACTTACATTTTTTTATACTTAGGCTTCTTAGAACAAAAAAGTTTAACAAAAGAAAACGGGACATATAGATTAGAATGATTGATTGATATTTAAATATTATTTCACATGTCTTGTTCCCCTTAAAAAAAGTTTGTTAAAGTCTTTAAAAAATCGTTACTGTTCAAAGAATAACTGTGGTGTCTGATTCCCATTTTCGCTGGAGGAACTTTGTACAGCCACATCCAGTGCAGTCTTTTTGATAATACAAGTTCTTATGGTGTGGGTCATCTCGCTGAATTTGCTATTGTTCTGTGTATCCAATCAACATGTGACGCGATTGCATCATATATTCGAGGTCGACCCAGTCCAATTTTAGTGCAAGCGATCCTCCACCCACTTACACCCGTCAGTGACCAGTGTTTGGTTTTGTCATCAAAACACATCATAGCACTTCCGGCATATTCTTCTTCCTATAAAAAATTGCAATTATCTCATTAAATAGTAGCAATTTAATTTCCTTATTTTTATGTAAACAGAGAAAGAACAGGACAACTCTTGTGGCATTGCTTGAGTTTGGGTGATGGTAACCACCTACCAGTAGCCGGCTTGCTCTAGCTAGATGGACTCTGTATCAAATTTTATCGAGATGCTCTTTTATCTGACTGTAGCAATGCAAAGCAAGGTGAAGATTTTTACAAACAAGCTCGCATATTTTTAAACACAATGCATTTAGACTACTTACTCTTAAAGTTTAGCTTACGGCCTAAAAATTTAAGTGAGATTGTGGATAACATTTTACGAATAATATATGGCCCTACTAAACGCGACAATTAAAAGATATAAAAAAATTCCAAATTTTAAGTTGATTTTCAACAGGCTGTAACTTCGAAGAAAATGCCTCTGCCACCTACCATCAAGAAGACCGCTGCCTGCTTGCTGATAATGTAAAATAAAAGTGGCTATCAGTATTTGAGACCAGTGTAGTGAAGAGTGAAAATGTGTTTCGCCTTAAGGTTAGGTTTTTTTGATAATTCTAAAAATACGTTTACGTTATGTGTATTACGAAGGTACCTAGTAAGTTGACATGCACTTACATCGCAGTCATCCTGATCGTACAGCGGTTCAGCACAAATCCCATTGACGGTCGCTATGCTAACATTTTCGCAAGTATTCATAGGGCTCGTGACAACGTGTACTCGCTGCAGCTGATCTTTATTTCTCGTCCAGCCGAGCGTGTTACAGATGCTTTCTTCACCTGTTCCCGTCCCAAGTTCAGGCAAACAAGCGGGTCGTACAAAATCAGTCATTTCAACTGGCTCTTCCAAGCGTATCATGGCCAACATACTGCCTTCCACTGGAGATCGGACCATTCCGACGATACGCCGCTCTTGTTGCCAAGGTGTTGTGCTCTGTATGCGTACTGTACCCAACCTCGCTGTCCATTCTGCTTTTGGTTGGCCCTATAAAATTTAAGAGATAAATCGCGAGCCATAAATTTCTAAAGTTCTGTCCATGAACAGAGGGCCAGAGGCAAGGAGAACCGTTAGAACTAGTATATTAATCCACAAAAGAAATCGAATTGAGGTGCAGGCCCGATCGGGGTTTGAATATGCAACTGTGCATTTAGATAGGTATAGATAACAGAACGTTTGTCTCAACTTTTTTAAATAGTTACTTTGACATAATAACTATATAGGTACTTACAGAGTAGAAATTAAAAAGAAAGTACCTACAAGTAAAAGGTCAGAAAAGAAAGCGTCCTTTTTATATACTTATGCAAAATTAAAGGACGAAGTATACATAGTTAAACAAGTACACCATAGTTTAAATATATCCGTTATTTTTATAGGTTCTTTTAAATCTTTTAATCGTTTAGCGAAAAGTTTCGCCGCGATTTTTATAACTTCTTGTATTATAAGTAGGTAAGTAGGTACCTGAAAACAAGAAGCAGTAGTGATGAGCCAAGCGGGATGAATAAGGGTGGCGTCACAGGCATGTACATGGGTCCTAAAGAGAGCAACGTGCCACGGCCAATCGCCTGGTCGAGAGGATCGTGGCAAACCCTCCACGCCTTTCGCAGCCAGAGCCCCTCGTGCTGATGCTACACCACATTCTGCAATGATTGATTTATAACGATTTCTTTTTAAATTAGTTAAGTAAGTATTCAAACCTCTTGCAATTAGCTTCATTTCTTCTAACAATTTATAATTATTCATTCTCATTCAAAATTAAAAACAAAACACCTATCTGTACATATTTAGAACCTTAATTATCTACTTACTTAGCTGGATAGGATAAATCTATGCGTGTTCGCAAAAATGTTAAAATAAACTCACCCAAATGATCACAAATAATTTTCACAACTTTTCGTTGCGGACATTCACTTTTAACGAAAGATATTTCAGCCGCGTAAGGATCGACCACTTCAACATATTTATAAGGTTTAGTATCATCTTCCAGAGCCTCTACGTCCGGCGCTGCATCTGCGCTTAACGCCGCCCTTTAACGAGAGTAGAAAATTATTTATCAATTTTAAGAAAATAATAAACGTGATCTGTTAATAGCGAATTAGATTACTTGAAGGTTAAAGCTTTGCATAATGATGTAGCGATACTCGTAAGCGCCCGCTTGTCGTTCTCATAGGGCGAAGCGCAAATCTTGCCGGAGAGTTGGCGCTCAGCCCACACGGCGTATCCGGACCGGCTGCGGACTGCACCCAGTGTGCTTTCTGAAGTCTCGCGTTGCCAAAACGCAAGCGAACGGGTTATCCACACTAGACAAATAAAAATTAAACATTATCAATATAGTTTAGTCCATTTTCCGTAAAGCACTCTACAAATTTTTATTTCTCCATTTGCCATGAGATTCTGTTAGACCTCTACAAATGATATTTAAGTCAGAAGTAGACAGACAGGCTGATGCCTCATTTTGATGGTAAGGTCACTATCGTATACATAGGCAACACATTCAAGTGCATTGCCGGCCCTGATTTATTGGCTATTCCATCTCTCCTGTAAAGGGTGTTGTTACGTTTTCAGATGGCCCACACAATTTAAAACGGCGGAAGTATTTCTTTCTGAGATACCTACAAAATTGCACATAGGTAATTAAATAGTTTAGGTACTAACGGCATCCGAACTCATCACTGCCGTCAGGACAATCGGGAGTTCCGTCGCAACGCAAATGCGGAGGCAGGCAGCGAGCGTTCAACGCGCATCGCAACACGTCAGGGCCCGCCGCGGTGCAGTGCGCGCAATCTCTCTCGTCTTCGGAGTCGACGCAGTCAGCTATGCCGTCACAGTAGCGGCGGGACAAGGCCAGCCGCTGGAGTCCACCGCGGCAATCTTAATGTAACATTGTAAAATTGAGTGACCGGTCTACTATAGGCTCTACATATGCCTACCTAAACCTGTTTACAGGTTTCGAGTTAAGATATCAGTTAACTATCATAGTGTAAGATATCATAGTAGCCTATGATATAAATTCTTCACATATTTAATTATGTAAAAGGGACAGACAGTGAGCAAGAATATGTCGTTCACCTGGTTCTGGTGCGCAAGAGTCTGGCCCAAAGTAATCCGGAAAACGTGCACAATCAAAGTGAGGCCGTAGTCGGTCAGGTAAACGCGCGCCGCAGCCAGCGTGGAAAGCACGGCAGTATGTACGGCACGGTCGGATCAGTCGATCACCAGAGCAACGAGGCTGTAGCATTTGACATACGAAATCCTGAAATATCGTAAATTTACGATTAATGTCATTAAGTTATCATCATTAAGTCATAATAGCCATTAGGACATAGAGAGAATTTTTAAATTGTTCCAGCAAGGAATTTTTAAGTAAAGACGATACACTTGATGGTAGGTAGCTACAGTCGCCTATATTTATATGATGGGACTGACTGCGAAACATAGTGTGCAATAAGATTGTTTTTTTTTTGACATGAAATTAGGTTTCTGTTGGTAAGCTACGAGTATAAGCTAAGTTATAATCAATATACTTAGGTTATATCCAAATTGCATATAAAAGAAATAACTCATCTCCTAAATTTTATTTAATGCCACTTATCCAAGTCTTTATCTGTTATTTATAACCACCTATATTAGTTCTGCTTCATCAAAATTTAAAGGAACCATTTTTTTTTTTTTAATTTAAGTGAGTATATAAAATAAGAAAAAATAGGACATATTGGATGTACAATACGTATATGCTCGTAAAAGTCTTTTACGTAAATATTTAGGTAAGTAATAGTATGATAGATACAAATACGGATCAAAACACCATAATTTTTAATTTATACCTGTGCAAGTTGTGAACACTCTGCGTCAAGAAGTTCCCTAAATGCCACTAAATCTCTAAGAACAGCTTCTTTCGATGGATGCCCGACCAGGTTCGGATATGTCGTTGAATTGTACGGTAGGTGGGAACAAAGCGGTAACGTTACCGACGAACACTCTCGGATTTCTTCTAAAATTTCAGTCGTGGCAACTTCTGTGGTTTGTGCATCTAAAGGCGTAGTTTCTGTATCTTCTAATGCTTGAGTGGATATCATAGAGCTTTCCTGAAAAATTATGAAAACCGTCTTCAACTAAGTGAATAAATCCGTAGAGTATAGGTAAATTTAGACAATCTTACATGTACTCGTATGCTTGATAAGTCATCTTGATGTAGGAATTTCATATATACATTATTTTAAAATCTTGTATTCTTAATAAAATAATTAACCAAATGTTATAGGAAGGTAAAATTTCACTTTATCTTAATTCCCACTTTTCATAATCAGCTACGTAAAAGGAAATTTTCTTCAGTGTTTCATATACTTAAGTAAGTAAGTAAAACAAGAACTATTTTTCCTCTTTTGTAATTAAATCGATCTATTCTATTTAAATTGGTTGATGAAAAAGTTTGTATTTGCTACTTACTTCTATGTGTAAGGTTTCCGGCAGGCAAACGAAATTTTTGGAAAATGCTGTTGGACTAGCCATTTCGCCGGCTAACACTTCTATCACTTCTTCCGTCGTCACTGCGGTGAAGATTGGTTCAAATGACACTTCAAAATGTACACGGTCTCCTTGTTCGGCACTGTAAATAAAGAAAAATCCCCTGAGACCGCTTGATCCAACTGCTTCGTTCGATTGATAATCGACAGCAACCCTTATGTTATTAACATAAGCATATCCTGAGTAACTTTTGTTTAAAAATCAATTTTAATGAATTTATTATTTATTATAAAATAATTGTTAGTCAAATGTGCAGCTGTTAGCGATTACTTGTTCATTGTTAGATGAAACGAAGTATATCCAATTGTGAATAAATTAGCTAGCTTAGTCACGGTAATTAGTTATGTATAATTAAAGATTTGTCTGTTCTACAACAGAATTAAATGCAGTCGGTCACTTTAATTTCAGAAAAGTATTTGTTAAAAATATCTTTATAATTTTTTTTATAAATTCTTTATCTATATAGGTATATAAAATTCTCGTGCCACAATATTTATAACCAAACTCCTCCGAAGCGGCTTGACCGATTTTTATGAAGTTTTTTGTGTATATTCGGTAGGTCTAAGAATAGGTCGTAAACTATTTTTTATACCCCTAAGTGATAAAGGTGGCACACCCCAAATTTTTTTTTTTTGGCTAAACAACGTTAGACGGGTCAGCTATTAAAATACCTATGTAAATATTTAGAAGGCACAACTGGATAGTAAAATACACACTAATAAATATAGTAGAGACATAAAGGAACTATTTATTTAGTTGTCGAGAAAGTCTAGTTAAGGTGATAACCACGCTTATTCCAAGGGCCCCAGTATTTAAGTTTTATTTTAGACTATTTAATATTAATTAATATTAAAATAATAATTAATATCTAAATTAGACTATTTATTAAAATTCACACTATTTTATTCAATTGCAATTTGTCCCCTTACAATTCACTTTGTCTGTTAAAAAAAACCGAAGTTTCGATTCTCTAATTTATTAAATGAAGTTAAACATATCAGTAGCGACCCGCTTCCGGCTTCGCACGGATGCAACTTTTTTCTGCAAATTAATACCTACACAAACCTCCTTCATTTATCGCCTTTCCATTAGTGAAAGCCGTATCAAATTCCATTAAGCGGCACGTAAGAAGTAAGCAGTGAAACAGACAGAAGCCGACAGCGACTTAATTTTATAATATGACTTTATTTTATAGAAGATATATACCTATAGGTAAGTATGCCATTGACATTACACAAAAGATCTGCAATAGTGTAATAACATAAAGAAATAATTATTTAACATCATAACTCATCTGTTGTAATATGAATTACACATTAGTAATTTGGGTAACTTCACTTAATTTGCACAACATTAAGTAACTGTTGAAACAAACAATTTGGGTCAAATTAGGTTTTGCTTTCAGCCTTATGTGGTATTAAAATATTAGATGTTTACTACTTATAGGTTGGGGCAAAACTAGAACACACACTTTTATACTTTACTAGCTGTTGCACGCGGCTTCGCCTGCGTAACTTTATGAAATATAGCCTATATAACTCGCTGATAATATACTCGTAGCTCCAAACAGTGAAAGAATTTTTCAAATCGGTCCAGTAGTTTCGCAGCCTACTCAATGCAAACAAACAAACAAACAAATCTTTCCTCTTTATAATATTAGTATAGATTAGCTTTTACCTTAGAATTCGTCCTTGCCCCTTTTACTCAGGTTTTGTTTTAAAACATTTATTCATTCTTTACTACTGATTTTAGTTAGCTGTTGAACTTTTTAGTCTTATTTTTAGATGATCCCTCGGGGAACAGTAATTTTATTCTAGATTGATATGTCCTTTTCTGTATTCCTAACAGTAATGCAACATTTCATGATTCGTTGAGTAGATAAGGGTTAACGCGTGACAAACAACTTAACTTGGGCTTTTATATTATTAGTTAGGATTAGATTATAATTTTTATATATTTTTATGTACGTTAAACTTTAACATATAATGTGTACTTTTACATTATCGTATAGGTAGGTACAATTTTGCAACTTGCCAAAATATATCGCACCCCTGCACGCGTCATTTAAATATTTCTCAATTTCTCTTTACACGTGCTTCGTTAAAATTCCATCAATGTAAGCCTGGAACACAGCGGTCGATGCAGTTCATATAGAAAGCTCGGATACAGGGCACGCGCTTAATATGGACTTTCTCCACTTAAGCATACCGAACTAATAACAATAGTCATTGTTATAAATCATTAATGCGATTATGACTGACTGCAACCTTTTAATAATCATTGAGCTTGAATGATAAGGTGGAGCGACATATTAATTTTAACTTTGGATAAAATTACTGGGCAGCCAATTTGAAGACATTGATTACTCTATCACAGAAGTGCATTGTGAAATAACAACGGTAAAAATAAGTCCTGTAGTGTCTAGTTGAAGCACTACAGTCGCAAATTTTTGGGGTGGTTAAAAACTGGAACAAGTAACTCATACGTTTGCACAATCATTTCTATAGGCGACATTTCATCCAAATTAGCTGTCTGCCTGTAAGTTTTTTTGCACTTTACTTACTCCTTAAGAATCGATTTATAAGCCCGTGGTATGAAAATTTATGGGAGTAAAATCAGAATTGTCACACGAATGCATTATGTTATGCGTTATAGTTACGTTCTATTTTTTTGAATATTTTAGAATATCTGAAGTTTCAGAGATATTGCGCCATCTACACAATATTATTTAAAAAAAGAACAATTTTGTTCTTTCGGCGTGTTCGAATTGTTAAAATTTAAATGTTATAATCGTTCGTAAGGAGTAAACTCCAGTCGTGTGTCGGAGCTGACACATGCAAATTTCCGAGGAAGGTTCTTATGAAGAAAAAAGTTGGAAAAATTGTCCGTGTGAAACCGCGGGCGTGTCACTAGTACATAATAAAAGCATCAACTTACAGCTAGAGGCTTGCAGTATGTTTGCAAGAAAATTACACAAAGAATTGGATTTGTTTACGCTGGTACATCCGTCACGCCATAACCACGCCATGACAACATCAAAAAAGGAAAACAAAGAATTGTCTACTAATAGCATCGACAAACAATTCCTAAAATTACTCCCAAAAAAGAGTAAATATGTCGCGCCATGCTATAGAAGAATGGACTGTACATGCAACATATAAAACTTAATTTTCCATGGATTCAAACTGGTGCTAGAACATTTATTCATATGCAAGATTTCCTTGTTTACGAGATTTTGCAAATATTAAAGAGGCATTCGATAAGTCTAGCTAAATATTTTATAGCTCACTAACGCAACGACATAAAAATGTGATTATTGTGACGTGTTAACGGATTAACGATTAGCGTTAACTTCCGTTAAATCTTCAGAAATATAACGTTTTAACATTTAACGAAGATAACTTATTCAGTAACGGATTAGCGATTAACGAAGTTACCAATTTGATTAACGGTGACCAGCTATGGTTATTTGTAGTCTTCTGTGAGATGATAGTTACTTCATATCACTACGGAAACACGTTCTCTATTAATGTTTTACATAATAAAAGACTTGGTTATAATGAAAACCGCAACTAACTCCGTACTTGCATTTAACGTACAAATATACTGATTCTGACTTTTTAATACCTTTCAGTAATTTATTTGATCTCATGTTGAGTCTTTCTGCAATTGAACTTGACTCTAGATCATTTAAAAAGAGTTCGAAAAGTAAATATCTAATATTTCAATTAATAATAATTACGAGTTGGTGTCTGCGACTTCATCGGCGTTGAAAAAGAAAATATATGAGTAATAATTTTTATTGATGAGATATCGCAAAAACAAATTTAAAAAATCAGTTGCTAAGACTTTTTCTCACTATTCACTGACAGATGGGGCTAGTTGACGCAAATCGAAATTATACTAAAATCTTATATATAAAAGAAAGTCGTGTAAAAAGAAGACGCTCCATCATAAGCCTCATCCTTGCTACACGGCTGGTTGTTGGCCAAGAGTAAACGCATCTCTAATAATAATTTAAAAAAAAACACTGTTGTAGCCAACGGATTTTGGTTGGAGCTCTAAACGAGGAAGGTTTGTATATATAACTTAAAAAAAACCGTGAGAAGCCAGGAGCGGGTCGCTAGTTATTCATTATTTGTATTATGTACTTACTATTTATATTATATATATTATATATATATTTATATTATATATATTTATTTGTATTTATATACTTTACTATACCACGACTATACAATCATGTAGGTGGTACGTTTTACATTTACTTATCAGGCACAATTAATGATAGTGCAATCAGAGTACTAAAGTATTATTAATCTTGTTATGTTGTGGTAACCATAGAACTTATGAACAGTAAGTTACAACGAAGCATTCAAGAACACTTTTCGAGAAAGCTGACTTTCACCAATATCACGATACTTACCTACACGCTAGATATAGATAATAAGTCATATACTTACTCGTAAGTGCAGTTGTTTAAAGACTATGTATGTACTTTTATGTCACAAAATGATTGACAGTGTTATGTGCGTATTAGCCGACTTACAAAAATGTATAGCATGTATAGGTACCATGCCAGCGCCTAAGATTTTAACGTAGTGGGGGAAAGTTTGCGCATCCTATGTACACTCACGTGCTACAAAAAATGGTCACTGTGTTATTTTCATAATATTTTTAACAAAATACTATTAGTTACACTTAATTAAGAAATTTATTAAGTATATAATAATCTCTCCATTCTTGTCAACTTATAGGTGCCGGTGTGTGTACAAAGATGTTGCAATTGTGCTTTGGTCTTCAAATGGATCTTCGTCGATCTGTCTGAGGTTCGCAACATACAAAAAATAATACTAGTGAAGGCGTCACTTATAAAAGCAATTGCCCATCTTATGACTGCAGGTGCCTTGCCACTAAATGTTATTCATATCGACACAATCAATCATGACGATGACAAGATAGATATATCTGTGTTTAAATTATCACATGTTGATACATTCACATTTATTGTCATTTAAAACTAAACAAATAATAGGATTAATGAGGTTTTAATGCCCAAACAGATACATTTTCAAAATTAGGTACAACCAATTGGTTCTCACTTAGAACTTATTAACCAAATGTTTGCGAATATTTTATAATTTGCGTTAGTAAATTACCTAAGTGAACAGGCGCCGCCGGAACAAATTCATAATTCAATTACTTATTCGCCAGAACAAAATTACCTAAGTAATTGAAATGATTTTTTAAACAATCTCTTACTTTCTCTATTCATTAATTAAAATTTGTGAATTATTGTTACCATTGAACTAAGTAAATATTTGGTAAATATAATTTATAATTTTTATATTTTATAGCTTTTATATAAAATAACTAACAGTTTTATACCTATACCAATATAATAAATAAGCCGACTTTGTAAGTTTGCTTGCGGAGCCTGTGGAGGGCATTCGTAGGTGGAGGATAACCTGTATTTGAGAAATTCTTTCCCTACTTTAAAGTTACATTATTTAATTTGGACACGGACATTATGTAAACTCATCGCCCCAATATCACGTAAATTTAAGTTGAAATGAACTTAGTTTTTTCAATAGAACACCGATATAAGTAAATTAAATGTTTTTATAGTTGTACGTACCTGTCTAAAGCCAGAATATCGGCAGATACGAAACATGAGCGCAAATCTGAACTCCGATACAATTGATCAAGCGTTTGCCTCAGTTCGCTCTCTCGCGTGTGATTGCCCTTAAGGTCATCCTCCCCCTCTCCCTTCGTCCAAGAGGACACGACGAATGAACCTCGGAATGTTTGCCGGTTCAGTGGATCGCCAAACAGGTACATGTCTGGAACGAAAATTCATTTATAAATACCGCTTTACAAAAAAAAACCGTACCCACAAGAAACCTCCCTCACGTAATTTATTTATATAGGGTTGAACGACGTGCCCAGCCGTACGTCCAGTCTTGCATGTATTTTATAGGTGGCAATATTAATAGTTCAAAGAAACACAATATTAATTTGCACTATTTTCACCCTTTTTTCTGCACGTGTATATATCTTTTTTTAATAACTCAATTTATATGGATTTTTTTAGTATAATACTAAAAATAATACAAGTATTTGAAGAATTAGGTATTATGCTAACATAATAATATCAAAATATTATGTTACCCCAATAAAAAATTGTAATTAATTAGTGGCAGGGCAGGCTGCGCTTCGCAGTCATTTGGGCAGCCCGTCTGGCGGCATCAGTAACCACCTCCTCAGAAACCACCGTGAAAATAAAAGATGTAACGCCTGACCAGCAACTGACATTGAATTTTTATTTTTAGATAGCTGGTGCCCTAAGCGTGGAATATTTAGCCTATGTCCATCCTGAAATTTTATTCTAACTATTGGTGAAAGAGTTTTTTTTTTAATCAGATGAGTAGTTTCGAAGATTACCTCCTACAAACATACAACAAACCTCTTTATAATAATTATTTGCTCGTTTGATTCGCATGGAAAAATATTTTAAACTGTCCTACAACTACTTCCTAATGAAAGTATAAACTAAACTAAGTAGATTTTAATTAAATTATCATTACGCTACAAATTTTTGAACATTATTAAAATGAATATTTTAATAATGTTCTATCATGCACTTGTCGCGGAGAGCGCAAGGTTATTTGCTTTGCGGCTAAGCAACAAGCCTGCTGGCCTTTGGCGGGCCATAGTGACGGGCTGAAATGCCACCCACTCCTCCGCCTCGACGACGTCTCTAAGATCTAATGTTTACTAACAAAGAAAACCAATAACCTTTCTATCCAGCAAAACAAGATTGCGATATTCCAAGAACAAGTCTGCTTGTAAACTTAATATCCTAATAGGTATACTTATTTACTATTGAATGGAAAATGTAATATATGTAGACACAGTTCAGGGATTTTATATTTTGCAACTTTAAATCTAATATCGTATTTTTATAGAATAAATTATCTATTACGAGAAAAATATTTAAAAAGTTGTGGGGCATAGCGGCTAGTTGAAATGGACAATATTAGGTCAATGTCTGATATGTAGAATATTATTAATTTATTATTGTCATAGTTAAGCATGAAATAAATATATAAAATAAGTACTTTATATATCTACTTAAAAAGTTTATATAAGGATATAGGATAACGGATTGGGAAATGGGTGATTTACTTATTGTAAATTGTCGCGCTCAGGTTTTTCTGACGGCGCACTGAATAGATTGAGTAAGATTGAGTAAAATCCAATAGTTGGGCGCCAGTGTAGCCTACCAAGAAAATAAAACGGTGTGATCGGAATTAATTAATATATTTAATACGCTCTGTGGTAGGCAACACGATTTCGTGTATGTCGTAGGTGGTCGGCCTATCTATCAACGCAGTGCAGGCACTCCCCTGTATGATCCAGCCGAAGAAGGTGGTAGATGTGGCGTGATGTGAAATGATGGTGTGGTGGTGGTAAATGTATATATAAAATAAATATAATTTGAAATAAAAAAATAAAAAAATAGTAGGTAAGTCTTATCCTACCGAAATAAAATAAAAATACTTATATCAAAACAAGGTTAAAAATTTGATGCAAAGCAAAAGGAATAACATGAGCAAAGTAAATAATGAAATAAAACATGTTATAGTGAAAGAAATAAAAAAAAAATAAGCAATTTTAAAATATGATATTAGAACTTACAAATGTGTGCTATTTAAAACGCGGGAAATCCAAATTTGGTGGACTTATTAATTAACAAAATTAAGTTAAATTAGACTCGAAACCAACTCGACTCGAATATGACTTTTAATTTAAATTAATTCGCACAACTCAATTAGGGCGCCGAGTGGCGTGGACTTCTCAATTGTTAGGCTTACTCTTATTTTCGACTGACTGTCGCAAAATAAAAATGAATTATTAACGACCGCGTACTCTGCAATGTTTCGCCGCTCTCCGATGCAGTTGCACTCAATGCACTCCGGGCGTATTATCATTTTAGTTCTAACAATTAATTTATAATTTCAATATGTAACGCTTCGTTACAAAACTTGAATGAGACAATTGGTACCAACGGCCGAGGTAGACGGCGACAGCAGCCAACAGCAACAGCACTAAAAGCGCTGCGATGGCCGCGCAGCAACCGCGGCACGGTCGCGATAGCTTGCGCCTTGTGAATCTGATGTCGCTGCTCAAAGACATTGTCGACTCTGGCGGCCGATGCGTTCGACCGCGCCGCTCGCCGCTTCGTGTCCAGCCATATCCCAACTGAAATCAACAATTTACATAATGTACCGTGTTGGGTGGCTGCGTTCTGCTGACCATAGTGGGTGGGGATTAGGAAGGGAAGGAAAATGGGCTCGGCATCCCTTACTCCCTCATCCCTTACTTACTCACCGAAACACAACAGCACATGGTATTATTTCACGGTTGTATTCACGGTTAGAACTCCTTCTCACTAAGCGGCAAGCGACACGGCAGTATCGAAAAAACGCAGGACCCCTAAAACAGAGCGTTACGGCAAGCAAAATTAAAAAACTATTTAACTAGAGTCCCTGAAACGAGCAATAATATTTATCTGCACAATTTAACTATCAAACTAGGTATATTGCAACATATAAACTTCTTGCAGAGCTCACGAACTCGCGGGAAATTCGTATAATGTCGTTTTGTTAAAGTAATATACTTTCCCTTTCTAGTTAAATGGCCTCGTTGCTATTTCTAACAAAACAAATACTATCACGCTCAATTGAATTATTGTTAAGAGTTATTGGAAATATCAAATAGGTAATTTAACTTTAAAACAAAAGTTTAATAAATACTCTTTCATACACTGTCTTCTTGAAACGTACACATTTTGTCTTTGAAATATATATCTCCTAATAAATATTATAAAGAGAAAATATTTGTATTTTTGTTTGTAATGAATATACTCAAAAAAAAAAAACGACCGATTTTAAGAATTCTTTCACCTATAGAAAGTTACGTTATCAGCTAGTACCTAACAGCAGCTAGAACCTATTTTATAAAGTTACGCGGAAAAAGTCGCGTGCAACAGTAAACAATTATACATTTTGTTTTCATTATTAAAAAAAAAAAATTAAAGGTTCGGTCGTATTTACAACATTCGTATTTTGTTCAAAGCAGTACGGTCATAATAAAAGTAAGCGGTTTCAAGTTGTGAAATTGTTTAATTAGGCAATAATAAAATTGAATTTAGTATGAAATAACAAAGAAAGCTGTTGAAAATAAAGATTTGTTGGGATATTGTGCATGTAATACCGGTTTTATTAAAGGTTCCTACTAAAAAGGAGCATCCCTAAAGTTACAAATTTATGTTTTGTTTGACGTTATCTTCGTTACCAAAGTTATATTCATTGTACATAAGTACAATACACATTATATTAAGGCTTGTTACAACCATTACAACCATTTTTGTTTTGTTATAATTTTTCCAAAATGTTCTAATCATTTATTCATTTTAAATCATTTATAAAAGATAAAACTAAAAACTATTTAGGAACTAAAGTCGAAACTGCTATGGACTTTTTTTTTACAACCAATAAATCCTGACTAACTATTGCAAAAGTGAGTTGGTTACGCTTTCACGCCTTAACTGCTCAACCGATCATCATGAAATTTTTCAGGCACGTAGTCACGAATACCGAAAAGAATACCATTCATCCAGAAAACTCTGGTAAAGTATTGAAAAACCTAAAGTAGTAATAGAAAAGACTGTACTCGAAGGCCGCGGACGAAGTCGGGGGCAAAAGCTAGTTAAACATAAAAAGGCAAGCAAGTATCGAAATATTCTTCTGTATCAGAAATCAATGCAACCTCTGTGCACAATGTTCATTTTATGTATGCATTCTAAATAAGGAAGCATAAAAATATTAGAACGAACATCTGCATCGTGAGTTTATAGAAATTTTAGAAGACTTCTAAAACTCTGTCAATCCGTACTATAATATTACTAAATAGCAGGCAGAGGAAGTATTGTTAATAGTCTCACCAATACTTCCTCATATTAGAAGAAAGACTTGTGCCCAGCAGTGGGAATTATATCTTAAATATAAGTTTATATATAGGTATGAACATATCATATATAATGTTCGATTGTTCTCTATTGGTATTGTAATACTGATAAACTTGTAGGTGAACAGTCAAAGACTATTTTATAAGAAACGCATTGATATGAAGTCATCAATTTCTCAGTTATAATGAATGTTTCGTTGTTTAAGTCCTTAGTTATCTTTAGTTAACTCCATTCAAATACTAATACAGTCTGAATGTTATGTTTTCACTGCCAAATACTTACATGCGATTTGGTTATGAAAACTTCTCATATCTAACTCATATTAGGTCGTTAATTTTTATAATTTCAATAAGCAGCAACGAAACAGAAATATAACATCAAATAAGAGGAAAACGACAACGGTTTAATTTTTTTTTTTTGTGTGATAAAATTGTCTTTGTGTTGTAATAATAATAATAAATTTGATATTACATATAGGTTGTTCCAAACAGTTCTACTATTAGTTCTACAATAGATAGTACGAACATAAGTATGTGTAATAACATACATATGCAAAACGTTTTATGCATATTTAAAATAAAATAAATAAATAAATATTTCATAAAATTGAGAACACTACATAAATTCAACTTATCCGCAATGTAGAAACCAAAACGTTAAATTCCTCTAGCACCACAAAGCGTGACATTTGCTTTGGTAAAGTGTTGGCATTTTGGTTTGCAATGTTTATGCAGAACGCTCTATGCTTACCTACTACTACAATGAGATCATTTTGAAGGTTTTTCGGCTGAGATAGTTAAGCCTGTAATAACAAGGTCACACGTACAGTATTAACAGCACAAGGGTCGGTCCACATTGGAGAACTGGTGGGTCAAACGGGCGGACGTGACCTACTTTATTTGTCATTTTACAGTAAATTTACGACCATACGAGTGACAGGTCATACTGCATTACCTGTCAAATGGTCGTCTGCAATAGCTGACCTCCTGTTGTGTTTCCGTAGGTAAGAAAGGGATGCGAGGTAAATCTAGTTGACCTAATTGCCACAATTGTAAGTTAGTGTGATGGTTATAGATAAATTAATGAATCGAAGGTACGTTTTACTAAATTAAAATAAACGTAAGTACTTTTCATTATTTATTTATTTACAATTATCATCACTTTCAGGTTACAACTGACAATTTACATAAATCGCTTGCGATTACATTGTGGTTTTAAATTATCGCATTATCTGAAAGTAATTTTAACGTATTAAATATTATTTTTTATAAATTAAAGAAGTGATAAAAGTGGACCGCGTATCCTACGCCAGTGGGACCGCATGACAATAAAAAACTTTATAAATCCACTAGACTAAAAATCTTTACGTTTATTGTAAATTGTTTTTAAATGTTTTTATTTAAATAATGATCCGGAAATCGAAATTCCAAATTCGAATCAGACAATTACATTCGTGACATTAGTGACGAAATGATAAATTATCTAAACAGTAATGTCTTACACAATGTTAGTCTTAATAGATATTTGAGTTTAGCAACGAAATATACACTTGCTGCGACTGCGACCTACATCTAAACTCACGTTTTCGCTTGGCTCCAATGGCACCGTACAAAGCTAAGAGTTCAAGCCTTTTCACTCGCTTCTATTAAGATCTCAAAATCAACAATGCGGTTGTCAACACTGTCACACTTCCTTTTACGAAAAGTGTGCCAGAACCTTTAAAAAAATGTTGAATACTACTGCTGCCTGCGGTTTCATAGTATGCGTAACAAATCCCTTTGTAGCATCTTCAATTTCATGTTGTATTTCCTACCAGATTTCTTTTCTGCCCATTCTTTTTATACACTCCTTTTTTTTTAACGTTGGGCAATCCTTATGGATGCCCGGCAGTGATAAATATAAAAAAGACTTCTCTCGATGATTTTCTGCATCGTTGGAGCAAGTGATAATTGTTTCTAATCTAAACAAGAAAATGCAATGCAGGTTCGACCTGGATTTTCGGACTTGCGTCTAAATATCGATGGAACACTGGACAACACGCCAATAAGAATACTTACGGTATAAAGATACAAATCAAAGAAAACAAATAAAATTTTATTAGCTACAACCTATTAGCGACATCAGAAAGTGTTATAATCGCTGTTAATAAAGAAAGTAGCAATCGATAAAATCGGAATAGTTTTTTAAGTTGATGTGAAAGTCGATATGTTTGTCATGGATTTTATAAAACGGTACCCAATAGCCCCGTGTCCGTTAATTGTATCTTGTATTCCAGATCGTAGCAACGTGTTACTTTAAATACAACTGCTTTATCATAATCTGTAAGAGCACGTCAGAAAATTGTGCTTTATCGATATTAATCACACAATGATACCGCGTGGTCCGACTGCTTCGTCCGATTGATCGGACGACGCGAACCTTTTGTTATTGTTGGTCCGATTGATCGGACGAGTATTTGACTTCATGAAAATTTCTCCACCAATATTTAATACGTACTACAACGCGAGCTTACATCTCTTCGAGGCGTAATATATTAGTTATATTAAAATTGAATTTAAAATAGGTATGAAAAAAAAACCAAGATATATTTTTTATATAAAGAAATCTAGTGACCCGTTCCTGGGATGCTTTTTTAAATACACAAACCTTCCTCTTTTCATATGTGAAAGCGAATTAAAATCGGTTGAGCGGTTTTTGAGTCCAACAAACATACTTACGAAATTATCTTAATTTAATTTGTTTATAAAATGTTCATTTAAAATCACTTTTTATTAATTCCAAGACATTTTCAGTAAGTTTCAGGTAGTGACTCGTCAATAGGTACAGTTATATCACGTAACAAATAAGTTAAAAAAAAACATTAGGTAATGAATGAAGACAACTGTGGAAATCGTAATCTAAAAGGAAATCAAACCTTAAAAGAAGCGACACGGTTAATTTAGCAAAAAACAAAGTTGCAAGTAGATTCCTTTTGTTTTATTAATTCAGTTAAAAGATTTATGCCAGCGACTTGGGAATGGAGACTTGTTAAAAATAATTTTATAGACAATACAATTTTATAGAAGAAACGAAAGATAAAACAAGTTTTTTTTTTTAATCGAAAAAACGCTATTCAGTGAAGGTAAATGGTAGAGAAATGACATAGTATCAAAATTAATATAATAGCGTTAATAAATTAGCCAGCACACTGTCAACAATGAGTATAGGCACATTAGTTAAATATTTTTAAACCTTTAAAATATTATATAACTCGCTGGTGCCCGCAACTTCGTCCGCGTTAAAGAAGAAAATATATAATATGAGCATAGTAGAACGTCCGCATTCTGCGTGCAAATCAAAGTATAACTAATTTGATTCCTTTGATAGTCTCCAGTACTATGTGATAGGTGTTAAAATATCTTTATTTTGTAATTAACCCCCGACGCAAAAAAGGGGTGTTATAAACTTGACGTGTGTGTAATCGTAGCTCCCAAACGGATGGACCGAATTCGATCCGGTTTTTTGTTTGAAAGCTGACGTGATCTGGGTGGCTCTTAGCTATAATTTATGAAGATCTGTTAAGGCGCTTAAAGACCGTCAGCACATTTCCTAGTCAACGAAAATATTTCACTTAGTAAGTATAATAATTAACAATGTTATTTTGGATTTTTGGACAGGAAATGTTTATATTAGATTTTTTATAGATGTTAGATTTTTTTATATCTTAAGATTTTTCCTTAATGTTTTATTCAAAACAAAGTAGGTACTTAAAGTAATAATGTCCTATGGATACTAAAACTAAATCCAAACCGTGGGATTCTATTTTTTTTTCTGATTACTTTTGCACAAACATAGCAGAATATAATTTAAAACTCTTTCATACTATTCGTTTTTTGTACCACTGGTACGACGCAGAATTAGCAATTTAGAAGGAAGCGAAACGATCTATTAGTAATGTTATAACAAAAAAAAACCTCGAAACAAGAGCAGTGTCGAATAAGAATGTACTCGGCTGCATTGCAGAATTGCGGTTCTTGACCGAACTAATGTTTTGAAACAACCTGCGTCTATCTAGCTATTTCTCGGTTACTATCACTACAGCTATCGATACCGGCAATCGATAGTACCTACTGCCGGGTTCAATTTGCTGGTTTTAGAGTGTTGTTAATATTCTATAAACAAATGAACACGACTTCGCCGGGTCACCTACTTTCTGAAGGTGTATAGAAGTTACCTCTCAGGAATGATATCAGATTTCATCTTTAAGATAGATTTAAAGTGCAGGTATTTTCAAACAAGTCAATAACGTCTTTTGTATACATACACAAACTTTTCGCTTAATGGTCCGCTTAATGGTAGGTAGGTGGTCACTGTCGTTCGCCTAATATCAACACAAATAATAGATATCGAGTATCGAGTAAAGCCCCTGATAGGATACAATATAACAACAAGATGAAGATATCCTGGTATCCTGGTATCAGGACACTATAATTTATCTTTGCCCATTATAATACAGCCAAGTATTGAAAATTACCTTGAAAATCGCAGTTTTTTATTGATTTATCTAAAAAGGTCACGACATTTTGCCAGATAACGGAATAAAAGATGTCGAAACTTTTACGACTCACTGTGCAATATTTCATTTCTTTTATGGCAGATACTTGACTAAATTTTAGAATTCAATGAAATGTGCAACTCACAAAGATTACACCTGCTCCGATAGGAAATCTCACCGTTTATGTAAGATGCAAAATATACTTAATATCTCTTGGATCTCGCATTGTATTTGGTTTACCAATTATGTATAATTTGGTTTGACCCGAATCCACTTTCCTTCTTGATTTAGAATCGTTATTCGTAAGTGAACTGAATGATCACAAAACAAACAATTATTGCAACAAACAATTAGAGCAATCGGGAACAAAAATTCCGATAGGAAAATGACCTTTCGCATCCTTTATTCACATACAAGTGATTTAATTCACACAGTTTATGTCTTCTATAAAAGGGTGGATGCTGTCGCGCAATTGTCTAGGTTGCGCAATTTATGAAGGCTGCGTCCCCTTCCACTACTCAAGAATTTCAAGAATTGCTGCATCAATTCGAAGAATTTGATGCGAATATGCCAAAGCTTATGTACGGTTAAGGGATTAGTTAGAGCTATTCTAATCCCTTAACCCTATCTATGGCCTCCAGCCATCAAAATAATATATCTGCAGCACCTTTGGCGTTGCTTGTGTTATAGGCGACGGTATAGCCACCTAGCCACATACCATCAAGTGGTCCGTCAGCCTGTCTCGAGTCATTAAAAATGACAGGTAGTTAGGTAGCTCGTTATATTTTTTCTACTTTAGGCTGTCTCGTTTTAAGATAGTTGTGTTTTTTAAGACATCTGACAGTTTACAATGCATCATGCAACCTTTTGCCGGTATTGAGCATTCCAAATTGTTTATTCGAATTTAAATTTTGAAGGTTCGCTTATGGAATCGTTGTTTCCAATTGAATAGTTGGTATTGTGGTCAGGTAGTCAGTGGTTGCGGTCGGTTGCGGTGTGAGATCAGCGCTACGACCCGGATCACACTACTGCGCCGTTAACTCAAACTGACATACATACTACTCTCGCTAAGCTGTTTTCATTTTAATCATTCTGCATTCATGAAGTCACGTGTGACGTTTCAAAATAAGTGTTTAACCTTGGCTTCTTCATCCAAAAGGAATCAGTGTGGCTAAACTAGTCAGCAATGGCGTACCCAACTACATCAAGTGGCCATTAGAATTCATATCAGCATACTTAATTAAATTTAATTCTTTTTTTCTTTTAATATACTAGCGATCCACTCCCGGCTTCGCACGGGTGAAATTTTTTTGTAAAAACTGTCCTTACTCGTGTAACGCTCTTTCCAATAGTGAAAACCGCATTAAAATCTGTTGCGTAGTTGAAAAAATATAAGCGTACATAATAAAGATGGGCAGACAGTGGGAAGCGATTTTGATTTATACTATGTAAAGATAATCTAGTGACGTTATTTAGTAAAAAAAAGTACTAATGTACCTCATAATAAATTGCACAAGTGAAAGTAGGTACTTAATTACATAAGTAGATACATAACAATTTTATTAAACAAACGAATCACAAAAACTGTTGAATAATGTTATATAATAGCTAAGTTTTCTTAAGAGCGCGGTGTAAATATGGATAAAACTTCCTTCATAACAAATATTAGAAAATTCTAAATTTATAAATGTTACAAAGCAAATATTTAAATATTTTTATATTAAGTTAGCAAACATTTTACCTTTTTAGTTTGTAATGGATATCCTTAAAGAGGTTCAGTCTGCTCTTAATATTTAGTGTGTTGAGAATGGATTAAATGATTATTAGACGGAATATTTAATTTTTTTTAAATAGCTTCTTGTAATTCAGTAGTTCTGAAATTAATGTTTTTCTTTTTACAATTTTGATACATTGTTTATAATATATAACTAGACATATTTTATAATATAATCATCATTAATTAGATAATTTACAATGAACAAGACGAAAATGGTAATCCCATCAATTTCTTTCTCTCATCGAGTTTGTAGGTCTAGGACTATCTACTGTGGGACGCATCTTCAATTAGGTACCTATAAGATTTACTTCAACCCACTCATATATTGTTTCTCACGGAGGTCTAAGATATTACAAATTATCTATGACACTATGAATAGTGTCATAGATAATTTGTAATATCTATCTACATCTATTGTTATTTTAAATATCATTTGTTATTCCTATGCAGCACGCCGCCGCGCTTCCGTCAAGAATTCTGTTTTGGCCATCGATGTTTATGGATGGGCCTTTTCAAACAAAAACATCACTCCCTCAAAATCAATCTGATTCGCAAAATCAGATTGATTTTTGTAGGTAAAAATCGGCCGTCATGTGTAAGGACTCGTTGGTTGGTGGTGTTACTCGGCGGGATTAACGAAATTAGTAGTCTCGGTTGTTTACTATAGTAATTTAATGCTTTTGGTTGCTACTTTCAAACAAAATGAAACCAATGTACTCAAGTACACGTGTAATTTTGCGGATCGTTTTGCCAGTGTTTTGCCAGTGGAAAAGGTCCATCCATAAACATCGATGGTTTTGGCGCTTTAGATATAACAATTGTTAATTCGCATTACTAAATTTAACTTCTCAGTTAGGTACTTGAATAAGTACCTACTTCCATGCGTTTTATGCATACGATATTAAAAATATTTAAATATTTCCTATATTTAAATGAGTTTAAAATGCATGAAATTTAATATAGATATATCTGCATAGGTACATCAATTCTATTCGGCGGAAAAATAAAACTTATTAAGAGGGCAGCAGTAAAACAGAACTTAAAAACAGCAATAAAAAATAAAGTTTGTAATAATAATAATAATAATAATAATGCGGCACTCTAGTTTTAAGTTTTTTTATAATATTTATTGTTTTTTATTGTAAAAAAAGTAACATTAAGAACGAAACTAAATACATGTGAATAATACATAATAATAATCATTTGCTGAATATAGGTAATTGTAATTACCATGGTTTTATAACGAATAAGGCTCGCTAAATACTACCCTTTGGGGTGTGTAAATATTTTGAGAATATTATATAACAGTTCTAATTAATGACTGCTATCCATTATCAGGCATATAATCTTTTAAGATACATTCATTCAACAATTTTTAAAAGACTGATGTTGAATCCGTATGAGCTGATAACTTTTAAAAGTTATTGTGTAGACCGTGTAGACATTCATTATTTTTTTATTCAATTACAAACTGTTTTCTTTAGAATTGTATTTTATTTAAAAAGCATTAGAGCAACAATTTAGAACTTAGTGTTATGTTGACTCCAAGGAGGAGTTCGTTCGAGGTACCTATATCACTAAACGTGTTTGCAGTCGTCTGCACTGCAGGCCACATGAGGGCAAATAGTTTTTATACCTAAATAAGAAGTGTACCGACCGGTAAGTGAGAGGCGGCAAATATGCAAGGACAGGAAATATTGCAACAAAAACTATCGATCAAAGCTTACGTTTCCTGCTCCGAAAGAATTTTATTGGAGCTTAAATAGGTATGTACTTACGTACAGTATTAAATAACATATCGTTTAAAAATTCCAAAATAACATTTATTAACCTTTTTTCTAGTTATTTTTATGTAATGGTCGTCAGATAGGCTGACGGTGCACTTGATGGTAGGTGGCCACCGTCGCCTATAGCACAAGTAACGCCACAGGCGTTGCAAGTGAATGTTCCAAGTAGAATTCACAATAATTGTGAATTACCTAACTATCTAAATGTCAAAGTAATACGCCTGTTCCTATTACTTTGCTGACAATAATGTCTTAGATGATGAATAAGTACAAATTTGTTACGTTGTTATAGTATAGGTGATGATTTGATTACTTACATACAATAGTGAGTGTGTTAAGTAACAAAAAGCCAATTTTTTTTTTACCTTGAGGTTACATTGGACCCACCAATGGAATTTGTTTGAGAACTGTGTTAATTTTTATTCTTAATAGACATTTGATATTATTACATTTATTATAGGGCACAATGCGTTTCGCAGTTCTATGGGCACTCCATATAGGGGCCGTAAGAAGACCACCGTTAAATAACAGCATGTGTTTCGGTGTGTGAGTTAGGAATGCCATAGCCCATTCATAGTTAAATTAAGAGTAGGGATTTGGAAAGAATATGGAAATGACAATTAGAACCGGCACGGGAGACTGAAGTTCGTCTTGTTTAACTTTCCAAGATCTCGTGGTAGCCGTACCAAGATATATGCAATCGAGATGTTGACCTTGAAAGGCTCAAAGAAAACATGTGAATAGAAGAGCACCAAACTGAATATCATAGTAGACAGTTGTTGACCTGTTGAAATAAAAAACATTATATGGCATACCAGTTTCAAGTCCTAAATAAGTAATATAAATATTAATCAATTTAAATTGAAAAAGTTTCGATAAAGATTATTATATATAAATGAATTAATTATCGCTCATTAAAACTGGATTACCATATACACAATAAGAATGCATTGACTCATGCCATGCGAGTCCCACATGTATGTAATTAACACAGAAACAAAGAAATTAGAAATCTTGTTCGTATAATGTCTCACCTCTGACTCCCAGGTGTCTTTCATACTTCGCGGTTTACTTTCTCTCATGTTTCCAGAAAAAGTCATAATAAATTTTCACAAGTTGTAATCCTATGTTATTTGTGCACTTCACCTATGATTCGACACGAAAATTAAGGGAGAATTTGAGATAACACTTTATCAATGCACTATCTTTAAAACGGACGCGTACTCATATGTTATTGTTAAAAAGTAAACATTGGTTGCGCACGCGCTTATACGTCAGTTTTAGCGGCGACATGGACGCCCGCGTCGCTGCGATGGTCGGCGGGAACTGCGAGTCAAGAAACAGCCCCGCAGAGCGCAAAGGCTTGCGAGGTAACGGGCACGCATAACAGTTAACTTTCTCTCAATCCAGTCTCACACGCCGTAGGGCTTAAGCGCCATCGAAAGTAGCTAGCTACCTTTGTAAACTTTTTTCGTTTTCATTTGACAAAACTAGAGGCCTAGTGCGTTTTCATTTGGGCACGATATACGTGCTTTGGTAAACGAGTGAAGGGAAAATCACTTCATTGCTTCAAATCTCAGGAAAGTGATTCTTCACACTCCCTAACATTATTTAAGTACAAATTACCTTGAACTATGAATTACAAGGCGACGTAGTTGATGTTCAAGAGAATAATCGTCAAATTTAATTTATAAAATAAAATACCTTTCACAAGTGAGATACGAATAATAATAAATCTGAAGTAGAAATAAAAGTAATTTCAAGATTATTTGTGTGTATTAACTATTTAAATCGTATTCGTCATATTAAATATGTGTCATACTATATTTTTTCATTTCCTATTAGAACTAATGGGCACTTTGATATTTTTAATTTAATGTCCAAGAATCCAGGCAGCCGGATACATAAAATAAAATAGATATATTTTCGACAACTGATAAATATATTATGATTTACATGAGTTAACATCATGAACCATTAAAAATAAGGTTTCATTTGTAACAGTAGCTAGAGAAAAAATCACAGATTTTTTTACATTTACGTGTTAAAATTTAGTCATTATTGGTGCATTCTCAAAAGATTAATGCATAGAAAACGCCTTACCAAAAATATTCATTGCAAAAATATTTAAACTTAGAAAGATTAACTAAAACCTCTATGAGACTCACGTCAGTTCTAAACTTATATTTAAAAACTCAGTTTTATAATTAACTTAAATTTATAATTGCATTTATTAAAATTTCAAAAGATACATACCTTAAAGTCATAAATTATAATCAAGTAATTAAGTTCAGAACTAAATGACAGTCAACATACAAATTCTAATGAAGTCAGAGTCATTAAGAGGCTTACCTTTTGAAGATTCTTGTGTCAGCTGGATCGATGTCTTTTTAAAAGTAGGTATGTAACCTCATCATAACTTACACTTCATACCAACACTAAAGCCTGAGAATGTCTCCGTTGAACCTTACTAACTGAGAAGCTTTTCTAGACTCACAGGCACAAACAAAAAGAAGTATTACGATAGAACAACTTGCAATTATACAGAAAGTGGTCAATCTACGTTATAAGGAAACGCAAAGTTATCAATAGAAGATTATTTATTGTTAAGTTGTAGAGATCCGGCTCGAAGGACCAATGTAAATATATTGCTCTAAAGTAAAAGTTTTCTCGTCTATAAATAGTTATTTGTTCAACTAGAGAGCAAAATTGTTTTTTTTCCTGCGAGTGGCGACTTTAAATCACGAACTAATATAGACTACTGAGCGAAATGAGTGATTTAAAGGCAGGAGACATAAAAAAATTTGCTCTCGTGTTAAACATACAACTTTTCACCTCATCAGCGAGAAAAGCGTTACTAGGTCATCTTAAGGTAAGAAAATCAATTTTAAATATTAAAAGTTGAAAGTAAAATTACTGAAATTTGTAATATTAAGGTAACAGTTCGGAACTGTGATGGTCGTATTATTTACTTGCGGGTTAGATAAGGGTTCTGACTATCTTAACAGCTGGGCTAACTAGTGGGCTATGGTCGGCTGAATCTAGTCAGCTGTGGTCCGCCGAATCTAGTTGCTATGACCGGCCGACTCTAGTTAAGTAGGCTATGGCTGGACACACTAATAAAATCAAAATTTTATTCCTGTGAGTTAAATCGCTTGTTCGAATTTCGAATCACGCTCGCATCAAAAATCGATTTTGCTGCGAGTTTTTAAGCACCAAAAGCACCCTTTTCGTGCTGGAGAGGTGAAAAATTTTTATCTGCCATTTCCTTTTGCGTACAGCCAAAAATCTTTTGATTTTACCCTCCTAGTAATTTTTAATCTTATGTTAAAATAATGAAATGTGCCTCCGACGTGGTTCTGATTTTTTTTAAAAGGTTCTGATTCTTACAAAAAAAAAAATTAGAAATAGAAAACAAATAGTCATCATTCACTTTCTTAAAACTATAAAAGGAATAGGTGTTCAACAAAAACAATCAAATATAAAACTTAATGTGTAATTATGATATTTACAGACTTAGTTTATATAAAACAAGTAATTATGGCTATTACATTATAAAATATTCTTATTACAATATGTCATTAATAATTTACAAAAGATTGAAAGTAAAAGCAACATTAACTTATTATTGGAGAATGCGACGAATAGCACATTTAAAACGATCTTCGACCGTGGAAATACGAGATTCCATAAATCATTTACACTAGGTACCACCAAATGTACAAACATCATACAAAATGTTCATCGATACACTTTCTGGACAGTATTGTGATAATTCACCTAATCAAAGAGCATAAGCGTTACAAAAACTAATAGACTTACGGTCGAATACTCGAACGCTTTTTCAAGATTAATCTTAAAAATATGGGCGCTACTCAAACACAACAGTACAAATTTTAAGTTGTGTTGTAATAACAGTAACCACATATCTACTTATTAGATTTACGGTCCAATACTCGAACGCTTTTTAAAGACTTATCGTAAACATATGGGCGCTACTCAAACATTCAAGAATTTTATTTTTTATATTATATATTTTTTATTTTTCATCGTTTTATTAAGTTTAATACAATGAAAATAACATTAACAATAGATTGAGTTAAGGAAGTTTTTTATGGAAAATAAATAATAGAAAAAATAAATTAAAACACTTAAGATATGTTCAGTTAATATACTTATGCAACATAGCCGATTTTTTTTTAAATAATAACTATCAAAAACTGGCCAGAATAAAATATTGCCATCAAATGTTACAGTATTTAGAAGCATCTACCAACAATATTTAAAATTAGCCCATATTATTCAATATTTTAAGTTTACTTTATGTGAATCTTTCTTTTACTTTCACTTTTATTCTACTTCGCCAAAACTTATATTTGAATTGCTTTCTTACAAGGAATATTTTAATAAAAATTGAAAACGCACAAATACTGTGAAGGTGGTCGCTTGTGCTTTTTAAATTTCTACAAATCTTTGAAGAAACGTTTGAGTATTCGATGATTCAGTTGAGAATTAAAAATAAATGAGTACTAATGGGAAGTTTATCCAACCAATTTACTTGTAAAATGAATAAAATAAAATGAAATAAAATAAAATGAATGCTCTCAATAGCACCAGATAAAAACACAATAAAAAGTTAATGTCTAAAAATCGATACAGTGTACTCTCTGTAAGTAAAATACAAGTGCTAGTAGATTCACTAGATAAGAAATACCATATCACAATTTATTGGTAAGATAAGTATCATTTTCTATAAAACTAAAATGTCTACAAATACAATAATTATAATTAAATATACATTGGGCGTGTGATGTATAATAATAAGTCCTGTTCTGCGAACGTAGTGATGCTAAGGGTTCCCAAACTCAATACACTGTTAGGTTTAAGAGAAATTCTAAAACATTTAAAATTATTCGCTCGAGAGCTTAAAATAAAAAAATCTTGTTTTGTGAAGAATGTTTGAGAACCGCTGCATAACTTAAACTCTGTGAGCACTAACTGTCCACACTGAATACAACAATTTACTTGAGCCTTACATCTTTGGAAATCTGAATGACCTTATTATTACAATATCGATAAACATCTACATTATTACATTTATAATTTTATTATTTGCAAATCTTAACAAAATCGTTTAGAAAAATAAGTCGTCATTTTGGCTTCCACTTTTTTTTAAATTTATTATAATGGAATGGTCTCAAGGATTAACCATTGTTATATTAAAATGTTTTGTCGCTTTCTAGTTGCTTTACTACGTTCAAAGTCGTCTAATGTGAACACGCAATTCACATGTTCGTGCAATGCGTGGTACATTTGAAGCAATGACAACGCGACGCAACACAGAGCAAAAAAACAACAAACAGTATGTTTCCTCTTTGTGGCCAACATTGAGCGTGACGTCACATCCAGTCGCATATTGTCGCTCACCTACGGCACAGCGCTCGCTACGCTCAACGACTCAACAATGTTTTTTTTTTAATATATAAAAAACGATTATATTTAACTTGACTCCTATCTATCGGCTACGCTACAAACGAATTATACAGTTACTTTAAAATACTATTACACGATTCATCGCGACATTCAAACGAACTGATATAGGAAAATTATTGCTCTCTATACTAGTCAATTTGAATATCCTATCAACAATTTGGTGAGAAATAAATTATAAAAATAAAATAATTACATCACAATTAATCGTTTTGTAATCTCAGAAGGCGTATTTATCCATTAAAAACAGCTAAAGAATTTACACGAGCTTATACGAATTGTTTAATAAGTCCTTTATAGAATACTTCGTTCAACTTCGATAAAAACTAAGCTAATGTTTATTACTAATACGATGAGACGTTTTAATTAAATATTTGTTCCCGGCGAGGCGGAGCTCAAATGGTCACAGCTCATGATACAAGACCTCGCGTCGTGGGGACCACAGAACAAATAAACAGGACACTGCAGTAATCTGCACTCAATATACACTTTATAACTGATAGCATTATATATATTCACATTTACAATTTTTTAGTTAATAAAAAAAGAGCAAATCGTTGATCACATCATTCATTCTCACTTCACAGCTACAAATGTCGCATCTTAAGATAAATAAAGGAGGGAAGTACTTTAAGCATAGAAATACAAAAGGTTACTAATAGTGATAATAATTATTATAATAATCCTAAATTATTTGTTCTATGATCTATCGAGTGTATGATATTAATGATATCTATTATGTTCGTGTGTATCGCTCATTTGTTTACAGACTGCGTCACATCTCCATCAAACCGTTATTGAGTGCCAGTAATAATTTAACAGTTGTATTAATATACAACAGATAATTTATGTTGTCATAGATACATTATTCAATATTCAGTGTTTTGAAATTTATTTTTCTGCAAGATACGCTTTTAAACATTTGAAAAGATTGTAATTAAAATTTTTAAAAGATACAAACGATCCTAGATTAATATTAAATTAGTTAAAGTTGCTGGCAGTTGCGTCTGTTAAATTGGATACATTTGTTTGGCACTACATCTATAAACAAATCAAGTGTTCATATGTTTATATGCACATTACTAATAAACACCCATTTTTTTCCAACAATTAAAACTTTAAATGGCCAGTTGCAAAATTCACTTATACACAAGAAATGTAAAAACAATTTAAATTCTGAAAATACGTGGCAGTATCTCAAGATTACTAGAAAATAGTGAAAACGTATTAAGCGAAGGGTTCAGATAATACAATAAAACATATATAAATATACAATCTTAGCAACTATAATACATTTTTAATGAACTTTTGATACTCAATTGTGACAGGTCCAACGATTGAGACGCAAAACTTACACGCTCAAAACCGAATCTAGCTTAACGACTACCAAGCGAAACGTTAGAGCGACGCAATAAAAAAAAATCACACGTTCACATAGAAAAACCTACAAGGTAAAACCTCACATTTGAACAAAAACTCTCTCACATTCGGAGCCTCACGACAACAAACAGTATCACTAACCTTTCGCAAAGGTCAATCAATAGAATGTATAGGTACGCCTACGAAACGTCATCGGCTTATATGTATTAAAAAAAACCGCAATAAAAATAAATTGTACTTGGCAATAATAATATAAGTTACAGTTGTAGACTTGTAGACAATAAAAAGAACGATTGCACTGACGGGATATATGCACGCATTGTGCGGAGACGGCGTAACGTGACTTTAGAATATTCAACACTTTACCGATGCACTCGGGAACTTTCCGTAATGCGGACGATGTCGATGCGTGTATGGGACATCTCGCGAGTTCCGGGCGACGCTCAACCCAACTCGCGGCCGCGCCCGTCGGTACCACACTCCGGTCGGGGAATAAGGCACAGCCGTCATGGCCTATGAAACCTGTTACAAATTTTCGTACCTTCATTATTTCACTACATTCTTACAGAGATAGAAGCTACTCAAACCCAGAGGTCACCTCTGTTCTTACAAACACTATCCGTTCATTCGTGATTTTTTTTTAATTAAATTTATTTATTTATTTCGGATAATTTACAATTCATATGTAAAAGGAAACTTAATTTAGAAAAAGTATGTAAAAAGAAGATGTCGGTGTACCTGGTGAGGTGTTTGCTGTCCTCGTGCACGGCCATCTCTGAGCTCTTGAACTCGTTGAGCTCGCGGCGGATGGCGGCCTTGTCGCGCGGCGTCAGTCGCGTCCACGGCTTGTCCGCCCGCCGGTCGTAGTCGTGCGCCTTAAAACACATTCACTCATCACTAACTAGCTTTTCACCACGATAAGAATAACATTTGCGTCTCAGAAGGGACAGTGAGAGAGAAAACTAAAATAAAATAAATAATTTAAATCATCAACTCGTAATTACTTTTGCAGAAACGTTACAAGAATCCTTAGAAGAAGCGTCAAACGTAATCGATACACAAAATTCGACCTTGAAATTTTATCGGGCGCAAAGAAGTTACACTTCAAAAATTAAATATTAGCCTATGTCGTGCTTCTTAGGATGAAACTATTTCTATACCAAGATTATTTATCGACCAACTGGAGCCTTATTTAAGCCCCACTAGTGTGTACCCCAATATGTGTATTGGTCCAGTACAGTATTAATTTTTAAATAGTGTATTAATTTGTATATACTGCGTTCCCGCCTCACACGAGAGACACGGTAGATGTACAGCCGATATTTCTACGTGAATTCAAAAGATCAAGTGGCAATCAAATATTAGCATAGCAACGCAGTATAGCAATGTACCTGTGTGACTTCAATATAATCGCTGAAGCGAATGATTTTCTTTTCCTTCAATTCGTCGACGGTGGGCCGGAAACTGAGCTTACGGAGCAAATAGCGCTTTTTCTCTTCCTTCTGCTTCTTCTCCTCGGCGGGAGATTGACCTGATAATAAATAAAAACAAAAAAAAAATCGCATAAAAATTTAATATAACAATTTTGATCGGGTCATTAAAATTTTCAATTCACATTCACAAAAAGTGCATTATCGAAGAGTTTATTGAGAAACTCTTATTGCATACAATTTTAAAGGACTCCCCATCTATATCAAAAATTTATTGTATTCTAAACACACATTAAGACATTTATTTTAAACACTTAAGAATGAATGTGTAAGTTCTTGATTTCTTATACGGAAAAAGTAAAAAAAAAAAAAGTTTATTAAAATAAAATGACTTCTGCAGCAATAGATACTATTTATTGTCTATCGATTAGAAAATAAGCCGAGGTAAAGATCAGCCCATTCAGCCGTAACGTCAAGTCACCGTTGCATTAAATGTTTTTTCACTTTTTTAAAACGGGGAGGTGAGCGGTTAAAAACTTTAACAGTTTTAAAAAGGCTGATGTTTCTTTAATGTGTATTATTTAGTGTGAAATGAAGAGTAATCTAATAACTTTAAACGAGCAATTCTAGATAACTTACGATAAATGCTCGTATAATTGTATATTAATATACATATAAATATAAATTATGCATTTAGATAAAGTTTTACTTTGTAAGTTTATTTACTAAAGCACCATTTAATGTTAATCGACGATAATCAATTCTTATGGCATTATATGAATACTAATATGCCTGGCTTACATCCAATAGCAATAATGCAATTATTGTGTTAACCAGCGTCGATTGCAATGCAATTGTTGTGACGATCTTAAGTCAACGTTGGCTTAAAAAAACAGAACGTAACTCCCCAGGTACTAAGAAACGGTCGCCCAGGTACTAAAAAAATAAACTTTTTTTTCTTCAATTTCAGAACACGAAAATAATGAGAGGTAATTTGTATGTTACAGGCTAAAATAAAAATTAAATGTTGTAAATTCAGCAATTCAAGTAAAACATTATGAAATCAGTAAGTGAAGTAGTTACTTTTGAGTATATTCCTTTCAACGAGCTCCTCGGCCGTGGGCCGCATCGAGAGGCGACGAATGAGTCGCGCGCCGATCGCCTCCCAAGACTCTTGTCGCTCGTGTTCGCTTTGGACCACCAGGATGTTCCTGCGGATATAATATTATACATATAAAAAACTGTAGTCTTTATTGCAATATTTTATTTGACATTTGCCAAAGAGATTCACCAGGATTTTTGGCCAGAAGGCAAGACTAGCGTCTATAATATCGAAACACAGAAATTAATTTAATTACGGGTAATTATCCGTAATTCATTTAATCAATTGCAAGCGAGCGAAGTTAGAACGCGTAAGCGCCATATTTTTCATGGCGCTTTCGACCATTTGGTCCTGAATATTAGGCTCTTACCGTTTTTGACAAACAATTTTGTTCCGGTCACAAGTCTACTTAGAATACATATAGGTTGATCTCAAATTACTTAAAATTTTATATTTACCCAAATCGAACCAAATAAAAATCCAGTTGTTAGGAATTTCCAAAAATCCTCACGATGAAAATGCAAAGTTTTTGGAGCAAATAATATTCTGGAGTCTAATTTCTTAAAACACATTATAATAAATTTTCTTCGATATAAAAATTAAACAAATATTGCAGAGATTAACAAAATTAAATACTAATTGAAGACTGAATAAAAATTTCGTTGAATATGATGCAACACAGGAGACATCTTATTTCAACCGTACACTATGCATGATGATTCCCACTTATATAATAACGTTTCATACATTCAAAAGACAGGATAAGAATAATAGAAAAGAAGCAATAATTCAATCATGGAAAATCTTTTTTTAGTACGCTTAGAGTTGTGGTAATATTTGCCGTTTCTGGCTTTATATTACTTCAAAACTATAAAGGAGTTCTCAAATGCTATTAAATTGAAATTAAATTGAAACTTATAAACTCGCTTGTAAACGATTCTCTAATCAGAGAAAAATACATTTTCTTTTACAAATCATTTTAATACTAAATTTACCTTGTTGTTTTGGAACCTAGTATTTCACCTCGTAACCCTTTGATTTAATCACTGTAGTACACTTATGAAACTTCCAAGTCATTTTAAAGTGAATTATTATTTTAAAGAACTTCAAGATTATTTGCACCCAAGCACAATTTTTGTTTATATACGTTGATGTAACTCACAAACCCGAGGCTACACAGCAAACTAACAATAAAATACGTTCGCCCCAATTGCGCGCGGGCACTGCCAAACAACACCGCCAATATCAAATTTGCCAAACTGAATATATATTATGATAGTATTTTTTTTTCTCGCTATCCAAATGAAAAAAATATTTTGGCCAATCACCAACTTTTACGGTATTTTTTCCTAATTATGTAATCATAATGCTAACCCAATTAGTGAGTATATTTTAGATTTTGTAGCAGTTATATCATATCCAATATTTAAAAAAAAAACTTATTAAACCTATAAAAAGGTATACATTCTGGTTTAATAAATTGGCAATCAGGGGAATTACAATGTCAGTCACATTGCAATATCAATGCCAGTGCCAAGAGCGAGTTCTCACAAGCAGGAACAAATAAAAGAGCGGTGATGTCTCTGTTGAGCTGACGACGCAAACGAAAATAACCGTCCCAGGCGCGCGGCGGTGAGTGCGGATTGACTTATTGCATTCTACACGCACTTTGCATACAGTGTCACTAGAACGAGCTTTAATTCAATAACTAAAGGAATTAAGGAATGATATGCAAAAATCATTATTTAATTTTTTTTTCATTAAAGACTGTTCAAGTCGAAGTTTTCCGTTTTTGTGACGGAGGAGGATTCACATGTACATTCAGAAACGGTATTTGGGTTAGGCTTATGATTAATAACATGTTGACGATCATATTGAACGAGTGGTTAAGGTAAGGCTAGCGCCTTAACGCTCTGTCTCAGGGGTCCTGGTTTCGATTCACTGCAGGGCCAACTTTGGAAATGAACTTTTCAAAGTTGCCTCTGGTGTGGATGCGGAAAGTAGTGGTATAGGGCACACTGCGTTTCGCAGTCATTTGAGCAGTCAGTCTGGCGGCAGTAAGAACCACCTTAAAGAAGACCAGCTTGAAATAACAGCATGCGTGCTATTATATTTCGGTCAGCGTCAAGGGATGCCCAGAGCCCACTTCTTAATCCCTTATCTGTCCCTTCCTAATCCCTTCTATGGTCGACAGCGCACTTGGAGCACCTCTGGCGTTGTTTTAGTTTTAGCCAGCTACCATCAAGTAGACAGTCAGCCTGTCTGTCGACCTTAACATAAGAGAATACTCCTTTCCTATTAATTGTTGATTGTATTTTCAGGCAGCAATCCAGCAAAGAGCGGCCTGGGTGATTGCTTTCTATCGTGAAGATAATTAAAAATTATAAACTAACCCCCGATTTATTATCGAGAGAGAGAGAGAGAGAGTGGAGTTAACGTACCTGTTGATGAGCTCCTGTCGGTCCGGGCGCAGAGCCAACTTGATGTTAAGACTCTCCTTACGGGCAAGCTTGGCTGCGACGCGTTCCGACTCGCTGGAGTAGTCGTCGCGGTGCTCCCCCTCCCACGGCCGAGCGTTCTCCTTGTTCTCCATGGCGTTGCTCACGCGCACCGGACCCCTGCTGTACACAGACGGCTTTACCAAACGCCCACACAGCACCCACCATTCCGATACAACCTCATCACAGCTGAGTCCCTTAGGACCGTTTACAGTTCAAAATCAAACGCGTCTCAAAATATGCGAGCTTCTTAAACACTTAAAAGTTTAAGCAACTTGACAAAAAACTAAACTCAAAAAATGTGCGTTGCTTTAAATTGTTTGTTATTTAAACACATCAATCATACAATCAAACCTTTGTTTGATCGTACCTTGTTGATCTATTGATTAACATAGACGCTGTTGTTATTATTATTGTCATTAAAAAGCTCTAAACAAATAGTTAAATTTTATTTAAGTCTTAGTATGAAATTTGTGATTTATCTTCAATACAAATTGGCGAGAATTAATGCAATATTGCATTAATCTTTATATCATTTTTTGAGAAGTGGCCTAAGTATTTGAGAAGCTCTTGACGTCATAAAAAAATCAAACCTCGTAGTTTCAACCGTAATAAGTTTATATGGAAACAGTATTCATTAGGGCTTTCTCGAGGTATAAACACATCCCCTTTCAACAGTAGAATACAGCAATCGTCAAAAAAATTGGTGAAATGGTTACGTTATGAAAAATCATGTGGCCAGATTTAGAGATTGTCAATATTAATTTTCCCTTAACAATTGACATGTGATACTGTCAGAGGGGATGATGTCTAGACAAATTGATAAGCTACTATAGAGAAAACTGTGTGTTGCAGCTATATGAGGCAATCAATAAACTGATTCAAATTCCATTGGAGATCATTCAAGCTTAAATCAAAATTTGTGTAATTTTTATAGGTTTATTTGTTAATTTTATTAGTATTGTTATCGCATACTATATATAACAATAAGCCAAAATTATTACAATACAATTTTGATGTAACTGCAACTATAGGTAAATGATAAAAAATTACATAGACAAGAGAGAACATACTCTTAATGAAGTGACCCTACGATGATACTGAACAAGACACATACATTCATGCAACACAACAGTAAAGAAATTCAGAACGGTCCTGTACGTTTTTAGTGGATGGGTTAAACAGACTAATGTCAACGCTTAACATATAAAAGTCGGTGAATATTCAATTGTCTTTAAAATGTAAGACCAATATTTAATTTACATATGATATAATAGCATGATGCGTTCCATCACTGCAGATCGATTTCATGCGTGGATTAATATCACTTGCTCTAATGCTGAAGGAAACCTGCATGTCTGAAGGACTAGCATTTTTTTATGATATGACTCATTGAGAGTTGAACTCATTGAGAGATATAAGTCATATATATATAAGGCAATAAGTTTCAACAAAGTCGACAGAGAAAAGTAGGCACACAGCAAGAGATAAATCTGAGAGAGATGATAGTGGTGAGTGGTAAGCGTGCAATGCACGATGCGTGGCCGACAAGCTGACCGTAGGCAGGTCGTGACAACATTGACACAATGAGGAACCATTACCATATGCGGATCCTCGGTTTGGGCGGCGGCCGTCTGCTCACCAGCGAATGATGGAAATAAATTTACCATTTCAAACACGCCCGTAAACCACTCATTTTAAATGTATTTAATATAGGAATATCCAAATTCATTTCAATACAGGATATTTGTATATCACTCAAACACTTTTGATTTAACATAATCTATTGTAACCAAATTGTAGCTCATAATCTGCACTACGTTGTTAGGACATTTGTACATAAAACTTGTAAATAACTGTATGAAATAAATGTGAGCAATAATTATTTTAATGTTAAATACTTCAAATATATCTTTAAACAGCTTAATGTTGCCAAGTTACAAAGTTACTCTAGCACAATTAAATATGATCAAACGATTCATAGTAAGCCTTGAACTTTCTTAAAGAGAAAAAAAAAAAAAACTTTTATTTATATTATCCTTTGATTATTTTATATTTAAAAAAATACATTATATAATCATAGCACTCGCAATAATAAAACATGATCCATTTAACCCTTTTTTGTGAAGAAATATATTATATTCGTATCATTTAGATATTCAGCGTAAACTGTGGGTCATGGATCATTGTTGGCTCAATCGTGACAGAGTATCGAAAATATGAATGTTAACAGTAAACCATCCCTTTCTGCAATGGTACAAGTTAATGCGGAACAATGGAAATTATTTGAACCAATAAGCGAACATTATTTCTTTGCCACGCCATGCCATCTTACTTCACTTCTCGTTGCTAATTACAATAATTACAAAATCACAATAATTCACAAACCATGATTAAGGAACTTTTCGTATTAACTAATTCATTTTCAAGAAACGTAGTAAAACTGTATAATTATTAACTTTTGAACTCTATATCACAATTGCATCAACTGATAAAAGTGAAATTTTAACATTAACTTTTTAAGCATTTTGTATTTTATTTAAAATTAAAATTGTTTAAAAGTGTATGTTACAAAATATAGATATAATATAGAAGGAAAATCGTTACACAAAGTCATTATCTCGTGAATCATAACTGTGGACGTCATAAACGCCATTCATAAAAATAACGACAGAACACATTACAAAACTTAACTTTCACAATATACGACTCTCGAAATAATACATATCAGAACTATTCTTATGTCATGACTATTCTTTAAAAAAAAACCTTCTCGAACAACATTTTTGACATCACCTGAATTTGTGAATAGTGGATAGTGGATGTATTCTCAAATTTTAAAATTAGTGTTAGTGTAAATTTTAAAATTCAATATATTTCTCGTGTATTAATGTGGCCTTCTGATTTTGTGACAATGTATTTAAAATTAGAAACAACTTGATACTAACTTAAAACTGGCGTGATGGTGGTCCTGGCGGGGCGCGAGCGGGGTCGCAAGCGGCGTGGGAGCCGGGGAAGCGGTGGCGGGCGGCCGTTTTTTGAGCGCAGACTTCAGAGGCACCGCGTTGAAGATTGGCTCCTTGGGCGGGATCTCCTCGACGCGCGACGTGTCCGCCATCGACGCCAGTGGTTCCACCTCATTGTCTTCCTGTTCCTCCTCTTCTTCGGCTGGAAGCGATGTATTCATAACCCATATTACAATATATTCCCATATCACTATCCCTATCCTTAATCCTATTTTGGACAGAAGCGCACTTGCAGCACCAGTGGCGTTGCTTGTGTTATAAATATAGTGTTATATGGAGTATAAAATAAAAAGAAATTGAAAAAAAAAAAATTAAAGATACAGGCTCGCTCGAGGATTGATGTATTGTAATAAAGTTCCTGAGATAATCAGAGCCCTGCCTATAAATAAATTTAAAAGTGTAATCAAAATCCAAATTCTGTTTGAAAGGTTATTTTATAAAATCGCTGATTATTTAAGCTACAATGCAGCCTGAGAATCGTCATTAAATTGGCTATTTTTTCCGAAAATCCTTGCGAAATCTTGGAAACCTATTTGATGAATTAAAAAAAAATTGTTTGTTCCGGCTAATCACCGAAACGGCTGGACATATTTTCACGGACTTTCACTGGCTGATGTTATAAGAAGTAACTTGTAACTACTTTTATTTTAGAAAAAAATATATATTACATAACGCCGCACCGAAGTTAGTTCACCGAAGCCGCACCGAAGCAGGTCCAGCTAGTGCTAAATAAATGTCAATGCAGCAAAATAACGAGTGAACATAAACGAGACTTACAGTCGGAGAGGGTGTGCGGCGCGTGCGCGTGCGTGTGCTGGTGTTGATGTTGATGTTGATGTTGGTGTTGGTGTTGGTGTTGGTGCTGCTGGTGACGCGTGGGACTCGGAGAGCTGAACATGGGCGGCGGCGGAATGGGCCCGATCTCCGACAGGGCGATGGGAGGTTCCGGCAATTCGGACAGCACTAGGGGCTCCTCGCCGCTGTCTCCCTCGCCGTACCCACCTACTGATGTAATCACTGGCTTATTACAATCATAACTCACGCTGACATCTGGACACCGTGCTGTAAATTCTAGCCAGTTTAATACTGCGAAAATTTAACTGTCTGGCAAAATTATTTTTGAAAATAACTCGAAACTTTGCCACAATTGTAAATTATTGTTCTTGGATTGCTGTGGATTTTTTTTTTTTTTTTTCAAATAAAAAGAAAGAAATAAATAAAAAGGCTTACAAAGCAATAAGGGAAGGAATCCCAAGAAATCGTGTCATGAAGTAAAATATTAATCTCGGGTAAATAATATGGCACTCAAAACTATGTAGGGTATTTTTTAAGATAACGATGTAGTGTATTTAAAATTGCAACTTGATCTATAAATTGTGTTTATGTAATGTACAGAGAAAAAAGTGAATGTACAATTTAAATAAATAAAATGTTTGAAATTGCTCGTATTGTATATTAATCAACCTACCGACGTCTCCCTGATAGCATATCCGGCGTGGAATTTTCCCAACTGCGGTCAAGGAGTTTGGTCGTTCTGGCCTCACTACCTCACCACCATTTTCCAATTTGTCCTTCTTTGGTTCTGAAAAACAAAAGAAAACAATATTAAGTATTGTACAATACGTAATCAATGCAAATAAACGTCGGTTAGTTCTTTTGTGAAACTGATATTGATGCAATTTTCAGAATTAGTTAGAAAAATGTTTTCCAGACACATGGAGCACTAAACCTACTACTGAATTACTGATGGATACACTAAACCACTAATTCATGGTAAGTGTTATTTGGAAATTATACTAATGGAATTTTTATTATAAATTTACCTCACAAATTATAGCCGAATTGCAAAAAAAAAAAAAAAAATTGTAGAAGGGTATAGAATTATAGATCACAGATCGATCGCTATATAATTAATTTATAATGAACAACTCTACTATTTCTCGAGTATAGAAAATACAGGTTTTAAACAAACGAAAGAGTGGCATAGGTATCAACACTAACTTATTGTGAAAAAATTCTTTGCAAGAACGTTTTTAACAACAAAAATGAACTGAATGAGCAAGAAACATAGAGTAGCTACAAGTGCACAAAACATAAGAGCAAAGCTTAAAGAAGATACAGATAGCCCCCTTTAAGCTAGCAAATCGTTTGAATTTCTCTGAAGCGTCTATGCTGGAACACGTGTTGATTTTGAATGGTAAATAGGTGTTTCCGGTTGGCGCCAATGTGAGTACCGGAAAAAAAATACGATATGAAATACTTTGTACAATTGCACGGACTAACGTCACTTCCACGTTGATGCAGCTATTAATAATCAAGTGACGGCGGAACGTGGCACGCGCCTTCATTCACCGACGCACCTCGCCTCTCCCGGCGCGCTCTGGCCTTGCTTGGCTCCATGGGAATATGCTATATCTATATCATATTAGTATATTTGTGCAAAGTACTCACACATTTGCAAATTTACTAGTGTAATTGTTACAAGACAGACGATTTGTTTCGACACGAGCGAATGAAGGAGCCGACACATAGATAACATCCGCTAGTATTCGTAGAGAGCTTTTCAGAAAATGTACTGTAGTATTAGCCAACGTAAGCCGTTTAAGAAAATGAAATATTGTTTGTAACTTTAATTAGAACATATTATAAGTATATAAATTAAAATCAAAGAGCGGTGGATACCGCGCATAATGTACTACTTATTCAAATTTTCAGTGAACCTACTCATTTCTTCATAATAAAGCATAAGAGAAAACAAGAGACTGTCCATTAAGAATGGAAAAGTTAAGAGCTAAGTGAATTGGGTAAATTCCGCCCTCGCCGGGGACTGTGTTTGTTCAACAGGCGGTTGTGCGCGAGCGCGATCCGTCTGTCCGAGCGAAGGACAACTGTGTGATCAATGCGGTCGCCCTTGGCTTGGCCGTCCCTGCTTTCGCGTCCAAGGACGCTGCAGGGTTACGTAACCAATGCCAGCTTCCTTACACGTGCTCTTCATTTTTTGCTAAATGTCACAAGATATTAAGATATAATTATTTAATATCTAAATAAGTAATAATTTCCAAATAAATTAAACTACTATAATCTTAAGATAAAATATGGAGCATATGTAAAAAAATATACTGAATGTTATGTTTTAAATATTATATGATTTTATGGTGGACAGACAATCTAATAATCTAATCGACGGTGAATTCAGGCTGCTTCTGACCGGTTTTATTGGAAAATTGCGGGGTAGTTCTATGTCCAGCAGTGGACGTCCTAATGGCTGAAATGATAATGATGATGTATGCCATTTAAATGTAGGTACATTTAAAATCCGTACTAATATTATAAATGCGAAAGTATGTTTGGATGTATGGATGCTTGTAACTCTTTCACGCAAAAACGTTCGTTTAACACGGACGAAGTCGCGGGCACCAGCTAGTTGATTATAAATTTTTTTTTAAATCTAACTAAATTTGTCTTAATGAAATTTTACCTTGCAATCGCTGAATTATGTTCGCAATCGCTAAGTTTCAAAATCAAATCGTATATACAATGATTTAACCACGACTGTTCTTAAAGTGTTAGGTATGCTAAAAATAAAGTGTTAGGTAGCAATACGAAAAGAGAAAACGCAATTAAAAATTTCTGTAAGGCCGTGAAATTATGACGCCATTAGTAAAAAATGTCAATAACACGAGCCGAATGTTACACAGTAATATGACAAGCAATGTCAAGAGTACGCGAGATGGACACGCGCTGGTTTCGGCCGCTTGCCCGCCCGCCCCGCTCCACGCAATCCGCCCGCCCAGCCCCGGCAGTGTCGGTGCGCGTCGTTGCACACTACAGCCCCGCCGCTTCGTCATTTGGGCGCCGCGTAAGGATCGGCACACATTGGAGGACGGCACGGCAAAGTATTGAAAAAATCATAGTATTTTGTGTATTAAAAACGCTTCTTTACGTAGTATAAATAACCTCTGTATGTTACAGAAGATGCAACGTCACTCCTCGGCGTTTAAAGGCGAGACAAGTTCCAGTCCCAGTCTAAACTCATTCCACACAAAACAATGTCCTTCATGGTGAATTGCGAAGATTGGACTGATAAATTCAAATCTTAGTGTGGACGCTAGACGAGACAAAGAACGGTATCTCTAGATGATCTATGAACAAATCACGCAACATGGTCTACTAGTGTGCACTAGGCAGCCCCACAATCACACTCGTTAAAAATACATTTACCGCGAGAAAAATAGATAACATTTTTTAACGTGACAACCGTTCGAAATATTTAAAGATGTTAGACTCTTGAATCACCACAGACCCATTTGCGTGGTTGACATTATTTGCTAAATGTCTTATTGCTTTATTTAAAGCACTGCGACAATTTGTTCAAAGTTACGCACATGGCCCGTTTCTAAATGAAGATTCGTATTATGTGTGAAATTAATTGACTCGCTCGCCACCCACATACGACTCGTTTCATATACAAACACGTAACAAGACAAGTTATAAAATGTCTAATCTCTATACAATTAGTATAAAACTAAGTCGCTATTTGAGTCTATCTGTTTGTACGTTATTTTCTAAAATACGTAACAGATTTTAACGCAGATCTTCATTTGTAACAATTTTAAGTAAATTCATATATTACAGAGCAAAGTGGGTGTTTTCTAATCAAAAATGTTTTCGGGATCTATCCGACTGGGTTCAACCCTTTAAATATGTTGATATTTAAGGGCTACGCCATCAAAAGAAACTACGTGGCCACAGAATAGTACAAGTAGCAGGGCTTAGTCTCAATAAAATTTGAGTTGATAAATACAACAAAGATATTATGTATATCCTTTAATTTAAACGATATAGCTATTTTAAGAAACTATTTGTGGATAAGTATATTCGACAAGCATATAGTATAGGTAGTAGAAGATCGGCACATTTGGTTCTGCAGTCATATACTGTTGGATGCCGGCCTGGCTGGTAGCAGTGACCAACTCCCTTACGGCACGTGTGGAATAAGGAAAAATATCTATTAAATAAGGAGAAGATTTCCCGATTCCACCTTATCCCATATTTTTTACCCTATCAAAGTCAGCAGCGAATTCGCAACCGTTGTGGCATTGCTTATGTTAACAACAAGCGACGGTAACCACGTACTATCAATAAAAATATAGGCTCCTTCCACTTGGATCCACAGATACCTTCATCAATAAAAAAAAGTAGTAATTTATATTTATGTAGTTGGCGTATCACAACGATTAACAAATCCCAACGGAAAAAACACAATTCAAGAGTAAAAAGCCAAAAAAAGCGTTTGATGTATTGCAAAAAATAATACAATATTAACAATTTTCGACTAGTTATAATCAAAGTATTTATCAACGTTATTGGTTACCTATAATGTGTTATACAAAATGACACAGTTCATTTAAAGTAGGTCGTAGTCGAGTATTGAGGAATGCGTAGTGAAAAAGAATGTTTGTGACAGTGACGAAAAGCACGTGGGTGGGCGACAACGGGTAACATATCAAGTACGTAAAGCGTAATAGAAAAATATGTCAACAGGTTTTATGTCCACTTCGAAGAAATGCGCAGCGATCAAAGCTCGAACTGGAAATGAAACTTTTACTAATTCATGCTTTTATGCAACGTCATAAGTTTACATTTTTATTAACAAATGCGTAATAAACAGAAAACTGAATTAAATTCTGTGCTATTTTTTAAAAAGAATTTTTAGATCACTGTAAAAAAATTAAAGCAGATCTTAAAAATTGAGAAAAAGAAATTTCTCAAAAATTAAATGATTGCTTTAATCGAAAAAGAAGCTTAATTGCGTTTCAGTAATAGCAAAAGAGAATGATGATGCCTTTAGAAAAATATAAGAAGAACAAACAATACGAATAAACGTCGTAGAAAATACACGAGAATTTCTCTATTGAATTCTGTCATTAACTGTCAGGTTTGTCTTATCAGCAGCGCCTCGCGATGCGTTGCAACGGAAGCAGGAACCAGTCAGGTCAAGGGCATTTTGCCGCCCGCCCGCGAACCATTTTATGTTCCTGAATTATTTGCCTTTTTTTCCTCCATCTCGTTCCACTTAATTAAAAATAAACAAAAGCCGGCTCGAAATAATAATGACAACGTTTTTTATTCGAGTTTAGTCATGTGTTATTGCTTTTTAATATATTTTAGAGGCTCAATTTCAAAACGGTAATAAGATATTTTGTAAAAAATATTTAATAAAGATATTTTTTTTATGTAAAGATATGTTCAGTACTGAATCAAGGTTGAAAAACTACGATTTTTCAACCTTTGAATTCAACTTTGAATAAAAAGGGTTAGTTTATAATTTTTAATTATAGCTTGTTAAATAACGAAGTACTGAATCAAGGTTATAATGGAAAACAGACGTTTCGTTTGTAGTAGAGATAATCGTAGAATGTGACGATTGACATTCAGGAAGGCAATTAAAGTGGCGTATCGGTTCAGTACGGCGTGCGACGCACACGCCGCAAATAGTTGTACAAGGTCACCAGTCGACGCGTTTGCTTGTTATTTATTGACAACTTCGTTGCTGCTACACAGCTTAGCGTTATAATTACCAACTCAAAACTGTAATCCTTTATTTACGTCAAATTTTATCCGTCAGTGTACGATGTACTATAAGACCATCTTTGCGTTTCGGGGCGCCCCAGTGAGGAATGTCAAAGATCATTCCACCTCCCTCATCTTCTCCCACTAATCAACAGTCGTACTAACAATTTTTTGTTTGAATTCTTCTGATTTTATAATACACAATCAATACAAATAATAAAATCGTAAACGAGCCGTATTTGTACAGTAAATATATATAAAACAATTTATACATGTTGTGCGTATATTACCGAGGTCAAAAAAATAGTTTTTAAAATTTTTGCTTGTTTGTCTGTGCGTCTGTGCACGCTAATCTCAGAAATAAATTAACCGATTTGTATGCGCTTTTCACATATACATTGTTCCGTTTACTGTTCGATTCGTTCCAATCGCTTTACAACATTTATGTACAAACAAGTTAATAATACGCTCAGCAGATTTAGCTGAAACTTTTGTTAACTGTACGCGTACAAAGTTGCAGGCACAGCTAGTAATAAAATATTTTTATTAAACTTTTATAAATTTTAGCATAGTATAGATATAGAAATGCAATTTGCCTAACGAACAAGGAGTTGAAATAAAATTGGATCTCTCGCGTGGGAGGTTTAATTCCTCTCTGTTGCGGTTCGTCAAATGAAATAGAAATTTTAATACAAAACATAAAAAACGACCTAATTCTCTCGAACATGACAATTTTTAAGTGTCACATTTTTTTAGAACGAAAGCCTTTCCTCTAACAATACCGAATTAGGTTTATGGGTCAATTCTAAGTATAATTTATAGTCTATTTTTTAGAGAAATATTTCCCCTCGCTATCGCTTTGCCAACTAGATTAATAGGTCATCAGAAAATTAATTTGATTAAATTCAGTGTTGTTGTTGTTAAAACTATATAATTATAATAAATTTTATGTAGGTAAATAATATTTACTACATAAAAATCGCTTATGTAATAAATTTAAAAATATATGATTCTGTTTGTTCTTCATCAATATTATAAAACACTTGAGCAGAATGCTACGTGTGGTTTAGGGGCGTTTCGTCACAGTTACACGATGTATTTCGTTTAGTTCGATAATTTTACCTGAGGTTTTATTATATTATTATTATAACCTGAGGTTTTACAGAGATGTTTTATATTTATAGTAATATTTTTTGATTTTTTGATAGTCTTCATTCATACATATTGAGGTGTCATTAGATTAGCAAAAAATATCTGATTTTATTTTATAAACTTTATTCATCCAAAATTATTCTCAGTGAGGACTTTTCACTTAAAATCTATATTTTGTAAATATAATATAAATAAGTATCTTCCTTTCATAGTAAATATTTGAAGACGCTTTCCGCGTATGTCTGTATAGCGGCTAAATTCTCCTAAACCACACAACGAATTTTGATGCGGTTTTTACCAAAAGTTAGATAATTTTTCACGGAATTTTTGTATAAAGATATAATATAACCTAATTGTTTTTACCTGGGAGAAGCCGGGAGCGGGTCGCCAGTATATAATATTTTATGACTTAAAATCCTAATAAATCTTGTTTACAGTTTTAATTTTACTAACAGTTATTTATACAACCGCAATTTCAGTGTTGTACAGCTGTAAATGAAGCCATTTAATTTTAAAGTGCATAAAAGTTACAGTTCAGAAAGACAAAAGAAAAACCTCAATAATAATTCCACTTTTTTATCTAACAAATATTACTTACTAATACAAAGCAATTATAACAAATTGAGTCATGCATCAATCCATTTACCTGAAAATTTGCTAACGGCGTGCATAATCATTTTATGAAAAAACAAAAGAACAGAGCAAGAAGAATTTTGAGTAGAGAAATGCGTCCATGCGTGTTATGATGATTTGTGAGTATGACATTAAGCGATGCCACGCCGCCGCCGGCGCCGGCCAACAACTGTTCGAGTGCATGGCCGTGTCATGTGAGCGATGCGATTGCAAGCGTTTTTTCATTCACCACGTATTTTGTATACCGTTGTTTCGCGCGAACAGCGTTAGGTGTGCGTTGTGACGGGGTATTGGCGACTTGCGGCGTACGTAATAGTGGTCCTGCCTTTGGGGCGGCGGCGGAGGCACGAAGGGCGGCGGCGGCGGCAGTCGCGCGGGCCTTCGCCTCGCGCCGCCCGCGAACGCGTCCATAGCGGCGAGCGTGCCGACGTCGCTCATGCTCGCGGCGCGCTCGCGGCTGGAAGACTGCGGTCTCTACTGTACTGTAGCACGATCGTTACGCCGCCCCTCGGCCCCGCGCGCGCTCTTCGATCGCCGCCCGCCCTCCGCCGTTTGCCGTCCGCCCTCACCCACGCGCCCAACAGCTTTGTTTTCAATTTTTAATTTATCCCTCATTCATCCAGCGACTGCACCGTGTAATAGGAAAACGAGTGGCCAAGATCATTGACCTTTCCTTAAAATTGTCGCTCAAAACTGCTCAACCAATTTTAATTCGGTTTTCACTTTTGGAAAGAGGAATTAACGAGAAAGTTTTGTGTTACATATTTAAGCCGGGAGCAGGGTACCACTGTCTGTTTCTCCATTAACTTCACTAATAGAAGGAGCCATAAAGGTTGATGTACATATAATTTTCAGGAAAAAATTGCATCCGTGCGAAGATGGGGGCGGGTCGCTAGTATAATATATCAATTACAATTAACTCGAGCCAAAACCGTAACTAATTTATGTGTTCAATAATTAGTACGTTAAATTATTTTAGTGTTTCGGACAAAGACCTTGTTCGTGTCCTTGTCGAAGGGTAAAGGGATATGACCTCTGGCACTGGCCCTGGATATTGTACGAGTTATAGCTTATTTAGAGAACTGTAAAGTTTTGTAATTAAATCAAGATGAGATGACATAAAGGTAAAAAGTATTTGGTAGGTTAGAAATTTGAATGAATAGCATTCGTTTCGTTAGTAGGTTTGCTATAGGAGTCTAAAAAAGATCATTTATTCAAATAAAAGAAAGAAAAAGTTTCAAACAACAAGAAGAATATAAATTAAATAAGAAACTCAAGTTGAACTCATTTAAAAGCTTTTAAATGTTACAAAATGACCTTTAACAGACATTCGTGCACTTTGCGAGTATTGTTTAGGAATGGTATATACAATTAAAGAGACTGAGTAATGCAAGTCCCCGAGCTAACGTCATCCGCCCACGGTTTGCGATGCGTTGCTTATTGCCCTTAAATGTACGCAACACAGCCACAGTACCTGCCACTCTGACGTCAGCAGCTCCTGTTCTTATCGACCTTAAAGATGACCTTTACATTGTATAGAATTATTTATACGACACATGTTTAGTTTTCTGTTTCCACCAAACAACTTCTTATAACAATAAAAAGCGATCTATTTAAAGATTACGTGGTTTCCAGTTTTAATAAAATGTTTTTATTATGCTGCCTTTTAACAGATATCTTAGTTGTAAATGCGAAATTGAGTTTGTTACGCTTCCACGCCTTAACTACTCACCCGATCACCACGTAAGCATACACGTTGTCAGGGGTAGTACCGAAAATGACATAAAAACAGTAGATATTTTTTTCTGAATGAAAGGTACCCCCTATATCGGTTCAGTAGTAAAGGCGTGAAAAGGTAAAAGACATACCGACAGAATTACTTTCACATTTACAATATTAGTATGGATTAGATCTTCTGGAACATTTTCCAAATATGAATGAAGTCAGTTCCTCTCCCACTTTTCAGTCTAGTCATAGAAAAAATATTCCAGGCAGACCAATATATACGAAATACGTTTACTACTTGGTTGCATTGTTGAATAAATTACGCAACATCTCATTACAATGTGAATTGAAGCCAGACAGCGAAGTAATACAAAGCGCGTAAAACTAATCGAACGTGGGCATTGATGCAAACACGATTAATAAATTTAACTTTCGTGATTCATAGCGATGTATTTGTACGCCAATTGCAATGTATGCGGGACAAGGTGATTCGTTCTCTTAGTCATTGCCGCTTGAAACATATAGGAAAATGTATTAATACAACATAGAACTTAATAGACATTTGTGAAACCAAAGAAAACATAGTGCCACGGGAATGTGCAGACTCAGTCTTACGGCTGAGAAAACAATATTGACTTGCAGTCTGGTAGGTCTGAATATCATAATGTACAATGATCTTTACAATGAACAAAACTTAAAAGAACCTTTTCCCAAAATGATGATTGATGATGATATTCAGACCTGCTAGATCGCAAGCCAATATTTGCACATCCTCAACGAATGCCTTTCCCTTCTGCGTAGTCGTTGCATCCTCCTGAGAAGCTATCTTTACATAGTATAAAACAAAGTCGCCTCCCGCCGTCTGTCCCTCGGCATGTACACTCAGATCTTTTAAACTACGCAAAGAATTTTAATGCGGTTTCAGTCAATTGATAGAGCGATTCAAAAAGAAGGTTATATGTATAAAGTTTAATATTGTTTTGTGTTAATTTGTTGAAATATGAAGATTATTGTTGAAGATGTCGGAAAAAACAAGCCGTCTGGGAGCTATGATCGAAAACGCTGCCTAATCCGTTTGAGATATAACAAAACAATGTATTAGATTAGGTGGAATTAGATAGGCCACACATTATTTTAATATTTAGAATACAGTCTCACAGCGACGAGCGCATACACTCAGTCTAACCCAATCCAAAACCAAATATTTGCACAAGAGTGCTTTCTGTCTGGCTCCTAAAATATATAATAAGATACTCCTTTCTATTAGAAGCATTTCTAATACAAAACTAATAAAGAAAAAACTAAAGAATTTATTGGCAAGGAAAGCTTATTATGCGCTGGATTAATTTTTAAATGACACATTCTAGAATAGTGTTCTGATGCATTTTAAATTTGACTGATTTGTGTAATAGTTGTTTTGACACGTGATATAAATATTTTGCATACCAAATGTGGTAGTGCATGCTGGGAAGTTGTATTAAATAAGTATTTATGTTATCTGGTTTTACACCCTGTACATGTAAATAAATGATTTTATTGATTAATTGATTGATTGAAGAATTTATTTATGTAGAAAATATTTAAAACCATTTATTGTAATTTGTAAAAACTAATTGTTTAGAATATGTCTACGCTGTGTTTAAGCCGAAATGTATAGCCGTGACTAAAGGTACATAGGACAAGGTAAGGTTAAGGTTACCTACGGTTAGACATTAACTTTAACAATAAATTCTGTAAGGTAAGGTATAACTTGCGCAAAGACGACGCGTATCCCGCCGGCATGTGCCGCAGTGCTTTTGCCTTAGCTTGTTCTGATACCTTTTGCTGCAATGACGCACACCCAATGAGATTTCTTATGGGTATTTGTATCATATATAGATGTCTTTTTTACTCATCTACGTGTGTCATATTATTTATGCAAATAAACATTTATTCTTCTTATTCAAAATTCAAAAAACAATAACAATTTCAACTGGTAACTTTTAACAATAAATTGACATTTTTTTAATTCAAAATCATCGCAGCTGTAAAGATATCCACTATTTGACGGTCTTTATTAGGTCGTCAGTCCATCTTGTCCCACGTTATGCTTGCCGGTCCGTGGTCCGGCCTCAACGGCTCCCCATACTATGTGTCCTGTCCAAATTGCCTTTTCCTTTGTATGAAAATCTCCAGGTTCGATCTCGCAACTCTCCATAGCTCGTTAAACTACGTTGAGCTTTCTTACTAATTCCATAGTTAGACACCACGTTTCAACGCTAAATTGGTCTAAAACCTTCATTTTATGGCGCTGGACAAGATGAACAAAATATTGGACAAGATTTTTCGAGACGAAAACTTCCCGAACGCTATCCGTCCGAGCTGGATTTAACGATTCCTTTCCGAAGTTGGGTCTACAAAATTAAATTATTTTATCCCATTAGACCAACTATTACTGGAGTGGGCCCAATATAAACTTTTGACATAAATTTTGCCTTGCCCATATTCACACTTTAGGAAACTCGGTTGAGCATCTTGTTAATATAAAATAAAACTTTAATATAAGTTTTACATTAATAAAACTTACATAAAGAAAATTAAAATTGTGATTGCTTTCAAAATAAATAAAATTCACTTTCAATACTAAACAAAATTACTTAAAACTAAGAACACAGAGACCGTAATGATATTCTAAATGGTTTAAGCTGTGATTTCCTTTAAATTTTGCACCCACCTTCTAAACTTCCTGTACCTATAATACAAACTTCCTGTATAAACACATGGCCTAATAAGCGGAGTAAACACAGCACTGCGTCAGTTGTCAAATAAAATATTTTAAGTTAGTAGTTGTATTAGGTAATATCTGCAGAAGTTAAAGTTAACTTAGAACGGAACGAGTTTTAATTTATAGAGCTTTTAAGAGTTGGTATGGTGTTAGGCTTTTATTTACAAATTTAAGCACGTATTTGTTTCTCGTTTCAGCGAATAGCAACGTAAAACAAGCTTCGGAAGTATCGGAATTGGAATATTTCCATTGTTCCTGGCATAATAAAGTCTTTATTTTGGTGATGAAGCCCCATCTCAAACCACAACTTATCACTGGTTTGCGGAATTTCAACGTGGACGTGTCAAGGTCTGTGACTATCTCCGTCAAGGTCGCCCAAAAACTGCAGTCACCCAAGATAACGTTGATGCCGAGCGTAAGCTGATTGAAGAAGATCGACATGTGACTAATCGCGAAATTCAGGCAACTTTAGACATTGGCATGAGTCAAATACAAATAATATTGCATGAACAATTAGGTGTAAAAAAGTTGTTTTCCCGGTGGATCCCGCATTCGCTCTGTGAGGAGCGACTCGCGTTACTTGGTGCGTCAGAACTCTCGAGAGATTCCACGGAGGATCTTCAAATGCTGTATACAGCGTCGTATCAGGTGACGAATCCTGGATATACGCATACGAACCCGAAACAAAAAACCAGTGACGAGTTTGGGTGTTCGAAAATGAGTTGAACCCAACAAAAGTTGTTCGTTCACGGAGCGTTGCAAAAAAAATAGTGGCCACGTTTGTCTCTAAAACCGGCCATGTTGCGACTATTCCTCTTGAGGGACAAAGAACGGTCAATGCAGAATGGCATGCTAGCATATGTTTACCGCAGGTCGTCTCTACGATGAAAAACAATAAATATCTTTTCCACTAATAATGTTGTATCACTTCCTTGATTCCCGAAATTTTCAGTGCCGCCCTCGTATCTTAAACAAAAACAATCGGTAAATGGGCTACGGCAAATACAGTTTTGTAACTGAAAATTTCTGACTTTTGTTTAACAGCCACTTCCTTGTCAGTGAAAAGCAAACGAAAATAGTTTACTTTGTCGGAAGAAACTAATACAAGCACTTTTTCTATCTATAAAACAAGATGTCCTTGTCAAAACAACAAGATACTTGTTTAAACAATATACTACTTTGTATAAAAAGTACGCAATGTATCAAATAAAAGTTGTTTTAATTTGTAAGTTGATAATACTGTTAGCGTATTGTTGAGCGACCATACTATATAGTAGGGTCGACAAATGCAATTTGAAACAACAGCCAACTTTCAAAAGTTCATTTCCAAAGTTGGCATGGGAAATCTAAAACATCGCGACAAATTCGTTCATAATCAAGTTTTAAATGCAGTTTGGTTTTTTGTTTACCGTAGTGTAGTTGACTTAGTTACATTCAGAAGGGAGAAGAATTAAGAATACGGGATATTTTTTTAAATGTCGCGAGGAGTTTTGTGCGCGAGTATTCGCCGCAAACGTTTTAGATTTGTTAGCTCTTCAGATGGAGATAAAATATTTTAAGTATTATTTCAAGATTCCAAATTCAGGATTTCTAGATGTAAATGAAGGTCCACGTTTTAAAACATTCATTTATTTATCCTATTATAATCATATTTTATTTATTTCTTCATATACATATCATTAAGACACAAGGTTCAGTTTTTGCGACTTTGTGACCATTTGGAGATGAGATAACCACCAAATATCCACCTGGTAAATAGATATGCGACTTCAGTGAATAGCTAGAACTTACTATTCCCTCGGTCACCTTTTACTGAGTGTAGTACTCACACGATGATAGGGCATGAAAGAATGGCTACAGGCTGTGCCAATTCGTGGATCTCAGCGTTGCTGAATATCATAGACCTTTGGAGGTCTATGATATTCAGCAACGCTGAGATATAGTTCACATAATTACACACCTCTGAGACAGGCGCACCCCATGATATACCCCATCATAGACAGCCTCGGAGCAGGCGGCGGAGGCGGTGGCGGCGGCGGTGGTGGCGGCGGCACACGCCTGCCGCGGGACGGCACTCGCGACACCGCGCTCGCGATCACCCGTCGCACATCACTCCGTCATCACAACCGTTTGAGAGTAACGTAGTTTAGCGATCATTGCACACCCGTTTGCCTTCGCCCTTTTATGCGAATTTGTTTCCATCGGCATTAAATTTAAGGTGAATCTTCTGCCAATTTTTTTTAATGATCAGCGGCAGCCATCGCGTGCTGGCGGCCGGCTCCGATCGATAGCAGTCGCGGCGTTCGCAGAGTGCGGCTCGCAGCCGACCCACAAAGTACAACAGGTCGATAATGAAATATTTAACAGCTCAGACATAAAACCTTTTGCATGACTAATCACCCTAACAAGACAACATTGTATCAAACAAGCTTATTTAAATTCGAATCGAATTTTATAGGTCACCTATAAATTAAGGCATCTCAATTTAAATATTAATTTGATTTCGTTTAGCGAAGACTTGTGAACTTGGTTTGATCGTGTATTTGTATGTACATTGGCGGCCGCACGCAGCTTTGATGTCACTACTGGTTTCTATAGCACCGTAAACGTCAATAACATTTCCAATTGGTAACCAATAGATTTAGTCGACGAGTGTGGAACAATGGGGAGATGAATAATTAGTAGTGTTTACTGTAGTGCGTAGACGGGTGATCGAGTGAGGTTAGGACTGCCGGGCGCGAGGGTCGCCTTGCGGCAGGTCGCGGGGCCAGCGGGCGGGCGAGCACTGAAGCGCGCGCCGCCCTGAGCGCGCCACTCTCCCCACCCGCCCCCGCACTCCAGCTTAACCTCGCCGGCGCCTCACGTCAAATACTCCCCTAACATTCATACGACCACTAAAAGCCTACCTACCAGAAGCGAGCCACCCCTTTCGTTAGCTCAGCACTCGGGAAAACCTGCCCCCTTACACTAATTAACGCGTGTAAACCGTTTCCAATTGCATTGAGTCACTCGATAGTGGGGGTCGAATAATTAGGTCGAAAATTTAGCAACAAATTTATTGAAACTCATGAATTGTAAACTAAAACTAGACAACAGTTTTAACTTTAAATTGGATATATATATATATATATATCTACGATGTAAGCGAATATCGATCAAGCTTAAAAGAAAAATTTGAAGTCAGGTCAATCATTGATCATGATTGAGTACGAGTGCGGCACTGAAAATTTGGGGAATCAAGGAAGTGATACAACATTATTAGTGGAAAAGATATTTATTGTTTTTTGAAGTATTCTCCTTGAAACTTGACGCATTTTTCCATTCGATGGAACAATTTTATTATTAAAGCATTAATTCCATTCTGAAGTTGGGGGTATTCAAAATGGCCGTTTTGTAGGCGTCTACAGCTTCTTCAGGTGACGAAAATCGTTGACTACGCAATTTGTTCTTAATTTTGGGGAAAGTATAAAAATCATTCAGGCTTAGGTCAGGGCTGTACGGCGGATGGTCTAATAGTCCAATGTTTTCTTGCTCCAAAAACTCTTTTGTTCTGTGGCCGGTATGAGAGCTCGCATTGTCGTGATGGAGGATGATGCGGCGGTTGTAGTTCTCTTTACGGAGTTCAGAGACGACCTGCGGCAAACAAATGCTAGCATACCATTCTGCATTGACCGTTCTTTGACCCTCAAGAGAAATAGTCGCATCATGGCCGGTTTTAGAGACAAACGTGGCCACCATTTTTTTTTTTTTGCAACGCTCCGTGAACGAACAACTTTTGTTGGCTTCAACTCATTTTCGAACACCGAAATTCGTAACTGGTTTTTTGTTTCGGACGTATGCTTATATTCAGGATTCGTCACCTGATACGACGCTGTATACAGCATTTGAAGATCCTCCGTGGAATCTTTCGAGAGTTCTGACGCACCAAATAACGCGAGCCGCTTTTTGCTCCTCGCAGAGTGAATGCGGGATCCATCGGGAAAACAACTTTTTTACACCTAATTGTTCATTCAAGATTATTTGTATTTGACTCATGTCAATGTCTAAAGTTGCCTGAATTTCGCGATATGTGACATGTCGATCTTCCTCAATCAGCTTACGCACTGCATCAACGTTATGGGCTTTTTTTGGGCGACCTTGACGGGGATCGTCACAGAGCTTGACACGTCCGTGTTGAAATTCCGTAAACCAGCGATAAATTGTGGTTTTAGATGGGGCTTCATCACCACATGCAGAAAGCATCCGATCAAACACTGGTTTTGTGTTAAACCACTTCGAAAGTCATAATAAATCATTACTCTTGAATTTTCTCGCGTCAATTCCATTTTCACACTGACTACAAGTTCGACAAGACCTTGTGACAAGACCGCGTTCTTTTTAAAAAATAAATAAATAGCATTCGATTAATAAAACCAAGGAGTTTTCGATTATAAAGACTTTATTATGTCAGGAACAATGGAAATATTCCAATCTCGATATTTTTAGTGCAGCCCTCGTATTGACCCATTTTGCTCGCCAATATTAATACTGTATTGTTTATTTTTTCTTATTTTTAAGTATGATTTTGAAATGTTTAAATGATTCGAGAAATTAACTACATATCTACTGCCCCGATAATATGTGTGTTTTAGAGACACTGACTGTGTTAGACTACGTTGATTTGTCATTAAAATGTATGTATTAGTAAATGACAATTTTCATTGTATGATACTGAACGATGGACCGAAATTATGCTTGGCTGAAGATTTAAAAAGAAGTCCTTCATTCAAGCAATATATTTTTAGGATTTTTTTTATTAGGTCAGTAGACAGGCTGACGGTCCACTTGATGGTAGTTGGCTACGGTCGATTATAACACAAACAACGCCACAAGTGCTGCAAGTTCGCTGCCGACTACAGCACCATCTAGTTCCACATTAAGCAGCTATAGGCTTATATTATGGATACCAGACAGTTGATATACTACATAGATTACTTTTTTTTGTAAATACATACATATTATAGATACAAACATTTATGACTCAGGTACAAAGGTAAATGTTAACACATAGACATTTGCCCCTAGCGGGATTCGAACCTGCGACCGTTTGGTTAACAGCAAGGGTTACTAACCACTAGACCAAACGTGTCGTCAAACACCCTACGTGTCGTGTCGTACGTGTGTGCGTGAGTGTGTGTGGGATTAAGGTTAAGGCATTGGAAAGGGATGGGAAATTAGCTCTGTACCGTGCTATTACTAGACAATTTAAAAATAGACAAATTAGAAAATTAATTAATAGAGATCGCACATACGCATAATTGTAATCTCCCAATAAATTATATGAAATGTCTGAGTGACGTCAATGAGATAAGTGTGCGTGTCACTCGGCCACATGTCCAGCTGTCGCGGCCGGTGTGGGTCAACGTTCGCTTCGACTCCAGCAGGATGCCACTAATTCCCAACACGCGTTTCCACTTACACATATAGGCACCTACCACAACACACCAACAAGCAATGCCCACGATGCCGATAATCGTCACTTAGCATGCTCAAACGTTATGTCCACCCATAGTAAGGATCACAATACGGTACCTAAAACAGGGATCGTACTACAGTGTTGTGTAAATCATCGACAAAAACACTAATTTCATAAATATATTAAAAAATTGTTGCTTATTTTGTATCTATTTATATGTAAGTTTTAAATGACATATCGATACTTGTACTTAATTATTTTGGCATTGCGCTTAAGTCGCTTGTTCGTGTGCAAAACGCTTGGTGCATAACATCGAATGCATTAAGCATAAACTATTTTAATCCCACTGGGGCCGGAAGCGGAAAGAAAGGCAGGAGTGGAGTTTACGGACAGACAAGCGTAACTAGTGTTACCCCGACTGTGTCGGACATCCACCGCAAGACAGCAATGTGAACAGAAGACCGAGTGTCAATGCTGAATTCAGTCTGCTTCTGACCGATCCTACAGAAAAAATATGACGGAGGCCTATGTCCAGCAGCCTAGAGATGAGATGATGATGATGACGATGAACAGTATTATGTCGAATTATGTCCAGTTAAACTATGTCGAATAACGATACTTCTGTCTATGATTGCATTCTACTCACGGACGAAGTCGCAAGCAAAATGCAATAATGACGACTAACGACACGATCGACCGATCATGGTTTGTATCATAAAGCTTCCAGATATAGGGAGCTTTATTTATCTCTACTAATTTGACTAATTGGCATATTAGTCAAATTAGTAGCACAAATAATGCTTCGTTAAATATTTAATTGTTACAAACCATATGTCATAGGTAATATAGTAATGAAATGTAGGATGCATAGAATGCAATATCATAATTGATTAGGTATCTGATGAAAACTTAACTGGAGGAAATTTCAAGTGGCAATAATATGACATGCATTGTGTTATAATTATCGTTTTATTGTATTACCTAACACATTAATAGCATTCGTTGTTAAATAGCTACTTGTCGAAAATGATTCACGCCATCAATTGCTATAATTATGTCAACTAAACAAGCGCTCATGTTAAAATATGTAGCATGTTTAAACTTAGACCTAAATTAAATCATTTAGATCAGATTTTCCTATCCCTTCCTCCATCCTACTAAAGTCTTGCGCACTTGCAGAACCTGTAGCGTTACTTGTGTTAATAGGAAACAGTAGATTTACAGTAGAACAGTTGAATGGGCGCCCGCCTTCTTTATAAAAAACCGTAATAACTCGGCAAATATAAATAAGATATTCCTGAATTTTATACATAGACCAGCTTTAGAAATTCCTCAGAAATTAGCGCATACATAAATATACAGACAGAGAGAAAAAGGAGGATAATATATTTTATTACAATTTAATTAATGTAAAATATATTCAAGAAACCGATAGCTTACTTTGTGGCACACTCGAATAAATCAAGTACCTAGTTGATATAGTTATTATTTACATTAATTTCTTAGTTTCTGTTATACCGGTGTGCTGTTTTATCACTGTAATACAGTATTAGTGACGAAATAAAAAAAAGGGATCAACATACTCAATAATTAAATTAAATTTTGTAACAGTTAATTGACACAAATTCTAGACTTTGACTTGTATACAAACATCACTATCACATTATAAACAAAATTATCTTCCACTTATTATAATTATTCCAGGCATGCTTTATACCGAATATTATAAAATTATAATTTTTATTGTCACGACTACAATATTGACCATTTTTTCAATAATTACTAAAATTATGAATCAGAAAAATGAACATCAGAAAAAATGAATTAGCATACAAGACAGATGGCGCTGTAAAAAGATGACTAAGTTGTTTTTAACAAAAGAATATTTATTTGTTTGCACGAGTCAAGTAAAAAAAGGTATTAAAATATTTACTTTAATTGTTATAATTTTATTTTTAATTTTTAAAAGAAATGCGACAATGTGCTGTGAACGTCATTAAAAAATAATTTGTCCATTTTTAATTATCAGTTTTTCTGGCATAAAAACTAAGCAGGAATTTTGTGTTATGTTTCTTCGACTAAAATATGTATGTTTTCGATGTATGATATATGATATTAATGAAGCGGTAAAATGAACTCACCAATAACATTATTGTTCTGGTGGTGGTGGTGAGCGGCGGCGGCGGCTGCGACGGCGGCCGCCAGCGCCGCTTGCTGCTGAGCAAGCTGCGACGCGAGCTGCGCCTGCAGCGCGGCGTGCATGCTCGCAAGACCGCGGTCTCGCTCATGCACCGCGCCTCCAGAGTCCCCCCGCGCCTCCTCCCCATAAGTCGGCGACACCTCCTCATCTACACAGCCGTAACAATCTTTATAGGTTTCGTTTTTTAAGTTAAGCATTGTTTTTATCCTTTCACTTTTTTACTTTATTCATTTGCAAGACTACTGAATTAATTTCTATTAATTACTACACGTACACATATAAGAAATCTATAGATATACCTAATAAAATCTATATGTAGTCTATGTGTAAGTCTGAATAAATGTTTTAACACTTAAGAAAAGGGGGCGCGGACGAAGTCGCGAAAAAAAGGTACTTAATATTAAATATATGATTTAAAAATTTGTACATCTATTTCAGAATTTGAAAGATTAAATGAGACCAAATGACTTTAGTTACTTTCCGTTTTCAACCACTGGAATGGGCGACCAATAATGTTCTTCATAAACTTAAGACGCTAAACTTGTTGGCTTGTTTGGCGCCATCTAGTTTCAAATATCCGTAGAAATATTGTAGCGTCTATAAGTACAAGGATATCTCTTCGGTAAGCTGTGATTGGCAATGGATGTGAGTAACTCGTGACAATGTGGAGTATAGAGAAACAAATATTTCTTCGGATTGCGTCCAACAATGTTTGCATGAGCAAAACAGTGCCAATGTTACCTCTAAAACCGGTTTTTAAACGTTGTGTTGTTCAAACCACACTTTGTTCATTAACCTACGTGCACTTATCAATTTGACAACAGCTCTGTTTGTTACGCACTATGACAGTAAATTTATTTACAACTCTATCGGTAAAGTTATCTCGCACCATTATTGGCCAATAACTGTTCTAAATAACCGTCCGCTTATGGATATTATGTAGATTATTTTTTTTATTACAATGTCGTGCGTAGAAACTGAGCGAGGGTGCTATTATATATTTCAAACGGTATTTCAATAGACTTAGTTATGGTATTTTACTAAAGAATATCACGATAGATACACAATTATCGCAAGGTAGCAAATTTTTGGAATATTTACTTGCTATCTTTTCTAATCTTGCTAAATTATGTTAGAGAAGCACGCATTAAGATAACAGTTCTCGATACCCTATACTACGAGTTTACAGCGCGACGTTGGTAATTTAAGGACCGAGCAAGGCATAGCATTAAAAACCTATTTAATTAAGGTGCATAAAAATCAAGGAGAAACCTTTCATTTTCCCTAGTTGAAACAAATTTAGTTGCTACAAATTGTTCTTTATAAAATCGTCAGAGTTTTGATACAGCTTACTTACTGTATCAAAATTTATGATCTGTAGAAGCTTATGTTTGTTATTTAAACGTCACCATGTGACGTTTAGGGTTTGGGTCGCAGTAGAAAGCTTATAAAGAACAGTTATTGCTTTTAACACTAAGATAACATTGGAAAATCTGAATTACAAAATTGCTTGGAAGCTGACATATATACAGTTTAAATACCAGCCATCTCTTTACTGCGAGTAATACAAAAGAATAATCATGTATATCTATTATAATCCTTACACAATATAAATTAAAGTCAATACCCGCGTCTGTCTGTCTGTATGTATGTTATCTAACTCTTCCTAAACCACCCAACGGATTTTGATACAGTTTTCACTAATGGCTTGTACTATTAAGTTTTTTGTGCTAATGGAAAGAGCGATTAACGAGGAAGGTTTGTATATAACTTGATGAAAAAAATTGCATCTGTGCAAAGCAAAGCAGCAGGCGCGGCGGTCGCTAGTATAAATAGTTTATTATTTTATGGATAAAAGCAAAACAACGATTATATATTTGGGTTACAACCAAAAAAACAAAAAAATATTTTAAAGGCAAAACAGGACACTATAGACTAACTATAGACTATTATAGTCACTATAAAATAAGTCTCGGGAACTGCAATGGTTCTCCAAATCAACACTCATAGTAAAGGATTTAGAAGACTAAAGCTGATGACTCATCGTTGCAGGATGTCCTTCAGTGCCGCGCTAAGAATATTATCTCTGCTTATCTAGGTATGTGTGACGGACGACTCATCCACCGACTTTACCATAGATAATATCAACAGGAACGTTCTATTAAATTACTCTATGGGGTGTTGATATATGGTCTTGAAGTTATATTTAAGAACGAATTAAAATTTAAAAAAAGAACATCTTACTGGCTTCAGGCACGGGGGCGACTGGACTCTCCGGCAGAAGTATTCCTTTCTGCACCAAATCATCTCTATGCGCTCGGACGGATATCTTCCTTTCTAAAGCTGTAAAACATAGAAATAAGTGAATAAATTCTTTATGGAAAGATCGGCAGATAGGCCGACAGTCAAATTGATGGTAAATGGCTACCATCGCCTAACACAAGCAAAGCCACATGTGCCGCAAGTGCGCTGCCCACTAGGATTAGGATTAAGAATAAGGGATTGGTATTGCTTTTACAAAATTATTCTTTAGTTACTTTGTAGCTTTATTGTACATAATATTCGAGTTTCCTGCACGTGATGCGTTGTACTCTAGTTGTACTTACTTAAAAAATATTATGTTTCATTACTGAACTGTAAAGTAATTTCTTATTTGTTTTTTATTATATTAAATCACCAAAACTAAATACGCCAATAATTGTATGACCCTGAATTAGATAAAACGAACAGAGGACGAAACCCTGCACACCTAGACCAGAGCCAACTTTCAAAAGTTTATTTGCAAAGTCACCTTAATCACGGAACCAATGGGTCTTCCAAGTGCAGCGTTCGTTTCGTAAGTAGTGACAGTTGAAGTCAAACTAAATGGAGATGGAGTGCAGCAAGATTTTGCATAATAAAGCGTGTTATGCAGTAATAAGCAATAATGGACATTACACATATAGATCTATGTAGATTAATCTGTAGAGCGTGCATTACGTATAGTGAAATTTCATATCGATGGCATATCAATACCTAATAGTTATTTGTTCAACTAGAGAGCAAAATTGTTTTTTGCTGCGAGTGCCAACTTTAAATCAAGAACTAGCGAAGCAGTCTAGAATTAAATCACGAGCGTAACGAGTGATTCTAATATAGACTACTGAGCGAAGTGAGTGATTTATAGGCACGAGACATAAAAAAATTGCTCTCGTGTTAAACATACAACTTTTCACCTCAACAGCGAGAAAAGAGTTATAGGTCATCTTTTGGTAAGAAAACAATTAAGAAGCTAACATTCACATAGCCAAAGTCAAATAAATTATAACTAAACTAGCTGGTTCCCGCAACTTCGTTCGCGTTGAACGATGAAAGGTACCCTATGTCCTTTCTGGTGTCCCGGACAAAGTATGCAAAATTTCATGGTGACCGGTTCAGTAGTTTTTGCCCGAAAGAGTTACAAACATCCACACATCCAAACATATTTTCGCATTTATAATATTAGTATAGATATAGACTAGTATAGATTAACAAAAATATTAAAAGTTGAAAGTAACATTACAGTTTTGTTCGGAACTGTGATGGTCGTATTATTTACTTAATACGTGTTAGGTAAGGGTCCTGTCTCTATGTTTGTACGAATGAAGATATTTTTCACGGGACTTTTCTGGAAGAAAGCTAAGTTCGGCATTTGAAATTTGTTCTTTTAATTCTTCTGGAGTTAGACCATCACCACTGGACGTATTCATTTGTTGTATATTTACCAAAACAGTACAAAAACACCAAAAACCTAATGCTGAACCAGTTTCTAGCCGACTAGGTCCGCTGAATCTAGTCGGCTATGATCGGCCGACTCTAGTAGGCTATGGCTGGACACACTAATAAAATCAAAATTTTATTCCTGTGAAAATCGCGTGTTCGAATTTCGAATCACGCTCGCATCAAGAATCGAATTTTCTGCGAGTTTTTCGGGCACCAACAGCACCCTTTTCGTGCTGGAGAGGTGAAAATAAAATTATAGTAAATTGTAAAATAAATAAATTAAAAACGTTGTGACTAAAATGGGAAATGAAAGGTTGTAATAGAAAAGGAATACGCATTCAACACACTATCAAAACAGTGCTGATAACTTCCACGCATGTGACGTGGTTGGATCCACGAAGCCACATGATGCAGTGGTAAAAACCTATTTATACTAATAGTTAGGCCAGCTCATCTGTTAGTTTGTTTTGTTATTATTGAAACATAATTCGGATTTTGAATATGTCGAATGTTTCTTGTCCAATTTTTATTCTAGTAATAAAAAGCCTAACCTTTTTACCGTTTGAGATAAAATTCAGATTGCGATAAGTACCAGGTAAGTGGCTAATCGGCCACCAGTGTGTAACATATTTATCGGACGCCCAAACTATTAAACTAAAGGAATTCTGTGAAATTCGTAACCGGCCCACCCATTTGCAAATCCGGCATGGTCAGAAGAACAACATATGCTGTGTTAGCTGACGAATCAATAAATCTAATAACATAAAACGGGAAATTCTTGTTTAACTATCCTACTAATATTATAAATATTTGTAGTTGTTGTTTGTTGATGGATGTTTGTTACTCTTTCACGCAAGAAAGGCTCAACAGATTTGGATGAAATTTGGCACACTGATAATTTATTATTACCAGGACATACAGGATACTTTTTATCCTGGAAAGTGGCACTTGTATTGTTGCCGATATTACCTCAAAATTTTGTTAGATAACTCTCTATGTGCTTACCATCCAATAGTAACAATGCAATTATTGTGGCGATCTTAAGTCGCCCAGATACTAATACAATAATAGGCAACAACACTCACTTCTAGAAGCGGCTTCAAACTTCTCTGATTTCTTTTTCCGCTTCCACTTCCACGGTTTGAAAAGTCTGCCGAATGCAGAGAACTTTGATTTGGGCCTCTCCGCGGGCGGAGTGCGCGCGCCCGATCCCAGACTGTTCGTGCGTACCGCTGAACCATTTTGTTTCTTGGCTGCAAACAATATACAAAAAACAAATTTAATACAACACTACAGGTTAAGTGTAACTATAGAAACTAGTGTGACATAATTGGCTATTTAAACAATCTACATACTTGTCACACTTGAGCCTTGAAATATATTTATCTGGATGAAATTAACCCAGTAAACTTAGCCAAAGTCGCGCCGGTCCACGATTATATTACGTTTTCGGCCTACAATAGACCAATGAAAGGGAAACCGCAACATTCAAACTGTAAATCCGTTGCACTAACCGCTCAAATTGTTGTTGGTTTACGAGCATTCGTTTAAAATAGATTTTCACATGAAAAAAATGTAACAAGTGTTTACACACTAACAAACTATGTAATTACTATTAAGCACTCGCAATAAAGGTACAATATTTACAACAAACGGTCACATAAATAAATGCGTAAACAAAAGAGTAGAAACGTAAAGACAACCCACGTCAATCAATAGATAATGTAAGTATGTACTATAAAAGCAATCGGTACCCAATGGTACGTGCACGCACACATACGTCGAGACAATCAATGGCCCCATTATGTCGAGTGTCTATTGTTGAAGTACTACCCGTGACTATCACAATACCAACGGGAACTACACAAAAGAGAAAACTTTCTCATCCCATCGCAAGTTTGCAATCAATTTTATTTACATATACACTTTAAGATTTTTGAGGTCTGCAGAATGACTGTAAAAACAAAAACCACACCCAACGTACACAATTATGTAGGTAAGTCCAGACACGTTTACAACCGGTACAAATAAAATATTCGTTGAAGACTTATAATGTAACATTTACTTAATGCTTAAAAGAGCCGAAGCCTGAACAACAAACAGATGACAAAACAACTTGACCCAGGAATATCTAATATTCCTCAACTTGCATAGGTTTTAACAGCTGTTTAAATACAGGTAGCAAATATGAGCACTTCTATGCTATGTTAAGACCAGCCACCCCGATGTGTTTCTCAATACGATATAAAGGCAAATTCTTTGGTAATGACCAGTACGATAGCTCCAGCGATAGTTGCTGGGGCCTGGGGCCGCAACCGCCTGACCGCAGGGCATTCGCTGCAGAGAATTTACGCGAGGCTCAAACGGCGAAGCGTCTTGCGACAAAAACAAATGTATAGAAATGTAGTAAACGTGCCACGCGTAGCGGCGACCTGCGGGACGACCAACGAGCGATTCGCAGGAGCGTCTTGCGAGACGGCGGGCGACGGAAACAAAGGTATGAATCAGCGAGGACGACCTGTCTATACACCGATTCATATTTAAATCATCTCAATCTCTACAATCCCTTATTTTTTTTTTTTTTATTTTATTATAATATGGATAGCCAACGCAACAATGTACATACAAATTACAAAAAAAAAAAAAAAAATCGCATAATATAGTTCAGCTTGCACAAGTCACACTTACAGGCTACCACAGCATGCATATTCATTGCTTCTTAGGTACATATTCAATTTAAATAATCACTCGCACATATTCAAAATCCAACTCAGTCAAACATCACACGTCAATATTTAATCCAAATATAAATACACAAATCATTGGGTCATTAGTTAAGTATGCAAAAAAAAAAAAAAAAAAAGGAAACATTATCATGAAATAAGAATAAAAAGAAAAACGAACAAAAATTGAAAAAAGTTGGGACGGCTTCCAAAAATAGTTAACATTCAATAAAATTTCAACACACATAATTAAATCAAAGCAGTAAGAAAGTATCACCTTATATGTATTTAGAGAGATAAAAAGTTTTAATTTTGTTTTTGAATCTCGGCAAACTATCATTAAAAACATCAAGTGCCATGTCTTTGGCTACTTCGTTATATAATCTTGTAATTCTATTGATCGGTGCAGAAACACCCAAATTGGAGTGTATCATGTTTGGCTTAAAAGGCACATAGTTTTTTGGCCTAAAGTTATGTCTAGGAATCGCGAAATTAATCTTGCTAACGAGGTCCTTTAAATCTATTTCGTTATTTATAATTTTATATAGGAAGCACAAGTCCAACATATTTCTACGATCAGAAAGTGTGAGGGTTTTGTATCTTTTAAGCTGTTGACAGTAGGACTTGTGCTCCTTTAGCGTGTTTTCTCGGAAGCTTACGTTACGAAGAAACCTTTTTTGCACTCTCTCAATGCGGTCCGAGTGAACTCTATAGTGAGGATTCCATGCTGTGACACCATATTCAAGAATACTTCTAGTGAGTGAGTAGTATAGGGTCAACAAACTTTTGTGTTTCCTAAAGCCTTTAGTAGTACGTAGTATGAGACTGTTTGTCCTGTATGCGCTCCTAATGATGTTATCGAAATGTTCAAAAAACGTAAGTCTACTGTCAATTGTTACCCCCAAGTCTCTAATTATAGCTTTTTTAGTCAAAATACTACCATCGATGTGATAGCTATAGTCAATGGTGTTTGTTTGACTTTTTCTAGTGAATGAGACAGCAAAACATTTGTCGATATTTAACGACATCCTATTTAAGTGACACCAATGCACCAACCTATCAAGATCCCCTTGTAACTGAAGGGAGTCCTCGTTCTTATCAATAATTCGATATATCTTTAAATCATCCGCATACAACAAGAAATTACTATAGTGAAAGCAGTCCGCTATGTCATTTATAAACACGTCAAAAAGGATAGGGCCAAGTCGAGAGCCCTGAGGAACACCAGTCCCCGCAGTAAACTCACGAGATTCATAACCACCAACCACCACTTTTAGTTTTCTATTTTTTAAGTAAGATTTTAACCAGTCTAAATATTATGTCATGAACTAAAAAACTACTGCTCTCCAAGCAATATCGAGATATCGTTAATAATAAAATTAATAAATGACATTTCGCTCTATGTCTATACTGGTCGCGGCGACGAGCGCTACTCCACGTGGCGTATATAATATTGTCCCGCATGAATTGCCGCCCCGCTAATCGCGCCGCCGTTCGCGCCACCCGTTCCCGTGGCCAGGCGGCACTGACCTGTAATATATACCACTGGACAGGCTGCTGTCAAATTATTTTTATGCTTATTTGAAAAACGCCATTTTGGCGCTATAGGCTATGAAGCGAAAGTACCCGGAACTAAAATTAGTCAACCAATAATTCAAATTGTGCATGGAACATTTACAGAATACACATTTCCTCATGTTTCAAAACTTAAGCGGACACAAATAAACTTAAACACTCCCTAAGACATCAACAAATAAAATAAAACAGACATTATTAAACAAATCTATGGAATAAAAATACGCAAACGTCAAAATTAGTTCTGGGTACTGTCGAGGGCGGCGTTTCAAAATGGTACACGAAATTATCTGTCATTTGTATGGGACAGCCTGTCCAGTGGTATATATTACAGGTCAGTGCCAGACGGTAAGGTTTTCGGTTGGAGATCATGGATAGCAAGCGCAACGTGAGACGTTCACCCCACCCACACGATGGGCAGACGACCTAACAAATACATGGACCCAGTCTGCTTCCGACCGGTCCTATTGATTAATTATGGGGGAGACCTACATCTAATCTAAATGTGCAGTAAATGAACTCAGACTGAAATAATGCGTACTAAACAAGCTCTGTGTTAACTTCAAAAACAACTTTACTGTATTTGGGCCTCTTTCACCAACTACAAGTAAAGTGTTGACTAGTTACTTTTAGAAATAATTTTTTGTTTTATTAAATTATGCACTCGGTTTATCTCTAAGTCAAAGTCCAGCAATTTAATAAGTAGATTCTATTAATAAATTCTTATTATTATTAGTTTTCGTCGCTGTTATATTATCTACTGCACCTTAATTTTATGAAATGTATAAAGATGCATAGGGATATTGTTAAGAGAAAATCGTGATTTAGTATTTCAACAACCTACAACAAACTCATTGATATGCAAAACACATGAGGATAAAGTTAAATCGGCTTAACAATACCGTTCCAAGAACACATAAAGTAACTTGTATTTTATTCCTTCGTTTGAAAACTTACATTTATTTAGATTCGTACATTAAACATTAAAAAAATAATATTATCAAGAAAAATGGCAGATTTAAGATTTCACATAAATTATTTTACAGCTTCTAGTGAGCACTGCAGTAAGTAAAATTTGAATTTTCGTATGCAACAGTAATCCCACATTAAAAAAAACTGGCAGTCGTAGGACTGCACGTCAGAAGTAAAAACTAGGACGCCATCTGTTAACATCTGAACAAACTATTGACGAAGTTAAGTTAAGAGTATGTACTAATTCGGGTAGATGGCGCTTATTTCATATAAATTTAATGTAACTGAGGGTGTCGCTTACAGAGCGTGACGACGCGAGTTCAGTTTTTCACAATACTAAAAGAGTCCAACACGCCTAGAGAAGTTTTCACTTCAATAAAGATAAATATTTGTTGTTTATTAAAAGTGATTGTTTCATCACCGGGTGAAAAAAAATATAGTATTTTTCTTTCATATTGTTATCATGCTCTTGTAGAACATTTCTGATAAAACTTGTTTTGAAATTTTCTAAGACAAATTTTGTAACCGCGTAGATTACAGTCAATTCCACTCTCAAGTCATATATCTCTCATTCATATTTGTGTGTGAATCGGTGTGAATGTTGACTAATGTCGTGAGAATTTGTGTTATCTTTTAAACCAAAATGTAAGCGAAACAACACGCTGTTTACAATGCCAAAAATATTTCAGTATTTTTCTTTTATATACAGAGACGAGACGCACAAAAAGTGCTAATTAAATAATATTTGCTATATTCCAACTACCTGCATCGCATTGAAGATTGTAGGAACAATTCCAACTTTACGCTGGGAATTAAATAATAAACAATTTATATATTAGAGAAATGTATAGAGTTTTAGATTATAGTGTAATGGAATTGCGAGTTATTTCTATCAATATTCAATATAATATAATAATGACGATGAATCATCAACACCTTCGTTGCATTGCATAACTTAGTTATTCATTAATCGTTTAGTTGGTATGCTCGGTGTGTTTTCTAACAATACAAAATAATAATAGGTGATACATGATAGAATGTAGACCCTTAGCTCAGGGCGTAGAAATTTTCTGGGCATTATAAAAGTTCAACCTGTTCAATCAAAACTAGCTAAATAAAACTTATATTCTGGTAGCACTGACCTACACTGATACTGCTGTATATCTATAATTTATATATTGTATATATTTCTTCCGCTAACTTCTTCCAAACCACCCAATTTTTATACGGTTTTTACAAATGGAAAGAATGAAGATAAACAAGGAAAAAATTTGCATCCATAAAACCGGGAGCGGATCGCTAGTAATTTAATACACTAGTTGGAATCAACGCAAAAAAGTATCAAGATTAATCAGCACTAATGGCATATTTTTGGTCAGCTCTGCAGTCGACTTGAAGCAAATTTTATTTATTTTGATTCCAATATTGGAATCAAGTATGTATGTAGTAGGTAATGAATACGCCACTATAGTATGTGGACATTGTTGTATTGTTGAGATAATAAAAAATCATTTACATTTTATTAAAAATATTAAACAATCAAAAAACAAAAAATACATGACTCTTCATGGTTCATTCTGTCTTAGTAATTCAATATTAATAATGAGAATTTACTTCCCTTTTTATATTGACTGAACAATAATTATTTTTCATCTCATCAGCGAACAATACCATATAAGATTGACTTCAATTAACACAGGCCAAGGCGTGTGTGGCCTTTAAAAATGTGTACGTATATACTAAAGTCTTTGGTTATCTATTTCACGTTATGTGATTATTTTTGTATTTATTTTATGTAGCATTTCCTGTAGCATATTAGTGGCGATAAAATTAGTTATGGTGAGGAATATATTGAAATTAAAGACAGAGGATCTTATCCTTGAATAGACTTGTTTCTCTATCCAGAGAAATAGAAAAATCTTGTAATCTTCATAATAATTAATAATAATTTATTAAAGATTTATTATATAAAATAATAAATATTCAATAAAACTATTATATACACTTGTTAATTATTTACAAGTAAAAATTATGTATGAAAAAGTTTCACGAAATGTTGAGTAAATTTCTTTCTAATCCAACGGTGCATTAGATTGAACATGAACAATCTAAAAAAATTAAAAAAAAATCTGTATACAATCTCGACTACGAACTACTGATTTCTATCAACATACTTACAAATACGACTCCGCTTTTAGTACTTACCTAGTACATTTTTATTATTATTAGGTAATAAACAAAAAAACGTTTAGCGCTACAACTTATATATATATATATATATCTAGGTACTCGTAGTTTGTAACCAAAAGGTGTACATTGTATGAAATGTTTAAACAAAAAATCAAAAAGTACAGTTACATTTTACAAATGGTTGGTGTCAGCGAAAACAGTAATGTGACATCATCAGCGGATGAATAATACGCGAGATAATTATCTGTAGTGGGACGACCAACAAAAGGTTTAAAATATTAAAATAGACGAATCTAAATTGTAGACTAGACGTGTACTTCTTTCATAGAATTCACCTACAAAGACCTTCGATGTGGCAAAAATACCGCAATCTTTAAAGATATACTTGTAGCTTGTATTTATTTACATTAAGCAAGTATATCGGTTATATGTTCATCTCTTATGAATAATGCATAAAATCATATTTAATGTTTAGGTGCAAAATTAATCAAATGGACTATAATTAATATAATAGAGTAAATAAGCAAAAATTGTCTGCTTAAAGAGACAACGGACTTTTTGTCCTCTGGTTTGCGTAAAAAGTTGACAATGAACTCTACGCCCACGGCGGACAGTTAGTCCGTGAGTGAAGCCTACTTACTATTAAAAACTATTAAATTAAATATATTTAATATTCATCTTTACATAGTATAGAAAAAAGTCGCTTCCCGCCATCTGACCATCTGTATGTACGCTTAGATCTTCGGATTTTAATGCGGTTTTCACTAATGGAAATGGTTTTACATAGAAATCATATTAAATACAAGTACAGAGTTAATAATACCTATTTGCTTGGTAAAAGATAAAATGGAATCCACTTTTATAGTTTTTTTGTTAACAGTTTAAATTTAATGTGTTACACATACTTAATACCAAAAAATGCACTACACAGATTTTTTTTGTCAATTTCTATATAAACAAATATAGAAATTTAACTGTCAACCACTATATTTCATTTAAGAAGCAATTTTAATAAGATCAAAAGGGTAATAAACGATAAAAATAAGGAGTAGATGTACACAGATATATCAACAGAGAAAACAATGTTTTCACTTTTACATTGAACTAACTATGGGAACGTGGGCTCTACAAAACCTTTGTATGTATTTGAAGCGAAAAAACTAGAAAACTAAAATGTACTCTTCTCTCCACTTTACTTTACCACAACGATCTAGATCTATTTACCACACACTACAAGCATGTACCATAGTTTGCCCAATAAATAAGGCACATTTTTTTAAATTTCGTTAAGAAGTATTTTTTTTGTAACATATAGCATTAAGCTTTTTATAGTATTAAGTGGATGTTACGAGTTATTGTTTTTATAGTAGGTAGTAATAATAATAACCTTAATTTTCAAGCGGAATCTGTATTGTGTTCAAAAACAAAGATTAGTAATGGGTTGATCAAGAGGTCCGTGCGGTTTTTGCCACTAGCGGTACTTTAAACCAAAAAAACAAAAACTTTTTATAAAAATATCGTATTAAAAATTTTACCGATGTCTCGTGAGCGCTACATCATGATATTTCTTTCGCATCAATTTCGCATGATAATGATTCCAACAGTATCCTGAACTTTTCTAATGCATACGAAGGATGTTTTACTCATGGCGAATATCGGACCGCTCGAATAAGTAAACTAACACCATATTATTATTATTATTATCAGGTTCCTATCATCTGGAGCACATGAAACTGATTTTAGAAACCGGCAAATGTCCTTGCAACTTTCTACTACTACTAAGGTAACTCGATAAGTACAAAGTTTACAGAACGACGTGAGTTAAAATTGTATAATAAAATATTAAAGTGAAATGCATAATTTGTTAAATTTTTATAACTTGCATAGGTTTGTATTTCATAAGCATAACACATAAAATAAATTCTAGTTAGTTTTCATTTTGCTAACCGTACCGATTTTACGTTCCTCGTAAAATCGATTTTACTTTCCTTCAATAAGTTTCACAAAGCTGAATGATATTTTACACTTATACAAAAATCCTTATCACATTACATTGGCTCAGGATCGGACTGGCCTAAGTCCGCCCTGCGTCAAGGTCGTAGAGCGAAAGGTCATCGCACCTTTGTCCAGGATGGTTTACCGCAGTTGAGTATCGGCAAATAGTTTTTAATTTATTTATAAATTTAATTAATCTAATAAAACGATTATTTACATAATTACTTATTTAGACAGTTTTTTAAAAAATTCGAAAAGAGATTGTCATAAATCTCTGGCAAATTACTTCACAATGAAAATTCATTTATAATCAAGGTGTAGCAGATACCTTCCGTCAAACTGAAACTGATGTTAGGTTTGTTTCACGCTATGTAACCTGTAAAATTAAAAGTGTTAATAACCCGAAATCCGTGAGACTTTATTAAGATTTTTTTATATGCTATAGATAGAGCGTGAATAAAGCTAACATTAGTTTCAGTTTGACAAAAGTTGACAGTTGACAGTTTGACAACAACCTGTATATACGAGTATAGATAGGTAAAAAAGACAATAACTGTTCAGTACTCTTTTTTCGTTTTATTCTTGAAATTAATGTGAACGCTATTTTTTATTATTATTAATATGAATAAAAAAGTTACAAACTGTTTTTTCCCCACCTTCGAAATTATTACATTCCAATTTCACTATTTAAAAATAAACTGCATATTAGCGCACATTTGCGTGCGTTTTCTTGAGTAACTAAGGTTGTGGTGTACTTTTACTGCTTTAGAGACTCTGAGTAATATTTATAGAAACTTGGTGACTTTGAATTGAAGTCATGCAATGTAGGTATAGTTTGACATAGTGCGCGTTTTATTGTAGTTAATTATGTGAAATTTATGAATTTTTCTTTGCGACAGATTCTATTATTTATCCCGTGATTAAGTACTCTATAACCAGATTAATAAATAAATATGTTATTATCTTAAAATAATGTATATTGCCTTATCTACAACACTGACGCGTTTGCTAGGTAATAATGAGCTCTTGACGGTGAGCATTTTAGCGATTCCGCTTACAATTGTCAGAATGCAAAAGTGGTATCAAATAAAGATACGTACATTTTTTATAGAAATAATTAAAGATGCCTCTTTTGCAAATTAAAATAATTGAGTTAACTCTCTATTATGATAGTATCTAATTCCTAAACAATAAATTACATAGATTCAGAGCAATCATTTTGTCTTGTGTCTAACCTGGATTGGATGATTTTTTATTCTTCAATGGTAACTTCACATAACTTCTCCACACATACTTCCTAGATGAAAGATTGTAAATAAAACAGTATCGATCGTAGTAAATGTATCGATGGAAAGATAAGAATAACTCCTGAAAAACTTGTGCTTAAATAACAAACGAACAAATTATTTTTTAAAAAAGAATAAATATTTGTTTGATTAAAAAATTTTGGATGAACAGACGGAACTTCAGACCCAAAAATGGATAAAAAAATAATTACATCCAACAACTTCCTATACTCACACTGTGCATTCAAACCATCGATGATTCACAGGTAAACTGTCATAGACAACACTGGGTAATAAAAATTGCAGGATAGAAGACATTTTCAGCAACAATCAATTGGTTAGTAATTGAAGTTGGCTGTACACCTAGACATTCAAAGCATGTACCTAATAAGTCACATTATGACTGTGACCCCGCAGTTAGTTCCAGTTGGCCTTAAGATATGACCTTAAGGAGTGGCAGTCTGTTTCGAAATTGAATAGGTAGGTAGGTACTATCTAATCGGATGATATTTTTGACGTAAATTGAATAAATCTACATAAAATTACAAATGAGTTTATATAGAATAATAAAAATACATTAGAATTAGAATTTTTCTCAAGTTTAAATCTGTTGTTTTTATATAACTCGTGTTTATTAAAATCAAATGTATTAGTATTATGGAGATATTTTTTGTTTAACATTCACAGTTATAGTGTGCACATATACAGGTACCTACCTACTATGCAAGCGATTATAAACCCGCCTACCCTTTAGAGGCTTAAAACGATTGTATGAAAACACGCAAGGATTAACAGAATGTTGTTGCCTTACATCGTAGCCACTCCCGCAGGTAACTAACAGTGACATCATTGACGAAAAAAAATAGTTACTTTTTATTTCTATACACTAGCACATACTATTGAAATTAAATTAGCGAGAACATTATTTATCTCTAAGAAACACACACAGATGCGCTGTTCACTTACAAAATTATATCCTCTAAAGATAACAATAGACATTAAGAAAATATTCTTACAGATACCCACGTTTACCTAACGACGCAAAAGTAAACCTAATTTAAAAGACGATAACACCTATTGGGTTTGAGTTTTGATTTAATTTAAACACATACGAGACTTAAGTTTAACTAGTTGGTATGCCGGAGAGAATTAAGCGCGCTGTGTTGAGGCCAAGTGTCATGCACGAGCCTTTGATTTCGCAAGCCCATTGTTTAGGAATGCGACTAATATGAGACACGAGGATAAATAAAGGGTACTGACCCGCAACAGCGGCCACCTCCTTCGCCCCGACATGCAAGAAGTCGGTGAGCGACAGGGAGCTAGCGATGAGCTGTCTGCGTTCCTGAAAATCCAGTTGATCTAGACTGTTGGTCCTAGCCGCGCGCACCGCTTGGGCGGGCGCGTTCAACGACATGTCAACTGCGCGCGGCCATGGCACAGTGCGTCTTCTGCATTCCGGAACACAACACCGACACTCAAACAACACTAAACAAAGGCATACACGGGAAACCGGCGACAATGTGCGAACACGTTTCGACGTATCGTAATGCCTGCGTCATGAGGGACGCGCAAAGGCGAACTGAACTGAACTGACTGGCGCGCGGACCGCCACAAGCACGCGGGGCAGGGTGGGGTTCCGACTGCTTCGCACTCCTGCATGTTGCAATGCACTCGTCTCGCCTCGCCGGACCGCGGCGCTGCTGGCGAGCCTCCGACTGATCCAACTCCGCAGACCCAAAATCATCAACATTCACTGGTCTCGTAAAACATATTAATTAATATTCATTCAGACAAAGTTCGCTAAGTAACGAGATGACGATCATCACTGAAATAATAAAATCGTAAACGAGCCGTGTTTGTTTGTACATTAAATATTAAAAAAACAATCTGTACACTGTGTACATAGGTATAAATGTTACCAAGGTCTTTAGTATTTTTGTCTGTCTGTGCACGCTAATCTCAGAAATGGCTTAACCGATTTGGATGCGATTTTCACTGATGTATTGTGGCAAGCTTCCTGTAACATTTAATGTAATGTAATCCAATCGGATTACAAACAAATAAGTTATATCCAATACTGAAATACCAAGCGTACGAAAACCGTGCGAACGAAGTACTAATGCAAGATAAAAACAAACATTTTTATGCACGGCGTGCATCTAAACTCCGGCACCGGTTCGTAATCGTAAATGACGACTATACAACACAATTATAATATAAGTATACCCCGCACGACACACCCCTCCCGCGCTAAAGGGAATGACGGCTCGGGCAGGTGTAGGTATAGAACCCCAGGCGCACCGTATAACCGACGAATGCATTGATGCACTATATCACGAATCTACCCAATATAACATTTCTGGTAAATGTAGTGCATTTAGAATAAAAATTACATTTAATCAAGCATTGTGTTTATATACCAACATATAATATTGGTAAAAGGTAAATTTCACCACGAATAAATTTTTTTGTTAGTATCTAAAAATCTAAAAATTATTATCTAAAGATATGAAATACTGAAAAAAAAAGCGTTCTTAAGTGCCTATTGTAAATTAATAAAGTAAAAATGAATAAATAGTATTGTATAAAGATTAGATATGTAGGATTTTTAAAATTATCTCTATACACGTGTTTTAACAAAAAAAACTTATTTTACACAATCACAATATACAAAAATTAAAGATCATTCAACTTACTGGAAACTTCTCTATCTAATATTCCACAGTCACTTCTAGTATCATCGTCGATGGGACGGTGTCTCCTTTTCGAATTAGACGGTAAATCGTCCATACTTTTACAAAACGAGCACTTGGTTAAACAGTACATGAATGTGGTAATTTATTAATTTCAAACATATTTAATGAGTAAATAGAATGATATGTGAATTACAACTAAACTAAGTAACTACGTGTCGCTGTGGTAGATTAGATAGCGTTTGATAAAAAGATAACCGACTAAGTTTTTATCAATCTTGCTTACAGGCGAACGCACCAGTATTTCTTGGGCACGTGGGGTGAGTGCGTTCTAACATATAAAAATATAAAATACTAACAATTATATATAAAAAAAACGAGGTGTAATGTATAAAGGAATTTATCGTATTTTAAATATTTTTTCTATGTAATTGTTATTTCTGTTTATTATAAAATAACAACTTTGTAATCGGTTCTACAAAAGCTCTACAATAAATTGCTCTATCTACCTACAAAGTCATATTAAAGCCTTAAAACCATCGAAGTATTATAACTATGGAATTTGCGTCACAAATGCCAAAGAGGCACATAAAAAGTATGCCTAAAACGGAATCATGGCGGAGTCTTGCCTTCGCGCGAAGTTTCAAAAATAATAATTTAATTTAAATAACTAACATTTCTCATCTATTGTGTAGATATGTCTCCTTTATTAATAATTTCAAGGACAAAGTATGTTTCTTTTTAGGCAATTGTAGATGTTAAGTGGCCAAAATTTGGTGTTACGCTACAAAAAGTATTTTGAATTTTATTTTATAGCAGGTTAGAAGGCCATGGTAAAAGGATTATGCAATTTTGAGCAACTATTTCTGGCACTGTGAAACTGTCTCATCATCGCAACCGTAGAACGTCAACTGCTGTATGTTTATATAAATAAGCCTTCCTTATTATTATCCAATAGAACCGGTCAGAAGTAGGCTGAATTCAGCGTCGATGCTTGACCCTTATTAGGACGTCAGTCCATTTTGTGGGGGGACGTCCTATGCTGCGCTTGCCGATCCGTGGTCTCCACTCGAGAACTTTCCGGCCCCAGCGGAACTGCCTGTTCTTTGCCAATATCAAAACAACACATTGAAGACGTAACTGAACAGTCACGGGGCATGTCAACTACCGGGTTTTTATATTTCAGAGAATTTTTTATAAAATTTGTTTTATGTGTTTTTAATATTTCAAACTTCAGCAAATAAAAAATAAAAAGCCAGTAAAGTGAAAAATGTTTCCAGGCAATTTTAAAATTGGTTTTCGATATAAGAATCTCAATCAGGATAGTAAAAGATGCTTTTTATGTAAAGTAGGCTGTTGGGCCACTTAATGGCCCATCAACCTACCTGCCTATTGTAAGTATTGTAGTCTACTGCCCATTGTAGCCTATCTATTGTAGGTGGATAATGGTCGTTACTCAAGACAAGTAAGGGGTTGGATGTGCGCTGCCGTCTTTATGGGATAAATAATAAGGAGCAAATATAGGGAAGAGCCTTGACAACTCACCGAAATAGGTATACGTGAAATAACATGATCACTTGTGATTGTGATGTTATTGCGGAACGCAGCATAGCAATTATCACAATTACATAGGTCCTCAAATATCTACTGATAATCGTGTTTCAATTCTCCTAGTTGGTTGAAGTATCTTTTGCTGCTGGTGCGTAAAAGGTGAATGATTCATTTTATACAAATAAAAACCACGAGATATATGTATTATGTATATTCAAATCACTATTTTCTTGATTGTTTCTAAAAAGTATTATTTAAAATAACAAGTATAGAGGGATAACAAGAGATAAATAAATATAAACAATCTTAAAAAAACTATAAAAGTAACTATCAAACTATTTCTTTTCAACAATAATATCTTGGCGGTTTCAGTATACTTATTTATGTTAAATTAAAAAAAAGTTTCAAATCTTTGTCATCTTGTTGAGAGTAAAAAATTCAGTCCTGAAACTCATTATGTAACACATATAACACACGATGTACAAGTTGTACAAACAATGCCATTCAGAAACGTTAAAGATAAATTTAATAGAAATATTTATAATGTTTGTACCATTATTGGCCACAAAAAACGGACAAAAAACTAATCTTGAGCTTGGACTTGGGCACTTGGTGCTCGTTCGAACACAAAAAATTATTAACTGGTACATTGCTACTGTAGTCTTGGTTTAAATTTATGACATTAATAAAAAAAACTAGTGCACAGTTATCAACATTTCCAACTATAAATCTTCATAATTAAAGAATATATAAGGTATTTTCTTTATATAATAGGTACTAAAAAATGTAAACAACACTAGCTATCCGAATGAACGATCACAGAGCTGAGCATTATCCTGGATGATCGGAGCGAACGCGGGCAGATTAACCGTGTATATTTTTCATTTATTATTAGCCACTCGTTTGCTCTAGAAAATTAGCGGACCATATTTTCATGCTACAACTAGAAACCTCCGTACCGTGTTAACCTTATGCATCCAAGCCAAAAAGTTCAATTTAGGCAACACAGCTAAGTTATTAACTGATGTACAAGTACACAAACATTATAATATATAATCTTAGCGATAAGAACTTGGAAATGACGGCGATAAATCGAACAATTAGGTAACATTGTGATGTTTGTGGATTATTGATTTATATGCTTCTATAAGGAAAATTAGAAAATGTCCTTTTCCGAATAGATTACTCTATTTCTTTGAGGGTTTGGATTTAAATATTTCATTCGTCATACAATACACACTCCTTAAATTAGAGGTAAGAACACTTAACATGTCATAATAACAAAAAAAATGCAACAATCTGTTTGGTGGGGGTTCAAATTTGTAAAAATAAAACGACAGAACCTAAACAAAACTACTCATGCTAATAATAAAAATGAAATGAACGCTAACAACGGCTACAGCGAGGAGATCTAGCACGAAAACAACACGCAACAGAAAAGACAAGACGCTCTCACCTCTAGCGTAAATGGGGAAATCACCATCAGATCGGCTGTGAGTGAGCATGGGTCCGTAGCACCGCCACGGCGGTCGATCGCGCGCCGCTCGCGGGCCCTCCACGGCGCCGCTCACCTAATCCAGGCCATCAGCACATAAGCACGGCACAGAGCCCTACATCTAACCAATGTTCATGGCGTGGCGTCCAGCTCGGTGAATTCGAGTCAACTCGCCAAATGAACGGCGCCACGGTGCCGAGAGTAACTGCGTACGGAAGCTGCGTCGCGCATCCGTTGCGCGCATCCCTCACCCCTCAATATTCAGCTCAATCCCCGACGTTTTTCATTTCATACAACTAAGCTAGTGTTGTGAACGAATATTTTATATTCTACTTGCTCACGTGAGTGATATCACGAGAGCCGACCCTACAAATATTTAACAAAATTAAACGCAGACAAATAAACCGATCAAGTAGCAAAAAAGCATGTGCAATTACCATGTATTATTAGTTAATATAATCACGTCATATAAGAATCTATTGATATAATCAAATGGATCAACCGAATAATACTTTTTGATTTAAAAACAAGCAAGATTATTCGAAGTTTATTTTTTCGAAAACATCTCCGATTAAATTAATTACTTGATAAATTTTTCGGACTGGACAATATCTCGAGTATCAATCCGGAGCTAATACAATATTATCAAATCGTTCGTTATCATAATCAATAAACACTATTATTACGTAGTGTATTTAAAAGGTATAGTAATTCTTCCCAAGAATCTTCCAAAGCTTTATCTGATGATAAATTACTTTCAATAAAGTTCATCAAGTCATCAAATCGCGTACAGCCTCGTGTTACAAGTTTATTCATTTTTACTTAATGTTAGTCAAAATTATATATTGCTTCACCGAAAATACATGTTTCATTGTACGAGGAAAATATAAGTTCCTGTAGCAGGATATTAGACTCACCTAAAACACTGTCACCGTTAACAGTTGAAGACTCAAAAGGTATAGACAGGTGACGACCGCTCTTTCCGATGGGTGGCTCGACCAAATTTGTATTTTCCAATTTGTTTCCTGCGTCAATGAAAGAATAATATTTATTTATTTGCTAAGACGGGTGCCACTATTCTAACAAAAAACTTATTAAATTGACTACCTATACACTGAAAAGGCTTATTCAAATGAGATAATCTTTTTGTGTCAATGTAGGTATAATAGGTATGTGATTTCATCACAACTCGAATCGCCTGAACCCAAGCCGATGACAGATGGAATTAACAAGTATAATAGCGTTTAAATCAAAAAGGCCTGAAATTCTGGACCATTGTAGACTAATGATGAGCTCCGTCTAGCTTGCGATTTTTTCGGTCGTTTCTTTATTCGAACAGATTCGTAATTCATCAAAATCTTAATTCGACAAAGCACCTACATATGTGGAGAAAACTGAATAAACTATTTTCTCGAATCGCAAGAAGTAATAGCTGATAAAATGTAGACACAAACCTTATTTATATTGATAGATTATCTACTTGAAATGCACTGAATGAAAATCTAAATGAAAATGTAGATCCGTGGATACGGATATTTGGTGTCAAGATCCGCGGATACGGATCTTAACTTTCTTACTCAATCAGTATCGGTGCGCCAAATGTTTATAAAGGCGCCAAATGTTTGATTTTAAACAATAAAAAATAATCTGAATGGAATTTAATATTTTTTCATTGCAACCAAATCACCTATATATATGTAGAATTTCAGCTATGAATTAAAAATAATAAGGGAAAAGATCCGCCAAAAAGTAACGGATACGGATCTTTCTTCTCCCTCGAATATGGATACGGATACGGATCACACACCACTACTAGTAACCCTAGCTGTTAACCAAACGGTCGCTGGTTCGAATCCCGCTAGAGGCAAATGTTTTTATGTGTTAACATTTTACCTTTGTACCTGAGTAATGGATGTTTGTATTTATAATATGTATGTATTTACAAAAAAAAGTAATCTATGTAATATATCAACTGTCTGGTATCCATAATACAAGCATTAGTTCCTTTGTGTGAAATTAGATGGTGCTGTGTGGAATGTGTGAAGATATTTAAAAAAAAGCTTCTTTTTTGAAGGAATAAAAAAAATTGAAAAACGTTATCAATGTGTATGGAAGGGCAATGGGACTATGTTGTAAAATAAAATAATATGTTCTTTTATTTTTTACTCAAATTGTAAGAACTTTTTGATTCACCCTGGTATAACACAATCAACGCCTCATGTTTCAAGTGCGCTGCCGACCTATTTAAAATTAAGCGGAAGGGATTAAGAAGGGTTAGGGAAATGGACTCTGACATCACTTACTCACTCACCGTAACACAACAGCACATAATGGTGCTGTTATTTTACGGTGGTAAGGGGGTGGTTACTATCGCCAGACGGGCTGCCCAAATGACTACGAAATGCAGTGTGAACTTTCCTAACCAGCAGTCAGCTTTGAAAAGGTCATTTCCAAAGTTGACCTTGCAGGGAATCGAACCCATTACCTCTGAAACAGAGCATTTAGTCACACACCCTAACCACTAATCTAACGGACGGAAATAAAAAAAAAGACTTTTAAATCAATCAAAAAGCCTTTATTAAATATAAGATTGTAACACTACGATTAATTTTAATCTAAAATAAGTGAAGTAAATACAGAACTGAATAGTATTTTTTTAACTAAAATCTTATTTAAATTATTGTTTAAACATATTTATAAAAAGTTATTTTGAATTAAGACAAAACAAATTTTGAGTAAAGTCAACATTTATATGTTTGAACTTCCAGCAACATTTATATGTTGAAACTATTTCCAGCACACTGCCAAAAATACAATAGAAATTGATTCTGTATAAATAATACTTTTAATACAATATTTACGTTCAAATAGGACTCTGTATAACAATGGCCACTATTGAAAAGATTTAAGTTTAATAAAAGTAGATATAGAGAACACATATTTATGTTCATATTTTTGATTTATGATATTATGATGATACATATGATACATACACATTGTATATACATATTTATGATGACCAGTTTAAATAAACTGACAAACAGGACTATATCACTTTCAGCACAAAAATCACAATATTTTTTGTAAGAATTGCTTTAGTTATCTCGCCTTTAAATAAAATAAGACAAAATCCTTTTTGGCAAATAAAGGATCTGAATCACAATCTGTGGAATATAATCTAAACATTGTTTCATTGTTAATTGGGACAAAGGGCTAACTAGCATTTATTGAACTGAATTACTGAAGGATCCAGTGCTGCAATATAGTCATGCACTTTGATTGACTATGGAAAGGGAGAGGCCTATCATCAAGTGAACTGGTAGGCTGATTACAATGATGAACCTTCTATTCTAGCGGTCATAAGCAACTTTACACATGTATTCCACTTTCATATGAAAAGACCCATTCAAATGGGAAAATATAATAACATTTTAAATTTACTTTGATGGGAAACAACTAATATGCTATGATGGGGAAAAAAAATCATCAATGTTTATCATAAAATAGTCATTTGTTATATGGACTTGATCTATTATTTTTATTTTTTTTAAGGAAGCAAAAAAATATCTTTAGTACATGTGGTTTTCTATTTAAAGTCCCTTTCTTAAAATTTATGCCACACACTCTAATTATTAAGTCATTACATCGTTTACATGTCTTGGAAACATTTATTACATCTCTAATATTCAAATATAACATTATTTTCATAAACAATTCATCTGGTAATCCAAGTAAACTTGCACTACAATAACCGCAAAGGCTGATAATTTTGCTTTTAACTGGAGAAAGAATATTGTTCTTCAAAGTCATTTCAAGATCTTCCACATTCTGATAAATGAATTCTGTGTCTTTTGAAATGTAACTATTTATTGGTATGCATACTGAATATGGCTCAGTTTTCTCCGCTTCTTGCACAATCATGGTAATTAACACAGTTGCACCCAATGAAGTCATAAATAATTTCACTGGAATAGTTTTGTAACCAGAAATCACAACCTTCAGTTCATATCCATCGCCCTTTACTTTCCATTTAGACAATAGTTCCAGATTAATCGACTCCATAATATTGTTGACAACATTTCCATCAACATATGGAAAGAAATTATTTTCAAACATCAAAGCAATAAAATAAAGAAACAAATAATCCGTTTGTGATATTACTAAATTATGTGATTTCAGTTCTGGTGTGATTCTCTTCAACAATGTATTCAATGATAACGACATTATTCAACTTTCTTGTAGGAGTAATGGCTTGTATTATTTGGATATTTTTTTGCTATTATTAATTGTTTTGATGTTAACTGCGATAATTTTTAAGTAATTACATTATCCAAAGTTACTACGAACCAAGAGAAGTGTTCCAGTAAAAGTTAAAAAACCTGAAAAAGAAATCATCACATTGAGTAAGAACAAAATTATATTATTATTATTATTATTATTATTATATATTTAAAGTGGCTTGCGAGTGGGGAGCAAAAATACCGGTGCGAGTTCTTTCACATTACTCCAGTCCAAGTAATCTGCCATAGCTTCACAGTGACAAAACGTCCGAGAAGAATGTAAAGCTTGGCATAGTGTGAACAGCTTTATATAAATTGTACAGCCACTGGACTTTCCGGCAGTTTTACCGGCCCAGTATATTCCCCGGACCGGCATAGTGGGAACGAATCCTAACTCTAATAACACTAATTCTTAACTTTACTTAACCCTTTCACTGTTAACTTTGAGCTATCTCATTTATCAAAATGTTTTTTTTATACCTTCATCAACAATTTGAAATAACCAAGGGGCAATTTATGAGTCCCAACATAGTACAGGACACTGTACTTAGCACATACTTAACATAAAAAATACATTCTAGTATTTCTAGTGATGAAATATTTTATTCCATTTATTTAAAGTGTTATTATTTTATTACAACAGTGGACTACATAAAAATACAGACTCAAAATTAAATCATTTATCATTTATAAATAATAAAATAATAATAATAATTGATGATGTCTACTACATTAAGTTGTGAGGGAATATATTGTAAACAGTATTTTCTATTTTATAGGGTGATCATAAGTTCCTTAGCTATAAGTAATGTAAGCTATAATGCTGTAAAGTGAGAGATAATTTCATTGACTATAAAAAGCAAAATTGTTCTCTATTTTATCATATCACACTGAAAGGGTTAAGTGGGATGAAAAAATTAGTAAGGATAAAAGAAAATATATAAGCAAATACATAGCCAGAATTTGCATTTCTACTTACAGTTTAGTAGCAATGCTGTTTGGTGCAATGCTTGTTTGTTGTTGCAAATGCTGGCTATGTGTATATTAACTCCTGTTTATAACCAGGAAGGGAAAGAAAACAACTAACTAAAATGTTATCTGCTATATTATCAACTTTTACTTACTGAACAGTAAACTTTACTGTCTAGTTCAGTAAAATTGCATATCAAAAAATTGATCCAAAGCTATTGGTACTTACCTAAGTTAAACAGTTAATCAATTAACTATGTTGTGGCCTTTATGATGTTTGAAGACTTTATAATGTTTTTGTAAACATTTATAATTCTGCAAAATTCGTTTTTGTAGCCAGCACAATAGTGATGTATCAGGGTTGTTACATCTTATGGACATTATTTTCTACTATTTAGCCTTAAGCGAGAATTTGAAGTGGTCAAAGTGATAACACTACTGCTTACTAATTACTTAATTACTATGAATAAACTTTCATAGTAATTAAGTCATGGGCACATACACAAACACACATGTCAAACCTAAAACACCCCATTTTTCTGTCAGATGTTGGGGGTTAAAAATAGAGGAACAGTTGCAATTCTTCTAATATAAAACCAATATTCCGGCATTAATCAGGCTCATCTGCTTATAGTTGACAGACAGATTGCAGATTTAATGGAAGAAAAAAAATTAAAATATAAAACCAATATAATACAAGGCTTGAATTATTAAAACCTTATAATTAATCTTGGCCCATATGCAGAATAATCAGTTCAGGGAGAATTTTGGAAAACCTGCTTACACAGTTAATTCAAAAATTATAATCATAAATGGCACCATTAAAACTCAATAATCAAAAAAGGAGCAACTATTTTCAAACAATGGACCAAATGTTAATCACACCTTATCAAACTTGAAAACTTAGATGCTAAACATTTCTCTGGCACAACAAATGGCTCACTACTACTGTTTAGTTATAGTATTTAAAAGCTATTCTAGCGACCTGCCCCCAGCTTCACACAGAGTTGAAATTTAATAAAAAACCTTTCTTAGTAGATGCTTAGTTTAATGAAATGAACCCAATTTCAGCTTTCTAGACTTAGTTGATAGTCAGGACAAACAATTTTATAAGTAGGTATAGATAAGAGATTATAATATATATTTGTGCTAAAGTTGTATGGTATTCTAATGAACATTAACAGCTTAACTGAAAAGCGAATACTGTTGGAGATTAAGTATTACAATTCTCTCACTCACCTGAACATCAGTCATTTCAAACTTATTATTACATACTTCAAAGAAAAAGATAACTAGGTTAGGTACCTAGTACCTACCTATATGTCCATACCACAAAAAACTTTACTAATCAATTAATCATCAATATTAAAATGTCTTAAATTATGGTAATACATCTTAATAAATTGAAATAAATAAATTATAGACATTTACATGTAAAAGCTTACGAGTAGAAATCTCGTAAAGCTTTTGTAATAGCGTTTTAGTTATCTCTACAAAGTATCAAAACGAAAAGAAAATAATTATTTTTACATACCAGTATTTCCATAGAAGAATTGTTTTTTATTACTTTTCAGGGAGCCATCCAAATCAAGATTAGTGGTACTTTTGTCGCTGTCACCAGCCATTGAAAGGATTTAAAGAAATAAGAAAAAAATGTCAATACTATTAACTTTCATATCGTAGTACATACACTTTGTAACTTTCACCCTAATTTAATATAACTGTATTATATACCAAATAAATCACAAACTTTTGTAAAATCTGAATTGGAGTGATTATTTTAAAATAAATGTTTACACCCACCACACAACCAACACAACACTCCCTCCACAGACTAACAAATCTAACACTCGCTACAATAATTCAATTAATATACTGACTTGTGACTTGCTGTATAGTGTAATATATACCACTGGACAGGCTGCTGTCAAATTATATTTATGCCTGTTTGAAAAACGCCTTTTTGGCGCTGTAGGTTATAGAACGATTCTACACGGAACTAAAATTAGTGATTATACACATAGAGATAAAACTGATATCCGGTAACAATCCGGTATCCGGCCTATCCGGCAGAATACCGGCTTTTAAAAAAAATTTAGGTGATTAATTGTTTTATTTATCACTTGAAATACAATCAGTAATTACAATATAATTCTACAACGTAAAAAAAGAATAACCTAGTACTCATACTGCACTAAGGGCAAATTATGGTGAATAAATACTAATTTCTCTGCATTAAGAGGTAGAAAGCGGTTTCGCTTCGGTTTAAAGAACTTATTCTCATAAGAAAGAACAAGTTGTCCACTTAAGCTATGAGAACTTAATAACTACATTAATATAGGTACATTTAATCCATCGGAGATAAATTAGTTATTTCCAACATTGGTCCATATGTATTCTTTTAATTTGTGTTTAAAGCTATGCATGGAATTACAATTTTTTACACTCTCAGGTAATGCATTGTATATCTGTGCTCCCTCATACAATATATTTTTTTTTACCATATTGTGTTCTAATTATAGGCAATTCAATTTTATTTCTATTTCTAGTGTTGCATTTGTTAAGTCTTTTCGAAAATAAAAACACGCAAACGTCAAAATAAGTACTCGAGGGCGGCGTTTTAATATGGTGTAGGGACTTGTTGTAAATACTCTTTTGCGTTATACATACTTTTTGGTTTTACTTTTAATACTTTTTATATATATTTTTATGTCATATGTATGTTGTCACTTATATTAATTTTGTCACCAATTTGTCATCTTCTTATAATAACTTTCTTTGTAAAATATAATTCTTAATCCGTCGTAATCCGTATCTTTAATTTATACAATCACGTACAGCATTAACCAACCACAAATTTGGTGACCCCGACGTGATAATCTGACGTGATTTTAATATAATTTGCACACTACATACGAATAAATATAACGATGGAACAAAATAGCCGTCCGAACATTTTAAATAGTGTGAGTGTTAAAGTACCACCGTTTTGGCCAGAAGATCCGGCATTGTGGTTTGCCCAATTAGAAGGCCAATTCGCCTTAGCTGGTATAACTACGGATTCGACAAAATACAACCATGTAATAGCAAATTTGGATTGTAGAATTATCGCTGAAATCAAAGACATTGTAAAAAACCCACCCGATACAGGAAAATACGATAAGGTAAGAGATGAGCTAATTTCACGTTTATCGTCATCCAATGAGCAGCGAGTTCGGCAGCTCATTAGCAATGAGGACATTGGCGATCGCAAGCCTTCGCAATTCCTGCGTCATTTGTTGAACCTTGCTGGACCAGACGTTCCTGATGACTTTATAAAATCTTTGTGGTCAAATCGTCTGCCATCGCACGTCCAGTTAATAATTGCCTCGCAGTCTAAAAGCTGTTTAGAAGACTTAGCTAAGCTCGCTGATACAGTGATAGATATAGTGCAACCGCAGATACACCAAGTGTCCACGCCGTCGACGTCAAGCGAGATGATCGAACTCCGGCGGTGTGTCGACGGTCTTAGTCGCGAGATTGCGGAATTAAAGATGACAGCGCGGCCACATGCTTCAAGTAGAGGGCGCTACCCAGACCGGCGCCGTTCCCGTTCTCGGAGCAGCAATCGAAGACAACGTCGTGGTATGTGCTGGTATCACAGCAAGTTTGGCCCGCGCGCAAGTAAGTGTCACGCGCCTTGCAGTTTCAATGAGGGAAATGCCGACGGCAGTCGTTGATGACGGCCAGCGATTGTCAAAATGTTTCAGCCCGTTTATTCGTGACCGACAAAAAGACACAGGTGAAGTTTTTAGTGGATAGTGGTTCAGACTTATGTGTTTATCCTGTTAGTTTTATACGTAGTTTACGCCCTAAAAAGGACAAATACGTATTATGCGCCGCAAACGGATCGACAATTTTTACTTATGGTACAATTTCTTTAAAGCTTGACCTAGGCTTACGTCGTAATTTTTCATGGCGATTTGTTGTAGCAGATGTAACAAAACCTATCTTAGGCGCAGATTTTTTAAAATTTTATGGGTTATTGGTAGACATTAGGCATAAACGTTTGGTTGACAATATTACAACGCTTTCTATTAGTGGTATATCCGCAAAATCTTGTTCTGTGTGCCATGTTAAAACAGTTACAGGTACATCTATTTTTCATCACATTCTACAAGAGTACCCAGAGATTACTCGTCCAGCCGGTGATACTTCTGCACCAAAGGTGAAACATAATACAGTTCACTATATTCGCACTACTCCTGGTCCACCGGTGTATTCCCGCCCAAGAAGATTAGATGCAGAACGACTCAAGATTGCTAAGCGTGAGTTTGAACAACTTGTAAATACAGGTATCGCGCATCGATCTGACAGCTCATGGTCCTCACCTTTACATTTGGTCCCCAAAAAGAACCAAGGTTGGAGGCCGTGTGGTGATTACCGTGCTCTTAATGCTCGTACTATACCAGACCGATATCCAGTCAGACACTTAGCAGATTTTTCCTACAATCTCTATGGCTGTACAGTATTTAGCACTCTGGATTTGGTACGCGCTTATAACCAAATTCCAGTATTTGCGGATGATATTCCGAAAACAGCAATAACGACGCCTTTTGGTCTTTTTGAATTTAACTTTATGGGTTTCGGTTTTAAAAATGCTGCACAGACGTTTCAACGTTTCATTGATGAAATTCTTTGCGAACTAGAATTCTGTTTTCCATATTTAGATGACATTTTGATAGCGTCAGTGAACGTGACAGAGCACGAAAGTCATCTGAGACAAGTTTTTGAACGACTACGGCAACATGGTGTTTTAGTCAACACAGCAAAATGTAATTTTGGAAAGACAGAGGTAGCTTTTCTCGGACACAAGATTTCTAGCAATGGCACAAAACCTTTACCAGAGAAGGTAACTGCCATACAGAATTTTGCACGCCCCAAGACAATTAAAGAACTTCGTCGTTTTTTGGGCATGATTAACTTTTATCGACGTTTTCTACCACAAGCAGCGCTTAAGCAAAAACCACTGAATGCTTTGTTAGCAGGTCCAAATTTAAAAAATTCGACAAAAATAGTTTGGAACGAAAATTTAGATAGAGCATTTTTGATCTGTAAAACAAGTCTAGCAGAAGCCACACTTCTTGCTCATCCTCATCCTAACTCGAAAGTCGCGCTGGTTACTGATGCATCAGACTTAGCAATTGGTGCAGTTATCCAACAGCGTGTAGACAATGTATGGGAACCGTTAGGATTCTTTTCAAGAAAACTAACAGCAACTCAGTGTAAATACAGCCCTTATGATAGAGAGTTGTTGGCAATATACGAAGGTGTTAAATATTTTCGTCACATGTTAGAACTTAAACCTTTCGAAATTCATACAGATCATAAGCCAATTATTTTTGCATTTCAAAAGCCATTAGACAAATGCTCGCCTCGTCAATTCCGATATCTAGATTTCATAGGTCAATTTTCAACAGACATAAAGCACATATCTGGGGAGGACAATGTTGTTGCTGATGCGTTATCTCGACCAGTTGATACAATTAGTATTATAGATTTCGCCGCATTAGCTAATTCGCAGGACACCGATCATGATCTACAGCAATTGCTGAAGACAGGGTCGTCGCTGCAACTTAAAGAGGTAGTGATTCCTGGTCTACCCAAAGAGGCAGCAATATTCTGCGACATGTCCGGCTCAACTGCTCGTCCGTATCTTACGCCTGAGTTTCGTCGTGAAGCTTTTGACTCGCTTCATAGACTGAGTCATCCTGGTGGTAAGACTACAGTGAAGTTACTTACTCAACGTTATGTCTGGCCCGGAATAAATAAAGACAGTCGTGAATGGGCAAGAGCATGTCTACAATGCCAACGTAGTAAAGTTTCTAGACATGTACATTCGCCGATAAAAACATTTGTTCCACCATCCGAACGTTTCGCTCATGTACATATAGATATAGTTGGTCACTTGCCGCTGTGTCGTGGTTATCGATATTGCTTGACTGCAGTGGATCGTTTTACGAGATGGCCTGAAGTGATGCCAATCGCCGATATCAAAGCGGAGACCATCACTCAAGCATTTGTTCTCGGATGGATTTCCAGATTTGGTTGCCCAAAACGTATCACGACGGACAGAGGAAGACAATTTATTTCTGACACATTTCGACGTTTGGCGAAGATGATAGGAGCTGAACATTTCATGACAACGGCTTACCATCCTGCAGCCAATGGCTTAGTGGAACGATTCCACAGGCAAATGAAAGCAGCCATCAAGTGTCACGAAAGTGAAGATTGGTTGGAAGCCTTGCCTTTTGTACTTTTAGGTATAAGAACGGCCTATAAAGAGGACATTTCTGCTTCCACTGCAGATCTGGTGTATGGCGAACAATTGCGTTTACCTGGAGATTTCTTCGAGAGCTCAAGTAAAAATGTAATCGATTATACGGATTTCTTGTCCCGACTGCAATTGCAAATGCGAAAACTGCAACCTACGATAACGGTTCGTCACGGAATGCCAAAAGTTTTCGTTCATAAAGACTTGAAAACAGCATCTCACGTTTTCGTAAGGGATGATTCTGTTCGAAAACCGTTGCAACCGACATTTTCGGGACCCTATCGTGTAATAAACCGTGCAGATAAATTTTTTAAGCTCGATATCAAAGGGAAATCGAATAATGTTTCCATTGACCGTTTGAAACCAGCATATATACTAGAGGAGCCCAGTCTGGCACCTACAACTTCTAGCGAACATGCTGTTGTTATACCTCAACAGCCCGCTCCGGAACGCAGAACAAGATCGGGTCGTCGTGTTTGTTTTCCCAAACGTTTATCGACCTAAAGGTCTCCGGGGGGCTGATGTAGGGACTTGTTGTAAATACTCTTTTGCGTTATACATACTTTTTGGTTTTACTTTTAATACTTTTTATATATATTTTTATGTCATATGTATGTTGTCACTTATATTAATTTTGTCACCAATTTGTCATCTTCTTATAATAACTTTCTTTGTAAAATATAATTCTTAATCCGTCGTAATCCGTATCTTTAATTTATACAATCACGTACAGCATTAACCAACCACAATGGTATAAAAAATTAGCTGTCATTTGTATGGGACACTGGACAGCCTGTCCAGTGCTATATATTACAGGTCAGTGATTGTATCACATACACTGAAGTGGAATTCCCTCGTTATTTGTAAAATCTTGTGCTGAAGCGCAAATTTTAGACAATCTATTAAGAATGGAAATTTTCCGCAAAAATGGTAGGAAGCTTACATTACAAGTCAGTGGATACAATAGTACTTGGGACACAATATTGTTGCACTCATGTATATAGTGAACTGTAGTCCAGATACCACTTGATCATTCATTCACACTGACTTAAAACCATGGACGTAATATACATTACTATACGTCCATGCTTAAAACCACCATTAAAAACAGTATCACTGTATAATTTCACTGTTGTATTTCATTCTACATAATAAATAACAAGAAATCTCAGTTATTTCTTGCTACGTAGACCAAGAAATTTAAACAGTAGTTAGTTCAATTCATAAGGTTAGTAACCTATGTGCGCGTAAGTATACGACAGACCTGACAGAAAAATATTGAGTTTTATTCAAATTAATGGAGACCTGGATTACATTTGTTTGGATATTTTTACAGCGTTATTGTGGCCGGCCTGTGTACTTTGAATAACTTGGCCTTAATTTAATTTCGCATGACAATGTTCTGTATAAGTATTGAGTGAATGAACAGTTGAACACATAAGAAGCATTCTGTGGTTTCGTGCGTGCGTGCGTGACTTTACTGACTTTTGAATGGTTTTGTTGATTGATTGCTCGATTTGTTCGTGTTTTAAATATCAGTTTTAATTTGCGTGACAGACGGCTGTACTAATACATATAAATCCTTAATAACTTTTAGAAACATTTTATATTCTTGGTTTGATCAAATTACATTTTTAACAAAAGTTAATTTTACCAAGTTAACTTATTCAAGAAAATCAAGTACCCACTTGAACATTTTGCTAATGTGATATTACGGAAATGTCATCGTATATGGCAGGTGTTTTTGATTTGGATTTAGATGTGGATACTGTTACTGTTGGAGATTCAGACGACGATGATATTATTGAAGTAGACGAGGTATTTTTAAATATATCTTTATTCATTATAATAACGCAACATGGATGTATTGAACGTCATTTATTGTATCTAACCTAGAAATTGCACACATAATGAATTAGTCAAGGACTCGTAAATGTAGTTGTATCCAAAGTTATACTACTTTGCTATATTTCGTAATAAAGATGTTTTTCCTATAATCAAGGCACAATGAATATAAAAAAAAAACTTGCTTTAATAAAATATTGTTATTCAATTTAAATGGTTATCTATTTAAAGATAATTATAGAACTTTTATCGAGAAAAAATTGGTCTTTTTTTTAGAACTATCTATTTAAAGGTGTGTGAAGATAATTATATTTATGATTCTAATTCTATTATCCAGGTGGACTATGAACCAGAGCTACATGTAAATAGTATAGTAGAGTGAGTAAATACATTTAGTGCAATTTATATTGCTTCATAAATGTTTACATATATTATATTAATTCTGACTTGCAGGACCGAGGGATCTGAAACTATTCAATTGTGTGAAGATAATGTAAATCCTGGCCAATGCCAACGTCTCGGTCCTCAAGATTTTGAACTACGAAAAGTCTTAGGTAAAGGAGGATATGGAAAAGTTTTCCAAGTACGAAAATGTACAGGTCAAGATTCTGGTGCACACTTTGCTATGAAGGTCCTTAAAAAGGCTTCTATTGTTAGAAATCAAAAAGACACTGCACACACCAAAGCAGAAAGAAACATATTAGAAGCCGTTAAGGTATAATTATGTTATCTTTAACACTTAAGGACTCGTGCCTTAATTTGTAATATAAATACTCGCTATCGGGTGCGCTGGACCCAGTATAATATCATATGTTTATTCCAAAACTGCTCAATGAAAGTGAACATTTACTTTTTTATAAGAATAAAGAAAGACAATATTTAATCAAATACTAATATTTATTGTTTTTACTTAATAGTAAAAAGTCCCTACATAAATAAAAGGAATTTTGCCATACTTTTATGACAAGATTAAAGCTAATTGTTATACATTTTGTAATTACTTATTTTAAACAAAACCTTCCATATTTTTTATACTACTTAATTTTTTACTTAGACGAAATAAAAAAATAAACAAAAACAAAAATAACTGAAAATTAACAAAATTAAAATATCTTCTTTGGGATAAAATCTTTCTTCTACATGAAATTTATTTTGAACAAACATGCTTCATATGTTCTCCACAAATTGGTGTATTGCATTTTATGCAAAAAAAACTTGTTTTTTTGTCTTTTTTCCATCCACTCATTAACCCCCAGTAGGTTTGATGCCACAGTGGGTTATACTTCTGGTATTATATTTCGGATACGGTTTTTTATGTGCTGTGGAATGTTTGTGATAGAAATTCTTTCATGAAGGTGTTTTTAAATCAGAGAAATAGCACTAATGTTTTGATTTTAGTCTGATATTATTTTAGTCTAGTCACTATTTAGTCACTAACAGGTCCAGCAGACCTATACACACCTTTTACGTCTGCAGCACACACACACAGCACGCTAACTGACGACTAAGATAATCATCTGCCATGCCACACTATCCTTAAAAAGTACTAAGAGCAACAACGTCACAACATCAACACAACTGGGTCCGTTAGACCCTTTAGCGAGTCCTTAAGTGTTAATTACAACCAAGCATTGTTTGCTACTTTTAATCATTTCTAGTTATACTTTTTTTTTATTCTTTCAGCATCCTTTTATAGTGGAATTAGTATATGCCTTTCAAACAGGTGGTAAATTATATTTAATTTTAGAATACTTGAGTGGTGGTGAACTTTTTATGCACTTAGAGAGAGAAGGTATATTTCTTGAAGATACAGCCTGGTTAGTATTATCTCTTCAATGTTTTTCTGGTTTGTTAAAGTTTTTAAATCTATCTATTCCTTTTTCTTGTAATTACGTTTCCAATTGAATAGTAAGTAGCTAAAACTTACACGTAATTCATAACTCTGTCAATCCTATGTTAATTTCAAGAGTTTTTCGTAGAACATATCTGTATGTCTGAAGAAAACTTTCCTAAGTCACGTTTAGCAACTTATTCAGTACACACAATAAATGTCCGAGTGTAAGCATGTAAAGAGTTGACTTGTGACAGATAATCAAAAGCATAATGTTTTTGTTTTCTTTGATAAGACTTTAAAAAGTATACCAGTGAACAGAGCGCAAAATACTTATTCTAATGGCATCATATAGTGATTTTTTTTTAAAAATGGACAGGATAGTATACCTACTGTATGCACATATAAGCTAAGTGTATGTTATGTATGTAGCCAGCACTTTCAATGCTGTTCACACTTTATACTTAATATAAGTACTTAATGTAGAATGATAATTAAGTCTTTATTTAATTTTTTCCAGTTTCTATTTATCTGAAATAATACTGGCTCTAGAACATCTACACAGCTTAGGTATAATTTACCGTGATTTGAAACCAGAGAATGTTTTGCTGGATGCTCAAGGCCATGTCAAACTCACAGATTTTGGTTTATGTAAAGAACACATTCAAGAGGGAATTGTAACGCACACATTCTGTGGCACAATTGAGTACATGTAAGTATGAGTGTATTATATGTATAATTGACGTAAAATAATACTGCTGAATTATTTAAAAGCACTCTGAATTTTTTTTACGCCAATATACTCAAATTGACATCATTGTCACAATAATTATTGCATTGCAATTGATGCGGGTTAACATAATAATTTGTATTGTTGAATATAAGTTGAACAAATTATCTAATATGCAAGTAAATAATACGACCAGTACAGTTCCAAACAAAACTGTTACCTCTTACAAATTGCTGTAATTTTACTTTCAACTTTTAATATTTTTGTTAATTTAGTTATAATTTATGTGACTCTATGGCTATGTAAATGTTGGCTATAATAAACATAATATTTAAAATTGTTTTATTTGACCTAGTAACGCTTTTCTCGCAGTTGAGGTGAAAAATTGTATGTTTAACATGAGAGCAAATTTTTTTATGTCTCGTGCCTTTAAATCACTCACTTCGCTCAGTAGTATATATTAGTATCACTCGGTACGCTCGTGATTCAATTCTAGACTACTTTGCTAGTTCGTGATTTAAAGTCGGCACTCGTAGGAAAAAAACAATTTTGCTCTCTAGTTGAACTAATAACTATTTTGTATACGATTGCGTTTACACAAGTAATGCAACTATAACTAGATTTAAAAATCAAAACCATATCAGAATACAAAATTTTCGTGATTCCACAATACATATATAAAAATTGCTCTATTAAAGTTATTAGATTAATAATTAAATTAAGTGAAATGAACAAATAAAACAATTGAGAGTTCAAATCTAAAATTTATGATATCCATTTTTAAATTATTATTTTTTTAAATTCTAGGGCACCAGAAATTTTAACTAGGAGTGGTCATGGAAAAGCTGTAGATTGGTGGAGCCTAGGTGCTTTGATGTATGATATGCTTATTGGACAGGTAAGTCTCTTGAAGCGGAATACCATTCATCAAATAGATTAACTCACACCTGTTCTGCTAAATTTTGAATTTAAGGAATAGGAACAAAAGAGCATTACAGTAAAATATTTGTGAGGTAAATAATGCTAACAATTTGAGCTATATATAACTTACTTCACAATGATAATAAGAAAATTGTTATTATGGCAGGACACACTGCATTCTGCAGTCATAAACTGGGCAACAACAGCTATTTTTGCTATTAACACCAGGAGTTACTATTGCTACATATGCAGATGATACGGCAATATTAGCCTCTAGTAAAGGCCCTGCAGATGCCACGCCAAAAATTCAACAAAGCCTCAATGAAATAAGCAACTGGTTTGACAAGTGGCGTATAAAAGTTAGTACTAATAAATCAGTGCAAGTAACCTTCACACTGCTAAGAGAAACTTGTCCTCTTATTAACCTTAGTGGTAGGGAGTTGCCTCAGAGTGAAACAGTTAAATACCTCGGTCTACACTTGGACCGCAGATTGACATGGCAGAAACACATTGAAACAAAACACAAAGAGATCAACCTCAAATACAAGGGTCTCTACTGGCTCCTAGGTAGAAACTCAAAACTATCACTGGACAATAAGCTCCTAATCTACAAGGCTGACCTAAAACCAGTCTGGAATCGAGCCTGCTGCGATTCCAACATAAATAAAATTCAAAGAGATCAGAACTACATTCTCAAGCAAATTAGTAATGCACCCTGGTTCATTAGAAACAGTGAAGTACATGAATACCTGAGCGTGCCAACAGTTAAGAATGATATAAAGGCATTCGTAAGCAAATACAAAATAAGACTAGACAATCGTCCTAACCAGCTCGCTGTCCAGCTCACGTTGCCTGACTGTCTGAATCGCCTGAAACGGCGCAGAACTTTGGATCTCGGCGCCACTGACTATCTCCTCATAATTAATAGTCAATTCACACATCTGCTCATAGTTGGAAGGACTGATTGTCTGATATCTATATTTAAAAATAAAATAAAAACAAATAACTGGGCAACCAAACTGATGGGAAATATTTACCCTCTTACAGAAAACCTCTGTGTTTCTGAGCAAGATAGAGGGACATTAGTGCTTGTTACCTTGTCCTTTGCCAATTTGTGGGGTGGGCAATCACCCAGTACACGTTTAAGATAATCCTTCTATTTTCCATGCTCGGGGTTAAAAAAACTACCTCCATATTATAGCAATTTCAAGTCTCGCCTTTGTAGTCAATGGTATTTTGGTTCTCCCAGTGAGCAAATGAGAACAAAACAATTGCAAGATCTGCGCCAGCATAGCGTCTACTTTTTGCCTTCCTTAAAGTAATTAAAAACGATTCCGAATTTCGAACCGAAGTACCCAAAATTCAAGAGAAACGGAAATCATCTGTACTGCACAGAAACACTTACATACACCATGTGCAAATGCAACTCATTGTAGGTGATATAAACGTCCCGCTATTCTTAGAAAAATTAAGACAGTAAAATATAGGTTACTAATAAAATAAAGTAGTGTCAATTGTACCATCACGTTTTTTATTGAAGTAATGTCGAGTGTCACACTTGTATTTATTTCCCTGGTACTAATAGGATAAATCAGTACCATTTGTACCACCAATGGTACTGTCTAATGGTACAGGTGATCCGGAGGGGTACGATTTTGCAGATGCAGTGTATGGTGCCCAGTGCATAACTTCATTTATTTAAATTTCAGCCGCCGTTCACGGGAGACAATCGTACAAAAACTATAGAGAAAATATTAAGAGGTAAACTCACTTTACCCGGATACCTGACGCAAGATGCCCGGGAGTTGATACGACGTTTGATGAAACGTTCGGAAACTCAGCGCCTTGGAGCCGCCGGCGCAGCGGCTGTGCGCGGACACGCCTTCTTTAAACATGTGCAATGGGATGATGTTTTTGCTCGAAGATTAGAACCACCAATTAAACCTAGACTGGTATGTATTCGCACCACACTTGGCCTCTAATCAGTACATTGATCGATTGGTACATGAGTCGTGAATTTTAGTCGATTTTTAGAACTATTTCTTGGCTTAGGGTGGCTAATTGATACATGAGATGGTAATGTTACATCTCATATGTGCTTAAAATGTGCATAAACATGAAACGCTTTTTCTCCATTTTCAAAAATATTTCGAATTTAAATTTTATTTACACGTAAATTATGTATGAGAATGGAGCGGGATAAGTGGTTTTTAATTATTATGAAATGAAGAAGGTGATTAAACAAAATGACACTCGTAATTAGGTTTGACAGTTTATTAGGTAATTAGGTTTTGACCACCTCAAACAAGTATAGAATATGCTAATTTGTCCAATATACTTCTAAAAATGGACAACTGACACCTGATTTCTGACAAGGGAAATCCATACTAGTATTGTAAAAGTAAAAGTAATTCTGTCTGTCTGTTACTTATTCACGCCTTAACTACTCAAACGATCATCATGAAATTTTGCATACTCGTTGTCAGGGATAATAGAATATAATAATACCTTTCATCAAAAGCGTTATATTGCTTATATTTTTCTTATTTTTCAACACCGACGAAGTTGGAGTTTTGATTACTGCCTTAGTATAATTTTCATTACCATTGTTTCAGCTGAAGGATATTTACTGCTGGACATAGGTCTCCCTCATAATTTTCCCATAGGAATAATATTGCTTGTATTAAATGTTCTCGCCAACTCTGATTTAGTAATAGTTTTGATGTACCGTAAGGCATTATGTTTTGTGTTATCTAGTCAGAAGTAAGTTTAAAATTTATATTTCAGGCCAGCGAAGACGACGTATCACAATTCGATACAAGATTCACACTACAAACACCAATAGATTCCCCCGAAGAGTCAACACTCAGTGAAAGTGCCAACTTAATGTTCCAGGTAAGCGAAAAAATTTTTGTTTATGTCATGGGGGCTGTTCCTGATATTTAAATATCCTATGACTACGAGTATAGTTTTTGCCTTATTACAAATGATGCGACTTCGTCTGCGTCGAAAAAGAAAATATATGAGTAATAACGACACGTTTGGTCTAGTGGCTAGTAACCCTAGCTGTTAACCAAATGGTCACGGGTTCGAATCCCGCTAGGGGCAAATGTTTATGTGTTAACATTTACCTTTGTACCTGAGTTATGGATGTTTGTATTTATAATATGTATGTATTTACAAAAAAAAAAGTAATCTATGTTGTATATAAACTGTCTGGTATCCATAAAAGAAGCATTAGTTGCTTACTGTGGAACTAGATGGTGTTGTGTGGAATGTATGAAGATATTTATTTATTTATTAATTATTATTATTATAGTGACGACCGTGCGCCCAATTCTTTATATTTTTAGACGATCACTCGGGAACAGTACATCTTTTCTTGATGAAAGGTACCCTATGTTTTTTCTTGTATCCCTGACAACGTGTATGCTAAATTTCATGATGATCGGTTGAGTAGTTAAGGCGTGAAAAGGTAGCAAACAGAGAGAGTTACTTTCGCATTTATAATATTAGTATGGATTATAATTGTAGGGTAGGTTGCTCTTTATGGAAATTACAGTAGTAAAAAATATAATTGTTGGGCAGGTTATACTAATTCTTAATTTTGGAATTAAATTATTCTTGTTCTCAAAAATTGTTTTACCAATGTGAAATCAAAATTTTAATTTTGTATGTAATGTGATTAGACTACATTATTTTCAAATTAAGATACACTTATTACCTAATTCTGTAATTACGACAATAATTAAAAATGCTAAATTTGTCTACAGATGTGATAACGCTATTTTGTTGTACAAAAAATGTACTACACGTCAGAATTCATGCCTGCAGAGTTAAAATAATTTGACACGAATACACATTTAAATTTGCTTTTGTAATGGGAGGCAATTCAAATAACTACATGCAAAATTTAATTACACCACTCGATAGCTAAACAACCAAAGAATCGTTTTTATTATATTTCACGATGGTCTTCTGTAAGGGGGTGGTTACTGCCGCCAGACGAGCAACGCACCTACCAGGCAAAATTAAAGCCACACACACCAAGATTTCGGTCTTTAACCCAGGGGTTCACGTACGTGGCTCCGTCTGTTATGGAGGAGATCCACAAGCCGCGTGTAATAACCGCGCGTTCTCCGCGCCGTCCGCGTCCGCACCACAACTTTGCGGTGCCGCCGATTACTGCCTCTGCGCACGCGCAACCGCCCGAAGACCTCATGGAAGTACAAGGTCTACCTATATAGTAAGTACTGGTTTCGTTTTTCTGTTACTCGATGTAGATCACAGAAGAATCTATCAAATATGTAATGCAAAACATTTCAATTAGGAGACAAAATAACTTGGTAAAATATAGTCAGGCAGCCGGATGGTCCACTTAATGCTTGCGGTATGTAAAAAGTAAAGTGATGATCGGAGAATGCACTTCTGTAAAAAGGCGGTCAGTACCTCCAAACAAGGCATCCAGTTTATGACAGTTAAACTTTTAAATGTGAATAATTCTACTCACTATTCTGAGTTCGTCTTCTCAACATTATATTTTTTTCTGTAACCTGTATTTTTTCCTGTAAATGAAAACAGGTTTGAGTAAAGACGAAGTTGAGTGTTTATTTTCTAGTATTTCTAGTATTCGTGATAGGGGTGTGATACCCGTATGGTGATTATAGAATGATAGCTCAAAAAATCTAAATGCCCGCTGAAGCCTGCTTCGATTGGATGGGCAAATTTTAGGTTCCTCCAGACTTGTTCGATTTGTGTTCATGACTGTTTCAGTTTGCCTTAAAACACGGAATGCTAATGTGAAAATCGAAGGATTGATATCGATTTACATGGCCAGTTGGCCTAGAAAATTGTTGGTACAATCTGTCAGACCGATCTAGGTTGTGGATGATTGTGTCAAGTTATTGGTTGCAATTGCAGCGTTTGCATTGCATATTTGATGGAATAGAAAGGGTAATGACATTTTAATGAATGACGAATAGAAAAAAATACATATATAATTGAATGTCTTTTTTTATTTCAGGCCTAGAATTATGATAGTTGACCATTTTAGACTTAAGGATGAAAATGCAAAATAGGCCCATGCCGTTGGTAAAATAAATAATGGTACTGTTTTATACTACTATTATTATATTAATGTACATTTTATACAAGTTACCGTTTAGTCTAATATTTGGTAGTTTTTAATCACTAAAATGTTCTAACCCCGATAATATATGACAAAAACAATATATACAACATGTTACCATGCTTCACAAATAATTAAATTAAAAGGACATTTTTTATTTTGTATAATGGTAATTTCATTTTACTAGTAAACCCGTTTAGTTTGTTATTTTATAAATAAACTCCCCTAATAATTAATAGTTTTCATTCTGTTTCTGCTATTAGGTTTGTCTGATGGGAACCAAGAAATGTTGCTTTATCCAAATGATTAATAGCAGTAATGAAATGAGGCAGTAGTGAAGAGGACTAACCAAAGACAAACAACATGACAGGAAAGAGGAAATCATCTGGCACTTAGGCATAAGCACATAGAGTGGTATGACCAATTTTTTAAAAAAACACTCGTGAATCATCTCCGGTAGAGTCAGTAGTGAAAATGATACCTTCACAATTAGTAAGGTAAACTTCTATATGAATCTTTACAGAGAATTGTGTACAGCCTCAACAAGAAAAGATGCCATTGGGTGTGCCTCTATGTTAGATTCATGAGAGACTTTCATAAAATCATTCTTCAGTACAAGCCAAGCCAATGTATGATTATTATCAGGAGCTTACAAAATATTCAGTTGCTCATTTAGACAATTATCTACCCAATTTTACTCATTATTGCTATTGACATCTTTATATTTTAATTTCCCTATTCCACAACATGTACATAGAAATAATCAATAAAAATGTATGACATATTTGTTTATTTTCCATGACAATATGTTTGTCTTTTTTAAAATCTATCTTCTGTCTAGGTATGTAATCTTTTTAAAATAATATTATATCTATTTCATTTACGTTTAAATAAAATTGCAATCCAAATTTATTTAAACTTTAAATCAATATTTTGATAAATATTTGGAATCAAATATGATTTCGTAGTAGGGCAGACGCTTCGAGTTTGATAGCTGTGTCATAGACAGAATGACATAGGCACCTTAAAGGATAAGTACCTTATCTTAGAACATTTGAATAAGTAAAGAAGTATGCCTCAAAACTTCTGAGGTGAAAGTGCCTATTTCTGACATGGATTTCGTGGATTATTTGATGGTCACGTCTTTTTAATCCTTGGTGGCAACTCTTAACATATTATTTACTATTGCGTCGATGATCTAATGGACCACGTGTCGACCTGGATCCAGGCTGCTTCTCACACCGGACCTATTGGAAAATTATGGCAGGAAGACTATGTCCAGCAGTAGACGTCCTACGGCTGAGAAAATTATTGCTTTATTTGGACAACTCAATAATGTTTACATTACACGTAATCTAAGTATACCTACTGCTGTTCTTCTCGTAAATAAGAATACAGGTTAGGTGGGAATAGCTAATATGCACTTAAAAATAAATTATTCTTAAAAAGGTAAGCTAAATGTTTCCAAGAAGCTCTGATACAACTTCATATCATATTATTATTATAAAACAAAGTCCCCTAACCCGTCTGTCTGTCTGGATGTATATGTTCGCGATGATTTCAAAAACTACTGAACGGATTTTCATGCGGTTTTCATATAAACAATGTAGGTTCCGAAAGTATCACAAAACAGTTCTACCTAAGTTCGATAGATGTCGTCGCTTTACCTAATTCTATTGTAGTTTGTAGATGGCGCCATCAAGTGTTATATATTTTTATTTTTCAATGCTGACGCCGACGAAGTCTCACCAGTTGGAGTCCAAGTAGCTCCAACATAAATTTTACGAAAGAACAAATTAGACAAGAAAATCCGAGTTTAGACAAGACTACCTATCTATCTATTTCTACGCACTAATTGTTTAGTTCTACACAAAAGAGGGAGGGAAAAATAAACACAACTATTATCTTAAATTTTATTGTTGTCTATAAAGACTATCTATAAGACTATAGTCAAATAACAAATTGCATATCCGTACAATTTTCACAAATAATACACATGTGAGATTCTGTGCTTTCTAAAATGACTGTAAACTGAAAATTACAACCAGCACAGTGATTATCTGCAGAAGACATTAGCAGTTTTTGTATGTCTACTAAACTTTTATCTGTTTTAATATTGTACTGACAATATGCGCAATTTAAAACATCGTTTTCTAGTTTCAAATTTGTCTTTTCACATATTGGGCATATAACATTTTTCTCGTTATCTTCCATCAAAGACCAATCAACGGTCAATCCAAGTTCGTCACATTCTTCTTGCCACCTTAAAAATAGAAAATAGCTACCTATTACAATAGAGCTATCATTTTTCTTTCCTATAATTGCAATGGTCAATGAAGAAAAAAATTACAATTACATATCTATAGAAGAGTGTGTTTATTGACGACGACGGTGGCGCCGCCACAGTTTTTTATACTTTTAGAAGATGATCCAGTGCTTTTTATCTAGATGAACGGTACCCTATGTTCTTTCCTGTATGCCTGATGTGTATGCAAAATTTCTTAATGATGATCGGTTGAGTAGTTAAGGCGTGAAAAGGTTACAACGGACAGAATTACTTTCACATACTTTATAATATTAGTATGAATTTGACATGACAAAATTTTCAATATTAAATGTGTGTAAACCTTAAAAATTAGATTTTAATTGCTAAAATCCTAATGCATCCTTGAATTTATAAGAAAAATAGCTACAGCCTTTTAAGAGCGCGTACAAAGGTACACAAAATTCAATCTAAAGAAAAGCGGCCACATTCCTCTAGATCGTATTTTGTTGCTTCGCGTCTCAAAATGAAACTTTATAAAAGATATTAAAAAATTGTAGACATACTTACTGAGGGTTCTGATTGAGCCGTTATTAATAATAGTTTCTCAGTCACAAGATAATATTTTTTTATGAGATAATGAGTGGCGCTAGTGTACCTTTGTACGCGCTGTTGAGTGTGGGTCCTTAGTTTTTGAAGGGCAGAGTGGAAAAAAAATATATTTTTGACAATATTAATAACACTTATATTATCTAATAAATTACTAACCAATTGAGTTCTTCCTGTACAAGTTCATTTTTTATTTCCTCCCATGTTTCATTTTCATCCAATGGTGGTTCGTCTTTAAAATTAAACATACTCTTATAAATTTCTGTCAAGGTATGACGAACATCTGTTTCAGCTATTGAGCCTCTAAACTGATTTATTAACAGTTGACGACAGCTTTTAACTTTGTCCTTATAACTCTGAAAAATAAATTATGAAAAGGAGAAACTTAGGTTTTTGTTATAAATGTTCTCACAGCCTCAACTATGTGGATCTTGTTTATAAATAAGTCCTTAACCCACTAAATAAGGCCTGGCTCATCAAGTTCTACTTTTAGAACTAAATATTTAAAAAAACCCACTCAGTTCTCATTCATCATAGAACTCAGCAGACTGTTTTTCCATTTAGTTTTACTTCTATACTGAGTCTGGGAAATATATGAAAGTAAATTATATTAAATTGTTGATGAGTAAATCTACCTAGGACAAATAGACAACTAGGTAGAGCCAACATTGAGAAAGAGTACAATCACTGAATCCAGCTTGGTTTTCTAGTGGAGGCCACGGAATGGCAAGCTCAGCGTAGAACATCCACCCACAAGGTGGAAAGATAATCTGATAAAGGCTGTTTGTTGACAGTGGATCCAAGCTATTTCTGACTGGTTCTTTTGGAAAATTATGCAGGAGGATGATGAAATTTTATTATGCAGATATCAAGGAGACACTCGTTAAAAGGTCTCATGAGTTCTCTCATAGTAAACTGTAGAAAAAGGCTTTTTTTCGTGTGGTTTCTCTTAGTAGAAATTAACTGCTCATTAGTATAGTTAGTGCAATGCTGAAATTAGTATCCACTTTAGTTAATACCAAACGATATCAGTTTACTGATCTACATAGATCTAAAAATATTTTTGACAGATATATACATAAAACAGATGAGTATCTTAAATAAATTGAGCATCTGATATGTATTTTGTCAAGGACTTCATAGCTTTCGAAGTAACAAATTATCTTACCTTTCTTAGTTTCTCTTTTAATTCCACCGGGGAACACCCATGCCTCAAATGAAAGTGTCTGTAGGATGGAGACCTATTCTCTTGAGATGTCATTTTCTTTCTTCTTTCTGTTGTCCTTATTTGACCTAAGCTTTCTTTATAATTTCTATTTATAGGTGGGTAAATTAAATATAAATTATACAAACTTCACAAATAAATACGTTTTATATTTATTTGAAGTTTTGAAGGTTATACTGTGGTTTTTGAACAATAATATTATTAGGTAAACGAAAGTTCTTTCAAAATTTTCTCAAAAAAATAAATGTATTTAGGTAAAGATATTCTCTAAGAGCTGCGTATTTTAATGTTCCACCTCTACCTTATATGCTAGAATTTCTCAAAAAAATAAATATAAGCAGGTTAAACAGCAGTACTGCTACAAAAATACAAAATATTGAAATAAAAACAAGATTCAAGAAATATCAAGGAGAAATATGCTAATAATAAATAAGTCTCAAATTGGTTAGGGTTCTGTTAACTGTCACCTATGACAGCTGTTTAATTGTCTGCGTCAAAGAATAACGCCAGTCTCGCGACCGTAGAGTTTTGGCACCCGAATAACAATTCCGAAAAAGAGCCGAGCCGAGCCGAAGCCGAATGTGACACGTCCACGACTAAAGCTAGGGCTACACGCATTTTTGGCGCAACCTAGACAAGGAAATAATACGTATTTCTTAAGATATGTACGTTGCAATGGTCCAGTTCGTTTTTGGCGAATATCATTATTTATAAGCTGGAGCAAATTTTGCAAATTCATAATTGGATAGAGCCTAAAGTTTCACATAGATTTGTGCTTTTGCTTTTGCATTATTTATTGTCGTTGTTCACCATAGAATAGATAAGATACAGGAGAGAAAAATTGTGTTGGCAAGTAAAGAATGCAAGCAAGAGCAAAATAATAATTGTCAGTTGGGGCTTTTTTCAATAGGGAGAAATATTTCTAAATTGATAGTTTTGGTACATAATAGGTAAGTAAGTCACTACAATAAATTTGAATCTATTATCTCATATTCGTATAATTGTTTAAACACGAAATGAGTGGACAAACAAGATGACAATGATACAGCTAAAATAGAAACTAAATTAAGATTATAGTCCTTTCAAAATAATTAATGATTCAATTTTGTTTTGTTTCATTTATCTACTGAGCATTGTAAATACTTCGTTTTTCTCTTATGAACTATGAATGCCTGCCTAATGAAAAATTTAACAAGCTTGCATCATAACTTTTACGGTAGGTAGGTATTAAACTTACATTTGAAGTCATTAGAAATTGTGCTTCTTAAATCTATTTATCCTTTTCCATTTTTTATCTTGATTTCAATATTCATATTTACTTCCTTAAATAGTAAGTAACCAATCTCCACTAATATTTAAGAAGTGAAATGTCAAAGTTAGAATAAGGACGAATTAGTGGAAAAAAACATATTTTTGTAATATAATGTAGGTACCTATCCAACTTTTGGTTAATAGCGATGTATGTGAATGTTGATTTTAGAAAATATGGTTAAATCAAAAGTTAACGAGCAAGGTGTTTCTTTCGTTACGTATAATTGAATTTTTGGCTTATTCGGTTTGGTTTATCTACAATGGCTCACATAGAAAAGCGACACGTTCGACCAGGCAAGGAAACCATACATTCTGGGCACTTCATGGTGTCGCACTTTGAAGCCGAAGCTCAAGATGATTTCGATGATTTAGCTGTTCCCGTACCCGACGAAGAACAAAATATTCACAAAGTGTCCACAGTTACCACATATATAGTGCCTGGATCGAAGGAATTGTTCCCGCCTCAAAAAGAAAAATGTAAACAACAGCAACTTTCTATTGAGATATCCCTTACAAAATTGTTCGAATGTATGACGTTGGCTTACAGGTAATTGCTTTATGTTTTATTGATATATAAGATCATCATTTCATTTAATATAGTATCTTAATAAATTCCCAATTGGAATGTATGTTAACTTGCCTTAAAGGTTAATTGCTATAAATTTTTTTAAACCCCAATATTAAATTGTTAGGTACATAAATTTATTATTATTTTTCTTCTCAACTAAATAAACATGAGCTAAATAGATTGAGTAAATTAGCTCAATAGTAATCCTTATTTTCTCATTTGTTATCCCTTATTTTTGTTTTCATATTTCCACAATTTATTTTTATTATTGTTGACATTTCATTACAGTTTAATATACTATCTTATATCTTTATCAATATCCAGAAAATTTTGTAAGACTAGGAAATGTAAATATGATTCCATAAATTTTAATTCGCAATGATAAGAAGAGGTCATGGTGGCCTGTACCAAAGACACAGGTCATTCGCCGAGATAAGTGTATCAGTCTCGGCCATAATAATAATAAATATTAAAGAGTGATATAATTGTTTAGTTACTGATTAAGATAATCTATTCAATGCTATAGTTACCAATTTTTTCACTGTGTTAATAGCAATTTGTTATTTATTGTAATTAAGTTTAAGCTATAAATGCAAAATTGAGATGGTATTCTAAATTGGTTACAGGGGAGTTATGATAAGCTCCCTAATGGATGAGTGTTTAGTGTGCCTGCCTTAACACTGACATAGGGGTCCTGGGTTACATTCCTCCTGGCAGGGTCGACTTTGGAAATGAACTTCACAAAGTTGGCTCATGTTGGCACACTGCATTTCACAGTCATTTGAACAGCCCATCTGTCATCAGTAACCACCCCTTTACAGAAGACCACTTAATGTTGTGTTGTTTAAATCTGTTGGTTAGTTAATTTCCAGCATCAGTGCATATACCCTAAAATATGGAGGGAGATTGCAGTGACACCCCAATGAGCTGGCAGTGAGACTGACAACACCCTCCTATGAGAGGAGACTGAAAGGAAAGGAGATCCTTAAAAGAAAATAAATGAGATGTCCTCGCTGGAGGGCACACTGTCATTCTCGTCCTTATCCACATCTGCTTATGGTTATACCGATTGCAGATCAAAACAAAAAAAAATAAGTTAATTTCCACTGCACACTAGTGCAAACAATGTAATGGTTCACATTGTAATTTAGATAACTTAGAATGTTGTCTACATATTCTTATTTGTTTATGATATAATTCAAAAGTTATTGTTTCATTGATTTGGGGTGTATCAATAAAATAAAAACCAGTAGTTTGTATTACCTACTACCTAAAATTACATTTCTACATGTTACATTTCTAACATAACTTTTCAAGATTAGCAGTAAATTTGTGAACCCTATGCTTAGGTATAATTATTGAATTCCTTACTTAGGTACTCTCAGACCATTTTAACAAATGATAGAAGAAAAAAAATAGTCAAAATAAGAAGCTTCTTCAACTGAAATATTAACAAAACACCTAAGATTTTTATTTTATGGCTTTCTTTTCTGGCCCAGCTGCCATTATAGTTAATCAACAGACTGGTCGCTATCAAATCCAAAAACGTGAACTACTTAACTGGAGCAAGTCTTTCTTTTAATTTCTCTCCTGGGGTTTTAGGGGTATAAATTTAATTATACATATTTAGTCAAGTGCAATTTGGTTTATACCTCGGAATCCAGTTAGTTATAATGAACTGATTTGAATTATTTTTTTGTTGGGTTGGCCTAAATTAAAAAGTTTACCCATTAAAACATGCTAGTTTTTAATTTTTTTTTCAAAGCGAATATTCCTGTTATTATACTTATTCATGGAAACGATCTTATAGAGCGCTTTCTCTTTCACTCAGTTCCATACAAAAGACAAGGACAGCAAATCTTGAGTGGGCGTTTACAATAATAGGTGAACGTTCACTTTACGCTGCTTTTAGCTTTGTAAACTATAATAAAATATTATAGTAATACCTACATACTTACCCACAACCGTACACTTTTTATTTCGTATAAACTATCGGAGCTATTAAATTGTGAATTATTTATTAATTAAGATAATCGACATTTTGGTCCCTGATATAATAATAAAATGAAAAATATATGTTAGTTAATATAACGTTAAACGTTAGTTAAACGAAATTCAAACCTTAAAATAATAATACGAATGTTAAATCAATAAAACAAGATCAAAAATATTTTACTGATAACTATTTAAGTAAAACCGATATTAGTACAGCACTATGGATAAAACGATGGTAACATTATTTTAAAACTTGACATTAGGACCTGTCACATTACTCCTTCGAATTAAAAAACACAGTATAATAACAGTGAGAGTTCTACGAACAGACTAAAAAGTACATGTATGTACTGTGCACACTCACATTGTCGGTTATCTCCACCAATCACAGCTGAACGCTTTTTCTCCCTATAAGCTCGTTTCCGTGAATAAGGTATAGCTTCAATAGTGGCGTAGCTACTCTTTTAGCGCTATGGAGCAAAATTTTTCAAGCACCCTCTCATTTTTTGAATGCTCGATTGTAACAATTAACATTGTAACTTTGCGTGCAATCATGCCATACACTGACCTGTAATATATACCACTGGACAGGCTGCTGTCAAATTATTTTTGACTATTTGAAAAACGTTCATATAGGTACCTACGCTAAATATTCATATAGCTAATTAAAGTATTATTATTATCAAGAAAAATAGTATGCTGAAAGATTACCTTACCTTACAAAGCTATCATTGGCTTGATCATTTGTGGAACATTCAATATTATGTTTTATAAAAAGATTCCTTGTACATTTTAGTAGGTAGTTGAGGTGGGTCAAAAATAGTGATGATTTCATGACCTTGAATTGAAATGTACGGTGAATCTACTGAAGATCCCAGTTTTTCCAGCGCTTTTATATTTATTCTGGACATATCATATACAGTAACAACTATTTTTAGTCCTGTATTATTACACTCTGATCTCCAACCTTAAAACAAAGGATCGAACATAAGATTGCCTGATGCGGAGTAATTCTGCATTTGGAGTACTGATTACCGACGATAAATTGCGATAGAAGAAAGAAAACTAAAACTTTTTAAATGTATGTAAGGCAATGACAGATGACCTCCAGATGATTCATTTCGAGGTTTGTGTATAATCCCTCACGTGCCCATATGACAGCGAGAGAGGCATTTGAAGAATTTTGCCCCAGGGCGCTAAAAGTGAAGCTCATAATACGCTTCTTTGCTTTGAAATTTATTTTAGTTCCGTTTTCGGCTACCTTTTCTGGAGTACATTTAATTACCGGCTATGTGTTTAATTTATAGATATCTGTTCGAAACTAAAATGTTCCGAAAAAGTGAATAATGAATATTTATAATTAGGTAGGAATTTTCGATAGGCTATTGACAAAAATTAAGAAAAAAAAAATTGCGCCCCTCAGGCCCCGGCGCCCTGGCACAACTGCTCCCACCTCCTCGACGCTACGCCCCTGCAGCTTCAATATACTTTTTATAAATATATTTATAATATATGCTGTATGATACAATATATATTTTAAATATATTTATAAAATGTTCATACATATTCATTGATAAATATATATTACATAATTCTGTCTTTTTCCTTTAAAATCGTCTTATGGCACTGGACTAATTACTCAACCTTGTAGGATTTTGAAATGCTTTAGCGGTGCAATACTATGGCACAGACAATCCCTTATAACCAGACGTTTTAGATAAATTTAAGATTCCGTATGTGACGCACAACATTCTGAACAATAATTAAATAATTTGTCATCTAATCATAACGATAAAGTATTTAAGTTAAGTAATTGGTAACCAGAGGCATCATCATAATTGGTAGACATCATCAAATTAGTCATCACATTTTGAAAATGACAAAGTAAATACAATTTGGATAGAAAGCTCATGGTATTTCATTTTGCAATTAGGAATTCCATGAACCAAAGGGAATGTCGGTACGATCCCCTGAAAAATATATAATTATATTTCTTATGCAAAATTATTTCATTTGTTAAATGTGTTAAAGACCAAGAACGTGGAACGTATTTGTTCGTACCAAACTGAGATACGAGTTTAATACCATTGCAAATAATTATAAGACACATCTGTTTTAATCAGATAAATTTACACTTATACTAGAAATGGCTTTTAAAATTCGATGCAAAGTTATAAATAACTTGCTTTTGAAAAACAATTGTAGTGGTAACTTTTATTTTATAATAAATAGGAGTAGTATATAAATAAAAAGATAAAATAAAATTAATATATTCTGAACAAAGAGACATTTAATGAACAAATTTTCACTAACATGTAATATAAATTATACAAATATTGTTTTTAAAAAAAATATATCATAAAAATTGGGTTAAAAAGGCAATATAGATAAAATGTTTTAATTTGAATATCCTCGTTACCTACTACATTAAGTATAAGTGTATATAGTTACATATTTATATTGACGATAAGATAAATGCAATATTGATAAAAAGTTGATAAACCGACTTAACATTTGATTGCTTGAAAAGTTTACATAAGTGTTGGATCCTTCAAGGAACATAATACTATTTTTATAATAAATATTTCTTTTTTACAATGTGCACTTACATTATTTTCAAGCGAAAATGGCATTTACAAATAAAAAGACGCTTAAAGCTGTGTTATACTTGAAAATGCAAATATTAGACATAAGTTGGTGAAGGGTAATATATAATAAGATCTTGGTAAGTAAATTTTGTATTAAAAACTTGTTTTATTTAATTGAATTTCTCAGACAAAAACTAACATCACCAAAATGGAATCGATTCAAAGGTATCAAACTACGGTGGAAGGACAAAATCAGATTGAACAACGTTATATGGAGATGCTGGCACATGCAGTGTGAGTGTGCATATTTACTTACCTATAACTAGTTTTGCTTGCCACTCATCTTATGGTGTAATAAAGGGAATTGTATGGGTATTCGAATGAACTCTATTTTTATCACTATTTTACAATATTTAACTTTCGAAATTTAACACTACAAATATTACGTGTTGGTTTTATTAATCTCACGTCGTTTTATTTTAATTTTATAATCAGTTGGTTAAAGGAATTTTTATGGTCACAAATTTATCAAAAATATATGTTCAAAATGTAAATGAATTATCAAAATCATTGAATCATTGAAGGTACTAATTTTACTTTAAAATTTATAAAATAAAATAGCCATAAAACAGGTTTATTGTATAAAGTTCCGATTTTTTTTCTGTCAAGCTAATCCCATAAATTTAATTGATTATAGGTATAATTTGCTCCAAACATATATTTCAGCTGACTTTTCCTAACTTTTTTGTATACATATTTTTTATTATTATATTTGTATAATTCGAATTTCCATTTAACTTCTACTTAATGATAAATTTATGTTATACTTGCTGGTGCCCGCGACTTCGTCCGCGTTGAAAATTATATACTAAAACCTTCCTTGAGAGCCACTCTGTCCATTGGCGAAAACAGCATGAAAATCGGTGCAGTAGTTTTTGAGTTTATCGCGAATAGAAAGAGAGACGCGGCGGAGGACTTTGTTTTATATTATGTAGTTATATTGATTTAAATAGTTTTACTACCATTCTGTGTGAGTATTCCTAATACTATTCTTAGATTAAAGGGATACTAGATTTCAATTACAATTTATTATCGATGACTAGCCTATGACATTGAACTATATCTTCTGATTCTGCCCGTAGGAAAAACCAAATTGTTTTTCCCTTTCGTTGAAACGCTTACTTAATCAGTATATGGACTGATTAAGCAGCTTAGTGTGTATCAATATAACCACCCCTATAGGCCATTGTATGTAACAATGTACCGCTCGATATAAGCTTGTCCCAGGATGCCTATGATTTCATTGAATGAAATTGGTTTTTACAATTTTTGTAACTGTCTAAGAACAGATGTCAATTTTTAAATTTTTACATTTTTTAAAAAAAATCAAGGACTTTATCTTGAAACTGGCGTCTTTCTGGGGTTTACATCTTTTTCTATATATTATTATCTTTGAACTAAATCCTCTTTCGTCGTTTCGTTTCTCCTGTACACTACGCTGTTGACTGTATACAGAAATTGGTTCAGGTTAAACTGTATGCAGTGGGCCCTACTAAATGATTCAAAACCATATTAGTGGGGCAGATTCTGCACTTGTAAATATCTTATGGATGATGAAATTACTGTAAAATTGTGGAGGTGTGTGCGGGTCAACTTTTGATAAGTGACTTGTAAACACTTTTGGAGATATGCATTCTTGGGGATTGTAATAGTATTATAGTGTATAGAGACGCTCGAGACTTTCAATTGTAGGTTCGTCCATAGTAATTATGCTCAAAATTCAGTCTTGCGCCGTCTTCAGAAATCGTACAATGACAAATTTTCCTCGGCAGATTTGTTCTGTTCGTCGTAACTTTCATTCAGGAATAGCATTGGCAACATTCTTGCTGGTTAGCGATTACATTGGTTATGGTTTATATTACTATTTTTTTAGACAGTGAGCACTGTGGCAGTTCTGTGAGTGGTAGGTGATAAACTTATATGTATATATATTAGTGTGTCCCAGGCTATAAGGGCAAAATTTTTTTTTGCGAATGGAGTTACGCATACCCCTTATTTTTTTTCCATTTGACCCTAATGACTTAAATAATAAATATTATGGCGATCGGATAATGATAACCCGTGCCGACTTGATGTCAAACTTTGAATGAAAAGTTAATATGGAAGCCATAGAGAGGTTGTAGAACTTAATACGTATTTCAGTAAATGAAACACTGTTTTACCCGTATATAATATTTATTAAGTATTAATCGTTAAAAGAACATTATTTACTAAATTTTCTTTTTAAGGTTTGCTTTTTGCAATCCGGATATACCTGTCTGTGTTCTTGTACGCAACGTAATAAAAATTGCTTTTGTTCCTCTTCCACAGTAATTAAGCCATGGAAGTCTTGCATTAACTTAACCGCTCTTTCAGCCCTATCGTTAACAGCTCTCAGTGCCAGCACCTTTTTCTTAGCATGTTGAAACAAGGTATTATTCGACCATGAAGCAGGACACTCGTTGAGGAAACTGTCATCAATTTTGAGTCGATTGAATACAGCCTTACTTTTGATTGACACAAAATCATCAATGCTTTTCTCTGAAATTGAAAAAGATAGAAATAAGTTATCTAAGCAAAGTGATAAAAGAAAACAAATATTTTTACTAGTTCTACTAACCGAAAAGTGGGCCACATAGTTCTTCCTTCGATGGGATGTAGCGTTTACCGTAGGCTGATGAGTTTTCTTTGGCTAAGTTAGCAACAATTTTTACTTTTGTTTCCTGATCTACATTATCATCAAATATAGACAAGACAGATACTTTATCTATTAAATACCATAAATGCTGGCAGAACTTCTGTAAAGCTGCTTTTGAGATGCTTTTGTCGATTCTTTCGTAAGCCTTCATGGTCTTCAAAAAGCATAAATCCTGGTATGGTGCCTGTACCGCTAAAGTGCATTGCAACCAAGGCTTCACGTAGGATGTCACGATGAACAGGCACACGTCTAATAGAGCTACCTTGTTCTTGTTCGAAATTTTAAATTGAGAGCTAAGTAAAGTTATTTTCAGTGAATAAATCGCTCTCGCCATCCATCGAGCTTGGTGCATGGCACCTGGAGGCCGAATCTTAAATTTCTTCTCTCTATCTCCGCCGAGAAATATTATTGATAGCTCTATTAATTCACGATAGTCATCTCTAGCAATTTTTTTAATTAATTCAGATTGGTAAAAGTCTAGCAGTTCGTTAATTTCTGAAACATTTAGGCATGCTAGCTTTTCTGAATAACTCTGTATCCTTTCGGGATCAACATTTTTCCAGTTTTCTCAGAACTTTTTAAACAGTGGAATGTCAGGGCTCGTAGTGACTTGGCTAATTTTGGCTTCAAACACACCTTTTAATACCAACTCGTAGACGTGATGGCGGCAAGCAAAAACGAGCATTTCTCTATTCATTTTCTGTTCGAGAAGCACACAGGCACCATTAATACGACCTGTATTGGAAGCAGTGGTATCACAACAGAGAATCTGCACTTTATCTTCAAGATTCCAATCAATCATAGCGTTCCAAACTGCCTGTGCCTGTTCGTTTCCTGAAGAGTTCTCTAATTTTGGCACAGCGATGAGTTGTTCTTTATGATCGTACGAAATAACTATCGGTAAACGTTCTTCTTTAGATTTTCGTGCATCTAAAGCTGGTAAGAGTTTGCCATCCCAGTGGACAGTTACAGTATCCGGTACCTCGTTTTGAAAATCTACTTTTATAGCTTCTGCGCGCTCTTTTCGCTTTTCTGTACGAATTCTTTGAATTGAGGACTTACTTATAGGATATTCGTCAGTGTTATGGTGGGCAAGTTTTCTTGCAAATCCATTATTTCAGATTCAAAAGACGAATTTTCTTGTAGTGGTTCATAAGAAGGTGATGAAGGAGTTAAGGATGACAGATATTTATCACGTCGCTTTTGCTCGTCAATGTTTCTAACGTAGGCCTTTTCCTCCTTTTCGACCAGTTTTTTATCCACTCCAGCTAAGTGACCAGGCCGACCTGGCTCCCTCTGGCGCTGCAGGAAGATCTTATCTTCATTAATCCTCATTAAATTAAGGGTATCGGCGTGTGCAAGATCAAACAAATCATTTAAATTTGAAATAAATTCTCGCCGACGCTGCACAAACACGCCTTGAGTTTTATTTGCATTTTTTTGCAAATCTCTCCAAACTTGGTACAAGTTAACTAGTTTTTTAACACAGTTTGGTAAAGACTTAGTTGGTATACGTGCCTTTTCCCAGCAAATAATGCACTCACTAATAGTAAGATTGGCGCTTTCATTGATACTTAAATTAACTTCTCGAATATTATAGAACAGAACTGCCAGTACCTGTCCATTAGAGGGAAGTTTTGAACCGGTAATTTGATGTTTACGTCCCCTATTAAAAATATCCCCTTTTTAGAACTGCGTAACTCCATTGACATGTTGACAGAATGAAAACAATGCGTTTACTAATCAACAAACAAGCAACAACAAGCACATCAATACGTTGGCTCCCGCGCGCCTTAGTAAACAAGTACCGACATGTTTCGATGCAAGTCGGCACGGGTTGCCGTGGTTCTAAATACGTGAAACTTTATTTATAATAGCTTTGACATCATTGAAACAAAATAAGAGGGTATGTGTTGGAAAAAAAATACTTTTATTTTTTTGGGACACCCTAATATATATGTATGTGTATATGTATATGTATTTATATGTAATATGTGACTTGATTTTATAGTTTGTTTTTTATTTTTTATTTTTTTTCTTCTCATTATTTTTTATTATTCCCATTGTACAAATGTAAAATCCGTAATTGGCTGTTAGGTATGTTTTTATTTTTGTCTATAAATTTTTATATTGAGAGCTGTGGGTTTTGAGATAAATACAAATTTTACATGTTCAGGTGCCATTTTATTTTATATCATCATCATAGAATGTTCACCGCCGTCCTACATTGTGAAAGGAAATATTAATTTCTTTAATAATTTATTTACTCTAATGATTAGTTTAATTATTTACAAAATATACTTATGAAAGAATAAAAAGTAAGTAAATGGTTATATGTCAGCAAAGTTTTGTTTTGCTTTATTATTATTAAATAGGTGCTTGCTTTGCTTTTTTTTATTATTAAAATTTCATTTGATAACCAACACGGCATCTTCAATACATATTGCCATATTCAAATTAATGTGACGTCACATAGCCTGTAACCAGCGGACCATCATGACGCTTCCAATGATATCCTAATTTTTCAAATTATGAACATACGTAATAGTAGTTTAAAAATTATGAGGGGAAAAGGGAAAACCGGTCAAAATCATAACCATCCTTTTGCTTCGCCGTAGTTCACAAAGAGCAGCGATTCATTCGACAGAAATTTGAATGAGGAAGGAATCACATTCAGCAGTATACTGATTTAAATTTATAAATTGATATCTACTTGTGACATAAAGTAGATATGACGTCAGTTTTAATTAGCCATCTGTGGGTGGGCCTTCTTCACTTGGCTTCTTCTTCATAGTGTCGCCTACTACTTAGGAAATCTTTTGCTCATCAAAGTAGGTTTGAATCCTGACACGTTTAAAGTTTTGAACAATTCAACCTAGTTGAGTTCTAAGTCATCAAACCGGTTATTGGTTAAATTTTTTCTTGACTGACTAGATTGTTCAATATTACTAAGTCTAATTAAATTAAATTGAATTAATTACCTAGTCTAATTACTTCTAATTAAATTGGGCTACTGCACGCGTAAGTCTATAAATATATGTATACAATCTGTATATATTTATAGATATAAAAGTATGCTATACCTTTATGGGCTTTGCTTTATAATTTTCTTGTCTCCAATTTTTTTCTAATATCTCTTTCAATTTATTTTAAATATATTTTTTGCGTGACTATATATATGAATAGTATCTAAAAAAACGTAGTGTCATAGGCACTTAAGTACATATGTAGCAAATTAAACATGATGATAAAACGTTGGAACGTCTAGGAGCAAGATAACTTGAAGATAACAACAACATTACTACTTAAATCGATAACAAGAAAATACACGCCATGTCTAGCGACTACTTCATATTACATCTTTTATATACTTTAATTTTCGAATACTACGAGTAAGGTAGGAGAAATCGTTTTTTTCGAATTTCATATACATATTTCAGATATTTTTTTATCATAGTTTATTTAAATTTGATTATGATATATATGTGCCACTTTACATAATCAGAAAACTGATCAATAACTGCAACAAGTAGTTTTGACAGTCCTCTATTGATGTTAACTTTACATTACCTAAAGAATTCTGAAGAGACCGAAACAGCTGAAATTCTGAGGCTGCAACGTCAGCTCTATGTGGTGGATGCATTAACACTTCCAAAGATATTTCACTGCAACTTTTTATTAATAAAATACAAAAAAGTTTCTCCCCGACGTATTATTTTAACTGCTTGTAAATGTAATATCACATTAAAAAACGTATTTAATTATTATTATCTAATTGGACTTTTGGTTATTTTGTAATTGACCAATTAAAATTATTATCCACACAATTATATAGGACAACACACATATCTAATATATTTTTTATTTTAACAGCGATAAATTGTGGTTTTAGATGGGGCTTCATCACCAAATGCATTAAAAAAAAATAGCATTCGATTAATAAAACCAAGAAGTTTTCGATTATAAAAACTTTATTATGCCAGAAACAATGGAAATATTCCAATCCCGATACTTTTAGTGCAGCCCTCGTAATTAAATTATGGTTATTTTTTCAGTCATAAAGAAACAAAATACACTGGTGTGCCAGTTTGCGTCGCCTTTAGACGTTGACACACACGTAAAACCAGAGGTGAGTGTTTATAGCAGTAGTATAGCATTATGGGCACCTCTTATGGCAGCAATAATAGGGAGTGAGAGGTGCCAGAGCGCATTCCTCCATTCTCTCCTTAACCCATTACCGTAAATCTTTAAGGTTGGCATAGCATTTGCTACAACTCGTTGCTTGTGGTTTATAGGTGACGGTAACTTTCAACTGGATAATTTTGAAAAAATAAAATAAAAATAAATAAATAAAACAGTGGCACTCCGGGAGTGTCGACAGAAGTGAAAACTTGAACTATTCCGTATGTAATTTTTTTAAAAGGTCAGGAAAGTACATACTTATATACAGAGGTTTCGGTTACATTACGTTACATTACATTACCTAACAGGTCACGAGTTCAATGGTTTTTTCCCATCTCAAAAATTGTTCTTCTTTATAATTATTTTAAATTAATATCAGCTACATCAATGGTTACGTTACGTTACATAAAATGACAGTGTCGCAAGTTCAATGGCTTTTTCCCATCTCAAAAATGCCCAACGCGCCTAAAGAAGCTTTCACTTCAAAAAACCTGATTATTACTTAAATAAAATAGTTCAATAAGCACAGTTATTTTGATGCCAAGCAAGTAAGCCGTGGACATTATCGTCTGGGATGAGAGTTTATATCATAGCTTGCAAATCGCATGCTGTAATATTTACCAAACACTGAATATCAAGAAGTATTCAAGAAAAACTGATGATACTCGTGTAACTATTTTTAATGATTTTAGACCACAATTTTAGAAGGCAAATATTGGAAACGAAGAGCTGAAGCAGTCATAGCAGAATATAAAAAATGGCGAATGTTTCACATTATGCGACTTCTGGGCAAGGGGGATACCTCTGTCCAGGACACGGTAAGATTTACAATCTAAAACCTATGTTATTTCATATTAAGCATTTTATCTTTTCTGCTTTTTATTGTATCTAGTTAAATAGACTGTTATAAAAATATTAAAAATGTATTTAAAATTGTATATTATTTAAACGTAAGAATACCCTAACGTTTATATCACTTTTCGCCTTCGCCTTTTTAAGTGGACTAAGATACCCTGTGAAGGACTGCGATATAATGTTAACAAAAAATATTGAAAAAGAAAATCTTGTAAAAAGAGAAATGTCAGTGCACAGCAGAGTAACTACTGATGAATGGTGTTGTGTGCATCCAGATTTTGGACATGGACACGGTGGAGTCAATTTCTCAATGCAGCGACTTAGCGGGGAACATGCTCACCGACGAAGACTACCTCAACTTCATGAGTGACACTCTTTTCTCGACCATCACCAATCACCAGCCATTCGCCTTTCCTGACCCAAGGGAGATTGGTGAGTTTCATTCTATTCCATGTACTGCAGTCATTTTTCACGTTTGGATTTTTCCGGTAATAATTAGGGCGGCTGGTAGTTCATCTGGCCTTTTGATGAAAGTTGGCTTTGGACTCTTTATTGTGAAGATAAGGATAAATCTTTATAATGATTGTCTTGTGAGACGGTTAGGCCTGATCCTGAGGGTGTTATGTCTCCTTGGAATTTCCTATTTCCCCAGTCTAGGTTCTTTCATATTGTACCTCAGGCCAGATCCGTTTAGTACTAATAGCAATTTTGGTTAGTTACGAACAATTAGCTTTTGTCTGCGAATTCATCAGTATATCTTTATCAATTATTACAAAATTGTATATATTTTAGGTTCGAATAAACTTAATGATTAATCTGATGTTTAGGGCGTTTAACCCGTAGTTTAGCGATGATGATCAACAAAATATTATTAAACGGCTGTTTAAATTTTAAACAGCTGTTTAAAACTAACCGTCTGTTGGTGAACTCGAGCCTAAGTGGTTTTTTATACAATTTCACACCCCCATAAGGTACACTTGTTTTCCATTATTATTTTAATTGAGAAATGGAAGAGTTAAATTTATTTCTGTATTTTAAGAAATGTTTAAAAAGGAAAGAATGCATTGCAATTGTTATTTCAGCAAGAGGTGCGAGCTTAGCAGATTTCATTCAGCCAAGTTTGGGTCCCCTGCAACCAAATCTTGACGATTTTATGGATACACTGGAACCGTTTCAAGGTAACTTCAAGTGACGCACATTGTTTGTAGAATGGTTAGACGATCTCTAATAAGACGAATATTGTTTAGAGCTATTGTCTACGGCGCGATTGCCGCCGGTGCCTGAGGAGAGCGCGTTGCAGTCCGAAGAGCAACTGTTCCGACCCGGGGACGCCTACGTTGCCGACGCCACTGCCGTTTACTCCGACCACTTGCCAATGCACGGTAATACCTCGGCATACTCTAATGGTAGCCCCCACACACGTATCGATATACTTGCACAAGTATACACAGTAAAGTGTGTGGGAAAAAAAATGTATGGTACCCGCTCCAATAGACATGATATATATTTATCATTTGAAAGATATTGTTATGGACATCAAAGAGCATTAAGGTGTTTGGGCTCAATAGCTTGTTTCCCATGTGAATATTGCTCCATATCTTTTGTTTTTTTTTTTTCTTAAATTCAAGGTACAAACAATAATACTCAAATGATATCTATGCCGGAGCAACCGATAAAGAACGAACAGATGCAAATGTATGACAACGGGAGAATCTACGTGCAGTCCGACATTCACAGTAATATGATGAACACGCAAGAGATGATGCCGACGTATCCGTCGAACAGTTACGAGCGGCCTGCGGCACACGAACAGATGCACACGAACATGTACCCAGCCAAGTCCACACGAATGCAGTACGTCAGTACACCCAAAATCGTCGCTCAGCAAGACACCGCCTACCCTAAATACACACCTGCAGGTTTGTATGCGTTCCATTGAATTATAATATAATGCTTACTGCTCATTTCGATCTAGGGATTTCGTTGTCATCATTCATCCTCTCAGACGTAAGTTGGAAAGTCACATTTTTTCAAATATACCTAATGTATAAAGTCTGCCTTTATGAAAAATGAAATATTAAAAAAAATGAAACATTAAAACGACATCTCGAAAATATTGTCGTACTTGTGTTGTTGCCGATGGATTATGATCATGATCCGTTATCTCAAAATTTTATGAGATAGCTCTATATGAATGTGAATATCATATAGACATCCAATAGTAATAATAATACAATTATTGTGACGATTTTAAGTTCACGTCGGCGTAAAAAATAAATTATACCGAACGCAGCTCGGACGCCTAGGTCCATATTTACAATATTTTTATTATAAGTTGGCATAAATAAATTTGTGAAAATGTCTCAGTTAGCATAATGTAATTTTCAGCAGCGATACCGCCATCGCAGACGGCGCCAGAGACTGTGTCTCTGCTCCAGCAGCCCGTTCAGAATCCAAAATATGCATCAACAATAACTATACAAGGTCGGAGCGCATACAGAGAGAAACCTAGACCGCGGCTCACTCAGTACTCGAACCAACTACCGAACCACTACCAGGGCTATGGGCAATCGCAGCCCGCTGCGCCTGTGCAGTCGTCCCACCAGATGCAGTACCTGCAGCCCAACACAGTCTCTAAGCTCCTCCCCAGCCAAACTAACACGAGACCTTTCAAAATGCCCTCCCCACCGTTGACCGTTGCTGCACAACAGGTGAGAACAATTACTTTTTAACCCCCGACGACCGACGCAAAAAGTGGGTGTTATAAGTTTGACGTGTGTCTGTCTGTTGTATGGATCGATTTTAATCCTACATTGTTGATCGATTTTTGTTTGAAAGTTGAAGTGATCGATATCGTTCTTGGCTATAATTTAAACTTCTACCCCCCGACTTTCTATTGGTCGGGGGTTGGTTTATAATTTTTAAATATAATATGTAGCTTGTTTATGATATAACAGGTATGGTTTATAATAGTTCAGACTTAACATGTCTTCGAAGACTGTTAGACATGTTCCTTCTCTATTTTAGCAAATAGTGGTTATTTTAATCGACATTAGAAATTGAAAAACAAAGGTGCAGGCTCTGTCGGAAAGCTGCATCTGACCTGGTGAACCTTTTTTCCAATGGTCTAACTCAGCTGCTTCCCATAGTTATCAAGGTTATCAAGAGTGCTACGAACGGTTTGGATGCATAGCTTGTCACGTTAAAAATTGTTTGGAACGGTCTTAAGGGTCTAATGTGAGGTTATGTGTCGCAATTGGAGGTGAGCGGTCCGAACAGCGGTGGCGTCGTTCGCGGCAAGGAGCAATTCCGGTCTCACAGCTTGCCGCTTGGCTCGCAGCTCAACCCTGACTGGTCGGTGTCAGCGCCCGCCGCGCCCCCACCCGCCGCCCCTGTACTCCGGAATACTGCCAGGGTAATTTCTCATCCAAATCTCTATCAGTCTATGCTTACATATTTTATAAAACAAATCCTCCGTCCTCCGCCGCGTCTGTCTGTATGTAAGTTCTATATAAAGGATTTTCATGCCGTTTTTATCTATCAACAGAGTGATTTCTGAGGAATAATACAGGTATATAATTGGTTAAGGTTTTGTGTAAATTGGTTTGAAATATGACGATGATTGTTGTCTGAAGCCTTACGGGTTTATCACCAAGCAGTTCTACCCTAATCTGATAGATGTCGTGTGACCAAGACCACTTCACTGTCGCTTCACCTAAGACGAAGTCGCGGGCACCAGCTAGTTACATATAAATGATGTCCCACTTTCTGGGCCTACGTCCTATACCTCTACGGATATAAGGAAGTATGGGCTATAGTCAGTATTATAGTTATGTTTTCTTGTCACTTTTTCCTTCACTGTTAAGTCGTTATTTTTCCATACAAATGTTAAGATAATTTTAAATCGTTCAATATGAAATGCTGTGTTGTCACAATTCGGTCGGATAGGCGAACACACTAATCGTTTGCAGTCCATCCTTTTGTGTTAATAAAGCTATTTAGTGACTACCACTCTATGTAGCATGTAGTTATAAGCGAACATTGACCTCTAATAAGAGATATGGTGAAATTAGAGTCGCGAGTCGACTCCGAGCGCTATTCGCATCCGTTCGCGATCTACGTCGAGTGGCGGGGGTTCTGCCGGAGGAGCCGCGGGGACCGAAAGCGCAACGGGACCGGGGCCTGTCCGTCGACCCCCGCCCCTTAACAGCGTCGCTTCGGAACCAGCCCTGCCGCAGGCCACCGTCATGCTGGCAAGGCTGCTCTCCTCTCCGCATTGTAAGCTTTGCATCGTACACCTTTCAGAATTCGCATTCAGATAGTACTGATATTTCAGTGACATATGTATGTTAAATTCCAGCTCAAAGCATGTTCAAGCTGAATAGTAACAGCGAGGAGGTCGGAGCATGCGCGAGCGCCGAGCCCACTAGGTCGCCCGTCCTCAGAGGCCAGCCTTCGCCCATCGGCAGCGACGTCATGTCGCCCCATCACGTTAGTCATTTCCATTACTCGGACTCTCTTTTGTATGGTGCCCGAACAGCGTCCTCACAAGGTCTCTTAGTCCTACTAATGCGCTCATATAAATAAATTGAAACTAAATAAAGCACTTATTAAAGTTCGTACTAGATTCTATGTTCTCATTTAAACTTCTTCAGGCTTATATTCTCAATAAAAATAATATGATCACTATCTGCAATCGCAAAAATCTCTAATCTAAGTTTATACAAGTTTCTTCGAATTGCAACGACTAGTTTATGTTAAATAACGGTAATTTCCATAGTGGAATATTATTTTAAGGAATTAAAATGTAATTAAATCACTCTCAAGTCACGTAACAACGAACAACAATCAAAGTGCATTACGTCAGGAAACATTACCGAATGACTCCCCCTTCCGTCGCAATCCCGCAGTCAGTCCCAAACATATTTGTCACGTGAGACGTGTGTGCGCGCAGTCGCTGTCGCCGCCGCAGTCGCCCGGGTCTCCGCGCTCGGGCTCGCCGCGTCGCACGCACATCCACGCGGAGCAGAAGCGCCGCTACAACATCAAGAACGGCTTCGACACCCTGCAGCACCTCATCCCGCACCTCAACGCCAACCCCGCCGCCAAGGTATACAAACACAGATTTCCTAAGCCAGTTGCTGGTAACTCTAAATAAACAAATAAAAAAATCAATTAACACATTTATGACGGAGCATCACTTGAGAACAGCAAGGCCATTTTCGCTGATTTTTTTTTTCTGTTCGCAATTGTTAGGACAAGGATTATATGAAAGTTTTTTTTTTTAATCCACTGTATGAGACGGAAATTTGGATGGTATTTTTATATGAAAATACCTGACCGATTTTGATGAATTTTTTTGTGTGTATTTAGGTGATTCACAATCGGATTCGATAGGTGGCGCTGCAATCAGGTTACGGATTTTTTTTTAGAGTTCGGGAAGAATCGACAGTCCACTGGGTCCGTTAGCTAATAATAAAAAAAAAATAAACCTAGACACATGGCATCTTATGTTAGTTCCATTATCATAACAATTTTGTTTAAACTCTTATAAATAGTTTGTTACAATTTCAGAAACTAATCCATTTGTCTATATTGGTTACAGATCAGTAAAGCGGCTATGTTGCAAAAGGGAGCAGAATACATAAAGCAGTTGAAAGCCGAGAGGAATCAGGTGAAAGAGGAGATGGAGAGTCTGCGGCAACAGATCGAACGGCTCAACAATTCTATATCGTGAGTATGCATTCTGTTCTACATTGTAAGGAATATTGTTTCATGTAATATGAACTAACCTAATGTGCAACAGTGAATAGAAAATCTTCTTCCATCGGACATTCAGACGTACGGCTTGTCACCATCCACATCTTGTCAAAATACCTCTTTTTCGGTCCAAGTGTTGGAAAACATCCTTTATAATGCGCACTGCCAAGGATTGGAACTCCTTGCCGGCGTCTGTGTTTCCGAGCTCATATAATCCAAATCTTTTCAAAGTTCAAGTTCGGGTGAGCTCGCTCCATCATAGGTCTCATCTTCACCATACGGTTAGATGCTGGCCAAAAGCAAACCTTTTTTAATATTAAAAAAAAGTCTTAATTTTTGAATTAAATTCATAAATTACAATGTATTTGCAGGAACTTCCACTCGATGTTGCCGGCGACGGGCGCGCCCGTGTCGCGAGCGCGCGCCAGTCGCCTGCGCGAGATGTTCGCGCGACACGTCGCCTCGCGCAGCATACACAACTGGAAGTACTGGCTCGTATCCTTTACAGAACCACCAATTCATTGTACATAGCACTGATCACACACCTAATAAACAATCAAAACAAAAGAAATTAAACAGTCAGTTGACTCCGTACAGCGCCGCCGTGACTCAAGTTGCACGAGTTTAAGATCGTTAATAATACGAATCGTAATCGCTTAGTCTCAAATACAATTTGACCTAACATACGGTTTGAAAAAAAATATAGTACTTACTTTGAAAATGTCTTGTAAAAAAACACCAGTACGTCAGAAAAATGTACTTTTTGCGTAGTTTGTTCAAAAGGCAGCTATTTAGATAATATATTTAACTCTCCAAAAAGTCAATCTCGTTATGAGGAATTTTGTGAAAAAAAAAACATAGTCTAAAAAATAACGTTATAGAACAAATATCTCGAACACATCGCAGAATATAAAATATAATAATCTTTAATAAGGTCGAATGTATAAAAGTGTGATGATTAAAAAAATTATATTCCTATAAACAACATAATGAGGATTCTAAAATGACACTACAGTACAAGACTATGTGCAAGCATTGTATACGCACTTACGGAATTTGATTTTAGTGAAGGGCTTACTTGTCGAAAGCTTTCCTTAGCGTTGGGCACAGTTTAGCGTTGTGTGCGCGACGCTGGTGGAGTCGTTCAGCGCGTGCGTGTCTTGCAGCAGCGGAGCCGACCTCGTGCGCACCACTCTCTTGTGGGCAGAGCAACATTGCTCGCTCGTCGAACTCAGGCCAGGTTCATATTTTACTCACTCAGTTATAACTAAGAACTGGTTCTATTTGTTTGGGAGCTACGATTTCACAGACAGAGAGACACGTCAAACTTAACACTCCGTTTTTTCGTCTGATGTCGGGGTGTAATGAATATGAGTAATTAGTTTATAAATAAGAGTGTGTGGTTGTGTCGTCAGCGGTGCTGAATTCGCTGCGCGTGCTGTGCACGACGACGGACATTCTGACGAATCCGGAACGTCTGCCGGAGGAGGCTCGCGCCGCTGCCACCGCCGCAGCCTCCATCAAGACGGAGCCCTCGTAGCGTCCTGCGCCCGCTTCGACTATCGACACTTCCACTATCAAACAACGACCTACAATTCTTTTCCCTCCACACCCACGACTAATTCCTCATTGTTTACAATTGAGTTGCCACTGTCCAGTTTTTTTATAGCTTAAGTTATCAACAATATTTACAACATTTTTTACTGGATTGTTTATTTAAGATATCAGAGTATGTTTTTAAGGTACATACAATGAAAAATAAAAAATACAAAACTGGACAGTAGCAGAATTGAATTTTAGACCCCTCAATTTCAGAATACAATTTTAATTGTAAGAGTAACTACATTTTTTCAGCTCAATTCGGCTTTTGTACATATTATAGAAAAAATAATACAGTGTTGTACGAAAAACCGTACGCTTTCATTCAGTTGAAAGGATCTTTATACAGAACTGGTTTTATTTTTCTATGGACAGAAGCTGAATTCAGCTGAATAAATTTAATTACTACTAAATGTATGCATTTAAAAGACTAAAGAAACATGCGTGTTTTAATAAAATGACGATTGTAACACACGCTCAACACATGCTAAAATTGAACTTCAAAAATTTTCGCAGGCTATACATATAAAAATGAAAAAAAAAAAAATATAATTACTCCCTAAACCCGAAAATTACGAGACGAAATCCGTAACACAATAGATTATAAAATAATAACCCAACCGAAGGGTCGAGATATCCTTGTATTTCTATACCTTAGATTTCCATTCTCTAGTCACAATCACATAAAAATATTCGCCATATTCGTAATTTTAGAAAGGACTCGTCTGTGAGTAATTGTAGGTTGTTATTGTTAGTCTGCCATACAGAAGATCTTGTTTTAAATAACATGTTTAAAAATATGTTTTTTAAAATCCCACATAAGTGTTTTTATTAGTCGTTTGGCGACATTGATAACAAGTGTCACTTGTTATTCGGGCGCAGCTATTGCTCGATCCAAGTTGTCCGTTGTCACACATCTTCTTTTAATGATAATAAAACGTGAATGGGAATGGCGACATTGCGAGCGTTATCAGATCAGTTCTTTTCCTTAGACGAACGTCGTTATTAAGCGATAGTAACAATACGAAAGAAAATATTACTAACAAAATCAACAAGGTACCGCGTCATATAAATACATTACTATACACTTAATTTTTATTATTTTGATAATGTGTTAAACATTTTCTCCACAATTTCCAATTACAAGTTTCCGCTGAAAAATCAAACAAAAATCGTAATTTAAAAAAAAAAAACTTAAAAACCATCAAATAGCAATCAGTAAATGTTCTCATAAATTATATTAGACTAATTACATTATTCAATTGTTATTTAAGTCTCTATCTTCTTGCTAACTTCACTTCTTCACAATCCCTATAGCATTCGTTATGCATACCACATATCTAATATATAAAATGATAATAAAATAGCACAAAAATATTGTTTTTCTATGTGTTTATTGATTTTCTGATGAATCGGCACTATTGTAATCGATTACGTCACGAGAGGCTTAAACACAATCAAGATTGAATGTTCAAAATGCTTTTCAACCACTTGTTAACCAATTATTCTATTTCATTGCAAACATTAAAAAGTTGTACCTTGGTAATTTTGTTTTGTTATAAGTCAATCAATAAGGAAGAGATGTTATGTATTTTTAATTTTATGTACTTATCTATTAAACATTTTAGAAAACAAACATGTTTAATAATAAATAATAATATCATGTTATTAGGATACTAATAAATCTTAAGCTCGCCTTTGACAGTTGAATATCGACATTGTCATTTTCGTTTTAGGACCTATCAATGCATTTTATATATTTTATTCACTTCTTGCGGTGTGATACCACTTCTTCCCGGATCGAGCCTATTGAGATTTACCCATAAGACGTTGTTATTGTAGCGAATTCACACAAGATGTCTTGTGTGAAATGTATGGTACGAATTTATATTTTCTATCTCTGTCTTATGATATATTTGTATATGTACTTTTGAAATTGTTGTACTTGAAAATAATATTACGGGTAGAGAGGCGTATGTAATTTGTATATAATGTTGTTGTGCAAACCTCCTTAATTAGATATAGAGGACATTCAAATTATTGAAACAGATTGGAAGTAATTCTTTCATTATATATTTGTTAAGTCAACTCCTGCAGGGTAGGCAGCGCACTAGCACTCCCCTTGGTGTCGCTTGTATCCCTAGGCGGCAGTAACCACCTACCATCAAGTGAGCCGCCAGTTAGTCTGCCACCTTTATGTTATAAAAAAAAAGTACATAAGTACAGATTTTTGATCGGAATAGTAAAAACGCAGGCTTTCCTAGCCTATACTCTCATTTTTTAATAAATGTCAATTGGATCATGCACAGTTGACTCGCTATTTTCTTAATCCGGACAGACTATAGAGTCAAATTATTTAAGATTTGTCACAGAACTACGAACTAGTATGAGGTTTTTACATAGCATGTGACAAAGTATATTTTGGCTGTTGAATTTTTATAACGCACAACTTGAATGTAAAATATATATGTATATATATATATTAATATAGCCGCTCAGTGTAACTGTAATGTCAAATGAAATGATAATTTAATTGTTATGACTATGGATGAGGATGTTGGGCTCTCAAAAACCACTCACGTTTTTAATCTGTTTGCCCCACCGTTCCCAACTCGTTTTTCTTGCTAAAAGTCGTGCCCGCTCTTAAATGTCTTAGTGGCATCGACCACCAGCTATTTCCTCTTCACCCCGTCCTCAGCTTTTCTCAAAGCCTTCGCAACTGTAAGGCCTGTAAGAGTAACAACCTTCCACATGACCTCTTGCCATCCACTCTTCCAACCACTTCCAGCTTCTCCAAGTGTTTCGGTTCTCTGCGGACTAAATGCCTTAAATTTTGTAGGTATAGAGTCTTGAGAGGCCAATATTCTATTCCACTATTAAAATACCTATAATGTGCCTAAACGGTGTGCCTTGTGCTTATATGATAAAATCACAGTTTACCAAAGATTACACAAATTATGAAAACTGCAATTTGCGCGCCGTCCTCTCGCTTGTCGTTTGAATACCAAGTAGGTGTTAAGAATATAAAGAATTTAATGGAAATGTCGAGATTTATTTTAGACTTGTAAGTATATTGACATAAGTATTTTTAAGTGAAATATTTTTGTATAAATTGTGCGATGGCACAAATGTTTTTATATGGTTATTATACCAAATTGGTGCCAACGTAAAATTGTTATAATTTGTTATGTAGTGATTTAATTCTATCGACGTGTCGTCGAGTGACGTCGCACGACGCCATTATGTGCACTTGTTGTTCTATTGGAAATACAAATAGAAATAAAAACAACTCTTTCATTTTTATATTATAATATGTTTATTTATTTATGTCATATAAAACCCATTATTACACTTTATAAATAATAGCATACAAACTTCTTGTAAATTTAAAAATTGGCTTATATAAATAGTCAAAATCATTCATGTCAATTTACTATAGTATTTGATTTTGCGAGAACAGTTGACAAACAAATGAAACAAACCACCATTTTTGTTTTTCTCGTACGTGTATTCGTCAAATGCAAATACTATAGTTATATGTAAAATGCATACAGAATTGTCTTATGGCGTATTCAGTCTTATATAAATACGTATATTATGATAATATACACATATGAAAATATATAGAACATGAGCTCAATTGTGGTTCAGACGAGAGAGACGCGACGCAGGACGCGCGAGTAGCGTCGCTACCGAACCTTGCTCAACTACGCGTCCGCTTTCCATCACCACTCCGCGATCGAAGCCGCGTATAGACGACACGCGGTGCTGTATAAAACAACATAAAATACTATAATAAATCAACACGTCCCGGTTTTGGCAGATTCAAGTTAGGGGAACGGAGTAATGCTCTTTCCATTAGTGAAAACCGCATGAAAGTCCGTTAAGTAGTTTTTGATTATAACCAGCCATAGAGCCCTAAGTACGAGAATGGAACATTATCTCTGTAATATTACAATTGAAAACTCAACTCTTTATCAATCTTATTAACTTTTTTGTTTTTATATGTTGTGAATCTTTCGATATTATTTTACCTATCCTGATTTTCAGTTTCTTAGAAGATTGTTTATCTTCCTCATATATGCAGGTTCGCTTACAACGTTTTTCTTGACCATTAGAGAAAATGATCACGAAATCGAAGACTTAAAGTTGCAGGCCAATCCAGGATATGTATATACGTTCTGGGGGGCTCTCATTAAATTTTTTATACTTGGTGTAACAAAGAACGGGGGGGCATTTTACCGTTACAATACAATTGTACAACAAGCAATCGCCATACAGAAAAATAGACACAAAAGTATAAAAGTTGCGTAACGCGGGCAGTACTTACAGCGACGGTGATGATGGTGATGTTGGGAGCTATGTTGGCGAAGGCCGCGAGAAGAGCGCGTTCGGCGTTGGCGTCGAGCGCGGCGGCCGGTTCGTCGAGTAGAAGCGCGCAGGCAGTTCGCGCGTGCAGAGCCGCCCTTGCCGCACACGCGCGCGCTGCGCGACCGCCTCGCCAAGCGCACTTCGCTCGCCCCACGCCACACTCTGTCAGTAACTTGAGATCATTAAGGCGCCACCATACGAGTACAACTTGCATTAGAAAATTACAACGCAAATATCAAAGTATTCAGAAGTATCGTTTGTACATTCTAAATGTTTCTGGGAAATAAAAAGTTGATTAATTGATTTATATTTACAGTAAAGCAGTAAATGTAGTTTCTAAGCACATACACATATACCTAGAGCCGCATTTGTCATCTCTCTTATGGTTACAATACAAATATATTCAGAAAAGTTATGTCTCCGAGATTTCTCTGTTTATTTTAAATAAATAAATAGAGATTAATATCTATTCAAAGTAAAACAGATTTTATGAAGGATTTTTTTTTTTCGGAATATTCTAAAAAATGCGTATCTATAAATTAGCAAATTACCTAGTCCAGCGGACTGAGCGGTGACGAAATCATGTAAACCGACAGCCTTCAGGCAGCGCCATATCTCGTCGTCAGTGTGCACGGCTAATGGGTCGAGATTCTCTCGCAGCGTTCCCGAGAACAAGACGGGCTCCTGTGGGAGAAGCACGAGCCGGTGCCGCAACGCCCGTAGAGGCACTTGCCTCGCATCCAGTCCATCTACCACGATGCGCCCCTCGCACACCGTTGTCGCGCCCACACAAGACAGGAGCAATGTGGATTTGCCACTACCGCTTCTTCCGCATATAGCTACCTGAAATGTTACAATTAAAAGAATTACCAATATTTACCCTCAACCTCAATACCTACAAATAAATAATTTGCATAATCTTAAATATAAAAATTACGTATCACATGTTCCTCCGCGATGAACTCCTAAACTACTGAACCGATTTTGATCAAACTTTGTAACTATATGTATTCGGTCCAACTTAAAATATAGGATAGTTTTCATTTTAAACCCGGGTGAAGCCGGGAGCGGGCCACTATGTGGCCCATATAAACAAAATGAGCGGTTTGTCTGTGTCTCTGTATTATCTACCTATCTCTCTCTATATTCTTTACAAATTGATATATGTATGTATATAATATTAGTAGGAAAGTGGTGATTTAAAAATGTAAACATATTATACCTTTTCTGCTGGCAATATAGAAATGTTAATATTTTTGAGAATAACTGATGATCCAGGTTCGTGTTGGACGTCTACGTTTTCAAAATCTATTTTGCCAGTTCTTTCCCATTCTGCGGGGACTTGACCTATAGGGAAATAAAGTATATACAATGAAAAAGCAATAGATTTAGATACTTATGTATTAGAATCACAGACTTACAATAGCAGACGTACTAGTTACGCTCACAGAGAACTTTACTTATACTTACTTGAAGTCAATAATACATTTAGTAGGTACTTCAGGTTCTTTGTTTTGTATAATATATTATAAAATAAATTTTAATTAACAAAAAGTAACAAGCACATTGTCTAGCTTGAAAATAATGAATAATGAAAGTTATAGGAAGCTAATTTGTCAAACAGATCAAAAAGAGGGCCCTAACTACCGCGGATTATCGAAGTGGATTGGAACCAATACACACCGTGTCAAGAACCAGCCTTATATCTGTTATTTTTAAAAGTATAAATATTACCTACTAATATCTTTTCTTTTCTTCATGGAACCTACTCTGCCAAATAAAGCGTCATATAAGAGGTGTTAAATAAATACGGTTGTAGTGAATGACATCTCTTAAAAGACATCTGCTACTGTTAAGGCTGTGGGAGGCAAGGATTTTTGTTATAATTTGACTAATTACAATATTCCCTGTAGTCTTCCTGCGGTGTGTTAGCGTCGGCGACTACACGTTCGAGCGCCGCTAGATGTAGGTCGAGATCTGCTCTGCACTTGGCCAGGTGCGAGAGGTACGCGGGCAGCAGAAGGGCGTAAGCGCCAGCTAGTCCCGCAGTCGCGCCTCTTCCACCCTCCCCAGCCCCGCACACCACAGCGCACACGCATGCACACACACACGCCGCACCAACTAAGTCCTCAACAAATAAATACAACAGTGATGAAACAAAATTCCCACTTACTGAAATACGAAATAGATGAAATCATGAAGACGATTTTGCACCGACTACTTAAAGCTTCCGGAACTGATCACTTATAGGTATTAAGTTTTAAACCTACTTATATAAATGTTTCGCAATTTGTGATGCAATCGATTTACAAATAATAGACTGCCATCTAGTAAACAGTATTGAAATAAATGTACCTACACATTTCCTTTAGACATTCTATGAAAAGAAAAATAAAGGTAATAAAAAAAAAATAAAAAAAAATAGGTTTAAAAGAACTGTGTGAGTTTACCTACAGTAAACTTGCTAATCCTGGATTTCAGACATTTTAGGACTAATGCAAATCGATATTTAGGTGTAAATGTATAACTGTTGTATAAGTATAAAGAAAAAATTAATCAGTATAATATTGTAAACAGTAGTTGCCTTTAACCCCTGGGAATATTTTTTTCTATTTTTTCTATATGTAGGTAAATCCAGATCGCATCAAATTATTGTTATCTATGAGAGAAGTGTGTGGATTTTTCCTAAATTTTTCATTGAAAATTATAGCTGTGTAACCATTGTGAGTCCGAGCCATCTGTTTGTTGCGTTGAGCACTAAGAGCGCATTGTGATTGTCATCAAGTCGTGCGCAGAAGGCCGCACGCATGCGACGTTGCAGCCGCCCTGCGCGCACCACTCCGCCCCCCGTACACGTCTCCGCCGACAAAGATACCACTGTCGCTGCGCTACGAGCTTCTACAGTTTGTAGACCTCTGAAACATGATGTTTATTTATAACTATAAGTAATAAATCATAACCATATGTGGAAATCCATACATAAATATTCATAAAATATAAAATTCACGAACGAAATAAATAATACTTTTCAAATTACACTTTACCTGGCGTTTTGTAAGTAAATTGATTGTAAGAAGAAGTATAACGCTACTGCCGGTAGCACCGCAAGGGCGGTCCAGGGTGCCACTACGACGTTTACCAATGTCGCTGCCACGCAAAGCAGCCCAAGTTGCGCCCATCGACTTAAGGCTATTGGTATTTTCTAAAACACACATTCCAACATTAAGTCAGTTTAAACGAGTAAATTGAAAAAATGTATTGTTCCAGATAATTACAAAATTTATCGAAATTCATAAAGTAATTTAAGAAAAGATGCAATAAGTAAGTAACTTAACCTAACCTAACAATTTTATAGGCTGTTTGCACTTCATAAGATTTAGGTTATACCTTGTCGATGACATGTATATCAGATGAAAAGCGATGCAGCGCTAGACCCGTAGGTGTGACCCGATGATGGTGCAGTGGGGCGTGTAACACGGCGTGCAATAAACGCTCGTGCAATACCCGCCTTGCGGCCGCTCCGCCACGAGCGCTTGCCGCCTGTGCCATACCCGCTGCGCACACGCCGCAGACGCTCCACGCGGCGTATACTCTCACGCTGTTCCACATCTAAGCAAAGATTAATAATAAAAATAAAATAGGTTAGCGATTATTATTTGTTTACACACTAGTTGGTGTCCGTGACTTCGTCTGCCTTGACAAATGAAAACTTACTGTAGGTAATACCTAAATAACGCCCGACATCTTTATCTCTGTGACGATGGTGGCGCCACCAAGGCGTGGTGAATGTAATCTGTTCAAAATAAAATACCTGTTCGTTATTGAGAGGTGTGTTCGCGTTCTGAGTAGTAATGTAGGCAAGCCAGCAGTCCGCAGTTAATGCCAACGCTTGCGCTGTGCTCGCCGCTGCCCAAAACGCAGCACACCACCACCCACACGCTCGTCCGTATGACAACCATATTGAATGCTTAACACAAACAAAAGATATCCATATAAACATGGTATATAATAATAACTATGGTATCTAGGTTCGTCTCTACTTCATTAATGTTGTGTATTTTCCTTACAAGGTATAAGTGTACCGCTACTGTAGCTCCTGATAACGTGTTATGCGTCACAATCTTTTCGCGAACCCGCCCATCTATGGGTCGTTGCATAAGTCGTTGGGTATAGTAGGAGTTCGGCATAATCCTGCAATAGCCCTTTCGCTGGCAGGCTTCCATGAGGAATTCCCAACGTTAAAAAAGGAGTACAGAATGTTTTACTTTGCCTGCAGCAAGCGATTACACTTAGAGTAGCTGATGATTGTATAAAAATATTATTATTGTTAATATTTCATGCAACAAAGAGAATATAACAAACCTCACTGGCGTTCTCAGTCGGTTCGTTTGGAGGACTTTCTTTGTTGATGTTCACAGTTGTTTCAACTCCATTGGATGTTAAAGAGATGCAAGTTGCATCCAACACGGACTCTTCCCCGTTCACTGCAAATAAAAATATGCTAAATATATTAACGTTATCATGGGTCTTTCACAGTGCTTTCTAACATACGATTTTCCTTATGGGGTTTCAACACAATAACTACATATTTTCAAACACAAATGTATATGTAAAAGTACATATTTTTAAAGTGCAATGTGTTGGGCAGCTCAGTTAGTGTAATAAGTGTGTTACAGTTTATTACAATGTTTTTGCAAAAAAAGACAGGTTCTGTATGATATGAACCAAATGAAACCCACCTCGTTGAGTAATATGTTGACACTGTTTGCATCTGTGAAAGTAAGTTGATTGACCCACATAAATAATTTACCTACGCAAAAAACAACTGAGAAATGTGAAATAACAGCATATGTGTGCTATTGTGTTTCAATGAGTGCGTACCTAGTATATTTTTTAAATAAAAAATAATTACGCAAACTGAAGACATTTGACGTCATAAGAAGGTAAATAAATATTAAAAATATAGATTTAAAATCTACGGTTTATATTGTTATGAAATGATATTATTATTTTTATCTTACCATTATTATGGTTTCCTTCTAAAGAACCTTCGGAATCCGCAGAAATCAAACGACGTATTGTTCTCGGAGTCCATCTGTTGTTAGTTTAATGTTATTAGGCATAAATAACTCAATTTGTTATATGGTATGAAACTAAAATGAATTAATGTTACCTAGTTAGTGTACGATGGGTGCGCGGGCGCAGAAAACGACGCAGTAAACTGGCCTCTCGTCTCAGGGTCGTGTTAGATGCATCTGCACTGACTGCACGACGTAGGTCGCGTTGCCATCTGCCAACATCTTTTCTTATCAGGTGAAAGTTTCCATGAGATAGATATTTGTTTATTTGAACAAGCGTTATTGAACAAGCGTCCGCGTAGTTTCTTAGCGGGGAGATGCGGAGTGAGCCGAGTGAGGTAAGGTCACATAACTGTAAGGTGTGGCTACAAAATTGTTTAATGTACATTTTAAGGTTTCGACACGTAACTATCTGACCCAGAAAAGGCAGACAGTGTGACATCAACGGAACGACGGTACCTAGTTGCAATGTGTGGGTAAATCAGAAGATTGCCAGCGGATTTCTCTGCGTCGGATATGTAGCGCGAAGTCTACAATCAAGGTACTACTTAAATAAAACATTTTTACTTGGAGTTTTGCATCCTTAGTGGCGGCGTTGATAATTGTCTGGACAGCGTAGGACGTGTTCTCATTGTGGTCCGTCGCCAACTTCCAGCGGCTCGCGTTGGCACTTCCGCAAGAAGATGCACCCCAGTAGCTTCACTAATGCCAATCTGAAATAAGTAAGAAACGATATATTTTCTGAAAAACAAATCACTACAATTATTATGGTAGTGCATCTGGCGGCATCATCTTACAGAGGAGCACGGTGAAATAACAGCAAGTGTGCTGTTGTGTTTCGGTGAGTGAGTAAGAGATGTCAGAGCACATTTCCTTATCACTTCTTAATTCTTTATCCTTAATCCTACTATGGTCAGCAGTGCACTTGCATGGCAACCACCTACCATCAAGTGGACTTTCAACCTGTCTGACGACCTTTACATAAAAGAAACATCAATAGTAGACTATTTACCAAAGTGTCGTCCAAAGAGGAATTTTGGAGATTGGCACGCTTAAGCGCCCTCGACAGTTGGGAGCGTTCTCTTATAGTTCCACCAGGTGGCCCGACGCCACTCCGCGCTGCTGCAGCCCGAGCTTCTGCTGCCAGCGTTGCCCAGTGACCGAGCACTCCGTCTCCTCTGCATCTGCCGAATCCGCTTATTCTTCCATTTTCCATGACTATAACCTACAAACATTTATCATATGTAGATCTCGTTTATGGTCGTAATATTTTTTAAATTGGAATAGTTTTCTTTTTGCCATTTTTTGTTGTTTTTTAATACCTGTTGTTTTATCATACTGCCTCTAGTTGGGTGTACTATCATACTAGCTTTTTTGCTAATAAAACACAAAAAATAATTGAAAATACCACTTTTGGTGGGGTCGTTGAACGCCACTAAATAATTTACCTAGTATGGTTTCCAGATGTTCATACCAGTAATGGAGTTCGTCAAGACTACAGTTACATAGGTTATAATAAAGTTTATTTATTAAAGTTAAGTTATAGTTATAGTGATACATTATTTGACGAGTTTCTATTAATTAGCTTAGGTATGCATTATCATAAAATGCAGCGAGGCGGCAAATAGGTCAGCGCGAATGCTGAACTGTTAAAAATTGTACAATGAGACTGCACACCAGTCAAATTGTAAATAAATAACAACCTATATTTTATATATATTAAAATATTAAGTGGGTTTGTGAACGCTTCAATAACTCAATGAATGGGTAGACTGATTTTATTTACATTATGGATTATGATTTTAGTTTTTACATATGGAAAGAGCCAAGAGGGAAAAACGGGCAAGTTTTAAATACATAAAAATTGCACCCCGGGCGAAGCCGGGAGCGGGTCGTTAGTTGTAAATAAATTGTTGTTACCAGATCAGCATAGTGTAGGAGTTCGAGTCTGTTGGTAGCTATTACAACGGTACGACCAGTGCGAACTGCTGGAACGAAGGCGCGTGCAACAACGTGCCGAGCTAAGGTCGCATCTAGAGCTGCCAGAGGCTCGTCTAGAGCAAGAAGCCGAGCATTCGAGTACAAAGCTCTCGCCACACATACACGGACACGCTGACCACCTGACAGAGGAGTGCCATGGCTGCCCAAGTGCGTAGCGTCGCCATCTATAAAATGATGGATACAGTGTACTATAAATAATATACATTTTCAAAATAAAAACTGATACATAAAATTACGTGTTACCTGGTAAAATTTCTAGGTCAGGTCGAAGTCCAGTAGCACGTAATATTCGAGCATATTTTTCTTGGCACCATGAACTACAACCCATCAAGATGTTTTCACGCACGGTCCCTTCTAAAAGCCAGGGTGGCTGCCCCTCATACCAAGTGGATCGAACTCTGTATTACAAATTGTTATCAAATCAATTGATAAAAAATTTCATTTGTAAATAAGTAAATTATTCGCCGAAATAATTACCCATTCCAACTGACATCACCGCGTAAAAGGTACATTTCCCCAAGGATTGCAGAAAGCAATGAAGACTTTCCAGATGCCGACGTGCCGACGACCATGACCAACTTGCCTAAATACAATTGACATATTTTATTAAACATTTTTAACAACAGGTTAAGAGGCAAACATTTGTATATTACCTGCCGGTATATCAAAGTCATCGATCTCCAAGAAAGTTTCATTTTTGTCTCCCCAAGAAAACGCAGCATTTCTAAACCTCACTATGTATTCTTGTGTAAAATCAGACATATCAGTGTCTGAAAAATGATCAGCACATTCATCATCAGCCTCGTCAGTATTTAATATATCGTTCTCGGCAGTAAAATTATCTGTCGCAGATACTTCAAGTAACGCTTCATTAAATTTGTCATTTTTATTTGTTTTCGACGATTCGTCCTCTTCTAAATTGTTTGATTCCGGTAATTCTAAGAAATCTTTAATTCGGCTCGTGCTGACCTGAAGCAAGCGAAGCAATACACTTTATTTACAGGTAGTCTTATGTCACAAAGGACAATGTTAAATTCTGAAATCTTTAATTTATTTTACTTACCGTAGCTTGAATCACCATTAATACTGTTACCGGTAATATTAGAAGAGGCACAGACAGTTGGTTAAAAAGCGCTAAAGCGGCAAACACGTTGACTGCTTTGAGATCTTCACTGTTTCCCAAAAAATAGTAAGATATAAAAGTGATCACAGTCACTAATACCGTGGATGCTTGTGTTGTGAATGCTGGAAGAAATCGTAGAAACAATTTATCGTACAAAAGTAAGAAAGAAAGATTTTAATTTTTTCTAATAATAAAATTAGGATTATATATAAAATATTATATAATTCTAATTTTATGAGATATTACATTTACTTGTATATATCACATTTTATTTAAAAAAATAATAATACACACGTACTTAAGAAACTCCAATACATTGAGTCTTTATTGAGTAACTGCAGCTCAACCTCTCTAAGATTCAAAATTTTTTCGTTGAACAAATCTTCCCAGACATAAAGCTTAATCACATTTATTCCTCTAAGTATCTCAGTCATCTTAGATATTCTATTATCTGTACACTTTGAGATATGTTTTGAGTTGTCGGATATTTTCTTTCCAATATAAAATTGTAAAGGCGTTATAAAAAAAATGCTAGCGGTTGAACCGAGTATAGCGCTTAAACCTAACTTCGTGTACAGAAGAAATAAAATCACAATTACCTGAAACAGACACATATTTTCATTAACTAATAACATACTAATCTACTAGCTTTTGCCCGCTACTTCGTCCGCGCCTTATTTTCTTAAACATATATTCAATCTATATTGCTGATGATTTTTTTTTATTTTTTAGTTCTCTCGGTTACAGCATTTTTTTTTCTGAATGATAATTTATTGAATTTGAACGAGTGGACGACTGTCTGCACAATTTACCTTTATAGGTATTGCCCAAAGATAATGGCAAATCCAAACGCAGGACATTATATTATATGTGTCCTGAGACACTAAATTTGTTAAAAGCCCCGTTCTTGAGTTAATATTGACATCGGATGAGAGTAACGGCGAATCTTCATCATCATTTTCAGCGACCGATGATGACCAAGGCGCTAAACGCATACATTTGTCGTACATTATCCCCTGCGAAAACGAATTGTTCATTTTAAACTTTAATAAAAATTACTTAGGTCCTATTTTTTTACCCTAATTCTAACTACGAGTATTTTATTCCATATCTGACTAAACAGTATTCACTAATATCTTGTTAGATTAAATTATTTATTTTAGTACAAAATTTATGAAAGAAATATTAATTAAGGTCCTTTAGGTAGGGTCCCAAGCATTCTGGCTGCATTACCTCGTTCTATAGCAAGGGTAATTACTAATAGCCAGCTCCGGAGTCACCAGTTATGTCGACCAAGCGTTCTCATAAAATGTAAAAAAAAATTAAGCGCGTTGGGACCCCACGGACCCAGAGATTCGATTCATCATCAGCATCATCTCAGCTGTAGACCGTCCACTGCTGGACATAGGTCTCCCCCCCTTATTTTCCAAAAGGATCGGTCAGAAGCAGCCTGGATCCACCGTCGAGCCGCGGTCCTTAACAGGTCGTCTGTAAACCTAGCCGGTGGAAGTCCTACCCTGCGCTTGCCAGTCCGTGGCCTTCACTCGAGAAACTTCCGACCCCAGCGGCCGTAACTAATCCGCCGGGTTATGTCGGTAACTAGCATTCGTCTAAGGATCTTCTCATTCCGATTTGATCTTGTAGTGTAACCCCGAGCATAACCCTCTCCATAGCTCGCTGAGCAACGTGGAGCTTTCTTACTCGAGACCCTAGTTAAGGACCACGTTTGAGCTGAGTCGTTTAGATTAAATTAAAAAACAATTTTAAGTTAAATTTGTTAATTTAAGATTTAATTAGGAAACGAGAAAGGAATAAGTTGAGAAAAGCTTACTTGTAAAGCTGTTTTCAATCTAGTTCCTTCAACTGTGACCAAATGCGTGGAGTTTTGTGATAATATCGCTTGAAAAGTTAAAGCTAGTGTCACGATGAGTAGCATGACGTAACCGTTACTGAAAAACTCTTGTACGGTGACATAAGAGTTTGTAGCATGTGTTGTAGTCGGCTGAGTCTCGACAAACTGGATCACAACAGACAATCCTAGGGGGGGCACGACGCTGATGAGATCACTTAGTAATTTTAAGACACCGGCAATATAAAAGTTCGGCCAAACCATGCGTATGTAGCATCTGAAAATACTTGTGTTTCTCTTCTTGCTTATAGATGTGTTCTAAAATAAAAAATCAATTGTTATTAATTATTAACATTAAAATGACCAATGAAAACTATATAACAAAACTTTTAGACCTTTTCATCTTCATAAATTGTTTTGAATCTTTTGTAATATATCATCGAGCGTTCATTTTCGGGCAATTGTCCAAGATCGTCTTGTTCTAAGCGTGATTCATAGCCTCTATATAGCAATGTATTGATCCAATAGAACGATATCTTGGAAAAAAAGTGGGTTATGTTGTGTTTGTACGAAATATTTTGAGCATTTGACGAAGATTTTTGATGTTTTTGGAAACGTTTGGTAACCTGAAAGGTAAAGAAAGTAAGGTAGATATGTTTCCTAACTGGCTATTATTGAAATATAAGTAATGATTAGGGTAAACGGATAAGAAGATTGGCGCCAGACATGAAAGCTGTAACGCGACTTGGTGGCGGCTGCCTTCTGGCGCCCCGTAGTTCACACATATATGTACCTACAACAACGGTGAGTATTCGCCATCTCTGTCTGCACTACGATATTATGCATATTAGTCATAAAACTGTGAAGACGTCGACCAGAGTATCTATAAAAATCTGCGTCGGGCAAGCACAAAATGAAATTGTTAGCTATAAATGTGTAGTCTTACGCGTATTTACGCAGTGTTTAGACTTAGACATTTTCATACTCCATATTAAATAAGAAGCAACCCGCTCTTGGCTTCATACAAAATGAATTTTTCAAAAATCCTTTCTTAGCGGATGTTTAGTTTATCATTTGCGTTTTAATAATGCGGTTCTATATTGTACGCAACTGTACATCATTGGTCATTTTTATTTTCAGGCATCGTAGTAAGTATAAAGTCTAGGCTAGTCAACAAACTCATATTCGTGTTAAATAGTGTAAAAGCTTCTAAAAATATGAGCGATAGCTCATTGGATTCGGAATGACGTCTGAAAAAAGTATTCGAAGGATTTTCAAGCGGAAAATTTATAGACGAATTATTTAAACATTTTTTATTGTTTTCAATTAAAACGGAGACCCGAAAATATTTTGTTAATTAACAATTCCCTAACTTGTTGAAAAATGAACGTAATTTTTATTCTAACGGTACATTATTCTTTCAAGTCTAAAGAATACACCATATATAAATCAAAATTTTTAATTAATATTTAATACTATTAGCGCGGAGCCCTATTTTCAGAAATAATAAATAATGGTAATAAAATTCCAGGAGTTGAGTTTTGAACTGGAAATTTCCTCCTCTTTAAGAATGTTTTTTTCCCATTTCTTAAATATTATTAGTTTTAGAGTTATTAACAAAAAACTAAATTTTTTTTGTTTATCTTTAATTGTTAATAACTTTTGCAATTTTTTTCGTGCTGGAAAATCTTTCGATTTTTCTAGACGTCATTCCGAATCCAATGAGCTATCGCTCATATTTTTAGGAGCTTTATCACTATTTAACACGAATGTGAGTTTGTTGACTAGCCTAGTCAAGTAATTTTGGATTTTAGACATTTTAGGTGTTTCAGAAAATTTGTTGTTTTGATATTAAGGCCTTATGAACCGGAGGTAAATAAACCTGTTGCTAATTTTAACTTTTTATTAGTAGTTTTATTTAGCTGTGCGTTAATAGTCAAGAAAACGATTTTATAAATGGATATAGATAACCGATTTTGATGAAATTTGATATGGAGATAATTTGGGAAAGGACATTTCATTTATTAATTTTGAAAGTTATGACGCTTCCATAGTAGTGAAGACTAAAATGTGAAAATTTATATAGGTAGATATCTATTTCAATGGTTTTTAGTAGAAATTTATACCTACATAGTTAAAAGTACATAGATTAAGGTTTTTGAAATGAAATTCCTATAGTGGCAAATAGGGGATAACTCACCATAGGTTTTACGAAATGTTTATAGATTGAAATGTAGAGCTAATTAGTTTTTATATTTAGTTTTTTTTTATGTTAAGGTCAGGCTGACAGGCTGATGATCCACTATAATTAAACCACTATCCCAATCCTTTATCCTCAAGTGTTCAACGACTTCAACATAAATAAAAAAAGTTGAGATCTATTTCCATTCAGGAAAACTATTTTTCTTTTGTAAATTATTTTCTATTAAAAAAACTAGTTACATTAATTTCATATAAATATTTTTACATTTACGTTGAAAAAAAAAACAGAAAGTAGGTATTACTATGAATTAATATTCAGTATTCGATAGTGCTTGTAAACCGAGGTATGCATTTGCAAATGCGAATAAATTAAACTTATAACATGGATATTTTCAATTTTTTTTCTATGGTAAAATTTTATTTTAAACAAGTATTCAGTCCAATAAGTATGTAGATTCGTTTATATTGTAGGCATAAGAATTAATATGCTTTTGCAATTTTATTAAATTTAAGACAGATGCGGCGGGGAACTTAGTTCTATAATATGTAAGGATTGGTCTCTTCATCATCATAGTTAAATTAATGCAGACCTACCTTTATATGAATGGGCGTGGATTTTAAAAAAATTGTGTTGCGGCTCATTGGTCGCAGTTACTATAGTGACTAGTCCGATATGAATATTTCATGGAGAAGTAGTTACAACTTTGTTAAAGACTAAAGTTAATACTGTTATTTATTCAGTGACTATAAAAGCATTCTTTTCAATAACTTAGAAAGCTTTAAACTATTAAAAATAGATATGGGATTTAAAAGAATTCATATACTTTAGACCATTACATTATAAGTTGTACGTACGGTACTGCTAATATCTTTTAATTGGTTGTCAGACAAATTAGCCAATTGACTACTTACATCTACGATTAATTATCTAGTTCGCAATAGGCACAGGCGCAACAACGCGCAAATTCACAAACATATTGGCATGTATTTATAAGTTGAACACAATACAACGATGCGAGTGTTTGTAGGTCAGTCACCGCAGGAAGCGTTGCCTATATAGGTGGCCCCCGTTCGCACTCCCGCGCAACAATGTCGCGCGCCGCTGTCTCTGCTAATTGGAAAAACCGCCGAGCGTGCTTCCACGCTATCTTTATATTATAATCATATGCACAAATTAATTCTCAGCAAGCGACTTCATTGACGTTCTACTTTCCTTTAGTTTACATACTAACTTTCGTCGTCTTGTGTCGTTTCAAACCTTTTTACATAACAAATAACTACGAGGAATTTTTTTTTATAGTGTTTGCTGTTAAGAGCTCATTTGCCAACGGGAGCTGCTTACCGATTCTATACTACATAATTTCATTTCATAATTACTCCTTAGTTATCGGTCGTTTAGATGAAAAAAACTTAATCATAAACATAACATAATTTAAACATTTTTTCGGGTTGAATTCTTGTAACACAGACTAAAAGCCAATAATGTTTTTCCATGAAAACATCTTAGTTATTATGTACTTACATTTAAAATTGGGTTATCAAAAACCACCTCTATATTCTATATAATAAAGGGTTTTGTTCAATGTGTAGGTACTGGTTATTACTTATACAAAGCAGATAATCAGCCGACCTGGATCGAATTTTGAAAACGTTTAGTGGACGCCTACGAACAGGAGCAGACATTTTTGTGGGGCGGACCGAAAATTTGTTTTGCGACTGCTCGGTTCCTTAAGATCTCAATATACTTATATATAAATAACCTTGGTCAATGAATTAGGTAAAATTACAAGGTGACAGAACAGGCACGCTCGTGCGGATATAATAGACAATTTCGAAACAAAAGCCTTTTTACGAGTATTACGATATGGAACAAAATTTTCAGAATAATAGTAACTGTAAGAAATTTTGTGTGTAAAACTAACTTGAGGTCTTATGTCATTTTAGATAATGTAGCTACAGCATCAAACTGTATTGTTATCATCAATTTTCTAAATTGTCTCCCACTATGAAAGCAAATTTAAAGACGTATTAACGTCAAAAATTGCTTTCACTTGCTATCTAGTAAACTGTTGACACTGTCTATTTTAACGGTAGTGAAAATAAACTCGTGAACCCGCTTTATACAGGAAAAAGAGATAAATAACTGTTCAATAGTTACAAACACTTTTATAGTGAATAAATAAAATGCATACAAAAGTGATGTTATAATAAATAACAAAAAACATACCTCGTCATAAAAACAAATACAATCCACTCCAGCCACGACTGTCGCAAAAAACGCTGATATTAATTGAATGTATACGTCTATGTGGTTGGTTGACGCGCCGTTCTTGATGTGTTGCCACAATATAGCGGCTGATGAAGCGGCTGATAAAAGCCAGTAGATTGCCAAATAAAGGACAGGTGCTGCGTTGTGTCGAGTCCACAGAGCTACATGTAGGATGGAGGCTGCCAACCAGCCTAGGGGCGTCATCAAAGAGGACACCAATCTCACTGTTTCTCCAGATCGGAGAGTAGCACTCGCAGCACCACATAACCAAATAGCACCCACTATTAAACTAGATATTCCTCGTACGTTTTGTCCTCTCCATTTTCTTTCCAGCCTAAAATACATTCAAATAATAGGTAACAGTCAAAAATTCCAGTTTTCTGCTCAATTAAAAAAGTTATTGGTTTTCTTTGAAACTTATCAACCCGTCTTAAAACGTCTCTTTAAAACATTGAGTCTATTCACAAGGCTATTTTGTCTATTTAGGTACATGCTTCCAATTTAATATACTTGGTTGGAATTACCTACATAAACTATTTGTGGTTTATTCATCGTCAATATATCAAGTGAATCAAACAGTTGTGTTTTGACAATTTTGTTAATGACCAACCTTATGTTTTTTCCACCTGTTTGTTTGTTTTTGATTACCAAATGGTTATGATTATGTTTTTTTTTTGGGTATAACATTAAAACATGGCTATTTCACTCAATACCCACAGAATTTTCAAGAAATTTTCCGAACATATCTCATGTAGGCTAGTTCTGAAATGAATCCCTTACTTAGTTCTGAAGTATGTGTGTCTTAACTATTTATAGAATCGATGAAATCGATTATAACCTTTATTAAGGTGCTTAATAACGGTTAACAAATTGTTAGCGTAAGGCTAGTTGAAGTTTCAGTGTAGACCAATAATTTATTTAAGATTAGTTTTTATCGAACCATTCGTGAGTGGAGGGCGCACAGCAGCATATGAGGGCGGCAGAGATGGTTGCGCAGTAGAGGTGCAATGAATGTAGAATAGCCGTGAGTGCGTACACTTCGCACATGGAATCGCCGTGTGCGCATATCGCCTCCATTGTTTCATGTGTTCACGCCGTCGCTCTCACGTCGATCCTGTTTTTATGTGATTTTTATCATTTTTCATCCCATAAATGAATTATGAATAAGTAAAATAAATCAATACATATAAAAGAATCGTAAACGAGCCGTGTCCGGTCATTAAATATTTTAAAAATAATATGTACAAGTTATACACCTAGATCAAAGAAATAGTTTTAACTTTTTAAATTTTTTTATCTATTGTGCGTTTGTGCACACTAATCTCAGATGCTACTTAACCAATTCGAATGCGATTTTCACTGCTTACTGCTCAAGCAATACGATTCAAGCTATACTGAAACTGAAAAAGGTTTTCACTGAAAGTATTGTAGCAAGTTTCCCGTGTCATTCGGTGTTTCTTTCTTTCTAATCGGTTTAAAAACAAAAAAAAGTTATACCGAATAACGCGTACGAAGTCGCAGGCATAGCTTACTAGTAAATAAATAAATGAATTGTTATTTGCACGAACACAATCATGTCTACCGGATTTTAATTCATAAACAGCAGTTACAGTAGGTATAAAGTACTGTATCTACTCGACAAGGGCAAGCAAATATTTGTATATAATTGTTTTAATATTGTAATTACTTATTTTTCTTAACATTTTAAGGTAATAAAACATGTGTTTTATTATAAAATTCTTTAAAGTCATAATAGCAACTAATAACCATAAAAACTCCTATAAATTAAGGAAAGTTTAAAAAAAATCACATTGAACTAAATACAACAATGTTAAAACGTCGTGTTAGTAGGTAAATATTTTATTGTTATTTATTAGAGTTCATAAAACTTTATGATTTCCCTCGTTTCTTATTATTGCAACAACTAATAAAATTGTAAAACATAGGCACGTAGAATATTCTACATACCAACAATAAACTGTTTCATAGTACTAATCGTTAATGGTTAACATCAATTAACGAAGAGGATTCTCACCACAAAAAGTTTACCTACCAAAATAGTTATTCAACCAAACAAAATTATACAATAATTCAGGAAAACACAATGTTTTGGAATTTTAGCCATTATCTTCCGGCTTCGCAGGCGTGCAATTTTCTTTCTGCAAATTATATTTAAAAACCTTCCTCGTTTAACGCTCTTTCCATGACTGAAAACCGCATCAAAATCCGTTGCGTGGTTTGAAAGAATTAGAAAACATAGAGAATAAGACTTCAATTTATACTATGTAAGGATTATTAAAATTCACACTAATAATTCATAACTCAGAAATGACACTGAATTTATTAGATTAAGGGCCTCTTTCACCAACTACAAGTAAAGTGTTGATTAGTTACTTTTAGAAATAATTTTATGTTTTATTAAATTATGCACTCGGTTTAGTGCATCCTTCGATAGGCTAATTTTTTTTATTATTTACTTTTTAATGTTTGGGACTTTTACCGCACAAACAAAGGTATATCAGGTCCATCATCCCCGGTAACCGGTGACTTTAAATGGCGGTTAGCCTACTTGACACATGGTGAAAGAGGCTCTTGAATTTACTTTCGTCTATTCGATTAAATTTAATGTTCAGAAAAAAAATGTATTAAACCGAAATTTAAAATACAATAAAAATAGCAGTCAACGAAACCTAAACTTTAAAAATAGACCATTATAGGTTAATGGTTAAAGTACTTAATCAATATTCAAAACATATGTGAATTCATCAACCAATAGCAACCTTGTTTGAAGAAATATGTACAGTGTACAATAGAGTTCATTTGTTGCGTACCCATTGTCTTGGTTCAAATATTTTGGGTGGGTATACAAACTACACTATACTATATAAATCTACAATGCATCTAATAAATGAGATCTATACTGGGCTATTACTATAATGGGAATCGGTTTACAGTTAAGGAGCGATATCTTGTAAACAGAGATTACTCGATTCGAAAAGACCGTTACTCATCTCAAAGTTGATTTGTCCAAAAACAAATCGACCTGCGTGTAAACTGACGAAAATAATTTTTGTTTGTTGCCGTTGTGAGACAAATCTATAATAACATAAAACTAAAAGGTGTTGATTGTTGAGTCTTTATTTCATTTATAGCTAGGTCAAATACTTCTGAAGATATTGAAGATTTGCAAACAGACCCTCTTTCTTTGCGGTCCAGTGTATTTATTATTAAAATTACACCCCGGGCGAAACCGGGAGCGGGACAGATAGTAATATATAAATCTTAAAAATAGTTATATACTTACATATATATTATTTCGATTATGTATTTGTCTAAATTTATTGCTATCAAAACAACAGGACATAATTAATTGTAATAAAATAAATAAATAAATTTTCAATAGAAAAAGTAATGTACACAAGTTCTTTCAAATACTTCGGAAAGACAAAAATTTTTCTTATTAAAACTTCAAGTGTTAAATTATGCAAATCATTTTTGTTGAACAATTCACTAAATAATGATTTTAAAATGTCTGGCAATATAATTTTTGATTCAACTGTAACGTATACCTACTTATATTTATAGAATGAAGACGCAGATAATTTTAGAAATATAGTCCTCAATATGTCCAGGACATCTTTGTTATCTATTTTGTCATTTGTAATCAAGATGAGAAGCTATATAATTAGATTGAATTAAATTTTCACTTTTATGTTTTTTTAATGAAGAACAGTTGAAATAAATACTAAAAAAAACGGTCACTGAAAATATCTTGATTATTTAATTGTAGTAACAAATTAATTCAAATGTTTGCCTTTCGAAGGGCACTGATAACATTGTTTGTACTAAGTTTATTTACAACATTGAAAAAGGTAATCTCATAATTTGGTTAATACCTTTTACGATGTTCATTTACAAATATTTGTTTAAATTATTATTTATTTTTATCACATAAATGGATAGCTCTAATATATAAAATATATTAAAAGTTGATATTTTTAACAATTTCGAATAAATAAAACGTCCAATTCAGTTTGAGAATGAGAACGGATGTTATTGTCTGAAACGATTTTGCATTATGTCGACAAAAAAAATTGGAAAATTTTACATTATGCTGAATTTCATGTTATCACATTATAATATTGTAAATAGTTAAATGTATTTGCATAGTATTGTTGACTTACCTCAACTAGAAAATAGTTCGCATGAATATTCCGAATGTAGGAACGTTGCGTATCGTAGGCAATAGCTGCTGCACGTTATTGTGGCACATGCTTGTTATTGGGACACGTAATATGTTGAAACCGATATATGACCATTTTATGGTTTGTTTTTATTTGTACGAATAGATTGAAAGCGACTTTATTGTATGAGCGCGAGCGCGACCACTCTCGATGGAGTTTAGCGGAAGACTCGTATTCGCGACGCACGTACACACTGCGTTGCATTGCATGGGCTCAGCAGTCAGAGGCAAGCGGTAAAAACAGCGTCCCGCGAGTAACATTTCAATTTAGTTCATCAAAACTGGTTGCTTCTCTAGTGCACTTTCATGTACTTACGATTAGTGGTCATGGGCAAATGAGCCAGTTATTATTTACACATGAAACTGTGTTGTTCGTTTTACCACATCGATAGTTTTACATACTTACCTACCTACCTGTTGATAGAATCAGAGCGCGGGGCAGCGTCACTTTTGGGCATTGAACTGGTGTTAATTAAGAGATATCTGCTGACGAAATTTTAGAAGTTTTTTACTTTATCTTTTCAATTTTAATTAATTATCTAATTAATAAAAAAAAGGTGGACATAACCGGCGATTCTAGAGCTGGCTATTACCTCGGTCAACAGATTAGCATTGCCATACAACGAGGTAATGCAGCCAGCATGCTGACCAAAGCTTTATATTATATAATATGTAAATATATATAACTTAGAATTAAATGAAACATTATATTGTAATAAAGTCTAAATTAATTATCTGGAAGAATTTTTATTTATTTTATTTTAAGTAAAACTCGGTAGTCAGGTTGACGGTTCATTTGAAATTAATGGGTGCCTACAAGTGCGCTGCCGACCTTAATAGGATTATACATAAGGGATGAGAGGGATAGAAAAATGAGCTCTGACATCCCTTACTCACTCACCAAACACAATAGCATATATGCTGTTATTCGTGGCTGAATTAGGTAGACATTGACCATCAAATAGGTCACCCTTAGCTTGTCTGTCACCCTTAAATCGCGAAAAAGATGACTGCTTCCAGAAAACATATTCTTCAAGTTTTACTTTAAAATACAACTAGTGCTTGCGACTTTGTCCGCGTTGAAAAATGAAAAATATAACACCTGAGAAAATATGAGTATTGTACGGTTGACATCTTTATCGCTGTGACGAGGGTGACGCCGCCTCAATTTATATTTTTAGACGATCCCTCGAGTACCTAACATTTTTCCGGGATAAAAAGTATCCTATATGTTAATCCAAGTAATAAACTACCTGTGTGCCAAATTACATCCAAATCCGTTCAGCCGTTTATGCAATTGAAGAACAAACATCCAAAAAAATCTCAAACATAAACCTTTCGCATTTATAATAATTAATTAATTATTATTAGTATTAGGATTAATGAAACGTTAGAAAGTGTGAGTCAAATTATTTATTTAATAAAAATTAATAATAAATAAAAAAATACATTTTTTAAAAATCTAATCGATTTTTTTATAAGATTAAATTGTTGTAATAAGTATACGCAGTGGTATTCTCAGAAGTTTACATCCCATCCGGAGGTCTCATCCGGTGGCAATTTGTCTTTGGGATAGTCTTCGAAGTTGGATAGGTCGTGATCGTTTGCGACTGGCAACACCAGTGGGGCTTTCAACTTTCTGTCGCGTAGAGACTGCCATTCAAAGCCAAGATACCACCTAAACAATACAAAAAATACAATTATTTTGTTACATTCAGACTGGTCTTGCATGCACCAAACAATTCGATACGAGCGAACAGCTTAATTACTTCTGTAATTTTCCCTTTAAAGTTTTCCACGCCGTAACAGTTAATAACCGTCAATGTAATTAAATTTGTTACACATAGATATTATGTTTTTTTTTTTTTTGCAATATTCAATATACATTATTATAGGCCAGGCAAAAGAATAGACTTTCAAACACTGTCAGTGTGGAAGGGCGGATTTACACCAAGTACATGTTGAAAAGGTCAATACAATGTGATGGTTTGTTTTGACTTATTCAGGAAAGATAAGATGAAATCTGCCCTGGAAAGTAAATTATTTTAAAAGTCTGTCTCTTTTCAACCAGACTTGCAATCTGTCAACCAGAGTCCAATCAGCGATGATAATACATCTTCGCTTCGTAATAACCAGCTTTATAATTGGAGTAGTTACTTAGGTACTATATATAAAAACAGTTTATGTTTATCTTGAATGAAACCTTTGGAATGTTCAAATAAAAACCTTTCAAATAGTGAAATATTTTTTCACTATTGAACTATAGACTATAATGTTACTATAGACTATAGGTAGATGTTATAGGTCAGTGGTTTCATTAGAATGTCTTCAATCAATCAAGCAAAAAAGATTTAGGATGAAAATAGGATAAAAGAGAGAAATAAGACAAGAAAGAAAATAGTGATAAGATAATATACTCTGTATTCATTACTCATTCCGTAGATATTGTAGATAAGGAATTATTGTGCTAACTTAAGCTAGGTACTTACTTATGATTCTTTATGTCCATCATTCCATTTTTAAGGTAACCGAGTCGTTCTGCAGGCACAGGTCGGCACAGTTTCTTGATAAGTAAATATGCAGACTTGGGTAAGCGTGGGTGAGTGGGAATAGCATCGATACCTCTCAATATTAACGTGTAAGTCTTCATATGGTTACCACCTGCAGCTCGGAATGGAGGTTTACCAACTAATAACTCATGGATTAGAACTCCTAGCGCCCAGCAGTCAACTGCTCGATCGTGACCCTGAATAAAAATGCGTAGTGACGATAATCAAGCGTCGTCAAATGAATTCTAATAAGGTATAAACGGTTCCAGTCATGTATTTTTTTAAGTAGATATATAAAGTGGCCACCTGATAGATTGTAAAGCCTGGAAAAATGCAAAGAGAGCTTATCTATATACTAATATTATAAAGCTGAAGAGTTTGTTTGGTTGAACACGTTAATCTCAGGAACTACTGGTTCGAAGTGAAAAATTCTTTTTGTGTTGGATAGTCCATTTGTCGAGGAAGGCTTTAGGCTATATAACATTTTGAACGCGGACGAAGTCGCGGGCACCAGCTAATGATCTTATATACGGGACATCTTGGCGATAGAGAAATAGGCCATGACATCCCTTACTCCCGCACTGATACATAAAAGCTACTTAGGTATTCATGATACTATCACGTTAAGGGACTTCCTACAGAAGAGCAGAAAGGGCGCTACCTACTTTCTGACAGTAGAATGCAGTGTACCACCGTGAGACGAATAAACCAATTTCCTATCAAGTGAACCTCAAGTTGCTAGTTTATAGAAAAACATTAAGATTCATTAATTTGCTTCAAATTTACATAAAGAAATCTACCGACATACTCGTAGTTGAAGCCGATACAGAAATAATTATAATGACAATTAATGTTTTTCATAACACCGATTGTTTCAATTCAATTTCTAATAGTCAATAGTGGCATATTCTTGAATTTATGGATGTACTTGGATGCGATACTATGGAATGCGTCTTAGCGCTTGTTTGTATACAAAATGCAGCTATGTTGTTTAAATATTGAATTGTATTGAAGCGAAAAGCGATTTTATTGTAAGGGTGAGTGCGTACGCGGGACATCCCCGGAATGATGACTGTGTTAAGTTATGGTTTGGCACGTTTAGATCCAATAAATGAATACATTTATTTAGAGAATTTCTCTAAATGAAGTGTAGGTAGGCTATAAATATGTTCTTAGTATGCAGTCGACGAAATTTATTTAGGTACCTATTTAGTGGAGTTAATTAGTTCGCTTACCTTGTTTAATACTATCTCTGGAGCTACGTATTCTGGTGTTCCCGCAAATGTCCAAGTTTTACTATTTGAAGTTAATTTCTTAGCAAAACCAAAATCAACCTGCAAATATTATTTATTATTAAAAAAGGTTGATATTTGGCTATAAATAATAATAATAAATAAATAATATCTTCACACATTCCACACAGCACCATCTAGTTCCATACAAAGCAACTAATGCTTGTATTATGGATACCAGACAGTTGATATAATACATAGATTACCTTTTTTTTTGTAAATACATACATATTATAAATACAAACATCCATCCATGGCTTAGGTACAAAGGTAAATGTTAACACATAAATATTTGCCCCTAGTGGGATTCCTGGGAACCCGCGACCGTTTGGTTAACAGCTAGGGTTACTAGCAACTAGACCAAACGTGTCGCCATAAAATGGTTGATATAAATTTCGTTTACAGAACTAGTGGACCCTGTTATCCTGTTTGGTTATAGCAAAATTTCGTTTAACGCACATCAGTCAGGTCCAGCTATTAATTGCAGGTATGGCTGCTTTAAGGTAAACTTATAAAAATCTTAGATACACAACATTTTTAAAGACATTATTAAATATTTAATTACGAACCAATTTTACATATCCTTGTCTGTCCAACATCAAATTTTCAGGTTTGAGGTCTCTATAAACTATGCTTTTTGAATGCAAGTACTGGAATGCTTCTACAACGCATGCGGCCATAAATCGAGCAGTGGCTTCATTGAAGAAGCGTTGTTTCTGCAGGACAGTCCACACGTCACCGCCTAATATAGGTTCCATTAGGAAATAAATGTATTTGTTGTCTTTGAATGTTCGGTATAAACTGAAAATAAGTAATCATCACTTATTACATGTATTAATTTTATTGGCGCTGTTTTTTTTTTTATTTTTTACTACTGTAGAGAATAACGGTGAGAACGAAAATAAAATTTCAAAAAATCGAGTGTGCATAACCAGCCATCTTTGAAAATGAACCTCGAATAGTTTGCTCTGGTCTGGATCTGGCAGGAGACATTGCGTTTCGTAGTCACCTGGGAGGCTGTGACCACCCCTTTACGAAACCACCGCAAAATAATAGCATGTGTGCTAGGAGGTTGCGTACGTTCCATAATTGAGTATATTTGTGTCATTTGTGTGAATAAAGAAAACCTTTACCGGCAAATAAAGTCACTGTCACAAGTCATCATGATATCTTTCTCGTTATATGCATGCTCTTGTTGCTGCTGCTGTACCATGTCCACTTTCTTGAGACATTTGAGAGCGAATGTTCTAGACGTGTCTTTTTTGTAACGGGCGAGCTCCACACGACCAAATCCACCCACGCCCATAGTTCCAACTATTTCTAAATCCTTTAATTCTACGTGTTGATATTCTGAAAATAAGTAATTAAATATTTTTTAAGGAAGTTTTGTAGTAAGAAACAAAGCACTAAGGGTTGCTAATACATATAGCCGTGTCGGCAAAGCCGGGCGGTACACATTGCCGAATGAAATGTGCCGGCCCGACTATATGCATAGAAATCCTAAGTGTTTTACACAAAGAAAATTGCAGTTTTTCCAACAAATTATTACAACAAACAGAGGAAATTATTAGTGTTTGGAACCCTTTTTTGTGTCCAAATAATGAATTAAATGAATTACCTGATTTAATGGAATACGTGGTGTCCGAAGGTGCCGATGGCCTAGGAACTGCGTGTCTCTTATTTTTCAATTCCTCTATGTTACCAAGAAGCTCTGTGAACGGCTCTCTCTCCAGCGTGAGACACTCGACCCCGGGTGGCTGCGCTATGACAGTGGCCAACCTCCTGTCTTCGTGTAGGAGCGCTTGCTCGCCAAAGTAGTCGCCCCGGCTCAGAGTATTAACTCGTTGGTCTTCCCCGGTACTGTCGCGAATAGTGACTATAACTGTACCGCCACGAATTATGTAGAACTTGTCGCCACGGTCTCCTTGGCGCACGACCACAGTGCCGGCCAGGAAAAATTCCTGCAATCGTATTTTATAATCATTTGAAATAATCAAGAAAAATATTACAATCGTAAGCTTAATGATCTCCTTAAGCTTACGATTGTAATTTTGTAAGACCGATTTTTATAAAAATTTTTGTGTATATTCGGCAGCTCTGAGAATGGGTTATTTTTTTATATTTAATTTATATTTTTTATATTTTTTATTTTTTATTATATTTTTTTAATTTTTTTATAACCCAAAATTTTTTTTTTGGCAAAACAACGTTTGCGGTATCAGCTAGTAAAATAGAAATAAAACAATACACTTATTTTTAAATAACAATAGTTGAATAATACTTTTTATTAATATTTAAATAAATACTTTTACAATAATATGCAATACATACAATAAATGTTAGTCATAAAGTAGGTACAATACTATAAGAAGGTTCTGAATGTTTCTTAAGATAATATATAGATATGTGAAACTCAAAATGTAAATGTTTTCTTCACTAAGTACGCATAAACGACGTTCTATGGTCTAAAACACTAAGCTTGTTCTAATGTAGGTACAATAAATATACTTAAGCATAATTTGTATTGTTTCATAAGTTTCAAATTAAATTAAAAATTGTATATAAAGAGAATAATATGCATCGTTATATAATAATATAATAATGATGCAATTTGGCTCAAAGCCAAACCATAAAATTTAATGATCTGTTAATCATTATACTTATGTTTAAATTCCTCATATCCATGCAGATTTAGATATATCTGATAAGTTTGTTTTGTTATCTTAATTGTAAATTTTATACCATAAGCAATTAAAATGTTAGCTTAGTAACTAAGTAAGTAACTTAGTAGCTAAGTAAGTTTTCATACCCTTTTAAGCAAGTCTGCCATTTTGGCTAATTCTATAGGATGCACGCCCATCAGAAGTGGTACAGAAGCAAGGAACCTCATGTTATCCTCCTGCTCTTGTCGACCACTGCGTACCATTATCTTTTGAAACACACGCCTCTCCAGTGTCCATACTTTGCCTTCAGTTATACCTAGAGAAATATAGTTTATATTAATATACACAACCAAAATTTTTCTAAAAGTAAAACTCATGCAAATCCAAATGAAATTCTCTTACACAGTCACAATTCTTTTTCATTTTTTACAAATTTTCTACGAAAAACACTTAAATGATCCTAAATTTCATTCCTAAGCGTCTTAAACATTGTACGGTTTGGGTCACGCGAATAGTGTAATTATCTTGTTATTATTATCACACTATTGAAAAAATAGAATTTTTTTTTAATACCTATCGGGCCGCCTTTGCACGGTTTTTTTTCTGAAAACTATGTATATAACACTCTTTCCATTAGTGAAAACCGCATTATAATCCGTTGCAATCTAAGCTTTGATCTTTTAAGATCTAAGTGTACATACAGAGGGAAGCGACTTAGTTTTATACTAAGTATGTGTAAGTATGTAAAAACGAGTTATATTTAAGTATTTATTAAAAAAAAAAATTAATGTTATCAACTTACAACGTACGGACGCAAAACGTTTAGCTTTGTACAAAATAGCCAATTCGCCAAAGGCTTCACCTGGACCGAAGGTTTTTAAGACCTGACCTCCTTTTAACACTTCGAATTGTCCGTATGAGGAAACATACAAGTGGCTTCCGCTTTCGCCTTCACGAATAATGAGACTTCCAGCTGGAAACTCTTGAGAACTCATTGCGTCGACCACCGTATGGAGTCTATCGTCATCCATCAAGTTTTTAAGGAAATCATTCGCCATGATAGCTCTTTTTATTTGTTCTTCGGATCTGAAAATAAAATTTGTTTTAATCGTTAGTGAAATGTTGCCATTACAATATTGGTTAACTTACAATATTACAATATTTGTTGGAGTTTAAGTCCTGACGGGCCACAGCCCGCCCTCAGTATAGTTACTCAGCAGTATAGTCAGTCGTATACTTACTGCTATACGTATAGTCGTCAGCAGTATAGTCGTTCCGGAACTAATATGCGACAATAAAATAAAATACTAAAAATATTTAGTACTTAAGTATATTACCAGTTTCACAGCCATAATCATTATTTAAAAAATCTTATATTATTTTATATAGAATTTAGGACTGACCATTCCAGGCCATTTGTGGGCATTACTTTTTTTTACATTGTGGCATCAAGAAGGAATTAAACAGTCTATTTTCAGCAAAAAAGTTGTAGTGTCTAAATTCAGGGATATCTTTATTGAGTTGACATATTCGGTGGTTGATTTATGTGGCTGGGGTTTTCAAATGAGGAACGATGTATATGAACGCATACATTTTCTCAATAAGCCCAAAAGATTTTTATTTCTCTGTGTAGGCATTCATTTATGTAAACCTCTCACCTGCGGTCTTTGGGAAACTTCTGATATTTGAGATCTGACTCACGAGGGCGTGCAGGGTCAATGGTCACATGGTCTGCCACCACTCCATCACGTTTTCGTCGCCTAGTCCCCAAATCTGACTCCACCTGGACCATTTCTGTCACGCTGACCAGAGGTTCTTCTCCGTATTCACTTTCAGAACTGATTCGACTGACTGGATATGATACTGATAAAGTATCGGTTGAGGGTTGTCTACCTTTATTAACAATGTTATTATTGTAATTAACACCATGATGCTCGGGCAACATCTGGAAAAAAATGTAAAAAATTAATATACTGTCTCGGTATTAGCCTTTAATTTTATTACTGTAGCACAAATGTCTCTCCTCTGCCACGCCACCATACTCCGTATTGGCAAGACGTTATATTATGTATTCGAAGATCAGTAGCTTCGTATAGATTTTTTTCTTCACCATTAGATTATTTCTAACTGCTATTATTGATAACTACGTAGATAACTGCTACTCCATCGATAGAGTAGCAGAACCATCCTCCTCATACGAGTAAGTATGCCTTTACGTGTTCAGTGGGCAAGTCTCCTTGAGGTAAGCTGAATTAGGGAACCTTTTTGGGCTAAATATCAGAGGCCTAACGATTCTCTCAGATGGCTCTGTCGCTCAGTTGGACAACACACGCGAAGAATATCTTAAAACAAAATGGCTGTTGCCTTTTTCTGTTCTAAAGCATAACACTGTCCAGCAATTTCTTTTATTATCCTTTTGGATATTGTTGACGTGCGGAAAAAAAAGAGTAGATTGATGTATTCTTTTTTAAAATAATGAAGCCATATTCAAGCAAGTGGGAGAAATGATTTTTCAAATGATTATAATGTTTCATTGTTGTTCTTTGAGAAAAATCATCACAGGCAATAGAACTTAGTGGCAGTTCAACGCGTTTATTCACGGCTATACAAAATTACCTGTTATCAAATTATGTCGATAAGAAAATCTCTAATCATAACTGTAAAACAGAACAAGGACAACATAATGTCGCTTGGGGAATAACCTGTAGAGTTAACGTATTTTGAGTATATGAAATTGAATCACTTTGTTAATCTCTTTTCGTCAATTTACTGTTAACTTAGAAACTTTTTTCTATATAACAAACCTATCCATTTTCTAAGAGATTTTAGGCTAGAAGTTCATTATATTATAATACTCCCGCCATGCTTAGCTTAGATGTATAATATAAAAGTATCTACTTCATAATATTAAATGTTTATAGATACCTACCATCGAATATTGTGGAATTCTCATTTGAAATTGCATATTAGAATTATCAGCATCATATATACTCGTACCAGGTACTAATATTATAAATGCAAAACGTTTGTACTCTCAAATTATGTTTGTTCTCTTTGACGTAAAAACTACTCAACGGATTTGGATGAAATTTAGCACGCAGATAGTTTATTACCTGTATTAACATATAGGATACTTTTTATCCTAGAAAAATGTTAGGTCCTTGAGGGATCATCTAAAAATATAAAAAATTGGGCGCCACTGTGACCGTGGCGGCGCCACCTCACAGCGATAAAAATGTCAAATATTTTCTCAGGTGTTATATTTTTCATTTATCAACGCAGACGACGTCGCGGGCACCAGCTGGGATTATGATTTATATGAGTAAAAATCATGAACAAATAAAAAGATCTGTGCACCCGTAACACTTTTTAAACCGTCTTCTTAATAATTTTATTATTATATTATATGTCTTTATTATTTTGAATACTCAAAAAAAGGTAGATAATTTATACAGCAAAAAAATTAAGTACTTAAGTACATTGCATAATAAAATTAGAATTCTTACTTACACGACCTTAAACTTATTCATTCTCTATCTTTATTATAATCGATTTACTCATTTTGACACCTTATCAATGCCACAATGAGTAGGTAACATTGATGGTAGGTAACGATAACCAATTTTTTTCCCGTATATACATATATCGATACCCTTTTTTTGAAAGGAATATTACTTTTTTTCTGAAATATGGTTTAAGCTTTAATATTTGTACCTATACGATTATATGTATGTATCTAAGTAATCGGACTACTGATACTAGGCTGTATTTCCTAATCTTTGGTACATCTGTACCTACCTAATTAGAGCGTGTTCAGGAAAATTATCTACATTTTACATACATAAATCTGTTATGGACACTATACTAATAGCAGTGATTCTGAATGCTTATCGCATTTATTTTATCATAATTTGATTAAAAAAGTATGTTTCAAGAGCATGTCTCATTCAATACCGAAAAACAGAAGTAGGTAATTATAGATACTTAGTTTTTGAGGTTCCACACGCATTTTTGGATATAGAAAGCGCTTTTGACAATACTGGGAGTATTCCAACACGTTAGTGAGGGAACTACAAAACAAAAATGTGGACCCGACTACAGTTAGGTTGGTAAAGACCTTGCTATCCAAACGTAAAGCGAAGGTCGAACTACAAGATACCTCGCTTACTGTAGCAACTACAAAAGGATGCCCAAAGGGCGGTTTCTATCGCCACTGCTTTGGACTCTTGCTGTTGATCAGCTTCTGTACAGGCTGGCAGAACACAAGATCGATACCCTAGGTTATGCTGATGACCTAGTGGTGATCATAAGAGGCTTCTGCCAAAGCACAATTTCGACTCTACTACAGAAAGCTCTAAATATCATTTGCGAATGGTGCACAGCAAATGAACTGACAGTAAACGGTGACAAAACCGACAGAAGACGATTATCGACAAGCTTAATGGCCTACAGCGTTTGGTATGTCTGATGATTACAGGAGCCATTTCGAGTTCCCCCGGAGCATCTCTGGAGGCAATCCTGGGCTTACCGCCTCTAAATCTATTTTTAGAGAAGGAGGCGAAAACTGTATGCACAGAATGATGAATCGGGGTTACTCTCAAGAGAAAACTGGTTAAAAAACAAGATCTCTTGGAAGGTAGCCTTTCTTGGTATACTGATGGGTCCAAATCAGGACCTGACGTAGGTTGTGGAGTGTATGGCAGGGACCAGAATTACAGGACCAGTGTAAACTTGGAACAATACGCAGGATCTTCCAAGCAGAGATCTTCGCCATCCTAGAATGTGCGGAAATCAACCTGCGAAGCAACTACGGCAACCGTGTAATTTACATTCATTCAGATAGTCACTTCAAGCACTGGACTCGGACTCTACAGTCTCAAAGCTGGTGCGAAACTGTGTAGACTACTTAAATACTTTAGGGCGCAAGAATAATGTGGTCCTAACCTGGCCATATGGGGATCGAAGGCAATGAACATGCCGACAAACTGGCTCGAACAGGCGCAAAAGGTAGACTAATAGGTCCTGAATCGAGGTTTACACAATGAAAGTCTAGGAAAATAAAGAGAATGCGCTCATTGCATAGGCTTAAGTCGCGTGTGGGAATCGGTGGTCTAAAACCATGCAAATATACTCGGGATTGATTCGACATACAGAAACGCAAAAATATGAGAACAAAAAATTTTGGAGCGTACTTATAATAATTGGCCTTCGAATTTAGTTCAAATAATTAGCCAATGTGTTACACATTATTTTGTTCGCAGGTACTGGCCTCGAGTCCTCGTAGTCTTAAGGATAAAATTTAGAACCTGTTACTTCTATAACTTAAATTTTATTTGAACAAAGGCCGCCGACAATTTGCAAACTCAAGTGGCAATCAAACCCACTTCATTAGAACCGATAAATGTTGGGTGAAAATAATTTTTCGAGTGGCGGCTGCGCCTTACGACATATCTTTACCATTAATAAATTTTATTATAATTAGCTCCAATACTAACAGACATTTTCGTTGTCGTTTTAGAAACATCATAGATATAATAATTATTATTCAACTAGCTAGTGCCTGCGACTTTGTACGCGTCGAAAAATGAAAAATATAGCACCTGAGAAAATAATTATTTGAGTATTATAACGCCCGACATCTTTATCGCTGTATCGACGGTGGCGCTTTCTTTTTATATTTTTAGTCAATCTTTCGGGAACCTAACATTTTTCCAGGATAATAATAAGTATCTTATATGTTAATCCTGGTAATAAATTATCTGTGTCAAATGTCATCCAAAGCCGTTGAGCCGTTTTTGCGTGAAAGAGTAATAAACATCCATCCTAAAACTAAAAGTGAGAAGTAAGATATAAAATAGTAATAACTCAATAATTTTTATTTTATACCCACTCTGAACAGAAAATATCTTCAGCAAACTTAAAAAATAAGTTAAAAAAATAGTTTGAATAGTTGCATTATTTTCCTTCGAAATCTAAACTTTACCAATCAATCAAGAGGGATAAGTTAATACTCAAGTAAGTATAAGAAATGCACTTTTACTTACGTAAAATGTGTCACGTCGGTTAGGGTTCTCTTGATTTTCCGCAGGCTTTACAGGCGTGGCTAGTTTAAAACTGCGCCTGTGGCAACATCGGAAAGGCGGGCACAACACCATCTTGTTTACTTCTTATTTCTCACAAATAAAATTAGTCACATTTCAATACATTAGGTGGAAGTAAGTACGGTCGTTCGCTCCGCGTTACGAATGGTACTATTGGTTCTGCAAATCGACGGTCACCGCACGACCACCTTATCGCACTCCTCAGATAATCTCGCCGATTCAATTGTTTTAATTATTACATACCAAGGAATGATTAGTATTTTATTATCGAAGACTAAATATAATCTTATCTAGGCAAATATTATCATTATTTTCCAATCACTTCGTTGGCGCAATAAAAAAATGTTAATTAAGGCGGCTCCCTCGAAAATTCGTCATACAAGATCATGTTTTTCTAAGAAATGCTAATATTTGTATATTTGAAAAAAGTGCGAATATTGAGGATATTATCTGTAAAGACAGCTTTCGATACACGATTTATAATTCTTCATTCAAAAAAAAATTAAATCCTAATCCTAATCATAACACGGAATATTAAATAAATCCTCTTGTTTTCTGTATGAAACTATATAAAAAAATTACTAAACTATCGATAATGTAAAAAAACATTTTGACAGCTTTAGAATTTCGGTACCTACTGTGAAAATATAAATAAATCAAAAACCATGAAAATATTGTTACTAATTCACACTAGCACAGCTAAATAGAGGGAACGGCCTTAAAGTTGGTTTTTAAAATATAAATATATCAATTAACTCTTTAGTCCTAGACACCTGTTGTCCCGTCAATTTCATATAAATACCGACTTTTCCCGTATATTTTCCAAAAAAAATTCAACCTATCATACAAACCTTGTCGCCAATTACGAACAAAACTTTTAAAAAGTCAGAATCATCGATCTTATTGTTCTCAAGTGATGCTCCGCTCCGTCATACATGTGGCAATTGATTTTTATTTTATAGATTGCAATAATATGTATCATTTATTTGGATCACCAATCGATATAATAAGAATTAAGATATACCTAATCTGCTGTTGGTGCTCCTGCTCACTCAACGGCATTATTTCTCAACCTTTTTAGTGTCAGGACCCAGTAAACAGCCAAGAAATTAAATTAAAAAATGTTGCCACCCCTTCACTACAATACATATAATTTGTGTTAGTTACAAAGTGTTACATCGGCTAATTATCACGGCGCAGATTCTTTCAGTGTCATGATTTAAGATTCTTTTTATTTTTAAACTTTTACGAGCGTGTTCACAATTTGAATACTTGGAATACTTTAAAACACCTGTGAATTAAAAATATTTTATTAAAAGGATGTTTCGTAACGAGTATTATTTATTAAACACATTGCGACCCCAGGTTGAAAATTCTCTACCGCTGTAAAAGCGCTAAGAGCATATCTGGCCCAACGGTTGCACTCATCCGATTTAAAAAAATATTTTACCAATAGATAGAATGGAATTTGAGGATGGATATAAGCTAAACATTCCAGCTAGTCTCTAACAAATTATAAATGACACTGTATCAATAAAATAAGACGTGGTACTAACCCATGAAATGGAGTGCTTTGGGGATGACCAATAAAACAAAACAATAAATTCATACTATGATTTATTAATAACATAAATGAGTACACAATGCCAGAGGCTTTAAATGATTTGATTCATTTATGAAAAAATGTATAAGTATTTACAATAAAAGGAGAATCAGCTCTTGCAATCGATTCGAGACTGTTCGCAAATATTTTGAAACCACAAATCCCTCGCTGGGAGCTCGCTGTGCACTCGGCTCGCTAACGACTAGTTAAAAAAATTTCTTACAACTTTATCCAAAATATCCGTGCGACGATAAAAATGTGCGATGAATATCTATTTCAAAGGTGCCGAACGGAAGACATTCAGTATTTATAACAAATCTGTACTCTAATATTATTTTAAATTTAAAAAACACGTATGTTCAACATTATTACAATACAACATTAAGACATTGAAATTGAGCACGGTAAGAGTATCGCGAATACTGGGGTCTGGGCCCGACGGACCACACTAGTGCAATTGACGAACAAGTGTTTACTTATATCAACCAACTTTACTGTTGGCTACGTTAACAAATATAACCCGAGGGTACGCACGAACGCTGCTCGCTGTGGCGCAGCTTTAGACGAACGACTAAAGCTTCGGCGTATATCCGACTGGGCGGCGTGATGCTCGGTGAATATATGGCGAAACTTTTAATAGTACAGTGTAAACTCTTTATAACGATAAACACAGAAATTAGTACAATTTGGTTAGTTTACACACTCTTCTTCGTAGCGTAAAACCCATTCTCTATTACGAAAAAATATGTTTTTTTTTTAGAAGACAACAATATTTTCAGACGTAACATTGTATAATATTATTGTTTTTATAATCAGTTAACAAAAGGTTCCGACTAAACATTTGAGGTGCAGAAATTTCTAATACCCCTGAGATCTTAAACAGTTGCCTGTCTTGAATTTTGGTCTCAGTTACTAAACAAACTATGCAGAGGTATCTACCGTACAATTTTAAAAATTATTGTAAATTGGTATTTTGGATTCTTTATAAAGAGTTTACACTGTAAATTTAAATTTAAATTTTATGATATTAAGAGGACAGCCCCACACCGTCCACGCGTGGGCTACAGCGCGAGCGTAACGTGACGCCCATAACACTATATACATTTTGGGCGAAGGCCATAAACACTACTGATATGGTTCCGTATTGTTCCTTCACATTACGCACTTGTAAACTAAGTCTCGCGTCAAAATAACGAAGCCATCGTATAAACCGTGCACAGCATACTTTAATCGGACGAGAACTGTATGAAAAGTTTCAATTTGAGATTTTATAAAAACCGAAAAACAGCGATACAAAATACACGATAATCATTAACCCTAACTTAACGTTTACATTATACAATTACAATACAATGATTTTGATGTTTTTTTTAAACCTTATTGTAGCACACTAACCATTTTTGTCAGATATGTAATTTAAATTCTGATTTTCCCGTGTAACAATGAATTCACTTACAATATAAGAAAACAATTCAAAACTAATAATCAATTCATTAATAAATCAATTAGAATGGAAACCGACCTAAATGGCTCGCGTCTATTCAGCTCCAGACGCGTTGTATACAATTTTTTTTTTAATATTTTTTTAAACGATTCAGTTATTGTGACAAAAAATATAATATTCTAAATAATATATATGATAAACGTTAAAAATAATTGTAAAAAAATCATCAAATAAATCACATGTACTTTACGTGTACTTAGCTATAAACATTTTGCATTAAACTTATAGAATAAAACTACAAAAATTAAAGGTATCATTAATCATAGTGTACGTATTTAATTCACGTATGAGTATTCAGCGATAAAGCACAAAATTGTTCGAAGCTGCAACATGACTACTGCAATGTATATCATATATATACGTATCATCTAAATTAATTGTAAACTAAATAATTACACAAAAAAAAAAAAAAAAAACGTTTTTTCAACGTGTAAAGCCAGTGGCACTTTAAGGTGAATGAGACTGTAATTCAATCCCCCGAACTCTCCAATTTCCATACAAACGAATATATTATTACAAAAAAATCCACGAAAATAATTAAATACATATTTAAAAAAATGATAAACAAAAAAAATATATAAGTTAATTTTTTCTCAAACTCAAACAGTTCTTAAAAAACAGACACGACGCTTTACGTACAATACGGGTGAGGCCTAAAATATTTATACACCAAAAAGTATTTCATTTAATTTAAAACCGCAGAAATGAGTCTCAATCACTCACCCGTTCATGGTTGCACTCTCCTCTAAAAGAGCAATAATTGGATTAAAATATGAATTCAACTGAAACTAAGCTTAGAAAAGTTGTAACATTACTAGACATTTGTGTAATAAGTATTAATATATATAAATCTTTATAAACTTTTGTTCATTTCGTCTTATTTTTGTGTATCTTCATATATATGTATCAATCAACAACACGGACTCATTGAGGCCATAAATATTTATATTTAAAAATAGTATTATTTGAGTGTTATACAACAAGCAACGGTATCATTATTCTCTTAAGAGTCAAGCTTCGAATCAGGCTTCAACTCGTCAATCATCTGTCTGTAGGGTGGCTTAAGTCTTAAGAGACTTAAGCCACCCTACAGTCAAAAAAAGTTTATCTAGAATATTATGTATTTATTCCAATTTCTTAAGAAACGTTTGAGGAATTAAATTGATTTCATAAATTTAATTAGATTAGTTTTTTTTTTATTATTATTTATTATTTTACATAACTACAAAGTTCGTGTGGAAATTTAAGCCGCACGGGCACACCGTTAAAATTACACTTAAAATAGCGATTGTAAAAAATATGACACAAATCAGATTATACAAAAAAAAAAAAAAAAAACATGTCCCACGGAAAAGAAACATCTTGCGTCACATACGAAGCACCTTTTAATAATACATAAATTGTGCGCAAAGACTAGATCATAAATTAAAGAAATTTAGCGACAAGTATGTCATGGTACTGTTTGTGGGGGAGTCTTGGGGTTACTTTGAGAATGGATTCTTTTGTTCTATACAATATTAAAGCTATGGGTAGCAGACGACACACGTCAAGGTGATATGTTCGCGTGACATCTACTTTACAATTCTAATCAATTACAGATGAACGAGAGGCAAAAAAACTAACTACTTATATTTTAGCGATAAAGAAAATTTTACTGAAAGTTTCTTTTTTTTTCTCTAATTTATCAATTATCATCTCGTTAACTTGATTTAAAAGCTTTTTACTCCTCTACTGATTTACAACAATGTCAAAAATGACAATCAACAATTACACAAACAATTGAATTCAGATCTATAATCACATTATTATTGGAAAGAGTTAAAAAACATTAGACTAAATGACCGATCGGATATGTAAACAACGCAGTGCCTGACGTTTCTCCACTTCCTCTTTCAAGCGAAGTACATATTATGACAAATACATATTACACACTCTCCACTATTAAACCAGTCCACGTCACATCACGTAGGTTATGCGTCACTCACAGATTTTGATAGTTTTTCCGAAACGAAAGACTTCTAAAATCTACTGAAATGGAACCGATGAGGTGTATTTTTGCCCGACTACATATGAATCGATGGGATTTTGTGCTTTGGTATAAACGTTGAGCGAATTAACAGTTGTTAAAAATATTTTACACTCCACTCTTTAATAGTAAGTATATTATAATATCTAATTTTATATTCGACGCTGAAATTATTTAATAAGGGTTGGACCCGCACGCGTGTTGACGCCGAGCGAAACAAACGCTACACCGACACAATGCACTCGAGAGCAACACTCGTAAATGTTACAAACCGTCTACGATTTCATATAAAACTTAAATTACAAGGAAAAATCTCAATGATATGTGAGAACTCTCCGGAGTTCCGTTCTTCTCTCACTAACACTACACCCTAAAAGCGTTAAATCTAAATTTGTTAGTTACGCCCGGTTTACACTTCAATAAGTACAGTAGCGACTTATTTTCGTTTGAACGGCAAAAGTGCGTTAAGTAGTAAGAAGTTGATTAAATAGTCCTATTTTCCGGCGAGTCCAGTGTAAAGTAGCTGGCCAGGCCAGGCGAGTTTAGTTTAGTACCTTTGTATATAAAACAGGCAAAATCATTCGGAGAATTTAGATACAAGTTTTCAAAACATGTTAATATTTTTTTCTTATTTATCTGTTCAATCTTTCGTTACCTAATTAAGTTTTTTATTATAATTTCTCATGTAAGTAACTATAGGCTTTAATGAGAATAAAATCATATAAACCTAAACCTACAATTATTAAAATTTGTGAGGTTATGAACATAAATGATTTGGGACCGAAGGAGGTCGTCTTGAGATTAAAACAGCCGTTTCGGAAGCCCAAATGATCTTTGAGTCGAGTAAAACAACGCGACTAGTAGTCTTCTTGTTCAGGCAATTTTTGTTCTCGCCTACGTTTGAACATTTTATACTACTTAGTAATTACCTATTACTTAACTGACTCGCTTGTTAACTCGCTACTGTACTTATTGAAGTGTAAACGAGGCTTAAAACTGTAGCGACCGACACGAGTGCGGCGAGTGGCGAACGCATTGTACGCAACATCAAAACTTACCCGAGGTAACTTGTCGACAGAGGAAACATTGCATAAGGCATAAACAACCGAATAGATGGCACCACTTCTTAATAACGCACCAAATTGTGACTCGAACTTAACGGATAAATAAAGCACTCTGTAACTGTAACCACTAAGGAAGCGAAAATCGAACTCCTAAGTAATGTCGTAGCGCGAAGCGACAAAGTATACGATAGTTTCTTGTCGAAACTTAGCAGTTAAGTTCATTATATAAATCGGTAAAACGTTCTCTGGGACATAATATTTACAGTTCCCATGATATGCAAGTGCAAAGCTCACTAAAGTACCGTAGTAACGAGAAATAACTTCCTATTGTCAATAGTGAGTGTAATCTCTACACTAATTACAATACCCATCGTCTTACAAGAGCTATCAACTAGAAGAGGGTATGCACTTCCGTTTAGCTGCTCGCACTTGTATATACGCACAATGGCATTACACAAATAATTTACATTAGAGGTTAACTTAACTATTTCCATTAGCAATTTTAGTAATGACTTTGGTATTCATAAGTTGGGAGGTGGCCCACATCCCGCTCAATTTCAACAATTCAACCCGAACAAATGCGGTCGATGAGCGATCACGCCGATATACTAAAGTAGGTTATACGTTTTGTACCTTCACTAATAAAGAGAGTCCATTGTCATGATTTAGGTGAGTGGGAGAAGGATCGATTCGAGTTGATGCATAGGTTGCATAGGTTCGCGCCTTCCCCCTTAGTACGGCGCGAACCTGTTGTAACCGCTTCGGTATACCGTCTGAAACGAGACCATTTTATGTATTAGTTGTAGTAATACATAAAAAAATGTGACATCTACAATATTAGAGGTAAAGTCATAGACGAAACAATACTCACTCCATATCCGGTGACAGGTCCAATGCTATGCCCCAAATATGGATCACCGTACTCCCTGCCATACCTATCGACAAATAAGAAAATTAAGAGATCTAAAGAGACACAACTTGCTTCGTTTTTTAATGTTTGCTTCAATTGTATTTGAGGAAACAACTTCGTGGTGGTATTGCCCCTCCGAACGATTTGGCCACTTCTTGTCTGTTTAGAAGTAGTCCACTAATTCGTCCACTCCTGTAATGTCCCTCTTTCTAAATTTTCATCATTGAAGACTTTATTAGACCACTACCTAAAGAGTTCAATTCTAATTTGAACATTTCATCTATATCCGAAAACAGGTCATAATGGCATCGACTTTCTCCGTTTTTGCTTTTTATTTTTCTATTTTTAAAATGTCATTTATTTAATGGTATCATTACAAGCAAACAGATCTTACTGCAACTTTTCACTTATAAAATATGAAAAAGCTTTTTCCTCAGCCTATTATTTATTTACATAGAAAAGTTGTAAATACTCACGCAGCGGCGAGCGGTGTTAAAGCGGAAGGTGCTGGCGCTGCGCTGACAGCGGCGGCGGCGCGCGCAGCTGCGTTGTAATTATTGACGGCGGCCGCTGCGGCCGCCTGCGACAGCGGCGTCTTCAGCAGCGGCGACGCGGCCACTGCTGCCGCAGCCGCCTGCAACATCACCCGACCATTTCTTAACACTCTACCTCCACCACTTTCTCAACAATAGGCTCGGATCACATAAACCCCCCAGCTAGACAATGCAATACCAGTACATCGGGATCCAGGGGCGATTTGAGGAATTCTAAATTTGAAGAAATAGGCCGTTGACACATGGCGTCGCAGCGGTGCCGCTGTAATAGTCACTCTTGGATAAGAATATGGACCTTAACATAGATCGCCGCCACCGGCACCGCCGCGGTATCAAGGACTCATGTTAGGGTACATATAAATCAAAGGAAGACAAACGTTACTACTGCGGCGCCATGTTAAACAGCCTTGAGGGTTCGGGTACATATTAGACGGATAGAGCGTGACACAATTAAGCGTGACGGTAACTATCGCTTGCGAACACCGTACACTCTTTAAAATATTAATATATATCAATTATTTGCAAAGTCTCACAGAAACTGCGGGATCCCGCTAATATCTGGATTCCGCGGGATTGCATTCATTCCCCCAACTAGTAAAACCATTCTTCCATAGGGACGGCCATTGAGTAAGTCTAGCCGAGACGAAAATAGAAGCTTTGATGATAAGTGATTTATTAGAACTATGATAAAATGATTATGGCTATATTTTATTTACAAAAATACTGAAGAAAAAAGCATGCAACGCTCCTCGCACACATTCCCGATAGAGCCGCAGCGGGTATAATATCAAAAAAAAGTATCTTCTACAAAAGTTTTTATGCAGCAGAAGTCACGTTACGTTGTGATGTGATAAAAACGATGAGCATGCACTATGAGAATATAATGAAAGAGAGCCCAATGTGACAATTAAAAACTCTTACAAATCGTTCTAAAGCTTAATCAATTACACAGGTGATCGTTAGTATTGCGTTGTAATGTAATAAATATAATTGCGGGCTGCTTTCTACATGGGAGCACGATACGGATACGAGACGGCACCTTTCAAGTTGACCGATCGCCGCAAACTACACCCACCGCATCAAACAACAGTACCAACAAAATACAAGTAAAACGAACTCAACAGTAAGCAAGCTGCGGCGCACTCTATCTGTTACCACACAACACTGTGCACCCTTGCGTTACGGTGGGTTACCAACCAAAACGACCATACGATTATAAAGGATCAAAACAAAACCCCGTCACTCACTCCATGATGATTAAAACGGATCTATTTACGAGAACCGGGTGGGCGATACAAATAACAAAGATTCGCTCTAGTTACGAGCCGATGGATTTACCTCTGGTGCCGGCTTCGCGGCCTGCAACAACACATTAGCCGTCACTCGCACGGTCTCTCGCGCGCCGCGTCACTGATGCCCGATTACTTAATCACTCGGTTATAGATAAAATCAACGGTTAACGAGTAAAAGTTATTTGGTCAACGTTTGTAAACATTTTTGCGTACAGTACTTAATCAAGTCGGTGTTAATCGACGACTTCGCACTAGTACAGTCAGTAGAACGTTTTAGAAAATAAAGGATATTATTTATTTAATTGTATACAAAAAAATATGCAAACACGTTTGTTTTCTAAACAACACAGAAAAGTTTAAAAACGTTTACGAATGGTGTTAATTAAAAAAAAAATAGATTTTAAGTAAATTAAATAAAATTAAATATAAACTTAATAAATTACCTGCAATCTGTAGTTAGAATCGGCCGTCGCTGCCGCGGCTAAGAACGGGTCGTAATAAACGCTGCAACCAAATCAATTATGTTATCTAATATTTTTATTATATGAAACTAATCTATATTGCTCATTGCGAGTTTCAGAATACAGAACACATCAGATGAGTTTACTTGTCTAGCGAAGAAATTAAGCAGTATTGTGTCGTTCTGAGATGTAAAAATAACCTTACAAGACATAGAATCAATAACAAATTAATTTCGTTTTTGAAGCTGGCTTGCAATTATGATTTGTTCTGTATTATGAGTTGCAAATACTTCTACTGTTTTCTACGTGTAAAAATTAAGTATGAAAAATATTTCATAGAGTATTTGAAATGGTGAGCGAATGCAAAATGTAACACTTATGTACTTACTTACATTGTTTCCAGACGTCAATTACATTAATATTTTAGTTTATAAAAAATTTAACCAATCCCTGTGTTATCAAACCAGCGCGAATATTACAGCAAGTGCATAATTAATTATTGTGACGTCCATTGTGTGTGTGTTTTGCCAAATTACAGAAGTATTTATTAGCTTAAATCTTAAGGTTGCGGTTAGATTTTAATCATCTGTACACAGATAAAACACCAAAATGTCCAAAAGCTTAGAATGTATTGATGGAAACGATCCACTACCTACGACTTGATTACGAAATATACAGAATAATCAAATAGTACATTCACTACATAATCAAATACATTAAGGGTTTTGAAATGTAAGAAAAAAAGTTAATAGTGATGACTCTAGAGAAACGCTTTTCTTTTTTAATATTTATTTGTTGCTACGAGACCGCAGACTTCATAAACCTATTTCATAAATAGATAATTCGAAAGCATCCTTGCAATTGATATCGTGTAAAGTTTCTTTGTGTGTTTTAATTAAGATTTTTATTAAGACTTTTTAAAAAGAATAAGCAAGGAATTCTTTAAGAAATCTGTGATAATTGGCGAAGAAATTCTTGTTGCGTTTGCTCTGGCGTCGTCACTATTGAATAAAGAAAGTTAATAAAAAGATTTCATACCGACAAGGATGAGCAGGTGGACTTGTGTAGGTTATAATAGCGTTTGGTTGGGATGTGGTAGGAAAGAGTCACTTCCTGGGAATAGGTGTGTTGAAACAGTAATTAGGGAAGGCTGGAAAAGGTGTCAGAGTCTAAAATTGACTATATAAAAAGTCAGTGTAATAAAAGTCGAAAAGTAAAAATGTAAGGGGAGCAAATGTATCCACCTGTAGATGTACGCACAAGTAGATCTAATTGCTAACGTAATAAAACATGTCTACTATTTTCAGTTTGAGATTAAAGACCTGAAACCCTTCCCGGGTATGGGTTTTGTGCCTGGGTTATGTGAAAAAAAGTAGTTAAATAATGCTCAGAAAAAACCTTTTTCGTTACAGCATTAAAAAATTTCATATCTAACACAATATCTTAATGTGCTTGTGCTTGTGGGAGTAAATAAAATGTTTGAGGGGGTGAGGTAGGTGGGGCGTGGGAAGTGCGGCGGTGCGTTACTCACGGTGCGTAGGCGTGCAGCGGAGAGGCGTAGGCGGCGGCGCGGTTGAGGACGGCGTGCGAGAAGGCGTGGGCGGCGGCGGCCTGCGTCGGGGGCGTGAGCGGGGGGCGCTGCGCGTGCGCACGGCCGCGCAGGACGGCCGCCGCGGCCGCGGGGACTACATGCAACACACAGGGCTACAATGCTAACATGCGGCCATTACCTGCGACGCTGCGCGGCGCGCGGCGCCAGCACCAGCGGCGGCGCGGGCGTGGCGGCCGGCGCGGCGCCCAACCACGGCCACGTCACGCCCGACACCCGCAGTCCTGCGCATACACCGCGCCCGCTCTCTCATCTCTCTCTCTCACTCTCCGTACCGTTAATCACAACTTAACTAACACTAGACAATGGACCGACGCTAGCCGCACTTCCCTATTACTTTCCGATAGGGATACAACGAGCAGTATTTTAACAAATACGAATACGGATATCAAATTTATATTCGTCAAAAAATAAAAATATATCTTTATTTATTGTAAATTAAATTAATAATTAAAATCAACGACAGGCAAGTTTTTCTTAAGAAAAGCAAGCATTCGCAAGTTTTTCGACGTCAGTCGGTTTCTGACTTCTGTTTGTACCTTGCCCGCTGTTGAAAATAGACGTACGGAGTCAACGGTGGAATGAAAGAAGCGACGACGTATTAACGCGTTGCGTTCCATTCCACTCAACAAATTCATGAAATGCAAATACTTACTACATCTAACTATAAGAACAGTCTTAATAATATTCGGCGAATTCGAATAATAGTGTTCGTATTCGTTGCATCCCTACTTTCCAAGGTAATCTCAATAGAGTCTGTCGCAAAAGCCTACCGAAGCCAGTAAGCCTTTTTAAGTTGTCAGTCAATTATTTCACTAAATCCTGTTGTTGAGCATTTCAATGAACAGGAAAACATTGTTTAGTGCAACCAGAAAAATTGTTTTTAATGCGACACAGTTTCCTTTACGTGAAAATCTCTACAGCGCCCTCCGCACGCTACGTCGGTTGACTTTTATGATAGACTCTATTGTTTGAAACACTATCTTACCTGTGATAAATTCTAAAAAACATTATAAATTTTAAATATTTGTTAATATTATTAAAGAAACATTTAGGATCCAAAGTCGAGAGTTGAAATTCGTGCGGCCAGCAATACGGTCGAATGTGTTCGTATTATTGACAATAAAAACAGCAGGTATCTGGCGAATCGAGGCCATGCTACATTATAGCATGATCGAAGTCTAATGTTCGTTCACACCCCGTGCGGCGGTTAGATGCGCTCGCGAAGCCGTGGACTTCCTGCTCTAAAGAAGCATGGCCGTTGCGATAGTTTTACAAATGCCGTAAATTCAAATCGTGACATACAGAATTCTCATCGAGCAATAAGAACTAATATCAACCACATAATCCCACCACATTTAAGTATAGAAAAAATCATGCTCGAATGAATGTTATATAAAACGTAAACGCGAAAGCTTTAAATCTTTATATGGAAGAAAATCATACAAGTGATGAAATGTTATTGTGACAATAATCTCACCTTCCGGCCATTGGACACACACTGAAACAAAATAAATAAATCATTAGCGGAAAACCGATGAGATAGTCGCGAACCTATTTATTTTTCTAAATTCTAGCAAAAATTAAAATAAAATAAATATAAATCTAGAAGACATTTTAACTACAAAATCGAAATAACAGTGCAGAGCTGAGGTTGCAACGCATTCCAACACACGGATTCCAAGGTTTCAGATAACAAACGCCTCTGTAGATATACATTTGTATAAGGAGCATATTTACGAAGTATATATATATATAAACGTTCATCTAAGAAAGCTTTCTAGTTGTCGGTGGAGTTGATTACAGTGTGTATATCAATAGTAAAATAGATCAGGCAAACGGCGACGCCGGAGACAGCCAAACGATCGCATAGAGACAATCGGCGTGATATAAGTTCGCATAGAGAGAGAGACGCGTGCGATCATTATGCTCCCGGCATATGACTGTCTCCGGCACCTGACGATGGACACTGGACATCAACATTTGTCCGCTAAACAGCATTCACCTACTTGCATTCAAAACGATTGAGCTAGCCAACATTTAGAAAGAAACATTGACAACAACGACTTTCAATATTCCAGCTCTCTCACCCAAAGTGGGAACTGATCCATTTCTGGTCAGAATAACTGGATGGATTAAAAAGAAAAAAATCCAAGATGCATTATATTATTTAAGTAACGAAAGTATATGTTTGGGAGGTAGTTGATACATGACTTTGAAGTTATTTCACTTTGCAAATATTTTGGAATCGTGGCGTGAACATAGAAAAAGGTAGTATGGAGGAGTTTAAACTTGTTTCATCAATGCAACAAACCGCGATTTTTTTTTAAATATATTTTATGTGTTTTTATGTTCACACTTACCGTTTGGTACCGTGGGAGGTTTCTTCGTCTGCACTCTTGCTGTAGCGTTATTAACCTGGTTTGGGAGGAATTTTGTTTAATTTTACTCAAATCCCGCAAAGACGAAAGAAGATAATAAAAAAAATATTTTCAAATTCTTCAGTTACACAATGGTGTCATTATGCAGCTGTGTTTCGGTACAGAGTTATTCTCTTACCCACAAGGCCTAATTCCCACTGATTCAAGGTAAATTTAATCAAAAGGCGACGGTAGTTTATTCATATGAAATTTTAGTATATTTACACGACTTTTTTGCTTGTCATTCGATGACCTGTCTGCCTCTTCACTAGCATTCACATAATCTTTGGATAAATGCCATCATCACTATCCAAAGACTTCAAAATTTAACGATACACTATTATAAGTAGAATATTAAACAGGTAAGCTAGGAGCGTCGCAGGGGGTCAAAAGCAACTGTAAATTTACCATCAGGTGTTAAAAAAAGTCAGCCTGTCGTACTTCTGCGTAATGTATGCTAGACTTCTTCTTGCACTATGAACATATAGGCAACTTCTATGTAAAGTCCATTGAAGTTTTAGAACTACTGTGCATAGAAAAAAATTAGCACCATCGAGTCAACCACTCGTTATTTATGTCAAATGTGTTGCAAATTTATAGGTATGAACAAGTAGCAATATTAATTATTGTTAGAAGACATTTGACATTTTCCAAGAATAAAGGTCGTTTTAGAGTTTATTAGTAAAAGATTAAAGGAAATTATTTCTTAATGTAGGAGTTAATGCGTTTTAGAAGATCTCTTGAATGACTTCGATCAGGTAAGTCGTCTCAAATAACAAATTAGTTAATCGAGACTATTTAAATATGGAATGAACAAATAAAAAATAAAATGTGAAAAAAAAAAATCTAATATTTGTTTTAAAACTCTTACCTCAGGAACACTGAGACGATACTGTTCGTTCTTATATTTCTCTGTGAGACACACTCTCTATCGATCGGCATATAAAATGGCCGTCTAGAGAGTAAAGGGAGAAAATAAATAAGGTTTGTCGGCGGCATAGTTAGTGCGCGCCTCCGCCGGCGCGGCGCTAGCGTGCCTACACACTACTACAGAGCAGACGAGCGCGGGTTGCGGTGGGCGATGGGCAGTGGGCAGTGGGCAGTGGGCAGTGGGCAGTGGGCGATGGGCAGTGGGCGTAGGAGCAGGTTGTTAAGATTACTGTGCTACAAATGAAATTTATTGAATCATGCAGACCTCTATTTTTCTGCCCTCAACCACGGTGCCGTGTAGACGCTCTCGTGCGCGCTCTGCGTCTCCACTATTTGCGAATGTTACAAAACCGAATCCCTGCATGCAAGACAGACAAAACATGCATTAAAAACAGCGTCGCTCAAAAAACAACGTGCAACAAAAATTAACATTTATGCATTGCATATTCGTTCATTTATTTAAATATGTACTTGTTGTAACTTTATTACAATTTTATCATCAATTTACTTTACGTTGATACTTTTGAGCGCAATCTAGCTGAATGGGTACACATAAGCATTTGGATTAAAGTAAATTAATATAATGTCGTAGTAAACCTAATACATAAATATTATTTTACGTTTCAAGGAAATTAAACGTTGTCGTTTTTACAAAAATTGTTCTTTACAAAAAACAGTATGTACACTCTATTCCAATTTAACTTTAAAAATTTCTCTTTGTGTGAAATGTTAGCTGCAATTTGTACTACTATTCACTATATTCAATCATAATTTAAGTCACCGATCATACAAAAATACTCAAAAGATTAAATTTTATCAATACTTTCAGTGATCAACACATTTATGCTAAACCAATGCGAATCCACATCCTAGAATTTAGTGCGATAATTGTACAGTGCCAAGATCTAAACAACTATTGTTAAAACACAAGTCTAAAAGCGTATATATATTTGTAACTTTTACACCAGAACGATGTTCGCTTATGATACCGACGTGTGCTAGGACAAATTGAAAAACAAGTAGTGAACACGTGGCGACCGTGTCCATAGATACAAAAAGCAGCTATCACAGCACACGGTACAGTGGAAGAGACGAGTTGTGAGTGTGACAAACGTGTTTACTGATCATACGAAACGCTTACATTTATCAAAGCAACGACAGCTCTATTATTGTTCTTCACTCTGTGGTTTATCGGGGCATAAGACGTGTGACAACGTGAGATACGTACTTTCCGAGTACACGAGAACGATAGACAAGATATTTGAAACAAAGCAAACTAATAGATGCACCCTACGATCAGTCCACTAATAGAGGTCATTGTTATACACTTATTAAACACAAAGAATTTAGGGGTCAGCGAAATGTACATGCCCAAAACTAAAATTATCATGTTCCCTTGTTAGGAAGCGTGTGACTAAACGAGTTGTTTATTAATTATACCATAAGTAGTAGTAGTAGAGAAATAGAAAAAATCGATTTAAAAAAAATACAAATTTGCATTACTCAAACAACGGCTCATTGGCCAAACTGCACGCGCGCACAAGACCAAAGAAATGATGTAACGAATGAGAAACTAGTTAGTTCTAAGTACAATTGCTACTCTGCGTTGCCACCACAATAAATAATCTCCACACATCTATTAGGGGGACGGTGCAGTTTGGACAATGTGATCGGCGGCATTGTATTAGTTATGAATAAATAATAGAGCTGTCCTGGAAACATGACTTAGAAAATTGGCTGTTATAAGTGACGATGCATCATTCTCTAATACTGCATATCCCAATGTGAGGCATTGAAGAAAAATAACTGTCAACTATTATTTGAAAAAGAGTAAAATACTTTCACATGAGCGAGCATGGACTACTTTAGGGGCAGTCACCAAACTGACACAAGGAAAGCAGTAACACGAAAAAGCGATCAATCCAGTCAATTAATGTAAAAATCATTTTGCTAATATATCTCTTAATTTTACTCATGAGGAGTTGCATTTACAGTGAGTTGTTTTTTGATAATATTTTTTTGTAAATAGCTAAGTAGGCGTATGTTTTATATATACTTAAATCAGCCAATCACATACTTTCCATCGTTAACATCTATATTATGTTTACATAGACATTGTTAGAAAAACAAATTAATCTTTTCCTCGTTACATGAAAGTATGTCAATAGCAAAGTACACATTATTCAAATTTATTGTTCGAAACAATTAGCTTCACAGATATTGTTGTTTGATGATAATATACAATGCAATAAATACTGCACCAAACGTTAAACCAAATTATGATAAGTAAGAGTTCTGTTTGACAAATTAATTTATTATTACTAGATAAGATTTATACGAGCGATGTAATGATTTGCCCATTACCCATAGACTCATTAAGCCTGAGTAAATTAAGATAGATAATTATATTTGAAGAATTGGAAAAGGAATTCCATAGAGTCACAAATCTTAGTTTGGGCAGGTGTGATCATAAGATACTGTTAGAAATATTTAGTACCTACTAAAATCTTGTGGCATATATTAAAATTCGACAAGAGAATGAAGTAAATACCTTACGCAATTTGTTAAGCAAAACAGTTGCAATATGTTGAACCTCAGCTGAGTACTAACTTTGTGCCACATCAGGCAACACAGAACAAGGATTATTTATTGTTAACTGTTTTCGCACAATTCACGTAAGGAAAATTAAATGAAGATATAAACAAACTCAAGCAGTAACTGGAACTGTTACAGTAAAAATAAACAAACATATTTCGGGTGTGAATTTTTAGTGTGGCCCAACTGCAAAAGCAAGACGCCAACAGGCCAAGCTTGGTCTTGCATTAGGAATGTTGGTCTTGGATTCGCAATCTAGGTGTTGTTATTTTGCAAAAGTTTAAAAAAATTCAGACTTGTCCAGTAGACAAGTCTTCGTCTTTTTGTTTGAACTTCGAAAACAAACACAACTAGTTTGCAATCTTACAGGATACGTAATGCCAAGGGATGTATTACAATCTCTTAATATTTATCATTTACTTTACAAAAAGTAGTATATTGATGGTCGACTGATTGGAATCGTTGCTAGAACTAAGTAAAAGCTCCTATGTGATACAAATGTAATAAAATTGTTGAATTCAATAGATCGAGAATGCAATAAAAACAGAATTAGTAGCGATGGCACAGTGGAAAATATTCAGATGTAATTAAATATGAGAAAGTTTTACTTGATATTTTATAAGATATTTAAACATTGACTGAATAGGTTGATGTCGAATAAAATTTTAAACAAAATAAATGTATGGAGCAAGGCAATAAAGGTTACCATGGAAGCCTAACTAGGCTGCAGCTATTAATTACGGGCTCGGCCCTTTAACCGTTAGCTTTCGATAAATAGCAAAAAGCAAGATGTGAATTTATGTGATTTTGCAAATAACAATAACGACTTCATTCAGATCTGTCACGTAATAGAATGGACGCTCTTCGCTTTGAAGAATATAAACTGTGATTTTTTAAAAACATTAGCTTTCCAAACACATAAAGCTTAATTCATACTGTTAAAATGGAATTACGTGTTTGAGAAACTTGTATTTCGCAATAGCATTAATAAGAAATAAATGGGCACACTAAATACAATATTCCTTGGTCACTTTGAGTGTGCTTATATTCACTTCATTCTTACAAATAAAAATAATCTCAAAGTGGCCGCAATGAAATCTGCACACTATTAGAGACAGGTTTCAGAGAAGTCACTTCATTAAAACGAATTACATTCGTAACCATTCTTACCTTCGAGCCACGTTCATTGAAGATAATTTCTACATCAAGTATTGTGCCATATTGCTGAAATACAAAATGTTTATAGTTAACATTAATATTCACCCTCTTCCAATGAGTAACAACAACATATAATTCATACATGCTGCGTGCATTATATAGATTTATTATACAAGTGCATAGAACTAGAGAATGCTTGCGTTTGAAAATTAATATAATGGTAATGTATTGTTGATAACATACCCCAAACATAGTTCTCAGATCTGGATCTCTAAACCGGAAAGGTATGTTGGAGACGTGTAATCGTTTCGGTTGTGAAGCTTGCGATACAGGTACTAAATTTTTGTCGGGCGTCGCGTTTGCTGCCGCGGCGGCCGCCGCGTGAGCAGCAGCCGCTTGCTGGGCCACTGCCACCGCTGCCGCTTGTTGTGCTACCACTGCTGCTACACTCACTGGTGTATTTTCTTCAGTGGACTCTCCTTCGCTTTGCTGAGGAACACGTAATTATGTACAATCATTATTTACATTATTATATATGTATCTGTTTGTTTGGCGTGAGAATTGAGTCATGAAAAGTATAGAAATGTACACAGTCACCCATTACAAAGAAGGTTTGCACAATGCACTAATAATAGTTTGAGAGAAATGGTTAGGATAGGTACTATCCCTTACTCGTCGTGCACCAAAACACAAGACCTGTTATTTCATAATGGTGTTCTGTAAAGGAGTGGCTGCTGCCGCCAGACGGAATGTCTATTTTATGAGTGCTGTTGGGAGTCTGGCATAACTTTAATTTTGGTTGAGGAGTGTTCTGGAATAGCGCGTAACTTTTTTGTTTGTAAGCTGATTGGAATGAATCAAACACTAAATGTTACAGGAAGCTTGGTACAGTACATCAGTGAAAGCCGCATTCAAATCGGTTAAGCAGTTTCTGAGATTAACGTGCTCAAACGCACAGAGAAGCAACGACCTTAAATATAATAAGGTATGATTTTATGAAACTTGTTGAACAAACTTACTGAGCTGGTATTTTGGTTTTCTATGGAAGTGGGGACGTGTTGCTGTGCAGGCGGCTGTGGTGAGAAGTTGGCCGGCGGTAGAGGTGCCGTCGTCGGCGGACCCTCGCTCTTGACGAGCGGCGGTTGGGACGGTGGCGCAGGCCCTGTGCCCTCCACTTTCACGTTGGCGAGGGCGTCACCGTTTGCCGCGAACTGTGCGGCCGCCGCTGCAGCCGCCGCCGCCGCAGGGAACGGGTTCGCCATGCCCGTCCCCACCATGTGCTGAAATCATTGTAACCACACATTTTACCATATTGTAACGCGCACATTTTTACCTTACACTTACAATACAAATCTATACAGATGAATAAAGTTGAAGTGTCTGCTAAAATAACTGCTAAATGTATATCATTCTGTAAGTAGTTTAAACTTTCAAAATGGTTAGATAAAATAATAAAAACGTTTCTTTCGAACGCTGCTTTAACGGTCAGGGATGTGTGATTGATTTCTATAGAAAAGTTGTAGAGCTTGATCTTTATCATGCTCTACAACTTTTCTGTCGCTGACGCTAACTTTTTTGTAGGCTTTCCTTCGACAGCGTATGTCTAACTTTTATATTTAAACAACAAAAAATACTTTTTGTATTAAAAAAAAATTAAAATCAGCTAGTTATCGCTACAAGTAATTAAGACAAGTGATTTTTGGCCTTTACTACATATGTTTTGGACGTATGATTAAAGAGATAATACGATATTGTATATAGCGCGACAGCGCCGAGATCGTGATACCACAGAGGAACAATCTGAATTCCACGCGGGCAAAGCCCCAGGCACAGTACTATTATATAATCTCAAGATTACTTTAGATTAATAATACGTAACAGTAACATCAGTCCCCTAAATTTCTAGTTCAGATGACAGTAAAATATCCATTGATATATATATTTTCAGACTTGAGGCATAGACGAAAGAGATGTATAATAGATATATTTTAAATGAAAACCAATGATAAAATCAAACAAATTCATGAACTAAATATTACAAACTAAAAGTAACTTGGAGCTGCGCCTCGGGCGGGTAATAAAAATTAAGTGTTGTTCATTATAAATTTATTTTCAGAGTAGTCACTCCGGAAACGAGAAAATTAGGAAGTGTTTATTGAACGCAATTGACCGGACAGTTCGCTCTTGGCTTGGCTAGTTGAATAATGTGTTTGTAGCATTTATACAGTCATATATGGGTACATACTCATATAACCAACCATACCTATCTATAACTACGCACATAACCAATCATATACTCATGTAACCAACCACGCATAATTTACATACAATTTTACGACTTTTGGCAGACGACCAAAATACCTAACCTTTATTGTAAATCTTACAACAACCGAAAAGGGTTTTGAATTCATTAACGCTGTACATGGGTTCAAAGTAAATGGAACAGTTTCACAGAACCGCTTAATGTTTATAATGATAACAGTACTGAGAAGCTATTTTAGTGTGCTAGTTAAATTAGCAAGGGTAGTTAACTTGGAAGCCGTCGCTAGCGTATCGTCAATAGCCACAAAATTACGGTGGTTCACCTTTGTAATTATGTCCTACAAACTAACCTCCTGTCCTATATAAACTTAGATAGGAGTTTATATCGTTATAATAACGCCTAGAGGTCTAGATGCATAGACTTCAACTATATGTATGTTTAATATTAATAATAATAATTTATTGCAGGTAATATTTAATTAAGAAGTTTTTTTTTTAAATAAAGCGAACCCAGAGCCATAAGCATGAACATCGTTGCTTTGTTATGATCTAATTAGATATTCTGTTGAATTACTTATATAATTGTTCAATAATTATATTTCATTACTATATTAGCATTAAAATCCGTTGCGTAGTTTAAAAGATCTAAGCGTAAAGAGACAGACCGCGGGAAGCGACTTTATTTTATACTATGTAAAAATGTATAATAATAGGTATATTGGATATGTGGATATTTTGGTAAAAAATAGTTTCAATAATCTTGTGTTAAATTTTTATTCTGTATTCGTTAAAATAAAATTTCTGTAAATAAAGTGTAATAAAATAAATATGGTGTAAATTTTTTTACAAATTCTTTTTAAAAGTAATTTTGATAAGAAAGCAGGTTTTTAAACTGTATTTTCAATGATAAAGTAGTTATGGGTAATCGCCAAAAATATTTAAAAGGCACATTATTTCAGATGGAATAGGCTTTCTCGTATGTATATACTAACTCTTCAATTAATAATAAATAATTTCATAATAATAATTAATAATAATTAATTAATTTCAGTAGAAATTAATAAAATATTATAAATTAAGATTAATTAAGTATTTAAGACCATTAGTAGCTAAGTTAAATTAAACATGTTAAGTACACTGTTTAGGAGTGCAATTTAGATAATTTATCCATGCACATGTATTTTATAGTTTTCATGTATTTAATTGCAATCTGTTTGTGTACTGTATCAAATATATAAAAAAAAATTGCATTCAGACGAAGCCGGGTGTGACGGTCTAATTAAGTTTATAAGGGGGCGAGAAGGCTATACTTCGCAATTTTATATCTTTTGAGGCAATTGAATGCTTCATGTTTTCTTTTTAACAAACATAACATCTTGGGGTGTTGAATAAATTAACTTTTCGCGATAATGCTTTCTATGTATTACTAAAGAAAATTGACATTGTGTAACTAAATATAATCTCCAAGTTTTGATTTGTTAGTTTTGTTACACAATACTTACAAGACCCTGTCCAAGAATTAGTGGATTGCATAGGGCTTTTTTAGCTGTAGCTGTTGTTATAGCTATAGCTTATTGTTGTCTCCAGCTGGCCTACATTATTGCTCTACAAAATCTGATATTAGGACCATAGTAAAATTCTTATGATTAGGAAATACCATTGCCATTTCTTCCAATTAAATCATTGTTTCGTAATGTTTTTTTAATAGGATATCTCAATAAATTAAATAACTTTTTCAAAAAAGTATTCACGAAATGTAATATGTATATTATTTAAACCACGCATTGTTGAACATATTACTAGCGATCGGTCCCCGGCTTAGCGCGGAGTTGAAATTTTTAAAAATCTTTAGCGGATGGCTTGCGCTACAAAACAAATCTATGTTCCAAACATCACTTGGTAGACTAAATAGTTTTTGTGATAGGGTTTTGAAGTGAAAGTTTTGAGGGTATCAATGCTATAACAGAAAGATGTTTACAGTTGCATATTGAGCTGTACGGTGTAAATATATATGTAGGATAGTATTTAAGCTTATGCCAATGTCTACATTTGTTGTTATGGTATGACTTTCCAAACCATCGTGGCATGTGACAAAGGATAAGTTTTTACGCAAAATAAATGAAATTAAACAATTCTGAGTTTGCTTTTAAAACATTTTGATTTCAAATAAACTAAACGAGGCTATCAGCCGTACATTCGTTAGTAAAAGTTTTTCATTCGGCCTGCATAACTAATCAGAACTTATTCGTTCACGGCTGCATTGATCGGTAGTTGCCTGTGGATATGTGACGTTTGATATTATTAGGTATACATATAAAGTCCGGTGAAGGCAAAATTTGCTCCATATGTTTAAATCTTCATGTCATTAATAATGGCTGGTCACGAAATAATTTCTATGTAGGTATAGTGGTCCTGTTATATTTTTATTAATGTTATATTTTATTAAATATTAACCTTACCTACAAAAAAATTCACCACGCCATGGAGTCAAGTAACATATAATATCACTATAAATAAAAATTATATACATTCACATAGATTCGGTTACACCGTTAATGCTAATAAATAAACCAACTAATATAAATAAGTGCAAATTACTCAAAATATATCTAAATAAATTTTGTTATAATTTAGTAAGTATAATTTAAAAATAAAAACCGAAATAGTGAGTATTTTACACGATTATTTTCTTTTTCGATAATTTCAACAAATACAATATTATATTAAATATTAAAATTAGGTAGGTGATTGTTCAAAACGATAGGTTCATGTATTTTATCGCAAAATAGTACCTTTCACATGTGTATGTTGCAATACTGTTTATTTCAGGTTTGTAAACACTATTGTTTATTATATACAAGAGGGGTAAGCATAGAAGGCAGAAATAATATGATCAATTAACAAGATATTTTGGTGCAATAGGGAGCAGAGCTAGCGAGGGCGCTAACAGATCGGAGGTGTTTTTTTCGGGTTAGTCCAAACAGTTCTACTATAAAAAAATCCAACTAGTTCTACTGCACAGTATGACAGATTGGACTCGAATAATTTTAATGGAACTGTTCTACTATTTTTATAATAAAACAAAATTTAAAAAAACATGCAATAAGTTCTACTGGTGAGTATGCGATATTGCGATTCATATATTGACTCCAACTAGTAGTAATAGTAGAACTGTTTGGACTAACCGTCGATAGATATATCTATCGACGGGACTAACCCTGTTTTTTGTGAAAATAATACTTCTCGTATCGATTTAAAAAAAAAAAAAAAAACAAATATCTCCAAAAGTTACCCAAAACCCAAAAACTTAACTGAGATCATAATTTCGCATGTTTTAGAGCACACATTTATATTATACTGACAACTACAGGTTTATCCATGACTTCCTGGACACGTTGTATAGTTTGCGTCATTAAAAATCAAAACGTTCAACGCTTGACACTTTGAATATTAAAGACTCAGCGTTCTTTAGGTCTCGTCTTGACTACTTTAAAAAGAGGCAGAATATTATTAACAAAGAAAAAGCACAAAGGAACCTCGAAATACGTTAAAAAAGTTTACTAAGAATATAAACGCACACAATTTCCCGTGAATACTATAATTTTATTCTCATTGTGCCACATTTCAATAGCCCTGCGTTCATAAAAGACGGTCACGAGGCTCTTTGAAATGCGTGCGTCCAAAAGCTTACTATTATTATCGATACAGTCAACAGTAGGGGGTGAAAGGATGTTGCCAAAGACATTATTAATCATGGCCCAAAGGTGAACCGCTCCACTTTCCTTTATTGTTGCTTACTCCGAACCTCGTTCCACTCAAATTACTCGTACATACAAGGACGACAAACACTCATTTCCACCGTAACTCTGGAGGTTGCTGTCTACACGCTGACTATACTTAGGTGAACTCGTGAGCTCGTGACGTAATCATAGAATTGGAGGAAATTCTAGTTGTGAAAAATTTGTAGTCCACTCTGAACTTATGAACTTAGTGGGCCTTGTGAGCTATAATAATATTCCATGACCTCCGCAAAATCACTTGCCGGCTTTATACTAAACAAAATAAATTAAATGTGAAAAATTTTGACGAAAGCAAACTAAACGAGTGAGTACATATTATAATATGAAATATATTCATGGCATCATAGACGAATATATGAAAGAGAAAAGATAATAAAAAGGTGACACGAGTAGATGTTTCGGGCGCGAATAAATACCGAAATATCTGAGGTGTAAAACTATAATGTCCTATAACTGCAATAACGACGCTTGGCAATGTTATTACGTTCATATATGAGTCTATAAAGTGACTGGTCATAAAGCTTTAATATCGAGTGAAGCAAAGGTGGTCTGATCTTCTGTGATGTTTTAAAATATGCGTAGAATTTTTTTTTTTTAATCGCCTTTTCTCAGCTCTTTATTCATTGTTTTAGAATCTCCGATTAGACTTAAAAATCATAGGTATTTATAAAACTTTTTACATAATTAAAATTAAATTAATACTAGCGACCCGTGACTGTGGTTAAAATTTTTAAAAATCCTTTTTTAGCGGATGCTTGTTTATGTTATAAAATAAACATATGTTCCAAACTTCAGCTTTTTAGACTGAACAGTTTTGGCTATGTTGAATCGAAGCATAGCGTGCTCAAATATAGAGAACTGATTTTACCCAATATGCTCTTGGTGTAACAAGGGCTTTAAAATAAATTTCTTTGTATGTACCTCCAATGATTGTTTTGTTTAGCAGTCGAAGTTCAGCAATCTTGAAAATTATTATTTAACATGTGGCGCACCGCACAACCGAGACCGAGACGTTTCCGGCGCGTTCAGCAAGGGGAGTAATGATCGCGTAAACAAACTAACTTTTTATAGAGCTCAACCGCCTGGAATTTATCTTACTACCACGCCATCACACCAACCACTGTTTAGTTTCATGCAACGACTACTATTGTAAATATTTAACCTTTACAAAATATATCACATATTTAAAACAGATCTCGAGCACTAATTCCTGCTCGATTGCACATCGAGTGGTATGTTTCATATATCGACATTTCTGTACAATGACTTCGAAACGCTTGCTGTAAAAACTTATTCTACGCTATGACTGTTTCATCTTCATTACCGCCAGCCAATTCAGTCACACTCCTGTTAATACTTCAAGCGTGACACGAGGTTTGGGTTGGTCTACGTAGCTCAGGTAGATTCGTCTTTTCGAGTACAAGACACGAGGTCATTTGATTGTTGTCAGTTCTATGACCCGTATTGGAGGTGTACTTCCTATGTATCTTTTAGTTTTCAGTTTCAAAGTTATAGAAAAACGAAGTTTTACATATTGTCTAAAACTTTACGAGAGACTGGAAATGTGTAGTACTTGAAACTTTCTTTCTAAAGTACAGACAAAATCGGCTGATTGATTGATTGGGAAACAAAACAACATTTAAATATGTGAAATAATAACAAGTGGAAATGGAAAGAAGCCAATGCCACTAGCTACGGTACGCAATTATTTAATTATAACAAGCACAATTGAGTTTAATTGAACGCAACAAGAGAACATACGACATGACATAAAGATGGGAGGGGCCCTGGATTTTGTATATTATGCGTCACATGCGTTGCTTAAATACGTACATCTGGCGGTACAATATTTAAGTTGTTTATTTTTTGTTTAATCGTTTAATAGCAATACTATAAATATAAATTAAGTCAGGAACACAAACCTATAGACTAGTCAGTCTTTAAAGGTAAAATATATACTTTTCATATTAAAAGGGGATAAACAGGTATCCGGTCCACTTGATGGTAGATGGCTACCGTGAACAAAAGACACACACACATCACTACTGGTGCTAGTGAAGAAATGATTTACAGCAAGTACTTTTAAGGAAGCCTATATTTGAAACGAGACGAAAATACTTTAAATGTAGCTGCTCCTTTTCAAAGAGTCATGAGTATGAATTTTACAAATACTTCTATGATACGCAAATACAAGCGGTACAACTCATCGGTGTAGTTACCATTGTACAGCCAGTGGGACACACAAAGGCTACATCTATTTAAAAATAAGATTTTTTTTAATTAAAATTAATTAAGATTGATGTACAGGAAAAAAAATTATGTACAATAAAGGAGGTACACTCCAATCCTAAATAAACAGTTCACCGCTTATCCGCACTCATTATATATTTGATCAAATACGCATATATACCATACAATACAAGCGAAAATAGTAATTCTGCTTCGCGTTATTAATACACCAAGACCGGTCGAGAGCACGCGTAATGAGAAAAGTTCACGAATGAACAAAGCATTCCAATGTTAAAACAGTACTAACACACTGACTTTATTTGATGAAATAACGTGTGGCGAATCCAAAAAACGTGAAATAACGTGAGGAAATCAATGATATTGGCGTATTGAGCCGCTATAGGTAATAATAACTTCATGTTGAAAGCAACTCTTGTCCCATTGTTGTGTAATTTAGGCGTTCACTATATTATGAATGAATAAGACGGACGTTTTTAGTTCCACACTTTTTTTTACTAGATTTAGTGGATGCATAGCATAATGTGCAAGTCGCAGAATGTGCAGGTCGCAGAATGTGCACATCGTAAAAAGTGCAAGTCGCAAAATGTGCACACCGTAAAAAGTGCATTCATAGCATATTTTAGGTTTAAGGATCTCTATTCCTAAGTTACGAAAACTGATCGGATCCGAATTTTGCTTCTTATTTTTGTAGAAAGCTTATCAATGTAAGTTTTTACTCTGATTTTGCAGTGCATTTCATTGCTATGTCAAAATAGGCCCTCACTCTGGGTAACTTTGACACCAACAAAAAAAAAATAGAAGAATTTTTTCTTCCCATTTGAACATTGGACTGTATTAGCCAAATAAAAAAGGACTAATTGTACTATAGAGATAAAAAAAAATATCAAATATCGCAGCAACGCGTCGTAGGAACAATAGAAACCCTCAAAAACCTGTCAATTTAACCTCGTTTGTCGGTACTCTTCCAGGGAACTAAAATCCAATCTGCCCATTTTGCGATCTGCACGTTTTGCGATCTGCACATTTTGCGACCTGCACATTTTGCGACCTGCACATTATAAGATTTGTACATTTTACGTAGCCTGCACATTTTGCGACTTGCACATTATGCTATGCATCCCCTTTAATATGCAAAGTGGCCAGAGGTCAAGGTCTTGAATTTAATAAGCTAAAGTTTTGCGGGTCAAACAATATATTGGTAAATATTTAAAATATGGCCCTTTCTATATTTTTTGAGCACAGCAAGTATTGTGACGTATATATTTGGCAATAGAAATTTTATACATCGACTGAAAACCGTTAGATAATATTATGATGTTAACGCATTTTAACGTTATTTTATTGCAAAGATAATGAGAAACAACCAGGAAAGTAAGATTATTAAACACAATTTGATATGCTATATAATACGTAATTTTCATCCCTCAGGTACGCTAATACATGAATTCATACAATAAATAAAAAATTTATGAATGTATGTCACTTTCCTGTAGTGTTATTACTTTCCTGTTTATGTGGATCCAGACAAGTGATACACAGGAACGTGATAATTTGGAGGTTTTTTTAGTTTTACTAATAATATACAAAAACGCTGTATTTGAATGCAATATTAATACTTTATATTATATTTTCGCTAGGTATATTAATCAAAACAAATAAAAATCTTTAAAAAACCCAAATATTGTTTATGTAATTACATGCCAGACAAGTGAGAAGTTGTGTGGCCCAAGCGCGTTTGCGGTTGCCTTCGTCTTCGTCACGGCAGTTCAAGCGGCAATGAGGTCACTTCACTACATTCTTTGTAAAGGTAATAAGGCAGCAGCGCTCATTATTTAATTTGTTGGTATTTTTCACATGTTTTTAGCTGACAGGAAAGTGATACACAATTAGTGTCGCCTCTATTCTACGATGGAAATTCGAATAAAAATATGGAGATACGTGATTTATTTTTAGGTTTTAGCAAAGCTGTATTGATTGTTACTGTGATTAGATATAATCTCTCTGATTTGTGTTTTTACTTTGGGTATTATTTCGAAGAAAGGTTGAGTTTTGGAAAATCACCCCACAGGAAAGTAACAATTTTGCCCACATTCCAGATTTATTCCAGTTCTTCATTCCAGATTTACAAATACATCTGAAATATTAAAAAAATAAGGAGCTATGAGTTGAGCCAAACAAAATTCCTTCACTGTAAGAACTAACCATTTGTTATGCTTACGCCCGTGGTTTATGGCACCATATCTATACCAAGTTTTTACTTTTTATTTTATGTGAAGGTCGTCAGACAGGCTGACGGTCCACTTGGTGATGTGTGGTTAACGTCGTCTATCAACAGAAGCAATGCAAGGCCACAGTTGCTGTAATTGCGCTGTCGACTTTAGTAATATTAATGAAAAGGAATTAGAAATGTCTAAGGAAATGGGCATCTGTTATACGCTTACCAAAACACAACAGAACTCATGCTGTTATTTCACGGTGATGTTCTGTAAGGGGGTGGTTACCGCCGCTATACGGATTTCTCAATTCATGACTGCGAAACGCTGTGTGCTTTGGCTCTACTAAAACACCCAGACCAGAGGCATTTATGAAAAATATATTTCCAAAGTTGACCCTGCCGGGATCAAACCCTGGACCCCTCATTTAGAGCACTAAAGCAATAATAACCTTTACCACTCTACCAATGCGCTCGTCTAAATAGATGAGTGGAGTATAAAAGTATATACTCGTACTATATCTACAAGTATCTTCATAAGTTTTCTTATTTTTTAAATTTCTAAGTCAGATAATGTCGGATATGCGTATTAGCTGCAAGCAAACCTCCCATCCTATTATTTCTCCCTCCCACCCGCCCTTATCATGTCTCCCCACTCAACCAATGGAACAGAGGCTGGCTCATGTAAACACAAACATACTCCTCAGTTGGGTATGATACGATAATAAAACCAAGATCCTACGAAACAAGCACGTGACATTTTCATATAAATTTTTCCTGTGTACGCGTTTTCAGGTAAGCATTGTGGACGATATATAGAATAAGTTATTACATAGTTATAAAAATGTTTGAGGTAAACATTTTTTTTACATTTACCTGGGTTCTAAACACTGCTTGACTTGAATTTTTACAAAATTTAATACATATTCGCATTAGCCTAAGTAAACAATATTTTTAGATGGAATTTAATATAATTATAAAAATAACAATTACTTATAACCTTAAAACTCCAAAGAAATAAAAAACAGTGGCACTCCAGGAGTGCCGGCAGAAGTGAAAACTTGAACAATTACTGAATCGTCTTGTGAATATCCTTGTGCAGCAGTATACATACGAGTCCACCGGCACAGACTTTCTTATAATCGTCCGTCAACTGTCAACTTTCATAGCATAGACAAGCAAGCAGAGCTTTAAAGTCTTAGAGTATACATAAGCAAGCTAGCTATACATATGTTTACTTTAAGCTTTAAGTTGTCTCGGTGAAATACATTCTACGAGGACTGCACCAAAGTATCGGGATTGGAATATTTCCATTGTTCCTGGCGTAATAAAGTCTTTATAATCGAAAACTCCTTGGTTTTATTAATCGAATACCATATTTAATTTTTAAAAAGAACGCCGTCTTGTCACAACTCTTGTCGAACTTGTAAAGTCAGTGTGAAAATGGAACTGACTCGAAAAAATTCAAGAGCAATGATTTATTATGACTTATGATTTATCGGATGCTTTTTGCATTTGGTGATGAAGCCCCATCTAAAACCACAATTTATCGCTGGTTTGCGGAATTTCAACGTGGACGTATCAAGCTCTGTGACGATCCCCGTCAAGGTCGCCCAAAAATTGCAGTCACCCAATATAACGTTGATGCCGTGCGTAAGCTGATTGAGGAAGATCGACATGTGACATATCGCGAAATTCAGGCAACTGTAGACATTGGCATGAGTCAAATACAAATAATCTTGCATGAACAATTAGGTGTAAAAAAGTTGTTTTCCCGATGGATCCCGCATTAGCTCTGTGAGGAGCAAAAAGCGACTCGCGTTACTTGGTGCGTCAGAACTCTTGAGAGATTCCATGGAGGATCTTCAAATGCTGTATACAGCGTCGTATCAGGTGACGAATCCTGGATATACGCATACGAACCCGAAACAAAAACCAGTCACGAGTTTGGGTGTTCGAAAACGAGTTGAAGCCAACAAAAGTTGTTCGTTAACGGAGCGTTGCAAAAAAAATGGTGGCCACGTTTATTTCTAAAACCGGCCATGTTGCGACTATTCCTCTTGAGGGACAAAGAATGGTCAATGAAGAATGGTATGCTAGCATTTGTTTGCCGCAGGTCGTCTCTGAACTACGTAAAGAGAACTGCAACCGTCGCATCATCCTCCATCACGACATTGCGAGCTCTCATACCGCCCACAGAACAAAAGAGTTTTTAGAACAAGAATTATTAGACCATCCGCCGTACAGCCCTGGCCTAAGCCCGAATGATTTTTATACTTTCCACAAAATTAAGAACAAATTGCGTGGTCAACGATTTTCGTCACCTGAAGAAGCTGTAGACGCCTACAAAACGGCCATTTTGAATACCCCAACTTCAGAATGGAATGAATGCTTTAATAATTGGTTCCATCGAATGGAAAAATGTGTCAAGTTTCAAGGAGAATACTTCGAAAAACAATAAATATCTTTTCCACTAATAATGTTGTATCACTTCCTTGATTCCCGAAACTTTCAGTGCCGCCCTTGTAACGCTAGTACCAACTCTTTATCCTAACTCAAATTACATTTTCTCGAGTAAATTTCTCTAAAATTTTGAACAATCTTACAGAAAATTATAATACCCTGTACAAGTATTTTAATATTCAACAGTTTGCAAGGGCTACCTCGTCGTCGGCATAGTATAAGTACGTGACCGGGGTGAGTATTTATAGTGCCTAGTGGACCGCGCGGCCTCATCCCTACTGTAGGTACCCGACACCGCCCTTATGTTGACTACTGCTAACCCTCTTATGCATACGCACAGATTGTGTTATCTAAACACTACCTTTTTAAGTAACTAACAGATTGTCTATTAAATTATATCGTAATGAGCCGTGTCTGTATATTAAATATTTTTTTCAAAAAAACAAGTTATCGAGTTCAAAAGAATAGTTTTTAGAATTTTTGTCTGTTTGTCTGTGCAAGCTAATCTCAGAAACGGCTTAACGATTTGAATCACATTTGGCACACCTGGCTTTAACGTATAGGACACATTTTATACTGGAAAAATATTAGATTCCGTAGGGATCGTCTAAAAATAAAAAAAATGGCGCCACCGTCGTCACAGCGATGAAAATTTCAGTTACTCTCATATATTTTCTTTTTCAACGCGGACAAAGTCGCGGTCACCGGCTGGTGTAATCATAAAATAACACAATATCACGTAGCGCCGATAAATTTCCGTTAAAACTATTTAAGTTATAATGAATAATAACTAAAATTATTTATTACAATCTAAATTAATGACTTGTAACGGATTCACTTTTTTCTAGTGTAAAATGTTTTATTATAATAATTATATCTCTAAGACTATATTATGTTTAATTACACACACAATTAAAGATTTACTGTATTGTTTTTATTTAGTTAGGTCAGTCACCATTTTATCGCTCAAGTAAATAGCGCAAGGGTCATAAGTTCGTTAGTTATAAGAAATGTTAAGTTGTTTTATAGTTATTTATTACGATTTAATATGGTATCTTGAAAGAAGTGATAGCTGAGTGTGTCGCAACGTAATCTAGGCTGCTATTACCGCAGACGAAGCTTTTTAATCCCTTTCAGGCCGCACCCAAATGTTTATTTCAATTTCACGTGTGAATTAGAAATAATGATCAATTGAGGAGAAAACCAGTGCCCGGCAGTGAGCTAGCTAGAAAAATCCCGTAAAAATCGGTCCAGCCGATTCAGAAATCAGCCTGAACAGACAACAATTTTTTTTTTAATCATAACTACCGCTTATAACCGCTTTATTTTTAAAAAGCTGTTATTTTGATATTACAAAAACACTAATTTTATATATATTAGTATAGAAATAGATAAAAAAAAGCTGAAGTGTAAATAAAGTGGCGAGCATTTTGAAAATATCAGAGGTCCGTGACCGCGTACGTACACACGCTCTAAATCCAGCCGAGGAGCGGTACACGTCAGCAGCAAGTAGCGGCCATAATGACAGCCATCCAGTGCTCGTTCGTAAATGGCTGAAATAGCTCTCATCCGGAGCGCTCCACCGAGAGCGAGTGCTCTACCATATTCAATGGGTCGCACGCTGTCACCCAATATCACCGGCCACGCCCCACTTCGCTATTATATCACTACTGTCAATTTATACACATCAATATTCACTGGATCAGTAGTCGAATATGGAAAAGCCTTTATATACTACTGACGACCCGCCTCCGGCTTCGCATGGAATTGATATTTTCAAAAATCTTTCCTCAGCGGATGTTTATGTCATAAAATAAGCCTTTGTTTAAAATTTCTGCTTTAAGAAAATTAAAATATTTTATTAAAAATAGAGGAACACGTTATTATAACTTTTAATACCCTCGTTGTCAGTAGTTGGCCAGAGCAGGTGTTTTTATTTTTCAATAAGTTTTAAGACCAACACAATTATTTTTCCCATACATTAAAATTTAGGGTTTCCTTTAAACAAATATCTTAACTCGTATATGTAAAAAACATAACATTTATATTTTTTTAACAAATCACATTTTATTTAAACAATTTATTTATAATTTTAAAAGTAAGTTTTCAATAACATCAACTAATCATTTACCCATATAAAAATAGGTACGTTCAGGGGAGGTGACGATTGGTCACGGTTTGGCATCGATCATCAATAAATTCGAAACTCCGCCCGCCCCATGCCATTGCCATCAACTTCGCTTCCGTTTCAGAAATTACCGGAATCAATAAAATGGTTCAGTCACGTCGATGTTCACATTAAATTTTATTTGTATTTATACATATATTTATACAAATACATCACATAATGTATACGGATATACGTATACGTATCCGTATCCGCGGATATCCGAGGGAGAAGAAAGATCCGTATCCGTATCCGTTAATTTTTGGCGGATCTTTTTACGGATCTTTTCCCTTATTAATTTTTAATTCATAGCTGAAATTGTACATACAGGTAATTAGGTAGCAATGAAAAACTATTAAATTCCATTCAGATTATTTTTTATTTTTTAAAATCAAACATTTGGCACCTTTATAATGCAAGCGTCAACTATCGTTTCAAGGTCATGCGCACCGACACCATTGAGTAAGAAAGTTAAGATCCGTATCCGTATCCGCGGATCTACATTTTTAACGATCACATGCACATGTAGAGTGCAAAAAAGAAAACAGCCGCACTTATTCCTTTTAAAATGAAGAAGCAATAGAATATTTAGCTGAAATTAATATGTACATATGAAATCGGTGTTTAGTAAGCAGTTTACGTTCGTGTTTTTAGTTAAGTATGCAAATCATGTTCGCTTACGACATTGGCATCACCGCTGATCAAAACAGATAGCTCTACCTTTGGACGCATCCATCAAATATAAAATCGGATTTATTTTTGTTCAAATCACCGCTTATAATATAGGATTACGAAATTATTATCATAATTTTGTATAATATATACCTACTTAATATAAGGTTATTTATTCAATATGATATAATTGGGTTGGTCAAAAAGTACGCGCAGATTTGAACAATTGAAATATTCATATTGTCTGTGAAAATTTCAAATATTAAATTTAACCTAATATTTATTTTAGATGAACAGCACACTTTTTAGAAACAGGCGCATTGTCAGTTTTAATTAACTTATTATTTAAAAAAAAAGGGGCGGATTTACCAGAACGGTAAATTGTTATGGTGACAATATCGTAAAAGAAAATTGTGAATGGACACAACTTGGGACTGTCACAAAATATTTAAAAGGGCTGTATTTCATAAATAAAGACAATCGTTATAAAAGACGTTTATAAAAGGCGGCAAAGAGACAAAGATCAACATGGCCAACAAATTTATCATCTTCTTAAAGTGCTTCTTCATTACTGGAAGTTGACCATCAGCTCTGAAAACTTGTGTCAGTCTTGGGCCAGTTCTATAACACTTCTATACTGGAGATCCTGGTCTATTCGCTGATCTTACGTAGCCAGGATTTTTTCCGCCTACTCCCGTCTATTTTGGCGTTTTATTACGGCCGAAATACAGGCGAAAAAAATTAAAAGAATTCGTTAATTCAAATTTTTTTATTTCAATATTTAATGCCAGACAGAATTTTTGACCAACCCATTACATAATTCCGTTTTAATATATGATTAGCCGGTTATAACCTCAAACTTATGCAATTTACACTTGGAACTCTCTTTAAATAGGCCGCAATAAAGACTAGAATAAACCTCGTAGGTATGTGTTGGTATTTTTGTAACGGACTAGAGTTTACTGTCTTATTAAACTTGTCAACACGCTATGTCGCACATCTGTTCAAATTATTTGATTAACTTATATAAGACTCTGTGGACGTAACGAGATTAATTTACGAATTGCAGTTCTGGAGAACGAACATACACGCTTGTCCGATACGGTCCCTAATCCTGGCTGACAAGCAGTCAGGCGGTCGGACGCTCGGGCCGGCCCTGAGACCATCACCTACGGGAAATATTGATCTTATTTGAGCTTGATTAACTCGGACGTTGTCGGCGTGCTAATAATACTCTAACTCTGGCAAAGATCCAGGCGAGGCCTTAATGGTACTTCGATACGCGACAACTTCTAAAGGTGACACCTAGTGTAATGTTGAAATTGATTTAATCAAATTCGTTCACTCATACCTACATAACACTTTGGAAAAACAATACGCACACGTTACGTACAAGTATTCTGATCCTTTCATTTTTAACTCTCTCTCGAACTCTGTTTTTTGAAAGTAGGCCTGAAAACTTTTAAAAATACCTTAGTGTTTAATCTATTTTCTTCTATTTTTTCTTTGGCTTTTTGTTGTTATATATATTTGGTTTACCAAAAAACAAGCTCTTAAAAGGGGTAAGTATAAATTAAAGTATTAAAAATTTCAACATAATTGTAATATCTATACTAATATTATAAAGAGAGAAGATTTATATTTTTGTATGTTTGTAATGAATAAACTCAAGAACTAGTAGACCGATTTTGAAAATTCTTTTACCTATAGAAAGCTACATTATCAGCGAGTAACATAGGCTATGTTTTATAAAGTTATTAGGGCGAAGTCGCATAGAAATACATAAAATATTTAATTAATTCTGTCTCCTAGTACACACAGTCCTCGGTTGACTTGTTATACGAAATTGACGCATACAGGCAGGTTTAACACGAGACGAGACTAACAGCATACTAATGTTTGATGACTCATACTTAATTTTCATTCAACGTGTTTCAAAATTAAACTTGAATTATGAATTGACTAGGTAAGCACGCTATTTTACGCATAACCTCAAGTGCAATTTTTAAAGAAAATTGTGTTGTGTAACTACATCTAAAGAAATTTAATTATCTCATTCTCATTTATTCTATATTCTATATTCTGTCTAAAAATAATCACAAAGTTTACTACCAGAAACTCTTCGCTTGCAATTGTTCAACAATTGAGGAAGTTTATAACAAATGTTAGTGAGTAAGTACGTCGAATGGTTAAGAGTAAACATTGGTTGGACTAACCAAAATTCCGTCAATGTATATTTTTTAAGTCCATTTTTTTAATAATTATAATGTAATGTTATATAACATCATACTAGAATCAAATCAAGATTTTTTTTAAAATAATGTTGTCATTCTATCTATTGATATGTCCTCATGAAAGATACATCCTTCAGCTCGGTTGAACACAGTCTGAGGACGAGCGTACAAAATATGATAACACTGCTTTCTAGTCTAAAGAAAATACAAATTCTATTTCTGTTTTATATCTTCGACAAATTGCAATCTAGAAATGTTTTTTCTGTAAACCAAGTCACTTTCAATCATAATTGCATATCAGAGTTTGAAACAAATGGGACGCGTCATTTTTTTATACCAATCCCAATGGACATGTGAATGGTCTACTTATTTGTACTTGAAATGGCCATACTAATTCGTAAATCTATGCTAATATTTGCTAATATTGCTAACAAAGCTGAAAGATTTGTTTTTTAAGGTTTCACGCCTTAACTACCCAACCGATCACCATGAACCTTTGCATACACGTTGTCAGGGATAAAAAGGACATAGTGTACCCTTCATACTGAAAAAAGTACTAAGCAGTCAATATTGAATAAATGTTTCAACGCCTTAGAAAAAGGGGGCGGAAATCTGCGTTTTAGGAATTGTGCGTTACGTAGTAGTGATGGCATCTTACATTTTAGGTTCTGAGCTCAAAACCGGATAAAAGCTAGTAATAGTAATGTAATCTTATTTAAACCATATTTTTGTGCAAGTGCGGCCGCCTGTCCTATTAAAACCGAGCATTATCGAAAATAACCGAAATGTGCATCCCTATGTCAATCAAAATTAACTGCTGGTGAAATTAATAGCGTACAGAGTATTTTCTTATTAATAAAAATCGGATAAAGTTAAATGTTAATTTAAATATCCATAAACCAATTGACATTGACAAAATTCAAATTTGTCCTTTACTTATCGAAAGTTCCCAATTAACGGCTATATGCATGCAATGATTATAAGTATGAGAAATTGTACAAAAATAATTAAGTATAATGTTATTTATCACGTGTATTGCCACGGGTGTTAGTCGCTGAGATTGCTTTTTGTTAATTTTAATAGCAATTGTTAATACAATGGGAGTGTGGCATAGAAAAAAGTGCACGAATGGAATGGAAATGTTGCTTGGGGTGATATTCAAGTGAAGTGTGTTACTTTTTTTTCTCTTTCATCCCTCCATAAATAAATATATTTATCGAAATATTGAGACACTAGGGAAAAATGATAATTAACCTATTCATAAAAATAAAATATCTAATTATTACATTTGCCTAAACTGACATTAGTTTGTTCTTAACAACTAACAACCCATGTCACTTGACCATTTAGTTGTCGTGGTTGACATTTTTTTAAATCGCCTTGCGTATTTTTTTTTTCTTCATTAATTTAATCAAATCCAAATCATTTAATAATATGTATAAGGTTAAAATTTAGACGGATTTGTTTGCCTTGTAACAAAATAGTAGGTAAAAATATACAACCAATAGGTCCAGCAAGTGGGCATATTAAATACATATCCGAAAAATTTTAGGTAGCCATTGCCTTGAATTTCCGTACTGTAATCGGTCGGACACGAGTCACCGAATACACTTGACATACGTTCATAAATCTCCCGATGGCGTGTTTTGATTGCCTTCTTTAGTTTAGTAAGGAACTCAATCGAGGCATGTTTGTATTAAAGACGCTTGGAAGAAATTAAACAGATTTATTAAAGTAGCCAACCACCTCTGTCATAAAACTTATTTAATGATTTCAAATATTTTGAGAAACTTAAATTGTGTCTTGGTTCGAGATTTGTGTTTATAGCAAAGAAGGCTGACTGACAATCTTAGCACACTTTAATTAAAAAACTGTTAATGAAGGATTCAAACACTTTATTGACTTAAAATAGGTGAGGCTATTTTTAAAGAATAAGACAGCGAGTGTTTCGACCTTACTTTCGCACTAGAATGTCGTTGCACGCTGATTCATTTCGTTGTCGCATGGCAATAGAATAGAACATTGAAGACTATAAAGAAATTTTTTAGATATGTGTTAGGTATCTTAGGCAAGTATCTAGCGACTTTCGATTAGATTAAATTAAAAAAAAAAACTAGTACCTATTGCACATTCTTGAGATTTGGTCCGACGAACTCACTGCCCCGGTATAAAATTTGTGTCCGATTGCGTCATAGCAACTGATTATTGACTACTTGTTAATATTTTGGTGTAACTGTTTCTCCTCCCATTGCCACATAAACATATCAATCTGTGTTCAACAGTGACATATTAGTTTACATCTACATACATCTATGTCGGTGTTAGATATTGTAATTATGTCAGATCAAAGCGTACACATTCCAGCCTACATCACATCGAGACGAATAACACTTAATATCAACATGTATGTATAGTAGACCAAAGAAACATGCGTGTTTTAATTAAATGACGATCATAACACACGCTCAAAACATGCTGAAATAGGACTCAAATTGTTTTCGCAGACGTGGTGGCTTGGTGGTGATAAAAAAGAGTCATTTTGTAAACGCGTGGTGTAATTCTCTCTAAACAAACTAACATTGATCTAAGTCTTTCTGTAACATTGAGATGTTTTCTGTGCGCATGCTCGTTAAGTTTGTAAAATAAGTAATAAATACCAGTAAAGTGGGTGTTCCTGTATCGATGACATTGCCGTTACTCACCTGAAATAGACAAAAGGCAGACGTTTAAATCTCATTCAAACGTGCGCTAAATTATGTTCGTAATAAGATTTAAAGTCGAGTTTCGGATGTCTCAAAAGCTTTAGATCCGAAAGGACATCGAACGAAGATAAATTACAATAATGTCTCTTTTTGGGACTTTAAAGACTTTTAGGGTTTACTTAATGAATGATTATATAGGTTTACTAAAAACATAATATCTTAACATTCTTACTGGTTTTTTTTTTTAATATACACCGAGAATCAGTATATAATATAAAGTCGTCCTTTTTATGTATGCGGATTTAGTTCCTGATTGTAACGATGGAAAGAAGAATTTCTGAGGATGGTTTATGTGTATAATTCACGAATATCTTATTTATATTTGCCGATTTTTCACGGTTTTTGTCAAAGAAGGCAGGTGCCCCACGTGCACGCCGCAGCGAAGTGCGGCCGGGTTCAAGTAGTGTGAAATAAAATACAAGAGGTGAGGAAAAAAATGCACTTTCGGTTCGATGTCAGGTATTACATTACGGAATAATCGAGGTGGATGGGCAAGGGGATTCGTACGACTCGACGGCCGCGAAATGTGCAATTCTGGCGTTCGCCCAAATATTTTCTAAGCGCCCCGCCCGCGGGATCGGGATAAGCCGCTCTATTTACCTGAATTCGTACATAGTAACGCGATCATTGATACACCTTCGAACACACTTTTTATTCAAATGTTTATTCAATTAAAAACTATTTTTAAAAATTCGTCAGTGACACAAACAAACTACTCAGTTACCTACCTACTACAGTTGTTAGACTGATTATATTGTAGGTATTGGCATAAATTTTCGCTATACCAGGTGTATGTAACTTATCGTAAATAGTTAACAGAAGAACCAGGGGACAGTTAAAGATTATAGAGTTTAAAACGTCTTGGTACTCTTGGTAGACAACCCTCTAGATTGTAAGACGTCATGTGGGCAAAAGGCGGTAGTTGCAAAACGTCAGATGTGTTTGATTCAAATAAAACATCTCTAAGTAGATACCTGTTCTGCAACTTTGACCTTATTCCCACTATGACGTATGACAATCTGGACGTTTAGTCTGGCAAGACCAGAGCAAGACGTTTTACAATGTAGACTTTATGTATCCAACCTGTTTAAACTCTTACTAGGTACATTAGTACCTATTAAAAATATTAACTAAACACAGTTTTTATTAACACTTTTAAGTTTAAGGTATTGTCGAAATAGAGCTGTTAAATTACAATTTATTTTCGAAAAAAAACTTTCCGGGAAACAAACTGTAAATTGTCTCCCATATTCCATATTATAAAAACAAAAGAAAATTATAATTGTCTATCAATTTATAATAATCTAACAAATCAAAAATTAAAATAAAATTAAAATAATGTTCATTTAAATTTATCTTTTCGGCTGCATGTTTTAAATTTCATAATAGTTAAAAAATATTATTTTTTTATAAAAGATGGGTTTGCTCTTGACCAACAACCAACTGTGTAGCAAGGATGAGGCCTAAGATGTAGCGAACTCACCCAGAAGATTCACTCGAACTTTGAAAAGATATGGGTTATATGAGCTCGGAAAGACAGACGCAGGGAGGGAGTTCCAAACCTTGGCAGTGCGCATTATAAAAGATGTTTTAAAGCGCTTGGTCCGAAATAGAGGAATATCGACAAGATGAGGATGGTAACCAGCCGTACGTCTGTACGGTCCGATGGAAGAAAGGGGAAGGCGGTATGAGTTCATGCAGCTCCTGAGACCACTCAGGAATATTATGAAATAAAATATTTCTGTTGTAAGTTTATATGATTGTATTTAATTTGTTTGACCGTAAAAATGCAAATTATTATTTTTTTTACTGTAAACAAAACTGTCACTTGTTTCGCGTTAATCTCCTAATTTATTGTAAATTGTAAATACTTACTTACTTTAAACGATATTTTCAATATTTTTATACGAATCCAATTTTTATACAAAATATCATCAATTGTGGAAGCGAAACAATTTATCACACAACAAAAAAGTTATTTATTTCGAATGGATGGTACACGATTTTTTAGATTTATATTTTTCTTTTTCTTTCTACAACAGTACACCCATTGTTTATGAAACTTTTCACCACTAACATGATTCTTTAAAATAATTACAAGTGTCTTTACATGATATGCGTATAAAATATAAAAATAGTTAAACATGCACGCGGTAAACGCGTATGTAATTGAGTCTACTTTCTAATGGCCGCTCCATTTACTCGTTGTGATCGGATTGAATGAAGTGAAACAACAATTATAGCAAATAACAGTGGCCGCAACGCCTTTGGCACGATACGCCTTCCAACCGGTACCTGTGTGAGTGGTATGTATGTATACCACCAAACCCGTTCGCCTTCAAATACCAGATGCAACAAATAAATACTATGTTAATGGTAACAGTTTCGACCTACCATTTCGATAAATTTGCATCTCACTGTAACTAAGCAATGTTTTAATTAATGCTTTACGAATAAGACTCGTATTGTTGCTAAATAGATTATAGTTTTTAAATGCTCTGAAAGTAGGTATGTCGCATTTACCTTGAAAGGTGGATTGCAATTATTTCAATTTACATTATCAGGGATGTAAATAAATTTCAAAATCGAACAAGGCTTATTTTCAATAAATAAAACTAACTTCTTTTTCACCTCTCCAGCCCGAAAAGGGTGCTGTTGGTGCCTAAAAGTTCTTGATGCGATTTAACTCACAAGAATAAAATTTTGATTTTATTAGTGTGTCCAGCCATAGCCGACTAGATTGGCCCAGCTGTGAAGACAGGCGTTCAGAAACTTGTTCAGCAATAGGTCTTCGTGTTTTTGTACTGTTTTGGTAAATATAAAAAAAATGAGTACGTCCAGTGGTGACAACCAGCAAAGTAGTCCAGTAAGAAATACCCTGATTACTAAAAAGTTGTAAAAAAGCGTTATTAAAGTATCCGTTACAACCGTGATTCTATAGTAGCGACTTATACAACATTTCAGCTTTATAAGATTTAACAGCATTTAGGCAACAATAATAGGTGTTGTAGCCGTTTACATAAACACCTTAGACAACGCCTTTAACTTAGTGCTGTAGTTGACTCCTCTAAAGCCCTTTATAGGACCATTTTGCACTATTAACGCTTTAAACGTAACTGGTTTGAAGTTATTTTTATTAATATCTGTATACTAAGCCTATGGCAAGCACACAAACACTTATTAGTCACTTAATAGTACTTCTCGAGATTTTAAATTTTTTAATAGATTTTAATATACTTATTGTAAAAAAAGGGGGCATTAAAAATTTGTTGAAAATACTCATACTCTTATAGGAAAAATTTTGGTCGCAAGAAATTTTCTCTTATAAAATTAAACTACTGTAAATATTAAAAGTCGTAAGTCGCATCATGTTAATTTTAAATAATATCATGAAGTTAACATCTTTTTTTTTTTTTAATTGCACAACACGATTACTTTTCCAAACCACACGCAAAAATCGACGCCATTAAACTGTGTACATTAAAAGCTCCACGTTCTCTAATAAAGTAACCTTTTAGTGATGAAAGGGTAACAACATTACTTTTAAAACCTTAAAATGTATTCCTCGACACTGTTACACACACGTCACAGTTTATAGTAATAAACTGTGACGTGGGAGCCACAATAACACGGCTATGTCACTAACAAGCTGTGTAATGGAGCCAAAACATGCCTGAGTAAACGTTTCCATCATTGTTATAGGACATGCATGAAACACAAAAAGTTGATTCCGAAAATGTTCTTTCGATTGCTATAGTACACGATTTTGCTGGTTGGGCTTAATTTGTTGGGTTGGTTGGAGTTAGAGCTAGCTCTAATTCCAGAAGAATCCAATAAAATGAATAAAATGAGGACGGTTTAGTCAATTTTCGTAGCGCGCCAATTTGGCTTCCGCCCCTTTAAACATTTTTTCATTAAATTTATAAACTGAACTGTTAAATTGATAACGAATTGTATTATTTTAATACAACTAGTGACAAAATAACAAATAAAAAGAAGTCACAATTTGGCGACGATAATCGATTTATTTGGCGACATTTGTATCATTTTGAGTACGAAGCTATTATTTAAGGGATAAACCTATTATTTTCACAACAAAATTTTATTCATAGGACAAACTACGATTTTTTTGATAATACATTTCTTATTTTAGATACAATATATTGACATTAATTTGGTAATTCATACCTGGCGACACATTTAACTATTTATCTGACAATAAAAATATTTCGTGCCGACAGATCTATTAATTAGATGATACAAGTTGATGACAAAATATAAATTTAGCTGACGAAAAAATTAATTCATAATAAAAACTGATAGCTGAAGTGGGTAGGAGGTTCATTCATTCTAGACCCATAAGCATGGAAAAATTGGAAACGCTTCCTCTTTCACTATGCAGCTTTGATCGTGGCTCGAGTGGATCGCGTACTGTGGATGCAATCAACGTTCGCTAACATCCACCGCACGCTTGCAAAAACAGGTGGAAACCGACTACTGCTTGCTACCCGGGCTGCCGAGCCGACCTCGGTGGACCGTATGTAAATAAATACACACTACCAAGCGTTAACCATAGTTAACATTGCCATATAGTAATAAAACAAATGATAACTTATTAACCTCTCTATCTCTCGTTGGGAAATGTTTAGACATCATTATAATCATCGTTTTCTTGGCAGCAATAATTATAATGTCGCCGTAACTACGCCCTAGAATACAGTATATTCTTTTTAGTAACTAGGTAAATAATAGTTTTAAAAATGTTTCCAGTAGAATTTTTTTTTTTTTAATATATTCCAGAAACAGACGTTAATGTCGTTAATATTATTGTAAATTAATATATACCCCCTAACTGACTACCCGTTCTCGTCTTCGTACGGGTGAAATTTTTTCTGCAAATTATATACACAAACCTTCCTCGTTTATCGATCTTTACATTAGTGAAAATCGTATCAACAATATCAAAATCCATTGGGAGGTTCAGGAGAGGTTAGCGGTTAAACAGACCGAGGCGGACAGCCACTTTATTTAATAATATGTTATAGAATGGATAGATATAGATCGATTCTGGAATATTATACTACTTTGGTGCGTATATAATGTGATCAATACACTCCTCTTTAAATTAAAAATCGATTACGTCAAACAAGACGTCACCGAATGACAGTAATTCGTCGAATAATATGTAGTTACTCTTGAGAAATTCGCTCTATCAGTGCGCGAGTTTTAGGAAATGTAAATCAAATGTAACAGCGTCCGCGAGTCGAAAACAGTCTTCTGATACGACAGCATTTAACTCAGTATCTTAGAATTCTCTTGGATTGTATCCAATTTTTATGACAAAACTATTTGATACAACATCAACTTAGGAATATATATATACATTTTTATCTATTCATGTTCAAATCCAACAATGCAACCGTTACACCAACTATATAAAAATTCATAACGGTTGCCATTTAAGCCGTGAAGTCGCAAATTATGCCCGTTGTACGCAAAGAATCCCTAGGATTCTTGATAAGCGGTTGATAATACCTCAACCGCACAAAATAATTTTTGTTGAGCTTGAAAATGCACAGAAATCTAGGTAATAAAGCAACTTCCTTCAATTTTATATACAAAGTTAGGCGGTGTACTTTATTGAAATACTGCCAGAATTTGGACAGTCGAATTGATGGTGCTTAAATTTTACGAAAACTTCACAGCCAACTAGCAAAACTATTCAGTAAGCAGTGATAGTAAGTACCCTATTACTATTTAATTTATGTACTAAAACCGTATTGTTTATTTGGGTGCGATTTGGTTTTAGTATTAACAGTTTTAATCAGTCAACATACCAGCGATAGTTGATTAGTGGAGATGTTGATTAGTGTCCGACATCACCGTGTAGATGTCGCAGCGAAATTATGCAAAGAAAGTAAGTTAGGTGGCACATACGCTCCGACTTTTTGCATTACGGAAACGTTCTCATAATTAAATAACTATGATTCTTAAGAGCATTCATCCATTAGAATCACCCTGGAGTCAAAATTTATGATTTCAGTAGTGGCAGATGTTAATTTTCAGATAAGATGTTAACGTCATATTATTTATAGCAGTTTTATAATCTAGTAAATGGTTGAAAAATATTTTAAAATAAATTCTAATTAAAACAGTTTTTAAACAGCCCCATTTTTAAAACTAGCGGTCGACGGCCTATAACTACATTATAAAACTACAAATAATATGACGTTAATATCTTATCTGCAAACTAAAACACATTATTTGTTTATTTTCCATCGAAAACCATTAAATTTTGTCTTCAGCATGATTCTGACGTATGAATGCTCTTAACGGCTAATCGAACCTTTTCTATTACATAGTAATTACAAATTTATTATGTTATTGAAGTTTTCTACCATCTAACTGAGAATTTATTGTTAAAACGAAGCGATTATACAATTTTCTCCTCCCTTCACCCATGCATTTTAGCATTTAGAATTTAATCGAGTGAACATAATTAATACACATTTCGAGCACTTATTTTGACTAACTTACTAGGTTGCTTATGGTTTCATCCCTTCTCCATTTGGAACTCTGTTTTTGCCTTATTCATCTTCTATTCCTTGTTTTAATGCAACCAAGGAATAGAAGGAATAGAAATTTTGTTATAAAGAAAAGAGCAGACCTCCTAATCCTAAATAACTTAAAAGGAAAGTCTTGACTCATGTAATATGCAATTTTCAATTAATAGAGAATTCATAATAATGGAGAAAGTGATAAACGAGAAAGGGTTGTGTATAAAATTTGGAAAAAAAAATTGCACCCGCGCGAAGGCAGGGGCGGATCGCTAGTTATTATTAATCTATAAAACGTATTTTCAAATTTAGAAGAGAATAATTTACGGACACAGATGTTTTCGTCTGCAGAATGTCTGAGACCTGTACCTTTACCATGAGTTTACAATGACCGCAACCGCTAGCGAGAGCATAAAATATTTATATGGAAAATTGTCAATTTGACATTTACAGTTTTTCATATAAATGTTTTACCCTCTCGCTAGCGAGTGCGGTCATTGTAATGCAAACTCTACTATCGTCTCTAGTAAAATTAAAGCATCCCCGTTTCTAGAGTTTCCCAGCACCAATAATTAATTTTAACCTACACATTGTGGTAATGTGTTCTGTTATAATAGTTAATAACTTATGGTAGCCATAAAAGATCAACTCCATCGTCCAACCATAACCATAGTATGAAATAGTACTTTTGACTCTCATAATCTCACACCAAGGTCCATGATAAGACACAACTAGTAGTGGCAGGGCACACTGGGCAGCTCGACTGGCGGCAGTAACCAAACTCTTACAGAAGACCACCCTGAAATAGCAGCATATGTGCTGTTGTGTTTCTGTGAGTGAGAAAGGGGTGGCAATCATACCAGAGCTCATTTAATTATCCTTTCCTACTATGGTCGGCAGCGCACTTGCAGCACCTGTGTTGTTGTTTGTGTAGGCGACCGACGGTAGCCACCTACCATCCAAATTGACCGTCAGCCCTATCTATCAACCTTAACATAAAAAAAATTGTCTAACAATCATACTTGTCATGCAAAATGACATCCACCCATACACCGTCACGTTGACTTGATCAGGCCAAACGTATCATGCCAATCGGACGATAGACTTGTTGTCGACCTTTTTGGAATATCACTGGCCGTTTTCTATTTTTATTTGAAATTACTGTGTTCTTTTATAATTTATAATTGTCAATTTTTATATATTTTTCACGTTTTGTTCATTAGCTTGTAAGACTTGGTAGTGTACATTCGGATTCACTTGAACTATCTTTTTCCTTCTTCCGCCCCTATTTAGCCTTTAACAAGACTTAATTTAATCATGTACGTGAATGGCTGGCATCATCCGTACTTCCGTACTAATATTATAAATGCGAAAGTATGTTTGGATGTATGGATGTTTGTAACTCTTTCACGCAAAAACTACTGTACCGATCACCATGAAATTTTGTATACACGTTGTCTGGGATACCAGAAAGGACATAGGGTACCTTTCATCCAGAAAAAGGACTATTCCCGAGGGATCAATAAAAAATAAAAAACTAATGCTGGCCAAAGTGTTATAGCAAAACGAGGTCAAGCGTTATATTGCTTTTTTTTAAATTTTCAACGCGGAGCACCAGATAGTATTTTTAAAATGAGAAAAAAAAAAACACTTCTTATGATTGGATGCTTTACGGGAAAGCTGTTCGTACGTTTCGTCCCTACACATCTGTCAATGACATTTGAGGGTCAGAATTTATCGAGTGCCCGCATAGAACGACTAAGATGAGAATGTGATAACATAAAACTTTCAATTGAATTGATGGCAAATGTTTTCGTCAAGTTTTTTTAAATTTATCGATATTGCCAAATATAAATTTTATTACACTACTATAACTTTACTCGGTCACCAAGTCTATCAAGTTAGGAAGTTTTCGAAGTCCATGTGAAAGAAATGTCCAAATTGTCTTACTAATTCATTTTTTGTGGGCGCCGTAGGTAAATAGTGATGTTCATATGAATCAATTATCGACACTACATCGTTATATTGTATATAGATGGATATAGAATATAATGATTATGTATATATAGAAAAAAATATATAGCAAATAAATAACTAAAATACCTTCATATTATTATAATATTAATTAAACAATTAATTCCACACAGTTCCACCTTCCTTGTCCGAAATGCTAAGGAGTGGAACTCATTGCCTGCGTCTATGTTTCCTCAAAACTACAACCTCGGGGTCTTCATGGGCATTTACTAGGTAAGTGTGGTCCACCTTCGGCCGCATCTGCACCTCACATACGGTGAGATTGTGGTTAAGCGTTGCGTTGTTTTAATAATAAAAAAATCTTCAGTTTCAATAATATTATGGTCATTAAACAATACAAAATGGTGAGACAGAATAAAATATCAAATAAATATAATTTATTAAATCTATTAAAACTTCTTCATAAATAAAGTCTATTGTTGTATGGGTGTTTTTCTGCTATTTGGAAATTCGTCCATTGAAGACTGTAACCAGGATTTTTTTTTTAAATGTTGAGAATGTTTGTTTATAAAATGAAGGGCAATAGCAAATTAAATATATATTCTTAAAAAGCCCACACAATTTCCTATTGGTTTTTAAGTTATGGACGATTTTATGCGAAACCGTGAACAAAACAAATATTTCTGTTTATTAAAGTAATCAAAATCTTAATTTTTCTTTGTCGTTCATAAAATATATAATTTTCTGGAATAATTAAAACTAATTTCAAATATTATACTGACTTTTCTTAAGTCTAATAACATTTGTGTTAAACTTAACAAAATCAACTTCCTAGTTTAACAGTATTTTTAAGATCGGTGTTTTATCCAAGCGCTGTAACCTTTTTTTATACTTTTCCATTTTCTTTTTTTATTCCTGTATCTTTTTCTTTCAGTATCTTGCTATAAAATGACAAAGGACTGTTATTTTCACTAGAATAGGTACTTAATAAACCAAAAACATTTAAACATATCAGATTAACAAAACAGATGTGGCTACACTAGATAATCAATTATTTTAAACAAATTGTCGTTATTAAAACTCTTATAATAGTAAAAAAAAAATGGCTTGCCAGGGGACTTTCCACTAACGCCCGAGATGCGTGGTTCACAACAGATGCAGTCGTAGCATTAAAAAAATGGCGATTGCCCGCTTTACTCCACAACCGAACGAACTTGACACCGATAGCGTTCTTTTTCATTATCTAAATGTTTCGCGCCAAAACAAAATATGACTTCAGCGCGGTTTTCAAATGTTAACAGGGGACTGTTATAATAATTTAAGGACAGCATGCGCACATAGATTTGATTAAATTTATATTGTAAAAATATAATTGTAATGTATAAAGATGCTTACTGTCTTTTTTCGGTACGATTCGGTAACGAATTAGGACACTCACTAACTCGAATTTTCAAACAAAAATAAAATAAATGGTTTTGACGAAGTAGGTGTATTCTACAAATTGGTATATAGTTAACACCTAAAGGTATCCAAATTGGATGAGAAACAAGCAGGATCCCTGAATAATTCACACTGTTCATTTGTTCTGGCCGGGACGGTATTACTTAAGTAAGAACGTTAAATTAATTTGTAACTTTGACGAAGTCTGAAGTTACAACAATGGACAACGCCATTAGAGGGGGGCCCGGGATCTGAGGGACACAAATTAGTAAAACCCGAGAGAACAACACCCTGGGGCGTACTTTTAAGATCCACACCAATTGAACATCTGGCTGTAATTAATTTTATAGAAGACGGGTCAATAACTTGTCACTGTCGTACATACAGTCTAAGAACATGTATATTAACTATATGTAGTTATAATTGCATTCATATGCATAACGAAGCCTAACTATCTAAACTAATATTATAAAGTTTGTTTGTTTGGTTGAACTGGTTAATCTCAGGAACTACTGGTTCGAATTGAAAAATTTTTTTTGTGTTGGATAGTCCATTTATCGAGAAAGGCTTTAGGCTATATAACATCACGCTGCGACCAATAGGAGCGGAGCGTCAATGGAAAATGTTGCAAAAACGTGAAAAATTATTCCTTTTTGAGAGCTTCCGTTGCGTGCGCTGCGTAAACGGTTTAAGTTACGCAAAAATCATGTATGATAGAATTGTTCCTCTTTAAAAGTTCTAAAAAAAAGCTCGCGACACCATATGTCTGTCTTTTAAGATTAACTCACTTGCGACATTATTTGCGAAGGTGTTAAATACGTTATTCATAGCAAGTATTTAATTGTGAACAAAGTTGTCCTTGACATCAGTTGATTTCAACCAACATCTTAGGAGATATATCATAATTTTAAAATAAGTCCGCAACAAAATAGGTATGATAACTTTCGGGTCGGTTCAATTCACGCACGCGCATCACTGGCCGGCCGCCGGTAGCTATGCGAGGTACCATGCCGCGCGGCTCAGATGCGTGGTTGGCTCCCTATGGAACGGTTGTGCTCAGCGAACTGATTTTTTAAATTTGTTTTTGCGATATCTCAAAGTATAATAATACTTTTTAAATAACTAAAAATATTTTTAATTTTAAAGTCACTTCTTCGCACACTTCGTACGAAACAAAATTGTGCGAAACCACTACTAAACCAAGTTACACTTTGATTTTGTAGTTCTCTATTGGGTATTGTTTTGTTAATTCTTTTAAAGGTTGTTTTTTTTTTTCTGATTTAAGCAGGTATAAAATTAGTAGGTGTCACCTACATAACTAATACGATATATACAATGTACCTAAAGCGCGGCCGAGCCGACAAACCAAAGAGGAACAATCTCAATTCCACGCGGGCGAAGCCGCGTGCACAGCTAGTCGTAATATAAATGCGAAAGTGAGTGAGTTTGTTTTTTAAATTTTCACATCTGAACTAACTATAATACTAAATAATTAAATTGTGCAAACAATTGTTAGGGATACAGAAAAGAACATAGGACACTTTTCATTTACAAAAAAAGTAATGTTGCTGTAGGATAATTTAAAAATAAAAATAAAATATTCAACTCCTTACAAAAATATATGAGCAATAAAAATTGAATTTATTCAATGTTTTTAACACCTCAGAAAAAAGGGGTGCGGACGAAGTGGCGGGAAAAATATGTTCAAAAATTAATTTGATTTGAGATAGACAAGGGACAGGCGAGATGAACGTAACAAATGGAAAAGTAGGTACCCACGTTATGTCCTTTTCCTTTTGTTCTCGGACCCTATAATTGATCTGCCAGACAGTATGAAATTCAAAAATAGAACAGGACACGCGTGTGTATTTAATTTATTTTTATTATCGTCTCAAATATTAACAAAGGCTGGAGGCAAGGGCACATAATATTATATATTTAAATATTCTACCGAACATACTCGTAGTAGGTATTACGGCGTAAACTTCTTTTGGTATATTACAAAGAAAAGAATACAATCCCTTGCTGAAAGGCATCGTTATTATGCAGTGAGATACTTCAATGGCGTTCGTGGAGCAACGCAATTTAGTTACCAGACTACGTCACGACAATCGGTTAATAGCTTAAATTACTCTTCACTCCACAATGGAGTGCAATTTATAAATATTTTTTTAAAGCTTTTTATAGGTAATTATGAAGCATTAGAAGCATTCGTGATTGGTCATAATTAAATTTTTTCATTGTAAATATAATAAGGAAGACACGTTGTAGGTACTCGAGAAAGGTCGAGAAAACTCGAGAAAGGTCTAAATAGAAAGCCCAAAAAGTAATATTAATACATAATTATGATAGAAACAAAAAAGTTGGTATAAGCACAGGTACAGGTAAAATCTGTTGGTATAAGTATTCATTTTGACTACCTGCAGCAACACGAAATTTCTTAACAAAAAAAATGGACACTGTGTTATTTAAATGCTTGGGATTTCAATGACCCAAAGAATTTATCCAAAGGCAGGTATAAAACAGAAACTCTAACAGCAAAAATTACCAATAATAGGTAGGCATGTCCAATATAACAATAATTTTTGGTTACACACACTTTTTTGGTTTTGGATATGATTAGTATACTTTGAAATTTATAACTAGTTATGATTTAAAATCAGGCAGATTAAATTAAAATAAAACTGAGAGACTCATAAAATTTATCTAAGTAGATAATCCATACTAATTTTATAAATATGTGAAAGTAACTTTGTCTGTCTGTTACCTATTCACTCCTTAACTACTCAACAGATCATTTACTTATTTATTTATATTCAAGGAAAACTTACAGTGATATTTATACAAAAATTTACTTAATAACTAAATGACAGATTAATTTTATTATTTTATTTTATTTTTATTTATTTATTATCTACACGTATTTACACACAAGATGATTACAATGTCTGGAAACCATTATTAGGTTTGTCTAGACATTTTATTTGACACCATTTACAAGTTTCCGCATATTGAATCATTCCACATATCATCATATTTTGTATACACATTGTCAGGGATACAGAAAAGGACATAGGGTACCTTTCATCCAGAAAAAGTACAATTCCCGAGGGATTTTCTAAAAATCAAAATCCAAGAGTTGGGAAACTATAACAGCAATAATGAGATGTTATATTGCCCAATGCCCAGATATTTTGTGAGGCATTTTATATTTCTATTTTTTTTTTCAATGCGGATAAAGTCCAGGGTAGGTACCAGCGAGTTAATAAAATGTATATAATTACTTAGGAAAATTATAATATAATCAAAAAAATTAGAAGGCTATTAAAAAAGGGCAAGAACATAAATTCTTAAGGTTAGTGGGACCAAATCATGCCTAATAAAATATCATTATTATTTAGTCATAATGTGGCCTTCAACTTTCAACTAAACATTTGTAATAATAATCATTCCACATGGAGTTTTCCACATGAATCTTACTAACTACTGTGCTAATGGATTACATTTATTTTTTGTTGAAATAAATAATCCAATCTTAATATGATCTAAATCTAAGTCATAACATAAAAAAATATTGAAAAAATTGTTGAAATATTAAAAAAAAGAAATGTAAATCAATTGCCAGTATAGGTATTTCTAAATATGAGAATTCATAAATTGGCTGACATTGGCTGCACATAATTTATTCTGAACTTTATTTTTCAAGGAATTTTATTGTTTTAGCAAAAACATAAGTCATATAGCAAAATATCTGTAAAATGTTTTGTTAAAATACCTACCAGGAAAGGATCTTTTAAGATCATTACTTATATATTTAGCTTGGTAATTAGGTTTTAATAATAAGTAGGTTTTAATAATAAGTAGGTGTCACTTCAAAATAGGTTTTAATTTTTTATATCAGAGATGTGCAAATACTTTAATTTTGCAAGTACCTAGTTCCAAAACGCCTTTTCTTATCAATATCCTATCACCCTCTGTCATCATTAACATATTTCATTTCTATACTTCTATTCTAATATTATAAAGAGAAAAGATTTGTATTTTTGTATATGTAATTAATAAACTGAAAAACTACACCAATTTTAAAAATTCTTTCATCTATAGAAAACTACATTATCACTGAGTAACATAGGCTATATTGTTAATCAAGTTAAATTAGGGATCCCTATGAAAGGTATAAAAAATCTATACTAAGTAATATTATAAAAATAAATTGTATTTTTGAATAAACTCAAAAACTACTGGACTGAATTGTTTTTACTAACATATTATAAAACCAAGTTCTCCGCTGCGTCTGTCTATTCTCGATAAACTCAAAAACTACTGCACCGATTTTCATGCTGTTTTCACCAATGGATAGAGTGGTTCTCGAGGAAGGTTTTAGTGTATAATTTTCAACGCGGGCGAAGTTGCGCGCACCAGCTAGTAATGATTAAACTCAAAAACTACTGGACCGATTTTAAAAATTCTTTCACCTATAGAAAGGTACATTATCAGGGATTGACAAAGGCTATAATTTATAAAGTTACGTGGACACGTTCACCAGCTAATATTTTATAAGTAAAGTCAATAATTATACCTGGTATAATTATAATTATTATACCTTATTAATTAGGTTATAAGGTATTTAAGGTAATTAAGGTATAATAATTAGGTATTTGGAATTAATAATTTAAATACCTTGTTTATTTTAGACAAGTCCATCTAATTAATAGGTTAATTAATTACATAGACTAGTAAACATTAACTCTAAATTCAGTAACATTTAAACAATATGATTTACATTTTATTATTACTTAAGAATTGATTTATAGTGTCACAAACAAGGGCAAATAATATCAACTTCTGAACAATAACAACCTTATCAAGGGCAAATACATGACTTCTAAGATAGGTAGGTATGTATTTTTTCTATACTTATAAAGAAATAAGACTTTTACGATTGTGTTAAGGGGCTGTTTAATTATTTTAATTAGCCATTTCAGATTAACTTAATTCAGTCATCTTTAATATATTTAAAAATGTTATGTTGGTTTGTATAATATGCTTCAAAAACTCGAAAACGAGCTAACAGATTGACTTGAAATTTTTACACAACATTGCATTTAAACAGAGGAATAATCTTATATACTATTTTCCCCCAAAATTCCAACGGGAACTAAAACTATTCAGTGCTAAAGGTGAATGCATGATTTCAGCAAAACAAGGGATATACCTAATATGAGTAAACTCATATTAGGTAATGGTCAACTTCTTGGTTTGTGAATACAACAAATTTGTTGTGCTACACTTTCCTGTTAAATGTATTGAAATATTGAAAACATTTATTGCTTATGGTAAGAAAACAAAATGACATAAAGTTTCTTCAGTTTGTATATATAACAGATGTCTAAAAATAAACACTGAACTCTTGCAGCGCTGGGTGCACAAAAAATATTTTGCATACAGGTTTAACTGAATGAGAGGAGAATATATAAAGCTATCTGTAATATATCACTTGATAAATAATATTTTATGTGGGTAACTGAATAGAAACTGAAGCTAAAAATTTATTATAAATGACTTAGGTACTTACTGAACATTTCCGTTTTATTTAATAAATAGAAAATAAAATAAGCAATTTCAAAATAAACCATCTAAAAATCTAAAAATCACATATTTTTCTTAATAATAATAAACTTAATCATGTAATCTTGAAATATTTGCGTTTATGTATAAGGTACCTTAATGCTATTGTTAGATACGTATAGCAGGATTTCATGTCTCAAATCAGGACTCATTCATATTTACTCACAAACATACTCTAGTATGTATATTGGGTGATGGTAGCTGTAACCGAGGCAACCATAGAAATGTCACATAAATTCTACAGTTCACACTCTATATAATTCACATTGCAATAGTTATTATTATTACGGTTAGTGTGAAAATTTTTGCAAGTCTTTGTTAAGACAAACAACATTGAACGAGTAACGCCATATGCGCCGTAATATTTGATTGCCAAGGTATGTTTATACGTATCGCATCACGCTGCTAAACGATCGGTTTTTAAATGAACTTCGATATTATCGCTAGAAATTTATACTCACAGGATAGTACATCCCCTGCGGCGGCAAAAAAAAGGCCCCCGAACCCCACAGCTTGCCGTTTGTATTTACTTTGTTAACACAAAAATCACTTCACGTACGTCCTTCGATTGGACGTATACTTTCACTACACTAACTTTATAAATTCGAGGTAAACATGAGTATTAAATAGTGATCACTATGAAAGAGAACTAGTTAATTTTAAATAGGGTTGTTCAAATTTTTAGGTTATGTGATGTGAGTATTATAGCGCGTAGGTACGCGCCGTAGCACTGAACGCGGTTGATGTCGATGTGCAACAACGACGAGACGAAACGAGTTGAGACGACGAACGGCGTGGTTCACCACTCGACCCGACGTCGGAACGAAACGAAATAAAAATAACAATTGTCCCGTTGAGCGACAGAGATGGCATGCTCCGCTTAATTCTTCGGCTAATTGAGTGCGATTATACTATCTCTTTCGCACGAATACAAAATTACAGATACCACGACGCCGATTTGTAGACGATTGTAGTTTCGAAGTATCTCGCTCCCTTTCTCTTTCAGAGATTCTAGTAGAGATGGAGATACACATTTCAATTTACTAAAGTTATAAAGTTTTAAAAACATGATTAACTGTTTTATTAAATTTAAATTTAGAAGGCCATATTAAGTTACTAAACACAAGTGTCCATTTTAACTGTATTAATTAGTTTATACAAAACTGATTATCGTAAAAACATCGTAAAAGTTATTGAGTGTTTAATGATCAATTTCTTCATTGCAATATTTAACTTAAAAAAAATTAGTAATATATTTCGTGCTTAGTTGATGGGTGCATTTAAGTTTTAGTGATTTTAAAATACGTTATATTTTTTATAAAAATACAAACCGTATTTGCTTAGGTTGTGAAACTTGAAATTGAACAAAAGATGAATGAAATGGGTATAGTTTTTGGTCCATTGTTAGATTGGCGGTCCCTGTCGAGATGCCGAGAAAGGTTCGGATCAATGAATCGCTCCCAGGCCCCCGGCCCCAGCCCGCACCGACGCCCGGCGACCCCTGTTCCGTTATCCCTCCTCATCCTACCTTCCTTACCTACTCCCTGTTCTCTCTTTACGATCTTGGTTCGCATGATTGCATATTCTCCAACAATGAAAAACAATACATTGAGTTTATTTTTTAATCATTAAATTTATTAGTTATTTATTATTTTAAATTTACGTTTTTTACACCCCATTTCAATTCGTTTTTTTTTAATCGTTCTTTTATTAGTATACTAGCTACTGCCCGCGGCTTCGTCCGCGTGAATTTAGTTTATCCCGCAATGGTGCCGTTTATCGGAATAAAAATTATCCTATGAGATAATATAAGAAATAAACTATCTGCGTGCCAAATTTTATCTAAATCCGTTCAGCCGTTTTGGCGTTATTGCGTAACAAACATCCAGACATACAATCTTTCGTATTTATAATATTACTAGGTTTTGCCCGCGACTTCGTCGGCGTCCATTTTTCTTTTCTGATCGCTCCTAAACTTTACAGGATCACCCGCTTGACTAATCTGAAGACTGTCTGAAAATTTCATCAAAATCGGTTCAGCGGTTTTGGAGTCCATAGGGAACATACATACACACATTGCCTTTTATATAGATTACTAGTAGGTGCCCGCGATTTCGTTCGCGTCCGATCGCTAGCAAACTTCACAGGATTACCCGCTGGAATAATCTGAAGGTTGTCTAAAAATTTCATCAAAATTGATCGCAACGGGTTTCCTGTCTATTCTATTTGTATCTATTAACGCCATCTATATTTGCAAATTTGTTTTTCTATCAAGAATTCTATTCATATTCCAACTTAAATAAGCATAATAATTTTGAGTTCCATTCCATTCCGGTCCCGTCTTAACATAATAAAATTGAATCATAAGCGAATAAGTAAATTATGGATAATTTCAGGTACTTGACGTTGTTTAATTTGATATACCTAGGTTATAACTTTTATGAGGTTTGTACACTAACAAAAGCTATAATATGGAGTAAAATATTGCTCCTCTTTTAAATGCTTCCGAAAATTTATTTAAATTAAAAAATGCAATAAAGGAATTATTAAAATCTAAGTATTTCTTTTCTCTTAAATCATATACAAAATTGTAATTACGTTGTAAAACCCTGAACAGAAAACTTATCAGCACGTTCTGACATACTAACTTAGGTAGGTAGTACCCATTTAATTAGAAAATGTTCACTTATTTACTAAAACTTATTTGAAATGTTATTATTTAAATGACAATAAAATTTAAAATTATTATAAAAATAATTAAAAGCTTTAAACTGTATGTCTAAAAAAGCCTTTTAAAAAAGTCTAAAAACACCTGTTTATAAAAGCAACCTAAAAATTGTTATTGTAAAAGATATTAAAGATTTAAAAAAAATCCAAATAATCCTTATTAAAAAATTGCACACGGTGTTTAAAAATTCACATACATAATAATATATATAATTTACCTACTAAAGTGCAAACTGGAGATAATAATCGAAAAACATTGTTTAATAAATGCACTAAGTACCTAGATGCACGTGTCGCGAATTCAAGTAAAAAATAAAATTAATTAAATTCTTACCCATATGCTCGCATTTATCTCTTCCCAGTCTCTATGCGACTCTTTCAACAAAATCAATTTACGTCGATACATTTTTTTAACTACTTTTACAATTAAAATATTACAAAAAACAAGCAGTTGTAATAACGTAATTAAACTGCGTCATACCTTTTCATTTTCCGGAAATTCTATAAATAGATATACAACTTTCTTTTAAATTTAATATGAAACAATCAAAATGCTTGCAAAAAGGTAATAAAAATATTTTTTTAAAATTATTAGATAATGTAAAATAATATTTTAAAAATGCTGAGCCTAATAAATAAAAAATGTAAAATAAGAGTCACTAATTTGAGTGACTTATTAGAAATGAGAAGTTAAGTAGACTTCACTTTTATCGCGATTTTTTTTCTCGATTCTTGAATTCGCTGTTAGTGCATTCATCTCCGTTTTGCGGTATGGAAATTTTATGAGCAGTAAAATTAATACAAGCGTTAAATAAAAAGCGTTCTTATGTTCTTATGCGCAACTTACCTGCGCACCTTTCACTTTGAATAAATTCAAATTCAAAATTCAAATTCAGTCAAAATTCAAATTTCAAATTCAAAATTCAAATTTTAAATTCAAAATTCAGTTAAAATTAAATTTCAAATTTTTAAATTCAAAATTCAAATGTATTAAGGAGTAAACTCCAGTCGTGCGTTGGAGCTGACACAATTTTTTTTATAAAAAGCGGAGCCAGAAACTCAAAGGAGCTTATTACTAGGACAATATTATTCCGTATGAAGAGGACGCTGAAATAATTTCACACGTTAGTAAATCCACGACTATACTTATTATTGGCTAGGTTCAACTTTAATCATGTATCCTATTAGCATAAAATCGTAAACTAGAAGTGTCTGTACATTACATATTTAAAAAAATTGCACACATACTTATGTTACCTAGGTGACAAAAAATGTTTTTAGAATTTTTGTTTGATAGTCTGTGCACGCTAATCTCAGAAACGGCTTAACCGATTTGAATGCGATTTTCACTGATGTAATGATGATTACCTGAATTAAACTATAAGATACTTTTTATCCTTGCAAATCCTTGGAAAGGTTCTCATTTATAATATTAATAGAATTAAATATCTGAAGCAAGTAAATTGTGTATATTATATAATATGTATAGTAAGTACATAGTGTAACAATATTCCCGAAAGGGAGACAGATCATTACTGTTAACTGTAACAGACTCTGATTGACGGCTCAAAGTACTTCATATAGAGTCGACGTTACCAGCGAAAATAATCTTTCGTTGGGCGTTATCATGTATTCACAAAAATAAGAGCTTTCACAAAAATATACGGAATATTCTCATAACAGCGCATTACATTTGTAAATTTAATAAATATATTAAAAACATCAAATGAAGCGTATCAAAAGATGTAAATACTGTACCTACGAACCTACGATCATGAACCTAGAAGAAACATAAAATGATGTTTTTTCTAGGTTCATGCCTACGATCAATAAATGAAGGCTTCTATATCCGTTGGTAGGTAAATTTTCATCCAACCTAACCTCGTTGAAGGCAGTTTAACTGTAGCTACATTACATGGAGATTGATTTTAACGTGTAGGTATATGATTGTGAGGTCATCTATACTATCTATACTTCTATGCTAATATTATAAAGAGAGAAGATTTAGCTGTGTGAACCTGGAACCCGACATGAAGAAATCGATTTTTTTTTAAATGCATACGTTTGTACTCAGTATGTACTTGTTTGTACCAACTTCCTTTTCGTTTGTACCTTAAGGGGTTCGGAGATACAAAATTTTCAAAATACTCAGAACACGACTTGGAGGAATCGATTTTTTTTAATGCATACGTTTGTACTCGGTATGTACTTGTTTGTACCAATTTTCTTTGTTTGTACCTTAAGGCATCGTTTCTCAAGCGGGCGGTCGCGACCCTTGGGGGGTCGAGTTTGCTTTTAAAGGGGGTCGCAGTCTGTTGAAAAATAATAAATACAAACTACATATAGGTACCAAAGATTCGTTTATTAAAGGAATGAATTTTAGTGACTGTAGTGTTATAAAACTAAATATTAAGATGTAATAAATAACATGAAAAAATAAACTTATAGCTTATTTTATTTCAATAAAATAATTAATCATGAAAACTAATTAATTGATGCGATATTTGGCATTGTTTCTCACTTAAAAGTATTTCCATACGTGGATCATCTTTGTAAACACTTGTGGGATGAAAATGAACTCCACATTAACTCCACACCAGCCAGGTCACCAATTTAATGTGGGAATGTAAAATGACTTCACATTATTATTTACATATTTACACACATTTATTATATACATTTATACATTTGGAGAAACGCACGAATGGGCGTTTTTACATTACGCACGATGGGCGTTTGTGGTGATGAGTGGCGAGAAAGCGCGTGCTTTCTGTAGCAGAGTTGAAGGCCGACTGTCTCTCGTTTCCGTGCTTCTTCATTTGAAATAATGACACGGAAACTAAAACGTAAGTTCCAAATAGGTAACTTAAAGGAGGTCGCCACACACTCATAAGTAAATTATTTTCGAGAGCGCTATGTACATATTATTATGTTATAGTGACGGGGTCGCAAGAGTTTTTACTTAACTTTTTGGCTTTTTCGTGGGTCGCGACATAAAAATGGTTGAGAAACGATGCCTTAAGGGGTTCGAAAGAAGGCATTACAGGTGTTACACAATGTGTAACACAAAACATATTATCAGTATAATATATTCATAAAAAAAGTTAATAATATAATATTATGCAAGCTGAATCTCTTCTTTAGGTCACTCTGTCTTCATTTGTAGGCTCTCTAAAATGAATGTAGGTCGGTGTTTGCGAAGAGGAGACGAAAAAGGCCTCAGGGACGGGGGCAAAACGCTGTAAAATGCGGTCGGGAAAGCTTCACGATGACTAGTGAGTGATACTTGCCACGGTTATCAGAAACATTAGCGGTTCCATTTTACAAACCCACAGCGATGTAACGATAAGTATTTTTTTGTTCATTATTTGAATATATAATTTCAAATAGGTAATATTATTTTTACTTGTTAAAATTTTACTTATTAACGAACTTGCTAAACAGCTTAAATTTAAACGTAATTTTCTTGTGAATTGATACATTTTACGGACCCATCAGACGTTGTCGAAATAATTCAAAAAATATTATAATTTAATTTTAAATCGAAACTCGGCGCCATCTATTGAATGCTTACACAATCTGTAACCCGATTGCAGCGCCAACTTTCGGGTCAAACTCAAACCTACTTCTCAACCTATACAAAAAATTAAAATGTGTCAAAAAACTAATAAAGAACCATAGACACTATTATACTTCGTAATAGTGTCTATGTAAAGAACCATATGTTAGAAACTTATGGAACTTACATCTTGTCGTATAAAAAGCACTGATTTGCGACCAAAAAAACTTTGAGGTCATTAATCGAGATAAAAAGCAGGGAGATGGGTATATGGGTAAGCATAGGAGAATGGGTAGACCGGTTTTAATTCGGTTTTCACATGTCGAAAGTGGGATAAACGGGGAATATTTTAATATAAAAAAAATTGCACCACGGGCGAAATCAGGAGCATATCGCTAGTTGAGAATATTTTTGTTTGTTATTTCGTAAAATGTAAATAACTTGCGTGAAACGTAATGAATCCTCGATTTACAAATGTACTAATGTCAGGAAGTACCTACCTACGAGGGTGAATCAAGATGAACGATAGGCAAATGACGTCATTAGGTGCATGAATAAAACTCTTTTTAGCTCTACGATTACCTCAGTGATAATGAAATTAAATGTCACTATATTAAACATAATATTACGACATCAAGAAAAAATCAGAACGTACGAATTATGCCATACTTTATTATAAACTAGCGACCCGCTACCGGATTCGAATATAAAAATTCCATGAAAACTAACTGATGGTGAATCCAGCATCAAATTCTGTTGCGTGGTTTAGGAGGAATTAACGGCCATAGAGACAGACGCGGGAAAGCGACTTTAAATTATAGTATTTTTATTTTATTTTATTTTTATTTGGGAAACATATCTAGATTTACATAAAACGCGACTCCACAAAATAAGTAATACTTTTATGGGTCAATGTATACGGTTTTATAATAAAACACCTGATATAATCAGAGCCTTATCTATAAATAAATTTAAAAGTGTCATTAAAAACAAAATCCTTTCGAAAAATTATAATTACTGATTATAAAATCACTGATTATTTAAGCGACAATGAAGCCTGGATTTAAGGGATTCGGAGCTAATACTATGTTTAGTATTGTATATTATTTACTATGATATTTTTTTTTTAAATGAAGTGTAATTGTTGTTATTTTATATTTTAAAGATGACAAAAGAATAGTATCCTGAGTTTCTTTCGGGGTTTCTTCTCAGGATCGTCATCTTGGCTTTTTTTCCGAAACCCTGGTAAATTTAAATTTGTAATGACGATCATAAGAGTTTCTTGTAGAAACTTAATTGATAAATAAATATTTTGATTTTAATTTTTGATTTTTATCATATCTCGCTACACATTATACAGATACATACATGAGATTCAGAAATCAGCAAAGTTTCCACTAATTACTAAAACATATTATAAAGTTATAAATTACTAAAGAAATTGGAGCAGGGAGAAAACATAAAACTACACGGAGAGAGCAAAGATTATTATTATGAAATAATCAATAATGTATTGTTCACATATGGGAGATTTCACAATTATGGAGAGATCTATGTTCAGCATAAGCAGTGAAAGCCCTGCGGCTGAGATGATGATAATGATGACGAATTATATGATATGATATGATATTTAACTATAATTAAATTCTTCACATGCGAGAAGTAGGTAGAAAACGTCTAAATATATTTCCGTGTAAGTTCATACTACTTGAACATTTTATTCTAAACTACCTATATTAAGTATAAACTATTGCCTTCACTTGCATTTCTAAATTGTAAACTACATAATTATGTAGTTACATGTAGTTAAGTACTAGAGAAAAACACTATTGTTACTTCGTATTAGAAACCATAACCATGAAATGAATGGTGAAGAATACTAGCAAGACTTTATTATTGGTACGTAGTTACTTACACATCTGTTTTAGTCACTTGGGGCCCTTTCACCATCTCTGAGTAAAGTGTCAAGTAGGCTAACCGCAATTTAAAGTCACCGGTCATCGGGAATGATGGAGCTGATATACCTTTGTTTGTACGGTAAAAGTCCCAAATATAAAAAAAAACACCTATCGAAGGATGCAGTAAATCGAGTGCATAATTTTATTAAACATAAATTATTTCTAAAAGTAACTAATCAACACTTTACTTGTATTTGGTGAAAGAGGCTCTTATTTAGATATTACTTGTAAACAATTCCAGATACTCCACAAGAATACGTTTAGATATATTTCATTTATGGCAAAATCTAAGCACACAGAACTAGTACATTTATTTAGATAAAACAGTCATATAGAAATACTCATATGCAAAAAAAAAATCTATATTAAGAGTATAAAAATCTATATTAAAAATAAACAATAATATCAGTAATGTACCTAAAGCGATATAGATTTATTTAATGTAATACAAGATGTGATTGGCAATATGGATTGGATTGTATGGATTGGATGGATTGGATCATATTAGATTTTTCAATCTTCTTGAAAGTCATCATCGAGACGGAAATTTTTTTCAACATTCATCTAAAACGTAGTTGTCGCGTAGTTAGTGCGTTAAGGAGTTATATTTATTATTTATTTTATTTTTAACAGTATTAAAGTTTATAAAAATGATCGTATAAAAAAAACAAAATTAAAAATATGTATCTTTACATAGAATAAAATAAATAATCTGTCCCTTTGTATATACGCTTAGATATTTTAAACTACGCAACGAATTTTAATGCGGTTTTTACTAATGAAACTAATGATCGTTAAACGAGGAAGGTTTTCATACATAATAGTACTTAAGTATAACTAACTTCTTAGAATTGTTGTTATTAAAAAAATATATTTAAAATTGAAGCTTGTTCTAATATCAAGGTTGAAGTGGCTACTGACGGTAACTGGCCGTAGCCTTGGCTTCTGTCTGTAATTTGTATACATTAACGGGGGCGGTGCTATTACTTCGTTTAAATTCCGCTAAATCTTTATTTATATCGTTTTTTGTCGTAAACAATCAAAGCCAATTTATAGAGGAATATGTGAACAATTGGTATTGGTACCGCTTATAAAGTTTTTGATATATCATGCTAGGATATTTTGTACAAGTCACGATTTTTTGTTGAAAAGCTACTGTTATTATGCTTACCTGTACATACAAACTTGTATGGGGTTTATATTCTGACTTTAGTATGACTTTGTATTTTGACTTTAGATTGGTTTGCCTTTAATTTATTATTTCGAGTCTTCATCGCTTAAACTAAAGGAAATCCGTTCAGTAGTTTCTACCTGAAAGAGTAACAAACGTTCATACATAATCCACTCAAATTATCATTTGAAAGTCGGAAAACTGTGTTTCACCGATCAACTTGTCAAAACGTTTGGTCGATATAACCGGCGATTGTAGAGCTGGCTATTATCTCGGTCAACAGATTAGCATTGCCATACAACGAGGTAATGCAACCAGCGTGTCTGGGACCCTGCCTAAGGAACCGAAGTTTTATATTATATAATATGTAAATATTTTATATATAATTAGATTTTATTTTAAATAAGATTGATAAACATGAAAAAATAACGTAAGTATTAATTTTATATGAAATTCACATAATATTAATGTTGCATCCATTTTTAGTTCTAATCCAAATCTAATCTAATCCAATGGCTAGTTAGTTCAAATAATGTGATGTTTTAAAGTGAGGAAAATATAACAGTGATTCCTCTCTTATGACTAGACATTATTAACAAAATTAAAATTCCTGTCTTTTGATTTTAGGTATTAAATGAGTATTAGCGCGTCTACGCGGTCATAGCGGGGGAGCCTACATCGTAGAGCGTGCTACGGTCGTCGTAGCCACAGCAATGTTGATTTGCGGTCGTGTGGTTAACCGGATACAACTTTATCAGTGTGCATGCGGAACGTACATAATTTATTACAAGTATATATAGTATTCTAAAGCAGTGTGTCTACGTAATAGTTCACCAAAGTGTTTGTATTTGTATCAGACCATAAATATATTGGAACCTTATATGGGATACCTATGTCCAGAAAGTGATGATTATGAAGTACATAAGCATCTACGCTTGGACATAGGTATTTGAGCGTTACACTCAGGTCTCCATCCTGAACAACTACTATAGCCACGCTCACTTGAGATCATCAGGTCAGCAAGCGATCAGGTGGTCTACTTCAAGACTAGTAAGATTCACGTTACAACGGAATATGCCTACTTGATATATTATATCGGGAAGTGACTGTTTTTTAAAGATATTAAAGACATCAACACATCGATGTACAAGTTCTTTAGCTTATTCTACCTTCGACCTGCAAGTAAATACGATTGTGCCAATGGATGTCGTCAGTTTCGTTAGATTCACACAAAAGCACACTTACTGTTGTTTCAGAAAGGATAAGGGAGTGGTTATATTGCCTCCAAGACTTTTATGGAATTTAAATCTGCGTCTGCTCTGGCGGCAATCGAGCTTTTGTTGCCGACAGTAAGCCAAACAGTACACAAAAGTATCGTTGTAGGTAAATTATAGAGAATATTGTCGTTGCAAAGCACAAATTACAGAGCTTAATTTGCACAGTTTCCCCTTAATTACCGTACGAACATATACTTCTAATTATTGTCGTCGTATATTTTCAAGTAACAATCCACATCATTAGCACTATAAAATATCTAGCTAGACTATAAAATCCAGAAAAGTAATTTCGCCAAGTAATTTATATTTTTATATAAATGTACAAGCTAAATGTTCATCTCATATATTTTTATCAGACATTGAATTTTTTTATTTTAATTTTTAAATGATGATCCCTCGGGAACAGTAATTTTTTTGAATGAAAGGTACCCTAAGTCCCTTTCTGTATCTCTGATAAGGTAAATGAAATATTTCATAATGATCAGTTGAGTAGTTACGGCGAGTAAGAGTAAGAAAACAACAAACGCATTTATAATATTTGTTAAGATAATGAACCAAAGAGATTCTAATTATTATTGATTCCAAACGACATCAATTCAGTAAACAATAAGTCACTCCGCGTTTCCAAAAATACTCGTAATATAGAAAGTAAATCACTAATTGTTGAAACGGTTTATGCGCTACTCTTAATTAGGTGTTTTATAGATAAGTAAAATAGTTATAAATATATAATATTTCATTATGTATATTACTATATTTTTGTGGCAGTTCTCTCCCGAACGACGACGCCTCGTAGGTTTTAACCCCATTATAAAACAGAATTAATGACTGGCACTAAAACTGACAATTCGTACACGTCACTATTGTAAATGCATAAATATATTTGATTTTTAATGTCTAAAACATTAACTAGGTACATTAAAATTATTAACTAAGTATAGTAGAGCTCAATTTCTAAAAATTTATTCTTAATACTACTGGTAACGCACTTGCAGCATTTGTGATGTTGCTTTTGTTATAGGCGACGGTTACCAATCCATCACGAATACAACCTTGTTTTCTATCTTCACATAAAAAATATTGCTGCATTCATTTTTATGTCGCTGCGCCCATCAATATCATAATTATAAGGTTAACTTACATGTAACTTATAATATCCATATATGCATATTATCTTTTTATTTTCATAATATAATAACAAACTTATGGATTTAAAACGTTAATTAGCTATCTAACATTTGAATATGAGTTAGGTATAATTAGAACAAAACCAAAGCATATTCGTTCTCGGCTTTAGGGTATATTAAAAATGCTCTAGAATGGTTGTGCAATTTTCTCCCAAAAAAAAGAAAATAAGGTAAAATAGTAAGTTGAAAGCTCTATTGAAGGAACCCTACTAAATAATCACGAGGATAACATCGAATCACAACAAAATGTCAGGAAGGATTTCAACTAATTTAACAATACAGACCTATATATAATATTATTTGATCAGATATTGGAAACATTTTATAAATATTTAAAATATTTTCTTCTGTATTTGATGAATAACAAAAAAGTGTACAATAAAAAACTTAAATTCGAAACATTACAATGCATAACCAAATGTATTTAAAAAAATACTTTGTCATTAAAATTTTAAATGGCGACGACTCTTCATCCGAGCGTTTCATTTGATTGTAAGATACGAGTATATAAGTATTATTATACTCTTATTTAGTTATAGTTAAAAATGGCAACAAGTAGGTAAGTACCAAATCTTTGTTTATTAGCTATAGCTCCAAGTCAGCTATAGCTCTACTCATTTTGTTTTGGATATAGCGACAAATAGAAAAAAAGAAACTAAACGAACCAAATTTGTCACTTCAGCTGTCTATAGAAAATATTTAAAGCCAGTATAAATCTGAGTATTTACAATAAAGTATGCAGTTTACGAAATAAGAAAGTCCGTGGGAAAATGTTACGAGTGATACACATAGCATTCATAGCAGATAAATAAATAAAGAGAGTAGAAATCCCGTGGGCGAAATGTGCCGCTTGTTCGTGTCCTGTCTTGCAACGGGAAAAATAATTCATATGTATTTCATATCACAATTTACATTCGAAATGGAATATTTTACAATTCATGAGCGTACATAAACAACGTTAAATAAACACCATAAAAGATGAGATAATTGAATAAATAAACAGATGTATCCGATTTATTTCGTGTCGAGAGGAACACTCGTGTCTGATATTTTTAGTGACTAATTGGAAGCGAGCTTCTTTGTGATATAGCACCACGATATTTTTACTAAAAGTATTCTAACGAATGTACGCAAAGTGCTCTTTGGTATTTTGAAATAGTAATTATGTTCATCACTCATTTGGAGTGGGAAATAATGTCTATGAATTCGTTTCTTGATTGAATGATATCCACATCTCCGCATTCCTCCTTCTTTTTAGTCTCTACTTTTAAAATTTAGTCGACTATTTTTCTGTTTGCGTTTAGCAATTATTGAAATAAACATAACACAATTAGTTAAGTAGGTATAAGTAAATTAGTTAAGTAACATTAGTTAGTTTGATGACAGTGATCAGTGCATTCCGCAGTCACACACTTACGAAGAAGTTATGTGCATTTAATTTGTAGAATAAAAAAATGGAACCATGCAAAACCGGGGCGGGTCGCTAGTGATTTATATTATGTTCCATTACTGGGAAACAGGCCGTTCTGTATCTACTACGCTAACTTACTGTGATTGGAAAGACAAATGTCTGTCAGGTTTCCTTTACAATTATAACAATTGACCTTATAAACATGAAATTGAGATCACTCGAGGTGCAGGACTTGCTGGGATTCGAACCTGTGTCCGCGGTGTGACCAATTTTGTGCGATAGCCGAGTATCGCACAAATGCTACCCAATGAGCAGTCTATCGTCGCGCGTCGCTCTGTTAGTAATTTATTTTAGGTGTTGTTTGAGCTAGATATTTTAAATCTTTAATCATTTTGAAAATCGATGCGGCTGTTACTCAACGCCTGTGGGCACAAGGTGAACTTTGTTGTACAAAAAAATCTTTTCATCTTGAAGCACCAAAGTTTTAACAATTATTTTTACCGATATCATAACAGCGACCTACTTTTTTAAATTTCATCTTTTACGCTTTTCTGTTTGAACAGGCGGATGATATATTAGTCAATCAGTCAGGCAGTAGAACGTTTTTGAAAACTTGAATATTCGATGGTTATTCGTAGAGCCTTCTTCGGGATATACCTACTTAACCTACTATTGATGTTTTAGTACCTACTGATTGAAAACACGTTATGAGCAGTAACCGGCAATGTTAGTATGTTCGTATATCACCGTATCGTATAATATATACCGGTCGTTTTATCATGATATAAATTTATTCCGTTTTTTAATTTTCTCTTATTTAAAAGCCTAAAGGCCTATTTTACCATCTCTGAGTAAAATGTCAAGTAGGCTAACCGCCATTTAAAGTCACAGGTCACTGGGAATGATGGAGCTGATATAATTTTGTTAATACGGTAAAAGTCCCAAACATTAAAAAGAAAATAATAATAAAAATCGCCTATCGAAGGATGCAGTAAACCGAGTGCATAATTTAATAAAACATAAAATTATTTTTAAAAGTAACTAATCAACACTTTAATTGTAGTTGGTGAAAGAGGCCCTAATATAACTGAATCTATTACCTGCCATATCTCATGTGTATTTATTGTATTTACAAGATAATTAGATAATACATCCATTGATGTTTTACTTCATTATGTTTGCCTTATAACTAATTATATGAGATTTGGAAACAAATATCAAGTTAACCTAATTAAGAGCATGTTGTTTGCCATAACATTATCCTAATAGTGTAATATAATAATAAGATGTTATTATGAAAAGTAGGCTGAATATATGTATGTATAGTTGTTAACGAGATAAACCTGAACGATCTAAGTTTCTGAACAATTCTAACTATTCTCCAACAACCGCCCCAGAGCTACTTTCACCAAGTTTCACTAGAAACGTCATTTTAGTAGCCAAGTGGGCGTAATATCCTTCAATGTCTCTATACTTGATTTGTTCTAACAAAAACAATGTCAGTGATTTTACTTATTTATTATTTCATGATAAAGGACGGCCAACAAGCTGACAACGCATTTAATGGTAAGTGGCTACACCAACACGCGAGACGGGACGAGTACTTATTTTCTTTTTTGATATAGATAATAGCAAACGAAAGAACATTAACATTTATTTATCCTCCATTGCTGTACTGGCCTGGCACGAAATAACTTTTAAATTTATTTGCTACTAGCGACCCGCTCCCGACTTCGTACGCGTGCAATTTATTTCTACAATTTATAACATTAAAGAAAACCTTCCTCGTATAACGTGTTGGAGTGAGCAATCAACAGATCAATTACACTTAATCAAATAATCATATTTATTGATTTTTTATTCTGATTATTGTAGACTAGAAAATTACTATAATTAGGGGTGATTTTCTTTTCATTTCGTTTTAATGGTATATTATAAATCACATAAAATTATTCAAGAAAACACAACTTAAAGAAAATAGGTTAGGCCAATTGCGATTGGAGTGCTGATTCCACAAAACCAACAGACTCGCACACAAAGCCGAATTTGCGATGACTGCCATTCGTATTCTTTAGATCTAACTCCCAGTGCCTTTATCTTAAGTTAAGGAACAGCTCAGGCCGCTGAAGAAGCATTTCGGGATAGACAGGTTAAAGTTTTTTTTTTTTTTTCAAAAGAAATACGTGCTTTAGAGAAGAGATAAACCAAGTAAAATTAGGAGACGTTAAAAAATAAATTATATTTTATCTTATGAATATTGTATTATTATTGGATTGGACACTTTTTAATCAGTCCTCGTAAATCATTTTGTCGTAGTCAAAAGAAATTGCTCATAACATAAGATAGATAGATAGAAAACATTTATTTGCATACACATGACACATACGAATATATCTAAGAGTCCCCGCAGACTACAGACTTTCTATCGGCCGATAGTTCGGCCGACTTTTGAATTAGAAGAGGTGAAACACTAAATATGCGCACTTGCATACCTCTTCATACTGATTAAAAAGCCGACCAAACTATCGGCCGATAAAAAGTCTGTAGTCTGCGGGACTCTAAAGGTGACAAAACAAATAAAATAAATACAAAATTTAGACCATTTTCTGCTTGTTCTATGTCGTGGATTGGATTGGATGTCGTGGATGAATCAGGGTGGAATTGGATGACACAATTCCACCCTGATTCATAAGTCGTAAACAAGGCAATGTTCCTGATATAGGTCCGTCAATGAAATGCAAACGATCTAGGGGTGATAAGGTGCATGAGACCGCCGCCGCCTTCCGCCACTGGCCGAACCGTGCCTCGTGGCATTTAAGCCACATCTATGCTTCCGGCACACCGGAATATTTCCCTCCCACTCGAAGCACTTCCAAGTGCTCGTAGTTTTTGTACAACTAGATTTACAACTTCCGTTACGTGTTGCAATTATTTTTCTCTTTTTACTTACGCGAAGGTAACTATTAATTGTGTTCAACTAAAACACTTAGTTTTAGACACATACCTACACACTGTTATGTTTTCTATCTATACATATAATGAAATCGTAAAGGACCCGGTACTTATATTACCGAGATCAAAAGAATAGTCGGAAAGATGTCTGTTTCTCTGTACATTTGTGTATCTGTGGATCAACCTCGAAGAAGTATTATAAGAAATATGCATACTGATCTATGGACGATCAAGAGGACGGTTTTTCGCTGTCAATATTCGCTGAACAATACATGCGATACTTAATTACTTAGTGCTAGTGATTTATATTATGTTCCATTACTGGGAAACAGGCCGTTCTGTATCTACTACGCTAACTTACTGTGATTGGAAAGACAAATGTCTGTCAGGTTTCCTTTACAATTATAACAATTGACCTTATAAACATGAAATTGAGATCACTCGAGGTGCAGGACTTGCTGGGATTCGAACCTGTGTCCGCGGTGTGACCAATTTTGTGCGATAGCCGAGTATCGCACAAATGCTACCCAATGAGCAGTCTATCGTCGCGCGTCGCTCTGTTAGTAATTTATTTTAGGTGTTGTTTGAGCTAGATATTTTAAATCTTTAATCATTTTGAAAATCGATGCGGCTGTTACTCAACGCCTGTGGGCACAAGGTGAACTTTGTTGTACAAAAAAATCTTTTCATCTTGAAGCACCAAAGTTTTAACAATTATTTTTACCGATATCATAACAGCGACCTACTTTTTTAAATTTCATCTTTTACGCTTTTCTGTTTGAACAGGCGGATGATATATTAGTCAATCAGTCAGGCAGTAGAACGTTTTTGAAAACTTGAATATTCGATGGTTATTCGTAGAGCCTTCTTCGGGATATACCTACTTAACCTACTATTGATGTTTTAGTACCTACTGATTGAAAACACGTTATGAGCAGTAACCGGCAATGTTAGTATGTTCGTATATCACCGTATCGTATAATATATACCGGTCGTTTTATCATGATATAAATTTATTCCGTTTTTTAATTTTCTCTTATTTAAAAGCCTAAAGGCCTATTTTACCATCTCTGAGTAAAATGTCAAGTAGGCTAACCGCCATTTAAAGTCACAGGTCACTGGGAATGATGGAGCTGATATAATTTTGTTAATACGGTAAAAGTCCCAAACATTAAAAAGAAAATAATAATAAAAATCGCCTATCGAAGGATGCAGTAAACCGAGTGCATAATTTAATAAAACATAAAATTATTTTTAAAAGTAACTAATCAACACTTTAATTGTAGTTGGTGAAAGAGGCCCTAATATAACTGAATCTATTACCTGCCATATCTCATGTGTATTTATTGTATTTACAAGATAATTAGATAATACATCCATTGATGTTTTACTTCATTATGTTTGCCTTATAACTAATTATATGAGATTTGGAAACAAATATCAAGTTAACCTAATTAAGAGCATGTTGTTTGCCATAACATTATCCTAATAGTGTAATATAATAATAAGATGTTATTATGAAAAGTAGGCTGAATATATGTATGTATAGTTGTTAACGAGATAAACCTGAACGATCTAAGTTTCTGAACAATTCTAACTATTCTCCAACAACCGCCCCAGAGCTACTTTCACCAAGTTTCACTAGAAACGTCATTTTAGTAGCCAAGTGGGCGTAATATCCTTCAATGTCTCTATACTTGATTTGTTCTAACAAAAACAATGTCAGTGATTTTACTTATTTATTATTTCATGATAAAGGACGGCCAACAAGCTGACAACGCATTTAATGGTAAGTGGCTACACCAACACGCGAGACGGGACGAGTACTTATTTTCTTTTTTGATATAGATAATAGCAAACGAAAGAACATTAACATTTATTTATCCTCCATTGCTGTACTGGCCTGGCACGAAATAACTTTTAAATTTATTTGCTACTAGCGACCCGCTCCCGACTTCGTACGCGTGCAATTTATTTCTACAATTTATAACATTAAAGAAAACCTTCCTCGTATAACGTGTTGGAGTGAGCAATCAACAGATCAATTACACTTAATCAAATAATCATATTTATTGATTTTTTATTCTGATTATTGTAGACTAGAAAATTACTATAATTAGGGGTGATTTTCTTTTCATTTCGTTTTAATGGTATATTATAAATCACATAAAATTATTCAAGAAAACACAACTTAAAGAAAATAGGTTAGGCCAATTGCGATTGGAGTGCTGATTCCACAAAACCAACAGACTCGCACACAAAGCCGAATTTGCGATGACTGCCATTCGTATTCTTTAGATCTAACTCCCAGTGCCTTTATCTTAAGTTAAGGAACAGCTCAGGCCGCTGAAGAAGCATTTCGGGATAGACAGGTTAAAGTTTTTTTTTTTTTTTCAAAAGAAATACGTGCTTTAGAGAAGAGATAAACCAAGTAAAATTAGGAGACGTTAAAAAATAAATTATATTTTATCTTATGAATATTGTATTATTATTGGATTGGACACTTTTTAATCAGTCCTCGTAAATCATTTTGTCGTAGTCAAAAGAAATTGCTCATAACATAAGATAGATAGATAGAAAACATTTATTTGCATACACATGACACATACGAATATATCTAAGAGTCCCCGCAGACTACAGACTTTCTATCGGCCGATAGTTCGGCCGACTTTTGAATTAGAAGAGGTGAAACACTAAATATGCGCACTTGCATACCTCTTCATACTGATTAAAAAGCCGACCAAACTATCGGCCGATAAAAAGTCTGTAGTCTGCGGGACTCTAAAGGTGACAAAACAAATAAAATAAATACAAAATTTAGACCATTTTCTGCTTGTTCTATGTCGTGGATTGGATTGGATGTCGTGGATGAATCAGGGTGGAATTGGATGACACAATTCCACCCTGATTCATAAGTCGTAAACAAGGCAATGTTCCTGATATAGGTCCGTCAATGAAATGCAAACGATCTAGGGGTGATAAGGTGCATGAGACCGCCGCCGCCTTCCGCCACTGGCCGAACCGTGCCTCGTGGCATTTAAGCCACATCTATGCTTCCGGCACACCGGAATATTTCCCTCCCACTCGAAGCACTTCCAAGTGCTCGTAGTTTTTGTACAACTAGATTTACAACTTCCGTTACGTGTTGCAATTATTTTTCTCTTTTTACTTACGCGAAGGTAACTATTAATTGTGTTCAACTAAAACACTTAGTTTTAGACACATACCTACACACTGTTATGTTTTCTATCTATACATATAATGAAATCGTAAAGGACCCGGTACTTATATTACCGAGATCAAAAGAATAGTCGGAAAGATGTCTGTTTCTCTGTACATTTGTGTATCTGTGGATCAACCTCGAAGAAGTATTATAAGAAATATGCATACTGATCTATGGACGATCAAGAGGACGGTTTTTCGCTGTCAATATTCGCTGAACAATACATGCGATACTTAATTACTCCTTTGGCACCAAGTTGCCAAGACTTGGCTTCGCTCAAAATTGTATGTCATGGACTCAAGAAGCCTGGGTAACAATATCTAGCCGTAACGCGTGGATACAAATCACAGTTGCAGGCCCCACCGGGAATTCGAGCTAGTGTCTGTCATTTGAACAGCCTAGTGTGCTATCACTGGTCGTACGGTTCTCGGTACGTAAGTACCGAAAATGCAAGGAATATACGACCATTTCCCTTATCAGTTATGGCCGCTACTACATTTTAAATTTTTGCTTATATTACTCCAATTTACTGCGGTACCTCTCCATGAATTATTCACCGTTTTATGTGTCCGCAATAATTTTAACTCTAACATTAGATAATATTGGAAATAGTCCACTGAAATATTCTACTTCCATTCATTGAGAAGCAATTGCTTTTCACCGTCGAGTTATAAATCACTTAGGCTGAAAATAAGTGAACAATTAACGCGAGAATTCTTCCGTCGCTTGACAAATGAGCAGTCCGTATCTCGCTGATCTCAAACAAGCGTAGTACAACGGGTACAACACACAAAAGACTCATGTCGGTCGTGTCCGTTTTTCCACAATTCATTATGTAGGCATTCGTGCAAAAGTCAACCAAATGCTGCTCCAACTCTACACGGCTTTGTGGCCAGCTATTTTCAGCATTATTCGGTAACGCAGCTGGAATAAGACGCTGAATATATCCTTGTGAAAAGCGTATATGCAGCTATATTTAATTATTATGTGGCCGCATCGAAATAATATATCTTTTTTAGCGTCTCTGTGGCCATCCGAAATGGTTAGAAGTGTCAAATCCAAATTTAAATTTGACTTTGGATTTCTTTTCAGAAGTCGTTTAGAATGAATTTAGAAATCCATGGCTACTTATTACGAAACTAGCTTTTAGCCGCCACTTCATACATGCCACTTTTTCTTAGATGTTAACATTTACTCAATCTTTAGTGCTCAGATGATTTTGTCAGGTGTTGAAATGTTTATTTTTAAATGATCCCTCGGGAACAGGTTTTATGACGATCGGTTGATTAGTAAAGGCGTGAAAGCGTAACAAACAAACAAACTCACTTTCGCATTTATAATATTAGTCTTATTATAGGATAAAGTCGTTATTCGCTTCTGTCTGTTTCTTCTTCTCTTCTCAACCACCCTAAGGATACAGTTTTCACTAATGGAAAGGTGGAAGGTGTGTCTATATATACTAAACGCAACAATTAAAGGATATTAAAAAAATTCCAAATTTTTAGGTGATATTCGACAGGCTGTAACTTCGAAGAAAATGGTCGTACAGTGCTCATTAAAAAAGGAGATTGTAGCTTCAAATCTCTAGTTTTTGAATCCGAGCTTCAAATATTTTTCTCGTTAGCGGTTTATGAGTAATCGTTAGAAACCCAACGGAAAACATTATTATTAACGGAAGCATTATTAAAACAAAATAAAAAAACCATTGCAGAATCAGCGACAATAGAACTACAATTCATTTAGAATGTAAATTATGGAAATAATTAATCGTAGCGTCAGTACATAAATGAGATGAGACCACCGAGTTTGACGGGCTTTGTAATTTTAATCAAGCAGAGCGTGTTTGGGTGGCTGTACGAGTATAGGGAGGCGCGCCTACACCGCGACGTGCATCACTGACTCCAGACAATAACACACCATCAATAACACACCATCAATCGACAAACACCAACTATTAATGTACTAACTATTATTGGTATGATCACGTCGTTTACCAAAGAGACCTATCGACCGTAATATCTAGTTTTTTAAAATCAACTAAATTCTATTAAAATAAATGATAACTTTAAAATCATTCAAATATTATATATGCACTTAATGACTCATATAGAGCTAGTTCACATTACTCCGGTCCGGCGAATTTAACGGGTCGGTAAAACTGCCGGAAAGTCCAGTGGCTATACTACTTATATGGAGCTGTTCACATTATGCAGGACCGCCGAACTCGGCGTTTTCGCTGACCGTGCGAAGCTCCGGCAAAACGCTCGGATCGAAGTACATAATGTGAACGAACTCGCACCGGTATCCCTGTCCACCGCTCGCTTTGAAATTAGCAGCTTGGATTGGAGAAAATTATTAATAATAAAACCAAACTTCAATGATAAGAGCTCGTTTCCATTTGTTGAGTGTCGGGTCTGTATATTAATCGGATGTCGGCGCCTCTTTTCACACTTTCGGTTAATAATCGGTTGTCGGCCACGGTCGAAGCCGGTGCCAATTTTTAATACTCAACGCGAGGCGACTGTGCACGATGGACGTCGACGAAGTTCTTGTTGTGATGTATTATTATTTAAGAAAAAAACGCTTCAATTTTCAATTGCTTATCTCTATATTCACTTAATTTTTTTCCTGATTCTCCTCTCCTGAACTAGTGTGATCAATTCTTCAGGGTTTATATTTATGCGTGCGTATAAATATACAAACGTGCGTACAATAAAACACACCAACTCTGCTTGCGCGCCGCGATGTCTGTGTGCGCGTCTGCGCGATCGTAGCGACGCATGCACGGGGTAGCGGGGAGAGGGTTGTCGGCCCCGACCCGACATCCGACTAATGGGAACAGCGCCATCCATACTTACTCATAGGCGAGCGAGATCCGATCACGATTGTTTTCCGGACGTAGAGGGCTGGAAAAACACCCGACATTTCTTGTCGGCGCCGACACAAAATCGGTTTCCGATAAGTGTAAATAGCTTCATATAAAATGCTCTGCCACTGAAACATCCGCTTAAAATCCGGGCCCGACACCCGAGAAGTGGGAACGAGCTGTAATGTAAACACCTAGGTCTGGAGACAGGTTTCCGGCAAATGCGCCGGTCCGGCTTAGTGGGATCCTAGCCTTATAGCAAAATAGCAAAAACGAATTACATGCCTACTCTTTCATTAAAATTTTGGACACATTGAAACTAAAATCTTGTGCATTCATCCTAGGCCTCCTAATTAATACTATAAATGCGAAATTGAGTTTGTTTTTTACGTCTTCACGCCTTAACTACGAGTACACAACCAATAATTATGAAATTTTGCAATTGTCAGAGGACATAAGGTACTGTTCCCGAGGGACGCGGACAAAATAGCGGGCAAAAGCTAATAAATATAAAAGCTAAAGCAAGTGTAGGTACTTCACAGAAGTACCTACACTGGAACAGTCCAGTAATACATTCTGTTACTACTATATAAAATTCTGATATATAATATTCTAGCACTATAAGAACAAATCACCCAACTGAGGTCTACGAAAAGATAAACGTAAATGGGCTCTTTTTTGAGTAGTTGTGAAAAACTATTTCCAAGTGAAAAACTATTCCAATCAAAAAAGAAATTGATTTAACGTGTGAAATAACTCATATTCCACCTGTATTATTTTGTACTTCCTCTTATATGACTTTATGACAAAATAATATTGTTTTGCACTCTACGTTTAGCGGTCATAAACTAGACAGGCATCTGGCGTCAGTTGCCACAGTGTGTGTCGTATTTCAGTGAGTGTATTACAAGCTATAATTAAAGTTACAAACTAACCCCCGACTCTCTATTGAGCCTAAATTGCTGAGGAGTTGGGTGTCTCGCAAACTACTCGTTGCTACAGCATTAGATTAAAGTTACCAAATCATGGAAAAGCCGTCATTCATTTATTTAATAAATGAATGATCGACGAATGTGTGGGCACCTCAACGCAACGATCCGGTGATTTTCTTTGATGCGTACCCGAAAAACTGACAAATCACGGGTTGCAGGCGATCATAGGCGATGTTCGGCGAGTATCTACTTACAGCCGTACACACAATCGTACCCTCTACACAATCATATACATTGTATTGGTATAATTTATAAAAAAAGTGTATCAAAATGGTCTCCGCTCAGCTTATACTTGTAGTCTTGATGATATTGATCATCGTGACGCTGATCTTCCGCGGATGCCGTTTTATTTACATTACTTACATACTATTTTTTTATTTAGTATATATATAAATATAAAATACATAAACAATCGTATACATAACAACGTAAACGTAATGTAGGTAACGCCGATAATGTAGAGAAGCCATAAGGTACATACAAAAGCTTATCGTATTATATCCTCGTATACAATCACAATAGTCGCTTCCTCAATCGTGATGATTATTTCCTTTAACTTTCACGCTATAATTATTTTGCAATAAACTTGAAATTCACTACAATGAAATCGAGATTTTATCACAATACTGGAAAACCTTTTCGTCCTAATGATCATTTTGATAGCTATGTATAAATAGCCTTAGATGTATAAATATAATCTGTTCATTGAATGAAACTCTAGAAAGTTGGTGGAAAAAAGTTTATTGGTCCGCAAAGAGGTTACTCCTGTTCGCGCGGTTTTATTAAATGGAACATTGTTTCTAACTTTTTATTGCAGATAGCTGGCGTTGCAATTTTATCGTTCTAACAAATCCTTGCTTGTTCTTTAGCAACATTTTAACAGAAAATTTTCTCATTTTAAAACCTGTAAACACGGACCTCATTACACTATAGCCACCACTTTGATATCATTATCTTGATTACTGTGTATATTGCTTATCGCAGTAGACATTATATCTATCCGAGCATATAGTCGGAAGTGTCTAGTATATGCAACTGCAGAGCTTTAGCATTTACTTTAGCAAATATGTTATAGGTATATTCAGAATATATAATAGTTTCTTGTTATGCAAAGTATTAAAACACTTTATATTCATTTTAGTTTAAATTTTTAATTTCAACTTTTTAACCCTGCATGCCCGAAGCAAAAATTATAAATTTGACGTGTATGTCTGTGTATGTCTGTGGAATCGTAGCTCCCAAAAGAATAGACCGATTATGATCCAGTTTTTCTGTTTGTTTGAAAGCTGACGTGATCGGGATTGTTCTTAGCTATAATTTATGAAGATCTTTTCAGCGTTTGAAGACTATCAGCCCATTTCCTAGTTAGCGAATTTAGTTTCCTAGTTAACTTCCACAATGTTCGATTTATGTGAAATTGGGTATACTGTTACTTGGATGATATTTCCATAATAGGGTAACCTTGACCTGATGCTGTAGCATCAAGTAGTCTGCGGGACACCCAACTCCTCAGCAACATACAGCAGATATAGCGTATTTGGACTCAATAGAATGTCGAAGGTACCTAAGTTTATAATTTAATCATAGCTTGTTTCTTTATTTGATTCGCAAAACAGCACACAATCAGACATAATATAACAAAAAACAATGAGTTCTAATACAAAAACTAAAAATTAATTTTTCTATTTCTATATATATACTCGTATATATAAAATTCTCGTGTCACAGTGTTGACCGGCTTGACCGATTTTTATGATTTTTTTTATGTATATTCTGTAGGTCTGAGAATAGATCGTAAACTATTTTTTATACCCCTAAGTGATAAGGGTGACCCACCCCAAAAAAAAATTTTTGCAAAACAATGTTTGCCGGGTCAGCTATAATCTATATAAATAAAAACGAATCGTTAAATGTATTACTAAGCGCAAAACTCGAGAGCGGCTGAACCGATTCGGATAATATTTTTTAAGGATTCGTAGAAGTCCGAGGAAGGCATAACAATGAAGAGAAAATTTGGAAAACTGACTTTCTGAGTCCGCCTTTTAATGAGAAAAAGAAGCAAAAAAAAAACCATCAAAATTATTTAAATTTAGTTATTGGCGTTATTATTTAAATTTAGTTTTCAAAGTAAACTGACTAACAGGTGCAAAAACATAAATTGAATATTCAATTTGAAAGTTAAAAGTTCAAATTGCCAACAATGGTGTAAGTTAAGACTTCAGTAGGTAAGACAACTAACTTAAAATACAAATCTCTATATACCTACTCGTATCTGCACGCGAACTATTGAAACTTTTATTGCTTATTTTTAAAACCGCGAATATTAAAAAGAGTATACAACACGAAAATTAATGAACATTTGTGCAACAGTTATGAAATGAATGCTTGAAAAGTTTTTCGCGGTGCGAAAGCTGAAATTTTATTGGCTCTGTAATATAAAGATGTGAGTTATGGGAACGTACCTGGCACTGAGTTGGTTTTGATGGTAATATTTCTTGATCCACGTGTGATATACACGTGGGAGGGTTAGTAGAGGGGTAGCGGGGCGGGTCGTGCGACGCGAAATGAATCCGCGACTATACTACCGCACGGCCGCCGTCTCAACCATCGCCGCTACCCCAACGCTCGACGCAGCGACTCCTTGCAGTGATTAATCGCCAAGCCACCTGCGGAGCTTTTGTGCCCGCTAATGTTTTCCAATACCACTCTGTATAAATTTCACTAATAAACTCACACATCGAACAATAACTTTATTATTACAATTTCTTTTTCAGCCGTCATTGTCGAATACATGTAGAAATCAAGTTTCGTTATTAGAATTCGGGCCATTCGGATATTTATTACATTAAAAAACATTTATTCAATGTTTATTGCTTATACATTTTTCTAGGTCGTTATTTTTTTTTCAATTATTCAGTAATTTATTTTTGTTTATTTAGATTAGTAGTTTTCTTTTACTGTATGAAAGATACTTAATCTGTACTTCTAACAATGGGTATGCAAGCAACGAACCCGTTACCCTTAGTTAATATGAAAAATTTCACCTAAGAACAGACGGATGGAAATTTAATGTTAGAAACCTATTACCTAGTCGTGTCATAACTTCTGTAGCATGTTTACTGTGACATGTTTGTTTTTCTAGTAACCTTTTATATACTAAAAGTTTTCCCCATAGAAAAAAATTTCCAACACGCCTAAAGAAGTTTTCATTCCAAAACAGCTGGAGAAATAAATTTCTTCTAAAATCCTAAAAAACTCAGCAATCATATCTATCTGTTACGGTTGACACAGTAACCTTTTCTTTCAAAACTTTAATTTCTACATAATTATTATAAATCAGTCATGTATGTTTCTCCGCTAGCTACTTCTAAACACCCAACGGAATTTAATTCGGTTTTCACTTATGGAAAGAGGGATAAACACGAGGAAGATTTGTGTATAAAAAAAATATATAATCCCGGGCGAAGCGGGAGCGTAACTTATAAAGTGACGTCCCTAAACAATTGTTTGGAAGGAGACATGATAATATATCCCCGAAAATAAACAGCCGTTCGGTCTCCTGTTTGGTTTTTGCACCACACATAAGCTTCTTGGAAATATAATTGGGATCCCCAATGTGCAAAGTGAATAACAAAGTGGCGAAATTAATCTTCCTCTGATATGTCACTTTAGTTAACCCTCCATAACAAAATATTGTGTAATATGTGAGCGTGGCGGTACTTGAAAACAAAAACGGCCACATGCATTTTGGCATTGATCGAACTATGCGGTCTACGGCGTCACAGCCTGAAATGACTTATAATCTCACTCGAAGCTCCTTACTAAGGCACATTGCATTTATTGCGGCAGTAATCACCTTTTTACAGAAAACCAGTATGTATTCCTCCCTAATCCATTATCCTTATTTCTAATATACGGCAAGGCAATCCCAGCTTGTGTTATAGGCGACGGTAGCCACTAGCCATCCACCATCATATGAGTCGTCAGACTGTCTCAAAAGAAAAAATAGAAAAAAAGTAGTGCCTTCCACATTAATGTTTCAATCGGCAAAAGCAAGACCCTGGAAGCGTACATTATTGTTGATTAGTAAAACAAGATTACAAATTCTAATTCCTAACTTTTGGGTTATATTTATGTATTATGTGGTTTTCGGATAAAATACATCGATATATACCTGTATAAGATCTTACTTAGTTGTTTCTTAATACCTTCGGTGGGTAATCATACTTTTGTTTAATGAAATTGAAAATTAAACAATTCTTATCCGCCCACGCAGCGACTCGATTAAGATCTCCGTTAACAAAGTTTGAGTTGACATTATGAGACTCATTCCGTTAAACAAGTTAATACCTTCAAAGTGCTACGAGTATATCGACTTTGTGTCTATGTCTATATTATCTACGTTATCTGTATACTATTATACTTACTTATACTTACATTATACTTAACTAACATTATGCTTAACTTTATTATATATTTTATCAAAATCAGTACATACAGTTTTGCTTGAAATAGGAACAAACATAAATACAGCTATCCTCACAAATTTTGCATTTATAATACACTAGTGAGACTTACCTACGTCTCAGTATAGGTATTTTGATAACGCTCTGTCTCTTCATAATGTGACTTCTTTCTTCATTTATTAACTTGAAGAATTACATTCCGCTATAACAACGAAATTTTCAAAAATTGCTAATAGATACACATGATTCGTCACGATATATTTCTCCACTGTGAGGAAGTTGTCATTGATTTCAACGCCCGACGCAAAAACGGGTTGTTATAAGTTTGACGTGTGTGTGTGTGTGTGTGTGTGTGTGTGTGTGTGTATCGTAGCTCCCAAACGGATGGACCGATTTTAATCCGGTTTTTTTGTTTGAAAGTTGACGTGATAGGAATTCTTCCTAGTTATGTATGTATGTATAATTATGTAGTTCTGTTCAGGCGTTTAAAACCATCAGCCCATTTCCTAGCTGACCAAGAGATTTCACTAACTTCCACAAACTCAATGGATGTGAAATTTGGTGTAGGTACTGTTACTTCGATGGTCTTTCTATGACATAGTAACATTTACTAGATGCTGAAACATAAAGTAGTCTGCTGAATACTCAACTCCTTAGCAACTTACAGCAGATTGCTCGTATAGCATGTTTGGGCTCAGTAGAAACTCGGGGGTTAGTTTATAATTTTAATTGTAGCTTGTTAATTCTATACAAGAAGTCGAAAAACAAACGAAGATGCGGTTCGGCATATATGCGGTATATAAAGTTAATAGGTAGGTAAATAAATAAAATATATTCAGCATTTAAATTTTTCCTGTACCTTTTCCTGAACCTCTTAACTCGATTGATTCTCAATTCCGTTCCAGTATAGCAGACTCTTTGTATATGTATCCCGCAACAATAAATCTATCTAACATTGTGAACACCGATACCATAATGTTTTATTTATTTTTCCTTTAGTAATTATTAGTAAGTAGCCGCTTAATTTTAATTAACAGTTTAGACAACCACACCTTTGCGTTTAATTTCGTAGTATCCTTACCTAATTGTTATATTTAACGCCCACTCAGCTAGAGTAAACTGTTTACGCTTCGTAATACGTGTAATTTCTCATCGTCTGATGATAAGTTGCATACTTACCGCTTACAGTCTCGTGTGTGCAAGTAACACGTCATTCCGTGCAAAACGATACGAACAGAGACGCCCAATATAAACAAACAGGGTAATTCACATGAACGCCTCGCGTGCTTCGCGAAATCGCGAACCGGTAAACAATTCCTTAGATAGCTATATCTATATCTAACTTTAAGCCTGTTGGTCTGATACAGTGAAACTACTTACATACATGTTGGGCGGAAATTGAATTGGGAACTTAACTTCTGCAATATATGAAGTTTATGTAACCAAAGTCAAACCTGAAGTTGAGTAATATGTAACCAGTGTTCGATAATTTTTGGAGAAATCTAATGCTTCACTTAGGTAAAGTCTGTAGATATTATGTATGTGAAACGTAGAAACATCTATTAACCAGACTTCAGGCAACCTATTTTTTAAATAAATAGAAAGACTTTTTAAAAATGAAATCGATGAACAGAGAACGTATTTAGAAAATGAATAAAAAGAGGAACGATTTGGGAAATTGGTTCACCGCTTCTTCTTGTAAACTACCCCACAGATTTCCATACGGTTTTCACTAGTGAAATGAGTGATAAACGAGAAAGGTTTGTATATGTTTGTGTTTCTTTTATTTTAAGAATAAAATCGCATCCGTGCAAAACCGGCGGCGGGTTGCCGAGTGAAATAAAAATAACATTCTACCAAAATAGAATTTGTTTTGTTCGCGCTGAAAATCTCTCTGGCAGCTTATAATAAAATAAAATAAAACTACAATTATAGAATACGTTACTTTTAAACTTACATGACTCATTCGCTTTTTATTGTCGTTTAGTTTATAAAATTGTGTGTAAGTAGTCACTAAAGTGGTTTTATCTTGAGAAAATTATATACGAATTTTGATGAGTTGCCAGAGACAATTGGAACTAAATTGTTGTGATTATGAAACCCCATATCGCAGCACAGTTTATACTTGATTTTATGAATTTAGATGTGGACATGATCATTTCCATGATGATTTACGCGAAGGCCGGCCACTGCACTGCGGACACCAAATCTAATATTAATACTAAGACAGGTGATTGATATTGTGAAAATTTACTTTTCAGCAGACTAGTGCAGTATATGGTATTGGGAAGGAGCCAAATAAAAAATGAGCACCTTTAAAATAAACGGATGATTCCTTTTGCAGTATCGCTTCGAAACCTAAAGACAGTAGTGACAGCAGATTGGTTTCTAAGAAATTTTGCAGGAAGGTCGTCCCTTACCAATATAACAAGTCCTCACATTCCAGTACGGTTAACGATCGTGTATTGAACTGATGTCGTATTCGTCGCCATATTGCCCAGTCCAAAAATACAATTACAAATTAGCTATACATTTCCAAAAATTAAATATTATCGAGGTATTCGTTTTATAAATATAAATCACTGCTTTTTCTAGTATTTAAAGAAGCTGAACCATTAAAGCGGTCAGGACAGAAAATTAGCCCTACTGCTCTATAATTTGTACACTTAGATGTATACTAATATTATAAAGAGAGAAGATTTGCATCTTTGTAATTAATAAACTCAAAAACCCAAGACCGATTTTAAAAAAACTTTCACATATGGAAAGCTACATTATCAACGAGTAATATAGGGTTATATTTTTTAAAGTTACGCGGACGAAGTCGCGTGCAACAGCTAATTACAACACAAAGTCGCTGTTCGCCTCCATCTATTTCTCCGCTAACTTCTAAACCACCCATCGGAATTAATACGATTTCCCATCTGCAGAGAGCATTTAACGAGGAAGGTTTGTGTAGGTATATAATTTTGAAAAAAAAATATATATCACATCGGTGCTCAGTGCGAAGCGTGTCGCTAATTCACAATAAATTACAAATGCATAAATCGTGAGGGAACATAATTTGTAAAACCATAAATATAACAAAACTTTAATAGGTGGTCTTTATCAGTAGGTATTGCAAGACACAATTCCCTAAAACCTGAAGTTAATTTTTGTATAACTACTCAACTGAAAATAATAATATAAAACCGTAATAGGGTTACACATTTAAAGAGCTACTAGAAAAAACCTTACATAAGCCCTTTGGTTGAGTGCATTAAGTTACCACGAATTTTCCAATTACGTCAAAATACAGCTCCGGTGAATGTAGGTCGCGTAACTAATTAAAATGCATTGCTTGCATTTATTAATGTTATTACAAACTATACCTAAATTCGTCTAGTAAACAGATGAGTGAAGGATGACCTCCCGTTTGATCCTTTACAATAAGTAGTGCCAGCAAATTTTTAAACATTGCTTTTTCTATTGCGAAAGATAGCAATTATGAGCAATGTAAAACTTCAGTATTAATTGGTGTATTTGTTATAAACTACCAGGGGCATTGCAATAAGAGCAAAAGCATAAATTCTTACGTATATCTCTAAAATACAATTAATATAATCGTTGGCTCTTAAAATAGAGGACACATATAGGAAAGGCAGGCCAACGATCATGTTTTGAGATTACCTACTACAGGAAGAGGATTTCTAAATTTCTGAGTGGAGTACGCCTAGGATTTCTGAATGGACTATTTTTTTATGTCTTGTCAGAATTTAAATAAAATCGAGTATTCATTCTTTCTATGTGTATAAACATTTTCCTGTTTGATTAAATAAATCATTTACGTGGTTAAAGTGAGGAAAGAAATGAATGTGATATAAAATAAATATCGTAATTTTGAACTGAACGTGTCATAAAATATGTCAGCTTGTTTATTACTATAAACTAAGTACAATTATTTAGCAAATTACTTTTATTAGAAAGGTAGTCCCTAAATTTCATAAGAGAAAAACTGCTACGAAGTCTGTGAATAAATAAAACACACATGATACTAAGTTATTTTTATTAGCTACGGTTAAAGGCCACAACTACCTTACATTTCCATATTAAAACAAAAAGTTATTTACAATTTCATAGATTCGTTTAACTTAATATAATAAAAAGTTTGGTTATCATTACATTTCCGAATACAATCTGTACTTATGGTGTAAATGCATAATTAATATAATTATTTTTATCAAAAAGCTTTATTTAAACTTCATTCATCTTTAAACACGTACTAATCTATAAAATATTAATAATTATCTGTAATAAATAATAATAATAATATAAAAAAAAACATTAATATTACATTAGTAATGGCACAAAGTTATTTTATATAAATAAATTGTTATACAATAAGGCACCACATGATTTATAGAAGAGTCACAGTACAATTTAAAACTTGCAATGAGTATGTCAAACATTATCAATCATACTCCAAGATTATTTATTTATATGGTTTTGGAAGTTTATATGACCAAATTATTTAAATTTTAATGTGTATGTGATTATGTGAAATTTCTATAAGTTTTCTATTAACACAAATATATTTAATTATAAAACGACGGCCCTAATAAAATTTTTGGTAAATTAAATATAAATTTTCAACAATACCTTACAAATATTAAAACAAGAGATTTATCTATTGCGTTCCTATGAGCAAAAAAAAAATAAAAAATTACATGATATTCGTTACATTAATTTCTAAGCTATTTTTCAGAGTAATTAGTATAAATTCATTCAAAATTGATTAAACAAAACTATATTTCGAGTATAAAAACACATTTTATATACTAATTGTTGACAATGTGTATGAAATAAAATAAAAGGATATTTATGAAACATTTGCTGTAACTTCGTGACTTTTATACGTTATTAATAAATATAAAAGAATATTATTGAGTATACAAAAACTTCTACATAGTGACATTTGACTAATTACAAGTGCCAAGGGGAAAATTTGTATGGAATACTGGACTAAGAACTAATTTTTTTTGCAGTCAACTTTGTTACTTTTTATATTTTCAAGCTCATGTCATAAATTATATTAAAATACAAGCGAAAGAGACTCAAAATTATGTTACAAAGAAGGGTTACTAAGTCACATCCTATAATTTTGTCGTGTACAGACAAAGGCTATAGACACCACAGAATAAACACTAAAAAACACACCTTTTCTTGTTAACAATTTTAAATGTCATACAACGAATTGTGTTTGTTTAATCCAGAATCTGCATCTATCTATAGAATGTTTGAACATGTTTAGAGATCAATCAGTTTTTTATGAAGATCAGGCCATCAGTTGTACCATTAGTTAAGAAATTATATATTTTACTTGGAACATATCGTATAATTTTTTTAATGGAGTTTCATATTATATTTAAATTTGAAACTATTAAAATATTTTCCAAATACAAGTTATCATTTTCATATCTATTAATGAAATCTGTAAAATTTATAAATCTGAAATATTCACAGGAAATTAATGAAATTAAGTAACACTTATTTTTTACTACCAAATTTTCCAGTGTAAGTTAAAAAAAAACTATGGCCTGGTTTTGAATTATGTCCTTTCAACTCAAGGATCTTGTTTTTTCCCTCTCCTAAATTTTTTACCATTATTACTTTACGAAGGAAATTTAATTATCGTGAGTTCTATTTTTAAAAAACAATGTCTTCGTCTGTACACAACTTACATAAGTACAACATACCACATACAAACAAACCACGCACACATAAGTACAAAAGCGTACCAACACCATACCACTAAAACACACGAACATTCAATATAAATATGATTAATGCACAGCTTCTTTAAAACGTTGTACTGCATAGTTTCCTTTAAAAAAATCATTGAGATTGTTCATGTCAAAATATGTTTTGAAATACTGTTGTTTAAATATAAAACAAAAAATAAATAAAAATAACAGATCATTAAGAAACAGTCAAAGTTTGAATTGAAATCGCAAGGCACATTTTAAGGCAAAGATCGTCATAGTCTTTGTTTTTCAAACAGTATTTCAAAGTGCATAATTATATTATACTTCTATAAACTTTAATGTTGACTACTTCGATACGAAGATATTTTTATAGACGTTTTATGTACCTACAAAATATTATTTGCCGGCGTACGTCGGATTCTTGAATGTAGATGTCGCCTGCTTGTATATAGGATTCTCACCCTGTAAATAATAAATAAATAGTATACAATTACTGTCAAAACAAAATTTGCTATGTGCACATTTTTGAGATTTCAACATTTCGACCTTAGTGAATAGTTTATTTCCATATCTATCGTATAAAAAACTGCTAAATGCTTATGAGTACTATTTATCGAAATACGACCTCTTAATAAAATATTATATGTGCAGCAACTATTAGAATCTATTATGTGCACAATTTACTTTATCATTAAAGTAAGAAATAAACTGTTAAATTTTCATGTTTAAAAGGTTTCAAATGAAGGTAAGTAGAATACGTTCTCACCGTGTCCCATTTTGCCATCATGCGCTCCTTCTCGAAGCGAGCGAACTCGCGACGGTCATGAATGGTGGTCACCATCTTCCACAGCATGAGCAGGGCCAGACCCACCAGCACTATGGCCGCTATCACTCCCAGCACAATACCCAGGATAAACACCTGGACAAACAAAACACAATATTACAAGGGCTAAACTCTACTTTTTTCCCTCTTTAATTCAAGCGCAGTTTGTTTAAAAGCGCTTAACAGTTTAACACTGCGCGCGTAATGACCGTAGCAGTATTTGCCCCGAGAGTATTTAAAAAAAAACATATTAAAAAAAACACTAGTATTTTATAATAATACTAGCTGACCCTGCAAACGTTGTTTTGCCAAAAAATTTTTTTGGGGTATAAAAAATAATTTACAACCTATTCTCAGACCTACCGAATATACATACAAAAAATTTAATAAAAATCGGTCAAGCCGTTTCGGAGGAGTTTTGTTACAAACACTGTGACACGAGAATTTTATATACAAGATTTATTTACTTTCTTACATATTAAGCATTGAAATTTCATGTAAACGTATTGTTTTTTCAACGAACGATCTGAATTTGTAGAAATAGCACAGAATATAACGCACAAAATGCAACATTTTATTATTTTTATGTTGGATTAACTTGTAGTTGGGATATTTTTTGAAATACATTCCTAACTACTTTTCTAAAGTAAATTGTACTATGCTGTTTAATTTTTGTTTTGTTTGTATTATTGTTAAGCGAATCACAAGGTGTAAAAGTAAAAGTTTACCTTTCGTGGGCACTCCCTCTCCTTCTGCGCTCGGATGTGCAGATGGTGGGTCTCGTTGTACGAGTACACGTACACGTAAAGGCAGTCCTCGTCGTCGTAGAAGCTGCACAAGTGTTCGTTGCGCGTTTCGTTCGCTACGAACACATTACATTCAATAATTATTATTTATTGATTGCATCTTCCATTGTGGTACGTGTAAACGTATAGTTACTATCCAACTATTATTATAAATGCGAAAGTTTTTGAGGATGTGTATGGATGTTTGTTGCTCAATAACGCAAAAACGGCTGAACAGATTTGGATGAAATTAATCCAATGTTTTATGTTGTTATTTCAATGCTTTTATGACTATGCAAGTGTGGTTACTCAATAATTGACGATCGATATATTGTAACTAGACCAATATGAACTGGTATTCCTCAATGGACAAACAAGTTCCTCAATGGAAACCGCAAGAGGTTCTTGTTAAGTTTTCATTGAACCCTTTTATGGATTTAGCATTTTATGGAATAAATGGAAGCAGTGGATCAAACGAAAACTTAATATTGTTTTGCAAAAACATTACAAATACAGGCACAGACAATTCCAATGAACAAAAAACGTCGAATTGCTATAGAGCAAAGGTAATATGAATGTACCTTCGATCTTGCCCTCTTCGATGATGGGATGAAGTGCGCAATCGCCGCAATCCCATCCCGGCTGATCGGGATCGTATTTGGGGCCGCGTTCGTGGACCTCACACAACACGCAGTCCTTGAACTCACCGCACCGGCCGGGGCACGTCTGCGGACATTTCAATGTGTCATCCAATAAAGCGTCAGAAATTACTTCCTCGAGACTACGAGACCACTAAACTAACTCGCTTTCAACTTACGGGACATTTATCGCAATATTTTCCAGAGTAATGTCGGTCGTTGTCCACTTTACAAACGCATTGTCCGCACAGGCAGTTCCCGTTGCCGCTGCATATCTCGCCGTTCTCTGCGACAAAATTGACAGTGAAATATACTGTTATTATCAATCTGTATTAAAATAAAATTCAGTTATAGAATTGCCTTCTAACATGTTAAATATTGTGTTAAATAATAATAAATTGCTTTTTTGTCAATTTCATAAATAACTGTGAAAATGTTTAATCGAAGTTTAATCTGCAACACAATAAATAAAAAATATTAGTACCTGGCGATCGGCAGGACGTGGTGTCCTTGAGGCACTCGCAGGCGAGCCCCGTGTACTCCGGGCGGCAGCTGCACTTGCCGCAGACGCACTCGCCGTGGTCGGGCCCCGAGCACAGCAGGCCCTTGTTCATGTCGCAGGTGAAGTTGTCGCACTCGCAGAAGGGGCCCGAGATGGCCTTGAGCGGGTCGTCCATCTTGGCGCATTCGCAGATGCCGCAGTTGCAGAGGCCGCGGTTGGAGCACAGCGGGCCCGAGCTGGCGTTGCTGGGCCTGCAGCCGCGCTCCTGCTCCGCCGACACGCCGCTCACCGCCGAGCACTCGCAGTTCTTGCCGAAGCGGCCCTCCTCGCACACGCACGCGCCGCACTGCGACACGCCGAACCCGTTGCACACGCCCGGCCGCGCGTCGTACGCCTACAAACACATTTCAAATTTCAACTTTTTCTTAAATATTGTGTAAAATATGGAAAAATAAATAAAAGTAGCCGATGTAGTACAGAACTTTAAAAAATATAGTCTAAGAAGTGAAATTGGGAAATGAAAATAAAGCTTTTCTGCTAGGTCTTCGCTAAAGATTAAGACTGCTTGTTTAAGGTTAAAATCGCAATTCATTTTGCACCAACCTATACCTTAAACCTTAAATCAAAAATCTAAATATTTATTTATCAATTCGGTTTCTCCATAAAACTCTCAAGACATTATAAATTTCAATTTACTTACCAACTTACTTTCAACTGTTATTTTTATGAAAATATATTTAAAAATAAATAAATGTAATACTGACGTAGTGTCCTGGATGCTCGCATGGGCAATCGCAGACCATCTCCACTTCAACAGTGAGACTCTCCGAGATGCCCACCGGATAAATCTCAAAAGTCTCGTTCCACTTGCTGCGGTCTTTTGGACACTCCTTCAGCGTTATCACTGCCGTGAACTCCACTACGTGTCCCACCTGCCAATATAATCACAATACCATTAGCTCTTGCTCATTTGTGATTGTGTTAAAATTTTATGCTGAATTTGACTATAAAAAAATACACAGTGAATTAACAGTTCAATTCTGTAATGTCTTGTGTATTTGACTTGATTTGTAAGTCTGTAAGAAAGATTGATTTGAAAAAGGTTGGTGTTGAATGATAGGTGTGTATTTTGAATAAACTGATGATGATTTCCGAAATGCTATACGGATTATTACATTCCGAAACGGCAATTATACTAATGAGAGTGTCGAAATTGTGTGATTGCAAACCTCGAGAAATCCTCTTTATGAGATGAGTTTTCCCTTATTGAGTTGCCTGATTACTGGGCTAATACAATTGGGATTCAATCGAAAATCATAACTATATAGTCCCCGTCACGAGAAGCTATAAAGTTTGTAAAAACATATTCAGGGGTTCGCAACCTTTGGATAAAAAAAACTGTTTTGAATGATTTTTATTTTTATATAGAGGTATACAACGTGTTTGGCACAACGATGTAAACTTTTCAGTGAGTCATAGCTAAGGTCATTTACAACCATTATGACCAAAAGTAATCGGAAGTGAGTTGATTGTTCCACATTCAATGCAAAAAAGTTATTAATTCTTAAGTCAATTTTTGGGGAGAAATAAAAAATATAGGAAAATTTAAATATTTCAAAAACCGTTAGAATTTTGTTTGGACACTTTTGGTCATAAACTTTTGCTTGTAAATGACCTCAGCTATGGCTCACTGAAAAGTTTACATCGTTCTGCCAAACACGTTGTATAAAAATATATAAAAAAAAATATTGAGATATATTAAACAAACTGAGATGCATTCGAAATTCGAATGACCTCATTGACAGCGTCAGTGTGAATTTACTTCAAAATGTCAGCCCAAATGTTAACGTTCTATGAGTCAATGCCACAAAACATTAGACGACAGCGCTTTATATTGCTAAAATATAACCTGACCAAGTGAATTTGCTAGTTAGTTACAAATAACACGTACGTTACTTTGAGTTGATTGAATTGTCGCTAAAAAAAATTATAGCTTCTCGTGACGGGGACTTGACACTAATATAACTAGAATAAAATGTATTTTGTCATACCCTCAGTCCGTCGCACTTGTTGGTCTGTACGACGGCGTCCTTTTTGCCGAGACACGATGAGTAATAGGCGACGTGTATAGAGTCACTCGACGTGTCCTTCATTTCAACCGTCGATGTGATTTTCTGCAAAAACATAAATAATGCATTGTTGATAAAGATGACTTGTTATAAGGAGGCAAAAATATTGGCTAAAATAAATACAAGAAAGTATTAATATATATCGTATAGAGTTATTGCAGCCATTAAGTTTTTACGAATGGCTTGATAATGCGATACCTGGAATATTGGTAAAATAGGACTTATTGATCATTAAAATTTCTCTAGAATTTGAATCACGGCTGAATTATGAGATCATATAAATAGTCTGTACAGAGCCGAGTCTGTACATTAAATATTTTTTGCTAGAATAACATTGTAGGCTAGGTCTTAGAGCTCAAATAGAATATTTTTAGAATTTTTGTCTGTTGTCTGTGTGTTTGTGCACGCTAACCCAAAAAACGGCCTAATTGATTCACTTAAGGAAGCTTCTCACAACATTCAGTGTTTGTTTCATCCCAAACAAAAAAGTTAAGTCTGATACGACACGTACAAAGTCGCAGGAAGAGCTAGTTATTAATATTACCAATACAGCGCCAGAGTGATAAACTGAAAAGTTTTCGCTCATTGGACAGAACTTTCCATATTGTACTCACATTGTATTGGTCCCTGACAAGGTCCACGACGTTCCCAGAGTCTTCACTAAGAATCCCACTGCTGGAGCCTTCAATGTGTTTGCTAAGTTGTTCGTATACACTGATTTGTTCCGCTGTCACCGCGAATATTACATTGATCGCGTGCTCTTTCACCTGACGAACAAAATGTAATGTACAACTAGCTTTACAATAATTGGTCGAAAAGAAAAGGCCTTAAGGCAACGCCCCTAAAGCGAAATGTTCTGTATTTCTGTAGAAGAACATTAACATTGCATTTCTGACCAAGACGTATGTACATCCATTACTATACATACAAATTACATAAGGTTCAGAATAAATAGAGATAATTAGTAAAAATATGTTTTATAGTGTAAGAACTCTAATTTGGGTACATTAATTAAACCACTATGTTTAGTCCAAATATTTTTATCTTCCGAACGATATATCAGAACTACAATACAATAAGATGTGCAAACATACGACGACAACCTCTCTTCGCTAACGCGTTCGTTCAACTGTTTGATACCTTTTTGAACTGATATCATGCCACCGAATGAATCTGAATGAATGAGCACCTCTTTTTGCAACGTCACAAAGCACTTTTTATTATACTTTCCGCCTTAGTCAATCAACTTCAGTCGACATAAATAGCAAACACTAACAATAGGTTAAAATACATAATGTTATAACATATTATGACGAACTGACATGAACTTTTGGTTTTTATATAATTTTGTGTTTAGGCCTGAATGTAGACAGATTTAAGTAATGTGTTAAATGAAAATATTTTAGGAAATGCTCTAAAATGATATTTTGTAAATGAATCTAATGCAAACCTTGAGGTTAATTTGCGATATGCTGGGATAGTCTTGTAGAGTGGAATGCGTGTATCGATTCTCCTCCATGTGACATTCTCCATCGTTGGGCTGGACGATGCCGCCGAGCTAAAACAAACATTTTATCTCCTAATTATTGTAATTTATTTATGTTTTGTCTTGGACAACTTATAAGCACTATAAGAATAGTTACATACGAGTACGGAATTAGTTTTATTATACGAAAAAGTATAATAAAACTAGAGGTCCTAGCAGATGTTTCGCCCGAATCAGTTAAATTTTATTTTATAATAAATATATATAACCATATTGTAACTACATACTTTGTATTTAGTCTTTTCCTAAACGGTAATCTTATTCTTAAGTTTTTTTTTTTTAATAATATTATAACAGGTTCATACAATTTTACCTAAATATTTATATATCACCTGTTTGCAAGTTCAACGGTTTTAGACACTTTTTATCGAAAGTAGTGAATTAAGATTAAGGTGGAATACCTTTCCATCACCAGCGTAATGGAAGCCAGCGTCCGTGGAGAAGACGAGGAGTCGCCTGGCCTGGTCGCGCCAACCGATCTGCTGCTTGCAGACCACTGCTTGCATTATCGCGTCGAAGCCTCCTTCGGGGGCGTCCAAGTTGCCAGACACGTCGGCGTCTGCTACCGCTTGCTGAATGGAAAAATATTATGTCAACTAAAATTTATGTATAATTTCGATCACTACTAATTTCGCCAGGCGGGCGGCAGTAACCATGGAAAAACATCTTACAGAAGACCACCGAAAAAAATATTAGTATGTGTGATGTTGTGTTTCGGTTACCAGAGCCAATTTCCCTATCCATCCAAAAAACCCTTATCCTTAATCCGTTGCGTTGCTTGCGTTATAGGTGACGGTAGTCACGTACAATCAAACGGACCGTCAGTCAGTCTGCCGACTTAACAAAAACAAAAAAAAACTCACAGGCAATAAAAATAAACCTACTATTTATAAAAAAAAAAAGTAATCAATACAATGTGTAATCATTACAGGATACGATAATAAAGCTTTTCCGAGTGTCACAAGTGAATCAATAGGAAACAGATAATACTCACATCGAAAAAGGCAGTATCCACACTGAGAGACATTTGATTTTTGTAGCCGTATGGAGCAGCGCAACCGTCGCACGGAGAAATCAAACTAAAAACAAATTAACACACCTTAAATCTATGCTAATATTATAAACAAAAAATGTAATTTTGTTTGTAATGAATAAACTCAAAAACTACTGGACCGATTTTAAAAATTGTTTCACCTATAGAAAGCTACATTTTAACCGAGTAATATAGGCTATATTGTTAATCTAGTTAAATTAGGAATCCCTACGAAAACTCCAACAATTATATTATTGGAGGTTTAAAAATCTATGCTAATATTATAGACATTTGATTTTACAAAATTGTATTTTTGTTTATGATGAATAAAGTCAACAACTAATGTCGATAATTCATTGAAAAATTGGTGTACTTACTTTTTGGGTACAGTGGAGACGTAGGGCATAACAAGTTTGTCGACAAAGGAACCAAAGCCAATTCGAAAGTTTGACGTAATATTTCTCATTGTACTGGACAAGAGGCTGCCGAGCGAGCTGAGTTTCTCTTTGTCGTTCTTCATCGATCTACTCAGATCCATAAGGTAGTAGAGATCGACCGGGTAATCTTGCGCTTGGGAGTAGGCGAATGTCAGATTTTGCTCTTGATCTGTAACAATTAATTGTCTTTATAAACATTTAACTTAATAATCGTTAATTATTAAGTTTGACGGTTAGGTTATTATTAGGTTTTGACGTTTGACGTTGGCGGGTTATGTTGCGTTTTTAAAACCGCTTGTATTTATAAAGTAAAAAAATAACTAAATTTAGTGCAAACTTGTTTAAATTGTATATACTGCTTCGTAGGATTATTGTGGACTGTAACAAGTGTTATTTAAGAAAAGTGTTGAGGATTAATGGTATTTTGAGTGAATTCTGGTTGGTTATTTATTATTGGTTTATTTTTCATAGCTACCTCCAATTTGATTACTACCAGTTACTACCAATACCAATTACTACCAATTACTACCAATACCAATTACTACCAATTACTACCAATACCAATTACTACCAATTTTCTCGTGAGACCCGTTGAGGCATCGTAATTGATTGATTTCACCATGGTCAAATGTGTGGCATGTGGAAAGTTTCTTGCTGCGATGGAGGGCATCGCCTGCTCCAAGTGTCCATCAAAATATCATGATTTATGTGTTAATCTGCCCTCTGGTGCAAAACCTAAACCGAACTGGCTGTGCCCTGTTTGTAAAGCTCAAGTGCGTAAAGCCGACAACACGTCTACACCCGTGAGGGGTTCCTCTGAACAGTTTGAGATGACAAAACATATTGATGCCTCTGAAGCGACGCCAGAGGGCGGTACGGTCGACGCGGTTGGAGTTGAGTTGTTGCGAGAAATGAGACTTCTGCGTGAAGAGTTTCGGGCAGTGAGAGTTGATATGCGTGAGGATTTAGATGCTATCAGATCAGAAGTTTCAGATCTTAAAAGGAATATGGGTATTGTTATGGAATCATTTACCTCCTACACCGACAGGCTGGATGCACTAGAGTCAAGACTGAATGAGTTTGATCTTAAATTTGCAGAGAATCACACCTCAGAATTGTCAGATTTACAAGGCACAGTTGCAAACCTACAGAAGGAATTAAATGAGCGTGACCAGACTGCTTTTTTGAATGATATTGAGATCAGTGGTTTGCCTGAGCAAGAGGGTTTATCTGCTTTTCACCTGATATCTTTGGTTGCCGCTAAATTCGGGGTTAAGTTAGAAGCTAGCGATGTTGTTAGTGTGGAACGCATTGGCCGTAAACGAATGTCGGAAAGCCGTGGCGAAGAGCCACGGCCCATAGTACTGCGTCTTGCCAGACGCTCACTTCGCGATGAGTTTTTAAAGGCAGCAAAAATGCGTAGGGGGGCTACCACCTCTGACCTCGGACTGCAAACCCTTAACCACAGAACTTTTTACGTGAACGAACGACTCACAAAGTATAATAGAATTCTCTTCGCCAAGGCAAGAAAGCTGGGCAAGGAAAAGAAATGGCGGTATGTCTGGACGCGAGAGGGAAGAATATTGGCACGGCAGAATGAATTATCACCAATACTCCGTTTGAGGGACACCGATGACTTGGAACGTGTTTTTAAGTGTAATCTTACTCAAGAAGGAATCATTTAAATTGTATATGTCTTTAAAAAAATGTCTTAACTATTCTCTTCTTTGGCAATGTATAACAGTTATTGGTCTTTTCTACTACTATATTTCTCTTTATCTTGTGTTGTTTTGGGTTTTTTACTATTTTGTTAAGATAATTGTGTGTTTAAATTTTATGGGTAATGTGCATGTGGGCGTTATGGCAGTAGTGAATATACAAGGTATAGGTATTGATGTGGTCCTTTTTCGCTCAAACCACTATATTTCTTGCAATATAACTGCGCAGTTTCAATATTATGTAATTGGTAGTCAAGTAACATACACTACGCTTATTTCGGATTTTTTAAGTGTCGCTTATTATAATGTACCTTTCTTGGTCCTGCATCTTTCCTTGGCAATTGTTTTCTTATTTATTTATTTTTTTTCTAATTTAGTATTATTTGTAAAAATCTTAATATTACCAACATTACTTTAAAAATATGTTCTCTTTCCACAGTATGAATTTAAAAATAGGTTTCCTAAATGCGGGATCTCTTGGTACTAATCATGATCATTTCATAGCGGCTGTCGAGCGTTATTCTGTGGACATTTTAGCCATAAATGAAACTTGGCTCAGAAAGGGAGAGGAGGCACGCGCACCAGTAGTACCCGGTTACCGCTTGAGGCATCTTCCTCGGTCTCGAGAGGTCCGATCGCGTGGTGGAGGAGTGGGTTTTTATGTTAAAAAAGGAGTTAATGCTAGAACTATAACTCATCCACTGTCCATTAACTCAGCGATTGAACAAATGTGGATCTCAATTACGCTTAAAGGACAAAGAATTGCTATTGGTACTGCTTACCGTGCCCCTTGGCTTAATATAGACGATTTTTTGGACGCCTTATCAGAGTCTGTAATGTTCTTCTCGTTCTATGATTATTTAGTACTAGTTGGAGATTTCAATGTAAATATTTTAAATAAAGACAATTTGTCCACAAGACTGAATCAATTTCTAACTTATTCTAAATTGACAAACTATGTATCTGAACCCACTCATTTTACAAGCCACAGTGAAACGCTTATTGATTTATTTTGTACGGACGCTAAAGTAGTAGCCGTTTCTGTTGAGCACATATCAGAACTTGGTGGACATGCTTTGATAGTTGGCGAAATAAAAGTAAAAAAGGAAAAAATCAAACCTAGAATTCTCTACACAAGAAATATTCGAAACATTAATATAAATGATTTTAATTCGTGTTTGAACGCCATAGATTGGAACGAGTTGACATCAATCCGTTCTGTTGATATTATGGTGGAAAAATTTACCGAATATATTATACTGCTTTTAGACAAATTTGCACCTGTAAGAAAACGTTATTTCAAAGACACGCCTAAGCCATGGTTAACTAGTAACGTTAGGTATATGATGTCACTGCGCGATAAGGCCTTGAAAAAATTTCGCAAAACCAAAATTGAATCACATAAAGAACAATATAAAAATCTTAAACATCTTGTAAATGTAAGTTTATACTATGAAAAAAAAGCTTTTTTTGAGCAAAATATCAATTGCCATACTAAGGACTCAAAAACTCTATGGAAGCAACTAAAGAAAAATATTGTTCCTAATTTTCAATCCCCTGCCGAAGTGCCTCAATTTCTTATCAAACCAGATGATATTAATGAACACTTCATGAACATACCAGGAAATGATATGGTAACTATCTCAGATTTGACATATTTTGAACATCATAGGTACGGTGAAAGTTCTTTCTTCCTAAGCCCTGTTAATGAGGCCACTGTCTCGAAAGCTATTTTAAGTATAAAGTCTAATTGTAAGGGTTACGACAATTTGTCTATGGATATGGTACTAATGACTTTACCTCATACTCTCAACGTTATTACTGCTATTATTAATCTTTCTATATCGACGGCGACCTTTCCTCAAAAATGGAAAACTGCATTAATTAGACCCATTCCAAAAAATAATAACCCAGCTAACTTTGGGGATCTACGACCCATAAGTCTTTTGCCTTTCTTATCTAAAATTTTAGAAAAAGTAATATATGATAAGGTGTACAAGTATTTGGAAACAAATTCTATTTTACCAGCATGCCAATCTGGTTTTCGTAAAGGGAGGAGTACCTCCACAGCTCTTATTGATGTTGTTGACAATGTTTTGAATGCACATAACTCTAGAATGGGCACAATTTTGGTACTCCTGGATTATTCCAGGGCTTTTGATTCAATTAATACTTCTTTGTTACTTTCAAAATTATCGTATTATGGTTTTATTCCTTCAGCAGTTTCTTGGTTTAATAGTTATCTTTCTGGGCGTCGACAAATAGTTGAATTTGTCTCAGATGACGGTGTGGTTTTAAGATCGCAACCAATGACAGTCAACAGAGGCGTTCCTCAGGGTTCAATTTTAGGTCCGCTTTTATTTATTTTGTATTCTAGTGACATCACCCAACATATTAAGAACTGTTTTTACCATTTATATGCTGATGATTTGCAATTATACATGAGTTGTAAAAGTGAACATACACAAGATGTAATCCAAAAAATAAATGGAGACCTAGAAACTATAACTGCTTGGTCAAAAACAAATTGTTTAGTCCTTAATCCAAGTAAATCTAAATTTATGTTACTGGGTTCAAAAAAAAGTATAGAAAGCTTAGCCGCGTCTAACCCTAATATAATAATTAATGGTGAACCTGTTGTCAGAGTGAGTGAAGCGCGCAACCTCGGAGTTATGATGGACGGAAATTTACGTTTTGAGAAACATGTGCTTGAACTAGTCCAAAACTGCTTTTACCGCCTGAAAGTTTTGTATAAAATTAGAGATGTCCTAAGTGTGAACTTGCGTTTTAAACTTTGTGAAGCGATTATTTTGTCCAAGTTGAATTATTGTTTGGTTGTATATGGTCCCTGTTTATTTAAAAAGACACACAAATTAATTCAACGAGTACAAAATGCCTGTTTACGTTACTGCGTGAGGGTGCCTCCTAGATCGCATATAACACCTTTCTTGAATAAATATAATATTTTGCGTATGAATGCCAGGCAACAACTTTATTATGCAACGCTTATCTTCGAAGTGGTTGGTACTAGGAGACCTGAGTATTTGTTTCAAAAATTGAATTGGCGTAATCCTTCCTCTGTTTGCAGACGTCCGCTAAATACTTTGAATGTGCCCTTTTGTTCGACAGCAGCATTCAGTGGTAGCTTCCGATACTTGGCTTCTAAGTGTTGGAATAATATTCCTCCCCCCCTTCGTGATCTCAAGTCTAAATTTGCTTTCAAAACCAAATATACTACTTTATTAATAGAGAGACAAAAAGGTGAATAAACACTTGAGCCAAGTGTTTAATTTTTGTGGTATGAGCGATAACTGGGGAAGACTTAATCGGAGTGGTGTACTGTTGCTTTTAGAATGTAGTAAAATCCTACAAGATTACATAAGTGTTATAACGACGCATATTCCGCCGGCGTGAAACTTGTCAAGTAGGACTGGCGTAAAATCAGCGCTGTGCTTTGCATCAGCTTATGCTGAGCCAGATACCTTTTTGCTGCCATGGCGCTCACTCAATTGGATTTTATTAAAGTGTGTATTCTTATTCTAAAGTGAAAAATATTTTATTTGTTTTGTTATCTTTATATGTATTCGTGAGTGTCATGTGTATGCAAATAAATGTTTTCTATTTCTATTTCTATTTCTAATTATTCATAATTCTACGATCTTTTGACAAACACACTTAACATTCAAATTTTTTCATTCAAGTCATCTATCTTCAATACATATAAAATATCGATACTATGTTCCCTATGGCTTTAAAACGAAATTCAGATTAGCCCGACGGATAATCCTGTGAAGTTTAGTAGTGAATTGATTTTTTAATTTTTATTTTTTGGTAATTTTGTGTCACAAGATTATAATTATTTATGTGACTGTTTTTACTTAAATAAAATAAATAATACTTACTCATTCTCAGACTAAGTTTGACCCGTTGTGGTTTGATCTGCACGAGATCGTCAGCCGCGGCTGCGCCACTGGCCGCGCCTCCTCCGTAGTACCCGCCGCCACTCTGCGCACTGCCCGACTCCTCGTACGATATCGAACCGCCGCTCATACGCCCCTTGGCTTTCATTCAACATGAACCACTATTTTAATACAGTACACTACACGAAAAATAAATGCATTTTTACCATGGCACTTATGACAATTACAAATGGGAATCGAATATACCTATAGTAAAAGAGTAAGATCCCAGGGCCCACAGAAATAACTTATTTTTTGTCATTATGATGAAGATGGCGGCGCGGACGAAGTCACAGGCAGGAGTCACCAGGTAGTTTTAAATAATTTTACTCATAACCTAGCTAACATTAATGTAAGTAGGCAAATGTTGCAGAAAAAAAATAAAGCAATTCTTTAAAAAACCTCTCGATTTCAACTCACCTCTACTAAGCTCCCTGTTGTAAGCGTTATCAATGGAAGGTTGACTGTGAGGATTGAATATGTACGCCTCGTCGCATCCCGCATTACCTTCCTCGAACATAGGGTCGAAACATCTGGACCCATTGAAGTTTGCCGCGTAGCACCACGCGCAGTTTCTTGCCCGAATGCAGTCGCTGCATGTCATTTTACTAAAGCAAGGGTTTTGTGCCAGTAGTTTCTCCGCGCGTTGGCCCCAACACGCAACTAACACGCTCGCCCACACGCACAATACCAGTGTCGGTCGCCTTGTAAGCATTTTAATGAGATTTTTTGGATTCAGATCGGATTCTGTAACAAAAAAAAAATAATGATTAAACTCGCTTCACTTCCTACGGTAGATTTTATATAAGGTAATTAACGACAAATTTTTTTATTACATCAATTACATAACATTATATTAATATTATAAATTATCCAAAAGTAACTGTCCATCTATTTATCAGAAATCAGTCAAATTTTGATTCTGATAAGATTTGGAACGGAAATGGGTAATTATTTTCTAAGTTTCCTTAACAGCCTTCAATCAGTTTTAGGCACAAACATGTTTGAATTTAAAAACAATTTATTAGACTTGTGATGAAACTTCGCAAATATTTTGTTCACATGATAAATGTGGATAGAAGATAATCCCTGGTGAATCTATCTATACTAATACAAAATAGCTGAATAATTTGTACAGTTGAACGCTATAGCCCAGTTGAGCTCAGGGACTACCAGTTGAATTTAATAAAATCTTTTTGCATTTGATAGCCTAATTCTTGAGGAATGTATAAAGATATGCAGCAAAAACTAGAACATAACAAAACAAAGATTTCATAATTGCATAACTTCAACTGCTTGTGTTTGCCTAACTTCGAAAAGGCTAAACAAATTTTGAGGACACTTTTATAAAACATAAATGGTACAATGTTTGTACGTCGCTAGAACAAGATCGCCCAGCACATGTTACTGTGGGCGGAATCGAGTGAGAAAGGGCGCCGCCCACGTCTCGCATAAAACGAGGTCGCGGAACTGTTGGTGGGCCGCTTGCCGGCCGCTACGTAAACTAACATACATACTAATACCTACACCACAACACATATACCCCACCTATTGACAGTTACAGTATAGAATAAACTCTAAAAAGTAATGACTATAGGAAATTTGGGACTAAGCGCCATTGCTAATTCACGAAAGCAAGGTGTCCTAATTGGTTCTTTGTTGGAAGAGCGTATTTGTTGTCAATAACATAATATAATATAAATATAAATAACTGCATCAATATTGTACTTTTACTAATCTGTACCTTGAAAATTACAATTCCCTGCGAAGTCGGGGGTGGGGCGCTAGTATTGTATAACTTAAACAAACGAACCTCAACTTCGAGTGGCTGGCAGGAGTAAGCTCGCTAATGCGAAGTTAAATTTTTGGCGAGTTCATGTTATCACGAGTCTAGTTTCAAATTAATTAAGCACTTTATCTGGGTTTGTATGATTTGTTTACATTCTCGTCTCACGATAAAACAAACTTGAAAAAACATCTGTCATAGGCACCATTATCTCATTAATGACAAATGTGTATTAGGTCATGATGCGTTTTGTATTAAGTCAATTTGTTTTCTAATTTGTAAAGGTGTTTGAAATAATATTCCAGAATTAGTCATACTTACGGCTAAACTATTATGGACAAGATATTTTGAATGGATATATTTTATAGTATACATATATGTTAAAAAAAATAGACATTTTTAGTACTTAATAAACAATAATAACATAAAATAATAAATACTTTGCATAGGTGCTGTATGTAAATTCAGGTTTTTTATACGACATTTAAAAAAATGAAAGTTAAAAATGTGAAAGTATATTATTAATTCTAGGTAATCGAAGCAAGTATATTATTAATATTAACTTTCATATATTATGTATATTATTTAACAAAATCATAAATTACTTTTGAGGAATTATTTTAACAAATTAAATAGCTAAGTAATATGTATCAAACTCATATTACTATAGTATTATTTGACAATTTTTGATAGATTTATTTTAAAATTTTCTGTCATAAAAACATAGAAACTAAATTATTAATAATATAACTTAATGGTTGTAAATAAAGGCTATTTAAAAAAATGTTCCACAGTAGATAATTTCATTTTTATCTCGACTTCACCTTAAAAATGTTAATGCAATTAAAATAATATGCAATCATTACTGACCTCAATATCAAGACAAACTGTTTCAATGTCGCATTTATATTACCTACTCTTTTTATAATATAAACCACTCATCTATCTTTTTATATCAACATTATACAAAAAAATTACTTGCTAAATATTAATAAATTCTTTGGTACTACACATCACTTTTTTTATTATACACAATTTTCAGGTGTACAGTTTCACGTTTCAAGTGTAAACACGTGCAATCACTTTAAATATGTTAAACGGTGACGTCGCGAATAATATACTGCATTTATGAGGAAAAGGTGATTAATTTTTATAAAAGATACGAATTATGATGATAGATTTTCGTAAAGTTCATCGCGATTCGTTTGAGCGGTCGACCTGTCCGCTCTGAGCGCCGGATACAAGCGTGACTAATTGAACAGAAAATAACTTCGTCAGCGGTGATACAACGGCGCCGTCACCGTTCCTTCTCGGAACCAATACTCAATTCGCTTGTGATAGAGCAGGCGCAAGTCTCACACTATAATTTTTATTGCAATTTCACGTCTTTTTTTGATTTTTTAAGTTAAGGATTGGAACTCCCCTCAACTGTGTTTCAGAGTCTCATATTGCTTGCAAAGATATATTATTTCGTTGCAGATATATAATTCATATAACTAACCGAAATCTTTTTAAAGTTCGAGTGAAGGGCTGCCCCAATGAGTGCCCTGCCACTACTTACACGCAGAAGTACCTACTTGCAAAGTTCAAATTGATACAGGAGGTAAAAATATGTTTTTACAAACGCATACAGCTCATTATAACCTGACGTCACTTCTGAGCTATAATACATATATAAAACTAGCAGGTACCCGAGACTTTCACCGCGTTGAAAAAAAAATGTAAGCAATACAACGCTTGATCTCTTTTTGCTGAACGCTTTGGCCAGGCGTTAGTTTTTTTATTTTATATTAGATGATCCCTCGGGAACAGTCCTTTTTTTCTGGATGAAAGGAACCCTATGTCCTTTACTGCATCCCTGACAATGTGTATGCAAAATTTCATGATGATTGGTTGAGTAGTAACTTCATATTTATAATATTAATAGTAAGGATTTAAATATGAACAGGACTATGAAAGAAAAATTCGTCAATACTTATAATGTATGTATTAACAACACATGTATATTATGTTTGTACCTATTCCATTCATTTTACTTTTTTTACAGAAGTGATAGGTAGCTGCTGCAAAACGCATGCAAGCAGTTTATATACTACGAAAATGTGTGATGTGTGACCTGGTGTGTGCAAGAGGAAGAAATGCTATGGATGACTTAATACTAGAACATCCACTAGATTTTTGTGGGATGTTGTTAAAAAAAATTATAATTTTATTTAAAAAATGGTAATAAATACACAGGTGGAGAAGGACAATAAATGAATACGAAACCGGTGTTTCTGTAGGTCATAGAGTATTACGTCATGAACAACGCAGCGATGATTCAAACTTCGCTATCGTCAGAATTCTTTAGCAACAGTTTGGCTTGATGACCATACAAGTATGCAAATGACACAATCCGGTAGTTGTAAACACATCCATGTATTGTAGTTGAATTTGTATTAATTTATGGGTATCGTATATCGATAGATATTTAATTAGAAGGTAAAATGGACCAGGTACTTAAAGTAAAAATTATTAAAAATCACGCATAATTATCGCGCACACAAAAAAAATGCCTTAATTGAAACAATTAAAGTCTTAAAATTTCTTTGTTCACAAGTGTCATGACTAATTACACACTTGAATGTATTGCATATAATACATTCCTTTACGTTAAAAGTTGGTGTTTTCCCCTAAAATAGCATGACCAAACTTTTTTATATAATGAAATAGTAAATCTCTTTTATATAGTGAAGTCCTTCAAGCAGTTCACCTCCCAGTTTCCTTAAATGACGATAACGGTTTAAGGATGCAGACACAGGCCATTGACCGCTGATAGCTTACCGCCGCCATGTGCAGACAGGCGGGGTATACTAGGGAATACACACTCGTACATAGCTACCAATATAGCCAACATGTACCATACTTGCTGAACCAAAATTAGTGTCTAATTAATCTGTTTAAGGTTTGTTTAAGTATAATTCAACTAAGAAGAATAGGCACACAAGTAAAGGCCAGTCTATGTTTATTGTAAACTTTTGTAAACGTAATAAATGTATGTTATTAAGAACTAGTTTTAGAAATCATGAGTTGTTTTTATCTATTTAACGTATAACTCTATTTATAGTAAATGTCTGTGTGTCGAAAATATGTGGTATAATTTTGTTCAGCGCCATCAATTGCTATGGATTTGCAAACGGGTGTAGTATATACATCAATTGGGTTAAGGGCCTCTTTCACCATGTGTCAAGTAGGCTAACCGCCATTTAAAGTCACCGGTAATCGGGAATGAAGGAGATGATATACCTTTATTTGTATGGTAAAAGTCCCAAACATTAAAAAGATAATAATAAAAAAAATTGCCTATTGATCCTTGCAGTAAACAGAGTGCATAATTTAATAAAACATAAAATTATTTCTAAAAGTAACTAATCAACACTTTACTTGTAGTTGGTGAAAGAGGCCCTAAAGGAAGCAATGAAAGATTTAATTTGTAGTAAATTATATTATAAAAATCAGTTACTATTTGGTTTAAGCAGATTGGTTAGACTTAGTAGACAAAGGGACGCAATTAGAACTACATATTATTATGTTATAATAATATAAGATGTACATGTGTGAAAAAGACTCAATCTACTTGTTAAAGTGAGACAGCTTTTTTTTTACTAGAGATGTGTTTACTCTTGGCCAACATCCAGCTGTGTAGCAAGGATGAGGCTTATGATGGAGCAAGCTCAGCACCCAGAAGATGCCTATTCACTCGAACTTTGAAAAGATTTGTAAAGATATTCCAACAATATCTTAAGTAGTGAATTAGTAATCTGCAGTAGAAGTGGCTTTTGAACATTGAAGCTGGCAGGCCACACAACTTGGAGAACCAACAACCATTGAGAAAGAGGTTTTTGAGTGGTATCGTGTATTGAGAGATACTACACTGGAGGCCACCCTATGGTCCGACGACAGGGCAAATATTTATCGCCCTACTTTACCCCCTATAGTGGTCCAAATTGAAAAAACTTACCTTTTTTAATTTTTAAAGTAAATTTCAAATTCATAACTTCAAAACTTTTTTCTTTTATTTGAAAAAATAAATTGTTTGTATTCCTGTCATATGTATCCAATGTCAATATCACAATATGATACCCAATTTAATATTGTACAACTTAAAAAAATTACTAATAAGATTGACCAACAAAAACCTTTAATTTTAATTTAATAGGGCTTCAGCCCTATTAAATTAAAATTATTCTGGCATTCATGCCAGAAGTGAAAATTATGCAACATTATCGTTATGATTTTTAACACTATCACCTTCTGTTAAAATTTCAACAAATTATTGACAAAGTTAAGCTTATTATGAACCAAGAAGTACTGACTGACTAGCAACACACTGCCAAAAATGAAATTTTAGTCTTGAAAACATTTATTATTAAGGAAATTTTCAGTTTACCTATTTAGTTAATAATCATTGAAGTAGATAAATTGTTCCATAAGGCCAGACTTGAGTGTTCAGTGGAAGCTGAAATACAGACTAACCCTTTTTTTTTACTTGTACACGGGACAGAAATTGACCTCAATCTCACCTGATAGTAAGTAAAGATGAGGTCGAAGACCCGTTAGTAGCCTATTAACTCTATTCTTGAACAGTCCTAAGTTGTATTTTTCAGGGAACACTGAAGAGGTGAGAGAAATCCTTTTTGTATCTTGGAAGTCCGCATGAGTAGCGAGTCTACTGCCCATTGAACAGGAAGACAATTTAAAAGACTAAAGGGAATATGATCTGTTAAAACTATCAACTAGTTTACAGACTTGACAATATGGAATTATGGTATGACGTTATAAAGAAAAGGACTTGGAACATAAAGCTAGAAATATATAAACAAAATACAAAAGCACAATAATAGTGGTAAAGGTATAAGTAAATACGATTACAAGACTAGAAAAGCTCGATGTTCGATTGCTAAATATCATAATTTAAATTGTTGTAGGTAATTGAATCTGTAATGTAGATAGTTGTATGGTAATTAGTTTTATTCTTTTTAACTTACGACAGACATCTGGTCTTATAAAACGAACTGTTCTCTTATTTTCCTTATGCAAATAGATAACAGCGACTAAATCAGGTCGCAAGTGGGTTGCGCCCTCACCTCAGCCTTACTCACTTTCCATATATGGTGCTTACTAATACTACAAATTACTCACCAGTCTTCAATTAATTTATAGTGTAAAATAGCATATAATACCAGGCACATTTCACAATATTTTACAAAAATAAATTATTAGGAAAAAAAATATAATTAAAATCTCTCTCAAATAAATCCACTTGATTGATTCCACAGAGCGGAATATATTATTTATTTAAAAGTAAATACAAACCAAATACAAACTATGTGGGTTTATAGTGTTCTGTGAAACAATATAACAAATCTGTGGTTTGAACACTATAAAGTTACCATGGAATGAATAATATACAGGAATGAGATGTGGCTTTGTTAAATTGATGGTAAAATGAGGTAAAATGTAGCGAAGCGGAACTTTTTTTTTTAATTTATATACAATAAAATTAAAATTAAGATAACTAAATAAAATATGTAAATCATAAAAAAATTATAAGCTAACCCCCGAGATTTTATTGAGCCCATTCTAATGAGCGCAAATACGATATATTTTCTGTAAGTAAGTTGCTGACGAATTAGATATCCTGCAGACTACTTGATGCTGTACCGTCTAATAGAAATACTACCGAAGCAACAGTACACCAAATTTCAAATCAATCTAGACTGTGGAAGGTGAAAGTTATTTTGTTCCCTTCGTCAACTAGGAAATGAGATGATGATCTTTAAACGCCTGAACCATAGCCTACTAACTATTGTGCAAACAATAGTAGTAGGTTATGCCTGAACAGATCTTCATAAATTACAGCTAAGAACCAACTCGATCACATCAGCTTTCAACAAACAAAAAACGAAACAAAATTGAACCATCCGTTTGGGAGCTATTATCCCACAGACAGATACACAGATACAATACGTTAAAATAACAGCATTTGTGCCATGCATGTCCCATGCCCATTTCAAGAATTCATTAAATTATCACTTTTATTCTAAAAATTTAAGTGTATAAATCATTCAAATTTTAATTTTAGTCTAATTTAAATATAATTTTTGAAAATCAAATTTTATTTTCAGAAAATGAAAATGAAACGCATTGCACTAAACTGTTATGTTGGCAATAAAATCAATTTTTTCTCTTTTGTTGGTTACACGTTGTACCGTCTGCCAATAGTAGAATTTCAGGCATATTCTTTTATAACATGGCCGACATTTTGATATTGCTGTCATGAAGATTTCCCAGTGACATAAAATTTTATCTTTGTATTTCTTCATGCACGGTTTTAAGTTCCATAAATATTTTGTTTTATTGAATAGACAGTGTGTAGTGTAAGTTTAATTTTTATAAACCATGGCAGCTGATCGTGAGATTGCTGCTGAAGATAGTATTAGAGTCGTGTGCCGATTTCGGCCACTGAATGACTCCGAAGAAAAAGCTGGTTCTAAATTCATTGTCAAATTTCCTTCAGGACCTGACGATAATTGCATTTCGATAGGGGTAAGTGTAATGAAGTTACATATTTTGTATGCTTTCCTATAATATCATCGCCCTAAATTAGATCACGATGACTAATACATTACGACTGCTTCACCTGCTACGAAATGGCCTTTCTTTTTCATTACGCTTCGATGATCATGGCTATTTTAATGAAATTATAAAGAATCTCATCAAATTAAACAAAATTTCACACAAACATCTTTGTTTTGTCGAAAATCAATACAAATACCTACCTTCTCGACCTTGACCCATGAGAGATGCTTCAAATATTTTTCGGTGCCTATTAGATCCTTTATTGCGTGAGAATATGCCTCATACGTTTTTCCTAATAAGCTTTCGTTTCAATATTCAATTTAAGCTCTCTTCAATTACGTGTTTATTCAACAAAAAAACTTCTATTGCACAATTTGTTTTTAATATTTGCAGTTGTTTTTAATTTTATTAGATAATAATTCCAATTGGATAACGGAGATAAAATATAAACAAATGCTCACATAATACCTACTTAATATATTATTACTATTGTTAATAAAAATATTAATATTATTCTGCTTACTATATTGAATCAGCATCATAATCTTTATTTTTGTTCATTTTGTTTTATTTTTATCAGGTGTGATGTTTAAATTATTTATGTTGAAAATGGGAGAAAAAACTATTTTTAAAGAAAAAAAGCTTTTAATTAATTAAATTAAAAGACAAATCTTTTGCATTTTAAGCATTTTAACTGGTTAAGTAGTATTTTATTAATGGTTAGGCTCACAAGTGCTGTACATTAAATATACAGTCTGAAATCCTGAAAGTGATTTACATAATTTGGATAAGTCTGAGTTCAGTTAATTGGAGTTCCACTGTACTTATAACTTTTATTTGTTTTCTAGGGTAAAGTGTATTTGTTTGATAAAGTATTCAAACCAAATGCAACTCAAGAAAAGGTATACAATGAAGCTGCCAAAAGTATTGTATCTGACGTTTTGGCTGGCTATAACGGCACTATATTTGCCTATGGGCAAACCAGTTCTGGAAAAACACATACTATGGAAGGTGTAATAGGTATGTTATAAAAGGCAACAATTAAAATAAGAGTCCATTTCCCTATCCCTTTCAAATCTCAATCCGTAATCATACTTATACTGGTGTTGCTTGTGTTTATTCAATGGTATCCACTACCATGGATTTTTATTAAATTTCATGCTTTTGAAAACATTAAAATATAATAATGCTTATATACTTATGAGCAAGTTGCTCATGTTTATTTATTTGGTGTAATTAACATTAGAATTGATACTGAATATATTTTAAAATTAAACAGATTTTACCAGATAAAAATATAAGCATTTGCAAGATTATGACCACTAGTGGGAAATGAAATTCAAGATCAAAAATGTATACAAAAGTGGTGTAATTTACCAATTAAAAAAAACTTCAATTGTGTAGTTTGTTGAAATGTACTATGTTAAAATTGTATGCATATCTTAAAAAAGTAAAATTTAATATTACGCAATTGTTGGGTTTCAAGTGGCATAAACTACAATCCTATAATAAAATATAACTGTTTGTAAAAAAATAGTTCAAATTAATTTAAGACGGTGATAATAAGGCAGAAGCTCTAAAAATTGGAACTTTAATTTATTTTTCATTCATAAAAAAATTTATAGAAGGAAAAACCTAGACAAGGAAGGCAAACTGTATTAATTTTAGATAATGCCTTTTATCGTTTCAGTGGCCTATCCCACAAAACTTACAATTACAATTTTACAATTGTAAAGTTACAACTTTGTAATAATACAAGTGTGCATACCATAAAACCTACAAGTGACATATTTGTAGAGGAAAATTCTTACAAATATGTAAATTGTAGAGACAATACTACAATTTATTGTATCACAAAACTTTACATATTACAAATGTTTTTCCAGAAAAATTTACAAATATGTAGGTTTAAGATTTGTGTTACAGTAAATTGCAACACAAATTATTGTATTCAACGAGAATACTTTGTGTCACGAAATGTTTAGTTCTAGTGGGAGCGATAGTGAAGAAGAATTATTAATAAGGCAAACTAGGACGTACAAAGAATGCATAAATTTAACTTTCCATGTAATGCTAGAGCACAAAGGGCTAGAGCAGATCCCTACTAACCTGAAAACCAAAATTATAAGTCGTCTGAGGTCTAAAATATAAATCATGAAAAAAAAAATTAAAACTCAATACATTTTTAACATTATATTATAGTACTTTTAGACAAACAACACAATTGAGATTATTATTTTTGATTGGCAACACCTTTTTTTGCTTTTTTGATTTTTAATTTGATTTCTGACTATACACATTTAAGTGAAACAATGACCATTGTTGTATCTGATATTTTTATTTAATAATCATATCTCAATTATAGGTGATCCAGGGAAACAGGGTATTATTCCACGAATAGTTAATGATATTTTCAATCATATCTATGCAATGGAAGAAAATCTCGAGTTTCACATCAAGGTGTCCTATTTTGAAATTTATATGGACAAGATCAGAGATTTACTCGATGGTAACTTTTGATTATATTATATATAAAATTCATCCACTTAAGTCAAAGACTATTTCTAGACAATTATTTTTTTTTTACTTTCTATTCTAGTATCAAAAGTGAACTTAAGTGTTCATGAAGACAAAAACAGAGTTCCATTTGTGAAAGGTGCTACAGAACGATTTGTGTCAAGCCCCGAGGAAGTGTTTGAAGTAATAGAAGAAGGAAAATCAAATCGACATATTGCTGTGACAAGTAATCTGAATTTTTATACACAAATTCTTTATAAACTTACATAATAACATATACTTATAAACTTCCTCTAAAGCATCCGACATATCTTTATATGGTTTTCACCAATTGTAATTGATAAATGAAGCTTTGTGTAATAATTTGCATGAAAAATTGTATCTGTCTGAAGCTGGGGTGGGTCACCAGTTTATGAATCAACTTTTTTAAAATATTCTATAAATGTAACAATTTATTCCAAATTCGTTTACAAAATTGTAGACCTTGTCTTAAATAAAAAACAATTTAATATTATTTCAGACATGAATGAACATTCATCAAGATCTCATTCAGTCTTCCTCATTAACGTCAAACAGGAGAACTTAGAAAACCAGAAAAAGCTATCAGGAAAATTATATCTTGTTGATCTGGCTGGTTCTGAAAAGGTATATTTAGTTATGACCTAATAAGATTTATTTTACTATAGCTTATTCAAGATTGATATGTGTATAAATGTATTATGAGAAATGTACATAATAAATGGTATTATCTTTTACAGGTGTCTAAAACCGGTGCTGAAGGTACAGTGTTGGATGAGGCTAAAAATATTAACAAATCATTATCGGCCTTGGGTAATGTCATTTCAGCTTTGGCTGACGGCAACAAATCCCACATTCCCTACAGAGATTCGAAGTTAACACGTATCCTACAGGAATCACTTGGTGGTAATGCAAGGACCACTATTGTCATTTGCTGTTCACCGGCCTCATTCAACGAGAGTGAAACAAAAAGTACACTGGACTTCGGAAAAAGGTAAATGTTTGGGACCTATTTTATCTTACTAGCTTTGACTTGGTGCCATTGGAGAATTTAATATACTTTTCGCCTTATGTCTTTATATAAATATTCAAGGATCAGATGAGATAAATTTTCAAATAGATGCAGATCTTTTTGACATGTATCGAACTAAGGCGTTGTTACCTGACTTCATTTGTGCTTGTCAAATAAATTTGAACTATTATCCCCACTTTTTTTGTATTCTTTTTTTATATCTGTATGTGTTGTATGTGTTTGTTTATTTATATGCGTCTATAAATAATATTATCTATTGACTTTCATTATGCCAAGTTCAATGTAAATTTGTTCAATAGTTTACCAAATACTGTATAATGATCATACAAAGTTCTTCATAGACTCACATTTATTATGTCAGGATCAGGGATGTTGCAGATGCCGATTTTTTCACATCCGCGGATGTGAATGCGGATGCGGATGTATAAGATCTTATATTAATATGAATGAAGAATTAAAACAATGATAAAGTAATTATTGACATTTTTATTAATGAAAATTAGTATTAAATATAATGCTCCTATTATTTTTTTAACTTCACTTATTAATTTTCATATTAGTAAGTGAAGTTAAAAATAGGAGCATTATACTTGATAAAGAGTAATATTGCCGCATTTTCTGATTCAAGGCGGTTACGCAGAGGTTCATAAATTAAACCCGCGCTACTAAATAATTGTTCGCTAGGAACACTGCCTGGTGGAGTGGATGGTCATTGTCACTCGCCATTCGCCGGCCCCGCACAATTTCTTTCTTGTCGCAACTTGTAATACATCCGCATTGATTATTGCGGATGCGGATGCAGATGTCCAAATTTATGCATAAGCTCCGCATTTGCGGATGCGGATGCGAATATTTGCAACATCCCTAGTCAGGATATCTATAACATTTAAAGTATGAATAAATTCATTTCACCATAATTTTTCGTTAGCTATTTTTTTTTTAATAATGATATTTAATTATAAAGCAAACTGTTTCAGAGCTAAAACTGTCAAGAATGTCGTGTGTGTTAACGAAGAACTCACCGCCGAAGAATGGAAGCGTCGATACGAGAGAGAAAAAGAGAAGGTGGCAAGGTTGAAGGGCAAGGTAGATTGATTTTTGCAATTGTTTTTATTTACATATACCATTACGCAATACAAAATAAATATAAACCTGTTTTGTATGAATTAGGTGGAGAAATTGGAAGCGGAGCTGAATCGTTGGCGGTCAGGTGAAACTGTACGCTTGGAGGAACAAGTCAACTTGCAAGAGATTGAAGCGGTCACACCTGTCACTTCATTCATCGAGGAGAAGCCTCCAGCGCCTGTAAGTCAATGTTGATTTTAGGTTATAAGAGTTATAGTAATAATACTTTATTTGCAATGATCATAGGTTTACCAGAAGACATTTAGTTTTGTTGTTCTTCTTCTTGATAAATATTTTTTGTGGAAATTTTTACATCTTCAATCTTTCATCTATATATACTTATACTTACTACTATTATATAAAGCTGAAGTTTGTTTGGTTGAACGCGCTAGTCTCAGGTTCGAATTGAAAAATTCTTTTTGTGTTGGATAGTCCATTTATCGAGGAAGTCTTTAGGCTATAAAACATCACGCTTTTATATATATATAAATTGTACATTTTTTTTTTTGCAAAAAGGCTCACGACATTTGCGACAGAAATTTATAATTAATTTATTTGTCAATAGCCTGTGCCAGTGGCCGTGTCCAGTGCAGTGGAAGACGCCGCAATGCAAGGCAAGCTTGAGACGCTTTATCAACAGTTGGACGACAAGGATGAAGAGATCAATCAACAGTCACAACTTGTTGAGAAACTCAAGGACCAGATGATGGAGCAGGAGGAACTCATCGCTTGCACCAGGTATTTATAAAAAAAAAAAACCATCATTTGGCCGCGACTTCGTCCTGTGAAGTCGTTTTTTGTACCTCTGACAATGTATATGCAAAAAGATTGCCTTTGTTTGATGCAAAGTAGATTGTGTCCTACACCAGGTTACAATAAATTGAATTTTGCCCAATCCAGTTCAAATGATAAAAAGGGGTTAGTAACAGTTTATTCACATTTATTATTTGTCACACTAGAAATTACTGATAAACCTAAATTTTCCTCATTATGAGTCAAAGTGACTCATATAATAAAGGAAAATAATATAATAGATTGAGGTTTTGACTGATAATACTGCTTGAATAGATAACGCTGCATTATTGTATTGTTTTTGATCACAGATTAGTTATTGAAAAGACCACCTATGGATTATTTTAGCAAAGTTCTTCATAATTAAAAACAGTATTACAAATCTGTGTAATGTATGTATTAAGTTATCAAACAAAATGGCGCATACAATCAAATGTGAATTAAATAAACTATGATGAAAATGTCTTGAATTTGTATTTGAATACAAAAACACTTACGGAAGCTATTGTAATGAAAATATTGCAACACTAAATATAATCAATATTTGTAAACATCAATGAATATTTTAATATTTTAACTTTTTTCTGTATCATAGTTAACAAAATAATTGTTTTTTTCAGAAATTATATTTTTTTTAGTTTATACTAAATCCATTATTTAGAATTGAAATAAGTTAAGGAAACAGGTAGAATACAAAATTAAAATAAAACCAATATTAGTTGAATATTTCATGTTGTCCCTTGTTGGAAAACACTTGAGAGAAATACATAAATCCACTACTATGAACACAAAAAGAGAGAGCTTTATCAGCTTAGCTTCCCAATCTAAAATTTATTATTTTCCAAAAGTTTTCTGTTGACGCTGTTTAAACTTGTTACTTACTTAATGTTTACTTGTTTTGTCAATTGACATTGCTTGCTTTAAAGCATTATTTTATTCCTACAATCTTCTATTGTTAAATTTAAAATAGTTACCCCAAAAAGTTCTAGGGTGTAGGTTGAGATTAAATACTAAATTCCACTGGATCTCCGTCCGAGCTTATTGCTTGCTTGCTTAACAGACGCGACTACGAAGCTCTGCAGGGTGACATGAACCGAATCCAGCAGGAGAACGAAGCTGCCAAGGAGGAAGTTAAAGAAGTGCTGCAAGCCCTTGAAGAGTTGGCTGTTAACTACGACCAGAAATCGCAAGAAGTCGACAGCAAGAGCCGTGAATGCGACCAGATGTCGGAAGAGCTGCAGGCTAAACAGGTAAAACTAATTTTCACACCAGTCCATGTTTGTGCCCACCGCAGTAACAGTTGAGAATTCAACTCTCGAAGTTGTTGACGAATACATCTGCTTGGGACGAACAGTCCAAACTAGCAGATGGGCAGCAATTCGTTAAGCTTCAAAATATTTTTTGGTCGCAGCATAGTAGCTAGTTTTCTTTTTCTTTCTTTTTTTAATTAAGGATGTCCATAAGCATATTTTAATAGGCAATACAATCGCCTTTTTATTTTTTCATAGGTAACATTCGATAAAATACACCTTTCGTTTGGTAAACATATGGACGAAGAATGACCTTTCTTCGGATCACATACTATATGTTAAAGTTTTATACGCAAATATCGAAAATACCTGCCTGTTGTTACAGACCGCTTTGGCAAACGCGACGGCCGAGTTGCAGCAGCTGCGCGACATGTCGGCGCACCAGCGCAAGCGCATCGCCGAGCTGCTGTCGAACCTGCTGCGGGACCTGGCGGAGATCGGCGCCGCGGTGGGCGGCTCCGAGCTCGACCTCAAACTCAACGTGGACACGGTGGGCAAGCTCGAGGAGGAGTTCACCGTCGCCCGGCTACACATCAGCAAGATGAAGAGCGAGGTCAAGAACATTGTTCAGCGCTGCCACTCTCTCGAGACCGCCAACATCGATGCCAACCAGAAGGTAACTTTTTTACATTTTCATTAGACAAGTAATTCATGATAGTTATTATAATTTGACAGATTTTATAAACTGGGAGTCTTAGGAAGTAACTATACTTACATTCATTTGTGAAAAAGATTTATAACTTCAAAACGTGGAAATTCAGACATTTATGACCACATCACATTGTTAAAGTACAAAACTGTTTAGGTATTTGTTAATTTTTTCCATACATTTGTTTACATAAAATCTCTTGTTCAAATGAATATACACTTTTCATCTCCATTAACCGCGTCCACACCAAGTCTCGCGAACCCATGCCGCCGTTGTGGACGCGGGCTATTCGCGTTTCACTGTTACACTTATACAGTTCCGTTACGCATGGGCGACGGACACTGCGGGTATAGCAAGACTAGTGTTGTGCGTGTACCGGTAGCGAAGTGCGCGATTCACCATACGAATGTATGTGAGATACTCTGAGGTCGTATTTGAGTATCGTAATGTGCGAAGGGCCTTAGTATAATGTACTGTGTGTGTGGTCAGATCGAGGAGTATTCGCGGTCGCTGGGCGAGTGCCGGCTGCTGATCTCGCAGCACGAGGCGCGGTGCCTGTCGCTGGCGGAGTCGATGCGCGAGGCGGAGAACAAGAAGCGGCAGCTGGAGGAGGCGGCGGACGCGCTGCGCGAGGAGTGCGCGCGCCTGCAGGCGGCCGAGCGCGTCTCGCTCGCGGCGGCCGAGCAGCGTGCCGACACGCAGGTGCGCGGCGCGCTCGAAGCGCAGCTCGAACAGTTGCGCGCCGCGCATGCCACGCAGCTGGCCGCGCTGCGAGACGAGCTCGCTGCTGTTCAAAGACAGCACCAGGACCTCAAAGAGTGAGTAGCGTTTTTTTAATGTGAAAACTTCTTTAGGCGGGCTTGTGAAGGAGAATTTGGTAGGGTGGTGAAACTATAACGACACCGTTACGGTGGTTTTGTATTGTATACAAAATAAACATAAGCAACAACAGAGGCTTCGCAGCAGCTTCCAAGGTCAAGATAGCCACGATAGTCGCCAACCTTCGTTAAGAAGGTTAAGAAGTCGTTAAGAAAAGTGTAGTTTGTGTTGAGGAATCAAACGATAGCGTGCTATAACCTGACGGCGCAGCAACATTTGTCATCGAAAAAAGAAACTAAACTTTATTTTTTGTGAAATGATGTGTTGCAACAGACATAGTTTTTTGTAAATTATTTAACATACTTTCTTCAAATTTCAATTTATAATCAGTATAATCACATGCTGTCTTTGCTTTGAGTTGACAAAAATTTGAGTGATCAAGAGAGCTGACAAGGCCTCTTTACAATAGGCTCACAAGGAGGAAATACATTGAAATATTTTGTTGCAGCTCGTACCAGGAGTTGTCGCTGGCGCGCCAACAACTGCAGGACGATTACGAGAAACTGAAGCGCGACGAGGCCGACAAATCGGCGAAACTCAAGGAGCTCATGTTAGTGCCACACTCGCCACGCAAACACTTAGAGAAGGCAGAGAAGGAGGTCGCCAACCAACAGATGTTGTTCAAGGACAACACGTTCCGAGACTACATTCTGTCACCTAAACGCGGCGACAAGTCACAATACGTAGAGAAATCAGCGAAAGAGGAGAAGTCACTCTCGGCAATCCCCAAGCGCTATCCCTCCTGTCACCTGCACCCTCTCCAATTACATCTGCTCATTTCTGTCACCATGATTTTGCTCACGCATCGCTATCCGCAAATTGTCGTTTTGGTTTAAATAAGTTCTGTTGGTTTGATCTCATGTTGATGCATGAACGATCTCATGTAGACGTGTTATGTTAGACAATATCTCGTTACAGTGCCTTTCTCGCGTTACGCTCTTACACAAAACGAGACACGCTCAAAGGTTGTTTGAATTAGTATAATATAACCATATTAATACAAGACCTATAGAATCAACTAGCCGGGCTAAGATGCGTGGGTCTAGATAGCGCTTTTTTGCCAAGTGGAATCCGCTTGGAATTCGCTAAGAGTGAAATAAAATGTGTAGTAATTTACACACATTTTGATGAGAAACTAAAGGTAAACCTTAAAGAGCAGGCAAAGAGCGTCTTTGTAATCCGCTGATGGTAAATCTAATTGTTTGAAGCATGCCATTTGTTATTTAAATTAATAATGAGTGTCAAATGGACGATTAAAAAATGTAGCTTCTCAAACACGTATGGTACCTTTAAAGTTGAGGTGAAGAAATGAGAATCTTGCGAGTTTATCGAACATTGGCCTATTTATGATCTCGCAATTTTATTCCTATGGCCACAATTTATAATTGAAAAAAAAAAAAAAAAAAAAAACAAAACGATAAATTACAAAAATTAGTCATTGTCAACTTGTTTTGTGTAATAGTGTAATTACACGCTGAGCTCATATCTATTCAGATTCGTTATTTATTTTCATATTGTAGTGATGTATTTTCGCTTCACTGGCTTGTATTTTTTAGCCAGTACCTAGTTAATACTTCATTGTATTCTATCTATCTAGTCGAAATATATCGTTAATGATATCTAATGAACTCTTCGTAGTATTCTATAGTAAGTTGAGCATGTTTGTTGTGATTGTGTATGAGTATGATATAGTACCAGTTATTGTAACATTTTTTTCGCGAATTCGTTCCTATGACGTGTATTCAAAGAGGTTAACGCAATAATACACATTTAAATTTTGTTTTCACTGCCTTTATAAATCGTATACTAAATGTGGGTCTGATTTGTTTTATTATGGACTAAGATTCGGAATTAGAAATATATATCCTCATCTATGTAATGGTGACAAAGATTATCTAGTAGATGATACTGACATTGATAAATTGCGAATGGGTTGCTTAGCTATATCGCGTACAGATGCTATTAAATAATATAAATTATAATTGTAATATAAATTAGATAGGCAATCCATTTGCAATATATCAATGCAAGTATCATCTACCAGATAATCTTTGTCATCATTAAATAACAGATGAAGGTATATATTTCTCAGGCCATATCTCGCGCTATTACCAATGAAGCTCGAATAGTGTAGTTATTTTTTAACATATTCGAGTTATATTCTTTAGATAATTCTTAGGAGTTAGCGGCACAAAAACTATGCATTCCAATGAGGCATTTCGATTTGCGGTTGTATATATAGAAAACATGTAAATATAGATGTTTGTATAGAGAGTTATTGAAAATATTTTTATTAAAATATTTTTCTATTTAATGTCTACAAGTTGTTGTTTAATGAGAATCGTTATTTTCGACACTATGTCGAGCGTGGAACCATTCGGTGATGCATATTTCATTCGCTAAAGCTATGTTGCGCCATTTACTAATGCTACTGCTACACCTGCGTCTTAACGCGTTAATTAGCACGTTAAATAAGGCATTACGTAGATGTGGCCAAGATTTTAATGTGTTAACTTACTAACGACATTACTAATGGCATTAAACGTTAAGCGATAGCTCGGGTGTCGGTTTTTTTGACACATCAAAGGGCTTTAACGCGTAATTTGACGCTTAACGTGATGTTGACTACATTAACGGCTTAACGCCGTCCGTCTCATTCCGGGGGACGCACGCGCAGAGCAAGGACGTCACTTTGTTTTTAGGCGGAAACTTGTTTACGAGTATGACAATGGAGTGGTCGAACAAAAAGGTATTTGAGTTTTTGGAATTACTTCTATCGGAGCCATGCCTTTGGAATCCAAAGCTGCAATCACATAAAAATCGCTCGGCAATTAGTGATGCGTGGCATATAATAATTAATTACACTCATTGCTGCAACTTTGCAGCTGCTTCAACCTCCATTTTGTATTAGCGCGTTAACGCGTTAAGAATTAGCTTTTAACGGCGTTAAAACCTTAATGTAGCCAAAGCGTATTTTTAATGCCTTATTTAACGCTTAGTTGGACATTAACATTAACGCAGGTGTTAGCAGTAGTATAAGAACGCATACAGCCAACTAGCATAGCACAATCACAATTTATGCTTTATTTATCTGTTCATTATGCTTTTATCTCGAATTCAGTACACTTTTAACTGACAACAGAACTAATATTAGTAATGTAATGTGACAATATTAACCTTTAATAAAATACAAGCTGTAAGCTGTGAATTAAGGACACTTGATTGTGGGATTGTAATAAAGTCATTAGTAATAATATAGTGATAATCCTTCTATCCCGCTTCGCCCCGTTTTTCTCATGCGCCGGGTGCGGAAAGTGACGTCACCTCGAACGCTGATCATCAATATATACAGGGCAAATTATACAATGTGTTCTGTCATAGACTAGCGATATTCCAGGCACATAAATTGCAAATATTTTAATACGCAAATGCAACTCCAAAGTGAAAAACAAAAAAGGTCATAGGGGTTGTTTTATAGTAATTTACATTTAAATGCAATGAACTTTTGGAGTTCAATATTTTTTTAAAAAAAGTTAACCCATTGTTTCGTAATGTAAACGATAGAAAATATCGTTGCATTCCGAATAAAAAATGGCTGCAACATAGAGGCGAAGTGGGTTGGGTTGTATTAAAATAGTTGTAATTTATGTACTAGAATATCGTTAGTTTATGACCAGACTCACTGTATATTATGATCGATGTATTATTTGTCACCCATTTATTTGCACTTGATACAATTTGAATGCAAACCAAAGTTTAGTACTTTCAATGCTATTAGACTAAAGAGCTTGGAATGGTTCTACGAAGCAGTTTTGTTTCAAAAGGCCTTGAAATAAAGGGCTATATATGTTATTAGACTAAGATGATTGTATAGAACAACTAACATGGTGATTCCTTGGTTTTAAGATGCCTTTGCCTTTAAATAATTCTGAACTCTTTGCTCTTTTAGCCCTGCTTTTGTTTTGACATGTAATTGTAAACGTATCTGTGTTGCTTAAGAGAATTTGGTTAATATTTATAGCATTTCTGGCTTCAAATAATTATATTGCGCGATATATTTAGTTAAGCAACTCAGACCAACCAGACGGCTGGAAATTCTTACTTTTTGTGCACAAATACGTTACACAGACATGTAATCCAGAGCATATAGTGACGTATGTCTCAGACCAAGTTCCCAGTATTATATTGAAGAAATTATGTGTCGAACATTCGTAGTTGTAAGTACAAATGTAGTTTAGTAAAAGGTTTTGTGCCTTCGCTTTTTTTTTTCTTTTTAAAATTTTAAGTTGTCATTTTGTTCCGCACGTATCCCATTCATAGTCATTCTGCCGGGAGTTGGCATAATTTTAATTATAACGTGGAGTTATATGAGTGTGAAGTGCCTGTCTAAACGGGATGGGATCGTGCAGGAAGATATGACAACTTCACTTTTCTTTTCAGGTAAACCTCTCAATATTACTATAGTTTAGTCAGTAGCTTTTGTGAATAACGGTGTCTATTACACGAAGTTGACACGAAGTTCATAGCTCTTTTCTAGCAGACAAAAGAGATGCACTTGTATCTTTTTTTAGAAAGTTTCTATGCTCGTTTTTAATAAAGATTCTTTTGAAATGTTCAAAAATTTCATACACATTTTGCATAGAGACTTGTTTTTGATTTTTTCTTAAATTTAGCAATACATTATTTATTGTTGAGAGGACTTGTAGACTTTCTTCAAAGCATAAGTGAATTATTGATTTATAAAGTTTACGATGATTCTTTGAATTAAAATATGCAAAATGGGATTTAATACAGTGTAGTTTGATGTTATTTTAATTTTACGTGTTTTGTTTTGGCAGCCAAAGCGCAGAACATCGTCAACAGGCGCGCGCGGACCTTAAGAGCTTGGAGGATACGGTCGCCAAGGAATTGCAAACTCTGCACAATCTACGCAAGCTGTTTGTGCAAGACCTTCAGGTACGGCTAGATACGTGGAGTTGAGAAAATCTATTAAGACCATAGATGCAATTTGTGACAGCCGTTTATAAATACTAATCGAGTTAAATCGCGTGTTCGAATTTCGAATCACGCACCAAAAGCACCCTTTTCGTGCTGGAGAGGTGAAAAATAACTGTAGCAAATTGTATTTCGACGGACGGTATGTGTAAATTAAAATGTGTTGCGTTGCAGGCGAGGATAAAGAAATCGACGAACAGCGAGGAGGGCGCGGAGGAGGAGGGCGGCTCGCTGGCCCAGAAGCAGAAGATCTCGTTCCTGGAGAACAACCTGGAGCAGCTGACGAAGGTGCACAAACAGCTGGTGCGCGACAACGCCGACCTGCGCTGCGAACTGCCCAAGCTCGAGAAGAGGCTGCGAGCCACAATGGAGCGGGTCAAGGCACTCGAGACTGCGCTCAAGGCGAGTACACGCACTGAACACTGTGGCCTTACATGTCAAGGTGTAGGCAATGCAGTGATCATTTTTGGTACTCGTTTGTTAAAAAATACAGACACTTCTCTACACCTAAATGTTACAAATGCCTGCCATTGGCCTCGATTAGTAGTAGGTAATCACTAGCTTCGAATATTGCTAGCCTTCACAGATTCCCACGATATCTTGTATCTGTCTGAGTGCGGGTTGAATGATGTCTGTGTTTCCGTGTGCAGGAGGCGAAGGAGGGAGCTATGCGCGATCGCAAGAGGTACCAGTTCGAAGTGGACCGCATCAAGGAGGCCGTGCGCGCCAAGAATCTGGCGCGAAGGGGTCCGCAGGCACAAATCGCGAAGCCGATCCGCGCGGGTGGCGGCCATCTTGTGAGCGGCGGCGGGGGCGTGGTGCGACCTGCGCCCGCGCAGGACATAAAGCGGAAGTCCATCATCGTCGGGGGCCGGGGTATGTATCTAGTTGATGTTGATGAATATCGTCTTCAAACTCCATATCTATTGAAATATTGTCTATTCAAATATTGGAATAATACACTAAAACCTGTAAAAAAAAAACAATAAAACCAGTGTGTTGGACTAGTTTCTTTGTGTGAATAAAAATGAAATACAAAGCTATTGAAAATTTACCACACCTTGACTTTTTTTAATGATGTTACCGTATGTAAATTTCTATACTTCTGTGATGTTATAGAGTATATCCAATTTTTTATCCTGCTGACTGTTTAAATTCTCAATATGTACATTTGTTTCAGATGAAAGTTGAAGAGATAGCCACCATCGCAACTAGAGAATTTTAATGAAACGACAACACCTATCGGCGGAATCCCTCAAATATATACTCACTTAAAGTTAATTGATAAATTTAAATTGCAGCATATAAAACAATTAATATGGTAGTTCCCAAGCTTGAATTGAGCTATCTTAATGTCATCTATAAGTGCACTCGGATATAAGAAGATGGCTTTCTCGCTAAATAAATATTTAGGTCATGTTTCATTATAGATTCTTAAATCGGCTATCGTCGGTTAGTGTAACCTTTTAAAAGTATTACGATGAGATCAAGACAGCTTCAGAGTTCTCGCTCGACACATTATTTTATATATTTGAACTTGTGAAATGTTTTTTTTATGAAATGACAAAAAAGTATTTAGTTTAATTTCTGAAGTTGACACTTCACTTTAAATTGTACGTCCCTTAGTGATGTTGATCCTACGGTAGGGAAAGTGGGGAGAATCATTATATACGCAGTACAAATTCGTACCGTCTCAGTTACCATATGAACGAAAAGTCTTGTATCCGTTTTCCTCCATCGACTTCCGGATCGGATCAACAATCGCCCAAACATTGGCGGGACGTGTGGAGTTATTTAACTAATGAAATTTCTTTTTATGTCTTAAGAATATGCTGTAAATTTATTGCAATCTGCATGCGCTGCCGCACAAATAATAATAATAAATAATAGTAAAAAAAAAGCAGAAAATTAAAAAAAATAATACGTCTAAACGTATACTACATAGGTCTTGATAATCCCACGTGTGGTGGCAAATGCGTACCGTTGTGCATATTCAATGTGTAGATTTGTAGTTGAAGCTTCTTTAACATATATATTTTTATATATTGTGATAAGCGTTGTTATGCCGACATGCGAGCATTTAATTAGTTAACAAATGGAGTAATGGTGGGGTGCGTGCGAACGGGACGGACGATGCGTCGTCTGTCGGGTGGGAGGGAGAGGGTAGATGCGTCGACGGTACGTTAGAGCGACCGGCGCCTGCGCGACTTGCCGCCGCGGCAAGTTCAAAGCATCCAGGCGCTTTATGTACGCAACACAATCGCACACACACACACACACACACACACACATAAAAAATCGTCCCTTGTCTCGCGACGTGGCTTAAACCATATTTGGGCGGTTTCGAGTAAAGGAGTAACTACACTTGTTCAGCTACATCCGCGTTTCGCTGGACGATTTTGGTTATACTTATACAGTTTCAATATTATAAATGCGAAAGTTTGGATTTTTGGATGTTTGTTAGTTACTCAACACAAAAACGGCTAAAGGGATTTGGATTAAATTTAGCAAACAGATAGTTTATAACCTGGATAAACGTTAGGTTCCCGAATTATCGTCTAAAAATATAAAATTGTGACGGCGCCACCGTCGTCACAGCAATAAAGCGTTATAACTCGTATGTTTTCTCAAGTGTTATATTCTTCACTTTCTAACGCGGACGAATTCATACAATTAAATTATAATAAAAACGCGTTACTGATAAAACTGTATAAGTGTAAACAAAATCGCGAAATAGAAGCTGAATCAAGTGTAATTACTCCCTTAATGTCAAACCGTTTTGCGAAAAAAATCCGTGTAAAATTTCGCTCGGGAGTTTGATGGAGTTTTTTTAAACGTTTTGAGATTTTCTCTAAATCAACAAATAGTTGAGTTGCGCGGCCTCGCGAGTTGAGAGACAAAACTATATAGTGGGGGATTTTTGTGTCCACTGATTCGAATATGAAAATCTCTTCAACTAACATCACAATTTAGATCTGTTAGGTAAAATAATTAATTAAATTGATATAATGGCAAACTGAATACGACGACGTAATCGTCCATCGCGTTTCGCGCTATCTTATTTATGCGTCACCTTCACGTTCGCTTGTAAGCTGTGATTATTTTTTTAGCAAATATATTACTCGTTTGTATTCGCGTCTGTCACTTAAATAATATCTCGACGATGTTTTAGTAGTTAAGATTTAAAAAAAAGTCGCCCCATATTTTTTTTTTATAAAAAATGACTGCAATATTTGCGCGCCGCGACTCGCTCGCTGTTAACACATCACAAGAGGTCATTTTTGCGGGATGGGACGATTCATCGCCATTTAATGGTTTGTTTCTTTTTTTAAGCTAACGAAACAATACTTGTTAGAAACGGAACATTTAGTAAAATATAATAATATTAAATGTTGCGCTCGACTTCGTCCGGTTGTATTTAAAAGTAATAAAAAAAAAACAAAAGGTGGACAGGAATTTAGCGGCGGTGAATTGTCCTAGACCGTCATTTTTGATGATAGGTATTGGTCGCCGGGCTATAAAATGAAAACAACAAGAAGTTTGAATTGGTTAGCGTTTCTATTTGCTTTTAAGGTGCACCCAGCTTCATTCATAGTAGATCTGTAACTTAAGTAAGTACTTATTGAAATAATCGACACGGGCGAGAGGCTCCCGCTAGGAGTTATGGAACTGTTTTTATAAACATCACAATGGCCACAAAACCAAAGATAAGAAGTCACAGTTAGAGAATTGTTTTTAAAACTTGAACTATATAATATTACAAATGCATAATGAATTACTCGATGGTTCCAAAGCTCCTCGTGTTTGCAATACATTTATAATCATTTTAGGTGTAAAACTTGTAGTTAAATTATTTCACCACTTAAGTTAGATACTCGATTTTTTATTATATTTTTATTTATTGTATTTGATAACCAAAATTATAGTTTTTTTTTCCACTTTTAAAGTGTATTACGCTTTTTTTTTATATACCTCTATTGTAACATTATTTTATAATCATGATCAAATATAGTTTATATTTTCAAAATTGATATAATATACAAAGGTGCGTTTCGCGAATGAGTGCAATCTGTATCTTTGTCGAGCGCTTAGTTAAAGATGTTTGTTTTTTTGTTATATAAAGATATAGATAAATAAGAGGCTACCCTCGGTCCAGACGAATCCGGGACCGACAATCAGGCTTGCCTTTGCACCAAGTGATTTAGTTTGTATTGACATCTTTTGTATGATGTATTTATTATACAGAAAATTCTCGCGGAGAGTGTTTTCATTTTTATTTATTATAAAAATAAAATTATGAATTTAATTTGCTAGAGTATCTCTTTTATTTCGACCCCACAACTGAAATTATTGTTAAATTAAGGTACGTATTGTCAAATTATAATAATCATTCCATCAAACGGAAATAGTCGATTCAACAGGTGGCAGTACTTAAAGATTTTTGTCTTCATCTGTTAAAATATTATTATATAATCCTCAATATTCAGAATTTTCCTTCTTTTTATTAGTTAGTATTTTGGTTAGCTTTTTATTCGAGCAACATTTGCAAAATAATTTGAATTTTACAAAAGGTATTTTGTATTTGCACTTCAAATCATTTCTCTTCGGCAGTTGGATTAGGTAATTTCAAAATATTAAACATATACTGAACTTCAACATTTCCGAAATCTAACTACTTATACTTCAACGATTTAAATGTTGTTCAATTTAGGAAATATTAATACAAATCCTAACTTCTTAAACCTTAATATTAGAATAGCCAAGGAAGCTGGAAATTTTCTAAAATGAAACACAATTTATCATCAATATATTTATTGGAATAAGTTAAAACCTATTTCAAATGATATTTTATTCAAATTATACATACAAACTCGGCATCTACTCTAGAAATTTTAACGATTAAAATTAAACCACTCAAAATTAATCTAATAAACACTGGGAAGTAAATATTTTTTGTAATAAAAAAAGGTTCACCGATTGAAATACCATAAAATGTCATTGCTAATGGGTTTAAATGCCACATTTATAGATAATTATTATTCTCATAAACACTAATTCAAACGCGATCCCGAACCCGAATATAATCATAGTAACTATCACAGACGGAATGTTGACACCTCGTATAATGCAATACATTATGTATTGCATTTACGTCCTAATCAACAATGCAAAAGAACCATATCGGTAAATCAAAATATGACCAGACAATTTTATTCAACAATAAAAAAAAATAGTTTTTGATAATGTGTCATTGTTTCATCACTAATAGTTCCTTTAACTGTAAAAAGACTATGTTGGAAATTAGGTGCAGAAAAACTTTTACATTATTGTACGCAGTTGGTGAAAGCCCTCAAAGTAAATATAATTTAATATTGTCATGGAGATAAGTAAGATTATAAAATTTGCTTAGATATTTTTTCCTATATTCATATTGTAAATGTTATTCAACATAATATAAATTATTACAAATATACACATACATACTTGCTTCTAATTATACAACACAAAATAAATAATGCCTAGAAATAACCTATATCTAATATTCAATTTTCTCTATCTTCTTATTTTACTTCATATAATAAATACATACTTATTTGTATAAAAATAAATATTTGTTTATACTATGATCGTTTGCTTTGATATATTGCACAAAATTATGTATTAGACATATTATTTATGTAATAATATTATTTCTATGAATTATAAAACGTCATAGTTACACGCAGAATCGTCAGACTGCTGACGGTTAAGAACGTTGAGTCCATTCTCTCTTGTAGTCGACGAAGTTCTGAAATCATATATACATTTTATTATTTCAATGAATTGTTATTACTATACTGATAGTAGACAGATAGATTTACCCGAAGAAAGGCAGCAGAGTGACTAGTTGCGCGCGCGCAGTGCAATCGCGGAGTTCGGGCATCACTCGCACCACGTGCCGAAGATACGCCTGAAGAGCCGCACGACGTCTCTCCACGAGTGCAGCTTCCTGCCAAACGACAAACATATTCACTATTGGGAATGCATTTTATTAACACAAAGTTAACCTAATTGTTACATACAAGCAATGGTTGTAACTGTGTGAGAGCAGGTCCCACTCCGCAGATTGTACAAAGCACAATATCCACAAATTACAAAAATATTAGAAGATATTGAAATGAACCAAAACGTTGTATTTAATGACAAATCCTTCTTCTATTGAAATTATTTATTATAAAAATCTTTACAATATATTTTATTAGACTTCCAATCATAAACGTCACTGCTAACGTATGCGTGCTATTTGAAAAAGAGTAAAAAGTGGTTTTTACTTACACGTTTCCCTATAGTCTTCTTAGGTGGAAACTTGTACGTGGTTATGTCTGGGTGGCACTTCTTTAGCTGGCTGTGTAATTCGTAAAACTTCGCATATCTATGGTACACGTTCCATTCTTCTTGGCCAATTTTCAAGAATATCTAAATATAAAGAGAAATTTAATTTATAAAATATGCTATTACAATACAAATACACCCATTACTTTTTGAATGTATAGAAGACATTTAAAAACAGTCCAATAAAATAAGTCCACACCGATCCGATTATTAGACTGGTTTTGAATGGTGTCCTTTATTTGTGATTTTACTTTATTTTTTTAAATAATGAAAACATTATTATTAACAAAGTTAAAAAATTGAAAAATGTATTTCTGTATTGCTTTAAATTCCACAAGTATACAAAAATCAAACCAAATTAAATCTATAATACTTTCGATTTTTCTTAGAATCATCCCAGGCTTTTTCCAATTTTTTTTCCCCCCAAGAACCGATCATAAATTATCAAGAGTATTATTAATTTTCGTACCTGATATACATGGTAGGATTGAGTCCTTTTGCCGACTAAGAAAGCGGTGGGAATATATACTTTAACGTTTGACTCTGGATAATCTACAATCTCAAATGCACTCGAGCTTTCTAATTCTTGCAACCGCCTCTGAAGATGCTGATTGAACTCCATCAGTTCTGCGTGCATCTCTGCCACCTAAAAATCAATTATACGATATAACTTTCTTTCATGTTACTGTCCACTTGATGGTAGGTGGCTACCGTCGCCTATGACACAAGCAACGCCACAGGTGCTGCAAGTGCGCTGCCGACTACAGTGGGATTAAGGAAGGGACAGGCTAATGAGCTCTGAGCATCCCTTACTCACTCACTGAAGCACAACAGCACACGTGCTGTTATTTCACGGTGGTCTTCTGTAAGAGGTGGTTACTGCCTCTTTCAAGGCCAAAGCCGAAGCACGAAAAAAGCCTATACGAAAACAAACGCTCGCTGCTACTATTAAAGTTCAAGTTTATTGAACTTTAATATAATGTTAAGATAATTTTGCATGAATTACATTTGGAATGGAATAATAATATATAAAGAGTGGATTCATTTTATATCGCTATTACAAATTCGTAATAAAACTAAACAGACGTTTTACTTTCAAATGTAAATTATTACTTTCATACATTGGAGGAAAAAAGCTTGAAGCTCTATCAACAGTTTTAAAAGAAAACTATCATGTTTCTGAAGACAATATGTGTTTTATTATCAGTGATATTCAAAGTGATCAGTGATACGTATATTGTGCTTTCATTAAACCTAAATCATTGAAAACACTTAATGCCTCTTGATCCATTAGTATTTTGCTCTGTATTGCGTTATCTGTGAGATTCAAATATAGAGACTTAGTGCTTCAACAAGTTACGTGCGTTTGCTTTGTCTACCTCAGCTATAATATAATTCTTTGATTTCCCAACCCTTACTAACCATTGGTGTGCACTTACAGTTAAATGTCTGCCTCATTGGAGGCCTTGTAATAATAAATAATATTATAAAATCATACCTGAACTAATTTTCTTTCATACTGATTCACTTCTTCTTCATTGCCCATGCTGTTTTTAAGTGATTTATTTATTTCAACTGCTGACATGTATTGTCTTAGTTGCTCCTTCAGTCTGTTATTTTCTCTGTAATTATTCAAACATAATAATATACTACGATGGGAATATAGACATAGAAATGTCTATATATCTAGTATTAATAGTTTCTGTTATCTATGATAATATCTTTTCACATACATTATACTGATGATTTTTGTAAAAGTTCGATTTAATCAATCAATCAATGAAAATCGCTTCTCATTATCGCTTTTAATTGCGTGATGTTTTGGATTTGATTTATTTTTTTCTATCAGAGGAGAAAAATACAATCTAAGAATTAACTCTTCTATCAAATTGGTACCTGCCAATTTGTGCAAAAAATTCAAATCCTTATTTATAACTCCAAAAAATATGAAAGACCACATTAAAAAATACGTACTTGCTCAAATCTAAAACTACCCTCTCAAGTTTCTGAATCTTCTCCTTACTAGTTAATTCCAATTGATTATATTTCAACTGTAAACCCAACAGTTCCTTTGCGTTCATATCCAGTGCAGAACTAGAATTGTCTTCGGGTACACATTCATCTTCAGTGAAACACAGTTCTAAACATGACGTACTACCGTCAATACTGCCCGCTATCTCTTCACTGTCACTTTCGTAAATTTTCAAATTACTTATACTCAAATCGGATACATCGTCTTTGGCCGCATTGTTATCTATACTGTTTGTCGATGAAAATATCTCCTTAGCGCATTCGGAAAGCTTGGACAAAATTTGCGAAGGACTGTCCATACCTTTCACACTGTCCGGAAAGAAGTGTCTTATACCACTTCTGTACTCGGAACTGGTTGGTTCACTGTTGCTGGCCATCTGTGACGTCATTTTGGGATCTGGAGAGTTCAGACATGTCGCTGGTGCACTTTTCCATAAGGAATCGTCACAGTCTTCGGTGGGCCCCAATGGCTTCACTCTGTCTTTACTGGGATACTTCTGTTCATTCTTATCGAAAGATATGACCTGACGCAGAGGTTTCCTTTTCATATTCCCAGTGGGTTTTACCGGTGTAGGCAGCGGTATGACAAGTTCAGTTTTATTCGTTTGATTATTTTGTTGCGAATCGTTCAACTCAACTCTGTCAATCGATAAAGCAAATAGAATAGATGATAAGCCTGTAATAATATATTGTGTAATTTGAGTAGTGGTTTTATTGTACACATTTTAATGTATGTAATATATATTTGCCACATTGCATTAAATTTGGTTTTGATAAATTAGATATAAGTGAATTATATCTAATTTAGATATGTGAATTTCTACTGTTAATTTTAAAATAAAATTTACAGTTTAAAAACGTAAAAGTAAAACTTAAAGTAGGTTTTTTAAAATAGTGGCAGGGCACACTGCGATTCGCACTCATTTGTGCAGCCCACCTGGCGGCAGTAACCACCCTCATACAGAAGACAATAGAGCAATAACAGTATGTGTGCTGTTGTGTTTCCCTATCCCTTATTTGCAGCACTTGTGACCGGCTGACCACCCAGTGAATTGTCAGCCTGTCTATCAACCTTAACATAAAAAAAGAAACAGATCACACATATGGTTAATGAATTTCAAGTAAACAATAGGAACTAAAATATTCCTTGTTTCTAATAATTTATATTAGGTTTTTTTCATAGTAGTTTAGATCACAAAATAGTATAAAACAGTCACTTTTGATTCTGTCTGTTCAGGGAAATTGCAATTTTAAGGCAGCTTTTTTGCAATCATATTTCATTGAAGCTAATTAAACTTTCAATATAACTATTTAATAAATGTAGATTAAAACAAATTAAATGCAAAACTAGTGTCTAATAATTTTGATCTTCATTAACCGTATATTCTCACCTGCAGCCATATTGGGGAAAAGATTGGATGCCTCACTATCTCTTACTAAAGCACCTTCCTCATAGTATTCCATTAAAAGACCATGACTAATCCAACTTTGAAGGTATCTGTCGGATTAATTTATGAATTATTATCTAATCTAATAAATATCAAATGACATTTTATTAATCCATGTACAGTCGAGGTATGTATGAAAACTTTCATCAGTTCTCAAAGTAATTTCTTTATCAAGTCATAGACTATGACAGCCTTACAGCCGCACTTAAGCAGACAACTGACTGATAAATGCCCTGGTACAAGCAAATGTCGACTTCAAGTTGACAACCTTGATTTGTATTTGTAAAGTTGATTTGTACCCAGACTGTACAAATCAAATCACTTATTTTTCAAAATAAGCGATTTGATCTACCTTTAATACAACTTTAAGAAATAACTCAATGTTTATAAATCCTTGAACACCAATAGATGTAAACAATGTAGTCAAGACACTAAAAAACACAAATAGTGTTGGATGTGATGGCATTGTTACAAAAGTAGTAAAATATAAGATAAATAATATTCTTAAATGATAATAATAATAAAATAAATGATAATAATAATACATCTTAGCCATAATATAAATCTTTGTATTAGTGAAGGGCTGTATCCCGAAAAATTAAAGTAAGCAGTTATAACACTAATATATAAAAATTTGTTAATAAACGGGACAGGAACCTTTTGATAAATTATAGACCTATAGCGCGACTCTCAGTTTTCTCAAAAATATTTGAAAAATACATATATAAAGAAATAAGTAACTATATGGAAAAATACAATATTTTAACCAGTGAACAATACGGATACAGGAAAAATAAAAAAATTGAGCAATCTTTAAATTCTTAGAATTAATCATTACAAATGTAGATACAAAATCTCCTATATGTGCTGTGTACATGGATATGACACAAGCATTTGACCACATAGACCACAAAATTCTTCTTAAAAAACTCAAAGGCTATGGAATAAGAGGTAACATATTAAATCTAATGAAATCTTATTTATGCAACAGAAAATAAATTACAGAGATTACTCGAGTAAACAAAGACAATAAAACACACGAAATATTCTTGTCTAGGGAATGTACTCTGATTTATGGTGTCCCACAAGGCAGTGTTCTAGGACCTTTGTTGTTTATAGCGTACATTAATGATCTACCAAGAGCAGTTGAGCATCCCATGTGTCTTTTTGCTGATGATAGCACCATGGTAATAAAATGTAAAGACAAAGATACTTACGGTAATGACATTAGTATTGCTTTGACAAGAATTATACATTGGTTAAATAATAATAATTTAAAAATTAATTTGCTGAAAACAAATGTCATGCACTTCAGGGTACCATATCCCACCAGGAGATACATTATGAAACCAAATTATAAAAGAAATTTACACAACGAAATTTTTAGGGTTAGAAATCGATAATAGATTAATAGAAATGTCATACCTATTGAAAGTGTCAGAAAACATCTAAGTAAACAAGCATATGCCCTGCATGAATTAACTAACACTTTAAGCATTGATTCACTTTTATTAGCATATTATGGACTGGTTGAATCTGTGTTAAGATATGGGGTTCTATTCTGGGGTAACTCAACAGATAGAAATTTTGTTTTCAAGGCACAAAAGAGGTGTATTAGAGCCATGTTTAAATTAAAAGTTATGGATAATTGTATGCACTTTTTTAAAAAGTATAAAATCCTGCCACTTCCATTGCTATTTATATATGAGGTCGTTGTATATGTAAAAGCCAACCCCAACCTATTTAAGAGAGTCTCTGATGACAGTAAAAGAGCACAAAGAGATCCCAACAGATTATGCATTCGAAAAGCACACACAGCCCTGATGCATAAAAGTGTTTTTGTCAAGCGCCAGTTATATATAATAAAATTCCAAACACCATTAAAAAACTTAATATTAAATTATTCAAGAATAAAATGAAGAATTTACTCATAGACAAATGCTATTATAATATAAAAGATTACATGTCTGATAATTCGTTGTAATAATTAGTAATATTAATTACCTTTAGTACTTACTTAAAATATTTGCACACCCGCAAAGGGTAGAATGTAGCGAGATTTATCTATTGTAAAACCATTGTAACCTATATTCAGCAAATAAATGATTATTCTTATTATTGATTTGATTTCAAATTTACCTTTCCAATGATCTCTCATTTAATGACGCTCTTAAGAATGCTCTAAAGTATCCAAGTGGGGTGTTAATATTGGATAATATTTTAAATCTTTCTTTCTCGTGTTTTGTAAGGTGCAAACACGTGTAACTCCATAACGAATTACCTGAAATTTGTTGCATCTACAATTAAAATTGTATGGAAATTTTACTACCAAAAATTATAAGGATTTTTATTAGAATAATCTAACAATTGATTCTAATAAAAAAATGTAAGTCTTACCAACATTAACAATGTTAAATGTAAAATTCAACCCGGCAGTCACTAAACTTTGAAGTGCCGAGTTTGTTAAGTTCGTCCGGATTCCGTGAGTTAATACCTTCTCCCATTTATCACACAGATTTACTATTCTAAAAATATAAATATTGGTTAAAAAATTATAGATTACTTCACAACATTTCACATTTAAATAATTTTGTTAAGTTTACTTCACACCTACAAAAAGTCCACCTAAAAGTCTAAAGGGATTTCTTTTTTCAGTCTCACCTATTTTGGAACATGTTGGGACATTTTCCAACATAACTGGGACTGGGACTACTCAAATTGAGTAAGTGTTTACTTTATTTAACATATTGTTAGTGTATGCTATTTATGTCGACGGAAGTATGGTGAAGGGTTCTCTGTGACTTTGCAAAAAGAGGTGCTCATTCATTTAGACTCATACGGTGACATGATATTGGAAAGGTATCAGACAGTTGGATGACAGTGTCCTTAAAGAGATGTCGTTATCATATGTACGCACATCTTATAGTTGGAATTGTAGTTCTGATATATCGGTCGGACAATAAAAGTATTGGGATTAAACATAAAGTGGTTTCATTAATGTTCCAAAAGTAGAGGGTGCTAGCAATACAATAAATCAAATCTTACCTTATGTCATCTTCTGTTGCCAGTTCAGACTTTCCGCCGAAACGATTTTGACAATTTTGTACACTAGAAAGGAGTTCTTGCAATGTAAACTTTCCATTTTCTATTCGCTTTCTTAGTTCTTCTTTACTATCTATTGCGTTAGTTAAAGTGTTTAATAATCTGCTATTCTGAGGAGAATAATTTAAAATGTTAGCGTTCCTTATATAAAATTTATTTTTAGTTGTGACAAGGCACCTGTGTTTTGCAGTAATTTGGGCACCCCTGTCTGGCGACAGTCACCACTCCTTTACAAAAACTAACAGTATAAACTAACACAACAGCACACCTGTTGTGTTACAGTGAGTGAGTAAGGGATTCCAGAGCCCATTTCCCCATATTTTGCTATACCCTTATCCTTAATCTTCCTATAGTTGGCAGTGCGCTTATTTTATGGGCTTTGCTTGTGTTATGGGCGATGGTAACCACCTACCATTAAGTGAACTATCCACCAGTCTGTATTTTTTTATGATGACAAAAAAAAATTAAACAATTTTGTAACAATGTTGTAATAATGTATTATTTGCAGAATTTTGTAATTAAATTTTAATTTACATCAATATGAACTTACCATTTCTAAATATTTTTGTCTATAATAAGTGTTTTTAAATCTAATGCTTTTCAACCAGCATGAATCTCATTGTAATCATTTTCATCTTTTATCGCTAAATAAATTTCAAGGTTATTTACGCCCTCACCATGTTAATATGCTCTATATGATCACTGAAGGATTACTTTTATTATTTTCATGGATCTATCTAGAATTGAAACGTGATCAATCAATAGATACAATGATAACTTAATTATTGTAAAAATTAAGCAGAATCACAGCCTTCAAACAACATCTAAAAAAGATAGATGTCAATATTGAATATTCAAATAACACAAAACATAACAAAATACATTACGTGAAGTAGCGTTGAAGTTGACAGTAACATGCGATATATTGAATTGAAAAGCCATGGAATTAATAATATACAAGAATCAGTTTTTATTGTTTCGGTCACATATTTATAATTTCATGCAAATATCTCATGACACTTGAAAGGGAACAAATACTAAGTTCCTTCTTATAAAAATGTAAAATCTTTTGGAGAATATAGATCCAAGCTGTTGAAACATTTTATGTTAAATGTTTAAATGTTTTGATGTGTTTTTGTTACAATCAGGAGCAAATATTGTATAATTTTGGTAACATTTGTCTGCCTGTTTGATGTTTCGTTTCTTAATTAAGTCTTTTGTTATTTTTCTCATGTAAGTAGCTTTAAGCTTTAATGAGAATAAAAAAATATAAACCTAATTGATGATTCCAACGCCGCGAATCCGTTTCGATGACGACTTTTAATTTTTAGTAAAATAATTAATATTGATAAAATTAGTACTTATTACATTTCAATAGTTCTTAATGTCAACAAAATTTTGAAATTATTTACATATTCAGACATACCTACACTTCTACAGACATTAATTTTCTTATTTGCAGATGAGTATGGATTTTTGTTTTAATGTGGTTTCAATTTACCAACTATATGTTCCTCATACAAGCCTGGACATTGGATTTACAGGTCTGAAAACTAGCCATCAATTGAAAAAGATTGCATGAACCTATATAGATCAAAGAATATAACTACTCTCTAGCGAGAGGTGCGATCTTGCGCAGTTTAGTATATATGTATACTTATATAGAAAACATCTAGAACATCAACTTTAGAACAAGCTAAATAAACAGAAGCTGTTTTTCTTTCCTACATTTTATATGCCAATTACCATAGTGGTGCTTTTGTTCAGTCCACCCAAGTCAACCGAAAAAGTATCCTCCCATCCCTGCTTTGGTTTCGCGAAATAATTATTTTACCTGTTTATCCAGTACTACTTGCTTCCTATTAGTAATTAGTAGTAGGTACTGTAGGTAGTATATTAGTCTTAGTAATCTTGGTTATATACAAGGACGTTAGATAATATAACAGGACCGCTTACTTGAAAAAAAATGCATTTACGAAAATGAACTGTACTACCAATAGTTAAAGTACATTTTTCATTGCGCCTTATACAGAGGCTAATCCGGACACACAGAGAGAACCAAGCGGAGGTCATGTGTCTCTTTCTTTCATCTTGCCAGACTAAAAAATGTAGTAAATTAAAAATTTAGATTCAAAAACCTTAATTGTAACACTTGTATGTTAATTGTACTTCAATTATTTTAATAAATTTTAATTCAACATATTATAATCACATTAATTTTTTTATATATTCTTAAATTACCAAAAGTTAATATTTATTGTTTCAAGCCTATTTTATATTTTATTTTCTACTGGTATCCCTTTAAAGTGACATTACGGTAAATGTCCATAAATTTGTAGCATTAGTGAATATGATTATGTACAATTGGTGAAAAACTATTATAAGCAATAAAATGAACAATGAGAAAATTACAATTGGTAAATTCATATTTCAATTTTAAAAAATATGTAAATATCTATGTAAATATTTTGCAATTTATATTTATCAGTACTATATACCTATTATATTACAGCTGAATAAAACCACAAAAAGAAACTATAGATTCAAGTTTCTAACATATTTAAGATTTCTCATTATCATAAATGTTCAAGTTTCTAACATTTTTAAGATTTCTCATGATCATAAATATCGTTTACTGTATTTACACTGTTGGCAACACTGGCAGGCGCATCACATCCGTATCGAATCATACTCATTGTCTGTGTTTCTTTGACTGAGTCATTCATTTGCAAATGGCGTATTGGCGTGCCGTTCGTGCTTGTGTTTTATTTTGTGTTGTAATATTGCATTGGTTATAATATTAACACGTGTGATTATTTGAAATTTTTATCTAAAAATAGGTAAATTCAGTGTGTTTATATTAAAAGAACAATTACTTGTAATAGTTTCAAGTTTTCCATGATGAGTAACTATAACGACGACCAAAGTGAGGATGGAGAATTAGCACGCAGCCCTGTTCACGACGACATGGATTTCAGGTAATTTTTAAGTTTTTAATGTCGAATTATGCGGTTAAGTTTACTCTATTGCAGTTTTGAAATCAAAATTTTCATACCTAACAGATATTAACACCACGCATTGCTTGTAACAATGAAATACACATACTGCATTACATTGATTTTAGAAAACCAAATAACAGTAATAGTAAACTGTAAACTTATTTTCACTTCTTTTTCTTTGTAGCCTCTCTGATGATGATCGGGACAATCCTGACTCATTAGTAATTAAACCGCCTCAAGCTGTTATTCACACTCATAGAGACAGAAGAAGTCACAAACGATCTGGCAAAGACAGATATAAGGACACTTCTAGAAAGGACAAAAAGCATTTATATAGGTATATATCAGCTTGTTTTCTCTTGCTTTTTCGCTTTTTCCCTTTTTTCAATATGAAAAAGTTACTAGTGTCCGACCGAAGCTTTAGCATCGGCCACCTTCGGCCAAAAAGACTCAGAACCCGGCCGAAGCCGAAGGTTTCACCGAAGATTCCTAAATAAATAAATAAATGTTATAATTCACATTATTTCGAAATGTTATTATTTTGACAAATAAATTGCAAGGTAATTTTTTATATCATCTCTAGATCAACTTCTAGAGATGATTTAATGAAAATAAAATAGCCTTTATTTGCTGATACATATGTTTAAAAATAAATAATGCACATCAGTCTGGTTCCATATCAGCGTGTCCTGCTGACACATAGCCCTCCTCCAACTTTTTCCAATCTATTCTGTTCCGAGCCAATCTCATTCATAGAGATCCGGCAATCCTTTTTATATCATCTGACCATCTTTTAAGTTGCAGACCTCTCTTCCTTTTGGCATTGTATCTTGGAGTCCACTCGGTTAGCTTCTTCGTCCATTTTTCTGTTGGTTGTCTGATCATATGTCCTGTCCAGCGCCATTTCAGTTGTTTTGTTTGTATGCATACATCCACAAATTTTGTTAGTTTCCCCATATCAGCAGCTCGTTTTTTATCTTTTCTACGATATCTTAAGATACTCCTTTCCATGCTTCTCTGACAGGTTCTCAATCGATGTTGTAGTTTTTGTGTTATAGCCCATGTTTGACAACCATAAGTTAGTATAGGCAAAATGCATGTATTGAAGAGTTTTCTTTTTATTTCCAAACTGTACTGCTTATTCTTCATTATGTCTTTAAGAGACCAGTATCTTTTCCATGCATTTATTATCCTTCTGTCGATTTCTTGTGTCATTTGGTCTTGGAAAGCTATTAGTTGTCCCAAGTAAAGGTAGCTTTTGACATATTCTATTGGTTCCCCATCTAAGTATACTATGCTAGTTTCTGTCCTGTTAGTCATTGCCTTTGTTTTACCTTTGTTGATGGTTAGTCCGACCTCTTTACTTTTAATATCAAGATCTTGAATCATAATTTGTAGTGCTTCTGAGGTATCACTTATCAGTACAAGGTCATCCGCAAACCTGAGATGGTTGAGTTTTTGACTATCGATACTAACTCCAAAGTGATCCCAATTGACATTTCTTATGACTTATTCCAACACCGCAGAAAACAACTTTGGCGAAAGAGGGTCACCCTGTCTTACCCCCTTCTGAATTTAGAAACTTTCCCCATGTGTTTCAAGTCTGAACTGTGAAGAACTGTTTGCATAGATGTTTTTAATTAACCTTATATATTTGAGATCTACACCTTGGTTTTTTAGGGCTTTCCAAATATGGTGGTGCTCTAAACAATCAAAGGCTTTGTTATACTCCACGAAAATGAGATATAAAGGGTAACCATACTCTTGGCATTTCTCTACAGTTTGTTTCAGAGTATGTATATGATTTACAGTTGAAAATCCCGCTCTGAATCCTGCTTGCTCTATAGGCTGATTAAAATCCAATGTTTTATAAATGTGGTTTAAAATTATTTTTTAAAACACTTTGTATATATTTGAAAGTAAAATTATAGGACGATAGTTTCCTATATCTTCTTTATCACCCTTTTTATGTATCAAAATAATAGAGATGATTTAAATTACCTTTAAACCTTCAAAATTAAAGTTTTAAAATCATTTTGACGACACATTTGGTCTAGTGGCTAGTAACCCTAGCTGTTAACCAAACGGTCACGGGTTCGAATCCTGGTAGGGGCAAATGTTTATGTGTTAACATTTTACCTTTGCACCTGAGTCATGGATGTTTTATATTTATAATATGTATGTATTTACAAAAAAAAAGTAATCTGTGTATTATATCAACTGTCTGGTATCCATAATACAAGTATTAGTTGCTTACTGTGGAACTAGATGGTTCTGTGTGGAATGTGTGAAGATATTTATTTATTTATTTATATTATTAATTGTAACCAATCTTGAATAAAATTTCTGAGAGCTTCGGCTTTGGTTGAAGTCGAAGATTGTGGTGATAGCCAATTAGTCAGCTTTGGCTTTGGCCAGAAATTTACCTTCGGTCGGACACAATTAGACACATAAGAAATGTAAGCTTTGGTTATAGTGCTTCTCTTATTTTTTATTAATATTCATTGTTTTTCTGACAAAATATAACTATAGTTATTTTATGCATTTGTAACAGGGAGCGTGAAAAGCCTGAAAAAGTTAAAAGAGATGTCACCAAGAATTCCGATCGTGACGACATGACAAAGGAATATTATCGTGAGAAACAATATTATAGAGAGAAAGAATTGTACAGGGAAAAGGATGTGAGAGAAAAAGATGTGTATCGGGATAGAGAAAAAATTATTTACAAAGAGAAAGATAATGTATATAGAGACAAAGATGTGTACAGGGAGAAGGACACATATAGGGAAAAGGATGCATATAATAGGGAAAGGGAACATTATAAGGAAAGGGAAATGTATAGAGATGCTTCATATAGGGAAATGGGTAGGACAAGGGAGGCTTATAGAGACAAGGACATGACACGAGATCGTGAAATGTATATGTCACGTGAACGTCAATACAAATATGTTGAACAAGAAAGAAAACGACCCGAGCCAGACAGAATTGAGTCAAGATTGAGACTGCTCGCTGATGATGGCCATGCCAGTGTAATGAATGAGAAAGAAAATAGGGATAGGACATCGGGGGACAAGGAGTTGGAGGATTTGAGAGCTAGATTATTAAACAAAAGAATAACTAAAGAGTTACAAGTACAAGAGCCTAAGCGTCAACAGTATATGGAGAAGGAAGGAAAAAGTGACAGTCATTTATCATTGGATAAACATCAACAGGAAAGAAGAAAAAGACTTTTGGAAGCTGGTATGTATGATATGATTTTTATTTTATAATATATACTTATTTAGTAATGCAATTCATTTGTTTAAGTCATTCATACAATTAATCCACTGTGGATTTCACATATAATTTTTTGGTTATAGCCATGTAACACCTAAGTTCTTTGAATTTAAAGTATACTTTTAGAAAATAATTTGGCTATAGTGACTTGAGGCATTAACATCTTGAATCCCATTTACACTAACACTGAGTTCCTAGAAAACTCATGTAGATATTGCAACCAAGTTTTCATGCAAACACACAATTATTTGTAGAATCATAAATTAAGTTTCTAAACTATGCCAATAAATATGGCTTTCTTTCTTTCTTTCTACCTATGTACCTATCTGGAAGCAACTATAAGAGACTTCCCGATATAGCGATGGAAATGTAGTGGTCCTTTCATTGTTATACCTAATCAAAATCCACTGTAATTAATTTCAATTACAACTTGTCTGAGTTTTCATCTTCAAAAAGACCATTAGGCTGTATTTATGTATGGTCCGTACGTCTGAGTCTATTGTCTTTAGTAGCTCATGGCTTGCAAACTGTCCGGTCGAAACAGTGTAGTTCTTATCAGGACGCGCTAGGCATCTAATAGACGCGTTTAGTGCTGTGCAGACGCAGAACCGACCAGTAACAACTTCTACAAACAATGTCTGCTGTGAATATTATCTATAGAATTTTAAACATATAGGTAATTATGTTAAAAATAATCTTGAATTTTTAGTAGGAGTTATTCAAAGCTTTCAAAATTGACATATCAAAATAATAATAAAAAAAGAAAATTAATCTTAATTCCTCAATATTGAATACAATTTATGAAATTCTCCTTTTAATAATGGATCTGCATTACTGGGTGAACATTGTACCTCCTTTCTATTCTTTTTATGCATTGCTTTAGCTTGTAGGCAGCAATTTCGGTATTTAGAAATGGATACATTTGTATGCACAACTATATTTCTTTAAGCCATACTTAGATCCGTGGTGCACCAAAAGGTCGACCAACCGCATGCTGCATATACAGATGGTCCATACGGTCGTCCCGTGTAGCACTAAATACAGCCTTATATTTTTAGTTAAATGTTTGACTTTAGTATGTGACAATATTTTTAGAACGTGAAATGGCTAAAAGGAAACATCAGTCAAGAAGTGAATTAGAGGCTAGACGTGAGGAGCGTCGCCGCCGCGGAAAGAAAAGGAATATGTCACCGGATGAGACATTACATAAAAAGAATAAAACTGAACAATCCCCACATTATGATGAAAATATTGTCACCGTGTCCGATTCGAGTGATATTGAAATGAAAAGTAACTCTCAACATTCAGAACTGGAAGAAGGTAAGATTTTTAATTATGAATATAAAAAATGTACATCTAGTATACCTTTAAAGAAATGCCATTGTGAAAGTTCCTACATTAAAAACTTAATATTATATATATCTTATTTGTTTTTCTTTATGACATGAGAATTTTTAAATCAAGTTTTGGTATGTCTGTTGTTAATAGGTGAACATACTAACAGTGAAACAGATAGCACTAGTACAGAATCAGACTCGGGTGCAGAGTCAAAGTCTGACACAGAAAACTACGCTAGAAATGAAACGAAGTCCGACAAAGAACAGGAACAGGAACTGGAGCGTGAAGAAATAAACGAAAGTGTCCCACAAAAGTCTAAATCAAAATCACCTATGGAAAAATCGGACCATAAAAGTACATCTTCACATGAATCTAGGAGGTATGTTGAGTTGATTAATTAATTATTATATTGTGAAACTTATCAATGCTTAATATTGTTTCTTTTTTTCTAAAGTAAAGGCCAACAGCAGACAGGCCGATGATCCAAACAAAGCCACAGATGCTAAAAGTGTGCTGCCAACATTAGCAGGATTAAGGATAAGATTAAGAAAGTGATAGGGGAAAATGGGCTCTGGCATTTCTTATTAATTTTTTAATTCAGTAATAGGTATTAGGGAGAATTTGTTGTCTCCACTTACTATAATGCGAAAAACCAAAGACAGAATGCGTCGCATTCGTGGCACTTATTGAACTCGCGAAAATAATAAAATATATGCCAGAAATTCCAATATTAAAATAAAACTTATAGATGGTGGCTATTGACATCCCAATTTAAATGTACATTATAACTAAGCTTTCATGAAGAAACATTTTAGTCAGTAATTACAAGAATGCAAACTGCGAAAATGTCAAAGTCTGAAAATGTCATTTTAGAAATTAATTATACTAGATATAAAATTAATGTCAGCTCTATGTTTCCTTGCAAACCTTCATATTATGTCTCAGAAATGCCATGTTTTTTTATGCATTGCTACGACTAATAACTAATGAGTGATCATGGAAAATACCTAGTATGAATTGATACTCTGAAAGTCCACTTGATGGTAGATGGCAACCATCCCCTATATAACACAAGCAATGCCACAGGTGTTGCAAATGCTGACCGCAGTAGAATTAAGTAGAAGGGATAGGGAAAATGGGTTCTGGCATCCCTTACTCACTGAAACACAACAGAACACAGTATCCGTTCACAGTGGTCTTCTGTTAGGGAGTGGTTACTGCCGCCAGACAGGCTATCCAAATGAATGCGAAATGCAGCGTGCCCTGCCACTACTTTCCAAATCCAGACCATTCTGGAATTAAACCTGGGACCCCTGACACAGAGCATTAAGACAAGCAACCTATTCACTCATCCAATGGGCTCGTCAAAGTAATTTGAAGCACTTTTCCATTATTTGTGTTTAATTTCCAGATCCAATTCTAAATCTAAAAGCAGGAGCAGATCACACTCGTTCTCTCCTCCCCCTCTCGATGAGAATGGTAAAACTGCTACTGAAGAAGAAACTCCTAATGAGAATGATGAACAAGTCAGAAAAAGGGAGGAGGCCATAAATGCTCTGCCACCATATTTTCCAGCCCTACAGGTATTTTTTTTTTTCGTATGTGGAATTATTGTTTTATTCTGTTTTTATTTTTTTTTATTTTTTTTTAATGAATTATAAGACTAGTGAAAAAGACTATCAATAAAGTTAACTGGTATTTTAATTCTATGTAAAGAAAGTGATATTTTCAAGTAATAAGTGTATCCTTTGACTAATCACCATGATATTTGGCATGCTTATCTATTTTCTCACAGAAGAAGCTACATAATATTCAAATGATTCTTAACAAATACAACTTCTTTCAAATTGTAATCCAAATTGCTTTCGCTCACCTGAATTAAGAATCTTCACCTCAAGAAGTTTACATTTTACAGATTTATCAATGAATTGTTGATTTTTCAGCGTACTAACTTGCTCCACCAATGTCATAAATTTTAAATTTTGTTTATTTTACAGGGGTGTAGATCGGTTGAGGAATTTCAGTGTTTAAATAGAATAGAGGAAGGAACATACGGTGTCGTGTATAGAGCGCGCGATAAGACCACCGAAGAAATTGTTGCACTGAAACGATTAAAAATGGAAAAAGAGAAGGAAGGATTTCCTATAACGTCGCTGCGAGAAATTAATACTTTGTTAAAGGTAGGTTTGATTTTGTTACAATTTGTAGTATATAAGGTCATTTGAGCCATCATAACTCACCACCGCTGGCCGTTTCAAGGTACCTAGTTATTTGTGTTAGCTCTCGATGGCTCAAGTGTTTTATTCAATTTATTAATGCCTTGTATTTTATTCCTACAGGCCCGGCACCTCTTACCTGCAAGAGGGTTGTGCTAGAGGTGTGTGACCCAAATAGCAAGGGTTAACAACTTCGATACACGGGCGGGCCTTTCTATCTTATAAGGAATTTATTCCTGGGGACAAAACCCTCCAATAGTTTTCTCTTCCTAACATGTACGCATTTGATATCCATTGAAAAACAGTTCAAAGTATCTATCCAACAATCCAAAGCTCGACCGTAATTTGAGATGGCAAAACTATCCTCTAAACATTGTAACGTTATCGCAAGCTGGTTAGGAAGAGTACACCACATCGCAGTGGACGTCATGTAAAACAGGTAAATTAGAATGTAAAACGCAACGGACATTTATGTCGCCTTAGATTTACTTTTAGAAATTTATTTTTATATTCAATTTTATCGGTCGCTCTGTTGAGGTTGTGGTCTCCTATAAACGCTATCGGCCGTCGTCACGTCGTACGCCGCGTCACAATGCTTATTATAGAAATGTACTATTGCGGTCTCTTTCATACGCTGATGGCGTATGGCCGTCGCCGTGCGCTGCATCTCTAGCAGGGTTGTTGCGGATATTCGCATTCGCAAATGCGGTACTTTCGCAATAATATGCAAAGATGTAAATCTTTTGCGGATGCAGATATAGGGCTAGTCCTAAATCCAACAGGTTTCCCCAGTATAAATTGTAAGATTGTTAATTTTTTAATTTAAATTGTTTCGATTTTTCATTAAAAGCTTGTTAGTTAGTAAAAATTTATTAAAATCATCAATTTCAATCATTTATTTCTGCATTAAAAATTAAATCTATTAAAAAAATGTGATCTTTTAAAAATTTGCATCCATATATGCATCTGCGGATGTTGAAAATTTTGCGTCTGCATCAACCTTGCTCTCTAGCTAGAGTATTTCGAACCATATCAGCGTGAAGGTCGTGTCTAGCGTCAGTATAAAATGTCATAACCACAGGCAAGCACTGTTTGTCGACTATTGTTGTAAAAGAGACTTTGTTTGCTGCTGAGATATGTACATATTGACAGCTGATGATGTGCCTCGCGTTCAAACGTCAAACGATACATTTAAGTAGCACGTCACGTGTAGCATTTAATAGGAGACCGTAGCCTTGGTGATTAAACGACTTTGGTTGATACACATGTTAAATGTGTTTTCTAGCATGATACAGAAGTTTTTGCGAATAAGTGTGTGATAAAGGTTTAATTTAGGCATTATTCTTTCCTTTATCATCAAAGCAGGTGACAATGCATTTTCAATGCACACGTGAGTTTAAAACAATCCAAAAGAAGTTTAATGAATTAGCAATAATATCAGTGAGATGAGATTGATATTGATTCAAAAGATATCGCTGATTTCTGGAGATATTTGTGCCTGATAATGGAAAGTCCACCAAACTGGAACAATGATGACCATTATATTTTATATCAACAGTGTATTTTTTAAGTATATAAGAAATATATATTCCATTATGTACTTGAAAGATCCTAAGGGTTCTTTCCCGCAGAGCGGAGCGGAGAGCAGATTTGAATAGTATACTTGAAAGAGAATTTAGTGCATTGAAATAAGATTTAAGCTAGAGAGCATTTGACATCTGTGCTTTTGAATTTGTATGAAAATAAACTACTTAGAAAAATACTTATCACACGCATCGCTATCTCACGTTTCCCATGCTACGTTCGATCTGTCGCGCAAGACCGGCGTGGGAAAGTGGAGGGGATGGTCTTACGCTATCCCACGCGTGTGCTTCTAGAAAACACGGTCGCAACGCGTCATGCGCAGAAAACGAATTCGACGTTGTGGCTATTTGACAATTTGATGTATGATTAAAGCGATATAATGTTTTTTGTTATGTTAAGGTCGACAGACAGGCTTACTGTCCACTTGATGTTAGGTGGCTACGGTCGCCTCTAACACAAGCAACGACACAGGTGCTGCAAGTGCGCTGCCGAAAATAGTGGGACACTCACCGAAACACTACGTTTATAATATTAAATTAAATTATAATATTTATAATATTAATTGCATTGAATATAGTGATGCTACATTACGCTATGCAGCATGGGAAAAGATAGTAAAACTGCACGGCAAGAATGGTTAATATCTATCTACTGCCTATATTTTTAAAAAAACATACATTTTTGAAAAATTCGTTCTGTAGCAAATTATGTTAACACCAAATTATAAGTAATACTAAATATGCGAATACGAAAATAATAAACTTAATAAATCTTCCTCAAACTCGGTATTGAGAGTCAAAAGACATATTCCTTCTTAGATCACAACAGCGTCTGATGCCAATTTACCTTGCAACGCGAGACTAGTGTGCACATCAACTCCCACGTCGCACACATAGCGTATGTGAGACTAGTTTGTCTACTTTTATTATTCCATGTCACGCATTTTCGAGTATCCTTTAATTATATAATGGGTGACATGCAAAAATAAATCTTATGTCAATGCGCTAAAACTTCTCTTTCAAGTACCATTTAATACTGCTCTCCTCTACGCGCTGCTCTCTGTAAAAGAATACTAAGTGCTTGTTCACGTTGACTCGCGGGCGCGGTCACGAAATATCAAACACACAGCATAATATGCAAGTGTTCACGTACACAACGCAGATGCGGCGAAAGTAGTGGTGGAGCGCGCGATTCACTCGCGACATCAGGTAAGTTCAACTAGATTGAACTTGTTGCTAGAAATGATGGCACTTTTTCATTATGTCGTACAATACTGAGGAGTTTATCAGTGAATCATTAAAAATAAAAGATCGTCGTCCATCTTTTCAACCTCTGACAACACGTTACACTCGGTCAATGTGAACACGAGCTCACCACATCAATCGTGACCGCACCCGCTACCGTGCCCGCACGTTCTACATGAACAAGCACTAACGCGGCTGAACCTCATTAATTATACGTTGTCTTAGTTATTAGTCGAATACTTTTTTAAAAACGTATTTAAAAAAATATTCGCATATTTTATAATTTTTACCTAACACACGACAGAAATGCCCCTACGTAATATATGGACATTACATATTTTATTTAGATTTAAATAATTTGTGTTGGCCCATATTATGCTGCATTACAAGCAGATTTTTTCCCTTTTTGTCCGTCCTATATATTCCTATTAAGAAAGTTCTTGCAGTAAAGCCCTTCAATCGAACAATTGGTGTCATTTCACCACTAAAAATGTACGTGTATATTACCATAAAAGTAGTCACGGGATTTGATTTGACCAACTTAAAATGGACGCGTCGTTTTATTCGACTAATAAGATTTTAGTTAGTGTGCTGGTGTTACGGCATAAATGTTGTTCTTTGTTATAATCAAGCAAGCTTTCCTTGTATCCCTGTGTTAACGGTGCTTATTTTTGATAAATAACTAACGCCTATACTAGTTAATTAATCTCATTTACATACTTCTTAAAAAGAATTATATACATTTATTTTACTAAAAGTGCACATGATTTGTGGTTGAATACTTGTTATTGCCTTGGGAATTGGATACAATGTGAGATTTCTGTAGATTTGGTTCACAGAAAAAAAATACTTGTAAGTATGCGTATGATGTCATTCAAAAACATTTTTTCAATATGTCGGCGCGAGTTTCATAATAATCTGTGTTACTGTGTTCTTGTGATATTAAAATGTAGTGGGGTGATACAGGAACAGAATTGCTGTGATAGCATTGCACTGTGCACGAAGTAGATATGGAGCCAAATGCAATTTTTGAAATTCTCCATCCGCTTGGTATTAGACGAATATTAGTGAACCGGACTATTGAACCAGAAATTAATATAGCACCTAAAACCATGTCGCGTATTTTAAAAGATGACTCAGGACTTGCATCTTATAAGATACGCACTGATCATTATTTAACCGATAATTTAAAAATGAATAGGGTGGTAAAATCAAAACAACTTCTTAAATGTTGCGCATAGATGGACCAGTATTTTTTTACTGAAGAGCAACATATTAACAAGAAGAATGACCGAGTTCATGCTCAAAGCTCTATAGAAGCTTCTCAATTGGCCAACAGAGTACAACGTGGGCATTATCCGACTTCAGTGATGGTTCGATGGGGTGGTAGTTATCAAGGAGTGACTGAGCCACATTTTTCTGAAAAAGGTGTGAAAAACATTGGCACAGATGTATGAAGATACGATCCTGGAGATGGTTAAGTCTCTTAAAAACACCATGTTCCATAGCCAACGATGGTCCTTTCAGCGACACTCCCCACCGGGTGGAATCGAATGTTTCTGATTTCATATGAGCTGAAGACTGGTCGTCATGTAGTCCCGATCTTAATTTAGTGGATTATGATTTATGGTCAGTTTTAGATAGTATGGCATATTCTAAAAGCTATGATAATTTGAAGTCCCTAAAACAATCCATAAGATAAGCAGTGAAGTGCGTGTTTCAATTGATAACTGGCATCAACGTTTAAAGGATTATATTAAGGCCAGTGGGTATAATTTTTAATGAACTACATATTTTTAAATAATGCTATTACATTAATGTATAAACTAACGCACACTACAGTAATAATAGTTTTATGCAATAAAAAAAGACCTTTTCCTTGTAACTTATATATTATTTGCAAGAAACTGTAATAAAGTTAAACTAATTGAAAAAGTTTTATTAAATGTTAAGTACTATTTACTTAACTTAGCATTTGATAAAACAATTGATAATTTTCCTCAAAAATGGTTCAGCTGCCGCAAACCCAGTTTATTTTTTATTATATTGCCTAATCTTTTGGCTTTGCAATGAAGCATCGATCGTGAAAATCGGTTTTGTAGTTTTTATAATATAATCCTAATGAAAATGCGTGAAAAAATGATGTTTAGGAAAGAAAAACTGAGGATGCCTAATATTAAAATAAAAATAAAAATGAAACATAGCAAAGGAATTTTATTAATTCAATATTGGGTGTTGCCTCCCCTAGCCCTGATAACAGCTTGCATGCGGTTCATGATAACAGTTTTTTGATGGTATCTTGGGGAATTTCGTGCCACTCTTCTAACATCGCCGACTTGAGCTCGTTGATCTTCGAAGGTGCTGTATTTCTAGCTCGCACCCTCCGTAAGGGGAGAGTTCGTCACACAAATGCTCAATTGGATTTAAGTCTGGACTGAGGCTAGGCCACTCCATGGTCTGAAGACAAACTTCTAAGAATTGCCGAGTGCTCCTTACTGTGTGGCACCGGGCATTATCAGTAAACCAGTTTCAGTAAATGGTTACGAGGCCTGTCACTGTATCACTAGTTACGCGTGGAACAATAAACCGGTGATTTAACGTAAGCAGTTACCTACTCTGCCTGCGGTGATTTTTCACAAACAGTTATCTACTCTGACTAGTGACAGGTAACTAGAGAAATGAAAAACGCGACGACGACGACACGGTGACGTCACGCCATGTTATATACAATCATCTCGCTCACACACAATAAAATGAGCAAGATAGGAAGCACAGCGTTACAGAAAAATATACTCTATGTATATAGGCGTATGCTTTTATTGTTAACTAGCTGTTGCACGCGACTTCTTTTGCGTAACTTTATAAAATATAGCCTATGTTACGCGTTGATAATATAGCTTTCTATAGGTGAAAGAATTTTTGTAATCGGCCCAGTAGTTTTTGAGTTAATTCATTACAAACATACAAAAATACAAATCTCTCTATAATATTAGTATAGATGGCGTTTGTGGACACGTGTTGTCAGAGAACATAACGCGGCCATATAAAAATTGCATCTTTATCACATTTGCTTAAGTATGATTCCAACTCTCTATAGGTTGATTGATGAATTCTTTTTTATTTTGATATAATATCGATGATCCAGGAGCTTTTTTAAGGTAATTCAATTAGAAATCGAAGATACGAAGCCTTTGCTATACACATGCCACAAATTTCCAAAACTTAACACTCTTCATTAATTTGTTGGACTTTTTTGTGATTGAATTTTTTCTCCGTGTCCTATATTCTATACTCATAAAAAACTTCTGTATCAACCATCTATACGTCATAAAATTAATATTGTACTGAAAACATATTTTACAAATGTCAGATTTAAGTTTTTGCTTGGTGATCATTTAGTTAATGTTATCGAGTGAAAGTTTATGTGGTATTGCAAGATCTGTAAATATACATAAACTCTAGTGTACTTAGCATAATACCAAGATCTTTGGACGTAAACAAGGTCTAGTTGATAAAATGTTTAGGTAATGTTAGGAGCCCCCTTTGCAAGCGAGTATATTTACGGGCTTTAATCGTACAATCGAATTCATGACCGCGACTCGTGGTAAAATATCGCGAACGACTTTTTCTTGATGTATTTATTTTCTGATTTTAACCAAAGACCTTGGATAACGTTACATTAATTTAATATTTGTAAATGTATAATAAAACAATTTTTTAGTTGTGATAATAATAATTTTTATTTATTTGTTACATTATGGTAATTTAAAAGTGAATATATTTTAAGAGCAATTATATAAAAAAATATGTATTGATATGTAAATGGTTATTTTGTTTTATAGACAATGGATTCATTGGTATATTTATTGGGTATATTGACTATTTTATAATGTTGCTATCTCAAATTACGCATCGAACTACTTTAATATATAGTGTGTAATGTTATAAAGAACATTTATAATTATAATAAGATTCATAATTCACAATATTTTTCATCAAGAAATTATAATGAAATGCAATTTTGTTTTGTTTTAGCGTATTAAACTTTATTCATTACAGACACTTAGTTTTAAGCATATAACATTGACATTGTTTAAAGACATTGTTTAATTTAAGTGAACTATGTTTTTTTTACGATATTTTATAAATGTTTATCGTTTATATTTTTAATAATTGACTGACAATTGTCTTGATCAAGCCAATCGTAACAAGCTGATTAGACCATAGATTTGGTTTCGTTCTCGTAACATTCTATTCGCAAAATATAAATATCATATTCTCAAAATATCTCATTCTCAAAATTTTCTGTTCGCTAAATACCAGAATTACCAGAAAGTTCAATCAACACTAAAGTTTAAGTTACACACATAAATAAAAAATATGGAAAAGTAACAATTTGTACAATTGAAATATTTTTTGTACAAAGATGGTAAAAGATTCATGCACTTATATAGAAATAACATTATTTTACCATTTAGAAATTATTTTATCAATTCGAAAATGCTTTTGTATATCCATTGGCCATCTCTTCTCCTGTTGACATTGAAGAGACATCTTGGTAATTTTAACTTCTTGTATGGTTGCTTCTTTTTCCATTAAATTAATAAATTGAAACAAAGTTGGTTTAGTTATGCCGTCTATGCCATCCCTCGATGGCGATATTTGTACTAAATTTTTCTTTGTAACACCCAAATATTATTGAAATTATTTTTTAGCCATTGATCATTAAAGTATTGAAGAACTTTTAAAGACACTCATTTTCAATAGTTTTTCTGCCGACTTAGATATATGTTTCTGGAATTACATAGGAGACAGTTAGTGCTAGGACACGAGTAACATGTCTGCCGTTACTGTAAGTAATTTTAAACGGAAATGTAAAATATCTTTAAAAAAAATCTATTGACGGTCTTTTTTGTGATATATAATGAGAAGATAATATTTAGCAAACAGTATATTTTGAGAATGTGAAATTTAGCAAAAGGTATATTTTGAGAATATGATATTTTGTGAATTATGAGCTCTTGGTCATATATGGCTGGCATAATTATATTTGTCTATATTTTTAATGCAAAAATGATTAAATACATACTATATGAAAAATTTGATTAAATTCAGTTTTAATAAATTATAGGCAATGCAATGATAAAGGAAAATTGTATTTTTTTATAATTTCTTGAGGTTTATTATATTAATTTGTGCGGAATTTCAAAACGCCAGATGTTCGAATCAAATAATGCACTGTTACCGCTCAAAAATTACTCAAAAAGCCTCCAATTACGCTTATTACATGCAATCTGCGAAATTTGAGAGAAAAATATCTTTAAGTAAACTTTTGTATTGGAATGTGCATCTAACAGTATATTTGATCGAAGACATCTACCGAATATATAGAAAATGTATTCTTCACATCTGTTTTTTTTTTATTAAACGAAACAAAAATTTATCTTTTATCGTGGCCTGATACATTTTAGAGAATCGCATGGTCGTCACAGTTGCCAACATGTCATAAATTAACTTTTATTTAATGTACTAGCTGTTGCACGTAACTTTATAAAATACTAGGCTCTTGCACGCGACTTCGTCCTCGTAACCTTATAAAATATAGCCTGTTACTCGCTGATAATATAGCGTACTATAGGTGTAAGAATTTTTAAAATCGGCCTAGTAGTTTTCGAGGTTATTTATTATAAACATACAAAAATAGAAAACCTCTCTTTATATAATTAGTATAGATAGCTTATGTTACTCGCTAATAATCGAGCAAGTAGTTTTTGAGTTATTCATTACAAACAAAAATACAAATCTTCTCTTTATAATATTAAAAAATAATTTACGAATATTTTTATTCGTTGACAAAGTACAAATTTCAATAAAATCTGTGAGGTCGTAATCAACAGATGATGTCACACGTACGCCTGCATAATAGAATCGATTCATCTGTATTATTCATAAGAAAAACCGTTAAAAGTTAATGTTTAATGAACTAATGTAACTAAAACATTTTCGCCAGATATACCTGCCCTGAAAGTGCCTGAAATGTAAATTGTATGGCATATAGGCTCCTAAATGTTGGCCCGACGAAGTAGTCTCTAATTTACTGTTAGTTTTGTGGGTCAAATTAAGTCGTTACTGTGGGGTCAAAAATAAAAACGAAAAATGCATTCGTTTTTTCGGATTCAGAAAACGAAAATAAAGTAATACAATGTTAAATGGCTTGATAATAATGAAATTGTTTTGTATGGTTTATATGATAAAGTGTAAAAGAAATATTTTTATATAATAATGTTCAAAAGTAAACAATCTTGTGTAAGTGATATTAAGATAAGAAAATTGTCCACATTGTGTTAATTTTACATTATCTTTTAACTTCAAGAGGATTTTTTTTATCTACGAAGTTCTTGCTGTTTAGATTTTAGATGTTTTATAGAATTTTTATGTCCGTATATCAAAAAGAACTATATTAAACCCAAAAAATAAGACTTATATAAAGTTTATTCAGCAATGTACACAATTAAAATTGTGCAGTTTACCTACTAGACTTTATAATACATATAATATATAATATAATATATAATAATTTTTTATAATATATAGACGATAACTAACATCAACATAATAAGTCCAATAAAATATCCTTTTTTTATTATTATTTACTTATTGTTTGTAACTTATTTATTAAACTAAAAGAAATAGCAATTTCAACTTTGTCTGATTTATGTAAGTTTTTTAGTTACTGAGACATAATTCTTCTGTTCTTCTCAAATGTATAGCTGAATCTAAGGTTTAAATAGCTTTTTAATCTATATTATCACTTATTTCAGGAATTATTTTAGAATAAAATTTTATAAAAATGTTTCTTTTGATGAATTTGTTATTAACAACAATGTGAAGTATACATTTTTGAATAAGTTTTAAATTTTTGTTCAGCTGTAGTTTATTTATTTTTTAACAAACAGAGTACCGAGTATATCCTCTCGCATATTTCCGGTACTAATAAAGTGAGATGGGTCATTCCCCCCAACACCCTTGGTTTTCTTAAGTACAGTGAAAATGTTCGATACTCGTTTGTTAAAAATAAACTATAGCTTATTATAAGCGGGCTTTGGGTTAGGGTGAATGATACGGTAATTGGAAGACGTCATTGTCCATTGTTGCAGGGTCAGCATCCGAACATAGTGACAGTGCGCGAGATCGTAGTAGGCTCCAACATGGACAAGATATTTATCGTCATGGACTACGTGGAACACGATCTCAAGAGTCTCATGGAAACTATGAGAGGGAAAAAACAAGTTTTTCTTCCTGGTCAGTACTTATATATATATAGTCTAACTAAAACACCCAGAAGTTCCTAAAGTTAGAGCGTACAATAAATTCTTCAATAGTATAAAGGAATTGCCAAATCATAAATTTACAAGAACTTGGACAGAATATTTATTACTCTTGGTGTTATGATTTTAAAGAAATTTATATAATAATAAAACACCTTTTAGAAAATACTTACATGTTTTTGTTTTTCGAAAATATTTATATATGATTGTAATTTTTGTTTTTAAATATTTTTTATAATTCCACATTCTAAACTTCTTTGTCTCCACTTTATGAAATAATACGGTTTAATTAAAATTATAATGTGTTTGCAGGTGAAGTGAAATGTTTGATGACACAGCTGCTTAGAGCGGTGCATCATCTCCACGACAACTGGATTCTACATCGTGATTTGAAAACTAGTAACTTGCTGCTGTCACATAAAGGGATTTTGAAGGTAATTTTAGCATTGTTCGTCCATATTGTCATAGGCCGTCGATTATACGTCAAAATACTATTCTGCTATGGTAGTATTCCCGACTTCTCTCGAGCCCGAAATCGATCCACGAAAAAGTATTGTAAAATGTACAACGTTATAACCAGATAGATTTGCCCTGATTACATTCCAGTTAAAAAAAATGCAAATATTTTATTCTACTATATTAAATCACGCGAGCTAACTTATTAAGGAAAGGGGCGCGTGCGCTGTAGTGTTAAAGTTTATTTTATCGTGAGGTTTGAAATGGATGGCATTTGGTTTTTCAGGTTGGCGATTTCGGTCTGGCACGCGAATACGGCTCTCCGTTACGCCAGTACACCCCCATTGTTGTGACGCTGTGGTATAGAGCGCCCGAACTACTGCTCTGCGGGAAGGAGTACTCCACGCCCATAGACATGTGGAGCGTCGGCTGCATCTTCGCCGAATTCATCACTATGAACCCACTGTTCCCCGGGAAGACTGAAGTCGATCAGTTGAATAGAATATTCAAGGTGGGTCATTTTATTATATGTTTTGAGGAGTCTGTTGGATGAGTGGAATATGTAACCTGCGATCGCGTGTGCTGCCATACAGAATGGTGCACTTTAATTTTAGCTATTGTCCGTAAGATGCAGTGCCGTCGCTTATCGCAAACCACACCACTGTTATGAGCTTATGAGTTATGTGATACCAAAAACACGATTTAGTGTGATATTGCACAAATTGATAGAAAGTTTTCGCCTGTTGCTCAGCAGACGGCATTTAGATAAACTAGGACTAATCTGGGGAATTTCGGACGAATGGCACTTGTATTTAAAACGAATCACTTTTTGAAGTATGATCTTCTTGAGGCGGGTTTGGCCAGTTTGCTTGAAATGAGAATTTAGCAGAGGGGTAAAACTGTAAATTCGACATCGTCGACGTTGGTTTTGTGTACAAAATAAATACAAGCAACACAAGAGGGTTTTAATGGGAAAAATAGGAATTTTGTAACAACTGTAGTTCTTATTGAGGAACGAAACGATAGAGCGTTATAACCCAGCAGCGACATATGTCGTCGAAAAAATGAACTATTCAAACTTTTTTTTCAGGAGTTAGGCACGCCCACCGAGAGCGTGTGGCCCGGGTACAGTGCGCTGCCCGCCGTGCAGAAGATGCGCTTCGCCGAGCAGGCGGCGGGCGGACTGCGAGCGCGCGTAGGCGCCGACCTCCTCTCGGAGACGGGGCTCGCTCTGCTCAACGCGTTCCTCACGTACCACCCCGCGAAGCGCATCACCGCCGAGGCGGCGCTCGAGCACGCCTACTTCTCCGAGCAGCCCGTCGCCATAGAGCCGGCGATGTTCCCCACGTGGCCCGCCAAGTCGGAGGGCAACCGGCGCGCCACGCACAGCCCGCGACCGCCGGCCGGCGGAGCTGCGTACGCGCAGCGGGCGCGCGCCGACTCCGACGAAGCGCTCGGGTTCCACGTGCAGCACGCCACGCGCTCCGTCAACGTCGCCGCCGGATTCACGCTCAAGTTTTAGCGTCTACCGAGTATATAACATGAAAGGTGGTTCGTTACAAATTTATTCTGAGTTCGTTTCGTGACGAAATAAGTGAATTGTAAAATTTTTAATATTGGGAATCGCATCAAGTCAAATATGTATTTTTGTAATTTTATTTTTTATTTCTTGATTGATTTAATGGTAAGGGAGTAATTACACTTGTTCAGCTCCGTTAGTGTTTCGTTGTACGACTTTGATTACAGTTCCGCTGCAATCAGCCGCATATTTTTATTATTTAATTGCTAATCGCTAATCGCAAGACTCGAGAACGGCTGGACCAATTCGGTAATTTTTTTTTCAAATATTCTTTGAAATCCAAGGAAGGTCCTTATGAAGAGGAACTGTATAAGTGTAACCGAAATCGTCCAAAGAAACGCGAATGGAACTAAATAATAGTGTATATAGTAAAGCCAAGGAGACAACGCAAACGATGTATACAAATCTGGGCCCTCTGTCCTTTTCTCTCACACGAAGCGGCCGGCGCTTCTATTTCATTTTAAAATTTGTTTACATTCTTTGCATTGTCTCGTTGACCTTGCTTTAGTTACTCCCTGATTTAAAAACAAAACTACTCATATATTTAAAAAAAAGATGCAGAGTATTGCGCCATTAAACTTTCTTTAGAAACTGGCAGTTTCGAAATATATATACATATATTCTTTTTTGTAAATATGAATTAATAAGTTACATTGTCCATTTGCCAGTTCCTCGATTTGGAATCGATTTGGTTATCGAAATTTAAATTTATATATTTTTGTTTAAGAGAATAGTAATAAAAAATCAAAAGTACACAAATGTATATAAATATTGCGCATTGTTTTAAAAGAGACCAACGAACCTCAACTATTAAGGGCCCTTTAATTTCTGTAATGAACTCTAGTTAATTAATCCTATGTTTAGCGTGATTTTCTTGTACTTGAATGAAATGAAAAAATTGCAACCGTAATTTTTGTATGGGACAATTAAAACACCAAAGCTGTTCATTTTATACATTTTTATATTGATCACAAACGTCATTTATATATTTTTTACATATAAATACTAAGCCAACCCGGCGAACTTTGTACCGTCTCTGATAAAAACCCGTTTCATACAAATTGTATGAGAAAATTAATTTTATTCACAATTTTGTTTTTCGTGAATACTTAAGTTCTGCTATTCGGGGCGGAGACAAATTAAACAAATCAAAGATCATAAAAATCGGTCCAGTCATTCTCGAGTTACAAATGGTGTATTTATATATCTGTATATCCGAAGCAAACTATACTAAGTCACATTTAGTAAATTATTCAGTAACCACTATAAAGAGTATGCCAGTAAATAGAGCGTAAAATGCTTATTCCAATGCCATCAGTGTCTTTTTTTTTTTTTTCTAAAAATGGACTTAGTATATCTCCGGTATACAGATATCGATTTATATAAAATATTACAGTATTTTAAAAGTATAAAACAATTTATTGTACTTACTGAATGATTGTTGTAAACAATGTCCACAACTTTTTTCATAACTTTATGGTTGATAACACGAGATTTCTATTTTGTGTAGTTTTCAAATGATCTAGAGGTTACATGATTGTTTATGTGAATATTAATAATAGGTATTGTAAATATGCAGAATGTATTTTTAACTGGATATTGTATGACAAATCATTTTTTTACTCGCTGCAGCACATTCAACGTTGGTTGTATTTGTATGTGGGCCGACTGACATCGGAAACACTTATTATGATTATTGTTAGGATTTTTTTTTAATATGTATAAATGAATGTATAGTTGGATAAATGAAGTAACCTCGAAACATTGGATTAGATATAGTTGAGCTAGCTTTAAAATTTAAAGATACAATAAATTATTGTTAATAATTGTTGTTTTTTTTTTTTTGTATTTATGTGAAATGTAATAATTCCCAAAAACTATTCTGAAAGCAGCGAAAAAAAAGCCCAGAAAACATATTGAAACAAAATTGGTAAAGTATTCCATTTTTTAAGTAGGTAGTTATAGGTCGTCGTCAGATAGGCTGACGGTCCACTTGATGGCAGATGGCTACCGTCACCTATTAACACAATCAATGCCGCAATTGCTCTGTCGACCATAGTAGGATTTATTCGCTAAATGGCAGATTCTGGAAAAGGCAGATGAACAAGGAAGGGACACCGAAACAAACAGCAAATTATTTCACTGTGGTCTTCTATAAGGGTAGGTTACTGCTGCCATGCGGGCTGCTCTATTATGGCATAAAGCATACAAAACTTAATTTCATAGATACTGTTTATAATGTTAATAAAATATACATATAAATTCAAGAAAGCTCCATAAGCTTTTTGCGTAAATCTTGTATCTGATGTTTCACTGAGGACAGAGATGTTCCACCTAAGCTGGTGTATTGCTCGACACTTGCTTCCCAGGAGAAAATAGCTTGAATCTCTTCCTTTGACCCGAAATCAGGACTGGAAATTAGAAAAAAAATATGTATGCAAATACCTAATGGTACTGTTACTTACTTGCTAATATGTAGTTAGTATATATCAAATAGTTCTTATCAGTTCTTTATTATCTAATTAAATACTTTATTTCTTCTCAATAGGATTCCTACTCAGTGACGCTGTCTATAAATTTCTTAGTTAAATGTTCATTTGTAAATAAGTAAGAAAATGCGTTAGATTTCGTTAAAAGAAAACATGCTTAGGTATGTAGATAGTTATGTCAAATTTAGTACTATGGATATACATAATGTTTAAAAAACAAGCAAACGACTTTTGCATTGTTGCATTCTTTATTTTTTTATAGTGTAGGTACTAGCCACCCGCTACCGGCTTCGCCCAGGAACCAGCTTAATTATGTCATGTGAACAGCCATGTCTCTTAACGGAAGTCAGCGGCCATACAGACAGACGCGGAAATCGACTTCAATTTATAGTATGTAAAGATTTATAGGCGACGGTATCTACGTAGGTACCATTAAGTGGAAGTGGATGCCTCCTATATCAACATATTTTTAGAACAAGCCATCATCAGATATTTGTAATTCATACATTGAATCGAAAAGAAGAAGTGTACGTGGCTGTAGCCGAGCTTTTCTCTTCTGCTTATTTAAAATATTCGATGGGTCCAATTTTACCTACCTAATAGCAATATATTCATCATGTGGCAATGTTTTGAGGTTCACTCCAAGGTCCTTGGCTCGACGTAGCGCGGCTCCAACGAGATGATGCGCTCTACGAAACGGCACTCCGCGTCTAACTAATGCGTGGGCGACATCCGTAGCCAACATGCTTGGCTCCAACAATTTAACACCTCTGTCACCATTTATCTGTGATAAAAAATATTACTGAAGTTGATATAAAACGAGCTATGGAGGGGGAGCCTAGCTCTCTCCATAGCTGGTTGAAAGACTTTGAACGTTTTTACTTTAGTTAGAGACCACGTTTCAGCGCCATATGTTAATAACTGGCAACACACATTAGTCATAAAACTTTGGTTTTAAAGCACTGAGGAATTTTGGACGAGAATATGTATCGGAGCTTCTCGAACTCGAACTCGACTAAATTCGACGATTGACCTCCTTTTTTAGTTGACTTTACTCACCTTAATTAATTGGTTACTTTTCTAAGTTAAAAATCTGTAAAAAGTAAGTCTAGTAAAAACAATAACTAAAAACTTACATCCATTGTTTCAATAGACCCTGTCATAACGAGAAGGCAGTCCAAAAGTTTATCGTATGATCTAAATAGAAGTTCTTTATCATATTGCATGTCTTTGTTGTAAGTGCTTGGAAGTCCTTTCATCGTACAGTTAAAAGCGAAGCTGTCTCCAAGTAGAATTCCACTAGCCCCCCTTATGAGTTCTAATCCGTCGGGATTACGTTTTTGAGGCATCAAACTGGAACCAGTAGAGAATTTGTCGGAGAAACGAACTACTCCAAATTCTTGTGAGCTGTACAGAATTAAGTCTTCTGATAATCTACTGAGATGCATACCGCAGAGTGAAGCCCAGTTAAGGAATTCCACTGGAACAAAATATATACATTCAATTGGAAGTGGGAGTATAGGTACACTTCGAAGTTGGACTAATTTTATAAATAATAAACATAGACTTCTTTTGGACTTACCTACCTTGTGAAAAATTTTAGTTATGTTTTTTTTTTATTAAAATTTCATATGTAAGTGAGCTGGGGCGGGTCGCTAATATTTTATAAAAAAGTTAGCTTAGTTAAATTCGGTCTATCCTATACATATTATGATACTTATACATCCTATACACTTACATATATGATCCCTGGAGGACACACTGAATATGGAATTTGGGGTGATATCCTTGAAGCCCAGAGATTTAGCTAACGCACGGCGATCGATAGGCAATGCACACCCCGCTATGGCTCCACTACCCAGAGGACATCTAGATAATCGGTCATTTTGCTCTTGCAATCTAGTGATGTCATCTAGGAAGGCCCATGTGTGACTGCACAATGAAAATTTGTGTGTAATTATTGAAAACTAAAGGACGAAATGAAGTTTGAAAATACTCACCTCAATAGAAAATGACTCCAACGAATAGGCTGAGCTCGTTGCAAATGAGTGTATCCAGGTATTATAATGTGTATATCATTATCGCTACGATCTATTAGTACCTAAAATAAATAAAAATTTATAATATAATATTAATTTAATAAATTTAATAAATACTTGTTTTGATTAATAGTAATTTTATTATAATAATATGGAAAATCTTTTATTCCTAGAGTTATAACTTGCTTTCTTTATCATTTTATTAAGATAAATTATAGGGCCTTAGGTCCGTTACAAGTAGTTACACTGAAGTTACATAGGTTACAAGTTAGTAGGATTTTTTGGTCCCTGTAATTACGTTGGTTATAGTATCCTTGTTATTCCAGCCTTCAACTATAGTAAAGCCAAAGAGACCACGCAAACAATGTAAAAAAAACCCGCCCCTCAAGACAAAACCTGCATAACTTGAGTATAGTCAAGAATTTTTTACAATCTCTCCAAGTTGCAATTAAAATTTTGAAAATAAACTGGATTAACTACCGTTATAAGCTTCTTGAGAGCTGCATCGAGCTTCGGCAATGAGGCTAACATCCACAAGCGAGTGTCTGTCGCAGATTGATCGTTCCTACTGCGTGCAGTGTGCAGCCTTAGGGCAGCATCACCGGAGTATGCGTGAAGTCTTCTCTCCACCACTGTGTGGATGTCTTCATCTTGATCCCTTAAGCTTCCATGTTGGGATAATTCTTGGGCAATATCCTTTTCAACCTGAATTTTGAAGGTTACTCGTTGCTATCAAACATTTACTGAAGACTTAATGCATTAGCATGTATTAGCATGCATAATATACCGCAGTGACGATTACTAGTCTGTGTGGCAGATGCAGGTTCGAATCCAGTCAGGTCTGCTTGTGTAGATAAAAAATAATAACTCGCTCTAACTGCTGTCAACCAAAGTAGGATTAAACATAAGGGATCAGGAAGTGATAGAAAAATAGGCTCTGGCATCTCTTACTGGCACACCACTTACTGCACATCAGCATACAATCATGTTGTTATTTCACGGCTTTGAATTGTTACCCACCAAACGTATTCACCTGATCCCTCAGACTTTTACCTAAGTATTTCTAAAGTTTGGAGGTCTTATGAGGTCAACATTTTTCCACAAATGAGGAGATAAAGTTGATGTCGATGCATTTTTTGAGGTCTGATATAGAAGCGTTGCCAGGCCGATGAAAAAACTCAAATAAATTAAATTATAGCTGCTCAATTTCTTGATTAGGCTATGATATTTTTGAACGCTTCTCGTACTACATAAATTCGAATGAAATATCCTGTTTCACTTACTCTGTCTAGTCCACTTCGAATCGCCTCGTGATCTTCATCAGAAAGATGACCGCTACGATGTAACTCATGAGCCCACTGGTGGCTTCCAAAAATATCTTGACAGTAAAGACGGCAATCAATTGCTAGAGAGTCGTTTAGTCGTCGCAAAACTTCAGACGGCTCTTCTTCAAAACATCCGCCCCACAGTTGATACTTATCCTAAAAGTTGCAGGCCCGGCAGTAATACAAATGCCGGCATTACTTAAGTGTATTTATTAAGATAAAAATAAAATCCAAAAACTCTGGTGCTTCTTGTAACCTATTAAAATACCTACAGATGTATCACTTACAATTTATTTAATACATCTAAGAGATTATGAATCTCATCACTTAAATTTCAATCTGATTATAAACTGCCCTTAGAAATAATAAAAAAAAATAACACCAAAAAGTACAAAAAAGATGCTAAAACTAAAAAAAAACCAAAATAATAATAATAAATTAATGATGAAAAATATCACTTGTTAACGATGTTAAAAGTTAAGTATAATAAGATTATATAAATTGGAGCAAGCTTTATGTGATCTATTACATGGGCTGAAAAGTCCCGTGCCTAACACATAGATGGCGCTAGTTTCATTGCATTCACCTTTTTTTTTCAGTTAGTACTAACCTTCAAAAGACAACTGTTAAAATTTCATGATATTTTATTCATTTAGTTTGTGAGTTATTGTGCTAAGAGTGACGCTACTTTTGTTTTCAAAACAATGGATCAAAAACAATTTCGTGTTTTATTTTTACACTGTTTCTTGATGGGAAAAAATACCATTCAAGCGAAGCAATGGCTTGAAAACTATTATGGGGACTCCGCTCCATCAGAAACAACAATAAAATGTTGGTTTGCTGACTTCAAACGTGGTCGTAGAGACACCGATGATTCAGAACCCAGTGGACGTCCAAATGAGGCGGTAACACCAGAAAACATAAAAAAAATCCACAAAATCGTTTAGAATGATCGAAAAATGAAGTTGCGTGAGTTAGCTGACATTATAAAGATATCAAAAGAACGTGTTGGGTTTATATTGCATGAGCATTTGACTATGAGAAAGCTCTGTTCAAAGTGGGTGCCACGTTTGCTCACTGTTGACCGTGTTGATGATTCTGAGCGGTGTTTAGCCATGTATAAACGTAACAAACCGGAATTTTTGCGTCGATATGTGACAATGGATGAAACATGGATCCATCACTTCACTCCGGAATCAAAACGATCGTCATCTGAGTGGACAGCAACTGGTGAACCTCGTCCAATGCGCCCGAAAGCACAAAAATTATGGCCTCGGTATTTTGGGATGTGTGTGGTGTAATATTCATCGACTATCTTGAGAAGGGAAATACCATCAACAGTGAATATTATATAGTTAACGTTTGAAGGCCGAAATTCCAAAGAATCGACCGCATATGGCAAAGAAAAAATTTTTGTTTCATCAACACAACGCACCGTGTCACAAGTCAATCAAAACAATGGCAAAACTAACATGAATTGAACTTCGAACTGCTCGAATTGCTCCCACATCCACTGTATTCGCCAAATTTAGCTCCCAGCCTACTGGCTGTTCGCAGACCTCAAAAAAAAAAATGCTCGCCGGTAAGAAATTTCGCACGAATGAAGAGGTTATCGCTGAAACTGAGGCCTATTTTGAGGCAAAAAATAAATCTTTCTACAAAAGTGGTAAGTATTGAAATGTTAGAGCGGCGCTGGAATGATTGCGTTGCTCTTGATGGAGATTACGTTGAATAAAGCTAATTTTGAACAAAAAAAATCCGTGTTTTCTTTTTTAGGCCCGAGACTTTTCAGCCCATGTGTTATATAACCACATATAATAAGTATATAATTATATACCTGGAATAAACTAGCGGCTTGCCCCAGATTTTTTCTGCAAATTTAAAACAAAAGCTTAACTCATTCTACGCTCTTTTGATTAGTGAAAACCGCATTAACTTCCGTTGCGTGCTTTAGGAGGAGTTAGTGAACATACAGATAGATGCAGAAAACAAGTTGAATTTATACTGTATGTATAAATATAACTATTTAGGTATAATTTGTTCCCATAAAATAGTTAGGTACTTACTTGTTTATTTGCGTTTGACATAGTAATATTACTGGGCGTATATTCTTACGCTAAGTATATACAGAATTCCAAGTGCTTGTTAGTAAAACATTTAAAGATTGTACTTTTATAGTGGATAAATTTTATTATATACCTACCTACTTCGATATATGAGTATATTGACCTCATGTGCACTCCTGTCACTGATAATACTAATACAAACATAAGTGATGATGAATAATAATTTTATGCTAGAAATTCGTATTGGTTCGAATTTCGTTTAAAGCAGGATTACCAATGACTAGGTAAAATACCAAAAACCATTCACAATTTTAATGTGAAGTCAAATAAATAAAAAATGTTATAACGCATTCATTACATAGCTATTATTTTGTGATAATTTTATGTCACCTATGAATATATTCTCATCAGAAAAGTTATAATAATCGAAAAGAATTGAGACTTATAGAACAGACTGCAAAAAATATAATTTAAACAATTAAATAATAGTTAATATTAATTCTAAACTAATTAATGTTCTATAAAACCTTGATTACGGTTTTATAAAACCGCAAGTTTTTGACATCACTATTTTTGTATGGTCAAAAAGTGGTCAAAAAGTGGTCAAAAACCTGCAATCCAGGACATATCAAATTACACATTCGAATTTAAAAAAAATTTGAGTTTAAAAAAATAAAAACACTTGTAGAAAGTGTGCATTCTTGTTGTCAACAAGGATGCGCTTATATGAGTTAGCTGCATGTAGAGTGGGACAAGTAGGTTCGTTGTATTAAAGAGTTGTATTTAAATTGTATCTACCTACGAATATGTACTTCTTTCTTTTGTTTGTAATTCTGTAAATTTATGTTATTGTTGACAACTCAGGTGTACGGTACAAATTTAATTGAGTTTATAGTACACCTAAACTGTATACCACCAATTGTTTTTTTTTGTATATAAATAAAATAAAAAAAAATAATTAAAAACGCAGTATAGTTATATAAATGGACCAAATGCCAATATCTTTCTTCTATGTTATTTGTTTTGACATCTATCAAAGCTGTCAATTGTCATTTTTGTAAGTAAGTAAGTAAGTTCATTCATAAGTTGAGGCAGAGTTTAGTAAATACTAAATAGTAATATAAGTTGAGTAAAATATAACCAAACCAATTTACAATTTCTTTGAACAACGTGATTTCAATTCAATTAATTACAACATTACTTACACACAATTTATTCATTACTTTCATTTATGGAACGTTTTATAACCTCGACTTCTTAGGGATTATTTTAAAAACTTCGTAATTCCACACGCACTCAGTTCAATGTCAATTTCTTACTTCGTATTTGTTACTAGCAAAGCAAGTAATTTATAGGTAATTCTAATACTTCATACGAAATGACTGAAAAAGACATCGATCCAGATCCAGTAGAAAATAACTATCGGCAGCTTACGCTATTTGATGTTAAAATTGATCCTGGTATAAAGGATAGTGAGGGCAACGAGTGTCCACGACCACTTACTAAGAATTTAATGCGCAAGTGGTTAAGGAAAGTCAAATGGGAGAATCATAAACTAGAAAAGCGAGCCGTGGAAAAGGCTAAAGCTAAGGAGAGAAGAAAAGTGGCACGAGAAGCCAATATTGATTTAGGTCCTTCGAGAAAATCTTTGAAAAAAATGAAATCTGAGAAGCCTAAATTAAATATAGGAGTTATTTTTGATTTAAGTTTTGAAGATCTAATGATAGAGAAGGACAGATTTAAAGTTATTAAACAGTTATTAAGATGTTACTCAGTAAATAGAAGAACAGAGAAACCGTTGCAGCTGCATGTTACTAATTTAGGAAAAAAATCTGAAAATGACTTCTCTCGTCACAATGGCTATCAAAACTGGGATGTAAGTTCTGTTTTTAGATAATAACACGAGACACTTTTAAATCCCTTATATGTACAGTGTCCAAGTATTTTCACAATGTATTAAAAGATTTGATGTTCCAGTATTTATCAAATAGTCAATCTATATTTTCTATACATATTATAAAATTAAGTCTTTTTCTCCATACTTCTTTTAAACCACCTGGTTTTATACGGTTTTCACTTATGGAAAGAGTGATAAAAGGGTAAGGTTTGTGTATATAATTTGCAGAGAAAATTATAAACTGTGGTTGATTTGTTAGTTTGTATATAGAGCCTGTTTGCATATTATTATCCTTTGTAGCATATGTAAGTTATTTACAAATGTTACCCACCTTAATTGTCATGTAAATTATATGCTTTCATACATAGTTGTTATGAAATGCCCTAAAAGATAGCACATATATTACACAACTTATATTTTATAATAATTACAGATGAGTTTTCACTCGGAGTCATTTGTTGATATATTCCCAAGAGAAAAAATTGTATATTTAACTAGCGAATCTGACAATGTTATTGAAGAGTTCGGTGAAGACACATATTATGTTATTGGAGGTTTAGTTGATCACAATCAGCACAAGGTCAGATATAATGTCGTTTTATTGAAACATTGAAATATAGTATTTACAATTTTTATTTTTATTATGTTAATTTTAATAATTAAGTCTGGACAAGGCACTTATTACTTGAGGTATTATTATTATATTATAAGGCATTATTATTTTAATAATCTTTTATCATCTTGTGACAGTCTTGTGTGTATAAATTACACTACACCTGGGAAGCAATTGGAATGGATTAGACATTTTGTGTATAAGACTATCACATATTGGTATTGTAAATGCAGCATCCATCAAGTATTTTTGACAAAAAATGCAATTTTGTATAAACACTCCATAGGGTTTGTTCATTCTTCTGAGAGATTGAATAAAGAAATTTTAAAGAATAATGTTTTTTTTTTTCAGGGTATATGTTTCGAAAAAGCCAAGGAATTTAATATTAGACATGCTCAGTTGCCTTTAAGTAAATATGTGAGCATGAAAACAAGAAGAGTTTTGACCATTGATCATGGTAATTTGGAACTATTATTATCTATACTAATATTCTGGTATGATAATGTTAAGATTCCAAATAGGCACTACACTAAACCATATATATACCTATAAATGAAATTTTCCTTTTCAGTTTTTGAAATCATAGTGAAAATATGCGAAGGCAGACCATGGCAAGAAGTATTAATGAATGTTTTACCAGAAAGAAAAGGTGCGCAAGTATTTATCCCAGAAGATAATGTATCGTCAACTACAGATGTGTCAAATGATACATCTGTGTATCATTTGACACATTGACACAAATGTAATTTAAGAAAAGTTTATATTGGCCTCGCTATAATTTTCCTATAGGAGGGGTCAGAACAGAATTAGCTTGGATCCACTGTCTATCTTTTAAGTGTCTACTTTGATATTAGATACTGTAAAATAAAATTTTACAAAGTATGTATTAGTTAGGTGCTCTATAATTTCGTAATACAACTGTAAAAAAAATAGAGTCAGTTCAAGCGGCTGTGTTTATTTAAGTAAAAAGTTTTCTATCGTACAGGAATAAATTATTATATAACATTTTATTTTAAATAAATATATCTATTGAAATAGATTATGTTTTTTTAAGAAATTAACTACAAGTGGAGCTATTAACTCAGGGTTGTTTAAATGCACATGGTGAGTTCCTGGTACAAAGTGGCATTCAAATTTTTCATTGTTACTTTCGATCACCTCTCTCATGTCAACAGAAAATTGGTCTGATGCATAAGGAGAGTCAATTGCCTTAACATATAAAATAGGACACTTTAGTCTCTTCACCAATGCTTCTACGAATTTCTTGTCTTCAGGGTTGAATAATATATGCTTTAATCTAGGGTCTCGTGAGAAATAATACTTGTTTGGATCATTTTTCGAAGGCTTTGTTCCTCTCTTCTGTAAGTGTGGGACACTCTCTAAAGCGACAGATTTTCTCGTTCCCATGTGCCATGTGCTATTGATTTGTTCCAATGTGTAACACGGTGGTTCCTGTCCTAAACGAGATTCGTCTATTTGATGTTTGCGCAATGTGATCGGATATCTCTCCACTACGGCGTTTAAGTCGTAATCGTCAGCAATGAGACTGTCAATTGCTACATAGAAGTCCACATCGTCTGAGAACAAGCAGGCAAAACGGCAAGCTGCTATAGATCCCATTGAATGACATAATAAGGAGATTTTATCCCATTTAAAATGGTCTTTCATTTTAAGTATCACACTTGGAAGGTCCCATGCAAAATAATGCATACCTGAAAGTCATAAAAACATGAATGTAGAGCAATAATAATACGCATTTTAAAGACAATAGTATCAGATTTAGTTTAACAGACATGGCTAGGCTGATAAGTAAGATAAAGAACAGAGTCGGTACTTGGTTTCTAAAGGTCCTTTGACTTTTGGCCTTCACAATCTAAACATAATATAGGTATCTAATCATTGTAATTTGGAGAGCCAAAAAGCCAGCTAGGTATTTATATAAACAGTTTAAAAAGTTATTTGACACATACTTACCAGGAGGATACCAAGAAGACAAGCCATGTCCAGGGAAATCAATAGCTAATATTGGCCTATTGTTAGCAAGCATAGGTGCCAAAGGATCCCAAGTACCAGCATTGTCTTGCCAACCATGCAAAGCCAAAATGGGTCTCTCATTTTCATTTCCCCATAATTTTCCTGAAATGTGTCCCCATTTCACTGGAATTTGTATCTCTTTTACGGGTATCTGAAATGAAAAAAAAAAAAAAAAATCAAATGTTTAGAACACTAGGGGGACGTCAATAGGTTAAAAAAAAAATCGGTTGACAAACAGGAGAAAAGAACAGTGATTGAACTTGAACTGTTTATATATTGTTGCCGCCAGAAATGACTGCGGAACGCAGTGTGCCCTGCCACTACTTAATACAAAATGTTACTACTTTACACAGCTACATAACTTTAAAATCTAAATAATAAAAAGGAAAAAAACTAAATATTTGAAAAAAAAAAAAAAACCTATTCCATTAATTACCTACCTTTTATAAATGTCTTGTATAAAGAAAAAATAAAATAAATACCTAGGTATTAGGTACCTAAATACGTATTATTTATAACTATAATTCACCTACTAACCTGATTAGTATGCAGTCCCTTAAAGTGAACATTACACTTTTTCAAAGAAGTTATCGTTTGGGCAAATAAACGTTTTGCCATAGTTCAATACAAAATTAACTTTTATTAAATCGAATATTAAATTTTTTTAAATCTCTAATATATTCATTACAAACGTGAATTGTGAATTATATATTCTTAATTACATTGTAGAGATTTCACACTTTAACAAAATTATGAATTACGTGAATCCTGTCCATGTTCTTAGTTCTCTAAAATATAAAAGCGCGAAGCGTGTGTAATACACGGAAATATAACGTAAATGCCAGACAAGACGCAAGTCATTCATGTGACTAACACACACGCACACTGCACACACTTGTAACATCCGACTCTATCGAGTCAAGGTTAAAAGTCGATATTCATAGAACAACTCAATGTGGCAAATTATACCTTTCTTGATAGATAAGCATTCAATTCGTTGTAAGTATGTTATCTAAAGTAAAGTAAGTAAGAAATAAATAAAAATGTATGCGATTACGTCACAAATTATAATATAGAAGTAAAGATAGAGATGATGCAACCAGCAGCGTCATGCGCATAAGTAGGTATTGTAATTCAGTCAGACAGTCACACCTTACTGACCTACTTTTGTATTTTCTCTGACTAGTGCTTATTCATAATAGAATAAATTCACAGTGATTACTTACTATATCTACAATACGAACTAACGAATAAACTGATTGTGTCTGCTATTATATATTTATGTTTTGAAATCTTCGTACATCCCTCTGTATGTAAACTGCGCAACTGAATTTAATGCGGTTTTCACCATCAGTTAGATAACTTTTCACTGAAGGCATGTATATATCATAAAACCTAATTGAGTTTTTATGTGATTAGAAAAAAAAACTATATTTTACAACCAATTCAACGTAATCGTTTGACGGACTTTGAATTCTTATAATTGACTTGGTAGATAATAAAAACTCTATTTTGTCTGCTCAAAGTTCAAATCTGATAAGATACGCGATGAATATTATAATGAGAATAATTTATTGATGGAGTAAATACCGGCTTACTACTTATCTTGCGCTATCTACAAAGGATCAACTGGGTTGTACTATGCTAAATAATGTAATACGCAAAACTAAATTCATAAGTAGGTAGGTACAATAGGTCTTTCTATTACTCTATTTATGCGTAATTGCATTAATGGCATTCGCCTCCTGCAACCTTAGGAGTTCAATTGATTGAACTATTGAGACTTTTTAGTCTCAGTCGTCAATCGTCATCAGATATTTTCTCAGATGTTATATTTTTCATTTTTCAACGCCGATAAAGTCGCGGGGACCAGCTAGTTATAACAAAAGACCAATCAAGTAGTTAATAGTTATGATAGTAAATCAGAACCTATATTTATAATTTGTATAATTTGTTTTATTATGATAAAAAAAATTATACTAAATTATATTTCCGTTTAGTTTGCGTTATAGTTTGAAAAAAAGGAAAAGGAAATAGACGGAAAGGCACGGGCGAATGAAAATACTGAATATACTTACCGCTTTTTAATTGGTAATTTATTTCTTTTTTATAAAGTAAAATTTATAAACTAATGAGAATTTATTGCTTCGTTACATATAGGTACCTACTTACACATAGGTAGGTAACTACTAATTAAAAATGTCTTAAGCCTATGGTCTTATTTTACGCAAGCAGAATAATACCTACTTACTTAAAAATATCACAATAAAGTATATATATATATGATACATTGTCTTGATTTAAACGTTTAATAATTAAATTTAATTGAGAGGCTATATTGATTTTTAATTTCAACCATTTAGTTAACATTGACAACTTAATAAGTAGAGTTAATGATGTTTAGGTAAAGTCAGCTCATCATTTACTCTACAAAACTATTGGCCTTCAAAATAAAGGGGTATGGCAGGAATATATTACAAAAATCATTTTAAGCGTCTATGAATTACGTAAATACTAAAAAATTTTCAAGGTTTTTTAAAAATAAGGACCCATTTCCTGTTAACTTAACAAGAAGTAACCTGGTCTGGCCTCATCTGTTAATATTTTTTTAGTGCAAAGCTGGGGAACGGATGCCTATTTAAATAGGGTAGTTTTCATTTAAAGACGCTAAAGATTGTTTTTAACTAACCTATATAGTATGTGGTAAAAAAAGCAATTTTTATCTTACCTAAATAGTTACTAAGTAAAAGTGACTGAATTTCGCACATATTGCTTTTAAATATTAATTGACCGACTTCTCTTTTTATTAACATTCTTTTTTTAAGTGCCTTTTTAACATATACTTACTATCTAAATATTTTTCTTAATCATTTGCCTAGAGATTTCGTATGTCATTAATCAGCCTTTTTTGTTTAGTAGAGACTGACAATGTAATATGGCATATCGTTTCCAGTGTTTTCTTACTTAGTTATATTTTATTTTACATAGGTATAGAACTTTTCTCCCATTGTTTGGAAAGTACAAGTTAAACTTTGTAAAAATTGTAAGCACGCAACTACTACTTTCCGGGAGTAGGTATATGATCAGATCTTAATTATTATTGATTTATTGAGAAAACTTAATATGTACGAGTACTCATACTACCTATAGTTCATGATGCCTAAAGTAATCACTTACTTACTTTACACATACAATGTAATATTGTATATAAATGTAGGTATATTTTAAGTCACTGATAAATGCATTTTAATAATAAAACACTAAACCGATTATAATCAAATTACTAATGGCGATACTTTTCACAGAGCAATATCGCTCGAAAGTGCTACACGTTTAAAGGTAATTAATCGACTTCATTGGTTAGTATCATACGACATAATCAGTTAGTACACAATTTGAAGCTCCGCTTATAAACAAAGCGCGGGAGGCAGACCGGGCTCGAGTAATCCCAGCCTTAGTGCGGCCAGTAACGGTCTAGCCTCGCAACCGCAGCGACCGTTCCAATCATCTAAATCTAGAGCCCAAAGTGCGGCGCCGCGCGCACGCGCTGCGCGTACAGACGCGGCTACACGGTGCGCTTCCGACGGCCGCACATACGCCGCCCATTGGAGTCCGCGCCACGCGAACGTACCCTCTGCCGTCACCATCTCTTGCCACCCGGACCCCGGTGACGGACACACCTCGTAGTAAGCCAGGAATCCCGGCACTGCCGTGTACGAACCCGGCTGACCGGGCCCTGAAGCGGCGGCGCCGGGTGCGCGTCCGGCGTGCGCGTGAACCAACGTGTATGTCCGGCCGTACGCCGGCACACCCATAACCACTTGCTGAGCCGGCACCACGCTCAGCCAGTACGCCAGGCTACCGTTCTGTACATTTACATTTTTATTAGGCTTCTAATAATTCTAAATAATGAAAATTATAAACAATTTTACTAGGCATTCATACAGGAAATCTTAAAGTCTAGCTTGGAACTAGATTTTACTTTTTTTGTGGTATTGTTAATCGATTGCAGCAGGCCTATTAATCTCCATATAATCTCTTTGGCGCAATGGCTTGTGTGCTTGACGTGTTTATATAAAATATTTCTATTATAGGTAACTGAGGTAGACGTGGTGTACTTTACCAAATGAAAATTCTGTACACTACGGTACAACTAATATTGTTATTACAAGTGAAAATTTTTAATTAACTAATGCAGAAGTAATTCGTTTTACGTCTTCACAGTTCCGTATACGACAGTTTCGCAAAGCGCTCTAGAGAACACTGACTGAGGTCAATAGTGTGAATTAGCTCGGTTTGAACGATTCAAGATTTGGTCTATCTCACTTATAATAGAAGTATTTGGTTTAAATAACAACAAATGAAATTCCACTTACGAAGCTGCTGATTCCAGGCACATCGCTGTTCTCGAAAGAAATTAAGTAATTCGTTTTTCCCGTGTTCGAGGCGTAATAGTCGTTGGCAGCGACCGAAATCCAGTCGGCGGACAACGTCAGTACATAAGGCTCGTACGCCAAAGACGCTATCTCGGGATTCGCCGACACCATAACAGATATCTCATAGTTTTGATCGCGCAGAGTCCTTGAAAGGTCCGCAAGAAGTACGCTAAAATTGTCCCTGTCTGCCAGATGATTGGTTTCATCCTTGCACGGTGTCTGAAAAATTTGGAATCAATATAACAATCAATTTGCTTAATTGTTAGATATTTGTACCAATTACCTAAACAAACAAATCTATTTTTAAAATAGAGAACTTCCCAATTAATTTGTAATCTGAGCATACTCTGTTTTTTCATTTATTTCACGTTTACAAAGCAGATAAGTAATGGATGTTTTACTCAATGTTGAATAACAAAGAACATTGCTTCTAATAAATATTTGTAGTTATTATAGTTTCAGATATCCATTTTATTTGTTATTGTTAATTATATTTTATTTTTACATTAGTGTTGTACGTATATTAAAATAATTACTTAGTGACTTCATTTCAAAAATATTTAAAACAACCAATTGAAGTAATCATATTTTTATGATTAGAACACATATAATGGAATGGAAATAAGATCGTGTTAAGATAACTTTCCCATAAACTTTAGTCGAAGTTACAGTATTAAAAAGGGATTAAAATATAACTAATGTTTCACCAAGACCTAGCCATGTTGTATTTCATTAAACAAAGATTAGGAGGTGTACCTGTTTGCACACGGGATATTGCCAAGCAAGTTGCACACCATCAAAGTTCCAGGTCCTTAAAAATTTCAGGACTGAATTTATAAATATTTCTCTAGTCTTCGGATCCGCGGCCATTTTACTCCACTTGTCACCCTCGGAATCCTCTAAACCTCCGGCGCCAATGATCATCTTGACCCCTTTTTGTCGTAGCTCGGTTAGTTTACCGAAGAAATCTAAAAGTTTAATCGACATGACCAACTTGTTAAAGTAAAAAGGATTCAGAATGCTGTTATATTTATTTACTATCTGTGTCCCGCGGTTTCACCCACCGTTTATTCAACTATTCATTAATTATATTAGTTAGTATAATTTTATTATAATTGTAGATATAGATAATATAACTTCCGGGTATTCTTTAATATTTATGATTATTAAAAATGAAGTTGTACGAAAAGAACCATTTTTGTTCCTCTTATATTCTTCTATAATATAAAATTATTGCAGAATGGTGAACTTGAATATTGTGTGTGTGAAAACATGGGTGATGGAAGAAATTTATTAACAATCTTTTTATTTTTAATCTTTAATAAATTACTTAAAAATATATTTCTCGTCGAAAAATGTAATTTTACGGAAAACCATATCAAAATCCGTTGCGTGGTTTAATTAAAAGGAGTTAGCGGATATATATACTTACAGACAGACGCGGACAACTTCAAATTATACTATGTAAGGATATACTTATATAGATACACAAGTGAAAAATCGTAAGTTGTATCAAGTTTTTGTAATTTTGTAATTACGTTTATTAAATAAACTTACCGTTTTCAATATCTAACTCAGGATTTCCAGGCACCAGCTCATTGGAGGTAGAGTTTAGATGAGCCCAGGAGTACACTACGTGGGTACAACGCGATGCCTCCACTTGTTCTGGACCAAAGCGGCCTTCACCTTGTCTGATTACCAAATAATTTTTATTAAATACTAGACTGAACAAAGGGATACCATACCAGTGACCATAGCCCTAACCTCTTTTCATTATTTTATAATTTTCTCTATCAATATCGTCACATCAATTGGTGCCGTTAGCTTACCTATTTACATTTACTTTAAAAAATATTCATTAAAATTTCATAAGTACTTAAATAATAACAAACATTAATAAATAATATAAACTCAATAAGAAAGACATGTTTAACTCTACTATTATCAGCAGCGCAATTGCAGCTCCTGTGGCGTTACTTTTTTATAGGCGATCATAGCCAGTTACCACCAAGTGAACGGTCAGTCTGTCTGACGACCTTTACATAAAAAACTCGTTCTTATCCGCTACCTATAACAAAAAATACTTACCTATAATAAGCCCAATTAGTAAAATAGCAAGCCAATATTGGTTTATCATAGAAGTCTTCGCCTTGGTTGTTTTCTCCCGCAGTTATTCTAAGAAGGCCTTTGGTTTTGCACCGAGTTTTTGCAGGCAGGTCACAGTGGTTCTAGGTATTACATCACAGACATGATATTAATTTCTACAGTAAGTTTTTCTTCATATCTTTACATTCATTAATGCATTAGTGTTACTTACCTCATTCCAAAGTAAAGGCGACGGGCAATTCAGAGGCATGTATTGACCGTTGATGCACAAGTAATATTTGGCGCAATCTTTATCATCAGCTTTGAACGTAACGCCCGCACATGAAATACCTTCAAGTGTACCCTGCATAATATATAAAGACTTAGTTACAATTTTAGGCTAAATTGAGACTCAATTTTAACCACCAAGAAGGTATGTAGTGCCTGACCTGGTCGATGGTCGAACCAGGTCGAACTGGCCGGTCTTATTGAAAAATTATCGGGGAGGCCTATGTTCAGCAGTAGTCCGCTTAAATTATGAAGATATATATAAATTACTTACGCTATTTGTATTCATTGCAGGCTTAAAATGCATTTGTTGAGGTTCTGATGCGACTGAAGTTTCTGTCACGACGTCTGTTGCAGGTGTAGGTGCTTGTACTGTAATATTTTTTTTTGAGATTATGATGATTTATGATTAATTATGAATTTAGATTTAAGTAAGTAAGTCTATATGGCAATAAATCATTGTTACCAACTAGTTTTATTCTTCATTCCTTGTAAATTTATTACATATAATAAAATCGTAAACGAGCCGTGTCTGCACAGTAATTTTTTTTTCAATGAATAAACAATTTGTACATGTTGTAGTTATGTTTGGTCAAAAATAGTTTTTTTTATCTGTGCGTTTGTGCACGCTTATCATAGAAACGGCTTAACGGATTTGGATGAAGTTTGGCACACAGATAGTTTTAACATATATAATACTTTTCATCCTGGAAAAATATTAAGTTCCTGTGGGAATTTTTAAAAAACGAACTACAGCGCGTAAGAAATCGCGGCCATAGTTAGCAAATAATGTATTATTGTGGACTCACTTTCCATAAGTTGGCAGGGAGTAGGAGATGCGTGTCCTCGCAGTACATGGTTAATGTTTGCCAAGAGCGGGTAGTTTCCGCAACCGCAGTACCGTCCGGTGAAGTCATCGAGGTCCATAGCCCACACCATTCCGCCACCGAGTCCCATGGCGCGGACGTATTCCGCCTTGTGTCGTACCATGAAGTCGTCGTCGAATGAGACCCACTGGTCTTCCTTAGTGGCGTACGGGCCGATTCGACCGCCTGGATCGCGGTATACTTTCCACCCTTGCGCTCTTATACGCTCGCAGATCTATTCAAGATATTACAATTTGAAATTAGCTGCATTTCCCAGTCATTTGGGCACCCCGCCTGGCGACAGTAAGTAACCCCTAACATAAAACTACTGTGAAATAATAGCAAGTGTGCTGTTGTGTTTTGGGTAAGTGAGTAAGGAATGCCAGAGTCCATTCCCCTATCCCTTCGCAATCTCGTATCCTTGTGACTTTTCTTTATGAATCATATGATTTCTTCTTATATAAGTTTTCTTTTTATATATGAGCTTGTTATTAATTGTAACTGTATTATTTATTTTCATGTAGATTTTTAAAAGAATTAAAGATCTTGGAAAGACTTATGTTTTAATAAAATCTAATTATGTATTTTATAAAATGACCAAGTAATAGGTACCTCATAAAAAGCAAGAAATCCTCTCGCTCTGGTCTCGTCTCCGGCCTCGCCGCCAGCGTAAGTGGGCACTCCTAAGCCAGTACCAACGTTATCTTCTAAGGAGAAGGATTGTCCGTAGAAAGGCATGCCCAATACAAGCTTTTGCCTCGCTGCGCCTTTGTCGATCCAGTAGTGGACGGTAAAGTTCTATCCAGAAAAAAAAATCCAATTGTTTTTATTATCAAATCAAGATTGTACTTATAAAACTATTTCTTCATTATAATCATAATTATCAGCCTTCCTCTTGAGATCCGTTTCACGAAAGATATGTCTCGCCCATTCTCATTTCAGTTTACCGACTATTTGGATCAGTTAGCTGTATTTCAGATCTGCCGATCATTGTCATTTCCATAGTACGCCGAGAGGCTTGTAATTTGTGGACCAATCTCAAAACTGGTAATACGAACTCGTTATAGATCTTCTTACTAAGGCATTGGAGAAATTGACGATGAAAAGACGTGAACTTTTCCAAGTGTATACCACATTCGGAATGTACAAGTCACTAACTATTTCTTACCGTGTTAAAAGTGGCATGTTCATCGTTTTCGCTTGCATACATAGGTGCAACGTGGCCAGTCTTCTTGTCCCATTGGCCGTGATAATCGTACGTCATTAACGCGATCCAGTCCAGGTTATTTGACAGGGCGCTCACATCATACGCTAAAATACAACAATTGTAAAATAATTTATTAATAAATAGAAGGTAAAACAGCCTAGCAAATTTTTCTCTTTGGATTGTGAACCTTTTTTCTTTTCTAATCTATTGACGAGCTTTAGTTTTTTATCTTATCTTTAGCCTTTTTTTTATAAGAAAAATGGCATCTAATAATTTTTTCAATCTTTTTAAAATTATTGTAATTTGGACCAGTAAGTGTTACATAAGTATTTTACATTATATATCGTATGAGATCGTAGTTAACACTAGAATTTGTTAAAAATTAGTTAGGGATGATTTTTAATATAAAAATATCATTTAAAAAGGTCAAACCTAAGAATTAAAATAAACTCGGGAAAAAAATACTAATAGAAAAAAAAAATTACTACACAGGGAAGATAGTGCTTATTGAATGTTAATTCTTAGAAGGTGGTTATTACCAGCGTCGATGACTCGTTTGCTAGCTGAAACGGCGGCGGAAAGCAGAAGACCATGCGGCTTGAATGCTATTCGGAGTTCCTTCACTAGACTTGTGAAACCCTGCTTATCAGAACTTGGTCCTTTCTCACAGTTTACCTGAAATATATATTATAAATGGCTTACATGTCACATAATGGTCATTCAGAGTGACCTTGAGCTTGAGAATCCTAGAGGAAACTTGAGGATCCTTGAACAAACCAATCTTCAAGGATAATTCGGAGATCATTAGCGACATTGGTGAGTGAGTAAGAGAAGAACACATTCTCCTTCTTAACTCTTATCCTTTACCCTACCAAGGCCCACATAAAACACGGTAGAATAAAAAGTTGTTATTTTATGTGGTTATTCTTAGTGGAGTACCTATACTTAAATACATTTTATTCATTATACAAAGTGTATTTACTTACTTGCCAGCATCTAGGGTATTCCCAGTCGAGGTCCAGCCCGTCAAAGTTGTATTGCTTAATGAAGTCCACCGCGTGTACGATAAACTTCCTCCTAGCTGAAGGATTGTTCACTAGTCTAGAATATTTGTCTCCGGCCGAGTCGTTCCATCCACCCAGTCCGAGAACCACTTTAAGCCCTCGTTTCTTTAGGGCCACAACTTTTTCGAAAAACACTGGAAACAATAAATGTGGGTTAAATTTCTAACTAGGTACTTAATAGGAACTACAATAATGGACTGGCCTTGACACTCAGTACGTCTAGATTAGCTTGAAATCCGAACCGGGGATGTTGTGTTGACACGTTAAACACATTACCAACGGGCTTTTCAAATACAGTGCGCGACAAAAAGATAGGGGCAGGGTATAATCTGAATATACTTACTAATATTTATTTATTTCAAATCAAAATATATCTAACTATGAAAAAGCTTAATTAATTGATTTATATTCCGGACGTATTTAAGGTCTAAATATTCATATAAATTTATTTTCTGAAATAATACGAATTATGATGCGACAAAAAGATAGGGGCATTGAAAAAAATATATATTTATTTTTATTATTAAGCTATATTAAAAATGGGTACATTTTCCATTTATTCTAATAGTTTCAAATATTCTTTTTGGAATGTGATTATACAGTTTCTTAATATAATTTTGAGGTATTTGATGCCAGGCATCTATGATAGCCTTTTTCAGATCATTAAAACTGGAAAATTGTCTTGAATTTTCATAAACTTTTTTTGCAAGTCGTCCCCAAACATTCTCTATAATGTTTAGATCCGGAGATTTTGGGGGCCACTCCAACATTTTTATATTATGTTCATTGAACCAGGAGGAAACTACACTTGCCGTGTGTACTCTAGCATTGTCGTGTTGATAAATGAATTTACTTTCTGTCATAGATTTAGCATGCTTTAAAATAATATTATTTAGAATATTTATATAACTTTGTGCAATCATGGTTTTTGTCAAAAACTGTATATCTGTTTTCTTATTGAATCCAATCGCAGCCCAAATCATAATTGAAACTCCACCAGTATGACGACGTGAGAGAATTATCTCTTTCTTCCTTAAGTCATGATAATAATATGAATAACCATCAGGATCGTCCAAATTAATTTTTTTCTCTTCGAAAAAAAATAGTTTTTGCCATTCTTTTGACCATGACATGTACTTTTGGGCAAACTGTAACCGACCATTAATATGTTTGAATTTTAATGGAGGTTTTCTTTTTAATTTTCTTCTCGAAATTATGGGAGAAGCTTTAAGTAATCTTTGTACGTTTCGTACATTGGTCCGCACACCAGCTTCTTGGGCTATTGCCGATGCAGAAAGCATAGAATTAGAGGCAACCCTCAAAATCGCTCTCTCTTGGCGTTTGGAAAGTGTTCGTGGGCGGCCTGGCGACTTTTTGATACCATAATTCTCCTTATTTTTCACAAAATTATCAACATTAGGACTTCTTTTAATTCTTTTTGCTATTTCCCTATTGCTAAGACCTTCATTTTTTAAGGCAACAATTTGTCCTTTCTCCAAATCTGTTGATATCTTGCCTCGGCCCTAATGGGCCTAATGAAAAAAAAAAAAATTAAAAAAATACTAATACGTCACAACGAGTAAACTGTGAACACGCGTCCGTACGTGTAGCGTATCAAATAACAATTGTGCATCGCGAGTCCGTATGGTGCCTCTATCTTTTTGTCGCGTTACAGAATCATGAACGCATTGTTTACCTACATAAATTAAACAGATTAAGTTAAAATTACGTATCATACAAAACGTAACAACGATTACTTTAGTAAGAAAGCATTTATACGTATTATATTAAATTTTTAGATATTAATAATCAGTAAATTTTATTGCCTCTATCTTTTTGTCGTGGACGGTATGTACATAGAATAATCGCGAAGCGTCTTAGAGATGACATCAATAATTAATTTAGATTTGTAAGTTCGTAATATTGCCCTTAATAAAGTTATACGTCTTTGTAGAATTAGGTACAACTCAAAAGTAGTCCTAATATTAATTTACAGATGGCGCAAGTATAACCGCGCAAGTATAACACTGTAATATTATAGAATTATTATCTTGTATTTTAATCCAAGCAGGCAAGTTTCATTCAAATACGTATAGTCCAATGGATAAGACATGATTGGTTAACAAACATATGCAAAAAATATCACATAAAGTTTGCAATGCTTACTGTTCTCAACGTCGAGCCAAGTGTCATGGGGTTTTATAACGAGACTTTCGGTATCGAGGACGGCGAATGCGTACACGATGTGAGTGCATAGAGATGGATCTATATCGCTCGGGGTGAATTTTCCGGAGCCCGGCCTGGAACATATTAAAGAAAATATTAACAAATACTTTTTCACCTCTCCAGCACGAAAAGGGTGCTTTTGGTGCCTAAAAACTCGTAGAAAAAATCGATTTTTGCTGCCAGCGTGATTCGAAATTCGAATACAACCTTTTGGAATTATTCGGCACAGAAAAAACATGGTTCATTCAGAAACTCATTATGGCCTAGTGGTTTAACTCACGGGAATAACATTTTATTAAAATTTTAATTTTAATTTATTAAAATTTTAATTTTTAAATTTATTGGTATTTTTAAATCGTTATATTTAAAATAAATAATAGTAAAAACTAATATCCTTAAAAATATCATTTTTGGTTTTCATAAAAATGTCAACCAGTACAATTTCCGAATACAACATCTTAAAAATATAAACTTATAAAATGGCGGAAATCAAAATTTTTTCTGCATTATATCAATTGTACTGTTTTGATAAATATACTTTAAAAAATTTAGTGTGTCCAGCCAGCCATAGCCGACTAGAGTTGGCCCAGCTGTGAAGATAGTTGTCAACTCCAAAAGAGTTGCGAGAACAAGTTTCTAATGCTGAATATAGCTTTTTACCTATTACGCAAGTAAATAATGCGACCATTTCAGTTCCGAACAAACCTTTAATCTTACAAGTTGCAGTAATTTTACTTTCAACTTTTAATATTGTTAATTTAGTTGATTTTCTCAGCTAAAGATGACCTAGTAACGCTTTTCTCGCTGTTGAGGTGAAAAGTTGTATGTTTCACACGAGAGCAATTTTTTTTAGGTCTCGTGCCTTTAAATCACTCACTGCACCCAATAGTCTATAATTTTAGACTACTACGCTTGTTCGTGATTTAAAGTCGGCACTCGCAGCAAAAAACAATGTTGCTCTCGTCGAACAAATAACTATTTTATATGAAGATGATAGAAAGAGTGTTTAACTCAGATATTTTTTTGAAGATTCTACAATTTTTCAAAACATGGCCACCATTAAAAATCTATCTTTAATTATAGATGGATTTATTTTAAGTTACAATAGAAAGGTCATATGTACATTAATTCTGGGTGTATCGGGCTACACCTCGCCTAGACGGCCAACGACTCTAAGCGTCATAAGAAATCTGTGACTCTAGTGTGAATTTATAATGCCCGCACTCGCTAGCTAGAGTGTAAAATTTTTATATGGAAAATTGATAATTTGACATTACAATTTACAATTTTCTCTCTCAAACTCATACCAGAGCCACTGTATACGCCCTTAGCCTTCCAAGCATGGATAATGTGTTTAAATAATTTGATAAATGATTTTTACCTGTACCAAGCCCAGTTTGTGTAGTAGCATACAACTTTGTATCGTTCTTCGGGCGAAGCGACTGCGACTGGTCTCTTTGTGGTTTGCGTCGAAAGCATTTGTGTGGTTTGCGCGATCGGACGCGCGGTAGTTGTGGTCTTCTTGGTGTACCCTGGTCTCACTTCTATGTCGTCGAGATCGTCTATTTCGTTTGTAATAGCCGGTAGTACAATAGGTACCGGTCGCGGAGACTCTACATCGATGCGTGGGTTGAGTAGTTCTTTCTTAATCGCGTTCATCAGAGGATGCTTACCTTCTCCACATCTAAAAGCAATAAGTTTAAAATATGTAATTTAGAAAATAATATTTTTAACCTCGTAATCCTATTTCATAGACGACATTAGATGCAAAGAAAATTGATTGCGACAGTAAATTTTTATGAAAGAAAAGAATGAATATTAAGTCTTCGAACTTAAACTGAAATGCAACATATAAATTAATGGCGTATTTTAATATTTGAGATAATGTAACGCCCCTCGCTCGAATATGCTATTCTTTTATATTATTAATTGATTTATCTTAAAATATTACTAGATAAATATAATGTTTACCTGTTTCTGAAGTCGTCAAGATCTAAAGCCCAGACCATGGCACCTCCAAGTTTAAGAGATTTCAGGAAGTTAACTTTTGCCTTAATTATCTCAACGTTGTCATAGGAAACGAATTGATCGTCTTTGAACGCGATGGGACCCATACGAAGAGGATAAGGATCTTCTATGACTTGCCATTTACGATTTTTGATACGATCGCAGATCTAAAATCAAAGTTAGATTATTTTAAAGAAAGTCTAGTCACAACATTTTTACATACACATAGAAAACACCTAGAGTAGTGAATGTAGACAATTTTAAACACTGTTCCTTAGAATTTAAAGTTGGCATTCTAAGTAAATTTGTTAAAAATTTTTTTTTGTTAAATTTAATGTTAAATGTTAAGTCCAAATGTAACACAATGGAACAAAACAACCATTTGAATCAAAATTGTATACATTTATTTTATTTTATGATGGGTGGAAAGCAGCAGTGCAGGAACTCATAATGCCTTAATAGTATTAATTAAGGTTGGCAACGCACTTGCAGCATCTGTGGCGTTGCTTTGTTTTATGGTAACTGCTGGTAATTGGCGATGGTCGACCTGTCTAACGAACATTTACATAAAGAAAATCACTGAATGTCATAATGGTCAATTGATATTAGAAAATATTTGCACAGAAATGTGCAATTTGGTTTACCTGTAAGATATCTTTTTGCTTATTATGCCTTTTCAAGTTGTTAAAAGTTTGTTAACGATTTCCAAAAGTATAACAAGAGACAAGTCTTGCTAGTTACCTCATAGTAGGCCAGGAAGCCCTTAGCCCTCGTATACTCTCCAGGTTCGCCGCCCGCGATAGCCGGCCTGTTGAAAACCATTGCGTTGTCCCCAGAATATTTCAACGGTTCCTCTATTGTGAACGATTGTCCGTACAATGGAACACCCATCACTAGTTTAGATGACGGTGCACCCTTCGCCATCCAATAATGTATGGTGTAATTCTGAAAATTTACAGGTCTATCTTACAGGTCTATTAACATAAACTCGTACGGTGATGATGATAATGAGATTTTACTGTGTTTGGTCGACCTATTCATTCAATATATTGATAAATTCAATATATTGGTGTGAAATAATTTCAATAAAAATTAAATGACTATCTCTCCCGCGACTTGGTCAGTACCACAACCACGTTGACAGTGGCGTCCATTTTTTATATTTTTAGACGATCCATCGAAAACCTAACATTTTTATTATTAACTCAGGTAATAAGCTGAATTTCAACCAAATCCGTTTAGCAGTTTTTATGTAAAAAAGTAACAAACATATATCCATCCATCTATCCTTACAAACTTCCGCATTAATAATATTAATAGATTTAATATTAAAATAATATTAATATTAAAATTTTTGTCTAAGGATACTCACAGCATTAAAGTACGTGTTGTCATCGTAAGGGTAGTAGTATAAGGGAGCGACGTGTCCAACTTTCTTGTCCCAATGGCCGTGGTAATCATACGTCATGATCGCAATCCAGTCGAGGTAACGAGAAAGTACCGGGACGTCGTAGGCTTCGTCTATCACCTTCTTATTCGGAGACACAGCCGATGATAGCAAGAGGCCTTTGGGTTTTAATACTGCGTATAATTCTCGGATGAGGTCTGAGAAACCATCTTTGTCGGAATCTGGACCCTTTGTACAGTCGACCTGAAAAACAACATTGCATTATTCGAATATTTTTAATATAACTAAAAATAACAAGTATTAGTCTTAATAAAACGCAATAAAAATAAGGATTTGGAATTTTGGATGATTTGGATACTACTCAATATAAGGCATCTAAATTTTACTTTTACAACTTACTATATGTTCATAATATTCAGAGTATAGATTGTAAAGGATAAAACTTTTTGAATTACTTTAGTGATTCCCGTTATATGACAACACTTGTGTTAAAATGAAATGTTTTGTAAAAATTTCAAATCAATCCATCGGCTAGCTTTATAGTTTTTAGTACCATAGGTAGGTAGAAAACCACTCTTAAATGTTCTTATTCTCTATTGAAATACCAACCTGCCAACACTTTGGATATTCCCAATCCAGATCAAGACCGTCAAAGTTGTATTTTTTCAGGAATTGCACAGCGTGCTTCACAAACTTGGCTCGGGCCGAAGGACTGTTCACCAGTTTGGAGTACTTGTCGCCGGAAGAGTCGTTCCATCCACCGACTGCGAGGGACACTTTGATGCCATACCTCTTGTAATCTACAACTCGCTCATAGAAACCTAAAAAAATGACTATCAGTTATTAATTGTTCAATTATAATAGCTAAATTGTAATGACTAAGTTATAAGAAAAAGTTCATTTTACTTCATAATCTAAGTAATCAAATTAATAAGTACCTATATAATTTATACTTATGAGTAAATGTAACCGTTTCATGAATATAGTACTAATAATTTACTAGTTTTATGCATTATGTAAAAAATATCCAGCAAAGAATCCACTCGACTGTACTTTTTCGGAAAATTAAGAATCTTACTAATCAAGAATCTGACCAATTACGAATCTGTCGAATAGCGAAAGAATCATTTATATGAATTGCATGCTGTTTATTAGATAGGCTTGTGTATGTATTCTTAATAATTAGTCGCATATGTTTACCGCATTCAAGGGCTAATAAACTAAGAAATATTTTGTCATTTCAACGTAGACATAACGATATTGAAAGCTGATTTAAATTATAGTTTTTGTTCAGGTAATGACAAGTTTGATTTGAATTTAATTTTACACTTTTTTTTTTACTTTTCTTTACAGTTTAATCAAAGTGAACTCCGAATTGAACTAATGGGAATATACATATCTGTGGCATTATCTATCATCGACATTATGCTCTCCGTAATATTTTTTTCTGTATAAATTTTTAATGAAATAATAAATATAAAAAAATATAAAATAATAATAAAACACTTACGATTATCATAATCGGTCCATGTGTCGTGTGCAGTGATGAGGCCATCGTCCCCGAGAACGGCAAATCCGTATACAATATGCGTGCAAAGAGAGGGATCGATGTCTTCCGGGGAGTACTTGCCGATGCCGGGTCGGTACCATGCCCAGTTGGTGAAGTAGCACACCATTTTGTATCCAGCTGATGGAATTGATTAAATTATAAAAAAACCTATATATATATATTTAAATATTGACCCGATACCGACTTGGAATGGGTTTTTTAACGCTCTTTCTATTAGTGAAAGCCGCATTATAAAATCCGTTTAGTAGTTTTTGAGATCACCGTGAACATACACACAGACAGACAGACGCAGAGGGGGACTTTGTTTTATATGTATAATATGGATAGTGAAAAAAATGTAAGTTTCCATTTTGGTTACCTAACTTAAAGTAACGCTTAACATTTTAACGCCATAGTGCACTGTAGACCATGTCATGGAAATACCACCGAAGTAACACTATACCTAATTTCACATCAATTGAAACTTGGAAGTTAGTGAAATCCCCTAGTCAACTAGGAAATTAGCTGATGATCTTCAAACGCCTTAGCAGAACTTCATAAATTATAGCTAAGAACCATCTCGATAACGTTTGGGAGCTACGATGCCATAGACAGAAGTATAGCAATACAGAGACATAAACACACACAGCAAACTTATTAAACCCCGTTGTTGCGTCGGGCGTCGGGAGTTAAAAAATGTAGGTATGTTAGAACGTCACATGTAAAATTATTTTCCACTTAACTTTATACTATAAATAAAATTCCCAAAAAAATAGAGGATAAAATAAAATCTCACATTTTAGAAGACCAGGTCTCGTTTCTGGTAAATTGATGGGTGGACGATTCGTGACTTGTGGTTTTGTGGTCGGTTTCGGTCTCATTACAGTTTCGGTGGCAGTCGGTGTAGATATAATTGGTTTATCTTTCGTTTTACATTTCGCATTTTTAGGCCAATCACAAATTTGGATTTCCTGAAAAGATGTGGAATATGTGCAGTAGGATTATTGGTGCCTGGTTTCAATGGTACATTGTTAATATGTAAAAATAATAAGCTAGGTAATGTCTGACAATTAGAGACTAAATTTTTTTTCTATATAGGTAGCGGCTGCCGGGGTGGCCCGTTGCAAGATACTGTTTTCGTCCTGCTGTTTTCTTTTTTTTTTTTTTTTTAAGAATTAAACAATCTATTATTATGAAAAAATCATTAAATTCGGTTTAGGGGTTTAGAAGTTGGAAGAGATTTCTTACAAATAATATAGATTACATTAATTTTTTTCTGATAAAAGTAACAATAATACTTAAAAGAAAAATTAACTATGATTTTTTTCTTGACTAATTATATTACACTTAGCGTTTAGGTGATCTATGACTTCATGTCTCTTTTGCAGTTTAGCCTAACTAGGCGCTTAGCAACTAAATTACCTGATTCCAATGCAACCCTGGACTGCAGGCAAAATCTTCAAATTTGCCGAATAAACAGTGGCGATATCGCGTACAATCGTCAGGGAAAGTTGCATATTCTCCATTGTTACAATATTCTGTGAAAATAAATGTATTTATAGTTTAATATAGTATTTTTTTTCTAAATGATAAGTATCATGGAAATACCACCGAAATATAACAGTATAATACCAAATTTCAAATTAATCGAACATGTGTAAGTTAATGAAACTGAAATCCCTTTGTCAACTAGTAAATAGACTAAAGGTTTTCAATCGCCTGAACAGATCCCGATTACGTTAGCTTCAAAAAAAAAAAGTCATAAAAAAAAAACGGATAAAAATCGGCACATCCGTTTGGGAGTTACGATACCACAGTCAGATACACAAATAACAGACACGCGCGTCAAAATAGCCTAGGATAAGATGTAGGAGAGGGGCACGCACTGGTCTGCTGCACCAAGTGTTGCATGGTGTCTGCGAGCGCCGGCTCTGCGGCGTCTTCGTGGCGCGAGCAAGAAGCGGCGCCAGGGAAATCGCACGTGCCGCGTTCATAGCCCCACACGAGTCCCGGCGCACAGCTCTGCTCCACCATCTTGCCGTTCACACACACGTAGAACTTCTCGCAGCGCGCGTGCGGATGGTATGTGCCCGTGCGGCAACGCTGCAATATATTATTATGCTATTTTTTTAAACAAAAAAATAATAATACAATTACACTGGCACACAGCTTAAGTGCAATACAAACAAACTTATTCAAGTTTTTATCGTACACCAAAGTCATTGAAATATAATAAAAAGAGTTTGAATGAAAATAATACACTAGGAAACGAAATAATCGAAGCTCATTGGTCAAGTAATGTAAAGCGCATTAGCCAATAAGCGTCCATGGGTGATTTTTTTTATGGGAACTCGACTCCTGTGACAGTATAGTCAATTTAATAAAAAAAAATTACAATCTCAATACTAGGTTTAAAATTGATATTGAATTACATACTGGTACAACGCGACTCCACAAAATAAGTAATATAAATCTTTTATGGTTTATGTATTGTATATATACGAGTATACGATTTTATAATAAACTTTACCATGGCAGATGGTGTAGTTTTTACAGGTTTCTTCGAAGTTGGTCGAGTGTAAATCGGTTGCCTTGTAGTTGTCGTATCCATTACTGGAGCCTTCGTTGCACCAGGTTTTACTGTTGATTATAAATTATAAAGTAGACATTAGTTTTTCCATATTGTTTATGGTGGAAGTTATACTAATTTCTTGTTTCCCAAGCAATTTAATGTCGCCATGAGTCATTTAAGCTCTTTCATGACTAAGCATCATAAAATACCAGCGACCCGCCCCCGCCTTCGCACGGAGTTGATATTTTCAAAAATCCTTTCTTAGCGGATGGTTACGTTATAAAATAATAATTTCAGCTTTCTACACTTAGTAGTTTTGGCTGTGCGTTTTTGCTAAATTCGTTAGTCCAAACTAACGAATTTATAAGTTTTTTGATTTATATATTAATAACAAACTTATAAATAAACTAGCTGAACTCGACCACGTTGTGGCTCAGTCTTATATTAACTCGGCTGCCATAACAACTGCTAACTTCCACTTTAAATGTGACAGAGCGCTTCTCATTGGTGAGTTAGTTCTCCTCGCTTTCGGCAGATGGCGCCGTAAAAAAAAGCGTTATCGAGATTATATTATAAATAGATATGATCAATCCATGCAGCGGATTGCATATTGTGTAAAAATTTCAAGTCAATCCGTCAGCTAGTTTTCGAGTTTTTGAGTAATACACAAACCAACATATATTATAATTTTATATATTTATAATTTGATTGATATTGACCTATAATTGAACCTGATGCTGGTTAATGAGATTGAACTCTTCAAAGATTGAAACTCCCTTCCATATGTGTTTATGAGCTAATATAACCTAAATATTTATAAAGTTCGAGTGAATATCTTCTGGGTGAGCCCGCTCCATCATCGGCCTCGTCTTTGTTGCACGGTTAGATGCTGGCCAAGAACACACCGATTATTAATAATAATAAAAAAAAGAAAGGCTATTGTGTAACGACTAACCGTCGCACATGGCGAACTCGATCCAGTCGCAGCGATTAGTGCGCTTGTCCCAGTGCAGGCCTGGCGGGCAGAGCTGCTTGCGCCAGCGCCCGCCTACGCACAGCAGATACGAGTCGCATGAGCTCGCTGCCGCATGCGACGAGCTCGCCGAACACGGCCCGTCTTCCACTGCTACTGCAGACGAACCTTATAGAAATTCCAATAAATTTAAAGAAACAGATAATTACTTAATACAGAGTTTGAAATAGTAGGTGTGACCTAGATAGATCATTTGCATTGCGAGTGAATTTGAATAGCCCATTGATCAAGTGGGTAAGGTGCTCGCCTTAGCGCTCTGACTCAGGGGTCACGGATATGATTTCTGACAGGGCCAACATTAGAAATGAAATTTTCAAAGTAAGCTAGCCACCGACTCTGCGGTAGGTTGTGCCGCAGAGATAAGTTGTGTTGCGGTGAGTGAGTACGAGTAAAAAATGAAACAGCCCATTTCCGTATCCCTTCCTAAGCTTACATAACTTATCATGACCCTTATGGCGTTGCTTGAGTTAATAAGGCAATGGTACCATCAAGTGGACCGCCAGCCTGCTTTCATACAGAAAAAAATTTATATCTCGAGGACGAGTAGGTCTGATCAAAGATTAATGGATTCGTTTCCTTACCAGAGTCTACGGGTGGTTTGCTCGGTCTAGGCGGTACAGTGTGGGCTGGCACAGCGGTAGTAGAAGGCTTTGTGACACTGCCTGAAATTTATTTGAGGTTAACATTTCATTTTGATTAGATTCATGTTGTGAGAAGAAAAATATTCAAAAAAGGTCTATCGTTTCTGATATATTACTTTCACATTTTGCATATTTGGGCCAGTCGCAGTGCAGTTCAGTTTGACTCCAGTGAAGGCCTGGAGCACAATTTTGCAGTCGCCACATGACGCCATCACAATGCAGGTACGAATTACAGTTGCCGGAGACAGATCGATATTCGGATCCCGAACAACTCGTTCCTTCTAAACTTGCACCTGACATAATAAACAAAACAAGCTATAATTAAAAATTATAAACTAACCCGACCTTCTATTGAGTCCAAACATGCTATATCTGCTGTTAGTTGCTGAGAAGTTGGGTGTTGATGCTGAAGCATCAGGTCATCACGTCATGGAAATACCACTGAACTAAAAGTATGCCAAATTTCACATCAATTGAACATGTGGAAGTTAGTGAAATCTCTTCTAGGAATCTCAACTAGGAAATGAGCTGATGGTCAATATGGTAATCAACCAGCCGTTACCGCCGTTACCGAGTTTTGCGCTTAGCAATACATTTAGCGATTCATTTTCATTCATATAGACAGGATTCTGGTTAAAATTACTTAAATATATTTACCTGCCGAAGCACCACTCGACGTAGTCGTGGTTGGTTTAGTTGTAGTGGTTCTAGTTGTAGTCCTTGCCGTAGTCGTCGTTCTAGTCGTGGTTGTGGGTCTGGTCGTTGTGGACGGTAACGGGGGACGAGAAGTTATTGGTGCGAGAGTGCTGGTTGCTATACTCGCCTCGCTGGTTGGTTTTACTAAAATATTCGTAGCATAAAATTCACATTGCAAGCATACTACCACATATATATAATATACAATACAATAGTGAACATACAAACAAACAAAAACATGAGAACGTTAAACACCTACAAGACTTACTGAATAAAAAATTAAGTTATTAAAAATAATTAAATTTCATTGTGTACTGAAGTCCTAATTAAGTACATAAGATAACTGTACTATTGCCTACTTTCTTGTATTACAACAGATATATAAGATATTAACTATCAGGTTATTAATTAACAAAAAACTTTGTCGAATAGTTGATTAGTAACAATAATGACTTACTTGTGCACTTGGCGAAGGTGGGCCAGTCACAGCGGTTGAGAGCGGCGGCCCAGTGCAGGCCAGGCGCACAGCGTTGCTTGCGCCACTGTCCGCCTTCACACTGCAAGTACGAGTCGCATTCGCCCTCCACCGCGCGATACGAGCCCGACTTGCACGGTCCACTCACTACAATCGTTTATTATAGTCAGAGCCGCGGTTTGTAATCAATAAATATTTCTTAATGAAAATACAAGCAGTTATGTCTAAGTTGTGATCGAGAGAAGCCGCACACGTTAAAGATTTCGTATTATCTGTGGAATAATAGCGCACACTGTAAAATCGACGACACGTTTGGTCTAGTGGCTAGTAACCCTAGCTGTTAACCAAACGGTCGCGGGTTCGAATCCTGCTAGGGGCAAATGTATATGTGTTAACATTTTACCTTTGTACCTGAGTCATGGATGTTTTGTATTTATAATATGTATGTATTTACAAAAAAAAAAGTAATCTAATATGTATTATATCAACTGTCTGGTATCTATAATACAAGCATTAGTTGCTTACTGTGGAACTAGATGGTGCTGTGTGGAATGTGTGAAGATATTTATTTATTATTTAAAATCAAAATATAGCCGCGAATTATTAGTCGTGTCCACACCAGCCGCACGGGTTCGCGAGGCAGCCTCTCGGTTTTGGCTCAGCCCTGCCTTCGTGGGGCAGGTTGAACAAGAAGCTCTCAAACATTCAGAAATGGACAGCCATATATTGTTTTTTTTTAAACAAGCACGTTTTAAGAGTAAGACCCAGACTTTGGTAGATTAAAAAAACTTTGTGAGCGTCGCAATCAATGCGGTGATAATTTTCCGTATATATTTTCAAACGTTAACTTGAATTGGCTACGGATAAAGACGTACAGATATTATAATATTATAATAAATTACCAGCGCTAGGTTTAGTGGATGTTGTGGTAGGTTTGCGTGTGGTCGTTGTGGTAGTGGCGGCCGATGTCCACCAGGTCTGTGTGGTAGAGGTTGTAGAGGGTGTCGTCCAGCTGGGCCACGTGGTTGATGTGTGGTGCTCGTGGCCGTGGCTGCCGTGGTCTCCACTACCACCTGAACCTACAATGTTACATACCGAACAACCTTTATACATTGAGGAGAAGAACATAATTATGTGTATTTGGAGAGTGTATACTGTACAAGTATAGGTATACTGGGAAAATGTCTGGTTACCGTCCGATATAGCTGTGGTAGTGGTGGGTGGAGCTGGTGTGGCTGGTTCGGGCGGTCGTTCGCAGGCAGTAGTTGGCGGTGGAGGTACCGCGCGACCTAGGGCGCGTCCTGCAGCCCGCAATAGCGGCGATGGCTCCGCGCAACAACGGTTGCTGAAGTCATCTAAATCGATCGCCCACGCCGTCACTCCTCCCAAACCTTGCCCAATGGCCCATTTAACCTGAAAGGAGAGACTTAATTGTATATATTTTCATTTGTACCTATGTATTTTTATTTTTATTTGTATTATTTTTCTATGTATTTGTGTGTATCATGTTTAATGTTTTCTATCTATCTATCCATGATTTTTGTATGGGGATCAGGCCATCAGTTTATTTTCGTTTTAACGGTTGAAACTTGTACCATTAGTTAAGAAGAAATAATAGATTTTACTGGGAATATATCGTGTCATTTAGTAATGGGTTTATTTTTTTTTCTTATTTTTATTTCAAGGTCGATAGACAGGATACTTTTGAGTCTTACCTTTTCAGTGATAGATTTGGGATCGTCGTAGCCCACCCATTGGTTGTCTGAATACGCATACGGCCCAGCATTCTCCTGCTTGCCAGTCTTCCAACGTAAATTCTTTACTGAAGAATGAACATGAATTGATTGTAAATTTTCTCTCGGTATAGTTGTAGTGACTTCGTGCAAAGAGACGGAAATGTGTTACAGGAAATCGGGGAAGCGTGCCCTATTTGATTTGACAAATGAGCGCTCGCACGGACGTCATCGTCCTAAAGTGAACTCAGTCGATGAAGTAGTAATGTAATGTAATGCAAACGTAATATGGAAATACTACGTATGCAATAATAAATCCCTAATATTTTGGTAAACCGTAGGTGAACTAAACAGCCACATTATGATCTTATATTTGTAGTATTTCGATGTCTTACATAATCACGTAATAATTTTATTTAATGGTTAATAGACGACACCACCATTTAAAGCAAGAATAAGGTGTATTTTTTTGTTGAAAATACTAACCTCTGTAACAAATCTCATAATAGGCTAACATGCCCGGTTGTTTAGTAAATTCGCCAGGTTCCCCAGGACCTGCTGCCGGGGTCCCGGGTCCACTTCTTCCGTCTACACCAGTCAACCTAAACGATTGTCCATAGAAAGACAGCCCAAGAAGTAACTTTTTAGGGTCAGCCCCGCCTTTCAGGAGTGCTTTGATTGCATATTCCTGAAATCATATATATATATATAAATACCGTTTTAGTTTTGTAGACTTTTAATATTATTAAAAGTCTACAAAACTGAAATTAGAATTACTACTAATTTACTAGTTCTGTTATCTCAATACATTTTTAAACCATGACGTTTTTAAATAAAAACGATTACTTTTTTTCAATAAAATTTTCAATAAGATATAATGGGATTGGATACATATTGTAGCACAGAACTAACATAGATCCCGACAAGTGAAGGATCGCAACTAACTACACTATCCCGACGGTTACAGTAAAGGATACAGACTTGAAGTCCCGGAAACACTGTTTTAACACAGTCAATAAGTGAGCAGCCTGTCTGGCGATATAATTTCCTTACAGAAGACTGTTTTTAACAAGTACAGCATGTATTCTGTTTTGTTTGTGACGCCTGTAAAGCTATCAGGGTCAAATGGACAGAATCACAATTTTTATTAATTTTTTAACCAAAAAATAGAAATACTGCTAGGGTTTTAATTAAGATAGCAGTCTACTTTCACAAATTTGGGAATCGAGACTATATAACTGAGAGTTTAAATACAAAGAATTTAGTGATCAATTAGTGCTGCCAATATAGTACAGAAAATTATTATTGGAAAAATTATTAAAAATTGTTAGGGTAGGTATTTCAAATTCAATGACTTACAATGGAATAATTAGGTAAAGTGTCCTTTGAAGAGGGTATGAGTGGAGTGTGATGGGCGGTGGTCCTCTCCCAACCGCCATGGTAGTCGTATGTCATGGTGCTGAGAAAATCTGCGGCTTGCGACAAGGCAGGCAGGTCGTAAGCCGCTTCAATAACTTCTTTGTAACCAGACAGTGCAACGCCAAGTTCCATTCCCGCACTATGTAATGCTCTTGATACTTCCTAGTAACAAAATATACAAAATCTAGTGTTATGATTAACTCAAAATATGTTTTATAAACTAGAAAACTGTTTTACAGTCTCTATATTTACCTGAACAAGTTTAGCGTAGTTCGCCTTATCGGAAACGGCACCCTTCTTGCAGTTGCTTTGCCAGCAGACGGGATAGTTCCAATCCAGATGTAAGCCTTGGAAATTGTTGGTGCGAAGGAACGCAACGAGTTTCTCTGTAAATTTAGTTCTAGCGGCACCAGAAGAGACGAGTCTGGAGTACTTATCGCCAGCCGAATCTGTCCATCCTCCCAACCCAAGAAGCACTTTTACATCTTTGAGTGATGTTACACGTTCATAAAGATCTGAAATGATATTTCGTTATTGGTAGGGTTGTTTACCATCCCACAATCATACTTATACATACCTACAGGCAGAAAGACACAGCGAGGACCTTTGTTTTATATTAATATGTAAGGATTTGCGTAAAATGTGAGTGCAATTGGTACAATTGAGTTCTTAATCAATATTATTAATAATAATAGCGTAGAAACAAATATTATTTGTTTATTAAAATTATCTAATAAATATATTTTGTATACTTACTTAGTATGAACTATCTTTAATAGATACCCTAACCTAGGCGTTCTGTGAGTTAATAGTTAGTGTCCACTTGTCAAAAGAATAATCTCTTAGTCGAATTGCAAAGTAAGAAAGCTTACTGTTAGTGACATCAGCCCAGGGGTCAAACTCCTTAGCTATTAGCTCGTCGGGTGAGAGGGAAGCGTACGCGTACACTATGTGGGTACAGAGACGAGTATCGACATTTTCCGGTACAAACTTGCCATCACCGCGACGGTAGAATGCCCAACTTGTCATGTAGCAGACTACGCGTTTGTCGTTGTCTTTATCTAAAAAAAAAAAAGTATATTTTAAATATATATAGAGCCGTGCGTCTGAATATCCAATTGAATTTCGGACCACGCGCTTTAAAACATCCTTTATAATGCGCAATGCCAAGGATTGGAACTCCCTGCCGGCATTGGCATTTGGCCTGGGTGAGCTCGATCCATCGTCGGCCTCGTCTTTGCTGCACGGTTATATGCTGGCCAAGAGAAAACCTATTATTATTAAAAAAAAAGACTTACTTTTCTTAATATCCAATGAATACGGATCTACGAATTTCACTGTTTCTGGATTCGTCATTAACGGAATACTCCACTACAACAGAAAAATTAATCATAATAAAAAATATGCAAAATGATTCTTTTATAGTCTATCTTCAATAAGGTGAAAATGAAATTGATACCTCAAAATCGGTTTCATATGCTTCGGGAAGAAACCGTGCAGCATCCATTACGCTTATTCTAAGGCTTTGTCCGGGTATACATTTTGCCACATCTTGATGACTGTGAATTAGAAATCAGATTATATTGAATTCAGACTTTTCAGCTACTTACTCTTACAGCAGAGATTATATAAATTCTATTATAATATTCAAACTTGATTATAAGGTTCCATTTTAAGGTATAAAAAACTAGCAAAAAGTAGAAAATGTTAAATCTAACCCACAAAATCCTGTAGACGGGTCATAAAGTCGATCTTCTTCACAAATCATTCTATAGCTGATTCCACCAGAGCAGAAATGGAAGTGTGCACATGATTCCGGATCAGAAGCCAAATAGGGTCCAACAGCATCACACGACCCTATCTTCAGAGACGACTGATCAGACTGTATTGAATCACCTGCAAAATATTTTTGTTTCAGTATTCTCATACTTGTATTTTTTATATACAAGTATATAAAGCTGGGACATCGCGTGCAACAGCTACCTTTTTATAAAGTTACGCCGACGAAGTCACGTGTAACAGCTATTTAGAATTAAGACTAACCATTAAGACTTGTAGCAATAACACTCAGTAATGGGAACTGTGGTCCACATAGACCCCGGAAGTCATCCATGTCTATGGACCAAGCTGCTGCTCCGGCCAAACCAGAGCTAAGAACGAATTTCATCTGCAATTGTAAGTGATTCAATAATTTTGGTTGTGGTTAAATAGTTCCAAAAGCAATAAAAGGACAATTTTATTACCTTTTCCGAAACGGTAGAAGGAGTGTCGTATGCGACCCATTGGTCGCCGAATATTGCGTACGAATTACCATTTTCGTCAACACCACTTGTTCCTTTACCTTCCCGTTCGGCCATGCAAATCTAAGGAAACATTTAGATACATGCGTCTATGAATTAGGTCAAAAGTTAAAAACCAAAAAACATAAAATATTTTTAAAGGTTTTTTTAAAAATAAAGACACCCATAATTCATTTCCCGTGTGGTGACTTACTTCAAAATATGCGAGCGATCCTTTCGTTTGCGTGTAAAGGCCTTCTTCGCCCCAGTCACTGACGAGGGCACCAGGTGCGGGCAAAGTAGAAGGTGCAAGGGTGTAGCTCCGGCCAAACAAGGGTACTCCGAGTACTAGTTTCTCGGCTGACATGCCGTGTCGTAATATGAATCCTACTATAAATTCCTGGGGAGTAACAAAATTTGGTCTGATTAATTGTCTGCTATTAACCTTCTTTGTCATCAGATTTTTTTAGTATAAATGGTATATTCGAATTGATAATATACATACATATAAGAAATACTCAAAGAAAATATTATTCTTAACAGTCGTAACGTACATGTATTCACGTAAAACACACGGCCGTATCCACGACACAGCTAGACCCCTTTTTTTGTTTGGCGTTTGCGGAACCTTCAATATTAACTTGAACTTGAACACTCATAAATAAACCCATCATAAACGCTATGCTGATTTTCTTCCTTACTTTTTTTCTTTTTGATTTTACTTATATCACTTTTTTCATCAGTAGGTACCTCTGCGACTTCTCAATCCTAATAGGCATCCGGTTTTAGTCATACACTCAAATAGAAAAAGAGTAAACATAACAAGCTTAAATAACATACAATATTTTCATATCTCTGATCGCGGGAGGCCGCCCCCGGATCTCGATGCAGAGCGCTATGTTGCACTGCTTTCGATGGGGCTTCATCTCGTTTGCCGTGTGTAATGTCCCATGCTTGCAGCACGACGTAGTCTGCTGCCCCACTCAATGCCCTCAAATCGTAACCATCTTCTATTTGGTACCTAATACGATATAATGTTAGTATTCAAATAGAATGTTACAATATAGTATAGTATATTGTCGATTTAAGGCACAATTTTTCCTGGATTGCTTAGAACTTTCTAAATGTCTTAAATTATATTGAGAAATAATACATAAAACAGGGATTTATTCAAAAGAAGATCTCAAAGAATTCTTTTCTAAAAAAATTACATGTCAGTCGTTGGACTGCACGTCAGAAGTGAAAACTAAGCTTCACAAAAAAAAACTAAATTATTAGTCAGAGGTTGATTAATTGAACCACATTGATCCTTGTTATCATATCTAGTAAGTTTACTTTCATATGTAGTTGTCTGCTTAGTACTTATATACAGAGGTATCGATTACTGTAAGAATTCGCGAGTACAATGATTTTTTCCCATCTCAAAAATTGATTTCTTTTTAAGAATTTTTTAATTAATATCAGCGCCATCTCTGTTCTCATTGATGTATTATTTAAATTCAAAATTCAATTACTTTGAAGGGGCAATATCTGCGGTAGCGAAAATATACGGTTACAATAACAAGTCGTGAGTTCAATGGTTTTTTCCCATCTCAAAAATGCCCAACGCACCTAAAGAAGTTTTCACTTCAAAAATTGACAAGACTATTATGTGTGTTGAGCGACAGAAGATAATTTATTTATCCTACTTGTTATTTTCATATGAAAATGTATTATATCTGACCTGAAGGGAGGTAATACAGTGGAAATCAGGAATCCATACGATGAAAACTTTTCTCGAAGCTCATAGAGCAGTGAAGTTAACATTTCTTTATCTTTGTCACTCTTTTCACCTGTAACAATGAAAACAATCAGTGCTCAATTCGTCGATTGGTTTCCTTCCCGAAGTTGGCTCTACCTATTGTAACTGTATGTCTCAAGTAAATGTATTAGTCCACAATTCGAGAGTTGAATTTCAAATTGTTTGTGGGGTGGGTACAACGTGGACATTAGACATAACTTTCGTCTTGTCCATATTCATCTTAAGGTCCACTCTTTGGGAAACTCGATTGAGGCTATCGAGCATCGAGTTGATGGTTATTAACAACAGATAATAAAATACGTGTAGTTATCTAGTTACCTGCATAAACCCAATGTAGATCGAGCCCGTCAAAATTATGCTCTTGGAGGAATTTTATTGCACTGTTTATGAAATAACTTCTACGCTGCGGTTCTTGTACCATTTCACTAAACAGACGCTCAGTACCATCGCCTCCCACACTGATTAGAACTTTCATACCAGGAAAACGGTGCTTCAAACCAGTCGCAATACGGTAACCACCTGAAAAGTTCAAAAATAATAAGCTTAGCGCAACATTTTTTTATTATTACTATAAGCTTTTAGCATTTTGTATTTAAATGAAAGTATATGAAGATGAAATTGTATAACATGTTTTGTACACTGAGAAAACAAAATTATTATCTCCTTACCTTTTATTACGTCGTAATCTTCATTAGCAGCCGTGACAGCATATGTGTGTGGGTGCATAACAGCAAACGCATAATGGAGATGTGTGCAAGATTTCGGAACTAAACCAGCTGTAAAAGCCAGAGGTGGAGAGCGGTACGCTGCCCAAGACTCCATGTAGCATACGACTAAACGCTGGCTAACTGGATCATTGGATGTTTGTTGCATCTCTATCAAAATAAATAAAAGGTAAAATGATTTATTCTTAAATTAGAAAAACTTATACTTAGGAAATCTTTGAGAATAAAGTTTCCTTCTCTGGGGTTAGAATGATCGCTTCATCCCTACGATTACGACGAAAAAATGGAGATGGCTGTATTACTACGACATCTATCCCCATTTTTTAAATTATTTTTTCGAAGTAAACAGGAATAATTGTACATTAACAGTATTATTTATGTGATAAATATATCTCAAAATTGGACAAGTATCTTTATATTAATTTTATATATTAGGTACTAGTATCCATATTTACCTTGTAGGTTTGCATTTCCTTGGTGTAATCTTTCGTCGTTTTTCTCGCCACTGTAATTAAGTTGTCCATTTAACATTAAATTTAGTTGTGATAAAGAAAATGAAATTCTCATTGTTACTCATGAAACAAGAACTAATTTAAATTACTCACTTGTTAAGATAATCGGCAGCTCCGTAATACAGTCTGAGATTTTCAACAATTTGTTCTTTTTCATTTTCCTAAAGAAAAAAAAAATGATTTTTTTAAATTAAATTAATTTTAAGTTATAAATAAATATTCATGATAATTAAACAATTTTGAAATTGCACTTGTGCTGTTTTTGGTGAGTGAGTAATTGATATCAGATTTCATTCCTCTATTTCTTTATGTTATCAAAGTCGGCAAAGTAATTGTAGAGTTGCAGACCCTATAGTGTTGCTAGACTAGACCTTATAGAGATACTATGTCCTCTGTCATATTTTCTGTGGTAGCTCTTTCTACCAGTCAATCAATCCAATTTAAAATGATATTTTGAAACTGACAACTTACCAATATCAATTTGTAAGAATCTTCGTTTATGAGAGATATTGGTCTCCTCTCCACGGCGTCGCGCAGCGGGAGTCTTTTGTCTCCTTCATCGCGAAGGCTTCTGTTTTTTTTTAATAAAATTGAATCAGTATTTAAAATTGTATCCTTTCTTTAAATTGAAAATATTGTTATATGTTATGAACCGCTTTATGAAGTTGTTTACTTTGCCAGAGTATATTCATTGATGTTTAAAATTAACCTTTTAGAACTTGTCGGTGTTTGACACCATTATCATATATTTTCTTATCGCTACTGTATGGGAAATCAGGTTTTGCATTATCATAGAAAAGATACAAATGAACTGTCTTAGAGACAATAGAACTTATTTTATTTGTATATCTTTATACAAACAAATAAAACTGACTAACAATTTCAACTAAAAATATTTTTAATATAAAGCCCGTCACAAACGTAGCTATAATATATATTAATATACCGTGCTGTAATATATATTACAGTATACGTTGGTGACGTCATAGAAATACGAGTACCTATATATTATAACTGCGTGTGTGGTCACTCCAATATTTGTATAGAAAATATATCGTAATATGCCTTGCTATAATTTATATTAATGTATATTATGGCTACGTGTGTGACGGGCTTTAGTAAGTTCTTCCATATAATATCTTCCATATGATCAATATATTTAAAATAAGTAAGATATATTTTACATAATAAGGTAGTGATTTATTTTACATGGCTGATACCTAAACTTTATTTTTTATTTTAATTTTATTCAAAATTTTGATTTATTTAAAATAAAATGAAATGACTAATAAATTTTATGAATGCAATTAAATGTTCCGATTAGTCCGCGGAAGAAATCCGAGAAGTCGAAACTACATAATAAATTAAAATTTTACACGCTTTAAATAAGAAAGGACTGGATCTCTGCTTAATGATAATAAATAACAAACGCTGTATCAATTACTGTATTCAATTTTTTGTTTAAATAAAATTAAAAACTATAACGGCATATGCAAGTAAAAAAAACATTCCGATTTTTACCTTAGTGGTATACTCTCGACAGAAGACCTAATAGGTGTAGATATTGCTTCATGTTGTGGTACAGTTTCGACAGCACTTCTTAGAAAAGATTTTGTGTCGAAATGGGGAGATGCCACCACACTATTGTACAGCAATAGTGAACACTGCAACAGAGAAAAATTATCACATTCTTCATCATAAGCTGCCAATAAACGCCTAATCCTGAACAGAATTGAAGATCTCTTCAAAGAATCCAGTGGACGATTTATTACAGTCATAATTATGGCGTCGGGTCACTTCAAAGTGATCCACATTGTGCCCATTGGTCGAGTGGTTAAGGCCTTAGAGCTCTGACTCAGGGGTCCCGGGTTTGATTCCCGGTAGGGCCAACTTTGGAAATAAACTTACATATAAAAAAGTGATGGATAAATCAGCGTAGTTTACTCCCAGAATTGATCCATTGATTCATTCCCAATCGATTGCAGTTCCACGTGCTTTGTGACCTACCACAGCTGTGGCTTTGTTCCTATGAATTTTGCCCCCCAAGGATTTTTTAGTCTCTTTAAATCGGGGCTTTGGCTAATCACCTTTTTTTACGCTAGGAAATGCGTTACGCATACACACACCGTCCGGGGGGAAGGTGCGGTTATGTGGGACTGCCCTCCCTCTAATGAGGGAGTTATACCCACTAAAACCTAGCGGCGGTCTTCCTCGGCAATCAAGCAGGATCCTGACTTAAGGTAGTCTTATACCTACATATTATTGTAATTTTAGACATTCAATCTGACTCTTTATTTATCTTCGTGAAACTCGATTTATACATATCGTCTTACGAATAAAATCTATTTGTCGACTTCGTGAAGGCTATTGACCCCCTAAAACACAATAGGTCCTTTACCATTTAACACCGTCAACAGATATCGATTATAGTCTAAATAGAAGCCAGTACGAGACCGTTAAAAGATCTCAACAAAAAGACAGAATAAAAAACGAATGACAATCGTACACAATACATATAGGTAATGCCTGCTCTATTTGTTGCAAATTGGTACTTCAAAGTGACAACATTGAAACGAATTGATTTTAAATTCTATTTATTATAATTTCATTAGAATCAATTTAACATGGATCATTTTTTTATGTTAAATTAAACTAATGCTTGTTAATACGACCCGCTTCAACTAAGCACGTTATCGCGCATTCCATTAATGAAAAACTGAATCAAAATCCGTTGATAGTTTAGTAGAAGTTAGCGGAGAAACAGACAGAGGCCGACAGTGAACAGTCCCAACAGACACTACAGCGAATCAGATCAAGGTTACCATGTCATACCAAATTTCACATCAATCGAACATGTGGAAGTTAGTGAAATCCATTCGACAACTAGGAAATGGGCTGATGGTCTTTAAACGCCTGAACAGATCACCATAAAGCTAAGAACGATCAGCTTTCAAACAGAAAAAAACAGTGGCACTCCGGGAGTGCCGAAAGAAGTGAAAACTTTAACCATTACGTGTGTATTTTTTGAATCGTCAGGAAAGTACATACATACAGAGGTTTCGGTTACATTACGTTACATTAATACATTATCAAACAGGTCGCTAGTTTAAAAATGCCAACATGCATATGTATCTATGTACGTACATACACAATATAAATATGTATGTAGGTACTTATATACTTATATACAGAGGTGTCGGTTACGGTAACAGTGTCGCGAGTTCAATGATTTTTTCTCATCTCAAAAATGCCCAACGCGCCTAAAGAAGTTTTCACTTCAAAATACGTATCAAAATCGGTCAATCCGTTTAGGAGCTATGATTACACAGGACATACACAGATACACAGTATATTATTATAGAGGAATTTGTTCTGGTATTTTCAAAAGTAGCACAGTAACGCACCTTTGAAAAACAGCACATGTGCTGCTCTACAACAACCTGTGTAATTTACAGATGGTATGTTGCAAGTGATGATGCGTGGGGTGACCGCGGTCGCTGACCTATCGATCAAGTATCGCACTTGGACTCATCATTTACATAACTTGACAAGTCAAGATCAACATAAGACTGGTTTACGAAAGTTTATGTTTATTTTCGGTTTTAAAAGAAAAGAACTCGATGTCAACGGCCACATAGTTATTTGTTATGAAATAGCACGTAAATGTTAACTATAAAATGATTAAGTATTTACAATACCTACCTATTTGTTAGAAAAAAAAAATTAATAGCATTATTTATAAGTAAGTATATTGTAAAGAAAGACAGAGAGTATTTGTTATTTTTTACTTTCCAACGCGGATGAAGTCGCGGGCATCAAGTATGGCACAGAAAAATGGGTTTAATTAAACCTATATGTTTGTATATTGGATTCTTCCGTTTCTCTACCTCTTTCGCTATAACGGTGGTGGTCTCTGTAGCAATTGATAGACAAGTAGATCCGAACAAACAAAAAACTTTTAGTAAACCAACAATGATAACACCTGGTGTACTAAATATAAATGTATAAACTCATTACAGAGATGGCGTGATGACGATCATTAAGAGACATTAACTTCAATTAATTTATAATTCTTTGTTAGACGTTGAATAGTTTTAGGGCCTCTTTTACCAACTACAAGTAAAGTGTTGATTAGTTACTTTTAGAAACAATTTTATGTTTTATTAAATTATGCACTCGGTTTACTGCATCCTTCGATAGGCGAATTTTTTTATTATTTTCTTTTTAATATTTGGGACTTTTACCGTACTAACAAAGGTATATCAGCTCCATCATTCCCGGTGACCGGTGACTTTAAATGGCGGTTAGCCTACTTGACGAGTGCATAATTTAATAAAACATAAAATTATTTCTAAAAGTAACTAATCAACACTTTACTTGTAGTTGGTGAAAGAGGCCCTAAATCTAATAAATCAGTTTAAAATAGCTCTAGTACATTGACTTGTCTCATTTGGAAAACAAGATGATTTGCATAAAGGCAGATGAGGCAGGTAGCTGGGCCCGCTCTGGGGTCATCGTCATCACCATACAACAACCAGTTCCAGATATTTTCGCATGACATTTCGCCAACGATTAGGACACACAATTATACTTATTTTTTTATTTTATTTTTTTAAATGTTATAAATGTTTATTTTTGTATTCGAAACTTGAAACATAAAAATTTGTTTTTCGTTCTGCATCACAATAAATAAATTATTTTGTTCTGCAAATGTTATCTATAGTTATATTTTATATCTATAAATATTATAAAATAAAGTCGCTTTTCTATGTTCAAGTCGACAGACAGGCTGACGGCTGAGGCTTGATGGTAGGTGGCTAGCGTCGCCTATAACACAAGCTACGCCATAGGTGCCTGCATGTGCGCTGGCGACCATAGAAGGATTAAGGATAAGGATGGCCCTTAAAACTGACCGCGACTGTCTGTTTTTCCGCTAACTTATTTTAAACCACCCAACGGATTCTTCACTTTCTTCACTTAAGAAGACAGGGATAGATTTGTGTGTAAGTATAATTTAAGAAAAAATTGCAGGCAAGCCAAGATATAAAGATATGAAAAATTGAAATATAGTATGTGTTTAACCAAATAGCTGTTTCGAACCGTCACCTCGACTGTTATGCTCGAGGCACTAAGGTAAAAGATGGCACTATGAGAAGAGAAGAGAAGAGGAAAGAAGAAAAGAGAAGAGAAGAGAAGAGAATAGAAGAGAAGAGAAGAGAAGAGAAGAGAAGAGAAGAGAAGAGAAGAGAAGAGAAGAGAAGAGAAGAGAAGAGAAGAGAAGAGAAGAGAAGAGAAGAGAAGAGAAGAGAAGAGAAGAGAAGAGAAGAGAAGAGAAGAAGAAGCAAATACCTAATTGTGATAGTTAACAAAACGTGTGTGTAACCAGTCGGACAACAGTAAAGACCTAAAAATTAAGAAGTCTTTAAGAGAATTGGTTTGAGTAGACATCAAATTATGTTTGAAATAAGATCTCTAATTTACATCTTTAATAATAAATTTTTCCCCTGGTCTAACGGAAATAGTTTTAGTTTTAGGATAGGACAGCAAATATGAGTACCCATCACAAATTTTCCATTCTTTGAATTGAGATCAAAGGGGATATATATCCCCTTTGATTGTTATTTGTTGGTATCTTATATTTACTACTGACGGTTTGGAAGTAACCCAGGACTAGAACGAATCCTATGTTACGATTACGGGGCGTTTTTAGTAGGAAAGAAATTCCACTAAAACCTCCTAGTAACATTTTATGCAAGATTTTATCCACGTGAAAAATGTTGATATCTATATGTATAATAATACAAAATTGGTATGTAAAAGTGGGAAAATATTTAAAAATGAATAATTCCACTATACATACTAACTAGGAAACAAGACAAGGCTTCCATTTGTCAAGTACGTTGGAAGGCCGAAGGAACGATCTATACGAGTATCATGTCGCCAACTCATAAAGCGTGCATTGCATACTGTCTTCAAATTATTATTCCCTAGAGTCTACATGTAAATATCTCAGTAATTATTTTTATAAGCAGTATTTTAGTGTTTTTTTTTTAATACTACTCTGCACTATATCGATACCATTACTTAGCCACGAGCCGGCACGATAGGTAATGTTCCCGAACGATTTATGATCGTTAATGCCCCACTGCCCTACTCAAACAGGTGCATCGCAATTGACTTGCAGTGAGGCTTTATAAACATTGTTGACGTACTTACTTATTTATGTCGCGCATAATAAATGAACACACTTTTTCGGTTAAGTGAAATTCGGACCTGACCTCGTAGTTACTAAAGTAGCGAGGTATCTCTAATGTATCACTTCTTGTACAAATAATGGTTTATTTAAAGTTAGAAAAATTTAGATCCTTGTATATTTTTTGGTAGTAAACGTTTATATTTTTATAGTGTATATATACATATTATAAAATTAATTCGCTGTCTGCTGACTCTTTTAAACCACCCAACGGATTTAGATACGGTTTCCACTAATGGAAAGAGCGATAAACGAGGAATATTGTATCTCTAGTAACAGATTAGTTAGTTAATGATTCCTGTTTGATTGTAATATAATACCTGTATTATTAACATTTCTAAGTTATGCTATTTAATAACATACATGTAAGTTATAGTATGGTTATGATACATGTTAGGTGTGATATAAAAATTTTCAAAACTATTTTCTTCACAAGCTTAATATGAAAATGAGAATATTATCTATAGATACAAAATACACACAATTATTTAGGTACATAAAAATCTACCATTATTTCCACAGAAAATAAATAAATTAAAAATAAACATTTAAGAACAGGTGCAAAACTTTAAGAAAATATTTTTTTTTATTCCACTAGTTGTTATACATAAATAATGCATATTACTTAAAAATAACAATTATATAGTCAAGTGACTAAATTTATTTAATAAATTAATAAAATATATTATATATAAAAAAAAAATAACTCACCCAAATAATTTTGTCGAGCCCCATTACGGGGAAGTTTTGCCACAATTACTTACTGTCTTCAAAAAACTGATCTGGAAATAATTAAACAGTCTTTAATAATAGCACGATATTCTATAATTTTATGAATTGAATGTGGACTTGATTTTTAATTAGATATATTTTTACCTATAGTATATAAAAACTAAAGGATGACTTTAGATATATAGATTCAGTGGATAGGTGAACGCAGGTAGCACTGCGCTTGCGTCGCGTTTGGTATGAGCACTGAGCCGGTGCCATAAGTGTCTCCTAGTGTTAAATACTTTGGTGTCATCGTGTTCCGATTCTCAAACCCACGCTTACATGCTTACATGTTATTATGTATATCATGCGATTTTGGGACCGAATGTAAATATCTATCTATACATTTATATAAAATTCACGTGTCACAGTGTTTGTAATCAAACGCCTCCGAAACGGCTTGGCTAATTTTTATGAAATTTTTTGTGTATATTCGGTAGGTTTGAAAATAGGTCGTAAACTATTTTTTATACCCCTAAGTGATAAGGGTGGCCCACCCCAACAATTTGGCAAAACAACGGTTGACAGGTTAATATGCTTATTTATTTGGCTGCAATACTTCTTAGCTATATTTTAATATGGTTACTCAAAGTCGCATTTATAACGCGTTTTAAAAAATATTAAAAGTTTATCATGTACTTATTATCACTGTAGAGAAGGAAAGGACGCCCCCTTACAGAAGATCACCGTGAAATAATAGCACGTGTGCTGTTGTGTTTCGGTGAGTGAGTAAAAGATGCCAGAGCCCATTTCCTTATCCCTTCCCAATCCCTTGTCCTTAATTCTACTGTAGTTGGCAGCGCACTTGCAGCACCTATGGCATTGTTTGTGTTATAGACGACGGTAGCCACTCTTAGCCAGTCCAACGACCTCAACATAAAAAAGGAAATTGTCTTCAAAAAGAAAATATTAAAATATTGTTTAGATTAATGAAATATTATGTCGATGGTAGAACTTAGAACTCGTATTACTTAAATTAAGTTAAAGCGAGATCATTTGATCCTAAAATTAAACTACAGCCAGCCTACATAATTGTTTATGATATAGGTGAAATATATGATTTGATTTTTATATTTCACCTATATCATAAACAATGATGTAGGCTTTCATTTCATTTCATCAAAAAAATACAATACATACAATGAATCAAAACAACTCACTTTTGCATTAATCCTAACTATTATAATATAATGCGAAAGTGAGTTGGTTTGTTTATTACGGTTTCACGCCTTAACTACTCAACTGTTCATAATGAGATTTTTTATACACTTTATCAACAGTACAAAAAAGTAAGGGAAACTTTCATAAATGGATAGACGAAGTCGCGGGCAAAATCTCGTCCGTTTGGGTCAGTTTCATTCATATTGCGTGTCTAAAATCGTGTATTTTAGACAATAATAATTAATAAATGGCATCTATCGAGACACCACCTCGGGTCGCCATAACAATTAATTACTATGCCTAGTGCGTTCTTTCCTTCGCCGCCAGTGTCACATACGGCATTGTTTCCCGCCGCTTCGCCTAACTGTAAACTCGTTAAAGTAGACCCTGAAATTGGCAATGCCCTTGTTTTATCTCTTCTCATTGTCAATAGTAAACTTAGCATTTAGAGGACTCTTAGATGTTGACGTTATTGGTTCTTGGTTTCATACCCACTAGCGACTGCTGCATCTGTACTTAACGGATTTGTATGTAATATTGAATATAGATACTTAGATCCATGCCCTGAATATTTCTTAGGATATAAGTTAATAGACAGATACATATTAATCGTCGTGACGACCCCTCGTTAGGATTGTTCGGAAACCTAACAATTTCCAGGATAAAAAGTATTATATATATGTTAATTACTAATATTACCTGGGTAACTATCTGTGGGCTGAATTTCATCCAAATACGTTCAGTAGTTTTTACGTGAAAGAGTAACAAACATACATTTATCCATCTTCACAAACTTTCGCATATATAATATTTACTTAGTGTATATGTTAAACATTGTTTATGGATAAGAGTCCATTGATTAAGGTGCTTGGCGCGCTTTGACTCAGGGGTACCGGGTTCGGTTCCCGGCAGGGCCAAATTTGGAATTGATTTTTTTAGGATATGTGTATTTTAGTATCTCATTACAGGGCACACTGTGTTTTGAAGTTTTAAATTGGGCAGAACATCTGACGACAGTACCTAGCTAACCACACTCCACCGTGAATGAACATCATGCTATGTGCTCTTCTGCTACGATGAATAGTAAGGAATGGCAGAGCCCATTTCCTTATCCCTTCCCAATCCATTATCCTTAATCCTACAAGGACAGCAGCGCACTTGCAGCACCTGCGGTTTTGCTTGTGTTACGTAATAGGCTACGTTAACCACTTAATAATCAAGTGGACCTTCAGCCTGTCTTTATATAAAAAAAAGATTATTTACTTATATGAACTAGTGGGCCGCTCCCGGCTTTGCACTGTGTTTTTTTTTTCTGCGAATTATATATAAAAATTCTCCTCGTAACGTTTAACTCTTTTCAAAAGTGAAAAGCGCATAAAAATCCGTTGCCTAGTTCAAAAGATGTATGCGTAAATATAGAGGGACAGACTGCGGGAAGCGACTTTGTTTTTTACTATTTAAAGAAGATACTGACAATTGGTTTAAAATAAAACAAGTTTCATATGTAAGGTACTCATACTCACTAAGCATTTATACATGCAGATTAAAATGCGTAGAGATTGGTGATCAGTTAATTGCTAGATTATTATCCTTTTAAAGCCTAGAATAAACCGGCAATTTGTATCTGTAGCACAACGAAATGGAAGTATATCGCAATAAACATTTAGTTAATAAAGGGTGCAACCGACGGGAGCATCCCGCGTGTTTACACTGAAGTTCAAGGTGGTACATTGGCATTTATCGCATGATCCGTCAACTCAAAACACCCACGTCCACCGGTCGACTCAGTTTTTGACACGTAATAGCCTATAATACAAAAGACCATTGTATTACAATAATCTCGTCAGCGAATGACAACCGATTAAAATAATTACTTTCCAACATATTATATTATGAATTAATTAACAGAGTATTTGCCTACGTTTCAATAATTGATATACATAAATATAATTATAATTATATATTATAAAATAAACATAAATAAAATATACATTTGGGTGTAGAAATACTCTCTGGATTCGAAGCTCATACTATGTTTAGTATTTTATGTATACTTTGATATGTTTTTTTTTTTTTAAATTAAGTGTATGTAATTGTTGTTATTTTATATTTTAAAGACAAAATGAATAATATCCTGAGTTTCTTTCGGGGTTTCTTCTCAAGATCGTCATCTTGGCTTTTTTCCGAAACCCTGGTAAATTTAAATTTATAATGACGATCATAAAAGTTTCTTGTAGAAACCTAATTGATAAATAAATATTTTGATTTTGATTTTTTTGATTTCTCTCTCGTCCAAAATACCTCACTGCCTCAATACAAAACTTTTCAATGCGATCCTTGTCCAGTGTTTCCATTTGTATACTAAAACTGTGTTAGTGTTACCCTGGAGTCCATATATCCAAAAGAATGCATGATACCATATTCTAGAGAATCGGGTAAAATTACCTAAATTAAGTAATTGTACTCTTAAGTGCAATCAAAAGCTTCTTGAGACGTGTGATATGTCGATGGTCATACGTTCGCATATTGTTTACTAGCTGTTCGTTTGCGTAACTATAAAATGTAGCATATGTTACCTAATAATGTAGATTTCTATTGGTGGAAATTTTTTTAAAATCGGTCCTGTCGTTTTGAAGTTAATTCATTACAAAAAAAAAAAAAAATACAAACCTTTTTTTCTTTATAATAAATATTAGTATAGATTAAGTTTTTTGTACCTACATGTGTCCTATTGGTTTCACATGTATTCAGAGCCTCAAACCCTGTTGTCCCTTTAATAAAGAAACAAAAAACAATTATTATCAAAGTGGACTTGAGAAGCAAACCTGTATATAGGACAGGTGATCAGTACTAATAAAATATTTTCTTTTTTAATTTTTGTCTGTCTGTTTGTTCAGGATAATCTCCGAAACGACCGGATTGATTTAGACGGGACTTTCATTGGCAGATAGCCCGATGTTATAAGGAGTAACTTAAGCTACTTTTATTTCAGAAAAATAAAAAATAACTTTATTTCAACAATGAAATGAACAAAGTTAGAATTTTCTTATTTAGATCAAATATGCGCCGTTTTGTTCCATAACCTTTATCCATTTAGACGACAATTACATAATTCCTCAAATGAAAAAGTCCTTTCTTGAGGCCAGTTTTTTACCACCAAGAAAATTTTCCAAATGTTTGAAAAGGTGATAATCGCTTGGTGCGAGGTCTAGACTATACGGAGGGTGCGATATACTCGTAACTTCCTATCTAAGCTCTCGGAGCTTCTGGTGCGTCACCATTCAAGCTAGAACCTTAACGACTCAACCAAGCCGCTGGTCAAAACATATCCAAGGTCCCAACCGTATTTCAAAAAGTTTAAAATGTTTTATTATGTTCCTTATCATTATTATGTAATATTCGCTGAGTTACAACTATCTTATGAACCTGAGTTGTTTTATTTCAACCTATTTATCTGTGTTATCGATATGTTTACCTAAAATGAATGTTCTCGTTATTGATAACGTATTTCATATACTCAATTCGAGATCAATAACTAACTTTACTGGCTCTCTGTACTGGCTTGTGTGAAGTTAATTTGATTTTAATACAATGTCGTTAACAAATTCTAAATTGTTTATTAGCAGACAAGTGGTTACGGAGACTGAAGTTCTTGATGGTGGAGTGCTCGTAGATGAAAATGGCGTCATTGAAAAGTTATTGAACAGGGAACAAGTTGATGAGATTTTAGCAGAAAATGATGGAGACATTGAAGTAAGATATAGATATTCTCCTTTAAAGTTGAACCAGCATGAAAACTAAACACTGATAAGGAATATTCTATTATTCTCTTTTAGACAATCAACAGTTTGTCATATTTTAGATGGACACTTATGTATTCAATTTGTAGCTACAACGAACTTTGGCAATGAATCAAATCTTATACATCAACCGCAACTATCATAGGTACTTAATGATTCAATATAATATAAGGGTAGATTTACTACAAGTTCTAGAGCTTAATTTATATTTTTCTGCTTTGACAAAAGCATTACTTATTTTTCAGGCGTTACATCTTTTATTTTTCAACACGGACATAGTCGCGGGCACCAGCTAGTAGACTAATATTTATGTATGCTATAAGGAGGGAGTTCTTTGCATCCGAGCGAAACCGAGGCGAGCCAGTCTAGTAAATCGTTTAGTAAATAGTAAATCGTCAAACAATAAAACGAGAACCACAAATAGTTTACGCGGAATATCTACCTATGTTTCGTTTCAGGTCGTTGACGGAGGCGACCTGGCTCTTATGGCTGGCGTAGTAGACTCTCATGTACATGTAAACGAACCCGGTAGAACGGCGTGGGAAGGCTTCAGGACAGCTACAAATGCAGCGGCGGCAGGCGGAATTACGACCATTGTTGACATGCCGCTGTAATTAAATCACTTGAATTTTATTTCGTGTATCATGTATACAGCAAACATCAATTAAATAACTAACTATCTCACTAACTACCATACGTTCGATTGAATTGAAATTTGGTGTACTATTACTTCGGTGGTATTTCCGTGACCTTGACTTGATTCTGCAGCATCAAGTAGTCTGCGGTATACCCGACTCCTCAGCAATTTACAGCAGATATTGCGTGTTAGGGCTCAATAGAAAATAGAATGGGGTTATTTTATATTTTTTAATTATAGCTTGTGCTTGTTTTTATTTATAATATAGAAATAAAAATATCCCATAGTATTTACTCGTTTTAAACCTTGAACTTTGTGTGTGTTAATTAAGAAGAGAAAATTGACCAATAATTTACCAGGCACGTCTCTGTAAGTAACTACAAGTGCTGGTTCCACATTCTTTGTTCTTATTTACATTCGTCTAGTTATAGCGAACATCGCAGTGTTTACTTTTTTGGCAACATTGTTACTGACATACTCGTATACTAAACTTATATCAACCCAAAAAAGGAACTCATCTTTCAAGTTAACAGTCTGTCTACCTGTCGGTCTTTACCATAAAAAATGTATAATTTTACTAAGCTCTTGTCTTAGGTTTTGGTGTTTATTAATTTTGATTGCATTATAAGTAAATTACTAAGTTTCTTATAAATTGCTAGAATGGATTTCCATTTAAAGTAGTTTGCCTAATTCCTATACGCACCGCTAAACAACCTCGGAGATAAATCAGCATGTTTACTTAATTTAATTTAATGTATTTGGCCACAGCCCATTTCCCTATCAATTATCCTTATCCTTTATTTTTATTCGTATCCTTCATCCTACTATGGTCTGCAGCACCTGTGAGGTTGCTTGTGTTATAGGCGACGGTTGCCACCTACTTTCAAGTGGACCTCTAAATACCTCTAAATAAAAAATTAAAAAACCTTACCAAAAAGATTTCCCTTGTGGTGACGGGGTGACCCATCAATAGGTGGAGAAATTCATTTCCCGACTTCACTCATTCATTCAATCATCTTCTGCGTAATAGTTTATCCTTTGAGGACTATTTTAATTTAGTAAATTTTTCAAAATCTTTTTTATATATACTGTTTCTTGATTACAGGAATTCAATTCCTCCGACAACGACATTAGCGAACCTCAAAACGAAAGCAAGCGCCGCTAAAGACAACATCTATGTGGACGTTGGATTCTGGGGTGGTGTTATTCCCGGAAATCAGGTACACTTGTTTAATTTTCTGTGGTGTTTTTGATTAATAATATTAAACTGTTAAAAGTAAGCAAGTATATGAAAACACACAAATTGACGAGCCCTTGGTCGAATGGTTAAGTTGCTAGTCTTAACGCTCCGACTTAGCACCCCGGATATGTATGCTGCCTTACACTCTCTATATATATTTTCACATCATAATATCTACAGTTATAGTTAACGAATCAACTCACATCATATGTTAAAATGTATTAGTTTGATATAGGTTTGTTAGTACTATATATTAAATTAAGCAATATTTTGGGATATCTATTATAACTTATTGTTTTTATTCTTTTAGAATTCCCTTCGGGACCTGGTTAAAGCTGGCGTGGTCGGATTCAAATGCTTCCTTTGTCCCAGCGGTGTGGACGAATTCCCGAATGTAGAAACTAAGGATCTTAAAAAGGCATTCAAAGCTCTCGAGGGGACTGAATCCGTATTGGCGGTATGACACATTGAGCACTTTTTTAATTAGAAAATTTATAAGCACTAATAACATCAAAAATGTCCGCAGTTTCACGCTGAATTGGAAGATAGTAACGAAACTAAAAGCAACAAAATAAAGAGGAAAGGTTAGTAACTCGATATTTATGTAACTGTATATTATTTAACATATAAATTTTTTCATTTTATTCCTTTCTTTTTTTTTCAGATCCCGAGGAATATGAAACATATTTAGAATCACGTCCTCCTAATATGGAATTGAATGCCATATCACTTATAACAAGTTTCTTAGATAAGACTGAGTGAGTAACCCACTTTGCTTAACTATAAACTATAAGACATCCACGTCAATTTTGCTTAATAGAGGAATTCTAAGTGAAATATTGACACAATATTTTATTTATTAATTAAGTTCCAAGAAAACACCAAGTTAACCACGGTTTCGAGAAAGTACTGACTTAAATGAAAACAAAAAAAACCTCTTGATAGAAAGAAAAAATAGAAGCATCGCACTTACTTTATTATTTGTATTTAAATTAGAATATAAGTTTCTATTCGTTTACCCAGCGTTCGAGTTCATATAGTCCATGTCTCGTCAGCGGCAGTTGTACCGCTTTTAGATGAAGCTCGCAAATCACGCATATCGGCAGGACACACAGGGTGGCACGGTGGAGTTACAGCTGAGACTTGCCACCATTATCTTACACTGAGTGCAGAGGATATACCAAGAGGACGGAGCGAGTATAAGTGCGCACCACCTATAAGAGATAGCGGAAATAAGGTACCTATAATTAGAATAAGGTAAAAGTCGATATAACGTTAGAGGAGCAGACATTATATTAGTCCTGAGAGTCAGTCTGTAACACAACACGTCTGAAGGAGAAAGATTTTTTGAATTTTGTCAATCGACAATTAATTATAGTTATCCCTTTTTTTACTCCTACTTATTATCTACCTAAGGCTCGCGAATTGATTAATATCATGAAGTTATGCCCGTAAGTATTACTCGTATCATAAAAAGTATTTTATTTGCAGGAAAAATTGTGGGAGTTTTTGCTAGACGATAAGTTAGACTTGGTTGTTTCCGACCACTCTCCATGTACTCCGGACTTAAAATGTTCTAACAACTTGGAAGCTTGGGGCGGAATATCATCGGTGCAATTTGGTAAGCAATGGATAGGCATGTTTTCAACGTTCCAGTTGAAACTAGTTATCAAGATTTGTTCAGAATAAAAAGTATACTATATCAATTCAGGTATATATTATAAAACCATGTGCCAAATTTTCTCCAAATCTGTTCAACCATTTTTACGTGAAAGAGTAACAAACATCCATATATACAATATCTCACATTCATGCTCACAAACTTTCGCATCTATTCCTATTATACCTGCTAATCTTATTTGTTTGTTTGGTTGAACGCGATAATCTCAGGAACTATTGGTTCGAATTGAAAAAATCTTTTTGTGTTGGATAGTCCATTTATCCTTTTTGAGAGCTTCCGTTGCGTGCGGTGCGTAAACGGTCTAAGTTACGCAAAAATCATGTATGATGGAATTGTTCCTTTTTAAAAGTTCTTCTTATCCAAATAAATACGTTATCCAAACCTTATCCAAATAAATACGTTATTCATCACAAGTATTTAATTGTGAACAAAATTGCCCTTCACATCACTTGATTTCAATCAACATCTTAGGAGATATCATAATTTTAAAATAATTCTGCAACAAAACAGGTACATATTATTATGATAACGTTCGGGTCGGTCCAATTCACGCACGCGCATCATATAAATAATTGGGCGCCACTGTCGCGTGGCGACGCCAACGTCCTCACAGCGATAACGATGTTTGGCGTTATTTTATTACTCATATATTTTCTTTTTCAACGCGGACGAAGTCGCGGGCACCAGCTAGTTTATAATATTAGTAGGATAGTAGGATTCCGAGATTGTCTCAAATGATTTTTTTTATATATAAGTAGATTGCGATTGTAAGTATTTTTTTACTTCTTGTTATAGGTGTGGTTGGTCTTATATGGTACATTTAATTTTTAAGGTTTATCCTTATTTTGGACATCTGCTGAGAAGCGAGGGTTGAGTTTAACATCAATAAGTAAATATTTAAGCTCTGCACCAGCTCATTTATGCGGTCTCCAAAATCGTAAGGGATCTTTGAGACCAGGCGCAGATGCCGATATAGTTTTCTTCGACCCAGATGGCACGTTTGTTGTTGAAGTTGAAGACATACGACATAAGAACAAGGTTAGATCCTTAAATTTTAAAAACACTTATTTTCAGTCCTCGACTAATTTTCCATTTTTTTAAAGATATTTTTTTTTTTTTTTTTTTTTTTTTTTTTTTTTTTTTTTTTTATTATGGTTCACAAAACTGGTATACAATTCCATGTACAAGCAAATAAGAAAAAACAAGAACATACAAATACAGCAATTAATTCGGAATGTAACCTACTACATGTGAACACTACATACAAACATAACATACATAAAATCGTACTAAACAGTTACAACAGAACAAACAATTAAACAATAATTATGAAGTTACACATTTATGAATTGATTTCCTTGCTGAGACTACAGAACCATAGAATAAATCAAACTCGTTTCGAATTCCATTATATGAAGAGCACATACGATATATCGGACTGTGTTGACCGAGTTTAGTGCGACATGCAGGTTGAGCAAATGTTTTACGATTGTGCAATCGGCTACCCGGACGAGGCACAGAAAAACAGAGATGTTCAAGGATATCAGGAGCATCAGTAACACCATTTACAAGCTTGTAGAGAAACATAAGGTCCAGGACCCTTCTACGTTTATGCAATGAGGCCAATTTAAAGTGAGAGAGACGTGACTCATATGACAGTAATTGATCGCACTTATTGCCCTGATAAGTAAGATGATAAAGGAAGCGCTTTTGGACGCGTTCAATGCGATCTGAGTGAACCTGATAGCCTGGGTTCCACACAACTGAACAATATTCCAGTGTACTACGTACCAAACTGTTATAGACAAGTATTGATATGGTCGGATCTATGAAAATTTTCAACTGCCGCGATACAAAGCCTGAGATTCTTGAGGTCTTCCTAATAACAGTGTCAATATGATTGCGGAAGCTCAAGCATTAAGATAATTATTAAAGACTTTTTTTATTTCAGTTGACTCCATACGTTGGCAAAATATTGAAGGGTGTGATAAAACAAACTTATCTACGTGGACGACTTATATACGATGACGGAAAAATTTTAGGTGAACCTAAAGGAAAATTGTTGCTAAATAATTTTTGAACTTTCAAAACAAACACAAAATTAATTTGTAGACAAAATATACTATTTTTTATAGTAATACTTAGGTAATGTTATGTTGCAAGTACCTATATTATTAGATAGGTATGTTTATCGAGGCTGGTATGATTATTTTTTTATAAGAAATTAAATATGTTTATTTAATTAAAAGAAATAATTGTTTTTATTTTAACATTATGAACAAACTTCTGTCTACTCAAAGGAAAAATTAAAGCTAGTTACTTTATTTATTTATTTATTTTCCAAAATGTACACCAACAGTACAAACAAAAAACTTACAATAGGTATAGGTAACATAAGGCAATTTTAAGGCATACACAAACTACAAACTAGAAATTTAGACGTTCGATAACACATGCATGGCAACTAAACAATAAATAACTGAAAGAAAACTAAGAACAAAGACCAAAATCAAAGGCAAATAAACTGTTATATCTATATCTAAATAACAAAAATAAAATATAACAAAATGAAACAATAACAAATAGAAAACCACTCAGCTAAACAGTATAGCCGTCAATTTAAGCTTATCTTCCGCTTAATTACTATAATAATAATTTTTATTTCCAAACAATTAAAACAAGTTATCGTTGACCCCCACACTAAGCTATGCTTGTATCATGGGAGTCTACTGCAAATACATAAGCATATACATAATTAATTAATCTACGTATATCTGATATACAATAATTTAATAAATACAGATCAACACATTTTAGTATAATAAAAGGATAGACTGCTGCACACTACAGCTACGCCGGCACAGCCGCAAACATACACAATCTACTCTAATAGAGCGAGCGGAGGATGCCCTCAGTGTCGGCATATGTCAAATTCAGGAGCCAGCCTCTAACAATAAAAGAGACCTTTTTGCAATTTAGATTCCCAACATTGCAAAGATGAACAACCCTATTATAGACTAACGGATGAAGGACTCGGCCAAATCGCCTTCCGAAACCGGAAGCTACCAGCGGGACAGGAATCTTGAAATGCCTTTAGGAAGCAAAATATGTGATTTACACTAAATATATTATTTCCTGCCTGGCCATTTTGAATTAGGTTTTACCAGCATTTCCGGAGCTCAAATACTACATAGAGATGCTAGTAGAACGTCAATATTTTAGGAAAAAAATTAAATATTGAACACACTCGAAATAGTAGCATACAATATTAAAACTTCAGAAAAATATCTAAGGTTCATTTTAGGTTGCCAGTGAAAGTGTAAGAAAGGGACAAATGGCCTCCGTCCTTACTAGCTATCTCCCTTGGCTCGTTTGTTTCTCTACTATTACTGGCAGCCTAAAATGTATCTTAGACTTATTGTTGAAGTTTTATCATAGTATGCTACTATTTCGAGAGAACTCAATCCTGTTTGACTACTACATTCATGTTGAGGATGACCACAGTCTCGGAGGATAACCACAGACCAAGAGCGCGCGAGTTTTCTTCTCTGTGCCAATTGTCAGCATAGAGTAATATAACATATAATTATCAGTCACTAAAATAGTTCACTAGGCTTAGCACAATCAAATAACAACACAAAAAAATCCTTATCAGTACATATCAGAAATTGATTTTTAAGGTTTGGTATATATTAAAAAAAATAAAGTAATGTCGAACAAGAAAAAAGCACTTTTCATTTGTCTCGGTAAGTAAGTACCAAAATAATATAAAATCGGAGGAAATTCGCTATCACGTCCCATATAAAGTATCTTCATTTATATTTTAAGAAGTTTAGCGTTAAGACAATGTTAATTCTGAGACAAGCGGTGGCTCCTTTGAATTTTGTTTTAGGAATGAGTTAATGTCTCATTTCATATATAAAGAGTAAACTCGTAACATGAATATTGCAATTTTTGGTTCTCTTAGGTAATATATGCCGGTCACCAATAGCTGAAGGAGTCTTCCAGAAGACAGTGAATGATCTAAATATTGGCGACCAGTGGGAAATAGACAGTGCAGCTATAGGGAGTTGGCATGTTGGAAATCCACCAGATTGGAGAGCTTTGGATACTATGAAAAAACACAATGTCCCTTATGATAATTGTGCCAGACAGGTGAATATGCCAGACGCTTCAAACAATAAGAGAGTACCTATACTTATTCAGCTCAATTCAGTTTTGGTCCATGGTTTTGTATGGAAGATGTCTAAGCATCTATTCAGCTTTCGCGCTTAACCAGCAGACACTTAGGACAGTGTATTTTTATTGTGAACATCTCATTGACTGTACACAGAGCTGTTCCCTGCACTCAGTACTGTTTCACCTCATTTAGCTCTGTATGAGGACTGTTATTATCTCCTCAATAAGTTATGACTTAAATAGGTGGATTGATTTGATCGCTTTTCAGTCTTTCAGCACTGAACCTATGTGGCCAAAAGAAGTATGTCAGCGGAGATAGCACACAATGGTATATGCATGTTACCAAATTCATCCAACGAAACACAAATTTTTATTTATTTCATGTATGGTGTAGAAATAACTGTCACTTGCTCTAAACAGTCAAGGAAAATATTTTGAGTAAATGTGCATTTTGCAGAAAACTTGAAAAGTATTACCTAAGTAGCGATTTAGGTTTGGCAATTGTATCGGCGCCAATGAATTTCATACAAGCGTCTGCCCACCGCCAACTTAGAGGAATCACCACTGTTTAGTGCATGAGTTCTTTGTAAACCGTGGTTTTAAAATATAATTTTATTAAAGCAAATTAGTAGTAAACCTGAAACTACTGCCACCTAGGGGACACTAGAGAAGATGCCATTTGTTTGCTTCATTAATTTATAATAGGTAACAATTGAAACATATTTTTCAGTTGGTGTCGCGGGACTTCACATACTATGACTACATATTTGGCATGGATGAGTCAAACATGAAAGATTTAAAGAAAAAAGCACCCAAAAACTCATCTGCACAGCTGCTTTTGTTTGGAGATTTTGATCCTGAAGGGGATAGAATAATCAGAGATCCTTACTATGTAATTATTTCAAATGCAGTACTATAGGTATAATTTACACTAGGCAGGGTACAATAATCTTAATCTGGCTCTCTGTCTCACTGCTCATAACGGCCTTCTTTAATGAGTGGCTCTCAAAAAACACTAAGAAATAACAAATATTTTATGTTTTGATGACTGAAGTAAGGGATCCAATGTCAAAGTCAAGATTGGCGGAGCACTTGCAAACCCTATGGTGATATTGGTGCATACCTATAGGAGACAGTAGCAAATTGCTTTTAAGTGAACAGTCAGCCTGCCTGATCCTTTACATAAAATAACTAGATGCTTGGCTTTCCATCACATTTGATTGGAAACTTTATATCACATACCTACTACCTGTTGGCCACTGCTTTGAATGTGGGGTATTGTGTTTTTAATAGTTATCCTTTTATGCTCAGTATTAAAATTTTCGGTTGTTTCCGTATTCGACAGTCAAGTTTCTAACTTTAAAAACAAAGACTTATTTCAAAGACTTTTCACTCAAAAAGTGCTTTTTTTACAGGATAGTGATTCTGCAGGTTTTGAAAAATGCTATCAACAATCCGTACGGTGTTCAAGAGGTTTCCTGGAACATTTAGACAAAGAAAAATAGAAAAAAACAAAACCATTGGATATATTACATTTCTGGTTATATTATCGAGTTTATCATTGTTATTGCTCTGCATATTGACAGTAAAATATTAATACTAACAATAAAAAAAAAAAAAATACAAGGTGTACTTATGTATTACATTTATTTCCTTTGGTAATTTTTTTATACCATAACCATAATGTAATATTATCTATCTATGCTATGGTTTATGCGCCAGCCGTATCTTGAGGCTTGTTCGGACTACTTTAAAAATTTAGTATAGTGACAAGTAGCTAAACTACCCAGAAATCTTTGCATTACGGTCGAGTACACAAGTGAGTGGTATTTTGCAAAATGAACGGGCTACAATGCAATAAAGTGAATAGGTAGCTAAGTTAAAACTATTTTTAAAAAGGTGGACAAAAAATTTGATAACAGAAAAGATTTTTGTGATGTGGAGACTTAACATTCCACCATAGAGAATTATTCCACAAACACTCATGCTGTACGTGTACATATTTAGAAACGAATTTTAAAGTTTCTTCGCTCCAGCTTAACGAAATTTTTGCCACAGCTAATGAACTTAACTAAAAACTAGTCTACCACCTGCGCTACTCGCCCGAAAATATAGAACAAAATCGATTGACTTGACTAAATTACTTACTAATCAGACAATATGGAGCAAAACTTAACCAGTTATAACCGGTACTGTTAATTAAATACTCTATTACATATCTAACCTCTAATTTTATTTTTGTTAACTTGTCAACCTTAAACCGCTCGTGATCGCAACATTACATAGGTTTTACATAAATAATCAATGGTAAAATCGAGCGCCCTCTACTCTGGTTGAGGCCAGTTATTAATATTTTATGTTCTGTGACTGTTTTTTGTTAGAATTTGAAGTTTGAATGAATTGTTTGTATAATTTAATTATATGTATGTATGAGAAAATCAGAAACCGTTTCCTGTGATCATTTCGTTTTTGGTTACCTATATATTTTTTGCAATGTAAATAAGTTTTTGTTTTAATTAATTGTATTGATTTATAATTTAATATCACACACAAACATTCATAACGACGGTTTTGGTGTTTCAATAGTAATTATATTTTTGTTTATTATATTTGACACAATTGGCGGATAATTTGAAGATTTTGAAGTTTAAAATTGCAGTCAGTTTGGCACACAGGTTTGACATTACTCGGCCAAAAGAAAAGTGTAATGAATGACAGAAGGAAGATATAACCTAAAATGTATATCATTTTGGTTTCATTTTGATGTAGTTTTTATTTTTTATTAATGTTTTAGATGCCAAGTGCTACAAGTTTTGTAGATGGAACTCGTCCAGTGGAGAGTACAGTAGAGAAAATGCAATTGGAGTGTTTAGAATTAGCTGGATGCACCTTAGACCGGTATATAAGCGCCGATAGTTCGCGCCCTTCTTTTTTAGAGGTTGGTTTCCAGTTTCCTTTATACCTAATATTATATTATGAAATATGAAGTGTTTTACCAAAGTATATTTTCTTCAAATCTTAATGTTGAAAATTTAGTGGTCAATAATTGCGGCAAATTTTTGAAAAACAATTTTATATAGGTACAAGAATCATTACTATTTTTCGATATTAAACAGTTAACAGGTGTAGCAGCTCATGGAACGGCAACATGCAGCGGTCTCAATGCAGGAGACTACAAAAATCTTCCAGCCCTCTTAAACCATCCAACATTATCGCAGATGAAAATTACAAATAAAATTCCTTTACCGCCGGAGATAATGGAGCATTTTGCTCGTATCCTTTTTTATAATAGAATAGCTGGTGCCCGCGACTTCTTCCGCGTATAAAAATAAAAGATATACCTAACACCTGACAAAACATGTATAAAGTAATATAATGCTTTTGCAAAGTTTTGGATCTTTTTATTTTTATATAGCTGGTGCCTGCAGCTTCGCCCGCGTGGAATATTTTGCCTATATCCATCCTAAAATTCTATTCTGACTATTGGTGAAAGACTTTTTTGAATTGGATGAGTAGTTTCAATGATAACTCCTGCATACATTATAGCTCAATAAGATAGTATAGTTAGTACACTGAATAAAAAAATAATTTTAACTACAAAATAATACCAGATATGCAATGCCACTGCTTAATGGGAGTTTTTCCAGAAATTTCTAGAATATGGTTGACTATAGATAGCAACATTTACGTATGGGCTTTCGAAAACAGCGGAGATGTGGCATATTTTGATGGTCTCGGGGAGACCATAGTCAGTGTGGGATTGGTGAAGCCTAAACCAGGAGTTTTTCAAAACTTTGTTAAATATCTACTAGTGCTTACTACAACTGTGGAAATAGTAGTATTAGGTAAGTCTTTATTAAAATCTTATAAAAATAAGTTCCATTGGTCAGTGTGATAGCCTAGGAAAGTTAGTTTGCTTCTAACACTGATTGCATAATCTGGTCCCACATAAGCAACATATGGAATGTATTACGAAATCTGTGGTCTTAAATTTGGAGGAAAATGAACAACTTAGAAGCACACTTTTTATACACAACACTATCCCATGCATCCCATGTAACGTTGGACCTGTCCTTCCAGAACGGTGTAGAAAGTTAGAGACATAGTGCTATCCGACTATGCGACCAGTGTGTTTCTAGAGCTGATAGTTGCTGCATGTCAGATTCGAATTGAATGTTGGGAGAGTTTAATGTTTCTGCATTAATATTAAAAAAAAGTGGTGCCCCAACTTTTTCTCTTTGTTTATTTATTTCAGAACTCTCAATCAACTCAACTCTGTTGTGTTGTACCCAGGTCAGAGCCATTTCCAAAGTTAGTCCTGTCACAAATCAAACCCTTGAGACACTCCAAGTTGCTCATATTTTTTTTATCAAAAACAAGCAACAACGTCAATGAAAAAAGCAATGGTTATTACAAATATGTAAAGCATTCAATAGCTGACAAAGAAATGGCAATAAAATAATTAACACATATCACCTAAACTATCAATTGCAGGTGTAACTTTTTCTACAAGTAAAACTAATACATCAGAAGAATATGAGGAGATGCATTTGGTCCCCGAGCCGGTATTCGTTCTGCCCACTGATGGTGTATCAATTATATCAGTCAAAGCTACTGCGAAAGGACGTATCTTTTTGGGAGGCAAAGATGGAAATTTGTATGAGATCACTTATCAGGTGAATTAATAATTTATTATTCAAAGTATTTTGTATTAAGGATCTTTTTTTGAGGGTTTAAATTCCATTCAAAACGCCAGACAAAATCAAAAACTTGGTTGATGTTTCTTTTCAAAATGTAAGTACTTAAGGTGATTAGATGATAGAATATGGTCTAACTAACTATGGTATGGGCCTCGCAAGAAAGCTCAATATCGCTCAACGAGCTACGGAGATATGAAGATTACACTGCAAATTAGAATCAGGAATGAGGAAATCCGTAGATGAACTGGTTAGTTACCCACACAACCAAGCGGATTAGTAAGTTGAAGTAGCAGTGGGCAGGACACATAGTATGCAGAGCCCACGAAGGTTCTCGTAAATTCTGCTGGGTCTGGAAAGAACAGACAAACATTCTAAAAACAATTTTTTTGAATTTGTTAACATAATTATAATACAATGTGAACATTTTTTTTTAAATATTTTTTATTGACAATTTTGGTACATATCAATTTTTTCCTAGGATCGATATTTTTCGATTTAGACCTTTAGCCCAGAAAAAGAGGGTGAATTTTTGAATAAGAGAAGCACCAGCTAGTATTTTATATGAATTGTCAGCTCTTGTTTTTAGGCTCAGGTGGGATGGTTTGGTAAACATTGCAAGAAAGTGAATCATTCTACAAGTGCATTATCATTCCTGGTACCTTCATTTCTAAATGCAGCTTTGTATGATGAAGACCCCATAGTTAAAATTGAAGTGGACAATTCCCGACACATGTTGTACACACTAAGCGAGAAGGGATGTATAGAAATGTTTGATTTGGGAGTAGACGGTGAAGGCTTAGTTAAAGTTGTGAAACTTAGCCAAGCCAAAATAGTTTCATGCGCTATGGACATTGTTAAGTAAGTATACATTTTAAATATTATACAAAAATTATAAAGCTGTTTTACCTTGATCTATTCAAGGCTACGAATTTATATATTATATTATATATATTTCAGAACTTTGGAAGCTAGTAATTTCAAACCAGTGATAGCAATATCAGCGGTGGATAAGAGAGAATCGGTACACTTGAATTTGGTAGCAGTAACGCAGACCGGGGCTCGGTTATATTTTAGTGCCGGGTTGGGAGAGTGAGTATTTATATTTATTTAGTTACCATTTTGGATTGTTTATTTATCATAGATAAAAAGTACTTAGGTAAAGGAGTACTTACTTTTTTCCTAATTATTTTTTTTGTAATTGCAATTTTTATTATGAAGTTAGGAAAATGTGTTAGGCAAGCTGACTAGCTACTTAATGGGAAGAAAAGGAATACAAGCAAAACCAGTGTGCTAGAATGTAGCGGTCCCTAAAAGGGTAAATAGTATGGAATAAGGTGATTTTGTCCCACTTGGATAAAAAATTAGAATATTTATCCACCGAAACATAAGAGCAGTTATTTCATGGTACATTATGACGCTGCCAACTGTTAGAAATAACACACTAATTATATTTTCTGTGTGCACCCTGCTTGTGGCAACACTGTATCTCTTTCTCTAATCTCTGTTATACATGTTAGGATAAGAAAATGGTGTAATGTGAGGTGTTTAATTTTGTTATAAAAAAATCTCAAAATTAAAAGTTAAACTCTTTAATTGCAAATTTTCCAGCACAAATATAACTTTCTTTTTCAGTATCAGAGAAGAAGATCCCTATTCCCAAAGGCCACAAGATCTGTCTTTGCTGCATGTGAGACTTCCACCTGGCTTCACACCCAGTGCCTCAGTACTCAAGCCTAAACAAGTTCACAGTGCTATTTATGAAAATGGTATATATATTTTATATCTTTAGAAGCTCTATCCTGAGAATTCCGTCTAAGCAAACATCCTGAAATGGTTTGGTTTAGAATAAAGCAAAGCTCTACTAATACTTTGCTTTAACAAAATAATCCTTCAAACATTCACACTTTGTATAGAATAACAAATCAGATTTGTTTCCTATGTTATATATTTTTTTATTGGAACAAAGTATAGGATTGAAGAATGTAGGAAGACAAAATTTAGAAGAATCAAAATTAATATTTGGTTCGGGGCTTGTAGTACGGATTAGTAAACTGTATAAAAGATTAGTGCACTAAGAATTCGCATATGCGTAGATTTCTATACACTTCTATATGAAATCCAGGCTCTGGTTCAACTTGCCGCCCAATGAATCAAACATATCTACAACAAGATAAATATTAAACCACTCGTGTCTATATGTATCGCAAATTTGCTGTTTGGTTATATTATTATAAAGAGAAAAAAATTGTATTTTTTTAATGTTTGTATTTTTGTTTGTATTGAATAAACTGAAAAACTACTGGACTGATTTAAAAATTCTTTCTTAAAAATTAAAGCTACATTATCAGCGGCTATATTTTATAAAGTTACGCGTACGAAGTCGCGTGCAACAGCTTTGAGGGGTATGTTGATAGTAAATTGTTTGCAGGCACTCTCGTAATGGTATGTTCGTCGGGTGGAGGCGGCGAAGCGGAGACGGTGTGGTGTCTGTCGCGCGAAGGGGCCGGCGGAGGTCCGCTCAGTGAGGCCCACACAGTGCTGGCACTCGACGGACCCGCTTGGGCTCTCACGCCCCTGCCTCCTAAAACACTACCACCTAGGAAAGGTAAGTCACGCATCATAAGGGCCGCCGTAACATGGAGGCACGGCACGCCTCCAACGCCTTAACGCAGTGCCACCAAAAGAGCTGCTCATTTTGACTGCTGTTGCCTTGCCACTAAACATTTTTGTTCTCGATTTGGCTATTCGCTATATTGCCACAATCTCACCGGCCTTGGGTCCATCGACCACCGTAAATTGGAAGGCGACACGGCAAAGTATTTAAATTTTTTCGTAGTATATGCTACGATGGAATACTCCAGCTTGTTGATTGTTGCTGTAGCACACTACAATGAAATTTGAATCGCATTATAACTGCATAACAACTGGAACATTAATAAAATTCCCGTCCCCGGAATGCTTCCTGACTTGTAGTATATTTGTTATACATATAGTACAAGTGCAATGGTGTAATGTCACAGATATGTATATGGTGTCGCGATGGGCGGTGGTGACGGCCGCGGGTACTGAGCTGCTAGCGGTGGGAGCGGCGCCTGACTTGCTGCGCACCCTGTTGCGCGACTACCGCGGGCCCGACGCGCAGCCGATCAAGGACTTCTTCCACGTATGTTGTATCATATTCTGTAATACACTAGATGGTGCTCGCGACTTCGTTCGCGTTGAAAAATAAAAATATATAACTGACAAAATATATGAGCAATATTGAGTATTTACTTTACTTGGCAGTTGATAGGCGTGGAGCAGGCGTGCGCGTGCGCAGCTTACTTGGCGTGCGAGGAAGTGGGAGACCCGGACATGGTGGAGTGGGCCACGCGCGCCTTCTACTTGTACGGCGGACAGCCCGCGCCCACCTCTCTCTACAACCAAACTTCTCATCACCCCTCCATGGGTAACAATTTTTCTTCTTTATTTTATACCGACTGCATTTACTGTTACTGTTATCTTAAGTACAAATATCAACTTAATTAATATCGTGAAGGTAATTATAATTAACTATTAATCGCAATTGCGAATTTTATGTGACGGTACTGTATGGACATCAACAAAAATAAGTAGAATCTATCTGCATGAAAGATTAAATTTTTAGAAAATTTCTTTTGTAATATGGAAAATTATTGTCTTTTGTTTTTATTTCAGCATCTCCTAAATTCTCACCTCGACAAGTGTCCACACCGATGACAATGAGAGGACCACAGGGTCAAATGCCACAGGGTAGATTCAATACGTCCGGTCAACACAGTCAATTGAACCAGTCATACCCTGGACTGCCAAATCAATCCATGATGCCCTCGTCTCCGTACCAACAGAACATGATGAGCCCAACGGCTTTCAATCAGTCATCTTTTGTTAGTAACATGACACATCAACAGAGAGATATGAACTTTCCCATTCAAATGGAGTACACCGCTAAACACAATGGCTTATATATTTACATTGGTAGGATACTTACTCCTATATGGAGCTTGAAGTGTGTGACGAAGACTGAGGCGGGCGAAAAAGATACCCAACAATTGGTGAGTGTATACTAAATCTTTATATAAAAAAAATGTTAGTGGGTTTGTATACGCCTCAATGACTCGACTTAAAATTAAAATAATACCCGAATTAAAATCGGGTTGACCGATTTTAATTCGGGTATTATTTTAGCAAAACGTCTTTTCACTAGGATCAGTCAGCGAGGCTCTTGTAGTGTGGCCATACCCTAAGGCTCTAATTGAAATGAGTGTTGGTGTGTTGCGCAGCTAAGCAGCCGCGTGTCGGGCGAGGAGTGCGCCCACGTGGCGCTACAGTTGCAGCGTGTTGCTGCGTTCATGCAGCGAGTGGCGCCACCGCCCACCGCACACATGGCCCACGTGACCCACGCCGCCCACGCGCACCACAACGACGAGAACGCTTCGCTGCACGCGCTCAAGCTGTTCATCAGTGAGTTCGCTTTTAATAAACAATCTGTATCTAACTAAAATCGACGGACGCGAACAATAAACGAATTTCTACAACAAACTATTATTAAAATTATAAACTAACCCCCGACTTCCTATTGAGCCCAAACACGCTACATCTACTGCAAGTTTCGAAGTAGTTAATGCTGCAGCGTCAGGTCAAGGTTACCATGTCATGGAAATACCACCGAAGTAACATACCACAATATTGGGTATAAAAAGTTATTAGAAAATTTTACCATAAACGCAGTTTGAATGATTTATCCATTAAATCGTATTATGTTTATTACGTTTCTTGATAGTAACAAGTTATAATGTTTTGCACAGACATGGCAATAGAGATGCTCAACCTCTGGAAGATATTATGTGAACATCAATTCCACGCAGTCGCTGCAAGCTTACCAAACGAACAGCAAACAGCCCTGGAGGCTGCTAAATTCAGGTCAGTGATTTTTCTTTTAGATTTCACTTTTTTTTTTCAAATACTTATTGAAGTTTATAACTACACCTTTCATTGTACAACTGTTTATCTATAATTGTCTACTATGGTATGTGTTTCAGGGAACTGCTGGTGGGCGGTCAGGAAGTGGCAGGTCTGCTGCTAGGTTCGCTGGTGGCGGGATATCTGCGTGACAACGCATCTGTGGACGGCATCTCGCACAGGTTACGTCAGCTGTGCCCGACCCTGTATCGACAGGAAGACGCCACTTGCTCAAAGGTAACCCACCTCTGTAAAGTGTACAGTTATTTATTTACTTTTCTTCCAAATGCAAAGCACATGATAGTCGTCGGACTTATTTTGTAACCGCGACAAAGCTGATCTCTGATCATTCTCCTTTGAAATGGAGGTGACACTTGAACAAATTGTGACTACAGTGACTGAAACAGTTCTCCTTTGAATGGGAGGTGACACTTGAACAAATTGTGACAACAGTGACTTAAACAGTTCTCCCTTGAATTGGAGGTGACATTTGAACAAGTTGTGACAACAGTGACTGAAACAGTTTTCCCTTGAATTGGAGGTCACACTTGAATTGTGACAACAGTGACTGAATAAGAATCTCCATTTATTAATGTTTAGCCTGGACATTATGTCAAAGTTAACCATGTTATATTTAAGTAAATGTGCTACACTGTAAGAAAGGCATAATGTATTTTCAGGCGAACGAGCTGTTGATTTTCGCCAAGCAACAAAAGAATCCAGCGGAAAGGGAAGAAATGTTACATCAAGCTTTGAAGTTGTGCAAGGTGTGTATTTCTTTTTTTTTTTTTTTTTAAGTATAAGCTTAAAATCTATACTAAATATGGTAAAGAGAGAGGGCGAATTTTGTATGTTTTTTTTATATGTGGGTGGTAATATTTATAATAATATAAAGAGAAAAGATTAGTATTTTTGTTTGTAATAAATGAACTCAAAAACAACTGGACCGATAGAAAGCTACATTAACAGCGAGTATCATAGGCTATATTTTATAAAGTTACGCCGACGAAGTCGCATGCAACGATTAGTATGAAAATGATAAATCATTGATTGACGTTGACAGGACATCGCTCCCAACGTGAACTTGCCGCTGGTGTGCTCGAAGCTTCTGTCGGCGGGTTTCTACTCGGGCGTGGTGGAACTTTGCGTGGCCTGCGCCAAGAAGGTAGACCCTCAGGACAAGGCTCTACACTACTACAGGAGCGAGCAGCCCTCCCAAGACAGGGAGGGGCATCTCGCTTACTATAGGCGGTGTGTATACGTTCCAATCATTGTTTTTATTTAGTGATTCCAAAATGTCTATAAACGCAGCAGATACGCTTTTGCCATAGGCATCTTTTGCGTGTGAAAAAATGATATGGGATCGTGCACATTTGTAGGTTGAATTTCAATAATCTTTATTACATATGACATTACTTTTATAAATCGTTCTTCAGATAAGAGAAAAATAAAAGTAACTAATCCTCCTTTTAGTTCCTAAAAAGGGTGAGCATGGTTTACTCGATCATAGGTAGCTAACAACCATACCCAACTCGCTGAATAATGTACTCTATTTGGCTCGACAGTATGGAAATCTACCGCGAGGTGACCAATGCGCTACAGCGGCTGTACGAGCGTGGCTCTGAAGGCGGTATCGATCGGCAGACTGGCGGCAGCCCCCTAGCGGCTATCTCTCCCGCCGACGCCAACTATCAGGTAACAACTAGAATGTTCTTGAAAACTTTCCACAGGAGGGTATGTGGCCGTCGTCGTCGTATAAACACAACGCGACGCGGGTAACGCGAATAAACTGACAACCCCAACAATAAAAAAATAAAGGGTAAGCTAGGAATTTAAAAAAAAATGGGTTTTAAACTACTTATCGAAGTTATATATTTTGTACATTGCCTTTGTCACTACGACAATATGCTAAAAACACAACTTTCTAATAAATGATAAATGTATTGTATCACATTTTAAAAGATTTAAAACAATATATAATACTAGCGACCCGCTCTCGGCCTCGCCCGGGATGCAATTAATGCTGGTACCAAGTTGCTACCACCGAATCACTAATAAGATAGGTTTGTTATTATTGTTGGACAAGTTTCATGGGGAATTGAATTTCATATGCATTTGGTGTCACCACTGGTTCTAGAGTTATTTATTTATGGTCTAATACTGAAATTGGTTTCAGGGAAAGAAGTTAATCTGTGACTGTTTGTCTCGCCCTGACGAGCTCCTGCATGTAGCCGTTTACGAATGGCTCGTATCGCAAAATTTAGGCTCAGGTAAACTATACACAAACTATATTGCTTCATAAATTTAATTTGCGTATATACGTAGTATATGTTTTGATGTTAGGTATATTTTAGTGTAACATTTAAACCCTTTTGTGTTCTCCATTGACCGTGTAGTATATTGATTGCAGAGGTGTTATCGTTGGGTGTGCCGGCGCCGCCATCGTTGCGCACGTACCTGGAGGCTGCGTCGCGCGCCGCCCCGCCGGCGGCCGCTTTGCTGCTGCTGGACCTGCTGTGGAAGGTGCTGCAGAGCAGCGGCGAGCAGCTGGCGGCCGCCGCCGTGCTAGAGGGGCTAGCGACGCGACCGGGCGGCGGCGCGACGCTGGCGATGCGCGTGCAGTGGCTGAGCGCGGGCGTGGTGTGCGTGCGCGGCGCGGGCGCTGGCGGCGGGGAGCTGCTGCGGCGGCTGGAGGAGGCGGGCGAGGTGGCGCGCGTCCAGGCCGCTGTCAGAGCCGCCGCACAAGCGCTCCCGCCACGCCGCCAGCCTCCGCCTCGCGCCATGCAGAGGCTCGACGACGAACTCTTGGAGATCACGCAGGTATTATTATTATAAAGTCCGCTCTTCACACTGGCCAACATCATGTAGAACGTTGGTTTGTGTTTACTTGGTATGTATTGGAATGATTCACTACAAGTTGACGCGAGATCCGTGTTGTGTCGATTTTTTTACAAAAGATCAAAGGATTGTGGCATAGTTATGGCCGTCGCGTCCACACGTTGGTCAGAAATTTAGTTTGCTACGAAATTCACGCCACATAATCGCAAGTAGTGTCTACAAAATGACAATGACTAATGAAAAAATATTTCGTTTCATAGAACTTTACCAAGCTGAAAAAGCTAAATAATTCGTTAGTTAGTCTCGCATTTACATAATTGTACGTCACACACAGTTGTACGAGGAGTACGCGGACCGCTACGGGCTGTGGGAGTGTAAGTTGGCGATCGTGCAGTGCTCGGGCCACAACGACCCTCTGCTTGTGGAGAGCATTTGGAGCCACATCCTCTCCGAGGCGGAGGCGGCCGCTAACTCGCTGCCCGCCCCCGACGACCGCCTCGCCTCAGTACTCACTCGACTCACGGCGCTTGCAAAGGACTACCTCAATACCGGACATTGCTTCCCGCTATGTGAGACCCGTTACAATTCTACTTCTATTTTTGTAGTAAAAACTTCTTTAGGCGCGTTGGGCATTATTAGTATGAGAAAAAAAGCTACAGTGACATTTAATTATTTCATATGATTATTTAATATAAACGCCATCTGCCCGAATTAGTACGTACGTTTTGTTTCATAATAAGCTTAACATCCTCAGATGTTAAAGGATGGCGTCCTTTTTTTTTATGAAAAAATGTTTTCACATCTGTCGTGCAGTCCTACGACTGGCAGTTTTTTTATTTTTTATTTATGGTCTGCATAACACAAGCAACGCCACAGGTGCTCTGCAAGTACGCTGCCGACTGTATTAGGGTAAGAATTTTGTATATAAAAAGTTGCGTATGACCTAAATAAACAAATAAAATTAAAATGGAATGATATTTCCGCTAACTTATGTGTGTTTAGTTTTGAATTGTCGTTTCAGATTTCATTGTGCGGCAATTGGAAATCATGGCGTGTAAAATGAAAGCTAGCAAGCATTTGGTGTTTAGGACAATGTTGAACATTGGAGTTTCAATAGAACAATTGCTTGATATTTATATAAAGTAAGTGTTAATCGAATTTATACTTAGTGTCACATTTTTTACAATCAAACCATATATTATATAATATCTAATTGTATAACTTTTTTTGTTTTACCTATTTTCAGTACTTTTCTGTCATAATTTACCCTGTTCTCTATCCTTCGGTGTCACTGTGAGAGTAATTCATTGTCAACACAGTTCTGATTTCATTACTATGGTAGACAGTCATTATCTATTCTTAATTAATCTGATGACCGCGAATATATGTCTATGCTCATGGATTACATATGAACACAAAAAATATGATTTTGGAGAAAAGTTACACTTATATCGTAATTATAAGTCATAAATGAGCCATTATATTAAAAAAAACCACAGGAGCTTGAGGCATGTCAAATTGGAATTTATACGAGAACAGGGAACGTGTTAATAAAATAAAGAATAATGTGTAGCAATACAATAAAGTGGATGTGTATGGTTAACAGAGCGGTGAGCGTGAAGGAGCGCGTGTGGTTGGAGTACGGCGAGGAGACGTACGTGTGCGCGGTGGCAGCCCTGGCGTTGGAGGCTGCGCGCACCGAGTTGGCAACCCTGCCGGCGCATGCGCGACGCCGCGCCCTAGTGCGCTGCAAGGACCTCCACGAGGCTGCCGTCTCGTCGCTGCAGGTGGCTTAGCTTCTTAAGCTTACTACACACCACAAACCATTATAGAGGGTCCAGAGCAGGGTCTCTCAAACTTACGTCCACGCAGTTGTCGCGACTCCACAGCTCCCGGCGCTATTGGTCATTTATTTTGACAAATTTTGTCAGTACGCAGCGTGTCGAGATTGAAAGAAGACGTGCTTTGTGCAAACATGGCGTCGCAACACATAAACACTTAGACTTTACAAGAGAAATCGTGTTTTTGCCATGTATTAAAAAAAATTGTGTCCTATTCCCATAACTCATTATAGAACGAGTAAAATGCACCTTGTTGTGCCATAACAATGGATGTGTTTAAAATTGAGATTTATACATATTTTATGGTGTCGCAAACTGAGCAGCCCGTTTGACGACACCGTCCCCTCTGTTCCCATTTCCACTAGTATAGTTTATGGCCAAATTAAAAAAAGAGCCTGATCGTATCCGCTTGTGCTTAAGTGTTGCTCTGTGAAATTTTCAGTCTCAACCGAACACGCAGCGACTGATTGAGAGGCTGACTGCGGCGCAAGCGCATCTGGACCGCATGGACTGAGTCCGGTATCACGTTTTCACAAAATGTAAAGCCGTCATAAATGTAAATAAACAATTAATACGTAATAAACAAAACAAGGAATACTATCGAAAATGAATTTGATAGATTTTCAATGGTAATACGTACTTTAATAATGTTCTGTTTATATGAAAAAGGTGAAAGGTCACTGTTCATATTTGCCTTGGTGTAGACTGAATACTCGAAAAATAATTATTTTGTCATTTGTATTAATTTTTATCAATTGTAAGTGTGTTTTGTATGAATTTTAAAAGAATGAATACAACTAATTTAAGATCCTATATTGGAAGAAAACGCGAAAAGCGTCATCTAGTCTACTGTCTAGAAACTATGACATAAAGTTGCAAGTTCAACATTTAAATGTTTGCACGCCATTGACTACGAACATTATAACAACTCCATTATACTTTTACATTAAGACTCCTGTAAGAGAAACTAATTAAAATTTTAATACTGTCAATGAGTGTAGTTGTATTAAATCAAGCTCTCACACATTTTGAACAGTGTATCTTTTATCTATGAAATTTCACAAGTATTTTTTGTCTCCTTGAAAAAATTGATACGATAAAGTTGTCTAAATCCGAAATGACGTTTAACTCTTCAGTCCGCCACTGCGGTTGAAAATTAATCAGAGTAATGTTATTATTTAGTGATTTCATTTTAGAAGCGATAATGGTCTTTTTTAGCTAATTTAAGTTAAGGTGTTTCCATTTTTTTTAAATATTGAAAAGTACGAAAAACCTATAAATTGTTTAAACCACTTTTCTTTATTATATATGTATTCAGTCGACTGACTAACGTCGATTTTATTACTTATTGGCTTTTTTCGTTTATATTTAACTACTCGTCGTACTTTCCGAGGTTTATCAAATTAAATGTTAAGGCTGCCTATACGAAATCCATCAAAAACCAACGTCTTGCGGTTCATTTATTGGGTAATCTGTCACTTATGAAAACAAGTTTTTAATTTATATAGGTAACCTTAACTACAGTTTATTAACGCTTGAAAATTAAAATTATCTTTTTTACCTCTTCTAGTGATCTATTTCCCAAAAGCATTTAGAAAACGTCTAAAACAGTGTCTGTTTCGGTAAGTGGATCTGAATAATTAGAGCATTTAAAAAAAAACAATAAAATTACTTGCAGTCTATTTTAATTTGTTGTTGCAAAATATTACAAAAAAGGCCTAGAAACTCATTAAAAATGAAATCATTTTTATAAAAACTCATTTGAAATTTGCCTTATTGCAAAGACACAAGACTCAAAATGGCTTCGCTTTTGTATGTTGCAAAACTTGGTCCTACTTGATTGGACTGTTTGTCGCAACGTGAGAAGTGTATAGGCGTCCTTAGCTTAATTTTTCTACAAAAATACTATTTTATTAGAAGGAATTTTTTCCCAAACTATTTTAGACTATTTTGTTTGCAGACCCCTCTAAAGGTGAAAGCAAAAGTGAACGTTAAAAGTTTTGATTAATTCTATCCACTTTAAGTGTAATTGCGACTTTTAATTTGATTCTTAAATAAGGCGAAGAATCCTTACACACATTTAGTGTTTAAATTAAATTAAAAAAAAATGATGATGAAAATAAATTTAATTTTACAGTAGAAATTACATTTTGTAAATCAATAATTAAACATTTAAAACTACTGTTTTATAATTCGAAATAATAAAAAAACAGGTCACATAACAACACATTTTTTCATTGCACTGATAATGTTATTTTTTTGTACTATAATTAATAATTATGTTTTATGTTTAAGTAATATTTCTATCTATTGGAAAGATAGTTAAAATAATTACAAGTACATGTGAAACAATGGATTCCATAGGTTACAATATTTTTTATTTTTGTAAATAAATTTGTATGGAATCAAATTTCTGTTGTTTTGATAGTACCTACGATTGAATACCTAAATTATATTATTAGATGTATAAAGAAAGTTATATTTAACATGTATAAATGGAAAATCTCAAAGAATCTAACTAGATGGTTTTCTTTACACTATGGCACAATATTATCTTAGTTTACAATAATTGTAATACAATATAAATCTTTGGTGTGTTGACTTGATCCTTGACTATTAAATTAATATTTACATGTATAAACGCAATTATTTTGGGTGTCGACTTCATACTTTTAGAAGTATATTCCCAGAAGTCTCGCTATTGTTGCTATTGTTAATGGGTCTACTGGGATTTTTCTTTACTTCTTTGTATGTAGATATACATTTTTACACGGTGGACTATAGAATGAAATACATTGGAAAATTTAGATTATTGCAACATATAAATTTTAGTCTTAAATGACTCATAGTAAATATAAATTTTGGTTCCCATCAGTCATTTCAGCAGTTTGAGTAGCAATACTTCTTTTGGAGTACGTCACATGGAACTGGTTGGAACTGGAATCCCAGTGGACCCTTTCATGGGGTCCTGCGCTGAATAATCCCAGTAGTCCCTTTACGAGACAGCTATAGAGGGACATCTGGGAATACACGGAATCCACTTATATGTTAGGTTATATAAATGTGTGTTCATTTTTTATCTCCTCAATTACATTTTTACACATTATATTTAGTACACAATAGTAACAGTACTTTGGCAGTTATTTCATTTTAAGTTTACATTGATAAAAGAGAAATATAAAATCTATCGCTTATATTATACATAGAGACCTCATTCACTGGGACTAGAATGAGTTTGGAAACTTGTTAAGACGCCGGTCGCTCCAAGAGTGCCCTTCAACATAAACGACGATTAGTTTTACATGAAACCGTAAAGTCTAGGGCGAGTCCTCGAAGGGGTTGGTATTTACCTGATGGTGTTCGACGGGATACGAGTACAGTGATTGGCCACTTATGGTCGGCAGTCCCACCGTGTTCATGGGTGATAATAATACATTACTGTACTGCTGATGCTTGGGCTCTCTGCCTGAAGAATTCTTCCTGATGGTGGTGTAAGTGGGAGTGGTCTTTGTGGGTATGTCTTTGATTCTGGTGCCGGCGCGGTAAGTCCCGAACTCGTCTGGTGGCGGTGGCAGTGAAAAACCGTCCGAAGTCTGAGTTATAACTGACGCTTCGTCACTTGTCGTCGTCGCTTCTTTGCCCGTTTTATGGCGCCCCTTTCTGGGCATCGTGTAAAATGTTGTTATCTAAAAAGTGTTTAATATACCTACATGGAATTATTTTTAAACACAGCCAGCTGTTGTTGCGCGCGAAACTTTATAAAATATAAACCTATGTTACTCGCTTATGATGCATCTATCTATACGTAAAAGAATTTTTAAAATCGGTCCAGTAGTTTTTGAGTATATTCATTACAAACAAAAATATAAAGTTTTTCTCTTTATAACAGTTTTAGCAATTGTGCTAGATAAGTTTTGGCAGACAGTAATTAAATAGAATATCAGAAAAGCAATATTTTACCATGAAAATGTAATTGATTGCACGTGACAGCATGAAAGGAGTTAATTCCATCGTTCTTTTATTACCTAAGGATATTTTCTTTTTCTAATAGTGGACTCGCCCCTCTTGGCTAAGGAAACTTTCCTTTTTTGGCTAAGTATCCTCTGCGATTTATATAAACCTATCTGTTGCACGTGACTTGTCGCGTAACTTTGTAAAATATCGCTGATAATGTAGCTTTTTATTGGTGAAAGAATTTTTAAAATCGGCCCAGTAGTTTTTGTGTTAATTCATTACAAACATACAAAAATAGAAATATTTATGTAAACGCAACTCACCGGTTGTGTAAGGTTGTAACTGGCATCGGGCAGATGCATGATCTGGTCGGAGGCTACTTCCACGTCTCGGCGCCGGATGTTCTGCAGCGAGTGGACCCTGCATCCGGAGTGCTGCCGCGTCGGTGGGTCCCCTTCGTCAATGTACTTCGCCGAGTGGAACGAGCTGCTCCTCCTCACGTCGAAACTCTTGGACGGGTATCGCGACATGGCTCTCCTGAACGACTCCGTTCGTCTTATGTTGCACTCGCTACCGTCGTCGCTGTCGTGAAACGTTTCGCAGTTTGACTCTGAAAAACATAGGGCGATATTCCAGAATATAATGGCATTAAAAGGTTTAAAATCATAATGAATTAATATGTCGACTGCTATTAAAGACAAATAAAAATTAAACAGTATCAAGATCAGTTTAGTCCAATGTCTGTATTGCACTCTACAATTTTCCATGAGATTGAGTAAAATAATCAAAAAGTGTAGGTATATTAATGTTAATGAATAAAGGCTATTTTTATTTTATTTATTTTATTAAATTATTGTTTTTGAGATTATAGAAGTGGAACGCCAAAAATCCTCTTTGCGTAGCTTTTTTAAATGAATTTTAAAACTTGTCATGTCTCGCTAGTGGCGTTGTCGGTGAATTGAAGAAAGTGGCTTGCCTTCGGTGTTGTAGGCGCAGAGCGGTGGGTCGGGTCTGTATGGCGGACGGTATGATGTATCGGAGCGACCTTGGGTGCACAGCACGAGGCCGCACGCGACTAGCGCAACTAGCGCCACTCCGCCGCACAACGCCAGCGCTAGGGTCGTTATGTTCGTCACTGTGTTCGGCACCGCCGCACCTAACGACCAAAACATAAGAACCACAACTCAAGCCGAGCGTACTTTAATGAGTTATTTCTTCTCTTGGTGCCATTTCCTATCGGAGGTCGGCTATCATGATGGCACGCTAATCCGCTAATCCTTATTCTGTAAGGGGGTAAACACCCCCTTACAAAATAAAAACGTGAATTAATTTATTTCTGCAATTTATATACACAAACCTTCCTCTTTTTTCGCTTTTTCCATTACTGAAAATCTTCCAAAATCCGTTGTTGTTTGGAAAATGTAAGGGGAGCAATTTAGACTAAAAATAATATTTGAGATCCTTCCTTATAATTCGTACTCTTGAATCATAAACAGTTTAGTTGATACCATGCCGTAATTATAAATAGGTATATTTAACATTTTTGGCCATACTTAATTTTGTGTTTACCTGTATTCTCATCCACAATGTTTTCCTTGTCAATTTCAACAACTTTACTGTCCCCTTTTTCGTTGAAAGCCACAATTTCAAACTTATAGTTTTCCTGTGAAGTTTCCTGTATTATGAATTTTGGCTCTACGCTCGTTATCGACAACAGGAGATCTTCAGAATCTAAATCTTTTACGGAAAATTTGAATTTCTGAAAGAGCGAGAAGGATTCTTTTAGTATCAAGATAAATTTTAAAATATGATTTTTAAATAGACCAATAAAATAAATATATTTCTCATTAATGGCTAAACGCATTAAATTTGCGATCATGAAAGAACGCTATATGAAAATTCGCTACTATGAAAAAATGCTTTGTGAAACTTGTCGCATAAATCATGCACGAGACTTCGCCAGAGTAACTTTATAAAATATACTCTATGCTATGTTACTCGCTGATAACTTTCTATAGGTTAAAGAATTTCAAAATCGGTCCAGTAATTTTTAAGTTTATTCATTACGAACATACAAATCTTCTCTCTTTATAATATTAGTATAGATAATAGTTCATTAATGCTATGCTGCTATTATTGAGTTTGTTCGTCTAGAAAAAGTTCCACCTCGCCCGCTCATTTGTCAAATAGCGCGCACTTTCGTCCCTTTTGCACGAAATTACTCCCACAGATTGCAGGAAAGCGAGAGGAAAGATGTTACACATCAAAAATCAATTTCAAATGTAGCGAAGTTCGTGTATACCTGAGGCATACCCCCGTTGTGCCCCTCGATGCAGGTGACGGTGATGTCACGGTGAAGGTTCCTGATAGCGACGCAGTCGTTCGGCGGCTGAGGTGGCGTTTCGTCCGTGATGAGGTAAGTGCACGCCGACGCTAGTGATGTGGACACCGTCGGCTCCACGCCGTTGTTGCCCCAACAGAATATTGTGCCTGCCAACACACCAGCTCACTGCCAATTTTACTCAACATTTCACACAAACCCTTGTAAGAAATTTGCCACTTTTCTTTCTCCTATGTGAAAGAATAAAAACTATAATAAGTATGTATGTGCCAGAAGCGGAGGGTTTAAGAAGTGGTTCCTGAAAGCGTACAACGTCATCTAACAACTTTCTTTGAAAACGTCAAGCAAGAAGCTTGGGTGCGGTTATCGCGGTGGTTATCGTGATGTTATTATAACTATCTGTACGAGGGGGAAGTATAAGGCTCGTGAATGATAGAGGGGTTCAGTTAGTGTAAGTACATAAGTATGATTTTTTTCAGCACCGAAATGTGATATAAAATTGATACTTAACTGTTTATTAGTAAGTATATCTAATCGAAAGCGTTTATTACGTATTTTTCCGGATATTATAGCCAGCGCATAGTGGATTCCATACATGTGTTGAATAGGATTTTGTTGAAATTATTACGAAACAGTACATACTGTACGCAGTTTCATTGGGCCGTCGGTACAAGAGGACGGGTTCGTGTGTGTCCAGAGACACGTAAGGACGGTCGTCGGCCAGCGTCGAAATGTTGACCGCATCATTGACCAGCACCCAGCGATACGAAGTCGGTGTTGGGTTGCCTCGCACCTGCGACACACGTATCGTGCTTACTTATACCTTGGGTTACGACATACTTATCGATTGCCTAGATGTCGCTATTACAGATAACAGGATAGGTATGCACAGATATAAAAGATAGACCATTAAGATGTTCTTTCAAGTTACTTTACTCGTACCTTACAAGTAATGTTAATTGATTCATCTTCCGCTAGGCCGAACTGCGAAATGCTTTCTTCTTCACAGAAAGCAGGATCTGAAATTAAAACATTTCATGTGTTATTTAGATCTAGGTAGGTATAGTAAATACTATGTTATGATTTACATTATTCTCTCATTAATATTCAGATAACGCGTGTCTCTTTGAACTTTAATGTTTATTTACAACTTACAGATTATGTGGGAAATGTTGACACAAAACGATAATAGTAAATAAATTGGTCAGTCTCATTTATTTCTAAATACAATTATTTTAACATTTGCAACTCTGTCAACTGATGTTCAGCAGTAGGTAAATTTGATAAGCCAAAGATTTTTAAAGTAGTACCAGTACTTAGTACTGTACTGTACGGTACCTACTTACAAAAAAAAATATATTTTTGTCTGTTCATTCCGGCTAGATAATCATCGAAACGGATGGACCGATTTTGACATGACTTATAGTGGCAGATAGCTGATGTTATTAAGGAATAATGATTAAGTTACATGTGACATCTATGGCGACCGGCTCGCTGTACGCAGTGCCCTCTTCGTTGGTGGCCGAACAAATGTACTCGCCGGCGTCTGTCTCCGACACGTCGTGCAAACTAAGCGCCGGCTCCAGGCTAGACTCTCCTTCCGCGCGACCCACTATATCCTCCTACCAAACAATATTACCTTCAAACTTTTACTCCAACAATACTACTTTTATTACTAAATCTCATCAATATATTAAATATTTAAATTCATCGTCATTTCAGCCGTAGGACGTCCACAGTATTTATCACTTGTCTAGCACCTGCTTAGTTTGGGGTTAGATAGCGCTGTGTGACAAATCCCGAATTAAATGGAAAATATAGATTATGGACTGTAAAGTATATGCACAAATGAAGAAAGTGGATCTATAAACATATTGATAAGCATACCTCGTGGAACCACATCAACTCATAAATAGTAGGATTCGCCTTATAAGTGCAGTTCAGGGTCACATTGGACCCTTTCACGACGTATATCGTTTTATTTTGCGGCTCATCATCCGCTACAATATGTAACACCGGTTCATCTAAAAACATACACAAAATTTAAGAATTATACAATTAAGCATTAGGTAATTGCTTTAGATTTGGAAAGAGTCCATCTTGGCCAATCTCCTTTTTTTTAACATTGTGAAATCCTCTTCAGTCAAATCCTCCGTCAAAGTCAATGGCTAAGCAAACTTGAAACAGGTACTTAAGTAAATTAAGTAGGTACTTACATGTGACATATAATGGGAGTCCTTGCGCGCACACGTACTCGTCGGAGGCGCGACGGTGCGCTGGCGAGCAGCACGTCAATGTGGCCTCGTCATGGGAACTGTCCACTTTTAAACTTATTTCACTGGTCACCATTCGTTGAGGAGCCTCCACCTATATTTAATTCATCATCATCTCATCTCAGCCGCAGGACGTCCACTGCTGGATATAGGCCTTCCCCATAATTTTCCAATTTCAGAAGCACCTGGGACCCACAGTCGACCCGCGGCCCTTAACATGCCCCTGACACGTGTATCCCTATGTATACATTCAGCCACTGCCGCTGCCCCTCGCGCTGCTGGCAATAATTCCCTAAATACTGTTGCTGCAGGATCGAAAGAAGTATATGTTTACATACTGCCCTACCACTCACTTTTCTTTTGGGGAGCGCCGAACAGTGCGAGTGTAAATGGCAGTGGCATGATAAATATCGTGTTTACACACTCGTCCTGCACATTGCCCTGCCCACTTCCCTGCCCACTTCGGCTGAATGTAAACGTAGCATATGAAAAATTTCATGAAGATCAGTTGAGTTAATTAATGTTTGAAAATATAACAAGCAAATAAAAAATCTCACTCTCGTATCTAAAATGTTATTTAAGTACATGTATATTTCTATTAAAAATCCAATTTAATCCATATGTATGGTTGCACTTGGTTAATACAGTATTCTTTGTCGATAGTGACGGTGTCATGACATGATCACACATTATGCTGATTTAAAAGAAAGCTAATTAAAAACGCCAAGTGGGATAGCACGGACATACTCTTATTGTGCTCGGTGCGGTACTTGCACACAAAAGGGATGTGCCTTATCAATGTCTGCACTATTTTGACGCCACACGAGGAATTAGTTTTTTAAAAAATTCGCAGTATTTTTTAAAAGTATATATTTAAGTAGGTATCACAAAAAATAAATGCTATCTTAGTTGACATCCGTATTTGATACATTATACCTAGATAAACAAAATTACCTGAATAATTTTTTTTTCCGTCTTTTAGGTATTTCTAATATCCAACTGTAAGTAAAGGACAAAATACTCTTCTGTGAGCCAATCCACACAATGACTTAGTACTTTCTTACTTCATCAATACTTCACTATTGGAGAGATACCTACATTTCGCAGTAATAAATTGGGCAGCTTATCTGGTGACATAAACCAACCCCTTACAGAAGACCACCGTGAAATAACCGTGCTGTGGTGTTTCAGTGAATGAGTGAGAGATGCCGCAGCCATTTTCCTTTTCCCCTCCTATTCTTTTATCCTACTACCAAGATCGGCAGCGAATTTGCAACACCTATGGGGTTGCTTATGTGAACAAGCGATAGTAGACACCTATTATCAGCCTGCCTGCCGTCTTTTACACATAAAAAAAACCATGTAATATATTATAACCTGAGACAAGGTAGGTTGTGACCGTGTTTGTTGACTATTTTTGACTACATGTAGGTGTCATTACTAAAATAGAAAAGTATCACCACTCAATAAAGAGAGATAACTTACTGTGTAGTTTTGCTGTAAGTCCAATTGCGTATCAGACAGTCGCCACAGCACGAGCGGTAGCGGGCGCGCGCCGAACACGCGGCACTGTGCCACAAGCGACTCTCCCGCGTGCACTCGCCCGCCCGCTTGATGGCCCTCCACACGCACCGACACCAACTCCGGTGCCACTAATTTCACATATATTTTATATAATAATGGGCCGCGGTTTCATCCGCCGTTTAATTTAAATTGACAAAGGCAAGCACTGCACACGTCGGCTCAAATTACGCGATCGCTTTAGCGGCCAATGTAACCGCGCCCGCTTCCGAAATTAACAACTTGAAATATATAAACTAATATTTTATATAATAACTGGTTGTGTAACGTGGTTTCAGCCGCCGTTTAATTTCAATTGACAAAGGCATGCACATGCCGACTCTTCTCGGTAATGTTCGATTCTTTTCTATCGTTATACACTGGTGCTATCTGAAGAATTTATAGAAAACTTCACTTTTTAGGTATTAACGAATATTATTAGTTATCCTACTAACATTACAAATGTGATCGTTTGTGTGAATTTATTCACGCAAAAACTATTGAACGGATTCGGAGGAAATTTCGCACACAGATAGTTTATTACCTGGATTACAATATAGGATACTTTTTATCCTGAAAAAAGTCAGATTCCCGAGGGATCGTCTAAAAATATAAAAAATACCGCTACTGTACGCCGTAGTGACGTCACCGTCTTCACAGCGATAAAGATGTTAGGCGTTTTATTACTCATACATTTTCTTTTTCAACACGGACGAAGTCGCGGGCACTAGCTAGTTATTCATAATATACCTAAAATATTGTAGTGAGAGTCAGTACTTACAATACATATCGAGGATTATATCAATAGAGAGCGGTGGTACATGGTCGTTGTTGTTGGCGTTGCAGGTTAAGACACGGCCGTGGTCTTCGCGGCGCAGAGGCCCGAACATGAGATCGCTGCGCACGCGATGCTCCGATAACGGTGTGGATGTGTCTTTCAACAGACGCTGCTCCGTCGACCAAGTCATTGAAGCTTGGGGTTTACCTTATGAAACAATATCATTGTTTAAGGAATATTTTGCTAATATTTGCATAGATTTGTTCATCAATCTTATATCTATAAATAGAGCCCTGATTTACTTAATATTTAATAAATGAAATTTTACGTCGAAACCAGCCAATCCATTTAGTGGCCCCGCTCTATAACGCACTTTGCAGACGCAAAGTCTTTCGTTTTAATAGAGTTAGTTGGCTGGCATGAACGTGCCATAATACGAAATTCTCTAGAATTCGGAGTTTGATTACCCTAACAGCAATCATAATTTGAATCTGAACGCTTTGTGCCACAGTACTCTCGACCAATGAGGTTATCTAAATATAGTCTAAATTACTCAAAAAGTATACTTTTCAAAATATGACTCCAGGTTGAATATTAACCAAATATATTTTTCCTACCTATATAATTTATAGGTATACTTATTACACACATAGAGAGTATAGGTTACTAATCAATCTGCAACTAGCACTATGACACTATAGCATTATGATATTTACTTATTTACACTATCTATACTTTTACTTAATACGTACTGAGTACTTACTTACCTAATTCAGTGAAGCAATCGATTTTGCAATCTATTAATCTAGCACTAGAGTTGATTTTGCAATATATCAAAGATGATCATCCCAACTGCCCTGACCAGTGTCAAGATTTTAAGGGATAGATTATAGACTGGAGATAATGCCAAAAGTGCCTACTTACAAATTTAAAGAGAAAGATATCCCAACTGTTTATAGACACCGAGTGTTTAGAGTTTCAAATAATTTACTTACCTTACTTCACCAAATGGGTCCGTAAATATTTTAATAGGTCAATAATAATTGTATAATTAAGAACTTACCTCCGAATACTACGCAAAATAGATGCACCGTATCTCCTACATAGTAAGGTCCAATATTGCGGCTTGTATTGGAGCCAGCGGACACAGTCGCCACGCGAGTGCCATTTTCATGGATCACCCACAGTCTTTGCGGTGGTTCTACACAGAGAAAATATGCAATAGTGTGCAAAAACTTTTAGTATTGAGAAAAAACAGTGAACTCGCGCCGTCACGTTCTGTGAGCGACACCATCAGTGACGTTTAATTGTATGAAATAAGCGCCATCTATCCGAGTTTTTTTGCACGCATATTAAATCTAATACATACTGTTGTTTTAACCGTTTATTCTATTATGCACTTTGACTATGTGACCCCAACCCTTGAGGCTTCAAATGTACTGCCGACCATTAAGAGCATGAAGGGTAAGAAAACTTTTGCTTCCTGATTTATGTTTTGAGAAGATCTCCTGTAGAATGTAGGTAATAGTATAACTACATACAATTAGTGCATTATTTATTTTACAGTTCTTTTTAAAATATACATCACCAAAGTATGGTGCTTAACGAAAACAGCATATTTTTAATTTAAAATTTTCAAAACCAATTTTCCATGATTAAGTATATAAAAACACTAGAAACTACCAAAATGCAGGTCCATCAAGCATAAAAAGTCGTCAACACAATAAATACTCAGTCCACTTGTCGACCCTAACCCTACCAAACAACGAGGCTACTGTGTCAATTGTTTATTAAAATGTATCTAAATGATTATAGCAATCCATTAATCGTGAGAATTACACATAATAAGTAATAAAATGTTTTCAACGCATTTATCAGACATTAAAACTCATGTAATATCTAATTGTTTTATAAATAGAACGAAATGTTCCGGTGTTGTCAGCTTCCTCATTAAACCCGAAGCCCAATTAATGGAAGCTGGGCGTTGGGCGCTATTCCATCAGTAAAGGTAAATAAATTTGCAAGCGGTTGCCTTCACGAGGCTTTGTTAATTTGGTAAACAAGTTACCGCAACTTACGGTTTGAGGCAAAACTGCAATGGAGCATGATTTTTTGCAGTTCGTGGGAATATCTATCGTTCGTTAAATTATTTTTAATATAGATATACGTTTTTCAACATCGGAATCAATATTGTTATATTCAGACCACGGTTTCTATCATCCCTAATAGATCTTCCAAAAAATACTAATATAAGTATACAGACTTCTTTCTGTCCAGTATAAGAAATTATGTTGTTGCAACTAAGTATGAATAAATTAATCACTGTCCTCAGTTATTTAGACGCATTGCATTTAGACTCGAAACGCGTAGGCTAAACTCTAAAATTTAGACTTTATAAAAATTTAAGAGAGATTGAAGATAACATTTTTCGAATTTTTGCTTAGACACGTAAGTATATCATATAATGAGGGGGATTATAAACACTATCCGAATTCATTCTTATAAAATATTCTCCTTTACTGCATAAATGCTCCGTGGTGATTGAATTTCACTTTCGTAAGTTCTTTATATCTGAGTAATAAGGAGTATTTTACTTTAAATCGAACTAAACTTACCAATAACAAGAAGTTGTGCGTATGTTTTATGAGAAGGGCTCTCGATGAAGTCTGCGAGACAGAGATAAACGCCAGCGTCTGAAGGTCGCACAGAAATTATCTGCAACTTGCTGACGCCTGTAGTTTCCGAGTCGAGCAGCTGATACCGAATTTCTGGTGTCGTTGCACTTAGCTCCCCATCGCTGCGCAAGTCTCTGCTGCTGGGTCATTCAAGCATTCAAAACTATCACGTGTTAGGAATAATGGGAAGGCGCCTGTTCAATTGTTGATCCCTTATTTAAATCGCTCTATTTAAATTTAATTCAGTCATTGACATATCATCTGCCTTAGATATAAATTCTTGATTTGTATTCATCTACTAGTAATATTATGAAGAGGCAAATAAAGTACCTAGATTTTTTTTTATTACCTAATCTGAGTGGTGTAGTAAGACTACGCTATGAATGTTTTAAAAATTATTGCGGTTAGGTTTAGGTAATTTTTCTATATAGGTAAGTAGGTATATCAAGAAAATACAATTATTGCGGGCATTTGCGGGCGGCAAAATTTCTTTTTAACCGGTTCTTTAAAATTTCCTTTTACGAGACAAGGTAAAAGATACCTTGTCTAATTCTGTTAATATCGAAGAAAGCATTATTTTTATGCTCTTTCTTTGATAAGATCGCTTTAAAGTTTAATTTAAAAGAAAAGAAATAGTGATAAAGGTTTTCCACTATCCTACAATGAAGGTGCGGTATTATATCACTTCAGTTAATCGGAGAAGTTTCGTTGAAGAACGAAACGATAGCGTTAAAATTTAATCAAAATAAGACGTGTGATTGTCAATTATATCGAGTAAACTATTGGAGATTATCAAAGTCCATATTGACCAAAAACCGTTCCAATTATTTAAACTAAAATTTTCAGCCAGGTTCATCAATGCCAACGCATTAGGTACCTACTTACAATTTTTGCAATTTTAACTAAATTTTACTACCTATGTACACGAGTAGGTAATTTAAATTTTATTCCCTTCCTTTTCAAATAAGTAAGTAAAGCGAGAAAAGCGTAATAATGTTTTCACCTGTAAAATGCAGTTGACGATCCATTTTTGTACCAAGCGAGGATATTTAAGTTATCGTCTTCCCTTTCGGCTGTTGTGTTGCATGGCAGTTCTGCGCTGTGACCAACCACCGCCTCCACTGGTAGGGAGAATTCAAATTAATTTTAAAACTTTGTATGTATACAACTATACATTATTAGGTATTAGCGTGAAAACAGAAAAAATACATATTGCCCTGACTTTATGTCTGATTTTTTAATTGTTTAATTTATCTAACCAATTACTTAGTTACCTATGTTTTTGTTAACATTTTTCATAATTTCATAAACTAAGTAGGTAGGTAATTAAAGGACACTTCTCTCCATCCTTTCTGTATAGAATTTTGTTTTCTTTCACAACTTTAAAAAATATAAAAGATGCTAAATCAACTAATACTTTCAAAAAACTTATTAGAAGAAACCTTCTAAAATAATATCAATATATATTAAAACAAATAAAACATAATTTTCTAATAAACGATGTGATGTCCCTTCCAGTGTTGTATATCAATGTTTCGTTGTTTATCATGCATTTGTTCGCTTTTTAAATTCTATCCATTTTTAAATTATTTATTTTAGTTGGTGTCTTGTTTATGTGTTTACTATTGGTATGCTTGCAATATGAATTATGTTTTTTATCTATTAGTTTTAAGTTTCTCACGTTAGTGAATTTGTAATTTTTTGTGAGAATAAATATATTTCTAAACCTAAACCTAACTTTTACCAGTTCGTAACTAGTAAAACACCTCTAATTACCACCGAGATTTTTAAAGATTTCAAGCGTCAATAAGATTTAAAGCGATAAAAAAAATTGGTATATTGAAAAAATCCCCGCACAAAATACTAACCCGTTTTCCCAACCGTTAAAGAAATGATTAGGTACCTACACAAATCGGTATCAAAAGAAAAATAACGATTGCCTTTTTTACATAAATTTAAAAATTTGATGTTTTATTGGGATTAAGTTTTAAACATGAAATATAATTTTAACTCTGATATTTATTAAATTATTTTAATAATTTAGCAATGAAGCCCTCATAGTTGTGCAATCCAGAATGTTTATTCACAGAATCGCCGACCGACACGACAGCGGTATAAGTATACAAGAAACAGGTGTTGTGCGAAAAATAATTTATTTTAAATATAACTTATTTTGGAAAAACAGTTACGAAACTTTGCATGCAGTAAATTTCTATGTGAACTAACAAAAGTTTAAAAAAACAAAAGGTTGCAATGTTATAGGCAAATATTTTATTTAATTGGCAGCTATTTTTAAGACTTAAGTATGCACATTTCTTTTTGTAATTATAAATGAAAATCTGGCTTACATTTGTAGCGAAACTTAAAGTAAGAATCAAAAATTATTAAACGTGCGAGTTTCATTTAAGTAATATTAGTTATATTTTAATTTAAAAAAAAACCGCAAAAATCTTACCTGTTTCCAAAAGATCCTGTGCACGCAAGCCCAAAATTAATCCAAATAATGTAATAAAACGCACTGAGCAATACATTTCCCACGGAATAACTAATCGGAAATATTCCCAGTATTTAAACTATTTGAATAAAATACACACATCTAAGGAATTTTAGGTCCGAAATATCGCTTTTCGAGTACTAGGTAGTGTACCGCGATTGGGCGGTTTAACGGACACGCGTTCCAATTGGCGCGCTTGGAAGCAATAAGCGGTATCGCCGGTCCAGGACTTCGTGACACGGCGGCCGGGCCACTTCCGGCTGTCCCCGCCCGTGACGTCACCTCACTTCAATACTGCCAGCCCGACAGTTCATCGTTTACCTTACACTTTTTAATTGGTGAGGTCGAAACAATTGGGTCACCTCAGCTGGATTCGCTGCTTGTACAAAGAAGAGGAAATGTTTGTGTGCCCTAATCTATTTCCTGTATTTAAAAGAAAGGAGTTCGCGATACAGATTCAATTCTTTTAAAAAACACAACTTTAACTTTAATTTCGAGCAAACTGCGTAAACATTGTCAAAAAGAGCTAAAAAAATCATCACTATTCATTTCAGACGCAAGACGTCCACCGGCTTATGTCAGTAACTTTCGATAGTGTACGGATCTCCTCATTTCCGATTAGATCTCGCAAAATAATCCCGAGTCCTCTCCATAGTTCGTTGAGCTTTCTTACGAGGGCCATATGTAGAGACGACGTTTCAGCGCCGATGTCATCACTGGCAATATACATTGGAAAAATAATGCCACTTATCCCTACCAGGGGGGATACTTAGTAAGGATAGGTGGAACGGGCGGAAAACTTTTGTTTTGAGGCACTGAGAAAAAAATACAATTATGTAATTATAGTTATTTATTCAATTGAAAATTACAAAAATTCACACGTCTGTAAAATATATTTAAATATTTATTTTAGAATGTTTGAGGTAGACGAATTTTTACACAAGACTTTTATGACTCAATGTTTATATAATATTTTTTTAATATTCACATGTTAATTCTAAGTAGCAACGGTGGTTAATAATTACACCTAAGTTGTCTGTATTACATCTAAAATTGAAACTTTGCGTGATTACTTATATGTTTACATTTTTACTGTACTGATATTATTTTAATATTCATATAAAAGAACTCTTATACTTTAACAAGGAACTCATAATGTGGAAAGTAGATGTAATGAAAAGTAATCAGAACGCAAATCATGCAAATTATCTTTCTCATATATGATCATTTAACTAAATAAAGAAATATTTGTTTGAAAATTTTCAGTGCATATACAGCTATTTGTTTTATCTTTTCATTCTTCTTACCAATATACAAGTTCAACATTACTTTTTTAATTTAATTTCAAATTGTATTGAATTAGAACCACATATTATCAATAGCTGGAAAACTATGAATTTGCATTAAGCCAACTTTCAAGATGCCCGTCAGACCTTGAAGCCAGTTTTAGGAACTTTAAATTTTATTAGAATTTTTAATACAACATGACCTGTATCCTGTGTAGCATCAAACGTGTTTTGTTTTCATTGTCATGAGAAGCATTCAAGAAGATATCAATAAATCAAAAACATAACAGTTTAAGCGAAGACTTCATGATATCAACCCGTTTAAAATACCCATTATTTTTTAGACAAGGTGTTGCTACTTATTGGTTCATTGAAGTTAATCTTGGGGTGATGCTCGCAGGAGCATTATATCTCTGGAAGCTGATTACTGATATATTTACAAGAAGAAAAAAACTTATAAGTTCAATTAGGAGTTTTATTTTTGAAGTTGCTTCAAAGAGCGAACAAAAAATACTGCTAGTACAGCTATTGCAACACTGCCTATTGTACCGATTATCACCTTTTTATGTCTTTTGTTACTGTTACTTGTTTTCTGCAACTGAAACAAATATATTTATGGTTGGACTGATTTAAATTTATTTGCTATTCATACATACAATATAAGATTAGTTACATAAAATAGATAGGAAAAAAATCAGGAAGCTGATAGTCCAAGTTTAAAATTGAAAAGACATGTGAAACCATTAAATCAATCATTAAAAAACATGAACAAAAATAAAGTGTTTTATTGCAAACTCAATTCCACACCATAAAAATTATCACTGAAAACAAAAATATATGATATGATGTCATTTTGAAGGTAAATCTTATTGGCCAATAACTTTAATCATAATAGATTCAACATTTGTTTGGATCAAAATAGATTCATCACACATGTTTTCACTAATTTATGTAAACTGTATAAGAAAGTGCATATATTAAATGTTTATTAGCATCCTAAATCTATAACTTTTATTCTCTAAATATGGATTCATAATCAGCTATATAAATTTACAAAAAGTAAAATAGATAAAAACAAAACTATTGGGATAATTTAGAAGCTAACTTTACCTTTGGATGTGTGCTCAATGTGATGTCCATTGAATTAACAAGATTTGTAATTTCTCTCAAAGTTGAAAGTGCAATGTCCGATGCATATTTATTTTCATACACTAAACAATCTGTTATATGTTTAGTCTTTTTAATTGCTAGCGTGTTTGCTAGCATACTTAAATAGATCCTGTATAATTGCTGGGATGTTTCCTCTAGCAGGTCGGCTACTTCCATTGGCCCCAAACACAACATACTTCTAGACCTGCCAATATATTATTTTTTTAAAGCCCATGTCAAAATAAGTTTTTAATGCTACTAACATTTATAAATGCAAAATTTTGTGATAATGGATGGATGTTTGTTACTATTTCACGCAAAACTGGCTTAACAGATTCGGATCGAATTTGGCAATACAGATAGTTTATTACCTGGATTAACATATAGAATGCTTTTTATTCTGGAAAAATTCTAGGCCACAGGCAAAAAATCGCCACAGGCACTTGGCACCTATGGTGTTGCTTTTGTTATAGGCAACGACCTTAACATAAAAAAGTTACAATGACAGCCTTTGATGGTAATAACACCAGCACTACCACTAAATTAGTGGTTGTCCAATTTGACAATTATTACCTCTAAGTATTTTCAATTTCATGTGAGGAAAAGAAAAGGAAAGTCTATAAATAAAATCAATGTTGACGGAATAATTAAGGAGTAAGAGTGTCTTTTTACCATTTGGTCACTGTTTCTTCATAGATTGGTAGGTTTTTAACTTCACTCATTAGAGTTTTTCTTATAAGAGGATCATCAACACCAAGTTTCATTAAATCTTCATCTGTTAATTCAGGCAATGTTGACATGCCTATATTCTTTTCTCTGGAAATAATACATGTTTATAATAGATCTAAAATGTATCTTGTTAACGTAAATAATGATCGCATCTATTGTTATCTGTTGATCGCTTTAATCAAGTAGGAAATTTATGTTTTTAAAAATAATAGGTAGGTCCATTGTGTACGAGAAAATATACTTAGCAATTATAAGATTTTCTATTGTAACTACTGATTTTATTATACTAAAATTTCTAAATACAATTTACACATTAACAAATAGATATATTCACAGCATGGCATTCACTTACCTGAAAATATTAATGTATTTTTCGGCTCCTAAACTTACTAATAGGGCGCATACTGTCACATCAAATTCCATAGGATCTATATCACTTTTCATTGTTATTGGTAAAAAAGAATCGGTAGATTCATCTTCCCTATTCATGGTTTAAATTTAAGTTAGTTAAATTGCTTATTATATAAATGTTTTATTTTTATTAGAGGGAACCGGCGAAAATAATAAACAATAACGAGGAAGTTAATTGACATTTAATTTGATTGACATCAGATTTGACAATTTTTCTTTGACATTTTTTATAAAATTTCGGCGACAGCTGTCAGAGTGACATGACTAATGCTGGAGAATATATAAATTCTTTCTTTATAAATATCGATATTTTAAAAACCTCCGACGCCCGACACTAAAACGGGATGTAGGTAAGTTTGACGTGTACCTGTATATTGTGTGTATGTGTGTCTGTCTGTCTGTGGAATCTCCCAAATGGGTGGACTGATTTTAATCAGTTTTTTTTTGTTTGAGAGCTAAAGTGTTTCTTGTTTGAAAGCTGATAAGTATAATTTATGAAGATCTGTTCATGTAACCATGTACTAAAGCGCCGCAAGTCGAAGATTGTAAATCTAACGATGGGTTTAAGCCGCGAGGCACTGCTAGCATTATAATAAAAAATGAATAATATTATATTTTTTTATTGTTTTTAAACTAATGTTTATTTACATGGAAACATTCATTAAAACTCCCTCACTTACATATCTACTTTATAATTTTTAATTTTCGTTTTTACCTACTTTCTTCAGTCTTTAATTTTATTTGCTTAATGTACATTACAACTTATTAAAAAATTATATTACTTACATAAAAAAATGTTTTTTGAATTAAACTTTTATAAATTAAAATATTAATAATAAAAAATATGTGTAGGTACCTAACTTTAACATGAATATTATGATCATATTGAATTTTTTTAGGCATAACCATTTGGCGGCTGATATTATGATCATATTGAATTTTTTTAGGCATAACCATTTGGCGGATTATCTTCAGTTATGAGGCTCATTTCTGAAAGAGTGGCTTCGTGAACAAACAAAATTGCCGGACTTGGAGCAACGAAAATTTACGGGAGATTCATCAGGTGCCTCCGCTCCGAAAAAGCACTGTTTGGTGTGGGTTTTGGTGCGGTGGTATCATCGGCCCTTATTTCTTTGAAGATGCACAAGGAGCCGCGCTCATTGTCAATGGAGATCGATATCGAACGATGATAACAAATTTTTTGTCGACTTAGGATAGATGATAATGGATCTCACAAACATGTGGTTTCCATAGGACAGCGCCATTTGCCATACTACTCAGGATAATTGAATTTAATAGGTGAAAAGTTTAAAGGCTTCGTTATATCACGCAATTCTTGATTACAATTGAGTGGCGACTTCAACTCGCCACCGAGATCTTGTGAGCTCGACTACTTTCTGTGGGGCTATGTGAAATATCTGGTCTATGCAGACAAACCACAGACAATAGCCGCTCTGAAGGCTAACCATAACTCGCGTTCTTCATGAAATTGAACCATTCATTAAATTCATTTTTGCGAAGATGTCGTCCAAATTTGGTCCACCAGATTAAACCACCCGCAGCGGAGCCGCGGCGGCCATTTGTCCGAAATTATATTCCGTACATAATTTCATTAAATGTGCTTTAAAATAAAATAAAAATTGTGGCAATGTCACTCAAACAGGTGGTTTTATTAAAAACAACCTGTTCGTTTATTTTTTAAAGTTCGAGCGCTCTTAATGAAAAACCCTTTATATATTCACACTAAAAGTTTGTTTAGTGACTACATATCTGCACGTTCACAAAGATTACAAAACAAATAAACAAATTTTAAAAAGCTAAAACCTCTTTTACAGATCTTCGTGCTTAGACAAAGAGTCTAGATAAGGATCTAAGACAAAAATTATGTTGAAAGTTTGTGTATTAAATTGTTAAGTATTCCTTTCTAAGTGCTTATATTATCTACTATCGTTTTAACAGCTTGCCATGTTTCTCTGGCAGTTGCGACTATCTGCGATCCAGGCAATAAGAAACCGTACGGCCCGAATGAGTCCCGCAGGTCAACGTGATAAGAGTATTGAATGCCCGCGCGCATTTTTGCCCAGTCGTGTGACATCCCTGACGCCGCTTGTCGGATTTCTGCCGCTGTGCCAACCTGAAAAAGTAGGCTCTAGTTACTTTATGATACAAGTGTTTGGCATATAATTATATTGAAGCGACATTGGCGCAACATAGTCACCATAGCGACATTGACTTTACCAGAATTGGGTCTCAATCACCCAGTTCCGGAATCTGGAAGAGTTCACAGAATGCCTAATCGTTACAATTACTTGTAATTGAACAATATTGTATCTTTTTACCCAGACATTTTAATTGGATGGATTATTGAAAATTGCACGTCTATCAAAAGATTTAGTTACCTATATTGATATTATAATTTTCTTATTTGAAGATAAATTTTAAGAGTTGTGTTAACTAAGTTATGGTTAACTTGAAAGTACATAATTTTAGTAATTTAATATGTAATTTTAATAAGTAATTACGGAAGTATAAAAAAAAATCTCTAGCATTTATAATATTAGTTAATACTATGTAGGGCTTAAACAACAATCGGTTGAAAACAATTACAACGTCTAACATAACTAGCTCTCATGAAGTATAAAATGACTGTAAAATAGTTCACCTGGTACTTAGTGCCATATAAATCAGTCAGCGCTGCTGTTGCAAGTTTGCCCATTTCCATCAGATCACCATCGTCAACGAAATTTGCGTTGTCCTCTGAACCCGGCACCAGCCAGGCTTGTGAGTACGCATGCAGCGATATGTATACCTGTCAAGGTGCAGAAATTATAATAAAATACTCGTAGTTGAGATCATTTCTAAAGATTGTGATCCACTTTGGCGACTTAATATGCAGTAAAGGTTAAAAAGAAGAAGAAGGTCCAATGGCGCATTTACACCTTGGACGCCTGTAAAATACGTTTGCCTGCCCTACAGACTTCTAAAGTTCGAGACTCTAGTTCACAATGATTATTAATTTTTTTCTATAAAATTGTAACTTTATTATTAACAAATTTGCCGCACTAGGCTCCAGCATAACTTAGCCTGCTGTCCACCACCACTAAGTAGGCTCAAGGATAAGATTGAGAATGGCAGACTACACTTTTACATTCGTTACTCATTCACTGAAACCAAATTATTTTTAGAGATTCTCTCAAGGATTTCTCTTTTTTGTAATTGTTTTGCAGACTTTGAAGTGGTTCTATAGTTTTGCCTAACTAATAACTCATGTGCTCAGACAAAGAACAGGCAATTAAGTGAAAGAGAAATTATTTTAAAATGTGATTCTTTTAAAGCTATACTCATAGAATAGAAAAGAGACCGCGTTGAAAGTAATGATGTAGAAGTGGGTAATACTGTGCTCCATTATAATATTGTGCGATCGAAGACGAACGTGTGGTTGGTTTTACGACTCTACTTGTGATAAATTGCTACCTCTCAGATTATTTACTAGCAGAAAGTGGAAAACGAAATGACTGCGTCGCCAATATAACTTTTAATATAGCTACTTAGGTATCTAGAATAGTTTACAGTTTACATCTAGATCTACATCTGCATTTAGTCTTGAAATTTTCGGTATTACTAAGTTTTCTGGTTCTCGAGATTTTCGAGATAGACGTCATTTAAAAAAAGATGACAAATAAAGTATGTTATAATGTATAGTTTGATCAATTTAAGTGATTAGATTAGCTGTAGGTGTGCTTAAACAGTAAAATACGTCGATTGGCTAAATTTTGAGTATGACCTCTGTAAGTTCGACTTAGGCGGATTTTATATTCTAACGACTGAGTCGTAAAGGTCGTAAAATCAAACTTGTTCTTGTAAAATGTTCGTGATACAGAGGACCAATTTATTTTTTCGAGTTATGGAGGGAAAATATGCACCGAAATAAAGCTATTTCGGAATAATAATAAGAATAATAAATAAGAATAAGGGAATTAGAATAATTAATTACTTAATTAATTACATACAAGGTTTTTTATTGTTCACGACAAAATTAATATTGAAACCATGTACATAAATGATCAAGGAAAATGAAAAAAAAAAAAATCTTACCTTAACTTGACCTCTGTGCTCAGACATGAATTCAGAGACGGCTCGAGTTTCTGGTTCACTAAATGGGTAAGGCCCAACATAATTCTCTGAACAAGGGTCCCTCGAGGAGTCCTGCTCTCCCCAGTGATAATCCCAGTTACGGTCGGCGTCTACGCCCACGCATTCAGTTCGGCCCCAGTTCCATGGAAACCTGAAGATCATCTAAGTTCTATTAGTTTAAGTACATATATGTAGGATTAAATGGGTGCATAATGTAATAAAAGAAGCGCGTAAGAGTAAGCTTATTTATAAGCGGTGACTTAAATTTATTTTATCTTAAATTAATGATTAATCACAAATTTTAAAATCTAACTAGTCGCGGTAAAATTATTGTCAAGTCTTGTCACCGCGTTGTCACATAAATATTAGTTGGGCTCCCGTGCAGTGCATCCGTACTCCGCAACGCAACAGTGCAAACAACCACAAAAGTCGGCCTAAGATAAAGGCGAAACTTATGGATGAACGATTTGGCTGTCGTAACAAGCGAAAACCACTAAACTTCGTTATAACCATGTAACCATTTATAGACAACTAGCTACACGCTCTCGGCTTCGCCCGGGTTCAAAATAAAAACTATCCTATCTTTTAAGTTGGACCAAATTACACATAGTTACGAAAGTTTTATCAAAATCGGTTCAGTAGTTTAGGAGTTCATCGCCGACAAACAACGTGACACGAAATTTTTATCATAACTTAAATCTTCATCATAACTAGGCACAAAACTAATTAGTAATGATGATTATTTATATCTATTTATTTATTTTCATCATTTATTTATTTATCATTATCACCATCATCTTAGGACATAGACCTCCTCTATAATTTTCTAATGGGGGAGGACAGAAGCAGCCTAGATCCACCTTCGACCGTGGTCTTTATGAGGTCGCCTGTCCACCTTGTGGGTGGACGCCGGCTTTGATTATTTAATTAATTTAATCTAATTGTAACCATTTTGATTCGATTGACAGTTATTTATGTATATCATTGTGGACATCTGAGATCTGATTTATGGACTTAAAAATGTCTGACATAAGTGCATTTTATCTTGTTTTTTATTTATTTTATTCTATATTGTTCGTATTGCGGCATATTGTATTGTAATGTATTGTAAATACTGCATGCCTGTTAAGGGATGCGAACAAAAAAATGGAGTTACAATATAAAAGAAGATTAATTTTACGAATAAGTATAGAACTATCCACATCAACGAAGCTATGGTCCACATCTATTCTTTGTGGATTCCCTAACTTAGTTCCTAAACTTAGAACTTAGTCACTTAGTAAACTGGCTTCGCAGACGACCCGAGTTCGTGGCTTGTCCTGATTTTTAATATATAGAGTGCACCTAAATTTGTCAATATTGAAACCAAAGTTAGTGTTCTCTCGATTTCCGTTACATTTAAAAACAAATATAAATGTCGGTGTAAACTTTTACAGGAAACTTGTGTTATTCTGGCAGTAATGTTAGGTTAAAAGATAAGAAACGAATCCGGTACAAACAGTTAAAATGTTTACTTGACCTGTTGTACGTAATGAAAATTTCTAACATTTCAAATCCAGTTTAAAGTTCAACAATGTTAAATTTTTACAACCACAATGAAACTATGACTACAACCTACATTTTTTTTTTTGGTAAATCTTACTTCAGTTGCTACCTAAAATTCGCATTTATTTATAGTCATATTTTAATTCAGACAGAAAAATTATCTATCTCAGCTTGATTGTGATCATAATGTTAGCTTAAACCTCGTTCTGTCTCATTTATTTATTTTAATGAACTTTTAAACTGTGTGTTAATATTTTTTATTGGCTCTTTTAACTTAAAGAGGCATGCGATTATAATAATTAAAGTAGACATACGTACCATCCGACGAAGTAATCGTCCGAATTTTCGGTGTGACGTGAACGTGTTTTTCTCCAAAGACGATCATGTGTATGAGAATGTTCATAACCGTCTGGATTTAAAACAGGCATTATGTAAAAGTCCGCTTGTTTTAGTATTTCGTATTCTGGACCTGTGAACAAAAGTCCTAGTATTATTTCGTGCCAGTAAAAAATCGGTAGGCACATATACCTACCATTAAAAAATTGCCACCGTGATGATTATGATAATGATTATGATGAGGATTGAATAAGCATTTTTTCCAAAATAAATTAACCACAATTACGGTCAGACAATACTGAAAAATAGCAATACACGTGCTGTTACTTCTGCCTGCAAGATGCGCTCCCCAGATTAAGACCTTCGTTAGCAGAAAGGTAAGTGTTGTTATTAACTAACCTAAGCCCTTTTCTCCTTCGACAAGGGCGTGTATCATCCACGTGGCTACAGCCGGAGCAATCCATTCGCGTGCGTGTGCGCCGCCATCCAACCAAACGGCAGGTTTCATTCGAGAACGCAATTTCCATTTCTTCGTGACCGGTTTTCCCGATGACTCTTTTGCTTTAGTTTCGTTAAGTGGTAAAGCAATCTGCACACAAAAATTTTTTTCTGTATGTTATGTCAGAAGTTCACATAATAAATTTTCTTTGAAATATTAGAAGTTTACCTTAACTACCACTAATGGAAGACCTTCTGATGATCGTCCCAGTGGTATGAGTTCGACTAAATCGGAATGAGAGTGGTGCAAATATTCCAAATATCGAAGGATATCAGCGTAACGATGGTATCTTCGCCAAGTCATGGGATGACCACGAGTATGTTCAAGTTCAAGCCTCTGTTTCTTTGAAAGTCGAGGATTCTCGTACGTAATAGCTTTCTGTTTAAATGTAAGCAAAAGAGTGGTTATTATTGGTACCTAAGTGTTAACTGAAAGTGGTTGTTTCAGTAAATTTAGTAAATCACGCATGATATTAAGTGACATAAACTTTCAAGAGTCAGTTATATTAAAACTCTATGTGCCCATTTGATTGAGCCAAGATTTTATGATGTAGTGGTTATAAACTACACAAATTTGATTAAAGAGAAATAAAAAATATCCATCAGGAATGGATCTATGCACATGAGTGGCTTTACTACACTCCGATCGAGTTAGTGAAAATCTCAATTTTTATTTACTTCAGTACAAACCTGCAAATCCCAAATAACAACATCAAAATCGATTTGTGAAGACTTTAAATGTTCTTTAACATCCTCTAACAGGTCAGGAGGTACAAGCAGATCTGTTGTTCCGTTAAGCGAGGGCGTAGTCCACCACATGAGACCTGATCCTTGACCTTCGTCTTGCAAATCTAACATTTCATGCACCTTCCATTGTGCGTCTGGATACGTACGAAGCAATTGGTAACCCTTGTAATTTTTCTTCAGAGGTTTCTTTGCTGACTTTTTCATTTCTATAAAAAAACGGTTTTTTGATGTTAATTCCTAGTTAGGCATTCTGTTGGATGAGACTACATTTTTTCTGCGAAGACTAGCAATCTTTTCTATGTAAAAGGGTCGCAGGCAGGTCGGTCCACTTGACGGTGGAAGCTTTGTTCGCCTATAAACATAAGCAAATGTGCTGCTAAACTTGAATCGGTAATGGATAAAGGTAAGGTGGAAAAGGTGATGGATAAGGATAAGATTAAATATTTTAAGCCCTATACCGATCCGTAGTGGGCGGTATGGAAAGTTACCATACTTACTCACCCAGAAACCAGTTGCTTCCAAAAAAAGTATAATGAAATTATGAACTTCTACAGATATTGCGAAATTAAGCTCAACTAAGTCTACTTGACGGATCAGCCAACAAAGTGAAAGCCTTGAAAAGTAGCCTAAGCCCTAATTAAGTGTACATGGACAAAATTTGTTAGATTTACTCGTATGTAAAGTAATACCTTCCTGTTTTACAGGATTCGCTCCGTCATCCTCTTCTGAGTCAAGTAAGGTTTGAAACCAATCAGAAGTTGTTGTCGGAGGGGCGGACGTCGTTGTCGTTGTTGTGGTCGTGGTTGTTTTTTTAACTTCACCACTCTCGTACCAAGAATTCGATCCCCACAACCAGTCGTATATTTTATTAAGAAATCCTGTGAATGAAATTTATATTTTTAAGGTAAACAATTCAGTTTAAGTACCTACCTTAAATTGCATTGAATCATTTCAAGTACTGCTTCTAACTTATTTTGATTTTCATTTTGTAGCCCAAATATACAATATATTGCTTTTGTTTGAATCCTCCTCTAGTTCTTTTTAATTTATGTGTGGGTAAGAAATAATGGCTTGTTCTAATAATAAAATATAGGAACACTGTAAAAAAATTTGCTTTAAAAATCTGATGATATTAAAAACGTCTGGAATCCTTTTAACTTCCAATGAACGTTTTTTAATCCTGATCACATCACACAAAGAGATCTGTGTTAGGCAGTGGAATGTGGTGTGTCTATACCTACATATTTATTAATACCTATTTAAGCTTTTATATTAATCTACTATACCGACGAATCCTTCTAATATAAAGGCGCGTTTTGAGACTGGCTGTATGGCTGTTTGTTACTTTTTTTAAATGTAAAAACTGATTTTTATGAAACTTTACAGTAGATACTAAAGTTTATAAATAAGAAGAGTACAGTAATTTTTAAAGATATGCTGCGGAAGTCGCAGGCAAGTTAGTATTAGAATAAGATTGGGCATTGAAATTAATAAAAAATTCTTTCACCTTGCCAACGGTTTAAAATTGTCAAAACTTTCATTCCATAGAGATTTATTACCGGGACAAAGAATATTCTGTTTTTTATACAGACAATATCTCTAGCTATGTTTCAACTTTAATTCAAATCCGTATGTTTGGTAGAGGCTTGTGATGTATTTTTCTTGCTGTGCTTCGTCCGCCTTAATATTAAATACTTAGCTAAAAAACTTCTACACAAAAAGCACTTAGACATGCCAAGTTTCATGGGGATCTGTTAATTGGTTTATTAACTAGTTTCAGAGTTAAGGTATCCGGTTATTTCTCAGATATACCAACGAAATATCATTTAATTTAATAAATAATTGTCTATTGTACCTTTATTTAGAAATGTGTATAACAAAGCAGTGACTTTGTCTTCGATAGATGCTTGCTTTAAATATTAAAAAAAACATCGCAAGGAAACCTTTCTGTCTTAGGAGTCTAAATATTTTAGTTCTATTTTCGAAAACAAGTAAAATATTTAGAAGATTAGTTACACTGGCAGTACGAGTAGTAACAGTACAGGTACATATGTATAAAATCGTTTAAAGATACTAAACGTTTAATGTAGTAATAATGTGTGGATTGCAAGGCACAGTGTGTCACTGTTATGGTCACGGAGACATTGCTTTCATTCATTACTCGTAACGAGTTCAGTAGGCGTACCTTATTAGGTTGTTTATTCACAATTAGATACTTCATGCTCAATATAAAGTACTTTCATGACACGTTTTATGCGCTTTTAATGTGGGCCTAGTTAATTTTTACTTAGATAAAAGTGAAATTGGCCACTTTGTTATTTCTAGCTCACATTTCTACGTTTCACGCCATTACATTTTTAATATATTTCACATTGAGTACGAAGGTGAAAATTCATTATAAAGCTTTCAAACGTACCTAAGAACCAACCTGTTTTGACGGGTTTCTTGGAAGCTTTCTTCAATTTATTATTATTTTGAAAAAAATTCGATAACCAACCAGATTGCTTCGGTGGGCAAGGAGTTATATTTGTATTAAATGTATTCGTTGTCCGCTTTTTTTGATTCCTTGGTCGTTGAGTTGTTGTAGTGGTTCTGCTTTTCTTTGTAGTGGTCCTGCGTGGTTTAGTCGTAGGCGGGCGGGGAGTAGTTTGACGACGAGTCGTTGCCGTCCGACGAGTTGTACGGCGAGTCGTCGGACGACTCACGTTCGGTCTTCTGGTCACATGGTTAACTTTAAAAGAGTCAATGTAGATATACTGTTGATCGACTTCTCGAACTGGCTTTGGCGAGGGTTTTACGTTCGGATTAGGAGTACCCATTAATGCTGGCGGTTGCTTTGTCACTAAAAAGTTTGTGTGACTCTCTATGTTGATTGTTGTTGTTTTTATAACGTTTTTCTTGTTCGCACTTTTAGTGTTTTTCACTGTAGCGTTCACTTTGGAGCCTTTGCCCCTTAATATAACTTTGGCACTAGGTTTCGTGATACTCGTATACGGTCTCGGACGCGGTGTGGTCTCGAATGACTCCTCGTATTCGTCCCAGAGAGAAAACGGATCGAGAGGTTCCGAGTCGGATACGTCTAAAGATTGTCGCGGTATGCTGGAACGATGAAAAGCCGTAGCGGCCACCGCGGTCACTAAATGCGCCAATAGCGCAACCAGCGCCAGGCGACGATGCGCCATGTGACGAGCGTGTGCGCATGGCGAGGTGCTAGCGCACTATACTGCAGTCTTGCCGCGGACTCTCTCAGTTCGCAGCTGCCTACCCTGCCACTATCATTACGCGGCGATGTCGCTTTCGAGGCGCCCGCCATCACTAGGTCAACCCGCCCGTCGTAATAAACCCGGCTCTCTAGCTTATAGCTGTAATTTACTGCTTATAGTTACTATGGCGGTTGAATTCAACATTTACCACTAACTTCTATGACATCTCGGACTTTTCCTTATATCGTAACCAACTGGTGGAAAAGTTTACATTATGGAATAATATTATTCGGAATATAATTATAATAAAATGTTTAATAGTATAGTTTCTGCGTGTGCACTGATATGTGTACAGTGTAGTTAATAATAATTGAATGCGTATATTTGAAAATATAGTTCATTTCATTGCATGGTTCGCTTACGGTCTTGTTGAGGATATTCTATACTTTCCAATTACATAGTAGCTAATGTTACTTTTTATGATATTAAAGTCCAAGTCTTTCATTGCGAAAAAATAAATAAATAAATTTTTAAATTAGGAAAGATATAGTGAACCTAAAATGCGTGCTTTTAATGGCACGCATCAAAATAAAATGGACATTCAGGCACATTCAGGTGCATTCAGGAATGTAGATACATTTACATGCTAACTTACCTAATAATCTAAAGCATTGTAGTATATTTATAAGTTGTTTAAAGGACACGTTATTACGGCTGCATTCAATTTGTTCTTTTAAAAAAAGGGCTTATAGGCTAATAAAATTTCCCCAATACAGCCCTAGAAAGGATTTTATAAAGAACGCTTAGAACGATCGCTACTACAGTAAAAGAATGCCTTGTTCATTTTTATCGTCGCACCTTGAGCCATCTATATGTTTAGGGTTCTGTATCTTATGCAAAATGATGCAAAACCAGGATCAAGAAGTTTCTCAAATTCTCAAGAACTGTAACGGTATAGTTTGAAATTTAATATCAAATACAGTATTAAAGGGTCACAGTTGTTGTTGTCACTGGGAGGTGAATAAAATCCATCCTTATTTTTTTTTATATAACTTTTTTTCATTTATACGTGAATTAGTACAGTGGCTATTTTATTTATAAAATCGGCAAAGAAGCTGGCTATAAACTTGATGGTAAGTGGCTACAGTCGCCTATAACACTAGAACCGCTAAAATATTAGGCGTTGCTCCACCTAGGATCTATACGACCGAATGGTATAGTTATTGCCGCCAATCGGACTTTTTATAGTTAACGACTGCGAAACGAAGTGATGCTTGCAACTATTAAAACTATTTGAAACTACTCAACTAGTAATTTGAACAGGTTATAATAAAATTATAAACCCCCGACGTTCTATTGAGCTCAAACGCGCTATATCTGCTGTAAGTGGCTGAGGAGTTAGGTATCCTCTTGATTTGATGTTTGACTTGATTTGAGGTCTTGCAGCATCAAGTCAACGTAATGAAATCTGTGTTGCGGAAGCCTCAACCTACAAGCTGCCCTCACATCTGTACGGTTTCTTGGTTTTACACTTGAGTATAATTCTATAATGATTTAATAGAAGAAAAAATTTTTTTTTTCTTCTATTATGAGTAAACAACAACAATATCCTTGCGATTGAACGCTCAGCTGTCGACACGGTAGACGCAAGTTCTAAACCTGGTCGTGTCTGCACCTCTTATTTGACGTTATACTCTTAAATATTTGATTGGTACTAATTATTTGAAGGAAGATTTCGAAACTGTGTGCTCTAGAAGACATTTGACCTTGACTTGACTTGGCACTTAACTTGTCAGTCAAACCTAATGTAATATAAAACAGTGTAATGTAAATAAGTACAAGGTATGGAAGTGAAAGACTTGGACGTATACTGACGATGAGTACATAAGTTTGTTTCAAATGATAGTTCCCAAAAGGTCCCGACTTAAAAAAAGACAATATCGAGACACCGTTGTTATATCGCTAATCGCGAATTAGAAATATCACAGATTGTAATTAAACCTACTGATACTAACTGATGTGCAATCGTAATTCGCTAGCGACCTTCTTAAGGTCGCAGGAATCGAGTGACCAAATAGAAAAAAAGCAAAGTATATAAATTATACTTACATTTACAACATATAAAAATCTTAATTGAATTATAAACAAGCATAATTAAATCGTTTAAAAGAACTAAAACTCATCAACCAAAAAAATATTTTCGTTCCATACTTAAATAACATATTTTATTTTTTACTTATAAATTTTTATTTGAAAAATCAAGAAATTTTAAAGATTAATAATAAATAAAATACTCAAAACTTCTTCAATGTCTATCCACTTCTTTCGATTAGTTTAGTCAACTGTTCAAACACGAGTATACTTAGGTACTGTACGTACAAGTGTACAATTATTTGTACACATGAAATATACTTCATGTGTCATCCTGTCTCACCATTAATTTCACACGACCACGTTTATTAATCTCTCACTACATCTTAACTATACTTTCACACGGTTGAAATTATTGTGGACATCCTCGTTTATCGCTGCTTCCTTAGTAAAAACTGTATCAAAATCCGTAAGGTGGTTTAGAAGAAATAAGCGGAGCAACACACAGACGAAGCTGGGACTAGCGGTTAGCAACTTCAATCTAAAATCATATTTGAAATCTTAAAGGAGCCGTGTCTTTACATTAATATATTTTTAGAAGCGAAAACTTCTTTAGGCGCGTTGGGCATTTTTGAGATGGAAAAACTGTGATACTGTTACCGTAACCGACACCTCTTTATATAAATATGTACATATATTGTGTATGTACGTACATACTTAATTACACATGCATGATGGCATTTGATGAGATTGGAAAAACCATTGAACTCGCGACACTGTTACCGTAACCGACACCTCTGTATATAAGTATGTACTTTCCTGACGATTCAAATATACACGCGTAATTGTTCAAGATTTCACTTCTATCAGCCCGGAGTGTCAGTTTTTTTTTTCATAAAAACAATTTGAATGCGACTAAGCCGGCTAATTTGAATTTCACTATATATTGGTGATAACCTGGATTAAGCTATAATATTATCCTGGAAAAATATTTTCAAAACATGAACTACAGTGTGTACGAAGTTGCGGACATCAGCTAGTTTATAATAATATGTAAAGATTAAATAAATAAATATAAATTAAAGTAGGTGGTACAAGTAATTAAATGCAGTTTTTTCTGCATTTCCTTCACAGTTTAAAGTAATATAATTCACAAAATGATCGACTAACTAATATCTAAAAGACTCGGAACTGCAGCGAATCTGTCTACTCGGCAGCCAAGCATAGGTTCTACTTCTACTGAACTATTCCTGCAAAATAAAAAAAAAATACAACTTTATAGGTCAGTACAATATATTATAGACAAGAAAAAGCTATTTTGAACTACTCAAAGTTCGTAACAGAATAGTCCTTGTGGATTTATTGTCGCATGCAAGTTTCACCGGGCGTTCCACCACACACACGTGCTTAATAATTGTGATTATAGCACGTTTTGCATTTTCCTTTAAATAATCGGTTGTCTGAGACATTTCTCGGTAAACATTACCTTTGTACGTATTAGTATCGTAAAGTTACCATAAAATATCTATGAACAGACAAGACATTATGGCACCTTCATTAAGTATATAATATACTATATATAATATACCCTATGTTACTTGCTGATAATATAGCTTTCTATAGGTGAAAGAATTTTTTAAATTGGTTCAGTAGTTTTTGAGTTTATTCATTACAAACATACAAATCTTCTCTCTTTATAATATTAGTATAGAAGTATGTAGATACCTAATAACGGAATATTCCAGACTCCGTTCCCGAACCGTTCCAAAAATAGCGGAATGGGTTCTGGAATACTTTAATCACGCACTGAAAAACAGCACACGTGCTGTTATTACACGGTGTTCTTCTGTATAGACGAATAGTTAGTACCTACCACTTTGAACCTTTGAACAAATATTTTTGTTAAATTTTATTATTTTATTTAAAATTAACAATCTTTATTTAATTCTAGCTGTTGCCCACAACTTTTCGTTGGTATTTCGGTTTTCGTACGCTCGTACGGTATAACTTTTTTATTTGTAAACCGATTGTAATGAAACAAACAATAAATGGTAAGGGTAAGCTTGCTAAAACACATCAGTGAAAATTGCATTCAAATCGGTCAAGCCGTTTCTGATATTAGAATGCACAAACGCATATAATAGACAGACAGACCAAAATTCTAAAAACTACCATTCTTTTGACCTCGGTAACATACGAGTAAGCACGTGTACAAATTGTTTCTTTGAAAAAATATTAATGTGTATATTTAATAATATGACAAAAACTTTATTATAAGTTATTAAATTCAAGTTTTTTGTGTCTAACAAGTGTTTGATATAAAAACAATAGACAGACATAGCGTATGTAAATAAGGAAGGAAACCCACGATGCGACACGAATAAATCACAACGACCTTACTTTTCAAAGTGTTAATTGTTAATTAACCCGCTTAACGTATTCTCTACAAAACATTTATATTACTCTGCTAAATGATAACATTACATGTTAAAAAGCATTTCATTTTAACACAATGTAGGTAAGTAGGTGTCACATTACCTTCTCTGACATTTTTTAAATAACTTAGCCATTAGAACAATTCTTTAATGTGATTTTTCTCACTTAGATTTTTTTTTGTAGAAATTGTTTTTTGAGGTTTTCTTAAAAATTGTGTAAATGTCATTTCATGCAAATTATAGCTAGGTATTGACATGATTATTCATATTTATTGAAATTCTAAATTATTGTTCTAAATTAATTACAAATTACAAATCAAAAAAATTACTAGCGACTCGCTACCGACTTCAACCGGGATGCAATTTTTTATATACACAGTACACAAATCCCTCGTTTTCGTTTATCCCTCTTTCCATAAGTGAAAACCACCGATGCGTGGTTTAGAAGTAGTCAAGCCTAGTTAGCGGCAGCCAATCAAACATGACGGATTTATAATATGTAGAGATTAAAGTTTTAATGAAAGAAATGGTTACTGTGAGTCAACCGTAACATATAGAGATATGCCAGATATAATTAAGTATATCCTTTACCTTTACATTCCTTTACCATCAGGTGAAAATGTAGACAATACGGTATACAAATAAAAAATAAAAAAATAACCCCCCAGTCTGTACCCAGGCCAGGGTGTGTCCATGGCCAAAAAGCAAGGCTAAATAAAATAATTCTTAAATAAATTGAACTACAATAACAAATATCAATTTTATTCATAAATTTTTCATTTTGTAAGCAAATATATATTCTTGCTTTAATTATAAAGCCTTCATTATCAATAATCATACTTAACCCTCAGTCGGCTAATAATACGACTAGACAATATCTATATTTGCAAGTGCTCAAGCTACGAGTAACAAGTCGTGAGGCGAGTGTGAGTGAGAGTGTCGAAGCGGGAGGTCGTGCCTCTTCAATGTGTTATTGCTTCGTTTGTTTTAAAGAGCATACTGTATAAGTGTGCTGGTTCTTGTTATTGTCCAATCGTCACGGGGCCAAGTGAGTTCACTGCCAGTATTCAGAGACGTTTAACTGGTAAGCAATACCTAACCTAATTAATTTATTCTCTACAACAAAAGCCGTGCATGTTCAAAGAAAAATCATTATAGGTACACTCATAGAATATAGGTTCTATTTAAAAGCACTAAATGTACATTTAGAGATTTTTTAAAGTATTGTTTAAATTGTAAAAAATAAAAGAATCGATGATATACTCAGGTGTACGGTACAAACTTAATTGGGTTTATAGTACACCTAAACTGTGTACCACCAATTGGTTTTTTTTTGTATGTAAATAAATAATAAGTCATCTATTTGTTCTACATAAAATAACACTGATAGTAAAGTTTCTTACAAAAATGACCTACCTAATTTAATGGTTTATAGATAAGAAGGAATACTTACTTAACTTATGTTAACTATGTTAGTTTAATGTGTTTGTAAACATTGTTAGAGTACCTATAATTAATGTGTGTGGTCATTTTTTAATTATACTTACTTACTGTCTGTATTGTTAAGGAAAATAATTTGAATAGGTACTCAATATATCTCTATTTCATTTTACAATAAATAAAAAATTTATGTCATTTGTACCTAGTTAAAATTTTACATATTTTTATTTGGTGAGTACAGTTATGGTATTTTTTAATTATATCTGTATGAAAATATTTCGAAGAAAGTTTATTTAATTCCCACTAGACTTGCGTTTGTTAGCAACTTTAAGCACGCCACTAATCATTATCAGTCAGGTAAACCGTCAGTCTGACAAATTAAAGAAATATGTGTTCCTACCATTGATTCCTACAATAAATAAATATCTGATTAAAAAAAGGTAAAAGATAAGGAACTCCCTCGTAATATATTTGAAGTTTGTTTTCGCTCTAAAGGCTAAAATGAGAAGTTTCAAGACCAAAGGTCTTAGTTCACAAGAAGAGGCCGGTCGTTGAGCAAAACCAGTTTGTCTAGATATTACATGTGAAAGTGTAACGTTATGTTCGTTTCTATCAAGAATTCTTTTATTAAGAAAATATAAGAAAATATATTGAGTTGCTCTAAACTCCAAACTACAATTACTAGAGTTTTCCTTTTTACTCACTACATTATAATCTCCTCTTCTAGTTAGGTACACATAGTTTTGTATTCTAAACTTCATACGCGTAGTATTCGGAATAGCGCGTAACTTTTTTGTATATTAATTGTAATGAGATTGTAAATGCTAAGGGAAGCTCATTGATGCTACAAGACATCAGTGAAAACCACATGCAAATCGGTTAAGCCGTTCCTTGATTAACGTGCACAACGCAGACAAACGAAGATTATTACTTATATCCTTACATAATTATAAAACAAAGTCCTCCGCCGCGTCTGTATCTTCGCGATAAACTCCGGGAGCGGGATAGCTAGTTATATATAAAAACAAATACTCAAAATCTGTATATATAAAAAAGGAGCATTATATTAATGTTGCTAAACTCCAACACCGTTTGAACGATCACCATGAGAGCTGCAAAATATGTGTAATTTTTCTTGGGGAATGTTTTTATTACGGTGTCAGATTTCAATGCGGGCTAGTTTAGTACCTATTTTGTAGAATATAATGTGGCATACTTGCAGTCCTCTGTCTTACTCAAGTTCGAGATAACTACCAAAAAGATATTAAATTAAATTTAAAGTTGGCTTTTTGCACATTTCGTACGAAATAAAATTGTGCGAGATGACTACTAGGTGCCTACCTATGTAACTATCTAAAGTTTACCCTCGTCAAAACTAAATCCCTTACTAAGTATAAAAAAAAAATACAATATTTAGATAAATAATTTTTTATCTTCGTGTCTTTATGAAATATTTCAGAAAATGCGGTTCGATTCAAGTATTATTTTTATTGTACTACACAATTTCTACTTCCTGAATGGTGCATACGGCGGCTTGAGTCATGAGTTCAGACGAAATCCGGTTATTATTGATAGTGGCCAAAATAATGTATGTATTTCATTTTATTGAATATAGTGATTAGACAATGACAAGATTCTAGCTGTCGCAAAACTATTAAATCTTAATATTAAGCAAATCTTAAGTTGCTGGCTGGTGCTGGCTGAAAATGAGCTCTGCAGGTGCTTGTCTAGCATTTCAGCACAATGCTGAGCCAGTATCCGATTCACTGCCGCGAGGACACACACATTTTTACCTGTTTTTTATTCATTGCTGCTATCTTGTGGTTTTTGTAATATATTATGTTTGTGTCTTTGTGTTGCGTGCAGTGAATAAAATTATTTCTTACTTAAGTTATTTATCAGACGAAAATAGAAATTGGTACACAGTAAAAAGTAAGTCCTATTTTATTTTAAGTATTGTATTATATATACTTATTATGTGTTAATATTTTAGATAGTGCGCAATATAAGTATAGTGGGGGATGAGTTTATATTAGATGGGAAACCGTTGCATATAATATCAGGATCGCTGCATTACTTCCGGTTACCACACCAATATTGGCAAGATCGACTGCGGAAGCTTAAGGCAGCTGGACTTAACGCTGTCTCCACGTAATATTTTCTATTAATACTTAATCCTTTTTTAATTACAACATTCAATAATGCTACCTATTTAAGTTAAGCATTGACTACCTGACGAGCCCCTTGTATGAGTGGTTAGGGTGCTTGCCTTAACGCTCTATTCTGGAATCCGGGAAGGATTCAATTCCCGCAGGATCCACTTTGGAAATGAACTTTTCAAAGTTGGCTATGGTCTGGATATGAAAGCAGACCGTCTAGCACCAATAACCACCCTCTCAGAGGACATCATTGTGAAATAACAGCATATTATGTGTGCTATTGTGTTTCGGTGCGAGTAAGAGATGCCAGAGCCCATGTTCCAAAAAGAAATATAGGTAACGATAATAAATTATAAACATAACGGATATATGAATGATACACACAAACAAGCGCAGTCAAATTGCGGTGTATTTAAAAAGTTAACTAAGTTTCTAAAATTATTTTTAATTGTTAATTATTTTATTGTACAGCTAACAGATTAACTAATATAAGTATAAAAAGAAATTGAACATTGACACTATATGTAAGTAAAAGGGGTCTTATATCTAATATATTAATATTTTAATATTAATAATAATAATATTAAAACAATTAATAAATAATACTTATAAGGTGATTATAAGTATTATTTATTTAGCATAACATGCGAGCTTTTTTTTTCTTCTAAAAGCGAAAAAATCTACTCTCCATTTGGGCTACGCCTCAGTCATTTCAGAAGGGCTAGTTGACAAAATTTGGTGTGGGGCCACTGGGCATGCTGCGCCACTGTTAAAGTCTTGAGTTATTTCAAAATTTTCAGATATGTCGAGTGGAGTTTTCATGAGCAAGAAGAAAGGGAGTATAATTTTGAAGGAGACAAAGACATAGCAACATTCGTGCGTCTCGCTGCAGACGAAGGTCTCTATGTGCTTTTACGGCCGGGGCCCTACATTTGCGCTGAGCGAGATTTGGTAAGAAGATATAATACTTTTACATTTTCCAATACAAGTACATATTATACACATTAGTATTATTTACTCATTAAAACGTTTTTGGTTGCTTTCGTTTTAATCGAAACGACGACGAATCTAGTCGACGCATATAGGTATATACCTACTCGGACTATTGTGTAAAAAGTTATGCGTGATCATATATATATATGTCCGAGTATATAGAGTAGTCCGAGTATTGGAAAGGGTATCCCGAAGTTGGTCCCATATACCTAAATTTGGAAAAAAAATTCCTACCCTAAGGGTGGAAAAATAGGGGTGATTTATTGTTCACTCACAGATTTTAAGGCTGAGTTGTGTATTACAATTAAAAAAAGTATTCAAAAATTAAGCATGTAGTAATTAGTAGATTATAGCCACAAAAAAATATAAAATAAAAACTTTTTAACAAAAAAATTAGACCGCCGAAAAAACTGAAAAGCAAAAAATAATTTTATTTAACCTTAATAACTAAGTTTTTAAACTAATGTAAGTAACTATATAATTTTGAGTCGGCGCCAAACAAGCAAATTAATTAATTACGTAAAGCGTGATGCGCGGCAGAACACAAAATACCATCGATTTGATTTTATCTATTGCACTGCAGTCGGATGCGGTAGATACTATACCCATCAGCCATAAAATAAAATGCTTGAGATGAACAAAAATCAATAAGTCATATGATTATAATTTAAAAAAAAAATTAAAAAACATACAAAGCTGAAAGCATTAATTCGTAGGGTAATTAATAAATTAAATTGCATATTTGACGAAGCTAAAAATAAGGTTAAAATCCTGACATTGTTATTCCGGTCCTGGTCATCACATCATCATCACATTAAGCTGCATCATACAAACAGGTTCTTCAAGCCGTTTCTCTTTTAAAATGTAATTCATGCGTATTCTATACACTGCAGTGCATAAGCAAAACACAGTACTAAATAGAACAAGTCACAAGAAACAGCTGTTATTTATCAATTGACCTATGCCCTACACAATTAAACGCTTATAAAAAATTCTACGTATCAGCATCATACATATGTTTCGTAAGTAAATTTTTACTTCAAATAGTGGCCAATGCCTTCACAAAAGATCACAGTAAACCAAGAGTCACGGATTCCAGAGGTTATTCCTCTTGTCTTCGCCTTATTTCTTTATCCTATCAGGGTCGGTCTTGCAAAACCGCCTGGTGTAGTTTGTGTTCATAGGCGATGGTTATTATCAAATAGTCCACTGCGACGATCGCTCGACTCAGAGAGTGGACTAATAAAATACCTATAAGTATACATAATGCTTTCTTACATGTTTCAATGATGTACTAATATGTAACTAAATTGTGTATTTAAACCAGAAATTCGTAACGTATAATGGTGTTACAAAAATGTGTGCCATCAGCTATCGACGGCCATCAGGCTGACTTAAGTACTCTTAGTAATAGGTATAAGAGTTGCATGAAGTGAGCGCAGATAGTGTGGAAGATGTGTACTTTATGTAATTATTATAATTATATTAAATAAACAAGAAAATATAATATTGCTTCTATATTTTGTACAACACATATTATATCAGACATACAGTGACAACTTATACTAATATTCTTTTTAAATATTTAAATTTAGTTCATAAAAATATCACTAGGTACACATTACAATATCAAGGAGTATTTACTCCAACATTCCCCCTTAATGTGTATCTCATTTAAATAACAACAAGACCTTAAATAACAATAAGAACTTAAACAACAACAACAAAAAAAAAATATTATTGATCTACTATACATAAATTCTTGGTCAACAGTAAATGTCTATTCTTACATAAAAACTTTGTTAAAATATCTGCTATCATTTTATCTGTAGAGATATACTTAATATTAACAATTTCTTTGCAGACTTTTATAAGGCAATTTTTCAGCTTCCTTCTTCTCATCGAGAGTTGGAAAAATCAGACGTAGACCTGCACGTAGTTCAGCCGGAGTACTGCATGGTTTAGCATCAACCATACCAAAATCTTGCAATAATTTATTTATATATTCTGTTTGTTCGACAGACACACAATGATCCTTCTGTGTTACTTTCATTCCTAAGAAATGAGTTAACTGACCCAAATCTTTAATACAGAAGAATCTCTTATTTGTCTTATAAAAGAAAGTAAATTGTGGCTTGAAATATATTTTGCATTTCAGGGCGGCTTCCCTTATTGGCTATTAAGAAAATACCCTAATATTGCACTTCGCACCACAGACAAAGGTTGGTCAAATTTAATATCACATAATACCTACCAATATTAATAACACTTGTTCAAAAAGTCGCGGTTTCAACGTGAGCGTAGTATCGTATCGCTTGTCATCGTAACATCTAAAATTCTACGTACAATAAATTTATCGTCTATTTATAGCGATTTACGTATAGACAATTTCTGTTTGTGCAAATTATCACTTATCCTTTGCTAAATAATATCTAGGTACTCATTTTTTTGTACTGATTTTTGCAGATTTCATGAACGAGTCAAGAATTTGGTTGGAAAAACTCTTTTCACATTTAAAACCTTTGCTGTATAGAAATGGTGGGCCGATTATTTTAGTTCAGGTAATAATAATATTCATGCTCAATAAACATACATACATTTACTTATACATTTTTTGTTGCCGCATTTGATGGCCTTTGGCGACTAATGACTATCAGGAAAAATTACTAGGTATAAAAATGACTATAACGTCATATTGTCAAGAAAGAAAATTGGAGAGAAGGATTATTAACTATGTATAAAAATGCCGATATGCTCTTAAACTGAGCAGCTCTTTATGGCGGCAGTACGTGTACTGTAAAATAACAGCGACTCATGGCATAGAAGAAAGACAACAGCACGTGTGCTGTTGTGTTTCGGCGAGTGGGTATGGGATGACTCTATATCTATCCCTTATCTTTCATCTTATCAAGGTAGCAGCGCGCTTAGGTACAATTGCAACTGTAATAACCATTCCACTTTCCACGAACTTTTAAATTAGTGGTCTAATTTAAAGGTGGAGAACGAGTATGGTAGCTATGGCAATGACATGAAGTACAAAGAGCAGTCGCGAGACTTGCTGAAACACCATGTCGGCGAAGATGCATTGCTCTACACTACGGACGGCTCTCCGTACTCCTTGTTTAGAGATGGAGCGGTACCCGGTGCACTCACCACAATTGATTTCCCATCAGGTAAATGTAATAAAACTGAAGAGATTTTTGTTTAACTTGATAGGTGGCTACCGTCGCCTATAACACTGTTATTATTATTTTTTGTTTTCAAGTAATAAAAAAACACATTAAGAATTAATAAGCGTGGCGTTTGAGGCTTGGACAAACTTAATAACATCCACCCTCTTATACTTAGATAAGTTGCTGTATTGATAAAATATCCTACTGAGATCAAAATACGTTCATGTTGGTCCATTGGTAGAGGGTTAAGTTGTCTTAGTGCTCTGATTCAGGCATCCTGGGTACCTAATAGTTTCAAAATTAAGTATTAAAGATTCCCAGAAGGGTTAAAAAAGTAACTTTAAAAAGTAACTTGAAAATTACTATTTAAAGTTGAATCTGGTCTGGGTGTGCAGGGTTTCACCCCCTGTCCGTTGTACAGTTATCCCATAACACAATCCTAGTGCTTACTTTAGGGGCCATACCGAGTATTTGGCAATTTATTTATTTATTTTTATTAACGTGAATGATTTTTTGTTTTAAAAGGTCTTTCTTTACAGGTTACAATGTAATGGAAACTTTTAAACCTCTCCGTACCTTTATGCCACACGGTCCGCTTATGAACTCGGAGTACTACACTGGCTGGTTAACTCACTGGAGCGAATCCCTCCAACAGATACCTACAGAACAAGTGGTTGAAACTTTGCGATCTATGGTCGAAAACAAAATCAATATCAACTTTTATGTCTTCTTTGGCGGCACCAACTTTGAATTTAGTGCTGGTAACGTACCTACATTATTATTAGATACATTCTCTACTTATGTTTTATTAGTTTGCTATTTTGCTAGATTTCTTTATTTAGCTCTATTTATTTGTAGATTTATCATCTTTCTTTAAAATAATGTTTTTTATTATTGGAATTAGATGAGAACAAACCGACAATAATTAGGAATTGAATAAAGCGTCCAAAATATGTCCAATCATACATATTGATCGAATGGGTAATAGTTACAGTTTTCAAATAAAATACTTATTCCAACAGGTGCTAATTACATAGGTACATACTTACCAGACATAACGTCTTATGACTATGACGCACCGTTAAATGAAGCTGGAGATCCTACACCTAAATACTATGCGATTCGGGACCTTTTAGAACAGGTAACTAACTTCTATATTTAAAAATCATAATTAGGTATTTCATTATATTGTTACTGAAGTAAATCCATCCTACTTAGGGCCTCTTTCACCAACTACATGTAAACTGTTGATTAGTTACTTTTAGAAATCATTTTATGTTTTATTAAATTATGCACTCGGTTTACTGCATCCTTCGATAGGCGAATTTTTTTATTACCTATTTTCTTTTTAATATTTGGGACTTTTACCGTACAAACAAAGGTATATCATCTCCTTTATTCCCGGTTACCGGTGACTTTAAATGACAGTTAGCCTACTTGACACATAGTCAAAACCATAAAAAGTAACATACCTATAGGATACTTTTTATCTTGAAAAAATATTAGGTTCCCGAGGAATAGACTAAAAATATAAAAAATGGCGCCCAATGTTTTATATTTTTAGACCATACCTATGTTTTAATATGCATATTTTTGTTTCAAGTATAACGTCGAAATAAAAGACATTCCAAGGCCCTCGCCTTCGCCTAAAGGAGAGTATGGGTCAGTTACTGTTGAACCACGGAGTAATATTTTATCACCTGACGGTCGAGCTAATTTCGGAAAAGAGTACAGCGACTACACTGGCTCCGAATTGCCGACCTTTGAATCTCTAGGACAGAGAGCTGGCCTGATGTTGTACGAAACGACTCTGAACAGCTCCGACGCAATGTTACATATAACCAGACCTCGTGACAGAATCTATGTTTATGTGGATGGGGTAATGTATCATTTATCCCCGCAAGTTGCTAATGCGCAGAAACCTTGTCACACGTAACTAAAAATTCAGCTAACAAAAAAGTCACGAGATGACGTCACCAAAATGATGGCCCGGAGCATTAGCAAATTGCGGGGCTTATAACACAAAAATAATTGTTAAGTTTGATATTAGGTATTAGATCGATTAAATTATTATTTGATCTTAATACCTACCGACCTATATCATTGATGAATTAATAAAGAACTTCAAATGTTGATATTGTAGGTAGGTATAGCAGTGAATCAATAAAATTGCCAGTATATTGTACTGTTGATTAGTTTGATATTAAAATTAAAGAAAATTTAGTTACTATTATTAATAACATATTTTTTTAAATTTAATAATACCTACGCTATGTGTGTTCTGTTAATATTGGTGATTTCAATGTTTTGAAGTTGTTTCATGAAATTTGTTGCAGGATTTGAAAGGATTAATAAGCAGACAGCAAAAGTTATTTTCTTTGCCAATGAGTTCCAAGCCTGGTTCGACTCTTTCACTTCTTGTTGAAAATCAGGGACGCATTAACTTTGGAAAAGGATTGCACGACTTTAAAGTAAGATTTAAATAAGCGGTTTTGTAATAGATATCAACTTCTGTATTATACTTAAGTGCCTTTAAAAAAAAAATAAGTAAGTAGGTACTTATGTAAGTAGTTTCTGTAAATTTATAAGTAATCTTCTGGAGGTGGCTTGGTAATTAAGAATATGTGACGAAACTAAATGCTTACAAAAATTTGTAAGACGTGTGTGTGCATGTGTGTGTTTACACAAATATTTTAAAAAGTAACCTTAACTACAAATAAATTTAATATGCCTCTCACCAGGTGAAGATGTATGCAGGTATTTGTGTCCTCCGAATGCACACATTATCTTGGTAGTCTATAGACTCTAAGGAATTTGCATACTTCATCATAATCATCATTATATTATAATTAACACCCACAAACGTCCACTGCTGAATATATGTCTCTCTCATAGACCACCAAAGGGCATGTCTTTCCTCCACTAGTTGTGGGGCCGTTCAGAGTACCGTCAGAATACTGGATACGTCGTAATACTGGACGAATATGCGATTTTTTATTTGTTAAAAAAATATTCAGAAAGAGGAACATAAGTATGTGATCATTTTGTTCGCAGGGAATTCGCAGCATCGTTAAATACAACGGCGAAACATTGGCCGGACTGTGGAAGATGACTGGATATCCGTTGGATGTTTTGAAAACTACATCACAAAATGGCGCCACATCCGAACACAAGCTAAAGAGTGGACCAGTATTGTACGAAGGGCAGTTCACTTTGCCAAACGGGCAGAGTCCTTTAGACACATTCTTGGATACGACTGGTTGGGGGAAGGTATTGCCTACAAACTTTTCACTCCAAACACATTACATATCTTGTAGGGTCTTAAGTTCTGTCACATGTTTAGTTTAGTGAACTTATTGAGACATATTTGTTTTTATAGTAACCACATTTACTAAGTGTTGTATAAAAAGTGAGAATGAAATAGACTCCTTGGTAAGAAAAAAAACTGACACTGGCAGGCAAAGCCTACACATTTGTTATAATAATAATTTAAAAAGTTTTCGATTTTCATTTGTATTTTAAAAATTGTAGTAATTTGTTTTCTACTTTTCGGAACGTGTTCTCGAAAATGGAGAAAATTGAAATTCGCGCGGTAATTAAATATCTCTGCTTAATTTTTTTTACTACGGAGCAGGTAAATCAATACTTGCAAGGAACATAAGGGGTTCATGCTCCTCCATACTCTACAGTTGCTCGTTGGTGTGCTGAGTTTAAGCTAGGAAAATCTTCCACCAACGATGTGGGTCACACTAGGGGCGCCCTGCGACGGCAGTAACCGAACAAGTTATAAAAAAGGTAAAAAAATTGTTTTGGCGGATCGTCGTGTTAGTTCGTTTTATAGCTGAAGAAATGAAGATTTCGATAGGGAGTCAAACACCTGGACATGAAAAAAGTGTCCGCGCGCTGGGTGCCCAGAATGCTTACGGACGCGCAGAAACCAACCAGATTTCGCGAAGCCGTTTGGATTTGTCTCGAATTCATAACCATGGATGAAACATGGCTTCATCATTATGACCCGGAAACGAAACAGCAGTCCATGACTTGGAAGAGACTGTCATCTCCAACTTTTAAGATAAATTTCTTAAAAGTTGGAGATGACGGAGTTGGAGGCAACTCCATCAGCCGGTAAGATCATGGGCTCTCTTTTCTGGGACAGCCAAAGGGTGGTAATGATCGAATACCTCAATCATGGAGCCACTATTACGGGGAATTTATATGCATTACAAATAAAAAAATTGCGCAACGAAATGCGCGAGAAACGGCGTGGCAAACTGACTAAAGTTGTTTTGTTTCACCAAGATATAACGCCCCCGCGCACAAGTCCAACGTTGCGATAGCTGCCATTGAAGATGCTGGCTTTGAACTGATGGAACATCTTCCATATTCTCCGCACCTCGCCTCTAGTGATTTCTATCTTTTTCCGCGGTTGAAAGAGTACCTCAGAGGCCAAAAATTTGAAGACGATGAGGCAGTAGTCGCCGCAGTACACGGTTTTTTAGAGGCTCAGGATAAAGAGTTTTTCACTAAGAGAATTTTAAGTCTAGAAAAAAGATCATTAACTTAAATGGTGACTATGTTGAAAAGTAAAATAAGTTATATTAAAAGATAACTGCGTCTTTGTCATTCTCACTTTTTATTGAACACCCCTCGTATATACCAAAAGAAACTTACTATAACATAGATTCTTATGCTTACTAAGCTTATTCAAAATGACCCCCGCGATTTTGAATACAAACCTTCACCTGCGCGGCAAGTCGTCTTTAGTATATAGCAACTTGTTCGTACGAGGTTTTTGAGATGAAAATCTTTGATTAAATTTTATATTTATATATTTAATTTCTATAATTTAAGTCATGTGATTGTTTATTCAAAATCAGTTATTTAATTGCAACGAATAATAATTTTACTGTTCTCTACTATTGTCCCAATTTAGAAATTTGAAAAGCTTTATACATACACACACACACTGCTGTGGTGTAAGACTTTTTGAGTAACTTTCATTCCCTCTTCTTTCTTTTGATTGTATACTTATATTTAATATGGTATTGATAAATTGGTAAAAATGATAACATCTTGCCTGAAAGAAAAGACGAGGCCAGAAGTGAGAGACTACTTTACTATACTTTAAAAATTAACTTTTAGGGCTACGTCTGGGTGAATGGATATAACTTGGGCAGATACTGGCCTGCAATGGGCCCACAAGTGACGCTCTATGTGCCGGGCGTGTGGTTGCACGCAGCGCCGACACAAAATACTTTGAAAATCTTGGAACTAGAAGAAGCGCCGTCCAACATGAAAATGGAATTTATCAGTCATCCCATTCTAAATAGATCTGGTGTAAATAATTATTAAGGAAAATAATGTAGCTTTATGTATTTGTAATGTTTACCTAATAGGTAATTAGAAACTAATTGAAGGGCATGATTGCGAGTGATGAAATTTGCACATGTCAGTATAATAAAATGTGATTGTTTCAACTGTTTAGTAGCACGGTCACTGATTTAGTAGACAGTGCTAAGGACCAGCGCACATTGGAGCACTGCACTGCACTGATGGTATTTTGTACCTTAAGAGCTTTTAATATAATTCAAATTTCATTGTATCTTAATAATAATCAGCGTGTATAGCATAATGCAATTAAATTTCAATTGCATTAAAAGCACTCAAGGTACATAATATGAAACAATTTTAACACTATGTACACTAGGGGGGAAGGAACAAACATGTTAGCAAAATTAACGTAGACTCACTGTTGATAGTCATATCTGTCCACTCGTCCCTAGCGCATGTATCGCTTACAGCTTGGAAGTTTGGGAAGCATAAATAAATAAAAAATAAAATAAATTGACCGAGATAAGTTACTCCATAATATAATGAAAATAAAATACTTTTTAGACAAAGAGTAAGAAAGTTTTCTGTGATGCGATTTACAATTTTTCACGTTAATACGTAATTTATGTTATCTTATGAGTTTGTATACAAAAGGTTTTTTGATAGTTTGAAAATGGGTTATTATTTTTTATAAATATATTTCAATCCTTATAGTGTTTTTATTATGTTTAATTAACCTGCGAGAAAATTGGACTTTAGGTGAAAATACCCGTTTTTATAGTCCGAGAAAAACCTGGAGACATATGCAAGGAGAACAAGAAATAAACCTGCATTTTTCAAATGCAGAGGCAGAATAGTTTGTCTCGTAAGCGATGGAAGGCTGCGAACAAGTTCAAAAGCTCCACTCTGTCACTTTCATTTTCCAAAAAATAATAAAAAAAAGAAACAGTCTGCTTTATCTTTTCTTAGAAAAGAAACAACTTAATAAGAATAAATAAAACTCCAAATAAACTTTAATTCTTTAATATATTTAAGCACTGGATATACTTTTTTTTTTAAATTTTACATTAATTCTGAATAAAAGGAATGTTTACAGCGGAATAAAATTACGCAATGACTAGTTTTACTTATTTCATACAATAAAATTAGATATAATATTTCATTTTACTTCTAATTACATTTAGAAAAAAATTAATAAAAAATAAATTCGTGTAATTAAAACCTATGAGATACATAATACAATATAGGCAGTCTTACCTTAATGAATATTATAAAAAGTAACATATTCGCATAATGTACTAAAAATATACAAAAAACTTTAATATCAGCAAAATTAATGAGTGTTGTCAAGTTTCAATTTCCTAATGTATAGTATAGTAGAGATCACGAAAAATCTATAAGAAAAATACTTCCATTACTAGACTATTACTCAACAGTGAACAAAAAAAATCTACTCTCATTGAGTTTGACATTAGTCTGTTTTTATTATTATTATTATTTTTTGGTCTACCAAATCTACCCATCAACGTTACTATTATAGTGAAGTGTTTTTTTTTTTGAAGAATAATCCCAGTTTTCATCAACAGTCACCTAGAGTTAGGGAACACCCAAGTACTATTTAAGTCAGCCATTCAAGGCAGTCAGGCGCTTAAATAAGGCTTAAGTAGCAGTTATATGTTCCCTAACTCTAGGTGACTATTGGTGATAACGGCCCAAGTACCTTTTAAAAGTGTTCACTAATTAATTAACATTATTATGTCACATTAAATTGTTTAAATGTCATTATTTATAGGAAAAATTGATGTCAGAAAAAGTTTATGTGTCATTTTATCAATTTATATGAACTCGACTATACTATATCGTAAGCCGAATTAAGGCGCTATGTACATAATATTATTATTATTATTCATTGTACCCTCCCCCATTTCCCTCAATTACATATTCCATCGTGATATCTTAATAAAGAAGTAACACGTTTCCGAACCAAAACCGAAACTGAGAGATAAGATATTACACATTAAAAATCTTATTTAGATTTTAGTGTAGTAGTAAGGTGTGTCTGTAGTAACTAGATAGATTATCAGTTAGGAAAAAAAATTACTAATGGACCAACCAGGTGGACAACGCGGTTTGTCGGTTGATAATAGACGAAATATTCTAGCATAGATACTACGGACACACCTGTAGTAAACTAGTTATAGAATTATGAGGGAGACGTTTTTACATTGATGTCGTGATGGCCTTTTAAATTACTTTTTGTCATCAATTATCATTCCGACTAGTAGCATGGCGCCTTAAGCGACTCTAGATTGCAATGAATCTCGTATTAAGAGCTCACAGAGGTCTCCCCCGAGCGGAGACGTGCAATAGAGCCGCATTGAGTACCGGTTGCCAGGCGGAACCCTCTGGCGTACCTTCGCCAACTCCCACGCGCCGCTGCAAGCTCCCCTCTGACGTCACAGCCCACACCTCTCTCTCGCCGCACGACACTTGTTTCAATGTGCTCTCGCATTCTGAAAACGACAATATCAATCAGTGTTGTCTTTGAAGGTGTTGGCGGTTGGACCGTCCTGCTCACTTTATTTATTTATTTATCACAAAATCCACAGATCTCAATATAAAATTTACAGACAAAACATGTTTACATTTATACAATGAGAAGAAAAATAAAATTAAATTAAAAAAAAAAAAGAAACAAAATTATACAATTACGGTAGGTGTCTACCGTCGCCTATAACACAAGTGACACCACAGGTGCTGCAAGTGCACTGCCGACTACAGCAGGATTAAGGATAAGGGATTAGGGAAGACAGGGAAATGGGAAATTTTCCAATACCGACGTAACTTTGATACTTACCAGACAGATACTTCCATTGCTTGCCACATTGCTGTTCATGGGTGACATCAGATCTCACAGCGATCAAGCCGTTAGAGAGCAACACCCACGCAGCTCCTTTAGTGAGCGAGACAGATTTCGCGTACACTCCTGATTTGTGTCCAAAAGCATAGTTATTCTTTGGTGCTTCTATTATTTTCCATTTGGTGCCTCCTGGATTTTCATTTGTTATGCTTTCTCTGTAATATAATTCACCTTTTCTTCCGACCGCCCAGACAATGTTGTCGAAAATACTGATAGCTATGAGCGATTGAGGATTGTTCACCTGCTCCCAATGAACTCCCTGCAAATTAAAATGTCAATGTTTTTTTTTAAATTTTAAGATCGACAGACAAGCCCACGGGATACTTGATGGTAGGTGAAAGGTACTGATCCTGAAGAATCATCTAAAAATAAAAACCTAACGCCAGGGAAAAGTATAACAGCAATAAAGATGCCAGGATTCATATTGCTCATATATTTTGTTGAGCGTTATATTTTTCATTTTTCAATGTGGACGAAGTCGCCGGCACCAGCTAGTATTTTATAATTATGCTTGACTTTAAGGGATCTTTTATGTTTATATTGATTTCTTCATTAATGTCCAAAATTTTATTTTTAGACCAATATTTATGGCATACCAAGTAGCATGGCAAAACATTTTTTGATTATGTATTTGAATTTTAGAAATGTACCGAAATTAGAATAAACTTACCGCTGGCGTTGAGGCTGTCACTCCAGTTCTGTAAATTGCATCGCCACTTAAAGTGATAGCCCATACAGATGTCTGTTTGTCATCTCCCTAAAAAAAAAGCATTTCTAAGGATTTAATATATAGCAGCATTCAATCTGAAACTATATGTATTAAAGACTGCAAAAAGTCTAAGGAACAATATCTTGGAAATAATTCAGAAAGAACAAATTTAACAAATTCAAGACAGAATACGATTTGGTTTTAAAATCTGTATATCGGAAGCAAACTATCCTAAATCACATTTAGCAAATTATTCAGTACGCACAATAAACGTCTGAGTGTAAGCATGTAACGACTTGGACTTGTAATATATAATCAAAAGTAGTACAGTAGTACCCAACTGATATGGCTTACCGATGTACCTGCGCAGAAGACGAATTTTTAAAGCATGGGAAATGCTAACGATCAATCCACACACTTTGCGGCTTTTTCCAGTAAGGCTATTGGTCTTCAGCTGCCGCCATGTTAGCGTGCACCGCTTACCATATAATTCGTGTGCGCATTGTATTATCAACCTTATACATATTGTGTTTAAGATTTATTGTAAGTTTTTTTAAGGTATATTCGTTAATCGTCGGATCTAAAATATATTATGATAAATAACACAATACTATTAACTTACCCACAAGGATATATCCATCAAGGCTGTACTTCCAGCACGTACCCATGGCCCCTCAGTGATTATTTGAGCTTTCCTATACCAGCGTCGCCGCCTCACACAATCCGTAAATAACTTCTTGTTGTGGTATGGAGCTGGAAAATCAGTCGCATATTGCCATCCATCCGAATCAACGCCTCCAGGAGTATTGTAGTCGACCATCCATTCTGAAATCTAAAAAACACACTAATGGAAAAAATTAAAGGAACAAAAAAATTCTAGTGATTATTCAAAATGCTGTATCTCAGTGAAAAATGCTCGTATCGAGGTCTAAAAAAAGCATTTTAAAGTGTCTAGTTTTGAGCTCAGTCAAAAAAATTCAGAGCTACATGTTCCATGCAATTCCAGGAAGTAGAGTGAGAAAAAAAATTGCAGATTTTTGATTTTCTTTTGACTCTACAGGCTTGAAAAAATTTTTGCCAACCAAGCCATGGTCTAGACCGGATAGCTTGTTTATTCAGCTTCAATTTTCTGTGCGACCATTGGTTCTTGAGATATCGTCGATCAAAGGCAAAAGGATCCTTTTTGATTTAAAGTTCAACATCTCGGCCAAAAATGATCGTACAGAGGTTCTAAAAAGGCAAAAAAAAAAAAATTCTCATGCTACTTCCTGGAATTACATGGAACATGTAGCTCACAAATTTTTTCAAGACAGATCTAGAAACTTGCAGCTTAAAAATGTTTTTTTTTAGACCTCAATACGAATATTTTTCACTGATACAGCATTTTGAAAAATCACTAAAATTTCCGAAAAAATTTTTGATCCTTTAATTTTTCCATTAATATATTTCTAATTCAAATTGATAAATAATTTTTAAAATGTTCTATGGGATTTCAACTGCTGCACTATAAAAAAAATGTTACCCAGTGCCAGTGACGACTCAGCAATTTTGTATGTTCTCGTGTCCTTTTATGTTTTCCGGTAATATCACTCCACATATAGCGATCAGTAGGCAATCCAGTGGAACTGTAGCCCGATAGTGGATTCCATCGTTGATTTTCATAAACGCAGTAAGTTTGTGTGTCAGTCATTGCATTTATTCCATCGTTGCTGCCAATTCCTATTAATAAAAATTATATTAAATATAATTTAAATAATATTATACGATCATTACTATAATAACTTATTATAAATTTGTGTGTAACTTTTTTGTTTGTAAACCGATTAGAATAAAATGACACATTAAATTTTGAGTGAAGTTCACCACTGTACTCGTACATTAATAAAAACCGAATTCAAATCAGGTAAGCCGTTTTTGAATTAGAGTGCACAAAAGCACAGACAGAGACAAAAATTCTAAAAACGATCTGTGTAACAAAATTGTTTCTTTTTTTTTTACAAAATATTTAATGTACACACGGCTCATTCACCATTTTATTATAATTACACTATACATGTTAAGTACTTAAAAGTTCTTATAAATTTAGTTAGATTCTTAAGTACCTTTTAAGGCACCACCACCCCATCCTCCCGTGTAAACCCAAGCTCGGTGATCATGTGCAATCCCCCAAACAATATCATTTTGGCAACATTCCACCTTGCGCAAGAGACCACCCATCATACGCCAAAACATTTCATCGGGTTCAATAATTATATTTGTTGTAGAATAGTCCATAGCAAACAGTCTAAGAGGTCCTTGTACTAATACAGCCATTATAGATTCAGGCCTCAGCCTGTGCTCAAAGAAACAATAAAATTTATCATTAACAAATATTTTAAAGCCTTGTACTTCACACATGATTTTAATGCTGAACTCCTGACCAGCAGACAATGGTAAGCCATGTCTCTCCTCAACACCCCAATTGCCAAATATTTTTGTGTTACAAACAATGGTGCTCTCATCAAATCTAACATTGAAATGCAAGGGTATTTCTGTTACCTCAGTCTCTATTTTGTGTCTTTGCTTCTTAACTTCGGGACCTTGTAAATTCACGTGAAACCTATCGATCACATCAAATAAACATCCGCTTAAATTTAAAACACTTCCTGGTGGAAAATTATTATGTAAACTTATAGAGAGACCAGAAATAATATCTTTTCCAAATACTTGAAATTCTTTTGTGTAGATTCCATTTTTTCCAGCATTAATTTGTGCTACCATTGGATCCCAATTGAGGACATCCCCTGAATTAGTTACTGCCCAAAACGAACTGACAGAAGGTCTACGAGATAAGCCGTTTATTTGAGATGTTATATCAACCAGTACATGTAACCATTCCTCTTGTTCCATTTCTGAAATAAATTGTATTTTCATTATGTCTTTATTTTGATGTGGAATAGTCAATGTGATTCTGGGACACCCAGGTTCAGATGAAGTAGTGACACTTGTGACTTCCCCTAGATTTAAAATAAACATAATAGTCCCATCCGGTTTAAAAACAGACAATGTTCCCGTGTTCTCTAAAGCGTGCCAATACAAAGATAGTATGCAATCTTCACTGGTATTAATGGTGTGGATTAATCTGGCTTCGCAACTACGAGTCCATCCTTTTTCTTCAATTGCTATACCATAATTCGATAAGTCTGCATCTTTCAAGACATTTCTATTTTTTAAATCGTGTAATATGTCAAGTCTCCATTTAGCTGAAAGGTCTGTATTGAACACGTTATGAGAGTCTGTAAACCAATGAGGCACCTGCATACTATCTATGCAACAAGCTCCGGCTTCTACAAACGCCCATGAAGTATCACATGTGCCCCATGCTGCTTGACTGATCTCTTCATCATAGTACATCCCTGAATCGACATCAAAAACACTACTGTCACTGTCCGGTTGTGCTTCCATTCCTACCACTGAACCCACACTTCTCACTGGACTCCATGCCCTAGGGTTTTTTAATGTGGTCTCATAACTTTTACCTGATAAGTCTATTTTTTCCATATTAACACGTCCTTTGGGAAGTGTTTCTTTCGAAGGTCTAATGGGGAGAGTGTGTTCAATAGGTGCAGAGTGTGATTCTTCCCAAGAATTATGTAGATTTATATTAGACTTTAGCTCTGGGGTTTTTTCACTGAGTGTTGTAAGACTGTGATGTTTATTAGGGTTTGATGTGGATGACATTACACTGGTAGAACTTGAAGTGCGACTAAGTTGCATATTAGCTTGCACCATTCTCCATCTTTTGCCTGTTAGTTCCACTGGTGTTATACCACTGCGCCAGTAAACACTTTTATCAGATTCTCCTATAGCAAACACTTGATCATTCATTCCTACAGATATATGTATCATATTTCCTGTAACCTCCAACCAACCAGTCCCCATAGCAGCAACCTCTGAAGTTCCTGCAACATTTCCATCTATACCTTTCCTGAACCACACTTTGGCATCCGTACTTACAGCCCAAACAGCATTATGCCCTACTGATACAACAGAAAGCTTTGTTTCACTTGGTGACTTTACTTCTATCCATCCTTCTCCTGTTGGGCAATCTTTTGTAATACCTTTCCTTATTATAGCTCTTCCTGTCCAGAGTAATGCCCATACCAATCCCGTGGGACCGACAGAGATTTGTTTTATATCACAGTTCGGTGGAATGCTAACATTTATCCATTTAAGACCTTCCGGTGAAGTAGTACTTGCTCCGGCTCTATACATAACTCGCCCATGAGCTGTGATTCCCCACACAGCAAGAATTCCAGCAGGTGCAAAGGGAATTTTGTTTCCTCCAATACTAACATCTATGAAGGGTTCTTGTGTTGGGTCTTTGTGAAGAGGTGCTATCGCACACCAGGAATTCATTGCACTAAACTTCCTATACCTAATCCATTTCCTTCTGCGTACACATGATTTCCATTGTTTCACTGGTCCGAATTGTGCTGGAAAGTCAACGGCATAACTCCATCCGTCATGGTCTAAAGGCTGACCGTCTAACGTGAGTTCGAGTTGCCAATCACCTTCCCATTGCCAAGCCATAGAAGGCAATCGAATGTGATCAATGCTTCTGTCCTTTGTTCCATCTACAGACGAAAAGTGATATCTATCTGTTGGTAGCAGTCTCCCACTAAATCCTTCGAGCGGTAACCATCTTTCATTTTCGTACGATTCTTCTTTAACTCTGATGGGTATTTCTAATCCATGAACGTGAAGGTATATTTGTCTGTCTCCTCCGACAGCCCATAGAAAATGCGGCACCGCAGATAGTGTTTTGAATTCTAAACCTAGGTACATAAATTCTCTCCAACACGATCCACTGGTAGATAAAGCATACACTTTCCCTTCATTATTTATAGAAAATAATAAAGAATTACTGGACATTTTCACAGAACACGATTACTGTATCTAATTGGTAAACAATTAAAATCACCAACTTAGCATTATTACAAGTTATTTGTTCACATTTAAATCAGAAATACACATTAAATTTTTATAAACAAATTTGAGCATGAAATGAACTCCGGCCAACTCCAACAGAAGTCCAGTCCAGATTCTTTGATCCAGGACAAGTAATAACCTAGCCATCAATTACACAGAATCGTATATTGTGTTCCGCACACAAAGTACATGTACTGTGATGAACGCGATAAACCAACCAAAAACATTATACCAGTCTTTGTAACCAACCAACTACATATATACAAGTAATTTAGTATAGTGATGAGAAGTTTAGTAGCTAAAATACTGTCAAGAAATCGTCCGTATTACGGTCGACTAGTCTTTTGCATGATGAATGAACGGGCTGCAACGGCTGCAAAGCAAAAAAGTGACTAATTAAGCTAATAAAGCTATTTTTGAATAATTGAATGAAGAAATTTGTTTGATAACTGAGAAAAGATTTTTATATTGATCTAACTTAATATCCACAACACATTAATGTTGTACATATTTAGAAACAAATGTTAAAGTTGCTTCTTGCTCAAGCGAAACGAAATTTTTGCGGCAGCTAATTAACTTGACTTAAAACTAGTCTGCTACCGGACAAAGTGGATTGCATAGAATAATAACTAAAGCAGTGGATTGACTCGACTAAATTATTTATTCGGACTAATTCCGAATTGGGATTCCACATTATAAAAATGAATCCGGAAATGCCCACTCATTTTACGCTAAAAAAAATGTCAGCGAATGTTGCTATAGAATTACATTGCAATAACCGTCAAAGTATTTACCACAGTTACAATCTCTTAACTATTTACTTTTAAGAGAGAGAGTAGTGTTCTGTGGTCGCGTTGGTTTCACAATCACAATGACTTTAAAGTTAAAGTCTGTGATAGATATGAATTCCTATTTAATTTCTTCTATGATCTGTCATTTATCATATCTATCAGTATTATATTTTCTGTGTAACGTGATAAGCGGTCTCGCGCTATGATTAAATAAATTTAAAAATGATTTAACTTGGCATTATACCAGCGCGTACTTCCTACTTGTAGATTTGTAAGGCCAATATTGCTTTTCTATGGTATTGTGAGCCCATTACATAAGTAAAATAATTGCGTCATTAATTTATGTTTTGCAATTCTTGTAAAATAAGTAACCTTGCCTAACAATAATAAAATGACGATTCTTAGTAAAGTTAGAGTGGCCTTCAAAAAATACCCTCTTTTGCGAGGTATGGCTTCTTATAGCGTTATTTGGCCAGTTTCTAGTCTGATTCAGCAATCGTTTGAGGGAAAAAACCTTGGTAAGTACTCAGAATGGAATAATTTTGTTTTGTACTAGATGGAAATACCTTAAAAAAGTACATTAACAGTGGTTTTTTTTTTTTTTTTTTCAGATAATTTCGATTGGTGGCGATGTGCACGTTTTAGCTTTTATGGGACGTTCTATGTAGCTCCCACTTTATACAGTTGGTTAACAATCGCAAACATTATGTTTCCTGGGAGTACAATACGAGCTGGTCTTATAAAGGTTAAATCAATTCGTCTAGTATAAGTTTCAAGCAGTTATTAATAATTATTTGGCTATGTCCATTAACATTAACATGCTGGTCAACCATTTAACATTGCATGATATTTTTCTAATATTATAAGGAAGTAAAGTTGTACTACTCATCTGATTTAAAAAATTCTTTCACCAGTAGTTAGAATAGGATGTCAGGATGGACATAGGCTAAATAATCCACACAAGTGAAGCCCCGAGCACCTGCTAGCTAAAAATGAAGCTAAAATGCTTGGCAAGTATATTGTCAGATGTTATGTTACTTTACATATTTTATCAGGTGATGGGAGCCAAAAGGCAAACGAATTATCCTAGAATCCCATAGGATCGTAGACGTGGGAGCCAAGTGGAAGGAGGGATTTATCTTTTATTTTTCAATGCGGCCGAAGTTGCGCGCTAGCTTAGCTAGCTAGTTTATATCTAAATAAATTGTATTGATTACAGCCAAATCTAAAAATGTTTAATACCCACTGTGTATATAAGTTATATTATCTTTACAGACATTTGTTGAAAGCCTCACATATACTCCACTGGCAATGTGCAGCTTTTACTTTTACATGAGTGTACTTGAAATGAAACCTTTCCACGAAGCTATAGCAGAAGTTCAGGCTAAGTTTTGGCCTACCTATAAGGTATTTTATATCCACATTATTATTACAAGATTTGTTTTGATGTTGGGTTGACAGACAGGTGGACATTCCACTTGATGGTTTGTGGCTACCGTCGCCTAAAACACAAGTAATGGAACAGATTAAGGATAAGAGATTAAGAAGAAATAGGGTTCTGGCATTCTATGCTCAAATACCGAAAAACAACAGCACATATGCTATTACACATATGAGCTGCCCAAATGTATGGGAAACGCCCTACCACTACTTTCCAGACCCAGATCACAGCCCACTTTGAAAAGTACATTTTTAAAGTTGGTCTTGCTAGGAATCAAACCTGGGACCCCAAGACAGGAGACCCATCAATGGCTAGACTTGATTTTCAGTATTCATATACATTGCTTTAAGGCATACAACTGCCTTTAAGTTTTAATATGAATTATTTTATTTTCCAGGTAGGAGTGTCAGTTTGGCCTGCAATAGCAATGATTAATTTTTGCCTCATACCTCCAAAGAATAGAGTCCCATTCATTAGTCTTTGCAGTCTAGTATGGACATGTTTCCTGGCTTATATGAAACATTTAGAAAGAGAAGATGTCCCTGACAAACCCATGTCAAAAAGTTATAAATATCTGAAGACGAATGTAAAGCACACTACTGGTACATAATAGTCAACTTTATGTATCCATATAGCTAAATAATTTGTTGTTTCAAGATCTGACATGTTTTCCTCCTATATGTGATATAATTAATATTTATTAAATACTTTATTTACAACATTATAATTAATTATTAGGTGTTTTAGGATATCTCTGTAAGAAGATATATGCTGTGAAACAAAAGTATTATGTAAATAGGAGTTGAGGTGTCTGTGATAGTTAACTAAAACTTGTGTTGTTGTTAGTTCCATCAGTCTAGACTCTTAAATTAATACAAAACGTTTACAATCTGTGTTTTTAATATATGCTATTTGGTGCTATTTATTTTTTTGTATAGGATTATATTGGAGTACATACTTACCTATTTATCAAAAAGAGCATTATTTATTAGATGTATGTTGATAAATATTTGTCTAGGTATAACTTGTACCTAATAGTCATCAATGTTAATAATATTTTATATTAGAAAAATTATTGTGTACCTAGTAATTTTAAGTTCTTAAATTCTATATTCTTATCCAATACAAATTTCCGCTTAGGTAATAATGTGATAGGTTTCCTAATAAAATTGTTTATATATCAAATTGTTTTCTTATTATTCTTAACATTAAAATGTCTAGTATTTAAAAGTAAAATAAGTTCTAAATAACGAAGTTTGGAATTAAATTTCCTACAATTTTGGTCCTCATCAATTTTTTCGTAGGATTTTTCGTTTAAGCCTTGAAAAGAAGATTCTATTTATTGAATAAGCAGTTTATCGCAAACTATGTAATATGTACAAGATGCCCGTTTATTTATTTTCATATTTATATGGAAAATTGTCAATTTGACATTGACAATCACTGACCATATATATATTATACCACTGGACAGACTGCTGTCAAATTATTTTTATGCCTATTTGAAAAACGCCATTTTGGCGCTGTAGGCTATGGAGCGATATCGGAGCAATTGTTCATGGAACATTTACATAATACATATTTCCTCATGTTTCAAAACTCAAGCGGATACAAACAAACTTACACATAAGACATCAACAAATCTATGGAATAAAAATACGCAAACGTCAAAATTAGTTCTTGGGACAATCGAGGGCGGCGTTCCAAAATGGTACACGAAATTAGCTGTATTTGTTGGAAGGAACAGACAGTCTCAGTGGTGTATATTACAGGTCAGTGTTGACCATTGACAATTTTGCATATAATTTTTTTACGCTCTCGCTATAGTGTTGTTATATTCTTTGCTCTCGCTAGTGAGTGCGGTCATTATAAACTCATGTTAGACCACTGTTAACGTGAATTTGTTTGCTAATGAAGCAGCGCTATATGTTAGCCACTAGGTGTCACTGCTTCATTCCCAAACAAATTCACATATTCACGCGTTTGATCGAGTAAAACTTGCACTACGCACTCTGACCTCTATTATACAAATACGTTCTTGTATAATATGTAGAGGTCAGTGTGCTTGTGATCAATGGGTCTAGCACACAAGAATATAACTACTCTCTAGTCACGGGCGATGAGACACAGAACACTATATACTCAAACAGACTAAACTCACAGCTGGCTTATGCATGGCATATTGTAATATATACAATTATAATACTATGGGCACAGATTATAAAGTAATAATTATGTTATGTCATGTTATGTCTACTCCAATATATAAAAAGTTACTCTATGGTGCATGCACTTTTAGCTCACTTCACTTTTGTTTTTATTAATTTAAGTTGTTATAAATAATTATTATTATAATAATAAAATGCAATCATTTTGTTGATTTCAAAGGTAAATTAAGTATATTCCTCCTACTCAGATACTACAATGGCCACTTTTAAATGGTTTGTATATTTTTATTATTTCTTAATCTAATAACCGTATTGGTAAGATAACTTAAGGACTGCCAAGACGATAAAAATCGCAACTAACTTTTAGAATATAAAATAATATATAATATTTATATGATTGAAGGACTTCCTTGCGAGAGCAGAAAAATATTGATCGTGACTACCCAAAATTAGAAGTAATAAATCACCCATTAAAGACGAGTTTAAATAATAATGTAAGTATTTTATTTATTAATACATGTCAGAAAAGTAAGTAACACAGATGTGGTATATGCAGAAAAGTATTTTTTACAGTATAGAAATTTTAAAGTTAGATAATCTAGGCTATTTAGTGAAGTTACCACTCTTTAGCTGTCGTAACCAGTTCATGGCATGCTTACTACATTTGCACATAACAAAATTTATGTTACAAGGATAGACTCACCACATCTGCGTACTATCGGTTATATTTTCATTGGGTATGATTATTACAGAATCAAGATTCAGGAAATACACTCATTGATAAACTAAGTAAGTGGAGTTCCGCATTTGAAGTTGTTGACCCACTGTTAGGGTTTAAACAGGATGATTCGGAAGAGGTATGTTTACAGTCTTATTTAAAACAATTATATTTATTTGAATTAAAAGAAATCAAAATATTTTCCTAAGCAACCTTAAGTCCAGTCAAAATCTATCATAAAGTTCATTTTCCATTAGGGGTATCAATTATCATTACCTTCTTAACAGCCATATCAATTACATGGGGCCCTGAGCTATAGCAGCCCTGACCTGTGTAAGCAAAATCCATAAAATTATTTAGCATTCGACCCACATGTCAAAATACATTAAAAATATGGACACTTTTTTGTTTCTTTTGTAAATCTTATCCTCCATTTGGGCTGCGCCAAGTCAGGTGGAAGGGCTCCTCAACAAAATTTGATCCAGGTCTTATCTAGGGCAAACTACACCACTGTTTGGAAAAATAATAGTAACACATATATTATTATAATGAAACTTACAGATTACCACATTGGATGTATCAGATAATTCAGTTAACTACACTAAAGCTTGGAATAAACGACGAACAGCTATTCTCAATAAATATACAACAGTTGAAAAGTTGACTATTGTAAGCAGTTTTTTACCAGGTGGAGAAAAAGGTAACTGTTTTTATATGTACTATAAAGGTATGCTCATGCAGTAAGTGTTCTTAGCAAGCATATAAGTTACCCAGGTCCTAGCTATTATAGGGTCATTACACCCTCACGAAAAGCCCATGTAGAATAAGTCATTCAGATGGTGATAGTCGAAGAGAACGTACATTCTGTTTGAGTACTATTATTTTAAGTAAAAAGTGACTGATCAGTATTATTGTGAAACTCTACACCACTCATTGTTTATTAACACATAATGTAAAATCATACAGTCAGCAGTGTGTTTATCTTACACAAAGAACCAGAGCCTCACAAAGATCTGCCACCATGGGTCCTCGCATTATCTTGCATTACTATTGAATAACTTTGTACGTAATGTGTATATATGTGTAAATTTTAGTTCTAAAACATAGTTTTGTAAGTACTAACAAACAACACAATTAATGTTTTTTTTTTTTATTTTTATTTTTTTTATTTTAAGTTGGTTCATTTTCAGCCCTTATAAGGCAGGTTTCAAATTTAAATGAAAAAGTAAAACACAGGCTTGAACAGTTGGATGATTTTGATGAAAATTCTGTGAGAAAAACAATGGGCTTGAGTCAACAGGAATTCATAACAAAAACTAATTTGTTGGTGGACGAAATGAAGAAGGTAAATAGTTTTTTGTCTTAATTACAAATGCATCAAGTTTTTTTTTAATGATAAATCTGTTCTTGTACTATCAAAGAGCAAATGTTTAGGGGTCAGATCAGGTTTCCAGAGTGAGTTACTGCGTTTTTTATAGTAAAGTTGGCAGACCAGCTAAAATTTTCTTGATGTTAGGTGGCTTCCATTGTTCGCATTGTTATCTCTCTTTTCGTTTGTTATACATATTATTATAGTTCGTGTTTTAGCATGCCAGCCCTGTCAGTGGAGTGCACCTTGGAAATAATGAGATAATATTCTATCTTATAACAATATAAATGAGTTCTATTATATCTCTTTTGGGTTGCTCTTTTTCTTTCTGATAGATTGTGCGATTGGGTTGCAAGCTATCAATTAACTATCAATCTCTGTAGATTAGTAGACGTTCAAATTGAGAGTTCAAATTGAAATTGAGAAAATCTAGTGAGACTGCTCTATCCCTAAGAAGCGTTAAGAAAATATATTTTCCAGGCATGGGGCACTGAGCAAAGAGTGAAAGCATTTAAAATAGCGATACAATGTTCAAAACTGTTATCAGATGTGAGCGTAATGCAATTTTATCCTAGCAAATTCATTTTAATCACTGATATTTTGGATATCTTTGGCAATTTGGTATTTGATCGTTTAAAACAAAAAAGTTACGGGTGAGTTATTTGATTTTTTTATTCTACTCTAAAGCATTTAAAAATACGGAAGTAGATTAATTATTTACCAACAAAATATACTATACAAAAATCACAGGAACTTAAAAAATTTAGAAACTTTTCACACCACCCACATTATTTTTATCCTTTCATATCGCAGTTTAGTTATAACATAGCACATTGGATACAACATTTTTTACTTGTAATATATTGATTTTCTTATTAATTTGGCATTACACTTTACAGACAGAAGCCGACAAAGTCCTTAGAAGATATAGACCCAGACGAAGTGCCAGAGTCCGCTAAAGAAACGTGTCAAAACTGGCTTTTTAAAATGGCATCGATCAGAGAGTTGCTGCCGAGGTTGTACATGGAAATGTGTCTTATCAAGTGTTATTTGTTTCTCGATAAAAAGGAAGTAAAGCCAGTTGTGAAACGGCTGACACTAATGATTAGAGGAATCGGTAATCCATTGGTTGCGACGTATTTGCGCGTGTACCTTTGCCACGTTGCTTCAAATTTGTTAGGAAAGGATGTTGAGGAATGTTTTTCAGATAATTTTATTGAATTCCTTGGAGAGTATCAACAGGTATGCCTTTAAAGATATTTTATTTATGTTATATTTATTTAGAATTCGTTTACTGTAAATTTTGATTCACTACTTATTTTATTGTTATATAGATCTTGGCCAGGGGTGATAATAATTTATAATTACATTGTTAAAACAAGGCCAAAAAAATTCTTCTGAACTTTGTTTTTCAAATTTTAAATGGAACATGTATCTGGATTTTTTTTTCACATATTTAAAGGTATCGTAGTGTATGATTTGGATTTAGTGTATAATTTGCGATCCAAAACACTTGTCAAAACAGTATCAAAACAAGTGTAGGTACATGTAAGAATGTTTTCATGCTGTTTTTGCAACACATCATCAAAATATATAAAAAGTGTAGCTCATGAGTGATATAATTTTAGATATTTCACCCAATGATGAAAAAAAAGTATGAAACACAATTGCTTACTGTGGACCGATATTTAAATTTATTCGTGCCGGCAGTGGATTGGATTTTGTATGGAACACTGAATAGTAATAAATGTAAACTTACACTTTTAGAAGAATATCTTCAGCAGTGTGAGCACACAGACAACAAGTAAGTATATCCTTACATGACTAACGCCTTTAGTCTTTAGATACTTTGTATCACAGTGTTAAGAGGTATAAAAGAGTCTACTAAAAGTAGTAGTATAACTTACCAAGTCGTGAGGCAGTTTTGACCGCGTTTATTTCTTTTTCAGTGAACTGCTACTGTGCACTCTGGTATCGGGATTCGATTCTGCCAGTGTTGTAAAAATGTCTTCTAAAATATTGGAGATGATACGAAACTCGACAGACAAACTCGGTGAGACTGAGACACTGTCTCTAATTATCAAATATTACTCTAGTACAGTGGCGTAGCTTTCCCTAGATGGGCCGTGTATCAAATTGTGTTGTGGGGCCCTTCTTCCTGACTGTGGCGGAGTCCAAATTAATTGTAAATTTTGTTACAAAAGAGACAAAAATGCTCGCATATTTTTAGACGCAATGCATTTAGACTAAACTCGTAGGTCGTACGCTAAACTCTAAACTGAAGAGTTTAGCAGATGATCTACCGTTTAAAACCCGAAGACTTTCTAACGCGACCGTTTCTAAGGCTTCTAAGGTTTTGACGACTTTCTAAGGCGATCTTTTCTCGAGAAGCATTTGGGCTTGTGAATAAGTTAGAGGGTATGTTTGGTGTGTGGTTCCTTAGTGATGAGCCACGAGGCGTTGAGCGCGTTGGGCGAACACCTGTGCGCGCAGAGTCAGGCGCACGCGCACGTGGCGTCGGAGGCGCTCGCGCAGACGTGGTGGAAAACGGCCACCAACATCCACTCGCCCGCTCACTTCCTGCAAGTGCTCGAACCTTGGATACAATTCGCTTGCACTCATTTATCTGTAAGTATGTGTGTTCTAATTTTTATTGCTGACCATTTTTCTGAACACTTGTTAAATTCAGTACCTCTAAAGATATCGTAGAATCGATAGTTATTATAACGGTTATAAATTTTCCTTGTGTGTAACTAATATAATTTAGAATAATTTCTTAATTGTTTTGGTGCAAACAGAGTCAACACGTGAACGTGATACTACGAGGTACAATACGGTACATGATCAAGTGTGGAAAGTCTCCCGATGAATTCTCTGGAAACTTCCAAAGCGTCATCAAGCGAATGCTGAAATCAATACCTGATGTGGAAGAATTGTTTTTAATGGTAATTTTTCATGGCACAATCCTCTAACAAACAAACCTCCTAAACTTGCTGTTACAAAAAAAATTTCAATACAATTATATTTTTAATCTGTCATTTTGATAAAAGACAATTGATTGATCCTCTTAATTATTAATGATAATTAATGATAATTAAATCAATTAAAGGATAAAAATTAAGAATGTATCAATTAAAAGGATTATTTTAATTTTTAAAAGGATTATCCTGTCCATAATTAATTAATAGGATGTAACCATTTTAATTGATTCTTAATTTGATAATAGTTATTAAATTAAACACATGTTAAAAGGATAAAATTAAAGAGTTTTTTTTTTACTTTCTACCAAAAATAGTAAAATTGTAATTTCTATAGAAATCTTAAAACTAGGTAACAATTAGGAAAAATAAACTTTAATTCTTCCCACATTCCAGTACATGGCAATCTACAGTAATTCTTTAAGAAAAGACATCTCGAGGTAAAAGAATATATATAATTTGAAAGTAAAATAATCTGAAACCAGTGTGTTTTATAGGACGCCTTCATGTCTTTAGTGGAATTAGTGCAATCACCTCACGCACGAACAATGATGGCCAAAACGGTTCTTTCGGAGTTTTTCTCGCGATACAATAATGTCTACATCGATGACCACATCGTCATCGGCAGTTTAATGAGGCTGTGCTGCATACTGCATGACTCTATCAAGTAAGTTGTTAAATTAATAATTCCACATTATACATATTTAAAAACAAATTTTAAAGGTTCTGATTTAACCTTTGAAATTTAACCCTTAGAAAAAATAGAACCCTTAGTATATTTATATTTATTTATATTTTGACATATTGAGCATTGAAATTTCATGCACACGTACAAACGGTCTGAATTTGTAGAAATAGCAAAAAATATAAAGCACAAAATGCAACATTTCATCATTTTTTTATAACGCTTATGTTGGGTAAAACTTATAAAAATCGATTGCAAAAAATAAAAGTAGAGAATATTTTTGAAATTGGGATATTTTTAAAACACATTCCTAACAATTTTTCTAAGGTAAATAGATGACCAAAAGTGCCTTCATAGTATAATTTAGGAAAATACGAGTAGCTAAAAACAAAATTGTTCATATATAAATAGAATAGTGGTATCATGTTCAGAAACTGGACTGTTTTGGTAGTGCGGTGACGGTGGAAGACGAGTGCAAGGCGAGTGCGGAGCTTGTGTCGCGGCTGGTGGTGGCGGTGACCTTCCACGACGACGTCGACCATCAGCTCAACTTCTACGTGGAGTGTCGCGCCGCCTTCGTCAAGTTGGATGCCGTGCTGGTGGCACTCGTGCACGTGAGTCGATTTTTTAATTTCACACATATATATTATAAGAGAGGGGCCAGCATTGAGTGGGCGTGAGTGGTTTCAGAGGGTGAACGCGCTGTCGGTGGGCCCCGAGCGTCACTTGAGACGCGCGTGCGCCGCCTACTGTTGCGTCACTGTGCCTTCGCTGCGGTCGCCCCTCGACAAGCTGCAGTTGCATCTGCTCTGCGGACAGGTGGCGCTCCTTAACGGCTGCATAGGACAAGGTGACCTCGCGCGCTCACATGTTCAAAAATTTTTAAGCCGATCGTCCACCGCCAACTAAACCGAGTCAGTTTAGCTTAGCTCGCATAGTTGAGCCACTTTTGCATACATGTGTGCGTCCACCGCAAACTATCCCAACTATGCTATGTAAAGTAGCCCAACTTAGTTATGCGCTTCTCACCCCCTTTGTTTGTTTGAACATGTTTGTACACTTATGTTTCTGTGGACGTACAACATATTTGCTAGTTAGCTTAGTTTAGTTCACTGAGCTTAGTTTCCAGTTAGTTTAGTTGGCGGTGGACGACCCGCTTTAAACCCCTGCCATCCGACGCAAAAGCAGAGTGTTTCTTACGAACAAAACAGTCTTCTGAATTCATTTACGTTACAATTAAGTTTGCTTCCTAAATTTATGTCTTCAGACTCTACTGATATTTAGATTTTTAGATGATAGAAAGTGATGATTAATTATTAATAATCCATTTTTAAATGGTGGATAAACAAATCAAATTCAATTCCAAATACACAAAAGAACCACTACATAATGGAGACGTTACATTTCAACATGTTCGCATTAAAATTTTCTTATCATATACACGCTATGTTTTATTAACGCCCGACGCAAAAACGGGATGTTGGGATAAGTCTGACGGGTGTGTGTCTGTTAGCTCCCAAACGGATGGACTGATATTGATGTTTTTTTGTTTGAAAGCTAACGTGATCCGAGATGGCTCTTAGGTATAATTTATGAAGATCTATTCAGGCATTAGAATATCAGCTCATTTCCTACGTGACATGCAAACTTTGATGCTGCAGCATTAAGTAGTGTACAAGACTTATAGCAAATATAACGTTTTTGGGCTCATTATATCTAATAGTCTTAATAGAATGTCGGGGTAATAGTTACTGAATGTACTGAATAAAAAAAAAAGAAAATCGGTTCACAAACAAATGAGCAAAAGGTACTTAACTGTTTTCTCTTTACCATTAAAACCCTAGCAACCCGATCCCGGCTTCGCATGGATGCAGTGTTTTTTTACTACAAATTATATACACTAACTTTCTATTAGTGAAAACCGCATGAAAATCCGTTCAGTAGTTTTTGAGCTTATCGCGAACATACACAAAAGACAGACGCGGCGGGGGACTTTGTTTTATAATATGTACAAGCTAGCCGCTCCCGGCTTCGCATTGGTGCAATTTTTTTCTGCAAATTATATATATGAAAACGTTCCTCGTTTAACGCACTTTCCATTAGTGAAAACCGCATTAAAGTCCTTTGCGTAGTTTAAAAGATCTAAGCGTACATACAGAGAGACCGACAGCGAGAGGCGACTTTATTTTATACTAGCTGTTACAGGCGACTTCGCCCCGCGAAAATTTATAAAATATAGCCTATGTTACTCGCTGATAACGTAGCTTTCTATAGGTGAAAGAATTTTTAAAATTGATTCAGTAGTTTTTGAGTTTATTCATTACAAACATTCAAATCTTCTCTCTTTATAATATTAATATAGATATAGAATACCTATGTGAAGAAACAGAAAGGACACACGCCTCTGTATGATTTTGATTTTGACCCAACGGATTTTGATACGGTTTTCACTAATGGAAACAGCAATAAACAAGAAATGTTTGTGTGCATAATATGCAGAAAAATATTGAATCCGAACGTCGCTAATAAATGATAACAAATTTATTGAAATTCCATACAATTTACTTACGGCCGAAAGTGGTTTACCAGCATTAAAATCGTTGCGTTGCCGCCGCGGTACGATTTCCCGCAGTGACGGTTAATTAGCTGGGGTTTTTTGTCACCACTTAATGCAAGTCTCTTCGACGTTTTTTTTCTTGTTCGAATTATGAAAGTGATACTAAACAAAAACTATATTGGTAATGTTTTTTATGACTTGGATTTTGTGGTCAAATAAATTTGTTTTATTAAAGCAATTTGTGTAACATTTAAATAAATACGAAGTCCTAAAATACTTGCATATGAAATGAATTACTCTAGAATGTGATATAGGGTACATATATGTTTCGATTTTTGTTTGTCGATACAAAAGTTGTATTAATTCCGCATTTAAATCGTAATCAAAGCAGTTAAACCGTTTCTGAGATTAACGTACGCAAATGCAAAAACGTAAATTCTAAAAAGTATTTTTTCACCACGCATAACATAAGTACATAAGGCTCGTTTATGACTTTACGATATGTATGGATTAATTTTCAGCTGAAACAAACTTGAAAGCGTTCATTTCCTTAATACCGGACATTCCCGAGTTCGTTGTGGAGGACGGCCAAAAGAAGCCCACCAATGTCAAGGTCGCGGGTTTGATGGGAGAGTTCCTTTCGACTCTGTTGATATTGCCGGTAAGTTTCAAATTAGTTAACAGTGTAATTGGTGCGTTCATCTCCATCTAAAAAATGTCGGTAAGTGGAGCGTGACAATGCGTAATGTTCACTAAAAAATAAAAATAACTCTAGCGGTCGATGGTTTCTGTGTAGATAGTTAATTGTCAAAAATAGACACGTTTTTAGTAAAAAAAATTTCACATATAATAATAATAATAATAATAATTTATTTTTTTACTAATATGTACCTGCCATATATAGTACTAAAATTTGTAATCCAAAAATTTTTACAAAAAAAAACACATGCAATATACCTAATCTTTTGCAATTATTGTAAAAAATAAATTTTTAGTTTTCTTTTAAATTACTTATTTGATTAAGGCTAATTTTTTCAGGTATACTTGATATTCATATGTTCATACCTACTTGGCTTTTAATAAATTCCTTTTAAATAATTCTTTTTCACTTTTCTATTTTTTAATTAATATGTAATACAATTGCCTATTACATACATATTATATTGTATATGGACAGTTTGGTACAAAGTATATACTTTTTTTTTCGGATCAATTTATATTTCGGATCATATTAAAATAAATTATTATATTACTAGCAATTTTATATTATGTGAATCTACTCTGTTTATCCCTCTTTCCATATATGAAAACCGAATTAAAGAGACTTATAGAAGAGCATGGTAATGGAGGCCTACGAGTGTATTTCAGGACAACATGGATAGTAATTGCAGAGCGTATATGGTGACTGCTTTCGTTCGCACTTTGGACAGAGTCGGCTGGAACAAGACCGAGCCCTTGTACTACGGGACGTTGTTGCGCACACTCGACCTGTTGGCGCACATGACGCGCGACCACTACCTCTACCACGTCGAGGGAGGTTAGTTATTATATTTAAATGTTTTCGTGTCAAAGAAAAGTATGGGGGGTGTCAGTCGTACTTGCGATTTTCAGTGATATCGAACGACAAGTTGTACGGCGGCGAGGAGGAGTTTATAGATGCGGTGGAAGAGCACGCGACGAATGTGTGCGACGAGTTGCTGACGGTGGTGAAGGGGCTGGGGCTAGGTGGCGCCGGCGTCGCCCTGGACTTGTTCTGGCGTGTGTGTCGTCGTGGCGACCTCGCAGTGCGCTCCATGCTCTCCTTGGCGACCAATCTGTGGCTACTCGCGCGAAAACTCGACCCACACTCGAACGTGCAGGTAATCGAGTTTTACTCCGTAAACGTCAATTTGTATGGGAATGAAGCAGCGCCACCTAGTGGCTAACGCGTGTAGCGCCGCTTCATACCCATATAAATTCAAGTTAACGCGTCCGTTCGAGTAACTCTCAGGTTGTTTAACTCAGCTGATTGAATTTCAAGAAGAGAAGAGACACGCTTCATTAATTATCCACTATAAAGATTTGACGCACTTAAATAGGATGCGATCAGTTACAATTGACATACGTGTAAAAAATTTGCTAGATATTATTGCAATAATATTTTTATATTATAATATTATTTACAATATTATTATTGATTTGATTAAAAAACTTGCTAGTTTGATTATACTCGGGAATTCTTATTTTCCAAAAATAATTCTATTCTGAACAAGTTTCTAATTCTGCGAGTTTAATATTTGGTTTCCTATGCTTCATAGTGATTGTAGTAAAATAATTTATAAGTGTAGTTACACATTAGCCCAATTTTCCATAATTTTCTGCTTTTTTTGGGAACTTTTAGTTTTAATACTTACTAGCGACCCGGTTTTGCACGGAGTTGAAATTTTCAAAAATCACAGAAAATTGTGTTGTTATTACAGAAAGCAATGCTGAAAACTTTAGAACAAGACGATCGGCCTGGCACGCGGATGTTGCTGCAAAGACTCCAAAAACCTCACGATTGATTTACTCAATTAAACTATGTAACTTAAGTGAAACATATTAATATTATATTATATGTAATTTTATTATTAAACTAAATAAAAGATAAAAGCTTTAATTTGTTTCTTTTCTCCTGTAAAAAATGCGAACCCTACATTAGACAAGAACGGTATGGAATATATTTAAAGTATCAATAGAATTATGTGCAAAATATTTTCGTTTAATTCTACGGTTGAACTGTTTTTTTTTTCCTTGTGTAAACTGTATTTTTGGCAAACCCGTCTGGTGGCAGTAAGGGGGTGGCCTTATACCACCGTGAAATAACAGCACGAGTGCTATTTTGTTTCAGTGAGTGAGTAAGGGATGCCAAAGCTCATTTCCTATCATTTATCTTTAATTCTAATATAGGTAGTCGGCAGCGCACTCGCAGTACCTAAGTAGGCGTTACTTGTGTTATAGGCGACGTTAGCCACCTACCATCAACCTGAACATAATGCATTTCATAGTGCATCCTCTGATGATGTTGGCGTTTCAAATCTATACCTACTAATACTAGCGACCCGCCCCCTCTTTCGCACGTAGTTGAAATTTTCAAAAATCCTTTCTCAACAGATATTTACTTTATTACCTCCATTTACTTGTGTTCTAAATTTCAGCTTTCTAAACTTAATAGTTTTGATAGTTAGTCAAGACAAATGATTTTGTAAGTATGGATTAAAAAGCCGAAGTTTATTTCTTTGTTTTGTTGGTTGGATGAATGCGCTAAACTCTGGAACTACCTTTCCGATTTAAAAATCTTTTTGCATTAGAAGGCTCAGTTCTTGGGGTAGGTTAGGTATAGCTTATTTATCGTCATGCTATGGTCGTTAGAAGCCGAGCAGAAAGAAAAATTTCAGAAAGAACGCTAAGAAAACGAAGTGGGAAGTGTCGCGTCGGGTCTGGTTGGGCCTGACGTGAAACGAACATTGCCTACCGAGAAAAGCCAGTCAATTAAAATTAAACAATGGGTGAAATTGCGGGACGCAGCAATTTTTGAATGTCCGCCTTGCCGCTGATAATGTTTCAATTTAGTAATTTTTGGGTTTGAATTGGTGTTTTATCAGTTGATAAGTTGCATGTAAATTGAAAAAGTGCGTAAGGCAGTATTGGAGCCCGGCAGTCGACCAGGGCGGATGGAGCAAGCGGACATTGTCCGGCAGGACACGCTTGACTGGTGCGCGCGCTCTGTTGCACCGATCTTTCACCTTCGCAATAATCACGCCTATAAAACGTAGTCATTGCAATAATGTCACGTTACTTTCATCTCAACACAAACGAGAAAAGCTCGTCGACAAAGTGAGGAATAGACACGATTTAAACTATTTATTTGGGTTTATACCCAATTACAAAAAAACAAAAATGTCTAGATTAGCATGTTTGGTACGGTGAAGTGATTTTCTCCATTTTTATCTAGTTCTATACGAAACTAGTGTTTTATGATTACTAAATTAATTTAAACGATTAATTTACAGTTTTTAATATGGGCCATTGTGGAGGGAGTGTTCGCCAGAGATGAAAAACGAAATGGATTTGTCAAACCACTGGATTTCGGCTCCATTTTTGATTCCGACGACTTTGGTAATTATCAATACACTACCTATATACAACCCAAGCAAGCTTCTCATTACTTAAAGCACCTCATTTTGTTCTACTTTCAATGCACGCTGTTGTTCATCATCATTTTCTATAAACTAGTTATCATTTTCAGGTGAAACTTCGCTGGCTTCAAATCCAATTGCCGAGGCCATGCTAACATTAGATAAAAGTCAATATCCTCAGCTGTTTGATACAGTTGTCAGTAGTTCCATCGATCATTTACACAGTCGCGTAGCACCCAAGCAAAACATATTTGCAGCCGAAAGCTTCGGTTTTAACCCCATTGCCAGTCAAAGCTTTTATCCACCAGCCCAAAATGCAAAGTTAAAAACGGCACCAAATCACCAGCAGCAGCAAATTAATCCACAGCCAGCGCGGCTCCAGGCCAGTCCTTTGTATGATATACGAACAGTGCACGATCCTAATTATAAGGTATACAAAAGTGAAGACGATGAACAGGGAGAAGAGATTTTAGCAGCTTTGAAAAAAGATCCTTCGGTCGCAGCGTATTTCAAACCCACCGTGACCAATGTTGAAGTGTCGCACCCTTTAAATTATCGCAGGGAGGAACTGATCGAAAACCCCGAGATTGAACAAAATTACAAGCCAAATGCTTATATTCCAGGAGCAGCACGTATTCGACGTTACACAGGCGGACGAAAGCGCGAGAATATAAGAAAATCAAGCGAAGAAGAAGAGGATGATCCTTACGGCTATAAATATATTTCGAAGCCCAAAGCCTTCGACGGTCCTTCCTACAGCGCAGCTTACAAAGAAGAGAAAGATCCCAACAAAGATTACGAATACCCTTACGGTTATGATTCAGGATATGACCACAAAGAATATGAGAGAATTAAATCTTTATCCGAAAAACAAGCCGCTGAAATTAAGCAAAACCCTGGAAACTGCAAAGAAGTAAACAAAGACGGTATGACATGCATGGTTTGTAAAGATCCTAAAACAGGCGGAAACTACGAATCCTGCTCCTATGTAACTGAACCTAAAAATAACAAATACGCTTATTCAAAGGAGAGGAAATATGATAGTAACGATGAGCCCGATGAGCCTGAAAATGAGAAGAAAGCGGAAGAAAGCAAACCAGCAAAATATCAGGAGCCAAAAGAAGAATCCAAATTTGCAAAACTGACTGCGGCAGAGCCGGAAAAGCCATATGCCAACTACAAGCAAGATAGCAAGGAGGACGATTCGGGTGAAAAATACAAATCTTATTATGTACATACCTCGAAACCTACACCTAGTGAAGCCTTGCGTTCGGCGGAAAACAAAAAAGACAGTTCGGAAGAAAAGACAGATTCTCTTGCGAAACCTTATAATTACAAACAAGCTATACCTGGATTTTATACCGACAACGAGAACAAAAAAGATGTTGAGAACGTGTTAGCAGAATTTAAAAAGAAAGACAGGTCCTCGTGCAATAAAGTGCAAAAGAATGGTATGACATGCTTTCAGTGCGTTGATAAGACAGGATTGAAACATGAAGAATGTATGTTCGTGTCAGAATCAGCACCGAAACGTAGCCACTTAGCTTATCAAGAACTCAAAGAGTTTACGTCTAAACCGGCCACCCTTGAAGGCAACAGTGCAGCAGCGGAAAGCCAAACAATAACTACGAGCGCACCATTTGTTCAAAAATCAGCGGCGTACGTAGCAGCTCCTAATGGTTATGGAAAAAAACTTAAGCGCAAGAAGGCCCCACAAGCGAATGCTGCCGCGGCAGTCTCCAGTATAGACGCTGCTGCGTCTGTTCCTGTTGCGAGTGCGGTACCAGCACTTGCTTCCTCCACAGTTCAAACTGAGAAGGCTGTTAAAACCAAAAGAAGCGTAGAAACCGAAGCAGAAACCAACGCGCAAATTGTAGACGAATCTAATATTGCTCCGCCGGAAGAGTTCGCCGGTGACAGTTCGAAGGGAGCATTTTGGGCAGAAACTATGCCCCGTTATAGTGCAGCGTTAGGTGTTACTCTCCCTGAATTTATGCTGTCGAGATCAGAACACGAAGTCTCCTTCGACGAGGTTGTTGCTAATGCGTAAGAGAATAAGGCTGAAATTAGCCAATGGTAGCATTGTAAATAGAGCGTGTCCATTGTACAACACCTTTAGGTAAAGCCTGAACAGAAGGTAACGGGTATTTGTTGTGTAATAAAAATAAGATTTCACAGATTGACTTGCTCTAAATGAAGCATGACATTTCAAAATAAAGACAAGAGTATAAATAATACAAAAAAACGAACAGACCGTTGACTTGATATTGTTAGTAATTTCATATTAGAACTTGTGGATATTTTGTGTCAGTATTAAGAACAAACAAATGTATGTAAAAAAGTTGATTTTGCATACTGTAATACAATAAAAATAATAAAAACTACAAATCAAAAGTGCGCTCTTCTATTTTAGAGTGCAACTCAAATACTTTGTTAACTAGTTTTAGTATTTTTGAAAATAAAATTGTTATTATTATGGTAAAGAAGTTTCCTTTAACAATACTATATGTTTTTATTGTAATTGACAAGAGACAGTTATTTATGAAGTAAGTTAGGTAATTAATTGATATTATTTTTAGCTAAATATATCTGTTATCTAAAGTACACTCGTTTGCTTTACCCAATCAGTCTAACAACATATTCTTTACCATACCTACTCATGTAAACGAGTAGGTATATTAAATATATTGTATATTTTTAATATCAAATCGTAACAAAACAATTGTTGGCATGAATTACGGTCAGCGTCCTAGATGTCGATACTGTTTTAATGTTCCTATTTTTGCTGGTAATTGTCCAACGTTGTACGTCACTGAAGGAATAGTCTCGCGCGAAATGTGGGCTGAGATGACTGAGAGAAGAAAGTAATTAATTTCAGTCGTATTCAACTCATGCAGCCGGATTACTGCCTCTGAGAATATAAATAAAACTGTTCAGATTGGAAGCCAATAATAAAAGCAAATAACAGACTGTTTTAAAAACAGACGCATCGTTGTGCAGCCGCGGCGACTTCGTCAAATAAACTGTTGATTGATTTCTCCAAATAGTAAGTCGAAATTAGTTTATATTATATTGTTTAGTTTAATATTAAATAACTTAATTTTAGTACCTACTAAATGTTGGTAAAACACTTCGGCGCGGTTAAAGTTTAAGAAATTACGATTTTATTATTTGAGAACTGCTTAAATTTATTGTTGACATGCAACAATTGGTACAATTACCAATTACAAATTAGAAAATGTCCAAGTAGGTATGTACTTGTTGCGCAGTTAGTTATTTATCGAGAGGCTTACGTCAATGTAGCTACTTCCTATAGCGATGCCTTTTCTTTTATTGCTTTTTATACGTAAGCCATCGAAATAGTTGGATATTTCAAGATCCATGTTTCAATGGTTCACGGAATCTTTTGCCAAACAAACATTGATTTATACAGATTTTTTTCCATGGCCTGTCATCGAACCAGTAAAGTGAAATCAATAACATAGGTAACATTACCTAAATACTTCTGTTTTCAAGAAAATTTATTTATTCTCTTGTTAGTTGATTAGGCGACAAGAACAAGTAGAAAAATGTCCCTAAATTTATTTTTTATTATACTGAATTGAAACACTTTTTCAAAATCTGTCATGTGCCAGACAGATTTTGAAAAAGTTTTTCACATGTAGAATTCAATGAATAAGTTCGGCTCCATTTGCGCTTCGTTTGACGATTTTGGTCAGCCGCGTATTTTTATTATACGGTTTAAATATTAAATTGTCGTTTTGTCGCTCTAGTTACTTTGAAACTTATAATACTGATCGAGGAATTCTTGTATGTCTCGATGATCTCGCGAACGATTTTGATGAAAATATAGGGCTAGGGGTTTTTGGGTCTAGAAAACGATCTGTCAGTGTTATCATCGGGAAAATTCGTTTTACGCAGTTTTTTTTTTAATAGAACGGTTACATCATCTAGCGCCGCTCGAACGAACTTAATACTTTTTGCTGCTTAAGATGGCGTCTGGACCGGATACCCCATCCGGAGTCTCACTTTATTACATGAAAACCAGCGATAATCAAGTCCAGTTGGTTGGTTAAAGTAATTAATGAGTTCTTACAATACTAAAGGAGGAATTCTATGCGACAATGATCTTCCAAAGATTTTGACGAAAATTTAGGGCTAGGGGTTTTGAAATCGATCTCAGGGTCTTATCTTCTAAAAATTCATTTTAGGTAATTTCTGACTATTTGAAACAACCGTTTTTTATAATATAGCTAACGCCATCTAGCGCCGCTCGAATGTACAATATGATATTTTCTGTAAGAGGCGGTGCACAGTGGAATGTCATCCCGTTCGAATTTGGAACAGCCCAACTGGAATGAATCCTAAACCTATAAAGAGTAGGCAACGTACATGTGACTGTACTTCTAAGCAACTTTATCTCTTTATAATAATTAAATAAGCAAATTATAAATGTCATTCATTATTATATTTCTTTCTTAATTATGTCATAATCATATGGTTGCTAACTTGATCAGTTAGATAATTTTTATTATAAATATATAAAAAGCCTAATTAAGTTTTTTCCTAAGCGAAGCCAGGAGCGGGACGCTAGTAAGGTATAAAATAAAATAATAAGTTGATAACTGACTAATATGGACCAGTGTCTGAAATAAATATATTTATTATTAATATTAATACTCTAACTGCAGGGCAGCAATGATCAAGGAACAAGAACACTCTGGTGAAATGGAGGAGGAAGAGTTCGTGGACGTCCGTTCGTTGCCACTTAAGCCTCCTCAGCCAGCGTTACAGCCAGAAAAGGCAGTCCGCCGACCGTGGCACCCGGTCATGTGGGACAGCTCCATCATTGGCGTTCCACCGCCAGGATACGGAGCGGATTCCGACGAGGTCATCCCACTTTTTATTTCTACATACCCATTAAGCCTTTCGTTTTTGTGAAAACATTATATGTATTGTATTGTTTGCAGGGGAATAGCGGCCAGGCGTCGCATGTGTCGCGCGAGTATCCACACAAGCAACGCATAAGGAACCTGCGACGGCTCATCGCCAACGGGAAGGTCACACCCAACCCCGAGATGATCATCTTCTTCCTGTGCAACAAGTTCGCCGTCTCCGAGGAGAGACAGAAGAAGTTGCACATCTAACTCCGTCCATGTCCACCCATATAACACTCAGACCAAATAACTATAGACAGATATTTGCGGACAGCATAGTGAAGCCGGTTTTATAGACATGTTGTGCGTTTGGCCGTTTAATGTATTGAGATTTTGTTTTCCAAGCTATAATCTCAATTTTTGTTTATTTTTATTGAAAATAATGGTCTCCAAGTTTTATGTGTGAAATCCGATTTCATCCTGCTTTTTTTAAACTTGGTTTTTACAACCTTTCTAGTGAAAGTTTTTTCAATTCGACATTTTCTCTAGTAAATATTTTAAAAAAGCGAGGCGCAGTTTTACCAACTTCACTCTGCCGTCCACAGGGCACTATCTTTAGTTCTTATTTTATCTGAGCATCCACCGTAACAGGGTTGTAAATAAAATATAAAAGAAAAATATTTGTAAAAATCTAGCCTTGTCATTTTAATGTTTTTTTTTTTTAATCATAAGAAATGCAATATATTGCAGTACCCTCCGTATCAACATTAATAATTTACTCAGTGTTTATTACATATACTTATTTATATTTATTTTTATATGTATAAAATTCATTTATAATCATTCTGCGTCGTCCTCCCTTCGCGGTCCGCCGGAGATTCGGGACCGTCGATGATTTTTACAAACTCTGGGGAGCGGTAGTTACATATAATTAATTATACTTTTATTTACTCGTCATAGAAATTATCTACACACAAGACTTGTTTAATGACAATAATAATAAAAACAAAATGATTCGTCGTAACTTATATATAAATATATATATATATATATAGAGAATTTGGAGATAGTCGGCGCTGGTGAATAAATTAAAGGCGTTGCGACGACTCCGGTCCACACGCGTTCACAGTTCACGCACTAATATTCGCACTATAATACAAGTCTTGGGGAGGGGCGAGTCACACGTTACGCCCGAGGCTAAGTGGCGGGGGGCGCGGGTGGCGCGGGTGGCGCGGGGGGCGGCGGCGCGGCAGGGGGGGCGGCGGGTCCGGCGGCCGTCGCGCCGCCCGCCTCCCCCTCCTCCTCCTCCTCCTCCGGGTCGAACTTCAGCATCAGCTGCTTCAACTGGAACAAACACCAATGTCACCACCTATTGTCATTTCGACACTTGTTTCTTCTATCCATGAAGGAGTATGTATGAATCCTGGTACCTCTCACAAATAGCTATGTAGGAGTATAATATACCGTTGGATAGCTATTTTCTGGGTTTATTTTAAAAACGTTAGACTAACATTTGGAACTAGGCGCTATAATAACTTTGAGCTTCAGTTCAAAAATAGCTATCCAACGGTATATTACATATAGCTGTTGGAGGAGGGTATCAAAATTGAAATCCACCTTTCGTTTCGCAAGTAAAAGTACGATCACATATGAGATAATAAAGGAAATAGTCAATGTATTAAAACGTTTACTCTTTGTAAACTGATTGAAAATTTGTAAATCATCATCATCATTTCAGCCATAGAATCTACTGTTGAACATAAGCCTACCCCATAACTTTCCAATAGGACATTTATGGAGTCAGCAGCAGCCTAAATCGAAATCTTCTGACCGGTTTTATTGGAAAATTATAGGGAAGGTCTATGTCCAGCAGTGAACGTGTTAGTTACCTCGAGATAGTCGTCGACTAGCCGCCGCCGGCCCTCGTCGTCTAGTTCGGCGTCGGCGTCGGGCTCTTGGAGCTGCGCGATGGTGGCCTTGGGCTCGAAGAGGGGCGCCAGGCGGCGCGAGACGGCCTTCTCGTACACCTTGGCGCTCTCGGAGGGCGAGTATTGGTTGATTTTGGCGTCGGTGAAGCCGTACAGCTGCTTGAGGTGCTGCTTGAGCACCAGGAGTAAGAGGCAGCCTCGCGCCTGGCGCATGGCGGTACGCAGCGCGCGCGTGTCGAGCGGCAACCGCGCCACCAGCGCCTCCGCCTCCTCGTCCTCCTCCTCCTCGTCCAACGGCTCACGCTCCACTCCCTCGCACTTCGCCAAACCCTGCATCATTTTTCAACATAAAACTTCATTAGGCGCCTTTTTGCTAACGAGTCAACCTAAGTCAAACTTCACGCTTGGCAGGAATGTTATGGAGATCCGCAACTGTAACCGAAACTATCGGATACCTACATATAAAAATGCAATAGTTTCAAGTGCATTTTTACTATATATGTTCTGTACACGCAACGAGATTTTTTACTGTGGCGCCATCTACTGTCAAAATAAGTCGCAAACACAACTTGTCCAGTATAAAAGCCTGAAACCTGTCTCATTTGCTATGTAACAATATCAAAACTATGTTTTGAGAGGTTTTTAGAGGTCATTTTTAAAAATAGTTTAAGGATTCGTTTGTGTTGTCTTAATAAGTTTGGTATCACACTTACCTCACGAAAAAGCTGTAGCAAGTTTGATCCGGACGTAGAAATTATAATATCAATATGATGTATTATAAAAAGGGGTTCGTCTTGAACTTGATACGGAAAATAGCATAAGTTATCTGCTAAGTACAGCATCTGGTCTAGAGGAGCAGTCTGGAACAAGAATAAAATCATTTTAAATCATACATTTCGAAACCTTTTTTTATTACTTTTTGATCTTTTTGTTACACACAATCATTTATGGTCTACCCTCTCTTGTAAGTCCAATTCCCAATATGAATTTCTCAATAGTTGTATGGAGTTCAATAATGCCATCGACAATGCGGGACGTTTTCTTGACAAAAGCCGAAACTTAACTAGTAATAAATAAATTAAACACGATATACACTTACGGAAACATCATCAAATTGTTTCAATAGCGACAAAACTAGGGCTCTCCGTTGCGGACGAGTGTTGCGTAGCAGAGAATATAAGAAACCGTTCAGCGAAGTCGGCAAATCGTCTTGTTCTTTTTTCCTGTACACAAAAGAAAAAAACTTTTATATCATTACAATGCAAATCAACATAATATGTTTTCTTTACAACAAAAAAATAAATAACAAGTTTCTTATCGCTAGATGGCGAGAGTGCAATTGCAAACAAGTATGTTGGAAACAAAAAACACTTCTGAAATATTATTAACAAACATAACCTTACACACACTATTGGTAAGTATATTTATTTACAAGTGGAATCGAGATGTTTTCAGAATTACTACCATATTTCAAAATCATAGAGAATAGAGGTAAGGAGGACCAACTCTATACATGAGAAAGGGTAGGTCGGCTACCATTAAATAGGAGGCGCTGTAGTAGCATTTTATTTAAGGTGATTTTATGAACTGTAATGATACCAACCAATTTTGGCCAAATTTATGAACCACTACTTAATGATGGTTGTAGCTTGACAGTTTTCCAGTTTAACACCCATAATATAAGTTAGTCTTTTTTATAGTTAATAATATAAGTTCATATAGTCAGATATAAATGTAAGTTCATACCTAAACCCTCTAATGACCCGGGAGGTCGAATTCATCTGCAGTATTTTCTGCAGTCCATAGGAAAGTTTGATGCCGAGCTGAGCCTTCATGTGTATGAAGCCGGGATATTTTTTGTCAATCTCCTGTAGGTGCTTGTCGGCGGTGTGCGAAACCATCACTTCTACGTCCGTACTCATTGATATCAGGTAAGGAACAATCTGCAAATACGAATATGATGAGTGTGAGAGAGATAAAGCGATTGAGCAATGTTTTTTTTTTGTCTAAAATTTTGAATTACTGTATCGCCCGATATTGTTATCATCACTTTTATGAATTGCTTCCCACTATGGAAACAAATTTAAAGACGTATTCACATCAAAAATGTTTTAACACCTAATAAAAAGGTCTGCGTACGCAGTCGTGGGCACCGGCTAGTCTAAACGAACCGTGAGGTTAAATATTAAAAAAAAATTGTAGACATACTTATGTTACCGAGGTCAAATAATAGTTTTCAGAATTTTTTTCTGTACACTTTAATCTCAGAACCTATTTGAATGCGGTTTTTACTTATGTATTGTAGCAACCTTCCCGTGACTTCCGTTAGTGTTTGTTTTATTCCAATCGGTTTACAAACAAAAATGTTATACCGAAATACAGAGTACGAATTTGCGGGGGTAGCTAGTCTATACTACTATTATAAAGAGAGTATTGTATTTTTGTTTGCAAAAAAACTACTGAACCGATTTTAAAAATTCATTCACCAATAGAAAGCTACATTATCAACGAGCGACATAGGCTATATTTTAAAAAGTTGCGCAGACGCAGTCGCGTGCAACAGCTAGTATTGAAACAAGCGGTGATACCTGAACGGGATGCACCAGCCCCTGCGCGAGTACGAGCTGCACCACCTTCATGGCGCTCGAGCGCACCAACGTGTTGGGGTGCAGGAACGCGCCCAATATCTCTTTCAGGTACAGCTGGATTATCGTCGACGCCATGCCCGACGACACGTCGCCCATCTCTTTCAAGTTCTCCGACTTTGAATGCTTTGACCCTGTGCAACAAAATTAATTGCTCTAAATTCTATTTTGCTGTGTTAACGTAAACGCAGACTAGAGACGGATCGGGCCGCAAAAGAATTCAAGTGGGAACTGGGACCTCACCTGCAACATTAAGAGGCATGAGGCTCGATTGACTTATATGTTGTCCATTAGCTATAACTATGCTGTCCATTAGCTGGACTCAAAAGCTGACCAACGCAACATCCTGCAAATGATTGGCCAAGCAACAAGGTGAAACGTTTCCTACTTGGGTCATATTCCTAGAAATCAATCTGCTTCAGCTGGTGATGATGGGCAAAATCCCTTCGTTACCCGTGTTATTGGTTATTGAATGATTTTGGAAAAAAGTAAAAAGATTGAACCATGGATAATGGGCAGTAGTAATATGGGAAATAAAAAATGTCCCGTGTTGCACTACCAAAGCAGTTAGTGGTAACGCGGGCAAAAAAAAATTACCCGTGTTACTACTGGTAGTAAGATGGGTAGTAACACGGGTAACGAAGGGCAAAATCGCTGGAAAGAGAAAAGTTGGGCGAAGAATGGTCCGGGAGCTAACGCAGTAGAGCTGTCACGACGAACAAAAGACAAAAAAGACTCTTCTAGCTAACTAATAACGTTTTCAAATAGGAAGTCCCATAGAGTGCAAATCATTTCTTATCACTCTTGGCGATACGTCAAGCATTTCGGTGAAATAACTAGTTTTTATAAAACCATTTTCTTCATATTGTCGACTCATAAGTTGTTTTTGTCCTTGGTTAAGATTCGGGTGACGTCCAGAATTGGTATGGCGGTGAACAGTAAGAATATCCCAATCTGCATGTCTTCTTATCCAGAACCTTACAGTGTCTCTAGTAATATTAAGATTAGCAGATATTTCGCTAACATTATAGCCAGCTTCATGATCTGCAATAATTGCAACTCTTTCATGGATACTTAAATTCCTCGGCATTTTAATTAATTAATATTTATCACAAGAAATACAAGAAATAATTATATGACACTGACACACAATGACAATAATAAATTCATAATGACAGACCATTAAAAAGGTTTGATGTTTATATCAAACTATTTTATTAGTCAGAGGTGTAAACCACATTGATCCTTGTTATCATATCTAGTATGTTTACTTTCATATGCAGTTGTCTGCTTAGTGCTTTAATTTCAAAAGGTACTAAGAGTCTACCACTTAATAAAGGAATGAATTTGAAAACTGACGAAGGTATTTCTACTCTCACCGTACATCAATAAAACTGTCAAAAAAAGAACACTAAACGGAGCGTGTGGGAGGTGAAGTCCCAAATGACTTCCCATTTGAAAACGACTATAGTTGGAAAGGCACTGCAAGAAGAAGATTATGAAGAATGATCAGAGTATTTCTAAAGGTATACGTACACTCCTTGTCCTGTCTGATCATCCGCTGCTCCTCCTCCTGCAGATACATCTCGATGTTCCGCAGCACGTCCGCCTTCATCTCGACGGGCGCCAGCTCCGACGTGAGCAGCTGGTGGTAGAACTCCTTGAGCTCCGGCCGCAGCATGAACTCGTAGTGTCGCACGCACACCGAGCCCAGCGCCTTCAGCGTGTGCGACACGAAGTCCTCGTCCTCCAGCGACACGAAGAACATCAGCGTGCTGAACATTTGCTCCTTTATGTCGGTCTGGACAAACACTTTTCTTATCAATACTTATATTCTCATTGAGCGTCACAGTTTATGAGTTATGATAAGTAGTAAAGGTCTACTAGAATCTCATGGCAAATGGAAAAATATAAAATTGTAGAGTGCAATATGGAGACTGGACTAAATTATCTTGATACTATTTAATTTTTATTTGTCTGTAATAGAAGTCGACATATGAAATAATTATACAGTCTGACAAACTTAACATAAATAAAGCGCTTCGTGCGACTAGGTGGTATGTCCACAACGTAAAGGAGAAGAAAACTAAGGGTATTTTTGTGTTTTTGGTTTAAGGTGTACATTTGTTTGATACATACCGGAAGACCTTCAATAACTTTTGGATCTGTGAAGTCGAAGTATCGGAACAAGAGGCCCACAATGAAGAGAGCACGTCGAAAGTGCGGTCGCTGATTTGACATACGCGTCAGCTCCGGGTTCCGCTGCCAATTATTCTTCCAATGCAACAGTATACCTATGGAAATTATTATTTTTTAAATTACAAATAAATTTCAGACAGTTACGTATTCAGGACACAGCCACACCGCATTTTTTATGTAGTAAACAAGTCCTAAATTGTAGGACAACTTCAGAGGTCGATACTGTAGTGAGCGGCTAGATAATAGAGACAAAGTGTTAGGATTACTGTGGTATTTGTTGAAGACGTCTCTGATGAGCTTGTAGTTCTTGGTGAGGTTGTTGACGATGGAGGCGAGACAGGCGATGCAGGCGGCGATGACGAGCTGGCCTCGCTGCAGGATGAGCTTGACGGCGTCCTCCTCCAGCTGCGACAGGAACATGTCGCTCGGGTGCTCCATCAGCGGCACCACCAGCTCCAGCGTCGACGCCACCGTCGACATTATCTGCTGCTCGTATTGATTCTGGAAATTCATACTCACATCTTTAGTCCATCCCTAAAACGGTTCAATCGATGTTGACATCGATTATTACTTGGATTAGCACATATTATATTTTGTATCTTGAAAAATGTTCCATTTCTGTGGTATTTTCAACCTAAAACGAACTATAGATCGTACGAAGACGAAGGTGGAAGTTTTATGCTATTACTTTTAATTCAATTCAACAAAATGACAGCAGCAAAGGCTTAAATAAGTTACAAAGTTATTGTAGTTATTAAAAATTATTTATCAGCAGTACTTACCTGACATTTTAAACTCAGGTACGGTTGTAATGTTAACGCGTGACTAACTAGCAATTGTGGCCTAATTTTAGCAAATAAATGTAAAGTGGAAAGACACGCCAAGATGCGCTGAGACGAGGCGGGACCTGTGGACAAAAATTTGTTCATACAATTCATACAAGATTGGTATTTTAAATGATTAATTATGATACCTATAATTAATCACGCGTGACTGACGTAAAATATTCTGTAGATAAAATTTATATAAAAACAATATTGGAAAATTATGCTATTTCCAACAGTGAGATGATGATGTGAAAACAATTTTTTTACTGGAGCTGTAGAACCATCATAACCTGACGATCCTGGCTACAAATTTAATAAAATTGAAATGCTTACCCTCCGTACTACTTTCTTCTATCTGTAGTAAATTTTCAATTAGACAGTCTACAATTTGTTGACATGCAGTTAAAAGCGATTTAGGCGGTTGAAAAATTATCTTCGTCGAGTCTTCTTTGTCCTCCTTAGGTTTGAATAACTGTAAAAAGAATAAACAAGTAATACACCAAATTAAACAAACTAGCATGTAATCAATGTAACTTTCTTTCTAATAGATTTCAATAGATTCAATTCAAACTTTCTTTCTAATGTTTTTATTCTGTTAAAGAATTCCTTATTAAATATTCAATGTCAGTTTTATGGATAGACTTCTTTTATATTATTATTATTATTATTTATATACTTTATGAATTCTTATTTAATATTTAAATTTGAAATTTAGGTTAGACTAGGTTAGTTAAAAATAATGATAACGTGTGATTCAATAATGATTCAATAATGATGTCAAAATTTGCACACCGAATATTTATCGGTTGATTATGTAGGAACAAGAAAACTCAATGTCATCTCTGGTAAACCGATACCCATGGTCATGGCTATAGCACGACTTTTTTTGTAGTAAAAAGGGTGTGCTTACACTGTGCAGCAACTGCTGGAACCACTCGAGGCCCAGGTCGCTGGAGGAGATGACCACGTCGGTGATGTTGAGCACTTTGCGCGTGAGCGGGTCGAGCACATCGCGCGTGCCGCGGCGCGTGTCCGAGCACGGGCTGAACCACATGTTCTGGAACACCTCCATCACCAGCTTGCGGATGCCCTCCTCGTCGTTCACCCGCCGGATCATCTTCACGCAGATCTCCGGGATCTTGGGGAACTCCGGGCACTCTATGCATATGTCCTTCAGGATCTTTATCACGCGCTTCCGCACCGACACGCCCGTGTCCTGTCAACGTGGAACGATATACACCTTGGATACTGAATTCAATCACAATTGCTAACAAACAAGATGACGGTACACTTGATGGTAGATGGCTACCGTCGCCTATAACACAAGCAACGCCACTGGTGCTGCAAGTGCACTGCCGACCATAATAGACCATAATAGGATTAGGAAGAGATAGAGCAATGTGCTCTGACATCTCTTACTCGCTCACCGAAACACAACAGCACATATGCTGTTATTTCTCAGTAGTATTCTGTAAGGAAGTGGTTAGGTGGTTACTGCTGCCTTTTTTTTTAGGAAGGGAAAAGACATTTTCGCACTATTCTTGCAAAACTTATACTTTTCATTTATGTACAAAGGTACTCTAATTATACTTCTACAAAACTTTATGAAGTGACCATTTCAATATTAAGTGAAGTTTTGACAGTTTAAAAGAATTACTTTGAAATGTAAAAATGCGCTCACCAGGATCCTGGTTGAGAGCATGCCGTAGTACTTGTCTATGAGATCGGGCCTGCTTAGCACGAATTTGCCGACCAAATCGACGGCAGCCTCCCGCACCGCCGTAGACTGGTCGAGGAACGACCGGTTCACTCCTATCTGCATATCGGTACGGGCCAACACTGACGGATCCGCGTCAACGATCATCGCCAAACACTTCATAGCTTTCGTCCTTATCGCTATTGTATTTTCACACAGAACCAAGAAAATCTTATGGAGATACATGTCGAAGCTCTGCGAGAACGAACGTTTCGACGCCAAGTACTTTGATATCAACTCCGCACCACTATAGTCTATATACGATTGCATCACTTGCACTTGAGTACCACCCTGGTACCTGAACGGTCGGATCTTGTCTAGAAGGAACGCTTTCCGCCTTTGAATCGTCTTCAACTTTTCGGCAGACATCACGGGGCCGGATAGATGTCTCTTGTCAGATTTCTTCTCCTTAACGCTGCCGTCGCTGTCGTCGTCCTGATCGGATTCCTCGTCACTGCTCTCGTCCTTGATTCTCTTTCTCGCCTTATTCTGCGGCCTCTTGACCGGCGACGGCTTTGGTTGCACCACCATGTCCCTGTACCACTGGGTGATGTAGAAATGTCGCGCGCAGTTCCACGCCTGGTCCTTCTGTCCGTTCACCGCGAGATAGTCAAGCAGCACTCGCTGCAAAAACTCCGTTCTCTCCTCGTCTTCGTCCAGTCCCGATGTAACGGTCTGTAATTAATACAAATTTATATAAGTACTGGCGACTCGCTCCCGTTTTCGCCTGTCGCGACGATGCAATGTCCCCTGCTACTAGTCTACCTGTGTCTGGTTGTCCTTCTCCTCTTCGGCGCGGATGTCGCGTACGACGGCGTCCATGGTGGAGAGCTTGGCGCGAGAACTGACGCTGTCCCTTCGCAGCCGAGCGGCCACCAGCCCCAGATATTCCAGAGACGCCACCCGGACCGACATCTCCATCGACTTGTCAGACATGTACTTCACCTGCAACGAAAACCATTTCACTCGCTATCGTGCAGCATCATCGAGCAACACCAGTCACCATCAAATTTAATCAAAAATGCCACACTATAGTCTTTCCTGAACCTGGCTGTAGTCCTGTGGGGAAGTTCGCGTATGGAGAATTTTTTTCCGGAAGGTTTAGTAGGAGTGTTAGTAAATGTTTTAGACTTGGATGGATATCCGCCACCTGGTACATTTTTCAGTTATGACATGCAGTTGTATTAAAGAAAAAAATTTTTTCTTCAGAAACCTATCGAGTGGGGTGGGTATCAAATGAAAGGGCTCAATGAAAGGCTGATCCCGAAAATATCCTATTGAGTCAAAATAAAATATCAATGTGTTAAATCGATTAAAAATTCTTCATAAATAAAGTTGATTGTTATAAAAAATCGATCTCGAGTTGTCAAAAGTAAAATAAATGGTTGGATGGATTACAAAGTAAAGTTAGCATACCAGCATGGTTCCCAGTAAGCTGAGCAGCAATTCAGTGGCAGGCCACTCAGGGTTGTTGACGGTGGTGAGCAGGTCGTGCACGAAGTTCTCGAACAGGGGCCTGAAGTCCACTTCCTCGTTGCGACTGCGACACTTGTTCAGGAACGACGTTAGGAACGTGCCCCCCACGCTCAGGGCCGCCTCGTATTTTGAGATTATCACCATGTCCGTATCAACTTGCTGGAATGGAACAAACACAGGTTTTTTATGATCTTTTTGATTACAGTCAAACGCTACCTTACAATTAAACACAGAAGGCAATCTTTGAATGTTTCACAATCTTATTACTGATAATAGAAAGTTTCTCGAGACTGCAATGGTCCCTGGAGTACCACTTTCTCTCTAACAGAGTTGGAACAAGCTATCAAGAGACGTGATTTCGAAGAACAATTTGAACCAGTTCTAAAACAATTCAGATGGATACTTAGGAACTCAAATGCAGATTTAGACGACCAGTGCAAGCTTCTATCTAAATAATAATATTATAAATGCGAGTCTGGATGTTTGTTCCTCAATAACGCAAAAACGGCTGAACGGATTTGGATCAAATCGGGCACACAGATAGTTTCATTACCTGGATTACTGGATCTTGTCACATACATACATAGGAACTAATGTACAAATAAATTAATACCTTTTTATCAGAATCCGAATGTTCCTTTTCTTTTTTATCTTTATCGTGAGTTTTGCACAATGTTTCCGGTAAGGTGACGACGCACTGTACCAGCTGTAGCACGAGTGCGGTCAACATCTGAATGTGCTGATTGGAGCTCAACTGGAAAGATCGCAGGTTGTGCTTCGAACTGGGAATGCGAGCTATCGACGCCAGAATATCTTCGAGCAGAAGGCGTCGATGTTGTTCGTACCTTGTGAAAATCTGTCAAAATTATAGTTTCATTACAATCATTCTTTTTCATTTTATTGAATTTATAATATATTCCGCAGACTACTTGATACTGCAGCATCAGGTCAAGGTTATCATGTCATGGAAATACCACCGAAGGAACAGTATACCAAATTTCACTGAACATGTGGAAGTTAGTGATATCCCTTCGTCAACTAGGAAATGGGCTGATGAGGTCTTCAAACTCCTAAACAAATCTTCATAAATTATAGCTAAGAAACATCCTGATCACGTCAGCTTTCAAACACATAAAAAGACGGATCAAAATCGGTCCATACGTTTGATAGCTACGATTCCACAGACAGACAACACCTCTATTTTGCATCGGGGTCTAGGGTCGTGGAACTAAAAACTATAGAACATTACTGCTATGACTTTAGAACACATTATCGCCACCTGTTAACTATTGACGAATTTAAGCTTATTATGAACCAAGAACGTACTAATGGCGCGTACAATTAAACGTCACAGAGCGTGACGGCGTAACTTCAAATGCGCCTAAAGAAGTTTTCACTTCAATAAAGAAGGAAATGTTACCGTGGTGACGAGTTTCAAGGCGGAGAGCTGTAGCTCGCTGACGTTCTCGACGAAGAAGGGCGAGACGCCGACGGTGGAGGCGTGCAGCACGGTGGTGTCGGTGAGGTGGTGCGCGGCGAGCAGCTCGGCGAGCAGCGTGACGCACTCGTGCGCGTGCGTGTACAGCTCGCGGGTGGCGCGCGTGGCGCCCGTCCCTCCGCCCCCGTGCCTGCGCGCCGAGTGCATGGCGCCCCCGCCGCGACGCTTGCGACCGTCCACTGTGGAAGCACACGACACGTAACCTACTTACCATAACAATATGCCAGACTCATTAGCAGATGGTCATACCAAAACAGAAACATCTTTAATATTATTATTTTTTCAATATTGTTATATCGAAGTTGTTTTAAGTAAGAGTGACAATAAAATGGGCTAACAAATTAACATTTATTAGTACTTATGAGTGAAGTACTATTTATTCTACACATTGTAGATCTCAAACGTTTATATAAAATACATGTTTTATTCCAATGTTTTTCTTATCACCTTAAACATTTTACATCTCTGAAAATAGGAATTTTTCAATATAGGTTCATAATTGGAAACTTATTGCTCTTTGTTCTGTTTTACAACATCTCATTTTCAATTTTTAACAATTTTTCATCTCAGTAAATCTGAATAAGGTAAAAGTATTGAATGCGTTTTCTATATAAAATGCAGGTATAATATGTAATTTAATAAACCAATATGAGTGCTCAATCATTTTTTACCTTTCTCCATCGTTCAAATGAATATTGCATAATATTTTTATTATAAATAAATATTTATAATAAAAATTTTATCTACTTACCTTTCTTTTTGGATGTGGATTGAATACTATACACAGGATCGTATATACAGTAGATAGTGTTGTTGAGTTGGAATTTAATGAACATAACGATTCTATCTATTACGTCTTCTAGGAATACGGTCTTGGGCATGTTGGGTGACGTCATTATGTACAATGAAGTTAGACAGGCGTCTGAAGCACACATAACTCTCTCTAGGGACGACTCCAACCATATCTGACGCAACTCTTCGCTGTCCTCCTGGGAACGAATATATCATACATTGTAGAACACATATTCTCCTTTTTATTACTATTTATTTACAAACAATAGTTTCCTCAAATAAATAATAAAATTAAAAGAATACAATACAAGAAACGTGAGCATTATGAATTGTGTTAAATTCAACAATATAACTCACCGGATCTCCCGCTAATGACATTTTCTCTGCAGCTCTTATATTTTTCTCCATTAAACTCAATAAACGAATCAATTTATCTGATGGAATAGCTTCCATAGCACCGAGATTTTTCAACTTTGCGGCTTCGGAACATAATTCCTGTAGCTGATACCTCTGCAGTAATAAATCGCAAGGAATATCTGTTCCCTCTAAAAATAAAAATATATATTAATTGTTGCCACAATAATTGTATACAGGTATATAATAATTGATAACAGTTATTTACCCATAAACAAGCTTTATTATTGCAATTACAAAGTGTAAAACTCACCCATTTCATCGGTTACAATGATATCATCATCAATAGTTTCAAAAACTGACTCAATCAGCTTGTTGAAACGTTGATACGTGTTTGTTTCCATTAATTCATCTACTGAGAGCATTTCCAGTACTGGTACTAGTCTTCTTTCCACTTTACGCAATTTCGGTCGTACTAAAAGAGAATAATTTATTCAATTATGAATATAAAACATGTAATGAAAACATTTAAATGCTTCGTGAACCATCTTTGAGAGAAACACAACAGATGCTACTATTTTACAGTAGTTTTCTTCTTGTCCCTCAATTATCAATAAACAGAATGAAAACAAAACTAGGATTGTTCAACCAAAATTTGGTACAAGACCACAACCAAAAAATACTGCCAGTAATAGAAGTTTCAGTTACCTCAATTAAATGTGTTTTAATAAAATTGATATTTTTATAAAGTTATTTAAAAAGGTATTCCAGATTTCATATTAAAATTCAAACTTTAATGTTGAAGTATAATTGAATATTTCTAAAAATGTCTTAAAAAAATTCTAGCAACTCGAGTAATACTCACCAATAGCAGCTTCCAAATCCTCTTTTTTACTCGCTTCTTCATGTTTCCTCTTCACAGCTTCCCAATTCTTCTCTCTCACTATATCTATTGCTTCTCTCTCTTTGTCGACTGCTGGAGCCACATTACTCAATTTAGTTTTTAGTGGTACATTATCATCGGAATCAGACTCGAGAGTACTATTTTTTCTCGATCTTTCATTATTAGAGAATTCATGTTTCTTTAAAATCCCTTCCTGAAAATTATCACAAAAAAAAACTTTTACTCATTTTTCCAAAAGATGATTAAAAAAAATCTAAGTACAAATACATACTGAAAGTCGTCCAATCTTCACAACAGGATACCTATTGTCGACTAAGCTAACGTTCTTTCCAGACTCCTGTTTCTCTTGGTGCTGAAGGTGTTGTGGGGTGGCGTAGGGCGCGCCCATAGACGGCTGAGGCACTTGGGGTTCCTGACGCAAAGGCGATGGAGCCACACTCGCTTGAGCAGGAGATTGCCCGGTCATAACATTTCCATCTAAAATAAATGTAATCTTGTATAGTACGGGATCCGAAGATAGGCCGTCCTGACGAAAAGTATATATCATCAATTGTTATCTATGAGAAAATAAATCGCGATTGTGTTACCTAATAAAATATGCTCATGGATATCCTTAATAAAAAAACAAAAAACTATCTGCTATGTATGCCGCATCTTTCTATATTGCAATCGCGATTTATTTTCTCATAGATAACAATTGATAAATGTACTTTTCGTCTGGTTAACAGATGGGTGAAGAACAAGCTCTCTTCGTGTCTTTTTAACTTTTCGACATTTTATTTTAATATTATTAAAATGTCTCCAAAATCCAAGTTTAACAATCCAAGTTCATATAAGGAGTTTGACTCCATATATTATATGGAATTTTATCACATTCATGTCATAAGTTAATTAACTTTATAATATTAATATGGGTTATTCATCAGTATACACACAGGCTGCAATCTATAAAGATGACAAACTCATGAATAAAAGTAGATATAACCAACATACTTTCTTTTCAACGTCATTCTTTTCATTTTAAAGCTATGTGTTTATGTTTCAATATGACCATAAAATGCTGTTTTTCATGCTACACAAATCATGATGCTCAAAAACACTGCAATTATTGTTTATATACTGTGTGTTTTTTACCAACTTTAGCTTTTTTTACCCTTGTGTGTTTTCCTGCCACTTAGCAGTTCAAAAGCACATTTACATCAGCAGTCTTCCAAAAAAAATGTATATAGGTATATACACAAATTACCTTGTTCAAATGGTTTATCTTGAGTTTGCATGTGAAGCCTATGTTGTTCGGTTAAATTTCTTGGCGACATAGAGAGCGGATCTTTGTCATCGCTTAAATTTGTATTATAATTCCTATTGTCTTGGAGCATACTGTTATAAAAACCTCCATTTTGCGAATTGGGACATGCCGTGTTTGACAACGGATTTACGTAAGCGCTCGAGGCATTTCCACTGTTCCAAATCGGTGATGCATTGTTTTGGGCAGAAATATTAACTTGGCTTCCAGGCCTGGCTTGCGATGGTGGAGAACCCATATTGACATGCGGTGACGATTGACACGGAGGTGCTAAAAGTTGTTGGCTGAGTACTGGTGTTGAATGCATTGCCATTCCATGTGAAGAGGGGCTCGAATGGGCAGCATTATGGGGCACACAGTTGTAAGACGGCGAAGGCGACATTCCATTAAATTTTGATGTTTGCATGTGGTTGCCCCAGTGATTTCTCTGTTGTTGGTCGAATACATTTGGATTGGCATGAAGAATAGCTTTCAAAAGTTCGGGTGTAGCCTGCTGTGGGGCAGGACTGACAGCGCTTGGAATGCTTTCGTCTTTAAGGTCTCTGAAACAATATTTCTTTTATTAATGCAGCTCATACCTATTATTGTTCAGATTAATGAATTTTGTATAACAATTCTTCGATAGATATCTCCTATGTCTTGTGTACGATTATATTGACTTCCCCATAAATGCTTAAGCGACAGAGACAGGTATCAAATTTTGTGAGGAATTATTTTCAGTTCTGCTATCAGACTATGAAAAACAAAATTTACTTACATATTTTCCACGGATGTTTGCATTAAAGATTGCAGAAGTAATGAAACCAAATTATCATCTCTGGTTGCAAGAAGTATGGCTGCTTCTTCTGCAACTCTTGGATGGAAGAGTTGTGACTTATTGCTTAATGTAGATGGTAAAGGTGTTGGAAGAGGTAACACAGGTAGTACTGAAAAAGAAAATGATATAAAGATTTAAGCACATTACACTGACACACATTATTAGGCCGCATTTCCACCTGCAAAAGAACTTCTGCGAGAAATGTCTGAGAGCAGCTTGCAAGTGTAAACTCCGTAGCAAGATCTGTCGCAATAGTTTTTCCAGGCTTTTCCTAAGGCGACAGATCTTCTTGCTGCATATCGGTCTAGTTTAGTATTCTCGCAGGAAGTTTTTCTTTGGTGATATTGAATCTCGGAAATGAGTGTCTTTTAATAATAAAACTTATAAATCAATCGAGGTCATCTTCCACCTCTATTTTGGGTAATAAATTATGGTAAGCACCAGCTTTACATCTTTTTTTAATACATACACAGTTTAAACTAAATTGCGACAGTTTTAGTGAAGCTCGTAAGTTGTCATATGTAAATACCTCTGCAATAAGATGCAATAGTATGATCGGCGAGCTTCTCGCAACACATTTATTCCAGAAATAAATAACAGAAATTTGTATGATGTGTAAACAATATTGAAAATCTCAACTCATGCAAGACTTCGGCGAGTTTACTTGCAGGTGGAAACGATACCTTATATCTATATTTTTGAAGAAAGATTTTCCTAGAAAAATATAAATACATATAGGATATTTTTAGGAACACCTGGCCATAGATATAAAAAACTTTACATGTTTCTAATCTCATTGTATGCAAGCTTTTGTAACATAAAATTATATTCCTACAGAACAGTGGTACTGAAACTGTTGATCTTTGGTAATATTAGGTGATATAAGTCAAGTCACAATTTTTCCAATGGCGACAGGACTCACAATTAAGCCAGAATAACCCCCTTATTACTTTTTAATGTCGAAATAACCATGTGCTAGTCGCAAAAGGCTCTTTATGAAAGGAACACGCGTTTTCACAGAAAATAGAACTTAACATCTTTGAGTCCTGCTGATTCTTTTGAACACCTATCACCTTCCTACACGATGATAATTCAATTTTAAGGGAGTAAGACTGTATTGGACCTTTTAAATTTTAAGTGAAATGTTTAATTGCTTTTGTATTTTGTTCTCTGTATTAGATCATCTGAAATTACACTATTGATCAATGACAGGGAAAAATAATACAAATCATTAGCTTGCAGAAAGTAAAATGGTTAATATAAAATGGTCAGTCTAGAGTAGTGATTTTGCATATTATTGTAATAAATTAACTATAAATGAACTAAACTAAACTTAAACATAGACAATAAACATAACAGTTTGATATTTATATTTTTTGTTCTTATGTTTGTACAATTGATAATTATGTAAAACAGAAAGAAACAAGTTGCAAATATAAATGTTTCCAAAAAGTGTTATCATAATTTTTTGTCCTTACTGCTTACTGAGGACCACCATGAAATAACACCCTCCTTACTGAGGACCACCATGAAATAACAGGTGTACTATTGTTTCGGTGAGTAAGGAATGTCAGAGCCCATTTCCCTACTCTATCCTAATCCTACTATGGTCGGCAGAGCACATGCAGCACCTGTGGCATTGCTTGTGTTATGTGTAATGGTAGCCACCTATCGTCAGCCAAGTGGATTGTCAGCCTGTCTGTCAACCTTAACATAAAAAAATTACTGCAGAACGTGGAGTGCTCTACCACTACTTGGGTTCACAGTTGAGTATGTTTAAGTTGTTGACATTTAAAAAAAATAAAAATAACTATTTTATCTAGTGGCAGTAACTATCCCCTTACAGAAAACCACCATAAAATAACTGTAGTGTTTCGATATGTGAGTAAGGGATGCCGGAGTCCATTTCTCTATCCCTTATCCTTTACACAACTGGAGTTACTCCTTTACAAAGAATAATAAAATTTAAATTTTCACAATTCGAACATGCCGAATGTAGATAGCGCAATATCTCTGAAACTTCAGATATTCTAAAATATTAAAAAAATAGAACGAAAAAATATAATGCATAACATAACATTCGTGCTCGCAATCATGTGACAATTTTGATTTTACTCCCATAAATTTTCATATCACGGGCTTATATACATATGTATGAAAATCGATCAATAAGGAGTAAACTCCAAAAATAAAATTTAGAGTTTTAAATTATGGAATTTTTAGATTCTGAATTTGTAATTCCTGGTTTTTTCAAACCTAAAAGATCCAGGGGCATGCTCTAATGAAGAAAGATAATACTTCTAGTTATAGTATGCTTCACTTATTACATTTTTTAGGTAAATGTCAACAATTTGTTTAGAGTATTATGTTAAATGCTAATGCTATCCATTAATTTTTTTAATACTATAAACAATGTCACAAGTCTAAAACTGTTTTATGTCTATACTGGCCATTCATTATTATTGTAACATTTACTTCTGTAAAGTAATTCATAGAAAATCATAGGCTTATAATTAAGAATTGTTTGGAATTGCTAATTTATATTTTATAGAAAATTTTAATTAAAAAATAATAAGTTAATATAATTTTCGTAAATTAACAATATCTGACAATAATTTACTTAAAAACACTGCGAAAGTGTCGATAATAAGTAATGTAATCATAAATGTACTCACGGTCTGTCAAACTGGCTACACCTGCCAATGTTGTAATCGGAACACTTGGAATATCCCTTTCATTCATCTTGACTATAATTTTTAATGGATTTATCTTGTCAGATCCACAAACACTCGCCTAAAAGTTAAAAAGAACTGTTTTTTTTGCAACATAGTGTTTTCGTAAGTTGTTTGCGTAGACACAATTTCATTATCATTTCACTTCCCACATTACGTGACACTTTTGTAAAACGATTTTTTAAGTCATCCAGTCGCGATTTATCGTAGCAAAATACATTTTACACATAAACATTTATCAATGAATTGGAGGATTGTTGTGAAAATGGGGCAGCCGTCAAATTGATGCTTTGTTGTGCGTTGTGCATCAAAACGAAGGTCAGCGCATCTGTACGACACTCCCAGTGGAAAGTTAAAATAATACTTCAGACAGAGAGTTTACAATACTCTGTTATATTAATTTAAATTATACTCACTCAAACATTATGTTAACTATTTTATTGCATTTGTGTCCTGGACAAATCAAACATAATCTCAACATTTAGCTAAATCAGAGGATTGTGATTCGGTGTTGCCTAATTTCAAAACAAAACAATTTCAATCAAACCATAATCAAACTTTCTACAGAACTGTGTTGCCAATACAAAAATCCGTAAAATCGCCTAGACATAAAATATCAACCATTTAAAAAATCTAAGCACCATACAAATAATCGTATTTTAATGTTTTGCAACTGCAACAACCTAATCAGGCGCGTGTTAGCAGAGTTTATAAAAAACTGCTTAGATCAAAGAATATAACTACTCTCTGTTCACATTGTATGGTAAACTTGGTAATGGGAGATTCCGTTATCTATGAATTTTATTTTACTAAATTACTTCACAAATGTTCGTCTTATAGATATATAGTGTTCTGTCGAACGAAATCGCTCCTTGATTATAGTGAGGATCCTTTTTGAGGATACCCTACAGTAGTAGGCCATGCCCTTAAAGGTAGAAACAAACTATCGGACGCGTCCGACAGCCGCGGCTGACGGACTATCGGACGTAAGTCGCGGACGTGACTTTAGACCGTCTTGAGCGTTCGGTCGGACGTCCGATAGAAATCTGGCGCACTGGATGTGAACGACCGTGCATTTATGTTAGCGGTGGCTGTCACGTCTGCGACTTACATCCGATAATTTACACAGCTTAGTGTATTTGTACCTGTATGTACTGTTTGTTTCCACCTTTTGTTTAGTATGTAGGTCCTATTTAGTTTGTGGTATGTAAACTGTATATAGTGTTCTGTGAAATCAGTATGAGTTTGTAATGTCCGCACTTGCTAGCGAAAGCGTAAAATATTTAATTTTGTATGGAAAATGGTAAATGTCAAATTGATAATTTTCCATATAAATATTTTATGCTTTCGCTACCGAGTCTGACTAACACTAGAGCCACTTTCTGTTGATCTATTAGTTTATGCCTCAATTTTACAGAACACTAGATACCAACAAAGATAAGAAAAATAATAAATAATTTGTCATGTCAGTTGTCAAAATGAATATGGATTTGTTTGTGTGACTTGTCTGCGTCCTGCGAGTTGTGACCGAAATAAAATATAATAAATTAATAAAGTAACTGTGCTGACTATTTGTGGCTTGCGTACATATTTCCCATTTAATTTTTTTTTTACCCCATCTTTTTGATTATATATTGTTTATTTTTTATAAACGAACATAATCAGTAGTTATAGCACAAACCTAACTACGATTAAAGAACGTAATGAAGCAGGCCGGCTTAAACACATTCGTTTGGTATTTAACATATTTCGGATTACCTTTAATTTGTGGCGTTACCATGTGTGGATTGTTTTCAAAAATATGTTGTCGAAAAAAACGCGCAGCATTACAAGGAAAGGTAAAAAAAAAGATATTTGGATGAAGTCAGAACTTATTAACTGTAGTTGTTTGTAATGTAGTCCAAATTAAATGCTGAAGTGATCAAATAATTTAATAAATGTAGTGCATTTTTGTTAAATTGAATGTTTTATCTGATTGTTTACTACCCACAAATCTCTTATGATCTGCCACATACTTATTGCAAAATAATTTAAAAATAACACACATATCCTTATTAATTACAGGTGGTTGTTATAACTGGGGCAAGTTCAGGTATAGGAGAGGCATTAGCTCATGCATTTTTTGATAATGGAAGCAAAATAGTTTTGGCAGCACGGAGAGATGCAGAGTTGAATAGGGTTAAACAGGACTTACTTGCAAAGAACTTGGTATGTTTATAATTACGAAAGGTGTTTTAAAAAAACTGTGCCAATTTGTTGATAGTGTTTTTTGGAATAATCAAAACAGTTGACATATTGATCAAAGGTGAAGTATGTATCGAAAAATTGCAGGCCCTAAGTGATGTACGAATAGTTTCTATTTGGATATTTTCCATACACCCATATATTGTTAAAAGAAAACAATATAAAATGTACACATTTATTAGTTATACAATTTCAGTCAGACTTTTCGATTTCTAAACTGGTTTAAAATTGCGCAATTCCAAGAAGCCTGGCCTACTGCTTTTACACACTTATCTAGTTCTGGAAGGACACTGCTTGTAAACCTTTCTTAAGCAAGGAGCACTGGCATTAGGTAGGAAGAGAAAGCACTAGTTCATGTTTATTGGTTTTGTTAGTATAAAATAAAATAATTTTTGTTAGTATAAAATAAAGTTGCTTCCTGCCGTCTGTACACTTAAATCTTTTAAACTACACAACGGATTTTAATGCAGTTTTGACTAATGGAAAGAGTGTTAAACAAAGAAGGGTTTTATATATAAATTGCAGAAAAAAATTGAAGCAGGGAGCGGGATGCTGTGTGATATTTTAACATATTGGATTTATATAATTATTGGGTCCACATATACTTATTGGCAACGGTGACATGAGGATGTGCAGACTTCAAGGAAGTGTAAATCATACTTTATGAGTACACATAAGTTTTTGTTCTGTTGTTTGCCTTTTACTCCTCTTCTAATAAATGCTGTTGTACTTGCAGCCAACAGTTTCGCCAGAACCAATTGTCTTGAGACTAGACCTTGCAGATACTGCGAGTATTGATTTATTTGTTAGGGAAGTATATGAAAGGTGTGGTGGAATCGATATTTTGATAAACAATGGTGGAATATCTCATCGTGGGTCCATTTTGCACACAAAGTTTCAGGTAGACAAGCAAATAATGGACGTAAATTACCTTGGACCTGTTTATTTGACTAAAGGTAATTAAAATATTATATATAAAACTAGGTTTTGCCCGCGACTTCGTCTGCGTCCATTTTTCTTATCCGATTGCTACCAAACTTCACAGGATCACCCGCTGGACTAATCTGAAGATTGTCTGAAAATTTCATAATAATCGGTTCAGCAGTTTTGGAGTCCATAGGGAACATACATACACACATTGCCTTTTATATATATAGATATGTTGTAAAGGTAAATAATTGAGCATTTAACAAGTGGTAAATTTTTTCTCAGAGGTTAACATGTTTCCATTGTGGACTGGCTCATGAATAGTCTAAATTTAAATCCAGTAAAAAAGATTTTGTAAAGTAAAATGTGTCATATACAAAACACTATCCAAAATGATTAAAATAAAGGGATTAAAATCAATGGCAATGTCTGCTGTAGATCTGTAATTGATAATGAGGCCCTCACAACTTAATGTTGACAATACTCAAATTTTACCAGTGTTCTAAATTATGACCTGATTGACCCTTATTATTCGTAGCCTTATTACTTATTAAATTTTGAACCCTTATTATTCGTAGCCTTATTACTTATTAAATTTTGAACCCTTATTACTCGTAGCATTCACTTCAGTAATTTGTGAAGTGAATGCTAGTATAAATAAAGTATAATAAAACTTTATATTTTCTTTTCATTTAAACTAGAAAGATATTGATTTAAAAAAAAATATTTCTAGTTCTAAATTAATTAAAAAAAATTTTTTTTCGTTATATGTATTTTCTTACGTTTACAGCTGTCCTTCCTATGATGAAAGAAAAGAAAACTGGCCACATTGTATTTGTGAGTTCAGTTCAAGGATTAATTGCTATACCAGACCGTTCAGCATATGCTGCAAGCAAACATGCACTTCAGGCCTTTGGTGATTCATTAAGAGCAGAAATGCATCAGCATAACATTGATGTGTCCGTGGTGAGTCCAGGCTATGTGAAAACTGCACTCTCACTCAATGCGCTTTCTGGAAGTGGTGATAATCATGGAGGTGAGCGTTACATTATAAAACATGAATTACTTCAATTTAAAGATCCATTATTAATTTCTGTTAATAATTAATGAGACATTAGCAGGGACTTGTCACGACTACAGCTAACTATGGAAGTGGCTGTGAGCTTCCATAGTTTGTGCAGCACAAGTGAAAAACTACAAACAACTATGGAAATAACTATTCAAAGTAGGCTCTGGTCTGGATAGATGTGGCAGGGTACTAGTATCCAGACCGTTCAAACTATTAGCGGTTTGGCAGTAGTAATCAACCCCTTCCAGAAAACCACCCTGAAATAACAGCACATGTCTTGTTGTGTTTCGGCGAGTAAGGGATGCCAGAGTCCAGTTTTCCTATCCCTAAATATTAAATGTAGTCGGCAGCATCTGTGACGTTACTTGTGGTATGGGCGTGTAGTGACCTACCACAAGTAATCTTAAAATCTTATGTGTGTCTGCCAATCTTAAAATGTTTAAAACCATCTAGAGATGTGATTTTGATGGGCAATAGTTAGAAACCTATTGTTATGTACATTTTATCCTATCTACCACCAATCAATCACAAAACATTTTTTATTTTCAGTAATGGATGCGAGCACAGCTGCTGGATTTACGCCACAATATTGCGCAAACAAGATTCTAGACATGGTTGTCAGTAAACAGAAGGAACTTGTCATAAGTCAGTTTACACCAAGAATGGCAATTTTCCTGCGACATGCAGCACCTTCTTTGTACTTCAATATAATGGCCAAACGAGCAAACCGAACATAAATGTTATTCCTAAAAGAATAACACCATCTGTAACCTGTTTATTTCTTTCGAACTAATTTCATAGTTTGAATGAAAGAGGCAAAACATAATATAGGTCTTTTTGGAAGGGGTGTATTTTTTTATTTTGTGGTAGGGGATTTTTATGGGTTTATAGTTTATAGCATAGTGTTTTTTGAACAAAATATAATTGTAGTATATTTATATTATTTTAATTCATAGAGCAGAAGTTAAAAAAAAAGGATGATTTATGAATGATGAAAAAAAAAAAACATTTTTTTAAATATATTTTGTTTGTCAATGATGTTTAATTACATTTACATGATATTTGAGATAAATAAAAATGTAGTGTAGTCATCATATCTTATATTTATTGCTTGCTGCCGATTCTACTTGTTATTTTGCTAATAATTAATAATTATATATTGTTTTGAAACTGTTATCACACATGTTTTTAACTAAAAGCATAATTCTTATTTATAAATAAAATATTTTTTGTACATGTTTTTCTAACTATATTTCTATCTCTACCTATACTACTTATAGTGTTTTTTTTTATACAGAATGGACTACTATAAATTTACAACAATTAAAAACGTAAACAATTAGTGCTAAATTATTCGCTTTACCCCATTATAGAACATAAATAGACTACTTTCAGAGTAATATGCATTATTACTGTTTAAAAGAAATTAATACTTAAAAGTATTATATAGTCTCCATAAGCAAATGGCTGCGGCCGCTATAGACACAGTACTATGTAGCATAATTTTTCTTGTATTGTCTGTACGAACAAGTACCACTGGTGAAGCAGACGTTAGATCACTTAATATGGGCAAAGTTGACAGGTGTCGACGATTCTTTTCCTCCTGGTATTTGCAACATGGGTCCCACTGCCACGCCAACGTGTAGCAGCCGGCGCACAGTACTGATACAACCCCAAACGGTGTGCATGCTAATGATCTCCAACTTAATCCTGGAAAATAAATATTTTTGCAGTACTTTATTTCCTATTGGATTTTACTTTGTAGAATTATTATACTTGTCATCTCATAACCAGATGTCTTTGAATAATCAGGAGTGTTAAGTCAAAATATTGATTGCCATGCACTGTGTCAAGAAATAAGAGGGTTACCACATGATTTTTATCTAGCTTTTCCAGTGACTTCGTACTCATGGTGTTTTGTCTGTAAATCAATTGGTGAGAAGGTTCTCGAGTGGAGGCCAGACTGGCAAGCATAGTGTAGGATGTTCACCCGCAAGGTGGACAGTCAATCTAATTAGGACTGCAGGTCGAAAGTGGATCCAGGCAGCTTCTGATTGGTCCTTTCGGAATCATGAGGGAGGCCTATGTCCAGCAGTGGACATCCTATGAATGAGATGATGATGAATGATGATAATTTGTGATAAAAAAAAATGGTAATAAATAGAAAAGTAAAATAAATTATTCATACATAAATTGTGTAAATAGATCTTCACAAGTCTTGGGACAATTATTATTTTACTAGGGGAAATGACACATGATGGTGTAATTTAAATAAAATATTAATCTAGCCCAAGTGACAGTGAAATTTATTTGGGAGCATTTTTAAGTTCGTAGAGCAAATGATAATGACATCTTTCTTTTGCAAAGTAATCTGTTAAAAAATGATTTAACCCTACTTTTCCTTAGAAAAATAAGCCTACAAAAACGGCATACTTTATGCTTCCATCTAAATTATTTCTCCATAATGTTTTTTTATTTTCATTTATGGGAATAGTTAATAATCCCTCAAAGCTTGAACTATAGGGCAGGCGACTTAAGATTGCAAAAGCGTCCAGCTTATGCAGAGCAGCAATGGTAAATTGGCAACAGGAGCAGGCAAATGGAGTTTTTTTTCTATGACAGCAATTTTAAATGATTCAGGAGTGAGGTGTAGTATTCTCTGCTTAAAGAAATACATTTCTCCTTGCAGTTATTTGCTAAAATTTCTTCTGAAATTTTCACAAATCCCGAGACAAGGTGGTTACTTACCTGAAGCAATTCCACAAATACCACTGTATACTGAAATTTTGTGGAAGAGATTTCCCACGTAGATCCAACGAGCCGTCTCTTCACCTAGTTGTTCAGGTTCTATTACTATAACACTTACGCCGGCCTCCAGTGCTCTTTCCAATTCCATTTCAAATTTGAGGTGTGCATTTTCACTATCGTAAACTTCTCTTATAATCGCAACACTAGATGGTTTTAAATCACTAAAAATAATTTTAGGTTTATAAGTCTAACAACTCATGGATATAAAAAATATCTGTTTAAATAGAAATATGAATTATATTTTGCACATAAATATCACGTAATAAAATTGAAAATTTTTAGTTATTTATATTTACAATACCTGTCAGTTTCGTCACCCGCCATCTTATTCATAGACAATAACAGAAACAGATGATATCAGTCAAACGATGAAGGATCGAAGCATAGGTATACATTTGTGTATACATACATAGTATAGGTATACATTAAACCGGTTGTATTAGAATATATGTAAAATTTTATGTTTTGATGTTATTACATAATACTTAGTAGGTACCTAGACTTAGAAAACTATAAATTTAGTAACACCTACCCATGGATTTACTTGCAGCTAAAAAGCGAGCGTGTGTGTGTGTGTGTGTGTGTGTGTGTGTGTGTGTGTGTGTGTGTCCCTTTCTAATAGGGTGACAATAAGTTTTTTATTATGCGAGACAAATGTAAATGTTTTAATATACCTACATATAGTGGTAGTTTCTTATATATATATATATTTTTTTAATTTAAATATTATGATTTAACCAACACTTTTACCAGTTGTAATTTTCGCCTTGTTTATTTTTTTGCTTATAATAGTTTTGCACCAATTGTACATAATCATATCCACCAACGCTACAAATTTATGGACATTTACCATAATGTCACTTTAAAGGGATACCAATAGAAAATAACATATAAAATAGGCTTGAAACAATAAATATTACCTTTTTGTAATTTAAGAATATAGAACCAAATTAATGTGATGTAATACGTTGGCTTGAAATTTATTATAATAATTGAAGTACAATTAATATACGCGTGTTTGAACTGAGATTTTTAAATCTAAATTTTTAATGAAATACATTTTTTTTAGTCTGGCAAGATGAAAGAATTAGACATACGGCCTCAGTTTGGCTATCTCTCTCTGCTCGGATTAGCCTCCGTATAAATCGCAATGAAAAATATACTTTAAGTATTGGTAATACAGTTAATTTTTGTAAATACTATTTATTCAATTAAGCGGTCCTGTTATATTATCCTACGTCCACCAGAGTTCATGATATTTTTGTTTTCCTTATAAGTTTATGACCGACCAGAGCTAGTTTACATATCGAGTAAGAGATTTAGAATTATAATAAATTAATCAATGGGGCTACTCGAAAGATGCCATGGATCATATTTTCAAAATACCATAAGTCCACCTCATGAGTGAACTAAGGTGACAATATTTTCAGCGGTGCCTGTATCCACCTCAAGAGATGTATTAATGGTCAATACAAGTTTCCGTCGTCCACCCAGATGAACTTGTCTGGTGGACCCTGGGTAAGAAAGGAAAAAGACGAGTGATAACAGGTGTTCTGAGAAGTTCTAGGATTTCAGATCTTTTCACTTAAGTTATTATTGCAATTTATATGGCAATACTGGTCGATCTGTGGCGGGAAATTCAAATTTTTACACATTTTGGAGCTTTTTAAATATTTACTATTTTATTTTATTTTTGTGTTTAAAAATGTCTTTCGCTTTAATTATATACAAAAACTAATTAACATTTTTAATTAAGTAATAAATTCGTTTGTCAATTCCAAAACCATCTCGAATAAATTGTCGAAGTTACATTCATATATAAGTAACTCTAAAACTATGTTTGTATTGATTATGGAAGGTAGAGGTAGTATTGATCTAACAATTTGATGATCTGTTGACAAAGTTAATGATCCAGGACCTGGCTAATGTCCTGTGGGAAAGTTCGTGTATGGAGATTTTTTTCTAGTATAGTAGGAGTCTAAGTAAGTATTTTTTGACTTGGATGGATATCCGCCACCTGGTACATTTTCCAGTTTCCAGATGATTGGCCTGAACGATGTGCATCTTTTACGGACAAATTTCCACTACGAAATTTAGGAAGTATCACTCGTAGTCCAAGAATGGATATAGGCTTTTTTATATTGCTATCACACTCACATGCCCACTCTAAAATAAAGAAAATTAACACTAAGCTTCAAAATAAATACAGAAACCTAATTCAAATTACCTACCTAACTACTAAATAATATCTAAAGTAACTACAAGTTATTGCTGAACATTAAAAAAATGTACCTATCCTAACTAAAACTGGCCAGTATTTAAATTTACACACATTTTTTTACACATTCCAACACAGCACCATCTAGTTCCACAGTAAGCAATTAATGCTTATATTATGGATACCAGACAGTTGATATACTACATAGATTACTTTTTTGTAAACACATACATATTATAAATACAAAACATCCATGACTCAGGTACAAAGGTAAAAATGTTAACATATAAACATTTGCCCCTAGCGGGATTCGAACCCGCGACCATTTGGTTAACAGCTAGGGTTACTAGCCACTAAACCAAACGTGTCGTCAAATAAAATAATACTTACCTATATAGAGGTAAAAAGTGTATGCAGGAGGTAATCTTCGAAATTTCACTAATAATTTCAGAATGGACATGGGCTAAATATTCTACGCGGGGAAAGCCGCGGGCACCAGCTATCTAAAAATAAAGATCCAACGCTTGCCACCAGCTAGTCCTAATCCTAATCATATATCCTAATAATATTATAAATGCGAAAGTTTATATGTTTGGATGTTTGTTGCTTAATCACGTAAAAATGGCTAAACGGATTTGGATGAAATTTGGCACACAGATATTACCTGCATTAACATAATATTTATCTTGGAAAAATGTTAGATTCCTGTAGGATTTTCAAAAAAAGGCCACAGCGCGTACTAAGTCGTGGGCACAGCTAGTATATTTTAATTACACACTACTAGTATTTCTATGTAAATTTCAATGTAACAAATAATTTGTTTCGTAAAAATCAGAACATCATTATTAATCATAAAGACGGCAATATTTTTGATCATTTCGAAAAAATGTTTTCCTACAGTCACAAGTATCGCCTACAAGCGCCATTCTAAAATCCGCTTGCCTGATTAGGTAAAGGTGAATGTTGCAAACGGATTTTTCAACAAGCAAACAGTGATAATTATATGTACGTTAATAAATAACTTTTTACTTTACCCATATGAGCTAAAGTTTACTTTTAATTACAGATTTTAAGGAGGTTACGTCTATTTTCTTCTGCGTAACGAGTTCGTGTTTGGTGTAAAGATACTTATACGGTGAGTGTGGGTGCAAGGCTGACCTTATAGGCGCTACCCACAGCATTTGCTAAACATTTTGTATAATTTCCCGACGTCCCACGCTTTATTGCTATAATTCTTTCTATGAGATGAGGACAAAATTGCTAAAGCCTTATGTGTGTTAATTTGTGACTATATTTTTGTGTATAAATCACAGTAATTAAAATAACTACAAGATAAACGTACAAAAAGGTATATTTTAGATCAGGTTTTCATTGTACATTGCATGCACGTTATACTTTATTTTAATAGCCTTTATAATTTATTGTCCGCGACTTCGTCCGCGTAACTTTATAAAACATAGCCTATGTTACTCGCTGATAATGTAGCTTTCTATAGGTCAAAGAATTTTTTAAAACGGACATTCATTACAAACAAAAATACAAAATATAAAAATACAAATTTTTGCATTTTATAATATTAAGTATAGATTATATGAGTATACCTAACCAAGAGATATGTATGAATTATATAAATTACCCAACCTAAAAATTTACATAGTATTAATAAGTTAATTTGTACCAAATAAATCCTTTGAATAAGTAATGAATTGGTAAACTAAGTTACCTCTTGAAATACCTGTTCTTTGTAATATGTACTTACTTATTACAAATTTCAAAATTGATTCAGTAAATTATTTTCGTGTGCATACTTGACAATGTATGTTATCGGTGTTCCGATTTGGGACGTTTGTCTGTCAGCCATCTGTTTCAATAGAATTTAAATGATATTACTTATTTAAAAATGTGTTAGTCAAATAGAAATAGCATTGTTTCGGTTATAAGATTTAGTTACTGGTAGTCGTGTGTGCGTAAAATATACACGAATAAATAACAATTTTAAATTATAGAATGAAGAATTGTTCTAAATTAACTATTACCCCCGACTTTATACGCATTCTTTATGAAGCGATACCTATGTTTTATATTTATGTTTAAACTATGTTTAATTTTAAGTTTTATTAATATGAATTTAGTAGTTTTAACGTCAAAGAGTAGCAAACATCCATCCATCCTCACAAAATGTTTATATTTATTATTTTTCATTATATACAAGTTTTTATGTAAAAGTCGTCGTACTACCGTCGGCTATAATATAAGTAGCTATATTCATGTTGTGAAAGTACCTATTCATAAATTTTATTTGCAAACTGAAAATAATGAAAAATTTTGTTTAACGGTCTTTTCCGTCCAAAAAATAATAGGTCTAAATTAAATAACATATTTGCGTCATATTGTTCTAGCTGGTTTTTAGTTGATTTTTTTAAAAATAATAGGTATAGGTACACGATGTAAATAAACGCATAACTCGACATATTACATAATATTATGCAAAGATATATTATTTCGATGTTAACATATCAACAATATGACATTTACAATAATGTTGCCACCAAAGATAAATGTAATTTTTGTTTCAAGAACATTTTTATAACTATTCTTTTTTTTTTTCAATTATTAAAGTCTTACTCTGTAGGGATGATAAAGCCGTTCTGTATTCCATAAAATCATTTCGAATCGTCAATTTATAACGTTTTAATAGATCTGCGGTAAAAAATGGTGGTTTATTATAGTCGATGGTATGCCATGGCCTCCCTTACGGTCGGTGCGCGATTGAACAAGCGCGGGTATTGAACTCGAATTGTGTCTCGGGTACCTACTATCCATGGGATTCACGACTACGCCCGCCACCGCACCGAGGAACAGAACAAATCAAATAAAACTCCGACTTTAGTTGTAGTTTAAGACGATTATTCCTTTAAGAGTTTTTCTGTCTGTTCATAATGTAAGATTTGTAAGGATTACGGTTTAAAAACCAAATTAAGGCGAAGACTCAGCAGAAAAGCGTTATTTCTGTCGCCTAATTTGACTTCTTAGAGAAAAATTAAAACTTAGATACAGTGCATAATAGACTATATTTAAAATAGTTTGTGGAATCTGCTGATTTGTACAAAAAATTCTATTTTTTGAAAATAATAATAATAATAGTCAATTACCTAATGCCAAAAAAAAAATTTTAGACACAATAATTTTTTTAAAATTATTGTGTCTAAAAATCGTTTTTTAAATTAAACTAAGTTCTGTACTGAAGTTTTAATTGTCCACTTTTGTTACTAAAGTTGTACAAAAGTTTTAACTGTAAATATTGGAATTAGATTAGATTTTTTAGAGTTTACTTCAATAAGGGTCTACAAAATTTAAATTGAAAGAACGTGCGCGGAGCATCGTCGCTTTAGGTCACCGCACCACTCTGCACTCGGCCATCATGAACCTCGCCCATTGTTCTCGATTCCTGTCAACTTATACTTACTTATAATAACTTATACTTGGTTTTAAGTGAATAAATCGATTCCTTTGTTTTCTTTTCTGTCCACTACCAACTTCATTAATGTTGCATTCATTAGCTTTTATGTTTAAATCTAGGCACTACGATTTCAATCGATTTCATTACACAAAACTGTTTTTAATCTAATAGTTTTATCGGAATATAATAGTTAGTTATCTAGTTAGATGGTATTTATTTAGATAGTAGGTATCTACACTAATGTTATAAAGAGAATTTGATTTTTTATATATTATATTGTCTTAAAATTCTAAAACTGGCTGATTTTAAAAATTGTTTCACCTATCAATAGAAAGATAGCAAGTAATATGGGTTGTATTTCATTAAAAAAAAATATCGCCAAATCGCTACAAAAATAACATTAGTGTAACCTAAAGTATCAAAAATTTGTCCATATAAGAATAAAATAAGAATAATTTATTACGAGGAAATTACGATAGGTACGATAGGTACGAAAAACAAAAACTAAGTATTAGTTTTTGTTTAGGTATATAATTATTTTAATATCTTAACATGAAGTTTACGTGAACGAAGTCGCAGGAAACTGCTAGTATATTAAAAAGGATAGATATAAATATTCATATCACTCCTATGTAATTACATTTTATTACTAATACAATTTCTCTGAACGTAGCTGAGAATTAAATAAATAACGAACGAAGATTGTCGTCAACAACGCAGTTCTTATAACGGTCATCGAATCAATAACTGTTTACTCGAGAGCGCTAAGTAAACTTTAAGTATTAGAAATGGCAAAGAAATGTGAGAAAACAGGATTCCTTCCACACATTTGTTCCTTTGAGAGTTTGTTGCCACTGACCGTTATATGTGGCGGAGTCATGGGCAACGAGAACGGAAACGGTCATATCCTGACTAGGGCCGGGGCGCGAGTGCCTGTCTGCATAACCAAGTGTTATTATAATATAACAAAACTTAGTTCCTCTGTGACTCATTAAAAATTCGCATTTAAAAAAAAGAGAATAGTTGGAACAAGTTTGAAATTAGATTAGACTTAAGAGCTTTTAAAGACCTTATAATCTATTTGAGCTATAGTTAAGTATATTTTATATTACAGATAACAAAAGAAAAACACCAGCTAAATAATCATCAGGAATTCATCAGCAAAAGAAATGTCATGGGATGAAAGGTACTCTATGTCCTTTTCTGTATTTATGGCAACGTGTATGCAAAATTTCATGATTTTAGGTTGAGTAGCTACCTACTGCGTAATGCGTAAAAAGGTGACAGACAGAGTTACTTACATGTTTATAATGTTAGTATAGTATAGTATGGACTATAATAGCGCAATCTTAATTATTAACTAACAGTTTAAAAGTTAAACGTGTATACATTTATTATAAAACTACATAACTATATCATATTTTGTTTTAATTAGCGAAAATGTAAAGTTGAAATATTTCGTCGTAATAAGCTCGCCGTTTCAAAGTTATCACGAACTGTTAAATGTGCATTCTTAAAGCGGCCCGACTATAGTATGGATATTAAAGTAAACTGTGGAAATCACGTTTTTATAAGGGGCGCGGTGTTGGAGCGAGGCGGTGTGTGACTTTTAGCGTGATTTCCTGTTTCTTGTCGAACTCTATGCACCAAGTGTTGTCACGATGCGCGAACTAGACACATTTAATCCCACCCCTCCACTTCTCCCGCCTCGCCCTCAACACGCCACGGTCACCGAACACCGTGACCTCCCGACTACCTCATACATGTTATGTAAAACGTGTAAAACGACATTATATTGTACATCAAGAATATTACCTCAACTCATGTAACAAATCGATATTCACAGAATAAGTGTGGAACTAATATTATAACTAATATTTTAAATGCGTAAGTGAGTTTATTTGTTTTTTTTTTAAATGTTAGTTTGTTACACTCAATTACGCCTCAACTACTTAACAGATTATCATGAGATTTAGCATGAACCTTGTCAGGTATACAGAAAAGATGCAGAGGGATCGTTTAGAAATATAAATTATTTTTGTCTATTACTTTTGCTATTATTAGCAATAAAAATTTCATTATTTATTTTTCAACATTTCAGGAATAAGGTGGCCGTCGAAGTGCTTGGTAAGAACAGTACTGAAATAATTATCAAATAATTTATTTGTATATTTTTAGTTTTTAAAATAATCAGTTTAAATAACGCAAGCGTACAAATAGTTGCTTTAAAGCTGTATAAGCTGTATTTTATAAGCTTTAATGGAAAGAGTGATAAACGAAGAAGGTTGTATGTAATTTGCAGAAAAATGCATCCGTGCGAAGCCGGAGACGGATTGTTAGTCATTTATCAACAAGTCTGACAAAAGATAATAATATCCAATGATTTTAATTTAATGCTATTTTATAACCTACAAAATAGAAATTGTTTAAGCGTCATTTAATAAAACATTAATAAATAAATGGAGTATAAATATGTTACTTTAAATTTGTATGTTATCATCAGGATAAGTCCTTCACTCGCATTCGTCATATTTTGGAAATTACTTTTATATTACAGTTACACAAGATTTATTTTATAGATTACTTCTTACTTACTTAGTCTATTTAGTACACAAATAGCGGATTTGAAACTAATGTTAAAAGTACTCGTACATTCTAATGACGAAGAGAAAGATTCGTATCTCTACTTTCTTTTCGACGTAGCGCCGTAGACGTTGCGTATTTTTATGATTGAAGTTCTCCGGCGAGATAAAAATAATATCTCGATTATAATCAGGGTTCTGTGCGTTTCATAATAATACCACATTGTTGTTTGAGAGACTCGTAAACTCTATTTTCGTATTTAGACACGCAGGTTTATTACCTTCTGTGCAACGTAACTATATTTGGACGTACAAAAGAGTTCAACGAGGGCGATTGTGTATACTTGAGCAAACTTTAGCTATGTCCTTGAATGGCATAAGAAAAATGTATAAAGTAAGAAGCTAATAAAAGTATTAAGGTTTTTTAATTACAGGCAATTCTGATGTGTATATCATCTGTTTTTTTTGTATTATAATGGAAGTTATATCACCACATCTTAGATTACGTAACGCAATTTTGAGGGTCTTGTAAAACGCTACGATACTTTACAGGGGTGGGAGGGGAATCCCTCGAGTGTATATTGTACATAATTTTTATTTTGTTTTCCAAAGTTCGGCGCCTTACAGGGGGCGCCTACAAAAATCTTCTAAAATTGCATTATGTAATACTTGAACGTACCCTTATAGAATACCGTCTTCATCATCATCTCACGCCTATGCGTGTCCATCACCTCACGTCCACTGCTGGACATGTCCTTCATAATTTTCCAATAGGACTTGCCAGAAGCTGTTTTGATCTAGTGGACCCGCAGCCTATATTAGTGAATGGAAAATATATTCCGCCCATACATTCATACGTTCATACGTATTTAAAACGTTTCAGGCGTGTATGGTGTGACCAAGTAAATCGAAAGTCGAAAATATCATCCCAAATAATTTTAGGTGGCATTTGCCAGGTACACAAAAAAATCTAATAAATTTCTTTTATAACTAGTTATTAAAGACCCGATTAAAAGCCGGATGTGTGTGGCGGGTCTTATGCGCTCGTACACAACTCGCACCATCTCTTTGAGCGCGATTATATCTTGTGAATCGAATCTGATTGAATTTAAGACTATTTTTAAATACACACGCCTGAGGGGAACTTGCTATAAATATGTCGGGATCACAGGTTGAGATAAATAAAATAATATCAAAGCCCATTTATTTAAAGCTTTTCGTTCGTACTGTGCCCAGGCTCCGTGCAACGTCAACTAAAAACTAAAAAGCACGAGGATTTTTTTTTTTTGTCTTTTATATAAAAACGACGGAATGTAACCTTTTTTGTGATTTTTTTTCATAATTGCCGAGATAAAATCTAGGGGGAAATAAGTGGTGATTCGTAATACTGGTTGTCGCCGCTACGGTACCATCTGTTTAAATAACCGAGCGTTGAACCCGCCATTATTAATACACGTATAACGAACGCCGGTATCCAGTTTTATTTGTTTAATTGCGTTTGAACGGAAAACAATAAAAAAAGTACAGTTTAGAGATATCTATTTTATTCCAATATTATGTGAATCTTTCTGTCCGGTGATTGAACTCGGGACCTTCGCCGCGCATCGAAGCCAAAGCTGCCTACTCCACCAATCTAGAATATCTGGAACATTATCTCCAACCTCGGTTTGTACAGTCAGTCCTATAAAATCCAATATGTTTTTTTATGTCAAGGATTTGTCAGGTTTATAGTGTACCTAATGGTAGGTGGCTACTGTCACAAAAAAAAACTAGTAGCGCTATAAGGTTGCAAAAGTGCTGCCAAACTTCTTGGGATGAAAGGTAAATATTGCGTCTGGCGTCAAGTACTTAGGTATTCATTAACCTGGATCTTTTGTAAGGGAGAGGATACTGTTACCAGGCGGTCCCTGTCAATGTCATTACTAATATTGCAGCATGTACATTTAAATGTTAAAAGCAATGATGTACAATGGGTCATGCGCATATCTACAGATGCGGTAGATTTTCTTCTTCTTCTTGAGGTCAAGTGGAGATTTTCCCTTATACTAGCGAAGATTTTATTCATCGAAACAGCTCAACTGCGTTAGCTATCCCGGTCCACTCTATGATGTTCCTCAGTCATGACTTGTTTCTTCGTCCAACTTTTGTCTTTACAGCGACTTAACCCATAATCACCAGCACCAGCAGAAGCAGGTCGCATTACTCATGTTTAAGAGTATGCGGTACTTACAGACACCTATTTAACTTAAGGGGAGGACTAAAAGGGAGGGTAACACTGAAAGAAGCAACCAACGGTGAAAAGTATTGTTAAGGATATCAAAAATACTATAGTAGTCCTATAACATCGTGTGCTTTGTCTGACAAAACTGTGATCTGGAAAAGTCGTGAGTTCAGGGCTGTTCTTATTACAGAATTCTTCTATGAGTTCATGTTGCAGTAACTGTTTGATACCATCATGATAAGCAAGCAGTACAGTCGACCGGATTACAACGCATGTTAAATATTCTCATCGCGTAGAATCGATTCAATAAGACTGAAGGTATACTGTACGCATTGTGTTATGCATTTTATTCGCTGTTATTGCATCTGCATGCAGATATTTATGTGAGCTGATGTTGTGCGTATGGTAAAATTATCAATTCATTTACATAAAAATGTAGATTTTATGTAACGTCATGTAATGCTACATAGTATTATATTACCTTATGTTAGTTTATTCCTATAAAAGTATTTAAGGTACAGACAGTACATTTCGCAGGGTAAGGTTCACCGGTATGGAATAGGAAAATAGGCTTTGTCATCCCATAATCACACACCGAAAAAAAAGCTAACAGGAAAAGCACATCTCTGCAGTCAATCTTTAAATGATTTAAAAAATTTATTATTTAAACTTTGTTTGTATTCCTACGTGTAACAAACATGTTAAGAGTGCGCTATAAAGAAACTTAAATGTCAAAGGAAGAGACGAGACGTATCCAACACTAAATTAACATAAATTGCAGACGGTGACATTATACGATGTTAATTCTTAGTAGTTCTGGCTGTGTATTGATAAAATCTGTTAGGACAAACAATTTTATAAATAATAAATTTCTTTAATAAAATTAGACCAAATTTACTATTAGTCTCATCGAGATTTAGGTGGTAATTTTATTTTAGTTTTACTAGTGCGACTCGGTGAAACTTAAAAAGAACATTTAAAAGATAAGAGCTAACAAAGACGTGGAGGTACAAGTAGAAACAATTAGTGTACAAACACAGTGGGAGCGGAGCGAGCGGAAACAATACTTTGCGGTGCGTCTCAGCGTAAACGCTATCATGTCTGAATTTTTAGAAACAAATTCTTTCTAAAGAAAGTAACTTAAAAGTGGGATTTTTTTTTTCTAAAAGCATGACTTAAATAAAGATAGATTACAAAAAGGCGAATTTTATATGTTATATGCAAAATTAAGAAATTATGAAGATAAACTTTTTGAGTACTTCGACGAATGTCATACTTCGACTACATATTGGAATATTCAAAATATACAAAGAGAATTATTGACAACTTCAACTAATTTCAACGCCACGAGCGAACCGCTGCCCGCTTGTCCCGCTGCGGATACCACAGTATCCGCGCCGCTGTTACTATGTTCACACGCAGAAGAACCTGTGTGTTAACGACACCCGCTTGCGGATTCCGCCGCACGCGCCGCTCGCACTGTGTTTTTACACTTAGAGTTGTCGGTAGTTCTCGTGTATCCAACGGAACCACGTCGAAGCTCGATCAGTTGCGTGCTGCATGGCAAATACTAATGGAATTGATAACAATCTAAGTGCTTGTCTGGAAATAAATTCCAATTATTTCTCTCTTCAACCATTTGTTAGCCGAGTAAGGGGAATTAAAATAGATTATTTATTTTCTGAGTTAAAACTTAAACACATTCCTTCTTGTTTGGCAGTGCACCTGTATACTCTTTTTGGTGTAGTTAGTGTCTTTAGTTAGGCGACGGTAACCACCTACCATCAAGCGGACGGTCAGTGTGATGTCAGCCTGTCTGCCACCCTTAATAATACAAATAATACCTTTATATAATTTAAAAAAAATACAATTAAATATAATGAAGTAGATCATCACGAACAAATTAATATACGAGTACATATATATATTTATTTATTTATTTATTTATTTATTTATTAGGAAGCCAACACAGTATACAACCATCCTTACACATAATTCACATTTAAACATTCTTTTATAATATTGTATACTCCACTTATAGGCTAACTTTTGGTAATCAACTTTCAAAAGTTCATTACCAAAGTTGGCCTTGCCGGGAATCGAACCCGGGACCTATGAGACAGAGCGCCAAGAGCAGAAAACTACTCGACGAAATGGCTCGTCAAAAAGCTATTACATGACAAAACTATCTTATAATGTCTGTTTACATGCTTAAGGTGAGACATGAACGAATAGAGCATCATATGCCGCGTCATGACGACCCCTTTAACTTCTGGATTGTAAATATTTTATGTTGATGTTCTCACAGCAACTGCTTTATTTGTTTCACTATGAAAATGTTACCTAAACTCTTTTAAACCAGGATTCTTCAAGTGACACTGCATCCCATCAAAAATTGGCGATGAATATAAATTTACACAGTATACAGAAATATGTAAATCAATATTTTTTATTCCATATTTACATGAGTAAATATAGAACCAAAGTTATTTGTGAACCACCTCACAGTTCGCTAATAACAACTTTTAACAGCAATAAATAATTATTGCGTCTATAAGTCGTAACTCGGAATAATAGTGGTATAATAGTGGTATAAAGTCGAATAAAGTATAAGCCGCAATTACAACCGCTATTAGACAATGAAAAGAAAGATCACGATTCGAACCGTATTGTGGGACCATTGTGCGGTAAACTTACATCTAATTAGCAATACAAACGATGAGGTCATCAACATTATAAAATCATTTATTTAATGGAGACACATGATCATAAATTAAAACTGAGTGCATAGGGATTCACTTGATGATAGGCAATAAGATGTCTTATTAAGTAAACGCAACAGTATCAATGATAATTAATTGGAAAATGAGCGGGAGATTCAACTAAGTATAAGTAGTTATGCTTTTTTTAATGTTAAGATCTGGCTTCTGCATACAAAATTTTGGTTTCTCCTACGTTAAAAATAAGGGCAAAATATTTTTTATCAAAGTTTGCTTTTGTAGAAACTAGAGCAATTTTTAGGAAACGACAGGCAGGCTCACGGTCCACTTGATGGTAAATGGTTGGTTACCATCGCTTATAGACACAAGTAACGCTGCAAATTCACTACCTACCTCAATAATATAAAGGATAATAAATGACTAATAAATGAAAAGGGCTCTATAGCATAATCACTTACCGAAACACAATGCATCTGTAACGATTTATAGGCCAATTAGTTTAGTTTAAAGTATTTGTTTCAATTTTTATTTATTTAATTAAAAATATATTTTTAAACCTGTCCTAATATTTATTTATTTGACTATTTTGTGAGCGAGTGAACCTGCGCGAAATTCCTGCCTTATGACAGGCCTCTTCTTCCGTATTATATCTATATCTAAAGTCAATGATGTCATACTTCCTTTAAAGCAACATAATCTATTAAATTGTTAATTAATTTTATGATGTTGAAATGTATAGGCGTTTGAGGGGTGTGCAGCGGTGGGGCGGTGGCCGGTAGCCAGGATACGATGTCGCGTGAGAACTCATCTCGAAGGCATCTCGACTGCTATGGACTAATTACGAGCCACGGTGCACCGGTCGTTGCACCCGCTATCTTATACATTATGCAGAACCCACTATTCACCTCTCCTTCACCCCTGCGCTCACCCGACAATGGCACCGTGACATCAGTCGTACATATTAATTATTACGACTCATATATATACACTCGTGCCAACATTCACCTACTTATAAACAGTTTCTATATTTCATTTTTGTTTTCATAATATACTAGCGACCCGCTTCCGGCTTAGCCAAGGATGCAATGTTTTTTTATATATACAAACCTTCCTCGTTTATACCCTCTTTCTATAATTGAAAACCGAAATAAAATCCCTTAGGTGGTTTAAAAGTTAATTAGCGGAGAAACGCGGATAGACAGACGCGGACAGTGTCAGCGACTTGGTTTCTACTTACATTTAGTTTCAAATTTAATTAATCGTCTGTTACAATTAATCGTCTGCTAATAAATAAATTGAAAAAATAAAATAAAATCACGTAAACATTAGTTCGACAGTATGAAGAAAAACTGCATTTCTTTGAAATAAGTAATTTTAAAAATTTAAAATTGATCACGATCTTGGGTTTGGCCCAAAATGTTTTCCTCTTTCATAATCACCTAGTTCTCCTTATGCTGGGCTCCAATTATGTTTTAAAGCGCTTTCTTTATGTACAAATTATTGAAGGTAAGACATTTTTTGGGATTATTTTCTAAATTAATTAATTTTAACAGTAAATGGCGCGTAACTTGAAAGAAAGAAAGAGAAATTTATTTTCAGAATAACTTTAAACAAAACAATGCATAACCGTTTCAGGGTTGTCACTAGTGGTTTGTATCATAATTAATATTTTTTACTACAAAATCCAACAGTTATGTGTTAACCTACTTTCGAATCCAGTTTTGTAATTTTAATTATTTATATAATTGTTACTAAAGGACAACTACTTTTTAAAGGATTAGTATTTCGTTTTATGTGCAGTACATTTATCGATTTTTTTATACTTTAGTCATTCCCTCGAGAACCTTTTCCAGGATAAAAGTATCCTAGAATTTTTTTATAAAATATTTGTGTACCAAATTTCATCCAAATTCGATCAGCCATTTTCATCCAAGATCCAAACATACAAATTTTCGTTATATAATATTATTAGGATTGGGATTAAACTAAAGCTTGTATTAAGTGTTTACATAAATGTGGTTATCAAACAACACAATACAAGTTTTAATTAACTGTACCTTGAATTTGAATAGACGTGGCGTTTTATGTATGAATGTCAAGATAACAGTTCCAGTAAACAATGTGAAGGTCAAATTAGAAATAAGTTAAACAAAATTTTGTTATTTTTTCTAATGAAATTTAAAAAGCTTTTAAACTATTAGGGTATGTACCTATTGTCAGTTGTGGAAAAAAAGACACAAGAAGCTCATTAGGATGCATTTGTAAATTATTTTTAAATCCTCATTCTTAGGTAATTTAAATGTTTTTAAAAGTGACCTTTGATTTTCGTAATAATGACTCATTATGTATTTTTGCCTCTACGCGACAACCTTGAATGTTTGTTATTACTTCGAGACTTCTTGCAAAACAGTAAACGTGTATGGATAACAAACACATGGCAATAAAAGGTTTTTGTTAAAAGGACATTTCATTTACCTAAGCCAAGTTCAAAGACACACCATGGTTTTAATGCTGTGTTTTATTTTTATTACTATGTATGTATGTAATTACAAAACTTACGAGGCAATGTCTGTTAACGGAATTAGTATAAAATTAAACAAAAAATAGTCTAAGTCTAGTCCAGACAAATATATTTATTTATTTACATACATTATTACATGTCTAATCTACATTATTATATGTCCAAGCTATAAATGTATAATTTTGATTAATTGAACAAAAAGAGAAGAGAAGAATTATGAGAGTATTGGGACCGAAAAAAAGTATTTGAAACAGCTATTTAATGATGATGAACATTGTTTTTTTAAAAGAAAATGGCGAACTTTTTTTTAAGACCGATTGTTGGAAAATATGACAACATATTTTAGTAACTTATTACAGTGATACTTGTAATGATGTAGAAAGGAATTTCTAGCATGATTTGTTCGGCAGCAATAAATATTATGAGATCCTTAGTTTTTTGAAAAACTTTGAGTTTTTAGAAGTTTGAAGGAAATTGATTCTAGATGTGAGTGAATATATTTAAATTTATTAAAATATTTTAAAATAAACGGTCTATGTTGTTGGATCTATTGATCCAACGTGAACGTAATGTGATATTTAAATGCTATTAATAATAACGATACTGATATGACCTTTTAAAATGTCGTACATACAAGAATATTTAAAAATAATATATAAATAGATTATATATTAAAGTGTATATAAAAATATTTTGTTTTCGTCATTACTATTCATTATTGACATCAATTACAAATATTCAAAAACAAAAAAGTAATTGCAATACAATAATTACAGTCATATAAATAAATTACTGACACTTTTTAATAAAGAATGTAAGTAATGTCTTCCACTAAACGTTTTCAAAAGTCTTATGACTCGTATATCAGAGGATTACTAACAATAAGTATCTCATCTGGACACGATCGAGCCTGTTTTAGTTACCGGTTCGTCCGAAGAGATGTTGCGCAAGCGGCGATTTCGACAGCGCGCCACTATTACGGATATAGCACGGGGCCAATATTTCGTAGTCCACGCCTACGTTGCGCGTTGTTTGAACAAGCCTGTGTGCTTAGACTGCTAAATGTTTGGGCCAACAAAACGCATACAGCACAAGAAATGAATGTCTCACGTTATCAGGTGACACCAGAATTGTTCAAGATTTTTTAACCGATTTGTGTATGTTTTTTTTTTGTGTCAATTTCTTAAGAAAACTGTCAAATATTTGATTTGACCCTTTATCGACAAAGTAACCGGTTCGATTACCTGCAGTAAATGTAGATACATAGAAGCTTATTGGATTCTGTTTAAAAATGACTTGGTTTTGAGTTATTACAATAATCCACACAAGACAACACAGAACAAGATGTTGTATACGCCTGTAATTGATGCGCATGTCAGCTGAAATACTCGTACGCTGTGTATCATTATATCATAAATAATTTTAATACGTGTACTGTTGGTGTCTTAAAATAAATAAAATAAAAATAAAGATAAGTTATATAAGAAAGTTATCCTCTATATAACTGTTTATATTTTTAAACACTATTAGAGAAACGTATTTGCATTTTTTTATAGTGAAAACATATTTTTTTATTATGGTACTTGTAAGCTGACGATAGAAGTATACATAGATTCATTACCTACACTGGTAGGATAAAGGAAAATTCACAAGGTGAGGGATAGGACAACACGATAAGGATGGGGGAATGAGCTATGGCATTCCTTACTTGCTACCTGAAATCCTAATTAATATTATAAAAGACAAAGTTTGCAAAGATGGATGTTTGTTACTCTTTCATGCAAAAACGGCTTAACGGATTTGAATGAGATTTCGCACATAGATAGTTTATTACCTGAATTGATATATAGTATATATTTTATACTGGAAAAATGTTAGGATCATCTAAAAATATAAAAAATGACGGACTGTGATGGGTGGCGGTGCCACTATCGTCACAGCGATAAAGATGTTAGGCGTTAACATAAATTTCCTAATTTCTCAACGCGGACTAAGTCGACATTACCAGCCAGTATTATGTATTATTAATACATGTGCTGTTAATTCACAATGATAAAGGGGTATTCAGTTTATGACTGCGATTTGCAGCACGTATAATGCACGTATATAAAACACAGGTTTAGTTGTCATCTTGCACGATTTTATTGCGTACGAAATGTGCGAAAAGCCAACATTAAATTTAAATATATATTTTTATAGTCATCTCGCACACATATTATCGGCGCACATAAATATATTGTATAGTATAAAAATTAAATCCATAAACTGTTCATTTTTTCTAGCAGCAAGCAGGCGGTCACTTATGAGCCGCAAATTAACCTTTTTTTCTCACACCTCAGAGTATTAGAACCAATGCCTCGAGGCCTTCGTTATTTCCCGTTTCGAAAGATCATCTATTGTTGAATCATGTCTTGTGTCATCCCGAGGTCCTCGGATGATCTCATTACCCACAAACCTCACGATTCAATACAAACTTAATTATGTTTGTGACGTAAGAATACTAATTCGAGGCTCTAACATTGACAATTGTATTTACTGAAAATACCTACACTGAATATTATTTCGATATTAAATAAATAATAAAGAAATACAATTTAATTTGAATTTTAATAAGTATATCGATAGGCATGCTTCTTTTTGGCTGCAGGCTTTGAAGTTGAGACTCCACAAGGGTGTCGTTACCAATAAGTTTCTTAGCTCGCCTTTCAATCGAGTCCAGTGCAGCCAATTGATAACGGGCAGACTTTTTCACATAAAAACTATTAAACAAATTTAGATGAAATTTGGCACACAGTTAGTTTATTGCCTGGATTAACATATAGAATACTTTTTTATTCTGGACAAGTTTTAGGTTCCCGAGGGGTCGTCCAAAAATATAAAAAAAAATGGGCGCCCCTGTCCCTGTGGCGGCGCCACCGCGTCGTCACAGCGATAAAGATGTCAAGCTTTATTCTGCTGCTTTACTTTACATTTATGTAATATTTTGCGAAAACATTCTCCTATATTTCTAATCTTCTCTTAATGATTGCCAGTAATCACTTGTGTTTATAGGCGACTATAGAGTCACCTACTAGAAGTCCGTCAGTCCGCCTGTCACAAAAAATGTAAATAACATTCCAATGACATTGTATCATAATATTATAATGTGTTCTACATAGATCTTCTGTTACATCTTCGACAGATTAGCTCCCCATCAATTTTCAATTAAAGCGTAACAACGTTTTCCTAAATGTTTATTTTAAAAATTAGAATCATTACACGATTAGCATACGGTCTCGTGGGGTCAAAAATATCGTTAAAGACAAGCATCGCAGAGAAATGAACTAAACTTGAATTTTTTGTTTGTAAGCTCATTGGTATACTTACTTACGCCATAATTCATATAGCCATAATTTTGTTTGAAACAATAAAATTTTATTACACATATAAAAGTGTACCGAGACACGTTAAACAAATAAAATGTCCGGAGGATTCGTAGCGTATAGAAACAGCTCAAGCCAGTCATTTTTATCAAGCTTTCAAATCTAAAAATTTAGATTTCTTTAAAAAGTGGTGGTAGAGCGACAACAATGGAACCGAAAAGAGTAGTAAAATGAAATTCATTTAAAAAATGGACACGTTTAAACCATTAAATGAACCCAAATGTAATATATTGTACATTTAGGTCTCCCGAGGATTAGAAGTCCAAACACTGACCGCGACCGCCGCATAATGACAAAGAGGCTGCCAGATGATGGCTTGTAAGACAATATAGTTCTAAAGGAATTTGTGAATCCTGGAATGCGATGAAAATGAATCTTTTAGGTAAACTTTGGAAGCAAACACTCAATACGTTTTAGTGTTTATAGCACTCAGGTACCATATAAAATTTATTAAAGACAAAAAAAATATCTAATTTGCAGGAGCCATAGAATTCCGCAGGCTTGACCAACCCTCTTACAGAATACCCCTTATTGCCTTAATTCCTTTATCCCCTCATAATGATATTTCACATTTGACTTGATCGTCACTAAAATGACAGCGCATGCGTTATTGTGTTTCGGATCCCAGAATCAGTTTTATTATAACTATACTCTTCTTATCTCTTACGCTTTATTTTAACAAAGTCAATTTATACAGCCTGCTTGCGAACTTATACATAAAAAAATGTGTGTGTGTCAGCTTCGACGTACGACTGGAGTTTACTCATTACGAACGATTATAAAATCATTTAAATTTTCACAATTCGAACACATTGTTCTTTTTTTTTGTAGTATATGATGCAATATCTCTGAAACTTCAGATATTCTAAAATAATTCGAAAAAATAGAACGTAACTATAACGCATAACATAACATATTCATGTAACAATTTTGATTTTACTCCCATAAACTTTCATACCACTTACTTCATACCTATATATGGAAATCGATTCTTAAGGAGTATAAACTCCAAAAAGAACTGATGAAGTTCAAGGAGTAGTTACCTATATCGATTGGGTTTCTTCGAAAACATTGAATCGTGATTAGCAATCTATCTTATTGTAGATCGAGATGGTATCTTAACGTTGATTGCTATCATTCCGAAAGACCCATTTGATTGAAGCAAATAATAATACTATGTTCTTGTTTTGATGTCGATACACGTTCAAATGATTTTACTGGAAAATAATTCGCTTCTTGCTTCTTAATCGTGCTCAACTACATTATTAAATGAATTTCAATGGTTCAATTTCCTACAATTAATTGGTTTAGTAATCGTCTCGCACAATTTTATTTCGTACGAAATGTGCTAAAAGCCAACTTTAAATTTAATTTTTTTTAGATCTTGAAATAAAAGTACAGTAGCGTACAAAAGCGATACCTATAGTAATATTAATAGTATATTTTTAATGAAGTAAAGGCGCACAAATCAATAAAAAATATATAATTACGGGCGATTATTTTGTACATACTTCTCTGTAACTTACTATTATACTCTGCATTTTAATACATACACGAACAATTACTAATTATAAGTAATTGGTAACATAGGGTTCGAATGACTCATAAACTGTCTTTTTGACGAAATGATTATATGTAGCGGGTCGACTACCTAATGCATTTGGTTCTCAAACGTCTGTTGAATAATAAATGAAACCAGTTGAAACCGTGACATCATCTTCCTGTGCCGCAGCAGGCCGTGTCCTTTGCCAATACATTAATACATGTTTTTTCCACCTACAACGCCATTCCAACTTTGTCTACTCTGAGGCACCTATGTGTACTCGTATAGGTGAACTCTCTATATGAGTACAAATGCGTATAGGTGAACGTTCATGTTTTAATGAGTTCTTGAGAGAACAGATACAAATGAATCTTCAATTAATATTTATGGACATATTATAAAACTGGTGACCCGCTCCCGGTTATAATATAATGTAAGTTATAATATAAAAAAGCTACCTCGTTTAACGCTCTTTCTATGAGTGAAAACCTTTATTTTATACTTTTTATTTAATGATAAAATCGCTGTCCGCCTATGTCTGTTTCTCTTCTAAACCACCCAAAGCTATTTTATACGATTTTCACTAATGAAAGAGCGATAAAGGAAGAAGGTTTGTGCATATAATTTGCAGAAAAAAAAAATCATCCGCACAAATCTGGTGGCAGGTTACCAAAAATAAGTAATACAAGGATACACGCACGGATGCAGTCGAAGTATTATAAATTTTTTCATGGACTGATTGCTCATGGCTTATTATAATGAATTCTAACTAATTTCATGCAGAATTAAACAAAATATATTTTGGAGGTTTACAGTTTTAACATGCTGTTAAAAATATAAAATACGAATATATAAAAATATAAAAATGACCTGTTCCCCGCTTCGCCTGGGGTGCAATTTTTATATATAAAAATCTTCCCCATTTATCCCTTTTTCCATATGTAAAAACCGAATTGAAATCGGTTCACAAACCGACTAAACTTTTTTATATATAAAAAATTAAAAAATATTAATATTAATCACTTAGTTTTTAACTAGGTACATAGTTAGTATACTTGGTCTAACGAAATTAGTTAACCGTGATGTTTTGCGTCCTCAATATATTTTTTAATATTAATTAATAATAATAAACGGAATGCTTTGCGAAGAATTGCATACTAATATTTCCAAGTAAAATATATAAAGCCTATTGTTTAAGTCGTACCGTTTCTTAACAAAAAGCGTCACGGCTGAACTCCTCACTCGTATGCTCATTTATTTTGACCTTGCGAAAATATCATTAAATAACATCGCTTTGTACTCAGGACGTCAAAAAAAGTCTTCTAAGGAAATTAAAAAAATGCGACTCCTTATGTGAAGATCTAAAACTAAGCTATAGAAGCTACATACATACCATACATAAGCTGGTGCCCATGTCTTGGTCGGCTTTGAAAAATGAAAATTATAATACCTAAATAACGCCTGACATCTTTATCGCTGTGACGACGTTAGCGTCATCAAGGCGACAGTGGCGCCAAATTTTTTACATATTTAGACGAATATATAATTAATCCTATAGTTAATCCAGGTAAGTATCCAAATCCGTTAGCGTGCATCAACGCTAACGCAGACCAATCTAAAACAGACAAAAATTCTTATATTTTCTTATATTTCTGGTAGTAGTAGATAGGGCTCTGGCATCCCTTATTCAATCACCTAAACACAATAGGGGGTGGTTACTGCCGGTAGATGGGCTGCCCAAAAGACTGCGAAACGGATTTCCTTTTAAATTCAGACCAGAGCCAACTTTGAAAAGCATTTCCAAAGTTAACCCCGCCGAGAATCGAACCAGGGGCCCCTGAGACATTAGGCAAGCACCTTACCATTTATCCAATGGGCTCGTCAATGAAGTTATTTTAAGGAATTTTATCTAACTTCGATGACATTTTCATGTCGTTGTAGTTGTGATGCGATAACTTCTTAAACTGGGGAGAAAGCCTGTATTCAGCTTTGACCATGTTATAGATATTACACCTACACATGTGAGTTAATACAGAACAATCTTTGTTCACTATAATGTTCCCTTATAATATAAAAAATATTCTAATAAAAAACCTTATTAGAATATTTTTTCTTAAAATATATGACAGAAAGTGGAGTACGATGTTCGAAGCAACACAGCATCGGCTAAGTCAAGCCTGTGTGTGTTTTATATTTGCAGTAACCGGATTTGATATAATTGACTCCCAAGGGGAATGACCACATATTAGCTCATATCTCTGCCCAAGTGTTATTTTACTTTAATATCTCGATATTGGAACTCGTTTATTACAAAATTCTTAAAACCTTTCAAATGCATTACGTTTTTTTTTGGAATTTTTGATGGAACAAAATAATTTAAGTATACTTATTACAAAATGATTAGTTAAGTATATTTCCAATATTAACTAAGTTATATTGGTAGTTATTTTTATAGTATATAAAAAGGTAAAATTTATATAATGTCTTTCTTATAGAGTCTTATTTACATTATATTCTTGTGAAAAGCAAAAACATATGAAAATCATTTATGTTAGTTATTTCATAAATAATAGAACCCTGTTAGCCTGTTTACATAACATTGCCTTTAGACTCACTCCCACAATTTGTGACGCCACTACGAATTTTAAAAGATCAAACATCGAACCATATCTTTGGGATTAAAAATTCTATGATCCTTTAGCTTCGAGTGGTGTAATTAAATTTTGAATGTAGATGACAGATGAGTAGAGTTACAGTTTAAATAGGTATCATTGAACTACAGCATCAAATTGTGTCCCCGACTTTGTTATCATCAGTTTTCTGAAATGAATTTAAATTTAAAGACGTTAATGAATCTGAATTTAAAGATGGAATCACGTCAAAACTTATAGAATTGACCGACGTGCCCTTGTTGGAATCTGGAGCTAAGTTGTCCGTTACGGTCCGCGGAGCGACAAGATGGCGCTCGGGATGATATAGTGTAGGATGAGTGGGGAGGGGATGTCCGTCAGGAACAGGACTTGGCTCGGTCGGCGTGGCGCGTACGACGGCCCGACTGGACTCTATTTTTAGCGCTTGTGTCACCATTCGCTTCGCAAGTGCTCCACTCGTATACCGAGTACATATGCACATAAAAGTCGGCGCTACTAAAAAGAGCAATGTTTTCATATACAAAACGACATAGCATTGTGCATTTCTAAGAGGGCTGTTAACATTATTACCTATACTCATATGAGTTACGGCGGCAAAGCTTTCAACGCGATCTTCTTTGGCTTTTTGCATGTACTATAAATAGACAGTGTAGTCGTACGTTTGTCGGACTGAAAGAATTGCGATGTACTTACCTACTCTCACTTTCTAAAGTTTCTAATGAATGCTCACTTATTTTAACTTATTTTTTATAATTTAATGACTTAGTGACAACATTTTGATATGACGCGACGGTGATGATTATTAGAATGCATTATTTTTATAATTTTGGAGATCGATTTTCATATACAGGGCGTCTCAAGACTATGCGACATGAAGATCGTAGATAGGATATTTTGCTGAAAGAAGACTTTATGTTATTTTTAAAAGTTAGTAATACTGCATTCAAAGATTTTCAAAGTAGTGAATACGTATTGTTGGATGGTGAATAGATTTATAGTAGTTAAGTAAAGTCAGCTTAGTAAGTATTTAAAATTCAGAGGGGATGTTGGGAAATTGAATTTTAAATAACACTGGCAGTTTTTAAAAAGAAATTTATATTTGAATTAGTTTGAATTGAGAAATAATATATGTAGAATATAATGACAGGGAAAAATTGATTAGTCGGTTTTAAGACATTGTTTTGATGAAATAGTTTAGTGAAAATTTTAGTCAGATTTTTTTTAGATATTTTGAAGTAACTACAATAAAATGTTTTTTTTTTTTAAATTTCAACAAAACGCACAAAATAAATTATAAGTTTTATATTTAATTGTTTTAATTTGCCTTGAAAAAAATTTGAGAAAAGGATGTTTAAATTGATTAAAATCAGTTGCGATTACCTTCGTTAATTAATACTAACCTTCATTTTTTTTTCATTATTTCGCATATTAAAAAGGCAATTCTTTTAAAAATTCCAAATTCAGACAATATTTATTACAACCTGTGGGCTTCTTTCACCATGTGTCAAGTAGGCTAACCGCCATTTAAAGTCACCGGTAACCGGGAATGATGGAGATGATAAGTCCTAAACGCCTATCTAAGGATGCAGTAAACCGAGTGCATAATTTAATAAAACAAAATTATTTCTAAAAATAACTAATCAATACTTTACTTGTAGTTGGTGAAAGAGGCGCTGACAGTTTTTAATATTTAATGAAAAATCTGTATTTTTTATGTATACTGACTAACATTAACTATTACTTTCAATCATATTTATAATATATTACGTACGTAACATACATTCCATATATACACGGTAACAGTACGCAACCAGTCATGATGTCATTGGCATGTAATGACTTGCGGTCGCTTCGGCTTATTGTAAATAATATTATGCCATCTTATGAACAGATCATCTATTTAGATTTTTTACTATAAAATCGTGATGTTCAACACAAACCTTTGAAGATAATTTAATAGCTTTATTTACATTAATTAGTGATGGAATTGTGTCATCACATGCACTTTGTATGTATAAATAAATGAATTTGTATACTAATATTATACTCATATTTACATATGAGAACATATGAAAACATAAATTACTTCTGATAATACTAAAATAATATTAACTTTATATTTTAGATAATTTATCTAAAAATTTGTATTATTATTAAGTTAATATTTTTAAGATATATTTTAGTGCCTAATAGAAAAAAAAAACGATCTTTTGGATTTAAGTAGGTCTTAAAAAATAGGATTCTTACGGACTTAAGCTTATAAAATAAGTAGGCGTTCCAAACACTTCCATATCAATAGCATAATAAGACAAATTTGCCTACACCGATGTAAATGTTAGTATAATTATTGTGTAGGTTAATGCAATGTCGGAAACACGTAGACCACTTGATATCATTATTAACAAGGTAATTTGCTAACAACGTATACCTATGATTATAAATAATAATACAGTGGACGTACGATAAGACATACAATGTAATATACACCGGATTAGAATAGCTTTATTATATTATACACTAGCTGGTGCCCGCGACTTCGCCCGCGTTGAAAGTTATGTATTAAAACCTTCTTCGAGAACCACTCTATCCATTGGTGAAAACAGCATGAAAATCGGTGCAGTAGTTATTTAGTTTATCGTGAATAGACAGACAGACAGACGCGGCGGAGGACTTTGTTTTATAATATGTAAGGATTAGCGACCCGTTCCCTGCTTCGCACGGAAATGAAATTTCTTAGCGGATGCTTATGTTATGATTAGTCCCTTCGCGGGAAAATTTAATTTAGATAAGTGAGTTACTGTTACATTAATTTATGAATGAGTGTTTTTTTTTGTCGATTACTCAGAGCTTCGCAACTAGACAATTGAGTAACAGTATTGTCATTGATTCAATTTTAGTGGCGTTAACGAGAACTTACACCTACAGTGAAGTAGACATGTTTGGCAATACATTGTATTGTCATCACGATTTGTCAAATTGACGTGCCCATTGGTCGAATGGCCAAAGTGCTTTGATTCCCGGCGGGGCCAACTTCGGAAATGAACTTTTTAAAAGTTGGTTCTGCCCTGGGTGTTTTAATAGTAGTCACTCGTGGACGACAACACGAGGTTGACCCCGTCTCAGCGATTGCTGTGGAAAAGTCAGGTGAATACCCCTTTGGGCTGCACACCCTTAATATAAGCATGCCTGATGATTTTTACAAAAAAAATACACATAAATTAATTTATACTTTTTTCAAAGTATGCTTACAAGACACGTAATTATGAATTTACTTTTTGAAATTAAAAAAAAAAATCTATAAAAGAGTGAGCTAAGAAATTAATAGAATATTTTTTTAGCATCCGCAATTCACGTTTTAATAAACTAGAGGATGAGCCCGCGACTTCGTCAGTGTTGAAAAATAAAAGATTTAATGCGTGACATACATTGACGTCTGGTTTTATACTTTTGCCAAACGTTGGATCTTTATGTTTTGATAGCAGGTGCCGGCGACTCCGCCTGCATGTAATATTTTACCTATGTCCATCCTGAAATTCAATTTAACTATTGTTGAAATAATTTTTCAAGTTTAAGTACTTTCGAAGATACAAACAAACAAACTTTACATCTTTATAATATTTGTAAGTAAAATTAAATATTTATTTTAATTAATTATTTATTTGTAAGTAAATTTGTGTAGTCGAGTACTCCCCTTCTACCCATGTTTTAGTGATGTTGAAGTAATCAAATAAGAAGGAACGCCCTGTTTCATATACTTATTGTCTTTTACTGGGTAAACGTTCAGTGGTAACTTTTAACTGTTCATCATCAAGGAGCTTTCCATCAAGGCGTTTGCACCCACGCGGACGTTGTTTTTTTATAAGCCTCTAGTGTGTTGTCAGCCGGTAATTGTTGGCTCTAGCACTCGGTCATTGCGACCCACGCTCCAACACTCTGCTGCTCTTACCGAGGACGCTGCCCACGACCTGCGCAAAAGTTTCACATTGCGCAATTAGTGTCATATAATAGACAAGTACCTACTTACTTGTGTTATAGAGATTCGCTTGCCGCCATTCAATACTCTACTTAACTGTAACTTGGTATAAAAAATATTCTATGAGAAGGCGTTTGTAATGATGTTTCTTGAATGAAAACCGTCACCCATCTATCTATCTACGGAAAATACAAGGCACATCTTATAGAACACCTTCAAGGAATGTAATCATGCTAACTCGTCCGCGAGAGTTTGTATACCCACATGGTTAAATACATGTTTACAGAGTATCCGTTGAGTATATATCCTTTTAGAGAAACAGTCAGAGGCGGACAGCAACTTTATTTTATAACTAGCTGATGCCTGTGACTTCCACCGCGTTGAAAAATAAAAGTAAATTATTTTTCGCTTGACATTATACTTTTGCCAAGAGTCGGATATTTATTTCAAAATAACTAGTGTCCTATTGGAATATTTAGCTGATATCCATCCTGAAATTCTATTCTAACTATTGGTGATTTTTTTTAAAAATCTGATGAGTAGTCTGAAAGATTACCGCCTACATACAAACTAATATTATTTATTTATTTATAATATTAGTATAGATATACCTATAGACCAATTAAATAGACCAATTTTTTAAACCAATTAATATGGGTTCAATTATTTAGTAATTAATGAGTTTCAATCGACATTAGTTCATTGTTAAAAATAAAAATCCAATGACCTTTACTCGTGTGGGAGATAGTCGTTAAGCCACAAAATTTTCAAGTTAATAATTCTTATGCAGTATTAACTTGAATTGCTTAAAATTTATTACCAACTAATAAACAAGTTTCCAAATATATCCGACTCGACGCCCACAAAAAACCTGAATCACCATCTTCTTGCCATTTCGAAAACGAACGAGAAATATTAGTAATATATAGCTATAGAGATTTTATTTTTCAAAGACAAGCACCGTCACCTAAGTGGACTGCCTTGATATTTGTATCACGATTTAAATGTCAGAGTACATGGCGTTCGCTTGTCTGCTGAGTGGTCGGTGACTGAGTAAACTGAGTTGCAAACCCGAACGAGAATAACGCGTTGCGTTACGACACAAGGAGAAAGTTGCACATTTTGGCGAAATCACACCCACAGGCATTGTGCAAATCTCAAGATAATACCCTCACTTCTTATATGGAATCTTAATTTGGGCGGTCGGGAAAAGTTGTTTTCGTTTTCATACAATCAAGGTGATGCGGCCACAGCGACCGCTTCGATTTTTGTTTCAACTAGCGGCCCGCCTTCAGCCTCACACGGATTTAATTTTTTTCTGAAAATTGTATACACAAACCTGACCGCTCTTTCCATTATTGAAAACCGTATCAAAATCCGTGCGGTGTTTTAGAAGGAGTTAACGGAGAAACAGTTTTTTTTTATAACTAGCTGTCGCACGTGACTTCGCCTGCGTAAATTTATAAAATATAGCAAAATTATGTTACTTGTTACTCGCTGATAACGTAGCTTTCTAGTGGTGAAAGAATTGTTAAAATCGGTTCAGTAGTTTTTGTGTTTATTCATTAGAAACATACAAATCTACTCTCTTTATAATATTATTATAGATATTTTGAAAATATAGAAAAATATAGATTTAATGCTTATAAGTACAACACAAATCTATATTTGAAAAAATAAAAAAGAGTAAGATGTATTTGACCGGAATCTTCCCCATTGAATCTGCATTCCGAACCAACGATTAATTTATTATACGAAAAAGTGACTAAAATTAACTTCTGTGAATCAACTGTAACAGATAGAGATTTATGTCATGGTGGAGTTTTTGTATATCTCATTTTTAGGGTTTAGCCTACGTAAGGGCCTTAAGCTGTGTAATTTTATTTTTCGTGACTTGGTTGCAATTATTGTTTTTTCTACTTACATAAAAAATTAATTAAGTTTTATTATTGTATACAAGCCTTTCGTGAAAATACATTTAACTGATAGTGAAAACCGCTTTAAAATCCGTTGCATGGCTTAGGAGGAGTTAACGGATATACAACGAACAGACAGACAGACAGACGCGTTGTTTTACATTCTGTATATAAGGATAAAGATGTATTCATTAAAAACGCGATTCTAGAAAACGAGCTAATTCTTAAAGCCTTCGTTTTCCTGTTGATCTTTGGTTTTTATTATAAATAACACCGCATCATCTCCTTATAATCCTATGGCGTAACTACATGTAATCACGTACATGATTGCAACCTTGCGCGATAGTCGTCAGCGATTGCGATGGTAGGCCGGCCGTGACACTGACTTGGGTTATGATAATGGTTTGTATACGATGTGTTCTCCGGTTTCGGAGCAAGTACCCTGTCGTTAGAGTCACCGTGTTCCCCGAGTATGGGTACCATTGCGACCGTTATACGGTCACCGCTACGCCGCACACTGCCGTCGACTCGCGGAAAACTACTACTACATATAAACATTAACATTTTGATATAAGAACGGTTTTGTATGCGTCCTTATGAGCTAAATTTACCGGAATACAGTTAGATGTGTTCATTGTTGAACGAAATTTACATCGAGAGTACGTCTTTTAAAAACGATCTAGCAAATTGAACGAATTTTAGAAAGTGTTTCCTTTCTACGTTCTTTATGAAATTATATGAGTTTAAAAATAACTGTGTTTCCGAGCTCATATACTTAACCCAAATCTTTTCAGAGTTCGAGTGAATAGGCATCTTCTGGGTGAGCTCGCTCCATCATAGGTCTCATCTTCGCTACACGGTTAGATGCTGGCCAAGAGCAAACCCACTAACAAGAAAAAATAAAAAAAGCCAGCGACCCTCCTTTAAAAGCGAACAGTAAGCGTAAAACGGCTCTTTTACGATTTTATTATAGGTATGTATAGATAATAATCATCGTAACTATATTAATTAGTGTATAAGCTCTTGTGAAGCAATTTGAGAATTGTTAGCACCTAAACAGGCACTCATAAAGAGGATTTTTTTGTTAGAAATATTTTCGCACGAGAAACTGTTGAGAATTCATAGAATATTTGATTCTATTAATCTATTAAATACAGACGTAATATTTTTTAATCTTTGTTAATCCAAATATCTGTCTGTTTCCATTCTTTGTATGCAGATGAATTAGGAATCATTATACCTATATGTTTAAACATTGATGGAGTATATAGATAAAACTTTAGCTCAAAATCCCATAAAAATCATGAGTATCGTGTGGACACCACACAATGTAATCCTAAATATGTAAAATCATCAGAGTGAATGACCCAGCCGTGTGCCTTCGTCCGCGGCGCGTGTTAAGCATAAGAGCAGACATTTCTCAGACATTTTTGCCACATAGGAAGCCATTTATTTTAGTACTAAAGTGTCAAAAAAAAAATACTATATATTTCAATACAATACAAAATAATATATGGCGACACCAAATTCAATAATTATTTAAAGAAATATTTAAATTGGTTTAGTACCCCTTCTTTTCGCGAGATATTTTTCTAAACACCTTTTGCAAGCCAGCCTCTTGCTGATCAATAGTAGTTCAAAGATTTCTAGTCATCTCTACATCGCAGTAATCATCATCATGTACATCATAGTCATCAAATAAAGGCCAGTTCTGAAAGGAAACCTGCACAGTGTTGCTATATTAGTTTTTACAATATGTATATGTAAATATAGGGCTCTTATACAGTACAATTGGTGAGCAAGGTGTATTCCATTTCAATGTTACATCATTAGCGAGCACCGGTTAGTTGCAAAATATAGGTGCACAATGGGCCTGCACAATTTGTGTTTTAGAGCAAATATTGCACCATCTCGCCATGCAGCCTCAACGGGAAGTGACGGTTCATCCGGTCGCGGCTCGGTCGCGGTCGCGGTGTAATGAACACGCAAAGGGACAGAATGGAATTCAACATTTTCTATTTCGTTTATTTGTTACTTGCTTCTCCTCAAGCAAAAGATTCGCTTCGCATTCAAGTAAGAAGATTCAAGCATATATTTCGAGCGGACCTTATATCAAATTACTTTCGTAGTTTTTAGTTATGATTAAGTGTGGTCTAGTGTGAATAAATAATAAGCACATTGTCTTTTTGTGACATGTAACAATTTCCATCGCAAGCCATCGGGAATACCTACAGCTTTTACATTCTTTATATTTTATTTATAAGCAGATTGCGCGCAATTTTAGCAATTATCTTTCGGTATAACTTTAGTCTCCGAGAAAAATATTTTAAGAGACTTCTTCACATAGTATTGAAGAGATCAGTAAGGCAGTTCAAAGAAATTGCCTCTTGCAGCGTCCAATCGATTTAATAACACTCATTAAAAATATTACAAGTAAAATTATCTCATTTCGTACAGAGCCGACAAACATAATCTTTATATAAATGGCTTATGACCTAAGTGGAAGCAAGTTATTACTCAGTTGCGTTCGAAATTTTTCTTTTATAATTACATTCCTAATAAAGCAAGCGCATTTATTGAACGCGCGTTGATGTCTAAAATATTAAATGGGTCAAATGAACAGGATACGAAATCGGTGTGAAGGTTACATTTTTGTTTTTAATGAATAAACTCAAAAACTACTGTACTGATTTTAAAAATCTACATTATCAGCGGGTAACGTAGGCTATATTTTATAAAATTACTCGAGCGAAATCGCGTGCAACAGCTAGTTAATTATATTATTGCACATAAAGTTCAATATTTCAAATATAAAAAACTATACTATATAGGTATGTAAACGCAAACCTGTCTTTGGATTTATCATTTATAAATAAAATAGGAAACCACTTTTTTTCCAATATAAAATAGCAATACATAAGTAAAATATCTGAGCAATTTATCTTGTTTAATGTTATCTACACTTTATAACTCTTTCACCCGTTATATCCCGAGTTATAGCGTTTATTGCTCCCTCCGGTTTTACAGTCTCAATTGAGACTACTGGACATATAAGTATATTTCATACGCCTAAGTATATGTTTTTCTCAATACTTTAATTTGATTTGTTAAAAAAGATAACTGATAAACTATTTTATACACATCGTGATTGATAGTCACGAGAATCGCATTAAAAATTATTGAATAACCTTTTAAGCACCTCACACTATTACTTTGAGAGATTTAAATTTGCGTGCTCTATGCAAAAGTGCAGTGAAATTTCAGATCTTCTATACTCGTCAAACAAGTTCTTAGAATGTTTTGGATGCCCTTGCACAGTATGCCTGGTTTAAAGCTCGACTGCATCAGAAGTGTGTGGCGGGGTGGAGGGGTGGAACGGAGAGGGGGGCGGGGCAACCTGCGCGCGCGCAGATACTTGCCACTTCTCGCTCAGTCATTGTCCGGCCGGAATCGCGGTCGTACTAACACCTATTGGCCGTCGCCGTTCGTCGAACGAGTGCCCCCTAACCTAATCGAACGGTTCGCTCCGAATCCTGTAGTGTTGTGTTGTGTGTATTGAGTGATGTGTGTTTTTGGCCATACAATTTGAGTGTGTATCGCTGTAAAATTGCACAAGAGAGGCGGTGTGACACAAGGGCAGTTGTCTAACGGCTGTTCCGTCTGCCGGCGAGGGAAGGCGGACCGCTTTTACCGGGAGGAATGAGCCCCGTATACCACCGCTACAACACTCACCGATGATCTCAAGGTTGGAATCTCGTTCGAGTTTACATTTCACACAGTATAGGTATACCGCAAGGGGCCGTGTCGCAACCCGACACGTTACCGCGACCCCGCAAACGTTCTCTCACCAAACCATTCTACTTTATATCTGATCTCGCGAACAATGATATAAGCCGATCACTTGCTTGCACTACAAACATTATTAAGTTACCAACTAGAATCTAATGAGAATGCGTATACGACGTGTTACGGAAAGGGTATTTCAAGCCCAATAGTCAGATTCTGTGACTTATATTCATACTAGCGACCCGCTTGCGGGTTCGTACGGGTGTTTTTCTGCAAATTATATATAAAAATCTTCTTCGTTTAACGGTCTTTCCATTAGTGAAAACCGCATCAAAATCCGTTGCGTAGTTTAAAAGATCTAAGCGTACATATAGAGAAACAGACTCCTGGAAGTTCTTGTAAAGAAGAAGAAATTTGAATTTTCCCGCACGAAACAATTCATGTAAAAGATGTCGATACCAGACGATGTTAAATAAATTAAATTAAGCCTAAATTAAGAAAAAATTGCACTGAGTATTTGAGTAGTGATTTAGTCTAAAATTAATTTTATTTTGTTAAAAATATCCTATCATTCTTTTCGTCACCTTCAATAATTTCCCACACAAGGAATAAATTTCAATCTACAGTGAATTCAAACCTCGCATTTTGCTACGCATAACCTTTGTTATAGGTACTACCATGAATTATCTTTGCTGTATAAATTATGTAAAACACAACTTATACATTAACATTGCATTAATACGTTAGTGTTAGGGCACTCTACATTTCGCAGCTAGTTAAGTAGCCTTTCTGGCGGCAGTAACCACCTTCTTAAAGAAGACCACCGTGAAATAAGAGCATGTGTGTTTTATTAAAAAGTTTTTACTGCCATGCCAATGAAGTTTAACCCTAATGGGAAATTTTGAAGAATAGTTTAAATAAAATTTATATGACAATGAATATTTTTTTAAATTTCAGTTTATCTATTAATAAATTAATACTTATATCTATAAAGAAACAATTTATAGTTATTAGTAGTTATAGATATATCTAATAGCTTATCCGTACTAATATTATAAATGCGAAAGTATGTTTGGATGTATGGATGTTTGTAACTCTTTCACGAAAAAACTACTGAACCGATCACCATGAAATTTTGCATACACGTTGTCTGGGACACCAGAAAGGACATAGGGTAACTTTCATCGTTCAACGAGGACGAAGTCGCGGGCACCAGCTAGTACGCTATATTTTCACTGAGGTTTTCTGTAAGGGGGTTGTTACTATCGCCAGATATCTGGTAATCTGGCGATGGTAAGACTTCTGAACTCCTGTTACGTCTATGACTAGTAATCTCTATGAATGGTTTATATACTCAATGAAATAACAACAATTAATTAAGTCATGTCCCTCACACTGAAATGTGTAATGAGACATTTATATTCACCATGGTCTCTCGCATTGCGAAATAGGGCGCACGTTTCTCTACCAGATGGCGCTCAACGCATTCTTATGTAAACCTCATTTACATGTCCTTATGTGGACAAGCTGATTTTCCTTGGCATCCGGCAGTTACACATTTCATTAAAGGTGATGTAATAGAATTAAAAAAACTTTTATGACGTTTTACGTTTTAAGATTCTATATAGTCCTTTTATGATATTATTATATATTTTTGACTAAAAGGAATATTATCAGATTATGTAAAATTTCAAAAAGATTGAATGTAATAACAAAAGACAGAAAAACCCTTACAATAAATATTTCTGAAGAATTCTGTGAGAGTTTTATGATACAATCATTGATTCAAGTTCGGTCATGATGTTGTATAATAAGGATCGACCGTTAGCCAATTACAACTTTCTATTTTAGTAGACATCTCCTGTTGTCTACTTTCCTTTTTTAATGTACCTATACAAAATTCACCGAAAAAAATATAATTTTGAAGAAATACTCGTAGTTATATATTTTTTAAATTTTTAATATGTTCTGGACACTCATTACACATATAATATGTATACGTTACATTTAATTATAATTATCTCAGTGACGCTGTTAGTTAGTTTTTATTAATTACTACACCAAGCTTTGTTTTCCCTGGTTACAAAGTGGGATATCCTAGGTTCATCTGAAACAATGTATACTTTTCAAATAAATTGGTTCCGGAGATTACCGTCCCCATATAAACAAGCTTACAAAATCCGCTTTCTCTCTTTATAATACTAGTATAGATAATATAAACATGGCAACCAACTACTACTATTTAAATAACGTTAAGGGAACGTGTGGGATAAGTTACATGATCTGGCGACCTAATTAGGATAAGGATTTGCATTACTTTACTTTTGCATTACTTAGTCTTATTCACAACAGCATTATAATGCTGTTATTTCACTGTAGTCTGGCTGTTTAATTTAGGACTGCTAACCGCATCTACATTACATTCTATATTTATAAGACCATAGGTCTCAAACTAGACTATGCGATGAATTACCACTTTGAAAGATACAGACATTTTTAATGATTTTCACAAACATTGTTTTTTTGAACATGTCTCTAGATTTTAAAAGAAACCAATGAATTGTCTTCAATGATTCGTTTTCACTTTCGATAAATACAAATTCTAATGTTTAGAAAGATAGAAAGAGATTGTTAGAAAGTATATGAAGTATATGATGTAAACAGTTCTCAAATGAGGGGTGGCACGCTTCGCAGACAGGTTACTGACCGCAATGAAACGTCCAACACATATGGTATTGCCCGTTTCCTGGTACACATTCCTTTAAGGCTATCAGCGCACTGTCTTATTTCTGCGCGCACTTTTTCAAATTATATACTTACTCCTTAAAATTAAAGTTCCCGCCGGAACATAACATGTCTAAGATTAAGATAATAAATATAATCAAAGAGTTCATAGCCATACTAATATTATAAAAGGTAAAGTTTGTATGTTAGTATGTATAGGAGATATTCTTCGAAACTACTGATCTGATTAAAAAAAAAAATTTTACCAATAATTTCTATAAATAAAGATCCAACGCTTGGCAAAAGTATAATGTCAGGGGTATTTACATAAGCGTAAGTATATATTTTCAGGTGTTATATAATTTATTTTCAACACGGACGAAGTCGCGGACACCACCCAGTCTCAAATATAGTCCTTTTAATTCGAAGGATTTTTTATTTAAGTTTTATATTTCACCTCATAGGTACATGAATAATACTAAACATACATCGTACCTATACCAGTGACGATAACTACTTGCTATCAAATGGAACGACAGCCTTTCTGCTATTATATATTAAAAAAAAAAGGAATTACTTTCTCACAATACGCTTGTCGTTCGTCATTCAAACGGGAAAAGTTTTATGTACAGCTAGCTCATAATGTCAACATGAAATCAATCAAACGCGAAAGTTGTTTAGCTTTACACGCCGATTAAACACGTCAACCACATGATCCGGTAGTCTGCTAATAACGTACATATTATTATTTTTTAAATATAAGTACAATAGTGTCGCTCACAACATAGACAGTACTTAGTAAGAATTGTAGTATAGAATTAATTTCTAAGACACATCCTACTAGTCTTAGTTTCTACTAATATTATAAATGCGAAAAGTTTTTAAGGATGTATGGATGTTTGTTACTCTTTCAATGCTTTATATTTTTTATAGAAATATACTTTTTTCTGGATAAAAGGTACCCTAAGTCCTTTCCTGTATCCCTAACAACGTGTGTGCAAAATTTCATGATGATTGGTTGAGTAGTTTAAGCGTAGAAAGGTAACAGACAGACAGACAGACAGACAGACAGAGTTACTTTCACATTCCTAATATTAGTAGGGAAAGTAGGGATTTTTTAACGCGAACGAATTCGCGGGCACCAGCTAATTTAAAATAAGTGTCATCTTAAATGTTAATTTAAGCGAAGTTGTCATGGCAACGAGTACAGTAATTGCAGAAAAGATAACAATAGTCGTAAATGATGTGTTCTGTTAAATATTCAGATTAGTTGTGCTCAGAATTCGTCACGTGTTAGCTACGATTATTGCTTATGTATATAAGTATATATATTCCGACTATATTGGAAAGGCTTTTAAAACAATACAGTCAGGTTTAATAATAATAGTTTCTTCCATCGGACATTCAGACATACGGCTGGTTACCTTATCCTCATCTCGCTGGTTATCCTCATCTTGTGGAAATCCCTCATTTTCGAACATATTTTTTAATGCGCACTGCCAAGGTTTGGAACTCCCTGCCGCAATTTGTGTTTCCGAGCTCATATAATCCAAATCATATCAAAGTTCGAGTGAATAGGCATCTTTTGGGTGAGCTCGCTCAATCATAGGCTCATCTTCGCTATACGGCTGGATGTTAGCTAAGAGCAAACCTATTACAGTTTTGATGATTTACACACAAAATAATACGTGTCAGTGATAGTCTACTTATATGTTAGATCGCTTAGTTAGCTAGAGAAACTAATAAACAGGGGGATCTAAGGCGCTACTGTATGCTCGGGTGTTTATTCTTGCAAGATAAAAAGTAAGAGACAACATGGGTTTAGGTGAATCGACTCACCATACAACAACAGCACATGAGCTATTATTTCATGGTGTTTTTTTTGTCTATTCTATAATAAAATCGTAAACGAGCCGAGTCTGTACATTAATTTTTTTTTCAAAGAAACAATTTGTACACGTCGTACTTATGTTAAAAAATAGTTTTTAGAATTTTTATTTGTTTATCTGCTTGTTTGTTTGTGCACGCTAATCTCAGAAACGGCTTAATCGAATTGAATGCGGTTTTCACTGATGTATTGATGTATACCTGGAATACTTTTCACCCTGGGAAAGCGTTAGGTTTCTGTGGTATTAAAAAAAAACGAATTACAACGCGTACGAAGTTGCGGGCACCAGCCACTACAACAAAAGGATGTATAGTTGCCGTCGTCACAAATAAGATATCCAGTTCACCATTGAGAAACCCATTGTGTTCAATCCCTACTAATTATTTTAAATAAAATTGAAAATATTCTATTATACTCTCCGTGATGTCATTAAACTACAATATGATTCCCGCTTAATTAAATAGAAAGAAATTATAATTAGCCGTTAATGATTAAATAGAAGAAGTACTTATATACGACACGACAATAAGTCACGAACGTTCAAACATTCAATAGAAAAATACAATGGCATTTGACGTGCCGTGACATTTGTCCGTTGTTGAGAGGATGATAATGAAGCTCAGAAGGAAGCCTCAATTAATTTCCATGATAGTTTATTTTCGGAGTTACGAATTCAATCCCATTTTTTTCTTATTTGTTCGAAAAATAAGTAATGCCTTTATATAAATATGATTTTATTGAATACCAGATTCATAGAGGTAAAAGCAGTAAAATTAATTTTGAATATTTCGAATTATTTTGTCAAATTTAATAAGGTTCTCTTCATTTCGCTGACTCAAAATGCACTCAATGCAAGTTTCCAGTGGGCACTCAGTTCAGCACTCCGTTGAGGACCTAAATTTGACATTACGAACGCCCAAGTTCATAATAAATAGATATAAATGTATACTATATTTAATTATAAAATACTACGACAATAACATGCACGTGGATAAAATTGAGTAAAAATTGTACATATAAAAGATATAATTTTTAAATATATTAATTAATTTATATGTACAATATTATATAGTATTGCAATAATTTTACAATAATTATTCTGCTAGAATAACTATAAAATATAAAACCAGTGATTAGTAAAGCAATCTTCTGACATTTTTACTAAAAAGTCAGTACCTTTTTTTAAGTACTTATTGTTAAGTCGCTAAGCATATCTACAAAAGTAATAATCACGATCTCTTATCGTATATCACAACTTAATTTAATTAGAAGCGAGGATTCTAAATTAGAATTCCATCACACTATAAAGGTCATATTAAGAGTGAGACAAAAACATTTCAATCAAATTTGAATACATCTTAACTGAAAAATTGTAATGACCCGTTACTAATTGTTAGAATAAATATTAGGTTGACTGACCGTTGTTAAGACGACTGTTCAAACAAATTTAGATTTCATTACATTTTCTTGCCCTTCAACAAACTCTTATAAAAAGACTGTTTAATGAATATGCTATTTCAGTTATGGTTCAGTGAAAGCCTTCATTCGTATTCACTTGCCCATTCGCAAGCATCGGTTACTTGCGTGTCTATTTAATATTCTAAGCACAATACTAACGGACAATGGTTTTACTAAGTAATGTTAAGATGGTTGTATTCTGTTGGGATTTCGTATGATTTATTTTAGATCATTTTTATATAATAATAAAAAAACGACCCTTTCCTGGCTCCGCAGTCATGCATATCTTTCTGCAAATTACATACACAAACTTTCTCGTTTATTGCTCTTTCTATTAGTGAAAACCGTTTCAAAATTTAGGAGGATTTAGAGGAGAAACAGACATTAGCGGATAGCGATTTTATTTCATAATATGTATAACGACCGGTTCCCTGTTTTTGTGGATATTTTTATTTTTTGTAAAAACAACGTTTGCCGGGTCAGCTAGTAGGTATATAAAGATTTATTGTTTACCACAATGGTAAAAATGGTTTCAAAATACTATAGTGATATTTTTAAATAATAACATTTTTATTGAAAAACAATTATAAATTAATGAAAGGTAGAAAAAACAGCAAATCAAATATTCGTATTAATATAAAAATAGTTCATGATAATTGTAATAATTACTTTTCACCTCTCCAGCACGAAAAGAGTGCTTTTGGTGTTTAAAAACTCGCAGCAAATCGATTTTTGCTGCGAGCGTGAGGAAAAGTGATTCGAAATTCGAACACCACCTTTTGAAATTACTCGTATTGGGTTTGAAAAAGAAATGGTGTGTTCAGAAACTCATTTTGGCTCACAGGAGTAACATCTTGTTTTTATTTATTGACATTTAAGTTTGTAAATTGTATTGGTATTTTTAAATCATAATATTTAAAATTAATAAGAGTAAATATAACTTCCTTAAAAATATAATAAATGTCAACCAGACCAGTGCAATTTCCGAACGCAACATCTAAAAATAATATAAATTTATAAAACAAAATGGCGACATCAAACTCTTTTTTTTTACATTGACATTAAGTCAATTGAACTGTTTTGATAAGTGTACTTACTTAAAGAAATATTAGTGCGTCTAGCCATAGCCGACTAGAGTCGGTTTTGGCTCAGCTATGAAAATAATTGTCTAACTAGAAAAGAGTTGAGAGAACAAGTTTCTAATGCTGAATAGCCTTTTTACCTAATACGCAAGTAAATAATACGACCATTTCAGTTCCGAACAAACCTATAATCTGACGAATTGCAGTAATTTTATTTTCAACTTTTAGTTTTTAGACACCAAAAGCACCCTTTTCGTGCTGGAGAGTTGAAAATAATTTATCATTGATTATCATATAAGTGTTTTTAAAGAACACTTGTTTTCGAACCTATAGTTGTAGGCACATAGTAATGTATTTTTAATTCGAACTTGGAATAAATTAAATCCATTTCTGTATTTGTGATCAATTTGGGATACAAAAATGCTACGATCGTATTAAAGGTAACAATACCGTATTTTTACCTTTAGAACTCTGTGCATATGTCATTAGAGTGTCTTTTTAATCAACAACATTACAATGTTGGTAAAGAGGTGCTCGTACCTTCCACTAGTTTCTAATCTCCAAGGCCCCTTTGTTCTTAATGAAAAATCTTCCCACAAATACGGTTAATTAACAGAGAATCAGAATAATGTTAATAAGTTTCGACGTCATGAATATTTTTTTATTCCCATAGTTTTATTAATTAATCATACTAGCTAAGTATTTTGAAATATATGTACCTACGTAGGTACACATACACTGGCCCTCAAAAATAGCCAATTTTAACTTACAGACAAAAAACTCAAATGACATTAATAAGTATGTTTTACGCCTTATTTATATTTTAATAGCTGGTATTGCCTCCTCGGACTCTGATTACAGCCTCGAGCCAGTTTACCTAACTGAAGACGAGGTTTTGGAGACGATGTTGGGGAATATTCTTCCATTCTTAGAAAATAAGATGGCAATTTGAAAACAAGTGTTTTTGGTTATAATTTTTTTTTCAGCCCTTCTTTATCGACTGTAAAGCTTTATTTTCTTCGTCTAATCTTAGAGTAAAACTTAGATAAAAATACAGTGCTTAACGGACTGCATTCAAAAAAAGTTTGAATCGGATAGATATAATACCAAAAATTCCATTTTCTGCGAAAAAAAAAAATTAGTCAATTACTGCTTAAGAAAAGCTTTTTCGTCACATTAATATTTTTTTAGTTTATTTTATAACTTAACTTAAAGATAACTTAAAACAACTAAATTTGTGTTAAGATTATTTTATACAATATTTCATATTTATATACAATATTTAAGAAAAACCTTCCAATTTGAAATCTATTCGGTTCTCACTGAAGCTATAAAAATTTGTTGTGTAATATTGCACCTAAATACATAGGTGATTAGGTTCGGTTTATTTTGTTAGTTTGTGCGTAAAAATAGTTAATGTTACTTTTAAGACTGACACTAATGTCAGTCTTAAAAGTAACATTAATTCAGTATCAACTAACCTCCAACTAATAACTGCTATCCGATAATTTAGTATTTAGTTTTTTTTTGAACTAAAAACGTGTATTGTTAACATACATGGAGTATTCATTTTTCATTTTATAATGAAGTTCAATCTGGCATCTTAATTGCTCTAAGCAATTTAAAGCACATTCCTGGAACGCTCGTTCTCGATTGGATTTGTTCTTTTTGGTTAGCTTGGTTAATTTTTATAACAAGATTTAGTTATATTTTTAATAATATAACTATATCTTTTTGTGAATAACTTAAAATGATATTATGTTAGTTTAATTTCTAGAATAAGATGTCTTACAATAATACAATTATTCAACTACATTTTAATATAATACAATAATAATGGTCTAAAGTCTATAGCTATAGCTAAGTAACGACTATAGCTAATGTAAATTAACTTCAAAGTTTGATTTAGAATTAACTTATTTGATTTTATCTGACTAAAATTTTAACTTTTTCTTCCGACTTCCGATTTTCAGCTTCATTAAGAGGTGTCTAATAGTTCATTAAAACTATATCTAATAGTAGAGATTTAGTAATATGTTTACACATAAATTATATGTATTTTTAAATTAAGAAATATTTAAACGAAAATAAAACCAAAAAACAGACAGACCTAATACGATATTATTTCAAACTATTTAAGAGATACGAACACAATGTTTCCGAACGAACTTTACTTTATTTAACAGCTGACGGTATAGAAATACACCTGTCACACGACGAATCGACTACGGCGCACAGTGTGGTATCGGAGACCCGTTATGTCATACCGCTCACCAAGTCACCACTATAATAACGCGATAACGCGATCCCGTCCCCATACTCTCATGCGTTAGCCATCCATCATACGAGTATTAAGCGGCTGGGAGAAATTTCTCATACAAACATTACGATTGTTTTTTGCCTGTGAACTCTACAACGTATATGAATTTGTAATTGTTGCATGATTGTAAAAACCCACCTCAGACCAAATACAAAATTTTAAGAAAATCAATAAAAACTGTCTGGTGTAAAAAAAATTAACTGTACGATTTGTTTTTTTTATTATTTATGTTAAAAAATATTTAAAAAAATACTATATTAGAAATTTCTTGTAGAAATAATTAATAGATTTTTTTATATTGATTTTTAAAGTTTTGGGATGAGGTGGGTTTTTACAGTCATCTTGTACAAGGTGTGTTCTTACAATCAAAATCCAATTAGAATACTTGAATAATAAAATTTATTGCAGACAATTTTGGAAAAATTATTGTAATTCTTCATCTTCGACATTTTCAGTTATAGGCCATTACAATATTTTGTCCCAAAACTTCACTTTTCACCTTCCGGTACAAACTAAGCGCATTTTCTCAGGTCTTCCATTTTCTTTGCATTAATGCAGAGCTTCCTTGTTCCATACTCAGGTTCATGTGGTAGCGATACGGACATCTGTGGTCTTATCTTCATCAAAAATGTATTCTTTATCATCCCATCAATGAATTGAGACATTGAAAATAACTTTTTCCGATCTCGGAACACGTCGGTCTTTTGTCTCAAGGGATAGTGCAGTCTTTTTGAAATGTTGAACTCACCATTTTTTGAATTCTGTCATATCCTCTCCACTAATCATGGGAACTATGAAGAAATCACTCTGCCTGGTCGAGGATACGATTAATTCAAGAAGTTCCTGTACAGTGTACAAGTCATTCTTTGCGACGAAGGCTTCTTTGTCGACGAGAGCCATGTTCATTCGTACTGCTGTATTATTTTTGTTTTTAATTTAAATTTAAAAAAATAAAACTTTAATTTTGATAGGCGAGAGTCCCAAGTGTTGCCATTGCTTTGACTGTAAAAAACCATCTCATCCAGGATAAGGTGGGTTTTTACTCTCATTGAAATATTCGTAGCCTTATTTCTGAGGTTTTATTATATGATAAAGGTATATTTTTACACTCAAACTGTTAAGCTTGCCATAGAGATGAGAAATTCATCAAAAACAAGATTTCGGAAAAAGTGGTCTGAGGTGGGTTTTTACAATCATGCATTCATATATCTACGTTTGAAAGCAATGCACTTTTACGTTTTAGAAATTAATACTAAATACTCAGTTCTAATAGAAACACACACCAGCTGTCATTTTTATTTTATTTATTTATTATTATTTTTTACAGTCGCCTATGACACACAAGCAACGCCACAAATGCTGCAAGTGGATTTATAAGTAAGGGATTAAGAAGGGACAGAGGGAAATGGGCTCTGGCATTCCTTACTTATTCACCGAAACACAGCAGCACACATGCTGTTTATTTCACGGTGATCTTCTGTGAGGGGGTGGTTACTGTCGCCAGACGGGCTACCTAAATGACTCCGAAATGCAGTCTCTACTGAACTTACATTGTGCATTCATTCATGTAATTTACATTGTTCATTTAGAATTATTTTTTGGGTTTTGATGGTATTTGTAAGGTTTCTTTTGTAATGTTCAAAGGTATTTTTTAATATTCATATCTGAAATATAAAGGCTTTATATTACACATTATTGCATGATATAACCACTGAATAACTGGTCAGGCAAGCATTTGTAACTACTACGATTCTATCATAAAACGCCTAATAAATAATAATAAAACAGTTATCTAACTTCTCATTATAGTTTAACTGACGTATAGAGGAAAGTTGTGCTCGCTTTGATCAAGTACTGAAATTGTCTAATATATTTTCCTTTTCAATCGTGGCCACCAGTTAGTCCCAAGTAAATATGTACTTATTTTTTCTTAACAAAGATTTCTACGGTTTGATTTTATCTATTTAGTTAAGTTGCATTATTTTCCTGATAATTGTTTAAACAGGTTATTACCAAGGCAATTCTAAGTAGAGTTAAAAGTGCCCGTAATTAGATGTTTACTAGGAATAATGTCTTACCACATTCGTGGTCTAGAAAAGTAGGCAATTAAAGTAAACTCTGTTGGGTACTTTGAATAATTAAAATACTTTTAATGAATGTACTAAGTGATGTATAAAAATAATAGTGTCGTAATTTTGAGACGGTTTTGCAAACTTTATTATTATTATTAAGATTTCACTTAATACGAGCTTACTTAAGTAGTATTCAGGTACACTGCATTTCGCAGTCATATAGTGAACAATTCGTCTGACGGTAATTGTTAGAGGTTTGAATTTTATACTGGTGTAAAATTAAGAAACATAATTTTTTTAAAAACAAACGACGGGGTTTTTTACAAATGTATGTCAGTTGATTTGAAGATATTTAAGAGTGTGTTTTAGAAATTATAATGATGATGGAGGTAAAGAAAAAGATGGAATGTGAATCCCCTTTCCGAAGACAATCGTATAGTACCTAATCCTCGGAACCAAGGAGCTATATTTGTTATTATTAATTTTAGAGGAATCAAGTTATTTTTTTTAGATTATAACTAGTACAGAACCAAGGTTAATCGATAAGATTAAAAACAAATGAAGTTGTAATTGTTTTTTAAATAAAAAAAAAGAAGGGTTTTTTTTTTGGGGTAGTATTTTACACTTTTTTATTCTCAGAATATATATTTTTTTTTGCATAAATATGCCCGTTTAAAACTTTTTATAGTCTACAGTATGCACTGTATTTTATGTAAATTTTAATTTTACTCCAAGAAGTCAAATTAGACTTCGAAAATAACGCTTTTCTGCTAAGTCCAAAAAATTGTGAAAAAATTTAATTGTGACAGGCAAAATACGCAAAATAGTATTAATACAGTTTACATACATACATATTTTGTTGAAGATATTTTTGTTTAAAACGATAAAGGTGAAACTTTGTAGTCGCTTTTAAGTTACAATTCTGTAAGACATAATTTATATTCTTATTGATATTTCTTGTTATTTTTCTGACGAATCTACACCTACTCATTGCAATACGAGTATATTCAGAAACATAGCTGTTGCTGCGCTTAAAATTGTTAAAAATGCAGTCACTCAATTGTTTAGTGTTAGATTTATCAGTGTAAATGGGTTTGTCCTGGTTTTGTCGAGTTTTTAAAAGCGAATAATAGCGACGGACATGTCTAATGGGTTGTGTGTGACTTCTTTAATAATATTTTACGTGCGACTAAATACGCATTGTTTTCAAATGTAGGTGAATTGTTATTGGTTTTTATGTTAAATTTTATTGAGTTTTTTGGCGTTTCACATCACGTATTGGTAAGCGCAATCCGTGTTAATTTAAATATAAGTTGTGCTAACTTAATGACGAAAAGACACTGAATTTTAATGTTTTGTGTCACTAATGAAGTTTGAATGGAAATTAAAAATAGGTAAGGTTAACCTTTGTAACTATCAAATCTTAGTGACGACCATTGTGTCTGTGTAGATATATAATTTGCAGAAAAAAATTGTATGCATGCGGGTGGTTAGTATAAAATAATATTAAGTACATTTATTCTTACGTAACCATATGTACCTACTTAAACTTAAGCATAACTTAAGCACTATTTTTGTATGATTGCCTTCAACTTCTTACTCGAGTTATTACCGAACACAAATGGTTATTTAAGACAGTTTATTAAGTGACTGGTCATGATTTCGTTCACTTTGTAGCCGCAGACCTTTCGCCTTTATTTTTTTATTTATTATATTTCATACATCCGACAATTTCTGCTAACTGAAATCACACTTGGCATAACAGTTCGAAAACAATATAATTAATTTTAACTACACGTACTTACATTCCTACTGACAGATTGTTAGGCATTTGGCATAATAAATCTTAAGTTTTAAGTCAAGTCTTATTGAATTCTTAAGATAAATTTAAAACAATTAGACGATAAAAGATTTCAGGGATAGGTATTTTGATTGAGTTTTGTAGATTTTTTTAAACAAAATTATTATTTTTAGTTTTTAGTTGTTTCCGCAACGCAAGTCTTTATTAGACGAAGTAGTTAATATTTCCTAATATTTTTTCAGCCATAGATAATTTATTAATTTACGTTTTTTATCCATATTTGAGTGTTTTCAACAACTTGCATTAAGTAAATGATATAAAGTGAATATCTAAAGATTGTGTACCTCAAAAAACTATACCTATTGTGTTTGGTACAAATACGAGCTTTCTTTAAATATTTGCAACTCTTGAATCCAATTTATTTTGTTAACCTTTTGTTTATCTAACTAGCGGCCTGCCGTGGGTTTATGCAAATTAATACACGATTCTTCCTCGTTTATCGCTCTTTTCATTAGTGAACACTATATCAAAAACAGTTGGATGGTTTCGAAGAATTTAGCGGTGAAACAGACAGCGAAGAAACAGACATATTTCTACAGATATACCTAACAGCTGTTTATTGATAAAGATCAAAATAGTTTGATAAAAAATAGAAAGTAGAAAGATCAAATGCTTATGAAATGTTCTGGTTCCCACAAGACTCATACCAACTTATCCTAATCCAGTGAATGACTAATGTGTGTTAATCATATTGTACATTAATAAAGTACACCTACATCGTGCGTATATGTAGTACACGGTAGAAAATATGTTACATAGAGATTTTCAAAAACATTTATAGATGTTGGAAAGTTTGTTAACTATTTGTGAGATTTTCATTAATATGTTTCTAACATTCCTTACGTTTATAAAACCTTGAATATGTATATTACTGGTGAAGAGTAAAATGACAGATGATTTTTAAACGATAAGAACGAAACGACAAGCAAGTTAAAAAGATAAACATAAAGTTCACCAGATGATAGGTGATTAACTAAGTAAGTGATAAGTAAGTGGGTTGTGGCATCCTTGCCCTGACTTACTAAAACGCAAGCAACAACAAACTGTTTCTATTACGAGTATTATGTTAGCAACTAAAAGTATATAGGCACTAGAAGCCATGACTAGAAGCACTACGATACGAGCTTTGGTTGTGGCTAGTTTGTGTATTCGAACGCATTATTTCCTTCTACAATAATTTACAGTATTTAGAGTAGTTAATAAGTCCCTATAAGCTATTTAGTAATATGGCCGTCATTTTGGATCGTCGATTTACAATTTATATTGAGACAACAACTAAGATAAATTCTGTCAACATATCCTAGTATCCTTGTGGAAAAGTTTTCAAATATGGATTTGCGGACATTGATAAGGCGTCCAAAGACAATACGAGGATCGTTTCTCAAGAGAGAAAACGTTGTAGACGTATTGTTTGCAACCTACTTTCAGTACTGTGTGTGCAGGCGCGGTTCAAGTCCGCCACGCGACGTGAAAGTGAATGGCGCAAGCGCACTGGCTTGGACGCGCGGACGCATTTTACGCCCGATTTCATACTACATACATGCATGCCAAATCAGTTACACGTTTATCTCCTTATGACGTAAGCCCTGTGATTGCTTAACAACTTTGCGCCTTAATAGTATTTATATTGGGTCATGATCGTGTACAAGAATGGACTCACCCAGCAATCAAAAGCTTTCGATGACTTCTAAAAAAAGTTCAATCTTGTCGTGTGAATAAAGTTTTTGTTGGTTATTCGTGAAAGAGATCCTTCGCTGATCGATGTTCATTTTTTACATTCAATCGCGTTGTATCTGGTTATCGGAATCTGTTGTATTTCTTGTGATCTTTTTTATATTATTACTCTTTCGAATTTTTATAAAGCCGTTTAGGAGTATCTTTCTTTCCGTGTTTACTTTTTAGAAATTAATAATAATAGAGTGCTACTAAAGGCTTATTCTGTTAAGCTCAAGTCAATATACCATAAATTTTCACAATAGCACAATTATTTAGTGGATCCCATATATATATAATTAATTAACTAATTTTTTTCTTTTTTAATTGCGCGATGTTTAATATTTTTAATGACCTTAACATCAAGTAGCTAAACCACAGGCAAACTATCAAGTGAATCTATTATAAATTATACAATATACCTACGATCAAGCCCGCTTATGCTGTAATTATGCTGAAGGCCAAGGTTTCTTATATTTTGACGATTTGTTACACTAATAGTCAATCGATAATAATAATAATTCGGTGAACGATCTCTAATTGAAGAGCCTCGACCATCATCTCAAGAGGCACTTGCTAGATGGCTGGTAGAGGGACAGATACAGATACTTCTTGACATATCACTTATCGTCAGGAGATTCTTCGTCCTGCAGCCCTAACCACCGGTAGCATGCCTCGCTAACAGCGGCAAGTTAATTATATATTTAATTTTTTGAATTGAAATAAAATGCATTGAAAAAAAAAAAATTAATAGTGAATCTACTTTTTTTTTTTCAAAAATTGTATTCATGATCTAATCCTACAAATATCATAGTAAAGATGCGCCCTAATTTCCCCGCGCCATACTTAAAACACACCAAAAATTATTAACAATGGGTTAGTTGCACGCCAGCTACAGTAAGATTGTTTCTGTTGCTTTTACTATCAAAAAACTCGTTCGAAATGTTGTCTGTGTTTAAAAGTGTGTTTAGACAAAAGACTCGCATTGCTATAAAAATGTATAACTGTGAATGTATATGTAGCTACTTAAATTTAAAAGTACCACAAATCAAAAAATTCCAAAAACGTTTTTATTGCAAAAATACAATCACAATCATTCATATTGTATGTTGCAAAAAGACTTATGGCTGTTTTATTATTATATATTTAGTATATTTTTATCATTTTTTTAATATTCAAAAGTCACATATTATGCTTATATTTTCTCTAGTATTCAGTTTATTATAAAAGTGTTTAAAACATTTAATGCTACTTAAAAATACGCTTCTAACGATGTATAATATGCATATATTTGATATATTCTAATAAGAAATTTTCGATTAGCTCTCCTGTAAAAAAGTGTAATTTTGATTTGTGGTACTTTTGAATTTAAGCAGCGATGTATTTTTGTAACACAGTTTCGCTAGTAAGGGCGCATCTCTCGATTTAAATCTTTGGTAATTAGTAACTTAATGATAACGATGACATATGGTACGTAAAGTGTAGGCCAGATTGTAATTTTATATTTGCATGCAATGAATAGTCATCAGATGTCAAGGAGAACTTATCGTTTGCCTTGTGTTCGCTAAATTACTTAACTGCTTAAGAAATTTGTTAAGTTTTTACCGACTAAAGTTATGTATAGAAATATTATGAGGTGTCTTTTTTGTTTCATTATTATCAAAGTTGTCGAAGGCCATTGAATTTGTTTTAATTTTTTAACCAGGAACTGTCTACATTTACGGGTTAAAACATTCGTAAACTATTCTTTGATTAGTCATCTATTGACTAATTGAGGTCACGTCAAAATAGGTTCACCTGTTTCATTGTTTAGCCCGCACAAACAAACAGACGGTGAGACACAAATAAACAGGCTAAATAAACAGTTTTAAAAATGTTAATTAAGTAAACGCTTTGGTTTTGGTTTTTTAAGAGTTCAAGAAAAAAACTTTGTTTTCTTTTTAAACTTTTCTAAAAACAGTTTTTTGTTTTTTTTTAAAGTAGGTAACATGTTTTGTCTTACCTACATTTTTTTCGTGCCCCTTTTTATTAAACGTTGAAACATTTATGTAATCAGTAATTTTTCTTGATCAAATGTACCCTACGCCCCTTTCTGCAACTCTGACAATGTGCATGATGATTGTTAAATTACGTAATTAGGCCTTATGAACAAACGAACGTATAATTTTTTTTATACATAGACGTACAATGTACGAAAAACACAGTAACAGCTTTAGACTATATTACAATGCAAGTGGCGACGACCAAAATAGGCAGTACCGTCGCTCACAGTTACGTGACCTCGCGACGTTCAGCCTTCGCCTTTTGTCACCGTGGGTAATTAAAGGTTTGTTCAAATAGGTGCGCGTACGCAGTAGCTGCTATTCAAACAAGATTCTACAACTTTACTAAATTTTCTTATTGCCTATATTTCTTGAAAAAATCTTAGATATTGGCCCTTATAAATTATTTTTTTACTAGCTCGTGCCCGTCGTCTGCGTTGAAAAGTATATAACGTCTCTCAAAATATGTAAAGCAATATTACGTTTACCAATACATACATTGTCGCTTGACATTATACTTTTGCTAAGCGTTAAATCTTTATTTTTAAATAGCTAATGCCCGCGTCTTCGCCCGCGTTGAATGTTTAGCTTATGTCGATTATGAAATTCTATTCTAACTATTGGTGAATATTTTTTAAATCGGATGATATTAAGTAGTATAGATTTATTAATACACTCTACGGCCTTGTAGGAGTCAAATTTTTAAGCAGGTTTTTTTTTACCTAATAAATCATTGAGATAATAAAATAGTGACTGACTACGTTATTTAAAAAATTATTTATATTATTTAAAAAAAAAAATTAATAAAATAAATGGCTAAATAAGTATAGAAAAAGGAAAAAGGAATTGTTGGTAAATGACACTATAATATTTATGATGCCATATATCTATATCTAGGCATCTATAGGCAAGTTAACGAGAGTTGGCACGTGCAACACATTGACACAATGCGCATATAAGTACCTCTTGTTTTCATTTTTACAGAGATTTCAGATTTCCATCCAACAGATTTCATAAACATGGTAAAATTGGTTAAAATCTGGTTAAAATATAACCATTTTTTCAATATACCTTATTCCTTTATACATTCTTTTTATACACTTTAGATATAAGTTATATGTAAAATTCTTTGTGTCATCTTTATAATAAAAATATTTTTTCAACATACTGTATATCAAAATTGCATTGATGTGAGTACTGTAAACCTGCCAACTTTAGTTAACTCACACTATATCCGTATCGATACATTCTATATATTTATCTATACCCACATATTATAAAATAAAGTTCCTATCCTCTTCTATCTGTTTCTCCGCCAATATCTTCTGTACCACCCAATTGATTTTGATACAGTTTTCGCTAATGGAAAGAGTAATAAACGAGGAATGTTTGTGTACCTATATTAATTTGCAGAAAGAAGTTATTTAATTGGAGTCCTTAAGAATCGAATTTCATATATATATGAAAATGTATGTGAGTAAAATCAAAATTGTCACACGGTATGCGTTACATGTTAGTTTTAATTTTAGAATATCTCTAAAGTTTCAGAGATATTGCACCATCTACACAATATCTCTGAAACTAGAATATGTTACGTTATAATACATCCTTGCGAAAACTAGACGGCACCGGTAATCATTCGAACAGAGATGGCGCTGATATTAATTCGTTATGATAAATGTTTTTATAATTTTTATTATGTATATTATAATCGTTCGTAAGGAGTAAACTCCAGTCGTGCGTCGGAGCTGACACACACACTTTTCTTTATTATATTTAAACTTAATATTACTAAAAAAAAAAGCTAATGTAATTTTATTGTTTCAGAGACCATGTATATAGAAACCCTACCGCTCGTGGTTTGGACGCTCTTAGTCACAACGACACATGTAAGTCAATATTATTTATTTTATTACTAGTTTATGTAAGTATTTATATATTTAATGGCGAAGGGTGGTATCGAGAAGTGAGGTCTCTCAAAAAACCTTTAAAAAACTGTCTCGAAAATCTTAATGGATAGCTTAGCTTGGTATAAAAGAAAACAATGTGTTAGATTTTTAAGAAAAATTTTAGTTGTTAAGTAAATTCAAAACATTTCACATTGTGTACAGGAGTGTACGTTGACTCAACCTGAGTTATATTATTGTAATTATAATATATATATATATATATATATATATATATATATAAACTTGTTAACTTTGAACAACTGAAGAGAAGCCACAATAGAATTCGGGATGGCATATTTGTATTTATTTTTGTAATTATTTTATGTCTGAATTTTATTTGCAGTGACAAAGATTTGTTTAAATGATTTTCTAAAGATACATTGATAGTATTTTTTATGATTAAGATACATTGATACATTTAAGATACATTGATAGTATCAATGCTGAATAAATGTTCGCCTCTTTTCAGCAAATATGTGCTCCTTTATTTTTTAAAATATTTGAATTGAATTGATTGGTAAGTATAAAAAAATGAAAATGTTCTTCCACAGGTAGCAACACAAGGCCAATATGGAATAGGTTTAGGGATAAAACGAGAAGTATTTTTCTTAAATTTAGAAGACGGCTACTTTGGCTGTCAAGTAAACGAATCTACTCAAATTTTGCAATTATATGAATTATCAAAATTATGCGACGGCGTGCCGGACTGTTATAAGGCATCCGATGAACTTAGAACAGATTTAAAGTGCACAGGTATGATTTTGTTATTACTTAACAAAGTTAATAAAGTTAAAGTTAATTAACAAAGTTAATAAGTTAACAAAGTTAAAAGTTAATAAAGTGAGAACACTTTATTAACTTTTTATATATGTTAAAGTGATAAGTACTCTTGCATATCATATGTAACTATTAAAGTTACTGTAATAAAATTTGTTTCAGTGAATAATTATAAATTATTGACTTGTTTTAAATGACCTATTTTCTAAAAATCAGCTTGACAAATATCTAGATGAAAAATGTTCTAAATTTGAATTAATATATTTATTACGGTTTTTTAATTTAAATCTCTATAAATGTTATTTTAGATGATTGTACCAAAGAAGATGGTGCACAGTGTATAAATGGTGCTTGCTTAAATGGCGTGTGCCATTGTAATGACGGCTTCGGCGGATGTAATTGTCAAGAAGCCGGTAAGATATCTAAGTTTTTTAGTTCCTCGTAAAAATATATTACAATTCTATGTGTATCAAAACAAATTTGATAAGTATTTAGTTGTATTTTATTAAAAATATAAAAAGTTCGGGAATTAGTTTGGATGTGCTTGAACCATAAAAATAATATATATCTTTGCAAACAAGTTCGCTGGTTTGGACTCACTAAAGCGTAAATAGTTAAAGCATTTCGGATTTGTTGAAAGTTTTCAAATTTGTGGACTATATTTTATTCCATTAATTCCTGGATTAATACTGAAATGGGTTCACAAACAAATTGGAATAATATATTAATTGGATCTAAAGTTTTCACATCTCATTACTTAGTACGCGTTGTAGCTCGTTTTTTAAAAATTTCACAGGAACCTAACATTTTTCCACAACAAAATTTTTCCTATATATTAATCCAGATAATAAACTATCCGTGTGCCAAATTTCACCCAAATCCGATCAGCCGTTTTTGCTTGATTGAGTAACAAACATACAAACTAACGATATAAACATTTATATTATTATAGTTTGTTTTATGATAATGCATGGCTTTAAATAGTTGTTTTTTACTATTAAGTATAATTTCTCTTTTTAGATGTAAATGAATGCAAAGAGAGACCGTGCGATGTTTTTGCTCACTGTACGAACACCGTAGGCAGTTTTCAATGTTCCTGTTTCCCAGGCTACGAAGGAGATGGCTTTACGTGTAGAGGTAAATATATAGTCATATTAACCGTAATTCTAGTGTTTTTTAAATGGTATTAAGCCTTTGAAATTTTTAACTTAAAGGACAACAATTTTCATTCAAGCTTCATTTGAAGTAATCTTCAAAATAATGCGTTGCTTTACATTGTTAAAAATTGAAACGCCTACCTGTACGATCTTGCACATGCAATTTTGTTTGAATGTTTTCCACCGGTTTGTACTTTAGCCTGTGGATAAGTAGATAAAAATATATTATATTGACGTGTTATTTGTGAAGATATGCTTGACAAGCTTGTTGGGTTGGATAAACTAGTATATTTTAGGGAACTACTACTTTATTTGAATCACTTTGCGAAGGTTCCTAAGCTTGACAGACTTTATAATTTTTATTTTTCGTTTAGCAATAAATACTAAACTGTTGAAAATATGTTTAATTTAGGAAATCTTTAAATATTTTTACGTATCTTTAAACGTATTTTATTGGTGAAACAGATATAAATGAATGTGAAGATCCGGTCATAGCATCACGATGCGTTGCAAACGCTGAATGTTGTAATTTGCCAGCTCATTTCATCTGCAAATGCAATCGAGGGTTTGAGGGTGACGGCGAAGAAGAGTGTAGAGGTAGGTGTGATGAAATATTTGTTTAGAACTCTCTCGATTTTAAGGAAATATTCACTACATTTCGTGTTTTTGCAGATATTGATGAATGCCGAAGACCCGGTGCCTGCGGAATAAACGCCATTTGCCACAACTATCCTGGCAACTATACGTGTGCATGTCAAAACGGTTACACTGGCAATCCTTTTGATGGCGTAAGTCAACTTGATGTCTTCTAGCTAAGATTAATGTCTTTTTTACAAACAATAAAACAATTTAATATGTACAAAAACTACTTACGTATAAATTGGTAAAATCAAGTTTTTTTTTCTTTTACGAGTATGTGTGTAGTAAGGTATGTAATTTATATGAAACTACAGAAGCAATTAAAATTGCCTATGTAAGTAATTTTTAAAATATGTTTTTCTATTACATTACCATGAATTTGGTTGCAACATTCTCAGGATGCTAAGTAACTTAGGTAGAATGTCTCAGAAGTTGATAGCTGCGGTCTCTCAATGTAAGAAAGATTTGCATCTTAGCCAGAGCTATAATTTGGTTTTCATTTTAAAGAAGACTATTTTTGGGATAATAAAAAAAAAACATTGAATCTTATATAACATTGATCATTATAACTATATTGTATTGCTTCCTTAAAACGAGCACTCCGCGTCGCCGATCGGTGTGAACTGACGCTTATAATTTTTAAAAATGTCCTGTGTTTTGTGGAATTGTTAGTGTGTGGATGTGGACGAATGTGCGAACGGTGAGGCCTGCGGTCCAGGAGCCGTCTGCCGAAACGTGGACGGCGGCTACGAGTGCAGCTGCCCGCCAGGCTACGAAGGTGACCCTCGTGTCGGCTGTCGCGATCACGACGAATGCTCTCGCGCTGCATGCGGACGTGATGCGATCTGTGAAAATGTTCCCGGTGCCCACCGCTGCGTTTGTCCACCAGGTTTTGAAGGCGATCCCGACGTTCAGTGCATTGGTAAGCTCCCAGACGAAGCTTTCAGTGAAGGTGACGCTAACCGATACTCGTCTTTTTGCAGTATAAAATAACGCTTAAGAATTACCCTCTAATAACGTTGCGTGTGATCCCATGTAACTGCCGCACATGGACGCGCGGTGGCTTCACGCTTTACTAACGTACAGTCATTACATCAACGAAATAATAACACGGTTATTTACAGCGTTGAACCTACTTCTACTTAACGTGTCAACCTAAAGAGACAACGTCTTACATGCATTTTCAGGACTCTCTGTATTATTTTGGTTACTTTCAGCCTTTCTACTTCAAGTCTTTCGTCGATTTTTCTATCGCTTTTCGTTCGGTCGTCTCTGTGTCTATTTCTTCCTCTTCGTAGTGGCTCTCGGCGTCGCCTACTGAGTGCGTATGTGTCGTTGACCGCGCCGGCGGCAAATGTAATAAGACGTGAGTTGTTTGTTACACCAGACGTGGATGAATGTGAAAATAGCAAGTCGGTGTGTGGTGCGAACGCCGTGTGCTCGAACACAGCCGGTAGCTTCGTGTGCGCGTGCAAGCCAGAGTACACCGGCGATGCGCGCGCGCCCGACGGCTGTCATGACGTCGACGAGTGCGTAACACTTGAGCGACCTTGCGGTACACATGCCATCTGCGAGAACGCCGTACCAGGATACAATTGCGTTTGCCCACAGGGATACAGGGCTAAGCCGGACCCACAAATTGCTTGTGAACAGGTAATAAACATCAATCGTTAACAGATTCCGTACCATTGATGCGATAGTACAGTCACCATCAGGTAGTAATTTAGGTAGGACAAACATTTGGGTACAACTAAAGTGTTCAGTAATATTAATTCTACATGTTTGGACAACTTGAAAGCTACTTACTGTTTGACGTTGACTGTACGAGAAAAAATAAGAGATTTTGATTGTTGCATTCAATATTCAAATATTCGTACAGTTTCAAACTTTGTTTAATCTTAATGGACTGGCAAGAAGGACTGTAATATGGCGCAGGCATCGTCATTCATTCATGCGAAAATCTGAGTTTAAAGACTCTTCTATTAAATTCCGAAATAATACATTTGTTTTATATTTTCAGGTTGATGTTAACACTTTATGTAAATCAAATTTCGATTGCACTAATAACGCCGAATGTATCGAGGGCCAATGTTTTTGCAAAGAAGGTTTCGATGCAAAGGGTTCTATTTGTATCGATAAAGACGAATGCACTAAAGAACATTCAATATGCGGTGATAACTCTGTTTGCGTTAATACACTGGGTGGATATAATTGTGAATGCGTTTCTGGATTTGTTGGTGCACCACCGCGAATAGCATGTCGTGCACCTTGTGATGATGTGAAATGTGGTGAACACGCATATTGTAAGCCCGATGGCGCTGAAGCATATTGCGTGTGCGAAGAAGGCTGGACTTTTAATCCTAAAGATATTGGAGCAGGTTGCGTTGATATTAACGAATGTGATTCCTCACTTGAACCTGTTGGACGTTGTGGACTAAACGCAAGATGTTCTAACACTCTAGGTAGTTTCAATTGCCACTGCCCTGAGGGATTTACAGGAGATGCTTACAAACAATGTTTAGATATTGATGAATGCCAATTAGAAGGGTCTTGCGGTATTGGCGCTGAGTGTCTTAATAAAGATGGTTCATACAGTTGCGAATGTCCCGAAAATACAATACCCGATCCAGATCCAAGAGTTCGATGCGTTGAAATTCTTCTGTGTAAAACTGACAATGATTGTCCTGGAAATGCGTTATGTGATGGCAATGCAAGATGTCTTTGCCCCGAACCAAACGTTGGAAATGAATGCAGACGTAAGTTATTAATAAAGTATAAAATCAAATGCCCTATAAAGTATATAATCAAACTTATGTCCTCCTAGAAATATGGCAGCGCATAAAATTCGAACAAACAAACACATTTTGATTTTTAAAATATTTTAATAATCAGTGTGTTTGTGCGGAATAAAATTATTTTATTTATAATATTTTTTACTTTTTTTAGATCCATGCGAAACCTTACAATGTGGAAGTAATTCAGAATGTCTTCTAAATGATCAAATAGCTCAATGCACTTGTCGAAGTGGTTTTACTGGGGACCCTACATCACATAGCGGTTGTCAAGATATCAATGAATGTGATTCAAATCCATGTGCCTTAGGGGCTGTTTGTAAAAACATTCCTGGATACTTTCAATGTGAATGTCCTGGAAACTTCCAGGGAGATCCCTATGTCGACGGCTGTGTACCTGAAAGAGTACCGGACCAATGTAGTGATGCTAATCCATGTCCTCAAGGAGAACAATGTATTCCGCATGGTGGTAAAGATGTTTGTGTTTGCTCCCAAGGCTTTATACGAAACAAAGAAACTAAAATGTGTGACGACATCAATGAATGCACACAACATGGCCGTTCTCCTTGTGGTCTTAACGCGATTTGTAAGAATCTTCCCGGAAGTTATGAATGTAAATGTCCCCACGAATATAGTGGAAATCCATACAACCTTTGCGAGATCTGCAACGATATAAACTGCCAATGTCAACCGCCTTACAAAGTCGTGGGGGGAAATTGTGTGCTATCTGGTTGTTCTAAAGAAAATAAATGTGGTAAGGGAGCAGAATGTATTATTATTTCCGACGAAGTAAGCTATTGTGCATGTCCAGTTGGATTCTTGCAAACGGCGGACGGCGCTTGTGAAGATATTGATGAATGCACGTCTGGCCAACTTGTTTGTGGCTATGGTGCAGAATGTGTAAACACAATTGGTTCATTCACATGTAAATGCCCGCTCGGATATGGTAAAGACCCGACGTCGGGACACTGCAGCATAAATCAGAAGCGCTGTATAAGTGATTCTGACTGCTTTCCTAATGAAAAATGCATACAACCAGGTAAATGTGTTTGTCCGCCGCCATTTTACTTAGACGTCACTGACGGACAAAAATGTAAAAGTCCTTGTGAAAGGTTTACTTGTGGAATTAATGCTAAATGCACTCCAAGCGACCCCCCTAGATGTATGTGCATGAATGGATATGAAGGTGATCCGTACACCGGATGTACTAATAGAAATGAATGTCACAGTGCCCCATGTGCTTATGGCGCAATTTGTCATGATAAAAAAGGTGGATATGTATGCGAATGTCCACAGAACATGATTGGAGATCCATATAAAAGTGGTTGTAAGTACAATGTAGTATATTATAATAGGCTAAGTAAACAATTATTCGATTTGTTGCCAGTTATTTAAGGGTATATATTTTGAATTTTAGGTACTGTGGAGGAAGGACCAACACAGAAGCAATTGTGCAACTCAGACAGCGAGTGTCCTAATACTTTGGCATGTTTAAATCATACATGTTTATCGCCTTGTTCAAGTGTAACTTGTGGTGCTAATGCATTTTGTGAAGTCGATAATCATGCTGCTTGGTGCCGCTGCAATCCCGGATACACGAAGCCAGAAGGTGGAAAATGTATTTCAGGTACTTATTTTTAAAATATCATTGTCAAAATATCGTACTAAAAAACATGGCAGCTCTATTTTTAATTTATTTTAGGTTGTGATGCATTTGCTTGCGCTGCCGGTGCTCTGTGTATAGTATCAAAATCTGGTCCGACATGTGTTTGTCCGGAAGGCTTAGTGGGCAATCCTTTTCCGGGTGGTATCTGCAGACGAGATGTGTGTGGCCCTGGACGTCCATGTGACGAGCCTCTAACTTGCGTAGCTGGCCGTTGTCGCGAGCGTTGTGACTCGGTTGTGTGTGGCGTCGGGGCCTCGTGCGATGAGCAAACAGGCAAATGCGTTTGCAATGCATTTTTCGTAGGAAACCCCGACTTATTATGCATGCCACGTGAGTATAACATACGCAATTAAAATATAAAATTAATTATATTTATTAACACATGTAAAAACTAAAAGTTGTATTTGTTTACAGCTATTTCACCACCAAATTGTGATCCTGGTTGCGGACAAAATGCACACTGTGCTTATGGTCAAATTAATACCTGCAAGTGTGACAAAGGCTACACAGGGAATCCCTATAGAAAGTGTTTGCCTCGCAGACAAATAACTTGTGCTAAAGCGTCCTGTGGCCTTAACTCTGTGTGTCAGCAAACAAAATCACATGTTGAGTGTTTATGTCCTCCAGGATATATAGGAAATCCCAATTTACAATGCATTGATGTAGACGAATGTAGTTCTAAACCTTGTGCTGAGAACGCCATATGTATAAATACACCAGGAAGTTTTAGCTGCATATGTAAAAGTCGTTACGTAGGAAATCCCTATGAATTGTGTTCGCAAATATCAATCGCAAAATGTACTGAAGGAAATACATGTACATGCTCTCACAATGCTACTTGTCCGGATGGCTTTATTTGTATAAAATCAAAATGTGTCGATGTATGTCGTACTATGATGTGTGGACCAATGGCTGTTTGTGAAGATGGAAAATGTCTTTGTTTACCAGGACATACCGGAGACCCTAATAATTTGCAATACGGTTGTGTTCCCGATAACAAATGTATGGTCGATGGAGATTGTAAAGATTCAGAAATTTGCTTTCAAGTAGCGAAAACTCATCGAAAATGTGTAGATTCTTGTAGCAAATTACAATGTGGTCCTAATTCTTTATGCGTCAGTGCTAATCATCAAGCACATTGTATATGTGCAGAAAGTTATGTAGGAAAACCTGGCGATATTAAAATTGGATGTCATTTACAACCACGAGAACCTAACGAAATGGAATGCAATGAAAATAGCGATTGCACAGAACCACTTGCGTGTGTGGCTATAGATGGCTCTACCAACAAATGTGTAGATTTATGTTCTACAATAGCGTGTAGTATTAATGAAATATGCAGAGTTGTACATAATACCGCGCGATGTGAATGCAATGAAGGATTTCTTTGGAATCCAGTCAACTCAATTTGTGAGCAACCTTCTACTCCAAACTGTGAAACTGATAATCATTGCGATGAGAATAAATCATGTCGACAAGATGTTCTAGGAGTAAAAAAATGTTTAGACACTTGTCTTGCATTTACTTGTCCACAAAATTCAAAATGTGTGACTAGAAACCACAAAAGTCAATGTGAATGCTTTACCGGTTTTGTTGGAAATCCAAACGATCGTGACGGATGTATAGCGCAAAATAAAAACCAATGTGTAGATGATGCGCAATGTAGAGAAAGTGAAATTTGCAAATTAGTGGGAAATATTAGAAAATGCACTCCGGCATGTCATCAAATAGTTTGTGGTCCAAATGCTGTTTGTATTACCAATAATCACGTCGCTAAATGTCAATGTCCATCTGGACCATACACTGGTGATCCAAATGATTTGGAAAGAGGTTGTATGTCAGTGCCGTGTATTTATAATACTGATTGTTTATCACATCAATTATGCAATCGTCAGTCACATACATGTATGAATGCTTGCGGAGAAGACTCTTGTGGCGATAATGCCGTATGTATAGCAGAAAACCATAAAGCGACATGTCAATGCCCAAGTGGATATAAAGCAGACCCTCTTCCTGAAGTTAACTGTCGGAAGACAGAAACATGTAATCCTAATCCTTGCCATTTTACTGCTATCTGTGAATCACGATACTCATCGTATATATGCAAGTGTCCAGCTGGTCTTACTGGAGACCCCGAAAAAACAGGTTGCAAAAGACAAGGAGAATGCCCTAAGGGGGATAAAGATTGTCCTTTAGATTCCAGCTGTATAAATAATCGTTGCATTAACCTCTGTGACGGAGCTTGTGGCATAAATTCCTTGTGTAAAGTTGTGGACAGAAAAGCCATTTGTCTTTGCCCTGATGGTTTCGAGAATATACCGGGAGGTAATGCCTGCAAAAGGAAGATACTTTCCTGCACCAGTGAACAAGATTGTGAAGGTGACGTATGTTACAAAGGACAGTGTGTGGCCGCATGTAAAAATTCGAGTCAATGTGACGACGGAGATGCATGTATTAAAAATTTCTGTATGACACAATGTGCTAAACATACTCAATGTAGAATTGGTGAAGCATGTGTGGGAGGACAATGCTTAATTGGTTGCAGAGGTAATGAAGATTGCTTAAATGAAGAAGCCTGCTTAAACAGTAAATGTGTAAATCCATGTTTGACAAACCGAGTATGTGGTCCAAATGCTATTTGTACACGAATCAATCACAGCACAATATGTGAATGTCCTCAAGGATTTGAAGGATCACCAACGCCACAACAAGGTTGTGTACGGAAACCTAGCACTTGCTTAAGAACTTCAAATTGTCCACCTGATCATATGTGTATTGGGTATCTTTGTCAAGTGCCCTGTCGTGACAGTTCGGGGTGTGCTATTGGTGAAAAGTGCAGTGACAATAAATGTCTTAAAGTCTGTCATTCCAGCAGTAACTGTCTCCACGGAGAACATTGTAGTGGAGGCGTTTGTATTGCTGGATGTAATACGGACGCCGATTGTCTAAATAATCAACAATGCAAATCTACACAATGTCAATGCTTGCCTGGATTCCAATTGGAGACTGATGAGTGTATTAACATTAATGAATGTCTCAGCAATCCTTGTCACCCATCAGCTCAATGTGTTGATACTTTGGGTTCTTTTAAATGTATATGTGCGACTGGTGCAGTCGGTGATCCATATAAAACAGGGTGTTTGCTGCCAAATCAATGCAGGCGGGATAATCAATGTGAGGAATCTCTTGCATGTGTAAATGGAAAATGTTCAAATCCATGTCAAGTGCATTCTTGTGGTTTGAAAGCTACTTGTACTGTAGTCAATCATAGAGTTACGTGCGCATGTGAAAAAGGATACCTTGGAAATCCCTTTGACAAAAATATTGGCTGCTTTAAAGTAGAATGTGTCGAAGATTCTGATTGCTCCACTGATAAATATTGCCATTCTAAAACAAACAAGTGTTCAGACAAATGCGATCCATCAGTTTGTAATGGTGGAACTTGTAAAATTACAAATCATCAAGCCTTGTGTACCTGTTCAGCTGGATTTGACTTGGTAAACAATGACTGTGAAGATATTGATGAATGTTTAAATAATCCATGTCCTCTAAACTCTGTTTGCGTAAATAATCCAGGAGCATACACTTGCACCTGTGTTAATGGAACAGTATTTGACCCACACAGTAACAACTGCAGATTACCAGGAGATTGTAATTCTGATGACGATTGTTCTGAAAAAACTAAATGTTTTAATAACCAATGCATTAATCCATGTGAAAAGTTTTCTCCTTGTGGTGAAAATGCCTTATGTGAAGTCATAAAACATAGGCCCGTTTGTGAATGTCCATCAGACAGCCAAGGCGATCCTTATAAAGTTTGCATTAAATTTCAATGCACCAAAGACACTGATTGTGCTTCGGATGAAGCTTGTGTTACAAATAAATGTAAAAATTCATGCACTATACCTCGTGCCTGCGGGAGGAATGCCGATTGCCTTTCCAGAAATCATATTGGTCAATGTTCCTGCTCGCCAGGATTCACAGGCGACCCCGTTCTCGGTTGTGTCCCTATACAATACTGTGTAGACGACAGTACCTGTTCTTCTGGTACGCACTGTATTGACAATTTGTGTGCTGGTGAGAACATTTTTTTTACTATCTTTTTCGTTTTACTTATGACTATAATGTAAATTTGTACTTTTATATTTATATTATTGTTTTAGGTGTGTGTAAAAACTCCCGAGATTGCCTTAATAATCAGGCGTGTATTCAAGGAACGTGTAGACTTACTTGCAATTCGAATAGCACCTGTCCAGACTTTCAGTTCTGTTTAAATAGTATTTGTACAAAAGAAATTCAATGTACCTCCGACAGGGATTGTGGGGAAGAAGAGCAATGCACTATTGGAAGAAACAAAATCCCCCAATGTGTAAACGTATGCGATAAACATCCCTGCGGTAGACAGGCTATCTGTTCTGGCAAAGCTCACAAATCAACATGCTCGTGCAAACCGGGATATTTTGGCAACCCTTTACAAAGCTGTAAGAAAAAGGAATGCGACAGTGACTCCGATTGCAGCGATGACAAATTGTGTGACAATAGTATGTGTAAAATAGCGTGTTTGATTGGAAACAACTGTGGCGATAATTCTATATGTTCTTCAGAAAAACATAAACATGTCTGTTATTGTCAACCCGGATATACCGGGGATCCAATACAAGGTTGTGTTGAAATAAATTGGTGCGCTTCTAATCCTTGCGGTAACGGAGCGGAATGTAAAAACACAAGAAACCGTGCCCAGTGTACTTGTCCAGCGGGAATGATAGGCGATCCTTATGAAGACGGTTGTCGCAAAGCGCAAGAATGCCGTTTTAATAGGGATTGCCCGGTAGTCGCTCGATGCACAGTAGTAGACGGCATCAGAAAATGTACAGGTAACTATTAATCGTAATTTTTTATAACTCTAAAGAGTAAACTCTTTGATTTTTAACCATTGTGATACATAGTTTACGGATTTCCTAACTGAATTCTGTTAATACTAGATGCTTGCGAGAATATAAGGTGTGGACCAAATGCGGAATGTATTTCTGCGAGACATAATGGACAATGTAAATGCAAGGCTGGTTTTATTGGAAACGCTGTAGGTGACAAAGGATGTCGTTTACGCGAAATCACATGCTCAAGTAAATCAGATTGCCCTGAAGATAAATATTGTAATAAAGGAATTTGTAAAGGTATGTATGTACATATATAAGAATATCAACTAGAATTTTAATAAATTAGAATTCGAGTGAAATTACAATAACACTACAATATTAATTTACAAATAATAAGTATCAATATTTGTGATGACGATGACTTGATATGCTTAAATACAATCCTGCCATGTGTTTCGTATGATTAATGTGAAAATTTAGATCAAAAAATTAATCATGTCCCTGAACACATAATTGATCAAGTAACCTTATCCTTACATATTATAGAACAAACAAAGTCGTCCGCCGCGTGTGTCTGTCTGTTCGCGATAAACTCAAAAACTACTGCACTGATTTTCATGCTGTTTTCACCAATGGATAGAGTGGTTCTCGAGGAAGGTTTTAGTAAATAATTTTCAAAGCGGGCGAAGTCGCGGGCACCAGCTATTAAAGTATATTTAACTAGCAAGTAAACTTGGCTCTTTCGATAAGTGACATCCTTTGTGTAGTTTAGAAGAAGTCAGAGACGGACAGCAACTTTGTTTTATACTATTTGTTATTAATTATTAAAGATATTTCAGAAAAGCTTTGAATTTGAAAGAGTACATGAGAATCAGAGTTCATTTAATATTTAAAGATAGATATATATTATGTAGTTAGATTTCATAATTAATAGTGAGTTAGATTAAACTGGCAAGACACAATGTTTTCTTTTGTCGTAAAATTAAATAAATGTTCCCTTTCAGATTTATGTATTATTGACGAAGAGTGTGAATCGTCACAAAAATGTCAGAGCGGACAATGTATTAATCCATGTCAGACGGAAAAAGCTTGTGGGCTGAACGCTTTGTGCCGCACTGAAAATCATGTGGTGCAGTGTAGTTGCCCTTATGACTTTACCGGCAATCAGGACGTAGAGTGTGTTAGAAGTACGTGGCGATCATTATTATTTTTCCACAACTTTAAACATTACTGATTTTGAGTCAGAATTTTTGGACCAATATAATATAGGTATATGCAATAATGAGGAAATGTTTACTATTTTAGTGCCAAGGTTGTGTGGAGGTGCTGGTGAATGTCAAAATGGACATATGTGCAGAGATTCAATGTGTTTACCTAAATGTAAGGCGGATGATGAATGCGCATTGAATGAGAAATGTTCTAAAGGCGCTTGCTTATGTTAGTATTAATTGAATGTTTATAATATCTGGTTTATTAAATCGTAAAATTGGTGTATTATTTCAAAGAAATCTTTATTTACAGTAACTTGCCGCGTCGACAACGACTGTTTCCTTAAGCACATATGTCTGTCAAATAGTTGTCAACTTGGATGCAGAGAAGACGAGGATTGTGGGTCGGATATGCTGTGCAAGAATAATTACTGTAGAAATCCTTGCGCTGACGAAATCAACCCGTGTGGTCCGAACGCGTTGTGTTCTGTAATCGAAAGAAAGGCCCTTTGTACTTGTCCTGAAGGTTTGATACCGAATCCGACACCGAATATCGGGTGCGTTAGGGCGCCATCGTTTTCGTGTCGAGTGCATACGGATTGTTCTGGAAGTTGGCGGTGTGAGGACGGCCGTTGCAGACCCGCTTGCTCCCAGGACGGATCTGAGTGTTTACAGGGAGAACGATGCGACGATGGCGTGTGTCGGTATGCTTGCACTACAGACGAACAATGTTCCGACGACGAAGTTTGCGACGGACGATTATGTGTCATGGGATGTCGTTCCGATTCACACTGCCGTAAAGATCTGGCTTGTATAACTGGCCAGTGTTCCGATCCATGCACAGAGCCGGCTATGTGTGGTGCTAATGCTTTGTGCATTACCAAAGAGCATCGGCCCGTTTGTACTTGTCCACCGTCGCTAGTCGGAGATCCGAAGGCTGTGTGTAGAAGGGAGACTTCACTCTGTATCAATAACAACTGCCCCGATGGATTCAGTTGCTACGGAGATACTTGTCATCCATCATGTAGAAGGTAAAAAATGTCAAGTTAGCTCTCAGTTTTCACTTTTATTATTTACCTATGTTAACTAAATATTAATTCTTACAGTGACGTCGTTTGTCTATCTAATGAGAAGTGTATTCGTGGTATATGTAGAATTATATGCAACAGCGATGATGCGTGCAATGAGGATCAAATTTGTGAAAATAGAATTTGTAAACAAGGCTGTCGAAATGATAATGCTTGCAATGAAGATCAAGCTTGCTTAAAAGGACAGTGCAAAGGTAAAGAAAAGTTAATATAAAAATTGGTTAACACCAGTTATCTATCCTTATAATATTTTTTATGCGTACCAGACACCATTTGCAAATTTGTAACAATGGATAGAATCCTGAAAGTCCAAATGGATAGATTAATGATATCCGATGATTAATCCCAAGATTCATTTAAATTAGAATTGGTTTTTACGCCTATACAAATTTACTTCACAAGTAAGTACGCCTAACAACATAGAAACTATATTCTTATATTTTGATTAATGTTCCATCTTTTTACTTTTCTTTTCTAAAATTACGATTTCTCCTGTCAATATTACTCGTAGCTATCAAATCCATGAGTGAATGTTATAAAAAAAAAAACAGTGGCACTCCGGGAGTGCCGACAGAAGTGAAAACTTGAACAATGACGTGTGTATTTTTTGAATCGTCAGGAAATTACATACTTATATACAGAGGTGTCGGTTACACGGTTACAGGTCGCAAGTTCAATGGTTTTTTCCATTTCAAAAATGCCTAACGCGCCTAAAGATGTTTTCACTTCAAAAGTTATATAGTTAAAGATGTTTTCACTTCAAAAGTTATATAGTTAATTTTTATTTCACAGATCCATGTAAAGAAAACGGAATGTGCGGTATATGTTCAGAATGCAAAGTCTTAAATCACCGTGCTCAATGCAGTTGTTCAAGTAATTACACCGGCAACCCACTTGTGGAATGTAAAAGAAAGAGAGTGCAATGTGATGGTTATTGTCCGTGTGACGATAGTGGTTATTGCGTCTCTATGTGTGAAGATAATTCAGCTTGTTCATGTGGGGAAAAATGTTTTAACGGCGGTTGTAGAGCTGTATGTTCAGCAAGAAATAGATGTCCCGAAAGGCAATTATGTGTGCGAGGCGTATGCGTTCCCGGTTGTAATACCGATAGGGATTGTGGAGACGATATGTCGTGTTCCTCAAAACAGTGTACACCAGCCTGTAGGGAAAACTCTTGTGGCAAAGAAGCCGTATGTTTAGCTAGTAAACATCGCGCTATTTGCAGCTGCCCTAGTGGTTTTTCTGGAGACCCTACAAAAGAATGTAAATCTTACGAGTGCTTACGTAATGAGGACTGCGGGACTGATGAAGAGTGTATAGAGACTGGTAAATGTAGAAATGTCTGTTTAGGAGCCTGTGGCGTTAATGCTATTTGCCGACCCGTAAATAGAAAGCCGCAGTGTTCATGCCCACCGGATTACGTAGGGAATCCAACTGTGGAATGTTCTAAACCACCAGCAGGTGGCTGTTTAAGAAATCCTTGTGGAATTAATGCTCGTTGTCGGGATCTGGAAGAAGGAAGCTACGAGTGTACATGCCCACCGAATTGTGCTGGAAACCCTCAAAGGCAATGCTTTTGTGGCTCAATGGAACCCTGCGCTTATAAATCTTGCGGCACTAATGCTCAGTGCCGTATAGGTCGTAATGGGGAAGCGCAGTGTTTCTGTCCACGTAACTATCCTAACGGCGATCCGAATATAGAATGTACGTAACTCTTTTTATGTTTCTTCGTTTTATTTACGATTAAATTCTAAAAGAAACCGCTAAGGTTTCTGTTTGGTTTTTATCTTCAAGTAATGAGTAATTTGCGTGCAGGTGCTGTCGAAGCCAGTGTGGTTGATTGTCGAACTACAGGTTGCGGAATTAATGGCGACTGTTTGAGAGAGGGAGCAGAATTTGTATGTCGTTGCATTCCTGGTACGGAGGGACAAGCTGATATCGAGTGTCACCCCAGTGAGTATACATTGATAACTCGCCTTCCATACATATCCACCACATTCACATGTAAAAATGCACACGAAGTTTTCACCTTAACTTTGTAGGAATTATTACAAACACTTGGACAAAGAAGTTAATGTGTCACCTATGAGTACTCGAGTAGTTGGAGTACCTTTAGCTAACTTAAGTCAATCATAACCTGGACTTGTAATTATAGAATTTAAATCCTTCATATAAATATTCTTATTTTACATAATTTAGTATAGAAAACTGGGTGCCAGGAAATATATATCCCCATCTATAATCTGCATTATATCAAGAAGATATTTAGTTTTATGTACAAATTTTTCTCAAAATAAACACCCTTCGGGATCCTAAAGTAACGAAAACACGAGTAACATATTATGACATTATGTACACCTACATAATGTTTCCTATGTACATACCTATCTCAATTTGTATGTTTAATGTTGACATGTTAGTGGAAGCATTCTCACCGTTCGTGCTTGAATTGATCAAACAATCGGTTACATTTAATTCGGCTTCATGTACATATCGCTTGTATTATTCTCGTTATATATTCTTGTTCATGAACTATCAGTTTAAAAAAGCATGCACTGTCTCGTGAGAAAGTTTCCTCTTCGCGGCTGAAGGTACCGCTCTCTCGACTTTGCTTTCTTCTTTCACCCTTTCCTAGGTATCGAATGTACGAGCGATAAGGAGTGTCCCGTGGACAAGGCTTGCCTTAGCCTGCGATGCGTAGACCCCTGTACAGTGCGTGGCGTTTGCGGTGAAGACGCCCTCTGCGTGCCCTTAATGCATCGCGCTCACTGCCACTGTCCGCAGTGTTACGTGGGGCAACCGCGGGTGGCGTGCCGTCCGGACAACACATGCAGAGCGGCTGCCGACCAAAACTTCACATTCACCTGCTCCGCCACTAAGCCTTGCCCGCCTAAACTGGCATGCAACCTCGCTACCAATGAGTGCGACAACCCTTGTCTGGGTTATCAAAACTGTAGAAGAAATCAGAAATGTGAAGTTCGGGATCATAAGCCCGTGTGCGTTTGCCGCAACGGATTTGCTTTGAACGAGAAAGGCGAATTGACTTGTGCACCTGAAAACGCAGAATGTACAAGAGACGAACAATGTCCTTCCAATGCAGCGTGTCGTAATTCCAAATGTGTAAATCCATGCTTAGCTTCAAGAGAATCAATATGTTCAAAGGGAAAGCAATGCGAAGTGGTGGAACATCGCGCATTGTGCGTTTGTGTAGAAGATTGTCATCCAAGTGCATCGATTTGTCTAAGAGATAACGGATGCCCAAACAATTTGGCGTGTAAAGATTTCCAATGCAAGGACCCATGCAAAGGAGCCTGTGGAGGCGCTCCATGTTCAGTCGAAGACCATCATCCGGTATGCAAGTTTTGTCCTAATGGATTTGCACATGATGAAAAACATGGCTGCATTAAAGGTAATTACACGGCAACACGACTTGAATATTTGTTGTATATTGACTTAGAATTTTTAGCGTCTCATATGAATCTTAATGATCTTTTTTCTTCATATTGCAGGAAATGTTGATATTTTCTACTTTATGATTTCATGCAGTTCTTTCTTTATCTTTGTCTTTTCTAGCATGTTCATACACGTATGTTATCTTATTCCACAGTTGAATTTCTTCTGCATCAGGTAGCTCTTTTAGCATGTGTTTATTTGTGTACATAATATTCGTTTTGACCGAATCTAACTCTCACTTAAACATGGTGTTGGGCGTTGCATAACTTGCTTGCTTTAACTATTTTTCAAAGCTTACAGTACTGCATTGCAACAAACTGCCACGAGACAGAGTTTGCAAAAATTATCTTCAATGCCTATATTTTGTAACTAAATTATTATGTACTTATATTATATAACTGTTTAGTACATAATTATTTATTCATGTTTTGTGCATTGTTTGTGGTTTTCGTAGCATTGATTATTATTATGTTTAATTTATGTAATTTAGTGTTTGGCCGTGGATGCTGCGAAAACCTATTGTGTATGTATGTGTAGTAGTATAGCTTACGAATTTATTGTATGGTTTATCTAAGTATGCATAGTAATTCATGAAATATTATCGTAGATGTGAAAGGGTTTTTCAAGTGATTTCATATATCTATATTTTCTGTGATTATCTAATTGCTGTCTTAACTTGCAAGTTTCCTTAGATGTCTTCAAACAACTCAATTGCTTAAAGAGATTTTTTTTTTCAATAATTTAATCAGTATCAGTTTTTAAATAACTTATAATCAAAATACAGTTAATATATACGTTTTGATGGGTACTGTAGTTTGCAAATTATACTTTGTTGTGCACAGCCGTGGAGTGTAGCGCTCACGAACAATGCTCTCCATCACTGGCTTGCGTGCGCGGGCGCTGCGCAGATCCATGCGCGCATGGTGGTCCGTGTGCACCCGCCCAACGCTGTACAGTCGATAACCACCAGCCTATTTGTTCTACAGGTAAACTCACGATGATATTACTTAATAAGTACTACTGCATTTGTTTCCATTAGCCATTGTTTAGTGTAAACTAATTAATTTCATTCCTCATGTTTTCTAAATAATTCATGAATTATAATGATTTCGATAGATAACGAAAAGCTACTGAATATTCTTTGTGTATCATGGAATTGTCGAATAATAACGTTGAGTTGACGAGCACGTTGGATGAGTGGTTGGGGTGCTTGCCTTAACGCTCTGTTCCAGGGTTCCCGGGTTCGATTCCCGACATGTGCTGTTATGTTTCGGTGAGTGAGTAAGGGTGGAAGCCCATTTCCCTATCCTTAATCTTTTTGTAGTCGGCAACGCACTTACAGCATATGTTGCGTTGCTTGTGTTATAGGCGACGATAGCCACCTACCATCGAGTGAACCTTTAGCTTGTCTGCCGACCTTAATATAAAAAAGAAAAGAAAGATTGTGCAAATGATTATTATGTAAATATAATGTTAGTTTCAGTGTGCCAATGCAAAACGTCATCAGAATGCCCCGGATATCCAAGTACCAAGTGCGATGGTTGCAATTGCATTCGAGGTACAATTCAATTTATTTTATTTTATGTATTAAGCTTACAAACCATATAAATAAATTATAAACATTTTCCAAAATGAACCTTTTGTTTGTAATATATGTATTTTAGGCGATAAAGTAACACCAACCACGAATTGTGCACACTGTCGACCTGGAGTTCCTTGTGATCCATTCTCAGGCGCTTGCATGGAAAGTGAGTGTTATTTTTAATTTATTATGCACATTCTATAATGCTAATTAATTAATTATTTTAACTATGCTAATTTACGTGTCATAGCTCTATATATGTTGTAATATAATCATGACAAAATATTACAGGACATTTCATCAATATTCCACTTTAGATTCATATAAATAATATTGTTAGACAACGATAGCGTATTGCGGACTCCTAAAATAACGCTAGCAAGTCTGCGGCTGTTACTATACATTTGAATAGCAAGACTAACTCCAGATGAACTGGTTTTTGCTATCAACTCAACGTACCATTTGTCCGATAAAACGCCACAAAATACTGGTCATGGTATATCTCGCTCGGCAGACCCGGCAACTGATGACAGAAATTATCGTGTGCGACGATGACTTTATTTCGCTGAATATTGTGGGAACGTAGAATGTGCGGCATGGTAATATGTACTTACTTAGTACAGATTAAATGCACTGTGGTGACTTGTGTTTAACCTTATTTGTGGATGCAAAACGTAAAAAAAAAATTGAATTAATAAATTTGAATAAATTTTGAAATATTGAATTTTAAGATGCCACTTTAAGCCTAAACACGTCACGTATCTTATTCCTATTTGCTTCCAAATGTTTTTTTTTTCTTTCGTCTATTTTTCTCATATATCTCTTTTGTATAATGGCATGAATTTTATACTTTCTTCTTAAATCTTATTATCTGCATGTATAAGTCTGCTGTTTATTATGGGTGTGTGGACATTTTTTGCAATTTTTAGATATTTTTTTAACTTGAAACAATAATTACTAAATAAGTTTGTTCTACATTCCTATTAACAGATGACCGTCCCAAAATTGTCCCACTAACAGAAAAGCACTTCGATACTACCACAGCAGCTACGACATTGGATAATGAAGTGAATACCATAACTGACTCAACTTTCTTAACTAACTCTCAAGTTTATTACACTGATAAGGATAGTGAATCTGACTCGACTTATATCGACTTATCGTCACCCAGTCCAATTGGTTCCACTATCATCGATAAACATAGCGAAACAAGCACTAAGGTTACGATAACCACAGATAATGTTGCGTTGCAACCAGTAACTGAAATTAAAATTACTAACACAAATGTTCCTAGTGCTGGAAATAATTTGGATACAAAATCTATAACCGATAGTACCTTTACCCCAACAGTCAATGGTTATGAAGTCACAACTGGAATGCCTTCTGAAATTGAAAAAATTAATACTGAGAGTACGACAGAAGAAGCAAAAGCGACTGTTACAGTACCAGATAGTATTTCTACATTAACATCGTTTTCGACGCGATATTATACTACTAAAATACCTACAAACACTGCTACGTACAGTGAGTCTTCTTCTTCAGAACTATTAACGCAGCCTATGATAAGTAATGAACCAACGGAAAATATCTCGAAATCAAGTACACCAGAGTATCCTTTTCCCAATACTGCTTCGTACAGTGACTCTTCTATAGAGCTCGCAACGCAGTCTAGGATAAGTAATGAACCAACGGAAAAGACTTCAAAATCCACTACACCAGAGTTTCTTTCCACAAACACCGCTACGAATACTGACTCTTCTACAGAGCTATTAACGCAGTCTGTGATAAGTAATGAACTAACGGAAAAGACCTCGAAATCAAATACACCAGAATATCCTTCTACAAATACTGCTTCTTATAGTGACTCTTCTATGGAGCTCGCAACGCAGTCTAGGATAAGTAATGAACCAACGGAAAAGACTCCAAAATCCGCTACACCAGAGTTTCTTTCCACAAACACCGCTACAAATACTGACTCTTCTACAGAGCTATTTACGCAGTCTGTGATAAGTAATGAACTAACAGAAAAGACCTCGAAATCAACTACACCAGAATATCCTTCTACAAATACTGCTTCTTATAGTGACTCTTCTATAGAGCTCGCAACGCAGTCTAGGATAAGTAATGAACCAACGGAAAAGACTTCAAAATCCACTACACCAGAGTTTCTTTCCACAAACATCGCTACGAATATTGACTCTTCTACAGAGCTATTTACGCAGTCTGTGATAAGTAATGAACTAACGGAAAAGACCTCGAAATCAACTACACCAGAATATCCTTCTACAAATACTGCTTCTTATAGTGACTCTTCTATAGAGCTCGCAACGCAGTCTGGTATAAGTAATGAACCAACGGAAAATACTTCAAAATCCACTACACCAGAGTTTCTTTCCACAAACACCGCTACGAATACTGACTCTTCTACAGAGCTATTTACGCAGTCTGTGATAAGTAATGAACTAACGGAAAAGACTTCGAAATCAACTACACCAGAATATCCTTTTACAAATACTGCTTCTTATAGTGACTCTTCTATAGAGCTCGCAACGCAGTCTAGGATAAGTAAGGAACCAACGGAAATGACTTCAAAATCGACTACACCAGAGATTTCTTCTGAAAACACCGCTATTTATAATGACTCTTCTATAGAGCTCGTAACCCAGTCTAGGATAAGTAATGAACCAACTGAAAAAACTTCAAAATTAACTACCCCAGAGTTATCTTCCACAAACACCGCTACGTATACTGACTCTTCTACAGAGCTTGTAACGCCGTTAAAGATAAGTAATGAACCACCAGAAAAGACTTCGAAATACACTACACCAGAATATTTTTCTACACATACTGCTACGTATAGTGAATCTTCTTTTACAGAGCTATTAACGCAGTCTATGATAAGTAATGAACCAACGGAAAAGACTTCAAAATCCACTACACGAGAGTTTCTTTCCACAAAAACCGCTACGAATACTGACTCTTCTACAGAGCTATTAACGCAGTCTATGATAAGTAATGAACCAACGGGAAAGACCTCGAAATCAACTACACCAGAGTATCCTTCTACAAATACTGCTTCGTATAGTGACTCTTCTATAGAGCTCGCAACGCAGTCAAGGATAAGTAATGAACCAACGGAAAAGACTTCAAAATCCACTACACCAGAGTTTTCGTCTGCAAACACCGCTACGTATAATGAGTCTTCATCTACAGAGCCATTAACGCAGTCTATGATAAGTAATGAACCAACGGAAAAGACCTTGAAATCAACTACACCAGAAAATACTTCGAAATCAACTATGCCAGAGTTTTCTTCTGCAAATACTGTTACAAATAGTACAAATAGTGACTCTTCTTCTACAGAACAATTATCGCAGTCTATGATAAGTAATGAACCAACGGAATCAACTACACCAGAGTTTTCTTCTAAAAACACTGTTATATATAATGACTCTTCCAAAGAGCTCGTAACGCATTTTATAACAAATAATAATGAAGTTACAGAAAAGTCTTCGACATTAACCACACTAGAGGTTTCTTCTACGACATATTCTTCGCAAATTAATACTAAAACTGTTCTTTCAATAATGGAATATAAGAATAATAAAGAAAACACTTCAAATTCTGACGAGTTGATCCAAAGTAGTAGCACAATACATGTTGAAAGTACAAAAAAGCCGTTTATGGTACCAACAAAAACTACTGGATCATCACCACTACTAATAGAAAATAAAAATACCAAAACCCCAGAACACCAAAGACAATTAAATAACAATTACACAGAATTAGACCAATTTGGTAATAACCATAACAAGTTCACTAAAACAACAATAACACCATCAACGTCCGATTTTTTGTCGTATATGGACAGTTCTATCAAACAAAATTTATGGAATTCCACATCCACGTCGACAGCAACAACTGCACAAAGCCTTACTGAGAAAACTATTAATCAAAATAATTCTGATCAAAATGAATTCACTCAAGTTTTTGCATCGAGAACAGAAGGACCTAATACTAATGACTTTAGTGTAACATCTTACTCAACAAAAGTAACAGACAATGAAAATACAGAAATTTCATCAACTGCACCTACGCTTGAAGAGAGTACAATTTTTTATAAACATACAAGTACAAGAAAACCAACATTACCTGATTATTTTACATCAACGTTAAGTGATCAGAACACAATCAAGGTTAATACCGAAGTTACCTACTCGACAAAACATTCTACAACTGACTCAAATACAACTGAAATGCCTTTAGAGTCCAATTATTCTGATGGTACAACTACAGCTAATTCAGACTTTGAAGGTTTAAATAATTTGGAATCCACATTAGAAGATACAAAAAAAGTTACCACACTTAAAATATCAGACACAGTTCCTTCTCTTGCTAGTGTAACACAAAACGAATGGGAAAGTAAACAACCAGAGACTTTGAAAGATCTAGAAAAAGTCACTATAGAACCAACAACGTCTATGACATCTTCATCGTTAATTGTAACAGAAAACAGCAGTACTTTGAAACCTTTAAATAGGACCGCAAATACAGAAGAGCAACTTACAACACTTGTAAATCAATGGAATGAAAAAAATCCTGTTACCTCCATTTTGGAATTTTCAACTAAAAGTGACGATAAAAGCGAGACAGCAGAATCATTTAGTATTTCGTCTAAAACTACTGAATCAACTAACTTAAAGACAACCTCTGACAAAGAAATTTCAATTGGCGATTTCTATACAACAGAGTCATCAATTATGTATTCCAACACACCAGTTATATTCGAAACTACTAAATCTATATCTTCGACACAAGATACTTTCACAAAAACTACTACTTTACCTGATCAAATAAATAAAAGTAGCCACAAAACCACTGAAAATGGTGAATTTATGACAGACAAAAGTACAGGAACAGTTTTTTCAACACAAAGTTATGATAATACTGATTCAAAAACTTCCGAAAAACCACTTATTTCGGAGACTCAAAATTCACATGAATATTCCTTAACGACTGCAATGTTGACTTCCGAGTTATCACAACAGGAAACGACTGATTTAAAAAATACTATGATGGATGTAGATGAGACCCTCGAGGTATCGACTAAGCCAATTTCACAAGAAACCTCTACAATTAGTTACACAGATGCTATTGGAATGCACACAATATCACAGTCTAATCACGACCAAGAATTTACGGAAGTATACACTGTAAGTGATCATATTACATTACCTGACACAACTGAGGGACAAAATATTTTAAACCAGTCAACAAATACGAAATCAACGGAAATTTTTGAAAATACATTTGATACTTTTAAATCAACTACAAAATTATTTGATGAAACAGAATATACTCTTAATGATCATATTATTAATAATACACTAACTACGCCTGCTACAAAGACTCAGAACTTACAAACTGAAAATTTGTATACAAATAAAATTAATATTCATACCACGCCCATAACAAGTACCAATAATATTAAACAAACAACGCAAAAATCAACCCAAGAAACTTCAAATACTGAAGATCTTCACACAAACGAAATGCATTCTAATACAATAGCTTTCGAAAATATTACTAATTTTGAGCAGGTGACAGATACCTTAACAACTGCAGTAACAACTGATGCATTACATATTAATGAAATAGATATAAAAACAATGCCATTTATAAATACAACAACGTATTTTGAACAAACCACTCAGAAATTAACTCAAGCGACTTTAAAAACTGAATATCTTTATACAAATAAAATTAATACTGATAGTACACATTTCCCAAGTACTGTGACAGAACAAATTAATGATGAAAAGGATAATCTGGAAACAACTTCATCGACAGCTAATTCTATCGTCACTGAAATCAATACATATTCGGATTTGTCAGAAACCGAGAAAAATAATTTCTTAACCGAGAAAACAGTTGCTGCACATGAAACTACCATTCCTTTAGTCACATTAACAGAAATTATTACGGGTTCGCCATATACATCAACGATAACTACTAAAGATATTCCACCATTAACATCTACGATATTTACACCACAAAAGGTAAGCTCAAGTACAGAGTCACAACACGCATACGAAAAACAACCAACAATAGATACAACAACTGAATGGTCTGATGTAGCCACTACATCGTATAATGTTACCCCACTAGATTTAATGACAACTGATATTTCACCTACTAATTTTAATCTTCCTTCGTCGTTTCATGCTCTTACTACAAAAGACGATGGAGGTTCTAAATCCACTAGTTATAACGAACCTAGTAAAGCAACCACAGAAGAATATGTTTCATCTCCTATAACAACAGATTCATATACTACTACAGACTTAGATAAGAATTACAAATCAACGCAGGATTTAGATTTGTATTCTACAGAATCATCATATTCTACAGCAAGTAGTGATGCGTTAACTACGGATGCGAAAACTGAAGTAGTTGAAGAAGCTCAAAGTCCTAATATAGTTAACTCGACAGAAGATCATTTTACAACCAATTCCACAAACGAAAGTACTAAAACGAGTGTAACTAAAGCTCCTACAACTTTTTCTATGAGCGAAAACGATTCTACAATGTTTAATGTAGAAACGACAATTTCTTGGGCCAATGAACTCTCAAAGACACAAACTACTGAAAGCAAATCATCGACCATTTATAATGCCTACACTAAAGACAATAAAGACTCGATCACTGATAACATACTTACGATTTCAACACTAAGTTCAACTACTTTTAATCAGACCCACACATACCCAGAAGTGAGCACTTCTACGGAATTTTTGTCATCAAGAAGAAAAGATGTGGACATACCAGCTTGGACTGATGCATCTTCTACAACTGACTTGACTACAACAGAGACTAATAAACCGACTACTGACAATTATATCCAATGTAAAATAGACTCTGACTGTGCATCGGACAAAGCCTGCTTGAGCGGAGTATGCCAGAACCCGTGTATGGTGGGGCCAGGACCATGTAAAAAGACTCCATGTAAAGTTGACGACCACGTCGCTGTTTGTGTGTGCGATGATGCCATTGGGAACTACTGTGAGAGAGGTATGCCTTTTTAGGTATGCTCTAAATAATACCAAAATTTATTTTCAAATAACTTAGTAATTGTTTCAATTCGTTTGGAAAGTCTGTTTAAAAATGTACATAATTGATAATGTTTTATCGGACAAATGCGTACTTGAAATTTTAGCGTTACAACTTGTATAATTGTAAATAAACTAATCTTAATCATCCTTTTTTTGTAACATACTAATTTAACATGTAACACACTAGAATCACCTGGGACAGCTAAGAAACCAGAATCCTGTCATTCTGATCGTGACTGTATAGAAACTGAGGCGTGTTTTATGGGGTGGTGTCAAAACCCTTGTGAGTTTGACAATGTCTGTGGTATCGGAGCAAATTGCCACCCAGTTAAGCAGAGGCCGATGTGCTCGTGTCCGGCTGGGTACGATGGAGATCCCGCTGTAAAATGTTCACCCAAAATATGTAAGCCCTAACTGAGACTAATTTTAACTTTTTCTCCCTTTTCGTAAAAGAAAAGCCGTATCAAACAGACAAGTACGAGAATTTGAGAATCTATTTTCAACATTATTTTACAAGAAATTATTTTCAAATTATTTAAGCTTGCTTTACTTTTATGAAAAGGATGTTCAATATTGTTATAATTTTGATTAAATTATAATACCCACATAATACATACATCCAACCATTGATTCGATGTAATAAATATAAAGGTTGTGGTTATAGTAATAGTAGGTGATGTATATAACTAATAATAAAAAAATAACAAATTGTAAAAATTACATTAATTTAAATGACTATACAGTTTAATTAAAATTGCCTGGCACTTTGACACGTAATGAGTAAGTAAGTTATACATAAAAAAATTACTGATTTATTGTTCATATTTGACGCACTTTAGTCTAAAGTCGAGACTGTATAATACATGCGATCTTTTACATTTTACTCAGCTGGTTGCACTCGAAATGAAGACTGTCCTTTGACTGAGGCTTGTATAAACAATGCATGTCAACCACCATGTGCTATACACAATCCATGCGCACCCAATGCTGTCTGTATAAACACGAATCATGGCTCGGACTGTAGTTGCGCCGAAGGTTATCAAGGCAACGGATACGTGGGCTGTGTGCCTGGTAAGTAAATTCTTCATTAAAATGCGCGCGAACTCCATGGAGAACCGAAAGTTCACATCAAAAACTAAGTAGGTATTCTAAAATTTATTTTGTGTTTCGAAATTTTTTTACACATTAAAATGTAATAAAATTGTAATGGACCGATTTTAAAAATGCTTTCACCTTTAGAAAGCTACGTTATCAGCGAGTTATTACATAGGCTATATTATATAAAGTTAGGGCGAAGTCGCGTGCAACAGGTAGTAATAAAGCTATTTTAGGTACCTACTGTCGAGTGAAAAAAGAACATATTTTTTACGGCTTCACGGAGCAAGCGCGTCAATGCAATGAATTTTCTTTTGTCAGAATAGATTTATTAACAGTAATTTTATTCCCAGTACATCCAACTCACTCAGTATGCCAATACAATGAGGATTGTCCGCCAGAGCTTCTGTGCGATAGGTTAAACCGTGTGTGCATTAGCCCATGCACCACTGACAAATGCGGCGAGAACGCTGAGTGCATACCTTTCAATCACGGCATCCAATGTAAATGTTATGCTGGTTACACGGGAAATGCATATCTGGAGTGTTTCCAAGGTAATCACATAAATTATTTTGAATCGTAGCATAATAGTTCCAGAAATAGACATTTAGAATATTATAACACATTAAATTTATACCTATTATCTATACTTACTTACTAATATTAAAAAGAGAAAAGATTTGTATTTTTGTTTGTAAAGAATAAACTCAAAAACTACTGGACCGATTTAAAAAGGTCTTTCACCTATAGATAGCTACATTATCAGCGAGTAACATTTAATTTATATATTAATTAACAGCGGCTATATTTTATAAAGTTACGCGGATGAAGTCGCGTGCAACAGCCAGTGTGTTATATTTTTCATTTTCCAACGCGGACGAGGTCGCGTGCCAGCTAATTATATTAATTTCTTTTGTGTTTTTAAATTTCATGTAAAAATACAAAAACTGTATAATTAGTTTGATTTTAAATGCTATTTAAATGGTCATTTTTAGTGCAAGGATGTAGATCCGATAATGAATGCGCCAATTCCGAAGCATGTATAAACGGCAAATGTGATTCGCCGTGTCGATGCGGTCCGAATGCAGTGTGTGAAGTGCTGAACCATCGTGCCTCTTGCAAGTGCCTGCCGGGTTACACAGGTAACCCTACACAAAGTTGTGATCCTCCAATAAATCCATGTGTTCCAAATCCATGTGGTGTCAACGCGTTATGTGAAATAGACAACGGAAATCCAATATGTTTTTGCCCCAAAGGTCTGACTGGAAATCCGTTCAAAAATTGCAGTGAGTACTTTTCATCTGAGTTAGTTACATAATTTTAAAATTCTTGTATCTAACAATTGGAATCTGTCTTGTTTCAGTACCTGAAGGGAATGAATGCGAACCTAATCCATGTGGTCCATATTCGGGATGTAGACTAATAGACAATAAACCAGCTTGCTTTTGCTTGCCGAATTACGAAGGAAATCCACCTAGATTGCCTTGTAGAATTCCAAATTATCCATGCGTCCCTACTCCGTGTGGTCCAAATACACAATGCACTGTTCTGTCAAATGGATTACACAAATGTACATGTCTACAGGGATACGTTGAAAGTCCAAATACAGTTAGAGGTTGTATTGAAGCCCGAAATCCTTGTGAGCCGAATACATGCGGTCTTGGAGCTCGTTGTGATCCTAACAGAACACCACCGTGTTATTGTCCCGAAAATACATTTGGAAATCCTTATAAATCCTGTGACACAAAAATGTACTTACCACCAGTTTTATGCCAACCCGGGCCATGTGGTCCAAACGCGGATTGTTACGTAAGCGGGAACATGGAAATGTGTTTCTGTAAACACGGTTTTAGTGGACATCCTTATACAGCTACTGGATGCCAACCTCATCGAAATCTATGTGTTCCTAGTCCGTGTGGTCCACAAGCTATTTGTAGCGTAAACTACGACAAACAAGTGTCTTGTAGATGTGCTGAAGGAACCACCGGAGATCCATATGGTATTAGCGGTTGCCATTCCAGAGAATGCGAGGTCGACGATGAATGTTCTCTAGACAAGGCCTGTATTGGTTACACCTGTCGCGATCCTTGTCCTGGAGCCTGTGGATTAAACGCGTATTGCCACGTAGAAGCACATCGACCAGTATGTACATGTGAACACGGTTTGGCAGGAAATCCTCTAATCTGTTGCTTACCGGTTGAAGATTCAAAACACAACATTAGACCATGCAACAAAGTACAATGCGGTATAAATGCTATATGTCAAGATGTAGGAGATGAAGCTCTGTGTTCCTGCCCACCTGACTTCTTTGGAGATCCAACTATAGAGTGTAAACCTGAGTGCGTAATGAATTCAGAATGTCCGTCTACTCAAGCATGTATCAATAAGAAGTGTGTAGATCCTTGTTCATTCGATAATCTCTGTGGAATTAATGCAGTATGCTTATGTTCAGAACATACAGTCTCATGTTTATGTCCCGAAGGGTATATAGGTGATCCATTGGTTCAGTGTATCTACAGGCGTAAGTATCTTTTTCACTATACATGTATTTATTTATTCATTAAAGTAATCTGACATCTGGTCAAAGAATTAAGTTTATGCAAACAATTTCATTAGAAAATTAACCTTATTGTTTTCTGTACGTATTTGTAAAGTGTTTGTTTTATTTTCAGCAATTATCATAACACCAGACAACACGACCGTACAACCATGTTCTCCGAATCCTTGTGATCCTAATGCTCCATGCGATACATATGGGAACCAATTTGCCATTTGCGATGTTTGTGTGGGCACTGATCTCACTAATAATCAAGCTTGCAGACCAGAGTGTGTTATAAATTCTGATTGCTCCTTTGACAAAAGTTGTTTGAGAAATAAATGTGTAAATCCATGTCCAGGATCTTGTGGGGTCAACGCCTTATGCTCAGTTTATCAACATGACCCTATTTGTCGCTGTTTAGATGGTTATGAAGGAAATCCATATGAACATTGTAAAAGTTCTGTAAACCGTAAGTAGTCAATTAGCATGTTTCTTACTTTCTTCGTGTAAAATTTTTATTTTTATCTGTTAACATCTTAATTTTTCGTTGCAGCTATTCCAGAAACATGCGACAACGTTATATGTGGACCGAATGCCAGATGTCAAGAATTAAACGGTGCCTTCACCTGCCAATGCTTACCCAATTTTTATGGCAATCCCTACATTTCATGTCGTCCTGAATGCGTCGTAAACAGCGACTGTTCTCCAAAATTGGCTTGTCTTAACAATAAGTGTGAGAATCCGTGTAACAATGTCTGCGGCATTGGAGCACTTTGTGAAACAGTTAATCACCACGCTGTATGTTACTGTTCACCCGGACATTCTGGTGATCCTTATATAAGATGTCAACTCACTCCTATAGCACCCCCAACACCATTATCTATTTGCGATCCTTCGCCCTGCGGACCTTACAGTCGCTGTCTCGTATCACCTTCTGGTTTTGCAGTATGCTCGTGCTTGCCAGGTTATAGGGGAGTGGCACCAATGTGTCAACCTGAATGTGTTAGTAATTCAGATTGTCCGCAAATAGAAACTTGCATAAATCAAAAGTGCGTCAATCCCTGCCAAGGTAGTTGTGGAGTCGGAGCCAAATGTAATGTCATCAATCATAATCCAATATGTAGCTGCGGTGCTGATGAAACAGGAGATCCTTTTGTTGCGTGCGCAAAGGCTATTGAACACGGACATCATATTCCCGATAAAAATCCATGCGTCCCTTCACCCTGTGGACCTAATTCTGTGTGTGAATTAAAATCTAATCATCCGGTGTGCTCTTGTCGCCCCAATTATTCAGGGACCCCTCCATACTGTCGGCCAGAGTGCGTAATTAGTCAAGAATGTCCGTCACATCAAGCCTGCATTAATGAAAAATGTGCGGATCCATGCATAGGGGCTTGTGGAAATAATGCTAAATGTGATGTTATCAATCATACTCCTTTGTGTAGTTGTCATGAAGGATACAAAGGCGACGCTTTTGTTGGTTGCATCGTAATCGATAAAGATGATTTCTCGCCTTGTAATCCGTCTCCATGCGGAGATAACACAGTGTGCACGGTTACAAATAATGTTGCACGTTGTTCCTGTATTCCGCCAAATATTGGAAATCCATATGCAGGTGGCTGCCGTCCTGAATGTACTTTGAATTCAGATTGTCCTAACCATTTGGCTTGTTTATCGAATCATTGTCGAGACCCATGCAAGGATTTATGTGGAGTTAACGCCGAATGTACAGTCACAAATCACGTGCCAGTCTGCACCTGCTTTAAAGGATATGAGGGCGATCCATTCTCATCATGTCGATTACATTTGAAACCACGTAAGTATTTCTTTTATTCGATTTAAAATTAGCCAAAATCCATTCCCAAAATTTTCCTATTGGTATATTATTATTATGGACGGTTGAACCAAGCTCCTTCCGACACCTCCTATTGGAAAAATTATGTGGGAGGCTTTTGTCCAGCAGTGGTAGTCCTACGGCTGAAATGATGATGATAATGAAGATTATTAATCATTTTATTGTAACTGTACATCAACTAAGAGTTTTTCTTCTTCTTATGACGCTGAGCGTATTTTCAAGCAAATAATTTACTTGCTGTACTATAAAAGTTAACTGTGCACCCTAAATTAATGTTATTTTTTATATGTTTAGGTCGGCAGACAGGTTGACGGTCCATTTGATGGAAGGTGGCTACTGTCGCCTATAATACAAGCAATGCAACAGGTGCTGCAAGTGCGCTGCCGATTACAGTAGGATTAAGGATAAGGGATCGGAAAGGGATAGGGAAATAGGCTCTGTCATCCCTTATTACTAATACACCGAAACACAAAAGCACTCGTACTGTTATTTCACGGTGGTATTGTGTGAGGAGGTGGTTACTGCCGCCAGACGTTTTGCCTAAATAATGGCGAATTGCAGTATGCCCTGCCACTACTTAAATATTTTGCATCCACTTAATGTTATATGCACTTAATCGAAATAACCTATTACAAATATTTACTGCAGCGACACCAATCAATCCATGTTCGCCCTCACCGTGTGGACCCCACAGCGAATGCAATGTAGTGGGAGAACGTGCCGCATGCTCCTGCCTCGCAGGCTACCGCGGTGCACCACCCGCCTGCCGCCCCGAATGTTCTGTCAATTCAGATTGCCCAACTCATCGCGCCTGTATCAATCGCAAATGTGCTGACCCCTGTCTGCACAGTTGCGGTCTTGATGCTCGCTGCCACGTTGTATCGCACAACCCCATCTGTACTTGTCCAGACAACTTGCCGGAGGGTGATCCTTTCATAAGATGTTACAGAAAATGTAAGTATACACATCATATATTTTTATATTTTTTATATTAAGGTTGACAGACGGGCTGACGGTCAACTTGATTGTAGGTGGCAACTGTCGCCTATAACACCGCTGTAGGATTAAGAATAGGGGATTGGAAGGGAAGAGGGGAAAAGGGAAGGGAAGGGGGAAAAATGGGCTCTGGGCTCTGACATCCCTTACTCGCTCACTGAAACACAACAGCACACATGCTGTTATTTCACGATGGTCTGTATGGAGGTGTAAGGGGTGGTTACTGCCGCCAGGCAGGCTTCCCAAATGAATGCTTTATTTTCTAAGTTGACCCTGCCGGGTATCAAACCCGGGAACCCTAACCACTCATTCGATGGCCTCGTCACTCCTCGTCATCGTGTTTTGTACCACTTTAAGACGGAAAATTTTACAATTTACAATATTTTAATTTACAATTTACAATATATTTAATTGTTATCTTATTTCCATACAGCATTACCTCCGGCACCGTCCAATCCTTGCTTACCATCACCATGTGGGCCACACTCCACATGTCACAGTGAGAACGGTCGATCAGTTTGCGCGTGTGAACCGGGTACGTTGGGAGCACCACCTGCTTGCCGTCCGATATGCATTATCAACCAAGACTGTCCTCTCTCGCTCGCCTGCCTTTCTGGGACTTGCGTTAACCCATGCGTTGGATCGTGCGGTTTCAACGCAAGGTGTTTTGTGCAGAACCACCAACCCATATGTTCCTGCGACGATGGCTACTCCGGTGATCCATTTGCTGGCTGCAATCCCTTCGAAGGTAAGTTTACACATCTAAACTTTATTTGAATCGAGTTCATATGCATGAAATGAAATTTTATGCCCCCTTCGCATGTTTCAATATCTATTGTAACTATTCTATTATTGGTAGTAGCATGTCTTTGTATGTACGTAAATATATTTCAGCTCCAAAAGATCTACCTAGTCAGCCATGCAATCCATCACCTTGCGGGCCTAATGCAATCTGTCGAGAAAGAAATAATGCAGGTTCATGTACATGTGTTAGCGATTTCTATGGCGATCCGTATCTTGGTTGTCGGCCGGAATGTGTTATGAACACAGACTGTCCGATTGACAGATCCTGTTTTAATAACAAATGCATTGATCCATGTCCTGGTACTTGTGGCCAGAATGCAGAGTGTAGAGTAACATATCACGCACCTTCATGTTACTGCTTATCTGGATATAGTGGAAATCCTCTGCATGCATGCACACCTATTATAAGTAAGATTTCTTTTCTATACTTTATTCTGTTTGATTTCTTTCTTTTTCATTTTACTTTACTATTTTCTACTATTTTTTTACTTTAGCTCTCCCAGAGCCTGCGGACCCTTGTTACCCTTCGCCATGCGGGCCTTACAGTAAATGTCGCGTATTTAACGGTCACGCTGTTTGCACATGTTTGGATAAATGTATTGGTTCTCCGCCTAATTGTCGCCCTGAGTGTATCGTTAGCTCAGACTGTCGACCCGATAAAGCGTGCATTAACCAAAAATGTCAAGATCCGTGCCCCGGTATGTGCGGAATCAACGCTCAATGTCAAGTAGTCAACCACAATCCAATATGCAGTTGTCTAATCGGTTACACTGGTGATCCATTTGTAAGGTGTATCTACAATGAAAGTAAGTTGCAAATAATTCAATGACTTAAGTAATAATAAATGTTTAAAAGAATGTAGCTTATTTTGAAAATATCTCTTTAACAGGGCCAATGGTACCGATAGATGATAATAATTGTATACCCAATCCATGTGGTCCACATTCGCAATGTAAAGAGATCAACGGTCTAGCAGTGTGTACATGTGTTAACAATTACGTTGGGCGTCCACCTAATTGTAGACCTGAATGTGTATTAGACGTTGAATGTCCTGGAAACTTAGCGTGCATATCCGAAAGGTGCAGAGACCCTTGCCCTGGATCTTGTGGCTTCCACGCTACATGTAATGTTGTAAAGCACGTGCCGATTTGCACTTGCGATCAGGGATATACCGGCGATCCTTTCTCGAGCTGTTCTTTGATTACAAGTAAGTTAATTTACATTACGAGACATGACAAAAATTTATTATTCTCATGTAACTTTTAGAACTTTTTTTATATAATTGCGGTTTAAGATTATGACTCTCAGCATTATTTTCTCTTTTTAGTCGAACTTACAGTTGAAAGTCCTTGTGCTCGATCACCATGCGGAGCAAATGCTATTTGCAAAGAGAGACACGGCATTGGATCTTGTTCATGTCTCCCAGACTATTACGGCGATCCTTATGTAGAATGCAGACCTGAGTGTGTATTGAACTCGGATTGTCCTAGAGATCGAGCATGTATAAACAATAAATGCAAAGATCCATGTCCAGGGGTCTGTGGCATGAATGCCGAATGCCGTGTAAATAATCATGCACCATCTTGCGCCTGTCTTCCTGGTTATGAAGGAAATCCATTTTCGTCTTGCTACATAAGTATGTGTTATTTAAGTATGTGATATTACCTAATCCATATTAACGCTGAAATAGGGAGTTAAACGATAATTTATTACAATTTTAGGTGTTATAGAAAACCCAGTGGACCCATGTCTACCGTCACCGTGTGGTCCTTATAGTTTATGTCGTGTGAATAGTGGACACGCTATATGCTCTTGCCAAGAACAATATTTTGGTACACCTCCAAACTGCCGACCAGAATGTATGGTCAGCAGCGAATGTATGCCTAATAAAGCATGTAGCAATCAGAGATGCGTCGATCCATGCGTCGCTGCATGTGGTAATAATGCTAAATGCACAGTCGTCAACCATAATCCTTTATGCAGTTGTCCACAAAATTATATCGGCGATCCATTCGTGAACTGCGCCTATGCGGAGAGTGAGTGTATCAGTTATTACTTAAAAAAAAAATTTGTAACACATAAAACTAATCAACAAATAACGTTAATGTTAGTATACTCATAAGCTAATAACTGTCTAACACAATAAAATTAAACTAAAAGCTTCTCCGGAAAAAATTAAACATAAAAATTGAAGTCTAAAATATTAGGAATTGATTTTAGGACCTGAACTGAAACCAATAGGAAATCCTTGTATTCCTTCACCATGCGGGCCATACTCACAGTGCCGTGTCATTGGAGAAACTCCGGCATGTTCATGCCAACCTGGCTATATCGGCAGAGCCCCTAATTGTCGCCCTGAATGCATATATGACGAAGAATGTCCGAGCAATCTTGCTTGTGTTCGAGAAAAATGTATTAATCCATGCGAAGGTTCATGCGGTTCTAATGCAGAATGCGTTGTTATAAACCACAAAGCAGTATGCCACTGCCGAGAAAGCTATACTGGTGATCCATTTAGTGGGTGCTACTTCATCGGTAAGAGCACGAGAAATTATTATAATTATATAATCTTTATTTCCACAAAAAAAAAAAACTTAAACCATTAATTGTTTTATAGTGACAGTACCAGTAGAAGATGAAACAAATCCTTGTAATCCGTCGCCATGTGGTCCTAACGCAATTTGTAAAGAGAGATATTCGGCTGGATCATGTACTTGTCAACCAGGATACTTTGGAGATCCATATTTAGGTTGTAGACCTGAATGTGTCACTAATAATGATTGTCCAACAGACAAGGCATGCTCCAATAATAAATGTGTAGATCCTTGTCAAGGTGCTTGTGGACAAAACGCTCTTTGTTCGGTAACACATCATAACCCAGTATGTTTATGCATTGAAGGATTTGAAGGAAATCCTATGGCGACATGTCATCCTCAAAGATTACGTTAGTATTTATATTGTACAATTATGGCTTCAAATGTTTTTTCTTTGGTAGTTCAATTATTAAAATTAAAACATTGCGTATGTTAAATTTTAGCATCAGTTCAGGACTTGAATCCCTGCGTCCCATCACCATGTGGGTCATACAGTAACTGTAAAGCAGTAGACGGTCATGGAGTTTGCTCATGTCAGGAGGGATACATTGGCTCACCACCTACATGTAGACCAGAATGCGTAACGAGTACAGATTGCCCACAACATCAGGCTTGTATTAAAATGAAATGCAAAGACCCATGTCCAGAAACTTGTGGTGTCAATGCTCGTTGCCAAGTAATCAATCACAACCCTATTTGTACCTGTAGAGCCGGTTTTACTGGAGATCCGTTCGTTACTTGCCAATTGGAGCAAAGTAAGCGCCTATATTAGTTATAAAAATAAAATGAAATAAATTAAAATACAAAAATGATAAAAAAATAATGTTTCGTTATTCACTTGAATTATTTTTTATATCTAAGTACTTTGTTTCTTCTTGCATGTTCTACTTTTGTATTTTTCTGTTCTATAATCTGTGTTTTTCCACTTATACTTCTTTGTATTTCTTTCTTAGAACCTTTTGAGGGGCCTAAAGGAAATCCATGCGTGCCTTCACCGTGTGGTCCATATTCTCAATGTAAAATAGTTGGAGAAGCGCCTGCATGTTCATGCTTACCCAATTACATTGGTGTTGCACCAAACTGTAGACCGGAATGTTCCATTAGCGCTGAATGTCCCGGTAATCTTGCATGTCACAATGAAAAATGTGTAGATCCATGTCCAGGCTCTTGTGGTTTCAATGCTGAATGCCATGTAGCAAATCATTTACCATTATGCAATTGTATCACGGGATACACTGGAGATCCTTTTAGTGGCTGCTCACAAGTACAATGTAAGTCTAAATCTCTAATAAAAATATTCCCTTAGAACGTTCGCAGTGGACCCCTATAGCAATATGGAATTTAACGAATTTTCAGACACCTCGGAGCCTCCACCTAATCCGTGCAATCCCTCTCCGTGCGGCGCTAATGCTGTGTGCAAAGAGAGAAATGGTATCGGATCTTGTTCATGTTTGCCGGAATATTACGGAGATCCTTACACAGGCTGTCGTCCAGAATGCGTATCTAATTCAGACTGTGATCGCAACAAGGCTTGTTCAAACAATAAATGCAAAGATCCGTGTCCCGGGGCGTGTGGCATTAATGCCGAATGCAGAACAGTGAATCACTCTCCTACGTGCACGTGTCTTACGGGATATTTTGGTAATCCACTAGTCAGATGTGAACTAGAAGGTAAATTTCATTTTTATTCACTTATTATTATGTTATATTATTAACGTACTACAATTAACTATTTATCGTTTTAGGTTAAATGTAAATTTAAATAAATATGGAGGTGAATTATTATAAAGAGAGAAGATTTGTATTTTTGTTTGTAATGAATAAACTCAAAAACTCTGGACCGATTTTAAAAATTCTTTCACTTATAAAAAGCTACATTATCAGCAAGTAACATAGACAATATTTTATAAATACACGTGGACTAAGTCGCGTGCAACAGCTAGTTTTGTATATATTTAGTTAACGCTCATTCTTTAAATCTTGCAGTAATGGACAACAGGGATGACTTAGATCCTTGCAAGCCGTCGCCATGCGGTCCTAATAGTCTTTGTCGGGCTGTCAACGGGCATAGCGTCTGCACATGTGAAAACGGCTACATTGGCACACCACCGTCATGCAGACCTGAATGCATTGTTAGCTCGGAGTGCCCTCAAGACAAAGCTTGTGTTAACAAGAAATGTGTGGATCCATGTCCGAATACGTGCGGCCTTAACGCTCGCTGCCAAGTTATAACTCACAACCCTATCTGCAGTTGCACATTCGGTTTTACTGGAGATCCTTTCACTAAATGTCAACCCGAAATAGGTATTATTATCAGTAGTAATTACACATTTATAAATTAAGAAGAATAATTTTTTCATGATAAAAAAATATAAATAAATTTGTATGACAAATACCTAATTAAGTGTATATTTTAAATTTTAGAAACTCCGAAGGTTGAAAACCCGTGCGTGCCTTCACCTTGTGGACCAAATTCGGAATGTCGAGTCATTGGTGATCAAGCAGCTTGTTCTTGTATGCCGAACTACATTGGCCGTGTACCTAATTGTAGACCAGAGTGTACTATAGACGCAGAGTGTCCTAGTAATGCAGCCTGCATAAACGAGCGCTGCAAAGATCCGTGCCAAGGCGCATGTGGATTGAATGCTCTTTGTTCAATGGTCAATCATCGTGCAATTTGCAGTTGCCAGCAAGGATTTACAGGCGATGCTTCTAATAAATGCATTCAAGTTGTTATATCATGTAAGTTTCTTTATTGCCTATGATAATATCAATCTATTCTTAAATTATATTTATATTTAATCAAACACTTAATTTTTATATTATTTAGCAACGGAAATGACACCAACATCCAGTCCTTGTACTCCATCCCCGTGCGGACCAAATGCAGAATGCAGAGAATACAATGGAGCCGGGGCTTGTGTTTGCTCTGAAGGCTATGAAGGAGATCCTTACAGTACCAAAGGTTGTCGCAGAGAATGTGAAACTAACGATGATTGTGCATATAATTTGGCTTGTACACGCTTCAAATGTATCGATCCTTGTCCAAGAACATGCGGTCAGTTGGCACAATGTACTGTGGAAAACCACGTCCCTGTATGTACTTGTCCTAGGGGGTACACTGGCGATCCATTTTTCCAGTGCAAAGAAATCCCTATATTACGTAAGTTTCTTATTTGTGTATATATAAATTACATATAAACTTGATACTAATTTTATTGTTTAACTATTGAATACTTATCGAATGTGTAAATTGTGAATTCCAGCAACCCCTGTGCAAAATCCATGTGAACCAACGCCTTGCGGACCAAACAGTCAATGCAGACAAGTTAATATGCAGGCAGTATGTTCTTGTCTGCCAAACTATGTGGGCTCACCGCCCTCTTGCCGACCGCAATGTGTGGTAAACAGCGAATGCGATACTTCGAAAGCTTGCATTAACCAGAAATGTGATGATCCTTGTCCCAATACATGCGGACTGCGTGCACATTGTCAAGTGAAAAACCATAATCCTATATGCACTTGCCCAGCGGGAATGACCGGTGACCCATTCACTCAATGCTACGGTGAGTGTGATTATTATTGGACTGTAATTTACTTGTTACTGATTACCTGTGCCTCCCAATGGTTTAGTTATCACCTTAGTTCAAAAATGTTGTCTTTTTTACAAGCTAAGAATTTAGTTAAAAGAAATATTCTAAATTAATTGTAACAAAAGTTTCTTTTTTTGTTATATTTTAGTATAACTTATTACTACAAAACTATTGACTTTGTACAAGGCCTTGAATTTTATAAAATATTGAATTATGATCACAAATGTTACATAATATATTTTCTTATCTTTATAATTAGCAATACCAGCTACGACTGAACGCCCTCCATCTTGCACTCCTTCTCCATGCGGTCCACACTCACGTTGTCAACTATTAGCTAGTGGTCCAGCCTGTACTTGCTTGCCCGGATACGTCGGATCACCGCCATCTTGTCGGCCAGAATGTACCATCAATTCTGAATGTCCAGCCTCACTAGCATGTGTGAGACAGAAATGCGAAGATCCTTGTCCTGGGTCTTGTGGAGTGGATGCTAATTGTCACGTTTTAAATCACGTAGCTGTCTGTGTATGTAATGAAGGGTTTACTGGAGATCCATTTGCAAGATGTTCACCAATTATTGAAGGTATACATTGTTTTTGTAAAGTCATTCGCGATATTATTTTATTTGTTAGTTTATTTATGTCAAAAATCTCAAGTCCATAATTAAAGACCACAACATAATACAAATAACAATAATAAACTATAAAATTACATGCTAGGAACTGTAATTTCCTAGTTCTGGGCATTATTGCAGTCAGTTCTGTTTGCGATAATCCTCAGAATGCCGTTGCGACTGCTATGTATATGAAACATCATCGAAAGAGTTTTCTTTCTTAGGATTGCATAAAACTCATCCGTTTATGCACCCGCAAACATATCAGATACACAGCAGTATCACGGCAGCGCCAACAACACCCTAAATGCATATTCATCCTAAAGCCTAAATAATTCATAAAATATGTGTCATTTTTGTTTCATTTTTGGTTGTTATAGCTACCATTTTCAATTTTAAAAATGAATTGATTGAAATTGTGACAGGTATTTTTATTTTGAGATATTGTTAATTTTAAAATACTAATATTTGATAACTAAGCATTATCGAATATTATATAATATATCGAACTAATTCTATATTTACTAACTCTCCCGAAGCGAAGTTACGGAAAATTGCGGGTACATTATATTCATGTTTTTCAGATCCAACAACTCCAACACCATCAGACCCTTGTAATCCTTCACCATGTGGACCTAACGCGCAGTGTGATAATGGTTTCTGTACATGCCTGCCAGATTATCGTGGAAATCCTTACGAATCATGTAGGCCGGAATGTACTGGAAGCCAAGAATGTCCAAGAGATAAGGCTTGCTTCAGAAATAAATGCCGAGATCCATGTCCAGGTACTTGTGGACAAAACGCTAAATGTGATGTTATCAATCACATTCCTACTTGTTCTTGTATGTCCGAATACACTGGTAATCCATTCACACAGTGTCACAGAATAGAGCACACATCACCTGTACTAATAGATCCGTGCCATCCATCACCATGTGGCCCTAATAGCATTTGCAGGAACACTGATAATACAGCTGTCTGTGCATGCATAGAAGGTTTCGATGGCTCTCCACCATCATGCAGACCTGAATGCGTCGTAAGCTCTGAATGTCCATCAACAAAGGCTTGTATTAATCAGAAATGTATCAATCCATGCATCAACGCTTGCGGTGTATCTGCTCGGTGTGAAGTAATTAATCATAGTCCGATCTGCAGTTGTAACCCAGGGCAGACAGGAGATCCATTCAAGAGTTGTTACGACATTGTAATTCTTCCTGAACCTAAGGATGTGTGTAGTCCTTCCCCTTGTGGCCCAAACTCAGTATGTGTAGAACGAAATGAAAAAGCAAATTGCAGATGTATTGACAATTACGTTGGTCAACCCCCGAATTGCAGACCAGAATGTGTAATAAATCCAGATTGTCCATCAAACCAAGCATGTGTTAGAAACAAGTGTATAGACCCATGCCCTGGCTCATGTGGCGTAGATGCTGAATGCGTCGTAATTAGTCATATGGTTTCTTGCATTTGTCGGGAAAAATATACAGGCAATCCTTTCCTGCAGTGTATACCAGACAGAGGTACGTCATTTGTTGTAGTTATAATTTATTCAAATCATTGAAATTATATATTGTCGAAAAATGTCGATAAAGCCCTTTTTGAAATCTAAATATTTCAATTCATATATTTAATTAATGTTTTCATGGATTTGAATTCAAATAATGCATTGATTTTTCAGATATCCCATCTATAGACATACAACCTTGCAATCCATCACCATGCGGACCTAATGCAATATGCACACAACGAGATGGAGCAGGTGCTTGTTCCTGCTTAGAAGGTTATCAAGGAAACCCATACGAAGGATGTCGTCCGGAATGTGTGCTTAGTTCCGATTGTTCCGCTGATAAAGCATGTGTCAGAAACAAATGTACAGATCCTTGCCCTGGAATTTGTGGAACTAATGCCGAATGCAATGTCATTAATCATGTCCCTACATGTGCATGTATTAAAGGCTATTCCGGGAATCCCTTCATTCAGTGTACTAAAGAAATAATTACAGAAATTCGACCATGTCAACCATCACCATGTGGTCCAAACAGTATTTGCCGAGAAAATGGTGGCTTAGCATCTTGTGAATGCCTTCCCGACTATAGAGGAGCACCTCCTGACTGTAGACCAGAATGCACAGTTAGTAACGAATGTCCGCCAGATCGTGCTTGCCACAGATTAAAGTGTGCCGATCCCTGTCGTGGTACTTGCGGTTTAGGTGCTCACTGCCAGGTTATAAACCATAGCCCCCTATGCAGTTGTCCAGCGGGGACAACGGGCGATCCGTTTACAAGATGTGTTGAATTTACAATTGAAGATACAAAAGAAAGACCAAATGAACCGTGTCAACCAAATCCTTGCGGTCCTTACAGTGAATGCCGTCCAATCAATGGCAACCCGTCGTGTTCTTGTTTACAAAGTTACATAGGTGCTCCACCAAACTGTCACCCGGAATGTTTAGTTAATACCGACTGCCCATCGCACCAAGCATGTATTGCAGAGAAATGCACCAACCCTTGTGACGGTTCCTGTGGATTTAGGGCAGAATGTCGAGTTCATGATCATATACCAATATGTAGCTGTCCATTAGGACATTCTGGTGATCCATTTATCCAGTGTTCAGAAGTAATTGGTAAGCTTTGTGATTACTTAAATAAATTCAAACGTTTTAGTTGTAAAATACACAATTAACGTTTGTTTATAAAAACGTACGGATATTTTTATAAAAACTTTCTTTTTCAGCTACCCCAACTCCTTCACCAGACCCTTGTAACCCATCCCCATGTGGCAGTAATGCGAACTGTGATGGCGGCACATGTTTATGTGCACAGGGATACTTTGGAGATCCGTATGTCGGCTGTCGTTTAGAATGTTCCACCAATGGTGAATGTTCGGCCACGCGCACTTGTCAGAATGGCAAATGCGTAGATCCATGTCCGGGAGCCTGTGGAACAGGAGCAATATGCTCCGTAAACAACCATATACCGTCCTGCACGTGTCCTCCAAATTCATCTGGCGATCCGTTCTCACTGTGTAGAGAAATTCAATATGGTAAGGAAAAAATGATATTTAAATATTAGTAATCATATAAAGTACAGTATTCATCAGTGAATTATTTATTACAGTAAATAAACCAGAGTCGCCATGCTCACCATCCCCTTGCGGTCCATATAGTGAATGTACTGTGAGTGCGAATGGAGCTGCGGCATGCTCATGCCGCCCTGGTCACGTGGGATCGCCTCCTTCCTGTCGTCCAGAATGTTTAGTTAGTGCTGAATGCAAATTGCAACTCGCATGCATTGATAGACGTTGTCGCGATCCTTGTGAAGGCGCGTGTGGTAGAGGAGCTAGATGCAACGTCATTGCTCACTCACCCATATGCACATGCAACGATCGCTTCACTGGAGATCCTTTCACTTATTGTTATCCAACACCAGGTAAATATATATTATTTAAAACGATTCCAGTGTATCAAAAATTTAATTAATTTTAAATTAACCAATCTATAATATTTAAAACGTAAAAGTTTTTAAAGATATTTTATTGGTAAATTACTTACTCGCATACATCACTTGGTAAAAGTACATAATTATTATATATTCAATATGTTTGGAAAAGTAATTTTTGTTCCATAGTTTCACTTGTAGTTTTCAAATTTTATACTTTTGTATAAAACCTGGGATATTATTCCGGTAGATAACATTACGTAAATTGTAGTTTGTTTTTGACTATAATTTGCTATTGGTTTAATCTTTAACAATATTCCTACAATGGCCTAGTAATATAACACATCCTTAATAATAAATAATAAAATAATAAACTATTTAAGATGACGACAAATATACTATTTGATAATATGTATTTATATCTAACAGGCTTTTGTATAGGCATTGTTGCAGCAAGTTCGCATCAGCAAAGAGAAATATTATATATTTTTTATTTACAGAGCCACCATCCGCACCGGTAGATCCTTGCCAGCCATCGCCATGTGGACCCAACTCAATATGCGTCAATTCGGGTGAAACGCCTGCTTGCAGCTGTCAGCCTAACTTTATCGCAGCTCCTCCAAACTGTAGGCCTGAATGCACCATCAGCGCGGAGTGCCCAGCGACACTGGCCTGTGTTGCTCAACGCTGCAAAGATCCTTGCTTGCAAGCATGTGGTCCGCGGGCTATATGCTCTGTAGTTGACCATCGTGCCGTCTGTGCCTGCGAGTCGGGTTACGAAGGCGATCCCTTCCAAGGGTGTTCGCCGCAAAGAGGTAAGGAAGCAATCGATATTATTATTTTCAATACATCAGTTTACCTAATTTATTGTACATAAAACATCTAGGAAACTATTATTGGGAAAATATTATTGATAAACCTACTTCTGAATAACGTATAAACTTGATTTATACAATAAAACTACAAGGTAAAATGAACGCCCTCGTTAACGCTGTTAATGGAGAATACGAATATTGCATGTAACCCTCTGCTTCGCAAACCGTGACAACGATAATACATGCTACGAGACATGTGCTTATTTAAATGAAAATCAACAATTATGTAAAATCACGCCTCACACGGTTACTAATTTTGAGATGGTATTGTATGATTAGTTTTACTTTATGACAACGCGGTGACCATGCCCACTGCCACGATTAGAAGTTCAGCTACTGATACATTTACCATCTTGTTCGCTTTAAATATTAAGCCTTCGGATTAGGCCATCGGTGAAGATAAGAATTTTAATCAATTAGATTTTTAAGTGCTTCCAGAAGGGGACGTAACAAATTGAAATAACTATTTGTGTGATAATAATGCCTATGCTTAAGAAGGAGCACGCGGAGATAACATAGCACTTACAGTAAGCTTGGCCGTCCCCGTGACAGCCGCTTTTGGAAGGTGCGCTAAAATGTGACGCCACCTCTGGAATAAGGAAGTCACTAAACGTCGCCGAGCCCGGTAAGCTTCGACTAACGCTTCGGATCAAGGAAGTGCTTCTACGGTGAGAGGCGAAGGGATTGGTAAGTGAATTTATACGATCACAACAATATTTCAGTTACGCCGTCGATTGAATTCCTTAATCCATGTGAACCATCACCTTGCGGATCAAACGCTGAATGTAAAATACAAGGAAAGGCCGGCTCGTGTACCTGTTTGCCGGACTATTTCGGCGACCCCTATCAAGGATGTAGACCGGAGTGTCTTGCGGATTCGGATTGTCCACTGACTTCAGCTTGCAATAGAAATAAGTGCACGGATCCATGCCCAGGAGTGTGCGGGTATAATGCCGACTGTTATGTCACTAATCATAAACCTGTGTGCAATTGTAAACCTGGTTATACCGGAAATGCATTATCAATGTGTTCTCTTATACGTGGTAAGATTTATCTTTTAACATAATGTATTTAATTTACTAGTACAACGAGAACGTTTATATAATTAAAATCAATGCGTTATTTTTTAGACAACGACGTTCAAAACGTGTGTAATCCATCACCATGTGGAGCAAATGCTATATGCAAAGAAGTGAATGGTCAACCGGTTTGCTCGTGTATGGACAATAACATTGGATCACCACCTAATTGCAGGCCCGAATGTGTAGTAAATTCCGATTGCAGACCTAATAATAAAGCTTGTATCAATCGAAGATGTGTAAATCCATGTCCTAAACCATGCGGGCAAAACACAGAATGCAAAGTTATTAACCACAGCCCAGTGTGTTCGTGTAGAGTAGGGTACTCCGGCAATCCTTTCACTATATGCACCCAGATTTTACGTAAGTTGTAATTATAATATTTTTATTACCTCTTCTTTGTGAACATAATTAATAATATTTTTGCCATTTCAGAAATTCCATCCACACCAACACGAACAGATCCCTGTTTACCATCTCCGTGCGGTCTTTACGCAGAGTGTCGTAATATAAATGAGCTACCGTCCTGTTCCTGTTTGCCTACATATATTGGCGCGCCACCAAATTGTAGACCAGAATGCGTTGTCAACTCTGATTGTCCAAGTAATCAAGCTTGTGTTGCTGAAAAATGTAGAAATCCTTGTGAGGGATCGTGTGGTTTAAGCGCAGATTGTTTTGTAAACAATCATATACCTGTTTGTCTATGTCCGGATGGTTTTACTGGTGACCCTTTTAGACAGTGTATACGGAAACCAATTGAAGGTTCGTTGTATACTTTTATTAATTAAACGTTAATTTGGCCTTTATCAAAACATTTTATTTACATGATAGTTAATCATATTAATTTTAGATACAACTCAACCTGCTGCCATTGACCCGTGTAGGCCAAGCCCATGCGGGCCAAATACCATATGCAACAATGGCGTTTGTTCGTGTATTCCTGAATATCATGGAGATCCTCATCTGGGATGTCGCCCTGAATGTGTGTATAACACAGACTGTCCATCGGATAAAGGTTGTCAACGGAACAAATGTGTAAATCCGTGCATTGGAACGTGTGGACTGAACGCCATCTGTGATGTAATCAATCACATACCGATGTGTACCTGTTCAAAGGGCATGAGCGGAAATGCTTTTGTTGAATGTCGACCTACCGCTGGTAAGAAAAAACAATACTTTTCTCGTAAATATATTATAATAATACCTATATTCCTGGTATTTAGTCCTTAAAGTATTGTGGAATATTGTATAATACGTTGATGAAAATGTTTACATTTTTGTTTACAGTTTCCAATGTTAATCCTTGTAACCCTACGCCGTGTGGTCCAAACAGTCAATGTAGGCAATCCAACGGCCAGGCTGTGTGCTCTTGCGTACAAGGATATAGAGGTAGCCCACCCACCTGTCGCCCAGAGTGTGTTGTGAGCTTGGAATGTCCATTGAAAGAAGCTTGTAATAATCAAAAATGTGTTAATCCCTGCATTGGAGCCTGCGGAGTTGGAGCTGTATGTGATGTTATCAACCACAACCCAATTTGTACATGTCCGCCAACATTTACTGGTGATCCATTCGTACGGTGTACAATTGCTTGTTAGTATTTGGTATTATTTTAATTTTATACCTATTTATGACGTTTGATATATGTAATAAACAAGTACCTACTGATTTTCTTTCAGTTACGGATACGGTTCAGATGAATCCTTGTGAACCATCACCTTGCGGTCCACATTCCATTTGCAAAATAAATGGAGATAGTCCAATATGTGCTTGTTTACCCGAATTCAAAGGAACGCCACCGAACTGTCGTCCGGAATGTGTCAGTAACAGTGAATGCGATTATAATCTTGCCTGTATAAATAAAAAATGTGCAGATCCCTGTGTCGGATCATGTGGTTCTAACGCCGAATGTAGAGTAGTGAGTCACTCTCCAATGTGCATTTGTAGAACAGGCTATTCTGGAGATCCATTTTCATATTGCAATCCAATACTCGAAGAACCACAAGAAGTACTAACACCGTGCAATCCAAGTCCTTGTGGATCTAATGCTGTGTGCAGGGAACAAAACGGAGTGGGCGCTTGTCAATGTTCTGAAAACTATTTGGGAAATCCTTATGAAGGATGTCGCCCCGAATGTGTTGTAAATTCTGACTGTCCTCTTAACAGAGCTTGCTCAAGAATGAAATGCGTAGATCCTTGTCCAGGCACATGCGGTTTAAATGCTCTATGTCAAGTAAATAACCATATGCCTACTTGCGTATGTCAAACAGGATATACGGGAAATCCATTCAGTTACTGCACAATTTTACAAGAACGTGAGTAAATACTTATTTTACAAGAACGTGAGTAAACCGTACCAAGGCCCCTTTTCTTAGTAATTGAGTTATATTTTTTATTTACAGCGCAAATATTAGAAATTAATCCTTGCAGTCCTTCGCCGTGTGGTGCAAACAGTCAATGCAAAGAAATAAACCGACAAGCAGTGTGTTCTTGTTTGCCAGAATTTATTGGCGCACCACCAAGTTGCCGTCCCGAATGTGTAGTGAGTTCTGAGTGTCCATCAAATTTAGCATGTGTTAACCAAAAATGTACAAATCCTTGTATTGGCACCTGTGGCGAAAATGCTAACTGTAATGTAATAAATCATAGTCCTATTTGTATATGCAAGCAAGGATTAACTGGAAATCCGTTTACTAGATGCTATCCTATGAAAGGTGAGTTCATTTTTATGAAAAGAATACTTATATATGTCTTGTTGGAATAATGCTTTACGGCTAATATTTCTTCCTCAGTGTCACAACCACCAACACTTTTACCAGCAGACCCTTGTTTCCCATCACCTTGTGGTCTTTATGCCGATTGCCGAAACGTAAGAGGTGCTCCTTCGTGTGCATGCCAACCGAATTACATTGGAAACCCACCCAACTGTAGACCAGAATGTACCATTAACTCTGAATGTCCTAGTAATCAAGCTTGTATAAATGAAAAATGCCGTGACCCCTGCCCTGGCTCTTGTGGTATAAACGCATTATGCACAGTATTAAGTCACATTGCACAATGTAGTTGTCTTGAACGTTACACTGGAGATCCGTTTACTCAATGTACCCCAATGATTGAAAGTGTCGGTAAGTGATTAAATTTTTCCCTTTTTTATTATTCTTGGTATTTTGAATGCGTATAAATATACATTTTTAATTTCAGAACCAATCTATGAATCAGACCCCTGTAATCCATCACCTTGTGGGGCAAATGCACAGTGTAATGATGGAGTTTGTACTTGCTTACCAGAACATCAAGGTGATCCATACTTTGGCTGTCGACCGGAATGCTTAGTTAGTTCTGACTGCCCACAAACAAAAGCATGTGTGAGAAGCAAATGCATAGACCCTTGCATTAACACATGTGGAAGTAAAGCAGTATGCAATGTTTTTAATCACATACCTATGTGTAACTGTCCCCCGGGTTACTCGGGAAATGCGTTCTTTGAATGTAGACCTATTGAAGCAATCGAAATAGTGAAACCATGTACTCCATCACCATGTGGTCCTAACAGCCAATGTCGAGAAACTAACGGGCAAGCTATTTGCTCTTGTTTATCTGGTTACATGGGAGCTCCGCCAACATGTAGACCCGAGTGTACTTCTAGTGCTGAATGTGCCCTCAATAAAGCCTGCTCTAATCAACGTTGCGTTAATCCTTGTAATGGAAACTGTGGTTCAGGTGCTGTATGTCAAGTGATCAATCACAACCCTATCTGTTCCTGTCCTTCTGGATATACTGGTGATCCATTCAGCAGATGCGTTTTAGAAGGTAATTAATTGTTTATTGTGGAATTTTAAATACATCAGATCATTATTGAAAACGATTACGTTACTTTTTTTTTTCAGATGTTCAACCACCGCTCTATATAAACCCATGCGAGCCCTCTCCTTGTGGTCCCAATTCCATTTGTAAAGAAGTGGCTGGATCTCCTTCGTGTGCTTGTCTATCAGAATACACTGGAAGCCCACCAAACTGTCGACCAGAATGTATCGCCAACACAGAATGTTCTGATAATATGGCATGTATTAATCAAAAATGCAAAGATCCTTGTCCTGGAGCTTGCGGTACTGGAGCAGAATGCAGGGTTATAAGCCATGCCCCTCAATGTTTCTGCCCTCCGGGTCATACAGGAGATGCTTTTATTGGATGCAGAATTCTAGATGTTCCTTTAACTCCATGTTCTCCATCGCCGTGCGGTCCGAATGCATTATGTAAAGAACAAAGGGGGGCTGGTGCATGTGTGTGCCAACAGGATTTCATCGGAAATCCTTATGAAGGTTGTCGCCCTGAATGCGTTGTTAATTCAGACTGTGCAGTCAACTTGGCGTGTATACAGAATAAATGCAAGAATCCATGTAACAATATTTGTGGACTCAACGCAGTATGTACTGTTGTAAATCACACTCCAAAATGTGAATGTCTTCCACAACTTACTGGAAATCCTTACCAGAATTGCCACACCATTTTAGGTCAGTAATTATTTTAGCCAAGACTTATATTTGCACTTCAATGAAAAAGTGAGAATTCAAAAATAAGTGAGAATAATTATAAAATTATGTTCAAACCTAAATTTCTTAATATTTCAGATGTGTCACCGGTCGTGTCTAGAGATCCATGCGTTCCTTCACCTTGTGGGCCTAATAGTATCTGTAAAGTATCCAACGATCAAGCAGTGTGTACTTGTCAACCGAATTTCTTGGGAACCCCACCAGGGTGCAGACCAGAGTGCCTTATAAGTTCTGAGTGCAGTCAACGAGAAGCTTGTATACGACTAAAATGTAAAAATCCTTGTGAAGGCGTCTGTGGAGAAAATACTGAGTGTAAGGTTATCAACCACAGTCCGATTTGCTCATGCAGACCACAGCACACAGGGGATCCATTTAGCAGATGTCATAGAATAGGTATTTATTTTTTTATAAAATCCTGTTTCTCATTTAGAATATATTGATGTTTACCAAATAATTTTAGTTGCAGATGTAATTGTGGCCCCTTCAAATCCTTGTCTCCCTTCGCCGTGTGGCCCATTTTCTCAATGTCGAGATATTAACGGTTCACCATCATGCTCTTGCTTGCCGCAATATAATGGTAGCCCACCTAATTGTCGCCCTGAATGTACAATCAACAGTGACTGTCCGAGTGAAAGGGCTTGCATCAATGAAAAATGTATGGACCCCTGTCCGGGCTTATGCGGTTTAAACGCAGAGTGTAGAGTTCAAAGCCATGTCTCCATTTGCACATGTATGAATGGTTACACCGGAGATCCTTTTAATAATTGCTCACCAAAACCTATAATTGGTAAGTAAGCTTAAGTTAACTGATTGTTTTAACTAATTGAACTTTTTGTATAAATTAATCGACAATTTTCTTTTTTTAACCAGAATCTACTCCAGTAGACTCGTGTAATCCTTCGCCTTGCGGATCAAATGCGATATGTAATGACGGTATTTGTTCATGTCTTCCGGAATATAGTGGTGACCCGTACTTTAGTTGTAGACCAGAATGCACTATAAGCTCCGAGTGCCCTCTAGATAAAGCATGCGTCCGTAATCGATGCGTCAACCCATGCATTAATACTTGCGGCACCAATGCTATTTGTCAAGTCATAAATCATATGGCTGTATGTACATGCCCACCAAAAACCACTGGAAATGCCTTCGTTCAGTGTAATGCAGTTAAAGGTAAGCGAGATAATGTAATAACTAATAAATTTTGTGACTCGCAAAATGTATTTTAAAGTTCCTTATTTCTTTGCAGAGATAATTTCAACAAACCCATGCGCACCCAGTCCATGCGGTCCAAACAGCCAATGTAGAGAATTTAATAATCAGGGCGTGTGTTCTTGTTTGCCTGGATTCCGTGGTGCACCTCCTTCATGCCGACCAGAATGTGTTGCTAGTTCCGATTGTCCACTTAATAAAGCTTGCAGCAACCAAAAGTGTATTAACCCATGCCAAGGGGCATGCGGAGTAGCATCGAATTGCCAAGTGATTAATCATAATCCTATTTGCACTTGTCCATCAGGTTTTTCAGGAGACCCATTCACAAGATGCTTTTTAATACGTAAGTATTCATAATAATCTTATATTATTCAAATATCACGATCACGATTGACAATTGACGAATTTTTACGTTACAGCTGCTGATATACCATCTCTACCAACAAATCCCTGTCAACCGTCTCCTTGTGGACCCAACTCCATTTGCAAGCAAACAAATGATATTATTCCATCATGTCAATGCTTATCAGAATTTATCGGCGCACCTCCGAATTGCCGACCAGAGTGCGTAGCAAACAGTGAATGTGCACCTACTATGGCATGCATAAATAAGAAATGTCAAAATCCTTGCGTTAATGCTTGCGGCAGAGAAGCAGAATGTCGAGTGGTAAGCCACTCAGCACTGTGTATTTGCCCTGAGGGTTATACTGGCGATTCTGCAAACCAATGTACTCCCCTAATATTGTACGAACCGTTATCTCCGTGTACTCCTTCACCTTGTGGTCCGAACGCTGAATGTAAAGAGCAATATGGTGCTGGTGCTTGTATATGTGTACAAGGTTACTTTGGTAATCCTTACGAAGGATGTCACCCGGAATGTCTGGTGAATTCGGACTGTCTTAGTAATAGAGCTTGCACTAGGAACAAGTGCATTGACCCCTGTGCAGGAACATGTGCGGCAAATGCAGACTGTCAAGTAGTTAATCACATGCCTTTATGTACATGTCGACCTGGATACACGGGTGATCCATTTAGGCAATGCGTTTTGAAACGTAAGTGTAAATTTGTTCGTTTCTTAATTTACATTTATCAAAGAAAAACTACCGATGTGTAAGTTCAAGCAATTTAAATTTATATATAATATTTAAATTTATTTTCAGCTGTAGAGAATTTACCTTCAAATCCATGTCAGCCGTCACCATGTGGTCCCAATAGTCAGTGCCGTGTGACTAATGGCCAAAGCGTATGCTCATGTTTACCAGAATATAGGGGTTCGCCACCAAATTGCAGGCCTGAATGTGTTGTGAGTGCTGAATGTGCTGCAGATAAAACATGCAAAAATCAAAAATGCGTTTCACCGTGCCCTGGACCGTGTGGTCAAAATTCTGATTGCAGAGTTATAAATCACAGTCCTATATGCACATGTAAAACAAAATTTACGGGAGATCCGTTTTCAAGGTGTTACGCAGTAATAGGTAAGATTATTTGTTAAAATTACAAAATTTATATAATTATTATTCTCTTCAAAATGTCACATATTTTCTAAATTATTATGTTATTTTAGCTCCAGTACAACATACCAGTCCAATTCAAATAGATCCATGCATACCTTCACCATGTGGTCCTAATTCACAATGCCAAAATCTTCGTGGTAATCCGTCATGCTCGTGTCTTCCTAACTTCGAAGGCAGTCCGCCTTCCTGTAGACCAGAATGCAGTATAAACGAAGATTGTGCTAGTAATATGGCATGCATAAATCAGAGATGTAGGGATCCTTGCCCGGGCTCTTGCGGAATCAATGCAAACTGCCAAGTCATAACACATGTATCAATTTGCTCATGTTTTGAAGGTTACACAGGAAACGCTTTTACGCAATGCAATCCAGTACCACCGAAAGGTATTTTTATTTTATTTTTTATATTCAACCTAGGATTTTTGTGTTTTCATTTACAAAAATGACTGGATTTTTTTTCACAGTCCAAGATGATCCATGTAACCCATCACCCTGTGGAGAAAATGCCGAATGCTTGAATGGAAAATGCAACTGCCTCTCTGAGTTTATTGGTGACCCGTATTCCGGTTGTCGTCCTGAATGTGTTCAAAGTTCCGAATGCGATCGTGATAAAGCATGTATAAATAATAAATGCAAGGATCCTTGTCCCGGCACGTGTGCAGCCACAGCGACATGCACGGTTCTCAACCATATACCTATGTGCAGTTGTCCTGACCGAACAACTGGGAATGCTTTCCTTGATTGCAGGCCCTTGGCAGGTATGGACTTACAAATTATCACAACTTATAAAAAGAGAAGTACATTAATGTACCATGAAAATTAAACATACTATGTTTTAAAAATATTACAGGTTTCTTTATGAATTATACTGTTTCAGAACCCGTTTCTACAAACCCTTGCGTACCGTCTCCTTGTGGACCTAACAGCCAATGTCGTAACGTGAATGGACAGGCGGCATGTTCGTGCGCACCTAATATGATTGGTGCACCACCTGCTTGTCGTCCTGAATGTACTATTAGCGCTGAGTGCCCTCTTAACCAAGCCTGTAGTAACCAGCGTTGCGTTAATCCTTGTCTTGGCTCTTGTGGCGTAAACGCTGAATGTAAAGTGGTTAATCACAACCCGATTTGTACTTGTCCAACTTCTTACTCGGGTGATCCGTTCTCAAGATGCTTCAGGCTTCGTAAGTATTACACGTTCTTCTAAAAAAAAACTTTTTAGTTTAATTTCAATTTGAAATGATAAACTTGTGACCAAAAATCCTTTTTATTTACAGCTGAAAAGTTACCAACAGCGCCAATAAATCCTTGCACACCGTCACCGTGTGGTCCTAATTCAATCTGCAAAGAGATTAACGAGGTGCCTTCGTGTACTTGTTTAGACGGTTATCATGGTCAACCACCATATTGTCGTCCAGAATGTACTAGTAATGAAGAATGTTCATCACATTTATCATGTTTAAACTTGAAGTGCGTAAATCCATGCGAAGGTTCGTGCGGAGCGAACGCGGAATGCAGAGTGGTCAGTCATTCCCCTATTTGCTTGTGTCCTAATGGATATTCCGGCGATCCATTCTTCAATTGCATACCAGTGTCACTACATACAGAACCAGTTACAACACCGTGTTCACCTTCACCTTGCGGTGCTAATGCTATTTGTAACGAAAGAAACAACGCTGGATCTTGCACATGTTTTGAAGATTATGTTGGTAATCCATATGAAGGCTGCCGACCCGAATGCGTAGTCAATTCAGACTGCTCACCGAATAGAGCGTGTGTTAACAATAAGTGTGCAGATCCTTGCCCTGGTAGCTGCGGTGCTTTTGCAGATTGTCAAGTCGTAAACCACGCACCTCTTTGCACCTGTGTAGGAGGTTACACGGGAGATCCATTCAAATATTGTGTTTACCAAGGTACTGTTACAAAATAATTTCATAATATTTTTTTGTAATAACACGGTAACAATGTTGAAAATATTTATGGGATATTTATCGTTACAGAAGCTCTTCCAGTACCAACACCAATTGACGTGTGTTATCCATCGCCTTGTGGTCCAAACAGTCAGTGTAAATCAATAAATGGACAAGCTGTCTGTTCGTGTTTGGCAGAATACATTGGCTCTCCACCAAACTGTCGACCAGAATGTGTTGTAAACTCCGAGTGTCCACAAGACAAAGCCTGTGTCAAAAACAAATGCACAAATCCTTGTCCGAAACCATGTGGTCTCAATTCCAATTGTAAACTAATAAATCACAGTCCAATTTGCTCTTGTAAACCAATGTATACTGGAGATCCTTTTACCATATGCACACCGATTAAATGTAAGTATATTTTTTTTTTCTTTTCTTATAACGATCTGCTAGGTTACTCTTTCTTTTGTACCATTTAATTCATAATGAATACTATTTATTTCAGATGAACCCTTACCAGATATAAAAAATCCTTGTGTTCCATCTCCGTGTGGACCGAACGCTGAATGTCGAGATATTAGAAACTCTCCATCTTGTTCATGTCTTCCAACATTTATAGGAAGCCCACCAAATTGCCGACCAGAATGTTCAATGCATTCTGATTGCCCCGGTGACAGAGCTTGTATTAATACTAAATGTCAAGATCCCTGTCCAGGTTCATGTGGGATATCGGCTTCCTGCAGTGTTCTTAACCATATACCAATTTGTACCTGTTTAGAGGGATACGTTGGCGATCCATTTACTAGTTGCAGACCACAACCTCTACAGGGTACGTTATTGAAAAATCGCCTATATCATGCGCAAAATATGTAATGTACGATTAATTTCTTTTTTATTTTCAGTTGAGCCCAGTGTAACTGACGAATGTTCCAACATTCGTTGTGGACCCAATGCAGAATGTGTTAATGGACAGTGCCAATGTTTACCCGAATATCACGGTGATCCATACTTTAACTGTCGACCAGAATGTGTTTTTAGTACAGACTGTGATCAGAATAAAGCTTGTGTACAAAGAAAATGTATCGATCCCTGTATTGACGCCTGTGGTCAAAACGCTCAATGTCAAGTTGTAAATCATATCCCAATGTGTAGCTGCAATAGTGGGTTTACAGGAAATGCGTTTGTTATCTGCAACCCAATTAAAGGTACGTTTATTTTTGTGACCGTAATACTATTGACCAGGTAATTCTGAATTAATTTTAAGTTATAACAGAATATATTAATATTACTTAACGTAAACCTGATTTTTTTTAATTGATATTGACATAAATATGTTGTTTTTAAAATTTTATATGAGATCCTTTTATGTCTATTCTTTACAGCACCAACTGTTCAACATCCCTGTAGTACAGCAATTTGTGGACCAAATAGTCAATGTCGTGAAATAAATAATCAAGCAGTTTGCTCATGTTTACCAGCCTACTTAGGCATACCACCAGCTTGCAGGCCAGAATGTGTCGTAAATGCAGAATGTTCCCAAAATCAAGCTTGCATAAATCAGAAATGCGTCAATCCTTGTGTAGGATCGTGTGGTTTCCGGGCTAAGTGTGAAGTTATTAATCACAATCCAGTTTGTGGTTGCCCTCCTTCTTATTCTGGTGACCCGTTCGTTGAATGCACTTTTGTTGCAAGTAAGTATTCATATCATATTTAGACCATTAGTAGTTTTTACTGATTTTTTAAATGCTATTGTTAATATTTTTTTCAGTGGCGCCTTCGGTTAATGTTAACCCTTGCCAACCGTCACCATGTGGACCAAATTCGTTATGTAATGAAATAAATGGAACACCTTCTTGCGCTTGTTTGCCTGAATATAAAGGACAGCCACCTTATTGCAAGCCGGAATGTGTCAGTAATAGCGAATGTCCTACACAACTTGCTTGCGTAAATCAGAAATGTAAAGACCCTTGCGTACAAGCTTGTGGTGCTAACGCCGAATGTAGAGTTGTGAGCCATTCCGCTATGTGTGTTTGTCCTCAAGGGTATGTAGGAGATCCGTTTTCGGGCTGTGCATTACAAGCTCCTATAGAATTAATTTCCCCGTGCACTCCTTCACCTTGCGGACCAAACGCTGTGTGTAGAGAACGAAACAATGTAGGTTCTTGTGCCTGTAATGAAGGATACTTTGGAAATCCTTACGAAGGCTGTCGTCCAGAATGCGTCACAGATTCAGACTGTGCGGGAAATAGAGCTTGTATTGGGAATAAATGTCAAGATCCGTGCCCGGGGACTTGCGGAACCAATTCTGAATGTTCAACATTAAATCATTCCCCGACTTGTATATGTATTCCTGGCTACACTGGTGATCCATTCCGTCGTTGTAACATAATACCTAGTAAGTATTTCATTCTAATTCTTAGTTTATTTTATATTAAGGTCGGTAGACAGGCTGACGGTTCACTTGATGGTAGATTTTTTTTGGAGTTTACTCCGTAAGAATAGATTTGCATATCATGTTCTATTTAATTGTCGTTGTGTGTCAGTGTCATATATTTTCTCTTGTATTTCTTGCGTTCAATAATAATCCTATTTACTCGTTCGTTCCAATGATTGTTCGTTCGTATTTATTAAATTATTAATTTATCGTTCGTAATGAGTAAACTCCAGTCGTGCGTCGGAGCTGACACACACACTTTTTTTATAATCTCCCCGGGGGGTTACCCCACCCCCACGGGCAGTATATTTAGATTTCACAATTTTTAAATTTTAAAACCAGGTTAGACAATGTTAGGTTAAGGGGTCGGGGGGTTTACATGTTCCCCTGGCGAGAGTCAGGGACATTTTCTATTTTATAGTTTTTTATATCTATCATGTTTCTATTTACTGTACATTAATCAATTTAGTACGGTCGATTTTTGTTACTGTCTATTGTCATCCGCGGTAGTTTCGTGCAGTAGTTTATGATTTTTTCTCGTTTCATGTTATCCGTCATAATATATTTAATTGCATTTTTATTTAATGTTACGTCCAATTCAAATTCGAGGTCTAGCCTGGCCAATGCGAACCTGGGGCACTCGAGCAGCAGGTGTTTCACTGTCTCTTGAACCCCAGGCTCGCACGGGCAATCCGGGCTAGATTTCTTTTTAATACGAAGAAAGTACTCGGCGAAACCGCCATGCCCGGTCATGAATTGCATTATTATTGAGTTCACTTTAAGTTTTTCTGTGACCTTGTGTGCACTTAATGGTAGATGGCTGCCATCGCCTGTAACACAAGCAACGCCAATGGTGTTGCAAATGCTCTGCCGACTACAGTAGGGTTGATAAGGGATTGGGATTGGGAAGGGATAGGAAAATGTACTCTAGCATCCCTTACTCCTTAATCAGAACCACAATAGGTGGTTCTGTGGCGGTCGCTTTGTAAGGGGGTGGTTACTGCGCCGCCAGACGGGTTGCCCAAATGACTGCAAAACGCAATATGCCACTACTAAAATTAACTAATTTAATTAGTTAAAAAATGTAATACTCGTAAAAATAAATATAGTTTTAAAAATTATTAATATTTTCCTATGTTTTAGCACAAAATATTCCAGTCAACCCTTGTTCTCCAAGTCCATGTGGAACAAATAGTCAGTGTCGAGTTACCAATGAGCAAGCAGTTTGTAGTTGTTTACCTAATTACATAGGTCAACCACCAACGTGTAAACCAGAATGTGTATTGAACTCTGATTGTTCTTCGGACACCGCTTGTATAAATCAAAAGTGTGTGAATCCTTGTCCCGGACCATGTGGCCAGAGAGCTGAATGTAAAGTATTTAATCACAATCCAATATGTAGTTGTGGACTAGGATTCACAGGAGATCCATTTACTCGATGTTATCAAAAGCCAGGTAAAACCTATTTTTTAAAATATTTTTTTAATGATTTTAAAAAATATATAGAGCATAAATTATTTTTATTGTGAATACGTTAACAGTGGCAACGGCGGTACCAGAAGTGAGAGATCCGTGTGTGCCTTCTCCGTGTGGCTTAAATTCCATATGCCGTAATTTTGGAGGACAACCATCTTGCTCTTGCAACCCTGGATACTTTGGCAGCCCTCCCAATTGTAGACCCGAGTGTGTTACCAATCAAGACTGTGTCAGCTCTTTAGCATGTGTAAATGAAAAGTGTAAAGATCCCTGTCCAGGTTCCTGTGGACAAAATGCTCAATGTTCAGTTATTAACCACGTCTCCATTTGTACGTGTTATGAAGGTTTTAGGGGAGATCCATTCACTGCCTGCATATTCCAACCCATACAAGGTAAACTATACGACGTTTATTTTTTATTTTTTATATAAAAGTTATTTTTATAAGATACGTTTATTTTTTATAAGATAGATAAATTATTTCGTAAATTTGTCGTTTGTCTGTTTGTCATTCCACATTGTTATTTTTTAGAGCCTGTTGTAATTGATTTATGTAATCCATCACCGTGCGGTTCAAACGCCGAGTGCAATAATGGTGAATGCACATGCCTGCAAGAATACCGGGGCGATCCTTATGTTGGATGTCGACCAGAGTGCACCCTTAGTACAGATTGCAACAGAAACCAGATTTGTGTTAAAAAGAAGTGTGTAAATCCTTGCCCGGACACATGCGGTGTCAATGCAATTTGTGAGGTAGTAAATCATGTACCAATGTGCAGTTGTCCAGCTGGTTATACTGGAAATTCCTTCGTCTACTGTAATGTAGTGCAAGGTAAATTTTATTATCTATTATTATAAGTACCAATTTATATTGTTACAAGGCAAAAATATTTACACATATTTTGTTATAGATCCGGCACCAACAAACCCATGTAATCCTACACCTTGTGGGCCTAACAGTCAATGTCGGGAGATTAACAACGTAGCGGTATGTTCATGCTTACCTGGCTACCAGGGTAATCCACCAACCTGCAGATCTGAATGTACTACTAGTGCTGAATGTCCTTTGAATAAGGCCTGCAGTAACTACAAATGTATAAACCCATGCAACGGGGCTTGTGGAGCTTTGGCTGTGTGTGAAGTCGTAAATCACAATCCAATTTGCTCATGTCCGGTTAGTCTAACGGGGGATCCCTTCACTAGATGCATACAAAAACGTAAGTACCGTTATTTTTTTTTTAAATAACGTTATTGCTTGTATATTTTCAACTGAAAATGTAATGAGTATTTAAATTTCAGCGTTGGAGATTCCGCAACGAGAAAATCCATGCATACCATCACCTTGTGGACCAAATTCTGTGTGCCAAATTAATAAGGATTCACCTTCATGTACATGCATGCCGGAATATATAGGTTCTCCTCCGAATTGTCGTCCAGAATGTACGAGTAACAGTGAATGTGCAAACCATTTAGCATGTATTAACACAAAATGTGCCGACCCGTGTGAAGGAGCCTGCGGATTAATGGCACAATGCAAAGTTTCAAGTCACACGCCAAATTGTGTATGTCCACAAGGATATATTGGAGATCCATTTGTTCAATGTTCAATACAGGCAGATATTATACCACCCGAAAAGCCTACTCCATGTTCTCCTTCGCCTTGCGGTAGTAATGCTATTTGCAAGCAAAGAAATAACGCTGCTTCATGCAGTTGTTTCCCTGGGTATTTCGGCAATCCTTACGAAGGATGCCGACCAGAATGTACTGTCAATACAGATTGCCCATCAAACCATGTATGTCAACAAAATAAATGTAAAGATCCTTGTCCTGGAACTTGTGGCGTTAATGCGCAATGCCAAACAATTAACCATGCCCCTATTTGTTCCTGCTACAACGGCTACACTGGAAATCCATTACAAAATTGCTTCATAATGCGTGAGTTTTTCAAAAAACAATTTCAGTGTTAATATTTCCATATATTTTTTACAAATTAATTTAGTGTGTTTTAAATCTAGTAAATATTTAATTTAATGTTTTCTTGTGATAATTATATTTGATTGCGTGTATTTCAGAAATTGGCCCGCCTTCTAATCCTTGCACACCATCGCCTTGTGGACCAAATAGCGTCTGTAAAGTAGTGAACGACCAGGCTGTATGCAGTTGCAAACCTGAATATCGCGGGGCGCCACCAAATTGCAGACCTGAATGTATCATTAGTGCCGAATGTCCTAGAAATCGAGCATGCGTCTCTCAGAAATGTATAGACCCTTGCATAGGACAATGCGGACAGAACGCAAGATGTCATGTGATTAATCACAGTCCTATATGTTCGTGCATTGAAAGATTCACTGGTGACCCATTCAGCCGTTGCTATATAGAATCTGCCCCTGTTCTAACTGACACACCTATCGATCCATGTGTCCCATCACCTTGCGGACTATACAGTCAGTGCAAGGATATTGGTGGTATACCTTCATGTACCTGCCAACCAAATTATATAGGTGCGCCTCCAGGATGTCGTCCTGAATGTTCTATTAACTCTGATTGTTCAAGTAACATGGCCTGCATAAATCAAAAATGCAGAGATCCTTGTCCAGGTTCTTGCGGTCTGAACGCTCAGTGTATTGTTAATAACCACACTCCCATCTGTACTTGCTTTGATAATTTCGTGGGAGATGCATTTACTGAGTGCAAGATTAAAGGTAAAGTATCAATAATGTTTATATTATTAATTAACATGCTTAACATGAGTAATGTTTATTAATATATTTTATTTTTCAGAGGTGTCTCAAGTCGAAATTGATCCTTGTAATCCATCACCATGCGGAGCTAATGCTGTTTGTAATAACGGAGAATGTTCATGTCTTTCCGAATATCAAGGAGATCCGTACTTTGAATGCCGCCCTGAATGTGTACTTAGTTCCGATTGCACACAAGATAAAACGTGTTTTAGAAATAAATGTGTGAATCCTTGCAATAGCGGAGTATGCGCGTCTAATGGTATATGTGAGGTTATTAATCACGTGCCAATGTGCAGATGTCCTGAACGTATGACAGGAAATGCTTTCATTCAATGTCTAGTAATGGAAGGTAATATAAAGTTACAATTATTTCACTATTTAACATACTCGTACAATTTATAGCTAAAAAATTAATGATTTCATGTATTAATAATTTCAGTTGAAAAACCACGGCCATGTCAACCCAGCCCTTGCGGACCCAATAGCCAATGTCGAGATGTCAACGGCCAGGCTGTTTGTTCATGTTTAGTTGGTTTTATTGGAAGCCCTCCGTCTTGCAGACCTGAATGTATACTCAGCACCGACTGTTTACCTAATGAAGCTTGCTCCAATCAAAAATGCATAAACCCTTGTCAAGGTGCCTGTGGAGTACAAGCCCACTGTCAAGTGATTAATCACAATCCTATTTGTTCTTGTCCACCGCCATACACAGGTGATCCCTTCGTCAGATGTCGTATTCAAGAAATTGAACCTGTTAAAGTAAATCCTTGTGTGCCATCACCGTGTGGGCCAAATTCAATTTGTAAAGAAATCAACGAGTCCCCGTCATGTTCTTGTGCTGTAGGATTCTTGGGAGCTCCACCATATTGTAAACCAGAATGCATAAGCAATTCTGAATGTCCAGTCGACAAAGCTTGTATTAATACGAAATGTGTAAGCCCTTGCACATCCGCATGTGGTACTAACGCAGAATGTCATGTAATAAGTCACTCTCCTTCTTGCTCCTGCTTTGCTGAATACACTGGCGATCCCTTTATTGAATGTCATAGAATTGAAGTGATTCAAGAGGTAGTGACACCGTGCCGACCATCACCTTGTGGCGCAAATGCTATTTGCAAAGAGTTTAATGGCGCAGGATCGTGCACTTGCCAACCAGATTACTATGGTAACCCATACGAGGGTTGCAGGCCTGAATGCGTTATTAATACGGATTGTCCTTTTAACAAAGCCTGTTTACAAAACAAATGTAAGGATCCGTGTCCAGGAGCTTGTGCGCCAAATGCTGTTTGTCAAGTTGTAAACCATGCACCGTCTTGTTCTTGCGAACGTGGCTTTAATGGCGATCCCTTCCGATATTGCACACCTGAACGTGAGTATATTTCCTTGCGAATTCTAAAGCAACTATTTTTTTTTGTGTGCTTTGTAAAAATGGAATTATATAATTTATTTATTTTCACAGAGGTGTCACAAACGCCTATCAACGTTTGTCAACCATCTCCATGCGGACCGAATAGTCAATGTAAAGAAGTTAATAAACAAGCTGTGTGCTCGTGCTTATCAAATTATATCGGATCACCTCCTGGATGTCATCCCGAATGTGTCGTTAGTTCAGAATGTGCAAGAGACAAAGCATGTGTCAATCAAAAATGTGTAAACCCATGTACAAATGCTTGTGGCCAAAACACTGAATGTCGAATAATAAATCATAGTCCGATTTGTCAATGTAAGCCTCAATATACAGGCGACCCATTCACTAGATGCTATCCCATTCCACGTAAGTATTTTTAAACTATTTTGCTTGATAGAAATTTTATACCAAAGATTTCTAGTGACATATATTATACCAATATTATTAATATTACCAGTATAATATTTCTCTGTCTGGCATAAATAATACATCTTGTCAATATTAGTAGCAATCTAATTAATTGTTTGTACTATTTCAGCACCTATTTCTAACGTCTTTTTGGAACCATATAAAAATCCATGCATGCCGTCGCCCTGTGGACCTAATTCAATTTGTCAGGAGATTGGAAATATACCGTCATGTACATGTATTCAAAATTATATGGGCAACCCTCCTTATTGCAAACCAGAGTGTACTATTAATTCAGAGTGTGCTACTTCTCAAGCATGTATACAGCAACGTTGTCGGGACCCATGCCCAGGTTCATGTGGAATAAATGCATTATGCTCTGTATCCCGGCATACACCTATCTGCACCTGCCCTGAAAGATACACAGGTGACGCGTTCACAGCATGTAATCCAAGCCCACCTGGTAAGTGTTTTGTAGATTTATAAACTGCTATTTATTTAAAACTAAGTATGTGAATTTACCGTTTTTTTATATTATTACAGAACTAGATGTTATAGTTGACGCATGTAATCCATCTCCTTGTGGCGCCAACGCCATCTGCCGCCAAGGCACATGTACTTGTATAGATCAGAATTTCGGCGACCCATATATAGGTTGTAGACCTGAATGTGTTCTTAGCACTGACTGCTCAAAGGACAAGGCTTGCGTGAATAATAAATGTATAGATCCTTGTAAAAACACGTGTGCTCTTAATGCTATATGTGAGGTCATAAATCATGTGCCAATGTGTAGCTGTCCTCAAGGAATGACCGGCAATGCTTTCTACAACTGTGACCGTATTGAAGGTACGTAAAACTCGTGTTTGCAATTTGTTTAATTATTTTTTATAAGTTTAATTTTAAAAATACACACCTCACAAAAATTAAAGGAGCAAAAAAAATTCCAAATTTTTAGGTTATTTTCAACAGGCTGTAACTTGAAGACAAATTGTCGTAGAGTATATTTAAAAAAAGCATATTTTCAAAATTTTTCTTCGAGTTATCTTGAGAAAACGACCGACAAAGATCTTATATCTTATATAGATCTTATAACAAGCAAATTGAAGCCAAATGAAGTTATCCGGTCCATATAATGGTTGAAAAAAAAAAATTAGTCTAGATGAAAAAAAATACCAACAAAATTTCGAAATTTTTTTTGACGGTCGTTTTCTCTAGATAAGTCGAAGAGAAATTTTGAAAATATGCTTGTTTTAAATATACTCTACGAAAATTTGTCTTCAAGTTACAGACTGTTGAAAACAACCTAAAAATTTTGATTGTTTTTGCTCCCTTAATATTTGTGAGAAGTATATATTGCAAGTATTTCGGTACTATTTGTGTAATTTGTACATTCTCGTGTTCCGTTGTAGTGCCCGTCGTAACCAATCCTTGTTATCCTTCGCCGTGCGGACCAAATAGCCAATGTAGAGAAGTGAATGGGCAAGCAGTATGTTCATGTGTTCCGGGTTATCAAGGAAGCCCGCCAACATGTCGACCGGAATGCATTGTCAGCTCCGACTGTCCACTCAACCGAGCATGTAGTAACCAAAAATGTATTGACCCTTGCTTGGGATCTTGTGGAGTGGAAGCAAAGTGCCATGTAGTGAAACATAACCCAATATGCAGTTGTCCAACTACATATACGGGAGATCCATTTATGAGATGTACTCCACATGGTAAGTTTGCTGTAATTCACAGTTAAAATAAGTTAAATAATTCACAGTTGTTTTTTTTTTTTTTTTTAATAAAGTTACTTATTTGTGTTTTCGTTTCAGTACCCATCGCTCAGGATACTACACCGTGCACGCCTTCACCTTGCGGACCGAATTCAATTTGCAAAGAAGTAAATGAATCACCATCATGTACTTGTATGCCAAACTTCTTCGGATCTCCTCCTTACTGTAAACCAGAATGCACTAGTAATAGCGAGTGCCCTTCCACCCAAGCATGCATTAATCAAAGATGTAAAGATCCATGTATTAATGCGTGTGGAAACGGAGCCCAATGCAAAACTATCAGCCATTCACCGATGTGTTTCTGTGAGAACGGCTACACTGGTGATCCATTTTCGGGTTGTTACCTACTTACAAATATTGTCCCGGATGTACTTACTCCGTGTGAACCATCGCCTTGTGGTGCCAACGCCATTTGCAAAGAAAGAAATTCTGCTGGTTCTTGTTCTTGTCTACCTGAATATATTGGAAATCCATATGAGGGATGTCGGCCAGAATGTACAGTGAGCACTGATTGCACGCCCAATAGGGCTTGCATACGCAACAAATGCCAGGACCCCTGTCCAGGCACTTGTGGCCGAGTGGCAACGTGTGTTGTCGTTAATCACTTACCGTCATGCTCCTGTCCTCCTGGATACACTGGAGATCCCTACATAAGTTGCAACGTTCTTCAAGGTTAATATTTTTTTTATATTGATTCTTGCCTACATTTAAACTAAGGAAGCAGTGACACAGTGATCATATTTTTTTCCAGAACCTATTCCTCCAATTGTTACACCATGCGTTCCAAATCCCTGCGGACCAAATAGTATATGCCGACCTGTAAATGGTCAAAGCGTTTGTTCGTGTATGTCCGACTACATAGGCTCTCCGCCTGGGTGCAGACCAGAGTGTACCGTAAGCTCAGAATGCTCTACATTTTTGGCCTGTATTAATAAAAAGTGTACAGATCCATGTCCTGGCCACTGCGGCTTGAATGCAAACTGTAAGGCAATAAATCACAGTCCGATATGCTCCTGCAATAATGGTTTTATCGGGGATCCGTTTACAAGATGTTATCCAGAACGTGAGTAAACATTACTTTTCATAATTATCTACATAATATAGATAATATGTTTGGATAAAACTGCATATTTTATTTTCAATATTATTTTTTTGTATTTATCGCATGGTTTTTATTAGTTTTATTAATATCTTAAAATTTTCAGCTGAAAGAACACCAGAAATTCAACGGGACCCGTGTGTCCCCAATCCCTGTGGGGATAACTCACTTTGCCGTAATACCAACAACATCCCGTCTTGTAGTTGTATGCCTAACTACTTAGGATCACCTCCAAATTGTCGACCAGAGTGCGCAATCAATCAAGATTGTCCGTCTGATAAGGCGTGTATAAATATGAAATGTCGAGACCCTTGTCCTGGAAGTTGTGGACTTAATACCCAATGCACAGTGTTTAACCATTCTCCAGCGTGTTCTTGCTCACAAGGCTTTACTGGTGATCCGTTTACAAGCTGTGCCATTATACTACCAGAAAGAGGTACAAAACCAGTTTTTCTATGTTCTCTCTGTTCTATTTAATGAGTACATTATAATAAAAAATATATATTACTTATGTTTGTATAGAACCAGTTCCTGTCGACCCTTGTAATCCATCACCATGTGGCTTCAATGCGATTTGTAGAGATGGCATATGTGAATGTCTAAACGAATATCACGGTGATCCATATTTAGGTTGCAAGCCTGAATGCGTTACCAATATGGATTGTCCAATGGATAAAGTATGTTCAAGAAACAAGTGCATTAATCCGTGCCCAGGCAATTGTGCGACATCTGCTGAATGCAATGTTTATAACCATATTCCTATATGCACTTGTCCTGAAGGTACAACTGGAAACGCTTTTACTGAGTGTCATAAATACGAAAGTAAGCAGAAAGAAAATATACTTTTTCTGGTGGTATTTTAAAATTATGAATTATAACCATTAAAATGACAATTTTTTACAGTTTCCCAAATTCAACCGTGCAACCCGAGCCCTTGTGGTCCCAACAGCCAATGTCGAGCCATAAATGGCCAATCTGTATGCTCATGTCTGCCTACATTCATTGGCGCTCCACCATCGTGTCGACCAGAGTGTACGATTAGTGCCGAATGCCCGCTCAACGAGGCATGCAACAATCACAAGTGTATCAACCCTTGCATAGGCACCTGTGGTTACAGAGCAAAGTGCGACGTTGTCAATCACAATCCCATATGTTCCTGTCCCAATCAATACACTGGAGATCCGTTTTCACAGTGCAGTCCAATAGGTAATTATCACATTTCTAATACATAGAATGAATACATTAATATTTATCTGACATGCAATTGTTATATACTTGACATTTATTACAGTCGTAGAAAACAAGCCGCCTGTTGACCCGTGCACTCCATCTCCGTGTGGTCCAAATTCCGTATGCCGAGTAATCGGAGAATCGCCATCATGTTCCTGTCTATCAGAATATGTGGGTGCTCCTCCTGCCTGTCGCCCCGAATGCGTCAGCAATTCCGAGTGCTCTAGTAATTTGGCCTGTATCAACAATAAATGTAAAGACCCCTGTCCAGGCAGCTGTGGATACAATGCGGATTGCAAAATCATTAGTCACGCTATACTTTGTAACTGTCCTTATGGACAAACTGGGGATCCTCTCGTTTCTTGCAATCCCATTCGAGGTAAATCAGCAAATTTTGGTGACAATTATTTCGGTAATAACTATGAGCGTAAATTTTAACCGTGTAATTTGTTTTTTAGATTCAGTTGAATTTAACTCACCATGTGAACCCTCACCTTGTGGTCTGAATGCTGAATGTGCAGAGAAAAATGGAGCCGGATCCTGTAGATGTCTTGAGAATTATATGGGAAATCCTTATGAAGGTTGTCGACCGGAATGCGTAATTAATAGCGACTGTTCTCCCACATTGGCTTGTGTCCAATCTAAGTGCAAAGATCCTTGTCCAGGTGTGTGTGGACCTAATAGTATCTGCCAAGTTGTCAATCACTTGCCTTCATGTCACTGTCCACCAGGATTAACAGGAAATCCATACTCGTATTGTATAGAAACTATAGAGGGTGAGTTCTTAAACTTACAATTAATTATATCTGTATAACTTTTATCTTGAAATAAATAATGCAAAAATATTATTATTATTTTTTCAGACGAAGTTAAACTTCCTCCTTGTACGCCATCGCCTTGCGGTCCTAATAGCCAGTGTCGGGAAGTTAACACCCAAGCTGTATGTAGCTGTTTGCCTGAGTTTATGGGTAATCCTCCGAACTGCCGACCACAGTGTACAATTAACAGCGAATGTGCTAATGATAAAGCATGCGTCAACTTTAAATGTGTCAACCCATGTGTCGGGCAATGTGGAAGAAATGCAAACTGCAGAGTCATATCACATAGCCCTATATGCTCATGCCAAGATCGATTCACTGGAGATCCTTTCTCAAATTGTATTCCAAGTAAGTTTGCCTTTTATGCATTTTATATGCAATTTATTTAGGAAAACCCCCTTCTTAGGACCTTTTAGCATTTACTTATTTATGTACAAATTCGCTTTTCAGTACCAGAATCTACTCCACCTGCGTTGCCTCTGAACCCATGCGTTCCATCACCATGTGGGCCAAATTCCCGATGTGATGAAAGTGGCGATAATGTCCGATGCACTTGCCTTCCCAATTATATAGGATCTCCACCGCGATGCAGACCGGAGTGCACGGCTAACTCAGAATGTAGCACACTGCACGCTTGTATAAACACAAAATGTTCAGACCCTTGTCCAGGGGCGTGTGGAAATAATGCTCAATGCACGGTCATAAACCATTTGCCAACATGCTCCTGTGTGCCCGGATTTACAGGCGACCCCTTCACTAACTGCAGGGTTATCACAGCGGGTAGGTTTTTTTGTAGATGTAATATTAAATTGTACTAGATATTTGTGTCATTAAAAACTAATAATTTTAACCGTATTTTAGATACTCCAACTGTCGACCCATGCTCTCCATCACCTTGTGGCCCTAACGCTGTATGTCAAAACGGCGCTTGTATTTGTATTCCGGAATATTTTGGAGATCCATACTTCGGATGCAAGCCAGAATGTGTTCTAAATACGGACTGCTCCTATGATAAAGCCTGTATAAGAAATAAATGTATTGACCCCTGTATTGGTACTTGCGGTCCCGAGGCTGTTTGTGAAGTCATTAATCATATTCCTATGTGCTCATGTCCACCAGGAACAACAGGATCGCCCTTCTACTACTGCACAAAAATCGAAAGTAAGTAAAACAAAAAAAAAAAAAACAGTAAAAGATTTTCGTGAAGATATTTTAAATCGTAAAATAATTTCATAGTCTACCTATGAACTAAAGAATTTTCTTTTTGTTTTTTGTTTTTAGTGCCTTCGGCTCCAGTCGATTTATGTAATCCATCACCCTGTGGGCCAAATAGTCAATGCAGAGAAGTAAATGGGCACGCCGTGTGTGTATGTGTTCAAGGCTTTATTGGAAACCCACCAAACTGCCGTCCAGAATGCATAATTAGTTCTGAATGCAAACTTAACCAAGCTTGTTCAAATCAGAGATGTGTTGATCCGTGTCCGGGGGCATGTGGTCGAAACACGCAATGCATCGTTGTGAACCATAATCCAGTGTGCACTTGTTTTTCTGGCTACTCAGGCGACCCGTTCTCTATATGCCAACCAATACGTAAGTATTCATTTAATCATACTCTTTTATATTTTAATCTTGAGATTCCGTGGAACTATTTGTATAGTAGTGATAGCCCAATGATAGGTAAATATTAATCTCTTTGACCATAAAATTAGGTACACAATTCATACACTACACATACGTCTCATCAGAACGTCTGTCAGAATTTTTATAGTTGATTTTATTTTATTAAATACTATAAAATATTTCATTATATCAAAGCTATTAACTGATAATATTATTATTTTATTATTAATGTATAATATTAAATTTTCTATGTTCATAGCAATTTATGTAGTAAAAAAAAGAAGTCCGTTATTGGCAATATGATTTAAACATACATTATGTACTTATTCTTGTATTGAGTGCTTTGTGACAATGTTTCAATAAAATAAAAAAAATAATAAAATAAAAATATATTAGCTTTCTCCATTCCTTCTCCATGTAAACTTAAAGTGTACCAAATTTTACACTCCTCAGTCCGCACAATTTTCTTAAAAAGGGAACCAGACTTTTCGTTCACGTATTTATAGTATTCATGTTATAGATCATAGGCCTGTAAATTCATTTTGGTAAATTTATTTGGACATCTCGGAAGATTGTTATTTTTCAAATGAATGTTAGCGCAATTGAAATTGTCGCTGTAAACAAGCATTATAATAGTTTTCTTTTTGTTGTTACAGCGGTTATACCACCCACTAAAGTTAATCCTTGTTTACCATCGCCTTGTGGACCAAATTCGCAATGCACAGAAATCGGAGATAGTGCAGATTGTAGATGCTTAGTAGAATTCGTAGGTGCACCACCGAATTGCCGACCTGAATGCACTAGTAACACAGAGTGTTCTACAAATATGGCTTGCATAAATAGAAAATGTATAGATCCTTGTCCTGGATCGTGTGGTTTGAATGCAGAATGTAGAGTTGTAAGCCATACCCCGATATGCCTGTGTTTAAATGGTTATTCAGGCGACCCATTCTATCAGTGCACTATTCTTCAACTTCCCGTTGAAGTAGAACGTCCTACTCCATGTATACCGTCTCCCTGTGGTGCAAATGCTGAATGTAAGGAACGAAATAATGCTGGCGCTTGTACATGTCTCCCTGGATACTTTGGGAATCCATATGAAGCATGCAAACCAGAGTGCCTTCTTAACTCAGACTGCGCTTCAAACTTGGCATGTCATCAAGGAAAATGTCGCGACCCATGTCCAGGGACATGTGGTATTAATGCTGTATGTTATGTCGTGAACCACATTCCAACTTGTTCGTGTCTGGATCAATATTATGGCGATCCGTACAAAATCTGTACCTTCCAAATTCAATGTATGTATATTTTATATTTAATTTACTATTCAATTGCTTCGTTGTATTTATTACATTTCAAATTCCAATTAACGTAAACTCTAATGTTACTGAAAGCTTATCATACAACCTTATCATAGTGTAGGTAATCATATGTAAACCTATAAAATTAATAGCTTTATTTATAATTTTCAGCGCAACCTATTGATCCTTGTCAGCCATCTCCTTGTGGACCGAACAGTCAGTGTAATACTCAAAACGATGTAGCTATTTGCAGTTGTTTGAACGGATATCAAGGAACACCACCATTGTGTCGACCGGAATGTTTAACAAGTTCCGAATGTACGCTAGACAAAGTCTGCGAAAACTTTAAATGCGTGTCTCCATGTATAAGAGCATGTGGAATAAATGCAGATTGCAGAGCCATTAACCACAATCCTATTTGTACTTGCAAAACAGGTTATACTGGCGATCCATTCTCAATTTGCTATATTCTTCCTGAACAAACACCTCCGGAAAAGCCAATTAATCCATGTGTTCCCTCACCTTGTGGATTAAACTCTGAATGCCGAAATATTGGCGGAGTCCCTTCATGTTCTTGTCTAGTTGGATTCTTTGGAGTTCCGCCTTACTGTAAACCCGAATGCATAGTAAATACAGATTGTAGTAACAATAAAGCATGTATAAATACAAAGTGTCAGGATCCATGTCTTGGATCTTGTGGACTGAATGCTATATGCAATGTTATAAATCACATGCCAATCTGTTCATGTCCTAAAGGCTACGAAGGCGACTCCTTCTCAGTCTGTAACATTAAACCACCGGGTAAATATTATTCTATACCTATTCTAATTATTTTTCTTATTTTAAAACACAAATTAAGTATTATTCTTATGTTTTATTTTTTTGCAGAAGCTCCAGTTGCCGTGGATACATGCCAGTGTGGTGCAAACGCGGAATGCTTTAACGGTGTCTGTAAATGTATTCAGGAATATTTCGGGGACCCCTATCTAAATTGCAGACCTGAATGTGTACTAAGTTCAGACTGTCCTTTGGACAAAGCTTGTCTCCGATCAAAATGTGTAGATCCTTGTAGAAACATGTGTGGTTTATCTGCAGTCTGTAATGTATACAACCACGTGGCCATCTGCAGTTGTCCTACTAGTATGACTGGCGATGCATTTTCACAATGTAGCATAATAGAAAGTACGTATCTATTTTCAAAAAATATTTTTACTTTTAATTTCTATTTTATTTACTTGTTTTTGTTTTTTTTTTTTATTAAGATCCCGTAAGCCGGCCTTGTGAACCATCTCCATGTGGTCCGAATAGCATATGTAGAGAAGCAAACGGACAAGCTATTTGTGCTTGTATTCAAGGCTTCATTGGAAATCCACCCAACTGTAGACCAGAATGTATTCAGAGTACAGACTGCATACCGTCACAAGCTTGCATTAATAGGAAATGTCAAGATCCATGTCCAGGCTCATGTGGAAACAATGCTATCTGTAATGTGATAAATCACAATCCAATATGTAGTTGTCCTTCAAGATACACTGGTTCTCCATTCACAAACTGTTATGGTATTGTATCAGTTTTGTTACATTTTAGTCGCTACAATTTATAGAATGCGAAACGTTTTGATAACACAATAATGTTTATTTCAGTTGCAATCGTAGAAGAACCGATTGTCAAAAATCCTTGCGTACCGTCTCCATGTGGACCAAATAGTTTATGTACATCGAACCCAGGAGGAACTTCACATACTTGCTCCTGTCAACCAACATTCGAAGGCACTCCTCCCCAATGTCGTCGTGAGTGCACAACGAGCGAGGAATGCCCATTTAACAAAGCTTGTATGAACTATAAATGTAAAGATCCCTGTCCAGGTTCATGTGGATCTAATACTGTATGCAACGTACATCTGCATAGCCCCATGTGTTCCTGTCAAGAAGGTTATATTGGAGATCCATTTATATCTTGCTATTTGAAACCACAAATGCTACCACCAGCAGATCCCTGTAATCCAACGCCGTGTGGAGCTAATGCAAGATGTAAAGTATCAATTAATGGTGCGGCCGCCTGTATATGTGAGCCTGATTACTTTGGCAACCCATATGAATCATGCAGACCAGAGTGCGTTGTAAATACAGACTGTCCATATAGCAAAGCTTGTTTAAAGAATAAATGTGTAGATCCATGCCCTGGAGTATGCGGTACAACTGCAATATGTCAAGTCATAAATCATATACCATCATGTAGTTGTGCATCTGGATATACTGGAAATCCGTATCAGTTCTGCCACATGATTATTGTTGAACCAGGTATGTTACAAAATATGAAAGTTTTTATGTTCAGAAAATACTGTTCATTAAATATTCTAATAACATAAATTTTAATTTACAGTTCCATTACCAGCAAATCCTTGTGTACCAAACCCATGCGGACCCAATGCTGTTTGCAAAGACAACAACGGGTTAGTGTCGTGTTCCTGTATGCAAAATTTCTTCGGCTCTCCTCCTAATTGTCGCCCCGAATGTACTGTCAATTCAGAATGTGATGTAAGAATGAGTTGTGTCAACCAAAAATGTGTCAACCCTTGTATTGGTGCTTGCGGACAAAGCGCCGAATGTATGGTGGTCAATCACGCACCAATATGTTCCTGCCGGCAAGGTTTCGAAGGAGATCCATTTATTAGATGCATCGAAATTCAAAGTAAGATATTTAAAAAAATAATTTAAAATCTAACTATTGTTCTTTATATTGGAAATAACCATGAAATTCATGAATTTTTATGTTTTAGAAATACCACCCCCCGACGTGAATCCATGTGTACCTTCCCCGTGTGGACCCAATTCACTCTGTCAAGCCGTAAACAAAGCTCCAGTATGCACATGCATAGATAACTATATTGGATATCCTCCTAACTGTAGAGCAGAGTGTACTATCAACTCCGACTGCGCGAGCGATAAGGCTTGCATAAATCAGAAGTGTCGGGATCCTTGCCCAGGATCTTGTGGGTTACAAACTGTATGTCAAGTCCAGCAGCATGCCGCTATATGCAGTTGTTTAGAAGGATACACTGGCAATCCTTTCCAAAGTTGTCATATCAAGGAAAATATTCGTAAGTTTCTCCACAAAATGTTTGAATTATTTTCCCTTAATATATCCGTAGCTAACAGATTATATTATTTTCAGCCACCGTTCCAACCGTATATGACAAATGTAATCCAAGCCCTTGTGGAGCGAACGCAGACTGTAACAACGGCCAATGCACATGTAAACCTAACTATTTCGGAAATCCCTACTTAAGTTGTCGTCCTGAATGTACAAATAATGCAGACTGCCCCTCAAACCGAGTTTGTGTAAATAACAAATGTACAGATCCATGCATAAATCTTTGTGGTCAAGGTGCCACATGTGATGTCTACAATCATATACCTACATGCGTTTGTCCCATGAATACAACTGGAAATGCCTTCTTCGCTTGTAGACCAGTCTTAGGTATGGTATACTTATCTATTTATTTATAAGTATAATTAATATGTGAATAATTATTTATTTTCTTATTGTTGGAGTTTACTCCTTAAGAATCTATTTGCATATATATAGAAGCCCGTGGTATGAAAATTTATGGAAGTAAAATCAAAATTGTCACACGGAATGCGAGCACGAATGCGTTATAGTTACGTTTTATTTTTTTGAATATTTTAAAATATCTGAAATTTCATAGATATTGCGCCATCTACACAATGTTATTTAAAAAGATGTTTTATGTTGTTCTTTCGGCGTGTTCGAATTGTGAAAATTTAAATTTTATAATCGTTCGTAAGGAGTAAACGCCAATCGTGTCGGAGCTGACATACACAAATTTTTTATTTAAATGATTATATCTACATTTTCAGCTGTACCAGAGAAGAAAAATCCATGTGAGCCTTCTCCTTGTGGACCTTATAGCATTTGCAGATCTATATACAACCAAGCGATGTGCTCATGTTTGATAGGCCACATCGGTGTACCGCCATCGTGTCGACCAGAGTGCTTGGTAGATTCGGACTGCACTAGCTTATTATCTTGCTCCAATCAAAAATGCATCGATCCTTGTCAAGGTTCCTGTGGATTAAACGCCGAATGTAGAGTCCATAACCACAAGCCAATTTGTTATTGTAGAAATGGGTATACTGGTGATCCATTCACCCATTGCACATTTATCGTTAAAGGTAAATTAAACGTTAAATAAACTTTAAATAAATATTGAAACTTTACATATTTGTTTAAAATTGTTTTATTTTTACAGATGATACACCTCTGAAAAGAGAACCTTGTGTACCTTCACCGTGTGGACCCAATTCTGTATGTCGGTCTACTGGCGAAACGCCATCCTGCTCATGTTTGTCAGGATTTATTGGATCACCGCCGTACTGTCGCCCAGAATGTGTCACAAATAGCGATTGTAGTTTTGATAAAGCATGCATAAACAACAAATGCACCGACCCTTGCATCGGAGCGTGCGGCCGTAATTCTGAATGTAGAGTTATTAGTCACTCACCACAATGTTTCTGTCAACGGGGATATGAAGGAGACTCCTTTGATCAATGTCTACCTGTGAGAGGTAAACAAATGTTGCACCTTTATTTAATTTTACTTGAAGAAATCTACATTTTATCTGTGTAATTCTTTAAACATCAAATTACATAAATGTTTTTTTTAGAACCAGTGAAGCCTTTGGTACCTAGAGAACCATGTATACCAAATCCATGCGGCCCTAATGCCGTTTGCCAGGAACGGAATGGAATTGGCAGTTGTTCTTGCGTAAGCGGTTACTTTGGCAACCCATATGAAGGCTGTCGTCCTGAATGTGTTCTAAATTCTGATTGCCCAGAAAATCGAGCCTGCATAAATAATAAATGCCAAGATCCCTGTCCTGGCTTATGTGGATTAAATGCACAGTGTCAAATGGTTAATCACATTCCTCAGTGCGCATGCTTACATGGTTATGTGGGTAATCCATATGACAAATGTATTGTTAGAGAAGGTAACTATAGTTCCTAAAGTATTAAAATGGTTGTGCTCATAATAATCGACTAGAAATCATAATCATTTTATTAAGTTTTTTTTTTTTAAATACAGGGATTTTAATTAAAAAAATATTTTCAGAAAAACCCACTGACCCGTGTAATCCTTCGCCTTGTGGACCGCATAGCATATGCAAGTCAATAAATAATAAAGCTATTTGTACGTGTCTACCCGAATATATCGGTAATCCTCCGAACTGCAGACCCGAGTGCTTAACGAGCCCCGAATGTCCGCTAGACAAAGCTTGCGTCAGACAAAAATGTGTTGACCCATGCCCTGGCACTTGCGGAGAAAACGCCCAATGTCGCGTCCACCATCACAGTCCGTTCTGTACCTGTCTAACAGGATTCGAAGGAGACCCATTAATGAGATGCACTGAAGTGAAAATTATGACTCCGCCTTTACGGCCTGCCTGTGAACCTAATCCTTGTGGTCCATTCGCAACATGCAGGGACTCAGGTGGATCTCCTATCTGCAGCTGTAGACCTGGTTATATTGGAACACCTCCACGCTGTGCTCCAGAGTGTTCGATTAATGAGGACTGTCCTAACGACAAAGCTTGCGTCCGTGAAAAATGCGTCAATCCATGTCTCGGATCTTGCGGAGCAAATACTGATTGCAGAGCAATGAATCATCTCGCTATATGTACTTGTATAAGTGGCTACCGCGGAGATCCTTTCGTCGGCTGCTCCGCGTTTTACGGTAACTGTCGTTATTTGATTTATTAATAAACACAAAAATATATAAATATTAACGTTGTAATAAACTAATTGAACATTTTGCAGATCCACCAGCTCCGGTCCCAGTGAATCCTTGTTCACCATCGCCATGTGGCGTTAATGCGTTATGCGACAATGGAATTTGTTCATGCATTGCCGGGTACCATGGTAATCCAAACATTGAATGTCGGCCAGAATGCACCAGTGATAGTGAATGCCAAAAGCAGTTGGCTTGTGTAAATTACAAGTGTGTAAACCCTTGCAAAAATGCTTGCGGTGTGGATGCAGTGTGCAACGTTTACAATCATATCGCTATATGCGAGTGTCCATCGCCGCTACAGGGCGATGCTTTCATAGCATGTCGCCGCGTTACAGGTAAATTTATAATATTTAATAAATTTTGGTTTTTATGGCTTAAAATATTGAAATATTTCAGTAATTTGATGTCGATAAGCCCCTAGCGACGAGGCTAGAACCAACCAAACATAAGATCAACCAAATAATATAATAAAATCCTACAATAATTAATAGTCCAAAATGTTTCTATAGAGTTGTATAGAAAGTGCATAAGAACATCCAGTAGCAGCTTTATGATTTATCGTTTTTATCAGAACTCGATTTGAAATTAATCATTTTTAATTTCTTCTAATTCTAATTTACCTAGGCGAGTAACCGATTGGAGAAGTCCTAACCACTAGTTACCCGCACCTAATTGTTTCCTTATTTTTTCCGCAGCTCCAACGGTAGCAGATCCCTGCACACCAAATCCTTGTGGTGCAAATAGTGTGTGTCGTGCCGCAGGCACAGTAGCGCATTGTTCGTGCCGACCGCCGATGCGAGAGGAACCACCGGCTTGCCAACCAGAATGTCGTGCTGACAGTGACTGTCCAACTCATCTCGCCTGTAGAAACAGTAAATGTCGAGATCCTTGTCCAGGATCGTGCGGTGCGAATGCCGTTTGCCGCATAAGATTGCATTCACCCATCTGTACCTGCCCACCAAACTATGTTGGCGATCCTTTCATACGCTGCTTACCAGGTAATTATTATTGTCACTTTTTGTATAGGTATTTAGTCGTGCATGTGTGTATATTTACGAATGCAACATTAATTTGTACAGCGCTCGAGACGGAACCGCAGACGATGTCGGCTTGTTCAGACTGCGGACCGAACGCCGATTGCGTCGACAGTCAATGTCGCTGTAGAGCGAACTACTTCGGAGCGCCTCCATTCTGTCGTCACGAGTGTGTCGGTTCAAGTGATTGCGATTGGCGTCACATGTGTGTAAACAGACGTTGCGTGGACCCGTGTCCGGGCGCATGCGGCCAAAGTGCACAATGCACGCCGATCGCTCACGAACCGCGTTGTAGTTGTCCCTCAGGAACCACCGGCAATCCTCTCTTTGAATGTCATCTCATCGAACAATTCAGTAAGACAAGTCTCAACTGGAAGATTGCTTTTGTTACACAGTTTCAATTTTATTGCTACAGAATGAACGTATTAGGGATTTACCGACACGAGAGCGGCAAATTTAAGTTTTCGCTTTTAAAGCTTAGGCATGGGTTTTACTAGCGAAACTGAGTGAACCGTTCTCTATTAAACTCACTTATAAGAAGTGCTTTTAGTGACTTGCTGTTGTTCATTTCTATTGCGATCCCTTTCTTATTTAAACTTTAAAATTACAGAGATACCGCTACCTAATGATCCATGCAATCCATCACCATGTGGGCCTGGCGCGATTTGTCGCGCTAGAGGTAGTGGTGCGTCGTGTGAGTGTGAACCAGGTCTCCGCGGTGACCCCTATTCTGGGTGTCGTCCAGAGTGTGTGGCCGATTCTGATTGTTCACCAACACGCGCGTGTATACGTTCTCACTGTCGTGACCCTTGCGAAGGAACGTGCGGCGTTGGGGCCGAGTGTGAAACCGTCAACCATGTGCCATTGTGCTCTTGTCCATCTGGAACCAGAGGAAATGCGTTTGAAAGATGTGACGTTATAAAACAAGGTGATTAATAAAACTATTGTATTTCTAGGTACAAGGCTAATATATTATGTATATGTATTTAGTATATATACAAAATATACACGAAAACATAAGCGCAAGCATACACCTAACGATCGGAGTAGATTCATGCAAACACTTAGGGAAACAACTTTATTTTATTAGAGAGTTGGAAACAATACCAATTAAAGATACCTTTATGTAGCTCCAAGATTCTAGTAAGAAATTCTCGTATTAGTATTTCAACTGCACGCCTGTATACGACCGAGCATGTAGGTATGTGATTTTTAGTTACTCTACGCATTTCATGGTATCATATTCAGGCTTATAGAAAGTACCTTGATTTACCCTGACCGGCAAGCGCGCTTTAAAACTGAAGTATATTCACGAATTAGTTTAATGATTAGAAAATGAGTATGCCTTGTTGCACTTATATTTTTCATATTTCATAAATTAATATTCATGGATGTGATTATAAGTAAAAATTTTTTTTAGCGCCTCCGTGCACTCCGTCACCGTGCGGTCCGGGCGCTCTATGCACCGTTACCGATAATGCGGCCGTGTGCTCTTGCCCTTCGGGAACTTTCGGTGACGCGGCTACTTCGGGCTGTAGGCCCGAGTGCGTGGTAAGCTCCGAGTGTACCCGCGACCGTGCATGTGTACGCAACAAGTGCGTCGACCCGTGCGTCGGCGCTTGCGGCACTGGAGCTATGTGTCGCGTGTTCGATCACGCGCCAATATGCTCCTGCCCACCTTCAACAACTGGAGATCCGTTCCTTGCATGCCGTGCAAGAGGTAATTATAAACCAACTTGATATTTTCACATTCCTCTACAAATACAACTTCATCAAAATTTATCATGGACGTAAAGGCAGTGTTGAAATATGTACTATATTTTGTATTTCAGAAATCATACCAACTGCTCCTAGTAAGATAGACCCTTGCGATCCAAATCCATGCGGTCCACACGGTACGTGTCGCGACGGATTCTGCACTTACCCAGAATGTATTGTTAACGACGACTGTCCTGGCAATCGAGCATGCATTAACAAGAAGTGCACAGATCCGTGCGTTAACGCGTGCGGTCTGAACGCAATATGTACCGGTGTGAGACACGCGGCGGTTTGTTCCTGTCCAGCGGGATACACTGGTTCACCATTCGTGCGCTGCGAACGTATCATAATCTCGACCCCACCGCCTCCGACGCCAGAGTGTGTATCGGATGACCAATGTGCGGATAACGCAGCCTGTGTCGATTCTCGTTGTTCTCAAGTGTGCGGTCCCAATATATGTGGACCCAATGCACGTTGTATACCCCGACAACACAGAGCCCGTTGCGCTTGTCTACCTGGATACGAAGGAGATGCTTATAGAGGATGCTACTCAGGTATATTATATTTAAATTGATTCTAATGAAAGTTTATTATTTCTTTTCAACTTATGGTATTAGAACTGTTAGAATACATTAATCGTCAAATGATAAATGTTTGGATATTGGCAGATTTATTCTGCCATATTTTGTTTAGCAGAAACGCTTATATCACTACATCTGTCTAAAATAAAATGAGTGAATGGTAATTACTTTCTTAATTTAAATATAGAAAATGCAGTTTCTAGTATGTAATCTTTCAAAGATTACAACTCGGTATTCGGAGTTTCTTGTACAACTGCTATTTTTTGTAATTATATATTTTATTTGTGTCTTATAGTTCAATGCCACAACAACAACGACTGCCCAGACGACGAGAGCTGTGAGAGTGGTTCGTGCATAAAGGTGTGCTCTCGAGTGCGTTGTGGTGTTGAAGCTCACTGCGTCGCCCGTGGACACACAGCTACCTGTGAATGCGATTCTGGTGCTCGCGGCAACCCTTGGATCAGTTGTAAACGCGAAGAATGCACTGTGGACGACGACTGTCCGTCGTGGCTTGCGTGTAGAACTGGGACGTGTCAGAACCCTTGCCCCAATGCTTGCGCACAGGGTGCTTTGTGTACGGTAGTAAGACATTCTCCGGTATGCGAATGCCCGCGAGGCACCGAGGGTAATCCGAAGATTGAGTGTCGACCGGGTAAGTAAACTCATTGAGTAAATAGTACTTAACTTAAGTACTATTTACTCTATGGTAAACTATAGTAGAAACTCGATTATCCGGCCATCTAAGCAGATTAGTTTCAATTTGTTTACCGTTTCCAAAAATGTACATGCTAGCCCTGCTTCTAGAGCCTACATATCTGCATTAGCGTGTAAATAAAAGTTTATTTCTTTTTTTTTTTCTATTTCAAAACAATTACATTACATTATTATTATTTTTCTGTTGTAGTTCAACGAGATTCGGAATGCGAGTACGACGCAGAATGCGAACCTAACCTTGCCTGTTTGAGAGGCCTCTGCAAGAATCCATGTGATCAGACGTCTTGTGGAGACCGTGCTATTTGCCGGGTAGCCAACACTCTGCCATTCCGTACACTCGTGTGCGAATGTCCTCGACCCTTAACAGGAGATGCATCTGTACAATGTAAACCAAGTAAGTGTGTTTCATTGCAGTCTAAGAATTCTAAGATATCTGTGAAGGAAACTATGAAAAGATGATACAAAATTTCAATTACAAAATTCTTATTTGTTTCATAAATCATGCTGAAGTTTTTTTAAAAAAATACTTTTCGTTTTTTGTGCTTAAGTATACAAAAGAGGTAACGATGTATTTTTAGGGAGGTCTACAAAACTATTTTAAATTACGTTTACTTTTAAAAAGTTTGACAGGAATTACTACATTATCCATATTAAAATCCTTATTAAATTACAGCTGATATTCGCTCCATCATACAAAAACTAAAACATTACACGACGGACAGGTAAATTTCGTGACAGTATAACTACTTGGCAGGGTATCGTCATAGTGCACTTCTGTATCATACACTCACCTGCACTATAATGTACATATTATATGCAATTAAAATATATTTTTCTTTACAATTCTTTATTAAATCCGCGATACGCTATAACATAACATCTTATCAACAAAGGATAAAGAAAAATTGATTTATTTTACACCTATGATTTGACGCATAAATTGTTATTTGACAGCCACATAATGTTGCGACTCTAGTCGATTTGACTTCCCTTCCTTAATCCTATTGCAATCGGCAGCGCACTTGCAGCACCTATGGCGTTGTTTGTGTTATAGGCGACGGTAGCCACCTACCATCAAATGGACCGTCAGCCTGTCTGCCGCCCTTAAACTCTCTGTATATATGTATCTAAGCGTGACGTGACGGTCACGCGGGTTCAGTGTTTATTCCCCATCTCAAAGGTGGTCAACATACTTAAAGAAGTTTTCAATAAATAAAATAATTTAAAATACCTTTTAATGTGCACATTTAGGAGGCGAATGCAGCGAAGATTCGAATTGCGCTGATGAGGAGAGATGTTTATCGGGATCGTGTTCGCCGGTGTGCGAAGCCGGTGCCTGCGGAGTTGGTGCAGAGTGTCGTGCGCAAGCGCACCGAGCTTCTTGCGTGTGTGTTCCGCCTTTGCAGGGCAATCCTAAGGTTGCCTGTATACCGGGTAAGTGACCTATCCACTAGCATGTGTTGACAAACATTTTACTAAGTCCATAAGCGACTTTAATAAGACGTTCCGAAATATAAAGCGTGGCGTAGTTTGATTGCATTACTGTGCGTATAATCGTGTATGTATATACACAGTGAAGGCGTAATTTTACCGGCTGCACTCTGCCGTCCACAGGGAGAGCCTGTCTTTCAACGTTATCATCATCCCAGCCGTAGGAAGTCCACTTGACTGCTGTACATAAGCCTACCCCATATTTTTTTAAAAAGACCGGTCAGAAGCAACCTGGATCCACCATGGAACCGCGGCCCTTAACTTTGTCGGTGGACGTCCTACGCTGCGCTTTCCAGTCCGTTGCCTCCACTCGAGAACCTTCCAGCCCCAGCGGCCGTTGGTTCTCCGTACGGGCTCTATTTTTAGTTCTTTAATCTGAGGTATTAATATATTATGTTCATTGTAGTAGAAAAAGTGAAACCAGTGGAATGCACGTTGGACTCGGAATGTGCATCGACAGAGGGCTGCGTGAACCACCGCTGTGTGGCGGCGTGCTCGGGCATGTGCGGACCGAACGCCTTGTGCGAAGCGTCCGACCACCGAGCGAGATGTCGCTGTCCGCCAGGATACGCGGGCGACCCTGCTCGCAATTGCTACAAACGTGAGTTCTGTTAATAAACTGAAATTGTTGAATATAAAATCATATTTATTAGTTAATAAAAAATATTTCTAATTGAATAGTTGATAAAAAAAATTTGATAGGTACATTTTTTTTCATATCTTCAATATCGTGCTCTCATAAAATAGATTTAATTGGAAATAAATGAATAGTACCTATTTAATGTTGTATATTTGATATATTAAATATTAACGATAATTGGTAGTTATTTTTTTTTTATTATTTTAATTTAAGAATATTATGTGTATATTTCATATAATATTCTTATACAACAAAAAGTTTCAACCAATCGTTCTGAAATTTACCAAGAAGGCCAAGAAAGCGTTTTGTAAAGTTTAGTACCATTATAAATATAATCAGAATTCACTTTCACTTTGTTATATTATAAAGATAAAATTTTGTTATTTTATGTTTAAATATCCTTAGCCGAAAGGATAACAAAATTCATATTTAATTGTTATCTTAAGACTTAAATTAACATGTAGGTTCTCCTTATATGCTAATAAATCAGAATCACTACAGAATACAAAGAAAAATAACTATAAACTGTATCAGATATACTGGACCCCTCGTATAGTGTCATTTACAAACATTTTTCTTTGTATTCTGTAGTGATTCTGTAGACTGAATTTTTTTTTAATTATTTTTATTGTTAACAGCTGAATGTACCTCTGATGACGACTGCCCATTCGACAAGAGCTGTGTGAATCAATACTGTCAAGATCCTTGCACTCTCGGCTCTCCGTGTGGCCGCGACGCGCAGTGTGACGCAATCGCTCACTTGGCCGCGTGCCGGTGTCCACCAGGAACGCAAGGGGACCCTCGTCGGGCTTGCATCTCCGCAGTTTGCCACTACAACGAGGACTGTGACGACACGCAAATATGCAACCGACTAAACAGAGTCTGTCAGCCGGCCTGCTCGGATAATGCGTGTGCACCTGGAGCTTTATGCACAGCGAGAAGTCACAAACCAATATGCACATGCCCGCCTGGACGCACGGGCGATCCCTACCTGCGTGGATGCGAAACCAAGGAAATATCAGTTGAATGCACAAAGGACTCTGATTGCTCTTCTCCTCTGGCCTGCGTTAACTCAAGATGTGTCGACCTATGTCAAGATAATCCTTGTGAAAGTGGATTGCTGTGTAGAACGGTGGACGTGCTTCCTTTGCGCGCTGTCGCGTGCGTATGTCCTGACGGTGGTAGAGTAGTTCCAGACACGGGTTGTCGAGCGCCTCCCGACGCGGAATGCTCGGCTGACTCGGACTGTTCGAATAGTCAGTCGTGTCGCCGCGGAAGCTGTGTGGAAGCATGTCGCGCCGATCCTTGCGGTCTGAATGCTCTTTGTGAATCCATCGATCATTCGTCTCGCTGCACTTGCCCACCGGGTTACATCGGAAACCCGAGATTTGAATGCAACACAGGTAATAATCCAATTGTGTTTTTGATTTGAATACTTTCATAATAGTTAACATTCACAATAGGATATAAAGGATAGAATTGGTGTTAAGCTTAACCTAAATATTTTGAATCTTAAGTACCGCGAATTTGTGAGTGACAGGACACATCGTTCCACAGCAATGAACTTGTAAGTCCATATTGCAGGAAATCTGATCTTGTGCTTAGGCTTTGCAAGTAAAGGGCCCTAGGAGCCTTATTCCCTATTTCTCATCTACGAGTCTCATAAATCTCTTAAGTCTCATACTTAAAAATAATTACAGAATCGCGACAACCACCATGGGAATGCTACAGTGACGATGATTGTGGGCCGGAGCGCGCTTGCTTAGAGCGTCGATGCGTGAACCCTTGCGCAGACGCTTGCGGTCCGGGAGCTCTCTGTCGCGTCATCGATCACGAGGCGCACTGCTCATGTCCTCGTGGCCACACAGGAGATTCTAAAACGCGCTGCATACCACGTAAGTCTTCAATTTAATGTTCTATTACATACAAATAATTCATAGGGCCTAAACACACCGTCCACCACTACTGGAAAAATAATTTAGTTTGCTTAGTTAGGCCGCAATTAACAACAAACATACTATGCTAAATTAACTAGTATGATATAATTTTGTTAAATTCAATCTTGTCGCAATTCAGTATAAATTTGACAAATGAAACTACTCTATCAAAAAAATACAAAATTGATGTCGCTCCAGTAGAAGTGGGTGCTCTTTTCAATAGTCAGTTTACATGCGCCGCTATTATAGTCGCAATAATTCTGAATAGAACTTATTTTAATATTCCTGTCAAATGTATTACAAAATTTCACGCATACCGTTTTTTTTTAGCCTCCGACTCGAAACTACCACCAGTGGGTTGCAAGGCTAACTCAGATTGTCCACTGTCACAAGCATGCGTGAACGGTGCATGCGCAAATCCATGCGCGTGCGGTGTTAATGCGGAATGCAACGTTATTCGGCACCATCCTGTTTGCTACTGCGAGAGCGGTTACTCAGGCAACCCTTACAGCCAATGCGTTAAAGGTAACCAACATTATTTTATATCCGCGTAAACTCGTGTAGTGATTAAAACAATAATTTTTCATACTTATGCGTCATTCTTGTTACAGCTGGGTGTACTTCTGACTCCGATTGTCGTGACAGTGACACGTGTTATAACGGCGCGTGTGTGAACCCTTGTTTCATAGAAGCATCGTGCGCTGTTAGTGCCGAATGCTACGGTAAAAATCACAGACCAACTTGCCGTTGTCCGGTGGGTACCTCTGGCAATCCGTACACTAGGTGCATAGTTGCCGAGTGTGAGATCGATAGTGACTGCAATGACGATAGCGTATGCGTGAAAGGCAACTGCCGTAACGCCTGTTCGACTGACGGACGGAGTCCATGCGCCAGTAATGCAGAATGCTTCGCTAGGAATCATGCGGCTTCTTGTAAATGTCCATCTGCGCTACCAATTGGAGATCCACTAGTCTACTGTGAGAGGGTTACACCTGTCGGAGAACCTGAATGTCGATTGGACAGCGATTGCCCTAGCGGTCACGCTTGCCTTCGAGATGAATGTCGGGAAGCGTGCAACGAACTAAAACCGTGCAATGGAAATGCACGTTGCTCGGTTTCAGACAGCATACCATTCCGCACACTGATATGTCGTTGTCCCGAAGGATATGTTCCTGACCAAGGAGGTTCTTGTATACCCGCGCAACTACCACCACCAAGCTGTTCCTCAGACCAGGATTGCAGTGATCAAGAATCGTGTATCAACAGAATATGCCGTAACCCATGTAATTGTGGAGATAATGCGGAATGCTTCGTGCGTAATCATCGACCTGTTTGTTCTTGTACTAAAGGTTTTGAAGGTGATCCGTATCGTACATGCCGTATAGTCGGATGTCGATCGAACTCCGAATGTGAATCACACGAAGCTTGTATAAATGGAAATTGTGTTAATCCGTGCCTATTAAATAATACATGCGGTCCTAACGCAGATTGCTATGTAGAAAGAAATTCACCGCAATGTCGTTGTCGTTCCGGTTTCGAAGGAGATGCTTACACAGGTTGCAATGCCATTGAATGTAGATCTAATGGAGATTGTCCAGAAGATAAACAATGTCACGCTCATAGGTGTATCAACCCGTGCTTATTAGGAAACACATGTGGTGTCAGAGCTACGTGTCTTGTACGGAACCACATAGCCGTATGTAAGTGCGAGAAGGAATACACTGGAAATCCCTATATTGAATGTAAACCATCCGTTTATGAAGAATGCTATGTGGATGCCGATTGTCCATCCAAATTGGCTTGCCTGTCATCCAAATGCGTGAATCCTTGTACAGAATTGCGACCTTGTGCTACACCAGCAACATGTGAAGTTTCACCGACATTACCTGTACGCACAATGCTATGTACTTGTCCTCCTGGGTATGTTAGCAACGGAGGAGGTGTGTGTCGCCCTGCTACAACGATATCTGACGTCATTTGCGAAAGCGACGAAGATTGCTCTTCCAATCACGCCTGCCAAACGGTCTGCAAGAACCCGTGTCAGTGTGGACCGAATACCGATTGTCAAATAAGAGATCACAAACCGGTTTGTGCCTGTCGACCTGGCTTTATAGGAGACGCAGTAACTGGATGTTACATCGCTATGTGCCGTTCTGACTCACAATGTTCAGACGACGAAACTTGCATAAATAACCGTTGCATACCGGCTTGCTCCGTAGAACCAAACATGTGTGGTGATTCCGCAGAATGTTACGGCCTGGAACATCGCGCCTCCTGTCGGTGCAAGATCGGAACCGTTGGAAATCCTTCTCTGGCTTGCATACCGATTTCTTGTCGAGCTGATTCCGATTGTCCTTCCGATAAATCGTGTATCAATTCCAAATGTATAAATCCATGCATACAAACGTCTTGTCTTTCGCCATCAGAATGCAAAGTGCATCTCCACGAAGTATATTGTGTGTGTCCACCTGGCTACGAAAGCACCGGCAAAGGATGCGTGGAAGTTAAAGAACCGCAATGCATATCAGATATAGACTGTCCATCAAAAACTGCATGCATCAACTCGAAATGCGTTAACCCATGCCTGGAAACCAAGCCGTGCGGCGTGAACGCAGAATGCACAATCGTCGACACGCTACCAGTTAGGACTATGGTGTGCGAATGTATTCCTGGATACAGAGGAAATGCACTAGTTGAGTGTACACCATTTAATGGTAAGTTATTGATAATATTTCAATATAAGAACTTCATATTAAATAGCAACAAAATTTATTTTTTTTAATTAATCATGCCAAATATCAAATTAAGTTTTTAAAGTTTATAAACTTTAAATAAGTTTGGGATTAAGCACTTTTAAGAAATGTTCCTTTTTCTTCATCCTATTTTCTCCTACATGTGATTTGAGTAATCAACGGTTAAGGCAAAGCAACCACTGATATTCTCCTGATGTTACACGGGTCTATAAACGATTTACCGTCTAATGGGCCATTATGGGTCACCTACTCAAAAATATTTATTCCGCAGGACCAAAAGCAGAGTGTATTCCTGGACAAGGAGTGAACGCGAATGGTGAATGTGTGCCTTGTCCCGAAGATGAAGGACGCGTTGTGGATGCTCGAGGACGATGTGTGTGCGATACGGAGCGAGGATACGCGTTGCAGGGCGAAATATGCGTCCGTGCGTTGTGTCGCGCGGACGATGAATGCGACGATGCGTCGCGATGCATCAATGGCATGTGCACACACGCATGCGCCGCCGAGCCATGCGGACAATATGCTACATGCGACGCCGCACGCCACCGCTCTCACTGCACGTGCATCGCGGGCTACACTGGCAACCCGCGGAACGAATGCACTCCACTCAACAATAACTACCGTACCGACTTCCCTCTGCCGGACATGCAGGTGAGGCTAATTTGCATCCCGTTCACTAGCTTTAAAATGTATGTGTGTTACTGTCTCTTTCTTGGTTGGGCCCTCTGGTTTTGTTTGAGACCAGGAGTTATTTTAGAAAATTATTCAAAAACGTGCCTCCTGAGTATAGGACTTATTTAAAGAGTTAATTTGTATGTTTTAATTGGTACAGGTTCACTGTCTAGCGGACGGAGTGAGCGTGAGCTTGAAAATTAAGAATTTCACCGGAGTTCTTTACGTAAAGGGATATAGTAAGGACGAGCGTTGTCGTCGAGTTGTAAACGCTCCCGAAAACCAAGAGAGTCCCGTCAATTTTACCGTGACCTTTGGCGACTGCGGACTGGTGCATGTTAATGTAAGCGACCATTTTATGTAATCCCTTGTACCGTTTTATACGCCGTTGTGACCGAATTTCGTGAGTAGTGCTCCCAAATTCATCTATCGCTACTAGTTAACGAACTGAGTTTCCATGGCGTAGTACTAATTTACAGTACGCATAAATATACTCGATAAGTATGATTAAAAATGAGCATTTGCTTGTACAGGGTTTAGCGAGCTTCGTGCTGGTTATGCAGAAGCATCCGAAATTGATAACAACGAATGCCAAGGCGTTCCACATCAAGTGCATCTACCAGACGGGCGAACGCAACGTGACATTGGCCTTTAACGTATCCATGCTGACCACAGCGGGCACGATCGCCAACACGGGCCCACCTCCGCGCTGCTCTATGCGCATCGTCTCTCGCGCGGGCGAAGATGTCAACTCGGCCGAAATCGGCGAGAACCTCGTTCTGCAAGTCGACGTCTCTCCCAACAGTAAGACTACTTTTCTTTTGTATTTACAACCACCCCAACATTTTTTAGAATGAAATAATTACACTCGCGATCATCACGATTTAACAAATACTGGCATATACAAAAAAGTTGTTCTTTATTTTCCTGCAAAGGCATTAAATTTAATAGTGTTTCGTATTTATAAATTGGGACAGCAGTAACAATTCCCTTTACAAAAAATCACTGTGAGTTAAAAGTAGGTGTGCTGCTATTTCGGAGCGTGAATAAGGGATTTCATTCCTCTATTCTCATCTTGTTTCTTTACTATTCTATAAAGCATTAGCAATATCCTTGATTTTTTTGTATTGATGTTTTTTGTAGCTCCAATTGATGGTAACTGCATACCATCAATTGGGTCTTTAGTTTGCCTGCCACCCTTTAACCCAATAAACATTCAGAAACATCAGTTTTCATTGTGTTTTATGAAAAAAATATTTAGGTTCGAACTTCGTTAAAATAGCTGTTCTAGTCACCATTGGAAATATTTAAGATGTATAGACGTAACCTTTGAATTCACCTTTGTACAGAATGTCCTTATAGCGATGCAAGACGTTAAAACATCTGTAAATATTTTAGGTATCTATGGAGGCTTTGCACGCAGTTGCATCGCCAAGACGAGCGAGATGAGCACTCAGACTGAGAACGAGTACACCGTGACGGACGCGGACGGCTGCGCTACAGACAGCGCCATCTTCGGCGAATGGCAACGCGGCGAGGACGGTGCCCTGCGGGCCGCCTTCAACGCGTTCAAGTTCCCCAGCAGCGACAACATCCGATTCCAATGCAATATTAGAGTTTGCTTCGGTAAATGCCAGCCGGTAAGTTGTCTAGGCGGTAACTATATAGTAATTGTCTACATATATTGTTCATAACTTGTTGGTAATTTTTAAAGTGAAAACTTCTTTAAGCGCGTTGGGAAAATACACTAACCTCGCGAGACCGACATGCTTTGATATTTATAATACTCGTAGATGTGCGTGTTTATGCGATAGGTTATACCAGCTCTGAAAAAATCCAGGTCACATGGTTAAGAGATAATAGGACCCTGGACCCTGAGATACACTGGACGCCATTTCTGGATATCACAAATTTTAAAATTTTGCAGTATTATTATTATTTTTTTGTGTAATCTTAAAAATTCTCTTGATTGCAGTCATAAATTCAATAATATAATTTAATTCTGTAAGTTTTGTATATTAAAATAATAAAGTTTAATTTGAGACGTAGTTAAAAATCGTTTTTTAGCCAACTAAAAGTACTACAACCCTTTGCAAGTTATTTAAAAAAATAGACATTTTATCAAGATTTCAAAATAGTACACATACACAATCTTTCGATTTTTTTTTTAGTTTTCACTTCTGACGACTGATGGTTTTTTTCCTGTAATTTTCTTGAAGTAGAAGTACGTTGCTGTTTTTCAATCACCCTTTAACCGTTTACAGGTGAACTGCCGAGGATTCGACGCTTTCGGCAAGCGTAGAAAACGAGAAGCTATCGACAACGAAATACCCGACAACCTGTCGGGCACCGAAGGCCAACTTCGTGAGGAGGTGACCGTGGAGTCGAACCAGATTCTGACGCTGGAGAGACGCGACCCGTCCCGCGTGGCGCGACAGCGGGACGGCGGCTCGGAGAGCTCGGGAGGGGCTGGAAGTGCAGGAGAAGTGTGCGTTTCGGCCGCCGGCTTAGCGGTGGCGCTAGCGCTCACGGCTCTTCTGGCGTTAGTCGCTGTTGCTGCGGCGGTGGCGTGTTGGTTGGTGGCGTGGCGTCGCGCGAGACCGCCCCCCGCCCCCTTACCCCATCCCCCAGACTTCCCTAACCCCGTGTTCCAGCACTGAGTGCACTAGTCCTACCCCGCGCTCCTCCGCCGGCGCCGGGCGGTGTCGGCTCTTCCTCTCTCTCACTCAGCTTTAATCTTGAGCGCCGCCGGAGGACCGCAGGGCGAAAGGGCACTGCGAGCGCCCACCCTCGCTCGCGCTCGTTTTGCCCTCAAACACTGACTCTAAAGTCCTATCTATATTCTATATTAACGTGGAATAGTCGCCTTCTTCGAAGTTTGTGATATTCATATTATATTATATAAAAAATAAAAATGTTCGAATTCAATATATATTGTAATATGTAAAATAGATATCTAATTAATTTACATTAAGTTAATAAATGAAATAATAATAATAATAATAATAAGTGAAGTTTTACTTCCCCTAAACTCAATTAATGTGCAGTCGGATTAAGAAAAGAAAAGGTACCTTATAGTCGACATTTGCTTAAAATTTCATTTCTAACGTCTATCAGTTGTGAAATAGTTTCAAAAGGTGCTACAGATCTACGACTTAATAGAGGAGTGAATTTAAAAACTTATGAAGGATTTCGTACCCCGACTGTACCTACTTATTTGTGTAATGTAGATCGTTTGTTAGGTACCTGGAACTGGAAACTCAGTAAATAATATTCTGGATTTTTTATTTATTTTTTAAGTTAAGGTCGACAGACAGGTTGACAGTCAACTTGATGGTAGGTAGCTACCGTCGCGTCGCCTGTAACACGAGCAACGCCATAGGTACTTACTGCAAGTGCGCTGCCGACCATAGAAGGATTAAGGATAAGGGAATAGCAACGGATGGCTCTGGCATCCCTTACTCATCGAAAAAAACAGCACACATGCTGTTATTTCTCGGTGGTCTTCTGTAAGGGGGTGGTTATTGCAGCTAGACTGGCTGCCCAAATGACTGGGAAACGCAGTGTTACTATTTTCTAAATCCAGACCAGACCAGAACTTTGAAAAGTTCATTCCCAAAGTTGACTCGGTCAACCGGGACCCCTGAGACGTTAGGCAAGTACCCTTACAACTCATCTAACGGGTTAAATTACACGGAATTCATTTCTATGGAAACCTGCTAGCTATGAAAGAACTGTCTTGCCAACTAAATAATAATATCATTACTTGTCATTGCAAACGATAAAAGAAACTTGTAAATAAGTAACAATGGAGCCCAATAAAATTAGCATGCTCTTAATTAAATCACTATACAGTTTATTAACAAAAATATTCAAATCTGTATCTCACATATTATAAAATAAAGACGGTGTACGTCGAAGCCTTTCTTTAATTTATTTCATAAATAAAAAACCATTTATTGTGATACACAATATTTATATATATTTTTTACGAAACCCATATATTTTCCACCACTGGACGAGCGTAAAGTTCTTTTGATAAAGTGACAATTTTGATACTTTGGACATTTCGCCATATAGACATTTTGATACTAGACATTCTGATACACTAGACATTCTGAGACTAAACATTTTGATAAGACTGGTCATTTTGGAACAATGGACATTCTGACACTGAACATTCTGAACCTCAACCATTTTTTTTAGTTTTAATATAATACTCGTAAATAGTATTTAGGTACTCTTCCCTTTTCCGCTAATTTCTATTAAGCCTGTTCTTGCGATCGTTATTAATTAATATTATATTTTATTCGATAAATGTACGTACTTCAAATATATGTATTAGGTATTTCTACCTACTTAGATATACTATAACAAAAAATACCTACGTACTTACTGCTTCACACATATTTTAATAACATCGACTCTATGGTGTTGCCTATAGAGTCCTTGAAACTTTGTAATACCGGAAATATATTCTCAGAAGCAAGTAGGTATAGAATAATAATCACTGCTAGTTGGTACTTAAAAGATATTTAGCGTAAATGAACGACCCATTACATGCATCATAATATTATGCATCTAAATAGCTTTTCGTAACAGCTTGCAAACGGATATATTTCGCGAATACTTTGCTTACTATTGTGCATCAGCGCACTGAGCCTTCACAATATGATGTACCTGCAACGGGTGCATTTTGTTTCTACAAATTAACGCTCTTTCCGTTCGTGAAGTAGTTTTCGAGATCATACTTATGTTTTCATACTTATGTACTTATGTACAGTTGAGTTTTCATGTATTTCATGTTTTCATGTACATGTGAGTTTTCATACTTATGTACAGACAGACATACGCGGCATGGGGACTTTGTTTTATAATATGTACTTAAGGATAATGTAACATTGCTGTGTTAACCTACCTCTGAGTAGTATGATAGTTAGAAGACTGCTTCGAGACATGCTTCGGGCCGTTCGTCACACTGGACTGTTACTGTTGTGGCACTAGGCTTATGCCACTGTTATCTGTGTAGGTATCAATTGTTCAGTGTGATCAATAGCAAAATGAAATGGGACCACATATTACTAATATGTAGTAGGCATAGATTTGGCAATAAGCCTTCTGCTTTCTATTGCAAGGTGGACACGCACGTTTCATATGACGCTACAACAATTTAGGCTTAATTTTGTATGAAAATTTACATCTAACAGTATATTCAGTCGAGGTATGTTGTTATTTAATACTAACTGTTACAGACAATGTTCAGACATTTGAAGCTGTAGCGACTTGTTGTAAATACTCTTTTGCGTTATACATACTTTTTGGTTTTACTTTTAATACTTTTTATATATATTTTTATGTCATATGTATGTTGTCACTTATATTAATTTTGTCACCAATTTTTCATCTTCTTGTAATAACTTTCTTTGTAAAATATAATTCTTAATCCGTCGTAATCCGTATCTTTAATTTATACAATCACGTACAGCACAAACCAACCACAAATTTGGTAACTCCGACGTGATAATCTGACGTGATTTTAATATAATTTGCACACTACATACGAATAAATATAACGATGGAACAAAATAGCCGTCCGAACATTTTAAATAGTGTGAGTGTTAAAGTACCACCGTTTTGGCCAGAAGATCCGGCACTGTGGTTTGCCCAATTAGAAGGCCAATTCGCCTTAGCTGGTATAACTACGGATTCGACAAAATACAACCATGTAATAGCAAATTTGGATTGTAGAATTATCGCTGAAATCAAAGACATTGTAAAAAGCCCACCCAATACAGGAAAATACGATAAGGTAAGAGATGAGCTAATTTCGCGTTTATCGTCGTCCAATGAGCAGCGAGTTCGGCAGCTCATTAGTAATGAGGACATTGGCGATCGCAAGCCTTCGCAATTCCTGCGTCATTTGTTAAACCTTGCTGGACCAGACGTTCCTGATGACTTTATAAAAACTTTGTGGTCAAATCGTCTGCCATCGCACGTCCAGTTAATAATTGCCTCGCAGTCTAAAAGCTGTTTAGAAGACCAAGCTAAGCTCGCTGATACAGTGATAGATATAGTGCAACCGCAGATACACCAAGTGTCCACGCCGTCGACGTCAAGCGAGATGATCGAACTCCGGCGGTGTGTCGACGGTCTTAGTCGCGAGATTGCGGAATTAAAGACGACAGCGCGGCCACATACTTCAAGTAGAGGGCGCTACCCAGACCGGCGCCGTTCACGTTCTCGGAGCAGCAACCGAAGACAACGTGGTGGCATGTGCTGGTATCACAGCAAGTTTGGCCCGCGCGCAAGTAAGTGTCACGCGCCTTGCAGTTTCAATGAGGGAAATGCCGACGGCAGTCGTTGATGACGGCCAGCGATTGTCAAAATGTTTCAGCCCGTTTATTCGTGACCGACAAAAAGACACAGGTGAAGTTTTTAGTGGATAGTGGTTCAGACTTATGTGTTTATCCTGTTAGTTTTATACGTAGTTCACGCCCTAAAAAGAACAAATATGTATTATGCGCCGCAAACGGATCGACAATTTTTACTTATGGTACAATTTCTTTAAAGCTCGACCTAGGCTTACGTCGTGATTTTTCATGGCGATTTGTTGTAGCAGATGTAACAAAACCTATCTTAGGCGCAGATTTTTTAAAATTTTATGGGTTATTGGTAGACATTAGGCATAAACGTTTGGTTGACAATATTACAACACTTTCTATTAGTGGTATATCCGCAAAATCTTGTTCTGTGTGCCATGTTAAAACAGTTACAGGTACATCTATTTTTCATCAAATTCTACAAGAGTACCCAGAGATTACCCGTCCAGCCGGTGATACTTCTGCACCAAAGGTGAAACATAATACAGTTCACTATATTCGCACTACTCCTGGTCCACCGGTGTACTGCCGCCCAAGGAGATTAGATGCAGAACGACTCAAGATTGCTAAGCGTGAGTTTGAACAACTTGTAAATACAGGTATCGCGCATCGATCTGACAGCTCATGGTCCTCACCTTTACATTTGGTCCCCAAAAAGAACCAAGGTTGGAGGCCGTGTGGTGATTACCGTGCTCTTAATGCTCGTACTATACCAGACCGATATCCGGTCAGACACTTAGCAGATTTCTCCTACAATTTCTATGGCTGTACAGTATTTAGCACTCTGGATTTGGTACGTGCTTATAACCAAATTCCAGTATTTGCGGATGATATTCCGAAAACAGCAATAACGACGCCTTTTGGTCTTTTTGAATTTAACTTTATGGGTTTCGGTTTTAAAAATGCTGCACAGACGTTTCAACGTTTCATTGATGAAATTCTTTGCGAACTAGAATTCTGTTTTCCATATTTAGATGACATTTTGATAGCGTCAGTAAACATGACAGAGCACGAAAGTCATCTGAGACAAGTTTTTGAACGACTACGGCAACATGGTGTTTTAATCAACACAGCAAAATGTAATTTTGGAAAGACAGAGGTAGCTTTTCTCGGACACAACATTTCTAGCAATGGCACAAAACCTTTACCAGAGAAGATAACTGCCATACAGAATTTTGCACGCCCCAAGAAAATTAAAGAACTTCGTCGTTTTTTGGGCATGATTAACTTTTATCGACGTTTTCTGCCACAAGCAGCGCTTAAGCAAAAACCACTGAATGCTTTGTTAGCAGGTCCAAATTTAAAAAACTCGACGAAAATAGTTTGGAACGAAAATTTAGATAGAGCATTTTTGATCTGTAAAACAAGTCTAGCAGAAGCCACACTTCTTGCTCATCCTCATCCTAACTCGAAAGTCGCGCTGGTTACTGATGCATCAGACTTAGCAATTGGTGCAGTTATCCAACAGCGTGTAGACGATGTATGGGAACCGTTAGGATTCTTTTCAAGAAAACTAACAGTAACTCAGTGTAAATACAGCCCTTATGATAGAGAGTTGTTGGCAATATACGAAGGTGTTAAATATTTTCGTCACATGTTAGAACTTAAACCTTTCGAAATTCATACAGATCATAAGCCAATTATTTTTGCATTTCAAAAGCCATTAGACAAATGCTCGCCTCGTCAATTCCGATATCTAGATTTCATAGGTCAATTTTCAACAGACATAAAGCACATATCTGGGGAGGACAATGTTGTTGCTGATGCGTTATCTCGACCAGTTGATACAATTAGTATTATAGATTTCGCCGCATTAGCTAATTCACAGGACACCGATCCTGATCTACAGCAATTGCTGAAGACAGGGTCGTCGCTGCAACTTAAAAAGGTAGTGATTCCTGGTCTACCCAAAGAGGCAGCAATATTCTGCGACATGTCCGGCTCAACTGCTCGTCCGTATCTTACGCCTGAGTTTCGTCGTGAAGCTTTTGACTCGCTTCATAGACTGAGTCATCCTGGTGGTAAGACGACAGTGAAGCTACTTACTCAACGTTATGTCTGGCCGGGAATAAATAAAGACGGTCGTGAATGGGCAAGAGCATGTCTACAATGCCAACGTAGTAAAGTTTCTAGGCATGTACATTCGCCGATTAAAACATTTGTTCCACCATCCGAACGTTTTTCTCATGTACATATAGATATAGTTGGTCCCCTGCCGCTGTGTCGTGGTTATCGATATTGCTTGACTGCAGTGGATCGTTTTACGAGATGGCCTGAAGTGATGCCAATCGCCGATATCAAAGCGGAGACCATCACTCAAGCATTTGTTCTCGGATGGATTTCCAGATTTGGTTGCCCAAAACGTATCACGACGGACAGAGGAAGACAATTTATTTCTGACACATTTCGACGTTTGGCGAAGATGATAGGAGCTGAACATTTCATGACAACGGCTTACCATCCTGCAGCCAATGGCTTAGTGGAACGATTCCACAGGCAAATGAAAGCAGCGATCAAGTGTCATGAAAGTGAAGATTGGTTGGAAGCCTTGCCTTTTGTACTTTTAGGTATAAGAACGGCCTATAAAGAGGACATTTCTGCTTCCACCGCAGATCTAGTGTATGGCGAACAATTGCGTTTACCTGGAGATTTCTTCGAGAGCTCAAATAAAAATGTAATCGATTATACGGATTTCTTGTCCCGACTGCAATTGCAAATGCGAAAACTGCAGCCTACAATAACGATTCGTCACGGAATGCCAAAAGTTTTTGTTCATAAAGATTTGAAAACAGCTTCTCACGTTTTCGTAAGGGATGATTCTGTTCGAAAACCGTTGCAACCGACATTTTCCGGACCCTATCGTGTAATAAACCGTGCAGATAAATTTTTTAAGCTCGATATCAAAGGGAAATCGAATAATGTTTCCATTGACCGTTTGAAACCAGCATATATACTAGAGGAGCCCAGTCTAGCACCTACAACTTCTAGCGAACGTGCTGTTGTTACACCTCAACAGTCCGCTCCGGAACTCAGAACAAGATCGGGTCGTCGTGTTTGTTTTCCCAAACGTTTATCGACCTAAAGGTCTCCGGGGGGGCTGATGTAGCGACTTGTTGTAAATACTCTTTTGCGTTATACATACTTTTTGGTTTTACTTTTAATACTTTTTATATATATTTTTATGTCATATGTATGTTGTCACTTATATTAATTTTGTCACCAATTTTTCATCTTCTTGTAATAACTTTCTTTGTAAAATATAATTCTTAATCCGTCGTAATCCGTATCTTTAATTTATACAATCACGTACAGCACAAACCAACCACAAAGCCATTAAATGAACATTCTTTACAATGTATAATAACTCTTTTAGTGAACTCCTTGCACTCTATACAACTATGCAGATAAACAGATATACAACTACATAATATGACGTACGATAAATAAAATAATAATAACTACCTTTTAAAGATAGAGGTATATTTTTTTCCCGAGCCATAGTTTATTTATTTATAGACCTAGGCGTGTCTTTCTCTAATTGCGAAGCGATAACGTTACTTAACACCGGTAACAATGAACTTGTAAATCATGTGATAATGAGCTAGGAGCGAATAGGATATTTGCAAATTGGTGGGGGTCGCTTACAATGACGGATACGTGCAATAAATATGAAAAATTGGTCACATATGCGTCCAGACGATTCGAACGACACGATGAACATTGAAGAGAGAAAAAAATATGTGCCGATGTGGTAAGTTGATAATACGACAAAGAAATTACAGAATATGTGGAAACTCGCCTTAAAGAGTGGAAACTCGCCTTAAAGAGTGGAAACTCTTTAAGGCGAAGACTTAGCAGAAAAGAGTTATTTTCATCACCTAGTTTGACTTCTTAGAGTATAATTAAAACTTAGGTAAATTTTAATTTAAATTTAAATAAACAATAATATTTAAGAAAGTGTGAAAAAAATTAGAAAATTAGGTACTGCCCAAAAAACCTTTCTCGTCACAGTACGAGTAATAAAATTTTTCAGCGACAACTACATTTGTTTTTAAGCTTATTACTTACTTACAATAAGCTATTACAAGCTTACAAAAATTTATTGTGCAAATTCTACTTCACTTAAATAAGTTTTATATGCATCACACACGTATAGGTATAGTAGTTGTTCTGGCATTTGATTCTATGTAGGCGTTGTACGCCTATATTTTATTTAACTCATAGAGCGAAATAATTATTGTCTCAACAATGCTATATCTTATCAAACAAAATATTTGTGAGCTACTAGTCCCTCTATATTGAGCAATTTTGTTAGATTAATAACCTCGATGTGATCGCAGGCGCAGCCCGCGTCTAAGCGGTGTCCACCGCGCATGCGTGGCCGTCCGTCCGTCTCCCCCTTCCCTTCCTATCAAGCCCCTCTCCCTCCACCGGTCGCATTTTGTTTACCAATTGCTGCGTTTGACGAACCAGTCTGCTCTGCTGTCGGCAACGGTTACACAGCCTCGCTCGTGCTCGGTTTTTATCAAACCTTGGCCGCGCGTCGGCTGCGGCGAACGCGACATTTTATCACCGCGTCATGACATGATTGTGGCGTGCCAGTAGGTATGAGTAAAGCCGGGAACTCGGTGGAACCCGTCACGTCCAACGTGACGGTCAACGTGGACCAATATGACGAGCCGGAGGAGGAACATTCGCAACTCCTCAGTTTGCACGCACCCGCGATCGTCACGCCATCTGGACAAATGCGCAAAGTGAAGAGTTTCAGCGATACACATAGAATTCGCGATGTTAGTGCATCATCCGGGGCGGCATCAGCTCGATGCCTTCGCCCTTACGACCAAGTGACACCGTTTCCGGACGGTTCCGATGTAGGAACCAGTCATTACGCCCCGTCTGTCCGCTCGCTCGCTTCCATCGGGATGGGATGCACGGATGGACGTAAAATGGTTATCCGAAGAGTGCCGACGTCGCCGACGGAATTGTTCCATCTAGTGCGCCCTCCTACGTGAGTATTTTAACTGGCGATATGTACGTCCTCTCGGTTGCTATTATTCAATTGGCTCCATTATCTACACAGCTACCTATAGGTACTGCTCATCCGTTGTGACCACTAGTATTTATTTCTCTCTGTGTGTGTTTGTTTCCCTTTTAACGTCTTCTTTGTCTTATGACAAAGAAACCTTTGCCTACGTATATTTGATTGGGATTTTGATAGACTTGAGAGAAATAATGAGTTTGATAACTATGCGAAATATAAAATGCCTTTATTTGAAGCACCAATTATGAAAACATTTTCAAAAACTTAACCTCATCCCAAATTGAAATACTCGAAGAGTTTCAAATGTATTGTCAATTTTAGCTTTTTTCAATACTAATAAATTATTAGTTAATATAAATATATTAGCCTAAGAAATTTGACATCTAAGTAAAAGTTGTCAAAGATGTTTTACATACCTAAATATACCTAAACTATATTTAAACATATATAGTTCTATCTCTAATTCACGTTTAGATATAATACTCGTATTATATCTAAACGTGACTGTACCTCGAAAATTCGAACGCCAATGAATCATTCAATTCAACAAATTTTTTTGGCTATCATTTTTTTTTCTTCGTATCAATAAGTCGTCTTTATACCTAACCTACTTATTACTTATTATTATACGTCAACGCCTTTATTATTACCTAAGTATCCAAGGAGTATTATTATTACCGTATGGTATAACTTATATACATATTTATGTTAATTTATATGCAATTATTGTAATTATATAAATAAATTATACAAGACTAACAAGCATCTCGAGAGCTGTTTGTTTAAACAAAAACTTAAAGCTATTTGCTAAGCTATTTTTCTTATAAACTTATAAGTAAACCGTGTAAAAGAAATTGGTTATCATTAGCATTATTACCACTGCAACTGTCCCGGCGTTGAGGTCACGCGTCTATCATTTATTGGTGACTTTAAATACTTATTAAGAAAAAATATTATTTAAGGTTCAAGCTATGTTTGCTAAAATCTTATCAGTAACTTTGAAGTAAAACTTAACCAACAACAACCGACAGAAAGGAATTATTTTTTCGGATATTAGTAAGCATAGCACACCTTCTCCTTGTTTCGAATATTATTTGTTACAAAAGTCCTTGTTTTGCTGTGTGCCACAAAAAAACAACGGTTAATTGTAAGTTGAATATAGGTGATTATCAGGCAATCGCCGATAACTGGATTAGGTACGGTAATGTGTTTAAAATAATAATAAATACAGACAAGGCATCGATATTTGTGTTTCATGAAAATTCATTTATAATAATTACTAGATGAATCCGGCTGAATTCCACCCCATTTCTCGCGTTTGGGGTTAAATTTACAAAAAAAAAAAAAAACGAAGAAATACGGATGTACCTAAATTAATATTTTCTTTAATATTAAATTTCATTCTTCTTACTTCAAAAATGACGGGCTCCCCATATAAACTTTCAACCCCCATTTCACCCTCTTAGGGGAGAGATTTTCAAAAAACTTTCTAATCAGAAGCTTGTATTGTAAATTTCATGACTCTAATTTTGAAAATAAAGGATTTCCATAGCACCGTTCATTCCTTATTTTACCCCTTTAGTGGTGGAATTTCCAAAAAACCTTCCTTATGCATAACAGTTGATGCATTTTATGATGTAAACATCCAACATCACAAAATGCATCAACTGTTAAAATTTCAAGTTTTTAACCCCTGTGGGTTAGGCTCTATGTATCACTGAGGACAAACGATAAAGTCCCTATAGATCATTACTTAACTTATTTTCCTTGCCTTACATTAATAAAATTTTATATCAGCTATTATATTTATTAAGGTTTTACGATCGTTATAAACAAAGATTAAAATCATTTAAAATCAATTGTTTTCGACAATTAATTATATTTATTTGTCATTAATTTTTATCCATTCAATGCAAGTAAATATATGGATAGATTGATAGATATGTATACACGCAGAACGTAAGCGGTATCGAATGTCATTGATAAATTACTAAGGTAAAAATAAAATCAATAAATCACGTTATCGACAAACATGCAACAATGATGAATTGTCCACAACAGGTGCATACAAAAACTGAAAACAAGGCATTATTATTTCAGTACATTAGGATTAATGTACTGATATAATATATGCTTATCTTTATGCTTAAAGAGGCGAACTATTTACTCAAAAACTGATCAATCTAAGGTCACTGAAGTGGTGAAGTTGCTTCAAAATGAAACAATAAATGTGTTAATAATATTTCCATCAAACAAATGAAACATAAATTTACATAATTTGATTTTAGGAGAAAATATTAAGAATTTATTAAACTATCTTTCCCCTAAAATGAGCTAAAGATATTGGAAATTTATCGTTTTATACCCATATGCTTTTATTCTTAATAAAGTATGTTAATGTTTAATGGTTCTTGTTTAATGGTTTTATTCTTGATGATTTCTTTGCTTATGAAGGTTTACTATGTTACAATGAAGAAGTTTCTATATTTTTTTTATGGAACTATTTTAAAAATTTAAGTAAATTGAGCCCAGATTAGGTGAGTATTAAAATTCATGGTTCAAAATTATAATATAAATTACCCATTAAATTGAAAATTTTCAAATATTCCTTTGAGTTATACAAAAATAATTTTAAATATTTTTCTCCGTTTAAATCAAATGAATAAAATAATATTTTTTTAACAATGGCCCACAGTTTACATTGAGTTACGTCACCTCTTACTGGCTACCACCTGCCTCTTCGATTTCATTTTTAAGTAAATTCTGTGCTGTGTTGGAGAAACTATTTATTTATTATAGACTACTTAGCTGTTGCACGCAACTTCGCCCGCGTAACTTTATAAAATATAGCCTTTGTTACTCACTGATAATGTAGCTTTCTATAGAAAATTGCGATAAAATAGGTGAAAGAATTTTCAAAATCAGTCCAGTAGTTTTTGAGTTTATTCATTACAAACATACAAATCTTCTCTCTTTATAATATCTATTAGTATAGATTTAATCTACAGTAATTTTTTCTCGATAATCTTACTTTCACTCCATATTAAAGAATTAAATTAATTAAACTAAATTAAAATATTTCTTAATTAAAATTAAATTAAACTGTAAATAGTCCTAGCGGCGACCGTAAAAAAGGGTGGTGATTCAGAATAAGTACAAAAATGGACTTTATAAATTTTTGGATATTAGACAAATAAGGAACCTGTAACTTGACCAATTTTTTTTTAACCAACAAAAAACTTTTAAATCGTGGTCTGGCAGAACTTTGGTCAAGTATTAATGTGCCAGACCAATTCTATTCAAAGGAAGGATAAAAAACAAAAAAATTGACTTAATTTTTTCTTATACCTTATATAGAAAATTTATCATTGTAACAAATATTTTGAGGGTGGTCTGGCAAACATTTGTGTCAATAATCGGGCTGCCAGACTTAATTTTTTATATTCTATTGATCAAAACTACTTCTAATAGTTAAATTATATGCAAAAATGGTCATATGACAACTATAACATCAAGAATAATAACAGCAGTTTTCCATAGAATAATATCTACACAATAAATAATTATCTTTTCTGTGCACAATGCTCTAAATAACAAATATCCGAGTTGAACATTTAAATTATAGAGGTCCTGTATTTAATTTATTTAATTTTATTTTTCATACCAACCTTGTCCCGACATATACGAACTATAGACTAAAATGAATGTAACGTGTGATCCATTTCAATGTGGCTGGGAAATTAATTTCTAGCTATTAACGTTTTTTTTTTTTTTTTTTTTTTTCATTTATTGACAACCCTAGTTTCGTCTAAGCCATCATCTTGATAAATTTCCTTTAGCTCTTTATCTCAACTATGTTTATCTCTTAAAAAGGTATCAAGTGAAAGGATGCAATAGAATTTATCGTGCAGAAAATGTCATTAAACTTGACACGTATCTTGTTGCAATAATCTTAAAATCCAATTGGGATTTAAATTTTTGGAGCGTTCAAGCCGTCTTGACCTTCGGCAGTTACGAGGAGATAAGGCTGCAGCGCTATCTGATCGCTTTTATCGTAGATATAACATGGTTACAACGTACGATTGATCGCGCCCGTTCTTATCGAAACGGTGCCACTTGATAAATGATTAAAATACGCTTACGTACTTACACGCCGACATATGTGACAAATAAGGCTTTACCTGTTATTCATCCAGTGCTCCTATTAAAACTATAACTTCACATAATACTTTATCACATTAACCCTTTATCGGCTTGGTTTTGTAAGTTAACTTTCTCACTTAATCGGTGTCGGTGCGCGTGACCTTGAAACGATAGTTGACGCCCGCCATTTGACGCTTGCATTATAAAGGTGCCAAATGTTTGATTTTAAGAAATAAAAAATTATAGTTTTTCATTGCTACCTAATCACCTATATGTAGAATTTCAGCTATGAATTAAAAATTAATAAGGTATAAAAGATCCGTAAAAAGATCCGCCAAAAAGTAACGGATACGGATACGGATATCCGGCACATCACTAGTAGACACAGGCTGTCGTAGGCCTCTCTAAAAGCTCGCCACCACGCACAGTCTTCTGTTTGCAATTTCTTTGAAAATCATTATACTTTCCGACATAGACTATTAAATAAGGCTGAAATATTTGTCTCCAGATATGTAGTGTCATATTAGAAGTCTAGTTCAAGTTAATGTCGTGTCTTATTAAGTTATTATTTCACTCGCGTTTTAAAATAATTCATAAACTTGTTCTTAAATTCATAGTGCATTTACAGACATGTGGCGTTCTTTGTATTATGTTATAGGCGACGTATGTACATTAACACAAAATACGACCTTAACACAAAATACTGTATGTTAAAATTCCAAATACTTTGCCTATTTCAACTACGATAAATGTAACTATTATAATCCGTTAATCTGTACGACGTCATTTTAATCCAACGTCGTCATCATAGTTTATCCATCTCATAATCAAATATTCAAGGCTGATACCTCGTATTCATTATGAAGGTGATTTAAAGTTACCCTTTAAAATATTAATTACGTTAAAGTAAATAACAAAATATCGCTACTAAGTAAGGTATTTTTTTGTAATAGGTACTTAGTTATAATAATATTTCCTAAACATTGTTTTATTTTTTATTTTTTTTCAATTCTTATCATAAATTTGGACGCAGAAGAAACAATCAATAATAAATAGACTTTGACATTGACTGTGACTGTACCGACAAGAATGTTATGGGTTATCGTGGCTTTTAATTTTTATTTTAGGAACATATCACATATGTATCTTAAATGTATCGAAATAAAAAAGAAAAAACACTGATTTCTTACCTCTTCCGCTGTATTCTACAAAACTTTGAACTTTCATATTATGTTAATAATTGAGCGGGAGCGACTCGCACCCGGTTTCACCCGGGATGCAATTTAATTTAGGTTTAGGAATAATTAGGAAATATACAAATAGAAGACAGACAGACGCGAAAAGCGACTTCAATTTATACTAACTAAGGAAAATTAGCGACCAGTCCGAAGTTTTTGAAGATATAGATTTTGTAATTATAACAACTCATAAATATTGTAGATATATGTATATATACATAACTACTGTCTAGATATAATAATTAACTAATGTATAAAAATGTAAATATGGGTCCAGTTGCCTGAAAACAAATGTATGTTTTCAGGCCTGAAAACAACTTCTAAAATTTTAAAATTAGCGCCTAACTTCTAGACAACAGACTATTTTTAGTTTTTATTTACTACATTAAATAAAGGAGGGCTAAGTTTAGAATGTGCCTTGGGCGAGAAGAGCCTTAGGTAAACCACATTATAAATTAAGTCCTTTTAATTAAGCACATAAGCATATAAATATTTACAGACACTCTTCGAGGTTTAGGAAACTAATACCACTCGAAGAGGTAAAAAATGTAGAAACCACGTTACTTTGTAACGTTACTCGTTATCTGCTCATCAAGTGCAAGTGTACATTTGAATATTTAATTAATTGTGTCAACAACATGTCATTCTATGTATCTTAAAACTGTATACGTAATCTATACTTTATCTCTGACATGTTAATGCTCTTGTACGACTTGTTGCAAATATTTGAGTACACAGAAATCTTAAAATAACCAGTTGGAGCTTTTTGAGAGAATCAAAAATCAACAAATAATTGCGTAAACCATTTCAAATATTGCCCAGCTTTTAAATATTTGTTTTTTATTCACAATTTAAATTTTTACACACCAATTAAAATTAAAATTAATTTGTTGAAAATTGAATAATTAAGTAATGTTTAAATTATACCAAATAATTATTTTGTTGCATTGCGCTATTTTTTCTTTTTTCAAATATAATTATATTAGTTACCTACATATGAATTTTGTAGACTTTGTATTATCAGCTAATAATTTGATTCTTAACTTATACATTAGGAACTTTGTTATTGACTTATTACTTGTTATTATTACTTTGTTATGTAGGAAAACGTATGAAAAGTTGAACTACTTTTACTCAAAAAAAAATGATATATTTATTTTTTAGTTGTTCCCTCTATATAGAGATAATTTAGTAAATAAAAATATTTTTGTCGCAGGCCTCCAGACGAAGACACGGGCTCAAATGAAAGCGACTGCAATGAGGAAGAGGAAGATGCAGAGACCGTTCACCTGAAACCTCGAAGACCATTCTGGGCCAACAAGATACACTTTGTGCTTGCCTGCGTCGGCTACTCAGTCGGCCTGGGCAACGTGTGGCGATTTCCATACTTGTGCTATAAAAGTGGTGGAGGTAAGAATAGCCTTTATATTCGTATTAATCTTCTCTGACAAAATAAACCTAAGTACGAGTAAACATAATTTCTGCCCAGAGAATCTAATATATTAATAATACGTAAGCGAAAACTTTGGATCTCTAGGACCGGAGAAAACGAAAGCTAATGTGCATTAGAAATACATTAAACTAGCTGACGCACGCGACTTCGTCCGCTATCTTTTAAGTTGTATCAAATTACATGTAGTATGTACCTACTCTATTGTTTATGGTCGAATTTCGAACACTGGACGACCTCTAGTAATAGAATTAAGTCTACTAAATAAATAATACTACTTAAGGCCTTATTTTCAGTAGGCACTTACCTATTACAATAATAGGTATTCTTTTCGTAATTTTAAGCATCGCATCATCAAACTATGAAACATATACATGGCTAGGCTAGTATGTAATTCTTATTTTATCCAAAGAAGTTCCCTTGTCAAATTGAACAACTTGCACCTAAAATTGATTCTAATTTGCTTGTCTACGAGTAAATATACAAAACTATAAAACTACAATTTTCCCGGTAACTCTTATCGTGTTTTGGCAAAAGGATGTTTTTAACATGACTAATTCACAAATATGTAGTTAGGCACTCCTAGTAGGTAGGGACTAGGTAGCTGCGTTACAAGGTGTATATAAGTGTTTACAGGCACTTGTAAGTACACCTACCATCGAGTAGACCGTCACCTGTACGCTATGCCGTTTACCATAAAAAAAAATTTAGAAATCTCTTTTACCTATTATGTTAAAGTCGACAAACGGGCTAACGTTCCACTCGATGGGAGGAGGCAACCGCTGCCTATAAAATAAACAAAGCCACATAAGCTCAGGGTACTGCAAGTACCCTGAGGACTGTAGATAATGGATTGCGAAGGGACAGGGAAATGGACTCTGACTATTTATGGGCATGTAACTTAAAGATCGACAACGACTTAAAGACCTTTTCGATCTTTTCCGTTACCACAAACCTCTCATATTTAAGCCGGGTACGCGGAGTACGCAATTATATACCGAATGACGTTGCTAAGAATAATAATAAATATATTCACACATTCCACACAGCACCATCTAGTTCCACACTAAGCAACTAATGCTTGTATTATGGATACCAGACAGTTGATATACAACATAGATTACTTTTTTTTGTAAATACATACATATTATAAATACAAACATCCATAACTCAGGTATAAAGGTAAATGTTAAGACGTAAACATTTGCCCCTAGCGAGATTCGAACCGGCGACCGTTTGGTCAATAGCTATGGCCACTAGACCAAACGTGTGCTAATGTTTTTTAATAATCAACGGAAACCATATCTTCAAGTAGGTAGTACATTTTTTCAACAATAGTGATTAGTATGCTAGCACATATATGTTTAGTAGTTGTTGATATATTACCTAATAATATAGATTTTTTTTATGTAAAGATCAGCAGACAGGCTGACGTTCCAATTGACAACTACGCGGTGGTGACACAAACACCAATTTCAGTACCTACATATCACTTAACACTGACGCAGGTTCAGTGTATTGTTGACAAGCGTTAATTTATTCATTACGGCGACAAAAAGATCGTGATCGCTGTGACATTGCTTTATGGTAACTTTCATGAGCAATTTATTATCACATAGGTAAAAATTTGTTTTACACGAACGAATAAATAATTATACCTCAGTAGGTAAACTGTATCCGCATCGGCGGTTTTTTAATAATAAATTTATAGAACGTTCAAAGAAGAAATACATAAAATAACGAACTAGCTAGGATTACTTAAATAGTACGGAATATCATTTTTTTTGTGACAATAATTAATGCAATGTGTTTCTTAGTAATAAAATAAGCATAATAGATTGGCTTGCTATAAAACATTTTTAAAGCACATATTATCTAAACTTATTTTTGTGAATATTACCTAATACCGATACTTTCGAGTTTGATATGTCTTCTAGACTTGTTTACGTTCCTATGCCACCTATTGTGTATATTGTACTTAGATCGTCAGCCTACTTACATCCCTAGTCGACTAGTAAATCTCCCTCATTCGCTGAGTAACATTTCTGAAATAAATATCCATGAAAAAAAAACTGTAAATAAAAGTTGTTAATATTTTATTTATTTTATTTTCAACAAAAACCCTAAAACAAAACAAAATAACATAAAATAGATACAATATTACTACCTACATTGCCAATTACAGGGTTTCATTGTGTAGGACTTAAATAGACTTAAAATAGATTAACTAAGTTAATTACCAATTATTAATATGAATAAAAAAACTAATTTGCTTGTGATAAAACTGTTTATTTCAAATATATAAGTAAACGCTACGATAAATAGATCGTTATATTTAATACATGGTTTTATGATTTATGATAATCATTATTTATTTTTTTATGATAATCATTATTTAATTTTACACACACACACAAACGCACGCACGCACGACAGCGATTTTATTTTATAACTAGCTGAACCCGCTACCTTTATTATTTAACAGCAGACGACTTGCGATCAACTTGCGACAGGCGAAAACTTTCTATCAATTTGTGCAATATCACAGTAAATCGTGTTTTTGGTATCACGTAACTCGTAGTCAGAAAGTAAATAAAAAATTCTTATTCATGGTTTCAAATTTTTAGACTTAGGATATCACGAGACGCAAGATATTATGTACCAACCTTAGATACCTATATACATTTTAGTATGTATGTATACTGTATAGTCTATTTGCTTGTGTAGCTAGAACATGTTTGTGTCGCGTCAAGGCGCTAAACGCCTTTCTCACTGAGCCTCCAACGAAAACCATCAACATGACATTACAGTGTAAATTACTGTTAATCCTTTAGTAAACACTTTACATTTATATATTTTATTTATAAATATATTATATTTGTTACATTTATTATGACTAATATCATATCAAACTGTAAAATAAACTTGAGTCACGATTTCATTTAAGAGGATGCCTCAAATGCTATCAAAAATTAGCATGAAAACCTTCATAGTGTCTCCTAATTTTGAGTTTATTCATTACAAACAAAAATACAAATCTTTTCCCTTTAATTTTATATTAGGGACCTATAGATTTGCCAATATTCTTAAATTTGACAATCGAGTTAAACGTTAAATTAAAATTTGAATTTTGACAGAAGAAAATATTCTCAACGATTTCACATTTCTAGAAGGAAAACGACAAACAAAATCATAGACACAGATGTCATCAAGACACCGACAAACACTTAAATTGGGTATCCTTTAACAAATTATTAGGTCAATTAACTGTTCCTCTAGGTCAATTCATTCGTTGCTATCACGGATATACCTACTATTTGTCGTGTCTTTAATACCCATCTCCCCTTGATAGTACATGATTACTGCTTGTATTCAACACTGCCATCGATCTGACTTTCTGGTAGTAGGTGTATTACCTATTTATTTCATTGGTACCAAAATATTCTGAAAATAATATTAAAAAATTGCATATGGCATCGTCGACCGGAAAAAGACGTCCATAGCATACTGACCTTCGCATTTTTTATTTAACTAGCTTAGCGCGAAGGCTACCACTTCTGCGCTCTTAGGTGTTAAAATACCTAGTTTTAATATAATACCTAAGAAAAATTTGTGCTATATTTTTACTTATTACGAGATTGATAAAAACTTCTAAATAAAGGCCTAATACAGACTAGAATTCCTCTATTCTAGCGTCCTTAATAGAATCCGGTTATCATTTGCATTCAGGTGAAAGTGTTGTGGACGAATACTAATGGCCGGAATACAAAGAGAATCTTAAAATATTTCGTAAAAAGAAGCATCAATAGAAAATTCATGCTGAAATTATGTTTCTATCCGCAGGCGCTTTCCTGATACCATACTTCATAATACTCGTAGTGTGTGGTGTGCCCATGCTTTTTATGGAATTAGCGATTGGACAGTACACTGCACACGGACCCATTGGAGCACTCTCACAAATATGTCCATTATTCAAAGGTACACTTCAATTTATTCACCACTAAAATTGTATTTGTTAAATCTGGTGCATTGTTGAGACTAATTGTTTCCAACGTCGATTACAGGTGCGGGCCTCGCAAGCGTTGTGATCTCGTTTCTAATGTCTACATACTATGCAGTGATAATTGCGTGGGCTATATATTATTTCTTCACATCGTTTAAGTCAGAAGTGCCGTGGGCAAGTTGCGCTAATCGGTGGAACACACATTATTGCTGGGTGCCCTATCATAACCACACTAAACCCAACGGCTCGCAGACTCCGACAGAACAATTCTTCGAGTAAGTATTGTACTAAAAAATGAAGTAAGTATTTGAAATAGCGCAATTCACCTAATCGTTGTATGTTTCCAGGAAAAAAGTTTTAAACATGAGTGACGGTATTGAGTATCCGGGTGGCATGCGGTGGGAGCTGGCAGCTTGCTTGGTTTGCGCTTGGGTGTTGGTGTACTTCGCCCTTTGGAAAAGCATCAAATCGTCTACGAAAGTACGCTACATAACCACAACACTGCCGTTTTTGCTGATTATAGTGTTTCTTGGTCGGTCGTTAACACTCGAGGGCGCAGACGTTGGATTAAGATTTTTCTTCAAACCTGACTGGGAATTGTTAAAGCAGTCGAGGCCTTGGGTGAATGCGGCATCGCAAATCTTCAACTCTATCGGAATAGCCTTCGGTTCCATGATAATGTTCGCTTCGTACAATCGATTTAACAATAACTTTCTTCATGACACATTAGCAGTCTCATTTGTAAATGCAATCACCAGTCTAATTGTTGGGATATTTACCTTCGCTACGATAGGAAACATTGCATTCGAACAAAACACATCTGTAAAGGACGTCATCGCTGATAGTGAGTACTTTATCTATGACACATTATTGAAATAGATAACTCTTTGATTTATCACTAAAAATAGATATATTATTATGAATGCATGAAATAATACACACGATAATAAATGTGTCATAATGAAACAAAAAATTTTAGTATTTTTTTGACTCAATGTATCAAACAAGGGCTCTTAAATTTCAGGTCCTGGATTACTATTCGTAGTGTATCCTCAAGCCATCGCCAAAATGCCAGCTTCGCAGCTGTGGGCTGTTCTTTTCTTCTTCATGTTCCTGTGTCTTGGACTTAACAGTCAGGTATACAATATTTACTAGTCAAATTAACACCGTGATCTTAACCGTATCCTTAATTTAGCTTCTCCTCTTATCTAGGTATATCTATATAAATAAAATGAATAGCTAAATGTGTTGCTAAGAGCAAAACTCGAGAACGGCTGGACCAATTCGGCTATTTTATTGTTATTATTTATTATTTATTTTTTTCAAATATTTTTTGAAGTCCGAGGAATGTTCTTATGAGGAGAAAAAAATGGAAAATTGCCCTGAGACCGTGTGGTCCGACTGCTTCGTCCAACTGATGGGACGATGCTTGTCCGAGGACGCTCTTTTTGGCATACATTTTTTTTAGGGAGGGGAAAAGACGTTTACGCACTATCCCTGTAAGGCTGTATACTCGTATGTTGTTGACTTTTTTGCCGGGGTGTGGGACTCGCCCGGCGAAGTGACTTATCGCCAGAAATACCCACCTAAACAACCTCCCGCATTCCACCATCAGCGGTGGTGTGTGGGTCCGAGATCACAGCGAGGCCTTGTCCTTGGATCCCCACACACCGCTACGTCCTCTGGGGACCCAGCTCAGGGCGAACAATTTTCGCCTCGCTTCATTTGTTTGTGGCTGTCCACTGGAATACCGTAAGCCGCCACGCGTCAACCTCGCGGGACCGCGCCCTGGCATTTTTGCCGCTCATGGCCGCTTCACAATACGTCCTGACGGAATTCCAGCCGTCAAGGCTACCAATCATAGCTCTGACGAGAGCGGGTATGGACAAGTCCTGTCCCACGACTCCCGTCAAAGCAGCTCTCTCAGTGTCCCATTCTGGGCACTCCGCCAACGTGTGTTGGGCCTAGTCGTTCGGCGTCCATTTTCCTATCCGTAATAATACTGTATCCCTTATCCTAAATCTTGACTTTGCTTGTGTTATAGGTGATGATAACCACTTACCATCAAGCTTTAACATAAAATTAAAATTATTCACTCAAATATGATTTTGTTTTCAGTTCGCTATAGTGGAGGTGGTGGTGACTTCAATACAGGACGGTTTTCCTGATATGATCCGAAACCGTCTCGTGTATCACGAGCTGTTGGTTCTGTTGGTGTGCATGATCTCATTTGTGTTTGGACTGCCTCACGTGATACACAGTGGCATATACGTGTTCCAATTAATGGATTATTATGCCGCGTCACTCAGCATAACGTACCTAGCGTTTTTCGAGGTCGTCGCCATTGCATGGTTCTATGGAGTCGGCAAGTTGTCTCGAAACATTAAACAAATGACAGGTGTGTATTGTGCTTTTGTTTGAAACATTTTCACATTGTTTTTAAATATATCGTGCAACATCAAAAGTTTTCAGTATTAGGTACTATTTTTGTCGAATGAACTCCTCTCCCACGCGGAGACGTTTTTGTTAAAGTATTTAGGAATGTATTACAGTCTAGAAATAAATGCGTGAAAAAAGAACTGTGTGAATGTATTATTCATACATTGTATATACATTTTTTATGGTTGGTAGACAGACTGAAGGCCACTTGATGGTTAAGAGAAATGGACTCTGGCATCCCTTACTCACTCGCCAAAACACAACAGCACACATGCTGTTATTTTACTGTGGTCTTCTGTAAGGCGGTGGTTACTGCCGCCAGACGAGCTGCCTAAATTACTGCTAAACGCAATGTGCTATGCTCTGTACTAAGTACTTACATTATAGGTACGTACATAGGTATATTATATTGTGGCTGGCAGACATTATTTTTCATTTAATTTGCGCTCATTATGTTTAATATCATAATTACAGATTAGATTTGATATGTTACATAATAGACTGGACATAACAAAAAAAATATTATTGTTAAACAAGAGTGTATCAATCTCAATGGACATCCGGTTTGTAGTATTTTTAGTAAGTTGTCTAACAAAAGGTTTGTCGTTGCTTTCAAACTGCCTATAACTACTGTTAAAATATAAATAGATTGGCTTAAATATCCGAGAAATAAATAAAAATACAAAAAACGGCATTCGCCCGTTCCGGCTGCCAGACAAAAATCGAATGTTACCAAACGAGAGATTCCGATTTCTTTTAAATTAAAAGGAGAGTGAAACCGCGGGGCATGATTATGATTATATATAAAAAAGGAATAATTTTAACTTGAATTAATTAACATTCAGGTATTGAGACTGAATACACTTTTAAAGATACAATATTAGCCCGGCTATTCGTCCAATGTGTGGAACTAGAAAATAGTATTGGCCCCAACATTGGAGCGAGCGTTGACAGTTGGCCGTAATCTTATTAGAAAATTATGGGGGAGACTGCCGCTGAGATGATGATGATGTACTAATCACAATACGAAACTAGATTAATAAAGTGATTTTTGTTTTTACGTTCCAGGCCGTCGTCCTTCCCTATACTTTCGAGTGTGTTGGATGATTGCAACCCCAGCGTTGCTCTTGGCCTTGTGGGTGGCCAGCTTAGTGGACTACACGCCGCCCAGCTACCGCCAATACCAATACCCAAGCTGGGCGCAGGCGCTCGGCTGGATCATTGCTTCTCTCTCTTTACTTTGCATACCGGTTTATGCCGTAGTCACAATAGCGAGTTCACCGGGAAATAGTTTTAAAGAGGTAAATTTATCATCATTTTTATTTAATTTTTAATTCATAAATTGATAAGACTTTTTTATACTTTCAAACTTATAAGTATCTATAAGATGATGAAACCCCATTACCAAATTACACGATATTTTCTCAGCAAAATCATAATTTGTTCTTACCTAATGGTAGGTACAAGTTTCATTCCACATATATTATGCTATAATAGGTATATTAACAACATAGTTTTATATTGAAAAAACATTACCTAGGTATTATTTCGTAATTTTTTTTTTCAGCGTCTACGCAATTCAATACGCCCCACATCAATATGCGATTGTGAAGCGAACGGTTGTGATATATGTTGTTCCGATTCCGACCCTCCGGAGGATAAACCAGCGATTAACTAGTCTGTATATATAAGATTTGGTAAATTATAAGTTTGTATGTTCATTACTACGCGATAAGTAATTCATGTATTTATTGTAGGCTATAAAAGACGCCATGCTGTCACGCCATATTATCAGTTAACTCCCAATGACTCGACCCAGGTGTTCCAGTGACACACTTTTCTAGAGTACTTCACAAGTACACAATCACACGATCGTAGGTAGGCACGCGGGCGATACAAGTTCACTATTTAATTAGCAAATATTGTATGTAAAAGGAACCACAGTTTTACTTGATATACTAATCATTTGAATCTGTAATCTTTACAGATTCAAATGATTGATTTTGATTATTGATTAAGTACTAGCTGGTACCCGCGACTTCGTCCGCGTTGAAAAATAAAAAGTATAACTGACAAAATATATTATTATAAGCAATATAAAGCTTGACATATTCGTTGCTGTTATACTTTTGCCAGACGTTGGATTTTCATTTTTAAATGATCCCTCGGGAACGGTTTTTTTTTTCTAGTTAAAATGTCTCCTATGCCCTTTTCTGTATCCGTGACAACGTGTATGCAAAATTTAGTAATTAAGGCGTGAAACAGACAAAGTTTCTTTCACATTACAAAATCAAATCAAAATATTTATTTATCAATTAGGTTTCTCCAAGAAACTCTTATGATCGTCATTATAAATTTAAATTTACACATTTATAATATAATTATAGTACCTAAGTATAATAGTATAGTATGAATTGAACGGAAAGACAACTCAGGTGTCTTGATATGGTGATTTTAAACAAATCATCGTCACTGATTATATGATACAAGATTATAAATAGGTAAATAACAAAACTATAATAGTAAGATTACACAATCTTAATTAATTAATCTTTGCACAGTTTGGGCAGTTTCTGTGTTTTTGTACAGTGGTGTACTATCTAATAACTATTAAAACTTCAACAATAGCATTGTTGAATATATGGATACTTGGTGCTAACAGATGACGTAAAAGTCGGTGGTAACAAGTGGTAAGACAGTTTTACACTGGTAGAAATTATGAGTACCTACCTAATAATATAAATTTCAAAAGCTGAGTACTATTCTTTATTCTAAGCTTACATATCAATGAGAATTTTTAAATAGGTAATTTTAGTTAGAATTCCAAACAACAAAAAGGATGATAATAATAATAATAATAATAATAATAGCTATTTATTTCAGATAATTATCTGTAATATCTTAAAAATTATTTTAATACCATAATAAATAATATTGATATTGATTTGAATTGTGATATGAATATTATTTAAAATAATAATATACCTATTCAAAATAAAATAATATGTTAATAAATTGAAGAAACAAGTTTGCGATTACCTGTTACCGTTACATAAAATAAAGAGATATATATGTACTTAAATAATAAATTAAAAGACCAATATGTATGTATCTACTTAATAGTTTTTTTGAATAAAAAAAGTGAGTCACAGCTGATAATAATAAACGAAGGTCAACATAACTGTTTCTAGTTGTATACTTTGTCACGAGTTTGTACCGTGTAGTCAATATGATTAATTACCTACGAGGCTGTTGTATGAATTAAAAATATATCAAAACATTCCATTGTTAAGATATATTATTTTGATGATTGTTACCAATAACAATGTTTGTAAATATTTCTAATTATGACATATTTCTTCAAACTTTGTGATTAAAACATTCCAACTTTTAAATAGGATTTCTTCAGCACAGTTCCCATAGCAACTTCACTGCACTTAAGGTGCATTTACACCGGACATGTGTTTATAAAAAACATAGCTGGACTATATAAAAAACACAACTGAAAAAATATATAAATGTACTGCAAACATTTATTTGCACTGTAGACTGTAGTGCAGTGCAACTGTGACCACTGACAAGTTGCTTTAGAATGAGTTTATAATGCCCGCACTCGCTAGTGAAAGCGTAAAAGACTTATTAGACAATGGACAATTTTCCATAAAATATATATTTTACGTTTTTGCTAGCGAATGCGGGCATTATAAACTCATACTAGGGCAACAGTTGCACAGTGGTCACAGTTGCACTGCACTACAGTCTAAAGTGCAAATAAATGTCCTAAAATCACAGCCGCACTGCATTAAACGCGTCGGTAAGTTTTCAGCGCACTCTATAACGACATGCTCGATAGATTTTTCTCGTACTGATTATAGGATCCTACGGGGTCTGTTACCAGTTTATGTTAAGTTTGATTATTCCGGATGATATAGTCCATACTGCTTGTCCATGTAACACTAAAGACATCGCATGTATGGGTCCAAATTTGCGTTAGAGTAATTTTTAATTAAGCCTCTTTACTGTATTCGTTATCATTAAGTTGGAAACAAACTATTTCAACTTAACATATGGATAACTTTCACATACAGATTTTTATACGATCAGAAATATATAATAATAATAATAATGATAATTTTATAAGTATTTAAGAAATACAATAAGTAGTATTTTACATAAATAAATACTAAACTAAATAATATTGAGAAATGTTGTCATACATATAGCAGCAATCAACTAAGTTGAAATAGTTAACGGGGATTCCCCGACTGGAATCTTTGTTGTTATAGCATTAGAGCGGGGAGCATTACAGTTTTATTATATCAATTATTTAGTTTCTTTTGTCGTGACGTATTTTCAGAATACAGTCAATTGTTCATAATGGCCCTTCATTTTCCTAATTTGATAGAGCAAGAAAATATATAAACGCTATACAAAATGGAGAGCTTTAAGAAATAATTCCAACGTAAACTGTGCGCCTGCAGGTACAAACAAAAATATAGAAAAGTATTGGCAGATATTTTGACGACTTTGAATACAGCTCATGGAAATTTGTTATATCCACATTTATCTAAATTTATTACGTCATTGTTAAGTTTGCCACATTCCAGTGTTAATTTATTTATCAATTACTGAAAAAATCAACGCAAAAACAAATTCATTTATTAAAATTATTTAAAATCATACATTGTCATTTTAATTTTTAATAAATGAAGCCTATTAAAACGGTTGTTCTTTATGCAAATTCTATTATTCTTACAATACAATAGGTACACATACGGAGTTTATACATTACACATTTGGCAACACTGGCCGCGACAGTCGGACGCGTCCGATAGTTTGTTTCCACCTTTAAACAGTTTTGTAGATTATACAAATCTATGTAAGGTTTTTGTTGCAAGCAAAATTATAACTACCTCTAAGGAAATAATGCCTGATCGCGATTGTACCAAATGGATTTTTCTAAAAATGAAATCAAAATATTAAAAATAAAATTCATTACTTTAAATATAGAGCTTGCTGGCAATAAAGTTTAAAATATTCAGGATATTTTAAACTTAATTTACTTATATTCCCGCAAAATACTCCCTGGAGATGTGTAACTTTATAGAGATATTAATTAAAATGCATAGCAATATTACATTAATGCAATTACTTTGAATTTGTTGATAAGTTTGTAATAAGTTTAAAATTATAGAAAATTGTGCACGTCTTCTTAAATAAGTTATCGTAGAAGTTACCACATAAAAACAAACAAAGGTGCGAGTACAATAATTGTTTAAATGTGTAAAATGAAAACGAGATAAAATGGTGTATGTATATACATAGTGAAAATTGTAAATAATTAAGATTAAATTATAAAATTTGCGAAAATGATCGTTTTAATTTCATAGCCAACCATGTCTACCCACCACAATAATTTAATGCAAGCATTTTTGTTTCTTTTGTGAGAAATTTTGATACAGGGCCCCTGCAAGGCACGCTACGACACTGCACTTAAGTATATCGATATTGTCAGTTGTAGCAGAGCTCACTGATTCTCCTGTTGTAAACCGGGAAATCTGTCGGTTGCAGTAAGCATCCCTTTGCAGAAGACCACCGTGATAATAGCAGCACATCTTAATATTTAACGGTGCGGGAGTAAGCGAGAACTCTTTTTCTAGTCTTCTCGCATTATTCCTTACCAACTTATAGCATCCTTCCTTCCTTATCTTTATAGGATCTGCAGCTCATTAGCACCTTCTTTTGTGTTGCTTGTGTTCATAGGCGACAACAGCCATCTACTAACAAGTGGACCGGGCAGGCTGACGCCCGGCACAATTTTTTATAATAATTTGGAAAAAATCTAACTTTTTGTGTTAACTAAGTAAAGCCTTAATTTATAAGCTTTTAAGCATATATAAAAAATAATAAAAGAGTTCACCAGGATCCCCTGGGGGATTCAGTTCAGGGGATCCTGGTGGACTCATCTAATAGAAAGAGGCTTGGACCAACTATTCAATTAGCACGTATTCAGTTTAACTAGACCATTAATCTCTTACGTTTAATTTAATCTAGAATGTCTAATCAATCTAAAAACATACACGTTAAGGCCTAAGGCCTAATGTCAAATAGAGGTTTGTGAACTAATAATGATGATGATGAGTAATAAAAACAAAAATATGCATTTTTCAATAGAAGTTTATTTATTTGCAACATATTTTTATACTTATTTAGTATGAAAATTTAATTTGGGCGTTGCCTTTACATCTCTATGCGATTAAGTAACTAATATCAGAAGTTTAACTTAAACTTAATATATAATAAATAAATAAATATATAGCGAAAGTGGTACTGAAATATCTAAAAGGGACGAAACATCACAAATAGACATTTCAAAAGAAGTTAGACTTTTCTCTCGTTGGATATGCTGACGCTGATTATGGTGGTTGGATACGCGCTGTAGCTCTCTCGACAACGGAAGCCGAATATATGGCTTTAAGTTATTCCTGTAAGGAAGTAATATTACCTCGATAATTTACTAAGAAAGAACCACCATCATTTTCACGGCCCCCAACGAAATATGTTTAAAAACAGAGTTTTAATTCGAAACCTACAAGAGGTCACGTGCCCAGACCTCGGCTTCCACTGCGCAAGAAGGCCCAGAAGGGTGAAAGAAGAGAGTAATTACATGAAAAATGTCATGGGCCTTCTATGGATATAATGAAAAGTTTATGATGAATATAAAGGTACTGCTGTATATTATAATGTACATCAAGAGGGGAAGGGTGAAGCTTTGATGTACATTATGGTTCGGGAAAAGTAATTTATTTGGCGATTGAAGGAATGTCGATTGGAAACAATAAGGAAAAAAAATTGAAAATTTTTAATTATCACTCTGAAGGTCTACGAAATAAAGAAGTGGCAAGATGGTTTGGAATACCTGTTTGACATAGCACACGCTTATGCTCTAAACAAGATTACCATTGAGGAAGATATTTTTAATTGAGAGAGAAAAAGAGGACGTCCTGGCACAATAGGCGGTGGACAAAGTTCTTTTAAAAAAAATAGCGAAAGAAGAGGAGAAAAACGCTCGCCTTCAACGTATTTTAGATCGAGAAAAAAGTTACACTAAATCCCTGCAAGAAAAGTGCATACTATCTTCTTCGATTAGCAGTAGTGATAATGAAAGTAAAAGTTCAACGTCAGAAATTTCAGTGAGGGCGAGACCTTCGACGGCAGATTTAGAAGTCCCACCTAAACGCAAACGCGGCAGAAAGAACATCTTTGATAAACGCTTATCCGCAAACCTCGACTTTGCTAAATTAAGTGACAGGAAAGCTACTGTTATTTTGACATCAACGCTAAAAGTGTAGGTACCGATCCATCAGAGTACAATATAAATTCATTGTCAATTCGTCGCCAGTGTATGAAGCAAAGGCAAAGGGTAGCAGAATCCATAAAGAAATAATTTAATCCAAATACGCCTCTTACTGTTCATTGGGACGGCAAACTGATCAAAGACATAACAGGACACAAAACAGTGGATCGCCTGCCCATTTTAGTGTCAGGACAGGGTATAGATATACTTTTGGCAGTTCCAAAACTCAGTCATGGAACTGGGGGGGCGTGTGCTTCAGCTGTTTATGACACTATTCTATCTTGGAACTTGAGACAAAATAAAATGCTTTTGCTTCGACACTACTGCGGTCAACACTGGTTTAAGAGCAGATGCTTGCATTCTATTAGAGCAAAAGATGGAAAAAGATGCTCTTTGGTTGGCCTGTCACCATATAATGGAAATACTGCTAGAAGCAATCGTAGTTCAAGACTAGGTCCATCAAGTGGACCAGAAATATTAATCTTCAAACGATTTAGATCCCGCTTGGCCTAACATTGACCAGAATAAGTTCAGTATAGTTTCTTCAGACCCTGACGCTTTAAGATACGTAGAAAATATAGCAGGCAGCGCAATTTCATTTGCTGAAAAGCAGCTAAATGATTATAAACCACGTGACGATTACAAGAAACTGTTGACACTTGCAATAATATTTTTGGGAGGTGTGCCTAATAAAGAGATATTCAACACGCACAATGGATGGCAAAAGCAATTTATGGCCTTAAGCTTTTTATGTTAGACCAGTTTAAACTGACATCAAAAGAACTTAAAGTTAAAGCCATTACTGAAATTTGCGTTTTCGTCGTTACGATTTATGTAAGATGCTGGTTCCAAGCTCCCGTGGCAACTTCAGCACCAAGGAATGACTTGTGGTTGTTAAAAAATCTTAAGAAATTTAAAAATATAAACAAAGCTATGTCTAAAAAAGCTCTAACGAAGTTCCTGGGGCATTTGGGTATCTGTCCGAAGAACTATGTGCACTTGCTGTTTTTGATGACGAAGTTTCTCTTGAAAGTAAACAAAAAATGGTGATTGCACTGAATGAGGAAGGTTCAGACTACAGCCCAAAGCGAATCGTCTTGGATCTAAGTCACATTGAAGAAAATATTGAGGATTTCGTGACCAGCAACACCTTAAGATTTTTTAGAATCCTGGGAATTTTCCGTCTGCATTTCTGCAAAAAGAACCTCGTCTTTGGAAAGAAGATGAAGACAAGAGAAATTGTACGTTCTATGAGTGGTGAATGACATTGCGGAATGCGGTTGAAGAATTTAATAAACTATAATTACCACAGACGAAGAACAAAAACAATTCCTTCTTTTGATTGTGAAAAATTTTAGGCAAAAGTACCCTGATACAAAGAAATCTACTTTATTAGCATAAGTTACAATTTTTTTTATCCTAATATGCTTGTCTTTTTTAGAACTTAAAAAATAACATAAAAAATTAACATAAAAAATAACATAAAAAATACTTTAAAAATAAAATAAAAAATTACATACAGGTTTAACTTTGCCCTAAATCAACATTCATGTATTTAAGTATTTTTATATATTAATTTTAAAACAGGTCTAAGCTCATACTTCATAAAGTTTTAATAAAAACTTTACGTCTTCATTTTCTTAGGGATAACTTCTATTTCATCATCGCTATCATCTTTGTCATGTGCATCTTCTTCCTCATATGACTTATCTCCATCTATAATAATTACAAATAATCAATAATCAATTATTGATTATTGATTATATATATATATGAATTAATTTTATAGCAACAATAAGCACATTGCTATAATATACAAGTATTTATATTTTGTCATATCAATATATTATAGCTATGTCTGTGCTGGGCTTTATGTGGATATTGTAGATCAAGTGTGTGGTTGAGTTTATTTTTAAAGGGGTCGTACTCTGTTGAAAAATAATAAATACAAACTACATATAGGTACAAAAGATTCGTTTATTAGAGGAATGAATTTTAGTGACTGTAGTGTTAAAACTAAGGAAGCGGCTTATTTGACAAGTTCGTGCAAGTACACCACAGGTTAAAACCAGTGAAGGCTAATATATCGTAAAGCTGATAAAAATAGCGTGCTATGTACATATTATTATAATTTTATAGTGACAGGGTCGTAAGACTTTTTACTTAACTTTTTGGCTTTTGCATGGGTCGCGACATAAAAATGGTTAAGAAACGATGTTGTACATCAATAGAAGAAAGACACTGAATAAGTATGCATATGTGTGAAATGAAAGACCAAGTGGTGGTGGGCAGGACACATAGGTAGTTAGTACTTAGAGCTAACAGTTGCTAGGTGCTCGAAGGAAGCCACAGACCGGCAAAGCACAGCGCAGACATCCACATGCAGATAGACAGACAAGGTGCACTGGTCGAATGTGGGGGAGGCCTATGTTCAGTAGTGGACATCCTATGGCCGAGATAATGATAATGATGATGACATGATAGACAAAATTACCTTCATTTTCGATGTGATGTGACTCTACAATTTTTGTTAATGAAGAGTTTGCTTCTTCTTGGAACTCTATTACCGCTTTTAATAAATCCGGTAGGTTTGTATTTATTTCTCTGGTACTGCATTGAATAATTTTATCTTTTTCATATATTGTAATTTTCATTTCAGCTGACATCGTAACTAAGTAGATAGCTATAACTCGATGAAAATAATTTGTGAATAGTGGAGATGTTACATTTATCTAAGTTTGCTGTGTTCGTTAATCGGATTTGCATCGAATCAAATTCATTTCACGACAACGACGCAAACACAAAACTATTACCACAAATCATGACGTAAAAATAAATAACTGGCTGCGGAGTTCTATTGTATCTTCTATTTAGATTTAGAATCTGCTTATACTGCTATTCTCACCATAACCACACCACAATATTCTCATTCTTGATTACTTACTCCGATTCAATAGCCGATTCAATACCAATATTAGCTGTGAATATTAGGAATGTCCATATCAATTTATCGAATACTAAAGTTCAAATTAAAATAAAAACAAACAAAACAAAACCACGTTAAAATAAAATTTGAAAAATAGAAACAGGAAATGATGAAAAATGTCACACACACACAACACACAACATCTATAAAGAGTAGTCCATGAAATGTCTATGGTTACGCCATGCCAGATACAAAACTTGACACTTCGAATTCTTCGATCGAAACTTCAACAAAACAAACGAACAGTATGCGACGACCTCATCAACATCAAACCACATATTAATGCGACATAGATTGGTAAATAATGGATTGGATTGGATTATTTGGACTGAATTGGACTGAAATGACTAAATTGGACAGAGATTCTGTGCTTCTGGGGCAATTTTTTTAAAGTTATATTATTTAGTCTGTACCGCCACTGACATTTCATATTATGAATGAATGAATTTATATAATCGCAAGGAATATAGTACTCTGAACTCTCGTCAGCTTAGATCAGCTCAGCTCATCAGCTGATTGATTGCTACGAGTTATGATTATAAAATGATTTGTTTTTATATTTTAGAAACATGCGTACTTTTGGTAAATTCGGTCCCTTAATTGGCGCCATTGATGAAGGTACATCCAATGTAAAATTTTTGGTCAGTATATAGCTACATATGGAATAAAATATATATTATTTTCACATATAAACATATCTGTATATTCCATTATAGCTATGTTTTATTTTTAACAGATATTTGCTGCTAATACATCAGAAGTGCTTACATATCATCAAGTAACATTAAAACGTTTCAGCCCACAAGAAGGATGGATGGAACAAGATGCTTTAGAAATTATAAATGCCGTATTGGAATGCATAGAGGTAAATAACATTAATTATTATATTGGATTGTGATTAATCTGTTTTATACTGTTAATATAAAATCATGAAAATATATTTTATCCTTCAGCACAGACCAGGCCACACAAATGAGAGTTGATTATGAATCTACCTTAAGAGTAACTTTAGCAGACACTGCATTTCGCAGTTATTTGTACAGCCCTTCTGATGCCAGTAACCCATCCCCTTACAGAAGTAAGGGATATCATATTCCTTCCCTATCCCTGATAAGTAATTAATCCTACTGTGGCGTTGCTTGTGTTATAGGCGACGGTAGCCAGCTACCATCAAGCAAACCTTTCAGTAAAAAACTGAAGAAACAATAATGTATGTGTATATTTTAATTATAATATCCATTGTAATTTATTTCAGGTAACGACTGATAATCTGAAAAAATTAGAAATAAATCCAGAAGATATTGTAGGAATAGGCATCACAAATCAAAGAGAAACAACAGTTGTATGGAACTCAGTCACTGGGCAACCTCTATATAGCGCTATTGGTATGTAGTAGCATTATTATTTGTTTTTTAATATTTATTTGTTTATGTACTGTACACTATTACAAGTATTCATATCTATGAAGTATATTAACAATGTTAACAAACAGAAGAAAAGTGAAGTAAATTAAAAGTATACCTTGGCTGCCAATGCTGTCCAAATAACTGAACCGCAGTATGCCCTTAGGCTACTTTCCAGATCCTGCCGGGAATCAAACCCGGGAACCCTAGAACAGAGCTATAAATGGACTGTTTCAAGTAATAAAACACAAAAGCAAAGTGACATTTTGTTCCAGTGTGGCTGGATACAAGAACTTCAAAAATTGTGGATGATCTTCATAAAACCAAAGGAGCACATTGTATCCATGCAGTGACTCAAACCAGTGGACTTCCGTTATCAACATATTTCTCTTCAGTGAAGCTCAAATGGCTCCTTCAACATGTGCCAGCGGTTCAAAATGCTGTGGTTGCTCGACAATGTATGGCAGGAACTGTAGATTCCTGGTTGATATGGGTGAATTATTAATTTTTGTAATGTGTTTCTGCTGTTGTTTTGGTTGCTTATTTGATTCTCTCTGTGTTTTCAGAACTTGACTGGAGGCAACCGCGGTGGAATTCACGCGACCGACGTAAGCAACGCCTCCAGAACACAACTGATGTCATTACGTAGCTTGCAATGGGACAAGGGATTATTGAGATTTTTCGACATTCCAGTCCAGATATTGCCAAAGATTAAAAGTTCAGCTGAGATTTATGGTTACATCGCAACGGGATCTCTTATCGGAGTGCCCATTGCTGGGGTTAGTTTTCTTCTTGTCATCTTGTCTTTATGTTAAGGACAACAGACAGGCTGACGGTCGCCTATAACACAAGCAACGTCATAGGTGTTGCAAGGGCGCTGCAGACCATAGAACAATTAGGATAAGGAAGGGATGGGTAATGAGTTCTGGCATGTCTTACTCACTCACCGAAACACAACAGCACATATGCTGTTATTTCACCTTGCCCAATTGACTGAGTGCATTTTATTTGTATAATTGGAATAATTTGGATTAGGTAAGCATAATTATGCAATAATTTCATATTATCAAGGGGATAATATGAAACTGCGAACTGCGAAAAAAAAAAAACTCAACTGCTTAAGGGGCGTAACGCAATTGGAAGAACTAAATAAAAATGACGTACAATACACTCAAGGGATTCCTCTCCTACCCCTGTTAAACAATCGTAACGTTTTACAATAAAATTTTTAATATGTTTTAATTGATCCGGATAATTGGCATTCATAGAGATCACCTCTTTTTGTGTTTTCGTTTAGTGTATAGGAGACCAACAAGCAGCGTTAGTAGGACAGGGCTGTATGCAGTTTGGTCAAGTGAAATGCACTTTTGGGACAGGATGCTTCCTCCTTTACAATACTGGTGAGTTGAAACTCAGATAACGTATTATTAATTCTTGATTTTCAGACAAGTATGTTCACTGCGTTGCATTACTTAAAAAACTTTTAATATTTTTTTTTTTTCGTAAATCTCATTCAGTGTAAAAATTTTAATGTTTTAATTGCAGGCGATTCAATAGTTCACTCACAAAATGGTCTGTTGACTACAGTGGCGTATAAAATGGGTCCAGATTCACCGCCAGTTTATGCTTTGGAAGGCTCCATTGCTATTGCAGGTTTTTATTTTTTTTGTTTTTTTTTTTCTTCACTCAATCAACGCTCGAATAATATAGGTAGTCATATAACACTCACACACACACTTAAATATATATACACACACACACACACACGCGCGCGCGCCATCATAAGTCTTGAAAAAAATAATAGTTACATAGAAAAAATATCCTTTACCGAATTATTGTTGGCAAACCAATTTTTTTACGTAATTTCACTGGATAAAAATCATATCAATCTTAGAGTGTGAATATTGCAACTGTGTACAGACATTGTTCTACATTTTGTCCTGATATAAAATTATGTCCTTTAATAATTATGTCTATTGCTTCCGATCGAAGGCAGGACACGGTGCTCAAGTAATTAATGCAATTATTGTAATCAATTATGGGTTTTCTTGTTATAATGTAAGTGGTTAATTCCGTGTTGCGATTTATTACGTTTCCAATGCAAAGTTATTATATAAGATTTATATATTTAAGTGGTGCTCTATATAGAGTCTATTTCTCTGTCCTCACCATGTCCCTTATTCTGTATCTTGTCGTGTTCAGCAATAACACTTGTTGGTGTTGCAATATTGTTGGTGCGACTGTAGCCAACTTCAAGAGGATGATGGATGACCTGAGTGTGCCTTTTATCATGACAAATATAAAATTCTAACAATTGAAAGTGACTAAAACTTAGCACACAATGTATAGAAAGATGTATATTGCAATTTTTAGGAGACGCATTGCAATGGTTACAGAATGGGCTTGGGTTTCTAGACGATGTGTCAGAGTCTGAGGCTCAAGCGAACTCGGTGTGTGACTCAGACGATGGAACCGTATGTTTTGTGCCAGCCTTCAACGGCCTATATTCGCCACATTGGAAGAAAGACGCTAGAGGGTGAGAAGGCACTTTGCAATATCTATTTTTATTTTATGTTATTAAATTTAATTTTATGTTATTAAAAGAAATCACTGAACAAGGTTTTCAAGAAAACATAGTTTTGGGATTTGTGGCGAGGGACATTTTGTATTTGTCTTTATCTTTGCTACAAATAAAATTTATTCTTATTCTTATATTTTTTGTATTCCCGATACTTTAATTCATTAAATACTTCGCCGCCGTAACGGCGCCATCGTCACAGCGATAAGGATTAAGATGTTTTTCAATGCATACAAAGTCTCGCGGCATTAGTATTGATTTGAACTTGAGATTTTTTCTCACTCGGTTGTAGTGTGATATGCGGCGTGGGCGGCAAAACACGCGGGCCGCACGTGGTTCGAGGCGCGCTCGAGGCCGTCTGCCAGCAGACGCGCGCCGTGGCGTCTGCGGCGGCGCGCGATTGCGTTCCGCTACGGCGTCTGCTGGCGGACGGCGGAATGGCGCAGAACGGCGCTCTCATGCAGATGCTAGCAGACGTGCTCGATGTGCCGGTGGTGCGGCCGCTCATGACCGAGAGCACGGCGCTCGGAGCGGCCACGATTGCCGGCCGCGCGATGCGCGTCTGGCCCAGCGCCACCCCTCGCCCGCCCGCGGACACTTTCCTGCCCGCCATCACCGCTGAAGGTAACCTCGCTTTACGACTAAATAGTGTTGTACAATAGGGAAGTCTCCTTTAAAATGATTTCTTCATTTTGTTACTCTTAGCATATTGCTGTAAACATATAAACTTTTTCAATTATTTCAAAATACCGAATATTCCCCAAGTTTCAAGCGTCAAGTTTTAATAAATAAAACTTTATTAAGTTTTAAGTTTTAATAATAAGTTTTAGTTTGCCCCGCCACCTCGCGAAAAATCCTAGGTTGCTCCATCGTGCCGGTTGGCGCCCGGAAGAAAGGACCCGATGGCCATCCTGGGGGGGCACGGGCGTCCCCGCGCGCTCCATTTCAGCCTCCTTACATTGTAGTGGTGATGTTTCGCCGTGGGTTGACTTGTGTAACGCCTTGCTCAACTACCTGATCCTCGCCCATTCCCCCTTTTTTATTTAAACATGGTGAAGCACAAATATGGAAGAAACGTTCTACAGCGGAAGCACGTCCTTTCACTAAAAGTGCACCTCGCTAATATCCGAGGCCTGCACTCCAATCTCGTCCCAGTCCATCAACACCTCGAAACTGAGAAGCCTCACCTGCTCATGCTTACGGAGACTCAAATCAAGAGTCCAGCGGACACAGCGTACCTTCATTATCCAGGTTATATCCTGGAGCACAAATTTAAACCACGTTCTGGAGTCTGTGTGTACGCCCGCGAAGACCTCTGCTGCCGACGTCTCCGTAACCTTGAGGACCCCGATCTTTCGGTACTCTGGATGATCGTCAACACAGGCCTTGAAAAAATTATCTATGCCTGCGTCTATAGATCGCACAGTGGGGATGTGGAGACAACCAGGCTGTTTAACCACCTGACAGATGCTGCATTGGAGGCTCAGCAACGGCATCCATCGGCACAGCTTGTCCTTCTGGGGGACTTTAATGCCCATCACCAAGAGTGGTTGTTCCCATACCAGAAGACCGACCACGCTGGGAGAGAGGCACAGACATGTGCTCTGACGTTAAATCTCTCTCAGCTTGTTAACTGTGCCACTCGGATTCCTGATATAGACGAGCATATTCCAAACTGCTTGGACCTTCTGCTGACGACTGAACCAGACCGATACCAAGTGGTGGTGACAGCACCATTAGGGTCATCTGACCACTGTCTAGTCAAATCTGTATCAGTCTACTCTCCACCAGACTCTTGTCCAAAAGGCACGCGGAGGGTATGGCGATACAAGTCAGCAGATTGGGATGAGATGCGGCATTTCTTCGCATCTTATCCTTGGCGGCAAATGTGCTTTGCTTCTGAGAATCCGTCGAGCTGTGCGAATGCCATAACTGAGGTGATTGTTCAAGCTATGGAATACTTTGTTCCGCACACTAAACTTTCGCCCGATAACAAAGCTCGCCCCTGGTTCAACGCCGAATGCGCTAATGCTGAAGCCTTGAAGCGTTCCGCTTATACCGATTGGGCTGACGCCCGATCTCGCAAATCTCCGGAGACAAAAATCCTAAAGAAAGCCTTTAATAAAGCTGCCAAGTTCAGTAAAAAAGTATTGCGCAGGGCTCGCTTCAACCACATCGGCCGTATTGGTGCCAAATTGGCTTCTTATCCTCCGGGAAGCAAATCTTTTTGGACACTTGCCAAGACCGTGGAAGCGAACTTCTGTCGTCCGTCGCTTCCGCCCCTACTAAAGCCAGATGGGTCACTCGCTCATTCCGCCAAGGAGAAGGCTGATCTTTTTGCCTCCCTGTTTGCGAGTAACTTGCGTCTAGACTCTTCCGGTCATACCCCTCCATCTTTACCTCGTTGCGATTACACAATGCCGGGGATATCTATTCGTCAGTCCGAGGTACTTAGGACCTTAAGATCTCTGGATGTGAACAAGGCTAGTGGCCCTGATGGAATTCCGGCAATAGTGCTGCGGACTTGTGCACCTGAACTGTCCCCAATCCTTACGCACCTCTTTCGCTTGTCTCTGAGGGAGGGTACTGTGCCTAAATCTTGGAAAATTGCCAACGTGCAACCTGTTCCCAAAAAAGGAAGTCGTGCTGACCCTAATAACTACCGCCCTATTGCAATCACCTCCATAATCTGTAAAACTATGGAGCGTGTTTTGAATAAACGACTCCTTGCGTATCTTGAGGATAATGACCTCCTGAATGATCGCCAGTTCGGATTCCGCCAGAGAAGGTCTACTGGTGATCTCCTCATATACGCCACGCATCTATGGAGTGAGGCCATTGAGAGGCACGGTGAGGCACTTGCTGTGTCTCTCGACATCTCGAAGGCCTTCGACAGGGTTTGGCACGAAGGACTTGTAGGCAAGCTTCCTTCCTACGGTATCCCTCCTGGCCTTTGCAATTGGATATCGGATTTCCTGGGGGAAAGATCAATACGAGTAGTTATTGACGGATGCTCGTCTGACCTTTTGGGTGTCAATGCCGGTGTCCCCCAGGGATCCGTACTCTCAGCCACTCTTTTTTTGCTGCATATAAATGACCTGATGGCATTGCCTGGAACATTTGGATATGCCGACGACAGCACAGTGGTTGAGAGGTATATGTCCAACGCACGAGCCAGTGCTCATGAGATCCGCTCTCAGAGGGAAGACATGGTCTGCAGATTGGACCAGGCCCTGAAAATTGTCTCCGACTGGGGTGACGCTAACTTGGTCAGATTTAATGAATCAAAGACTCAAGCGTGTCTTTTTTCGGCGAAACGGAGTCCATTTGACCTGAACCCGTCATTCCGGGGAGTGACCGTTCCAATCACAGACCACCTGCAACTCCTCGGTGTAGACCTTACTGCCGATCTGAACTTCGGTAGGCATATTGAGTCCATTGCCAAAACGGCTGCCAGAAAATTGGGCATCCTTTCCAAGGTTAGGCGGTACTTCACTGCGAGACAGCTCCTTGACCTATACAGAGCACAAGTCCGATCTTGCATGGAGTACTGCTGCCACCTCTGGGATGGGTCTGCCAGTTATCAATTGGCTGCACTGGACTCGATTGAAAGGCGAGCAAAGAAAATTATTGGCAACGACACCCTTGTGGAGTCTCAACTCCAAAGCCTGCAGCATCGCCGAAAAGTAGCATGCCTATCGATTTTCTATCGTCTGCACTATGGAGAGTGTGCGTCCAATCTATACGACCTCATCCAACCGGAACCGTTCCACTTGCGGACCACGAGGCGCGGACAGGGGTTTCATCCCTTCGTGGTTGATGTTCCTCGGACACGCACGAAGCGTTACAGGTCCACCTTTCTTGTCCGAACCGCTAGGGAGTGGAACTCACTGCCCGCGTCTGTGTTCCCACAAAATTACAACCTCGGGGTCTTCAAGTCAAGGGTAAATGGGCACCTACTAGGTAAGCGTGGTCCACCTTCGGCCGCATCTGCACCTTACATCAAGTGAGATCGCGGCCAAGCGCTACCTTGACAACGTAAAAAAAAAAAAAAAAAAAATAATTACATATTATTAACGCGTCTTCACGAGTCGCCCGCGACCGCTTCACTGCGACTGAGAGGCGGCCGCGCGACTGGTGACGTCACGCATGTTTTGAGCGCTCGTCTATCGCGGCGCGCTTACTTTGGCAGCTTGTAACTTTTGATATATATATATTTTTAATGACGAGTATGTTGTGTTATATGTTTGTTTCAGAAAGAGAAATTCGTAGAGTTCGATGGGAGAAAGCACTCGAAAGATGTATGGGCTGGGTACCTGAAAACAGTCATAAGACTGAAGAAACAAAAGGTGACTCTCACATTTATATACCGGGTGGAACTTTGAGACAGATCAGAAAGGTTAACCTTGTATCTGCAAAAATAGTGGATAGTCTCCTAGACTATCCACTATTTTTGGAGTTGATAGCATCTATCTGCATTCACAGATTTGTTAAAACTGTCGAGTTATAAATGGTACTTATATGACTCTTTAAATATGACAAAGATATTTTCTAAATGTTTAGGTATGACAAATTTCTTTTTTATAAAGACTTATGTATTTTAAATAAAAGGAATTATTTTCCAAATAATTTCCAGATGAAGCTGAATCGAGTTCAGCCGTGTTACCACCGGGGCTGTTTTTCCTAGGAACTGCACTTTTGGTTATTATAGCTGACAAGTTAAAGGGCGGATAAATTGAAACCAAATATAATTAGTCTAGAGATCACTACCTCCATTGTTAATAGCGTGTATAAGTATTAATTTATTTGTTGAATTTATTTAAAAAAAAAAATACCAATAAAATTGTTGTGAATAAACTTTATTGTTTCATTACTTATAAATAAATAGAAATGGTAAAAAAAATATTTCAGCCTTTGATGACAGCTATAGGTCGCAATTTGACAGTCTTCTTACTGATGCCGGCCGCGTGACAAGTGTTGACCACATCTGTCACATTCTTATAAGACTCGGGAGCTTCTTCCATCACCAGCTTCGGAGACGCAACTCTTATGGAGATCCCCAAACTCTCCAATTTGCAAAGAACGTCTTTGTAATCGAGATTCCTTCTGGACTTTGCACGCGACAATGCACGACCCTATAAACATAATATCAGTTAACCCTTTAGCCGCCAGAGCCGGATATATACGACAAATTCCTCTACATGTTGAGGAATTTGTCGTATATATCCGGCCATCTACACAATATTTTTTAAAAAAAGAACAATGTTTTATCGGCGTGTTCGAAAATTTATACGTATTTTATAATATAAAATCGTTCGTAAGGAGTAAACTCCAGTCGTGCGTCGGAGTTGACACACACACTTTTTTCACTTTCTGATAAATTTTTTGCACTTATTAGACATGTAAATGTAATTTACTGACCGCGCCATGACAAGTAGTTCCAAATGTTTCAGTCATGCCCTGATGAGTGCCGGTGAGGACGTAACTGCAAGTGCCCATAGTTCCACCTATCAGCACCGGCTGTCCCGTCAACTGGTAGTCCACTGGGATGAGAGGGTGATGAGGAGGGAACGCTCTAGTTGCACCCTAAAAATTATTACATTTCAGTATTCAAAATTCACTCAAGCGGTAGCAAAAATATATAATCAGTACGGACCGGATTATATGCATTTGCATTTTTAAGCCATCCTCAACGGTAATAGCATATTTTACCTAAAATTTAGTTATGATACATAATTATTATCGGTACGTTTACAATATTTTTCCGAGTGCAGTGCACTCACCCTGCGTTCCGAAATGCGATAAAAGTGATAATATCGCGAATGCGACCAAATTTTATAGTCACAAAACATAAGGGCTATTGAGTAATAATTGTGACTTTGGTCGGATTCGCGATATTATCACTTTTATCGAATTTAGGAACGCAGAGTCAGTAGCCGCGCGCGTCTTTTGTTTTGGCAGTTACGATTATTAGTTACGATTTTATTAAATGAAAAAGACAGAAGAGCGTCGCGCTCGCCTACTGCAAAGTCGTCCCACGCATATAATTTGTTACTTGTTCATACTTGACGTGCGTGCTCATTTATCTGCAGTTTGAAGAACAAACCTTTTCCACTAATAAAAATATTTTAAATGATCCAAGACACAATCATACAAAAATATTAAATAATTTTAATGTTATGTAATGTTACTGTACCTATTATCGCCTATCTAAGGATAATTTACTAATTGTATGCTGATTATGAAATAAAAAAAAATGAAAACTTACTTTTCTTCTTTTTTTGGGTTCCTAAAATTTATCATTTAATTTCGCATATTCTGCCAATTTTTGTGAATATTTCAAGCATTTTTCATGCATGTTTGCATGCATATAACAAATTTTTTAATGTTGCATATAATCCGGTCTCTAATAATCAGCTTGTTTTCATTTGACATGTTCGTTCAAATAATGAATGGTTACAAAAAACGTTATAACACATATAAACTAAAAGGGTAAAAGCACTAACATTCAGCATGTGTGCTGTTGTGTTTTGGTGAGTAAGTAAGGGATGCCATACTTTCTTTACTATACTTTCTGTACTATTTTGATTATTATTAATGCTGATCTGAATGAGATCTTGGTGAATCATTCACCAAAACTCTCCCATAGAGGAAGGGATTTACAAATATTAACTAATAAATATTAGTTATAATGAGACAATGTAGAAAATAAGAAACATTCTATACCTTTCTATGTACCAGAAGGGTCTTGGATTTCCCGTCGACAATATGCTCTTCAATTTTGGCAACATTGTGTGAGACATCATAAATGACGTGCATATCCAGGTCATCGGGTGCCATTTTGAACTGTTTAGCGAACGCCTGTCTGGTGAGAAAAGTCATAGAACTACGATTGACCCACGCAAAGTTGGCAGCGGCTGCCATCGCTTTTAGATAATCCTGACCTTCCACAGAATGGATACGGGCGCATGCCAACTGGCGGTCGTTGGTCTCTATGTTATCTCTCTTCATAGCTTTTTCCATTTGAACCAATGCATCGGTGGCCACTTGGTGACCGAAACCACGGCTTCCAGAGTGAATCATCACACATATTTGCCCAGTTTTCTCCAAACCCATTTTCCCGGCTGCATATTTGTCGTAAATTTCATCCACAACTTGAATTTCTGCATAGTGGTTACCGGCACCCAATGTACCGAGTTGCGGTAAGCCCCTCTTCTTAGCTCGGAGGCTCACTTTGGACGGATCCGCATTCAACATGCGACCGTATTCCTCACAATGCTCCTTGTCTTCTGCCCAGACGTAGCCTTCCCTCAAGGACCAATCCATTCCCATTTCCAAAGCTTCCTCTAAATCTCTGGCATTCATTGGAATTATGCCTTTTGAGCCTACTCCCACTGGTATATGATCAAATAGACTTTGAGCTAGTTGTTCCTGTAATTGTAAATACAAAAACTATTATATGGAATTTCATCATTTAATTGTTTCATCTTGGCAGTATCTGCATGTGCATTGCAAGATATACGGTTAAGTACAATATGTAAATTGTACTTAACCGTATATCTTAAGTCTTAATCTTAAATAAGTGTATAATGAATATACTAACTCATTCCAAATATTTGCATTTGCATATAATATTGCTATTACCTACGTAGGTAATTAAAAATAACCTGAACTGATCCAACTAAAATTCGTTATGGTAAAGCCTTAAAAATGTATCCTTATATCAAACATTTTTCTATGCACATTGTAATCTATGATTATCTACCACAGAAAAGCACCTACATTTTTGTTTAATAGGTAATGTCGTTATTTTTATGTATCATACAAACATTTAAGTTGCATTATTAGGTGATGCAATATTGTGATATGTGAATTTACCTTAATAGGCTGAACATCTTTTTCCATCAAATTAGTTCTGAGCAGTCTTACACCACAATTTATATCAAAACCCACCCCGCCAGGAGACACAATTGATTTCGGATCAGACATATCGAATGCAGCCATATTTCCTGTAAGTTTAATAATAACCAGCTATAATTAAAAATTAAACTAACCCCCTATTGAGCCCAAACATGCTATATCTGTTGTAAGTTGTTGAGCAATCACTTCATCAACTAAGAAATGGGCTAATCGTCTTCAAACGTTTGAACAAATCTTTATATATTATAGCTATATAAGAACCATCTTGATTATATCAGCTTTCAAATTATGATAAAATTTTGTTAATGTGATGTCATTTCTCATTTAAAGAAAAAAAAACTTTTACCAATTGCAAACCCATAACCGGAGTGTATATCTGGTAGACCAATAGACCGTCCGACGATACCAGGCAGGGCCGCAACATTCGCTATTTGTTTTACGCCAGGAAGGAAGCCACCGGTCATGCCAGGTCTACAAGAATTCCTCAATTCATCCAACATTAATTTCTCAAGAGTGCTATTCACGTAAAACACTCCCTCCACATTCATATTAGGTTGGAAACCTTTCTTTATTTTCCAACAATATGGACTTAGTTTTTCCAAATATTTCAATTCCTCATTATACTGCCTCACTACCATGATGTTTTAATTATAAACACAACACAATTAAGCAAGCGTAAAGAACAAAATTCTTATGTGATAATAAAATTAATTAAATTCTATATAAATAAAAGAGAATAATGTATTGATTGAATAAAAAGCCGGTAGGTAGGAGGAGGTATTGTATTTTATGATTTTTTTTATCTGTCAGCCGTATTTTCATTTTGACTGATGTATCAAATGTCAAATCAATTGTATTACCCTGAGGTATTCTGGTATACCACAGATATTTGTAAACTGTCTCCTCTTCAGGGTTCCCAACTTAGGGGTTTTCCCCCAAATTAAGGGGGTGAATAATTAGGATGGTAATTAATTAAATGAAATTAAATATATAATACTAAACAAGGAAATGCCACGACGATCTCGCAAACGTTCTAACGATTTTAACAAAAATCTAGGGAAATGGGTTTTTTAGGTCTAAAAATCGATGTCAGATAATTTTTTTAATGGAACGGTTACAAAATAATACCACTTGCTTGTTTTACAATATTTTGAATTATTAATTATTCTTAAAAAATTTTCTATAAAGTTTCATAGACTTTCTTTCTTACATGTAAAAAACTAAACAGTTCATTGGCCCGAGCGAAGCTCTGTCATCCAGGTATTTTATACTATATAAAGATTGAGTAATTCTATTACAAGATTCAGTGAATATTTACAATCCTCTTGGGGTCTGCTTACAATAGTTAGAACATCATTTAGCACTACATACAGTGATAGAGAGAGATGGAGTAAACTTGCACAGGCCGTGACCAACTTGTCAGATTCAGACTTTCCATAACCATGACCACTCCATCAGGAGTGTACCACTGAAGAGAAGAAAGAAATTATTTTCTAGCCACAACTGACCTTTTTACATTTGTACATAATATACACTTTGAAACATACAATACAAACTAGAACTGTTAAACTTAAAAAAAAACTACATACTTATAAGTATATTTTACTTGAAGATACTAAATGTAAGATAGTAAAATTTGGACATAATAAAATAATACATAATAATATAACAAAAACAAATATTTATTATTTCACCTCATAAGTATATTTACAAAAGTAATATCTTCTGAAAACTTGATGTTTATGAAATCCCAAAATCAATTTACTTAAACTTCTTAACTTTGTTTAATGATTAGTTAATAGTAAAACAAAGTTAAAACTAAGTACCATTAAAAAAGACATTAATTTGTTACATGTAGGTGAATTATATTTCACTTTTATCTAAGTTTTTTTAAACTAAAGAAAGAACTGTTTATTGTTATTTCTTATTGTTCCATTCTAAATTACTATTGGAGTGTCTCCGAGCTCTCCATCTGATGGCAGCGTTATACATTTGGGATCAATAAAATTTGGATCGATTGGTTTCAAACCAGCTTTTTCACGACGGCGTAACTCCAAGAATGCTTCACGCTGAGCCCAATCTCTCAAATGATTATCAGGGGCATATGCCCACATGAAACCACCGAAAATGCCGCACAGTGATATAGAAAAGAAGAACGAAGCATTATGAACATTTGTGTCTTCTTCTTGGTTTTTGTAATCGAATCCGTAGCTCACCCAATTAGTATTATCTTGTTGTGGAGTAACTTTGACTGAGGCTGCGGCCGCATCACTGTTTTTTTTAGAAGTAGAAATGCCGCGGCTAACGGTATTCATATGTCTCCAAATGCTTCTTTGCACAATGGGCATTTGAGAGAGCTTTAATAATGTCGCCATGGTGGGCACTAGGTTACTTGGGTACCAAATCCTTTTCAGTATCAGTAAGAAACAAATACCTAATTGAAAATATTCTGGTAAAAAATGATTATGAAACACTGTCACAGAACAATGTCATCTGACCGGACCGCTGTCAGTTCACTATTACTATTCCCGTCAAAGTTTTAACTCAGTGTACTGACCTGTAATTACAGGTCAGTAGCTCAGTGGGTCTAGTTTGAGTTTATAATGAGCGTAAAACTTATATGACAAATTGACAATTTTCCATATAAATAACTATACGCTCTCGCTAGCGAGTGCGGGCATTGTCAACTCATACTTGAGTAACTGTTAACTTGAACTTTTCTTGTACAAAAATGCGCAATCTGTACACAGAACACTATAAACTCCCAAGGAGGTTCTGCAGTGAGCTGCTATGGGAGCCTATTTATTTATTTTTTAAAAAAGATCATCCTAAAATAACAGCATGGGTATTATAATAAGTAAGTATATTATAATTAATAATATATCCAACAGTTTTTGCTGTTGTATGCTGTATACTGAATCAGTATTACTGATGGCGGCACTGAAAAGATTACCTACAAAAGAAAACAACAGTTTTGAAATGTGTATAGGTCTTTAATTGATAAATGCTAGGTACATAATAAACTTAAAATAAAAGGCGGCTTATGTAGGTAATAAACTAGGTAGAGGTTTAGAATTATTCATATACAAACACCTAATTCACTTTTACTTACACGTTTAAGCAGACAAGATTTGGACCTATACGAACAAGAAATTCTACTAAATCGCGATCTGGTTGAATTATCGGAAACTTTCGGGCTCAGAGCGATATGCGAAAAAACTAAGCATGTCGCTAAATAGACAAAATCGTAAATTACGTAGAGCACAACTCCACTAATGCGAAGCGTCTGATCCTAATAAAATATAGGTACAATATTAATTATGCATCAGTTACATGATATCTTTATAGAAACCGAGGCAATGTTGCTTCATAAGAAGAAGTTCATATTCGTAGCCTTTAGAGGCTGGCCAGAAACAGATTGCTGCCGGCGCCAATCACAGCTGTATTATCGCAGTATCTATCGCAAAACCTACTAACATACCTACTAAGCACTACCATATAAAGCAACCTCAAACAAATATATTAAGGATAGATCGCAGATTCCATAATAGCGAATGTTTTCGTAATGGTTGCTCGTAGAGGTATCTTTGTGTCAATTTTTAACTTTTTAAGAATTCCCGTATACCAACTAAATGTATCTACGCATTCTTACTAAACATAACAGTTATAACTACTTATTTAATTTTATTAACACAATAGAATATCTGGACAGCTTAGTAGTTAATAAAAACGAATAACTAACAATTAGTTTTTAGGACGCTTTGATTTTAACTATTTTCCCGCCTGTTACTCCTGCATATGCAGTGTCGCAAGAGGTAGCGACAAGTCCATTAATGCAAGCTCCGAGGTTAATTTCTCCAGCAGCTTCCAATTGATCGTTGTTTATTTTCCAACGTTTTGCACATCCGTCCCAACTACCGGTCCACGCGTAATCCTCGGATACTGACAGGCTCGTTACTATCATGTCACTAACCTGTAGGTACGAATTATTATTATTAGATTAGCTCGTATATTGTCTATTCATTTCATCGAAGTGAAAAACGATAATTCTAAAGATATGGTCACAAAAGTAACACTAACGCAGGGGTGTTAAGAGTTGAGGGATAGTATTTCAAATTGGATCACTTCTACGAAGCGTACCTTAACTTCATGCAGTTTCTTAAACGTTGTTTCAATGGATGCGTCGTGTAGTTCAAGATTGTTGCCCCCTCTAGTTAGGACCAGAAGTCGAGTGCCTACTACTTGGAGAGGGGCACGACCTTCCATCGAATGCCGCGTTACAAAACGGTATTTCGATTCATCTGAAATTTAAGAAACATAATTAATTTTCAGCAAGTAAAGAATTTATCTATGTCTAACAATATTTCATATATATTTATCTTAGCTTGTCCTAGACAAGGGACCTAAGTGTCACGCTGCCTGTGATAAGTTAGCGGTTCACACAAAGATCTAAAACTTACAAAACCTTCTCACCTGGTTTAATTTCAGTGACAGTAATGTAGAGGTCTCTCACAGTAAAAATGTAAGGCAGACTTATAGCGAGATCCTTAACTTCTTCCAGAACATTATATTTAGCTTTCTCACTACCATCTTCGTAAACGATTATCTGAAATTTTAACAATTAATTATAAAAGTTCATAGCAACACTTTCTCATAGCTGTCGTCGGTTTTAATTAATTACGATAATAATTAGGATGAACACTTGATGACAGTGTTAATTGCATCATTAATTTAATATTAATTAGCAAATCAGGTTGTTATTGTAGTAATCAATTTTTATAAGAAAAAATGTAGTAGGAAAATCGACAATATATCTTGAATTTATAACTAAAAAATGTTCTCACGAAAGCGTAAACTTGGTAGTCTTTGCCTATAACGTTCATAGCAATTTACTTTATTCTTAGATAATTTTTTTTAAAGCTTATTAGAGGCGCACTCTAAGCGCTAAAAGCACGTATTTCTAGTACCTAATCCGCATTATCTTGAAAATTTACACGTAATTCATCTACTTATTATCCCTAGCTATATTTAAATTGACTGAATATATTTTTTTTTACAAAATAATATAACTTACATTACCAGCTTCATCGCCAATATACACATCTTTGCCATAAAGACGTATAACGCCGATATCTCCATCAGAAGGTGGCAATTCGGACAATTTTTCGCCATTTTGAGACCAAATTATAACACCACCATCATTGGAAGAAGAGTAGACTTTTCCACTGCCTGCTGTTAGAGCGAAAATTTGTACTCCATGAGCTGCCCAGGATGCACCGGGTGAAAGATTTGAGTCGAATGACTATAAAATAAAATTAATAGGCGAGATTATAGACGATGAACAATTTTTATGAACTATTTTATTTTAATCTTAATAAAAATGCCTTTATTTGATAAAAATTTGAAATAATCACTTCAAAAATATAATACGTGCATGTTTATTTGCTATACACGTCTACAAAAGTAAATAAACATTAAATAGAATTCATAAGGTCTTACCTTTATAGACCCATCTGCATGGCCCACAAATAAATTACCATCCCAAGCAACTACGCACGGATCCGTATCAATTTTTACTTCGTTAACAACTTTAAGCGACATTGCTATTTTGTTATTAATGGTATAGACGTCTAATGTTGTTTGAGTTTTCACGAAAACTAAAGACGACGCCGCAGTGGGGAGAAAGCATTCCGGGACTAAATATAAATCACGGAGGTGAACGGATGATCTTTTATGAACGCGTCGTTCTAGACTAATCTGGATAGAATGCAACACAGATGTATTGCTCATAAATAAAATGTATAACAACTCTTTTAGTACCTAATAGGTATCCTATGAAAACCAAAAATTTCTAAATTTTTGATTACCTACTTAATTTTGGTTTTCTGTTTGTAATATATATATTTGTAACTAATTTTGTATAAGAAAAACCTAAGTTAGTATACATTTATCTAAAAGCTTATGTAGGTACTTGATAACGTCTGCAGTAGGTACGTCATTGTGCAACAACTGTTTAGCTGTAGAAAAATTTGAAATAGTAATTTGCATGTTTTCGTTTTTAGCACAACACTAATTTAATCCTGCCTAGTGGACATTCGAGTTGTTAACAAGTTTCGCAATCAAATTCTTTGTGAAGACGGATTGCCTTTTCAGTTGAACAATATATTGACGGTAAACATCCGTCAACGTAATCCGGGTTCACTACGAAAGTTCGGCGCAACCAAAATTCCAATAGTTACTAATATTATAAATGTAAGTTTGTTTGTTTGTTACGCTTTCACGCCTTAACTACTCAACCGATCATCATGAAATTTTGCATACACGTTGTCAGATGTACAGAAAAGGACTTTGGATACCTTTAGTTCAGAAAAAATTCACGGCTCCCGAGGAAATATTTAAAAATAAAATGAATTCAACTCCTGTAAATTTTTTTTGACATTTTGCTTTTTTGTATTTAATTACTATTTAAATTGATTTTTATTAATATATTCAAATATGTGAAAAATGAAGATTGAATAAAAGTTTTAACCGCGGACGAAGTCGCGGACAAAAGCCAAGTACCTAATAAATTAATTTATATTGACCAGACGACTGCAACAGGCTTTGACGATTATGTCATAATTATTTATATAAATTTTAATACGTATCTACATGTAATACAATTTATCATCAATTTTGTATTTATATATCGAGTCAACTTTCTAATCTTTTTAGATAAATTGTATGTAGGTTCAGACAACTATCCGAGTTCGATTCAATTTTGAAAATGAACTATTCAAATTTGGCATTTCCCTATCCCTTCCTATTTACTTATATATGGTAGGCAGCAGAGGCATCTCTAGCCTATGTAGCGCCCGTGTGGAATGCACACCCTGCACCATGGGTAAAGCAGCTTTAAGCCTACTGAGCTAAGCACCTGTGGCGTTGCTTGTGTTAATGGGCGGCTACCATCAAGCATTGTCATTAAAATTGGTTTAAACGTTGGAGCGTAACACATGGAAATCTAATCTATACTTAATATTATAAAGAGAGAAGATTTATTTTGTTGTATGTTTGTAATGAATAAACTCAATAACTACTGAACCGATTTTGAAAATTCTTTCATCTAAAGAAAGCTATATTATCAGCAAGTAGCATAAAGTTACGCGGGCGAAGTCGTTAGCAACAACTAGTAAAATATATGTCAACAAGTTTTCATACGTATTTAAATTATGAGGGATACATACTTGGGTTGTAATAATACTACTTATTATTTAATAAACATTTATAATATAAAAATATATTTACAAACATTTACATCAATTTGATGTAAGATAAAAAAATAATAAGTATTGCATCTGTTTGGCGTATAGCCAGCATTTCACTGCACTCGTCAACCATCTCAATATATATATGTTAAGTACTTTGCCATTTCTGTTCTTTCTTCCTCATACACTTTATACCAAAATATCACAGTTCTATATTTTGCTACGATATATTATGTTTTTACAAAAGATATCTTTTTTAAATATATTACATCTACTCATACATCGCGAATACTAATGAGACGCGATGTTATTGCGTAGAAAATTACTGTTAGCCTACAATTTCCAACATACAGTATAATATGGTGAATTAAAAAGTTGACGGTGAGGGAACCGTCACGCTCGGGTCGGTGACGCTGAATCGGGTTTACTCGGCTCCTGCACACGTCATCAATCGCGCTCTGATTGATCTTCGCTTCTATCGTATGGTCATAAGCATATACTCATTTTTTTAAGTATAATAATTATAACTGGACATTACAGTGTCGGCTCCTACATATATCTAATTAAGTTAATATTTGTTGGCATTGAAATATATCGAGAGGAGATCGTGCAAAAGAATTCTTTGTACATTAGCTGTGTCAAGTTCAGTATGAGCTTCCACCGGATGGAGCCCCATATTCGGATGAGGGAGCCGACGCGGGAGGACCGTATTCGGGAGCAGGATTGGCCGCAGCGGGATATCCTTCTTGTTTCTGAAAGCAGATATTAACGAAATGTCAAAGATAATATTAAATATTCTAGTATTTTACTAGTGGCCAGGGCACACTGCGTTTCGCAGTCATTTAGGCAGACTTAGTGCTCTGTCTCAAGGGGCAGGGAACTGCCACTACTAGGATATGCCTTGTAGTGGCAGTTCCAAACCAGAGCCAACTTACCGAGTTTCGCCTCGAAATAAAGCCGTGAAATGACCGTAACAGTCCAGCAGAAGACCACCGCGAAATAACATCATGTGTGCTGTTGTGTTTTATAATATACTAGTTAAGCATGATATAATAAGGAGTAAAGAATAAAATAATCCCAAGAAAATGGGCTCGTTGTAGGTATATGGCTAATTCCTTTACAACAACAAAAAAACTGAAGGAACTAGTAGGATCAAAATAATAGATAAAAATAATACCGATTTGATACTTCTAAGTTCTATATGTGTTGTTACGTTAAATTTGCAAAATTCCATTCGTATCTAAAAGTCGCCAAAAAATTAAAATAACTCTGAACAAGTACATGTAAATTAAATTGTGTGAAAAATTTAACATTTAGAGGACCCAAAAGATATCTACTCTAGTCGACATTAACTACAAATAAATATAGTATTCGTCTATCTAAGTAGTATATTATAACTTTCTTCCTGTTTCAGAATGTTAAATAAATTGCAGTCCTAATTAGAATTAGCCATTCACATTTCTAGTCTAGGTGTTTAGATTTATTACTTTCTTTTAGGTGTATTCAAAAGTCCTGAATATGTCAAGCTATTATTTTAAAATTCTTGCGGAATTATGAAAATAGGAAATTACTCATTGAGTGAAGCTTAACTAGCGTCTGTTGAAAATGTGAAGAAATTGGAAACGAAGTAAGTAATCTTCATCGCAACGATGCATCTAGTGTGCTAAGCTGATGTGATACTTCCTTGAATACTCCGGAAAATGTTTTACGCTTACTTTCACGTGGCGTATCAAACGACGCAATAATGACACAATACCAACTGCAGAAGCGATGCGTGAGAGGCGTCTTAACCCTCGACCCCATATTCATAAATATGCAATTATCATTTCACACCTGAGTTTTGTATCTGATGAAGTAAACTTCAGGTTTGGACGGCTGTGTAGGCGCAGGCGTGGGAATGACAATGTCGGGTTGATCTTCAGGCTTCTTCACCAACACGTAGACCAATGTCTTCTCTTCGTTCTGCGGCTGCACAGGGATCACAGGAGCGGTAGGAGTAGGTGGAGTTGGTGCTTTGATGAACACGATCTTGTAATGCTTCTGTGGGGGTGGCACGTAGATTTGTTTTCGAGGCGGTGGAATATCATTGTCTGGGGGAGGTACGTGGACGTACACATGTTTGTGTACTATTGGCTGTTGGGGAGGTCCGTACTGAGGTGCCGGAGGTCCGTACGATGAAGAGGGTGCACCGTAAGACGCTGAAGGAGGACCGTAGGATGAAGGAGGTTCAGGTCTTGCTACGACGCAAGCAGCCACAGCTGCAAGCACCAGCGAACTCAGCACCTGCACATAAGTAGTGATTGCAAGTAAATTGCTTTCTGCAGCTTCAAACTGGGCAAAAGATCACACCTTCTTAAGACAAGGACTAATACCGTGTTTAAAATTGCATATTTAAAATTGGAAGGTTTTTCTTAAATATTGTGTGAAACATGAAAAATACAATAAAAGTACCTAGCCGATTAAAACTTTAGCACAGAACTTAATTGATAAGCTTAAAAACAAATGTCAGTAGTTTTCGCTGAAAATTTTTATTACTGTGACGAGAAACGTTTTTTAGGCAGTAACTAATTTTTTTTCTCCGAAAATAGATTTTTTTGTATAAATCTACCCGATTCAAACTTTTTTTGTCTATAATGCACTGAAGTCAAATTAGGTGACGAAAATAACGCTTTTCTGGTAAGTCCTCGCCTTAAGAAGACATAACAGTTTGTAAAATATATTTAAGGGATGCCAAAGCCGTTTCGGTTGTCATATTTTGTCCGTCACTTTATCCTGTCAAGGTCGACAGCGCACCTGTATCCCTTGGTATTGCTTATGTTTCTGGATGACGGTAACCACTTACTACCAAATGTACTGTCAACCTGACTTCAGCTTTTTTTTTATACAAAAAAAAACACAAACTTTTTCCATTTAATTACTTAATAACACTTAACAATAGCACTCTTTACGATTGACACTTAGCACAGGCAGATCCAGGTCACCTACCGTTTTATTACACATCCTGTGTCACCGTTTAACGTATATTTAGTTACTGCAATGTCCAGCGACCACGCACCTGTGTTTATAAGAGATGTACGCTCTATATCCGGGGGAGAGGAGGGGGGCACTTTCGATGGTTCACATGCCTTGCGCAACGCAATGGTGCTCACTCTGCCCTCCTAATGGCGATGGTTTCTTAGTAGATGCTCAAAAAAAATTGTGTGTGACAGCTCCGACACACGACTGGAGTTTACTCCTTACGAACGAATATAAAATTTAAATTTTCATAATTCGAACACGCAATACGAGTATCTCTGAAACTTCAAATATTCTAAAATATTCAAAAAATAGAACGTAACTATAACGCATAACATAACGTATTCGTTTGACAATTTGGATTTTATTCCCATAAATTTTCATACCACAGGCTAGGAATAAACTCCAAAAACACTATCATGGAAATGAAATCATGAGATATCATGGGAATCATGGGAATAATTTATATAGTATAAATAAAATCACATGAGGCTGATGTGCAATATCAAGGTCATACACGGACACACGGTAAACATTACCTATATTATACCGAAATCCAAAAAATTACAACATATTTTTATTCTGCATTTTTTAAAACATACTTATTCAATTATTTTTTGCATTATCAAATAACACAAAATAGAAATGGACTAAAACAACACAAAATTTGAAAAACACTGTTCTACGAAATTTGTATTCTCACAAAGGTAATCGAAACTGTAAATTCCTGATTTGTCTGTGGTTTACATATTTTATAAGTACCTACATAAGTAATATTTCAATGTGTGCAGAGGAAAATATGTAATAAATATAATTTATTTGTAATATTTGCAATGTAATAAATACAGTGTATTAAATAGATATTGTGTTTTATTGAATTAAAAAGAAACTACATCGAAGGTAAGTTCCATTGTTGCGAAATTTTTTACTATTTGATTGATTCTGGCGGCAGTAACCAGTTGACCACCCCCTTACAGAAGTCAACTATGAAATAACAGCACGTGTGCTGTTGTGTTTCCGTGAGTGAGTAAGGGATGCCAGAGTCCATTTATATAATGCCTTATCCTTAATCCTGCACCTGTGCCATTGCTTGTGTTATAGGCGACGGTAGCCACTTACCATCAAGTAAACCGTCAGCCTGTCTGTCGGCCTTAACATAAAAAAATACTTAATAATTCATGGATCTTGACTTATTTGACAGATTACTTAATCAGTACTAATATTATAAATGCGAAAGCATGTTTGGTTGTATGGAAGTATGGATGTTTGTTATTCTTTCACGCAAAAATTACTGAACCGATCACCATGAAATTTTGCATACATGTTGTCTGGGACAACAGAAAGGATATAGGGTACCTTTCATCGTACAACGCGGACGAAGTCGCGGGTACCAGCTAGTATTTACATATGTTGTTATTACTGAATATTGTTATACGAGTATGTGAAGGTTGTCAGGCAGGTTGACTGTCAACTGGCTACCGTCGCCTATTGACATAAGCAATGCTACAGGCATAGTTAGTGTGCTGCCGAGTTTGATATGATAAAGGATAAGGGGTCAAAAGGGGAAAGGAAATCTCTTACTCACTCACCGACACAACACACGTGTTATTTCAGTGGTTTTCTGTATGGGAGTGGTTACTGTTTCCAATCAAACTGCCTGGTTCGTTTAATAACTGCAGTGCTGGGGGAAATAAATTATTATTTTTACTATTAATCATTTTTTAACGTTTCTTCAATTACCTCGGTCAACAAATTAGCCTGGCAATACAAGGAGGTAATTGCTTGGGACCCTGCCTAGTAAGGAAACCGAATCTTCTTGATATATAAAAATGTTAAGTTGGTTTGTGTACGGATAGGCCGATTTTAATTCGGTTTTTACATATTATGGACCGAGGGGAAATATTATATATAAAAATTGCACCCCGGGCGAAGCCGAGAGTCTTATACAATACAAATAACACGGGTTTATTTATTAATAAATCTAAATACATAAAAAAATCAATGTAAGTATGTTTGTCCTCTATGGACTTCAAAACGGCTCAACCGTATTTAATTTTGATTTCACTTCTGAAGTGAGGGGTAAACTAGGAAGGTTTGTGTATACATATAAAAAAATTGTATCCCGGGCGAAGCCGGGTGGGAGCTAGTTACTAGTAATTTAAAAAATCGACTCAATCTTTAGACGTGGCGTGTCAATGGAAATCATTGCGAGGCCCTTTTTAACTGTGCGATGACTAGAAGATTTGTCATCAACTGTTGATCATCGGTTTGTACTCTTATTAATTACTAAGTACTTGGTGTGCATGAGACACGCCGTGCAGATGGCTAGAGGGTTCCATCGTCTTACAACACGTCCTATTTACGGAGACATTGTGAGGAATAAACATTCGATGCGTTTTAATGTTTAGAGTGCTATTGTAAATACATTTTAGTTAAGAAAAATGACAAGAAAACATCAAAATGAAAAACGAAATATATTTAGGAGAAATTTCGCTAATCGAGAGGTAAGTTTAACTCCTTTTTTTTTTCATTTGGCATGCACATTACATACACTATCAATAATATTCTTATCTTATATTAAAACATATATACTTACAATGATTAGTTTTAATTTTGAATTGTGGGTTTATTTATTAGTAAATTATTAAATTTGATAAAGATAGTTAAAAACACACATGACATTACTTAAATAAAAATAGTTTTAACAGAGGGAAGACAGATTCATTCATTTCTTTATGTATATGTCGGCGTCTGACGACAACCTCGACCTTTCTCTATTGATAGTCTGCTTGATGGTAAATGATTACCTTTGCATATTAACACTAGCAACACCATACGACAGGGAAGACGAACACTTTTTAACTTGCATGCTAATTTTACCAAAGTAAATGTATAATGAACTTATGTTGCGCCTAACACATTTTTAGGCATACTTAGTTTAAGGCGTAAGGTTAGGCCATCGTAAGTGGACGATGGTCGTAAGCAAACGCTAATACCACATGTGACCCCATATATTTCAGTCACCAAAAAGCTGTTGTTTTTTTCGCACTGGACCAAACCAGTAATCAATTTTCTCTACGAACTGTGGTCTTTCACGAAACTATGAAATTGTTATGATGTAGATAGAGTAATCTAATTCCTAAAATAAACACTTTGCCCAAATTATTTTGGCACGTGCCATCAATGGAACGCATGAAGTGGGTTTGCCATTTCTGCCATAGGGGTAAAAAATGCTCTGCCAACCCTAACAGGAAAAAAGACAAAAAACCAAAAACGGGCATAAGACTTAATCGCATGATATTATTTCATAGTGGCAAGGACTCAGAGGAGTAGAGTAGGTAAGGGTGTAGTTACTGCCGCCAAACGGGCTGCCCAGGATTATTGTGGTTGACACATCAAGGATTATGGCTTACACATTAACGACTTAAGTTCACTCATTAAGAAGTATACCCATACAATATGTAATATAGATACTGGGCGGATTTAGATTTTATTTCATTCTTACATACAATACTTACATAATTGAAATTGTCCCAGTGTGCAATCAATTTCAATTCCCCAGTGTGCAAGCTATGGCTTGCACACTGGTGCGACCTTCAGACGCACCTAACTAGTGCGTCAAAAAAGTTTAAGTGTGCTAAGCTGTTGCTGACCCTGTAAATAAATAAATGAGTAAGTTAAAATATTTCGTACCTACCTATTAATTTTATTAGTAAGTATTTTTTGGACACAAAATCAATTGCATTCGATTACGCCACGGATGCGCAAAGTAAATATAGCAAGCGCCGTTCAATAGAGTCTTACAGTTTATTGCAATTTGCAATAATGATGAAATGTCATCGAAGGTCGAAACGGAAATAGCTATCGAATATATCTTAATGGTGCCTACATTCGCATTCTACACTTGGTACATGTCATACAAAACAATTGAACCATAAAATATCATCAACGTCAATTCTGCAATACTAAGGGCCTCTTACCGGTGACTTTAAATGGCGGTTAGCCTACTTGACACATGGTGAAAGAGGCCCTAAGTATTAGTAATATAATAACTAAGTATTTGACAAATTGTGATATTAAATATAATATGTTAATTACTTTTCATTTTGGTATTCATAAGAAATTATTATTTGTTGAGAGTATTTATGAAAAGACTATATGCTATGATCTGCTACCATAGCATAAGGCGATGGGTCCCATTAGAAGGTGCCGTGAACAATTAGTTACATAAAGAGTAAGTCACATGTTAGATAAATAGGAATCATCCCTTAATCAGATCATGTGCTGTTTTAAACGTCAGTCTTCTGTAAGGGTAGGTACCCCCTTACAGAAGACTCATAAGAAAGACTCATAGGTGAGTTCAGCTCGTAAGAAAGATAAGGTATGATTTAGAAAAATACCTATACGCACATGATGTCAAATTTTTGGGTACCCATTTGAATTCCCTTTATTTTATCTATACAAACATAGCATGATTTAATACATATGACGAATTTATACATGGATTTATTACTTGCGATATATTTACTAAATGATTGGATCTTTTAATCGCCTTCTTATAGAAAGGACACTATGCTAATGGGTATACTAAAGCTGAGATTGTTACTCTTTCAGGCCTTAATTACTAAAATTTGGCATACACGTTATCAAGGGTACAGAAAAGGGTAACTAAGTTTATGTAATGCAGAAAAAAGTACCTATCTATACTGTTCTCGAGGGATAGATGAAAGATTGAATAGATGTTTAAACGCCTTAGAAAAAGAAACGCGTAAGAAGTCGCCGGTAAAAGCTACTATGCAATAAAGTTGATAGTGTGGCGAGTTTACAAGAACTCCTTTTCGTATAATATTTATTTATAATTTTTATTTTTTTTTCTCTACCAATCACCTTGCTAAGCAGGTTAGTTTTCCTACAAGTACCTACTGAGATGCTATAACCATAATTACTGTAACATAAATTAACATAAATATAATATAAATTACTAGTGACCCACCCACCCCGGTTTCGCAAGGATTTACTGCCAATTTAGGTTAGTTTACAATTTTTAATTATAGCTTGCGTAATATGTAAGGATAATACACATACACAAAGATTAATATTCCATAATCTTAGCACATACATATAAGTAGGTGTACTAGTGGCCTGCTCCCCGCTTCGCCCGGGTTCAAAATAAAAACTATCTTATCTTTTAAGTTGGACCAAATTACATGTAGTTACAAAGTTTGATCAAAATCGGTTCAGTAGTTTAGGAGTTCATCGCGGAGGATCATGTGATACGTAATTTTTATAATATAATTAAATTCTTTATAACATCTAATTATTTTATCCAACAACCATTACATCGATATTAGGCTTAATGTCTAATTAAATATTAATTGAGATCACGAAATAATTTATGTCTTGCGTAAAGATTTACATTCTATGGTGTAAGTATTAGGTATTATAAAAAAAATTCAACTTGACTTTAGTACAATTAGTGGCATCACGAAATAACCTTTTGACATGTTGTTCGGTTTACGTTATGTAATTAAAACCACATTAAGACATATATGCAATAGTAGGCAATCATTTATTGCAATAGTCAACGCGTACCTACCACAAGTGCTGACCAGAATAGTGACGAAAAAACCTAAAAACATAATTTTTTATTACAATAGATATTATACATCAAATTGTCTTCATAATAGCACATAATAGATGTCTTACAACATTAAGTGCTTAGAAAACTATTTCTTATATCAGAATTTCAACAAAGTGGTAGGTTCAATAAATTTCGCAAGCAACCCATCTTCAAGTGAAAGTTCTTTGATTACTAAAAAGCAGAGTACGTTTGCTACTCAGGCACGTAGGCTACGTGATTCATGGGAATCTAAGGTTCAAATTACATGAAATATATTGTAAAAAAATAATCTTACATTTAAAAAATCATGCAACTCATTGTCTATTGTATTGTATAGCATGTCCATGCAATTTGTATTTGTATTTTTAGACAAGCAATCCTCCGTGGCATCCTTACAAAAATAACACCTTTTACAAAAAAAAATCGAGTGTCCTAAAAATAAATTATTATTACGATTATTTCGCAGTGACGTCTTTATGTTGACAAGTCTAAATGCGAAATCGGCAAATCCTTCTGAAACTCTTGAAAAATTAACTTGTTTAAAGACACTTAATATGTTAAGATCTCTATCCGCATACATTGTCTTTAATTAAAAACGACAAACAAAACTGTTACACAGCAATTAAACATAAATAAATATATTATGATTGTTTGGAATGTGAGCATTGACAATGTTCCCATGTGTGTGATGACGGTTACAGACATGGTCTAGTGGTTTCCGGAACCATCCGGTTCGTAGGAGCGCGAACGGGTATTAAACTAAGACAACCGCGGCGTACACTTTTCCATTTGATTGTCGCGTTCAACTAACAAGAACTCACTAATTACTTCCCCGGTTCATGTGATGGATAGCATATCACTCAAATGGTTTTAATTGTACATACATCCAGATATTCGGGACCTATCTAGTTTTTCTTTCAACTCAGGGAGTAGCAATTACCTTCAGCTAAAAGTCGTACATAAAATGTTGTTCACAATGTATCTATATCCACTACATAAATAATAAAATCGTAAAGGGGCTGCTGTATCTGTATATGGAAAATTTAGCGAAAAAAAACTATTTGTAAGTTAGGTAACACACGTTATTATACTTGTTACCGAGGTAAAAAAAATAGTTTTTAGATTTTTTGTCTGGTGTCTGTGCATTTGTGCACGCTAATCTCAGAAACGGCTTGATCGATTTGAATGCGATTTTCACTGGTACATTGTAGCAAGCTGCCCGTAACATTTGGTGTTTGTTTCATTCCAATCGGTTTACAAACAAAAAAGTAATACCGAATACCGAAATACCAATCGTACGAAGTTGCGGGCATAGCTAGTCTCAATCAACAGGCATAGCTTTTTAGTCAAGTGCAATGCGTTTAAAAACATGTGGGATTTTTTGTTTATTTTGTAAAAAGATCTTCACATTCTATTTGGGCTCCATCACAGGGAGGTGCCTAGACAAATCCACCGTCAACCCTGTAGGTTGACGGTGGATCCAGGCTGCTACTGGCCGGTCCTATTGGAAAAATTTGGAGGAAGTATTTGTCCAGCTGTGGACGTCCATCAGCTGAGATGATGACAATGATGATAATGTACTTATTAGAGTTTCGATAGATTTTTGTTGGGCTGATGATATATTACATGTAACTTAGGTATATAGTTAGAAATATATTACAAATTGCTTATTAAGTTAGATTTACTTTATTAGTTGCTTATTTTATACGCGGCGGTAGACATCAAGTGGACCGTCAACCTGTCTGTCGACCTTCAAAAAAAAATCACAAAAAAATATTCTTACGGAAACGAGCTTATAGAGCCCTTTCTCTTTCACTCAATTCCATACAAAAGACAAGGACAGCAAATCTTGAGTAGGCGTTTACAAAATAGGTGAACGTTCACTTTACGCTGCTTTTAGTTCTGTAAACTATAATAAAATATTATAATAAAACAAGATCAAAAAAATTTTTACCGTAAAATATTATAACTATTTAAGTAAAACCGATATTAGTACAGCACTACGGAAAAAACGCTGGTATCATTATTTTAAAATTTGACATTAAGACCTGTCAAATCCCTCAAAACGCACTCAAATCTCACTAAAAAACGCAGTATACTAACAGTGACAATTCTACGAACAGACTAAAATGTACATATACTGTGTACATCACTCAAATTGTCGGTTATCTCCACCAATCACAGCCGAACGCTTTTTCTCCCTATGAACTCGTTTCCGTGAATAAGGTATACTTAGTAGGAAAATTATCTGTATTTCATTTTTTTTATATTACTGTCATTTTAAATGTGTCACTTTGTATAAACAAATTTTTGTAAGGCTTTTTTTAAAGAGGTAACATCTCTCATCAAATTGACCTCTTAGTTCAATTAAGTAATTGTTAATCTAACGCGGCAATGTTAAAATGTATTTAATTCATTTGGAAACATCCCACATACCAATTATGCAATTACGTTCGTAACCCAGTTACATAAAACTTATTCATTTAATTGACCTCTTACTAACTTTTTTTTATCAGTAGGTACTTATAATTAATTGCAGATTTAATGTGAGTAGGTATAAAAAATTATTTTGTAAGCGAATCCGCGACCGTTGTAAATACATATTTTAATTAGATAAACATTATTAGTTGTTCGCGGCTTTGCTCACAGATTCTGTTATTATTCCACGTCCCACTATGTGTTGTGATATGACGAAATTAATTGTTTAACTATGTGCCAAAATTTTATTTAAATCTATATCGAACGGACAATTGATGCATTAATTAGGGTTTGGTCGTATGACCATTATGTCAAAGTAAAATCAAACATTCGATATTTAATTTTACATTGAATTTATAATAAATACAAATTAAAAATATTAAACAGATCATAAAAAAAAGAATAAATCAGAAATTTAAAATCATAGGTACAATTACAACGAGTGTTCTTTCTAAGAAACATCCACAAAAGATAACATTTTCTTTATCTTTACATACGAATAAATATAATTTGAAATCACTTTCTGCGTCTGTCTCTATGGCCGCAAACCACGTAATGTGTTTCGATGCTGTTTTCACCGTCATTATTATGTCCTGATGTGCAGCAGGTTATAAATTGGATAGCCCAGCTATAGTAACCATTGTAAAATGACTAGGATAATAAATTGGATAGCCCAGCTGCAGTAACCATTGTAAAATGACTAGGATAATAAATTGGATAGCCCAGCTGCAGTAACCACTGTGAAATGACTAGAATAACAGGAGTATGACCTGGTTTAAACCAGATCATAAATTGGATAGCTCAACTGCAGTACCAACTGTGAAATAACTAGACGTTCGCTGTTGTATTTCAGTGATTGAACAAGGAATTCCAGAGCTCATTTGCTAATCCGCCTATTTATTTACAGCATCTCTGGAGTTTCTTGTATCAATAGGGGACGGCCGCCACCTACCATCAAGTGAACCGTCAGCTTGTCTGATGACCTTTACATAAAAAATAATTACGATTATAATTTTTTTTTTTCAGTTCGTTCTGTTGGGATTATTCCTGTGTTGTCGCTTCCCTTACGTTTCGTCAGTGTCAACTGGTTTTATCATAAACAATTTTACATTTATATTAACTGACAACGTGGAAATAAGAATCAATGAAACTGAGACAAATGCGCAATTCCGTTGGGAGGATTACAGTGTGTTGGCGGCGATGCTCATAGTGTCGTGTGGTATCGGCGTATTCTATGGATACTTCGGTGAAAAGCAAACGACAAGCGACGACTTTTTGCTCGGCGGGTCGTCTATGGGCACTTTCCCAATGGCGTTGAGTCTCGCTGCTAGGTAAATAGAAATCTTTCAGCAATAGTTTTGCAATCAGTACAATATTTTTATGTATATACATATATGTATACTGAAAAACATTTCACTAATACTTGTTTATTAGTAGAATTCTTTCACCACCTTTTTTGAGTGGGAAAATCTGCGAACCATAATCCCACCGACCTGGAGAGATCGGTGGGGTATGTGGGACTTTTACCCACATACCCCACCGATCAGACACACGACTGGAGTTTACTCCTTACGAACGATTATAAAATTGAAATTTTCACAATTTGAACACGCCGAAAGAACAACATTGTTCTTCTTTAAAAAAATATTGTGTTGGTGGCGCAATTTCTCTGAAACTTCAGATATTCTAAAATATTCAAAAAATAGAACCTAACTATATTAACGCAATACAATTATGATTTTACTGCCATAAATTTTCATACTACGTGCTTATACGAGTATATAAATGCCAATCGATTCTTAAGGAGTAAACTCCAAAAGGTCTTTATATTTTTATTGGTACTCGATGAAAAAAACAGCAGAAGAAACTTGGATATGCCTTGAAAACGCAGCCTTCTAACAGCGAGGAAATTAAATAATGATAATGATGATCATGATGATGATAGTGACTTGGTTTTACTCATCTTATTGAACCATTTTTACGAGCCAATTGGCCTTAGTGTTCTGACTTACTTTGGTGCTAATGAATTGCTAAATGAACTTAGCGAATTCATTTCTACGAAATATTCAATATAACCTTTGAATATAGGTTTTAAACGTATAGGTTATTGAGTTATTGGTTGATAATCTGATATTAATTAGTGTCACATAAAGATCACGGGAGAACTTGTCTAGAGGGCCCAATGGAAAAGAGGGGCCTGTTTGCACCGAAACTAATACCGAACACCGGTTATTTCACTGTGGTCTTCTGTAAGAGGTTAATAACTGATAATACCTACTTACTTACAAAATAGTAGGTATTTTATAAATAAGTTAATGACTATCGTTTTTTAGTTTTATAACAGCAATAGAGTTACTGGGGAATCCAGCAGAGATGTACATGTACGGAGCTCAATTCTGGATGATATGCGTCGCGTTTCTACTCGTCGTTCCAATAACTAGTCGTCTCTATTTGCCTGTGTTCATGCGGTTGCGACTCACCTCATGCTATGAATATCTGGTAAGTATATAGGGAAAGAATATATATTAAAATGTCAAAGTAACTCTATATGTCTGTTACCTTTTCACGCCTTAACGACTCAACCGATCATCATACCTCGGTAACAGTCCTTTTTTCGGGATGAAAGGTACCCTATGTCTTTTCTTGTATCGTTGACGACGTGTATGCAAAATTTCATAATGATCGGTTGAGTAGTTAAGGCGTGAAAAAGTAACAGACAGACACAGTTATAATACGATAATAATTATGGATTTCTTTTCTCAGTGGTAATTCATTATTTGTTTGGGTTATTTTTATTTTTTCATTTTTTTTTTTATTGTAGCAGCAAGTGTATGATGCAAGCAATATTTTTCAGGAAGTGCGTTTCTGCAAATCTATGCGCGTATACGCGAGCTCTCTTTACATGATGCAAATGATTTTGTACACCGCAGTGGCTGTTTACGCGCCGGCACTCGCGCTCTCTGATGGTAACTAACCTTAATACTTTTATAGTTATATAACACCTTAATAGTATCATTACCTCCACGTGTGCCACTCGTCATATTTCTTTTTATAATAACACCTCAATGCATGTCATAATGTAGTAAATTGGACTGGCCGAATTTCCATACAAACGTCTAGTACGTTTACCTAAATTTACACATTGACATTATGTATTAGGTCATTCAGGTATAATTATACCTCAATGTCTTAGGTAATATAAATGTAAAAGTTGCACACTTTTAAATAACTATCGGGTAAATTTTGATCCTGCCATTTGTATACCTATACTTTTCTAATGCAAAAATAATTTTATGAATTGATTATGAATTTATTAAAAAAATTATAATTTTATAAAAAAAAAAAAAACTATGAGTATAACAACTGTCTGGTATCCCTAATACAAGCATTAGTTGCTTACTGTGGAACTAGATGGTGCTGTGTGGAATGTGGGAAGTTATTTATTTATAATTTTATAATTTATAATTTTATGAATTGATTCGATTTGTGGACTCAAACATACATTTCACACAGAAAGGGTTACAGCGTACAGGGCACAGCTACTTAGTTACATTAAAATGTAGTCCATAGATAGCTCTCGTCGATAATGTAGCTATCCAAATATTTGTAAAAGAATTTTTGAAATGGGATGTTTTCAGAGATTAATTCCCACACACAGGCGAACTCACGTCTGTCTTACGAATCTTACTTCTTAAAATTAAATAATAACGACACGCCCCCGGATTCTGAATAGTCTGAAAATAAATAGACTTAATTAATTTTGATAATACGAGTATGACGGCTTATTAACCTGCGCCACAGAACAAATTAATAAATGCGTACAAATAACAACGCATTAGTTTTCTTTTTGTTTCGGGCCATAAATTGTTATCTAATTAACATTATGTAACAGTAATTAAACGTACATAGGTACCTATATCTAAGCGGAAGTATTACAAAAATATTGTATCGAAAATTGTGAATTAGTTACACGCGACTAATTATATTCGTAAATTTAGCAACATCGATTGTGACTAAACAATATGAGGTCAAATTTTAGTACGCCATACATATTCAATAGGGACCATAGTGAGCGCCTTACATTACATAACGTTCCTTACTATGGCTAAACTTTTACGTGACATGATTCTTGGGTTTTATTGGCGTGTGCGAAGGCTGCAGTAGCAATACAAACCATTTCTATTATAATATCCACGGAGTAACTACGGTTGCAACGTTTGAATGTGCTGTACAATTATGTTTCTGTAAATTGGAGCGCATTGTACAAGTTTCCCATGCTTAGTGAATAGTTTAGAGAGAACCCACGCGTTATAGTCAATGTTATGTAACATAAATGAGATATATAAGGGATTGGTTTCCCATACTTCATTTTAATAAAAATCTTTAGCGTCTTTAAATGAAAACTACCCTTTTTAATTAAACATCCGTTCCAGAACTTTGAACGAAAAAAAATATTAACAGATGTCAGGTTTTTGAATTATTGGGCTTCGAAGTTATAAGAAGAAGTTAATAGGAAATGAATTATCGGTATAGGTAGGTATTGTATTTTTGTGCTTGGATTTGTATTAATGTGTCTATTTTTAAAAAATCTTAAAAATTATTTTGTTTTTGGTTTTTACGTAATTCATAGACGTAATCATTCATTCAAAATTATTTTTAAAATAAATTTCTGCCATGCCTCTTTCGCATTCGATATTAATAAAATCAGAATCTAACGTTATGAAAATATAAAAAAACCTTAAATGCATTCGTCGCCCAGAATAGTAAGTATATATACGTGAAACGCTAATCTCAAATTGCACAACTTTTCATATTGTTAAAATTCGCGCTGAATTATATTGAAACATTATTATTTTAAATTTAGAATGTATTTAAATGACACTAGCTCGGCCCGTGACTTCGTACGCGCGTATTATTTCAATTAACTTTTTTTAAAAACAAACACTGAATGTTACGGGATGCTTGTTACAATACATCAACAAAAACATGCAGTTTTTTATATCGGTTAAAAAAATATTAAAAATAAAATATTAAAACTTAAGATCTGCGTGCGAAATCAAAGGGCACATTTTTTCCTCGTACATTGTGATCATTTGCAAAACTAATTCGTTTGAAATTTATAAAAAAAATTTGCTTTGCGATAGGCTTGAAACAATTTGCGACAAGATTATATTCTGTGTATGTACCTAATGTACCTACATAATAAATACATGAGTTATTTCAAAAGCTCTGAAAAATATAACAAGGTCGTTTTATCAAAATTACATGCAGTACCTACACATAGTCCAGGAAAATATGCAGAATGTCTCAATTGCGATAATAATTTGTGTTAGTAAAAAAAATTCTAAATTTTCGCAGTAATTTGGACAGCCCGTCTGGCTGCTGTAACCACTCCCTTACAGAACACTACCATGAAATAACAGCTCGTGTGCTGTTTTGTTTCGGTGAGTGAGTAAGGGATGCCTGAGCTAATTTCCCCATCCCTTCCCAATCCCTTATCCTAAATCCTAATATAGTCGGCAGCGCACTTTCAGCACCTGTGGCGTTGCTTGTGTATATGCGACGGTAGCCACCTACCATCAAGTCCACGGCACCGTTCCAACGCAGTGTGTCCTGCCACTACTTAACTTACTGTCATAAAAGTTCTACAATTACAAACTACAGCAGTAGCTTAATAACTCTCGCTAGAGAGTATATATGTTCCTTGCTTAATAACATATGTTTATTCATTTATTTATGTATTACGCTTTAAACACAGGACAGTGATCTATTGTGGGACCATAGAGCAAATTGTATTGTGAGGTAATAGATTATTTGCATGTACAATAAAAATTGTGATGTAACATTTCTCACGATGCTAATCTACAGAGTACTACAATACTTAAAACGTACTTAGGTACTTTACAAAATTCATATCGTTACGATATAACTTTTATTTTTATTATCAGCATTACAAATAACAAAACAACCAAAGTTAACGGGGTGTTTAAGAATATTGGGAAACGGAAGTAGTAGGGTATTCCCATTTCCCAATCTCCTTAATCAATCCACAGCGCACTTGACGGTAACCATCTACCATCAAGGTGGACCGTCATAAATAGGTAGTTTTTTTTTTTACTTTTGAATTATCATTCTGTGAGGCTTAATAATTGTATACAAAGTAGGTATATATTTTTAATTACATCATCTGTTTCGTCCCTTCACATAAAAATGCCCGTAGACGTGAGAAGAAATACAAAGTGATTATATTTAATTAATAAGTTACCTTAGACAAATTGTTATCGTAAATGAGGATTCTATTTTTTTACCAACTTTTTTTTTTGTTAAAAATTGTCAGATTTTGATTTTGAACCCTCTTTTTCTGAAACTTTTAGATTTAATAATATAAAGTTCGTTTTAGTATTAACTCAAGACCGGGGATAAATTCAAACTTATAAATTACTGGCCACCCGCTCCCGGCTTCGCCCAGGAAAAAACATAATTAGGTACTAATTCATATACGAGTATTAAGCCTCACAGAATGTTAATTCATAAGTATAAAAAATCCTTTAAATAATCCGTTGCGTCGTTTAGGAGGAGTTAGCGGCCATACAGACAGACGCAGAAAGCGACTTTAAATTCCACTAAGTATGTAAAGAAGATAAATTTAAACTTTATGAAATTATTCTTATAAATATTTTTTGCTGCTAGGACAACACATCATATTACACTGCAATAAAACGTATTCAATTGAAGTCATGCGAGTAAGCGTGTGCGAGTGAAAGTATTTGAACAATTTAATAATAATATACATAATACATACCAAATGTAAGTGCGTCATTACTGTGTTTATATTATCGAGTGAGCAGTGAGCGTCACTTTACGCAACGCATTTCCAATAGATCACTTAAATAAATTTATCTAAATATTATAGAATTTCTACATGTTGACATTAGTCTACGAAGCGTAGCTCAATGATTTATATATCCTTTTACATAATCTTACAGAAGACCACCGTGAAATAACAGCGTAATTATGTGCTGTTGTGTTTCGTTGAATGAGTAAGGGATGCCAGACCTCATTAGCTTCTTATCCCTTCTTCTTTCTTACCCTCTTATCCCTTACCCTCAATCGTTCTATGGTCGGAAGCTCACTTGCAGCACCTGTGGTGTTGATTGTGTTCAATTGTGTACGTTTGAGATACGAAAGTGACATGCTGGGAAAAAAAATCTGTCAAAATGGTAATAACTCTTTTAAAAAGGAGTGGATCGTCAGCCTGTCTGTCGACCTTAACATAAAAAATATTATATATTTACCTTTTTTATTATTATTTTTTATTTTATTACTTACAAATAATAAACAAATCATCAGATTTATTCAATTAATTAAGTAATGTGCACAAAGTGGGGTACATAAACGAAATTATGTAACCTAAAGGCTAACGTAATAACATTTACGACAACTGCCCATCAGAACAGGGAAAATTACAATCTCTATTGGAGGTGTGCAATCGACACTTGAGACTTCATTTGGCAACTGATTGTAGCTATCGACGAACTATGCACTTAACACGCATTTGCACACCTAATACAGATGCAATCACGTATTAAGTCTGATGCAGCTAAACGGTGAAACTTTGATGCGTGTACTTACTGGATCTTAGGAGCAAAGAAGTATGGAAGAGCCGTCTTACTAATAAGTAAGCCTGGCTTTTAACTGTGAAATCTTCTTTATATAGTACTGGCTGTTGCACGCGACTTCGCCACCGTAACTTTATAAAATATAGCCTATGTTACTCGCTGATAATGTAGCTTTCAATAGGTGAAAGAATTTTCAAAATCGGTCCAGTAGTTTTTGAGTTTATTCATTACAAATATTATAGAAAAATACAAATCTTCTCTCTTCATAATATTAGTAAATAGAAGTACAGATAAAACAAAGTCAATTAACCGCCATCTGTCCCTCTGAATGTACGTTTAGATCTTTTAAACTACGCAACGGATTTTAATGCGGTTTTCACTAATGAAAAGGGCTTTAAAGGAGGAAGGTTTTTGGAGAATCGATTTTCATATATAAGCCCGTGGTATAAAAATTTATGGGAGTAAAATCAAAATTGTCACACGGTATGCGTTACGTTCTATTTTTGAATATTATAGAATATCTCTGAAGTTTCATAGATCTCTGAAGTTCATATAGTGCCATCTACACAATATTTTTAAAAAAGAAGAATGTTGTTCTTTCGGCGTGTTCGAAATGTGAAAATTTAAATGTATTTTATAATCGTTCGTAATGAGTAAACTCCAGTCGTGCGTCGGAGCTGACACACACACATTTTTAAAATTAGTGCGCGAATTCCTTTATGATTAAAAAAGTAATCTGGTGACGATTTTTTTTAGAGAATATTGTAGAACTTTACCGCTTGCTGTATGCAAAACGCAAGTTCGGCGTCTGAAGTTCAATAAAATATTTGTATTCTGTCGATTTTCATATCTATACTTATTATTATAAAGAGGAAAGATTTGTTTGTTTGTTTGTTTGTTTGCATTGAATAGGCTCCGAAACTACTGGACCAATTTGAAAAATTCTTTCACTGTTGGGAAGCTCTATTATCAGCGAGTAACATAGGCTATATTTTATAAAGTTACGAGGACGGAGTCGCGTGCAACAGCTAGTAATTTATAATAAGCTTTGTCTCTTATTACAAGCGAGGCTTGTAATGACCTATCAAAATAATGGATTGTAAATTTATAAAACTATTTTGAAAATAACTAATAATTATTTTTACAATTTATCTTACAGTTACTGGTTTGAACACATATTTAGCTGTCTCTTTGGTATATGTGGTCTGCATTTTCTACGCATCACAGGTCAGTTAAATTTTCTTAATTATAAATTTGCTCTGGTTTTACCGTTTTCAGTAGAAATATTGCCTCTATTGTCTCCTTCAGATATCTATTACAAAATCTGTAATTAAAGGAAAAGCGACAGTAATGGTTGGACTAGGTGTGAGGAATCCAGGTTATAATCATATATCATGATGATAGAGATACGGCCTATCATAAGATACCGTCAGATCAACTAATAAGCCATCCGAGTCTTCCTGGAAAGTAGTGGCAGGACAACACTGCGTTTCGCAGTTTAGGCAGCCCATCTTGAGGCAGTAAACACCCCTTTAAAGGCGACCACAGTGAAATAACAGCATGTGTGCTGTTGTGTTTCGATGAGTGAGTAAAGGGATGCCAGAGCCCATTTCCCTATCAATCACTTATTATCATACTGTAGTCGACGGCGACTTGCAGCACCTGTGGCATTGCTTGTGTTTAAGCTAGTAATAAACTTTTAAACATTTTACAAAAGTTATATAATTTTAATATAAAGTATTTTTTAGGGAGGCATGAAAGCTGTAATAATGACGGACACATTCCAATCAGCTGTTCTGATTGGGTCTTTGGCCGTTGTGTTAGCATTGGGAGCTGCTCAAGTCGGGGGCCTCGATGTTGTTTGGGATCACGCGAGACGCACCAACAGACTACATTTCTTTGAGTATATTTATTTATTCTTTTACTGTCTTTAAAAAAAATCCAAAACCATTTTACTCCAAGACAACCGTTTTTTAATACGTGCTATGTAAAAACGCGCGCAAATAATAACAAATTTTATTCTTTTAAATTTATTTTTTAATATAATATTTGCTTTACATTTAAGCTTCATCTTTTCGACAACGCGTTTTAATATAAATATGAAATTTATTCCTATATTCCCATATAACTAAATAGCGCACTCATTTTTTCTTTGAGCGTGCTTTAAGGCCGCTTCATGCGAAGAGTTTGGAAGTGAATTAAGCGGAACACACACTTAAATAAAATTAAATATTCTCACACAGAATTTATGTTTTTTGTAACGAATATAAGTAAATACTCTCCTATTTATACATATGAAAAATCATATTTATTTATAATATTTTCAATCATCAAGAATGTTATTAAGAAATTATTAGGAAAAACTAAGGAATTTTACTAGGTCTATATAAATAGAATTCAACTTTAATTCAATTTGAATTAATTCAATTCAAATTTAATTTCTAGAAAGTTATAAAATATCATGTTCGTGTTTGATTTCGAATTGGCACCCATCATATACCCGTAAAATGAACTATGACCTCTAAACTTTCATATGACGAGAGTTTTATATCACTATTGAGTTTTGGTGTAAAATGACTCATGGATATTTATCTTTATATATGTATTTATGTTTTCATCCATGTTTATAACTGATTTCATTTTTCTTATTTCAGCATGAACCCTGACCCGACAGTGAGACATTCTTTTTGGTCAGTAATAATCGGTGGAACTCTGTACTGGGCCAGTATGTTCTGCGCTAACCAAGCGTCCGTGCAAAAGTACCTGTCGGTGGAGCGTATCTCTCAGGCCCGGGTGGCGCTTTGGGTGTCGGCCCTGGGCCTCTCTGCCGTCTACTCCGTCAATTTCATCACCGGCGCCGTCCTCGCAACTCATTATGCCGATTGTGATCCGATTCAGGTACTAAACGCGGGCAGAATCGGTTAGGCAATTTTGTCTCCTAAACAACCAATTGTTTTATTTTCCGTACACGATTTTCGCTTGAGAAAAGGCATCGATTCCGAAATCAATCTGATGTAAACACTGAGCCTGTACTGTGTTGTTGTTGCAGAAATATTTTAAAGAATAACCTTATTTATAAATAGTAGTAATGTTTGAACTTTCCACTTTTCATAAGCTAGTGAATTCTTAATTTTGTTACTAATTTTATACAACGTGTAATTTAACCGCCAAGTTTATAGGGCGAATCGCGCCCTGTCGTGCATTGATTGACCAATAACTCAATATTGCAGTGCTCACCCGTGGTACTACCGGTGGTACTACTGGTAGTACCAGGGGGATTATTTTTTGCTCGTAATACCTACTACTATCCTGTTTGGTAGTACCACGTGTTGTAAAGATGGTTTTTCATGTAGGTTTCTTTAGAAAAAGATGCCGATGTCTTGTTTTTATCTTGAATTTAACTTTTGGGTTTAATTGCCACACTTAACACTTAATATTATGGATTAATTATGGATGTGGTTTTATAGTTATTAGATAAAAGTATTTAAATCATTTTTACCTTAGGCTGGAGCGATCGGTGGAACGGACCGCCTTCTCCCACTTTATGTCGTACGACAGTTGGGCAATGCGCATGGTGTGCCAGGATTATTCGTGGCTGGTATATTTGCGGCCAGTCTTGGGTATGTACCTACACCCCACAGCACCACAACACTCAATATATTTAGCTTTTATTTTTAGGCTCACATGGCTGATTCAGTTTAGTTACTTTTTTGATTTTTTTGATTCTATAATTTTTCCGTGCCACGGTACTGACTCAATCATCCAAGGTACTGACATTGAAAATTTGGTAGACATTCTTTGGAAAAACTATCTCCTGTCAAGATTTTTAATTAGATTCTCATTCTTGATATATTAATTATAATATTATAGTTTATATATTATATTTATAGCGAAATCCTCTCAGCCTTTTCTCGCCCTCAAATGTTTAGTTATATAATCAAAAAGTTCTTAATAAAAATAGTAACAGTACCTAATAATAACGCACTTTTTAAAAATACTAATAAAGGAAAAGATAAATTTTCAATTTTATTACGGATAAAAATATTTAAGTAGTTCGAAACTTGTATTTGTTCCACTGAAAACTATTATAATAATTGTAGACGTTATGTTACCGACCCGAATCGCGAACTTATAAAATGACCAGCTCAAATGTCTGTAAGTCAGCACTAAGATTTTACTAGAAATGTCCAGTTGAGATACCGATTCCAATTTAGAAGAGAGTCACTTCATAATTTTAGCTTGTCCGTACTATTAATTCAATCTAATGTGGATACTCCATTAACCTGCCCCGGTTTGATAAATAAGGATCTTGCCTGTCTGTTAACATTCAATAAAATTATTAAATAAAAATTATTATTAATTATTTAATAAGTTAAAATATTTTTATAATGGAACTACCAAAAATAATTAGTTAAAATTACATTGAAAATCCAATAAACTTTTGGTTGTAAATAAAATTAAAGTTTAATTAGCATAATAATTATTGTAATAGTTTGGATACATTAAATTAATAGACGCAGATTGGTCATGTAAGCAGATTAAAGTTATAAACAAAACGGTATATATTTAATATCTGGTCTTTTCTATAGTTATGAAGATCGGGCAAATTTAATTTTATGTTACTACAAGACAAATAAATTTATTTGCTACACTACCTAAAATAATATAGCATAGCATAAATTTGTTTTTTATTGATTTTCTTTAATCAATATTCTTAATCTAACTGTTAATATATACTACGAGCTTGTGCCCGCGACTTCGTCCGCGTTGAAAAGGAAAATATATGAGTAATAATTATTTATTATACGATGAGATATCGCAAAAAAAAATTTTAAAAATCAGTTGCTATTTGCGCCATTTAATTTTATGAAAATAAGACTTTTTATCACTTCTGTCCGCCAGTATTATATTTAATGGCACTATTCACTGACAGATGGCGCTAGTTGACGCAAATCAAAATTATTCTAAAATTATAGATATATATATATATATATATAAGTGTGATGTTATATAGCCTAAAGCCTTCCTCGATAAATGGACTATCCAACACAAAAAGAATTTTTCAATTCGAACCAGTAGTTCCTGAGATTAACGCGTTCAACCAAACAAAAAAACAACAAACTCTTCAGTTTTATAAAATAAGTACCTATAGATTTAGTTTGTGATTTAACTTTAAACATACAGACGAAATTATCTTGTTACAGGACTGTAGCATCGGGACTAAATTCTTTGGCTGCAATTGCTTGTACAGATTTGGCTACAGGACTCTTCGGTATAACTTTACCGGAGAACAAAGGAGCAACTGTAAGTTTAGGATGCAGTAATATTATTTAAACTATAAATTCACTCGTCTTCTCTATTTACATATTATAAGTTGACTATATATCAATGAACTAATTTGTAGATATATTCCTTCTAGTTCAATTAGGAGTTCAATTGATTTAACTATTGAGATTTTTTAATCTCAGTATAGAAGGTAAGTAATAACCTGCATCACAACAGAACCTACTGTTATTTCACTGTTGTTCTGTAAGGGGGTGGTTACTGCAGTCAGAAAGGTCCAAATTATAATTGCGAAACGCAGTGTCCTGCCATTATTATTGAATTGAGTTTAAGTGTTATTTCAGCAACGTCGAAGTTGTAGGTACTTAGGCCATTGAGCACTTAGGCTGTGGGGCTCTTATAAAACAATTAATTGCAATTTTATCATTTATTTTACATTCCAATATTTCTAAACTTTTTAATCATGAAAAAACTAAAATAGTATCAAGATAAATAAATAATACATACAAGAAGTATTAGATAAACATTATAAAGCGTTTCCGCGCTTTTCTCTCAGCAAAACAGCAAGTTACAAAGTGGGTGCCCCTATTTAAATCAGCCACTGTATTTCAGATAGCACGCTGGGTATGTATGGGCTGCGGTGCAGTGTCGTTCGTACTGGTATTCGCAGTGGAGCGTTTAGGGCCAGTGTTGCAACTGGCCCTGTCCTTTAATGGCATGGCCGGCGGCGTTTCTCTTGGACTTTTTTCACTTGGCATGCTCTTTCCTTGGGCTAACTCGAAGGTGCGTATTTGAACTTCAGACGAAGCGTTCTACGTATTCATTTTTAGCATTAAGTTCTGTATATAGGTATGTTAAATTTGATTTAGTGACCCAAAAGAACTTAGTCAAAATTGAGATTGCCATTGATGATAGTTTTTTTTTATTTTTTTAATAAAGAAACTCGAGTGGTTTGGTTGTATTTTTTATAATAGTTCTAGTGATAGGTACATCATTGTTTCATTTGTAATACCATAGAGTAAATAGTACTTAAACTATACCAATTTTAGGTACTTCTAGTAGTACCTACTACTGATGCGCCTGGAAAATTCCCAATTAACTAATTTACCAAAAAAGCAATTTTGGTTTGATCAAAGTTTATCCCTACACCAAAAGCGTTTATGCTTAATTTTTTAATGCCCCATCCACCTACCGTTGATTGGTCGGAAGAGCATAATTTTTTTAATATTTTCCCCATAGACTAGAGACCAACTAGTTGGTCGATGAATTGGTCCGTGGGTCTTAAATGACCGAAAGACGTATCAGTCCTATTGCAGTGGAAAGCCAATTTAAAAAACAGTTGTCTCAGCAGTCCTCAGCAGTTGTCCCACGGTAGCATAAAAAAACACAAACACATAAGACCATCCTCAGATTGCTTTTGAATCCACAGGGAGCTGTGGCCGGTGGTATATTTGGATTGGTATTGGTCGTGGTAGCGGGTGGCGGTGCCCAATTCTTGCAAGCGCCAGTAGAACGCCTACCAACTTCCATCGCCGGATGTTCACCTTCAGATAACATCAACGCCACCCTTTTTGGAACCACCAGTGCATCTGAGTAAGAATTTATCCTTCACTTTACTTTTTTTCTTACTTTAATTAAAGATTGTATTTTTCATATATTTTTTTTTATAAAAACTGAATAGTAAGTTTGAAATTATAAGTTAATTATCCTTTAATTAACTATAAACTTAAATAAAGTTAGACCGAAGCCAGAATTTCATCTTTGTGTTTTAAAAGACTTTATTTTAGAGGGCCAAGCAAATTTTTTTGTATTATATATTTTTTTAATTTCCCTGACATTTTTGTTAAATGAAAACTTAACAAATTCGAGGAATCTTTTAAATGGCTGCCTTTAGGTATGCTTTAGTTTTGTAGGTAGGTATATTTTAACAATTAAATAGGTATATAATATTCAGTAGAGTAGACCCAAATGGAGGGTAAAGACTTTTTTTTACAAAAGAAATAAAAAATGAGATTTTCTGATTAAAAATAATCGCGGACTTATGTTTCAGTTTAACAAACCATGACGACAGCATATTCTGGTTGTTTCGAGTATCGTACTTGTGGTACTCAGGACTTGGCTGCGCTGGTACTCTTCTGGCGGGACTCATTGTCTCCATATTCACTGGGATAACGGATCCCGCTGAAGTACCCATTGACCTAATATCTCCGCCAGTTATTACTCTACTCAACTCGCTGCCCACAAGACTGAAGGTATTGTAACTTAAAATATTCCTTAAACTTTAGTAATTTTTATCGTTCTTTAAACTTTTGGTCTTTGACGATCTTTTGCTCGAGTGGTTTGATGCTCTGACTCAGGGTTCCGATTGACAAAAACAATGGTATCCTGATTTTTCTTGGTAAAATTTTAATTTATAATGACAATCAAGTGTCTCTTGGAGAAACCTATTTGATGAAAAAATATTTTGATTTTATTTTTTGATTCCCGGCCGTGTCTATTTTGCAATGATGAGCTCCTGATAAATTAGTCAAGAGTAAAAAATATTTTTTATGACGAAGCCTTTTCCAGTTACGCCAAAGATTTGATTCAAGGACTGTCTGACATAAGTTTTGTTCATATAAATATTTTTTTTAATCAGAAATTTCACTTGTTATGGTTAAACTGCTTTGGTGTAATAATTCAATACGAACTAGAACCTATGATAACTTGAATATTGAGTAGGTAGAAATCGGTCACGCTAATTTATGTTAGCGACTGATAAGCTGTATTATAAATTGCGAATAAAAAATGCTTAAAATATATAGGTAGTTACAATACTTACCATATTTACTTACTAATTTTCATATTTTATATTCATTATATTTAAGACATAATTTCATGTCTTAAATCTGGACGTATTTTAAAAATCACTATGTATTATGTAAATTAGCCTGCTTGAGCTGCTAGGTGGCTGACTATAATAGTTCTGGACCTGGCTTTTTTTTTTTTCAGAAAAGTTTAGTAGTGACGCCACCCAAGTCTGAAATACTAAGGCTCGCGTTCACCAACAGACGGTTATCAGACCAATCAGATGTTTAAACAATAACCGTCTGTTGGTGAACTCGAGCCTAAGACTTCTACTAAATTTTCCTGAAAAAAAACATTATTTGGTTTTATGAAACCACGATGCAAGTGAAACTTTTTTCTACCCGGTCAGCTGATGCGAGCCTTGGCTGCTTTACCCCCACTCCGCGGCCGGCTGTAATGCGACATGCGAGAGATGGACGAAAAAATTTGAGGCGATGGAATAAAAGTTTCACTTTAAAAATTTCTACACGCGAACTTTCCTATACAGGACTGCAGTCAGGTCCAGGACTAGTATAGTCGGCTGACTATTATAACGGCGTGAAGGCACCTTAAATCCTATTAACTGAGTGCTTAAAATTATTCGTTTATTTACATATTTTTATAATTTTTAATTGTTAGATAGCATTATATCAATGTGAAATAATTACAACAAAACACCTCAGACTAGTGTGATAATTTGTGCCATTTTTAGACTATTTATATAACAATATTTAAATGTTTATTTATAAGATCTTCCAGTGTATGTTTTCTTGTAGAAATTTTTCCGGATACCAACACGGTTGGGCGCTAGCAGTCGCCGCAGTTCTAGCGTGCGCCCACCGAGCATCGCCGACGACAAGGACACGAGAAGACGTCGGAGGCTCTCTGAAATGGCTGGCGGAGTATTCTATGCAGACCAGCCCTCGCTCAACGAGGGCCATATTAACCTCGCACTTGACCCAGAAAAACCACCAATACAACACAATGACAACCAACACACTTGTTTTTGACATTAAAATTATTGTACTAAACCTTTGTCCTATCTCCTTTGAAGTCTACTCTTTATTACGCCCACTGTCTGACTGTATAATCTATGTTAATGTGACTTTATTGTATAAGAAAAAAAGTGTGATAAAAAAAAATAAGTATACCTAATGATCACATGTACAGAGAGCGTCAAAAAAGTAATTATCTCCAACTGAAATAGTTTGAAAAAAAATCTCTATTTATGATTATCTCATATCAACAAAGGTACTCGCGTATTTGAGCAATATATTAGCCATTCTGTATATAATTCATACAAAATATAAGTAGGTATGTGGCATTTTGCCGCCTCTTCTGAATACTGTACTTTGTATACTATAGATCCTTCGATTGATGCCACGACCGGTTTACTAAAAATGATAGATTATAAACAAAAAAAAAAATTTTTTTTTTTAAAATATGCTAGAGCTAATGGGTTTTTTATTTCTATTACTAGGAACAGCCTGAAAATAATAATAACGTGATATAATTATGAGACTTAATCAAACAAAGATGAACGAAAATGCAGCATTTAGCCTTGCGCTTGGCACTAACCTGTACGCAATAAAGGATTATATAGAAAATCAAGTGTACAGAATAATTTTATGAGACATCGTGAATACTTCAAACTTCAACGTTTATTTCAAACGATTTCTATTGGAAATGACTTAACAATTTTGCGACCCATTGTACTTACCTATACGACAGTTATTTTAACAGAGACATTTCAATCTTAGTGTAAATAATTAACATTATATTTTAAGTGTAATTTATGTAATTAATTCAATGATAAATAAAAAATATATGTACCTATTTTATGCTATTTCGTTTTGCAATTGACCATTCCATACACCTCACGATCGCTGGCCTAATGGTTTTACAACTTATTGCTAAATCAATGAGCGGTCCACCTTTTGCTTCTTGGCCGTAAACAAAACAAGTTGGTCTCCTCGCAATCTCTTGGAATTTTAATAGAATAGAGGCCCCCACTTACTCATATCCTATAAAGGAGACAATTGAGTACAGCGTCGATATAACGAGTAGGCCAGATTTATTGAATTATTGATGAATGATTTTCAATTGCTCTCAATGGTTTCAATGACCCGAAAATGATGAAAGCATTAAATCACAATTCTCATGTCTTTATTAATTTTACTAAGATAAAGAAAGCAAATTGAAAACAAGTTTAGGACTAGTCTTTTTTTTTTTTAAATTTCACCTTAAAAACAAAAAAATAAAGTGAATGTTGAAAGAAACATTTCAGAGGGCGTTCAAGAATAATAATTACGTAACGCAATTTTTGAAAGGCCGTAACGTTTTTCTGTACCCTCCCACCCCCTCTCTAAACGTTAAGTAACAACCAATTGACCAATTTTACCAACGACAAAGATTGCCAACTGTTTATCCGTTGACAGAAAACTCGTTCAGTGATTGAAGACTCCTTTTAGACGGGATCCTGTGCCAGGAGCCTTCGCTCTTCCATAAAAGCTAGTTTACTTAACCAAAAATTTTTTAACCAAGAAAAAAGAAAGAAAAATTGTTTTAATAGAATTAAATTGTGCTCATGTACATGAGTATATTTATGTGTTCGTGTATGGGTGCTAGTTTTTTTTTTTTTTTTTTTTAAATATAAAAATGTATAGTAACGCAATTTTCTTTATATGTTAACTACTCAGTTACTAATAAATAGGTTATCTGTCTGTACTCATAATTAGTGTACGAGGCAGCGTGTGCTAACAAAAATAGCCCTGAGACCGCGTGGTCCGACAGTAAAGTTTAAAACACATGATTTTTGACAAACACGACTTATAAAGGGTTCACATAAAAAATACTACAATTAATTTTACAATCATTTATTTCGCAATTATATTATCTTTTTCATTTATCATAATAAACATAAAATTACAAGGCTCTTTAATACAAATCAATAACTATAAGTAAGCGATACCATGTTTTGTAAATTAAGACCTTATAAGACCATTAATTTGTTGATGAATTATATTATCATTATTATATACTGTTTGTGTAAAATGAAACAAATATTTAGAAATTGTTTTCATCATCACAGGTTCATCTTTGATGAAATGACTGTTCTATTCAAAATCTATTATCATGGTATTAAAAACCGCGGTAGTAGTTTATCATAAGGCATTACATTATCATTTAGTCAGCCTGGTTGTTATTAACTGAGTTGCTTTGTCGGATTTGTACTGAGGCAACACATTAGCAACTTCCGCTTCCATATTGTTGCTTGAGACTTCCATATTGTCCGCAACTGGACAGACGCTTGAGCGATCGTTCTTGTTGCTTCAGCGACTGATTTCGTGAGGGAAATTGATCGCTCTAGCGACATAATAATCGCTTATGCAACAGTTGTGCAACATACAACAGAAAGCGTAGGCAATATGCGGCCTCCCCTAAAATCTTTTTTAAATAATATCTCTTTGAGAACTTTGTAAAGATTTCTTTCATAAATAAGGGCTTCCATGTTTCATTCAACCTATTATTTATTAGTTTGATTTGCCTTTCAGCAGCGCCATTTTTATTATAATACATATAAATAGATATAAGTATCATTGTTTAGGTCGGTCCATTTACAAATTCAGCTCAATTACGAAAAATAACGATAAAAATATATAAGCATTTCCGGTTCAGTCGGCGTTATGTAGTAAGCAGCAGTCAGAATACAACCAAATATTTAGAAACATTCAATATGACCACAGAACAAGAGAAACTAATTTACTAGTGACCGACCGAAGGCTCGGTTTCGGTAAGTTTCAGCAAAAAAAATCTAGTTTCGGCACCAGTTTCGGTTTCGGCAGAAAAACGCGTCGTTCGGTTGACTTTGGGAGAGTTGGTGTCTCGTGTGTCATCCAAAAACAAAAACAATAATTGAATATTTACATACTTCAATTATTGTTTTTTATTTCATTTAACATGTTTTTTAACTGTCTGTATAAGCTGTGTATATAAACCACATTTCAGTAAACAATAGATTTTAACATGTCTGAAAGTTTCGATTTCGGATTCGATTTTGGCCGAATTTGAAACGGATACCGAAGATTCGATTTCGGATTCGATGTTAGTCCTGTTTCGGTCGGACACAAAAATTTACACATTCGTTACTACATCTCACCGACTGTATTATGTGGACCCAATTTTTTTTTTTAAATAAAATGTATGCATACTATGCATGCAAAAATCTGTGACAAGAAGCTTAGAAACTTACAATAAACATTATAACAAGTCTTGATGTTGTATTGATTGTTGTTGGTGAATTTCCTGCATAGTAGCGACCGGGAGAGTAGCACTGACGGTTATTGATGGCATCCCCGGTAGGGAAACTGGGGTGACCACTGGTATCCCGGGGGGCAACGGAGATGGTTGAGCCGGAGGCTTAGCAAAACTGCTCACGTCGAAGGTGGGTACATAGTTTTGTGCACTTTGAGGGATTGCAGCCATGTTTGAATTGTAATTTTGCATCATAGGTATGTACGGCTGCGGCTGGTTCATAGGTATTCCGGGCAAACTCGGCAACGGTGCTGGTGGTTGAATGTTTGAGACGGAAGGTATACTACCTAAATTTGTTAGAGTAGTCTCGGCTAAATCTGAAATTTAAAAATCAATTTTGATTTATCTTAATTAATTGGCACCATACATGTATTATAAATGCGAAAGTTTGTTATGATGGATGACTCTTTTAAGCAAAAACGGCTCAATGAATTTGTATGATATTTGGCACACATATAATTTATTACCTATAGTTTATTAATATATATAGGATACTTTTTATCATAAAAAAATGTTAGGTTCCAGAAGGATCGTGTAAAAATATAAAAAAATTGGGCGCCACTGTCGTTACAGCGGTAAAAGAGTTGGGTAAGATTACTTGATGGTGTAGCATCAGGTCAAGGTTACCGTAATGTCATGAAAATACCACCCTAGTAACAGTATAACATGTGGAAGTTAGTGAAATCCCTTCGTCAACTAGGAAATGGCTGGTAGTTTTCAAACGCCTGCATAGATCTTCATAAATTATAGCTTAAAACAATCCCCTTCATGTCCGCTTCCAAAAAAATCCTTATCAAAATTGGTCCCGTTTTTGCATCATGCGATGCAAAAATTAAAGTCTGATAATTGATAGTATACTTACTACTGGAATAAGCAGCCATTTCAGACACAACTGATTGTATTTGAGAAGTAGGTTGCTGTAAAACCTGTTGTTGAGGTTGAGATTGTGGTTGACCAATGTTTGAATAAGTGGGGACTGTTGCAGATGGATTCACCATTGGTACTCCTGATAGAAAATGTGGAGGAGAAACTTGAGGGCCCTCCCTCGATTCCTGCGAGTAATTGATCAATGGTGCTTTCTCCTCATTTATATGTACATTTTGAATTCCTGTAACTATACTTTGCTGAGGATTCAGTTGAGAAGATATCTGAAAAAAATAATATAAAAACGTTTCATGAAAAATATGACACCTATGTCCTATATAAATCCATATTAATATTATAAATGTGAAAAAGACATAGGGTACCTTTCATCCAGAAAAAAGTACTGTTCCCCAGGTTTCATATAAAAATAAAAATCTAACACCTGGCAAAACTATAACAGCAATAAAGATTAACTAAATTATTGCTTGTATTTTGTATTTTGTCAGTCGTTATATTTTTTATTTTTCAATGAGGACAAGTTGCGAGCAAAAGCTAGTATAAAATATACTGCAGATAATGCATAACATATAAAGAGTTCTCTACATGTTAGTGTACTTATAGCAGGTCTTTACACTGTTATTTATAAAAAATAAAAATAAAAATTATGATTTGATAGATTACAATGTCTTTGATATAAAATGAATACTATAACACATATTCTAAGTTCATTAGATGTCACACTACATATGGCGAGATAAGACATGGGGTTGGAATACGGCTAGTTGACTGTAAAAATAATTTTATAGATAAGAAATATACCGTAGTGGTTGCAGGTGCTGGAATAACACCTTGAGCTGTAGGGAGATTGCTTCTTATAGGAATTCTGTGCAGATATCCATAGCCGATTCCACATCCTAAACTGCCTTCTCCACCCCATGTATGATTTGGTGTAATGAGAACTTCACGGCAAGTATCATTGTTTGCATTGTAAACATACAGTTTTAATGTTCTTCCCTCATGGGCTTCAATTAATGTAAACAAATCTTCACTTTCATGCATAATTGAATCAGCTCCAATAATGTAATCGGAAAAGGGTCTCAAACCTGCTAATTCAGCTGGAGATGACGGATGCACTTCCTGAAATTTTCAAAGTTATTATTGCCACTCTATAGCCACACTATAAAAAAAGGTACATGGATCATCAAGGTCAAAGTGTTGTTGCAACAGCACCTTGGCAAGTGCATCCGAATCCACTTGCAAAGCTAATTTAACTTCACCACATTTGGTTATGGTCTAATGACTGATGTCAAATTTAACAAAAAGAAAAGAGTCCTGTCGGACACCTGTCCGACATCAGTTGCGATTCATAAGTAAATTAGATAATGTAGAATAAAGTATATAATATGTTTTGATAAAGAACTTACCAATACATGCCAAACATTCTCATTTGCACCCTCAAAGGAACAAAATCTTATGCTAACACCTAGCAATCCCTGACCGCCCCAAGATGCACTAGGTGTAATAACAACTTCCCTCACATTTTGAGTTTTACTACTATAAACCAACATTTTTGTTGGTTTGTCAACATTTTTCTTAAGTAATTCCTTCAACGTGTCGTTATCTTGATCCAATCTTGTATTTTCTATGGCTACTATGAAATCGAAAAACGCTTCCAATCCTGCCCTATGTCCAGGGGAATCATCTTGAACCTGTTAGAAAAACATTGACGTGTTACTTGTCGTTAATGGTAAAATACGATTGAGAATAAATTCAAGATACCAACCCGTAGAACATGATAACCCTCGGAGCCACCTCCCGGCACTTCACTGCTATGGGAAGAACCCATTGGCGATTTTGTAAAAGGTTTACAAATATGCAAAACACGAGCTAAATCAAAAAAGAATCACCGATAGACACTTCCAAAATATTTTATATAGATTTTATGAAGTCAGCCAGCGTACCGTAATATAACATCAAAGTAATAGTTTGACTTTGACAACTGACTTTTAAATTGACGTGGCAGTTGCCATAGAGAATCGCATTTATTTTGTAAAAGTTAACTGTGTTGGCAGATATTAAATATTTTATAGGCAAATAAAGCATGCGTTTAAACATAATTTACATTACTAATGCATAAAATTAAATTCCAAATTTTGACATTGCTTATTTATTTATTTGTTGTGAAATAATTTTTGCATTGGTTACCAAATATTAGTAATTTTTGAGTATAGTGTTCTCTGACCTCAGTACAATTAAAATATTCTTGACAGTATAAATATGTCATTGCCAGTCAGTGACTTAGTCATCCATCATCAGTCAGTGATGAGTAGAAGATATCTGTCATGTTTTAAAATTCCATTGCAATAAGCAATAAAAAATATCCAAAAAATCGTCAAAAATCAAAATCACAGTGTAGTCAGTAATATTTTAAATATATATTTACACAGAGAATTTTAGCAAAACATATATGTGTTTTCATAAATTTACTACTTTTCAAATGAAGTATAGATTATTGTTATAAAAAGAGTCGCAAGTGTCTAAGTGTCGCAAGTTACCAATTAATTGAAATAACCATGTTCATTCAATTAAGCTAAAGAATAATTTAAGGAAGGTACAATATTTATATTTTTTGTCGTTTTTGAAGTCGTCTATCTTCTGAGAATGATTTTGATATAGCAAAAAGTACAATCAAAGACAGGTTGCGATTGTAAACAGCTTTTGATTAATTTTCCTACACCCAAGTTAAGAAAAAGAACATTAGGTAATTTATTTTATAAAAAACAATAACATAAAGCACGAGATTTTGTTCTTTGTTTTTAAAAAAATCTATGGAAGGATACTTGTTTTTATTACTTTTGTTTGAATCTTGTTAAAATTCGTTTGACTACTTGACTATCCATTAATCTAGCGCTCCGACTCAGAGGTCCCGGGTTCAATTCCCGGCAGAGCCAACTGTAGTCTGTGGTTTTGCACTCTGAATTTCGTGTAATTATCACTTAAGCTTAGTGCTTACTTGGGCCATACAATCGGTGTGTTTTGGCAATTTATTTAATATCTATATTTCCTTTCAACCTACAGTGAATGAATATCTATAGTTTTAATAGGTATTCCTAGTTGGCACAATGGGAGAATGGAAGCAACTAATTTCTGAGTGGTTAAATGAGTATGCGTCATTGCAAGAGAATGAAATAAAAAGTTTTGCAGCTGAACATGAACACAATCATGAGATTGCAACTGCTATATTTAATTTACTATACAGCGACGAAGGTAGCGAAACGCATTTATGTAATAAAATAGAGAATGATGCTGAGTATGAAAAGGTATTTATTTATTCATAAATTATACATTTTTAATTGTATATAAATGTATTCAGTTTTTGTTGTTAAATCTTTACAAGTATACTGCACTTGCTTAGAGACATTTTATTTGAATGTTGTTTAAACACATCACTGAATACTGACCAAAACGGAAAGCAATCGCAATATAATATTATAAACAAGAAAGTTTGTATGTTTGGATGATTATTCCACAATAACACAAAAATGGCTGAATGGATTTGGATGAAATTTAGCACATGAATAGTTTATTGCCTGGATTATCATAAGTTTAGGATACTTTGCATCCTAGAAAATCCTGAGGTACTAAAAAATATTAAAAAATATGGTGCCACTGTTGTCACAACAATAAAGATGTCAGGTGTTATAATTCATATATTTTTATTATATTATTATAATAAAAATAATAGAACAGCATTAAAATGAGGTACAGTTTGTAACATTTTAAAATTATGTACCTAATTGACAATATCTTTTTTTCTTTTTTTTTTTTCAGATCTTAGAAGAGGTTTGTACGCAACTGTTCAGCTTCTATAGATCGAAAGAATCGGAATTACAACGATTTACTTTACAATTTGTGCCAACTCTAATTCATAATTATTTAAGTCTGGCAGCGAAGGGAAGTAAAAGAACTTACAGATGCATAGAAACATTACTTATTGGTAAGCTGATTTTGTTTTTCATTTATTTTAGGTTTTACTTTCAAACACCATATGAAAAAACAAAACTCAACTATTTGTTTATTATTATTTACTTCTTTACAAATACTGGTGTTTTTATTTTTAAATAATAATGTAGGTGAGAAGTAATATAGGAATATAAGTGTGACTAGTTAAATATGTTTTCAAATAATTTCATCTTAGTTCTTTATCTTTTACACTGACCTGTGATATATACCACTGGACAGGCTGTCCCATACAAATGACAGCTAATTTTTTGTACCATTTTGAAACACCACCCTCAATTGTCCTGAGAACTAATTTTGAAGTTTTCGTATTTTTATTCCATAGATATTTATATGTATAGATATGTATAATTACTCATTTTAGTTCCATGGACAATCATTCTATAGCCTACAGTGTCAAAATTACGTTTTTCAAATAGGCGTAAAAATATTTTGACAGCAGCTTGTCCTGTGGTATATATTACAGGTCAGTGATCTTTTATCTGAAAAGAAGTATCTGGCATCTGGCAGACTGTTTCCGCTTGATCTACTATAAATACTAGTAACGCCAGGGTGATGCAAATAAGCTGCTGCCTCTATTAGGATAAAGGATAAGGGACAATCTGAGAGGATAGCAGATAGAGCGCTGCCATTATTAACTAAGCACCAAAACAATACTCATGTATGCTTTTATTTTACTATGAGCTATAAGGCTGCAGAATTTTTGACTGCAAAATACTGTGTTTCCTGCTACAAGAAACTGTTTAAAAAAGATATTTTCAATTTAAATAAAAAATTTACAGGTCTCTATAATTTTGAAGTAGTTGATGAAACTGGAAAACCTAAAGTGGTTTCTTTCCGACTGCCTTCTTTAGCACAAGCATCTATTTACCATGAAGTAAGTAATTTACGTATATAACTATAATCAATATTTCAAATGAGCCAAAATATCGAGTAGACATGTCCTTCTTCTGGGTTTTGTTATAAAAATATATTTAATTAATTAGAATTGCAGATTAAATTTTTGTAAAACTAATTCCACTTTTATCCAAAAATAAATCCAAAATTATCCGGATACAGGTATATCCGTTTAGGGATACAAACTGTATTAATTAAAAACGTTTGTAGATACAAACTGAATTTAATTAAAAACGGTTAATTAGTTTGACAATTAAAACATAAGAGACAAAGTTACATTTACAGTTAAATTATAAGTATAGTGCTAGTGAAAGTTAATGTGGTGAAAAATGATGAAATGGGTCTGGTTACAGGTCATATCCTGTAAATATTTTTTCTAATTACATTCAGGTTTATTCATTTTAATACATTTAAATTATCAATAGAATAACCTGAGCATAAAAATATCCTTGAGTTATAACATAATAACAAGTAGCACTCCATGAGGTCAGATATGTATGTCTTTGTACTTACATAAAACTAGATGTGTCATCATCGTTTTATGTTTAAAGTGACCTGACCTCGCAAGTGTTGTTAATTTGTTCATTTGCATTGCATTGCTTTTTATTACTTGTAAAAAGAATAACATTTTTTAAACATTACTTTAATAAGTACTTATAATAACATAATTTTTTTTTTAAATAAAATAAGTATTTTTTGATTCAAAAAAACTTTTTAATATTATTACATGATTTACTCAATCAGGACAAAGTGTGAATATTGTCATTAAATTGAGTATATATAATTATTAATTATTAAGTATATTAATTAGTATTATAAAATAAAATATGCCTTTAAACCTATTTCATTTGTATTTATCTATACTAATATTATAAAGTGGTAAAGATTGTATGTTTGTAGGAGGTAATATTCGAAATATAGTTAGAATATAGTAAAATAGAATTCCAGGATGGACATAGGCTAAAATATTTCATGCGGGCACCAGCTCTCTATTGGCAAAAGTATAATATCAGGCGTTATATCTTTTATTTTTCAACGCAGACGCGCGCCGGACGAAGACGCGGGCACCAGCTAGTTTATTAAATAAGATTATTGTAAAATTTGAAAAAGAAGAAACAAAATTATTAGACTATTTCGTGGTATACGTGTGAATGTTTCTAACAGATTGTTTCGAACTTACAATACAAAGATCACATGTTGGAATTCATTATTTTGTAAAAAGCAAAGCATCTAGTAGACAGGTTTAAAATAAAATAAAATGTTTGTAAAATTGCAGCCTATGTCTCTGGGTCCACAATTTTTAACTGAGAGCGCTCTCCGTAGATGGGAGGAGTGTAATACTAAACTAGTGAGTTGGGGTCCATTGCCCCAAGTGGAAACGATCAATGCCCAGAATCGTCTCAAAGTGATGGCCGCTCTACTGTTCATCTACAATCGTCATCTAAGTTTGCTACCGAAACTCGCTTTCAGACACTTTTGTATCGCGGCTTCCAGGTAAATTCATTTACTTTATATTTATTAATTTAACTAGCCGTTGCACGCGACTTCGTCCGCGTAACTTTATAAAATACAGCCCATGTTGCTATCTGATAATATATAGGTGAAAGAATTTTCAAAATAGGTTCAGTAGTTTAGGATTTTAGTCGGTTCGATTCCCGGGTGTGACAAGCGAATATTTGAAAATCTTTGAATGCAGTTTTCTTTATATTCAAAAATAAAGGAATGTTTTCTTTTTCGTAAAATTTTCTATCTACTGTATTAAGAGTACTTTCTCTTCAGGTGGCATTACAAAATGCCACCCTGTATACTTACAACGCAAGCCTATATAATAAATTTTATCATTATCTCATTTCCAAATGTATGATATTCGTAAAAGAATGAATATATATTTTTAATAGCTACAGTTTTAACGATAAAACATTTAGTAAAAATGTTGAAATACCAAAAAAATATGTTTCAGAATAGTGACTCAAGGTTTTAATAAGGAAGCGGACAAAAGTTGCTGCAGTACGAGCAGACCGACGCCTCGTATACCGGTGGCTGCGAATTTCCTCCTGGAAATGATAGAGGGTGCATACTTTGCAATGTTCAACGAGTTTTACACTCTGGCCCTGCAAGCGATCAAGGACATAGACCAGAGGGCGCAATACGAAATATTGCCCGAAGTCATGCTCGTGACGAGTGCCGTTATCAATTCACTCGCCAACAACGAGTCAGGTAAGTACTCATACTTTTCCTTACCACCATCAATGTTCACACGAACAGTTTAATAAAATTACTGTGTCACTTCCATTACCTTAGCGTTGGAAACGTTCAGCTCAATTTAGCTTTTGTCCATAGAAAAGAGAAGTTTTGTATGGAGTTAGGTATGTGTCCGTTCAGCTAAGGCCGAAGTTAAAATTCATTATACTCAATGGTTAACTCAGGAACTACTGGTGCGAATTGAAAAATTCTTTTTGTGTTGGATAGTCCATTTATCGAGGAAATATATATATATATATAATTATTTTAGTATATAATTTCGATTTGGGTCAACTCTAGCGTAATCTATCAGTGAAAAGTGACGTTAAATATAATACTGGCAGACTGTAGTGACAAAAGTCTTATTTTCATTCAATCAGATAGCAAATGATTTTTTAAATTTGTTTTTGCGATATCTCATCATATAATAATTACTCGTATATTTTCTTTTTCAACGCGAATGAAATCTATTTTTTTGCTTTTGATATACTCGGTCGATTAAGTTATTTTATTGAATCATGTTCAGACCATGTTATTGACCTGTTCAGATTCACAATTGTAAAAAAAATAATATTTGTGTTAATGCGCTCTAGCGAGAGGAGCTATCAACCCTTGACGTCACTATCTCGATGAATATTGAATCAATAAAATTGATTGCCAATTATTTTCGATTTCAGGGCAACCTTTCGACGGCCCACTGGGTATGAGTGTGGCCTTATCACCGGCGACCAACACGGTTACCATGTCCAAATCCATGATCACCAACGCATCATTCCGCACTAAGAAGTTACCAGGTAATTTTTTTTTTAAACACCTCTTCAAATATATCGACATGTATTGAGCTAATTAGTGGAATACGTATTTAAATACATATCGATAATCAATTTTCTCTATTGTGTTGGGGATATTAGCGAAATAAGAGTATATAGTAAACACGTGACATACCTAAGTACAGTTAAAAAGCATACAAGCAAAACAAATCTATAAAACTTTTGAATTTTTCGAACAAGGCAACACAATCGCTTGAGACGCGGTCTTTTTTCTAGGGTTTCCTTTTTTAATACAAAAAAAAATTAACAACAATATAAGTACATATGTATATCTAAATAATAAATAGTTTTGCTTGTTAATGTTAACAATTAAACTTAACAAACACAGAATTATTTACGTGTTAACTAAAAATATGATGAAATGCGCTCAAGAGTTCTACAGTAGAAGAAGTTTTTAAAGATTGCGCATTACTTAATTAATTTTATCGTAACATTTAAACTTCTGTGTGATTAAATATTTTATTTAATCACACAGTAATACAATAAAACGGTATTAATTATATATTTTAATTTCCAAGTATTTTATCAATTGACTTAACTTACTAAATGAAATTTGAAACCAGTGTAGAAGAAATGTGTAATTTATATTTTTGGATGGAGTCAATCGCTTTTTTTTTTTTTTCTTTTTTGAGTGCAATTATATATTAATATATATGCCACAACAATACCACTTTTTTGGTGTCTGCAATTAAGAAGTAAATTGATTGCAGTGTTTTTTATTCACGCAGATGATAATTGCACGTTGCCAAATGAATGCTCGCAGCCCACGGAGATTAAAACTGTACTCTCTTTTAAAAACATCTCGGCTGCCAGTCGTTCGGATTCAACTTGTAATAGTACTACTGCGTTTTTCGAAGGCATTGTTAAAATTTTCAATGGAAAATACTGGACATATTCAATAAAAAAAGTTCAAAGCAAAAACTCAATATCCGAAAGTTCTAATAGTTCAATATGATATCTTAATTAGCAGTTCAAGTAGGTAATATAACAGAGGTAGGGTTCGTATTAATTATATTGATTTATATGTGAATGCAATGATTAATATAATATATGTTTATTTAGTTGTCAAAGTAAAAAGTGTAGAGTTTCGTTAACACAGTGTATGCTTTCGTAACAAATGGTTGTCTAAAATGTAACTTTCCCTCGGATCACTTGTTGGATCAGGCACAGCACAACACACAAGTTAGGTCACTTAAAACGTATTTCAACACTTTATATCGGCATTTAATCAAATATGTCCATTTATAATAGTAAACAAATAAAACTTTGGCACTTAGGAGCTCATCATCCTTTTTTAAGTTGATTATCTTATTTATAAAACATCATAATTTTTCCTCATTGATCCAGTTAATTTGTATTTAACTTCCAGATCGGAAGAACGTAACTTTTCTAAAAGAGTAAAGACGATGTCCATTGTTACAGCACCTTGTCATTCCCATTTATGTTTAATTGCAATCACAGGTACGAATCAGTTAAAAGCCAAATAGACCACATTCCGTCGCTTTCGAGTTCATTGTTCATCATGAATGTGGGAAATTATAAAGCCTATGTCACTGTAAGCTCTTGTCAAATTAAATTGGCAATTCATGCCGTAGTCTGTCACCACAAAATAACAAAACAGAGCTTAGAATCATCATTTAGCAGTGGTCGTTGTGGCAACAGAAGCTTAACGTGATTACGTCCAAGTAGATTGTGATGCTTTACGGAACATTATGGACTCTCAACAATTGGGAGAACACAACTTAGTTTATTTAGATCATTCTAGAATATTCACAATAATATTCGCAATGTTATTTATTTGTTTAGGTGCTTCCCTACTTTGAAAATGTAATTATATGTCGATAAGAAATCAATAATACACCCGCAATGTGCGTCAAACCTAATATATAAACAATTCTCAGATTTTTATAGACTTGTTTCTTCCTTAGGAAAATAAATTCGGTACAAATTGTTTGAACTCAAATTGGGCGCCGTTCAACTAAATGCAATTATTTAAAATCGCTTCGGTTCCTTTTTCTTTTGCTGCCATCTCCTACCGAAGGTTGGCTATCATCATAACCGTCTGAACCGTTGTGGTGGCGGCTTGTAATAGCGATCTAGTACTTGGGCTATACCTTTCACGATGATTTTGGGCCAGAAAGTACCCAGGAACCCAGTATTTTTTCCTGGATGATCAGCTGCAGCAGATCTTACTTCTCGCCGCGCATGATATGTCCAAACTATTCCAGTTTTCTGATCTTTATTGTTTACATTACTATATTATACATCATCGCTAAATAGATATGATATAAGATAAAAATCTAAATCTGTTCAGCCGTTTTTTGTGATATTCACAATAAATTTTTTTTTTCGTGAATATTTCAGACATTTTAATAGTTATTCTGCTAGACAAGTTCTACAAATTAAAGTTCATAAAAATCTGTCCAGCCGTTTTCGAGTTATAAATGGTGTAACTAACGCGACTTTCTTTTATTATTATAAGATTAGGATATACTTGTATATATGCGACTTTGAAATCGACACACGTCTCAGACTTGCCTATATACCGACCCGTTTTGATGAATCACTTTTCTCGTTATTGCAAAAAATATGTCTAAAATAATTACATAATATATTAAATTAATCCACATATAAAAACACACACTGCTTGTTTTCACAGATGACATTCCGATACAAGCGGGACAAGTCGTGCCCACTGAGGTCCCGGACGCGCTCACTTCGATAACCGAAGAAGTGGAGACGGACACCGCCATGCAAAGGGGTGTGGTCTCTAGAAATTCCAAGCCTAAAATGAGCGCTTTTCCAGTGCTCGGCAAAAAGACTAAGGAGGCCAAGGAGAAAGCGTTGAGTGAGAAAAAAGTGGGCGCAAAAGACGCTAAGGCGATTTGGAACTCTTTGAGCGGTGGCGGGGATTCATTGGATTCTCAGCAAAAAGTTAACACATCCGATAGCGCTCTAGATACAAACGGAAGTGTTAAGGATGATAAAATGTCCACAACGTCGGGACTAAACAGTACAGAGAACTCGGACAGTCGTTCTCAGGTGACCACGGATTCGTTGGAAATGGAGACAACGCCTCGCTTCGCCGCCATGCAAGTTAGTTCCGTCTAGTTTAGGTTTAGATGAAAATGTTGAATTTACTAATGACTTCCAGTTCGTTTGTGTGGTGTACGTCGTTTCACTAGTATAATTATGTTGAATGTTAAAAGAATAAAATGTATATGTATGTTGTTGATGTTAATTAAAATATTATAATATCTCCAAGTTGATTTTTTGATGTGAACTTTTTAACCTTGCTCTAGGTGTTCTTATCAAAACGGAGATTGGTCTGCAAAACAATAGCTGGAGAAAAATAGATTTTTAATTTTAGGTGTTTTAATTGGTGTAAAGCTTTCTTGACATTATTAGAGCATAAAGTGTTGAGGTATATTCAAATTAGGTATTGCGGTCCTAAAAAGTTAGTATCAGTATTACATTGAATGGACCATCAAATCTAACATTTGTTACAAAGTGCTAAGAAGTCTATTTCATATAGTAACTAAACGTACCTATACCGAATACATTAAATATCCTATTGAATACAAGTTGAGAAATAATCTGGGAAAATTAGCATATATCTTGTAAACTTGTTCTAGGACGGAAATTAATACTTGAAAAAGGTCCGTAACCTTTTTAATCAAACCCCAACATCTGGAAGGGTCACATTTTTAACAACAATGAAAAATGCATTATTTTATCATTTCGCAAAGTACAGGTTAGTTGCAAGTTAGTATTGTAGACAAATCAAACAAGACATGTTAAGTTCAATTTGGTTAACAACAGTTATTGTTGTTCTAACAAAACACTGTTAAAATTGTCCATTTTTAATATATTTTTTGTCTCTTATTTTGAGTTAAGTTTTCATAAAAGTATGTGTAAAAAGAAGGTTTTCTGGCCCCAGGTGCTTACTTCGCGGGCCCCATATAAATGATAGGGCGGTAACTAAATCCCTGTACTGTCCGTTACGAAATCAACCAACCAAATTTACACGACCAGGTACAAAATTTCTAGAGTAGTTTACAGGAGCTCTGAAAGAGCTCTCGTAAGCGTCAGCTACGTTAAATATTATTCTACGGTGGAAATTGTCTTGTACTGGCAGAGGTACGTCGTCAAGTGTATTTTTCATTATCTTCAAATTATTAGCCGCGAGAAGTTGATGTAGTTTAGCGATAGTAGCGTCGTGTTGTTCCTTTTCCATCTCGTTTATTAATATGGGTAAGTTGGCAGCGCACACCCACAAATAAAACATTCCCACTGGAAAAAAAAATATAAATTATTACTAAGTCTATTACTAGCAAATTCTACAATTAGATTGTGATTTTAATAAGGCTGTGCGATATGCAAAGCAATATTAAAAAAGATATAACTCTACATAAAACTTAGTGATTAGATTACAAATTTTACAATGACGTTCAACTGTGCAAATTGAGTTTGATAAAACTCTTCAATTACTAAAAATTAGATAGGCCGATAATTGTGCAACCTTGCTTTTTAAAGACGAAAACAAAAGTTATTTAGATAACTTACGTATAAAAAATCCACTGGCAACACTAACTCCGATAAGTACACCGATGTCCATTGTGTTTTGTTTTAACACTAGCAACAACGTAGCCAAAATTATGGAGAATAAAATCAACCGTAATAATTCCATCAAAATATATCCCGCCATGAATATTTTATTGCACTGTAACACAAAATCAGTTATACAAGTAGATGAACACTCATAGAAAGTATGGACTGAACGTTCCCTATCCAGCTGTAAAGTGGATACGGGCAGAAAATGTGAGCGACGAAGCAATAATACATATATCTTTGGTTTTATTGTTTCCTTACTAGAGTTAAAGAATGTTACCTACCTTATAAGCGCCATAGACATATAATAGGCATAGAAACATATAGACGGATGTTAACGTGATCCCGTAGGTGGTATATATTTCTGGATCTGCAAGTTCCATAGGAAATGTCGCACTTTTAGAAATACAATAACGGAAAGTAATTTAATAGTAAATTTGACTTTGGTACTTAAATAATTAATTAGTTATCAGTCTACATGTAGGTATACATAATATAAAAAAAGTCGCTCTCCGCTTCTGTCTGTTTCTCCACTCAGTTCTAAATCACTGACGGATTTAGGTTTAGTGAGAGGTCGTCCTTCACCAACCTTCACCCATCTGTTTACCAGATTAAAATTAATTGTGCGATGTAGTTGCTCTATTGCCATTAGACTGTACCATTAATAGTACTAGTGATACTACTTGTGCTGCCTCATATGCTCATGCTATCCATAATTTAAAGTATGAGGATTAATGTTACTAAATAACAGATCCATACTTACTAATATTATAAATGTGAAATAACTGTCAATCTGTCTGTCTGTTTACCTCTTCACGCCTTAACTCACGCCTTTCAACCAATCATCATGAAATTTTGCATTCACATTGTCAGATACATAGAGGGTATCTTTCATCAAGAAAAAAAGGACTGTTCCCGAGGGATCATCTAAAATAAAATAAAAAACTAATGCCTGGGCAAAGTGTTATAGCAACACGAGCGTTATATTGCTTACTTTTTTTTTTTTCAACGCAGGTGGAGTCGCGGGAATCAGCTACCAATGACTAATAATAACACAAAATAAGAACATTACCAAGTCTGATGTTTTCAAGTATTTCCTTCATGTAATAAATAAGTTTTGCTTTACTATCGGTCAATTTTGTGATCTGCTCTTGCAACTGCTGGGGGTTCTTGTGAGCTTCGCAGATCAATATTAGAAGAATCAAAGTCTGCAACTATAGAATATTAATTTATTTTCGTATCTTCGACTAACTATTGGGGACATAATTGACGAGCCCGATAGATTAGTGGCCTTAACGCTCTGTTCCAGGGTTCCCGGATTCGATTCTCAAAAAGTCAACTTTAGCCCGGGCTGCACCCCGGGCGAAGCCAGGAGCGTGTCACTAGTCTATCTATAAAAATCAATCAATGCCCACATTTTTACTTTTAAATGTTAATTTTTTTTATTGGTAATTGATATACCTATAGTAAAAATATGGGTATTAATAAGTAAAGAAAGAAACATACAAACGATAAAAACGCTATTATTATTCCACCCAATCGCAGAGAAAACCAAAAACAACAACTATAAACCAATGCCATTTTTATAGATCTTTTATTCTATACGTAATATATTGATGTTGAACGTATGAACAGCAAATAAATAATGGCCGGTCATTATACGGACATAGTAATTAGTTATCTACCTTGAAAATCACTAACGTTTAGGATTCCGTAGCCACAATGGTAATTAATGAAAATAACGTTAAGTACCTCACATTAATCAGTTTATTTTCCCTTAAACAATGATATCTTAAAATAATCGATAATAAACTTTAATGCTTAACATTTGTATAACATGCATCTACAGTCTCTAACTTAATAAAGTATTTATTGACAATTGTTGTGTTACAAGGTTAATTTGGTGCCAGCTCTGGAGTAGGTAACCAGTTAAGTAATGTCGCCCAAGTGTTTTGATAAAGTGTTAAAAAAATTCCCTCCTGTCGACTTTGACCACTTATTAACTTATCCGTTTTCAAAATTGTATACATACAAACTCGTCCACTCCTACACGTCCATTTTCGAAATTGTCACCATTGGAGTTATTAGGCCACTTCCTAAAGAATCCATTCCTAATTTGGATGTGTCGTCTAATACAATGTTTCATCCAAAACGCAGTTCAATATGAATTCTGATTTGCCATAGATTAATCCTTGGACTATATAGTATAAGCTTTTCGAAAGAGGGTTGCAAACAAAGCCGCGGGCAACATCTAGTTTCCTATAAATAAAATCTGCAGAACCGTAGAGAAATTAAAAGTTATTATCCTAAACATTGCGTGTGTTGATCATTTATTAAAGCTATTATAAGCCTTTCGTTCGTGACATCATTGTAACGGATCAATGCTATAACCATAACCCTTCTCCTAGACTATGAACGGTGTGTCATGGGTTTCCTTATAATCATGAGAAAATACCAGCATATATAGAGCACCAGAATATAAAGATTCGATTTTACTAACTGAGAATCGTTCCTCGCTGCAAAAAGCGGTATAATGTAGAATATCCAAGATAGGTACTTTTTTATTTAAAGGTTGGCATATAGGCTGATGGTCTACTTGAACACAGGAGGAGTGCCAGTGTACTGCTCACCCTGAGAGAATAAAAGAACAGGGGAAAAAATGGAATATGAGAATGGGCATCTCTTCATTCGGTCACCAAAATACAACAATTTGCACAAACAACCAAAACAATCTGATTTTGTTTCTGCAAATTAAGTATATATAAAATCCTTCCTCGTTTTAATGAGTGAAAGCTGCATTAAAATCTGTTGCGTAGTGTACCTATACCTACATCGAAGCGTACCTACCTACATACAGACAGAGGGACAGACATCGAGAAGCGACTTAGTTTTATACTATGTAGGTCCAGGTAACTAAATATAATCAAATGTAAATAAACCATGATAAATAAATTTTATATTGAATTTGTATATAAAATACAAAAAAACTTTTCCCCGAACTAATATTTTTGGAGTTTACTCCTTAAGAATCGATTTTCTTATATAAGCCCGGGGTATGCAAATTTATGGGAGTAAAATCCAAATTTTCACACGTTATGCGTTACGCGTTAGTTTTAATTTTAGCGCCATCTACACAATATCTCTGAAACTAGAATATGTTACGTAATAATACATATTTGTGAAAACTAGAGGGCACCGGCACTTATGTATCATAATTCTAACAGAGATGTCGCTGATATTAATTCGTTATGATAAATGTTTTTATATTTTATTATGTACCTATTTTATAATCGTTCGTAAGGAGTAAACTCCAGTCGTTTTGTCGGAGCTGACACACACACTTTTTTAATTGCTTTTTTAGTTGCTAAACTCAAAGAGCGCCGCAAGGAATCTCAGTCGTAAATCCATGGTAATAATAATACACGTTTAATATTTACTATTTAGTTTGTGGTAATAATTCAATGACTTATATGTGTCATGTCAATGTGTCAAGAATCCTGTGGTTTCGATTTCATGGACTGCGCCACATGCTCTGCAATCAATGTCAAATTTGTCATAAAATTCCAATGTCATTTTTAAATATTGTATGTAAAGTATGTAATGTGTCAATTCAGTACTCAATCTTTTTTTTTTTAGTTCAATCAAAGCCAAAGAGTATAGTAATATTGATCAAAGCAAAACTAAAACTGCAGCTACAGCGATTATTTGTTGATTACTTTATAGTTATATTTTTACGCAGTGTTTAAAATAAGTGTTCAATATTGTATTTTATCATACTTACACCCGACAGAGATAGCGACTAAAGGTATAGTAAATACATTACAATATTTAAATTTAATACTAATTTGCCGTTCCTTCTTTTCTTTCTACCTTCGGATTTAATTTTTAATTCATTACACTTAAAACTTTTTCCAGATTGGAAGATTAGAAGTCTTTTAAGACTCAAAAATGGATAAAAACAACATAATGCTATTACCTACGGAAATATTGATAAAAATATTATCCAACATGCATTACAAAGACATTATCAATTATGGGGTTACCTGTAAAAGGGCTAACAAGATAGTTGCTACTTATGATGACATATTCATATATTCACTAAAAAATACGTAAGTAATGAAGCAAACATAAAATATATTTATGAAGCAATTTGTGATATCTTTTCTGTGACCTTTGTGTTTGCATGCCACCTGATTGTTAGTAGATTAGTACACCTTTAGAACTATTAAAAGAAGCAGATCACTCTAAGCCTGCCACATAGTGTGGCCTTTTATCCTAAGTGTTTTTTTGATTAAGTACTTTTGTTTTTTTTTTTTTATTACAGAAAAGCCATTTTATTTTAAACCTATTTGGAAAACATGAAAGTAATTAATTTAAAAAAAACCTGGTAGTATATTTCTTTAATTTAAGTAAGCACTTAGCTGTTTTTCGGGGGTATGCTTATTTGATTAAATAATGAAATGACATTAAAAGTCATAAATTGATAAAAACAGTTATTTTTGCACAAGCACCCCTCTCTCTCTCTGTGCCTCTTTAGTCTTAAAGGTCTCTGTCAAGAGCCAACTGGAATAGCTGCTCAATCGAGGCAATTCCAGTTCACTCTTGGATATTTCTCAGCCATGTTGCTATTTTTCAATAAGTTAAAAGCTTAATTATCTACACAATTTGTATATTTTCGGGTTAATTTATCTGTATGTATAAAATATTTTTTCAGTATGCTAAATATGGTCAGTCTGATACTGAGAACAACTGATAAAAGTGTAAATAATGTAATATAATTTGTGTCTTTTAGTCATGGTTCAAAGTGTTTTGATAACTTACTAATGAGTATTTTTAAAATGTATTCTAGCATACCCGATATGCAAACTGTTATGGAAAAATATGAACTTAAATATTATGACGAACTGAAGAACTTTCACACACTGAAGAAAAAGGTTGAATCTGAAATATCAGAGATGTCCTCCCAATCCTGGTATGTATAATGTATATTATTAATATATATATGTAACTATATATATATATATATGTTTACAAGTTACTTTCTGGCTATAGTTAATTTCATTAGTCATTCATTAGTATATGAATCGGATCAGGTCCATACTATCATCAAATGGACTGTTCATCAGCCTGTGTATTGATCTTAACATAAAAAATAAAAAGTCACTTTTGGCAAGCAATTGACTAGCTTATGGTTCCTGTGTTGTTAGGTAGCCATGGTCGTCTAATTATAAATACAAGCATAACTCAGGATGTACAAATGCGCCCATAAACACCACCATGTATGATCTCTAGTTTCAGTAAAAAATAAATCACTAGGTATATGTTAATGCTATCTACTTACAATCCAGTAAACTAAGTAAAGCGAGGTCTCTGGCATTCCTTACTTCTTAGTGGCATGTACATTATTTGGTATGTAGATTGTGTTTCTCTTTCAGGGTGAAACCAAAAGAAATCGACAATTTAGAAAACATATACACCTGGGCAGTGCAAAATAACACAAGTTATTATTATGTTATTCTACATTTACAAAATATCATAAAGAGAGGTCAAGAGTTTGTTGCGACATCGTTTGAAGAGGAGTAAGTTATTTGCAAAATTTCACTCATTCCAGACAAATATAGGCCATATAATTATTAATATTAAGAGCTAGATGTTGCAAGCGACTTCGCCCGCGTACCTTCATAAAATATAGCCTATGTTACTCGCTGATAATGTAGCTTTCTATAGTTGATAGAATTTTCAAATTCTGTCCAGTAGTTTTTGAGTTTATTCATTACAAACATACAAATCTTCTCTCTTTATAATATTAGTATAGATTAGATGTAGATTAGCCGGTGCCCGCGACTTCTTCCGCGTCGAAAAATAAATTATATAATACCTGATAAATTATGTACAGCAATATAATGTCTGACCTGACAGGTTTATACTCGTATAGCTGGTGCCTGACTGAATATTTAGCCTATCTCCATCATCCTGAAATTCTATTATAACTATTGGTGAAATATTTTTTAAATGGATGAGTAGTTTCGAGGATTACCTCCTACATACAAACTTTAGCTCTTTTTAATATTATAATACAATATTAGTGATATAATTTTTGGTTCGACTATTCATTGAAAATGTAAATGAATTAGAATTGAGTTAAATAGGCAATTTAAAACTAAGAAAAATATGCCAACTTTTCTCTTTTTCGCGACTTTGCCCATCATTACCAGCTGAAGCAGGTTGTATCTGTCATGTCTAAGAAACCCAGGTAGGAAACCATTCAAGTTGTGCTTGGCCAATCATTTGTAGGACTTTTTCGCTAGTCACCTTTTGAATCCAGCTAATTTCTTGCACATTAGCTAATGCACATAGTCCATTAGATAGCTAGCATTCCACAATTATTTACAATATGAATTAAATGAAATTTGCTCAATCTTTCAAACCATGTTACTATATTTAACGTGTGTGGCTACCTACCATTAGACTCTTTAATAAATTTTTGTCAAGAGACCTGCATCAACGTAGATATTGTTGTTTCTATTTATAAATAATTCATTTATTCATAAACACTTAACGGCTTCCACATCTCTTACAATTCAGTTGTCCCATATAAACTTAGCAAATAACCGTAGCAGACATCAAATACACACTAAAAATGAACTTTATTCAATCCAGCGTAAAGTTTTAAATTATGTACAACCTCCAAACGAATGTATTATTTATAGTTTTGGTAATATCTCTGTATGCACGTCCGCAACCAGACTATGGCATCATTGAAATCATATTTATGTATCACATACACGAAAAATTATGTGCATGTCTAATGTTGAGCATAAATAAATTGAATGTGTAAATTAAGGGAAAAAAACCATAGGAATATATTGTCTGTTCTCATAAAGAATCTTACCCGAGAACTTGGTGTCTCAAACAAGTTTCGGGGTTGGGCCTCAATGCCTTAAAACAAAAGTTTTAAGACGGGCCTCGTCATTATACTTACCTACTATAAGAAGGTTGTTGCCATAGATAACTAGCATAATGTACAATGGACCTTATTGAACTTAATTAATATCAGCAATTTTTAAAAATACATGTGATACTACTTAACTTAACACATCATGTGATTAATCTGGCTTCAAACGAGCGTCTTATCTCTTATCATATGTATACATTCATTACTTATTTGTGTAATTCCTAGAATTTCATATATGAGCCAAAACGTGTCAATAAACATTTAATTGACTGTTTTATATTGTCATAAACAAAACACCTACTTTAAAAAAACTGCAAAAATAGATAAAGTGCGCGTGAGCTTCCTTATGTTGACGTCTTGTTTGTATAATGTCTTGTATAAAGTCTATTTTATTTGATTGAACCAAAAGGTAAACAAATATGGCGTCGTCAGGATCACTGACCTGTTTTAGAGATGGAATTTGTACAATAGGCTTATCAAAGAGAGTTGACTCAGTGAGTAACTCATTTATTTAGAACTTATTCGTATTGTTTAATGTGATGAATTTCTTGTCTTTTTACTTGTTATTTGACACACTAAAACCACATAACAAATTTTAAAATAATAAAGTACAATCATTTACCATCAACACTACATTTTGCACCTCCGTAAAAACCAAAACCGAATAAAACAACATTATTAATAAGAATAATAAATAAAATACGAACTATTAGTAGTAATTTTAAGTGTAATCTTTTAATTAATTCCATTTAATCAAAAATAATTTCATAAAGTGTTTTCGTCTACGGTTATGAATTATGATAAACTAAATCTTTAAAAATGTATGTAGAATTGTGAACTTGATATAATTTATGTACGAATAAAAACCTCATGTGATTGGAGTCACATGAGGAATTGATTCGTACAATTCATTAAATGACTTAGGTCGTGTACATGTCCCGTCTCTAAAACCATATACAAAATCTCTGTGACATCCATTGATATTGTAGTTTATTTGCTTTAAATAACATAGTATACTTTGCATTACTTACATACGCGTACATACATACAGACAGACAGACGGCGGGAAGCGACCTTATTTTATACTATATAATATGTAAAGAAGATAATGTACCTATGATACATGTCATGTTTTGTTTATGTACATTTCATAAACCTAACGTTTATTTATTTATTTATTTTTTCAGAAAATTCACTATGACACACATATACTACGCGAAGTTTTATCTCAGTCGTCTTATGCATCCTTATCTAACGATCAAGTGGTCGCAACTTTACAGGCAGCGTCGTTTAGAGCCAACTATGGTGGTAAATTATGTCCTCCAATGGATTGATCCGTCGAAAATATACAAAGACAGCGATGTCGACCATGTAGTAAGTCATTCCTTACTACGTATTAAAGAGCTATATTTTTGGAGTTTATTGGAGTTTACTCCTTAAGAATCTATTTTTTTCATATATAAGCCCGGGGTATGAAAATTTATGGGAGTAAAATCAAATGTCACATGTCACACGTTACGCGTTACAAGCTACAATATGCTTCAATACGTATTAATATAAAATTATATTTATAACCATTGATATATATTTGTGAATTGAGAAAATTAACAAACTAAGAAAGTTAAAAAAATGCATTTACTAATCTATGTATTTTATCTATGAGTAAAGAACAGTCGTGCGTCGGAGCAGAAACACACAGTTTTTATTTTATTTTAACAATCACGTCAATCGATGAGCCCGTTGGATGAGTGGCTGTAGTATATCAACTGTCTGGTATCCATAATACAAGCATTAGTTGCTTAGTGTCGAACTAAGCTTAGTGCTTGTGTTGTGTGGAATGTGTGAACTTATTTATTTATTATTATCTGTTTTTTGCTTGTGTAATAAGCGACGGTCGCCACCTGTTCGTATAGGTTTATCGTTTTATTAATATATATTATATAGCTGTTACTTTTATATTACAGATTGAGGGCTTAGCGGAACAAGCTAAAGCAGTTTTGGAAAGTGTAAACGTGAAATCGGACGACAATGTAATAAAAACTGAAGTGATTTTACAAGTTCTCTCTCATGTTATAAAAAATAAAAATCTATATATTTTACCTTTGTCCTCACCACATTCCGAACTGAGATCAATGAGCATAGCAGATGTAAGTACTACAATCGATAACATAATATTGTGACATTTTAGGTTGTATGTTTTTTTTTTTTTTTTTTTCAATCAATTCTATATATCAATGACATTCTGTTCGAAATGTGACATATTTTTATTTATAACCTACGTTAACGCTTAATTCAAAATTACATGTATTTTTTTTTCATCATAAAGTCGACAAAAAGGCTGATGGTCCACTTGATGGTAGGAGGCTACCGTCGTCAATAAACGATCAACGGCACCGATCATAGTTGGATTAAAGATAATTGATTAGGAAGGGATACGGTAATGGGTTCTGGCATCCCTTATTCACTTCTGAAACACTGCGTTTCGCAGTCATTTGGTCAGCACGTCTGGCGACAGTAACCACATCCTCACACAAGACCACCGTGAAATGACAGCACGTTTTCCTATCCATACTGTTGGCAGCGCATTTGAACCACCTGTGGTGTTGCTTGTGTATACAAGGCAACGGTAGCCACCTACCATCAAGTGGAGCGTCAGCCTGTCTGCCGACCTTTACATTAAAAAAAATCAAAATTCTAAAGTTTATAATTATTGAAGAATCTAAAGTATGCGTGAGCGTCAACAAACGTTTTAATCAAGTGTAATGTGAATAATTAAGTATGAATAATGATTTAATATGAACATGTTGTGCGGTAAAACTCTAATGGGTTTGTGTTGTGTAATAAATAAATAAAAATAAGTTTGTTTTTGAGGTTGTCGAAAATGGCATAGTGAGTTACCCAGCACTAATGGCGATATACCAAGCGACGGCCAAACGGTTGGGCGTTCGCTGTGAACTGATAGTATTCCGAAACCACTTGTTCTTGCAATGGCGAAACGATCAATCGGAAACATTAGATAAATATATAGTGGAAATTCTCAATGGCACGTTAAAACTAAAAGGGGGATGTCCTTATCAGAGGAGTCCGAGAGTACTATCTCCCGTGGCATATGTTCCCATTAATTATGTGATGTTCTTGGACCAGACACTGAATCATGAAGGAATTTCAGATTGGTAAGTGATTGAATGAATTGCTTTATTATTTTATTTGACGATATTAATGGATACTTTTTTTTTTGTAAACACACAAACGCAATAGATATGACGGCGCGTCAAAATGACTATGACCTAACACCGGTTCTTTGTCTGTGGTTGGTAGAGGTAAGGATTAACCGACTCATATGACAAACTAAAAAAACGCTCCTCTTCAACAATAAAATAGGGGTTCTAAAAGTGTAGCATATTTTCTATCTATCTTTGTCTAATTTACTCGACAATGCGATCTTAAATTTATTGGTATTCTGGGATCACTTTTTAATACATAGAGTCGTCATAGAGTCCTCCTCACCTCTACCGTCCATACGTAAAAACAACTTATTTGACGACTAGCTGTTGCACGCGACTTTGCCCGCGTAATTTTATAAAATATAGCCTATGTTACCAGCAGATAACGTAGCTTTCTATAGGTGAAAGAATTTTTAAAATCGGTTGTTGGGTCGACTATGGCGATATTAAAATGTTACGAATAGAGTGTAATTAATGTCTTTCCTAATTACGTATAATTCTTTGTTCGTCGTAGGTATAAACAAAACGCTACATCACTAGTGAGGAGTGTGCAAATAAACGATGAGCAGTGTGACCATAGAAATTCCCCTCTTGAAGTAATCGATTTGAAGTATGTAAGTAAACCATTGTATTATTTCTTTGTTTCTTTTCTGATAGGTATATCCAAGTGCCAATGTCTGAGATGAAACGGTGTGGGTTTATAAGGTATTTTTGTCAGCTATAATATACCATTTAATTTATAGGTTTCATTTTTCTTTTTTACAGATAACCGAACCTTTTGCTGAAATATTAAAATTAATAACGGAGTATACACATATTATACCTGATGTAAATGAAGTAAGTATTACTTGCAAACAATTTTATATAAAAATTTAATGTTAGCTTGTCAAACAAGCTAAACCGAATGTACTTAGAAAGATTTTTGCATACATTGTTGTCAGGTATAGATTCCTTTCGTCTATAAAAATATAAAATAAAACGCCTGCGATATATCCTGTGAGTATGTATAGATGGATATTTGTTACTCTTTAACATTAATTATTAACATATCCTGAATAAATGTTAGGTTCCCGAGGGATCATCTAAAAATATGAAAAATTGGACGCCACTTTCGCCGTTGCAGCGTTATATTTAAGGATAGATTACTAACTTATAAAATAATGATCACACATAATGCACAACTGGTGAACGGTGTGAACCGATTTTGATGATATTTGATTTGTTGAATTTGCACCCGCCGCGAATAGCAGAATAAACTACTCCTTTAAGTCTCGTCAAATAAAAGAAAAAAGGTCTCGCTTTTGATGATATGTTACATGCTTACACTGAGACGTTTATCGTGCATAGGTACTAATAATTTGGCAATAGTGGAATGTGTGGGTCGTGTTTGTGTTAGATAAAAGTGAGGAAAAGCAACAGCCGAGTGATGTTCGGGGTGGGCATGGTGTGTAAGAACGTGGCGGTTCCCTACACTTGCGTGATTGTGGGATGGTGCGAGTCTCCGACGCAAAGGCATCGCGACTACAATTGCGAACCTCTCTACGAAATCATTACATTAGACCGCTCCATGAGAACCATAACCGCAAGTACGTATTTCAACACTGAGTTCAGACGCGGCGGGAACCGAACGGTTCTCTTCTCAGCGTTCACTTGCAATGCAAAGTGGGAGTCGTCGTGTATGCAAATATCTCTGCGTAAATTAGGGCGTTGGACTACTCGTACGTATCACGACCAGAGCTGATATGGAAACAAACGCTCGCTAGTAGGTACAGACTGCAATAATATTATTAAAACCCAAGAAAACACGCATCAATTCTGTATACTTACGGTACAACTAATATTCTTGTTACTAGATGAAACTTTTAAAGACTTTAGGTGATAATAATGTTACGAATCGGCCATGGACGACTCGGTCACTGGATTCACAAAATACTGTCTTTTTCTTTTCCTTTCCTTGTGAGCGAATTGTTTAATAACACGATTTGCAATCGCACGGTTCCCGCGCGTCTGAACGTGCGAAGAGCCAATCATCGACTCTATTTTCCAGCCAAACAGAGAACTAGAGCGATAGAGAACTAGAATCAAGCGCGCGTTGATTGGCCCAAACGCCAATTTTATTTACTTCTTACTCAGCAACGTTATCTTGTAGGGAGAAAAATAATCATCTCTTCAAAGCACTTGTCTACGATAACTACCCGAATATCATTTCGACAAGTCAGCCCAAGAACTGTAGTGTTTTGTATGGCATGCGAAATCCATAATTGTAGTAGATATGAAACGAACCTATGATTTATTTATTTTTATTTATGAAATTGTTTTCGTTACTTTTAAAATGTTACAAACAATATACCTGTTGAAAGAAGATTTTTTTTAGGTAAGCTTGTGCCAGCACCTTCTCCGACGCGTTTGGCACAAATAGAGGAATCGCTGGCGAAGGATTTCACGCATTTTGACGGATTCGCGTACGTACCAAACGAACAGAAGAGAACAGAGTATCCGAACGAGGAGAGTATCGTCAACATGTATCGCACTCACTTGAGGCCTTTTTCTTCTCGTTAGATTTACCATCGTAATATAAAAAAAATATATGCAGTGAAACTTCTTTGGCGATCAGACATATAGTAAGAGATATAGAGAAAGAGTGAGCTAAAATAAAATGAATATTTCAAATAATATTCATCTTTGTAGAAACGTTGCACTGAAGCGTCACACTAAAATCCGACCTTGAAATTTTACTCTCATTGCGCGCAAAGAAGTTTCACTTCGAATAAAAAAATTCAAAAAGATTTTCCGTAAAAACGTGTTTTTTTTTTTTTTTCAACAATGTCTTGCCTTTCACATTTTCTCGGTCCTACACTTTATTTATAGGCTCATTTGCATTTACTATGATTCAGAGCACAATTACGACTTATGAGACGATATTAGAGTTGGGCCGAGTACTCGTTTTATACTCGGTACTCGGCGTTTTTTTTTTATTACTCGTACTCGGCCTAAAACAGCTTTATATAGCGAGCAATTGTTTTCTGAACGTCTGTGAAAAAAAAAAGAACTTTAAACCGAGTACTCGTTCCCAACTCTAATTTATATCAATTTTAACTTATATTATTAATCCAGCGAACAGCGTCTCAATTGAGTCTTCATACTTGATGGGTCTCATTACTAAATTGGGTAGAATTTATACTTGATGACGTCACAGGCAAAACGAATTCTGTGAGACAAACGCACTTGTACTTGGGTATACTACTACCAGCTACTACTCAAATCTCGATGTATTGTTTAAAAATTTAAATTAATTTAGAAAGAAATATCCATTTTACCCAACGAAAATCTATAGTACTTTAAGATTATTTTTTTAATGGGCATTCACTTTGGTTTTAATTTGTTAAATTTTATTAATGTTATTAATTAGCTTTAGGCGGTCCTATAGCTTAATTTATGCATAGTGCATGTTCTACATTACTAATATTAAGTCAAATGTTATATGTCTAAAAAATAAATGGTAGCATTTTTTTATTTATATGAAACGCATAAAATAGCGCATGATTATAAAGATAAGCACCGATAAAAACACAGATGACGCAATACAAATGTGACGAACGACTCTAAGGGACTTGTAATAACGACAATTAAATTCGTTTTCTTGAAAGCATACTTGTTTATTATGTCGAGTTCTTGTGACGAATATATCAGTGCAATGTGTTAAGAGACAAAAAAAAATTAACTAGATGTAGACTTCCTTCGATAAACATACTTAATATGTATTATGTTTGTCAAAGCCAAATAGTTAAAAAAAATTGTACCAAACAATTATTTGTAATGAATAAAGAAACACACTGAAAAATATTCAATTTGAAACAATTTAAAATTTAAATGAAAACTTGCCTTATAATCTTTGCATTACATAAGTCAAGGTATATTTCAACAATTAAAAAGGTGTTACTTAACGGTAAAACAGCGTTGAGTTACAGTTTTACTCAGCGGTAAAAAAAAACGTTGCAATTAGTTACTTGTCGGCTTTGATGAACAACTGTTCTCCCAATGGAGATAACAATGCAACTCAAAATGGTGTAACTGAATTGTTCCCAATGGATTGTTATGTATTTTAAAGGAAGCTAGTTAAAGTTGTATTTGTATAGACATTCATGTTTTTAATGTCTTAACACAAAATTAATTGTCGATTCATTTTCACAAAATTAATAAAGCTGATTTCACGTTCGATTATTTACTTGCAAACCCGTTTTTCGATGCAAATGTTTTTAAAATGACTGGTTTTAAACTATGTATGTAGCGATATATTGTGTGGTTTCGTATAGGAAATGTGGCAGTTTCGTTTAATTTTTTATTGCGTCGTTTGTGTTATTGAATTTTACTTGATTTATATTAATTGAAATACACTAACTGAGTGTTCCTGAATATAATTTTGTGCCAACAGAATAGAAATGTATGGTAGATTTAAAGACTAAATTGAAACTGCGAAACTTAAATGGCTGCAAAAGAGTTTTATTCAAATAATTAATTAATCTTATTTCTTTATTAAATTTAAGAGCAAATTTAGTAATTATAATAATATAATTATGTATGTATGTAAACCTATTCTTATTCAGATATTGATATTTCAATATGTTGTTAAATCTAAATGTGACATCTAGTATGCTAGACTAAGGGGAAAATGAATAAAAATATAAATACATGACAGTGTGTTTGACTATTTGTTGTTTTATTCCGCTAAAAATTATCTATTCGACCTCATATATACGCAAACGAGAATGCCTTCAAGTCTTGGAGACTTGGCACCCATGTCGTGTTGTGGCACAGTGAGCGTGCCCACAACCTTAGTTGAGGTCGATATGCTGATTTTATATTTTATACTAGCAATGTTCATTTTATGAATATTATGAAACCAAATAATGGAGACCCAATGGGGCGTAAAAGTCAATGAAATTGTAATTTATGGCCATAAGGGACATATTTAAACGGGGAATAAATACACAAAATCATGCTATATACAATGTGCATTAAAATTAAATAAGGATAATAAGGACGTTTGAAAATCTTACTATGATAAGTGTGAAAGTTTGTATATTTGTTACTCTTTTCATGTAAAAACTACTGAATGGATTTGGATGAAATTTGTCACACAGATGGTTTTGTTATCTAGATTGTCATATTTTTTATCCTAAAAAAAATGTTAGTTTCCCGAGGGATCGTCTAAAAATAAAAAAATTGGGTGCCACGTCGTCACAGCGATAAAGATGTCAGATATTTTCATTTTTCAACGCGGACGAAGTGGCGGGCACCAGCTGATAATTTTATAAATAGTATTTTTTGTTCTGTAACGTTACATTTTGTCTTTATGGTGTTGGTGTTAAATAAAACAAAATAAAAATTTAATTTATTTATTCCCTTGCAGTGCTTTCAAAAGTTGACAAAAGTAAGAAACGAGATCTTAGAGGACTTTAAGGTCTATTTACAGTTTCAGTTCTCGCGACATTTGCAATGGCACTACTAGAGCGAGCGGCCGTTTCTAGTTCCACCGCTCGAATCCGCTGAAATATTTGTTTATAGAAATTAATCAATTAATTATACACATTAGAAGCCGTAAAGAGGAAAATAATAATGGCGATATAAAAGTATTAAGTACTCGACTAGCCTACCTTCTTATACATTTTAATGTAATGTTCTCGCAATTAGACTCAGTTTACAAAGTGACAAATTGATCAAAGTTTCAGGAATGATAATATAATTGATCATAAACTCGGTCTAACATTACACGCGTAAGGCAAGAAGAGCCTTTTCTATTACATTAGTATAATAGGTTTTTGGTTAAGATGTTCATTGATGTCTGTTAACTTTTTTGAAATCAAACAACTTTATGAAACGTGTCTAGTAAAGGATATTGGCTTAACCCTTTACCGCATACTGTGACTAATTTGGAACACTTAGCTTTTGGTGTAATATATTACTGCTCGCGGCATCTATGATCTTTTCTTCGAACTAATTCGTATGTAGGAAGTGTAAAGCACCTAAATATGTGGCACCTAAATTACGGCAAAAGGCGTAAGTTAATTAAATTACGTATTAAGCGGGGTCAGTGGGTTTAGTTATGACTTCGAATTATTCAGGGGAAAATACCCTGATCCGCCTGAAAACTGTCCCGATGTTGGAGTGCCAGGAAATGTGGTACAAAGATTATTGGAGACTGTCTCAGACCATTTGAATCACAAGATTTTTGTAGATAAATGGTACACAAGTTTGCAGCTAATGGCAAACCTGCACAAAAGAGGTCTTCTGCCATTAGGCACAATATAACTGAGAAGAGCACCAGATATAAATATAACCAAAAAAAATTTAGAAAAGAAAGAACGTGGTTATTGCTCCGAAAGAAGTGTTGCTATTAATGACGTTCAACTATCAGTTACTAATTGGGTCGACAATAAAGCAGTCAATTTGTGTTCTTCCTACGTAGGCAAAGAACAAAAGAAGTGTAGAGTTGATGTTCCTTGTCCAAGAGCAGTTACTATTTATAACAAATACAATGTTAGGTTTCTATAGGATCAAAATCCGCAGTAAGAAATGGTACCACCGCCTGTTCTTCCATTTCATTGATCTCGTTTGCGTGAATACATTCCTTTGTTTGACTTTAAATTAATCATAGCACACGTATTTGATGCACGAGGTCGCCCACTGAACCAAGATGTCGAGGAAATTAAAAAGGGGCGATCAAAGCGACGCATAGAATTGCCTCTAATAGAAGAAGCTGGTGACGGGAAGGATGCAATCAGAAATCGCAAGTGATGTGCGAAAAGTGTGGTTTTTATCTTTGTTTCAACAAAGATCGCAACTGTTTTAAAGACTTTCACACATACTAATTTTAAATTAAATACTTTTACATAGATTAACGTTGTTTCTTTTATTTTTAAATTCCTATATTTCAATTATATATAATTAGATCACACTGCATGTTGTACCAAATATGGAACGTCCGAGTTAGAGAACAAGAACGCATGGCGTTCCATATTTGGAACAATTACTTTTATCTATTTATCTTTTTTAAATGGTCTATATTTTTTTGGGACCCTATATATGCCCTGTATTGACAGATATTTTTTCCAAAGGGTTAAAAAAAAATCCATGCGGTAAAGGGTTAAAAAAGGTAAGAATTTCTGTGCTTTGCAGATTTCTTCAACATATCACTTTTGCACACAACGAGAAAAATAGAACCACAAAATCTTGGAAAACACGCTAAAATAAAATCATAAATTTCAAACTAACATGTTTAGATTTTGTATTGACTCGTAAACACTCAAATTCCAAACACTTTGTTTTGACAAAATTTGCGTTATAAACTTTACTATTTTTTTTTTAACTTATACAGCTGAAATTTTAATGAATAATGAAACTTAATTCACAACAATAAAGCTTAGAACAGCCAAGCTGCGCAAAAACAAAGTTCACCTACAATGTTGGGTGGTCACATCAATTTTTATTTCGCTTCTCCGTTCCACGACTGGCTGGAAGATATCAACCGCATTCATTTTCCGTACATTTTTCTACTTAACAAGTAATCATGTCGACAGTCGATAAGGGAGCTTACACTTTAGCCATCGTCGCGGCTCATGTCCATAATGTCCAAAGTATCGGAATGTCCAGTGTTCCAAAATGTCTAGTGTCTCAAAATGTCTATTGTCCCAAAATGTCTAGTTTTTCACAACTACTAGACTCACAAAATAAATTAGTCTAGCGAAAAGAGTTAAAATGAATTATTATCAATGATGCCCGATTTCTTCTTATGTTAATAATAAGAAATAATATTTCAAGTGTAGGTTTAAGACCTCTTTACCTTACTTACTTTTCTAGACTGATAAACACATATTTTTTTTCCACATTCCACGCAGATAGACTGTCCTAAAGTTCTTTTGATAAAAAGTGGACATTTTGACACTTTGGACGTTCTAAACCTGAGCCATCGTCTCGAGTGCCAGGACCAAATAAACTAAAACCTTAAATCTAACACATGTCCCGATGATTGCAATCGACTAAACTGTAAGCTGCCTGACATTGAAAGCCTCAGCTGGTAAAATGCACATAGACTGAATAACTAATTTTTATGTCCACCGAGGACAGTCTACATTTTTACTAAAATCGTAAGTAAACAAAAAAAAGAAAATAAAAGACAATATTTCGACCCGTTAGGTACCCTTCTAAATTTAATCATAAAACATTTCCATGAACTTATTTTATTGATAAGTATTTAAACAAGAAAATTGTATTGAGTATATCGTTACGAATAAATTGGCAGCGATTTTTAATGAACTAGTAGTTTAAAAATAAGTATGAGGCTCGTATTTATTTTTTTTAAGTTCAGAGCACGATTACAAAACCGAGGTGTGCTTGAGATCAGCAATCGAAACAAGTAGTACTAAATTCTTTCTTGCCAGTTAAAATTAACGTGAGAAGCATATTAAAACTACAATTAACTAAATTTAAGTATGTTTTAAAATATTATATCATCACTTGAAAATTTTACAATGTGTTTAATTACGTAAGATAAAGCGAACCTAAATAATATGTTGGAACTTATATTTCGTATTAATACATAAATGTTGAGTAAATGTTGTCATTTGGATAAGGTTTGGTTGCGAGTGGCAGTTAAATTAACTGTAGGTTAACGACTGAGGTACACCGTTCACAGTCTTTGATTTGAGGACCCCGTTCTCGTACAACATTATCGTTTCGCGTCCGTTCTCCGTCACTCTGAAACACAAACATATCTTTATTATCTTCTAACGTCTAGTACATTACCACCGGGGCCGGAAATAGAGCAATCGTCGCCTGAGTTGCTACTTAGCTTATTCACCTTATGCAGCCCATTTATTGCAAAACACCACTCACTGGTGAACTGTACTCTACAGTAGTGCCAACTATTTCTGGGCAGTAGTGAGTAGTTGCCTAACTAGGCAAAGAAATTTCTTTATCCTGTGTGCAAATTCATAGCACACAACCATGTATAGCAGAAGCAGAAGGGCAGTTGTTTGACGGGCAGAGGAGCGCATTCACGTGTCTCGTCTCTTTTGGGTACTGTTGCGTACAGATTGTTTTATCGTATTGATAATACGTCATAGGTTTTTTTTTTATTTTTCTGAATATACTAGCAAGATAAGTCACAAGGAAAAAACTAGTGTTATTATATTATGTTAAGTTAGTATCTAAGGTGCAAAAATGACGAAATAAGAAAAAATTAATTAATTTCCCTTAGCAATTTTGTGCGCAATTGTACACATGCGCCGATTGCCCCCACTAGTTTCGCCGAGCGATCTTAAAACAACGTGCGACTGCGTGTACTGTAATCAGAAATTGCAAGTGTGTTGTGCTGGATAACTAGATGCTTGTTCGTCTAGAGGTAACTGGTATTCTACTGGATAGTAAGGGGCAAGTATTGAAATAGATCGTGGCTCACTTCTTGGTGGTGATCTTGTTGCCGTTGAGGACGCGCGTGGTGGTGGTGGTGCTGCGCACGTTGGCGCTGCCGGGGGCGGCGAGGGAGCTGTTGAAGGTGGAGAAGGAGGTGAAGGCGTTGCCGTTGGCGGCGAACATGTCGTCCAGTCCGCGCATCCCGAACCCGAACGGCGAGAACAGCGACGACGTCAGCGAAGTGCCCGGGTGGTGATTGCGGCGTCCGTGACGTCCGTGGTGCCCGTGGTGACCGTGTCCGTTTATCTCTGAAACATCGTATTCATTTTCTATGTGACTCCCTAAATTAATGCACAATTAACTCTGCATGCAAGTCAATTAAAATTGTAAATGTATAAATAAAACAAATCTACTACGGGATCAAAACTTTTAACTTTAAACATAAATTTTGGTGAAAATGAATGTATGTATACTATATAACAATAAATTTACACAAACAGAGTTTTAACAAAGTTTTAAACAAAATTGGTTTATTTAGTTGTTAAGAAGAATTCAGCCTTTCAAGAGAAAGAGCAATAAGATAAAACATTTAAAGACAATCATTGCTTAGGAATCTGTGTGCAATTGTTTACATCTGGTATGAGAGTATTCATAACAAATGCTGATATACACACACAAAAATGTTGATGAGTAAAACTCAACTCACCGGCAAATAGATCACCGAAGGGCGATCCGCCAAAGAATTCTCTAAAAACTTCGTCTGGATCGCGGAATGTGAACGGAAAACCGGAGTATCCGAAGTCGTAGTCGTCGTCGGCGGCAGAGCGACGGTTCCTGCTGCCATTCAAACCTTCTTTGCCGTACTGGTCGTAGACTCGCCTCTTCCTCTCTGCAAACAAAGCCACCGCATATTGTTATCGCGTACAAATTACAAAGCAACTTTGTTTCATATGGAACAAAGAGTAACTGTTTTCCAAGCCATACCATAACGCCAATGCGAGAAACATGCAATCAAATTAAAACCACACAATAAACTCTGCGCGTCTTATGGTGGCGATCATCGGCACTGATCAAGTAGCTAAGAGACAATATTCAATTCCACTCAATGCAATATTTTATTGCAACAAACACGAATCAAACTGTCTGGTAGTTAAGGTACTCATACATTGATAGATAACTTCAGATTTAGCCTTCAACTTATGTGTAAACATTTTTATAAATATTTTTCCCTTTTATTTGTATAATTAAGATAAACATAAGATACGACCTGCAAACAACACGAAAATTTCTCTTAATATAACACTGCTCATTTAATTTTTTTATTTAAAATTAAACCAATTTTTTGACTTTATAATAAAAAATATTCATTTTTGCACACCTCTAGATGCCAAAACGTAAATGTATGAATATTAACAATCTCGATATAAAAATTTTGGTGACCCTATTTTTTTTAACAGTCCTACAAATATTTATTAATGAATATGACAGTTTCTTAATTAAATGTTACTTGTCAAGTATTGCCAGTATTCACACATTTTTCATTTGATTCATTCTACTATGGAAGCTATTCTTGTCTATACACACGTTAAATATAACCACCAGATTTACCACTATACGAAGATTACTTACAATTATAAATAAACTTAGGGTAAAGGTTTATATTATTTAAACATAACATATGTAAAATAGTAGACCGTCATGTTTAATGGATGCTACAAGTCCATGAATGTGGTATGTGCCAAAAGAAAAGAAATAGTATAAAATGCATTTGCGACTGTACTCTCTTGGCTTCAATTAACCAAAACGAATATACCTTTCGCAATTTTTCCAATCGCAACTACTCGGCTTTGACCTTATTGATAAGATTGCAAAATTCCAACAGTACATTACCATTTGACACAATTTCACTGCTCCTTCAATTTATAAAACTTTATTTTATTCGTGGGGCTCCATTTTGTTAGGATAAACATACAAACATTAATTTCACACAAACGCAAGTTGTTAGTACTGTAAGCGTCGGTTTCATCGTAAAATAACCAATGATTATATGCTTTTGTTACTTCAATGTCGTACTGATTTTATCAATGTTAATGTTTTGAATATTATCAATTCTAATTGAAGTGGTGCAATACTAAAAAATTATCAGTCGTTACATATAAAATTTTAGAAAAGAAATACAAAATTTTATTTTTATTATTATCAAAAAGTTATTAAGACCAAATGAATTGTTAAACGAAACAAAATGAATAATAGCGAGATTCACTGCTGGATAATATTATTATGAAATTCCACAGATATAAATGGATAATATTCAAATATCTCATTTCAAACCCAAACACCAATTCTACTTGACAACTACCGAAAAAACGGTGGAATGGTGTATCTCCAAAAAATCCCTTGAAGCTAAAGTGTCTGTGCCCATTGACTCCATTCTTGCTCTGATATCTATGGCTGTAGTGACTGGATCCTCTTGCATCATATACTTTCCGCTTGTTTTCTAACCAAAAATAAAATATCATTGTAGGTACATTTCCATTCTGACAACGCGACATGTTCTTTTTTTATCCTTTTTATAAAATTCGTCATGAATTATAAACTATCAATCTTACTTATTTAATTTATATTAAATAATGTAAATGATAGGCTTGGACACAGGAATAACTTTTACACCAGTAATTCTGTGGGATAACCTAACATTTCAATTCTAAAATCTTTACTTAGCCTTAATTTGTTGTTACAATTACGTTTTACTCTAGTTATGATTATCATACACACTCGGTAACGTATTTGTATATATATAATTACAGTGTATACAGTATAGTGAGTTATTTATGTTACGAGGGCTGCAGTAAAAGTATCGGGATTGGAATATTTCCATTGTTCCTGACAAAATAAAGTCTTTATAATCGAAAACTCCTTGGTTTTATTAATCGAATACCATTTATTTATTTTTTTAAATGAACGCGGTCTTGTCACAAGGTCTTGTGGAACTTGTAAAGTCAGTGTGAAAATGGAATTGACTCGAGAAAATTCAAGAGCAATGATTTATTATGACTTTCGAAGTTAACACAAAAACAGTGTGTTGATCAGATGCTTTCTGCATTTGGTGATGAAGCCCCATCTAAAACCACAATTCCTTCATTCCTGAAATTTTCAGTGCCGCCCTCGTAAATATTTAAGGATTGCTATTATTATTAAGAAAAAACATAAGCTATAGTATATTAATATAAACATAATATATCTAAATTTACAAAAATAGTACCTGATCTATATGAGATTTAAAAAAGTGTGTTACTGAAAGGCTCGCGATAAGAACCAACAATAATCTCGAGTGTATGAAGCAAAATGAATTTTAAACTGTGACAAATTTTATATTGTTACATTCCAACATGCTGAAAACAGCATGCTTCGTGTAGTTAATTAGCAAAAGACGATGAACGCACATTTTACGAATGCAACTTTGTCGCAACAAACGAGATAGTTATTGCATTCTGTGCCTATAAGAGGTTCATAGAAAACGTGGGCGACCGGCAACAGCGCGCATTAATAACGCTTACCGTATGGTTTTAAGAAACACAGCCGCCAACGTGTGAGGCCTTGTACCACCGAGAATAAAACTGATAATGGCTTAAGATGCATATAACATCGCCCATCAATACATATAAGAAAATCGTAAACGAGCCGTGTCTGTACATAAAAAAAATTCATTGAAATAATACGGCGCTATTCTAAAACCACTCGTACGAAGTCGCGGGCACATTTGGTGATATTAAAAATAACTTCAAATTTTCATTTGAGCGATTTAATTGAAGCGATGATAACATAATTATGTATTATGTACCTACAAGTACATAATTATGTCGATAGGCTGCCATTAGGCCTCATAAATTAAGGTAGTTCTAGCGTGAGTTTTTCACTCATCAACACTTTCTCATACGCAGCCATTGTGTTTTTAAGTTGGCGGTACCATACATTCAGCATGTACTATTATATTATTCGGTACTTTTCTTAGTAAGTAATAATAGTTTTCCCTTATTAATTATTAATATTTTAACAATAGCATTCGAATAAATCAGTATAATATGTAATTCTTAGGATTGGAGCAGATAATTGATACTTTTAGCATCAGTAATTCTGCATCACGTTATAATAACTTAGTAATAATAGATTTATTTTTAGTATCGTAGACACAATACGACCGGCATATTTACAATTGCACTGATAATGTACAGAATTCCAGTGACTACTGAGAGAATAGAAGAAGAGTTATTTAAAGGTCGACAGACAGGCTGACGGTACACTTGATGGTTCATAGGTGACTACCGTCGCCTATAGGTACCACAGCAAATGGGCTCCCTTAAGAGGGCACTTTCCAAATCGAGCAGCTTACTAATTCCATACTACGTAATTCTATGATTACTCATTAGTTATTGATCGTAGCAATACTTAAAAAACATGGCATTTCTGAGAAATAATATGAAGGTTTGCAGGAAAAAAAAATCTAAAATGATCTTAGGTATATCCAGTATAATTAATTTCTACAAAGTGCAGATTTTGTGACTTTTTGCTGGTTGAATTCTTGTAATTATTGACTAAAAACCAAAAATGTTTTTCCATGAAAAAATCGTAGCTATAATGTATATTTAAAAGTGGGATGTCAATAGCTACCTACCATCTATACAGGATTTTCGAAAATATTGTAATTGATGGTGTATTATTTTCGTGTGTTGATAAGTGCCGCGAATGTCTTGCGTCGCATTCTGTCTTCGGTTATTCGCATTATAGTAAATTGAGACAACAAATTCTCCCAAACACCTATTACTGAGTTCCCACGGTCGTACAGCGTGTCCTTAAGTCATTCAGTCTGCAACGAACTTCCAAAAGGCGACCAAATCACTAATCGTGGATGCTAAAATGCAGTGTCTTGCATTGCAATCCTGCTTGTAATTCTTAGTTATGTTTATAATCTTGGTTTGTTTATAAATTTTAAATTAATTTACCATTACGTAGTAAGTACCTTTGTCTATGTTATGTAATGTATGTCATTCGTTTGGTACGGAGTATGTAAAATAGGTTAGTTACGAACAATCGGGTCGCAGAGCCGTTCTGCCCCTAAAACATTGTACTCGTACATTGTAAACATATATAGTTTCAAACATTAACAATGTCTTAAAAATTGCACAGTAACTTGATATGCGTTTCGCATGAGTATACTTATAATAGGTTCATTCTGCATGAGCCAAGCCTCCGCCGCTTCTGTCCGTCTGTATGTTCGCGATAAACTTAAAAACTATTGCACCGATTTTCATGCGGTTTTCACCAGGGATGCACTCCGGGCGAAGCCGGGAGCGGGACAGCTAGTATTAGTATAAATAACACTTACCGTCTGAGAGAACTTCATAAGCTTCAGATATTTCTTTGAATTTTCTGTTTGATTCGTCTGCGTTGTCGGGGTTTTTGTCGGGGTGCCATTTTAGTGCGAGTTTTCTGTAACTGTTAACACAAAATTTATATTAATATTTTTTTAATCATCAAAAGGTATTGGTATCAGTTCAAAAACATTGCAACAATTTATTACTGCAACTTTATCTATTATCCATTGCCACACAACGTTAGTTATATGAAGGACTGTTCCTTGTTTGTGTGTATGTGAAGTTATACCACGTTTGTTGCTACCAGTGAATTATAACCAGAGATGCCGCGAGTACTCGCAATTATTAGGTATCCGGCATTACTCGAATACCGAATAATAGATCTATTATTATTCGACATTAGGCAAAAAGTTGTCTAAACTTTTAATGAACAAAAAACTATAGACTTTTCTATAGATTTTGAGAACAAACAAGAACAACTACAAACAACAGATAAGTGATTATAGTAACTGAGTATGCATTGCTTGCTGCCCTACTCAACTCGTCAGTAAGATAGCGTGACACTGTGACCTGGGTAAAGTAGGTAGTCATAACGTGTCTGGCGAGTCATTTATTGGCATAATATGCTGACTTGAGGCATTATACATAAACCAAAAGAGTACATGTTAATCTTACTCTAGATACAAATAATCTATATCTCTAATCGCTAAATACCTAGTACAAAGCAAAATCGCTATCCGTGTCTTTTTGTTTATAGATAAACCTTAATTACTTTAAGCATTTAATATACATTAAAATTGCCCTTGACACAATTACTGCAATCGTGCGAAACAGACTCCGGTGTTCTTTTTAAAATCCAATCACATTACGATGTATTTTTTTTGTACATTATAGTTAAATATCACTTACGCCTTTTTAATCTCTGTCTCTGTGGCTGTCCTTGTGACGCCTAAAACCCTATAGTAGTCCACCATTTCTCGTCTCCCTTCAGGGATTACAATAAATCTGAAAATCATAACATAGAATTAATATCAAAACACGTCGTCGTCTTGATTAAGTCGCCAACACTCGTGTTTTAAACGCGACTATTCAACATATAAATAAATTGGCATGTTTGCGACCTATTTCAAATAACTAATTTATTATTTTTATCCGAGTAACTAATCTATCTATAGCATCTACATTATTCATTAGCATATTATCGCAAAGAGAATGAAAACGTCGAGCAATATCTTAACATTTAAAAGACATTACGCAATACAACCAATTTGCATGCATGTTAACGATTTTTGAGTTGACCTACAAACGAGATTTTCTTACAATCTACTAGGTAACTTTGTTGATAAAAAAAACTACAATCATAATTCATCATTCCCACAGAGTAAACCTGAACGGTAACTAATTGCTGTATAATTTAACTCACGCTGGTATCTGGTTTCACACGAAATAAACAATGGTATATATTTTAAAGATTGTGTCAAATTTTCAAGATTTTTAGCTAGGACAGGGTGTTTGTCAAAACACAGTAAACATTATAATTACATGTCGTAACTATGTCATTTTGATTAACGAGATATTTAGAACCTCATTCGATTGTTATGTCTGGCTGAAAGTGTTATCCCAAGCATGGCTAGAGCTAAGGGCAAATACATACCTATACAATATCATTGTCTACACATTACATATAATATAAATAATCTGTGGTGAGGAACCTACTTCGAAGTTTGGCTTAAATTGGTTTGTTTACGACAAGGTGTAACAGGAAATTGAGGGCAAAGTCCGAACGTCGCCCTGTTAGCTTTGCCTGGGCAGTAATCAATCTCAAACCAAATCCTACAAGCTGCCACTATGTTGTATACTATATATACTTTTTAATATTATAAATGCGAAAGTACTCGATCAATCATCATGAAATTTTGCAACACGTTATCAAGGGATACAGAGAAGGACATAGGGATATCTTTCATCCAGAGAAAAAATACTGTTTTGGTGGGATCATATAATTTATTTTTTTAATCAAAATATATGAGCAATAAAGATTGAATAAATGTTTCAACACCTAAGAAACACTTGCAAATCAAAATAAAAATATTAATTTTTACTATACTGACAAGCGTTGACGTACTCGCCAACTTATCAATTGTTTTGTACCTAAATGAGAGGCAAATAGAACCGTCGCTGACCTATCGTCATTGTCAATAGGAAGGTATGTGTATGGTTCCGTAACTAATAGGTGGTCTCGTTGTTGAAAAATCCTAGTCGGAATTATTTTCTTTATGGAAAACCTGTATGGCGAAGAAAACAATTTTCGAAGACATCAGCTATTTTACAATCCAAACATCAGTTTAGTTTCAATATTAACTAAAAGTTATCTACTAAATATAAATAAAATCTATCTATCGATAAAATGATTGTTATTTTAACATAAGCAGAGAGATTAATCACTGAAACTAAAAAAGCGAATTCCAAAAATACCGTATTCCTGAGTAATATATTAAGTTTTATAATTTTTATAGATGTTTTCACCTCGAAAATTCAATATTTGGAAAAACAGGATAAAGAACCGTTTGAGTGCATTATCTTATCAGCGTATGCCGATCACCTACGCAAAAAATGTATGTACTAAAAATATTAGTCATCAGTATGAGAGATGTAGTGAAAAAATCAGGGACACAATACCACCTAACTTTATAAAATTAAAGCGCAAACACACTGGGCGGTAAATGGTCCGGGAGCGAGAATGCAAGAGGCAAATGTTTACCGGAACGTTTCACACAGAATACCGCTGCGGGAAAGCGGCGCGGTGGTGGCCAGGTTATTGTGTGGCCCAACTAGAGTTGGGTGTATAAGCAAGCTAGGCCAACTCCCTATAAGTAAGCTAGGCCCAATGCATTGAGTACAATGGAACACAGCTACCGCTCCCGCAAACCTCTCCGTTCCCGTCCCGAAACGTCTCGTCGGCTGCCTGGCTACCGCTGTCGGTTTCTGTTCTGAGTTTCATAAACACTCGTACATTACAAAAATCCCACCTCGGAACTGTTTCAGTGTTTGTGTTGCGCTTAAGTATTCTTTAAAATTTCAGTGAATTATGTGGAAACTGGAAACTCAAATAAAGGCCATAAATTTGAATTTATAGCCCAATGCAAGTATTTTTTAGTGTAGCACACAAGAAAAACAAGGATTCACTACTATTCGCGATATTAGTAGGTAAACATTGTATCTGTGTTAAATACAAAATTTACTGTAAAACTGTGCATAAAAGCCAGCGCTGACTGACGGTATGGCACGGCACAGAATGACAAAGAATTTTTTCCTGAACATATTATTTTTAACCTTATTCTAATGATTTCAGCACTAACACTTATCTATTTAAATACTAGGAGGCCGTAGAGTTACGGGTCATGCCGAAGCATGCCAACAAGCGCTGTTAGCACTAAATAGTTACCAGAACAACATGTACGAGTTACTACAAAAGTACTCAAAACAAGAAAGTTGGCGAGTATGTCAACGCTCGACATGCCGCGAGATCCCGAGGCGTGCCTTGCCTTGCCATCAGTCAGCGCCAATCCTTACAATGAGTGTCTGTCTCTCAATAGTGATTTGAACTTTGTGAACTCACGCGATAACATAATAAAAATATATTCGTTTCCTGTACTACCTTCATGACAATTTAATGTTAAAACAAACTTACACGTTTATAGCTAATTTTCATGGATTGTATTACGATAAATTGACGATAATCGGTATCCATTAGAATTTAAGGGAAAAAAGTATATAAGATCATTCCTCTCTTTAAATGCAATGTTGTTTTAAAATTTTAAGTCAATCCGTCGGCTAAATTTCGAGTTTTTGAGTAATACACAAACCAACACATTTTTATATTATAGATTAATAATATTTAAAGATCATGGTATAACTTATAAGGGTTCATTTAAAAAATCAAAATTTTTTGAAACCTCGACCTAAAAAAAGAGAGTATATTTTTTGAGTTGATAATTTTTTCAAAATGAATGCAGAGTTAAATTTAGTCAAATCAAGCATAATTATGAAACCATGAAATGATTGGTTGTAGGCAAAGATTTAAATCGATGCGCGATGCGCACTAATCTCCTCACGCCATACTTAAAACACACCAAAAATTATTAACAATGGGTTAGTTGCACGCCAGCTACAGTAAGATTGTTTCTGTTGCTTTTACTATCAAAAATCTCATTCGAAATGTTGTCTGTGTTTAAAAGTGTGTTTAGACAAAAGACTCGCATTGCTATAAAAATGTATAACTGTGAATGTATATGTATTTTGTCACACAGTTTCGCTAACACAGTTCTTTGGTTGTAGGGAATAAACTGGACCTTGTTTCTACAAATAAAGGAAGACTGAACAAAAATTGAATTATTTTATATTAAGGGAATATAAGTTACGAACAAAAAGAATCATTTCTTTAAAACCAAGAGTTAAATTTTTGACTGTAATTTGCAGAGAAATTTCATTTATGGTTACACCATACACTGAAGGTTTGTCACAGGGTGTTACAGGGGGTTACTCATTTCTTACTAAGTATGTTAAAAAAAATTATGTTATCATGACATAATATGACATTCCTACAAACTGACTCCTTTGGTCCACGTTTGTAACTGGATTTTCATAACCAGCTACAAACGATAAGTGTTCAGGCAAAGGCAACTTACAGTACCCATACATAAGGCCCTCCTAAACATACTGCTGGTTGTTTAACATTATTATGTTAAAATATTTGCAGATGACATCATCATTGCAGATCCAACACAACTGCAAGAAAAGCTAAGCAACCTTGATATGCAATGCAAGAAAGTGGGCCTAAAATGAATATTAAAAGCAATGACAAATAGAATAGAAGACACATAAATTTATCTTACACAATAATCAAATAATGTACCTATGTAATCTCTGTATAATAATCTCTATGTAATAATATATGTAAAGTAATGTAAAGGCAAATAATATGTGGTTCAAATAATCTCAACTGAAAATCTAACAAATAAAAAAATGGATTTGAGATAGAAAAAAAATAAAAACATTACTGGACACACAAAGAGATGATGAATAAGAGGAAGGTGAGCTCAAAAGTGTGGAAAATTAACACATGCATATTGCCGGTCCTTACATATGGATGTCAAACATGGGTGGGCCCTTACAAAAGACCTAACCAAAAAAGTATGGAAAAGGAACAAGGAAAACACAAAGAATAAAACATAAAATTCATCATTACCATCGGAAACATTACCATTAGAAAATAGATAAAGGATATAACATTGAAAACAAAAGATATTTAATAAAATTGAAAACAGAAATGCTAAAGTGGAGATGGTTGGGTCATACAGCTAGAGAGGAAAAGTGGAGTAAAAGAGTGTTATATTGGTGCCTTGAAGAGACCAATATAGAATAATAGAATATAGAAATATAAAGAATAAGGGGTCAGCAATGAAATAGAACATGAAATAGTGAAATAGGCAAGTAAGGACATGGTCAAGAATTGTTGTAAGAGTGGAAAAGATTGTAGGAAAAAACGTAAAATTTAATACTCTTCTGAATATAGGGCTTATAATAATAAGCCTTTCACACTGTTGTCCTAAAAATTCCTTTAGACTTAAAGAAGTCTTAAATGAAATATAAATTTATTTACAACATCTGTTGTTAATTACGAATGTCAACCACACAAACAAACACCAATTAGCTATTACTTTTAACTCAATGCAGACATAAACATCCTTTAAATAAGCTATCAAATGATTGTGCTGTTTCACTGATATCAGATCAAAGAAAATGTGCTAAACAATATTTCATTCATTAATTATGATTACTGGCAGTGCTAGTCCTGTTGTTAAAGTTGCTCTAGTCACCAGGTCACAAGGAATAAGTTCTAATCAATAGAAATATAAAATTCAGTAAGTATAGTTTCATATTTGTGAAACTATTCTATTACAAAATAATATATTGTAACTCTTTCAAAGGTCTGCAGGCAAGTAGACCACCCACGTTAAGGTAGGTAGCCAATGACACGCTATAAACACAAGCAATAGACTGGGATTGGAAAAAGATCTTTAGCATAAGTAGGGAGACTTATAAAACTTTCTTACCATTAATGGAACTATGTAATTGTACCATGGTTAACAAAAGTACAGACCAAAACACATCAGCTTAAATGCACTTATTTCATGGTGATGTAAGTGGTAGGTTATTGCCTCTAGATGAGCTGCCCAGTTCATCCTATATGGCTGTTCATGCCAGGAAAAATATTTAGTGTAAAAACTATCAACAGATGTTGTCAGTCACAAAGCAACCAATCTGTACTTGAGTTGAGTATTAAATAAAATTTACCATAAACCATGTTTCTATGCAAATAAACAAACATGAGTGCTTTTATTGTCTACAATATAGATATTCTTGGGTTAGCTGTTATGGCCTTATGTCTATGTACTCAACAATAGGTAACATCTAGAAAATGTCGTCAAAAAACAGCATGTCTAAGAAAATGTAACCTAATTTTAGTAATAGCAACTTGCCTGCTATACTTAGTTACCATACCAACAAGATTTGCATAACAATGTATGTTGAGGCAGGTTTATTTCATTTTTAACGTGTACTAAAACTATCTTTTGTTTTTTTTTCGCCAATTGGTATATCTATAGTTGTATTCATACACTAATGTTAAATTATTATAATTTAGATGATTAATTTCCACTACCTACTTAATTTACTACCAAATATTTTTCTTGTTATTATTAAGCTACTGGAACTTTCCAAGTATATTTGTCATAATCCGTAACCATTTCGCAATGTATTTAAAATTTAAATTTGTTTCCATTATTCTCAATAACGCTTCTAGGTAAGAGTATAGTACAAACCTTAAAATAACATTGGCTCTTCCGGTGATTGTTGTTGTGTAGTAGATGCCAGATGCAAATCCGACCTTTTTGATTCACTAATTCAATTTACACTAATCACTTTTCTTTATTCACAATACGTTATGTACTTGTTTTGATGTATAGTTACAGACGGCACTCACTATCACACATGCACGAGAAACGGATGACTGGTCTTGTTCAATGACACTTGTGTTCAATACTATTATTAATAATTACACTACACTTGTATTTTTTAAGCAAAGCATTGTTTGAATCGAGTTGTATCTAGAAATTACTTACATTTACACAAAATCGATAAAACATGTGTCTGTACTGTATAGATTATAATATTATGTATAGAAGGAACGTACAAGACAAAAGCGTAGGCAGTAATTTTTCGTAACCGCACCTATTGGTTATAATAAGTTACTATCGAAACGAACAAAACGCACGTTTTCCATCGAGGAGGTATTAAAACGAAAACGAACAAACGACAAATGAACACGAAAAACTACCGACTGTCGATGACGCATTGATGGCGCTGGCGTCGCATTTCGACTTCGAACCTGGCGGGCGGCGTATTTACAAACTGTGTTTGTTGGCTTTCTCAGCGAACTGAAATACATTTCATTTTGCTGGGCTTTCTAAAAAAAAATCTATATCAAATATTGTTCGTTTTCGTTTGCACAATTTTATTATCGTCGACAACTCAAAAAGTGTGACAAACAATGTCGTACCCAAAGATATATTAAACAAGAAAAGATGCGCCCTTACCATACTACCAGTGACAAAAAAACGGTCCTCCTTCATTTGCACATCTACTAAAAATAATTTGTTTTCATTGCCATCTTAATACGTTTTTTTAATTATTATTGGCGTATTCTATTATTGCAATGTTATCATTGGTTGGTTGGTTCTCAGAGTGGTCGAGACGTGTGTACGACAGAGTTGTCAAACTCCGACTAACACGCCAAGAAAGCAAACGTATCCGTGCGGATACATTGCGAAGCGAAGGCGTCATTTATATTGCTTGAGGGCGCATCCTCTTGCTTAATATATCACTGGTCGTACCTAATAGATATATAACAATAATACATAACTGGCCGGCCGGTAAAGAGCAATTTAAAAGACCCATCCAAATCGTAACTTTTTCTCCCACTTGCTTGCAAATTTTATTTAAAAAGAGAATACGTCAATCGACCCTTTTCGGGTGATGGATTACTGTTATTGGTATTTCTATTTATAGCTTTCTATACAAGGTTTTTATTTTTCAGAAAAATATTTAATGGTTTATAGCAATAATAATAAAAGTCAGAGAGGTTAAATATTGATCCATTTATCATTTCAGGTGGTCTCTTTTAGAAAGAAAGAAAGAAAGAAAGAAAGAAAGAAAGAAAGAAAGAAAAGGTTGACATTGGTTAAAAAAAAGAAAAAAAGGGTGTATTATTCATTTTGGTGTGTGACCAACCACATCAGAAGAAGACGATCGCCATTTTGTGTTATTTATATTGACTATTCATAATAGTCAATTGATAATAATCAATTGACTATTATGAATTAATGAATATTTTCAATAATTGTACTACACTTAGAAGTTGCCCCATAATAAAAATTAGTATTTCATCGGAGTACAATTCATACACATTTACGCCATTTAGCATAAAAAATGTGTTACTTTAGTTACACACTGTTACTTTAGTTGATCACTTGCACACCAAAAATTGCTTTAATTGATAATAATCAATTGACTATTATGAATTAATGAATATTTTCAATAATTGTACTACACTTAGAAGTTGCCCCATAATAAAAATTAGTATTTCATCGGAGTACAATTCATGCACATTTACGCCATTTAGCATAAAACATGTGTTACTTTAGTTACACACTGTTACTTTAGTTGATCACTTGCACACCAAAAATTGCTTTAGTTCCCGCCCAGGCAGTAACATGCTACTTTGTTTGTGTGACTATAATTTAATATCTCTGGCTTTGCCCCGTAGCTTTGTTTAAGTCATAATTATAAGGAACTAACACTAAGAATTGAAAAGGGGATTTGCATGGGGAGGGAGGGAAGCACTTATTACGTTAAAGGGTGTTTGAGATATATAAATTAATGAGATATATAAATTAAAGACGAACTAAGCCGCTGGTGTTAGAGGTTTGAATTTTATACTGGTGATAAATTTAAGAAATATAATTTAGAATGTGATTTTAAAAAACAAGTGAAGGAGTTTTTTCAGAATGAATGTCATAGTTGATTTGAAGATATTTAGTAAAGTTTTTTAGAAATTGTATTGAGATGGTTATAAAGTAATTTTGATGAATATGTTTATATGAAGTTATACATAGCTATGTAAAATGAAGTAATTAAATTTATGATATGGAAATATAAGAAAGTTTTCTTATTGAATTATCTTACGGGGCCCATAAAGAAGTTTAGAAGAAACAGAAGTAAAAGTCGAAAAATTTCAACAAGAGCTGGGACGTGCTTGTTTTATTATAACTTAACTTAAGAGTATATGTTATTTATCAGGCTCTTTCTGGTTGGAATATTTCCATTTTTAAATTTTAAGTATATATACACTTTGTTAATATGCAACCATTTAGTTTGCGGGACAACGGACCATTGATATGTGCGGTTGCTTGCAATGCACTAACTTCAGGTTTATTCCTAGATATTAATTAGATAACCTTGTTATTTACAATGGCAACTAAGTATGTATAAGCGCGCCAAATTTTAACTTCTTTTTCTTTGGGTAACAAGACCGATGCGCTCCGGGTTTTTGTCCTCTCTTAGTATAGACTAATAGATACCATAGAAGTGAGAAATTGTAACGAAAATCGAAATCTGAAAAATATAATTAATTATTATACACAACCAATACAACATTATTATACAAAACCACATGTTGCCTATATTAAGGGAATGTTGGCGTAAGCAGTTAATGTAACACATGAATTGAATTGATGCATTTCTTATTTAATACATAGGTAGCTTATACGATTAAAACTGATGGGAATGTATATATATACCTGCCTGGATTTAGATAGGCAATTCAGCTAGGTTTAAGTGTATACGAGTGACCTAAGCTGTGACTTAAGTAGAATCTTTACTGGCACACTAACTTGTGTTGAACGCAGCGAAACGTTATTATTATAATAGAGGTATTATATTACGATGCGAACAGGTTAGTGGTCAAACAGGTCATCAAAACCCAGTTCATTATCTACATACCTACTTGTGCACTTTGCGTTCCTGAAATAATGCCATCGTTATACCTATATACTTTCCCACGCTTTCATCAGTTGCTGCCCTGACTTTTTTCTTGAAACTCTCGTCGTGCCTGGAACATGAAACCTAATCCACCAAAAACATTCCTATTTACGATCCACATACGTTATCTGTGCAATCTCTGTGTCCATCTTAATTCTACTAAATTATTTATTTATCTATACTCTATAGGTACCAATATTAGGTATAAACAATATATAAATAAAAATTAATTAGGTACTTAAGTACCTACCACATGTACGGTACCACACATGACTCGGCTCGTTTACGATTTTATAATATATAGATAAAGGATAAGATTGTACCTTTCTTTACTTATAATAAAGTCAAAATCTCTCAAGCGTCAATTTGAAGTACCTACCTATGTGGTAACAAATTTATCTACTGACCCACTTTATTTATAGCCTAATAAAGTTAACTGCAATAATTATTATGATTATTACTATGATTTTCATGATATGTCTTTTATTGAATGTGTAATACCTAATACACGAATACTCGAAATTTTCTATAAAATTATATGTAAGTATTCATTATAAATACGTAGGCAACTTTGTGTAGGTATAGATACAATAACACTAGGCTATGTGCCCAATGTCATGCGTCGTTAGAGAAAAACTGCTCGGTTGCCGACACACGAGTTTCTGGACACTTTGAGTTCGAGCTTAAAAATAATATTTCAGTGGGGATCTATTTTAAATCATAAGTGCGAAAATAGCGCATTGGCAATGTAGGCGACATAACAGATCATAACTGTTTGCATCAAAATCGTTAATACAGAAATATTTTAATTATTTCTCTGTGGTAAATCTATGGACTGTGCCGGCACATATTAGGAAACTTTTCCATTATCTTGCATATACACAATAAACGTAACGACATGACGCCTGTCCTTTTCGAAATATAATTAGGTAATCGGGCGAGAGAGCAGGTCAAGTTTTACTATTTGTGTCATATGTGAGTAAAAACTCTTTACTTTTTTAATATTACATAGGTATAATATATTCCTTACCAAATTTTAATTTATTTCATAAGTAATCATAATTGTTATACGTATTAGGATATTAAAGTTGAGTTTTTATTTTACTTTAAAAATGTGGGCCGTTTTAGTTGCCTTCTAAATAAATATGTACGAGTAAATATATTTTAAAAAATAACATACAACATTTTTTCTTAGTTATAAGCTCGAATGAGTGCTGGAACAAATATTTACAGTAAAAAATTACACTAACATATTTTATAGGGTTTATATACTTAGTACCTACACTATATTTACACATATTTAGGTAATGAAATAAAATTTTAAAGTTGACTCATACAACTTATGTTAATATGCTTGCTCTTACAGCTACACAGTAAGAGTAAGAGATTACCTTGCCTTAGCAAGAGATTAAAAATTCATATTTTTATTAATATACTAGTTTTTGTCCTCAACTTTGTCTGTGCCCCTCTTTCTTAAGTGTTGAAACATTTATTCAGATTGTTTCAACACCTATGACATTTACTTAGTTATTTTTTATGCCTTCTCTTTTAATTAGGTATTTTCTATTAAGAAAACCTTTTAAATACAAAATTATATGTTAGTTTGTACGAACGAAGTGTGTGAAACGGGCGACAGATTTTACGGCGAATAGGTAGAGAGCGGCATGAAAACTATTTTTACACGTCGCAGGAGACGTTATAATTAGATATGTAGATAAATATAACGAAAGTACTTACTACGTAACTACTCATTTCATATGGAGAGATTCGCAAATATATCAGAACAATGTTACATCATTTCATCACTGCTAAAAATAAAATATAAACTATCTAGGTAGGTATACTTACTTAAATATTTTTAATTCATTTAACAATTTCAAAGGAAACTTTGTATATTATTATTTTTTTTCGTTAACATTATAAAGAATTCCTACTAGCTGGTGCCAGAGAATTAAAATATATAGGTATGAGTTATAATATAACGCCGGACATTTTTATCGGTGTGACGACAGTGGCGCCGCCACTGTTAACAACAGTGGCACCGATTTGTTTTATAAACAGTATTACATATAAGGATATATCTTTGTGCGTATTTCATCCAAATCCTTTCAGCCGTTTTGCGTTATTGAGGAACAAACATGACATACAAACTTTCGCATTTATAATTATATTAGTATTAGGATAATAAACTCTACATATTAGAACTAAACAACATTAGTAAGCATTTTTTTTATTTAGTGTTATTAAATAAAAAATATGTTATTACATAATATTATTTATAACGTTAAATTATTTATAAAACTAGGGCTTCCCGTAGGAATATATATTTACACAAACCTTCCTCGTTTATAATTTTTTGCTTTAGCCTTATATCCATCTCCATCTTTGGCCTTATATTCGCTGCACGGCTAGATGCTGGCCAAGAGCAAACCCATCTCTAATAATTAAAAAAAAGATATAGCTTAATGGCTAAAGATCTTATTATACCTACATATAAACTGATTACGACAGGACATAGTAATTATAACAGTTAAGTGACACCATTCGCTTCCCCGTACAAAAAAACCAGTAACCGTTAAATCTGCTTGCAATATCAGAATCACACTTTTCCGTATGCGTCAACAATGTGTGGGGAGTGGGGTATTTATGATGACGTTCGCGCTATAAAAGTAGCCAAACGAAAAGCAACAAAGCGAAAACAGACGAGATGCTTACAATAATTTTATATCGAAAAAAAACTTACATGACATCATGTAACTGTATTGTAATATTTGTAATGTATAGGCCTTAAATGATACAATTATGTACCAGTAGATACTAAGGGGTACAGGCACATGATTCTCCTCTATGATGAGGAGAAATAATTCAACACGCTTGGCAAATCTTCATAATTATTATCTTCAAAGATTGCTAGCTATCTCGGTCACCCAGGATTTACGTCTACATCTTTTCCGTCAACGTTTGAACGATCTATATTTCTAATTCATATAATAACGAAGCCAACAATTAGTAGTCCAGTAACTTTGTCGTCTGAAAGTATGGGGTAGTATGCGTCAAATCCGGTAGTTCTGATTTTTTGCAGACTTGTTTATAATGTTGGCCTAATGAATAATCCAAGTTTGTGACCTCGAGCGCCGAACGCAACTTTGTCAAAAATCGAAAAAACCGCGATTGCGAACTTCGAAAAAAATTATAAACTTTGAAAGGCTTAATCTCGGAAACTATTGGGTCTACAGAGACAATTCTAGTATCATATTGTAGCAAATTTAGTCTACTTTAAAAACTAAGAATTTTTTTCAAAAACTCGTCCTTTAGGGTTATAATCGCCAAAATTTGAAAAAATAACGATTTTTTCGCGGTTTTTTTCGATTTTTGACAAAGTTGCGTTCGACGCTCGAGGTCACAAACTTGGATTATTCATTAGGCCAACATCATAAACAAGTCTGCAAAAAATCAGAACTACCGGATTTGACGCATACTGTGATGTATAAAGTTACTGGACTATAGTGTAAGTTTGATCGAAATTCGAACTTGAGTTATAAGTGACTCCGGACCCGCCTCCGGCTTCGCACGAATGCAATTTATGTACATAAACGACACAAAGGATTTTAATGCGGTTTTCCCCATCAGTTTATACTCATATTAAGTAATAAACTCATATTAAGTTTTTATGTACATAAGTATAAAAAAATTACATGGCTATGGGCCTCTTTCACCGTGTCAAGTGGGCTAACCGCCATTTAAAGTCACCGGTAACCGGGAATGATGGTGATGGATACCTTTGTTTGTACAGTAAAAGTCCCAAACATTAAAAAGAAAATAATAAAAAAAATCGCCTATCGAAGGATGCAGTAAACCGAGTGTATAATTTAATAAAACATAAAATTATTTCTAAAAGTAACTAATCAACACTTTACTTGTAGTTGGTGAAAGAGGCCCTAAATCTCTTAGAATATATACCACCGTGTTATCGTGCTCTGTGCGTAATCTTTATTATTATTTATTATTTAACAATTAATTAATACTTAATTTTCATCGAGACTTAGATTTGTCATGCATGGTAATCTATTAATTTATATTGTAGAAATGTTAATTATAAATAAATCTTAATATATAAAAATTACGTGTGACATGTTTCTCCGCGATGAACTCCTAAACTACTGAACCGATTTTGATAAAACTTCGAAACTATGTGTAATTTGGTCCAACTTAAAAGATAGAATAGTTTTTATTTTGCACCCGGGCGAAGCCGGGAGTGGGACACAAGTCAATTATAAACATAACGGTTTTTTATTAGACTCATGCATTGGTTAGATACCGTACTACCGTACCAACGTCTGACTAGTGCATTTACATAGAAAAAGAAGTTGATAATGAAGCAAAAAATGCAATACAATAAAAGAGAAATTGTTGAATAGGTAATTGAATTTATCTAATTTGCCGACAACACATTCGACGAATGATCGAGGCCGGTGAAACTCACGACGGACGTTACCTATAATTGTCAAATTGATTCCACGACGCCCCACACGTTTCTACTTAAGGACACGCTATACGAGCGTGTGAATGTGAAGTCAGTAATGTGTATTTGAATTTGTTGTCTCAAATGACTTACTATAATGCGAATGACCGAAGACAGAATGCTACTCAACACATTCCCGCCACTGAACTCGCGAAAATAATAAAAACATATGCCAGCAATTCCAATATTTTAGAAAAACTTTTAAAGATACAACCCAATTTTAAATGTACATTATAGCTAGCATGTTTACATGGAAAAACATTTTTGGCTTTTAGTCGTAATTACAAGAATTCAACCCGCGAATATGTAAGAAATTTTACACATTTTAGAAATTAATTATACTAAATATAAGATTAGATGATTTCAGTTTTTTGTTTTCATGCAAACCTTCATTTCTCAGAACTCAGAAACGCCATGTTTTTTTTTATGTATTGCTACGACCAATATCAAATGAGTAATCATGGAATTACGTAGTATGGAATTGGTAAGCTGCACAAGTTGGACAGTGAGCTCTTAACTACTTATTCCACATTTAACAGTTATTCTGTACGAAATAAATTTTGAAAACGTATAATCGTGACAATCATGAACTAGCCATTATGTTCATTAGATAGAGAAAGTGTTACTCGTAATCGCAAGTAGGACACACAACCCAAATGATGATAATGACCGCGCGTACTGTCAGTCAACTCAATACGTTAAATCGAATCGCGGTTTCGCGGTGAAATAACCAAACTAGTTTTAGAGTCATCATTTTTAAAAACGGTAGGTACATAGGCAAATAGAATCGTCATTTCGTGAGTGCCGGTTTCGTTTAAGTACCGTAATAATAGATAATGGAAAGTTTTCACTAATGGAAATAGCGATAAACGAGGAAGATTTCTTTATATAATTTGCGGGAAAAAAATGCATTGCTACATAAGAGTTTGTTGCAAAATCAAATAAATTTTACCAAATACATTAGTTTAAAAATAAAACTATAGGTTGTTAACACGGAGCGTATCACGGTAGTTACAGATATTTTAATTGAAAAAGAAAGATAATTCTTAAACTGTAAACAATTATGTACTCAGAAAATGAGCTTATCAGTGCTCTAAGTTTACATATTCAGTGATCGTAGGTATGTGTTGAAGGGCAAATAACTTCGTTCTGTTTACGAATCATAATTTTTGCAATAAATAAAGAATAATTCATCAAATATACCTACAGTCTAAATTTGTAATCATTATCCCAACTTAACTTTTTGATTGTAAACTTTGTCTATTATAAAAAAATACTTTTAAGTATACCCATTTGTTTAAAATTAATGAAAAAAAAATGGCACAGGCCAGTGAAATTGGTGCCGGCAGGAACAATGCCTTATTTATTTTCTGTGACACTATTCCTTTGTTCGTTTTTCAATTGTTTATTAAAGTAATTCAACCTACGGCATTATTATCTCCCGTTTCGTCTCCCACCTGCATAATGGTACGAGCGAATGACGCGACGCCTGACTCACCGTCAGACCGCAACGTCACAAATGCCTTTTTAATTCCTCATTGGGTAATTGTCATTGACTCCTCCATCGGCATTATTTTTAGATCCGTTATATATCTTTTCAAATAAGCGTAGACGTTGCTTTTTTACTCTAGCCACAAAGAAATGAATTGGGCCAAGTTTAGAACAAAATTTGGCAGACGCTCTCTTGTACGTTATGTACTATATCTTATTATTACCAACATATTATTCTTTCAGGGATTTCCTTATTAGGACTCACTAAACATAACAATGTATAACAAGCTTTTCCCTGCGACTTTGCCCGCCTAATATGTTAAACAGTGGGCTTTTCATAGACCATGAATGTGCATTTTAAATATGTATTTGTAAAAGAATTTTTCGAATCGGATGAGTAGTTTACAAATATTATTACACTATATTTCAACTCCTACTTTACCTCCAAATTTTAAGACTGATAGTTCTTTTTATATCTACTCAGAAGCCGAACACAACATTTTTCTATCTCCACTCCACTAACCGAGAAATTCTCCCATTTATATGAAATCAGTTCGCAGACACACGACCATCCAATATCCACAAGTTAAAATATTTTACTAACTACAACCACTATGGATTAAGTGAAAAGAAAAGATTAATCTATGATTTACTTGAAAGCATAAAATAGGAATAAGAAATGTACATTATAAAACAACACAATAGATTTATGCATACATTTTATTTACAACAGATATTTTTAGAAGGTAAATATTATTTTGGAAGACATTAATGAGGTTACAGAATTACCTATTGCTTCTAGTAACAAACATCGAGAACACCAAAACTACGTAAAGCGTAGTTTTTAACTAACAATACTGAGTAAATACAACGAATAACAGCGAAGGTGGGTATTAGCACAATTATGTACCCAAACATTTTCAATACTACCGACTTTATTCAGACTACTATTATTAGTGGAATTCATTACTATCGGCACAACACATGCTGTATTGCAGTTGTAATATTATTATAGTATTATTCTCTTACTAATTTATTATTTGAACCCCATCTTCAAAAGTTCCCTCAATACATTGTTTTCCCCTCTATCCAGGGTATTACTGAACCAGTCGGAAAAAATCCTTAAAAAAATTGTAATCCTCATATTACTCCGTTTCAAAAAAATAACCTTCCAAGTATTCTTAAGCAAGTACAGTCGAGGACAAAACTAAATACATACAAACGTCCCCTATCATGGACGGCATAGTGAAGCCGATAAAACTACGCCACACAAATGGCGAATTGCGTAGTGAAAGGTTGTAAAAACCAGTCATTTCACACGTAAGTAAACTTGGCAAACAATATTTTCAATAAAAATTGTGGTGTTGTCTGTATTAAGCGTTATATTTTACACTTTTTTTTACTTAAATGATTATGGCAATTTGTATTACTTACAAAAACCGGCCAAATGCAAGTCGGGACTTGGGAAATTAGTGTCCCGTATTTACTATCATCATACTCACTAAACCGCAATCTTATTATTATGGCAACAACGGCTTACACAACATGTTTATAAAACCGGCTTCACTATGTTGATCGCAAAATTCTGTCTTTAGTTCTTATATGGTCCAAGCATACCAATTAAAATATCGAATCTTTTGAATTTAATTTGTTGTTCTAACTACTGCATCTTATGTTTGGCCTAATTTGCTGTTCATACATATTTCATGTAGAAATACTTTAAGACATTTTACACTTATACATTTAAAAGTATAACAATAAATTATTTTTTGACATAAAAACATCGAATTGAAATAAAAAAAAAAAGTCAATAGACATTAAATCAAAGTACATGCGTATTTAGATCAAATGGAGATTTTTTACATTTCTTTGAGGGTCTTCCTTAAAACATCCAAGTATATGTTTGAATGCTTCGGTTCAAACACCAGAGCTGGTCTCAAACGAATTGCGTTTTCACCACAAACACCGCCGAGTATACCTGTAAAATAAATTTCCTAGTATTTACCTTGTACTGATAATTCGCCATTCTTCGCAGTATTCATTCTATGATTATTAATGTAAATAAAAATACTGTGTTTCTCACAGCAAAATCAAAATGAGCAGACACTTCCTCCTTCCCCTACTGCGTTACGCACTCTAACGCACTCCTGGCCAACCGCTAGTGCGTATGAGCCCTAAGGGAGTGGCCTTATGCCTCATACGCACTAGTGGTTGAAGCGGTTGGAATAGAGGCTTACCGCCATAACAGCTAACCGCGATGTTGAACCGTGTACAGCAGTTGTACCACTCGAAGGGTCTACCTATTACTATTACTATTACTGACCGTATTTCCTTAAACTGTTGTTGATTTTATCCCTCAACTGTGTAGTGGGCGCGTTGTAAGCCAAGAAGGTGCCGCGTCCGCGTACAGAGTTTATGACGTTAGGAAACTCCTCTTCGAGCTGGTGGAGGCCTTTCTTCAGGACATCTCCTGATTCGTTCACCAGGGATAGAAGATTTTCCTGCTTCATGACGTTCAAGACACTCTCCAACAGGAACAACTTGCCTGGATCACCCATCCACGTGTTGAACACGCGGTATCCGTGTGGAGGCCTGAAATTTTACACATTCTTTACATTATCAGCGAGTAACATAGGCTATATTTTAGAAAGTTACGCGAGCGAAGTCGCGTGCAACAGCTAGTAATATTATAAAGGAAGACGATTTGTATGTTTGTAATGACTAAACTCAAAAACTACTGAACCGATTTTAAAAACTCTTTCACCTATAGAAAGCTACATTATCAGCGAGTAACCATAGACTATATTTCTGATATTAGTGTGAGGATTCACTCACATTAGCTCGTGTTTGAAGTAAAAGCCTCCTGTCAACATTTTCTTGCTAAATGTGAGCACGTCTGGAGGTGTCGGCAGGTTGAAGTGTTCATAGCACCACATCTTGCCAGTCGGTCCACATCCTGTTTGAACTTCGTCCACTATGAACGCAGCACCGGCCTATTTACATATATAGTGTATAATAATATAATATAATATAATATAATATAAGCCAGGAATGTGATACGCTTTCGAGTGTTGTAACAACTACGTACGAACCTCGTTGCACAGTTTTTGGAGCCTCTGGAAAAATTCCGGTGAAGCCTCGTAATCACCACCTTCAGACTGTATCGGCTCAACGATAACACCGGCCACAGGAACTCCCTTGCCCTTGTACTGGTTCATCACGTCTGCTACTATCTCCAGACACCTATTCAAGTAATAATTTTCTATTTCACTAGACTAAACCATGAATAGAAAATTTTATTAATGTGATTTTCAATAAGTGAAAATTATTTACTTATAATTAAAACAAAGCGTGCGGACATTATTGTGTACATATGGAGTAGGTAATGTGCAAACTGGACAAGCGTTACCCAGCCTAGCGTAAAATTTAAATATTTTAAAAATATTTTATTTTGACCCTATACAAAGTCGACAGAGGCTGATGGTCCATTTGATGGTAGGTGACTACCGTCGTTTATAACACAAGCAACGCCACGAGCAGGTCAGTACCGATCATAGTAGCATTAAGACATGACACTCACCCTTACAGAACAGCACACATGCTTTTATTTCACGGTGGTATTATGTAAGGAGGGACTGCCGGTGGTTACTGATGCCAGACGGGCTGACAAAATTACTGCAATGCGCAGTGTGTTCTGCCACTACTTCAATAAACTATTCTCAAGACAATTTTTTTAATTATGGAGAAAATTAAAAAATATATAACAAGTGATGTAGATAAAGTAGCATATTACCTAAGGTTTAATTAAATTTGATGTTTACATTTTAAAAAATCCAGTAGTGCTAAATATCACTGCGGTTTTAATTTGCTACCAGAAACAAATAAAAAAAAACTATTTTGCTAGAACTTTTTTACCATAGTTTTCATAAAATAGATTGATTTAGACTGAGGGAGATATAAATTTTTAAGTATATTTACTACAAAACATGCAAATTAAAAGTATATGTGACAAACTGAGCATAAAGTTTCAATTTAGTTCAATTATAAACGTGCAATTATAAAAATAAATATAATATGTACAATAATACAATAATATGTAAAATAAGGGAGAATTGGTTGTGTAAGTTGTGTTAAACAAATAATGCTTCAGCATGCAGCATAAAGTATAACATTACTGCACCTACTATATCAATTTCGTCATGCTTGAACTGCAGTAAAATAGTACGCGGTGTGATTCTGCAAGCGGCAAAATTAAGATTTTATAGACATTCTGAAAAGAAATAACAACAAGAAAAAAATAAAATAGTGTTTGTTGTGTTGGTCAACAACTTAAAATCTATTAAAAACGTGCAACATCACAAAGTATTTTTTTTTAAAATCCTTAACTCGAAGCAAAAGCAGACAGATAAAGAATGTTTAAAAAAAATGCAATATTTCTAATAACCAGACCATTCGCAATGACATTAAACAATTCTCCATTGAATGGTCGATTTTATGCGAGGATTCTACAGATAAAACTGGATAACCAACTCAGGCCTTACTTTTAGGGATAATATTTTAATCGCCATTTGAATTATTGGAATTAATAGAAATAAAAATCGTTCATTATATATTAACATAATTATTTCACTTTAAATGACTAATTTGATAAAAGATATGTAAAAACATTGATAATGGGAAAAATTCTGGAGTAGCCTTTCGTGGTTTCTTTTTTTTACCACTTTCTATGTGAAAATGAGACCAACATTGTCACATAGGATGGAAGAAATTTTAACCTAAAAAATCAATGTGTTATTCTTTTCGAGTTCACTGCGAATCTAGGTTATGCAGCTCCTTCAGTCAAAATTATGTCCGTCTCTAAATGCCGAAAGGTATCGATTACTAGATGCACTAGATGCAGCAGATTCATTAACAGTTATACCCAGAAGTACGCACCAATCGTAGGTTTAAAAATTACACATTTATTACTCTTGCTACTCAACCCAACGAATAGACAGCATGTTTCAAAAGTTGCTGTTATTGCTCGAAATCATATTCTGAGCCCTTAAGTTAGACAGCTAATATCTTGACAAACACGATATACAAATATTTGTTTATGTATATTTAACCAAGTGATACTAATAACATAATTGTTGTCTTGAAGATCCATAAAAATAGATAAAAGGAAATGTGAAGGTAAACATTTAAAAGTGATAACAGAAAATTATGAATAAATCTGCAACCGTATCCTATGGCACATTTATTAAAAACTCTCTATTGCTTGTTTCAACACAAGTACTTAGAATAATAAAAAAGTTGAAACTAAATTAAACTACATATTTACCATTAGAGCACTTCACTCCTCATTAAATTGTTTCAATAAATATTTGATATGATGTGATGATTACCATCGAACAAACAAGTAGAATAGTTTGTGTAATAATTGAAACAGATACGTCATACAATTGAAACTTCCATACAATATAATTATATACCTAACATAATCTACATAATATAATAGCGACTAGCGACCCGCCCCCGGCGTCGTACGGGTGCAATTTTTTTTCTCTATACCTACACAAAACTTCCTTGTTTATCTCTCGTTCCATTACTGAAAACCTTATCAAAATACGTTGGTTGATTAAGAATAAGTTAGCTGAGAGACAGACAGAAGCGTACAGTGACTTTATAACATGATTAAGCTAACAGTTGAATGTAAAAGCTAAAATTCGGAATAAATATACAAATATATTTACTTGTCGTCCTGCTGTTTGTTCTCACGTTCGAATTGTTTGAGCGGATACTTGTATCTGGGAAATGGAGCGACCGGCCAATCAAACGATGGACAGTCCAATTTGTGTATTGGCTTTGATCTAGTGGTGGTGAGTGCGCCAAACGTGCGTCCATGGAAACCGCCCTGCAAGAAAACGTACAAGCTAAAATGAAAATTATAATTTTATCCCTGAATTTTTATTGAGCCTAAACACTCTATATCTGTTGCAAGTTGCTGAGGAGTTGATTGTTTCGCAGACTAGTTGATGCTGCAGCATCAGATCAAGTTTACCGTGTCATGGAAATGTCATCGAAGTAACATTATATCAAATTTCACATCAAACGAACCTTTCGACAGGATGTCATGCTAGAGTCCATTTATCAATCTCTCCCTATGCCCTTTTCCTTACTTATTCCTTACTATAATTCGGCAGCATCCATGAGTTTGCTTGTGCTATAGGCGACGGACGCCACCTACTATCAAGTGAACTGTTTGCTGAAAGTGAAAGTGAAGCAGAACAATTTTCTTTTCCAATTATAAATAAGACAAAGATTGAGTACTCACCTGGAAAGATAAAATGGATAATTTCGGTGATCCTGGTGTTGCATTTATCATGCAAGAACTCAACTCTTCAGGCGTAAAATCAAGTTTCCCTCCACGCTCTCGAGTGCGATACCAAATAAAGACAGTTTTGAATGCATTCTCGTTGGAACAGGAGCCGCACATCATAGTGGCGACATTCGTCAAGCCGGCGGGTGCGACTGCCATCAATACACTCTTCAACTTGCTGGGCCAATCGGCGCCAGGGAACACTCCCAGGGCTGGCCGATTAACTAGCGATTTCTGAAAAGTACTACTCATTACAGGTCTAATAATAATTTTAAAATTTCTGTATGATCAGATCACTTGGCCCAAACATTTGCTGTATGTTTACAGGAATAGATTGTTAAAAAGAAAGAGTTTGTACTGTTTCCGCCTGTACTGTTATACTGTTGATAGTGAGTGAAATTGACAAAGAAGTTAAAGTGGTACATTTTAACTTCTTTTGGAAATAAGAATTTGATGGTGCACCGTGCATGACAGACATATAGGCAAATAAACTATCATTTACATTTATTATAATCGCAAAGTTGAATAAACAATATTATTATTGTTAACAATAGTTTAAACAGGTGTTGTTTGACTTGTTTTGTTCCACCTGTATTAATGTTGTCATTAGTTTACATTGTCTTCTTATTACTGTTTACTAGCTGACCTGACAGTTGTTGCCCTGTCAATTTCCATCCAAATTTCCGATGTTTCCAGTGGATTTTCCAAAAACTTTTTTTAATAAAAATCTTGTCCTGACAATTATGAACACGACAAAAAAATCTCCTGACATATTATAAATTGTTCCAAGTTATAAACATAATCCAAAAATGTTGTGCACCCCTGTGTACATTTTCATGATTAATATACCTCGCCCGCATACTCTAAACCTTACTTAGAAAAAATGCATACTAACAAGGTTATGTTCATTTTTGAAAGTGTTCAATAAAGCGGGATGATTGTAACCAATTGGTATCGACGATATTTGAGTGAATGCATCCAGAAATACATTGCCATCGACATCGACGAAGTAATTGCCGATGCTCTTGTCGTAATCGGCGAATAATTGTACAGGACTGGCTTGCTGAAACATAACATAAAAACACAATTGACATATCTTATCAGTGATAATAATATTTACACACATGATATAATATGCAGATAGCTCAGTATAAAATCAAATATAGAAATTTAAATATTATGTATGATTAGTATGACCTTATTTTGTTACTAAGTGGGGTACCACAAGTTACCATTAAAGGCAGAGTAGCGCTTGTTATTCAATTGATAGCAATTGATAATAAATGGGTTTGTTATGTCTTAAAATGGATCCATATGTACTTTTTTCAATGAGACTTTTAAAACAACAACAATGAGAATTGTATAAGAAAGTATAACATCCATAGATGAGGATTCCTAATCTAACTCTTGAGGAAGTCACTTGGGATATCACTTCTTTAAACTCAATATTTATTCGAATATTTCCAATATTCAAATTTTTCGAATATAATGTATTCGAATATTCTTAATATTATGAACATTGGAATTGGAATAAATAAATAAAATAAGGCAAAGGCCTCCTACTAAGACTCCTAAGTCACATGGGTCTTAAATTGCACGGACATGCAATGCATGCAACCATCAAAATATAGTATATATAAATAGTGATGGAAATTAGTTATGACATCTTTCAAGTCACCACAAAAATTGGTTGTAATAAACGGAGTCTTTGTAAGCAATATTAATTTGTCATAGGGATTTGGCAGGGACCTAGACATTTAGTTGTTGTAAATGATCTGTTGTTATAACTGAAGTCTTAAAATCCAGTTTTTACTGTATAATAAATAAATATAGTATATATTATACACATACACACACTAAAAACAGCTTACTTAAATTATAAAAATATATGACTATAATTTTTTCCAAATTAATTACTTTCATGATCTCAAAAAAGATTTAAAATAAAATAGTTTTTCTATGCTACTGAAAAGTAGTCAAAAACGATTCGGTTCTTAATTTTGATGGACAAAAAAATGTTATTATTTTATTATAAAATATATTGAGTGTTAAATATACCTGAAGTGAATTCAGTTCTTTAAAAAGTTCCTGTGTCTTTGGACCAGGCACAGATGTTTTAATTGAGGGTTGATTTGGTTCTTGGTTTGTAACGGAGGACAAAGCTTTGGAACCTGTAAAAGATATAATGTGTATTTTTATAAAGTTGTGATAATAAAGTGATACAATGAGTTCGCAGTGTTTTATTAGTTTTAAGACTTACAGACTGACTTATATTGATAAAATAAAACATAGGTAATTAGCAGGACAAGGGATAATTAAGTGGTCTGGAATCCTTAACTCACTTGCAAAATGCACTCACTCACTCAAAATGCAATAGTACAAGCAGAAAGTAGTTGCTGTTGGGTAATCAAACTCCCTAGCTAGTTCATGACTGTGAAATGTAGTGTGCTCTGCCACTAATATAAGGTTTTTTTTTTCATGTTAAGGTCGGCAGACACTTGATGGTAGATTACCGTCGCCTACCTATAACAGCAACGCCACATGTGCTGCCGACTACAGTAGGATTAGGAATAAGGGATTGGGAACAGATAGGGAAATGGGCTCTGACATCCCTTACACAATCACCGAAACACAACAGCACATATGCTGTTATTTCACGGTGGCCTTCTGTATGGGGGTGGTTACTACCACCTGACGGCGCTACTTTTTATTACTTAATTTTATATAAATATTTTTTTATGCACTTACATCTTGGTAGTGATATTACAGAAGTGTTCCCTCTGCTTATAGCTTTGCATCCGAATCCTAACATTGTAGTAATTTTATACCACTCGATTGGATAAATATTTTAATACAAAAATATCCACGAAAATATGTAACAAACACGAGCGACTATAACTGTCCGCAAAACCAAACCCATAAACAGGATAGTCGAACGGTGTGGTGTGGGTAGTTGCGCGGCAGCGGCACTCAACGTATATACGATTTATAAAATATTTATAGCAGCTGATACATATGTAATGATAATAAATAAATCAATTCGGTTCAGAGCTCAGACTATCTATTCCTCTCATTTTGTTGCTCTCGCTCGTAGTATGTATATTCCTTGTTCTGCTGACTGGTTTAGCCATAGACCAATATTACTATACTCTTTGCCATAGACATTAGACCATAGGATCCGATCTTTTTTAGCAAGACGGAAGCAAACTTCATTGTGTTGTGAATTAGATGACATTTTATTCAAAAACATTACTCGAATGTCCCAAAGTGATTTTGAACTTCTTTTGAATAAAGTGGGCCCATTAAATTACGAAAGGCAGTGTACACGTCTCGTCGCCGCCGCCTAGCGGCTAGCGCTCTAGCGCAGTGGAAACAAGACGCAGTCATACCACAGAATAAATAAGTGCAAGCAGGATAAAAAAAAAAATGCAATGAATTTCCATACCCACTGGATACTCTGCAATTTGTGTCGGCGACATTGAAATATACTGAATATATTGTTCAATTAGAAGAAATATTGCCAAAGATTGTTGCAGCTAATTGCAGCAGATTGCTCAACATTGATCAATTACTGTTGTCGGGCGGTTATTACACAAAAAATTGCGCGTGTAAGCGCACCTTTAGACAGAGATGCAGTCCCTCTTATGACCTTCTCGCTCAGCTTGTTTTTTCAGCTAAGTGCACAATCTTGTTTCTTAGGTATAATGTCTTTGTTAAGGAGTACTAACTTACAAGGGCGTTAAACTGAAAAAGTGGCAAGCTCATAAATTAACCAGAGTGTCAGTTGAAAAGCGTTAAAAAAGGGTGGCGCTAGAGTAGCAAGAGTGTATGTATTATTTTTCTGACTATAGTAGTTAATGAAACCACAGTATTTAAAACCTCAACTATTTACGTAGTCTTAAATAGTTAAGTAAATATAACCTACAAAAAACTGCTGTGAAATTCTAATATTTATTGACGCTTTCTTTAAATTTTACACTCTTGCTGCACTAGCGCCACCCTTTTTTAACGCTTTTCAACTGACACTTTTAGATACACAGCGATGGTACCATCAATGTATAGTCCGTGGATGGTACTCTCTCTATGGCCAGGAGGTCATCATCAACACATCAACCAATGTTTTATTTATTATTATTACTCTTGAAGTCTTGACATCAACAAGAAAAACTATTTATTTTTTTCTTTCTGTTCAGATATTTTATAATTTAAACAAATTATATAACTAAAAAAAAATGTTAAATAAAGTTTTGTTATCAACAGATATAATGTTAGTTTGCGTGCAACATGCGTTGTCCACAGAAAAAGAAGAAATAATGGGACTGCTCATAGGAGAGGTTAGTTGTTTTTTTATTTGTTTAAAACTTAAAATAATAAATATATTTCAGACTTAAAATTTATACATCAAACTTTTTTTACAAGGTACGTGAAAATGGTGAATTGGTATCAATTGTTTCTTCGGTAATATTAAGACGTTTAGATAAAAAACCAGATCGGGTTGAAATATCAGAAGAACAATTAGTTCAAGCTACATTACGAGCTGAGGAACTTGCAGCTGAAGTGGGAAGACCATTACGTGTGGTAGGATGGTACCATTCACATCCTCATATAACAGTTTGGCCTTCACATGTTGGTAAGTTGTTTTTCAGATATATATTTTAATATTAGGATATATTCAATCTTACTGATATAAAGAGAAGACACATTTTTTTCTCTTCTGAATATATTGAATACCTATGTTAATGAATATGCAAAACAAGAGAGTTGTTCTTGCTCTATTCAAACAGAGTAACATTTTTAACTAGCTGTACCTATAATTTCATAATTGATTTATGTCTGAAAAAATAGTCATTTTTATCAATTGATACTTGATAAAATAATAAAAAGATAAATCTTTTATACTAATATTATAAAGAGAGAAGATTTGTGTGTTTGTAAACTCAAAAACTATTGGACCAATTTTAAAAATTCTTTCACCTATAGAAAGTTACATTATCAGTGATTTTTAAAAGTTTGTATGGCAAATAAAATATATTTGGCAAATTGACTTGAAATTTAATTATGAAACACGTATTTCACATTTTTTTTTAAATTAAACCTTCAAATGGTACAATTTATATGAGCAAAAATATGATAATCAGTAATTAGGTACAAAAGTTAAGTGGGCGAAGAAGGCAGGGTACACAGATTATACCAAGTTGTGGATTATAATATTTTTAAATTATTGCAGATTTGGCCACACAATCAATGTACCAAAGAATGGATTCCAGCTTTGTTGGAATTATATTTGCTGTCTTCTTGACCGAGCAAACTACTAAAGCACCTTCGGTAATTTTATTCAATCAATTTTCTACACATTTGTTTCTATTTTATAATGTAATTAACAAATAATCTTTTTGTATTTGCAGGTGCAGATTACTTGCTTTCAATCCATAAACGAAGGCTTGACACAGTCAAGACGAGAAATAGATTTGGAAATTGTTAATAATAACGATTCTCTTATTAGGAACAACTTTGAAGTAAGTTTAAATTGTATTTTTAATGTTATTAGATAATACAATTTATTGTTAGGGTGCTTTTACTGGTTATTTTCATGTACATCCAAAAGTTCAACTAAACTGAAGGTGCCTAGACTTAGCATGTGTTTTATTATAGGTATATATAAAAAGTTATTGCTTAACAAAGCAATTGTAATAATAGCACTTATTTATAAGCCATCATGAATGATTAAAAAACGGAAGAAATGAAAGGAAATATTTTTGTAATCCTAAGATAAAATATACATATTTGTTCAACCATTTAATTATCTCTTAACTATAACTGTTCCGTGATTATAAAAATTATAAACTTCAAAATATGTTATGAAAGAAAATACAAAATACCTTATGATCTACCAAATACTGTATTAGTCAAATGAAATTACCTACTTTTTTTTTATATCAAATTAAAATAATTAAATAAAAAACCCAAGGCTGCATTATACACAAACCTTCCTCGTTTATCATTCTTTCCATTTAGTGAAAACAATATTCTCAATCTAAACAAAAAAAAGTGCAGGCCTCATTTGATTTATTCCTTTGCGGTTGAAAGTTCTACTTATGGAATATATATAATTGTGATTTTATTTACTAGATCTTGACTCGATTACCTGCAATATTGAAAGAAGAGGAAGATGAAGCATATACCAGTGAAGCCGCAGGAAGCATTGACTCGGATGATATAATAATTAAACAGCATAATGCAGCAGTCAGAACTATCGCCATAGGACACATAGTAGAAAAGGTATTTGGTTGTTTTTAATCTTTTTGAGGTCAAATTGCCTATTAGTGAAATACCTTATTATAAAAATTGACAGTGATACCCAAAAATAAACTTGAAAAAATCTAATAGTTACTGTTTGTGATTCCCGAATTTACATTTGGGGCATTTTCATTAGAAGTAATTTTGCTACTGGCAACATTTGCAACATAACATAGGAAACATAAGTCTTTCCTAATAAAATATTTAGTATGGTCAAGTGGTCATGTAGAACTAAATGCAAAATTTTTGGAGATGCCTTATTTTATTATACCTAGTTTCAGGCAAATAATAATTTCACTACATTAATGAATCACAAGATACCTACCATCACTTAAAATTGGCAAAATTGCTTGCTAATTTATGATTGAGACAGTTTGTGTATTATTTGCTGAATGTACTTATTTGCAAACCCTAATTGTAATATCTCCTTTTAGAGTCAGCATAGCACTTGTACCCCCCTGATGTTGCTTGTGTTCTTAGGCGACGTTAGCCACCTACCATCAAGTCAAGTGGACCATCAGACTGCCTGCCATCTTTAATCAAATAAAACAATTTGAAGATATTTCTAAATGTATTAACATATTGATTCCAGATGTCCAGACCAATGCTTGAGGTGCTTGTAGCTCGAAACTCACTCAACAATGTAAGACTGGCTGTACTCAAAAGACATCATCAAGAATTGATGTCAAGATTAGAAAATATGAGTAATGTTTGAATTGAATCTTGGCATCAATTCTTGATGCAAACAAATTGAAAATAAACAAATTTTGGTTAAACAGTGAGTCTTTTTTTTTATGTCATATTAAATAAATATACATACATATTATACAATTAATACATAGATATGTAATTGGAATAAATACTTAATTATTCAAGTCGTTTTCATTGATGATTTCAAAGCCATCGGACGAATCAATACTCGATACTCTCTTTCTATTAGTAGGAGCTGAGGTATACATAATGTTGGCCATGGCCCCAGTCAAGTTCTGGAAGGCGCTGAAAGCTGCGTTACTCCATGTGTTTGTTGGTTCAATGATCTCGACTGTTGATTTTAATTGCTCTTTTTGATGTGCTGAAAATGAATATGCAATGTTTTATAGCTTTTACTTTATATATTGTCGTCAAACCAAAACCTATGTGCACTTTTTTGAGGGTCCAACATTTTGACCTTAGCAAATAGTAAGCCTTATCTATCGTATAAGAGAACTGCTAAGTGCTTATGAGCACTATTTGTTTAGAATGCTATGTGCAAAATTTACTCTATTATCAAAATAATAAATTTTAATTATTGAAAGACAAATAAGTTTATGTATAACAACTGTAAGTTTCAAGTAAAAGACTTTTTTTAAAATAAACTTTTATGTAATTTTTTTCAGGAAAACTTTTTTGTCAATATGTGAAAAGTATACTTTTTACACATAGCAGATTTTCGTTTGACTATATTTTAAATTTTCATATAGTTTAGTTTGTGTTAAAATAATACAATACATTCTATGTTAAGTTAAAATAAAGTTATAGTAAGCAATATTTTGTTCAATATTTTGTTTTCATACCTTGTATTATTTTTTAAATTATCTCAACAATGAAACGATGGGTTACCTATTCAAAATATTTTAATTAAAAATTGACATTTAGTCTAATAAATTATTTACAAGTATATATTTTCTTGTTTTATTAATGTACCTGTTGGTATGTATTCATCCTCACTAGAATCTGAAGTTTCAATGTCTTTATCGAGCATATTCATTTTCTCCATTGAAATATTTGTAACAAGGGAACTGCTATTGTCTGAACTGTCACTGACTTCATCAATTGGCACATCTTCGGGCTTCCAATAATCTGAAATTTGAACAGTGTTTATAATGTACATAAAACTAACTTTAGCCTACATGACGAGTTAGAAAACAAAGTCCTTACGCCAGGTTTGGGCGATATCTTAAAAGCAAGTACCAATCTAAAACAAATAGATAGCTGTGGCAAGGCACATTGCATTTCTCATTTGTAAACATTGGCCTGCCTGCTGCCCATAATTTCATAAGTTCATAAAATTATTTATAATTTTTTTTTAACAGTTCAATGCAGACTTTGGACGATTGGTTTAGGTGCTTGCCTTAACGCTCTAAATCGGGCGTCCTGGGTTCGCATTCCAGCAAGTCCAATTTTGGAAATGAACTATTCAAAGTTGCCTCTGGTGGAAAGAAGGGCACACTGTGTTTCGCAGTCATTTGGGCAGACCGTCTAACTAACCCCCTAAAAACCCCACCGTGAAATAACAGCATGTGTGTCGTTGTTTCAGTGGATAAGGAATGTCAGAGTTTATTACTTGTGCTATATCTTTAATCCTACTGTAGTCGGCCGCGCACTCGCAGCACCTGTGGCGTTGCTTTGTGCTATAGGCAACAATAGCTACCTGCCATCAAGTGGACAGCCTGTCTGTCAACCTTAGCATAAAAAATATCACATTATACAATGATATGTTCATATTTAGTTTCATTTCTAGTATATTTTGAATAGATTCTTTCTTGTGTTGTCTGATATCTTACCTAAACTTTGCTTATCATCTACTATTTGGTTGTTTTCTGGTTCTATGGACAAAATCCTTCTGTCTATATCAGAAACGTCAGGTATAAGCCCTTCATATTCATAATCAGATTCTGGAACAAACAAAAAAATTCCTTTTTTATTAAAGTATTAGGTGATTGTTTAAAAAAAATATATAATAAAAATACCTTACCTAATAATATATTTTATAAAATAATAAATAAAAATATAATACCCGACATTTTTTTTAGATCTATCTAGATATATTAATCCAGGTATCCTATATCTGTGTACGAAATTCTACTAGGATTTTATTGTAAAGATCTTATCTTCTTATAAAATTATAATATTCCTTATTATTATAACAGTTGGCTGCACACTTGCTTCCCTCATAATGTGCATGTTTTTATTGGCGACGGCAACCAACGATAGGTCATTAAGTGGACAGCCAGTCTACCTGCAAGCAGCTATAAGGGGCAAAAAACAAGATGTAATTTTTGAAGGGTCATAAATAAGCCATAATTACCAGCATTTTGCTGAATCTTCTTCAGTAGTTTTCCTATTTTTGGAGCTATTTTATGGAATAAACAGAGCACCATACAACTTGTATATAGAAGCAAATATCCTGTTATATATTTTCCTATGAAGAATACAATACCAAGGATAATGTTGACCAATAGGAAGGCCTGAAAGAAAAGTTATTATATTTGAGAAAGGTAAATAACAAACATTTAAAATTTGTTCTATAATTAAATTTCTTTTACTTGTTTTTAATGATTTTAAAATTATTAAAAATTATAGCCTCTGTGTTCTAATTTATAGTAGTCTTATTACTTTTTTTATAAATAATGGTTGTGTGACATAAAATATCAAACAATGAATTCTTTTTATTACTTGGTGAGTTCCTTGTGTGGGTACAATATTTTTTGTTATAAGCATAGGCTTATAACTAAAAAATTAATAAAAAGATTAGATTAGATTAAATTAATAATTAGGTTTATCCTACAAGTACACAAATAGTGTCAAAAACAAAGTAGGTACCAGGGACAGCACAATAAAGAGAAAAATGGAATCTAAGTAATTAGGTAGGTAGATAATTATTCCAAAATTTGAGATTTGGAATTTTTTACTATTTATGGATTTTCTTAGTTCTTAAGGTATTGACTTTTACATGGGTAATCTTGATTGTTTATTTTATGAAAGTTTGTATTTTAAGGGGTTTACTGATCTATATTGTATAAAAAAATATCCAATGAAAAACTCATTAATATCAATGAACAGTTAAATTACTTTTAATTACATACTTATGTAATTCAGAAATAATAGGTATATTGCATATTTATGTCTAATCACAGGCACAGATAAAATGAGTAAATGTGATATTAAAAAAAAAACTAAGTGTTCCAAGTAACTAAGTAGGCAAAAGAACACAGGATGCTGATACAAAGCCATAAATGTTTTTGAAGTATTTCTGAAGAACCTCACAAAGGTAGGAAGGTATTTAATACTGCAACTTATAAATACTTACTTTTGCATGATTTGTTTCCCTTAAGTACATGAATTCATAGAACTTTCTTTTAATCCAATTAAACATTTGAGTTGTGGCATTTTTTAATCTAGTAGCATCATGATCAGTTAATTTTTTCAGACATGTAGTCCTATGCTTATACTTTAACCAAGTTTCGAGTGCATCAAACGCAATAATAAAGAGACCAAAATAAAGTAGGATTTCAAATAAATTTATATTTTTAATAAGACATACACTGAAAATAATAAAGAACATTTTAATTTTAATCAATATTAAAGGTAAAAAAAAAACATTTTCATGAAATAAATAATTATCATACTCACATAAAAAGGATGTGCAAAAAGAATATAAAAATCAAAGACTGCCACATTCTTTTCCAAAATAAAATATCCTCAAGTATTCCCATAAAAATTGCTATTAAAAAAGGTGGCTGATTGCTTTTGCTTTCGTTTGTTTTTATCAGATTCCATTTTTTCTTTCGGAAATAAGCAAACATGTGTTTTATTGAATAAATTAGACTTAAATGTATGTAATTATAAAATCACTCGATGAACGAACACAACAAAGCAAGAAAATAAAAACAATACGACAGGCAGGTGCACAGTGCACGCACACGCACGACGCACACGCGTGCGTATACATAGAATACACAGAATACTAGAATTACTATTTAATACTATTATTCTTGACGGTACTATATACCGTCAAGAATAATTTTATTGAAGTTGCAATATTGTGTTTTCTTGAATGTAATTTACTTTATTAATATGATTACTCAAGAGTAATAATAAATACTTAGTATGAAAGTTGAAACTTCGGCTGGCATCACCGCAGAGTCCGCTCCTACAACCTAAACATATTCCATTTTAAATATGTATCTGTGGGTCTAGTGTGAGATGAGTGTGAGTTTATAATGCCCGCACTCGCTAGCGAGAGCGTAAAGTTTTTATATGAAAATTGTGACAACAATTTTCCATATAAATATTTTACGCTCTCGCTGCGACCGCGGGGCATTATAAACTCATACTAGAGCCACTGAGTAGTGATAGTATTCTTCTGCATTTGGCTGTGGCCTGTGATATTCGTGTCTCTGTCCAACTGTGTGTGGCGGTGTCACTTTCTGTATATATAAATAAAGTACTTTGTGGGTGTCACGGTGTCATTGTTCATTCATTCATTTCATTCTTCTTGTCTTGTGTACAATACAATACAATGTGTACAAAGTAATTCTTGTTTTTGTGAATTTCCATTTACATTACAGTTATGTAAAATTTAAGAAAAACTGTCACCTAAGTGTAGTGCACATTTAATCGTTGCTGTTTTCATCTTTTACAAGATTTGTATTGTGCTTATTACCATGACGTCACATATTTACGAAAAAGGTCCAAATCGAGAAGGAGCCCGCCCCTACAAGTGCCGTGATTATGCATCAAGAATCTCTTTAAATTTGAATAATTTTAAAAGAGATGGCAGATTTTGTGATATAGATCTAATTTCAGGAAGTACAAAAGTAAAGGTAATACTTTTTACTTTGGAATGAATTGAATTAGGATTCAGCTTTAATAGAACTACATATTACATGGGACTCGCTTTTTTATACATGTTATAAAGTTCACTACTATATACTAACCAAAGAGTTTTTATTTCATTGCTCTACTTTGAATGTTGTGTATTTTACCATAATATTAAACTAATTTAAAGTGTATTTTTAGGCACACCGTGTGGTGCTTGCTGCTAGCTGTGCTTATTTTGATGCAATGTTTAGTGCTGGTTTGGAGGAAAGCCAGAAAGGTCATGTTTCCTTACCTAGTGTGCCTCCTGATATTCTTCCAATGATTATAGACTTTATTTACACAGGTATGAATAAATAAATAATAACTTATATAATAATAATCTTAATAGTCCCAAAATAATGAACCAATGGTCCTAAAACAAAATGAGTAAATGATCTTTTGTGATAGGACTATTTACAGATGAAATTTAATTTAATCTATGTAATTCTAGATGTATTTTTACATGTCAAAATCTTAAAAAAACAGTAATTTTCATGTAATGTGTGACACCCCACAGTATTCAGTAACTAAATATTTAATATGTAGTGCAAGTGAAACTGCTCTAAAAAAGAATAGTTTCTGTTTTAACAGCCCTATACCTACCATTGTAGTGATTGTAGTAAGCAATAAATGATAAGATAAAAAATTAAATTATACAAGTAGACAACAAGGCTATTATCAAAATTTTTGAAATATGATACCTCCTGTAAATTTTTACATCAACACTATAAACTAGCAATATTAGTTTTCTATAAATTTTTCATTTCATGTAATTAAATAAATAAAATCCTTAAATTATGTACTTTTTATACAAGCTTACAAAATATTCAAAAAATATTTTTATAATGAAAACACAGTATTTTTCTAAAAGAGGTTTTAAAAGTTAGGATTTACTTATAATCGGGTGGTCTGAATATGAGTTGTGCTTCTTTTGACAGTTACCAAAGTTTCAGTCATTTTTTGGATGTGCAGTTGTTATTTGACAGTCGTTTTCGTTTGGAGTGTGTGGAGTTACAAGACTATGAAGAAAAATAAAAATTAATTTTAAGAAAAAATGTTTTGTATCTGTTAGGTCGGAAACTTTTCAGACCACCCACGTATCTATAAATATATTTATTCAAGGTAATAAATTATGAGGCTTAATTACTAGACAATAGTCATAATGATGTAGCCTTAATACTATAGGTTAATTATGGTTTAACTCTTCAGTTATTTACAATTTTACTTTGAACAGGAGAGATAATTATAGACAAAGCAACAGTACAACACTTACTCATAGCCGCTGATATGCTACAACTTAGGGAACTTGTCACTGGCTGTGGTGAATATCTGAGGAGAGAATTGCATCCTTCTAATGTTCTCGGAATATTTAGGTAATAAACAAATTTTGCATTTTACATTAAAAACAAATATTTGCATGGCCTTGTTGGGTAAACATACTTTTTACTGATGTATGTACTATCGTACTATTAACTTATATATATTTAATTTTTAAAATCCTGTAAACATATTTTTGCGCAAATAAAGATTTACTAAATAAGATATAATTTATATGATATAATAATATAAGATTTACAAAACTCAGTTCCTAAGTTGAAAACAATGTTTAGTTAAAATGTCAGACTGAATGAGTAATGTCTGGTTTAAATTTGTATATTTGAACAAATATAAAAAAATAAAGACTGACGAAGACATGACCTTATAAGGAATTTTCAAGTTAAAGGAGCAAGGTTTTTATGTATAATTTGCAGAAAAAAATCCATGCAAAGCTGGAGGTGGCCTGCCAGTTACTAATATCAAGATCTCAAAACCCATTCTTTTGCCAGTTATTATTACAACTTAAATTTTTCAAATTAGGTTTGCAGAGGCTCACAATTGTACCGAATTAGCTCAAGAAGCGTTGGACCATGCACAAGTCAATTGGAATATTGTAGCAACTGGTGATGAATTGTTGGATTTACCGTTACCTCAATTGATTACTTTAATTTCATCTGAACAGCTCAAAGTGGAAAGTGAAGCACAGGTAAGAACCAATAAATATTTTTGGTCGATTTTAAAATTATCAATTTAATTTTACGATTAAATTGTTTTGTAGGTCTTATATCCAGCTTTAAGGTGGCTAGAACATGATCCAACAAGCAGAAGACGACACTGTTTCGAAGTTTTAACACATATACGATTGCCACTTATTTCACCACAAGTATTAGAAGAAGCTATAAAAAATGTTCAAGATCCATCCATAGTGGTAGCTTTAAAAACAGCTAGAGTCGACATGGTATGTTTATCCTACTATTATTATAAATGCAAAAGTTTTTGAGAATAGATGGATTTATGTATGGATGTTTGTTACTCTTTCACATGAAAAGTACTAAACGGACTTGGATGAAATTTGGCACACAGATAGGTTATTACCTGGATTAACATTGGGATACTTTTTAACTTGTTAAAAAATTTTGTTGTAAGAAAAATGTTAGGTTCTCGAGAGATCGTTTAAAAATATAACATATTGCGCCACTGTTGCCTTCGCCGCCACAAAGATGTCAGACGTTATATTAATCATATTGATTTTCTTTTTCGACGCGGACGAAGTCGCGGTCTCCAGCTAGTTATCCATAAAAACCATTAAAATAACGTGAACGCCAAGTAACTTCTTTTAGAGGGTGATGGTCAACAAGTGTTGTAAGAATACTGAATTGTAGAAGAGCGGTCGCGGTGCTCTGGTGTCTTTGTCCGCGGAGCCGCGTGCTCGGGCGCGTCGCGTACTGCTAGTGGCGGGCGGATCGCGCCACGACACGGCGGCACATCCCCCGCTCTCCACGGACAACATACTCAGCTCAGTACTCAAGTTTGACCTGCACAAAAGGTAATTTACACGAAACCACAACGACCACACTTCATTCATTCAGCTGCATCATAGGTACTCTTCAGCTTCTGTGGTATTTCCACGACATGGTAACCTTGACATGATGGTGCAACATCCAGTAGAGCGCGGGATACCCAACTCCTCACCAACTTACAGGAGATATAGCGTGTTTGGGCTCATCACAATTGTCTCAATATAATGTCGTTGGTTAAATTATAACCAACGACATTATTATTACTACTATTTATTGATTATTGATACTTGTTTATTGATTTGGATAATACACTTCCCTCTTGCTTATAGCCTTAAACAATATTATTCATTGGAAAGTGTCTGTCTGTGAAATTGAGTATCCAATTAGATTGAGGTCCAGGAATAGGTGGCTTTTCATACACAGAGAAACAACACTATTAGAGTCAATCTTTAGGCAGTATTGTTTATAATATTATTACTATATATTTTTTCTTGGTTTGACTTTTCAGAGAGTGGGAGGAGCTCGCGCCAATGGGTATAGCGCGTATACAGCCCGGCGTAGCGACGCTCGGCGGTCGAGTGTACGCAGTCGGCGGTGAACAGGGTAGCCAAATATTAGCCAACGGAGAAGTGTATGATCCACAGGTAAAATCGCCATGGATTTTCGTTTTACCATGAGGTTAGTTCCGTGCTGGTTGTGGCTTGGTTGTGGTTGATTTATTTATTTTTATGTAACTTTTTAAAATAGAACATTTAAAACCTCAACATTTTTCCTATTCGTTTCAAGTGAAATGGTACATATTTAAATAAAGAAACAAGTGTATTTTGTGAATTTTAGAGTGATAAGTGGACGAACATAGCGCCGATGAAGGAGGCGCGATGCGAGTTCGGGATGACAGGGTGGAACGGGAACCTGTACGCGTTCGGGGGCTGGGTGGGGTCTGACATGGGCTCCTCGGTGGAGGTGTACGAGCCGGCAGCCGACGAGTGGACCCTCGTGGGACACATGCCCGAGCCGCGGTTCGGGATGGGCGTTGTGCACTTTGAAGGTAACCTTCTCTCTTTTATATCGACTTATTAACTACTCGCTAAGAATGTAGCTTTTTATAGGTGAAAGAGTTTTTAAAATCGGTGCAGTAGTTTTTGAGTTTATTCATTAGAAACAAAAATACAAATTTATCTTCTTTCTTTATAATATTAGTATATACGGCCCGCCCAGTCTATGACTTTGGAAACCAATGTACCCTACCTTGCCTACTTATCTATTTAATTATCTTTTTTTCTTATGTTATGGTCGGTAGACAGGCTTACGGTCCACTTGATAGTAGGTGGATACCGTCGCCTGAGATAAGTACCGCCACAGGTGCTGCAATGCGTTGCCGATCATAGGATAAGGGATTAGGAAAGGATATTGTAATAGACTCTGGCATCCATCACTCATTCACCGAAACATAACAGCACACATGCTGTTTTTAGGGCTTTTATCATACTACCGGTTTGCGAGCGACTTCGGGGCGGAGCGGGCGCGGCGAATACCTTGCGGACGCGTAAAGAACACGCCACGCATGCATCTTAACCACTCATCCAAGGCGCTCGACAAAGTTTGCCAAAGTCAAAGTTTATTTATTTATTTATTAAGGCAAAAACAGTCACACGCAACTTATTTTACAAAAAATAGAAACAATAAGACCTATATTATCATAGATTAATACAAACATTTACAAGCGGTGGTACATATTGACACTTCAAAGGAATACGACAAAAGAATACATGGATTAATACCAATATTTACAATCGATGGTACAAATGGCCACTCAAAATAATACAACAAAATAGTGTTAAGTGTTACGAGTAGATACAAATTAAAAACGTAATAGCAAATCTTCCAAGCTCTTCCTGAACTTCGCTATAAGAATGGAAAATATGTCTAAATCCAAAAAGGCATTCTTTGCGTAGTTAGTGCGAAAAGGAGGGATATAAAAGGTACCCTCAAACGTGATGAGGGAGAATACGGAACTCCAAATAGTAGTTTTCCTAAGAGGGGCGCAGAGTTAATATGATTATGAAGAATCCTGAACATAAACATATAATCCAGAAATTTACGTTTGTTGTGTAAAGAGTACATATTGAGTCCAGTCAGTCTCTCCATATAATTGTAGGTGTTGCCCGCCTTAAAGTCTAATGATTTTAAGAATTTACCCTGCAATCTCTCTATTCTGTCTATATGAACAGCATAATAAGGACTCCAAACTACACTTCCGAATTCTAAGAGGTTACGAACGAAGTATTATAAAGTGTCGTATGGGTTTTGACTCTAGTAAAAGGTTCCCTACGCGCAAGATTAAGCCATGTTGTTTAAAGGCCTTCGTTACAATATGATCAATATGTATGTTAAATTGCAATTTGGAGTCCAACATAATGCCCAGGTCACGAATATGGGAAATTCTAGATAACTTTTTATCGGCAATTTCATATCCATAAATGATGGGATAGCGCTTTTGAGTGAATGTTATGACATTGCATTTATCTATGTTTAAGATCAACTGATTATCGTGACAAAATTTTTCAATTTTGATCAAATCACGCTGCAAATCCTCACAGTCCCTGAGACATGTTACAACTTTATATATTTTAGTGTCATCTGCATACAGCAGATGAAAGGTGTTTTTAAAACATTGGCAGTTAATGTGATTATTTTTAATTGCGCTCCAGGTCTGATCTACGTGGTGGGCGGTTGCACGCACACGTGGCGTCACACGAAGGACCTGCTGTGCTACCAGCCGTCAACGCACAAGTGGCACAAGCTAGCGCCCATGCGACGCGCCCGCTCCCAGGCGGCTGCCGTCGTACTGGACAACTACCTGTACGTGATCGGCGGAAACGCCCCGAGGCGCGGCGTGCTCACCTCGGTCGAGCGGTACAGCTTTGACGATGTACGTACCCACTGCATCAATGATTTCTTCATTTTGATGTAAACATGCTGCTGTCATATTAACGCGTGCGTCACGAGGCGCCCGTCACCTACCCACCCCCCGCGACCGCTTTAGAGAGGCTGCCAGCAGTCGGGCGACTGGTGACGTCACGCATGTTTTGAATCTTTAGTTAAAATTTATTTTTCTGCATCTTAAATATTATCTGATTCTAATAGCGAGTTTGAGAATGATTTGTTATGTTTATTGATTTATGATGAAGATATTGGGTTCATTAAATTGGTGTATAACTTGAAGTTGATTCGGACGGATGTCGTTTGTAGGATAGGTGGGAGGAGGTGGCGAGCCTGATGGAGGCGCGGGCGGGATGCGCGGCGGGCGCGGCAGAGGGCGTGCTGGTGGCGGCGGGCGGCGACAGCGAGAGCGGAGGCGAGCGAGCCTTCTACCGCGCGCGCACCTCTCTGCGCTCCGTCGAAGTGTACGAGCCGCGCGCCGACGTCTGGCGACCCGCACCCGACCTCCCGCACTCGCGCGCCGAAGCCGGCGCCGCCCTCCTCTGACCCCCGACCATAGTGAGCCTATAGACAAACTTACACTTACTTTAGCTTACACAAAGGAACATAATCAAAACTAAATATTTATTCATCAAATAGATTTCTCCAAAAAAATTCTATTGTCACATAATGAGGGTTTTGGAATAAAGAAGCCAAGATGATGATCCTGAGAAGATACCCAGACCGAAACTTAGGATACTATACCTTTTGTCATGTTTAAAATAATAAATATAACAATTAAAATTATTTCAATTAATTACACACAAAATCAAAGACTGAGAGTTGCTGAGAGGTTTCACAACACGATCCAAGCCGGTCTCTTGATACACTTTGGCTGAAAGTCTTCACACCTTTTTCACATAAATGAAGCTTTGTGATAAGACGCCCCCCACCAAACCATAACTGCCGCAGGAATGATGACCACGTTTTACCTTTCCTACCACTAGGGCAGCTTCTTTAGAACTGTGAGCGTATACTTTGTCATTTTGCTTCTTGTAGTCTTCAATCATGAAACTTTTTTTCATCAGTATAGAGTATATTTCTGTGTCTCACCTGCTTATCGGGACAGAAGGCGTTTTGATCAATCTCTCTTTTTCTGTAGGGATTGATTTAGGGTATGTCCGTATATCGACGATAAGCACCGAGCTTCAGTTTTAATAATATACGCGACAAAATCCTAGCAGGAATCTTAATTTCTCGCGATAAGATTTTTTGTTTCTTTATGGGGTTCCGGCGAATTCTGGCTTTAACAGCATTAACAGCCTTCGTAGAACAGCACGCGACCGCCCCGATCTTTTATGATCATCGCCAGAGGAAGTGTGTCGATAGTACGATATACGAACATACGGCTGATACCAATCTTTTGAAGTGTCTTGAATATGACCGACGACTCTATACCCATTTTGTGTAAGGCAATCACTGCAATCCTATTTTCTTTAACACCCCATTCCTTATTGTAATTTGATAATAAACACGGGAAAAATATGTGAAGTGGAAGTGTGAGCTTCAGTGGAAGGAAGTGATACAACATTATTAGTGGAAAAAATATTTATTGTTTTTCGAAGTATTCTCCTTGAAACTTGACACATTTTTCCATTCGATGGAACCAATTATTAAAGCATTCATTCCATTCTGAAGTTGGGGTATTCAAAATGGCCGTTTTGTAGGCGTCTACAGCTTCTTCGGGTGACGAAAATCGTTGACCACGCAATTGGTTCTTAATTTTGGGGAAAGTATAAAAATCATTCGGGCTTAGGTCAAGGTTGTACGGTGGATGGTTTTCTGAACTTTGAAGTTTTTATGTATTTTAGATTGGGGACTACAGAGTCAGCAGGATAGTTGTCTACTAGGAGAAGAATTTTGTTTCCTCCAGATTTCAATTCTGCATCCCAGTTTCGCAGCCATTTTTCAAAAATAAGCAATGTCATCCAGGATCTAGTGTTGTTTTCATATGTTACAGGCAACGAGTGTACGTTCTTAGAGCAACGCGGTTTTTTAGCTTTTCCTATTACTAAAAGTTTTTTTACACGATCCAGTCATGTTCCCAGCAACCAAAACTGTAATTCTGGTTTTAGACAACTTCCCACCCTTGCATTGCTCACCTTTGAATTGAAGTGTTTTGTCAGGGGTTAAATTAAAAAACAATCCGGTTTCATCCGCATTAAAGATCTCCTTCGCACAGTGCAGGCCACTTATGAGAGAGCCACTCTTCAATCACACCTTTAGGAACGCCAGCCGCTTCACCACAAACTTTTCCAGCCACAATATTATGACGAGCACGGAAACGTTGTACCCGAAATGACGAGCACTCGAAATCTTTCTTCCCCATAAGTCGTTGGCTGTTTGTTGCAGGATCGGACCACTTATTGGGACGTTGTTTGCCCTCTGATGTTTAAACCATGTTAATAAAGCCTCTTCTATAACTATGTTTAGATGTCCTCGATCGTTTAATTTTCAAAGAATTGTTCTCGAAAAGAGCTTTTATTTTATCTCTATTCTTCCAAATCGTTGATATTGTAGAGTGTGAGACTCCACATTCCTTTGCAATTTCATTGTCTGCCTCGCCATTTTGTAATCTCCGTATATTGTGTGATTTTTCTTCAATATTAAACACTTTCCTCTTTTTTACGACATGGTAAAGCGAAAACACAAGCGATGGGGTGGGAGAAAGTGCGTAGGAAATAATAAGTCAAAACATTCCTTCATAGATTAGAATAAGTTAGAAAATTGTTCGTATTGTACATGGTACATGGGCTCAAATCATCCCCGGTGACTTGAGGATTGATTACATTAGGCACTAGTGTTTTCTTCAAAATGACATGTTTTTCAGAATACTTTCAGCATTGCCAGTTCTAAAGTTTTTATCACAATATCGGGAGATATGACGCTAACCATTAGAGCTGAAACTGCTTCTCTTGCCGGTCCGTGGAGACAATTCCTCAGTCCTGGTGGGTACTACTTCGGCCTGAACCCGCACACCTCGGTGGACACTTCATAAGCCTGCTTAAATTGGAGCCAGTCCAAAGGGTAACTTGGCAGGTCTCTGGGAGTACATAATCAGCTAAGCAGGTTTTTCTCAATTCTATGATTAGGGTTTTGAAGAGCACTCGCGAGCATTTGAACCGTTCCAGAGGTGCCGGGATCGACGGCCGCCGGCGGTTTCAGGTTCACGCTGGCTTCGTTCTAACCACTTCTCCACTTCACTGTGTTTGTCGGTGTACGCATCTTCTTGTGGATTGTATCTCTCTCCAAGTTGGCCAAGTTGGCCAAATCAGACTAGAGTTTTAGGTGTTTCCTTCGAGCCAGCACAGACAATGATGAGGACTTATCCGCGTTAGCGAAGCGAGCGTACTTTGCTGGGGGTGTTCAGACTTTACGCTACTACCCGATGTTTGAATCGCAGGGATAACAATCTGCGTTTCTCCATCACTTGGCTGAGAAAGTGCTGGTAGCTGGATTTGTCTATCTTGAGCGCGCGTAGTGCTGCGAGTTTTCACCATACTTTTCGACGTGTGGAACGTGTGCACGAACACGGAAAACCTTTATATAATTGAATAATTTCAATTAATATAACGCGTTCGGATACGATTTCATCCATAATGAGCGCACGCACGGCCATCCTTCTTGGAGTTCCAAACACGACTAGTCATAGTTTGTTGGGTCCAACCGTCCACACGTACGTACGTACGGATTTGGTACGGAGAAACCAAATCCGACGTGCAAACCAGCGGACCGCGGCGGACTCGATTAATAATGTGTTAATACTTAGTGCAGTAAGTAATCTATTGATTCCATCGTTATTTTTTATATTTTTTAGTCATGTGCGGTCCGCGTGGTGAGGATGGTGCTCCGACAATTCCGATTACCAACATAACTTCCCATTAAAAATAGTTTAGTGATTATGACGTTATAATATTAATTCCAAATGGTGTGTATTATAAGCATTTTTATCGTAAACAGTTTACCGCTTTCAACGTAATGAGTCCGATGTTCGCTAAATATTAGCAATGAATTCTCTTATGGCAACATTCGAATAGCGAATTAAAAATATTGTATCGTGTACAAAATAAATGAAGATCCTCTTTACGCCATTTCTTCTAAATCTAATATGATCGTGGTTTAATTAAAGTGTAAAGAGTCCTCTCAAAACTAAGTTGAAAAATATGATTTTTAATTGACTTCCATTCAATTATGGACCAATTTCCCCAAAGCCATCCCTGTCATGAGCTCTAATTTAAATATTAAGTATTACTAGCGTCAAGTGTAACAAATAATTAAATTTTTCCATTTTCCATTTACGTTAGAATAAGCGAGATCCGAAGCCAATGCGATCGATTTTCAATGATAACAGTGTAGACATTCTCCGGAATGTTACGTATTTCAGTAGACACTTGTCTTTGCAATATTTTACAGCACATTACCTATAGATATTTGCTTTAAAAAATATAATTCGACAAAAAACATTCTGAGGATTCCGCTAATTCTACAGTACTCACAAATGTCTAATGATATACGATCTATGTGCTAACCTAACCTATATTATAATTATAATTTTAACTCGTTACAGACTGATTTTTAACTGAAATGTTTAGTTGAAGTTAGTATGTGTTATGTTAACTCGAGAATCGTGTGTTTCACTTGCGTGTTTAAGATGTCAAGAAATCTCAAAGGTTTACCTTAATGTTTTTAATTTTTATGTTAAGCTCTATCACACTTCTGCCGCTCTTTAAATGAATGCACTCAGACTTTAAAGCTTTGTTCGGACTACTTTAGTAATTTAGTATAGTGGCGAGTAAATTGTCCACATTTACAACTTTCAAATCCCTCTCCGAAGTTGAGACATACAAATTACAATTACCTTGGTATGTCACAGTCGTTGGGTATTAAAATCACCTTAGCGTTTATATTATTCGCTTGAAGAATCAGTATATTTCTGAGTGCATTTTAATAACCTAAAATCGATTTTAAATGGGTTTGTATAAGGCGCAAATTGTTGCATTTGAAATATTAAAATATATGAGAATTATTTGTGACAAACGTAGTCTAGCTAATAATGAATAAGCGAAAATGTATAAGTTACGAGTTTAACAAAGCTTGTTTTGTCTTAGATTATCCACATGTTTATATACTTTTTATATAATATGTATTTAATTTACTCGTGTATAAGACTTTTTATCTATATCAGCTAAGTTCTCACTGTACTTCCATAAAATTCTAAAGAATTTTGCTTTTTTTATTGAAAAACAAATGTCTTTGTGTATGTATAGCGTTTGACTGATTGTAATGTAAGGTCAGTGTCACATTTTTCAAAACGAATCCAATAGTTGATTCAACGACGCGACACAGCTATTTATATTAGAAAAATTTGATGCAACGTGGCACTGGCCTGACATCAGTCATAGGCAGCATTTTTCTAAATAATAAGTACATATTAATGGGTGATATTAAGTGAATAGTTTAGATTTTAATATAATAGACGTGTAATAAATATTTTTACAGTTACATTTTGAGTGTTTCATTTAAGTGGTTGGAAATTTGGCGTCCGAGAGGTTTTGAAGTTGTTCCGCCAAGTAGAGCCGTCCTATAAGGCCTTCGAAGAGAGACGCGGGTCGGTCCGGCCGATGTGATTCAGTTCCCGGTCGTTCCACGATACACCAATCCATGAAGCAGCAAGCGCGGTGCAGGTGAACTGCTTCCTGCCATTTTGTTGGTTTATACATATGTTTGTGGAAAACATCAATCAAAACATGTTTCGAAAACATTTACTGTCACAATGGCTTCAAAAGATGTGATTTCCATTATAGAAATTTTAGATTTATTCTTGAAAAGAAATAGATTTCCAATGAGACCCTATTTACTGCCTCAAAATTTTAATCAAGAATTAAAAAATAGAAGATTGATTTGACATAAGGAATTTTGTGAAACGTGTAATGACACTAACAGAATATTGTTTATATCGCTATAAAAATCTTCATAAATGGACAAACCAAACCTTGGTGGCCTGGTACAGCTGTATAAAGGCATACGCATTTCCGCTGACTCCGTGACAGAGGCTGTATCCTTTTGAGCACAATCCGCGATTCCAAATAACCTCTCCACATTGCAACGCAACTTTTAAGTACTTTTCATCTTCAAAAACCTGAAATTCACAACAGAATAATAATAAAATAAAATAAAAATGCCTTTTATTTCTTGCGAAAGTTAAATTCATGTGACTGTTAGTAATCCTATATTATAAGGTAAATTTATGAGTTAGTATGCTTTTTTTAGTAGTGTTAAAAAAATTAAAATTTAACTTCTGCAAGAACCCCTCCGCAGGTAAAGGCCAGAGGTCTAAACCAGAGCGAACTTGGACATTGACGAGATTCGAACCCGGGACCGGGACCCCTGAAACGGAGAGTTAAGGCAAGCAACGTAACCACTCATTCAAGGGGCTAGTCCAATTACAATATTAGTAAATATAGATTTTACTAATTCAAGTTATGTAGTTCTATTTGTAATTAGTCTACGTATAAGTGTAGAGCTTGCAGAATGAATAGTCGAACTATTAAGAGAACATACTTGGCTGGCCAAGAGGCATAGTGGGACGAATCCCGGCGCTCCGTGACACCACTGCACCAATCTGTCACCAGAACTGCTGCCGAGGGACGACGGGAAGTTGCCACTCTTGAACTGCTTGGCGAGCAGCCAGTCCAGCGTCGGTTTGATGGAACTACGCATTTCACTTGTTGGAATATATTCCCGAGCCTGGAATTTATGGGAGAACTCTAACAGTTTAGGAATACCTTGACACTTCTTTAGCCTTTAGGACACCCTGACGACGTCTTTTAAACGAGCTGACGACTCGTTGAACGCGATCAGGGCGCTCAGCAAACGTAAGGCAGACGGCATTTTGAAGGAGCGGAACACTTCGACTGTGACGTCATTTGACCTATTCGAGATCGTCGCACCACAAATCACTACTAGTTTCATCATCTAGGTAAAGTGACGTCACACGCTGGATCGCCCAATGTAACCAAATAATTATTCTTACAAGCGCAACTTTAAAGTAACATAACGAAAAAACGTGAATAAGCAAAATTCAGTTTCTGGTTCATATCATGGTTAACATCAGCCCGTGTCTCACCACCGCTGCATATAGACCTCCCCCTAGGGCTCGTGTCACTACGCATACGGAATCCCGCGAAGCCTTTCCAATTTGTGGCCTCTATTTGAAAACTCGTCTACCCCCGCTATCCACTACCACTTCAGCTTGCTTTTTCGACTTCTTTTGGTTATTTCGATAACTTTGGTCCTTCGTATTTCAAAATTTCTTATCCTATCCACTAAAGAAACTCCGAGCATAGCCCGCTCCTTAGCACGCTGAGCAACTCTGAACTTCTGGACCAGTTCTGTCGTGAGATTCAAGAAGTATTATCATAGTCATAAGAATCCATTGCAATAACATACATAAAAATAAGGAGAAAATTTTAGTATCGACACTTACCTGCAAGAGCATATACAAAATTCCGGCCATACCATGGGCAGCTCCCAAATATATTTTATCGTGCCATTGCCACAAAAGTGGACTTTCAGATTTCATTTGGGTGGCAAATTGTTTACCAGACTTTATAATTGAATTAATTACCTGAAATAAACCAGCATAAGGCTCATTTTTACATTTTTCTTCTACTGACCCTGTTTCATATTAGTTTGTAAGCCATATGTATTTAAATAAAGGATGATGATTATTCAGACTTGTTTTATTGTTCCTTGCTCCTTACAAACTGTGTGTCCACAGATTTTTTAATATTGACTTACGTCAAGTAGTATAGCACAGACCCTGTTCCACAATCTTTGTTTTCGATCTTTATTATTATCATCAGCTATATTTATTTAAACCGTTAGAAAACTTTTCTTCCTCGATGGTTACCTACCAGTTTCCATTAGCATACTAATTCAAATTTGTCATGAACGAAACCACTAGTGATCAACTTTTATAAAAATACTTTAGAAATATTTTAAAATCATAGAAGCATGTTTTTTTCAATTCATCAGTAGCACGTTAATTCTTAAGTCTTCTTAAGAAACCATCTGCTGGTGTCAGTTTGCATTATTTTACAGAAAATCACCATTATCCCATTATCCCTTATGCATCTCTCATGCTTGTGTATCTAGTACATATCTACCTATTAACAAGTAGACTTATCGACAGCGTGCCTACCTCTCTGTACCTTTAAAATAAGTGCTACAACATAAAATGTATTTCATTTTTTTCTAGCCATGAAAAATATTTGAAGATTAGTAAAGTCGCATTTGATACTGGCCTATCAAACTTATATTCACACATGTATGAAAGTCTAGGAAGCACCAACCATTTCAATGTGATTTGCAGGAATGACATCTCTGTTGATATGCTTGTTTACAAACAATAATGCACATAAATAGCCTGCTTTCCCATATAAAATCTCATCCGGAGATTCATTTATTAAAACTGATAAGGACATTAACCTTAAATAAAAGAAAATCTGAATTTAATTAAAGCAATAAAATAAACATAACATTTTATAAACAAAATGGTATTGACTAGTTTTAAGACATCCTGCCTGAGATATTTTTTCCCATGAATTTATTTCAGTTCATAGGCATAGGACCACTCACTAATAACTAATAATGCTCTTAATTTTAAACACAATATTATAATTTAAAATACAGCATAGAAATTTAATTTACTTAGTGGTAATAATAAGACTTGGTAATTTACTATATTTATAAACACACCAAGTAGGTATAATTTTTACCGTTGTGCTAAGGATTTGTAGTCAGGTAAAGAATCTGGTCGTTTTGTGTCCAACTTATTTGATATAACTGTTGCCAAGGCAAGAGGGCCAGCATCGCCACATAAAAAACTGATTCTACGACCTCTCAAGCTATTTATGTTAACATATGGTAGTGCAGACTGCAAAAGAAGAAAAAACCATTAAATCTCATTGCCTCTTACATTAAATTATAACTTCAAGCCATTCCTGTCTAATATGAAAGAAAGTTAAAGAAATTCATTTGAATGCAATCCTTATTGAAGAAAAATTTTAGGTGGTGACCACTGACCAATACAGACATCAATTATAACTTATAACAATGTTTTGCACACAAACAGAGCAAATCCATGGTATGAAGCATAATGCATGCTTCATCCATAGATTCATTCATCATTATTTATACAAATATTATAAAGAGGTAAAGTTTATATGTATGAGGTATTCTTTCACCAATTCACCAGGCAAAGGTAATGTCAGGTGTCATAAATTGCTAACACGGAATATTTTCAACAATTACTGTTGTATGTGCTTTGCCATTTTAGACAAATTACACAAAAACTAGGTGTAAGTATTATTGGAAAATATGTTGACATGTTTCCGTCATCGAAAGTAACACATAGTTGTTTGTGTTTTTAGCTAGTCATTTAGCTGTAGTATCCACCCCCTTATTGAAAACAATGAATGAAAGAAAAACGGTCTCACTATTCCAGTTGATTTGTACCATCGGTCTACTGGAAAAAAAAGTCTTACTAGTTTGGTGAACCAGACGGTTAACCGGATTACAGGGAATGGACCAAATAATGGCATGTGTGCTTCGGTGAGTGAGTAAGGAATGCCAGAGCCCATTTCCCTATCCCTTCCTAATCCCCACCCTTAATCCTACTATGGTCAGCAGTGTACTTGCAGCACTTGTAGTGTTGCTTGTGTTATAAACATCAATATTATTTTTTTTAATTTTTTTTTTAATTTGCATCATGCAATCAGTCGAAGGACTATGAGTAGATTTGTTAAAGGTGTTTTAGGATGGGAAAAGCCGATTCCCGTCAATAAAAATGAAGTATATTAAGAAATTCAGCCAAATGCAAACCTTTAAGATTTCGTGGCAATTAGTTTTTCCTAAGGAGCATATAAAATAATACAACGCTAGTCCAGCTGATCCTGTATACACTGTGCTTTCGTGGAAAATATCATTTTTCATCTTTGTAATCAGATAATTTAATTTAACTGTTCTGAAGTCCTGCAGTTTGGCTTCAAACATCTCCGACAACTAAAACAGTACCAAAATATAAATAGGTACGTGAATAATATTTAAGAATATAAACTGTATGAAATACTTCACAATTAAAACAATATTACCCCATCTTTGGCAGAATTTAAATAAATATTAGTATCACTTGAAGAATGATCATCATAATGGTTCACAAACGATACTTGGGAAGACATTTGAAGATATTTAAATAATGAGAGTAAACCAAAAACTATTTTTATTGTAATAACTCAATGAAATGAAATGATTTTGAATGATTACTAAGCAGGTGAGATTCTGTGATCAGTGTTACAAAATATACGTCGAGATTGATAACCAATTATTGCATTTTCTCAGATTATTCGTTAATTTATTTTATACAGGTACATACACACATTCATGTTAAACAAAAACAAGGGAACAAAAACTAATTCGGCGCGCGGCGCGTAGAGTATAAAAAAGAGAAGCAAATTAAGAGAATGTCAATGTCAATTTAAATTGTAATTTTTGGTTCATTGTAGATTTCAATGTACTGCTCTGTGCTTTGTGACATTTATTGTAAATGTGCATTTTATTCTCTGACCTAGGAACAATATGGACCGGACATATCTACAGAAAGAACCGGCGTGCATACCTACTAAAATTTAGTACATAAGATGGCTACCTTTCAGAGATGTACCTACTGATGTCGATCGAATATCGATATTTTGTGTACAGTCTATATATAATATCAATTTGTACATAAAGTTAAGAAAAAATATGTAAAGATTATTCTACGTTTTATTAATGAGTTAAGATTTTTATTGCTTACCATGGACTCTTATGTGCAAAAATGTATATTTCTTTCAGTTGTCGGTCTATTACAATAAAATAAAAAGTTTTATTAACCTAACTAGCAATGACGACATAATAACAAATAGCCCGCAAAAAGAAAACTATTATGACCTAAACTTAATATATTTTTTTGTAATAAAGGTGCATTTTCGTTTAAGTAGTTTAAACTTCTGTAGTGTTATCGACAACATTATCGACACGAACGCTGTTAATCACTACACGTTTCCATAAGACCTATAAGTGTAAGGGAGAGCGCCTGTACTCTGTTCTTCTTACATGTTTTATTGCCGCGCCTGCAGGGCCTGCAGCGAGTTTTATATATTATATAATGTAATATACAGCATATATTACAGTCAACACAAAACCGCCTTTTATGGCTAATAAAATGTTAACTTTATTGCAAGATGCATGTGAACATGTTACGGCAGAAGATTGGAAGAAAGTAATTAACAAGTCGAGAAAAATTATAGAAAACGATTAGGAAGGCGATTTTCGCTTTGATAACATTCATGACCAAGAATTAATTATCAATCTACAGGACTGTTCCAGCGACTTCGAATCCGATTATGGCGACGACGATGATTTCGGTTAAAAGCCATTATATTAATGGCACCTACGTTTATACGTTTATACGTGTGGCATTATTGCAACATCTTAATCCTCCTGTTTTATATTATTAAAAAAATTATGTATAGTTATTTATAAATGCACTACTTTTTATTTTTTTTTATCAATGACAATATTGTATGACATCTGTCACAGATATCAAGCTATGTATTACGAACTATAGGAAATAACGCTAGGAAGATCTATATACAATTTTATCTTCCACTTATTTATTTGCTTGTTTTATTGATTTAGGAGATGAATAAATGAAAGCAGTGGATTAAACGAAAAACTTATTATTGTAAACACATTACAAATTCCAATGAACAAACTACGTACATTATATTTTTGCATGTTTGACATTTCATTCAAATATCAAATTGTTAGCGGCCAGGACGCCTGATTACTATACAATATACAACCTACAACATTGCATGTTTGACATTTCATTCGAATATCGAATTGTTAGCGGCGGACGCGTTATTACTATACAATATGCAACCTACAATAGCTTGACACTTGATACCATTAAATGGGAGTTATTAACAAAACTAAAAATAATTCAAGAAATCTGAAACAACTGTGAATCTATTTCTTAAATGTACATTATCAGATGATTAAATTATATTAATAAAAAACATTTAAACAGGTTTGTTTTATATATAAGTATGATTTAAGTGTTTAATTTTTGTGTACTATTTAATATTTTCATAAATGTTTTTATTTGTAAATAAATACAAACACACACCATTTTACAGCTAGATTATATACAGTATATTTTTTATCGGCAATTGACTTCTTCTTATTCTAGTTAGTCTGTGTCTGAATTGCTCACAGATACCTATCGTATGTATCATGTTTATTTTATGTCAAATGTTTAAAAGTGAAGTGGAGCGGAGCGGAGAGGAAGAGGGAGGGAACTCTCGAACTGGGAGAGCGAGCGATGGTAGAGCGCATGCGTCTGACAATTTTCGGCCATATTGTTATGACGCATACAAGATCAGAGGTCTCCGCCAGTGACGAGTCTTCTCGCAGTTGACGTGGCTACTACGTACGATCCCGTTCGCCCACTCCGGACGCAGCATAAACGGTGACGAGGAATACGTAACTGGTGAGTACTCGAACAACTCAAGACAAAACTTGCGACTGTCACGGTCGCCAATTTAGGTTTCACAAAAATGGTTCTCTAATAGAACGATAGCAACTCTGAAAACATCTGATCGACTCGGGGAAACACTACATAAATATTATGTTGCGTATGTGCTAAAATAGATACGCAATAGGAAAATTTCGAAGTATGACGCGGGTTTAACACTTAGGATCTCACTTGCGAACAAGTATACGACAGTTTGACATTAGTCATTAGACGACATCGAGAGATTTAATTATTACACCGATTGAAACTTAGCAATAAGAATAAACATACGAAATGTTGACCTTGAGTATTTTAGACAGCCTCATTGGGCATGGACGGAATGGTGGAGGAGAATGGGACTGGCGGCGGAGCGGGATCGGTAGACCCGCTGACCAGTTCGGGACCTTCGGCTACCGCACCCACGGCCCACGTCGTAGCCGTGACCAGTATAGTACAGCTCACCTTGCCAACTCAAGCACCGTCTGCACAGGTGATTGTTTTTAAACATCACACTTGTTACTACAATAACAACTTTTGGCACTTGTTAAATTTTATTAGGTGTAAATCTCTATTGTTAAATTTATCTTATTTACAGGTTCAATCAGTAATTCAGCCCAACCAACAGTCCGTTATACAAACAGCATCTAATATCCAATCAGTGACATTACCAAAAGGCAATGTGATACTTGTTAGTAAACCCAGTTCAGTGATACACACAACACAGGGGACCTTGCAAACGTTACAGGTATTTAACAACTTTCCTTACCCAGTTTCTGTGGACTATTTGGGTTTCAAAGTTTAAACAGAAAGTGTATTGTGTACAGATAAAACCAGAGCCTAACACTGTATTGAGCGCTCAAGGTCAGTCGTGTAGTGATGATAGTTGCAGTGATGATGAAAGTCCAAAAAGGAAATACAGAGAAATGTTAACACGTCGGCCGTCATATAGGAAGATTCTAAATGACCTTGGAGGTGCAGAAATAGCTGGTAAGCATTGATATTTACGCTATGATAAAGAGTTCTAGCGCCTATCTTTCTACTTTTGTTTTTATTTCAATTTCCTCATGCAATTTTGAATAGATATAAGATATCATTTTTAATACCTAGGAATGTTACATATTTTGATTTATTAAAAATAGTTTTATTGAAAAGACCAAACTGACAAATATAAAGATTGTGCTTTTTATTAAGTTTATTGGTGTTTATGCATGTTGTGAATGTCTTTATAATCAATTTATATATATATGTATTTTTTCAATTATTCTTTAAAATATAAATTTTTGATCTTATCAAAAGTTCATATTTTAAAGAATATTTGAAAAACTTATTTCACAGTCCTTTATAAATGTTGCATTACTTTGGCCTTTTAAAAAAATTTAACAATACTTAAACATGAAAAGGTTTATGATGTGTTGGTGCTCGTGTGGAATATGTAGCCTATGGCCATCCTGAAATTCTATTCTATTAGTGAAAGAATTTTTAAAATCGGATGAATAGTTTTAAATATTTCCTCCAACATATAAACTTTATCTTATTATAATATTAATATAGATAAGATGAGGTGTGGTTAGATTATGGAGAAGGTAAATATGATTGGTCAAAAGTGTAAGAAGGTGATAATATTGCAGACAATCGCATGGGATCTAAACCGGGGTGCGAGAATGAAGTGTCGCTGACATCTCCCTTATCGTTTACTCCAGGTCAGTTTAATGTGCTGCTCCTGACTGTTACATATTTTGTTTCTGTGTGCAACATTTGTGTCACTAACATTTGTCACCGAAATCATAGCCTCTTAACCACTGTGATAAGCTAGCTTTGATATCTTCAACCGCACAATGTCTTCAATATTTGAATATCATTTCATCACCTTCTTTTACTTGTAGATTTTGGCAAATCATTTTAAAGGACAAGTGAGCCTACCTTCTTAATAACAATTTGTCTCAAAATAAGCGAGGATTTTGTTCATTAAAAATGTTCTTTATATATTTAACAAACAAATATCACAAGTTAACCAAAGTATAAGCCCTATTTAGTGGCGACATCATCATTATTTAAAAAAGTCTATAAAATATTATAATTATTGAAATGAAGAGGAAAAAAATATATATCCATAAAAGATGACGTCATCACCGCGGTCCTACCTGTTTGATATTCTACCCGATGACGTAATGTAGCACCAGTGCGCTATAGAAATTACGTCATGTTCTGTTGAGTTAATCACTTATACATAGTTTTTGAATTGTTACTTTGTTTGAACAGTTTTAAACTTTAATTTTATGACTGTTTAAATGTTACAAGAATATTGTTAAAATGAAGTTTTATAGATATTTTAGGAATATCACTTACAAGTGATATTCTTTTAAAAATATATTTTCATTCTCAAATCGTTATTAAAAAATGATTTCAATATAGATATTTAATAAAAATTTGTAGGAGCTAGATCATTTTCATGAATTGTTTTAGTAACACTGACTTGTATTTAATTAGGTAGCGCTAGAAATAAAAGCCTTACCATGCAAATAGCTTATGGCCATTACATAGATAAAGGTTGATATACTTTACCCAATCGCAATATCTTTAAAAATGTTATTTAAATAACTGAGCACAATCTTTATATATTTTTAATTTTTAATTATAATAAAATTATTTGAATAAGTATTTTACTTTTTCTTTGTGGTGGTATACTCGCACTATAATACTCTTATCAAATTCAAAAATGCTCATGAAATACCTATTGCTTGTAAGACTAGAACCAAAGATACCTAAGGTACCAAAGGTAGAAAATAGTGTTTTTAGATAATGTTTTAAAATGTTTTTTAGAAATTCTAAATATGTACAGAATTTCCTAAACAAAGATGTATAAGTTTATGACTAAGGGGAGGGCCTGTAATTCATCTTGTGTCTGTTTACCTTTGTTTACAATGCAACCCTTTTCAGTCAGAACTTTGGTATTGTATGCTGATGATGTTGCATGTGGTTTAAGGACTTAAATGTGGGTCACATAGAAACCTGTTTGCCAAAAGAAAATTTAAAATGGCATTACTTTTCTGCTACTTCCCATTGTAATCTACCACATATTAAACCAAACAAAAAGTCTGATCAAATGAAAGCCATTTGAGATTATTTGGTGGTGTTTATCGAGCTCAAAAAAGTTATTCTTATGGGGAAAAAGAGTAAATAAAGATGGACTTGATAAGTAAGCTGATAAAACGCCATCTTTAGCAAATAGTGGAATTATGTTTAATGGTGGATGGTAATGGATGATGTGCTTTAGTGATTCCAGCTGGCGCGCTACAAACAGACGGCGGACTACACACTCTAGCCGTCTCGGGGGCGGCGGGTGGAGGCGCCATAGTCCAGTACACCACAAACCAGGCGGACGGCCAGTTCTACGTACCCGGTTAGTAGCTTTCAACACATTCCCCATACCAATAATCGACCATTATCGTAGAAACGAACAAATCGTACTATCATTTTAGGTCCTATGTTAGAAGATCAGACAAGGAAACGCGAACTGAGATTGTTGAAGAACAGGGAAGCGGCGAGAGAGTGCCGCCGCAAGAAGAAGGAGTACATCAAATGTCTAGAGAATAGGGTGGCCGTGCTCGAAAACCAGAACAAAGCTCTCATAGAGGAATTGAAGGCTTTGAAAGAACTGTATTGCCAACAAAAAACTGAATGAGGCCCAGCCGGGTAATTGTTTAGTGTCGCTCGCACCGTCCCAGTCCGGACTGGGTCGCACCGGGTTGTGATTCCTCATTTGCTACCCGGCTGATAGTGACCCGTCTTACAATAGCATATTGTCCGCTTGCATCAAATGCAACAATATGACTATGACAACGTTGTTCGTTTTGGAACTTTTATTAAAGTATTGGTTGTTTAAAAAATCAGTTTACGTTGTTAAAGATGGTAATGTCTGTTATTTTTTTAAATCACTTTTTTATTTATTTAAAAGTTAGCTTTTAAAGATGAGTAAGTAGTGTATTGTTTGTGTTCACCCGATTGGTGTGCGGTGTTTTAACCGATTTGGTGCCTCAGCGTCGTGTCATTATATTCGATCGCGTACGCGTCTCCAGAAACTGGTTTTTCTATGGACTCTTGCTGGATAAACGTAGACAGGGACTAAGCTCAGATCGAACACAATTTTTACTCACATACTAATAAAATAGGCGAAACCCGTGTGTATTTAAGTGCAATATTGCACAGCAAATTTTTATAGCTTCTCGGAGATAATCAGACTTAAAATTTGATGGTTTTTTTCTTAAATATTGTGTAAAACATGAAAACAGAAAAAAGTAAGCGATTAAAATGGATTTTTTGTGTATAAACCTGCCTCTTTTAAACTTTTTTAAATATAGTCTGTTATGCATTGTAGTTTTTTTATATCTAAGTCTTAATTTTACTGTAAGAAGTCAAATTAGACGACGATAATAACACTTTTCTGCTAAGTCCATGCTAAGTCATCTGTCTCTTCTTTATTATTTACATCTTTTTCATAAACAGTGGGCCGAATTTCACACGACGCTGCGGCACCAAATTCCAAACCAAATCTCTACAAAAATTAATTTGCATTATCACATCACATGTATCACATCACAACCATTCCAAAATACTTATTGTTTAGTCTGGCAACATAACCACTTTGTGCCATTTTCTAAGTCCAAGAGTACGTTTGTAGTTTTAACGCAATTTTTTTTTATTATATAAAATAACTCGTTATTGTTTAAAATTCTGTTTATAATAATAATTATACCTATATCACAAGTGTTGATTTAATTTTACAATCTGTATAAACGTGCTTACAACATGAGACGGATATTAAGTGTATATTTTGAATGGTAAAGGAATGTTTTTGGGAGTGAATTGTGAGCTATCACCGCTCGGCGGTTCTAACGGACGAAGCCAAAGTTATTGTTTAGTTATTCGTGCAATAGAACATTGCAATGTACAGATATTTCACCAATCCTTGCTTAATTCTTACGGCGAAATGAAATATAATATTAATGAAAAATGATTTTTTTTGTGTGTACATTGTACATAGTTAGCCTACGTTTAGATAAATAAGTGATTCTCTAAAGTGTAATATATCCGTTTTTATTTTTGTGTATATAAAAGGGAAAAGTGAATGATTGGGAGCAACGATTGAATCAATTTGGGTCGTACATCGAATATTTCATTCATTCACTTTGAAATACCAATTCTTAAAATGTAAGATATTTTTATGGAAAAAATTAGGTATATGTAATACGATGAGAAAGTATTTATATATTATTTGCCTTATTTGAAAAATGGATTTTACATCTTGAATTATTTATTGCTATTGTAGTGACATTTCCTCTACAATTATTATATTCTCTAGTTATAATCTGTTCTTCCCGGAACAAGAAAATATTTTCTTTTTTTGTTTTTATAGACCAATTGTGACCATTTGTTTAATTTTATTTGTTATTTTAAGTGACATAGTTCTTTTGACTATATTGAATTATTTTTTTATGAAATAAATAAAAAACCTTATAAAATAAAATCAATTAAGGCAAATAATGAGATTTAAATATAGACATTGTGAAAAGTGCCTTTAAATATAGACAGAATAAAGTTTATACCAACATAGCTTTTTATGTTAACTTAATGCTATTTATAAATATTAATAATATTAACTGTTTGATGTATTAATGAGTGATTTTTATTTATATTATCCAAAAAATTTTAATTCCTTTGCCTTTGATGTAATAGGTTAAGTTACTGACTAGATTTTAGTTGAGAAGAAATCTTATAATTATTTATATGTGAACACGTTATGAAATGTATACTAAGTATATGTATATCAACAGGTGATAAAGTTTAGCCACTTATTGGTACGAAGCACATTCGATAATTTTTTCATTACAAACAAAAATACAAATCTCTTTATAATAATTATGGCGGTGGCGCCACCGTCGTCACATAGATAAAGGTGTTTGCCGTTATTTAGGTATTTATATATTTCATTTTTCAATGCAGACATAGTCACGGGCACCAGCTAGTCGTAAATAGTTACATGATCAATGCACTTTATGGTCATTTGCTTTGTAAGGTTGTTATCAACACACAGACTAATAAATTCACAATAAAATTATTCTAAAGGAATTTCTGGAATATGTTACATAATGAATTGTTTGAAATCCTACTATTAATTGGATACAAGAAATATTATAAGATCATTAACATAAATTCTGCTTATTAAATAGGTAAATGACATTACGTTCAGACAAAATGAATCTATACGGGAAAAATTTTCATTTCACTGATAGGTTTATATTTATATTATTATTCTATTATACTACTAGAAAACCGACGCCTCAGCTTCGCACAAAGTTGAAATTTTCAAAAAGCCTTAGAGAATGCTTACCTACATTATGAAATAAACCTTTGTTCCAATTAATTTTAACTTTTTAGCTGTGCACTGATGTTGCAGTCAGTTTGGACAATAAGTAAGTATATAGACGACGGCGCCAGCTAGGGTTGTCATAGTTTGGTGGTACGGGATCCATGGGTTTTTTAGTTTTTGTACTGGTTAAGTACTATTTACTCTATGGTTTAGGTTAGTGAGAGATCCAAATACTTATAAACGAATATTATTTAGGCACCTTCAGATAACAATACAGATTGAATTGGTAACTGTAATATTAGATTTATTTTCAGATTACATACAGTGGACACGTTTTGGATTGTTACATTTGCAAATTTAATTTAAATATATAAATATATTGAATTTAAAAATAAGAAGAAGCAAAATAACCATTCACTATAAAATCCAATACACATTATGCTGTAGCTGTAACATCGACAATTCAGAAATACACATTTTGAGATATAGCTATTTTTAGGAAAAAATCAATATTACCTAGTGATTATAGTCGGCCCTACACACCATCCCTTACCATTGAATAATGTTTTATATAGGCCTATAGGGTCTAAGTAGCTTGAAGTAAAACATTTTTTATCACCTAAATAATTAGGTATTGCAAAAATACACTGCATTTTGAAGTCAAACTGAAAACCTATCTGATAGCAGTAACCATTCACTTAAGAGCATTGTGAACAAGGAGCATTTTAAAAGTAATGAAAAAACTTCAAACGTCTCTTATCCTAATATAGTCGCAGCACCCGTGATGTTGCTTGCGTTATTGGCGACGGTAGCCATCTATCAAATGGACCGACAGTTAACATAAAAAAGAAAATAGCATGTTTGTCAAGACTGTAGAAACGGTTTTGATACTTCTTACCATTTATAACAAAATTTGTTTTAGTCAGGAAATTAATTTAAGTTTAAGCAAAAAATTAATCTTCAGATACTGATTCCAATGATGAAGTGAATAGATTTGTTAAGTTATTTAAAAAGTATCAAGATCACCTAACATAGATAGTAATAATTTTTGTTCAAGTTCAATCTTCATTAACTTTATAAATGAAGTAGTCTTGACAGTTTTTGTTATTTTTAAAATGTTAAACTTCAATATAAGTTACTATTGAATGAGCTCATTCACCAATTCTTGGTAGGTTTTATTCTACCAAGAACTGCACAGTTTTTGAAACTCCCATGCTGTTTAGTTGAAAGTAGCCTCCCGGTGCTGTCATTATGATAATAACACAGTGAGTTTTGTTGTGTGAGGAATGTCAGAGCCCATTCCTCTATTCTTATGTAGGGAATTATTATTATATTATTGAGGACTGTAGCTACTTACAACAGTGGACTGTTAGCCTGCCCGCTAACCTTTATGTAAATAAAAAGACTAGATTATTTCATTAAGAATGTTTTACTTGATCAAACAGAACATCATGAAAATTGTTAGGTTTTAAATATTAATTTGTGGTCAAATGTGTATAAAATTACACCAGAATACAGAGAAGCAAAAATTAACATTAGGCTGTTGAGGTGTGATCTCAAAATACAGTTTGTATTATTATTTTTTAATTCGTTTATTTACCACCATAATATATTGTTAATTTAATCATCAAAATTCTGTGACAGCAGGAAGTTTGCTGCTAAATTTTCATTCTTTTCACAAGCAAAGTAAGCTTGGATGACCATGTGTTCTGGAAATCCGAGGGCCTTTAGTCGCTCTATAGCTTCTTTATCTTGCGCTGAAACCTGAATGACATTAGCAGCTGGTTGCGGTTGAATGGCAGCAGCACTCTCTTCAACATTGGCAGCAGCAGCTGCAGCAGCAACAGGTGGGTTGACAGGCTCATTCAACATTCTCACAAAGGCTTGCTGATGTTGACTTATAGCTTGCAGTAGAGCAGGATTAGTTTGCCCAATTTGTTGTAATACAGCATTCAAAAGGCTCGGATTCTGTTGAATCACTGAACGCATTTGTTGAAATTGTGGCTGGTCACGAAGGAATGCTAGTGGGTCATCTTCGGGGCCCTCCTCTGCGTCTTGTTCCTGTAACAAGTCCTCTGGTATGCCAGTTATTAAATATTCTACAGCTCTTTCGCGATTATCAAAAGAGGCTCGAAGGGCTTGTTCTACCCGTTGTCTGGTATAGCCCATGTCCATTATACTTTGAACAGTAGTTTCATGGTCCGGTTCACTAGGCGAAGGTGTTGGCTCCGCAGCGTGTTCAGGTTCCGTGGCTGGTGCTGGTTTCGGTTTCTCTTCGGAAGTGCTTTTGGGCTTCGCTTCGGCACTCTCAGTCGAACTTTCACCTGCTTCTGGAGCAGGCGTAGGTAATGCTGGCGTCTCTGACGCTTTTGGCTTTGACACCATTATAACAATAAATTTCTTTTCATCTATATTGTAGGTACTTATCTTATTGTCGTCGATGAGAATTTTTCCAGCGTAAATAAGTCTCTGATAATCGGCGGCATAATCTTTCCCTTTCTCGACTTCAATCTTGAGTTTGAGAGCTTTAACGGTCTCCTCTGGATCGACTTCTATTTGAAATGTTAATTGTTGTAAAGTTTTTAACGTAACCAACATCTTGAAAAAGTCTTGTTATTATCTAGTTTAATGAATACGCATAAATAAGTCAACTGACTCGACAAAATTATGCAGTAAACATAACCTCTACCGAATTGTCATATTATACATACTCTACTATAGTCTATGCCCTAAAAACCAAACTTGTGAAGCGTGTGTAGCTTTTCACGTATCTATGAATAGTGTACGTACACACTATGTCGTTTTAATAATCGATTCGCTTAGATAACATTTTAAAATTATAGTTTTCGCCACAGAAGGAATTTTATAATAGATAAATATTAATAGTCGATTTAGTTAAATAATTAGATAATCGATTCTCCTTGTTTATGGCCTGCAACATCCTGCAATCACAATGTGTACCTACCTATTTTAAAATAATGTATTAACCACAAATTTATTTATTTACATATTATTAATGGATAGGTACTATAATACAAATTTAAAAATTCGAACTACAATAAATTTTCTTGATATAGAATACAACATATACAATTAATATTATTTGCTAATAGAAGTCTATGGCTCTTATATGAGTATAAATAATGAGTAATAAATATGTTGTTCTTTTGTCATTGATTATTAATATCAATGTTTTCATTGCCAGAAAAATGAGTGCAAATTTCAGGCTCATCATGATTGCGCGAAGTTAAAAATTATAATTGGTTATTTTTCGTTGACGTCATATTGACTTGTTGGTTAACCGAAAAACTATTATTCGTTAATTCCAAACTTGCCTGGAATTGATAGCGTTTGTGTTTCATGTAACATGACAAGCGAGATGGTATTCGGTTCAAGCGCAATCTGTTATCGAGTAGTTTTGAATTAAAAAAAAAGTATTAAGTTCTTTCGAGCGGCGCTAGATAGCGTTACCTGTAGTGTAAACGAATAACTGGTATATTTTGTAACCGTTTCATTAAAAAAAAACTACCTGTCCCAAAACGAATTTTCCTGAAAATAAATACCCTGACATCGTATTCTGGGCTCAAAAAAACCACTAGATTAAAATCATCAGGACCGTGTACGAGGCCGAGGTCGTAGTGGCATACAAAAATTCCTAGTTTAGCAGATATAATAACTCATTAGATACTTTAACCAAACTTGCCTGGACTAAATAGGCGCTAAAGTTCATGTAAAATAATTAAAAACAACCCACTTGGAGTATTCGGTTCAACGCCATTGTTATCGAGTAGCAAAAGCGGATTAGGTCAAATTAGGTTCGTTTGAGCGGCGCTAGATGGCGTTAGCCGTATCATGAAATGAGCAAACGCTATAAAACGAATTCTATCGAAGATAAGACCTTGATTAGTCTATTTAAACGACTGAACACAACTCACATAAACAAATTTTCAACTGTATAGAATTTCAAAATACCGATTCTCACGCGGACGTGATGGTCGTGTATCTACACATATTATGTTTGCACGTTATATGGTTTGAAACGGTTTTAAAAATTTTAGGAACCGACTACTACTCGACTTTACCGGCTAGTGTGAACGTGAGCCATTTTGTACATTTTTCTTACTTAATAGATTTTTACACTCCGTCTTGCCACGGAATGTACATATATGTACATTTTGTATCCTTACCCTTTCACCAAAATCAGCAGTGCATTTGCATTTCCCTCGTAACAGTAAAGAGATTACGAGATTGCTGTAAGCCACGGCAACAAAAGGACAAACGAAAGAAAACGAAGAAGTCAGACATCGCAAAGATGTATATTAATAAAAAAAATTACTTATAATATGGTTACTTAATACTAAGCACTATGTACTAAAGATAGATAATGTAGCTAGATCATCTAACACAGTATTTATTACTTCTGTTTACATAAAAATCAATCTTATAAATCATCCATTAGATCTAATGAGTGTCAGCACTGGAGTTGAACGAAGAACTATAACAATAAATACAATAAATACTTAGTATAAGTTTAAAATGAATCTGACACGATAGATACCAGCTGAAAACACGTAAAATATTTGTAATCATCACAATTTCAACAATTTACAATATAATATTGATGAAGATTTTTCATATTCAATTTTATCATGCCTTTGTGTCTAATATATTCATTACACCTCTACTTCACAATTCGATCATAATACATACATTACACCTAATTCTTATAAAACTTAATATTTATACACACTGTACACTGGTTACTCTATCATTGCGTATTTTCAAATAGTTTTTCACGAAAGTTTTTGATTTTTTGTGCGAAAAACGCCTCCAAGGCGTCCGCGCATCGGTAGAACTTGGAATCCTTGGGGTTAAAGTAACGACAATTGTCAAATATCTTCGTCATGTCACCAATAAACTCACTTAAAGTACTGTAACTCTGTTCGTTCACTTTCCGTTCCACTGTTTGCAAATCTGAAACAATACAATGCATTTATTATTCATAGCGACACGTTTCTTCCTTACACATACAGGAGGCTATGCACCGAACATATTTCCTAACATCTCCACAGCTGTATGTAGACCTCTCCCAAGGCTCGTCAGCACGCACAGTCTTCTATCCTTCGCAACCCATACAATGCCATACATGCTACAGTGAAGTATGCTCCACAAGTTAGCTTTGCAAGTTGAAGTCACATCTGTCGCAGAGGGGATAAATCAATTAAAGCTGCTTTATTTGGGAGAAACAAACAGGCTTATTGCAATTGTAGCTTATTAATTCAAAAGTAGCGAGAACAGGTTCCCCTTAATTTCACTATAGGACTTGAGGTTTAATAAGAAACGCGTAACTTACCCATTGGCTCTTTGATGACTTTGTAGTAAGTAGGCGCTTCTCTGGGATCGACCGGCTCCATGAAGGGCCACGCACTTTTATGGAGTTGGATTTGTTTGACGAGCCGTTTCAAATTCTCGAAGTCGTCAATGGCGAGTTCTTTCATATTGGCGTAATTGACGGAGCTATTCTTTTGACAATTGGGACAAATGTATTCGTCGATGTTGTCCGCCTCCGACTGAAGGATGCCGACACAGCGCCCGTGGAACCAGTCTTGACATCGGTCACAGCAAATGTAGAATCTGAAACGGAATCACCTCTTATACAACACTGAACCTAAGACCTTTGGCTTCAGATTTTATTTTCGGTTGATCTAGTCCAATTTTTTATTGCTTTTAATCTGCTTTTGTTTAAAATCGTCAAAATCAAATTTATTCATAAATATGAAATATTTTACAATTTAACTTAAATTTAAAATGCAATAAAAAAAGAATCAAAAACCAAAAAATCAAGTAATTAAAAACTCAAATACCAATTAATAATTAAATCATTAATTTAAAAAAATGGATGATTAAGTTATTGATAGATAATAATTGAAATTTGCACTAAACATTAAAAACGAAAATGAAAATTTTAGAATAAAGTAGAACTTTGTACCAAACATTCTTTAACATTTACAAGTATGACATCAAGAGAGGTCACTTGACCTAATATTTGATCTAAATAAATACATGATGGTCAAAAGATTATTTCGTGGTGGTAGAGCTATCACAGCTCTACTACCTCGTGATAAATGTAAGTGCGACTCACTGTGAGTTGTCGTAGGGCTGCCGGCAGAGGCAGTAGAGCTCCTGCGTCTCCTCTGCGCGACGGCAATCGGCGCACACGTACTCCTCCATGGTGCGGCTCATCTCCTCCGTCACGCCCACGCACGACCCGTGGAACCAGTTGCTGCAGTGCTCGCACCCCACGTAGAACCTGCACCCAACCACATCCTTTAACATTATATGGCTCGACTGCATCCAGCAGGAGCGAGTTGATTAACTAACCCCCCGACTTTCTAATGATCCCAAACACCCTATATCTGCTGTAAGTTGCTAAGGGGTTGATGGTGCAGCATCAGATCTAGGTTACCGTGTCATGGAAATGCCACCAAAGTAACAAATATATCAAATTTCACATCAATCAAACGAAAATAAATCAATTAATAATTTTGAATTCCAGAACAGTCTTGAAATGCCTCTCTTCACAGGTAAAAGTGATCGCAAGTCCGACTACAAATGCTTGTATAAGGCTTGTACAAGGCTATAATTTACTTAGCCTATATCCCTGACGGCTTGTTTCGATGAGCTCCTTGAAAACGAATAAAAATTAAATAAGGAAAGAAATATCGATGAGAAGACTAGTGAATCGTACCAAGCTATATACATGCACAGAAATGATAGTGATCGTGTACTGACTTAGTGTTGTCGTAGGGCGTGCGACATATGCAAAGTAGTTTCTCCTTCTTGATGGATTTCTTGTTGTTGGAGCGCGGAGTGGCCCCGCCCCCTGCACCCGGCGGACCCCCGCCCCCCGACGTCGCCCTGCGCTTCCCTCGCACTTCTTCCTGCTTCGTGCGCTCGGCGCGAGTGCGCAGCGCCAATTCCGCCGACAGCTCCTTCTGCACGACCAATCGCAAATATCGTCTCCTTTTTATTTTATACTAACTTTGGGTCGCAATTGAAAATTAATAAATTTTTAAAACTTATTCATGTTTTAATTGAAAAAGTTTACTATGTTTTAAAACTTATTTCATTATCAGCTTCAAACTATTCGCAATTTTTTTAAAACTCCTATATTTCTGGGTTCAGGATTAATAGAATTTATTAGTTTTTTTATAATGTTTATGGTGGTTTTTTTAATATATTACTAGCTGGTGCCTGCGACTTCGTCCGCGTTGAACGATGAAAGGTACCCTATGTCCTTTCTGGTGTTTCAGACAACGTGTATGTAAAATTTCATGGTGATCGGTTCAGTAGTTTTTTGCGTAAAAGAGTTGCAAATATCCATACTTTCATACATACTTTCGCATTTATAATATTAGTACGGACATTTAATTAAACTTGGTCGACAACAGAAGATTAAAAGTTTTGTACCTGTATTTCCACTCCCAACTCCTTTTCGAGCAGACCGCGCTTCTTGATGATATCCTTCTTGAGCATCTCCTTGTGTTTGAAGAGCAGCATCTGCAGGCGCGAGTGATTCGAAGCGGCGCGGCGACGCTCGTCTGGCGGATTGGCAGCGGCTTGAGCGTTGGCCTGTTGGGGGGCGGAAGAGGGAGCGGACGAGGCAGGCGACGCGGGAGCTAACGACGTCGCCGGAGAGACGCGGAGCGGGGCGGGGGCGGCGCGTGGGGAAGCTCGGGGAGCGAGAGGGGGCGGCGGGCTCGGGTGGCGGGTGCGCGCTCGCTTCCGCGGACTGCTCTCTACCCACTCGTCGTCGTCATCCGGCCGCGAGACGACGCGACGACGCGACGGCGGCGGCGGTGGCGGCGGCGACGGCGACGTTTCCGACGCTTGAGCCACGGTACTCACCACCTTCACCTCCCTCTCCACTTGCACTTCAGGCTTCATTTGCTTCTCCTGGTAGCGTTGTAGTTGCAAGAGCTTCTCCTCGATCTCGGGATTCAAATTCTCTTGTTTTAAGGCGCTCTTGATAGCTGTAAATATATATAATATGTACATCTTGTTGATGAATTTATCTTCTAGTAATACCGTATATTTAGATATCCCGTTTGGTACAACCATAGAGAATGGACTGAGTGTTCACTATCCTCCTACGAAGTAAAAATGGGCATTTGGTGAGAGCGAAATGATCGTAAAAAAAAAATGTTGGCCACACGATCACTCTCTCTAGAGAGTGGTTAATTTCATGGGGTTTTTAATTAATTCATGGTTAATTCATAGAGAATGCTCAGTCCATTCTCTATGTCTATGAGTACAACACTCTGCTGTCACTATAAATTGTTTAATCCAAGTCTGATCGTTTTCATGTATGGATTAGTTAGAAATACTGATCATTTGCTTTAACAGTTGAGGAAAAGAAGGAACCCTCAGTCAGGCGTAGTCATTGCAATTTATATGCAGTGCAATCATTTTTTTTTTTTAAAGATAATATGCTACAATAAACTACAAATAAATATAAAAAGAAGTTTCTCTTATTAAAACTATACTTATTGAAAAAATTACAATTTCTGTTTGATTAATTATTATAAGACTTGTTATTTATCTGTCCAACATAACGTTACCCATAAAACCAATGGACAGACCCAAATAACGCCAGACATGTTGCCCCTGTCTTAAACTACTTAAAAAACAATTAAACTATCATAGCTACTTACTCTGCTGTATATAGTCTGGCGTGAGTACAAACTTGTTGCCGCCTGCTGCAATATCCTTTTCACAAATAACGTCTATTTTTGCGTTATTTTTAAGATCCTGAAGTTTGTTCTCGTGGATTACCTTCACAGCCACCTTGTCGTCACCGTTAACCATCGGCACACTCTTTACTTTATCTTCACCACTAACTTCCTACAACGGGTACAGGTTCGACCATGAGTATAGTCCAAAATCAATTACTATTATTTTTTTATTTCAATCATATGTGTGATCGTGGATGTTGGCGGTTTTTATCTATTTGATGTGGAAATGATTAATTTTGAATTCGAAATGAACGATGTGTTAACCGCGACATTTAAAAACCGCCAGCTTCCTCGAGTGCTCAGTTGACTGCACTTGATTGAATCAGTCACCATCTTATAGCCGACTGTACAACACCACAAATGCTTAAATAAATGAGGGAAAATGAAAAAAAAAAAGAAAAATAAACGAGGAATTAAAACTTAAAACATCCGTTTGTGGGAATATATCAGTACAAGTGAACAAAATAACAATATTACACGGTAAGTTACAATAGCATTTTTTACATTAATCATTAACAGCAGCGAAATACTTCATTAGTTCATTAACAATATTATTTTTAGCGCATTAATTGCCCATACACCCCCACAAACTAATTGAAATAATTAACAAACGATAAAATAATTTACACAAAAGAACAGGACTTGGTAAATAAAAGTCATCGAGTTATTCTAATGCTTTATTGAACGTTATTATTGCACTAGGAGGTTTTGTATATACGATCGAATGATTACAACTAGCATATTGACAGTGGTGTATGAGCAATTCCAGTTCTCTTTACTTTAGACACATTCTTATCATTACATACGAATCTACAGTTCATCCATTACAATTCTATCCCCTTCTCTTCCGTTAGAACAGAAACAGATAAAACTTTATTTTGCTTCTTTTTAGTTAAGCACAACTCGTTGAAATGATAAGTACATTTCTTAGGAAACTTGCAATTTTCAATGTGCCCAGATATATCTGTTGTTATTTTAGCACTTGGTCTCTCGAAGGGCAGATGACTAATTGTGACTAAAATTGATCAATCCATAATATACATAGGCTAGGCACCCGCCCATTATTCCAGCTCACCAAAAACAAAACAAGAAGTTTTTTTAAAAAACATGTCTTACTTAAATAAACCAATGTAAGTCATAAAAGCGTATACTTAGGACAATCTTTTAATACTGTTTCTTAAATTAACTATAAAACTATTCTCAAATTTGATATCACAAAAGATAGTTACCGAATAACACAATAGATACGGTATTGTCAACAACATAACCACATTTATACAATTTAAAATTTAAATATACATACGTGAATAATTCATATTATATAATTATAAAATGTTAAGACAGATGAGTTCAACATTTACTTTAGATAATTCATTCATTTGGCTCAAAGGACATGCCTACTACTTGTCGTCAGTTAATTAGCCTAAATGCGGGAACCTCACCTAGATAAAAATTTCTCAAGTAAAATTTCAAAACACGAGCCTTAGTGTAACTAACTAAAGCTTGCAGAAACAGTTAAACGAAACATTTTCAAGTTTCTTTAATGAAATATTACTCAAAAAGCAACGGTGATTTGAGCATCATACAACACTCGTCATTTGTGACTAAAACGAAATATTAATAGTTCTTCCTAACAAACGAAAATTTATAGAAGTTAAGAAAAGAGTAATTGAGTTATTTTTTAGCACCACTCATAACGTAAGTGAAATTTACGTAATTGGAAGAATAGGTCAAGAATGTGGAGATGTGATTCTGACAGTTGGAGTTCGATAAGACGATAGATAAGAGTCTTATTGACAAGATAGCGGTCATATAGTGAGACAAAAGTGACCAACAAACAGAAATTAATCTCGTAAAAAGGAAGGTAAAAGTCAGAAATATGCTAATAGAAGCAAGTGAGGCTCCAGCATACCACAACGCACAAGTCATCAAGAAATACTATTAAAATTAGATAATATAGTAGTATTTTTTTTAGTCAAAATAGATAATCCACTTGTAACACAACCGCAATAACAAAAGCGTACAATACGTTCAGTCTTACTTTGCCGGATTGAAAATAGCTGAGAGTGGCGTCGCAGTAACATTTTTAATTATTTTTTGGTGTCGAGTAGCTAGGGCCAGAGGCGGCATGTGATGGCTGCCTCCGGATAGAGTGAGTTAATGAATAACTTCCTTAGTTACTCATCTGCGTTCGTATACTGTTCGTGTTGCTATCTCATTCGTACCTACAATCGGCTAGAAATATATAATCGTTTTAGTTTCGTGTTTTTTTGCTGTTGTTTTTTTGTTCCTTTAAGAATCTAATGAATAGTTTTCAACCTGGTGGTCGCTTTCAGGATTAAGTATGACGGATCGCAATGTGTTCAATAAATAAGACCCTTATATGAAATATCCTTTTATTTAAAATGTTTAATTAACAAAAAAGTGTTTTAAAGCACGTGAACTTGAAAACACGCTCGTAAAAGTTTAAAACTAAAAAAGATTCTTAAATTATGATACTGAGAAAAAAAATACGAATACAATGTCTAACTTTAATAAAAAACCAAACTATTAACATATTATAGAGAGGGGATGGCGATATTTTTTACTAAACTTTTTGGCTGTTTACTGGGTCGCTGTAATCTAAAAAGATTGAGAAACAATTATCTAATGTACTGTAGTGTATTTATTGAACTTTAGGTTTATTGTTTAGTGTACTTTTAGGTACTTACTTTCTTGGATTACCCAAAATGATTATCTATTTAGTTACAGACGAAACCTAGTCTAACAAGTATATTATAATAATTTGAGAGTAACAATTTTCTTAGCGACTGTACCATGCGAGAACGCAGAGATGTTTCAATCCGGCAAAGTAAGATTGAACGTATTGTAAACGCGCTACCATTTCGACTGATCGAAAATTATAATGGGAATGGAAAAAAAAATCATCCTCTCCATGTCGTACAGTGACTACGCCTAATTCGTTTATCAACTTAATAAACAATTATAAATTCTAATAATGGTCTATTTACAAAAGTATTTCATGAAACAAATAATAATTTTAATTAGATTTCATTAGTATATAAAAATAAAGTATAATTGACGAGTAATTTACAAATAACTTCCTAATTTCTCCCTTACTTATGGTTAAATGCAATGAATATAAATTTCACAATTTATACATGCGAAATATTCTATCTTTGGTGACTACAGGAGGTCCAGTCTTATAAAATGCAAGTGTCTCAACAGCGTTCAACATTCACATTATTAGAATAAATATACACCAACAACCTAAGTTAGAGATAACTTAATAAAAATCAACATTGTACATTAAGGCAGTGCTTTCCTATAATGAGTTACACCATAGAATTAAAAAAAAAGTAATAACAGAAAGCTCAAACAAAACCTGTAAAAAGTTTTAATTTTATGTAAGGTGTGGCCCCAACTTTTAAAAAAACACTGCCCGCGAAATAATTGTATTTTTAATTATGGAAATTCCCACATTCAGACCACAAAACATTCAATTATATAAAAATTAAAAGGGACACAACTTTTCCTAGTCTTATAAAAATTACAACATCTATTCAATTAAATATTTTTCTTTTATCATTTTCCCCACAATTAAAAAATTTAATGCACGCGCAACTCACCACCGTTTCGTAAATGCACAAGCAAACAAATATTTCTAGTACAAATTCAGTGAAACAAAGAAGAAAAACAATTTCGGCTTGTATTCCTTACATAGTAGAAAAAAAAGTCGCTTCCCGCCGTCTGTCCCTTTGTATGTACTCTTAGATCATTTAAACTACGTGGTTTTAACTAATGGAAAGAGGGTTAACCGAGGAAGGTTTTTATATATATTTGCATTGCACCCGTGCGAAGCCGGGAACGGGTCGCTAGTTTTCTTATATAATTCAAACAAGCAAATTCAGCAGCAGGTTTGAGCGGAGAAAGGTATGAAGTTATTTTTAAAGGTAGATGAAAATTAACCGATGAAATTAATAAAAATACTAAAAATCAATTACAAAATCTTTAGAAGCTAGCTTTTAATTGTAACAAGGGATGATAGTTGGTAAGGTATATTATCATTAAAAATATGTATGTGAAAATAGAAAGGTTAATAGTTTTTTAAAGATATAGAAAGGTAGGACATATGAAAATAATATTTTTGAATATAGCAATTGATTTATTTAAGAAAACTATTGATCCCTTATAATTTCTTGTATCATTCATTATATTGTATAAATTCCAATAATTATCACTAACCAAATTCCTTTGTTTTGAGGTGTGAGTAGGTGTGAACTGTATAGTATACCAATCTACTATAGACAAACAGTTACTACATTGAAACCGATGCAGTTGTTAAACTTGGTGTAGATAGTAATGAATTGTTACGGTGGTGAGGTGCGCGTTGTGATTGCTGTCTGAGGCCGCCTAGTAGTAATAGATTACCTGGTGGGCGGCTACGGGCAACGCGGGCATAGCGGGCAACGTGTGCAGCGTGTGCATGGGAGCCGCGGCGGGCGTCGGCGCTACGGGCGCTACGGGCGCTACGGGCGCTAGGGGAGGCGGCGCAACGCCCACCGGCGGTTGCACCGCCAGGTACATTTTCGTAGGACCCAACATGCCCTGTTTGCCCGTCGACTCTTGCGCTGAAAATGTGCATTATAGCTATAACTCGTCCAAAATATCTTTGCACCTCGAAACTCTAGTTGTCGTTGACCGTTGTACTTGTGTTCCTGTTCCGAAAATAAAGTGAAGTGAATCGCAAGGCCGCTCCAGATTAATCATTAACTTAATGATTAATCTGATGTTTAGGGCGTTTAACCCGCAGTTTAGCGATGGTGATCAACAAAATATTATTAAACGGCTGTTTAAAAATAACCGTCTGTTGGTGAACTCGAGCCTAAGTCAATTTAAAAATTGTCTTAATAAAGAAGATTGGTTGTATGCAAAGAGAATATTAAAATACTTAAAGAAAACAAAAACATTAGGTTTAAAATATTGTAGGAATGGAAATGTTAATATTGAAGGTTATTGTGATGCAGACTGGGCGAATAATGTTATAGATAGATAGTCATATTCAGGTTTCTGTTTCATGTTATCGGGTTCTGTTATATCATGGGGTTGTAAAAAGCAAAATATTGTAGCACTCTCGAGTACTGAGGCTGAGTATATGGAAATAACTGAAGGTTGTAGAGAGGCTTTCTTATGAATTTGCAGAGTGAGATAACTGGGCGAACATATACAATTAGCATATATAATGATAATCAAAGTGCACAAAAGTTATCAGAAAATCGTATGTTTCATAATAGAACAAACCATATTGATGTTCGTCATCATTACTGTAGGGAAGTAATTTCTAATAAGATTGTTAAAATAAATTATTTGCCCACAGGAGATATGCCAGCATACATTTTAACAAAAAGTTTAAATTCGGTAAAGCACCATAAATTTGTTAATATGTTAGGTATTGTAAATATAGTGTTTTGATATGTATCCATATTTTGAAAGTGTGGGTGTTACGAATTGTCTTCAAAATATCCCTATTCTATGACATATGTAAATAATTATTCTGTGCGCTTTTATTGTCTATGTGCTTAAACTAGTTTTTGTTGAGCGTTGTACTTGTGTTCCTGTTCTGAAAATAAAGTTAACAATAAAATCCGTAAATCCGGCGCATATAAAACAAATACAAAAACACATGTCGAATGGTAAGTGAGTAGGGATGCCAGGATCTATTATTACCCTATCCCTTCCCTTATTCTTAAATCCTGCTGTGATTGGCAACGCATTTGCAGCACATTTCATAGGCGACGTTAACCACCTACATTCAAGTGGCCCGTCAGCCTGTCTGTCGATATTAACATAAAGAAACTCTCAAGTCATAGGACTGCATGCCAAAAGTGAAAACTACGCCATTTGTTAACATCATAAAAGTTAATCCTGCAATACGTCCTGAGGGTGTCGCTCACAGAGCGTGACGGCCGAGTTCAGTGTTTTTTGCTCATACTAAAAGTGCCGAACGCATCTAAAGAAGCTTTGATTTAAAAAATATATTTTTAAGTAGTCCGAAAAAAACATTGGAGACTCACCTTTTAAAAGCTGTTGTTTAACCTGTTGTTGAACGAGCGCTAACTGTTGAGGATTGAGGGAGTAACCGTGGAGGCCTTGTAGAACTATTCTGGGGCCGTTATTTGTTTGCATCACCTAAAATACAATATTTAATTGTTCGTCAGTTACTCACATATACATAGCTACCAGACAGTGTTTTATTTCCTCTTTTAATTATTTTTTCTAATTACTCTACAAATCCACATATTTTTAGATAATATTAGGGTTAACTGTCACATGCTGGCCATGCTGGCCATATTACAAAATACACCAATTGAAGTGTTTTTAAAGTCCTTACAATAAAGAAACATTTGTATTCTAATTGTATAAGTTGTATGAGAATTGAATCACCTGCGCCGTGACAGTCTTGATAATGGTGCCCGGTGGTTGTCCTGCCAACAGGCGTTTCTCTATCAACTGGTCCTCTGTGAGTTGTTCCTGCTGCTGAGCTGGTGAAGGTGACGGCGTCGGCGTCGACGCGGACGCGGGCTGCAGCGCGGGCGCGATGGGCGTGACGGGTACGGTGGGCGCCGGCACGGGCATGGGCGCCGGGGTAGCCACCGGTGCCAGCACCGACCGGACCTGGGCCGTCGTTACCGTTGGACTTTGGCCGAAATGCCCCACAATTTGAGCTTGATTATGACCAGTCGGCCTGATCAACACTTGTTGTCCGTTCACTGTAGCCAACTGGATCTTGCCAGTCGCTAGCTGCTGCACTATAACCGGGTTATTGACAAAGAGGTGTTGCGGGGCAGCGGGCCGCATTCGCGGAGTTTGCTGGCGCGGTGTAGCCACACGGGGCGCTTGCATTTGCACCGGCGACGCCGGTCTCTGCATGAGCTGACCTTGCACTAAGACTGTTTGGACTGGTTGCAGGCGCGGTTGTAAAGTTTGTCGAGTGCCAGCTTGAACGACTACTTGCTGCGGCGACTGCACCACCAATTGCCTGTTGCCCTGTACCATTATCTGTTGAGTTGGCTGAGTGATGCGTGCCGGAGTGGACACTGGTTCCGCAACTTTGGCTGGTGCGATAGGCGTTTCCGTCACTTCGGGTGCGGGCTTAGCGACGGTTGACGCAGCCACGAGTTGGCCCGTTACGCCTTGCTGTCCCGCCATCACAATGTGCAGTTGGCCATCCGGCAATTGTATAAGCTGCTGGCCAGCAAGCAGGCCCCTCACAGTCATCTTTCCGTTAGGCGCTCTTATTATTTGAACCTTTTGCGGTCCATCCTTCTGTGGGGTCGCGTTAGGCTTCGAAACGTTTCCTTCGCTGGGTGTAGATTTCACTGCAACCGGTTGGCTCACAACGCGAGTGGTGCCGTCCGCTCCCTTAGTCATTATTATTCGTCGTGTCCCTATTACAGTTTTTTGTCCAGTCGGCGTGGAAGTATTTGAAGTTAATAGAGAAGTGAGGGTGCTCTTTGTAACTGGCGTAGTGGTTGGGGTTTTTGTTTTTCCTGAAAAGGAAATGGTGTTTGTAAGACTTGATCCTAATTATAATCACTTGAACACTTATCAAGTCTAATCTCTGGAAAATATTATCTATCTTCCTATCTTACCAGTGCAGTTTTTTAATGTTGTAGAACTAAACTAAGAATAATGACATATGAGGGAAATTTTCTAAAAGAAGACAATTAAATGTGACGGTGTATCATATAAAAAAATATAGGTAATGTGCCACAAAATTAAATGGTTAAAGTCCAGTTCATATCTTTCAAAAACGAATTGTTTCTCTCACTATTATAGTAGAGAATCTAAATTTAGGGTAGCTGAATCCGTTGGACACAGCCAGTTTTTGAATATAGCTAACTAGTGAACACATCGACAATATAACATGAAATATCTATTTACGCCCTCAAAATAGCATCATTTAGCATGGTGCATTAGCAATTAGCAGTGTAATGGAGCGTTCACAAGCTTCCGTCCAACACGACATTCATCGGGCACGAGCACGAGCGTGTAAAAAAGGTCTGCTCGCCACCTGTGCTCATGCTTGCATGCTTGTGCTCATGTCCTGTCTTGTGTCAGTTTTTCGACACAGTTCAAAAGAATGAATGCGCTTGCGAATACGTTCACAACTCAATTGTATAAATATATCTATTAGCGCAATAGCCGCCACGAGATTGCTCTCCGCCATGTTTGCTTGGTACTTGCCGTGGGCGAGGTCGTGCGCGCGCTTCTGCTGGTGCGCGGCGCGCTGCTCACGTAGCTGCTGCTCCAGCTTGTCCTTCATGTCGGCGTTATGCGGTGCGGCGCGGACTGGTAGCTTGCCCGTGGCGGCGCGCGTCACGGGCGTCACGCGCTCCGACCTCTCGCCGTACTGCCGCACCTCCCACAACTCCAGCTTGTCCTCGTCCACCCACTCCTCCGACACCTGCACATTACACACCATTCGTGGTAGGGTACACTGCGCTTCACAGTCATTTCGGCAGCTCGTCACTCGGCAGTAACAAGACAGACAGAAGATCCCTTACAGAAGACCACTGTGAAATAGCAGCATGTGTGCTGTTGCGTTTTGGTGAGCGAGTAAGCGATTTATACTTGCATTGATTAGTAATTTTGGATAAATAATTAAAAATATTATCCAGTATTTCGAGGAAATAAAAAAATATTACCTGAGGTTCAGTATTTTGAGGAGATTCAGCACGCTTTCTCTTCCTTAGCCCGCTTCGTATAGATGTCACTTCGCGAATGGTTTTAGGGAGTTCGAGAGGGATTACGACTCTGCGACGAAGATATTGAGTGCGTTCCGAGAACGCTCCTATGTGTCTGTGTTTCAGCAACTCCAGCGAAACAATCTCAGTGTCTGTGGTCAACTGGTGTTTGCCGTCGGCAGTGGCGGGTTTTGTGGCCATGTCGTCCCAACGCAGACACGTGAACATAGTGCGAAGTTGCAGAGCCGCACTGGCGAGCCACTGCAAATTCACTGTACGATATAGCCAGCACGTCTTAAACAATGGCCGTGGGCAAGGGTATGGCCACACTGACAAGTTGGGCTTCGCATTGTGACTGAACCCCGCTACCGAATTCAATCCGGCTTGTCTGCTGAGCTTCCTCAGTTCATGTTGTGGCAACACCATTATACTCTTCGCTTTACTTTTAGTGTGGAATGTGGAGCAAAGTGGGTATTTGACGGGCGTCCTCTTTTTCTTTTTCTCCACCGCTGAAGTTTGTACTTTTTTCAGGTAAACCTTACCACACGGAATTTCCGTGGAATACACCCTCACCAAATCGCTCTCAGTTTTTTCCACTTTAATTTTTTTATCATCTTTCTTGACAGATCTCGGACCACCAAAACGTCTGTTGACTGTCGCACGATATTTTGGTTTATCGTCGCCCTTAATTGAACAACGATATGGCGAATCTTTAACGTTGTTATTATTCTGAATGTTTGTGTTGGTAGCAGACATTTTAGATCTTCCTCTGGTTATCCTTAACTTTGGTATAGGTGGTTGTGTTTTATCCGATTCGGCGTTGTCTTTGGTATCATCCACTTGTTTTTCCTGTTCAGTATCCGTTAATTCCTTCAGAGGTCCAATTTCTATTTCATTGTCTTCATTACTGTTGCAAGTTATGTCAATGTCCATTTCGTTGCCGACAGCAGGCACGGCACACTCCTCGAGAGTGCTCTCCGTTTTTAAAATGCAACCTGAACTGTTCAGATTTTCAGACTTAACAGTGACATCGCTCTCACTACTAAATTTCCTCTTCACGAAACAATCTGTAATTTTATTATCGCATTCCTGAGCACATGCAACTGCCGAGAGTAGATCGGTCAAAATGTTTTCATTCGAACTATTGACATCATTAGAATTTTTACCTAGCAAATACTGTTCCAAAATAGACATTTTCGTGTTCTGTTTACAATTTGATTGTGAGTTGGCTGAATTAACGCTTCCTGTCTTCAGAAGCGCTAATAATTCATTCAACAGCTTTTCTTTCTTAATACATAATGGTGAAAAGCAATTACTCTTCACAGAAGAACCTTGAAGTAACATTGAAGTCTCAACTTTATTACAGCTCGATGAATAACATTTGTAGTGTTTTGTTAGCCGAGTTAGTTTTAAATATTGATCTCTCAAAGATTCGCCATTTTTCACAAGTACAGAATTAAAATTATTTTTCTTTGTGTCTGCAGGTGGGTCACATAGAGAGGGGACTTCTGGCTCGTTGTCGTCATTTTCAACGTCGATGACTTTTTCATCTTCACTTTTGACTTCAACCTCTTCCTTCTTGACATTAGCTAATAAGTTAGTTAATTTCTTCTCTTCCATAAATTTGAGATAAGTGCGTCGCGCCAAAAAATCATCCAGTTTAGATTTTCTAGCTATTTTGGGATAATATCTTCTCGTCGAGGAACCTAAAGCTTTTTCCACATCAATTTCTTCAAAATCCTCATCATCTCTGTCCAATTTCATATTGCGCATAGACAATGGCACTGAAACAAAAATTTTGTGTCATTCAAATATTACACAATGTTTAAACTAAGACAGGATCTTAAGCCTTTGTTCAGACACGGCGGGAACCACGCGGTTTCAGTATCGCCCGGGAACCGCACGGGTCTTATTTATGTGGGTATTTAAGTAATCGTTCAGACTTAATCGCGCGGTTAGTCAAACCACGCGGTTACCACAATTCAACCGCTAGAAAATAGAATCCCGTGGCACCCGCGCGTTTCTATTACTAAGGACCTTTTTCTCAGCGTTCAGCTGCGCTGCGGGCACCGCGCGATTAGCATGTTCTTAATTTGGGATATAATGTTACAAATTGACATGTACCCAATACTGCCTTTATCTTTTCTTTTTTTTTATGAGCAACCACAGTAAACACAATACCTCGTCGTTGACTTCCATTTTCAAACTGACGTTATCCGCGCACGCGAATCACTTAATAATCGCCGGCGCAATTTTGCGGTTTTGCTGAACACATAACACAATTTTGCGGTTTCAAATCGCACGATTTGTAATCGCGCGGTTCCCGCGTGTCTGAACGAGCCCTAAAACTTTTAATCATTTTACAAATATAAAGGAAAAGTTAAAAAATGCTTACATTTCTCCAAAAATTCATTGTTTTCAGTTTCACTTGATATTAAATATTCATATGTTGTAGGTTCAACAGCTAAAACTTTAACGATACTTCCATCCCTTACTCTCACCGCTATTTTAGCAGGTCCATTACTCAAAGAGGGTTTCACGTTGAAATTGTACTTTTTATATTTTCTTGTTGCAGAGGTCCAGAGCAAATCCCATTGGCCGTGAACTCGATATTCTTCGCCTTTTTGCTTCCATATCTAATTTAAAAAAAAATTTGATTGAATGTCAAACAATAGCGCCAAGTTAGGTACACAAGTTAGCCTTTTAAGCTTATCTAGCTTTCCCGGAGGTGTTACAAATCGAACTTTTTGTTTTTAGAGCAAATAAATGTCCCCGAATGAATCAATTCGGGCTTTATAGCCTAATTCGTGTAGTACTCCATATCTTAGTAAATGCAAGATGTGGCAACGCGATTTGCTTGCGTCTGCTGGATTGGTCTCGCAGACATCTGTATAGAATGCGCCATTTTACGTTCACAGTATTGACTCAATACTATCAACTGACGCACATTTAAAGGCAGTGGCGGCGACTATATATTCAATCGTAGACTCCGCCACTGCCTTTAAAGACATATTCACGCTAAAAATAAAAAACTTGAACTGCGTTACCTGATGCCGAATGCGAAGTGGATATTTAACAAAGTTAAAAGCCAGCCTATTCCGTTCTTCCTCCTCATCTCTCTCCTTCTTTTCCCGCTTGTCCAACTTCTTCCGCTCCTCGCGATCCGCAGCCGTGGCTCGAATGAGTCGCACGTGGCCAAGCTGTTCGTGCCAAGCCGGCACCCACACTACGCTTTTTATGCACGCCTGAATCAAACCATTTAACGTAACTCATCACATACCATATATATATATTTCCAGCCGCGACTTTGTCCGCGTTGAAAGATGAAAAATATAACACCAGGTGGCGCCCAATTTTTTTATATTTTTAGAACCTAACATTTTTCCATGATAAAAAGAATCCTATAGGTTAATAAACTATCTGTGTGCAGAATTTCATCTAGACCCCTTGAGTCGTTTTTGCGTGATGGAGTAACAAACATCTATCCTCACAAACTTTTCATATTTATTAGTAGTAGTATAGTCCATTAGTAAGATTATGTGTTATTCTAAACTATATTACGGTATGTTTCTCACAGTTTATGAGTTTTTGAGGTAAAAGTGTAATAACCATATTATATCTTCAAAAAATTTCACATTAGTAGGATATTTAAATTCATATTGAAGTAACAGTAACTCTTAGGCCTAGCCGTCATGCAGAAGACCAAATGGGGCACTCTATTCAAACAGTAAATGGACACAACCAAACATTTAACTAATACAAATGCCAAAGTGAATTTATTTGTTTGTTTATTACGTTTATTACGTAGTCATGCCGTTATTATTGTTTATACGCCGTCATGCGCCGAAAAATTTTATTACATAATAAATTTATCTCTAATAAAGTTTTAGTTTTAATTTATGTATTATAACCAATACAAAAAATAAATATTCTGATTTAACAAAATCACATAATTAATAGCTTCCCTGTAAATTTTATTGCTCATATATTTTTGTCTGGTGTTGATTTTTTTTTTTAAAAAAAAAGGAGCTCACACGAAGTATAGGGCAAAAGTTACTAGCAATTAATTTATTAGGCATACATAATAAATTGATTTGTATCGACGAAATGACAGGTTAATATATGTGATAAAGATTATGAAGCAAATTAGATGCGATAGTTACCTGCAGCACACAAAGAGCCCGTGCAAAGTCCCTTGGAGCTTGACACAACTGAACAGCCTGAACCCAGGGCTTCCTTAGCAGTGACCAGTTTGGATGCATAAATTGTGTCACTATGTTGGACTCTAATTGCAGTAAAGTCTGCCTCAATGTTGCCGTCAATGCTGATTTTGTTGCTGTAAAACCAATAACATAAATATATACACCTGTAATATCAAATCAAGTTTACAGGAAATAAACTACGCTTAGGCTAAAAAAACCTTGTTGAGGTTAATTTCAGTTGATTATTGAAATTGGCAAAAAAATATAAATAAAATAACTTACAATTGAGCAATCCAACCCATTTGAAATCTGGCCCAGTTGTTAAGGAAAACTTATGTGACATGTAACGTTTCTTGTCCCTCTCTTCGTTCCTTTGCGGTTTATTTAATGCCAGAGAATTAACAGTATATTGATTTATGTAATTCTTGAAGTTGTTTTCATTGCCTAATTTAAATAGGTAAGTTCCATTTGACATTTGATTAGATTTTTGGCGTGTCACTCTTTCTGTAACTGTGCAAAGATTAAATTAAAAACTTGATCACACAAATTCAAAAAACTATTTTAGTCAATAGAGTAAAAAGTGAATACTTACTTTCATCATTTTTCTTTTGACACAATTTAGATTTTGCATTTCTAATTTTTTTCAAATCATCCTCTGGTGCATTGTTGTCATCATCATCACCCAATGCTGTTTCATCACTTGTCACTGTGACCTCATTGACTACATCAGGGTCAGTACAAAGGGTGGAATCATTTTCTACATTATCATCATCAATTTTTATTTCATGATTGTAATTGTGTTCTTTTTCTTCTTGCTTCAATTTTTTATTTTTTACAATGTTAGCATTCTCCACTTCTAGATAAGATTTGCGATTGCCTTTAGCTTGATTAGTCAATTTTTCTGTAATATCCATTTGCCTTATGATCTCCTGTTTCAATTCTAGCAATTCTCTAACGAGCGGTGTTTCCATTTCATTGGCATCAAGAACATCAAGCAATTCCAGCAGCTGTTGAGATGTTGTGTAGTACCATACATCTCCATTTTCAGCCTCACTGAAATTATCACATCAAAGTCTATATTGCTTTTTTATTTAAATTTAAATTTTATTAATTATTAGTAATTGCCACTTTTAAAGTAGGAGAGCAAATACTTTTATGATTTAGTTGTGAGACAGTGTGAATAAATATTGTCACTGTGTTACTAGAAATTGTAAAGTTCGGTGCTAACTTATTAAACCTCTATACTATAATACTTTATTAACATCACAGAATAAAATAACAATCATGGGCGGGACAAGCATGGCAGATTTAAGCGCTTTGTTTATAATTCCTTCAGCACTGTTCAAAAATGTTCCCAAATTAAAAACATATGAGATTTTGTTGCACTAATTTTCACCAATGGGCAAAGAAAATACTCTTTACGTGATCACTAATAGACCCATAACTTTGTAAATAAAATAACTTGTAACTTTGTATACTTACACAAATATGCGTCTAACAATAAACCAATATTTTCTGCCATGACGATCAAACCCCAAATGTTCATGTCGACACAACAAACCCTGTTTCTCAGCGTCGGGCAAGCAATCAGTGACGCCAACTGTTTTGTGTTGTTTACATAGAGCACATTGCCAATCCTCCGAAGGCACGTCTACTAACGGTGGATCAACACACTCCAGGTGAAAAACAGCTGGACAAGTTTCACAGCATAATAGATCACCCAAACGGTGGCATACTCGGCAATGGTCATCGTAGTGAATAGGAACTAAAAGAAAAGTTTAAATCAGCTGATTGAATATATAGCACATGATAGCACACAATCAGCTCCAATCAGCACACAACAAGCTTTCAGCCTATTTTGAAGGAATATGGTATCAAAAAGTTAAGCCTGAAGTAGGGATGTTATGGAGCTCTGTAACCGTAACCGAAACTATCAGATATCTGAAATAAAAATCTATCTGTTACCCTAAGCGAATCTGATATAAAAGTTTCAGATAATTTTGGATAAGGGTGGAGTGTAAATCATGTTATTACAGGTTTTTGTTTTGTCAGCCGAACCAACACACCGCTCGCGCGATTCTTGCATAGTTTGTTTACATAGTCTGTCATTGCGGGATTTTATATTTACGCATATTTAATTCGATAAATACGCGTCAATATTAAGGAAAAGTGTTGTGTTACCTACTAAATTGATTTATCTGGACAAAATGTGGCCTAAGTCTAGTTTAATTTGGACATTTTTTGATAAAGTTAATGCAGATTCTGCAAAATGTAAACAGTGTGATAAAACTTTTCACGGAAAGGAGGTGGTACTACTTCGCTGAAACTTCATAAAAAAATAATAATGTATTTTATTATAATTTTTGTTATTGCAGTTTTTAGTAGATAAAACTTAAAATTAAGGTAGTCAGCTATAATAACATAAAACCAAACTTATTATTAGATACCTATTTGTATTTTACTTTTAAAATTCCATTTTACATAATTACATAACCGTAACCATATCCGAAACCGGTATAATATTATTCTTATATCCGTATCTGTATCCAGATACGAAATTTTATATCCATAACATCCCTAGCCTGAAGGTATGACATAGACATGTAGTTGTGCCTACCAATGATATGGACACAAACAGACCTGTATAATTTAATGTATTTTATTTTTAAATTGTAAATAGAACTATGGAATTTTTAAACAAACTATGGAAGCAGTGTGCTGTTGTGCAATATATTTTGCATATGATTTATATATTATAGTTTATTTTTGATGTTGAAGCGTGGTTAACATTGGTATATTACATCCATACAAAGCCGGGAGCGGCTGGCTCACTAGATATTTGTAGATGTGCAAAGTTGGAGTTGAAATTGAAGTAAGAAAGTAAACCTAACAACATATCTTATGGTAATCAGTGTGAACATAGGTGGAATGTATTTATTTTGCATATATTTATATACATTTTACATTTTGCTATTGAACCTGATATGATTAGGCAACTATGATCAAATCATAAAACTAGTCAATCAATAATCTGCAAATACACTTTCTAGAAATTCTTCTAGAAAAAAAAGTTTAATAAAATGAAAAACATCTTACCTTCACTGAGGAGATCATCTCTGACAGGATTTGTGATTAAAAATTGATTGCACAAGAATTGCAGTACCGCTAGACGATCCTCAACAGATGTGAAAGGGTATTCGCATGAGTTCAAAATTTTCACCACATTTTGATCAAACGACTTGTCACTCTCAATATAAACCCTTAGAACCTCCGGCCATGTCATAACATCTAACAGGAATAAAGTAATGTTCACACTGTCCTTATGGTCCAACGGGCCAAAATGTGTCTGTTGGGCGTCTTCCTCCCTTAATAAGGCTTTCAACAACATTATATGTATCTCAACCAGTAGGTTACTCTGGTCTTCACAACTTATAGCTGCACAAAAATCTTCAATACGGAACGGTGACAATCTTACCAAATGTCTGAAATGGCGCAGTACTTCATAAATACCAACTACTTTTAAAACTAAGTTCTGAGGTATTATTAAGTCGTCTGAAGAAGCTGGTAATTTTAGTGATGGTATTTGTCTTTCCTGTTGCAACCATAATGGGTCCGGACTTGGTGGTCGGATGGAATTTCCTACATTTTTTCTGGGTGTACCACTTGTCGTGCTGTAACTGCTGACAGAGAAATCACTGTCGCTAGCTGCCCCATCAGGGCCGCTATGACCCTCGGAACTGTCGCTGCCGCGTTCTTCCTCGGGTTCAGATCTATCACTATATTCATCACCGAAATCAGAACCATAATGATATTCAGATTCATGATAGTCGGCGGCATGAGGGTTGTACCCCCTGCGAGAGAATGAATTTGATAAACCACCTCTTTTAGCTTTATGACTACGTCCACCGCGTTGTTTTCGTGTACTTCGTTTACTTATATCACTTCCTTGGGGCGATGATGCTCTCGAAGCTGAAGGTGTGCTAGCGAGAGATCCGGCACCAACATTTTGCTGTTGTAAATATTTTGGCTTTTTTAATAAATGATATTGAAACTTTCTGTTTTTTTCAAAATTTCCCGATTTCGGGGGCCTCCCGCGTTTTTTTGCCCCCCTACCAGACATTATTATTACAGAGCTGTCAATTATGTACCGTTCTGCACGTGTATAGTGAAAACATAGTTTTGTTTACAATAACAAAACAGTGGAAATGCATTTCAGTTCATCCTAAATCCAACGCAGTCATTTTTCCAGACGCAAAGATATTTTACCGATGTACACTATAAAGAGTCACACGAGTTAAATCACGTTGTCCTTTTACAACAAAACTAAATAACTATCAAATTCACTGATAAGAGAGAAAGTTCTGAAAAATTTTATCTTACTGAAGGCACCAAAAAGCTAATGACGCGAAATGTGAGTATATGCAATTCCGAAACGCTTGCTTGATGCCGTCTTCTCATTGGTCGATTATCACTCCGCCATGTCGGTTTCATAATATTTAGTAAAATTAACAAAAAAATTATAATTCTTTAGATTTACTTTATAAGCTAGATATTTAAAACAATGTACACTTTATAAATTTCAGCAAAATTGTTGCTTTCTATATTTTTAATAAAAACTGTTTCAAGCTAAAACGGTATCAGAGAGCAGCAGACGCCATTTTCTTTTCGACCCCGAGTTTGATCAATGTTCATACTTATAAATTTAAATAATTTATAAAAACACTACTGCAAGACATTCTTTAATAATAAGAGTTATTTAATTCAATTGAACTTTTTCACAAATTGAGCTTTGTAGAAAGTCATATTATTTTATATTTATTAATATAATATTGATATTGTACCGGATATACGTATTAATGGTATTTAATAATGGCAACACCAAATGTACAGAAGAAAGAAAAATTCATAATTATGAAAGTGTACTCTATAGCCATTACATTGCACACAATACTACGGTGTCGAACTTTAGAATAAAATGCTACTAGAGCGCCACGCCCCAATGCCACTACAGCGCCGCCTAATTGAGCGTATTCGACGGACACATATTCATGTATAGAGTAGCTCTATTCTCCATGTTACGGTTATTTGATGAACTACGCAACCAACTAATCATAAATGAAACACCAATGCTACACTAGCGCCATTCTGGTCAATTTATGAACCACTATTTATTTTGCTTTTAGTTTGCCACTTTTTCAGTATAACACCCATCACATCACCCATCGCTAGCATCAATGTATAGTCTGTGTCACCCATGTAAGTTGGTTGGTTTGGTACTCCCATCAATATATATAGTCTTTGGGTACTCCTTACCTCTAGTCTCCATGGTTAGTCTCAATCAATTGTGAATGACTTTGTATTGATATTAACAAGTTGGTGTTTCTCATTTATTTATTTTTAAACATAAACCTCATTTGGTGATTAAAACTTCTTTGTTTCACATTGAAGAAATATGAGTTTAGAGATTTCACTTTATTAGGATAAATTAACCAAAAAATAGGTATATAATTATTTCTAACAAGTGTATACCTACTTATGTTTTGTTTTTAAATACTAATAAAGTAGCGACGATTTGTTACGCAATTACTGTAACGAGTCGCGAAATGCTTAGCGACATTTATGCTGAAAAGAGAATATTATTTTTTATGCGGCGTTTATAATAATGAGATGTGGACTGGATGATGGCATCAACGAAGCGATATACTTCGGTGTTTTTACAATCTGAACAACCGCTGCTAGTGAATAAAACAGACTACTTCTTATCTTTATATATTATAGAATTTTTAAGTTGGTCTGTGTACGCTTCAAAAAGAGAAAAACCTGAGAAGGGTAACCAATTTTAATTCGGTTTTCACATATGAAAAGAGATAAACGGTGTAGATTTTTTTCCTCTCGACGCACAATATCATACAAAAATTGCACCCAGGGCGAAGGCGGGTAACTATCGCTAACGCACACAATGAGAAATAAATACAAAACAATGTTTTTATTAAGTATGATTTATTAATTACTTTATGAAACTTATAAATTTTTCCAACACATTTAAATTAAAATTAACAGAAGAATAGGCAGGTACCTCAAAGTGTATACAACATTCCCAAAACTATTAAAGAATATGTTTGTAGATAATAAGTTTTTTAATATGTAGGTTTTTGTTCTGATGTTTAGTCACGTTTGCGGCGGCGATTTTGCTCCTCCTGAAAATAAAGTAAAAAATTTTATATGAATCCTAAATATTATTATTTCGACAATTATTACACAGACAGGAATACAATTTTTTAATTAGGTAACTTTTAGAAAAAGATGTATAATTTGGAATATTTCGCCAACCTCAACAAATCATCATGAAATCTTGCATACACGTTGTGAGAGTACAGAAAAGGACATGAGGTACCTTTCATCCAGATAAAAGTACTGTTCTCAAGGGATCGTGTAAAAATATAAAAATTCAGCACTTGACAAAAATAAATGCATGAGCAATAAAGGTTTTCAACAAAGGGGTGCAGACGAAGTCGCAGACAAAAGCTAGTTATAACAATGGCAGGGCAACTTGCGACAGTAAACACTCCTTTACATGCTGAAATAACAGTATGTGTGCTTTTGTGTTCCCTATACCCTCTTTCTGCACCTATCATGTTTGTGTTAATAGGCGACGGCAGCTACCTAACATCAAGTGAAGTCAACATATGGTTTCATTACTAGTGTAAAAAAATAATCAATTTATATATTATTACATTATTACATAAGATATAAATTTCATTTTCTATTTGGAGATTACCTTTTGAGTCAAAATAACCAACAGCCTTCTGAAGACACCAATGAAATCAATGAATAATTCCAAAGCGTGTTGTACAAAGTCCCTGTTACCCATACGACGCTTCTCAATGATCATTTGTGTGTCGTATAGAATAAAGCCACACATGAGCATCAGTCCAAGGTAAAGATGAGTCTGTAAATGAATTGACATTGTAATCGCTTAAACATGTCTGTAACTAATCGTTTAGTTTGTTTCACAAAAGCTCATATATGACTTGCCAGATGCTAACACCAATTAAAGTTAGCATCTGGCAAGCCAATTAATAACCAGCAAGGGTTGTCAGATTGGCACAGTCGCAAGCACGCGATGCTTGCGACTGTGCGTCGCTGCATTTGCATATTGTATTCTGTACTTTATCTTTAGTCAATAAAAAGCAATTTCATAATAGTGCCGGCTCGCGGCGCCTCGCTGCTGCTCCAATATGAATTGATCCTTACAGAAGACCTGTGTGTAATAATAGCATGTGTGCTGTTGTGTTTCAGTGAGTAAGTAAAGGATGCCAGAGCCCCTATCCCTTTCTAATTGCTATCCTTAATCCTTTTAGTCGGCAGCGCACTTGATACAGCATGATAATCTTACCTGGTACAAGAAATGGGATTGCATGAAGATATTAGCAATAGACATGAGGGCCATCGAAGAGAGTAGTGTCATTAGGGTACCACCTAAGAACAGCCAGCTGCCACGATCTGCCAACATTGCAGCCACAGAGAAGCACACAAACACCAGTGTTGAACCCATTAGAGCAGTTATTATAATTGAGGGGTTCACAGCAATTATGTACTGCATTAGTGGACCCAAACTCATTCCTGGAACAAGAAATAAAAAATTGTTTTCTCTCAAATTGCTACATTTTGATTAGTATGAATCAACATCACTATGTTCCACTCAGTGTCAGTATCTGAAAACACTATTTTAAAATTTGTGATTGATTCGGTTAAGGAAGAACAAGAGATGAATAGGCAATAATCTACTAAGCAGTCACTTACTTAAATTAACAAATATAATTTAGATTAAATCATGAGTGATTGAGACATTTTTATATGATAATGATGAATGATAAAGTAGCTTGATAATAATGAAAAGACTCAACTTTCAAAATAATAATATGACAATTCATAATCAAAGGAGAACTACCTATATATACATATTATTAATATAAAATAAAATCACTGTCCCATTCTGCCTGTTTCTTTGCTAACTTGTAAGCCATCTAACAGACAGATTTTGATATTTTTGTCTCTTAAAGGAAAGTGATAAATAAACTAAAAAGGATTGTGTACATAATATATACAAATACTAGCTGGTGTTCGCGACTTTGTCAGCGTTGAAAATAAAAAAAAAAGCAATATAACGCTTGACCTCGTGTGGCTATAACACTGGCTAGTCGTACGAATGTATACTAGCGCCACTCATTTAATAAAATATTATCTCATGACTGAGAAGGAATTATTAATAACGGCTCAATCAGGACCCTCAGTAAGTATGTCTACAATTTTTAAATACTATTTATAAAGTTTCATATTTAGATATGAAGCAACAAAATTTGATCTAAAGAAAGGGGCCATGTTCCTCTAGATCGTTTATTACCCTCTTGTTGGTACAAATATGGTACAGTATTTACATTATATAATCGCAAAATGGGCTTAATAAATACTGAATCCCACAACTAAAATTGCGATATCCAATATGTGTGATAATAGAGAGAGTAGACAAATATATTCAAATGGTAGAGTGAATGAGATGACTGTTACACTATGAACTACGCATAATATGATATGAGTCATTGCTAGGCATCCACACCAAATCCAAACAAAACAGTTATTCCCCTTTACTGTTTATACAAAATAACAAATTTTTGTATCAACAGTACCTGTATGTGAGACAGTGTCCTTTGTGCGACTGGATGATAGTGTGTTAATTGAATACCACAGTATTTAAGGCCCATGCACAGTTCCCCCATTTAAATAATTACCTACACAGACCTCTTATAAACTTCTTTCTTATCCCCTTTATCCTATCAATGTTGGCATTCCTTTTGTAAACCTATATGATTTACATCAGCTTGCTTGATGACCTTTTTTACTTATGTGAATAAATAAAAAATACATATTGGCAGATGTTAATGGTATCAACCAGTTCAATCTGTTCGACTTTTGGTGATCCTATATATCAATAATTTCATCATAACTTATAATCTCACAATCTACACAATATGATATTCTTGACACTGTTGGGTTTATTCATATATTTTTTTGTTAGGAATAAAAATGAAATTTTTTGTTAACATATTACCTGAAGTTAATCCAAATCCTAAGAGGTATCCAAGTCGCAAGTTCGTATTCTTCCCATTATCTGGTGTAGCGATCAGCATTAACATAAGACCAGCTCCAATAATGGCGGAAAGGAAACCGGCTTGAAATGCAGTGAACATATCCACATAAACACCAGCTGATGCTGATGCACAGGTCATCATCAGGGTTCCGTACACATTTTTTAAATGTTGACGAACCGGTTGTTCACTGAAAAATTTTAAAACACATTAAATTAAATTAAAAACAGTCATCGTTTTATTTATTATCTGTAAATATTCAGCCTTATCTGAATTGAGTAGGTACTCTTAAGAATACAAACAATAATGTATGTATATACAGTAAACATGTAATCTCCTGGGAAAATCTTCCATTAGAAATAGTTAACAATGTCACAACTGAATTATAATATTGATAGTTTATTCTATGATATGCAGAATTGATTTTAGAGGAAGATGAAAATTTTTAATGTTCAAATTTAATTTTTTATAGCATTTTAAAATATTATGTTCAAATCTCAGATTAGGTTCAAATATAGATTTACATACTTTATATGCAATGTTCACTATTGAGAAGGTAGGTGTATAATAAAAAAAACTCACAGTCGATTTTGAAAGCTATTGACGAATGTTTGTAAGTTGGGAGTCATATTGAGAATATCACGCTTTCACTACAGCAAATTCCAAATATCAATCAAACACAATATAATTTACACACAGTTGAGATGAAGTATTTTTAACGTAACGTTATATACGGATGTCCGAGGTTGACGAAGTAAATAAAGTGGTGAAATTAATGACGCAATAGACTTCAAATACTTTATTTAGGCAGTACTCGTTTAGTGACGCTCAGAGTAAAATAAGCAAGTAATATAGCAAATTATGAAATTACGTGTTAAATTTCTATTGACTTCCATACAATTCTAGACTGAACGAATGAAATGAATCTTTTGTATTGTTATTCATTTTGTCACTTTACTGATTTTATTCAATCGGTCATTCATTCATATATGGGGTTTTTTTTGTTAATTTTATTTTAATTTGTTTTATCATTCATATTTCATACTAGCTGGTTACCGACCGCGACTTCGTCCGCGTTGACAATTGAAAAAAATAACGTCGGTGGCGCCGCCACGGCAAAAAGGCACCAAATTTCTTATATTATTATTTAAAATGTAAACTGTAAATACCCTATAGTTGAGGGCTTTATGAAAAATTCCATATCCTAAATTTAAGTTACGTAGTCTCAAAGTATATCTTAACTTATTCCTTATTTAAAAGGTTAGGTCCAGAATATTTTTAAAATTATTTAGCATAAATATATTTATTTTTAAGAGAAGGCGTTTCGAACAATAATTAATCGACAAACGAATATAAAATAAAACTACGAAAAAAAACTAGAAAAGGATCAACTTGGGAGCGGAATGAAATTTGAATAACAAGACAAGATATAATATTCTGTGGACATGAATGACTAAAAACATCACCAATCACCAATACAAAAAAGCCACGAGATACGTCATAGATTATTATTAGCTATGTTAGTATTTTATTGTCTATGGTTACATGACCTCTAGCAATGTGACAATGGCATTTCGATTGTAGTCATGTATTCACCTCAGAGTAATAAATAACCTATTGTCCTCAAGTCATTGTGTATTCGCTGACCAGACAAATGACAGATAATTTCGTCCCATACAAATGACGGACAATTTCGTCACCATTTTGAAACGCCGCCCTCGACAGTAATCAGAACTAATTTTGACATTTGCGTATTTTATTTCATATATAAAATATGTTTTATAGTGTCTGTTTTATTCTATTTGTTGATGTCTTAGGGAATTTTTAAGTTTATTTGTGCCCACTTGAGTTTTGAAACATGAGGAAATGTTCAAAATTGCATGACTAATTTTAGTTTCAATTACTTTCGCTTCATAGCCAGCCACTATAGCCTACAGCGCCAAAATGGCGTTTTTAAAATAGGCATAAAAATAATTTGACAGCAGCCTGTCCAGTGGTATATCAGCAGACATTATACCTAAACAAAATTGTGCACTGACATAATAGGTCAATAGCAAATTATGCTCAATTTTGTTGATATAAGGTTTAAGTTTCTGTACAAACTAGAAAAAGGTAAAACGAGCTGAGCGAGAGGCTCGAAATGGGAAGTGTGTCCTTTCTTTTGAGTATTAATCGTTGATTATTTCTCTAATACAGTGTAGGGTGACCATAACATATTCTACAATCTATAGTGCATTTCATTATTTTTTAGGTAAAAAGTGAAAAAAAATCCGTGTTCTAAACCTAAAACTACTGAAACATTTGAGCTGTTAACTTTAAAATTTTTGTTTAAACTGTATATACTTAAAAAATATAGGTACTTATTAGTTATATTAAGTAATCTATATATTAGAAAAAACGTAGGTTGCGACAACCGTTTACCATTAGGCGGACCGTATTTTCGTCTGTCATTCGAGTCTCATGAACCCGTAAAAGAGACTCAAGGACGGAGATTCCATACAAATTTAAATCGTATGGTTACTACATTAGACAGAGACGCACTCCCCCTTAAGATCCTCTTGCTCGGCTCGTTTTTTTTAGCTAAGTGCACAATCTTGTTTAGACATAATGTCTTTGTATATCAGGTCAGGTCAGTGCATGTAGTACTTTGGCATTGGCATGGTATGGTATGTCAATGTCAATTGTCACAGTTAAGTTAATACATGACAATTGCACGTGTTTATGAAACACATGGACGCTTTATTATAATTTAATTTATATGCAAAAAAGTAATTTTGTTATTTATTATAGTTATAGTGTTAAATAAATGTGTCATGTGAAAGTATTGTGCAAATAATTAAAGTCATTGATTATTCTGTAACTGAATCCATAACTTTTGTTTATAACTGAGGTTTTTAATATATTTCTAGTGGTCCAATTTATGCTTACAATTTGAAACTGGATATTGATGGTGTACATGGAAATTTAAGTGACTGAAAGCAAAATGGGGAAAAAGTCCAAAGTTGGAAAACAACGAAAAGATAAATATTATCAACTTGCTAAAGAAACCGGTAAGTTTTTGCTACAGCAGTATTGTATTAATTTCGCAAAATCGTAATAATTGTGTGTTCATTCTATTTATTTTCAGGGTATCGATCACGTGCTGCGTTCAAATTAATTCAACTTAATAGAAAATTCGGATTTTTGCAAAGATCTCGAGTATGTATCGACTTATGTGCTGCTCCTGGTGGGTGGATGCAAGTGGCCCAGCAGAACATGCCCTTGTCGAGTGTGGTTATTGGCGTTGATTTATTCCCAATAAAACCAGTTCCTGGATGTATAGCTTTAACAGAAGACATTACAACTGATAAGTGTAAAGTAGCTATCAAAAAAGAGATTAAAACTTGGAAAGCTGATGTTGTTCTTAACGATGGCGCTCCAAATGTTGGTTTAAATTGGATCCACGATGCTTATCAACAAGCTTGTCTAACATTGAGTGCATTAAAATTAGCAACACACTTTTTGAGAGAAGGTGGTTGGTTCGTCACTAAAGTATTCAGGTCCAAAGATTATCATGCACTCCTCTGGGTTTTGAAGCAATTTTTTAAAAAAGTTCATGCCACAAAGCCGCAAGCTTCCAGAAACGAATCCTCTGAAATTTTCGTTGTTTGTCAAGGATACATTGCACCAGATTCTATTGACCCTAAGTTTCTTGATCCCAAGAATGTTTTTGAAGATTTGGAAATTGTGAAAAAAACTCACACCAACATTTTGCATCCTGAAAAGCAAAAGAAAGCAAAGGCTGTAGGTTACACAGAAAATGATTATACAACCCATCACAAGATATCTATATCAGAATTCTTGAGCAAAGATGATCCAATAGATTTGCTTCAAGAGTGTTCAGAGGTATTATCAATTTGTTACTATTTTTACTCTACTTTAAAATTGAGACCTACATTAGAAATTCTTGTTTTAAGAAATGTGATATCCTGAGCATATCCTACTCCGATTTATATGAAATCAATTATTTAGTGTATAATAATTTATTTATTTAGTAATTTGCTGGTAATTTGTTATTTAAATATTTTACCCACAATTTTATACATTTTATTTCTATTGATATTTATTTGGAGAGACTAGTGTCATTTTTAGCCATAATCTGAATAATAATAATGCGAAAGTTTGTAAGGTTGATACTCAAACACTAAAAAAAAACGTCTGAACGGATTTGGATGAAATTTGGCACACAAATATTACCTCTGTTAATAAATAGGATACTTATCCTGGAAAATGTTAGATTTAGGATTTTTTAAAAATGAACTACAGTGTTTACGTGTAAGTCTCAGCCACAGCTAGTATATGTCATAAAAGATCAATTTTGCTTATTTTTATAATATCAATTTCTGTAATGACACCTCGTTAATATTTTTACTATAAGATAGTCACAGCAGGTACAAATAAACTGTAAACAAATAGTAAATTATAAAATTTTATGTCCGCAGATTGTATTTGATGAAAAATCAGTAGAACAACATCCGAAGACAACTGATGAAATAAAAGAGTGTTGTAAAGATATAAAGGTGCTCGGACGGAAAGATTTGAAACTTTTGTTGAATTGGTTTAAACAATTAAAGGAATGGAAAAAATCACAGGTAATTACAGGTTTGAATTGACCATAATAGTTAGAATAGTTATTTTGAGAAGTATTATCTGCTTTAGCTGTACATACTGGGAAAAATATGTGGTTGATGCAAGCTGGCACATATTTCCTAGCTCGAAATTCTCTGTGTATGGTATGACCCTTGATGGTTCAGATAGCCATGATGATAGCCAACTTCCAGTATAAGATGGGACCAAGAGAAGAAGAGGAAGCAGAGTCTTCCTATTTTATATCATTCTTTGTTTTTTATGGTAGGTATTCTACCATAATAAAATAATACATAATATGTACTTGACTCATTTGGTTAATATATGTTTAATTACTGTGATTTAAATTGTTGGAATAGACCTAAGGATAGCTTTGAGCATTAATATTTTTATAAATCTTTTATAAATAAATAAAATATTATAAAAAATTATTGATAATTTATTTTTATTTTTACTATTATGATGATTTTTATTAAAAAATAAACAAAGTTAATATTGTTAATTTCAGGAAACGCCTCCAGAGGAAAATCTCAGTAATGCTGAAGAAAATAAAAGTGATACAGTTGAAAAGGAGGATGATGATGAAGGTGAAGTCGATGAACAAATTGCAGGTCTTCAAGTAAGTATTTTGCAATTTAATGTACCCACTTTTTGTATGTTAAGGTCGGCAGACAGGCTGACGGTCAAGACTAATATGCATTCATACGGTTCTATTTTACATTTGAACCATATACTCATTGAATTAATTTTTATTTCTCAGGATGAAGAACGTCGACAGTCTAAAAGGAAAAGGAAACAACTGAACAAGCAAAGACAAAAACTAGCTGAAAAAATGAACCTTAAAATGGTATTGAAAGGTGACGATGGACCCATTTTGGAGAGTAATGATATGTTTAGATTATCAGATATAAAGAATGCTGAGGTATGATTTGAATCCTTTTATTTGTATGATTACTTAGTATAGCTCTTCACTTTGACACATGTAGACTTGTTTGAATATCAAACTCATACTTACCCACTTTTCAACATAAGTTATGACGCAGAACTTAAATGTTGAATCAGAATTGACGTGATCCGCCATGGCTTACTGAGGGCACATAATGTTTCTCTGAAGCTGAAATTTAGAATATATAATACTGTTCATTTTACTTATTTGATGTTTATCTTCAAGGATATCAAAACATATAAGTGTGTTTTTCTTAAGAAAACGCTTAACTTTAATCATTTTCCGACATTTTCAACGAGTCTGTATATAAAATTTCCAATTCCACCATAAAATTTACAACATTGTATTTTTTTTTTCATTGTAAATTTTACAGAAAGTGAAACAAAGACTTAATTTTTTTTTCTTTGCAGGAATTATCGAAAATAATAGATCAACAACCCGACACCGTGGCTGAAGGGAGCGATGATTCAGACGATGAATTAAAATTGAAACCAAAATATTTAAAGTATGATGTTGAAAATTCCAAACTCGATTCATCGGGTCTCTTCTACAAGGATTCAGATAGTGAACTAGAAATGGAATCAGAATCGGAAACTGAGAACGATAAGGAGACATTAGGTAAGTAAATGTTAGCTTAGTAAAAGGTACGAAAATTTATAACACTAAGTTTTGCAAGGAAATTTTTCAGCTAAATCCTATTTTTTTTTGTTTAATTTCTCTTGAAATCAATTAGTAATTACTAAAATCCTTAGAAAGATTATTGTTAGTAGGCCAGTTAGTAGGTGAGTAACAATAAAGTCTATTATCTTTGATAGTATAGTTTGAATAATTGTCAGGATTATTTAAGCAGCCTAGAATTTTTTTTTTAGTCGGTTAAGGCTGAATGTTACAGGATAGCATGTCAGGGATATTTGAAAATTATGTAATTATTATCTAATTCTTGTTGTGGTTTTCTACACGCGCGATCTGTTGTTCAGTTTAGAACTAATCTATCTATGGGTGGGACCATTCGAGTATTAAGCACCAAAAATTATTGTCTTTGTTTTGCTTATTTTAGATGACATGGAGGACTGATTTAAAAACAATGTTACAAATTTTTTTACCAACTTTCTTTATTTTATCTAATCCATTAAATATTTCATATCTACCATTTAAAAAGTTATATTCACAGTATTTGATGATATTAACAATGTCAAAGCATTGAAATATCACAAAATCAAAATAGATATTGTTCTTAACGTTTTTGTTACATTTTTTGGTGATATAGTGATGTTATTTATTTGTTTGTTTTAGGCTTCTCAGATTCAGAGGATGAATCCAAAAAGATTGATAAAATTACGAAGTTGAATACGTTAAAGAATGCCAAGGTAGCGAAACAATCGGCGGCCAAGAGAAATCCATTGCTAACCGATTTGGATAACACGGATCCCGTCTCTAGGCGTACGATGAAGGCAGAGCTCTGGTTCCAGAAGGATTGCTTCCAAGACATAGACGAGGACGACGACGAAGGCGTGGACTTGGATAAAATTGCCGAGACATACAAGAATAAAGGTACGAAATGCTGGCTTGTGTTGAAACCATAGAGCCTTTACAGAACGTTGAGTGACTAAAGGTTGCCAAAGCCCATTTCCCTATCCCTTCCTATTCCCATATCCTTAATTTTACTATGGTCGACAGCGCACTTGCAGCACCTGTGGCGTTGCTTGTCTTAAAGGCGACTGTAGCCACCTCTACCATTAAGTGAACCGACAGCTTGTCTGTCGAGTAGCGGTATAAGGAGCGCTGAAGTAGCGTTATAGAACTTCTCAATCGCTTTCATACCACTGAAAATTATACTAATACAGGTTTCAGTGTTACAATAGCGATGTAACATTAACAGCGGTTATTACATTATGAGTTTGTGAAGTGATATCGAGGTGAGTGAAAAGTTATTGTAAGAGCTAACAGATATACAAGAAATATTTTTACCGCCTTAATAGAATTCGTACATGTTTGCGACGCGACTGTAACTCTGAAATCAATGTTAGTTTATTTTTGGCTGGGAATGTTGAAATATTCATACAGTTTAAAGATTAATCTTAACAAACGATTAAGAGAGAATAACCTCATAAAAAAGGTTACGTTTTAATCCATGTGTGTTTACATTAACAGGAAGACAGGTATTGGAAGAGAAGAAAGAAAACGATAAAAAGGGCTTGAAGAGAAAACTTGTAGAGGCGGAGAGTTCGGATGAATCATCATCAGACAGTGATTACGATGTGGAAGAAACTGTGAAACCGAATGGTGGCAAACAAGCAGGGGCTAAAGTTAACAAAAGCAATGATTTCGAAGTGGTTTCTGAAGACCCAGGTATGCTATATATACAATCGCGGCCCTATTTAATATAATATTTATAAGCCTTACAATAATTTGACCAATATGTATTACAGAATTAAAACGGTTGAAGAAAACATTGAAAATGGATGCAGAAGCTCTCGCCTTGGGAACAATGATAGCTAAGTCGAAGAAATTCAAGCGCGATTTGATTGACGACGCGTGGAACCGATACGCTTTCAACGACAACAACTTACCTGAATGGTTTGTCGAAGACGAGAAGAAACACATGAAGAAACCAATAACTGTTCCTGAGGTACATAATACATAATATTTATTTAAAATTTCAATAGGGATCTTCATTTAATATATATAGGTGCATTTAATACATATAGAATCATGTAAATAATTCGATAAAAGCAAGTCAACTTTAATTTATCAAACATGAATATTGAGTCATGTTAATGAATGGAGATTGAAATTGGCGTTCTGAAATCTGGCGCCGTAAAATAACAGCATATGTGCTATTGTGTTTCGTGAGTGAGTAAGGGATGCTACTACATACGTTAATGCCATTTGCCTATTCCTTCCGATCTATTATCCTTAATCCTGCCGTCTATAGTCGGCAGTATAGTACAGCCGTGGCTTTCTTCTGTTATAGATCACTTACCATCAAGTGGATCGTAAGTCTTAACATAGAATTTGTTTAATAGCTATTTATGAAACAGTGAAGAAAATTTCCCTTTTTTATAGCTGGTTATGAAAAATGGTTATAAATGTGGATGAAGGGGTCTTTAGCTATTGCGACGCATCTTGCGACAAATTTAGTTGTTAGTTGCTGGCGCGGACTCTACTCTATATACTTTGATATAAATTAAGTGTCATTAAGTAAAAAACAGTTATTTTGAGATTACAGACAATTTTATTTATTTGTATATAGGTGTATAGATTTGGTCTAATTTCTCTTACTTGCATGTTTGTACCTAATTTTAATTTTAATATGTATATCGCAGCAATATGTCGAAGAGTACAAGAAGAAAATGCAAGACATAAACGCGAGACCGATCAAGAAAGTGGTTGAAGCGAAAGCCAGAAAGAAGAAGCGTATGATAAAGAAAATGGAACGCGCAAAGAAGAAGGTCGAAGCGGTCATGGAGAACGCGGATATGTCTGAACGCGAGAAGTCGCAGCAAATCAAACAACTGTACAAGAAGGCCAGTTCTGACGGGAAAAAGAAATTAACGTATGTAGTAGCGAAGAAACACACGACGGCCAAGAGGATGAAGAGGCCGACAGGTGTTAAGGGAAGATACAAAGTTGTGGATCCACGTATGAAGAAGGATCTCCGAGCTCAGAAGGCGAAAGAGAAAACTAAGGGTCGTGGTAAGAAGGCTAAAGTGAATAAAGTACCCAAAAAGAAGGGTAAGAAGGCAAAATAAAGTTTATTTACTTATATTTTGTAGGTGAATGTTTATGTTATGAATCTAAATGTGAAATAAAAATTGTTATTGACAATTATTATTAATGTTGTTTGTTTATTGTCCTTGTTCTATCGGAAGGTGACCTCGACAGTGGGTACATGTTTATATGCAGATATTGTTCGCAAACAAACTGCGAATTCAAAAAACGTTGGCAATAGTGATGTACCTAAGTAAACAATTTTTTTTATGAAATACTTTATTATTAGTTTTAACCTTTTCATTTTTTTTTGTAGATATTCATAAAACGAACAAGTTTCTCCTGAAAACGTATGGTGTATGAATAGTCGATTATGATACATTTTGCTTTTATAAAGCAATAGACCTTATAAATTTAAAGGCGGCGTATTGATTATGCCGAATATTTGGCTATATTGGCTATATGTAAGTTTTGTCCCACAACACAGACAGGTGGACAGATGACCTGATAAGGGCTATGAGTTATATTCAGCAGTAGACATCTCTTTTTTTATTTATTAAATCAAGGCAGCGCTTGACCACTTGACCACAATCTCGCAGGTGCGGCCTAAGGTGGACCAAGCTTATCTAGTAAAATAGTACCTGCAATATTAGTATTATGCGGTAGGTACTAGGGCTAATTAGTACCTGCGGCTATGATGATGTTTTGTCCCACTAATGGAAAAACGTTTTCACATGAGAATTTGATTTAGTCAGTATATGCCATACCAGCAATTTGTATAAATTGCTTTACAGCAATTTGGCTGTAAAGCAAGTTCTAAAATTATTATGAAATGAACTACTTCAATATTTTCATGTTTCTATAACATATTGCATCAGAGGGCCTTGAATATATTCGGCAGCACGTTTGTTTTGCATTTCAAAGTTTCCACGTATTCTTTGTCAATGTTACTGGCCGAAATTAAATAAAACCATTGTTAATATAATATATCAACGGTATTTTTTTTTTGTTTATAAAATCATACAAAGCCTCAACAGCTTTGAGCTGTTAACGCTCACTTCTAAGTTCATGTTCAAACTAATATGCGTTACCCTGCAGGTTTACTGATTGAACTTAATTATAAGGGTGTTAAAACAATGTTATTAGTAATGACCTTTAGAAACAACGTTTTGATGGAAGTCACATTGGTTGACATTACGAAAATTATTTCCCCAAGTAAGGTCAGGGTCGGAGGTATTTAAGTCCACGTGCGTCATCGCGCCTAACAACCAGAGTTCAGGGACAGACGCTCCATATAAATGATATCATTTCGCTTGTACGGCCTTGACGTCTAATTCTGAATCACAAACTACGCCGTCAGCTTGCTGAGCGGTGCGATCGTTCGCTTGCTCTTAAATTGCGAATTTTATTACATATTTAAATATACTAAGTACTAAATTAATCTCTCTTCAGTTTGACCACAGACTTTGACTTGAATTAATTTAGTGAAAATTAGCGGCCCGTTTCGCCCGGGGTGCAATTTTTATATATAAAAATCTTCCCCATTTATCACTCTTTCTATATGTGAAAGCCGTATTAAAATAGGTCTATCCATTCTCGAGTTTTTGAAGCGTACACAAACCAATTTAACATCCATACTAATATTATAAATGTGAAAGTAACTGTCGGTCTGTGTCTGTTTGTCTGTTACCTTTTCACGCCTTAACTACCAGGGATTCAGGGAACAACCATGGAACAACATAGGGTACCATTCATCCAGAAAAAAGTACCTACTTTTCCTGAGAGATCAACTAAAATAAAAATAATAACTAACGCCTAGCAAAAGTGTAATAGCAATGCAGATGTCAACGTTATATATTAACGTTATTACGTTATTACGTTATTACGTTATATAAGCAATAACGTTATTACGTTATTGCTTATATATGTTTTTTATTTTTAAATATATAGTTTTTAAATATATAGAAAAGAAGATATTGGCTTTCTAGTCCATCTGCGCAATTTTCTTAAAAAGGGTATCAATGTTTTCGCGCGCTTCATTTATTTTAGATTTAATTAGCTCATGGTGGGATTTGTTTGACCTTTTGTTTGAGAACGTGTTAGTATGCATCAATAGTTTGCGAGGAAATGATTAGGCAGGAACGTCGAAATCGCCGGTGGTGTGAGGAGGGGTGGGTCGCGTGGGTTGTGGGAGTTAGAACGTTCGCAGCCCGGCTATATCGAGCGCTCCGATCACGGCCAAGGTCGCGAACCGCCGCGCTCCCATCCGACCGCTCGTGCCCCGTGTTCGCGACACCACACAATCATAAACACTCAATATATATTATTACTTGCTGATGCCTGCGACTTCGTCCGCGTTGAAGAATATAAATTATATAAGTAATATAACGCTTGATCACTTGTTGCTATAACACCTTGGCCAGGCGTTAGTTTTTTATTTCTCATTGTGCACGAAGTCACGGACATCAGCTAGTATGGATAAAATGGCACTCCTAAACTAAGCACTTGGTTTATATCTAAATACGTTTTTGTTGAATTTATCAATTTCAATAAATATGTAGTTGGGAAAGGTCGATGTTTTATAAACATGGCGTCATTGAATCTTTGAGGCTTCCCAATGGCTGTTCATCGAATGGAACTTTATTAGGTTTTTTGAATATACTAACGCAAATGAGTGTCCCGCTTGTTTATTACACTATTATTTGACACTAGCTGGTGCTCGTGATTTTCGTCTGGGTTTAAAAAGAAAATATGAGTAATATAACGCCAGACGTGCCGCCACTGTTGACGACAGTGGCGCCATATTTTTTATATTTTTAGTCGATTATTCAGCAACCTAATATTTTTCCATTATAAAATGTATCCTTTATGTGTTACTCCAGGTGATAAATTATCTGTGTGCCATATTTTATCCAAATCTGTCAGCCGTTTTTGTGTTATTTTGAGGAACAAACATACTCACGTTGTGAGGCTGTCATGTTTTGGAATTTCCCATAAAATTGTGGATTCTCACAATTCATAATGTCTAAGATACTCTTATTCTATTTGTCCCTCTGACCTTGTAATACATAAGGTTGACACGGATTGACATAATGTGTTATATGCTGTATGTATAATATTGTTAGAATAAAGTACCTATAGATGCCTACGTAGGTAGGTTCGACGAAGTTCGTATGACGTTCGTGGAGGCGCAGGTAGAGGTCGGGAGAGCGACCGTGGGTGGGCAAAGTGGGGTTCTGGTTTGACCTCGCCCTTACAAGGTCGTCAGTTTCATTCCACTCCGTTTGTTTCGAAATCTTCCTATATATTTATAAAGCAGAATCACAGCCTATAAGTTCTTTTGTAGAGATTTAAAGATAGGGGATCGCAGGTAATATATACAAATAAAATTAAAATAGTTTGTCCTGACTGACTATCAACGCAAAGTCAACACTACTGAGTCTACAAACTGAATTTCACTCCGTGCGAAGCTGAGGGCGGGTCGCTAGTTGTTTTATAAAAAAATGTGTTATTTGTCTTACGTCCGCTACGCATGGCAGGTTTTGTATCAAAACATAAACACCAAAAGAATTCCACACAAGATACTACAATGTTGGTAGTGAAAACGTCGTATTTATAGACTGTTTTTAAGATTAGAATATGTCAATGAATCGTGTATGTAATGAATACCATAAGTAGAGAATTAATACCTATACATAAAATGTTAAATTATATAACTAAGGATACATTTATCTAGTGTATACCTATGCTATAATAAGGTGGGTTCAACACGTTTCTGAAGGGGCGCTACCCTTCACGAAGGAACATTGGCCCCCACCCGACCCACATCCTCATCCTATCGTTGCCTCCTCTATTACTCCTTGTAGCTGTGCAAACATCTTATTATTTCTTAATATTCTCATAATAAAACAATAATAGCTACAAACAACACAATTCTTCGATATGAATTATGAAATGACAAAAACAAATACAGTCTCAGATACAACTCAAAATAGTTACGAGCTACTATACATTACTAGCTTTTGACCGCGACTTCGTCCTCGCTCATTTTTCTCAAGCGTTGAAAAATAAAAAAATCTACACCTGACAAAAATACCAACCAATTCCCATGTTGGAAAACATTTAAGTAGTGGCAGGGCACATTATGTTTGGTAGTTATTTGGGCAGTCCGTCTACTGTGCTGTTGTGTTTCGGTGAGTGAGTAAGGGATGCCAGAGCCCATTATCCTATCCCTTCCTAATCCCTTATTATCATTGATCCTACTGTAGTGTCTCTAGTCGGCAGAGCACTTGAAGCACCTGTGGCGTTGCTTGTGTTATAGGCGACGGTAGCCACCTATCATCAAGTGGACCGTCAGCTTGGCTGTCATCCTTTACATTTAAAATAATCATATATTTACTTTTGTTACATAAAACAAAACTAATTAAGATGACCTTTCAGTATCAGATGACCTCTCGAGAACAGTAAGGTCACGTTGTTAATAGGACGAGCTGCTTATAGGCCGTTTTGCTTCAGCCGGCTTATATAGGCCGTTTAGCTGTTTTTGCATGAAAGTAACAAACATCCATACACCCTTCACTTCACAAAATCTAGCATTTATAATATTTAATTTTAGAATTGGTTCACGCGTGTTTATATAACAATTTTTAAAATTTACATCTTACATAGTATAATATTATAACTATTAGTACCTACTGCAACTAATATTTTTGCTGCATAGGTAAAACTAATATTTTTAATTTATTTAATTGCATAGGCAACAGTAGATGTTGTACAGTGTAGGCATTTTGTGAATCAACGTGTTATTTTGGCGCATCAGATCAGCAGGTGACAAAGCTCATGCATTGTACTGTATGGATGGAGTTGTTTGAGGGGACGTTACACAAATCTCGCGGACAGTTGGCCGCCCCCGCTCAATAAACTTTGCGAGTTAGTGCGGGTTAGCGACCACGTTCATGGCCGACTCAGCGGTCTCCGCGTCATACCTCGCCAACAGTTACTCGCAGGTGTACGCCGATTAACAACCCGACGAACGGTCGTTGGCTGAAATGGATTCTGATATAGTATCGGTCGAAGGAGACGACGCTATTGTGTAGAAATACTTCCCTGACACTTTACGATTACGGCGTCCCATTAAACTCTAAATGAACTGCTCCCAGCTCATTGTTTTGTTTCGGTCGATTCAAAATAAGTTTTCGGGTAAAGCGCTTTTTCTGTTCGCTTTTCTGTTTTGGTAAATGTTTCAGTATGAACTCATTTTAAAGTAGACATTGTTTGTGTACTCGTAGGCTCAAATTATTTTTATTATAATAATTTAAAAGTTTTAAGTATGTATGTTAAGTAAAATATTTAGTTTGTTTAGAGTAAACTTAACAGCAGTATAAATATGAGGATACGGAAATGGGACTGGAGTTCCTTACTCACTCACCGAAACACAACAGCACATCATATGCTATTATTTCACGGTGGTCTTCTTTAAGGGGGTGATTACTGCCATCAGACGGGCTCTCCAAATAACTGCGAAATACAGCGTCCCCTGCCACTACCTTCTAAATCCATACCAGAATCCATACCAACTTTGGAAAAATCATTTTCAAAGTTGCAGGAAATCGAACTCGGGACTCCTAAGACAGACAAGTATTTCATCTGTGCATAGAATAATAATGAAGTTTTCATAATAATTATTACTAAATTTGACAAATAAATAACTAAAACAAAACAAAAATAATAAGAAAACAGTTATTGTAACAATTTGAAAAATAAAAAAAATACACGTGACAAAAGTCCCGCATTGTAGGTACGTCCTGTAATTAATAATGAAAATGTATGTGTATGGTTTCTGCTCAGCTCAGGTAGGGTTAGTTAAAGTATTTAGGTCTCGTTATGGAGCAGACAGCAGTCTCTCAAGAACTCTAATTAAATACCTACTTTATCCTACTCGTAGTCCTGCTTGTAAATTGCTCGCGTTACCTCTTGAATTCTTCTAAATTCACGATACGCCATCGTTCGGCTGAAATTTCGGAGGTATTGTCGTCATTGAAAAAGATTTATTATTGACAAATAGAAGACTTGAATGTAGTCATTTATACCTACTCATCGATGTACTTACCTTACTGTAATGCAGGTCGATGTACATAACTTACAGAATTAGGAAATAAAAATATTGATTGTTAGATTTTTGCTTTCTCACTCTTGTCTCCTCAGAGTTCTGCAGGCACATGCTTTAGCAAGATCCTCACGTTCTTGCGAAGGAGTAGGTATAATCCAACGCATATGAAGTCGCGGGCACCAGCTAAGTAGTTACTTTATATACCTACGCACTGAAAATAACGGTGCCTTGTAACATTTTTAGGTAAGCATTAAGAACTAAACTGTTTATGGCGTAGTAACATTATTCGTAGAGGTTCTATTGGCGTAGTGTGAAAACCGCACGAAGCTCGAAGCGGTTGAGAGCGATGACCGGCCACACTACAAGTGGACACAACGCGCTACATATCTGACCGATTACAATTAAACTATATTGGCTATAAGCACACTCATTGTAAAATAATAGCTCAATAACATATCAGCGATTTTTTAGTTATGAGTATTATATATAGGACGATTGTTTATACCTATTGGTTTTATTACGCTTTCTTAGAGAAAAAAAATGGTTTGAATTTTGTGGCAAACGTTCCCGACATATTGTACTTATAAAATACTATCTGTTTCACGCTGGTTTAATTAGGCTATATTTTGAAAAACAAAAACAGATAATTTTTTATATCACGTCAAAATCGCATCCTTGCGAAGCCGGCGTTGGCGGTTCGCTAGTATATAATGTTAGTAGAACTACTAATATAAAATACTAGCCATATTACCTTAGGTATGATTTAGTAATATTTATATTTTCATAAAAAACAAAATAGCGACCAGCCTTTGGCTCCGCACTGAGTTGAAATTTTCAAAAATAACTTATTAGCGGATGTTATGTTATAAAAAGAAACTAAGTTCCAAATTTCAGCTTTCTTATTCTAGAATCTAGACATAATATATAGTTTTAATTTTTATCAAGATAAACGATTTTATAAGGATAGATTACAAGCTGTGCTCACGACTTCGTACGCGTTTTTGGAAAATCCCACATGAACCTAACATCTTTCAATAAAAAGTATCCTATATGTTAAGGTAAGTAATAAACTATCTGTGTGCCAAATTTCATCCAAACCCGTTTAACCGTTTTTGCGTGATTGAGTAACAAACATCCAAACTTTTGCATTTATTACTAGTAATCCGCTCCCGGATTCGCCCGGTGTGCAATTTTTATATATATAAAACCTTCCATGTTTATTCCTTTTTCCATAAGTGAAAACAGAATTAAAATTATGAATTATACTAATATTATAAAGAGAAAAGTTTTGTATTTTTGTTTGTAATGAGTAAACTCAAAAACTACTGGATCGATTTTGAAAATTCTTTCACATCATTATAGAAAGCTACATTATCAGCGAGTAACATAGACTATATTTTATAAAGTAACGCGGACGAAGTCGCGTGCAAAGGCTAGTATAATATATACCTATAGATTAGTTAGGATAATTTAAATACTATAAGCAGGTAATGAAATTTGTAAAGTTTTAATGTAGTTGATATGTCTTCAGCAAAATACATTGGGAGCACAACATAATGCGTACAAAACATATAATGTAAGTTTTGTTCCGATTTATGTGTATGATATTGTTTGTGAGGCGAAACGCAGGCTATTCGCGGTCGTCGCCCGAGGCCCTTGACTCGCCTTAAGTTCGTCGACACCGTTTGACACCGTGTCGTTCGCTCCACTCCAACTCGACGCTCCGTTTTCTGCTGACTGATGAACAAACGGTTTTGTGCCATCGTGGCCTTATAATAAAGATTATCAGTGCATATTTCAACATAGCGTTTATTTTCTTTTAGGTAGACAAAACATATAGCAGTTCAACTGCTACATACTTAGTTATGTGTTTTTGATGTAGGTATATTCTTAAAATATTTTTAAATTATATTATACTAGCACGTGCCCGCGAATTTGTCCGCGTTCAAAAATAAAAGATATAACGCTTGACATACATTGACGCTTGCCATTATACTTTTGTCAAGCATTGGATCTTTATTTTTAGATAACTGGTGTCCGCGGCTTCGCCTGCGTGGAATATTTAGCCTATGTCCATCCTCAAATTCTACTCTAAATATTGGTGAAAGATTATTTTTAAATCCATGTTCGTCCACTGATCGAAATTCGATCATAATCATTTGGAATGTGGAAAAATGTAACTTACAAAACTACAAAAGTTTACAAAGAGCTAAGTAAACAAAAAAAAAAAAACAAAATCGTTTCATAAGGAATCGAGTTTATGGATTTATCGGTATAACATTACCTACAAAGATAGTAGTTTCTTTCACACATGACATGTGATGTGAGTAATAGCCCCTAACCTAAAAAAATAAAATGTGAATAAATGATTATATTTTGCTTAAATATTATTACAAACAACATAAAAATTATATTAGTTTGAAAAAATATTTTTTTACATAACGTAAGAGAAGGGTCCTATAAAAATTTAAACTTTTGTCTTGGCTCTTAGCTATTTTGACAATGTTTCTCCTTAAAAATTTAACGAGGCTAAAACCACGGATTTTTTGAAGACACATTATTACTGTCTAACTAAGCCGTAAACTATAAGGTAAACTCTGTTATGTTACGTTTTCAAGACTAAACTACTGTACTTATGGACTCTGAAGCAGAACAGAAGTGTATATTTAGTGGCACCCTGGCAGGGCACACTGCGTATCGCAGTCATTTGGGCCGCTTATCTGGCGGCAGTGACCACCGTGGTATTACAGAATACCACAGTGAAATAACACGACAATTATTTGCTGTTGTATTTCGGTGAGTAAGTAAGGGATGCCAAAACCCATTACCCTATCCCTTCCTCCCTTATCCTTGGTTTATATCCTAATAATTGTTACGCACAGTCATTGAAATAATAGAAAACATATTTAAATAGTAAGTTTACAAGTTATTTATTGAGTTAAAATGATTTCTTTTTTAAAGTTATCTAAATTAATTCTTTTATGGTCGGCAGCGCACTTTCAGCACAAGCACTTGCGTTGCTTGTGTTATGGGCGACGGTAGCCACCTACCACCAAGTAGGCCGTCAGCCTGTCTATCGACCTTAACATGAATGTTAAAAAAAATTGCTCTCTGTAACAGAATAGTTTTTTTCCCATCGAATCATGTGTCCATGAGTGTAAAATACATATTTCATTCGACTGTACCAGTTTAATGAAATCTGCTTACTTACTAAATCTATACTAATACTAGCTGACCTGGCAAAAAATTTTAAGGTGGGCCACCCTTATCGCTTATAAAAAATAGTTTACGACCTATTCTCAGACCTACCGAATATACAATAAAAATTTCATAAAAATCGGTCAAGCCGTCTCGGAGGAGTTTGGTTACAAACACTGTGACACGAGAATTTTATATATATAAGATTATAAAGAGGTACAGTTCGTATGTTTCAATATTTTTTTGTATGTAAAAAGTAATCTTTGAAAGTACTCATCTGATTTTAAAAAATCTTTCACCAATAGCTAGAATAGAAATAGAATATCAGGATGGGCACCAGCTATAAAAAAATAAAGTTCCAACGCTTGGCAAAAGTATAATGTCAGGCGTCACTGTATATCAGGTTTTATATTGCTTTACATACTTATTTTGTCAGGCATTATATCTTTTATTTTTCATCCCGGGCACGAGCTAGTCTATAATAATATTATAAAAAGAAAAGTTTTTTATTTTTGTTTGTAATGAACAAACTCAAAAACTACTGGACCGATTTTATAAGTTCTTTCGCCTATAGAAAGCTACAATATCAGCAAGTAACATAGGCTATAGTTAATAGTTTTTTATGTAAATGTCTGCAGACCGGCTGACGGTCCACCTCATGATAGGTTGCTACCGTCGATACCATAGAAGGATTAAGGATTAAGGATTGAGATTAACTCACTCACCGAAGCACGTGCAAATGTGCTGTTATTTTACGGTGGTACTCGTATTTGGGCTGCCCAAATGACTGCGAATCGCATTGTGCCCTGCCACTACTACAAGTTACACGGACGAAGTCGTGTGCAACAGCTAGTATGCAATAATTGCAGAGTTTTATTGTTGAAATGTCACGTTTGGAAGTGGTATTTATGTTGTTGTGCGTGAAAGCGACAATTAGATGTGATAATTTGTTGGCGGGCTACCCTAGAGCTGTGGCGGGCGCGCGATGGCGCATCGGAGCAGTGAAAGTGGGTTGAGTGCGACGCCATTACTTTCAGTTTCTCTTGCGCGCACGCCCGATCGCCGGCTCGTTACAATAAACCTAGCATCCCGTCGATTTCTCGCTCCGCTAAATTTCACCATTGCACTGCGCTGTTTGACCCGCTATCTACTTGGCTGGCAGTTAGAAAGTGCTTAAGTAAAAATTAATTGTATTGAAATCTATATTTCTACTACTAAATAGAATTTAAGTGTCTGTCTGTAATGTTAAAATAACTGCATTTTACTAAATCTACATCGATATAATAAAAAACAATTTTTAAAATTTTTGTCTGTCTGAAACGGCTAGACCGATTAAGACGAAACCTTCACTGGCAGATAGCTAATATTATAAGGAGTAACTTAGGCTCTTTTATTGTAGAAAAATACAAAAATAATAGAATGTATAAGCAGTGTCCAGAAGAGGGCGCGTCTCACGCATAAGCCGCAATGAAGCGGGGACGGTTTCAGCTTTTTTACTTTAAAGTAAAAATGAAATATTTAAAGGTGTTAGGAATGAATCTGCACTCATATTATAACACTTTCGCTCTGTTCATTGTAACAGGGTAGCTACTTCATATGTTTTTCTGTTCTGTTAGTATATTTCTTTTTTTTTCAACAGTACATCATCTCCATCCAATGTAGTTTTTAATTTTTCCCATAATATATAAAGTGATATACTATATTTAAAAAAAAAGATCTGTGTATCTGCAGTATCTGTATCGTTGCTGACAGCGTGGACCGTCAGCCTGTTTGACGACATCTACATAAAAAAAATGTATTACAGAGACTCCGTCGCTTCACGAGAAATTGGTATAATGGATAAGTTCATATTATGAATAATAAAAATGTGCTCTAGCACATCTTGCTTTAGCGCATCTTATGCTTTAGCAAAATGTAGTTTTTGCCCACGTTTTCGTCCGAGATGATATAAATCTAGGTAGGTATAACGAAATTTCATAAAAATGAATACATATAGAAGACGTTTTGAAACATTAAAAATGTTGATTAATTAATATTACCTTTAATATAAAAATAATAAGGCGGTTATATAAAAAAGTGAATATGTACCGTTACTTTGTAAAAAAATTCATTAATTAACCAAAACTTTTTCTTTTCTGCTTTACATTAACTTTAAAACTTTAAAACTTTAAAATAACTTTTTCTGCTTTACACTATTTGTAGCAAAGGGGAGTTATTAAGATTATTTAATAATTTATTGACAGGTGGATGAAAATGTGTCTTTTGGGGCAACATAAAATTTTCAGTCACAAAATCTAAGTGCGTGACGGAGGTATGAGTATGACCTAGAAAGTTCGGCACTTTCGACGCTGAGTCTGCAAGCTCTCATAGTGCGAGCCGGCAAAGGTCCGGTTTATATTTTTCGATAACATTGATTAACTGCTAAAAATTTTCGTTAGTAGGTTCCACTTTTCATTCAGTACTTACTCCTCATTTACCATTAATTGAAATAAATGAAAAGTAGTTTAGTTATAAAAGTAATTAATATTAGAATCAGTATGCATCTATACTATATGTATTTTATAATATCTAAATCCATACATACTAATATTATAAAATAAAGTCACAATCTGCTTCTGGACGGATTTTGATACGGCTTTCACTAATGGAAAGAGCGATAAGCGAGAAAGGTTTGTCTCTATAATTTGTTAATTTTAAGAAAAAAAAATTATGAACACAAAATTGAACCAATAATTTTACAAATGAGACGCTTTCATGGTAGGTAATGGAAATTGCAGGCATAATATCTACGCATTTAGAATATTCAATGTGAGAGAACAAAATATTTTGTTTAAATTTAGAATCACTTTCTCTAGAAACTGTATCAGTGAAAAGAAAGGAGAAATTAATAAAAACAAACGGATAAAATAAATAAAATAAAACGAATTATTTTTAACATTTAAGATAATTCCTCTAGAACAGTAATATTTTTTGTATGAAATGTACCTACCCTATGTCCCTTTCAATATCCCTGACAACGTGAATGCAAGATTTTATTATGATCCATTGAGTAGTTAAGGCGTGAAAGAGTAAGAAACAAACAAACTCGCTTTCGCATTTATAACTTTAGTTTAGATAAACTTTATTAAAAACATACAGTGAATTGGTTTCTTCTCAGGAATTATAAATTTGTAAAAATATTTAAAAAAAGGCGCAAAGAGAATGAGAAAAGTGTTGAACGAAATCAGGTTACGGATACATGTTAAGCAGCACGCGTTGCATCCGAAAAGAAATGAATGAAATCGAAAGTGGCCTAGATTCCCTCCCGCGTGCACAGCACACTCCTCGGACGCTTTCTCGCACTTTTTTCAACCTAATCTATTAGTTACAGTTTAAGTGGAGCTGTAGCGAGGCTGTAGAAAGTAGATTGTTGCATTGCTTTGTCGTATTTAGGGAATGCAATAGCTTGCCCTAGATAGGCGATGTATTAAATTTTGTCCAGGGACTTGACTAACCTACTGTGACTGTGGTGAAGCCTAAATGAAGGGTAAAGTTTTCTCTAGTTAGACTCTAAACACGAATAGGAGACGAAAACACCGAGATGTCCCTTGCAGTATGAGGGACTATGGCGCTCATAAAATGAGCGCGATCCCATTGCATTATGTCGGAATCAGAAAGAATGTGTTGAGATGAATTTGATATAAATTATTTGATATAATAAAGTTGTCCACTTCGTATGCGCTGTAATTCGCTTATTAAAAATTCCACAGGAACCTAACATTTTTCCATGATAAAAAGTATCCTATTTTTTAATCCAGGTAATCATCAATACATCAGTGAAAACCGAATTCAAATCGGTTGAGCCGTTTCTAAGATTAGCGTGCACAGACAAATAGAGAAACAGACAAAAATGCCAAAAACTATTTTTTGACCTCGCGGTAACTTAAGTATACAATGTATTTTTTTTTTTGAAAAAATATTTAACATGCAGGACACGGCTCGTTTACGATTTTATTGTATGTATAGATTGATCCTATAAGTTGGGCACATAGCTGATGGGGCAGTATGGCCATAGCTTCTGCTAGTACGACATGGTATGATCATCGTGCATGATGCTGGCCGTCGGCCGTCAGAGCGTAGTCTCCCCTAAATACGGAGGTCGAAATTATCTTCAAGAGATTGCATTCTCTAGTCGTACTAGCGCCGCGCCCACGAGAAAGTTACGAATATGGCCATCGGTCTTACAAATAGCTTGTTTAATGACAGTGGCACCGAAACTTCAGGTTTAACACAATGGCACTAATGGCGTGACAAAAACGGAATGTACCTACCTAAAATTTTAAAAAGAAAATTTCGCCATCATTATAGTGAAACAAAAACGTACCTAGTTAGTGTTAATGATACGTTGGTTGTTCTAAAAAATTACCAAAAAAAAACTTAATATAAAGATTCGCACCATGTGTTATCTGTCTTCTCCTGTTTAGTTCAATATTGCAACTCCTATCTAAAACTTATGATATAATTTAATTGTATAGATATATATTTAATTTGAATTTAAATTGTTTTTATGTTAGTAAAAGAATTTTTAGATTACTTTTTAAATTGCCGTTATTATTGAAACAAATTCAATATTAAAAATTTCAATAAATCTATTTAATCTTGGCTTCACTACACGGCATCTAAAACATGTCTTTCGTCAAGCTTATTTGCTTCGTAGGTAGTGATTTTAAATAATAAAAAAAAAAATACTTACGACATTGTTCGTGTTGAAAGAAGAAAAACATAACATCTGAGAAAATATATGAGTAATATAACGCCTGACATCTTTTTCTTAATAAGCAACATTAATTTAAAAACAGTTACACGTACTATTTGTCTATATTTTAACATCTTTAAACCACCAACAACGTCATTTATTGAAATAATTGCATCAACTGCTTGTGTAATAAAATAATACAAGCAGTTGACGACAAATTCATAAAATTTTTAAAGTTTTTCATCGCTAATGAGCAACTTATTTCAATTCTTAATTATATTAATATTATTTCTTTGAATAAAGTGAACAAGTAAGTAAACAGAGCGGGAGAAGAAATTTGAGGAGAAAATACTATAAAGACTGGACTGGCTATGTGACAATCCGGACACAATATTAGAACACTTTTATTGCACTTCTCAAACAAGCTAGCTAGTTAATGCTCAGTGTTGAAATATGGGAAGACGCAACGCTGGTCTGACCACATAGCAAAGGTCGCAAGAAAGCAAGTGCATGTGGCTGCGGCTAGCCGTGCGTTTTGGCGGTCTATGAGGCAAAAGTTTATTCTATAAGATCTGTTTAGGTCTCCAGTAGTTAGCCTCAGACTCTGACTCCATAATTGAAAAATATAAATGGTATGCATTTTAAATTTCAATGTGACTTATCCATGTTCGTAGCGCACCGACTTCACCCGGGAGCATTTGGGTGGATTAGTATATACAATATTATGCCTTATTACCATCTGGAATAATGTATACCCATTCGAATAGGGAAAAAAAATTTCAAACAGGTGCAGTAGCTCCGGATATTACCCTCTACACACACCGCCCTCTTTGTTTATTATAATACAATTAATAGTATATAGATAATAAAACGGATTAATAAAACGCAACTTCCTAAGTTAAATATATACAATATTTTTTTTTATAACTAAATTACTAAATTTAATAAAGTTAAAATCATAAAATAAAGTTAAATTTAATAATAAAATAAAGTATAAAATCATATAAATAGGTGATTTAAAGATTGGGCAGTGGGCAATCATCGTGAGGTGATTGAGGTAAAATTTCAAAACGCTCTAGTAAGTGGTTTCGACTAAAGAACAGCGCCATTTAACTTTGTGCTGAGTAACTAAACTGTAACAATTCAAACATACGTTTTCTTCCCGATGGTATCGAAAAAATTATATCTTAAATATAATTATTATTAATAAGTCCTACATATAGGACCGAGGGATATGTGTGCGTATATGCGCTTGCGGCTAGCGGCGCGCTAGAGATAGCCCGAGGTCGCCGACCGCTGCTATGAGGTCGACGTCCGCTGACGTAACTTTACGCGAATTCCGACCAAACCTCTCCTCCCGACCCGCGCACACCCGCGTACCGCGTATCGACCTAATTCCTTCGAAGTCACTCCATTTGTGCATAGCTAATTATAAAGGCATGGTTGCGCCACTTTGCAAATACGCGCCCACTTTTATCCTCATTAACGGTTACTTTGCAGGGATGCAATGGGGATTTTGACTGTATTCAAATAAAAATGCATGGTCTGACGATCCCGTTGGATGAGTGGTCCACCTCTAATAAAAAAAAGGTGAGGGTGCTTGCCTAACGTTTCAGGGGCCCCAGGTTTGATTTCCGGCGGGGTTAACTTTTGAAATGAACTTTTCAAAATTGACCCCGGAAAGTAGTGGCAAAGTAGACATTTGGGCAGCCCGTCTGGCGGCAGTAATCTTACACCCCTTGGCACCGCCTTACAGAAGACCACCGTGAAATAACAACATAATATGTGCTCAAGTCTCGTGACAATGAACAGCACCAATCAAAGTACATGACGCCACTTGTTCGCAAACATCACCGCTGTCAAAGACTACATCAATTGATTTAAACTTGACAGTTTACAAGTGTTAAGAACAAGTAACGTCACAGAGCGAAACTTGGAAGGAATTTAAAATAGACGATTTTTAAAGAAAATATTAGTCGTAGTTAAGAATTTTTTTATTAAATATTTTGGGCTATATTAGTTATCTACTTCTACACGATTTTAATCACTTTCCGAAAAATAGACAACATCCCCATTCTAAAGCTAAGAGCATCCAATTCATCCTTCATCGCGTTAATTTTTTAGTTGCAAATACACAATAAAAAAAAATACACACTTTTTCTTATAAAAAAATAAAATCCCATATTAGAAACTGTTTAAGATTACAACAATGTGGTGGACATTGTTTATAGCACACATAATTATGTATGTAGCGAAAATTCGTAAAATGTTATCCACAATCTCACTAAAATTTTTAGACCGTACGCTAAAGTCTAAAGTTTAGAGTTTGGCGAATCTAAATTTATTGCGTCTAAAAGTATGCGAGCTTTTTTTGTTAAAAAATCTTTACCTCTTTACAGTCAGGTACAAGGGCCCTTCCATAAAATTTGTTTTATGACTGTATCTAATTTTATGACTGACTGTCATTAACCATCTAAGGCAAGCTAAGCCACTGTTGACCGGTCCTACTTAAAAAACTAAGGGGAGGGCTATGTCCAGTAGTGAATGTCCTATTTCTGAGGTGATGATGACTATAAAAATAGTGTCTCTGTGTCCACAGGCAATATTTCTGTAGTCAACATCAAGTAATGACTTTATATAAAGTATGTCATAATTTTGCTTAGTAGGTATGTTGTAAGATTCTTGCGTCGTATGTTGGATTATAAAAAAAAACTATAATTGGCAATACGCTACATTATATTAATATGTTACATCTAAGTCAATAGAGCTGCAGATTTTTGTCAATAATAACAATAAGAAAATGGGATGTGGCTAATTGTTTTCTAATCTAAATAATCTTCCTTGAGCAAGTTAATTTTCACGCGAATCCCTTTAATGGAAAACGGTATTACATCGGTATGTTGACCGATAAGTTACGAGCGAAGCTAAATAACTGATTGCTGAGAAACTGAGAATATTAAGTAAAATAGGAAAAATCTCACGGAAAAATCAATGGTTTTTACTACCTATATAATAGTAAAAAACCAAAGATTTTAAATATACTTCGTGTTATTGGATCCCATGTACAGAAAAATAACAGTTATATAATAATACCGTGACTACTATTTATTGCATGTAATTCTCCTTCCTACATAGCTCATAGTATGGCTATATCAATTACACATCCAACGTAATCGCAATGTTTGCAATTTCGCATTGTTTACCAAAATCGAGCCATTGTTTCCGATTCATTGACGCACTTGGTCGTGAATCACTGGACGATCGTCCATTGTGTGCTCATACATTAAGTAAATGAACACCAATACCTAAATGTATTCTTAAGTTCTGTACTATACGTACAAACAAACACTGAAAATTCTTAGTAGGCCGAACAAAAACCACTAAAGTTTGAACTACCTATGTCAACATATGAACATCTATCTCATGGCAAGTTAGACTTAGGCCGGTGATGGTGTTGACCGGACCAGTAAGTTGGATAATGTATGAAGCCACAATGCGGTCGCGCAGTCCGGCTTGTCCCCGACCAGACCGTATAGCCGCAACCGCGTCGCGGTTTCATACATCGTCATAGATATACCAACCGGTGCGGTCAACCGCATATCACAATTAAAAGTCCGGTTACGCTTTTATAGAGTAATAGGACTAAAAGCTATAAGCAAACTGAGGCTTTTTGTGTGAAAATAAGCATACCCTGTGAAAATAAGCCAAAATGCTATTTACCCCTTCACAGGTATCTTTAGAAGATTTCCCCTCTTAAAAAAAAACTTATGCTTATCAATATTTATATTATTTCGATCAGCCAATGTGTAGGTATTTATATTTATTATCCACATGGTAAACATTGATATTTAACCTTGTCGATGCCTGATACGACCCCTTTAAAAACCATCACAGTAAAATACCTAAGGTTATTCGGTTGACCGCAAACATAGATATTATCCGTAAACAACATAACATTGTATTTTATGCGAATAAAATTAATTGTATTATTGTATAATTTTATTAACATAATATGTATACGTTTTTCTAAACAAAAATACATATTAATTTTTACCAATAATATTAAAGTTAATTAAGTTTTATTTACAGGATTGAGGTCCTGATTCAATCAGGCAGTGTAACCCCGAGCATAGCCCTCTATAGCTCGTTGAGCGACATTGAGAGCCCGTATTTAAAGAACACGTTTCAGCGCCATATGTCACCACTGGCAACATAGATTGGTTGATTATTTTTTGTTTTATGGCAATAAATAATTTAGGACTGGAAGATGTCTTGGAGTTTCCCGAACGTTGCCCACCTGAGCTGCATTCGACCGAAGTTGCCTCTACCTAATTGGATAACTATAGAATGTAGAAGATAATGTGAATTTTGAACTGCAGTCTGCAGTCGTATTATAATAAGTCTCTGTGACTTTTTCCGCAAACTGGTGCGATACAATTGGAGTTAACGCATGTATTGTGACTGACCTTGACTATACGTGCAAATGAAGTAGACGTTTGCGTCAGTACTCATCAATAAGCAGCTGTATAAAAAATCAGCGGTCACACAATGTCACCCCCCTTCCGGCAGGACGCAGCGCCCGCAGTCACATTCAGCAAAACATCAATTGATCGCTTTGCCAACTTACCTGACACGTTCTTGCCTTCATGAATCAATGTCAAGTGGCTGCAACACAACACTGAGAAGCTTCCTAATGTATAACTATTTGTTAATAACACATTTTTTGTATGTTTTTTAATTAAAAAAATTTAGAGGTCGAACAGGTAGTACAAAAAGTGCCAGGATTCGTTGTGTTTTTTCTAAACGCATAAGATAAGCATAACATTAACATATAAAATCATTTTGAATATGTGAGATAGATGTCATTTTGGATTTTACCATGATGATAGAATGAATTATAAGATGAGTATTTTTTAATATAATAATAAAATGATTAAAACTTGTACCTTATGTTGTGTGCATTTCTTGTTCGTTCTCAATAAAATATCTTTTCTTTCTTTTAAATAATAAGTCATTTTAGGATGTATAATTTTTTCAAGTAAATTCCCACAGAATTAAACTTAAAGATTAAGAAAAATGTAAAAATGACGATCTTTTTAAAACGTAACTTAAACGGGATGGTCTTCTGTGAGGGGATGGTTACTGCCTATCCTAAAGGAGAAAGTATCGTGAAAATTAATTATTCCTCTCTTATATTATTATTTGAGTCAAGTGTTTGAAGTTTCCAGAAAAACTAAGTACCGGAAGGAAGGAACTACTAGTACATTTTTATCGCTTCGTGTAACGCTGAAGTTGTAATTTAAGAAAATTTACTGTTTATCGTTTTTTTATCATAAAGAGTGGCAGACAGTCTGACGGTCCACTTGATGGTAGGTGGTTACCGTCACGTAAGGACACAAACAACACTAGGGGGTGCTGGTGCGCTGCCTACCCTACGCGTTGATTTGGTATGTTCTTCTTTGAACTTTGATGTAAAAAGTCGTTGTACTTCGTACAGAAAATTAAACGGTTATATGCAAGATAAAATATCGGAAGAACCACTAGTAAAAATAAGGTTAAATTTAAAATTGTTATATTATTGTGTCGAGTGATCTAAAATGAATCTAGAGTTGCATAAATAATTATATTCAACTCCAGATTGATTTTAGCTATGAGAAACATGTCATCTCTACATTTATTAGTTTTCAAAAATGTTAAAGAGGTCTTTGCCACATAGTTTGTTACAAAAATCGGTTTTCCTAAGATACATGAATCATGTAAATACCATAACGGAAAAACCAAAGTTCTTCAGCTATTAATAAACGTTTCAATGTTTACAACGGAATAGACTCAAGTTTTCCCATTCAAGTTTTCTGTGTTCTCAGAAAGAAGAATCAAAATTTTTTTAAATCAGAGCTCGAAATTCCTGTCTTTCCTAAATATTTGCCACTATAAATCATTTTTTTATGGTAAAGGCGCGGTGGATTGAAAGTCTATCTACTGCTTCTAACTTTGATGACTTGATCTTAAGCAGCAACTATGTATTTTCTAGGAACACAAGAAAATGGCGGCGCAAGTAATTTCCAAACAGCAACAATATGTTAAATATTTTATTAATTTATCCCTAATAATATAATTTTGTCGAATTATTGTTAATGCAGCCAAGATTCTAGCTTTGGCATTATATTAATATGTTCTACATTAGTTATAACATCATTTAATGAGAGAATGAATGAGTACCTATATCAGAGCCCATTATTTATCCCTTCCTAATCCCTTAATCTTGCTTAAGTCGGCAACGCACTTGCAGAACCTATGGCGTTGGTTGTGTGAATAGGTGGCGTGAACACCCTTTAAGTGGACCTTTACATAATAAATATATAAATTTTCGTCCTTCGAGCCGGTTTGTAGATGGAGAGGCGTTTTTAGACCTATAAGATGGAGAGGCGTTTAGTAGTGGCAGGGCACATTGCTTTTCGCAGTCATTTGGGCAGTTCCACTAATACAGAAGACCACAGCGAAATAACAGCACGCGTGCTGTTGTGTTTCGGTGAGTAAGTAAGAGATGCCAGAGCCCATTTCCCTATTCCTTCACACTTCCTTATCTTTAATCCTACTGTAGTCGGCAGCGCACACACTAAGAACAGTGGAAATTGCAACACTACAGACAGATGTCGTTATTGATTGCAAATAGGTAATTAAACCTTCATTATATGGGAAGTTCCATCTCAAACAACTTCCCAGAATGACGCAACAAACTAGAACGGTAATTAATGTAATATCGCCAACTATTATTACGCGAGCGGAACCACTCGACAGAGTTTAGTAGGAATATAAAAATTATAATAAGGATTGTTAGTATACACACATACACGTGTCGGTTCAACGGGTGCTTGCGCGACCTTAGTGCGGTGCAGCGGTGAGGCGGGGAGGGGCGTATAAGAAATGCGCAAGCGCAAGCGCAGCGAATACGTGACGCGGCCAATAATTTTTTCGTACAGTAAGGCAGCATACACTATACATCTTTATTATTTTTTAATAATTAATTTGTGTTAACCCATTATATGGAGGTGAATTACCTATATATTTATAAAATCGTTTGTCCTGACTGACTATCAACGCACAGCCAAAACTACTAAGCTAAAAAGCTGATATTTGGAAGGCTAAAAAGCTAAAAAGCTGATAGAGGGTCGCTAGTTTTTTTTATAAAATAGATTCATTGTGCACTTGCCAAAGCCGACGTCGTTATAAGGGTGGGTTGAGGCATCTATATAATAATGTATATTCTTTGAAAGTTGACTTTAGGTTTTCCCTCAGATTAAATGAGATTTGATCATATTTTACTGAAGCTTCTCGTCCCTCTTTTGATCTCACGTAATTAATGGATATTATAATTGGGAAAAATTGTATTTTTGGATGTTTGTTCCTCAATAACGCAAAAACGGCTAAACTGATTTGGATAAAATTTGGCACACAAATTACCTGAATTAACATATAGAATATTTTTATTTCTTAAAAATTTTGGGTTCACGAGAGTAAAATAAAAATATAAAAAAGTGGGCGCCACTGTCGTCATAACAATAAAGATGTCAGGCGTTACTAAGGTGTAATAAATGTTATATAATATTTTTTCTTTTTTTACGCGGACGAAGTCGCGGGCACTAGCTAGTTAAAGATAAAGGACAAGGTGATAAAATAGAGAAATGAGTTCATACTCAGGCATGAAAACATAACAGCACACGTGGATTTAATATGACACGGTGTTATTTTGCAAAGGAGGGCTTTACAGCCGCCAGATAAGCTGCCCTGTTTATAACTGCGAAACGCAGTGTGCCCCTACCTAACTGCAGTTAACTACATATTATGTAAATAAATTAAAAATAAATAGCCCGACAAGGTGACAGCCCTCTGTCTCAAGGCTTTTGAGACAAAGAGCCTTGAGCTACTTTCATATTTCACGTAAGAATATCATTCATGAGCCCTCATTTTGAGATCACACGACCCCAGCTGTCTCACCTATTCCAATATGTCAAATAATTTTTTTAAATATAGAAGTAATGGAACTTCTCGTTTTTAAAATTACATGCTGTAATTATAAATTGTAAACTAAAGCCCCCGACAGGCTCATTAGAATGGTATCAATAGAATGTCGGGGAGTATTCCGCAGACTACTTTATGTTGCAGCAAAGTTATGTCATGGAAATACCACCGAAGTTACAGTCCACCAAATTTCATATCAATCGAACCTGTTTAAGTTAGTGAGATCCCTTCATCAACTAGAAAATCAGCTGATGATCTTCAAACGTCAAACAGGTCTTCATAGATTTCAAACAACTTTCAGCTTCAAATACTAAACATTTTTTTCCGCGCGGGTAAAGGGGGGCGGAGTACTAAGTATCATTAATTTGTCATGTCATTGTCTGCAACTCTATTTTAAATTTCTATCTTTTAATTTTAATTTTATTTATTAAAATTTCGAGACAGTAAATAGGGTCTAACTTGAAATCTATGTTTTTTTCTAGATGTTAAAATCTATAATTTCTATAACGGACGTCTTTTGAAGCCATTTTGACAGCAAATGTTTTCGAAATATGTTTTGATTGATGTTTTCCCACAAACTTTAAGAGACGAAATGTGTACTTATGTTTTATGTAGACGTTTGTGTCGAGATAGTGTGTAGACCAAAACACGTGCAGGAGACACGCCTTTAGTTATATAAGTAAGCTTTCTTTTTTCGTACTACTTTCTTTCAAACTTAATATGCAGCTGAAACAGTATAGTGTTGCGATTGAGCTGTGGCTTATCAGCGGATGTCGTTTATCGCAAGGCCACTCTCTGCATATAGCGTCCACGTGCTGCTGACCGTTCTTTTACGCAACCACTTATTGATTTGCGTCTCTCTTATTTATTTACTATAACAATCCTTTGTTTCATATATGTACTCCTCTTTCTAAGTGAATGTCACCGGTCTAGCAATAATTACAGCCACTTTATCCCAAAATAATTGCAGACAGTAAGTTTTTTTCGGAATAAGTAGCATATTTATGGAGTATACTAGACATTGTCTGCGACTTTGTTTGGATATTTTTTTTATTATGTTAAGGCCGACAAACAGGCTGAAGGTCCACTTGATGGTAGGTGGCTACCGTCGCCTATAGTAGGTATAACACAAGCAACCCCATAGGTGCTGCAAGTGCGCTGAGGTAATGGGCTCTGGCATCCCTTACTCACTCATCAAAACACAACCGCACACATGCTGTTATTTCACGGTGGTCTTCTGTAAAGGGGTGAATACTGTCGCTAAACGAGTTGCCCAAATGACTGCGTAACGCAGTTTGTCGTATCAAACCAAGGATACCTGATTGTTTGCCTGCCATATATTCACTTTAACTTAGAAAGAAAGAAAAAAAACCCAATATTTTTGTTAAAGTTCAGTACCTACGCCTTTTTTCAATTAAAAGTCGTGACCATTTCATTACTTTTTTTAATGGCTGGCAGTTAAACGTTGGTTAGATTGTAATGGTCATGTTATATTTGCAAGCAAGATTGCTGTGGTAATCTGAGGGCTAATTGGCTCTACTTTTTTGAATCTTGCACAGAGGCGGTAAATTTGAATGAGTAATCTAGATCAATCAATACCTAATAATAATAATAAGCTTTATTTGTCCCATACATACTTATGTATGTATTTTTGTGATTATTCACAAAAATCACAAATGAAATAATTACAGTACACATTCGTTGAAGTATATAATATAAGTAGATAATAAAATAAAATAATAATAAAATGTATTTTTCAATATTGGTATTCAAAATTTCTCGTTCATTATTAGTCTAAAATTTGTTCAATTCATTGTTAATTCTGCATGGGCCCCTCTCGGGTAAAAGCCTCCTCCATATAATGCTAAATATCTTTGTCTTGCGCTTTCTCAATCCAGGCTCTGCCTGCCATTGCCCTTATTTCGTCTTGCCACCTGGAACATGGTCAACCCCTGCGTCTTTTTCCTTGTGGTCCTTTTCATGTTGTTAGTGTACGTGTCCATCTCCCATCTGTGTACCTTGCCACATGGCCAGCCCATTTCCACTTCAATCTTTGAGCGAAGGTTGTTGCATCAACTATCCCAGTTCTATTTTTAATCGAATGACATGGTCATTCGATTAACTATTTTCTTTATTTTCAATAGTCCATAACTATTTTCTTTATTTTCATTGGTAGCTTAGATTTCAATATAATTATCTTTATGGGCCCAATATTTCCTCCAGGTTGAAGCTATCCGCCTTTCTATTTCTTCTATATTTCTATTCGTTTTGAAGATATACATTTTCCTGTACATACTCTAGTGGTTCATTATTTATTAAAATAGGTGTCATTTTGTCATTGGTCATGATTTTGGATTTGCTTAGGTTTATCTCCAACCCCACCTGGTTACTTGCAGCCTGAAGCACGCTTATCGTGGTGTTTAGTTTAACAGGAGTTACTGATAAGAAGACGATGTCGTCTGCAGAACCCACCTTCCAATTTAATTCCTTGCTTTGACAAAGGCAGATCCTTCATTATAATTTGCAGTACCGTACCGCTATGAATAGTTTAGGTGATATTGGGTCGCCTTGTCTTACCCCTCTGTTGATGTTTACACATTCGCCTTTCCTCTCTAATTTGACTCTGCTCGTGCTTTTACTATAAATATCTTTTAGAATGTTTATATATTTGGTATCTATATTTTGATAAGTTAGGGCCTCCCAGATGCTGTTGTGAGAAATGGAGTCGAAAGCCTTTGTATAGTCTATAAATGCTAGATATAACGGATCAATGCCTATCTACAAAATAAAATAAAGTACATCCGTCTGTTTCTTTGCTAAATTCCGACGGATTGTGTTACGCTTTTCACTAATGGAAGGAGCGATAAACGAGGAAGGTTTGTGTTTTTATATAATTTGCAGAAAAAATAGCCGTATGAAGCTGGGGTCGAGTCACTATTAAACAAACTATTAATAGTATATCCATAAACTATTAATAGTTAACAATCACGAGCTAATAATAACTAAGCTAAATATTTAACTTAAACTGAGGATACACTTTATACAAATAAGAATACCGACAAGGTATCCTCTGGCTGTAGTATATGAGGCAACTGGAGAAATTTGTAGCCCCCGAGGTATTCGGTGACAATACCCCGAGATTCGGTATTTAAAAACAGTTATACGAATTTTTGTATTAGTGCACTAGCTGTGCCCGTGATTCGTAAGTACGCGCTGTAGTTCGTGTTTTGAAAATCCCACAGAAACCTAACATTTTTCCAGGATAAGAAATGTCTTATATGTTAATCTAGGTAAACTATTTGTGTGCCAAATTTAACTCCAATCCTATTTTAGATTTGGATGAACACTATTTTAGAAATTCGGCTCTGGGAACTTACTCTTTAAAGTCTTTAACAAAGCATTGGTGATACCAACGCACACTTAACATTTTCTGAGGTTATATATCATTGGTGTTAAAGATTAACAAGGTGTAATACGAATAGGTGTCACGTCCATAAGCGTACGTCAGTAGCAGTAGTTAATAGTGATGATAAAAGAATCAAGTGATAGGCGCAAGGGCGCTCTCTGGCGCGGTCGTCTCAAGATCAAGGTCGCTAGGCAGTCGCGTCGCAAGGTCACCCGTCTCCGCCCCACCCCAGCCCCTTGCCCGCGCGGCCTCTCCCGCGCACAAATATTTGCGACCGTCTGTCCTCCGCGACCGATACGCCGAGGTCAGCCTGTCAAACAGACCTTGAAGCAATATTACTTCGACCTCTTCTGTACAAAAGACGAGTCTACACTATAATCGACACCTATGGACAAATGTCGGTCAAACTCTCGTACACAAGTGCACTCTACAATTAAGGGCAATTGGGACTAGTGAATAAGTATTTTTTTTTTATATACATACATATACCTGCACAAAATATTCTATAAAATCTGTAGACACGTATCGGATAAAGGGTTTATTGTAAACTAGCTGGTGCCCGCAACTTCGTATGCGCTAAATTTCGTTTTTTGAAAATCCCATAGGTGATAAAAAGTATCCTATAGTTTAATCCAGATAATCATCGATACATCGGTGAAAACCGCATTGAAATCGGTTAAGCCGTTTCTGAGATTAGCGTGCACAGACGTACAAACAAAACAATTTTTTTAACTTCGGCAACATAAGTACAACGTGTACAAATGGTTTTTGAAAAAAATATTTTTGGAGTCCATTGGGAACATACTGGAACATACAACATACACACTTTCCCTGTATATATATGAAGATGAAGATTGTCTGAAATAGTCTGATATATATGAAGATTGTCTGAAAATTTTATCAAAATCGGTTCCGGTATTAAATTTTTTTCAAAATATACTGGAACATATATACACACATTGCCTTTTATATATATAGATTTATAGTTAAAGGTTGGTATACATACTTAAAAATGTTAAGATAGTTGTGGCGCCATCGCCATGATTATTTTCTATAAATAAACTACATTTCGAGGCATTGTAAAAAAAAAAATGTTTTGGCGAAACGCCAACAGACCTTTTTAATTACTTATTTGTTATTCAAAACTTTCTTAATTCTTAACATAAAATTTGAACTTGGGACATACGAATGTCAACATGTTTCAATTCTATTCGAGTTTTGATTGACTAATTTGAACAAAAAACGGTTATTGTGACTTCACTATAATAATTACACATATAGCCTCGCGAACTTTTTTGTAGGTGTGGTACTTTAAACACATAGTACATTATTTTATGTATCATCAATAATTTTTTTTTACAACATACGGTAAATAATGACTTTTAAAGACAAATTTTTGATACTTAGGTACATTATTCTAATTGTTTTTAAGAACTCGTAACTTTTTTTAAATAAAGTACAGCCTAATCAGCCTATGTTACTCGCCTATAATGTGATCGCTAATAATTCTATAGGTGAAAGATTTTTAAAACCAGATTAGTTTTTGAATTTATCCATTATGAACAAAATATAAAAATCAAATAATTTCTCTTTACAATATGAGTGTATTTATGAAATGATTTATTAAGAGAAAAAATCTTGGTTTATATGTAAACTCTATTGAAGAAACTCTTTGAAACATGGTGCACGGTTGTAATAAAATCTGTAGGACAATTAAAGAATTATACTTACCAGTATTAGAGCATATTGGGTATATAATATTATAAAGAGTTTGTTTGTTTGTATTGTACTCGTATATGCTGCGAAACTACTGGGCCGATTTGAAAAATTCTTTCACTGTTGGGAAGCTATATTATCAGCGAGTAACATAGGCTATATTCTATAAAGTTACGCGGACGAAGTCGCGTGCAACAGCTAGTTGGGTATATTTTAATACAATGGTCAAATGTTGCTGTATGCTCATCACATACAACTTTTTAGCGCAGTTAAACTGTACCTATTCTTTACATTGAAAGAAAAAGACATCTATAAAACTATTTAAGTAATTTATCTACGGCTAAAGATTATCTTCAGTTTCATAAGTGACGAGATTAGTTCACACGAATCTCTTTTAGTAATTGTTAATACACCAACCCGTGACAGGAAACGCCTTGCGCGTTTTATCAGTGTATGATTCATAAGAGCCGTATCGAAATTATGCCAATTTTTTAAGATTTTATCTAAATGTAAGTTGGTATTTATTAATAAATATTTACTCCTATTATTTTTCTTTAAAAATACAAATAATAGACTATAGGGTTATGGGAAGCAATGAAAGATTGATTCCATCACTTAATTAAAACGAGATGAGAGGCAAATGTTGTATGTATGTACAGTTTATTTTTTATCCATATGTTCATTTAAGGAAGGACACCTCTCATTATTTTTAACAATTGCAAAATAAGAAAAACAATGAGCAAAGGTCGTCCGCGTATATTGAGCGGATGAAAAACATGTGCGCAACTTGGTTTGTTTGCTTTGCTTTCTGAATTTTCTGAAGTATTGTAGGGTGGCAACACTGTTGCATGGTCATACAATTATTTACTAAGTTAATTTCAATGTAGATGTCATACGATACTGCTGTCGTCGGAGCGGATCGGTTCGTCCCGGGGTCGAGAGCTGGTGAGGCTCACGCAGCATCGGGGCCAAGGTCCTTATGAATTATTGAGTAGATGGTATTATTCAGGCGCGATGTATGTCGGCGTACGGATTTCGCGGTCGAAATTTTAATAATAGCAACTGAAGGTTCACTTCGACACTAGGAGGTCATGTCTTCCATGATCTGTTTCCGGAGTTTACAAGGTAACTAATATATATTTTGGGGTCAAACGCTTCATTGTTTCCTGATAATTTATCATTGAACGGGCCGTTTCAATGTTTTAATCGCGGAAGATTTGTAATGAAGTTGAATAAGGGAGTTTGGTATGAAAAGCGACATAAATAAGTTTAGTCTATTCTGCAGTTATAAAGTCTTGTCTCTTTCTTTATTCTCTTTCAGAAAACCACTGTGAAATAACATTACCTCATTGTGTTTCTGACGCCTGATCTCCTAGTCTTTTATCCTAATTTATTTTTACACAATTTTGCGTAATCAAAACAACTTCCTGATCGTTTCACTAAACAAACGCTAAACAATTACAAAAAAATATTGTTTTTTATCGTAAACCAATACAAATTGTATAATGTATAAATGTATATTTTATATAAATAAAAATCAATGTATGTTTGTTCTCTGTGGCCTCCAAAATTGCTCAACCGATTTTAATTCGGTATTCACTTATCAAAATATACGAGGAAGGTTTGTGTATATAAAAATTGATTCCCGGACGAAGCCGGGAGCGGGTCACTAGTAATGTATAAAAATACTATAGTATAGGTATAAATGGCATAAAAGTAATAAGCTCTTTCAATTAATGAAAACCATATACCAAAATCCATTGTGTGGTTTAGTAGAAGCGCAGAAACATACAGAAGCGGACAGCGACTTTATTATATTATTATATATAGATTAGCCTGTCGTGCTAGCTAATACGCATTAGTTGCCTTCTGGATGATTACAAAGCCTTGTGAGTAATTGTTTAATAAAGAGTAGTGGTAAACTAGGACAAATTTATATGAAAGGCAAGTGAACGCGGTGCGTGGCCGCCTCCGCTCGCGTCGGTCGCTTCAAAAATGAGGTTAGTGGAACGCCGAGGCATTACACTTGACCTCTTTCCGTCGAGTCCTTACCTCTGCCAGACCTTCGTGCTTTTTACAATGCTTTTAAGAGCTAGGTCGAACCAATTAACTTTTGTGGAATATTAGTATATTTACAATCACTGATGCACTATTGATGTATGTTAATTTTTGGAGTTACCTCTTTAAGCCATCAACACAATGTTTTTTTATGTTAAGGTTTGCAGACAGGCTGACGGTCCACTTGACCGTGGCTTATAACGCAAGCAACGCCACATGTGCTGCCAGTGCCTTGCCGATTACAGTAGGATGAAAGATAAGCGATTGGGAAGGTATAAGAGAAATGGGCTCTGGCATAGCCTACTTATTCACCGAAACACAACAGCACACGTGCTGTTGCTGTGCTGCTAGTGCCTTGCCGACTACAGTAGGATGAAGGATAAGCGATTGGGAAGGTATAAGGGAAATGGGCTCTATAGTGGTGACGGTCCACTATAGTGGTAGATAGCTATACCGTCGCGTCATCTTTAGTTTACCGCCAACTTGACAAATTATGGGATAAGCCGGGTGAAGTTAGATTGAGCCCTTGCATTGCATCATTCAAGCACTAAAACATAATACAATAAACGCGTTGTTCCGCAGTGGTCTTCTGTAGGCCTAAATATAAATAAAGATTTTTTATTAATTAAAAAGACATTTTTGACTTCTTATATGAACTAGGTACATATAAGTATGTATGATCTATGGAGAAGAATGCAAATTTCTCAAATTTACCAGAAGATTATTTCTAGTTTGCAGTTCAATGTCAATGATTTTCAAATATTATAATATCATTGTTCAATGTTAGAAGATTATTTCAAAATTATACGTCTATAAATTAATATTGAAATGTTATTTGGTGTAAATATCAGTATCGTTTAGAAGTATCACGTTCTAAGATGGTGTATGGCGTAAAGACGTAGGGTATACGTCAAAGTCTTATAAACAAGGTCGTTCCAACTTTGGCGGTGAACTGTATTTGTTTTGCCTTATTTTCGCAGTAATAAGAGTATTAAGAGCAGAGAGCAAACAAGGAAGTCGTATCGGGTTTTGCGCGTCTATATATTACTAGATACTTCGCCTTTACATAATTGTGGAATGTTTACACGAGTTCTTGGCTCATGGTCGCCGTCGTCTATGCGGTAATAAGTAATTATACACGTGCTATATTATGACAGAACACTGAAACAGGAACTGGTAACTTTCTTTAGACAATATTATTGCTGTTAGTGCTTGTTGCGATGAGTCAGGTCGCCGCGCCGGCAGATGTTTGTCATAGGAACAGTAATAAATATATTAGCATGTGTTATATGGTAGGTATTTAAAAAAACTGTCCGAGGACGACTCACAGGATGACTAATGTTTTGCAAATCGTATTATAAAGTGTTGTATACAATATAATTTATATATAAAGGTTATTTGAGGGAACAAGGGATCCTTAGAGGAAAAAAATAGATATTTTTCCGGTTCTAATTTTAGATGAGAGTTTAAAACTCACTTATACAGCTATTTCCACTTATCCCTTCTCTTTTTTATCCTAATAGGCTACAGTAACAGAAAACCATCAAATTATTGAGATACTAGCTACTAGTGCCCGCACCTTTGACCGCGCCCAATTTTTTTATATTTTTAGCCATCGATGTTTTTAGCCGTACCCCTGGGGAATCTAACATTTATACAGGAAAAAAAGGCTGTAAATATTGTGCCAAATTTCATCCAAATCCGTTCAATCATCAGTACAGGTAATGAAAGGAATTCGGAAAATATAAGTTTTCCTACCACAATATTTAAAATTTTTAAAAATTCTTTTCTTATAAAAAAAGAAAATAAATTTCGGAACCTGGATAGGTTTCTGAAGAAAAAATATTTTTTTATATACAATAATTGATGACGTCATAACTGGTAAATGTACCAGGTGGCGGATAACCATCTAAGTACAAAATACTTACTGAGACTCCTACTAATCTGACTAAATTTTCCTTTAAAAAAATCTCCATACGTGAACCTTCTCACAGAACTGCAGTCAGGTCATACCATCTTGATAGGATCTTGATAGGACATAATTGATAGGACCATTACACGCGTATCCTACATGCAACATAAAGAAACATACGCACAGGTCCTATAGTTGTTTACCAAAAAGCAACTTTGCCAATTCAATTCCAAGAAAAGTATTTTAAATTTTAGCTTTATTTACCGGGCACTTCAGATATGGGTTAAACATCTATTTGATAAATGTTTTGTGAACAAATAATTTGAAAAATGTGTCAATTTTTTTTCACATCGTTATCTGTGGAGTGCAGAAGCCAATAACACACCTAAACTGGGTCAAGCCAAAGCCAACAACAAACCCAATACTTAAGAGAATGACATTTTGTCGATTGCTCGTAACAAAGAAGTCAAAGAACGTGTTCCCAGAAGGCCGGTATTATACACAAGAGTCCTTTTATTATAACTGATACTGATATCGCACAATGCAGTCCGTTTGTTACGTATTTTTAGGCTGAATAATATTTCCACTAAATTGGGGCTTATGTTTATATACATAGATAACTCATCGAAATTATTGACATTATATAAAACGTTAATCATACAAAATACACAAAAATATACTAGGCAGATGCTTTTTTTTATGTAGAGGTGGCTACTGTCGCCAATTAACACAAGCAACTCCATAGCAGCTACAAGTACGCTACAGAATCCCTTATTCCTTCACGAAAACATAACAGCACACATGCTGTTATTTCACGGTGATCTTCTGTAAGGGTTCTTCTGACTGCAAAACGCAGTGTGTCCTGCCACTACTTGCCAGATCCAGACCAGAGACTACTATTAGGAGTTTATTCCAAAGTTGGCCCTGCCGGGAATCGAACCCGGGACCCCTGAGACAGAGCGTTCTATCGTAGAACTAACAGTAGAACTACTTGGACTAACCCTTTTAGTAAAGCACCTCAACAACTTGATCTATGGGGCCTCCGGGCTACATGGGTCCTTTCGCGTGTAAGCAAAAATTAGTAAAATTTTATCCAGAATTTCGCTTAAATTTTTGGGCCGTAGGCTAAACTCTAGAGAGACTAAATGCATTGTATCTAAATGCCACCTTATTTGTTTCTTTTGTAAGAAAATACCCTTCATTAGGGTTTCGTTACAGTCACAGTAGGTTAGAAGGATCTCTCGACAAAATTTGATGCAGCGCCCATCTAGGGCAAGCTACACCACTGACATAAACCAAAAATGGGTATGATGGCGTTAAGTATGACGGTATTTATAGACGTGAATACGTCTTTAAATTTGCTTCCATAGAGGGAGGCAATTTAAAAATGATGATAACATAATCGGGTGTACAATTTGATGCAGTAACATACTGAATTGTAATTTTAATTACACCACTCGATAGCCAAAGGATCAAAGATTTTTTAGTATGTATGGTATATACGAATTCGTTGTATATACATATAATACGCTCAAGGGAATTTTACTCGTAACGTACTAACTCGTATTCCTGTCCACGACACAGCCACACCCCATTTTTTCTTTCAAGTTGGTGGCTTACAGAGTGCATGCAAGTCTTATTTAACTTTTCTCCCAACTATTAACCCCTCTGACATGTTGACATATAGTTAAGTTGTAATAAGATAAATCACGATGTATCTGTCCACAATGTGAAGAGGTTTGTAAAGAGAATTAATCAGTGATTGATGTTTGCATGTTAAAAGTGTGTATACTGTGTACGGTAAACAAAGAGGCAACAAGTGGGCGATAAAGGAGGGCGCTGCTCCGTCGTCCACATTCTATCGTTCAAGATTAAGGTCATCCGATCTACACTCGGTCGCGTCATTCGCTCTTATTTATGGAACGTGCATATATTATTATATTACATACATATGTATATAAAATTGTATGTACTTAATCATATAGTTAGAGAAAAATCCACCGAAACAATAGATAATAAAATAAAAAACTGTTAGGATTCTTCGTAGCATAATTAGCAATGGCCAACATATAAATAAATAAAATAAATATTTTGTTACTTAATTAATTAATTTGTAAACCCGAGATCCAAGTGCAATATTAATATTCCTAATAATTATAGCTTTTGTAAAGAATAAGTACGTTTTTGTTAAAAGTTGCATACAAAATAGTGTACGATAATAATTTAAAATTAAAATTTCAATCAAATAAATCTTGTTACATTAATTAGAAAAAAAGTGTTTGTTAAAAAATAAATATTTTAAAGTATTTTTATTTTTATCCATCTATTATTTCTACTCTTCTTTGTGGTTCCTAGAAAGGAGAGTACCTATCTATAGTAAATTATATTTTAAAAAAATGCACGATAATATACTAAAATGATAATATGTAATAATAAAATATTAATAATTAAGAAATATTAAAGAAAATTACTGGGCACTAATTTGGATATTTGCTTGCTTGCTTGTGAAAGTTCTACTATACTTAGCTTGGAAATATTTAAAATAAAAAATCGAACGTATCAATATTATATAGCATAATCTCAACTATAACATTCGATACAATTACAAACAGAAATAGGTATTATGTAAAAGTGCAAATGTTAGTGTAGGTATGTGTAGTGTAACATACATTATACCATTGTTTTCCTCGGCACATGCGTTACATACATACGTTAGTAGAATTAAGTTTACATAGCGACTACAAATGTGCAATAGATGAATGTTTGTCAAACAACGTTAAGCAAACCGCGAACAATACCTGTGACAGTCGCGTATTGCCATAACATGAGCCACAATCGACTCCCGTAACAACCACTTTATAAAGGCAGATACATATCACTGAAACGAGATGCCAAGCGCCGCCCCACCCGGTGCGTCTGTCACGGTAATGACCAGAAAATGCGTTTAATTGTTTAAAAGCCATTAAAATTTGCTGTATGGAATTTTAAAGTAGGTTTCAGCTGTTTCTAGCTTTAGGTACTACAATTGAGTAATTAATTCACACATTCCACACAGCACCATCTATTTCCACAATAAGCAACTAATGCTAGTATTATGGATTTACTCGTACTATATAGATTCCTTTTTTTTTTGTAAATACATACATATTATAAATACAAAATGTACAAAATGTACAAAATACATATTATAATATGACTCAGGTACAAAGGTAAAATGTTAACACATAAACATTTGCCCCTAGCGGGATTCGAACCCGCGACCGTTTGGTCAACAGCTAGGGTTACTAGCCACTAGACCAAACTTGTCGTGTGTATAACTCAAACATATTCCTCCTTGAAACCTGAATTGATCCTCTACCATAGTCCGTACTAATATTATAAATGCGAAAGTATGTTTGGATGTATGGATGTTTGTAACTCTTTCACGCAAAAACTACTGAACCGATCACCATGAAATTTTGCATACACATTGTCTGGGACACCAGAAAGGACATAGGGTACCTTTCATCGTTCAACGCAGACGACTTCGCGGGCACCAGCGTGTCTTTTGTAAAATTGACTGATTATATCCTTTTAATACGAATCAACATAATCTTGCCTTTTTAAAATTTGATTTAAAATAAATGTGAACTCATCAGTAGGTACACAATACATCCATAGGTCCGTATTAACCGGATAGTCTGTGTCTAGGATGATGTACCTCAAGGTTTGGAGCCTTGGGGAGCAAAACTAGCTTCTTGGAATCTTCTTCGTACCGTACGCTCACTTACCAACTGTTGTACTTTGAACTTCCTCAAGCTTTGTTTCTTGCTTGGTAAGCGTGGGTTTCTACGTACGTCAAGTTGAATGAAACGGTTGTCCTTGCTGAATGTAAATCTTTTTTGCCTTGTCCCGGATTTCTCACAACAGCATTAAGTCTCTCTAAATTGTTTAATACAGCAATTAATTGTGGAAACAGAATAAAAAAAATTCTGGATATCTCTCTGTATCTTTCAACAACTTAGTTGGGGCAGTCAGGTGTAATGAAGTTCTAATTTAGGGTTGAAATATTAAAATTAATCAAAGAATTAAAATGTTTTTAACGAAATTAAATCAAAACTGTGAATGAATATTCTTTTATGTTCAAAAGAATATTCATTCACAGTTATATAATTAAAACAGAAATTTAAATTACTATTTGTTCGAATACAATTAAAGGTGACATTGAATTGTTATCTCAAGTTAAAATAAATCGTTCTAAAATTAGGTAAACGAAACCAAATATTAGTCAGCAATTTGACAGTGACACACACTAAATGTGTACACAATGATTGTTAGAAAAATCATTAGACTATTTTTTTAATTTTTTTTTGTGGGGAATAAAAAAAACTGGAATAAAAATTTGAATAGGTTTTTATAAAATATATTAACATATTCGCCCAGTCCAACGTGTCTAATATTGTCCTAGATAAGTCGCAGGCTTCTAAACTTACTGTCTACCAGATCATATATACACCCACGGTTTTTAGTAAATGCTCAATCGACACTTGCAAGAGTATTTAACTTATAAGCTTTAAAATTAAATATAATAAATTTAAATGTTATAAATACAAACTACATTCCGCAGCTTTAAATTGGGCAACCCCTTTGGCGGCATGAAATACCACTTTGTTTCTGGTCAGTAAGAGATGGCAGGAGCTCATTTTGTTATCCTAATCTTATCTTAAAAAGTGGTTTAGACGTCGTCGCAACTAATGGACTGTTTGCTTATTTGTCACTATAAACACCAGAAAACCATTAGGTCTTTCAGATACAATTTTCAAAGTGAAGCTTTTATGAACATCTAAGGGTCTATACACACGACGTTTCTTAAACAAGCTGACGACACGCGTTTTTGATTAGCGTGTTCTCTGTGCGTCGTTAGCGCGTATTAGCAGATTGTATGCGTTTGTATCTTTATAATCGCAAATGAAGCGCTTTTCATAAGCGCGTTTAAAAGGGCTGTTTAGGATGGGTGCGTACCTGCACTTTTGTAGCGATACAAACGTGAGGATCGTTTGCAAAGCTCGTAACTTATCGACTACCTGGCGTTTGCTGAGCTTCGTGATCGCATTCAACGCTCGTCGTCAGCTCGCTTAAAAACGTCGTGTGGATAGACCCTAAAAGTTCTTTTACCTAAACATTTTTGCATTGCCATTTTTAAAACCAGCAGCTAGATTGGTTGTTAGTGCGGCATGAGGGAATCGAGGTACGTGTTACGTGCGTCGTTTGTGAATATTTATTTTTTCGCACAGACAAGGTCGAGGTCGAATCGATTGACTTCCTATATCAGCAATAAGCCGTCCTCGTGTCGTTTGTCATATGCACAGACTATCCGTTCCCTAGACGATGTTCACGTAGGTACCTACACTTTATTCTCAACCACTAAAATTCTACATACACGCCAATCTACAATACATATAATAAAAATCGTAAATGTGCCGTGTCTGTACATTGAATATAATATACCGAGGTCAAGAAAATAGTTTTTAGAATTTTTGTCTGTTTGTCTGTGCGTTTGTGCACGCTAATATCAGAAACGACTTAACCGTTTTGAATGCAGTTTTAATTGATACATTAATGATTACTTGCATTAAACTATAGGATACTTTTTTTCCAGGAAAAATGTTAGGTTTCTGTGAGATTTTCATTAAAACGAACTATAACGCTCACGAAGTTGCGGGCACCAGTTGTGTGGATTGAGTATTTATCATTTAGAACATAGGTACAGTTAATTCCCACATCATAATATCTATTGATATCAGATATTGTTCACATGTGATATTACTTTGGCAATTCTTCGTCATGTATCTACGCATGAACGTTTCGCGAAATATCCGGATAAAAATATCCAGGGTCAGGCTCAAGGTCTTACCGCTTTTCTGATTAGGAATACGACGATAAGACGCATCGAACAAAACACCGCAATTTGAAATCTTTGCGGTTGACATACGAGTTGTATTAATTTGCAACATGGCGTTCACTTGAATAAAAAACAATAACTGTAATTCTGCTGATTTGTTGCTACAAGGTTACAGTTTAGTTGGTGGCTTTAAATATTGTGTTTATATGAAGTAGGCAATGAAATTAATTATAGTTGTTGCCGCATGAAATTGATCTTGCTTTTCTATTTTTAATGCAAACATGCCCAGGTCCCGTGTTGATAAGGAATCAAGTGGTTTATATTTCCACTTTTATGAGAAGGAAATTCCGCACACATAAAATAGCGACCCGTCCTCGGCTTCGCACGGAGTTGAAATTTTGGGGATGATTACGTTAGATATAAAATAAACCTGTGTTCCAAAATTTTAGCTTTCATGACTGATTGTGATTTTTTGGTTTTGGCTGTTATGTGCGTGGATAGTCAGCCAGGACAAACGATTTTATAAGTATAGATTACTTATAATATAATAGTTTTTAGAACTGCTTAGCGACACTGCGTGCTTTTGTACTGTACTAGATATGCCCGCAAATTCAACCGCCTGTAATTCAGTTTCTAACAAAAAGAGACTCTAATATTGACTTTTGGTTATATGTAGAAATAGAAATAAAATAATTTTTAGATATTTTTGTCTGATTGTCTGTGCGTTTGTGCACGCTAATCTCAGAAATGGCTTAAACGATTTGAATGCGGTTTTCCCGGATTAAACTGTAGGATACTTTTTGTCCTCGTAAAATCCTGTGGGATTTTCAAAGAAAGAACTACAATGCGTACTAAGTTGCGCGGGCATCAGCTAGTCAGAAATATTTCCTTATTTATAATATGAGTAAATATGAATTATATAGAATGTTATATATGTGTCAGAAGTCATAACTGAGAGAGGAGGCAGAGGGGAGAGGGGTTGCGGGGTTCGAGAGGGGCATGACCTTGCCGGTTGACATTGGCGCGCACGGACGCTTCCTGATATCTCATTTACGATAGTCTGCGACACTCGCGGTTGGCATTAATCATTATTGGAACAAAGAATGGCCACTCGCGGTAATCGTAATTAGCACGCGTCGACCTTGACGCACTCATTATCATCAACACTTCGGTCACCATAGTCAAGCGACGTCACAAAGAGTTTAAACAGTTAACACGTAAACATGTTTTCCTTGATCATGTTTTTGCAATTTATTATTATGAGAGGTTTTATCATTGCACTACTATGAGTATTGTATAAAGAATGAGTGTATGTTTGTCTCTCCGTTTATACTCTACTGGTCTATCTATATCCTCTACTACTCTACTGGCCGCTAACCGCTAATGAGTGAATCTAACTAAGAAATTCCATTTGAAATTAATTTCATGAAAGTAATGAAACCGAACTGTTTTAAAAAAATTAATCACTGGTGATGAAAAGTGGATTAACTACGACAAGAACGTGTGATTTAATTTTCAATAGTGACTTCTCGGTTTCCTAACACTCCCGACATAAGATGACTATCAGCTATTCCTATTGAGAATTATTGCAGGCTAATTAATTTCAAGTCGATTAGGCGAGCAAATATGTGGACGTAAGCTAGTCTGCAATAAAGCAATGTAACCAGGAATTGTAATAATTTTACACCAAGCTACAGTGATACAAACATAAGATGTTAAACTTGTTTTTTAACATCTTATGAATAGGTTATTTACTTTAATCGTATTTTCCTTGTGATTTAATTTATATAAACAATATTTTATCAGTTATTGTGTTTATAGATGACGATCGTACCTATATAACGTCAAGTGAACCATCAGCCTGCATTCTGATCTTTATTGATAAATTTAATATATATATAAAATGTTTATTTATTTACAGATTTCTTAATATCTACAGATTACTTGTATTGTATAGGTACATACTAGAAAAGTGCACTATTATGACCGCGACAAATTCGCAATGTTAAGGCGAGGACTTGGCAGAAAAGCATTATTTTCGTAGCCTAATACGTTTTCTTTGCGTAAAATTAAAGCTTAGATGAAAATACAGTGAATATATAAGACTATATTTAAAAAAGAGTGAATCGGGCAAATTTATGCAAAAATATTTATGTATTTTCTTAGAAAAAATAGTAAATTACAGCCCAAAAAAAACCTTTTTCGTCACAGTAATTAAAATTTTCAGCATTTTTTTAAGCTTATTAATTAACTTAAGTTCTATACTAAAGTTTTAATCGGCTACTTTTATTTCTTTTTCATATTTTACACAAAACTTAAGAAAATCCCTTAAATTTTTAATTTGTTCCAATTATCTCCGAAAACAAAAAAAAAATTCTGCAATATTGCACCTTAATTCATAGGTTATTAGGTTGGTGAAAATTATGATCGGTCTGAGAGGTAGGCATATTACGCGAGGCATACTATGCAGGCCTATCTAAACGAAATAAACTAATTGTATTGTCCTATATAAAACCAAATACTTCCACGCGTTTTATATGGTTGAAGAGGGGTAGGCAATATGGAAACGTCATAGCAATAACGAGTGCGCAGTGCGCAAACATGTTTACCGGTGCTCTCTCAAAGTTCAAGGCCCTTGCTAACGACAGTCGCGGAACAATGTACCTTCCATGTAGAGGTTCTGTCGAGGACACCCCGCTCGAAACAATCGCCACGCGGTATAACTCTTTTATGAGGAATAGTTATTTTCCAGTCTTATTATGATTCAGACATATTTATAGAGAACGTCGCATTTACCTATTACGAGCATACGAGTATTTTGTAGTAAATAACATTTTTGCGTTATTTATGTCTTGAATCTTATTTATGTTATTACCGCTTCATAATTATTATTTTAGCTTCTTTCTTTTTTATGTAAAGACGAGACAGGCTGATGGTTCACTTGATGGTAGATAACTACCATCGTCGCCTATTAATACAGATTCAACGCCACATGTGCTGCGAGTGCTGCAAGTGAGTCAACATTTGATGAGCTGGAAACATTTTGCATTTCTGCAATTTTCGTAACTAGGGCTGTCTATTAATTGAAACGTAGCTTATATGGCTGACCCTACTATGAATCATGACAGAAGTTCATAGAAGTCTTAGAAACATAAATTAGTGATGGCTCAAAACGTATCAAGTAAACTTATTTTATTTTTTATGTAAAAGTCAACAGGTAGGCTACAGGTACACTTGATGGCATAATTGTTACAAGTAGGTACGCTGCCTATTTTAGTATGATAAATGGGATTAGGAGGGGAAAGGGAAATGGGCTCGGGCATCCCTTACTTACTGGAATATAGCAGTAATCATACTGTTATTTTACGGTGTAATCTATACTTATAAGATCGTTTGTCCTATTAACCCACATCCAAAACTAAATATTTTATAAAGTAAGACATTTTGGAAATTCTGGACGCTAGTTATATACAAATTCGTCTAAATAAATTATGTTTATTGAAAAGTTTTAAATGGTCTCCGCTGTTTTATAATAGAGGGTATAAAAACTGGAATATAATTAAAAAAATCATAATCAACCACAAATTAAATTGTCATAATTATATAACAGTATATATCTATGTAACAATATAACAATTAAAAATATTAAATTTAAGTTAAAGAAATATTTTTTAAATTGTAATTAATAGTATATAGTTAGATTCTATTAATAATTACAAATTATAACAGGAGATTAAACCTCAGTGGTCTTTAGTATTATCATTTTACATGTTATTTTATATATTAGTCTTAAAATTGTTAAATATTATAAATAATAATAGTATAAAGAAATTTGTTAATTTTATAAAGAATTTAATTTATTATATCTAAATTATAATAAATTAATGTCTAGTTTTTAAGTAAAGATAGACCATTGATTTTTTTTCTACTTCATACAATTTAAAGTGTTCAAATCCATAATTTTTTAATGAGATTTATTTATTTTTATAATTATTATATTGTAAGTTGAAAAGATTGTTACCAACAGGACAGTGTTGAGCATATGCACGACCAGATGTTTCGCTGACACCTGCATCCCACTTTCCACACCGGCTGGTGCTTTCTTATGGTGCTCTGTATGGTAAAAAAGCTCGATGAACTAATAAAACACGACCAGGTGTTGAATGATTCGAAATGAGTCACTCAATACTTCAGTATTTTTGCATGAACAATAATGGGAAAAATACACAATCTAATAATCACTATTGTAGTGTATAGCAATAGCCAATATAAGAAGAAAATCTTTAAAAAAATAGGTACAGCGCGTACGAAGTCGCGGGCACAGTTAGGAAATAAATCTATAAATACACTGCTTTTAAAATAATGACATTAGAAACAACATTTAACATTATTTGTTTAAAAACATTAAAACCATGTATATATTGTTTTATAAATTCATCATTTGAATTTTAATATATTTATTAAAAACAAAGTTTGCAATAGTTGGTATTAGATAGGTAATAATTCGTATTGGGTATATTGGTAATTTTAGGATTTTCAGTAAATTTTACTGTATCCATACACCACTCCACTGCTGCTAAAATATGACAATGCAAACAATATCCTCGATCATATTTAGTTTAAATTTAATGTATGTAGTGCATCATAAAATTATAACCTCGCATTTGCTACAATACGTGTTAATTAAATGATTTCACGCACCAACTTAGGTAACTATACGCACTACCCTTGAGCCTTTAATGAAAACACACGGATCAATAAAATGCACATAACAGGCACGTCCTGAAATATTTCTGTGTAATTAATTTTAGAATAATCAGCAATGCGAGTGTGATTTCATTTAAAAATATTGTGACTAAATTGAGTATTTTAACACGCGTCGCCTTGAAGTTAATTTTGCTGAGCACGCACTTATGTTACATTCATTGAAGCATTCAGTACCGCTACGTTTATTTAGATGATATCGTCACTCCCTTAGATAGTTATGATTGAAGCTAGAATTTTAGATACATCTTAGAATTTTAGATACAAAAGAATAATGAAAACACTTGTGCTGTACAAGTTATGTTATGTTCTACACAAGAGAGGCCTGTGTCCATCTCTAAATTACATTCTAACTTTTCAATGTACTTATTTTGAAATATTCCTTTAAATGAGGTTTACTTTTTTATTTATTCATTCATTTGTTTTTTTTTTAAATATATTAATTTTTTTTATATATTACTTACTGAAGTATAATTACAGATATATCGGTACCGGCTCCATTTTCATTCTCTTCGGTGTTGAATCTCTGGGTCCGTGGGGTTCCGACGCGCTTAAATGTTTAAACATTTTTTTTTTAAACTTTTGACTGACATAACATCTCGCAATACAACGAGCTAGCATGCTTGGGAAAGTTTTTTTTATATTTACATAAAAACTTAATTAGGTTTGCATATATAAAAAATTCCATGGAAAATAATTAACCAATGGTGAAAACTGCATTAAAATCCATTGCGTGGTTTAGAAAGAGTTAGCTTAAAAACAGATAGACAGACACATAAAGCGACATCAAATAATATTATGCATGGATAACACTAATGGTGAACCGACTACACGCTTTTATTCGTCTTATTTATTTAAATTAGAATGGTTTTGTTATGCAAAACGACAAAATCTGAACGAGATAAAAAATGAATAAGGTATGTTTGTGCGAATAGTTTTGGCTCCTGGCATTGATTAGGCTTCCTGTTCATTAACATGACTATAGTTTGCCTTCACACGGGTTCTCGGGTTGAGGTCACCGCATTATTACTTAACAAGAGGATGTCATGATACACGAGTTGAAATAAACTTTTATTTGAAAAAAGTAATTTCATTTGAAAAGCCAATGTAACATATCTAAACTTGTGTACATATTGTTGTGTCTGTTTCTTTAATTATATATACATATACATATAATAAAATTGTAAACGAGCCGTGTCTGCATTACATTTTCAAAAAACATTTTGAACAAGTCTGTGCGTTTGTGCACAGACTCATAATCTCATAAACGGCTTAACGGAATTGGATGAAATTTATACACAGATAGTTTATTACCGATTTGAATGTTGAATGAATTAAACAGAAGCAGCTACTAAGCAACTTAAGCAGCTACTTGTATTTATTTGTAATTTATAAATAATACTTCTTCCTACGACTCTACAGTAGGTCGACTCTACAGAAAATCTTGACAGATATTCGAAAATATTACGTGCGTATGCATGTCAAAACAGGTGTGCATCATGTTTTTGAGCTGCTAATGGTAAACACCCAGCTGACGTCACCGACATCTGGTTATCATTGAGGAAAATAGCATTTGTACACTAGGATTTCATTTAGAGGGAGGACTGAGTAACATGATACCTCATGGTGTGCCAGGAAAACTTCGGTAAGAGGTAGGCGATTATTAGACTGCTGACGAGGCGGGCCTTACAAGAACTTACAAGGGCAAACTTTACAAGAAGCGTCACGTGATTGTTGCACTGAAGCGTCATACAAAATTTTGTTCTTTTCGCGCGCAACGGAGGTTCACTTCTAAATTATCGTAAGGACAACTGTTGGCACATAATAACATTACCTAAGTTTTCTAGCGCTCTTTGAATTTGGCGGGCACTGTACCGATGCATGAAAAAACTCTAGACATCACGTCACAGTGTACTAATAGGTAGGCGCTGCGAGGGCAGCACAGCACGGTAACGGCGCTTCCAACGACCTTCACTCTTGAAATAGTCTTCCGCGTATAACATACAGAGTAAAAATATCGCATGATGCTGCCACAAGGTCGTCACAACACCACCCCTCACCGCTACTAGCCTTAAAAAGGCTTTAAAACAAGTGACATATATATATATATATATATATATAAAATGTTTTTCATTGTTCTTTTCCACTTCCTAGTCGTCTTTACGGTGTAGTTGCATTATATTTAATAGAACACTCATTGTAATGCATAAAATATTCCTAGTATTTATTTAAGTGCTTCCTAGTAGCATGACAGTAAGGTCATAACAACATTGTGAGCGAGTGAATGTCAATTTCAATCAGTTAACTTACTTAAAATGGGTTTATTGAAAAGATTAGAACGCTTTGTTGAATAAAAAAAACAATCTAATATGTAATGTAATCCAAAACATTAAATTTCTCTGTGGTCAGCAATATAATTATAACTATAGCTTCGAACGCGCTTTGCTTCGTTTTTTGCAAATCCCACAGAAGAACCTAACATTATTCCAGGATAAAAAGTGTCCTATAGTTTAATCCAGGTAATCATCAATACATCAATGAAAAACGTATTCAAATCGGTTAAGCGGTTTCTTAACCGATATGATTTTAAGTTTTTTATATTATAATATTTCTTCTTTTTACTTACTTACATGTTGAGTAAAATTAGAATTAAAACTGAAAATAAATAAAACCGTACTAATATTATAAATGCGAAAGTATGTTTGGATCTATGGATGTTTGTAACTCTGTCACGCAAAAACTACTGAACCGATCACCATGAAATTTCGCATACACATTGTCTGGGACACCAGAAAGGACATAGGGTACCTTTCATCGTTCAACGCGGATGAAGTCGCGGGCACCAGCTAGTGTGTACTTTATTAAATACACTGGACCGCAAAGAAAAAGGGTCGATTAGAAAATCTTCAATATCTTCAAAAGTACCTGACCTAGCTTTATGAAATAAAAACTAAATTAAAGCTAAACTAAATAATTTTTATTTTTATTTAAGCACATTAAAATATTCTTTAATTTAGTCTTTATTTCATTTATAGCTAGGTCAGGAACTTTTGAAGATATTGAAGATTTTCTAACCGACCCTTTTTCTTTGCGGTGCAGTGTATTTTACCTCAAATCCGTAAAGATGCAGAAAAATAAAATCACAAAAACTTTCCGAGGCAACTACAAGGCAACAGCTATTGAGACTCGTACTATTTAATTGGACCCCTGACTCTGAAACTATTTTTAATGTATTATCAGAGTCAGTGATTCTAGCAGTAAAGACCAAGTATATTATTTTAATGATAAAGATAATGGAAATACCTAATAAGGGTTAAGTATTAAACAGTTTTTTTTTAATTTTAGATAATATTTAAATATAAAATATATATGTTACATTTACACATCATTATCTCCGCAGGAGATAATGATGATGATGATGATCATTTCAGCCGCAGGACATCCACTGCTGGACATATAACTCCCCCATAATTTTCCAATAAGGCCGGTCAGAAGCATCCACCGTCCACCGTTGACACGCAACCCTGTCTGTCCATCTATAAAAATATACAGTAAACAATATGTATAAAGAAATATTAATGTAAAAAAACTGCCTCCTACTTTCCTTTGTCTCTGCTCAAACATGTGGGTATCTTTTTTGTAAATAGTTCCTGAACAGATTTGTAACAGATTGTTATTGAAGGTCGAAGGTAAGTCTGTGAGAATATTTTTGTCTCTTCTTTCACATGTCAAGGCATTACAATTTAATTTATTTAATTACTTTCTATAGCAGCTGTAAATTATCCGTACCACATTATTTGAAGCTTCAAGCGGCATTCGATACATTGAATTTCTCAGGTTAGAAACAAACAAAAAATGTTCTGTTATGCAGACTTTGTGACCTTGTCTTCAGACATGATCGCTATTTTCTACATATATAATGCTGTAAATCACATGTGGCTCTAGCTGTAAACAAACTACCCACACCTTGCAAAAAAAAGCGAATGTGTACATAGTACATACCTAGAGTGTACACCTTGAGAAAATTAACCATCTTGTTGAAAATAAAGACGACACATGTGCCAAAGTTACGTATTAAATGACTTTCTGCTCATGTTTCTTGGGCGTTTTCTTTAAAACGACAACAAAGAATTGTCTACAGAATAATCTACAAGGTCAACGGCTATAGGCATTCTTATCTCTTATCCATAATCCTATACTATGGTTAGCAGCGCACTTGCAGCAATTATGGCGTTGTTTTTGTTATAAGACCCCTAACCATCATGTATAACGTCAGCCTGTTTGTCGAGCTTAACTTTAAAAAAAATAATTTCCTTACAATCGCAAAATAAAAATTAAAAATTGGAATATATTTCTGACTTTTTCTAATCCTAAATAAGGGACCTTATTCATTAGCTTGTTTATTATAGTGCGATTATGATTTCATTATTATTATTCGCTACGTTTTTGAGTGAAATAAATCTTAGCGACAGGAATTAGAGTATTTTTTCTTGGCTTTATTTACATCGAAATAATATATCTTTTCCTGCTTTATTAGGTACATATTGTATTATGTACATAATATTAATTTTTATAATATTACAAAATATTTATTTTTTATTATATAGAACTCTTAAATTTTCTACAATACATACTTAACTTCTTTTGTATATTAATAATTATTACTTCAAATAATCATATTAATACATATTTATAACTAATTACTAAATCCTCGGTTTTCTTTCTATAGGTACCTAAACTTTTTATAGTCTAAAATAAAAAATAAAAAACAAAACCATTTATATATGTATGCACAAAATAAACGAGGTATTAATCTTAAAAAATAAACTTCCAGAAGTCTCATGATACCTATTTTTAAATTAAGACAGCGTATAAATTTCGTGTTGAAATATAGCATTAATGCTTAATCGTTTCGGTTAAAAGTGCGTGTCTTTTAAATTCTAAATCTGTAAATAACCGTTGTGTAGAGTGTAGACGGTCATTGAGCTCGTATATCTTTGTTATATCTCATTTGTCAGCGGAGTCGGTACACGAACACGAAAAAACAATGGATATAGTAAGTGGTGACAAAACTGTTAAAAAAATCATCTCGTCACAAAATAACCGTGAAATACATACAGGTCAGCGACCGACGAGGGAAAAAAAATGCACATCGTACAGATCAAAACGCAAAACTTAGAGTCCAGGCAACTAGAAAAAACAACTTTGTTCTTATTATAATCTTATAATTCATAGTTAACTTTAGTCTGGAGTGTACTAGGTTTCGCCAACAGTCATATTGTGCTGTCATAGTACCTATAAACTCAGTTAATTGTACAAATTTTGTCTATATATTAAGCCTTGAGTCATGACCTCCTTGATGAACGATTATACCTTCATCAAAGCATGACACATATAGATATAATTGGTGTAATTGTCTGTGATATATTTATAGGTGAGGTCGTTCCTAAATTTGTACAAAAACAAACTTTATTCTGTGTTTGTAGGGCTACAGCAGCTACACTATCAAACTTAATCGGCAAAAAGATATTTCCAATTTCAATAATTGTAAGGACAAAGAATAATAGTTTGTGTTTAAAAGTTAAAAATGTTATTTTGGTTTAATCAGCTTAACTGTTTTTGATGAAATTTTAGAACCCTGAACGTTTGAATACTTAATCTATGTATATTAATATTATAAAGAGAGAATATTTATATGTTTGTAATGAATAAATTCAAAACATATGGCACCGATTTTAAAAATTCTTTCACCTATAAAAAGCTATATTATCAGCGAGTAACGTAGAGTATATTTTATAAAAAAAATTACGCGGACGAAGTCGCGTGTAACAGGTACTCTACGTGAGAAAGAAAACATCCCGGAGTGGAGAGAAGTTGCAGAGGCAGGACACATTGTGATTGTTAAAAGAAATTGTATAAAATAATGAACACGGCGATAAAAGTGAATAAGAAAAAGCGCTTGCAAATGATCGTGTATCGCAGCGGCGCGTAGCGGCCCACTGCCCTGGCCTACATCGTCGATGATTGTATGTAGATTTTGTAAGTCATAAGTCTGTTGAACCACAAGTAAGATGACAGCATCCGTCCGTTTTCACCTCCCATTGTAAGAGTCGAGGCTGTGCGTGGACGAATGTATCGACTCTTCGTAAGTATATCAGAGAAATTGAGGTGATATCGCAAGGCTCAGACGTAACTTTCTGCCCTTGTGACCAACATGCTACAATGACTATTATAATTTACTAGCTGTTGCACGCGACTTCGTCCTCGTAATTTCGTAAAATATAGCCTATGTTACTCGCTGATAATGTTAGCTTTCTATAAGTGACAGATTTTTTAAAATCGGTCTAGTAATTTTTGAGTTTATTCATTACAAAGAAAATAAAAACCTAAAGTGAAAGCTAAGGTCGTAGCTTCATCAGCTGGTTTTCTAGTTGGAAATAGTTATACCTCCATTGACTCGGTTGCAAGAACCTCGTTTCTTATCTAGAAGGTTAATGAGCTGAGGTATAAGGTTGAGGTTCAGATGAGATTGACAACCTCTAGTAATGGAGACTTACTTTAAAGTAGAAGAATTTATATTCAACACTAGCATGAAGATACGTCAGCATAGCTATACAGCAAGATGACCTGCCAAGACCTGGAACTAGCTTCTCTACCAATTTTAAATACAAAAAAAAAATTAAATAATAGTATGCACGCAACTTCGTACGCGCGGTTTACGTACGCTTGGTAATTCGGTATTCGTTTAGTGAAAACCGCATTCAAATCGGTAAGCCATTTCTGAGATTAGCGTGCATAAACTCACAAACAAATAGACAAAAATTCTAAAAACTATTTCTTTGACCTCGTTTAACATAAGTGCAACTTGAATTTTTTTTATATTTAATGTACCTAAACGGCTCATTTACGATTTTATTATATGTATAGATAATATACGCATTTAAAAAAAAATACTTTTACTTGTTATTTTGTAAGTCTTTTTGCTTTAAACGCCCTTTCTCGTCTTATTAGGTATTTCGCTTCAATATCTCTTAAAGCTGGGCTTTAGCTAGTACAGATTTCTCTGCGTGTCCCCGTATTTAGATTCAGGTCATATTCGCCTCGCCCAAAGAGCTCTTACTTCAAGTAAACGTAAAATGTAGGCCTTATATAGGCTGTACAAATAATCCACTTGCTATTCTTGTACTTAAAGAGTTTATTAACTTTAAGCATAAAGTTAGAAAGTAGCTCATGTCCTTCTCCGTATACCAAGCTATCTCCGCACCTACTAAAATCCATCAAAAACGGTTCAGCTGCTTAGACAAAAATAAGAATTTCATTTTGAATACAAATTATTATTCTATGTCCTAATTAATGGAAAGAATTTTTTGCCGATTTCATTTAATGGTAGATGACTGCCGTAAACATCTTATTATTAATATTATAAATGCGAAAGTTTGTGAGGATGTATGTTTGTTACTTTTTCACGCATAAACATCTAAACGGGTTTGGATGATATTTGGCACATAGATTACCCGTGTGCCAATGCCAAACAGATATTACCTGGATTTACATATATGATACTTTTTATCCTGAAAAAATTTTAGGTTTTCGAGGAATAATGTGAAAATATAAAAAAAATGGCGCCACTGTCTCCGTGGTGGAGCCACTGTCGTCACAACGATAAAGATTTATATTACTTACTAGCTGTTGCACGCGACTTCGCCCGCGTAACTTTATAAAATATAGGCTATGTTACTCGTTGATAATGTTAGCTATAGGTGAAAGAATTTTCAAAATCGGTCCAGTAGTTTTTGAGTTTATTACATTACAAACATACAAAAATATAATCTTCTCTCTTTATAATATTAGTATAGATATATTTTCATAGGACGAAGTCGCGGGCATTACCCAATTTAGAATAAAGGATATGGGACAAGGCCAGGCACATACGCACTGTTTTATGGTAGTCTACTTACTGTAAGAGCATATAGCCGCCAGCTATTTATTATTGCTTGAAAATAATCCTAACGAAATTTTCATGAAAATAGTTAAGTACCTACTAACATTATCCTTTATGTTAATATATTTTAGGTACTAACGATAACTTTCTCTTATCATCATGTGATTGTAACAAAAACGTTCAAGGTTTTTTTTGCCACATACTCGTAGGTTCCGACTATTTATTTATTTCGTACGAATAACACATCGCACGATAACAATATGTTTTTCAGCGTTTATAACTATGTGCTTTCGATAACTTGCGTCATCGACGCCTTGTGAATAAACGGCGTATTTAATTCGTGTTCCAATGCTGTTCATTTTCCCGTAAGAATAATGTACGCATTTATAAATAAAATTGATCTAAACTGGCTTCATGATTTGTATGAGAATCACTTGCCAAGTCAATGATTAATTACACTTTATTCGTAACAAAAGCAAAATTTAATACATTTTAATATAATTTTATGAGAATTTCGAATTCGATTTAACCTTACCCGACAAGGGTAATGTTAAATCGAAGTTAATTATTGTTTTGAAAGTTTATCTCATAAGAAGTATTATTTTTAATAAATTAAATGTTGCCTTATCTGGACCAAGTTGTGGTAAAATGAAAACCAGTAGTATATTTTATTTATAACTTTTGTAAATAAGACAAAAGTATTGTCCGATTTCTTTTAAATAAACGTCGAGTGAAACCGCGTGGCACAAACATTGTTATTAGTGTGTATAACTTTCTAATGAAGCCATTTTATGTTGTTTTAAATTTTAAGTTGAGTTTATGATTTTTGGCATCTAAATTTACAGAAAATGTGTTCTACTGACCATAGCTAAATAAACAATAATGTCTATGTACTTAGCTTTGTATTATTCAGGACTCATTATCTCCACTTTTGTAAAGATTTGATTGATATGACCCTTACAGATTCGTTGCACATTTCAACCTTCGCCATTGAAAACGCATTCAAGACTTCCTTTACCTTGGGTCTTAAACGGTACGAGAATTTCGCTGATTGAAACGTTGAAAATAATTGAACTAAGATAACGTTTTCGGCTATGAAATTAACTAAAAAAATTGGGCGCCAGCTAACTAAAAAAATGAAAAAAATCATATGTTAGCACTTAAAATATATTTAAACAAAACAAAAAAAATACACAGGGGGTGGTCCTTAAGCCCGTACGTTATTATATATATATATATATATATGAAATTTAAAATTTGATTCAATAAATCGGGCTAATAAAAGTTAAAACTTAGCTGGATGTGAATAAATGGCTGGATGTAATAATATAGTTTTCCTTCTCGGCAAAATAAACACGCTGCTCATCAGTGTCACCAAAGAAAAATGAAGAAGGCTCATCAGAATGTAAAATGCGGATAAAACCCAGGCTTCATTATATATTATTTATATATCTCTAGTTAAATCCATGAATGACAAAAAACCAAAATAAAAAAAAAAAAAAACCCCATTTATAAACCGGGGTTTTTTTACATAAATATTTAAAACTGAATAATTAAAATTTTAAAAGAAAATGAACTGGCAAATACAGGCTATTATCAGCACAAAAACTGTACCGCTCTCTGCGAGCGACAGAGAAACAAAAAAAAACGCTCTCTGACTGAAAATTTTGAATATTGAACGTCAAATGCAATTCTATATATTTAAAAAAAATAATAAGTTTTTAAATACTTAAATAAATAAATAAACAAATAAGGTAATATAACTAATAAAATAAATAAAATAAGTAACGCTACGTTACATATCCCCTCTTCCTACAGAAGAATTTTTTTTTCCGTTAATAGGATAAAAAAAAAATTCTTAGTGCCCATACACAAATGCTACCACTTTCATCCTACGTTCAAAAAATAAAACCTTCCATACTATTAACAGTGAGAATTGCAGCACTAGTTATTAAAACTGTGTTGTGGTACTCAAATGTTTCCTTTCAAAAAAAAACTAATTCAAGATATTTTCTTGAAGAAGTAACTTGCATAAGATAGGGCAGTAGTATAAAACTGCTGACCTTAAAGCAGAAGTGTTTAAGGAACAAATGAGGAAGAGTATAAAGAGAAAAAGAAAAAATAAATAAATTAAAAAAATAATTAATTATTAACATAACTGAATCCTAACTAGAGGAAACAATTAACACCAAGCGAACAAAACGCCCAGACAACTAAGCATTCAACCAAAGAATACTTAAACAAAATAGATTCCTTAAAAACAAAAAGGAACTACATTGTTAATAATAACAAACGCCCAGACAAATAACTAGACGATAACTTCAAGGCTTAAATTATTTTATTTAATAATCCGCCCTGCTTATGAACTTTAAGGCTTGTTTAAAGAGTTGTAATCCGCTCTGCTTATGAACTTTAGGGCTTGTTTAAAGAGTTGTAATCCGCTCTGTCTATGAACTTTAGGGCTTGTTTAAAGAGTTGTAATCCGCTCTGTTTATGAACTTTAGGGCTTGTTTAAAGAGTTGTAATCCGCTCTGTAGGTATAATAAAACTAATTAGTTAAATAATTAAATAATAACTAAATAAATGAATAACTAAGGAATTAATAATATTAAGTAAATATATACATAATCAAGAATTATAATATTATGTATTATAATACCTAAATAATTATTATACAAATCATCTGGAAAGGTCTGGAGCCTAGATGAAAATATTTGAAATGAATATATGAAATATATTATTTAAAATATATGTTTATATATTTAAAATTTAAAATATATATTTAAAAAAAAATTTAAAAATATAAAAAAAATAAAAAAAATAAAAATTTAAAATATATAAAATATAAATAAAATTTAAATATAAAAAAAAATATATGAAAAAATAAAAAATAAAAAAAATAAAATTAGATGAAAATACTAATTCCTTTTTTTTTTAAAAAACAACATCTTATTTGTGACGATAGTGACAAATTAAATCAATAACCTATTTGCCTGTTACAACAAAATAGCGAATGACATCTTAAATATTAATAATTTATTAAAATAATTAAAATAAATTAACATTAAAAAAATGAAAATTAAGAAATAATCATTCTAAAATAACAAATTAATTAAAATGTCATTCTGCAACAAAAACAGGAAATTGAAGAAATTAATAACTTACAAAAAATTAAATCAACAGAATTAGTGAATCAAATATTGAAAAATAAATAAGATAATATATATATACAATTTCACGTACTTTACAGTAACAACAATATATGTTATCTGTAAAAAAAAACAAGTTGGGCGCCAATGAACCCGTACGTTATTATATATATATATATATATGAAATTTAAAATTTGATTCAATAAATCGGGCTAATAAAAGTTAAAACTTAGCTGGATGTGAATAAATGGCTGGATGTAATAATATAGTTTTCCTTCTCGGCAAAATAAACACGCTGCTCATCAGTGTCACCAAAGAAAAATGAAGAAGGCTCATCAGAATGTAAAATGCGGATAAAACCCAGGCTTCATTATATATTATTTATATATCTCTAGTTAAATCCATGAATGACAAAAAACCAAAATAAAAAAAAAAAAAAACCCCATTTATAAACCGGGGTTTTTTTACATAAATATTTAAAACTGAATAATTAAAATTTTAAAAGAAAATGAACTGGCAAATACAGGCTATTATCAGCACAAAAACTGTACCGCTCTCTGCGAGCGACAGAGAAACAAAAAAAAACGCTCTCTGACTGAAAATTTTGAATATTGAACGTCAAATGCAATTCTATATATTTAAAAAAAATAATAAGTTTTTAAATACTTAAATAAATAAATAAACAAATAAGGTAATATAACTAATAAAATAAATAAAATAAGTAACGCTACGTTACATGATACACGCTAAATAGACACTTGAGCTCAAATAATAGTTATATTACTTTATTAAAAAAAATATAATGAAATATTATTAATGCGTTTTTATAATGAAATATTTCATAAGTGTGACATTGACATTTTTTCTGATAGAATCGGACCATTTAAAAGACTAAACAGTGTGCCATACTAATGCATATATATTTTTCTTATTTGTCATTTTTAATTTCATTCTATTGTTTCGCTCTTTTTTTATTTATTTGTAGCATGGAAATACTTCTATATTGTATATTGTGATTAAGTATGTCTTTAGTTGGTAAACCTCTTCAAATAAATAAATAAATAATGGAAAAAATAATATAGTACTGGCAGGGCGCACTGTGTTTCGCAGTGACAAATTGGCCATAAATGTATAAACTCCATTGAAATAATATAATTTCTATACCCCCTAAACGCTAAATGCTAAGTGCGCATGTACCTACGCTTACAGAATATAGAATTTTGTTGAATGAGTAAGGAATCCTTAATCCTACTAAGGTAGACTTCAAATTCGTATTATTTATTAATTACTCGATAACTATATACTGACGAAGTACCTAAATTAATAAAAAATAATAATATATTGACTAATCCTCCCCTTTCATAGAAATATTATGTATCATAGTGACACCCCATCGTGAGCCCAAATTAAACGTCTAGCTAGCCGATGTACTGGCACTCTTTATTATCTATGACGTCGATAACAGCCCACTCGATGACCTTCGTTTTAATATAAACATTGCTTTATTTCACAGTTCTCATTATGAAACAGATAAGGTAAATTCATAAGTAAAGTATTCATAACTAATAAGGAATCGTGTAATATTAAATTTCAATTACACTCGCAATTTTACCTACGACTTTCGCTATTGTAAAAAAATTAAGTAAAAATTTGCTTACAATTAAATCTTTTTTATATATAAATATTCTAAGTTAGTTTGTATACGCTTCAAAAAGTCGAGAATGGGTAGACCGATTTTTATTTCGTTTCACACATGGAAAGAGTAATAAACGGAAAAGGTTTTTAGATATAAAAATTGCACCCCGGGCGAAGTCAGGTGCGGGTCGCTAGTTAAATATCGCTTTCCGCGTCTGACTGTGTATATCCACTAACTCCTCCTGAAACACGCAACGGATTTTGATGCGGTTTTCACTATCAGTTAGATAATTTTTCACGGAAACCTAATTAAGTTTTTATTTAGGCAAAAAAAGCAATATTTTTCAACCAAGTAGCCGAAACTGTAGAAGTCTGTCTGTTTCTCCGATAATTTCTCCTGAACCACCCAAACGATGATTTTTGATAGAGATTTCTCTAATTCAGAGAGCAATAAGCGAGGAAGATTTGTGTAAGTATATAATTTGCAGAAAAAAAAGCATCCGTGCGAAGCCGGGTTTCGGTCGTTAGTTTATAATAAAAATAAAATTTAAATTTAATAAAACAAATTGAAACGCTGCGTAACAATAGTCAGGAACGTGAGATGTGTCGTACCGTACATAATAACAGTGTGCGAATAAAATCGAGCGCTGGCCTCGGAGTTCGCAAGGCGTGGTCAATGTTGCTCGCAGCTTCCTGGTTAGCAACTAAAAGATCGGGAAATCGTTTAGAATGTCAAACTGATATTTTTGCACGGCCCTGAACACAGAAGGTCGCCAGCGATATATTTTTGCGGACGCCAACGATAAGAATGTAGAAAGTGATTTCGATCGACGCTTTATTTTTGGCTGAAATCCAAACACTATTTACTATTAACTAGTGAAACTTTTTGACTTTGTGCAAATTCAAACCAATACCTTTAAGTGATCGTCGTCCACGTGTATTATATAAAATACATCTTATTTATATAATATTTATCTATACTATTATTATTATTTTATTATACTATTATAAATGCGAAACTATATTTGGATGTATGGATGTTTGTAACTCTTTCACGCAAAAACTACTGAACCGATCACCATGAAATTTTGCATACACATTGTCTGGGACACCAGAAAGGACATAGTGTACCTTTCATCGTTCAACGCGGACGAAGTCTTGGGCACCAGCTAGTAATATTATAAAGTGATAAGATTTGTATTTTTGTATTGTTTGTAACGAATAAATTCAATAACTACTGGACCGATTTTGAAAATTTTTGCACCTATAGAAAGCTACTTTATTAGCAAGTAACATAGGCCATATTTTATGAAGTTGCGCAGACGAATTCGCGTGCAAAAGCTAGTTTAGCATAATTTGAAGTCGCTTTCTGCGTCTGTATGAACGCTACGCAACGGATTTTGATGCGATTTTCACATCAGTTACCATCAGATTTAGTCGCGTGCAACAGCTAGTCTCCACATATTATAAATCCGTCATGTCTGATTCTCTGCTAACTACTTCTAAACCACCCAACGGATTTTAATTTGGTTTTCACTTATGGAATTGAAAAGGAAGGTTTGCCTATATAAAAAATTGCGGGACCCTATTTTATGTTATATTATGTAGAGATCCGTGAATTATATTATTCCATTTCACTTCAGTATAATATTACGTAGGTATATTTGTAATATAATTCAATAATGTATTATTTTCTGTTTAGTAAAAAAAAAAGAAAAATACTGACGCGGGGAGAAGCACTTATTAAAATTAATTTAATATTTTTAATTAAATGTTTAATTTTTGTAATATCAAACATTCAAATTTAACAGTTTGTAATTTCAAACAGTAGGTACTTGGTTTTTCATAAATTTATAACTTTGTATTACAAAGATAACAAATATGTTTTTAACTCCATGCGGAAGTTGTATAAGGTCAAAAAGTACAGTTTATCCTGTTACGTCAATGTTTAAAACTGTCACGAAAAAATGTGCTCATTGTAAATTAAAACAACATTGAACTAGTCAGTTCGGTTTAGTTGCCATCTCGCACGATTTTATTCCTACTAAATGTGCGAAAAGTCAACTTTAAATTCAAGTCAGTTCAGAGATTAGACAGTCTGTGCTGTGGGTATTTCGCTGTTACTTGAATGTGATTCGACGCGTGGAACTCGATGTTGTAGTAGGTAACTAATTATTTTTGAGACACAATAAATATCCATTCATATAAATGAAATTTAAGTGTGTGTAATGTCAACATAACTGCTTTTTACTAAATGTACATATATCAAAGTATATACAGTAGGTACTTATAACAAAATAATATTTTTTCTTTTTATTTCGGTTAATCTCCGAAACGGACCAATTTTGACGGGACTTTCACTGTCAAATAGCTGAAAATAATATAAGCTGTATCCACCGCCGCGTCCGTCGCGCACACCCCTCTGGCATTTGAGCAGCCCGTGTAAGACGGCAGTAACCACCACCTTACAGAAGACCACCGTGAAATAACAGCATATGTGCTGTTGTGTTTCGGTGAGTGAGTAAGGGATGCCAGAGCTCATTTCCCTATCCCTTTCTAGTCCCTATCCTTACCACCACCTACCATCAAGTAGACCGACAGCCTGTCTGTCGACCTTAACATAAAAAAAAGCAATGAAAATTCGTGTATAGAGAGAAGTCGCTCATTGCGGAAGAGAATCGCACAAAGAAGGGGTACGCATGCGGCGCTATCGGTCGTAATCGTAGTACTGTGTTATCTCGCAAGCACCTCAGCGAAGGTCGCGCGGAGGTCACGCACTGACGTCACTCTGATAACGATTCGCACGGTGACCTTGTCGCGCGCCGAATCTCAAGGTTCCCGCTATTTGAACAGTCGAAGAGGCGACCGCCCGCTCTGCGTCACCGCCCGGTATCGTTTGCTATTATTTGCTTATGGAGGCCAACCGGTTGCTTCTTCGCTTTGTTCGGATTCTGTAAGTGCGGAAAACATCATTGTAAATCAAACTACTTTACTAAAAACTGTTCAACTTTTAAATGTAGGCGGATTTATGCAATTGATATTAGAATACAGAAGTTTTAAAATATCAGATTTAGTTTTCGCGTTTGGTGAGTGAACCAAATATGGCAGACACCCATATATATCTCTGATGTTGCTTATCATTAACCAACTGTTGCACGCGACATCGTCCGCGTAACTTTATTAAATATAGCCTATGTTACTCGCTGATAATGTAGCTTTCTATAGGTGAAAGAACTTTTAAAATTGGTCCAGTAGTTTTTGAGTTTATTTATTACAAACAAAAATACAAATCCTCTTTAAAATATTAGTGCCTATAGACTAGTGATCCGATCCCAAAAAATTACTTAACTTTTATTATATAGATTCCGTGAAAAATTATTTCACGATGAAAATATAAAGACAGACACTTCAAATTATACTATGTAAAGATAGGTCACGATGATAGCGACTTTCTAGCGCGTACGTAGATGGGCGGGGTCACGGGAAGGTTGTAGCATTACATCTGCGACCCGCCACGGCTGTCCAGCGCAGGGAGAGCTGCGCTCCCTGTCCGCGGGAGCCTCGGTGTACCCTAAAGTGGCGGTACGCCGGCGATATTCACCCCTAAGACTACTGCCCAGATCCCGGTAAGCCGCAACCTACCATCAAGTGGACCATAAACCTCAATGCCACATTTTTCAGAATTATTTGAACAGTGTATGAGCAATACCGTATGTACAGTACAGCAAAGTATGTGTTCTACGGAAAAACTATTATCTCCTTTTAGTATTTTTTTTCTTGGTATTCGAATTACATCATTTCCTTATTTCCTTATCAAAACAATCGATAACAATGTTATTTATGTAGATATTTCAATTCGAGTCTATATACATATATAAGTTTTTTTTTTATTAAATTACAAATTCTGATTTAGATAAGATAATTATTCGCAAACATTTAACATATGATAGATTGTCTGGTTCAGACTTTTTATGTTCATTATAATACATAGAGAGGCAACGTGGGAAGACCTGAAACTATTCTGCGTATTTTGCAGTAATTCACCCTTGTACGTCTGTTTCCATTAACTGTTTCTCATAGATTGATAAGTGAGATATAACGAATCATTGTAAGCATTCATAGAAGCCTTTGTAATGGTTCAGAAAATGACAATATGTTCTAAAGGTCGCCTACAGCACAAGCAACTATATATGTGCTAACTGGTATCTGAGAATTCATTCTCGTTGAAAAATTAAAAAATATAACACCTAAGAAGATATTTAAGATTTTTATTGCTGTGACTACGGTGGCGCCGCCGCGGCGTCAATGGCGCCCATATTTTTGTATCTTTAGACGATTTCTCGGGAACATAACTTTTTTTTTTAGGATAAGGAGTATCATATATGTTAATTCGAGTAAAAAAATTTACAATCTGTTTACAAATTTTTATCCAAATCTATTAAGCCGTTTTTGCAGGAAAGAGTAACAAACTGCATCAATAAATCCATCCTTATAAACGTTGGCATTTTTAATATTAATAAGATAAGTTGGCTGCTGATCATCGTAGGATTAAGTATAATGTATTAGAAAGGAATAGGGAAATGGACTCTGGCATACCTTACTCATTGGCCGAAACACAACAGCAATCGTACTGTTATTTCACGGTGGTCTATGAGGGGTTACTATTCCAGACAATAAGTGCCCTGCGAAACGCAATGTGCCCTTTATATTGATATTGCTGTGTTGGAAAGCAGTAATTTGTAATTATTGACTATTTGTAATTTTAATATTAATATATCCTGTGGCTGATTATGTGCATATGATTCTACTTTAGTTTAGGATTAGCCAAACAGATGGGTTGTCTATCCTTTGTCTTTCCTCGTGCACCATTTAAGAACCAAATATTATGTTATTACCTAATTTAATGAAATCAAAAATTATCTCCAATAACAGTTTTAATTTCTCAGTGCTATGCCAATTGTCATAAGCAGGAACTGATAAGTCACAAGAAACAAGCCACGTTGTTGTTGGAGGTTATGAAATATTAGTATGTGATGTTAGGCGACCTCGTGTCGCGTCGCGGAAGCGGCGCCGTCTTGCAAATTAGTCGCTATTGACCAGCGAATTAAACTCAAGGACTCAGACCTCGCGAAGTCGCGACACCTGTGCTCTTTAGTATTGGAGGGGATAACGAGGAAAACTATTGAGCTACCGGATAAGAAAAGATTAGACGAATTGATTCAGCCGTTCTCGAGTTTAGCGTTTAAATTCTCTAGATTTAAGAATGACTTTATTTTTAACTACCTATATTGCTCGCATCATTCAGATAAACCAAACAATTGCAACAATAAAAGTCATGTGTCATTTTGTTTCTAACCTTTCTTTTAATTTTTTATAACAAAAAATGTAGAAAAATGTATGTATTTGTGCTAACTACTCATTAAATCATATACGATACTTGGTATGCTAATTGTAGGTATTTTACAAGTAACTAGTGTTTATAATTAAAAAATCGACAAGTTATTCGCTTTACTATGAGGATATCAATAGTAATGCGATGTTACTATGACGATATACGTACTTGCTATCGTATGTATATGCGAATAGTTCTACTAAGGGTAATGTCAATGTCACCGAATCTAAATCATGTCGAAAACACGTGGTCACTTCTTGCCGGTTTGGTAATGAGATTTTATTTAATAAAAAAACGGTTATTGTTTTCCTTATATAAAATGACATCGAAAATTAAATTGCGCATAAAATACATGTATGTTTGTGATTTCTTTTTTTTAACTTATTGCGTAAATGGAAATAAATATAAAAAATGTACTTGTCAAAAGCAATTGCGTCATAATATAATATTATGATTTATTTATGACATAGGTATGGGTACATATATCACGTTAAATATTAGAGGGGCATAAAAAATTAATGCTATTAAGTCCAAACGTCATTACCTACTTAAAGTGTTTTTCTCAATTTAAACATGTTAAACTTTTATTTTAATTTTAAATTATTTGTTTTTCTTCAACAACAATCTGGCATTCCTAAATATATTGAATAGAAGATAGATAAATTTCAGTCTGAAACAATTGTAACCCTATTTTTTAATTTAACCACAGTCGTCGTCGGTGGCGCCACCGTCGACGCAGCGATAAAGATTTCAGATATTTTCTCAGGTGTTATATTTTTCAGTTTTCAATGCGGTCGTAGTCGCGGGCATCGGCTAGTTATTTAATAAATGTTGCCTAAATCAAAACAGAAGATATTTTCAACCAGACACATTTCGAATTATGTATATGATCCAAAATCGTATTTGACACTCGTAACGATGTGTCAATAATTAAATAACGTGGTTCATAATGACTTACACCACTTAACACAAGCCGAAAGAGGAATGGAGCGGTTACGCAACTCGTGCGCAGCGACGACGCCGCCTGAAGTTCAATGTCACACACACACTCGGACGCAATTTAGTTATGTATATAATTGATAGTTGCGCATGTGTGCGTGCTCTTCGGTATCTGAGTAATCGCTGCCAAACTGTTATTCACTCTATCAACGTTTCCAGGAATAAACTACACGAAAACACAATTTTCCTGCGCGGTACGGTAGGTACCGCGATGTCAATAATACTAATATTGCAAGGTCACTGAAAGTCGACGTGCTAATTTCGGAACGTTCTTTTGTCCTCTTTGCACTGCGAATTCGAGATCATAATTTGATAACAATTATAGAATAATTAATTACCTGCTAAATTTTATTTAGTTGTTGTTCAAGTGGAAACTTATTTCTCCTTCTTCATTTCTTCTTAAACAATATGGGGATAAGGGGATAGGATTGAGCTGTGTTTAATATTCTTTACTCACTCACCGAATCACAAGACAAAGTGCTGTTATTTACGGAGGTCTTCTATAAGTGGTTTGTGATGGGCAAAAGCCATATAAAAGTTCAATTAGGTCTAGTGATACTTTTAACACATTGTTTAGATGACAGTAGAAAAAATACACTGCCGACTAGTCATATTAGCTTAGTATGTAAAATATATCTTACGAATACACACATTAAATTCCCAATATAATTTGGCCGGTAATTACGAAGAATTTATAATTCTACTTACATAAAAACTTGATTAGGATTTATTTACAGTATTTTTTATAAAAATTACTGTTGGTGAAAACCCCATTAAAATCTATTGCTTGGTCTATAAGTCTGCCTCTGTCTGTTTCTCAGAGCTAACTTCTTCTAAACCGTCAAACATATTTTGATTCGGTATTCACCTATAGAAAGAGCGATAGACGCGGAAAGTTTGTGTATAGTATAATTTGCAAAAAAAATTGCATTAGTGCTAAGCCGGGGCCGGATCGCTAGTTTTATTTTATATGAAGAATGTCGGTTTGTGTTTATCAAATTATGAATTCGCTAATGCGAATTCATATATATAATAATTTATATATTATCCATAGATAATGCGAACGTCCTCTCAATGTCGACACATTGAAAGAGAATGTGAAAGAAATGTTAGCGTGTTTGTAAGTACATTCAGTATGCCTTTGTCTAGCAGCCATCATTGGAGTGTTAGTAACACGGCCCACGGGCGTTCAGAAGGACACGGCGCCCTAGGTCAAGGGCGAAGAGACTCAGTGACCTACATCTGACTAATGTGCCCTGACAAGGTCGCGGCACTCGTCAGCCCTAATACATGGCCCAAATACCTATTCGACTGTTCACTAAGCCGCCTCGTTCACGGTTCACTTGTTTTTTCGATATTATACCGGTGAACAAACCACGTGTCACACTATCACCGAACTACGTACGAGTATGACATCCATAAATAGTATAAATAAAGTCCCCCCTTTTGTCTGTGTATGTGTGCGCTAATCTCGAAAAGTTGTGTACGGATTTTATTCCTGATTATATCAGTGGTTAGTGGAATTTCTGAGGATGGTTTATGTGTATAATTCATAAATATATATATTATTATTTTTTATTTGAACTGGCCAGACACGACGAGTTCACTTTAATTCTATGCAATTGAAATTGGGTCTATGTAGTTCCATTTTTAATTTTTTTATTTCCTCGGCAGACTGGCTGGCCGCAAAATCTGGTAACGTACACGTAAACATAAAACACATGGCCGTGTCCACGACACAGCCATTTATTTTAATAAACCTTAAGACCATTGGTGTTTTTCTATACATTTCAAGCATTTTATGGGCTTTCCCCTTTTCGATAACATTACATGTTTCGAATGAAAAGTGCTCAAGAAGAACTAAAATGAAAGGGACGATATGATAAAAGTTAGCATTCGCAATATGGGAATACATATTTATACATAGAACTTCGTATATTATGTATCTACATGTACTCTGTATGACCAGGTGAAATTTGTACCTCCTAAAATTGATTTGATTATAATCTTCATAAGTGACTATCAATCCTAATAAACCTTTCAACTAAGTATTTCAAAGTGGTCTTCTGAAAGGGGTAATACAACAGTCGGACAGGCGGACAGGCCAACCTCCCCCTTACAGAAGACGACCGTAATGTAAAGCATTTATGCTGTTGTGCTGTTAATTATGTTTCGGTGAGTGAGCATACGCCAAAGTTCAGTTCCCTATCTCTTCCTAGTAGGTGGACCTACTGTCTGTCTGTCTGTCGAGCTGAACATAAAAAAAATAAAAAAGACTGTATTTTCGTAAGATTAGTAATATTTTTTTATCTTTTCACTACACAAATGTTATAAAAAAAAATGTTATAAAAAGATTTGATTTTTTGTATGTTTGCTTGTAATGGATAAACTCAAAAACTACAACTGATTTTAAAAATTGTTTCATCTATAAAAAAGCAACATTACCAGCAAGTATCATAGGCTGTAATTTTTTTTATTAAAAAAAAAATTAGAGATCACATGTCACAATACAAAACACAGGTTGAATCAAAAGATGATGACATTGACCAACCAACAGTTCCTTAAGATTGATTATGCACATTCCTGTTTAAATTTTTGGTATCGGACCTTTAGTTTATTTTACTTATTTTATGTTACGACGGGTATAAAAATGCTAAAAGTAAAAAAAATGCCGCGGTATGAGCGAACAGCCCTACTACGCTTACGGCCTCTTTTCCAACTACAAGTAAAGTGTTGATAAGTTACTTTTAGAAATAATTTTATGTTTGATTAAATTATGCACATTATACACTTTACTTGTAGTTGGTGAAAGAGGCCCTTAATCTTTTATATTAGTTAACTGCACATTTAATTTTTTTGTTTACTTTATAATAATTAGTTGTTTAGAAAATTAAATATTAATTTTTTTTTTTTTTAATATGAAGTCCACGCAAACGAAGTAAAAAAAAAATATTTTACACGATGACGTGTAGTGTAGTCGTCACCTTGTGCTAACAATGGAACGGATTGCATTCGTCCTTACTATTTCAACGTTTCAACGGTCGCTTTGTTAAAGGATATAATTCATGTATATCATATTTAACCCGTTGTATGTGGTATAATGCACTCATCCTTGGGGATACAGCCTTGTGCGTCATAGGCATATCATAGGCGCAGTAACGCAACAAACATCACTAATAGGAGCTACTAATAGGAGACCGAAGTTATTAAGATATTAGATTTTTTTTCTATATGAAATGTATGTTATCCATTTTAGAAAGTTTCAGAGAAACCAACAAAATCAAAACATGTTTTAATATATAATATTAAAGTATATAATCTTTTTTTATATAATATATAAAAATGTAAAGTTGGTTTGTGTACTTCAAAAACTCGAGAATTGTAGACCGACTTTAATTCGGTTTTCACATATGGAAAGAGGGATAAACAGGGAAGATTTTTATATATAAAAATTTCATCCCGGATAAAGCCGGGAGTGGGTCTCTAGTCTTAATTTATAAAAGGCGATGTGTGTATGTATGTCCCATATAGACTCCAAAATCGCTGAACCGATTTTGATGAAACTTTCAGACAATCTTCAAATTAGTCCAGCGGGTGTTCCTGTGAAGTTTGGTAGCGATCGGACGCGGACCAAATCGCGGGCATATACTAAGTATGTAATAAATATGTACCTACATAATATACTTATTTATTTAAAAAAATGTTCTATGCGTCACAAATTATGGATAATAATACATCTGTTATTAAGTGTTTTGTTTTGTAGGAAGTTTCTAGAAATTTAAGCCCTTTGTTTATATTTCTTTAGGAAACGTTACTTCTATGAAATCAGGGATTTGGTTGGAAATGTTACAAGTTCTATAAAAACAAATTTGTATTAAAATTTCATTTACCGTCTTCATATTTAGACGTTTATTATTTTACATCAAGAATGTTAGACTGTTCTATAGATAAATAAAACAATTGACATTTTGACAGTTAACAATATATTTTAGTGTTGCAGTTTTTTCAGGAAAAGTTGCATTTTATTTAGTCTACTCATTAACAAAAATTATTAATTATTAAGGGAAAAGTACAGTTCTTCATAATTGCCTATATATTAAAATTGACAAATAAATATAGGTATTTTGATCGCTAACTCTTAATATATTATATAATCTAGAAATTTATAAATTTAGTTAAATGACGGATTGTATATAGGTAGTATAGGTAGAGGTAATATCCAGAGACTTGTTATAAATTATTTTTAAAAATATTAATCAGAAAGTCGATTGGGCTTGTAATTTTTTTTCTTTTAGAGCGGAATTGATAGAGCCGGTCATACAATTGAAATGCAAATTTAAGACGATCGAGTTGTATCTAACAGTTAGTAACCTAAAATATCAATATCTATGACACAGTATTATTGGGAATTATTGCGGTGTTTAAGATTTGGCCGAAATAAGGTTGCAGAAAATTCTGACAGTGTGACCTTGCGACCTTGTGGAGACCTTAACCGCTGCCTTTCGCCTCCCACCGGCCGCCCACACCACCCGGCTAACACCACACTCACACTCTATAGACCTTTCAGGACACTACGTAATCTATGCATCCTTGGAACAATCAAGAAAATGTCACGACTTAATTTTATAGCAGAATTCTGCGTAAATGTTATTTACCTAATAATAAACGAGATTTTATTACATGCTTGAGAAGATAACACTTTTTGACAGGTTCAATTTGTGAGTCACTTTTTTTTAACTTATCTGGTTGAGAGCTTATCGACTCCATGCAATAGTTTGGTGGGCGAACTTTAGGCACTCAGCTCTTATCTACTAACTTAACTTGCAATTCTCTCAAGAACAGAAGAGAATCACCGAAGTTAGAAACAGTTACACGCGGTTGGTGGAAAAGCGATAAAAAGATCGCCTACGACTTGTCAAGTCGTTATGCAAATATTTTTAGTATTAAGTATCAACTATAGCATGTACTTTTTATGTTTTGATGTATGTACTTATGTATGTTCGTATGTATGTTCAAATTTTCATCATAATAAAACTGTCCGTCAGAATTATTAGTACTCTGTATGGGTGTTTTAGCCGCTCCTGTTCCATTGATCTGAATTATCTACTGTGTGTACTGTGTTACTAAATAATAAATTACGCATTTTTTTTTCATAAAAAATTAGATGAGTAATGTGATTTCGAATTCACTTTCATTAAAGGTATTTCTTTTTCTAGATCTCTCCTCTTTTTCTAGTTTGTCATTAGTACCCATGCAAATCTGGGGCTTACTAATTTATATATTATATAATAATAATTAAAAAGGGGAAATTTTGTTTATTAAAATAAAACTTATATAAAGATGTTAAGCATTTTTAGTCTGTTACTTTTAAAGCTCTACTTAAAATCTATCGGATAAAGCATTTATTAATTGAACTTTCGACAATATTATAATTATATTATAAATACTTTTAGGTTTCGACTTATTTAGAAAAGGCTTAGAAGCTTAAAGTGGAAAGTACGAAAAGTATTAAATTCATCTAAATAAATGCAAAAACTTCGTAGCAATAAGCTAAGTTGATCGTAGCACAGTCGTAGCACGCCGGAGTAAATAAACATGAAATAAATAGAATTTTATTGATACACCTATCAAAATTTATTTTAACTTGAAGTTATTGAGTGCTTACTTTTTTTCAATTCTTTTTTTTTCTAATGATTCGATAAGTATTTGTAACTAAGAAAATTGTGTTAGTAGTTGAAAAACTATTTTTTATAATATATAAGTATAGATAGATATAATTTTTATAACTTGTATTAACTCTTTTATAATGGAAAAAGGGATAACGAGGAAGGTTGGTTTATATAATTTGCAGAAAAATTCCAAAAAGGCGAGAGAGGGTCGCTAGTATTTTGATATCTAAGATGTTTCCCAGTAAAATATCTAATTTAAAAGCATCACATCTGGGCCAAGCTCCGCTCCACTTAGTGTGTTATTCGTCCTCGATCCCTTCGGCTTCGCACGACCTAGATTCGTGTCCAAAATGCCTACTTTATCAAGGCCGCTAAACGGGAACAATGACAGAACATTTATAACAAGTACCTACGTGTATACTTTTCATATATATACAAGTTTTAGGTAGAAGATTTTTTTAATCTTATGCTTATGGATATCCATGAAGCATTGCAAACCTTTAAATATGTGAAAATTAAATACAACAAACACACTTAAATAGGTCCCACTGCTGGGCACAGGTTTCTCTTAATTGCGGAGTTTTGAGCTTATAATCTACTAACTGTGCCCGCGAATTAGTACTCATTGTAGTATTTTTTGAAAATCCCAAATGAACCTGACATTTCCCATTTCTGTAACCCTACAAATCCCTTATCATTAATCCTACTGTAGTCGGCCTGGCACTTGCCGCACCTATATACCTTGCGTTATAGGCGATGTTAGCCACCTCCCATATATTATAATAATAATAAAAAAAACATTTGACCAGAATAAAAGGTTTCTTATATGTAAATGTATCTGTAATCTAAGTAATAAACTATCTGCCAAATTTCACCTAAATCCGATTGGCCGTTTCTGCGTGATTAAGTAACAAACATCAAAACTTACAAACTTTCGCATTTATAATTTTATTAGTATTAGGATCACAATGAGCGTACATTGCGCAATCAGCAGCCCTATTTTTTAACACTTTTTATGATGAGATGGAATTGACTGGCCTTCTCGTTAAATTTCACTATGGTCTTTTCTAAGCAGACTGTTACTGGTCACATTATAGTATGATTATGGTATGATGTAAAATATCTTCCCTTCCTTCTAAATAACAAAATCAACGAGCATTGTTGGACAATATTTTTAGACGTAGGTAGAGGTTATTGATTTATTGTCGGCAGCATACCTCACGATTCATACTCCGAATATTATGTATTTCATCATAATTACTGTTCTATTTGCTCCGTTCAATTTAAAAGTAACAGGACACACTGAGTTTCCCTTTACAAAAGACCACTGCGAAATAACTCGTATGTAACGTAAAATAACTAGTTAAGTGAGTAAGGGAGACTTCCCAATACCTTATCCTAAACTTAAAGTTGGCAGCACACTTGCAACACCTGTCGTGTTGGTTGTGTTAATATGCAATGGCAGCCACCTACCATCCAGTGAACCGGCAGCCTGCCTGCTGATTTTTACATATAAATTTTAATATATGTTTTCTAGCTGGTGCTCACGACTTCGTCCGTGTTGAAAAATATAAATTATATAAGCAATATAACGCTTGACCTCTTGTTGTTTTGGCCAGGCGTTAGTTTTTTATTTTATTATAGATGCTCCCTCGGGAACAGTCCTTTTTTTCTATGTCCTTTTCTGTATACCTGACAACGTGTATGCAAAATTTCAGGATGAACGGTTGAGTAGTTAAGGCGTGAAAAGGTAACAGACAGACAGACAGACAGAGAGACGAAGTTACTTTCACATTTATAATATTAGTATGGATTCTTCTCTTAACCTTGATATTTACAGATTTTGATATTTGATATTCTCTTAACCTTGAAAAAAACATTTAGAGGCGGTAGCCAAATGATATGAATGTTCAATTTTTTGTTTATAATTTTTTATACAAATGGACTGGAGTTAGTGATTCAGTTGAGAACATTTTACTTTTAAAAACGAAATAAATGTTAGAGCGTAGGATGTCTCCTTGTCGAGAATTTACAAATGTGTCAATATGATTTTCTTTGTACATACTTAACTTGGTGCATACTAACGTCAAACACATAATTATCTTAAACTTTCACATTTATAATAATTTATAATAATATAAAATAATAAATAAACAATAAGTAAGTAAAGCATTAAATATACTTAGGTATTTGCCTACTTTTCTTTTACATAATTGAAGGTCGGAGGTAAGGTGATCCCCAAAAGGAAATTTATTTAATTGGCACGCTTTAAGACCATTAGGCAACGCCCTTGTGTCACTTTGATGTAGCTTGTGTTTGCAGACGACAATTTACACAGGAAGAATTTATGAAAATTACATACTGATATTTTCCTTCATATTGTTATCCTTGATGAGTAAAAGTGAGTGCTTTTATCTAATAACTCTAAACGAGCAATTCTTGTATGTGTATATTTATTACGCGTATCTCGGAAACGGCTCTCTCTTTGGGTGAAATTTTGTATGAAGTTAAAGTTTTCCTTTTTAATTATACATAGTTGTATTTCTTGTAAAAACGCAATTTTACACCAAACAAAGTTTATTTTATGACTATTTATCTCGTTTATAGACGATTATAAAAGATTATAAAAGAGACAACAATATAAGTAGCACATTTATATTGTTGTCTCTTTTATAATATTTTTATCTCTTTTAGACTGGCTGATATTTTTTAAATTTCTATAAAATTTTGAATTTATGTTACAATTACCTTGAAAACATTTCCTGTTCGTAAAGCGCGAATGACTAAGTAATTAGTTTATCGTAGTTCCCCAATCCTACTCTCCTTAGGTTAGGCAACCTTCTAGGATCTTATATTTCTAGGTTACAATAGGCATTGAGCAATCATCTGCTTACCTCACAGTTCATATAGAACTATGTATTATTTTTGCAATTTTTTATTAGTTAGGCCACAAATTATTTACACTAGTCACTAGAAATGTGGTCCTTTGCCCGCGTAACCTACTTAAAACATTTCATTGGCGTACACACAGAAGTATATAATAGGTACACACACACATAGATTTATCAGTATGTATAAACGTGGCAGGGAAAAGCAATTTCTATGTAGGCGTAATATCTAATCCACATTGAAGCGTGCTCGCAGCGCGTGTATTGGAAATCTGAAGGTCAGGAGGCGGTGACGTCATTCGGGGGCTCCCACCAGCTCCCGGCTCTTATCCTCTCCACGTAGAGGGATCGCTTATCATTATACATTGTAACGACATTAACAATTGAGAATTATAATTGGCTGTTAACCTACCTATTTTGTAACCTTTTTCTGCTTACAATAAACTAGCGGTCCGCCCCCGGCTTCTGTGAATTATATGTGTATAACCTTCCTACTTTAACTCTCTTTCCATTAGTGAAAACCGAATTAAAATCCTGTGCGTATTTTAAAAGATCTAAGCGTACATATACAGGGGGACAGACGGCGAGAAGCGACTTTATACTATGTAAAGGTACGAGCACAGAAGCCATTATTGAATGAGTCATTTCCTTTTTGAAGGCTTGATCAACTTGGGCCAAATCTTATTGTTTTGTTTTTATCCATCTCTTCATTTCTTATTAATTATTTATTTCTTCTTATCAAACAACATATTGGTAGTATAATGATATTGGCAACATTATTGGAACATATTGGCAAAAGAATATCGACTCGGCTCTTACAAGTCAAATGAGTGAATTGAATCCTACTATACATATTAGGGTCTAATATGTATATTGTTTACCTACTCATTTTTTTTAATATTGGTAAGTATTTGTTTTCATTGAGGTAAAGGCTTATAAAATATTTTTTCACCTCTCCAGCACGAAAAGGGTGCTTTTGATGCCTAAAAACTCGCAGGAAAATCGATTTTTGATGCGAGCGTGATTCTAAATTCGAACACGCGATTTAACTCAGGAATAAAATTTTGATTTTAATAGTGTGTCCAGCCATAGCCGACTAGAGTTGGCCCAGCTGTGAAGATAGTTTCACAGCCGTTCAGAAACTGGTTCAGCATTAGGTCTTGGTGTTTTTGTAGAGTTTTGGTAAATATATAAAAAAAATGAGTACGTCCAGTGCTGATGGCCTAACTCCACGAGAATTAAGAGAACAAGTTTCAAATGCTGAACTTAGCTTTCTTCCAGAAAAATCCCGTGAAAAATATCTTCATTCGTACAAACATGAGACAGGACCCTTACCTAACACGCAAGTAAATAATACGACCATGACGTTCTGAACAAAACTGTTACCTTTAATCTTACAAATTGCAGTAATTTTACTTTCAACTTTTAATATTTTTGTTAATTTAGTTATAATTTATGTGACTATTGCCTATGTGAATGTTGACTATAATAAACATAATATTTAAAATTGTCTTAATTGATTTTCTTACCTAAAGATGACCTAGTACTCGTAACGCTTTTCTCGCTGTAGAGGTGAAAAGTTGTATGTTTAACACGAGTGCGAATTTTTTTATGTCTCGTTCCTTTAAATCAAATCACTCATTTCGCTCAGTGATATTAGAATCACTCGCTACGCTCGTGATTCAATTCTAGACTTATTCTAATGAACTTAATGAACAACCCTGGTTCGTGATTTAAAGTCGGCACTCGCAGGAAAAAACAATTTTGCTCTCTAGTTGAACAAATAACTATTAATAAATTGTTTGTGTTTAATGTTTGATGATTATTCATTTTATGTCAACTTTTATTTTCATTATAAAAGAGACAAAAAATGCAATATAGCTCCATAGAAAATATACAGATTACAATTGGACAGATAAATGGACAGATTTGCAACTCGAAGGATTAGCAACTAGACAGAAATTGTACAGTTGGTCAAGAAAATACAATAGGTACTTTTTTTTATAGATAAATTGTGTTTTCACAAATACTTTTTGATAATTGTTTGTCCGCGATGACTCCTAAACTACTGAAGTTTTTGAAAATTCTTTCACCTATAGAAAACTATATTATCAGCTTCTAGCAACATAGGCTATATTTTATAAAGTTACGCGGACGAAGTCGCGAGCAAACGCTAGTAAAGTAAAAAAAAAAAAAACAAACTTCCTTATACTCAGCTTATAGGTACCACACAAATATGGGGGTCACATTGCCCTCTAGACAAATTGAATGAGATTTTACAGTAGGTACATTAAAAAATTTATAGTGCCTACTCCAGTGGTTTAGTAGAGGTTTCGCACAATTTTGTTTCGTACGAATTGTGCGAAGAAGTGACTTTAAAGTAAATATATTTTTAGTCGCTGTTTCGCACACTGATTTTTATAGAAGAAAAAAATGTAAGTACTGTCGACAGTGAAATAGGTAAAGTAGGTAAATTATAGATGTAAGAGCTAACTAATTGCGACGAATTTAGGCACTATTACGTAAACCTGAGAAAAAACATTATTTATACAATTATTCCTCCAGAGCGTGGATAAAGGTCACGTCCCACGCAAATGTAGGGTGTGATCGGGTGTGAGGTGCAGGGGAGGGCGGGCACGCGCGGGCGCGCCGACCTTGCCCGGCTGTGACTCTGCGACCTTGGAGCCGACCGAGACCTCGTCCCTCGCGCCTCGCAACCACCACGTCACCCCGCAACACCCCCCGCCCACGCTCACAGACCCCCCATTTCCTACCGCCTACACCTAGTGCAAAATTTAATACCCCCCAACGTACAAGTCCTCATCGATGACTCAACAAAGTGCGGAATAGAAATATTAACCTTTGACCTAGCGCGATAAATGTACAGAACGAAACTTTTTTAAAACATTCATTTAAGGAGAGCTTACCTATGTCCTGTATGTTGCATTTTAGTCTATATACATATTATATAAGTCTAATATATACCTATTTGTAGAAGCGGCCCGCCCCTGGCTTCTCCAAATTATATCTATTATTTTATAAAATATATTGTTTTATAAGATATATTTTAATTTTATTAGCGTCTTCTCTTCATAGCCAAGGCACGCGTTGGAATTCTGGATCTAAGAGTAATTTTACTTAAAAGTGTCGTGGACAGACACCGAAAAAGGTATTACAAGTAATGTACCTGGTACCTACGCACTGTTGAATAACAGGACACGTGCTAACGATAGTTTTCCTTAAGAACTGAGAGAACAACATCGCAAGGGTAAAGTAGTATTTCAGGATGGACATGGGCGAAGCCGGGGGCTCCCAGCTATTTAAAAACAAAAATACAAAGCTTAGCAAAAGTATAATTTCAGACGTCAATGTATGTCAGGCGTTATATCGCTTCGCATATTTTTTAGGCCTTATTTCTTTTATTTTACAACGCGGATGAAGTCGCGTGCACCAGCTAGTATCATTTATATTAAGGCTATAGTAATACACAGGGGCACTAGCTACCTACTCATTAATATAGTAAAGGACGTCTTCCCAAATAACGCAACAACGTAGGTCCGCTTCTATTAATTTATTACTTAAATGGGGTCAATGTCGTGAAAGTCAAATTGATATTAATGCAAATAGCTCTAACAAATGAATGTGGAAATTGTCCAATGGAAAAAGGCCTGGCGCCGGCAGCCAAGCTCGACCTCTCCGCACAAGGTCGTGTATTTGAAGTCTTCCGGGTGTCACTGTAAGGTCTCTGACTTAGCTATTCACAATTCACAATTCGCCTTATGTATGGAAACGAAACCTTCCTCGTAACAATAGCCAAACTTAGTTCAATTTATATAGGATTGTAAATTGTAACGGCATTCATTTATGATCGCTATTAGCTTACTGTTGCTTATCAGGGTATCAAGGACACTTGTTTGTTTTTAATGTGTTATTTATCAGATTTCCGAATGAGAACCGAATAGTAAAAGAAAGGATTTTAGCATTTTTAAATGATTTTCCTTATAAACAACTTGGTATTCGTTTTAAAAATAATATCATCATCACCAGCCTGTTTGTCCCTACTGCTGGATGGCAGATGCCAAGGCGCGTCACTACGCACGCTCCTCTGCGCTTCGCATCCAGCAGCTTCCTGCAAAGCATTCCTGGACGTCTGTCCACCTGGCCGCAAAGCGTCCCACGCAGCGTTTTCCAATTCTTGTTCTCCATTCGAGAACTCTTTTACCCCATCGGCCGAAAGGCGACAGAGGGATGGTGGATGGATAATCTCAAAACATCCCTTTGAGTTCTTCCAACGACTGTGCCAGAATGACTATAGGTATAATCAGCAAAATTAATATGAAACATATTATTTCAAAAAGAATTCATTAAAATTTTAAGAGAGAATATTATTGATTTTATAGATAATCCCATCGGGTAAATTAGATAAGACACGGTCGAACTTAAAATGTGATCACAACAGTGTTCACTCCATGCGGTAATTAATAATGGAATTTTTTATATTTATTTGCGTCCGACGTTTGCGTCAGTCAATAAGATATCAATAGAACGTGACTATTTCACTCCTGAACGAATAGTGTGGCGCACCTAAGGATGCAACTTTTCTATATGTATAATATTATGAGCAGTTTATGCAGTGTGTGGAGGCTGTGAGAGGGTGGGTGCAGGAGTGAGGTGGCCAGGATGGTAGGGGGTAGGCAGCCTCACCTCGTGGTACACGCGCGGCCGATGCACTAAGCGTGCGAGACAAGTGCACGGCCGCGCACTGTGCCGATGCGCCGACTGACATGCGCTCAGCGTCCGGTCAATAGCCGCTTAAATGTCGAATGCATTCCATCTACAATATGAATCTTGTGAATTTCATTCAATATCAAATTAGTCTTCGGTAAATTAGTAATCCATACTAATATTATAAAAGTAGCTGTGCCTGAGACTTCGTACGCGGCACGGGCTGTAGTTAGTTTTTGAAAATTTTACGATGTTCGGTTGAATTGAAAACTATTCAACCGAACATCGTGAAATTTTGCATTGCACATTGTCAGGGTACAGAAAAGAACATAGGGTAGGGGAGAGCGGGGCTGGTTCTAACAAATTTCAGAAATTTTGCTCTAACTTCAAAACTATTTTTTAATAATAATAATAATAATAATAATAATAATCATTTATTTGCTGAATATAGGTTACAATGGTTTTACAGTAGATAAATTTCGCTACATTCTACCCTTTGAGGGTGTGCAAATATTTTAAGTAAGTACACTAAAACAATAAAGCTAATTGATATTACTAATTGTTACAACGAATTATCAGACATGATTTTACTATGAAATAAACAATTTATTTGACTTTAAGTAGGGTACTTAAATCAAAATAAAGAAAATTGTTAACTAATTTGAGGAAAACCTACTTTTCTGAAAAAAGTCGTCTGTTAAAACTTTCCCCTTGTTAGGGGCAGGTTTTAACAGTGTCGGGGTACGTTTTAACAATAGGGGCACGTATTAACACGATATTTTGGAAGGGGATTTAAGTAATTTTTAAATAATTAATAATAACAATTTTACTCCTGGGAAAACTATAAAGATTGAATAAATAACTGCTCATTATATAATATACGAAGTCGCGGACACTTACTTATATGTATTATAATGTGCTAGGACACCAGGAAAGATAATTTAAATTACCAGACGATTGGCCCTTCGAATGTAATGTATCGAGTTATTACTTCCATGCATTTAACGAGATATCGGCATTTAACGAGATCTTATAGCCATTCATGCTTTGCAAATAAGGTCGGGCATTATGTTGATCTATAGAATATGTTGCAAAGGCTTCCTCGAATTAAAATTAAATAGCCTAGCAACTACGTCTAAAATTATAAGGTTATGTATAATTTCTTTTGTCATTTTAATTGGTGAAATCTATATATATATATAAGGCGATGTGTGTATGTATGCCTCCTACAGCAGTCTGTAGGAGGCATACATACACACATCGCAAAAACCAAAACTCCAAAACCGCTGAACCGATTATGATGAAACTTTCAGATAATCTTCGGATAGTCCAGCGAGTGTTTCTATGAAGTTTGATAGCGATCGGACGCGGACGAAGTCGCAGGCATATACTAGTATAATATAATTGGTTAAATAAACAACACTAATTATAATAATTTGTATAACTATAAATTTTATGTGTTTTAATAAATTATTAAAAAACAACTATCAAAGGTGCATACAGATGTTGCAAGTATGCTTTTTAACCCCTGACGCCCGACACAAAAACGGTGTGTTCTAAAATTGACAAAAACAGGGTGTGTCTGACCCTATCCTGATCCTGTAGCATCAAGTAGTCTCCGGGATACCCAACTCCTCAGCAACTTACAGCGGATATAGTGTCTGTGTGTGGTTGGGCTTAGTCGGGGTTAGTTTATAATTTTTAATTATAGCCCGTATATCATAACTATTATATAACAAAATATCATATTGTTAGTTACTCGTATATAGAAACTTGCATCATTGTATATTCTTGTTTCTTTATTTTACAAAAATGTGCCAAAATTATAGTGACACAGTGTAAATGTTATTAAAAAATATCAATTTCGTAATTGCTTGTGTTACTGAACGCCCTATGTCATTTAATATAATAATTACGGTACGGTAGTTATGATATAATTATTGGATGTATTCATTTACGAGTAAATGTTCTGGATTGTCACTTGTGTTAATTAAATGAATATCATTCATTTATAATTATTCAATAACAGAGAATTAGAATTGCGGAAATAAACTGTGGGTCAATTTTTGAGGCGGTAGTCGCCGAACGGAAGTGTGTCTGGTACGGTACATACACCTGTGGGTACAATTAATGAAGACAGATCTCGCTCGACCCGCCGCGATTCGCCGCGCCCCGCCGATCGAGTCGTCGTGCGGCCGTCGTGCGGTCGACGACCACTCTTACGCCCTTTTTACGCAATGACCTCGCCGTTCGTTGTGTTCACATTTCAGATAATTTATGCCATATCATTTAGAATTTAGATATATATTATACTTACTTATTCGCAATCCATTCAATACTTACTCTCTCGCTCATTGTTGCTTCATTTTGCATTTTTATAATATTGATTATTTCTTTTTAACTTTCAATTCAATTTAAATTGATAACTGGCTTTGATGGAATGATTATGGAATGAATATCATAATTATTTCAGTTTTTTTTAATGAGCTCTTTTTCATAATTTTTCATGAATATTTGAACATGTTTCATTTAATATTTATTTACTATATAGGGTTTAGATATAATTGGTCAAATGATAATTTTTTCATAATTAAAATTATCCAATAATTTGTCCATGTTTCAATTAATCTTTATGTAAGTACTATAGGGTTTAGAAATAATAGGTCAGTTGTTAATTTTTACAATTCTGTTTATTTTAATTCGACAACCTGTCATTATATTAACAAACAAAATGACTGAGCACGCTCACAAACGCACGTACGATAAACACTAACATACATACACACTGCGACCGGCGCTGCATTGCATTTATAAATTAAACATAAGTCTTAAATTATTTTTCAGTCTATTTGCACTCTCCTCGTCTGGCGCCGGCCGCGCACACACGCGTCTTCTTAAACGAAATTATCACATATAATATATTAAAACGATCTGCGAACTATTATTTATTAACTAGTTAATTTAATTTAAAGTAGGTCGGGGTGGGGTAGCGGAGACGAGAGGCTCCGCGGGCCGCCCTCACGCTTCTAACATCGGTGGCATGTAGGAACGCGGCGGCGACGGCGACTTCTTGGAAAGGTTGAGCGGCTGCGGGGCGTCCGCTTCGGCGACGTCCACTTGTAGAGCCAGCACCGGCTGCGGGGCGGGCGACGCGCCGCGGTAGCAAGTGAGCATACCACCCGCTCGCAGAGGGCACATCTCGGGGGCGGCGTTAGCTTCGCCTCGCCGCATGTATTGTTGGATGATGTCCGTGCGTTTCAACTGCTCTGGAGTCATGCGTGGGCCTTCCATTAGGCTCTTGGCGAGTACGGAGTGCGTGGACGACAGCGGAGTGCGCATTGGCCGCGGCGAGTGAGCTGGGTGCACAGGGCTGGCCGGATGGCTGAGCTGTGTCGGCTGCGGCGACGGCGTGGGCCGGACCGGGCGAGCTTCTGCCTCGCCGGTGTCACGGCGCATCGCGCGGAATTTTTTGTGTGGCTTGTACGCCTCGTTCATTAGGCCGGGCGTGTTGTACAGCGGCGGCGCTTCGAGCACGCGTTTCAGCACCGGCATATCATCGGCAGGGCCATGGGGCCGTCTGTCTTCGGGATGTTCTTCGAGCGATGATCGTGGGCTCGAGCAGCCCGATCCGGGGCCGACGATTCTTTCATGTTTTTCATTGCCGGACTCGATTCCGGAGTCGGTCGGTGAATCGAGTTTACGATAGCGCGGCGGTGGCCGGACTGGAGTAACTGTGAGTCCGTTGTGTGCAAGATGCGCTACGCCCAAAGCTTCCTCATCAACCGAGCCTCGTGAATCGAGACGCCTGCGGCCGGCTAATGTGGCCGCCAGTAAAGGCGTACCGCAATCGCCGATGGCCTCGCCGGACTCGCTGCTGGATACTGAGCCGAGTGGGCTGCGTGCCGACTCGTCCACTACCGAATCAGCCCACGAGACACCTTCCTCTTCGCCCCACATTTGCTGTCGCAACAGTTCCTTGTGTTCTGTGCGGAACACGACCAATTTTTCTGTGTGGAGTGTGCTCAAAGTGCGTAAGTCTGGAAGAGTGTCCATCAATTCTCTCAAAAAACCAGGTCTATCTGGTCGGTTCTGTGAAACTACCGTTTGAAGGCACGCCTTGAGTCTCGCGTGCATGCGCTCCACCAGTTCGATGTTTCGTAGACCTGGCCTGTCTGGCGTGATGAGTACTATGGCGCAAAAGAGTCCAATCTCGGCGTCAGTTAAATTCATAGAATTCATACGTTCGGCGAACTTGAACGTCGAGTCCACAAGGAATCGCGCGTTGGCACCATTTTGAATAGAGTCACGTTTCATGAGTTGTCCATTGAGGCAAATTATGCTATTGAGAGGTGCATCGAACATGCATATGAGCCGAACGAATAGGGCGTCAAAGAGACCACTTTTTAGTAGAGTAAATTTGTCATCTTGAGTGAGCAACTGGAAGCCAGGAATGAGACCGGCGAAATCGATCACTCCACGAATCACGTGTGCGAATCTCTGAGAAAATTCCTTTTCGGACTGCAACTCTGGCGCCGGATTCAACGGGCAAGCCTAAAACAAAAGAAAAAGCATGTTAGAACAAAATGCGACTTTTAAAAAAGTGGAACTTCATTTTCGGTTTAGAAAAAAGTTCGCGGAAGTTTTTTTAGGTAATACTCACCAAAGTAGGTTGTGAGTAGGTGGGACAATCGCGAGCACGAGCGCGCATCGCTGCGACGCGATCTCTCGTGAACTCGCACGTGTCAAGGTGCGCACGAACCACTCGCGCCAGCAACCGCGATGCATCATCTAACTCTGCAGCGGCTGCTTGTTCATGGGCGCGCGTAGAAGATGACTGCTGCATGGCAGCGAGGATTCGCGCCTTCTCACGCTTCGGTACGCGACCGAATCGAACGGCTGCAACAAATCAAAATAAAGTTTAGTGACTTATAAACAAACGAGTACAAGTGGGCATGTTGAGCAAGGTCACTAATAAACGTACGACGGAACGCAGCTGCCGCGCGCTGCGCCTGTGTGCAAGCGAAACATGTGCACGAGCAGCTGACGGCGAGGGGGTAAAGTTCATCGCCCGTCGCGACTCGAATCAACCCTCGTTTAAGCGTCTGCCTTTATCGACTGTACGAAATCGCGAAATCGAGGCCTACCGGATACGTTGCAATTAAGTGAACTAGTTTGAATGACAAGTGACGAACCGCGAGGTCACGCTAAAAAGTGTTACGACTTTCTCGCGCCGCGCTCGCTAGACCGGCGTTCGCTGGAAATGGAAAGGCAATAAGCGCCGCGAGAGAGAACGACTCTTGCGCCGTTTGTACGCGCGCACCGGTGAAAGTGTTTGTATGCGCGCACGCTCACTATTGAAAACGAAAGCGGAGAGCACCCTTTCGCCATTTCTCTAAACTTTCGCTGCTGGATGTGGGCCGCGGGCCAAACTGCACGCCTACTACAATAAAACATTATGCTATTGTTTCTTAAGGCCTAATATATTCTTAGCGATTACGTTTCAAGATGAAGATGTAGATTAGAGATGATACCTAGCCTTTTTATTTACTTTTATAAACATGTCTTTATTTAATTATAGATAGCAGGCAGTAATATTCTAGTGACATTAAGGGCCTCTTTCACCAACTACAAGTAAAGTGTTGATGTGTTGATGTTTTATTAAATTATGCACTCGGTTTACTGCATCCTTCGATAGGCGAATTATTTTTTATTATTTTCTTTTTAATGTTTGGGACTTTTACCATACAAACAAAGATATATTATCTCCATCATTCCCGGTTACCAGTGACTTTAAATGGCGGATAACCTACTTGACACATGGTGAAAGAGGCCCTTAATGTTTAATATGATTATATATTTTATGTAATAAAACAAATAAAGTAAATAAAAATTTGTTATTTAAAATTTAATAGATTTTGTAATAAAATTCCGGAATACTACAAATAAATTTACATAAATAATTAAAACAATTGTGACTGGGAAACCTTATTGTAATAATACAAATAAATTTTATGACAGCAATAAGTTAAAAAAAAAAACTTAATTTAAAAAACTATCGAGTGCTTTAAATTAAAATAATAGAAAGTAAAAAATATATATATATTTAAAGTTTAAATTGCAAAAATACATACGAGCATTGTGATATTTCACAACTCCGTTCAGGATTCCCTTGAGAATTGGCAGATCTTCTCCCATTTCTAAGACCATTACAGTTTTCTCACTAGTAACTAATTCACAGCCAAGTGGGCCACAGAAAACTTATTAGAAGGTAACTTTGTCGAAGTCTATCACTAATTGAAATTTAATTAAATGATAAAATGTCACATATCACTAAAAAATTTTTTCACAAAACACTGTAATCCTCGTGTTGTTGATGATCCAATATGAAGTAGAGCGTTGTAATTCGCAGCGTTAACCGGAGCGGTCACTGTAAGCGAGCTTCGCGTTCTCGTATCAGACTGTGAGACAACGTTTAGCATAGCGAATAGTGAGGGCTGACGACCGGTGCGCGGGCCGGACTCCCTTGCACTGCGCCGCGGCGCGCGCCGCGCCAACCTTGAACTTGACGCGGGGAATACTCGTGCTCGGAGGGGAGGGGCGCCGTCAATAAACTCCGCGCAGGCCCCTGCCCCCGCACCTCCCTCCTCCCACCCCGCCCTCTCTCCGACTACGATCGCGCTCCAAAATGTCTAACGATTATTGCGCCATCTACTATTCGACTGAATCATTTACGATTTCAGTTCAGATTCATTCTATTTAAGTATTTAAGGTATTATTATTAATATTTAGTACGTGTTAAGAATGAATATGGAATTAATCGATTTATTTAAATTTTTTAAATAAAAATTTAATAAATTTTAAATAAATAAAATAAAAATAAATAAATAATTGAATTAATAAGATACATAAATTTTTAGTGTTTTTCAGTCACTTCATCATAATTTTATAATTTAACTATAAAAGATATGCTTTAACCTTTAACAACAAAATAGTAACTAATGAATATTATATAAAAAAATATGAACATTGTAAATTAAATATTTCATTAAAACTGTTGTCACTCTTTATTTAAAGAAATGAAAGTTTTATTTAATTCAAGATATTATTATCTTTGAACAATTTTAGTTGCTAAAGTGACCGCGATCACAATGGGAGCGCCAGTATCGCATCGGCGCCATCTGTTGTCAAGTAGCGGCAAATGGGCATTGTATTTTGTAACTGTATTTTTTAAAGATTATTACTATCAATAGTTATATAGTTTATTGAAATTATTTATTGGACCAATAATAGTTTATTGAATTTTTTTTAAGACAATAATATTGATAATAAGTTTACAAAATATTTTTTTTTATTATTATCAATGTCAAACGTCAAGAGAAATATTATTTAATGTTTATTTTCTTTGATAAAGATAAATCGCTGCCAAATATGTTTATTTACTAACTATGTTTTAATAGTTATCCTATTAGATTAGATTGTTATTACAATGTAAATCAAGGTAGAAACTACGCGAGGGCATCGAACTGTGTTACGAAAGTGAAAATATAAATTTCACTCTCACGCTTACGAAATACGCCTTTCTCTGCTTTCACCATAAGCACGGTCGAACGAGTGTCGAGTCGACTAGTGGTGTCGCAACGAACGGAGCGAAGCAGCGCTGCCGTGCCGTAGTGCGGGCGTCGACCCGCTTAGCGTGCGCTCACCCGCGCTTGCATAACCGACCTCCCCCACTTCGGATTCCCTGCCCCGCTCACCTCGTCCCACCGCGCCCTACCGCGCCCCACGCGACTGCACCGCGAAATAGGATCTCTATCTCTCCGCTCCGCGGCAGAATAGCGCGCGCGATGCGTCCTAGTTGGCGCACTGAGCGACCTTACGCTAATTGCGTACGACTAATTGATGCGTTCGCGTCCACACTTTATTATTTTATTTATTACACTATAATAACCCAACTCAACAAATAAACCAGTTTATGTTGCATCACTTGTGCCACTTTTAATGTTATCAAATTAATTATATTTTATTTCTTCTAATATTTCCTCTTTTGGTCAGTAATTATTAATTTATACGAAATTATGATTTATCAATATTATTTGCCATATATAACTATTTTAAAATATATTTTTCATTGTATTTTAAAATACATTTTAATTTAATTAAAAGTAACCAGACAACATAATATTAATAATATTTTGATTTCTACTGAAAAACTGACTTTAGAGAAAATTTAGCAGGAAAAACAATCGAATCAATTTAACTAGTATTCAATTTTGGAATTAGAAAAAATCAAAAATATAAAATTCAATTTAATTTAATAATGAAAAGTATAAATTTTGATTAGATTGTTTTAGATATGTACAAAAAATATAATAAAACACTCACCGTCTCTGCTCATGCCGACCGCGATACATTTTTTGAGTCGGCAATATTGGCACCGATTTCTGTTGATCCTAAGGATGGAGCACTGTTGGTTTTTGGTGCAGGGTCTGTACTGGATCTTCTGTTGTATGGAGCGGCGGAAGAAACCCTGCGGATCACAGCGGCATTTAGCGTCACGTTCAATGTCGGAGCCATCGTCACTGGAGCATCCCGAGTCGCTGGACTCGCGACGGCCCTCCAACATGCTAACCAACACCGAGTGGCGTTCGCGCAACTCAGCGCCACAAGACATGGCACCCACCATTCACAAACACTAGCCACTAGCACCACAACGAAATAGTAGTTTCGAGAAGTGTGTCGAGCAGCGAGACACTAATAGCGAGCACTGCACCGGCACGGATGGTGGCTGTCAGCGGACTGTGCGAGCGTAGAGCGCGGTGCGCGCAGTTACCGCGCGACCTACTTACCGGCCGCCGACCCAACCGAGAAAGTGAGAGTGGCCCGCAGCCCCCGCGCGCCGCCTCAGCTCGCGCTCCTAACGGTCCGCGTCGCTCTAGAATGCGCCGTTGCCGCTGCACCGGTGTGCCGGATATAGGCCGGGCGCATCCCGCCGGGCCGTTTACCCCGGGTCGACGACCGTTCGATTGCACAACCGCGCCGGCCCTCCCCCGCGATACCCCGACACCCCTCGCCCGGGAGCTAGGGCGCGGGCCGCTCGGTTCGACGACCGGTGACGTAAGCGTAAGCGTCATGGCCTACCTCAATGCGCGCGCGCCTACTATCCAGGGGTTGGTGCGATCTAGCCTAATAACTATAATTGCAGCGGCCTGCGTGATCAATTGCTGCACCTACGTATATTACTAATTGAGACGATTACTCACTACGGAGTTGTAAAACTGTACTGCGCACGCTTATTTATCTTTTATAATTGAATTATCCAATGCTGTTACATAATTGAAATAGTAGATTTTTTATTAATCAAAAAGGAGATTACAAAATGTGTAAATAACATTTTAATTCTAACTGAATTTTAGCCAGTCATCTGTACTTATAGGATTATCTGTCTTGACTGACTTATCAATGCACAGCCAAAACTACTAAGTTTAAGTTTAAGTTTACTTTAGTTAGTAAATTAGTTAGTTAAACTTAGTAGTTAGGGCTGAAATTTTGTAACATTATTTTATCATACGTGATTGTTGAAAATTTCAATTTTCAATATTTGTTATCTTGGCCCATTTGCACAAAAATATTAAACTTCGCTGATAAATTACTGGCTGGAATCATACTGGAAATAACTATTCATTTGATTTACCTCTTTTTGTGTTTGGATCGATATTTATCCTATTATAAGTACCTATTATTAATGCGAAATTTGGATGTTTGGATGTTTGTTACTCAAGCACGCAAAAACGACTCAACGGGTTTAGATAAAATTTGACAAACAGACAGTTATCACCTTGATTTACATGTAGGCTACTTTTTATTCTGGAAATTCAAATTCCAGTGGGTTTTTCAAAAAACTAACTAAAGCGGGTACGAAGTCGCGGGCACGACTTGTAAAATGAACATAGAAGACAAAGGTTTATAATACGAAATAGCGATGGTGTAAGTGTAGCGAGATGCGACGAGCAGCGTGGTGTGTACGCGGGTAGAAGTGAGAGGGGAGGGGGGGTTAAGCGCAGGAGGTCGCTGTCCCAATTTCGCGCTGCCATCGATCCATTGTGCGCTGTGCGAGTGGCCCATAATTGGTCGTAGCTCGGGCACTGACCGACCGAGCGGTCGACGACCTGACTACCGTGAAAACAAAACCTTCCCCGCTTCGCGTTCGCCGCGTACCTATCGCGGTTACCGTTTCGTGTGTCCACCATTAAGACAAGGACTAACCTAAGACCGAACACATTTTTTACAAAAATGAGCGCAATCTAATAACCTATCAGTTAAGGTGCAATATTGCATAAAGAACTTTTGTGGTTTCTCGGAGATAACCATGCAGATTTAAAACGGGATGGTTTTTCTTAAATAATATGTAAAATAAGAAATAAAAGTAGCCGATTACTAATTACTTTAGTTAATTAATAAGTCTAAAAACAAATGTAGTTGTCGCCGAGTGTTATTTTTTGGCAGTAATTTTCTCAGAAATTAGAATTTTTTGTACAAATCTGCCCGATTCAAACTTTTTTAAATATAGTCTGTATTTTTGTCTAATTTTTAATTTTACTGTTCTGCTAACTATCTATCATCTCTGTTCGGTTTAACTACACATATAATTAATACGTGTCAATTAAATAATCTCAAAGTGTCGACGACCGCTAACCGTTTGACACGGTCACTTCGTTTTAAAACATACCACCCCGTTTGACGTGCCTACTCTACTGACTAAATTCTGCTTCACTAGTTCTTAATGATTTTTTTTTAATAAATGGGGTTGACATGTAATATTTAACACCATTTACAACATTACCTATATGTTAAGTTAAATATCTAAATATACATTCTCTCCTTAACCATAGCGCCTACTTTAGAAAAGCACATTAACCATTAAACAAAAAAGGAAAGTGTATCAACTTGATTTTCCCAAGTATTTTATGTATCTCTTAAGGTTTAGCCTATGTAAATAATATATGAGTTAATTGCAAAATATTTCATTTTTCTATTGATATACAAACTTAATTAGGTCTTATTATATATTTATCCCGTGAAAAATTGATGATGAAAATCGCACTAATATCCGTTGCAAGATTTAGGAGAAGTTAGCAGATATAAAGACAGACAGAGACGGGAAGCGACTTCAAATTATGCTATGCTAGGAATAAGGATAACGAGTTTAACGATTGCCTATAGCTATGTGAATGGGTACTAACTGTAATGTGGGTCGCGATCTAGACTTTTCGACATAACTTGCCGCCCGCTTGGTGTAACCGCTCGCGATAACAGAATAACCGACAATTCTCGTAGTTCAGGTAGCATTGGCATACTTTATTTCTTTGTTAGGCGATCGGTAAACGCGTCGATAAAGTTATTACAAACAATTAAAGTAATTCAAGAACTATGGAGCAATGACTGCTCAACTTTTTCTCGTATAAAGTTTGTAGTCCATGACCAATAAAGCGACATATTTTACAGTAATCAGCATATTAAATTTGACTTAATTTTTGTATTGTTTTTTATAAATAATATCATTTGTACAGCACGTATAGAAAAATATAAAAAAAAAAACAAAAACAACGCGCCGCAGCGTCGCCCGGGTACGATAGTGGGAGTTAGCATACATAATATCTTATGTCATATATTATCTGGAATAATGTATACTTGAAATAGTGAAAGAATTTTTCAAATAGTCGCATTGGTTTCGGAAATTATGCTCCGCATATACAAGCTTACAAAACTAGCTCTCTCTCTATTTTATAATAATATTATTTTATTTTTAATATTATAAATGTTAAGTTTTTATGTTTGTTATTCAATCACGCAAAAACGGCTGAACGGATTTGTATGAAATTTGGCACACAGATAGTTTACTACCTGGATTAACATATGAAATACTTTTATTAATTTTATTAAAGATGTTAAATATTTTCTCAGGCGTTATATCTTCATTATTCAAAGCGGACGAAGTCGCGGGCACCAGCTAGTTGTAGCATATATTTTAGTTGCTGGCCTAGCAAATAGCGTCGTTTATTTATTATATAATTATGTAAAAAGCATGAGTAGAAAGAATTACAAAAAATACGTTCGTTCAGCTACAGTGTGCTATGAAATTTCCACTATGTGGGCATAGCAAGTGGTAGTTCGCCATATTTCACATTTATGGTGTTCTAAGTCTAAATTCGAAGGAGATGTCGTGACAGAAAAACATCAGGTAGTCGACTGGGATATTTAACCCAGTAGACGAACAAAAGACAACGAAGACTGTTTCAGACTGATCGCCAACCTTCACTAGTTGGTGAGGCACCGCAAGAAGAAGAAATATATTGAAGCGGTGCGTATAGACGTCGCGGTAGTTTGTTTGTTAAGGCCGCGGAAGGTGCGAGAAGATCGGTGAACGTCGCGGGTTCATCGCCAGAGTTAACGGTGCAGCGGACAACGACTCCGCTAACGCCGGCCTTACGCTGAAAACATGCTGACGCATCGCACTTTCCGACCAACTCCACAATAAGCCGCGCTCGTACGTGCCTGCCGGCCAATGTTGCAGATGTTTCCCCGATAGCGTCGGACGTGATGCGTGACTCACACGTGGGACCCACATCGACGCAAACTACTTGGCATTCGCGTCCCGTTCACTTATAGGGATATACTTCACTTTAACTTCACTTGCGTACTTCTAAGTCAATTTGCACACATTTTTCACATGTATGACAAATTATCACCCAAGTATCATTTTTATTATAATGATAAATAATAAACAAGTATTTTATGTAAATTGTATCTAAACAAGTATATTATGTTAATTTTTTAATTTTGTATTTTTATTTTAATTATTTATTAATCTCATTTTTTTTTATAAAATTTTATTATTTACATAGGTAATTAATTGTGTATCTATTGTCGTTGCTTACTTAATTACCTTTGGTTCTATATAAAACGATATAATGCTAAATAAAACAGCTAACGGACATTGATGCGGTTTACACCATTTTAATTAAATTTTTAATGTTTTGTTATGTTATGTTATGTTTTGAAGAGACTATTTTCTGGCTCTTAACTTTGCGCTATAAAACCCTGGCCAAAAATATATATTTAAAATTTGAATGTGAAGCCTTAGTTACATTTCAGAATTTTCAAATTGTAAAGACAAACGATTTTAACTCTTTTGTACTTAAAAACCAGAATACGAGTATAATAGTGGCAGCAAACACTGTAGCCTATCTGACCAGTAACTTAGCCCTTACAGAATATCATAGGAATAAAGAGCACTTATGCTTTGTGTTTCGGTGTGGAAGCAAAGAAAATGTAATACATTTCCCGGTGTTGCTTGTGATTATAGGTGACAGTAGCTACCTATCATCATTGGGCTATTAAGGGGGTGATGTTGTTGTCAAACCAAAATCTGCTATGTGCAAAAAGTATACTTTTGAGATATGTTTTTTTGAAATTTTTTACATCAAGGTTAATTAAAAAAAAGTATTTTATTTGCTTATACATAAACTTATTATTTTAGTCTTTTAAACTTGAAAATTTAAATTTTATGCATAACATATTCTAGTTGCTGCACATAGAGTAGTTCGACAAGTAGTGCTCATAAGCACTTTGCAGTTTTTTTATACGATTGATAAGGCAGTGAACTATTCACTAAGGTGGAATGTTGGTGTCTCAAAAAAGTGCATATAACAGTTTATAATTTGACAACGACGATGACTGTGTGTTTGATAATTAAAGTAAAATAACCTGAATTTCGGTTTTAAGAATACCGTCGCCGTCCGTCTGTTTATATGAATGTATAAATAAAATTTATTTTAGCATATAATAACATGAATTTAAAGCAGGCACATACTGTAATGTAATAAGTATTAATTAGATTTTTAAATGTTGCCATTGTGAACGAAATGTTGCCATAGTATAACACATCTCTCGAACGATGGGTAGGAAGTTAAAGTCGAACGCAGCAACGGTGCTCTCAATAAATGTGACCGCGCGAAGTTCACTGAACTTTTAAGCTGACAGTTGAAAAATAATGTGGGCTACGTTCACGTTGCGTGTACGTTCATTGCCCGTAAAAGTTGTTTACGGAGAGTGTTCGAGCGACGTCGGGCGGCGGCGCTAGCGAGCGAGGGTATTGCCCTCGTGCCCTGCACCGCGAAATGGTGCCGAAATATGATTCGACTAAACTCATACCATAACAAACGATACGTCTAATACGCGATCTCATTTGGATTTATTCCTAATACAGTCTCTTTGACTAGTTAGTAAAATACCTAACTAACTATTAGCCTAGGTATAATTTAACAATGTTCTTTTACATATTTTCGTATATACATAAAAAATTGTTTTCAAAGTCCAATCCAAAAAAAAGTAACTATTATATAGATTTTTTTATTAATTTGGGATACCAATGATTTCATCATTGTTTAAAAGAAGGAGATTCTTAAATAGTAGGTGCCCTATAGTATTTTGGTCAACATAAAGTTGAAATCTCTAAACTATAATAAAAAATCATCTGTCGATAGTTGTCCAGTAAATTACAAAGACGGTTTTATGTTCTTAACAATAAGTAACTATTGTTCCTACTTCAATAATAATGAAAATTTAAAATAAAGAATAATAAATGAACATTGTTTACTAAAAAAAAATAATTAACAATTCGTGTTGCTGACAACGTAGCCTGCTTTTAACAGGAAAGAAAAAACGATCTTATTTTTAATTTAAATTTCATATAACGCTAAAAATAAGTGAAGTAAGTAGTTCACAACAATAAATATACATAATTCTAAACATAGGCAGTACGATTACGACTCGGAGTTCGTTGACATCAAAACGTATGAACAAATGAAAATGTGCGATGGCACGCTCGTTCTATCGTATCTGCCACATGCTCGCCCGCCATTCATTACGATTGCCGCAAGTTTACGCTCGTAGCCACAAAGTTAAAGTGGCAGCACTATCGCTGTGCGCGCAGCCACCTGCCGACGAGTAGAGGAACTTTTATGTCGAGTTTTATACCTGTGTCGCTAGTTGGCGTCTTACGTAAGAATTCAAATAAATGACATTTCAAATAAGTTTTATTTAATACTAGCTGATCTAATGTGACTAGTTTTGTTCGTTTCTGTTTGAAATTCGGAATAAAAAGTATATAGAAACACTCTTCTGTAATAAGAAAAGTTGTGTCTAAATCTTAAGTTTAATTCATCCGCTAATTTTCGTGTTTTTTAAATTTTCGTGTTTCTACAAATAATTAGGTGTTCATTATTTTAATCATATCAAAACTTTTTTAAATGAAACCGATTTTTGCAGTACTCATAAACTACATAGGTACTTTACTGTATACAAAGTGGGACTGGTAAGTATAAGGGAACAATAATGTCTGTCTGTTTCGTCTGGGGCGGCAGTCTCGGATCACAGTGCACAATGCACCAGACGAGACGTTCGAAGGACGCGCAGCGCATTGTGTAAACGAGTTCACTATTACACTTGCACTTATATTCCAGTCTGCAAGGATTGAAATTTAACTTGTGTTGACGGGGTCTCGGCTCTTATTATACTATGTAATGTACGTTAAATTATTTTATTACTAGCAAAAAATATAACAGTTATTTATTTAATCATTTTATAAGTTCACCATTATTTTATGAATACGTTATTATTTGTTTCTATTTTAAATCATTTATATAACATAACATTAGAATATGAAGTAGGCACGCCATTAGGGTAATTTTTAAGACAAATTTCAGAGAATTTAAAAATTAAAGGAATGTATAAGTACATTTTTAATTAAAAAATAAATAAATTTAAAATAATGATTTTTAAAAAATATGTAAGTATATAAAAAAATTATGGATGAATGGATTTGGATGAAATCCATTCATCCATAGGATACTTTATATCCTCGAAAAAAGTTAGGTTCCTGTGGAATTTTCGAAAAACGAACTACAGCGCAGAGTTAAAAATAATAATAAACAGTTTAATGCTAAAGTGTTTGCAATTTCTAAAGAAATATTAATTTTTGTTCACTTTCTGTGTACGGGCACCTACATGTATTTGTTTCCTTAAACAACTTTTAAAAGTTCCCGTGTGATTGTTCCGGGGCAGGTACGGGTATAAATCCTTTTAAGGGCAGGTTTGAGGTTGAGGCCCAAAGGGGCTGAACACTCGTACGCGTGTGCCTAAAACGCCATCGTACAAATAAAATCGAGGCCGACAGGTAATTTGTGACCCCAAAGAGATCCCCCGACTAAAAAGTAAATGGGGAGCGATGCGAACAAATCGGATTTACATTAAGGTCATCTGGTCTGGCTTTGTTTACCGAATGCACAGAGATTGTCTTCCGCGTGACTCGACCTTGTCTCTGGTGCTGTAGTGGCACCTGCAACTGTGTGCACTTTGTAAACGCGCGGAAACGAAAGGACGGTGAGGGTTCTGTCATCTAAAGACACTTCCTGCTCCGCGTGAACCTACCTACTCAATACTCATACAGGCGCTGCTGTTTGCAATACAGTTAATTATCATATAAATGTGTTTCTTTACGTTTTTGTGATAATAAATAACTTCTTTTAAACGTTCGAGTTAAAAAAATTAAAAGTTGTGTTGATGAAGATTATGTGAATGCCGATCCAACTTTGAAATTTCAAACAAATTGCCATCCGTGTATTATTATAATATTATAAACTAGCGGACCGCCCCCGGCTTCGCATGGATTTTTTTTTTGCAATATAGAAAACCCTTTTCTCCTTTTCCATTATTGAAAACCGCATTAAAATCCGTTTGCGTAGTTTAAAAGATGTAAACGTACGGCGAGAAGCGATTTTGTTTTATAATATGTAAAGAATACGAAAGTTTCTATTTGATTGTTTGTCTGTTACATTTGGTCAGCTTGGTATGGATATGTAGTTTCTTGGAGAAAACTCTCTTTTCTCGTGAGTAAAGTGTCTCAAAAGCTAAGTAATTGTAACTTCGTAAAAGTTTCTTATTATTTGATTACGTAATTACATTTATTTGCTGTGACAAGAGATGGTTGAAACAGCTCAGTGTTCAAACGGACAGAAACGGGTCAGTGTTCAAAATGTTACAAACATGAAAGCTACGAGTATACGAAATACCTATACTAGGTACCTAACTCGAACGGCGAATTCTGATGAAACCCTAAAATAAAACGTGGTGGTGCGAACAATTTGTGTACTGGTTAGCATGTTGAATTGCAGAAATGGCTCACACATCTCGAAATTAATAACAAAAATTAATGACAATTGCAAGAAATAGTGTTATAGTTACCTTGCAGCCTTCACAGGAATGCACGCCATAATGGAAACCGCTGGCTTTGTCGCCGCAAACGCGACACAGTACTGTGGTACCATCAAATTCTGGAACAAAAATACAAAACTTAATCTACCAATATTCAAATATACATAATAATAATAAATAAAGTTATTATTATTATAATAATATTTCTAAAAACGCCTCTCTATGATTGACATGCTATGTTTTATATACTTAATATATATTTTTATTATTATAAAGGCGACAGACAAGGTTATTCTCTAGTATGGTAGGCGACTACAGTCATAATATAAACACAGGTTACACCAGGATGCAAGTGCTCTGTCAACGACTCTGATAAACAACCCTGTGAACAACCCTGATTGTCTCTGTGAAGAACAAGTACCTATAATGATAGGGGAATCTGCTCTAGCATCCTTTAGTCCCATAGATAGATGCACAACAGCACATGCTCTGTGGTATGTTTTCTGTAAAAGGATGATTACAGTTGCCGAACGGGATGATAAGTTTATCATGCACATTATGATATGCAGTCTGCCCTGATACTTATAAATATAAGTATTTATAACGTTAATAAAATTATAAGCTAAGTACCTACTTATAGCGTCATATATTATAAGCTTATAAAGTTAATTATATTTCTAATTTATAAATATTTAAGATAAATTTAGAAGAATTTTATCGCATTTTAAAAACTAGCTTATGTTCATCCTATATAATTACGAAAGAAATTTTGAAATCAAATGATGTCGAATAATATCAATGTAGAATTAAAAATCTGTCTAAATTTTAAGATTTGCATAAGAATTTTAGTAATTTCTTTTTTGTTTATTAAAATTATTTCATTTTTTTTTTAAATCATGCGTACTATGAATTTTACGACCGCCATTAACGTATGCCAAACATCCTGAGTCGTAATGTATAACAAACATTATTACTCAAACGTTATTCCGGCGATTATTCGGTGACCTTGTATTGCATCGATTATGTATGTACGCTAAAAACGGTTACCTACACTTTTTGCACTGATAAGTATTATTTTCTCGCGTAATCGCACCGCTCACTCATTCGAACAAAGTCTATCTTTGCAGTGATTTCATTGTTTAAATTTAAAATTCTACTCAACGCATGTTAACTGCCTGTTTGACAGTTGCAGGAAATATTTGCTCATTTGTTAATTATTCTCAAAAATGATAATAAGCAAAAATATGACTTAATTTATATAGAGGTTTCCCTATCTCTTCCTTATCTTTACTCCTACTAAGGTAAAGAGCTAAGCTAAAGTAAAGGTAAAGAAGTACAAGTTAAAAAGGAAGCGCACTTGCAGCACATGTGGCGTTGCATGTGTCAATAGACGAAACTAGGCCATCTACCATCTAGTCAATAGATTACCTAGAGATGGCCACTTGATTCTAGTGGATAGTCAACCTGTCTGACGACCTTTACACAAAAAATGGGGTGTGGCTGTATGTGGACGTGGCTGTCTTACGAGTAATATTTTCTTTCAGCGTATTATATTATGTATATCTCCAACGAATTCAAATAATACGCCATATATACCAAAAAAATCTTTGATCCTTTAGCTACCGTGTGGTATAATTAAATTTTGGATGTAGATGATAGATGTGTAGCTATTTAAGCAAATTTAAAGGTGTACCTATTCACGTCATAATAACGTTTGATTACCACAAAATATATATGACAGTGTTTTTGGTGCATTATTAAAAATTAACGTATTAGGTAAGTACTCCAAATTGACATTATGTGAACACTAGAATAAATATAATGTTAAGTCTTTTCACTGAAGTCATGTTTAATGAACATATTAATATTATTATCACTATGATGCAACCATGTGTCGCCGCGTCAAGGTGACTTTGTAGTTTATTTTAGAAAGCGACTAGTCTTGCGACTAGTTGGCCGATGTCAATGACCTCAACCACACACGATACAAACATTGGTATTATGTTCAAGATAGAATATATTAGATACTTTCTTTTTTATATATATTTATTTTATTTTAATATAGCTGTCGCGGAACGCCTAGCAGATGTGTTGGCAAAAGTTTGGTCAAATGTTTTGGTAAAAAAATTCTTTATTCAAAAAATAGCATATTATATTTGTTCCGCCAAAATGTGGCCAAACGTTGGCATTGTCGCCACGCCGCAAAGGATGTTTTTCACATTAAAAATATTTGATAGTGACGGTTTTAAAAATAGTTATCTTAGTGGGTCAGCGTTGGGTACAAAAAAACTTGAAGGGCAACAACAGGTGTCCTTTTTGGATTAGGAAGGGCGTGGGATTCGAGGGGGGAGGGGTAGACTCGTTACAGGAACTGGTTCGTGCGTTCCAGACAGCTCTCACTTTCCGCACCGTAGACCCATGTTTGTTAAGGGAGCGAACGATTTAGAAGAAACTTTCTATTTCTGGCGCGCGGCGGGTACTTTCTTTTTTGTGTAATCAGTGAGGGCCCCGACGAAACCATTTCGGTTTTATCTCTCGCACGAGTTGCACTTTCATCGGGTGCACTGTACTCGCGTGTGGCAGTGGGGATTACAATGGAACAGGGAAAGCGGCCGGCGTCAGATTAAGGCTTCGACACATAACCGACGGGGCGGCGCGAGCTGTTATGTTAGAATATTATCTACACATAAGTCGTAACATATAGCTCGGTTGTTCAGTTAACTAAAAGTAATGGCGACTCAGAAAGGTTGCATAGATGTCCAACACTGTCGAATATGTGACTAACCTTGAATTTTGTAACTATATCATAAAAATGTGTTGCCAATGATGACATATATAAGGCGCTGAAACGTGGTCTCTAACTATGCATCTCCTAAGAAAGCTAAACGTCGCTCGACGAGCTATATGGAGAGGGCTATTCCTCAGGGTTGCGTAGCGAGATTTAATCAGAAATGAGTAGATCCGTAGACAAACGAAAGTTACCAACATAGCTCCGTGGATCAGTAATTAATATGTTATTGGGCAGGGCACGTAATACGGAGAGATGATGGCCTCTGAGGCCGGAAGGGTCTCGAGTGGAGGCCACGGACTGGCAAGCGCGGTGTAGGACGTCCACTCACATGGTCGACAGACATAATAAGGGTCGCGGGTTGACGGTATATCTGCGATGATGATACAGTATATATTACGTATGTCAGGCATTAAAGTCGCGCTGAGTGTAATCTCCTGTCTATTAACCACTTCAACACTGTGCCACCCCGTCGGATATGTGCCGAACCTTTAGCTGGTGCAGCGCAAGTGAATTGCGTGCAGCCATTTCTCCTCGTGTGATGCAACTCGCGTGTTTTTCTGCGCTGCGCGTGTGAGATTCGCTCGTTTGTTACGTCAATTAAAGACGCGAGGAAAGCGGCCGAGAAAGTCTCGTCTACATAACGTACCTACGTGACCACAGAGCGAGCGAATACTCGACCAATCCAACGATCAATTCGGCAACTGTGTCACGGAAATGTTTATTTGCGAACACCACGCGTGCACATAAAATTAACCCCAACGCTTCCTTGTTTACAATTATAAATCTTAGCCGTGATCCGTTATACATATTTGTGTTAAATAGTACGTGATTACGTGTAAATAAGCAAAAACGATTAGATGCTGTAGCGTGTCTATGCGTGTCCAAGTCATAAACAAAGTGGAGTGGCACGGAGCGGCGGAGAAAAGTAAAAGTGATGTGAGGTATGCGTACGTACGAGAGTTGTCGCCACGCAAACCTGTTAGATAGCTCGTCGGCATCGACAATACTGACAAACAACTTACATCATTATTGGCGAATAACGTAATAATAGATCATTAAGAAAAAAAAAGCGAAGAAAGGGTGTACTCATGTAAATACTGTAACGTTTAACTCTTTGTTACGTTTTATGGAGAATTTCATGGGAAAATTTATATCGATTAATCGATAAAGATCATTAAGAATCGAACCAAGTCTGAAAGGACTCCCTGCAGGCCCGCGTCATATCGAACCCCGTCGATTTATTCAAAAGAATGTGTTCAGCGTAACTGCATTATTTATTGAGTGGCTACGCTAGTATTTGCACAATGCTATTTTGTTTTTCGCAGAGCCCTTCCGTTCTTAATGTTCAACAGGCAATCGATCAAATATTCGTTCTGCGAACGGCTTTGATTGTCGCTGAAAGGGTACGAACAATTAAAGTTATGGGACAATACATACAAATCATTAATCACAAAAAAAAAACTGAAATTCGTCATTTCTAATACGGTGTAATTATTGTAAAATTTTTGACAAGGCCGTTAATATAGTAATTCTATCGTAAATTCGTTTTAAGTTTTATTACAAGTTTTAGTACAAGTTTATTACAGTTATTTATTACAAGTAAGATTTATGAATGTACAGAATGACATTCACTAATTTATGATTATATGAAATTATACTTAGTACTCATATAATGTAGGTATATGAGTTTTAAGTAAGTACTTATTTTAACATTAGTATAGAATTAGAAGAAAAAATATATTAAAAATCCATAATACATAAATTATGATATATAAACATGGATATGTAGAAAGAAATATAATGTAATCACCTATATGTAGTTCTGGCTCTCGGTCCCTGTGCGCCGGGTTTAACATATTGTTATTGTCTACCGGCGTAGGCGCATCGTAACGCCCGTAGCTACTGTCCGGGGACATCACTGGAGTCATTAGCTCAAATTTATCTAATTGTTCATTCACAACACTTCACTTAAGCCACATCGAGCCCGTCGGCTTCCAGACACTGAACGTCCTGTGCTCCGTACGGGACACCTAGGGAGAATTGCATGGGCCAGCCCGACAGGGCGCGCGGCCGGCACGCGAGGGATGAAGTCTACACTGCCGCTACACGCGCCGCGTGCGACTCACTCGAGCTCGATCGACGAACTGAGCGACTAGCGACGGCAGCGCACACATCGGCTCACCGCCGCTCGACAGTCCCCTTAAGAGTGAAAGTCTGCAAAAAGATCGGTGCTCTACGCGATACAATCGCTTCGAAACCGAAGGGGAGACGCGCGAGCGATTCTCGCCTTTACGGTTCGAGCGAGCCTGGTGGTTTGTGCGCTTTTAAGTGAGACTCAGCGCTTCGAACTCCGAGGTCATTGCCGCGCTGTCTACGAGCCAATGAGAAGCTCGAGCGGTGGTTAGCGGCGAGCGATTGGCAGGAAAACAGCCCCTCATTCCGCACTCCATGCCTCGAGTTTGAGTTCGAAGACCTGAACCTTGCGGCGCGCAGCGGCCAAGGTCGCGCGAGAACAGCACCGACACTCAGCCCATCCGAACGTTGGAGAGGGACGCGAGCTGCCGGTTGCGTCACACTACAAAAATATTTTTGGTGATGGAACACGGGTGAACTTGAACACGAATTCGAGCTAATGGATGGATGGCAGCCGCTCTGTGTAGGTCGCCGCGTGACGGACTGACCCGCTGCCACCTCGGCCTGCTTGCAATGCATCTAGCGCTCATTTCCGGGATCACTCGACAATTTCACTCACTATATAAAAAAACATTTTACTAGCGAAAGCTTACGGAGTATAATTGTAATATAAAATTAAGTTCCATTTGTTTAATAAATAATATAAAGGCTTGTTAAAGCATGTCGCATCTAGCGCTCGTTACCGGGATCGCTCGACAACTTCATTCACTTATAAAAAAAACTTTCAAAAGACTGGATTGTAATTCAAAATTAAATACTCATTAGTTGAGTAAATAAGTAAAAAAATAATAATTTGCATTACATAATAAAAATGAAATCCAATCAAATTGAATGTACACATCGAATTTCTAGTGATAAACAAGTTTACATCTATCAGCAGTAATAGGCGGTGTGACTTACATCATTATGTCATAACTAAAGTAATACTTTTAAATTGAATTCGACTTTATCGAATATGGCGGAGAGTTGTTATTGGATTTCTCAGAAGTTTTTATTTATGCGAGATAAGACATGCGTCGGTAGCGTCGCGGTGGGTGAATGACCTGGAATTTTTGGCGCAGGCCGGTCAAGGCCACCGGCGCAAACATTTTGCGCAGTTTTATTTAGCGGACGCTTCATAATATGGCGGTGAGGCGGTTTGATGGCCGAGATTAGTGACCAAATTAAAACATCAATTAAAAATCCTATTTAACCTTAAGATTGTACCTCCATTAATTAGATAACTACTAATATTAATAATTCAAAAGCTTGTGAGGATGAATGGATGTTTATACTGAACTAATCGGATTTTGATAAAACTACAGTAGAGTAATATAATTTATAAAGATACGCGGACGAAGTCGCGGGCAAAAGCTAGTTATTACATAAATAGTAAATAGGCCAACATGAAACAGGACTTAATTAAAGATTTTTCAAATATTATCCCTAATAAAGTCGCCTCCTGACAGTAAAACTTACCTTCATGAAAAATAAAAGTATCATTCGATTGTGCCATAAGAACCTATTATTCCCATGGAAAGAGATACGAGTAACCATAAATTTCGTATTTATTTATAACGTTTAAAAAAATTCAGTATACAAGCTATATTTCTTTCTACATACTTTATTAAAAAGTTAGTAAAATAAGCCTTATTTTTTAAAATAAATTTGTAAACCTATCCCCTCTAGATCATGAAATATTAGATGTGGCAAAAAGACGTAAGTATAAAGGGTACAAACAAATAAATCCATAAAAACATTAAAACACGTAAAAACTCAGCAAAGGGTTGCAACTTGCAGCGAACATCTGACTAAAAAGGTGTTTTCATTTTGCTTTATTGAACCGATATTTAATTGCAACAAAAAACCTTAATTCCTACTTTCCCTTTTGCACAAAGGAAGCTATTTTAAAAGGCTTCGCAAATATCCTCCCCCGTGCAAAGACACCTTTTCAACTAAAACAATTCGTCTGGTTTCAATGGATCTTAAAAATTACTATCTTTAAAATTACGTGTTTGCTTTTAGATTTTCTTTTTCTACATTTAAATTAATTTGTGAGTTCGTTCGTGTCTAAAAATATTAATAGTCATCAAACAGAAACAGAACAGGACCTTAGTTTTTAGATGTAAAACTTTCAATGTTCTAATTCGGCCATTACATTCATATTTTGATACGTTCCTTTTGACCCAGAATCATAAAATTTGGCAAGGAGAGAAGGTTTACATCACAATTAAAGCAAAAAAAAAACTAAAAACATAAAATTTCTGTATTAATATTTTAAGTTTGTTTTTCACATAGAGCTAGCGAAGCCCGCTACTGCCGCCATAATCGCTAATTCTATGATTTTTCAATACAATTAAGTATTACAAGTGACACCATCCATTTAGAATGCAAACTCCAAATATTGAAAAAGAAGTGGTCACTTTTTTACTTTATTTAAGATCCTTTTAAGGACCGATTTAGGAATGGAGCGCCCATAAAAAAATCATTGCAACATGTGTGTTGATAAAACGCGAAAGTTTTGTAAAAACCAACTTTTTTACTTCCTTCCGTTGCACTCGTGTTTTTATATCAGAGTGCGAATATCGAATTTCGTGGTACACAATACGATAAATATAAATGTGACATCTTAGCTGTTAACTATAAGGTTGATTTTTGATCGTTATTTTAAGTAAAAAAAAAAGCGATAGCGGTTGCCGTCAGTCGGTAGCCACATGTATGGGATGTATTGTTCACTGTGACCATAGTTAATAGGTGGAATGATGAACTCGTTACATGACGGATGTTAAAAAAGAATATAATACATCATTCACCTACCTATCCATTTAAAAAATATGTGTTCTAAGCCTATATAGGCAGCCTTCAAATTCATATCAGAGGTAACAATCCCCATACAGAAGACCATCTTAAGTAATAGCACTTATGCTGTTATGTCGGTACGTTTCGCAGTCATAAATTGAGCAACCCATCTGATGCCATGTCGACCACCTTACAGAAGGCCATAATGAAATGACAGCATACCTACGCGTGCTGTTATTTCATTCCTAATCCTTAATCCTACTATGGTCGGCAACGCACTTGCAGTACATGTGGTGTTGCTTATCTTAGCAAGTGATGGTACCACCCATATACGTAGAGCATTGGCATTTCTGACGATATTGTGGTCTCACTTTTTCTCTACATCTTATTGATTCTTGCGGGATGGATAGTGCTACTATAATTTATTAGAGATGTAAAGCAAATAAAATAATATCTGTCCGTCAATGGCACATCATTTGTTCATTTACAAAGGTGACCCTTTAGAGTTAGAGCTTTATAAAAAACGAATGAAGGGATAACCGGTGGTCGACCTTCCCTTAATGATTGAAGGACGATGGAACAAAAAGGCATGCGTCAGCGCTAACTTGTTTAGGGACAATAGCTGGCCTCAAATAGCCAACCGAATTCATCATTTCAGTCCTAAAAATACTTCAACAACTTTATAGAAAGACACTTTTATGTGAATAATTATGAACATTAATACCTAAAACATTTTAATTACTCAGTATTGTATTTTATTTCTTCCGTTTTATAGTACTTAGTGAGTGTTCATGCATTTCTTTGCGAAGTGCGAAATTCTAGATCGAAGCAGTCAAGGTTACCAATATTCACTTAAGTGTGTAATTAATAATTGAAACACGTTGATGTTTCAATTATTAATTTTTAATTTTAAATATACAAAAGTCGCGTTTACTCTACATTGTTGTAATCTGAGGTGTGTGGCCCATTGTCGATGAATTCTTAGAAGTTCCGAGGAACCTTGTCAGCACAATCCACAGAAAAGTACCCGACGAACGTTTGCGGTCAAGGTTAATTTATTCACAGTGGCAGTAATTATGTTTTTTTTTACCTACGTAGTGTTTCGTATTTATTTATTTACCTATGTGACATTATTATGTATGGCTCTATAATATTTTTAAGGTTTTTCAAGAAATAAATAATCTATTTACAATGAAAGGTAAAGTTGCCGTCAATAAAAAGATTTTAATATTATTCATATGAATTCATAAGTGTACACCTATATATTACATTATATTATGTGTAGGTATACACTATCTCACAGCTTCAGCTACAGGTAAAAATTCTCTCTCGCCTAGTAGCGAGTATGAAATGAAAAAAAGAATTGAGTCACGTATTTAGTAAGGAACGTGTTAAATATGATTTATTATTTTGATGTTTATGTTTAGTCATATGATGAAAAGTAACTTATTATTAGAACGAATGAGTGATACAAGTCGTGTGATCCGGACGCGCTCAATCGTAGTTGACCTCGTTGAATTCGGCAACCCGTGCCAAGGCCAAGGTCAATTTGTCGGGTGCGTTCAATTATGGCGCTGCGGTGACGGTGACGGCTGGGGCCCCGCAAACCATCTTTTCACAGCTGTTTATTTTTTTTATATAACATATTGTATAAACAGATTTTTTATGAGACAATCTAAAAAATTAATCTACCTCGCGGTATTTTCTCTAAGTAAAGTCATAAGTAGGTAAGGTACCGCATTTCAAAACATCAGAATCTATCCATTACTTTAGCGTCGCAAGGAGTTGAAATTATCAAAAATCCTTTCTTAGCTGGACTCGTGGACGTCAGCTAGTACTATATATATAGATAGTTAAATCTTTATAGGCAGTAGAGGCGTATTTATTTTTACGTGATTTGAGTTCTATTTAATTACTTAACCAATTATTATTGTATCTACCAGTTAAATTTATACCTTAATTTGTTATTTCTAAGGTATTAAAACATTATAAGCAGCGGCAGGACAGCATGTTTTGTCTTTCGGTGAGTAGTGAGTAAGAGATGCCAGAATCCCTTATTCCTGGTATTGCTATGGTCGGCAGCGCCCTTACAGCACCTGTGGTGTTGTTTGTGTTATAGGCGACGGTAGCCACCTACCATAAAGTCAGCCATCAGTCTGTCTGTCGACCTTAATATAAATAAGAATTCGAATTTCAAAATTGTGCGGGCCGAAAAGTGACCGTCCTCGTAGCTGGCGAAAGTCGAGATTTAAACGGGGAAGTTGTGAATCGACAAATGTCAGTAACGAATTGTACCGAATTAGTCACAATGTCAGCTCCAAGGTGTTTCCGACTACCTAGTAACACTAGTTCAATAAAACACATTCGCCTGTGCTGTTGAAGGCCTTATCAAACCGTAATCATTCTATTTTTGTACCTATACATACAATATACATACATACAAAAATTGTCTATCAAAATTTGACTAAAAAACTGTCAAGTGTGTCAAATTATAATTGTCAATTTAATAAAGTTGATAATTAATTAAATTAATGCAACAGTTATTTAGTTTATTATTATTGAACGTATTATATAATTAGCAGATGTTAATATAAAGGACAACTGTTTTAAAAGTAGGTAACACTTTAAAAGTAGGAACAAAAATATGTTTACTTCATTCAGCTTTCTGGATTTTTTATGTGTCAAGCCTTAGTTAAGCAAAAACTGTCAATATAAATCCCTTTATAAGTTAAGATAGTTAGAATTAAGATAGTTTTTCCCAAAGGTTTCGTTACATGTATACAATTGGAATGACATACTGAGTCATTTTAAAAATTTAAACGTCATTTTAACTATTTGAAAATGGCAAGTGTGCAAAAAAAAATTAAGCTACAAAGAAGAACAAAAATGAGGGGAATCACAGTAGGTATATATTATATGTAAGTAGTTCTCTGTTGTCATATAGGAAAATGTGGTAAAAATTTGGAAAATGTTAACGACTCATGAAGGCGGTTACGAATTTTCCAATTTATTAAGATCCTATTGGCAGAGAGCGACCGAGATAATCATTGCTCAACTTCAGTAAAATAATAACTTTAGTAAAATAAGTTTAAAAGATCAAACTTTACTAAAACACTCATTATTTCTTTAGTTGCGTGTTTCTTTATTTTTCTCCCTTACCAATTTGTATGTCTACTAATTATTACTGTGTTCGAATTTCAGAAAAAGCTCGCACCAAAGATTCGTTCTGAACTTGTCGACCGAAACAAAACCGAACGCGAACGAATTAATTGGAGCATTAAAATCGGCCACTGGCGGAGAGCAATACGTCTGTGGAGTCTGCTTAATTGTACATTACAATATTGGAATGTGTTACAAATAAGTGAAGTATCACAGCGTCGTGCTCTGCGCTGAGCTTGGCGTAATCAGAGCATGTAGGTAACGCGGCTCCACCCGCCGACAACGATGCATCACCGTTGTATAATCTGTCTGTTATGTTGAGCAGTGCAATTGGTTACGTTCGCGTTGCACTACTCACTTACCTACCACCTATCCAATACTCCGCGCGAAGGAATGAGGAAGTGCAAGTGAAACATTTCCTAGAGCAGGTCTGCCAATAATGCAGCCCGCCAGGATCACGATTTTTCATGGCGATTGTCAAGTTGGCAGTTTGTATGAAAGCGATAATCATTGTATGAATTAATCGTGACTTTAACTGCACTTTAAAAAATTTTCTACGTGCATAAAATTATAAATAAAAAAATATCCAAAGAGAACGTGGTGTGGTTGTGTCATGGACATACGGCCGTGTATTTTACGTAAACACGTGTAACATTTTCTTTGAGTGTATTTTAATATAGGTATATATCCAATGGATTCGAATATACCATATATACCAAAAAATATATTTGATCCTTTAGCTATCGAGTGGTGTAATTAAATTTTGGATGTAGATGATGATGATGATAGCTACAGCATCAAATTTTATCCCCCGATTTCGTTATCATCAGTTTTCTGAATTGCCTCCCACTATGGAAGCAAATTTAAAGACGTATTCACGTCAAAATTAAGATAGATTAAAATGAATTTGTAACAAGATTAACTGCATATTAAGCGTGCACTAATGAATAGCAAGTTTCGTCTTAATACTAACCCACCAAATTAATTGCTCAATTTAGGATTAAAGATTCGAAAGACAGGGCTTTGCGAACCTCAACGATTAAAAGTTTTGCGGACCCGAGTTTGATAGGCCTGTCCTAGCCTATTACATATCGATCTTCGTGCAAATAGAGCGTATAAAACTTTTTTTGACAAAAGTATTGCGCAGTTGTATTTGTCGCTTTCGATCGTGTGACGTAACTTATTTATCGTGACTCCCTAAATTATTCTCACATGTCCCAAATATACGACTCCTAACCATCCATATTCGATTACTACCAGACACTTGAACTCGAACCAAATACATATAAATTAGTTTTGGTCTATAAGAAAATTTTATTTCAATATACGCATCCTTTTCTTTTGAATATATTATCGGTGTTTTTATGTTCTAGAAGGTGATAAAAATATTCTGCAAAATTGAGTGAATCAACCATATCTATAAATATAAAAAAATCGTTTCACTGACTGAGTATTTAAGTCTAGAAAGCTGAAATTTGAAACAAATGTTTATTTTATAACATACTAGCGACCCGCTCCCGGCTTCGCCCAGAAAAAACTTAACTAGGTTTTATTATAATAATATATTATATAAAAATTCCATGAAAAATTAACTAACTGATAATGATAACCACAACAAAATCCGACGAGTGGCTTAGGAGGTGTTATCGGCCATACAGTCAGACGCGACAAGCGATTTCAAATTATATTATACTAGCTGTTTCACGCGACTTCGTCCGCGTAACTTTATAAAATATAGCCTATGTTACTCGCTGATAATGTAGCTTTTTATAGGTGACAGAATTTTTCAAATCGGTCCAGTGGTTTCGGAGCCTATTCAATGCAAACAAACAAACAAACAAATCTTTCCTCTTTATAATATTAAGTACAGACTATGTATAAAGATTTCAATGCGAAAGAAAAATTAATGCCATATTACATATTATAAATTTGGAGCAAAATTATTATGCAACATTAAATAACAACGGATAAATTGTTTGTATAATATGTTACTATTTTAGGAGGTAAGTAGATGATAATGAACGCGTGACCGGCGGTACAAGGACAGGCTACCAAATTTGCCGGGGCTCAGTCGAGCTCGGCGGAATATTGCGCAGTATTTACTCCTGAAAACGTGTCTGATGAAAGTTCACGGCCGCGCGTTGACGCCGAACAGCCCACTACCACCTGCCGCGTCCCGCGCCCCACACCCCATACCTCTCACCCACCTAACCTTCCCTGGCTTCCGTGCTACTCGATCTTCCTCCTAGTCTTTATAAATAGGTAAAACTAGCTTTTGCTTGCGACTTCGTCTGAGACTATTTAGTGTTTATTGCTCATATATTTTTGTCGGGTATTGGATATATTTTTTTACTAGTGAACCGCTCCCGGCTTCGCCCAAGAAACATTTTTTTATATCTACACTAACCTTCCTCGTTTATCGCGCTTTTTACATAAGTGAATACCTAATTAAAATAGGTCAAGTGTTTTTGGAGTCCATAGGGAACAATTTTTAATTTATATAGATTTTTAATGATAAAAAAAATTATATTATTTTTTTTCATATCGGGCGTTCTTTGTGTTAGGCGACTGTGGCCACTTATCAATCAGTTTGACTGCATATGGCCGATCTGTACAAAAAATAGGTCTGAAAGAATCGCTGTTTACTTGAATTGATTTTTTGGTGTGCGCTGACCAAATCGTTGCTTACATTAAAAAATATCGTGTAGCTTCCTTATACAAAAATACTGGCAATTATTAAATATACTTAATAAAGTTAGCGATATGATACCTACCTGACTTTTATTACAATGATATTTTAGCTATCCTTTAGCAGCTATTTATTTTATGATTTTTGCCAAACCGTGTGACGTACTATGTGTATAAACAACATACATTTAATATCTTTTATAAACAACAATATTCAGCCATCGATGTATTCAGCCAATAAGTTCACTCTAAAAGCTCAGAAATGAGGTTAGCTTTGAAACTTCTAAAATAAGATTACCCAATTAGAACTTTGTGAAGCCAGGTTGTTTTTGGGTGTTCATAAAAATAAATGGTAGCTAAGAAGGCGGTGGAGTGTCCGGGGTTCGGGGAAAGAGGCGCTATGGCCTTGGCTCGTTCGTTGGCCACGCGGCGCGTGTACAAAACTGCGATAATTTCGGCAGTTGCGTGGCCAAGTGTACTGACCCCGTCGTTGTTTGCGACTGAATAATACCCTTGACTTTATTTAAATTATCTGTTCCGACATACACGTATAGTCTCTCATTTTTTGAAGTTTGTTTTTTTTTGTGGAAGTAATGACAGGGGGACACACCGCGTTTTGTAGTCATTTGGGCCGCCCGCACTGGTCTGGTAGCAGTAACCTTACAGAAGACCACCGTGAAATAACTGCATGCATGTATGTTGTTTCGGTGAGTGAGTAAGGGATGCCAGAGCCCATTTCCCTATCTCTTCATAATCCCTCATCTTTAATCCTACTATGCGGAAGCGGATCCGGAAGCGCACTTGCATCACCTGTTATTATTAGCGCTGCTTGTATTATTTCTACATTTGTTTTTTTATTACGAAAATTTATAATATACAAATATTACATAATAAAAAATCAAATAGAAAACACACCTAATTAAAAAAAATACAACAAACCAACCATCATGGTGAAGAAAGTATAAGGAAGTAAGATTTAGAAAGTTACTGAAATAATTTTTCAGTTATAATATTTTTAGCTTCAGCTATTCGACTGTGGAACAGGTCGACATCTGTTTCATCCGTCGGTTTCATCTTATAACATTTCGTTAAAACGTCTACATCAACGAGCCTTGATTGAATGATTTTTTCCTATATAGGCGATGGAAGCCAGCTACCACCGAGAGAACTGTCAGCCTGTCTATCGACCTTAAATAAAGAATGGAAAAATAGGCAAAATAAATGAACAATAAAGGAAAAGCTTCACCTGAACCTAAAACTAATTTGAGGAAGAGTCGCATATATCAAAAATACAGGAATATTGTGAGCGTATAATAGTAAGATAGTTTACTTTGTAGAGAAAGTGGCGTGCATTACCCACCTGTTACCAACTTTCATCCGTTCGCAGACCGGTTTCCATTGCCTTTTTCTACGGTTTGGGGACCACTTATTATCGGAGACGACGTTATGTAACTTTTTTCCAGTGCACTGACATTCGTTAACTACTACATAGATACGAGCATTCCATACAATATTTCATTTTTATTTTGTTACTAATTTCTAGATAAAATGTCAATCATAATGTTACGGCAATTTATATATTTCTTTGATATTTAAAATCATACAATTATTTAGTGTCATATTTTCGTGATAATATTAAAAAAATAGAATCAATTATAAAATTGATTCTGGAGGTATGAATTTTATAATTGATTCTATTTTAAAATTGAAATTTTCCTTAAATTAATATTTTCCTAATGATTAATTTTGATCAATAAAACCACAACTGGAAACTAGGACTTTTGCTTAAACGAATCATAATTTGTTTATTTCGCTATCGCCACAATTTGTCGTGCGTACTAGGCTTTATTTGTTTTACATTATTGCGATGTTGAAGTAATAAAAGCGACCATAAACATTTCTAATTTTGACCAGGATATGACATGATGTTGTTAAAAGCAATATTTTTCACCGCCAGGGTTGTGGAATTCGAAATGAGATACATAGAAAAAGCAAAACTCAGCTACATGTAAGTCGCAGAACCAAAATGGCAATTGACGGGGGGAAAGGGAATCCAGCAAGAAAATATTGAATACCAATATTACTTGTCAAGTGGAAGGATATGCAACGTGGGCATGTAACCAATGTCCCTTTTCTCTGTAACCATAGAGGTATCAAGTTAAATTAAATTTAATTTCTAAGGCCTGCGATGGCCCTGGAAGGGGCGGCCCTTGAAGGAGAAAGAAGGATTAATTTCATATTTCTATATCAAAGAATAAGGTCATAAAAGACTTTTAGTTTTTGTCTCTTATTCTGGTACGTGCAATCTCTGGTAAGGTAAACTTTCTTTTGACCTCGAAACAAAACATTAAATTTGCCAAGAAACAAGCGACAAAAACACGACATAAAATTATTCTCTATTTCAACATCGGATGAATGGGAGAGCATTTATTTCAATTGCATGATAGGTTTGTCTTATATTGCAACTAACTATTAAATGCATACGTAAACATTTAAGTTTGTTCAGAACCCTCAGAGAACATGTGTCCTCTCCGTACTAGACCGTATTTTTAAAGTAAAAGCAAGTTTCGAACCGCAAGGAGCGTTCTTATTTTTTTTTATTAAAAGAAGTCAAATTAAAGCGTTTTCGAATTTTGGCAATGTGTAATTTGTGTCTGAACTGGCATTGTGCGCACACTTCCTCATTCCCCAGCTGGCGGTGAAATGTGGCACCAGACCGCACCTTGTCATTATTAAAAAAGCAGATAGATTTTACCATTTACATAGTTGGTTCGTTCTTTTGTAGTGAGTTTTTTAATGAATGAGGGCGGTGCAGTGTACTTACGGGGCACGCGCGAGTTTCCCCACACGTCTGCTACTTTTCTCTCGGTTTTGGAAAGAATGGTGTACACTCAAGCAACATGTTCACTTTGGATACTTTTGTATATTCCAAATTTCGAATTTTTTTTTTTAATGTTTAGGTCGACCACTTGATGGTAGATGGTCACCATCGCCTATATAACACAAGCAAACAACATTAACGCGCTTATATACACAGTAGGATTATTATTATTTATTTATTTATTTATTTTGCAAACATGTTATTATTTCACGGTGTTTTTAATGGGGTGGTTACTTACTGCTGCCGTCAGATTGGCTGCCCAAATGACTGCGAAACGCAATGTACTACTAAATTCAAATTTGAAGCAATGTTTTGTCTATAGTATAGGCATTAGTGAATAGGTCGTATACACATAACCATTGGTGTCGGCGACCGCGCATGCGTGCACTCAACTTCTCAGTGCGTGTAACGGTGCGCCACAAACCTGACGCCATTTTGCTATCGCATTATATTGATAAAATAACTTGAAACTATTAATAAACTTTAAGAGTGATAGAGAACTGCTTAAAGCTCAATAGAAATTAATTATGTTAAGTAAAGTCTCTGTCAAGATCGAAATACCAAAATGTCTTCTTCTGTAGAAGTTCTTACAACAGTGAAGGATTTTATGCCCTATCTGACCCCGGGCCCCGGCGTCGGTCGCACTGGTTAAAATTTTCAAAAATCCTTTATTAGCGAACCATCTAACGAATGCTTATTATAAAAGAAATGTTCCAAATTAAAACTTTTTAGAATTAGTAGTTTTGGCTCTTTGTTAATAGTCTGTTAGATTTTATAAGTAAAGACACATGAGCGTTTAGAAAGTTTCTGAGAACAGATAACATCCTTTGTTTTTTTTAACAGGCAATTCTCTAACCGCAGTTTTTACAATAGAATAATAACAAACGAAATCAGGAGACTATGCCACATTATTATGCATTTTTCCACAGTCCATACGAAACGATAATGTATTTTTTACACAGACTAATATAAGTTGTGTAGCTCGCCGACCGATCGTCATGTGACCCATATTGTTATTAAATCAAAGAATAAGGAATGAATTTAATACCATCTGCCATATCTAACAATAGTTTGAAAAAATTTCGCTAACCCTTAAGCTAAGTTCTTTTCGTAGACGATTTCGTTTTTTACCTTTTTTTTTGCAAAAAATCAGGTAAAATCGAGTTTGATCTAACAAAAAAATCACAGTGCGCCGCGACCTACCCTTTCTTTTGATCTCGGATTTCACGAACAGGTAACGTCCACTTTTTTGTGAAATCTTTGTGCAAAGTCTCGCAATGTTCAACTCTTCGGTAAGGATGTGAAAAAAAATTATCAAATTGTTGTTTATTTGAGACCATTTTTGATAATAAAAAACGTTTAAATTCATTTTTTTAAATCCCCCTTTTCTTGATGGGTTCGTAACCGACATTCCCAGATAGTCGATTTCATTGTGTTGTAGCTAAACGACAATATGGGATCATTCAAAGGGATTTTTTAAATTTACGTCCTAATGACAAAATACCAGCGGGATATCGATAAATATTTCTGCAATATTGTATCTTCTACTAGACAACGAGATCGCACATCGTATAACTACAGTTTTACAAGCATGACGAATAGTCAATAATAAATCAATTATATATTTTATAATAATATTTTTAGTGACTTGCCAACATTTCTCTCACTGATTTTAATCCATCAAAGTAGTACTGAGCAAATAGAAAAAAAAATGGCTTGGGACCTTTCAAAGAGGCATAAAAACGCAATAATGACGCGGCCGTTACTCATTGAAGGTGTATGCAGTCTTGACAATTGTATAATGATTTTATGCGGTTCTATTTTTTTCTTGTAAAAGTCGAAAAAGCACAGCAGGACTTTCGGACATTGTTAATGATGTTAAGTGTCCAATTTGTAAAGTCGTTTGTAATGTGTGAATAAATTTTGTATAGAGTTTTTTTTTTTTCTGTGAAATTATTGGATTGTAGTTTAAATAATGCTAGGTAAAGAGAATGAATGCAATACCGTAAAATAATTTGAATGTCAGGACTGGATATGTATCACACAAATTGTGGTATACTGAAGGGCTTGTCAGATGTGACCAATCCTTAAGTAGCAATAAAGTCTTAATATCAAATCCATATAAGTATAATATCTTGAAAGCTGTTGTTGAGAGATACGACTCTTAAATTTTTAAGCACCAAATGCTAATAAAATAAGATCCGCTTTGTATATTAACTAACATAATGAATCATGCTATCTGAAATAAATGAAATTAAAAACATATAGATATCGTTATCAAATTTATATTCTAATAAATTTCATTCAGACCAAAAAGCTTCGAGGTGGTCACGTGAGCGTGATTTTGGATTAGTAATAGTGTCAGTATTAAAATGCTATGGTTCTATTATTAAAATTAGTTTGGCAAGTTATGAGGTGATTTGCTCTTTAAATTTGCTTCCATAGTGGATTTTAATCTTTTAATTTGTAATTCAGAAAACTGATGATAACACAAAATCGGGGGATACAGTTTGATGCCTACATCCAAAATTTAATTTCACCAAAAACTCGATAGCTATTCACCTAAAATCTATTTTTTTATATAGTTTAGGTGAACTTGCCTATTGTTTGGTTTGAGTATTGACGAATCCCACCTGCTCTTCAGGAGGATTTTGGCGCTGCAGCGGGTTCGTAATGCGAAGGAGACCTGCAGCGCTTCATCACAATCGCGAAAAGGTCAGTATATTTTTAGTTTTAATCCTATATTGTATACCGTAGTTAGGTATGTGAAGTGCAGTGGCATTAGAACGCGTTTGCACGACACCATGCACGATGCAGCTCGGCTTGCAGGCGGGCATAGGGCGAGCCCCGTTAGGACGAGGTGACTGACTCCACCGCTGCAACCTGGTGCATTGTGCTTCAACGAGAACACCGCGCTACGTGCAATGCAACTAATCAGCCAACACTTACCGTCTAAACTACCCTCGGTGACAAATCGACGCTCCACTAAAATATATTACTAAGTGCTCTTACCTGAAACAAAATATAAAATTATCAATTAATGATATTGCAAGTCTAGTGTTTTGATATGAAAAAACATTTCTTTAATGAAATTTTCAGACCATACATTATATAAAATCAAAATCAATATTTTTATAAAACTGTAAAAAATAAATGCAATGAAAAAAAAAACAAACATTATTGAGTATATTGCTAAACTAAAAATTAATGGTTGTATGACAAGGAATCATTTTTTTAACTGTTTAAGGAACTTTCTAAGCTAATGCATGTTGAAATCGATTTGATTTCTATCTAGCCTATATACCTTCTTGGGTAAGTTGGAGCTGATATGACTTAATAATATTAACGTCAAGAAAAACTAATTCACTCGATTTATCATGAAAAATAAAATCATTATATTTACAGTTATATTTTTAACTAGTGTTTATGATTTTTAATCTAGTTTTTAATAGATTTACATAAAATATTTAATCAAAACGCGATTAAGAATAGGCGCTCTAACGTTCGCCGAGGCCATTCACACAAGGTTCACATAATCAGTTACTCTATATGCAAATGTCTGTATTGTTTCTAAGTCAAAGTCGACTAAATAGTACGCATACGTTTTAAATAGTAATTTTGAGTTATATTGTCGTCTGTTTTTCGATGTTTGCGCAGGAAGCCGCGAGGGTCAATGTTCGAAATGGTGTCGTTCACTGGTAAGGTGGCGCTGCTGACTGAACTCACTCCGGTCGTCCTTGACGTTACAAAAGTTGCCAATCACCAACACATTCTTAATAATTGCCGTCTTTACGATGCCGTAACACGCACACACGTACAACGGCTACGGCAAGAAACTAACACAACCAAAGAGGTGCTGAAGAAATGTCCGCTAAGAAAGCAACACATACGCACGCCAGTCAGAACTCAGAAGCCAATGAACTGTAAAATTAAACCACATGTGAAAATAACTAATCATATATAGGTACGGCAGACTGACTGAACGTATACTAATTTTAAGACACCGATGCCGTGAGCCAAAATGGTTTAAAAGTTATAATAACACTGAAAAGTAGTCGGTAAAGAGGTAAGTAGGGACCCCAGAAAAATAAAGATATAGTAATAGCTAATTTCCCATTAGCTATCTTCGCCAAAGACTATATAAGTATATACTCGTATCTTCGCCCTATATTATAAGTTCCACTAACGTTAGTTAATGTTTATGAAACATACCCAATGAACAATTACATAATAGTTCCAAATTTAAAAGAGGTTGTTAATGTAATCTTCCTATTAGAAATGATCTATAAAATTCTTTGATGAAGAAGATGAAGAATATAATTGTTCATCAAAGATAAAATTTATAAATATTGGATGAAATTCTTATTTGTAATCATACAATGACAGAACTTATAAAATACTGATGTAGTGGGCAAAATGGTTTAAAAGAGTCCGCAGAGATGAGTAGAGAACCTAGAAAAATAACGCTATATGATTCTATCTAACGATAACTTGGTGTCACCACACATCACATAAATTGGATACATTTAAAAATATGTATATGACATAGTTCAAAATGTTATACATAGGCAATTACATAACAGCGCCAAATTGAAACAAGGTTCTAGCTGAATTATGTATTAAATACCTATGTATTCCGAGAGCTGAGTAATTTCCGGTTAAATTTTGGCAATTTACAATAGAGCGATCGTCGAACTCGGTAATAATAAAATATATTGTGTGAGTGCGGGCGGATCCAGGGGCCAGTGACCGTTGCCGAATCTCAAGGTCTGCGAACATCGCGCTGGTAAACAAGTGACGGCGCAGATAGCTCGCTCACCTATCTGAACAAACCCACACATACGGAGGCGCGCAAACTCACACAACTCCGCTTTTTTATGCTGACCTAATGAAGTACCAGAAACTTCAGTTGCTTTTTTTGTGACTTAATAAATTAATGAAATATTTACTGAGTAACGAATTTATGATATGGCTTGAAATTTGCACTTGCTAACATTAAATGCAAATAAAATCCATGAAAAATGTTTCTGATGAATTGCAATACATGGACATTTCTTTATGAATTAAAAATATTACACTCATAAATATGTAATTTTCTAATTGTCAATGAAATATCCCATACAAACCCATCGCTTAGTTTAGATGGTCTCTATAAATATAAAAATCGGTATCTATGGACTCCAAAACCCTCAACGAATTTTAATGAAATGCAATCTTCAGATTAGCCCAGTATGTGAACCCGTGAAGTTTAGTAGCGATCGGATGAACAGATTTTTTTTTGGTTTGGCAATTTTGTATCATATTTTCGTTACCTATCAATACAAACTAGATTTCTTCTATTTATAAAATAAAATGAAATATGCAATGCCTGACAAAAATATATTGAACAATAAAGACTGAATGAATGTTATAACACCTAATAAGTCGGACGAAATCGCGGGCTAAAGCTAGTAAATGATACAACAAAAGCATTTAGATTTTTTCAGATTCATAAAGTTGATTTTGTTTCATATGAAATGTTACGAAGTGCTACGAAACCGGCTACAGCGGTGAGGTGCGGGGAGGGGGGACGTTCTAAGCCAGTGGAGTAGGCTGGCTCACGGCTCGAGGTCTGTGGGAAATGCGAGCGCTACGATTTGGGGAAATGGTCCGCAGCCAACACAGGCGGTCACCGGGCTACTCGACGAACGTAGCGTAGGCCGGTCGGTGTCGCCATTTTTAATGGATCTATAACATTTGTTTGTTTGTAATGTCAAAATAACTGCTTTTTACTACATGTATATTAAGGTACGGTAATTATAATTTTAATTTTTTTTTAAAATTGTTTCTGTGTTTGTTCCGGCCGGTGGTTCCAGCTAATCTCCGTAACAGATGGAGCGATTTTGACGGGACTTTCATTAGCAGGTAGCTGATGTTATAAGGAGCAACACAGGCTACTTTTATTTAGAAAATTTAAAAAAATTAAAAAAAAAAAAAGCAACCAGTGTCCAGTAACAAAGTGCGTCCCACGCGCACGCCCCATCATGACCATTAATCAGTAATTGTTAATAATGACAAAATAAAGAGTTTTATTAAATTTATATTATTAGATATTACAATTAAGAAAATTTACATCACATACATAACGTTTCAAAGTAAAGTAATAAAATGTGATATTATTGCAAATTTCACACGAATAGGTGACATAAAAACAGTGGAATTTTTTGGACACTTAGCCTACGTGAATAAATTTCTTTTTTATCAAGTTCGTTGACATTTTATCGCCTCGCCTTGAAATTATCGCTTTTGTCTTTAAAATAATACTTCTATATTCTTTATATGTGCGTGGTGCAATTAATAATCTTTTATTTTCTTTTACACTTCGGATCATAGGATTAGTTATCCTTTATTTAAGAAACTTAGCGCCGGGCCCAGACTTAGCTTCGTTTGCGATTGAACAACGACCTAATATATTCAACATTAAATGACAAAAGTAATTAATTATGGTTTTCTTGATGACTTGTGTACAAACCATCCTGTTTATAATTTTCTTATTTACATGTATATATACAATTTCACAAAAATAAGATTGATTTTTTATGTAAGTCGGGAGGGACAGGCTGACGATTCACTTTATGGTAGGACTTCCGTCGCCTATTAACACATGTAATCTAGGTATACGTATATTAATGAACTGCCGACCTCATTAGGATAATGGGTAATTAGGAGGGCATGGATAAATTGGCTCTGGCATACCTTACTCACAAACCTAAGCACAACAGCAAATGCTGTTATTTCGTAGTAGTTTTCAGTTAGGTGGTGGTTACTGCTGTTAGACTCATTGCAAAACGCAACTGGGTAGCCCGTCTAGAGTAGGTATACTATTAAGACGAAATGGGCTAAATGTTTTTAATATATAAACCGTTTCAAAATACATTTTACATTACAAGTAGTGTAAGTAGATAGACCACCCCAAAGATTTTGATATTACTTAGCGATAATACCGGAGGAGATAAACCATCTTTACTTAGCAGTGTGCGAATTGGATAAAACAAATGATGCGTTATTAAGTAGATCTAGTCTCTCAGGTGAACCGATAAACTGTAATACAATCTTCATCTCTTCCTGGTTGTCATCTAAGCGTACCGGGCGATGTGATCGCCACAAGAGCTCAACATGCGATCAACCGTTTTGAGCAGTAGCTAACGCGATTTTCCGCCGTGTGCGCCACAAAGTGCCGACGTTGGGCCGACCGAGCGGCTCAATGCCGATGTCCTCTTTGAACTTTCCACTGAATAACCGCGACTATTGACACATGGCGGGTGTCAGCTAACATTGGATTGCGTAATACACCGTCCGTATTGTATTTCGCGAACCTTCGAATCAGCAAAACAATGTTCTGTCTTCAAATTTTCATTATTGTATAAATAAATTTCAAAGTTTTTTTTTTATTCGGCCTTGTATCAGTAGTACGATAATTTGACTTAGTTCGATAATTAGACTGATGAGACTTTGTCGTCTCAGTATTCCAATGATACAGAACATCGGACAACTGAGCCTATAGTCCTTATAACAAAACTTCGTTAGGTTACGTCAACAAAGTTTACGTCTAAAACCCCTTAGAATTTCCATTATTATAGCTCAGGTTGGCAAGGAAAATCACAGAAATATCCACTAACTGTAGTTGGCACTGAATCAGTAATATCGTTTTTGGTTTTCCTGCAAATATGTTTTCCGTCTTATTGTATATTTATGAGTCCACGCCGGAGCTGCTTATTATGTGCGGTGTTTGCATTACGTGTTCCATAGGTGTTAGTAGATAATGCGATTCGCATGCGTATCATGTAATCATGGCTGACCGACAGGATTCGCACGGTGAGGAGTGCAAGCGATGCATCGCGGGGTGCGTCGTGCGAGCGGGACACACCGAGTTCAATGGTATTTGATATAGTGCACTGGAGTTCTTTAACCCCGTACCCTACCTGCGAATGAGGCGGCCCGGCCGTTGTCCTTACTCTACTACCACTATCAGCCGCTTAGCTAACTTTGTAGCTAGGTCTCTCTGCCTATGATGCTCGATAACCCCAGGAGATTGTTAATTCTTTATAAAAATTATCAAATGCCGTACAAACGTTTGCGATTGGCAAATTTTATATTTCTTTTGTAGAAATATAAAATATCAGAAAATAATTCAAATTTATTTGGGGTTTCATAAAATAATTCAAACTAATGTTCTTATGTTAAGTTTTTTTATATTGAACTTTTTTATGTTAAGATAAACAGACAGGCTTACGGTCAACTTAATGGTAGGTGGCTACAGTCGCCTATAACACAAGCAACGTCACAAGCAAAGCAAGCTGCAATTAGTGTGCTGCCGATCATATAGTAAGATTATGAAAAAAGGTTTAGGTTAAGAGAGATAGGGAAATCGGTTTTGACATCCCTTATTCACTCACAACAGCACACGTGCTGTTATTTCACGGTGATCTTCTGTAAGGAGGTGGTTACTGCCGCCAGATGGGCAGCCAAAACGCAGTGTGCCCCGTCACTCTCTTATTGTATTGAGCAAGGTAGGTTAAAAAATTTTTGCAAGTACCGTCATAGTTTAGTTAGTCATAGATCATCATGGTATTAAATGTATTATTGAGTATTATATTTGCAAGATATTGTTGCATGAATATGCGTATCACGTTAGATAGAGGCCGAGCGCATGTGAAGCATGATCTAGGATTTTAAAAATTCGCAGCAGGTGCGTAGGCGGCTTTGCGGGGTCGGGGGGTCGGGGGGTCGGGGAGTGGTGAGGTGGACGGGTTTCCGTTGTTTCGCAATAACACGGGTTCAATGACGTCTCTCTGCTATGCTTATAATTGCTGGCGTGTCATGAACGCGCTCTCGACCCCTTCACTTCTGTTCCGTGTAAACAAACCACTCAAACAAACTTACTGATATTTTGACAGAATACATCATAGTGTATTAATAAGTAATGTCATTTAACATCTGAAAAAATATCTCACATATTTATCGCTGTAACGACGGTGGCGCATATTTTTTTTGTATTTTTAGACGATCCCTCGGGAACCTAATATTTTTTCTAGAACAAAAAGTATCTAATATTATAAAGAGAGAAGATTTGTATGTTTGTAATGAATAAACTCAAAAACTAATTAACTGATTTTAAAAATTCTTTCACCTATAGAAAGCTATGTTGTCAGCGAGTAATATAATATTAGTAACATTTTATAAAGTTATGCGGACGAAGTCGCGTGCAACATCATATAATTAGACATTGGTTTTGTAAAATATATAATTTTTTAAATTTTTTTAATAATAATAAAAACATAACATAAAAATCTTTATAAATTGTTTGATTGTTTTCATATATCCCAAGGTATGTACAAATATTATAATGGAAATTTTTTTCTTGAATCCGTGTAATGATTAATTATTTTATTTATTTAGTTTAAATTAAATACAGACCTACGACACTAAAGTGAGACATTTCTTATACAATAAATCAATATTTACTTGTCTACTGACCTACAAAATAGATAAGAAAGAAAGTAAACAAATTGTAGGAACAAGTCAATTATGTATTCGATCACATATTAAATTACAATATTGTTTTGATATTGACCTCGTTTTAGGGGCTACGTGGACATTTCATATTCTAGAACGATTGTGTAACAAACAAAATTTACAATTCCAATACTGTCCATTTTATTCAAAAACATTTCCAAAACCCATTTAACAATACAATACCTACTTAGTATTACTTCAAAAATGGTTGAATACTGACTGATGTTATGTGTGTTGCTAAATAAGATTTTTATCAGAACAAGAATTATGTTACTACTAGCTGGTGCCCGCGACTTCTTCCGCGTTGAAAAATAAAATACTTATATAAAGTAACGAGCTGACCCGCGAACTTCGTACCGCCTCAGGGAGAATATAAACCCGTTTCATACAAAATGTATGAGAAAATGAATTTTCTTAATATATTTTTTTTTCGTGAATATTTTTCCGAAGTTTCAATAGTTATTCTGCTATTCAGGATGAAGACAAATTCAATAAAACAAAGACCAAAAAAATCGGTACAGCCGTTCTCGAGTTATAAATGGTGTGACTAACATGACTTTCTTTTATATATATAAATGATATAACGCCTGACATCTTTACCGCTGTGACGACGGTGGCTCCCATTTTTTAAATTTTTTAGACGATTTCTCGGGAAACTTAGATTTTTTTTTAGTATGAAAAGTGTTCTATATGTTAATCCAGGTAATAAATTATCTGTGTGCCAACTTTCATTCTTAAGAATTTGTTATGTTATTTAAGATTTATTACATTATTAAGTTACTTACTTATTATTACATTATTAAGGCCTTACTTAGCTAGAGACCATAATCTATTCTACCTAACATCCGTGAAAAATTTCACGGAAAATTCTTGTTTCTATTTTAATATGACTCATGACACATTTGACTAAAATGGGTCATAATGAAATAAAAACACGTGTGCTGTTGTGTTTCTTTGCGTAAGGGAAGGGTAAAAGTAGGGTTAGACGACGACAGCCACGTACCACTTAACACTTAAATATACCTTCAGGTTGTCTACCACCTTTTATATGTGCATGAAATGCGTCATTTGACTAAATGTGATTAGTGAAGATCATCGTGAAGTAACAGCCCCGTATGCTGTTCTGTTGTGTTTCGGTGAGTGAGAAAGAAAACCCATTTCCCTATATCTTTCCAATCCGTTATCTTCGGCATCGCACTTGCAAAACCTGTGGTGATGCTTGTGTTATAGGCGACGGTAGCTACCTACCATCAGGTGGACTATGAGCCTGTCTGCCGACCTTAACATAAGACAAAAATTAATCAAATTGAATTTATTTTAAGCCAGTTAAGTATTGAATAAATCAGGATTTGTTAATAACTGTTTTCAATAATCGGATACATATTATAATGTACATATAAGACGTGAAAGCTGTAAAACGGAGCGTCTGCGAAGAAGGCGCCGCGGCGTTGACCTCAGCTAGCGAATGACGACCTACCAAGCCGACATCATCAACTATATACAATACAGCCGCTTCAAATAGATCTGACGCCATTTTTTAATCTTTATCTATGCTTGGCATATTCTAGATTAAGGCAGTACCATTACATAAGACTGAAGAGGAGCCAATATAGCTAAGGCCAAATGTAGCTGAGATAATAATTATACATACTCATATTCACAAATTAGTGAATTTAACGAAAGTTTGTATGTAAACATAAAGATATGTAAAATGGGACTTGTAATAGGTACTTTTTGAAAGTGTTAAAGTATAAGTAGGTTTACCATTAAATTAATATTACTATTAAAATAAGGACTAATAGTTATCCTTAATAATATTATTCACTGATTAAATATTGTAAGAAATTGCCAAATCATTTCTTTATAAATAGTGAATTTTATTATTTATTAATAGTAATTATTTAGTCTTACGAGGAGTTTTCTAGAATATCTAAAATTAGTATCTACTACAATGCTGCAAGCGAGCACAGCTAAACGGAATACCTCCAGTTGGATTGGAATGTTGTGAATGCAATATCCGATATTGGTATAATTTGTTTATTAAAGTGAGTTTCGTAAGAGGCGGCCTGGTCGATGACTTGGAACATTCTAGCGAGTAAGTACATCTCTCCGCGAGGGGTTACGTAACTGCGAGAAAGTTGACATCCGTCCACCCGCACCGGCTCACCCGAGTCCGACCACATTTCACACAAACATCATGACAACTTGCGACAAATCCCAATATTGTCCCCTCTATTGACACTACAATACAATATCTTAAACAACAATATTATGTAGATTACTTGATCCAGTTTTCCAATGTGCTTATCAACACTTTCAAATAAAATGGGTTAGGTTAACATTAAACAAACGAATGATAACTTCGTAAATCTATGTAATTTTGAACCCTTCACTTATATAGAGAAATCAATAAAATAAAAAATATAAAATCCTAACTATAAATTCGTGTTAAGTGTGTAAAGTGAGTGTTTGTTTGCTTTCATGCCTTAATTACCTAACTGATCATAGTGAAATTTTGCAGGGGTACAGAAAAGGACATAGTTTTCATGCAGAATGAATGAGAGAAGCAAATGAAATCGCGGACAAAATCTAGTATGAATGAAATATTTAAATAGGTACGATTGCGAGCGAAATTTAAACAATAAATTAAATATAGTGACATTATAATATAATTTAAGGCATCATGAACTGTTATATAAGTAGCATGATATAAATTTATGTATAATGCAACAAATTATATTTATATACCTACACAGCTACACACACCACATCACGTAATATGTATACAATATGTATCAATATAGATTCGACAACGCATGTTGATTATAAAATGTCATTGTCAACAATGCTATCAAAATCGAGGACATTTTTATATAATTCTGGGTCAATGTACCGAGACGATGTTTTGTTCGGCTTATCTGTTTGTTGCTATCAAGAATGTATGTCACTGATAGTCGCTCGTGTTTGTCCGTCTTTTACATTGTATGTGCACAGTGAACAACAGATTTTTATTAAGAAAAAAAAAATGGGATCCAAAAGTCGCGTTTCAGTAACACTAAATCTCTGAAAGATATCATTGTTACCGGATTTAATCTTTTATAAAGTTGTTAGTGAGTTGCCAGAAAATTGTATGTTCAAGAAATTTAGCTTAACTTCAAAAGTCGTCTGAGTTCGGAATGAGCTCAACGACCTGCTATTTTAGTGAAAATATTTGGAACAAAGAACAAAGACTAAAATTAAAACTAAAATCTCTCTTTTAAAGAGAAGTTAGATAATTATGGTTTAAAATAAAAAGTATGGATTCTATCTAGCATAGTTTTAAACTATACACCTACTCTATTAAATTTAGTAAGGGATTTTGTGTAAACAAATTTATAACTTCTAAACCTGACTCAGATAACTTATAACTACATCACAGTTTTAAAATACAAAAATTTAAGCTGTTTACTTTTGGGTTTTACGTTTATAATAGTAAGTCTAAGGTATATTTTTGTTAATTTTTTACGTTTCTTTGTTTACATAATTTTTTTTTATCCAATGAACGAATGATCAAAGGAATAGTAGATGTTATAGCTGAAAAGTAGATATAGATTACCAAAGATCAAGCGAACAGAGGTGAGTGAACCATTCATATTGGATGTATTTGTACAATTGTGTTTGTAGATTCGCTTCAAGGACGTTGCTTGCGTCAACCCGGATAATGACTAGAGCAGAATGTTGATACAATTCATTTTTATCTTTATTGCGTTGAAATAGAGTTTGCAATGTTCAAAACATTATTGCATTCTTCAACTTTTGATACCGTAACACAAAGAGACATTTAATCAGTTAAGCCAAGTGGTGTTACCACAACTTTTCCGTATATGCCTCGAGTTTTATTCCTTATTATGTATATTGATGAATAACCATCCTTTACTTGGTTTACATTTACTTCTAACAAACATTCTTAGAGGATTAGGATAGGTTAATTCTAAATCTGTATTTGTAAAGTCGCTGACCGCCTCTGTCCCCTTGAACAGTTTATCCGTTCAATTCTAAACCACCCAAAGGATTTTTACGCGGTTTTCACTAATGGAAATAGTGATGGAAATAGTGAGTTTGTAACTCTTCCGAAACAGCTTGACCGTTTTTTATGAATTTTTTTTTGTGTATATTCGGTAGGTCTGAGAATAGGTCGTAAACTATTTTTTATACCCCTAAGTTTTTGGGGTATAAAAAAATAAATTTTTTGGCAAAACCACGTTTGTCGGGTCAGCTAGTTTTATATAAATAGGTATCTGAAATACGTGTCTGCTTTGTTTTCGTTTTATACAGCTGGATTTTTAAAAAGTATCTTGTGACAAGGCTAATTTAGCTCAAAACCTTAATTACTGCGTATAAGAACTAAAATAAGCTAAAGGAGAGTAGAAACGGAAATTACTCGAGTTCTAGAGTTCTAGTGCTAGCAAATAATAATGAGTGTTAGTAGTCGGGCGTTCTTAGGGAAGAATTGCATATTGCATGCTTTAAAAACCGACAAGCCACGCACGCGATTTGCAGCGGCTATTGACCTCACTAAACCCGCCCCCACATTTACCCCACAATCACCCCGCAAAAACCCTTCAAACTCCCAATTCTACGAGATGTTTTAACAACTATTAATTAGTCTTAACAATATTTGAGAAGCGAATATTTGCATTTATACATATTAAACTAGCGACACGCTCCTGGCTTTGCCCGGGTTGCAATTTTTCATATATTATAGAAATCTTCCCTGTTTATTCCACTTTCCATATGTGAAAACCGATTTAAAATCGGTCTACCCTTTCTCGAGTTTTTAGTTCTTATAAGTATAAAGATTAATAATCCAATAATGCTAGTAATGGCAAATGCAAAATATTAACTTACAACCATAGGTGGTGCTCATTGGTACATCACAAACACTGAAATACATCAACACCTCAACATGAACACTGTCAAGGAAGAGATCCGAATGACAGCAGGAGAGTACAGGAAGCGACTGTCCAGACATCCAAACGAACTGGCGGCGCAACTTATTGACCAGGGCTATCTCAAACGCCTTAAAAGACTTGATATAATGGAGCTATAACAAAAGAATGTAGCTGTGTACAAGAAAAGGGTAGTCTTCTCGATGGAGAGGGCACTCACACTGTTATATGACCAGATAACACAACTGATTATAATCAAGGACTGATAGATAAAAAGCAGAACAAAAATTTTATTTATATGTTTCTTATACTATTACATTTCAATTCTGAATGTCTCCTCTGTCATTAAATCTGACGACTACTATGGGAGCAAAATCTATCATGGATTGTTTGAGATTTAATATTCCGAGACAATTCTACAGTCAAGTAATCATTCCAATGGAAAAAAAATCAATCAAAAACCATGTACCCCGTTCACAATGAGCTATTCATAGGTCCCCAATTTGCAAGTGTGTATCGTTATCTGATAGCTATCTATTATCAACTAACGATCATCAATTCAGAATGTGTCGCGGGAATCGTCACCCGATCCTAATCTACGCGGCGTGCCAGCACAGGATTGTTCTAGACCCGTACAGTTACCTAACGGAACCTCCCGTTTCCGCGTTGCCCTATTAGCAGTTCATTTTATTTAGGAAAATTAATATATAAAAAAAAACATATTTTTTACTATTACTACCACGAATTTAAAGAAAGTACTTTATCATTGCAAGCGTTCAAAGGCGACAATAGCTCACTACCTTAATCACAAAAACAAATTATCTATCGAAAACGTCAAAAGTCCTTTCAAAATCGGTCCACACTTTTTAAAAATTAACCGAACGAACACAGACTAAAATTTTAAAAATTGCTTTATTTTTGCTATAAGTATCTACTATTTAGTAAAGAGCAGTTAGATATTTTGACAGTATACACAGACACTTCAGTTTCATTTACCTACGAGTATATGTAAGTATGTATGGACAATTTGTAAATAATGTGGTCATGTTAAAGTAGGGAACTTCAAATACTGGACTCGGTTTCGCAGCATATAAGCACAGTTTAGCCGATATAGCTTATCGTTGGAGGGTCTTACTGGCGCAAGTGGCGGACAACGACCGCGGGAACTTGTAACTACATACGAGGGCGTCGGCTGCGTAAGGTCCTAAGTGCGCTGTCGAGTCGCGATGTTGCGTCATTGCTGATGCCCGCACGTTGTCACCGAGCGCTGAACTCCACTCGACAGGGCGTACGCATCTAACTTCGCAACGAGGCTAACCTTCCGCATTTTACGGGCTATATTTAAAACTACATACCGATCACACATTTGTTTCAACGGTTACTGACATGCAGACTTCATATTTCTAAATAATTATGAGCAATTTGGTATATTACATTTCTGTTTCAACAACAAAACAAAAATATGTAAATATTTTGTTATGTTGTAATGTAAATAATACAAGTAAACAACACAAGAGCAGAGTATTGCTTCTACGCAATTTAAATATGTGTAAATTTATTATTTATTACATTTAAAATATATATCAAATGAAATTAATCTTAAACATGTCAATTTTTTTTATTATACACAAAAGAATCCCTCACTGTCTGTAAGGCGTCGGATTACAGTTTTAAAACTTATTGCTACAATCGTTAATGGCGCGAAAACCTACTAATATTATAAATGTGTACTCAATCACGCAAAAACGGCCGAACGAATTTCGATGAAATTTGGCACACTGACAGTATGTGCCAATTACCTGGATTAACATATAATATAATGTAAGATTAGGTTCCCGCGGGAACGTCTAAAAATATTTAAAAAATTGTGACGACGCCACCGTCGTCACAGTGATAAACATGTCAGGCGTTAAGTCATATATTTTTTAGGTACTATATTTTTCATTTTTCAACGCGGACAGTATGTACCTACTTTATGTCATAAAATCGAAATAGATGTGATCGGAGGTGTGCTTTCGCGGTACAGTTCGCTTTCTTGGAAAAATTTAAGCTATTTCTCCGTTACGAGACCGGCCGTTGTACCGCACGGGATTAGCGAATGGTCCACGATGAAAATGGAAAATCGCGAAGTGCAGTGGGAGAGGTGAGGTGGAGCTAAGGGGAGACCGGGAGGGGGGCTCCGGGCATTCGCGTGCACTGGCCTATATGCAGTGCGACGACACGGCGCCCGGGAGCGATGCACTCTAAGTGCATAGTGCCGCGTACTCGCCGCACACACAGCCAGACACACACGTCTATTTTTCTTCAACGTGCACTTGTGTAGGGCGTCATAGAGTCTCGGCTTTAGAAAGATTTTTTTTAAAGGGAACTTTTTGTTCGAGAAAATTGCAAAGTATACACGGTTTCGGTTTGTAGTTACAGAGTAAAAAAAATTGGTTGCAAATAGAAAAGTGAGTCCGCTGCGACCTGATTTTATTTTATTTTCTATATGAAGAAAGAAAAAATGATACTCAAACGATGAAGATATAAAAAATATTTAACAACTTACAAAGAAAGTTATTAAAGCCTAAAGCAATATCTCGTTACATAAGTTTATACAAATATTATTATATGTTTCTTTATGTTAATGACTTTAAATGAGTGATAATTTATTATGATACATGATTTGATGATTATCCTAATATAAATGCGAAAGTGCGAAAGTCATTTATTAATTTAAAACTCAAACGAATTGATCGTAGGTACATAAAATACTTATACATATATTAATTTATAGATCTTCTAAATCTATTCTATATCAATGCAAATATCCTACTAATATTATAAATGAGAAATTTTGTGAGGATTAAGTAATGTATAGATGGATGTTTGTTACTCTTTCACGCAAAAACGGCTTAACGGATTTGGTTAAAATTTGGCACACAGATAGTTTATTACCTGGATAACATATAGTGTCTCAGGATAACTCAGGTGTCATATTTTTCAACGCGGACCAAGTCGCGAGTACCAGCTAGCTATAAAATAAGTCTCTGTTCGCCTCTATCCCTTTCTCCCTTTCTTTGCTAACTTCTTCTTAACCATTCAACAGATTTTAATTCGGTTTTCACTCATAGAAAGAGGGATAAACGGGGAAAGTTCATATATATGTTATCCTAGGCGAAACCGGGAGCGAGTTACTATTTATTTATAAGATTGGTAGTTGATAAACTAAAATCATTGATAACTATATAGTCATGCATGATAAGTTCAATTTTTTTTTCCAAAATATGAAGTGAGGCGGTGCAATGCGTGACTGTGCGCAAATGCGAAAGTGGAACGGATATCGGTGCAGCTATTATACAATGGGATATGCGGCGATATGCGTCCATGAGCATGGCTAGCAGGGTGCTCACACGGTGCCATACTTATAAATTTATTGAGTCAAGTGACAGCCATTGTTCCGGTCTAAAGCCGAATGACTCATTTGTAGCGTGTCCATACACACCATTATATAAATATGTTAACCCACGATGATTGTGATTCGTACGTCAATTAAATAAACTAAATGTGTTCTAGTACAAAAATGTGTAAAATTAAATTTGAGTTTCATGTTACGTATATAAGTTCACTGGGACTAGAACAGTTTTTTTTGTTAATCTAACGTGCCAATTTAGTTTTCCCGAATGGAAATGATACTTCATAATTTTATTGCATTTAAAAATAATAATAAACAGCTGTATGTCTTGTGTTCCGACTTTAATTCATCCATGATCAAAATATATAATTGTTTTATTTCAAATATACTTTTTAAAAAATCCGAGTTTTATAAGGAATAGTTTTTTTTTTAATAAATTACCTATAAGCCAAATATTCCAATACTAATTTCGCCCCCATCTATCTAAAAATAAAGATCCAAAGCTTGGCAAAAGTATAATGACAGGCCTCAATGTAAGCCAAGAATTATATCATTTATATTTCAACGCGCGACGAAGCCGCGGACTCCAGCTATATTCATATAAAAGTTACAGAGCACTTACGAACGAAGAGTTGAAGAGCAAGTGAAGGACAAAGTTCAACGAACGCGAAAGTTCGCGTCCTAAACTTCGCACAAGTTTCATTATATAAAAGCTCTCTATACTCAAAGCCCGGTCACCTCAAGTGATGGTGAAACACAGTCCTCACTCACCTGCTATCCGATCGTCGTGCGGCGGATCTGGATCGAGTTCCATGGCGTGCTTTTCAATACTTTAGCTAAGTTAGGTTATAACCGGTACGCGACTAGAGGCGGTTTGGCGCGAAAGCGCGGAGACATAACGCGTGGGTGAGACGCGCGCAAGCGCCCTCCCGACCTCTTTACAACCACCCTCGCTCCCTCCATCCTTAATTATTAATTACATACTCCATTATACCGATTAATCATTTCTCAACGTATATTCCAATATTTTAAAGAGAACAAAAATAATCTCATGCATGATTGCCATAATCTTGGATTTTTTTCGAAAAAATATTACTGAAGTTTCATTGAAACCCATTTAATGAATAATAAATAATAATTAACACATTTAACTGTTTTATAATTTTACTGTGTAAAGTAAAATTAGAAATTATTTCTATGTATTCACTAAATATTACTGTCTATTTTACTTATGTTTGTATGATTAGGTATAATTTATTTTTATTTATTTAAATAAAAAAGCAATTATTTATATTGACATAGTTATTCACAAGTAATGAACGTATAATGTGAAGTAGAAAAATTCGATAAGGAATTAAATGTGGAGGCAGTGTTTTATGATAGAATTGATAGACATATTGATACAGTTGGTCGGGGCGAGTATATTGAGGGCGAAGGGTCGCCAGAGTTCACGGCCAAACGGCGGCCGGTACCCCCTATACTCGTATCCCTCGCTCGCCACCCCTATTAAGCCCGCCCGAACTGCGTTGTACCTCTATTTTTAGTGCCCAGCTTGCTTTTAAACAGCATACCATTTAAATTGGTCTCACATTATTGTTCTGGTATTTATTAAAGTCGTGTTTTTATTGTTATACTAGCTAGTGCACACTACTTCGTCCGCGTTGTAAAATGAAAAATATAACACCTGAGAAAATATATATTATGAGTAATATAACGCCCGGCATCTTTTTTGTCATGACGACGGTGGCGCCGCCACTGTTTCATATTTTTATCCGTACTAATATTATAAATGCGAAAGTATGTTTGGATGTTTGTAACTCTCACGCAAAAACTACTAAACCGATCACCATGAAATTTTGCATACACGTTGTCTGGGACACCAGAAAGGACATAGGGACATACATATACCTTTCATCGTTCAACGTGGACGAAGTCGCGGGCACCAGCTACTTTTTTTATATTTTCAGACGATCCTAACATTTTACAGGATAATGTATTCAATAAGTACAAAAAGTGGCAAAGTATTCAACAAGTGGCAATAATGTACAAAAAGTCTACAAAACAATACTAATAATTATTATTGTTTAGACGCACAAACAACTTTTAAATAAAATAAGAATAATAAAAATAAAATAAAAAAGGAACATTTAATTATATTTAAAAAAAACTGTACAAATTACATTTAAACTGTTTCCCGATAAGTATTTTTCATCTTTTGTATTAGTTTTGTGAGACTGTGGGCAAAACATAAATAAGAATAGGCAACAGAAGATTTGGACTGAACACAACTAGCTCCATCTATGTGTAGGTTAATAGAACTGGAGGCAGAATAATTAAAAATTTCGAAAGTATACTAATGTTTACTTGTGTAAATAAATATGAATAAGATTGTCTCAACTCAATGGTAGAGTTTTCATATATATGATTATAAAATGTAGATTATTATAAAACACAGATGAAACGATATGATATTTGAGAAAAGAAATGCGACGAGCGACATCTAACGTAACTATTGAGGTAATCTACTCGACGCTAGGTGGCGCGAGAATGAAAAATCGTAAATGCTAATATGAAATATGCCATGACATGATCAATCGTTTTTAACATTTTTTAAATGTAGTTTCATTTATTATTTTTGGTTTACTTTTTGTTTTAGACTTCGTCGAAAATTTATCGCAAAATACCAATTAATAACCAATCCCGAATACTGATAACTTTTGAATTTATCATATGGTTACTTATTTTTTTTTTTTAAGTTTATATTTTAATAAACTCCCCCGTTATTTTACCTAAGTATTTTTTACAACATATCGCATGAATCTAATATTAGGTAATATCTGTAACTCTTTGAATACACATTATATTTAAAATAGTTAAGAACAACAATACTTAACATTTTCATCCCACCTGCTTTCCTAACCGATTTCGATAAGTGTCACATGGCCCGGAAAGTTCGGCTGGGGTACGCAAGGCGAGCTGGGGTCGGTGACCCCGCTCCCTAACCTACTCTTATGTGTATTTAGAACAGCGAACACCGTCGCTCCAACGTGCCGACGACGATACAGCCTGCCACAACTGGGTCACCGAATCAGTACATCACTACTCCATACCATGACACATTACTACTCAAAAATAACCAATAGCCACTCATGTGATCCTAGTATTAAGGGGCAACACAGTACAATACTGCTCTAAAAAATGTAGTTTCATAAAAAACATTATAAGAATAGACATCTATTTAAAATGTTAGTAATAACCATGACTCATAATTACTAAAAAATAAATATCCACTCATGCAGTTGTAGTATGAAGAGGAACAGTACAATTGCTCTAAAAATGTATAAAAAAAACTATTTAAAATTTTGCTAAACAGATCATAGATGCAAAATATAGTAATACCCAATCCCGAGTTCGCCCGGGGTGCAAAATCCTTCCCCATTTATCTCTCTTTCCATATGTAAAAACCGAATTAAAATCGGCCTACCCATTCTAAAATTTTTGAAGAGTACACAAACCAACTTAACATTTTTTATATACCTATAAAAGAAGATTTCGTTTATTGAATAGTTAATTAGCAGCGAATCGAAACTAATTAAATTTTGAATTCTATAAAGTATGTAAAAAACAATACACGAATTTGATTATTTATTCGAGGGAAAATAGTACAATAATAATACGAAGCTCCACAGTTGACAATGGATGACGTTTGAGTTGCTACGAGTATCTCACCCACTTTACGCGTTCTATGACATAATAACTATTTATTTATTTTCCCATGCACTTTCTAAAAGATTTTTATGCGTTACTTCAGACAAAAGGAGGTGTTACTTTTTTCTTATTATTTTTTTTCCCAAGCGAGAGTACTCAGTCATGATCTAATAGTATTTTTATTACTAATAATGTTAGCTACCAAAAGCCATTGCGTATTACCGAAATTTCACATAGTTTCTATTGCAAGTCTCTCAGTTAAGAAAGTAACCTCACCACACCACGCTTTTCTTTTAGATCAAGCGATTACATAATTTAAATTCATAGAGCTTTTCGCTGGGCTGTAGATATATGCAGCTTTCAACATTCTTTATATCTTACTATTTAATATTTTACATAATAGCTAAAACATTAAAAATAAAAATACAGTAAGTATACTCTAATGACATTTAGATATTTATGTACCTATTTAAAAAATAAAAAAAGAGTAAAAATTCGCTAATACTTTTCACTAGTTTTTCCGTGTTCCAATTACAATTAAAAGAAATTATTTGCGTGAGCCACCGGCCGAACTTCACTAGTTCTTCACTCAAGCATAGAGCTCTAGTTAACTCTTAACCGTGTAATCTCAATAGTACAATTACTGAAATCTTACGTGACACACAGACACCGTTTCGGGCTCAGTGTTCTATAGAAATTAGGTAAAACTTAAAAATAGAGACTCAGTGAAGAGACGTGGAATTCATAGAAAAAAATAAATTCATAGAAAAAAAGATTTAGAAAATAGATAATAATTAATTATGACATTGTGCGTTCACAATTTCCAATAAAGACTGTTAAAAACCCAGCTAAAGTTTTATCGGTACATAGTTATGTAGTTTTTATCGACAATCTATAAATAAATAAATATCTATATCTAAATATGTCTTCTTATACTCGTATATAAAAGAAAGTCGCGTTAGTTATAATTTATAACTCGAGAACGGCTGAACAGATTTTTATGAACTAGGTATTATTGAATTTGTCTCCATCCCGATAGCAGAATAACTATTAAAACTTCGGAAAAATATTTACGAAAAAAAAATATGAAGAAAATTCATTTTCTCATACATTTTGTATGAAACGGGTTTTTATTCTCCCTGAGGCGGTACGAAGTTCGCGGGTCAGCTCGTATATTATAAAATATAGTCGCTGTCTATTTCTCCGCTTTTTCTAAATCACCCAACCGGTTTAGATACTATTTTCAGTGATGGAAAGTGTTTTGAAAGAGTTTGTGTATATAATTTGCAGAAAAAATTACATTCTTGCGAAGCCGGGGAGCGGGTCGCTTAAATATCATATAATTTAATAATCTAATAAGTATGTTTGACGGAAATAGTTGGTAATGTTTTTATGAAACGGTTTCATAAGCTTGTTTCGCTTAAATGATATTTGCAATGGGTATTTTCCGCCGAGTTTGCCTGGACTCGAGGTCCATACGACATGAGGCGAGCGTACATCGAATTGGGGTCAGGGCAGCGCGGGCGTCGACCTATCAGCCTCTCGCGGGAGTCACCTCCTACCCCGCACTTCGCCTCGTACATAATACCAACCCAACTGCAGTAACCAGTAACCACCCCACGTTGTTGTCTACTAAATAACTTAAAACCATGCAACTTTCGCTACCGTCGATCTCAACATCAACATTGTGTACAGAATAAACACGTGTTACTTACAACTTAGTTTTTTTTTTTCGTTTCTTATTTAAGCTTCACACAAAAAAATAGATTGTTATCACGTCGATGTTCGAAAATAAAATATAAATAAAAAAATGATAAATGAAACCATACTATATATATATGTACTTATAATTTTTATGAATTTAAGACTGATAATAAAAACATTTATAAAAGTTTCATTAGATACTGTGTTTACAAATGTAGTAAAAGCTTAATCATTTTATCCATTTCTAATATCGAAAAAATCTACATCTACATTAGTTAAAAATACCATTACCCCAATGGTATATATATCTACCATTACCCCTAGCCAAGTCTTCATTAATACTGAAATTTTTCAAAACAAGAACGTAAAAAAACTTAATTATACTAAGTGAAATTGGAAACTCCTAATACCATTAACTTTCTAGCAAAATTAAACTGGCTAGCCATATAATTAAAAATGGCACTTAGGTTCTTTTTTGTGCCTGCAATTATGAGCTCATAATGAACCCCTGTGAAGAATCATATCAATTTGACAAAGTAAAGTGTTGTTCATTAATGAAGTATTCGTTATCGTAGGTAGGTATTATGTTATGAACGCGTGACGTTATAGGAACGGACTTAGTACTATTTAAAACAGTTATTTGTATGCGGCGAGCAATAAGCAATGAGCAGTGAGCAGTGAGCAGGACGGAGAGGCGAGCGTGACCCAATTGCTGGCGGGTGAACGAACCCGAGGCCTTGATCGCAATACCGAGTCAGCGGCTCAGCGCTGCCCTCCCCCACTCCACCCCCCACCCCCCCCATCTACGTCACGCGCTACACATTGTTCTATTTATGAAAATTTGCAAATATACCCATTTTTACATTGGTTTTTAGGGACTACATTTATTCAGCTCACTTCAGCATTTAAAACTGAAAAGACGCATTCCATAACTGGTTTCTATGGACAAAAGCTGAATTGAGCTGAATAAATTATCCCTTAATGTTTATCCGTGAGAAATAATAAAAGTAATAAAAATAAAAGAAACCTACATCAACTTGAGATTTCGTGGTTAACATTGTTAAGTAATTGGTTTTAGTTTAGATTTCTTAAAAGCCTAAAAGCGTTCAACTTTAAAGCTGAAAGGGCGCGTATCCATCTCCATACAAAGCTGCTATTTTCTATGAACAAAAGCTGAATTTAATTGAACAAATATACTTTATCTTAATGTTCATCTGGGAGAAATAATAAAAATATATTATAGAAACCTAAATCAATTTGGGGTTTCATGGTTTCTTATTAAAAAAAGGTTCATTAAAATTAATACTTTCTGAAAACTGACGCGACGGGATTCAGATTTGATATGATTACGCCTTAGCATATAGAACCAAAGAACGTAAACCCCTGCGTTGCATGGGCGCATGGACTATTGTAAATTTTTATTCATTGAGACTCGAAATCGCATAACTCATAATTACAAAGCCTTCATGAGAATACATCTATATAACAAACCTGTTTAAAAATTTCTTTATAATTTTCATATAGCGAAAAGTAATATACATAAAAATTTGATGCGTAGGTATAATTTAAACGAAATAAGCGGACAAAAATACAAAAATCTCCCTTTTTTTCAGATTAGAGCCTTATAAGAGATATTGTTATGTTTTTAATAAATAAATTAAATTATGAATAATTACAGTCTCCAAAAGCCAAAATTAGACGGAAAATGTGTTATTATTAATATTATAGTTTATTGCGATTCTTCTATTTTGAGAGATATTTAAAAAATAGAGTGCATAATATTTATTTATATAATCCAGGTTATTTAAAATTTAGTAAATAGGTTATAAATCCAAAAATATTATCTTAACATTCTAGACTATCTATGTACTCCGTCAAATATTTTTCAGTGTGAAGTTGGAAAGAGACAAGTAAATCTAGTTAGCGAATATTATGTTCAGTGCATAGGAGTACGTCAAGTGTTGCAAAAGAATTGTTGTCTCTATTCGCTGACGCTGAGTTGTCACGAGTGAGAGTGTGACGGCAACACACTTCAAGGCTTCGCTTGAATTATTGTTAGAGCATTGGCGCTAGGTTATTCTGAGCCGACCTAGATAGCGCGCGGGGCCGTTGACCGCGGACCCTCGGGCTGCGCGCGCGGCCTCCAAAACAAAATGGCATTCAGCGATGGGCTCCACTTGCGAAATGTGATTCGACCATGATGCGAACTACAGAGACTCACTTGTTCTTCGTTGCGATACAATGAAATTTTATTAGTCAACTAGATGAGTCGAATTGAGACATACCCAACGTACAGTCACGTGTAATAATGTGAATTCGGAAAAGATAGCAAAAATATTTAAATTACAACCTTATTACTATTGGCACAAAGCACAACTTCTGTCAACTGTTTCATAACAGTTCCATATATATTAATTTATGGGACTGTGTACATAGCACAAGGTTTTTCTCTGAACAATCAGTTTTAACTTAGTTATATAAATAGGTACCCTATTGACAAATAAATTGCTCAAACAAACAACTAACTTTGTTCGATCCAGTTTCATTAATTATTCAATATTTTGATTTCTTTATGGCTTTGAATGTTGAAAACATAGTCATTAACTGTCGTCAATTACTACTTCTGAAATATAAATTACTAAATTTGCATGATAAACTCAAAAAGCAGCGCTATAATTTGTTTAGCGCCATCTGTCGTAAATCACCGAAACTTTTAAAGTTAACATTAAAGGATTAATTTTCCATATGTACATATATGTAGATAATGTTTGCAATGACTATCGACTCATTATTTAATAATGAACATAGTATTCTCTTAACAAATTAGTTCTTTTTGAGGTTTGTATAACTACCTATGTCGTTGTCGACCCTAAGGTGGTTACGTAACTCGGTCTGAATTACTCTATAATGCACCGCGAAATACGTCTCTGTGCAAATGACAAAGATAGAGGAGCGCAGGTCGTTTGCGAGGCAGGGAAGGGAGGTGCGGGGCGGGCGGCAGTGATTAGCGACGTCGAATATAGCCGGGAAGGCCGAGGGCAACGAACTTTGCTTGACCCAGATATGTCCCGCGTACCGCGTACCCCGCACCGCACCGACTCGACTGCCTCAACCCGTAGGAAAGTGAAAAGGACATTAATCCTTCCAACTTAAAAAAATTGCATAACAATTTTTCTAACGATAATAAATAATAGATATATCTACGTAAAGCAACATAATATGAGCGAAACAACAACACACTTGTTATGAATTTATGAATAAATGAATGAATGTCTTCTGAGGAATGACTAAAAAGCACATGGAAATGAGTTGTGTGATCAGCTGTTGGTATTGGCACGTACCTGCAAGAACTCTGCCTAGGAGTACGTCTGCATCGTCAGGCGGGGTGGGCTGTGTTGGGTCGGCTGGATGGCAAGTGGCGAGATGCTGTCGCCGAAGGCATTCGGTGACGGTCATGTCTGATCGCGGGAGACGCATGAGCCGGCGCGTGTTGTGAGGCGCGTCACGCGTGCGGCCGGCGGCAGCAACGGCGCGAATGGCGGACGGGTATCGCGCGCTACGAGGCGCGACGCCCGCGGGGCTGTTCGTAGATTCGAGCTACGAGCCGCCCGCCCCTACGGTATCGTATCGGCCACTTGTGCCTTTCCTTTCGCTTCTCTCGCCACCGTAGTCCTTGAGGGTTCACAGCATTAGGGGTTGTAGATACAAGCTTCCACAATAGCCAGCCAGACAGTTCACAACGAAAATTTTAGTATATTAAAAATATACCGTTTTTAGAGCCAGCCCGTCAGTTCATATCCAAACTGTTGAAGTTTCGAGTAATTAAAGATAATAAGTACTTTATTTTAAAAGTAAACTATCGGTAGTAATTGTAAATTTCTACAAAGTTCAATCTTCAACAAGTTTCATCCAAAATATTAACCCTATTGCTTTTTATTTTTAATAAAATATTTAAATAAGTCATTAAAATTTTGTCATAAGCCCTTATCTTGCAAGTATAAGAAGTAGTATGAAGGTAGGCTATTATAAGAAGGTTTCAATACTCCAATTTATATCTTCAAAAACAATAAAACTACAACCACAGAATAAATTGCAAGAATTTAAAACAACCTTAAAATGCGAAAAGTCAAATTAATCTTTCATAATTAATTTTATAAATCTATAGTAAATATATTTTCATACAAAAATGTACAGATACTTATAACAAATTTAGTGTAAATATTTGCATAATTGCATCATCTAACTTAATCCAAGTAATAAATCAAAACTTACACGAAACATCGCGTTTTCTTAAATTGGTTTTAGTGTAAATCTGCAAAATTGGTCAATATGTAGCGTTTACTTATTTATGAATCATAATTACCATTGGTAAAAGTCGAAAACAATCCTCTCTGGATTTGCTCGTGACATTAAGAGGATAAGAATCAACCTGGCTGCCTAATATTACGGCATTTTTTTTATTCTATTCTATTTTTTTTTCACGCTGTCAACTATGACAAAATGTGAAGGCTGATAATACCGGAAATATTTGAATTTCAAAATTCATAACAAGAAACATAGACTCTTTAAATTAAATGTTAATTATAAACACGTTTACTAACACGTGTTAATTAATTAACATTCAATTTTCGGCCATAATCGATGTGTAATTGTTTATTGATAGACAAATTAGTTAAGACATGTTTTAATGTGACGAGTTCAAATCAGCCTTTATCAAATTGCCTTTTCGCGCTTTTTTTACGCGTAATCAAACGTCATTGCTGACATTTCATATCAAGTTATTAGTCGGGCTTGGCCACGTGCTACTATTTCCTGTTCCCAATTTGGAAGATAAGGGAAGAGCACTACGCGACCACAACAATAGTTTATATATAAAAATGTTAAGTTGGTTTGTGTACATACACTTCATAAACTCGAAAATGGGTAGACCGATTTTAATTCGGTTTTCAAATATGGAAAGAGGGATAAACGGGGACGGTTTATATATAATTGTATATAAAAATTGCACCTCGGGCGAAGCAGATAGCGTGTCGGCTAGTTGTTTATATGTGACTAAAATAATTATTATTCTCTCTTTCTATCTCTCTTAGTGACGATTTGTTACATCATCTACATAACCAATGCTGACAAATCTGACAATCAAAGGAAACTAGAAAACTTACTTTACATTTGGTTAAACATAGTTAATTAAAGTTAACCTATTAAAGGTTGAAAATAGTTACCTATTTAACTATGTTTTGACATGGAGTTAAAAGTGACAAAAGGTTTTTATTAATATTGTTTATCATTGATAATTCATGTTAATATTATTATCTATTCAATATTCCTCCTAAATATTAAATTGAACCTAGAAATGTTCACACTTTAAATATATTTTTTCTAATTTACATTTTAAAGGTACTTGTTTATAGGTGGAAATTGCTTTATGACTTCATGAGACTCGTTGTTAGTCGCAATAAAGTAGCACAATTTGGATTCAGTTTTAGCTATCACACACACAGAGAGAGACCCAATCTAGTGATTTTATATTTATACTTTTCTTAATATATTCGGGAACATCTAATGCAAGCAACTCGAGCGTGCTTTCTCACGTAATGAAGATTACTATTTTCCACGACTACTATTTTTTTTTATAAATTTAATAAGTTAAAAATATATTAGGTAATAATAATAAAATTAATTTTTCTCTTTAATTCCCGGAATATTTAGACGCCCTTTCGATTGAACTACACTTAAAATTTGTTATTAAAAAAAAATGTAATTGTGGTCCAGCGGTGTAGCTTTAAAAATGATGAGGGGAGATCGGAAGCGTGAAGCGTCCAGCCCAACCCACTGAACTGAAAACCTAATTCTAGAATTGGCGAATCACTCGGTGAGCGGAGCCGAGTTTATAGGCCAAGGCGACCAATTATAACGCTAGGAGCACGTACACCCGTAAATTTGTTATGACTTTCAACAATTGTGTGTGAAATATACTGTAAAAATATTTTCTACCTATGCGTAGGCATTTTATTTTTTCTTTAGTCTTGAACTAATTTTCGTTTTTGTGACGTCAACCCGTGGTTTCAAAAAAACGTACTGTTCTGTTATAAAGAAGAAAAGGAATCACCATCTCATTCAACATTGTCTGGTCCTATCACCTCGTCTCTACTTTTTATCCTCACTGTAGCTTTCTATAGGTGAAAGTATTTTTAAAATCGGTCCAGTAGTTTTTGAGTTTATTCATTACAAACATAAATACAAATCTTCTCTCTTTATAATATTAGGTACAGATTATAGTGTTAATATTTTTTGTTTTTAAAGAATATTTAAAATATTATCATGGAATTCATTTACGGTTCCGCTTATACTTATTTTAAGTAAAGTAGCTACCCCTAAAGTAATATAACTTTTACGACCCGGTTTCATCCATTTAGGCGGATTCGTTATGAGTATGCAATAAAGAGAAAGCATCGGGGTTTCTCAGCATATTGCTAGTATTTAATATGTAAGCAGTGTCGTATGAGGTCATAGCTCGGGTTAAGCTGAAGCCGGGCAGCATCAGGTCGAGCTGACGTCATCGGCGGTCGACGACCTTGCAGCCCCGCACCACCTGCGCAAGCCTTGTTCCAAATTCTAACTGCACTGCTCTCGGGTTGAAACCCAATCACTGAAATGACACTTTTTTATCGGGTTGCATACTCTATTAACGCAAATGGGACGTATAAGCGAATGTATGATTCCTTTTTTTTGCTCGAAGAAGTGAGTGAAGGTCTTACTAAATTAATATATGTACACTAATGTGCAAGTCTGATGGCGTTTTCACTCGCGACGTCACGCCTCTAGCTAAGACAGTATTATGGTACTTGTTAAATATAGTAAAATTTGCATGTTAACATAACATAAATTCACGACTAGAATTTATGATTGCGAGAACAATATGACTTCTTAATAAAAAGTAATAAAATAACTTGGCTGTATTATCAATAAGTTATAGGTACAAACAGTGCTTGTATTATTATTAAATGTGTTTCAAATAAAAGGGTTAAAAAATGAAGAGATATTAATTTCTATAAAGTATATATTTTTATATACATCAATCAATCAATCAAGATATATACTTTGATATCAGGCCACAGGTGCTGCAAGTGCGCTACCAACCATAGTAGGATTAAGGATAGGGAAGGCAAAGTGAAATGGGCTATGGGATCCCTTACTTCACTCACCGAAATACAACAGCACACATGTTATTATTTCAGGGTGGTCTCCTGTAAGGGGCTGGTTATTGCCGCCATACAAGGCGCCCAAATGACAGCAAAATGCAGCGTCCCTGCCACTACTTTACAGATCCAGACCAGAGCCAACTTTGAAAAGTTTATTTCCAAAGTTAACCCAACCGGGAATCGAATCCGTGACACCTGAAATAGAACGTTAAGGCAAGCACCCTAAACCACTCATCAACGGGCTCGTTAATTAGTTTAGTTGCATATGACCTAATAATGTAATAAGTTTCGCTGTTCGATCTGTCTGCACAGATACGTGACTGTTTTGTTTACTATCAAATCAAGTGATTTTGTTATTGTAATGCGACACGTTGTTCCGACGTAGAGCAGGGCTCGAGGTCCTCAACCTCTGTCGAAAGTGGACCATAATGGCAACACCACTTTCGTTTTCGCGCAACTCTCTCCGTTCGAGATCGAAAGTAACAGTTGAGCTGCGCACGCGCACCCCTCCCACTCGCGGAATCCCCTCCCTCCGCGACTTTCCTCGGCGCACGCTTTCTTTTGATAACTTTGACGCCGCACGATTGGCACTTGTGCAATTCGCTTTCTAATTGCATTGTGATCGCAGTGTGACTGACGATGACTGCTAAACATCATCTCGCTGCTCCACTTTCTTATGCAATTACAAGTGTCTGTTTGTTCTACGCTTTGTTATCTAACAATAGGTTTCTTCTTTTACAAATGCGGTGTAGAAAATAGAGCTTTATTTTTTTATGGATTAAGGCTTTGGTTTTTGGAAAAAAACATGTCCAGCATTGGGCGTCTGTCGGCTGATAATAGATAAAGATAAAATATTCTTTAAGTATTTCATTTTATAGCTGTCCAATGCTAGACAAGACATATAAGTCCAGCATTGGTTTGGGCGTCTGTCTGCTGATAAAGTTAAAACATTCTTCCTTATTTATGTTATTAAATGTATGAAGTAGTTGTATGTAGTAGTATTGTATCTTTTTTTCCCGTTTGACTGAATGATACAAAAATACAAGACTTCCTTGCTTTGATAACACCTCAACACACACATCCTGTTACATCTATTACACGCTAATCTAAGATGATAAATGTGACAGTATACATAGGCTTACATTATCAACGATGATATGGATAAATATTTTTCCATATTTTTCAAAGTTATGAATGCAAAAACCTCATGTAACATGATTCACATGTTTTTAAATACAGTGTATTTGACTTTTAATTAGATATCAGAAATATTAGTTTAGGAATTTCATAAGTGAAAGTGGAGTATAGGTGTAAGATAAAAAAAATAATATTTTTGGAAAAATCGATAATTTACACATACAAAATTTTACAAGAAATAGGCGGAATTGTTCGAAAAATGTTATCATTAAAAGCTTAATATGACACTACATAGAATGTAGGTCAAAAAGGTGTCGATTAATTTCCGATTTACGGTAATTTCGAAAAACAATAGGTCGATATCGGTTTTTCATATTGCGTTAGCATATTTTATTAATAAATGTTAGCACGAGGTCAACAACACGGCTGCAGTAATTATAAAACAATTAGCGCACTGATATAAACATGGATTTCTTTTAGAAACCTAGTTAAATCTGTGAACCATTAACGAATTTAATGATTAATAAGATAGTGAAAAAAAAAAGTATATTAGTCACTGCGTATCAGTCGAGATAACGACAATTTTCTGTAAAAAGGAGCATTCTATGAGTAGCACATATTATTGGAATTACGACATTTTTTTTTTTATTATTAGACAGTTTAAAAATATATATAAATTTAATCAACAATTAGAAGTAATTCATTCAGAAATATTACAATATTCTTTTTTTATGGTTTTAAACATAGAGATACATGTGCCAAAGGTTTGATGATAATGGACAATTGAATAAAATTTCAAAAATATTTGCTCATCGTATTTTATAATTTATTTATGAAAACAACAATAAGATATTTAAGTATATATTGTCTAAAATTGTTTTGAGAACCAATCGACCTTCGCGTAAGCGACGTAGCATCATACCACTAGGCCAAGGAGACGATCGATATCTTGTATTTTTTTGTTGCGAAATAGCAAATAAAATGTCATTTATTTTTTGCACAAAATAACCTTTGTTACTTTAATACAAATAAACATTAAATGTTTGAATGTTTTGTTTATCCATCACGCTTCTAAAAAAGGCAAACTACATCAAAGATTTTTTGTGAAGGTTTTTGATTGGTTTTAGCATAAAGGAGATACGCAAACGAAGTCACGAACAAAAGTTAGTGAAATATTTATATTAATAATAAAAGAATTTATAATAAACTAGGGCCGACTCCCGGCTTCTCACGTATGCATTTTTTTCTGTATATTCTCGTTTCACTCTTTTTATTAGCAAAATCCGTTGGGTGATTTAGACGAAGTTAGCGAAGAAACAGAAGCGACTTTATTTTATAATATGATAGCAGATAGATAGTATAGATGTACTATATATAGAAGATATAGATATAGATAACGGTGCGTTATTGTAATGTGTTATGTTAATAGTTGCTTAATTAAATCAGTTCTTTTTTTTTTGTTTATTTCATTTCAGTTGCCATACTATAAATGTAATATTCAAACCAAATGGTATTTCCCAATAGTGAGCTACCGCAATTAGGTCGCCAAGGGCCGGTAAGTATTCAATGTAAATTGTCTATTTCTCTTCCGGATACACAATGCATATACATAACCGTTTGTGTGCCACAGGAAATGACTTAATATACACACCTTTGTCTGGAATAACAGTACCAGCCTTTTGAACCGTACAGGGTCACCAAAACAATATACAAACGTTGAGCATCGTAAAATTCGTCTGCCTATAAAATTTTACGAGTACGAACTGAAGGTTTTCATTTACGTAATGTATGACCTACTACTGATATATGATTATGTTTTCCAACGTGCGTCACTGTTTCATTAAACAGGTACGTAACTAATGATTGTAGAACAATGAAAACTTAAATAGGTACTTATTGTGCATAAGGAATTTTCACGGCCGTGATTAGATCAAAGCAACATATAAATGTGTAGTCATTTAAAATGAAATAAAATACACCTGGACCACCTTCTTTAGCATGTCACTAAAAAACTATATCAATGCTACATTACAAAAATCAAAAATTATAAAATAAAAAATTCCATTCACCGCTTGTTTGCGGTGTACTTTATCTACTTTAAAACTATGCAAATAGAAAACTATCTCTGAAAACTTTAAATATATATTATGAATGATAATGAAATTTATAAGTATGTAAAGTTAAGTAAAGTGCAGTGCCTACTGCATTTAAATTCTTAATAACATGAGGTATTTCATCATCATCATGATCATCATCAGCATAGCCAAAAGCAGATTTAGCAGATTTGTAACGATTTTCCTTTTCCTTCATTTAGAAACTCTTATGAAAATATGTTTACACCCTAAAATGACGGTCATGAAACAGAAATACTAATAATTTTATCTGATAAAAGGTAACCGTGTCGCGGATAAGATCTAGGTTTTGAGTGCGTGACTATGTAGGTGTGAGGTTGCCAAGTAAATGTATGTCATAACTCAACGAGGGCGCCGACGCAACCAACTTTTGCTTTAAATTGTTTTCAATTGGAGTACATCGAAGGGTCAGTGATAGAGCTTAGTGGGACGAGCATTCGGCAGACGAAGATTCCAATCCCAGTTGAAATGATAAATTTAAGTGTTTTCAATTTCATATGTTGATTTGAAAGAAGAATATTATGACGAAATGTGGATGCGTACTACATACTATAAAACTAACCCACGAATTTCTATTGTGCTCAAACACGATATATCTGCTGTAAGTTGCTAAGGAGTTGAGTAACGTCTGCGTGTTACTCCACTCTGATTGAAATCTGAAGAAGCTGTAGCATCAGATCAACAGTATAACAAATTTCACATCAATCAAAAATGTGAAAGTTAGTGAAATATCATCGTCAACTAGGAAATAGGCTGATGGTCTTCAAATGCCTGAATCACGTCAGCTTTCAAACAACAACAAAAACGGATCAAAATCTGTTCATCCGTTTGAAAGCTACGATTTCACAGCAGACACACAGATACACACATACACAAATACACAGTTAAATATGTCAAACTTATAACACTCCGTTTTGCGTCGGGCATTGGGGTTTAAAATAGACTAGCAATATCAGAAGATGTGAAGATTTGCTTATTTGAAAGTTTAGTTAATTTATTAGTTTAGCTTCCACACATAGAAGAAGTACTTGGTCCATTAATTGGAATTAATGTGGCTGTTATACATATAAAATTAACAGATACATCAAATAATCGTAAAACCTAAATAGTTAACTAGTTTCATGGTTGTTTCAAAATTGTAACTGTTTATATCGGTTGGGTCGACAAGGTTGTAGCGAGCACATAAGCTGGTAGGTAAAACACGATAAAATTTATTACCAGCTGCGTCTAATCACGGTCATACAGTTCCGTTGTTACATTACATGACCGTTCAATGTTCTGGTACATTCCAATGGATAGAACACATCATATTGAACCTTATTTTGAAGCGCTGTGGATATGTGTTTCAATTTACTTAAATAATTAAAATTTAATTTTTTTTGGACACTTTTATTACTTTTTTAATTAACAGTTTACTTACAGTTAACTTACAAGAAAATGTTAAATCTGGTACTGATGATTACAAGACTGGCTTATAAACATAAGCAACATCGAGGAACAGTCAAGTGTGCTGTCAATTTTTAAAATAAAATTCTGATAATAGGGAATTGGGCTTTGGCCTCCCTTACACATCTTTCTGTAACGAGATGATGAGAGATGAGAGATGGCATATCAAATGATATTATAATTTTAGTGGATTTGCTCTCATACTATTAGGATAGGAAATCAAAGAGTAACACGAACATATATCTGGAATTATAATAATTTTCATTTTGTTAATTCTCTACGTTTAAAAAAAAAAAAAAGATAGCCACCAAACCCCAATCATCGACTGACAGATAGAAGTTATAATTTTAAAAGTGTAAGTTAGGTAATCAGACTTGTTTTTTACATAACATCATATGCGATATAATGTTTGTCACCATCGGATATGAGGGTCGAGTTCTTTTCGTGCGTTGGAAACGAAAAGTAAGAGGTTCATGCGGCAGGCCGACGTAGCCTTGATCGCATTGAATTTGCAATATCCTGGAGCTGCGAGAAGCCCGATTGGCGAAACCTTGCGACCTGCAAAAGTCGGTCGACGAACTCTGCAAGGCCGCCTCTTGCCGCTTTCTTTGTTCGAGCTTTCGCAACCATTGTAGGCTCTAGTAACGGTCTCGCGTCCTTTTCTTATCTATATCACTAATACTTGTTTGTAAACATTTACTAAATAGGCCTATTCAGTAAATTAACATTAGATATATACAGTTACTAGCGACAAGGCTGCCTGGTGACAGTAATCAACACCTCTTACAGGAAAACCGCCCTGAAATAATAGCACGTGTGTCGTGTACTGTTTCGATAAGTAATAAGTATTGGAGTCAATTTTCCTATTTTCTCCTTATTCTATCAATGTGCTTATGGCTTTCTTATGTTAATAAGTGATGGCAGTCATCTAACTACCTTAACTAAGGTAGTTAGACAGGCTGACGGTCCACTTGATTTGGACCGTCAGTCTGTCTAAATTTATATTTATAAGAATATTTACATTAAAAAGTCTTAGATTTAGATATTTTCAAATTCTTTTCTGAACATAATCGAAAACTTACTTAGTACAACATACGAGTAAGTAGTATGTACAGCTCTGCAACATACTTAGCACGTCCGAGTTACTCTTACCATTCTCTTATAGTGATAGTGAAATCGTATATACGTATATGTTATGGTGAAATCTTAAGTTTATATTTTGTCAAGAAAAACCAGGGTTGATGGTGACAGACAAGTTGGAATAAAGCTTGCCATGATAACCGGCGATGTTTCGAATTCTTGTCAGTCATTTAGCATTTTTAATCTAAGCGCAATATATGAGTAAAGCAATAGGACGGTGGAAGTGGTGACCGTCACGCATGAAGAATTGCGGAAATCGCAATCACATAAAGTGAAAGGGTTCATCTACATTCACTTCTCTTTTTATCTTTTTTATTCCACTCGTAGACTTTAGTTTTACTTATAGTTTTATTATATTCTTTAAACCTGATCTTGCCATATACATAACATGAAACCTTTAAAGTTTGTATGTTTATTTCTAAATTATCGCAAAAACCGCTAAACGGATTTGGATGAAATTTGGCACAAATTAACATATATGATACTTTTTATCCTAGAAAAATGTGTTGCAAACTTTGAAAAAATCTTCCTTCTGAAATGTTTCTACCTAGGTACAATATGGCGACGGTAACCACCTACAAGTACAAGTATATAAAAGGTTCCCGAGGGATCGTCTAAAAATACAAAATATTGGGGAGGTACCACAGTCGCCGTGGCGGCGCCATCGTTGTCACAGATAAAAATTGACATATATTTTCTAAGGTCCTATAGTTTTTATTTATAAACGCGGATGAAGTCGCAGGCATCAGCTAAGTAGTTAGTAATAATTCCAATACTATCGATTTCTTCTACGAGTAATGAGGTATACTACGGCGCATCATCCGAATACACAGCATTAACGAACGTTTGCAAAATTCATTGCAAGTACACACCGATATATAGAACATACGGTATACAGGTAACACTTACGCAACTAGAGGGCTATTCAATCACTACCGTCTGCCGGTTACATAAACAGTTTCGCGTACCGCTAACAATACTTTTCATAGCGTAATGATCGAGTCACCGTTTCTACTGAACCACATGACTTAATGAAGTCACTTCGAAGAATTACTTCTAAGTGTTGCACAACTTTTAACTCCTGTGATGTATATGTATTCAGCGTTGGCAGCTTTTCATTACATCTCACATTTTCCTAGAAATAGTAAGGTAGGACGTTTTCTGCAAAAATGCAAATGGGTCCAAGTTTATGTGACTTTTGTTTTGTTTGAAGTTTGAATAAGTAATCAAGAAAGCTATGTCAGGTCTGCAACGAATATAACTACTGTGATATTAACAATTTAAAAAGTAAAAAGTAAAAATGTATTATGAGCAGAGCCCACTGTATATTAGTTTAATCTGGTTATACACCAACGTATAGACAAATAAATGATTTGATTTGATTTGATTTGACTGCATTTAGTAATCATCATTTGTCAGTAACCTTACAGAACACTATACTTATACTAACTATATAAGTATACTCATACTTTATATTACTATTAAGGTCGGCAGCCCACTTGTGCACCTGTGGTGTAGTTTGTATTTATAGGCAACGGTAGCCTCTACCATTCAAAAATAGTAATTGGTAAAGTTAAATTCAAAAACTAGTTGGTGCACTCATCTTCGTATGCGCTGTAGTTCGTTTTTTGCACCCATTGTACAAATCCCACAAGAACCTAACATTTTTCCGGGATAAAAAGTATCTTATAATTGTAGTACGTAGCACTTTTAGCTTTTAGGTTTTACAAAACTAATAATGTACGATTTTATTTCTTATATGTACATATAGATTAATAAACCCTTTTCTCATAATTATATTGTTTAATTTAATTCATAATAAATTTTTTTACCGACTAAAATGCTAGTTAGACTGTACCTTTTATAACAGCGGGTCAAACGGGACATATAAAAGACTAGCAGGTCGTACGGGCACTTTTTTCGTAGGTAGGGTCAAAACTTGTGGGTCCAAAGGGTCTGAAGCCATTAAGTGCACCGCGGAAGTGTCAACCACTATAGAATCTTATAGATTGTTCCATCGTTAGATTAGCGAAAGAAATGTATCTAAGATACTCTAAGGTTTGTAATGCGAGACTAATTTAAATAGTTACTTTAAAATTATTACTTTTTATTACTTTAAAAATGTTCCGTATAAAAAGTTTAATAATTAAAAAAACGACTACTCTGCTGGGAAATGCTTGTCTGACGAACTTTACATTAAAAAAATGATAAGCTCGCCCCATCATATGCTTCATCTTCACTATCATAGGCTAGATACTGGCCAAGAGCAAACCCATCTCTCAAAAAAAGGGTTTTTTGAGCTCACTCATCGAAACACGACAGCGTTTATGCTGTTATTTCATGGTTATGCTATGTTATGTTATGTTATGCTTTTGTTTCTACTGTTTATGCTGTTTTTTATTTAATTTTGCACATTTATTAATATTTTCAAACTATTCATCGGCTAAAGTCTACTTCGTATTACAACAATAACGCTGCTGTGTATCTAGGCCCATTCTGAACCCTCCAATGGTACAACTGCAAGCTCTATCATATTGATAGGTATGCCATGATAGGCTGAGTATAAAGGCCATGCATTTACATTTGTCGGTGGAGCGGTGGAGCGTTGGTTCGCAGTTATCGTAATAGGTTTCATGGCCAAGTTGCAAAAAGCAAACGCGTGCGCAGGCTGGTCGTCGGCACGCCTTACTGCTATAGGAGGAGAGCGGGGGTGAGGGGCAAGCAAAGGGGGGCGAGGAGGGGCCACTTTCACCTGGCGAGGCTGCGCGGGCGTCGACCCCAACTGTCCTACTCCGCTGACCCACTATACAAACTAAACGAAACAATGTTTCGCTTTCATTTTTATTAAACTGCTTGTAATATCCGACGATGCCTCTGAGAGCATCTCTCTTGGTTATCTTTTTTCAGGGTTTGCGAATAGTCGAATCGTGATTGAGATCGTATTTCTCACAGTACTTTCTCACAGAGTGCGGGGAGCGGAGAGATTGCGATGCGGCGTCGACTTGCGTAAGACTTGTTATTAAAGAGAGTGAAAGCAGTTAGGTGCTGTCTCCGTCCATACTAATGCGCAAAACGGATCCGGAATGTTCACTAGGTTAAGAGTGACACAAAACAGCCTTCCGGCCAGTAACATTACATCATACAATTTTGCTTTCATGTATATAATACATTATTACACGGTAATTTTGTTGGGTACATGCATTCTTAGTTTTAACCAATGTTTTTAGTACAATAAGAAGACTATTTAAGTATGCCGGTTTGTTTCAGATTGTGCTCTTAGTACTTAATCTAATACGCGACTAATTTTGATGCGGTTTTTACCACCGTTTAGATTGACAGTTTTTTTTGACATTGAATGCTAGTTTTCATCGTATTGTAACCATGGGTTATAATAGTAGGGGAGCCCAAGAAGGGATTTTAGGATTTACTCGAGCGCGTCAGATATTGCTAATGTATATTCCCTACGTGTCTCCGATAACGGATATGTGTTAATCTGCCGTTTCGGATGGTGGGGTTGGTAGGAGTTAGAGTAAAAATTAAAATACTACTCGAGCGCGTCAGATTTTTAGAGGGGATGTTAAGTGGGCCAAAACTAAGCTCTAATTTAAAATACAGACGATTCGGATGTAACGCAAGCTCGTGGCAGCTTTTTGAAAATGCAAAAAAGATTTTCAGCCTGAATTCCCGATCGTGCTGATTCTTAATCTGACGATTATTTGGAGGATTTTTCTTAATACAGCGTCTACAAACTATTGAATGCCTGTACACGCTCACCCCGTTGAAAAGGGAAACATCATATAACCTTTTTTTTCTTCCTACCATCTAATCTTCAAAATCCAAGTGCTCGAGTGACTTCACATTTAGGATCGTGGGCTAAAGTTTATGTTAAAAATTATGTTAAAATTATCATTATCTAGCTAGAGATTATGTTTAACGTCTTTATAATAATAAAAAAAATCATGTTAGGAATATTAATTCGCACACAACTCTGGGTAGGTAACGCTTGAAAAACTAGGCCTATAATCTCGTGTGAATTGGTATTAGGTACTAGGTGGTTAGAAAAAACTTCTTTGGAATCTACTAAGCAACTATTTGTTTGTGATGTAGTTGCAAGTACATAGATTCAAATAGCGCGCCAATTGGCTGATCGGCAATTTCCGTAGACGATCGGGTGAGATCGAGTATAGCTCACAGAGTTGTGCAGCGACCTCGAGCGACATAGGGCAACGAACGCTGACTAGGACGAATGTATTACAAAGTCCGAGATGGCCGCGGCCGCTCCCTGCCTCTATGCCTTTGAATCCAGCCTAGGCTCGCCTCTTACTGCGCCAACACTGCTACAGCACGAGCCTCAAGGTGAAACGAGTAGCCCATGATTTTTATGCACTATAGACAAATTAACTATAGGTAAAAACATGCTTTACTCCATTGGCACCCTGTACGAGAAAGTGAAGACAGTATTTGGGAGAGTTTGTTATCTCAACTTACTATAATGCGAATTACCGAAGACAGTATGCGACGCAATACGAATGTTAAACAGAATAATAAAACATACGCTACCAATTACAGAAAATCCTTTATAGTCCAGGAAATTTTAATAACAAATCAAAATTTGAGTCGCTCAGTTAATTTTCATTATAGCAAAAAAAAGTTATATTAACATTTTTATGTAAATCTGAAATTTGTCTGAAACTTTTTTTGTGTTATTTGGTAATAACATCGATTTTCTGTACAGGTTGAAAGTTGAAATCTAAAATTTCTTCCACCCCATCGATAATTTTAATATCTACTAGAAACTTAAACCATAAATGCTGGACGCAGTGCGTCCAGCAGTGGACGTTAATACAGGCAAGTCCAACCAATCCTATAAGTTGTGTATTAGGTTAGTACAATTTACGTTATTACTTTTAACTTTCACATTTATTATGGAATACGAAACATTTAGGACGAGATTAGAGTTCTGAAGCTACTTTTGTGATGTTGCGACATAGCGCTAGAGATGTGCAAAAGGTATGCGCAACAATAATCCGCAAGTTTCAATTTGCTAGCATTAGAATGTGAATTTGCGCGCGGCGCACGTAGATAAGTGTAAAGTCAGTCAGGGTCGGCGCGGTGCCGACGGCCGGCCATGCACCCGCGGCGCCTTGCGACACTCCCCGCGCGCCCCGCACCGCACACTTCAGTGTGGACTGTCAGCCTCTCTATTCCACTTTATTTAAAAAAAATCATACTACATCATCATCATCAGCCTGTGTCTCCACTGCTGTATGTCCAACCTCGCACGGTTTTCTGTTCTTCGCATACAGCCGTTTCAATACTACACAAGAAACTATATATTTTTCTTAATTACAAAGCTACAGTCTTCGCTCTGAACCTATTGTAGTTTCGCGATTTTCTCCATTTAGTGCAAATGGAGTGTACCTACAAAGAAGTTACTGCAATCATTTTATCTCATTTAAACCACTACTTTATAAAATTTAGTTTAGGTATAAGCTTATGTTTATTAGAGAAAAATAAGTTCAGAAGGTAACTTATTCCTCGTGACTACTTCTTATGAATTATTCTGAACTGAAACAATATAACCTTGAGATTCAATATAATATATAGGTACCAATAAAATACGAGTATAGCTTGTCAAAACAACTTAGTCTACAATGCTGAAATTTGGAATATATATTTATATTATCAGATAGGAAAGGATTTTTGAAAATTTCAACTCCGTGCGAAGCCAGTAAATAATAAATGCAGAACACCGTGTGAAATAAAAGTTTATGCATTTATGTGTTTCGATGAAGATTTAGGAATACTAGAATACAATTTTCTTTTTTCTTCACATCACTTATCTTTTATCCTATAAAGCTCGGCAACGCACTTGCTTATGTTAAGTGAACCGTCAGGTTAACTGCCGACTTTTACATAAAGAAAATACAAATAAAAATAATTCAAACGTTCAAATATTCGTTTCAAACAATTTTCTTTTTGAAAAAATCTATAAGATTAGATTATATGGTGATTGATATATGGTAATCTGTGGCGAATCCTATGAACGCGCGTTTATCCTGCCTGAAGGCTTCAATTTTATTCATGCGATTTAATATCTTATTTCATGAAATAAATGTTTTTTCATCTCATTCCTACTAGAATGTCCCAAAAATTTAACAACATTTTAGCGCTCTAAATTGGTGTATAATTAAAATGAAAAAGTGTATAAATATGCGGTAAACAAAGTTAGAAGAAAATCTCGTAAAGTTAAATTGATCGTTACTATTTATACCTAGTGTTAATACGTGCAGTGGGTAGGGTAGTTGTGGAAGTGGCGGGGTGTCAGGGAGCGACCCAGTTCGACGACCGATGTATATTTAGCTACGGGGCTGGCTCGGTGCATCCTACACCTATTTACACCACTGCATTCGTTATCGGCGCGCATGCGAAATGGATTTATATTCCTACATAATGAATACCCTAAAGCTCCTGCAGTCCTGATGTAACAAACAATTGATTCATTTTAAGTGCTAACGTCGACGCCATAGGTGCTGCAAATCCAGACCAGTGTCAACTTTGAAAAGTTCATTTTCTAAATTAACCCCGCCGGCTCCTGACACGTTAGTCAAGACTAAGTACCCTCACAACTCATCCGTGCGAACATAGTTTCTTAGTCAGACTATTTTGTACTAAGAAATCTTGTAGTTCTATTTTCATTGTCTACTTAATTAGGTTTATAAGAAATTACATTTATTTATCATACGCAACGTTGTGTCATTAAATCCAAGCATCCTTGTTTGTGATTCAAAACTGATGCGTAATATTTACCTAACCATGGTTCATTGACATACTTACACTTGAGCATAAACAGTGACTAAGCTGATGTATCAACAAGTAACAAATGCTGAGAATTGTTTCAAATAGTTGCCAACACAACTTATATTTAGGAATATCATAAATATTAAGCGAAAGGCCTCTTTCACCAACTACAAGTAAAGTGTTGATGTATTGATGTTTTATTAAATTATGCACTCGGTTTACTGCATCCTTCAATAGGCGATTTTTTTTATTACTTTCTTTTTAATGTTTGGGACTTTTACCGTACAAATAAAGGTATATCAGCTCCATCATTCCCGGTGACTGATGACTTTAAAAGGCGGTTAGCCTACTTGACACTTTACTCAGAGATGGTGAAAAAGGCCCGAAGACTAATAATATAGTCTACATTGGTCAGAAATAGCTAAGTCGAATTTAAAATGAGTTTCAATACTGTATTGGGAGTCTAAGGCAAAAATTTCATTTTTTTTATAATTTCCATTTGAAATAGTAATAGTAAAAGAAACAAATAATTATTTTATTTAATCATTATTGATATATCAATTAAACACAGTTGTTATATATTATATTTGCAAAAAAGCATTCGTGCGAAGTCGCTTTATTAGATATTATATAGTGGGTATAAAATAAATAAATGGTAAAACGTTAAATCCTTCTATATACAACAGGCAATTTAGTAACATTTGCTCTGAAGAGAATAGGTAGTAATGATGACCCAGGGAATAAACTCTCCCATTGGAGTAGTTAGGAAATCTAAACATAAAGCCTTAATAAAGAAAAAGTAGTCTTAATAGACGAGACTGGTTCATAAAATATAATATGCGGAAAGTGATCTGGTGTTTCAGGGCGTACAAAATTCAGAATACCGTGGAAGATGTCACTGAATACCCAGTATGATACTGTCAAACAAAGAATTTTCCGGATTCCTTTGTCCAAATACGATTTTTCAATTATATAAGTAATATATTACTTGCCATTTTTGTTGTCTCACTAATCCGTTAAAGCTTTCGTATCAACGATAACGATAACGTTGACTGATAATACACTCACCTGAAACAAAAGATAAGGTTATCTGTGAGACAACTGCATTTGCACTATTACAGATTACTTTATATTTTCGCTATAAAATATTGAGTCTTTAATTCTTTATATCTTACTAGAAAAATATACTAAATGAAACGAAAAATGCTCGAAAATAGTAATGATGGTATATGATAAAAAAAAATGTAAGTATTGGTAAGTTTTCGGTCGCCATCAGAATAAAAATCGAACATCAACAAAATGAATTTAGTTATTAGTTTTCTAATTTCAACTTTATATAGTAAAAAAAAGGTGAGCTTTCTCTAATTATAATATTGGATAAAATAATACATTAAGGGCCTCTTTCACCAACTACAAGTAAAGTGTTGATTAGTTACTTTTAGAAATAACGTTTAATTAAATTATGCACTCGGTTTACTGCATCCTTCGATAGGCGATTTTTTTCTTTTTTCTTTTTAGTGTTTGGGACTTTTACCGTACAAACAAAGGTATATCAGCTCCATTTATCCCGGTGACAGGTGACTTTAAATGACGGTTAGCCTACTTGACAGACGGTGAAAGAGGCCCTAACATTTATTATTTTATTATAGACTAGCTGTGCCCGCAGCTTCGTATGCGCTATAGTTCGTTTTTTGAAAATACCACAGGAACCTAAAATTTTTCCAGGACGAAAAGTATCCTATATGATAATCTAGGGAATAAACTAACTATGTGCCAAATTTCATCTAAATCTGTTCAGCTGTTTTTGTGTGATTGAGTAACAAACATCCAAACATCCAAACTTTCGCATTTATAATATTAGTATAATCGATGGATTGGATATCACTGATCTACAATATACTTATGTAGTCTTTGTTAGGTACCTATAGGATTTCTATACCACAGACGACCACAGACCAATAAAAGACATTTTTTCTCAGTACTCTGTACTTTCTTTAAATAAATTTTATTAAGTCAATATAAAATGTCAAAACTGTGTTTGCGAATCGTAATAACAATAATAAAAGTGAGTATGGCCAGCTATGAATGAATGTATTATATTTGCCGTCTCATTATTTTACGTTTTTATTTACAAAGCATGAAATATGTTTACATTTCTCGAGTACAATCACCTGTATACTTGAAAAACCAAACACAGGCATTTAAATATAATAGCATTCGAATTCTTAGAATGAACTGAAAACTAGTTATTATCGTACAGTGAAACACTGCAAGCTAGCTCGTTGCCGACGGAGTCAGCGTATTTGCCTAATTGATCAAATATAGTTCGATCTATCGCTGCAACTGAACATATTTCGTACAGTTATAGTGATTGGGTTGATATTTGTCTGTGGTGAGTGGGCGCTAGAGTCATTACGTTGTCATCGTCCTAATTTTGCAGTGTCCTCGTTTTTGAGGTCAGCTTCTATCGGGGCAACGAACTCGTGCCCTTATCGCGGGGGAGCGGAGAGCGGCGCGGGGCGGGCGAGCTAAGCGCCTCTTACGGCATTCTCCAGTTTCTCTACTCTGCGATAGATGGCATTGTACAAGAAACGTAATAAGCAACCATTAAAAAGCGAAGGTTTTATAAATATATTTTAACCTACTTTCCACTAATTAAAGAAAAACATTCTCAACATTTTTAGCATATTATCTGTTAATGTTATTAATTATAATGTTATTCTTTCTTCCCTATGTTTCTTTTGATATTATAAGAAGTAATTATTTATCTTTATGAATTTATTTCCAATTTAATGTCGACATTGGAGTCGATAGGTTTTAAAAACCACAGATAGAAAATAGGGCCTCATAGAAATGACAACTTTTTAAGGTTAATTAAACAATGGTTGATTAAAAAATTGTAATTTATTTGTATACATGAAAAATAACATGAATTAGTTACAGTTTAATAAAAGTTGTCAATGTTTTCATGATACTTAATCTCGCGAATAGGGCCTTGTTTTTTGACACTTTTAATTAATAATCGCCGATCTGAATATCACAAATAAATATATAACTATTCACTGATACTAAAAAGCTTAAAAAATACATCCATTTTACTGATACAAAATATAGGCGGTGTTTAATAAATTTGTTTTGTGTTTATTAAGATTTATGAAAATATTATCCATGGAATTAATACAATTCATTAATTGACAAATAATCGCTTTTCCTTTATTACAATCATATCTCCTCAAATACATAGACCCGTGCTAAGAGGTCATGTTTATTCAACAAGCTCCTATTTTAAGCTTTCTAATAAGAGTACGCAGCTGTAAATCACATAGAGTCACGAGTGAAATATAAAAATAGTGTTCACGTAAATTCCCCTATGCATCCGTAATCGGAGCGGTGCGGTTGTATGCTACACGGAGACGGTGCTTCGGCACGGGGCGCGGGTCGTCGGCCGGCAACCAGGGCAGCCTTGCTCCGTCCTCCGCGCCCTATTTCTGTCACACCGCGCCGCCCCCCTCCACAACCCTCCACATTTCAAATTACCTACCGACTTTAAAACATTGACACAGTATCGTGCGATCAAATTATCTTAAAAATAATTTTAAAAAAATATAATAACTAAAACACTTAAAAACACTGATTTTCTTTGTGAAAACTTTGTGAAACGAGATTTTTTATTGAATGACCTTCGCACTCAATTCGACTGAGAATTTCTTTTCAAGTTCCTTTGTAAATAATATTTTGTCTAAGATTAATTATATTACAAAAATTCGATTTCTGTTTATTTAGATTTCATAAAAGTTAACACGAGATATTTTTTCTATCGTGATTTGGTTAGGTATAAATAAAGACTTCTCCTATATTGACATATTGGAATAGTTTAATGTCAAAAAAGTTTTTTTTTTTTTTATTGAGTATTTGTATTTTATTAAGTATTTTAAATTTAAAATATTTAAACTTTAAATTCTTTTATTTAGTATTTGTAGTGTTCCTTAATATTTCCATCCTTTGTTTAATATTGTAATGCAGTATGTTGTTTTGATCCGTTTGTTATATTTCTTTTCGGCGCTCTTTTGTCTTTTCTTATTAGCATTTTTAAGGTATTTTCGTAACTTTTATTCGTAAGTTGAAATGGAGATATTTTTCTCTTAATTATGGCCAATGGCAAATAAAACGCCGGTAAAAATCTCGCGGTTTTTACCGGCGATATTACCGGTAAAATTGTCAGAGACAAGAATTTAAAATATTTTTCTTTTATTTCGGGGTGTGTTTTTTTTAGATTGTGCAATATACTTATATAGTCTTTGAGATTGTATTTTTAGATTGTGTTTTTAGACTGTGTTAGATTCTTTCGTATCTAAAACCTTATCCTTATTACTGTATTATAAGTTCTAAATACACAAATAACTTGTAACATAACCGATTAAAAAAACAATCTTTACATAAATAAGGTAAAGTAAATAATCTTAGGCGTCATAAGTAGGTACACACACAATGGTCAAGTAAATATATGTTATTTAGATAGTGTAATGTCGAGGCACAAGGACTCTTGTTATGCTCTTGTTTAATTAGCAACTGGTTAGCTAGTAAGCAAAGTGGTTTAAAATCTTCGTTTAATTTTATATTTATATAAAGTAATATGCAATATATTTTAGCAGCTGCGTTAAAATAAAATAAGATAATTGCACATCGCTATGTTGTTAAAATTGCATATTATACTAAAGCACTATACAATTCTTTTAATATATACTGTAATTACTCTTCATAATTGGAGTAATTTTGTAGCATGTTCAAAAAATATTCCTCAATTGAAAAAACTAATAATTAATGTATTTTAATAAACTTTGATGTTTAAAAAATTGAGTACGAGTATTGGATAATTGTTTTTATTTTAACAAAATTTCATTCAATTTACTCTCAACGTTTGTCAGTAATGAAATCAATTAAATTTTCTTTATTTTTTACTAGCGACCCGGTCCAGACTTCGCATGGGTGCAATTTTTTTGGTGGTAACTAAAACAACTAGCTAATGCACGCGATTATGTCCGCGTAACTTTTTATAAAATATAGCCTATGTTACTTGCTGATTATGTAATATTAAAGTCTATAGGTGATAATATGATAATATAGAAAGACTATAGGTGAAAGAATTTTCAAAATCTGTCCAGTAGTTTTTGAGTTTATTCATTACAAACATACAAATCTTTTCACTTTATAATATTAGTATAGACATATAATAACCCTTTCTCGTTTAACGCTCTCTCTATTGAGTGAAAACCGCATTAAAAATCTTTTCAGTAGTTTTGAGATTATCGTGAACAGTGACTTCAATTTATATAGTAGTGACTAGCTGGTTGTCGCAATTTTTTTTATATAATTTTCATAAAAAAATCCGTACGAAACCGGGGGCGGGCCGCTAGTATACTACAAACAACTGGAAAGTTTATTAGTAATGCGAGACGCGTATTGACATGTAATCGCCTCTAATGCTTGTCTCATACATACATATACAAGAGGAAGTGTTGTACATACATGAGATTGTGTACATGTAGTAGTGTTATGTGGTGTGATGCGGCTTGTGACGCTCATTGCGTCAACTTTTACTCGCACTTTCTCGAGCTTGCTCTTGCGCAACTTACAGCGCAATACTGGTTCTATAGCGCGCTATCATTACCTACACTACATTTTCCTTGTCCGCTCGTCGTATATTTTATTTTTAACCTGCCACTCAATTTGGTTAAATTATTTACTTTTTTTTATTAAATGTCAATTAAACGACAAATTCAACGCAGGCGAAAGTTTGCATTTAATTAATTGTCAAAGTTTTATTATAAGAAAGTTTACATAACATGAGCTTTTAAAAGCTCATAAAATTTTGTGTTGTACATTGTAGGTATCCAAATCTTAAGAAATATAAATAATTAAATATGTATAATGCTTTATGTTGTTTGTATATTAATTGATATATTTTAGTTTTGATTATTTAATTTTTATTAAAAAAAGCAAATACGCTTCGAAAACTCAACAATGGATAGACCTATTTTAATTCGGTTTTCACATATGGAAAGAGGGATAAAAGGCGAAGGTAAAAATAAAAATTGCACCCCGGACGAAGCCGAGGTGGGTCGTTAGTTTTTAACGAGTAATCGTTAAAATTGTAAATATATGAATTAAAACATCGCATTGTCAATGAGAATAGCATACATGGTTTATTGTGAGAACCAGCAATATTGTTTAACTTTGGTTTGTTATTGACCTAATGACATTAGTTAGTGAAACACAAATATTTGTAACATTGCTATATAAACGTTACACACGTTAAAAAAATATTATTCTGCTATAATAAGTGAGATGAAATTATTAAAATGAAAATTCAGTTGTACCTCGATGGGTGTAGGGAGAGGGGCAGGGAGTAGTGGTGAGGGGGAGGGGGGCCGCACGCGGTACGTGCCCTAGTTTCGCGCGGGTGCATGAACTCTATCGAGGTTAGGCCACCGACCGAACTAGCGTGCATAACAATTCGTGCCTTATGCTCATAGCGTTATGTCACAAATTCTAACGCATCTCTGACGGCCAGCACCTATTTATAGTCATGGATGAGTATAGACTATAGATATCGCACGGTGTTGGGCGTGCGAGTTGTGACGCTGGGATACATCTGCGGTACGACCTTCGATGTTATTGCTCACTCGAGCACAAGTAGGTACCTAGGGATATTAATTACTAGCTGGAGCCCGCGACTTCGTCTGCGTTGAAAAATAAAAGATATAACGCCTGACATTATAGTTCGCTGAGAGAATAAGGGTTGCCAGAGACCATTCTCCCGTCATTACTACAACCTGCTACCAATTAAAAAGCAATTCAATTATTTCGTTTTATCTTTTTTACGATAAAAAGAGTCCTAGGTGTTCAGTCTTTTCCATAGCAAATAACACTGGCAAAACAATCCGCAAAATTATACATGTACTTGAGTACATTGGTTTCATTTTGTTCGAAAGTAGCAATCAAAAGCATTAAATTACTATAGTAAACAAACGACTCTACTAATTTTGTTAATCCCGCCGAGCAACATCACCAACCAACGAGTCATACCTACATGACGGTAAGAAAATCTTCAATATCTTCAAAAGTACCTGACCTAGCTATAAATGAAATAAAGACTAAATTAAAGAACATTTTAATGTGTTTAAATAAAAATAAAATTTATTATATTAGCTTTAATTTAGTCTTTATTTTATAAAGCTAGGTACCTGTACTATATTCAAGATTTTCTAACGGACCCTTTTTCTTTGCGGTCCAGTGTATTACAGAATCACAAACCGATGTTTCTAGTACGATTCAAAAAGTTTATAAATATTTCAAAAAGAAACTTGTCAATAGGAGAAATTGTAATGCATATATACAAATGGCGTCGCCTCTTGTATGTGTTTAGTAGATGCTCTGGTTGCACATCTCGACGACATGTTAGCGCGTCATAGATTCTTGAATTAAAATAGATGCAGACTAACGATGCTTGTATATTTATAACCAGGGTTCGGAGTCTAACATTATAAAGAGAAAAGATTTGTATTTTGGTTTGTAATGAATAAAGTCAAGAAATACTGGACTGATTTAAAAAATTCTTTGACCAATAGAAAGCTACATTATCAGCGAGTAACATAGGTTATATTTTATAGTTACTCGGACGAAGTCGCGTGCAACAGCTAGTATAATATAAATTGAAATCGCTGACGGGTCTGTCTATCTGTATATCCGCTAACTGCTCCCAAACCACGCAATGGATTTTAATGCGGTTCAACCATCAGTTCGATAATTTTTTACGGAAGGTTTATATATAAAATAAAACATTCACATTCAAGGATTTTTATGTCTTGGTATTCTCATCTTTCTTCTCTTAAGATAAGCAATGTTTGTAAAATAACTAATCCATTGGTCCAGTGGTTAAGGTTGACTTAGCGACCTGACTCAAAGACCCTGAGTTCGATTCCCAGCAAGACCAACTTTGGAAACGTACTTTTCAATGTTACTTTTCAATATAATTATTTAATAATTAACATAAGATTAATTATTTATAAAATAATCGAGTAAGTTGAAAACTATTATACAGGTTATAATATTTTGCTTCTGTAAAACTTCTATAAACTTTCTGTTGCTGCTTCTGTAAAACCAAGATATGCGTAGGTACATCCCACAAAAGTACATCCATCGACAAAAGACGTCCCGGTGTTATTTTTGAATTAATTTGTATTGTGTTTGAATATAGGTCGAGTAAATAAGCGGATGTGTAAACATCTGCGGCCGCTGCTCGGAGAAACGACGAATAATCTTCGTTAAAGCTGTACGATTTGTTTAAAAACTAGGCCATGCCTTCATTGGCGTTGCAATCCCACCGAGTGTGGGTGCGCACATATCGTCGCGTCCCATTGTTTTGACATTATCATCCCTCTGCCCTTTTTTACACTTTTATCAACTGTTAAGGCAATCACAGTCCACATTAATTAATGTCTAAGGTAAAGGTTTCGGCGGCGTTGCAGAAGAGTGTTCGTCCGACCTCGCAACTTCGCCTATAATAAAAGTTTTTATAATAAAAGAACAACAGCATCATTACAAGAAAGCCAATAATATTTCTTTAAAAAAAATGCTATAAAAAATTACTCTTTTTAATGTCTCGTTGTATTTTATGAATTAAGAAATATTATTTAGATGTTATTGAATATTTTTCAATTTTGTAGTATGTAATAACCTCGTTCTATTTATATATAAAAACGTTTTATTGAAATTTACCTTTGCTTACAAATTGTTTTGCCAGCATTGGAATGAAACTAACGGTTCTCGAAAATCGTAATATACAGTGTAAATCATTTGTGAAAAGATGACTTCTATATATTTGATTCATAATTTGAAGAATGTAGAAAGTATACAACACAACAATCTTGAAAATTCTTTAAAGTATGAATCCGTGACAAATAATTTTCGTTTAAAGTAAAAACTAAAAACCGTCGCTCACACAAAAGTGCAATCATACAAATTTAAAATCTATTAAAATAAACACGAAAATTTATTAAGATGAAAAACAATTATTATTAAGATGAAATACGAATGGGCTACTACTAGACAGATTTTACAAATTCTTTTACCTATAGAAAGCTACATTATCAGCGAGTAACATAGGATACATTTTATAAAGTTATGCGGACGAAGTCGCATGCAACAGCTAGTAATCTACATAGCACAGTCTTTTGAACTGTGACGTCAATAGATGTTTTCTTCTCTGATGATTATAATTGCAGAATGTCCAGATTAACATAGATTTAATATTGAACTTATGCTTCTTTATTGATTTTTTATTACGCTTCTTTATTACGCGTTTGAAATAAGAAGTATTTAGTAAAATACTTCTTATTTAATAAATGTCTCTCCGAAACAAGTGTCAGTGTGCGTCAGGCTTAACAATGCATGTACGAGTGAAGTGTGTGTAAACAACCCGTAATTGGAACAATAAACTTCATCAAGAACAAACGATAATTTGTTAACGATCGTTTAATTATTATCTAACTAATGGTTAAGTATAAATTGCATCTGCAACAATGTAATAGGTGGTCGGGATTGCCAGGAATGAAATCTATTTACTAGTTTCAAACAAGAATATTACTTTCATACATACATAATATATGATAGAAATAATACTAGCGACTCGCCTCCTGCTTAGCACGGATGCCATTTTTTCCTGCAAATTATAGGTATATACACAGACCTCCTCGTTTATCGTTCTCTCCATTAGTGAAAACCGTATCAAAATTAGTGGGAGGAACAGACAGAAGCGGACTCTTAATATACTAATAATGAAAAATTATATAACTAATGGTGAAAACCGCATCAAAATCCGTTGAGTGGTTTAGGAGGAGTTAGAGAACATATAGACATATGCGGACAACGACTTCAATTTTTACTATGTAAGGAAGGATAAGGATGCAAAGAAGATTTCTTTTAATAACACAGCCAGAAGACTTTTACTCCCCAGCAAACATTAGAACAGAGGGCCAACAAACACAGGTTCCATTAAGAACTGAATCCTAAAAAAATATATTATTATATTTAATTAACTAAACATAGGTAGTGAGATACTAGTAGGGAACACTGTTAGATCGAGTCACTAGAGTTCTAGAGGTTATAACTACCTCTCCCCGCACCCCACCGCCTCGCCTCCACGTCCCGCATTCGCCCGCCGTCGGAGCAACAAACTTTGCAAGGTTGCGGGGCAACCGACACAGCTATCTACTACTACGATATCGCCCTTCTCCGACTATTTTACTTTATGCTGTCATATTGGACTCACAGCTGAAGGTCTTTTAGAAGGAAAACTACAACATTTTTCAAATAATATCGTTGGCATTTTGTGTTATGAATTTATAAAATTAAATTTTAAGGCAACATTAGCATTATTAATCTATTTTTATAGTTTATATCTATACATTTTATAAAATAAATTCCCTGTCCGCCTATGTCTGTTTCTCCGCTAACTACTTCTTAAACAACTAAACGGATTTTGATACACTAATGGAAAGAGCGATAAACGATGAAGATGTAAATGCATCAGTTCGAAGCCAGGGTTGGGTCGCTAGTTAATTAGGGCCACCACATACAGTCGGAATTCCGTTTCGGAATCTCGATTCGGAATATCGATTCGGGATTCCAAACGCAGTAAATCCATACTTGGGGCTGCAACATACAGTCGGAATTCCGTTTCGGAATTTCGATTCGGATAAAATCCGAACGGAAGACTGTATATATGTAGTAGATCCATAGATTTGTATGGATTTGTATGGCCAAAGATTTAGTGGCGGCCCTTTATTACATTTTATTACAAACCTAATAAAATGTTATGACCGAATAAAATCCCAAGTTCGGTTTAGACTTTATACAATATAAAAGTTGAATTTTTAAAAATGTATATATTATCTCGAGCTAAGTAGTAATTTGCAATAAATTATAATATTGTTTATAACCTGCTGGAACAACAAACGCATAGAAAACAATGTATTATTAGACTAAGTTACTTAATGGTTATTTGTTCTGTGGCACTAATCATGGTCATTAAGTAATCGAAAGTTATTATTTTTATTTTTCATATTTTTACGTGTAATGAATAATATAATAAATCAACAGTTTAGATAGGCAAGCCTATGTTGCTGTTTAGAAATTCTGTAAATATAGGTCAAAACTAAAATTACATTCTGGGCACGCATTCAAAATTTTGCATCTACTACTACTAAATCAGATGTTTATTACTAGTAATGCGTTTTGAATTTAATGTTAGCTGTGCAGTTATGTTTAAAAATTTCGTGTTCAACCGAGCTTGCGGCGCCATCTGTTGGGCAGTAGCAAAACTCAAGTAGATTTCTAGAACTATAACTTCAGCCTCTTTGGGCAAATTGCCTTAACAATAATATTATTTTGTAATAGGCCCTTGTTTTTCATTTTATGTGATATGTAAAACAATAACAATTATGGATTTCCTTCCATAACAATTGTACCATACTAGTTCACTCATCAAAAACAATTTTACGGAATAAAGAAATAAAATAAAGGAAAAAAAAACTGTGTGTAGAATTCTCGACATACCCTCTACGAAAGATTCATAACAACCAACTTGATTTAGCTTTTCCGTAGAGTCATAATGGCGGCTTTTATAATCCGATATAGGTAAAAAAAAAAAAATTCGTATGTATGTAAACTATTTAAAGATTAAATGTTACTATTCTATTTCTTTGCAAGTCTAGGGACTTGTAGACATAGAAACGACAAAACACAATAAAAATATACTTCATGTAACGCGCTTTATTCACAGACTTACTGCCAGTACTGGCAGTACGGTTTTACTGGCCAGTAAAAAAATCAATCTAAATAATATTACTTTCATTTGCCTCAATTTATTATATAATCGTTTTGGATTATGTGTTTCAGAATTTCATAGAAACAAATAAATAGCCACGCAGACAATAAAATACAATAATATGAGCAATAGCACGCTAAAACACACCTAATGTGGTCTATTTTTATTTAGATATTGATTTAGTGGGTTATTGTAGAAATGTTTCCTCGATGAATGTAGGTCCTTTACGAGATTAACGACGCGTGTTTAAAAATACACGTGTATAATGCAATAAACAAAATGAGTCAGAACGTCATTTGTATCGTTAAGGGGAGCGACGACCGCATGAGGCGAGTGTGACGTGCGCCGACCACTACGCAGCATACGCAATACGCTGCTTCGTCACTGTTACACGCACGCCACTGAACAGCCATTTTGATTCATGACGAAACAGTTAAAAACATCTGATTTTGCACGATAACTTAAGGCCACTTGTGTGTAATTAATAAAACGCGTAAAAATAAATGTCTTATTAATAAATCTAAGTAAGAATAATCAACATTAAAATTATTGGAAATGGTAACTACTAGCGCCATCTGTATATTCCGTCGAGAACTTCATAAGTTGAGCGCCATCTTATAGACTTTCCTAGAACTACGAAGGCTTCGCAGGTTAAAGGTGAGATGAAAATTCAAGGGAAAATAACTAGATATCGCTGTTTGGATGTTCAACAAAGTTTTAAAACAAAGATTATACTTTTTCGCACAGATTTTGACTATTTGAAGAAAACAGGTAAGTACGCATTAAAATTATAAACATTTCAACCACATAAACTATCAACTTAATTTGAATAAATTGAGTTATTAGTTAATTTATAAAGAAAATATATTATTTAATCTTCGAAAAGTAGAAATTGGCTACGAATTATGCTTGTGACGTGTAAGACAAAACAAATGTGACAAAATAATTATTTAGGAGTGATAATTTGGCAAAAACAATTTACAAAAGTCTCATATTCCTTTACATTATTTTGTCCATAGGTTTACATAGGTTTTTTTAACCGTATTTTTTTATTATTATTATTTTATTAATTTACCTATAGGAGCCTATAGACAAAAGTCTTGTTATGTTACTGTTTTTTTTACAGTAAATACCGTTTTATCTACACTGAATACCGTTTTACGTTTGCAAAATTTTCAAAATTATTATAAACAACATCTTACTTATTTAAAATCAGGGGTAGAATTTTTGTTAACAATTTAAAGAATAACCTTGAATTTGTGTAAACATTACATACTTTACATTAAACGTTTAAAAATTTTGTTTACATACATATTTTTTTATAAATTTTATACGCGATACGTAACCTCCAGTCGACTTTCTGACTATCGTCCGGAATAAATATCACGACTGACCTACAAACGATTGAAGACTGTCAGATACGTACATCTTGCGTCCTTGTTCCACCTTCGTTGTGGCAATAGAGTACGGAAGAGACGAAAGACCTTGTTACGATGACGAGCCTCCGCTCTCAATGTCAAGTTCACCTATTATTAGTGCTCAATGCCACAACACACGCAAGCGTAATGGCGGCGGTGTTCTGGCCAGCCGGAAATACATCTGTAGCATCAATTCTCTCAATGTACACCAATGATTTTGCCGATTAACAGTTCTTGGAATCGAATGAGGGCTGCAGTATCCACACGGAAAGACAAATCTTGTCTTCAACTATATTTAATCTGACGAAAAATATCTCTGCAGGAATATATCAAGCATTACGCGTTTGAAATATAGTCTTGACGTCTAGCTGTTGCACGTGACTTCGTAACATGATAGTCCGTTTTCAGGATAAAAAGTATCCTAGTATGTTGATTCAGGTAATAAACAATCTGTGTGCAAAATTTTATTCAAATCCCTTCATGACACAATAACCAATACCTTATTATTGAGTTAGTAGATTGGTACAGATTTTTTTTTTCATTAGATATTTAAATTTCGAACTAGAAATTGTCAGTGACGTAACTAAATCTCGAATTTGTCATTGAATATTATAGGATTTTATTATTAATTTATAGTTTACAAATAATTGCATAGCTATAGAATTTTTGTTGATATTTTTTTATTGAGTCTCGAATAGGAATAAAGTAAGTTTTCACATATTTTTATTACATTTTATTTTTATTTTTTTATTTTATAAATAAATAAATAAATAAATAAATAAATATCTTCACACATTCTACATTACATTACCACAGAATTTTTCACGAAAAAATGAGATTCTAAAACAAATCGTATCGCGCAATCGTGTGAAAGTTCTGTCAAAGAATATGATGAGCTGTTTTTAAATTGGGACATCGTGAGTTGTTTGATCGAGAAGATTGCATTTCCTTCTTCTAATTACATTTGCATAATCCAACACTCTTCATTTACTACGATTTCATTTACTATCACACTTTTTGCAGTGTGTTTACGTCGTTGGCATCTTACATCACGATTACCTATTACGCATCTAAAGAACATTATAACGCAATGCATGTATCAACCATTAGCTGTTGCACGCGACTTCGTTCGCGTAAATTTATAAAATATAGCCTATGTTACTCGCTGATAATGTAGCTTATAAATAAGTGAAATAAATTTTTAAAATCGATCCAGTAGTTTTCAATTAATTTAATCATTACAAACAAAAATACAAAATATTTCCATTTGATATTTTTATACCTAACAATATAGAAAAGATCTATTAAAATGATTAAACCTTATGCGGACCTTAATATAAAAAATATAACAAAAAAAGAGCATTATGCATTTAATTAAACGATAATAGGAAAATGTGATGTATCCACTTTGTAACTGTGTTTCGTCTGCAATTGTTGTAGTCTGTGGTAAAACCTTATTAGAGGGCAAAGGAAGAACATACAAAGGTCTAACAATGTCGATTGGTGGAAAATCAAAGGACAAATACCAGACGTGCTAATACTACATATTGAATCTTCAAATACTCTATGTATCTGGTAAACATTATTTTGTTTAGATGTCGTTATACAGAAGTGTGACCTATTATATCCCAGCAGTGTAAAAGTTGTAATAAATATTTATCTAGAAATAGTTGTACCTATCGTGTACCGATTTTTTCGTGTCGTTGCGGACAACGATCAAGGTTATCACGTGTAATTATTGTGCTTTTCTTTATTTATATAAAGCGATACAAATATTTATTGTTGTTATGATGTAATCTCGCATGAGTTCATCAGAAATACAGAAAATAAAACAACAATATTCTTAAACCATTATTTATAAGATTTATTACTTATTAATACCTACATTTCAGGCGAGGCCTAATCTCAACTTTTCCCTTACTCACTAACCGAAACACAACAGCATCAGAACATGACAGCAGTTATTTCACGGTGGTCTTCTGTAAGGGAGTGGTTACTGCGTAAATGACTGTGAAACGCGTGGAAAGACCCACTACTTTTCAGATCTACATGAGAGCCAAATTTGAAAAGTTCAAGTGAATTCTGATTGATATGATATGACATAGAGTTTCCATATCTTACTGTACAATGTTAATAATTTAACTCAAGAACTATGTGAGACAGTAGATTTATTAAAATCGATAGCAATGTTCTTCATTAGCTAATGTAAAGTATACAAATTAGTATGCAAGTGTACTAGTAATACTTGTTGAATGGCAAAGAACAACGTACACCTCAATGATAGCAACACATTGGCTGTCAGTAACAGTGTAATAAAGTGTAGGTAAATAAACGAAAAATCAAGTGTGAAAATTTGGAAATTGCGTTCGAGCATGTCTATTATATTAAGTGGACGTCAGTTAACAGCCAAATGGCAACCCTCCAGCAAGTTCAAAGAATTGAGTCTACAATTAAAACTGTTTTCGCAATTACGTATCGAAATTTCGATAAAAGAAAGAAAGAAAAAAGAAATATTATTTCATATAAATAACTCTAAAGAAAGTATGTCTAATATGCTTAATTTTTTTTTTCGAAAAAATGAAACAATATAAAATCTTGAATATATTATAACAAATTAGTAACATTTATATTGTATGAAAACTTTATCACTTAAAAAAGAAAAGAAAGGAATTATTATTGTCAGAATATCATTCATGTAAAAAATATTCCTGATTTTGGTAAAACTTTTAATTTTTTCTTAGTTCAATATCAAATATTACTATGTCGTGAGATTTCAAGAGTAATATCAGCATCTTCTACGTATCTCGATTCTCGATGCGTAAATTCTAACTTGCACTTCTTAGTAGATCACCCCAGACGATGTTATCTGGTAAACTTTGGGTAGGTATAAACTGGTAAATTATAGTTTGTAGTAAAGGGCAACGTGATTGTTCATTACCAGAGAGTTAATTGTGTCTTTTACATAATTTCTAAAATAACACTAAACTTGCACTAAATACTTTCGTATATTTTTATTTCGATGCCACTAAAAAAAAAAATACTTTGCGCTTCTAAAATGTGCATATAAGCTGTATTTTTTTATTATTATTGCAGGCTTTTAAAGGAACTGGGTGACGAATGGTATACTGTCTATAGTGCAGTGATGGAAATGTGGTGTGGCAGCACGCATTTCTTACTGCAGTATTGATCGGTTAGGCGGCCGTGACTCAACGCCGCCCTTGCCCGACATTCAACCCACCCGAGTTTCCCCTCTGTCCCCGTCCCTGTAGCCTCCCGCTCGCACTGTCCCGTTTCCCCCACATTCCCCTGCCCCCGCTGCACACGCGTTATCATATCCCTTTGCTCTTCGCTACATTATATTGCACATTTTACTACCACCACAGACACCCCAAATTAAAGCGTAACAACGAAGAAAAACAAAATAGAAATGAGGGGTAAGAAAATCTCGAGAGGGAAAATATATATATATATATATAAAAAAACCAAATTAATTAAAAAAGAAGAATAAGATTATTTATAATTATCTATGCTATACTAACAATACAAAGAGGTAAAGTTTGTATGTTGGTATGTAGGAGGTAACCTTCGAAACTACTCATCCGATTGAAGAAAAAATATTTCACCAATAGTTAGAATAGAATTTCAGGATAAACATTAGTTTAATATTCCACGCGGGTGAAGCCGCGGGCACCAGCTATCTAAAAATAAAGATCCAATCAAACGCTTGACAAACATATTGTGTAAGGGTTGCTATATATACATATGGTCGAGCCGGCACATTTCATTCGGCAATGTCTACCGCCCGGCTTTGCCGACACGACTATAAGTATAGCAATTTGTCGATAGTTCATCTACACATATTCGATTCTACCGCTCGGCTATGTCGGCCCGACTATATCTATAGCAACCCTTAGGCGTTATATATTTTAATTTTTAAAGCGGATAGATTCGCGGGCACTAGTAGTTTTGCAGTAGGCACATAACAAATACAATTAAATAATAGTATTTTTTTAATAAATATACTATAGTGTCAGCAAGGTTTCTATATTTCTGTAAAAACTCCATTAAAATAGCAAACGACTATTTGATGTCTTAAATCCCCTAATTATTTACCCTCTTTTTTAACAAACTGTTTACAAAAAAATACCTTTCCTACAAATATACACCTATACATGCACGTTTGCATAATACAGACTTATAGCTATGCGTATCTATTTGGTAACGATCTACCCTCGTGACCGGACCACCCTACTAACTCGTATACCCATTAGATCCGGGGGAGACAAGGAGAAGCCAAGGAGGGTTACAAATCTTAGCGAAACTTCTCTACGAATACGGAGAAAAATGTATCAAAAATATTTTCTTTGCGTTAATAACAAATTAATAACAAAGTTTGGTGACTATAATTCTAATCCTAGATTTAAATGAGAACATAAATTGTAAGTTCCAATCTAGTAGGTATTATAAATGCGAAAGAAAGTTTGTTTGTTTAAATGATCAAGAATACAGAAAAGGACCTTTCATACAGAAAAAAAAGGACTGTTCCTTACAGAAATATATTTCCAGGATAAAAAGTATCTGTGTGCCAAATTTCATCCAAATCGGTTCAGCCGTTTTTGCGTGACAAATTTTCGCAAAATATAATAATCATAATATCATATCTATCATTAGGATTAGGATAAAGATTGAACAAATATATTAACATCTAAGAAAAGAGACGAAGTGGCGGGCAAAAGTTAGTAGTTATTGACTTGAGTGTACCAGTCCAGTATAGTAGTAACCAGCTTGAGTCATTTTTAAATAGACCCCAATACGAGTGTGCATCTGAAAGAAGTTGTAATAAGTTGTTGTATGTTGATTTTATAATAAAAAATATAGCAAAGTCCATGAGAAAAATATATAAAACGCAAGATGTAAAAGTCTTCAGATCTATATAGCTTTTTATAGATAGACACACATACAAAGACACGGAGTGAAAGCCCTCCGGAGACGCGACAAGGGCACGAGGGGATTCAGAATGCCCAAACTTGCTGCGTACGTACTGCATTCTTCAGAGGCAAACATTTTTAAATAAATTTTTTTTTACGGTTTCGTTTTTTAAACTTTCGAAGCGTTTGTTAGGTAGAAAAATATGTTTATCCTTTGTAAATTCATAAAATAAAAAATTTAAATAAATGTTCGTATAGTGTAAAAACAAAAAAAATATATAGGTACGGGAATTGTAAGCGGTTCTATTAATATTTTCAATATAACGCTTACTTAATGTATGAAAAATAATATTGTTAATATATTTTTGAAATGTCGCTATGTTAATATAAACATATTAATATTAAAATTATAAAAAAAAAACTAGACAATAATAAAAATATATGTTTTTGTCAACCAACCAAACGTTCGTCATTTTTGTATTGGCTGAAAATCTAATTATAGTCAAATTTTAGCACATATTATATTAGTTAATGACATAAACACCTTATTTTTTTTTTAATACAAAAGGCGACAGATACATTTGTATTGGTTTAACACTAAAACAAGTAAATTAATATATTCTTTATTTTTACTTAATGTTTACCCAAAAAAAATATTACAATACTACTCAATAAAGAAATATCTGTCAACTAAAGATCTTCAAAAATACTTTCTTAGAGAATGCTCACGTTATAAAAATACCTATTTTCCAAATTTCAGCTTTCTAGACTTAATAGTTTTGGCTGTTAACTGATAGTCGGTCAGGAGAAACGATTTTATTTATTGAAATGAATCACGCCGGTTAAAAGCTGAAGATCGTTGACGGCTTGCATGCCATCTATTTTTGGTAAAGCACAGGGCTGCATGGCATCGCCGTACACTTTCCCGTTGCGCGAGGGTATGGCTGGCGGATCGATGCCGCCCCACGTTCACGGTCAACGCCCTCCGCCCGCCCTACGCTTCCGCGTCACCGACGGCGGCGCGCCGAACACTCTAGCGCTCCGCTTTATACCGCTACTACCGACACATACCACTCCCTAAATATACGCAACGCATGCCACGCACACGTCACTTACGACCCTTCGGACTGCGGTTACGAAACACAATTAGCTTCACTATTTTCAGACAACAAACTACATTCATTTATTCTGGTATTCTACTTGTCTACATACAACTATTATGCTGATTATGATAAGAGGTGAAGTTTGTGAGTTTTGATGTGGAATTTAATATATTTAAAACAAGCCTAAATGATAACTGCTAAAAGTACTTAAATTAAATTAATTTTAATTAAATTAATTCTGATTTATTAATCTTCCCCTTAGTTAATTTTTAATACTATATACATTTATAAAAGTTCAATTTTTTTTTATTGATTCCATTGAAGTGAGTTGCTATGTCTACGTAAATAATATAAAAATTCACCTATTGAAATACATAATTTTGTATTTTCCATAATTTAGACCAGAAATTAGTTTCTGAATTCAGCTTTGCATAGCGCTGAACAAATGAACTTTTGTTTAAAAAGAAAATTTAAGGATATTTATACAACAAATAGCAATTGAGGACAAATAGATCATTGAAGTAATAAACAGTACAAAATATTGAAAACCTAAAAGAATGATCAGCACGAAGTATTTTATAAAAATCTAATTTAAATGTTCTGTTTTATTATATCTATACTAGTACTATGAAGACAAAGATTTGTATTTTTGTTTGTAACTTGTTTGCATTTTTGTTACTTATTCAGACGAAGTCGCGTGACACGCTGATAATGTAAATTTCTATAGGTGAAAGAATTTTTAAAATCGGTCCAGTAGTTTTTGAGTGTATTCATTACAAACAAAAATACAAATATTTTCTTTTTTTTAAACACAAAAATTACTAAACCGATTTTAAAAATTCTTTCACCCATAGAAAGCTACTTTATCAGGGAGTAACAGGCTATATTCTATAAAGTTATGCGGACAAAATCGCGTGAACAGCTAGTTATTTTATAAAGGGGTAATTCGGTTACTTTGTTCTAAGTAGTTGCTCATTGATATATAAGGACGGATATTTTGTTCAGTGGTGCATTGTGACAAAGGCTTGTTAAACGGTAACTGCCTATTGTTAGTAGTTCATAGAGATTGGTTCTTAGACACAACCAATGGGCTATTTGTACGAAATCGGACCTATATTACGGGAATAGAAGAGGGACATGCCACACTGAAATCATTTTCCAATGTAAAATTATCACATGGAAACGTTACCTACTGCATTTACTGAGTGATGACGATTAATTATAATAGATATTGAAATAAAAATCAGCATATATGCTGAACTTTATTGCAAAAAAGGAATACATGAATGTATATTGAAAAAATGTGCCAATTTTAAATTTAAACATATTTTTAGTAGGTACTCGCGTAGTCGTCTTGCACGCTTTGGGTTTTATAGAAGAAAGAAATTCAAGTACCTACAGTCGTGTACGACAATGAAATAGAAATGATAAATAAATTACTGTTTTAAATATATAAAATTCAGACATTACTAGTTTTTTTTTAATTATAATATTGTAATGTATGTATGTATAGGTAATTTTTTTTTTTTCATATTTCAATAAACTTAAACAAGTACTTTTATATTCATTCACTTTTATAGCAAAAAATCGTCTAATATACAAACATCATTTTTCTATAACGCCATTGCTTATAAGGCCAGTTTAATCAAACCTGCATAGTATATACACATAGGGTAAGTATTACAAAAAGTGGCTGTGACGCGACAAGGGCCCTCAGACGCTCGAATATACCATATAATGTACGTGTGTATAGGTAGGCGTATATAGCATGTATTGCAGGGAGTGGGTGAGCGGACTGCAGGCAATGCCGGCTGAATCCCGGAAAACTACCGACCCAGTCTAGACATGGGGGCACTTCCCCTCAATGCGCCCCTCACACCCCTCACTTCCACCCCGCAACCCTGGCGCTTTCACCACCAACTTGCAGACATTAAAAAAGACACTACGTCGACACTCTTGACTGATGCGACGTGTAACATGCAAATAAGTGTTTGGGGGCGTCGAATAATTCAGACGAGCCGCTACATTGTACTTTATGTACACGTAAGGTATTATATTTACTTGAGTCTTATTTATTTCTATTATTTAGTTGATACTAACTAAAACAATTTCAAATTATATATATTATTTTGTGATTTTAATTTGTTTTGTGATTAAGGCGATAGAAATTCAATACACTGAAGAGTGTACATGAATTATGGAATAATCCTTAGGTAATATGCACCTAAGGCTATTATTTAATTGGCACACATAGACAAACAAATAATTTAAGTTGCTATATATATAGAATTAAAATTGTATTTTTAATAATTTCCTAAACACGATATGTTATGAATTAGTAGTTGTAATCATTATTGTCAAAAAATAAGTGTCAAAAGGTAATATATATATATATTTATTAAAAATATATATATATATATATTACCTTTTACCAAATTTTATTGAAAGAGCTTATTTAAATAAGCTTTTCATTATATTTTTAATAATAAAGTAATATAGCCTTAATACTGTTCATACTGAGAGTATTGCGAAAATTAATTTAATTACAATAACTTTTCATTTAAAGTGTGAATTGTTTCTTTTTTCATCATTTTTATAATTAAACTAGCGATCCACTCCGGCTTCGCACTAATGCTTTTTTTTGTATGCTACTCGTCTGTTACTTTTTCCATTAGTGAAAACCGTATCAAAATCCGTTGCGTGGTTAATAAGTGGTTATACATACAAAGCGGACGGCGACTGTTTTATAATACTCATATTACATATCTTTACATAGTATAAAATAAAGTCGCTTCCCACCGTCGTTCCCTCTGTACGCTTAGATCTTTTTTGAACTACGGAACGAATTTAATTACGATTGATTTCTATATATAATACAACGCGGACGATGTCGCAGACACAAGCTGGTAGATTATAATATTCAGTTGAACATAACTTCGAAGTTAAAACGGTAATACATATAATAATTTATTATAAATAATAGATATACATAATTTTGTTGTTTGTCTTGTAATGTGTATCTTGTAATATCAAACGGCCATAGAAACATCACCTTGAATTAAATAGACAGTGCGATATGCATGATTGAATGTGCTGCAGTGGGTTAGTGAGAGTGAAATGCAGCTGAAGGGGTGCACGTTGGGTGGTTAAGGGGTGAAGTCGTTGCAGACAGGGTGGCAGCGTGGTGTGGGGCCAGACGGGAGAAGCGCAACGCACCTCATTTCCGCACCGACGTTCGCAAATCTACCCACAGATATATACTCGTAATTTAGAAAGGTGTTATTACTGTCCACAATGCGTCTCATTACAACCTTCGCATCATTACATACTGCGTCTCCTCTGTGCTCCTTCAAAGAACATGTGCACAAGGGAAATGCATGTTTCTTTTTTCTAAAGAAAATCTTATATGTATTTTATTACATTTTAAAAATATTAATTAGCATTATATTTCATTTGCACATAACTTATTATACTCGTAGGAAAGGAATTTTCATAAGCATTGATAACTTATCAAGTAATCTGTTGAGAATCAATACTCGTCAATAAAAAATCCAGAGTACTTTCAAAATTCACTATTAACTGTGGTACTTAACAATATAATAAGGCTAGTCAATTATTTGAATGAAAAAATAACATTATTTTATAGTGAACTAGCTGTTGCACGCGACTTCGCCCGCGTAACTTTATACGTTTTATAGTATTGAAGAAATAAAAATAAATTGTAAAACTGAAGAAAAATTCATAAAAGAGCATTGTTAATTCAAAATTTAAATATTGTATTAACTATAACTAGGTGAATATTGTATTTTGTGTAATAATAATTTTAAAATAGAATACAACTACAGTTTAAGCTTAGTGTTATAAATATCCAACGATAAGTATGAGACGCACACAAGCATTGAAGCTATTAATTTCAAAGAAAAGATAATTTAATTAATTTCCAGGATAAAGTAGGCGAGATGGTATAATCGAGTTAGAATGCGTCCCTGACTGCGCGAGCCTTGGCTGCGGCCGTCGACTCGCCTCACTTGCACGCTCTCGAACTACACCTACCCTGTAACTAGGGTTGCCAACTATACTGTTAAGAACAGTATTATACTTTTTCGCTCAGAAATACTGTTCAATAGATATGAAATATCCAAAATACTGTTTTCATCGTCACTGGCACAGCACAGCTATAGATATTTTTTTTTAATTCAAACAAATTCAGTCAGAAATTAATTCCTATTTATTTTAATTCTGACCAAAAATTCGTAGAGGTTTAAAAAGTCGTTCAAAACGCCAGTACATAGATAAATCGTACGAAAAAGCATAAAAGTATAATATGTATCAAAATCTTTTAAAAAAATTAAACACATTTTAATTTTTTTAAAACCTTAAAACCTTAGCATACTTTATTTCTCAAACAAAAAGTTGGCAACCCTACTTGTAACCGTGATACGCGATACAATATATTTCTCACTTCGATCATAGAGGTATGACAAAGACAAAATACCGATTGCGAATTCTGAATCGATATCGAATCATAATCATTTTACATGGAGAGATCATTCGCCTGAACTCGGCGTGGGATTATGCGGAATTGATACAAGGTAGGCATGGAAAAATTTATGTCAAAAATATTTTTTGCAAGGGCGATCGATATCTGAACATTTACTCAAATTTTTAAGTAAATGATTCTTTAAATTTGCTTCCATAGTAAGAGGCAATTCAGAAAACTGATTATAACGAAATCGGGGAATACAGTTTGATGTTGTAACTACATATAAATATATCATATACATCCAAAATTTAATTGTACCACTCGACAGCTAAAGGATCAAAGGTGTTTTTTGTATATATGGTGTATTCGGATTCCTTGGAATATATACCTATAATAGGCTCAAAGAAAATATTATCACTCCTAAAGTATTTATGTAAAACACACGGCCGTGTCCAAAACACAGCCGCACCCGATTTTTGTCAATCTTTAATACTAATTCCCATGACAAAGAATTTACGCTTATTGCAACGTAAAAATAAGTTTATTACATATAAGTATTTCTTGTTTTAAATGTAAATGAGGTCTTTTTATGCTGCTTCTGATTTGGCTTTTCTATTTACACATATTAGAAGGCGTATGGTAGTGAACGAGAGGTGAAATAATAAAAGTTGAACGTTATTTACACGTTAATCGATTTTAAGAATGTAATGTCACTTCAGTTGAAAGGATTTAGAAGCAGCATAGAAATTTTCAGTTGAAACGTTTCGACAGTGAACGTATTATGATTAGTCGAGGTGTGTTAGCGGAGGTCAACCGCCGAGAGAGGGTCGTCGGCCGGTAGTCGCACCAATGCACCGCATGCATCTGTATGCGGAGTCGCTTGCAACAGCAAAAACCGACCGCGGCCGCAACCGCTCAGCATTGAATTGATACAGCGACAAAACTAAATTATCATTTCAATTGTCATTCCCAACGCGCAAACCCTTCAACACAATAGTGACCACTTCTTGCTATTATACGCCCACTTGAGATAAGATGTTCAGCGAACGGAAGTGGATGACGGAGATCGAAATTAAAATTGGATTAAAACACTAACCCCTATGAGCTCTTTTTATGAGATTGCTGCAGGCAGGCAGAAAGCCTGAATTTCATATAAAATATCATCCAAATTTCCGACTTTTCTCGTGGATTTTCCAGAAATTTTCTTTCACACAAACCTTGTCTTGACAATTATGAAATAAACAAAAAAAATCGATTGTGTCGTCATACATGTGACAATTGATTTTTATTTATTTACTAGTGGCCCGCTCCCGGCTTCGCCCGGGTCCAAAATAAAAACTACCCTATCTTTTAAGTTGGACCAAATTACATATAGTTACAAAGTTTCATCAAAATCGGTTCAGTAGTTTAGGAGTTCATTGCGGAGGAACATATGACACGTAATTTTTATATATATATAAAAAAGGCTTTTTATTTCTTACTTAATACAAAGTTACACATTTTATAATATAACAATTTTACTATTTTATTTATTAGCTGTTTAGTAAGTTAGTATTATTTTAATTTTTTTAAATTTAAATGTTAGTAATTGTTATTCTTCTATTTTGATCTTATTAGTAAGAACCCCGGTTAGGTCCAACGACCTTGGCAACAAAGCTTGGCAGTGTGCATTATAAAAGATGTTTTAAAGCGCTTGGTCCGAAATAGAGGGATATCGTCAAGATGAGGATGGTAACCAGCCGTACGTCTGTATGTCCGATGGAAGAAAGGGGAAGGCGGTATGAGTTCATGCAGCTCCTGTATTAGGCAAGAATATCGTATATCGTGTAAACTTAGTATTTAATGTTTAAGTTTATCTTATTAAGTATAGGAACTTTTTCTTTCTAATCTTATTTAAGTTTTACTGTCCATTGGACTGTGTGTAAAGGAACGCGATTGCTCAGATTAAGCGATGCCAGACAGCATTAAATGTGCCGGTATAATTAAGGACGCCCGGAGCATTTCATACTTTCGTAGCAGTAATGAACGGTGGCGCTTTTTCCGTATAGTTTCGATTAAGTGTTAAGCGCTAACTCAGTAATTGTACACGATGCGTACTCGTGGTCTCAGTTTCACTCAACTGCATAATTTCACTCACACTTTCCACCATGGGTCCAACGAGTTACTTGAGCGAGACATTCGCGTCCCACTAGAAACATAATTTTACATTTCATCGACAACTGGCGACCCGCTCCCGGTTCGCACGGATGCAATTTTCTTCTGCAAATTATACAATTATAGAAACCTTCCTCGTTTAACACCCTTTCCATTAGTGAAAACCGAATTAAAATCCATTGCGTAGTTTAAAATAGCTAAGCGAACATACAGAGGGACAGACTGCTGGAAGCGACTTTGTTTTTACTATGTAAAGATTCAATATATCTAGCTATTGCCCCACCTACATACATAATACATACATACATAAAAATGCCACCACTTTGCGATAGTATTTATTTATATGTATTTATTTTCGTTTTACTTCTATTTTTGTAGTGCTAATTTTAGATGGCATATAACATTATAATCTCAAGCTTTCTATTATTTCTTAGAAGAGGTTAGTCGGTTAGTTTAGCCTATACTGCCACCATTCCAGGTACTGGTGGGTGGACCTAATTCAGAACTTTTTCCATTAGAGAAAAGAATAAATTATGCTTGGTTTGGCTTATTTATAAATTAAATAAATAATAGACCAAAAATAAACACACCGATTGTAATTGCGGCCCCCAAAATAACCAATACTATGGACAGGGGGCCAAACCCTGCATATCTAGACCAGAGTCAACAATTGCCGGGAAACGAACTTAAGCCAAAGCGCTGATGCTGACCTTTACCACTTAACCAATAGGCTCATCTAAGTTTTTGTCATGTGATATTTATTAACCACATATAAATTTATTATATACCTAAGTATTTTATATGTAAAGTGGGCAACCTGTCCTTCAGTAGCCAGCCATCTGAAAGGGTCGGTTACATTCAAAAGTAACCAGGCAAACGTGTCCCTGAACAACAGGTGGGGTATGTTTCCATAAAAAGTTAACAAATAATATAAATAACTATTTATTCCTTCGTTAAGAATTAGGACGATATTCATCTATCATAAAATCGACCTTCAGCATGCCATCCTTTATAAAAAAAAAAACAAGTCCTCATCGCTGAGTAATTTTAGTAATTTAAATATATATTTTGACATAATAAGCATTAATTTTGACGAGCATTTTAATAAATATAAGTTAAGATCTTATATATACACTACGAGTATAAGAGATTTCATATATAATAATAGAAATCTACCATTAAAGCACAAATGAGCTTAAAATATCACGCAAGCATCGAGCAATGACTTGAGCTAGAGTCGACTTGAGCTTCGGTCACTGTAAAGCAAATCAATAATCAATATCCAGCCGCACATTGATACATTTAAATAAATTTCATGTAAAGAATAAATTCTTGAATATATGAATAGTTCTTTCTTTAGAATTTCCTGGAAACTTATATGGTACTTACTAGTAGATATCCGAGGTCTTTATTTGTGGTTCAAAACTAAAAAAAAAAATCGGTCAAAGTAAACGAAATAAACAAAAGTTTTGAGATTTCCTATAGTACAGGTGGTATAACGTACAAAGTTTCTGTTTTTTATTTATGAAATTAAAGTGGAATCAATAATGTTATACTAGACCTGAATAAAAAAAATTATACGAGTTAGTAATGACTCACCCTGATTCAGCAGCTTGAAGGAATTTCCCAGCGTTATTGATTATGTGAAGAACACGTCATGAGTCCTTCAGGAGGCAAATCATGACTCAGAACATAAGAGAAAATCTTTCCCCGAAAACATAATAAATCAACAGGATAGGGCGATAGAATTCATTCTGTGGAGACATTTAATTATGAAGAAACGTTTGCAGTGTCAATAATCTATATATATATATATCTATATATACTAATATTAAAAATACGAAAGTATGTTTGGATGTATGGATGTATGGATGTTTATAACTCTATCACGCAAAAACTACTGAACCGATCACCATGAAATTTTGCATACACGTTTTCTGGGACACCAAAAAGGAAATAGGGTACCTTTCATCGTTCAATGCGGACGAAGTCGCGGGCACCAGCTAGTATATTATACTTTATATCTAAGGACCTAACCTAGGAAAATTATTTATAAAATTTATTCTATTCCTGAAGCTGAATCGTGTTATGAAAATTAGAAGCATCCTTCAATCTATTAAATAAAAGTTCGGGCTTATAATATTTGATAGTTCACTTTTCAAACTAAAATTTCGATCTTTTATTTTTGAAAAAGGTTTGCAATTTATACAAAATAAAAAAAAATTAATTATTCCGGTGCCTTCGTTTATACGGCCGCCTTAACGAGAAAATACAACGAAATTTAAAACAAAAGTGTAAACGAAAATTGTAGAAAAAAATTTTTTTGTAATGACTAAACGTGGATAATTATGTTTAATGGATTACAGTTAAAAAAATATTTAATTAATGAAATAACTAACGAGTCTATCTCTACAGAAACTTATTCAAAATTAAATCGCTGTCCGCCTCTCTCTCTCTCTCTCTCCGGTAACTTCTTCTAAACCACCTAATGGATTTTATACAATTTTCACTGAAAGAAAACGCGATGAAGGAGGAAGGTTTGTGTATATAATTTGCAGAAAAAGATGCGTCCGTGAGAAGCCGGGGACAGGTTATATTTTAAGTAGGTAATGAAAAGTTTATAATTCCGAAAGTTGGCAAAAAATTACAGTAGGTACGCTCCGATTATGAGACCTAAAGACACAATGAGAAAAAGAACAAGGTGAGACATACTTTTTCAAACACCTTAACCTATTTGTTTATGAATGGGAGTACCCGTTTGTAGCAGTTTCGTAGCATCTCGTAGCAGTATGCTACGAGCGTGCAAACGCAAGCGCAACGCAAGCGACTGACGCGTTCACTTGCAGGGTCACTGGCACTGGCCGGCCACTGCACCCGACTAGCTTAGATATTTCTAACATTAGAGTTTTTTTTTTCTTTTGCTAACATTCTCAGCCTGCAACGTTAGAGTTACCTTGCCTAGGTACCTACATTTACACCGGCTCTATAAAGAGAATATTATGTTTATCGTTTTAAGGTATAACAACCTAGTAATTAAAAATCTTTACATGGATTTGTAATGAAATTAAAGTAATTAATGAATATTTACCGATAATATTTGTGACTTTTGATGCATTTTAAGGGAATACTTAATAGACTTAATAGACTTTATGTAATTAAAATATACATTTAAAAACTTCATTTATATATAAATTAAATTTAAAATGAAAAATCTGAAATTTTAATGTAACATACATAATACCAATATGGGATATTTATTTAATAAATATCTTATTTATATGTACCTACTACTCAAGTTTTACCCAAATAAATATTTTTGAATTTATTTCATAACAAACATTATATTTTAAATTATTAGGAATTTATATAAATTACGGACAAAACTTTATTGATTATTTCATTTTAATAAGTTATTTATTTTGTGTATTATATAATTTAGAATAACATAGAAAATAATAACAAACTATACCCGAAGATATTTAGTTATATTATAATACTAGCTGTTGCACGCGACTTGGTCCGCGTAACTTTATAAAATATAGCTGATAATATAGCTTTCTATAGGTGAAAGAATTTTCAAAATCGGTTCAGTAGTTTAGGAGTTCATCGCGGACAAACAACGTGATACGAAATTTTTATATATATAGAGAAAATTACGAGACATTCTTTTATTACCTTTAAAAATATATACCACAAAAGTGAATACAGACGTTAACACATGATATTATGGATGTAAATCACTTTCGCATGATGCGCGCGCAGCCCGCACTGCGAGTCGGCGGCGGCTCGCATTCGCATTGAGAGTGCAATGCCCCGGTGAACTTCGCGCTACTAAGTGGGCCGCGCGAGCGCATCTTCCACATTTACCTATATAAATATGTGGTCAGTATATCTTTGTATCGACATTTTTTTATTCCATTACGGCATAATAACAAAGCTAACATTACGCTAGGCGAAGCGTATTTACATTCTAAATACCAATCAATTGAGCATCGAATATGTTTTTTTAAATAATTTAAAAAAGTATAACAGAAACTTTTTGTAAAAAATAAATTTTTATTTAAAACTCCTTTCCCAATTGATTTTTTAATACAAGAAGAAGTCTTAAAAATAAAGACTCGATATTTTTGTAAAGAACCCTTACTTATATCATCAGAAATGAAAATTAATATTTAATTATTATTTTTTCTATTTATATTTTACTATCAACAGAATAATCGTCGTAAATTCTAGCCTTGAAATAAAGAGGGAGAGAGGAGGAGAAAAATAAAATAGGATACTATAATATTTTTAACTGGTTTAAGAATATGATTTACTCCAAATTTAAGAAAAATACGGTCGATCCAGTACTCTGTACCATATGTATAGGCGTACATACACATGTCAGAGGAACCCTAGCCGGTAGGACAAAAAAACCTACAAATTTAAGAAAACACAAAGAATCCTGACGAAGATAATCTATTGTGAATTACTACGTTTTAAGAGCAAAATATTAAAAATACTCGCGTCACGATTTTGTACTAGATCCTGTTATATTTTAATAATAACTTTCAGGCACCTACATGTCTCGACCGTAATAAACGAGTATACTGTTAGATCCAAGACGATAATTTATTTATTCAAAAGCAGATAGCCCACGTTATACAAATGTAGTTCTCGGTTTATAGATTCGTATATGAAATAAAGTAATATTATGAAACATTAGATAAGCTCTCAGGTTTCAGGTAACAGAGCGGCAAAGCGCATAAGAGCAAAACAGGACAGCGTTTAGTATCTAAGTAAGCGTGCCCTGAAATAGTCGAGGACGGGATCTATTTCCCGGGCAGCTGCGAGCGTTCGTTGCCCCTGCGCACGGACCGGCGTTAGAAGTACAACGATCTCTACAATTATCGTTGCACCCGCGCAACTAAACTTGAACTGGCGTGCACCTCACCTTCACTGCTTAGAAAGCAAGCACATATTACGTGTAACTCAGAGAAGCATGTTGCGTAGAAATAGAAACTGCATAGTATGGTAAAAGCGAGAGCAACCGGCGCGGCGGCTCGTCGTACAACTTCTCTTAAATAACGACCAGTGATCGGCGCATATAAATATTTGTCACGGTCTTTCATAATTTTCACATGTTTTCTCACTGTCGAAACTTAGCGGAGACAATTGACTGTCAATATTTAAGTCGGTGATAGTGTGTTATGGTTATCCTACACAAATTAGGTTAAATAAGTATTAGGGTTACAAGCGAGTACGTACAGTGCGTAGTTGTTGTAACAGTTATGTTGTATTAAATTTCATGTTTTGTCTACAATAACTGCATTTCTACATAAATGCATTCACCATAAAAAAGTCTGAACAAATAAAGTCAAAGTTGAAGTACGAGTAAATCCGCTTGTTTCTTCAAAACGAAGCCGTCTTATATTTATTTATATATCCTATATGTTTTACCACTTTATTTAATTCTTTTAATACAGGAGTCTCATAAAAGGTTTGATTGGGAATTAAGACTTTTTATGTAAAGTTTGGCAGGCAAGCTGACGGTCCACTTTATACTAGGTCTACTATTTAGTTATTAACCTATTCACTCACCGAAACACAACAGCATTCATGCTGTTATTTTACAGTGGTCTTATATAAGGGTATGACTATTGCCTAGGCCAGTTTATGGCTGCGAAATGCAGTTTTCCCTGCCACTACTAAACTGTAAACTAACAACTAACTTTATGCGAAACATGTAACAAATACTCGAATCAATTGTGGTTCATCCAAAAAAATACTCTATATCTGTATGTAGTGAATATTTTTCTACTCAGTCAAGCAAGTATGTGTAAAAAAATTTCATCAGATCTTACTTTGAAAAGAGTTTTGTGAAATTTAAGACCTTTTCAATGTGTTAAGTTCTATGCCCAAATATTACATTCGCGACACAGTGACCTGGTGTTATTTCAGGTAGAATCTATATTTAGGTATATTGATAGCTATATAGGTTTTAGATATATATAATAACTGAAAGGTAATTTAATATAAGGTTTCTAATAAGGTCGCCAAATAATCATAATGGACCAGAGTAACAAGGAACTTGAAATCATTAAAACTGTATTCCTGTTATTACTTGGAAAACTCTGATGCATCTGCAAAGTGCATTGTGCAAAAAGATCTCACTGTTTTTATGTAAGCCTGGTAGTCGGTTGCACCGAAGTAAATGCACCAGACGCGTGCACAAAAATAACATGTCCACAAAACCACATTTTCTTGCAAAATTAAAATTAAAATAATCTTTTTAATAAATGAAATTTCTATGTTCATGCAGGTTTATTTTTAAGGATTTAATCAAACTTTTTCTGTTATGTTACAAATATTTTTTGGCGTAAATCACTAACGGAAACGTACCGTAGTGAATTGTTTGATTTTACTATATAATAATAAGACACCAGGGTAACCGAACTGCTGAAGAGATCGCGCGTGCCAAGTGGATGGCGCGATGCATTTGTATGCAATTCGAAAGAATATTCAGCCGCCTGCAAGAGAGATAAGGACGCGTATACTGTTTCGCATGTGTGCGACAATAAGGCGGTTAACATGAATAAATTGCATTCGCAACGTAATAATGAACGTTGGATGTGAGATCCCTGTGATTCTGTACTACGCCTATTGTAAAGCATAAAAAGAGTGGACATCCTGTCTTCAGTGCTACAGGTACAAATCCGAAAAAAAAAACCAAAGGAAATATATATACCTTCGTCTGTTTTAAATTGATATTAATATAATAACATCAAATATTATTTGCATCGATTTTACTTTTCGTTATATGTAGTTTAATTTGTGAATTTCTTTAGTAAAGCTTTTGTACTACAAATACTTTTAGTCCTAATAATTGCACAAGACAGTATAAATACAGGAGTTTTGTAAGTACGAATTAAAAACACTCGACTGTTTTAAGAAAAATACAAAATCTCACATGGTAAATTCAGCACAAATTAAATTTACTGGAAAAAGGTAAAAAAAAAATCGACGCAATTACGGAACAGCTTTTGGAGATTTTTCGTATTTTTAGATAATAATTTCCAGAAGGTGTACGAATAAATATATTCCAATGTTATTAATTAATAATACGAAAAAAAACTTGTAATCATTCATATATATATTTCTTTCAATCGACATTAAATCAATCTTTTAATTTCAATTTTCGTCCGATTAAAAACAGTATTTACTTAATGACTGCAACAACATAATACCGTATGCACGTGCAATGACCTGTCGTATAGAGGCGAGTGTGACGCGACAAGGGCGTTGGCGCAACAACCACTTAACGCTCTCTGCACTCCTAGTACTGAAGGTTCGTTTACTGCACAACCCTTTTTCTAGCACATCTTTGGAAAAATGAACTGGAATAGTTTTGTTTTACTTGCATGTTTCAAATTTCGAATGCATTTTGTTTGCATGATAAGTTAACACCATGATTCTTTGGTTTAGTTGTCATCTCGCACGATTTTTATATGCGAAATATAAAAATTAACTTAAATTTAAATATTTTTAGTAGTCATCTCGCACACAATTTATTTTCTTAAGAAACTTGAAAAAAAAAAAATAATCACAACGTTTCGCAGTCATAAATTGAGCAGTCCATCTGGCGGCTCGTTACAACCACTCCTCTACAGAAGTGTTTCAGAGAGAGATGCCAGAGCTCATTTCCCTGTCTCTTCCTTATCCCTTATCCATAATCCTGTGTAGTCTAACCTGTGACGTTGCTTCTCTTAATAGGCGATGAACCGTCAGATTGCCTGACGACCTTTATATAAAAACCGTATCAAAATATGTTGGTTGGTTTAGTATTTAGCGAAGAAACAGACAGAAGCAGACAGCATTTTTTTTTAAATATTTATAGACATAGAAGACTAGCGACCCGCCCCGGCATCGCAAGAAGAAGAAATTTTCAAAAATCTTTTCTTAGCGTATACTTAAGTATGTTATAAAATAAACCTATGTCCCAAATTTTAGCTTTGTATATAGACTTAGTAGTTTTAGCTGTGCGTTGATACTCAGCTAGGAAAAACGATTTTATAGATTAAAATAATGTAACGATAAATAAATAATAAACAATGATATTGACATAAAGTAAATATTAGTTATTTTTAGTTCGTCATTGGCATACGAGTAAGTTGGGAGTATCTGAGTGATTCACTAACTGTGTTCGTAGGCTGTAGCGTGGGCTCAGATCCGTCCCCTTTTTACATTTAGGGAGATTTTTATTTTTACATTTTCGTACATTGACCTATCTTTTATTAAACCGAATAAATGAATTTAAAAAATATGTAAGGACTCATCTTTATATTTAAAAATCAATGTGTGTACCGATTTTTAAAGACCTTTACCGTTCAGCCTATTTCTATGAAATTTTCAGACTATATTCGGATTAGCCCAGCGGGTTGAACTGTGAAATTTACTAACGCGAGGATAAACAGATTTTTTGTTTTTAATTTTTGGTAATTTCATACAATTTAATGGATAGATAAATTAATAAATATCTCCACACATTCCACACAGCACAATCTAGTTGCACAGTAAGCAACTAGTTCTTGTATTATGGATACCAGACAGTTGATATACTACATAGATTACCTTTTTTTGTAAATACATACATATTATAAATACAAAATATCCATGATCAGGTACAAAGGTAAAATGTTAACACATAAACATTTGCCCCTAGCGGGATTCGAACCCGCGACCGTTTATACTACTTACTTACCGTTTCATACCGTTTTACTGAAATATTTTTCTAAACAAACAAACATATGAATTTTACCTCTTTATAATATTAGTATAGACTAGAATGACGAGTCCCAGCTTCGCCCGGGAGCAATTGGGTGGATTAGTAAGTACGTACTTAATATATTATATGCCCTATATTCATCTGGAATAATGTTGTAAGAATTTTTTCAATAAGCGCAGTGGTTCCGGAGATACTCGTAACTTTTTTTTAGGAGGAGAAATGAGCCGCATATAAAATCCACCCTCTCTCTTTATTTAGTACTAGCTGTTGCAGGCGACTTCGTCCGCGTAACTTTATAAAAGCCTATGTGACTCGCTGATAATGTAGCTTTCTGTAGGGTTAAATAATTTTTAAAATCGTTCCTGTATTTATTGAGTTTATTCATAACAAACAAAAAGACAAATCTTTTCTCTTTATAACGTTAGTATAAATATAATCTATACTATACATAGATTAATAAAACGGATTAATAAAACACTATTTCCTAGCTAAGTTTAACTATAACTCTTTATAATATAAGATTCAATCTCTTTAAATGCATAAAAGAGAAGCCTTGGAAGGAATAAACCGAGTTCTACATATAAATAGTATGGTATTGTGTTAGTTCCGGGTCCGGATGCATCTCGAGCAGTGTCGATCGATCGGCCGTGACCATGGCAACGCGGAATGGAGTGCGTGGGGTCACGGGCGCATTGGAACCTTGTATGTATGCCGCAATAACTACTTTACATATTTCAATAACTAACATTATCTAAAAAAGATAAATTGCAAAATTTAATACACCATAAACCTCTTATTTAGAATATTGCATACGTTTGTATGAGACTACTTAAGAACAGTTATAAACTTCACAAGATATTTGAATGATATCTTCATGTAAGCCCATGTATCAATTTTAAATTTCTTATAAAAAGTGTAAAAAAGATTTTAATAGTTTCTTTTATGGGACACTTATTTTTTCTTATATAAGTAAGAACAATAAAATTATAAATGTGATAAGTTATTCATATAAATCCATGTATCAATTTTTAATTGCTCTACATACATAAATAAGTGTAAAAATTATGTTAATATTTTCTTTGTTATAATCTGCATTACGTAAACGTAGGAGGCACCTACAAATAGCATTTGTAACATTGGCGATTTCTTATCAATGACCTTCATACATGCGCTATCGTGTAAATAAAAAAATAACTACAAACACAATTTTCACATTGCAAAATATGGTACAGCAAGAATTACCTATAAGTACTAAAACATGCATACCTACTTCTTCATAGTATAATAATATAGCGAGCACTAAATATCCAGTACGGTACGGCACGTATTCTGAATGAAGCAGTCGGACGACGTGGTCTCAGGGTTTTTTTAAGTCACTAAAATTAGTTAAATATGTCAAGAAATATTCCTCAAATATTCTTCATAGTTTTACTAACAAAGACTTGTCTCAAAAAGTTTTAAAATTCATTAATATAACAAAAAGAAAGTTATTTAAAAAAAAAACAGATTAGTTAAATTTTAAATTCTTCATCGACCCATTCGCTTTTCGTTTTTGTGTCAAACATAAAAATATAAATGCATAATATGTCTGTGTTTGCTGATCTATCGTGATTAGATCGTATTGCAAGTCTGCTGTAAAAGTATAATCGTTCAAACTCTACGTCATCTTTATTGATAAAAAGAGATAATATTTTAAGAGTATACCTACTCTTAATAGGGGAAGTACATTTTTCATGCCCGTTTAAACAGAGAACACGTGTTCGAAAATTGAAAATATAGGCGGCCATGACCCTTGCTCGGTCACAGAAAAGGGGCATGCGCGGGACGCGAACAGAGAGAAGCTCACTCAAGGCGAAGGACGCCAAGTGAGGTAGAGAGCGGGGGCGGGTGATGCGAATTATAAGTACCTTTCTAAATTTCGGTTATTGTTATCATATCAACAAAGTTTTTCCGACACAGCATTTGCATACTATTCTGTACGGTTATCTCCATCCATACTAATATTATAAATGATAAAGTTTGTATGTTTGGATGTTTGTGTGTTTATATGTTTGTTACTCAAGCCAATAGCTTTTGACAAAACTACGTATGGTTATTTGATATTACCTATAATTGACCGATAATTGATAATAGGAAAAATAGGAATTTTCCTTTGCCACTTAAGCACGAGTACTAATAAACATATTAATCGATGTAAAGAAGAGTTATATTGTAAATTTTCTTAAATGCTGTAAATCGAATTTACACCCTGCATCGACATACTTTTTTTTAAAAGATTGTTGAAAATATAGTTTTTTAGTAAATATGTAATTTCACTTCCCGCACAGAGCATCCCGTTAAGCGCTGCTTTCTGTACCAAATTGTTACTTACATTAGTATGTTTAGTAAAGTATTTACATAGATTTTACGATCATTATTTTATTCCATCATAAATTGATAAGGATCACATATATGAAACTTTGCCATAAATAATTTTAAAATTGTGCTAAAATTTAGATAATCATCACTCAGTAACTTGATATGGCTCATAAAATCGTATTAAGTTAATAGAACAGTTTTTGAGTAGATGAAAATACTATAACTCTTACAGTATAATATCGGCAAGTACACAATTTGTAGAACCAGCGAACTAGTTGTTTGCAATAATAAGTGTACAGTGACGCGCCTCGACCTTAGCCAAGGTTGCGTGTTTCCACTTCCCTGTGTATATAATAATGTGTGCTAGTTAACTGCGTATATATGTACGCTCATTTAATCCGTACAAGTAATAAAACACATTGTAATTAAATCAAATAATATAAACACAAACAACATTATCCAGAGTATTTTCCGGGAAATGTTCTGGGCAACATTGTAGCATTCAATTATGTTTTATTTGCTAATAAGTAAGGAAATAAATGAATATGAAAATGAGTAAAGAGTTGGGACGCTCTAGTGTAAACACGTATGACGCAGTTTCGAGTCCCGAACGAGTCTGCTTCTCGGAACCTTTTTTTAATCTAAAACTAGCGACCGTTTCGTTCGCTTCGTATGGATGGATATACTCTGGGCATTTTTTACAATTTTTCTCTTCATAAGAATCTTCCTCGGACTTTGGAATAATATTTGGAGCCATTCTCGAGTTTTCATTTTTTTAGCGATTCATTTTAGAAATACTTGCTCTAAATATGAACGTCTTTAAAATACGAGTAACCTTTGAAGACTTCTGATACGAATTTCTTTGATCAAAATATTTAAGTTCTGATGTAAGAAATTTACACGTGCCCTTAATCGCATTGAAAATTGATTATGATGTTGAGGTTGCCATAGTAAAAAAAACAATTACATTGACAAGGTTACAACGTGCTCGTGATAGTTGTTGCGTAATTATGTTATAGGGTTTTGTACGTAGGATTACATAATTAATATAGGTATATGTTTTGTTTTTTTATAATTCATTTAATGGTAAGTAAGAATGAAATAACTGTTACTTTTCTTTATGTTAAGGTCGATAGACAGGCTGATGACAGGCTGTCCTCTTGATGGTAGGTGGCTACCGTCGCCTATAACTCAAGCAACGCCACAGGTGCTGCAAGTGTGCTGGGGACTATAGAAGGATTAAGGATAAGGGATTTGGAAGGAATGGGGCAATGGATCTGGCATCGTTTACTCTTCTATAAGGGGTTGGTTACTGCCTCCAGACGGGCTACCCAAATAACTACGAAACCAGATTCAATCCAGAGCTAACTTTACCAAACACCCTAATAGTCATTCAATGGTCTCGTCAAAACAGCTGCAAGTCCTTAAATGCATTGTTCTCTTATCTTTTTACCAATTTAATTTAGATAAAATACCCAAACAAAATGATTACCCATTAGATTGATATTGTCCTTGTATTTAGCAATGTGCTACAATGACACGCAAATATTATTGATTTTTTTTTTGCTATCAGGACAAGTCGCAACATGATAATATTTATATACATAGGTACAGAGTATAGATCGTGTTATAGAATATCATCAGGAAGTAATTTACTCGTTTAGAAGGTTATAATATTATATAGATAACATGTTGAAACTAACAGTTGACATTAGTCGTAACAAGCTAATGGGAGAACAGAATAAACAAACCTAAAATTATTCAATATTTAATTGTTTGAAATTAAAAAAAAAAACTTTTAGCAGTGTGTTAGCAATGTTGAAATGAGTGGAAAATATATTTTCGTTATTTACCACTAGCTGCTGCACGCACTTCGCCCATGTAATTTTTTATAAAATATAGCCTATGTTACTCGATATATTGATTAGAAAAACTGATTTTTGAAGCTAGAGAGAGACTGTCTTAAATTATGAACAAAATGCCAAAATCTACACTTAAGTTACGTCTGGGCTTAGTCAAAACATTTTTATTATACTTAGTTTAAAATACATTTTTTAAGACGCATATCAACTTGAAACTGCATTAATAACTATGTTTATCTTAAATTTAATTGCTTAATTTTAAATAACAAACTTATTTAAATATTAATAGGGTAAAAGAATTGAGAAAGTGTCTCTGAAAAAATAGTAGGGTGTATAGGTCGCGTACACCTGCGCCCGCGCGTTCTCCTGACATTGCCAGATAAGATACGGCTATTATTTTGTTACTGCTATCGGTCCAATGTCACAGTGACCTCAATGACACCAAATAACACGTCATCGGCACACGTCGTACTAACCTTGCACAGTTTTATATTTACTTTATTATTTAATCTAATCTTACATTCGCAAAAAAACACTCTCATCTCCTTAAGGTTTTTTGAAGTGAAAACTTCTTTAGGCGCGTTGGACTTGTTGGAGATGGGAAAAAACCAATGAACTCACGACACTGTTACCGTAACCGACACCTCTGTTTACAATTATAAAAGAACACAGTAATTTCTATTAAAAATAGAAAACGGCCAGTAATATTCCAAAAAGGTCGTCAACATTTTCAGATAGAGGAGCTACTGAGAACTTACTCTTTTTACGAGCAGTGGGTAGTATAATTTTTTAGTAGTAGTTTATAATAATGAATAAAAAACATTATATTTAAAAGTATTTCCTGCACAATAAAATATTTCCTGACGATTCAAAAAATAAACACGTAATTGTTCAAGTTTTCACTTCTGTCGGCTCTCCAGGAATGCCACTGTTTTTTTCTCTCTGATGTTTACACCTTTAGTGTTTTAGTTTTATGGTTTTTTTGTATGGTTTTTTATGGTATTATGGTTTTTTTATAAATATTACATCTATGATCTATGACAGATCTAATATTTTCTAATAAATCTAATGTTTAGGTACCAAGCAAACGATTGTGGATGAGATTTTTAACTGTGTTTCAGTGTTCAATTTTAGTACTTACAAGTAGAGTAATTTGTATTTTCACGCGCAAGTTTAATTCTCTCCATCCTATCCCCTATCTTTATCGCCAAATACGTCAAAAACTGATTGTCCGATAAGTGATCATTTGTAAAAATTGTACTAATATAATATAATATGCATTTAAATATTTCATTTATACTCATAAAATATATATGATTTATAAATCCGGAAGTAGGTATATATCGAAACAGCAAAGACGAAAGAAATTAATATCAACTTGACTACCGCTGCAAGAGGAATTCATTGGTGCAGTCGGTTGCATAACACCATTCTTTAACCTTCATTTTTAACATTGAACTTCATTATCATAACGAGTTTCATTGTAATAAATAAATTTATTACATTTAAAATGAAATAAAACAATTTACTCTTATGCAAATTTTGAGAGTTGATAAAATCGATAGCTTAGAGCACAGATGTGGTATGTGCAAAAAAGTAAATTTTACAATATGTACAGGCATTTTTAATTAACTAGTCCATTTAGTGAAGTTACCACAGTTGTGCTATTAGTTAATTCTAACCAGTACACGGTATGCTTATAGAGTTTGAGCACATCAAAATTTATGTTACAACGCTAGACTGTGTGTGTGTACTTAACTTATTTTTAATGTACCACATCTGTGCTATAGTGTAATCTATATGGAAATCCATTCCCAAAGCATCTTACCGCGCAATTCCATTTTTAGCTACCTAGGGTAATGGTAGTCACCTACCATCAAGTGCATACTTTTTTTTTGCAATACTGTGAATGAGAATAGCACCCCTATTCCCTGATGATGCGGGCAGCCGAGGGCAGCGCCGAAATGCCATTGAAGATGATTGCAGGGAAAGTAGACTGTCCAATAATTACATACTACATGTAATTGTATATATTTTTTAACATTATATTTTAAATCTAATATTATAATATTTTTAAATGCGAAAGATTGTATGTTTGGATTTTTGTTACTAAATCACGCAAAACGACTCAACGAATTTGGATGAAATTTGGCATACATATAGTTTGTTACTTGGATTTACTTTCTATCCTGAAAAAATGTTAGGTTCCTGTGGGATTTGTAAAAAACAAACTATCATATACGAAATCATGGGCATCGTGGGCTAGTACGAGTAAGAATATATTTCAAACCAAACGCTCAATGGTTGATATATTCCTGCAAATAATTTTGTTCAACAGTTCAAATATAGCTGAAGACTAATCTAATCTAAGTATATCATAAAACACTTACCTAAATCTGGAATGGAACTAGATGGTTCCTCGAAGGATGGCGGCTTGTGCAGTCGAGGTGGAGGCGGCGGTGGAGGCGGGGGAGGCGGTCGCATGCACTGGATCACAGAGTGGGTCGCCGTAGAAGCAGGTGCCGTCAGCAGGATCGGTGCACGAAACTCCTTGCAAGGCGGAGCCGGCAACTCTAACCGTCTCATCGGAAGCATCTCCGGCTCGTACCCATTGTCCAACGGTTCGCGTTTCGGTGATAACTTTGGGTAGCACTGCATAGTTCCTTTTTATACTGACCAGTTCGTCTAAGATTTCCCGAGTCCTAAACAACTATTGTTAGTAGCTAACTATATAAACATTACTGTACAAAGTTTTCACACGAGTTGTGGAATTTTTCGAGTGGTGTTTACATTGTCATTTTAAATAGAGAAGTAAAGGTAAGAGGACTAAGCCGGGCTAGCCGGTGTTCGAGCGCGTTTCGTGCGAGTTGCGGCGCGCGCCGCACGACAGCGAGACTCGTCCGCTCGCCGCGGCTAACTTTCTCTTACTGGCGGGCGGTCGTGGACGAACGAAAGTGAATCTGCACAGTTACCCCGCGCGCCCTTCGCTACTCCCGCCCTCAGGTGTCCCTGCACCGCCCGCCCAGCGAGCATCGCCACCGTACACTCCGCTGCAACGCCCATCCGACATCAACTTTAACCTTAACTGTGACCTTTACTCGAGTGCAGTGCACCCCCGACTTTTCAACATTTTATTAATAAATCTCTTAATTTAACAAAAGTTTTCATTTTTATTTTCAATTTTTCGACTAAGGCAGACGCACAGAAGGGCGCCACCGTGAAATAACACCGCGTATGCTGTTGTGTTTTTATGAATGAGTAAAGGATGCCAGAGCCTATTTTCATATTCTTTCCTAATCTATTCATAATCCTAATATTTGGATAAGGGTAGTCCTTTTTTACAGAAGACCACCGTGAAATAACAGTGTGTTGTGTTTCGGTGAGTAAGAGATGCTAAAGCCCATTTTCCTATCCCTTCCTAATCCCTTATCCTTAATACTACTATGGTCAACAGCGCACTTGCAGCACCAAGTGGACCATCAATCTGTCTGACGACTTTAACATAAAAAAGACAGCACAATAATTGGGAAATCGCCTATAGATATAGATCTGCGTAACACCAGAGGGCGCTCCGTCGATCAGCAATATTCCTGTCAGTATTTCGTTCCACTCTCCAAAGTATTTAAATACACAGTATTATTGTTGGGTCTGTCTTGCTTACTTGTGAGCACGGTGGCCTTCCATACCTTAGTTGCATTATCAACAAAGAGTTGCGTCTGAATAATGGATTTGAGTGGCGGATTTTGTAGTCTATATAGGTCTGCCTGATGACACTACATGTCTTCTTACAGTAAACCAACATTTTTAATAGAAATTTTCTCAAAGCTTTTTATTCCTATGGAAATCCACTGGTTTGCCCGCGATACAGATCTTTTCGCTTAAGAACATAGAAAAACTTTACATGAACTAGGTACTGATTTCTATTGGTCATTATTTATTTATATTACTAGCTCAAGGTGGCTACGCTACGGATGCACGTAGATTTTGCTAATATTATATATATAGTTTTTTTTCTAAAATAAAAGTGGCCTTAGTTACTTCTTATAACATCAGCTATCTTCTATTGAAACTCCTGTCAAAATTGTATCCGATATGTCAGTATCGGATATTATCCGAAACAAACAACGGACAAGAATTTTAAATATTGTTTTTTTTTTTTTTGTTATTATATTAGTTATTTTGTCACTACAAACGCACATCACAATTTTATTTATTAGTATAGTAGATTATAATCTAAACCGAAAGAATTTGTAGATTCTAAAAGTGGCTCCATCAGTCTAAATCTATCTCATATAAGGATAAAACGCTTCCGCTAAAATAAATTGTAATGAAAACACATACGCCATAATATCACATATACTTATTGGTTACGAGATCTGGATTCGGTCAATGTTAACAAAGATAAAGATTACCGAGTTATCAGTTGTTCCGTGACAGTGGTGCCTCTACACGAGGTAGGTCTTACTAACTGACCCGAGCACGCTCTGTGATAACAAAACGCTGATTACTATCACAAGATAACACTGCAATATCTATACCGAAAACAATCGTATATGTGCCTAAATTTACAAAAGATAGGTCACGATTATTTCTCAATAAATGCTGTGCGTGATAAGACTTTTTGTAATTATCTTTTTTAAAGTGTCTCGAAATGTTTGCGCAAGATTGTTGTAATTACTATTTCTAAGACTTGAAAAGAATGAGCCGTGCGACAAAAAATCTAATTTTATAAAAACCAATCACACAAACTTTTACGTTTGTTGAGAGGTGGGTGAAATTTCAAATAACCAAAAATTCATTAAAAAAAACTTATTTGACAGCATGAAGTTATGTCTGGCTTCATAGGTAGCACGCAACTTAAAACTTTTGTGGCAATATATTTTTGGAAGTGAAAACTTCTTTAGGCGCGTTGGGCACTTTTAATTTGGGAAAAAAACAGTGTTCTCGAGCCGTAATGCTCTTTGAGCGACACCCTCAGTGACGTCAATAGTTTGTTAAGATGTTAACAGATGGTTTAATTTTCACCTCTGACATCCGCAGCACCGCTCCTACGACTGACAGTTTGTTTTTTATTTTCGTTCTATTCTAGCTTTTATCCGCGACTTTGTCCGCGCCTCGATCTTTATTCGTCATATATATTTTTGTCAAGCGTTGACTTTTTTATTTTTAGAGAATCCTCGGGAACAATACTTTTTTCTGGGTGAAAGCCTACCCTATGTCCTTTTAAACTACGTTTATGAAAACTTCATGGTGATCGATAAAGTATTTTTTAAGATTTGCGATTTTGAACAAACGAACATAAATATTTCTATACATGTTTTACAATTTTTTTCTAGATTTTCATACATTATTTAGACTACATATATGTGTTTTATTCGCTATAAGAATGTAGTATCAAGGTACAGTGATTCGCAGTCGTAATTTGTGCAGCCCGTATGGCGTTAGTAACTACCGAAGACCGTGAATAAACCGTGAAATAACAGCATGTGTGCTGTTAACTTATATCAAAAATGCCCCAGAGGGACACATATTTTGATTTGTTAGTAAATTTTCCTGGACTATAAAGACTTTCAATTGAAATAAAATGAATTAAAGGGTTTCGCATGTATAAAAGTAAAGTGAATCGTTTTCTGAGAAATGATAATATTTTGAAAAGGTTATTTTTAAGTATTAAACATGTGGGGTGTAGGGGATGATTGGGAGGAGGCGGTAAGCCAGGAGCGAGCGAGCAAGCCGACTACTGAGTGCGGGCGGTGCAGCTATAAGGGTGCGTCTGCCCGGGGTCACTGCCATCGACTTACATCTATTTTGGCTACAAGTCTCAATGAACCAAGATTTTGATGCTGTTTTAATTGTTATTATTTTTTGAACAAATTGCCCTTACTAATCTTGCGCTTGCATTGATTTGTGCCAATAAATTAAACCCAAATTTTATTTAATGTTAAGATCGAAAGACTGGCGACGGTCCACTATAACACAAGCTTGTAAGGTAAAAGATTGTAAGGTAAAGCTTGTAAGACTACTGTCGCCTATTACACAAGGTGGTAATAGGCCACAGGTGCTGCAAGTGAGTTGCCGACCATAGTACGATTAAGGATGAGGGATAAGGAAGGTATGGGGTAATTGGCTTTAGCATCTCTTACTCACTCGCCGAAACACAACAGCACAAATGCTGTTATTTCACGGTGGTCTTCTCTAAAGGGGTGGTAGCTGCCTCGAAACGGGCTGTCTAAATGATTGCGAAATAAAGTGTACGCTGTCACTACTTCTCTGGTCCAAATACAGACCAGAGCCAACTTTGAAATGTTCGTTTCCAAAGTTGACCGAGCCGGGAATTGAACCCGGGACCCCTCAGACAGAGCGTTAAGGCAAGCACCCTAATCATTCATCCAACGGGCTCGTTGCCTAGAATGCAGACGTGCAATGACCTTTAAATAAAGGACCTTATCCACTGTTATGTTTGACTGCAAAAAGAGAATATGCGAAGCGAAACTCCTTCATATGCCATTGAACATTTATCGGTAGTTTTAAAGCTTAGTCGATTTGGAAGTGAAAGTTGTCTGCCCGGGAAGGGCACCGGGACACGGCGCGGCTTTGTGGGGTGCAGGCGGTAAGGGTGTCTCTGTGGTAGTACGCATGCGCGTTGGGTGCAATTCCGTGCATGAACCACCCGACAAGCAATCACACCGATGATGCTCCACGTTAACACTAGGAAATATTTACCAAGCATATTGAATATTTTTTATATAGTTTCTACCTAACTCCTTCTAAACCACTCACTTCTAACCCATTTGACTAATGGACAGGGCGATAAACGAAGAAGGTTTGTGTGTAAGTATATATTTTTCAGAAATAAAACCATGCATGCAAAACCGGTTGCCGGTCGCTAGTTTATAATAATAATATGAATGGTTTTTTTTATACACAAGTAATATATTTAAAAAAAATTGCTTTGTCCATTATGAAGCTCCAGTATATATCTAGATATCCATATGGCCTTTCGCAAAGGATGTCCGTTCATACATCTAGGCTAGGCTATATTTATTTTATACTTTATTTTAATGCAGGCTAAAGTTAGTTTATACTATCATGACATATCATGACATAATACCGTTAACTTTTTGTTTCAAGAAATAAGAGACTATCAGATATAAAATCTTTTTAGTCCAGTGCTGCTGCACGACTTTGTTCTGTGTGAGGAATGGAAGGTTTTTAAAATATTTTCATGTAAAGGTCGTTTTTGAAGCATGCACTTTTATACTTAACGTTTTTATATATAAATAAAGAATTTCCAAACTTTCGTTATTTCTCAATACGTACTACCTGTTTAGTTTAATTAATTCTATAAACTCATTATTTCCATCCAATACAAAATATAATAAATGAAATAACGAAAACACGAAAGATGAGAGAGCAATTTAGAGCAATTTATGTTCTCTCCACCGAGTTCCTTTAAACATTGACATAATTAAATTGTTTACCACAGGTATATATACAGTAGGTGATTTAATTTGTATTTAAGTGACCTATGAAAAAAAAGACTTGTTGTAAAAGGTACTATATAAAAAGGGACCTAATAACAGCTTTAGTTTTTGTTTACAATATTCTTCATTTAATTATATATACTATTAAAATACTCTTTCATAATATTTGAAATCGTGTACACTATGAGCGGTCGTATTAATGCTGAGTTAATTGAAAAACATTTTAAAAAATTTAGGAATCTTATGCATTTTCTAAATTTGTTACTTTTTGTCATATCTTAAACTAATCAATAAGAGAAATTGCTGGCTCGTTTACGTGTGTATATTTTGGTTACTAATAAAGTTATTTATTTATATTATTCTAAGCTATAACCTGCGGTATTTTCGGTGTAAATGCATCCTGCACCGCCTGCCGTCGCGTCGCCGACCGCCGTAGTCGTGGTTCCAGCTCGATCAATATATGCAGTGGCGGGTGTCTGCTCCTTAGTCCTTGCCTTCAACATTTAATATAAAAATATGTATATGTACTCACCGATATTCGCTACTTGTAAGTACTTGTATGTAACAAACGTATAAATCAATTTTCATATAGTTCTCAGATTAATCACATACCACTGAAGATCTGCTAGAAGAATTCGCCAATAATTGTTGTAGCAATTATGATAGATAGAATTAAATTCTTGTCTTTCTCTTTATATTGTTCAATAAATTCTTATGATCGTGTGTCACTATCTCATATAATATGGAGACGAAGAATTTCAAAGGCAACATTTTTTTTCTAACATTTTTTAATCTGCAATCAGTCTTCTAGACTATAATCAGATTCGTTGAGCGATTTCATGTCTTTCAGAGAGAGCGGATAAGCGCTCCATCACAGATCTTCTCCATCACAGAATCTGCTTCCTTTTCAGCCTATCAGTTCCTACAGCAATATTAAGCAATTGAACGTCGAGGCTATTTGGGTGTCGTGTTGCACGTCAAAACTGCTGAGCAAAACTGTTTACGTTCAGGGCACTGTCTAGCATACACTCTATGAGTCTGCTCCACAGTGGAGTGAGCTTTTCTAAAGCCAAACTGAACATTTTATATGTTATTGAGAAAGGTTATGGGATTGAGAGTTCTTATCTAGTGAACCATAAAATTTCCCATGCCTCTGACGTACAAATCAACCTAAACTTTGCTTTATTTGCGCTTTACCTTTAAATTTGTTTTATGATAGTTCATAGTAGTTTGACTTTCACTTTTTCTCTGTTGATGAGATGTCTCCTATGACATAAAGACCGTAAATAATGCTAAAAAGCTTCCAGAGAAGCAATAGGAAAGTCAGGAGTCGTCAACCTTATCTAGACTAAGGGCACGTTTTAGAATAATTTACTCCTGAAGGGCGCATGAATGCTTGACACAAATAAAATGTTACACAAGGACAAAACAATGTGTTTATTACATGAGGCATAAAAACTGTATTATCACAGTACACTAATGAAAACTTAATTTACGTTCATAAAAATATTAGAAAATTTAAGAAAAATACTGATTACCATAAAGTATTAATTCTCTATTAGGTCTTAAATCTATACTAATATTATAAAGCTGAAGAGTTTGTTTGTCTGTTTGGTTGAACGCGTTAATCTCAGGAACTACTGGTTTGAATTGAAAAATTCGGTGAGTGAGGTCAAGCTAATTGAAAACAACCCTGGTGCGCGCTATCGACAATGTGTTTGTTTAGTGATGTCACATCACTAAATCAAAAGAATTTTGATGCTTTCATCTGGTTGGTGTGATTAAGTTGATTAAAATTTATAATCAATTCTTTTACTAATCAACAGTTGTGCTCTTTTAACATTTACTTAAATGTAAATTTTTTTAACAAAATATATTAATATTAAATATGAAAATGATAATATAAAATTTAGATCACTACATGTTTACATTAGATACTTACAAACAAATAGCCAAAAGCTTTTCCCTATATATATATATAGGCATATAGGCAGCGTATACCTAAATTAAAACAAACAAAGAAATGGAAAGAAAGAATTCCTTAAAATAATGAACAAGACTTTTTTAAATTGGATAAAATAACCTCTTACGACTAAACTTAAACATAAATATTATAGTTTTTAATACATTAGAAATAATTAGGTCTGTCTATATCTATTATACATAGGTATATTTTTATTTTAGGAAAATATTCTATACTATCTGTTGCACGCGACTTCGTACACGTAACTTTATAAAATACAGCCTATGTTACTCGCTGATGTGTAGCTCTCTATAGGGGAAACATACAAAAATACAAATCTTCTCTCTTTATAATATTAGTATTGAATTGTACACATGCAGTCAATAATTAAATTCAGAAATGAATAGTCTCTTTGTTCAGTATAAAATAGAGTTGTCTTTTTGGGGCTCTGTATATAGTTCATGAGAGATTCGACCTTGTGAGCCTTGAAGACTGCAGCAGTGGAATGCCCTTGCAAGGGTATCTCAATGTCAGCCTTCAGGTGCCAGTCGATGCCCTCGCCAAAGGCCCTCCTCCCCGCGCCTCCGAGCCCACCCCATCCTGCAATTCAACTCTAATAGGTGAGTGAGTACCTATTACAACTGTGTAAATAAACAATTGCGTGTATGCTAACAAACAACTTACAGCGACATATATCATATAATTTTATTGTAACAATGCCATACATTTCCAACAAAAGGTTAAAGTATTAAATATACTTGGTTATACAATTATACTTGCCGAACATAAATAATGTAGAAGTTGTGCGAGCAATAAACAATGTTATCATTGGCCAAGAGGTGCACGGCCCTTCAAGGGCTGCACTTATTTGTAGAGAGTCATATAAATAGCAATACTTATACTTAATGCGTACTTGATATATGAAAGTTAATTTTCTAAAACGAAGATAGCCGTAGATGGTTCGATTACGAGTCGAATTTGCGTCAAAGATTAAAATTATAATAATTGACAGAGTTACTTACCATTTCTCGGCCAATTTTATAACAATTATTTGTTTTTAATTTTATTTTTCTTAAAACCAATTTGATAATTCTTCTAAAAAGTACTACAATTTTATAGGCGATTAGCCTATAAAATTGTAGTACTACAGACCTGTCAATATTACGGACTTATTATAATTACAATTTGCCAATAAATTAAAAAAAATTATAAGTGACAGTCATAATGGCAAAAAATTAAAGACGTTTATGATAACAAAAAACGATAAGAAAAGTCATACGCCCTTCAAAGCCTATATTGGATCTTTTTTTAAATTACTTTCTATAAGTTGACATTCTCAATTTAGCACAGAGCGAACTATGTACTCGTAGTAGTTGAAATAAAAGTAAGTATTGTTATAAAAACTTGTATTTGAAAACACAATGAATATTTTTCTGAAAAAATGTTGGCTATCGCAGCAATCCAGGTGCATATAATTTTTTTATAGTCATGTCATGAAAGGAAAAAAACATAATATGTAAAAACAACCTACAATGAAAGTACCAAAATGTCCTTCGGTCAGCATGTTGGTTTAGCATGTGCCAATGCCACGACGCTGATCTTCCGCGAATACCATATTACAATTTAATACATTAGGATAGATATACCGGATATAATACACAATACATAACTAACAAAAGAATGAGAAATGCAGTCTTAGGAGCATAAATACATAAATATTGACTCTTGTACGTATAGTGAATAAATACAGTGAATAAAATAGGCACAGAAAAATGAAATTATCTTCTTTAACTATGATTTTCTTCACATTATAATGTATCAGACATATATATCTGCAAAATATCTTTATATAAGTTGTACTTCTAAAGGCTTTTTTTATAATTTAAGTTTTACTATTAGATCGGATTCATAAAATTTATAGAAATCGTGAGGGGTGACTATTGGGTACGGTATTCACGAGGGAGGCGAAAGCGGGCGTGTGGGAGGCAGCATGAGCCGAGGCCCAAGTATTTGCTGTCATTGACACTGTTCGAGGACGAACAATCCAAGGTCGCGCACCCGAAAATGCCCTTTTGAGACCTTTCGCCAAACCTTCGCGAAACTTCCCGTAACATCATCAACAATATGATAACAATTATTATTGTTCTCACGATTGATAGCAAACAGAGGTCTCTTGTGATTTATTATCACAAAGCCTACATTTTATGTTCACACTATTTTTTTTATATTAAGGTCAATAGACATACTCGCGGTCCACTTGTTGGTAGGTGGCTATGGCTACAGTAGGGTTAAGGATAAGGGGTTGGAAAGAGAATTTGAAAAGTAAATGGGCTCTGGCTTCCCACACTCACTCACCGAAACACAACAGCACACGTGCCACGTTTTTTACGGTGGTCTTCTGTAAGGGGCTGGTTACTGCCGTCAGACGGGCTACTCAAATGACCGCGAAATGCAGTGTGCCCTGTCACTACTATTTGAAAATTTCAAAAATGAACGCTAAACGCTTACATACTAAAGTTTGAACACATAAATGAGTAATTAAAAACTTTAGCGTTAGAATGCTTTTAAAAATAAATGTTTTTAAACGAATTTTAAGTTAACGCGTTATAAAGTAGTTGGCGTTATTTTTAAAACAGCTGTCAGGTCTAAGCGGCTATAGTTGCCTATAAACACAAGCATCGCAAGGGAGAAATGCAAGTGTGGTGCAAACTTTGATAGGATACCTAAGGATACCTTCCTACCTAAGTATAAGTAGGAAAATATAGGCTCCGATGTATCAATGAAACATGACAACACATGTGAATTTATTTCACAGTGATCTTCTGCAAGGGGCTTCCCCCAGAAGCTGACGATGTCGCAGGCACCAACTAGTGTTATATAAACAGACATCAGCTTGATTGTGTTTCATTAGGAACTCAACTTTCCTAATGAACAAGGTTATTACCAAAAAATAACCTGTAGTATTTTATTTCTATATTAATATTATAAAGAGAGTAGATATGTATGTTTGTAAAAAAGAAACACAAAAACTACTGAAAGGATTTTAAAAATTCTTTCAATTATTTAAAGCTACATTACCAGCGAGTAACCTTGGCTATATTTTATAAAGTTACGCGGACGAGCTAGCCTTAAAAGAAATCAACTCGCTAAATTCTTATTCTCTTGTACTAACTGGTATATGACGTTTGATAAAATTAATGGTAACCTCGTCCTCAACCTTGGCAATGTCACATCACAAAATGAGCACACACGACCTTCAAACAATTTAGTAACGATTGTATTGTGCCGTCATTATGTGACGAGGAAGTGGACCGAACAACATCATCTTTCATAACACAAATTCGTTTCAGTTAAAAATACAGTAGGAAGAGCTGATGAGTCGCCATACTACTTAGTTATTTACACAAGTTAAAAAGTAGTTTAACATATTTTTTTATATTAAGCTCAACAAACAGGCTGACGGTTCACTTGAAGGTAGGTAGCTCTACCTATAATATAAGCAACGTCACAGGTGCTGCAAGTGCGCTGCTGACCAAAGTAAAAGGGTTTAGGAAGGAATAGGGAAATGGGCTCTAACATCACTTACTCACTCACCGAAAAAAAGCAGGACACTTGCTATTATGGTCTTCTGTAAGTGGATGGTTACTGCCGGGCAGTTTTTACCAACACGTCGTCCGCGTGCAAAGTTAAAGAGTAGCCTATATCCGATTGAATCCTCAAGATTTGAATTATTAACATACATAAATGCTTTAGGCTCAAGTTCATTAAGTTAATCAGATGTTTAGGGTGTTTAACCCGCATTTTAGTGATGGTGAACAACAAAATATTATTAAACGGCTGTTTAAATTTTAAACAGCTGTTTAAAAATAACCGTCTGTTCGTGATAGTATTATGTAGTAGTACAGCAATAGTATTATGAAACATATTTTATCCCACTATTACAATAAATCGTACTTAATCGGCACAAATATTTAAAAAAAAATGCTAGTAAATCTTATAACATATCAATGAAAGTGAAACAATCGATGCGACCCTTCGAAGGTCTTTACTCTACAGGTTCAAGGCGCAGCCCATTATTTGCTATATTAATCATTAATTATCAGTTCGAGAGACAACACTTGACCATATACGATTTATGTGCCAATGGTATGATCTTATATTATTTATAATTACTATATAGTTATGTATATGGCTATTAAGTGAAATATATTATACATATAAAATTAATTAATCTTTATAGCAGCAACACCACTGAACGAAATCTGCGGGAATCAACGATCCAGTGAAGATTAAATTCTAGGAGGGATAGGAAAACACTATCTGACCCGGATACAGCTCAGATAGTGTTTGCCTATTTTCAAGAAGTCGGTATCACACACATAAAGTGGCCAGCACGAAGCCCCGACTTACTCGTAAACTCCATTGAGCAGGCATGGGACGAACTGGGACGACGTGTACGTTAGCGGAATCCGCCGCCAATCACGCTACGTGAAATGAAAGAAGCTCTAATAGAGGAATGGCAGAAATATACCGCAGCATCGCGTCAAAAACATAGTAGAAAGTATGCTAAATCGCGTAACAGCAGTATTGCAAAATCAAAAAAATCAAAATATTTATTTAACAATTAGGTTTCCCCAAGAAAATGATCGTTATTATAAATTTAAATTTAAATCCAGGGTTTCGGAAAAAAGCCAAAGTGACGATCCTAAGAAGAAACCCCGAAAGAAACTCAGGATACTATTCTTTTTGTCATCTCTAAAATATAAAATTACAACAATTAAGTAGTAGGTACATTGCGAGCTTGCGGAGGCTACACAAAGTACTAAAATGCGTGAAAACTAATGAAAACATCTGTAACCAATCTACATTTACGAAAATACTGGAAAACTACGCATTTTTATTTATTTTACATTCATTTTTATTTTATTTTTATTTAAGCACATTAAAATGTTCTTTAATTTAGTCTGTATTTCTTAAAGCTAGGTCAGGTACTTTAAAGATTTGAAGATTTTGTAGCGGACCATTTTTCTTTGCGGTATTTAAACAATATTACATTGGGTATTATTGTTTAAATAATAATTCATATATTGTAGCAATTCGTATAACCAAATTATATAATGTATATTATACTATACCTAATTGGTATTTTTAAATGTGTGGAGTTTGTTTGGTAAAAAAATAATTTGCTACTAGCTTATTTGAGGTCAATAGCGAAACTGTATACGAGTGAGGGGCTGCAGTAGTCTGGTGCCCCCTACTGGTATGGGGGTGGAAGGAGGGTTACAGTGCATCGTACGAAAGGGCAACTGCAGATAACGCAGGCAGGGCCCAGACAGTCAACGTCCCGATGCACTCCCGTCTCCTTTCCCCTTCCCCCGCGGGTCCCGCGTCTCACCGCACCCCTCCCGCCTCCAGTCCATCGGGAACCCGTATCCGGCGCGCCATCGCTCTGCACCACGGTTTTTGCGTCCTAGTATCGCTTCCAGCCTCCTTGCTCTTGATGATTCGTTGAACTAATGAAACCGATTACCGAGTCGCATACTTGAGACAATGAGACGGCGGCACATCATATTTAAACTGTGTAACGCTTTTTATTTCTTTCCCCGTACGATTGCATTAAACTTTAAGAGAAAAAAAATCTATTACAAAATTAAATTTTAAAAGGGGAATTTTTAATAGGCAGTAAATATGGTAATAACCTGATTACAAAAACCTATTATTTTTCTCTGTATCTCAGTAACTTTTCTGTTATTTAATAAAATTATGCAAGTCTTTTTTGGAGTAGTTTGGAAGAGTTAAACTAAAAATAATACAAAGGAATAGATTTATACCTATTATTTAATTTAATTAACTGTATAGTGGCTTGTTCCCACCCAATCCACGAATTGGTTCCTAGCAGCTCCTAAAGTAAAATTAAATATTAGTTAAAAATATTAAATAGTTCCCACGGGCTCCAAAAGCGTTTTATCCAAAATCAATTTAATATTCATATTTTTATTAGGTAACTGTTAACACTCTCGCGATCAACATTAACCTGTCTGTGATCTAAATATATATAAAAAACCCTACAACATACAATTTTATTGAGACACTATTACTAATAATTAGCTAAATACATTACCACTTACAGGATTTCATTATGTAAACAGATATGAGGTAAAATTTAAAAATCAAATCAATTCTAAGGGATAAAGTATTGTGTAAAGAGTTAAGGGTATATTATGTGCGTGTGTTTGTAAGTTTTTACAAACTTTTTTTTAGAAAGAATAGCGAAAAATACTGCAATATTTCTAGAATGCAATCTTGTATTTATAAATTTGATATTCATGTATCGCTATATACAAAAATTACAGTACAAAAATGCTACAAAATAAAAATAAAACAATAAGATCGTTTTCCATCTGTTGGTTTCACTAATTTTATATTCTAACTATACTCAGCGTGTTTCTACTTTCTAACCTTTTCTTATAGGTATTGCTTATGTACCGACTAATAAATACCTAAATCCATTCTTTCCTTATAGCAGTTCAGAGTTTAAGAATTAAGGAAATATTTAATGGCTCGGAATTATACGTTTCTGATCGGCGAGATGCGATGTCTACATCCCACTTACACAGCCCTCGCAGAAAAAATGTATTGCTGTTCGTATTTAAAACCTATATTATGTTGATCAATTGAGACACGGGTAAGGTTTGGGAGGTCCGGTTAGAAATTAAAAAGCTAGTGGCATTATAAGGAGAAAAAAAATCTAAACAATAGATGTTGAGATTGAAGCACAATAATAATGTACATGTGCCGCCTAAATAATATATTTCTTGAAGATGAGTCATGAAAAAATGTCCAAAGCGCCATTTCTTGATAATTGACTCAACATCTATATAGTGCAAAAAGAAATTTGCGCATTCAACTAATTCTAACCGTCATTGGAACTGAATATTGACGGTAATAAATCAGAGAAAAAAAATTTTTTTTTCTTTTATCATTCCTGCCAAAAAGGACGCGAGATCGAGATCAATTTCAAGTTGTACTTACACAGGAAAAAAATAATTGGGAACTACTGCACTAATGTAATTAACGATTAACGAGAAAGGTTTTTGTATATAAAATTGCATACGTGCGAAGCCAGGGCGGATAACTAGTGCTTTTAGAATTAAGATAAGATGCTATAATATTGTCCTTAATTTATATAAAACTAGCTGTTGCACGCGACTTCGCCTATGTCACTCGCTGATAAATAATGTAACTTTCTATATGTGAAAGAATTTTCAAAATCGGTCCAGTAGTTTTTGAGTTTATTCATTACAAACATACAAAATACAAATCTTCTCTACAATGACTACAATGACATAGAAAACATCTTATTCCTGTATAACAATTACAAATTACTCTACATTTAGATATAGAAATAGGGACATATTTCGGACGCACCATTCCTGTTAATTAATACTAGATTGTGCTCACGGCTTCGTCCGCATTGAAAAATGAAAATAATAATACATGAGAAAATATCTGACATCTTTATCGCTGTGACGACGCTGGCGCCCCCACATAACGGATTTTAATTCGGTTTTCTCTTATGGAAAGACGGATAAACGAGAAAGGTTTGTGTATATAAAAAAAATTGTATTTCGGTCGAAGCCGGCAGCGGGTCTCTAGTTAGGTTTATAATTAAATAAATATTTTTATTTAATGTTTCTAATAGTTTTGTGTTACAAAGGTTTAGGAAGAGCGACGAATAGGGCGCGAGCGTTAGGAGGCTGCGCGTCGCGTGTCAAGGCCATCGGTTCGACCGTGACCTCTAGCCTCACCTCTCGCCCCACACCGCATCCCCTCTACAGCCTTCCTCCTCTAATTTCACTTAACTTCACAAAATGTTTCAATTTATACATCAAATGCCCGCTAACAGCAATTCCTTTGACGAAACCGTTAACGAAGAACCGTAAAATTAATTTTCAGTGTAAAACGGACAAAGTTCAAAATTAACAAATCCTAAACTTGTAACGTTATTTTATTGTTAAGGAATGCGTTGTTCGAGTCAGCACGTATAAATAAATATATATGTAGAAAATAGGTTGTTTTTCAAAACTGCTGAAAAAATAACCTCATTTTATTTCCCATTGTTAAAATTATGTCCAGACTATATTTCATTAAAAACGATTCAGTAGTTTAGCCACGATAAAGTGATAAATAAAGTTACTTTCGCTTATTTATAATAATATATCCATCGCTGTAAGCTTTTATTTCTAAAGATTATATTAAAAAAAATCATATATTAAGTTTTTTCTATATATCCTACGCTTAGTCTAACCCGATAGCGTTCGATTTATTGAATAATGACTAATACTGTCTTGTTGTTGTATAATATATACCAAAAACATTATTAAAAGAAAGGAATGGGATACCAAAGCTTTGGCTTCAATTAAACATTATTCAGTATTATATAACCTCAATACAATACATGACATGATGGTTTGGTCTAGTAACAAAATGCGTATACAAGTAATACCTATCACCGAAAGCAGAGATGATTTGTTTTCTATTTGAAAAGGAGGCTTTGTTGGAATACGCCTACGCGCGCTATACACGTGCCCTTCTCGCGGTCATATAACGGTGAAGGGCAAACGCTAAATCGATCCTGAAGCAACCCTGAAATACAAGCCCAGGTCAAAGACCTCCTAGGAAATCTTCCAGGGAAACTGACCTTGACCTTTACACGCGCAAGCGCTGTACCTCTTACCCAGTACCCTGACCCTGTTACGAAATGATCTCTCTATATACCACCTAACTGTTATGTAGGAAATACGTAGGATAGCAATACGTTCTGAACATTTTAATTTACCAGAAAACAACCAGCGAAAACCAGTCTCAGGATACTCATAAGAAAGCTAATCTGCGCCATAATAAGTCATACCATGAGCTATAGCTCCGTCCTCCTCACACATAAACCATGGTATGTGAAGACATAATATGTTATGATCAGATACAAAAAACATCTAGGAGAACTAACAATTGAAAATATGGCAGTATTTTTGTATTTATGTAGGTCTGCAGATAGGCCTGAAGTCCATTTAATTAGGTCTATTAGGTAAGACTATTAGTTGGTAACAATCGTCATCTATTAACATAAGCAATAACATAGCAGGTTGGTAACTGACGCCGGACTCGTTGTCAAGTTTGTGACTGCGGAACATACTGTGCCCTAGCATTAGTTAATGTTTTACTTACTTATTGTTTAACTTTACGGAATAAAGGAGGAGTCGCCACGCAAACAATATCTGACAACATATTCTCGAGGTCATTGCTGTTTTTTTAAAAAAGACTGCCCTGTTCTATTTCGTCCTATCTAAGACTCTAAGAAAAACTAGACGCCCTTACTCTTAAAAAGTGCAATATCCAGTGCACTCTACTGCAGTAATCTCCTCATCAGTAAGGCGGAAACAGCTAATTACAATAACTCATTGGCGTATTTTATATGGTTGTCCCCTAAGAAATATTGATATCCTCGGTTCTCACGAGGTCATGCGACACAGTGATGTCAACAAACATCATCTCGGTTATAATCTTAAACTAGATGATTAATATTGGTCAACAGCCACGATCGTTGTCATGCTTTTTGGCTACAATTGTCCTGTATGGGATTTTGGAGCGGTCCCAGCAGAACGTTGCATACACATACTTGTAGTAGACACGGCACCTCGAGATTCAGTAAGGCCATATCGAAGGGCGAGTTGGTGATGGGTGATTCTGACTAACTTAGTTATGTCTATAGAAATATTCATCGTTTTTTCAAACATTATATAATTTATAAAAGAAGCTAAACTACGAGATAAAATAAAACCACTTCTATGCAAATAGAAGACAGAAAAATAAATATAAGTGATTTCGTCGTTCATTGACCAAGATTGCAATTGCGTCTATACTAGTAAATTTCACACAGGTAAACTTAGAGACGAACGGTCAGGCTCTTACAAAAATTAATACACTTTTACAAATGAATAATCTTTAAATTTTTTTAAATTATCAGTCTGATAATCCATTTAATTGTAGATGCCTACAGTCACCAAATGCACAAGATGAAAAAAAAAAACATAAGAGCTACTTAGAAAAAATCAATTGCAACATGATTCTGAAACCAATAAACATTATGATCACTGACGCATATCTCGCTTATTAAGCATCCCATTTTTTGACGATGTGTATTATGAGAGTTTTTAAACGGTTGGTCCGAAAAAACTTTGTTTTGCTAAAAATTTTTTGGGGTATATAAAATAGTTTACTAGTTATTGTCAGACCTACGGAATATACACAAAAAATTTAATAAAAATCGGTCAAGCCATTGTTACTTTTGTTACAAACACTGTGACACCAGAATTTTATATATAAGATTTACAGAATAATATTTAAAAAAGTAAAAACAATTTTTATAAGCACTACAATGATTTGAAGATTTTATAAAGAAAGTCACTCATAAGCACTACAATGATTTGAAGCAAATATAAATCATATATAATTAATTCACTAATTTATCAAATATTCCTATGTTACCTCACATTTGAAGTTACTACATATAACATACGTTTTTAACAAGTAGATTTTATAAAGAAAGTCACTAAAACCATGGACAACCTAATCGCGAACCGTAATCGGAGTCAATACTCTTTAGGGTACATAATGTGTTGTTTAAGAGAAATCGTATATTTTATACACATCGCCTGTTTATCATGAAAGCAAATTACTGTATACTTATTTGAAAACCTTGTCTTTATATTGTCACAAACTTTGCAGAGCATATATTGTATTCTTGGAACTTTGCAGTGACAGCACATGTTTTAAAATAGCTTTATTACATGAAATGTGATCTATGCGGCGATACAAAAATTACTTTTTTATATATAAAAATTCAAATAATAAGTCACTGTATAGGTAAATACGTAGACTATTTATTCGCCCAACGATCACAATTCGACCACCATAAAGGAAAACCACTATAAAAGAAAAGCTCAAAGCCGCAACCAAACAAAAGAAATTTTTTGCATAAACAAATGAGAAAAAGGTATTTAAATGTTTTGTCGTTGCCTACGAGTATCTATACGTATATACTACAATATCTAATATATATATAGATTAAGTAAGGCGTTGGTAACAGCATTAGAACGAATTTCGTCTGAAAATGTGGCCTTGTGTTCATATATAATTCGTATTTATAACCGAACTAGCAATCCGCCCCCGGCTTCCCACGGGTGCAATTTTTTGTGCAAATAATATTTACATTAATGAAAATTGTATTAAAAACACGTTTGATGATTTAGAATAAGTAAGCGGAGAAACAGACAAAATTATATATAGAAGATATAGATGGATATTGGACGTGGTTTACTTGCTTATTGTAACGAATAATCTCTAGGGAATTTCAAAAATAAAGAAGTGCAATCCAAACATGTAATAATGTAGAGAAGATACATTCCAAACAGGAAACAAGTATAAAAGAAATTAAATAGTTAATCCCCAAATAAATATTGAAAATTATCAATTTTTAGTCTTTGAAAAATCATTATATTCTAATGCTAATAATATTATCACAAAAAAAAGGTTTTTTTTTCTTAAAATCAAAAATTTGGCACCATTGGCAAGCGTCAAGTGGCGGGAGTCAACTATCGCTTCAAGGTCATCCGCACCGACACCGATTGAGTAAAAAAGTTAAGATCCGTATCCATTACGCGGATATACATTTTTAACGATCACTACTCCATACTAATCCGTACTAATATTATTAATGCGAAAGTATGTTTGGATGTATGGATGTATGAATGTTTGTAACTCTTTCACGCAAAAACTACCTGCACCGATCAACATGAAATTTTGCATACACGTTGTCTGGGACACCAGAAAGGATATAATGTACCTTTCACCAGCTAGTATTATAAATATGAAAGTCCATCTGCTGTCTTTACCTTTTCATTATGAAATTTTGCATACACGTTGTCGGAGATACGGGAAAGGACATAGGATTTATTCAGACCTTTCATCCAGAAAAAGTACTGTTCTCGACGGATCATCTAAAAAAAATTGTTATGCTGCCGGCCCAAGTGTTATAGCAACAAAAGGTCAAGCGTATTGCTTTATTTATGCTTAGGTATATAAAGTAGATTCGGTTCAATCAAACGCCTTTTCAAGAATCAAACTCTATTTTCCAAAAGATAACAAACATTTATTGTTTCCTCACTTAATCACTTTTCATTATTATTTATAATACTTCATTATACTTATAATTAATATAATACAATCCTTTGTTGTAATTGTTATTCTTTTACATAATCTTCGAATTATATTAAAACACTATATTTTTTTAATATAAAAGTCAAGTTAAAAACTCGCCCCATAATGCAATGCAAATCATCTGTCACAGCCCAAATAAAAACATACCACAGTACAATCATAAGCTGTGGCCTCATTGAAGTCTTGGGTATAGAACTAAATTAAACGATAATCATCATAAATGTAATACAGCACAATGGATTGACCTAACAGGTATATATATTTTTATTTTTCAATACGGGCGAAGTAGCGGTACCAGCTAGTTATCTTATAAATGGAAATATTTTTAGTTTTGAGTAGAATGGCTACTAGGAGGTTAAACGCTTCAAGCCGGTAAATATTGTTCCAGCACTATTTCATCAAAAGCATCACGAACTATCAAGAAAAAAGATGTTGCAAAAGATCCTGGTTTCCGATACCGGGAATCGAACCCGAGCCTCCTGGGTGAGAGCCAGGTATCCTAGCCACTAGACCATATCGGACGTTGTTAACTTCTATGAAGTTTTGCTTCTGATCATTTGCCGTTTGGTTTTCATATTAAATATAAAAGTATTCGTACAAAGTACTTATGCAAAATCACCTGACAAGTCTACATGGGTGGACAACGGAAACTTGTATTGACCATTAGTACATCTCTTGAGGTGGTACACAGACACTATTAATAAAAATAATATAGGTACAATCGGTATTGAATTATTTTTTACTTAAAATAATATAATAATATTATCCGATAATATACCTATTAGATTTTTTTCATAAGACAAAAAAAAAAAACATATGAAAAAGGTGACAACTATTTATTTCAAGGTTTATGTACCTATATGTAATTGTATAATTATGTGGGAAAAATCAAAAGTAAGTATAATGCTAGGTAATAAATTGCCAGGCTCGTCATATTATTATAATCGGCACTGTCAAAGTGGTAAGTGCGAGTACTGAGTAAGTGCCTATAACGAATTATTTTTTCTTCTACCAATAGTTTTTAGTAAAGTAGAATTAACTAGATTTCTTTAGCGCTTGTCGCATCAAATTGTGATTCCTATCCTAGATAACACGGTATAATTTACACTCATATAAATTATTATGTACTGTAAATCATGGATGGTTTAGTATGATCATGTATGATTTTCTGACGTAATGAACATCCAGCGCCATCTCTAACTGTCGTAGCGATACTCATTTGTAAAGCAAAAAGAGTAACGTAGTAGGGTTGATTCGGTAAAATATTTAATAGAGGGCGCTGTTACCTTGTTTTTTTTTTCTCGTGTATTATTCCTTGAGGTTATTCCAATAATATACTTGCCAAAAAGTACTGATCGAAGTGTGGGTACTTCGTTGCTTAAATCGCAATATTATTAGTGTCGCTATCACCGATACATTTTATATAGTTTTGCTTCTAATTGCTTCCGCTCGCGGTTCCCAATGTAGTAGGTATGTATCTATCTACTTATATGGAGAACTATAAAAACATACTTGATACTCAGATACCTACATTGGCAGAAACACTTCTATTCTGTTTTATCACACGCTGTAATTTTGATTTTTTTTCTTCTTCTTAAAGTGCCGCTTTACTACGAAGGTTGGCGACCATCACGGTTATCTTGACCTTGTATTCTATTATATATACATAATATTTGAAATTACAAATCAAAACTGTATGTTCCGTATTAAATTGACTGTTGGATAGCTTCCGCTGTAGGTAATTTTCCTCCAAAGCAAAGGCATCAATAGCTACTACCGACCGGTTGCCGACTTCGCCCGGGTTTGCAATTTTTATATATCCAAACCTTCCCTGATTATCCCTCTATCTTACGTGAAAAGTGAATTAAAATCGATATAGGTTTATATCGATTTTAATTCCCATTCTCGAGTTTTTGAAGCGTAGATACTTACACAAAAACAACTTAACATTTTTATGTAAGTACTTATATAAGATTAGCTACAAATTTAGAATGAAGGAGAATTTTATGTTTACAATACATATATTATATGTAATTTAAACAAAATTCTGTGTGCATTTATTTTCGTCCTCTGCTATGGTGTATTACGTCGGCAATGCGTATGTGCTTATTTCTAACAACACCTTGAAGGTTACATGATTTAATTTTAGCGAGCTAAACGTTTCCATCACATGACTGACATTTTCTGCAAAATAAATTACATACATTTTAATGTGTACCTACGAATTAAATTCTTTATATGGGTAAAACCACAGGAATTAAACGACTAAAAATCAATATATAATTATTCTTTGTAAGGTAAGTGTAGTGTAGAGATATTTCTCTTGCGAACGACACAAGAACCAATGATTTAAATAAAAATATTAAAATTTAAATAATAAATATTAAGTCGGGAGCGTTTATTCGTCTTCGCCTTATCTAACTTAAATTGATCGGTTCAATATATTTATCTATATCTATCAATATCTATTTATTCTGTATCTATGTACAAATTATAAAAAAATCTATCTATCTCTGTCGTTCTTTCCAATATTCTTACCATGTATGTGTGGAAAGATTATACTAGAGTATGCCTTATTTGTAAAAAATGGCTGAAATTTGACTAATCCGGCAAATACATAGAGGCTGTATGGCCTTTTAAACCTTATGGCTATGCCTGATAAATCAGGTGTAACATGCTTATTAGATTACTCTGTAACTGTAACGGAACTGAGAACACATAAGCCCAGAACAATATTTAAAAAAAAAAACTAATTCCTTCCACGATTCAATCTCGACATGTATATACTCGTATATGTTTGAATCAATGCTCATCTACAGTGCTCGTATGCAAAATTCATATTGAGATACCCTTTTCAATATTAAAATAAATTTTCACATAGACATGTATCAACTATAATTTTTTTTTGTAACTTATGTTTCTTTTTTTCAGCTGAACCATTGAACTAGGTCCTTATATATAGGTACTAGTGATGTAGAGTGTAGGCGGTTGATGCTGCAGGGGAGGCGAACGTTAACCCTTCCTGCAGTTCATTCGCCGTCTGGCCTCACCCTTGCAACCCACCCACGCTCGCCCTCAGTCGACCCGAGTGCACGCTTGCCATACTGCAACCCAACACTTTTTACGTCTACCTACAATTACCTACACAATATTGTAAACACACTACACATAGGTTACATTTACAAGTACTCCTCCTTTACCTAGGAACAATGTAAAGAGGAATAATTATTCCCATTTACGATTCGAGATCATTTTTATGCTCTTTTCTTGAGAAAACATATAATATTATATCACTTCGGTAACTCTTTTTGATCAAACAAATCAATAAAACGATGACAAACCATTTGCTCGTAGGTATCTATAGTTTGTAACATTTTAAAAGTAACGAAAACACTTCATCATGATGCTATAAACGAAACAAAAGATTGGTTGATTTCCTACCTGAACTGAATGATCCTTATTATATTATTATTATAATCTCCTCAATATTGGTAGTTCTTATAAGACTAAGAATAAATTTATTAGAAATTAGAAACAAAGAACACGAACCCCTGTCACAAACCAGCTCCAACTTAGCATAATGCAGGTTGAAGGAACCTGCACTGGTCTTCCGTTCGAGCCGATATAATCTTCTTATGCTTTGTAAATTACTAGCGACCCTTTACCGCTTTGCTGGGGATGTAATTTTTTTATACACACAAACCTTTCTCGCTTATCCCATTTTCCATTAGTGAAAACAGTATCAAAATTCTTTGGGTGGTTTAGAAGTAGTTAGCGGAGAAACAGACTGACGCCGGACAGTTTCGGCGACTTGATTGTAAAAAATTGTTTTTTTTTTTTTCTATTTACTTAAAACTGTAATTATTTTATTATAAGTATATATTAATAATAGTACCACATAAAGCTGCTAGCAAAATTGAAACTAAAAATCTTAATATGAACTTAAATGTTAAATTAGAACCATCAATGTTTATAGAACCTATACAACCGCAATACCTGAAGGAGAGTTGGCAGAAGCATTTTAAGTTTTAACTAAGTTTAGTTTGGACAAGAAAATTATTGAACTCCTTTTCACAAGAAGCGGTGTATTTTCTTATGTATCTACATAATGAAAAGTATAATGTAAAAGTCAAGTTTCTGAGAAAAAAAAAAGTATATATCTTTAAAAAAGTCGAAGGTTTTTATAAATAAAGGCAGCCTTGTTCCACTGACGGTGGATCCAGGCTGCCTCTTGGAAAATTATGGGTAAGGCCTACATCCAGCAGTGGACGTCCTACGGCTGAGATGATAGGGATATGAATTTATCTTTTTTTATCCATCGCGGTTTGCTATCGTAACAATAAGGAATTTTTCTTTTTTTCGGACATAATACACGAATTATTTCTTCTTTATTCTGAGGATACGTTAGCTTTTTAAAAATTTAATTTGTTTGTTTTGGTGACAAACAAATTCTATGATTGTCCTTATTGATCCTTGACCTGACTACAATCCTGTAAGAAAGTTCGCGTACTTATGGAGATTTTTTTTCAAGAAAGTTGAGTTAAGGAGTCTTAGTATTTTCTCTTAGTACTATTTATATATAATTTTATATATATAAACCCAAGTCTAAAATACTTACTAAGGGCCTCTTACATCAACTACAAGTAAATTGTTGATTAGTTACATTTAGAAATAATTTTATGTTTTATTAAATTATGCACTCGGTTTACTGCATCCTTCGATAGGCGAATTTTTTTATTATTTTCTTTTTAATGTTTGGGACTTTTACCGTACAACAAACAAAGGTATATCAGCTCCATCATCCCCGGTGACCGGTGACTTTAAATTTCGGTTAGCTTACTTGACACTAATCAGAGATGGTGAAAGAGGCCCTACTAAAGACTCCTATTAAACTTTCCTGAAAAAGTACGCGAACTTACCACGGGACTGCAGTCAGGTCTAGTTCAAAAACTACTGGTAAATCTTGAATCCAAGCCGAAGATGTAAAAAAAATCCGAAGGAACAGATACAGACCGCAAACATTAGAAGTGTTGCTAGACTTGTGGTAATTATAATTATACCTACCTTTATAATAAAGGTGGAAACAAACTATCGGTCGCAGCTGACAGGTATCTGGATACCTGTCAGCCGCGACAAAATACACTAAGCTGTACAAACTATCGGACGTAAGTCGCGAACGTGACTTTGTACCGTCCTTGAGCGTTCGGACGTCCGATAGAAATCTGACGCATTAGATGTGGACGACCGTGCACATTATTTCAGCCGTGGCTGTCGTTTGATAATTCATTAATAACTTACATTACCTACTATGAAACATATTTTCTTGCAAAATCCAAAGATGGTTCTTATAAAGAGAAATATTGCTGTAAAAATCGCAATAAAACCCCGTTTTTCTATTTCCCATCCAAAGTTCCTAGCATGTTTCTAGCTAAAAGCTGACAATTACATATATTATATATCAGCTGTCACAGTTAAAAAGCTTTACAGTGATGGTCACGTCCATTGCGTCCAATAGCCTTAGAAGTTGTCTGTTGAGTCATTTCAAAGTTAAAACGCGATAGTTACCTAATGAAAAATTATTAATATATAAATTTTTTATCTGTCCATGTACGGAAAATTCCAAAATAATACAAATACATACAATATAAATATTACGTTTGCATATTATGTGTTCTTTAATATTTGGTAATTTATGGTATCCATCTGGCAACAGTGGCATGGCAACACTGAGACTTTGTTCTTTTCTTTCTTTTTGGCTTGCATGCATATGTGTCAACTCAATGAAAAGTGTCAATCATCAATACCAAAAGGATTTTTGTAGAATAGTTGTATATGTTTGTGCTCAAAATTATATAAAATATGCCTAAAAACAAGGGAAAAGGTGGTAAAAACAGAAGGAGGGGAAAAAACGAGAACGAAACAGAAAAACGTGAGTTAGTCTTCAAAGAAGATGGCCAAGAATACGCCCAAGTCACAAAAATGTTGGGTAATGGCCGCTTGGAGGCCATGTGCTTTGATGGCATAAAACGTCTATGTCATATTCGAGGGAAATTAAGAAAAAAGGTTTGGATTAATCAGGGAGACATTATACTCATTGGTTTACGTGATTACCAAGACGCCAAGGCTGATGTCATCCTTAAGTACACCCCCGATGAAGCGAGAAATCTGAAGACGTATGGTGAATTCCCAGAGACAGTACGCATCAATGAGACTGTGGTGTATGCTGTAGATGGATTGGATGAAGATATTGAATTTGGTGATGAAGTAAGTTCAGAGGATGAAGCTGATGCTGTGGATGCTATATAAAATTTAGCGTTATTTACATTAAGTCTGTAAATTTATGTTACTGTTACAAATAAAACATTTCACTTTGTAACTTCAGTATGCCTAAGTTGTGGTCCTCATTTCATTCATCTCGTTTATCTAGTATTTTAATTCATCTGTTGCTATAAAGTAACATATAGCATTACTTTCTTTGAAACATCTCAGAAAATATTTTTATAACATTCCTTGTAGCCGTCATAGGTAAAACATATTGTGTAATCTTTTACTATTGAAATATTAAGGAATGTACATAAGTTGTAACACTAAAATGATTCTTTTGATTTGTTACTACCTTAATTACTTTAAATGAGCAGTATGTTTATAAAATATATTTTATTGATATTTAAAAAAAATTGTAGTCACAATTGTTTGGTTCATATTTATAAGAAGTTGAGGATTTAGAAGCGATTTTAACTATCTACTTTTAAACCGTTATTTCAGCTAACTTGCTACATTGTAAGTGATTCAAATTTATCATTACATTGATTTAGCCTGTAGTGAAGAAAGTCCATTTTATTTTCATCACTTATTTATAATTTAAGAAATTCATCACATTATGTATTTGAAAAATTACATGTAAAGAAAACGTGTTGCACCACAGGAAATCAATCTTTAAATACATCTCAATATTTGTTGATCAATTATAGAAATAAATAATTGTTTTAATGACATCAAATAAGTCTTTAACTCAATTGACTTTGATCTAGTTATAATTTTGTACCATTTGTCCTGTAAAATATGAATTCATAAGTGTATCCTGTAGTGAATTATCACAATAGTGCATGCATTGATTGATCAATCGTAATATACATAATTTGTCACCATCTAATCCAAGGAACCTACAATAAAGATTCAATATTCAGGTTTACTAATTTTAATAGAAAAAAATTAAATTTACTTTCTGGCATTGTCATAATGCTCTACGTAATAATTTTGACTATTCCATTGTTATATGTTAGTGATCTCTATCTATTAGATATTTGCGCTACTAATAACACAATATTCGTAGTCACTGATGGCCCGCTCATTAATTAATTTTGTTATAGCCAAAACATATAGATAAGAAAACTAATTAACATGTAATAAATGTATATATTACGAAACAAATAAAAATTTAAAATATCAACTTTATTTCCTTTACAATTAAATATATTAACCGAATAGGTGATTATAGAATAGTCTGGTATGATTATGTTACCTACGTATTAGTAATAGAAGTATATAAATATTTATTTGAAAAAAAAATATGAATTCTCTAATAACTGGAATCTACCCCAATTTTAAAAATCATTGAAATCACTGTTTCGAGCTAGTAGTCAAGTTAGAAATACAGTCTGTGGTCGAATGAATATATTTCTCTATGGTTTGAGATCAGTTTGGCGGGGTGATTGTTTTTGCTTGCGATATTGGGGTTATTACCAGGTCTTTAGATTTTTCGGGAGATTATTTAATTTATTTCTAAATAAATATCTTTTATTACCTATATCTTTACACACACAGGTAAGTTTTGTGGTAATCTGTATCAATATTTTATAGCACTATTTTATGTAATATTTCTAAATTTAATTGACTAATTCTCTAATTAAAATAAATCATTAGTTATTGTAACCACTGTGAACTAAAATAAATGTATTACAAAAATCGTATGAATTATTTACTTCATATTACTTACCCGTGCATTGTAACAATACAAAATAGTTAAATAAACAAATTTTAATTATCTTTTCTCATAAAAGCTATTCTTTTTAAATGTATTTGAGAAAAATCAACTAACTTCTTTTGTCTATACTAATAGGTATTATAAAGAGAAAAGATTTGTACCTAAGTTTGTAATGAATAAACTCAAAACCTATAAGACCGATTTTGAAAATTTTTCACTTATAGAAAGCTATTTTTTTTATGTTAAGGTCAACAGACAGGCTGACGGTCCACTTGATGGTAGGCGACTACCGTCGCCTATAACACAAGCAACGCCATAAGTGCTACAAGTGCGCTGCCTACCATAGAAGGATAAGGGATAGGGAAATGGGCTCTGGCATCCCTTACTCACCGAAACACAACAGCATGTATTTCACTGTGGTATTCTGTAAGGTGGTGGTTACTGCCGCCAGACGGGCTGCCCAAATGACTGCGACTACTTTTCCAATCCACCACCACTACTTTTCAAATCCGGGCCAGTCAATTTTGAAAATTACATTAATATTTCCAAAGTTGACCCCGCCGGGAATCCAACCTAGGGGCCCTGAGACGTTAGGCAAGCACCCTTGTCACTCATCCAACGAGCTCGTCAAAAAGATGTTTTGTAATAAAGAAAGAAGTTTTGTATGTCGGTAATGATTAAAAATAGAACGAAACAACACTACAGTATTGCCACTTTTTAATTTCTACACTTTTTTGACAGTGTACTTAGGTACTGTTTTGACATTGAATTAAATTTAATAGCTAATATTTTTGGTTTTACCTACTTCTGCGTAAAAACAGTTTTCCGAATCGGTGGTATATTAAATACTTCTACAAAATACTTGTAAAAGTTAAAATAAATAGAGAAAAAAAGAATCGCAGAATGTATTCTTAGAGTTGGTCACACTGCTACAAATCGCCATATTGAATTTGTTGTGTTTCTTTAAAAACATTGTGAGCACGTGGATTATTAATTTTTTGTAAAATACACTACAAAATTTCATAGTTTCATCTATTGACGGAATATATTAACAAGTAGTAGTTTTTGTTTTGAAAGGAGTAAAAAATTTTGTGTAGCTTTCCATGTAAGTAGACTTTTTATAGTATGCCGGTGACGTTCCGCATTTAGGTAGGATCATGGGATTTATTCATAGGTCGCGATGCTATATACACAGTCAGTGAAACATATTTTTATCACTATAAAATGTAACATACATTCTATTTTGGCATTATTAATATGAAATGATGAGGTAAATTAAATTGCGTAACCTGTCTTTTTATTCGTCTTTTGCTTACGTGTTGGCCGTATCGCCTGTGAAGGTTTCGCTTCGAAAAGTTCTAAACCACGCCGCTCGTGACCCTCGCGGTATGATGTATTTATTTTATTTAGCTATCTAATAGTTTATTGTATCAGTGTTTACATGCATTTAGGCACTTTTTAAAAATAAAACTCGCATTTTAAATATCAACACTAGCGACTTAATATTCAATAAGGGATATTTAATACGTGGTTGAAAATATTTTTATTTCAATATTTATTTCTTTGGAAAAGTCTGTAAAGATAAACAAAGATTATGAAAGTATGGCGAGCATTGTATGGTATCGTAAATAAATTTAAATTTAGGTCACTACTTTTATCTTAATGTTATCAAAGTATTTGGCACACGTATTTCAGTGGCTATCATAATAGATTCTAAATTTCCTACTTTTTTATACCTATGTTTGTGTATGTTACATAAACTAACCTAAAAAATATTTGTGTAGCAATATTTTTTAACCTAACATTTGCCCAAAACTTAACAATTAATTGAAACATTAAATTCATTAACTTTTGAAAGTAATAAAAAAGTGTTTAACTAAAATATTTTTGGAATAAAATTCACTTAGTCAGTCACCTTTATTGTGACCTACCTATAAATGTGGTTTTTTATTGGTTTTAGTTACATTAAAAGTGGATTTTAAAAATGGCACCTTGTCGACAATTGCTTGTATGGTCTGTACCATCCATAGCAGTACTTTTAGGTATTTATTATTTTCGAAAAAAGAGGGAATACGCCAAATCTGACCCTGGAGGAAGAGAGAAAATTAAAAGTTTGCAAGAAGAATTCGCCGATGCTTTAAACGCTGGGGCAGAGGCCATGAAGACTTCTCCTCTCGGTAAAGTAGACCGTTCTATTATTAAATCATCTCCTATTGACATTGTACCCAGCGGCAATGGCTCACTGAAGTCTTCTCCATTGGAACTAACCGATGAAGAGGTAGATTTAGAAATTGAAAAAATAATTAGAAATAAATCTCTGGAAAAGGAAAAACGTTTATCACTCAGTGTTGATAGACAGAACTCTATAATGGGTTCATTAAAAAAAGAGACTGCTCAAGACTTCCAAACATGCAAATCTGAAAGTGCTTTTAACAATAATGAAATTAGTCTTTGTTCCTATAAACAAAATATTGAAGACACTGACATAGAAGAGTCAAAGGAAACAATTCTGCAGAGTGTTGACAAAGAGCCTACTGAAACTAGTACAAAACATGCTGATGAGCAATGCAATGCAGATCAATACAGTGTAGAATGTGGGATCGAAGAGAGTACAGAGGATCACAATGAGCAAATAAAGTTACAAAATAGTAATGAAGCTGATAACATCAGTAGTAGTAATAGTAACAGTTTTTCTGCAACACACAGCAGACATATTTCAGAAAGGGATTCAGCAAATCACAGCCCTGTTGACCCGATGCTAGTGAGCCCCGCCATGTGTCATTTCTCAGACAATCACAGCGAGGTAATAACAATTGACTAACTGTAAAGTATTGTCTTATTTTTTATTATATCTGTATACTGGAGGTAATTATCCTAAGTCCATTTTTAAATAAAATGACTTATGATGCGATTGGAATAACCATTTTATGCTCTATTGCAAAGAAAAGAAAAAGTCACACTTTTGATTACATGTTACAAGCCCATATATTGACATGCTTACACTCAGATGTTTATAGTGTACTGAATAATTTGCTAAATGTGATTGCGGAGAGTTTGCTTCCGATATACAGATATATGCATTGACATTGATATAATAATAATAATAATAATAAATATCTTTACACATTCCACACAGCACCATCTAGTTCCACACTAAGCCACTAATGCTTTTATTATGGATACCAGACAGTTGATATACTACAGAGATTACTTTTTTTTGTAAATACATACTTATTATAAATACAAACATCCATGACTCAGGTACAAAGGTGAATGTTAACACATAAACATTTGCCCCTAGCAGGATTCGAACTCACAACTATTTGGTTAATAGCTAGGGTTACTAGCCACTAGACTAAAAGTGTCATCATTATATTATACATTAGCATTAATTTCAAAATTGATAGCTTAGCTTCTTTGCCATGCCTATGCCCCTTAGCTTAAACATTATAATGGTGCCTCTAATATTCATATCACAGGGAGTTTAATCAAATTATATAAAACTAGCTGGTGCCCGCGACTTCGTCCGCGTTGAACGATGAAAGGTACCCTATGTCCTTTCTGGTGTCCCAGAAAATGTGTATGCAAAATTTCATGGTGATCAGTTCAGTAGTTTTTGCGTGAAAAAGTTACAAACATCCATACATCCAAACATACTTTCGCATTTATAATATTAGTATGGATTGTATTAATTATATTATTCTCATAATTTTTTGTAAGTATAAAAAGGGTTCAAATTTTTATTGTATGATAAACATACAATCAGAAATATACTAAATTATTTCATATACTAACATAACTTTCAATTTTTTTAAATTTTATAAAGAGATTGAACATTTGTTATTCTTTATGTTTTTTAGAGGAATCATCAAGGTTGACTTACACATTATGGTATTAGTTAAATGTTGTTTAAATTTGTTCTGAATACATTAAACATGGGCAATCTAATCTAAATAAACCTAATTTCACATCAAGATAGATCAGTATAGAAAATTTTAAAGAAAATAATGTCGGCTTCTCCAATCTCTTATAAAAAAGTCGCTATTCACCTCTGTTCTTTTGCCCCCAACCAAGCAACAGATTTTGATATGGCTTTTTTTCAACAAACTCAAAAAAAAGATATGTGCTTATTTTATCATAAATGGAGTTAGAAGTAAATACCATATTTAATTACTTTATTTTATGACAACCATATATTTGGACATGACTATTAGGTCTTAGCTAATGGACTCTTCAGTCAATTGTTTATCTATTGTTAACTGATATGATAGATAACTAAATATTGGAATTGCATTTATTAGTTAAATACAATATTTCCTTTTAGATCATTTTAGAAACTTCATTCCTTTTAGAAACGTCATTCAATTTTTTCACCTTCGTAATCACTTTGAATGTTCTATTGTGTGTAAATCGCTCATTATAATTATTTATTTATTATTAATATTTTTTGTTATAGAGCCTTGTTTTCATACAATTAATTGTATTTTAGGGTTCAAGTGACAGTGGAAAGGGATGCTCTGAAGCAGCCAGTCCCCCACCTGCCAATATGATTCCCGTTGAATCAAGCCTTAGAATACATCAGTTTGTGATTCCACAAGCCCTAGTTGGTCTTTTAATAGGTAAACATGGATCGTTCGTAATGCAAATCAAGGCAAAGACTGGTGCAAGTGTATTTGTCAGGAGACATCCAGACTCTGTGAAGCACAAGATTTGTGCTGTCGAAGGTAACATAATTGTTATAAAAAGCACTTTCTGTTTTAAGACCATTGATGAGCTAAAATATTATTTAAATCTTTCAGGTAGTCAAGGTGAAATTGAATCAGCATTAGAAATGATAAAAGAGAAGTTCCCCGAGAAACGGTTTCCCAACTTCTCCATGAAGGAGATCAGCGCAGAACTATATCAAAAGCTTATACCACTCGTACCGGAATTTCTTCAAGTAAGTTCTCAACATAACTTCAATAAAGATAATTAACATTCTAAAAATAAATGGGATATGAACTCCACATTAATTATATTCACTGTAATTAGATGAAAACAAAAAATGATCTGTATAGTAGGTAAACAACTTTTTATTTTAATTATCCCTACCTACACTAATTCAAGAATGCTTTATTAGTATATTTTTTTTGTATTTTCACCATTAATGTTTTCTACAAAGCTTTAATTTTTGTTTATATTGGGCATTAGCTCTCAATATAAATTTTAGTTTATTTATAACCATACTTAACTCAATTTTTCTTTTCTTAAGCTTGCTTGATAAAGTTTAAACTTTTATGCATTAATGGCAAACTATTTGTTCGGTTACTTTTTATTGACATTACTGCAGATTTAATAAATTTATAAGTGCTGTTAATTAATGTTTTTTTTAAAAAAAACGTATATTTTCTATATCTGAAAATTAATGTTCCCAGGGCAATATTAAATTATACATCTGAATGGACTCCATTCAGATTCATAGAAGAATAATTTCACTTTATGGGAAAAAAATTGCCAAACTTCCCTTTTAATTTTAATTTTCAGAAATTAAAAGATTTATAAATTAAAATATTGATAAAGATGTTAAAATGCCCACACACTTGTATGGTCACTATAGTTTTATTTTTTTAACAAAAGAGTGAGGTGGCGGAACCTACACCATTGTTCTTGTCTCAAATTGTATATTCAAATTACAAGTAATTGTAATATGATAACATTTATTTTAATCTTATAAAGCGCCCTAGCTAGCTAGTGAGGTGAAGTGAATAGAATATTTCGCCACAGAGAGAATGGTCTAGCATTAGATTGACGTTGTCATTGTGACAGTTACAGCTAGTGGAGTCGGTGAACAACGACACGATAATGACGTGCCTGGTGAGCGCCGGCCACTTCTTCCTCCAACAGCCGTTGCACCCCACTTTCCCGTCGCTGCACGCCCTGCACCGTCTCATGGCCGCCACATATCAGAATCCGGACGTTCCGTCGCTGCCTCGCCCCGTCAAAGGTACATTTCACCTTTCACATTTGCATTCTAGGTCAATGCTACCGTCTCTTAATTCAACTTCACTCAAATTCGATTCCATTTTAATATGTATGTCATTTTTTAAACGTTTCGTTCTGTCTTAAAACTAGTTTTGTCTCGAGGTTTTTTTTTTTTTTTCAATGCATTATGTCACACGCGTAGATTTCGTAATTTACAATTTCTTACTTTAACAGTTTGAGGCTGCAAGCAAAATGAATGATTTAAAATCATTCACTTTGTTTATTTTAGACTGTCTCTTTTTAGTTTCATACATAAATAAATTTAATAAATTATAATTTATTAAATAACCTAACATTATTCACTGAAATGCAAATGAACTTCCCTAAATTGATCAAATATTTAAAATTCAAATTCTCCAATTCTGATCTAATGGGAATCCAACTTAACCTCTATTCATGGAAACGAGCTTATAGGGAGAAGAAACGTTTGACTGTGATTGGTGGAGATAACCGACGATGTGAGTGTACACAGTACATGTACTTCTATACATGTTCACTCTTTTCGAACTGTCGTGGAGAACGCTATTTTATATCTGTTACTGTTTTTTTTTTGTGTTTAAAGTTTTGTTATAAATGTTGGAGGTGACAGCAGTGATACATCGGATAGTGAATAGAGTAAACCAATATTGTTGATATAATTGTACATTAATTAATGTGTATTTTTCATTTTATGATTATATCATTAACAAAAGTGTAGGGTTGTGGTAGGTACGTAGGTATTACTATAATATTTTATTATACTCTCAAGATTCAAAAGTATTGATTAATTGCTTTCATTTTGACGTTATTTTATTCAAATAATAATATAAATAATGTAGTTGTGAATTTATGGTCTGACGAATTGATGTTGCTGATTGGACTGTGTTGATAGGATTAAATTGTATTATTGGATATTTCTTTGACTTGTACCTATAATGTAATTAATTGAATTGACTTATTATTTTTTTATTTTTTTTTCTAAATTTTTAACAGAGACAACATGTAACATATTATTATAGCTGTAGATACCAGTAATTGGTACGCAAATGTAAACGTGTTTTTATAACTAATGTATGTGACTTGGTAAATTTTGATGTGCTGTTGGTATCTCGATTAAATAAAATAAAATAAAATAAAATTATAGTTTACAAAGCTAAAAGCAACGTAATATGAACGTTCACCTATTATTGCAAACGCCTACTCAAGATGTGTCTTTTGTCTTTTGTTGTCCTTGTCTTTTGTATGGAATTGAGTGAAGGAGAAAGCGCTCTATTAGCTCGCTTCTGTGAATAAGGTTTAGTAAGAAACTGACATATCAACCCCTTACATAGTGCAAAAACCAATTATTATTTTTTTATTAAAACATATTATATATGTTTGACACTACGTTTTAGTGAAAAATTTTTAAAGATATGACAAAAAAAAAAACTAGATTTTTTGGAAACAATCGCTACATATAAATGTTTTTGCATGTACAGAATTTCGTGAATTGGAAAATAGGTCCTCTTTTTACACTAAATTGCATTTATAATCTTTTGTCTCATAACACTGTTAATAAATTTCATAGCTTTTTTGGGTACATAAGATTATAATGTGTAACACTTAATGCATTCTTGTTCACTACACTAATTCTGCTAGTTGTTTCAAATTTATAAATTCATGATACTTAAATTCTTTCACATTGTAAGGTTGTTTCTTAACCTTTTGCCCTCTTTTTGATGTCTTGGATATTTCTTTTGATCATGCTTTTTTGAATATGTTTATCCTATCGGATGGATGGAAACTGTGTCGCAAAATGATGAATGCGATTTTGCATGAATGAGACTTTGTTGGTTCAAAAGAAAAATGTTACAAGCAAAACCTAATATACTATATTAAATCTATTTTAGCTGTTGATTTTATTTTTAATTTTGTAGTAAAGTGAAATAACAAAAACAATTAAAGTATGTTACTGGTGACAAAATATTTAAAAAATTTTAAGTAGTTTATTACAAATACCTAATATAAATGTTTTTTTATGTTTATGCAGACATTAAATCCTAACTGTTCTTCAAACATGAGACATGCCAAAATCTAATTTAAAGTGATGCCATATTTTTCTTGTAGAAGAGTATACAACTGTTGGAATAGCATACAGTTATGAGCTTTTGGCTATTCGTAATGATAGCTATGCATCAAAAAACTGGTTAAACTACCTTGTAGGTGTTAAGACGGCGATTCTAATGGTGTACATAACTAATTTTCGACATAAGCGCACTTATTTGGTTTTTGCATTAAGGGGACGATATTCGGAATCTAACCTATTACTTACGAATCTGACCTACTCCGCCTAAACGAAAAGTATGATGACAACAGAGGGCTCCATCTGCGCGGCTCCCACCGAAAACAACTGGTATCGCGCGCAAGTGTTGTCCACGTCCGAAGAGAGCGACACGTCCGTGGTGAAGTTGGTCGACTTCGGCGGATACCTCACCGTCGGCAACGATCAGCTCAAGCAGATTCGCTCAGACTTCATGACGCTGCCCTTCCAAGCCACTGAGGCCTTTCTCGCCTTCGTCAAACCCGCCAAAAACGGTATTTCTACTTTACATACCAACAATACTATACTTTCACGTTCCAAACTGTGTTCCAGAGAACAGAGAAGTTCTGTAAAGTTACCATACAAAAAATCTAAACATAAATCTAAGAAACTATCAATCTAATTTGAAGAATTATCGTTGCATTAAAGTAAAATTTAAACAATGAATCCACCTCTGTGGATTAATTCCTCTGAATTTAATTTTTAAGTGTGTATTCAACACTGTATATAGCTTAGACATAGATTAAACAAGTAATTTGTACAAAGAAACAATGTCTGATATTGTAATTTGGATTGATTATACTTTATAGGCCTACTTAAGTTCGACGGCATGATTCTGGTTACTGATTATCTTATCCATCTGGAAATCGTGGGTTGTAAAAATAAATGTAATAAATTATATTAGATATGTTTACGTCAGATTATTATTCATTGTCTGGTTGTTATAATTTTTAAAGGCAAATACTGAGTGGAATTGTTACTGAAAAACCAGAGCAACTACAGCAAACAATAATATTTTAACTAGAAATTCCGTTTCCTATCTCGATACTTTTCACTATTGTATTGCTAAGGCCCCTTCCCTCGTCCCGTTACTCAATTCAATGCCAAAGTTGGATAAAGTACGTGTTACAAACTGACTGGTCGGTGTGGACACTTGTGTTTTGGCCTTCCACTCTGAGGCGAAAGCTTTAAGGGGTTAGAAAATCCTGTACTTTAATTACGAGGGTTATTCCTAAGTCCTACGAGAATGTGCTCAGTCAGTCGGTGCATTTGGTCAAACGTGTGACAGAGACGGAGTGGAGCGGCGAGGCGCTGCGCATAATGGCGGGACTGACGGCGGGCCAACTGTTGCACGCGCAAGTCGCCGGCTACGACGAGGCCGGCGTGCCCCTCGTCAATCTCTACCTCACCTTACAACCGCAGGTATTTCACAATCGTAAATACATAAATTATAAATACGCTGCCAACTTTGACAGGATAAATGATGAGGAATGTATTCTAACACTCGCTAATCTAGTTACTGTTGTTTTGTGAATGGTTGCAGCAAGTGATATTCCTGAACCGGGAACTCGTGGAGCGCGGGCTGGCCGAGTGGGATGTCCCGGCGGACTCGTGAGCACCGTCACGCCTCACACCGTCGGTCGTATGTATACTTCTGTCGCTACCTACCAGCTCCAACCCGGACTAGGGTTAGACTAATACAGAGCCGTCTCCTGTTACTTTTAAATGTACTCGTAGTCTTTATATTGGGTATACATGTAACACTATATTGTCCTTGTCAAACCCAAATGCGCTACGTGCAAAAAGTATAATTATTCTTTTTTTTTGAGACAGTTTTCGTGAAATATTTTAAACATGAAGGTTTATTTAAAAATATGTTTTATTTGATAATTTAAAGTCGTTTGTTATATTAAAATTATTTGTCTTTTAAACATGAAAATTTATTATTTTTATAATAGAGTAAATTTTGCACATAACACGATTCTAGTTGTTGCATATTTTGATTTGACAACGACTACATTCTCGTTATCGATAAAAATTGTATTACTTGAATATAAGCCACGTTCGGACTCTGTGGAATGGAACTTAGGAGTAGTAGTGTCGCTATGAGATTTTTAGGATACGACAACAATGACCTAGTGTCATTAGAAATGCAAAAGCAATAATTAATCTTTTAGTACCGTTACTGCTGCGAGATTTTATGTCAGTCAAGATAAACTATTGAATAGAAGTATATTTGTATTATTTCTATATGTGTAATTAGGATTATCTAATTGCAAAGTTGTGCTTGTGTATGTCTTTTAGGGAAACAATAAGGTAAAACGTTCGTTTTGTATAAATAACGAATTCCTTAGATTACTGTCGCATTTAGCGTCAGCTCACACCGAGAGGTGGCGCGGCGCTTTTTTTTTTTTATGGTAGCAATGCAATATAGCAATTGGGAAAATTTTTATTAGCAAGAGTGAATTTTTTTTTAAAACATATTAAAAAAATTAAAAAGTTACAAGCTTTCAAAGTGAGCGCGTGACAGACGAGCGCTCAAAACACGCGTGACGTCACCAGTCGGCCGTCTCATAGTTGCATTGAATAATTCTAAAAGCGCTGTAGTCGACCTGCTTACAGCAATATGCTAAGGGTAATAAAATGAAAAATATATTCATTGTTTGCGGCGCAAAAGAGTAAGCAGTTCAGTGATACGCAGAGCGACGTCACGACATGCATCAACTGCATATGGCGTCGCGTCTCGGTGTGAGCTGACACTTAAACATACTTGCCATGCCACGATGAAAATGTTTTTATTAATAGGTTAATTTCCAAGTTTAAATTTTGTTTACTTTACAAGTTTAAGTTATAAAATTTCGGTTCTTATTTTAACAAAATAAAACAGCGCTTAATTGCGTGCAAGCAATTCGCAGTGAAGTTTATAATACTATCGTTTACATACTATATAAAGATAATTTTATTATATCATTTTGTCTGTGAAACCAGTATGCAATGACAAACAGTCACTGATACTAATGGGACTTTAAGATTTTTTTATATACGCATACCTGCTATTGTTTCACAATTGATGAAATCAACCTTCTGACGAACCCATTTCTTTTTTGGTTTTCTTTTTTTTAATTCACGTTATTTTTCTATTTAAAGTAGTCTTTGAAAACTTATTTCGTGTCGTATTTAACTACAATTAGATAGGAGTTTTCTTTTTTGTGCAAATGATGTTAAATGGTTATTGACATATTCTTGAGCCATTGTATTATCGATTTGTGTGTTCCATTCTACTGGGTCTGTATCGAGTGTATAAGTAGAAAATTAAAAACAGTAGGATTCTGCCAATAAAGTTGTACCTTAGGGTATCGCTGGCGCCATCTATGCATAATATTTAAACTTACTGTACGGTACTTATTCACGTAGGCTTCCCCACACACGAGGCATAATAACAAAATACAAATATGCTTAAGTGAAATGAATATCTCAAATTTATTGTTTTCCACACAAACACACACTTTGTAATTACAGTTTAAGGTTTACGTTTTATTTATGTCAAAATTAAGTAGTGTTTTAAAAAATTTCAGGATGCTCATTATAAATATAACGGCACTGCCATCTGTTAATTTTTTTTTTTATTACCGATTTTGTATTTTCTTACTTCGGTGTTTTTTTTTTAAATATTTTATAACTGAGTTATAAATATATCAAGCATTTTTTTTAATACGTTTACAAACACTGCCAAATGAGTTTTTATGCGTTCTACCCTCAACACGTGACGGAATTTCAGTCGACGGTAGATGATGCGAAATGCAAAGAATTCCGCCTTATAATATGTGCCTTTTGTAACTGACTTCAAGTAAGAAATGACTGTGTAATTGACTTGACGTTATACGATGTCTTATTTTGCAATTAACTTGACAATGTAATGCATCAATTAAACAAGAAAAATATGGGAGAAAGATATTTAGGCCCCAATTGATGACTTGTTGACACTTACTTAGATAAGTGTTACGTGACAGTTTTATTAAGACTGTTAACATTAAAAAAATCATTATCAAGTAAATAGTTCTCTAAATGTGAATTCGAACGCTAATTTAACTCAGTAGATCGCATTTATTCGGTTTTTCTTTTCTATTTCAGTATTCAGAATTTGAGTCATAAAATGATGATTTTAATACACCGTCCAATTGGCATGATCATACCGATTGGACAATAGAATTGATTGTGTATTAAAGTAAATTTTTCAAAATAGCCTCCGCTCAATGTTTCTCTTGCTCGTAAATATGTTTACTTAATAAATCGCTTCACGAGAGAATTGTATATCCTTTTGAATTTTGACTACGAAAGAAACAGACATATAATATCTTTGTCGATCTCTCAAAACTAAATTGTCTTAAATAACATTTAACATTTAGGTAGTGTGCAATTTTTATTGATACAAACCGATAATATAATAAATGATTTATTAAAAATGTTATACAGTTGTATAAAAAATATGGTGATAATAATAATGTGTATATAAAGAGCGATGATTGTACTTATGTATGAGATAACGTCTGTCTCAGATCTCATTGTTACTCTTAAACGTATTCTTGTAATGTTCGTTCAAGGGCAGCCAAAATTTTAACTAAAGCTCTGGAAACTAATTCTAAAAATTTGTTACTAACTCGCACTTTGTTGTTGTACACATAGAAAACAGTTACTTAACGCATATATTTTATATTTTTGATTTCTAATAAGTAATGGACTAGATATCTATTTCATAATTTACGTGTTCAATTCAAAAACGATTCTTGTTTAAAGTAACATTTTTTTGGTTTTGATGAAGTTTCCATGGCGAATATGGTTTTCCACAATCCTATTGCTGATATTGAAGTTTAAATCTTGTGCTACCGCAACGTTACAAGGTTTATTTTTAATAATATACGCTCAAAAGCCGCATCGATTCGCGCTAATTAAATTTACCAACACATTTGCCCGTAACTTATTCAGATGGCAATGAAACTTAAGTTTAATGATATGTTTCAAGTTATGGTGAACATTGAGCAATATCAATACTTATAATGAGCAAACGAATATCCTGACTTTTGTTTAGAGTTTAATAGTGTACATAATAGATAGAAAAAAGTATGTAGTTTAAAAATGCTATTGTTGGAAATAATGTGGTTGTTTTAGTTAGTGTAACTCGATTTAATGTATGCGTATTGTGTATTGATTTTGATTGGATCTTGGAAAGCTCTGAACGTCAAGTCGGCTGACTAAGCTCTTTAATAGATGTAATAATATTGAGATACCAAGCCAGTGTTTTATTTACGAAATTTTGCGTGTTTTTGAATAGTTTGTTTGTATGGTTACGACGATATGTTCAGTGAACAGTTCCAATTACAAGAACATCTGGCTCTTAGTTTTTGCATTTCGTTATTTTTTCCTACTGTACATAATTATACAAACTAATATTATACTTGCGGTTAAAACAATAAATTATCGTTTAAAAATAACCTGTTGTTTTCTTATATCCCTACAATACTTTTCGAATAGGAAGTCACTTGAGACTAAAAATGTCAATTTACATTGTAAATGTAATATATATTTTGTTTTGTCTTATATATTATCAAATAAATGGTGTATTTACATTTGACATTTCGAAAGCTTCCTAAATGACTTCTTATTTGAAAACGACTTTATTGAAAAAGTATTATTCTAGAATACCACTGCTGGCTATACAAATGAAATACATTCAGAGAGGATGTTGATTTTGAATAATATGATTATTACATTTGATTTGATAGTATTTTATTTTTATTTGGAGGCAGACAAACTAAATTCGAATATGATTTCGAGACCATAAAGACCGCACCATTACATAAGAACTGACAAATCGAAATAATATTGCCAATTTTCAAATCACAGTTATGAGATCCAAATGTATATTGTAATGTATGGGGGTATTTGGTAAAGAGTAGGTATAGGTTAAAAAGCAACTTGTAAATGTTCAGTCTTTAAATAAAGTCATAACCGTCAAGTCTACTTGTGCATTATTTATTACCAAACACTACAACTGGCGACGAGGATGGGATTCGAACCCACGCGTGCACGCTAAAAGTGCTAAAATGCTAAAAGTGTTGTGATGTTTGTTTTTCAATCACGCAAAAAACGGCTGAACGGGTTTGAATGAAATTTAAAAATAGGTGGATCAATTTACAATTAAAAACAACGGAAATAATGCAAAACATCTTTATTTTCTTATAATTAAACCAAGATAAATATAAAAATTATTACGCATCATTGAATATTTCATTTTAAATTCATTATCCCAGTCCGCTTATTAACTATAAAAATATTTCAACATTTAATAAAGTGTCGCTACAGTACACAACAATAACATTATAACATGAAATAAAACTCAAGTCATACACATAAATACCATGTTCGTTTGTTCGATAGATTGTTTAGAAACATTTTAATATACACATCAATTAAAAAAATTGTCGTCAATATTATGTCATATTATTATATCCCACTTGGGATAAGTCATTTATATCAGAAAAATCAAATCATTATTTAGCTTTATTCAATTCAAATTATTCCATTAAATAAATCAATCACTGGAGTCAATCCAAGTCATGCAAAAACCTTTTACTTAATTCAAAAAACACCAAGTAATCCATTTTGAGCTTATCTTTAGTGTTTCTCTATCACAATATGTGCTAAAACGGTTGATCACTCGCGCAAAATTAACTAAAGTACGTTGTCCCAACAACGCTTAGCTCCATACATCGGCCGAATATTTCTTCATCGACTCCATCTTCTTGACAAACTGAATGGCTTCCGCTTCGCTGCGACCTCCCTTCTCCTGCACAGCCTTCAGCAGAATGTTCCTCACGTCTACCGCCATGTTCTTAGCGTCCCTGTACACAAAAAAAAAAAATTGTACTGTAATCCTAATATCATAAATGCACAATTTTGTATGGATGCTTGCTACTCTTTCACATAAAAACTACGTAATATATGTACTAGAATTGCTTATCAAAGGGAGAATTGCTAGAATTGAAATCTTAGGAGATACAAATTGAATTTGATTCTCCCGCAATAACGTTTTTATTGTAATGTAAAGTTACCCGCAAATGTAGAAGTGTCCGTTCTTGTTGCCCACGTAGTCCCACAGCTGGTCCAAGTCTTGCTCCAAGAGATGCGTCACGTACACCTTTTCCTTCTGGTCGCGGGAGAAAGCCACGCGCAGCTTCACGTCTCCATTCTTCTCGTACTCCTCCAGTTCCTGCATAAGACAGAGATAAGGCAATGCGGCACCAGGGACTATTTTCAGCCTCCTGGGATGCACTAGCACTTGTGATTATAAAATCAAAGACATTTTGGTGAACAAGAAAAAAATAGTAGCCGAGTGTTACCTCCTGATAGATGTAGTCCTGGTCGCGATGGCGGCATCCGAAGTAGAGCACGTTGTCGCCGACGGGGCGGCCCTGCGCTCTGGCGGCGGCGCGCTCCTGCAGGAAGCCGCGGAAGGGAGCCAGCCCCGTGCCCGGGCCCACCATGACGACGGGCGTGCCCGTCTGCATGGGCAGCCGGAACTGCGACTTGCGGATGTAGACGGGCACGCGCGGCGGCTCTTTGCCCGCCTCTGGCTTGTGGTCCGCCAGCCACGTGGTGGTGACGCCGCGGTTCACGCGACCCGTCGCCGTCGTGTACTTCACCACCACGGCCGTCACGTGCACCGTCTCCGGGTGCGCCTGTCGGTCATTTCATTTCATTTAACTCACATCCACCTAATATTAGATAATAACAATCTTAGGTAATAAAATCGTAAACGCTTTTTTTTATCGTAGTCGTTTTTTTTTTTATACAATATCTACAACTGAAATCAAACACTACATAATTCAATTTTGTAGAAAAATTTTTAGCATTGAGATGTTAAAATTCCTGACGTTTAACGTTGTTAAATATTAGCATTGGTATATTCTTTTATTTACAACTAGTGGCCCGCTCCCGGTTTCGCCCGGGATACATTTTTTTTATATACACAAACCTTCCTTGTTTATCCCTCTTTCCGTAATGTTGAATGATTTTGGAGTCCGAAGAATGTATACTTTAAAAAATCATAGAACCTTATTTAAAGATTCTTTGCATTCTTTACAAATTCTATACTTATTTTATTACAATTATACTTTTACATGACATGATTATCATGACATTTTACAATACGATAACATGAAGTTAAATTGTTTCCTCATTCAAGCAATTTTTCGTAGTTCGGTAGTATAAAATGAGCAAAATACTTGACGGAAGCAAAAATCGCATTACAAAGACCAAAACGAATTTAATATCACTTTTGAGTAAGGCATTTAGACCCCATTCTCTTATCCTTACGAGCTACTTTTCTTTAACCCATAAGGGCTTAACAACAAATGAATTGGAATCTATTTGTCTATAGCTTTTGCTCATATAAAAAAATCCTATTCAAAATCAATTTAAAACATTAAGTTTTTTTTTGCATAGAAATTTTTTTATTAGATTTAATCAAAGGTAAACAACTCCTCGAGAGTTTTTGCCACAGGACAAATATATTACGAAATACACAATTATCGACGTTTAGAAAATTATTTGTGTTCATAATTTTTTTAGTAGAAAATAGCCTTGAAAATAAATTTATATTATCAACGTTGACTAGAATTGTGATATGAACTGCGTACCACAAATTGTCGAACGACGAGTAACGAATTCAACCTTGAAGTGGATTGGCTCTGAATATTACCTTCCTATTTAGATTAAACTTATTATTTCAAGAACATATTAATCGTATCCGTTACGATATCGTATTTTGATAATTTAATCTACACTACTTTTAATTTGTATCATATTTACGTTCGTATGTTAATTAACGTTCGGACACTAAGACAAGGACTAACCTCAGATTGAACACAATTTCTAACAAAATGAACCCAAAAACTAACAAATTTTTGTGTCTCGGAGATATTGTGAAAAATATGATTTTTAATAAGCTTAAAAACATATGTAGATATTGTTGAAAATTTTACTACTGCGACGAGAAAAAAGAATAAAGGACAAAAAGAATGACTACGAAATTTTTTCTTAACTTAAATGTTTAAGTTTTTAACTTTAAAAAAATCCAATGAAAATCTATTAAAACAAAACAATATAATATGTCTCTCCATTGTTGAACATTAGTGAAAATAATAACTATAAACTAAGTTTAGAAACACATTTTTGTAGCTTTATTCTTCAAGAAAAGTGCAAGGTTGCATGAACTTGTATTTTAAAAAAAAAGAATAAACTAAAAAAAGTACCTTAGGACTTGAGGATATAGAGTAGAATCTCGGTTGTAGACGCGGTAACAGTTCACAGAGATGATCCAATGGCGGTTTACAAGACTTGATATCTTCTAAAATGTGTACGATGTTTCTGCACGCATCAACAATAAACGAATGGTACAAGGCCTTGCCTTCTTGCGAATTTGTTGCCATCAATAGAAGTTTGTTTTTGTCCTGTAAATAGATACATTAATATTGTATAATTCTTTTTCCTCTCATAAATTGTAACGCATTGCTCTTTGATGAATTGCTTGTGTTGCTGGAACTCAATGCTATCTCATATCAGATAACACAAACTGCTAACCTGCTCTCGATTAAATCATAATACAAACCATAGAGGAGTAGCAAAGGGATACAATTTGTTTATGACTGCATAGTCCAAATTTACTATTATTTACGAATCAAAATGCCTAAAAAGTAAAACAACTGAATTGTAGAACATCTAAAAATTAAAATAACTACTTATCAGATTGGCTAGAAGGTAAATGGCTACCCTTGTAGCCATATACCTTCTAGCCAATCTGCCCATTTTTCCTTCTTATTGTATATATATGACGAGTATAGTCACGCAGTTTGGGTAAAGTTAACAAGGGCAGTCAACTAAAAAGCGCATCATAACACATTTTTAGTTATAGTTATAACACAAATAAATTGAGTTTAAGTGCTACCTGTTTACAGTCTGAAAGGGGTTATAATGTTATAAAAATATTTATAAAAATATAAGGAAATTAATAAATGAATATTCACATTCAGGTGACACTGACATTGTGTTATATCAATAAGATACGTGTATCAAGTGGCCTGTAATTATTAGATTAATATATATTTGATAGTATCAGAGATTTGTATTTAAACATTTTGCTTCTACGGTGTTTTTTAATTAAGGCAATTTTAATTAGTATTTAGGCATACATATGGTGCAATTAGCCCAAAAAACAGCCTAACCTCAAAATCCAAAGTAAAAGTATCATTCCAGTTCCAAATTGTTCTATACAGTCCACACTGTATACACCATTTTTAGCGTCGGGTTTGGGGGTCGGGGTGAGAAGTTGGTTTTTATCAGTATTTCTGAAATATTTCGAAAACTGCGGTTTAGCGCAAAAGTGCCAAGGACAAAAATAATCTACATTCAATTGCGTACAAAAATGGTCTATAGCATAATCTTGCAGTTCCTTGTGATAATGTCATATTTAAAAAAAAAAATTAATAAAAGGAACAATTGCTAACTCTGGAACCGTTCTCTTTAGCAAGATTATGCTGTTCGCAATTCAATGAAGATTATTTTTGTCCTTGGCAAACCCCTCTCCCAAACCCGACGCTAAAAATAGTGTAACTTTTTACCAAACAATATGTGGACTGTATAGAACAATTTGGAGCTGGAATGATACTTTTACTTTGGATGTTGAGGTCTCGGTCTAATTGCACCATAATAATAAGTAGGTATTTTGAAAATTAGACAATTTGCTTCATAGACGTTCTGAATGTTCTGATCATTATAATTTAGATCCAGTACAATCGGAAAATCGAATGACGGTTGGAAACTTCACTGAAGGCCTCAGTTAATTACAAAGGAGGGGTTACAAATTTTCGTAAAAGACTCCAATAAAGAGCGCATTTCTTCTACAAATCTTTGAGTCGTCAAACTACTACGTTAGATTTTATGAAGCCTTCTAAATCAAAATAATTCTAAGTTTTTTTTTTATTTAAATTATTATTTTCTTTAGCTTCCGGCCCCAATTAATAATAATTTAATTTATAGGTATTGATATGCGAAATTATACCCCGACTTACGAGAATTCGACTTCGTGGTTATCGCTCAGTCCCATTTATCGCGTAAGATCGGGGTATTAGCGATTTCAATCAGATATTGAAACATGTGATAGATTAGTGTTTGTAATTCTTTTTCCTTTAATGATAGTGCAAACTCAGAAGTGAGATAAATAAATAAAATTGGCATTTACAGTAACAAAAAACTATAGAGGTTTAACAAATTGATAAACTTTGCTATATTTCTATAAGAGGTAGCAAACCTATCTGCAGTGTTGAGGAGTGTGAGTGCACATTCGCAAAAGATAATATTCTGAATAATAATCCAAATTATTACACTCATGTTACAAATGAAAACCATCAGTCTGTCAATGACCCGATTTTGTTAAGAAAGCCAAATCATTTTTTACCTATTGTACTAAAAAAAAGAACCATTTACGAAATTTTACTATATTAATTATAATTACTGGTTAATAATTTATATAGAAGATTTTTTGTAGTGGCAGTAACCACCTCTACACAAAAGAATTGAAATAACAGGAAATGTGCTTCGGAGCCCATTTGCAATTCTTTCTGCCTAATCTCACTATGATAGGCAGCAGACTTGACGCACTTGTGCCTTTGCTTGTATTATAGGCGACGGTAGCCACCTACCATCAAGTGGACGGTCACCCTAACTTAAAAAAAATAAACAATTCTTACACGATAAAAAATGAAGAAATTTGATTACCTGCTCATCAGAACAGTACTCGGCGAGTTCCCTCAGGATGTGTGTTCTGGGCAAAGCAGTGATCTCGACGTAGTGGGACAACGCCGTGCGATATGAAGTGGGACAAGGGAACGGATGCTTCTTACTGCTCTCCTGGTCAGTGTTGATCAAGGAAAAGATTTCATCCAAATTGCATTCCGTCAGGACACCCAACTTCTCCACTAAACTTGTGTCATTTATCGGATAAATGGCAACATGATCACCTGGAAATATTTTTCTTTATGATATTTATGATTAGAGGTTAGTAGACTACTGTGCACTTGACGAAAATGACTACTGTCGCCTACGAGCACAGAATGACACCAAAAAGAGATGCATGGGCTATGCTGACCTTGGCTGGTATTTAATAAGGACATCATTTAAATGTCATTCTTATATTATATTATACCTATAAGTGTTTCAATTTTTATTGAAAATCTATAGAGTCATATCAAAAGAGATACAACTCTATAAGAAGTTGTAGCACTAGCGTCCAAGCAGAAGTATAGCAAACATTAACAAAGACACTGAAAATATTTTTTTAACTAAACAAATAAAACTTTGAATCAATAAAAATATAAACTCTAGTGTGCGTCCATTCTATACGATCTAATCCAACCGAAACCGTTCCACTTGCGGACCAAGAGGCGCGGACAGGGTTTTCATCCCTTTGTGGTTGATGTTCCTCGGTCACGTACGAAGCGTTACAGTTCCACCTTCCTTGTCCGAACTGCTAGGGAGTGGAACTCACTGCCTGTGTCTGTGTTTCTTGTAAATGTACTAGTAAAGGATCCAAAGAGAAGTCGTCCTTCACCCATCTGCTTACTAGACAATAAGTATATTTTATCAATTGTTCTATGAGGAAATAAATCGCGATTGTGTTGCCTATTAAAATTTGCTCATGTCCATCATGATATTCCATTTTAACAATTGGTAAAAGAATTTTTTAAATCAGATGAGCAGTTTCAAATATTACCTCATATATACACATACATAGTTTATCTATTTATAATATTAGTACCATATACAAATATTACCTGCTTCATAACGCATTCTAGACTCAGAAATATCTAATTCCACATGAAGACATGATCGGTCACCCTCTTTGTGCAATTCTTTGTTCACTACTATTTGTGCTAGGAAAGGATTTTTAGCATCATAGGGTCTGAAAAGAAAGTATTTATTAACTAACAAACAAACAAAGAATATGTCTATAGTAAAATAGTATTAGTTAAATAAGAATTTTACTTGTAATTATAATTTTGTATTATAAAAGATTAATTATAATATCAAAATAACATCAAAGATTTCTATTTACTATTCTGTGCTATTATTTCTATTAGGTGGTTGAAAATGCTTACTTAAAATTAAATACACATAATGTATTTTTTTTTTTTTTTTTTTTTATATATATATATATTTTGCAATCGGTCTAATCGACCATGAGCAAATGTGTTAAAAGTTTGTGGCAGGTAGAGATGTGCCCCATCAGACACACCACATTAAGTATTAAGATGCCCATTACAGTCCATCTAGTTGTAGGATTTTACGCCTCTTGAGTCTGCTTATGCAGTCATTTATAGTTAACTGACAAGCCAGCTGGTTCGGGTGTCTTTCCAATCTGCATTTATATTTTTCAGAGCTTGCCTTTATCTCCTCCTTCACTGTTGGCATACCAAGGTATTCGTGAACTTCCGAGTTTTTCACAAACCACGGTGCGTTGGATATCTGTTTCAGGATATTGTTCTGAACTCTCTGTATTATCGAAATGTTTGAGTTACAGGCAGAACCCCAAAGCTGAATTCCATATGTCCAAATTGGTTGTAGAACAGTTTTGTAGATTAATATCTTGTTCTCTATAGATAGTTTGGAGTTTCTGCCCAATAACCAATACAATTCCTTGTATCTTATATTGATCTCATTCCGTTTTGTATCAACATGTTTTCTCCAAGTGAGTCGCCTATCAAGACGCATCCCCAGATACTTTACGGAGTCACTGCATGGGAGCTGGCTCTCTCCCAGTTTTACAGATGGACATGTGTCATGTCTTAAAGCAAACGTAATCTGGACAGACTTCGAAGCACTAGCACGCATTCGCCATTTCTCGAGCCACTTGTTGATTTCATCGAGGCTATGTTGTAGGAGCATTGAGGCATATTTTGGGCATCTGTTTGGTGCCAATATCGCGGTGTCATCTGCATAGGTAGCCACGGTTATTCCGGGGGTCTGTGGCAGATCTACTGTAAATATAGTGTATAACACTGGTCCAAGTACAGAGCCCTGGGGAACACCAGCCAGAATGTCATGGAATCGTGATGTGGCATCATCCTCCCTTACCCGGAAAATTCTATCTTTAAGGTAGGACTCCAGCACAGGGTAGAATGTGTGGGGTATGTACTTCTTGATTTTAAAGAGAAGTCCTTTGTGCTAGACTCTATCGAATGCTTGCTGTATATCAATAAAAGCTGCTGCACAATAATTCTTTTCCTCCAACGATTTTCTGATAACTTTGCATATTCTGTGTATCTGCTCTATTGAACCATGCTTTGGCCTAAATCCAAATTGATGATCAGGTATTACAGAACCTTCACTAACAGCACATAACAGCCGCTGCAGAAGGATCTTTTCAAAGATCTTAGATAAGACTGGCAGCAAACTGATAGGTCTGTAAGATTCTATCTCGTACGGTGGCTTTCCTGGTTTGTTGATCATAATAACTTCCGAGACTTTCCACAGAAGTGGATAATAGCCCACTGTAATTATGCGATTAAAGATAGTAGTGAGATACACTACTATCTTTAATCTTTCACTAGGTGCTTCGAAAATTCGTTTGCCTTTTCTTGAGCTGTCCGAGCCCATTCATTTCTAGATGTTCGGATGGGTGGTTTTGGATTTATAGGTTTGTTAGTACCTTTACATACTTTCCAGAGTGAGTAGTTTGTGAGACTGGTGCCGGTCAGTGATTGTAATTGTGCCTCGGTTGTGATGCTGTCTACTTCCCTGAGAACAGATTTTAATTCTCGTGCAGCTTTATTTAAGGCTTTTTTGTCATCTGGATGGCGGCTATTATGCCATACTCTTCGTAATCTTCGCTTTTCCAAAATAAGCTGTCTTATTTCTTGAGGGACGGATTTGTGTCTATGAGTTTTCACTTTTGATTCTGGGGTACTTATCCAGCAAGCGTCTTGTACCGTTTGTGTGAACTTGTAGACAGCTTCGTCCAGATCATCGCTTACTTTCATGCGTGTGTTCAGATCCAGAGAATATTCAATTATGTTACGAAACTTAGCCCAATTTGTTTGACGATTGTGCAGCTTTGGCCTTTCTTCTTTATAAATGACTGACGTGCTCATAGTTAGGATAACTGGGATGTGATTAGATGTTCCATCCAAACAAGACTCTATCTTATAGAAAAGTCGTGACAATCCTGATAATATATAAAAATCAAGGACATCTGGTAATTTGCTGGGATCAGTTGGCCAGTGGGTAGGTTCAGAAGTCGCGATAGAAGTAAACTTGTTTTTATCAAGACATTTTTTCAGCTCTCTTCCTCTTGTCGTATTGAGTCTAGACCCCCAATGACCATGTTTTGAGTTCCAATCTCCTCCTGCCACAAAACGTGGACCCAGTGTTTTGAAGTAGTTGGTGAACATTTCCTCCGTTAACTTGTGTCTGGGCGGACAGTATACAGCGGAAACAGTGAAGTTTCCACTTCTGTCAGAAATGGACACTGTAGTTGCCTGTATTTGTTCAGACCCATATTTCGTATGCTCATGATGTTTGATTGCGGACCTAATAATAACTGCCGAGCCACCGTGCGCCGTACTGTCTGGATGCTCCGTTGAATAAATATTATAGTTTTTTATTCTGACTTGACTAATGTATAGAAAAAGTTTTGTTATCTTATCATTAAGTTAATCAGATGTTTAGGGTGTTTAACCCGCATTTTAGCGATGGTGATCAAAATAACCGTCTGTTGGTGACCTCGATCCTTAGAATTATAAGAATTTAGAAAAAAGGTGAACAAAGAAAAATAAATAAATACTAACGGCCTTTGAACTTGTAGAGAATGAAGTCTAGCAATTTCACCAGTGAATACATTGTTAGCCGGTATTTCATCAGGTGCATATGTCACTAGTCTGAACTGTCGTATTAGTTCTTCTTCACCCGTACTCTCAATGTTGAACTTTTCACATACTGCTGGCCAAAACTTGTCTTTCCACGTGATGAAGTCATCTTCAATACTAAAAATAAAATTTACAGTAGTAGATGGAACTGTGTGATTGAATTACTTTCTTATAACTTGTAAAATCAGAAGTATTACTATGGTACTTACTTTGCGTCATCATCTCCTAAACCAAGTTCACAAACTCGAGTTCCCCCGAGTTCTTCTAAACGTTTGTCTATATATATTGCCACAGCATTATAGTGTTCATAAGTCTTATTACCTAAACCAAACACCTGTAAAGCAAGCAGTTTTGGAAATTTTGAAAAAAAAAAGGAAAAACTTAAAAACACCTATCAAATTCTAAAGAAACTTCTAATAATTTTTAAGTCAACACACAACATAAAGCATGTAATACACAAAAAATACCTCATATTTTACCTATGTTAAGACCTGAAATCAGAGGTTATGTGCGAAATGTAAATAACTAATTTTGAATAGTGGACATACCATATAGCGTAGTTTTAAAATGGGCGATGTAAAACGATGTTTCTTTATTAATTCAAAACAGCATCGCGGAAGGACTCGAATTAAAACACTCATATTTATTTAATTTGCAATCAATGTTACAAAATAAATGATTTGCACTCATATTCCATATAATTTTATATTTTATGTATATTTATTGTAATAAATTGTAAATGCATTATACTAATAAATATTACGTAACCAATTAAATCACAAATAATTGAAATAAGACTAAAGCAATGTAAGAATTACAAAATATATTTTGATTTTGATCTTCGCTCGCCCTAGAGCGAAGTGAAGTTTGTTTGACTTAACATTTGACAGTTGTATTACGTTGACATGACATTACATAAAAAAATTAGTAGCTTGGTTTCAACGTATTTAAGGTATTCATTACTTTGGCGTGCGATACTTTAATGCAGGTATTATCATTTATAATTTTTATAGTTATTTTATAAAATCATAGTTTTGTTAAAATTCGTGATTACATTGAACCTATTGAAAACTAAACATTTTCATATAGAATTTAGTATCATACTGACCGCGTAATTTAAACCTTTCAAATCAGGTTCACCATTTTTCAACCACTCGTAAAATTCCATCGCGTTATCTGTAGGATCTCCTTCGCCGTAAGTGGCCATACAAAATATGGCCAGTGAATTATTAATTTCGTGTAATTTAGTTAATTCCTCCTGGAAACGAAAATATCTTTAATACGTAATCTTAAAACGCAAAAACATTTATAAACACAATGAACAAAATAAAACAAGTATCAAACCATATCGCATTCCTCGGGGTCAGCGACCATGCCCTTCAGTTTGTATCGGATGCCCTCTTTTGCTAAGCGACCAGCAAATTCTTCACCAGTGCCAGTTTGGGAGCCATAAAACACTACTAAGCTCCTACCAGATGATTGTAATTTTTTTATGAACGAGTTTTCTGTGACTGGTATCGATCCTGCTGGCCTGTAAAAATATAAGAAACTAAAGAACTTAGCTAAAATTGTAAAATTGCGTTTTACAGTTTTTTTGACAGTTTTCTAGACCTAGAGAAGAAAGAGCTAGGTAACTTAGGTGTGTGAGTAAAGGATTTCGGAACCTCTTTCGCCACTTCTTATTTTCCATTTAAGATTTGTTAGTTTAAGGCGCTTAGTGCCGTCAAATGAGTAAATTCTTAAGCCTACAAGCTTGACCAACAAGGTCAAGCTATAAACGAGGAGTTTAAAATATATATATAAATTAACAACAGTTGTTACATTTTTTTTTTCATATCACCGAAATTTTATATTTAATAAAAATATTAACCAAACTGTTTTGTTGGTTTGAATTTACCGCTACTAAGAGGGTATGGCGATTTTAAACACTTTAAACAGAAAATAAAACAGTTTTATTCTTATTCCTTTCTTCAAAAACTGATCCTTCATGAAGAATTAAACAAAAACTTGTTATCTTCCCTGTATGCGATGACGATTCCAGTTGTTTGGTCAACCGGACTGTTAACCGGACTACTGGGAATGGACCAAATTATCTATAACAGTTTTTTTTTTCTAAAAACAAGTCCCTTTTATGTATTTCAACCAATGTCAGGTTTGCATCGTTTTTTGCATGCAGTCGTTTTTTCTGTATTATATTAGATTATTAGATTAGATATTTGTGTTTTAAGCAATGGAATCACAATAATAGTTGGAAGGAAAATAATAGTAGGTACCTACAGAACGCAAAAGGATAACAAATTAATGAATTCCTGTTGCGTTGCTACGTAAATAAATAAATCCAATTATAAATAAATTACATACACACATTAATTACAATAATAAGTGAAAGGTTTAAAATACTTATTTAAAAAGTTATAACTTGTAGACTAGAAATACATAATGATTAAGTTATATACTTATAAATAAGTACCTAAGCGGAATGGAAAATGTGCTTCGACAATTGGTTTAAACGTATGCAAAAGTGTATTGATCTTAATGGAGAATATTTTGATAAACAATGAAGCAAAAACAAAAAAACTAGCAAGGGTGTATTTTACATTTAGACTATTAAAAGTAAATATTTTCGGGATCCTTGACATGAAACAAAATTACTACAAATAGATAAACTTGAACAACATAACGACATTGTAACATTGATTCGTATTGTGAACGCCCTCCCCCAATTCTAACCAAAGGTCATACAGAGGTCTAATAGGACACAAGGACGAATTCAAAGACAACAATAAAAATAAATAGGTAACCTAATACATCAGTTTATATATAAGAACTCTTATTAACAGGATAATGGGTATAGCAACCTACAAATTAAATTATAAGGTGTAATCTAAATCTTTACATATGTAGTATAACTGCGGCTATACACTCTCGTCGAGGCACCGCGAAGCAAGACGAGGGCGAGAGTGTACATGCTATTCGTCTCGTTGAGTCTCGCCTCGCCTCGTGTCGGTTTTTGTGCGGGAGTCAAAGGGCCCTCGCGAGGCCAGGCGAGCCGAATTAAATTTTTTGAAAATTTATCAAACCGAGTATTCGAGTATATTGTGGGAACCAACACACCGGTTCCATAAAGATAAAAACCATATCTCGCGCGAGTACTCTCGGCGAGACATATGTATACTTATAGATCTTTTAAACTACTATATACGCAACGGATTTTAATGCGATTTTCACTAAAGGAGCGTTAAACGAGGAAGGTTTTTATGTAATTATATAATAATTATTGACAGAAAAAAACTCGTGCGAAGCCGGGGGCAGCCTGCTAGTAATATTATAAATGCGAAAGTTTATAATATGTTTGTTCCTCAATAACGCTCAATCAGCTGAATGGATTTGGATGAAATTTGGCGCACAGATTTCTTTATTACCTGGATTAATATAATATAATTTCATTCAGGATATTAATATTGTTACCAAGAGAAATTGCGTTAAATAAATTCGACATAAAACGGCAGCAAATTTTAAAAAAATCAGTCAGCTACATATGTTGTAAGTGTGTCAAGTAGTGACGATTTAAAATAATTACTTGGTCAGCGAGATTTTTTGCACAATTTATTAATACGCAAAATTTACCCATCCGTAGTCTACTTATTATTTACTTACGCAATGTATTTATGATAACACAATTAAATTTTAGTATGTATTCGAGCAAAATAAAATTCTGTAGGTTAGATAATTAAAAATTAGACATATCTACGATATTAAGTTTATTGACTATATTTTTTAGTTTATTGTAGTTTTGCTCGTCTTAAATTTCAATTCTGGTTGTCCGTTTAGCCCAACAAGTTGATGGTGACCGCTCAAGAAGCATATTGCTCCCGAAATTCTTACCGCGACATTTATCCTGATTTGATGTAATAATTAGTAATTAATAATAATTCTTAATAACTTTATTTCAAAATAGCTTATGCTCGCGATTTCGTCCGCGTTGAAAAAAGAAAAATATAACATTGGAGAAATATCTGACATCTTTTTCAAAGGGACGACGGTGGCGCCGCCACTGCGACAGTGGAAACCTAACATTTTTTTCAGGATAAAAAGTGTCCTATATGTCAATCCAGGTAATAAACTACCTGAGTGCCAAATTTCATCCAAATCCGTTCAGCCGTTTCAGCGTGATAGAGTAACAAAATACAAAATAATTTAGTTATATACTTAAGCCTAGGTACAAAAAAGGTGTAGGTGTAGCTACACCTACACCTTTTTTGTACCAAACAAAGCTCAAAACATACAAATTTTTGCATCTTCTTTATCTATACATATCCTACAAACTATAATTAAAATTATACACTAACCCCCGACTTCTTATATATTGAGCCCAAACACGCTAACTGGGTATTTCAATTGTAAGTTGCTGAGGAGTTTGTTATCCCGCAAGTTACCATTTCATGGAAATACCGCCGAATTGATATTTCAGTTTGGGTGCTATGATACCACACACAGATACACAAGTCAAACTTATTATAACACTCCGTTTTTGTGTCGGGCGTCGGGGGTTAAAAATGGGACAAATGGTTATTTTTTTATATATCTTTTGTGAATTTTATTATATAATTTAAGTAATCGTCTATTCCTCCTTTGAATTCATAGACTACCTAGGTGGTCTGTGTTTGAATTAATCGTTTTTTATAGTCAAAACTATAAAAACCTAACTGCTTATTTTAAAAAACCCATAAGTATAATACCTACTACACACTAAATACAGTGCCATTACGGCAATTAAGTACTGGCTGGCTGTTGTGTGGATGATCAAACACATATTGCGCATACATACGTATCTAAGACACACAGACACATTCCTTTATTACTTACGTTAGTATTTTAATGATGACTTTGTAGATGGCCAGGGTCAAGAATAACCACACACTAGTACAAAAGGTTTTATAGATTCTAATATACAAATTCATAATGCCGGCTATTAATGTTTTTCAAAATAAATTAAAAATTACATCTATTTCCGTGTCTTATATCAGAATCATTTTAGCACTTTATAGTTTTATTCATTTCATACATGCACTAAATACTTATACATTTTTTCGAAAGTAGGTAGTAGGTAAATAAAAAAATATACCTGTCCATCTAAATTATCTTTTTCTTAGAATATTGCAATAGGTTTCTAGTGTTTTAAGTCAATAGATTTTTAAAAAGTAAAATGAAATTTTAGTGTTGAATTTAATTGAAGTTACATGAAATATTTGCATTCATAAAAGCGTTTCATAAAAATGTAGGTACCTAAAAGCTTAATCAAAACGCTCTTTACAGAATATAAAAAATAGATACAAGTTTAACTATATGAGCATACCAATTTTAATGGATCAACTACTATGACCTTATAAAACAAAATAAAAACTGTCAGTCGTAGGACTGCACGTAAGTGAAAACATAGCTTCACAACTAGTGTTCAGTTTTCACATCAAAAATTCGAAAGATTTGTAACTGTGTTGAACCATTTTGAAATCATGATTAAATGTGCCATTTCTTTAAGTAACTTGAAATTTCTTTTAACTATGACTCAATTAAACTTAATTTTTTTTACACAAAACTTACAGAATACAAAAAAATTGCAAAATTTTAAAATTTTTGATCACAATACCCAATATGCGAATTTAGCGCTTTTCCCCATATACACAACGCGCCTAAAGAATTTTCACTTCAAAAACACTACATAAGTTTTGAACATTTTGAACTAAGTTCAAAAAAACTAAGTAAACAGTATAAGTACAAACACGTAAACATATCTGCTTAAATAGCTTAAATAGATTAAAAAAATCACCGTCTCTTGAAACCTCAACTTACTGAATGGTGTATTTACTCAGAAGAATTTCATCTTTCTTTTCCTCCTTTCTTGATGTGTAGAGCCACCATATCGCTGCTCCCAGTAATATGACGAGCATTATTATATCGAATGTGCTAAACAACGATCCACTGGCGACCGCAGCAGCAGCGGTCGTTGCATCTTTGAGAATATCTTGTGCATTTTCCGACATGTTTATAGGTTAGTAATTCACACGACACTTCTATTTACTGCATTCACTTGAAAAAAAGTCTGAAAAACCAGTTACAAAGTTTTATTTTTCGCCGTACGTCCGACCGAGACGCGTGTCACTAGCGCCACGATTTAAAATGCACTGTTCTCTTGGTGTGGTGTGGTGTGCCTGTCTGTTTGCACCAGTCTCGATCTCGACGTAATGACGTCGAGTATGAAAAATTATATATATGCGAGACAGAGAGCGAACGATCGTCGTCCGCTGTCACGTCAAGACGAAACGGGACGGTTATAGCCGACCGCCGAATGACAATGACTAGCTATCACGCAATCGCAAACGAGTTTTGTTCCACGTGCCCTCAACGTTGAAATTCGCAGCGCAAGTGCTATTCGAACGAGCCTCGACTGGATGTTGCGCCATTTGCTTCGCTTAGCAATTCAATGTAATCTTATCTGGAAACGAATCCTGATTCAAAATCCCCGTTGCCATTGGTATTTTAAATAATACCAACATTATATTTAATGTATACACGTCGCTTCACAGACAAAGAATAAGTTGCCTCGTTGTTACCAATTTTTAAAAACTAATATAAGTAAACAAGAGTTAAACAATGATAAAAAATTGGTAGGTATATTATACTTGATATCGAATATTATATAGCTTCTCATGATTACTGAGCAAAATAGTGGTAGATAATGAGCGTTTAAAAATAAGTAGGTAGATATTCAGCAGCTAATGATGTAGGTTTTAATGAAGCTAGCGTTGCAAAATATCATTATAATTGTAGGTCGTCACTTTTGTCAACGTGCCCTTGAGTAAGCACGTAAGCACTTTATAAAGTTGAGTAAGTAGGTATTGAATGGACGTAAAATGAAGTGACACGTTGGACATACAAATTGAGGATTAGAGATGTCAATTACGCACACTCGGATAGTGCCTTTAAGAAAATAATTGTCCCTTTGTGCTCTCTCGGATCTCTATGTTCAATACTAAATGGTTGACCTGTTTTGTTTCGATTAGTTAGATATAGAATAGTCCATTGACGTGAATGTCTAAAAATTTGCTTCCATACTTAGTGGGAGACAGTTCAGAAAACTGATAACAAAATCGGGGAATACTTACTGTTTGATGCTGTAGCTGTTATATCTATCCTATCATCTAGGTACATCTAAAATTTAATTACACCACTCAAAAGCTAAAGGACCAAAGATTTTTTGGATCAAATTCGTTGGATATACAGGTGATCAATCCAAATGGGTCAGTGGGGACAAATCTCTAACCATAAGAGATACTTACGGAAATTTATTCTTAGAAATTATAGGCTTAAATTTTTTAATTCCATCGGTACCCTTTAACCGCTTGGTTTTGTACCTACAATGATTTCAAGTTTTGTATGAGTTGTCGTGCCTCTAGCGCTTGACTCGTAATTTATTTATTTATTTTTAGAGAAATCAACGCAATGATTTAAAAATAAACATTGTACAAGTAGAGGAATTTGTCATATATATACGGCTCTGTCGAAATGGACACGAAAATAATTGTCTGATAAATCCGACTCTGGCGGTTAAACTGTCTGTAGTTCTTTTATTGAAAATCCCACGGGAACACAACATTTTTCCAATTTAAAAAGTACCCTATAGTTTATTCCAGGTATTCATCAATATATCAGATCAAACCGCATTCAGATCGGTTAAGCCGTTTCTGAAATTAGCGTGCACAAACGCACAGACAAACAGACAAATTCGAATTCTTTGAATATATATGCTATACATACACATATAATATGCTCAAAGAAAATATTACTCTAACGTATTCATGTAAAACACACTGCCGTGTCCACGACCAGCCACGCCCTAGTTTTTTTTTTACTTCCTCTACATAACAGAAATTTTAAAAAGGATTGAGATTTTAGATTTAAATTTATCACTATGTCTGTATGAAATTCTAACCTGTAAGAATTTTCCGGACAAAATCACAAATAACCATGGTACCTACTGTAAGAAAACAGGGCATTCAGAGGAAGCCGAATTTGAATATATTTTTTTAAACCAAACCACCAGCACAGCACATCACCATAGAAAAATACATCAGCACGTTTTGATACATCAAAAAGCTGTGATTATAAATAAATATTACAGTTTTTTTTGCTATAATTTTCTGATTATGATATTCCAAAATACGAGCAAGGGCTGCACTAAAAGTATCGGGATTAGAATATTTCCATTTTTCCTGGCATAATAAAGTCTTTATAATCGAAAACTCCTTGGTTTTATTAATCGAATACAATTTATTTATTTTTTAAAAAGAACTCTGTCTTGTCGAACTTGTAGTCAGTGTGAAAATGGAATTGACTCAAGAAAATTCAAGAGCAATGGTTTATTATGACTTTCGAAATGGTTTAACACAAAAACAGTATGTTGATCGGATGCTTTCTGCATTTGGTGATGAAGCCCCATCTAAAACCACAATTTATCGCTGGTTTGCGGAATTTCAATGTGGACGTGTCAAGCTCTGTGACGATCCCCTTCAAGGTCGCCCAAAAACTGCAGTCACCCAAGATAACGTTGATGCCGTGCGTAAGCTGATTGAGGAAGATCGGAAGATCGACATGTGACATATAGCGAAATTCAGGCAACTTTAGACATTTGCATGAGTCAAATACAAATAATCTTGCATGAACAATTATTGTATTATTTTCAATAAATAATATTATTATTTATTGAACATAAGTAAATCTATAAATTTTTCCTTTCCTCAAGTTTGAGCGCTTGCATTATGTAAACTGAACCTTTAACTAATAATAAAATACCTATGCATATACTAACTCGGCAATATATTTATGTACGTATACCATATAAAATAGTTTTCCCAGTTTTATTAATACCTTTGTCTTATTGTTTTTAGCAAAATGGAAAAGTATATGTAACCTGTTTTAGGTAATTGTGTGGATTTTACGTCTATTTCGATGGACGATGGAATTTGCCCCATCAGTGGAAACATAAGAAGGTACTCGTATTATTACCTGGGTACTTTTTGACGCCAATGAATTCCTAAACTACTGAACCGATTTTGATAAAACTTCGAACTATGTGTAATTCGGTCCAACTTAAAAGATAGGATAGTTTTTATTTTGAACCCGGGCGAAGCCGGGAGCGTGAAGCTAGTTTATACATAATATATAGTTAGATCAAATTAAGCCGAATATGGGCAATCTGAGGAAATATTTCGTATAGTTTTGCCAGAGGTTTGCAAACTGGTATAGTTATACCTTGCGGTATCCAGATGAACATATTAAAAGTCCTCAAAGGTTGGGGGTGTGCTGCGGGTGTAGGAGGATAGGGGGTGGGGTTTTGTCGCAGCCGCTAAAACTATGTAGAAAAAGAATAGAACACAAAATAAGAGCTCACTTTCCCCTTTCCTGGCTTAACATGACAAGGAATATCTCCTGGAGAGATCTGTCTGTTAACTTACACAGCCTGTAGCTCCATAAGGGAATTGATGGTAGAGTAAAAATGAATAAAGTAGGTAGGTATATCCAAATTTGTATAAACTTTTGTCAGAGTAATCATAATGCTGTTCTTACAGATAAAAACCTGAAAAACCTTCACCAGGTCCAATATTTTTTCACTTTTTGAATACTTAGGTAACCTATGTACTTACTTACAAAGTAAGGACTCTTCTAAAAAGAATACGAAACGAGTATTACTAAGTATTATCATTATACCTACTACAATAATAACAAATATGTAATGTCGTATTATTTGTTATTCTGTTATTACAGTGTCGATGTCAGGCCGGATGTCGATCACGCATTATGCAACTTTTGTGAACCCCTCCGATTCATATCGACTAAGTATTAGGTAAGGCCCCAATTTTAGTGATTCAATTTTAGCAGAGAGGAGACACTAGACAGCTCAGTGCACTATAGACTCTCACTGGACCACGACCAATTGTCATTGGGCAGTAATGAAATTACTGTCCGTACAGGCCAACGGACTGGCCGTCACCTTGAGTCGCTGACCCTGTTCAATTATTGCGTCATCAAAATGGCGTTTTTTCCTTCACTTCATACTAACACACATCAACAATTTAAGTTTGAACTTCCTATCCAATAAAAATAGACGGCAAAAAAGATGTAGGTAATACTTACCTACTTATATCATTTATTTGTTGTCGTTTTGACGATCCCATTGGTCAAGTTAGTTAGCGCTCTGTCTCAGCTCCGGGGTCTCGAGGTTTATTCTCGACAGGGTCAGTTTGTTGATTTTGGGTGAACTTAAACTTAATTTCAGTCATTTGGACAGTTCGTCTGGCGGCAGTAGCCATAGTATTACAGAAGACCACCGTGAAATAATAACAGCACTGTTTCGATGAGTGAGTTAAGGCATGCCAGAGACAATTTTCCTATGCCTTCCTAATCCTTTATCCTCAATCCTACATGTGTCCACGTATATATATAGGACACGTTTAATCCTGGAAAAATGTTAGATGTTAATCCAGGTAATAAATTATCTGAGTGACAAATTTTATCCACATCCTTTGATCCGTTTTTGCATGAAATAGTAACAAGCATTCATCCATCATAAACTTTAGCATTTATATATAACTAGCTGTGCTAGCTGTTGAACGCGCCTTCGTCCGCGTAACTTTATAAAATATATGTTACTCGCTGATAATATAACTTCCCAACAGTGAAAGAATTTTTTAAATCGGTCCAGTAGTTTCAAAGCCTATTCAATGCAAACAAACAAACAATCAAATCTTTCCTCTTTATAATATTAGTATAGACTAGTACGATTTGCAATATTACTAACATTATGAAAATCAAATTTAAAAAATAAATTATTACCTACTCAGGTATTTATGAAAGGGTATGCATATCGTTAACATGTATTTAATTAAATTTTAATTACGATGACGCTACTGTAAAATTACGTTATGTAGGTAAGTACGTGTGCCTTTTGTTAGTCGCCACATCACCAAGCTTCCACCTACTTGCTTATCTATGTTGATGCTAAGTACGTATATTGTGCGAAAACTACGCAATATCTATAATTCACGGACAGGAAAATAAAACAGGAAATAATAATATATTGAGGTGGTTACTTTTTCGATTAAGAAGTGGTTCAATTCAACCATGCTCCACTTGAACCCTTCGTCATTTTTTATCTTCTTTAAGGTTTAATACCTAGATATATAAAAATCAATCCCCGTGCGTTAATCTCGCAAAAACTCAAGAATGACTACACTGATATTAATTCATTTCACTTATGGAATGAAGGATAGACGGAGAAGTTTTGTTTATATAAAAATTGTACCCTGGGCGAAGCCGGGAGCGGGTCACTAGTGTTTTATTAAAATCTAACACAGCTTTGTATGAGAAGCTTTCTTACAATATTGATCCCAAATATTGTCAGAAAGTGGAATCAAATGGTCAGCCTTTTTTATTTTTGGTTTTGTGTTCTTATTATTTTATTTATCTTTATGTGAATATTCATTCAGTATAGGTCACACTGCGTTTCGCAGTCATTTGGACAACTTGTCTGGCGTCGAAAAGACCACCATGAAATAACAGTATGTATGCTTTTGTGAAAACGGAATATCAGAGGCCATTTCCCTATACCTTTCTCATCCCTCATCCTATATTCGGCAGCGCACTTGCAGCACCTGTAACGTTGCTGTCTTACATAAAAAAAAAGTATTTCTATAGATAATACTACTGCATATTGGTTGGTAGTCGTAAAAGCAAATTATATTTGAAAAACCAATCAAAGTAGTTAATAATATTGCATTTTATGTAGGTACGTATTTTATTGCTCATTCAAAAAAAAAAAAAAACAAAACGTGTCTGGATCAATATTTAAATATGAATTCTTATGTTAACAAGTTAAGGAAATACATTAGTACTCTATCAGTAGATAAATTATCTTATCTAACAAAAGATTAAGAAAAATGCGTTCCACTGTTAATTAACAAATCACAACAGGAAAAAGCCGTCGCTAATCATTAATTTTCAAAAAATATCGTACTATAAATACTCTTGCGTTGATTGTATACCTACGGATAATCGAAAACTAAGTAAGTACCTATATTATAATGTTGAGTCTCTAAATGCGACCACTATGTGTACGTCACCTTACATGATACTCATTCCAATGCCAATGTCCATATCACCTTGTAAAAAGATAATAGTTAATTATGAGTAGGTAAGTAAACATATCGGTATTATATCAACATAGGCTTATTCAAATAAGTAAGGAAAGCATCGCGGTAAATTAACTCGACGCGTTTACTACACGAGCCAATTATATATACTAAGTACCTAATATTATAAATATCTCAAAAACAATTAGACAAATTTTAAACATCTTTTCACCTATATAAAGCTACATTATCAGCGAGTAAAATAGGCTATATTTTATAAAGTTGCAACAGCTAGTATACAATACAATATTTTACAAACTATAAAATGCATTCGAATACTAATTATATCACAATAAAATATCAAAATTAAATTGCTCGGTCGACGAACTCTCGTGTCGACCCTTGCACAGCATGACGGCGACGCAGTGCAAGAATTATCACTTACTTTTAATTACTCTAGTGATATGCGTCTTCAAATTTGTATATTTGAATTTAATTGACCAGACAATCTAGAGGAGTATAATGTCAAATGAAAATTATACCTACATTAAAGACAAGCTATAATTAAAATTATAAACTAACTCCCGACTTTGAGCCTGCCATAAGTTGCTGAGAGTTGGATGTCCCGCAGACTACCTACTTGTGTTGCAACACCAGATCAAGGTTACCATGTCATGGAAATACTTTTACCACCGAAGTAACAGGTATACCAAATTTCACATCAATCGAACCTGTGGAAGTTAGTGAAATCCCTGCGTCAACTAGGAAATGAGCCGATGGATGATCTTCAAACGCCTGAACAGATCTTCATAAACTATAGCTAAGAAGTCAGCTAAACTATAACTGATCATGTCAGCTATTAAATAAAAAAAAACTTATCAAAATCGGTCCATCCATTTGGGAGCTACGATTCTATAGACAGAATATTATAAGCGTACTGTTTATCAAGAGTTTTTATTTATTTCTAAAATAAATTGTTTAACAAAGCCACGCTCTTGTCAAACAATTTTTCTCAGCCTGCTTCAGTTGGCCTAGTATTCAGAGGCTCGAATATTTTGACCTTCACGACCCTGAAAATAAATGTATCTTTTCGAAACTCAGTCTCGTATAATGCGTAGGTATGCAGATACAATATTTTCGTATTTGTACCATCAACGTTTCTGTCTGTTAATAAGTAAAAATCTGTTGCCTAAAACATTACTTTGAGTTCCACTAAAACTAGTTTACTGCTGACGTAATGATTTCATCTCCTTGTTATTCTAAAAACTTTCCGCTCTTATTTTTAATCAGTGGTTAAAATAATACAAAGAAAAAGGAAACTATATGTCAGTATATATATTTCTGTGTGAATATATCCATTCATACTGAAAAAAAAGTTGAGTTCTTTCATATCAGTACGCTCTTCATCAGTTTACTACTTGCTCTCCTTTGTGTTTTTCATTAACGTGATAATGTTTTTATTGTGACCTCCTGCCAAAAATCGATTGCCAAGACTTGACAGAAAATGTAAGAACATGTTAGTCTATTTTATGTTTAGGCGGGCAATATGCGGGTGTAACATTATTATTCCCCTCCTTGTCCTCTATGGCCACAGTCGCAGCTTGAATGTGATTCGTTTTATATTGCGGCATTGAATGGTGTTATATATGTTCCCGTATTATTATGGCTGTACCTGCATGGCCTGTCCCATCGGGGTGGTTGGTGGTGTATACGTGGCACTCTTTGACTTTTATATTACTTTGTTCCGTACAGTGTGCCTTAAATTTCAGAACAACATAGAGTTTATTTTCCTTCATCAGAAGATCCAGTACCTCTATATTTGGCGCAAGTCCATTTATGTTCTAGGTAGCTATTCTTACACCACGGCCTATTTACTTAGTTTATTAACTAGTGCGGTAATGAGACTCATCAGTGTACTCATTTGTTATATGATTTAAGTAAAATTTCTCACTTTGTTTAATTAGTAATTTTTCGATTGTGTAGTGAGATTCGTATTCAGATGCCTTGTTATTTGCAGCATTAGTTGATTTTTTTGTAATCTCAGCATAGGATTGTCTCTTTGTTACCAGGGTTTGCCATTGGTCGGATAATTCTTGCGATTTATACACTGTGTTTTTGGAATAGAAAGTCTTAATTATGTAGGATTGTTTCAAAAAAAGCAGCATTTGATGTGTATGAAAAAATGCGCGACTGGCTCAACGAACTACCAATTATTCTGTGAGATCAATTGGTAGTTCATGAAACATGTTGTAGGTGTCTATAGTCGGTGGTGAGATGTCGGGTTTTTTTCGTTTTGGATTTCTGGCAGTTGGGACTCATGTAAAATTTACATCTCACTTTGGTCGCTAACTACAACTTGTGTGTTGGTTTCTTTATGTTCTTGCTCATGTGCCCGGGATATTGCACTTGTCAATATCCATGGCAAGTAGTCGTTGTCCGTTTTGGCACTAGTTGTCATACTTTCTAATGAGTAGCTTCTAGTTCATGTTGTAAAGAAGCTCGGGTGAAAGGTCTGTTGGACTAGCCTCTTGTTATGGGTAATGGTAGTTAGGTGAAAATCTAACCAAAATCGGTTTAACCAACCTGTTAATAAATGTGTTTTTAAATCAGTGCCTTTCAAGGATATCTCTGGGGTTACCTTTTTAGCAAAAATATTCATTTTAAAGAAAGATGTATCAGCAATTTTTTTTATAGAATTATTAAACTATATAAAAGGTGAATATAAATAAAAAAATGCGTTTTTTTGTCAGTTTTATTCTTACAAAATAAAGTATTACATACGTTTACATGATGCCCCTTTTTTTGGCAACATCAAACGCATCATAGTCTGACGAACCGGACGCACGCCTTCTTCTTTGCCGTCTGGTCTGAGGAATAAATACATTCAACAATTTTCAATATTTCCTAACACAATCAAACTAAGCTGTTAATTGAATATTAGGATCAGAGTTGTGTATTTTTTTTATATCATTCTCTGTCAATGAGATTCCCACAAAATTATCATCACATAAATTTTCAAACTTAGTCCATTTATATGCTATTCCGAGGATGCAATAACAAAAAAAAAAAAAAATTTATTTTATGGGTAAATTACCCACATTTAGAAGTCCTTAAATAAATAAAATGAAAAGAGTATATTAATAATTAAATAAAAGGTATGTAAATGATTTTTTTTTCTTATTCTTACAAAATAAAGTATGACATACTTTTATATGATGCCGATTTTGTTGGCAACATCTAACGCGTCGTAATCTCTTGCGAGCCGAACGTACGCCTTCTTCTTGCCATCGGGTCTGAGGAAAAAACACATTCAACAAATTTCAACATTTTGCTATACAATCAAATTAAGTTATTTATCAATGATTGAGATCAGAGGTGTGTTATTTTTATATCATTTTCTCTTTCAATGAGATTCCCACAAAATTATAATCATATGAAGTTATTTTTTAAAAACATTTTTGCGTATATATTAAAACACATTCAAAGTATATTAATAAGCAAAAGAAAACCCATTTTCTATAAAATATAGAATATTTGTTTTGTTTGTTTATTTAATTCCACCAAAATGTTGAACAAAAAAATTAAAATACTTTCTCTAATAAGAGTATCGCATCACTAAACTTTTCTTGCAATTTTATTTTATATGTAGACATTTCATTATATAATCCATATTTTATGCTCACAATAAATGTGCAAATATACATCATGTTTGTAATTCGCGTCAACTTTCGAGGGTGAATTAGAACGGTTCGTCTAATAGCCTAATGTCATACGACACACCATACTAGTACTACTAGTACAGCGCAAATACTGACTACATTACCGAAATAAATAAAGTATTTATAAGTATAAGTACCGAAATAAATAAATATCGAATAAATAAATAAATCAGTTACTCAAACATAGTCTCATCTGTATTGTGTACCGAGTTTGAACATATATTGCAGTGAAAGTGAAACACTGTCAGTTTCTAATAGAAAAAGATCTGGCCAATAAATTCTGCCTGAATATTTTAATAGGACTTAAAATGTGTTTTTAGGAGTAAAAATTGTATCCATAACCATGTCACATATTTTAATAGGACTTAGGTGTTATCCTGATCTGGCTTATTATTTATGGTCTGTTTTAGAGGTTATGGCACACTCTAGACTAGACAGTCATGTTTATAATATTAAATTCATAAACATAATAATAAACGATCTTAATTATAATGAAGTACAATGATAAGTGCTATAACTTATTATGTAAATTATACACATTGATTGAATAAATGTTTCATGGAACAGAAAAAATACAACATTTTCTTTGTAACATAACATACATGGCAATATTCCGTAAAAATATGTTACAGATGAATAGCCATTTCAAAAATCAATTCTGTGGACAATGGTCGTTTTACAAATGTAAAAAATTACCTGATGAGGGTGTTGACTTTGGCGACATTGATGTCGTAAAGTTTTTTAACGGCGGCTTTGATGTGGTGCTTGTTTGAGCTGGTGTGCACAATAAACACCAAGGTGTTGTTGTCCTCAATTTTCTTCATCGCTGCTTCAGAGGTAAGTGGATACTTTATGATGTTGTAGGCATCCATGCTATAAACAAGAATAAAATTATTAAAAAAATTACATTAAACTGGATTGAGAGGTTGTGATATGTTTAAAAAATAAAACATTTTAAATCAATCATTATTTCTATGTGAGTGAAAGTACTGGTTAAAAAAGTAATTTTATAATTGAAATGGATGGGTGTTTATAAATTGGGATTTATGGATTTAGGGAAATGATTTTGATGCAAACTTGCATACAGTCTTGTTAAAATAAGCCATTCTTGTAACTAAAATAAGATCATTACTAAAACCATTTAAGCAAAGGAATTGATAAGCCACCCAGTCAGTAGCAAACTCTGGGAACATTTAATTTAAGCAATAACAAAAGGTTGTTATTGAAGGTCTGTGACACAAAAGCTTTCTGTTTAAAATAAAACTGTTATTTTAACAAGCCAAATATAGTAGTGTTCAGGTATAAAATAATGTGACCTGAATACACACATGTGCAAATTAGGTTGCTTGAATTAGTCCCATTTAACTGTTAAAAATTTTTAGGTAGAGTCCGTACCAAACAACTATTGACCTCTGAAGTTCTCGCAAGTTACATCAGAACAGGTAAAAGCGGGTATCAGCGGGAACATGCATTTGACTGTACTTGCGCGAACTAACTTCAGAGGTCGATAGTTGTTCAATATGGACTACAAAAAGTAATTCAAAGCCCAGATGAATTTTGACAATATAAAGATATACTAACAGATTTTCACTGTATATAGATTGACATTATGAAACCTGTTCATAAACTCCTATACATTTGTAAAATTATGTGTGCAAAAACAGAAATTGTAAATAAAGTGTATCAATGACCTGATAAAATTTTAAACGTTTAGCTAAAACTAAATAGATATTAATCAATATAAAAGAAACACTCACCGATTTCTTTTAGGAAGTGATTTTCTGGGATATTTAGGATGTCTTGGTGGCTCAAAAGTTTTGGGCCTGCGGAAGTGCACAGAAGTGCGAATTTTACGTACACGCTTGCCATGTTCTCCCTTTACAACCTGAAATAAAAACAATAAATTTAATTAATAAATGTAGTTAATTAGTATGTTACATAAATAATAGGGACATCAATGTTTATGGTTGGGCCTTTTTCATAGAAAAGAACACTGGCAAAACAATCCTTAAAATGACATATGTACTTGAGTACATGGTTTCATTTTGTTAGAAACCGCAGTGGTGTCCACCTTACACGAAAGTATCCCTGGAGTGGATGCAGATATTTATAATTGTATAGTAAGTTAATTTCTGAATGGGTGTTACTAATGAAAATTAATAAAAGTGGATTATACAAAATACAATATAATAAAAAAATTAAAATACACTAAAATTAAATACTTACTAAAATTACATGTTTGTTAAATTAACAAGTCAGTCAAATTAAAATAATTTGTTCAATTTAAACTTTTACATGTAGTTATTGACGTCAATACAATTAATAGAGAATTAAAAATGAAGTTTTTGATGGTTGTTACGGGTTTTATTTTATTTATAATAATCCATACTAATATTATAAATGCGAAATTATGTTTGGATGTATGGATGTTTGTAACTCTTTCACGCAAAATCTACTGAACCGATCACCATAAAATTTTGCATACACATTGTCTGGGGATACCAGAAATGACATAGGGTACCTTTCATCCAGAAAAAAAAGGGCTATTCCCGAGGGATAAATAAAAAATGAAAAACTAACACCTGGCCAAAGTGTAAAAGGAAAATAAAACTTGGCCACGTGTTGCTATACACATGGCCAAGCATTATATTGCTTTTTTTTTTTAATTTTCAACATGGACGAAGTTGCGAGCACCAGCTTATATAATATAAATATATTATTTCTATTAAATTTTATAAATAGCAACCAAAAGCATTAAATTACTATAGTAAGCTGACTCTAATTTCCTTAATTCCACCTAACACTACCACCTCATCACTCCATCGGCCGTACCTACAAAAATCAATCTGATTTATTTTGAGTGATTTTTGTGTTTGAAAAGGGATAAACATCCATAAACATCAATGAATAGGGATATCTTTATTTGTCTTGCATATGACTAATTTAATATAGTTGTACATTGTAATATAGATAGAAATCATAAATAGATTGCAAATGTTATGTTGTAACTATAAACAATAGCTTACTTTTATGACAACAAAATTGTGAAATATGAATAATAATAATAATAATAATAATAGTTCTCTTAAAAACACCAAATATTAAACATAATGTTTAGTACTCACCTTCCTTTGGATCTTCAGAGCCTTGACCACAGGTTTTACAGCCGCTTTCTTTTGTCCCTTGATACCAGTTTTCTTAGGCTTGGGAGCGATCTTCAGCTTGGCAGCAGCTGGTTTAGGCTTAGCTGGTTTGGCGGCAGACGCAGCTTTCTTCACTGAAGGCTTTGCACTAGACTTTACCTTTAGTGCAGCAGCCTTAGCTGAGCCAGGTTTAGCAGTAGGGGCCGCTGTAGGTTTCTTCTCAGCGGGTTTAGCCGCAGCCGGTGCTGATGCAGCTTTGCTCGGAGCCGGTTTCGCCGCTGCTGCCGGTTTTGCTGCTGCTGGTTTAGCAGCAGCAGGTTTAGGCGCTGCGGCTTTAGGTGCAGGTGCTGGAGTTTTAGCGGTTGGCTTAGGGGCAGCACTTGTTGCACTTGCAGCTTTAGGGGCAGGCGCAGGAGTTTTAGCCGTCGCGGGCTTCTTCTCCGCAGGCTTAGACCCCGCGGATCCTATACAGAGATAACCTTTATAGTTGTTGATGTCAACAATACTTCATTTGTACACCTCCTGCTTATATTCATATTAATACTAATATTATTATTGTGAAAGTACATCAATAATATAAAAAAAACACATACAGGCATTAAAATATTTAGAAAAACACATGACAAGCCATGCAGTAGGTATGTATACCGCGTGGCGGTGCAAATGTCACTTTGCATTAAAACTCAAGCTTTAAATTTATTGCAATGAAATTGATTATAGCAAATATTTATACACAAGGATTTCACATAATTTCTACATTGTATTTGGAATAAATGTAATTTAAATAAAAAATTACCAGATTTCTCAGGTTGCTTCTTAGGAGGCATCGTGACAAAAGAGAAAGATGGAGTGTTGTCAATTGTCAAATTATAAAATGTTGCTGCAATATTCCTAAACTTTTCATTAATGACAGGAACACAGAACACTATATAAGAGAAATGATATAGCCAAACACCGCGCCGTAACCCTGGCCGGATGAAATTAAAAATAATGCAAAAGCAAAAGCATAAATCGCTGTAAAATTAATTCCTCCAGCGAATTATGACATTTGCAAAAAAAATTCCAGCTTATAAATAACGATATTCGCAAAAAACGAACTGGACCATTGCAACGCAAATATCTAAGAAATACGTATTATTTCCTTGTCTAGGTTGATCGAAAAAACTCATCCAGAGCTGGAGAAAATTCCTCCGCCATTATTATATAAAAACAATTATTCATTAATTAAATTAATTGATTTGCATTAGCATCTGCTAATACCGAGGAGCGAGAGAGTACGTAACGTAGTTTCTTAAACCATATATGTGATTTACTCTCTCTCTCTCTCTCGCAAAATGTAGCAGAAAGATAAAAGTAGTTCTGCACAGTTTTTTGATTAAGAGTATCTACATTTCACAAAATCTATAAGTAGCTTAATAAAATACTCTTAGGTAGGCAGGTACTAGCTAAGTTTAGCTTGATTAGGTAATTTTAATATACCCAGAATACACATAATAATTATTATGTGCATTCATAATGTAGAACTTTTTTCTATGAAAACATTCATTTATATTGATCTATGGTTTGATGCCACAGAATAATATTTTACCATAAATCGAGTCTATCTATGGTCTTGACCTCTCTCATACTAGAAATGGTATAAATATCGTTCAAATTCGAAAATGTTTACAATCTCTCTAACGATTAAAAATTTATTTTTATGTTACGCTATTTCATATGATTTAGGGAGCCAAATAGAAATTCACATTATAAAAATCCATTTACTAAATGATTATTCAAAAATGAAGTATTTACATTAGGATATTGGGTACATTTTAGCCTATAGCAAAGTTTAATGCAATCTGAAAGCTTACTATTCATAATCAAACATATAGTTATGATTATGCCTTACACACAATAATTTATTCAATTCAAATTAACAGGCACAGCTAAAATAATACTATAAACATATTCAATAAACATGTAATATTTATAAAACAGCGTTCATTACAGAAATTGTCCATAAGATTACTACGAAAGTAACTACTTTTCATTGTAGTCACTATGTGCTTGAGTAGAACTAACTGTTGTGCGAATAAATGAACCTATATTGAGCATAGGTGTGTTATAGTTAATATTGACAGATCCTTGGTGGGGTGATGCCACATTGTTAACAGTTTGAACTGGTCGTTTACCAATAATCAAAGGGAAACATTCATCTGGCGTGCAGGATAAAGCAGATTGTACCCTTTTCATACGATTTGAACATTCCTCAAAATGGTTCATTAAATATTTCAATTCAGGATCTCCTGTGGGATTATGATGAGTTTGGAGATTTTTGTCAATAATCTTTATACCCTCTGTACTGTAGGTAATCTTTTCACCACTATAGAAAAACATATCAACATCAGTATTGTTTTCCATAAGTTGACATTTTGCTAGTGAAGAGTAAAGAGTTATTTTTGGTGTTTTAGCTTTCACAAGCTCAACAAAACGTGCAGCATATAAGTATTTTTTCCAATGTTTTTGTGGCAAATTATGGTAAGAATATTCTTCATTTGTTGTATGGTCTACACTGGGAATTTTGTCCCTTGAATTATCAGCCGAAAAAATTATTATTTTCATGCCATCCTTAGATATCTGACATACTTCTGTTATTCTCTCCTCTCTATCTTTACCTCTTCTTTTTAGAAACTCTACAATTACAGCAGAAGTTTCAATTTTCAATATTGCATTACGAGTTCTATGAGAAATTGTAGGTAATCTTTCAGCGCAGAGTGGTGGTACACCCAAAAAATTTGAATTAATGTTAGGATTAACATTTCCTTTAATATCATCAGCATAGCCCTTTTCCACATTGTGGGATTGGTGACATTTGTTAATTTCTAATTTTCTTATATGTTCTGTTAAAGATGCACCACTGTTGCAACCACTGTCATATTTTTGAACAGGTAACATATTTTCACCATTTTTGTCACATAGTCGAGCAGGAATATCAATGAGTGGACTCATTTTGTATCTACTACCATTACTATGAATAGATGTTGGTGCCTCTAATACATTAATTGATGAGGGCCTAACAACTTCATTATCAAAGAAGTTTGCTACTTTTTGTTCTCTACTATTTCCTAAAAAATCAGAATATGACTTCTCTTCTGTTCTTAACTTGCTACTGTGTTGGGTGCTATGCAAAGTAGTAAGAAAACCTGAATCTCTGGACAGATCCTGCTTATTCACATTTGAAAAGTTCAATATATTACTTAAGAATGGATGCTCCATTATTCCTTTGAGGGTGATTCTCTTAATAGGATCTTTACAAAGCAACTTTTGCAACAAATCTTGTGCTTGCATAGACAATTCAGAAGGTATCTTGTAATCAGCATTAATTACTTTGTTAAGTGTTGTTTTAACATGCCGAGTGTGAAATGGAGGGCTCCCAACTAGCAAAGTGTACAACATACAGCCGAGTCCCCACACATCCGCTGGTAGGCCATGCATTTCTCTTGAAGCTACTTCCGGGGATATGTAATTTGGTGTTCCACACATAGTGACATGTTTTTCATCAGGTCCATTGAGTTGTGTTGCTAAACCAAAATCAGCAATTTTTACATGAAGATCCTTAGTCAATAATAAATTATTTAATGACAAATCTCTATGAATGATATTATGGGTATGCAAATATAATACCCCACTAACTACTTGCCTAAATATATCAGCTGCAGCCCTCTCTGAAAGCCCACATGTTCCCAACTTAAAGTGTCTTGCTAGTTCTCCATTATGTGCAAGTTCTAGTATTAAATACACATAATGTGCATCTTCAAAAAATGTGTACAACTCTAAAATAGCAGGGTGTTTTAATCGGGAGTGTATAGTGACCTCTTGTCGTACTCTTCCGATCATCCCAGCTCCAGCCATCAGGGCTTTGTCTATCATTTTGATAGCAACATACAAGCTTGTCCTTCGACATCTTGCCCTATATACATGTGCAAATCCACCTTTTCCTAAATGTTCAAATATTTCATAATCTTCTATTTTTTCACCAAACATATTTAAAAGCTTCTTAAATAACCATAGAAAAAATTTAATTTTCTACAAATACCATTACAAATAGAAATTTCGAAATCCATTATTTTAAATTGTACTGAAAACAAATAAATCAATTAGTAACATAGTCAATTAAAAAAAGTGTTACATAACTTTAAAAAACTTAACATTCACAAACCTTGTTAACTATCCATTTAGCATCTTCAATGCTTTTAGAAATAATTTCTCTTACTCTATCTGGATCTGGTTCAAACTTGTGCTGTTTATAACTCTGGAAACAGTTTCACTGATTTATTCAATCGAAATGCAAGTATTCCTTTTCATCTGCTTCCTATTTGGTTACCTGTTTAACTGCAAATTTATAATATTTACAAGCATCAGCTGGTAATTTCTCACATTGACGTAATAGATGTTTATATAATTGCAAAGGTGTCATAACTATTAGATCACTACAAAAGAATCTTCGATAGTAAAAAGACATTTCAAGAAAAGGGGAAAGCCTCTCTACAGTTTCTACTGTATTCTCCAAAGAAAACAATAATCATAGTTAAACCTGAAAACGAAGCGTGACCACAGATCTTCGTATATTTAATTTAAATTTTTCTTGCTTATAGAATATGTTTAAGAGTTCAGTTCAGAATATAAAATAAAATAATAATTAAATGATTTCTTATAAGAACAATTAGAAAATCAACAATAAATATATAAATAAGCAAAACAAGCTACTTTTATGACGCTTCGTTCGTTTGCTTTGCTGTCTGTGCTGTGAAGTGTGTGTGTGCTGTCAAGCTGTCATTATCAAGGGGTTAGGGATGCCAACTCACAAGCTACACAATTTTTTACAATGACTAAAGAACAACATAATTTTTGTTGTTTAAATGTGATTAAGCAATGTGAAAGTATGTACGAAATATGAATACAAATGTGTAATGTAAAAATTTATTGTAAATATAAAAGGCGAAATGACTTAAAGTTCTATGTTTTCTATATATAGATAGATAATTTGAAGTGATTTGAAGTTATCTCTGTCGGACGCTGTCGGTGGTATGGTCACAGAATATTAAAAAACAATACTTTTTTTCAGATAAGGTCTATCTTGGGTCTAACCTAATATCGAACAAATCAAATAAAAGTAAACTAAACAACCTAAGGATAGAATAAATAAACAATATAACTTTTGTATTTACGAATACATACGTAACTGATGTATATATTTTTTATAATATATATTTTAACGATCTCATTCATTTGCTTAATACTATCCTAACCAAACCAATCCTCTTCAAAAAAAGGTAGCAATCATTTTGTTCGCTTGTCGAAAATTGTACTAAATTCTATGGACCTATGAACAAAGTTAAAAGCTACTTTTCACTTCAGTATAATTTTCTTACCACAAACAATTAACTAAAATAATGCATAATTATATTTTGTGATGCCTGCTTAACGTTTTCATGTTGTGTAAATATTTGAGAATTATGGTTTTACGAATTTAACTCTTTATACTTGTGACTGACTGTGTAATAATTATTGATAATGATTCTTTAACGTTAATGTGGTATGGCCCTCGTAACAATTCGTCGTTCTCCAAGTGTCCAAACATCCAGGAAAACTGTGAGTACCCGAGAGGAAGCCCCGATGGAGTTGACTTTTGTCTCATAAGATAAAACATTTGTGGCTATAATTACAACAGGAATGTCACAATCATAAATCTTTGTGAATAAGAACCTTATATATTTTGTTCTATGAAATTGTTATTCCTTTGTCTTTTTTACACAATATAAATAATATTATGACCCAAATAATTCTAATTACAAAAAATCATTGTGTCTAATTATTGTTCACTAGTGCTACTGGCCACCTAGATTAAAAAAATAATTTGAACACAAACACAACCAGTAAACAGATATCCAGTTAAAATAAAATTCATAGGACTGGAGATTTTAGTATAAATTAAAATATATATATTAAAAGGAGATAATCAGTTTTGTATTGAGATCAGGCCATCAGTTTATTTTCTTTTTAACGGTTGAAACTTGTACCATTAGATAAGAAGAAATTAAGGATTTTACTAGGAAAATATGGTGTATTTTTGTAATGGGGATTCATAGATATTTAAGTTTGAAAGTATTAAAATACCATTTCTTAAATACAACTCATAATTTTTATATTTATTTATGAAATCTTTAAAATTTATAATCTGAATTTTATAAATCTGTAATATTCACAGAAAGTTACTGAAACTAAGAAATAATTTTATTACCAAATTCTCTAGTTTTAGTTAAAAAACACTAGCTTTGTTTTGAATTATTCATAAAACTTGAAAGCTAGTCTATGAATTGATTTGAAATTTTAACAGTAGAATGTTGTTATATACTCCTTATTCCATAGTTCCTACAGAAATGAATTTAAAAAAACAAGCCACAGTGAAGCTCAAAATAATGTTCAGATGTTTTATACTATGTAATAAAAAATAAAAATAAAAATTATTTAGCCTGGCACTATTTGGGCAGCTTTGTTTAATGTTCTCTTATTAGCAAACAAAAAGTGAACAATTATATGATACTTTTCTTTTAATGTAAATGGTTCAAACAATGACATACAGAGACATTATGCTTGGACATAAAGTGACATACATAAAATGACATACAGAGCCTATATACTCAATGTTGAGTACAGTAAAATAGAAATAGTAAAACATTGCTTATTTTTCACAAGTACTGGTAACAGGTACTTTTATTTATGTTAAGGTCAACAGACAGGTTGATGGTCCACTTGATGGTAGATGACTACCATCGCCTATAACACAAGCAACGGCACAGATGCTTACATGGAGGTGTGACAAGTTTTCATTCTGTATAGAAATAAAATGATTTACTTAATGTTTTTTTTTTCAGGATAATACAGAAAAACCAAATGAAAACACAGGAAATGAATGTGGGAACCATACCAGTAAAAGGTAAATATTTATATTTTTACTACCTGACCTGGCAAATGTTGTTTTGCCATATAAAAAAATTTTGTTGTAGGGGTATAAAAAATAGTTTACGACCTATTCTCAGACCTACCAAATATACACAAAAAATTTCATAAAAATCGGTCAAGCCGTTTCAGAGGAGTTTGGTTACAAACACTGTGACACGAGAATTTTATATATATACTAGCTGACTCGGCAAACGTTGTATTGCCATATAAAATTTTTTGGGGTGGGCCACCCTTATCACTTAGGGGTTTGAAAAATAGATAGTAGCTGATTCTCAGACTTACTGAATATGCATAAAAAATTTCATAAGAATCGGTCAAGCTGTTTCGGAGGAGTACTGGAACGAACATCGTGACATGAGAATTTTATATATTAGATAATATATATGTGGTTTTTCAGTATTTACATGTCCGGAAACACTTTTTCCTTGGTTACATAATAAAATAAATAAATAAATAATAATAATATTTGGATCAATTAAAATTGGATAGTTTTTTATGGTATGGACTGGTATCTTGAAAATATTTAGAATATCTGCTCGAAGAAAGTCGCTAAGCGATCGCTAGTTTGAGCTAGTTTGTTTTTAAAGCGTTAACGCCCCTCCCTATTGCCTCGAAAACCTTGTACCGCCCCTTAGTTCAACTGATTGCATACTCAGATCATTTTACATTCAAAACTTATTTTGAAGTTTTATTTTTATTGAACTTTTTTTTCTCAAATGTCATTATTACAGAATAAAGTACTTTTTTTCACTTTTCACTTAAGCTGCAAATTGTTTTCAGTATAATAGAATGCAACAAAAATATTTTTTTGACGTGCAAAGCGCGTAACAGCTGCTATAAACGAATATATCCTTTGAAGTTACTCAGTGAAGGGGTGAAAGGATTTGCAGAATTCACAAAGCCGTGTATCACGTACTTCACCTTTGTAAAGTTCATAATCAGGGACAAGACTCGGTATCAAATCCGAGAGCAAAGTTATCTTTCATCATTTAACCTCATTTGTAATTGGGTAGATTGCGTATTCTGCCGTTGCATTTTCATGACATTTAAAATGGATTAACTCATGAAGAGTGATAATTTTTAAAGTGAGGAATAATATTTTTCATCATAGTAATATTTGTTTAACATACGATCATTTTTATGTATGCCATTAAAAGGCAATAAGAGTGAGCGTGTGTGGAAAGTATGGCGTGTTTCGATCGTCCCGTGTTCCTGTTGCAGTCGAGTTCTATATTTACTCGACAGTTAGTGCTCGATTCAGTGGGAAGGCATGACGACGTCGGTTTCGTAGCGGCGTCGCGTCGTAGTCGTGCCGGACATTCGACTTCGGTACTCACTGGACCACAAATGGACAATTGGACAGTGAACAGTCAGTGCGTCGCTCATTGAACCGACTACGGCGATATTGTGCGGTGACCGGTGACATACGCAATTGGCGTGACTCGAGCGCTCGTACATATGTACATGCTCATTGGCGGATTCGCGTTCGCTTGCGACTGTAATGTTTTTTTTTTATATATTTGCCGCGTTTAGGTACATTAAGCCGTGCACTTTTCACCCCTTGGATTATGCCTCTTTTACACTAAAATGGTTGCTTTCAGGTAAAAAGTAATTTTTTGTTTGTGTATATTATTTTTAGCTGCTTACCTTGTAGTATTTTTTTTTCTTAAACCTAAAGATTAAAGAGTTTTCATTGTTCCAATTGCTAATATCTAAAAAAATATGTATAATAGTCTATTCAGTCTTTACAAAGATATTTCCACGTATATAAAATGAATACTGTGCATACGGCACACAAATCAGATGTTTGTTTACTATAGACGAGTGCACGTGTATCCATTTTATAAGTAGTGTAGAGGTACTTACCTATTATTTTTTAACAGACGATACCTATTGTCTTACAAATTGGGACACAAGCTTGAATACTATGCAATTGTTTCTTGAATCTCTGCTTGAATTTATTACATACAAGTTAACTGCGATTATAGGGATGTTCCAAAATACATTTTCAAAAAATAAAATATTAAGATAACTTACGTAATTAAATGGTGAAAATTAATTATTGATTTTAGAAGTTATGTACAATATAAACCTTATAAACAAATATAGGTATTGAATGTTTGAATTAAATTATATTCATACGATTTCTTTAAATAATACACGCAAAGTTGCGGTAACACACTTTGAGCATCAAGTAGATCGTCAGTCTGCCCGCCAAAGTTCATCATAAAAAAGGAACTTAATAAGCATGTGAAAAATGGGGGCGGAATTATGTTGTTTTTATGTTTTCCTAATACAGCGCTCCTTATCCACTGTATGTTTGCTAATTAATGTCATGTGTTGGTCACTGTTATCAGCTCAATATAGAATTAAATTAATGTCTAATATTGAGTAACCTATTATAATCGCCTGTCTTTATATTATTATGTACGATTGTTTCCCTTTTTCTGCGGTATCTATCGGTTTCGGTATAGGAGCTTTATGACAAGATTTTTTTAACTATTCTCTTTAAAAATTAGAATTTTTTGATGCCTTTTATTACACATTATATATAATTATATACAACATTTCTACACTTAGTTTACTTAGTTTTTGGTATTTTTCATCATGTATTTAACTTTTAAGCTGTAGACAAAAGTAATAAGTGATTATTTTAAAATTGAGCATAATAACTTACATTTAGTATGTTTAGTTTTCACGAAGACAAGTTACACACGCTCGTCTTTGTTTATCCAAGGATATGATTTGTAATTATATTAATAAATCAAGCACATAATTCCGGTAAATGGAAATTTATGTATCACGGATTAGTTTGGCTACACAAACGTCTAAGTGATACGGTACAAACTCAAATATCTAAACCACTTTCCTTGAAATTCAAATGTGATTACATTGAAGTAATTTAACTAAATCAACATTACAAAGCGTTAGTTAGAAACCGCAACCTTCTACAGTTGTTATAAATTTTATCTACGGTAAGCAAGAAATTTGAAAGACTGCAGGGAACTAAAAAAAAGTCGTTATAGTGTTATAGATACAAGTTTCTCTCGTTCATGAATTTATACGCGGACGAAGTCGCAGGCACCAGCTAGTCTAAAATAAAAACTATCAACCCACTGTTACTGATCTATGATAAAACTATATACAATAGCAAATTTAGAAAAATATAATATGGGGGTTATTTTTTTCGAAATTCTCCTTAGCTGTTCGCTTAGGTTAACATAGTCTGCAGTAAAGTTAGTATACTTTGTCGCCTTAATTGCGATAATTTCAGTTTAAAGTTAATTAAAACGCTTGTAACAAACCGTTACGATATAAAAAATATTTTCCGATGCATCTGCTACAGTTTGCTCTACACGCTTACTTGAAATTATTTCGGAACTCTTCAGCAATGCGTGCCTAATGTGCACTTGGCCGATTTTCTTTATTTAGTACAAGGCGCTATCTGAGCGTTCGCTTCATAACGTGTTCGTTCTAATAGGCAGATGTGTGTAGAGTTCGCGTGGTACCGAATCGGGTAAAATAGCGGCGTACGATCGCCTGTGTAACGCGCTCGGTGTTCCCGCGGCTATATGAGGGAACGCTTCGCGTTTTGGCAACGCGCCGCCCGCCGCTATTTTTAATGAACCTTGAGAGCAACCGCCCTTGCGGCAGTATTGCAACTCAACATTTGGAAATTGCTTGTTACAATATATACATTATGCTTCGTTTTTATAAGACGCGGTGCCACTACTTCTTATGGTCTCTTTGCTAATTGTTTATTTCGCTCGAGTATGCCGCCTGTTTATTTTGGGACCGGCTTAATAAAGGGTTTTACGTGCAACGGGCATTAAATAAAGCTAATTCGAGCGTGTCGGGCAGGTTATATTTATACTTTAGTTAAAATGCCGTCTAGCTTGAAGTTAATCGCAGTTAATCTATAAAAAGGTAGAGGAGCGTTGTCGGAAATGAATCTTAAAATATTGTAAACATACAAGGCGCGGTGTTATATCTCGTTTATAACTCTCACCGAACACTTGTATGGCGATATGTTGTTTTACCGGATGAGTAATGGCGTTGGAGTCGAGGCAAGCCCGTGGCCCAGCCAGCGCGTCGTCCCTCCGCCGGGGCTTCGACGCTGCGACGCGCGAGTCGGTGAAAGGGAGGTTAAACACAGCCACCGACCAAGACGGATTGCCGTAACGCAACTAAAAATGGCGTCATTCAATACATTCGCACTTGCATTATATTTAATAAATACTAGCGACCCGCCCGCGACTTCGTCTGCGTTAAGAAATATAACTCCTGACATACTTTTCCCGTTGTATGTCAGGCGTTGCGTTTTTTTCTTAGATGAACAGTACCTTTTTCTGGATGAAAGGTACCCTAGGTCTGAAGCCTAGCCCACTAGTGAAGGGATAAATATATATAATTGCATTATTGATCAATCGTATTGTCAAATGCAGTTTTATTAAAATATTAAATTCGTCCATTGAAAAAAAGTTCAAGACTCCTTACTGAGTCCAATTTTCGACCCAAGAAAACCAGCGAGTCTTATACTTGCATTTATTTGATCGGCTCTTTCTTAACTTAGGCATGAAGACTGTGGTCTCCTATCGTAAACGCCGTCGGCCGCTCACAGCGTCCCGTCGTACGCTGCGCCACAATGCTTTTAAAATGTACTATTCCGATGATGTCGGCGTTTGGCTTCAAACGCCATGCGCTGCGTCTGTAGTTATTTCGAACCATTGCAGTGAACACGGTGTCTAGCGTCAGTACAAAATGACATATAACCACAGTCAAGCATTGTTTGTCGACTACTGTTGTGACAGAGACGCCGTTCGCTTCCGAAATATGTCTATTGACCGCTGACGCTGTGCCTGGCGTTCAATCAGACGTCAACGATTGTCGAGATGTGTAACATCTCCGCTCATTTCCGCTTTGGTGGAGTTCGGCCCTAACGCTGAAGTCGAACGTCACATGGAGTTTTTGATAGGAGAACGTAGCCTTAAAAAATGAAGTGCTACATCTAATTAATATTAGTTTTGTGTATGTTTTCAGTCTCAATGAATGCTATTTCGCTAACAAGGGCGCGGCGGTTGTGCTGGGCGAGTGCGCGGACCGACGGAGGTCGCCAGCGCGCGTCCTGCCGCAGCCCGACATTCAACATCACCTCCAATCCATGTTCTACTTGCTACGTCCCGAAGAAACGCTCAAAATGGTATTAAACTCCAATACATTTGGCATCCGCTACTTCAGATTCTAACTTGCTAGTGAAGTAAACTAGCGGTCAAGTAGTTTTTGAGTTAATTAATTACAAACATACAAATATCTTTTTACTTAGCGCGGCCGAATTTGAAAATTTAAATAGCGACCGAAGTTTCGGTGTCAATAATTTCGGAAATACTGCATCGATTTTGATGAAACAAAAACTATTCACATGTACATAACCATAGCTCTTATATTATATGTGTTTTATAATCATTTTCAAACCCATCGGTCAGACCTATTGCGCGGCCCGAATATTATTACTGCCGCCTCTAGTAGCACATAACGAGGCGATTCTTTGCTCTGTGTATATTACGAAAAAAATTCGTGGAAATAAGAGTGAGTCAGTTGTACTTCAACTTCACTAATTGTGTTGTGTTCAGGCGGTGAAATTGGAGAGTGCCCATTTGTCGCGTACCCGCTACTTGGTGGTAGTGTGCCACGGAGATGAGGCGGCGTTACTGGGCATCGACTGCAACGATCGCACCACAGTGGGACTCGTGCTTCGGGTCCTCGCAGACACCTCCATCAAGTTAGACGGGGATGGGTGAGTTTTTTGTCCATCTCTCAATATGTCTAAAAGACCGATAAGTCTTTAAATTAGGGTTGCTTCTAATTTTTAATTGTCAATTTAACTCACTCATCAATTGTTACAAGTGACCATATTCAATATGATAAATGAAACCATATAATTATTTATATCTTTGGTGCAACCATAACAACGAGACAGAGTCCATTTTAATCTTTGAATATATTAAAGTACGTAAGTATAGTAAGAACAATAACTAATTAAGGATTCATTTTCCACAGAGGATTCAGTGTGTGCATCTGCAATCAACAACACATATTTAAGCCCGTGTCGGTGCAAGCCATGTGGTAAGTATGCAATGATTAATGTTGAATTTGCGTTATTAAAAATTTTGCAACAAATACTTTTTAAATTCGTTAAAAAGTAATTGACTGTGCCTGTCCTGTGTGTAGGTACATTACGGAAAAGATATACTTCACATTTATCATCTGAAAAATACAGTTTCTTTTATTGCTTTAGTCTAGAAAAAGAACTTTACCGTAATAGTATATTACTGCCCAGGCTGGAATTTTTTTTATAAAAACGATTACATTAGAAACAATAAAAATCGTAAACAGACCCTTGGGAAAATTCGTTTTTTAACAAAACTACTGCATGTATCTATTTCGTATAAGGTTATTTGAACTCTTGAATGACTAATCAATGTTTGTATGCAAAGTTTGGAGTTTTTGTACACTAGAGTGACCTATTCACCCTCAAAGTTGCTTAAAACTTTGTTAAAACTTGTGTTGAAATATGGATTTTTCAAGGATCATATCTTAAATTTTTTAGACTAGTTTCACATAATTCAGAATACAATTTGTCAACGAATTTATAGAAATTTTAGTAGTTAATGTGAGTGAGGATGACCAATACGATGAACCTTATGTATGTGCAATAACGCTGTTAATTGCAGGTCAGCTCTACAAACGTTGCACCGCGCGAGCGCCCGTGCGCGTCATCTGAATCACTTCGCCGGTGGCGTTTCGCACGCGTGGTGTTCCTACTACGAGCACAATGTCACGTCGGATCGCTCCTGCCTCAACGAGTGGCATGCCATGGACTGCATCGAGTCTCGTCGCCCGCCCTCGCCCGACTCGCTCAGGCTTAAGTAAATGCTTCACTTTTACACCTCTTTAAATTTGCTTCCATTAAAATCCCCTATTGTACAGTAGGGACCGACCCTTCTGTATTTTGCATAAGTTGAGCCGACAAGACTTTCAGATTTCTCATTCTAATAACATCCTGACCCTAATATCTTAATAACATTTTACATATTATATTCACAATTTGTACCTCCTGCTTAGTCTTAACCCTTCATTGGAACCTTCCCTCAATTTTATTCTTATTCACTCCCTCCCATCAAATTGCGTTTCACCTAAATATGATTTAGTGTATCAATCTAATAAAAGAATATGTTTCTTTTGATAAGGCCCCTTGAAAGAGACGAAACAGAACGAGTAATCCGATTCACATTGAAGGAGATCATGATGAGTGTAGATCTCGACGAGGTGACCAGTAAAGCGATCCGCGGACGTCTCGAAGATGACCTCAACATGGATCTAGCCGAATACAAGTCCTTCATAGACCACGAGATGCTCACAATCCTCGGGCAGATGGACGCGCCCACTCAGATATTCGAACACGTCTATCTGGGCTCAGAGTGGAACGCAAGTAACCTAGAAGAATTACAAAGGAACGGGTAAGTATAAGACGAGTAAGGGTTCGAATTTCTACGGCCAATCAACAACGTTTGCCATTGTTTTAAACTTTTCTCCTCTTTCCATTTCAGAGTTCGACATATCCTAAATGTGACTAGAGAAATAGACAACTTTTTCCCTGGAGTGTTTGATTATCTCAATATTAGAGTTTACGACGACGACAAGACAGACTTACTCAAACACTGGGACAACACGTTCAAATACATCAACAAAGCGAGGAATGACGGATCGAAAGTGCTCGTGCACTGTAAAATGGGGATAAGCAGATCGGCGTCCGTGGTCATCGCATACGCAATGAAGGCGTACAACTGGAACTTCGACAAGGCCCTGAAACACGTGAAAACGAAGAGGAGTTGCATCAAGCCAAACACAAATTTCTTGACTCAACTCGAAACCTATCAGGGGATATTGGACGCAATGAAGAACAAGGAGAAGTTGCAGCGATCAAAGTCGGAGACCAATTTAAAGACACCAAAAGCGAATGCGAAGTCAGAGAGCAAGACGTGCGATCGATTTCCGGTGGCGCTTGCGTTGACCGGCTCGTATGGCGGGCGACCGCGTTCCTGGTCGCCAGACACGAAGCTAGCGTGCGAGTTGCTTCCGCCCACCTCAGTGTCTTTAGAGAATCTAGCGGCCGCAGCCGAGACTCGGCACATGCTAATGCCTTGCGCGAACGGTTGCTACAGTGTTTCGCCCAATCAGATCATTCGACTCAAGGAAGATGACGCACCCGCAGTGCCTTCAGTGAAACATATAGTCAATGAAATAGAGAACGCGGCCGCCGGCGAGCGACGCGACTTCATCAGAAGGAGTCACAGGTTGAGTTTCAGCGGAACAACTGAACTCTCTGGCGCATCGGTGGACAAACCGGCGCAGGCGTCTCCGTTGAGGAATTCAGGTCACAAATGCTCTCAGACGGTCGCGGAAGTGGACAAAATACACACGTGGGATCCGGGAGAAACTGCTTGGACTCAGAGCGAGGAGTTGCAAAGTGGTAGTGATAATATAGTTAAATGTGACAGTGGTATTGTGGACGTGAAGTCTAAAGTGAGCGATAACTTTTTCAATTCGGTCGAGCGTAATTTGGATTGTGTCGAGAGGCGAGCGGAGGACGAGGCGCGTCCGCCTAGCAGACAGAGCTCGTGGAGCTCTTTCGATAGTGCCGTCGTTCCGGATTTGTCGCGGCACTCGTCTTGGGGGTCTTACGATACGAGGGCTGCGAGGGGGCAGGCGACGTTGCGAGGGGAAGAGCGGGGGCCGCGCCGCGAGGACGATCTCGGTATCATAACCGAGCATACTGAGCAGCGGGGACGTCGTCGGGCGCTTAATATTTCGGCCAACGAGGAGAAGTTTAACGAAACTTGTGCCATACTGAAAGAGTTAGCGAGCGCGGCGGCGCGCATGGAGCGGGCGCGCGACCGCGGCGCGTCAACTTGGAGCGGACGGTTGTCGGCGTCGGCGCCCGCAGACACGTGGCTGCGTGCGGGACTGCGTCGGCGTAGACCCGCGTGCGCCTCTCACGGTGACTTACCTCGGGCCGCGCGACCCGCACCTCCCCCCGTCGGCCTAGTGAGCAACCTAAAGAGGGAGTTCGAGGCGCGCTCCGAGAGCGACACGCCCAGGCGTTCCCGGTCGCGAGGCCCCCCGTCCGGCGGCGAGGATCTCTCCGTGCGAGTTCTCGTGGATCGCTACGATCAACCGGCTCCGACGACGCGCGCCCCGACTCGATGCCGACCCCCCGCTCCCCCGCCCCCGGACCGACCTCCACCCGCGCCCACCGTCCTCTCCCTAGCCCCCTTCGACTACTCGAACGTGGTCGTGTCAACTGTGATGTCGAAAGCTCAAAACAAAAAACAATTGCAACACGGGAAAACCCATCCCCTGACGAGGCTCAACATGAACCGGTCGAATAATAGATGTTCAAATCCTGTATATAATACTATGTAGAAGTATTTATGTTCTTTTATTTATTATTATCAGTTCGTTGATCGCCAGGATAGTTGGGCGAGCGCGTGTGTGCGTTGCGTTTGCGGGCCCCTCGAATCAAATGCAATGACGCGAAATTGATTTGTGTATATGAATAGATAGAAATGACTAAAGTAGGTAATTTAAAAACGCTGCCATATCTGTTCCGTGGCGTGTGTCCGTCATTCCTTTATCCTGACGATCACAATTCTTGCCAAACTCGATATTTTATCTTTGTAGAGTTTTATATACTATTTACAAAATGAACTCGCAGTGTTTGTGTATCACGTTAAATTTGTTAAGAGGCTGTTTGTGGGTAGAAAATGTTAAAAGAGAGAATACAAGTGATGTACAACTTTTATAAAGAGTATTTATTTCCCACGACGCTTTATAAACTGTATATAAACGATATATAATATTGCTATAAAAGTTATAAAACATTTGATTCAATTCTCAACGACCAAAGTCCACAGTCTGTAATCTCTTGCCAGTGACAAACGCCACCCGAGGACAGTTTTCTATTTCACTTATTTTTTTGTAGGTGTCTGGTACTTTGAGTACCTTGCGTCTTATAGTACCGAAATCAAATCCATAAATTCCACCGGGATTGTTGCGAATCATACACTCCGTCTGAAAAATTAAATTTTATTAATAAACCGAGACAAAAATTAGATTTGTCAACATAAGGACGATTCCAGCAAAGAGATTGCTAGAAGATTTTCACTTGACCACTCAATCTATAAAACTTTTCTTAGAACTTGTTTTGTGTAAATTTTTAAACCATTACTAAAGGTTCTGAGCCGTTACAAACTTTCGGAGTTATACAAACAACAATCACCATGGCAGGACATGGAACGTTTATCTATTCGTCTTGTGCGTTTGTGCCTCTACATCCTAATCCTTGTAACATTATAAATGCGAAAGTTTTTATGTTTGTTTGGATGTTTGTACTCATTCACGCAAAAACGGCTGAACGGATTTGGATGAAATTTGGCACACCTTGATTAACACATGAGATACTTTTTAATTATCCTGGAATCCTGGATGTCAGATTTGTCAGATATTTTCTCAAGTGTAATGTTTTACATTTTTCAACGCGGACTAAGTCGCGGGCACCAGCTTAATGATGGATGATTCGTTATATCCTCGTATTTTTCTGATTTTTTCTTGTTATATCAGCTTTTTTTTATAAGAAAAGAATTGCATAAAAGTATCTTACTGTTTTCATATTAATGTCGACTATTCGTAACAAATTGGCATCGGAACCTCCGCACACCAGTAGATTTGTCCGCGGCACAAACTTTCCACAATAAAGCTTCGATTGGTAGTTATCGGGTACAATGGTTTCTATTAATCTACAGGAAGCGTAATCCCAAATTTGTATGCAGTCTTTATCTTGCCACGAACACGTTAGTATCTGCCAATTGAAGAAAATGAGTTATTACTATTTAATGCTAATATTTTGAATGGAACAATAGCATAATGTGCAGGTCGCAAAATGTGCTGATCTTGTTATGTGCAGGTTGGATTTTACAATTCCCTGGAAGAGTAATCGTTGGCATTTCTGTCGATTACCGAAAATTTTAAAAGAAGGGGTACTCCACAGAATACCTACTATATTTGATTATTGTATGTACCTACTTGAACTAGTACCTCCTTGAGAGTTGAAGACTATGAAGAACTTGTCGAGATTGATTAAGAGGCGACCGACAGTATGCTAAAGAACAAATGCCAAAATAGCCCCCACTCTGGATGGTGCATAATTTAGTTTATTATTTATCCTTTGTGGTGCCACTACATAGTTCCATTGATGGAATTATATTTTTTTTACATACTCGCCCACCACCCACACCTTAATGCACGACCCATCTGTCCTATTCAATGCTACTTTGCCATCCTGTCGAGCGCCGAAACGGGGGTCACATCAGAAACTCATCAGTTTCTGGACATATTTAAGGTCTTTTTATAAGGCCATTAGGTAGCGTTATTACCTGTTTTCCTGGCTTGTCAAAATCTAATCCTTCGCCGCACATATGCACTCCGGTTAAATAGCGTGTAGCGTAAGGCGTCCTGTCGTCCCAGCACATGACCGTATTGTCCCAACCTCCAGATATCAATTCATGGTGTGATTTCGGATTGAACACACATGCAAATATTCTTGACGTGTGCCCATCTATTATGTTTTTTCTTTGGCTGGAAATATTCAAAACAGACTCCTTTAGATTGAGTCGAATCACGAAAAGTTTATAGTAAATCCGTACTAATATTATAAATGCGAAAGTATGTTTGGATGTTTGTAACTTTTTCACGCAAAATCTATTGAACCGATCACCATGAAATTTTGCATACACGTTGTCTGGGACACCAGAAATCACACAGGGTACCTTTCATCATTCAACGCGGACGAAGTCGCGGGCACCAGCTAGTAGATCATATTACAAAGTTATAAAGATAAATACCTATTATAAAATGCCCTTTCTTGAGTTTGCGCCTCCTCGTCGTATAAATTTAACTTGGCGTCGTCTCCATAAGTGATGAATTTGCTGTATCGCGGGTGGTAACTCAGCCCCAATGTTTGTCTTTTCTCCCTTATTGTGTACAAGCATTGATCGAATTTGTATTTCCAACACTTAATGCATCCATTAACATCTGCACTTCGAAGAGTTATGTAAAAAAACAGAGACAGGGATTAGATTAGAAGGAACTATGCAAATTTATTGAATCGTTGATTCTTTTATCATAAAAAAACAATTTGTAAATGAGCCCTCCCGTTCACATTTCACTAATTCGACCCTTTCACTATTTCAACAACGAAAATTGCATTTTGTTTCAAATGGAAAAATTAATATGAATTTAAATGACTGATTAATTTATATAGACAGTTTCTTTGTATTGTAGTTGTCGACTTCAAATTTAGTTGGTCATTTTTATTATAAATATTACTTTATTGTAGATAATTTTCGCAAACTAGTTTAGTAACAGGAATTTAAAATAATATTAAATTCTATTAAACACAAGTTTGAGAGGTTGGCTTTCAAAATGCAAGTCGGCGATATATTCATGAACTTTACTTTTATACTCAAAATAGGAACATTAATGGCGAGGACTGGATAATCCTAATTAATAATATAAATACGAAAGTTTAATATGTTTGTTCCTCAATAACGCAAAAACGGCTGAATATGATATTTGGCACACATTTAACATAGCCATAGAGGATTCTTTTTATCCTGGAAAAATGTTAGGTTGCGTTATTATAACTCATATAAGTATTTTCTTCAACGCAGACACCACCTAGTATTTTAATAATAAACAGTGTGGAGTCATATTTCTTAAGATTAGGTTCATTAAAAGAGTAAAAAATACATAATACATACACGATGAAAGCAGTGTATTGGAAATCGGATGAGCTTTGCTGACAGGACGATGCTTGATCGCCGTAACTGGACCTGGATACGTACGGCACTCTTCATCGACCAGCATGTGCGTGCACTTGCCATTGTTACAATCGAACAATCTTATTGTACCATCAGAAAATCCGGCGGCGATATCGTTCGTGTCTTCTGTGTACTTACAACACATTATATCTTTATTTGTATCACTGAAATACATTTTCTAGTTATCTAGGTGCAAGTGGAAATTAATTATCTATATATAATAATATTAAAGAGAAGTTTTTAATTTTTTTGTATGTAGGAGATAATCTTCGTAACTGCTCATACTATTTAAAAAATCGGTCCTAGTTGGTGAGTTCACTAGGACCCCCAAGGGTCTTTGGTTGAACTCTTTGGTGCATCTGTACCCTTTACCAATAGAATAGGATTTCATAATGTACATAGGCTAAATATATCAATAGGGCGCCAGCCAGCTACCTAATAAAAATAAAGATTCAATGCTTAGCAAAAGTACCTATGTCAGGCGTTATAATATCTTATTTTATTTTTCAACGCGAACAAGTCACGGACACCTGCGAGTGAATTAAATCTAGGTAAATACTTTAAGAGAATTTAGATAAATACATGATTGAAAGTACATTTACATCGCCCTGATAGACCTGGTATTGTTCACTTGGAAGCGAGCGGTGTTCAACGTTCGGTGTGCTCGTATGTACCGTCACAATTTCCTTTTGGGGGACCGCCGTGCTTTTCATAAACGTATTTGTCACAGCGAAACTCTTGCGCGCCGCTTTCATACTAGTCGTAGCCATTGGTCCCGCTGCAATTTTTCTCTGTGGATCCATTTTGTTTTAAATTGATTGATTTGAAGAAATTTGTATATAAGAATAAAAATTCCCATAAAAAGCAATCACAAAAATTTTGTATTCGATCATTAAATGCCATCGACATTTGCGTGTTTGTCTTTTTTACATAACCATAAATTTGTCATTTTGTAGGTACCCAAAATATTATCATCTAAAAGGAGTAGGTATACAACTTAAACTTAACTTAAAAGGAGTAAGTACCTAATATATAACTAGTTTGTGGCTGCGACTTCGTTCGATAAACTGAAGTCGCTTTCCACGTCTGTCTGTCGATTTAAAATAATCCATTAGAGCTCTCGCTAGAGTATGTATACCTACCTATATATTATGTTCCTTGTATTAGATTTTTAAAAAATCTTTCACCAATACTTAGTTGATCCAACGTTTATCAGGCGTTAGATAAATAAGTATTATATCTTTTATTTGGCAAATAAGTATATTTTGGACGTGTTGAAATAGGTTAAAACAATTCTTTATTTAGGAAAATAGCTAGAATAAAAATACGTATTGTAGATGTAGGTATTGTAGCTTCCTAATCTACATATACCATATCTTAATACTTAAGTAGGTATATAAAAATTATGTGCAACGATGTTGTTACGATAATCTCCAAACCACGCAATCGATCATATCGTACGCCGATTAAGTCGCGAACCAATCAAACCAAATACAAAGTATAAACATTTAAATGTGGAGTATTTAAATTTATAGCAAAGGCGAGTAGTGTTGAGGAGTACTTTTTCTTCATAATGGCTGCAAATTCCTAGGCATTAATTATATTGCACTCGCAGGTTCCTATGCCCATTGGCTGAAGCTAGTAAGTAGGTAGGTATCACACCTATAAACCCACAGGCAACGTGTTTATCTTTAAATAATATTATTTTCAGCGACGAGCCAGCCTTTGCAGTAACTACCTAAGTATATTTACGAGTCAGCATATTGGAGCGGACAACTAGCGACCTACGTTTCCTGTAAAATTTCTTTATTAACTCCCGAAAGTAAATAAAATTCAGAGAAAGAGAGTGGTAAAATTCGCCATGAGTGCGGACAAGAAACTAAATTCGGGACAGGCCCATCCGCGGATCACAGCTAATGCTCAATATAGTCTCCATTTTATTCATTTATCGAACACTACGCAAAGACAGTAATTATTGTGTCCGATACGTTTTCATCAATAGATAGTACCTACCTAATCAGGGATGCGTTTACAATCAACGCACAGCCAAAACTACAGTCTTAAAGGCTGAAATTTGGAATCCAAATTTTAGAACGTAGGCATCCGCTAAGAAAGGATTTTTGAAGATTTCAACTCTGTGCGAAGCCTAAAAAAGTATTCTATTGAATCAACATTTAAGATAGACGTTACAATTTTAACAAGGGTCTCTGTTGAAGGAGTGTAGGTTTGATACCAAAATATTTCCTTTTGGTAATACTATGAACCTATTAGGATAGGTAGGATTACGAAAACGAAATAAAAGAGTCGTGTCAGTTTCCATTGTTTCATGTAGATAAATGACATCACACCACAATATAATTAAGTAAACACAACACGCATAAGACTACTTTTAGAGTTGAAGGGACATTTTTTCTTTATCAAAACGCTAACATAGGACACATTTCAAGGTCTCAATTTATACTTTGTGGAACTACTGTTAGGTATCATTCAGAATACACAAACATTAAAATTATTATTTCAAGTTTCTAATTATTATTTTTTTCATTTTAATCTACATAGATACCTATACACGTAACAGTTAACCAAAATAAGGACAATAATAATTACTTAGATTTATTAATTTATATTTCATAAATGTATTATGTACGCACAGTACGCACATACTCTTCAATAGTTATAATTTAACAAATAAATAATTCCATACTTTATCATAGCATCAGATTTTCATTAGATTATGTCCTTTTTGTACAGCCAACTCGTTTAAATTATTTATATGAAAACAATAACAATAAATTATGTATCTGTACAAAAATAATTAAGCTTAACAATCCCACACAATTTTATCAATCAAAAATCCAAGCATCCCGTTTTGGTAACTTTCGTGGCGCCCTCTATATATCTTGTAACACAGTTGTGACGTCAGTGTATGTATAAAAATAGAATTCTGCTGTTTCTAATTTACACTCAAATCTATATATTTTGTACATATTTTCGCATTAGTTTAAGCACATTGCCTTAATTATGTAAAACTAAGAATCAGACAGACATTTCATTCAAGGTATTAAAGATTTTTTATTCATTAAAGCTTAGTATTCATTCAATATATAGTACCTACACGTTTTACATGATCAAAATAGTAGTAGATATAGCAGACTATATAATAAACCTCTATCCACTCAAACGATACCAAGATAATTTTTTAGATGTTTTTAAAACTCAGTAATCTCGTGAATACTAAACAAACCAGAAGTGGCGATCGCGCATAAAATTGAAACAATAGAGCCCCACATTCTTGGACTACTACTGCTTTAGTGTAGTTTACAACTCGTCACTTTCCTGAACCTGAAATAACAACAAAACATAACTCCTAGTTTTACGGTTTATATACCTAGAACGGTAGCCTCGCTCGCTTATTTGAACTTGGCGCGTGTGACTCGAGTGAGTTGCTTATAAAAATGTATGAACTGGGGATTCCCCGATCTGTTTGAGTCCCGCTGTCTCGCTCATATCCGTCATAATTTCGTCATTTCATTGTAAGTGCTATTGAGACTACATTATAAAACAATACATATAATTAGTTATAAGGATTGTTTAAAAGTTATTGAAAGTGGTGGTTACTTTCTTTCAATCCTCTGTATTTATTTATCCAGACTGGCTGAACGAACGAATAAATCCGTACTTCCGTACTAATATTATAAATGCGAAAGTATGTTTTGATGTTTGAAATTCTTTCACGCAAAAACTACTGAACCAATCACCGTGAAATTTTGCATACACATTGTCTGGGACACCAGAAAGGACATAGGGTACCTTTCATCGTTCAACGCCGACGAAGTCGCGGACACCAGATAGTAAATCATAAGGTAAGGTAAATAAAATTTTACTAATTTTTTAACTAAATGTATACCATCATTTATCATGTAAGAATAATCAGTATCGTCGGGACGTCGGCAACGAGTGAAAACCTCGTACCAAAAAATAAAAATTTTGCCCAATATTGTTCATCATATTAGTTACAAAACCTCTCAACGCGCAGTTTAAATTTACTTGCGTTCATTTTGGATGTATTGAGGTTTTTATAAACTGTTATATTAACAAAAAAAATACCAAATAGTCTTCATACTAAAATTAGGAGACCATTTTTAACCAACTTCAAAAAAAGGAGGTTATCAATTGGTAAGATCGTTTTATTGGGTAGATCTTAGGAATGAAAGAAAAGGGGCCACGCTGAATACGACTTTGCCCACGTCTATATTACACCACGCTACTCCACTGCCTTTATTATAAGCCAGTTATTTTATTTAAAAGAAGAACGTTACGAAGGAATATTTTGCATGTCAGTATTGAAGTGCGTGTTTTAAATATATCTGCTTAATTGACCAGTATCATAATACATAATGATATGATATTAGTATTATTAAGTGTTCACGATAATGTCATCTTGCAAGGAAGGGATATACAAGTTATAGGTACCTACACCATGTCAAGACTGTTCTATTTTAAAAATGCCCACACTAAGCAAAAAATACATATACAGTAAGATCAATGACATTTTAATTGCGTCTTTAAAAGTTGTAAGTATGATTTCGAATTCAGCTAAAAATAAATTAGAAAAAATATATACTTACTTACAAGTTCATTGTAAGCTCGTTACCTTTTTCATGCTTATACTCTAAGCAAAATGTTTTAGTGGACATTAATTTAGTTCATTTACCAGATATAGTAGGTATCCAAAATATCTTGGGAAGCTGATCATATAATAATAAGAGTTTAAGGGATTCCACATTGTGTCTAATGATTAAGTATATCTAATGTAGATTAAAACGCTTAATTATTATTTAACGACATTAAAAGGCTTTATAATGTAATGTGCTAAGTTCAAATAAATAAATTATATGTTCATAGTCACATACCTATTTACAAATAGATTTGTTAACAATACTGAACTGTGTCACACATGTTCATTATCATTAAATTATAACACATCAAAACAGAAAAGAATTAAAAAAAAAAAGGAAGGTAAAAAATAAACACTTCTACGACAAAAAGACAAAGAAATCAAAATTAGTAAGAAAATAAAAAAGGTAAGAAATTAAGTCACAGATAATAGGTCACATACAGTTGGAAGTTAAGGTACACATTTCCTTAAGGAAATAACTACTTGATCCTATGTTGCCATATGGATTGGCAATTAGCAAATTTTCTAAAAGGGGAATCCCCTTTACACAAGTGTGAAGGCTAAAAAAAATTACCTTCAAAGATTGAAATTAGAGCTGATAAGTCACTCCTGGTTTGTATAAATGGCCAGAAAGTCAGCAAGTTCATAATTAATTGTAAATATTTTACAGTGGATGCTGGCCTTCAAAATATGAATTTTCTAGTTACATCAGCTGCAAATGTGATATAATCTCAAATAACAACTACCAAGTCTGCTAATAACAAATGTTAAATAACAATTCCACATATTTCAATTCCTCTCATTCTTTGAACATTATTTACAGTCTTGGATTTTGTACAACAACCATTCTATTAGCGGTCCTAAATTATTTACAATGTCATTGAAACCAGCCATGCTCTACATATTTATTGTGTTTGAAGTACACCCTTAAGTCTATTCACTTAACGAACAGTGCTGCAGCACTGACTACTCACAAAATTACATACATTGTCACTCTATACAATTCCTTTAATAAAAATAGATTATCTTCATCTATGACAATTATTTCCACACACTTGTGTTCAAGTAAGCATACACAATAAATCTATAATGATCAACTTCATAGTTAATTTTACAAATGATAACATTTCAATAGATCTCTCTTTTTTACCATACAAGTAAGGTATTAATTTTCAACAGTCTGTGAATATTTGTAAATAAATAAATATATATTACCTATTAAAGTACAAACATAGTAATATTAACTTTATCTACCTATCTACTTTGTCATTGCTTTGACATAATAAAATGTTTTTAGGAAATTATGAATAGGCAAGTTTTTTTAAGAGAACTTGAAAGTTACCTCTACAACTGAAACCTGTAACCAAATAATGTTTTTATCCTTGAAATTCTTAAAAAAATTTCCCTTTGAAAACCAAAATGAGTATTGAAAATTATGTAATAACATTTATCTAATTAAAATTTAATAGATTTTTTTAGTTGTGAAATGATATTAAATATTAATCAATGTGTACCTAGTTCCTTCACAAGTAGATGTTTTCTAATCTAACCTGCCACCATGATATTGTATAATATTGATATTAATTCAAATTAATGACTTTAAAAAAAAATTATTTAAATTATACACAACAACCATTGTAGATTGCTGAAACAAAGTATTTAACAAAAATAGTCACCAATTGTTATCAAATATATTTTATGTATAATGTTACATAAAAAAAAAACACAAGGTTTTATCCATACCCTAGATAAACTGATTTCATTCTGCACTACAATATAAAAATAAGGAGTTCATTGTATGTACATTTTTAGGTCTAATCATCTGACATCATTAGATCAATAAATTAAGATTATTAAAAAAAAAACTTTCTAAAAACAAAAACAACAAAGACAATGAAAATTATGCCCGAGTTTGACTATTGTTTGAAATGTATGTCTGATCCACAATTAGAATAATAATATAAGTTTCAATAAAATCAACAAAACACAAGCAATTTTATAATAAATAAATAACATTAGTAGCAAACTATTTAAAACACTCTTCACCAACAGAACAACCCACATTTTGTAGTATAGTAATTAAAGGACCAACAATAATTTATCTAACTGGCCTCTGTTAACCGTGGTACCATTACATAGTTCCAATGATGGAACTAAAGCAAATATTTTTTGCTGTAGTCCCATTACTATGGCATTGTAGAAATACAAAGAAATTAAAAATAACTAAGTAACTTTTGACGATTCAGTTAGGCAGAATAACAACTTTAACAAAGAGGTTGACAGAAGAAAGAATCCAGCTGGGTTGGGTTGCTTTAGGGAAGCTACATCATCTCTGCCTCAATGTCTGAAGACCAAGGTCCTGAATTAGTGCGTCCTGCCAGTAATGGCATATGGTGCCAAAATGCGGTCTCTCACGGCAGGTCTGGTCGCTCTGGACAAGGACAAGGACAAAGTCGCTCCGCGGGCTATGCTTAGAGTTTCTTTAGTAGATGAAATGAGAAATTCTGTAATTTGCTGAAGAACCAAAGTTGTCCAAATAGTTGACAAGATTCAGCAAGCTGCAAGTGGCACTGGCCGAGAGAGTTGCAGAGTGGATAACCGATGGGGTTGACGAGTTCCCGAATGAAGGCCACAATTGGAAAACGCAGCGTCGCCCTGCGTCCAAGTGGACAGATGACCTGAAAGGCTGCGTGGGAAACGGCTAGATGCGAGGCATAGAGTGCGTGCGTGTTGGTGGTGGCCCAGGGAGTAAGCCAACATCCAGCAGTGGAGGGATACGGACTGACAATGATGATGATTAGTAGTGCATTACTTAAGGGCGTTAGATTAATTAATTGCATAATTTAAGTTAAAGTTATCAATATCAGGTCACGTTATAATGATATACTAATACAATTTAATGTAATTGCCCTATGGCAATTTTTTTTCCATGGTTCCACTGAGGGTAGTAGTACCCTCAGTGGAACCAAAAAAAATAAAACTTCAATGCACCATTGATGGGACTACGGCAAAAAATATTTGCTTCAGTTCCATCAATGGAACTTTGTAATGGTACCACAGTTAATAAAGGAACTGTTGCTACAATCACAGAGATTATTGTGAGCGTGTTAAAACAAATAATAGATCAAACCGAATGGCCCTGGGACTGGTGTCGCTGCCCCCATTGACTAGAAGGCCCCTGTGCAGAGTTACCTTGTTGCATCCACGACAGGAAGTTTGGAGGCGCTGGTGGAGCGGACGACGCTGGGCCAGCGAAAGCACCTTGCTCCGATCCACCCGAAGGTATATTATTGATAAGGCCCCAGCTGGCCTGATTTAAGGCAGCAGCCACGAGCGCTTGGTTCACAGGAAGCCCACCCATTCCGAGTGGCATGCTGCCACCTTGACCATGACCACCGCCACTAGCAACTGCAGTTTGACCATGTTGACCAGACATGCCCAATGATTGCATGTTCACCATATCCATATTACGGTTACTCCACGAGTTATTGTTTGAAGCATTGTGAGGGTGGCCTTCATCGTAACTTCTACTAGGTAGATTCCTTTGGTTTGAACCACTTTTATTTTGCTTGGGCGATGCATTGGAAACATTGACGGACACACCCTTAATTATGTGGTCTTGACCGCACAGGCCTTGCGCTACTTCGGGATCCAGAAACGTAATAAAACTAAAAGCTCTAAAAGGCTTCGGAATAAACACATCGGTTACTTCTCCAAACTGTGAAAAATACTCTCTTAGATCGTTAGATGTTAATTCTTCAGTGCAGCGACCGACAAACACTTTACAAGGCATGGATGTCACAGACCCTTCTTTGGAGTTGGGTATTCGAACATCACACCATCTCCCATCGATCATATGCCTCTGGGCCAGAACTCTCATTTGAGAAGTATAGGTAGAAAATCTTATAAAGGCAAATCCTTTAGACATACCCGTTTTAGGATCTCTCTTAAGTTGGGCCATCAAAACTTCGCCATACTTTTCAAAATACTCTCGAACAGTTTGCTCCGTTGCTTTCCACGGTAGGCCCAGGACTATCAAATCGGAGCACAAGTTGTCGTTTCTCTTATTTTTATTTAGAGAGGTGTCAGAATGTTCGCCCGGTTTTCGCTTACTTTCTTTCGGGAAGCTACAAACGTATAAATGATTACCCCATCCTTCAGGCGGAGGATAAAGTCTGCCGTCTCTTAATCTAATGCCTCTAATGATCTTCGTCTCGGGGTGTCGATATTTTAAACCGCAGCAGCCAGGAAATTGCGCCGAGACAGTTGTAAGCATCAATGTACCATCTTCTTCAATCGGTAGTTCTATGGGTTCTTCATTTTCATCTTCTGCCACGGGTAAATACTCGAAAGACATTATTTATTCAATAATAAATAAAAACCATTAAAAATAAATTGTAACACAGAATTATACTTAACACTAGACAAATGTACAATCTGTTATATCATAAATAAATAATCACATTTAATGTTAAACGTCACCCACGGGTTCGGAACCCATTGCAGGTTGAAAACATAGTTCGACTTTGTATTCTTAGTATATTTCAAGGATATATTCTAAGAGATTTTTCACTTTTTACAGTATCAAACACTAATGATCACACTATTTAATAGACAACTTTCTAAAATACATAGAGAATACAAACAAGATGAAAATTTCATGTAATAATTGTGTGTGGTTCTGTGGTTACTGTTTGACGGTTGTCAAAATATTTCTCAATGGACATAGATCACTTAAATCCGAAGACTACACAGAAGAGAGAACATGGTTCCATTATTAATTAAAATTTGCTGAAGCCCGATTAAAATTAATTAATCATGCTGCAAATTTTGAAGCACTGAGTAAAGAACTTCTGAATATCAATTGGACAAAGAAAATGTCGAACCTAAATACAGAAGAATCGGTTTGCTATTTTTATAACGTTCTGCAAAATTTAATGAATCAGTACATTTCAAAAAAAGTAGTAAAATCGTAAACCAGTCAACCATGGTACACTTAATTTCAAAATTAATGCTGGCAACCACAAGCTAACGGGCACCCTTGTCAATTTGTCTTCGTTCAACACTACTCTACTCTGCCTGCAGTGCCTGCATGTATACATTACTTACATTTTTCTATTCTATGATTTTGTGGGTTTGTTGTACTGAACTGAATAATGAATTTATGTTGAATTCTAACCTTTTATTCTTGTAAAATTTACGGATCTTTTTTCTTTCTTGTTTTTATTTTATGAATAGTTGTGAAGGTATAGATATTCTAGGAAATACGAACCATGTTATCGTTTTAATCGTTCTTGCTTCAGTGAAATGGATGTTGACTGCAAAGATTACAGGAGAAGCAAACCTCAGCAAAAAATTTATAAACCTGGAAGTGGTCCGTTGAGACGATCAAGTTATGATACTAGGATGGATGCCTACGATGTAGAGAACAGTTCGAGGGGTCGTAACGAAAACCATTACGGGTCTCACATGTCCGTTAACAATGAGGATGGCAATGCTGCGTTCAAAGAGCAGTCTGTAACTTACACCCGTCATAAAAAACCCGAGCAACAATTGTACGTGCCTAGGTCTGGGGAATCAAATTCTGAAGTTGATAAGTCATCTAAAAATGCTAGTCAATCTAACCATAGACGATATAATAAACACGATAGACACGGTTACAATAGTAATACAGGGACATATTCTAAAGGTGGTTCAAGAAGGGACAGATCTTATGGTGAATTTCACACAAACAATGATATTAACTATAATAGAAATTTTAGACAAGTATCAGAACCCAGATGTATATCGCCTAAATATTGTAAACCAGATCAGAATAGTGTAGATCGAAACCGTGATACTAGAAGTATGGAAACGTCTGCTGGGCGTCATGGGGCAAGTTCTGGTGGTGGGAAACCTCCATCGGGACGAAGGAATTCATCAGGGTATCCTTCGGAACCATCCAGACCTAAGTACATGTTAAATATAGATAATATGCCACCAAGATTCAGAAAGAAATTGTTAGAACAGTCGGGTCATCATAGTTTTGATAGTGTAGATCAACTTAATAGAGAAAAAAATTCATATAATCAATCTATCCCTAATATATCACATAATTACAATCAAGGACAGCAACACAATAATTTAAATTTAAGTTGGTCACAAACATTGCCTTCGAGAGGACGGGGACGACTCAGACACAATGATGAAATTGAGAGAGATAAGTTTGTAAATACATACTTGAAAAACTGTGAAATTCAGAACTCTCGAAGATCTACTCCGAGCAACTCCTATATGAATTTATATGAAGCCAGTTCTTCAGAGAATAAAACAGGCTATGATAAAACTGACACAATGGCCAATAGTATTGAAAGTCATAAAGATCTCTATGATAATGGTGAACGCTTTTGTTATTGCTTAGGCACTGCGGGTATATTTTCTATAAATTATTTATTTATTTTTCTTTATTGCAGTGTCCAAGAATGGGATGAATACAGATGAAACCTACAATCACACAGATGACCAAATCAATAATGAATCTGATAGTCAAAATGATAAAGAATCAGTTTCACAAAGTCTTATGGACATGACGAATCTAGTAAGTTCATACAAAAGTTGGAAAACTTTTAGACATTTTTTTACGTTTTTTAAGACCATAGTTTTCTCTATTTCAAAACTACAGTCTACAGATTCATTGCACAAGCATCCTACTGATATTATAAATTGGAAAGTTTGTGAGGATGAATGGATGGATGGATGTATGAATGAATGTTTGTTACTCTTTCACATAAACAGGTTAGGATGAAATTTCACACACACAATTTATTACCTGGATTAATGTATAGGATACTGTTTATCCTGTAAAAATGTTAGGTAACCAAGGGATTGTCTAAAAACATAAAACCGTCACAGTCTGTGAGGATACTGTCATTACAGTGAAAGAGGAATTGGCTAGTACCTAATAAATGGGTATTATAAATGTAAACATGTATCTCCTTATGTCAACATTGCATTTTTTGCTTTGTTTATGATTCACTCACACACCAGATTTATGAAGCCTTATATTACTAAGCTTTTGCTTTGAGGGCTCAGGTTACAGGTTACATGAGTTCCAACAATAGCAAGCTTATCGAAAATTTTAAAAGTGCACATACATTTTATTTATTATGAAATAAATGTTCCTAGAACTATCTACATGAATAAAGGCCTTTGTATTTGGCATTGTAACTAATAGGTAGGATGTTTTTCTTGGTAGCCATATTGTAGGTTATGATCCTGTTAGCTATGCAAAGTGCTATCATATAATCATCAGCAAAATATATAATTAAACATTAACTTAAAATGTTGTTTACTTGATACTACTATTTAAAAGAAAGACATCAAATGTCATGTTTTAAATATTTTAACCATGTCATTTAGTAGCAAGGCATACTGAATTTCATAAATTGGCACTGAGCAGTCTGATAGTACTGTGACTTAAAAAAAATAATTACAGAAATAACTATAAGTTTTCTCTTGTGTTTTGGTGTAGGAGCATGAAATGCCAGACTTTCTTCTAAACTTGACTTTATCTTGTGTTCCATCAGTATTGTCAATGTACATGCATATACCTGGTGTAGTTTGTGTTTAATTGATCATTATGGTTAAAAAAAGAACTAACTGATATTACTGTATGTTTAGAAATTAGACTTAATTTCTTTGAGCTAAGTGCCAAATAGTCGAGCAATGACACTGAACAACATTAAATAAAGTTTTTGATTAATTAGATATTAAAGCTGAAATAATTATTGATGAATAAACTAAATATTGACAGATTGGACATGCATGATGTGTATTTTTATGGAAAAAATAAAATGCTCTTTCATTAGGTATATTTTTTAAAATATTACTATACCAACTAACATCAGTTCTGTTGTATTCTTTTCATAGTAGCATTGCTGTACAGTATATATTGCTTTACAATATAGAAACACATGTGTTTCTGATATTTTTGATATATTTTTTACTAACTGGTGCCTGCGACTTCGTCCGCATTGAACAATGAAAGGTACCCTATGTCCTTTCTGGTGTCCCAGACAACGTGTTTGCAAAATTTCATGGTGATTGTTTCAGTAGTATTTGTGTAAAAGAGTTACAAACATCCATACATCCAAACATACTTTCGCATTTATAATATTAGTATGGATAGTACGGATTATTAAATGCTGTTGCATGTGATTTTTATTATTATTATATGTTATAATTTCAATGTTTGTTTCCTTTTCAGGATTGGACAGAGGAAGTTGAGAAAAATATAAAACTAGATGATATGTGTGATTCTTCAACCAGTTTTTCTCAAAATTTAAAAACATCATCCACCTCCCAAGACATCAAACCAGCTGAGACTAGAGAATCCAAAAGAAGTGGTCGTTCTCGGAGAAGAGATAAAAGGTATTGCAATTCTAATGTTTCATTTGTTTTAATCAAATTTCACTTGTTTTTGCGTACAATGTCTGTGTTTCAAGAAAACATCTGAAATTCATATCTGAAAACAATTTTTTTGAAATCTTTATATTAAGCCAATAGCCAGTAGGACTATTTAAATGAGGCACAAAGAATATATTTTTCTTCATTACTATATTATATAGTATTTGTTTGAAGTTGTCTAAACATGTCCAAACATTTTTTCACCGTTGGAATGTCCAGTGTCTCAGAAATGAATATCAAAATGTCTATTTTTTAAATGACCAAAACTATCAGTGTCCAGTTTTTGAATTTTGCATTGAAAAATATGTATTTTTTTAAATAATATTGAGTATGTATTTAGGTACTTATTTTAATAAAAGAAATGTTTATATATTACATACCTACCAAACGTTCATATCCTTGTCTTTATAGAAGTTCAAGTAGAGGTCAAAGAAATTCAGAGAAGAAAACAGAACGAAACAGAAAGGACAGCAATGCTAGTGTTCAACACGAACCAATGATATCTAATTTAAAGCAAAGAGAAAGAGAAAGAAGGGACAGCTACAAGAGTAACCGTTCTTCGACCATCGGCAACAGCAGAGATGACTTGGATCGCTGGAGGTCTTTGAGATCATACAGCAGGGAACAGAGTGCCGAAGGGTAACACATTTATTTAACAATATTTCATTGACATTTTATATGCTTAAAGTAAATTTAAAAATTATATCAAGTATATCTAAAAGTCTAAAAGAAATGAAATCTCCATTGTTGTTTTGCAGAAGAATAGTGTCTCAATGTAACAGCAGAGACCCTTCAACTAATCGAGCGCTGAGTCCGAGAGACCACGACGGGTTTCGAGTTCCCTCTGCTATGTCTAAGTCAACTTCTTGGTCTTCTAATAATCAAGTAAGTAAATTAAAAAAGTGCAACACAAAGACACAAACATAATACAAAAACCACAAAACAGAAATTAATAAATTAACTTATTGCTGTTTTTGTTTTATTGACTGATTTCATTTTGTGTGATTTATAATAATGTGTAAGTTGTTCTAGGTATTTTTGATCTCATTAATATTTGTTGATTCATTTATAATATAATATAATTTTATTAATCTCTAATAATGTTGTGCTTAATAATAATGCAAAATATGGACAGAAATGGATGAGGAAGACAAGAGACAGGAAATTATGGAGGAAATGGGTGGAGGCCTACGCCGATTATTATTATAATGTGCTTTCCTATAATTTAAATTCATACTTGTAATGTACCTTTCTGTAAGTGTTGTATATTGTGATTGGGTATGTCTTTAGTTGGTAAGCCTTTTGAAATAAATCAATAAATAAGGTAAAAGATGTGTGTGTCCTCACGGCAGTGAATCGGATACTGGCTCAGCATTGTGCTGAGAGAAAAAGGTTATGTTGGCATTAAATGTTAGGAATTTGACTAGTGAACAATCAATCATCCCCTGTTTTCCTACCCTTAGGGTTGAAAAGATTTATCAAAATCGGACTACTCTGTAAAAAGTTATGCGTGGTCATAGATAAAAAAATATATACGTGTCGACTTGAGAACCTCCGTTTTTGTTTTTTTCGTCGGTTGAAAATGCAAGCACATTAGTGTGCAAAATATAATTTGTATAAATATAAATATACCCGCAGCGACACTTTGGCTCTGATTTGGAGTTTTCGTTGTCTACAGAAAAAGAATGGTTCGTGGACCAGCGGGCGCGGTTCTAGCGTAGAGCGGGGAAGACAGTCGCCGGCGCCGAGCAACGTGAGTGGCGGCGGGGAAGCCATGGGCGAGGGAGGGGGAGGTCGGCGGGGGCGGAACAAGCGTCAGGGCCGGCGCCGACGCAACGCCGACCCCGCGCCTCCAGCCCCCGCGCCCCCGCCCGCCACCCTCAGCGCCTCCACCAACTGGAGGGAGGAGATACTCGAGTCCAAGAGGCAAAATGCAACGGACAGGTAAACATTCATTTCATAACATAATAATCTTTATCTGGTATTAATATAATATAAATAATTTGGTGATAACCTACTATTTTTCTACATAATCCGTGTACATCATCCGCACGACCACGACCACTCTGACAAGATAGTGCGAATTTAATATATACTATTTTTCTAGACCTTCCGAGAATTCTCACCGGCGCAATAGACTAAACAGTACGCTATCAGATAAATCACTATCAGAAACGTCCACTTCACAACCTGGATTGCTAGTCTTGCCGCAGGGATCAATGCCACACGTGAAGAGAGATCAAGGGTGAGGGGCTTACCTAAAATAAATATTAAAAGTAAAAAGATTTTCTTTAAATAAAGTAATTTTATCGAGTCATTTTTATATTTTAGCCGAGGTGGATCGATGGAATCGCAGAAAACTTTGTATGATCATCAGAATCCTTCCAAACCGATTATTGTGCAAACTAATCCGTCGAAAATCGACATGAGGCTGGAAAGAGGTAATATTTTATCTGTTATCCATTAATATTTATAGACGTTAAATTCTAGTCTTGGGGTTTGACTAGAATTTAACGTCTATATAAATAAGGTAAATTATATATTTCACGTTGCTCTTCTGTAAGCGGGTGGTTACTGCCGCCAGATGGGCTACCTAAATGACCGCGAAACGCAGTCCGCATTGAAAAGTTATCATTCTTCAACGCGGACGATGTCGCGGGAAGCTAGTAAATATAGAAATCGCGGTGTAGCGATTTGCCACTGGTAAGGCATTATATACTGGACGATATGCAGACATAGTTTATTTATTTAGCACACTTTATACAGGTTACAAAGGCAACCCTTACAATAGGGGATGTTTTGGCTAAACTACGGACGCGGGCAGGTTCTCGGTTTGAAAACGGATCAAAAACTGAGTGAAAATCTTTTTATATTTAACACAGATTGACAATTTGCAATACTTCAGATGTGTGTGACATACTGCGTCACCTACACTCACAACTCGCAAAGGTGTAGAATGAGATAAGAATAGAAAGTGCTGCTTTCAGGAGGAGGCGTCGGGGCCGTTGGGGTGTGCGGGGACGCAGGGGTGCGGGGATACGAGGCAGGGGATGCGGCCCGTGCGGCCCGTCACCGGCAGCTGCTGCAGGAGGTGGAACGCGCCGACGCCATCTTGCAGACGCTCATGTTGCGCGGCCCACTCGCTCTCGCCGACCACTGGCCCGACGCCGCCGACACCAGGTACACACTTGCGTTAATGCTTATTGCTTACTTGGCACTATAATAATCTGTCCAACCATTTATTTTACTCCTAATGCGTTACCGAATCGATTTCTTACAACAACCGACTGAAGAAGTTTTAATCGATTTTACACATTGGTATTTTTAATATTTTTTGTTTTATAAGCTATTAATTTGGTTTTTTTTTATTTAATAAATATTTTCTGACATATTTTCTGACAATGACATATTATAACAAAAGTATATGAACTGTGTAAAAATTATTGGAAAGAAGTGTAATTCTCCTTGAGAATTTTATTTTGACGACCCCCGCATAGCCTAATTTGCATTTGCAGTGTAGTTGCCTTCTGCGCATGGGTCCTGGGTTCGATTCCCGGCCGGGTAAATATTTCGAGTTTAAATATTCTTTTCTGGGTTGTGTCGTGTGTGTGTGTGCGTATGTATAATAATATCTTTGATAATTTTATCGTTTTAAATTTAAATATACATTTTATCAAGAAGAAAAAAAAACCAACTGAATAAAGTCAAAAATTGTCAGACTTCATTTTGCATAATATTGACCATCCCGATTTAATAGCGTATTTGAACATTTTTGATTATAATTATAATTTAGCAACTACTTACGAGTGAAAAGTGATCCCTGAACAGTTAAATCTCGTATAGCTCTTGCACCACTTCACAACACAACCTGACATGATGATTATAACTAATTTACAGTGATAAAAACGAAAACGTACACGAAGATTTGACGTGTGCTCGCTTGCAAGAAAAATGTCCGACTAGTGGCGCGCTGTACACAACTTTCGTTGGGTCATTTTTTGAGCGCAGTTACATTTCCTGAATATTATTTAATGGCAGCTATGTGTATAATTATACTTTATTCCTTTAAAAAAAAATTAAAATTGACATTAGTTTTAGATCATTGAAGTTAAATGACAAGTAAAAATGATAAACATCCGGAATCGTAGGTTATATTTTGTTATTTTTCAAGATATAAAGTTTATAGAAGTCCAAACTGTATTAGGCCCAATTTTAAACAAAATTTGTTCTTTACAGGAAATTCCTGCAAGGCGCCTTAGAAAAACTCCTAAAACTCGATCTCAAATACTGCCAGGCGGATAATATGGAACACCATTTTTGGAAGATACTTTACTACAATTTTATTGAGGTTCTTAGGAAGAGCTTGTCGCAAGCGTCGCCCGAGGATAAGCCTAAAATAGTGAAACTAATCAATACAATAATCGAGGAAGGAAATGTTTACTTCGAAGGCTTGGTGCATATGTTGGAGCAGTCTTACAAATTCAATACAGACGATTACTTGAACGATAATCACTTACTGCCTCCCAAAGGTCTCGGTTATCTCGGTTTGGCTTTGATATCTGTTCAAAAGTTGTACGTGTTTCTCGGTGATCTAGCTAGATATAAGGAGCAAGTTAACGAAACAAACAACTACGCCAAGAGTAAATTTTGGTACACAAAAGCTCAGCAAATAAATCCCAAAAACGGAAGGCCCTACAATCAGCTAGCGATATTGGCAATTTATGCTGTAAGTATATGGAAGACTTGTTTTTTGATCATATAAATATTGGCTGTTTTTACTAAAATTAATATTATGTTTGTAGAGAAGAAAATTAGATGCAGTTTACTATTACATGAGAAGTTTGATGTCGTCGAATCCATTTCATTCAGCGAGAGAAGGTCTATTGTCTCTGTTTGAAGAAAACAGAAAAAAGGTATGTACAGGTTTGCTCAGTTAAAATAAGTTAATTGGTAATTAACCTATTTTTACTAATTTAACTATTTAAACGGCCGCTGTTTAATTGGTATACCAAAAGGTTCAGCACATCGGTTGCGGAAGTCACAAATCTAGTTAAAAGATTTATTTTTGAAATATTCCACACCATAGAATATTTAATAATAATGATAATTGCTTGCGCGCTACTTGCGGTAATTTAATCTTAAATTTTTTATAAAATTTATTGTTTTTTATTTGATATTTATATTGTAAAAAATTTAATATTAAGAAATAAAATAAATAAAGAGATAATAATAATAATAATTTATTTGCTGAATATAGGTAATTACAAATATTGGTTTTATAATGAATAAATAAGGCTCGCTACATTATACCCTTTGTCACTTCGGTGAGCGAGTAAGTGTTGCCAGTGCCAAAAGTACACGTGCTGTTATTTCACTGTGGTCAGAAGACCACAGAAGTAATGGGGTGGTTACTGGCGCCAGACGGAATGCGAACGCAGTGTGACTAAAATGATCAGAGTTTTAAATTGGTTTGTTGTTTAGTACGAAGCTGCGGAGCGTAAACGAAGAGCGGCATTCGAGAGCGCACGTGAAACGGAGAACGCGGATGTAAATGGAGCGAGTGCGGGCAACGCGAGCAGCAGCGGCGTTGGCAACATCGCCCAACGCCGGGAAGTGTGGGTGAGGCCGAGCGGGCATCGAACTACGCTGCGGGACGACGCCGCGCTCGCGGAAGAACACATCGCCGCCATGACTCCCGTCGAGGTACAACCAACCAACCTCCGCCGACTTCAACCTAGTCCTGAAAATATGTTTAGTTTGCGTTGCATGTCATACAATTTAACTGGATTATTTAGTCAAGCTTGATTTTTACAAACGAATATTTAATGATACTGATATATCATTGATATACATCTAGCAGTCACACGAACGTAATTCTATTTCATACTTGTCCTTGTGTCAAAAACCATAGTTTTTCTCCCTCGTATTGATTGAATTGTGTGTGACTTATCTAGAACGTTTGTTTCAGTTGAACAAGAATTTTATAACAAGTTATCTGCACGTTCACGGGAAGCTTATCACGAAAATAGGGTAAGTGTTCTAAATTAATGTCTACCCAAGTTTTTTAACACTGTTATGCGCGTTCGGACAAGTAATATCTGACATCTTTATCGCTATGACGATGGTGGCGCCCAATTTTTTATATTTCAAGCGAACCCTCAGGAACCTTAACATTTTTCCATGATAAAAGGCATCCTATATGTTAATCCAGGTAATAAATTATCTGTGTGCCAAATTTGATCCAAATCCGTTGAGCCATTTTTGCGTGACAGAGTAACAATGACCCATATATCTTCACTAATTTCCGCATTTATAATATTAGTAGGAAGTCGTGAGCACCAGCTAGTTATACTTTTGCTGGGCGTTAGTTTTCTTAATTTTATATGATCCCTCGGGACCAGTACTTTTTTTCTGGATGGAAGGTACCCTATGTCCTTTCCGGTATCTCGTGACAACGTGTATGCTAAATTTCGTGAAGATCAGTTGAGTAGTTAATGCGTGAAAAGATAATTTAAAAGAATGCATTTACGTGTTGTGGCAGTATGGAGACGTTCCACTCATGTGCAAACCAGATGTTGAGGCAGTTCCGTGCTCTGCTGCACCGACAGCCGCTGCCGACGCCCGCTGCCCGCCTTTTGCAGCTCACTGCTCTCAACATGTACGCCGTCGAAACCTCCGCAGATTCACTTAAAGGTAAGTGGTTTTTTTTTAGAACCACAAACTCTTTTTAAAAAAGCTATTATAAAATAGCTGATTATTTAAGCAAAAATGAAGCCTGAGTTCAAGCGATTCTGAACTCATATCATACTCGTGTATAATAAATTGAAATAATTTGTAATTGTTATATTTATATTATTATTTTAAAGATGACAAAAAGAATGGTATGAGTTTCTTTCGGGGTTTCTTCTGAGAATAGTCCATAATCTTGGCATTTTTTTTTAAATCTCTGGTAAAATTTATTTTCATAATGACAATCAAAAGAGTTTCTTGGAGAAACTTATTAATTGGTGATTGATATTCATCATAATCAAAATTATTATTTAATTTTGATGGTTACTGGGACTCGTCTACTTGAAATGCAAATCATACCAACATCGTGCTCTTACTTCACGGTGGTCATCGAAAAATTTGCGTCATGACAGTCATTTTAAAAGACGGCCATGCCGCGTTCTGGCAAATACAAAAAGACCATATAACTAAATTCGTGTCATGACTTTCATAATAACGCGTTGTGACAATAAAGAAAAGCCATGCCGCGTTCTGGCAAATACAAAAAGACCATATAACTAAATTCGTGTCACGACTTTCATAATAACGCGTTATGACAATAAAGAAAAGCCATGACGCGTTCTGACCTGTAATTGATTATACTAATATAATTACGAATAATAAAAGTTTTTTTGTAAATATGTAGTCTTCCTTACCACTGCACCAATTTGAAAAATTCTTTCACTATTTACAAAGAAACAAGATTCCAGATAAACATCTTCTTTATTTATAAAAGTATTAAGTTGGTTTGTGTACGCTTCAAAAACTCGAGAATGGGTAGACCGATTTTAATTTGGTTTACACACATGGAAAGAGGGATAAACAGGGAAATTTTTATATATAAAAATTGCACCCCGGTCGAAGCCGGGAGCGGATCGCTAGTAGTCTATATATTATGTGTACTAACTCCTCCAATTGGGGCGTAGTATATAAGTAGTGCCGCTAGTGGCCTCTTCTCAATGTTAAGTCTTCCACGTTGCTAGCGCCTGCAAATTGGAATGGTTTTCTTGCCTTCACATACAAACTCCGATCACTTATTCATTAGGAATTTGAAGCTGTGCATATAATTTACTTAATATCCAATTAAATCACAAATTGAAAGCAGTAAAGTCTTTTATTTATATCCCCAACAAGACGCAGGCCTCTTCACGAGTACGGATATACTCGTGTGATTGATAACTTTATAACACTCCTAACTTTCTCAGAAACACAGGTTTTGAATTTATAATTCAATATACTAAAATAAGTGTTCCTAAAATTTATGTTCCTAACTTAATTTCGAAGGAATTAGAATTTAAATTAACATATAAGCATAAACTTTTAGGGTAGGGTGTAATTTTTCTGTTTCTGCTTGTATTTACTTGAGACGTTGTTGCAATGCTCTTCGTATTTGAGCAACTTTTTACATCTACTAGTAAAAGATAGAACTGTATTTTTTAGTTAATCACTACGAGGGAACGAAACCCGTCGTTGACGTTAATGGTTAAAATCATTCAAATTGTACTATTGCGATGCATCTTGATACTGCGTAGCATATTTAGAACCCACTATAAAGTTTCACGCTCACCGTTAACCGGGAATTTAAGACGGGTCAGTTGGGTCAGCTCTAAACCTTTGTAACTGCAAGGAAACGATCTTAGGTGATTGTGCATATTAGGATTTGTTCCCACATGATCTAATAGATCTTATCTGATACGTTCGCAGTGATAAACTTGGCAGCCTTTCTAGGAGCAGTTTACCCCGTGAAATAGCAGCGCATCTCATGGCTATTTATTTCTACCTTGTCCATTGTCTCTTATAGCCATACTCTCTATCTCAGTTGACGTTATAGTTCTAGAAATGCCATGAACCACAAAAAAAAAGATTAAGATTCAAGAGTTTGAATTCTCTGATTGATAAATGTTTTTTTTTTAAACAACTTTATTTTATTTCTTAAATATTATTTGCAGTCATAAAATATGAATTCAAACATTGCGAAGAGATAAGATACGAGTAGGTACTTTTTTTTATAGTTTCTATCCTTCTAAGGTTAATGCGATATAGGGTTTTTAAGATGCGATTTCTTGGCATTCCACTACTATCTCATAATTGAATAATTGAATTTTCAAATGATCACACGTTGATAAGTGTACATTTTTGTCATAAAATGCTCAAATGTTTTTTTTTTGCAATCGTAAATACTTGGATGGTGCAATAAAACATATCTCTAATAGCAGCCGTCTTCGTCAGTAATTAAACTTTGTTATTTTCTTAATCATCTTTTATTTCTACATTATCATTTTGTATGAATGAATAAAATACTGTTTTTCTTTAGTTACATTTAAAGTGTCATGGAAAAATGGACAAATTGTTACCCTGTACTTTGAAAAATAATTCACTAGCTGTGTTCCGTAGTTTCCCCCGCAGTTTTATTTAATTTGATAAAGGCATGCACATTTCGGTTCAATTCGGTAATATTCGTTTCTCCTCTGACAGTCGCTCTGCCCTGATCCAACACGTTGCTTCTCATCGCCCGCACGTTTTCCTTTAGCTTTCTTTTTGACTTTTATATTCTTTTTTCTTTTAGCGTGAAGATAAATAACCTATAACTTTCCGCAAAAATTGGGCTAGTCAGATTTAATACCTGACTGACTGATCGATGCTTCATTGTAAAGCCAAAACATTAGGCAATATAATAAAAAAAACTGGGTTTGCGGCAGCTGAACCATTTTTGAGGAAAACGCGCTGTGGGGTTGAGTCGATTCAGTTGCACGCGAGTGTAGATTATTTGTTTATTACACTGCAATGTATTTGCATTTCGCTTATGCTTTTTATAACTCAATGCTCAATGTATAATGCTTATTTTATACCCGATGCTCGATTCTAGTATTAAAAAAGAGGATTCTGGTTTAGTAAATTGGAAGTCCATAATTTTTTAAGGGTGCCCCATAAGCGAGAACCCGCCGCGCACCGTACACAACCAGTTCTATTTGTCTAATTTTGCAATCGTATCGCGTTTGAGGTGAGCAGTACCGCAGTTTTTGCTAACCGAAAAGCGTGTTACGCTATTCGGTGAGCAATTGTAGACGAGCAATTAGCTAAATGAAATGTAACAGCGTACCTACACGTATTCGATTTATGAAATTAATATATAACGTGAGCTTGTAAAAGTGGTTATTTCCTGCGGCTCCGTGAGGGCGCAGTAAAGTCTTGTAATTACAAATTACAAGTTATCGGAGGTTGATGCACCTCGTCGGCTCGTTCGCCGCCGCCACCACATTTGATGGCGACAGGTTCAACAAACTGACTCGCGACGCGCCACACAGACGACCGCTTTTACGCCATTACGCGTAATCGTGTTTTCAATTACTTAAAAACCGGTGGACAAGCACCCCAATTACGCAATTTTGCGAAGCGATGCCCTTCGCATACATTCGTGGAGTAACCCACTCAATATTCAATACCAGATATCGACCTTCATCGCATTCTGTTACTACATTTGATGTACAGAATGTGCAGGACCAGAGAAGGCGTTACGTATTTTTGCTTTTATTTATAACCCACTTTTTTTGTGTGTATTTTGATTCTAAAGAAATAAATTCTGTACGTTTTGTAGCTTATTAAATGTTGCATGCGGTTTACTCGACCGCGAATTCAGTCTACGAAGAATTCACACCCATTTAAAGAGTCCGTATTAATGGTTTTTTTTAGTATAGCTTTTAAAACATCCATTTGCATTAAAATCTTCGTTTGTAGTTCGTAGAAATGTGTTTATATTTCAATTATTAAAAAAAAAAAAACATACATTTTCGAATTGGCACTAATGAATGAGTATTCATGTGTGTGTGTGTTTTTTTTTTTGGTAATTTGTTGTGCCAATTTTTATTCAAATTCCTGTCATTGAAATAGAGTAGAGTGAAATGCAATTCGTCAATGTTTTTGTCATTAAATTACATTGTCTTGTGACAGAAGAATTAATATTACCTAAGAACTTGTGTACTAAATAGGTATTCTTCATGGATATCTTGTACGACAGACGAGAGTAAGACCAAAAGTTTGTTAGAGAAATTTTATCCAGAATAAAATAATCCTATCGATTAGTATAATAAAATAGCGAGTGTTTGTTTTTTTAATTTTTGTTGGTTCGAATCCCGTGCGAGGCAAGCGAGTTTTAGAAACTAGAAGAAATTTTGATATCTATCGAACATTCAAATTATTAGATAGATTTTTTTATATAAATTAAATATAATGTCAAAACTTCCATGTTTGCTCTGTGAATTGTACAATTTAGTTTGTACATGTCGAATTACGATGTCATTTATTTCATAATCTTTTTCAAATAAGTGGTAGGGCACACTGCATTTCGCATTTTGAAGGTGTTATTAATTTTTCTCAATTGATTATAGATACAACACATTTTAGATATCTGTTAGGATAGCGGTGTGTTGCCGCAGGTGCAATCCGTGCTGTGTATTTTTAGCCATATCTATTTATACCGGACCGGCTCGGTACGACCGAGGAACTGTCGGTCATCCTACAACGAGATTCGCTTATCTTCACATTAATTTAATTATTATCGAACAGAAATTATATCGATGACATTCGTTTCTATTCGCCTTATGACTATATCATTGGAGCTGATGAATCATTTCACATGCCCACATCATAGGAGTGAAAAATAAAGATTTAAGTATGTAGACCATTAAAATATAATAGCATCATTTAAATTTCGTTATACATAATACTGAAACGGTAATTTATAAGTTACTCGTGATTGATTTAAAAAAAAAATACTTTTAATCATTACTCTATTATTACCAGGTTTTCGGAAATAAAAATCTTGCTAAGACGATAATGAGGATCCTGAAACTCAGAATACATATTTTTTTGTATACAGTGTAAATTTATGTAAGTGTAACTGTTTACATTAATTACTAGTGACTCTAATGATTACATTTAAAAGATTTCAATGTATTTTACTTTTATTTTATTTTTAAAACGAGTCTCATTACACCAAGTGCATTATAATAATAACGCGCTCAAGTTTCATGACTCGTTGTTGTAACGGAATTATTAATTTTCTTCAATTATAGTCCGAATATTTAGTGTCGTTTCTCAGTGAATGTACACAAAACATTTAAAACTTGTAGTTATAGTCCTCATAAAAGCTGTGTGCCGTTCCCTAAATAGGCTATATACTCGTAAATCGGCAGCTTTATCTAACTTACCACATTGATAAATGGGAGTTAGCGCCAGATTTTGTTTCGATACTCCACCTACATTAGCAAGGCATGGTTTGTCGATTATACCCTCAAATAGACACGTCCAGTTATTCAGTAGTTGTCTGATGAAAATTTGAAACAATATTCCGTCCATACCTAGTATAAGTTTTACTAATTACAGTCGTGGAAAGTACATAAAGTGTACCCTATTATTAATAGTTCCAAAATGATATTCATAGAATATAAATATTAGTTTTATACAGATTTCAAATGGCAGAGGCACTTTTTTTAAAGATCTGGCATTCAATCGAACATGTAATGGTAGGACGATTAAGTAAAGTATCGCCAAACCAAGAAATGTGTGTATTTGTTCATCAATTGTGAAAGGCATTTGTTTGTCATTCAATCACGCATATGCTTTTCCTATCCTATTTTATCTCAATTCCTTATCCTTAATTCTACTGAAGTCAGCAGGGATCTTGCAGTACCTATGGCGTTATTTGTGTAATCGGCGACGGTTGCCACCTACCATCAGCCTGTCTGCCGACCTTAACATAGAAATAATGCTGTCAAACGCATGGCACGCAGAATACAGAATTCGCAGATACTTTTTATTCTCCAGATGCGTGATGATAATTAATAATGGGGGTTACCGGGGATAACGCCGGTATCCCCGGTAACCCCCATTATTTTTCTGTACTTATTTCTGTGCATATAAAAATTTATGTCCTTTTGGCAACAGAGAGCAATGGCGGTGAACGATCCGCGTGGTTGGAATGCGCTCTCGGAGTATCCCTGCTTATGTTCGGTGCGCTCCTTGAACGCTGTTGCGCGCTGCTTCCTGAACCGCCCAATTCTCAGCATCACACGGACGCTCTTCTGCTATTGCCTGCTATAAAGGTATGTATAAGGGCCTGCGCATATTGGAGGACGGCAAGACAAAGTATTTAAATTTTTTCACAGTACCTTAAGGGCTTTTAATTCAAATTTCATTGTACTACGACTATGTTATGGCGGAATGCCGTAGCAACCTGTTTGTTGCCGTAACATAATACAATGAAATTAGAATTATATTAAAGATTAAGGTACAAAATACTGAGATTTTTTTTAATACTTTGCTGTATTACCTACTTTACCGTTTACTTTGTAAGTCAACGCTTTGTTGCCTTACTTACGTATGTGTAACTTTAACCAGTGCAATATGAAAAAACTCTAATAATCAATAAAAATTAATTTGGTTACTTAATGCATTCATTTAAAAGGTTAGCATGAAAAGCTCTTGCTAATCTATTGGGTTTCCTAATAGTTCAAAGTTGGTACAAGTTGGGCTTACCTAGCTTAAAAATAATAACAATTAAATTTAAAGTTTTGTTTTATTAATTTTTCGCACAGAGAAAGATTCTACTCTGTGAAAAAGGCAAACAAAATAAATAATGCAACAAATAAAGCCGTGCGTTTCGTTAACATCTGAAGGGCGGTGCATTAAGATGCTAAATACTTCTATTTAATTATCGCTAGAGAAGCAGCTTTTGAGTATATCAGATCCTGAAGGGTGTTGACCTGCCACACGTCCGTTTACCTCTAACTTGGAAGTAAATCGCGTTTCATTATTGCAGGTGTGGTCCGACTGGATGTTATGCCACAGTAGTACATGGAATCCACCGCCAGCTTTCGACAACTTCGAAATAGGGTAACGTAACTCATTTTGTATAGATTTTAGTAAGAAAATGTTATTCCACTTGTTCTATAAAAATGGTTGTTACTTTTTTAGGAACGAATGTGATCCGTGGGACTGGCTTGCAAGGTTAATGAATATTCTTGAAGATCTCGACGACAAATCGATTGAATTCGAAAACGAAATGAAGGAAGGTACGGATTCGTCAATTCATAATATTTTTTAATAACTTTCTGAGTTTGATTGGGTAATACGAGCGCATTAAAATGCATCATCAATTATATACCCAACATATATATTTCTGAAAAATGAAGTGTAAAGTACGTCATCATCTATCTCAATTGTAATTTGATATCACATTTTACTTAATCCATTTATGAGTCTACAAACCTACTTCCACCCTTGTAATACACATTCGTGGCTTCGAACTTCGAAGTTCGTAACATTTAAAAAGAAGTACCTAATTCTGACTGGTTCTAAACTGTCTTGATGTTTGTAAGCTGTTGTTTGTGTTTTGTTTATATGTATTATTGTTCGAGCATGTGCACTTGATTGTGAGATATGTTTGCAAGTATTACGTCTTTGTAATATTTACTGTACTCTCTAATCAATAAAAGGAGTTAAGTGACCGTAGAGTAAGCCGAAAAGTAAGCTATTAGATAAATATTGTGTGTGGGCGTAGGGTATACGGCGGTTCGGCTGGTGGAAGACAGTTCGCTGGCGGGATTCACGCCGCTGATGTACATGGTTCCGGCTGGCGCGTGGCTGCGCCCCGAGCCCGCCCCCGTGCCGCCGCACGCCGCCGAACACGTCTTGCGCACGCGCAGGCTCCTCTTCTTCGGCACAGAGTGAGTACTATGTCTTCATTCGCATCACGCTCCTTCTTAAGCACATTATCACGAATTCTTAGTCTATGTTCACACTACTCCGAACCGGCGAATTTACCGAACCGCCGGTGTTCACATTAAACCGTATGGCCGCATCATCGAAATTTGGCTTCAGTATTAATTAGAGTATCTACACCATGCTGCTAATTTTACAGCCGCCGGCGAGCATAGCACAGGGATAGCCGTGCGAGCTCGTTCACACTACTCCGGTACGGGCGTTCAGCCGGAGCTTCGCAGTGACAAAATGCCCGGCAAGTTTTTACAGTATCCGCCATAGTTTGAACAGCGTCATACAACCATTGGACTTATTGGCAAATTAACTCGACCACCGGGCCGTTAAAACTGTCAGAAAGTCCAAGGGTTATACAATTTATATGAAGCTGTTCACACTATGCCGGATGTGTTGTCCCTGTGAAGCTCCGGAACACCGTCCGGTTTTTTTTATTACTTTGAATTTTGATTGGAAATAAGAATAAGCTTAAACTGTACGAAAATATTCAACTAAAAGAAGTTTAGCTATATTTAAAGAGCTTCAAGGCCACTAGAGTCGCCACTAGATTCTTTTGTTGGATAACAAACAGAAGATTGAGGCAAGCAGAACGCTCGGACCCGAACACGTGTGAAGGCACCCTTACGCAGATCTGGTTATTAATTGTTTGATATTCCGCTCGTTACACGCCGTTCCTTACTAATAACAACACATCATAGAGAACGTTCATGCGATACAAGCGCCCCGGCCTTAAGTGGCGTTTTCTCTTCATTTAGAAGCCGAATGACACGTGCATCCACAGTATGATTATTACAATTTGTGCCGTGTTGGACAGTAAAATAACACTAGTTTCCACGTAATTTATCAGTAACGTTATTATGCGTGAGTACGGTAGGTGCCAGAAGCGAGATCACTAGTATTTTATAAAATAACTAGGAAGACCAGCAAGTTATCTGCATGAACCCTCAGTGTAATCTGTATTTATTTAAAGAATAACAGTAACTATTACAAGAATCTCTGTATATCGTTGCGTTTGTTTTTTTGTGAGTCTTTTAATAGAAAATCCTTACATTAATATGTAAAACAGACAGACAGATGCGGCGGAGGACTTTGTTTTATAATTAAAACAAAGTCCTCCGCCGCATCTGTCTGTCTGTTTTTCATGCGCCTATTTTCATGCGGTTTTCACTACTATTTATTTGTTATTTGATATTTGAATTTATTTGATAAAAATTAAATATTAAATTCGTTTGATAAGTGCCGATGTTGATATATACAAAATAATGTATAATATCATCTATGTCAACTGATATGAAATAAAGTTAGTCTGTGATGCACACCTATTACATCCATGGATCTAGTATAATAAGCAGGATTTATTACTTGCAGCTAAAAAGCAAGCCAAGCAGGATATGTAGGTTGTAGTAGAGAGGCTGTGTGACCTTTTTTAATAGGGTAAATTTTTAATGAAATACATTTTTTTAGTCTGGCAAGATGAAGAGAAAGCGACACACGGCCTCATTTTGGCTATGTCTCTCTGCTCGGGTTAGCTTCTGTATAAGGCGCAATGAAAAATATACTTTAACTATTACAGTTAATTATCGTAAATGCAATTTTTTCAAGTAAGCCGTCCGGTTATATTATCCTACGTCCATCATCATCATCATCATCCTACATCAGTCAACACGATACTTCGTGATTCAATTTGATAATTGATGATATTTTTTAGGTTTATTTAGTTTTACATTTTAGTTTAGTTTAGTTTTATTAAAAAATTAAAGAATCAAAAAAATTCCGAAATATTTTTTTGATCCTTTAATTTTCTCCATTAGTATATATAATATTTGATTGTTATATGGCGACATATAGTGAGCCAGATAGAAAGTAAAAAATAGTGTCAATTTGAATAACATTATATAACATTAAATTCGACATTACTAGCGACATCCAGTGAGCCAGGAAGAAAATACTAAAAGTTACAATGTGAGATGGGATGTGACTCTCTATAATGGTTAAGTACTATTTACTCTATGCGCATAGTAAACCCTTTTTAGTATGGTGCAATTAACCCAAAAATCGGCTTAACCTCAATCTAATTCTGGGTCTAATTGCACCATACTATAAGTAGTTGCTTTTTTCATTAAAAATACTCACTCGCAAATTATTTTCAAAGCAATTAAAATAACCGGCGCAAATTTTTATTTGCCTCAATTAACTAACTCACATAATGTAATAGTTGTTGGCAAATTAAATTTTAAATAGCCAATGCGGTGATATTGTTGAGTGCAGCTCGTAAATTGTTAAAGCCCTAGACCGAACCAGTTTTCCGATAAGTACGACTAATTTGATTGTAAACGTTTAAATGGTTAGTCTGTTATTACAGTGTGAACTTTTTTATCTTCTCTTATTCCGATATTAATTATAATACACTGTCGATCATGACTTTGGTTTCTTTTATTTAAGTACACTTTTTTTTTTAATTCTCCAAAAAATTAGCTGACATACCACCTTAATGGTAAATGGCTTAAACCAGAGAGGATGCAAGTGCACTGCCTATGTTAAATTATATAAAGGATAAGATAAGGGACATGGTGTTATAGTGATAGTGGAATGGAATTGTCAATCTGATTATAGTAATGATAATCATAGTAATGTCGGGTTTAGGACTACGGAACGCAGCGCGCCCAGAATTCAAGAATGTGTGTAGAATAAAGATGTAATGTTGGACAGGTACTTGGTTGGCGTGGATCCTCCGGTGTTGGGATTGGAGTACCATGTGGACGCTCCCCCGCGTTACGTTAGTGCCGTTAAGCGTTTTCGTGCGCACCACGCCGCGCTTCATCATCTGGTAATCCATTATTATTATTTTTTTCAATTATTTATTCTAGTGTCCACACACTTCAAAGCCTGTGACATTGAGGCCGTTATTCAAGCAAAGAACAAACCGTTACAAAAGTGTGACTTTTTTAATTGTAAAACTAGACTATTAGATGCACATGGACAGGCAAAAACTATAACAATGTTCAATTTAAAGATAGTAGAGTGGGAGTTTCTTTGTGGCCCATTTTATTTTACTGTCGGTGTTTTTGTTGCGCTTTTACTTAACGGCCGAATGCTCGGTATCTTCGTAAAAGTTACTAACATTGTTTAAAAAAGGCTCCTATTTACAAAACGATAATTGTTTTGTAGTCTGAAGACTCCGAGGACGAGGAGAGCGCGGACGTAGCGAGCGAACCGACGAGTCTGAGCGAAGCGAACGAAGCGAGCGAAGCTGACGAGGCCACGAGGAAACTGCTGCGGCGAAAGGAAAAATTAGAGATCCGTAACGCAACAATGGAGCGTCGCCGGCAACGGGTTCAGGTGCGTCTTGCGTCACTACCTCTCGGTCGAATTTCTCATAGAAATGTGGCCACAACAACTATTACTATTGGACTGTCAAGGCCGGTGCTGACTGACGGTATGGCAAAGGGTTTTTTCCTGAACATATTATTTTTAACCTTTCTCCAATGATTGTAATATAAGTAGAGGCAGGTAACATTGCGTTTCGCAGTTATTTGGGCACCTCGTCTGGCGGCAGTAAGTCAGTAACCATCCCTTTACAGAAGATCACCATGTAATAACAGCGTGTGTGCTGTTGTGTTTCGGTGAGTTAGTAAGGGATGCCAGAACCCATTACCCTATCCCTTCCAAATCCCTTGACCATAATCCTACTATGATCGGCAGCGCACTTGCAGCTTCTGTGGCGTTGCTCGTGTTAAAGGTGACAGTAGCCACCTACCATCAAGTGGAACGTCAGTCTGTCTGTCGACCTTAACATAAATAAAATAAAAAGTTAGCACTCACACTCATACCCATGCTTAAGCCTGCTGCGGCATCCCGTCATCAACAAGTGCTATGAACCCCAAATCCCAATGAATCATTTTAACAAAATTATGTATCCACAACCGACTTGGGAGTAACGCAATGTTAACCTGAATAGTTTTCGCCACGACACGGCTGTGTATTCCGACTTACTGAAGCATACCTTGCCTTGCCATACCGCCAGTCAGCGCTGGCCCTAAAAATCAATATGTTTTGATTCTACTGTCACTTTTTTATACAAATCTGCAAAGTTTTCGATTTGAAATTTGACTATCCGGTAAATTATAGCGAATCATTGACTGTTATCGACTTCCGACGTCCTTTGTCGTTTGAACTAATTTCGGTCTAAAAATAACGCAATGTTTTCATTTATAACCGTAAAAAGTTCGCAACAAAACATTAGTAAAGTAAGATCTTAATTCGACACACCACTAACATAAGTCGACTTAAAAGGATTTTTAGCGTTCTAATTTTAAATATGAATCGGTACTGTTTCATTTAAAGGTGGTAAGACAGACTGACGGTTCACAATACAGTACATAATAATTTGCAGTTATTTTTAAGGTGTTCTTTTGTAAGGGGATGATTACTGCTTCCAAACGGGCTGCCTAATTTATGAGTTTTAGCTAAGTTTAATATACCCACATGTTTTTAGCTAACTTTCGAATGCAGTTTTTCATAGTTTGATCACAGTTCTTAATCTGAATGTGGATTCCCAAGTTATTTACATTCATTTACTTATTGTTTTGTGCTGGTTTAAGGTAAATGACTCTTAAGGGAAGCTACCCCATTTTTTTAATATCAATGATAAAATGACCTCACTTGTTAATAGAAACTTTGATAAACATTTTACTGAAACTAATTCGACTTTACTGAATGAATAACTTAAATTTGAACATGAATTATTTGTTACGAAAAATAATTTTTCGTGTGTTGTGCTTACACACTGTGTAAGCAAAACGCGTGTTATTTTTTCATATGTATATCTTAATCTCATTATAGTCGAACGAGTATAGTAGCGAATACTGCCAATAAATTATTCACAAGAATTAATGCAAATTAAATAAGATTTTTTCCTGTTATAAAATTGAAACGAATTAATATGTATTTCCCGGGCAAGCTACTTTGTTACTGGATTCCTTGTAGGTACAATTTGATGCTATTTTTAATACATTACGTGTTGATTACGAGGCGCATCAAAGGGCTAAATAGCTAAATACAGACGCAAGCACCATCAGCCGGCGAACGTCCTCCGCTAAAAATAGACAAAGACTGTCACAGCGCACGGTCAATAGCCGTCCGCATGCAACGACACCCTACGACCTTCACAATGCCGTCCGTCCACCTAGTTCACAATTAATCCTCTTTTTCTAGTCTACACTATGGACGTTTAAATAGAATATATCCCTCCACTAGCAGAAACATTCCCGTATTTTAAAAGTTTAAGGCTTTGGATATTTTTTCTAAACAATCGTTATCTTTTTAAGGTAACACCAAAATTGAGCCTTGATAACGATTTTATCAATACGTATATTGTAATGCAGGAGGTAATCTCTGAAACTATTGAACCAATTCTAAAATTCTCTTCCTATCTATTATTGCATGAGGCACCATTGCAATCCCTTTGAGGTTGAATTCTTCGTAAGTAACATCCCATCAACGATGTTTGTCCTATATCCTACCTGGCAATTTCTCTTTATCCCACGAGAGTCGACCATTTAATAAAGAAAATTATTTACCATTGAGTGTTCTGTTTGCAACAGGAGATGTTGCACAGCGTAAGCGTGGAGATAGAGGTGCGGCCCAGGTGGCTGGTGCCCGACACGAACTGCTTCATCGACCACTTACCACTACTGCAGGCGGTCGTCGCGGCACCCTCGCAGCCCTACCAGTTGGCCGTCCCTCTTGTAGGTTAGTATAAATCTTCAGTATCCAGCAGTAAATTTGAGCAATAATTTTTATTTTTAGGGGACGCCATTTTCAGCAACTTAGCGTAACGTTTTTGGGCTGTAACTGTTTTTGCTTTCAGCTATTTTTCTTACTTAGTAGTACTTTACTTTTTTCAATTAACGGACGGCAGGCAAGGGTCGGAAGACTATCCGTTACTTGCTATCAAATAGTTCTCAATTACTTTGCGCACATAGCCCGCAAAGAACCAGATAATCTGGAGAAGCTGGTGGTGGCATTTTCAAAGCGTGAACGAATTTTCACAAACACAATATTTAGTCAGCAAAAATTGGCGAGGCTTTATTTAATCGCCTGTCGTGATTCTAATGTGTAATGGTCGGAAGAATAGTGTAGTGAGATGAGTGTAGGCGCAGGAGTGGTTAACGGTATTGGCGCGTTGATAAGGTGATATAAATTCAAGCGCGTCAAGTGCGCGCTGTTGTCAGGCGCCGTGTTGGGTTTTAATTTCTGCTAATTCCCAGCGTCCGTTTGCGTAATGCTGTCTTTACGTCGACCGTGCGAATGATGCGTTCGTGCCCAAATTGTCAATAGATTAATTGAAAATTGTAATTGCTTCGTAAATAACCTCGATCGGATACATGGGCAGATGTGAAATCCTCTTCAAACCAATAAAACTTGTAAAAAACATTGTCTTAAGGTAAATGACACATACACTTAACACGCGTGAACGTTGGATACGAAACACGAATAAATCACACGCACTGCTGATATTTGTCTAGCGGAAATTTGATTTAGATCCTACTAATAATATGAACGATAAATGTTTGTGAGGATGGATGTGTGGATGTTACTTTTTCACGAAAAACCTACGTTTCGGATTTCGGAAACTTTAAAATAATACATATTATTCGTTGCAGACAGAAACTTTGTAATTTTCACACGTTAATTTTCTAACTTGGCGTTTTTGGTTCTTTCTTGCTGTCCGCACATTTAGTACTCCATATTATGCAGTCACACCCAATTGGGCTTGTGAAATTATAATAATTGAATTAATATTATATTAAATATTAAATCTTTAATGTTTTTTAAATTGCATTATAATAATAATTATGTAAGCAAAGAAAACAAAGAAAAAAAAAGGAAAGTCACGTACGTAAAGAACCGCCTGAATTGTTTTAAAAATTAAATAATAAACATTGTTTCTGTAACTGTAACCTATTTTTTATCTGCGCTCTTATCTGAACAAACTATAGATATTTTTAATTTTCAAGTTTCAACTTCAAACTAGTAAAACTAATTTTATTGAAACCCATAAAATATAAGATCAAAAATATGTACGAGTTTTATTGAAAAAGAAAGAATAAGGGAACGCGAAGCCTCGTTCGATCGCTTGTGTATTCGAGTCACGTGCTAATTCAATCATTCACTTTTACACTTGAATTTGTATTGAAATAACGCTAATGTTTGTCCACATTAGCATTATTTTAATACAGACTAATCGATTTAGAGTTCTTAATAGAAAAAAATTTGTGGACTTTTCTTGAAAGGCAGGTTTACGGTTTATTTACCCATAGAGGTTGCAAATGCGTTGCCTTCACCAATAGGATAAGGATGCCAGTGTGCCTATTCCCCATAGGCACACTGGCATCCCTTACTTATATACCGAATCCCTTACTTCACACTACGCCGGACCGGTAAATTTTAACGGGCCGGTAAAATTGCCGGAAAGTCCATTGGCTGCACAATTTTTAAGCTCCGGCAAAACGCCCGGACCGGAGCAATGTGAACGAGCTCTAAGTGCAGTTTCTTCTTTACAGTTAAAATCTGCCTCCACCAAAACGATCATAAAGTCTCTGAGAATCTGTTGTATAACCGCAGAACTTTACTATTGTAATATATATGTGGTACGATGTGTTAGCGTATGTCGGCAACAGAGCAAACGTTGGTTTAAGTTTGAAAATTGTTCTGTTTCAGTGATGAAAGAGCTGGAAGGATTGCAGCGATGTTCGCGCGTGGGTGAGAGCGCGCGCGCGGCGCTCGCGTGGGTGGGCTCGGCGAGCGCGAGCGCCGTTCGGTTGACGACGACGCGCGGCACGCTGCTCGCGTCGCGCACCTTCACCGCCGAACGCGACGAGCCCGAGAGCGCTCCGCCATCCGCGCCCGCCTCCGCCCCCAACGCCCCCAACGTCTCACCCGCCCCCTCCACCGCCCTGCGCCGCACCAACGACGACCGCGTGCTTCACACCGCTCTCAACCTGCATCGCAATCAACCCTCAGATACGGGTATTACTTTTATTTATTACAATTACAATACGATAAAAGGTGATTATTCATATTTGATTTGCCTAAATGTTTTATATGTAGTTATAACCAGAAAGTAAAGGTTTGACAACACTTAATATTGGTGCTAAGTGCACGCATAATTGAAATCCGTACTAGACAGTTTCGCCGTTACTATGGTGTTCGTTCCGGTACGTTTCCGTTTCGTTTTTTTTTTGTAGTTTGCTAAAAGCCTAATCGCCAGTTCACACCGAAAAGCGAAGCTACGCGCTCGTTTTAAGGTAGCAATACAATATAGAACCTATTTACTACACAAAAGTGTAAGCAGTTCAGTGAGCACGTGCGCGGTGCGATACGCAGCGCGACGTCGCGACATGCATCGCGTACTCACTCAACTGTATACCTATTTGTGTAGTAAATCAGTTCTATATTGAATTGCTACCTTAAAATGTCGCGTCTTGGTGTGAGTCGACGCTTAAACCGCGAACGCGTTTCAGAGAGTCGCGCAGAGGAGGGCGCGGAGGCGGGAGAGAGGTCGGTCCGTCGCGTGGTGCTGCTCAGCGAGGATCGCAACTTGCGCGTCAAGGCGTTGGCTGCCGATCTGCCGGCGCGCGATGTTCCTTCCTTCGTCACCTGGGCGGGGCTCACACCGCAAAACAACCTGGTAAGCCATTTACTAATCACATTTCCTAAAACGAATTGTCCTAAAGTTAAAAAAAAAAAATGGGTGTCTACTTATGACCACATGATATAAGTGAAAACTTGTAATCTTAAAGTTTTAAAATACGCGATCCAGCTCGTAACTTATTCGAGTACACTTGATGTCGAACGGAGCGGAGTAAACCCGATTCAGCGTCACCGACGCGGGTGTGACGGTTCACTTGCATTAACTCGTCAGCAATAAACGCGCTTAAGAAGTTTTGACGTCAAAAATAATTATGGTGAATTTAAAAAAGAAATCGCAATTTCTAATTAAGCGAATATTAAATTTTATGTTGAGTATAAGTGGAAAAATATGTCTTGCTCATTAACTATTGGATGATATGCACGCCAAAAGGTCTGAAAATGGCTTAATAAAAAAAAAAAATCTGTTTGAAATTACAAAATATATTTGATAAGAGTTTGCGCCCCGCTCCGCTCCGCTCGTTTCGTAACCTCAACCTAAGATATTTAATGTGTTTCTTATTTTTGACCCTGCTTTACAATTATCTACTACAGAATTCGCAACAGAAGGTGAATGATGAAAAGAACAGTGGCCACAACTAGTAACCGGCCGCAAATCGACCGACAACGATCCGATAGACGACAAAATGGCGGCCAGTTACAGCCCGCATTTGTAACACAGCGTACTACTAAATAGTATAGGAATTGAGTAGATTTAAGTAAAATTAATACACCAATAGACGGATAAAACAATTTTGTTAGAAGCTTTAGGATTCCACCCGTGTGTTCCTGGGCTACGTTTTACTTTGTTAACTATATTTTTTCTAGATTAAATGTTGAGAATTAAAATAAATCGTAAATTTCAACATTGCTGAACTGCTACTGTTTTAGTTAGTGTTTTTGTAATATATAAAATGTAAGTTCATTTTATCATTATACTTTCGTTATACTGACAGAAATATTTTTAGATATGTGTACACTCGGTGCCGTTTTTACAACGATGCGCTGCGGTGTACGCGAGACTGCGAAACAAACTTATTGTTTAAGTGACTAATACAGTTAACTATTCGATCGTCCTTTCTTATTCTAACGCTTAACGAATAGTTCTATGTTTCTGTCATTTCTAACCAATTAGAAGTATGTATAGTCTCTTTTGTTACTTACAACCATAGACATAGAGAATTTAATGAGCGTTCCCTATCCACAGCTAAGTGTGAGAGAGATGAAGCGAATGTGCGGCCAGTCTTTTCTAGAATTTTGATTGGTTCGCGGAAGTTACTACAGATAGACCTACAGGAAAGAGATAGGTATTGACCGCATCATCGCTTTCTCTCTTTCTAGATATTGCTCAGTACATTCTCTCTATGTCTATGTTTACAACTTATACATGTTCACGTGATTTATTTTCTAGGGGTGTCTCGTGCCATTAGTATATTTTTATTTTCCATTATGTACTAAGGCTGTTTAGATTTCTGCACGTATTAACCTAAGTCTACGCTGATTGCGATCAACTGTTTGAAAACGATCAACAGACACATCAGTTTTCGTTTAAATTTTTGCCACTAACTAACTTTTGGATGTTTTTGTTCTCGTCATGACAAAAATTATTATTATTATGTGATTTAAGAATACCTACAACTATAACATTTTATATTCGCATGTACAACATATTCATTTTATATATTAAAGGGAGAAACAAATTGGATAATTTTAAAAATTATATTTAGAGTGAATTATGAGGTAGCAATTTTATTACTTTTAAAAATCGACTGTTCGAAGTTGTGAACGTTTGTTCACTTAGACAATTATATTATATTAATCTTTTGTATATTGATATGATGTATAAGATAAAACTGTTTTGATTTGACGGTTGTCACGAATACGTGCTAATTATATCCGTTGATTATTTGATAAAACTATGCTTAGGGTCTCTCCTCCAATAAAAAACTAATATTGTAATATAAAATAATGCATGTTTACAACACGTCGGAAATATCTCGGCACTTCGAAACAATCTATTTTAACTTTACTGTGTATGTAAATGTCTCATATTAAATAATAAACACACCCATTATAACTATTTTTATTACATATAATATAAATAAACGTTTTTGTATACTGTCTCCATTGCCGACCGTACCTAGTGTTATTGCATTCTTTCGAGGTGCCAAGATATTTTCCGACGGGTTACACCTCTTTTTTTTTTCAAATATTTGTATGACATTTTAAAATGTTAAAAAAAATTGGAATTTGAAAGTAGACTAATTACATGTAAGGGTAGGTCTTTTAAAATATCAGTTTATAAGAGTTTTTCTATTTTTTTTTTAGCAAAAAGACATAATTTTGTGAAACACGTAATTTAAATCATTAGAAAATCTTCTATTGGTTAATTTATTTTGGGATTCCGTATGTTCAATTCTCTCTTTTAAACTCAGTCTTTATGTGCCTTTTAGTGTTAAAAATTAACTGTCTATCTCCTAAACTCCCTCCCAATAGCCAGACAGAAGATATTGCTTAATTGTCAGCTCGCACCGAGACGTGACGCTGCGCGCACGCACCGCGCACGTACTCACTGATCTGCGTACATTTTTGTATATTTACAAAATATGTTCTACCTTAAAAAGAGCGCATCGCGTCACCTTTCGCTGTGAACTGACGCTAATCACGTGGTCGAGATAATTTTTAATTAAAGAAATATAAAGCGTGCTTTAGTTTAGTCCAGTAACTTTGTCGTCTGAATGTATGGGGTAGTATGCGTCAAATCCGGTAGTTCTGATTTTTTGCAGACTTGTTTATGATGTTGGCCTAATGAATAATCCAAGTTTGTGACCTCGAGCGCCGAACGCAACTTTGTCAAAAATCGAAAAAACCGCGAAAAAATCGTTATTTTTTCAAATTTTGGCGATTATAACCCTAAAGGACTAGTTTTTGAAAAAACTTTCTTAGGACGTTTTTAAAGTAGACTAAATTTGCTACAATATGATACTAGAACTGTCTCTGTAGACCCAACAGTTTCCGAGATTAAGCCTTTCAAAGTTTATCATTTTTTTCGAACTTCGCAATTTTTGCAATATTTTAGACGTCACTCAAATCGCAGCTTGCATTTTGGGGTTGAGGCCTTGTGGCGTGGATAGCCACCCCCAGGAGAGAGGGTTCAGTGTGACTCCCAACCACGCCTGTACCTGTAAGAAATTTGTACATGAGAATAGAAAATGATGAATGATATGTAACTGATGCAAGGACGAATTTTTACCTGATGGTATGTCCGCTAGGAGTGAAATCGAACAGTCTCGTGTAGGAGGTAACCTGGCTAGATTGAAGCTGGTTTTCGTCGCAGCCCTGGCGAATAGTTGGTACCGCAGCTCGTCAAGGTTATGGGTGTTGGGGTTGCCTCCGTATAGAGCAATTATGACTCGCTCTTCTGCTGCTGCTATCTCGTCAGGTGTTTTTTTTTATTTTATTTTTTTTTTTTTAATTGAATCATTGTAGCGCTTGGCCGCGAACTCACTTGATGTGGCCGTAGGTGGACGACGCTTACCTAGTAAGTGCTCACTCCCTAGCGGTTCGGACAAGGAAGGTGGAACTGTAACGCTTCGTGCGAGAGAGAGAGAGATTGGTGTAGAGTTGGTGTCGAGAAAAATCGCAGCTTGCTTTTCAATGTCCGGATTTTTTTCGACTATGGACATCATTTGCATCTTCCCTAAGCCAAAGATTAGCACACTCAGTCGGAGGTAATTGGAACTTCATCCCGCTAGAGTTATTTAAGTGACGTCTAAAATATTGCAAAAATTGCGAAGTTCGAAAAAAATGATAAACTTTGAAAGGCTTAATCTCGGAAACTGTTGGGTCTACAGAGACAGTTCTAGTATCATATTGTAGCAAATTTAGTCTACTTTAAAAACGTCCTGAGAAAGTTTTTTCAAAAACTAGTCCTTTAGGGTTATAATCGCCAAAATTTGAAAAAATAACGATTTTTTCGCGGTTTTTTTCGATTTTTGACAAAGTTGCGTTCGGCGCTCGAGGTCACAAACTTGGATTATTCATTAGGCCAACATCATAAACAAGTCTGCAAAAAATCAGAACTACCGGATTTGACGCATACTGTGATGTATAAAGTTACTGGACTAAACAAATACATAATTAAATACATATGTTAATTATGTTTTATAATTTTCAAAAAGTTTTATTTTTATTTTTATATGATTTCTTGTTATCTACTGTTTAGATTAGAAAAATGCCTCCTTTCCTGGAAAATATTGGTGACCAGACCTTTTTTGAAGGCAACGGCAAACTTACAAAAGGTGACATCTTATAACTTTTGATATAAATAGTGTTTATGGTGGAGATCATATTTTAATATATCACTTTTCTATTTTTATAATTATTTTTTAATAACTAAGTATTGCTTGTTATGCTGTAATTCAATCAACGATTTTATCTTAATTCAAACATAAAAGTGACATAAAAGTTCACGACGCCCTATGAATTGGGGAGACCCTAAGATTATAGAGAGTGACAATCGAAAAGGACCCTTAATTAAAATTTTAATTAACTTTAAGTAAGAATATCTTTATAAAAATCACATGAATGTAGCAATAATCTTGTTTTTCATAAAAATATATTATTAGGTATAACAATGATAATGTACAAAGTGACGCATTTGTGCATTATTTTGATAATTTTCAATATAAATTACCCATAAAGTAACAAAGAAAATTATATTCATCGTATAGTTCAATTATTATTGCAATAGCGGTGCATTTTATGTTTAACTTTGTGTATTGAAATCTATTTACATTTAGAATTTACAGTGTGTTTAAATCGAACTCAAAACATTTTGCTTCTGATTAATTAACTAAAATTTTAATTTTATAAGTAAATTTGAAGCTGTTATTTTCATTGTTCTAATCATGATGTTTTATTAAATAATTCAGCTAATTTTATGTTTTTATTTTGACACGGTTAAACTGAGAATAAAACACAGTATTCTAGTAGTTGTCAGGAGCACAACTTTAAACTGCAATGTGCAATTCAATGTCAAGACGAACCTATTCAACCTTCCAAAGTGAATTGCAGTTTTAAATCCCGACGCCCAACGCAAAAACAGGGTGTGTGTATTTGTATGTCGGTCAGTGGAATCGTAGCTTCCAAACGGCCGATATTGATCCAATTTTTTTGTTTAAAGCTGACGTGATCGAGGTCGTTCTAAGCTATAATTTATGAAGATCTGTTCAGACGTTTGAAGACCATCAGCCCATTTACAGCGTACAGCGCACAATACAGACATGTAGTTGTAGGTGTACATCCTATAAGGCTGATGTATGTGTCTTCTGATCATTGATTTCATTCGATATATTGCTTGGTATCTTAGTATCTATGTTCGAATTGAATGACCGATGTGATATTTTACGTATGTGTCTACATGAATAATAAAATATAACAGGGTCTTACGAATGAAATATAAATTCCTAGGGCCTTTAGCTTTGAGAACTCTAATAGGACACTTAATGTTATTATAAAATGTATTTATGGATTTGCAAGTGAGAAATTCCTACGCTAAGAATATTGAGCAATGGGAATTGGCAATGTTCCGAGACGCGCGAGGTTGTAAAACCACCGTTATATACTTATTTACGGTGCACATCTCGCTTTAGGCGCTGCGTTAGCATAATTTCAAATATATATACATATACGCGACACCAAACTCACAAACTTCTACTATTTCACGATAAAAATAACATTTAATTAATTAAGACTTCATTTTAATATTATAAATGTGAAAATAGCTAAACCTCTTTGTTACATTTTCACTCTAGTGAAGGTCTCGTACACATCTATAAGTTTAAAAAGCATAGCAAATACATCAGTAGGTAAACCATATTCATCTTAGTTGTTATGCCTTTAAAATTTATTTTTTCCAAGTTATTCTACAGTTAGTGATCTTAATTCAGGTCGTTTTCCGTGTGACCTACTGTCGTGGGATTACTGCTAGAAATACTACCTACAAATACGCATATTTAGTAGATACAGATTTTCGTTTTTGAGATGGGAAAAAACCATTGAACTCGCGACATGTAACCGTAATTTAACCGTGTAACCGACACCTCTGTATATTTTCAGATATTGCGCCATTTACACAATACATACCACTGAAACTAGAATATGTTACGTCATAACGTAATAACGTTACGTCCTTGCTAAAACTAATTGAATTGAAATAATACATCAATGCGAACAGAGATGGCGTTGACAGTTTAAAAAAGAACAATTTTTGAGATGGGATAAAACTCGCGACCTGTAACCGTGTAAGCGTGTAACCGACACCTCTGTATAAGTATGTACTTTCCTGACGATTCAAAGAATACACACGTAATTGTTCAAGTTTTCACTTCTGCCGGCCCTCGTCGGGAGGGGGTAAAAAACTGTCAAAAATCATCTTACGTAATTAAATGAATGGCACCTAATAAACTATCTGTGTGTGAAATTTTATTCAAATCCGTTCAGCCGTTTTTGCGTGATTGAGTTTCGCATTTATAATATTATTAGGGTAATTATAAACTTGTTTTTTTTAATGTTAAGATTGGCAGACAGGCTGATGGTCCACTTGATGGTAGGTAGCTAAGGTATAACACAAGCAACGTCACACACAGGTGCTGCAAGTGCGCTGCCGACCATATGGGATTAGGAAGAGATAGGGAAATGGACTCTGGCATCCGGTATGAGTGTGGTTATTACCGCCAGACGGGCTGCCCAAATGACTGCGAAACGCAGTGTGCCCTGCCACTGCCTCGGATCCAAACCACCTTTGAAAACTTCATTTCCAAAGTTGACCCAGCGGGGAATCGAACTCGGGAATCTTGGAACAGAGTTTAAAGAGAACACCCTAACCACTCAACCAACGGGATCGAAAAAATCTAGCTCTAATTTAAAATAAAAAAGTGGTTTAGCATTGAGCGTTCTTCTGTTGAATTAGGTATCGCACATATTTACCTACGCAGGTTAGGTTACGGTATAACGCCTACTCACTCGTAAACTAGAGATAAATAAATATTGGTTTTAAATGAATCAATGTAGTGCGTATGTTGGAAACGGGACTTCCACACCGAGGATAAGCGTTGGTAAAATTCTTGTTAATTAATTTGCATGGGCTATTCTAATGCTGCTCCGATTCTGATAAATAAGATTACTCATTAACAATTTCATTCTGGTTTGTATTTGTAAATACGAAAGTGAGTTCGTTTGTTATACTTTCACGCCTTAACTTCTCAACCGATTATCATGAAATGAAATTTTCTATAAACGTTATCAGGGATACAGGAAAAGACATAGAGAACCTTTCATTTAGAAAAAAAGTACTGTTCCTGAGGAATCATCCTCACTAATATTATAAATGCGAAGGTTTGGATATTTTTTACTCAATCACGCAAAAACACATTCACTGTCACCATGAAATCAATAAAATCACAACAGGTGCCACCCACTTAATAATTAATAACTTATTAATTATAACTCAGTAGATAAGTGTTAATTTAATCATGATAAATGAGAACACAAACGTTGTATCCGTGGCATTGAAAGTGTCTTACTAAGGTACGTAGCGCAAAATATAGTATCTTTTACGATTTAAATATCTACATTTAATTTTTCATACTTGTCCCCAAAATCCCTTTTTTCCTTATCAGATTTAAGATCACTATAATAATTTTATTTAAATATTTTAAGATTTTAAACATTTTAAGACTATTAAATTTTTAACTGGTTGAATTCCAATTTCCAACCATATTTACTAGTTGCATACGTAATTTTATACCGAAACTGACAATATTGGCTGTCTCAAATAAAGCGTAATGTTTGTGTAGTGCCTTGAGAAATATGATGTGTTTATAATTAAACGCAAATATTGTAAAGATCCTTTTCGATGTTAAAACACGTTAAAAGCTTAGAAGTTGAGTGCTTATATCCTTAGTTAGCCGGTAGTTGCAACGAAAGCCCGCACAAACATTGACGGACTATAGACGGCGCGTCCAGTTGGCTAATAGCCAATTACCACACGTTCAACCAGCGGTCGTTAGTCAATAACACAGGAAATATTATACCTGAAAATAATACCATTTCATTTACTACTCAGTAGCTTCGACAACATTTTATTAACTAAATGATTTTTTAACCTGACAGCTTTTCAGCGATGGAATTTTTATTATTGTTTACAATTCAATAGAGAAAACTGAAACTGCCTAGATTAATTCATTATTTAAAGGTCATAAATTCGTTGTCTGTAAACGCAAACTCGATTATTTTTCTCGACATTCTGATTAAAAAATCGACTTGCAATGATAGTTGGACCTGCATACATCGGTCGTTACTTTATTTAGAAAGCAAATTTAAACATTATCAATTGTTGTCTTTTATTTGTTATGAAGGAACTATCTTCTTGTCAAAATTCATGATGTTAAGTTAACTAATACATACATAGTCAGCAGCGCACTTGCAGCACCTGTGACGCTGCTGACAGGTGCTGGTCAAGAGGACCTCCAGCCTGTCTGCCAAAGTGCCAACCTTAATTTAAAGAAAAATGCATTTTGTTATTAACATCCAAATATTTATGACCTATACTTATTACAAGTATAGGTTGTAATAAGTATAGGTATAGTATTGTAATAAGTATACAAGTTCATTGTGTAATTAATTATTCAAATAGTAGGCATTTCGATACTAAACAAGTTATTGAAAGTTTAAAAAGTAAACTTATTATGCTTTCTGTGTTTACAACTTAGGAATTAATACAACTTTTCGCACCCAACACTTTTCTGCAAGCTTCACTAAGCCCTCCATTGCACACTCTGTTCAGCGTTCATATGACCGTGACTGTGGCGGTCATCACATGACACGGGCGCTTATCTTGACAACTATTCATTTGCTTTTTGCACGAGACCTGTGGCTTGTTTATTTCCGCTTCACTTGATGGTATTTATTATATCGACGTTCCTAGTAGTGTCTTCTTCTTTTATTCGAAAAATAATAAAAATTTATTTTAAAAATAATTAATTTTTCTTTTCTAATAAAATTTCTATTCAAAATTGCTTTTTCTGGTCTGGATTTGGAAAGTAGTGGTAGGGCACACTGCGTTTCTAAGTTTGTTGGGCAGCCCGCCTGGCGGCAATACAGACTCTTACAGACGACCACTTTGACGCATTTGCAGCACCTATAGCATTGCTTCTGTGATATAGGCGATCTTAACCACCTACCATCAAGTGGACCGTCAGCCTGTCTGTCGACCTTAACATAAAAAACCTGATTTATGAAAAATGAACTTAATTAATAAGAATATCTATACTAATATATGAAAACTGACGAGTTTGTTTGTTTATTACGCTTTTACGCTTTTACTATTCAACCGAACATTTTGAAATTTTGCATACGACATCAGATAGTAAGGAATAATAGTTGTACTTATAATCAAAATCAAAATATTTATCTATCATTTAGGTTTCGCGGGCAAAAGATAGTCAAATATTGATACAAACATGCGAGTAAATGCGAATAATTGAGTAAATGCGAGTAAAGCTTTAGGTAAATTGTAAGCTAACAGACTACGAAAAGAACGTATTATAAATTTAATTTTTTTATTAGTCACCTAGTCATCATTCGTCGTAATTATAATGTGATTTGAACTGTATTAAGGTTTGAATGGAGATATTTTACATTATAATCGAAGACGTCATCTTGTTGACATCATACTCATACCATACAATATCCGGTTTCTTTTATTAAATCAGGTGTGTGTACGGTTGTGATAAAAACAAAGAAATATAAATAATTTATTCGTTTACAAGGCATTTTATTTAATGGACGTTTATTGGTTTCTATTTGCATGTCTCTGAAGTAACACCTCTTTGATAAAATTATTATAAAATCATTTCTTATAAATTATGTGTGGTCTAATGGTTTTTGTACACTTTTTTTTTTAAAGAATTCTTTTAGTTTTTTGCTAAAATTTTATATAGGTATCTAAATTCAACATTAATAGTATCTATAATAATCTACATACATACTTGATATTACGCCTTATAATAAATAAAATAAATAAGACAACTTATAATACTTAGTTGACTTAGTTATTAGGAACTGAAATTGGGAGTCACATGACTTAACAACTTAACCATAAGAACAACGGGTTCATCCTTCGATGATCAATTGATTTACTTCTCCCTTTCATTCACTAAATTGTTTAAAAGCAAAATCAGTTATAAATAATAACTATTACAAATGCTTCCTTAATAAATAATAACTTTAACTGCGCAAATTGAACTTGTACTCATGAATTCCGCAGACGATTATGAATTTAAAACGTGTGTGGTGGAAACGCGGAATGATAAAATTTTGTTGATTCTGTTAGAAATATTATAAATTTAGTCGATGATTGAATTTTTTACAAGGCAATCAATGGAGTCGTGCGTTAGGACGGGGCGGGTTAGCTCATCCGACAAGCATTTTCGTGGTTTTTGTTATCGGAGCCGTATGAAGAAGGCCTCGGCGGACACGACTAAGAACCAATGACGACATGCGCTTACTTCTTGGTATCTCTCTCTCCCTTACAGTAAATAATGAACGCACCATCTAAAAATAAACCAAAAGTAAGAAATTGTCGAATATATTATTAATTATTAAATTTTTTACCTACTAATTGGAGGTTAAAGGCTGCCACACGATCGCTGATATAAATTTCATTGGATAAAATATCAACTGTATGATAATTATTATAATATTGTAATAAAATGTATGTAGTTGTAATAATTTAATACTTTCAGAGTATGTGTAACTTGAATAAATAATATTAATAATAAATTATTATTTCTTAATAATTCTTAATTATTAATAGGAAACAATCCAGTAAACATTGCTTATATCTTGAAAATAGGGCATAGAGGGATAGTAATAGGAATATATCAGACTTAGAAGATATAATACAACGAACCCTCTAAAAATAAATTCGCTAAGAAAGAAAGAAAGAAAGAAAGATAGATTTTTATTTCGTACACATGCATGCCTGTAAAATGCCGTGTGGCCGTAATAGGCTTCACGGAGCACGTCCTTGCACAGGATAGTAAATACAAGAATAAACAAAAATAATTTAACATATTGTTAAAGATACTCGTGTTACCACAGACAAACCGTTTAACGTGTGGCGTAGGTGGCCTTACTTAGTCAAAATTTGGCTAAGCTATTATTAAAGTTTGGCTTGAAGTTTTTATTTATTAGATAATAAAATAAATAATTAATAATAATAATAAGTCTCTGATACATTTTATTCATACATAGAAACATGTGCTGTTCGATGGGGAACAGATACCTACTACGGTGATATATGTAAGGGTGTCAGCTCTATCACGACGATACCTGATGAGCTATCCACCTTATATCCGCAGTACACAGTGTATCAAATGTCAATGCATTTATTCTTCTTGTGTTCCTTTAGTCTCGCTGCACTAAATACGTGTATGGGTCATCCGCTGTTTAGTTATTTAAAGCGATGACAAAGCAATGCGAGGATTTGTCGTGTGATTATATTGAATGGCCTTCATTGTGGATTGTTTTTTTGCGACATTTAAATATTCATTCACTGAAAAGACGTTCCCGAGATTGTGTATTGCGTGCTTTGTATTAGACATCAACGCCTCACTTCTACGTGAGCGAGCGCGATTCTCCAATAGGTAGAGTCAAGTGAATAAATATGTATCCAAAGAATCATTAGATAAATATGTATCTAAAATAGTTTATATTAAATGTACACAATATGTATAAGTAATCTGTCATTAATATGTCCCTAATTTTTTTTTTCAATACATGCCTACTTATTAATATATCCAATATAGGTGTGTGATGATCGTGATATCAATGTATCCATGAATATTAATATATTAAAGTCTATGTTTTTATACTCATTAGATTAAATAGAGACTTATTTGGGACATACTATTTCTCGTGACAATTTTGGAATATTTTGGAACATTTGCGAATACATATTAATGATAAGAAAAATGTTACATATTTCATGATTCCTTTTCCCTTACTACCTACATACGTGTTATCATAATGGTTTGGTAGATACATATTTTTACACTTGACTGTACCTTACTTAATATTGTGTATGACATTGCATTGACATTTTGTTTTAAGTAGTCATTGCATACAGCCTTTTTTATTATTGTACAATTAACTGCTATTTTATATTTCCCTGTTTACAAATTGTAATCCGAAGTTTTTTTCAATGTAGTAGCTAAGTAATTCCTCGAATATGGTAAAACACAGAATACGTTGTAGTTTATATTTTATTTTATGACGTAGCATATTACACGTCACAGTGTACTTTTAATTACACATAATTTTTAAAGTATGTGTCAATTTTATAGTATATATATTGTAATGTTGATTGTAATATTATTAAAAGGTTAGGGTTTGTAAGATTGGACGCAGAAAGTAAGTAAACTTCGATTCTTCGAAGTAATTATTCATCCGATTTAAAAAAATATTCTGAAATTCTTTTGATATAAGCTACTATTAAATTTTTATTCGGGTAAACTGCAGTCAAAATTTAGTACGGTATACAATAACAATATTAGTTTTTTATAAATTGAAATAAAATAGTCGATAATTTTTTTTCTACTAACTAATCAAAGAGAATTTTTAATTAATATTTAATTCATAAAATAATTATGATTTAATTAGCGCTTCAAATTGTGTTTTATTGACTAGATAGTTTGTTTGTCCAATTAGTTCGATTGATTTTAATTATTCGAAAATTCAATTCGCATTATCAAAATTATCTATATCTATATACTTACTACTATATAAAGCAGAATAGTTTGTTTGGTTGAACGCGCTAAATTGTACGACTCCGCCCTCTCAGGAACTACTGGTTCGAATTGAAAAACTCTTTTTGTGTTGGATAGTCCATTTATCAAGGAAGGCTTTAGGCTATATAACATCACGCTTATATCAATATAAGCGTGATCTATAATTTTAGTATAACTTCGATTTGCGTCAACTCTAACGCCATCTGTTAGTGAATAATGACATTAAATATAATACTGGCAGATTGCAGTGACAAGTCTTAATTTCATCCCATCAGTTGTTTGTTTTTGCAATATCTCATCGTATAATAATTAATCATATAAGTATTTTCTTTTTCAACGCGGACGAAGTCGCAGGCACCAGCTTGTCTTAAATATTAGTTAAATTCAAAATCCGATAGCGCAATTTGAAATATCTTTGTATTTCTTTTTATTACAATAAACATGATACTTATTGTACACTGAATTAATAAGATGTACAGAATTAATAAACATTAATACCTAACATTAATAAAAGCATTTTTGCTTTGTTTCGGTGACCAAGTAAGGGATCTCAGAGCCCATTTTCCTAACCCTTCCCAATCCCTTATCTACTTGCACTTGCAACTCGAGTGCACTAATGGAGTTGCTTGTGTTAATAGCTGACGGTATAGCCACTGGACCGTCAACCTGTCTGCGACCTTGCATAAAAAAGGATATTTTAAATAGATGACTTTGTATACTTCAATAAACACTTCACTTGAGATTAGAGTGGTGTTTTGAATGGGCAGATAGATGGGCAATTAGGTAGGTTGTGGGTAATTACACGAACTACGTTGGTGAGGTGACGCATTGTGTGAGCAAGGAATAGGGGAATGAAACTTTAAGCGTGGTCGTAGCGCGGCGTATTTTCCACCGACTAGCGCTCCTTAATGAGCTTCGTTATAAAACAAGCTGAGGGCTCTTAACTGCCATCCTGCCATTGACGGTGAGATTGGTTTTCGTTCGGCATCCGCTAATAGTTATTTATAAACGAAACTTGAAGAATTGCAACTTACGCCAGAACTCGTGATGGACGCTCGCAAACAATGCGTCATGATCGTGCATCAGTCGCGAAAGAATTAACTGCTCACCTTACCTACATGATAAACGAGAAGGGCTCTTTATTTTAACAAAAATACTTAGCAAATGACGTAATTGGATGTTCGAGATCGCAGTTAATATGTGCGTAGCAGACTCCGCATAAAATAACACTTCAGTTGGTCAACGCTATAAATACCTTCGCAGTGACACAAGGGCGGAGTCATACAATTTAATCCAAAACATTTTCCTTTCCTTGCGAAATTATCGTTTTTCATATATTTTTTCAAGACAAATAGAAATTTATTGACCCAATTTAAGCAGCACAAGGAGTTATACAAGTACGTTACGATTAAGACTAAGGGTTAGAGAATGGCTAAGGGCTGGAACATAAGAGGGTCTTGGTTATTCACGTTATTGTTATGTCAAGGTCGTCAGACAGGCTGACTCTGTTCTTGAAAAGTCACAAGTTGTAAATTTCAGGGAACATTGATTAAGGCTGAATACACACGAGTACTTTCTCAGCCAGCTTTACATTCTGGACAATATAGTTCGCCCACCAATTGAGTTTATTTAACGGTGTAATGCAATGGGCGAGAAGACATACGGATTAACGCTTGTTTTAGCAACTTACAAGGCACATAAACATTAATTTAACATTAAGAAACATAAACACAACTGTTTTTTTGCTTTTATTTAGCCTTGTATATATATAGATAGAGAAGTGTATAATTTCCTAGGAATTATATACATTTCCTAGGTTTCATGCATTTCCAGTAACACATATTAATACTTAGACCAGACCAAAACTCGAATCTAAGTATCTCTGTGCTCTATTTGTTACAATACGGTTACTAAGTGATAATTTTATTAATCATGTTAAGTAATTTAGTTATGCAGATAAGTGAAATAAGAATGTACGATATTTGCGCATCACGTAGGAAGCGAAGCACCCCGGATGCAATTAATAGCGCGTTTTACATTATTCTATTTATTATACATGTCGCAAGCTCATAGCAAGATCAGGCGTGGGAGTAAAAAGCTAGTGTAAAAAAAGTTCAATGCACTCTACTCAATAATTTTATTTATATTACGAAAACCCCTTATAAAAAAAATGTAATTAAATCTATTAATATGTATTTAAAAAAATACATTTTTGGAGTTTACTCCTTAAGAATCGATTTTCATAATAGGTATGGAAATTTTATGAGGAGTAAAATTAATACAAGCATTAAATAAAATGCGTTATGATCTTCTGCACAACGTACCTTGCGCATCCACTTTGAAACAATTCAAATTCAAAATTCAATATTTAAAATTCAAAATTCATAATTCAAAACAAAACAAGTGAACGTTACGACTAATACTTTTTGAGCGCATTATAAATGTATAGGTTATTATATCTTATATCCAACAAATTTGAATATAATATACCTACAAAATATACAAAAAATTTCTTTGATCCTCAGGAGTTAAAAATCATTGATATTTTTAGATGAACCCTCGCGAACAACACTCATCTGAATACACTCTTCTGGAACATGATCGCTTGAGTAGTTAAGGCGTGAAAGCATAACAAACAAACGCACTTTCGCCTTTATAATATTAGTTGGAATTGTTATTTCTTATGGACTTAATAACTTCTATTCACCCGAAAACATTTACTGACTAAATATATTTAAATACAGCTTGCAAGGAATTATTTTTTTTTGTTGTGGATTAAGGTAATATTATAATGGTTTAATTGAAATTTTAAGGACCTTCCACGGTCTATTTTTACGTACCTAATTAGTGGAAGGTAATTGTTGTTTGAAATAATTCTCAAATTATTTCACAAAACAGCTTTATCTTTAGACAAGCTAACGGTCTTTCTTGCACATTTTTATTCGTGTCAAAATGATTCATTCAAAATGCAAAATGATTTACTGCCTTTCTTAAACATCCTATGACATATGTATGTAAAATATGTATTTATTTATTTATGCAATATCAATAAAAGTTAACGGGAACAACCGATCAATATTTTCTTCTAAGTTTTAATTGGCGTTAATAAATTTAATATAGGTAATACACATTTAGAATTCACGTATAAAAGCGTTTTAAATTTGCATAACGTTGCCGTTTATATAATTTAAAATTTTATGGACTATTACAAAAATATGAGCGGAGCTTTTATTTTAGAAAAAAATTTATATAGATGATTTATTTTCGTTTTTGAAGGATACTATTAATATCGATTTTAAATGTTAGAAAGATTTGACAAGCACCTTAAATAGTGTACAGTTTGATAGCAGCATCGGTCGTGTCGTCCGAATAAGTGGCATATAGATCTGTCCGAGATACCCTTGAACCCTAAGTGGCAGGCTGCGGCCGCGTTGCCAATGACCCCGCACGCAATGCCGAGCCTTGGCGGGCGGTTTACTGCCGGACGAACTCATTCTAATTGTTATGTAACAACTATAAGTTACGCGAAGAATCCGGCTCGATCCGATACACCTCTTATATATTTACTGTCACAGAAATGTCAAGCTCAATTTAACCACCGAAATCCTCACGCTGACAACATTGGGTCGCGAAAACAGGTTCCGCGTACACGTTAACAACTTCTTGCCAACTGCGAAGGGAGGGTGGAGTCAGTGAACTTGCACGTTGCAACTTACGAGTATATCTCGTTCGTCTTTCTTGCTTCCATAGGTCTTGTGATTGTAAAATAATTCATTGTTAACTGCACTTGATGTAAGCATGGGAAAGTAATTAAAATCTGGTACTAGCATTCAGCGGCTAACTAATAACTTTATAATTTAAAGGTTGTCATTAAATAAATTAGCTATTTTAAAGAAAAATATGCCTAGAGATGTGAGATATTTTTCTATCGTACGACTTTTGATTGAGTATTAATTTTACAAATTTTTTAAACTTTCTATTCAATATAGAATAAGTTGCTTTTGTTATAGGCGACGGTCAGCCTGTCTGTCGACCTTAACATAAAGAAATATTAATGAGTATTAAATTCCTTAGTTTCGTTTTTAATTATTCATTCATTATTATGCGAACATCTAATTGTTTCCGGCGATAACTGTAGCGCCTGTCATCATCATAAACATGTAATTTTATTTACAAAAACATTTTTATTCGTATTTAAGGCATGTTAATACAATCTTTTACAAAACTAGTGCAAACAATATTTTAATATCACTTTGACATGAATACTTCTTTAAATTTGCTTTCATAGTGAGAGGTATAATTCGGAAAACTGATAATAACAAAATCGTGGGTTAGAGTTTTATGCTGTACCTACATATCTATCATCTACATTCAATATTTAATTACACCACTCTACATCTAAAGGATCAAACATTTTTTTGGTATATATGGTATATTCGAATTTGTTGGATATACATAATCGATTTAAAGAAAATATTACTCGTAAAGTACAACAGCCACAACCCATTTTTAGGCTTTAAGGTTTTCCTGGAAACTGATCGGTTATAAAAAACACTAGAATTAAGAGATTATTCTAAACAATGTTTAGACATATCTTTGCATTTTCATAAATCCATCCAAAATTGGTCGTGCAACGTCAACCCAAATAAAATATTAAGTTTACATGTCTCTCGACAGCGACATAGAAAGGTTGTTAAAATATGTTCCATCTCGTTTATCTATTAGGCAAGAGTCCGCAGAAGCGCCGCGGGCTTCTTGTACTAGAATTTTGATTGATATTTTTTTGTCAGTTAACTCGGCCACAATAAGGTGACTGCGGCAACAAGACGAGTGCAAAATGGACGTTGTAACTGAAAGTATCAAGGTTAGCCGTTGGAGACGAACGAAACTCGGCTAACAGTACACCCATGAGCGAAGCAAAAACTGCGCACCCATTCCGACATTGGCCAGCAGACGCAAACATTCTACTATTCAGATTCGTGAATGGACCGCCTCACACAGATCGCACTTGATAATGATTTAATTATCTGTATTTATAACAAGAGCACTTCGTTCACTCTCTCTAGCTCGGTATAGAATTACTTTAATTGCCTCCCCGATGACAATACTGGAGAGAGTTGTTGGTGGATAATTGAATAAGTGACGAGCCATTAATTAAATGAAATCTTGACCTGACAATCGCTCGACAATTGGCTCTATTTAGCATTCAATTTGCTGAATTTATTTTGGAGTCCCTCGGACGACAGTCGGAAATCGTTGTTCCATACAAACATTGTTACAAATATAATTTTGAATCAGCATCCGCATAAGCATTATTGCCATGGAAATATAAAATGGATGACACTAAGATATTTTTTCTTGTAATTTAAAGATTGTATATTAATCATACTTGAAATATATATAATATACAGCTTTAAGTTTTTTCTGATTCAAGTTAACAAAATAATTATGAATTGATAAAAATCCAATTCAAACATTTGCGAAAATCGCGAGATGAACACAGTTTGTAAATCTAAACATCACTTAATAAATAATGGACTTTTGGAAGCATCTTCCATAGATTTAGGCTTTGGTTTCGTACTGGGCACAGGGGTCAGGTTTGGTCGGAGATTGGTTGCGTTCCGATCGCTTTCACGGCCCCATTCTTGACCGTGAGTCGGAAGGCGCCATGTTCTCATAGTCGACAAAACGATGTATCTATGTCGATTGCTTGTAGGCGGCCTTGAACGGCAGCCATTAATTTGTGTGCAAAGCCGCCAGCGGGATCCCGTTACAAGAGTGCCTGAATCTTGCGTTCACTCGCTGATCTTCACAGGAATTCACTTGTCCCTTTCACTAGAGACAACCGACCAATTGGACAATATTTAAATAATACCAAAATTGAGTACTTGAACTTTACACAAGCACGAGTGTGTGGGCGTAGGTAGTACTTCCTTGCTTTGAGATGCTAATGGTCACAGCGAAATTAAATGCAAATGGTTTATTCAGTCAACAGGAATATTGATTTTTTTTTCAATGCTCTGCAAATAAAAAAAATGGATGTTCTAAAGATCGAAAACATTTGTAAAGTAATAACAAATAAATTGTGTTTTTTTTACTAAAATAGTTGTTTATCTATTAATTTTTCTAAATTATGAAACGATTTTCATTATTTTTTTTTTATGTTAAAGTCGACAGATGGCAGGACGCCACAGGTGCTGCAAGTGCGCTGTCGACTACAGTAGGGTTAAGGATAAGGACAAGAGATCCCTTACTCACTTACCAAAACACAACAGCACACGTGCTGTTATTTCACTGTGGTCTTCTATAAGAGGTGGTTACTACCGCCAGACGGGCTGCCCAAATGTGACTAAACTTTAATGTGACTTAGCGAAATTATTTGTAAAGGTTTGTGTTATGGACTAAATTATCGACAAGGGCACTATTTATACCTAATGCTTGAGTAATAGTCAGATCTGGCTACATACCTGTAATTACTAGGCTATTGAAATTATTAAAAGCCTTGAGGGGAAATAGATAGACATACTTTTCTTCTTGCCACAAAAAGTGTTCCGCATCGCTCGTTCCGCTGCGCTGTGCTCACAATTTCTCAACACAAACCATAGATAACCTTACCTATTATGATCTTGTCTATATCATATTTCCTATATATTGGGCATTCAAATTGTCTCGACATTATTGCAATGACCTATTAATAACTTGGTCCATCATCTATACAAATATCAATAATCAATTATAATTAAGTTTATAAATAGCAGATACATTTCCAATTTTGAATTTCAAGATTAATTTACAATACTTATTGTTACGGGATCCGCAGATTCCCGCAGGGATTTTTTACGTCAATTTTATATGTTTCTAATTATTATATATAATTTGAAATAATTAAGTCAAGTTTTATTTTGTTTGATTGACATCCGTGTTGTATACTGGACCGCAAAGGAAAGAGTCGTTTAGAAAATCTTCAATATCTTCAAAAGTACCTGACCTAGCTTTATGAAATAAAGACTGAATAAAGCTAAGCTAAATAAATTTTATTTTTTAAAATATTCTTTAATTTAGTCTTTATTTCATTTGTAGCTAGATCGGGTACTTTTTAAGATATTGAAGATTTTCTAACCGACCCTTTTCCTACCTACTTCCTTAATTATATTTTTATTTATTGAGATGTCAAGCTCATATTCTAAGTCCAGCAAATAGCAGATATTAAGCTATATATACGCTGGCTAAATCTGGATTACTTCTTTTCGTCCGGTATAAGTGTTGGGTTTATCAGTGGCGCATCGTCGACTTGGAATAAGTAAATTCAAACGGAACAACGTCAAGTGGGCGAATAGTTAAAGATGCCATTCTCCGTGTTCGGTGTTAGGTGTCGTCGTGTGATTAGAATTCGTTTATGGTGCACGGGAGCCGACTTTTGCTTAACTATCTTTTGACTAGGGAAAACCAGTACATTTTTTCGCGAACATTTGCATTGTCTACTACAAATTAGAATTTGGTTACGACTATTTAAACTATGCATTGTGAACAAATGAAATATTATCTTATAAGTACATTAGGTCGTTTTGTTTATTTGTAATAGACAAATGATTGAGAAAAATGAGCAGAGGTGCTGAGTTGGCATCCTTGAGTGAACGACACGAGACGTGACGGTGCGCCCGCCACCGACGTGAGACCATTGTTGCTTCTAATAGATAATTAGTTAGGTGCCGTTAGGTAACACGATCCGATCACCACCGTCGCCTCGCCCCACATTCATACAGACTGCACTCACCCACGAAATTTTTGACAAAGACAGCTCTATATTTGAATAAAGCGAAGACTACTTCATAACTCTTTTGGGCTTCTGTTCTTTGGATATGAAATAATATGAAAAATTCTATTCTTCACAATAAACACTAGCGGTTGCACGTGACTTCGTCCGCGTAACTTTATAAAATATTGGATATGTTACTCGTTCATAATGTAGCTTTCTGTAGAAGAAAGAATTTTTAAAATTGAGTATTATTTGAGTTTTTTATTACAAACAAAAATACAAATAAAAATATTTTCTCTTTATAATATAAGTATAGATTAAATCCTTATTCTTTACATATTTAGTACAAATTGATGTTGCTTTTCGCATCTGTTTCTTTGTTTGGTCCACCTAAAAAACGCAACGAATTTTGATGCGGCTTTCACCACCAGTTAGGTAATTTTTGACTGAAGGTTTATTTATACATATAATAAAACTTTATTAAATTTTTATGTAAGTCTAAAAAAAAAAAAACAATATTTTCCAACCAAGTCGCCGAAATTTTCCGGGTCTGTCTGTTCCTTCGTTAACTACTTCTAAATCCCCCAACAGATTTTAATTCGATTATCACATATGAAAAGAGAGATAAACGAGGGTTGTATGTGTTTATAAAAAAATGTATGTTCCAGGCGAAGCCGGGAGCGGGTCGCCGGTAGAATATAATATGTCTATTTATATGGATTCCTAAAACATCTTAATAATATTTTGTATTTGAATATTGATTTCTAGAACATCTTAAACTAATTTTTTTCTATATGGAATGTCTAAAATATAAAACAGATAAAACCTCTTAAAATAATTCAACAATGCAATATAGCAACCATTATAAACAGTAATGTAGCCTCTGCCTCATATTCATAATTGTAGGTAGTATCAAGTTGGACTACTGGATAGATATCGCAATCTATTACACTACGTCGTAATGAAACAGGTATTATCGTAAGATCCCTAGCCGGATGTTAGCTATACCATTTAGTTATTATACGTAGCTGTGTGCAATCAGCGAGATGAGTGCCGAGTCTAAGCTTTTTACGAGTCTTTGAATAAACAACGTACCCGTCGACGCAGGGATTTGCATTCGTTTCTTGTTTAGTAAGGATAACATTACTAATTTCTGTTAAAACTTCTGTAGAGGCAATAACCACCCTCTCATAGAAAACTACCGCGAAGTAACAGTGTCTATGCTTGATTCAATTTTACAATACTCGTATTAATGTTGTCTTTCTTTCCTACACCTTTTTTTAGCTAATGACAACGCTACTGCGATTTATATAAATAGATAGATCTATATATTTATATCTATCTAAACATATAATGAAATCGTAAACGAGCCATGTCTGCACTAACGTTGAATATTAAAGAAATTAGTTATTAGATTTTTTTTCTATTTGTGGGTTTGTACACGCTAATCTCATCAGAAACGGCTTAACCGATTTGAATGAGGTTTTCACTGATGTATTGTAGCAAGCTTCCAGTAACATTTATCTAGTGTTTGTTTCATTCCAATCGGCTTATAAGCAAAACAGTTATACCGAATACCGAAATACCTATCGTACGAAAACCGCGCGTACGAAGTTGCGGCACAATGGAAAGAGTGATAAACGGGGAATGTTTGTATAATTCGCAGAAAAAAAATTACATTCGTACGAAGCCGGAGGCGGGTCGCTAGTAGTAAAAATAACCAAACAGGAAAGATGTTTTTACAAAAAGCTTACAACTAAATGCTAATTGAGCCCTCTAAATACTAATTTGATAATAAATTCATTGGAAATGATTACTAATAAATAATTAATGTTAGTCATTCCGAAGGTAAGTCGGGGCCAGTAAATAAAATTCCGCGCTCCGGGTCACGAACATCAGTTTGGAGATGAGTCATGTCATAGCATAGACAATACAAACACACAAGGAAGATCTAGGAGGGGATGACGTCACAGCCTCCGCTGTCAGATAATCACGCTTCGACCATCGACAATACAGATACGATCCATTAATAAATCTTCACTCTCATTTATTTTTTAATTCGACTTCGATTGCCTCTTCAATTTTCACTTTCAATTGACAAATAATGATTTAGTAAGTAATTTCTAGTTGCGTTATCACTCTTACTTCTATGTCTAAATCTATATGTACGAGTATTATAAACTCTATCTTGGTGCCCGCAATATCGTACGCGCTTTATTGTTCGTTTTTTGATAATCTCACTGGAACCTAACACTTTTCCAGGATAAAAAGTATCCTATAGTTTAATCTACATTATCATCAGTGAAAACCGTGATAAGCCGTTTCTGTGATTAGCGTGCACAACCTCACAGACAAACAGACAATGAGACGAAAATTCTGAAAACTATTTTTTTACCTCTGTAACATAACTTGTACAGAGTGTACAGACAGATATACAGACACGGCTTGTTTACGATTATATTATATGTATAGTATAGATATAGATTTAAGCCTGAAAAAATTTACATCCATGAGAAACCGGAGGCGGGCCGCTAGTTTATCAATAAGTTGACAATTAAAATGTTTATCACGTAAACGCAACGCAAAAAACCCATGTCGTGGAAAAGAAATCCACTTCTCATATTCACTGCTTCGTAATAGGACAAAATCGCGTGCATAATAACATAGTAGAATAAAGGTTTCTTTTTGAAAAGTACAGTCATTTAAAAAAAAAAGACAAAACACAAAAAAAAGAAAAATTTTATTGATGAGTTTCTTGAACACGTAAAGGGTCATTCAGAGTGACCTGACCGGGGCAGCGTCCGGTATGTTTTTTCTCTTCGAAAACAGTTTTACCATTTTTTTTTTGCCCGATGAATAACCGACCAAAGACGTCATCTCTTTCATGTTTTTGTGGCTTCATGTCCAATGGTTAGAAGCAACCTTTCAAAGATCAGATTAGAATTTACATCGATATGCCTGTATATGACTTGACCCGGAAGTGCGACTACCGTATGATGTCATGCGATGCTTCTTTGCGCTTTTTTTAACATAAGAAAAACATCTCTATAATTGCAATGACACGCTTGCTGAAGTATTAGTGTTTGTACTCACAGTTTGCAATGGACTTCAATGGTTTATACAAAGAATAATGGCATTGGCATTTTGATGTGCCAATAATTAGGCTCGTACTTGAGTACCAATATGACAACTACTTTACTGCAAGTTTGTTTTAAAATAAAGCTGTAGGTATTTTTAAAGTGTATTGTGGAATTATTTAAAGTGAGGTGTTATAAAGTTTAGAAGCGTATCTGTCCTCTTAAGTGTTTATCGTGTTTATTTATCTACGAGGCGACCCGCGAACTTCGTACCGCCTCAGGGAGAATAAAAACCCGTTTCATACAAAATGTATGAGAAAATGAATTTTCTTCATATTTTTTTTTTCGTGAATTCGTGATTTTTTTCGAAGTTTTAATAGTTATTCTGCTATTCGGTATGGAGACAAATTCAATAAAACAAAAATTATAAAAATCGGTTCAGCCGATCTAGAGTTATAAATGGTGTAACTAACACGACTTTCTTTTATATTTATCTATTACTAGAAAGCCGCTTCTGGTTACGAATGGGTGAATATTTTTTTTTTGTAAAAACTTTTTTTTCTAATTTTTTGATGTGAAAACTTTTTTGGGCGCGTTGGGCATTTTTGATATGGGAAAAAACCATTGAACTCGCGACACTGTTACCGTAACCGACACCTCTGTATATAAGTATGTACTTTCCTGACGATACAAAAATACACACGTAATTGTTCAAGTTTTCACTTCTGCCGGAACTCCCGGAGTGTCACTGTTTTTTTTTTTCTGTAAAAACCTTCCTCGTGTAACGCTCTTGCCATGAGTGAAAATTGCATTAAAAACAGTTGCGTAGTTTAAAAGCTCTAAGCGTGCAGGACTTACATGCAGGACAAACGGCAGACGATATAGAATATTATAGAGGGACAGATGGCGGAAAGCGACTTTGTTTTATCTATACTATAATATTATAAAGAGATAAGAAAATTTGTATTTTTGTATGTTTGTAATGATTAAACTCAAAAACTACTGGACCGATTTTGAAAATTATTTCACCTATAGAAAAATAGGCGAAGTCGCGTGCAACAGCTAGTACTATATAAAGATAGTAATTATTTTCGGCGCACAGACTTATTATGAAAAAAAAAAAGCTTTAAATGATTTCGTTAGGCGACCCGGCACGTAATGTTAGAAGGTTTATTACTCTGTTACCAGCGCCGCACTTGTTGTAGGTTATGTTGACGTCTTTAAATTTGCTTCCATAGTGGGTGGCAATTCAGAAAACTGGTGATAACAAAATCGGAGTGTCCAGTTGTTATCTATAATCTACATCCAAAATTTAATTATATCACTTGATAGCTAAAGGATCAAAGACTCCAAAAAGCGTATTATGGATATATAACATAGACTTCACATATCGTTGGATATAGATTATAAAACGCTCAAAGAAAATATTACTCGCAAGTTCCTAACGCAAGTTACACATATTCGTACGGACGAGTTCACGACACCCCATTTTTTTATAATATTTATTGTTTTATTTGTATACATAATAAAACAATAAATATTATAAAAAAATGGGGTGTCGTGAACTCGTCCGTACGAATTAATAAAAAAATTAAATAAATTAAGAAAAAAATAACTAATTATGTTGTAAATAACAATTAGTGGCACAAGAAATTAAAATGTTAGTACCAGTTCTATATACGCATTATGTTGCATTTACGACGTACAATTTATTTTTAGTGTTTTTGATTATCTTTACGACCTAAAATGTTAACATTTATAAATAAATTAATGTAGTTTAGCATTTCAACAAAACATTTCAGCTAGAACAAAAATCATATTAAGTACACGACTTGATTTATTACAATAAGGGCCTCTTTCACCATCTCTGAGTAAAATGTCAAGTAGGCTAACCGCCATTTAAAGTCATCGGTCTCCGGAAATGATGGAGATGATATACCTTTGTTTGTACGGTAAAAGTACCAAACATTAAAAAGAAAATAATAAAAAACATTCGCCTATCGAAGGATGCAGTAAACCGAGTGCATAATTTAATAAAACATAAAATTATTTCTAAAAGTAACTAATCATCACTTTACTTGTAGTTGGTGAAAGAGGCCCTAAGAGAAGACAATTGTTACACAGTCTTGAACTGAGTAGCCCGTTTGGCGACCGAAATTATCCCCTGTGCACTGTTTTGGTGAGTAAGTACTTAGATGCCAAAGCCCAATTCCTTATCTTTTATCCTATCAAATAGGACAAAGCACTTATAACACCTATGATGTTGCTTGTGTTGATAGGCGACTGTAGCTACTAAAATACTTAGATAAAGTCGTAGTCGTAGGCTGTTTACCGACGCTTACATAAATTAAGATTAATAAAATTGTTTGTTACGAGTATATGGCCAGTCCTATTAAATATTAATATAAGCCATCATGATTACAAGCAAGATAAAAATAATAGAATCATCCAGTATACATATTACTAATAATACATTATATGATTTACAATAACAAAACAGGTCAGTATAATAATTCCATATGCCATTACTCGTATATCCGCCTAGCTCAGTCTTTTTTTAGCTAGTAAAAAAAGGGGGGCGATGGTTGATTTGTAATTTCATTTACTTTATATTTTAAAATTCACTAAAATTAAAACCTACCTGCTACTCAATATCGAAAAATTAGTTTATATTTCTGCCCTGTATGATGGTATAAAAACTAAACTAAAGATGGCCAGTACGCCGTACGCCATCAAGTTGTAACAAGTTTTTGTTAAATAACGCTTTTGGTGCAATCCGGTAGCAATCGGCTAGTCCATCGGCTGGTCATTCTAGACGAGAGAATAGACATTCGCTAGTTTAGAATGTAAGTTTAAACACCAGAACCGACTAATATAGCACACTATAACTAAATTAATTAAAGTAATGAAATTGTGGTTTTTAAGTTTTAGGAGTGTATAAAAAATTTAGGGGCGCTGAAAAATAATTGATTTTCAAAGGGGGCGGATTCACCCGTGGTGCAATTTTTATTTACAAAAATCTTCCCCGTTTATGCCTCTTTCTATATGTGAAAACCGAATTAAAATCGGTCCACCCATTCTCGAGTTTTTGAAGCTTACACAAACCAACTTAACATTTTTATACCGAAGAAGATGTATTTATTTATTTATTTATTTATTTATTTATTTAGATAACATACAGCCATAAATTAAAAAAATATATATTATAGACTATATACAAATAGGTCTAAAGAATCATAAAAATTATATTTTTACATTTATTTATTAATTTAAAATAATAATAATTATTATTATTATAAGACCAAAAAAGAAAAAGAAGAGAATATTCTATAAGTGATAAAATTAATTTTTCAAAAGTAAGTAATCCGCCAATTTTCTTTTTATAAGAATTCAAATTGTTGGAAAATATGTCAATATCATTCAGAATCTTATTGTAGTGATACTTAGAACGATGAAAGAAGGAATTTTTAGAATGATTAGTTCTACAGTAGGGAATATGAAATGTATCACTTGATCTTGTTCTGAGTTTTGGTACATTGAAGTGAATACATTCTAAAAGTGAAGAAGAATCGATATGATTATTTATTATTTTATATAAGAAGACTGCGTCAATATAAGATCGCCTATCATTATAAGCAGTAGAAGAACATTTCAATCAATGAACATAACATAATGTTCGATCAATGAATCTGATAAACTAAAGTTGAATGACAATTGTACGACTATCGGCATGCGTCGCTTCACTAATTAATTAATATTTGCATATTCACTTCACTGGAACAACATTCTCGACCTAGACATTGATTCGGAAAATATATTATCATCCAACATTATTGTGTCCATTATAAAGTGATTAGGTTAGCGGGCAACGGCACTTCGGCCGGCGCTAAATTACCAACATTATCAATTTATAGCAGCAGCTCGTGCACAAACAAAAAAGTCGAATGTAAATGTTCAGTTCCCGTTAACAGATTCGTATTGTGCAATGCACAAGAAAAATTGTAACGCGTGTACCTTCGGGCTTTTTGTGGTAGGGTTCGATACCGCTACGGCTAGAAATGTGTGTGCCCACTTAAATGATTTCATTGCACCTCAGCGCTGGCCATCAATCATTTCTCGTTCGCTACACCATCGCGTTAGCGCAAAACCGACGTTCGCGTCGCCCGAGCGACATTTCATTAATCCTATCATTTATAACTAAGGCCGGACGTCGCCGTAATTGATTTTACTACGTTTTCATACCGCTGCGTGCATTTAAACATTTATTTATGGCGAACTATTAAAATATTCATTATCATTATTGCCAAGTTCAAACTGGAATGTCACACAGCAAACAGTTGATATTACACTTTCTACAGATGAGGTGACAGTAGCCAGACTTACAGAAACATAATTTTGATATACACTGATGATGTATTTCCCTATAAAATCTTGCACCTCGTCCTGCATGATAAACGGTGCATAATGAAATGGCCCGGTGTGGTTTAGCTATAAAGTCGACAGATAGTCCACCTAGTATACACTAGGTGTGAGTGTCAGTGATCTGTTTAACTGTCCGCCATATATTACTTAAAAAATTAAAATAAAATTTGCCTTTCCTCTTTAGAGTAACAAAGTCGGGGCGGCACACTAAGTTCCGCAACCGGCAGTCGTGAAAGCGATGGTCGGCAATCGGCATTGACCTTGCGCGGCAGGCGATGCTCACGTTTTGTGAGAACGTTACGTCGTGCAAGGGAACGTCGTAGAGGCAGAGGGAAGAGGTACACCTTTGCCAAGCAATCCTCCGGAAGCGGCTCGCGCGCAGCAGAGTAGTCTTGAGGTCCCCCTAGATGGCCATTTGTACTTTAATAGGGGCAGAGCACACTGCGTTTCGCAGTCATTTGGGCAGCCCGTTTGGCAGCAGCAACCACCCCCTTGCAGACGACCACCGTGAAATAACAACACGTGTGCTGTTGTGTTTCGGTAAGCGAGTAAGGGATTCCAAAGCCCATTTCCCTATCCCTTTCCAATCCTTAATCCTAGGTACACATCCCTATAAAACAAGGGGAGTAGGTATCAATATATAAATTGCGACAATTCGCTATGTATATAGATGTTTGTGCCGCTATCTAACTTCTATCGTAAAAACGTCTCGAACAAGTTAAATATTGACTCTGTAATAAATACGCACGTACAGTACGTTTATAAAAATATTTGCCTCACTTCTCACCGCTTTTATTTGTTCACCAGATCATAAATTGCGATTTTTTGTTAATTTGTAGACAATTAACCATTTTTCGCATACTTGTTAAAGCTAACAGTTAGGTAAAGAATTCATTAGCGATCGTGCTCATCTTCTAATAAATTAACACGAATGGTTTATGTGTTTCAACGGTGCCAGATGTGTTAAAGGTTATTTCCTTGTCGGTCGTGATACGTGATACCAGTCTCCGTAATGCCCAGACTCATCGCTTACAATTTACAATTAATACCTCGATGATTGCTTGTTACAAAGCAAACGACCTTCGCAAGGACGGACGACGTAATAGGAGGTGTTTAGCAACATGTTTAATTCAATAAATTTTAATGCGTGAGTAACGAAACAAGATAATTGTTAATGTTACACACCATTATATACACTGTTACTGTTCCAAGTAAATGAACGTGGTTACGTTTTGCGGTGCGCTACTCTTATCACAGTATTACTACACACCTAACCAGTAGTCGGACACCTTTGTTGTTACTTATGCACAGAAATTCGGTCAAGGGTCAGGGTTCACAACTAAAACTACTTAAATATTTTACATAAATGTTTTAATTTGGAATAACGAAAGAATCAACGTGCGTGTAGTCATATGTAAAAAATATATAAATGCTTAATAGCGTTTAACAGTTTAACGCTGCGCGTAATGATCGTAGCAGTATTTGCCCCCAGCGTTAATTAGTGTATTTTGAAAAAAAAAAAAAAAAAAAAATCATATAAAATAGATCTTAGTATTTTATAAACTAGTTACACGTATTGTTTTTTCAACAAACGATCTGAATTTGTAGAATTAGCACAAAATGCAACATTTCATTATTTTTTTAAAGCTTATTTTGATTTAAACTTACAAAAATCGATTGCAACAAATAAAATAGAGAATAAGGTAAAAAAGTGACCTGATAATAAAATTTAGGAAAATAATTTTTAATTGCAACAAAAAATTGAAATAGAATTGTATTCTTACTTATTTGTTTTTTTTTTGTACGTGAATCACAATCATGTTCAGAAATTAGTGTAAAACGACGCGCGTAAGCGTTGCTTTGAAACTATACTTAACCGATAGATATTTTCTACTATTTTTTTTTAAATATATTTTGTATTATTAAATTTTACTATGTAACACGTACACCCCGTCAGATTAGAGAACGCAAACTAAGGGAGTTTGCGCTCGCCGACTCTGCCGCTCGCTTCCCCGTGTCCCCTCATCGTTGCTCCGCTCAAGTACCCTGTCACTGTCATCCGACTGGTAGTAGGTATTAAGACTGTGCTCTTGTCGAGAACGCGGCGTCGATTCTCCTTTGTCGTTTCCCCTCTTTTTACGTGTTTCCTCGGTCCCCTTGTTTCCCGCGGGAGTTCATCTAAACTTTTCCCACCTGGATATTCTCAAGTGGTCGTTTCGTGTCTGAAACACGCCCTCATTTTAGACGTACTAATCGCGAGGGGCTTGTAACTTTGCGCTTGTTATGGCAGCACGTGAAAACAAATTACGCTCAACTTTATACTTTTAGATCTTTTTATTATTATTAAGAACCAGCTGACCCGATAGACGTCGTCGGGTCTAGTAAATTCTGTTAAGGACTGTGGCAGCTGATGTGTAATCAAGAAAAAGGGGCTCAATCTTTTTTCTATGCATTATTCCAATTTATCTTATTATGAAAATTATCCTCAGATTTCAAGGAATATTTAAAACAAAAAATAGGCAAATTGGTCTAACCCTTCTAGAGTTTTAAGCTTAGCAACACATTAAGCGATTAATTTTTATCTATATAGATACTTGGATTAAACGTTTTAATTGCTGCAGATATGCTGATTTTCAGTTGACAGTAGAATGTGACCGATCGTAGTCTAAAATACAACATAGTAGTATAAAGGATAAGAGAAAGATAAGGGAACAAAGTTTGGCGTCCATAGTCAATAGTCACGTACACAACAGTAAGGGAGTGGTTATTACCAGCAGTATACCTATGGCTTCACTTTATGACTGTTTAACTTTCTATTCTACAATTAATATTAAATTGTCATAACAAATTTTGCAATAATAATTAAACTTCGTCTTGATTAGTTTATTATTATATACCTTGAAAAGCAACTCTAGGTAATAATTATAATACTTATTATTAAATTTGTTATTCTGTAATAAATTTCTTTATTCTTTATATTGTTAAGCTTCTTATTTTAAAGGCCAAGTCTCAAATTGTATTTGGATGAAATTTGGCACATAGATAGTTTATTACCTGGATTACCATATAGGGTACTTTTTATCCTGGAAAAAAGTGCTTCCAGGGATCGTCTAAAATTATGGAATACTAGGATTATGTTACTCCCTGACCATAGTGACAATGTAGCTTTGTATAGGTGAAAGAATTTTTAAAATCGGCCTACAAACTTACAAATTCTCTACACTTTATAATATTAATATACATAGATGACAAAAACATTTTCCGTGTGACGTTTCTCGCTTCTCATAACTGCATATGATGTACAAATGTGAGGGAGAACTTATTAAGTATTTATTAATTTAATCAAATCAAAGTGTTTTTGTATGCGTGCATGAGTAAAACAATAACAAAGTTGATAAATGAACTCGTTAGTGTAACGGTTAGGAGAGCTGCATGATTCTCATTTCGAGGTCATAACTATAACTCTTTGTGAAGCATGTTACACGCTTTTTAGGCAGTTCAGGCAGATCATGATATGAGTTTTTTTTTGTATGGCTCGTTTTAAGAAAAGTAGGTTCAACGCTTAAAAGGAATTAGAAATCTTTTATAATGTTCTCAGCTTGAACTTTATCATGAATGTCTACGATTGCACATCTCCAACGCTTAACAACTTAGTTAAATATAAGAGTAAACAGCTCATTATAATGAGCGGAGATCGTCAAGGATAGGGATAGAATAGGCTGGGTCAAAGATTTGATGTTAAAATGTTGACCTTCATAATATTACTATTGCCTTTTCTGTTTAATAAAGTAACGTTTTCGCAATGAAACATAATGTTTTTATATTCAATAACTCGCACACAATCAGCATTAAAACCGCGGATTGGCATTTCACACGAGTGAGTCACAATCAATCCCTTTTGAAAGGCAAAGTTCTGTGGAAATTGGTTGCGATGATGAAGTCACCGTCAGAAAATAGGTACCTGAATGGGTCGCCGAGTTGTTTGAAGATTATCAAAATGTTTAGTAATAGTTGTGGCATGCACAGGCAGCAATTTAAATTGAAAGAAATTTCTTTGAATGCGGGCTCGATTCATTAAATGTTATGGCCAGAATTCAAGTCGGCACAGACATGTAACCTACATTGAGACATGCGAGAGCACGTATAACTGTTTCAAGAAAGGTACCTATAGAAATAAACACAGGGTGTCCGCTGCAGGTAAAATGCGATCGCCGGCGAACGGAAGAAGGCCGTGTGACGACCTTCCAAGCGACGGACGACCGGGGTCACTGATCTAACGATGCCTTTAAATTGCGCCTTTAGTCCTCGCCAAATTCGCATGGCGGTGACCAAATATTTTTTGTTTGTCAACACAAAATTTTTAGGTATTCGCACGGACTTTCCATTAATCTTTTCCTTATGTAACTTGGCTACGACATCCGCTGCTAATTTATTGAGCATAATTTATACTCTACAAAAAAGTGTCTAATTAAAAATGTTGTGATCTTTTTAATGTATTTCAATTTATAAAACAACTAGGTATTGCACGCGAATTCGCCCGCGTAACTTTTATATAATATAGCCTATGTTACTCGCTGATAATGTAGCTTTATGGTCAAATCACTGAATAGCTTTTAGGTAGTGCAGAGGTAGGAAATCTAAAGCATAATTTTTAATTGTTTCTTTATTATTTAGTAGATGCCCGCGACTTCATCAGTGTTGAAAACGGTAGCCACCTACCATCAAGTGGACAGTCAGCCTGTCACCTATAACACAACGCTTAAGGTGCTGCAAGTGCACTGCTGAAGTAGTATTAAAGACAAGGGATTGGGATATGGGCTCTGGCATTCCTCAAGCAACATCCATTAATACATTTAATACATCCATCCTAACAAATCGCATTTATAGTATCAATGAGATTTTTCAATCTCAAATGATTTTTTAAAATTAATTTAATTAACCTTCTTGTCTACTGCTATGGCGTACATTATTTTGTACGTCTAACTTCCTGACTTATTTGGAACGGTCTAGCTCCGGGATGAGGAAACTACGACTCGAGGGCCATCTTCGGCCCGTGAAGCGTTGAAATCCGGCCCGCGACCATAAAAAAAAATCAAGTTTAGTTTTCGTATTGTTAGAAATGAGAATGCATTGGAAGTGCGCGGCTCGCATAAAACAACAACTTTCGCGAGTGCTGTATGTTCAAAACCGAAAATAAAGCTAAGCTATCGACTACGCGCGGACGCCCCTCCCGGATGCGCCTCGACCTTTTACTTCGCAGCTAACTTAAAAGTTTAATTTAATTGCAATTTTCAATATCTTTCTTATTTCAATAGTTATTTTGTAATATTGCACAACAAATTAGTGTTTCAGAAAATACCTATCAATATTTTTATTTCAGTAATTATATAGCCAAAAATGCCAAACTTGGACTGCCATATATTTCGTTAGTAAATATTGGCACGCAAAGGAAAAAGTTTCCCCATCCATGGTCAAATTAACGCAACGGGCGTTAATTGTCGGTCCCGGTTGGGCTTATACCAATGTGTCACTGGCTTTGACGAGAACATAGTAACAGTTCGTAACTCTATGGATAAGAAAAACATCTTTAAAGCAAGTGACTCTTAATATGTAGACCCAACCGGGACACAAAACTGCGTCAGTCGTGCTGCTAACCTAGCGTCTTTCCCGCTGGGCTTTCGTTGCGTATATTTATTTATTTATTTATTTATTTTCAAGGAAAACTTACAGTGATATTTATACAAAAATTTACTTAATAACTAAATTACAGATTAATTAGACAGCATTTACAAGTTAAGTAAAATAAAACCGTTTCTAACCAATATCAATTATTAAAAAACAAACTACAACAAAAAAAAGAGCAACTTTTTTTCCTTTCATTTTTCTAAGAAGAAGTAAACAACAAAGTAATGACTAATCATTAGGTACCAATCAATAAGTATTCACTAAAGAACATGTTCTGCGTGAAATTTTCATTCGCCTAACCGCAAATAAATTGCAATTTTATACAACTCGCGGTGAAGTCACACTCCTTTAGTAAAAGGCAAAATTCATGCACAAATATACTCTAAGTAGATACCTAATGACTGTAAAGGCCAATGCCTATACCATGTCAGACAGATATTACGTTCTCTGTTAAGTACGTGTGAAGATTTTTCTCCTTCGCAACGAACCCACAACAGTTATTCCAATTGTTGACATACGCTTTCATTAGTACCTTACCAATCATTATCGGGACCTAGTAAAATTGACGCGTATGTTTGTCGAACACTCATAAGTCATATGTGGCGTGGTCTAACTAAATGTGACTAACAAGTCACCGTAAAGAAAGGTGTGCAAAATATCATTGACTAATAAATTTTAAATTGTTTGCATAATTCTTTAAAGGTGCTTCTAATCTGTGAGTTGAATTGTGATAATTTGTTGATGGATGCGCTCGTCGTCTAAGTCGCTTCTCGAAGCACGCGGACACGTGTTTTGTGTGCTCTGCCTCTCTTGTTTGCACATCGAGTGTAACGCCCTTTGTGTTCCTTGTTTTGTTACAAAATATTGAACACCGTTTTATTTAACACTCACTCACAAATTACATTGACATGTGACGACACCCAGAGCGGTTCCAATATTACCATTTCAAACCTATTACGAAATAAACGCTCGAATATCATTTCTACATTTTAAGTACAACTGTAATAAGCAATGTTTATTTATGAAATTAAAATAAATTTTTATTTATTTAATTTAATTTGTTATTTAGATATTGTTATAATAGTTTATTTGTCTTTGATTTTCAACCTACGAAAAACAAAAACGGAGGAGGTTCTTTCGTCTCAAGTAGTCCTATATTCTAAATCATCGGACTACTGAGCCTTTTAGTCCGACGATTTTGTTAAATCAATTATCTTTTGAATAAGTAGTTCTTTTATAACAGTTGGTATAATGGTTTTGGGCATGCCTTAAAAGGGTTTAGCAAGAAAAAGTGCTTCTTATTTTTTATATGTGATCGTGCGTTTTGACTACAAAAATTAAATTTTGACTTCACCATCACAGTTGTCTATGATATTGATACTTATTGAAAAAGTTCTTCCGGTTCGTAAAAAATATTAAAATTAAATTTATGACAAACAAATTTAAATCAATTATTCTTATTGTAATTGTCAATAATAAACGATTATGAGACTTTTATTGCTTAGACTGGATTAAAATTGATTGAGAATGCGAACATGATATTCATATGCGGAATATAATGACTGAATATTTAAAACAAAATAAAATAATTCCCAACTAAAAATATCGTTTTTAAATTTTTCGGCTGTATGCATTTATCTCAAAAATAACTTGACCGATTTGAATCCGGTTTTCACTGATGTATTTAAGCAAGCTTCCGTAATATTTAGTTTTGTTTCATTCCAATTCGTTTACAAAATTGCGCGTACGAAATTGCGGGCACAGCTAATATCATAATTTGTATTTACAGAGTCGCCTCTATGAAAATTTAATCAAAACAATGTCAAGCATCCACTTAACATTGGTCCGATGTGGACTCGGATGAATAAACAAATCAAAATTGTCTCCCTAAATGCAAAGAGTATAAAAGTAATAAGAATGCATCAGGTTTCATTACTTCCAACGATCGATTACGCGCTGGGCAAACAATGGATTTCTCTAACAGAATGTTAGCCAAGAATCCCTACATTTCTCAATTATTTATTTAGTATGTCAATAAAGAAAAAGCGCTGCTATTAAAGTTGATGATTGGACGGTGGTTGGGTACCAGTTTGGTGGGTTCCTGTTGTACAAATGGTTGTGCGCAAGCGCAATGCACAAATAATACGCGATGGATGCGCCAAAGCGGGAATGCCAATGAACTTAGACTATTGACAGGTATTGCGTTAAGACAAATATATGTACGTCCGGCGGCTGAGACAGACCCCCGTTCACTTGACCCGTCTACAGCACACATGTGTACCTCTATTACAACAAGCCTTCTGACAACTCCTGGCCTCTTACAGTATCGCTTACATGCCTACTCATATGTGGCTATTTAAAAAAAAATCAGATATATACTCCGCAGATACACACGTTACGCCACAGTGGATGTGGTGGCTCTTTTTTATGTTAAGATCGACAAAGAGGCTGACGGTCCACTTTATGGTAGGTGGCTACCGTCGCCCAGAACACAAGCCTGATTTGATTTGATTGATTTGATTTGGGGTCTCCTGATACAAGTATTTTTATACTTAATAGGAGGCCCCCTACACCTTTTTTGTACCTAGGCTTAAATATATACATAAATTATTTTGTATTTGTATTGTATTTTTGTATTTTGTATCGTATTACACATATACACAATAAATAAACACATCTTTTGTAAAGTAAATTGTATACTTTCTGTTTAATTTAGTTAAGTATGTTGTTCCAAAGTTATTTAAAAAAGAAATATGTAAATGTAAAAAAAAACTTAGCCAAATTAATAATACCTACTTTTTTATTATTAATAGAAAAATAATAAATCATAATAATGAATCCTGTCTTGTTATTCTTATGTTATTAAATATTATATGTACAAATCGTATCACATGTACTATAAATATTTTATACATATATGGTTTTATTGCTAACCGTGTGAATGCAAAAATATTTGAGAACTTGTCCTATTTATTTAACAATTTAACCTTTGCATTTAACAAATAGGTTTTGTTTCCGGGTCCCTCCCTGTATTTGGATCTTATCCTATATAGACACATAAATGTGGTTAAAAAAATGAGTTGTTACTCGTGCCGGGTTCAATTCCCGGTTGGCTATACTATGAAAATAAACTTTCAAAGGTGATCCTAGTTTGGATCTGACAAGTAGTGCACACTGCGTTTCGCAGTCATTGCAGTCAGGCGGCAGTAACCATCACCCCCTTACTGAAGACTACAGTGAATAACAGCCATCGTTAAATAACACCATGTGTGCTGTTGTGTTTGGTGTGTGATTAAGGATGCCAGAGCCCATGTCTTCCTAGAACCTTATCCCTAACCCGTGGCGTTGCTTATGTTATAGGCGACGGTAGCCATCTACCATTAAGTGGGTCGTCAGGCTGTGTGACGACCTTCACACAACAAAACTCGACAAATATCGTTTTTTAACCGCTTCTGTCTGTTTTTCTGCTAACTTTTTCTAAACCAATGAATATTGATATGTTTATGACTAATGGAAAGAGCAATAAACAAGGAATGTTTGTGTATATATTTTGCAGAAGAGAATCGAATGCAAGCGCCGGGGGCGGGTCATTAGTCTTTTATAAAAAGAGATACTAGTAGATATAAAATTAGCATATTTTTTGCTTCTGAACAAATATAATATGTGGCCTTAATAAACACATTAGCGGTTCACTTACAGATGGTTGACCGTTGAAGGCGGTAAACAAGATGTTATCAGTACTTCACTAAGAAAGTAGATACGAGTAGGTACTATGTAGGCAGTTAATAACAATTTTAAAGAATAGTTTATTCTTTAAAATTTATAAGTAGATACTCATTATAGTAATCGTTAGAATTTGATTGAATCCATTGATCAAATCCATTTACCAAAAATATTGTATTTTTGATTTCTATCAAGAGGTTCTAAAAACTCTTGATAAGCAAGATTAACAATAAAATCTTTCCTTTACAGTGCATCTTCAGTCCAGAAGCTTGGTTGTTATGTAACTCTATGAATTAAGAACCAACTGGATCGGAACCATCGCAAATCTTCCCATCCATATTTCCATTCAAGATTAAATGATTAATTGAAGTTGTAGGTAGTACAAAATACTTATTGGTACCATCTTCACTGTTACACTGAGTTAATAATTACCTACTCAATGGCATTTACGAGTAGTTGAAACAAACAGTTACAAAACTTCAATTTTTTAAACGCTTCGTTCTCTTTACAAAATGTATGTTAGTCAGTCAACAGTTCTCTTCAAGTTTCTCTTTAACAAAAAAAATGTATTTAAAAAAAAACGAAACTTTTTTGTACCATACTTTGTACTTAAAAATATTTAGAGTAGTTAGAGCACCCACAAAAATGTGATGAAGATATATCATTATGATGAGCAAAAACACAGTTTTCCTTCTTTATTACATTATTTATTAAAAATTTTATAGGTCCTAATTATGAATTATTTATTTATTCTATTAACTAAAAAGGTCGATTTCCTAAATATAATAACATTTAGGTCTTTATTAAAAAAATTAAAAACTAAAATAAACTTCCAAGAAAATTTTAATATAAATCATGAATCTTCAACAAAATTACATTTTGACTCATTAATTTTACAGCCCTATTGTCCTACTTTTGACTAGTTTATTATAACTTTACTTTAACAACTTATCACAAATTCATACCTGTACATAAAAGACAAAATTTATGCAGAGGTTTTCAGTGATGAGATTGAATAGCATTCTGTTTAGCTCATTAAGAATATAACATTTAATGGATACATTGAGAAAATAGGTTCGTATCTCTTCGTGTTATTCTTATTAGGCGCACGTATCCTTACTGATTACACGGGGGAGAAATAAGCTGAATACATCAGTCCGCTTGCGGTATGTTGGTTATTGATTGTGACACGGTAATGGGTCGGTCTACGCGCAGTCATAAATCACCTGCGCCGAGCTCTGAGCGATGAGCGGATTTATACGAGGGACCACTTGGGAACACCTAACTAAACGAAGCTACTTGTCAGACAAACATATCTTGTGTATGTACTGTGCAATAAAACATTATATTGGAATAGAATTTATAGTCCACTAGCTGGTGTCCGCGACTTTGTCCGCGTTGAAAAATTAAAAAATTAAAACATAACACTTGAATAACGTGTGAATTATTTATCGTTGTGACGTCGGTGGCGTCTATTTTTTATATTTTTAGACGATCATTCAGGAACCTAACATTTTTCCATTTATTTTTTGTCGGCTAATTTCTGAAACCGATTTTGACGGGATTTTCACTGGCAGATTTTAAGCTAGTAACTTGGGCTACTTTTATATTAGAAAAATAAAAATAAAATATTATATTAATAAGCAATGTCCAAAACTGCGCGCGCCCCATGTGCTCGCCACAGCGAAAAATGGCCGGGTTCAGCTAGTACAAGAATATAACTTTGCTTCATCATCATTAGCCCGTGTCTCTCCAGTGCTGGATGTAGGCCTCTCGCAGGGCTCGCCACCACGCACAGTCCTCTGCACTTCGCATCCAGCCGTTATCCTCGAAGCCTTTCGGGTCGTCCTTTCGGTCTCTAATTCGTAGCCTCCATTCGACAATTCGTCCACCCCATCGGTTGACCTCTCTGCGACAGATGTGACCGGCCCAATGCCACTTCAACATGAATTTAAGAATTTCTGATCCTATCCACCAAAGAAGCTACGAGCATAGTCCGCTCCATAGCACGCTGAGCAACTTCGAACTTGTGGACCAGTCCTGCCGTGAGAGGCTACGTTTAGGCATCATATGTCATTACTAGCAGAACATACTGATTATAGACCTTGATCTTCAGACATGGCGGCAGTAGTGAAGAGAAGAGATGGCGTAGCTTTCCGAAAGTAGAGGCAGTGTGGCGCGTAATACTACTTATATTTATTTTTTCTAATATAAAAGAAGCCTATAAAATAAGCTAAGCATAAGCCAGTGAAAGTTCCGTCAAAATTGGTACAGCTGTTTCGGAGATTAGTCAGAACAAACAGACAGACAGACAAATAGACAGGCAAAAAAAGTTTTCATTGTTTGTTTTAAAGTAGCATTGCATTTTAAAGCCGTTATTTTGACATTACAAACAGACACTTCAATTTTATTTATTTGTATTTATAGATTAAGGTTTTGTCTGTTTCATGGCAGTCATATTATGAGCACCGTCTTAGCTGTCCTAGCCCTCAAATGGTGCATTTGCAGTAATTATCCAATGTACACGGTTAGCTGCTAGTCGCAGACTACTCGTATGTATCCGCGTTGCATTTCCCGATAAGGTAGGTATCCATTAACTGAATCGTCGAAAAGATTATTAACATTTTACTCAATAATTCATCTTAACACTGTGCTTCTAAAGCACAGATTCGTTCTAAGTAGGCAGTATGAGTGTACCGTTAAACGATTATCAGCATTATTGCCGTTGCCGGAATAATTTTATTTGGTGTAGCATTTCACGCAAATTATATTCACTATCACCTTCTTATTAGCAAAAGATTATATATAGTCAACTGACAGTTTTCCGCGGCTTAGCCGTTTAAAAAATAGAAAGAGTTATTGCATACTTGCTTATGGTAACAATAAAAAAATCCTAAGGAATAATATCCTGAGGAATAATAGAGTAGCGTGTCGGAGCACTGTTCATTGTAAGTATATAGCTAATTGAGGGTTTCTCTCCTTACACTAAGGCATCCTTGTCAAGCCAAGTTTTAAAAAAATATTATAACTTCTGGCAAATTTCTTTTAAAAGTTAATAAATAACTATCAAAAGCACACATTTTAATACTACCACAATTGAAACTGTATCTTGGACTGGGAAAATTGTGGAGTCGAAGTATAAATTGATCTGAAAAACGATTATATCAGAGATTCTTCAGAACATTATCCCTCTAATGTTAAAACAATGAATTTGTTAATAAAATAAATTTAATAGCTTTCTTGACATCTCCATGAGCCGATGACCCATAGTTGCTTACGGTACTTCCTAGGTAAGTGAGTGCGCCATGAACATTTACCTACGACACTGTTTGTACTTTGTATATTTAAGTGGAATATGTACATTCCTAAAATGTGAGTAAGTAGGTATCCCACACTATTATAATATCATTACGCAGGAGACTGGAGAGAAAAAAGAATAAACATTATGTCGGCGTGACCGAGTGTGACCGCAGATCATTAGGTCTGCATAATCTTATCGTATGACGAGATGTACGGATGTAAGTATTCATCCAAATAACAATCTACGGAAAAATGGACAAATAGTTCAAACAGAAGACAGATGTCATCACGAGCTCTTCTTGAAGTAGCATGATTGCATTATTATCTACACATATTATAAAATAAAATCTCTGTACGCCTTTGTCTGTTTCTCCACTAACTTCTTCTGAACCACCCAACGGATTTTGATACGGTTTTCACTAATGGTAAGGTAACGCAACGGTTTTATAATAGAAGGCGCAGGCACCAGCTATCAAAAAATAAAGATCCAACGCTTAGCAAAAGTATAATGTCAGGCGTAAATGTAAGTCGGGCGTTAAATCTTTACTTTTTCAACGCGGACGAACTCGCAGGCGCCACCTATTTTCCTAATATAATGAAATGAAATTATAATACATATTATCCAGTAAATTATTACATAACTAAAAATTAGTACAATTATTTGTAAAAGTCATTGTTACAGAAGTCAAAATACTTGATTGGAATTCAAAGCTACCTACGTACGAGTAAATAAGTTGAAACAAAAAGCTGCACGTAACGCCTCACCGAACAGCTATGATGTCATTATTGGACGCAAATCATCCAAAACATTAGATAGTTAACATTTTGATTAGATTGTCCTTCGATTAGTCAAGAAATGTTGACCCGAAGTTCTGCATAGAATAAATAGATCGGACCCAAATAGGAAAATAATGTGTAAAACAGAGATCTTCATAGTTTTAAACTTTCAATACAAATTCTCGTTTCTTCAATTTAATTACAAGCTTTACTTGATTTGCATATGAATACGAATAGCTTCATCTATTCATTTAATTCAACAATTATCACCATCATCTCAGCCGTAGGACGTCCACTGCTGGACACTGCTCTCCTCCCCCATAACTTTCCAAAAGGACCAGTCAGAAGCAGCCTGTCCATATTTGGTTTGGCCGGTAACATATATAATTTTCGGGACAAAATTAAACATTTCATGGTTTCAGTGTGACAGCACCTTTAGAAAACAGTTTTAAAAAATCCCAAGTACATATTATAATTGGCACAAAATGTTTTACAGGATAATGTATCTAATTAAACAAGTATCGTGTGATTTGTCGGTGTCGGTACGGGTTGGTAGCCTTTAAATTAATTCATTGAACTGCGTTCTTTGAAAGTCCGCAACGAGTCCAACACATACGGAGGCAAGCGGAAGTCAAAACCATTACCAAATGTGTGGTCCACATGATTCGCAGAAAATCATCTTTGTTCAAAACGTCGTTAATTAACATATTTTTGTTAGGGTGGCAACTTTAAAGAAAATCATTGTGCTCACAAGTGAGTGTTTTTTTATTTATTTATTTTAAGTGCTCTAAAGTAACATCAACATTTACACACATGGCAAAGAACTCTAAAATATGCTATCCAAGGAATATTATGACCAGCCAGCATAAATTATAATCAAATTTATAGAGAAGGAAAAAAAAGAGCTATTTCAAATATTCCCCTCAATTAAATAACGCGATGACGTCTTTTTTTTAAATCATATCTGAAGATTGAACTACACATTTCTTCTGGCTGGGCCGATTTTGACGCGACTATCACTGATAGATAGCTGATGTTATAAGGGGAAACTTAGTCTCCTATTAATTTAGAAAAATAAAAATAATATTATAATATAATGTAAGTAGTGTTTAGTACCGTGCGCACCCTGCAGCGAAGCTATTCTTACTTGCAAAGCGAAATGAAAACAGTTAACTTACCATTTAACTTTGAATTTACCATTTTGGGAATTTCCCCAGTTAACTATGAAAATGTAACAGATTCATCGTCATCATTTTCTATTACTGGATATAGGTCTCGGTCTCATAATTTTAGTAGGATCGATTATAAGCAGCCTATAAAAATGTATCGTAACAATCCCCGAGAAATATGTTAACCCGCTCCCAGCTTCGTCCGGGATGCAATTTTTTAATATACACAAGCCTTCGTTATCCTTCTTTCGTTTATCCTTCTTTCCATTAGTGAAAACCGTATCAAAATCCGTTGGGTTGTGTAGAAGTAGTTAGGCGAATTGGTTGCAAAATATTATTTTTTCTCCTTACATAAAAGTTTAATAGGTTTATATAATATATAAACCTTCCTTAAAAAATTATCTAAGGTGAAAAACGCATCAAAATCCGTTGCGTGGATTAGGAGGATATACAAAAAGGCAGACGCGGAAAGCGACTTCTATTTATACTATGTAAGTATAAGTATTATAATAAAAAACTAGTGTTTCTCTTATTTTTTGTCTTATTGTGCACATTGTATAGTTAGTGCGAGTATGAACTTGCTACCACCCATACAGTTGACCGCAATATAAATAGTCTCAGGGTCCGTAAAAGATGCATAATAAAATGTTAGCTTTTATGGAGCGTTGTTGGTTTCAATTTATATGTATTGAAACGTGGGAAAATCTGTGATCCAGATCCCCGTCGACCATGACCATGACCACCGTGAGATCAGTGGGGTATATGGGACTTCTACCCCCTAAAAACCCACGGTGTTTCTTCGCGCCGTCTATGGGCGTTAAGACATAGGAATTGGGGAAGTTAAGTCACGCTACCTTCTTCCCCCGCCAGACAAGGCCCGCACACTTGCGGGCTCCACCTCGATTAGGCTCGAAGTGTGACCTACGCGCCTTTAAAAGAAGTGCCGGAAACACACAACACGTCACCCCTCGTTGCCCGATGTTGTGATGACGGCGGACGACCTCAGGTGCCCCGCCCTCGGGCGAAGCGGCACAAGCCCCTCATTCTCACCTCTCGTAGCGGGCAGACGTACTGTATCAGCCTAATATGTCTATTAGAAATGTCGCAAGTACTCAGAAGTAGTAAGCATAGCATAGCATACATAGTGCGAGGAGTTAACGGGGCACGGTCTAATTTTTCAAGTGCAAAAAGACCTTAAGTAAATTACGTCTCAACAGTTACATTTTACAGTTATTTGATATTTCTTGGGACGCTCCGTTCTAATACGCCTTAATATTTCCCACAAACTGTAGAAATATATAAATAAGTAGTTCAAAGTCCTTCAGAATATTTGCTTACTACATTGCGAGATACGAATTGCGTGTAAACGATAAGCAAAGTATAATAAGATTTACTCTTAAAATATACTAAACATTTTGACTGTCTTTCTGAAAGTGGACGTTTTGGACGTTGTTAGTCTTGAATGGAATGGCTTCAATCGACAATCGAAGGATTCTCTGACTTTAAAATAGATATATTGTTGGAATAACAGAAACCTTCACTACTCAACCAATCGCCATGAAACTTTTGCATAATATACACGTTGTCAGAGGTACAGAAAAGAACATAGAAAAGAAAGAACAAAAGCATAAAAAAGGAAAAGGTCGCTATCATCCAGAAAAATAGTACTGTTATAAGGTGCGCGCGAAATCGCGAGTAAAAATTAGTCTAATATAATATAGATTTTACTAACAAAAAAAAAAAACTACTGTCAAAAGAAAATCAAGCAACTCTGGGGGGTGCTAATGACCCTAATAAGATAAAGGTAATGTGACATTTCGGAAATGAGGTCTGGCATGTAGCAAAATACAAAACAGCACATTTTTATTTTATGTTATAAATTACACGTACGAGTATAACCGAATAACGTTGATGCGTTCTTAAATCGACAAAATACACCTTCCCATTACGATAATAGGCCTTTGTTGGAAACAACAAAGTCTTTTGATCTGTTATTATTGATAAATAAGTATCAAGTATCAGCGTTATTAAATTGAGGCACATAAATTGGAATTGTCCCTTCTTTATATGGCTTATATTACTGTGAACCCTACGCATTAGTGGTAACAATAATAGACAGAAACTGCGCAGATAGGTACCTTCTGTGATAACAATAACATTGTGGTTCGGTTTTTGAAAATTCCACAGGAACCTAACATTTCTGAAGGACAAAAGTATACATCTAGGTAATAACATAGTCTCACATGTTTACTATCTGTGTGACAAAATTCAACCAAAAATCATTTGAGTACTTTTTGCATGACTGAGTAACTAACATACAAACATACAAATTTTGCATTTATTATATTATTTTTGTGAAGAAACTCTTCAAAGTTGGCTCTGGTTTGGATTTGGAGAGTAGTGACAGGGCACACTGCGTTTCGCAATCATTTGGGCAGCCAGTCAGGCGGCAGTAACCACCCCCTTACAGAAGACAGTATGTGTGCTGTTGTGTTTCGATGAGTGAGTAAGGGATGCCAGAGCCCATTTCCCTATCCCAATACCTTATCCTCTATACCTCTGTGGTTGGCAGCGCACTTTCAGCACCTGTGGCGTTGCTTGTAACGGTAGTTCTCATTAAGTGGACAGTCACCTTGTCTCAACCCTAACATCATGAACCTAGACTAGAAGAAACAACGGACGGAGTGCTCTCACTGTACAAAGTGAAGCACCGTAATGGCAGTGCGTTTTTATGTGTGCGTGTGCGTTACATGTAGAAAGTGATTCCTTGTTCTTTTTTATCACTTAACGTGCTACAGGAACAACATTTCACGACGCAGGTGGCATAATTAAATAATTATTTTAATTACTCATTACATGTGCATTTAACGCTAGCAACGTAACGGCGGACGCCAAGCTTACTATGGTTTGTATGTGTGGGTGTTAACGTGTAAATATACGTTACCGAGCTTACTACGTCACTTCACTTTATTAGTATATGGAATTCCGTCCGTTGTTTTTCTAGGTTCATGCCTAACATAAAAAAAATAATAGATACAACTTTGTTTTCGCAAACCATGTAAACAAAATAATATATGATAACACATAATCTATTCCGTATTGGAGTGCATGATACAAAGCGTATTTTACTGTTAAGCCAATGGTAATAAAAATACCGCAATACATCTTCATATACAAAGAAAGGTGTGCGATGCAGATACGAATGTCATGGGCGGCACGTCCACGCCACTAGAAACATACGTACGCCATAGCACACCGACCAATTGCCAGCTTCCGTCTAGACGGAGATTTAAGTATTAAAATGGAATAAATGTATTCGTATTCGTATCCTCTTATCTTTCGAGCTTTGATATGAAAGCTCACGTTTTGTTTTACTCTTGGCAGATTTATGACCGCTACATTGTAACACTCCGCCCAGTTTGCTTACGTCTTGTCTATACCAATAAATAAAATATACCTAAGTGTCTGTTGGTAATGCCAAAATAAACTGCTTTTTGCTAATTGTCAATCGAAGTATTTACGGTATTTATACAAAAAAATAAATTATGGGTTTTGTCAGTCTGTTTTTACTTGGATAATCGCAGAATGGTTATAGAATTTAAGTCAAACATTCGCGAATGCAACAGATGGCACGCTTTCAAACAAAAATAAGATGCGTCATTATCATTATTAATGTCGGTCACTCCAATGCACCACCCTCTAAAAGTATATTTTGTAAATAAAAGAAATTCCCGGCTAATTTTGTGCACAAATGTTTACTGCATTCGAATCCCTCTAAATGGAAATTGCGGAAACTTAATATAAATCGAATAATCCATTCTCGTGTGGGGGACGTTTTTGGAGGATAAATCTCAATTCGGGGGCGGCGAACGGCGGCGGCTGTGTAGCGGTGGCGGGCGGGCGGGTGCAGTGTTAAGGGACGCGCGGGGATACAGGGGACAGGGGAGGGAGGGCCGCACTTGCAGACGGCCGACTCCGGCCTCCGGACCCGGCCATCTGCCGCGTCACTAAATCGATAACATTATTTTACCAACAAAATTAGGTATATTACTTACATTATTGTCTTTTATTATAGATGTATCTAATTATGTTACAGTGCAGTTGTGTAAATTCACGCTGAAAACAAGTTAGCGATCAACTCCCGGGTTTGCCCGGGATGCAATTTTTTATATGCCTTCCTCGTTTATACCTCTTTTCGTTTATGCCTATAAGTGTATGGCCGTAGATGGGTGAGGCCGCGGGGACGTTATGACACGACATCGGTGCCCGGCCACTGCTATCCAGCGGGGGGAGAGCAACGCTCCTTGTCAGAACCTCGGCGTAGTGGAGGTACGCCGGCCTGTTAGATATATACCTAGCTACAGCATCAAACAGTATCCCCCCATTTTGTTATCATCAGTTTTCTGAACTGTCTCCCACTAAGTATGGGAGTGCCACTAAAATGGGAGTGCTCACTAAAATGTAATTATCCATAAAGAAATTAGAATCTCAACACCTCAAACAATAACTTTAGCTATGATTCGCTCAACAATCGCATTTAGTATAGCGACAAAAACTTTGTGGGTCGATTGGTCTTTTGGATAATATTGGAAATCGTAGCTGTTAAATAATTCCAACTTCACTTCACCTCACTACCTGAGCCTCGTAAACTTCTCTTATTGACTTCTCGGAGAGTTAGATTCACACGTGACTTGTAAGCGAAGTGGTAACTTGAAATAAGTAATGATATTCTATCTTTAGCTGTCTCATTTTTATTTGATACTAGTTCGTGCATCCGACTTCGTGCGCAGTGAAAATGAAAATTATGAGTAATTTAAAGCCTGACATCTTTCGCTGTGAGGACGGTGGCGCCACCACGGCGACAGTGGTGCCATTTTTATATTTTTAGACGATCCCTCGGCAACCTAACACTTTTTCAGGATAAAAAGTAGGTATCCTATATTATGTTAATCTAGGTAATTAACTGATGCCAAATTTCATCAAAATCCGTAGAGTAGTTTTTACGTGAAACATCCATACATACATACATCCATACATCCCCCATCCTTACAAACTTTCTCAATTATAATATTAGTACGACCTTATCGAGAACTAATAGATGATTATAGGGTACATTCGGCATTTACCTCAAAATTTGCACGATGACGTCTAAGCGGTCACCGGTCCGGCAGAAGTTGCGAGAAACGTCTAGTCCCATAATTAGACGTAGTTCCCCAATCTGCGCCGTGGTAAGATGTCGAAGCGATGAGTCACAGGCGTTGCGGGTAGCGGGATGCGGGGTGCAGGTTGCGGGGTGCGGGGTGCGCGGGCGCGGGTCGCGGTTTACGCATTGTGCCCGCGCACACAGCCTGCACTCGTGTGCTGCAGCCGCACGCCAACATTCCTCGCGAACATTGCCTCCCGCGATCGCAACCGCTCTGATGCAATATTCAACTTTACAGCGTCCTTGCCAATGCCGTAATTCACTATAACAACTATAATCGCTACCGACTCAACATTATCCTTTTCTTCGCTACAGGTTCCCCGCAAGTAAATGCAAGGTCATTTCGGCGTCCTTAATTGCTACAATATGTCTATGCAGTGTGAGATGGTATGATTAAAAACCTTGTGGATGCGATCCCAGACAACAAACAGTTCTCTTTACTCTACAAAACCGGTTTACATTAATCCTTCATATTTAAAAAATAAAATTAGCTATTAAACGTTTCCAAGGTCTTTTTTAAAAATAGACAAAGATGAACTCCACTTAGCTCAGTAAATTGTTTTCTGTGAAGAACGCAGGAGTTAAATTGAAATTGGCGACGTTCTAACATAAGTTTTGTGTTTCTCGCGAGTGCGCCAAATCCTTGTATGTTATATGGATCCCATCCAAGGGAGTTTGATAGAAAATTTTATAACGCCAAAGAACTCAAAAGATTGAATGAAAGATATACAATAAAGGGAGAAATTATGACGAAGTCGGTATTGCTTAATGCCTGGAAAGTAATGTCAAAAAAGGTATATTAGACTAATAAATCTTTACAGCTTCAAAATTAGCAATTACAGCTTCAAAAGTTTCGGAATGGCACACTGCATTTTTGCAATCATAAACCGAGCAATCATCAGATCATCATCAGATGTCAACAACCGCCTTCTTATCGAAGAGTACCTATCCCTTTTTATATAAAAATCGGCAGGAAGGCAGACCGTCAATTTGTTTCCGCTCTGTGGTTACTGCTGCCAGATACTTTCAAGCATTCACTTCAATTCAAATAAAATTTACTCATATTATTTTTTTTTCCTAGAAATATTTATTTATTTTCGGGATTTAATTGTGAACTCGCGCTTTCGTATATCATAAAGTAGGTTTCGTAGATATAAGATGTTTTGTTTCAGCGCTGATTCTGTTCAATGTAACAAAGACTCTTTGTCGTAAAGGAAATATCTTGAATTGAATTATGTTGGCTTAATTAATTACGAGATTAAGAAGAATCACACATTGCTCTTATTATAATATGTTTATGAGCGGTAGCAGTAAACATTTTTTTTGTAGGGCAGGCGGCGATAAAGCTGAATTCGTCACCGGCGCACGTCTCGAGACGGTCGTCGCTCGTAATCAACCTTCGGCTGTGATTATTGCTTCGACCGCGCACCGACCAACATCACAATGTCTGTGTCATTGTCATTGCCAACGTAATTTCTGCGGTTAAGTTGTACTTAGTTATTCGGAAGCCTATATTTATACAAAAACAAGTCATGCTTTAAAAGGTAAATTCATTTCGTTGAAAAAAGCGAAACGCGATATAAACTGGTATTTACTTAATTTGTTTACGTAAATAACAAGTTGGGTGCCTTCTTTACTTAGCTTATGAAAGACTTGAGGATATTGAGTTTAAAATCAAAACAATGAGTTTGAAATAGGGCTGTTGTATAATATATACATTACATATTATTACGTCATCCTATATCCTATTAAGATAGTATATTTTATTATCTTATAACATATTCTGAAATTCTTGAAGTGTTTCCAAAACTGGTGTTCTATCCATCGAACTTTCGAAAACGTTCTGAAATTCTGTCCGCTGCAAAGTTTAACTGAAGAATGTATTTCGAAAAACTTTTATTTGAAAACTCAACTGCTAAGTGTTTTATTAATTTATTTTAAAAAAACTTTCATCCTGTTGGAAATGTAAAAAAAATATCATAAGATTTTTAATTTTTCAAAGCAATAAATACAATTTTTTTATTATTATCTAAAGATTCGAGAGAGGTCTAAGCTAAGCTCATATAATATTCATAGATGACTTTCACAAAAATTTAAAAGTATTTTAAAAGGTATTTCGCGTTTAAATTTAATATTTTATTTTATTAAATTCGCTTTTATTGTAAGATATTTTAATTCAGTTTAACTATAACACAGGTTTTTCAAAATATAAATAATAAATAAGTTCTCGGTAAACAAAACGAGTTTTATAACTGTAGAAAAATCAATTTGTTGAGTTTGCAACAATAAAAACGGGCCAAAAGCATTAACAGTAATGTTTCTTGTTGCTGCTTTACATCAAGTTTTTGATTCAATATAAATACATATAGAGATACTCAACATTAATGTACCACTACATATTTATATTCGTACTGCGAGTTTATAAATATACCAGCGACCTGCCCCCGGCTTGGCACGAATGCAATTTTATATTAAAAAAACCATCCTCGTTTATCTCTTTTTCCATTAGTGAAAACCATATTAAAATCTGTTGAGTGCTTTAGAAGAAGCTGGCATAGAAACAGACAGAGGCGGAAAGTGACTTTATTTATAAGAATAAGGTCGGCAGAGAGGCTGACGATCCACTTGATGGTAAGTGGCTACCGTCGCCTATAAAACAAGCAACGCCACAGGTGCTGTAAATGCGCTGCCGACTACAGTAGGATTAAGGATAAACAAATGCGAAGGGATAGGGAAATGGGCTCTGACATTCACCGAATACACAATAGCACATCATGCTATCATGAATTGCAAATTTGATAGTTTTAAATATTTTACTTTGCATTAGTTAAAGTTATGTCAGTGAAAACGAAGAAACCATACTAATAAGAGAAAGTAACTATCTGTATCTGTTACCTTTTCACGCCTTAACTACTCGACCCAGCATCATAAAATTTTGAATACACATTGTAATTGTGTTATCCCAAAAAAATAATAATACTGTTTCCGTGGGATAAGATAAAAATAAACATCCAACTCCTGGAAAAACTATAACAGCAATTAAGTTTGAACAAATGATTGCTCATATATTTTGTCAGGCGTTTATATATTTATTATTTTTCAACGCAAACGAAATTGCAGGCGCCAGCTAGAATACTTACTGCAATAAAAACATTAAGTTTATGAGGTTCTTATCTTAAAGAATCATAAGATTATGTAATTGCAAGACAGAAATATATAGGGGGAATAATGATAGCTGCATTCAGCTTTTTTGTGATACATTTTGCGAACATTCGTTTCTTTATATATATAGCAAGTGGGCATCTTGCAAAAAACGACAGGATGCGAAGTGAGAGGCGATGCGAGGTGCGGCGTGACCACAGTAAATATTATATAGCTAAAACAGTAGGTACGGAAAATACGTACAAACGTTCAAAACTAACGCACCCACACCGACGCATTCCTCTACAGTTATCTAATCAAACGCTACAGTGCTATCTGCTGTCCCATTCGCATGTCGAGATGAGGGGTGCGTCTATGTGGGTGCGTTCTTTTCGAACATTTTGTACATATTTTCCATACTGCTTAAGTTATGTATATTATGCTTAGCTGTTGCACGCGACTTTGTTTGCGTAACTTTTATAAAATTTAGCCTATGTTACTCGCTGATAGTGCAGCTTTCTATAGGCGAAAGAATTTTTATAATTGTTCCAGTAGTTTTTGAGATTATTCATTATAAACAAAAATACAAAAATATAATACAAATCTTTTCTTTTTATAATATTAGTATAGATTTACTGTGGCGCGGGTGTGGTACGGGCAGAGATAGTGCGGGACGCGAGGCGGGTATGAGTCGAGCGAGACTGCTGCGACTGTCCGCGGCTGTCAGGCCGGACTAACCCGTCGCTCCAGGTCAGCGCTCCAGCCAGCTATTTATAGAGGTGCCCCTTAAACAGAGTAATTATTCATTGATTAGCACTGCAAGGAATAGGGGATTGCGCTCCTGATAGCCATCGCGCAAACGAGAATCGTCGCCGGCGCCACACCTCTCCCCTCCCCTTCGTTTCAGTCTCACACAAATTGCATGCCATATTCCAATACTATAATTTCCTAGCGAAATTATGACACTGGTAAGCATCGTCTTGTGTGAATAGTTCAGGCCTACTCGATTGTAAGCTCAAAAATAGGACAAATAATCTTCACATTGGTACGATTGAAATAATAAAAATGAGACGTTATTATTCTGATAATAATTGTAGCTAAATAATGAAAGGTCATTTAGTTATACAAGAACATGAATATCTACATTTCTCGCATTATTTTACAAATAGTTTTCTTTGTAAATTCAGCCTTATTAAAAATAGTTTTAAAACAATTTGTAAATATATATTATTAACTACTTAGTGTTTAAACTAAGTATCTATTATATATAACTAAACATCTATTATATCGGAACTTATGATTAACTTAGATTACTTTAATATTTAACCTAACATTAAAGTAATGTTTCAATATGTACATATTGGGTACAATAAAACCCAAATATTAAATTAAATACATACTTAGATTTAATTCAATAAATTTATATTCAATGCAACCATAACAGTAAAACTAATACAGAGCCAAGCGATGCGTTAGATCGCCGGTTAGATAAATTGAACTGCTTCTCGCTCCAAAACAATTAGGATTTGAGGGGTGAGATAACTAGATTATTAAATATTAATAAGATCAACGGTACACATTGCGTAAATATAAAAATTATCATGCAAGTATTAAAAATATAAGATTACTTCATTACGATCACATCTTTTGAAAGAGATGTTTAATTTTTACCTGATTACCTAAGTGTAGGTATAATTATTATGATTCAGACTTATGATCTACAAGATTCAATGTCAAGTATTTTGAAGCATGAATTTTTAATTTTTATTTATTTTATTAAAATAAATAAAAAGTATTTTTTATTAAAATATAAACCTATCGATGAAATTTGTATTTTTAATAAAAAAGAAATAAAAATATTTACCTACTCCTGTGCTTTTTTTTTAAATAATTGGGTTTTGATTATACGATATAATATCATTTATTTCCTAGTAAGAGTAGGAGAAGGAGGAAAGGAGAAAGATTATTGGTAAAATTAATTTTATTTTACAAAGTCAATATTTATTTCAAGAAACATGACATGATTGAACCGAGTGACCGAGTGAACCGGTAATTTTAATCAATGGCTTATTGATGAACAACAGTATGGTTTTAGAGCGATCTTTTCATCCTTAAAAATGGTATAAATAGAAGTCACTTTCCGCGTCTATCTGTCTTTGTATCCGCTAACTACTCCTAAACTAAGCAACGGATTTTGATGCGATTTTCACCATCAGTTAGATATTTTTTCACAAAAGGTTTATGTATATATAATTAAACCTAATCAAATTTTACATAAATAGAAAAAATTAAACAATATTTTGGAACCAAGTCGTCGAACGCCGAAAGCGGGTTGCTAGTCTATTATAAAATAAAGTCCTGTCCGCCTCTGTCCGTTTCTCCGCTAACCAATGGGATATAATATTGTTTTCACTAATGGAAAGAGCAATAAACGAGTAATAACGAGCAAAAAGAGCAAATAACGAATACACGAGGAAGGTATGTGTATATAAATAATTGCATCCCGGGCGAAGTCGTAAGCGAGTCGCTTTATAGCCATTATATGATTTTGGTAAAACTATTATTGACGAAATATCACAGCGTTATTTGGAAATAATACATTGGAAACAAACCTAATTTCTAGTTAATTTTCAGATGTCAGTAGAGTATTTATTTGTTGTTGTTGACTTGAAAGCTTGTGGCTTTAACACGGAAGGCTCTAACTTTAAAAACTCTTGACACTTTCGTGGCTAAGTTATTAGAGTGAAGCTTCGAAACAGCCGAGCCTTGTTTCTCGTTGTCACCGAAAACTTTTTGTCGCGTTCACAGACCTGTAATCAAATTTAAAAATACATATAGTCTAGTTTTTATGTGCAAAAAAAAAACCTAGTTGCGATGTCATCACGTTCGCCGGAAGATCTCAAAAATCAAACGGAAGCTTTTTATGACCATTTCTTAATACATTGATTATACAACTAATTGGCATTACGTGTAAGATTATGGTAAAGAGTTTGTATGAATTACAAATTAAAAAAGTAAGTATATTCCAGTTGTACAAGGTCCAAGCGGTGTCGCTGTGTGTGTACATGCTAATTGTGAGAATATTTTTATTCGTGAGTAAAATGAACAACCTGTACCCTTTAAGTATACTGAACCGTTATAGTTAAACGCAACATTGTAATTCCTACTTTGTATCTTAATGGAACTTATGTTCTTCCGTCTTCATTAAAATGTTTGTTGATTGAATTTATTAAGAGAAATTAATTTGAATTAATTTAACCATAAAGTTTAAGGGACAACATGTTTTTAAAGAATAAGTTTCGGCGCGTGAATGAGCGCTAGAGCTAAAACTATTATTCACAGAACGACACAGCTAAGTATGAACTGGCAGCACTCGATTCTGTAGAGCCCTGGGCCAATAAACTCATCTTGGCTTCAACTCAATCAGAATTATTTTAATATATAAATCTTCCCCGTTTATCCCTCTTTCCATATGTGAAAAAACCATTAAAATCGGTCTACTCATTCGCGAGTTTTTAAAGCGTACACAAACCAACCTAACATTTTTATATATAACTAGAGACCCGCTCCCGGCTTCACCCGGGGCCCAATTTATATATATAAAAATCTTCCCCGTTTATCTCTCTTTCTATTTGTGAAAACCGAATTAAAATCGGTATACACATTCTCGAGTATTTGAAAAAGATTATTCTATTCTGTGCAATTTCTCGTCACCTTGTCCTTGAAGTAATATAAGTCACCATATTAGGGGAATCTTTTAGATTAGATAGAAATTTAATTGCGTATAAAATGCAAATAAAAAATAATAGTTGAATCCAATTGAAAGTAGGTATAATTGCTAGTTGCATTTAACCGCCCCCAATAATAGTTTTTTAAATGTTGAGTATTCACATGCGAAGATTAATTATTAGTGTTCTCCGACAAGCGGATTTTAAATGGTCATTATTACTTTCGGGCTTCAGTTCTAAAATATTTGGAGATCGAGCTTGTATTACAGCTGAATTTTCGATGAAATCTGAAAGAAGCCCTTCGTTTTATTTGAAATTAGACCCGCCTCTGGCTTCGCTCGGATGTTTTTTTTTTGTAAATTATATACATAAACCTTCTTCGTTTATCGCTCATTCCATTAGTGCAAAACGGTATCAAAATCCGTTCAGTGATTTAAAAGAAGTTAGCGGAGAAATAGACAGACGCGAAAAGCGCCGACGCCTGACGCAAAATAAGGGGTGTTATAAGATTGACCTGTGTGTCTGTGTGTCTGTCTATGGCATCTAGCTCCCATACGGATGGACTAATTTTGAACTAGTTTTGTTTGAAAGCTGACGTGATCGAGATAGTTCTAAGCTATAATTTATTAAGATCTTTTCAGATTTAAAGATTTCCTATTTGACGAAGTATTTCCATGACCTTGACCTGATATATGGTAGCAATCAATTTAGTCTACAGAATACCCAAATCCTCCGCAATGTACAGATTTAGCATGTTTGGACGCAATATAAAGTCGGGGGTTCGTTTATAATTTTATAGCTTGTTAATATATAAAGACTTTACAACCTAATAAAGTTTCGATAAAAGTGGACATATACGTATATATATGCGAATTTTGTACGAAAACCTATCACGTATTATCGAGCCATGGTACAGCAATTCCCAGGCTTGACCGGTTTTATAATCGGGAAATTCGTGGAAGACTCGCACCGACCCGTTCGAGTACCTCAGCGCGCTTAAAATTATCTTTGTATGAACGGGCGTAAGGAAAACCGAATGATGAATTATTCTCGCCGTATCCGAGATACATTTTTTACATGTTGTTTCAACTCATTACCATTGCACTCAGTGCTTCGAGTAGTTTTCTTTTGGGACATTAAAACGTCATTAACACAAGTTAAAAAATATGCGCACTTATTAGCGTGCATTCAACATAAGATAACTAAACGCTTAAAGGTTTATGTGTCATAAATAAAATCGCTAGTATGTTGATTGCATACTAGCTTTTGTTGTCCGCTTTTGCAACTTTTACTACTAAGTAGCTTTTATATTAGCTGTTAAAAAGTAGACTTCTTAGAATCCTGGAATGTTAGAATCGGCATTATTAGAATTAGGCAGCGCTGTCGATGAAACCTCCCAGACAGCTTGATTTTTTCAGAAATATTCAATAATCATCGTCATATTTCAACCAAATTACACAAAACCTTAACGAATTATACACATACTTATACCTTCCTCTGCAGCAATCACACGGTTGGTAAATGAAAACCGCATGAATATCCGTTCAGTAGTTATTGATGGCAGACGCCGCGGGTTACCTTGTTTTATAATATGTAAGGATGGTAATAAAAATAAATAATTTAAAAAAATGTATAAAGTGAATCAAACAACAGTCTGTTCTGTCAGCAATAATGTTCAGAAAATGTTATTTTTTGTTATAAATAGCGTTACATAATTACGTCTATAGACAAAGTGTATTACTAGGTATTGATTAAGTGAATGTTATTATATTAATGGATGAATGTTACAGTATTAGGCAGCGGGGCACACTGCAGCAGATCGGCGGGAGAGGTCTGGGGTGTACAAAATCGATATCCGGTACCTACGAATAGCTATCCACTACATTCAGGGAATGTGTGCACACATCTCGTTTCTTTATTTGCGTTCACATCGGGACGCATACATCCAACGTTATCTTTGGTACAGGTGGCGCACGTTTTATTTCATAGCCACACCGTTCGGTCACATACTAAGAATAAGAATGTTATTTTAATTTTGTCCTTAGGTATAACTTCATTTATTGTGTCTAAGAAAAATCTTGTGTAAATTTAAATGTTCCGTGACACTTACTTGAGGAATATTGAGGGAACGGTTTTCAATAGAAAATCTGTTGGCGTGAATACGTCTTTAGATTTGCTTCCATAGTGAGAGGTAATTCAAAAAACTGATGATAACAAAATCGAGGCAACGAGGAATGTATGCTGTAGCTACATATTTATCATATAGGTACATGTAAAATTTTACGAATATTCGGCACATAATAATGTACATAACAATAAGTCGAAATTTTGATTTTCAAAAAAAGTTATTCAGACGCTTACAGGATTTATGTACGCTGGGTTAACTTTAGTAACATATCCTACTACATAGACACTAACGCTATTTATTTTTCGTTGAAGTTGGTATTGCATTTGCAGTCCTCCAGTTTTGCGCGTTCATAAGTAGATCATGGTAGTTACCTATTTCCCATCAAATGGACCATCAGTCTCCTAGCCATTCATTAACATAAAAGAAAAATTCATATTAAAAACCGAGACGTGTATAAATAACGTGCCGTATTAAAAAAAAATAACAATACGTATCGAATTAATCATACATAATTTGGAACAGTAAATCGATCTAAATAATAAATATGCGCCGTGTCAGTTTCGCGGCGCATGTCGTGCGTACACTCGTATCACAGCAGTATAAGAGGGTAACTGAAACAAAATTTAAACGGTCAACTATCAATCATATTTGCGCTACAGTTAAGTCTCAAAAAATGTATGTCATATTGCGGATGTTAAGAAAAATACCCTAACAATAAATTAGCATAGTAATGTTTGTGGCCGTTATCTTTGGATTGAGTTCGCTTTAATTAATATAAAAAAGCGGCGCTTGCGAATGTCACTGGCCTTTAACAGAGCTCGGCCTCTGCGAACTCATAACATTAGAATGCCTTCATTGTCATTAAAACTATTTATTTTTATTACGGTGAACATCGAGTTTAGATTGTCATTATCCTCTTTTTGGCTCATTAAACGAACAGGTACAGGTTAAGCTGGCTTTTCACTGTAAATATAATAATATACCAGCTGGTGCTTGTGACTATGTCCCCGTTGAAAAATGAAAAATATAACACTTGACATTTTTATATTTTTAGACGATTACTCGGGTTTCCTATATGGAAATCCTGATAATAAACTATATGTGTGTCAATTTTCATCCAAATCCGTTCAGCCGTTTTTGCGTGATTGAGTAACAAACATACAAACATCCAAACACACAAAACTTTCGCATTTATAATATAAGTAGGATTAGTACTTAGCATATTATATCTCAAAATAGAAATCCGCGAACATATTTGACACTGTAATTTGAAGTTAGTTGACGGTATGATAGACATGAACGGTGTAAGGGGACAGGAGGACAGGATATATCTTGAAAAAATCGCTTAGTGGATATTACATCTCAATGTAAATGGTTCCATATAAAAGTACGGTGAACGATATTAACTTATATCTCGAAATGTATAAGTTAAATTATATCCCATGGTGAAAAGATACTTGAGGGAAAGATTAGTGGATAATAGTGAAAGAAAAACTGTTTTCATTATGTAATCAGTTGTAGTATAAGTAAAAATATGTGTTATATATGTGTATATAAAAATTCATAGCGTGAAAGTGAAATACTTGTACCGGGACGTGATCGCCGTCGGAACTATTGACCCGCATAAGAGTTAGCGAACGTGCCATACGACTCCTACCTAATGAAAATTATTTCACTTTTCATGATATTCAGACTAAAAGAATCGAAAGTGTTTTAATGTGGCGGCGGCCATGTTTTTTTTAAGTTCGTTTTTAAAATGACATGCTTGACATACGAAAATGTCAGTTCTGTTGAAAATAAAGTAACAGATGCTGGCGTTGACATTTTAGATTCATTGTTATTCATTGTCGTGCACTGGACATTTTAAATTTCTCTATATTCATCATCATCATCATCATCAGCTTGTAACTGTTGGATATAGGTCTCTCCCAAGGCTTGCCGCAACGCACGGTCTTATGTTCTTTGCATAAAGCCGCTTCCTGTGAAGTTTTCAGGTGGTGTGTCCACCTGGCCGCAGGGCGCCTCAAGCTGGGCTTTCCAATTTGTGGCCTCCATTCGAGAACTTTTCTACCCCGTCTGTAGTTCGCTCTGCAACTGTTGTGACCGGCCCATTGCCACTTCAATTATCTATTAAAATTATGCTAATTATCTATATAAAAGTTAATTAATTTGGTTTTTCCTATATCCCTCAACATAGAGAACTTTTCAGGTATCTATATTTATCATTAGCTCAAGGCAGTATTAAATTGCCAGTAATAGTAATTACTTAGGTATTTCAATGAAGCAATTATGGCAAACAAAAAAAAATCATTGAAGATACATTTTTTAAAATTTAAGAAAAAAACGTCAAGAATATTAAAAAAACTTTAAAAAACTCTACTTAATTACCAACTTCAATTTTCAACACTTTACACCTAGTTTATTAACATTAATCCTCAACGTTCACATTTTGAAAAAAATATTGCCATTCAAAATTTTTAACAGCTAACACTAGAGTTACCAACATATTGCCACTAACTTTATAGAATTCTGATCTTCTATTCTGATTAATTCTTAAAAGAGTTTACTCGATACTTAAATATGATTCACACCATGCAATTACTAAACAGGATTCAGAAATTTCTGCATAGCCTTAGAGGGAAAAAATCTCGGAAGTGAAAATTTAGATTTTTTTTTATTACACTTTCAAGAAAAATAAATTCTAAACGTGTTATCCAGTCAAACAACTGCAAGAGATGTGGTACGCGGTCTATGATGTATAATGAGAACCTTATTATACCAAAGCTTACGTCAGTGTACTGGACGTGATAACCTCGTATACAAATCTCTTCATATTAAATTTATCAAAACATGATCACTTTGAAAGTTTTCTTAGCAAGAGCAATATTTGCAAGTTTTATTTGTTAATTTAAATGTATAACCTCGAATCCATTAAAATGACCCTTCAACTTTAGAAATAACTTTTCAAAATAGCTCTGATCTGGAACCACTCCAATCTCTGGAAATCTGAAATCTGGAAAGTAACCATCCCTTTACAGAAGACCACAGTGAAATAACAGCACGTGTGTTGTTGTGTTTCGGTGACTGAGTAAGGGATGCCAAAGCCCATTTCCCTATCTCTTTCCAATACCTTATCCTCAATCCTAAAATAGTCGGCAGAGCACTCGGAGCACCTGTGGCGTCTGCTTGTGTTATATGCGACAGTAGCCACCTACCATCAAGTGGACCGTCAGTCTGCCTGCCAACTATAAAAAGAAAACCTGCCAGAGAAATTAATCCATAATTCCTCGCCATACGGTCTACGCTGCTGAACATGAACATGTTTATGACTAGAGTTATTTACGATCCTCTTATTTGCATTGATTTAATAGAGTTGTCGATTAAATTTTTAATTTTTAATTAGTCAAAGTTCTTCCGGGTATCCTAGCCATAACATACGTATTTTATTAACGTAAATGACTCATTAATGATAACGGTTTTATAATTAATACTTTGACTACCTCTTCGCTTGTAATTCTTTATATGACATTAGAAACTGTAGTTACTTAATTTGATTTGAAATTTACAACTAAACTCTTATGGGGGCAATAATTGTGTTCTGTAAATGATCACATTATATGGAGTGAGTCAAAAGGACAAAATTATCAAGTTGTACTAACAAGGAATGATGAATTTATACATAATGACACTTTTACAGAAGAAGACCAGAGTGAAATAACAGTAGATAAGTGTGTTGCTATATTTCTTTGCATAGAAGATGCCAGAGCTCATTCCTCTATTTCCATGTTGTGCCTTGTACTATATACCAGTGGTGCTTAAACGGTCATCGCGAGAGCTTTTTGAGTCGATCTCGGGTTTTGTTTGATGGCGATATGATTTACATTTAAGCCAGACTAACCCCTTATATTGTTATTATTTTTATGTCTTAATAACCCCTTGTAGCTGCGAAAAGCGCGATACTTGTCACAGAAAAACCGCGGCGCTTTAAGTCCTGCTGATTCCTTTAACTTCTGGCAGTGACCTACACCTATGACCTACCTACGCCGTGATACACCTACCGACCTACATTACATAAGTATGTGTACGCAAGTACGTGCATCACACATACTTGAGGCATCTACCGAGTCGATCGCTTGTAGTCTAACAATTTCGAGGTCAATCGCTAGCAGTTCAAGACTGAGCACCACTGTTGTATACTATTCAAGGTTGGAATAGCACTTGCATGTCTCTGGGGTCGCTTCGACACCAAGTCGTTTAGTAAGTCGATAGAGCCACTTACTATTTATTGAAAATGAACTATTTTTTAAATAAGTAAACCGGGAAATTCGATGTCGTTATAGATGTAGATATGTATATAAAATTTGAAGTTGTTTTAGTTAGTTTGTACAATAAAGGCTTAATTAATATATTTCTGTATTCCTAAAACGTGTATGTAAAATTTCATTGTGATCGGTTTAGTAGTTAAGTCGTATAAACGTAACAAACAAACAAACTCACTTTCGCAATTATAATATTAGTTAGGAGTCATTTTTCATTGTTAACTTTCATCAAAATGAAACATGTCATCATCATCACTATCATTATCAAACAATTACAGTATTCTCCTATAGATAAAGCACAGAGTGAGCCATGTTATACGGTTCTATTCAACCCTATTGATCGCTTACTATGATGAAGCGCGAGGTCAAAATATTTTTAGATTCCAACAGACCTAGACATTTGACACTATTCTAATGCAACAACATTTTAAGTAGCTCTTTTATTGTTAAGTTTTCAATCTTAATAGGACAATTACTTTCTTAATGTAAACATCGTATACCAGAAAACATTTTGTGATCAGACGTCTTTAAATTTGATTCCATAGTAGGAGGCAATTAAGAAAACTGATGATAACAAAATCGGTGGATATAGTTTGATGCTGTAGCTACATATCTATCATCTACATCTAAAATTGAATTACACCACTCGATAGCTAAAAGATCACAGATTTATTTGGGTAGTATACATGGAACCAATATCCACACATCTTCACAAACTTTTGCATTTATAATATGAATAGGATTAGAATTTAAAATAGTTTAGGAGAGGTATTAAATTTTTAACCATATTTACATTTAAACCATTTTTCTTCGTAGCCAAAATGGATAACAGTTTATAGCAATTTAAAAACAATCTTATCACTAACTAACTCTCTGTGTAGTAGAGAATTGTAAGAGGCAATCAAACATTTTACGACAACGACGTTTGTTATAAATGGCCAACGTTACTGTAAATGTTTAGCATTAGGATGATTGGTGCGATCATAACTATGATCGCAAGGATTTCGCTAATTGGTCGTAACCGATAGACACGCTACGAAATCAATGCGGAGGACATCGGTTGCATCTTGAATCCCCCGCCACTGGCCCCCATATTTATACGTTACAGCGGGTGCCGAGTGGAGTTCAAACGTGCGGTAGGCGCTAGTATAAGCAGACGATCGAGAGGAGAATCGCAAAGCGGGTAGATAAAGGCGAATGCAGTGTGCAGTGCGTACGGGTTCGTGTTTTGCTGAAAAGCTCGCGTCGCGATCGCGAAGCCTCCGAGAGCGGTGGTACACCTCTCGCGCGTCAGTGCCGGCCAAGCCGCGCCGCAGTCACCACGCCTCGGCTTTATTAACGGCATCTAACTGTTTACAATCTGCTGCTGGACACACACTGGGACACCATCATTCGAAACTCACATTATAATAGCAACCGTTCAACGTGATCTTCAGTCTTCAGAATATCTTCGGTCCAAAAGTGAGGTGAGTCTGAAAGTTTTAAATTCATGTAAAAATTAAAAAAACGATTTAAAAAATTTGCAAAAAAATTAAATCGTCAATTGGGTTTTCAAAAAAAAAAAAATTAAAGTGAAAATATTCGATTAGTTAGTGAAATTTAGATAGTAAATAAAATTAGGTATCTAAATTTTTTTCTAATAACATATACTTAAGTGTGACACAAAGATAATAAAAGAAAAATTATATTACTAAAATAAAATTTTAAGATTAGGTTTTAATTATACTTGGTTTAAAGCTCCCAAATTAAAACGAGTCTATTCTTAGCGAGCGTTTAATGATTGTTCTTAATTTAATATCCTATAAATAAATTAATTCCTGAAAATAATTACCAAAAATTCAAAATCATTCAAAAATTATCAAAAATCAATTGAATATTTTAATCTTATACTATGGGCAAACTACATAATGTTAGACGAATCATTGAAAGAAAGAAAACAAAATAATGTTTTATTTAAATGTTTTATAAAATAAATTTTTAACGTATAATCGTTCTTGTGATTGGACGCGAATCAGCGTTCAACAGCGAGCGTAGCCGATTCGATATTTCACAGTCACACCACCAGCGCATATGCAGATTTATGTGAAAAATATAATTTATGAATTAATATTTTTTATACACTTTCTTACACATTAATCATTATTTAATTAAATACGCTTAAAAAGGATTAACTTCATATGACGCAAACACATGCGGTGTTCTTAGGAAATATGTCATCAATTTCATCCTGTACAATTTCACACTATAACGCGTTCATAATTGTTACACGCGTACGAGAGGTTCGTTTAATGAGTAATCATATATGTGCATGTACAAAAGACGGACAATAAAAACTTTAATTGCGATAAAATAGAAATACAGTGTTTAAAAAAAATAGCTTTTATGTCCTTTACACCATTCAACGCTATTAATTTAATTGAATTTACACCAAATAGTAAAAAATTTATTCTTAGTAGATATATTATTTTTAACTTAAAAATCATATGTATTTTAATTTTTAACTTACAATATATACTTATAAAATCGTTTGTCTAAATATTCTAAAATATTCAAAAAATTGAACGTAACGTATTCGTGCTCGCATTTCGTGTGACAATTTTGATTTTACTCCCATAAATTTTCATACCACGGGCTTATATATGCAAATCGATTCTTAAGGAGTAAACTCCAAAAATAATATTATAATATTTGATTATTTTAAAGTAGTATTTTCAAAATAACTCGTTTTTATTAAAGTGTCGGGCGGCCTTGTATAATAACTTACTCATGTAACGCTCATTAAGTCGTCAAGATAACTTACATCTCAATTGACATAATGCCCCCAACGGTTAACACATCGCAGGTAACTTAGCTACGTTTACTTATAAATATTACCTACAAGGTGATCCGTGCTTATTGTTCTTCAACTTAATGTTTCGCAAAACTTTTAATCTTGTTAAAAAACTTAAAAAGAACATACTTGAAAAATAAATCATTTAAATCATCATTTAAAAGCTTAAAAACACTTAATTTTTTTCCAAAAATCGGAATGGAAATAATTTATTCATAAGTAAAGGAAATGAAATAGGAATTTTAATAGTTTGCATATAAAGTAACTAAACTACATTAGTTCATAAGTATTAAGTAACCAAGTAAACTATAATTATAAAGTAACTAAACTACATAAGTATACCTAAGTATAAAGTAACCAAGTTAACTATAAGTAACAATAAAATAGGAATTCAATAATTTATTTTGGGCATATTAAGTGTAATATTTGAATCCAGTTAATTTTGTAGTTTCGTTTGGTTGATTGCACAAATATCGAGGTGCACGTGTCGAGTCATAGGCAGCGGTTAAGTGACGGGCGGCCACCGCGACGCGTTGTCGGGGCGGGCGAGCCGAGTTCAAGTGTAGGGTGAAGGTTCCACGAAACTCCGCTTCGAACCAAATCCCCGGATTCCTTCGATATCTGCTGTAACGACACATTGTGCGGTGTGCAATTTATTCTTATTCATTAGACTCCGTTTATATCGCGAGCCATGCAACCAAGGATAAACAATCAAATGACTGATATCTTCATTAAGTTTAACTAAATGGTTAAAAAATAATTAGGGTACAAATCTATCGACAATTTTTTTTAATAATAATTTCTTGTTTTAAGTGATTAAAATAAAATTTTTGTTTATTAAATATCATAACAAGAGGTCGTCCAGTTATCGAAATTCGACCATACTATATATTATATAAAAGAGCATACATCCTATTATTATTATAATATTATAAATGCGAAAGTTTGAATTTTTGTTACTCAATCACGACAAAACGGCTGGACGGATTTGGATGAAATAAGGCACACAGATAGATTATTACATAGATTAACATATAGGATACTTTTTATGCTGGAAAAATATTAGTTTCCCGAGGGATTTTCCAAAAACTAACGACAGCGCGTAGGAAGTCGCGGGCACAGCACGTATTACATAATATGTAATGCCAAACGTGTGTGGTGTCAAACACGCGGCAGTGGGTATAATGTTTATTTTAATAAAGTTAATGTATTGCTAATGCACTATATATAAAAAAATATTAGCTTTCACAAAGTACTTCTCCATATAAACTTTGAGTGTACCAAATTTCACACTCGTCCGACCGCGCAATTTTCTCAAAAAGGGATACAAAGTTTTCGCTACACGTATTAATATACTAGCTGGTGCCCGCGACTTCGTCCGCGTTGAACGATGAAAGGTACCCTATGTCTTTTCTGGTGTCCCAGACAACGTGTATGCAATATTTCATGGTGATCGGTTCAGTAGTTTTTGCGTGAAAGAGTTATAAACAACCATATATCCATACATCCATACATTCAAATATACTTTCGCATTTATAATATTAGTACAGATAGATTTCGACGGATACCGTAGAAACGATTATAATTGTTCTCGCCTGGAATAAGCAATTCAAAGTAATAACATGACAATTATAAGTAAAATACTCGGTACAAGGTCGGTAGCTTCCGATTTTTTTTTAACATTTTGCTAGTGATTTCGTTCGCACTTAGTCTGCGGAAATACGGCTAGTTGACGGGAGCTAAATGACTGGATTACGATCTTCCTTGGAGCGTTACACGGTGGCCCCGGTGATGACTATAGTATTCTTATATTCTTAGCAAAAAATCACAATAGAAACTTATGTACTTCTTGTGCATACATAAAACGTCCGATTCATAGCCGGTTTCAAGTCATGCGAATTCTAGTTGCGAATTACGATATTTGAGTCAGTATATTAAACTATGTACGGCCAATTATGAATTCTTCATCGATATGGGCAAATAACTGCTATAAAGTCAAGTGTCCTTAAGTAAGAAATGTTCACAGACTGACTACGCATAACATATGCGCGCACGCAGTCTATGCCGTGACAGAATGCGATCGAAGCGTTCGTCTGACGTGTACCATGTTTTAAAGGAATTTGTCCGAAATTAGAGGATGACGTGTAGGCTGGGCTTCAGTGGCCAATTCAGGTCGCGTGTAGATGACCTGAAGAGCGCCCTGGCATTCCGATGATGCCAGGGAGCTGTCAAATATTTACTGTTCTAGAATTAGTTATAACTAGCTGGTGCTCGCAACTTCGTCCTCGTTGAAAATTAAAAAAAAAAGCAATATAACGCTTGACCTCGTGTTGCTATAACAGTTGGCTATAACAGATTAGTATGGATGGATGTATGGATGTATGGATGTTTGTAACTCTTTCACGCAAAAACTACTATACCGATCACCATGAAATTTTGCATACACATTGTCTGGGACACCAGAAAGGACATAGGGTACCTTTCATTCAGAAAAAAATGCTGATGAGCTATGATGAGCTTGCTGCATCATAGACCTCATTTTCGCTACACGGCTAGATGCTGGCCAAAAGAAAAAATAAATAAAAAATAAAATAAAAAGAAGATGACCTTTCCAAGTGAGGCGACATTTCTAAATAAAGCCTCTAAACAAAGATAAAAAAAGCGTCCGTCTGTCGTGTGACGTGTCGTTATCGTGTCGTCGAAGCACGCGTCAATCAGTCGCCGACAACTCGGCCCGGTGCGACCCACCCCGGCCCGCTTCCTGGGAAAATGGCAACTTATAGGAAACTGAATCTGCGCCTCGCCGGTGCCATTGACCCGCACAACCTGCCGCTCGCGACGCACATTTCACACGTTTTCGATACCCGCTAAAGCACTTGCGCACTGAAAATGTTTATTTAATGAATGAACATTCCTCACGGACGACTGTATATTGTTTAGTAAAAAAGAACTGTCACTCGTAGGACTACACGTCAGAAGTTAAAACTTCTTAGGTTCGCAAACTAAGAAGCTAGTATAGCTATATATTTACCAGTACCATTTTGAAATATTGATTTTTTTAATAACTTGCCAAAAAAAATTCCATTTTTTCCAGAGCTGGTATAACTTAGTCTATTGTATAAACACAAACACACATATTTATATCAAAGGGTGACGGTCACGCGAGTTTAGCGCTTTTTCCCCATACAAAATGTGCCGAACGCGTCTAAAGAAGTTTACACTTCAAAAATACAGGATAAAATGTGTCCACGATGGGTGATTATAGTATCAGTAGATACTATGAGAGTGGCTGTAATCTCTCGGAGGCAGAACCGTTAACGGGCCACAAGAATGTCGCAAAAACATAGAAAACCGTATCTATTTCACTTGCTTCGTGACGTTGCTTTGATTTCATGGTTTATTCAATGAACTATCAACAATAAATAGTTTTCGCGTACAATTATGTAACTATAGAAGCGTTTGAATTCGTGATAGTGTATTATTAGAATACACGTTTCAAACAATATATCTTTTTTATGTGTAAGGAAAATCGCATGTTATTTTTAGTTGGAACATAGTAGTCCCTGGGGAACAATAGCTCGGGTTTACTTTGGCAAAACAAAGACAGTGTATTGTAAGGCCAATAGTTGTTGGTCTCCTGCGTATAGGCTATCGGACGCCGAGCGCCGTGCACAGCCAGTAAGAACCTCACCGGATCGCAAGTTGAATATCAATATCAAAGTTAAACGAGCAGCGATGCCAGTCACAATGACCGATAAATGGAAACACACAAATATGGCCCTACGTGGACTCCGTTTAAAATTCACATTCAATAGTTTTCAACAAGCTCCGAGCACGTTGCCACCAAATGGAATGTAGGTTATGATGTTATTAAGACCGACTTTTTTTGCCGGTCTGAGTTTTTATTACAATAGTTATCTCTTTTCACGTCAATCAGTGTCGTATAAGGCGTGAAAGTACTGATGTCACTGTGCCAAATCCGCTTTTGTTAAAATTGTATTAACAACAGCACTTCAGAAACGATTCTAATTAAATTCGTTTAATATCCAATTTATATGGCTCGCTCGCGAAACAACCTTCTCTTTTAACGCCAAGATAAGATTCTCCTTTACACCTTTAAGTATGCTAATTTATAATCCAATTAAATTTTATATTCAATAGCATGCTCGTAATTTATATTCACATGTCCTGTAAATGTGCGATCGTGAATTTATTTGTATAACAGTTATTGAAAAAGCTTAAAAACAGCTTTAGAAGCATGAGAATGATAATATAATTTATTACGACATAAATCCAGAAAACCTCTCAGCCTTAACTGCTTTGCCTGCAATGCGAGAAGATTCCAAACAATAAGCCCAGTAAAATAGGTGCCCCACACGTTCTTGGGAATCCATGGAATACATACATACACTGCTTACAATCGTATGTTTGAATAAGTTAATTGTGCAAGAAGCGTCATTATATTGCTATGATGTTTATGAAGTTTTAAAGTCATAAGTTAGTGCTTGTATGTAACTCGAACTAGCACATGTGTGACTTAATTTAAAATGTTTAACAATGAAGCACCATCAAGTATCGAGCTATCACCCACATCAAAATTGATTCTGTGGTTTAGAACCAAAATCTACAGATAAACGGATTCACATTTTCTCAATTTATTTAATTTATCTGTGTAACAAAATGTTACCTAACTTCAGTTTAAGTACTTTAAGTTCACATTAAAAATCCACTAGGTCATTCTATTATAATTACAATTCAATTATAACTAGTTGTTGGACATGCTTCGCTCGCATCGTCTATTGACAAATTTATGAACCATAAACCAAAGGGACAAAATGACTATATGTTTTAATTATATGTTTTTATCTACAATAGATGTTCTGTGTGTGAACCAAACTTCATCCAAATATAGCAAATCCAAAATTCGGTTTACTCGTGAATGGTTATCAAACGTCTTAATAATAGACAATACCGAGCTATTTAGACAACAATACTTTATTGACTAAAGAGCTTTTGCACGCGACTTCGCCCGCGTAACTTTATAAAATATAGCCTATGCGAAAGATGTGAAAGAATTTTTAAAATCAGCCCAGTAGTTTTAGAGTTTATACATTACAAACATACAAATCGTCTCTCTTTATAATATTAGTATAGGTAATAGTCACAAGCTTAGTGACATATTATGTCTTCAGACATTTTTAACATATATGTGTTTGTTAAAAAAATATTTGTAAAATTAATAAGAGTACGTTGCACTTTCGTTAAATGCAAAACTCACGTAGACCATTGAATATTGCCATCGCTGACTCTTTCTCACGTGTTGACTGATCTCTATGGTCTAACACCCGCACTCTAAATGCGAACACAAACAGTCGTGTCCACTTTACCATTTACCAACTAAAAATTCCCATGTCGTGTTTGAATAGGTCTTTCACCAATTAGAATTTGTACCGATATAACTCGTTCGAGTTTGTGAGTTTACTCGCTGTACTTACAAGAGCCTTTGTGTAGTGGCTGCCACCCCATTTGAGTACAGTGGAGGCGTGAGAGAGTCTCAACTCTGCCTAACTGCTAAGAATCCATTGTTTGCTTTTAATACAAACTGTTTGTAGTTCTTTGCATAAGGACTCAACTCGAGTAGATTATAACATTTTTGTTATAATCTAAACTAAAATCTAAACTCAGAAAACTGGAAAGTCTCTTGGAACAGGATCTTTAAAATAACTTAAATGGAAACTTGAAACTTGAAACAGTTTTTTCATGTATAAGTAAAAATTTATAATTGAGAGAAATAAGTGTAAAAATTAATTAACAAAGTACGTACATACATTAATTTCGTGTAAGATTTTTGCTGATATTATTTGTCTTATAGTCCAAAAACAATAGCCTTCAATTTAGTAGTAAAACTTTCAATTTAAAATGTACAAGTGACTTCATTGCTTAAGTAGGTATTTATGTTTCAAAGTAAAGGCGATACTCGCGAAATGTAAAAAAAAAGTTACAACCTGTTTCTGTTAACTAGGTCAAAAGTTATTCTTTAACAAAATTAACCATACTTTTTTAAATCTATGTTTAAATGTTGTAGTACAAGATAGAAAAAACTGCAAAATAAACTAAATTTAGCTATAACTAGTATTATAGTTATATTATATTATATACTGTATTATGACTAAAACTGTTTAATGTTATTTATAAATTTTCGTTTGTAACGATCTCGACATGATCTCGTACTTTGATCTAATCCGTTTGGGCAATCTTATACAATACCTAAGGCCGAACGATTAAGTTATCTCCATAAGTGTCCGAAAAATGTGAAGTCAAAATTATTAATTTTAGTGGGAGACTATTGACAAGAAAACAACTTATTACGCTACAAATTGTAATAAAAACGTACTTTTACCCTATAAATTTACGAGCAGAATTAAAATTACCGTTAGTGGAATTTAAAGTTGTTAAGTTTAAAGCCATCTAAGCTTAATATAATTTAATATTATATTATATACATTATACAGGAAAATAATATAAACAGTTTGAATAAGAAACCGTCATTCTAAGAAAAAATATAATACTTACATAAAAAAGTTATCGTAAATAAATTATGATTGAATCATTTCTACATCCAAAACATATATAAAATAAAATAATTTACAACAAAATTAAAGATGTATATTTAAATTATAAAATAATAATAAGTAAATAAAACTTTGACAATGCTATAGATGTCATACATACTGATGAAGAAATTTCCCGTTAAATCAGAAGAAAAACAAACATTAAAAGTTAGTACAAAACAAATTATGTCACTAAAATGAATTTATTAGATGTGAGATTACATTTAGTAATATACTTTCTCGAACAATAAAGTTGAGAAGTTCGCGAGAATCGGGCTCGCGCTCCCAAAATATCTATACACAAGAGTTGTTAACGACGCAATTATAATTATCTTACTGTTACTTCTGTTATTAAATGCCAGAAAACAGCACTCAGTAATGTCCAGGCTGTGTTTTATCGTGCGGAACGGTCGATGTCATTGTCCTACGAGTGCTGGTTAAGGCGCATACCTAACCGCGAGGTGCCCGACTTGAATCTTTGCAACAATTACTCGTCGCTGTTAATTTAATTGACTTAGTTACTCATTTCCTCACCGTAAAATATTCATAAATTGACCATTTGCAGTAATATTATTAAATAAAGTATAACATGGTATAATTATATATACGTAAATAATTACACACGTTATAGTACCGGCCAGTGTTTCTTAACCTGTTTCCCGCAGTACAGTACACTCCAATGCCCGGGGCACTGTAAAGTGATAAATGCGACGCGACTGTTTTTGACAATAAATGATGAAAATTAGATGTGTTTTGTAGCATTATTTACCTAAGTGAAGATGTTTTGGGCAAAGAATCATCAATTTTAAATATAAATACATAGAAATTTAATTTGAAATTTTGTTTTTCGCATTGCTTTGACTCATTCAAGTCTACTTTAAGAATTAAGTGAGGAATTTCAAACCTAAACTTAAAAGAGAATATAGCGTTTACGTGTTTAACATAAATGTAAACATCCCCCACGTCTCTACTAATATTATAAATGTGAAAATAACTAACTCAATATGTCTGTCTGTTTGTCTATCCGTTACGCTTTCACGCCTTAACTGCTCGACCTACCATAATGAAATTTTGCATACAAATTGTCAGGGATACAGAAAAGGACATCCAGAAAAAGCACTATTTCCGAGGTAAAAAAATAAATAAAAATCTAACGCCTGCAAGAAACTATAACAGCAAATAATATTCCAGGCGTTATTATTTTATTTCTTAACGCAGACCAAGTTGCGGGCATTAGCTAGTAGGATAATAAAAGTGAATACAAAAGTAATTTGAACTCTAAATTAAGCATAATTCTCTATTCAGTAAAGTAAGCATTAGGCAAAGATATTCGTTTTCCTAGGAGGGTTGTCGATGGATGTAATATGTCAACCGAACCCCGGACATGAATTATTCACTTTTGGTGAATACCCCAAGGAAACGACTAACGGAAACCCAATATATATTTTAATAGTAAAATGTCGGTAGAAAATCCTTTATACATACATTAAAGATTTTCCTTCTATCTTACCTGGAATGTTTGCTGATCGTCTAAAGGAAATAATCCACTGATAAACAATACAATTTCCAAAGAATCTGCACTATATAAAACATGTTTGCGCAGTAGCATTTGCAATTATAATGACACACAGGAAAAGCTCGCTGGTTAATTATTATATAAATGACTCAATAAGCTTTTCCTGTCTTATAAAGAATCGCTTGCTAATGTCAATGTGACTACGCATGCCATTAACTTTTCTATGTTAATACAAAAAATATTTCTAAACTAGATAATAGGTTCGAGCTTGATATCGTTATTGATAATAATACTTTGACCAAGCGTTAGATTTTTTAATTTTCGATGGTCCCTCGGGAAAAGTACGTCTCTCTGGATTAAAAGCTCCTTTCCAGTATTCCTGATAACATGTAGGTATGCAAAATTTCATGATGATCAGTTTAGTAGTAAAGGCGTGAAAATGTAACAGACAGACAGTCAAAGTTAAAAAGTTATGTCATCTCTTTCTGTCAAAAATGGTCTTAGCACTATTATTTATTAAATAGTAAGTATTGCCCTGCCAGTATTGGCACTTTGGCAGTATATATGTATATGCATCATAAATTGGGTAGCTGGTCTGGCGGCAGAAACCAACACAGCTAAATAGCAATAAACAAGGCATTTCGATGAGTGAGTAAAAGAAGCCAAAGGCCACTTACTTACCCCTTCTTAATCCCTTATATAAGGTCAGCAGTGCACATATTGTATCTGTAGCATTACTTGTATTGACATGGAAGACGGTAGCCACCCACCAATCATCAAGTGGACCGTTAGGCTGCTTGCCGACCTTCAAATAAAAAAAAATGCAAAACAAACTCTCATGAATAAAGTATTTTGATAATCTTCCCTAACTTCATAAACCTTAAGATGCGTTTAAACATTCTTGCAACGATGCCTACTTAGATTTTAAACTTAGATTGTTACTTAGATTTTATACTTCTCCTGTCTACAAGACCAGCCAATACCTGTCTATATTTTTAAAAAATGGAACATGATATAGCAGCTTATTATGAGACCATTTGCATCCATTAAAAACCGTTTGATTTTAATAGGAAAAAAATAATAATAAGTACATTAGCATAGGTATTAATTCGTAGGTACTTCCTGATTCGTAGCGCTTCCCTGATATCACTTTTGAGTCGTTCGTGCGCCGACATCTTCACCTTGACGAACATGTTGGCGTTTTTTCGACGTCTCTTTTTTCCACACTAATAATCATAATTTTAGAAGTATTCATTCAATATCTCGATGCTAAAGCTAATCACGATCGTTGCCGTTCAGAAAAAAGTCGTGCTTGACGGCGATTATGGAACTCTGATAACTATAGAAGTATGACGCAATCACACTATACAATATTTCTTTGCTCTGACATTCAGTTTGAGAATAATTTATTTGAAATATATGGAAATCCAATAAAAATCAATAACCATTGATATGAGGAGGCATATAAAATAAGCAATAAAATTGAATAGTGTGACACTTGTAAAGAAAAGTACCGTTTACGTAGACTGCTTATAAAATTTAAATTTTAAAAATCGGATTCCAAAATGTCTAATGTGATATAAAAGCATTTTATTCTGAAGTATGAGTTGCTATTATTCTCAAAATACAAATAATGTAACTTCACTTCCATATCTATACTCTATACGTATTATAAAATACAAATTATAATTAAAAATTATAACTCCCGACTTTCTATTGAGCCCAAACACGCTATATCTGCTGTAAGTTGTTATATAGTTGGTTATTCCGCAGACTACTTGATGCTGCAGCATCAGGTCAAGCTTACCATGTCATAAAAATACTAACAAAGTAACAGTATACCTACTAAATTTCACATCAATCTAACACATGGAAGTTAATGACATCCCTTCGTCCCATAGTAAATGGCATACCATAGTAAATGGACTGATGGTTGTCAAACGCCTGGACAAACCTTCATAAGTTATAGCTAAGAACTATTCCGATCACGTTAGCTTTCAAACAAAAAACCGGATCGCAATCAGACCATCCATTTGGGAGCTACGATTCTACAGACAGATAAACAGATATAGACACACATCACTTACATAATTTGAAAGATCATAACTAAATCACTTATCATGGAAGTAAAATAAAACATTAGCTACATACAAAAACTTGATCAATGTTTTTTTTTTTTTTTAAATATTATTCATTTATTTTCAGGCAAGTGGACCCATATTATAATAATAATAAACTCTTTATTTCTACCATGTCTGATCATTTTATTAGTTACATTTAACTTAGTCTATGCTAGTACAAATAGTTTAAACTGACTTCATTAGGTACTGCTGTTTTTAATTAGTCAGTAAGTGAACCATACAACAACGGTTCTGATTAAATGCATTATTATTATACATTAATTATTCTATCTAGACAGTTCTGTATTAAAACGTATTAAGTAAAATAAAAGCCTTTATATATATATAGGTACTAACAGTAATACAGAAGATAAAGATGAAAGATAAGAGAACAAAATAATAAGTGAATGTCTAAAAACTACCACTAACATGTCTCTTACAAGTTATGCTTAACTAAGTAATGCCTTATTCCAAAACTATTTAATTAACTTTTTCAAAAATATTTTTAACATATTAATTTTAGTAAAGGTATTGAAATTTTCGCAAACATGAAATTATTAATAATTTGACTAATTTTATGGTAATAAGACGATAGTACTTTAGAGGTTCGCTTCAGTGGCTGTAATGTCGATGAGTGTATCATTAACTCGTAAACACACATTGCACCGATCAAGTAAGTAATGGTTTTTAAAAACCGAAGCAACCTAACGGTACGAAACCACCATAAACATCCCACGTTGCGTAACGACCTCTGTGAAATTAGCTTATTTCCGCTGTCGGCGACTCTCAATTCTGCATATTAAATTCGTATGTGTTCCAACAAATTGAATTCCCATACCATGAATGCAATAAAAGATGAACGGAAAAGATGATTGACGAGATGGTTACCCATTAGATTTTATGTGAAGCCGATTCGTTTATGGGAAAACTTAGGTGATGCGTGTAATCTCTGAAAAACCTCAGAGATTTTACATTAAAATGAGCGTTCCTGGATAGTTTAATTTGTACAATAGTTCATCTGACAATCATCGAGGACATATACCTACGTAACTAAATTTAGGAATACCTAGGAAACTTAGGAACAAAATAAAACTATACATATGTTAATATCTTACTCATACTCATGCCGTGTCTGAACATAACATTTTTTTAGAAAAACAATTTGTATATGTTGTACTTATGTTACTGAGGTCAAAAAAATATATGTTTGTCTGTTTGTGCACCCTGACCTTAGAAACGGCCTAACGGATTTGGAAGAAATTTGGCAGAAAACTTGTTGTGTTCCTGTGGGATTTTCAAAAAACAAACTACAGGGCGACCGAAGTCGCGGGCATTGCTAGTTTTTCCGCAAAATTTTTCATCTTAAATTTTTTTTCCTGAAATAGAGCAGTTATTTGTTCGTAGAGAGTGCTAAAATGCAACTCACATTCACTTGGACCGCGACAGTACAACTGCTTATTTGTACATTATTTAAATTTATATATCTGAAAAACAAAAAAAAAATGGGAAACCACAAAAACAATATGTTTTCGTGTTAAGTTGCGGAAGGCGCCGCTTATAATGTTTTTGTGAGATGATTGGATTCAATTTAATTTTAGTAGATTGATTGTCTTTAAATTTTCGGCACCTCTATATGTATCTATATCTAACAGCATACTATAAAAGGAGGAAGACAAATTCTATAATATCATAATAGATATAATAGATAATAAATATTATAGATAGATTTAGGTAAACTCAGACGAAAGTTTGAAAGATTTACTTAGATGAAATTGGCTACACAGATTTATTACCTGGATTAACATATGAAATACTTTTATCCTTTAAGACAAGATTGTATTTTTTAAGAGAAAGACAAGTGTTATATTTTTATTTTTCAACGCGAACAAAGTCGCCGGCACCAGCTAGTTAAATAATATATTTATTATTATTATTATCTATACAAATATGTATATAAAATTTAAGTGTCTGTGATTGAGAAAACGACAAGAGTAATTTCTTTTTTAAATAAATGTTTTTGGTACAATCTTCTTTTGGACGGCTGGACCGATTTTGATGATAAATTTTTGGTAGGCAGTGGACAATTCAGAGAATAATGATATTGACAATTTTTTATACTGCAATTTTTTTTATATATGAACCATAAGATTGTTAATATAAAATGTATGGCTAGATCGTTCATTACGTGGTTTACATACAATAATGGTTATAATACCAGGATTCTGTTTAAACCATTGGAAAAGAAAGGCTATGTTAAAATTCCAGTAATAAGTATTTCAATGGCCGGGTAGCTGTGGTTCGACCAGCGAGTACGCCATAATAACTCGACTTACTAAATCAATATTTGCACAGATGTCGGCGTAAGAGCATGGTTTGCTTGTAACGACCTAAAATTCATTCAGCTTATATGGCAATGTTAGCGGTACATTTTCTAGCCAGCTACTTGTAATCCTTTCAAGTAGGTCGTATTTATACGCATGCCAAGTTCCATCATTTAAATCACTTTCTAATCTCCTATTTATCTATACGAATATTTGTTATTTTTCAAACAGATATCAACAAAGTTTGTTTCAAGGTATAATTGCTAAAAAGTAGCAGACACAGTCTGATATAAACCTAATCTATCTTATTTATAATATTAGCAAAGTATGGTTGTAGGTTTTAATTAAAATACTAATGCATTCAATGCAAAAATGTAATTTGACAACTGAGTATTGTCTATTATGAAGCGTTCTTTGTTTTATGTTTTACTAGCGACCCGCTACCGGCTTCCGCAGGGCAGGCTTCGCATTTTTTTTTAAATACATCAAACCTTCTTCGTTTATCTCTCTTTCCATTAGTGAAAACCGTATCAAAATCCATTGCATGATTTAGGAGGAGTTAGCGATTATTCAGACAGACAGACATGGAAAATGACTTCAAATTATATTATGTAAGGACTATGTGGTAAAAAATATTTACAATATTATTACACCAAACCTCAACCAAACACAGAACGTAAGACTATAGTTCACTAAAACTCCAACACAATGTTTTGCTTTGATAGTTTCCCTTCGTTGACCTTAACTGGTGAGACCGATCAACCCATAAGAAAAAGCCGCCAAGCTACCAGCAAGCGCCAAATTAATAATATCTTATTGTAACTCGCTAACAAGATGTTTCGTATCACGCGATTTTATAATTAAGTGCATGTCGATTGTAAGCACCCATTAAAAGTACTTAGAGTTCAGGATGCCGGAACGGAGACGGCGTGCCCTCGGGGCACGGGGAGTTTTTCAAACGCCTTCCCTATTATAATTCTACTTTTTATTACGCTTTGAGGCTTTCAAGTGAAAATGAACCACATAATTTTCTGATCGGTGACCACTGTTCCCTGGTAATATGATAATCACTAGTGCCAATGTACTTCGCGCTAGAGTCGCAAGATTTTTTATCACAACCAGGTTTTCTGCACTTTCAATGTGCAGGACTAACTTCAGACCGAATATAACTTTTACCAAAATGAGCTAATAACCTATAAAATCAGGTGCAAAAAAACTATAAAAATATATTTATTTATTTATTTTCCAAAAGTTACACCAACAACACAAACAAAAAACTTACAATAGGTATAGGTAACTAATATATAAAAGACAACACAAAGTTTTGATGGTTTTAAATATAATAAGATTTTAAAAGTTGGAAACTATTTTTTTGCGTCTCAATAACTTTTCAATCACGCCAAAGTGATTTTTCACATGATTTCATTACGTTCCAATGTTTATCGAATATTGGTTAAGATTGACACGCGGCTGACGTGTTTGCGGATGATTAAACGATTTGATTTGCTGATATAGTACCAATTAAGGATTTAATTATAGCAACAGACGATGAAAAGTGTACAAAACACTTTCCTCAGTGGAAACGTTCGATTTAAGGAAAGGACTTAGCAGTAAAGCGTCATTTTCGTCGCCTAATTTGACTTCTGAGAGTAAAATTAAAACTTAGATAAAAAATACACTGCATATTATATATTATATATATATTAAAGACTATATTTATAAAAGTTTGAATCGGGCAGATTATACAAAAAAAAATCTATTTTCTGACAGGAAAAAAATAGTAAATTACTGCCCAGAGAAATATAAAGTCATCACAAGCGTTAAAATAAATTAAATAAATCGCATGTAAGGAAGATTTGTAAAATTTAAGTTGAAGTTATGCATTTGTAAAAGCCCTGTTGTTCATATGTAAATGCGCATTTTGCAGAAGTATTTGTAGGCAAAATTCTTTCCCTCTGAAAGGCATGTTTGAAGCAGTTAAACAGTTAACGGATAACTGTCGAAGATTTAAGTTTATAGTACGTGCCTGCGCCTGCTCATTTAACGCTAAACCCTGAGGTTCATTCGTAACTAGTTGCCATTCATTCCTTACATAGAGATATGGCTGGTAATGAGTGGCCGTTCCGTTCGCTATCGGCTTCAAGCTCGTAAACACTATTCGACACGAATCATTCGAACGTGGCTACAAATGCAAAGTAATAGACATCGCGCCAAAGGCGGCATACTTCCTGCAAACGCTCGCTGTTGCTACGAAAGCATTAGAAATTATAAACATGGAGATAAGAAGAAATATGCGATACAAAGGTCACAGCAATGTACGACCCTAATGGTCCCTTGTGTGCATGCATGGGGTGCATAAAACGGGTCACTCCACGCCCGCCCTTACACTTCATAGGGGATTGAATCTCCTCGGAAAAGTCATACAGGGAATCAAAGAAAGTATTTATATTTATTTTAGGGCGATTGCTATTCGATTCCTTGGGGCTTGATTTTTTTTTTAATTTCCTTCAGTGTCAAATCATTGGTTCATGGTTTTAGCTAAGTCCTTGATTGGTGACTAGCTAAGGTGTCTTAGCTAATTTAGCGTAGAAATCACTGGTGACCACAAAGCTTAGGAAATTAATCTATGCTTAGGAACATTACTTCTTTATAATATTAGTATAAATAATAACAAATTTTTAAACGTCAAAATAAAATATTACATTTATAGAGAACATTCAATATTAAGCTATGTATGTTTTATAGTTTAAATTTAAAAAATATAAACTTGTGAGTTCACATAAGATTTGTAATAGATATAACTGTTATTAGGCTACTACAATTATGATGCCTTAGTTGTGTTATGTAATTGATGAAATTGAGTCTTTATACTTTTCATAATGACAGTGCTATTAGAAAAACACAATGCAGTGCGCTTATCGTGAGAGGTGCAGCATTGGACGGGTGCCCTGGCGAGACGCTTGCACGGGGGCAATGCTCATCGTGTGAGCGTGTCGGCCGCGGCCAACAATCGCGAATTCAAACTATGCCTAGCAACAACCACTCGCGCTAACGGTGGCTTCGCTTCCTTAAAAGCTCGTACATATAGCTAAACGCACACAGCCACCGGCTATATAAAAGATTCTCACATTAAACTTTTATATCGTCGAGAATCAAAGGCATGAAAAACTTTATTAGATGCAATTTAAATCGCGTATAAAATACGTACGTCTTTCTCTTCATAGTGACGAGTGAGCATGGCAATATTGCTTTAGATATCCAAGTTACATTTAGTTTATACGATATAAATAAAATACTAGTCTATTTCTACGACTTAGTTCATGCATCTTTATCCTAATCTTTACTTTGTATGGCCGAGCAATCTCTTAGTACTTGAAAATTAAATGAATTACGGTCAAATTTCGCTGGGATACCACTAGTATTTTTAAATATATGATTCTGTTTCTCGATTCTTTTGGATAATTTTAAATTTTTTTTTTTTTGTACTCATTATACTGTGAAATATTTGTAACGATATTAGTCGTACATATGTGTGCAAAATGGAAACACTATTCCCTTGACGATTGAGGCGAGGATCGATAGGCGAATTGGAATCACTACCGTGCATGGAAATAAGATAAAATTCGTCAGATGCGTAGAAGAGCATGGGCAGAATGTTAACATTGCATCTAACGGTAAAGACTGTCTACAGCGGATTTACGTAAATTATTCGGAAAACGTTGGACATACGTGCTTGCTGGTTGCCGACTGGCACGATTCAATATCGCCCTGCAGCACCCGCGGTCTCTTTTCGCTCAATCTCTTTTATAATTATTACTAGCTTAACCCGGCTACACTTCGCTAAGGTTTGATTATTTACCTATTTTCGTTGGAACTTTTAAAGAAAAAAAGTATAAAAAAACACTCTTTAGATGAGAGACAACTTTGTGTAAAAATTTCAAGTCAATCCACCAGCTAGTTTTTGATTTTTGTGGACATAAACATACGGAAGCTAAATTTTTATATATAAAGATTAAGCCCTTAAAATGTCTATGAAAAATTTAAAACAAATTCCTCCCAAAGTTTGTTCAAATATTACAAAAAGGAACCTTATATGTAGGTTATGTAACCTTATGTATATATGCACAGGTCAAAATTAATTAATTAATTAATAATTATAATTTATAATAATTTAGGTCATAATTTTAATTATAATTTAAGCCATAATAATAAATTTAATTTTTTTAGTGTACATAAAATAAAATTTCACTCGTCCAACTCGAATTGGGTTTAAACAAGTATACGAGTAAAACGTGAAAAATATTCATAAAGTATACGATATATGTAGAGTTATTAAGTGCCGCGAGTAGGCTGAGGCTGTATCAAACAGCTCTTGCTTTTATCTCAAGAACGTGCCCAAGACTACATATATTTATCTATTGCAATATAAAATTTATACGAGTCAACGAACCGTGAGTATCTTATGAAGGAAACTAATATTTGCCATGTCCCTACCCATTTCCCTGAGGGACAAAGCTGCCAAGTTGAGTTACTTCCACGTCACTGTCTCACTCGAAACTCATTATTTGCCACAAAACTACGCTCACTTTATACTTTAACGTCTTTCTTTATTGAAATACTTTCTTTCTTTTGAAATTGTTTAATAACTGTGCCAGCGAGTTCGTACGCGCTTTTGTTAGTTTTTTGAAAATATCACATGAACCTAACATTTTTCCAAAATAAAATGTATTTTATATGTTAATCCAGTTGATAAACTATCTGTATAACAAATTTCATTCAAATTTTTTAAGCCGTTTTCGCGTGAATGAGTAACAAACATTTATAGTGTTATTAGGATTTAAATATAGGTCAAAACTATTAAAATCCAAGGATTCATAGTGGCAGGACACACTGCGTTTCGCTATTCCCTTATAGAAGACCACAGTGAAATAACAGCATTATTTGTTAATATAAAAATAAAAAAGTATATGTGGTTCTCCTAATTTTATAGAAAGTGCATGTATCGGCCAACTTTCAGTAAACATTCTTGTGTGAATGATGTCTCTTTAATACTGTACAAACATCTACTTAGTATGTGTATGGGCATTCGCGTCCTCCGTTAATCGGCCGCTACACTTAAACGACAATTATCGCCTAATAACGCTGCGTTGTCGCGTTACAGTCCAACTGACGACGCGTCGCCACGTTTCACGACTCCTATGCTAATCAGTGGTAATTTACGACGGCCGATAATCGCGAGGTGCGTACGTGAGCGCATTGCGGAAACGCTGCGAGCTTTTGTATGTGAAGCGTTAATATTCTTATCGAACGCACATTCGCATACTCTGATTAAGACAAACAATAGGCGAGTTTTAGATGCGTATCTGCTAGGGTTTGTCCGCAGCGGACATCAAAACGAGAACATAAAGTGGTTTGAGCGCGCGCGTAGCATTCGCAATGTAGGCGGGAGTGGCGCGACTCAGTGCCCTCCTGCGGTGTGACCCGGCGGTCATCGCGTTTCGCATCTCGCATCTAGTGCGCGGTGCGCCGCCTCTTTGCATTCTTCGCCCAGACGACCACTAGCTACACATAAAACCAACAACCGTTCACGACAAGACTTTAATTATAATCATTAAAAAAGTCCTAACTAGCTGGAGCCACCAACTTCGTACGCGATGTAGTTCGTTTTTTAAAATCCCACAGGAACATAACATTTTTTTTCATGATAAAACACATCCTACAGTTTTTTTTAATACATCAGTGAAAACCGCATTTAAATCTGGCAAGCCGTTTCTGAGATTAGCGTGCACAAACGTATAGGCAAACAGACAAAAATTCTAAAAACTGTTTTTGACTGGTAACACAATGTATAAAAATTGCTATTTTGAAAAATATTTAATGTAAAATGACACGGCTCGCTTACGATTTTATTATATGTATAGATATGACACTCAATTTATAATCACCTACCCTATTAATGTAAATCGTGAAATGCACATACTAAAAATATTACGAGTATATTAGTCTCGTAAAGCTTGTATAACTTTTTTAAAAAATTTAACAAATATTCGCAGCTTTCGGTAAAAAAATCAATTCCGTTTAATCGAGAGCGGATAAAAAAGTAATAAGCACATGAGAATTGTAAACCCAAAAAGATATATCAAAAGTTGATAACAGTTATGGAATAATGAGATTTGTTGGTTTCCGAGTGATTGTCCAATGTTGAAGAAATTGGTGTCAATGTTCGCTGCGGTTGCAGTGTTCCGAAATGATGTGTTGAGCAATATCGCCACCAATGCCTCGTTCGTCGCTCGACCGGCCACCGACCCACTCACTGCACCGTGCCCTTCTTATCTCATCAAATCACATTACTTCAACCTAAACTGACTTGGCACAAATCGATTTTACAATATCATCTTTACATCGTGCCCAATTCTTGCTATAACAGCTAACTTTCCAACTCGAGCAGTTAAACAATTCCATACAACGTAATTCCATGATTAATCGTTAGTTATTGGTCTTAGCAATACATAAAAAACATGACATTTCTGCAACATTTCTGAGATATAATAGGTACGAAAGGTTTGGATGGAAACAAGAAACTGAATTTCTTATCTAATCTATAGATTATATTTCCGACGTCTTAAAGTAATAAAGACATCAAAACAACAAAATTCAATAATTAGGGCAAAGCCCTAATAAATTCTAAGCTTTAATATAAATATAAATGAGTAAAACATTATAAGCGAGTAATTTTACATGTGGAGTGTTTTGAATTGGACTACTGTTACTTTTGATACATTGCCGGTGTACGAAACGGTACACCAAATTAGGCCTGGGAAGTGGGTTCCAATTGTTTATGTTGAAACAAATTGTTCACTTCTTCCGAGGGTCGGTTTATTAAAGTAATCCGGTACAGTTACAGCGGGTGATACAGATTGCACATCATTTTGAAGACAATCATTAGTATGTTTTATGTTATTGTAGCATTTTTTGGTCGTAGCTTATTTTTCAATTGGTTAAATGCTAGTTGAGTAGCATAGTTGCGTTGAATTTTTTATTTGTTACTAAAGCATTAAAGTTTACCTACAAATTAACATATATTTGCTTTTTATCAAAACTTAATAATAAAATAATGGGACGAGGCCCTTTTATTTAGTTATGAATGAAGAATAAAAATGAATTAATCAAACTATACAACAATTTTTATTTATTTATTACTAGGTAAAGTATTAAAGTATACTTAAAGTACGTATGAAAATTGAACTGTGAATAGCTCTTAACGTCCGGAACATGCGGTATTTTAGCAAAGCAAATAAATAGATAGTGGCAAATGTACCGCACCCTCGCCTCCCCACACCAAAGGTGACTTGCGGAGAGCGTCTAGACGAAGGGATCCCCTAACAATACATCTGCACGTACTACGAGTATATGTAATTATATTTGTAAATAGAATTTTATCAAATGGGTCCCTTAAGATTGCAATCGGCTACTATTTAAAAAATTGTATACAAAATGTTTGCAGGCCCTATTAAAATTTAAGTATATTTGCAAAGTCAATGTTTACGTGCACTTTTGAATAATTAGTATTGAATGCAACCAGCTTACAAAAGATGTACAGAAACGACTTCCCCCATGCGAGTTGTAGTGTCGTAGCGAGAGGTTGTTGAAAAATGCGTGAAGATTGTGCTGTTGTTAATGAGAGGTTATGTTGCTTATGTTGCGTTCTGAATTGTGTGTTGCACTGTACCCGAGTGGATGAGCGTGTGTTTGTGCGAAACGGGATGAACGTGTTCCCACGGTAACGCGTCACTTATACCGACCGACTCAACGGAGTTACAAATAATTCGCTCCGCAGTAATTGACTCTCTCTCCCTACTCTCTCTGTCGTAAATATGAATTGGCGGCGTGAATGTATAGACTTCGTACACGATGAGGTAACGTAAACGTATTCATATAGGCACTCTTATTATGGCTGATAAGGAGATGTAATTCGATTGTTCATTTGCAGTGACCAATCTTAGAAACTACAAAATTGATTTTGAAACTAACAGCTAATCATTATGCCCACAATAGATACATTTCTCCTTGAAAATTATAGATTACTGGCTGTTTCACGCGACTTCGTCCGCGTAACTTTATAAAATATAGCCTTGTTACTCGCTGATAAGCTTTCTATACCTAGGTGAGAGTTTTTAAATTTTTGTGTTTATTCATTACAAACTAAAATACAAAAATACAAATATTTTCTCGTTATAATATTAGTAGAGATAGATTCTATTCTCTAAAGATGTTTTTGGAATTTGAGAAGTTATAATTGAAGTTCAAAGAAAGAAAAAGTTACCTTATAATGGATTTTATTTAAAAAAATGCAGCCAAAACAGCTAAATGGAATTGGATAAAATACAGCAATCAAGTAAAATATACCCCGGGGCAACTTATCGAATGTTTCTTACCCCCTAATTAATTGTGAATTCTGCATGCAGACGAATTTTAATTACATTTTCAACCTGGTGAGGGCTACTCTCGGCATAATTCTTGATTCGTTTTTTAATATTTAACTAAATTTGTGTTTTTGTATTATATAAATTCAAATGTATTAGTATTTAAAATATATTTAAAAACAACTTAAAGGCAGAATAATAACATACTCGTACAAAATACTAATTATTGAAATTAATGCATTATATATAATGAGTGCGTAAGAACTTTTTTAAATATTAAAGTATTGCCACCATTTCGATATAAAAATTTTATGTAAATATGAAAATAATGTTAGTGAAAACTAAATATTTGTTATGCAACAAGTATACTATGATAATCTATTTATTTAATAAAAATCAATAGAATATATTATTTGAATTATTATCTTATCATTAAAAGTACATAAATACTTGTGCAGTTGTCTCTAAATAAGATTTACAAATTTTTTACAACATGGACATTTAGTTGGTAATGTTGAGGTTAGACCTGACCTGTTTTGGAAGAAATATAAATATTTCCGTGACTTAATATTTCATTGTAAATAATTTTCGTCAACGCACAAAAGCACAATGAATGAATAGTTGAAGTTCTATTCAATCACAACTTGTAACACAAAGTTAGAGCTTCCGCGTTCCGCGGCCACCTTATGGCCTTATTGTACTTACGAGTATATTCAAACATACTTGCGGTTTAATGAATGAAACCATCAAAGAAATACAACAATATACATTTCTGTTTTCAATTTAAACACTACTTTATTTTATTTCGCCAAATATTTTTTGCATTATAGGCATTGTATTATACAGAACACTAACTGACGCACGCGACTTCGTCCGCGTAACTTTATAAAATATATCCTATCTTTTAAGTTGTACCAAATTACATATAGTTGCATAGTTTGATCAAAATCGGTTCAGTAATTTAGGAGTTCACCGCGGAGCGGAACATGTGAGTTTTTGAGTTTAGACGCGGAGGACTTTGTTTTATAATATGTAAGGATAAAAATATTTAATTTCGAATTTAGAATTTTTATATTAAAAAGTAGTAGAGGAGCTGATGGTCCATTTGATGATTTAAATACAAATGGCGCGGTTTATTATTTATGATGGTATATGTATATAAGCTTATAGACATTTGAAGAAGACATAAGTTAAAGTTAAACCTTACCTATCGACTAAAAAAACACAAACTTATTAAATTCTGACAATGTTATCTTTACGTTAAAAGATAGTAGACAAGCTGATTATCCTTTTGATTGTGTAGATACCAGAGCGCGATTGATTATTTATGATAGGATATAAAGGGTTACAGACAGCTAAATATTTGAGATAAAGCTTAAGATTAAGTTTAACCTAAACAAACCTAAATCATTAAACATTAGTAATATTTTGAATGCTATATTGATGAAAACGCGAGTCAATTATGGAGAGATTCGTCGTTTATCAGTTACAAATTGAGTCTCGTTGGCAGTGTGTGTGAGGTGAGGGTGGCTCTGCTATCAGGGGGAGTGTAATTGATTCGATTGTGATTGTTCCAGACGGGAGGCGTCAGATGGATAGGTGGCGCGCGGCGGGGGCTCTGCTCGCGCTTGCCGCGTGCATTGCGTGCACCACTGCGGGTAAGTTCACAATCATTTGCGAATAAAACATACTTTCATTGACCATATCCATATATATGTACAGCCACAGTTGATTCCATTATAAATCGGTTCTACTATTTATTTTAATTTTGACATTTGTAAGCTTAATAAATTACGAATTTTTGATTGTTATACTTAATTGTTGCGGGCGACGTAATAGTGACACTGTGTGGATCATCTAACGCACAGGTCTGCACGTGCTTCGATATAGAATACTTATATTTTGAAAAAAATATATACCTATATACAAGTATAAGTAATAGTGATAATTATTTTAAATAAAATACGTCCATATGAACGTATATTTAAAAAATATAGTTATCGTAAAATAAGTATAAAATATAAGGCACGAGTATGGTTATGGTCATTAAACAATACAAAACGGTGTGTTAAATCGATTATAATAAGGAATCGATTCGGTAATGTTCATTAACTCGAGCTGTCAAAAGTAAAATAAATGCTTTTACCTAAGATAAAATAAGAACTAAAGATGTGAACGACAGAGTGAAGCCGTGTACATACATGATTACACGCACACAAATGCAACCAAACTACACCTCGCCTTGTTAAAATATTTACTATTTAAAATGATAATTATAAATTGTTTAAACAAGATATTTATTTAAATATATCCATAAAATAATAAATGTCAATTGCGTATGACCCTACCCTCTAAGGTACAAATCCTACGTGTATTGTCTAAAACCCACTTAGTAGGTATCTATACTACACCAAATATTTCACGTTGTGCAGAACTAGTATCTACCGTTGCATCGTCTCGTGACCCGGAATACATAGTACTCGTGAGAAGATGTCCGTGAGCGATACTCTCCGCCACCGCTTACGCGCACGCTTCCGCGTCTGATTCCGCTCTCCCGTCCGACACAGACCTCGTTCCCAACCAAATATTGACTTGTATTGACTCACTTTTAGTGAAAAGTGCATCTCATTAAACTGGTTTAAAGGATGTTGACCTTAAAATTATGAATATACATTAAGTTTAATGCACTATTTGTTTATACAAATTTCGTCTGTGCGGTACAGTATATTATGCAAATATGTTTTTACTTATGACACTGATTCGGGGTTATCAGTTAACCTTAAGTGTTCCACACATATCTTAGCTTAATGCGACGCCGGCCGACGGGATATGAATAATTGTAGTCCTGTACTTTAAAACTACCAGCAACTTGCGAGATCTTACCTGGTTTCTGTGGGATTGTAACTCCGACCCTGTAAATACCTAGTTTGAATCTTGCGGTTCTTAATACGTAATATTATCAGAAATAGTGACCCGTGGGAGTCCGGTGGATATGTGTCGAAGCCTTTAGTGAGAGGTGGTCGAGCCTCAGCATGCACACCCCGCCGCCGCCGGTCGTATAACTGTAAAGGCGTATGCGTATGTTTCGCAGCGTATGTTATTAGATGAGCTATTTTGGTCCGTGGTCAGTGCAGATTTAGTATCCATGGCACGGTTACTTCAAAGAATTCTATTAAATTTATGTTACATAGGAAGTATATTTAAATGCGGCCTACAATGTTTAGGTCTACCCGTGTGAACATGATCACGCATGGCGACCACGCTGACATTCATTCATTGAAGCAACGATCCATATTAATGTATTGCGAATTTTAAATTCACGCTGCCTCCTCATTTCGATTGCCTCGGCCCATGTTTCTAAGCGCACGATTCTGCATTGAGTGGTTTTTTGTTCGTGCAAACCCATTTACAACGTCACACTTAAGCATAAATGCTATTCTTTATCATGAGAATCGGAGACGCTACGTCACGATGTCGCGCATTGGAATTTTTATTACATATTAGAATGCGAATGAATACACTATGTTTCTCACTAACGCTTGTCTCCCGAACTGGCTGGTCAAATCACACTCGCATAGAGAATTATACGCTATTATATTCCGCTCAGGTTCAGAATGTCCATATTATTAAAATGTCCATTTTATCAAAATGGCTTTACTCTCCCGTATAGTGGTTTAAACACGCACTTGAAATATGATACTTAAAAGTGGTTCAATGGGTATTATCATAATAAGAAATCAAGCATCATTGATAATAATTATTTTAACTAATTTCAGCAGAATATTTTACTTTGAGAAACTAGACATTTTAGGACAATAGACATTCTGAGACTAGACATTTTGATAAATTGAGCATTTTGGGCCTGTAAACAATCTGAGACACTGGACACTTTGGGACGGTAGACCTACTGAGACACTAGACACTTAACATTCTAAGACTAGACTTCTCTAATAGACTTGTCCTTTTGGAACACTAGACGTCCTGACACTTTGGACATTCTGAACCTGCGCCTTCGATTCGAGGAAGTGAGAGATGTCATTAAAATTCATTTTACTTAAATACTTTTGTTTTTATCTCTCGATACCGTTAACGTATTTGGATTTTATGATCGATATTAAGTCGTGGGAGTAGAAACGGAATTAGAATTAGAAACAAGAGTGGCAAAAACTGGAAGTTGACGACATTCCTGACGACCGTTAGGTGGACGATTCACTGTCAGCACTGTTGTCGTTGACGCGCTCCGAAACTATAACTACGGCCGCGCTTGATAACGGACATCCATTAAGGACTTTATACGTCTCCGAAGATTAAATAATAATATTGTCGCTCATAAAACGAAGTCTCCGTGTTTATTTTATAGGTCAATGTATACTTTTTATTATAAACTTTTGTTATTATCGTTACTTGGCATTTATTAGGTAAAATTCGTAATTTTTCTTTATTGGGTTTACAAAACATCAAACAATCTTACCTTATAAAAATAACAATTAATTTAAAAAAAATACAATGATTGCAACACAACATGTAGGTAAACACATCATAACAAAACAATGTGACATAAGATATAACTAATTGTATGGATGTCCATACTAATATTATAAATGTGAAAGTAACTGTCTGTGTGTCTGTTACATTTTCAAACCCTTACTACTCAACAATGTGATGACAATGTGTATGAAATTTTACATACACATTGTCAGGAATACAGAAAAGAACATAGAGTAGTTACCTTACATCCAGAAAAAAAAGTACTGTTCCCACCTTGCGTAACTCAGTGGGCAATACAGGTTCAGGCGTGATAAGGCTCATATATTTTTTCGTCAGGCGTTATAAATAACAAATAATTAAGAATGTTATAATTATATTATAATAATATTATATTATATAATTATAAATATTGATTTAAGATAAGTTTAATTATAAAATTCATAAAAATTACCTAAAAATCGTAGAATATTGTGTGATTTCAAAATAACGATTTTCTTAAGCTCTGATGGTCAGGTGGATTGCCAGACCCAAAAACTTTTTTATATCTTTCTACATTTGTTAGAAGTAAACCTCCGAAACGGAATTGAACAGATTTTGAAGATGTATTTTCCTAGAGGCAATAGTTGTTTACAAGTAATTAATAGATATCGCGAGCGAAGGCTAAAGTAAACAATAAAATTTATAACAAGCAAAATATTATATATCTGTTACATATTATATCAGTTTTTTGAAAAATTGTCTGTCCGCCGAGTAAACGGTAAATACGTACGTCAACTACAAATAATATTGTATAAGTAAAAGTAGCTTAGATCGTTGTTATGTCAACTTAAGCGAGCCTTTTGTTGTAATATTCAATCATAAAATGCATGTTGCGACGTTAACGGCAGACCCCGTTAAAATAATTACTGCTTTGTCGTCTACCGTTCGACATCATTCATGAGTACGAGGTGCCTTTGTAATACAATAGATAGGCTATTTATAAACTTATCTAACTTACTGATCAACAACACTATATAAGAAACTAACTCCTTCCCGCGACTTCGTTTGCGCCCCTTTTTCTTAAGTGTTTTTATTCTTATGTCAAGCTTTGACTTTTTTTTATTTTAACATATGACCCTATTTTTTGGGTGAAAGCGTAACAAACAAACTTTCGCATATATAATTTTAATTAGGCTATTCAATAAAGTATTTCAATTTATTCAATATACTTTCTTAGAAACATTGAGCTATATACTTCAATGAAGTTTTATTTTACTATTCAATAAAATAACGAATTTATTAGTGACTAGACTAGCTGTGGCACGCGACTTTATTTTAGCCTATGTTACTCGCTGATAATATAGTTTAAAGAATTTTTTAAATCGGCCAAGTAGTTTTTGGCCTAGTAGGTCCACAGTTTATTCATTATAAACATACAAAAATACAAATATTCTTTCTTTATAATATTAATATAGATATCGTTATACAGATTATTAGAGCTTTAAATATAGTTCTTTTACTATCCACTTTATCATCCCCACATGAATATATAACAGGCATCGTAAAAATATAGTCATAACACAAAATATTTTTAGGGTACATTAACACTTTTCCGATAATTGCCATAACATGTCCCCTTTTTTTTCCAGCACCATACGCTAGCAACCAAACTTCGCTCGATTTATACGATGGTAAGTTATACTTTATTTATACATAAATAAGAGTGAATACGAGATTTAATAAATAGTATATCAGCTACTGTGAAGTGTTTTGACGTGAATTGAATACGTCTATAAATTTCCTTCCACAGTGGAAAAACAATTCAGAAAACTGATGATAACAAAATCGGGGGATACATTATAGATATGCTGTAGCTACCATATACAGCATATACCATATGTACATTACCATAATGTACATCCAAAATTTAATTACACCATTCAAAAGCTAAAGGATCATAGAATTTTTCTGTATATATGGTATATTCGAATTCGTTGGATATATGTATACCTACCCTACATATAATACGTTCAAAAAAAAATTACTTATGCTTATGCGAATGCTCATGCTTTGCGAGCTTTCGTAACATACACGTATTCAAGTAAATCACACGGCCGTGTACAAGACACAGCCACATCCCATTTTTTGTAATATTCGTTTGGTAGTATATAAAACTATAAACTTTAAAATAAAATATGTAAATATAATTATCCTTTCGTCAAACGTTCCCATGAAAAACCGATAACAATAATTGTATTGGTAAAATTAGTATAGTGGCAGGGCACACTGCGTTTCGCAGTCTTTTGGGCACCGCGTCTGGGAATAACAGCATGTGTGCTGATGTGTTTCGGTGAGAGAGTAAGGGATGCCAGAGTCCACTTTCCCTATCCATTTCTAATCCCTTATATTAATCTTACTGCGAACACCTGTGACGTTGCTTGTATGTAGACCTCAACATAAAAAATAACAAAGTTTTAGCTAAATAAGTGTTCTCATTTTAATTTTATTTAAATTTTTTCAGGCCCATCCGACGGTTGTTATTACAATTTCCAACACTACGGCGAAGGTGACCGTATAATGACCAACGAACCATGTTTGAACTGCACCTGTCACAATCGAATGTTGATGTGTTACCTAAGGGTATGTCCGTTCACCAAGCCCATCGGCCAGGATTGCACCGTTGAGAAGAGAGCGGACCAGTGCTGTCCTATCGTCACATGCCCAGATGGTAAGTACTTGTCTTTCTTAACAACTAAAACTAAATTTTAATTTAAAATTTCACTCCTCTTTAACTAGTACAATATCTACCTTCAGTTTATCAAAAGAGTTCGTCAACACTTAATAATTTTATACTTTTCACTTAAATAGAAGCAAAACAGTTACAGTTCCAATATCGAACATTTGGAATAATAGAGCGAGCCATATGACTCACTATGGTCCACATCCAAACGAAAGCTGTTATTCCCAGTTTGAGTGATGCGTGACCGGCTAAATTAAACTAAAACTCGCTTTATAAGAACAATGCGCGAATAATGAATCACATATCTTCCTTTTTACTTCTATCTACGATTTTGTAGAAGCAAATTTTGACAACAAAATATTTAAATTTGAGCACAGTAATTTTAAAAATAAGAAGATGCTGTGAATATATGATATGAACCATAATATAAAATAAATTTTAAAAAAAATGTATGATTTTCCGACAAGAGACCACATAGATGCTCTTAATTAAAAGCTGTAAATTTTTTCAGTCAAATAAAAATAATCTAATGAGTTATTGAAGAATTAAAAAAAATAATTAACACCTATTCATTCCTGCGTAGGTTAGCGTCGTATACTTACATCTTAAAATAAATCTACACAAAGAGCGAAAACATGTTGTGCTAGCATTACTGCCTATTACATCTCACTTAAATACTATAAATATCGTTTAAGTATTAAAACGAAGTGTCTATTTTACTTCATCAGAACTTGTGTTAAAAATACAGAATGTAATTGAAGTTAAAATTGAATGAAAGCCTGCAACGAAAAGTTAGCAAAGAACTCTTTGCTAATCAAGCTTTCGTAGGCGCGCTCGTAGACAGCTATTTGTATAATGTAGACTGGTAATTCGTAGCACTTGTAGCGCCGTAGCTGCGTAGAGCCAAACTATTTTAACTGTGACGTCTTTCTTTTGTTCATTTCTCGTCTTTTTAACCATATTATTACTTTAATGTGTTTAATTAATTCAATATTATTATTAATTTTTGGTCGGGGAATAAGATGTTGTCTATAGTCTCCAGTTAAATGTACTAAATATTAATATTATTTTATTATTACTAAATAAAGTAAAAAAAGTAACTTTCGGCGTTCATTTGCTTATCAACAATAATTAATTTTATAAATTTAATTAAATTAGTATGTTAATTAACCTTAAAATTTTTAAAGGTTGCCGTAAATAACTTTAAGATCACAGTGCTTATCGATAGATTAAGTGTAGTTGTCTATTAGAAATGTAATGTCTTGTACTTTTAATACTTCATAACTTAAATATCTGTGAAACCCTGTGATCTGTGAACCAAATTACACGATATTTTCCCAGTAAAATCTATAATTTCTTCTTACATAATTGTACAAGTTTAAGTACAAGCTCCGTTAAAAAGAAAATAATAAAAAAAAAGAAAATAATAATACATTACTCAAATACTGATTGGTCTCCTTTATAAAATTTATTTTAAAATTAATGCAACAATATCTTTACAGTTCCAGTTGACCTGCTCACCTCGACATCTACCTCATCTCCGGCTGAATATGGATCAACTGGATTGGGAAAACTGGACAGATACGGTTGCAGTATAAACGGGAAATATTTCCCGGAGGGCTCCAAAGTGCCGCCGACACCGAACAAGCCTTGCGAACATTGTTACTGCATACGAAATATGACAACTTGCGTAATGCAAGAGTGCACACTGCATGTTGATGGATGCACGCCCATATATCACAAGGACGTGTGTTGTCCCGTCAGATATTCATGTGGTGAGTATTTCAACAGTTTTATTATCTCTAGCATTACCTAATTGCACTTTTCCAAATAAAATTGGTATATGAACATCCTAAATGTATTAAGTTCCAGTGGAAATGTTAAAATAACATGAACTAATTTGTTTATATTTAAAAAAAAATCTAAAATAACAGATGACCAAAAAATTCATTTACTTATATAGGAAAAGTTTTATCTTTCTGGTTTTTGTAAAAGGCGCTATTCAGTGCGCCGCGGACCGATTAGCGCATGAGTCCGTCGCGGTAGGATTCGTCGTTCAGTTCTGTGCGGACCGTGATTGAAAGTGGTACAGTCATGGATAAAAAATTACTTTGGTGGTTGCTGTCTATTTATTAAACAACGGAAAACATCACCATGGTGTTAGAAAATTTAATGTTCATCCAATCGTTGCGATAAGGCTTCTTAAAGGAGAATTTATAGATGTCCGCGCGCACGGAGGAGCGGTACTGTAACCATTTTGCCGTCCGTCGCGGATATCCGCGTTATTCATCCGCTTCGCACTGAATAGCGCCTATATATATATGTTCCAGGGCCCTCATAAAGAGGTTCAAAACATTACAAACAATAACACTTGTTGTATAATTATAATTAACACATAAACTGAAAATTTTAAAATTAAGACTAGATTTTTTTCTTTAGATTTTCATGTCTTGGATAACCAAATTTATATTTTCATTGTATTTACAGATCACCCAGAAGACGAAATACCGCTATTAGATGATATGACCACGACGGTACGACCAACGCCAGGATTCTTGTTGACAACCACAACCTTGTCACCTGTCACGCAGATGACGCAGGATTGTGTTCATGATGATCAGGTGTTCCCTGACGGCGCTTTAATAAAAACAGAAAAGGCTTGCGAGCATTGCTATTGCATGAAAGGCGACATCGTTTGTGTAGTACAAGAATGTGGAACACCCATGGAAAATGAAGGCAAAAACTGCACTTCAATGCCACCGCGCGAAGGACAGTGCTGTCCTGATACTTATATTTGTGAGGGAGACGAATCACCGACTGATCTTACTACGCCCGAGTATGAAGTTACAACGCATTTGCCAACAAGACGAGTTGAAGGAAGCGGTTACAGAGATATTCCTGAAGAATCATATACTGAAGTACCAACATCGGAACCTGAATTCGAAGGAAGTGGAGAAGTACAAATGACATTAGAACCAGTAGGACCCACAGATATTCCGGACAAGAAGACATCTAGCTTGTATGATAGTACTTTAATGACTACGGATGAATTACTTCAAATTTCAACAACTACTAAGCCCGTTGTGTCAGAGGAACCGGAGAAACAAACCACAGAAATCGATGAGGGTCAGAACACCGTACCAAGCGGATTTGAAGAAAGTTCTGAAGCGTCTGTGGTTGCCAAAACCACAGCTAGCATTCAAGAGGATTTCACTGAACCACCTGTTTCTAGTGAAGAAAAACAAACTCTTTCACCTGAATCTCAAGTGACTTCATTGCCAGTTAGTGAGGAGAAACAAACGGTATCGCCCGAAGTTAGTGTGACATCTGCGCCAGATAGCGAAGAAAAACATACGCTTTCACCTGAAGACCGAGTGACATCGCTAGATAGTGCCGAGAGACAAACTGTATCACCCGACATCGATGTCACGCTATTACCAGAAAGTGACGTAAAACCAACTTCACCTGAAGTCAGCGCATCATTGCCAGATAGTGACGAGAAACAAACTATTACACCTGATGTTAGTGTCACTTTACAGCCAGATTTTGAGGAGAAACAAACCGTTTCACCAGATGTCAGTGTAACATCTAAACCAGATAGTGAAGAGAAACAAACAGTCTCACCCGATGTCGGAGTAACACCACTAACAGATAGTGAAGAGAAACAAACCGTTTTACCAGATGTCAGTGTGACATCTGTACCAGATAGCGAAGAGAAACAAACAGTTCCAACTGATGTTAGAGTAACGCCATCAACAGATAGTGAGAAGAAACAAACCGTTTCACTAGATGTCAGTACGACATCTGTGCCAGATAGCGAAGAAAAACAAACAGTCTCGTCCGATGTCAGAGTAACGCCACTAACAGATATTGAGGAGAAACAAACCGTTTCACCAGATGTCAGTGTGACATCTAAACCAGATAGCGAAGAGAAACTAACAGTCTCACCAGATGTCAGCATAACACCATTACCAGATAGTGAAGAGCAACAAACAGTCTCACCAGATGTTAGCATAACATCTGTGACAGATAGCGAAGAGAAACAAACAACCTTACCCGATGTCAGAGTAACGCCACTAGCAGATAGCGAAGAAGAACAAACCGTTTCACCAGATATCACTATGACATCTGTGATAGATAGCGTACAGAAACAAACAGTCTCACCCGTTGTTAGCGTAACGTTACTACCAGATAGTGAAGAGCAACAAACCGTTTCACCAGAAGTCATGCTGACATCTGTGCCAGGTAGCGAAGAGAAACAAACAGTCTCACCCGATGGCAGAGTAACACCACTACCAGAAAGTGAAGAAGAACAAACAGTTTTACCAGATATCAATATCACATCTGTGCCAGATAGCGAAGAAAAACAAACGGTTTCACCTGATATTAGAGTAACAACATTACCAGAAAGTGAAGAAGAAAAAACAGTTTCACCTGATGGCGCTGTAACTTCATTAGTTAGTATCGACGAGAAACAAACATTGTCACCTGACGTCAGTGTTACATCATTGCCCGAAAGTAGTGAGAAACAAACAGTAGCACCTGATGTCACTGAAACGTCATTGCTAGATAGTGATCAAAAACAAACAACCTTCCCTGTTGATCTTGTCACTTCAATGCAAGATACTAAAGAGAAACCTACCGCCTCACCTGATCTTAGTGTTACTTCGTTGCCTGATAGTGGTGAAAAGCGAACAGTATCACCAGACTTGTCTGAAACTTCAGTGACAGATAGTGAAGAGAAACCTACCGCCTCAACTGATCTCAGTGTTGATGAGAAACAAACAGTTGCACCTGACATCACAATTACATCGCTGTCAGATGGTGAAGATAAACTAACAGCCTCGCCTGATGTCAGCGTAACATCTTTACCAGGCAGTGAAGAAAAAGAAACAATCTCGCCTGAGGCCAGTGTAACTTCATCTTCAGATGTTGGTGAGAGACAAACAATTTCACCTGATATCAGTGAAACATCATTGCCAAGTGCTGAAGAGGTAACTGAAATTCTTGGTACTTCGTTGCCAGATAGTTCTATTTCAAGAGAATATGAGTCCACAATAACGACTGAACCTTTACCTAAATTGGAAGAAGTCACTGATGTATTAAAAGAAACATCTACACAGAAATATGATGAAAAAGTTACCTCGGGATACATAGATCTTACTACTACAGAATCAGCTTTCCCGTCTATTGAACAAGAAGCAAAATCAACCACTGTTCAATTACCTGACTTTACTAATAGAATTGAAGAAACTGATAAACCAGAAAAGCCTGATGAACATACTGAAATACCTACGAAAATGTCTTCGCCTTATGAAAAAGAAGCGTCCCTCACTACATCAGCAATCGAAGAAGAAACAGTGCCCTCATCTACAACACCTGGTAAACTTGAGGCATTTGAGACAACAACTCTTAAAGATGTTGGAAGCGGAAGAATTCCTGGGGAAGGCGACTGTCTTTTGGATGGTATTACGTACAGAAATAACAGTGAAGTGGCTAGTTACAATAAATGCTACTCTAGTTGTAAATGTGTCAGCAGCATTATTAAATGTGATCCAATCATTTGTAGTCCACCGCCTGAAGATACAGGAATGGATAACTGTATGCAAGTATATGATACAGAAGATTCTTGCTGCCCAACTTATGTGTGTGATGATGGCCGACGAACTATTCCTCCTGAATCTCATAGTCATGTTTCTGGAACAGAAAGTCCTATACCCACGCAAAAAGTCGAATGCAGTGGAGATGAGTGCCATTTGGACACAGAAAAGAAACCAGAAACAAGTGAATGCGGACCTGAAGGATGTGGAGCAATCCAAACATCAGCAGCCGATTGTACCGATGGTAAATGCCAAGAAGTTCCCACAAAAGAAACGCCTTGCACTAAAGAATCCGGTTGTGAATTATCCCATTCAAGACCTTGTGAAGGCGAAAACTGTGTTGTACCTTCTGTGGAATCTAAACCTTTCGCGGAGGAACCTCCTTGTGCTAATGAAGAAGAGTGTAAAAAGGTTGAAGCGCCGGCTATTGAGAGTGTTACTTGTGAAAGTGGAGCTTGTGAAACAGCTCAACCAGAAAGCAAACCTACTGAGTCTGATACAACGACTTGCGAGGGTGAAAAATGTGAAGCTGCAGATAAAACAACTCCAACAGAAGTTTTACCACAACCTTGTGAAAATAATGAAAGTTGTAAAGAAACTAAAATTCCAGAACACGGTACACCTCTTTGTGAAAATGACGACTGCAAATTTATTCCACCTAAAGAGGATTCGTCACCTAAACCAATTACAGAGCCATGTAAGGGCGACGAATGTGAAACCGACATTAAAGTCATTCCAACAGGAACTCCACTTTGTGATAAAGATGGTAACTGTAAAGAACCAGATCTCGTTGAACCTGGTAAAATTTCTTGTGAAGGTGAAGACTGTAAGGCAGCTTCAGACGTACCCTCTACTATCGGGGGTACTTCTGAAGTCCCTGAAACCGATACTGGAACTGTTCCTAGTGATCATTTACCTAAAGAGTGCAAAAACGAAAATGATTGCAAACAAATTCAAGGTGAACCTACTGGATGCTTTGGCGAAAATTGTGAAGGCGAAATTAGCACACGTGGTCCTGAAACTGGAGATTGTGTTGGCGATGACTGTAAACCAAAAGACTGCACAAGTCCGGAATGTTTACAGCAAACATTACCTTCCGACAAAGAAACAACTGATGCTAACGTGCACACTGAATCACCAACTAGTTACGAAACAACGCATCACTTGGTAGAAGCAAGTGAAGGAACGCTAGATGGCTCCATTTCCAAACCAACAGAAACATCATATACTCCACAGGAAGAATTACACCCAGAATCGCCGGATCAAGATAAACCGATTGTTACTCCTGATACAGATACAATAAAAGAATCAGAAACAGATACTCCTGAGTTGGCAGAAATTAGCACAGTATCTCCGCAATTTACTCAAACGTCCGACAAAGGAACTGAACCACAAATATCTTTAACAGAATCTGAACATTCTACAGAAATTCCAGAAATGGAAACCACTTTAGGCCAAACACAAAAAGATACTACAGTACCATTAGAAGCCATTGAACCTGAACAGAAGAAACCTGCTCTTGACGATTTATACACTACAAGATTCCCAGTTACAGAAGAGAGCACAAGAATATCCGAATTTTCAGCGTCTGAATTAGACGTTACAGAAAGAAGTTCTACGCCATCTGAAATTTATGATGAGAAAGCTACCAAACTAGAAGAACTACCACATGTTACAAGTTCAAAGGAATATACTACCGAGAGTTCTGTTGTTTCAGAGTCACATGAAACAACGAAAGCGACAACCTTGTCCTCTACTGATTTACAAGAAATAAGTACAAAAATACCAGAAATAATTAAAGACCAGGAAGAATCATCCACTGCTACACAACAAATCTATGATGTTACTAAACCTCCGAGCACTGAAAAACAACAAGAAATAACAAGATATGTCCCTGAAGATGTTACAGAGGCCAAATTAGATGGTACTAAAATATCTGATTTTGAACAGCCTTCATTTGAAGACATAAGTACAAAGGTTCCTGAAAGAGAATCGGAAATAATAGAAGATCATACCCAGTATGCAGAAAAACCAGAGGTCACCGAGAGTTCTGTTGATGAAACTACTAAATATATACAAATGTCAGAAGAACCTGTCACAGACAGCCAAGATATTACTATTTCTACAGTTGAGTACAGTACTGACTTACCAAAACAAGAGGTTGACAAAGAAACTGAATTACCCGATACTCATGTGAAACCGCTTGAAGAGAAAACACCAAGTCCTGTTGAATATGAGACTAAGTTGCCTGAATCACCCTTAACAGACAAACCACTAACAATTTTACCAGATCTAGATGCCCCTACAACTGAAATTCTCATCCAACGTACAACAGAGCCATCATTAGAAAAGCTAAGTACTAAAGTAACCGATGATTATGACATAGAAAGTACCAAGCCTTCACATGTTGAAATACCGGTGGAAACTACTACAATGAAAGAAGATCACGTAACGAAACAAGAAGTTTCAGAGGAACAAACTCTCCAAACTGTATTACCTGAAGTTCCTGAACAAGAAAGCACAGTATCATCAGCAATTTTGGAGGGTGTAAGTACTTCAAGACCAGAAATTTTAGAAACAGAGTCGCCATCATCACAAAAACCAGAATACGAATTAACAACAGTGCAGAAGCCTGAATTGCCAGAAGTTGTAATGACAGAAGTACCAGAACATGAAGTGCACACAACTACCTTGTTTGCTACCGAAGAAATTAAAGAAACACAAGATTTCGATACAACAGAAACCTCTGTTTCTGAAGAGATGATAACAGAAAAAGTTGAAAAAGCTACGGAACTTCCTAGCAGAAGACACGAAGAAACAAGTACAGTTAGTCTAGAATACGAACTTAGTACTAAGGAACCAACAAGTACACATATTGAATCTGCGACAGAATCTGACAAATCCGGTACAAAAGCTGACACATTTACTGAAACCGGAATTTCCGAACCGTATATTCCAGTTCACGACGATAAAATAACTACCGAGCCTTCAATGATCTTTACTGAAGGAGAATTAGCCATTACAGAACACCCAGCAACTGTATCAGTTGCCCAAGAATCTTCAAGTTCAGAAGAATATGGCCACGTAACCAAAGATATTGAAGAAGGAACGGAGTCGTCTTTACCAATTTCCACAGAAAAACAAATACCAGCTATAACAGAATCACCTGAAATAATGCCAGATAAATCTGAAAGTGAAGCTCCAGTTGGTCAAATAAAAGAAACGGAGAAAGTAAGACCTGAACAGGCGACAGAATCATTAGATATAATTACTAGGGAAGAAATCCACACTGAATCACCTCAAACTATTGCGACTGAAACTATACCCAAACCATCAAAGAGACCAGAAGATAATATTATCAATCAAGAAGAAGTAACGAAAATCCCCGAAACTCTTGCCACGCAAAAAGAACACGACGAAGAATTTACACAGCATTACATAACCAAAGAACCAGAAATTTACACAGAAGCTCCCGAATCCCAAGTGACCTTGCAAAAGGATACCGCAAAAACTGAAAAACTCGATGAACACGAGCTACCTTCTACAGAGTCATATGCAGCCGAAACAAAGACACCTGAAATTATACCTATGGAAACATTACAACCATCAAAAGAACCTGAATCTGGAATGCAATCTGGAACTGAATCACCAGAATCTGAATTCACAGAATCACAGAAAACAGACGATACATTAACTGAAGAACCAGTTACTATAAAAGAGGTTGAAATGGGACCACCAGAAATACAACAACCTTCTACAGGATCTCCACTTTCTCCTGAAGGAGACAAAGAAACGGCTTCTGACTTCCCGGTTACAGAAGCCAAGATACCAACTGAAAGTGATGTTACTAAGGGTCAAAGTGAACTAGTTACGGAAAAAATTGTAGATCAACATACTATAGACGAAGAACAAGAAACTGAGCAACCTGCTACTCACAAGGCAACAGAAAAGATAGATATTCCAACTGTAACTGAGACTTACGAAATTACAACTAAATTAACTGAAGAGCAACCCCTTCCAACGGATTCGTCTATAGAAGTTTCTACTAAGTTGGCCGAAGAACCAGAGACTGAGCAAGAAACTAAATTACCAGAAGTTTCATCTAAATCACCAGAGATTACCACTTCGGAACCTCAATATAAGTATTCAGAGACTACACCTTATTTAGTAGAATTAGAAGAACATACGCATAAAGTAGAAATAGCTTCTACAGTATTCGATACAGAAGTCACAACAAAACTGCAAGAAACCGACGACACAATGCCTTTACTTGAGGTATCAGATGTTACTACTGAAAAACATGTAAGTGAAAAAGAGCAAAAACCGGAAGTACCTAAAGATGATCAAGAAAAACCATCTGTAGGTGAAGATAAACTATTCACAACTACCGAGGGGCCTCATGAATCATATACTACTATAAGTGCTGAGGGAGAACAAGAACCTCAAAGAACTGGAACACCTTTAGTTACAGAATCAACAACATTACCTGCTTCAGATATACAAGAAGAAAGCAAAGTCCCAACAGATATTCCTAAGGAAAGCGAGGATAAAGAAATTACTTCTCCTACTTCAGAACCATTTGACAAAGATCTATTATCTACCATCAGTTCTGTACCCGAGACGGCAGAATCAGCAACACCGGGTATTGACATTCCAGTACAACCTGAAAAAGAATTTACGCCAAGTACTCAACCACCAACGGTATCAGAGGAAGAAGAACCAGCTGCCACATCCAAAACTCCTTCTAAATCGGATTCTACACCTCCTTCACCATATGATAAGTTTACAAAACCAGAAGCAAAACCGACTGAAGCATACCCACCTCCAGAACAAGCCTCAGAAGTGCCTAAACCACCGCAGCCAGTGGATGAAATACCATCACCGGAAGACGAAGGTCATTTCCCTCCTTCAGGAACTGGATACGGCCATGAACCAGATTATATGGAAGAGGACCAAGCCTTCGGACCAGGAACCTGTCGTTACGGTGGCAAAGTATATGTATCTGCACAGCAAATACCCAGAGATGATCCTTGTGACTTCTGCTTCTGTTTTAGAAGCGATATCATTTGTTTACAACAAAGCTGTCCCCCACCAATACACGGATGTCACGAAGAACCAATACAAGGGTTCTGCTGTCCTCGTTACGAATGTCCTGTGTCCATGGCTACCACACTCAATGTCACCACAACAACCACTACTACGACTACCACATTACCGCCACACTTCTTGCCACATGCCTACAAGGGTATGGCGCAACGGCGGGGTTGCCAAATAAAAGGACACACGTACAAGGTTGGAGAAGTCGTGCGCGCTTCTTCTGGACCATGTTTACATTGCACGTAAGTATCTTTATATTTTTTAAATCTCAGTTAAGTCGATACCTAGATTAAAATTCTGGAGTCAGGAACGAAATTTTCCTAAATGGAATTCAAACTCCTTTAGGCAGTATTAAGACATTAAGATATTTAACGTTAAGTATACTATGTATAATTAAAATGGAAACTATTATAAGGAATTAAAGTGGATAGATTGAAATGCAATGTTAACTCTGCAAAAACACTAAAGTTTAATCAAAAAAAGACATTCGGTTTAGGAAATTTAACAACAGAGCGCTTATGCATAGATACTCAAAAACTTCGTTTTCGTATTACATTCTTTCTTGCTGGTCTAAACATAATTCGCTAATTTTTTGAACATTTTCATGTGTATCTAGATTTTACACATTTAAATAATTAATTCATATTCTACTTCAGATGTGGAGGAGACGGTCAAATGAAATGTGATCCAAAAGTGTGCACTCCAGAACCTATGCTGAGGCAAATGATAGCCGCCGCCGTCTCTTCGAAACGACGAAGGTGAAACAACTACGAGAACTCGCCAGATACATATTAGATGACGTCACAAGGACATACATACGCTTGTGTGATAACGGATAAGCATTTTTCCATCTAATTAATGAGTGCACAAGAAAATAAAATGCTCAAAAACATCATGATAGATTACCTAGGTATATTATTTTTACGTGTCATAATTTTATTTCACTTTTCATAAAGTGTCGTGGTACGTACAACTCATTTAAACAATCGTGACTGTGATTAAATTAAATTGACTAAATCTGTTTTCGTTAAATGATTTCGAGTCGTCATTATTAATAGTGTAATTTATGTTTTATTTAATTGTTTTCTTATCAGAAAAAAATCAGTGCCAAACGTTTAGACACTAAGTTGTAAACGTCTATGACTTTATGATTATATTGTGAATATTAATCGACACAAGATGTAAGTATACTGACCAAAGCGAAGCTGTTGTCAAGTATAAAAATATGTACTGAAGCCTATTTTAAAAGGATCGAGCTTCGTGGGTCGTAGATCGCCGAAATCTTGACCATTTTTTACATTTTTAAACTTATGTTTTACCAATATAAGTTTAGTCAATATAACTCGACTTTGTTTTTACTCGATGTTACTTTCGACGTGTTCGATCTAGTATCGATTAATTATGAAGTAACTATAAGAATCCCTGATGTTGTAAATGCCTTACTTAATTTGTAATAATTTATATATTTTAGGTGTATAGTACTTAAGCCATGATTCGAGACCAGTGACTATTATAGTTTAGAAATAGGTGAAAAGTGTCAATCGATGCGTTGCGAACGGCGACCGCCTCGGAAGGCGTTTTTCCCTTTCACGTTTTACAGAAAGTGACAAATTGAACTTCTTGTTTTCTCTAATGCGTGAAACACAAACTAGCACTTATTCGCTTAGTAATAAAGTCCAATATTGTAACCGCGTTTTGTGAGAAACTTTTACAATATAATAAAATAGTGGAAAACATACTGTATGTAGGACATTTTGTAACTTTTGATATGAAGTGCTGGTAGATATAAAAATGGAAGCAGACTAGGTCGATACGGAAGTCCAAACTGTTGCGGTCGTCTACGTTTCAAATGGTGCACAAGTAAAGGTGGCTGCATTAATTCGTATCGACCTTTCTCTGTACATAGATACTTGTAGATTGTAGGTATATTTCTTCTTATTTATTATTGGTTTGAATTCATGACGGTGATAAACTTTTTTGCTGTTTTAAACTACATTTCTGCAGATTTCATGTAAAATAATAATTATTTGAAATTTATTTTATCTTGTTTAACAATATTTTACCGAGTCTAGCTACAATATAGTTGTTTGCGCAATTGTGCGAGCAATTTTTAAATAAAATAATTTAAATGAAATTGTCTGTGATTTATTTCTAACCACCCTCAAAAGCTTTAAACCGACCACATCATTTGATCAAAGGTGTAACTGTACACTATAACAGTGGGAAAATACTTTTTCCTTAATATTCTTTCCTTAATTTTGTAATATAGCTCACCCTAAATATTCAATACCCACTGCCAAAATATTTTATATAATCAGTTAAACAGTAATGAAATCTATCAAACACATAAAAACAACTTTCATAAAGGTTTATAAGCTTTTAAATATCAATTTACGAGGCCATCTATGATTTTGTCCTTAAAATACTGTCGACTTTTCGTGAGATAATGGCGGCTACACTAAAGTTACATTTGTTTACAGACAGATGACGCCTCCTGTATCAAAGCGGTAAAACGAAGTAACCATTTAAGATATTAATTTCCATTGACTTATTAACAAAAATTGGTTTGTTTTTTTATAATTATAAAGAAAAACTTTATAAATTGTAATTAAACACATTTTATTATTTCATAGGTATTGATATGTTTAGCATTGTTACAATGTCAGGCGGCCATGTCATGTCCACATGTGAATCGCAAAGGGATTTTTTGATTATCGTTTTGTAATTATTATACAAAATATAATGTAAAACTACCTGCACAACCTACATATTCAAACAGTGTAAATACCTGTTCTTGAAGTTGCTCCTGCAACTCTCTTCAACTTTTCTACTTTTTGTTCAATAATCATAATATGGAAATGCCTTTTACATGAATTATTAATTTTTTTATATTAAAAAAAAAGTATAGATAGAATGGAATATATTTTTTTAACTGGCAGTTTTTTATGTTGTTACTAATTTAACGTTTTTAGCTACGATATCGTTTCATATGGTTATTTACTATTTAGGTTCAATTAATATCTATAAAAATAATAAGCATTATTTCTTATTTTCTATATATTATTTTTTTTATAATAACATTCCTAATGCGCATAATTCCGGGAATTAATATTTTTTACGCCGACGTGAGCTTAAGATCGTCACAATATTTCCATTGCAACCGACGCCGGTTAATGTAATATATATAATTGCATTATTCCTACAAGAAATATAAAGCAAAATATTCGTATTTCTTGAAACAAAAAGCAAAATGTCATCCAAATTGTTAGAGCCGTTCCTGAGATACGCGAAATTTATAAATTTATATAGAATCAATGCAAGAATTGTTGGTGCAAAGTTATTAGATACACTACATTAAGTATACCTATATGTGTTTCTGTTACAAAAATTTATGGTATGGGCTTAATATTTTGTAAAAAATGTAGTCTAACTTTTGTAAAAATAAAAGTCCTTGAAGAACCTACGTCTCTTTTCTGAACTAAACACTAAATATTTAACATTGCGGATCATTTAAATCTATTTTTGCTTCAACAATTAGAAAAACAAATTATAAAATTAAACTATATAAACTTAAAATTAAACTATAAATAAAAAAGTACAAAATAAACTATATGTTAATTTTTCTCATTTAGTAGAATTGTGAGGAGTGTGAAAAATTTCCACTTAACGGAAAAAGAAAAACAAAATAAAGTTCTAAACTCACATCTTCAAAAAGTAGGCATGTCCATACTTTCTTAACGTGCTATTTGTTACCTATGTAGAAATATGTACCCTCAATTTGAATAACGCCGTCTCGTTCCCACTTGGATCAATCTCCTTTTCCGTTTCACTCTATCCCATTACTTTTATATTGTTCGCTAACTTTCTTGTTTGTATAAGCAAATACACGTATTTGAAAGTTTGTATATTTGTAGGTTGTATTGTACAACCATAAGTACCTATGTATACAGTCTGAATTCAATTTAAAATTGTTTAGACTTTATATTCATACGTAACACATTGTTGACGAGGAATTAATCGCTATATTATATTTTATGTTAAGTATACAATACAAGGTATACCTACATTGCTAACAATGTTTGCGAACGAAATGGATTGAGATTCGTTTTAGGAAAACAAAGACAAACAATAACGTTATTTCTTCGGTATGTGTTAGCCATTAACGAAAGCTTAGAATTTGATTATTGATAAGTTTAAGTAGTGTAAGTACACTGTGTTTCACAGTCATTTGGGCAGCCGGTCTGGCGGCAGTAATCACCCCCTTACAGAATGCCACCGTGAAAAAACATCATAAGTGCTGTTGTGTTTCGGTGAACGAGTAAGGGATGCCAGAGCCCATTTCCTCCCTATCGCAACCCCTTATCCTCAATCCCACTATGGTCGGCAGCGTGCTTGCAGGACCTGAGGCTCCTGCTGCTTGTGTTGCTTGTGTTTTAGGCGACGGTAGCAACCTACCATCAAGTGAACCGTCAGCCTGTCTATCGATCTTAACATTAAAAAAAAGTTTAGTAATCAATAGAAATATTCATTAAATATTAAGTTAATCATATTAAATACTTCAATATTCATTAAATTCCCAAGTTAATGAATATTGAATTGATATCACATATAAAGGAATACACACAAAAATGCGAATTGGTAAAACATCAAAGTTTTCGCTACAATTTATTAAATTTATTTGACAATAAAATTAATACTGTGCAAGAGAAATTCTCCAAACGATAGAACACAAACTTTATCAAAATTCAAAATCCGTTGCGTAGTTTAAAATAACTTTGTAACCGAACAAACAAAAGCGGATAGCGACTTTGACTCTGAACCGTGATAACGCCTCGATGACTCGTCAATTTCTTTCTTTCTAAAAATAGATGTAGATTTCAATTGTATGAATACTATTGAATACTTTAATAAATATAAAAGTTCTTCATGCGTAGTCCTTGTGAGTGTTATTTAATTTTCATGCTAATACGCTAGAAACGCGCGGTTCTCGTACGCTTGGTATTTCGGTATTCGGTATAACTTTGTTTGTAAGCCGATTGTAATAAAACAAACGTTAAATGTTACGGGAATCGGTTAAGCCGTTTCTGAGATTAGTCTGCACAAATGCACAAAAATCATTCCAAAATTCTAAAAACCTATTTATAGGTGCAACATGTAGGTACAATATTAAATATATATATATATATATATATATATATATTTAATATACTGGTTGCGAAGTCAGCGGCGGGTCACTAATATTAACATATTATACATTGCATTGTATATTATAATATATAAAGTTTTATGTACCTCTTTTTATATAACAAAATGTTATATTGGTTTGTGTATGCTTCAAAAACTCTAGAATGGGTAGATCAATTTTAATTTGGTTTTCACATATTGAAAGAGCGATAAATGGGAAAGATAGCATATACATATATAAAAATAGCACTCCGGGCGAAGCCGGGAGCCGGTAGTGGTATATGAAACGTTCAATTGAAGTTTATATGGAAAATTCAATGTATGAAAAAATTCAATGCTTACTTCAAATAAATTCCTCTCAATAATATTTCAAATTTAATTAATGTTTATATTTAATACTCAGAAAAAAGTATTACAGAAATGACATAAAAACAATATAATTTGTTCTCTTTCCTTAATAAGATTGTTCAATAAAACCCATAGGAGGGGTACGATGTGATGTAACAACATGGAACTATAAAAGCTTGCGAACAAAATAGAAGAGGTATTTTAAGTCTTATAAAAGGAAAAAAAAATAAAAATAACTCATTATGCAAACTTGATAAGTTTGTACGGCTAAACCTTTAAACCGATTTTGATAACATTTTGTTATGTCGATAGCTTAACCCTGGGAAATGATGGACACAGGTTTCTTTAAAACATTTTGCGTGCATGAAAGCAGCGCTCTTTTTAAATAAATTTAAAGTAGTTTATATTTGATTAAAGCTCTACTTATTAATATTTATTAAAAAAATAGATTCAATGTTTTAGCTGGGAAAATATAATGGACAGAATGAGGATGTACATTTCAAAACGAGATTTTCTATATGATTTTATTTTTCCATTTTTTAATTAAAAATAATTATAAACTAATCAATTACCGAGCTTATAAGAATATTTTAGATTTACATTATAAGCCATAAAGTCAAAATTTTTAAATTCACATTTATTCATATATTCAATACTTATTCATATATTTACTTGAGTACAATTTTTTTTTATTTCTGACACACGTTTTAAAATGTACCTCCTCATTATTAAAATTAGAATAAATATTAAATTATACTTAATCATAAAATAATTTATTAAATTTCGTATGACTAATAGAGCAATATCTTAAAAACTTGTGGATATTTGTTATGACGGACCAAATGAAACGATGTCGATTCCGCGCCGCGATAATACCGTCGTGTTTTTATAGAGGGATTTGTCCCAAATGAGGCTGTATCTATTTTTTCATTTGGCAGGGCCCGCGGGCTCCGCGGAGTCCCGTGCACCCACCAACCATCCCGAAGCCGCGGCGCCGCCCCGCTCCGTTCGCGGTCTCCATGGCGACCAGCTCAAATGACGTATCGATCCCGCGTGGGGTGGAGGGAAGCTCGCGGGGTGGCGACGCTTCACCCGCCGGCGCGCCACTCCACCGAAGGCCCCCTTGCACCCCTGCCACTCCACTCGACCGTTGGCCCATGCAAAATGACGGATGTAAACTTTGGATATACCATACCTCCTTGGGAGGAAATTATATTTTAATGCAATCAAACTAAACTAATATTTACAAATTATCTTTTATAACTGCTTTTTAGCATCAATTATTCGCTGTCTACCCTGAGTGGGACTATTCGATTTCTTGAGTGAGTAGAAATAATGATGATGACTAAACGATTTAGTGAGTGCAAAATGACGGATATAAACTTTGAATATACCATACATACCCTAGGAGGAAATTATATTTCAATGCAATCAATCTAAACTAATATTTAGGTATACATCATATTTTATAACTGCTTTTTGACATCAATTATTCGTTGCCTGCCCTGAGTGGGGGTCTATATGATTTCTTGAGTGAGTAGAAATGATGATTATCTAACGGGGAAGGAAAACTTCTTGAGGTAAGTAGGAGTAATAGGTGAAGATGACTAGCAATCTTAACTGTCTTCAAATGCTGCCAATCCGTAGGCAGAACATCGTGGTGCTGCATAGCCTGTACCTTGTCATATCACTTGTGAGGTTATATAGCCACCTTACTCATATTTATAATACGACCTTGTCCTTCACACAAATGTGCTAAAATTTAACCAATTCTCGTTCTGTAAATAATGAAGAAGACCACCATTAAAAAAACAGCACTTGTGCTGCTGCAATGAAAAGCGTAAAGAAGCCAAAGACCATTTTCACATTCTCTCCTTATTGCTTATGTTTATGATGGTATCCACATACGATCATATAAACTGCCAACCATACCTACCTGCTTATATTATAAATAAAGCTCCGCGACTAGTTTGAAGGGAAAAGCTTTTGCAAATTATAACTCTCTACGCAGCGGTTCCTATAATTGGATTTTCATTGTTCCCTTTAAAGCTTTCGGAGACTTAAAACAATAATGAAACTTTGAAATATTTTTCGCTCGTAGCGTTTAAAACTCTGTCTAATTACATAGAAAATACAGATTGTATTTGATTAAAGGAATAAACTGACACAGTGTTTATATTTGATAGTGGATCGGTCTTGCCTGAAATCCTGCCAATTTAGCCTGAAAGAGTATGCTCCTGTGTACTGCCTATAAGTTACATTGGTCCAGAAGCTTTTGAGTTTATTCATTATAAACATACAAAAATACAAATCTTACGCAATCTTACAAATATATTAGTATAGATTACGCATTAATAAAAATAAATAATAATCCCATCATAATAATTGAATTCCTTGTTTTACTTCACTGGATAACTTTAAATAATCAATAATTACTTTGTTCTCCCCTCTGATTACTCTTGCCTACAAAAGGGAGATGATATGTAGGATATCGCGATACTTTTGTTCAATTTTTATTAGGGTTCCCCAGTTAGGCGTTTACAGTTGACAATTGCATAGTATTACTTAAAGGATAACAAAATACATTATCGATTTGCCTTTTCGGTGTTTGTCAGTGCAACCGTTTTTACAATTCCATTCTGAAGTAACTTTTACAAGATGAAAACGCTGGCTGTTCAAGCCATAATATTTTTCTAATCAAATCCATAATAACTTTGTAAATATATAATGTAAAATTTAAAAAAAAAAAATTGTACATTTGTACTTACTTATGTTATTGAGGTCAAAAAAACAGTTTTTATATTTTTGTCTGTTTGTCTATGCGTTTGTGTTCGCTAATCTCAGAAACGCCTTAACCGATTAGAATGCGATTTTCACTGATGATGATTAAACCTGGATTCCAGTGGGATCTTCAAAAAATTAACAACACCGCATACGAAGTAGTGAACACCAGTTATTATAATTAAATAAATAGATGCAGCTAGTAAATATAATAAATAAATAATATGCATTCATTGTTACTGTCATTTTCTAGAAACATAAAATTATTATTGAATTACAAACGCATCTATGAGTAACAATTTTTGACAGCGTGCCAAACGAGGGTTCGATATTCAGAGATGCTAAAAACCTACAAAATGTACTCAAATAAAATCTGTGCTTGCAGGGCGTTCCGTAGTCTAGTAGATAATATTGTGTAGATTGGGATATATACCAATTGTAGAATATACCTAATATAAGTGTTGAAATATGTCCACTTATCACTTAAAGTTGCTTATCAGAATTTAACACTAGTACTATCTATGTATCTATGTATATCTATGATATATAGTATCTATAATAACGGTGTCGAGAAACACTAATAAGATTTCAGCAATAATTGTTGTACAGTTACAAAAACTCAACTACGACTCTAATAATGGTCTTTTTTGTACTAAATATCTATTAGAGTACGAGGATCTTTAATACTACAGATTAATTTCTAATTTCTTTTCTAACACTCTTGCTAATGAAGTTAAGTTCTTTGTAATATATAATTTTAAATTAGAAGTACTAGAATGGTAGCCTAATGAGGCTATGGCTTGTAATGTTTGCAATAGTGTTACTCGTATCTTTAAAGACAGTAAATTTTTATTGCCACTTAATTTTTACTGATAAAATATAATAGCATTTTCAACAAATTTAATTTTCAAATTAACTTTTAAAAGACTAGCTAGAATAAAAGGGGTTTAAAAGTCTTTTAAAAGCCCTTCACTCTACACTCATTGTAAACCTTATTCAATTTAGTTTTTTCTTACTTTTATTCCTGTTATTCATCGTATCGATAAGATCCTTTTATGAATGCGAACCCTCAGCCAGGGATTTAAGATAAGTTTCAATTTCACCAGTTTTATTACATGAATCCAAACGAACAATATTTAATGTTAAATGAATTTTTCTACGTAAGACTCGCAATTGCACAAGGTTTTACTCAAAGAAGTGTGATCCGTCAATTTATATATCGAAATCATTTTTAAATTAAAGAATTGCCATGTTTAAACCTCTCTTCTAAAATTTTGTTTCAAACATTAACATAATTAAGTGGTTCTCAAAGTTTTCCCATTATAAACTTAGCGAGAAATTTTATTTTTCCCTCAAGTCAAGCGTCGCTGTGTGCGCGCGTGTTCACGACACGGCGAATTGGATTTTCTTTTGTGTGAGTAAAAACCTACTTTTGCCGGGAGAACAGGAAAACCTTGGAGATTCATGAAATATTAATAATACGGCTCAAAATTTATTCTTAAACGTATTGTATGAAATTATTAAGTAGGTATGTATATGTATACCTACCTGCTTATGTTATTTACACATCCTATTTTAGAATTCATACTTTATCCCAACCCAAGTAATAATATAAATGCGAAAGTGAGTTTGTTTGTTTTCACTCTTTCACGCCTTAACTAATCAAAAAATTTGGAATAAAACGTTGTCAAGAGTACTGGAAAGGAAATAGAGTACATACATTAAAAAAAAGCAATATTGTTTCGAAGAACGCGGCCTATGTCGCAGGAAAAAAGTGGTTTTGTTTAAATATTATGTATAACTAGCGATCCGCTCCCAGCTTTGCCCCGGATGCAATTTCTTATATACACAAATCTTCCTCGTTTATCCCTCTTTCCAAAACTGAAAACCGAATTAAAATCCGTCGGGTGGTTCAATTTATACTTCACTATATAAAGATAAAGATATTGTTTCAGAAAAACTACTCTCTTGTTAAATACCCTGTAATATCCTTTATAAATTTGGGGTTGGGTGGTACAGAAGTAGTAGCAGAGAAACAGAGATGACGGATTTATAATATATAGAGATTAAAGTTTTAATTCAAGAAATGGTTACTGTCAGTCAACCGTAACAAGTAGAGTAATGTTATCCAGGAGTCTTCTTTAGGATTTTAGTAGGATTACAATTCTTTAGTACATTTTTTTTATGTATCTCTTAAGGTTTAGCCTACGTAAGCCATGTAAATTTATGATTCGGTGACTTGGTTGCAAAATTATAAAAAAAAAAAAAATATTATTATATATAAATAAACCTTCCATGAAAAATTATCTAACTATGGTGAACACCGCATCAAAATCTGTTGCAACACACATTATTATTATTTACACTTTATTATTATTATTATTATTATTATACTCAATTTAACTCATCTCCCCCTCCAAAAGCCAAAATGAGGAGGAGATTGCTTCAAATGCCAAAATTATTATTATTATTATTATTATTGATTGTATTCCTATTTTTCACTGATTCATGTCTTTCTTGTGTGGACCTTCCACTAGAATATCCAGGAATAAAGACTTTCACACATCAACAATATCAATAAACCTCTGTTTCTATTTCTATCAAGTATATTCTATTTCTATTTCTATTAATATTAGCCTTTCGAGAGATCAGTGCCTAATGAATTATAAAACATAAATAGTGATCCCAATTGCACTGGTTGAATTCAATATTAGACATAATTCTCCTCCAGATGGAAATGTACCTGAGCATTAAAACTCGAACATGACGTAGATTTAATGCGGGTGGGGCCAACGACCGTGGACTAAACGTATTTGATAAAAAGTTATTACAATCCTACACTCTAACTCTGTATGTACGTAAAAACTTCTCTATTAAATTTGTAAAACATATTACACGAATCGGACTCATTTCACTACGTTATATGGTTACATAATAGCCACAAAATATAGTAGATATAAAAATGGACACTTCGAATTTGGTTTTTTAATATTAAAGCCTAATTAGAGCTCATTCTCGGTTTAAGAAGGCTTAAAGAAGAATTAAATAAAAAGAAAAATATTAAGAAGATAAAATGAAATAACACGTCTATTAATTAAAATAACATTCGCTCAATCTCAATAGCCTATTGCACAAAATACCATTTATAAAATACAAGGCTGTGCCCGCGACTTCGTACGCGCTTTATTTTTTTTTTTTTTTTGAAAATCCCTCGGGAGACTAACATTTTTTCAGGATAAAAAATATCCCATATGTTAATCCAGGTAATAAACTATTTGTGTGCCAAATTCAATCCAAATCCGTTCAGCCGTTTTTGCGTGATTGAGTAACAAACATACAAGCATACAAACATTTTTTGCAGAATTGTGCAACTTGTGCCCGTGTACATTCTTTCGCACTCAAGGGAAGCATAAATGAGAATGTATTTGTGTGAAAGTGATATATCTTAATAACAATAATTTATTATTTTGTAAGTACACTGTACACTGACAGAAACAATAATGTCATCCATTTTTAAATTTAACTTAGTAATAATTTCTGATAGTTATATTGAAACAATTTATTATGTCAAAATAAATGAAGCACGCGATTCTATTGATTTAAGTTTCAAGCATAACGTCTTCCCCTCGATGCGAACCGAGAAATATAAGACGTCGTGAGCGAAACCTGTATTAAATCACTAGTCTGTCTGAATTATAACATAATATGTTATTATATAATTTCATGATCAGCGGATAAATCGTGCTTTTATTTCAGCAATATTGCTAAGTTTAATTGAAGTGTGCGCTTATCGGATAATACATTTTTTAGGGATCCGCAACTGGCAAATTATAGAAGCTTTCTTGAGCAAACTTTTCATATATGAAACTCATATTGTAGTTTAGGTATGAGTATATATCTCAACATGTTTCAAGCCAAGCAATTTTACCATGAGAGTTGTTAGACATTGGTCCAATTATCAAGTAAGTAATAGCTTTATTATGATTTTCAACGTAAATTGGAACATTTTAAATATTAATTGTTAACAAGCTACAATTAAAATTATAAACTAACTTTCTTTCTATTGAGCCCAAACGCGCTATATCTGCTGCCAGTTGCTAATTAGTTGTATATCCCGCAGACTCAAGTGTCTGGAAATAATACCGAAGTTGAACTGGTAGTATACCAAATTTTCCCTTCAACTAGGAAATCGGCTGATGGTATTCAAACGCCTGAACAAATCTTTATAGATTATATAGCTTTCTTATCCAGGTCACGTCAGCTTTCAAACAAAAAAAAAATGAATCATCCACTTGGGAGCTACGATTCCACAGACATACACACACACAGATACACACATAAACAGATACACAGATACACGTCAAAGTTAAACACCCCGTTTTTGCGTCGGGCGTTAAAAATATCGACTAGCTTAGTTGACATTTTTATAGTATTTTATTTAATGGCATTGCACATTGCGTTTCGCCATAAATTGGGAACTCCGTGTGGCGGCAGTAATCACCACCTTACAGAACACCACCGATAAATAACAACATGTGTTCTGTTGTGTGTTGGTGAGTAAGTATGGGATGCCAAAACCTTTTCCCTTCTAATCCTTTATTTATTATTCTAATAGCGCACTTGAGGCGGCATTTTCATTTGATACCCAGTGGGTATCGATATCATTGATATCGAGTGCGATAGGTTTCTGAAAAAAGTTTTTTTTTTTCATACAAAAAATTAATTACGTCATAACTGGTAACTGTACCTACCAGGTGGCAGACATCCACCCAACTCTAAAATACTTACTAAGACTCCTACTAAACTTTCCTGAAAAAAAAAAATATCCATACGCGAACTTCACCCAACTGGACTGCAGCTCATGCGCACTTGCGGCGGTAACCGTCTACCATCAAGTGAATAGTCAGCCTGTCTGACGACCTTAACATATGACGAATCTTACCAACCCTTTTTTACATCCATCAAAGTTATGAACTAAAAAAGTAAAGTGAATTTGGTTTCAATTATGTACTTAAATTTTAGTTAGAATCTGACTGGCTTTGAATTAAGAAGATGATCTCATTAAATAATAGAGTTTTAAAAATTTAGCGTATTTCAACAGTAGGTATTTATGTGATTGGTAAAGTAATATTTGCTATTGGTTTTACAATCCGCCCACTCGCCGACAATCTTTAATTGTACTTAAGGCGGTTAATAGTCGTCCGCTTCGATGGTTCATGACGCTTAACAACCACAAAATAGAACCAATAATAAAGTATAAAGACCAAGAATAAATAAAAAAAAAATACATGCACATATAAAGAACACCTTTAAAATTACATCTCTAAATTTATAGATGTCATTAGTCAACCACTATAAATCAGTTTAATGTGTTTGGTCAAGAAAAAAAAAATAACAAATCATTTTATAGAGTTCCTTTCGTGAATGAACTGACAAAAAAATATTCATATTTGAAAAATTAACTTGGAGATTATTCATTTTACTTACCTACTGTCAATTTAGACGGTTTGTGTCTCGATAGCTACATTATTTCATTTTTCATAACACAAATCTTTGAACAATAATATTAGTAATCTTAGCTCTACATATTGTGCATTATAATTTTAATCACAGAAGTATTAACGGATGTATGGGTGAAACTTAAAAAACTGTTCTCAAATGAAGTTGCAGGATATCATTAGTATAAATATAGATGGATATAAACTAGATGGAGACTTAGTTTTTAGGCATTGGATTAAACATTGTCTTAATATCTTTAATATCTTATCTATCTGTAATTGTTACATATTATAAAATAAAGTCGTTACACACCTCTGTATGTTTCTCCGATAACTTCTTCTAAACCATCAAACAGATTTTGATACGGTTTTCCCTAATGGAAAGAGCGATAAACTAAAAAGGTAAGAGTATATAATTTGTATTAAAAAAGCCCAAAGCCGTGGGCGGGTCCTAGTAACATATATTATGTTTCGTGACTGACCCTGAAAACACAATTCTGTATTCGTTTTGGATTTACAAGTAGGTAAACTTATTTGATTAGTTTTATTTAATTAAATTTTAAATTAGACACCGAATGGTAGCTAAAAACAACCTTACAACAACAACTCTAATGTCATATGACATCATCCAAATGCAACAATATTAAAACGGGTGTGGTACAATCGTCTAAAATTAGAATGCAATCAAATAATATATATATATATATATATATATATATATATATATATATTTATCAAAAACTAGCGACCTCATTTATATATATATATATATATATATATATATATATATATATTTATCAAAAACTAGCGACCTCATTTATCGCTCTTTATATTAATGAAAAAAGTATCAAAATCCTTTTGGTAGTTTAGGAGGAGTTAGTGACTATACAGATAGAAATTAAGTTTTAGATAAATAGAAGAAAAAAAAAAACAATATTTTGCAACCAAGTCGCCAAAAAATAAATTAACATGACTTACGTAGACTAAACCCTACATAAAAGTGGTGTACACGACCATTGTAGTTCTTCTAATATCCTAAAGAAAACTCCGCGATGGCATATCTCTATCTATTACGGTTGACTCACAGTAACCATATGTTTCATCAAAACACTAATCTATATGTACTAATATTATAAAGAGAGAAAATCTGTATGTTTGTAATGAATAAACTCAAAAACTACTAGAATTTTTAATATCGGTATTAAAAATTCTTTCACCTATAGAAAGATACGTTATCAGCGAGTAACATAGGCTATATTTTATAATGTTACGCGGACGAAATCCCGTGCAACAGCTAGTCTAAACCACCCAACGGATTTTAATTCGATTTTCTATTATTAAAAGAGGAATAAATGAATAAGGTTTGTGTACCTATATAGAAAATATTGCATACTGGGCGAAGCTGGGAACTAGTAGCTAGTAAAAGATAATTTAATGTGTAATAGCTATAGATAGATACACAGTAAGACAATAGTAGGTAAATTGCATAGGTAACGTTTAATTAACACAGTTAAAATGATAAATTGCTTCGTTTGCCATGTTATTCCGTAATATTTGTGTTTAGTGACGAAGTCATTAAGTACAGTTAACAATTTCTCTTACAAACCGGTTCGTTACTTTGAAACAAACTGAGTTATTACTTGTGCATTGTATAAGTTCGTTATAACTATGGATAGATTTAAACTTTTAATATTATTTTGTTTATGTAAATGTATGGTACCTACTATCTAAAAATATGTTGAACATTTAAGAACATTTTATAACATTAGTAATTACTTTGTAAAAAATATTGATATTCCAATATAAAAGTCACCTGTGTAGTAATTAATGTAAGATTTTCATACAAACTTTTTTGAAATTTTTCATACAACTTGCCCGGACTATTGTAGAGAGTGGGAACAATTTGTGGTTACTATTATATTAACTGTGCTATTAATGAATGGAATTCAAAAAAAATTGCACATAAAATATTTCAAGCTCAGTGATAAATATTCATATTGATATAAAAGATATGTATGTATACGTAATTAAAGTAAGTCGCGTTCTCGCCTGTATCGGAATGAAATGAATAGATGTTGATATTGTAAGAGAGCAGCTATAATAAAACAATTTACTTGATAATGAAGCGCCCGCATACAATCATATTAAAATTCCTACAAATGTATTAGCTCGTTTAACAAGAATGAAATGTTATTAACCTTTAAAGCTGATATTTATAAACTAAATTATATGTAGAATAACATTTAAAAATCACATATTTACTATTTAAAAATGTGTGGCCATTTTTTACTTTTTTTTTCTAAGTTATTGTGGAAACTTTTTAGTAGAAATCTTATTTATTTTAAAAAGTGTTACTTTTAATAGAAGAACTCTTACAAAAATAGTGGCCCATTAAAATAATCATGAAAAATATTTATGAATCATCATCATCATCATCATCATCATCATCATCATCATCATCATCATCATCGTCGTCGTCGTCGTCGTCGTCGTCGTCATCGTCATCATTATCATCATCATCATCATCATCATCATCATCATCATCATCATCATCATCACCATCATCATCATCATCGTCGTCGTCGTCGTCGTCGTCGTCGTCGTCGTCATCGTCGTCATCGTCGTCTTCGTCGTCGTCGTCGTCGTCGTCGTCGTCATCGTCGTCTTCGTCGTCGTCGTCATCACCAGCCCGTGTCTCTTCACTGCTGGATGTAGGCCTCTCCCAAGACTTGCCACCAGGCACAGACTTCTGTCCTTCGCATCCAGCCGCTTCTCGCGAAGCCTTTCACGTCGTCTGACCGCAGGCGTTTTCAAATTTGTGACCTCTATTCTATACAAGAACTCGTCTACCCCATCGGTTTTACGTCCTGCGATAGATGTCACCGGCCCATTAGTTTTTCGGCGAATTTCGAATTTCTGATGTTATCCACCTAAGAAACTCCGAGCATAGCCCACTGAATGACTTTGAACTTGTGGGCCAGTTCTGCCGTGAGAGGCCACGATTAAGAATGGGTCATTACTCGCAGGACGCACTGTTTTCAGACATTAAATTGACCTTGGTCTTCAGACATTGAAGCAGTGGTGACGAGAAGACTTACCCTAGCTTCCCGAAACCAGTCCTTAAAATCCTTATTACGGTTGTTTGTCTCCGTCACAGACGTCACATCTTGATTTCAAATGTGAAGTCATCTTTTGAATTGGTTCAACAAAATCCTAAATAGTTTTTCCTTAATGAGGCATCATTAACAATGGAAAAAAATGGACAATGGAATTTTAAAATTGGCTCATGTTATTTTTAACGTCTATAAATATACCACTGTTTTAGGCAAACGATAAATACGCTAATTATAAACTTCGTCGTACACATAAATAATTTTAATAAGGTTCTGGTTGGGGGAAACCCCAATAGCAAATGAAACCCCATTACATACTGTTTCTAACCGCCTAATTTCTATCTACTACGAGTATAATACTAATATTATAGTAGAGAAAGCGGATTTTGTAAGTTTATTTTATCTTTGAAATCACTATGACCTATCTATATGAAAAATTCTTTCACTATTGGAAAGTTACATCATTCCAGATGGATTGTATATCGGTATAGTTAGGTATAAAAATAATTAATTTCACAAATTAATTTTCTTATGCATTTAATATATTTAAAGTATTTAGACAAGAACTAACCTCAGACCGAATACAACCATACTAAAATGAGCGCAATCTAATATCTTATGAATTAAGATGCAATTTTGCACAACAAATTTTTATATGATCTGGAGATAACCGAACAGATTTAAAATTAGAAAGTTTTTTTAAAATAGTTTTTTTAGAAAGTGTGTAAAATATGAAAAAAAAAAAGAAATAAAAGTAGCAGATTAAAACTTTAATACAGAACTTAAGTTAATTAATAAGCTTAAAAACAAATGTAGTTGTCGTTGAATTTTTTTATTACTGTGACGATAAATGTTCTTTTTTTTGGCTGTAATTTACTATTTTTTCTGACAGAATATTTTTTTATAAATCTACCCGATTCGAGCTTTTTTAAATATAGCCTATTATGCAGTGTATTTTTATTTAAGTTTTAATTTTACTCTAAGAAGTAAAATTAGACGACGAAAATACACTTTTCTCGTTAAGAAACTTTATATCCGACAAGGAAATCCCACACGAGAGACAATATATACAGTATAACAAATAGCCGAGTGTTTAATCGAAATTTCAAAGTTATTTCCTATTTAAATGCGTGTCTATGTATCTTTGAACAGGTAACGGTTGATGAGTGATTATTTAATTAAATTACCTACATAATAAACGAAATGTGTTGTTAATCAAACTGTTAATTATAAAGGTACAGAGAAGCGGAGGTACCTATGCAATAGGACGAGATAATATGTTGTTATCCCGACCGCCCAACGGTCCCCTCGCACCCCGCCGCCCCTCACCGCTCGCCGCCCGCCCTCCCGCTCAGGAATGCCCATTGTCCCGCCGATATGATGTTATGCCAAGCCACTTATGTCAATACTATTGTCCGCACGAACTCTGAACTATTGTGTTTATAATCGAAAACAATATACCAATATTCATAAAGTTAACCCCATAAACATAACCACAATGGTATTTATTACATTTAATTTTCCATTTACACAAATCTCCACTCTTAATCCTTAAGGGCCTTTGAGCACCACGTTTTTTTTATGCACTGGCGACGCGTATTTTTGATGAGCACGTTCTTTGCGCGTTATCAACGCGTATTAATAAATTTTACACGTTTGTATAGATACAAACGCAAATAAAACGCGCTTCAAACGTGCGTTTGTATCGATACAAACTGCTGATATACAGGATCTCATCACTGTATTTTGACGAGTTAAACCTGGTCTTGCAATTGATAAAAGTTCTTGGAATGTTGAATATGACATCCGGTAACAATTTGAGAACTTTTTTCGATGATTAACTGATTTTTGAAAAGCTAGCATAAGCAGAGTTGTCTCGACCGACGCCATCGTTGCGTTTGCATCGCTACAAATACGAGCTTACAGCGCGTTTGTAGCGTAATGTATCTGCACGCTTTTATGCAATGATAGTGTGCAAAGGATACAACGTGCCGGCAGCCTTGCGGCCGGCGTTGCGCGTCGTCAACAACTAAGTCGCCGAAACAGTCCGCGTCTTTCTGTTTCTCCGCTAACAACTTCTAAATTACCCAACGTATTTTGATACCGTTTTCACTAATAGAAAGAGGGATAAACGAGGTTTGTATATATAAAAAATTGAATCCCGTGCGAAGCCGGGAGCGGGTTGCTAGTAAATATTAAAAAATGAACCAACACATAATTCTTAAAGCTACATTTATTATTGTGCAACACGTTACAATTTATAACTGACATGTCATCGTACGTGTTAAATGAGAGGCTGTGTTTAAAACTCTATCATTGTGTACTAACAGAATAAAATTCAAACATAAAGTGAGGACAAATGTCCGTCAACAAATCATGTTTTGACGACGCGCCATTGTGTTTTTATGTGAGAACACGTATAGAGTCGTGTGTTAGTTAGGTAATGTAATATAACGCATAGTTGCATCGAAAGCTTTTTATTATAATGTCGTAGTGAAGTTATTAGAGGTTGAATCAGCCGAGAGGCTCACAAGTTGGACGGAGGAGCGCAGCTGTCAAGGCCAACTGAGGTCACTCCTCCGACGCTCTCCGAGCCACGATGCCTGGGACCGGTTCTACGATTTTTAGTTTCTTTTTATTTTCATTTTTGTACACAAAGCACCAGACTAAACAATGTTTATATGAATCAAAGTTATGGACTAACTTTTACTTCGAAAGCTTTTTTAAAAATAATTCATTTATAAATTAAATTTAGCCATTCAAGATTACTTTTGTAATTACTTCGCTGGTGGCACAAACTTTCTAAAAATTGTTTGATGAGTTAATGGACTATGGATTAAAATAAATATGAATTGTTAGGCAAAAAATGCTCGACAAGCCCGTGGTATGAGTGGTTGTTCTGGAGTTCCCGAGTTCGATTCTCGGCAGGGTTAACTATGGAAATGAACTTTTCAAAGTTGACTCTGGTCTGGATCTGAAAAGTAGTGCAGGGTACGCTTCGTTTCGCAGTCTTTTGGGGAGCCCGTCTGGCGACAGAAGACAGCACGAAATAACAGCACGTGTTTCGGTGAGTGAGTAAGGGATGCCAGCTCCCATCCCTTATCCTTAATCCTACTGTAGTCGGCAGCGTACTTGCAGCATCTGTGGCGTTGCTTGTGTTATAGGCGACGGTAGCCATCTACCATCAAGTGGGCCGTCAACCTGTCTGCCTAGTTTAACATAAATAAAATAATTAAAAAAAAAGGTATTGTTACACAAAATAAATAAAAACATCTCTATATTTAGAAATCGTATCAATTTAAATCCGCCCAAAATTATGTCCACAATTTTATTATTCTATGCCATTTAAAGTGCATCAAAAACAACAAAAGTTTACTAATCATTTATTAAAAAATGAACCTGTGTAATTTAAAAGAAATACATTTAAAAAAAAAACAAAACCTTAACTTAAAAAGTAAGAAATATTAAAATTACCTGTAAACTCTACGTTTATTTGTTCTGTATAATCCCAACGTCGAGTTTGTCAGTTTATTTAATCTTGTGCTGTTTATAACCTCCAGATGGCGCCTATAATGTATAATGTACACAGTCTAATGTATGGTTTCGTTTCGTAAAAAGATATAAACATATCACAGTCAAGTCCTATACTTAGAAATTTTACATGCTCGCCTTCAATTGCTTCGTAGACAACATTTTATTTGTAGTTGCATTTTAATAAAACATGCTTAGCGTCTTTCTGTATTTTAATTTTGGATTTAAATTTTTTTAAAGGAAATTACAGGGGAGTAGTTTTTCTGAAACAATGACTTTATCTTTACATAGTAATTATAAACTAAACCACCCAACGGAATTTAATTCCGTTTTTACTTATGGAACTAGGGATAAACGAGGAAGAATGTGTTTAAGAAAAAAATGCATTTTTGACGAAGTCGGGACCGCCACAGGTGCTCCAAGTGCGCTGCCGATCATAGTAGGATTAAGGATAGGGATAGGGAAATGGGGTGATATCCCTTATTCACTCACTGAAACACTGAACATGCTGTTAGTACACGGTGGTCTTCTGTAAAAAGGCGTTTACTGCCGCCTGACGCCTGCCCTGCCACTACTTTCAAGATCCATACCAGAGTCAACTTTGAAAATCGCCGGGAATCAAACCCGGGACCACTGAAAACGAAGCGTTAATGCAAACACCCTAACCACTCATCCAACGGGCTTGTCAAATTATATGAGTGGTATATTATTACCCCTCATATAATTTAAGTGTTTTATTTAAATAAAACTGTGAGTAAATGCACATTTCTTGAGATTTGCTCTAAAAAAACTACATATATCAAGTACTTAGCTATGTTCGCACCTTGCTCTTAAATAATATCAGAACTTATTTTTCACAGGGAACGCATTTCCCAAACAATCCTATATTCAATACAGGACATGATATATCTGAGTAGCGAGTTTAATTCAAATCTGTTAAACGAATTACACGCTATTGAGTAACAAATACCCGAAACACTTTCACAAACTTTCACATTTATTATTATACATATATGTATATGCGTTGTAGAGTTTACATTATTTAATTGAAAACTAAATAAAATGGAAAGACTTATATTTTAAAATTGTAATTCAATCATTTAGCTATTTGCAAATTGTAACATTCCTTTATTCATGCTTCGTCGGACATGTGTATCACTTAAACAGCGCCCATGCGTTGAAAATGTCGAAGAAATATCAACTACGAGTAAGTCCGGAACAATGGAGTATTATGTGGTAATATAGAACATTATACAAATATAAAAGTTCTGTTACGAGTTTAAAAATGTCTAAACCAAACCAAGCTTTTCCCTCCAAAGCATGTTCACATTAATTGTTTGCCCTACAATCCTACTAATAATTATATAATCCTTCTAAAATTGAAAATCAAAAGTTTGTGAGTATGGATGTATGTTACTCTTTTATGCATAAACGGCTAAGTGGAATTGAGGATGAAATTGGTCACAAAGATAGTTTATTAGCTGGATTAAGATATAGGATACTTTTTATCCTGAAAAAATGTTTGGTTCCCGAGGGATCATCTAAAAATTTGAATAATGGCGCCCAATTTTCAACCAAAATACGTTCAGCCGTTTTTGTATAAAAGAGTAACATACATCCTCACAAACTTTTGCATTTATAATATTAGTAGGATGGATAGTCATATATTATTTTTTCATGTGTTATATTTTTTAATTTTTCAACGCGAACGATGGGGTCAGCTAGTTATAGATAATTATCAAACCACGGAGCTTTTAAGCAAGTCCGCCACAAATTTTATTAACACAGAGAAAAACTATATTTATAAACTATAAGTTCATTAAACTTCTTTTGAAAAGATCAAAATCTCAATATAAAATTATAATTAAGTAAATAACAAATATTTTTTGACACTATGAAACTTTTTAAACTTTATATTTTTTGTAAAATATTTATCTAGCTATTGAGAAACCTAAGCCTTATTGATTGTTTCTTATAAATTCGGAATTTAAAAAAGCCTCTTGAACATATGTGAAACGTCAGACGCCATAGGGTTTCATGTATGACGTCACTTCAAGCGAAATTACGTATGGTATGCCCAAAGACATAGTACGCATTCGTTCTCAACCGTTCAATATGTTGTATCAAAACAATCTAACGTCGTTATACAATGACGTATTAATTGTATATATTATATTAATAAGTACTTTTTACTACAAAGTATTATACCGTAGGTACATAAATATAACAAATGACCAATTTTTTCAGTAATCAGAGCCTTTATCTTATCAAAGCCTTATCTATAAATAAATTTAAAAGTTTAATTAAAACCAAACTCCTCTCGAAAGGCTATTATAAAATCACTGATTATTTAAGCGACAATGAAGCCTGGATTTAAGCGATTCGGAGCTCATACTATGTTTAGTATTGTATATATACTTTGATTTGTTTATAATAAAGTGTAATTGTTGTAATTTTATAATTTAAAGATGACAAAAAGAATGGTATCCTTAGTTTCTTTCAGGGTTTCTTCTCGGGATCATCATCTTGGCTTTTTTTTCGAAACCCTGATAAATTTATAATGACGATCATAAGAGTTTCTTGGAGAAACCTAATTGATAAATAAATATTTTGATTTTGATTGTTATCTGTCCTTCTGCATGTTTATTCCGCGTAATCTCGGAAAGAGCCGGATAGATTTTGGCTAGCCAAAGTCCACGAAGAAATTAATATTGAAAAAAAAATTCATAATACATATTTACTACATAAATATATTTTTCAAAAAATACCAAATGTTCACATGGATAACGTAATTTTAGTGTGTCAAATTACACATATTTTAAAATTTTTACTGTATACAAATACGTTAAACGATAAATATTTAACCTATTCTCGTCCGAGACATGCCTGTGTAAACAACTACAACAGTAACCAATATAACAAAACCCCTATGCTTTCTTTAAAATAAAAAGGTAAGTATGACCGCTATAAAAGTTAAAGTTACTATGAGGGATCTTACTAGGTGGTTGTTTCGAGCATCGAACAAGTAACTTGTCGAGGTCATAACCTGTTTGCGACCCCTCCCTGCTTTTTGTACTCTAGTGACCCCGGGCTCAAACCAACTATCAAAAATAACCACTAAGTAAGATTATAATAACATAGATAATGGCTTACAACATAATGTTTTATTATACTAAATTCGAAATCGAATTATCAGAGTAATGAAAAGAGTAGGATTGTATACTTATCTAATTTATTCACGGATAAGTTAAAAAAAAAAAACAGATTATTTTAAAATAATTTATACAAAATCTGGGACAGTTATTTGTGAAATTTGTGATTGTGCGAACAGTTATGATACGCATGCAAAATATTCAAAGAATCTTAGCTATTTGCAAACTCCATACATACTGCATTCCGTAGCTGTTATAAACTGGACAGCCGGTGTGGCGGCAGTAAACCAAACTCTTATAGAAAACCACCTGTGACACTAGGTGTGTGAGTAATGTTTGCTAGTTCCTTTTCCCACGTCCTCAACTAGGTAGTCTTTAGTTATTTATCCTATTGCGCCCTTACATCTTTTTTTATTCTGCATGATAGATTGCGCCACCGAAACATCTAGATTTTGCAGAAGTAAAGACAATATTACAAATAGTGAGCTGCTTTCGTGTCCATCTTCGTCACAGAAAACGTGCTAGAGACAAGGGTGTATCAGAAAATCTAATGCAAAATTACTCGTAGTCAGACAGGCTCACTGTCCACTTGATGATAGGTAGCTTCCGTCGCCTATTAACACAAGCGACACTACCATTAAAGACAAGCAACGCCTCAGGTGCTGCAAGTAATGCTGCCAATTTTAGTAAGATTAAGCCTAAGGGATTAGGAAGTGACAATGTAATGAGGTGCGGCACCCCTTACGCACTCACCGACATACAACAGCACACGTGCTGTTATTTCATTGTTGTCTTCTGTAAGGGGGTGTTTGCTGCCGCCAGTTGGGCTGCCAAACACTGAATGTCCTGCTACTACTAAACTACTGTGTATGTTTCAGTTACTACTTTACAAGAACTGTAATGTGATTAGCAAACTTATTTTGTTCCAGCACGCATTACGAATCGCTGGAAGGAACTCATTTCTGTTACGGACTGCATGTCGATAAATTAGCAGACAGACAAATCAATTCATCCAAATCAAATCCAACTTCGCGGATTCTCGAAGTTTCCCGGACTCGATATACGATGAGAAGCTAGTTTGGATCTAGAATGGTGTTCGCCTATTATTTTAATAAAAGAATAAAATGCAGGTTGCATAATAAAAAACAAAGAGCGCGGACATAAAATTTAAATTGGCTCGTTTTATCAATATGAGTTTGTATTCGTAGGGGATTTGATTTGTTGAAATGACGTCGCGGGGCCTTGTTTTATTTATTGTAGAAAGGTCTGTGGGTCCATGGATATTGTTAAGACACACAATGCGAGTGCAGCGGGCCGTTGTGCCTTGTGAAATGTTGTACGACTACTTTTTTCGTCTGGATTCTATAGTCACAATACTTGTTTTTTAAGCTGCGAGCCCGAGATGTACACGTTTATCAGTTTAAAATTTATTAACATCGAGAAACAATTTAAAATCTTTTCTTTAGATAGCCCCTAAATGATTATTATTGATGAATGGAAATGTATGCTATTAAATTTTATTTAATAACCAAATAAGTACGTTACAATGATTTATTTATAAAGATAATATTTAATATTTTTCCTCAATATACCAAATTGACAGAGGCACTGATCGTCTAACCGCTCTTTTTCTTTTGCCTTTACGCCATTAGAAACTTCAATTAACTTGAAGTAATTAACTACTTCAACAACTAGCTGAAGCCGGCCTCTCTTCGCCACGGCGTATGTATTTGTTATTTTTTAAAAATAAAAGTAGCCTAAGTTACTCTTTATATAATAACATCAGCTATCTGCTAATGAAAGACCTGTCGAATTCATTCCAGCAAAGATTCCAGCCGTTTCGGAGAATAGCTGGCACAAACGGTCAGTCAGACAAAAGTTTTAAAAATTTGATTTCTGTTAATTATATAACAGAAAACAAATTTATATAACAGAAAACTTATATTCATTATATACCGTATATGCTTTGATATACATTTAGAAGTTATTTTGACATTATAAACAGACACTTGTATTTCATTTGCTAGTATAGAGTTAGGTAGATTATTTAATCGAAAACAATGTGTTATTTTTGATTGATTTATTTATTTATTTATAGTAATTAGGTATATTATTGGTAAAAACTATTATCGGTAGCCCTAAAAATTAAATTAATTAGTATTGCAGTTGCATTTTTTGTTACATCATCAAGTTTACTTAATTTAGATGTAAAGCGAGGCCAACGAGACAACGCAAAGAGTGTAAACTTTCAAGGGTTGTCTATTGTCAATATGGCTTCCTATGCCATGAAACAGATAGCGCCGACCGCTTCGTGTGAGGAAAAAGGACAAACGTCCGGATTTATTTACATTGTTTGTGTTGTCTTGTTGGCTTTATTATAGTAAATTATAATGTAGTAATAAGTACTTTACTTAGTTTACTATTCGTATTTAATAAGCAAAAAGCTTTCGAGTGATTATATTAAAAAAAAAAAGAAATAGGTGTCGTGACAGTTTTACAAAATTGCAAGAATAATAATTAATGCCTATTATGACCGGCTCAGAGTCCATCGTGCATGGGACCATACAAGAGCAATACAACAATATTCATTTAAGAGATGGTGGAATGGGATGCAAAACAGTCACAATTTATGTTGTGTCTGCTCTAGTATACAATGTACCTACACAAAACCTTTATCTTCCCTTCACTTCGGAATCAATTGTCGCACTAACTGGTTGTAAACGTATAATAAAATATTAATCTCCTATGTGTACGACTACTGAATTGATTTGGAAAATAACAATGATCGAATGTCAAAATGTTAAATTTTTAAGCTCAAGTCCCATATTTTAAGTTAAAAATAATAAAAAGACGTGATCGAACAATGGGCCGCTCTGTTTGGAAATTTGCTTCTCTGAATACAATGGCAGTTTAATGCAGGCGAATGGTTTTGTTTGTTATAACTTACATGGACATTTTTCTAACATTTTGTTATTGTACAATATATTCAGCGCCCGAGTCTGCTCAAACTAATGGTTGAAAGGAACATTTGATAAATCGTTGCTATATTTTATTTTTAGTTAAAAATAATATTTTCTTAAAGACGCAACAAACAAACACTAATTTACTTTCGTATAATTATATAAGTAAGGATAATTGTTTTTAATAACTTCTATGTAATTAATGTATAAAACTAAATCCCCAAATATATATTACATTTGTAACTCTTCATGTAATACATCTACTTGATAATCATATGCATCCAGAAAAAAATTATAGAGTATCCAAAAAAATATGATAAAAGACAGCAAGCAAGCTTGTCCTCTATGATATGCTACAGTCAGCTTGAGGTGGCTACCGTTGCATATCATTATCGTCATCTCAGCCGCAGGACGTCCACTGCATCCCCCATAACTTTCCAATAGGACCGGTCAAAAGTAGCCTGGATCCACCGTCGACCCGCGACCCTTATCAGGTCGTCTGACCACCTTGTGGGTGGACGTCCTGCGCGAATTTTGATGTGGTTTTCACCATCATTTAGATATTTTTTCACTAAATGTTTGTATATATAATAAAACCTAGTTAAGTTTTTATGTAAATATAAAAAAACGATATTTTGCAACCAAAATGTCAGCTGTCTTCATCTGTCTGTTTCTCCGCTAAATATTTATAAACCAACCAACGGATTTTAATTCGGTCTTCGCTTATGGAAAGAGGAAGATTTGAGTATGTTAAAAAATTGCATCCCTGGGCGAAGCCGGGAGCGGTTGCTCCCGGCTTAGTTATATTATAGAGGAAAGATTTGTTTGTTTGAATTGAATAGGCTCCGAAACTGCTGGACCGATTTGAAAAATTCTTTCACTGTTGGGTAGCTATATTATCAGCGAGTAACATAGGCTATATTTTATAAAGTTAAAACATACAGTCGCGTGCAACAGCTAATAAAATATAAAATTACATTCACAGTCAGTCCAAATAAAATTGAAACTCAATTAAACATTACATAATAAAACTTTCTATAAGCTTTTGCTTCCGTATACATTAAAAGAAAAAAACTAATTTGAAATAAAGTTTTCAGTTATGTTACGAAATAAATTTTATTCCGTCAATTTACATTTAAAATTTATATCCCAATTACAGTGAAGACTCAGGGAGCGCAATCAAAACTGTCCGTCATGCTACTGAGACCAAAATCATAAGTAGGTACCTACATAAAATTGACAAAAAATATAAAAGTATAACTTAAAGTTACGAGTTATTCTCAAATTAATAGATCTTTCAAAGGGTAAGAGCTATCGAAATGCTCTTTAATAGCGTTCTTACTTACTCTTTAATAGCGTACTACTTACTTTTAGCCATAGATCCCAGTCCCACCAGACACCAACTTGTATTCTAAATTTCTGGAGAATAGAGTAGGGTTCCTATGTATGTACCTACTTTGAACATAATTATGGTTATCTGCTAAGTTAGGTATATGACCAATGTAGAGCTAGGTATCAGGTGATATAAAGGTTAGTAGACTAACTTCACTTATTTATAAGGGAATAGCTTCACTGCTTCCCTTCGCTTCACTTTACTTCCTTTCGCTTCATGCTCCACTCCGTCCCGCTCTACTCCCCTCTGCTCCACTCCGCTTAATTCCCCATCCAATCTCCACTCCGCGTTGCTCCGCTCCACTTCACTTTCCACACCACTGATCCGCTTTGATGCGCTCTGCTCCGCTCCGCTCCACTTCACTCCACTCCCTTTCTCTCCTTTCCGCTCCGCTCCACATCTCTCCTCTCCTCTCTCCGAAGGATGCGGACGAAGTTGCTGCCGAAGGCTAGTATTAATATAACCGTATAGATATTCTAATTATGTTTGTGTGAAGACAGTGCTATTGTCGCCCCTTCAATATTTAAAATATTCTTAACTATTAATTATACGAGTATCAGCAGAGGCGGTTGAATAAAATATAAATATTACAGACAGTAATAAATGAGAACATTGTACAGGAATATTAATTGTACAAAATAATTACAAAACAAAAGACTCTTAAAAGCTTTACAGGGTTGGGGTGGGACCTCTCTGTGGATATCATAAACAACTACAATATTACGTACGTATACTTTCAATGATTTATAGACAGAATAAAAATATATTTTAACCAATTAGAATTATTTTATTTTTGGCTAACAACAATGTCTAAAATTTTAGCGTAAAATTACTAAACCTAGCCCAAATATAGACCAAATCTTTTTAAAGTTTGAGTGAATAGTCATTTTCTGGGTGAGCTCGCTCTACCGTCGGCCTTGTCTTTGCTGCACGGCTAGATACTGACCAAGAGCAAACGTTATTTGGGCCTTTATATAAGGCATTTACGATTACAGAGTTCCATATATGGTCTCTAATCTATATAAAAGGCTAGAAAGTCGTATTCGGTGGTGGTGATCTATTACGAAAAATTTTATATAAGCAATCGGTTTAAAAGCCTTAGTAAAAATTGTGTAATTAGAATAAGTAACCACGTTTATTGAGCGGTTTTAAGTTTAAAAAAAAAACATTTTTGTTTTGTATAAAATTAAATTGAAGGGATGTTTATTTGAATTTTTTCAGTTGTAAATTGAAGTAAAATGAAGGAGCGTCCCGGCGCGGGACGGAGCGGAGAATAACACATGGGGTGCAGCGAAGGGTGCGGGCGCGGGGCGGCCCACTGAAAAGTGCGCGGGTGGGGCTGAACAAACTCGCGGGGACATACAAAACAAGTTGACTACTTTATCAATAATTATCTTTAAATATTTAACATTTATTACATTCACTTCCTCAAGCACTAAAAGTTTTTTAAGCTTGAATTCAAGAAGCTTACTGCTTAGAAAAACTCCGCACATTAACTAAATGCAATTAATTAATGACGACCGTTTTTTTTTTATTTTAAGGTCGTCAGAAAGGCTGACGGTCAAAAAAATCTAAATACTTCATAACTTTATGGCCTACTTTCGCGTGAAGAAATATTACAATTGCGCCATAATATTAAATATAAAATTTTCAAAAAAAGTAATGATTCAGTATTTTTTTTGAAAATTTTTTATGTGCCTCATGGAAAACTGTATATAGAACATTGTTTTTATTTGTAGGAAATTTTAAAAAAACCATAACGAAATTTTCAACTTTTGTCAAGACGTATAATGTTACTAATTATTGAAAGTGGAACACTCTCGTTCCGAACAAAAAGGTCTTTAAAATTATAGCTGTTAAAAATAATACATAAAACGACACTAAACTAGTTGTTAAAAACACAATACATTAGAGATAAGAGTGCACGATAGAAAGTGTGTCACATTCGCGTTCCAATGAAGACGCATCCGGTCGTAAATCTTACATAAACCGTATACTCAATAGAGTAATTAAAAAAGTATGTAAGTAATAGAATTGGAGTAACTGAGCTGCCTCAGTTGAACGTCCCCTCAGCATGTACTCTCAAATAGGGGAACAAGCATTTTAGCATTACCCCCGTGCACAACTCTTCCCGCGGGGAGGAGGTGGGCCCACGGCGACGTAAAAATCAATATGCCGGAGTTGTTAAATCACGCTTATAAACGAGCACTCGTCTTCGTTTCGTTCCTGAAATTGCTTAAGTAAATATAATATGAGTTTTGTATAAATTAAATCTATATATACCTCATGTACCTACATATGAATTACACACGACGATACCTGTGATGCTAGGTGACGCTATGCGATACGACAGAAAAACATCTATCTATCTATACCTATTTCTAAATTTATAGTCTTTTTTTCAGGCTGACGGTCCACTTGTTTGTAGGTGGTTACCGTCGCCTATAACACAAGCAATGCCACAGGTACTTCAAGTGCCCTATCGACCACAGTAAAATTAAGAATAAGTCTAAGGGGGTGGTCACTGCCGCCAGACAGGCTGCCAAAATAGTGTGCCATGCCACTAATTAATTACTGTTTCTGCTTCAGTTACTACTTTACAAGAACTGTAAATTAATTAGCAAACTTGCGTGCGATGGACGATAAATTTTGAAACATTTAATAACGAAACCTATTAATTGATAAAGGATTATTATACATTATTAATTCACTGCTTAACTCGATTATGAAGAAAACGTAATTACTTAAGTGTTTATCAACATAAATAAGTTGTTTAGTACAGTTACAAAGTTTATAGCGTATATTTATCGAATGGAAACAACCCTTTAATCGCATTAATCGGGCCGACCGGAATTAATTTAAAAAGGTCAACGGCGATATCGAAGCAATAGCTTTCACGACCCTCGCCCGCTGCCATTCAAGCGGACTCGTTTTTACAATTTACTTGATACAAAACAAAACGTAATCACTACCGTAAACAGTTTGTGGTCTAAATAGAGAACACTTTTTCATTCTTTACACGAGAAGGTCACGACCATAAACATCTCAATGTAAATGGAAAATGTCGCTCGCCAGTGACAAAGCCTGATGTAACTAGCAGTCCTACTGATCCATACTAGTCCATACTTGAATACTAATATTTAAATGTGAAAGTATCTCTGTCTGTCTGTTACCTTTTAACGCCTTAACTACTCAACCGATCATCATGAATTTTTGTATATACACATTGTCAGGGATACAAGAAAGGACATAGGGTACTTTTCATCCCGAAAAAAAGTAGGTATTGGTAGGTGGCTACCGTCGCCTATAACACAAGCAACGCTCTAGGTGCCGACCATAGAAGGATTAAGGATAAGGGATAAGGAAAGGATGGGGTAATGGGCTCTGGCATCAAATTACTCACTCACCGAAACATAATAGCACATAATGCTGTTATTTCACAGTGTGCCCTGCTACTACTTTCCAAATCCAGACCAGAGCCAACTTTAAAAAGTTCATCTCCAAAGTTGAGCTCACCGGGACACCTAACCCTGAAACGTTAGGCAAGCACTCTTACCACTCATCCAACGGGCTCGTCAAAGGTCAAAGGTCCTTATAAGAAGATAAGAGTCAAGGGTCGTATAAGAAGTGGTCACTGCAAACAGACCTACTACTTATCCTGTTTATCACTGCGAAAGGCAGTGTGCCCTCCTGCCACCTATAGTATTTTTCATATAGCATTGGGTACGGTGACTTTTGATTTCATCCATTTCAATCATGTTATTTTTCAAAAAAATATTTACGGGAAATGGGAAATCTTAAAATACACTGGTCGCAAAGAAAAGGGGTCTGTTAAAAAATCTTCAATATCTTCAAAAGTACCTTCGTAACTATGTGTAATTTGGTCTAAAAGATAGGATAGTTTTTATTTTAAACCCGGGCGAAGCCGGGAGCGGGCCACTAGTACAATATATTTTTTAATAGGTATTAAAAAAAATTAAGGATGAAATGCAATTTTAAAACATCATATTTTATTTTTGAAGTGAAACTTCTTTGCGTGCGATGAAAGTAAAATTTCAATGTCGAATTTTGTGTGACGCTTCAATGTAACGATCATGTACAGCTTCTTGTAACTTTTCTGCAAAAGTAAATAAATTTTAAAAAATTCTTTTATTTTATCTACCGCTTACTTTCATATATTTATATTCGCCAAAGAAGTTTCACGTCTGACTTTTGACATACGTACTTTGTACACGCGCATGTTTTTTTTAATTAATGCCCATAAACTTCCACAAAATGTGACGCGTTAAAAATACCCTAACTTTTAACAATATCCTATCCATAAGTATTTCACAAGATATTGACCGTCACTCGTGCCGATATAAATTGGGAGCCAATATAAATAAAAGCTTGAAAAGCACCCTTTGTCTCCGTGTGCTTCGCAGAAACCTGTCTAAAATGGCAAACAGCGGTCCTATACAGATATCTGCGAGTCCAGTGGATTTCAATTATCGCTCCTTTTACAACCATTATTGTACTGCTTTTATTTTCTATTATTTTGTAAATAAGGGCCTGTTATAATATTTATAAATTGAACAATTGAGTATTTTCCTATTAAGTTTAAACTTAATTATTGATCAATTTTAAGTTACATTTTTGTTATGCACATAATAGCCGGATAACAATAATATTACACAAAAAATATTCTTCCTTAAATTTTGCTATTAGGTACTCATACACTCAACAAGTTGAAAAACGTGTTAATTCTAATTACAATTAGTAAAAATGCCATGCAATAGCTAGTAGAAAAAAATATATAAAAAAATGCAGTTATAATTAAAGGTTTCAAAAGAAAAGGGAGTTTAAGTTTTTTGCAAATAACTCAAAAATCTAAAAGTCTAAAAGGATTCCGAGCCTAATAATAGTTAAGAGGGCTATTACGGAAAAACCTGTAGTTGCTAGTTTTCATCGCTAAATCTGCATAACCCATCCTTGGTTACAAGTAGTATAATAAATAACAATTACTATGTGAAAATGGGTCGCTTTCTCTTCTATAATTGAAGTTATTTAAAAAACTCATAAAACTAAAATTAAATACTTTCTTTGTTGGATCACGTTAAGCACCCCTTTATTAATTTTTAATTTATTTTTATGTTAAGGTCGACACTTGACAGACAGGCTGACGGTCCCACGAAGTATGTGAGTACGTGGCTACCGTCGCCTATAGCACAAGCAACGCAACAGGTGCTGCCAGTGCGCTGCAGAACGTAGTAGGATCAAGGATAAGAGATTGGGACCCTGGGATAGGGAAATGGGGAAATAGTTTTATTTGGAAATATAAAAACGGTTTGAAACTCTAATTAAACATGAATTAATTGATCTTTAACCTTCTAGTTTAAAATTCCTCTAAACTAGATCTCTATTTTAAAAATTTAAACAGAAAATGCAAATGTTGTAATTTATATTTCCGAACGCATTAAACTAGGTATGTACCTAAAAACTTGTTTAATAAAATGAATTGACTTCACCGCTTGTTTTAAATCAATATTAAAATACTGTATAGTTATTTACGATATATGTACTGTTTGTTATCCTAAATTTTTTTTAAAATACTCTTAAATTTCTTCATGTATCTTTACGTAGCCAATATGACAATAAATTATGTTACAATGAAAACATCTTCTTGTATGAAATATGTAGGAGCATTCTACGGGTGTCTTAGACGGATCTTTTTCTCTTTTTATTTTTAAGTTAAAAACATTACTAATGTTAAGCTTTAAAGAAAGGTGATGAAATTTACTATAAGATGTTTTTTATTTCAAAACTCTAACTGGTTTGTGAGAAATAGCAATATAGCTCTATAGTTTATGAGAAATAGAAATTTTTAAAGTGAGTATGTACTTAGTTTTGACGGCCAGCATAGATTTAGGCTTGAAATTATAATGCTTAATGTCCCTGTGAAAATTGCGTATAAAAGAAAAATATATTCATAACTTATTAACCAACGTCATATAATATGAGTATGGCTGTATAGAATTAAAAAAAAATGTTTTGTTATTATTAACATAGTCGCGAAAATGTTCGCGGTTACGAGTAAAAGTAGATTTAACCATAGAGAAAAATTACTATTGAAAAAATTTAATATCCACTTTCCTGGATCTTTTTTAACTGACTCTTTTTTAAGTACAACAAACATGGCTTTGAAAAAACCGGCATGAGAAATGTCTTTCTAAATTCTAAATTCTCATCTCCTAAATTCAAATGTAACTTTATTTATTGTAACAGTATTTATAGCTAGAACAAATACATTATTATTATATATTTTTAGTTACATTGGAAATTAATTAATACTACCGTTACATTCCTTTTTATATCCTTGTTATTATATAACCTACTAGCCGTGCCCGCGACTTCGTACGCGCTGTACGTTTTGTCAAAATCCGACAGCAATCTAACATTTGTTCCAGGATAACAGGTTCTTTATCGTTTTAATTTTATTCAAATCCGTTCAGTCGTTTTTGCGAGATGGAGTATCAATATTTTGCAACTAAGTCGTTGAAAAATATATTTACGTGGCTTACGGAGATACATAAAAATCTGTCATGTCTTTTTCTCCGCTAACTACTTCTAAACTACCCAACGGATTTTAATTCGGATTTCAAATGTGGAAAGAAGGATAAACGAGGAAGGTCTGTGTATATAAAAAAAATTGCATCATGGGCGAAGCCGGGGGCGAATGGGTCTCCATTTTATAATATTATATTAGGATTAAGATGTAAGTCGTTTATATCTACGAGTATAATTGCAATTTTAGTTCGTTACCCAAGTTTAGTAGATTCCGACGCTGTGACAATGACAAAACACATTTTTAAAAGTTACATAAGTACATATGAAGCTAATAATAATTTTAATTAAGAAACGGAAGAAAAGTTTATTCATATGCTATAATCGCGATAAAACGTGAAATAGTTACCTAAAAGTAAAAAGTAATATTACTTGTCCCGTTAAAGTGGGTCACCCCCCTTGTCCCCCGCATGCGCTGAGCCCCCTCGCGCTCCCATCCCTCCCCCCGCGCTTCCCGCACCCCGCGCCTCCCGCACCCCGCGTCCCCTCCCGGCGGCGTCTCTCGTCCGCCTCGCGACTGTCCCCACTTCACCCCAGACCACCCCCAACATTCATTGTGCCGCAATATATTTCTTTTTATGTGCAAACAGAAAAGTTATTTATTTAAATTTTCTCACGAATTCGTATCGTGTTTTTATTTTATTATATTATCTGAATAGCATTTAGAACGCTCTGTGTCTATACATGTAGATATGTGTGTCTGTTCAATGTGTATTGAATTGAAAGACACGCCTTATGTAAGATACGTGTAGAATTTTTCATTTTGTATTAGCTCTATTAAAGAGACAGAATATTGGATGAATGCTTTATATGTGAAACTCGTAAATGGTTGCGATTTTTTTGTCGCGTCCGTGTAATTTTCCCTCATCTCTCTCCTTGTTCGACGTCGGCCCTATTATGTCTCTAAATAATTAAATTTAAGCGCTCCGCGGAATAGCGAATAATATTAAACTGAATAATAAAAGTCGATTGCATTGCGAAGATCACAATTTCCCGTCATCATGTTGGGGAAACTAGAAATTGAGTTCTGATAAAATGTATTCCTATAGGCATTCGTACTACTATACCTTACTACGAGTTTGTGAAGAGATGCTCGCAATATATGACATACCTAATGTATGTAGCATAAATTATTCACTAGATATGAATTTTCAGGAATAAATTTTAATTTTAGTTACATGTTTAAGTCAAAATGGGAAACAAATTAAATGTTTCACGTATGCTATACTGTGTATTAAGTTTAAATACTAAGAAGATGTAATGTACTGATCTCTCTTATAACGTATCAGCGTAATGACAACTTACGTAATAGTTTATACATGACCAAAGGAGATTTTTGTATGTAATATTTACCCTGCTATTTACATACTATTGGGCAACAAACAAAGCGCTCCATATTATTGCGAAACACACGCCAGTACATTAGGTACCTAAGTGAAGACTCCATTTAAAACTTCACAATAAGTTTCATTGTCAAGTGCATCAAGGACTTCGCCCTGAAGTACCTACTACGACAAACATGTTTTTATATGTCCTTTTACTACAAATAAAATTTATTTTTATTCTTATTCTTATTTACAAACTCCCTCGTTATCCCAATCCGCTAGTGGTTGGCTCTCTCATTTATACGTCGGATATGAATAATACTCTTTCTCGTTTCAGAAGAAGACCTAGACACATCACAGCAGCAAACGCAGCGCTTGAGGGTGATGACCACGACGCACAGCTGCCCTGCCACCGAGTAAGAAGAGGAAGACGGCCGCGCCGCTTCTCACCGTCGAGACGAGATAGCGCCTGCGAGTACCTTCCAGTCCGGGGAACACTGGTATCTGCCGTGGCTCACGCCGCCGTGGTTGCAAGCATATCAAGATCAGGAGACTATTTACAACACCTATGGCGTAATAGGCGACGGTAGTAACCAACCATTAAATGAACGGTCGGCCTGCCTGTCGACTTTACCTTAAAAAAAAATGGCGTAACTAAAAATTACTGATTTTGCTTGACTAGAACTATTCACAATGCCCGGACAGGCATTCGGAAGGAAGGAATCGGCTGGGTTGGGTTGCATTCGGAAAGCTATGGCATCTCTTCTTGTCACTACTTCCGCAATGTCTGAAGGCCAAGTTATATAATCAGTGCATCCTGCCTGTGATGACGTATGGTGCCGAAACGTGTCCTCTGGCCTGTTTATTGGTACGCCGAAAATTGCCGAATATGCGTACCAATGAAACTACTTATACCAATACATTGAACTAAACACATTGTCAAGTGATTGCTGCGTATTAATGGCACTCTTCACGATTTAACGACAAAGTAAAAGTCGTGGAAATACAGTACCTATATGCAAGTTATGTGATTGTGGCTAATTGTGAAATTTTGCGATATACTCTCTACGGTCCAGCAATTAACTTTTATTCATTTACTCACACGCGAGATGGGTTAGCTCTTGGCCAACAACCAGCTGTGTAGCAAGGATGAGGCCTATGATGGAAAGAGCTCACCCAGAAGATGCCTATTCACTCGAACTTTGAAAAGATTAGAGCTCTTATTATGAGCTCGGAAATACAGACGCTGGCAGAGAGTTCCAAACCTTGACAGTGTGCATTATAAAGGTGTTTTAAAACTTGGTATTATTTTTTTAACTTTCAAGTTATGTAAACATTTACTAAATTGCTTAAAAGTTTCCGATTCACTGCTTAAAGCCTATAGATATGTACTGAAACAAGTAGGAACCGATATCAAGAGGCACTTTTGTGTAAAACATTGATGTGAAAAAAAAGGTTATAATTCAATGAACTATTAAAAAAACATTTGTAGAGTTCGGTTTGTTTGCTTCATTCTAAATCCACAAACGAGTAAATTACAAATGTTCGTAGTACCTACGTAAAATGTTGTTTTCAACAAAGTGGCGATAAAAAGCGAATCCATGCGTTCATTCATGCCGGCTATATACGCCCGAAGCCGACACCCGTTACACGGTAACAATAGACAGTGAGTCAATTCGCAATAAATACGTAGTTACAAAACATACAAAGAATTGGGGTCAAATATCAAAACGATTCAATTAATCCTCTTGCTATCTAGTAATGTTATACATAGAAACAGATTGGACTAATAGTTTGTTTACCTAATCCTACATAAAAACCTCATCTTGAAAGGAATTCGAACCTTTGCCAGTTTTTTAACTTTACATTTTTCTTTTTATTTACTTACATCTATATTTATATAAAATATATAATTATAAAATAGATTACTTTATGCTTCTCCGTTAACTTCTAAGCCATCTAACGGATTTTGTTACGGTTTAATAATTGAAAAAGCGATAAACGATGAAGGTTTGTTATAATTTGCAAAAAAATGCATCAATGCGAACCCGAAGATATGTCGTTAGGTCCGTTTAGTTCCTTATCCTGTTATGGAAATCCGTTTCTGGCACTGATTTAAAGCTTCTTTAACTTTTAACACTCCTTAACTTACAATGTTTATTCACTGTAAATTACACGTGACTGTGTCTCTACTACGCTCGCTCTCAATACGATGCCATGCCAAGCTACACACATTCTTTGACAGCTGATAGCTCGTTTACCTTCGTGTTACTGACTTACTAGGCGTTTAGCAGGTGACATTACGTTGCCAAGTGATGATCAATTGATGCGATTCAATTAATCACCACTTGGTCAGTGGGTTAAAGGTCCGCTGTTGTCAGAATTTTGAGAATAATGTATCGTGTAGTTGGCAGAATCATTTTTGTCGTGCAATTCGCTAATCACTTAGTGATAAATATTTGGATACTGTAGAGTTGGATAGAGAAATCATCATATTTTTGAATGGAGAAAAATTATTGATATTATTGATATCAATAATTTATTGAATTTTCTTTTGAAATACATCGATATTTTTGTCTGTATTTCCTCTACATCTATTTAAATCTATATATTTAAAAATTTTATAAATTAAAGTCGCTGCCCGCCTTTGTCTGACTGCGATAACTTCTTCTAAACTAGCACACAATGGAAGTTGATACGGTTTTCACTAATAGACAGAGCGATATCGGAGAAAGGTTTATGTATATAATTTGCAGAAAAAAATTCATTCGTGGGAAGGCGGGGGGCGGGTCCCTAATTAAGTATAGTTGAAGTAGCAATCGTTATGTTGTTGAGGTGGCGAATTGTTTCAAAAAACATTAAGCGTGAAATGGCGAGTCCAACATATTTTGATAAGATTTTCACTAATAGACAAAACGATAATCGACAAAGGTTTGAGCATATAATTTGCAGAAAAAAGGTACATCCGTGCAAAGCAAAGCCAGAGACGGGTCACCAATTATGTACAAGTAAATTCAATAGCAACAGTGACATTGTTCAGGTGGCAAATCGTTTCAAAAACACTCTACTGTGAAATGGTGAGTCAGAGTAATAAGACGTCAAAGTGTAAGTACCGGGATCATTGTTACAATAAATTAGTGTCTACTCGTAAACGTATCGGGGGCTACTGGTCGCCACTTCGCCACTTCGCCAGTCGGCAAGTCGGCACGCCACGCGGCCCGCATCCACCGGCCGCCCCGCGGCGACCGCACTGACACGCCGAACGACGCGCTGAATCGCACCCATTCACACTAAAGCATAGGGTGGATAATCCCTCGCCAATTTACATTTTAAACACAAAAACGGATCATATACCAATCCTCATGAATTTCCACAGACTATCTCTCTTTCATTTTTGTATAAAAACTTTATTTCTTTTGTTTGAATATTATAAATTATTTACAAAATTCTATATAATTATTTAAATGCTGACTTCAGTTTCTTTGTTATATTTAGTTATATTGAATTATATTGAAAAAGTGGTTTGATAATAATAAGTTTCCTATAATATTGCCTTTTGGTCTTTAAAAAAATCTTTGCGCCTTTGTAAACATATTATTTATAAAATCTTTGTCCTCACTAACTATCAACGCACACCCAAAACTATTAAAAAGCTTCAATTTGGAACAATGGCTTATTTTATGATGTATAAGAAAGTGCTTTTGAAAATCTCAACTCCGTGCGAAGCCGGGGGCTGGTTGCTAGTTAATACTTAAAAGTATTTAAGTGAGACATTCCAAAGACTCTACTTCCCAGTGCTTTCCCATAATTACGTGATTCAATAATGGTGTATTTGAAAGCGTAGTACATAATAAACGGTAGCATTGAGGCGTATCCACAATAGGCTCCCCTGGGAAAGGCGGCGTTCCGACAACAGACAGCGGGTGTCAGCCGCCACGTGCTACCCAAGGCCACTCGCTTAGTGTCAAGGTCATTGCCACTCCAGCTCGGTACACGCGGCACCCACGCCTTTCCTGTCACCACAAATAGACTGACCCACTCAACATCACAACAATCTACCGCAACGGCAAACATCATCACACCCATTCACCGCTTCGACTTCAAACAGCTTTCCGCCTAGGAGGCACTTGCGACAACTAAATTGCAAAGACTTAAATCACATTGGAAATTTTTAACTTTTTATGACGAAGTATCTGAGCCAGCGACTTCGTCCGTGTTGATGTTTTAATTTTTTATGTTAAGATCGACATAGAGGCTGACGGTCCACTTGATGGTAGGTGGATACCGTCGCCTGTAACACAATAAACACCACAGGTACTGAATTGGGAAGGCATTGGGAAACGGGCAGAGCCATTACTCACTCACCGAAAAACAACAGCACATATTATGCTGTTATTTCACTGTGGTCTTCTGTAAGGGGGTGATTACTTCCGCCAGACGGGCTGCCCAAATGACTGCGGGATGCAGTGTGCCCTGCCACTAGCCAACGCCTGACATCTTTGTCGCTGTGACGACAGTGGCGGCGATTTTTTTATTTTTTTAGACTATCTCTCGGAAACCTAACATTTTTTCAGGATAAAAAGTATCCTATTATGTTAATTCAAGTAATAAACTGTGTGTGCCACGCCAAATCCAAATCCGTTTAGTCGTTTTTGCGTGATTAGGTAACAAACAAACGCATTTACAATATTAATAGGATTAATGAACTATTTCACAAGCTTTAGGTACTGTAGGTACTCCGTCCTCCATTATAAGTATATATTTTAATGTTGATCTCCATTACACGTTCTAAAATCAATTAATAGCACACAATAATTGTTCTTGCTAATATCAGCTAGGTAGACGATAAAGTCAATGATCAACTTTCAATCAACCCTTATAACAACCCTTATCGTGTAATATTATATTTACGTCAACTGGCGTTGAATGTTAAGTCTACCTAATAAATAAAATCAATAAAACACTATTGCTTTATAATATAACTCAAAACAACCAGGTTTCAAAGCACCAAAAAAAATAATAAATTATATATATTCAATAACAATAAGGTTGATAACCCTCAGGTAGAGTTAAATCTTGTAAGATTCCATTTGTCTTCAGAATACTTCGGATATACGAATTTGACCTGAATTTCATTTCCTTCGTTAAAGCTTTGCTAATTGGACCGTATTAACCGAGATATACGAAATGATTGTCATTCTAACGGAAAATTATAACGAAACTAGAGAAATGTCTAGTAGTTTTCTCCAGTTTTAATTTAACTATTATTCCGCATATACCCTTGAGTGAACATTCGTAATATAATTTTAAATATAAGACTGTCCATTTCGGAATACGAGTACATATAGCAATCTGTTGTTATTAAAATTTATACCTACTTATAAGCGTATGATCCAATTAGAAAATTTTTCTTCTAGGACTTTCGTCTTATAGGAACCGACCCCATAACTGGTGGTTATATAATATGTATGAGAAATTCACGAAAGTATTACCTATACACTAGCGACCTGGCCCCGGCTTCGCACTGATACTTTTTTTTTCTGCAAATTATAAACATAAACCTTTCTCGTGTATCCTCTTTCCACTAAAGAAAACCATATCAAAATCCTTTGACTGGTTCCAAAGAAATTAGCGGAAAAAGAGACAGAAACATTGTATGTTGTTTGTTTTCTATCGAAGACGAAACGACTCATTTATAAAATATAAAATAAACCGCATTTAAATCGGTTAAGCTGGTTTCCGTGAGATAATCGTGCACAAACGCAGACAAACTACGAGTTTTGTTATATTACTAGTATGATGATATGATGATCTATAATAAAAGAAAGTCGTGTTAGTTACACCATTTATAAATCGAGAACGGCTTGACTGATTTCTATATTCTTGGATTTCTTTTCTTTAATATTTTGTTTCCGCCCCGAATAAATTAAAACATGTGAAATATTCACGAAAAAAAAACCAACAAAATTTAACGAAAAAAATTATTTTTTTCATACATTTTATATGGAACTGGTTTTTATTCTAGGCGGTACGAAGTTCGCCGGGTCAGTTAATCTTTATACTTAATTACATAAGTATAATTCGAAGGCGCTTTTCGCGTCTCCGCGTAATTCTCCGCGCCCCGTATGGCCGCTAACTGTACCTATAATCTATACGTCTATATCTAAAAGTAAGTATTAGACATGATCGAATTTTCTTCTGGGTGTGTTTATTAATAGAAAATACAAGGAAAAGTTGTATCCAATTTAAACATTGGATTCTTTAATGAATGACAACAAAGTCGAACACTAAGCTTCGGTGAAAACATAGACGGAACCCTTAATTCGTGTTAAAGCAAACATGGTATGCGGGGTGAGTGGTGGTGAGACGAAGTGAGTGCATGTGCGGGGCAGGGGCAGGGGAGGGACGGGCGGGCGCGGGGCAATCGCGCCGCGGGCCGCCACTTCTCTCTACTCGAGGAGCCCCGGTACACCTCAGTTTCCGGCGGGTGCTCCCTCGCGGATTCGCAACTATATCCGCCGTGCCAGGCCCGTGCCGCGTGACTCGTGCCGGCCACGTGGCCATCGTACCTTTCGCTAACCGACGACACCCTACTTTTTACTCTCATTGATAAAACCACAGATAATTATGGGTCGACACCCAATCAAGTAAACAACGTTCGAGTGCGGAAATGTTAGTAATGTCGTTTTTATTTTTATACTATAAGGCATTCTAAAAGTAACTGGTTAATGAAAAAAGCCGCTTAATTCATTATTGTGCGATTTTGTAGATATTAAAATTAAAACTTTTTTTAAAACTTAAAACACATTAAGATTAAAAATTAAAACACACGTTTTTTATTCTAAAAGTAAAATAAATATAAACATATATAAAAAGCCGCTTTATTCATTGCGGTGTGATTTTATGAATATTAAAATTAAAACTTTGTTCAATATGTATTCTTCGAAAATTGCACACAGGTTTTGTTAAGCGCTAAAAAGAATCTGCACCGATTTGAACGGTGGCTTTTTAGTTTTAATTCATAAACGATTTCTAATATTAAATTTTAGTATATGTACTTTCACAGTTTTATGTACTTATTTAATAGTATTTATGATTCGATTCATTCTCACTCAGTCTTCTTTACACTCAGTGCTAAAAATAATGTTTATTTTTAACATTCCGTCGGATATTTTTATCTAATAGATAAACCTTGGTCTTTAAAATGGACATAAATCACGTAAAGGATTTTAATGTGAAAATGTGTAATAATTCAGAATAAATATGGAACTTTATCAAATAACGAACAACCAGGAAAGAGCCTACAAAGCCTATGCTATGTACAAGGTAAGTACTTATTATTATTATTATTATTTTCTTCTTAGTGGCTATTTCTGTCTGCTAGAGTACCAGTATCACTTCGTCCATTACTGAAATATTGTGATTTCCATGTAAACTAAAGCTCTCTACCTATACCTACCACGTTTAGAAACTGTAGTACCTACTTTTTTGATAGAGGCATTCCTCACATCTTCTCAAGGCCTTGTGCACCAAGGGGCCACACTCGCACAGATTACACTCGATATGCATTGGTGTTTCTTCTGCCTCATGGCAGAAGCGACATTCTCCTGTACTGGTGAGACCCATTATTTTAAGGTGCCTATTGAGGTGGCAGTGCCCTGTTAGTGCCCTAGTTAGCATGCACAGATTGTTCCTACTAAGCGACATAGCCCTGGTTTGGCACGTTTCGACTATAGGCTTTTATGAACGCTTTGGAATGGTTCAGATGGTTCAATGGTTCAGCAAGTTAGTCCAGCGTTGTAAGTAGCAAGGTGTTGTTGTAAGCAAGGTAAGTACTTGCGTCATTTAGATTAAATCATTTAGGTTTCCCAATGGCTTCTTTTAACTTTTACTATTTATAATTATTTACAATGTTTTTTACAATTGATTACAAGATAGACTCGATTAAACATTTTATCCTACATAATAAATGGGAAAGCAATATGTGAGGATGGGTAGTATGGATGTCTGTTTCTCTTGCACGCAAAAACGGCTTAACGGATTTGGATGAATTTGCCACATAGATAGTTTACTACATGGATTAACATGTATGATACTTTTTATCCTAGAAAAATATTAGGTTCCCGAAGGATCGTCTAAAAATATAAAAATTGGGCGCCACTGTCGTGTCACAGCGATAAAGATGTCAGGCGTTAATATCAGGTGTTATATTTTTCAAGTTTCAACGCGGACGAATGCGCGTGCTCCAACTAGTTTACAATATAATCTTTCCGGAAGTAATTCTCTAAGTAAGTGATATTTATATTTTTTTTAAATGCATCATCTGAATAGTTTAGAAGAAATAAGCTGATAAACAGACAGAGACGTAAAGCGGTTTTTTTAACAATTACAAATTATAAATTCCCAAATTCTGCTCTATGAAGTTTAGTAAGATTTATGTTGTTTTAACAGGGCACATTGCATTTCGCAGTGATTAATTGGGCAGCTCTTCTGGCGGCAGTAACCACATAAGTCTAATATGAAATAACAGCACATTTTTTTAAATTAAGGTCGGCAGACATGCTGACGGTTTATTTGATGATAGGTGGCTTCCGTCGCCTATAACAAAAGCAACGCCACGGGTACTGCAAATGCTCTGCCCATTACAGTAGGATTAAGGACAAGGGATTGGCAAAGGATAGGGAATGGGCTCTAGCATCCCTTACTCACTCACCGAAACACAACAATATAGTTAAACCTAATTAAGTTTTTACTAAGTAGCTCGTAGCCGAGCCGACCGGCAGCGGGCCGTCGCACGCGAGAGCGAGACTGAGCGCATGGAGCGCACACACTGTACATTTCCCGCGCAAAATGCAGTGATACTTACGTATTATTATTATAAAATTCTTGAATAATAATACGATGGTTAATTATTGTGAAGTTTTCGGATGTCGAAGTTAAAAAACAAATAATAAATTGAAAAAAAAATCGATCATTTTATAAAACTAAAGCACATTTAAGTCAGTGGCTTTTATCGCAATCACTACATTGCATTATATTATAAATAATAAAATAAAAGTCTAACTTCAGCCATTTTATTAATTTATTGTACTTTATACCTACAACCTTTACGTTTTCGCTCGATGACGTACTCGCGCTATATAGCGCAGGGCGCTTTCGTAGAGTACTTTTTTTCTTGGAGCGTCTTTTGTTTGCTAATATAACGTAGGTATTTTAGATTTTGTATGGGAGTGATGAATCTGTTACGTAGTAACTATTATTTAATCGGAGCCGAAACTATCCGCGTCTGTCTGTTTCTCCGCTAACTACTTCTAAACCACCCAACGAACTTTGATACGGTTTTCAATACTGAAAGAGGGATAAACGAGGAAGAATATTGCAGGTATAATAAAATACATCCCTGACGAAGCCGGGAGTGGGACGCAAGTACATATAACAAAACAGAAAACATTAAGAGAACAACAAAAATGAAAAAGAAATCTTGAATTTAGCTGAATAATTTGCAAATTCAAAACGAACATTCAACTATGTATGAAAACATTAACTAATTAGGTATGTTTATACCAGGAATAACAACAAATATACATAAATACAATTTCTCTGTAAACATTTTACCGTTTCATAACCTACATTCCATCAGAGTCTAAAACCAGTCGATTTCGTAATTTCCATATTTAATTTTGTACTGTTAAAGAAAATTGATACGATTTAGGACGTAACAGGCATAAACCGATTTTTAGGTGGTGCGGATCTGCATTTATTTTTCAAAAATTTTGCATAATTCACCACAGAGCTCTACAAATTATCTACCATACTCGCCTCTGATACTTGTTTCTGATGCGTCGTGAGTTTTCGCGGTACTTGTCTTCCACTAACATTTGAAAGGTTGAGAAGGTCATGAAGAGGGTGGTCGTCTCTGTTATCATATTGACCTTAATAGTCGGTTTATCTAGTACATGTTTTCAGCTTTTTTTTTCAAATCTTTCGTACAAGCCTGATGCCTGATGAATGAGGGTTTCTATTCTATACTTCTCTGCCGTTTTTAAACTTCTTAAACTTCTGAAGAGAGTGCAGAATCTTGGTAAAGTTGGTAATCATTTCTTCGTAAATCTCTACCCAAATATTAGACCTTTTTCCTCTCTACCTCATATGCACGAGCGCTTTAATAGTTTGTAAATGTTTATTGAACGTATTGATGAGCAACCCAGTTTTTTCAATAGCATAATTTAAAAGGAATGTAGTTCAATCAGTCATTGTTACAAAACAAAAAACGATAAAATAATACTACTAATCATCAACGTTAATGTAATTTTATAATAATAACGCGCATCCAGGAAGTAGTAGCAGGAAACTCTGCGTTTCGCAGTCCGTCTGACGGCAGTAACCACCTCCTTACAGAAGACCACCGTGAAGTAACAGCATGAGTGCTGTTGTGTTTCAGTAAGTGAGTAACGGATGCTCAGCCAAATACTAACTTGCCACACTCGACTCAGTGGATCGCAGTCTGGCAAAAATACCTGTCTGTCTTCTATAAGAGAAACGCCTGTCTGTGTTCTTCGGAGAGTGTGCTCACCCTGCCGGAGAGCTGCCTTCCCCTTTTGGACATTCAGGCTGGTTACCATCCTCATCTTGGCAAAATCCCTCTTTTTCGGACCAAAGGCTTTAAAAATTATTTTATCATACGATTGCTAAGGATAGGAACTCCCCTCCGGCAAATCTTTTAAAGTCCAAGTGAATAGGCATCATCGAAATAATCATCGAATCACCGAATCTTTGCCTTCTGGGTGGCTCGCTCCATCGTGGGCCTCGTCTTTGCTGCATGCTGACCAAGAGCAAAAATGGTATTGATTATTGGTAAATATTTTTTTTTATTATTTCTTATTCACTTGTTTTATATTTTTTTACTTTCAAATAAAAATGAATCTCGCCGGCTATTTTCAATATTGAAATAAAACACAAGGTGGGCAGCATTTTACGTCTTACTAATCAATACTTACCCTACCCTAGCATATATTGGGGTGCATGGAATATCGAATTGAAAAGATTTTATATCCGCTTAAAATATTTGTCGTAATATAATGTATTAATATTTTAGTAGCAATTTACATAAAATACACTCTTGATTTTTTTTATGTGATTTCTCGATTTTACGCTTATTTTTATCTTATGAATTTGTTGTTGTTGTAACTCATCTGACTAACTCTATTGGGGCTTTCAAGTCTACTTTCAAGTTCAAAAATATCTTAAGTAACTGGAAAGAAATCAAATAATGGGTTTTTGTTTTGAAGTAGTTATTTACGGTTACTAAATGTGATATTCAGGGTCAGACTGGGCGTAAGGGCCCGTGTGGGATTAATGGCCCGACGTGGCGAGCCGCCCGCCTAACTGAAAGTGTTCTTATAATAATAATCAGGACATCCGTCAAAACAAATACAGTTCCTATAGTTATTTTTGAAATACCAAAGCAGTAATCATTAAGTTTATTTGTAATTTATGGGCTTCATTCTACATTTTTTTTTACATTTTAAGTAGGTACACCAAATGCTGGTGTGGTCTGAGTGGACTATGACCGCTGGCAAACACAAATTTACTAATCATTTGATAGAACGGATAATTCTATTGAAATTTTTTGAGAAATAATCTTATTAAAATACTCTAACAAAATACCTACTTACACCAATATGGTCTTCGTTTGCACGACGCGCGACGCCCGATTACAACAATACTAAGTTCTAGACTTATTTTAGCCATTTAATTCTCTCGTATAATGTATGATTCGGTAGCTACCTACAAAATTTTAAAAAGAGTACAAATCTGTCTTTAAAAGTTGTGTAGTTATATTATACCTAATAGATTTTCGTTAGTTAAAATATAATTTTGTTTACTTTGGTTGGTGTGTTACACGTGTAACTATTACTTGAGTTATTTAAATTAAAGGGTGTCAGTCAGTATTGGTTTGGTTATGTTATGGACGATGTGGAAATGTGGAAGCTATGATAGCGCCGTCGGCGTGTCGCGGCCATAGCTGGTACTAAAGTGCTGCGCGGGGCCCCACCGCGGCGCGCGCTACACAATCGCCACGCAGTCTTCCCTACCGCGCGGTCCACACGTGTATCTTGCCTTGCGTGTCTAAATCGCGCTTCGAATTACGCTACCGAAACTATATTATAATATCAATTAAACAAAAATAGGACAATTTCGAAAACTGTAAATCGGTTGTGACTGTAGTGAACGTTGTTGTTGATACCTTTCACATTATAAGGTATATGGATAATTAATAATTCCGCATAATGTAATGACTTCAGTGCTCTATCCAATTAAAGTTGTAATTGTATTAATTTTCTCTTTAAATGAATGTTACCTCGCGACCGGCGCAGACGAAATTGTACGGAGTATACTTTGAGACTGTTTGTGTATGGAATACATGGCAACACTGAATATATATTATTAAATGGTGGGTCAAAATTGTTTTTTTTTTTTTTTGTTAAGAGCAATAAGGATAAATATTTATTATGGAATAGAAAGTTGTGTTGTTACAAAACTAGTCTAGTAGTGAACTAACATTTAGATTGTTTAAACTATTTTGTTTTATCCGTAGTTTGAATTTCTTATATTTTTTCAAATATTTCAATGAAAACCAAGTACAGTCGTGTCAAAAATTCTCAGAATTTTAGTTCTTCAATGTTAGATTTCCTGTTCAATTCATTTGTTTCACTGTAACTGAAATTTACATTTTTATCGATTGATAAAAATTAAAAAAAATTGTACATATATGTCTGTTTCATTTTTTAATTAAACTTTTAATGCGACTGTACTTATCTAAAGAAATGGAATTATTTCTTACCCAAGTCTTTTTTTTTTAAATGACAAAAAGGTACGGCCGTGTAAATAGGTAATTTGTTTTAAATCAAAATATTGCGCCTGAAGTATTTTAAAAATCGTTGCTAGAAATATAGCGAGATTAATTCCGTTGGAGAAAATAATTATATTTATTTCTAAAATAGTTTGTCGTAACTGACTATATCAACGCACGGCCAAGTCAAGAAACCTGAAATTTGGAACATAGGCTTATTTTATAACGCACTAGTGACCCGCTCCCGGCTTCGCCCGGGATGCAATTTTTTCTATACATAAACCTTCCTCGTTTATCCATCCCTCTTTCCATTGGGTAAAAACGATCACTCTTTACCTACTAAGTACTAGTTGATTTGAAAATGCATTTTTTTTTTAATTTAATAGGCGATAAGTAGACTAGGAGATTTTTTCCCCCATTTTCATGGTTCATAGTGAAAAATTATCTAACTGATGGTGAAAACCGTATAAAAATGCATTGCGTGGTCTAGCAGGAGTTAGTGCATATACTTATATACAGATAGACGGACGCGGAAAGCGACTATGTAAGGATAAATATATTTTAAGACTTCTCGTTTTGTTACAATGGGAATGTAATATAATTTATGTAGCAACAATAAAAAATCGTGCATTATTAAATATCAAAGCAATTTTTCTTTGCAATCCTTGATTGCGTCAAGCGATAGTGTAAGAATAAAAGCATGTAGAGTTTTTTTATAAAATATACCAAAATTATTGCAATTGTCACTGTATCATTGGGATAAGGACAATCCTTATCCTTAATCCTACTATGGTGGGCAGTGCCGTTGCTTGTGATAGAGCTGACGGTAGCCACCTACCATCAAGTGGACCGTCAGCCTGTCTGTCGACCTTAACATTTATAAAAATTTAAAGGGCAACACTCACTTATTATCGTATAAACCAGATCGCAAGAAATATGCATTGTTTCACATTGTTTGTTTCTCATTTAAGCACGTCAACCACACTTTTGTACCGTCATTGGATTTTGTGAAGATTATTTTAAAAATATACGCAGAATATTTATCGTTGTCCATCTTTTGATTTTGACTCGTTTCTTTTGATTTTAGTTTGTAAAAGAACTGTGTGGATTCAAATCTCGAAATATATAATATACTATAGGTATTTTAAAATACAAACACCTTCACAAAATTGTTTTTTTTTTTGTCTATTAAAAATAAAGTTTGACGATTATTGTCGCCTGTTAAGTGTTGCAAGTGCGATGCCGACCTATTAGGAATTAGGAAGGGATATAGATATGGGCTCTGGCTTCCCTTACTAACACAACAGCACATGCTGTTATTTCACTGTAGTCTTCTGTAAGGGGATGGTTACTGCGGCCAGACGGACTATTTAATTTATAACTGGCTGTCCAATTTATGCCACTACTTGCCAGAACCAAGTTAAAACCAACTTCAGAAAATTGGGCTTATAATAAATCAATAGAATTTGTATATAAAAATAGTTGTAATTTTATGTAGGTACCTAGAATATCGCTAGTCCATCACCGGATACACTGCAAGTATATCTAGGTACCTACATCGCAAGAAAAAGAAGTCAGGAAATAAGTTTAAATACAGCAAGCGTAACATATTAATTTGTTGATAACACTATCAATTTACAAACTTCACTTGTGATATAAGTATTATGATAAGATAATAAGTTTTAATAGAATACCTACTTGTTACGTAAATAAAAGTTGAGGGAAAATTAAATGTGTATTTTACATTAATTTTGAAGAGTTATATTTTTAAGTTCTCTCAGCGGTTGTATTATGAGCTTTAAAAAAAACTAAATTTAAAATAAATTAATAAACATTGTTAATTAATGATCAATTTGCAAAATTAATTTTGCAAAGTAATTTAAGCAATGTAAACTGTACAATATACGAGTATAAGTACCAAGGTAATCACCCAAATAATTAGACATTATAAATTCTCAAAAAGCTCAAAAAGCAAACTCAAAAATTCTTGATATTTGTGGAAATAAGTTACGAATTTAATGTTGAAAACGGTTTACTGTAAAAACTTTACTGTCAAAGTTAAATCTACAATATTTTAAAAGAATTTATATGACAATAAAATGTCATTCAAATACTTTTTGGAGGTATACCTGTTTGAAAATATTTTGCTTTCTCCGTGCGAGTAAAACATCTCGTTTACAAATATTAATATTAAAGCGTGTCATCAAATAATCCCATGAACTTTTTATAAACAGGTTCCTTTAACGAATAAACTACACACCTGCTTGTATTTTTTTTAGGGCTAGCCATACAGGTAGAAGATATGCGCAGGCTTAGAAACTGAAGTCAGCGAGTTACTATACGATGAAAGATACGTTCCAATTGTAATAACATCAATTGATTTAAAGCTATTTTAGTGGGAGCAACTAAACGAGGCCAACGACCGGCAATTATGCCTCGACGTTACAAACTTTTTAAGTAACCCAGCAGGGAGGCGCTTCTAGTTTCAATTTGAATGTTATTGTAAACCAACTGGTGCCCGCGACTTCGTCTGCGTTGAAAAATAAAAATGTAATATAACGCCTGACAAAATATATGAGTAATAATTTATTTAATTTTTCGGAATAAAAAATACTTAATAAAAATATATAAAAAAAACACTTCTGTTAAAATTTTTTTAACATGTTTTCGAGTTTTAGACACAAACATACTAAGTTTTTTACGTATAAAAGACGATTTCTCTGAAATATTTCTTTTTTTTTTCTGGATGAAAGGTACCCTGAGTCTTTTTCTGTATCCTTGACAATGTGTATGCAAAATTTCATGATGATTGGTTGAGTAGTTAAGGCCTGAAAGGGTAACAGACGGACATTACTTTCACATTTATAATATTAGTAGGGATTGATATATTCGGTGGGTGCACTACGTTTGTTATTAAGACTTAGTGGGAGCACTAAAAGTTACATGAAACATTTTTGAAATGTAGGTACAACTCATCTTACCTACTTATACTTCACAAACTTTCTACTTTCCACGCTCTAAAAACGTATACAAATATCATAACGTTACAGATTCTATTAGAGTTTTATTGACTTTGTTTTTCTATAAAAAAATGAATTTTTTACCTTTATATATTGTGGCATTTAACAATATATACTTTTATTGCACTTACCTCAAAATAATTACTGTAAATATCTCTATAAAAAAATGGGGCGTGGCTGTACTGGCTCTGTAACGTGAATACTTGTACGTTAAGGGTAATATTTTCATTGAGCGTGTTAAATGTATATATATCCAACGAATTCGAATATACAGTATATAGCAAAAAATTCTTGATCATTTATGTATCGAGTGGTGTAATTAAATTTTGGATTTAAATGATATCTAGCTACAGCATCAAACTATCTCCTGGTTTTGTTGTCATCATTTTTCTGGATTGCCTCCCACTATATTCACGTCCATAAATTTTAAATAACAATAATTAATTTACAAGTAACAAGACAAGAATGTTTGAAAGTTTTTCCATCTAAAAGCCAAGCTTAACCGGTTCTGTTATTACTTCATGAAACAAATTGACTTTTCCTTATTGCATCGTTTGGACTTTAGATAAAATTGAATAGATAACTGGGCCATTCAACATAGATTCCATTTTAATAGAGTGTCAAACCCTTTTAGCAATTGAAAAGTTCGAAATTATCTTATTGTTGTAAATTAAACTAGCAACCCGCTCCCGGCTTCTCACGGATACAATTTTTTCTGCAAATTATATAGGTAGGTCTGTACACAAAACTTCCGAATCCGCTTTTGGAGTTTATATGGAGGGACCATACATTTATGTTCCTACTTACTTCGTACACACAAAAAAATGTATTTATAACTAGCGACCCGCTAAATAAATAGCAGATAATTTTTTTATACTTAAATAAACACCTAATTAGGTTTTATTATATAATACATAAACCTTTCATGAAGAATTGTCTTAACTGATGGTGAAAACCGCATTAAAAATCTGTTGCATGGTTTAGGAGTTAAGCAGATACTATGTATGGATGATCTCTAAACTAATGATGTAATAAACTGATAATAATAATGATCTATTAATTAATAATTTTAATGATCTAGTAACTAACCTTCTCTATTTACTCATTTAACCTCTTTTTTTGCGCTCATATTTAATAGAGTAATAAGCACAACAAATAAGGTGTATATTACAAAATTAAATAAGACAGAAAGCAATTATTGGCATGTCCTTTCACTTGCCCGTTGATAAAAGTGTTTGTGTGTGAGAGACTGTGTTAAAGGCCCATTGGGAGCACAGCCACAGGCCGCAGCCGGTGTTCAACAAAAACCGGTCCGAAAGGAATGAGATCGGTTGTGGCTCAAGGTACATATTATAACAAACTTGATCAATTGTTTTTATTTAGAAAATTAAAGGTTCACTCTTTTACAATTCACACTGCTTGGAGTTGAAAATAACTGGCCACATAGAATTTTTTACTGTAAAAAGATGGCAATCAACGCAGTATTTAATAAATAAAAACTATGAACTATGTAAATGTTAACTGTACCACACAGTCTCTCCAGCGTATGAGATTAGTATGACAAATTTTGCTCGAATTCTTGAATTATGCGGTTTTTTGGCACTTTTTGCAATAAAGATACATTAAAAAATCTCTATTTATAAATATAATTTGTTCAGTGCTGCAATAGCTCTAGTTAAGCGAAACATTTGACTGAAAACTTGTTAAAAGGACGTTTGTAAAGTTTGTAAAAAGGACGAATTGGAAATAGTCATCATAATTTCTCTTTATTTATGAAAAGTATCAAGCTGCATCAAACAAGACGCTCCTCTATTTTATTTTCTACTAGCTAACCCGGCGAACTAACTAATAGTACCTACCTCCTCTAAATAGAAACCCGTTCTTTAAAAAATGTATGAGAAAAATTTTTTTTGCTATTCAGGCAAATTCAACAAATCACAGATCATATAAATCGGTCCAGCCGTTTTCAAGTCATAATAAATGGTGTAACTAACACCATTTGTTTTTCTTTTATAATGAATGCAACTTTACTTCGAGTGTTCAAAATGTGTGCGTTATTAGTCAAGATTGTTTACAATTTCCCAGTTAGCTTTAGTTTCTATTACTTACCTCTGATATGATAATTCCAATTATCTCAAAAATCAAAACATTATATTGATAAGTAATTCTAAAACAGAGATTTCAAGATCTTTTTAACCAATTGATTCCGATGATAGTTGAATCAAAACATTGCTAAAATGTCATATAATGATATTAATATATTATTTTTTCTATTAATAGGTTAAAAATTTTTTTAAATAAGACTAGTGGATCAAACGGGCACTTTTTCGTGTGTATGGTCAAAACTAGGGTTCGACACCTATAAAATCTTGATTATGATAGCAAAACAATCATAAGTGCAATACAATTACCCTGGTTGACTAAATATGTAATAAAAGTTTAAGTATGATTATTAAAAGTTAAAGTACTTATTATATAACATTATCATTGTAATGATTTTCCAAAAAATCCAATAAATTTATTGTTCATTCTGTATCTGAGTGTATGTCTTCCATTTGTTGTTCTTATGTAGGTATGAATTACATTCGATATTCGTTTATGGCAATAAATTCTCCAGTCAATGCGATTATTATAATATGTAAAGTAATTTATTACCGAAATACTAATTTTATATATTCTTTAGTAGAAACTTGAGTATCGAATATTGTACAACACAAAACAATTTTATATATAGTCTTAGGTATATCATTAAATTTTATTGTAAAAATAATTAAACCGTTCAATTTTGAATTTTATCGTGTACGTTATAAAGTAGATATGTAACAAAGGCTTCGTTCGAACTGAATGCCATGAGAAAGAGAATTCCATTTGAGCGTGCAATTCACGGCATTCAATATCGCAATCTTAAGAAATACTAACTGGATCGAGAATTGGCGCACCAATCTGCAATAGTACGAAATATTAGATATTAAGACAGGTTACTTTTGTAACATTTTTTATTACATTGGTATTAGCAAGTTGGTTGTAATGTAACAAATCAATAATAGATTTCCTTGTTGATAAATAAAGTGTACCTATGGTGCTTAGGCTATGTGAGAGGCTTGCTTAGTTCTGTTAATAAAAGCAAACATGTTACAAAGTATGTGTTTATTTAATTAACCTCCCTCGGACTTCAACGTAAGTTTGAAAAAAAAAATTACCAAATTGATCAGTTATTCTTGAGTTTTGACAAGGACATAGTGTCCTTGTTAAATAGGTACAGTTTTCTAGGTCAACTCGTTGTCAGTCGAGAAAGTTTATTATATTGGTTATATGTAATCTTTCCATTTATAAAAATCACCTAAACCCATTTTCTTAATGTTGATGTTTTTTTCTGCTGTATTTATTCAAAGTCACAACCCATAAGGGTTTAGTAGAGGTTTCGCACAATTTTGTTTCGTACGAATTGTGCGAAAATTTGACTTTAAAATTAATTATATTTTTAGACGCCGTTTCGCAAACTTTGATTTTTATAGAAGAAAAAAATGTAAGTATGTAAGTATCGTGTACGATAGTGAAATAGGTAAAGTAGGTAAATCGAAATATAAATAAATTAGTATTTTAAACATGAAATTTAGATACTACTAGTTTTTCTTTTTTATTTATTTATTAATAATAGGTTTGAGCCGGCATCCAGCCGTTCAGGAAAGACGAGACCAATGATGGGACGAGCTCATCCAGAAAATGCCTATTCACCCGAACTTTAAAAAGATTTGTGTTATATAAGTATTCAAAATCATGATCTTATTTTTCTTTCGCGTCATTGATTGATAAATTCGACTCAAACATGAAGCTTCTAAATTCAATCTCTCTGAATTTGTCTCATTCGAATTGAAAATTTAGATATCAAAAAGGAAAATGATTGTTATCAATAATAAATTATTAAAAAAAATTAACATAAAAAATTGTTAATTTGTACTTATAATCTCATCTTTGGAGCACCTAAGTAAATAAAGCCTCGTACGTTTTTAATAAATAGTTTTAAATCAACTACTTACCGCTTTTTACTGTAGAAATATTTTGTCAGTATCAGAACATTATTCTAGTATTTTCAACACATTTTAATACGCCTTTTATCTTCAAAACAAAGGTACTTACGGCTAAATAATTTAGGCTAAATTTGATATATCTGCAATATTTTCTTTTTCTGTGATGAAGGCAAGAAGATTTTTTTTTCGATAGAACCTTTTGGCATCCTTAGTTCAAAAGACGCAGAATCGCAAGACAAAATGAAAAAAGCTGTATAATAATACTCGTAGGCAACATAATATCCTTACCGCGGCGTTCTTAAATATTCGAAATTTAATTAAATATTTAATTGACATTCAAGTGTTTTCCCATTCCCATCTCTATGCTTACTGTCTACTAGATACTAGAAACTTTCAATGTGACTTCGTATTGCGATTCTATTAAAGTGCCTCTTAGTGCTGCCTTTTCTTTTCTATTCTATTCTATTCTATTCGTGCTGTCGTCACCCATTTTATGAATATCATACATTTTTCACCTATCCTATTGCGTTTATGCTGTTAATTGGGAAGTAGGTAGGGGTGTGATTTAAATTATTATAAGCATTTGTTGATGATTATCATTGTAAGAAAATCTATAATTTTATTATTTATTTGTTGCAGCGTCCCGAAACTCTCGTCTCCACCCATCTTAACACCAAAACGAGTGTGTACACTATGAATGATCAGGTGAGTCTAACATGTTTATTAAACCCACGAAACCGTACATTATTATACATTTATATACATAAATAAATAGTATATATATAACTAAAGCCGAAACTTGATACCGAAACTGTACTAAACATAAAATTTTCCACTACACTACAATGATCTCAAAAGAGTCCCTCACAGTAAATGCTTGCGTTCAATTAAAAAAATTACGTCTAACAGTGAATGATGGTCTATCAGACACTGGCTGATGGTAATGGTGATGACAACAACAGATATCCGAGACCAAAAATTCACTAGCTGGTGCCCGCAAATTCGTTCGCGTTGAAAAGCTTGTGTCCATCCTGAAATTCTATTCTACCTATTGGTAATTTTTTTTTTTAAATTGGTTGAGTAGTTTCGAAGATTGCATCCTACATACAAACAAACAAACTTTACCTCTTTAAAACATAAATATAGATAAAACTTTATCTTCTGAAAGGCTATAATTTGTGGCGCGTTTACACGGTTCCACATTAAGTGCCTACTTGCGCAAGTAGTACGCATTGTTTTTTTACTGAGTCCCTGAACTTGTTACTTTTTCACTAGTTCGCGAATCCAACTACTACCCCGTGAGCCTCCGCCTCCAGCTGTATTTTAGGGGTATAAATGAATAAACATATTATATTCTATTTATTCATTACGAGCTTTTGCGCGCGACTTCGTCCGCGTAACATTATAAAATATAGTCTATATTACTCGCTGATAGCTTACTATAGCTATAAGAAAAAGAATTTTTACTATCGGTTCAGTAGTTTATTCATTATTAACATAAATACAAAATACAAATCTTCTCTCTTTATACGTATAGATTTTTTAATTAATAAACCTATGTCAATAAAATTGAGCGCTTTGTTTTCTTTACCAATTCAAACATAATTTTTTCACCATTTATATGACACCAATATTACAAATTAAAATATCACATTATAATAGTTACATCATTGTTAGTTGGTTAATACCATTTAGTAACCATTTAGTTATATGCTAATAATTATACCAGTGCTAATATACTTAGTATTTTTTTGAGGAAATATTTTGAATATTTATTTCCATGGCATTATCATTCATGGAAAGAGCGTTAAAGGAGGAAGATTCATATATATATATATACACCCGGGTAATACATATAATTTGCAGAAAAAAATATATTGCAAATCTGGGGGCGGGCGCACAAACAAACAACGTTTGTATTATATATATGAAGAATGCAAGTAGTCACACTCTACCCTGATTTTCTCAATGAATCCACCTGTGAATTTAAGAGGAGATAAAGGTATCGGCGGACGAGATAAAGGTATAACTAAAAAGTGGTGACGCAACGTAACCATTTTTTACTTACCTATATAAGTAAAATCAGTAATTTGTGTAATCAGTAAGGTGTTTAAAATAAAATGGATTGTTGTCATAAGTGAAATTATTGTCACTGGAAGAAACTAGCGTTTAAGATACAGACTCGGCCTAGTTTAGACGCTAACTTACTCAATCTAATTAAATATTTAAAATGGGACTTACAATGCACATGTTTATAGATTTGTTAATTAATAAATAAAACTTATTATTATTCAAGTATATATTTTCTTTCTTAGATTTAATTTTTTTACAATATAAATAAAAAAACAATAGATATTATAAAAAAAACTTTAACCTAGAGTGCCGCAAGTGGCGGGGCAAGGCCCAAGCTACCGGTGGTTAGGGCTGCAGAGTAAGGAACCTCCTGACAATTCGTGCCGTGTCAAGAAGTACCGCCTTCTGAATCTGTCCCTTGACTCAACCATCTAGTGATAGCCACTTGAGGTGTTAGTCGAGGCTCTTCTCTATAAGACCGTTCGCCGATACGACTATCGGGACGATGATGGTCGAATCGACATCCCACTTGGCGGTCACCTCGTGAGCCAAGTCTATATATTTACTTAGCTTATCTTTTTCATCTTTCACGGGGTTTTCATCATGTGGGACAGTGATGTCAACAAGCATCGTCCGGCGCTAAGATCGATCGATAACCACGATGTCAGGCTTATTGGCTACAATACCTAGTCCTGTCCGTGATTATAGAGCGGTCCCAGTAGAGCGTAGCAGGACTATTTTCGAGAACGGGCGTAGGCACGTACTCAAGTACGTGCCTACGGAACCTCAGATTCGATAAGATCATATGGAAGGGCAAGCTGCTGATGTATGATCCTGGCTACTTGGTTATGTCTGTGCAAATAAAGATGCCGTTAGAAAGATGAGCACACCGGAAATAATATGCCTTAGTGTCTCTCCAGGACGGTGGCATGCCCGACAGATGTCGACCGCACCGTCTTTCAGGATATATTTCCGGTAATTGTTCGTCTTAATAACTTCGATCGTTTAATTATTTAAACTTCGACCGCGACAACGTTTATTTTTAATTATCTTTGATTTGTTAAATTTGTCTTCGGCCCGAATAGCAGAATATTTATTAAAACATCTGAAATATTCACGAAAAAAATTGTGAATAGAAGTCAATTTCTTATACATTTTGTATGGAACAGGTCTTTTTAATTGGAGGCGGTACGAATTTCATCGGGGCAGCTAGTATTAGATTTAAAGCTTTCCTATGAAAAGCTTATACTTCACTGACATTACCAAAATACTGCATCCGCAACAACAACTCCAATCTAGGAGTTTCAACACAGGATTTTTACCCTATTTGTAAAATCACTATGTAAGAGAGTTACAATTGAAATTATTTGTAAATAGTAACGCCTTATTTCAGACATTCCATACGCCCTCTTTTGGTGACGAAGAGTTTGATATCCCATCGATTCATGGTCAACATGCTGCAAATGGCGGTGTGACAAATTCTCACATCCAGTACACCCAATTACACCACCAAGCACCACAGGTATGTTTCAACTATCTAACTTAGTCTGATTCCTCTTTTACGTAGAAAAGAAGATCATTAAGACAATAATTATAATGTCAAAGATTTCTACTCTATACGTTTTGATAGGGAGGCTCATAGCCAAATTTTACTAGTCCAAAAAGGATAGGAGACTTTTTGATAGGAAAAACTAGATACTTGTGATAGGATCCTATCACTTAATTATTATCGTAAGTGAGGCATCCATCTTGTTTGTCGACACAATACACGGCATGTAGCTGTGGATTTTGAGATAAATAAAAAAATACACGAAGACGACTATCCCATATCATATAAATTATCAAAACGGTAACTTTCTGGGTGCACAAAAGAAAAACCAATTCTAGTCTACTGTCAACTGTTAATACATTTCACTGCCACTGTCTATTTATTATACGTAACGTCATATCGTTATAATTCGAAAGGTAATTTGACAGATCCTAATGTCAAATTTTAAAATAATGTTACCAGCGTTTTTTTCGTAGTGCTGTACTAATATCGGTTTTACTTAAACAGTTATAGGTAATATTTTACGGTAAAAATATTTTTGATCTTGTTTTATTCATTTAACATTCGTATTATTGTTATTTTAAGGTTTAAATTTCGTTTACTATTACTTTATACGGATTACTAATGACCAAGTCGATTTGGAATGAATTAAAAAACAATTCACAATTTATATTATGTGAAGTCAAATAAATAAATAATAATATACCTAATACATTACATAACTATTATTTTGTGATAATTCTGTCACCTATGAAAATAATATCATAAAAATTATAATAATCGAAAAGAATTGCGACTTCTAGAACGGACTTTGGAAAAAATATCTTTTAAGCAATTCTAAATTAATTAATGTTCTATATCTTGTTGGTGCAATTCCATCGTGGCCTTCTATTCTATAGTTTTATATCTTTCTATTAGATAAATTATAATCCAAATGTAGTTCACATATCCAGTATTTATATTTAAAACATCTCAAAAACTATATAAACAACATAAACATTTTACACTCGCTACTTCCAAATATATCAAACAATATCTCTCAACTTACTCGTACTACTAAATTTTTCTCTGTCAACAAAACACTTACTAAACTAAACTAAACTAAATCTTAAAAGCTACTAATAAATTTTCCCTGTCATTATAATTCTATTCTAAATTTTCTCAATTTAAACTAGTTCAAACTTTTTAAAAACAACCAGTGTTCTTTAAAATTCAATTTCCCAATAATATAAAGCATTGATTACGGTTTTATAAAACCGTATCTTTTAATAGGTAAGGTCGATTAAGTGACATCACTATTTTTGTATGGTCAAAAACAAGTCAAAAACCTGCAACCCAGGAAATGACAAATTATTACTCCTTCGGATTAAAAAATGCAGTAGGTAAGTAATACAAATTATTACAAACAAATAAAATATCAAACAACAAAAATGCGAACTCCCAAATAAACCAAAATTTAATTATTTTTGATACCGTAATAATTTATCTTATGTTGTGTTGAATAAGTTTGTATGATTTTAGGAATTCAGTTTGGAAATCCTAAATCTATGAGAATTCGACAATTAATCTCTTATGTTAGGTTCTTAGGTTATTTAAAACTATATTTAGTTTTAATGAAATTTCAATTAAAATGTGCAGTAAAGTCCAAACAATGATTAAATTAAATTGAATGAAACCTCATTTAGGTGGGAATGATGAATCCGGCACAAGATGGCTTAGCGCCGCCTGGAGGTGCGCCATCATATCAGCAACCTCTTTATCTTCAGGAACCGCATACACCCGTCACATCACATAGGTATTTTGCATATATTACATATACATTGATTTTATTTTTATATTTTACACCTGTAGTGTATAAAACCTGTGTAGTTGTAGTGTGTGTGTGTGCGTGTGTATAGGTATATCATATACACACACTACATGTCAAAAACTCATTAATTTCAATAAAGAGTAAACTGGTTTAATAAAGAGTACTAGACATTAACTTTGTTATAATTAGAATTTTCTTAATACTTAATAATTTTGTCCTATAAGATTCTATTCTATACTTACACCTATTTTTATAGTGTAAATAATATTTTAGTGCGGGTGCCCCAGCTGGTAACTACATGATACAGCAACAGCCTGGTGGTCAGCAAAGGTTGTTAATTATGCAACCAACGCAAGTGATGAGTGGCCCTCCAACTCCCAATACTCCCACCCAACCATCATGCCCCGTCTATGGCTCCCCGCAAAGGGCTTCACCGCCAGGAACTACTAGTGATGACTCCGATGACAGTGTGCCTTCACATCATTCACAGGTGATGAACCTATTAATCTTAAACTACATATTTTTTTAATAATTTTGATGCATGAAACCTTTATATGTAGTTTGCAATATTTATATTCATCATTCATTTTATATAAATGAAATAACTAAGTGAATTGGTGAGCATGTGTATGGTAGTTTTTTTATTTATTTATTTTAGTTTTGAATATAGTTCATTGGCATTATAGATTTGAAGTGATAGTGTATGAAAGAATAAATTAATTGATATAGTAAAATCTAATGTATTGGTTGTTTGTTGCTAGTTGCCTGGTGATGCGGAAAGTCTTCTGCCTATTTATTATTGCTCAGCGAGCCGGCAGCAACAAACTGCGCTTCATCAGGTATAGGCAGATTTTATTGCTTTATATACATTTATGTGGTATTGCTATATTTGAATTACTATTGCCAATGAACTATATTTATAATATTCTTTACAAATATTGCTGATTATCAAATCAACTCATTAAGATATTTTTTACAGATGAGTGTCAATAATATGGGTGTGAAAAGGTCATCGCCTGAGCCCATAGATAATGGAATCAATCGTGGTCAAATGCAAAAGAAGCCAAAAATACAAAAGAAAAAGAAAAAAAGAGATCCAAATGAACCTCAGAAGTATGCGTTATTTATTTATTTATTTATTTATGCTATTCAACTATTCAAAATATGTTACATAATGTTCTGTATTGTTTTAGGCCTGTGTCTGCTTACGCTTTATTCTTCCGAGATACTCAAGCAGCTATTAAAGGACAAAATCCTAATGCAAGTTTTGGAGAAGTTTCAAAAATTGTTGCTTCCATGTGGGATGGGTTAGACTCTGAACACAAAAGTGTAAGTCTTAGTTAATATCTACAACAAACTACATGGTTTGTCAAACAACCTTGCTATTTAATACTTACTATAGTTTAATTTTATGTTATAATAATTATTAACCTGAAAACTATTTCACAGGTCTATAAACAGAAAACTGAAGTAGCTAAAAAGGAATATCTAAAAGCACTTGCGGCATACAGAGCTAGCCTAGTGTCAAAGGTGTGTAAAATAATTAATTACTATAAATTATATCAATCTGTCCTGGGTTCGAAATAATAATTAGATACCTACCAATAATGAAAAAAAAATAAAAGAAAATCACATTTTAAAATAACATCAAAATATGTGCATAATTACTTAGCAGGTCTAAAAAAGAACCCCGTTTTTGGACCATTGCTGTATTAGCCAAAATGTATCTACCAAAAATTTCTTCCTAAAAAGTGTAAAAAAAGCTCGTCTAAAACTGCAGACATAACATGAATTTCTTTTGACTATCTTTATAAACGCACTTTGTTATACTCTGTGCCTCGGAGTATGATATATATGATATTGTTCTGTGATACACTCGATTGTGCGTTTTGTAATATTTTCTCCATCAGATACAAATTCTTTTCATTTTCTAACCTAAAAATGGTTTAAAAACGAAGAAAAGTACAAAACCAGCTTACGTCTAAACACATCGATAAAAATATTTGCTTTTTAATACTCTTTTTCGCCATTCGAAAAATCTCGTAACCAAGAACTGTCTTAAGCATAAAAGTCAAGTATTGTGTCAAAACTGTCAATGTCAACAAAAAGCCAGCCTCAACCTCAATCCATCCAGCCACATGATTGTGGTGTTTAGTTAGTTTTTAAAATGCTTTGTTTATTTTAATTTAATGCTAATTTGAAAACAGTTTAAATCATTAATATTAATTTAAACATATCCTATCTTAGATTTATGAAGTTAGTGTCGCAATTATTAAACTTGTAATTTCCTAGAAGCTTTTGTTTATTTTTAGCAATTAGCTTTCACATTTTGCTAATAAAATTTATTCCGAAGAACCATACATACTGTGTAAGAAGAATATTATCTTATATGTTTTTATTCACAATGTGTAAATGAATTCTTCTTTTGGTATAGATTTCGCCGAGAAGCTTTTTCTTTATTCCTACATACATAAAAAGGACTTTAGGAAATATTGGACCATGTTGCAGTATTTACGGTTTTAGTGTAAACAACCAACAAATTAAATTATTAAAAATTTACAATTTATCTTAACGTACTAGTAGGTCCTAGCAGAAAGTAATCAAATTTCTAATTTTGAAGTCAATTAATATATTTATGTTATTAGATATAATCATATAGGAAGTAACAAATAAAACTAACAGTAAAATTTACTTGTTTAAAAGATAAATAAGTTAACGTATAAGAACTCTAAGTTTCAAGTAAAATACTTTTATTTATGTAATTACTTCAATTTGCCAGTATCTCAAAGGTATACTTTTTTTAACACATAGCACAATTTTGATTTACAATGCTGAAACTTAACATTTATATGTAATTGACATTTAAATGTTTCTTGAATTTATTTTTCTTTTTAGGGTGGGGAACAAGAAGGCCAAGCCATGTATAACCACACAAATAATGCCAATTCAACATACAATAACTACTATCAAGGGCAAACTTATGGTAACGGTCATTCACCGGGTTATGGTGCAAACGCCACACCTCAAGGATACTCCCCACAAGCCTATCCTGGGGGGCAATCACAGCAGGCATATGCAGGACAGCCACCTCAAGGTTATCCCTCAAATCCTCAACAGTCTGCTCAGAACTATCAGGGGAACATTTCACACACTTCCCAATCATATACGGTGAGTATACATTCTTAAAGAACTCAAACACAACTCTTTTTAAATACAAAATATTTTTGCTTTTTGATATAGTTCTAAGGATTTTATGGAACAATTTTATAGATAAAGTCTGAAATGAACTTATAAGTTTGTTTTTCTTTAAGGTTTATTAAGACCTTTAGTAAAGTAAATACTTTATTAAAATGGAATTGTAAAAAAATGTATTAAAAAACAAGATAATCTTAACAAAAAATTAATGATTATTATAATAACACTAACTGACTCGACTCAGCCACATTTCTCAGGATACCAAAACTAGCCAATGGATTGTTTTGTAGACAGCTTAAAAAAGTTATATGTGTATAGTAATTTAATGAATCGAAAAACATGGACTTAATATTCTTAAGTTGCTTATCATAGTCTTCATTAACAGGGTGTACCAACTCAAACCCCGCAAGGATACCAGGGGAACCCGGCTGCATCTCCCCAGGGATGTCAACCTACCATAGCGCAATCACCAAGAAATTATCAACCAGCTCAGTCACCTTCATACCCAAACAACTCAGGTCTCTCACCACCTGGTTACAGACAAGTCCCATCACAATCTCCGCCGATGGGTGCTGTTCATGCGCCTATGCAATATCATCATCCCCAACAGGTATGCATATCATCATCATCATCATAATTATCATAATTAATCCTTCTTATAGTAAGTATGATAAGGCATAATTAATTATAATAAACCATCAACCCTTAAGCATAAAAATCTGCCCCATTTATCCCTCTTTCAATATATAAAAACTGAATTAAAATCGGTCTACCCATTCTAGCATTCTAGAGTTGTTGAACTGTACACAAACCAACTTAACATTTTTATATTTGAATTTATGTATTTGTACACACAAACAAAATCAAATGTGCAGTGTATTGTATATGTGTATGACATTTTTATATATTTAATATTACAGCAAATGCAGCAATCTCATCAACACATGCAGTCTGTGCAATATCAACAGCAATCTATGCATCAGCAGCAACAACAGCAGCAGCAGCAACAACAACAGCAGCAGCAGCAGCAGCAACAACAACAACAACAACAACAACAGCAGCAGCAGCAACAACAACATCAGCAGCAGTCTCAACAAGCACAGCAACAGCAGCAGCAAACTATACAAACCATGAAAACAGAATCTCCCACTCCAGGCTCCAGTAGCTCAGGCATGCCGCAACAATCCTCAGAGGTAAATAATGATAGATTTATGAACATGAACATGAAATAAAAATGTGAAATCTCCTTTAGAATGCCTTTATAAACTATAATTTATCAAAATAAAATATAAATGATTTATGAATTTTTAGTTTATTAAATTTTTTAATTAAAATATTAATGAAATCATATTATTTGTTGCACAAAAATCTGCTACAAATAATGTGGTCTCTTATAAACAATAGTATATTTTTAGTTGTTTATTTAATTTTAGAATTACATAATTTTTACAATTGTATTTTGTAGCCTTATTTATTGTAAATGGTCGGTTTTGTGTAAATTGGTGCACATTTTTTGACCATCAAAATGTGAAATTATTTTTGCAAATATTAACATGTTTATAGTAACTTAATTGTGAATATGCTACCTGTTATGACATCGATTGTCTAATATAGTAAAGTTATAACAAATACACTGGACTGCAAAAAAAAAGGGTTTCTTAGAAAATCTTCAATATCTTCAAAAGTATTTAATATGCTAAAATAAAAATAAAATTTATTTAGTTTAGTTTTATGTTATAAAGCTAGGTCAGGTATTTCTGAAGATATTGAAGATTTTCTAACAAACCCTTTTTCCTTACAGTCCAGTGTATTTTCACATACGCCAATTAAAGTATCGTTTGTAAAGGTACAGTTTGTTGTATTTCAAGATTAGTATATAATTTGCAGCAGAATGCGAATCGAAGTACAGCATCGTGCATTCGACAGGGCTGCACAAATCCCGCCATCGCCAACAGCGAATGGGAGGATGAGTACTGCTCCAACGAATGTGTAGTCAGCCACTGCAGGTAACCCTGATTCAATATATCCACCTTCACCCATCTTGTTAAAAAGTATATCTCAATTGGGTTGGCCAAGCTATGATTAATTAATAATTAATTTTTATTAAACACTAGCTGACCTGGTGAACTTCGTACCGCCTCAGAATAAAACCTCATACAAATTGTATGACAAAATGAATTTTCTTCATATATTTTTTTTCGTGATTCTTTTTCCGATGTTTTAATAGTTATTCTGCTATTCGAGACAAATTCAACAAAAAAAAGGTCATGAAAATCGGTACAGCTGTTCTCGAGTTATAAATGGTGTAACTAACACGACTTTTTTAGATTATTGCACTCGTGAGTTTAACGAATAAATTTAATGCCAACCGAAAGTATAAAGCCTATAGAACATGTAAACTTTGTGTTGTCTATTTTTTCTGTCCTAACTACTGGGTTGGCAGGTGTAAACAGGTATCTTGATACTAGTTACCATAATTATGATTATGTACACCATATTAATCCAAGACCTCTTATCTGTACCAAGATTTGACCAACTCTGTTTGAGGATTTAGCCTAATAGAACTCTATTAAGCGTTTATTTATTTTATTATGTTGTGATGTCAAATGTATCTCAAACGTGTTCACAAATTTTCAAATTAATTTATAATGTTCTTATATGTAATTGTTACAGGGATGTGTTTAGTTCTTGGGTCGCCTCGAACAACAACAACCAAATGCAAAACTTTTCCGCAGTAAAATAATCTAAACGGTTAGTTTATTTGTGTTATGTACATATCAAGAATATTGTAATCCATAGATTTAATAAACTATATGACTAGAGTATTAAAATTTATTTTTAATTTGTTATATATTTATTATACTGTTAGATATTACACAAGTTGGATGAACACTCATTAATAGTTGATATATTTCAACAAGTTCAATTATAAGCTACTTTTCATAAATAATAAATATGGAAATTAAAAGATTTGTATGAGAAAGGGAAGTTAGAATGTAAAGAGTTTGAAAACGATCAGCATTTATATAATTTTTAGTTGAAATGTGATTTTGATTTATGATATAACATGTTCTTTTAGTCATCTATGAAACATTGTATTAATGACTCAGTCAACTTCCCTATTGTGTATATTCTTGCTTTGCTAGGGCCACAAATTGTACATGTTTTAATTAATTAAATATATAGGCAAATATTTTTTTATTTGTACATATAATCAGTTGTCTAAATTTCAAATATATTAAAGAGCTCACAGTTCAAATTCTCTCTAAAGGATTACTAGGCTGTCTCGCAGACTCGTACCCTAGCGTTTAGCTTAGCTTATTTTGTAAGTTTACAATGGCATTTGCAAGTTATGAGGAACCAGAAGGAAAGTGAAAAAGTTATGAGATTATTAAATATATGCGTCTAATAATGAGAATTGTACCTTTTTTACTTTGTATTCAAGGTCGAAAATAATAATGTTTAAAATCATCAAGTTACTGTCGAAAGTTTGATCAATACATCAGCTTTCGCCCTCTTCAAGCAATCTCTAGAGCTTAGTTTCTCAACCTGGGGGTCGCGTTTAGAATAATGAGGGGTAAGGAAATAATATCCTTTTATTTAAATATTTTTAATTCACAAACAAATGCTTTAAAGCATGTGAAATTGTGATCACACTCTTAAAAGTTTAAAATAAAAAATAATGTTAAATAATGATACTAAAAAAATGTACGAATATTCGCCGTGTTAATTAGCTAAACTTTGTTACAACTTTGTAGCAAAGTGTAAAACTTTGTTAAATATCAAATTATTAACATATATTCTAGTGAGCGGATCGAGACATTTTTTACTTACCTAACTTATTGTCTGTTTACTAAAATGGTTGAGAAATAATGCTCTAGAGAGTAACAGAGAAAATAAGACAATGAAAGTCTCATTACAAACGCAACATTTGCTCTATGTGATTTATTTGAAGGTTTATAACCATGAACTTTGAATGAAATTAATAAGTTTGTAAACATTGTTGTATATCTAATATGTAGGGTAGAGGTAAGGAGTATTAACTCATATGACAATCAAACTGAAAAAATGGCCCTCTCCAACTCCAACAATAAAATAAGGGTTCTAAAAGTGGCCAGAATGGCGCTATTGTAGCATGTCTTCTATCTATATATCTTTGTCTATTTCTATTTTCTATTACTTCTATATATCTATCTTTGTCTAATTTACTCCTCAATTCTACTCTAGCGCCATCTTAATTTAATACTCTACCACTTTTTTTTTTAATACATAGAGTCGGTCCTCCTTACCTCTGCCTTCCATAGTAATAGTATCTAAACAATCTCATACTCATACTCGATGTGTAATAAAGAGGTCAGTGGCGACAGTTCCGTACCGTACAGTGTCAGTGACGTTAAGTGACCCAACGTAAATTTCAATCGGAGAATATTTTCACTGTATTCCAAGATGGACGACGAAAAATAAATAGAATTGTCTCCAATTTATGATCTTCCGCATAAAAAGTATATGGATTTTTTTAGTTAGTTTAGATAAAATTATTTCTAAACAATTAGAGTAATAAATGCAACTCTGAGCAAAATTATCACCGGATTATGTAGGAATAATAGAAATGCAATTAACGTCAGTATTGTCCAAAATATTTAAAAATTTTGTGGGATAAGATCGGTAATGGGGGATAAATTTGCATCCTGAAATAACCTTAAATGGTTTTATTAGCCTCACACATTGAAGACAAACAACAGAACAAATTACAAATGAAGCGTGATAAATAAACTTGTCATTCAATTTTTTTTTATAATGACTTGATAGTGAAATGTTTTAATTTATAATTAAATATGTTATGGGATAACATTTAAAAAAATCTGAAACAGAGTAAAGTGTAAAATATCAAATTTATTGCCTATTGATTTATTTTTATTTTATATGTGTAATTCCATTATGTTAGTGTCAATGTACAATGGGCAACTCGTCTTAAGTTTATAAAAACACTGATAATGTTTTATTTATTACAGTAATAGCTAGAGTTGTTGCCCACCGTATATACATAATTATTTATAGTAAGATGTGTTTCTGTTTTTATAATTACCTACTGTATGTAAATAAATAAATAATTCTGGAAGTATTTGTCAAAATGATAGACATTGCTCCAATAGATGCTTCGAAGATTTCAGCCACTCTAAGCCTGTATAACTTCAATTATTTGTTTTAGAATCTAATATCTGTCTCGAAGGACCATACAATTAAGAGCCCATAATACCAAACTCTGTTGTTACGGTTAAAGGTAATAAGTGCGTTATTATTCATATTCGAACTATTATAAATATAATATGAAAGGTTGCATAAATCGGCAAATCGACCGAACAAGTGAGTCAGCCTATTGTATAGTAGGTTTTTAGACGAATGTCTAAAAATTGTTTATATAGAGACATTTTGGTCCTATTGTATTTCAAATTAATATAAAATGTAGATAGTTATTCTGGTTAAGAGTTTTTGTTCCCTTCTAAAATTTAATAAAGTATTAACAATTTAGGCCTTATATTGTAAATTACTTATAATTAAAGGGATTATGTATGATCTTAAAATTTTATTCATTTATAGATTTTTTCCATTTCGTTTACTCTCAGTTTCCATGTTAGTTACTTATGTAGTTTGCAAATTATTGTTTTATGATTTTGATTTGTGAAAATACTTTTCGCAATTTTATGTACCTATTCATTAAATTATTGATGATATAATCAATATTGCCTTAAAATTAAATAAATGAAAAATAAGCAACAATATTTCAAAATGCATTTGATGCTTCAAATAGTATAATAGTTAAGCCATACTTACTAAAATGCTTAAATTATTGTGAGTAAAAGATTTAGGCAATATGAAAATCTGAAAAATTAAATGTTGGTAGTGAATTATTATGAGAGTAAAGAACCATGTGAACAATTCTCATTTTTTTGTTGATTTTCTTTATTTTTTAATATTAAAACAATCCCTTGTTAGAATATTCCTGTAGTTTAATGTCCCTCAAAAAATTTGAAAGAGGATTTAAAGATATGAAAAAAATAACGGCAATAAATTGGCTTTAGATATTCTTTGATAGTTGTTCTCTATGATATCTTAATAATAATAATAATAATAATAGACGTTAGCTGGACCAAAATTATGTTTGTATTCAAAGTGATGTCTACTAGATAGTATTATCATTTTATTGTATTACCTACATTTATGACGTAAAATTGTAAATAAAAATCATGCAATAATAGAAGTAGCTTAGATTGGTAGAAGCATAGTTTTGGTTTTTTTTTTTTGTAATACATAATAAACTATCTATTTATTAATTAAGTAGCCTCTTAAACTTAATCTTTAGAAAGAATTATCCTTAAAGATGTAAAATACACCTGTGTATAAACTGTAATTAGAAAGTTATATTCCATTAAATTTCATAAACAGTAAATATCACCGCTGTTTTTTTATATAATATTATATCTTGACCCGTGAATTATATGATAATAATTTAATATGATAAAGATGAAGATTTTTTATAGTTTCTTTTATATGGAAATAGAATACCTAAACAAACAATACCATCAGGTCACAAGCGTCCACTTTTGAACGTAGGCTTTTTACTTAATTGTGCTTTCAATATACTTCACCCATCTACTGCCAGCCGCTCTCTTGAGGTTATCTCGCCAGCTTTTTGGTGGCCAGCCTACTAGTGAACCGTTAGGCGCTGTCCTAATTGGCCATGATCGTGCGATGCCCATCGTACGATGATTTCGTTTTTCGTGTTTATTTACATTGTCGACAAGTTCTAAAAAAATATAGTATACGCACTCACTCGGCTTGCTCCTCGCGGCCCGCCGCCATTTTGTGTTGAGTAGTCATTGTATGCGTAAAACGAAATCATCATCACACGATGGGCTCGTACGATTGTGGCCAATTAGGACGCCCCCTTATGATGCGATTTGTCGCATAAAAAAATATACGGTAAGAAACTTCTTCGAAAAAGCACAAGCACTTGCAGTTAGAAGACGCGACGCAAGAAATTTCTTGCGCGTAAATTTATTTCACACATAAAATAAATTGAAATTTCTCCCTTCCAAGCCGAACAAATTAGTTTTTAACTAAAGATTTTTGAAACCAAGACGTCACAATAAAATTCTCTTTGGGGATTGTCAAACTAGCCTGTGTTTTCCCAAAAATCCTCTTATAATTATTAATTGCTCTATGATTTGGTTTGCTTGCTGGACATTTTTGGTTTGTTTGTGGTCATTCATTCATTCATTCATAGTTCATTCATAGTAATTTAGGGTTGTATTAATTAATTAAATAGTGACATTATTTATTGTACATAACATAATACATATATGCATTTATATCCTAATCTACTTAATATTATCTTTTTATTGTGCGAATATAATTTCGAAACTTAATTTGCTCAGTTTCTGATCAATAATGTTCTAATTGAGTATGCACCTAATTTGATCAACCAATTTGATTTCGTATTAGAAATAATTGTCGTATCTACTTGAAAACGTTATCAAGATGATGGACGGAAATGATTTATCAACTGAAAGTACACGTAAAGGCATCATTTCCCAAGCGTGGACGCGTTTATCTCAGGTGTAGTATATTTGCATTTATTACCGTTGAAGCTTGTATGACATTAATTTATCGACGTGGATTTGCTTTTTTAATACCAATTATGTACATATTATTTATAGCCTAATAAAGTTTCATTTCCATGTATAGATTTTGTCAGATATTAAATGGGTTTTAGTTGAAATAAGTGTTATCTTAACAGGTTAATGTGCATTGTTTAGAACATTCAGTTCATATTCTTTAAACTGAACCTACAATCTATAGAGCAATAATGGCTGTAATAATCAGAACGGACCTTCATCATTATTTATCATTTCCTTTAACTAAATAATCACTTTGTTTTCATTGTTGTAAATTGAAGGTATATCAAGGCACCCTAGACAAATGGACACCACATGCGAAAGGCAGATGGATTGGATCTGCTGTTCTTTTAGGCATCTTCATGCTCCGAATATTTACAAAACAAGTAAGCTTTCATGCTATATTTTGTACTCTTCTTTGGTCTCAAACTTGTTATAATGGAGTTAATAGACCAGTATCTTTCACACAACGTCATTCTCCTGAATTCAGTGATAACAATAATATGTTTCTGGAGTACACTGATAAGTGATAATATTTTTTTAAATTGCTGTTATGCCAGTTGAGTATTGTAATACAACATTTATCATCACACTGAGGTAAACTTAGGTCTGGATGTCTATAGGGCTTGTGCTCTATGTCAAAATTTTGAGAATGCAGACATTAAAACCAAAAATATACCCTGATTTATTTTAGCTGTCCCATACATACACACAAAAAATTCTTCAATTGGTTTCTACAGTTCTAGTGACATGTAGGAACTGGTATTCATAAATAATGCGATATACCTAATTATAATTTATCCATATTTTGAAAAAAAAAAATCAAATGACGCGGAGATAAAACGAATTGAATTAGAAACATATGAGTTTTGAATATTGAGTCACTGAGAACAAAAAATAACGACTATTTCATATTTATATGACAAATACCTAATATTTGTAAGAATTATTCCAAATGTTAACCCTCAATTGCACAGAAGAGTAAAGACCTAATCTATACTAATATTATAAAGAGGTAAAGTTTGTAAGTAGGAAGAAATCTTCGAAACTACTCATCCGATTTAAAAAATTCTTTCACCAATAGAATATCAATAGAATATTTCAGGATTGATTTAGGCTAAATATTTCACGCAGACAAAACCGTGGGCACCAGCTATCCAAACATAAAGATCCAACGCTTGGCAAAAGTATAGTGTCAATGTATGTCAGGAGTTATATCTTCTATTTTTAAATGCGGATAAAGTCAAGTCAATGACACCAGCTAGTTATTATATAAAATAATAATTTACCATTATTCTCAATTTCAGGGATGGTATATTGTTACATATGCACTTGGTATTTATCATTTAAACCTATTTATTGCATTCCTCACGCCCAAAATTGACCCTGCTTTGGATTTTGATGGTAAGTTGTAGTGTGCCTAATTTTTTTTAACAGTATCAATCAAATCTACAGTCTGAAAATTAAACTTATCTCATTAATTTATCTGTGCATTAATTTTAATTTAATTTAAATAGCAATTTTTTCAAACCTTTGGAAAGCAATGAACATTTAAGATGTCAATGATTTTACTGACAACTGATTTGGATTTTAGAGAACAATATTTGAAAAAAAAAAAAAAAAAAAAATTTATTAATATGAGAATTGTTGGTCGTTTCTGTATTTGACAGAGAATCTCTTCATTCAAAAAAAAGTAAAAGAGGAACACAAAAAGTAAAGTTCAAATGGGTTAATTTCAGTAACTATAGTTTTCTAAAAGTTTTCTTAATTACAAACTTGTGTCTATATAAAGTTAATTTGATTTCAGCCGAAGATGATAATGGTCCAGCCTTACCGACCAGAGCTAGTGAAGAATTCAGACCATTTATTCGGAGACTACCAGAGTTTAAATTTTGGCTTTCCGTTACAAAGAGTACATTAGTAGCGTTTTTCTGCACTTTTGTGGATGCATTCAATATACCAGTATTTTGGCCCATATTAGTAATGTATTTTATAACATTATTTTGTATTACAATGAAGAGACAGATCAAGGTTAGAACTTTATCCTGATAACATTATTTCTATGGTTTCCAAGAGTATGGTTTTTCTATGGTTATTTGTGTGCTTCCTTATTTACATTTTAATTATTGAAAAAAAAAAAATCACATCTACATTTCAACTATGTTCAACTATAAATAAAATTGTTTTTGATGACATTTTTAAAAATTAAAATTTCAAAGTAAAAATATAGAAATAAATTTAAACCATAGGTACATACTCTTGGAATTTTAATGGACATTGCTTAATTAAATTTCCTTTTTAACTGTCATATAGATTTTATAACGGACTTTTAAAAAAAAATCATGCATATAGATTTTTTAAAGGTTGTTATAGAAAACGAAATCCCGTTTTCCTACTTTCTTGGCTAAACAGTCAAAAAGTATGGAAACCTTTAAAAAATTGGAAAAGTTGAAAAAATATTAACTAAATTCAAAACCCCATTTAACTGATTTTTTTTTATTTTTTCAGCATATGATTAAATATCGGTATCTACCATTTACTCACAGCAAGCCCAAATACAAAACGGTGGAGTCAACGGTTACTGTCAACTGACAAAACCAACTGTGTGCAAAATAACTTCACATCATAGTTAAATTAAATATTATAATAACTGTTGTATGCAATTGTTTCTAGAAATACAGTTTTTATTATTATAATAATTTCAATTTAATTTATTATATTTATTTCATAAATACTAAGAATTGTTAATATTTAATATTTTTGAAATCCATGCCAGTAATTAACAAGACAATTTTACTACTCAAAATTAAAAGTATCATTTTTGTTAATGGTAATGTATAATATTAATTCAATTTGTGTATAAGAAAATGTATTTTAGTCTATACTTACTCATAGTTTTCCCATAGTCATAAAATATTTTTATAGATAGTTTAAAAATACAGCATATTGAGTAAATTCTTAGGTATCTTAGTTAAGTTTCAAGATTCCATCCAGACTTTCAAGATAATTAAGGGAAAATTTAAACATGTGAATCATATATTATATAATATAATAATCAAATTGATTACTTTTGTCCAGTACTTTTTAGTTTTCTGAGTCAATAGAAAGAAGGGGAGAAATCTCCCAGAAGCGGGAACCGACTATCAGACGATCCATGACCACTCCCTAGGAGTTTAGTACGACCTAATAGTCTAAAATCGGAAGAGGTCGTCTTTCATCCTTCTGTTTACCAGACGAAAAGTATATTTTATCCATTGTTATCTATAACAAAATAAATAAAACTATCTGCTATGCTGCGTCCTTGTCCATTACACTGCATAGTAAGCTTAATTCTTCTAAGTCGCACATATTTGTTCGATTTCCGGGAAAATTCAACTTTAGAAATGAACTTTTCAAAATTGGGTCTGGTCTAGAAAGAAGTGGCAGAGCAAACTGCCTTTCGCCGTCATTTGGGCAGCCCGTCTGGCGGCAGTAAGTAACCACCCCTTACGGAAGACCACCGCGAAATAACGTAGCTGTTGTGTTTCGGTGAGTGAGTAATAAGCGATGTCAGAGCCCGTTTCCCTATGCCTTTCCAATCCCTTATCCTTAAATCTAATATAGTCAGCAGCGTACTTGCAGTACCTGTGGCGTTGCTTGTGTTATAGGCGACGGTAGCCACCTACCATCAAACGGGACGTCAACCTGTCTGCCGACCTTAACTTAAGAAAAAATTAAGTAAATCGCTAGTTCGACCTTCACACAAGTAAATTTCTAAAATTATTATGTATGTTTGTATAACATGTATACATAGTTCAACTCATCATGGCGCGTCACGCTATGTGTAGATACAGTGACTGCGCTGCATGACAGAAATAATGTGCAAAATTATTTTATTGTAGCTTTTAATAATAATATAAAATTAATATAACAAGTTGACCAATAACAACTTTTTTACGTGTTTCTTAGGATCTTAAATTATTTAAATTTGCAACCAGTTTCTTCTTATCGAAATTGAGGTCGAAGAGATCGCAGTCTTATTTTATTATTTTCACCGTAGCAAAAAAGGGTAGGTACTGGGTGCATTCACTATTTTTAGAACGTCCTATCAAAAGTGCCTACCCTGTGCTATACAACTTAGCGATTTGGGTGAAGTGTATGCCGCGTGCGACTTGCCGCAGTAACATCAGGCTCCGTAAAAGCACTAACACAAATCCTACTGATGCTTTCTGCGTCCATCACATCAATTTTATTTGTTTCAAAGCATACCTATCACCAACTTGTTATATCTCTGTTCAAAACAGAACGCGCCACGAAATGAGCGGGCGGCACTTTACAGAGATATATCTCTTATAATACTAAACGAGGAATTCTTGTATGCTTCAAAGATCTCGCAAACGGCTCTGACGATTTTGACGAAAATCTAGGGTTAGGGGTTTTTATTTCTAGAAATCTATCTGTCAGGGTCTTATCTTCGAGAAAATTCGTTTTAGCTAGTTTTTTTTTAATGGAACGGTTACAAAAATAATGCCGCTTGCTCGTTTTATAATAAGTATTTTGAATTATTAATTCAAGTATTGAATTTTTATTTATGTATAATGTTTCATAGACTTTCTTTCTTACATGTAAAAAACTTCAAAGCTTTCATTGGCCCGAGCGAGGCTCGGTCACCCGAGCGGGTACTTTTTTAACATAATAAGAGTAGGTATGTATACCTAACTATTCTTTCTAGATTAAATGCTCGCCCAATTCCGATATCCAACCAAATTTATCAGTCCGTATTGGAATTGCATTGCATGTCTAAAAGCGATAATAAGAACACAACACAATAATTGGTATTTAAACTATTTACACGCACACATAGGCGCTGCGCGCCATGATAAGTTGAAGTTAGTAATAGGTACATATTTAATCTATGGTTTAAATTGTATACTTCTTTAATTTGTGACATATTAGTATAGTATTTTAAATCGTATTATTAATAGCACTGGCAATAATTTTAAACAATCGTCATTCATTTAGCTAGGGCCTAGAGTTGGCATGGTACGGTATCGACGTTAGATGTAGCGATTATACAATATTACAATGCTCGTTAAATATATAAATGTTTTCTTAGGTGGTACAAGCTAAATTTGAGATTGTTATGACGACCTATGGGCGTACGAGACTCGACGAATGGCAACCCTAATCTTAAACATATCTTAACATGTAAATTAACTAAAATTATTTAATGATCGATCTAAATTACGTTTGAATAAATAAGGTTAAGTGTGCACTCAATCAATCAAATCATTCATAATCGTTTATCCCATCCCTATCCAGTGTTACTATATGTTAATTTGAAAGGTAATAAAACGCGCTCGATACCCCTGTTTATTTTATTGACCACTCGCCAGATGTTTGCGCATTGTTTTACAGTGCGCAGTAGACATCTGAAATATCTGGTGCCACCATTTTGAAATTGAAAACAGAAAGAACATTGCGTGTATGGATTAGAGTGTACCGATAGTTACTCACTAAAATATGTCCGGGAGCAATGAGAAGCTTTCGACTACGCAACGTATGATACAGAGTGTTGCTTTCCCTCCCAGCCATAAACTAACTGTGTCGGAAGTGTTCGAAGAAAAAACTGGGAAGCCACTGCCGGACGTTCTAAAGCAACATTTCGTGTTAGAAGGCCGTATCGAGGAAAATGCAGCCTTACGAATTATTCAAGACGGTGCCACCTTACTGCGATCAGAGAAGACTATGATCGAGATCGATTCACCGGTGACAGTGTGCGGTGATGTGCACGGTCAGTTTTATGATTTAATGAAGTTGTTCGAAGTGGGAGGCTCGCCCTCCTGCACCAAGTATTTATTCTTAGGCGATTATGTGGATAGGGGTTATTTCAGTATAGAGTGCGTTTTATATCTCTGGGCGCTGAAACTTTGCTATCCGAAGACTTTATTCCTATTACGCGGCAACCATGAATGCCGTCATTTGACAGAATATTTCACCTTCAAGCAGGAATGTAAAATTAAGTATTCCGAGAAAGTGTACGACGCTTGTATGGAGGCGTTCGATTGTTTACCTCTTGCAGCACTCATGAACCAGCAATTTCTATGTGTACACGGAGGCTTGTCGCCGGAAATTAATAATCTAGATGATATACGTAAACTCGATAGATTCAAAGAGCCACCAGCATTTGGAGCTATGTGTGACCTTCTGTGGTCTGATCCTCTCGAAGACTTTGGCAATGAAAACAACGCCGAACACTTCTCACACAACTCGGTGAGAGGGTGTTCTTATTTCTACAGTTATGCTGCATGTTGTGATTTTCTACAAAGAAACAATTTACTGTCTATAATTCGCGCTCACGAAGCTCAAGATGCGGGCTACCGTATGTACAGAAAGAGCCAAACGACCGGTTTTCCAAGTCTCATCACTATTTTCTCGGCTCCCAACTACTTGGATGTTTACAATAACAAGGCTGCCGTTCTAAAATACGAGAACAACGTGATGAACATAAGGCAGTTCAACTGCTCCCCGCATCCTTACTGGTTACCGAACTTCATGGACGTCTTCACTTGGTCTCTTCCATTTGTCGGTGAAAAGGTTACGGAGATGTTAGTCAACGTACTAAACATTTGTTCCGACGATGAACTCATGACTGAGGGAGAAGACGCATTGGAGGAAGCTAATCTCAGAAAAGAAGTGATCCGCAACAAAATCAGAGCTATCGGGAAAATGGCTCACGTGTTCTCTGTGCTTCGCGAGGAAAGTGAATCTGTTTTGCAGTTGAAGGGGCTGACTCCTACTGGTGCCTTGCCACTGGGTGCACTCTCCGGAGGCAAAACGTCTCTTAAGAATGCCCTACAGGGCTTCTCTCCAAATCACAAAATAACTTCATTTGCCGAGGCCAAGGGGCTGGACGCAATCAATGAGAGGATGCCACCTCGGCGTGACGGCCAACGCACTCCGGACACGCAACAAGTGAACAATAATACACATTCGTGAACTGTTTACTTTGTACTTCCTTCCGTTTGCTAGTTGATCCAAGATTATATTGATACCAGAATACACACTTGTGTGAAGGATATCGCTTTTGGATTGTTAATTCATATACTTATCAACTAGGTGGAAATGAAGGGAATTGTCAAATAATTTTGAATTTTGATTAACCTTTTTTCAATAGTTGAAATTAAAATTTCTCTTAAGATATTACCTCTCGATATTTAAATATTAAAAGTATGTCATGTCTGCAGGCAACAAATTTATTTAGTCAATTAAATATTAAGGTATGCACATTTATTTATAATGCGCTGCACTCTTTTAATTTTTTGGTAAAGTAATTTTAAATTTTTCATATGAAAAGACATGATATTGTAATGTAAATTTATTCAGATTGTCTCTTATACTCTACTGCATTGTTATCTACATTAGTGAAGGATAGACATGTCTTTTAAATTTCAAAGCATCATTAGCTGTGATATTATAAGATCATTGTGTTATTTAATAACAAGCCACTAGTTTGAGGAATGGTTGTATGTTCATTGGCTAATCATGCATTGAAACTGTGTATTATAAGCGAGGAGAGTTCTCTGCTTGGGCGTGTCTTTGTCTATTTAAGAAATAAAAATAATTATGTACTATAACTGTGCAGCACATCGTGTGTTTGCTGTGCGTGTGTGCTGTGTAAATATGCCTCGTGCTACACACACGTTGTTGCAGCTTTAACACTTGAAATAAATATTACTTACTCTCTTTAATATCTTTGCTACAAGTTGTACTTAATTGTATTTTATTGTACAAAATATTATAAAATTACTATCTATAAACTATTACTTAAAAATATTGGGTGCGTGCCGGCTCTGACTCTCATTGCCTGCATGCAACTGAATTTATATGCTGAAACATTAAAGTGAATTTTTCTTAGCCATGTTTCAGTATATAAAAGTGTAGCGGCTAGTCTGATTGCAGATTTTCTTACAGCTTATATTCCAAATTTCACTAATATATTTAAATAAATAAATAAATAATATATAACTAGGTTTAATGACCTATAATGCACTGTTGGAAAATCTCTTTTGGTCTGCCAAATAATGCAATAAGTTAATAATTATTGTGAATACTAAAATTTGCTTACATCATTTTCAAAGTCAGTATATATAGTATTTTATCTCAAATTTGTGTGTAGTTAGACCTCCTTCATATGTTCTCTACTTTTAAATGAATTTGACCTATATTAAAACTAACAATATATTTAATTTTATTTTGTACTAATCATGTTTATTAAAGTGTTGTTTTTTATCCTATAAAATATATTAACATTCAACTCCATACATTGTGGTTTCAATAGATCTTATTTAACATAGCAGATAAGTCAACTTCCAGAAGGCTGAGGCTGAATAAAAACAAAGTCATTGGGAAGATATTTTATTGTGTAAATGTGTATATCAGAATAGCTTATTTCTATTTAAATATAACTTCTCAGAAACAAAACCAATTTTCAAGTCTTGTAGTTGCGGGACTGTATTTTCAACAATATCTTTACAACTTGGTTTATAGTTGAATTTCATACATTTGGATTCATCTGTGCAAATACAACTCTTATTATCTTCATTGTTAATATTAACTTTACTAGTGTAACAAGAGTAAGAATCGCGTATATTGCTGATATTATCAATATTTGGTGTTAGCATTAGATTTGAGCTTGGATATATCAAAAAGGCAAATATAGTTAGAGCTACTAGGCATTGTATTGGAATTGCTGTAGCCCAATACTTCTGTGGATAGTAGTAGATATTAAAGTAATGTAAATAATAATCAGGTGTAAATGCCCAGATACAGTATATTCCAAAAGCAGTTTTACTTAAGCAATACATAAAAAACCCGTACAAAGATCTTGCTGGTGTAGGCGCTGGAGTATGTTCAGGCATGATTATTTTCTATTGAAATTTCTCCATAGTCTTAATAATCAATATAATATTTTTAAATGCAGCATTCACTGCAACTCTTAACCTTTTAAAATCTGTGCCATTGAAATCCCTGTAACACAAATGTTTCATTTTATTATTCATACATTTTGACCTTTGAAAATTAGCAACCAAACATTTATATCTGATTAGTGAGAACATGAACCCAGAAAAAAACCTGTTTTAACTGATCAAAAATATGCTCTATTAAACACCATTTGCCTAATGAAGATAGAGTGAAAATCTGTTATAGGGACCTCATCAATTGGTCATAAGAAATGAATACTCATTAGTTATAAGCAATAATTAATTCCTTATAGGGATTCAGCAAGTTCTTTGCCATTTAGTTGTAACCAAAGTTAGGCCTTTCAATAGCTTATTAGCTTAGCCCATTGGATGAGTGGTTAAGATGCTTGCCTTAACACTGTCTTTAGGAGCAGGGCCAGACTTAGGTCTGGATCTGGAAAGTAGTGGCAGGGCGCAGTTTGCCTGACAGCAGTGACCACCCCCTTACAGAAGACCACCGTGAAATGACAGCTTGTGTGCTGTTGTGTTTCTGTGAATGAGTGGGCTTATCCCTTATTCTTGATCCTAATCACTCACGTTGTTTGGCAGCACATTTGCAGCACCTGTGGGGTCGCTTATTTAACAGACGACGGTAGCCACCTACCATCAAGTGCACCGTGAAGCTGTTCTTTAAAAAAAAAGAAAGGCTGTAAGGTCTAATTCAAAGAAGGTAGATAGTTAATAGTAGATAAGATTTTTTTTAAAATTTACATATTCTGTGCGACAATGTACAATTATAATCGTACATGAAAAATATTAATGTGTAACAAGTACATACAATAATAAATTTGAATCCTCAGTGGAGATCTCTTTGTGCACCTCACTTCTTAGAAGCTCCTTGTCAATACTTAATACTTCATATGCCAATAATGCGGTTTGTGCAGTAGGGAAAGGAATACATATGGACCTGCAAAAGTTAGATACCATCACCATATCAGCACATATTATTTTTTAAAAACATATTTTTCAATTGTTCAACCAAACTTACACCTTAGGAAGGCATGTTTCCTGTGACATTTTTTATTAAAAGTCAGAATCGCTCCATTGAAAATATCTGATATATTTTATTTATTTATATAATTCGTCAAATGAATATTCCTTAATTTTCTCAGGGGTTCGTTATGTTATCTATCTTTATCTTATTATCTTCCAAATTGCAAATTATTAGAGGAGAGAAACCGGAATATATGTATTACTCTGTAGCTATAACTAATTAAATATAAGTGTCAAAACAAACATGTGACAAATTGACAATGACAATGATGTAGATGTAGTCAGGCGACAAATCGGCCAAAAGACGTCTATTTCTTAAGTTTCGTGGTTACGGAGTGGTATATACCTAAAACAAGTATCGTTGGATTCCTCGTGATCTCCAGATGACGAATCTGCTTTTGAATTTTCGTAAATATTCTCGTAATTCACAAATTATACTGTACAATACAAGAACAACAGTAGTTTATCTATTACTCATTGATACTATACCGAATTATCTTTGGTTGGCCGACCATCCTATTATTTCACTTACTCTATGGCTGCGACCGAAACCAAATCGAAACAACACCGAGACCGCCAGACTCAGACAGCCAGACACAAAGAGTATAGTAATATATGCCAGACACTGACGTTTTACAGCAGTCGGGGTCGGTCGGTAGAATTTAGTTTTCTGTTTTGAATGATGTATTCAACTCGGATTTATTTAATTTTTGCTTTTAGACAGATCAATATAAAACTTATAGTTTGTGAATAGCATAGCACTGGTGTGATAATAGTTGTAAATTAATAGGTAGTAAGTATTTCTTACCAAATGGATGGGCCATGGCTTGCACCCGTGAAATTATTCGAGTAGGTTATATTTCGTATTACTATATAGGTTATGTATTACTTTTTCTCAGATGCAACTACTAATAACAACAAGAATATTATTTATGATTACTGGCGTGTAAATACACAAAGGCTAAAGGAATTGCAATATGGACTCGTCTTCCGAAGAGAGTTTCGCTTTCATGGATGATTCAAGTTGTTCTAGTATCAGTGATATGTAAGATTCTTATATCCTTCATGGTTTAACAGCTATTATAATAAATATAATGTTATCAGTTATCATTGTAGTGGTATCTTTCAATTTGAGGGCTTCTATTATTTTTGTTATTTTTATAGATACTTCTAAAGAACTTAAAAATAAATGCTTAAATTATTCTGTCGCATAACATTAATTTCAATACTTAGATGATGTCTATTTATAAACAACTTCACAAATAAAATGTTAAAATCAAAACCATTATGTGTGGTGTCATGTAGAAGATGTCTTACTCAGAGCCAGTTTTATTTTTTGGTACATTTGATAATTAATTCCTAATTATTTCTTCCAACTATTAATTTATAATTTACTTTGTCAACATTAATTTTTTCTTCTAAAATAATGAAATGAACAATCTACTATTCCATTAACAAGTTTGATATTGAATGGGTATTGATTTTCTTCTTATGTTAAGGTTGACAGACAGGCTGTTGGTCCACTTGATGTTCTTGATGGTAGATGGCTACTGTCGTCTATAACACAAGCATTTTCACAGGTGCTCCAATTGCGCTGCCGCTGATTAAGGATAAGGGACTAGAAAGGGATGTAATACAGTGATTGGGTATTGTCATCCCTTACTCACTTACCGAAACACAACAAACACTCATGCTGTTATTTCATGGTGGTCTTCTGTAAGGAGGTGGTTACTGCCGCCAGAAGAGCCGCCCAAATGACTGAAAATGCAGTGTGTTCTGCCACTACTTTCCAAATCCAGACTAGAGTTAACTTTGAAAAGTACATTTTTGAAGTCGACCAGGAATCAATCAAATTGGGATGTAGTGTTCATGCAAGCACCCTAACCATTCATTCGAGGGGAATGATTACACCAAATTGCACTTTAGTAATGATTAACATTGGAGCACAATAAAAAATGTAGCTAAAATAATTCAACATATTGTTTTCAAGTTTTATAAAAATGTACTAACATTTTTGTTATAATTTCCAGCCCAGATGAAAATGATGAACAAACTTTGAATAATGGGGATTTTAAGTCTGAAAAAGAATATGAAACAAAATTGAATGCAGAAAAAATGTCTGCAATATCAAAAAAGAAAAGAAAAAGAGAAGGCATAAAGAAATATGAAGAATCTATAAATTATAGCAAACTGGATATTGATATGGAACAGGATGAAAATGATGAACAAACTTTGAATAATCGGGATTATAAGTTTGAAAAAGAATACAAAACAAAATTGATCAAAGGAGAAATATCTCCAATATCAAAAAAGAAAATAAAAAAAGAAGGCATAAAGAAATTTCATGAAGAATCTATAAATTATAGCAAACTGGATACTGAAGGGCAAGCTAATGAGACACATAAGAAATCACACCATATTGATATGGAACAGGATGATAATGATGAACAAACTTTGAATAATCAGGATTATAAGTCTGAAAAAGAATACAAAAGAAAATTGATAAAAGAAGAAATATCTCCAATATCAAAAAAGAAAATAAAAAAAGAAGGCATAAAGAAATTTCATGAAGAATCTATAAATTATAGCAAACTGTATACTGAAGGGCAAGCTAATGAGACCCTTCAGGAATCACACCATATTGATATGGAACAGAGTAGTCACAGTCATGATTTGGATATGAGTATAGGTGAAGGAGAGAACTTTGAAAAAGAGGCAAAAATGCAAAATGGTATAGATGAGAACCAAAGCCCTAAAAATCAACGAAATGTTTCAGACAGACTGATTTTTGAAGAGGATTTAGATGCAAACAGTACTAATGAGAATATGTCATCAAGTTTAAAAAAATTTCTGAAATCTAAATCCAATCTTAAATTGGTTTCAAGAAATACAGACCCAGATTCATTTATAACAAGTGATGATGAGATTTGGTTTTTGAAATGTCCACGTGACATCAATATAGAAACCTTAAAGGGGGCAGTAGTTACAATAAATGACAACATGAAAATTAAAGCAGAAAATCAATCATATTATGGTGAAGTAGTGAAGGATAATAGCGGAATTTCACTGCTCACATGGGATTCTAAAAAGTTTTTAGTGCATCATTCAAAGTTAATGGGGACTGTTGACCTTCAGCCAAGAATCCCCATGCCTTGTCCACCAGATGAAGATGATTCTACGGGCGATGAAACTGTCTCTATACCACCACTTCAATGTGCCCATCCTCTCTTTGGCCGTCATTACAAGAAAAAAATGAAAACACCAACTGTCACCCAATGTTTAAGTGATACCCATACAAAAGACAATAAAAAGAGAAAACTTAAAAGAGAAAGACAATATAGCACCAGCATTAAAGAAGAGCCTGAGCCAGAATCACAATCACCTGTCAAGAAAAAACACAAACGCAAAAATTCCCACTGCAATGACTCTGATCATTCTAGAAAAGTAAAAAGAATCAAGCGTGAGCATAACAGCCCAGTGAATTGGGAATCTGCAAAATCAATAGAAGAGAGTCTTTTCAATTTTTAACTAAATAGTAAAAATAAAACTATTTTTATACAAATAAAATGGTTCTAATACTTTTTAATCCCCTAGGTCTGATCTTAATTTTTTCATGCAAAATATTTTTTTAATATGCAGTACATGTACATATTGATACTTCACTCATTCACTAAATGAAAATAATGATAAACGAGGTTTGTGTATATAATATAAAAATAATGCAGCCTTGGGTTTTTTATTTAATTATTTTATTTATAAAAAAATGGAAAAAAAACCAAACATAGGTAATTGAATTTGACTAATATAGTATTGGGTAGAAGCTACCCGGTAGATCATAAGATATTTTGTAATTACTTTCATAACACATTTTGAAGTTTATAATTTTTACTTATAGTCATGGAATCGAACCACGTGGCCACAACAAATATTATGTATATATTTTTTCTTATTTTATCTTAGGATTACAAAAATATTTCCTTTCATTTCTTCCGTTTTTTAATCATTCACGACGGCTTATAAATAAGTGATATTATGTTAAAATTGCTTTGTTAAGCAATAACTTTTTATATATACCTATAATAAAACATCGGTTTTCGGATCATCGGTTACAGTGCAACTATACTGATAGGTGGACCACGGGCAATACGCGATTAAAATTAATGTAATTTAAATAGTATGGTATGGCATAGTCAGATTAGCTACTGAATTATTATTTTCTACCTTTAGTTAACTTATTACGTGAAAATGCTCACACAATTTAAAATCTTTATCTTAATCATTTTTTACCTTCAATAATCAATATCATAGTTTCTGATTATCATGTATGTAATCACGAACTGTGACAATGATCATATATTATTATTACATGATCATTGTCACAGTTCGTGGACAGCTTATTGGAATTCGCCTCATTTTTAAGGATTAGGAATATAGTAATTTTTAAAAATAACCATTATACAAGTAGAGGAATTTGTCGTATATATCCGGCTCTGGCGAAATGGACACGAAAATAATTGTCTGATAAATCCGATTTACGGCTGACACATAATAAATTAAGATACCTACATTTTTTTACACACCACATAAAATGGACATTAGAGGATCAGGACTTCAATGTACACGCTAAAACTTTAGTCCCATGTTTCAAAATTTTTAAAAGTAAATCGCCGCGAAATAACAGTATCTGTGCTGTTGTGTTTCGGCGAGTTAGTAGGGGATGCCAGAAACTATTTCCCAACTCCACTATGATGGTATGGTCGGCAGCGCACTTGCAGCACTTGTGGCGTCGCTTGTGTTATATAGGCGACGGTAGCCATCTACCATCAGCCTGTCCGTCGACGGTCGACCTAGACATAAAAAAGGGTAAGAAAAATTTGAAGGTCTATTTATTAAAAATAAATTCTTTCCAAAAAAAAATATCTACATGCATGTTAAAGATCATTGCAAATAAAACACTAATTTCTTGTAAAAGTTATTAATATTTTATTTAAACACAGTTTGCTATGTACAAATTACATTGTAAAAATATTATATCTTGACTTATATTATTGATTTTTATTACGTAACGCTTACAAAACGCATTGTAGAAAACAGATATATTGAAAATTATTATGAAAAATATTACAATCATCACAAATTTTAATACATAAGTACGCATAAACATTCAATTAGATACAATGACATGCCAAAACATTTCTCATTAGCAAAAATATTAAATCAATTAACAACTCATTAAGATGGCATACGCTACGAGTAAGTAGATTAATAATCAACACTACTAGCAGCGATACAATATAATATAGGTAGTTTATTAATCACTCGGCCGCACTTCGTCTACGACAGTGGGATATATAATTATGTGAAATTTAAGCTAAACGTAAAAATCACTGGACGCTCAAAATCGTTTTGTCAACTATATATTTGATGGTAATATTTATGCGAACATATGCCACCGGCCACTTTAGAACAATGGCTGGCATCTAGATTATGCTCATAGGCCGAACGACCGACTGACTTACTTACCCGTCACTCACAGTAGTCACATCGATCAATGTATAAATTATTAATATTATGCTCAAGAAATTCCCTATAAAGGTGTGGACATATTAGGCGGACACTTTTCCTGCGGATAGAAGCTTTCTCAGTATTTTGTTTTTTGCTTTGTATTGCATTGGAAAGCAGTTTTGGTTCAATAAATTAAGGCTAGGTTCCCACTACGCCGTACCGGCAGATTTGCCGGAACCCATCATAGAATTTCAGTTTCAGTATTAAATATTCTTCACGCTATGCTGCTAATTTTAAAGCGGCAGGTGACAAGTAAACAGAGACAAGTGCGAGCTTGCGATTGCGAGAGGCATCAAGACCGCGAACTGTAGTGATCGTGTTATATCTGTATCTATTCCAGTTGTCGAGCTCCCAAATAAAATCACCCGTGTGCACCCATTGGCTAATGTGCTTGACATTAAGCCAATGGAGCGTAGAGTGATATTATCCAAATCATTACTTTAGCAATGAGCTTCGGTTATTGTGTTCCCTAGGAGTTAAGACTAGTGGAATGGAGAGTTTATGTCCCAGATGCCCATATGTATCCACATTTATAGTGACGAAACAGTGACGATGACGAGTCACCTGTGTGTGCTGACCCTTATAATAATAAAATCAATGAAACTTAATGCGGGGAGGGGGTCAGGTCTGTCGTATTGTACAGACTAGCGACGGGGTCCCCAGGCCGCGGGGGCAGGAGGGGCGGGGTTTGGAGCGGCGGCGGCGGCGGCGGCGGGAGCCGGGGGCGCTCTAGGCCCCCCCGCTCCCGGCATGGTGGGGAACTCGTGCGTGGAAGCCGTGTCGGGCGCACGTTGTTCCCACGGACCCCCCTTCACTACGAAGCCGGCTGCGGGCGGGGCGCCGGCTCCCGCACTCCCTACCGCTCCGTTGTTCGCCTCCGCGTTGAGCCCGCCGAAATCGCCCAGCGATGGCCCGGCTGGCCGCTGGTAACGGTCGACTACGTCTTGCAGCTGAAAAACAGGCCGATCAGGCTACGTCATGACACAATAGATAAAGTGTTTTCACTTATAGATTAGCTCGCTCACTCACCATAGATAAGCTGTATTCAAACTAAAGATAGCATTACTAAAATTTTAATTTTACATTTAAATACGTAATTTTTAATAATTTGAATTGACTTTAGATTTTCCCTAATGTGTGTGTGTGTGTGTTTTCTTTTTGTGATCATTCTTGCAAAGATTAAGATCATTTCTTCAGATTAGTTTGCAAAGTCTTCTATTTTAAACTTTCTACTGTGCATTGAATTTTTCTCATTTGTACCATATATGTATGTGACTATGCTAATTGTGTGACTAGAAACTGAACATTCACGGAAAAATTTATAGTTTATCGTCTTAATATAACACAATAAATAGCCATTGCCATCATTTCCAATAAACACAAGTAATATATGGATGTTGACATGGAACACCATCAGTAAATAACTCACATATTCCTCAGCCAAGTTGAGCAGGTGGTCTTTGGCGTCTAGAACGTTGTCCTCTTCGCCGGCGATGACGACGATGCTGTCGTCCCCGTGTCGAGGGAAACGGATGTCCACCTTGTACTCGTCCATCACGCGCCGGATGTTCTTGCCCTTCAGCCCGATCAGCCGCCGGTGCACGCGCGGGTCGATTTCCACCTCCTCGCGGTACTGATTATCCTGCGACCAGACGATACTTAAGTGTAGGGATGCAATGAATACCAATACTAATAATTGTATTCGCTGAATATTGGTTTATTACGAATATTCGTATTCGCCGAACATTATAATGACTATTCCAATAGGTGTAGTATTTCCTTTTCATGAATTTGTTCATGGTAGCGATAAATTTATAATTTGTTTTTTTATGTGGTCACTGCGGTAAAGATGTCTGACATTATAATGCTCATATATTTTGTAATTTTTCAATGCGAACGAATTTTTTCTTATCAATAACATTGAAATTGAAATAGCAAGTTACCAGCTGCGTCACAATAGCCATGATGGCATCTTTGGCCTGTATGGCCTTATCCTCGTAGCCCTGGATGGTGATGACGTCATCGTCCGGTTCGCCACGCTTAGGCAAGTTGATTTGCACTCCGTAATCGGTGCGAATCTTAGTGATGACTACGCCCCCCTTGCCGATAACCAAGGGATGATATTCGGGGTCCACTTTGAATTTCAGCTCAAATGACCTAAACAAAGAAAAAAATTATAAAGTCTAAGCTAAAACAACATCTTGATCCTTTAAAACAACATTTAAACAATCTTACTTCAAAATCCTATCTTCTTTTTCTTTCTCCATTTCTACAATCTTGTCTGTGAGCGCCTCCTTGGCTCTCTCTACATTTGTGGGTGTACCGGTAACCTAATAATAAGAGGTGATTAATTTCAACTAAACATGCTTAGTTTTCTAAATTTTAAATTATTTATTCTGACTTAACTAGACCAGAGTCTAATAACTTCATATTTTGAGATACAGTAGAGCTACGATAGTCCATACCCAGGATAATAATGCACAGGCGTGTTTCTTTAGGTCAGAAATATAATATGCTTCCTACACCAAAATATTTATTTTAAGTTAAGTTTTAATAAACATATTTTTTCGAAAACTTTTTTGTTTTTAACATACTACTAATCCGAACATGGGCGTGTTTCTTAAATTTCGGATTATCGAGACTCTACTGTGTTGATGGCGAGATAAATTCTAGTTAAACAACTAGTAGTCAAACTGTGTTTGAAGAAATGTTTGGGTGACTATACAAAAAAAAATGTTCATATTATTACATACTATATAAATCTGTAATTAAAGGGAATACCTTGATCACATCAGTGACTTCGTCAACAGGGGGCAAAAGTATATGCACGTCGTATGTCTGCATCAATTCCCTCCTTTTCTGGCCAGCCAGAAGCCGGTGCAGGTCGTGAGGTACCTCCACATCGATCGTAATGGGGACCTGAATTCATTCATATAGTCCATCATATATTATTTATGCTTACATAATTATTTGTCCTATGGAAAGTTCTATGATCCTCAGGATGAATTTGGAAATTGTTTCAATTTTCTTAAAATGTAAAAATTTCAATAATTTATATCTGTATTAAAAATTAAATCTATTAAAAAAAACTTGAAAATCGCATCGGCATTCTCGGATGTTGAAAACTCTGCATCCATGTTATTTTTATAAACGCGTCACGAAAGAAGAGACTTTAAGCATCACATTGTACAAAATAGACAATTTATAGGCCATTTGCCCATTAAAAAGGATTTAATAGATTTTTTTTAAACCTAGACTAATTATTTATTTAACTAATAATTATATTTTGTGAGCGAGTTATTCTACATGACAGGTCTCTTCTTAGATGGCGCGTATTTGTACTTTGTATGAATATACTGCAGAATAGTTTGCTTCTTCTGCTAAACACGAACCTGTTCCAGCAGGGCTTTCTTGGCGGCCTCGCAATTTTCGGGGCGGCCGGTAATTTTAATGATATCATTGATGGTGGGCTCGGCATCATCGTCGCCATTCTTGACGGGAATGTCTGCCCCCTCGGCCGTATCCTTCTCGGGGAACTTGATTTGTACGTCAAACTCCGCTATTATATTCTTCACTTTGCTGCCGCGGGCGCCCATCACGGTGCGGTGGTGTCTTTGCGGGATCACGCACTCGACAGTGACCTGTTCAACAAATTCATCATCACTCAATTAAAACAATTAGAGCCCAAATAGACTCAGTAGATAGCAAGAGCAGCCCGCGTGAAATAGTTTTGATTTGAACACATGGTTATAAACCAACACGCCTTTTATTTACTAACAGACACACACGTTTCGTTGTTTGCCAGTGCCAAGTCAAAATCGAAATTTGCAAACAATTAAAAATTACATGGGAGATGGAATTATGTGATAAACACTGCTACGTTTGTTGAAATGAGTATAAACTCGCCTTGGCCTCGAGGTCCTCGATGATGTCGAGGATGCGCAGCTTGGCCGCCTCGATGCACTCCTTGGGCCCCTTGAGCACGACGCGCTCGCTGGCGACGCCCTGCCGCGGGAACGAGATCTGCACGCCGCCGCACTCGTCGGCGATGCGGCGCAGCACGTCGCCCCGGCGCGCCACGAAGTGCCGGTGGTGGCGCGACGGCACCGTCATCTCGCCCTCCGACACGTTGCTGATCTCGCCCACGGCCGCCTCCAGCTGCGCGCGCGCCGCCTCCACTTGCTCCGAACGACCTACCACACCAAACATCGATGCAATGCTTGCAAACACGCAATAATTTGTATATTTCGAGGAAATTTTAAAAATTATATTTAAACAAATTTCTTTAACAAATTCAAATAAATTTAAAAGTAAATAGTAAAAATTAATTGTGTTGGGGGGATCGCCTTTACTTAAATCGTAACGTAACACATCTTGGTTAATGCAAATTAATGAATATACTTTAATTAACCTATTTCATAGTTAAAAGCACGATGAAGTCACCTAGCCAAAGGAATACCTAACTTATTTGTTCCATTTCAAAAGCAAATGCTAATTAGATATTTATTTTAATAACTCATTATAAGTCCTGAAAACGTAACAAAAACACGTTTAAGGCAGCATTAAACATATTCATGTTTTACGGATAATATGCTGACTATTGTCAACAACATCAAGTAAAATGTTATTTAATATTAAAATAAGACTCTAACAATTGTATAATAATACATCATAACTTCCTTGTACGGAGCAACTGCATAATCCATATAAAATATTATAATCTAATTGTATAAAAAAATTGTTATAATGTTTAAACCTTACATGTCCTGATGCGCCACAGATCTAAACTAGATTGCATTAATGCCATAAACAAATCAATAGAACAATTCTTTTGAAGAAAATAATTTAGTTGGAGTTCAATTAAATTAAACCAAATACCGAATTATCAAATACACACCTATTATGAAGATTGTCTCCTTGTCCTCATCTTTATCCGTTGGGAATATTATCCTAGCGCCGGTCTGTTCGCGTATCTTCTTTATGTTTGCTCCGCTCTTGCCTATGAGGAATTTGTGGTGTTCGGGGCGAGCTCTCACGTGAGCGGTGTGCGACGTCAACTCGCGTTCAGACGCGTGAGCCAACAATTGCTGTCGAGCCTTTTCCACATCCTCAACAGGCCCTTTGATCACCACTTTATCACTGTCACTTTCCGCCGGTGGAAACTTAATCAAAACTCCCCCGCACTCCTCCATTATCGAATGTATCAATTTGCCTCCGGCACCGATCAATGAGTTGTAATATTTGGGAGCGATCGTCACCTCCTCGGTAACAATGTTGGCCTTTTCGTTGTGTATTTGCTGAATCCTTCTCACGGCCTCTTCGACATTTTCTCGCTTTCCGCGCACGGTTATAACATCACTATCGTCGCCCTCCGCCGGCAGATCTATAGCCGTTTGAGTCTCGTCTCTAATCTTTCTTAAATTCACACCACCCTTCCCAATGATGAACTTATGGAACTGTTTGAAAATCGGCACTTCCTGAACGTAGGATGACTCCGCAATCTCCTTGAGAAGTTTATGCAAATACTTCTCGCACTTCTCGATGTCTTCGTGCGGACCGCGAAGTTTTATAGGGCTCCTCTTCTGTCCCTGCTCGGGAAGTGTTATTAGCACGCGTTCAAACTTCTCACGGATCTCCTTGATTTTGTCACCTCTCACGCCGATCAACGATTTTATGTATCTGTGATCAACAAACACTTCCTTTGTCCTCTCGTTTTCCAATTTCATAACCATTTCTCTTAGTTCCCTTTCGGCCTCGGCCACGCCCTGGTGGCTGCCTTCGATGCGAATTATATTGTTTCCTTCATTCTCGTTTATATTTATAACTACACCAGTCTCATCTTTCAGTCTGTTAACTGGAAACAAAATTATTATTATTTTTATATTCTTTATCTGAGTTTTCCAATTTAGAAACAATGTACATGACGTCTTTAAAACGAGCTAGCGACGCGCATTTTCGATTAGCGCGTCTTCAGCGTGTATTAGCAATCTGCATGTAATAAAAACTAAATAATATTGTTTTTTAAATTTTCTAGAAACCCTAACTGACTGAGAGAGGTCTAATTGAGAAACCAGTTGGTTACTGAATATCTAATACACATTGATTGTGTTATACAAATATAAATCTTACAACAATTTTATTAGTCTAATGTTTAAATTTATCTGTTTTTAATAAATATTAAAATTTTAAAAAAATATCTTCCAACTCTAGTATCTTTATAATTTAAAAAATATATATATATTAATAATTCATTAGTCTCAATTATTGCCGATCACTAACCATGTTTAATTAACAGACATTAAGAACGCATTCTCTCAGAGGCCTAAGTTTACATTATTTAAAATTTTAAATGATTTTACTTACTGTTAGTTCCACTTTTGCCGATTATGTGTTTATAGTATTTAGGGTCAACAGTTAGCTCGACGTAAGTCAGTGTCGCGAGCAAGTTCTTAACGAAGTTATCGAGTTCCGTTTGTGCCCTCTCCACATCCTCTGGTGGACCATCGATTTTTATTTTATCCTCAGAGTGAGTGATATCCACGTGCACCTATATCCAAACGGAAAGAAAAGATAAGAAAGATAATTTGACACAATTCGATGACAAACATTATAAAATGTTCACTTCAATCGATGATTTTCACCTTGGACAAGTCCTGTGTTATCTTCTTTATGTTAGATCCGTTCTTTCCGATAATATATTTATGGATCCATGTTGGAGCATCTACAGTTGCTGTTTTTACTGAGTTTGCTTTTTCGCATACCTTCGACAATGCTGAAATACAAAGAAGTTTGAATTAAGTCTTTTTTTACACCCTTGCTAATTTAAGTTTTTTTTTTTGAGTAATTATCATAGTGAAGAAATTAATAACTATTAAAAAAAAAAAAACTTAAATTACAAACATACAAATCTTCTCTCTTCCGCGAAGGCGGAAGCGGGTTGCTAATATTAGTATAATTACCCAGTCCAATTTTGTTGTGCGGTCCATGGAGGGTGATGGTTCCCAGGGGTGAGTCCGGTGGGGGCATCTCCACGGAGACTCCGGTTTCCTTCAGTATCTCCTGAATGGTGGTACCGCGGGCGCCGATCACGTACTTGTGCTGCGACTTGGGAACCTCCACGCGCACAGTTGAACATTTCTTCACCTAAGTACCGAGTGCAATTTCAAATCAATGACAACTTTAAATATTAATTTCAAAGTAATCTGTTCAATCTGTCGTGATATCAGTCACGATATTGACTATTGGTTGAGATATAATTTCAAAATAGCCCAGAACGCGACAAAGCTGCGTCACGCCATTTAGTGTTTCAATTATTGAAACCAAAATAATAAGACATTCTCCGAAAAGTAGAGAAATATAATATAATGACGCAAATGACTTATTTTAATGTCACATTTTAATTGAAGTGTGTTTCTTTATATTTTTTATTCAAATTTTAAACAGTTAAGGGGAATTCCAAGAATTTTTCTAGGTTCAGATAAAACAAAAATATGTAATATAAAAAAAAGGATTATCTTTTGCCCGCGACTTAATCCGCGCCCCTTTTTCACAAGCCACCTTTTTATAACTAAGAACCATGTCAGCTTCAAAAAAAAAATAATCACATCAAAATCGATCCATCCATTTGGAAGGTACGATTTCACAGACAAACACACGTATTGTATACACACATGGGTACCTATGTGTTGGGATGTACACATGGGTGACGGACACACAGACACACAAGTTAAACTTATAACAGCCCGTTTTTGCGTCGGGCGTTGTGTGTTAAAAATAGTTCCTTCATACCATTTCCTCGTAGATGGCCTCAATCTGCTCCTTGGCGGCGAGGACTCCCTTCTTCTCTCCGGCGACGACGATCTCGTCGCTCTGCGTGGAGGCGGGAGGGATGTGGATGCGCGCGCCCGTCTCAGCGGTGAGAGCCGCCGCGCGCTCTCCGTACGGCCCTTGGATGAACGGGTGGTAGATCTTCGGCACCGTGATACGCTCCAGAGCCTTTCGCGACTGTGGGACACGCACAATATTTCAACAAACACTTCTATTATAACTAAGGTACATGTGGTGTACATTAGAAAATGACATTTGAAAAACTACACATTGATAATATTAACACACACCAACAGAAAGTGTCTACGTAAACGAGCGCGAGACATCAAATTTTTGTAGTTTCTCAGAGAAGGCCAAACAGATTTAAAATTTAAAAATATAATTATATTTAAATATTGTGTAAAATATGAAAAAAGAAATTAAACTAGTCGATTAAAACTTTAGTAAAGAACTTAAGTTAAGAACTCACGTAACACCAAAAAGTTTTTATATAGAGTCAAAAAATTACCTGTTCTTCAGAGCACACCCTTATCTCGTGTTCAGCTTTTTCAATGCCCTCCTTGGTACCAGTTATGGTGATAGTTTCGTTATTATCCGCAATGCCTGGTATACTAATCTTTGTGGCAGTAACTTTTTCCAATTCCTTCAATTTTTGCCCATGTTTACCCAAAATCCAGCGATGGTGCTCTTTAGGGATTGCAACTTGCTTGCTAGCCTACAAAAAAAAAACTTGTTTGAATTATGAATCATACTGAGGTATCCTGGATTACAAGCGGTTGATCCCTAAAAATGGAGTCATTAATGGTGTAACATATATAAATAATGAGATGAATCAATGTTAAGTACCTTATATTGCGAACTTATCAGTAACTTATCATATACATAAACGTTAAAAAAATTATGATGAAGTTAATTGAAGAAAATAACTTACTTGTTGTTGGAAATGTGTTAAAATCAAACGCCTAGCGTCCAAAACAGCACTATGCTTTCCAGTTAAAAGGAAAGTCAAGCTGCCATCTTTGCTTGTAGATATTTCAATATGGGCTCCAGTGTCCTTGGTGATGGCTTGACATGTCCGCAACGATTCACCCTCGCCAAAAGTGTTGGCGTTATCTAACTTCCTTTCTTCATATGGCACATGAAACACCTGAAACATACTCAAAGGTTTAGTTAGTGGCTCAATCTAGCTTCTTGAATAAGTCTTTCTGCTCATAGAATATAATATAAACCATTAAAAAAGGAAATATTAAAAATAAGGGATAAGGGATTCGCGAATGTGATCCTCTAAATTTAGAGGATGCGAATGTCAAGTTCTTAAATAGATTTAAATTTTAATGCAGAAATAAATAAATGAAATTGATCATATTAATATATTTTTTTATTAAATATCAAACTTTTAGTAGAAAATTTAAACAATAAAAATCATGCTGGGGAAATCTGCCAGATTTAGGACTAAGTCCATATTGAGCATTATATTGGAGTACCTACTTATCTCTTTGATATCATAAACTGAGTGTTAGTCTCACATGTGATTTATCAATTTAGGATTGCTTTGTCACCATATGGTTAACAATTTGATTAAATTTGTACTCACCTGAGTGTGCAGCGAAGATCCAACACGCAGCTTGTTGGTGGTTTGTTGAATGCTTCTCTGCACAGGCGGTTGGGAAAGAGGCAACGCCGGGAATAAGTCGTCGTAGGCGTATGAGCCCCCGACATTGTTCTCGTAACCCACATTGTTCACTTCTTCCCCGTGCACAGGCATTTCAGGGTGAACCGGCAACATGTCTCCAACCATCATGGATTGCTGATGCATCATTTTCGTCTCCTCCAGCAGTCCTTGTTCGCGCCAAGTCGTTACAGTACTGCTTACAGTGATTAACAAAATTATGGTTTTTTTTTTTAAATTATAATGTAAAATTTATTTAAATAAGTAAGACACACTTGTATAAACATTATATTGGAACAGTTGTGTGTGAACATCGGCCATTTAGTTCTTATTGTTACCAAGACTGTTGCTCAAATTGTAAGGAATGCTAAATTTCTTGTATTAATCAGAGGTCACATTGTCTTATGATGAACATAGAGAATATCTCTACTCAAGGCCACAACTGACATGCAGAGAACTCTGATACATTTTTATTTTATTTTTTGTCAAATTTTAACATTCATGAAAAAAATTGTTAATGTACATTTTCATAAACTTTCTAAATCATAGCTTAGTAGCTGGGCCATGCGAATTCGTTCACGTTGAAAAGCGAGAAAATATATGAGCAATATAAATTTTACTATGTCTTACTGTAACGTGGGCGGTACCGCCACTAGAATTTTTTATTTTTAGATGATCCCTTGGAAACCTAACATTTTCCTGGATAAAAAGCAATCTAAATGTTAGTCCAAGTAATAAACTATCTGTGTGCCAATTATCATCTAAATCTGTTCAGCCATTTTTACGTGAAAGAGTAACGAACATCCATCCACAAACTTACGTATTTATAACATTAGAATTAATCCAACTTGCATACAAAGTGAAGTAGTTATTGCCTATATTTTTACAGAGACAAACTCAGAACAAATTTCTCAATTGACTAATTTGTACCAATCACATCTTTGTTAGCGTAAATTTAGATAAATATAATTTTAATAATGATTGTAGTAGTATTGTACGAATATCAAACACCAAATAACATTACCTAATGAAAAAAGATAAACTTATGACCCTTCATTATCCTTAAACTGCAGCACATTTGTCTATAAAGCAAACTTGTAATTTCTTAGATATGGTTACAAAATGTAAGATAATAATTGTTGTAAATTTTTAAAAGTGAACCTTATCATCCAAGACTTTAATGTTATACTAATTTAAAGTGTGCTTATCAAGATGATTTACCGCATTGACTTTACATAGTACATAATTACTATCTTACATTGATTCCAAATAAAAGTAAATTTATTTTGATTATTACTTGTAAATTTTTTATATGTGATTCTCATATATCAACATTTACAACAAAATTGATTGATTTTGTATTAATATCTTAGTAAACTTACTTACTTACTACATTACTTACTGTCAAGTAAGAGCTTATTTTTTAATGATTAATTAATTGAATTGAGTCTCCAAAATCTTAGAAACATATTGAGTACCTACACTAAGCTAGTTTTTAATGAATCAGAGCCACCAGGCATGGAGTATTAGCCAAATCGTCAAATGTCAGTGAAATTTAATAGTAATGCCAAAAAAAATAGTTACAAATAGAATGAAATTAAGAAGTGTCCATTAGAGTTTGATGTCCATTCATTGTATTTAAATTAATTAAACTATATTTAACACTAGCTTGTGTCCGCGAATTAGTCCACATTGGTAAAATAAAATATATATAAGTAATATCTTAGTAAGTATATTAGTAGTAGTAAAAAGTATATAAGTAATTTTATCTGTGTATGCCTTAAATTAGCCTTGTGTTACCTATACCTATTGTAAGTTTTTTGTGCTGTTGGTGTACATTTTGGAAAATAAATAAATAAATAAATATAACGCCTGACTGTATCGCTGTGACATATGTGGGGGGCAGCATGGCAACAATGATGCCATTTTTTATATTTTCTAGGATAAAAACTATCTTATATGTTAATCCAGGTAATAAACTATCTGTGTGCCAAATTTCGTCCAAATCCGTTCAGCCATTTCTGTGTGAAAGCAACATACATACATCCTCACAAACTTTCACTTTTATAATATTACTTAGTAGGTTTATTGTTTCCTATATTTCAAATTTATAACATTTTACAAAGTACACTATTATGGCAATGACACAAAAAAAGTTATCAATTAAAACATTCCAATTTCAGGAAAATATTACTGATAAGCCTTATCTTTCACCTCCAAACACACACATGTAGTTATTATGCATTGTAAGAAATAAGCATATTTTTTTTCAATTGTATTTCAAATCCTAACCATATTTTATAGAAAAAGGTGATAGTTGTGTATTACACAGCATACTTTTGTAGTAGGTATACCAAATTCATTAAAAACATTTCGATTTAGAGATATTTTTCTTATCTTTTTAATTTTAGGGACTTTTACCTTGCAAGGCTTGTCAGCCTCATCACCTGAGCTAAGTACCCACATATAAATGACAATGATTAAAATATTCATTGAAGCTTTTAATCTTTGTTAGTAATCCTGTAATGCAAGAAAAAATTAGGGCACTTTTTAATATTAACGCAAGAGAACATTTTAAGTTGGAAAAGTGCATATTTCACGTTTGTATTTGAGTAAAACTAAAGAAAGCGTACATCTACTTCTATTATGTAAAATGTGTCTTTATTTAAAAAATTGTCACATAAAAGCATTTTTGATATACAAACACATGATACAATGAATAATTTCATATTATCTATTGAAGGCTGGAAAAAATTAGAAAATATTTCATTAATAAGACACCAGATCCCTAATAGTACAAGCATTATTTGGATTGCTGGATAAGTATATAAATCAAGCAAAAAATATGATTTGTATATTGTGATAACATGTTATCACAATCATTAATTTCAAATTGTAATTACATTACAGATGCTGTCGTGGAATTTAAACCTAAATCGCACTAAATTCGTGAAATACTAATGTTTGATATAATTTAAGCCATATGTACTTCAAGTATTTAATAAAGTCATGAATAATCCCTAGTTATTAAAAAATCCGCATTGTGAGTTTTGATAATACGTGTCACCTTCTTTTAGCATATTTGACGTGGAACTAGTCACAGTATTAAATGCTGAAATTTACCTTATGTACTGTAGCTAATCAATCAGGAAATATATGCGTTTAGAAGCCAGGATCAGATATTCTGCTCCTATAACAAAAAAGCAACTAAAATGTATTTATTGTAAAGGAATGAAGTTAAATTAGTTCATAACACGTATACATACCCCGTGCGTGTAGTGGAAACACCACAGAATAGGAAAGCGAACGAAATAAAAGTATAGGTGAAGGTAGAGCAAAAGCCGACATAAATCTGTATTTTTTTTGTAATTCCAGTTCCGGTTACAAGTTATACTGTAAAACTAATCTGTGTTAAGCAACTTGTCCAATGTCCAGTTTGAAGACGGCCATTTGTTCTCCACAAGCAACGAATATCTGCGTTGAATACAGAAGTTCTCGTTTAACAGTGAACGAATTGGCTAGGCCCCCTGCTTCTGAAAAGATGAATGATAACGATGAAACAAACAATAACAATACTCAAACATACCTTGATCTTGAGACTTGAGACTGGTAGAATCAGTCTTATGATCTCGAATATAATACAAAGGTACTCTGTGCTATGGGCAAGGTACAATCAGAAACTCAGAACTATATGTATTCACAAAGAGGTATATATTGTTCTGTGATCAGAATGTCTTGCTTTTGTAATTTGTTATTATTATTAATTATTACAATCCCGCAAAACCAGGCAATATAAAATTTCAGAAAAAAAAAAAATCGCAGATACATTCTACAATAACAACATAATTTTACTTATAATAGTAGCGGTTAATTATATAACTATCAGAATTGTATGTAAATTTTGTAAATGGTAAATATTCTTCAATATAATAGAATATTATTTACCTAAACTATTTACCTACATTTATATAATTTAATTGTGTTTTCAAGTATTTTTATGTATTCACTTTTAAATAGGAAAATATTAAAAATTGAACCTATTGTAGTATTTTATAGTATAGGTACTAATAAGTAAGCAAATAAAGGTACCTAACTTTAAGGTATGCTTTTAAGCATGGACAAATGGTGTTCATTGGAAAATGATTCAGTGATCTTTACACAACTTTTGAAAAAACTTGGTAAGTGCTTTTAAATACCTATTTTATATCTCGTCATAATTTTTAGATAGGGTAGTATTTAATTGAGTGACTGTAAATTAAAATTTTAAGTGTAAAATATAATTAATTTATGTCATTGTATTACTAAGTTTTATTATTATTACAAAATTACAAAGATCGTTTTATAATTCCTCTTTTAGATATTAGATCAGTCTTTACTAATATTATATGCAATCTACAGATATGAGACCTAGTTCCAGTCTAAAATTTTACAATAACTACTGATTTAATGTATTTTTTTAAAGTTATCTTATATTATCTACTTTTAGTCTTTAAGTACCAAGATTTACTTACATTTTTAATATCAGGAATATTGAATTACATATAGGTAAATGACCTGTAAATGGATGAGCAGTTTGATAGCTAATATTTAAATTGAAAATGTACTGGTATCTTTCAATTTTCAGCCCATTTGTGCTTCAAATACAGTATATTGACTTAAATGTCATGTTTGACAAACCCATTTGATGAGTGGTTAGGGTGTTTGCCTTAACAATCTGTCTCAAGGGTCCCAGGTTCGATTTCCAGCTCAGCTTTCCAGATCCAGACCAGAATCGACTTCAAAGTCGATTCTGGTCTGGATCTGGAAAGTAGTGGTAGAATGTACTGCGTTTTGACAATGTTAGAAAATGTTTTTTTTTAATCTCCAAATTTCAGATACAAAAGGAATAAATGTTGTGGAGTTGTGGTCCATTGATGACAGAACATTTGAGAGTTTAAAGTGAGTATCTTATTAAATTTAGTTTTTTAACCCCAACACCCGATACAAAAACGGGGTGTTATAAGTTTGATGTTTGTGTGTATCTATCATACCTCTTAAATAAATTGCCCAATCTTAATTTGCCTATTTTGTTTGCTGATGTGGTTGCGATTGTTCTTAGCTATAATTTATAATTTATGAAGATCTGTTCAGGTGTTTGAAGACCATCAGCCCATTTATTTTCCTTTTCTGATAATAAGTATAATTATTTACAGGCCAATCTATGGATTAATATTTTTTTTGAATTGTATACCTGATGATGAACCCTCTGCTGCACCTGTTGTTGATGACCGTTTATCAGAAGTATACTTTTCAAATCAGGTTAGTGAAAGATCTACCAGACTGAAAACTTTCAAAATATATACATTGTAATTCATGTTTAATATTTTTTTTAGGTTATTAGTAATGCTTGTGTTACACAAGCATTTACGTCCGTTCTCATGAATTGCAACCATGCGGATGTTGACATTGGTGCAGAGTTGAGACGGCTCAAAGAACTAACTCAAGACTTCAACCCACTGATGAGAGGTCTCGCTCTAAGCAATACACAAACAATACGGAGCATTCATAACTCTTTTGCTCATTCGTATGAAAGAGACTCTCGGAAATGGTATGATGTAAGTTTAATGCTTTTCTATTTTTTTAAAATTTATGCTATTTTTAAATTTATAGGTTTTTTTATTTATGTTTAGCTACACAAGATAAAGATTACTACTAACACGTGTAAATGAATTAATATCTCAAGCCACATCTTCAGTTCAATGCTTAGATGGTAAAAAAATAACACTATTTTACCGTAACTATAGTATACTCTAAGTTTAAGGTTTAGAAGCGTGGTGTAGTCCCGTCGATCTTTCGACTTTAAACAGTATGAATAAAGAGTGGCGCTTTTTGATTAAATAGCTATTATTTTTTGGCTGTTACATAATCTATCAGCAACCTCAAAACACTAAATGATTGATCAGCTAAAAAACTTATTTGTCAGCAAGTACTAGGTCAGACAAAAAAAGTTGCTGACTAAATTGATATTTTGCTGATCTAAATATTTATTCTTTTATTTTTTTTTAACAAGCATTTGACCAATATTATTTTCTATGTTTGAATGCATACAATGGGAGCGTAGTCGGCAATCCACCTTTTTTATTTATAAAGGTAAATATTCTTTTAAGGATTCCAGACCAAATCATTTTGTTTGTATTATGCCAATAAATGGAAAGTTGTATGAATTGGATGGGAAATGTGAGGGACCCATGGATCACGGGAAAATCCCCAGTGACCAAGATTGGATCACTGTTGCTCAACCGATACTCATGAAAAAGATAAGATCGTAAGTAGAATTTATATTTAAAATTCTCATTAGCAGACCAGCTAGTCAATAAAATTTAACATTAGATTTTCAAAGTGACAAGAAATAATAAAGAATACCTACACCAAACCAGACTTACAGAAAATACAAGTATCTTTTTTAATTTTAAAATATTTTGAGCTTATAACAATAATACATATAACAAAAACGAAACGTAAACTAGCCAAGACTTTACATTAAATATTTTTACAAAAAAAAAAAAAAAACCAAATACACATACTCATGTTACTGAGGTCAAAAATATTACTAATTTGCGCAGAGCATTTGTGGACGCTAATCGGATCTCAGAAACGGCTTAATCGATTTGGATGCAGTTTTCACTGATGTATTGCAGCCAGCTTCCCGTAACTTTTAGTGTTTCAATCCAACTAGTAACAAACAAAAAAGTTAATTGACCACGCATACTAACTGATATAACGCGTATATGTATTGATGATAGTATACATTTCTATTTCTCTAGATCTTCTCAAGTTGAGATAAGGTTTTCTATTATAGCTTATGACTTTGTTTTAACTCAACAGGTACAAGGAAGGTGAGATACCGTTCACATTGATGTGTTTGTCGTCGGATAAAAGCTCTCCATATCAGCTTTTAACACAGGATGTTGAGACTGAAACATCTCTGTACAATGTTCAACCAAATGATGGTCCAGATATGCAAACAAACAGAATGTCTGAAGAAAGCAAATTGGTGAAATACCAACAAGAGGTGATACGTAGAAGACACGATTATTTGCCATTTTTAGTGGCCTATTTAAAAGTATTGGCTGATAAAAAAAAGTTGACTCCGTTGATGGAGAATAGTAAAAATCGAGTACGCAAAAGAAGACTTAGGCTTAAAATGTAACTTGAAAAGTTGGGAAAAATAGGTATTATGGACATATTTAAAATGAATGTCTGACTTTAATAGTCCATGGAAATCATATCAAACCTATATTGCAAAACTTCTAAAAAAAATTGATGTTTTACAAAAGTTTTTAGTTTTCTACAACTTTGACCCTTATTAAATGGGTTTAAGGCAAAAGTTACCTTATAAGTCGTTAAAGTGCACTAAGTTTCATATAAAATGAGATAAATTTGGTCTACATAGACTTGATAGTTCCTGGATACCCTTTCATCAGAACCAACATAAAAAAAATACATGTCAGTCGTACGACTGCAATTCAGAAGTGAAAACGTAGCTTCACAAAAATAATTGTATGATATTTAAATTCCTTGGCATTACCGAATTAGGTAAATACGATTATTATTGATCGCAAGAAATACAAGAGAAAATATATGACTGACACATAATGACAATAATCTTGGATATATCTAAATTTGCAATTCTTCTCCTCGTGATCTTCTATTGTCATTACATACATTGTCTATTACATTGTCCTTATTTATTTCAACTTTCCATATTAATACCAATATATTAAAACATAAAAATAATTTATAAAGTCAAAACAATACTCAATGTTTCCTTTCTAAAATTTCTCTGTAAACTCAATCAAAAATCTTCCACTGACATGGAAGATTCTTTATTCATTTTCCTAATTTAAAATTTACATAATTTTAAATATCAGCCATTGCTATTTAAAATTTAATTTCTCAACAAATAAATAAACATAATTATTTAACATGAACTTCATAATGACAGACCATTAAAAAGTTTGATGTTGATATGAAACTAGATTATTGGTCAGAGGTGTATAACATATTGATCCTTGTTGTCATATCTAGTAAGTTTACTTTCATATGCAGTTTTCTGCTTATTTCTTTTTTAAGTTATTTTAAATTAATATCGAAACTATCGCGAGTTCAATGATTTTATCCCATCTCAAAAATGCCCAACGCGCATAAAGAAGTTTTCACTTCAAATATCTTAACTACCTCATTTGATGTAAGGTAAAAACTGAAATGTACCAATTCGTTTTGACGTCTACAATTGTCGGAACAATAGACAGTGAATTGCAATCATAATAAAATATTTAAAAATGTAGACAATTAAAATAAAATGTCATAGTGTAAAAAACGTTTTAATAAATGTACTATTTATTACTTTATTGTTGTTTAATGTTTTTATTATTCTTTAAAAGAAATTCCCTTGTGACTAATTTTACATTTTAAAATAAACGCATATAAATGGTTTAGGTAACTAAACTAGCAGTTAGTACTTTTATTACTCCTTTCCATATAGGTAATAATATATTAGCTGATGCCCGCGACTTCGTCCGCGTCGAAAGGAGTAATATAACGCCTGACATCTTTATCGCTGTGACGATGGTGGCGCCGCGGATTTATTTATAATTTTAGACGATTTTAGGAAACTGGAACAATTTCCAAGATAAAATTATCTTATACATTTTCCTATTCCTATATTCAAATTTTCCTATACAAAATATTATTTCGATGGTTCTATATCTGTCACAGGTAATAAATTATCTGTGTGACAAATTTCATCCAAATCCATTCCGCCGTTTTTGTGTGATTGGGTAACAAACTTTCGTATTTATAATATTAGGCTCAGTATTGTGTCTGCTTGACTGCCTGCTTCTTGTTCTTTCTGTATTTTGGCTCGAGCACAAACCATGGAACCAACATAATAGGGTGTGGCCGTGGTGTGGTTACAAAATTGTGAGTATATAGTGTTCTGTGATCACTATACATTATCGAGCTATCGAGTATTGAGAAAAAATATCGATGCGTAGGTATTGAAAGTTTCGTTCGTACTCTATGTCTGTTCTGGATCAGATGAAGATGAATAAATTCTATTTGCTTGTTCTGTGTGCAATGCCAGGTTTTTGAGGAAGCGCATATTTTTGTGGCATTATTTATTTTAGTGTAATAAATTAACATTATTCGTTTCATATTGGTTTGAAAACTAAAACTAATACTTGTTATGAAATCTTTATTTGGTTTGTTGTTTTCCTAATGTTATAGTTACAATGGAGAAAATCCCTAGAACTCATGAAGGTAAGTTGTTGAATGAAATCAATTCGCCAGCCATTTGGTTAAATTTTTGTTATTTACACGAGGTAGTAAAGATACACGTTCCTTGGTAATTTTATTTTCCTTTTAAAATTAAGAGATTCACTTATTTACACATTAACTGATTATTGGTTTTATAATCTATTCAAAATTACCAATTGTGTTTTTACAGCTATAGAGGCACAGATAAGAGACATACAAGCAAAGAAAAATGAATTACCTGAAAATGGGTCGTCCAAAGGTGTTTCTCTTGGGGAAACATATTACGACAGTGATATATATGACAATGCTGGACAAGGCGGCAAATCCAGATATGATGGTTATGTGACTTCAATCGCAGCAAATGATGAAGTAGAAGATGAAGATGTGGAGAATGTTCCACTAACACAAAAGCGTTCAGGATATACTGCACCCGCTTCTTTACTAAATGATGTTGCACAGGTATGTTATATTGTTATTGTTTTAGAGATGCAGCGAACTTTAGCTTTATCTCTTACCATATTTGCCAAACAATTTTGTTCCGTTTAGCCAGTCTAGTAGTATACATAGAAGTATTTGATTATAAGCAAACAAAACAAGTTCAGTATTCCACTACAAAATTAGCAAGACTAGCGAAGAGTTATTTATATTTGGGTTCATGTGTGTATGGTGTATTGACATTTTGCAATGCAATAATAGATTTTATTGTGACACAAACATGGCTACTACAATACAATTTTTGAATAATTGAAATTTCAATAACTAAAATATTTGATTGTTTTAGCTCTTAATGCTATCACGATTGCTATAGCGATTCACCTCAAGTTTCAGTTTATAAAAAAATTGTGATAAGGACATTTGAAATTTGTGACTCTTTTTATAGTGTCGATTAAAACAAGGTTTTTTGTTTCCAGAGTGACAAGGACTATGATCCTTTTGCAGATAAAAGGAGACCAACAATTGCAGATAGAGAAGATGAGTACCGTCAAAAAAGACGCAGGATGATAATTTCACCTGAACGTGTGGACCCATTTGCAGAAGGTATGGTATTGACTATTTTTTTAGTGCTATAAAAACTATTGTAAAACCTTACAAGTTTCAGTAACATTTTATTCCTGTAGTGGTTATTTTTTTTACAGTAATACACTAGAAATGGGATATAACAACTTCAGTTATAAGACAGGTTGATTACAACAAATAAATGGCAAGGTCCCTGCCAAATCCCTTTAACAAATTGAAATTGCTTAATAATGACAATTACAACAACATTACAACAAATTTTTGTGCTCCCTTGAAGGTTATCTACAATCAATTTTTAGTATATCTTGAAAACTTAATCCCTTAGTTACTGAGTCTCGTCATAAGCAACTTCTAAGAGTCTTCTCTACATTGTCATTTAGTGTTTTGTATTACATAATATATTTTTAGTACAAGTAACTATGTTTCATATATTAACTGTCATACTTATGCAATATTTCTATAAATGAAGAGTTAAACCCATTATTCACAGATTAGGGTTTTTGTAAAGTCAGTGTAAGGTTAAGTGAAATATTGTAAAAAAAAAGAAATTGTAAAATGTTAGCAATAAAGGCTTTATTTATAATGTCACATTGGCCTGGTTTTAGGTGGGAAGACACCCGATGTTGGTTCAAGAACATACAAAGATATTATGAAAGAGCAGTACCTTAGAGCTGAAGAAACAGAAGTGAGTAGAACATTCTTTGTTAATTTTGTTCATTGAATAAAATCACTTCAGTAAATCTTTTACTATTGTGCCGTTATCGTTTCAGTTGCGAAAGAAACTCTTGGAAAAGGCAAAGGAAGGAACGCTGAAACCTGTGATGCAGTCGAACGGTGAGGCAGTGAAGGCTGCGACTAAGCGCAGGGGCCGTTGGGATCAAAGCTCTGATGAAACACCTACTGTGAAGAAAGCAACTTCAGCCACTCCCAGCTCTCAAGCAACGCCATCGTGGGATGCAGAGGTACACATCCAGTTATTAGACATAATATAAAAAACTTAAGTTGTGTTCAATAACTCGAGAGTGGGTAGAAAGAAGCATAAACGGGTAGGTTTTTATATATAAAACTAATGTGTGATTATTATAAAAGAGAGGTGCATGGGAGGAAACCCCGGGCGGCGGTGTGCGCGGCGGCGAGACGCCCGGTGCGACTCCATCGGCCCGCGTGTGGGACGCCACGCCCGGACACGCAACCCCGGGACACGCCACGCCAGGTCGTGACACGCCCGCCCATCACGCTTCGCGACGCAACCGCTGGGACGAAACGCCCAAAACAGACAGAGGTATATGACTGCTATAAAAAGCTATAAAAATTACGTATTCCTAATTGGATCATGAAATAGACTACATTTCGCGTGCTAAAGAAGCTATTCACGAGTAGCCGTTGTGAAGCCAAAAAAGCTATTTTTTATAAATAATAAGTTGTTCATTATTTTTTATTATTATTAATTATATTTTTAAATGTATGCAATAAAATTCCTCTCAGGATGCTTTTTAAATATAATTCACCATTAAATTTGCAGAAACACCTGGGCATAACAGCGGATGGGCGGAAACACCGCGCACAGATCGCGGTGCTGGCGTCGATACGATACAAGAGACGCCGACGCCTGGCACCAAGAGGCGATCGCGGTGGGACGAGACACCAGGGGCCACGCCCGCCCCGGCGACGCCCACGCCGTCCCACGCCACGCCTTCGCACGCCACGCCCTCGCACGCGACGCCTTCACACGCAACGCCGTCCCACGCTACGCCCACACCGCATCACACGCCTATGTTCACTCCTGGAGGAGTAAGTATCTATTGCTATTTAAACAAATAGACAAAGCACTAATTACAAGATTTAACAAATTAAACTTGGCTGTCGTACCTCCATATTAGGCCAATTATGTACAAAAGTTTGTGAGGAATGAATGTTTGTTACTTGTTCATGTAGAAATTACTTTTGATTTGCTTTTCAAGTTTCAGTATCTAAAAAGAAAAACTATAACTTCACTTAATTTTAATCGTTATTGGTACTATTTTATTTTAAATTAACCACCAATGTGTTTTCATTTCACAGTCCACACCCGTGGGTGTGAAGGCGATGGCCATGGCCACACCCACTCCTGGTCACGTGGCAGCGATGACACCTGAACAGCTGCAAGCCTACCGCTGGGAAAAGGAAATCGACGAACGCAACAGACCGTACTCGGACGAAGAGCTCGATGCCATGTTCCCACCCGGGTACAAGGTTTTACCTCCCCCCGCCGGTGAGATCACTTTACCACTTTTACTTAGTCTGTAACGGTTCGAGGAGTTATCTTAGTTATTAATTGTCGCTTTAATTTCAGGCCACATGTAATAAGATGATAAGATGCGGCGCTCCGTCGTGTAAAGAATGAGTTATTTATTTTTATACGCGTTGTGATACGAGAGAAAAGCATTGAGATTTTTAATCGTGGGTTCTTCTTTCAGATTGTTAAGGGTCTCATGCCGCCGACTAGGCCGCCGCTCAGTCTGCAATTAGCCCCGGTGGCATGGGACCGTGTGTTAAAACGTTGCGTGTGTTGTTGCCTGTTCAGGTTACGTTCCGATTCGGACGCCGGCACGCAAGCTGACGGCGACGCCCACGCCCTTGGCTGGTACCCCAATCGGCTTTTTCATGCAGACGGAGGAGGCCGGCGGGTCCGCAGCGGCGGCCGCTAGACTGCTGGACCCTCAGCCCAAGGGCAGTCAGCAGCTGCCCTTCATGAAGCCTGAGGACGCTCAGTACTTCGACAAGCTCCTGATCGATGTCGACGAGGACACGCTCTCGCCGGACGAGCTCAAGGAGAGGAAGATCATGAAGCTGCTGCTCAAGATTAAGGTATACTCCCATTCCCACGTGATTGATTCATCTGTTATTTAATTAATTTCGGCATCCTTGACTGTCACACTAAGGTTATTTTACCCCTCTAGGGGTGGAATTTCCAAAAATCCTTCTGTGTAATAGATGTTTATATGGCAGGATTTACATTAACTGCAAAAATTGGAAGGACTGTAGTTTAGGTTCTGCATTGATTAATCACTCGGGACAAACAATTTATAAGTGTAGATAATTTTTTACTTAGTTGATATATAAATAAATAAATAACCATTGGTGTTTGTAGAATGGCACACCCCCAATGTGCAAGGCTGCACTGCGTCAAATCACAGACAAAGCACGCGAGTTCGGCGCCGGCCCACTCTTCAATCAGATCCTGCCTCTTCTCATGAGCCCCACCCTGGAGGACCAGGAGCGACATCTGCTGGTCAAAGTCATCGACAGGATACTTTACAAGCTCGACGACTTGGTCCGTCCGTACGTACACAAGGTCAGTTGTGTAAACAGTTATTTCATAAATTTTATCCTATCTAAAAAAAGCAGTTATCTACTGTGAGAAAAGTTAGTTTAATGATATGGTAGACGCAAATCAATAGTTTTCAGCCTGGCCTAGCCGAAGTCTTTTGAATGTTAAGGTCGACAGACAGTCTGACCGTCCACTTGATGGTTGATGGTTTTCCTGATAGTCCTTAGTCGCCAAAGGCGCTGCAAGTGCGCTGCCGGCTATAGTTAGGATTAAGAATAAAGGATTGGGATAAGAAAGTGGGCTCTGGCATCCCTTACTTACTGCCACCATGTTAAAGTGGAGAAAATGAGACAAGAATTAATACGGTTTTCCAGATCCTGGTGGTTATTGAACCGCTGCTGATCGACGAAGACTACTACGCGCGCGTGGAGGGGCGCGAGATCATATCCAACTTGGCGAAGGCGGCCGGCCTCGCAACCATGATCTCCACAATGCGTCCCGACATCGACAACATCGACGAGTATGTGCGCAACACCACCGCCAGGGCTTTCGCCGTCGTCGCTTCGGCGCTTGGTAATTGACATTTATACAATATCGATCGCTTCCTCATTGGCCTTCATCAACTTCTTTAGGAGCGCTGGGAAAAATATATAAGTCCCCCAAGAAATACAAATTTTTGACCCTAGATGGCGCCGTGGTTAACGCTAGGCCTAAATCATTAGATGGCACTGCAAAAACATAATAAAGTTGTCTCAAAATATTTCTAATGTTGAAATGAAATTGTTAGACTTTAATTGGTGCTGTGGTTAATTAATAAAAAATAATTTTTAAAAACATGATGATCTTAAAAACCCGAAAATAATGTTTAAAAGTTTCTCAAGTTTAAAACAGTTAAGAAAATCCCAAGTTTAAAACAAGTTGAAAAATATTCTCAAACCAACTTTCACTAGTGCTTGAAATTATAAAAAAAAAATTGGCTCATTATCAACTTAAATTTGTTTTGGCCTAATTAGATTTGTTTATGTTTACAGGTATACCGTCGTTGCTGCCTTTCCTGAAGGCCGTGTGTAGATCAAAAAAGTCGTGGCAAGCGAGACACACAGGAATAAAAATTGTGCAACAGATCGCCATATTGATGGGCTGTGCGATATTACCGCATCTTAAGTCACTTGTTGAAATCATCGAGCACGGTGAGTATCCATTTTATAGTAACTTTAATTTAAAATCATTTTATTTATTTATTTTTAATTTACTAATAATTTTTTGAGCTTATAAATTTGTTTAAATAAAATCTCTTGATCAAATGAATAGAGTATAGTAAATAGTAGTTTTGAAAGTAATAACAGTGTATCGATCGTTTTGCCAGGGCTCGTGGACGAGCAACAAAAGGTGCGCACGATCACAGCTCTCGCGAGCGCAGCGCTGGCCGAGGCCGCGACGCCGTACGGCATCGAGTCCTTTGACTCGGTGCTTAAGCCGCTGTGGAAGGGCATCCGCACGCACCGCGGCAAAGGGCTCGCCGCCTTCCTCAAGGCCATCGGCTACCTCATCCCGCTCATGGACGCCGAGTACGCCAACTACTACACGCGCGAGGTCATGCTCATCCTCATCCGCGAGTTCCAGTCGCCCGACGAGGAGATGAAGAAGATCGTGCTCAAGGTGGTGAAGCAGTGCTGCGGCACCGACGGCGTCGAGCCCCAGTACATCATGGACGAGATTCTGCCCCACTTCTTCAAGCACTTCTGGAACCACCGCATGGCGCTCGACCGCCGTAACTACCGCCAGCTCGTCGACACCACCGTCGAAATTGCTAACAAAGTGAGTGCTTACCTACACTACAACGTCACACAACGTCATATAGCGACGACGTTTTTCGGAAGCGGAGCGATTTGTTTGTTTGAACCTATTCGGACTAAGGCCCTTCACACATTACGAGACTCATTAGATACGGTACTCCAGTAGAATACCAGTTGTGTACTCGTTAGCGACTCGAGGTTCGTATTTTACGGTGGTCTTCTGCAAGGGGGTGATTATGTCCACCAGACGGGCTACCCAAATTAATGCGAAATGTGCCCTGCCACTATTTTCCAGATCCAGATCAGAGCCAACTTTGAAAATTTTATTTCAAAGTTCTTATTCGTGTTACCATTGATTTTAGGTAGGCGCATCGGAGATTATAAACAGAATAGTAGACGACTTGAAAGATGACAACGAGCAGTACAGAAAGATGGTGATGGAGTCCATAGAGAAGATACTGGCCAACCTGGGAGCGGCAGACATTGACTCCAAGTTGGAGGAAGCACTCATCGACGGCATCTTGTATGCCTTCCAAGAACAAACTACAGAGGTAACATTTTTTTAAAATGTCTCATTTGTGCACGACACATCTTTTCTATAATATATTTCTATTTTGTAAAATATTACAATATTACAACTAGAAGTATACCGGCACTGACTCAATTGCGGTACACAGACTTGATTTGCGGTGTAGAATTTAAATTATATTGAATAATATCTCGACAGTTGAAATCTAGTTAATCTTTTAATATGTCAAATATAAGGTTAAAAAATATAAGGTCATTTAAGACTGAATGAAGTTAATATAGTCGAAATTGTAATAACTGTTTTTGGCAGGATGTAGTGATGTTGAACGGTTTCGGCACAATCGTGAACCAGCTCGGCAAGCGAGTGAAGCCATACCTGCCGCAGATCTGCGGTATCATTCTCTGGCGTATGAACAACAAGTCAGCGAAAGTGCGTCAACAGGCCGCCGACTTGATCTCGCGTATCGCCGTCGTCATGAAGACCTGTCAGGAGGTATCATAAAAATTGTTTAAAGTTCATCTTTTGTTATTTGCTTTTAAATATGTGCGATGTTTGCTTTGAATCTATCTATCTGGCAGTTTTTCAACGAATCTCCCAAGACCCAGATCTCATTAATGAGCTGTATAGTATTCATAGAATATAGCAAATTTTAATTTTTGGTTGCCAAAACTGTGGAATCTTATTCTTATCTTATCTTATGGTTGCTGTCTCTAAATATGTTTGTTTTTTTTTTTTCATTCCACATGCCATTACCAAATAGTAAATTCGATTCTTGTTGAAGATGCTGCTATTATTTGTAATTAAAAGCAAAATCATAAAAAAGTTCTGAATATTTTTCTAACCTTGTTTAACTATACAGGAAAAATTAATGGGTCATCTCGGCGTAGTTCTATACGAATACCTGGGCGAGGAGTATCCTGAAGTGTTGGGTTCTATTCTTGGCGCGCTCAAGGCCATCGTCAACGTTATCGGAATGACGAAAATGACTCCCCCAATCAAGGATCTTTTACCCAGACTAACTCCAATTTTGAAAAACAGGTATATATATTATTTCATTTTATAAAATTTAATATCACCACAAAAGAAGTTATATTCTTAAAATACAATGAAAATTTTGATTGTTTTTACAGACACGAAAAAGTACAAGAAAATTGCATTGATTTGGTTGGACGTATCGCTGATAGAGGTCCCGAGTTCGTGTCGGCGCGTGAATGGATGAGGATTTGTTTTGAACTACTCGAACTTCTGAAAGCTCACAAAAAGGCCATCAGAAGAGCAACCGTCAACACATTCGGTTACATTGCAAAAGCCATCGGTCCACATGACGTCTTGGCTACGTTACTTAACAATTTGAAGGTTCAAGAGAGACAAAACAGGTATATCTCCAGTACTTTATACTGGTATTTATGAAGCAGTTTTATTATTGAAGGAATGTTGAATGTTGACATTGTTACTCCCTTTCAATAATTATGCAAATTTCATATTTCACTTTTATAAAACACTGCTTATGCCCGTGGTTTCATCGCACGTAAAGTAAAATAGTAGTCTATGTCTATCGTGAAGATCAATTCTACGTAGAAATCAGAACAGTAGTTTGTGGGGTGTGGCGCTGTAGTAGCGTTTTATTTACGGTGGTTTCATGAACTACGCAACTAACCAATCATACCATTTCAGCAATGCTACACAAGCGCCATTCTGGCCAATTTTTGAAACACTATTTAATAGTAAGTAGCTTGCCGGTTTTTCAGTTTAACACCCATAGAAGTTAGTCCTCCTATCCTTTATTCTAGGTTTGCATCCTATCCAAAGTGGTCTAAAATGTTTTGTAATAACGTTGCAGGGTTTGCACGACTGTAGCGATCGCCATAGTAGCGGAGACGTGCTCGCCGTTCACGGTGCTACCGGCGCTGATGAACGAGTACCGCGTGCCGGAACTGAACGTCCAGAACGGCGTTCTCAAGTCGCTCTCCTTCCTCTTCGAGTACATCGGCGAGATGGGCAAGGACTACATCTACGCCGTCTGCCCACTGCTAGAGGACGCGCTCATGGACAGGTACTTTTTCTATTTCATGTGTAACATCTTTTACGGCGGGTGAGACCGCCTATTGGCGTAGCGACGTCAACATTTTTCCAACACAATGGCGGACTTGTAACTGTACGACTCTACTCGGTGTGGCGATCCCCCCACCACGGGACTGAGCTTGTAAACCTATGGCGTATGTAATATGGACACTTTACTGTGAATAGCCGCTGAAGTCGCATGTCACGTATAGTATTTAATAAAAGACGAATTGTATAGTCAATTAAACGCTAGAAGAGATTAGATATGATAAACATCTCTATTGGTTAATAACAAACCAATGGTATTTGTTTCAGGGACTTAGTGCACCGGCAAACTGCGTGCGCGGCGATCAAGCACATGGCGCTCGGCGTTTACGGGTTCGGGTGTGAAGACGCTCTAGTGCATTTGCTGAACCACGTGTGGCCCAATATCTTCGAGACTTCGCCGCATCTGGTGCAGGCCTTCATGGACGCCGTGGAGGGAATGCGTGTGGCGCTCGGGCCCATCAAGATTCTGCAGTACGCCCTGCAAGGCCTCTTCCACCCGGCGCGAAAGGTACGCGACGTCTACTGGAAAATCTACAACACCCTGTACATTGGCGGACAGGACGCCCTAGTCGCCGGCTACCCGCGCATTCAGAACGACCCCAACAATCACTACCTACGGTACGAACTAGATTACCTGATTTGATTCAACTATTGCATACTTATGTCACTCTTGTAGAATCGGTTTCTATCAATAAATGAATACGATATACCATGATGGAATTTTTTTGCTCTCCAATCCTTAAGTTTTCGAACATACGTATTGTAGGGTTATATTTCCAAATAAAATCGCAATTCTAGGTCGCAAGTTGCTCAACTACCTAATAGTATTTTTATTTCAGACTTCACTCCATAAGGTGCTTAGATACGTATACATAGATACATTTAAAACTAAGGTTTTGCTTATTATGAGTTTTGGCTTTTTAGTCCGTAGTGGATAAGGTATTAATAAAAAATGTTCCTTTTTTAGTTTTATTCAACAAGGATTACAATTTTATTTTAATAAAAACATTGCAACTTGTTTCTATAATTTTAATATTAATGAAATACATAAGTGCTAATAACCAAGCTTAAAATATAAAATATCTTTGGAGATGTTAATTAATGTCTATTTTCTAATAACTTAGCTTTAATTCTTATTCAAGTTAATATAAAGACAACATTTAAAAACTCCCATAATGTTAAAAAAACCTTTCTCATCTTTCTTGCTCCCACATCCACATTCTCACTATTTTTAGAACACAACGGTATATATATATATTAGTGTGTCCCAGGCTATAAGGGCAAATTTTTTTTTTGCGAATGGAGTTACGCATACCCCTTATTTTTTTTCCATTTGACCCTAATGACTTAAATAATAAATATTATGGCAATCGGATAATGATAACCCGTGCCGACTTGATGTCAAACTTTGAATGAAAAGTTAGTATGGAAGCCATAGAGAGGTTGTAGAACTTAACACGTATTTCAGTAAATGAAACACTGTTTTACCCGTATATAATATTTATTAAGTATTAATCGTTAAAAGAACATTATTTACTAAATTTTCTTTTTAAGGTTTGCTTTTTGCAATCCGGATATACCTGTCTGTGTTCTTGTACGCAACGTAATAAAAATTGCTTTTGTTCCTCTTCCACAGTAATTAAGCCATGGGAGTCTTGCATTAACTTAACCGCTCTTTCAGCCGTATCGTTAACTGCTCTCAGTGCCAGCACCTTTTTCTTAGCATGTTGAAACGAGGTATTATTCGACCATGGAGCAGGACACTCGTTGAGGAAACTGTCATCAATTTTGAGTCGATTGAATACAGCCTTACTTTTGATTGACACAAAATCTGTATCCTTTCGGGATCAACATTTTTCCAGTTTTCTCGGAACTTTTTAAACAGTGGAATGTCAGGGCTCGTAGTGACTTGGCTAATTTTGGCTTCAAACACACCTTTTAATACCAACTCGTAGACGTGATGGCGGCAAGCAAAAACGAGCATTTCTCTATTCATTTTCTGTTCGAGAAGCACACAGGCACCATTAATACGACCTGTATTGGAAGCAGTGGTATCACAACAGAGAATCTGCACTTTATCTTCAAGATTCCTATCAATCATAGCGTTCCAAACTGCCTGTGCCTGTTCGTTTCCTGAAGAGTTCTCTAATTTTGGCACAGCGATGAGTTGTTCTTTATGATCGTACGAAATAACTATCGGTAAACGTTCTTCTTTAGATTTTCGTGCATCTAAAGCTGGTAAGAGTTTGCCATCCCAGTGGACAGTTACAGTATCCGGTACCTCGTTTTGAAAATCAACTTTTATAGCTTCTGCGCGCTCTTTTCGCTTTTCTGTACGAATTCTTTGAATTGAGGACTTACTTATAGGATATTCGTCAGTGTTATGTCCAAGCGCTTCAATAGTTGCTTCATTAATAAATACAGAAATTCGCATACTTAACTGACACCTATCTAAAGCTGCCACTAATTTCGGAGTTATGAAATTTTTCCTCATAGAAGTGTTAGACTGTTTGCTCTCGGTAAAGGTGGGCAAGTTTTCTTGCAAATCCATTATTTCAGATTCAAAAGACGAATTTTCTTGTAGTGGTTTATAAGAAGGTGATGAAGGAGTTAAGGATGACAAATATTTATCACGTCGCTTTTGCTCGTCAATGTTTCTAACGTAGGCCTTTTTCTCCTTTTCGGCCAGTTTTTTATCCACTCCAGCTAAGTGACCAGGCCGACCTGGCTCCCTCCGGCGCTGCAGGAAGATTTTATCTTCATTAATCCTCATTAAATTAAGGGCATCGGCGTGTGCAAGATCAAACAAATCATTTAAGTTTGAAATAAATTCTCCCCGACGCTGCACAAACACGCCTTGAGTTTTATTTGCATTTTTTTGCAAATCTCTCCAAACTTGATACAAGTTAACTAGTTTTTTAACACAGTTTGGTAAAGACTTAGTTGGTATACGTGCCTTTTCCCAGTAAATAATGCACTCACGAATAGTAAGATTGGCGCTTTCATTGACACTTAAATTAACTTCTCGAATATTATAGAACAGAACTGCCAGTACCTATCCATTAGAGGGAAGTTTTGAACCGGTAATTTGATGTTTTACGTCCCCTATTAAAAATATCCCCTTTTTAGAACTGCGTAACTCCATTGACATGTTGACTGAATGAAAACAATGCGTTTACTAATCAAACAAACAAGCAACAACAAGCACATCAATACGTTGGCTCCCGCGCGCCTTAGTAAACAAGTACCGACAAGTTTCGATGCAAGTCGGCACGGGTTGCCGTGGTTCTAAATACGTGAAACTTTATTTATAATACCTTTGACATCATTGAAACAAAATAAGAGGGTATGCGTTGGAAAAAAAATACTTTTATTTTTTTGGGACACCCTAATATATATATATGTATATATAGGTGTTTAAGATTTAAACTTAAATTTAAATTAACTAATAGTCTTCGAGTTAACTTCGAGTAATAGTTAGAATTCTTCCAAAAATATGAGCGATAGCTCATTCGACGCGGAATGCAATTCTGAGAAAGGCGTTTTCAGTATTTTTTCAGCCAATAAAAATTGCAATTGTTATTAACAAAAAACAAAAAAAAGGCCATTTTGGTTTTTGATGATAATTCAAAACTATAAAGATTCTGGAAGAGGTGGACATTTCTGATAAAAAAACTCCCGACTTCTGGATCTGGATCTCTAATATTTATAATTATAATTTGTTGCTGAAAGTAGACTTTTTGTTTTTTGTTAATAACAATTGCAATTTTTATTGACAGAAAAAATATCCTGAAAACGCCTTTCTCAGAATTGCATTCCGCGTCGAATGAGCTATCGCTCATATTTTTCGAAGCCTTCTAACTATTTTTCGCAGAAAACACACTTCTTGACTAGACTATAAGTATAAATCACAAAACGCCTGCTTTCCTAAGAGATTCTTCAATATAAAACGATTTATTAATAAGACAGCGTAGTAAAAATTTTTACAATTTAGAATCTTCGTTGTGATTCACGTCAGTCAGATGTATCGTGTCCTGATTTTCTGTACTTCCGATGTGCACATCAGCAAATGTAAAGAGTACACCATTATAATCTGCAGTGTCAGCGGAAGGGGAGTCCTGGTTAACAATTTGTTGATATTTAGGTTTTTTCTTGTAACGAGTAGGCGGCGTACGAGTGTTTCTCTCGGATCGACTGTCTCGTCGAGGAGGCAGAATGAAACCGTCTTGATTTGCTAATTTTCTCTGACAGTCTGCAAGTTTATCGCGTATGACATCCAAGTATTCACTGGTGACGTCAACCGCTGCCGGCTCCTCTTGCAAAAGGATACAAAGTCGACGCGCTTGTTCTAAGTAAATGAGTGCTTGTTTTATCGATTCGAATTTTTCGCTAGAACGTGCCATAGCAATGAAGTGTGGTATAAAGAATTCAAGGACTAATCTTCGACGCTCGGCTTCCATTTTTGCTGGTAATATTGTCTGTGAAACAAACAAAAATATTGCTGTGTAAATTATCATTTGGTTATTAATTCTATGATGGCCTCATTTGATCTGCTTGTCTTTGATGATTTCAGGTCCTAACTTTAATATAAGGTTTTACGTTTTTTATTAGTTTTTCTGTTATTAACTATCCTATCCCCGTTGTCCTAGATAAATCGGATGTCGATGACAATTAAAACACTGATATTCTAAAGTTTAAGATAATCTGAAATGTAAAAAACTTTACTAGAATAATTATACAACTTACGTTTACATTGATATCTGTTTCCGGTTTCATAGTAGTTTTTTGTTTCTTTACATATGCAACTTTTCTTCGCGTTTGTATTTGACGCAGTTTTTCTTTTTTCCATTGATAGTATCGGTCCCGGTCCCTCGTTTTGTCCCAAACGTTTGAAAAGGCAGCTTCTTCTTCTTCACTCTCTGACCATTCTTGCTTATTCGCGACGGGTGCAGGTAAATTTGGATTCAATAATCGCAAAGGGTTTTTACAAGTTAAAATTTCATATAACTTATTGCAATCAAAAGTTGGATAAAATTCTCTTTTATGATACTTTATTTTCTGGAGAGCTTTTAGTAAATGCATCACAGGAGCTTCTAAAATGTCGGCCAACTGCCTCTGTTGCTTAAGCAAAAGAGGTTTAGGAATGCTTTTCAAATCATTGCAAGTCTCAATAAAATAGTTTGGTAGACGAGCTTGTCCAAGATGCAAGTAAAATGCACGTAAAAACAATCTCAATGCTTCTCCCAGACGATCTTCTGGCCATTTAGCATAATTATCTTCGCATTGCCAGAAGAGATGGTTTTTAATATGGCTCGCGTCTATTCCTATTTTAGAAGTTTCATTTTCAATGAAGGTTTTATGTAGCGCCAACGTAAATAAGTAACACCTTATGTGAGAATGGGCCAAACAACTTTCTAAATATCTTTCGGCAGCAGGAAATATTATTTTCCATTGCAATTTCTGATCAAGGTTTAATCCTCGCTTTGGACGAAATCCAACAGGTATAAGTAAACATCCTATCCCAACAGCTTTGTTTATCATGTATTTAATTGGCCATTGATATTTAAATTTAGTTCTAGGATTTTCTATAGGCTTTCTAAAACGAATTATCCATTCGTTAGCAACATTCGGCCAAGCAGCTAACAGCGCCGGAAATACCTCATAACCAACTGTTAACCCATTCTTTACAGTATTGCAGTATATACTAGCTCCTTGTGTGGATACATTACTGAGAGTCTCTTGTGTAAATCCTAAACCCAAACCCAATTTTGCCATGAAATTTTCCACGAAGTTTGCCATGAAACTTGTAGAACAGAGGTAATGATGAGTTTCAAATAAACTACGTTCTGTAGAAGATTTAGATATAGAGTTGCTCTCATCATCGTCTTCGTCGTCACTGTAATCGATTGCTTGAACCTGAACAGGATTCCAACAATCTTCAGGTAAAACACTGGAAGATGTTGACGAGTTTGTTTGTACATTGACTTCGACTTTCCTTGGAGTTGCTGATTCAGTAATAGTCGAATATCCATAATCGGATTCAGTTTCACTTGATTCATTTTGACGACTACTGGATGTTGATCTATAACCTGAAGTAGTTTCAGCGTCTTCTGATATTACACTTTCTGTTAAGTTTGTACGAAATTCTTTGTATTGCTTCATATTTGTCATGTCTCTGATTGGACCACTAAGTCTCCTATGATTTTTTAATGCTGGTCTCCCTAAATTAATGTCTGTCTCTTGTTGATTATCTTTTCCTGAGTCATTTCCATAAATATTGTCTATATCTAATAATTTATTCGGAGACCCTGAATTAACTAAACTGAATTTTTTTCTATACTGTTCTTGTCGTAATTCTGCAATATTATTGTTCTCAATTTTGTTTTTAAGTTTTTGTAACAACGCCTCTCCGTGGTATGGAAATTCTTGATCGTCATTGGATTCTGTTTCGGAATCGGCGTACACACTATCATCGGAATTATTTTTATCATCGTTACAAGTTCCACTTTCTTCAGTTAGAGTTCTTTCTAAGATCTCAACCTTTTTTAATGTGATGTAACCTGCAACAAAAATATTAAAATTGTGATTCATTATCTTCGAATAGTTATCTTTACTGATAACGAACCGTCATGTACATGATGTGACTTACATATATAGAGGAAACTCATTTGTTTTGGCATTACCTGGTTCTTTGCAATCTTCTATATGTAACTTATAGAAGGGCGCATCAAGTACGGCGCTGTAATCAGACATGTCACTTGGATCACTCGCTTCTATGTTGTCATAAATTACAAACAATTTCTGTGTCGTTAGAGGCTCCGAATGTGTTGGTCTTTGGTAATACACATGCTCTTGTACGCATTCGTGGAGGCGGTCCGCGAAGAATACGTGTTTGTGGTGATGCACCATTGCTTCGTCAATTGAATGCTGCACGTCAGTGGTTGGATGGTTCTTCATATGCAGCATTTCTCTGAAAAAGTGAATATTAACGTACATTAATAATTTCATATTGAACATCTTTTTTTTTTCAAATTGGACTCTATCATTTACTGATTTATTTTAGCATAAAGAATTGATTTTCTTTTTAATTTTTATTATAAGATTTTTTTTTATATATTTTTATTAGATCCACTTTACAGCAAATCATATACACAAACCTTCCTCGTTTATCGCTCTTTTCATTAGTTTAGAAGAAGTTAGCAGTGAAAAAGACAGAGGCGGACAGCGAGTTTTTATTTTATAATATGTATGGAAATATGTACGAATACGAATGTATATTATGTACAATGTACATATCTATACTAATATTATAAAGAGAAAAGATTTGTAATTTGTATGTTTGTAATGAATAAACTGAAAAACTACTTGACCGATTTTAAAAAAAATTCACCTATACAGCGTATCGATGATTACAAAATAATTCTTTTATTTCATTTAATGTGTTATTATTAAGATCTAGTACTCAGACAAACTTAAAATAATATTTAATAATGATAGTAAACCATGTCTTACATAAAAGAATTAAAAAAAAAATTGAAATCGTGACTTTTTACAAATACCATCACAATTTCTTCAATAATAACAATAACCGAATCTTTTTGGTGTTACCGGAATCTGCAGAAAACAGACAAGTTTTTGTGATATGTGGTCAATTTTCTACAGAACTTATTTTTTTTACAGTAAAGGCTTAAATATTGAACAAAATTTTGTCAAAGTTCATTATTACATTAATTGTTTATTTATTTTTTACATATGTTTATTTGATACAGTAAAATACCATTCCTTTAAAGGCACACCTTCCAGGAAAGGCATACTAAAAAAAATTACGCCGATAGGCCTACAAATAATTTTTTTTTTGAAATTTTTTGTCGCCTTTAGTGATTACAAGGAAAAAGTATTAAATGACTATAACTTTTGAACCATACAAAATCGAATTTGTACTTTTAGGCCTAAAATGGTCAGAATTGATCATTCGATGCTTGTGTTCGATTTGATCCATACTTCCAGGAACACCCTGTATCCCCCTGTATAAAGTCATAAAGCTACATTATCAGTGAGTTACATAGGCTATATTTTATGAAGTTACGCGGACGAAGTCGCGTGCAACAGCTACTGGCTGTAAAGAAACATCTATCTCTGCGACTCTGTACCAAAACGTATCCGATACAAACGTCATGACTTATCCATCGTCAAGAGGCAAATATTAGATAATTTTGATAGTTTCTGTATTACAAATGTATATTTGGAGTACCATGGCGATAACAAATTAAGTGTTGTCAGGTAAATTAAATTTTAAAACGTTCCTAATTAAGAATTTATCGTATTTTCTTTCATTAAAGTTATGTCGGTCGGTACGATCTGAAATAATTTATATTTCTTATCTTAAGTATGTTCGTTTTTTCCAACGCCTCTTGAGAATATTGAGTGTTATTAGAAATTTATTTATAAACATATTATATTATTTATATTTATACATAATGTACTAACTAGTATTTAATGTTTAAGTTGGCCTCGTAAATATTTCTGTGAAAATCATACCTAAAAAGATTTTTCATTTGGATAAACATTTTTGGTTTTTAGTCAGTAATTACAAGAATTCAACCCGCGAAAATGTCACAAATTCTGCACATTTTAGGAATTAATTATAGTAGATATAAAATTAATTTCAGTTATTTGTTTCCATTCAAACCTTCATTTTATTTTTTATGTAGTGCTACGATCAATGACTATTGATTACGTATTTAATAAGTAAGCTGGTCGAGGTGGACAGACGATCTAATAAGGGCTGCAGGTCGACGATAGATCCAGGCTGCCTATGTTGGAAGTCCTATGGCTGAGATTTAATACGTACTAGGTACAGAACTATACTGTTTCTTTTTGTTTTGTTGTTTTTTTAAAATTATCTACCACGAAATTTGTTTGTTAAATAAATAAAAAATTGCACTGGTCAGGATTTACCGCAGTTTGAACTTTTACAGTAACATTTTTTATTTTTTAGAGATGAGTTTGTTCTTATTAGAGATGGAGCGAGCTCACCCAGAAGATGCTTATTGTGGTTATGTTTACGATGACAAATCGTATTGAAAGAAAACCGAAAATCACATTATCTACTGTTTATATTTCTTTTTATTCAACTTGATTAAACTAAACCTTTTAAACATCTTATTTATATGAGCGTCAAGCTAGATAGTAAATAGTTACTAGCTTATGTTTACGACTTTATCCGCGTATCTTTTATCTTGAACAAACAATGTTTCATTAATAAAATCCTTATATAGAAAGTTAAATATCTAATAAATTATATTATAGAGATAAGCCTTTGCTTCAATAGGTAAGGTACTTCCCTTGTGTTCCAAATCTAGTTCATGTAATAAAATTCATTCATACAAACATACAATTATCTAATCAATAGAAGTAGGTACTTTTTTATTTTATACCTATACCTATTTAACAAATTATTAGAGGCACGAAAGCAATTTTAAACAATAGGGTTAGGTCGTCAATAGACGAGTTAGGTACGTAAATATATCTACATTATTATAGCGTTATTTATCTATATTGAAAAGGAAATCACGATATCAAATATTGAGATTATAGAAATGATAATAAATTGTCGTCATGTAAATCACATCATTTTATGATAAAGAGAAAAAAATAATTAAATAAGTAATTAAATTTAAATTACAACAAATGAAATCACAAATTATCCATTTATATAGATAAAATAAAAATAACCTAAGTACCTATGTAATTAAGTCCAAATATACAAAAGAGTTCGGGTAGAAAGCAAAAACTAAAACACCTAAAACAAAATATTATTTAAAAAAATTGAAATCATTTATTTTGATTTGATTTTTTATTTCACTTATAAAAATGTTTTGATTTATACTAGTTGTGCGTAACCAACTATTTTATTGTGACCTAAATAGAGGCTATAGACCTAAACAACTGTATTAGTTATTATAAACAAAAATTGTTATTAATTCTTCCAAAAAAAAAAAAGTGGAGTGTTTTTGTCATAAACAATAATTTATTAATTCTTTTAGTAGCTTAGATTAGATAATTTAGAAAATCGATATTAGAACAGGTATTTATAATGACGTTATTGAGTTTTCCTAGATACCTGCTGTACAGTAGGTAAGTATTTTAGACGCAGTAATAATTTTTTGTACATTGATTAAAAAGGCTTTCGTTTTGCTTACGGAAACATACCTATTTCATTTATATTTCTACACGTTTGACGATATTTCTTTAAGTAATAATTATAGTCATATTTAGATATATCGTATCTTTATTTTAAATTATATTTCTTTAAATTTGAAAGTTCATTTGCTATTGAGTTTTGATTTAAAATAATTATTAATTTATATAAAAAAATATATTTGGCAAACGTATTATTACAAAAATCGGAAGAATACAACATTTCAATGGAACTACGAATTCGTTTTAAGAAACGCATGCCCGGTGAATGTCTTGACAGATTTAATATTGAACTCCAAACAAGATCAAAATCCATTCAAGATGTAGATTCATTGTTTAAGGTTGTGCATTCAAATACTTTGCTTTTGGCTAACACTGAAGAATTAAAATTTGCTATTTGCTCTACGAAGAGGTATCGGGAAAAGAACTCCTCTTAGAGATACCAAGACTGAGAAGACATTTAAAAGCGGCCAATTCTAATTGGGTGACTCTGGACTATTTGAAATTTATTGTGGAACGGGATTTTACAGAATCTCTTCCCAATCTAATGGTCGCACTGAAGTTATTTATAACAATATGCGTATCAGTTGCTTCATGTGAGAGTAGTTTCAGCAAATTAAAATTAATCAAAAATAACTTGCGGGCTACAATGACTGAAACCAGATTAAACAATCTTGATATTTTAACGATAGAACATGAAGCAACACAAAATATAAATTTTGATGACGTGATTTCGAAGTTTTCAAGTATTAAAGCTAGAAGGAAGAAATTTTAATTTTATTAATATCAACCAACGAGAGTCATAATAACATGAATAATTACATTTTAACTCTTCAGTGTTTGCCAAAAGCAAAGTATTTGACAGACACCCCCCAGTTACGCCACTGACAATAACTACTTTTTTACATTTTAAAAGTTGATAGAAATGCCGACCAAAATCAGACCAAAATAAAAAAAAAATCGTATTCAGGACTGTTTCAATGCCTGTAGATTACTTTTTGAAAATTATTAAAATCGGACATTCCATTCAAAAGATATGACGAATTTAAATCTAAACATCTAAACAAAATAAAGGCCGTGGCCGGTGTGGCCCCACGCAGCACAGCGGAGGGGGCACCGAAGTGCACATCTATACGCAGTGGATGCAACTGACACATTTACTCTACGTTTATCCCAAAATGTTAAAAAATAAATGTCCACCCGTGCGAAGCCGAAACGAGCCGCTAGTTTGTAATATTTTAATAAAACATAAATTTGTATTACTTTTTTTATTTTAATAATTTTGATTGATTTTTGGGGTGACACCTTTGTAGGTGTCACCCCAAAAACCTTTGTAGGTGTCCCGGTGCGGATATTGTTATCCGCACCGGGTGCTACCCATGCTAGCTACGCCACTGACCACATTTTTGGAATATTACGGATTCAAACGAAATGTGTCTCAGAGCGAGTCGTTTGTGAAAAGAACAAAGGATTTTCTAAACTTTTTGGAGGTCTCCTCTTACCTAATAACATTATAAGTCACAGCAAACATCGATGGTCACAGCTGACTTTAAATAGTATCATGGTTCTTAAAAAGCAAATATACCTAATGATACCAATTATATTTCTGATTCTCTTACATATTCCCCAAAGTATCTCACAGATTAGATGAAATTAATATTTAAAAGTAAATTTGCACTTATTGTTGGTATAGCTATCTTTTCGTACCTAATTCATGCTAGGGTTCGGCGTTATGAAAAACTAATCAAGTACGAGTATCGAAGCAATAAAGAAGCAAGTTATTACCTTTCGTAGTTTTCAAAAAATTGAACGGACAACAGAATATTGTTCAATAGAAAGGCTTCGGAGTCGTGTTGGAGCTGGTATCGCATTCGGTCTATGGCTTCGTCGTGATAGGACCGCACCTGAGCTGTGGTAGGCGTTGGACCCTGTCCGGGTAGCTCTGGTGGAACGGCTGGCGTGATAGCTTGCTGCAAACCGATCCTTTTGTTAACAGGATTAGCGTTCAATTTTCCCTTGTCCTTCTTTTTCTGTTGTTTCCAGCGTTGACGATCAAAAAAGTTATCTGGCTCTTTCTTGCTTCTTTTCGATTTTGTGTTGCCCATTTTCTATCACAAATTCTCACTTATTTAAATGGTCGTTTACGTAGCAGAAAGAGTTACTCTCAAATATTACTCGGTTACAAAACAAATGTATAGAAAACAGAATCCATTATAGCACTTTTACCTACTTAATTCATTTCAAGCAAAACAATTTTCTCTAATTATAATATGTAAAATATCACGATTGACGATCGCATTGAGATATCACGCGACACTGTTAATTATTTGCTGATACAATTCCCTAAGTATTTATCCTTATCGCGAATAACGATCAGTTCGATAGCGATAGAATTGTCGTCAAAGGATTATAGCTGCAGTGATTGCGTTAAATTTGATTATTTTTGTCCGACCATTCCTCACGACTGTTCTTTGCAATCTTACAATGGTCACTGGTTAATGTTCATTTCATACACCTTGGAGTACTGAATATTAATTCATTTATAAAGACGACATAATAACAGCATTCCTTCTTCACACGACTTGTTTTTATTACATAAGTTTCGTGTTTACTGTACTGTTACCCTCTTTGTTGTACTCTTATCTTACCAACATTCCGCTTTAGCATATATAAATATACCTAAAGCTAGAAATAGTTTATTTTTCAATAGCTAATACAGTGACAGACTCGCGAACCTTCGTTTACCATTTTCCAACTGATAATTTATTAAATCATTGTGTTCTTTTTTATATATCTGTAAACAAAAAAGGTATGATTTATTAAAACACTTAAATGCTTATATCAAGAAAAACAAAACTTGTAAGTAAGTATCATCTACCACTGAATTCGTATGTATTGAAGAGTGATTCAATTCATTTTCACCAACACTCATTGAGTTGTCACTCATTTCACCTTCTTCTCTCTCCATTATGTAATAATTTGTTTATTTACAGAATATTTAGTTAGTGTTTTCCTATCCCAGTTCTATTATATATATACATACATGTCCTTTCTGGTGTCCCAGATAACGTGTATGCAAAATTTCATGGTGATTAATTCAGTAGTTTTTGCGTGAAAGAGTTACAAACATCCATACATCCAAACATACTTTAGCATTTATAATATTAAAAAGTATAGATATAGGTATAATCTTCACGGTGGTCACGTGACTAGAAGTAAAACAATGCATTGGAAGTGAGGCGTCATCTCATTAGCTAAATAAAACTGGGTAAATCTTGATTTTATATAAAACATAAGTCGAGAAAATAAATCTGTGATCACAAATTGTTGCAAGGGTTGTTTGACGATTCTTTTTTAAAAAAGGCCGCAAAAATAGAATAGGTAAATGTTAAAATTCTATCTGCAAACCTGCAAATGTGCTGCGTTTTCTGAGATTAATGAAAATGCTATTGTATCATCATTATCAGCCTGTGTCTCTTCTCAACTGTATTAGCCTCTCCACTTCTCTCCACTCCAGGCACTTATTGTATGCTAAAAATTAAATACTACATCAGATATTTCTATTTTAATCAGCGTTGATAATAGGTTATAGTATAATTCTCACATCAAAAATAAATAATCATTATTAGGTAACGAAGCATTTCAGTAGCAAATTCTAGTGTGCACATTCCCCTACATGTGTCACAAAAAATCATAATTTTTGATGTTGCCGATAGTAATCTTATCTTATCTCTTATTTCAAATGCAGGTTCGCATATTATCTGTTAGTCGGCAATTTTTTGAACTATACCTAATCGTTCTTGTGAATAAGTCAAGTGTGCAAAATATCTCTGATATATCTATTTTCGATTTGTTGACAATTTCATGCAGTACGATTAAAATAGAATTTTCTTTGCGATAAGCATCACGTTTGTTCTAACGATTATTTTTATAAGCACGAAAGCTTTTTTTTTCGAACTTAGCCTTTATGAATTTATTTATTTTTTTATTTTTTCCGGGGCGAGGAAGAAAAGAGCAAGGAGAAAAGCGCGGACGAGCAAAGACATTCAGCTTGGGTTTTTATCCTTTTAAATTGTAACCTGTGTATTCCTTTAGATTGACAAAGAAAATTACATTGACGCCTTCCTTGATTCAGATATTGACCGGCCACGGAGGGTTTGGACAGTACTTGAACCGTTTTAAAAAAAAGGATAAACCAGACTGTCCATGTGAGCCTGGGGTGGAGGAGACAGTGGAACACCTACTGCTCTACTGCCCCAGGTTCGCATTATTACGTTTCACACTAGAGATGGAAGTGGGCAGAATACTCGGAAAAAGTAGCCTCCAGGAGCTGTTGTTTGACGAGGCGTTCAGACATAAATTTATAAGCTACTGCCTAAAGATCGCGGGTGTGGCAGCGAGCGCAAATGGCTCGACGTATCATTCAACTTAATATATTATATATATATATATATATATTTTTTTTTTTTTTTTTTTTTTATTAACAAAATTGTTTTTAATTACATAAGGAATAAAAAATAAAAAATACTAGAACAGTGAACCTAAAACTAAAAACCTTAAAAAAATATAATATAATAATAACTAAAAAATATTATTAAAAGGAGTCCCTTTAGGCAAGGTTCCGAAGATACTGGCAGCGTTCCCCCTTTGAATAGCTACACTAATTCTTTGTGCTAGGTAGCTGCCAGCTCTTCGGTCTCCTGTGATGTCGACTAACCTTTTTGCTATATCCTTAAAAAGACTTATAGCGCTAGGACCCCACGGACCAAGGGTCTCGACACCGAATGGGACAAAATTATATTCGGAGCCTAGACCCCTATATTTGTAGGCTTTAGCTTTTTCAGCCGCTTCACAAGCCGCACCAGCTCTGTTGTTGGTTCCATGTAGATGGGAAGGGGCCAGCGTGTCTGAGCAGGTTGCATCCCATACCAGCACCCGGCCCATCTTCCATGGAATCAAACTCATACCGTCCGGTCTCTTGCCATCGTCTCTTGCAATGCCAGTCGGCTCAAGTAGACTGGGCACGTTGACGGTGGCAAGAGACCGGCGTATGGTATCGTTAAGTGCGGCATGTCTTGAGAAGCGGCCTGCACTTTTTTGGCATGACAGTCCGTGATGTCCTAGCTTGTCGACATCACTGCCACAGGGACATTTATGAGGAGCGCAGACCGGGACCCCAAGCCGTAGACAGGTTGCGATTCGGAGCGTGTCAGGCTCAAGAAATGTTCCTGTATTTGACGAAGGGTACGCGTGAAGCCAGTAGCCAGCCTCATGCGTACCCACGGCCAAAAGCCTAGCACGCGCCGAACCTGTACTACAGCTCAAAAGATTGTCATAAGTCAATTTACAGTTTATGTCGTCCCAGCTCCTCTGTGAATTTGGAGAAACTGGAAAATTTTGACCTGGGCATGCAATTAAGAAAGCGTTTCTAGCTTCTTCCAAGCCAGCAATCTCAAAGTTTGAAGGGGATGCCCTTAAAATTTTACTTATGAGATTTGCTGAACTATGGACAGAAGATAGGAAGGCTGGTAAAGCGACACTGGAAATTTTGCGAATCCCTAAACCACCATAACGGATGGGTAGGGATGCTTGGGTCCAAGATTGCTCTTTCAGCTGCATGTTAAGAATCGATTCTAAGCTAATTTTGATTAAGTCGTCTACTTGTGTCAAAAGATCTGGGTGATTCCAAAAGGAGCAGCAACGGAGCACATACGTAAATTTTGGGACGAAAAGACAGAATTTTAATATGCAAAGTGCATAATGTGGACTAATTTCAAGGAGACGGTCAGCAGAATTTTGAAATTTAGTAATTGAATTATTAATATATTCAGAAATAGATTCATCAAAAATTGGAGAACCTAAAAGGTAAAGGGAATTACTGTTAACTATTTTAATATTTGGAGCCAAAATATTAAATTTTTGTTTTACGTCATTTATATTTAAGTCGCAGTTATTTATAAAAAGTTCGCATTTGCTAAAATTAAGCTCCAAACCAATGGCTTCAAATTTATTTTTGATTAAAAATAGGTCCGAAAACACAGTATCCACATCACCTCCTAGGGTTCCGTCGTCCAAATAATATTAGTTAATATATTATAGATGCATGACTAAAACTCGGCTCATACTCTCTTGTCCTTTGCTCCCATTCCCGTTTAACAGACATTTATCTTATTAAAAAAAAAAAAAAAATCGGTCGATCCAGTACTCTGTACCATATGTATAGGCGTTAGGACAAAAAAAAAAAAAACCTGTGTATTCCATTACTTTAAGGAGATATTAAAGTTAAAAAAAGTGGAAATTATATATCTACCTTTGGTTTGCTTGTTTCGTGGCTACCTAACTAATTTCATTTTTAACAGATCGGATGATTTAACATTGATGATGCGTAGAAAAACATTTTGCAAATAAATATATATTAAAAATAAATGACGCTATACAAATAAAACAATATAGGCAATTTGATGTAATCAATTTATTTATTATTTTTGATGTTTAATTTACATTTTAAATAATCCCGTTGAGAGAAATTGGTACGACTAACATATTTTAAAAATTAAAAGGAAAATGCATAGTTTCAAAATCTTACAGTCACTATAACTAAGATCCAGGGGTCGACTAATAAAATAGGTGGTACAGGCCTGAAAATTATTGACAAAGAGAGTCTTCAAAAGCTTATGTGTTAGTAGGTAATTAGTTCTACCAATTGAAAAATTGAAGGAAAAGTTGTATGACTTGTTGGTAGACCGATTACCCTACTCAAGTGTTCAAAACGGAAAAACATTCAAATGTTTTCACCGTTTATACAAAAGACGACCAGTTGGTCAAGTGGTTAAAGTGCCTTAGCGCTCTGACTCAGGGGTCCCAGGTTCGATTTCCGGCAGAGCCAACTTTGGATATGAACTTTTCAAAGTTGACTCTTGTCTTGTGTGTTTAAGTAGTAACTTAGTGGCAGGACACACTGCGTTAGGTAAGCAGTCATAAATTGGGCAACCCGTTTAGCGGCAGTAATCATCCTCTTAAAGAAGACCACCGTGAAATAACAGTATGTCTGCTGTGGCGTTTCGGTGAGTGAGTAAGGGATGCCAGAACCCGTTTCCCTATTAATCCTAATTACTTATCATTAATTCTCTAAGGTCGGCAGCGCACTTATAGTACCTTAGCCCTTGCTTGTCTCAATAGGAAGTTTTCCGTTAGCGTCTCTGACGATCGTCACATAAAAAAGGTCGGGTCACTTTATCAGAGTTCACCATTAATCTTAGAATTTATTAAGCTCCGTATAATTCTGAATATACAAGCCTAATTTCTAATAATCAATAATTAATTATTGCTTTTATAAAAAAAGCCGTCAATAAACATATTATTTTAGATAACGATCCGTAATTATCGTTCAATGAGATTTGTACTAATTTCGGGTTATGAAACTTAAAACAAATTAAGCACATCCGAGAAAAAAATAATTTCTCGAAGGCCTCGAGTTATGTCTAATGTCCATATTGTTCCCACCCCAGTAACAATAACAGTTGGGAATTCAACTCGAAGTTGTTGACGAGTAGGTACTTGGGACCAACACTCCAATTAGGGAGAGCCAACTTCAAAAAGCAGATAGATCGTCGAATCTAGCTTGGATGAGCAGCGTTAGGGAAACTATGACACATTTCGTTCAAAATTCCTCAGTGCCTTAATACAAAGTTTTTTACTAATGTATGTTGCCAGTGATGATATAAATGGCGCTTTAGGCAGGTTATGCCAATCCTGATAGGATAAAGGACAGATAACAAGGTGGAGGATTAAGCTCCTTACTTTACTTTGCGATTTTGCAATGCGAAACAGTTCCAATGCGATTTTGAGGCTTGATTTTAGACTGCGTTTACAAACTAATATTGGCATCATCTTTAAAACGCTATCCTTTTTTCACGTCTGTATAAGTTAAATTTTATAATGTTGCTAATTTGTATACAACGTGGCATGTAGTTACTTCTACATACAAAATTATTTTCATATAAGAATTATTACATAATTTATTACAATGTTGTCAAGGAACAGTCCGTAGCGATGCTATTGGCGGCACACTCGTTCCCACTTCCTCCATGTTATTAACTATACTGACTCCGTCCAAGTCAGGGTGAGGATTTGCGCGGCGGTTTCTTTTAAATCTTCTCATCTCACTCATTTTCTTTTCCATAACACGCCTGAAAAACAAATCGTTCACTTTACCATACACAGTAACACAAGCTTAAAATAACCCCCGACTTTCTATTGAGCCTAAACACGTTATAGATATCTGCAACCCTGCAACCTAGGACTAGCAACTCGCTTCTGGATTCGAACAATTCATAATTCTGCAAATAACTTACACAAACCTTCTTCGTTTATTCTTTTCCATTAGTGAAAACTGTATCATAATCTAATGGTTCTAACCACCCAAAGGTTAGCTGTTGCACGCGACTTCGCCCGCGTAACTTTATAAAAGATGATCACTCGCTAATAATGTAGCCTCCTATAGGTGACAGAATTTTCAAAATCGGTCCAGTAGTTTTTGAGTTTATTCATTACAAACATAAAATTCTTCTGTCTTTATAATATTAGTATTGATGTATAGAAGTATAGATATTTTAAGAAGTATTATTAGAAGTATGAAATATTTTGTATTCTACTGGTAGAATACTACAATCCATCCAAATAGCAATAGCGCAAGGTTTTGATGGCTGACAGAATATCTGTACGCAGATTAAAACGCACCATACCCCAAGATGTGTTAAGGTGATCGCCTTACATAGGTATGTGATCAGGATGTGCGGCAAGAGTCGCACATCCAAGCAGGTTCTAATACATGTGTCACATATACTGCTTAATGTCCCACATATGAGACACATCGCCGTAATACTTAATACAAAAAAAAAATCTACTGGTAATAAATAATTACATCAATAATTAGTATGCCCATACACTTAAAAATTAACTAGTAAATGTAATAAACACTCACTGTTGTCTGCAGTCTATAAGAACGCCAAGAACAAATACGATGACAATCGCAATCACCACGACGACCGTCAATCCCACTACCGTGGCTACCGTTAACGTGGGCACGTCCTCGGTTATACTCGACACTAATATAGCGGGCTCCACAGTTGACACCGACGATGCTGTAACAATAGACAATCTGTACTAATTCCATACTATACCACTATTCCACATTTCCATACTATTCCATAATATTATTCCATATTACTCCATACTATTCCATACTTAACTAATATTATAAATGTGAAAGTGACTCTGTCTGTCTGTCTGTCTGTCTATTAACATTTCACGCCTTAACTACTAAACAGACAATTAATACTACAATTAATACTTTTCTAAGCCGTAATCTACTCGTATTACATAATACCTCTCTGAAAAATACTTTAGCTGAAAAATACTTTAGCTGATATTTTATTGAAAAGCTTAACTATTCAATTTGTTTAATGCAAATTCCGGATAAAACATTTCATTCATGAGAGCAATTTTTAAAAAAACATTATAATAATATTTAAGCCGGAAACAATAGATAGATAATAGATAAATGCATAATTTAAACTTTTATAATCCGCTTTATCAAAATTATTGCTAAAAATGGAAAATTTTAGGTAATACATAGATAATAAATAAAATCTTTATATATATAAATATAAATCGCCTTGCGCCGTTAGTCTCGCAAAAACTCAAGAATGGCAAGACTGATTTTGTTTCGGTTTTCACTTAAGAAAAAAGGGATAAGCGCGGAAGATTTGTGAAAAAAAAAAATTCACCCCGGGCTAAGCCGGGAGCGGGTCACTAGTCAAAATTTTTAATTTTTTCATGACATTTTAAAATTGGTATGTAATTGTTGATTTAAAAATTATAAAATTTACTAAACCAGTTAGTTGTGAGGAGCTACGGCCTATACGCAACTGAAAAGCGACGCTTAAATGCCCGCTTTGAAACCAGTGCGCGTTCTGCTGGTAGAACTCATCCATAACCACTTTTCGGGCGCGTACTCAAAAACCATTTAAATCATATACCAATCATGAACCTAGAAAAAACAATGGACAGAGTGCTGTCACTGTACAAAGTGAAGCACCGTTATGGCGGCGCGTTTTTATGTGTGCGTTTTTATATGTGGAAAGTGATTCCTTGTTATTTTTTTTATCACGTAAAGTGCTACAGGAACAAAATTTCAGGATGCAGGTGGCATAATTAAATAGTTATTTTAATTACTCATTACCTACGTGTGCACTTAATCAACGATAGCAGCGTAATGACGGACGCCGAGCTTACTATGGTTTGTATGTGTGGGTGTTACCGTCTAAATACACGTCACCGAGCTTACTAGGGTGCTTCACTTTATTAGTATATGGAATTCCGTCCGTTGTTTTTTCTAGGTTCATGATACCAATATACCATTTATAATTACTTTTAAACAAAAATATAAATCTTTCTCTTTATAATATTAGTAAGTATAGATTAATAAAATATTATAATTACAGTTAGGTATACCTTCGTCCTGCCATCCTGCCTGTGTGTTGACAACACCTTGATCCATTGTTTACTATGTTGAGAACACTAAAGTTGAGCGATGTGTTTTGAGCTGAAATAAAAAAAGTAACTTATGCAGGCGTCTAGTGTAAAAGTCTTACAAAATAAACATAACTACTACATTAACATATGGATTAATAACATTTAGGAATCAATAAAAATAATCATTGGGAGGCTTTAAAGTATCGATTCATAGATGCGTCACATTTTTGTCATGTTAAATTTTGCAGACAGGCAGACATCACATATAACACAAGCAACGGCAAGGGTGCTGTAAGTACGCTGTCGACTATAGTAGGATTAAGAATAAGGGGATTGAGGAGGGGCAGTGTGCCCTGCTACTACTATTCAGATCCAGACCAGAGCCAATTTTGAAAAGTTCATTTCCAATGTTGACCCTGCCGAGAATCGACCCCGGGAAACCTGCAACCGAGCGTTAGGGCTCTTCAGAGAGCCTTAAACTTAACTTAGCCTTTAGCCGTTTGTAGAAAGCAAACTTAGCATCTGCGCATTTTTAATGCTTGACCGAGAGTAACGCTGCACAATCAGTCTAACCTAGTTATTTTTCAACTCTAATCGGTTAACAGGTAAGTTGACAGTGTCGTGATGGCTACGTGACTAATACGGCTCTGTGTCTTTTTTATCAAACACTTTTAGGTACATTTGATAAAAAAAAACCTGCACTTTAGCAATGTTAACAAATCTAGCAACAGATCTATCAACATGCTTATGCAATGTAAGAAGTAGGTACCTATACCTAAAAACAATTCCACGAAAATTTACCTATCTACTAGTATTTGGTGTGACGTATGGCAATTAAGATCGGAGACGATAACTAACAATTTTGACGGTCGTGATTACAGCAATGTACTTGTAAAACAAATTGTTATCTGAATTATTTATATTCTTCGGCTTCCGTGCGCCTCTTTAAGGGAGTTCAAAAGCTAAAGATACAATGATGAACACAAAACCGTTCGATATCGTATTATTCCGTAGTTATTGAATTACACAAATGACCGAAAGAAGAAATTAGGAAATAAAAGAATTAGAAAGCGAGAACGCATTTTGGTACTCTCCAATTTCGAATACGAGACTACCAAAGGTTCTTGTCTTCTTTAAGAGTGTTTAAGATAACTTCTGTAGAATGCACTTTTCAGAAGTTATAAGCCAAAAACTCAAAAGTCTAGTTAGGCAGTTAGCACAGGTCTTTCGAAAGTGCAAACTTGGTTTTACACTACCGGTATCTATACTAACAACATCCCAAAAAATCAAGACAGTGCAATTTTTTGAGACCTAACGCGTTTTTTTTGTCTTAGGTGACTGGCCATCAAAGATATTATTTCGATGCTGGCCATACACCGACGTGTTCCTTGTGATTTGTTTTATTTCAATTTGAAATATTTATTTTGTTTATTCATTTGCATTCTTCAAACTTGAAAGAGTCACTTTACCTATATGGTTTAACTAGCTGGTGCCCGCGACTTCGTCCGCGTTGAACGATGAAAGGTACCCTATGTCCTTTCGGTATCCCAGATAACGTGTATGCAAAATTTCATGGTGATCGGTTCAGTAGTTTTTGCGTGAAAGAGTTACAAACATCCATACATCTAAACATACTTTCGCATTTATAATATTAGTACGGAAGTACCGATATGGAGGTAACGAACACCCGATGCAACCTAATAATGAAAAATAATAAAAATAGAAAAATATATTACGTTATTTAATACGTTCTTAACGTACCACTTTTTGTATTCTTTTCAGATTAAAACTAAAACAAAATATATTTGCCCCCAATGTTGCAAGACTTTCATTAAACTTGACCTCTTTCGGCGTTTTAGCTAATAAAACAACGTCACCGACAAATCTAAGGTGGTTTAAACAGTAGCCACCTATACTTAAATCCTTACGTGTCCAGTCTAGGTAAGGAAATATATTTTCAAGTTAGTCTATAAAAAGTTTTGGAGACAATGGATCTCCCTGTGTAACTCCTCTTTCAATTTATATTGGGTCTCCCGAACATTCCAGTTTAACTTGACTCGTATTATTTGTGTATATATATTTTAATATATTTATATATTTTCTATCTATTTCTAGCTGCTTCGTGCTTTCCAAATAGAATTGTGGCTTATACAGTGAAACGCTTTGCTATAATCGACAAAGGCTATGGCATATTGAATTATATAGTGGCATATTGAATTGGCATATAGTGGCATATTGAATTCATTGTACTTCTCGATAACTTGTTCCAATGATTGTATGTGATTTAGTGTGTTAAAACCTGGACGGAATCCAGCTTGCTCTTTTGCTTGTGAGGCATCAGTTTCAATTGTTATTCGTTTTAATAATATGGAAGCAGAGCTTATAAATGCTTGCCAGTAAACTTATTGGTCTGTAGTTGCATATGTCCAATGGGTTACCTTTTTTGTATACAAAATTATGTTTGAAGTACACCATTGCATTGGAACCGTTTCTGTTTTTGGGACTATGTTAAATAGTTCAGTAAGGTATTTAAGTATAACTGGTACACCCAATTTGAGAGCTTCATTGGTCAATCTGTCAGGACCGGGACTTTTTCAGTTTTTAACCTCTTTAGATTAGATGTTCCCACACTTCTCCTTTGTCTATTAGGTTACTCACATTTGTAGCCGGTTCGTAAACGAACCGATTATATTCTTCTGATATGTTATTGCTGTCTCACCTTTTGTAAAGTTCCTTTTAAAACTTTGTTGCAAGATCTCACTTCTTTCCTTGTTTTCGTTATTCCAAATTTATTTTCGAGTTTATGTATCCAAGTTTTTTATAAATTTAGTTCTTTAAAAGCTCCTTTGGTAATTTTTTTTTGTTATTATGTCATATCTATGTTTGCTGATTGATTTACTTGTTTGCTTGAATAAATTCTTTCATATTAGCACTGTTTTTGTTACTTTTTGAGATAAGTTCTGTGCGTTATTAAATTAACTGTATCGTGTTAGCACTAAATACTTTATGACACCTTTGATTTTCAGTCCCAATATTTATTTTTAGGCTTTCTAAAATGATTTTCTCTAATGTACAGTAATAAGTTTGAACACTCATGGTTTCATTAAGTTTAAAAGTATATCACTTTTCAAAATCCAAGATTCGGAAATATAAGACGAGGTTTTGTTTGGGCCAAGATATATCCTCTCTCCCAAAACTTTTTGTGCATAGCCTCTGTCCATCAGTGGAATCGTATACATATGCTTATAGGAATCAAAATTTGTGCATGATAAATTATTAAAATTCCAATCTATGAAACACATATGCAGTCCAACTGCATATGTGTTTCATTCACATGAATATATGTGTTGTTTCACGTATCGTTTAACTCAGAATGCAAAGAAACAGCAGGTAAGCAAAGAAAACAATTGTTCGTATTGTTGAAACAGACTGATGTCGAATTTAAATTTTATAGGCTGTGTATGTATTAACGTGGCTACAAATCCTCCATAATGGCTGGTTTTTCCATAAACAAAAATTTTCTATTGATATTTTCCTTTACTCTTTGAACCCGAGATTTGAAACACGTTCGCCGTAACAAGTAGGTATATAATAATATTATTTAATTACATTACATTATTTTTTGTTTCTGTAGATATATATTATTTAAGATAAACACAAGATGACGAGTCTGTTTAAAAGTACATACCTACATAAAATTAAGCAAAAGTTGATTTCCTGTTTCGACAACACTTCCGCGATTAACTTGGTTGAGTAACCGTTCGATGGAGGCGTTTGTTTTTCTCTTTTTGCTTACAGATAAAAGCCATTTAGGTACTGATTCTGATTGTAAAACCAATTACTCGGTAAGGAAAACTCAACTCTAAAAAATCAATATTTTTAATAGTCTAATTTTAATAGTATTGTTATATGTATTTAAGTAAATCTTACTAATATTAAAATGCCAAAGTTTGTGAGGATGGATGTATGGATGTTTGTTACTCTTTCACGCAAAAACGGCTCAACGGATTGGGATGAAATTTGGCACACAAATAGTTAACCGGATTAACATATAGGATACTTTTTATCCTGGAAAAATATTAGGTTCCAGAGAAATCGTCTAAAAACATTAAAATTGAACGCCACTGTCGCCGTGGCGGCGCCACCGTCGTTACAGCGATAAAAATGTCAGATATTTTCTCAGGTGTTATATTTTTCATTTTTCAACGCGGACGAAGACGCGGGAACCAACTAGAAATAAAATTAACTTACCAAACTATTATTTACGTTTTAGATTTTATCAGAGAATGTTTGTTTAGCTTGTTTGATAACTCTTAAAACAAAAAGTTAGCGCCCAATATAGAAGTAGGAATGAACAGTTTATAATACTATGGCGCTCAGTCATTTTGTTTTCAATTTTTAATTACATATTATAAAAACAAAGTCCTCCGCCACGTCAGTCTGTCTGTCTGTTCGCGATAAACTCAAAAACAACTGCACCGATTTTCATGCTGTTTTCACCAATGGATAGAGTGGTTCTCGAGGAAGATTTTAGTATATAATTTTCAACGCGAGCGAAGTCGCAGGCACCAGCTAGCTTTTAATATAAAAGAAATCATGTATAGAGAGTTTACCTGACAAGGATTCACCTTCAATAACTAAATTGCTATTGCCATTGACACACATACATTTCTGCGTTTAACACAAATTTCTTAATAAGTATATCTTCCCTTGAAACTATTTTATCACTATGTACTTATTATATGGCACAGTTCTCGTATTTAAACACTATGAAACTTTTCTTTACTGGAATAAAAACCAGAAGCAACCGGAGTTTGATTTCGATTTGAATATAAAAAAGTTATTTGACGTCAGTTTCAATGCGCACACGCACAGCTCGATGGCTCGAACGCTCTGCGGCGAGTCTCTCACTGTACTGGGTCATAAATGTTTGGTTTGTCTGTCTATTGCAACAAACACTTTTACTAGAGGCTTTATTTAAGTTTCTTTTTTTTATACGTAACAATTAACGATAGTTTAAGTTCAACGTTTAATGTAACGGTTGACGTTGAAGTAAAAAAATACATTGTAGTGATTTCTTGTTCGGGAGGAGGTGTTGTAAATTGTCATTTTAATATTTTTTTTATAAAAATGACTTAGTTATTCATGTTTTGTAACTCATTTTGCCCTAACGTACAAAATAATTTTATGTCTCTTTACAGCAACCGGTATTCCAAACTGTACTTCTTCATAATGTTTTTGACTAAACATAATGTTGACTAAACATTATGAAGAAGTTCCAACGGTGCAAATTTGAATTAAATTAAATATTGCTTCTTCGTAATGTTTATGATTGCTTCTTCATAAATTGTGAGTACTGGACATTATATACAATGAGGTGTTTCATAATACTACATACATTTTAAATATTAATGTTTTAATTATTAAAATGTTTATTTTTATAAACTAAAAAGCGTGTATAGTGACTTTTGCCGTAGCACAGGTCCTTGGTAGTAAAAATAGACAAAAAATGAAAAAATACCTAACAATGAATTTAACAATGATCCAAGGCTTTAGAGGTGGAAAATTTGGATTTGTCATTACCATTTATTTCATCAGTACCAACATATAAAAAAATCAGAACTACCTTATTTGATGTAAGACAACGCCGTTTGTTTGATACGATTTCCATGGACCAAAAGTAGGTAGGTCTAGAAAGCTACTAAGTTTAGAAAGCTAAAATTTTCACCTTAGGTTTATTTTATAAAGTAAGGATTTTTGAAAATTTCAACTCCGTGCGAAGCCAGGGGCGGGTCGGTAGTAGTATATAAAATCTAAACAAAGACTGATTCATAATGTGGTATTTACCGACCAGGCTCATCAGTGCAGTGATACGATACGCCTCCCCCTTTATTAAACACGCAACACATTTGTGGCGCATTAAGATAATGTTATCTGGTATAAGTTGGTAGGTATAATCTATGGTATATTAACTTTTATTTATCTAAACTAAATCTACAACGAAAATACAAATTTAGAGTAAGGCAAGGATTGGAACTCCTTGCAGGCGTCTGTGTTTCCGAGTTCATATAACCCAAATCTTTTCAAAGTTTGAGTGAATATGTATATTCTGAGCGAGCTCGTCTTTGCTACACGCCTGGATTTTGGCCAAGAGCAAACCCATTTTTAATAATAAAAAAAAGCAGTCTTATTGAACTGGAAAGCCTGTGGCGACAGTAACCGCCTTTTTACATGATACGATCGTGGAATAACCGTGGACCGAAAATGCTGTGCTATAAAATGATAGCCCCGAAGCATATTCCCTAATGGTGTTAATCATGACTATATCCTCAAGTGTATTTTCAGATATCTGCCTTGCGTCTTTTTTTATGATAAGGCCGAGAGACAGACTGGTCCACTAATAATAACACAATGGACATCATAGTAAGATTTAGAAGAAGGTATTAGCAAGGGAAAAAGAATCATAAAATCAAATCAATTATTTATCAAAATAGATTATAAAATTATCATTTTATCATATTAATAAAATAAAATTACTCCTTTGCATATAATATATAAGCCCGTGATATGAAAATTTATTGGAGTAAAATCAAAGTTGTCACACGAATGCCAGCACGAATGCGCGTTATGTTATGCGTTATAGTTACGTTTTATTTTTTTAAAATATTTTAGAATATCTCTGAAGTTTCAGATATTGCGCCATCTACACAAGATTATTTAAAAAAAGAACACTGTTGTTCTTTCGGCGTGTTCTAATTGTGAAAATTAAATTTTTTAATCGTTTGTAAGTAGTAAACTCCAGTCGTGTGTCGGAGCTGACACACACAATTTTTTTTAACTATTATAAAATAAATCTGCTACCGTTTCGGAAACAAAAAGACGTTCTGGGAGAGAAGAAACGGCGAAAGAAACTATAGCAATTGCTCTTTTAATCCCATGCATTTTTATCTGCAAATTTTATTTTATGCTTTTTAACAAGTTTCCGTTAAGTAAGTTCCGCCAATCTACGAGACATCTAAATTCCATTGTCTTATAAATAAATGATTTCGTGCCTAATAAAACTCCTTTCTAATACAGATACAAGATAGGCGTGTAAAATACCTATGTATAATCATTGAAACACGTCTTTATTTAAATATGTATATAATAATATCTAAAGACGTGACAATTAACAAAACACATTACTATATAATTTTATATCTCTTATTGCTACAAAAATATAAAAGGTTCTAGCTGACGCAACTTATGACTACAGACGTGATAAAAACGAAAGATATTTTTTCTATCATAACAAGTCCGCAACAGGTGAATGCAACTAAATCACGTGACTCATTGAAGTCACGTGATAAGAGGCCTCGTTGTTAATGTTGCAACCCTGCACCTAATTGCAACAGACATTGAGTTGAAAGTACGAAATAAGATTGTCAAATTTCCTCTCTTATTTACACCTTATAACTCATCTTGTTTCCTTCATTTCTTTTATTCTATCAGTTTTAGCAGTTTTTTTTATCGAGAAGGGATATCTTCAAAGGATACCCGTGCTGCTCGGTTTACCTTTTGCTTTTGATCCCTAGTCTAAAGAGTCACCAACGGGCGTTTGACGAGCGAGCGCTCAGCCTTTGCAATCAATGTCTGGAATGCGATAGATAACTCGCGCACGAGAGGAATGAGAAGCGACCAAATATACTTACCTATGATATCTGTTGTATCTGGTCGACAGCAGGAGGGTCTCGGAGGTTTACTTGTTCCACTGGTTCTCCGTAAGTAGGTACCTAGCTGTCGACTGTACCACATCAATCATCATCTAATAAATTTGTTATTGATGAAAACTATGTGTAAATTACCAGAATAACTCGAAAAGAATAGGAAATGTAGCCTTCTAGTTCAACCACAGTTCAACTTAGATGTCCTCTAATTGAATTCACATTTCCAAGGCGTTAAAGACGCCCTACTTTCATAAGTTTGTTCAACGGGTTTCACTATTAGAATACTGGTATGTTACGCGTGGAATACTTACCCAGATTCAAATGTATCCTGTGTTATACTTTTATATAATAATAATATAATCTATATATATACAAATATTATAAAGAGAGAAGATTTGTATGTTTATAATGAATAAACTCAAAAACTAGTGGACCGATTTTGAAAATTCTTTCACCTACAGAAAGCTACATTATCAGCGAGGCTGATAGTGTATAACATAGGCTATCCTTACATATTATAAAACAAAGTCCTCCGCCGCGTCTGTCTGTCTGTCTGTTCGCGATAAACTTAAAAACTATTGCACCGATTTTCGTGCGGTTCTCACCAATGGATAGAGGGATAATCGGGGAAGGTTTTTACGGAAAAAAAAATGCACCCCGGGCGAAGCAGGGAGCGGGACAGCTAGTATTTTATAAAGTAACGCGGGCGTAGTCGCGTGCAACAGCTAGTAATTAATAATCTTAAATTTCATCAAAATCGGTTCAGCGGTTTTGGAGTCCATAGGGAACATACTGGAATATACATACACACATTGCCTTTTATATATTAGGATTATTACTGTAGACTAAGTCTACTTCTGTCTGTTTCTGCGCTAACTTCTTCTAAACCATGTGACGGATTTTGATACGGTTTTCGCTAAAGGAAAAAGCGATAAACGGGGAAGGTTTTAGTTATATATAATTTGCAGAAAAAATTGCGAATTATCATGCGAAGCTGTCGCTAGTAATAATTAATGTAATGTTTGGTTACATTACTATTACGACTAGAATCGTACCATTCGTACCTGGCACGGACGGACGCCGAGACAATGCACTCAAACAAACAAGAAATTAATCAAACATTATTATAAAACGACCATTATATTATCAACTCTGAATAATACCTCCTCACTTTTACATATTTTACAATACTGGGTGGTAATTGTAAAATATTTATGTAGTTTTAACGATTATATGACTACAGACTAAGCGTTATAATACCTACATATTGATTCAATTGTATTTGTTAAGATTAGATTATCATAATGTAGACTACGTCTAATCTTTTTGTTTCTCTTTTTAGAATAACAATTATTAAGCCCAAAGATAGTACTTTGTCTCTTGTTTTCATTTATTTCAATGTCAAGCAAAAATACCTTTTAACACCCGAAACAAAAACGGGAAATATTAAATAAGTTTTATGTGTATGTGTCTATATATCTGCCTATGGAATCGTAGCTCCCAAACGGCTCGGCCGATTTTGATCCGTTTTTATCAGTAACAAATTATGAAGCCAGATTTTTTTATCAGTATACATACTTATTACTACCTATTGCTCGCTACTTAGTCCGCTTGGAATTCGATTACAACGAGTTTATTCTGGATACTATTCAAAAGTAGTCCAATATGTTTCTCCGCTTCTTACGTTATAATTGTGGTATTTCTTATTAATTAAAATTTCTACATAAAATATAATTTTCATATCAATATAGCTGGTATACTTGCCAGCTAATATATTTAATGTAAATAAATGCGTCGTTAATTGTATATACTACGACTTTTACATAAAAACTGGTTTAATAAAAAGTCTGGTTTTTTTTTATAATTTTAATTATAACTAGTTATTTTTTATGGTTATGCAGAACTTCTTATACAGTTGTTGCAGCTGGGCATGTTTAAATAACCATTTTATCGTCGCAAGAACAATTTATTGCAATATAGGTTTTTGTATTTTTTTCCTCTTTTTTGGTAAATAATAATGATAAACCTTAATCTATAAACTGTATATTCAAATCCAAATGGCACATTTTGCAATTAACTGTCAAAATTAAATTAATTTTCAACCTTTTAACTTTTGGTAAATTTTTAGCCCAGCAATACTTATATCTACCAGTGGAATATACAAAAGGAGTAAATATCGACTTTTATCTTACATAATTTTATTTCCTTTCCTTTTCCACGAATTTAAGAAAAGATTCATTGGATAAGATTTAAGGGATACCGTTTTAAATTACGTTGGACTCTTAGAGAAAACTTACAACAAGTAGTACTCGAATTATAAATCGAATTGTTCTTAAAATATGAGTTGTTGAAAATCAGCATGAACGGCTATCGATACCCCTTATAGTATTTGTAAGACAGATATGCATCCGCACCATGAAGAATACCGACTACAACTCCAATGTACTGAAAAGAAAAGAAGGTAAAACTAATTAAGTACATTTTCAAACAGAATTACCTGCAACAGTCGAAGATGTAGCAAAATTTGCCCAACTACACTGTAATTAGATTGAATGTATACAGTGGCGTAACATAAGGTAGAATGTCATGGCCACAGAAGGCTCCTAAAATCCATTATAAAGTTTAAAAAATATATTAGCTTTGTATTTAGTCAATTTAAGTCAGATTTTTAGTGCCCACAACTTCGTCCACGTTGGAAAATGAAATAATGTCTGACATTTTTGTCGCTGTGACGACGGTTGCGCCACCTTTGTTGACGATAGTGGCGCCCAATTTTTTATATTTTAAACGATCCCTCGGGAATCCAACATTTTTCTGGGATAAAAAGTATCCTTGTATGTTAATCCAGGTAATATACTATCTGTGTGCCAAATTTCATCCAAATGAAATTTGCGTGAAAGAGTAACAAACTTCCATACATCTATCTTCACAAACTTTCGCATTTATGATATTTATTAGTAGGATTGTATTTATAAATGCTTTACTAATTAAATAGTACTTTTGGTAACTAGTTGCAAAAAAATGACACTCACATAAACAGCGGTCATGGCAGGATATGCAGAATACATGTTGATTGCAACATATCTCGGATATAGAAATATATTTACAGCGACACCCATATACGAAGAAGCCGATAGATACAAGAAACAGGCGACAGCGTTGAAAAGGAATTCCTAAAAAAATATGATAAAAATACCTTGATTTGTCTTATTTACATTGGGATCAGGGTTGTTGCGGATATCTTACAGAAGACCGCCGTGAAATAACAGCATATTATTATGTGCTGTTGTATTTCGGTGAGTGAGTAACGGATGCCAGAGCCAATTACCTCATCCCATCCTTATCCCTAATCCTTCTATGATTGGCAGCGCACTTCCAGCAACTATAGCGTTGCTTGTGGTAATAGGCGGCGCGGCAGTATACAAGATTAGATATACAAATCTGGGTTGTTGCGGATGTAGATATTTATATTTAATTAGAACTATTTATTTATTTTTAATTAGAATATAAGTACATTTTTTCAAATAATATATGGATAATATTTAGTCAATATTTTCAACGGACTTGCTTTCGAATTCATTTATGAATATTATTTTCAAAACTTACAAAAATTGATTGCCTTATAAGTGATTGTGAATTCGATGACAGAACATAACATGTTATGAGTAGAGCTGTTGTTAGGAGACAGGCGGACGCTGTTGTCAAGAAACCGTGGAATGCAGACCCAATACTGCCGGCCTCGGATATTCCATATTTCACCAATAAACTTTGACAGAGACCACCGAGCATCTGAAAAGTATTATTCGAAAAGATATCGTCGTTGTCAAACTAAAATCTGTTATGTGCACTTTTTTGAGTTTCCAAAATTTTGACCTTAAATTATTCACTCACTGCCTTATCTATCGTATAAAAAACTAGTAAATGCTTATGCTTAAATATGAGCTCTATTTGTAGAACTACGACCTCTTAATAAAAATGTGCTATATAAGAATCTGCTATGGGCAAAACTTACTCGATTTTCCGCATTTTCAAATATACTTATCTGTTATTTCTTAACCAAGTGACTTGGATTTTATTTTCTTATTTTTTCCAGAGCTGGTATAACCTAGCCTAAGTATAGCCAATCGCAAAAAAAGTGCTTAGGCGCCTAAAGAAGTTTTCAATTAAAAAAAAAACGGTAGGTAATATCAACAAAATCAAAGTATAGGAACTCACCGCTTCAGCAAGTTTTATGACTCCATGTTGTGTAAAGAGGTATCCGAAATTAATACACTCACAGCATCGACAACAGCAGCACTTGATTCCTCTGCCGCTACCAGCTCCGCCGGGAGCGACTCTGACAATAGTAGGTCCTCTGGTCATAGCGGATACACTTTTTAAAGAAGATCCAAGAGGAACACTAACTTCACTGAACACGACCGTAAACAGGAACGACCAGACAGGAATTGTTGGAATGTTTGATGAGGCAGGAAGTTTGGGAGAGTTCAACACTTCACCGCTGACGTGTTAGTCACAGCATAATATTTTTAGATGTTTTGTATGTACAGATTCAACGAAGTTCAACGAACTAGTGTCCTAAATACAATGTGATTAATGTTTAATTTCATTTTTAACGAATTTAAAAATTAAAGGGGTGTTCCATTTATGTGTTTTATGAATGGTTACAAGGACACGATAAATTCAGGTCCAAACACGAATGAATATGTCGCGTGCCGGTCGTCTGCGCGCGCGCATCATGAGCTTAAAAATAGAGCAACGCCCTCCTGGAGGGTTGAAACTATTTTTAAATTAAATGTTTATATTAGCGTACTTCACCTACTTTAATCTAAAAAGCAGATCGTGGCCTTTAGGAACAATTTTAATAATGCTCAACAATGTTTAGTTACCTTCAAAAAATGAATTCTTTTCATGACTTCATTATAAAACTTCCTCTTTAATAAGAATGTAATTATTTATTTAGTTTAGAAGATCTAAAATCGAGCAAAGATCGCTCGGACGGAGTTTTATCTGTAAATGACACAAATACGAGTATATACCTTTAATTGTAACTCTTATATAGGTTCCAATTTTAAGTCATCATAATAATTATTAGTCGAAAGATGCCCACTGCTGGGCATAAGTCTTCCAAATAGCTTATGTAGATTATACGCGCGGTTGAACGATGGTTCCGCGATCTAGTAGGCGACGATAGCCATCTACCATCAAATGGACCGTCTGCCTGTCTGACCACCTTTACACGAAAAAGGGAGATGCAAACCTAGCAAACCAAAATTAGAGTAAAAATGATTATAGGCCTTTATTCAGAAAAAAATTCAACTTTACATTTTTCTAAACTATTATTTTCTTCTTCTATTCTGTTTGCCCAGACAATCCTGTGCATCCAACTATGTCCTACCTACCCGCCACTTCCAATATTTCATCTTCCCATCTCTTTCGTTGTCGTCACCTATTTCTTTTTCTTTCTTAAATGTACTATTATAGCACTTTCTTGCTCCATTTTTCTTCCTCTCTAGATGTATGATCTTTAGCGTATGTTTTCTGATGGTAATATGCTTTACTATTGCTTCCATGTTCCAATCATACTTCTTACCATATTTCTTTAGCAAGATTTTACTTTGGTTAGGTATATTTTTGCAAAGCTAGCGAACAAAAATTAAAGTGTATTTTGGCATAAAATATGCAACGGGAGAGGATAACTTTCGAATTTCATGTTGTTATTCTCTTCAAGATAAATAAGACACAGTTTAAATACGAAAATACAAATTTATTCATTCATGAGTAGGTAATACAATAAATACAACACCAAAATTCTTAGCAAAAAGTATAGCATACAAGATTCAGTATTTTGTATCTAACTGTAATAGATACGTATAAATTCAAATAAATTCTATTCACTAAATAAAATACTATATTAAATAACTTAAATATATTAGTTTTCCCTTAATAAATATAAGCGTAGCATTAACTTTTTATTGCAGATCATTTGTAAGCAAGCTTAATATACCTAAGTATTGTATTAGAACATCTACTTCGACTTCAAGTGATCAAAATCGACTCAATCGAAATACTTGCGATACAAAAACAATTCACACTTCCAATATCTGCATGTTTAACTTATACAACAGTATTAAATTCCACAGGAATTCCAGCCAGCCAATTTACTTTATGTATTATATAATACTAGCCTTTGCTCGCGACTTCCTCCATGACCTTTTTTCTTAGACTTTGAAACGTTCATTCATTCTTTATTCATGCGATGATTTTTTTATTTTTATTTTTAGATGATACTCGGGAACATTAAGTTATATTTCTGGTTGACTTTTTTTTCTGGGTGAAGCTGAAGGGTAACTAACCTACGCCCTTTTCTGTAACCCTGACAACGTGTGTGAAAAATTTCATAATGATCAATACAGTACAGAATAAGATTTGAGGTTTTGAATGATAAATATAGCTAAGTCGATTTTTTTTTAAATAAATATATTTTTATTTATAAGCGGAGCATTTTAGTAAACTTATTGACTGGAAATGAATCATAATCATAACCATAACTGAACCATAAGTCTCATAATCAACCTACAAACGTAGGTTTTTCTATTTGAAAATTTGTGCCAAAAAATTTGGTTACTGATTATAAATTCAATTGTGTACCTACGTCATATATATGAGTATATATAAATATTAATATAGACGTATGTATGTATATAGATTTTCATTCTTAGGGCCGTTTTAGAAAATGAATCACAGTCACATTATGTTATTTCTTTTAAAGAAATTATTTACGAAACTTCTTTACCTTTAGTTACTTCAAAAAATATACTTCATACAGAAGTGGAGATCATAGTTAAGGATCACAAACTCTACAGCGGTTTTATAAATGGACTCTCCAAATTGTTTCACTGAAGTATTTTACGTCTCTGCTATGGTAACACACACATAATTTAATTACTACATAATTAAGTAGGATGAGATCTCTGCTTTAGAAGTAGTGTATTGTTTGTCGGTTCGCCAATATTGTGCTGATTAAATATAAAGCGGACATAACGAGCCCCATTATCTGAAACAAGACATTTCATTTAGTTTCTTTCAAATAATAACAGATAAGACATGTGTATCACGATGGAAGAAGTACTATTAATAGCACACGTGCATTTGACACTCCTTTTTTTAAACATTCACTGCCACTCAATCGAAGACATAATTCTGTCGCTACTCTCCTTCAACTCCAAGAAAATTCGCGGCCATGTTGGCTTGCACAGATCATTGATATGTAAAAGTAACATTGTGGGGATAGATCCGTCCAGTTGGAAAGTCGGCAATCCAATTGCACAATATCTCATATGTCTTGGAAGTTTGAATCAAAAGCCCTGTTGCCTGGCACGGTCAAATGCTTAGTCCGATTTGGATTCCATTCCTACAACAGTTTTATAACAATTGATTTTTGTATTTCTTACAAAAAACATTTTTTTTACTGTGATTAAAAGTATTAGATGTAATCTGATACTTATGGAATTTATTGGGAACACATAAAGTCAAAGTAGTTAAGTTTAATTAAATGAATTATTTTTAAACTTACCGACGCCGCTAAATAGGGATCGTAATTTTTATAATAATCGTTTTTGCGGTGATTCACTTCCAGTAGTAGCGTAAGTCCTGCCGCCAGGTAAAATATAAACGCTATACCGTGGTATATCACTTCCTGAAACATTACAGCGACATTACAAATTATAGCGGTCCTTATTTAATATCCTATTATCCTTACGACAGTTGCGGGGCCATAATGCATAAACATGGTAGCCCGTCTAGCGACAGTAACCAACTCCTCACAGAAGACCACTGTAAAACTAGAGCACAAAGTGTGCGCGGTTGTGCTCTAGTACTACGTCTTGTAGTGCTATGACTTACTCTGTGGTTCTAGTGAGTTAGTAAGTGTTGCCAGACTACATGCGCCTATTCCCTTCTTATTCTTTATCCTATCAAGGTCGGCAGCGCTTTGCAACCCCTATGGCATTGCTTGTGTTTATATAATCAGCGTAAATTGCTAATGCGCAAAAACCTTGTCATATTAATATCCACATGACGTCATCCGCAACGAAAAACTCGCCGGACTATGTTGCTAACGGTAATAATTATGTCACCAAAATGTAATCTCAGTAGTTCAAATATTAATCAGATGACCGGACTACGGAGACTTTTTTGTCTCAGTAATTCTACAGCAAGTATTAACTGGACTACTGAGCCGTCAGGCAAATTTTAAATAGTTCGGTAACACTTTTGCTGCCAAAAGAAGTGGCATATGATGCCTTTTATAAATAATTTAAATTAAGATATATAAGATACGACCACAAGTGATGGTTACTGAAGCCCCATATTACCTTGTTACTGCCGCTGGACAGGCTGTTCAGTTCAATGTATGAATGAAAAACACAGTAGGTATGCCCTGTCACTACCGAAAAACTGTCACATATTTTATATGAAATTTGTATCCAATGGTAAGTAACATTTGCAATTCATTTACAATATAATAATATACTTACATACGAAGTTCTAGAAACAAAAGAGGCAGTCTTAAATGAGACTATATAAGACGAGAGAAGACAAAATGTGTTTATGAAGAACGTGACGGCGACCAACATGTAGAAGAACTCCGGTTTCTGTCCGTTATAGCGGCTCGTGTAGTCACGGTCCCAGTAGTAACCCATAACTCCAACGCAAGCGGCACCGAGTAACTGAAATTATATATTTTGGTTATATAAACAAAAAAAAAATCATAGACATAGATAGCCATGTCCGCATCTTATCATTTTTCCGCTAACTTCATCTAAACCACCCAACGGATTTTGACTTTCGGACTCATTTTAATTTTCTATACCTAATAAGAAATGATGATCACTTCATCTAACGGTGAAGGAAAACGTCGCGAGAAATCGAGAGAAGACGTGCCAATCCGCAGTAAGCTACGATTGTATAATTTTGTATACCATTAGGTTAAAATCTTATAAATAATAAATAAAATAAGTGACGTAATATAAATGCTCTACCGCCTCATATGAATTGTTTCGTTGAGTGCCAATTATTATTCTCTTAATTCAAAACTTTCCTAGTGACCTGTCGTATAAGTATCTGGCTCAAGGAATATATTTAGAAACACAATTTTATAGTGCGTCGCTTGTTATGGCGCTGGTGAACCTAACACTGACAGGAGTGAGTAGGTATATTTATACGCTATTAGAAAAATATTAGAACTATTTTATATAATGATCGTCACCTATTAAACATAAGCAACGCCACAGATGCTAGGGCGTCGTCCGATCTTTGTTCTTTAATCGGAGCAACAGTAAAAAAAAGTCAGCGTCGTCCGATCAATCGGACGAAGCAGTCGGACCACGCGGTCTCTGGGCTACAAGAGGTTCAAATTTTCAGTCATTGCAATCGTTAATATTTTTTAATTATCGCCATTGTGGTTCGGAATTCATATTTTACGAGGAAAAATCCGGCGAAAAACATTAATATATAAACAATCATTATGTGAGTACATATAGTGAGTATAATGACGCTTTCCACATAATTTTGGTTTCACCGCTGTCTTAAGTTTATACATATAGTAGATGTACAGTAGTAATAGAATAGTTTTAAACAAAATTGGGGTCAATGTGTTTTACATGAATATACATGTAGGTGCGTTACAGCTTATCTATCGAGCGGTATAATTAAATTTTGAATGTAAATAATAGATATGTAGCTCTAGCTACAAGCATTAAAACTGTATATCCCTTGACTTTGTTATCATTAGTTTTCTGCACAGCCTCCCAATATGGAAGAAAATTTAAAAAAATATTCACGTCAAAAGCAGATTTATAATAAATAATCTTACCACTTGCGCTAGTTTCAAAAGGCCAGGGAAACTCCTCATATAACCACAGTTTAAGTAGAGCCCTCCATCCGTGGAAGTTGTTGTCGTCCTCGTTATTGTGATTGAGTGCGACATTTTCGAACCTGGAACTTCAGAAAACATATCTGAGTATTTTGTACTTATATAAGGTTACCTGCTAAATAAATAAATAAATATTTGCTAATAAGAACTCACAGAGTTAAAATATTATGTTTATTTTTTGCCAACACTTGCGAATTCCATTGAGAACCGTTATTGATAATTTTAATTGGAATTATATGATATTGAAGTTGCTTTTCGCGTCTGTTTGTCTGTAATCATCTAAATTACCGAATTTTAATGCGGTTTAACACTAATGGAAGAGCGATCACTTTTGCTGTTTTTTCGTACTGTAATAAAAAACTTTTTTGTATATGGAAAAAGAAAAAGAGAATTATAAATTAAAATACTGTGTCAGGGTTAAAGAGAATACGACTTTATCGCAATTCGCGGCCGCCTCCTTTATTCAGTCACTCACCTTCGATCGTTTAAAGATTGAGTCACCAAACAAAATTACTTGACGTGCCCGCCATATGGCATATACTCTTTAATTTCACGGACAAACTTATATTTGTTTACATAAAATTATTCACAAAATGACGTCATTACATGTCGACAACGTTATTATTTAATCAAAAACAAAAATTCTCGAATATCGATCGACAAATTAATTAAAAGAATTTTAATTAATATTTTTCGTTTTTACATTGACATAAAAAATATTGTATTTAAATTTATGTAAAAAGATAACAAGCAATAGTATAGCGCTGAATGACGTCAACCAAACTTACTCATACTCAATGGAAGGGCATTCACACACCGATGCATATGCATATACTGTATAAATTAAATTACACTGTTGACCCGCCCTCAAATTTGCACTATTGTTATTTTTTTGCAAATTATATATACAAACCTTGCTAGTTTATCGCTCTTTCCATTAGTGAAAACCGTATCAAAATCCGTTGAAGGTTTAGGTCACGCGAAAGTTACTTGAATTTATAATACATTGATATAGATTTTAACTATAAGTAACTAGCAGGTTATAGTTCAAATATAACAGATTGCAAACAACCCCGCCCTTCTGTTAGAAAAATACCTAACTATTGAATAACCGTCTGTCTAGACGGCAAGTCTCCCCTATGCGTTTAGCTTCCCAGTAAAGAAATTCTATATAGGTATTATTTGGCAACTATACTATAGACTGTAGTCTTTCTAAACACATGCCTAATAATACTAAAATTCTAGCAAGTTATATTACCTATTTATATACGTGAACACCAAAAAGCTAATACATAAACAATGCAATGTGAGTATGCAATCTCAATTTACCGAACTCAACTTTGCTGCTGACATAATATTTAATTTTAACTCGCAGTGGAAACACTACATGTATTTGTATGTTGTAACATACCCGTTCTTCTATTGATCGAATATACACTTTTAGCCACTTTATTAATAACTAAATACATAAATAAAAAGTAAAAGAAATATTGTAAGCTACTCACGAATGTTTTTCTAAAAAACTTTGTCTTGATAACAATTATTGGAAGCACGTTTGTGTTGGCGAGTGAGACTCCGACGACTGTCTGAGTCACTGTTTGTATCGCGCATGCGCAACGGCCTGTCCATCCATATAAGTAGGTCTCTATCACTAGGTATATATGCCGATTATCCTTAAAAACTTTAAATAGTAAGTAGTACTTACGAGTTTATTATGTCCATCGAAAAGCAGCGATCGATTGGAAATAGCGTTCGACAGGTAGGCCATATGGCGTTCTAGAAATGCTTGTAAAATTTTACTGATTTAGCAAAGTATTATGATTTAGGAAAGAATAGCGAAATGAGTTCTGTTATCCCTCACTTACCCGCGGAAACACGAAAGCACAAATGCTGTTATTTCCCTATGGTCTTCATAATGGGGTGATGGTTACTGCCCAGACGGACTGCTGAAATTACTTTAGAAGCAGAGTGACCCTGCCTTTACTAAAACACCCAGGCCATATCTAAGAATTATGGTATCGTAAAAAGGTGTTTGACGATTCACTGGATAGTAGATGGCAACCGTCGTCTCTTAACTAAACACAAGCTACACCAGGACGTATAAAGATGCAATTTTTAAAAATATTAAAAATAAAAAGTGTCAATTCGGACAACTTTACTGTCCCAATATTTTGTCTCCGAATCGTCAGTAGGTAACCCATTAGTATTCATGGGCTGACATCCCTTACTAACTCAACTAAACAATTATTTTTTTCGGGTATTGGTCGTGGTCCACCTACTTTGTCCACCTTGTTCACCAAGGTGTATTACGGGCAATACCCAAATGCATTTTTTATTGCCTGTACACCTTTCATATCAATAGCAGTTGCGTACCCGTTTGCGTCTCGAGGATCGTAGGTATCTACATTACGCGACTGAAAATGAACTTAAAATTTTATCATTTTTTTAAATTTTATCATCACACAGCATTATACTCGTAATCATGTGGAGTGACTATAATGATGAAGGAGCACTTGCGCTCTTTCTATTTTATAGAAACAGAAGACAGCAACAAATCAAAGCAGGAAATTAGGAACAGCTACAGTAATTATTTTATAATTTACTAACTGTTGCACGCGACTTCGTCCGCGTAACTTTATAAAATATAGCCTATGTTATTCTCTGGTGATAAAAACACTTGATGGTAGGTGGCTATTGATATGATAGGTGTACAATGGACAATAAAAATGTGATACACCTAGGTGTACACGGGCAATACCTGTTTTTTTTTTAGCTTTATTGAACAAGCGTAAGTAGTACAATTCGTACAAGCATTCAGAACTTCGAGACTGTCCCTCTTTAATGTACGCCCATCGCAAAAACCTACTAATATTATAAATGCGAAAATTTGCGAACTTATTGAGATGTATGTATGTTTTTTACTCTTTCACCCAAAAACGGCTTAACAGATATGGATGAAATTTGGCATAAAGATTGTTTTTTATTTGCAGTAATATATATATATATATATATATATGATACTTTTTATCCTGGAAAAATGTTAATATAGGTTCCCAAGAGATCATTAAAAATAAAAATCCAACTCGTGGCAAATATGAAACAGCAATAAAGATGTCAGACGTTATATTTTTATTTTTCTAAGCGGACGAAGTCGCAATAGTTTGAAATAATTCTTTGCGCCTCTGTAGTTAACTAGATAGAATAATCAAAATATATTATAAAAAAAAAGAAACTAAAAATATAAATGAAATGTAAGTATTTATTAACATTTTACAAATTAAGGATATTAAACATGTTAGGTACTTTCACTTAGATTGAAAAATATATTTAACGCGACTTAAATATTTCACTTCTTAACAAAAACATCAACCGCCATAAATATCATTTATATGAAATAATTCTAAACTATCTTAAAAACTATTAGAAAGAGGGTGGATCATTTGACGAAAGATGTTAACAGAATTTAAAACTGATTTAAGTCACAGTAAACTAACTTACAAAGATATTGTGTACTTTGAATAACATCTGAAAAGAATTCTAATTTTTTTTTTTTCAAGTATAGGTATAACTTACTATTATTTCAAGTCAAAAACATAAATACATTCATCGTTGTGTTATAAAAACATTACATTTATTTTATATAATAAAAAATGCACCATGTATTGAAAAAATCTATATACTTTACTTACCTATATCGACCATAACATTATAACATAAAGAATGTTTGATATTTAAATACCAAAACTAGTTCATATCTATTTGTTTTTTTTTTCCAAAATGCAAGACTAATAAAGATCTGATTTTATGTAACATGATTAAGTAATAAAAATGTACGAATACATTTATTATTATTTTTTAATAGTTTATGAGGGTAAAAATTAAAATATAATATAATGAGTTCGATAGTAACTTATCTCTCTATAAGTACTACTTAGTATGTAAAACTGATTAAGACCAGAAACTGAATAGAGAAACTTGTTTTAGCGTTTTAAGTTCTAGAATAGAAAACTTGACGATATTATTTTTTTATTTTAGACGAATTCCTTTATAAACGCTCTATTAAAAGTTAACATGTTTCAATAATGTCTTTATAAATTAGGTACACTAACAATTTAGCATTAAAAACTTCGTGTTACTCCGAAAGACTAGGCCATAAAACCGCATTCATTACAATATCTATTTCTCTCTATTTAAATAAAATACAAAGGTACATTGTTATAAAGGTACTTACTACATTAGTAGTGAAAAAAACTCGGCCGTGTGTTTTATTTGAATACGTGTAGGTACGTTACGAGTAATATCTTTGAGCGTACTATTGTGTCTATTGTATATTATATACTAGCTGTCCCGCTCCCGGCTTCGCCCGGGTGCAATTTTTTTTCCGTAAAAACCTTCACTGATTATCCCTCTATAATTGGTGAAAACCGCATGAAAATCGGTGCAGACGCGGCGGAGGACTTTGTTTTATAATATGTAAGGATATATTCAACGAATTCGAATATACCATAAATACCTACCAAGAAATTATTTGATTCTCTAGCTATCGAGCGGTTTAATTACATTTTGGATAGATTATGTAGGGCTTATTTCCAACTCGACAGATTTTCAAATAGCTACAGCATCAAATTGTTAAATACCCCGATTTTGTTATCATTAGTTATCTGCATTGCCTTCCACTATGGAAGCAAATTTAAAGACGTATTCACGTTCAAAGTGTGTTATGTGTACAATTATGTGATAAGAATGCACACAAGGAAAATCACTTAAAATATTATATCGAGCTCAAATTAAAAGAAAACGGCAGGCGTTTATTTTAGAATTTCATTGACGAAATAAGCCATTCATATAGGTAGTTTTAATGGTTACAGCAATTGAAACTTTAATTGTCTTGTAGGTGCCTACATTAATTAGTAAAAAAAAGAGTTACAAATACAATAATTAGCAGTCACTAACAAAAGTTGCTAATTCACTATAATAGTTATTAGTCGGTCTTTAGCTGAACACATCAATCGATTCGTCACTCGTTTTACATTATTCGCTACTCGTCCATAGAGGGAGTCACTACAGAAGGATAACAATGACAAGTACTAACGGGAAATCATTTTTTTATTTTAACACAATTTTTAATATATAATTATTAGTCATCTGTGCGTAAAAAATAATATACTTTATACAATGAAATTTTAAAATCAATAAAATATTCAGTTACAGCGCCCTCTGTTGACAAGAAGATTTCTAGTACCCAATTAATGGTACAGTCAATTTTTACAAGGTTTTTCATAACTACTACATAAGAATTACAATTTTACCTGCCAATATAACAAGCTTATTTGAAAAAGTAGTTAAATGTATTACTAATTATACAATTACAAGAAAAAACAGCTATATGGACAATAATTAGTTTTTATTCAAAAAATGAAATCGTTTTCCTCTTTGGCTTTCTTTCCTATAAAAATGTTTCAGAACAATATATTTTGTTTTGCAATTTAAAATACTCTGATAAATATAGCAGCAGGCCAACAGCAGGCAAATGAAATCCACTTTGAATTTGTTACAAAAATATATATTATTTTCTAACTGATATTTGTACCTCAAAATACATAATTATAAATAAAAACATTCGTACCGTAGAACATTGCTTACAATTTAAAAAATATCCAAAATGATTCCATTCAACAATTCAATTTGCATTCGGTTGCATCATTATACTAATGATTCAGGTATGTACTTAGGACTTTACAACTATGCATTATAAATGTATAAAAACAATTGCTATGTAATAATAATAATGTTTGAACGGAACATTGTTGCGCAGTTACATCGGATTTAGTTCCGTTACTGGCCGCTGGGTGGCGCGATATTTCACGCCGTTGCACTCACTGTATTCTTGTGGTCTTTGTAGAGGAAAAATGAACTTATCCCGTACGCAACAGTGTTGAACATACCGAATACCTGGAAAAACATATAAAAAAACGTTACATTTTTAATTAACAAATGTTACAATTCATTCATTGGAAATACCTAAAATAATAATCTATTGCTATTTATTAAACACGTTACATCTTAGAACAAGGTAACAGTAGGTAAATTTTTTGAGAATAAAGACCAACCAAATTAATAAAATTAACTAGACAATATTTTAAAGACATTGTCTGTCGAGATAGATAGTGATAGGCCTTCACCTTATATGGAATAAAAACAATCTATGCAATTTACAATTTATTTAAATAAAAAATAAAACACAAATTAACAATAGCGTTGACTTTATATTAATACTTTTGACCAAGAATTAATACAAAGTAACAATCTGGCCGACTCATCACTTAACTTATTTCTATGTTTTCTAATTACTAATAATGCTTGAGAAAATTATCTCTCAGCAAGTACTGAAGTTGCAGGTATAGAAAGAAAATCATGACCCATCTTGGATAAAATTGGATATTCCGTCTCATACGTCCTCCACCACTCTAAAATGTCTTCCGAGCTGGCGGCTCTTGATTTATTTAAATACTCCTCCAACTCGTTAATAACTAAGCCTTGAAGACCAGATCCAGATCCAGATGACGTAGAAGGACGTGCACACAGTTTCTCAAATCTTCATCTTCATTATATTCACATACTTTATTTCGAGGTGAAGATTTATACACCGAGTGTAGACTTTTATACTCTTTATAAAGTACATTAAATTTTCTTCCCCCATAATATCATATCAAAAGTCTGAGCTTTGTGCCTTGGGTCTAAAATTAAAGTGGTACAGTAAATCCAATTGCTCTTTTTATAATGCTAATTTTATCTCGGGCTGTTTAGAAACCCAGAACGAGCTTTTCGTCCACTTCGGTTCGATTAGGTTTCTCATCTAATTGTTTTAACATTGATTCAATTTTGTCGAGCAAGAGATTGAATGAATGAAAGGTTGATTGGTTTGACTTAAATTGCAAGACGCAAAAGTCTCGCAGGCTTAGTCTTGTTCTTGCTCAAATCTTGCAGGGTCAGTCTTGGTCTTGGTCTTACTACAATTAGGCGGTCTTGGTCTTGGTCTTGGTCTTGCAAAAATGCAAGAACGAGACCAAGACTGCAAAACTTGCAACTGCACTTCATTTAATTAAAGTATACATATATGTATGGGTATAATCTAGTCGACATATGAGGCATACTTTATTGGACTCTTTTTTTTATGTTAAAGTCGACACAGACTGACGGTCCATTTTATAAGGGATTGGGAAGTGATAGGTAAATGTACTCTGACATCACTTACTCGCTCACTGAAACGCAACAGCACCCATGCCGTTATTTTTGCGGTGGTCTTCTGTAAGAGGGTGGTTACTGCCGCCACAAGATCTGCCCAAATGACTGCGAAACGCAATGTCATTACTTTTTAGATTCAGACCAGAGCCAACTTTGAAAAGTTCATTTTTCAATGTTGACACTGCCGGGAATCGAACCCGGGACTCCTTGAACAGAGCCTTAAGGCAAGCACCCTAACCAAAACCACAGTTTTACACTGAAGTTTTAGGGAATTTTGGCTGTTTATGTGTTAAAACAATCAGATATTATTACAGCAATATTTATTTTCAGTCACCAAATTGCTAAAAAATAATATTGTAAAGTATAAATTAATAATAAGAAGCATGAGAAAATAACAAGATTATTGATCTTTTTTGCTTAACGAACTATAATCAAATCAAACCACAGTGAATGTGTTATATGGCCAAGCTACGCAATCGATAGATCAGTAATTCAGTACCACACATAAATTATAAGACAAGTTTGAATTGTTTTTCAATCTGGCACTCAAATCTTAATCTTTATAAACTTCTCTCCATAACAATGATACTATTGTCTAATTGTTTAATTAAATCATTAACTTTAAAACTAATCAAATTGCTACCTCCAAGAAGAGTATTTTGCAAATATTTATCTTAATATTAGAAAAACAAAGTTAATTGAAATTACATTAATATTTTACCTCCAACCCTGATTATATACCTATCACACTATAATGTTATATTTCTAGAAATGACGCATTAAGAAACCTCGTTGACCATTTAAGTCTCCAAGGACACTTGCATCGATATACTTGTATTTTATTTAGTTGGTGCTGGCCTGGCCATAATTTGTGGAAATTGTGTATGTAGGTGGGCTCGTAGGTGCGTGACACATCGTAATAACACGTCAAGAAGGTTTATTGGTAGGTATAAAGAAATTACAATAAATTAACTAAATTGATCAATATAAGTAAATTGCAAATACCTAAAGTATGCATTCACTATATACATATAATAAAATCGTAACGCCTTAACAGATTTCAATAAAATTTGTCACACAGATAGTTTATTACCTGGATTAACATATAGGTTACTTTTTATCCTGTAAAAATGTTAGGTCCCCGAGGGATCGTCTAAAAATGCAAAAAATTCGGTGGCGTCGAAGTGATAAAGTTGTCAGGCGTTATAACTCATATATTTTCATTTTTCCCTGTGTATGAAGCCCTGGGCAAAACATGTAGGTAATAAACTAAGTAGAAAATACTCACGGCAGCGGCAACATTGCTTCCATATAAAGAGCCGTTGCTGCCAGCCAAGTTAGCAAACAATACGATGAACGCAATGAGGTACATCAGTGTTTCAATACCCGTACTGATGAGTTCCTGCAGTTGAAAAAAATACACAAATTAGTTTGGGTTAACTAGTCTGTCACTAGGGTGGATGCTAGCGTGCAATTTAACTTTAGAATTAATTAAAAACTTAACAAAGTGCGGTCTTTTCAGCCTCGCTAAATAAATAAAAACTGTTTGGGGAAAGAGTAGCAGTATAATATTCTTCTCAGGGCCTATTTCACCATCTCTGAGTAAAGTGTCAAGTAGGCTAACCGCCATTTAAAGTCACCGGTAACCGGGAGTGATGGAGCTGATATACCTTTGTTTGTATTGTACGGTAAAAGATCCAAACATTAAAAAGAAAATAATAAAAATATTCGCCTATCGAAAGATGCTGTAAACCGAGTGCATAATTTAATAAAACATAAAATTAGTTCTAAAAGTAACTAAGCAATATTTTAATTGTAGTTGGTGAAAGAGGCCTTCAACATCATATCATTACTTATTTTTTGACATATTATATTTTTGTAAAATGATTAAATTTTCTGTTTTCGGAATATTTTATGATCGGGTAAAGTTGTAAATATCGAATTATATTTTGAACCGTAACATCATCAAGAACTTATAAATCAGGAACTTTCGTGTTCTTTAATTATTACGCAAAGAAAGTTAACATTTTTGATGCAATATCAAAATAATAGAAAAATGAACGTACCGATAGAACCCAGTTAATGGGTATTTTCAACGCCTCTCTGATGCTGAGGAAGTACACGAACGTCCACATGAGCGTCGTAATGAAACTAGTTACGGCTACGAAAACGAACCACGTGGAATACCAGGGACTCGCAAGAATCATACATAGTAGACCTAAAACCTGAAACAAAAAAAGGTTATCAAATCGCTGCTTATATTAGTTGAGACTGTTACTAATGTAGTTAATCACGATTTGAGTCATCGAAATAATATATCTTTGCAAGATAAGAGTGTATTTTAGTGCTTGTATCAGTTTACAGTTAAGGTTTCATGTCCGATACTTCCATATACAATCTGCGGTGATGAGAAATTCACGATTGTTATAGTGTCTGAAATTTGGTCCTTTATAAATTACTTTTATAAATTAGGGAAAATATAACCATATTTGATTGAACTACGCCAAAGTGTGTACACGAAGGCCACCAAGGATAAGTTTTATAATAAAGGTGGTCAGATAGTATGACGCTCCACTTGATGGCAGGTGACCTTCGCCCATAATACAAGTAACACTACGGGTGCTGCAAGTGCGCTGCCGATCATAGTAGGATTAAGGATAAGGGATTAGGAAGGGGGATAAGGAAATGGGTTCTGGCATCCCTTATTCACTCACCAAAACACAACAGAACATATGTTGTTATTTCACGGTGGTCTTATGTAAGAGGGTGGTTACTGCCGCCAGACGAGCTGCCTAAATGACTGCGAAACGCAGTGTGCTCTCTTGCCAGATCCAGACCAGAGCCAACTATGAAAAGTTCATTTCCAACAAATTTGCCCAGCCAGGAATCGAATCCGCTACCCCTGAGACAGAACGTTAAGGCAAGCAGTTTGACTTCCTAACCAAGGCTCAAGTCTCACCCTAAAGCTCATTTACCCATTCTGTAAGATATGTATATGCAGGTAATGACGTCATTAAACAGTAATAGTATTATAATAAGAACTACGATTAATTTTCCACAGAAATTGATTTCTTATGTTATTACCTGGTTCTAACAACCGATAAATCAATTACAATACCTACCAAAGAATGCTCAGAATAATACCTACGAGTACAACCAATGATTTCTACAACATGTCTTTCCTCATAAAGCTATAAAATTTCATACTTTATTTTTATTTTCCTCGGCTCAGTGCTTTATCTTATCTTACCTAGGTAACTATTTCTAGTAAAATAAGGTCCGCACATGAATCAAGCTAACAATGTGTACGGTTTTGAACAAATGACAAAAGGTCGTTACGTCATCCTGCCTAATAAAACTTCTTATCGTTGTGATATAATTCTTCAAAATTAACAACCATGCAACTTCATTGGACCGTGATTTTTAATAATAATGACATTGCGATGAGCGTATTCAAACGATCTGAGGTTGAGCAATTTGGCATTGATTAATAACTCAATTAGAGTATTCTTTCAACAATGAGAAAATTGGTAGGTATCTATTTTCTGCATAAAGGGTACGAATCATACCGTACTTAAGAAGAGTGATAAAGATGCAATTCATTTTAATATGGCTGCGTTAGGTCCTCTGATTATAGAATCCCTTACCATAGGTACTAACAAAACAATAGATATTGTTTTGTTAGTGACGTTTGTGTCCGTACACGCGATCGTTAGACAACACATTTCAATTCACAACACTTTGGTAGGTCCGTGTATAGGGTTACTTTGATACTCTTGTTCTTTATATACCTTTATGAATGATTTTCTATAAAATTAAAATAGAATTCAATTGTTTCTCTCAAAAATATAACCAAACGCAGTGACTTTTTTGGAATTGGAAATCAAGAACACTGGTAACGCCCAACTATATACTTATAATACTTATATAATCTTTTAAATTTCATGTTTATAATTTATATACTATAAACATTTTTTAATTTGTTTTTGTTTTTATAATATTTTTAAGTTTAAACATTAATTGTGTATCAATTATTGTTTTGTTAAAAGTGTGATGTCATAAGTAATGACATAAGTATGATTGCTACGCTCTATGAATTCATTTTTCGAATATTGTAAATTGTAAACACATTTTATTCATAATATTTCTTCTTATATATTATTACTACCTACTAATATTATAAAGAGGTAAGATTTGTATGTTTGTTTGCCTGTATGTATGAGGTAATCTTCGAAACTAATACTTGTTGGATTTAAAATTTTTTGACACATATTGCTTTACATATTTTACGGGCACCAGCTAGTAATTAATATTTACTCTTGCCTAATATTAACCCTCAACTAGTCAAAGTTTACTAGGGTAGGCGGTAGTAAAATCAAGATCAGTGATTCGATCTGAAAGTGCAGAAAACTAGCAAAGTAGCGGTACGCCGGTAGCCGGGGACACCACTTAAGTAGGAAAACGGTGTCAGGTAAATGTGAAGGCATTAATGTCCGTCGAAGTGGTCGCCAGTCGCCATTGGCTGGATGGACGACGAACCGGTTTGATAACGCGCCATACGGCCCGGAACGAACTCACTGTCGTAATACATGCTAATATCAGGTGTTATTTGTAGAAATTCCTTTGGAAAAAATGTTGTCCCCGTCTCGGCTGCCTTACTAATGCCGTCCATAGAGGAATTAAGTGCAACTATAGCAATTAGAGAAGACAGCACGTGAAACAATTTGGTAATGGTACAAAACTGTGTCATGACACGTACGAGTAAGTTGTATGCGAGGAGAAAGTGTGCATTGCCCGGCCGCCACCATTCGTATGGATTCCAAGGCTCCTGCCTGTCAACGAGTTCATAGCCCTCTCTAGTTTACTTTAACGCGATGCAGTCTCGTTCCAAATGATAAAAACGTTCGCCGGATTTCCGATTTAACAATAAGCTGCGCAGTTACAAAATCCAACAACAATTACAATTTTAAACACACCTTTTAACAGGTAACGGGTGTTCGTATCGTTCCAACGTGCACGCAGTGAAAGTTTTCCTATATGCCTTTAAAATTTCAAAACTCTTTAATCACGTCAAAAATAAAGGTAAATCTACTAAATTGTATTGAACGGTAAGGATCTATTGAAAAAGCCATGTGTCACAAGCGACACTAGAGGGAAGCATGGTGCATTTGACCCATATAGGTATGTCCCAGGGCTAATAGCTAAAGAACAAGATGAGTATAAGCGATCATTTCTTACTTAGGCACAATGCTTAGGCCCAAAGACTATATAAGTATATTATGCTTAGGCACTGAAGTAAAACATTCGATCTTCAGGGAAACATACTTTATATCATTTTCATTGACTTTTGAACGCCCTCTGAATTTCATAGCAGTTTTAAGTAAAAACATGTATACTGCCGCCAGACGAGCTAATCTTTTTTAGTCTGAAGAGTACAATGTACTGTACCATAGCCTACTACTATTGTTTGAAGCAATATTAGTAGGTTATGACTGTACCTACACATTCATTATCGCTAGTAATTGTGATGGGTTATAAAAATTTCCAACAAAGTCCATAGAGGAATCGATGTGGTTAGCAAAGTGCCTCAGTTTTATTATATTCTCAATGGCGTGTATTTCTGTGAGTTATGAATAGCGTCGCGTTCCGTGTGATAAAGTGTATTAATGTTGCGAGCTCGATGTTTTCCAAATAATAGAGTTCACTTTTAATTTTTTTCACTAATGTATCTTCGTTAATCTGTAAAGTTTAAATGTTTGTATAACCTATTAGCTTTATTAATAAATACCTACATCTGCATGAAACGCAACGATCACTGTTTTCATGCCAGCACAATAAAATACAGACCACTTTAAATTAATCTATATATAAATAGGTACAATCGGTTCTCCTCTCCAACCGAATTTGTTTCTTTTAGTAGCTTATTCCATAGTCTTAGTTAGTAACTATATAGACAGTGGGCGACCCTTGATAACTAATAATTTATTATAAATTCGAAAGTGTGTTTGTTTATTTGTTTCGCTTTCACTCATAAATTGCTCAAACGATCGTGAAATTTTACATAGGTACACGTTGTCAGAGGTACAAAAAAAGACATAGGGTAGATACCTTTCGTCAGGGAAAATCTGCTATTCCCGAGGGAAGCAACGAAACCATTTCCTGCTGGCTAAAGCTTGTACCTATTTGTACATCATTTAGGAATGATTTAGGAATTAGCCATTCGGGCAGCCCGTCTGGCGGCAGTAACCACCCCCTTACAGAAGACCACTGTGAAGTAACAGCATGTGTGCAATCGTGTTTTCTTGAGTGAATAAGGGATGTGAGACTTACATATAAGTACATAAAACTCTTTATACTCTGTAAAAAAAGCAATAAAAACATTCTGTAAAATGGATATACAGAATATGAGATTATCAGATAGATGATAGGCGAGAATTAAGAATGTGACGCAAATGATAGTAACTACGTAGGTAAACATCTTTTAGTTTGAAAACTTAGTTTTTTTTTTGCGCATACAGTAACTTATTTCTTAAATGAAGAGTCACAAATACTGTATAAATAACACGGATCGTTTGGCGCGTATCGTGAGTTGAATGCTTGTACATACACTCCCATAATTCTGCTATCACCCATTGATCGTGGAACGTATTCATTGTGGAGAAACACATTTATAAGGTTGATGACCCTATGCCACTTTCGTGTGGCTTCCTTTAAAGAAACAATTGAAAATTATATTATTTATTAGGTATATTTAAACTCAAATATATATATACGCACTTTATAAGCACGATTTTATTATAAGACTTTACCTATGTTGTATAATTAGTCTAGCTAGTCAAATCTTTTTTTTTATACATCTGCTGTAAAGAAAGTAAAATGAGTAAGTAAATCTAAATGTGACTTTGACGACTTAAATATTGAAGTAAAGTCCAATATATTGAAAGCAGCGAACTTGCTATTTGATTGGAAGACATTACGGAGTGATGTGTCTCGTTAAAATCTCAAAATCAACATTTTTATATTAGAACAAATTTTAAATAACACTTTAAAAATGACGCAATCGCGAAATCCAGTTCGATAATCTGTATTTATAATTCAGCTACGTCGTGTTTCTCGTAAATGCTAACGTTCAGTTTGCTATTTTTATTTTTAATATATAATAGGTCAAAGAATTGGTTAAGATTAGTCTCAGTCAAAAGAATATCTTCGTTATTAGTAAAAAAAATCGTAATAGTTATTTGCAATTGTAGGGTTATGGGTCGCATTGGAAGCTTAGGTGTGCTTGTAACAGCAGTTGTACATATATTTACAATTGGATTTTTTTTTTAGTAATGATTAGCGACCCGATCCCGGCTTCGCACGGAATTGTAATTTTCATAAATCCTATCTTAGTGGATGCTTGCGTTGTAAATGTGTGTTTCATTCACCGAGTGGTTTCATTTTTGAGTCCAAAGATTTAGTTGAGTCGCTGCGCCCCACAATGAGGTTGCATTTCAACAAACAACACTTTCTTTTTGCAATTGTATAATCGATGATTGATTAGGTAAAATATAGCCTCCATCTGGAATCATTATTCCATTGTAATAGTGAAAGAATTTTTCAAATGAGTGCAGTGCTTCCGGCGATTACCCTCCACGTATGAATTCTCTGTAATATTAAAGATGATAATGACGTCACAGGTCCGGATAATATTCCCGGCAGTAACTTTGTTATAATATTTTTGTTGGAAATGAAACTGTTTATAAGGAAATAATAAAATATTACGTGGGGCTTTAAAATTATTTTCATACTTTTAACCTCACCCGCGGCCTTTATCAGATCCCAGCTTCACCCAGCATGCATTTTTTTCTACTTATATACAACTTACTTAGATTTTATTTATAAATATGAACCTTCCGTAAAAAATTCATTTAACTGATGGTACTACATACTGCATCAAAATCCGTTGTGTGGTGTAGGACTAGTTAGTGGACATACACACAGACAGACAGACAGACAGACGCGGAATGCGACTACATACTTATGTAAGGAAGGATATGTAGTCAAAGCGTAACTGTGTTGCCCTTCATATGCACGACCAAGCATGACCCACCTCACCAAAGAAAAAAACCATTTATCCGAACGAAAGTCGTTTCCATTTCATCGACCTTGATTTCGCTACCGTGACGCGCTTAGCAATGAACCGCGCACAAGAAATGTTTACAAACCACATCAACAATAGATGATCAAAGATTTGTACTACATTTATTATACAGTTAGTTAAATAACACGAAACTGTTGTTCTTGTTACGTCACGGGAATTTATATTACAAAAATTAGTCACACGGCTAAATTGATGTTGATTATGTAACACCACTTTAAGGCTCAAGAAGTCAAGGCAAGATTAAAAGGTCAATCATATGCTTGACTTTTTAATGATGCCAGTGTCTCTAACTGTAACCCATAAGTAAACGGGCATCACATTGTAACACATTATACACACTGTCCTGGGTACATTGACTTGCCTGTCTAAATAAAAAACAAAATATAGATTTGTTCGTTTGTTTTTACGCTTTCACGAATTAAGTAGTTAATTACGAATTAAGTAGGTTTAATTAGTTAAAGATCGACCATCTTTAAATTTTGCATAGACGTTGTCTGAGGTACAGAAAAGGAGATGGGGCTCCTTTCGTGCAAGAAAAGTAAATTACTTCGTTCCTCGAGCGAAGTCCTCGATATCGCGGGGGGGGGGTTTTTTTGTAAATAATTGAGAATAAGAATATTAATTGATCAGCTGTATAATAACTATGTATGTCAATAAAAACACAAAGATATAATATATAATATATTTATATAGTTTTTAGCAATATAACCTATTATAAAATCATTAAACAAAAAATACTTTTTATCCCTGATGATTCGATGCTTGTCCACTTGACCCGTTTCATAGTTCTGCGGACGAGACAACGTCTGAGAAAACAAGAGAACACGCCTATTACAAAGCATTCTGTCCCGAAATAACCGCCAGGAGCCGTAGTATGCTTTTATAACGACAGAAACATAGCTAAACGCGTTAACGAGAGATAATATACGCTAGCGTCACCGCACCGTGGACTAAATTTATCCATTACCTAGTTAGTTTCAGTTATAATACTGTTAGTATCTTAAAAAATAAAAATCTACGCGTAATTTGGAGTTCACAAGCACGTTAACTTTCGACATAAAAGTTTCACGCAATATTGCATAAAGAACATAAGTAAGGGAACATAAGAATGACCTTTTGAAATTTTACATCTGTCCCCAACTAAGACGCTTTGCAGCTGGAATTGTAAGAAATACGAATATTCGATTCTTCTCTGGTGCAGTTGTTTTACTGACGAGGAAAAAAATCCAAAATAATCAAATAAATTAATGGGATTGATATATTTAACAAAAAAATTTAATTAACCCTATGTCAGTTTGTAGACGTATACTACAAATATTGAAATAAATATTTTGTAAGCGATCAGTTTAAAGAATTAACCAACTTAATTGAACAGTTTGTTTTGTATTAGGGTAGCAGTCAGCAGTATCCCATTATATAATACTTATGAGACCATCGTGTGTGGTAAAGTCAGTTATAATGCGAGCGCAGTTGTTAAGTTACAATAGTTAGCATGGAAACTTTTTCCTACATTATTTTAAGGATTACTTTCAAATAGGCATTTTTCGAACAACTGTATCAAATAAAATAAATCACACTTTTGCGATTAAAAGGCTTTAATATGAAAATGAAACATTTTTTGTTAATCTTTACATAGTCTTAGGTATTATAAAACAAGTCGTTGTACATACGCTTTTGTCTGTTTCTTCATTAACTACTTCGTATTTTGATACGGTTTTCACTATTGGAAAGAGCGATAAACGAGGACCTATGTTTAAATAATTTGAAGAAAAAAATTGCATCTGTACGAAGTCGAGTTTTTAGTTATATATAAGTACTTGTTTACCTAACGTGGCCAAGTAATCGATGAATCCTTGAACCGCAGTCATACGTTGTTATTGTTAACTCGACACAAGTAAATTACTAAAACATGAACAGGTATTTGTGTAGGTAAAAGTATTCATATGAATATGTAAGTATTTTGTCGTTTTCGTACTTAGCTCGAATCGTGTTGCAATATAAGTATAATGTTTTTACAATTATATACTTACATAAATTTTAAAGCCGGCTGACATTGTACGAAAAGTACGAAATATGTAGTTAGCAAAACAACTGTGTCAGCGTGAACACATTATGTAACATGTCATACTTAGTCTAAAAACGTTCATTTGTAATAACAATGTGTTTAACTGATTACGTTTTGAACTAAACGCCGATTTCACTTCTAAAGAAAGAAGAGGGACTGTGTATTATTATGCAACTTTTGTACCGCGTTTGTATACTATAAGATAGTACTTCACTCCGTTATAATTCTTATATTATTTTGATACTTCACTCACATGTGAACTGATGAAAAGGCGAAAACATAATATGAGCTTGATTCTGGTATATGACTTAAAAGCGGAGATCGAATTTATATGGTGAATTTCTTTATAATTCTGTACAATATTAACAGTTATTCCATAACTTCCATCTCGCTACAACACTGATGTGGTTGGTGAAGCTACCATCAAAGCCAACCATCAAGAGCACCGTCAGATTAGTATAAATGGCGCCAAAACTGAATTACTTTCTTCGATTAACAAGCAGTATCTTTACCATGAAAAACTGTCAACTGTCAATGTCAAATTGACAATTTTCCATATAAATATTTTATGCTCTCGCTAACGATTGCGGTCATTATAAATTCATGGTAAAGGTACGGGTCAATAAATGTTCGCCATCCCTGTCCTATTTCTTAAATAAATTACTGTAAAGTTTCATCAAAATCCATTCAGTAGTTTTGACGTGTTGTAAACAAAATAAACATCTATCTATCATCTCACACTAGTAGGTCGTGATCGCATTTATGATTTAGTATGATACAGGATTTTTAATAAAAAAAATGCACTTTATGTTTAATCTGTTAGTCGATTCTGTAAAGGTATACTATCGTAATTATCGTTGACATTGAATATCGAGCAAGTGAAATGATGGGAAACTGACGGGCTGTCATACCGGCCTTTGGTTCCCGCAGACCACTTGACTGGCCACAGCAAACGGCTGTCGCCCGCGCCACACATTGGCGACAAAACTACTTTCATTTCGACATCCGCTTTCACCAAACATCGCTCTAAAAGCTACGAATACTAAATTTAAAACACGAACACACTAACTGGAATATTACACTATTCCTATACTCAATTTATTTTACTTATAGATGGTTAAATTTTGGTATAGCTACCTACATTGCATCTACATTTTTTAGGTGAAGCCTTTTTATAATAATATTTAGTACGCGCATAGTTTTACGATTTTACACGGGAGCCTTAAATATTAATAAAACAAAAAACAGCGCTCTTTCCCATATTGAAACCCTATCCAAAATCTGTTGGGTGGTTTAGGAAAATTTAGCGAAGACACAGAAAGAAGCGAACAAAGATTTTATTTTTAGTAACAAGACGAGAAAAGACTATTTACTAACAGCAGCAACATCCGAAAAATATAAATTAAAATAAAAAATACAATTAGTATAAAGACTACATTCCTTTCAATAGTCGAAAAAAAAGCAAACCCTTCTCATAATTTACAACATACAAAGGAAGAGATGCAGCTGGTCCGTTCTTTTTATCCGTACCTTCAGAATATACCAATAATATTATAGTTATAGGTTCAGAATATTATAGTTGCCGAGCGTTTTAATTCATTCATATTAAAATAGGTTATTTGTAATTTAAATTGAAGTGTGAATTGTTTTCTTTTCATTTTTGCGTTTTAATGTTTATTATATTATATGTATATACCAGCTAGTGCCCGCGACTTCGTCGCCTTTGAAAAAGAAAATAATATACTTATGAGTAATATAACGCCTGCGCCTGACATCTTTATCGCAGTGACGACAGTAGCGCCGCCGCCGCTACAGCAAAAGGGATTCCCCGGGAACCATACATATTATGTTAATCCAGAACACATAAAATGCGACTTGTCTATTATTATAAATATTTTAGGTAGGTAAAATGGACATTGACTTTGTGCACATTTTATGTCGGCATTTTCTATAAATATTTAGTAAACATTTAAAATATTAATTATGACGGCGCATGTCGTCATTAATGTTTATTTGTTCATGGATAAACATAGCTCCATTACGTAAACAATGTATTCAATGTCGGCTCAAAGTTAGCTTAAAGGTTTCGTTTTCTTTGTAAAATAATTTCAAGTTATATTCTGCGCGATTTTATACGCGTCTTCGTCAACATCCATCACAGTATTTTTTTTTTCTGCATAAAATTTACCATATGCCTTTTCCTGTATACCTGACAATATGAATGCAAAATTACATGCAAAACAAACAAACAAACTCATTTCTGCATTTATAAAATGTATACATGAGTATTAAGATAATATCTAGGTTGTTTTGTCATGACTCTTATTCACACTTTTGATGAAGTAACAGAAAATTAGAAATGTATTTTTCACCTCTCCAGCACGAAATAAAAAGGGTGCTTTTGGTGCTTAAAAACTCGCAGGAAAATCAATTTTTGATGCGAGCGTGATTCAAAATTCGAACACGCGATTTATCTCACAGGAATAAAATTTTGATTTTATTAGTGTGTCCAGCCATAGCCGACTAGACTTGGACCAGCTGTGAAGATAGTTTCACAGCCGTTCAGAAACTGGTTCAGCATTAGGTCTTGGTGTTTTTGTACTGTTTTGCTAAATATATAAAAAAAGAGTACGTCTAGTGGTGATGGTCTAACTCCAGAAGAATTAACAGAACAAGTTTCAAATACCGAACTTAGCTTTCATCCAGAAGTCCCGTGAAAAATATCTTCATTCGTACGAATTATTTCATTCGTACAAACATAGAGACAGGACCCTTACCTAACACGCAAGTAAATAATACGATCATCACAGTTCCGAACAAAACTGTTACCTTTAGGGCCCCTTTCACCATTTCTGAGTAAAGTGTCAAGTAGGCTAATCGCCATTTAAAGACACCTATTTTTGTGAAATTTCCTCCAACTTATTTTAATTGAAAAAGACTAATAAAAAAAACAGAATGAAATCTATGTATGATAAAGTAAATTCAAAGAGTCCTAAAATTCCAAATACTTTTCTATCTTAGCAAGTACATACTCGTAATATTTGGGTTGTTAGTCTGTGAAACCAATTGAAAAGAATTCGTCTTGATCATTGTAAGCTATAAACCCTTCATAACCTGACCTTGGCTAGGTTTTCTTCGAATTATAGGCAGAGATTGGAAAGGTTACATTTGCATGTAAGAAATGTTATCGGTTATCGTTATTGTAGAATCAAAAAGGTCGAAAGGTCAACGGAATCGGTATATATGTAAATTATAAACCAGTCTACACCAACAATGTCTAGATTGATTTACCCTAACCCTGCACTTAGGTACTTTTAATATAATATCAATAAAGGTGTGTATTAACGAGGAGTCATCTAATTTTTAATTTTGTTTACTTAAATATAACAAATTAAATTTGCTCATTTGATTTGATTAAAAGTTCAACTCTCTCAATAAGCTTATCGGCAACCATACTAATATATTTTTTTGAAATCCTCCTTCATATTAATATTATAAATGTTAAAGTAACTCTGTCTATCGGTCTGTCTGTTACTTTTTCACGCCTTAACTACTCAACCGATCATCATGAAATGACATGCATACACATTGTCAGAAAAGTACATAGGTTCATAGGTTACTTTCACCCAGAAAAAATCATTTAAGAATAGAAATCCAACGCCTGGCAAAAGTTATAATGAATATGTTAGGCGTTACATTTTGTGAGTTATATTTCTTATTTTTCAACGCGGACGAAGTCGCGGTCACTGCTTAGTATGTTATATATATGACGAGTAAACCATTTATGTGAATTGATTCTAATACAACTCATTACGGTACAATGACCAGAGGGAGGAGAATGTCTCCGAGCCACGCAAACGGCTCTTTCAACATGCTTCCTTTTTGTTTGATTAATAACAGGACCTTCTGGTTCGAATGTCGCTAATTACTTTTTTTTTACAATAGTATCCTAGCTTATATGGATGGAAAAAAATAATATTGTCGTGGACATGGGATAAAGATCCCTATCCCATGTCCACGACAATATTATTTTTTTGTCCTTTTCTGTGTATGTCTTTATGCTATATCCAAATCGCAAATGACTGCGAAACGCAATCCTATCTACATTGAGTTACATATATATAATTATCCTACTATTTACGCGTTAGTAATCCACTACATTTTTAATCTACGTATTTTTTTTAATAATCTACTACTTCTTTAAAAAAATAACAAGGGATGTACCTATTGAACTTATTAAAGACTTAACTAACACAGTCTTCGTGTCCCTCTATTACACAACGGAAGACCCGCTAATTAGGCCGGCTAATATAATTTAGCTTCGTTTATGTGCCGACGTGAGTAAACGTGATTATTAAATAGGTCCTCAAGAATGTACTTATACTGTGTATAGCAGTGACGAGAGCAGTGTGTGATGATGAACTGAGAACAAGGTATGATATCAGCAAGGCGTGCGTAGGCGCTCCCTCATCGGATTTACTGGCAATGAAATAAACTAATATGTATATTGTTTTCTTTAGCAAATATTGAACTTATTTTCTACTTCTATACTAATATTATAAAGAAGCAAAATTTGTATGTATGTTTGTTTGTATGTAGGAGGTTATCTTCGAAACTAGTTATCCGATTTTAAAAAAATCCTGTGAATTTCAGAATGAACATACAAGTAGAATAAATATTCATTACTATCTAAAAAAAAACGCTTTGCCCAATGTATTGCTTTACATATTTTTCAGGCGTTATATCTCTTATTTTTCAACGCGAACGAAATCGCGGGCTCCAGCTACTTAGTTATAAAATAAAGTCGCTGTCCAGCTCTGTCTGTTTCTCTGCTGACTTTTTCTACTTATAATTCTCTAGGAATTTCGATACAGTTTACACTAATGGAAAGAGCGATAAAAGCAGAAGTTTTGTGTATTTATAAACAACTTACATTAAAGAAAAGCATCCATATGTGAAGACGGGAGCGGGTCGCTAGTCTGTATACATGAGAGTAGCGTATATGTACACTCATATTAAAAAGAGGCAAAAGTTGTTTGTCCTATACCTATTATACATAATCTTTGAAACTCCTTGATCAATTCTACAATGAATAATTTGGGTTATGTTTTATTTCAATAAAAGTATGATTTCAGTTTAAAATTTAAATTTCTATATAGTTAAATAAAACAGGAAAAGAGGGCCGTTATAATATCGTGCCAAAAGCAACATATGCGCCTGGGACGGGTGCTATTTCTTAACAACGGGGACTTGATGAGCCATCAAATCATCATTTTATTAGCTAAATGCACGCTCCACGGGCCACAGCTTCAATTTAATATGAATCGAATAGAACTACAAAATAACAGAAAGTATCTTCTAATCATATACCGTTTCAATTCCCTACTATTTCAATATATTTGTAAATATTTTAAGCAATTAAGTTTTGTCTATAAATTCCTTTGACTAAAGCTACACTGGATTGACAGTATCATTAGATAAAGGTACATCCCTTGCTTTAGGAATGATACTGTGTGCCCTGTGAAGAAATGCGATAATAGCAAAATAAAATATGAAGTCAAAGTAAATTATATCTTAAGGATCAATACAAAAAAATTGTAGTGACATTTGTAATTAATTTTTTATGACAAGATTTGAGGTGTTAAATAACTCGTTTTTTAATGCTTATGCAAATTTGGAAAGTTTTTGTACACGATTTTTTTTTTCTGTGTGCGAACGATATCTACTTTCACTAATTTCTATTGGATACTCATACCTTAACATATGGAACATACTATAATATAAACTAATTTGGCGAGAAATGTACAAATTAACTTAATTGGACTTATAAATCGAATATCTGAATCTTCAAACTTAAAGAAATATCTGTGCGACATAAAAAAATCATGGGCCGTGTGTGTTACTTGTATAATTATGTTTACGTTACGAGTAATAAGTATTTCATTTGAGCGCTATAAATATTTATATATATCCAACGAATTCGAAAATTCCAAAAAATTATCCTTCAGCTATCAATTGGTATAATTAAATTTTGGATGTAGATGATACAACATACGGCATCAAACTTTTTTCATGCACTTTTGACTTATGCCAACGATTTTCTTTTCATCACTTTTCTGAATTGTCTACCTATATTAAAAAATATATATAGTAGGTATCTAAGTTAATCCGTGAAGAGGAAAGGAACTCTGCCTACATTACAATTTTATTTTTATATTTTAAGTGATAACTGCTTTTGATTAGACCACGCAATGGTCAATTATTTGTATAACAGGAAAAATTGTTATCATTTCGAATTAATATATTTTTTAAATATTTTTTAATTTATACTTAATCCTTTTATTATAACATAAATTATTCCAAAATATAAATATTGGAAATTTATTTCCAATTATATTTTATTGTACAATACATCTGAAGATTTAATGCTGCAGTTACTGCATCCATTTTACCACTTACATACATAGGTATGCAAATTTAATTTACTCCAATATCATTTCATATGATATATACACCATATGAAATGTAAAAAGACCTCTATTGGTTTGGCAATAATTCAAATCAATGTAAGTACATATAAAATACATGATATGTAGTATTATTTTGAAAAGATATATATTTAATTAAAGACTATAAAGGGATCATTTTTAGTGACTAATGATGACTCATTATAAGACAATCTACGACCTATACAATTTTGTAAAGGCCTATTTATATAATAGTTTAAAAATTATTCGTTTGACTTTTGTGTGCTATACTCCTCTCGCTTTATTTTATTATTAAAGTAAAGATTAAAGCAACATCTATAAAGATGATTGAATAAGATAGTTATAATTTACTGTGGAGACGTCTTAATTTACGTCTTTAATTGCGAATCAAACAAAATGATGTCATCGACTCCAGGAGCACATAGAACAGCTAATTAAAATTCTCAATACATGCAAATTTAATCCTGGAATTAAAACAATTTCGCCAGAAAACTCAAAGTACTTAATATTAGGCATCGCCAGCAAACAATTATTCTCACAGCAACAATTCGGTACTATTGAAAAAACTCGAAAACTTAGAAATGTGTTGCTTATCGAAGGTGCAAATTTGGAGTTATCGGAAACCACCCATTCATTTCTGTATTCGTGTAAACAGACCGGTATGTGTCATTGATATTAATATATATTTTTTATCTATATGTAGATTACCTAGCTACTTTGCACAAAGTCACGTCTACTGTTATCGGATATTGAAGTTTAGCGTTTGCACATTGTTGCATTTGTTTCCGTCAGTCTGTTCACGTGGGATATTTTAAACGCCCAGAGAGCACACGTTTCATAGAAATCCACTTCCTTGATTCAACGAATTTTCAAGACTTAATTACAAATGCATTTAATTTACAAACAATATTTTGAATCGATATGAAACTACAGATATTTTCAGTTAATTAGGAAATATCTAGGTTAGAAATATTCGAATCTAGATGAGAAAATATCCTTACGTAATATAATTTGAAGTCGCTCTCCGTATCTGTCCGCTAACTCCTCCTAAACCACGCAATGGATTTTGATGCGTTTTTCACCATCAGTTATATTATTAGAACGTGGAATGTTCGTGTTTGAAAAAAAATATTACAACCGTGTGAAGCTGGGAGCGGATTGTAGTAGTTATAGCTATAATACCAATTCTCTCATAAATAAACTTATAATATGTAGACATTATTAATAATGTACCTATTAAATTTTTTTTCTAACCACACGTTACACATTACAAATTAGCAACAATTATTTAATTCGCAAATTAGACATGTTTTTAATATGGGAGGACAGAAAACCTACGTCTAAACAGCAGCTAAATAGTCTGTTACTTTGTTTAAAAATTGTTGCCTAATACATACTACAATGTTCAATGTTCAAGATTTAATAGATAGAATATAGGACTAGATATAACACTGAATTAATATTATGTAAATGGTCGTGATAGTTTTATTTCAAAGAATTTGAATTAGCTAATTATGTGCCCGTATTATTAGATTATAGCCAACTAGCGACCCTCACCCGCCTTCGCCCGGGATGCAATTTTTGTTTACCTACTTACACAAACCTTCTTCGTTAATCCCTATTTCCATAAGTGAAAACCGTCTTAAAATCCTTCGAGTGGTTTAGAAGTAAGTACCTAGTTAGCAGAGAAACAGACACACGCGGAGTTTTGTAGACTTGGTTGCAAAACATTTTTTTTTCTACTTATATACAAACTTAATTAGGTTTTATTATATACCTCTCGTGAAAAATTATTTAACTGATGGTATTTAATCCATCAGTTAAATAATGGAATGGTAATATAGGTCTATTGTTTTTATTTTTTGTAAGGTAATTTGTATGTGACTGTTTTTGCTTAAATAAATAAATAAATTATATTATGTAAGGATAACTAGATTGCCATTTTTACGACAACAGTATTTATTTTGTTATTATTAAGTGTCGGCCATTCATGGTGCCTTACGATGGATTGTGCAAATGTGGGCGCGTTGTACCGCCTCCGCGTGTGCTCTTTTCTTCGTGGGCAACCTGCTGCGTCTTACCTCCGCCGTCCCGCGCCCACCTCTTCACTTGAACAGTGCCTACTGCCTACCTACTGACCTCCAAGCCACCGAACCGTTCTCAGCGACAATAAGCAATGCACGGTGACCTCGATATTTGTGCATACATTGCATACTATTTACACCTATTCATCAGTAAACGTCACATCATATTTAGGTACCTACTTATATGCACAATATCAATAAGTATTTGTATATAGTTAATACTTATATTAACTTACAATACAGCTTTGTTTTATTTTGTAAATTAAATCAAAAGCCGAATCGAAATAGCCTACGAAGTATCTCATATTACCGGCATACATTCACTTAATTATGAAATGTTTTTATATAATAGGCAAACGCATTTGGTATTTTTTACTAAATAACTGTACCTATTAATAGTTAAATTATTCAATAGACTTACCAGTTCAACGATTTTAAGTAAACCGGGTGGCGTTTTGAAATAGTTTATGTTGAATTTGAGCCAGTCCAATGCGCCTTCGTGTTGTTGAGGCGGTGCTTGTTGTGGCGTGGGTTTATTATGATCCACGGTTACGACAGTCTCGGGAGCCATCATTCTCTCTTATTATTACTTGTTTGGTAAGTAAAAAACGATACAAGTTTAAATATCACGAGCACTGTCACCATAAAACTCAGCACACTGTTGATGCGTAAGACATTTTATTTCGTAACGGACGTTCGTATGAACTCGTGCGTCGCGCGACTGTCGAGGAACAGAAATGAAATGGACGGATTGGTTAGGTTAAACGGACGACGCGCAAACGAGTCGAATGCCGGGCCGAACCGAAGTCGACCGAATTCACTACTCACAGTCACACAGTTGGGGATCGGGCGAGGCTTACTTGCCGACCGCTCGCTACCTCGCTAGGCTAACTACGTTCGGTGACGGAATGCCATGCCATAATATAATAACAAGCGATTACTATACTACTTATAGTATAGTAATCGCTTGTTATATGAGGATATTAGTGTATGTGGTAGGTGACAGAGGCCACAAGAAACAGTAAACGCGTTGCCGTTATTTTATTAGATGTGTGCAGAGAAAATAAACGGCACTCAGTCTTAATTACATTGATATAAACCGCAGTTAGGAACTGTTATGTTCATACCCATTTAGTAAAACTAGATAGGGATTTCAAATTAACCGTCCGTAAAAAACATAGGTATTAAGTACCTATTCTTATTAAATTTCGTTACCTATGCTCTTATAAGCAAGAAGTTATTTGGTTATTTACGTGGATTAAATAATATTAAATTCGCCTTGTTTAGGTCATCATATTCTCTGGACGTCCACCCTTTTTTACGTTGGGAAATCCTCATGGATACCCGGCAGCGGAGAGGACGCTGAGGGGTTTTGCCGGACTCCTATTGTCTAGAACCCTTATTTTAGGGGACCGCCCCGGCTTTCCAGCGATGACTGCGCTCTCTGTCGGATCCTCGGCGTACCCGAAGGTCGCCGAGGCATCTCGAGGGACCACATAAGTCTCACAACGGACATTAGTATCCCCCAAGACTAAATCCAGGACAAAAGAGAAGGTGCCCGAGCCTCCTCCGGCGAATCGTCTGGGAGAGGCGAATTTCTAATAGGACTGGTCAGAAGCAGTCGGGATCCGCCGTCGACCCCCGGCAGTTATGATTGATGTATTATGTCGTTAGCAATTATGTATCTATTCATTAATTTAATATATCTATATATCAGTAAAAAGGCTGATGATCCACTTGATACCTCAAGAATAGGATACCTTTATCCTATTCTTGAGGTATCAAGTGAATCAAGGATAGGTATGAATAGGACAGTATGTCACGGTGGTCTTCTGCTCTTGCAGTCAAAGTGGTGTGATTTCTGCCGCCAGTCAAACTGCCCAGTTTAAGACAGGGCAATAACTACAGTGTTCACTACTAAATCTATCAAATCTATGTAAATTATTGAAAACTTACTTTACAACTTCGCCCTATTGCCAAATACGTCATACACGCCGGCGATATGCGCAGAAAACATAGGTAATTTCATAAATTTATGTTTACCATAAACTAACAATTACAATAATATGACTATACTTTAATTAAAAAAATAAATAAATGGTAAAAGGCAATATGTAAGGCTATTACATTTTTGTTATCTATATTAGTGGCGCCCTCTGTCGCCGAGTAGATTTTAACCTATGATAGTGTAGGGACTTGTATAACCTTTGTTGTAAATACTTATTGCATTATACTTTTTCGTTGTTGTATGTATGTCACATATTTGCTTGTCACCAACTTGCCATTGTATCTTATAAATTTTCCTTGTAAATATATTTTCATCCGTCTCAATCCGTTCCTTTAATTTATACAATCACGTACAACACCACGCAACCACAATAGTCACATTCATGGAAGTATATGAGTAAAAAACTATTGACATTTTTTTTGCTTTCGACTACATAGCGACATCTACCATATCACATTATGCGCGATAATAATATATTACTTATATCTTAGGAGAAAAATAGAATACAGTCAGCTGTTAAACGAGAAATTAAAGTAATTATTATTATTATTATATTCAGCTATTGTAGATATCTTACCTACTCTTCCATCGCTGAACTCCTTGCATTAATATGTAGATAATAATATAACTAGATAATCTACAGCTGCATCTTTACTGGTTAATTTTTAAAAAAAAGTATGTGATTGCACCTTTATGTACTAATTTTATTTGCTTTAAATTAAATATTTATAATGATTAATTAATAGTTATGTAAATCTAAATCCCAATCATTCTTCATAAACAATGCATTGTCAGCTTAAATGTTCATTTTAATAGAGAGGCACAGTGTTGGATCTATGTGGTGGAAATCTAAGGTAAAATCAATACTGCACTTGTAGCTATACTACCTAGCTGTTATACGCGACTTCCTCAGATCGATGAGTTCGTAGTTTTGCCTTTACTAAAGCATTATTTAAAAGAGAAAATTTTATATTTATTTCTTTTTACATAAATAAATAAATGACTTTTCAAGCACTTTGAGAACACAAATCTTTAAATTTCAAAAGGAATATTAAGTTCTAAAATCAAACAAAAGATACATTTTATGATATATTTACTTAGAAAAAGAAACCTAGAATCTTTCCTCCAAGGTGTTTCCTTCTGGCTTCTTCATGGTCCATGATACCACCACTGGTAGTAAGGACGAGGTATCTGTAAACAAAATAAAATAAGATTAAAATTCATTATTAAATAAATGACCTTATAGTAGAAAGAGCAATAATGTAACATGTTTTTAAAAGAGATTCAATAACTATATTTTTTAAATATCTTAAACAAAATAGTATCCTTCAATTTCAGTTTCTTATGTCTTGATTTATCATGATTACATCAATATCGTATTGACCGTGTAACCAGGCCCTGTCAATATTGATAAGAGTGCAGAATGGAGGATGGCTAACAACCTATGAAAATATTATCTCTATTTATAAAATATCTTTTTTATGTATTCTAGAAATATAAATATGATAAATGGATACTGAATATTCAGCCTTGTTTTAGGCTGGGTAGCCAAATATTTAGCCAAATTATCAGGCTGCCTAAAAAACATGCACATGGGGGTGATCATATTTAATCGATGATTATTTAGGAACTTCTAGAATCCAAAGAGATGCAGACCCCTATGAAGGGTGGGCTAAAAAAGTCAATTATCCTATACTATTGTAATGTTCTGTGGAATACCTCTGCACACCAAGTGGCTCCGAAAAGCTTTTTTCTGAAGCTAGCTTAGTTTATGAAAATAAATGTAATAGGCTTACACCCAACAATACAAAAATGTTAGTATTCTTGCACCACAACCTTCCACTGTTAAACTTTCAATATTAATATTTAGAATAAAATCTATCTAATTGTCTACTTTTGTAGGTAACATAATTATGGTAAAGTGATTTTATTTTGACTTTTATTTAATTTATGTAACTGCTTTTGTTTTGCTTATTTATTAAGATAACTAATGTTCATTGAGTAGGTACAAGTAAAGAGTTTTAGTTGCATTTTCTTTCTTCATTGTTAAAGTTTTTTTTTTGTCATTTTTATTATTAATACTCAATATCTGATACTACCTTCTCATTAAAAATGCCACATGGGATTGATTAAAACTGATTTTTCATTAAATATTTTTCAGCATCCTTAATATCCAGCGGTGGGCGAATAATCCAAACTACTATCCTGGATAGTAGTTTGGATTATTATTGATTAATAGTAACTGGATATCTATCCCATCTCTAATAAATATAGTCACTTCATATTAAAATGATTTGTATAAAACAGTACTAACAATGTTTAACAATTTTTTGTGACATCAGCTGCTGTACCATTTTAAATAATTTTGCACGACATAACAAATGACAACCAACAAGAACTATTGGTGATTCGCGGTAGTTGTGCATAAGTTTTGTCAATGATATTTTGAATGTAAAAACTGTACAGTAAAATATAAATAAGAAATTGAAGTATCACTTGTTGTGATATTAAAATTAAAGGACATGTGAGCTAACCTAAACTAATCAAGGAGATGATATAATGTAATATTGCTTTTCATAAAAGATTTGCAACACTAACACAATGAATTTTGGGGAGAAATGGGGATAGATTAGAGACCTCACAAGTGGTCACAAGTTGCATTGCAATAGCTAAAAACAGGTATAAGCAGGAACATGTTTGAGATTCTGTTTGCACAAACAAAAGCTGGAACCAACTTAAGAGGTTGACTGTCCACATGGTGTTGTGTCTGTATGGAAAATAATGCTTTTTATGATAAAGCTTTTATGCTATTTTTTTATATAAGGTTTTATTGTATTAACTTTCAATTTTAAAGACATTCCTTCTTTGCTACAATTTTAAAAATTACAATAAAATCAATGTAATTGATAATTGAATAGTTTACATCTACATAGCCCACTAAACATGGAAATGAACATTTTCAAACATTAACCCTAACACAACCTAATAAAATGTGTACTTTCACAAACACATGGTTTTAATTAATAATCTGAGGTACCATTTTAGTAAAGGCAGAGCAATTTAGTAAGTCAATTGGGCAGCCTGTGTGGCAGCAGTAACCATTTCTTACAGAAGACCACTGTGAAATAACATCATATATGCATGTTGTTTGTTGTGTGTGTGTGTGTGTGTGTGTGTAAGGGATGCCAGAGCCTATTTCCCTATACTTTCCTAACCCCTTATTTTTAATCCTACCATAGTCTGCAGTATATTTGTTGCACCTGTGGCATTATGGGCTTGTGATAAACGTCTATCATCAAGTGGACCATCAGCTTGTCTGGCGACCTTAACATTTAACAACTTTCAATAAATATTCCAGCTCATTTAAACACATCAGTCACCATTCACTAATTTGCAAAACTTATGCTTTTATATGTTAAATATAAATAGTGTAACAATCAAAACAATTCATAATTTACGAGAAAAGATGAAACAAATTTGTTATCAAATAGGCACTAAGTAATGTGCAATAAATGCACAATTGTAACAAAGAAACTATTAGCTAATATTCATCATGAATATGTAAGTTAGCTAGTAAATGTAAACAAGACATTATTATAAAGTACTTTCATGTTACTCCTCCAAATAAACACATAATAGTCGTTTCAGAAATCTTACCCAAACTGTCGCGATGGTAGCAGGTTTGTCCATCTTTCAATGTCGTTTATAGGTACATCGAAACGAGGAGAAATAACACCACATTTATTCAATCGGCCTGTTAGGTTCACGACGATTTTCCCGGCTCTGTGATCATCGACAATTTCGAATTCACCGATGTAACCATGCTTCATCATCACAGTTAAGAACTTAACAATAACTTTAGAACAGGGCCGGATAAGGACCTGCCTTTTACCACGCTTCTCTGCATTGTGTATAGACTTTAGAGCGTCGCTCAATACGTTCATACGCACCATGGCTGAAATAGCAAATTAATTCTGTTATTACACCAAGAATTTTAGTAAATATAGGTTACCTCCTGTCCATTCTTGTGCACGAATAAACGTCAAAATAAAGTACAAATGTATAAGTCGATTCACTTTCAATAACTGAAATATCATATACCTTTAAGTAAATGGTATTTAGATTTGCTAAAAATACAACGTTCCAGTAAAAAGATTAAACCAAAAACATCGATTACCTAGGATTAAAAACCCGCCGCGACAACCGTATTTTGACAAGAAAGTCGAAAAGGACTTTTTTTTTAATAAATAGAGTAGTGTTGCCACATGCACACACAGAGCACCGTAAACGAATGTTTACAGGCCTGACAACAAAGTTATTAAGTTTTGACTGAATTATTTAATATTTTTTTTTTTTTTTTTTTTCAATATGTAAAAAATGCCAGAAAATGGAATTTTGTTATGTATTGCGATTATGTGCAAACACTAATTAAAGGTGGAAACAAACTATCGGACGCGTCCGACTGATGCGACTGACATATGCACTGGCAAGTATAGTACAAATGGCCACACTGTTAACTGTACACTTCAGAATTGCTTCAGAAATTCGAAATTCTGCAATAAAGTGCGTATGCAAACGCATACGCGTGTGTGATGTATGTCATCGTGCTATGTATGTGTGAGTATAAATTAGTTTTTATTCAAAGGAGTTTTGAAACAGTATTTTTTCTTTTATGTTTGATCCAAAGTCGTTATTGACATTAAATGCCATATTATTGAATTCGTGGATAACAATAAAATTCAAGAACAAGAATATTGGCTCTCAGTGAGATTGGAATACGTGATAAAAACTGAAATATTTTTTCATTTCACCTTTTCTGCGTTTAAAGCCCGTTACACACGTAGCTATAAAATATATTAATATACCGTAATATAATATATATTATAGCAAACTACCACACATGGAGACAATGCTATAATATAGGTATATTTTGCCTTCATTTCATTGATGGTCGTAAAATGTCTTGTTATACTAAACCACCATAATATGCAATAATATAATTTACTGTATACCTTGGTTTACGTTGGTGACGTCATAGAAATATATATTATAGCTGCGTGTGTGGTCACTCCAATACTTGTATAGAAAAATATATAGTAATATGCCTTGCTATAATTTATATTAATATATATTAATACTAGCGTTTGCACACCACTTAATCCGCGTAACTTTTTTATAAAATATAGCCTATGTAACTCGCTGATAAAACAGCTTCCCAACAGTGAAAGAATTTTTCAAATTGGTCGAGTAGTTTAGAAGCCACATACGCAAACGTTATTTAATTTAAAGATACACATATATATAAGCTATATATGTGTTACACATATATATAAGCTCAACTCGAAAGAGTTGAAAAAAGCTCTCTCTTGAAAAAGCTCTCTCTGCTATGTCTTTAATGTACAGTTAACAGTGTGGCGGTTTGTACTATTGTAAATACGATTAAGATTCTTCTGTGCTGTGCTGTTGCATGTGCTATTTGTGTTGACTCAATAAAATTTCTTTTCTTTCTTTCCATATGGGCACGGTCGCTCACATCCAGTGCGCCAGATTTCTATCGGACGTCCGAACACTCAAGTTTCGTCCGATAGTTTGCATTGCACAGCTTAGCTTAGTGTATTTGTACTATCCAGATACCTGTCAGTCGCGACCGTCAGCCGCGGCTGACTAATCGGACTACTGATACTAGACCTTAAATACACAATCTCCCACACCGCTATGTTTTATGCTTATGTCAACAAAATTGAGTATAATTTGCAATGACCTAAGAACACCGGACCCGCCATACCCCTACAGAACCGGCGTGCATACCTACTAAAATTTGGCACATAAGATTGGCAAATAATGAACATAACCATTATAAAATATTACTGGAACCAACGCCCGTCTTAATAATCATTTAAAGGGCCAAAATGTTACGATACATGACTAAATACAAAAAAACATTTAAAAAAATGTTACTAACCCGTGTAAGCTAATTGAATAATTATGTAGGCATAATTATTAAATTTAGGACAAAGCCCTGCATACCACAAAAAATAGTTTTCTTAATCGTTCTCTCACATAAACAACAAAATATTCTCAGCACATAACATGGCGGCACCGGTCACGCTTTGGTAAATTCATGAAGTCAGCAAAAAGTGTTGCCATAATTTGCGCTTAACCATTTATCTCTTTTTTCTTATTCAACTGTCACCTAGTTAAAATGAGACAAAATGCTTTTTGACATTAACGTATCGATATAACAGATATTTATATAGGCTACGGTTCATATAGTAGAATAGGGTGCCTCCATAGGTTATTAATTACTCATTGATAATTTGCTATAGACCGATTATGACAGTGCACAATCTTGTTTAGAGGTATAATGTCTTTGGAATGCTTGCTTGCAACATACTTGTCACCAACTTGTCACTGACTTAATATTTTGTCTGTGTCAGTTCTACAGTACAGTTTATCTTCACATATTCATTGGATGGAGTTTAGTTTGTGGATGGAGTTTACTTAGTTTGGGGTTATTTTTATAACATTATAAAACTAAACTAGAAAATAACGTTAGTAATCTACATATTCTATGTATTAAATATTTGTCGAACGGTCGAAACTATTATTGATTAAAATCAAAAACTATAATATTTAGATAGCAGCTAGCGCGATTTTTGAAATTGCCATTACAAAAAAAATCCGGTTGTATTCTATGTATATTGTATATGCATCCGGCCAGGCCAGCAGAATATAATAATTTATTTTACCTTACATACGTACCGCTCGTTCGCTCGCCTGTCTGGTCTGGCGCTTGGCGCTTGCGTCCTTCCTAGTGATTGTGAAATGAAGTTCGTAAAACTTTCAAACTTGTTTTCAACTTATTGAAATGAATTGATAATGTGTTTAAATTGTATAAGTTTGTGTATTTGCTAAGAAAGTTAATCATGATTTTAAAAGACGAGATAACACATAAATTGAACAAAGTTGAGTGAACTCATGATCATGAGTAATCTGTTGTATCACAGTACTTTGTTCATGTAAGTTTGAAAACTTTGAAACTGCAGTGAGTCCCATAGCAGGTGCGGTTTTATTGTGTCTAAGGTGTGTTATGTTGTGACAACCGTAAGCCTAGCAACCAGTACAAAATGAAAACAGTATCACATTCCTGCAATTCCTATATTTAACTTTAAAGTTATGTTAAAATAAAGTGATGTTATGTGGTTACAAAAAAGGTACGAGTGATTTTTAGCGTCATGGAAGAATTGGAACGGTTGTTCAAAATGAATGCTAAAATACTTTTTGAAGTGCTTGTGCTGTTATTAATCTTAACCGAAACAACGTCGTCTGCAGATAACCCAAGTAAGTTAAAACTTTAATAATATTTCTCACATAGTCTTACTGATTCAGGTCATTCAGGTTCACATAACTTGGGTGACCGATTATTTTTCTTTCCAAGTATGAAACATGGCAAAAAGTTCTGCATCAATTATACACCATAGAAGTCCTTCATTTAAAATTATAACTTTAGTCAATTTTTGTATGGTAGTGGATTGTTATAAAACCTTGCACAAAATAGATCTTTATATTTTTGTATTACTGATGTTATCTACATTACAACAATATTACAACTATTTCACCTCACAACCATATTTTTTCACAAGAACTCATCACCACACTGCCATTCCAATGTGTTACTTGTATTTATAGGTGACTGCAATCACCCATATAAAAACAAGCAACTCCTTAGGATACTTAACTTAAAGCAGATTACATTTATAAAAAGATGAACCCTTTATCTTTCGAGATTTCCACAGCTAAAGGAATAGACCCATTACGGACTTTCAAAAAAAGAGTCCAAAACACATTCAAACCACCTAGTGTAGTGATAGGAGCGTGACACTTAGAAAAATTTCGATCAAGATTTTTTTTAATGCTCCCCTTTTTATGATTCCATAGGGAACATTGGGGGGAGCGTCCTACGAAAAAACGTCACATGACCAAAAGCATTTGTATGGTCGCCACCGACACGTAGCGTCAAACAAAAAAAAATAAAATAAAAATATTTGAAATTTTTCAAAAATTTTGTCCTAATTTTTTTTTTTTATTTGAGTCTCATAGTGCCCTGCACTCATATACTCAATATGATCCACCTCCACCATAGTGCCCCCAAGGCTACACCACACCTCGACCGAGAGGTGTAGACTAAATAAGTAAAAAAATGACATGGTGGGATGTTCATTTCTTTCCCCTAGAAACTCATCTAAAACTAATTCATAGTTTGGTTAGAAGAAATGTTAATAACAAAATATTTTGTAATTATGTATTTAAAATATCTTTATTTGTGATTTGTCTATAATTTAGTGATAGTTTCATTGGAATTTAATCTGTTTTTTTATAGTAAAAAGTAAAAAATTAGGGCATGCACTACTTATGCACAATGTTAACATTATAATTTGAGACCAATGATGAGTTGAATTTTAATAAAAACACAGTCATATCAATTAAGAGACCTGTCAATGAAAATCTAATTATCATTTAAATATGTTGGTAACTAAGCAGGAAAAAGTTATGTTATAAGCAGAAAAAAAATTACTGTTCGAACCCATAAACCCATCATACTGTATATAGGCAATCGACTAGTGCTTACAAGTAATGCCCCAAGATCCCAGGCTTGCCAAACATAACTTATTTTCTAAAGGACAAAATGTGGGGAATAGAGTGGTGTTCTTATGTACTTTGAACGTATTATCTGCTAAGTTGGTTAGTCGGCCAATTTAGAGCTATCAGGTGAGAAAAATGAATAAAAATAGGACACTTATTTTCTAGACTAGAGGCTGTTTTTTTTATATCATACCTACAAATTGAGCCAGCAGCGTGGCGCACGCGATCTTAAAGCGTCTGGCAGAAGTTTTGTTATTTATTTTTACGAAGTACACAGGAATTCCCCACTTTATTCCGCACTTTTATTCTTTGTAAAATAAGTTTTGTCTGGCAAGCCTAGGTAACGTCGCGTTCCTTGCGAAAGAAGGAAGAAACGCAAACATGGCTATTGTCATACAATATTTCGTATAAGACTAACTGGCGTAAAATCATTGATCATTGTTGATGACTTCCTAACGAATCATGTCATTATCATTTGGTGAGAATTTAATACTTTTTACAAGAACATTTATTTACTTTAGTTTAATAAAAATTATAGAATAGTCCTTAAAAATAAAGATATATACAACAACGCTACGAATAATTCCTTGGGTATCTCCCATGGCGACTCAATCAAGGACTTTAATTAACTTCTCCAACTTCAAGTGGTGCTGAAATATTCAATGACGAATTAACGTACCCCGTAATTTGGTTATGCATACCGAGACACCCGTAATGTACCGTCGTGTTTTGTATATTTAATGTTATAGACCTACATTACAGGTGAATTAAAATAATATATTACTACCTAATTACTTATACATATTCTTCAATGAAAGTGTGTGTGCACGTGTGCATGGGCGCTAGGCTACCACCATAAGTTCATCTAAGACCTAAGTTTACGCATTGGTACAGTTACGCACGTAACTAATTTAGGTATAATAACACTAGGATACATTTTTTTATATACTTTTATCCCTCTTTACATAAAAGTGAAAACCGAATTAAATTCCATTGGGTAAGTAGTTTAGAAGTGGTTAGGGCAGAAATAGACAGGCGCGGACAGTGGCGGCGACTTGGCTGCACAATATTGTGTTTTTATACTTGCATAAAAATTTTAGTCGATCGACGGAGATATGTAAATATCTAAATCAGGCGTTGATTTCTTTTATTTTTAAATGATTCCTCGGAAACAGTACTTTTTTCTGGATGACATAGGGTACCTACCCTATGTCCTTTCCTGAATCCCTGACGTTTATGTAAATATTCATGATGATCGGTTGAGTAATTAAAGCGCGACAAATAAACAAACAAAATCACCTTCGCATTTATTACTATTAAAGAATTAAAATATATTATTGTTTTTTTAAAGCGCGACAAATAAACAAACAAAATCACATTCGCATTTATTAAATACATTGTTTTTTTTGACGTAAAATGAATATAGTAATCAAATATTACCCTTCTTCATTTAAATATAGTGTAGGAAGTTACTTACTGTTATTAAGTAGATGCTTACAATAATTAATAATACCTATTAACAAAAAGTTATTGACAGTGTAATTCATACCTCCAAAGTATGATAAAATGGTTAAGAATGACTGAAACATAAATGTAGGTATATACATATATTTTTTATCCCGCGGATTTCCGCGGTTACGAATACGGATATTCAGCACAAAAAATTAAAGGAAATACAATATTGACGTGAATATGTCTTTAAATTTGCTACCATAGTGGGAGGCAATTCAGAAAACTGATGATAACAAAATCGGGGGATACAGTGTGATGCTGTAGCTACATAATCTATCATCTACATTTAAAATTTAATTAAATCACTCGTTAGCTAAAGAATCAAAGATTTTTTTTGGTATATACTTACTTATCCATTTTTTGGTAATTATCCTTAATCCTACTATAGTCGGCAGCGCACTTGCAGCACCTGTGGCGTTGCTTGTTTTATAGGCGACGGTATCCACCTACCATCAATTATTCAAATTCGCGAGCAAAGGCTAGTATCATAGAATTCAATATAGTTTATGTATAAAATTTGTATTTAGTGGTAGGTTATCAAAAATATTTTCATTCTTGTCTTATTGTATCCAGTTGTATAGTTTATAATAAAAAATTCAAAGAACGTAACGTACTCGCTAAGAAAGTTCCTTTAAGTAAAGCGGGCGCGCTGGAGTGACGGTAAACATCGTCATAAAAGACTCCTGCTTCAGTACCTGTGGCTAAAAGAACTGTCGCGAACGTATGGGGTTATAAATTTTAAATCGCGTTGCAAGTCGAATAATTACGCCCAATGAGACTTTTGAAATGTTTAATTTGTGCATTCTTTCTTTCATGGCTTGCTAAATAGTTACAATAGTTTTTACCAAAATTCTTCTTTCAATTGAGACTTGACAACAATCAGGCGCCCGAATAGTAAATTTTCCACACCACGATCTTCGCTATGACATCAAAAGGCATAAAGGACAATAAGTTTTGTCACGTTACGTTTATTATATTTATATCTTATTTACATTTTAAACTATATGGTTGATAGTAAGACTGTCGTTGCACTGGTTGCTTTCGATAACTTAAAGTTCCATTGCGTAATTGACCTCAAGAGATAAAAAAAATGTTCCGTCCTGATAACACAAGGTGTTTGAAAGATTCAAAACAAATGGACCAAATTTAACCTCATATGACAAATAAAATTAAAATTTACTATCATTAGCTTCGTTAATAGTTAACATAAACCGTAATCTAAAATATAAGAGCCTTTCAAATTCGTACTTAATATGAATAGCGGAAACAATAATAATGTAACAGAAAATTCAAACGAATTTGACGAAAGATATTAACTCCCAATAAAAATAATTTAAGCTTTGTATAGTGTTACTTTACCTGATCATGATCGAAGTAAAGAAATTATCTAAAATATTATTACTATATTTTGCCCGCGACTTTGTCTGCGCCTCTTTTTTAAAGCGTTGAGTTTTTATGTTTAGATGATCTCGAGAAGAGCATATTTTTCTGGTCGAAGGTACCCTATGTCTTTTTTATGTACCCCTGACTGACAATGTTTAGGCAAAAAATTATGGTTATCTGTTGAGTAGTTAAGATATAAAAGCGTAACAAACCCTTTTGTAACCTTCCTCCTTTATCCATTATTGCAAACCGTATCATAATCCTTTGGGTGGTTTATAAACTATTAATGTCATCAAAATCTGTTCATTTATTTTTGCGTGAAGAGTAACAAACATTCAACACCAATCCTCACAAACTTTGACATTTAAGTATAATATTAGTCGGATGATTGAGTAAAAGTTGGTTATCTCCATAGAAGGGTAAAACTGTGATCGATGTACTCGTACAACGCATCGGTGGCCGATGTCGTAAGGTTTGTAATGTGTCAGATTCCGGAAGGAGAGATGACATTCAGGGTTACTGTAACCCCAGCGACCCTTCTTAATTATTCAACCGACCCGACCAAATCGTGATTGTGCAGATCCCTGCTGACACACGTGCTTAGATTTACCAATAAATCCACGCGGACTGTTGAAAGAATAAATATCGAATATTTAAAACGAAATGGTAAACATTAATTTTGGTTCATTCTGAATTTGGTCTCCTCTGATGCCTACCCCAATTCGTAACTGAGCGTGCGGGTATTTTCCACATTTTACGACAGCCGTTTCAAGCGAATGCCGCGAATGCGTACTCGTAATCGGCGATAAATTATAAACGCTTCTTATAACATTTAAGTTTCTCCCCGTATTTTCGCGTTTCAAGCCTGTTAAACCCTTCAAGAACACCTTACAAAACAACTTTATTTAATTAACTTCCATTCAGTTATTAATGGTATTTTAGGTATGGATTCTGTTTCACTTCAAAAGGGTATTTCTATAATCTAATTGGTCCAACATTGTATACACCAATGTCTAAAGGAAATCAATTTAATGTTACATTTTTATGTACGCGTTTATAATGTTTAAGATTTTTATGTCTGCGTGTTACGGAAGCCTTAGCCAACGGCTGGGATATCTCTAGATGTATTTGTTATGTCATTTGTATTTTGTATTTGAACACATTATATTTTCAAAGAATTTATGTTACTGTTACAAGGCGAACCGAATCCATTCTTAGCGGTTACTTCCGTTAAATACCTATAATAAGTTATAATTAAAAATTATAAACTAATCCTCAACTAACTCATTGAGCCCAAACACGCTATATCTGCTGAAAGTTATTAAGGAGTCGAGCATCCCATAAACCACTTGATGCTGCAGCATCAGGATAAAGTTACCATGTCATAGAAATATCACCGAAGTAAGAGTATACCTCACATCAATTGAACCTGTGGAAGTTAGTGAAATGCCTACGACCCTACGTCAACTAGGACATAGGCTGATAATGATCTTCAAACGCATGAACAGATCTCGATAACTAGTTATTTTGATAAAGCAGGATAGAGTATAATGTTATTCGGTGATTTATTTATTTACCTTTTATTGTTTTATTTAACTTTTATTTCATTTTTTGTCTAGTAAAACATTAGCTCTAAAAACCTAAGGATTAATTAATAAATATTATATTGATCACATATTAAAAAAAGAAATTTTGAAATGATTTATTGATTTTTAATTCATATACACTCGGCGTCAAAAATATCGCCCCTCCGCGAAAATCTGATTCAAGCTAATACAAACTTTATAAAAATTACTTTAAATTATTAATACTCGCGGCCAAGGGTCCCTGACTGCTCGCCGATACATTGCCGAGATCCTGGAAGAGCATGTGGGTTCACGTAAATGCATGACAACGCTCGCTCCCACACTAAATTAATTGTTCAAGGTTATCTGGAGGAGGTTGGGATCCCTGTTTTGCCCTGGCCAGCCAGGAGTCCTGACTTAAACCCAATTGAACACCTTTGGTACCAGCTGAAGCGACGGGTTCGGTCACAAGCTGCCCCCCTACCAACCTGCAAGACCTTCAGGATGCAGTCATTGAGGAATGGGGCAACATTGCACAAGAAAGCGATGTTAAGTTGGTGCGATCGATGAAGCAACGTTTGGAGGCAGTGATAAGGGCTAAGGGGGGTAACACTAGGTTTTAAGTTAATTTTAAGCATTTTTTGTAAATTTTTGTTATGCATTTATTGTTGTAGAGTTAAGTTTGAATAAACATTTCTCAACTGACCGTTATGTTTTTTCTTTAATTTCTGGACCCAATGAAGACTTTTTTTATTTATTTTTTATTTTTTAATTTTCCTAAAAAATAGATTTTATTACCTTTCAATTGATACCTTACAATCATACCCTTAAAGTCGGTTTAAACTATTTTCGCGGAGGGGCGATATTTTTGACGCCAAGTGTATCTTAGTTTATACGTTAATATATTAGTTATTATTACTATTATTTTATTTCATTTCATTAATATTTATAGTTGTTATTAGTCTACATTCTATTTAAGAGCTTTCTTTTCTCCACAGTGTGTACTTTATACATCTTTCAGGATACTTATTAATGTATGTATTGTGCCGAGAATGTTGATGAGATAGCGGGCAGCTGACACGGATAAAAGGATCGATTAAATTCTATTTTTACCGATGGCTTTATGGGCGGTACCTACTTGACGATCGGTCACCTGAAACTGAGACATGCAAACACAGGACATGCTTAATAATATACCTAAACGAGCATGTAGGTTGTTGTAGCACATGACTAAGTTACGGAGTAAAATCTGTGTCCTATATGTGTGCTGACACGATGTAATTTTTACGTTAATTGTTTTTTTTAGGTATTGAAAAATAAACAATTCGTAACTAAAGCAATAATTTATACAATCTTTATTATTCGTATTACTTATGTAATAGCGTAACTATATTTTTTTATATTTTTAGGTGATCCCTCAAGCTGAAAGGCGCCCTAATATCTTTTTCTGTATCCCTCACAACAATGTATGCAAAATTGCATGTCGATCAAGGCGTGAAAACGTAGCAAACAAACAAAGTCACTTTCCTTTTTATAATTTTGATTAGGATAATATCTAAATCTAATCGGATTTTAAAACACCTAAAATCCTTTTTAGTCCTTTTAAATCAGGTGGTATTTGCCACATTACCACTATTAGGTAATTATTAGCAGGGTTGGAAAAATCATGATTAAAAAAAAATCGAATGAAGCCATATTTTTTAAAAAGATCACAATTAATCACGATTTTTTTTTCATTTTACCATATAGTTTATCTATATTTTTGGGTAAAACGAAACGCGCACTTGGGTGTCAGAACTGTCAAAGAAAAGGAGAATCCTCGCGCTGTGTTTTGTAAACTTCACTTGCAATTGCGGTCTTTCATTCTTCCAAACGTAGTTCTAACAAGCATTCATTCGATCAGTTTTGTTTAATATTGTTATTGCTGTGTTGCGGCCGCAATAAGCTAAAATAAAATAAATATATATTTGTATGAAATAAAGTAAAATTAAACACAATTGATTAAATCATCACAATTTAAATTAAAATGATTTAATCGTGCCAACCCTGATTATTAGTAACTATTAGGTATTAGATACTATTAGGTGCCCACTATTAGGTAATTTGAGATTACAAAACCTACAAAATAACTAGAGTGGTGACGTAAGGTAGTACCTAGTGAGTTTCACAATTTGTTAGGTGCGTATATTTAGTACATAATTCAATAATGGAATATTAAAGATTATATCGGAGGCCGTTGGCCCAAAATTACGCGGCATGCGACCTACCATCTGGTCGGCTTCCACCAAGCGTGACTCTGTGAGTAGTAAAGTAGCAGCTATTTGTCGGTTTTAAAGGGATCGATCGTTTTTCAAGGAGCCCAATAGTATTTAATTGGACCATGTATTATTTTGTGACCTGTTTTTCCATACTTGCTGTATATTAAATTGTTTTAAAATGTAAATCACGAAATTATTCAATAGAACTACCACAGTTTAATTTTCATTATAAATTTGTTATTTACTACATTTTTACTGATACAAGTAATTAGAATATTAATCAAACAGCGTTAAAATTCTACTTTCAATGACACTGTTCGAAAAAAACGTCCCGTAGATCATATTGAAGGTCTTATAATATAGGTTTTAGAAATCAATTCATGATGCCACAAAAAAAGATTCTTTATTCCCACAAAAAATGAGAAGTTCTAAACTAACAATACAATAGATGAGAGACTCGGGTTATGTTTGTTTAAATTACACCCTTAAAAAGCAGCACGTAGGTACTCGTAGTTTCAGTATTGATGCAATGTTTAATAGCATTCTTAAGACGTGCTTAATCTCAATCTAACAAAAATGGTTATCTCACTTGTTTACAATTTTCTCCCAAAGCAGAAGTGTTGTTTATGAGATCTTCGCGCTCTGCCAAAGTTAAACTGAATCACCAATTATTTTTGATTTGATTATTATTGAATTATAAGTTGAAATTATAAGTTTATTTATATTGATAGATAAACTTAGTTAATATAGGTATGATGCGAAGGAGAGAAGACCTTGTCTGGTGACGAGCCTTGGGAAGACACAGGCTGATGATGATGACCACTGAAGTATGAAATAAAAATTCATAAAACATTCTTTTTTTACATTTTATTTATATAAAGGATAGTCTTGCAGGTGGTTACTGTCGCCAGACGAGCTGCCCAATGACTGTGAAACGCAATGTCCCCTATTACTACAAAAAATTACACATATGAAATAAACTAAAAACTATTGCTTTTGAAGCATTATACCACGGCCAATATCCGAAACTATGAATTGCGTATGCTACTCGTATGTGGAAGCCATACAACATAAAAGGCAGTATGTGAAACCCGTTAATTCTAAATGCTTGATATCTCTATCTGTATATAGTTATATAAAATGTTTACCTTTTATGTAACTGCTACAATTAATAACAATTTGGCCAATCACATGAAAGTTGGTATTTTTTTATGAAGTTTTTTTATTGTTAAATTCAAGGCGGGCTAAGCCGCCGCCACAGCCCATTTCATAGGCATTCATAGCTGGATAATTTTATTTTTCTGTTTAACGTTCCAATTTATAGAATTTATAGAGTGGTTTAGAAGAAGTAAGCGGAGTAACATACAGAGGCGGACAGCTACTTAATTTTTTAATATATTATATAATATTAGATGTAGTAGAACATGATATGCAATAGGTACAATGTATTTTTTACGTAATTAAAAAAGTGCAAGTATCAGTTAATATAGTAACTGAAATCGTTGATACGTTTACATTAGTGGTTTCAAAGGCACATCGGCCTCAACTCTATATAGGTATAAAGTAGAGTTCATGTAACTTTATTATTTTGTCGAGACCGGTTGTGGTGTGCGGTCATGCTGCCGATGCCGGGGCGTCGTCGGTCGGTTCCCCTCACAATATTTCTGCGGCCACAGTTTATACAATATCCTTACATATTATAAAACAAAGTCCTCCGCCGCGTCTGTCTGTCTATGTGTCTGTTCGCAATAAACTCAAAAACTACTGCACCGATTTTCATGCAGTTTTCACCAATGGATAGAGTGGTTCTCGAGGAAGGTTTTAGTATATAATTTTCACGCGGGCGAAGTCACGACCACCACCAGTAATATTATAAAACAAAGTTCTCCGCCGCGTCGGTCTATCAATCTGTCTGTTCGCGGTAAACTCAAAAACTACTGCACCGATTTTCATGCTGTTATCACCAATGGATAGAGTGGTTCTCGAGGAAGGTTTTTAGTATATAATTTTCACGCGGGCGAAGTCGCGGGCACCAGCTAGTACAATATATAGTGCAAGCAAGCACAATTTGAACTGACCTTATTAACAACGAATTGTTTAACTGTTGCCTCACCATCGGATAGCAAGCAGATCAGATTGCCCGACGAGTTATTGTTTTGTTTTATTCAGCGAACTGTTCCAACAAAATTGTTTGAGTTTTAATTGCATACCTACTTTGTTTTCCTTGTTTTTAATACTGTAGTCGTTATCAATTCCAATAGTATAGGGGAATTTATCCTTAAATAACATAAATTTAAGACGCATTCCGTGTGTCTTTGTCTGTATATCCGCTAATTTCTAAACCATGCATCGGAATTTGATAAAGTTTTTACTAATGGAAAGAGGGATAAACGAGGAAGGTTTGTGTATATAAAAAAAGCATCTCGGGCGAAGCCGGTAACGGGTCGCTAGTTTTGTATAATCTGTATCTAATCTAATAATTGTTCTGTGTCATTTTACGTATAAATATTCTAATCTACAAATAATAGTATCAGAGAAATCAGAGAATACTACTTCCTCGTAAAATGTTCCACCAAAATACCACACGCTGTCTACGTGGAAATTATCAGAGGTCCTTTACATCACAATGAACGCCGTGAATTCGGTCCACAATATAATTTGGTCGTCTCAGTAAAGCTATGAGACTTGGATTCACTTTTAATGAGACACCCAACCCTCCTAATTTCCGAATGTTTGTTCAAGCTTCCAGAAAATGTTTAAATATAAATTTTTCTTTTTTTTTAAATGTGCACTTTCTTAACAGTAATTCTTTATTTGAAGCTAATTACGAATGATTGTTTGGGTCTTATTTCATTTAATTTAAATTATTAGTTACACGTACCTCGGCTATAAAGAGCATACGAATACATTAATTAATACCTAAGGTTTAAACCACTATAATCCATGATTGAGTCCGAAGACTGTTTTGACGATATTATAAAACAAGTAATTTATATCCTATTTATAAGAACTCTAAAAATCCGGAGGAAACTCTAAAAAACTGTAGCTAGATAATCAACAGGTACAAACAGATAGCGACATTGTTTTGTATCTTTTGCAGTGATACCTTTTTATGCGTTAATAGTTTGTGTCATTAGCATCAGATGTTAATTCATCTCAGTTACACAATAAAATGTAATTGTTCAGAGGCGCATATTTGAAAGGCTTCTTAAAAAGATAAAACCCTCGGAGACGAAAGGCTTCTTCCATAACATAATACAAAGAGGGCGTATTGCGACGGAGCTCATGTTACCATCGCCAAAGTGAACAGCGCGCCGGCTATAGCGACAATAGAAATCGAGCTTACAAGTTTATTACTATACATTAAAATTTTAGTTTACACTAAGGACACAAATACAGGAGTGGGTATATTGTATGTCGTATCAGAATATATATCAGGATATATACTACATAATTATATTACGATAGCAATATGAAGAGAAATGAGCAGTACTTAGTTCACCACGCCAGTCTTCTGCGGATTGGCAAGACTAAGATTGGGTCTCTACGAAGATTGCTAAGTCTATCAATACATGGAGGTTTCGTTATGATGTTTTCCCTCACCGAAATATAAATGAAACCGAGATTCAAATATGCAGGCCTGACCGGATTACGAATCTGCGTCTGTCCTGCCAGCAATTAAGTGTTGGACGTACGTTCTGAGTTATAGTTATAGTAATTATGACCTCATACTTTACTCTGTCAGTCAGTTTATAGCATACGTTCCATACTCTCATATGTTAAAAGAAATGTCCTTTACGCTGTAAAACTAGTTTTAAAGCTACGAGGTATAATGGATAATCAGTCTGTTAGATTTTGTTATAAATACAGGCCTTATTCCGCTCTGCAACAAATCCATTGTTCTCCGAAACTCATTGCTCTAGGCGTTTAAATTAGCGCCAGAACCACTCTGGCTAAGAGACAACCTTGATCAAGGCTTATTAACTAAACGTACAACTTAATGGTGTTAGGTCACTACCATCGATTGACGTGACTCGAGTGTGAGTCACGTAACGGAAACGCTTCTCCAAGAATGAATGCCTGCGCTTGCTGCATTCCAAATGTATACTTTCAAATATTTGCCTTTTAACATTATTATATTGAACACAAGTTTTAAATGAATCTTTGAAATGTATTAATCAAAGAACATCTGCATCAGAATTTGGACGTACAAAATATAATCTCGGTTTAACGATTGTTTCTGTACTCCAGGCAAACTTTGGTATTAAAACTTTTTAACATACCTACTCCAAATGACTGTTTTTGTTATAATCCTTGGAATATTTGTATGCCTGGTTTCTTGGTTTTATTATAAAATTATTAGAATATTTTTAAGTCGGAGGACCCAGCTGCAACCTGCTAGATGATGTCGTATAATAATGCGCTATATTTACGATCTTACCAACGGGCTTCATCTGAGAGCAGGTATAGTGCAGAGTTGGTTTTAGTTTTATCTTTGAGTATATATTGTTAGCAACCTGCTGCCAACCTCCATAGATATAAAATTTAATCTCTTTGGATTTTAAGCAATAGTTTTCGATCAAATACAAGCGTAAACATGTCCTATACTCCGTTTTTTCTTAATACTAATATTATAAATGAGAAATTGTTTATTTGTTTGTTTACGCTTTCACGCCTTAACTACACAACCGATCGTCGTGAAAATTTGAACACATTTTATCAGAGATACAAGAAAGGACATAGGATACCTTTCAACCCTTAAAAATACTGTCCGCAAGGGAAGCGAAAGCGAAGTCACGCGCAAAAGCTAGTTTGTCTACTGTTAGCGACTTAATATTTAGCTCATCTTAAATCCAAATAGATAAATAAAAATATATCTATTCGACAACAGCCTATAAAATTCTGAATAATTCTGCTTGATTTAAGTGTTTAAGTCAGATTAATTTGAACAATTAATGATTTTATTTAACTCTAGAATTAAATACGTTTTTTCAAATAATATTATTCAGTCATTCTCGGTCATTGAATAAAGCTACTAATTCGATTATAAAATCGAGTTAGTGGCTTCTGAATACAGAAATAAAGCCCTGGTCATGGTAAAGCTAATAATCGATAAATTGATTTGTGATAACATTTTTGACAATTTCAGTGTATTACAAGGACTTTTTAACAGAAATAGGATACTCGTTTGTCCGCCCATCAGCTCTTTAAAAAACGCTGTTGCAGTGAGGAATATTTACTACTCTTTTGAAAAACGGAGTGCGCTGTAGGCTATTCTTTTCATAACTCCAGAAATATTCATCGCCTATTAAAGCCCGCACGAGTCTAGGATTTATGTTAACAAACAATAAACTACATATGGCTATCTGTCTTTACATATTATATTAATTGCTAGTATAAGTCCGCGACTTCGTCCGCGTCCGATCGCTACCAAACTTCACAGGAACACTCGCTGGACTAATCTAAAGATTGTCTGAAAGTTTCATCAAAATCGGTTCAGCGGTTTTGGAGTCTATAGGGGACATTCTCGTACATACACACATTGCCTTTTATAATAAGATTTTTCTTCCAAACTTATTCTTAAATTATTGAAATTTTCGTAGGCATTTTATTTTAAATAAAATAGCCTTAACTCGCTTTAATGTACCTTTTTATAAGTGAAAGTATTTTAAAATCAATTTAGTAGTTTTGAGTTTATCCATACAAACATTTCCTTTTAAATTTTAGTTTTAATTTAATAAATTCAATAAAAGGTACACAGCTTCTTTAAGATAGGTACTCTGTTTGTGAAAGTCTGCTTATGAAACTTTCTCGTTCGATTGCGGTTATTGTATGTTTGTAAATTTTTTTGGTAGATGTCTAATTAGAGTAATGCCTCAAGCATTTCACAGTGTTAATGATACATTCGTGTAGGTAATACGCACTACGAATAATAAAAAACAAGTCTACGTATGTTAATATTAGCTAGTTTTGCATCATTATACGAGTAGATTACCTATGTAAACCGTCTTCACACTTATCTCTCTTATCAATGTTTTATAAAACTCAATGTGACATGACATCATTAAAGTACTAACACTCGTAAGCCGTGAGTTAGGTAAGGTAGGTCTGTACCTACCTTGAACCAATTAACACGTTTGTCCCTTATCTGACTTGTTATATTATAGTTTTTTATATATTTTATATATAGCTATTAAAAAATCAAAGCATCTCTCTTTTTATTACAAAAATGTTTAACAATATTGAATCTGCTGTTCAAGTAATCTTAGAAAAATGTACACTCATAGACTCCAGGAACTGCGACCAAATACATAAATGCTATATTTAACAGTTAACTATACTTCTTTTTAAAATTTAAAGCGGCCGAAAAGCGGAAAATCTACAAATACATAGGCTACATATTCATTCCATTCGGTGTCGAATCTCTGGGTCGTGGGGTCCTTAACATCTTATCAAAACGTTTGGTCGACATAACCGGCTAAAGCTGGCTATTACCTCGGTCAACAGATTAGTATTGCATACAACGAGGTAATGCAGCCAGCATGCTTGGGACTCTTCCAAAGGGACCGATGCTTTATATTATATAATGTGTAAATATATATAACTATTAGGATTAGATTTTATTTTAAATAAGCTTATTTTTAGTATATTAAATAGAACATATTTAACTTAAACTGATTGTGTTTAAGTTTAAGTACATATTGTTTTGATTTTATTTACTGGTAAAAATGTCTGTATTAAAAAAAATGAAAATAAAAGTAAACTATGACCTCAACTGATAAATATCTTAATATCAGAATACCCCCCCCCCCCCCCCCCGTCAATAACACCCGCAACTGTAATTTAACAAATTTTTTATTCAAACGTAAAGGTCAAAGTCTCAATTAAAGTCATTGGCGTAAGTAATCCCCTTAAAGCCCGTCAGAAACATGTAAATGAAAAATAAAAGTTAACAAAACAAAACTGTAAAGCAAAAAACAATCCTTTATAAATGCAATAGTTTGTATGGATGTTCATCACTCAATAACACAAAAACGGCTGAACGGATTTGGATGAAATTTGGCACATAGATAGTTCATTACCTGGATTAATATATCCTGAAAAATGTTAGATTCCCGAGGAATCGTCTAAAAATAAAATAAAAATTGGCGCCACCGTCGTCACAACCATAAAGATGTCAGATATTTTCACATGTGTTGAGTATTATTTATTCGTAGCAGGTGTTTTTCATTATTTTCATTTTTCATTTTTCAATGCGCACGAAGTCGTGGGCACCAACTAATTATTTATATATATATAAAATTTCGTTGTTGTATAATATTAAAATACAGTTCATAAGTTTCTAGGTAGGAGGTACCTATCAAAACTGTATCCGATCGTACCTGTAATAATCGGTATTTTTTTTGAAAAGCAATATAATTTTTATAATTATGGCGACCGACTGGTATATCCGCTTTCGTATCTCTAACACGTGCAGACCCGAAACTGGGCCAGTTTCTGCAGTCAATCGACACCGCGCTGTTCAAAATAAATAAATTTCATGTTTCTCTTTGAACACCCATTCTATTTACTACTAAACCCGTGACTTCCTTAATTTACTTATTTATTGATAGAAGATCAACAGAATCCCGTTCACTATATCTTTTGTTATGAAACATGCACTCGAAATTATTAAGGCCGGCTCACACTGTAAAGTATAAATTTTTGAAGCGAAAACTTGATTAGACTTGGGCAGTTGTTTGTATGGAGGATTTGATTAGCGGTAAAACATTAAATTCGAACCGACATGCTCGGTGAGCGTCTCGCTCAGATAGAAATCTTGTATGAAAAGGGTAAGGATTTTGAGGAACGAAACGATAGCGCGTTATAACCTGTCCTCGCAGCTAATCTGTTAGCTAACTTTAAATAGATAGTTTTTTTTTGTGAAGCTAAGTTTTCAATTCTGACATGCAGTACAACCGACTGATATGTTTTTTCGTAGTATTTTGTACCTTAAATGCTTTTAATATAATTCAAATTTCATTGTATTATGTTACTGCTGAATGCCGCAGCACGTTGTTTGTTGCCGTAGAAATAATACATACATAGAAATTTGAATTCTATTTAAAGCACTTAAGGTACAAAATACTTTGAAGAAATTCAAATACTTTACCATAGTGTCCTCCAATGTGCGCCGCCCCTTGACGTCCCTAACTAAAATGCTAAAACGATATACCTCATTATGAATCACGAGCCGAATGTCCCAGATATTTTTCTCTAGAGAACGAAACACAATACTAAAAGTAATTTATATTGCTTCCATGCACATCTAACATACTATTCCCCATACGATCCCCTTGTATCCATAGCCAAAGGATTTACCTTGGCTAGATTTATAGGTGCCGAACGTTTAACTACCCCGCAGGGTCAATATAATGGAAAAGGGTTCAATTTGTAAAGGCTTATAGATTCAAAACTCTATCTGTTATAATCAACTTCTATAAGACAGTCTTAGGCATCTTGAGACGTTATTTATTTTCACTATGCAATAGGTCGAAATGTATAACTATTTTGTTTTATATAGTTTTTTTACTTAAAACACATATGATTATTACGAAAGTGTATGTGGATGAATGGATGTTGGTACACTTTTACGCAAAAACTACTAGACGAATTTTGATGAAACTGGGTGAAACTTTACAGTAAACCTAATTATGCGAAAGTAAGTTTGTTTGTCAAGCTTTAAGTATTCAAACGATCATTGTGAAATTTTTATTACACTCTGTCAGTGTGCCTTTTATCCAGAAAAAAAGTTATGTTCCCGAGTGACACGGGGAAGTCGCGGGCAGAAGCTATTAACATATAATTTGTAAGACATAATATAAAATTTCATATGACTAGTACAATGAAATGTTTAATCAGGTAATCAGTTCAAAGACTGGGCATTTGAAACTATTTAACGATAAAGTATAAAAATAGGTATAAATAAAATACAATATTGAAAATGATAATATAAAATGCAGAGAAACAACACAGCTATATTTGTAAAGAAAGAATGCTAACGAACTAAATCGTCTATCTATTGTTTTGAAAGTTCTCATGAACAATCTTTTGTCTACGCTCAACCGGCGGCGTTCGTCTGGGAACCACTGCTAAATGAAGCTCTAGAACAAGTATTATAAATACTCATTCAATGAATTTCGGCTGCATCTGCAAAATTAAAAGGGATATTTTTATTGGTACAAAATTTCATTTTCAATTCTTCGCTGAATTAATAAGAACCATGTAGTTAGCATTTTTCGCATAAATACAGAAGTATTAGGGAAACAAAGAATTTAATTAAATTCTTACCTATATTTTTTTTAATTTATTTTACTTATTTTCTTAATAATAAATAGAATAAGGATGGAGCCCTAATAAGTTAAGTTAAAATTGTGCGACACATTTAAATAGTATGTTTTTATCTATAACTAGCTGTCTCGATCCCGACTTCGCCCGGGGTGCATTTTTTTCCCTGTAAAAACCTTCCCTGATTATCCCTCTATCCATTCGTGAAAACCGCATGAAAATCGGTGCAATAGTTTTTGAGTTTACCGCGAATAGACAGACAGACGCGGCGGATAACTTTGTTCTAAAATATGTGAGGATAATACGGCATAACAAATAAATTATATCTAGTAACAATGTAATTGTAAGTAAGGCGAATACTGGTTCCGGGCACTAATTACTATCGTGCCAAGTTATTACTGTACTTCCACCACCCTCTGGAATGTAGTAATACGACCTCACGATATTGTCGGATATCGTGCATATTACTACTTAAAGGATAAAGATTTTCGCTTTTATTGCGCCTGTCTTTTCATCTTAAAGATTTTTCATTTTTTTATTGAGCGAATCACTGCACTTACAATTAGTCCTTAACAATTTCTTAACAATTAACTTCCTTAACAAATTAGTATACACTTTTGTATTGTTAGGGAATGAGCTCGAGTTTTGTCCTATTATGTTAAATCTAAAAGAAAAATAAATATTATAAGCGTAATTTTGCATAATTGTATTCAAAATGTGCTTAATTAAATGCATAATGCCTACATTGTTACTGGACATTTTTAACAAATCAGTATTCATTCATAATAATATTTACCAATCCCGTCATCATAATCTATATTTCTTCCTGCAGCTACCTGTTTTTATAAAATATTTTTTTACTTCTCATAAGACCCGGGGTTGACTATTAATTAACTACTGGATGCTATACAAGGCATACTAATGTAAGCGATATCTAATTTATTTCACAACAAGTCATTCGAACCGACCGCAACCTCCATTCCGAAAGAAAGATAAAATCGGTCAACGAGTACCACGGTCCACGCCTCCTTAATATTACAGTGGCTGGTTCGGCTCGAATCGAACGCCATGTCCTCCCTTCTTTGCAATTGATGATACTTTTTACGATCAGGAATAAAAGCAAACATTGTAGTAATTAAGTTGCTATTATTTTATCAAACTCTATAAATTAGATCGTAAATGCTATACAGATAAATAATTAGATGCTGGCATGAAGAAACGTATGCATACACGCCCATGGTTCACATTCTTTTTAGGAATTTGACTGTATAATTCCCTATTATAGAAAAGTAAAAAAAAAACATACAATAGTGTGTTTGTTAAAACACATTGTTATTAATAGAGTCTATTAAAGTAAAGTTCCGATTAAAAACGTGAGTAATTTATCCAAGAAACTCGGTTGCAAATTTAAGCCTTTCCAATAAACCAAGTGTACGGACTTAACGTAGAGGTTGATTTGATGAAGAGTAATTAAGACATGTGATTGTGTCTACCTCGAAATTCGCAGTGAATAAGCAACAGTATTTGAAGTCTCTGTACCTACTATATTAAACTACAAGTGAATAGCGTTTAAAGTTAGATGATTGGGCACAACAAGAACTAACTAAGTTGTAATATTTTTGAAACAAGAAATTGTTTAAAAAATATTACGTAGTAGACTAATACTCGTCCACTAAATTATGCTGTTTAACTTAAATCGTATGGTTATATATATAGGATAGTCGAGAGCATATTAACGCCATATTCAGTCAAGCGGAATAATTACAAAGGCAGGAAGGTCGGGGGACTACAAAACTTATTGACCCAAACATGACTTAAAAGTATTGGGCACTTGTTGAGCAATCAATTTACATCAAAGATGCTGTTTTGTGTTCTTTTTATTATGTTTTAAACAGCTTTAAATGGTAGCGGTATAAGGTCACGAGGATAATTTAACTGAAAATTCAAATTAACTGTTTCATTTAAGAATTCTACTGTCAACGAACTCTTTTAATAAGCGTTGTAATGGTCGATACGTGTTTAACCTACTTATTTCTTCATTACATATTGTATTTTTTAAATTTTTCAGTTCAAATGCAACCACCACGGTTTAGTATGCAGCCGTCATCATCAAATAGTATAGTAAGAGAAGGCACTACAAAGATATTACAGTGCTCGGCTATAGGTAAGACTAAGGGTCTTAACAAAATAAAAAAGTGGTACCTACTTCATAGTATTGATAATTTATTACAAACAAATCAATTGTTTTGTTTCCAGGCATACCACAACCAATGTATAGATGGTTAAAAAACGGAACTCCCTTAGGCGAATATTCTTCGGAATTATTTTATAAAATTCACAATACGCAACGACAAGACGCCGGAGCGTATCAGTGTATAGCTAAAAACGACGTCGGCGCACTATTTAGTGAGAAGAATAATATAGTCGTCGCTTGTAAGTACTTTTCTTAAATCGACTTTGTCTAATTGCATTATAGACAATGTTTCTCGCGAGTTCTATTTACTAGATAATCAGTATTGACATACACTCGGCGTCAAAAATATCGCCCCTCCGCGAAAATCTGATTCAAGCTAATATAAACTATATAAAAATTACTTTACATTATTAATACTGATATCAAATGAAAGCACGTTTAATAAACTTTCAATTAACGTTGGTTAATTTAAATAAAAAGTCACGAGGTTTCCAGGTCTGAGCGTTAAAAAAAATGTGTCAAAACTCGCGGTTGAAGGGTCGCTAGTTGTTCTTGTTCCCTTCGCACTATTGCAAGCAGGTGTTCGTGAGTGTGATGTCGCTCGGCAACTGAATTTAAGCCGTTATGCTGTCCGCTGAGTATTCCAGCGGTTCCAAGAGACTGGGGGCTACATCAGAAGACATGGAGCTGGTCGGCGACGCTGCACATGCGAAAGAGACGATCGCTTCATTGTGACGTCTTCACTACGCAATCGTTTCTCCAGTGCTGTTCAGGTGCAACAACGCCTCAGGGAAGCTCGGACCACCGCAGTTAGCGTCTCTACGGTTAGAAGAAGACTACGAGAGAAGAATATCGTGGCTCACAGGGCTGCTAGGGGCCCCATGTTGACCACACAGCATTGCAGAGACCACTTGCAATTCGCCCGTGACCACGTCGATTGGACGTTTGAGCAATGGAGGCAGGTTCTCTTCACCGATGAGACCTGAGTGTATTTATTGCAACGACAGACGTGCCAGAGTGTACAGAAGGTCGGGAGAACGATTTTATTGAGCATGCATCGAAGAGACAGTGGGCTACAGAGGCGGCTCATGAATGTTCTGGGGCGGCATTAGCATGGACGGCAAAACCGACCTTGTCTGCGTCTACAGGACTGGAGGAACTCGCGGCCAAGGGTCTCTGACTGCTGTGGTTCCTTATGCGGGATACGTCGGCCCTGGGTTCAATTACAATTGATCGAATAAGGTTTAAAGTCGATTAAAACTATTTTTCGCGGAGGGGCGATATTTTTGACGCCGAGTGTATTATATATATATTTTCTTTTTGCGTCTTTTGCATTCTACTACATATATATGGACATTGTCTAAGAGCCCTATTCTCTTAGCTAAGTTATTATGTTAGATTTTGACTCAAAAATATGCTTCTATTAGACCATTAAGGCAACCTGAATGGTTTGTAATCCACGGTTCGTGAGTAAAGGACGCTAGAGTCCATTCACCCGTGCTCACCTTGTCCTTTACCTTATTTCCTCCTTACACTTTTTTTTTTCGTCTTTTTCCTGCTTTTCAATCACACGTTGAAGCAATAGAAATTGAAACCTGTCCAAGTAAGTACCGGTTAGTATTTAATTTTGAATAATATATTTGCACATTTTACAGACATGGGAGTTTTCGAAAATGTAAAGGAACCAGTGATTACAGTTGAATCTGGTTCTGCAGCCATTCTAGAGTTCCCCAAAATAGAATCAGAGCCTCCACCGTCTGTGATATGGCAAGACGAAAATGGGGGGTTACGTTACGATCAAAAATATGCTATTACGGACACACATCAGCTGGTGATTTTGTCTGCTTCCGAGGAAGATGAAATAGCGTACAGGTTAGTCATTTCATTAATATATTTTTTGTTGTACCTTTTATTTCATTAAGCATTTTTAATTCGCTTTAAATAACATAAACTTGATTACAGAGTTCGAGCAATAAACACACAGTTGGGCAAAGTAGAAAACAGTCCCTACATTCAACTTAAAGTGTACGGTGACGACGACAAAGAAATCCCACCGAAAATTATAATCAAACCTCACGATACTAAAATAACGAAAGGTCAGGAGTACACAAATCTGTACTGCATTGCAAATGCGAGGCCTTTGCACGAGTTGGAAACGTTGTGGTTCAAAGACGGAATAATTATTGATTTGGCTGGTGTAACTTATGATTTAAACGACCAGTGGAATAGAACATTGAGTTTAATATCAGCGAATTTGACGCACACCGGACAATATACGTGTCAGGCTAGACTCAAAACGGGCGGTTTTGCCACAGTGACTGCATCGGCGACTGTTACAGTCTTTGAGAAACCAACTTTCGTTTCCAGTTTAAAGTCCGAAACGTTCGGGGAGTTTGGGAGTGTTGTTGTTCTCGAATGTAATGTACAAGGCATGCCTTTGCCCAGCATTACTTGGTACAAGGACGCACGCAAGATTGCTAGCGTCGGTGCGGACGCCGAGGAACTCGATAATTCTGATGTCGATGACGGCGGCGGTCGATATAGAGTGGAGGTTGATCGTTCCTTAATAATAAGTGAGCTTAAAATGGAAGACATGGGAATATTCCAGTGTATAGCTAACAATGAAGCCGGTGAAGCTTCATCTTACACCTGGTTAAAGATTAAAAGTAAGTTAACTTAGAATTAAAGATCTCTAAATGTGTATATTAATATAGCACCAATGTTACGTAGCTCTGTTTGGTGTTAAACAATAACGCTTGTCGTACAGCTACGGAAAATAGGCGCATTCCACGCAGTCATATGAAGTTAATAAGAATGAGGACTACTGATAAAAAGGCTAAAACATTCAAATTCGATACTGGCAGTAAGAACATTTTTGTAGTCATTGCGCACAAGTCTTCAGTAGGTTAAGAAATTTGTGTTAAAGCACTGACAATGAGTGTGTTCGCAAAAGAAGGCTTTATCGTTTCATTTGTTTTTGGTTATGGATGATATTTATTTAGATTTCAGCACTTCAGACTTACTTAGAAATTGAAGAGAATATACCTCGTTTTTTGTGTTTATATGTACAGCGTGTATACCGTTGTTTTGTGCGTAGTTTCCTTTTATAATATTTTTTAATTAAATATTGCATTATTTATAATTTCGTTACGCTATTACTAATTTTACTTGTAATTCTATCATTTTTCTTACTCTGCATGAAAATGATATAAGAAAAACTAGTTACATAGTCATCATATTTGTACATTATACTAGTTGCTACGTATAGTATTTGCATGATTTTTTTTGCAATCTATTTAAGGCGATACCTCTAAAAAGTAACAGAAAAAAAGCTTTTATTCAATTTTTAAAACGGAACATATGTTTGGAGTAAAATGTAAAAAATGTGTAATCGAAAATATTTCCGGTGAAACTTTGTCATGATCCAGTATTCAACTCGATGATTTTCACTCGATATACAAATCACAATCACAATCAAAAAGTAATGAATACTTTTTGATATAATAAACGCCTTTTTTGGCTAGCATATATTGTGGCAGCAGTAGGAAACGCTTACCAATTGTGAATTTTTGGAGGTATCCCCTTTAAAAAAGTCGAATATTCTGTGTGATACTAACATAGAGTGATAGCGAAGTGGCTAGTGTAGAGCGTGTGTTAACTTACCCGTGTGGCTTGTAGCGACTCCGCCACTTATGCAGACTCCGCCGGCTAATCTCACCGTGCTGGACGGCAAGGACGCTACAGTCACGTGTCGGGCCATGGGCGCGCCCACACCAAACGTCACCTGGTACTTCAACGGTAACTAACTTTCTTCTAACGCTGGACCAAGCATTTCTGGACGCCGAACACCCATATTTCACTTATTGCCAAAGTCAGTAACAAAGCCATACTTGATGACTCAGAATACTAAAAGTGTAACATTGTTCACTAGAGTAGGAAATAAAAGTCTTTTTACAAAAAATATATCCGATTTTAAGTTCAATTTAGGTATTGTTTCCTAACAAAATTGTGGAATTGCTCACTTATTTAGTGAACATACTGCTAATCTGCTAATGCAACAAATTGAGAAGGCAACCTTGAAGAAGCAATTTTTAGTAATGAAAATTAATACGTAATACATAACTTAATTTACACAAAACAATAGTTCAAGCTTAAATTTCATTTAAGTAGTAGGTATATCGCGGAGGATATAAATTTTACCAACCAATCTATGAAAACGCACAACTTTGGGTTGAGGATTGTGATTGATCACATAACAAAGAGTAACAAGTATCATTGATCATTTAAAATATTTAAGGTTCACGAATACTCGGTCCTAGTTTATGGCAAACACTGTAACATACAAGTATAATTTTCTTGAAATGCAACTCGAATGTAGACTCCGCGTTTGAGTGAAGGTTTAAATTAAAAATTAGATTTATTGTCTAGTTATAAGTAATATAAAATTAAATGTTTTTTGTGGTTTACTCCTTTCATATGCCTGTGGTATGAAAATTATGGGAGTAAAATCAAAATTGTCACACGGTATACGTTACGTTTATTTTTGAATATTTTAGAATATCTGAAGTTTCAGCGCCATCTACACAATATTTTTTTAAAAAAAGAACAATGTGGCGTGATTCTTTCAGCGTGATCGAATTGTGAAAATTTAATCGTTTTTTTACAATCGTTCGTAATTTGTAAACTCCAGTCGTGCGTCGGAGCTGACACACACACATTTTTTAATTTTTTATTTCTATATATATACACGATATAAATCATTATTTGAGAAATTGTACATAAAAAATATAAGGTAACTGATCCATTACTTTCCCATCTGTGAAATCCGAATCATTTGTCTCTTCAGTAACATCTTTTTTAAAAACTTGCCAAGAAACAATTATATAATATAGAAAAGTGTTTTCGATCACCCTTAATTGTGCTTACAAAATAACCACTGCACTGCCACCCCTCAATGTGACCGAGTATCGAATGTTTATTGTAAATAATAATTAAATATTACAGATTCCCTGATAATAAACCTATCAGGTAGGTTGCAAGCCCTAGAAGAGGGCGATCTCCTTATCACAGGCACGACCACAGCCGACAGTGGAAAATACACATGTGTGAGGTCTAACGACGCCGGAAACGTATCCGGAGAGGCTTTCCTTACAGTTCTTGGTAAGCAGTGTTTCGAGAAGTGTTATGATTTCATTATTGTTGTGTAAAAAAATTATTACCAAAAATTCGAAACGTGTACTTATTATTTTTTAGTGAGGACTCAAATTATTGCACCACCAGTGGATACCAAAGTACTGCTGGGACACACTGCAACATTACAATGCAAAGTTTCCAGTGATCCTAACGTCAAGTACAACATCGACTGGTTTCATAATAACCAGTAAGTTTTCGGTTTTCTAACAGATTTTTAGTTGCATGAAAATAGCAATAACACTAGAATTTTTAATTTTTAATTCGCCAGAGTCGGATGTATCCGACTATTATTTTTGTGTCCATTTCGACACTTGTCTTTGTCGTATATATTCGCCCGTATATAAACGACAAAGTCCTCTACTTGTATAATGTTTATTTTTAAAGCATTGCGTTGGATTCTCTTATAAATATATTTACGAGTCAAGCGCTAGGAGCACGACAACTCCTACAAAACCTAGCGGTTAATGGGTTAATATGAATTGTCAAAACACAGGCATATAAGTGATACTAAGAATTGTTGCTGTTGCTGGCACCTGCCATATTGATCCGTCTATTACATAATACGTTAATAATTAATATTCCTATTACTTATATCTCATATATATATTACTCTGGCGTAATATTTTCCATCTTTAATAAAGAAATTATCGATTGCTTTGTAGGCCAATGACTGCTGGGTCCCGAGTGTTGGTGTCGGCAGAGGGCGCTCTTCAGGTGCAGGCGGTGCGTGCGAGTGACGCGGGCGAGTACGCTTGCATGGTGACGTCACCGGGCGGCAACCATACTCGCCACGCAACACTCTCGGTCATAGAGCTGCCGTTCGCACCGACCAACGTCCGTGCCGTCAAATTGGATGCCGCTTCGCAAAGAGCGGTCAACGTCTCTTGGACGCCGGGTTTCGATGGAAACTCACCTATACACAAATTCATTGTGCAAAGAAGAGTAGTTCCTGAGTTTGGTGAGTCTTAAAAAACTGTAGAATTTTCTGGATAACCCATATTTATCATACCAGACAGCTTCATCGCAAAACATATGTAATTATATTTTTTATGTTAACTAACATGTTCCTTGTCACATGACTACTCGCTGGGATTGTAAGGCCACAATCTGGTAGCGTCAATTTCCTCTATCGTGTTCCTCAACAGCGTGTAGAGTATGTAGATAATATTATACAATCTGCTTATGCTAACCTTAGAATTTCAAAAAATCTTTCTCTTTTTGTCTTCTCGATAAATGGCTACAGTAAAATGATTGTTACAGGTCCCACACCAGATCCCCTTTTGAATTGGGTGACAGAATCGATGAATGTGTCAGCGAATCAGCGCTGGGTGCTTCTAACCAGTTTGAAAGCCGCCACTTCGTATCAGTTCCGTGTATCAGCCGTAAACACAGTCGGAGAGGGACCTCCTTCCGATCCTACAGATGTCCTCACCTTGCCTCAAGAAGGTACAACTTCTATTTTATGTCTATCTCGTTTGGCAATTTCGTCTTATGTATAATAATAGAAGTAAAAAGCAATTGATACCATTTTGCACACATGCTAAACACACTTTCGCTGTAGTAAAGTCGTTCGCCGAAGAAGTTTTGGTGTATAAGTTTCACGGTAATTTCATACATATATCACTCTACATTAAAATGTATTCTCTTTGTGAACAAGCAGCCAGCGACTTAATTTGCTGCCAAGGTACGCAGATATAATATATGATAATAAAGTAGATTTTTTTAATGTTTACGTTTAGTCTTGTGAATTTGAATAATGTTTCTGTTTTCCTAAAGATATTTTTATTTCGTGTTTAATTTTTTTCATAGAGAATTTTACTAAAGAATAAGGCTGATTGTAGTCCCGTTCCCTCAGACTGCACGTCTCTCCTTTGTTTATATTATTTGTTTTTAATATTTATATGAAAAAATATCTATGATGTAATCCGGATTCAAGTCAAGTCAAGTCGCATGCGCATTTGTAACATTTTTTGCCTCAACTATACTGTCACCTGTTCAACTTTCACCTATTCGTTAGCGTGTCTATCGTAGTGTTACGTGTTAAATATATATATATAACGAAATAAGAGGCTTGTCTCTATGAGTGAATATTTATACATGAAATAGTTTATAAATCAGTCTGTCAGGTGATGATTGCATCTTGATTGGTTATCTCGTATTGGAATCTTGCATGTGTAAAAAATAATAATCAAATGTGTCACACTAATAATGCCCGTTTTCACCAAAAGTCACCTACAGTTAGGGAACACAACGTCGGCCATTCACGGCAGTCACATTCACAAGTGAATAAAGGCTTAAATAGTAGTCAAGTGTTCCTTAACTCTAGTTGTCTGTTGGTGAAAACGGGGCATAAGAGCACGAATTAAATTACAGCTCCATCCGGACCACCGGTCGGTTTCATGGGGTCTGCTCGTTCATCTTCCGAGATAATAACTCAATGGCAACCGCCACTAGAGGAGCACAGAAACGGACACATCTTGGGATACGTAATAAGATATAGATTACGCGGTTACGACAACAGTCCGTGGACTCATCAGAACATAACCAATGAAGCACAAAGGAATTACTTAATACAAGATCTGATCACGTGGAAGGATTACAATGTTCAAATCGCAGCGTACAATGACAAAGGAGTTGGAGTGTTCACTGACAGTTACACGATAAAGACAAAAGAGGGAGTCCCAGAGGCGGCTCCGGACAATTTGCGGTGTGAAGCGTTCAACTCCACGGCCATTATGGTATGGTGGACTCCGCCGAATCCACAGAAGATTAATGGCATTAATCAGGTAAATATAATAAAGTATTTTTTATATGTTTGGTTATTTTCAGACCTTAGCCTTATTTATCGTTTAAACTTGTACATAAAATTTTACCATTAATTTAAAGTGTAAACGGGAAAGTGTAATATTTTTTATCATTGTATTTATATTTTTTATATAATATTTGTGTCAACTTATACACTACTGGCGGTTATAGGATACAGGTTATTTATTCGTACGGTAAAGGTGACGTTTCTTGATTTTTTAAAAAAGAAACAAAGACATTGTGAGAAAACCATATATTCCACACTGGATATAAACAATTACTTACTATGGTTACGATAATGTCCTTTATAGCAAAAGATCTATTTTCTCATACGGCGACCGCGTACGCACGCGTCTATAAAGCGTCTCGCAGAAGTTATGGACTTTAGAAAATAAGCGTGCTCATTGATCTTACTCTATATAGATATTGTGTTGTGTATTGTGCAGGGTTATAAAATCGCGGCGTGGCGTTGGGACGAAACGGAAGGGGACAACGTTGAACAGAAGCTGGTGAGCGTGCCGCCGAATCTCCTAGATCCGCTGACGGAGCAGTCGGCCGTGCTCGCCGGCCTCGACAAGTTCACAGAGTATAATGTGTCGGTGCTCTGCTTCACGGAGCCTGGCGACGGACCGCGCACTCCATACATTCTAGTTCGCACCAAGGAGGATCGTACGTATCAATCACAGTTATTATTACTAACTGCCTTTATAGCAAGGATGCATTTGAATCATGTCCACATTAAAACATCTACCAGTGCCCCCAATGTCTATCCTAATCATCTTCAAAATGGCTAAGTCAACTTTAACTAGGTTTTTTAGTTCATCTATTCGAAAAAAGTAAAGCTGCTTAATATATAACTCTCCAATGCCTGTGCCCTACTGAAAAATAATAACAATTTGCGTTTTTTTAGTGCCAGACGAAGTAACCAATCTTCAATTCGACGATGTATCGGACCGCGCAGTGAGGGTCTCCTGGTCTCCTCCTAAGAAGTCCAATGGGATATTAGTCGGTTACAAGCTTACGTACGAGATCAAAGACAGTCCTGGCACACAGAAGGAGGAAATATTGCTTCCGAACATCACCAGTGCCAAAGTGGAGCATTTGCAGGTTAGTTGCAGACATTTATTTATTGCTTTTTAATTTTGAGATGTCGTTGAGAATAATTTTTTTCTCAACAACCAACATCTAAAACCCATCCGATGAGAAGCGAAAGCGTACAGCTGGGAAACATATGGGAAAACACAAAAACGGACAAGCATCTTATGAATCTAAAAACATAGAAATAGTGGAATTTAAAACTAAAAAGTGAAAAAGCAAGTTTTCCAGCAAATTAAACTTAAGGCTTATTTTATAATGTAATGATTTATATATAAATAGCTACACGCTCCCTGCTTCGCCCGGGTTCAAAATAAAAACTATCTTTAAAGTTGTATCAAACTGCACAGTGTGCAAAATTTTATTAAAATCGGTTTAGTATTTTAGGAGTTCATCGGCGACAAACAACAACAAATTATAATATGCAATGTTTAGCTACATATGTGTATAATTCTTTTTGCATTTTACTATTTGGTCCATCTAGTCTAATTCTAAGTGAAACCCACCTTAATTTTGCTTGCGTCCAAGTGACGATGTTTACCATCATCGTCAGTCTGCTCATAGAACGAGCGCTGTTTAAGTACTCATACAAAGAAGCTAAACTATTGTGAGAACGATTACACTCGGAGCACTGTACTCTATAAAACGACACAAGTTTTGCTCATATGCAGGCCAGCACGCAGTACCAGTTCGAGCTGCGCGCCATGACCGGCGTGGGCGCGGGCGCACCGCGTTCCGCGTCCATACAGTCCGGCGTTGAACCCGTTCTGCCTCACGCGCCAAGGAACCTCGCGCTCTCCAACATCGGTGCCTTCTCCGTTCTGCTGCAGTTCACACCCGGCTTCGACGGCAACTCCTCCATATCGCTGTGGACTGTGCAGGTTACACCAAAATCTATTTGATGCTATTTGTGCCACCAATACTGTGGTTTTTGATGTAGTGAACAAATGTCATTTAACCATCATTTCTATGAAATTACAAGATTACAGGATATGTCTGGTAATATATAGTAACACTATGAAATACTATTAGTACATGGATTTCTTAGAGTTAAAGAAAGAAGGAAAAATGTGAAAGTGGATCTGGTCTCCTATAGCCACCTGATGCGGCGTACTACATTATCCTGCTTTAAACGGCCACGAAATCCTGTTGTTGGAAAGGAGACTTGTTATTTTATGTGTGTGAGAAAAATGAAATGTTAAGTTTGAAATTTAAAAACAGGCTCAAACGGCCCGCAACTCGTCGTGGGTGAGTATCTTCGAGACGAGCGCCCCGGACGCTCAGTCGATCCACGTGACTGGGCTGGTTCCGTTCACTACGTACCGGCTGCGTGTCGTGGCCACCAACGTGGTTGGCTCGTCGGAACCCTCCGAACCTTGCAAGGAATTCCAGACCATACAAGCACCACCACAGCACCCGCCCAGAAACGTAACAGTCCGCGCTGTCAGCGCCAACAATCTGCGAGTCAGGTGGATTGTAAGTATCTTTTTCAGACCAAACATTTTAAAAATACCTCTATAAATAAAAAATCCCAAAAAAAATATTCTGAGAACATTACATGATTATAAAAGATAAGCTATTTACAGATTAGATTCTATTTAATTGGATTCCTGACACTGAAACTATTTTAATGTATTATCAGTGTTCATTTTTATTAGTACAATATGTTTCTCAAAAATAGATCATCACTTGTTAATCGCTTGTGCCCTTACCAGCTGATAGCTGCGACGACGTCCTAATTCCTTTTACAGCCTCTACAGCAGAGTGAATGGTATGGAAATCCCAAAGGTTATAACATTACATATAAACGAAACGGTACCAACGAGACTACGTTCAGTATAATAGAGGATCACACCGCAAACTCCCACGTCCTCTCCAACCTAGAGGAGTGGTCTTTGTACGAAATACGAATGACTGCTATCAACGAAGTCGGCACTTCTGCTGAGAGTCCCACGGCAACTGAAAGAACTAGAGAAGCAGGTAAATTAGTTTTGTTATGTATACTTTTAATTTGCAATGTTCTTTAAAAAATATTACATGATTGTCCCTTGCATAAATTTCTAGTTCTGACCCTACAGTCTGCCTCTTTTTTTAAGCCATGTCCTTTTTAACCCCCGTCGCCCGATGCAAAAACGAGGTTAAAAAGTTTGACGTGTGTGTTAGTGTATGTGTGTATCTGTCTATGGAATCGTAGCTCCCAAACGGATGGATCGATTTTGATCCGATTTTTTCAAAAAAGCTGACTTGATCGAGATGGTTCTTAGCTATAGTTTATGAAGATCTGTTCAGAGGTTTGAAGATCATCAACCCATTTTCTAGTTGAAGAAGGGATTTCACTAACTGCCACAGGTTCGATCGATATGATCGATGATACACTGTTACTTCGGTGGTATTTCTGATCTGGTGCTGCAGCATCACGTAGTCTTCGGGACAGCCAACTCCTCAGCAACTAACAGCAGATATATCGTATTTTGGCTCAATAGAAAGTCGGCGATTAGTTTATAATTTTAGTATTTTCTATAAAAATTGTTACAGTACCATCCCGCGGTCCTAATGACGTATCGGCGAACGCCACGTCTTCTACGACTGTGGTGGTCCTGTGGGGCGACATCCCTGTCCAAGAGCAAAACGGTCTGATCGAGGGTTACAAGGTGTGCTATGCTGCCGTGATGCCTCCTCCGAGACCTGAACACCAAAAGGTCGAATGTCAACCGATACCTTCGAACCTGACTCACACGGTGACCCTCACCGAACTCAGGAAATACGTCGTCTATCAAATACAGGTGTTGGGTTATACGAGATTGGGAGACGGGGCTCTAAGTGACCCGCCCGTCACAGTCAGGACTTTTGAAGACAGTAAGTATATTATTGTGTATTGCCTATTATCATTCCGCTTTAGCTACATGCTATCTATCCACAAACAATTTATGTTCTGTAGAAGTGGTTTATTGGAGAAGTTCATAAAGAACGCTTTTAGCTACAATATCAATAATTATATGGAAACATGATATATGTAGTCAAAGAACTGCATAATTAGCAGATTATCTACAATCTGAGCAGTTTATATTCTGTATACACTAGTGTGCTAATTTAATGCTAAAAGTAACTGACGCATATAATATGTTTTTTATTACGAACCATTTACATCAAAGATTACTATTAAAGTATGGCAGTGAAATGTAAATAATAAAAAAAAAAATGTGATTTTGGTAGTTATAAGAAATAAGAAAATTACCGGAAATTAGTTAGCCAATTTAAACGCGTGATTTTTAATTTGAATTAGTTTGAAAACGACTTACACGTGTTAGAGCAAGCGATACCATTGCACTAACACGTGAAGTCGATATAATAAATAAATTATTTATTGACCCCGTGATTTTTAGCTCCCGGAGCACCGTCTAATGTTTCCTTCCCGGATGTGACGTTCACAACGGCGCGCATCATATGGGACGTTCCGGAAGACCCGAACGGCGAAATACTCGCCTATAAAGTCACTTATCACCTTAACAGCACCACTCAACACATCTTCTCCCGGGAATTTCTGCCTTCCGATCGCACGTTTAGGTGAGTCTTAAATACTTCTATACTAATATTATAAAGAGAAAAGATTTGTACTTTAGTTTATGATGAATAAACTGAAAAACTACTGGACTATATTGTAATAGGTAAAGGTAATTTGGGGTTGTTTATTGGTGAAAAAGTCAGTACGGCTTAATTTGACAAATCAAAGATTTGACATGTTAATTATCGTCCGCAACCTCGACTGATATCGCCTAGAATAATTAATTGTGTTGTAACTTGCAAATGGTTTATATCCTTTAGGGCGACAGAGCTGCTCTCGGAACGGTACTACCTGTTCTCGGTGACAGCGCAAACGCGCTTGGGCTGGGGTGCGGTTGCACGCGCACTAGTGCTGTCTACGGGCAACCGAGCGGCGCCGGCTCCCCCTGCGCGCCCGCACGTCTCCCGTTCGCTGCTGCAGCCTCACCACATCACCTTCTCCTGGACGCCTGGCGACGACGGCTACGCACCCTTAAGGTATGCCACCAACAGGGGTGATCATATTCCTTTATAGCACACTAGCTGGTATAAAGGAATATACCTAAACTAAACGTGTAATATTGTGAATCACCAGATACTACACCGTCCAACAAAAGGAGGACGGTGGCACCTGGCAAACGATACTGGAGCGAGTTGATCCTTTCGCCACGTCGTACACTGCCGAGGGTCTGAAGCCGTATACCGCTTATCAGTTCAGAATTCGTGCGACCAATGACATCGGGCCAAGCCGGTACAGTAATGCTACCGAAACTGTGCGGACCCTTCCTGCTGGTGAGTTTGAAGGTCATATCCATTGCTTGGTAGAAGGACTACCAAGCTATGGACGCTGCGATCACAAATTAAAACCTTATAAAGGTTAATGTAATAAATTATTGTGTCCAGCTCCCAGTAAAGCGGTGGAAAAGTTACGTGTAGTGCCAATAACACCGAGCAGCGTGCGAGTACAATGGACGCCGCTAGGAGAACAACACTGGAGCGGCGATACCCACACTGGCGGATACCGAATCTACTACCAGCCTCTTACTGATTTCCCCACACCCCTGCATCAGACCATGAAGCAAGAAGTGCCCGGTATCAAGGTAAGCTTTCTTTTCTAATCTTGATGGAACAAATAGAAAACTCGATCGGCTCATTCTCATGAAATATAACGTCTCTAATTAACCGTTCTATCACTAAGAGTCGCAAAAATCTATTGAGAGCAGCTCCTTAGTTTCAAACAAAATCAGTTCGTTGGATTTTGTATAAAACCAAGTCTCACCTGATTTGACGATCGCTTTGACAAGTGTCGCATGGTGTTTACGCAGAGCGAGGAGGTGGTGCTGAGCGATCTGGCGGTGGACCGCAACTACGAGATCAGCGTGTGCGCGGTGAACTCGCAGGGCGCGGGCCCCGGCGGCACCCCGGCCGTGGTGTGGGTGGGCGAGGCCGTGCCCACGGCGCCGCCGCAGGACGTCACCGCCGACCCGCGATCGCCCACCGAGGTGGCGCTCACCTGGCACCCGCCCGCGCTCGCTCAGCAGAACGGCGACTTGCTCGGATACAAGGTCTCGCTTCAGCTTCTTGTCTCCTATAATTCATTTAAATTTATAAGTTTTTTACTTTAACACTGTGATGTAGTCGTAAATGATTGAAAATCCACGTTTTGAGTTAACGCTCAAATGAATAGAGCATGGATTCGACTAATGTGTGGTGGGTGTACAGAACACTCCTTTCGCCGTTGACCTTACACTGAACATAATTTTTAGATCTTCTACCTGATGACTGAGTCTCCGGAGGAGACAGAAGCAGGTCGACGCGCGGAGGAAGAGATCGAAGTAGTGCCCGCCACCGCCACTTCGCACTCGCTCGTTTTCCTCGACAAATTCACCCAGTATCGCATACAGGTAAGTCTTTCATTAGATTAAGCTCGACAGACAGGCTGATTGTCCACTTGATAGTATGTGGCCACCGTTGCAACGCCACAGGTGCTGCATGTTCGCAGCCAACCATAGTAGGATTAAGAATAAGGGATAGACTTACTCATTCTCCGAAACACAAGTGCACACATGTTATTATTTCACGGTGGTCTTCTATAAGGGAGCGATTACTGCCGCCAGACGAGCTGCTCAAATGACTGCGAAACGTAGTGTATACCCTGCCACTACTTTCCAAATCCAGACTAGAGTCAAGTTTGAAATGTATAATGTTAGGTGCTGGCGTTCAACCCGGCTGGTGACGGGCCGCGGTCGAGTGCGGTGCTCGTCCGCACGCACCAAGGGGTGCCATCGGCGCCTCGCAACATCACCTTCACCGACATCACCATGAACAGCCTCGTCGTCTCCTGGCAGGCGCCGCATCGCCGCAACGGGCTCGTTCATTCCTACCTCGTCACCTACGAGACCATACAGCAGGACGAACGTACGTATCAATTATTCATCTCTTGTTTCGGCTCTTGTTGCCTTTCTAAGTACACGTTTATTTTGTTTGTTACTAATCTCGTCAAACATAAGTCAACATAGCATTTATGTTGGACCAGTTTTATAGATTTATAAACCTTTACCCATTACTTCTGACATGACAACCGAACTTAACAAATTCGTGATTACAACTGGGATGCTTGTGAACGAACGAAGTAACTGATCAGATATGAGAAGTGTCCGTCGTGCGTGTATGGCTAAGTTATTGTTTCTTAATTATTTGCATCTGATACAGGTTACAGCAAACAAGTGAAACAAAAAGTGAGCGAGCGCCGATTGGCAGTTGGCGGTCTCGAGGAAGAGGCCGAGTACCGGTTCAGCGTGCGAGCGGTAACAGTCGGCGCCGGACCGCCGGGCGAGGCGAACGTACGCACTGGACCTCAGGCTGGTTCGCCGGCGGCACCGACCGCGCTCTCACTTACGCCGGACGTCGCCGCACTGCACTTGCGTTGGATCAATGCGGCCTCCGGTCGCGGCCCGCTCATAGGATACTACATTGAAGCTAGAAAGAAAGGTAAAGTTATTGGGAATCCCATAAATAATAAACTTCATAAAACGGATACATTAAGTTATGTCGGATTCCTACCCACTAAAAAACCGCCCAATACGTGGAATGTCATCTTAGACGCCGTCAAAGCATATTTCTTAAATTTATTCCCACAAAATTTGTATGACAATTGTGCTAAGTGCTAATATTGCCCCAAGGTGAGTTACTATAATTTATGTATCTACGTCCTACATACATAAGAATATATTAGCGAATCATTAGCAGACCACAGACATTTACATTTTAGACCTTCGTTTTTATTGCAGCCAAGGAAACGTGGCAGGCGTGTAAGTTTCAAATAATATAGATAGATTGCCAGTATACCTTTATTGCACGTCGTTTGCACATTGATTATTTCTTACACATCACACAATGTCAAAAATTGTATTGTATAAATTCTTATTTTATTTGAAAGTGTTATTTTTTAAGTCTATCACAGTATCTGATGAGTGATGCCAGTAACAAAATATCCTACCGATTCCAAATTCCGCTTACATCATAGATTGTAGAGGTTTTGTAGTTAGCTACTTTCCCCTAGCGAAAAATAAACAAAATCTTTTAAGAAAACATTCAACTTTTAAACTATAATTTGTTTGTCACGATTATTAAGATTTAGTACTTACAAATATATAATTTTAACAGAATCCTCTAAAAAAACCCTGAAACATTTAGTAATTTGGATACAGTTCATGTTATTTCTTTGTTTATCCTATACGATTTCCCGTGCGCAACCACATTATTTCCATATATATATTAACACTGCGCCAATATATTTCTGTGTTAATATTTTTATCATTAAAATACACCAAATATCCATATTAAATATAAGCATTCACTCGGAGGCTAAGTATGTCTACACCTATCTAGTTAAGTCGTTAATAGAAGTAATAAATAAATAATCATTCGTACTATTTCAGTATTGAAATTGTTTCAAATACTTTGTAATGTTTCCAGATGATACGAGATGGGAAACCATAACTAGAACAAGCAACGGCATGCTTGAGGAATTCACGATATCGTATCAGAGTTTGTTGCCGTCGACGGCGTACTCGTTCCGTGTGATTGCGTACAATACATACGGCATCAGTAATCCGGTGTACAGCGATAAGGTGGTCGTCACCCCGTCCAAGTTGTACCTCGAGTATGGATATCTGCAGCATCGGCCTTTCTATCGCCGGACTTGGTTCATGGTAGCGCTGGCGGCCGCCTCCATTATAATCATAATCATGGTTATAGCGGTGCTTTGCGTCAAGAGCAAAAGTTACAAGTATAAAAGTAAGAGTAAACGCTTGTAATTTTGAAGTAGAATAGACACTAGTTACATATAGTCGTTGTCAAACCAAAATCTGCAAAAAGTAAACTTTCGAGATATTTACAAAAAAGTTTTACATAACGGCTTATTTAAAAAAAAGTATTTTATTTGAAACTTAGGGTTTATCACGAAAACCTATTTGTCTTTTAAACATGAAAATTTATTAGTCTATTTATCAGTTAACGGCAGTTAATTAATTTTCTATATTGCCTCCTCACTATGGAAGCAAATTTATAGAGATATTCACGTCAAAAAATAAAAATAATACGTCTTGTGGTTACAGAGGAAGCGCAGAGGACTTTGGAGGAGTCTTTGGCCGGCGAGACTGAGGAACGTGGTTCTCTTGCGATGGACTTGTACAGGTCGCGGCAGAACTCAGTCGCAAGCGCAGGAGCACTCGGAGGGTCAGGGCCGGGGGGTACTCTGAGGAGAGGAAAGTCGAGTGGCCCAGCCCTGGCCAAATCTCCTCCCAGACCCTCGCCCGCCTCGGTCGCTTACCACAGCGACGAAGAGTCTTTACGGGCTTACGACGAAAATCCGGACGACTCCTCTCTAACAGAGAAGCCCTCCGAGATGAGCTCTTCCGATTCACAGGTGATTACGATAAAAATAAGCGTCGTCTAAACGTCTAAAATGGTGTGACAGGTGTGTGTTTCCTGACATTAAAATGCCAAAATTATTTTTCCCCTACCCAACCACCGCGCGGACCTTACGGTAAATATTGCTGAATAAAGTTTCGCCACCGCTAATTTATATTTTTTCCACCACGCTTCCATTTCGTCTGGCACATATTATCTTTTAAAGTGTATATATTTGATTTTACTAAATAGGTTTTTATTTTATTTTGGTCTTCGACGGCGGCTTATGTTTAGTGTATCTACTTGAATTTTTATCATTCTTTTCTCCATAGCATAACCTTTAGCCGTACAAAGCTCCGTCCATTATGTGGTTTTCTTTTTTCAATGTCTACCGGTTTAATGGTGGTTGAATCTATTGAAATCTAAAATCTGGGAATATCGAATGCTTACCATCCTTCTTAAGAGTAAGTTCAAATTTACTTACTGAACTAGAAAATTACATTGGGTCGTATCATAACTTTGAAAATATATTTTGGTATTACCCTTTCAAAAGTAAGATTATTCTAATAGTTGTTAGCTCTGTTTGAACTCTCGCTGTAATATATAAAATTAATATACCTATCTATCCTTTTTAAATTCGTATTGTGTGCTTATAGCCTTTATCTTTAAACTTTTTGTTAAACATACTTCCTGAAATCTTCGGGAAGTAATGTTCTCCTAAACTCAATGAAATTTTGAAATAATATTTACATTTTATTATTAAAGTTATTTTTTTATATTTTCAATCGCGCTTATTCTTTTTTTATCTAGTTTGACAGTTACTGAACCTTAAGAAGTGTTTGTAAAAATATCTCGTAGGCTTTAGTTGGTAAGACTCATACTGTACAGATATATCTTCGTCCGAAACAAGTATGACATTGTTTCAAAGGTATTTGCTGTCATTCGTTTTTTTTTTTATTGGCAATATCACATTCATAATGGACGGAATATCACATTCATAGGAATAGGTGGTTACAGTAACATTCTTTTTTAATTCAATCACATTTTTTAATACTTTTAAAAAATATATTCTCTTGAAAGTGAGAATTTAGTAAATTGTTTCAAAATTATATAGACTGTGCGTTATTTTAGATACGTTAATTGATTAACACATTTTAGAGAATTTACAAAATGTACAATTACAATTTTGTAGTGTCATAAAAAGTTGAAGAATGTAAAGATACGCTCAGGCTTATTTGGTTATTAACTACTTATTATTTTAAGCTGTTAATAATTTGTTTAATTACTAAAATAATGCACTGTTTATGTGATTTGAGTTTGAAGGGAAGCGATTGTAAACTTCGCGGAGATTTACTCGTAGTGCACGTTCCCATACAAATATTAAGCTTAAGAGGTCTGTATGTATTATAGATTAGCGCCATAATAAGGACATAATTATATTTGTTTACATTAATTTAATAATATAATGAAACAATTTGAAATATAATTATATATGCGACTATATAGGGAGTAATTACATTTATTCAGTTTAGCTATTGTCTATATAAAACTAGTTTTTTTTCTATGGACAAAAGCTGAATTAAGCTGAGTAAATATAGTTAGGTAAATCAAAAAGTTATTACAATGTTATACTTATGTTAAAAAAAAATCGGTTTTTTTTTTAACATAAGTCACCTTGTCCTTCGATACACTTTAGGTAAAGTTTTTAAAAAAAAAATATACCTTCAAAGAAGTTTTTTCTTGAGTATGTACAAAAAAACAGAGGCTGTCGATGGAGGTCCTTGGTAGTATTTTTTTTAAGCAGAGGTATGTGATCACAGGACGTATCACATTTTTTTTCCTTAATGAATCGTTTTACGCGAGAAATAATAACGTCGAAACGAAAATATTAAAACGAATCAAACTGGGCTTAAAAAAAGTTTCATAATGATAGACTAAATTAAAGTTTAACACTATGCAGTTTTAAAAACTTTTTGATTCACCTCGTACTCCCCTATTCTTTCGTGCTAAAAGTGAATGTTGCTTCTGTGAATATTGCAAGTGACATATTTTTCTATTTGCAATCCAGAATTCGGAGAGTGAGAACGAGAGCGTGCGCTCTGAGCCGCACTCGTTCGTGAACCACTACGCGAATGTGAACGACACACTGCGCCAGTCGTGGAAGCGACAGCGGCCCGTCCGCAACTACTCGAGCTACACGGACTCGGAGCCAGAGGGCAGCGCCGTCGTCAGTCTCAACGGCGGACACATTGTCATGAACAACATGGCGCGCTCCCGAGCACCGCTTCCCGGATTCTCCTCGTTCGTATGACACATATAATTGCCAGTATCACTTCAACATTTCTCAAATGCAACTGCCAGCTTCGACAGGGTACCATTTCAATCTATGGCTTTCTTACTTACAGTGGCTGGAGTTTTAAAAAAATGGGGTGTGACTGTGTAATGTTTTCTTTGAGCGTGTTATTAGAGACGTATTTATTTCAAAAACATAATAGTATGTATCACGCGCATTATAATTTTAATTTAAAAGTAAAAATAAAATTTTAAACAAGAAAATTAAAGAAAATATCCAAGTTTACTTCATCTTACCAGTCACAGCAAACACATAATGCCGCGATTATAATATAATATTATATTATTATAAGAGGTTTCCGAAACTATCTATAATTTACGTTTATCGCAGTAAGTCACTGAGCAATTAATGCTAAGTGAAAGAAATATGAATATGAAAAATCTTTGTTAAGGGAAAATAGCTTGTGAAAAACCAGTGCTTTAACAAAATTATGCTGAATTATCAATGAATGAAAAATTATCAAATAGAATTGAGATGTTGACGAAGTACTTAATCGATAGATAAATTCATTTGAATAGGAAGGTGTAATAAATGAATATCTGTCAAACAAAAACAATGATGACTTCTCGCTAAGAATTATTTAAAGGGAAATGGTTAATCAACAGAGAAAACTTCTCAGAGAAATAAATAAAATCTAATATTCGATGTGATGTGACAAAATATGTATTAAGTTTCAAGTTATGAATGTCTCTTGTTTGATCTCTTCAAAATTATTAAAGGAGGTACAGTTGGGGTAAGAAAAGGTTCTAGAAGTCGACATTTGCTTACCCCAGGGAAATTATCAGTCATGCTAAAATTTCATTTCCAACGTCTGTCAGTTATCTGCTTAGTGCTAGTTTCAAAAGTTACTAAGTCTACGACTTGATAGAGAATTGGATTAATTGAAAACTGACGAAGGTTTTCGTAACCAGACTATACATACATACTTAATTCAAAAGCGACCTTGATATATTTTATCAAAAATAAAAGATTTTTTTGTTAATCATATTATTTTTTTCTTTATGACTTACTGCGATGTGAACTCGTCTTTTATTTATTATTATTACTTACATGTGTACATATCATATTTACTTCGAAGCTTTACAAATGTAGCAGAAATAAAATGATTCCATTTAGAAATAAATTTAATATTATGAATATTTACTTAGTATCTAGTATCAATTGTTTCCTATTGTGACCGAATGGTTAGATTTCGATGGCAGCTTAGACGGACAAATTTTAGGAGAGAAATTAATTTATAAAATATTTTAGATTGAATTGAACAAAGTTAGTGTTAACGCTGTTTTAGATTTAGAAAACGTATATTTTGTCTAGCCTGGGTACACACCAAATGACGATTGTTAAGTTTTAAGTGATGCTTGTGTGTATTCAGTATCAAAAGCAATAATAATTTTAACGTCTTCAGTTTTTAAAATATTTTTTTTTATATTTGACATTTGTGCTCTTAGTTCTTAGTTGGACATTATAACGATTGGGACCGAAAAATTTGTTGCATTAAATTTATACCAGTGGGTCTAGCATGAGTTCATAATGACTATACTCGCTAGCGAGAGCGATCATTATGAACTCATGCTAATTTCTTTTTAACGTATTATGTGTATCAAAATTTGGTTAGATCTCATAAAAAAATGTGCTTATATTTGACCAACCTTGAGAATGATATCTTTCAATAAATATTCTAGGTAAATTAGAAAATAACAACATAATTTTAGTCGCCTATTACACCTATTAATGGCTACCAGTATTCTGTACTTACACTTTTGATAGAATTAAAAGTTGGATTACGATGTTTGATTCTTATTCCAAATCTGAATAAAATCTACACAAAGTATTGTCCGACTTGTTAAAATTGTATCCACATTATAATCAACCAATGTGTTGAGCTTAATGTTAATGAATACTCAAAAGTAAATGACGACTCCATTGAAAATATTACGAAAAGCAATTCGACTCTACAGACGAAACGTTAAAGCATTGTTGATCTCATAAATTCAAAAACTCAAGCATTGCTGTTAAAAAGCAAAATTCGATTCTCAAAAAACGACTGCAGTTAAAAGAATGAATTTTGAAATAATTATTAGAGGGCGCTTAGAGAACAAGGTCAAACAATTGAAATTATCTTTTACTGTCTAAAGCTGTTGAATTTTCTCTATACGTAGGATAAATACAACACTGCCCAAAACTTTTCCAGTGATCACCTTTATATCTTAATATTTTTGTATTAATTGCATTTTACATAAGCATAAGATTTAATTACTTTTTTCATTAGTTTCGTAACGTTAAAATTAAGGCATTTAAATTAGAGGTGAACCATTTAATCTTTTGATTCTTCATTTTCATTTCAAGTTATTTCATGCTATGTGTTTAAGGTTCGTGTGTTAAAGATTTCGGTTTGACAACAACGATGTTTTTTATATATACAGTCATTTATTTGCTAACCAAGATCAGATATAACTATGTAATGTAAATTTATGACCTTGGAGTTGAAAATAAACCTTTAAACCGACACTGAATAATTTTCTTCGGGTTAATGGCTTACCTCTAATTAAATTATTAACTACCTATATCTATTGAGCCATATAAACAAAAATTCTTTTAGCAACTTGAAAATAGATTTAGTTTCCAAAGGGCGTGCCGTGAGAATATTTTACAGAGTACAAAATTTTTTAATGGTTTACATTTAAAATTGTAACATTTTAACTCTCGCAATTTGCTCATTGAGTAAGTGTATCACGCCGTTGTTTATATTGCAAACGAGAAAATTCATGCGTTTCATAATAGCAATAATATACTTAGGGCCTCTTTCACCAACTACAAGTAAAGTGTTGATTAGTTAAATAATTTTATGGTTTATTAAATTATGCACTCGGTGTACTGCATCCTTCGATAGGATGCAGAATTTTTTTATTAAATTTCTTTTTAATGTTTGGCTCTTTTACCGTACAATACAAACAAAGATATATCAGCTCCATCATTCCCCGTGACCGGTTACTTTAAATGGCGGTTAGCCTACTTGACACTTTACTCAGAGATGGTGAAGAGGCCCTTAATGTAAACAAAATCGGAACATTGGTAAGTAACAGTATTGTCTTAAAGACTTGTTAAATTTATTTTGAACGTGACTTAAAATTGTTTTTGATATTTTTAAGAGTGTATTATACATTATACAAATTGACTGATAGTTTTAATAAAAAATATTGTTTATTATTGTAAATAATAAGTATCTGTTAATTTAGTTGCAAGTGCAATAGATTGCATGCATGCGTTTGTAAGCTTTTGGCACAACCACTTTAATATACTTAACTGTGATCTATTGTAATTTTCTGAGAAAAAAAAAGTTATGACAATTCCCTTACACAGTGTGAAATTTTAATAAATTTTCTTAATTTTATGATGTAAAAAGAAATGTATGTATGTATATTGCCTTTAATATTCATTTATTAGTGGTATTATTTTATAAACATTCTTTTGACCAATATTAGATAATTTTTTAAAAATAAAATGAATAACTGTTCTATTATAGTTGAATTTGATTAATATGCAAGTCAGTGGCTATCTCATAGAATATTTAATAATTGAAAATGGCGACCGGCGTTAATGCACGACTATCGTTTTATTTTAAATCCGCCTTAGCCTTTTAAAGCAGTTTATAACTTTATCAATTATCGCTTTATTAGCTAAATATTGTTGTTAAAATTTTATTTTTTAAAAAGTAAAATGGGGTCGCCACTGTCGCAACGCGCATAAGAATGTTGCCAGTGAAAAAAAAAGCTCGACAACGTGTGACATATCATGTACTATGTAATCAATATTTTCCCATCAAATAAACACTTTATTTAGTGTGTGTACTTTACAAATTAAGTATCTATAGAATTATGTATAAACAGGTGCCATTGTCTCTTATGGTTTACAAAATTAAAAACTATACTCCGACATACTATTGACTTTAATTTGTACCTTCGTTCCTATTTTCGAAATTCAGCTATGATTTAAATTGTCTTTAATTTTAGACCAGCTGTGCCCGCAACATCGTACGCTTAGAAATTCGGTAAAACTTTTTTATTTGTAAACCGATTGGAATTAAACAAACACTAAATGTACGGGAAGTTTGCTAACATCAGTGAAAACCGCATTCAAGTTGGTTAAGCCGTTTCTGATATTAGCGTGCACAAACGCACAGACAAAAATTATAAAAACTATTTTTTGAGAATTACAAACAACATGTACTAATTGTTTTTTTTTTTTTGTTTTAAATATTTAATGTACAGACACGGCTCATTTACGTTTTTTTTTATAGTGGTATTGATATGCGAGTACGTAATTGGTATTCTTAAGTCACTCAAACGCCTTTTGTAAAGGTATAATTAAAAATTCATGTTTCAAGTAGATCCTTTATTTAAGCATTAAATAAATTTAACAGATTTGAAATAAATCCGACTAATTAGTCAATTAGTTAGCTTTTCACATCACCACCATACACTGGCTTTAGGAATAGTTTCCAAGATTGTATTTACATAAAGTAGAAAACAAAAAATGGTATTAAGAGCATTCATCAACGAGAATCACGCTGGTGTCAAGATTCATGATTCCCGACGGAAAATAAACCCTTGATGTGTTTAGTTTGCAGACAAGATATTAACGTCATATTATTTGTAGTTTTATAATCTAGACAATGATCCAAAAATATTTTAAAATATTGGGATAGTTTTCTCATTAGAACAGTTTTTAAGCAGCCTTTTTTAAAACTAGCGGTCGACGGTCTACGTAGAAGTGAGATATTAGTAAAATTATATGCAACAAACTTATAAAAATGTTGATTTTCCAAAAATTCATATCATTTATTAGTATATAGTCGAAAAAAACATACGATTTCTGTAAATTTTCATTCAAGAAAAGTATAATCAAAAGTGACACTTTTAGTAATTTTTAGTGATATTAAACGTGTTATTTGAGTATGTGGAGTCATTTATGTTCTAAAACATTATTTTATATATTTTTTAATAACTTGTATATTTATCTCCGTAGGCCGTCGACCGTTAGTTAAAAGAAATGCTGTTTAAAAATTGTTTTAGTGAAAATTCATTTTAAAATACTTTTCAGCCATGTACTAGATTATAAAACTACAAATAATATTATGTTAACATCTTATCAGCAAACTAAGTATCTGAAACTACTTGCAATCATAAATTTTGACTCCAGCGTGATTCTGATTGATGAAAGCTCTTAATGAAAAAGTAAAAAAAAGTACTATTACAGTAAAAAAAAAGTAAATGAGGGCAAGGGCAAGTTACTAAAAAAAGTTAACTCGCGCGCGTAGTACACTTTAGCAAGAGATTTCTATAACCAAAACACTGGTTTTCCCTATTCAAACTTTTCTGCATATAAATATGTTTAATATTTATAAATATTGTCACAAAATATTTGTTCACATAAAATCTTGCTAAAGTGAAAAGGTATTTAGTTTAAATTACTCTTCAAGTGCATAATTTTTGACAATTATCAAACCATTCCTTCGGTACACACTTAGGTATGTTACGCGATTGTTTGACCACATTGTAAATGGCTAGATCAACAATTGAAAATTCGTTTTTGTAAATCCATTTTTTGTACTGTGAGAAAATTTTCTTGAATAGCGCTTCTTTGTCTTTGTCTGGGGTTCTTTCTAACTGGTGGCATAAATCAAGTAATTGGTCTTCAGAATAATCCTCTTGGTCATAATGGAAAGCTGCAGGATATGCATAGTGTAAGTAGCGCAAAACATTCACGTTACCCACTATTGGCACACCTAGAGATGAAATCTTCAACTCTGTATCCACTGAAACCCAAGAAAACAATAAATTATATTTTACAAGACAAGAAGAAGGGCCAGTCTATTTGACTTTGTAAATACTTTTAAATCGCTTCAAATATTAATAAGTATTGTAATTATAAAACTTACCACATTTAAATATCAATCTAAGATGAATTTTAGAATTATTTGCAACATTTCTCAGGTTTTTTACAAAACCTTTTATTTTTGGAAGCTTCTCGTTTGGAACAGAAGAGTGTACATGCCATGAAACATTTACTGCTTCGTAGAATTTCTTCAAAAATATATTCAAGAACCATGGGAGATTGTCTGGACTGAAGACCATAACGATTTCCTCTAATTCTAGAACCTAGAAGATTTTGAAAACAAAGTTAGTTAATTTTAATTATTTATTTCGTATAGAAATATTTTTGCAAATAGAAAACTTACACTTTCCTTTTTCCCTCTGACTATTTTAGGTGTTGAATTTATTTTGCAATGATTGCTTATACTTGTAATTCTGTCGTAAAGAATATCCAATTTCTTTAATAGTTGTTCTTGCCTTTGTTCTAGTTCAACCATCTTCTTGTTAGGTGTCTGTAATAAATTTTTAAAAAACATGGTAGGTATGTTGACCTTGTAAATCATGGAAATATTATCACTTTATTTTATTTAAAAACAATACATATTATTTATTTCAATACATGTATTTATACTTGATACTCTTGTTAGTTCATATACTAGCATTTGCATTGTTGAATCAAGATTTTATTCTTAGCTTACAAATATTTAATTTTAATCCTGGATTATAATAAACACATAAATATTTACTTCAACACATAATGAAAATAGAATTATAGCTTTTATTCAAATGTTTCAAGGATGCAGTGAAAGACTAACTGACATTATGACACTGAACAATTGAGAAGTTATCAGTAGTATGTACTGTGTCAACTGTTATTTTATATGAAGTGTGAAAACCTTTTCAAAGAAGTTTATTAACATTATTGTTTACAAATAAAAAAAATGTATAGAAAATACTATTAATGTTGGTATTCTGAAGACCAAAGATATCACATGTTGTTTATTACCGTACAAAGGAGAAAAATTAATAAAAATAAAGATGATTCAAATAAATTACTTATACCTACTAATTATTATTGAAACAGTAAACAATCAAAAATGATTTTATACCAATGCAACATTATAGGTTAGTAAGTAGCAGCTGTTAAATAAATATAGATAGATATGTAAAAATAAACCTTAAGAAACTTCATAACCTGGTTGCTGACATTAATATCGACGTCTTGCGGACTCAAAGTTTCGAAATTATTAATTCTTTTAAGATAATACATGCAATTTGGTAATGGAATGTTATCACTATAAACGATTCTTTTTAAATGGTACATCATTTTCATTAACTAATTAACACTCTTACCAAATTTGCACTTATACAGTAAAGAAATCTACTACACGGTAAAGTCAAAAATTATGTAATGTTTTACTAAACAAGGGGATAAAATAAACTGAAACTAAATTCAATTATTTTTTTACACTCAGGCACGCTTCACAAAATTCACATCGTAAAAAAAACACAATACTTGACATTGACAATTGACAACTGACGTGACCATGACGTAACACTTGCGTCAGCTTGAATCGATTTGAATACCATTCAAGTCTCGGATTCGCTTCTGGGCCTCTATAGCTAAGATCAAAGCGATTCGATTCGATTTGAAATTAACCAAATTGAACAACTCGATTAATCAGATAATTCAAATTCATTATAATAGCTGAATAGGGTTCTATTTTTAATTTCACACAGATGCTTGTTGAACACCTCTTATAATGTTAGTTAGGGGTTCCGTTCAGTCTTATCAGATGTCAGTCGATTCACAATTTTTGGTTGATTACATGATTTATAGTTAACCCAGAATGCTTTATTACATTTTTATATTGGAATAACCCATGCTAGCGGAGAAAGGCGGCTTTATCAACGGAACGCGCGGTATTTTCAATGGAAAGCTGCGACGCGCGACGCCTTTGATTCCCGCCGATTCTTCTGCTAGTTATTTACACTTATGATCTACCCACGGCAGGCTGTCGGATCACTTGATGGTAGCATTGATCTAAACTAAAATATACTACTTATATAATCTTTGGATGGTAGGTGGCCAAATTCGCCTATTAACGCAAGCAGCATCACAGGTGCACTAGGTAGAGTAGTCAATAGTAGGATTAGGTTAGAAAGGAAATGAAAAAACAAATGAGCTCTAGCATTACCTATATGAAAGTGTTGACACGAACAATAAAATATTATCAAAACAACGCGTTACCTACCTAATAATTGTGAAATCAATCTATTACTAGTAGGCTACTAGTAGTAGCGGTAAGAACGTAGTGTGAACGTCATAGGAAATGTTGGGTTGGGAATTCAAAATAAAAACTGCTCTAATATGGCATATGAATTATTATATTTGAAAAAAACATAATTAAATACAAAATATCATCACATGATTATAAAGGCACAATTTGTCATTGCTAAAGTAACTATTGTATAAATCAATAATGTACGCACTTCACAGTCTTAACTATAATTCCTCTAATATCACAATTATTATTTATAAACATATAAATTTTAATTAAATTTAAATAAGTGGGTACATTAATTACATTTAAGTTCACTTGTTATATATCTTAGTTAAACTCAACTTTAATGTTTTGCTAAAATTTTCTCTTATTTAGACACATCGATCGTAGGTACTTATTTTTATAAATACATAATGTACTGTTTTGCTATCTATCGATCAGCAAGATTTTTTTTAAATCTCCCCCGTTTATCCCTCTTTGCATATGTGGAAACCAAATTAAAATCGGTCTACCCATTCTAGAGTTTATGAAGCGGACACAAACCAACAACATTTTTATATAAGTATAAAGATTAGTACAAGTAGCTATTTTTTCGTGTTTTACATGACTGTTATCTTTATTGCCGACACTTTATCATAAGTGGCATGAACCTTGCATGAACTTTAGGATATTTCATTCATTATAATCTTAAGTCTAAATGTCTAGCCAGTGCTTTCATTATTAGGGTGTACTTTATTTTTATCATACAAGAACATTTTCCTTGCTCTATCTATTTCATTATTTATTAAAATACCTATAAAACTAGAGACCCTTTGTTCATTATTTATTGTATTAGAAATATTTGCATTTAACCATGTTTCGCTTGACCCATTTTCTGATCCATTAAAATTTCTTTCACATTGTTGCGCTTCACTCTGAATGGACTTATTTTTATATCTTGAGGCACCAATTGTACACCATGCTCTGTTTTCGTTGCACAATGAGCCTGGCGGGCTACCCCTAACAACATATTCGTATGTCGAGACACCCAAAATTGATATATAAACATGAAAACAACACAAATGTAACAAAGCGATACCAATTGATAAAGCGCTTACACAAAAAATTATTAAAAATGTTAAGAAACTTACTGAATTTCTACAAAATTTTGGATAAGTTAATTCTGCAGCCGAGGTGCAGTTTACAAAATTTTGCGCCGCCGCACTTAATTTATGAGGGTACGCTAGAAAAAATACAATATCCGTAAGACACAAGGACGAGGTATATAGTGATATGAGAACAGCAGAAATAACGCAAATTATGAACGGCGCATAGTTCCTGCGGCCGATGCAATTGTTCAACCACTTGCAGTGGTGATCGAAAGAGTCTATACACTTGTTGCATGTACTGCAGTGTTTAGTTTTTCGACTACTAGTATCTATATTGCACAGATGACACCTTCCATTTTCAATAACATGGGCGTGAACGTTGCGGTCGAACTCTGGCAAAGTATTCACTTGCATTTTACGCAAATCTGTCTCGCTCGCATCAATTAACATGGCCGTTAAATGTGACGAAACGTGTAAAACATACAAAATACAATATACACAAATTGAAACCACTTTGAGTTCGTCAAATTGTATTTGTACGAGCATTGTGAAATTCAACAGGGCGGTGATAAAAAATACTATCCAACCGACGACTTGCTGAAAATGTAGAGGCAACTGTAGTCCGTTTATTCTGCGTTGAGGTCGCGGCGATAGTTGAATTGTACAGCATTGGCCCATTTGTGCTAATATTTAATGCACACGCAACAAATTGTATTAGTTTTTAAAGACTAGTAACCAAACACTTAACAACAATAAACTAACATTGAAGCGAGGGTGAGGGTGAGGTGAGTGCGCGCGCACTATATTTCTATAATAGGAGTTCCATTTTACGTTAACATTTAATACTGAGTAAATGATAGACGTTCCTTAATTTTTCAAAACAAAGTGCGTAAAATGTATCTCTTACTCTTGGTTGACCTGGATTCATATACGTAATATAAAAGCAATAAAGTATGTGTAAAAATAACAATTTATTAATAAAATTACATATCTATTTACAATCGCATACAATAGAATTAAAAAATAATTACACTATATATCATCCACAATTTTAGTTTGAAATTTTTTTGCCATTTGTCTTCTTGTATGAACAAGTATCCTATGTCCAGAACAATCTAGATCTTCTTCGTAGCATTTGTTTCTACAACATTTCTTACAAAGTTGATATTGACATTTACCTCCCTAAAATCAAAAGATATTTATCAGTGAAATATGAAAAAAAAACTTACCAATAAAATATCGGTATATGGCATATAGAGTATGTCGAGCAAAAAACGTAACTACATCTATCTATACTCATATGTTTCCAAGACTCGATTACATTGCATCAGTAAAAAAAAAGTAGTCCCATCCAGTAACATAATGTTGAATATGAACCATATACGCATCTTGTTATTGTCTAATTCAAAACACCGTAAGCATATTTTTAAATAAAGTTTCATGAGTCAACATGCAGAAGAGACTGATATTTAAATTTGCACAATCTGCAAAGTTGGCAAATTGGAAATCGTTATTTAATGCAAGAGGATAGGTCCCAGTACATATCCTCAACACATTTGCAACACTATTCTAGGGCCTAATTTTAGACATTTTTTTATTATTCATCTACTCTTTTTTAATCTAAAAAATAATACAAACCAATGGATTGGGACAATTCTCTTGAACGCATATATCACCACTCCTGCTGTTTCTTTGGTGATGATCCTCTTTGACGGGCCTCCTTGAAATGCGCTTCAATTTTTTCATTTTCTTCCTTGATATTAAACCGTTTCCGTCGGCATCATCATTTGTACGTTTTGGATGGTTTTCATCATCCTAAAGTACAAAATAACAAACACTTAAAGCAGCGGACTTTTGAAATTCCATTCCCACATATTAATACCTCTTTAATTGGTCAAATAACCATTGTAACATGAAAGACAAAACAAAATTTAAAAAAGAAAAACATTAATAAGCATATAGTGGTAGTAAATTTACCTTACACTCTAACATTTTCATTTTTTTTGTATGCTCTTCTGGTGTCATCCTCACATAGGGCTGACAAATCCAAGGTGGCAGGATCAAATTAAATCCTATCCTTGTTATGTCTTCGTCATTTTCAAAATGTTTTTCACCTCTATGGAATGGTAGGTATTTTTCCTTTATATTTGTACACACTTGTTTAAAGTCATCGAGATTTTGTCCTGTGGCTAATATTTGTCTGTCTGCATTGTTCTCTTCAAATGTGAATCTTTAAAATTAAATAAAACAAACATATTACAAATTATAATAACAAAATAAAAAGTGAAAAATGGAAAGTCCTATATGACCTATGCAAGAAACCTCTGAGTACATTATCTATTTTCTAATTTCTAAAGAGTGTATACATATATAATACATATATACTTATATATAGTTTGACAGGGCTTTATATAAGTATTACTTATGTATCAGTTTCTCATAAGTGTTACTTATCAGAAACAATGAGGTACATAACATAACAAGGATGAATTACACTCAGAGAGGAAATTGTAACTTTGGCTGCAGAAACAGGCTTAAAAATCATAAAAATCAGCTTGTTACAAAGCTGTCTAAAAAGAAATCATTACCTCACCCTATAAATTGAAATTAAAGGAAATTATTAAATATAAGGAACACTTTAGAACCCTTCCCCGCCAGGGACAGGATATTTATAAAATATCTGCTTAAAGTTGATGACTGATTGCACATTCGACTAAGATAAACAAAAGTATATTATTTAATGCGAAATGCGGCGTACCCTGCCACTAATTTCATAATCCAGACCAGAGCCAACTTTATTTATTTCCAAAGTTGACTGTGCCGATGAATTGAACCCGAGACCCTGAGACTGAGCGTTAAGGAACAAACTCATCCAAGGGTCATTAGTTACAATTGGCTGAGAGAATGCATTTATAACTGTAGAATGGAGTGTGGCCTGCCAAAACCATTGACAGATACAGATACAAATACAAAATAATTTATTCATCTATTTAAGCCTAGGTACAAAAAGCGTGTAGGGAACCTCCTATTAAGTATAAAAATACTTGTATCAGGAGATACTTCAGTTCTCCTGATACTTCAGTTGTACAGATACTTCAGTAAATAATCAGTTGTCTTGTTGAAAAAGAGAGAAACTTACATTTTGTGAAAAATTTTAAACAAATGCCCTCTCACATATGACCATGGGCACGGATGTTCGTCAACTAAATCACAGTATTCCATAGCTACTTCCCATGTTATTGCATTTTTGCCATCAAAAAGAGACGGGTTCGTGAGAATCCCTTCTGCACTCATCACACCATCCACTTTTGTGTAATCCAAACATCTTTGGACATCTTCCAAACATTGAATATTACCATTGGCAAACATAGGTATGGATATTTTCTCTCTAAAAACAAACAAGACATTTTCGTTGAATCATAAATTATAAAACTTATAAACACTTTCTATTTGAGCCGAAACATGTGTAATTCCGTGTAATAAAGTTAATTTCTGAGTATACCAAAACTCTGTCTCAACTTTGAGAACCACACAGTTTAGTTCTTAAATTTCTTACTCCTACTATACTCGTAAAAAACATAAAAACCAGTATAACTTCAAAGTTATACTGCTTTTAAGTTTAATTATTTGTGGCATGTATGCTTAGAGGAACAAAGGTTTTTAAGCAATTCTTCATCAATCTACTACAACTACATTTTCTTTAAAAGACAGATGACAGAGTTTATTATGCATATGCATATGTTGAATGTCATTTTTAAATCCTTACATATTATAAAACAAAGTCCTCCGCTGCATCTGTCTGTTTGTCTATTCGCGATAAACTCAAAAACTACAGCACCGATTTTCATGCTGTTTTCACCAATAGATAGAGTAGTTCTTGAGGAAGGTTTTAGTACATATTAATTTTCGTGTTTTATATGGCGTCTGAAATCCATAGTTATAGTAGATTGATGCAATTCTTAAAAAAGTAAACATATGAATGAAATATAAACCTTATGGCTTTTATATGGTCCCAGCTGGCAACACCCGTAAGAGGACCTTTCTGTTCTCTCACTCTTCCGTGAACTGTAAGTAATTTGCAACCGGCCTCTTGCAGCATCAAAGCATAGTTCACAGACTTCTCGATGCTTTCAAATATTCTAATTTTACATGTTATTGGTATTAAAACTGCAGCAGACATTGCTTTGACTATATACAAAAATAAAATATTATTAATAGTGATATGTTCTAAGATCCAAATAGGGGTCGTACTTGAACCATTTGTTTACCAGATGAAAAGAATATTTTATCAATCATTATTTATGAGAAAATAAATTGCGATTGTCTTGCCTATTAAAATATGTTCATAGAGATCCTTAATTTAAAAAAAAAAAATAGTCTGCCTCAATTACACTAATAAGCTTAATGCTGTTCAAGTCTGGCTATAGTAGGTAATTCATTAATAGATTTTCAAAGGCAAACCATAAACTATTGAACTATTGAAGCTATAAATTTATAATATGAAAATCGAAGCAAGCAAATTAATAACATATTTTTCTGATAAGCAGATGGGTGAAGGACTACCCCTCTGTGAATCCTGTATTAATGGGTGTTTCAATAAAAATAGTCAAATTTAGTCAGTATTTATTCTTACCAATTTTTTCTAACAATTGCCAATCGTCTTGAAGATACGAACCGTACCTGCCTCTCTTTGCAATAGCTTGAGGACAACCCAAATTTATATCAATGGCATCACAGTGTCTTTCAACAAGTCTTGCCGCTTCAGCCATTATCTCTGGGTCATTGCCACAGAACTAAAATATGTGTAATTAATAATTAATTAAAGAATTTCAAATTAAATTAATTAAAAGATTAATAACATAATTGGAATGTCCATCACTTTCGATTCTACCTGTGTTTTGTTTGCCTAATTTAAAACAAAAAATGGTTATTGTGACAACTACAATAGTAAGTAGTTTGTGGCTATAAAGATGTAGTACATTATTTTATTTACCATCAATAGTTTTCGCAGTGTTTGACTTTCACAGGGCTTCATGATACAACTCTCTCAAGCTTCTCACGGAACTCGTGAGTATCAAGAGTCTCACGAGTATCAAGAGGAAATGACTGACGAAATTTGTGCCTGGCTCGTGGACCATAAGTACAAATATACAAAAAAAATCTTTTTATATTAGTCTAAATAACAACCTAAGAAACAAACTTACTTGCACAATTAAGGGTCGGTCTTCACAACAACTTTTCAATGAGTCCTTTCTATATTTAGAATCTTTGGTAAAAATACAGCTATGCAACATAGGAGTATAACACAGGCTAGCACCATGCTTTCTACAAAGGATTCTCCATGCAAGCTCGCTAGCATCAACCATAGGAGCAACAACGAAACATGGTCTTTTCATACTTCTCAATAGATCGAACGCATCGTAGGATTCGTAGAAATTAGACATATTAATATGATTTAGATCGTGTAATACAATAAACTGTAAAATTCAAGAAGAGGTAACAAGTAAAAATATTATTGAAAATAAATTATGAATAGTATGGTCGCTTGACTCGATCATATCATATCACATCCTCACAATCCTTAAATATCATATCAACAAGCATGACACTGACAGTGACATATGACATACCTCACAAAAGCGATAAGCATGGACGGTATAAAGTTAGTGATAACCACAGTACAATATAATACTCAGAACAAGGTAAAGCAGTACGTAGTAACTACTACCTAATAGAGCCTTAAGTCCTAAAGCATAGATTAAAGAGAACCCCGTCAGTTACCCATGAAGATGGAAACAAACTATCGGATGCGTCCGCCAGCCGCGGCTGACTGGTATCTGGATAGTACAAACAAATACACTGCTGCGCAGCTGCGCAAACTAGGACGTAAGTCGCGGACGTGAATTCAAACGTCTGTTGAGACAACAGCGAGGAATAACTGTTACGTCTTACAGTATGTAGTACCCAAAGATATATTATTTCGATGGTAGTACCCAACTGATATGGCTTACCGATGTACCTCCACAGAAGACGAATTTTCAAAGCATGGGAAATGCTAACGACCCACCGACACACTGCCAGCTGCCGCCATGTTACCGTGCGCCGCTTGGCATTATTACGCGAGTGCGAGTGCGACGGAACTAACAGCTGCATTGTATTATGGACCTTATAGATATTGCGTCTAAGGATTGTTGTAAGTTTTAAGCTTTTTTTCATTAATCGTCGGAGCCGTACTTTCTTTTCTGGGTGAACGAAGATTCACGACGAGCCTTATCAAGTGGTGTGTAGTACTTCTTTGCGTGAAGTGTGTAGCAGTTAATTACACCCAACCTCCTGGTGAAACCTGTGTAATCGGAAACGTCGTCTTACCAATCCGCAGTGCGCAAATGCGGTGAACTACAACGCAAACCGCCTTACAGATGACATAAATCGGCGGAACGTTATTTCCTTTATGAAGTTATCAATGGGCGTACAAAAGACCATCGTGAAATAACATGAGTGCTGTTGTGTTTGTTTTGCTGAGTAAGAGATAAAAGAGCCCATTTTCCCTACCACATCCTTTAATTCTACTCCGATCGGCAGAGCACTTGCAGAACCTGTGGCCTTGCTTATTTTATAGGCGACGGTTGCCACCTACCATCCAGCGGACCGTCAGCCTGTCTATCGATCTCAATATAAAAAATATATACAAAATTGATTTCATAATTTCGTTCCCTGAGATAATAGAATACTACAGAAATAATAAAAAAATGTGATTGAAATAATATTTAATTATAGTTTTTTAAATTGTAGTAGTATCGCATCTAATCAGCAGGTACTCAGAGGACTTATTTTATTTTTTCAAGTATAAATGGATGCGTAAGGCATTGGGTGACATTGGCGCGCTTGGTCGGGTCCAATATCAACATCTTTTCTAATAAGTCTCTCAATTGTGATAACTTATTCGATTCAGCGGCTGAAACGAAGGTTGGTTCCAATTCGCTTTGCAAGTCCCTGGACGGTTTTATAGATGACATCAGAACAATTTTTTCCTGCAAATAAAATTCTTGTTAAGTACCAAACTTAATTAAGTGATATGGTTATTTGTTTAAAAAAAAAAGTTAAACGGTAGGATTTTTGTATACCTCAAAAATATAGTTTGACATAAGCTTAAACTAGTGGGACAGGTAGTATAGTACAGTTATTAAAAAAAAAAAACATTCAGTTGCAGGACTACAAGTCAAAAGTGAAAACTTAGCTACACAAAAAAGAAGTAATTTATTTATTCGAAGACAGATGTCGCTGGGCTTTGGCGTTCAAATATGTTAATAAAATGAGCTTATTATCATGTTATAAACTTTTTGAACGCAATTTAAAGGTTTGCAAAATTTCCTTAAAAAAAAGGTTTGTTTTAATATAATTTTCGATAATTTTGACCCATAATGTTAATTATCCCAAAAAGTTAACCTTACAAATGCGAATAGAAATCTCATTATATAACACCAACGCTCATAACTCACCCGTTCCGTGATCCGGTCGAACTCCCTATGCAGGAAATTGAACGAACCGTCAAAGTGTTGATCCTTAAACTGACACTTCTTCACCATTTTATTGGGTATTTTACCCTTCAGGTCCATATGAAGTTTGAGCATTTCATTGTTACTGTTCCCTTGGAACATCATCCTGGCCGTGGACATTTCGTACACGGTACATGCGGTCGCCCAAATGTCTACGCCGTAATCGTAGGGATATCCGAGTATAATCTCGGGCGCACGATAAAACCTCGATACGAGGTATGGAGTACAGTCGTTTTCGTTCGCTTTCACTGCGGAACCGAAATCGCATAACTTGAGCAACACTTTGCTTTCGTTCACTAAAATGTTGTCTGGCTTTATATCTGCAACAAGAGGAAAGAGATCACATTCAAATTGTATTATAGTGGACATGACCGTGTGTTTTACAGCACCTATGGCATTGTTTGTGTTATAGGCGACGGTAGCCACCTACCATCAAGTGGACCGTCAGCCATTCTGCCAATCTTAGCATAAAAAAATGTCCAAAGAATTGTTATAAGAACCGTCATGTGACCGTTAAACTGAAGTGTCACACAAAATGGTCGGTTCCTTAAAGATTATTAAAAGCTTCTATTGCGTAATAATCGTTATGAATTTGCAAATATTATAAAATATAATATATGTAGAAACAATATTAAACTCATTACCTGCATGCAATATTTTATTCTTGTTCAATAATTTCAAAGCCATGAGAATCTGTTGGGCGTAACTTTTTACAGCTTTTATGTTGATTCCGTCATTTTTGCCGTATTTCTTCAATACCTCTCGGAGATTCATTGAGAACGGTTCGAATACTAAACACAAATGTCGTTTGTGGTAGAAATGACTCATCAGCCTTATGCAGTGGTATTTGTCCTCTGGGTCAGCATTATTTAACTTTTTCAGGGTTTCCAGCTCGCTTAGACCCGATTTGTGTCTGAAACGTACATGTGTAACAATAAATTTCAAACAGAAATTATAACAAAATCCATATAGGAGTGGGTCGCGGGTACAATTTTTTTCTGCAAATTATATATAAAAACCTGTATATTGCCTGCAAACTATATAATAAATCCGTTCAGTGGTTTTTGAGATCATCGCGAACATACATACAGATATACTGATACGACAGATGCAACGGGGGACTTTGTTTTGTAATATGTAAGGATTTGAAAGTAACCACAGAAAAGAACATAGGATACCTTACATCCAAATAACTAAACTACTGTTCTCGAGGAATCATAATATAAAAATAAAAATCCAGCGCCTGGTAAAGTATAACATCAAAAAAGATGTCAGGCATTATATTGCTCATATACTTTGTTAGTCTTTATATTTTTTATTTTTCAACGCGCTCAACAAAATTACTTCACCTAAGCATTAACAATATGGCAGTAAATATCACGAGAAAATAATATTACATAGAAATATTACTTACACAATGTCATTGTTTCTTAAGATTTTGATTGCAACCTCTGTATCATCCCGAGACTTGTCTTTTGCACGAACCACATTTGAGAACACACCTTGACCAGTGTTTCCGCACACCTTGTATCGGAGATTTAAAATTTCTCCAACCCGTGCTCTAAAAAAAATAATAGATAAAAAAATATTATTTCTTAAATCATAATTATTTTAAATTTTAACAAACAAATAAAATATTTTTTTTATAAGAGACGAAAGAACAATCACAACGCGTGACGTCATTTGTAAGTACATAACAGTATAATCACGCTATAATTAAAAGTATAAACGAAGCCCCGACTTTCTATTGAGCCCAAACACCACGCCAGATATATTGAGAACTATATCAGACGAGTGCCTAAATTAATGTATCCGTAACATTTATTTACCTGTAATATCCTTCGGGATCATCCCAATTGTCTGTCAGTGACGGATTTTCCTTTAAATTGGTTTTACTGATGTGTGGACGTGGATTTAAGGTCTGTAATCAAAAACAATGTACAAAATTACCAGTTATTGGTTTGAATAACTCTATTTCAAAATAGAGGCAGATACAAGTATGGTAGTATCTAGATCTAGCTATAAAACAAACGAAGCTCACTGAGATAATTAAATAAATGCCTGCCTACACTTCAACAATAAAATTCCAAATATTATAAACAACAATATTTGAAGGAAAATGCTGCATATGCGCCATTTTATACCATGCATATGAAAATGCCGGCTATAGTAGGATTAAGGGTAAGGGATTGGGAAACGATGTGGAAAATAGGCTCTTAATACTTACATCTACATAAAACTCTTCCGTAGCAAACATGTCACATTCACCCGGTTGGACATTTTGATTAGTGTTCATATGGTCGGAGGTGGGAGGGCTTTTTTGAATGCTCGATTGGTTTTCTGTTTCCTTAGTACGCATCACTTCTTCCTTTGGAGCCTCTTTTACAGCTTCAGCTTTCGTGGATGTCTCAGCTTCTTGTGAATGCTCATTCGTTTCTGTTGAATTTTCTGTGCTATCATATGCTGCGGCACTCTTGAATGTCTGAAAAAGTATTAATTACCTAAACCTTTGCATTCGTACTTTAAAGCCGATATTAATATCGAAATGGAAAAAGGGTTTTTCATATATCCTGTAATTTAAATTTACAATCTTTGTTGGCTTGCATTGTTAATTATTTAAAATAGTGTTGTGTTTTTGTGATTTTTTTAAATGTTACAAGCTATACCTGGGCGTTTGCATTACCTTATTTATGAGTGTCACTTCAATAGGACATGATTATTATATAATCATGTCCTATTGAACTCTCCTAATGGAGTAAACTTTAATCAAAATTTAAACTAAAAACTTTTATCTTTACCCAAACACCAATTGAAAAATTTTAAAGTATGACTTTGGCAATCATAATATGTAACAAAAAAATATTACCGCTAGTAGTTCTTGTCTATGTTTTCGTATGTGTGCAATTATTTTTTCTTCAGCATTCTCATCTTCAGAATCGACTCGGAGGTCCAGCTCGCCTTCGTCGCTTGAGATTAATTCCGGTACATCATTCAACATGACCTGTAAATAAATTAAAATGTTTCAATAACTTCCCATGAAATCTCAGAAGAAAAACTGTGTTTACTGAGAATTGACATTAAGGGAGTAACTGCACTTATTTAGTTCCATTTGCGTTTCGTTGAACCACTTCTATCAGCCGCTTAAAGCTCTAAATGACTAAGAATCTAATCTAGTTGCAACTTGACGAGTTAAGAATGGTTCGCGTCCAGCGCTGATGTCAACATGCGAAATACACACTTGTCCTCAGAAAGCTGAATGGATACATAAAAAACTGGCATTTTCAATGGACAAAAGCTGAACAGAGCTGAATAAATGTAGTTATTCCCAAGTCTAAACTTCAGTCTAACCCTAAACACAATACCTCAGAGGCATGAGTCTTGTGTTTGTATGTATCTCTGGTTGCCTTAGAACGCCAGTTAGAGGAAAGATCGCGATGGTCTCTTCTATCGTCACGTCGTCTTTCTGGAGACCGATGTCGGCTGCGACTACGGTGGTCCCTTCTTGGTAGTGTACGTGAATCTCGAGTAATGGCCCTCCTCTCATTATCCCTTCGCCTTTCCCTGGCTCTCTCTTGCTCTCGTTCCCGCTCTCTCTCACGCTCCCTGTCTTTCTCGCGCTCCCTGTCTTTCTCGCGCTCTCTCTCTTTCTCGCGTTCCCTCTCTCTCTCGCGTTCCCTCTCTTTCTCGCGTTCCCGATCTCTCTCGCGTTCCCGCTCCGCTTCATAGCGCTTCCTGCGTTCTCGCATTTCGCTATCTCGCTCTTTCCGTCTCTCTTGTTCCTTATCTTCATCTTTTCTCTTATCCTTTCTCTTCTTATCTCTATCAATTAATATTCTGAGGTCAACTTGAATGCGTTGCTTCTTACTCTCAAAATGTTTATGTATGGCCTTTTTTTTACGAATCTTTGGTGTGTCTTCAGTGTCGCTTAATATTTGTATAGGTTTGCTTGTACTGCCGCCTTTCTCTGGAGACATATAGGCCTGTATTCGAGCTTCTAAACGCTCCTTTTGTTTCATCAACTCTTCCAAATCCGTATCATCACCTACAACAATTCGTTCCGGACTGGTACTACCAACATCGGAGCCATCATTTGTTGCAATCGACCACTGGAGTTTGTCTTGTAGTGGCCCTGAAGCGCCATGTTTCTCCGGATGGGACACTGCTGATGAATGGCTGGTAGTGTGAGTAGAGGAGAGATGATTATTTTTGTAGGAGTTGCCTATAACCAAATCTGGGGAATCAGACAATGATGTTTCGCTTTCCGACTTCCGATGTTGCAATTCCTTTTTTGCTTTCTTTTTCTTCTTGTGACTGGAGTTAATTTCACTGGACTTCTTATGTTTTTTATCTTTCTTGGATTTTTTCTTGCTCTTGACAATGTTGTCTTCAAATCTAGAACTGTAAACAAAATATTATTAATACTTACATATATCATTGCAAAATTTTACAATTTACAATGAACTCAAAATTTACACAGATTATTAAAATCAGAAGTTAATGTTTAAATTTTACTTATGCCAGTTCATAACTTAGAATGTTGTTTTGCTTAAGATATCATGATTTTGAGGAATATATCGTAATTTTCTATGATCGGCTAATACCCTAGCACCATACAAAAATAAATAATGTTTGCAACATGTTCTATATCATAGGAAAAAAATATAGTCATTACTTTCTTGTTATATGCTGTGCATTCAGAGTTGAACTGCCAAAAATACAGAACTTTCGATTTTAAAACTTTTAACCAAATAGTAAAAACTTACTCTTTATCCATTATTTTCACCTCACATACAATTGAATCTGAAAAAAAAAATGCCAATATATAGCCATGGATGTATTAATGAAAAGTAGAATTTGGAGTGTAATTTACACTGCACATATGATTCAACTTGAGTAGAACATAATAATTACAAAGTCTCCCCGCTTTTCAATAATATTTTCTCAGCACTATTACATTATTTTTAAAATCTGAATAATGTAAGGTCTCAATGAACTGAGATAATTCAAAGCATCTTTTAATTTCATTTAAGAAAAATCAATAAGTACAGGAATTAAAATATTGCGGTAAGATTGAAGCAGACAACTCAATATTACTAATAAAAAATACGATACTTTCTTTACTACAAACAGCAAGCCCCCTGAAGTGTTTTGAAATGTATTTTAAAATCATACTATCATTATAATATATATGGTTTTTGCTTATTTACATACCAATTAAATATTAACAAATCACTAATAGATAATGTTATAGAGTTCGTATCTATCAATTTTATTAAAATATAATATTTACATAATTATTTACAAATTGACATGACATGAACACATTTTAAAATGCACTCACTCCACAACTCCATACATACTATATATTATTTATATAGTGTCACTGTCAGCTCAGTTGTCATGTCACTATTCCACAGGCCCCACCACAGTTCACACTAACATATACTTTGGTATTTGATTTATTCTATATCGATAGTTCACCCAGCACTTGACACAGACTAAATAATATTGTCAGATCACAGCTCTTCTAAGAGTAATAGTATTCTGTGGATTACAGGTCATAGAAAATATTAACTAGCATTTTTCCGTTTTAATCTTAATTTGTATTTCAAAATAAATTCATTAAATATCTAGAAGTTATTACTATAATATTACTAATACTATTATTGAATGTACATACAGTGTTGTGCAGAACATACCTATTGCTTCGAATATAAAGTATCGTTGTTATTATATATACATATAAATCAGAAGTAATAACCTTATCAATAACTTAAGTTATTATTAAGTTTTTATAATTGGATATTTTCATAACATGGCCCACGATATAATGGTAGGTAACAATTTATTTTAAACTAATTGAATGGCTGAATTATGTTAATAATTGGTAACTGTTCCATATTCTATAATTTTTGTTATAAATTTCAGAATCAATTTTATGCAGCACACAATTTACCATTACAAGAAAAGTTAGAGGAGTTAACACGAATTATAGATCTTTCAATACCCAACAAAGATTTACAAATATTGTATCCAAATTTAATTAGTTACATATTTTCATCATTTCACAATGGTTGGGGATTACGAATAATTACATATGATGATAACAAATTTGAATTTGAACTTCTGACAAACTTCTTGGGGCCCCAGGGACCATTATTTCGATTATGCTACAAGCTTTTGTCAGATCCTCAATTAAAATATAATTTACCATTGAACGCATTGCCAGTAAGTAGTATTCATTTTAACATTTTTATGTCATAATAATTTTTTTAACATCTCCTAACTATACTACAGCGCCTAAGCTATAAGTCCTATAGCATTAGCTATATCAGGGGATGTGCATTAAAATAAATTATATCACAAAAATTAATTGACTGGTATCTTTTGTACTTTATTTCAAATTATCCTGTAAGAAGGTGGTTACTATCAACATATAGGTTGCCTAGTTTATAACTGGTTCGCAGTGTGCTCTGTAATTATTATTTTTCCCCTCCAATTTGTTTAATGTAACTTAAGTTCAAGCAAGAAATGTTGAAAGTCTACAGACAGGCTGACAATCTACTTGATGGTAGGTGGCTAACACAATCAACGCCACAGGTGCTGTAAGTGCACTGCCTACCATATTAGTTTAGTATTATGGTAGGCATAGTAGGGCCTACCATAATAGGATAAGCGATTAGGAAAGGTTACAATCTTTCATTTTTCTTACTCACTCACGGAAATACAACAGCACAAAAACACAAAGCAGTAACTTGTCTTTTTAATGGAACCTAACATGTCTATTTTAGCTATTAATAATTTCAGTGTGAGAATCACAATATGAAGTTATTAATATAAAAATGGTAATTTTTTTATAAGTGTATTACAAAACGACTAGACTAGATCTACATTAAATGTTGTCCAATGTTTTAAAATTGACCATTTTTCTTTTATATCTCTTTTTCAGTTTGATCTGCAAATGAACATAGAAAAAGGTAGATGTCCTCAGTTTTATGCGGACATGTTGTGTATGGACTCAAATTCTTTGAATGTAGTAGCATTGGCTTTGAGTATCCTTTTTAAATCTTATTTCTAAATAGTATTAAGTACACAACACAAGGTATGTATTTAATTTATATGTAAAGGTTAGTGGGCAGGTGGATAGTCTATTTGATGGTAGATAACTACCACCACCTAATATAACAAGCAACCCATTATACTATTTTTCACAAGCATGGATATGGTGACCAAAATATCCAAAAGGACATTTTATTTTATTTTTATAAACTTCTGAGTGTAATTATATCTAAGAATAGCCTGCAATGACTTTTCTTAGTGTCTATTAAAAGGAAGCACTTTGTTCGTATGTTTTAATAGCACTGTTGCTTTTCACCGCACTTTTAATTTATATTACACTAAACTAACTCAAAAGGTCCTTTTTAGTCCTCTCACTAAATCTGTATTTTCAAGCACCTCGATCGCTTCAACATTCACATTATGATGAAGTTTATAGATTAGACATTATGAGGTCTATCTTAATCTATACTAATATTAGAAAATAAGATATTGATAAACTTAAAAACTTTATCAGTGACTTTATCAGCGAGTAACATGAGCTATATTTTATAGTTATTAAGACGAAGTCGCGTGCAACAGCTAGTCCTTTATACAACTAATGAGCATATTTAAAAAAGTTCTGCAAATATCCTTAACAGTATTTCTAAGATCCATTTGATTATTACATCTTCAATTATGCACTGCATCTGGTGGACCACGATCAGTGTAAGAACTCTTTGGATAATTGGAATAGCGTGTATTTCGCCCTAGCATGTGATTATTTGGTTCATTTTCTCCCTTGCGATCCTAATGCTCAGGTGTTGCCACACATTTCCAATTACACCGGCAAAGTACCAATGGCTGCACTCTTACAAACAGTTAACAGGTAAGTAACTGTTTTTTTTTTATTTATTAATTTATTTAATAAATAATAAATACAGTTAATAATCAATAAGACAACTTGTATTATTTTTTTATTTTTTGAGATATTAAAAAAATTTTTTCACTGTTGCTAATAAATTTTTAAATACAATTTATTTTTATTAAAAAAAATACAGGGCTTTCTCTCGTTGTATTTTTTATTTCATACACAGGCCATTACACAGTCCGTCTCTACTGTTGTTACCGGGTGTGACGAGTATTAGTAATCAACCAAGTTGTACCCAAGCTCAATCGCGCAACGAAGTTTGGCGCTCGGAGACTGTGTTGCAGGTTTTCATCGATATTTGGATGAGCGTTGAACAATTTGGCCAAAGGAATACTGATGTAAGTTCAAAACTGTTTGGAAAATATTTATGTATTGGGTTATTTAAAAATTCACGCTTGCATCATATTATTTTAACTGCAAGTGACTTAATAGATTGAGAAAATCGAATCAGAGTTCCAAGGTAGCGGGTGGCCCGGTTTATTTGCCCTCGAGTGTATTTTAAATATTGCGCTTTATAAACAAAAAAAAATTGAATTGAATATAGTTTAGGTATTTCTTTCAACGTATACGAGTATATGGAATACAAATCATTTTAAAATAATATATTTACTATGTGGTCACCAATAAGTTATTTATATTATGCTAGCTACCAGCTCCCGGCTTCGCCAGGGGTGCAGTTTATACATCCTATCTTTTAAGTTGTACCCAAATTACATATAGTTACGAAGTTTTATCAAAATCGGTTCAGTAGTTTAGTTCATCGAGGACACACAACGTGACACGTATTTTTTATATATATAAAGATTAAAAAAGAAAAACAATCAATGTGAAAATCCTCTACTTAATTAATCAATTAGAATTTAATTCTGCCAAGATCTGAAAATCCAAGAGCAAACTTGGATTTTCTGATCTTGGCAGGCTATTATACTGTTCATAAAAATATGAACAGATTAAATTTTTATTTTAACAAGTAGCTGTCCCGCTCCTGGCTTCGCCCGGGGTGAATTTTTTTTCCATAAAAACCTTCCCTGATTATCCCTCTATCCATTGGTGAAAACCGCATGAAAATCGGTGCAGTAGTTTTTGAGTTTATCGCGAACAGACAGACAGACGCGGCGGAGGATTTTGTTTTATTATATGTAAGGATTCATGTGTATCTCAATTATCATTTTTTTAAATCTCAATATAATAAAAAAACTATTAATTTTATTTTCAGTTCTACACTCAATCGCCTTTAGGCCCAAGAATTCAGCCATACGATGCTGTGTGCTCTAGTCTCGAGAGGGTGAGGGTCGTGAGGGTATTCGTGAAGCACATACACACGTTTTCAGCTAATCACCTATCCGACCCAGCCTCCAGATCGTCCGCACTTCGAAAGTACGCTAGGCAAATGATGTGCACTCGAGCTTACCACTACGTGAAACTTCTGGTGACCACTTGGCCTTTGGATGCTTCCTTTAGACTAGTCATGGAGTTGTGGTTGAGTCTTATACAGCCTTGGAGATACACAGATAGTGCAATACATCAGGACAGGTAAGAAAGATAGAAAGATCTCGCACAGAAATCAGAGGTTTATGTCAAGAAAATGGGTTTTCACCTTTTTCTTGTCATAAACCCCTAAATTGTTGTCTTGCCACAATTGCTTTTTTTTTTTTTCAAGAATATCTGAAAGTAACGAAGAAGTTTCTGCGGGTGTTTTTGACCAGAGTTTTGTACAATTTGTTGCTGAGAATTATCCATCATACACTTGTATATTTCAACTAGTGCTGTCCAGGTTCATGAGATTGGACCTGACTACACTCAAGAATGCTATTATGCTGTTCAGGTTGGGAAAGGTACGGCATGTCAAATAACATTTATTCATTCATGGTGAGGCTATTTTTTAACCCACGACGCCTGACGCGAAAATGAAGTGTTATAAGTTTAACGTTTGTGTCTGCGTATGGAATCGTAGCTCCCAAATGTATGGACCGATTTATAATCGATCTGATTTATTTACATAATCCGTTTTTTTGTTTGAAAGCTGATGTGATAGAGATGGTTCTTAGCTATAGTTTATGAAGATCCTAGTTGACGAAGGCATTTCACTAACTTCCACAGGTTCGATCGATGTGAAATTTAGTATACTGTTACTTAAGAAAGTTGTTTGAACTCAATAGAAAGTCGAGGGTTAGTTTATTATTTTAATTAGGTATAGCTTGTTCTACTGAAGTATTAATAAAAAACGTGTCAAATGTAAAAATATTTTACAGGTGTTTTCTCAGCCACGGTTAGTTCCAGTTTTAAAAGAATTAGAGCAAGCAATAATAAATAATTCTGGTATGTTAGTTAATACAGAATCCAGTTATAATAATTCGACTTTTGATGAAAAGTAAGTGACTTAATGTACATATTTATGCATTTTTCTTAAGGAATTTTAATTTATTCATGTTAATATTTATTAATTTTTAGCTACAGTAACAACAACTTCGGGATTCAGAAGTGGGCCGCAGTCGCTAAACAAGCAACATCCGAGCTGAATTTATCGCCAAATTTCCAATATGAGCCTATTTGGGCTGAGAATAAGAAGGAGATTTCGTTGCAATTTGTTGAGAAGATCATGTCATATAAGATAGCAGCTGATAACATTGCAAAAGAGATGGCCGAAAAACTCAATCAAGGTCAAAATGGTAATACATTAATTAATTTTCATATGTTTATTTATCACTGATAATCCACTGACTCTTCTTTTTTGACAACACCAATGGTCGAAAGTTTAACGAAACTTTCAATAGCCATAAATCCAGTTCAATGTGTAACAACCTAATATTGAAAAATTCCAGGTATTTGGGGAACTATAAAATGTTGGCTGATGATCAGTATTAGTTATGAGGATGAAATGTTGATGACCGAATGTGAGAAAGTGCCCAATTACTTACTGGCATCGGTTAGATATTTTGCAAACATATTTGAGGTACACAGTTTTTTTATTATTATTTTAAATTGGATGAGTAGTTTCGATGATTACCTCCTACATAGAAACAAATCTCTTTATAATATAGTATAGATAACTTCAGAGAGGCTTACGATCCACTTATTAAAGATGGCTACAGTACCGCCAATAAACACCAGTGGAAATCTTAATAGAATAAATTATGTAAGGGTTGAGATGGGGATAGACTGATATCCCAAAGATGACTCGTGGTTACTGCCGCCAAAGGAACAGCTCAGTTTCTGAAGAAAGTGTTGCTAGCCACTACTATATTATATGCTTATTATGTCTTGCTCTCCAGTTAGATGCGAGTACTTTAACACCGATGGCGCCAATAGAGGAGGATGTATCACAAAATTCCTCATACGCCAACGCTTGGCAGTTTTCTATGGCCATTACGGACAAGGTAAAATTTAATCCTTATTATCATGTGTGCATTTATATAATATTGTGACTATAGTGGGCTCTGGCATCCCTTAAGACTTTGTTTAATTTGCAGTTACGCAACAATCCGACCGAAATTCAATACATGGGTGATCCAGAATTGAAGCCGATCACATCGTACGAGTCCACTATTTTGGTCAGGATTTTCTATCAGATCGCCTCGAAGATTAATGGAATGGTAGTACATGAATTTGACCATAAGGCTAAAACCTAAAAATATATTGCTCCAATTTTGACAGGTTGTGGTACTTGTGATCGACAGACAGGCTGACGATCCACTTGGTGGTAGGTGGCTACCGTCGTCTTTAACACAAGCAACACTACAGGTGCTGCAAGTGCGCTGCCTTAAAGCCTTAAGTAAGGATAAAGGATAAGAACGGGATGAGGTAAAGGGCTCTGGCAACCACACACATGCTGTTATTTCACTGTGGTCTTCTGTAACGGGTGGTTACTGCCGCCAGACGGGCTGCTCAAATAACTGCAAAGTGCAACGTTGCCCTGCCATTATTTAAAAATAGACGTTTAAAATGGTTTCATTGAAACTTAATGAATAAATTACTGTTTCACTGTAAACAAACGTAGTTCGAGAGTTAGAGAATTAGCTTTATTAGCGAGAGTTAATTAGGATCCTAGTAGACATGTGTTTTGTATAAATAAAGACAATTATATTGAATGTATGGTACACACAGTTCGGTGAGCGGCTACAGGCGCTGTGGGAGCGTCGCGACTTGCGCGGGCGCATGGTGCGCGAAGTGCTTACGGCGCCGTGCACAGTACGACGCCGCGCTAAACTCGGCGTCAGCAACGGCACGCGTCTTCAGGTCGAACAGTTGCCGCCGCGAGTTTCGCTTCGTCCGCTCGCTTCGCACGCCTTCGTCGCAAGATTCGTCGTTGGATACCTCCTCTTTAGATTTTACTCCACGTCCGTCCTCCTCTACACGTTCACACTCTTCGTACTTTACTCGCTCTTTGTCACCGTGAAGGCCTTACTCAAACACATAGGAATCGTGAAAGCAGCACCGTATTAAATTTTTATACGTTTTTCCAATTCGTATCTTATTTCACCCCGCCACAAGTGATCTCTTTATTTCAAACTTCGTTCAAGACTAAAACTAACACAGTTCACAATTTATGAGGAAATTGTAAGGAAATCTCTAAATTGCACGGCTTAATTATTTGGCAGCGATTTATCTGTTCATCACAAGAAAAAAATATTACAACCACCAATGTAATTTAAACAACTCATTGTGAAATAAAGTTAAAGTGAGTTAAAAAATATTTTTACAATTATTAAGTAAAAATTGCATGCATAATAAAAACAAAACTTAAGTTATTTCTTATTTATTTCCAAAGCATTCTAGATACATGTTCTTAAATTTAACACTGAAATAAGAAGTAAAGATAATGTGCCCAACAGGAACAATATAGTAATTAAGAAGATATAACTACATACATTACATCAATTTTTATAATTCATGTTTGTAGGGAATTGGTTTTCTATAATTATTATACTTCCACTACATGATTCCACTACAAATTTAATTCTGTAACACGGCACTCGACCTCTCGCCCTCTGACCTCAGTTTCCCCCGCAAATGAACCAATAGGAACACCCTGTTGGTGGCCTACACACGGGCCGCCATTTTGTGAAGTCACTGTCAGTCGGTTTCGTACGCATAGCGCGGGCGCCGCGAGAGTCGCGAGCGCACCACGACACGTGATCAAAAGTGTAATGTCCGCGCCTGACTATCGTCGTCGCGGACTCCTACTTGACGCTTCAAGCGATCACATATATGTAGGGCTCCGCTAAGGTCCTCTTTGTATTCGCGCCTACCACGTGTTTTATTGTTAGCCATAAGTGTTTCGTTTAGTCTACTTATCTAATCTACTTACTTCTAGCCGGGTGTGTAAATAAAAGACATTATCAGTTCATTGCTAGCCATGCCCCTTACAATTTTAAATTTCTAAAACGGATATCTTTATCGAGTTTTAAAACCCGTATTTAAAACCAAATTGGTGAAAGCTTGGAAAAACAATAACACAACAGATAAGACATAAAAAATACATGAAAATTGTACTATTCAAATAAAAACGACTACAGGGACTTATGGAGAAAATAACATTAGTATCTGTCAAAATAATTCGGATTTGAGAACATACTTTAGGGTACAATATAAACTAAATAAGAGAAAAATGTTATACAACCTGATACAAAGGAGCCAACTTCAACTGATACATAAGAATCGCGCCACTTTTTAGAAAATCGTCTACAGTAAGACAAGTGGGAAGGCAATTTTGTTAGAAAATTAAGTTTTCATCTAGTTATTTTTGTGTGTACAATTGTAATCTTGAAATATACAATATGAAATATTTAGAAAGACTTTATAGGGAAGGCATTTTTTTTAAAAAATGAGCATTTTGATTTGGGTTATTTTCGTGTGTGCAACTCTTAGATTATACTACGAAACAGTAAGTCGGTTCACACCGAAAGGCGAGGCGACGCGCATTGTGGATAATTTTGGCAGTCTGTTTTTATCGGCTAAATTCTGAACATCGAAGCGTGGCCGGGTTCAGCTAGTTCTATATTGAATTGCTACCTTAAATGGTACACGCAGCGTCGCGTCTCGGTGTGATTTGATCCTTAGACTATAGGAAAGAAAATGACAGTTGACCGGCTGCCTTATTATCTAACAGCAGACGACTTGCGACTAACTTGCGACAGGCGAAAACTTCCTATCAATTTGTGCAATATCACACTAAATCGTGTTTTTGGTAACAAGTAACTCATAACAAAGGTGTGGTTTGCGATAAGGCCTCTTACGGCCAATAACTAAAATAAAAGTGCATCATTTCTGTATGGCAGCACACGCGATCCGCTGTTAGATAATAAGGCAGCCGGCAGGTAAAACTGGCGTAATGTGCCAAGGGCCTTAGAGTAATTTGTAAGAGAATGAGTAAAATGCAGTTCAAGAGTAGTTGTCGAGCTTGAGGCGAGGCACTATATTCATGGAGGCGAGCTCCTGGAAGAGCAGCTTGCAGGCGTAGGGCATGTCGACCTGGGCGACGGCGGCGGAGGAGCGGCAGTTGTGGCACCAGGCGCGCGCCGCCAGCCGACCGCACGCGCCGCACACGTCCGCGCTGAAGGCGTCCGACGCCAGCATAAGCCGCTCCATGAGCAGCATGCTGGCGCCGTAGCCGATGAGGCAGTCGCGCTCCATCTCGCCCAGCCGCAGCCCGCCATCGCGCGACCGCCCCTCCGTCGGCTGCCGCGTCAGCACCGCGCGCGGTCCTCGGGCGCGCGCGTGCATCTTGTCCTGCACCATGTGCTTCAGCTTCTGGTAGTACACCTGTACACATGCGAGCGATGTCACCAATAAACATGTCTGCCGTTAGTATTGTCACGATACTAGCAGATAGTTCCCCATACGCGTCGTATCAAGAAGACGGAAATACTCACCGGACCGGAATAAACATACGCCTCCAGTGGCTCCCCCGTCAATCCAGAGTAAAAAATGTCTTTGCCGTTATAGTTAAATCCGTGTTTCTCCAACTCATCGCACACATCTCGAACTTTTGAGCCTCCAAATGCGGTACCTAATTTAACAAATTTGTTTGTACATTATTTACCTAAATGAAATGAACTTTTCAAATTTGTCTCCGGTTTGGATCTGGAAAGTAGTGGCAGAACACACTGCGTTTGGCGGCAGTAACCATCCCCTTACAGAAGGCAACCGTGAAATAACAGTATGAATGTTGTGTTTCAGTGAGTGTGTAAGGAAGGGATGCCGACCTCAAACCCACTATGGTCGGCAGTACCTGAGGCGTTGCTTGTGTTATAGACGACGGTAGCCTCCAGTCTAAAAATAAAATATAAATTATCCTACATATACAAAAGTGAATATTGCAACATTAATTAAAATAAATACATACCATAATGAAATTTGCCCTCCAGTACACCGGCTTTCCCGGCCAAAAGTTCTATAGTTTTCCCCACAGTCATTCTAGATGGAAATCCGTGGGGATTCATGATCATATCTGGACAAATGCCTAAGTCATTGAAGGGCATGTCCTCTTGTTGGACTATCAAACCGGTAACACCTTTCTGACCATGTCTTGAACTGAACTTATCCCCTATCTCTGGCACTCTGGTTTGCCTCAACAATATTTTAATAAGAAAGGCGTCTTCCGAATTCGACGTTACCAAAACTTTTTCAATGTACGATTCTACTGGTCCCTTGTAAGTAATGGGGACATCTTTATAATCGATCTGCTGCGGTTGCGCTTGTGTGTCGGGACTTAACATCGCCGGAGGCATCTGTTTATTTATCAAAAATTGCCGATTCTCAACCATTTCTCCCGGAGCGGCGATTCCATCCGTATCCAATATATCGTGGGCCTTTATCACTTTCCCTGTATTTGCATCCTTGGAGGGCCCTAATATTCTATCCGAAGTTTGATTGGAGTATCTTTTCAGGGTGGTCTTTGCACTTTTGTATATAAGGCAACGACCATAGCCGCGGTCAATGGAGGCCTTGTTTAATATCAATGCATCCTCAATATCGTACCCGCTGTAACTCATCACGGCCACCGTAGCGTTCTGACCGGCGGGCAACTTATCGAATTTCGTCAATTCAATTGTCTTTGTTTTCACCATAGGACATTGTGGATAAACTAAATTGTACATTAGTGAATCGATTCTGTTTTTTTGGTTGTAGCCAATAGTTCCTAGAAATATGTGTTAAACACAAATTAATATAACAAATTTGTATTATAAATCAGGTTATATGTTGGTTAGAAGTTTTGTGACAGAGGTCTGCATTAAAAAATAAGCTGTTTACATTTAGTTGTGGAATAATTGTGCGGGCTTCTGTACATACTACCGTCATTAATGCGACCCGAGGATAAAATATTCAAAAACAACGGCAAAATAAATAATTCTGAACCACCCAGAACACTATCTAACTTTTTCGGTGAATTATTATTTACTTTGGCTAGCTAATACCCACATATTATAAAAAAAAGGTTTAAATTTTGCGCCTCACCGTTTAAAACATTCAGAAAACAACCGAACATTCCAGCTATATATGCTGTTAAATTTGTGTGTCATAGAACACAAACTCCTTTTATTATACTTCGCGTGCCAATTGTTATTCTCGTAAGCTTAAAAGTTCTGCTAGGACTATTTTTTTAGAATTCTTTCTTTTGTTGTCTTACATATAATTTAAAACCTAACCTGGATTATAACCAAAACGATACTTACCCATAGCTTGTTTTCCCATAGCACATTGATATGTATTTCTTGGGCTCTGATTGTGGTGTGGATATGGCACTAATCCCGCACAAACACCCAACAATGTGAACGGTTCTATCTCGAGATGTGTGGTCACATAGTAATCGATGTCCGCTTCTACTGTGGCTATGTGACTGTCGTTCTCCTCATTGACGTCTAAATACTCGATTAAACCCTCATTCAAGAAATCTTGAAACTTTTTTATGCCCCTCTTTAGTTCATTTATGTGATGCTGCTGGACTAGAGACTCGCCCTTCTCAACAATAATGTACGGCCGGCACAATCTGCCTCCGTCACTACATATATAAACGGTCCTCTGATTGTGATTCGGGTAGATTGATACGAAAGCGGATATCATTCCCTTCCGCCTAAACATTCTAAACACTTTTATAATTTTTTTATATTGCTTTGTTATTCCTAATATGTTACCTAAAAAAGTATAAAAATCACGTTACTTTTATGTGTTACAAATAAACCAATATTAATTTCGGTACTTTCTTCAAATCAAGATGAGTCTTTCTTTTATTCTAACAAATTTTTTACTCTCAATATTGTCTACACATAGTTACATTTCTAAATGGTACAAAGCTGATATTAACTGTATGTATACACTCACCATTTAAAAACACCACATAATTGCAGGGATTATTAATCTCTTGTCCGCCCACTAGCCTGAGGTCTTCGACGCCCGCGTTCCTTGCGAATCTTGTTATGGGCTCGTCTGAACACTCGGTCGTGATGTGGGTCATCAAGGCCAAGTTCTTCACCAGCCCGCATCCCTCGCCTTCGGGAGTGTCGGAGGGACACAACATGCCCCACTGGGAAGGCTGCAAAGACCGCGGACCGGACACCTTGCGGGTCTTCTCGAATTGCGAGTTCACCCTAGTCATCATTCCCAACGCCGATATGTAACTGAGACGGCTCAGCACTTGCGTGACACCGTGCCTCTCCATTTTGAATCTCTTTATTGTCCAATTTCCCTGAAAAATATTGCAGTTGAAGGCAATTAAGAAAAGAAATAATAAAATCGGGGTATACAGTTCGATGCTGTAGATATTTAAAAATTTCATTACACCACTCTATAGCTAAAGAATCAAAGAGAAATTTTTGGTTTACCTATATTCTACTAATTGTTAGAATTAGAATTACAGACACATCAGTGTAATAAAAAAAACAACATTCAAATTAAACAAGATATATAAATATAATAAAAAAGTGAACTTACAGAAGAAATAGCAGTAAACAAGCCATTGGCTATTAAATTCGGACGCATATGCTTAACAACATCGAACGGGGCTGCCTTCACTTTTGTTATTACTTTATCCGCTATAGATTTCAATTCCCAATTGAATCGTTTGAATAAATCTTCAAACATCAGAGCTAATAGCGATCCTGCTAATTCGAGCCTTTTGTTCCCATAGTAATCGGGGTCGTCGATAGCAGTGTTACTGCTTTCCGCTTGGATCACTCTCTTCACCATTATAGCCAAATATATCGCCTTGAGATAGAAATTGTAATTTTCCACAGTCACATGGGCGAGAATGGTTGTGGCGAAAAGATCCCTAGCCTCGTCTATTGGCGTCTTCGGCTTTGAAGTTCCACTGGCAAATCCAAAAGGTTTCAAAACATTCAATGTTAATACAGTGAAAATAGGTTATAGCGAACTTGGTCACTTGGTCAAGGGACCAGAAAAAGTAATTAACAATGTAATATAGAAAGACTTAATATGTAACACAATATACATCCATTATACTTAAGTACACTTATATGCCACCTACCATCAAATGAGACGTCAGCCTGCCTGCCACTCTATCTCATAAAAAAACCGTTTTGACTGCTATGATAATGGATCAATTTTTCTTCAACTGTGATATAATTTATACTAAATCACATTATTAGTTTTGAATTGAATATTAAATTATAACTATTTTACATGTCAAGTATAATAAAACTCAAAAAGCAATTTAACAAAATTGCTTATAAAATTATTAGTATAAATATTTTTTATAATCCAGTGTTCTAAAGGTTAAAAAGTAATCCTATAATTAGGATATAATAATCCTAATATTTTATGTTTATAACTTATGAAAAGTTATAAATGCTCACATATATACCTTATTCACGGAAACGAGCTTATAGAGAGAAAAAGCGTTCGGCTGTGATTGGTGGAGATAACCGACAATGAGTGTACACAGTACATGTACTTTTTAGTCTTTTCGTAGAACTTTCACTGTTCAGACGCTCTCACTGTTGTTATACTGCGTTTTTTTATTCGAAAGAGTAATTTGACAGGTCCTAATGTCAAATTTTAAAATAATGTTACCACATAGCATTTTTTCCGTAGTGCCGTACTAATATCGGTTTTACTTAAATAGTTATATTTTACGGTAAAAATATTTTTGATTTAACATTCGTATTATTGTGATTTTAAGGTTTCAATTTTGTTTCACTAACGTTTAAAGTATATTAACTAACATATATTTTTCATTTTAATAATTATATCAGGAACCAAAATGTCTATTATTTTAATTAATAAATAAATCACAACTTAATAGCTAGAATAGTTTATACAAAATAAAAAGTCAGGGGTTGTGGGTATTACTATAATATTTTATTATAGTTTATAAAGCTAAAAGCAGCGTAAAGTGAACGTTCACCTATTATTGTCAACGCCCACTCAAGATTTGCTGTCCTTGTCTCTCTCTTTTATATGAAACTGAATGAAAGAGAAAGCGCTCTATAAGCTCGTTTCCGTGAATAAGGTAAAGAGAAAGAGGAAGCTCAAATTCCATTTATAAAGCTTTTTAATTGAAAGGAAAAAGAAAAAACCTATACCGTTTCGCTTTCAGTTTGCTGCCAACATATGCCAAAGCTTGGTTTTGTGTGAATATTTTTAAATTATGACATTCTAGCAGGCAAGGTGCCATTTTCTTAGATGTAATATCGTCCATGCCCACAAGTTGCATAATTTCTTGATCGCTACACAATCCCATGGCTTTAAAGGCCACCGCTATGGGGATATCCTGAAAAAGTTAATTTAATCTTCATAGCACAAAACACACTATAAAACAATGCAATTTTAAAGAAAAATCAAAATGACCTGCTATTCCTCAGTTCAACGCTTGAAATATACACAGGTTAGTTTTCTTTTTCAGAACCATTTGAAAATTTTACCAATTAAAAAACAACTCATACAAGTGAAGGAGCACCCACAGGTGATGAGGGTGTGCAATAATATGTAATTGTTCAGCCCAAAATAATTTGTGGAGGAAACACAATAACATGCAAAAAAAAATTTTGAATTTTTTTCCTTATGGCACTTTGGGATTATAACAAATCCTAACTAATTTCACTTAATAACTACTCGACCTGTCATGATCAAATTTTACATACACGTTGTCAGATACAAAAAGGACAAAGGGTATCATCCAAAATAAAGTAGGAGTTTTCATCCCGAGGGATCATCTAAAAATTAAAGTAAAAATAATTTAACACCTAAAAGAATATATGAGCAACAAAGATTGTATATTTATAAATGTTTTAACACCTAAGGGCGCGGACGTCGTCGCGGGTAAAAGCTAGCGAATAAATAAATACAATTAATATTCATAATACTTACATCAGACAATGCATTATGCCTCAGCACATATTTACCACTCTTCACAATGACATTTGTTCTTGTCTTCTTTTCATGAGTTGAGCTTGTGACTTGACACTGAATTGCCCCTTTGAATTCGTCCACAATCATTCTGTTCCTTGATAACTGCTCCTGAATTAAAATAACTTTCTCCTGACCTCTTATGATGAAATAACCACCCGGATCATGTGGGCATTCATTCAATTGAGACAGTTCATAGTGTGATTTGTTTGTGAGCACACAATTTGAAGACCGAAGCATTAAAGGCATTCTAAAAACAAAGAAATATGTATACAATAAAACCAAATACAATTCCCTATAATGGTTTCAGAAAACTTATCCTATTAAGTAGTCCGCAAACAAAACCAAAGTGCAATAACATTGCTGCTTAGTCTCATTAAATGATTACAAAAATTTTGTTTTGTTGTTTTACGCTTTTTGAAAACGTAGGCTTACTGAATCGGGCCCCTGTCAACCCTATGCTATAATTAAACAATAAGTTCTACTGTTAATAATAATAATAAATTACTTGTGCTTACCTTCCAATTAGTTGTTTATTTTTTATGACCCTTTGATGACCTCTTATGTATTCTATGTCCACAGTAATTGGAGCGGAGTAGGTCATGTCTCTAAGTCTGCATTCATGAGGAGTTGTAGGTTTCGAAATGTTAAGACCTTCTTCCAAGTCCGGTGTGCCCACATAAGCATTTAAATATTTTATATAGAACAAAGGATCCGAGTCACAGAAAACTTTTTCATTTGCTTGAACAATTTTCTTAATTTCTACATTAATGAAGTAATTGAATGAGTCGATATGCTGCTTGACAAGACCTTTGACTTCCAAAAAAGACGGTAAAAGTTTCCATTTGTCCTAAAAAACAATTGTTAAGTATTTTGATTACCAAAAATGAACTTCACCATATGTGAATTACTCTAAAGGTAAAAAAGCCACATATGCACATATGTTACGACTCTTATCATAGTTGTTATTTCTTATTGTTGCAAAGATACTGTACACAAAAACTGCGACAAAATGAAGTGTTTTTCTAGCATTTTAATCATTTGTTCTTAACTATCTGAACCGGCGTGCACGTGGTGCGCGCGCGGTACTGGACACTGCTTATTTTCTTTTTTATAAATAAAAGTAGCCTAAATTACTCCTTATAACATTAATTAAATGTCAGTGAAAGTCCCGTCAAAATCGGTTCAGTCGTTTCGTAGATTAACCGGAACAAACAGACAGACAAAGATATTAAAGGGGTTTTTTTTTGTTATAAGTACCATATATTCTTTAATATACATTTGGTAGAAAGTAGTTATTTTGACATTACAAACAGACACTTCCATTTTATTTATTAGTATAGAATATAATAACACTTTAGTTTGATTAACTTTTCAAACTTGTTTCTTCTTCTGTATTCTGTATAATATCCAGTCTTTAAAATTAATTAAAAAGAAGCTGTAACATATTTTAAATAAAAAAAACATATGAAGAAATTAATGAATTGTGCATATTATAAAGAATAATAATAATAAGAATAAATAAATTTAATTCAGAATAACAACTTTAGTTTTAGCATATTTCTGTCCCCCACACTAGGCTCTGCCTGTCCTATAGGGGAAGTAAACGATTGCTTTATATAAATAAATTTTAAATAGTATGTACATTAATAATAAACAAAAATTAAGACAATAATTATTTGTACAAAACAAACAGTAGCATTATTTGGAAAAAAATAAAGTAAAAAGTAAATTTTAATTTGTGAGATGTGATTGTATGATTGCATGTAATGTATGTATGTGAATGTGTGTGTGGTAAATGTGAATTTGTGTGACATCTAAAAATTAGAAAATACTGCAAAATCAATTTCGATTGCCGCTGAGAATTCCGTTTGACTCCATGAAATTTACAAGTCTTTTATTTGCTATTCATTCCAATAGTTTTGAAATACTCCCCAGTAATGAGATCGGACGGTAATTGCTTGGATCATTCTTTTGTCCGTCCGTATATATAGGTACTACAGCTGCCATTTTCCAGTAATTTGGGAAAGTACCACTTTCAATACTTCAGTTGAAAATGGTAACGAGTGGTTCTATCAGTGTGTGACCAATAACTTTAAGTATTTTATTATTTATGCTGTCAATAAAACAAGATCAAAAATATTTTTACCGTAATACATTACAATTATTTAAGTAAAACCGATATAAAACAGTACTATGGAAAAAACGCTAGTAATATTATTTTAAAATTTGACATTAGAACCTTTCAAATTACTCCTTCGAATTAAAAAACGCAGTATAATAACAGGGAGAGCTCTGTACAGTGAAATTTCTACGAACAGGTTAAAAAGTACATGTACTGTGTGTAGCTGGGAATGTTTTGATATTACATTTGTAAATGTGTGAGAAGTTAGAAACAATTTCATCAACAGAGGAACCATTGATAACTTGACCAATTAATTTTTTCCATTTCTGCTGTTAGAATAGTATAATCAATCTTTATTCTAAATTTTTTTATATTAACATATACATGGTGCGAATATGTTATAAAATAGCACAATAAATGAGAATATTCATTTTAAACGAACTAAACATGTAAATCAGACTAACCTCTAATGTCTTCTTAGGTTCTTGGAAACCTTTCTCATACTCCGCCTTATCTTTCTCTTTTTCAACCATACTAACTTATTTGTACGAAAGAAAATCAATAAATGTCAAATAATCAATACTTTTTGCGTTACAACTATATTAAGAAAAATCAAAACAATAACAATTCAACACGCGCGCCTCTCAGAGCAGATTGCAAATAGCCAAATATTGCAAATGCAATTTGATTGCAATGACAAAAACCAAAATTGATAATTTTGAGAAATGACTACAAATGACAATAATTGAAAGAGTGTGCTTCGTTCGTTCACAGTTCAGCTGCCTGCCACAACCGCTCAATCAACCCACATAGTATAAGTCCGGCATTAGATTATCTGCTTAGAGAGTACTATATTCCTTGATTATCTGGTAGATGATATTATACTTACATTGATAAATTGCGAATGGGTTGCCTAATTAAATCGCGTACCGATGCTGTTAAATAAAATAAATTATAATTAACTCTCGTCATCCCTATCTCACATGGAGTGACGCATGCAATGCTTCTCTGATACTCTCCAGGCGCAATTTATCTAGTATCATCTACCAGAATCTTTACCATCGTTAAATAACAGATGAGGGTATATATTTTTTATGCCGTATCTCGTACTAACAAGTCACATAGTGTTAATGTGAATGTAAAGCCCTCATCCCACATTGCCGCCGCCGTTAGAGCATAATTTGATCCGGAAAAGATTTGATCATACCAGTTTCCTGGACTTCCAGGCGACCTCTTAGAGCTAAATGTACTCTGCCTGGCCATAATTTTTCTACCTTTTGAACAGCTGTCAATGTGACATTTTTTATGTCAAACGATGCGTCTTTCATTGGTCCAAGCGCCTTTCGATAATTTCACCGCTGTAAAAACTCACTAGAGAGTGTATGTATATATATATATATATATATATATATGTTCCTTGATTGTGACAGAAGGTCTTCCCAGCACAGCACCATCGAACAAATCTAGCTATAATGCAATATTTGTCGAAAGGACTGCTCGAACTCGAACACAGCCTCACATAGCCTTTTTGACGTCGTAAAACGACATTGACATATATTCAGTTAGATTTATTTAATTTCTTATCTTCTACTACTGCTACAGTCTACTATAATAAGTAATAAAATAATAACTTTTCTCGGTTGCTCTGTGTCCGGTTGTATTTTTTTTTTTCAATTTTATGAAATATTTAAGAATTTCAGTACATAAAGGCATTTCCAGTACATAGTTTGTATTTCAGTACATTTCCAGTTTATTTTACCATTCAACTACTCTATATTAGTTTTGTTTTTTCAATATAAAATGGATTTATTATAAAGAATTAGTTCCTTGCGCCAATGATACTGTCGAAGGAGAATATGAACATACAATATTTATATTTGATTTTACAATAATATATCTATTTTTCACAATGGTTTTTGAGTCCATTCCTCGAACCGTTCGAATTTTGCTTCTTGGTGAGCCAGGAGTTGGAAAAACCTCCCTTATTCTTTCTCTCGTAACTGAGGAATTTAGTGAACATGTACCACCTAAAGCAGAAGAAATCACAATTCCTGCAGATGTTACTCCAGAGCAAGTACCAACAAACATAGTCGATATTTGCGGTAAGTAAGTGGGTTTCCCGAATAATTTGCATGGAACTTGACAATGTCCTTAATTTTAATAAAATATTATCTATCTTTAGGGTCCAGGGTTTTACATATAATTCCCAGGATCATCAAATATATATACTTTTGTAATTAGTTTGCGTACATGGTGGCGAGCGTTGACAGAGGCCTACATCCAGCAGTGGAGAGACACTGGTTGATGATGATAACATTCTGTTCTTTGCATCCATAATATATAATAAAGTCGTTGTTTTGTCTATGCATTTGTCCATGCTAATCTCAGAAACTGCTTAAACAAATTGAATGCAATTTTCACTGTTGTATTGTAGCATGTTTTTTATTTCAATCGGTTTACAAGCAAAAAAGTTATGCACTATTCCGAATGCCTCGCGTATGAAGTGCTGCAGCTAGTACTGAAATAAAGTTATACTGTAAAGGTCAAAAGAGGCTGGCCTTATATCTGAAATAAAGGCAGAAATAGGTGCAGCATGGTTAATATCGTTACAATATTTAAGGCTGTACTTTTTGGGCATCCCATCTAGTGGCAATAACTATGCTCTTACAGAAGACCATTGTGTAATAGCAGCATGTTTGCTGTTGTGTTTTGGTGAGTGAGTAAGTGAGTAAGTGGGATGCCAGAGCCCATTTACCTACCCATTCCCAATGCCTTATCCTCAATCCTACTATGGTCAGCAGCACACTCAGCAACTTTGCAGTATGTCTGTCAACTTTATTCTGTTTTTTGGTTAAATGATTTGCTCTAATGGAGGTGAAAGTAAACAGAATGTTGACTACTATTACATCAATTTCAGGTATTGACATTGATGATAACAATGTAGTTTAATTTCATCCTTCCAGTTGCTGAGCAATCCTTAGAACAAGTTGCTGAAGAAATAGAGAAGGCTCATGTTATATGTATAGTATTCTCGGTTGATAAACAAGAAACCCTGAATAAGATAGCAACATATTGGTTACCATTTGTGAGGGAAAACTGCCCAGATGACTTCAGGAAGCCAGTTATTTTAGTTGGAAATAAAATAGATTTAATCGATTATTCAGTTATTGATGTAAGTACATATTTTGGAACTGTATTTTGAGATTTCATATAATGTCATAATTTTTTTTGAGGGGAGAAATCTTCAAAAAACACCCTATGTTATGTGCTGCATGCAATATTATTAAACGGCTGTTTAAATTTTAAACAGCTGTTTAAAAATAACCGTCTGTTGGTGAACTCGAGCCTAAAACAGCCAAATGCTTGTAGTATTTTACTGTAGCCAGTTACTGGTGAATGATCATAGCTACTTGGTTATAAATAACAAATATTGATCGTTAGAAAGACTAACACAACAGGCCTGAATATCTCTCGGATGGTGGCATGCCTGACAGCTATTGACCATAATACTTTAGGATGTATTTCCGGACATTGCACGTCTTAATAACTCAGTCAGCAATTGCACAGATCAACCTTCAAGGTCGCCTAAACTTGACCAGTTCATAAATATGAAAAAGATCTCACCTTGTAAAACCACCCTACAATACATTATGAAGTGTTACTATTAATTTTTTCAGAATATATGGGATATTGCAGAAGAATACCCAGAAGTGGACAGATGCATCGAGTGTTCTGCTAAATTACTTACAAATGTCTCTGAAATGTTTTACAATGCACAAAAGGCTGTTCTTCACCCAATCACGCCTATTTACTCAATCGATGAGCAAGAGGTATTTGTAGCCTGTATATAAAAAAAAGTTATGTCTCATGTAGATATTCACTGCTTAAGTAAAGGCTTTGTTGAGTACATTGAGGTTTGAGATGATGTATGTATTTGGTGTATAATTTAATACAAAATTGTAATTCTTCATAATATCTTACTTGATTTCTTGACATATTCTCTGCTCTCCCATTGGCAGTGTTTAACCATCTCATGATTCTGGACATTTAGATTACCTGGAGCCTTCTTGAAAATGTCAAATCGGCGTGAATAAATATACATAAATATTTAGGTGTGAAATTTTTTTTTATCTTATCACTGTTCGAAATAATTTGACTGAGGCAAAAAAAAAAAAACGGATCGCGTGACTTGGAGCAATGCCACATTTACGAGATTCAATGAAGGGGCGTCAAATTTGGTTTGGAACATAGTGTTAGGTGATGTAACATGATTTTACAGCTACAATCCCAAAACAAAACGGCAATTTACGATGTGGGTCTGTTAAATAGAACTTGTGTCAATCACCAAAAAAATAAAAATAAAGACATACTAAAGTCAGAGGTGTAAACATATAAAGGTCCCAAAACATATGAAAGTTCCCCAAAATTATGAATGGTAACTTCTAATAGTTTCCAAAAAATAAAATCCGCGGTTCCGTATCCGTATCCGCGGATCTTAACTTTCTTACTCAATCGGTGTCGGTGCGCGTGACCTTGAAACCATGGTTGACGCGCGCCACTTCATACTTGCATTATAAAGGTGCCAAATATTTGATTTTAAGAAATAAAAAATAATCAGAATGGAATTTAATAGTTTTTCATTACTACTCACCTAATATAATCACCTATATATGGCATTTCATCTATGAATTTCTCTCTCTTTGTTTGAACCCAGCGTCTAAGAATGTTTCAGTGTGATTAAAAAATCGACAAATGTGTATTATTTTCACTGATTTTGTAAGCCTGAATAACTTTCAATGTACTAATGTGGTTATTACAAACACATTATTTTGATGAAATCCACTGTGTCAAGTATTTTTTTTTGTATACACCATAATAATTTTGTTTACTGTACCATAATAATAACCTAATAGGAGTTACTATAGATTTTCGTTAAAAAAAAGTAGGGCTATCAAAGTTATCGAGTTTAACTTTGATTACGCTTTTTGTTTAATTTTTTGAGCTTATTTTTGAATACATTAAAACCATATTTAGATGATAGAAAGACAAACAGAAGTTGATGTTGTGGTTTTTTTTAATTTCTTTTTTCGCCAATATTTAAAGAAGTAGAGCTATTTTAATTTCAAAATTGATCAAAGTAACCCCGTTCCACCGGTATAGTGATTTTTGTTCTAAGGAACCATTAAATTCATTTCAGTGTAATAAAAACTACATTTACATTAACAACAATAAACTTTTTTTATGTTAGTTAACGGAAAAATGCAAAAAGGCTCTCTCAAGAATATTTAAGATCTGTGACATGGATGGGGACGGTCTCCTGGATGACTATGAAACTACATTATTTCAAAAAAAGTGTTTTGATACTCCACTTCAATTACAGGTGATTATGTTTAATTGAAACACATTATTGTTAAAAAAAAATGTTGTTATCTGTGACTGGACAGGTTGACATGTATGGATTAAGAAGGGATAGGGCAATGGAGTAAACTTAAAACTAGAAATGAAAATTATAATGAACCCAAACATAGCCCGAAATCCAATTATTTTACTTGTGAAAATCCAAATGTAAACTTCTTTAGGCGCGTTTTGCTGAGGAGTGTAGGTAAGTGAACCGTCACGCTCGGGTAGGTGACTCTGAATCGGGTTTACTTGGAGTGATATAACTTATAATGTTAAAATTGGAAAATTATATATTTGCACTTCTATCGTGTGATCATATAAGCACATAAAACTTTTTTTAGGTTTTGGATGAAGTGAAATCTGTAATTGCACAAAATATTCCCGGTGGCATTGAAAACGACTGTATAACGCTGAAGGGATTCATTTTTTTACACTGTTTGTTCATACAAAGAGGCAGAAATGAAACCACGTGGACGGTGCTTCGGAAGTTTGGATACGATGAAAATTTAGAGATGACTCACAGTTATCTATATGCTAAGTAAGTTGAATATTTTTAAAGTATTTACTTAACGTACTATACAAAGTTTTTAAACATTGAATCTAATGTCTAATAGTATATCGATAATAATATTATGAAGAGGTAAAGTTTGTGTATAGGAGGACTCCGAAACAACTCATCCGATTTAAAAAAAAATCTTTCACCAATAGCTAGAAGAGAATTTGAGGATGGACATAGGTTAAATATTCCACGCGCGCAAAGCCGAAGGCACTAGATATCTACAAATAAAGATCCAACGCTTGACAAAAGAATAATGTCAGGCTTTATATCCTTATTTTTCAACGCGGACGTTACTCAAAAGTAACTTAATAATTAGTTTAGAGCCATCTAATGCAGATTTTCGTTAAAACTTTGCGTTATCTAAGGCCAATATTTTTCTATATATTGAAAATACAATTGATTTGAATTTTTCTCCAGCATCAAGGTGCCCGCCGGTTGTACATCTGAATTGTCATATAAAGGACAACAGTTTCTAACGCAACTGTTTGAGAAATACGACAGAGACAAAGATGGAATGCTCAACCCGACGGAGTTGAAAAATGTTTTCTCGTGTTGCCCCCGAATACCGTGGCACAACCTCAGGTACACTGTGCCAACTAATGAGAAGGTATGGATTCCTTTGAATTATGCATAATTGCTTAGGCTAAGGTCTCCTATAAAATGCTGTATGCAAAGTGAGACTTCAGCATAAATGTTCTGCTCGATGTCTGAACACCAAACTCGTCAGCGGTCAATAAAATAAAATTCCTATCTCCGTCGTTTAAAGTATCATTATAATACGGTACTAAAAATTAAAGTGGCATATTTTCAAATAATTTAATTAATTTACATAAATAATAATGAATTTGCAAAGAGGAACTTGTTGATTTACTTTTTTTAAATTATTTTTATCACTATTAACTCTTAGATAATGGCTGTATTGAACCTTATTAAATAAATATTGTTTCCAGGGTTATTTAACATTGCAAGGATGGATGTGTCGATGGACTCTGATGACACTTTTGGACCTTCAAAACACAAGTGCCTATTTAGCCTACCTCGGTTTCAATTTCCTTGAGAATGAGTCACAAAAAGCAGCTATTCACAGTAAGTGTTAATGAATGTAGCTTATTTCGAAGTTAAAAATTAAGTAAAAAACACAGTTTCATATTTTGAGCAGGTCTTTTATCAGATTGCTATACATATATGTTATCAATATCTTGACATAGTATAAAATAAAGCGTATATAAAATATATACGCTTACATCTTTTAAACTACGCAACTGATTTTAATGCGGTTTTCACTAATGAAAAGAGCGTTAAACTGGGAAGGTTTTCATATATAATTTGCAGAAAATATTGCACCCGTGCGCACTTTTTTTTTAATTCCAATTTCCTGAAAATTTTATCAAAATCAGTTGAGCGATTTTTATATTATATAGAAGAAGAAGAAAATTTATACTTATGTTTGAAAACTCTTTATGTAACAGTCACTCGAGATAAGAAAGTGGATGTAGCCAAGAAGCAGTCGAGTCGAAACGTGTACCAATGTCACGTGATTGGTCCACGAGGTTCTGGAAAAACCTCAATCTGCAGGAGTTTCCTTGGCATTGCACACAAGGTTCGTGTCTTTCGATTTGAACTGACTGACGCTTAGATATGCGAATAAAATTTTTTGGGTTTTTTTTTCTTGTAGAGGATAAAGGCTCACAGCGGCGATTGCGGCGACGCCGACTCGACGAGCGGTACTTGCATCAGTTCGGTCCAAATTTACGGACAAGAGAAGTACTTGGTGCTCCGAGAGATACCCATCACAAGAGTTTCGGACCCGCTCCAACCGCACGAGGTGACTTGCGACGTGGCATGTCTCGTGTACGACTTGGGCGCGCCTCGCTCCTTCGAGTACATCGCCCGCATTTACATAAAGTACTTCGCCGAGAGCCACATTCCCGTGTTGATTGTGGCGACGAAAGGCGACGCTCTGCCGGCCCGCCAAGAGTACATACTGCAGCCGGAAGTGTTCACAGCCAAGTACCAGCTGTTGCCGCCGCACCATTTCAACATACGCGAGAACAAGCACGATGTCTTCGTCAAGCTAGCCACGATGGCCGCCTTCCCGTATGTATATTCATGCTCGCGACGGATTCTAGTCGCGGTGTCGTGTAGTGACGTGACGTCGCTACGCGTCAAGCGCGACACGACACCGCAATATGAATCCGATTTTACACACCCTCGGTTTACAAGTGCCGGCACCTGACGTCTCTTTCAAATTTCAATGATTCAATTAAGTCAATCGGTACAATTATTCGTCTGTCTGTCTGTGTAGTAAAAATTGTGATTGAAAAATTACATTTTCACTCTCCGATGCGTCAGCTACCGGTGCCAACTTATTTTACTGTTTACTTATTTAAAAATATTTTTAAACTTTGGTTTTCTAGAATAGACTGTATAATAACAAAACTAAAGTCTACTGAAATGTTTTTATAATTTGATTTTTATTGCATTACTACGGGAAAACTGTACACTGTAAACAGTAACACATTTCTAAATTCTGCAGATTTCTGTTCAAGGAAGCCAAAAGTTTAATCTTATTTTCTCGTTTATAAGGAAGTACTATTAATATGCAAGGTCATTGTAAAACTTTGAATGAAATCAAACTTAAACTATATATTTCGGATTTATTCTATTATATAAGGAATTGCTGGTTTGATTGACGGTACAATTAAAAGGAGCATCTCAAACACGTGAGGGTATGTTTGAGTTTTGGTTTCTAATATGGATACTGTTAATTTTTAACTTCCATTTCTAATGACACTTAAAAATGTGTAATTTTTTAAAAGCAGTTCGTAATACAAACAAACCAGAAACAATTTTACAGCAACTTGCAAGTTGATGGAAAGTAGTCAGTCTGGTGCGCGTTTTATGGTGTAATTCATATTTTTTTATTTTTGCCAACTTTTGTCGTTACTAAGCTAAAAATGCCCTTGACTATTAACGACTTGGGATACAACCGAGGAACGTATATTTCTGCGGTCCATACAGTTCTCTCATATTACATAGTGTAATTAAATATTAGTGTCAAAATTATGTAGTGTTTTCACTATATAATTTAATGTCTATAAAGTAAGACAGTATTCATAGTAGCTGGATTATTGAGAATTCATGGTGCTATGCTAACTGACCTTTGTGTTTTCATAAGGCCAATTGTCCTTACGCATTGAAAGTATTTTCTTTTGAGTACTCACAAGGTGTGGTCTGAATGTTTCCGATAGGTCTTGACTAAGAGTTATGGTTTGTTAAGACATTTTCAGTGAAGTCACAGTTGCGGTAACAATAATTCACAGTTAAATCACAGTCAATGAAGTCACAGTTCTCTCAGTTTAAATGCCGATGCCAGCAAGTACGTACACAGTGTTTACACTGAGCACTGTTACGGAACTGTGAGGACGTTGTTCCGGATTTGTGAGACATTTATGACATACTGCTCATTATTTTTATTTGTCTATTATTTTCATTATTATGATGTTAAATACCAGCATGTATGCTGATGTGTTTCGGTGAGTGACTAAGGGGTGCCATAGCTCATTTCCCTATCCCTTCCTAATTCCTTATCCTTAATCTTACTATGGTCGACCTGTGGCGTTCCTTGGTTATAAGGGACGGTAGCCACCTACTATCTAGTGGAACGTCGGCCTGTCTGTCGACCTTAACATAAAAAAATGACATTATTATGATATGACACTCCTATCACTGGACATTTTGATACTTCTAAACCTGAGTCTTTTTAGTAGGCAGGATGAAGGGCCACATAATAGGAAGTGGTACGCTTCCTATTAACACAAGTAACGCCTTAGGGGTTGCGTTTGCCTTGGTTTGATAAGACAAAAGAAGGTATAAGGGAATGGGCTCACACTGCAAACTTTTTATGTTATGGTTCCTATAACAATAATTTTGAGCCACAATTGGCTGAAACTTACATTTTAATTTAATGTCATTTTAATTATGTATATGATTTGATACAAATTTAATATAAGGTTATGTAAAAAGTCAGAAACATTTGGACTACACCTGGTCTGTGTACATTACCACCTCAATTGATAAATTCTGTTGTTTTAATCGTTTTTGTTAGTCAATTTCAAGCTGCTTGGATTTTATTCAGCAAACACAGGTTAGTGGATACAATCACTGGTGTTTTTTTATATATAATATACTTGTTTAAGTTTTATTCAGCTTGAAATCTTTTTTTATTTTATTTTTTTGCTGGATTTTTTTTATTTCTTACATACAAAAAAAAAAAACAAATTGGTGGTACACAGTTTAGGTGTACTATAAACTCAATTAAGTTTGTACCATACACCTGAGTTGTCTACAATAACAGAAATTTACAGAATTAAAAACATAATAACAAAAGAAAGAAGTACACATTCTTTAATACAACGAACCTAAACGAACGAAAGGTAGATATAATTTTAATACAACGAACCTGCTTGTCCCACTCTAACATGCAGGTAACTCATATAAGCGCATCCCAGTTATTTTGAGCAGCAGCGATAACTAAAAAAATACATTATTTTCAATATGTTTAAAACAAAAATGTGTAAGAAATTGTTTAGCGATTAACTGTTTTAATCTCGAATAAAACGTATGAGAAATCTCTCTTTTTTTCGCACCAATCCAGTATAATGCGCAGTGCCAAGGTTTGGAACTCCCTGCCAGCCTCATCTTTGCTGCACGGCTAGATTCTGACCAAGAGAAAACCCATCTTTAATAAAATTAAAAAAAAAAACCGCTTCTTATTTAATGATGGTCAGCCGACACTTTCTCGTGTATAGAATTGGTCCTCTATACCTCTATTTTCCACGCTCTGAACAAATGTTCAATTGATTGCCATAAAATTTGGTATTAATGCAATTGTTTCTGGACGCGTTACAGGCACCTGAAGCAGTTCGCAAGCTTGTCAGGCGAGCACTCTTGGTGGAAAGCTGGCATCGGAGTCGCGGCCGCAACGCTTATGGGATTCGTTCTGCTAAAGATATTTAACTTCCATAGACAATAGACATCACAAAGCCCGGCTGCGGTCTACTTTATCTCACAGTTTGCGGAAATCGGTCTTTGTTGTGTTCTCGTGGTTCCGTGAATAAGGGATCGCAAACCCATTCACCTTGATTGCATGATATTGCAGATATTGTTACAAATTATTTTTTCAATGATTTGACGACACGTTTGGTCTAGTGGCTAGTAACCCTAGCTGTTAACCAAACGGTCGCGGGTTCGAATCCCGCTAGGGGCAAATGTTTATGTGTTAACATTTTACCTTTGTACCTGAGTCATGGATGTTTTGTATTTATAATATGTATGTATTTACAAAAAAAGAAATCTATGTAGTATATCAACTGTCTGGTATCCATAATACAAGCATTAGTTGCTTAATGTGGAACTAGATGGTGCTGTGTGGAATGTGTGAAGATATTTATTTATTTATCCATAATTAAAAATTATGATATTTATGAGCACACATGGATATTTGTAAAATATTCACAGACATTTTTGTTTTATGTAAATAAGAGAAACCGAAGCAATATTTTTTTGTTATTAAAATTATTAACAATATATAAATTATAAATAATTTGTATAATTTTTAAAATGAAGGTATTTGCAAATAAATAGTTTAGTTGATGTGCTCACGCTGATTAGCTTAAGTTTAAGTATCGCCTGCGATCTAACCACGACCTTACGACTGTGAGCTTATTGTGGCTGCAGCCCAAATCCATAGTAAAGCAGCACAACAAAAATCTTCTTTTTTATTAGCTACTCTCGAATGTATTTCATTGCCAAAAAAAAAAAAAAAAAAACGCACACCTAAAGTGGCTCTGTATTCTTGTTCGGACTACTTTAGTAATTTAGTAAAGTGACGAGTAAATTAGTAGCCAAACTACTCGCTACTGCCCACATTATGGTCGAGTACAGTACAAAGGTGAGGGGTGTTTTGTTAATGCCAATGAATTCTGTTCTTGTAACTGGTTATCAAACGAGAAAAAAATCCATGTTCGTAACTTTATATGAAAATCCAATTACGAACGTAACTAAAGGGATGAACGGGGTAAAACGCAAATAAAACTTATAGTAATGACTATTTTAGAAGAGGTGGCTGAAGAAATTTATTTGATAACTAAGAAAAAGCTATGGGTATAAAAATGAACTAAGTTACGAATCGTGTTCTGAAGGAATTTGCATCAGAAGTTCCTAAAGAATACTCACATAGTATGAGAATGTCTGAATTCATGTTGTACATATTTAGAAACAAATTTAAAGTTCTTTCTTCTCTTTAGCGAAACATTTTTGCGGTAACTAATGAACTTCGACTAAAACTACAATTTCAGACTTATTTAGCCGGTGAACCACTCTCAAAAAATAGAGCAAAATGGTTTAACTCGACTAAATGACTTACTAATCTATTTTTATGACGTTCAGACACGTTTGGTCACTAAATTACTGGCCACTCGACTAAATTACTAGCCTAGTGCGAACTAGCCTTACAAGGAAGCGCAATTTACAACAAGTGACTGATAACATAACATAATTGTTGTCTCAAATTACAATAATCTGTTTTTGACTCTTGTAATATTTAAGGTTCTCTTAAATATGTCTTTCGCGAATGAAGTACAAACGAAGATGTTGAATCGCTACTGTTAATGTTAATCCTAGTATTAATTTAGTAGAGTGAACTCGGGTTCATGTAATGGTGACTTAATTAGAAGTTTAATACAATATTTATGGCGGTTTGTCAATGTTGTGTTGCTGCTATAGCCTCTACCTCTAGTTGACAATCGGTATCGAGTTTTGTCATGTTATTGTAACAATAAGTATTTATTGACAATTTTTTTTATTAAGTGTTTTCGAAACGTTCGTGTATTTTGACAAAAAGGACAATTTTAAAATTTAATCTGCACGAGGACAATCATACGTTTAATAAAATCGTCGCTTGTCTGTGTGTTTGTGCACGCTAATCTCAGAATCGGCTTTGAATTGAACGTGGTTTTCACTGATCTATTATAATGGCAAGCTTTCCGTAACATTTAGTTTAATTCCATACAATATACAAACAAAAAAGTTGTACGTTTTTACGACGTCGCGGGCGCAGCTGTTACTTAAGATCACTTAAAAAGTGTTTCGTAAAGGTAAGCAGGAAGCTTATTTGGTTGGAAATTTTAGTGTCTAGAAGTCTAGAAAGTACTCAAGTTGGGTTAATTGTTTGTGAGTAGTTTTTTTTTAATTATTGATTTATTTTTCATTTTGTCTTCAAACATAGTCTTCGCTTTTCATCATTTGTGCTGTGTGCTTGGCAAACAACCTATTAACTTTTTTATTGAAAATCATTTTTAAAATTGTCATTATTGTCGCAAATCACAACGTACAATGTTATGGAATGGTCTTGTTAATAATAATAGTAATAATTTATATTGTTTGAAGTTTATGTAAATTTGGATCTATGCAACTTAATTTGTTGCGAGTACATTTTGTGTTCAAAATATTTTTTAATGAAAGGCGTAGGTGTGTGTGTATATATGCCGATGTTTTATTCTAAGAAGAGGTGGTCGTGAAACACAGACTTTATACAACAGCAGACGAAACGTAAACCCACAAAAAAAAATGCCAATTCTTTTCTTGTTGATCTTCTTACTGAGTTTTCTTTATATTATATGTATTGGATGCAGTGAATTTTTGCATCACCCACGGTCTTCTCTCCTTCGCATCCAGTTTCTTCCCGCGAAGCCTTTCAGGTCGTCTGTCCACCTGGCCCCAGGACGTCCTACGCTGCGCTTTACAATTCATAGCTTCCATTCGAAAACTTTTCTACCCCACCGGTTATCCGCTCTGCGATAGATGTGACCGGCCCATTGCCACTTCAACTTGCTAATTCTCTTGGCTATGTCGACAACCTTGGTTCTTCGTACAATTTCAGAATGTCTGATCCTATCCGGCAAAAAACTCCGAGCATAGCCCGCTGAACTTGTGGATTAGTTTTGCCGTCATTTGTGATGAATGATGGATGCCAAAAATAAATAAATTTAGAAAATAGAGCTATAATTACTGTTTTTCATGTTGAGTCTGCTATTGTTTAAAAGTCTGCCGTCGCTAATCATAACGTAGTTCTAAATGCTTCGAAGAGATATGGTGTTTTGGATGTTATGCAATATATTAAGGAGGTTGGCGGTCGCATATAAAGAAGTGAGCAAGTAAACCAGCAAAATATCCACACCGCAGGTTAAAAAGTATAGGGTTTGTTTATAAATAGGTTCTTAGTGTAATCTATATACATACACAAGTGCGATATACCAGTGAGTCGAAAAAATAATGGATTTAGTATGTAGACTAAACGTAATTATTATGTAAATTCTAAGGCATTGCATTAATTGAAATGTAAGTTGGTCGACCGCGAACTTCTTTGATGAATTTAAGTCATGTGGAGTAGGTATTCGTCTCGGTGCCCGCTTGGGACTTAATATTAGGAAGTAATCCCATTACGTGAAACGTAAAATGCTTAGGTGTGATTTGATCCAAGATCATTAGAGATAAAGTGTATGTATGTAGGTTCGGTGCCGCACCGACACAATACCTAAATAATGAGTTAGACCAAAGATGAGTAAGGAACACATTAGTAAGTGCATTTTTAGTTGTAAAATAAATAAAATATTATTTTAATTTAGACGTGTTTTTAATTATTCGTATTTAATAACCCCTTTATGCAAGATTTTGTCGCGCTGTTTTATTTGCACCATTAGTGGGCAAAACTGCAAACTATATATCAATTAATTAAAATTAGAATAATTTGACGTTATCAAACTCATATTCTTTTTCAAGCCGTACGAAGTATAGCTTGTATATACAACAATAAAGCTAAATAATAATAATTTATTTTTACCCGCTTCCCGACGCAATCCTATATTACACTTGCACTAAAAATTTAAACTAGCTTCATAAATTTTAATGTTTTAAAATCTTGATTATACCAAAAATCTTTAGAAAATACCTACATAAGAAAATTACTTTTACCTTAGCAGCAGACTTTCAAAAGAAAGCAAAAGTTTTCTACTTTGGAGAGGGTAATTAATTGAGACAAAAGTATTGTTGAAATTATGTATTGAATCTAATGTTTGTTACAAACTGTACCCCTTATGAACAGCTAATATTTTTTCTGGAACATCATCGTTGTGAAGTCAATAAAATATATTCTTTTACACAAAAAGAATCAAAGTGCATAGTCAGGTTGTACAAACTATTTAAAAATACAGTAATTTTTTACTCAAATGTAAAATTGGAGGTCTGATATTTAAATTCCGGGAATCTAGTTTGTGTTTTATTGACAAATACCTGGAACGAAACAGTCACACCTCGTAGAACAATAAATCTGAATCTGTACAGATCAGTCACTCTCAACTTACAGAAAGAATATTTAAAAAACACATCATCATTCTATCTTAACTTTTACTCTTAAATATCTAATACGGCCGCTGTCGATCTCTGCCACTGAAACAAAGAATTATAAATTAATAACTGGAGTGTTTCAAAATTATGGCTTCAAGCACTTATTTTACATAAAAATCTAATAAAAAAAAAAAAAAAAAAAAAAAAAAACCAAATGAACAGAATACCTAACATCCTTTGTCTGTTTAATGTTTAAAAAATATATTAGATTATTTTTGTTGATGGGGCCTCCCTTGTGTGTTTATACAGTCATTGATTGATAATAGCATAAATTTTTACTTTTGAATCAATCCCATATCAATTCACTAGTCACTTGACATAATTAAAAATATGAAAGACGTCAAAATGTTGTGCTGTGTATATAGCATGTTAGAATTAAGTTTATTTTCAGTCGCGTAATGTACGAACCTCCAGTTGCGAACGAGTAGGCCTACTGGAGTATCGTAATGTGTAAAGGCCCATCGCTGGTCAGCGCAATGATTAGTAGCAAAGGAGTAAGGTACACTCACCCATCGCCTCGCATCGCGCCGCCTCCGCTGTTTCTGTCACCGCCGCCGCCGCCGCCACCGTAGCCGCGCCGGTCACCCCCGCGGTCTCCTCCGCGATCGCCGCGATCACCGCCGCCACGACCTCCCCATCCACCGCCGCCCCCGCGTCCTCCTCCCCGCCCGCCGCCTCTGCCGCCGCGGTCGCCACCGCCCCCGCCGCCGCCACCGCCACCACCGCCACCACCGCCGCCAGGCTTCTCTTCATTGCACCTTGGGAATAATATCATTGAGCATTTTGCACTATTCACTCGCTCACACCAGGGTTGTTGCGGTTGCGGATTTAAAGTTTGTTATTGATGCAATAACTAAGGAGATTCCCGCTTTATGGTATCAAAATGAACTGTTAACAATTTTGTGGGCAAAATTGATTCGTGAGTACAGTATGGTTAATTTTGACTCCAACAAATTGTATTGACACATTGGGTATGAAATCGTGTGAGGAAGTAAAAAGGTAATTAATACCTGTTGCAAGACTGCCTCCACGAGAAGTTTGTGTTGCCGCAGTTAGGGTTGGGACACCTCCAATCACCGTCGCGGTTGCCGGAGGGCGGGCCACCGCCGCCGCCGCCACCACGACCTCCCCCGCGCCCGCCTCCCCCGCCACCGCCGCCGCGCCCACCGCGGAATCCTCCTCCGCCGCCGCCCTTGTTGCCACCGCCTCCCCCCCAGGTGTTCTGGCGTTGAGCGAGCGACACCTTGATCGTCGCCCCATTGAAGTCCTTCCCGTCGAACCACTGGATGGCCGACGAGGCGGCGTTCGAGTCCTCGTACGTCACCGTCGCCTCGCCCTTTGGCTGACCAGTCGCCTTGTCTTTGTACATCCATACTTTGGGTCTCTGAGTTTTCTTGTCAGTCTGTGAACAAAATTGTTCATAGTTATTTATATGTAAATGCGAAACAAACTATCTACATCACTGAAACCATAGGAAAGGATACTTATTTTTTTCTCCAATATCATAACAATTACTCAATACTATTCAGAGATTTCAGTACTATCAAATAGATTAATAGATCAAATTGGCATTTATTTTATTGATTGAAAATATAAAAGCAAAAAACACACACACCTTAATAATACCAATAGCCCCAAAATGTTGGCATAATTCGTCTTCAGTAGTCGACGGATTCATGCCTTGAACGAATATGGTGTCCTCTTGTGTGACCATGTCACCGGCACCTCCGCCCCTGTCACCACCGAAGCCGCCGCCACCACCTACAGGTAAAACACGAGTTAAATAACTCCTATCACAATGGCTACAAACACTTATTGGTTTAAAATCAACTATTTACTTTCGCGGACCCTGTATTTTATAGTAGAGTGAAAAAACGCCTTTTTATTTAATAAAATAACCATAAAACATTATAAACCCCAATTCGGTAACTCCAGATGTGCGATTATTCGTGTATTTTAATCGTAATAAAAACTTATATTTTAACTCCCACTGATTGTCTCATAATTTACCACTCATTTTCAAACTCTTTATAACTTATACAGTTATCAGTACATATTATTATATGTATATACCTTTTAACTATTTGTTTACACACAAATTAACATTAAAATACCACCTAAGAATAAAACCGTCATTCTTAAAACGTAAAGACTTTCCGATTAACTTTTAACTACACATGAATTTTTTATGTACACCCTTTTTTACACTTAAACCTTTCCAACACTGACAAATCATTACCCCTAAACCAAAACATGTTCAAACCGTAGTATAAAGTAGTAAATTGTAAAACGTACGTAATAACCGCATTTTAAAACACAATTCCTCTTTTCCCATTTTATATGACAATAGGAAACATAAATAGTATATTCACCGGTTGTTATGAATATTAACACATAAAAGGAATCTATATATAATTTTTAGTGTATCAAAAATAATAATGAAGCTGTAACATTTAACAGGAAAACATATTATGCCTAAAACCATCTTAGACAATATCTAAGATGGTTTTAGGCATAATATGTGGCAAAGTAGAATTCATTAATGATGGTGGAATTTTATAAACCTCCCTTTTAATACCATGAAAATACTGTAGTAAGGCATCACCATCATTAGCTAATTTAAAATCTTGAATAAGTCTATTGGATTGATGAATAATGTCTTTACTCAGGATTCATTGCAAAAGATACCTAACAATAACCCTAAAATTATCATTTTCGGATTACATAGTTTCCTATTTAAACTGATAACAACACAATTTACTTCTTGAACCCGTTATTCATAAACACCGGTGTATATACTAAATAATAATTTTACATCAATAATAACACTATTATAACCAAACCTCAGGGCTGCCAAAACCATGTACAGAAGTAATCTTGGACACCAAAATGAACCCAACGTATGAACCTTTATCAACTAGTTTAAATTTACTCTACCGCACACTAGTATCAATTTAGGGAAGGAAATAAACCATAAAAGTAAGCACTAGTACTTCAAGTGCACTTGTTTGTACTGCTGACAAAAAAAATATTCAGATCACATTCCAGACCATATTTTCAAGTAACCATTTCAGTTTGCGGTGTCAATGCATTTTGCCTATATATTTGTATTTGAAAACAAATAGACTGATTATAATTTGTTAGTAGATGTATTAAGGTTTATAAACCAATTGAAAGGCTCTTGATTCTCGGTTGGTTCAACTTTGAAATATAATTTTTCCAAATAGATCTCCAGTTATAAAGGGCTACTGCTCTCTCCAATATACTCGTATATTATTGTATCCGTATTTCGTGTGTATTAAATGAGATGTCATTATGGCGAAGCTCAAAGGAATCTTGCGAAGAATGTATTTTCCGTGTACTCTCCAGCTTATTTGGCAATGACAATTCGACAAGTTTTTATAAAAGAAATTGTCAATAAACTGCACACCAATATCAATAATTTTCATATTATAAAAAAAGTATGTATCACTTGGGGCGAAGCTGCTTATTAAGACGTATATGAAAGCTACAGACATTGAGTTCAGAACATAAAATATGGCAGTACTATATACACCACTTTAATAAGTTTTTTTTTCAGACTAGCTTTAGTAATGTAAAATTTTTAATGCTTAATGCATTTTGGGATCTTCATAGCTTGTTGTTGATACGTTTTCCCATACTTGATGATGTACTGTCGTTTACCGTGACAAAAATATCGCTGCCCCATTTCAATAGTAGGAAATATTCGATTTTGAATTTTGTCTCATGTAAACATTTGCAACTTGCATTTCAAAAAAAAAAGCGAGTTTAATATGAGGGTATCTTACCAATAAAACTTCAACACGTTCAACGATACTATCCTAAAGTTTTATCCTAAACTATCAAATTTAGAGTTTCAGAAGGCGAAACAAGCTTTGCAGAAATTTAAAATTTAATAACTCAAAACTTACTTCCGTCAAGATCTCACAATTGAAATAGGGCAACAATATACTGAGTCGTATTTTGTCTATGGCATAATTTGTCAACAGTCAAGCAGTGTTCATATATAAAAAGGTGAAGGAGGTCTTTACTTGGCAACTTAAGTGAACTAACTTTGGCAGCCCTTAAGTGAATACATAAGTAATAATATGACAACAGCACCATTCGCTCGTAGCGAGGAGCTTTACCTTTGTTAAAACCCCCCCTGCCGCCTCCACTAAAACAACAAGAAGACCGTTTAGTATTGTTTTGCGGCCAGGGCACACAGTACGCAGCACGTAGATTGATTCACACCTAGGTACACCTTTAACCGGTGACCTTGGTCCAATGTTGGATCCTTTTCATTACCATTATGTTAATACCTTGATACCTTGAAAATCTTAGAACAATATAACCATATTTCACATTGTTATTACAGTAGATTTTGAGGAACATGCACGCATTTTATAACACAATTTAAACCTATCAATTTTTTCACCATGTCTTAATAATGTCCGCAAATACCCATTATTATGGTCTCACGTGGTTGTTGAGAAAATGCACATTGTTATGCGAATGTGCACCATATCCCATCAGACAAATGTAAGAGCCCAGCAGTATGAAACTTCCAGTAGCGTAATTTTCCAAAAAAACCAGTGATCTGGATAGATAGATGGTATCCAAGAGTCTCAAGAACCATATAGCTACATATGATAATCAAGGTTCTTAACCAAACAAAAGTACCTTTATGGCAAAAAGACTAAATCACTTTTGACTGTTTCACAGTTCAAACATCAGTCAAAGTTTAATTTGTTATATTAGTGAAAACTAGTGTAAAATTGAAGTAAATATATTTAGTGCGATGACTGCATTTTCACATTCAACTACATAAATACATTAATTTCATACAAAAGTGATTTTAAGTACATAACTTCAATCAAACCTCTTAATTTTAGCCAATTTTTCAGGTACTGTAAAATGAATTACGAATTCATTTAAATAAAGAACATAAAAGATTAACAATCTTTAAACCCATATGCATACAACATTAACCAACCTAAAATATATATTAACATAAAAATATACTTTGCAGGAAACAGAACTGGGTAAATGTGTGTAATCAGGGCTGTGTTCAAAGTAGCATTCTTGCTACAATAGTGTCTTTAATTTAAATCTATATAGTAAATATATTCCATTATAATTGATCTGAACTGTGCTGGGGCTGATGTAAATTGGAATGATGACATTGGAACTCCTCATAGGCATGTGTGTGTAGTGTTTCAGAGATTTGAAGAAATTTCAAGCTATTTTTGACAAAATTGTTATCTTCATAAATCTTGGCTATCATTATCAGATGAAAGTTATTTAGTTTTAAGTTTTGATTCTATTATGTTGTAAGTATCTAAATTAAGTAGATTCATCAACATCTCGGGCGTAGGACATAAGCTGAATATGCCCCCCCCCCCCCCACAACTTTCCAAAAGGACTGGTCCATTCTGATTATATATTCGATGTTTTAAGTAGATTTCTAATTTAAGATCTTTGACTAAAGCCACACTACAAGGAGCCTTGCTTAGTCATACTAAGAGCCAAGCTACTCAAATAGTGACTGATCGTAGTGAACAGACAAGTTATATACTATTGCGTTGGCTATGTAGGTGCCTAACTACATGTCATGTAATGTAATGTAAGTTAATGTACTAAGCGAGTTGTATAGGGAATGTGTAGATAAAGTCACCTAAAGAAGTTCTAATTGCTGCCATATTAAAAATAAATAAATAAATTATAATTTATTTATTTATTTAACTCAATATATTGAATTTAGGAATTGAGTTTTCAATTAACAGTAATTTTTCAGCAATTGACAAATTACAAATAGCACAAATGATGCATGAGTTGTATGTCTTCAAGCTAAATACCTTGTGTGTGACCATTCATATCTTGTACACAAGCATATCCTAGCTTAGCTCTAAACTTGGCATGTATAGTGTGGGCAAAGCCTTTGGCTCCTTGTATTAGGCTGCATAAAGTAGCTGCATAAGTATTTGTACATTTAACCATGATTTCCGATTCATTTTACTGAGAGGATTGGTGGTTTTTGATAAAGAAAAAAATTTTAATAATTTAATAATACAAAAATGTGACACTCACCCAAATCCACCATCTCTATTTCCCCCATCTCTGTTGTAGCCTTGTCTGTCACCGCCGCCATAGCTCCCGCGGTCACCACCATAGTTGGAGCCTCCGCGGTCACCACTTCCATAGCTAGATCCACCTCTTTCTCCACCTCCGTAATTAGAGGATCCACGGTCACCTCCACTGTATCCATTTCCACCTCGGTCGCCTCCGCTCACATTGTAGTTACTGCCACTGTTGCGATCATAACCCCCACCACCACTGCCATAGCCTTGACTGTAGTTCTGGCCGTAACTATTTCCACCCCCAGCTTGACCGCTACTGTAACTTGAGTTGCCTCCTATAATTACAAATTAAATATTGATGTATAGGTGTCCAAGCTAGCGAATATTACTTACTTAGTTGAGGATTCATGCCAGGAAAACATCAAAACCAAAATGTTAGATCATTTTGATAAATTTTTAGGTTATTTTGTCTAAATAATGTAATGTTTATTTTTTTATTGATTGTACCAAATAAACAAATTTTCTTTCTTTCACTAGCTATAACGTACTTTGCATATTGTAAAATGTATACTTGATTTGATTTGCTGTAGGTACGTGGAATGCACTTGTGATTAAAAATATCAATGTAATAATAAAAATAAATAAAGGAACGATGGCGAATAGTTAGGTTGGAAGATATTCGATGTTACCGTAAAAACATAAATGATACATAGCTCACCAGCAGCGCTCGATTGGTTCCAATCTTGAGCGGGTTGTTGTCCGCCATAACTCTGGCTGTAATTTCCTTGTTGGCCACTGCTGTAACTGTTATCGCCGGCAGGCACTGACGGCGGTGGTACAGAATATTGGCTAGAATAAGCAGAGTAATCCCCAGACGCGTAAGCTGTGGGTAATATTACAAAAAATCGTTTAAAAGTAACACTAACACACTACAAAGCTTATAATCACATTCGATTAAAGAAATACTAACGATCACCCATTTTTTGTACTAGATAAATTACGTTCCCCCGGAACGATGCTTACGATGATAAAGAAATTATTAAAATAGTAAGTAATGGTTGTGATGTCGATAACTTAGAACGATTTGGTTCTCATTAAATTAAAATTAACTAATAAACCCCAACGCTTTTCACGACGCCACGAAGCACGCCGTGAAACGTGAACTCGTGAAAGAAAGAAAGAAAGCAGAAGCAGGACCGCCCGATGCCGCTCCCGCTACTTAAAATGCCACAGAATACAATTATTTGATATTTTTTTTATAATATAAAATTCGCTGTATGAAATATACATATGATTTTAACTAACTTATTATTACTAATGCTGGTAGGGGTATTGATAACAGCAGATTGGTAAAACCCATTTCGTTCTATTTCTAGTAGCAGACTAGTATGTAGTTAAATTCGTTAGGTAGCTGCCGCAAAAATTTCGTTTCGCTGAAGCGAAGTAGCAACAACATGAATGCTTATGGAGTGTTAAGTCACCGCGATATAAAAATATTTTCTTGGTTATCAGGCAAATTTCTTCATGTACCTTCAAAAAGAGCTATTAGCTTATGTATTCTACACTATAATTCAGTGGCTTATTCACTTTATTGCGTTGGCCTGTGGTCATAGTCAGTGGCATATATACAAGGAACATATATACTCTAGCGAGCGAGACACACAATATATATAATATATTCTGTGATTGTCACATGTGTATGTAAAATAGTGCGGTATATTCGATTCAATTGCGATATATATGCCATTATATGTAATAATTGTGACTATTATATGAATTAAAACTTAAAAATGTCGTGGTTATTTGGTTATAGTGCAAAACCACCTCAACCACCCTCGGATGACCCTTCAACTGATGTTGGGGGTGCTGCCGCACCCCCATCTAATTTGAGTAAAGCTGAAAAAAAAGCCATGGAAGCCTATCGATTTGATTCCAGTGCGCTGGAGAGAGCTGCTCAAGCAGCCAGGGAACTGGAAAGATCACGTAAGCAAAATACAATGAATTTAATTCCACAAGAATTTTAGATATTGCATAATGCGACCGCATAACCTAAAGACCTCGTCAATTCGTATCTATACATATAATAAAACTATAAACGAGCCGTGTCTGTACATTAAATAGGTAGTTAAATAAAAAAGAGATTTTTACACGTTGTACTTATGTTACCGAGGTAAAAAAAAGTTTTTAAAATTTTTGTTTATTCGTGCACGCTAATCTCGGAAACGGCTTAACCGATTTGAATGCGATTTTTACCGCTGTGTTTATGATTACTCTGATTAAACTATAGGATACTTTTTATCCTGTAAAAATGTTCCTGTGGGATTATCAAAAAATAAATTAAGGTGTGGTAGAAATAGCGTAATTTTCTTAATGTGGTCTATTTAGATGTAAATAGTTTTAAATAACTTTAAGTTGCTCAGCACCACCTAATGTCCAACCTAATTCTTGTATCCCTGACAATGTGTATGCAAAATTTCATGATGATCGGTTGAGTAGGTAAGGCGTGAAAAGGTAACAGATAGACGGATGGTCAGAGTTACTTTCACACTTATAATATTAGTATGGATTTAAGGAGAGGATTCAACATTGCTGGATTTGTATAGTTGACATGTTCAGATAACCAAGATACATAATTTTTTTAATCTTATTAAATAAAAATTATTGAAATAATAATTGTAAATATAACACAAATAATAAGCACAGCATGAGGATGTGTTTTTGTTTTGAATATGTTTATATATTTAAGACTAATTCACAGGACATTCCAAGGATGCTTTGGAACTTAGTAAATTACAAGAAACCACAAGACAACAAGAGCAATTAGCTAAAATCAAGGAATATGAAGCCGCCATAGAGCAGTCCAAGGTAGAACAAAAGAGAGTAGACTATGAGGAACGAAGAAAAACAATACAGGTCAGTAGTGTTTCCTATTTTTTCTAAGAAGTATTCTATAATTTACTATATTCAGTATATACATATATTATATGCCTAATAACACCTATCTCACAGCAGGTATGACTTGTAAATGAGTCAGAAAAGTCATTTTACTTTTCAGTTTATTTTAGCATCCCATATTTTAAATCTCCACTAGTTATTTTTTTAGATTCTGATTAATGGTGGTGTTTTAAGCCATTTTGCGAAAATTTTAGGGATGCATCAATATGCCTTTTTGCTGATACATTTAGCTTATAAAAATATAAACTAAAAGGTATAAGTGACAACAGTTAATAACCAACAAAGCATCTAACGAAATGGGATATGTGAGGTCAAAGCTAGCGAAACTACTATCTGAATACAATAAAATATGTATCGACAAACAAGAAATATAGCCGATATGTTGGTATATCAGCATTGGTATTGGATGCATTCCTAGAAAAATGTGTAACATTGTTTTACAGGAGGAAACAAAGCAACATCAAATGAGAGCCCAATACCAAGATCAATTATCGAAGAAAAGATACGAGGAGCAACTATTGCAGCAGCAAAAATCTCAAGAAGAGATACTACGCAAGTGAGTTCTTTTTTGTACATGAAGTTAAGATAATTTTTATTTTATCTTTTAATTTGAAGCACAGTTTACTTAACCTTATCACAAATAAACAACGACATCATTTTAGGAAAAGAATTCCTACAATCCCAAAATTCAAAGTTTTATTATTATTAATGGATTAATTTTTAATAATGGATTTTTAAAATCCATTATTAAAAATCATAAAGTAGAAATCAATAGAATATCCAGATTATAAATCACCATGGCATAAGAGGAGTTGAATTCTTAATTAAAAAAACACCAATTGAATTTTTGAATTGGCTTTTTTAACAGGCAAGAAGAAAGTGTGGCTAAGCAAGAAGCTCTGCGGCGTGCAACTATTGAACATGAAATGGAATTGCGTGAGAAAAATAAGCTAAAAACGATAGAAGCTGAAGCCAGAGCAAAAGCCAAAGCAGATCGGGAGAACCGAGATATCACTTTGGAGCAAATTCGTTTGAAAGCTACAGAAAATAGGACCACCATACTGGAAAGTATCAAGTGAGTATATTCCTTTTATGTTATTCATTAGTACAGTATTATAATTAAAGTTATGGCCCATTGGTAATCATTGCATATCTTCAGAAATCCAAATTATATATAAAATATTATGTTAAGGCCGATAGACAGTACTTGATGGTAGATGGCTACTGTCGCCTTCAACACAAACGTCGTCACAGGTGCTGAAAGTGCACTGGCGATCATAGTGGGATTTGGAATGTATAGGGTAATGGGCTCTGGCATCCCTTACTCACCGAAACATAACAGCACACACACTTACTGTTATTTCAAAGTGGGCTTCTGTAAAGGGGTGGTTACTATCGCCAAATGGGCTCGCCAAATGACTGCGAAACAGTGCGCCCTGCCAACTTTTAAAGATTCATAAGATTTTTAAGTTGATCCTGCTGGGAAGCGAACCCGCGACCACTAAGACAGAGCGTTAAGGCAAGCACCCTAACCACTCAACCAACAAGCTCATTGTGTAAATTTTTATAATTGTCAATTAAAATGATATTGTTTGTGTATTTAAACAATTATTGCAGACATCTTTTTACATATTGTTAGTATGAGTATAAATTTTTTGTACAATGATAGTTATTGAAAGACTTCCTAAGACAAAGTAACAATTCAATAAAATTTTTTTTTTTTACTAAATAAAACTGAAATCGTCTTTGACCATAATTCTCCATTTACTAGGACAGCGGGGAGCGTAGTGGGCACCGGCTTGAATGCTTTAGTCACGGATTGGGATAAGACTTTGGCAGCGGCCGGCGGTCTGTCCCTTCTCGCGCTGGGAGTGTATACGGCAAAGGGAGCGACCTCTGTGGCAGCCAGATTCATTGAGGCCCGTATAGGTAAGCACCTTTTGCCATTTATAGACAAGAATTGCTCGATCTATTTGATTAGATAAATGTACGAAAATTTGTTATTAAAAATTGTTTTGAAATAATTGTTGTATTTTTATTTTTTCAGGAAAACCTACTCTTGTCAATGAGACTTCAAGATTTTCAATTTTGGAAGCAGTGAAGCATCCAATATTGACAGTTTCGAGGGCATTCACTAGTTTTAGAAAACCGTCGGACGCATTGGCTGGTGTGGTTCTAGCTCCTACCCTCGAACAGAGACTGAGGGATATAGCTATTGCAACAAAGAATACGCGTTTAAATAAAGGATTTTACAGAAATCTGCTCATGTATGGCCCTCCGGGTACTGGGAAAACATTATTTTCTAAGGTGAGAATGAAGGCATGGAATAGTCTGTACTTCTAGCACTTGGGCAGCAAACCATATAACTCCGATTTATTAAATTGTATTTACAGAAATTAGCCAAACATTCCGGTATGGACTACGCCATATTAACGGGAGGTGATGTCGCGCCTATGGGTAAAGACGCAGTGGCTGCAATTCACAAAGTTTTTGATTGGGCTAATACGAGTAGAAAAGGTAATATTTTGCTTGTTTTAGAACATGAAAAAGTGTAGTCTCACAGTTGACACTTACATGCACTAATAATAATTTCACTAATTTATTGATTGATATTTTTAGGTGTTCTGCTGTTCATCGATGAAGCGGATGCGTTTTTAAGAAAGCGTTCCTCCGAAAGGATCAGTGAAGACTTGCGCGCGGCGCTCAACGCTTTTCTCTATCGCACGTCCGACCAAAGCAATCACATAATGCTAGTCTTGGCCTCGAACACTCCTCAACAATTCGATTCGGCGATTAACGACCGTCTCGACAAGATGATAGAGTTCGGTTTGCCAGGATTGGAGGAGAGGGAGAGGCTCATACGCCTATACTTTGACACTTTCGTTCTTCAGCCGGCATCGGAAGGAAAAAGGTATTATAAGCTACCTTGACATCAGCACACGCCGCGAAGCGATCGAAAGACTGACGGTCCATTTGATGGTAGGTGGCTACCGTCGCCTATAACGCAAGCAACGCCACAGGTGCTGCAAGTGCGCTGCCGAATACAGTAGGATGGGATTAGGTAGGAATGAAAATGGGCTCTGGCATCCCTCACTCACTTATGAAACACAACAGCACTTCACAGTGGCTTTCTGTAAAGGGATGCCGGGAGCCCTGGAAGAGAGAGTTGTTGCCTAACCATCTGTGGTTGCAGACGCCTCAGCGTGGACCAGTTCGACTACGGCGAGCTGTGCAGTGAGCTGGCAACGCGCACTGGCGGGATGTCAGGCCGCGCGCTCTCCAAGCTGGGCGTCGCGTGGCAGGCGGCCGCTTACGCCTCCCACGACGGACGACTCACACGACAGATGTGCGTGCAGATCTGCGACGACGCCGTCAGCGATCATAGACAGAAGGTACGTGCTCTCTCTCTCTCTCTCTCTCTCTTTCTTTCTCTCTCTCACACCCTTCTATGGCCCTTCGCACATTAGATAGTGTGACTAGTTTACAATTTAAGAAGAAAGCTTCTTTTTGTTCAAATTTTTAAGTTTTAAACATCGACCTATTTATACTGGTAAGAGTGTATGCTGAAGTTCGAGACCAAAAGGTCGAAAGCACAATGGAATATACGGCGCTTACGCTCATTTGCTAATGATTTACGGATAATTACCCGTAACTAAATGCGCAATTTCTGCGTTCCGCTCAGCGAGTCTAGTCCCTTAAAGTCATCGTTTTTAAAATATAATTTTATAATCAATAAATGTGAAGGCAGATATTTAACAATTTAATGTTTGCTTTACAGATGGAATGGTTATCTGAAGAAGAAAAAACTCGTAGCATGATGCCTTACCTGCTGGATTTACCTCCATTAGATAATCCTTACGAGGACAATAAATCTTCAGAGACAGCCAAAGATAAAGATGAGAAAGGTCATGCAAAGAAGTCCTCCAAGAAGATTGAAAATCAGAAAGATTTAGATAACTGACACAGAGTTAATACCGATCATACTGTTAAAAAGCACACAAGGGTTAGTTCTAGCAAAAACAAAATGTTCAACTGTGATATACATCAGAAATTGTACAATTTTAAAGTTGATTTACCAAAAAAATTAGTGTTTCTAACCGAAAAAGAAATAGCATTTTTACAACTATTATCTAAAAATATAAAGAAGTAGTTTACTATTAGTGAACAAAGCCTATATAGAGGAATTAATTATATAGAATTATTAATAATTTTTTTGTGTTTTTATATATTACCCCTGTTCCAGCTCGAAGTGCCCAAAATGTTATGCTTTACAGGCTAGCTAGGCTATTGAATCCAATATTTTCGGTTCCAAGACCAAAATGTTAGATTAGATTAGATTCGAACTGATGAAAGGATCGGATGTAATTTGGAACCACTCGTGACGTTATGATACGGCACATCTTCTGTTATCCTGCCTTGATTGTGATTTTCTGGTAGAAAAGGCATTATTGCCTAAAAGAATTTATAAATGACAAGACTATAGAGTGATAGAACTATGACTTAATTGATACATTTACTAAATGATATTAAATCGGCGGTATTCAAATCTATAACTTATTAGGCCAGGAATAAAAAAAAACAATAACTTATTCTCAATTTATCTTAATTAAAACATGTAAGTTATATATGCGGCGGTCGAGCAGCGAGTGTCTACTGACTGATAATGATTAAATTACATACTAGGTACTTATTACATCTACAAACTGTCGACTTATATATGTAAAAAAACTGTGGACATAAATGTTGGGACTCTTCTAGGACCTGACTGCTTTAGACTAGACGTATTCGTAAGTCCGTCTAGTCTAAAGCACACTCAAACTCAATTTTTCATTGACTTTAGGAAAACTCAAAGAAAAATTGTAAACTGACTAGTCTCGGGATCTGACACTTGATATTAAATTGAATTTTGCCTTTTTTTTATTTTAAAAAAGGCTATTTCAAATTGCTATTTCTACAAATGACACTGGCAAAATCATCGGAGAAGATCTGGTGGAGCTAAGACATTAAAAAAGAAGAAGAATAATGTTGGTTGGTACTCTTAGCGAGAAATGTTTAAAACAACAGTTCACAAAACATTATTGAAGAAATACATCAAAGTTGAATAATATAAAAACTGAACGCGAACATTAAAACATTTTTTTTTAGAAAAGCTGGAATTAGAATTCGAAAGCTATACACCTGTTCAGGAATAAACTTAAAAACACTACACAGTGTAATTAAGCAAATTTTATTTATCAAATATTAACACGTTTTGAAAATTTTACACTGCGTAGGTGATCTAGAGCCCAACATTTTTAACCACTGTAACATACACAATAAAAAAAAAACTAATATTTTATTACACATAAAACAAACTTCCCATTTATTTAAAAACAATCAGGCACGCAAATGAGAACAGTCTTTACAACATATTCTAAAATACATAGAAACACCGTAAAATAGGCTTCTTCATGTTTTAATGGGTGATCAAATGCATATTAAGATGTATTGATTAACGATAGCTAAAACAAGACTATAGTAGTTTTCAAATAGAAGTCACTTGGGACTTCACTGACAGTTTTAATGGTACTAAACCAATATTTGAATACATAATATTATCAAATAGATATCGAGTTTAAGAGAATCGCAAGAAAATAAAATAAAATCTCAAGTGACTTCCTAAATAGGAAGTGAAATGAAAACATAATTAAATCGATGAGACTTAACACAGTCTTTATTGCGATTTGAACAAATACTATTTTTTTTTCTACTGACTGACATATTTGCTAATCATTGAATTTTACACAAGTATATAATTTTGAAAGATTCCCATTGTCGGTCAACTGAGTCATCATTGTTTTCTGGTTCACATATTTATTTTATCGCTTTACCAATTCTTAAAAATACCTCTTTACAACGACACTGGTCATTTTTTGTCACAGTTGAATAATCTTTCACATAGAAACATTCAATGTTAATAAGGATTTAATTAAACACACGTTCAAGTGAGGGAATAAACACATTTTGTTCAGCTCAATTCAGCTTTTGTGCATAGAAAAAAAACGCATTGACATCCGTTAGGTGAACTGTATTTATATTATTAAACAATTTTAAACATATGTATATTAGTTTTTTCTATGGACAAAAGTTGAATTGAGCTGAATATAATGTAGTTACTCACTAAATAGTTTTATATCATTAAACAATTTGAATTATATATTTTTGTTTTTAAAGTATATTCTTTAAAAAAATCACATTTTTTTAAATACATTAGTGATTCAACGTATTGTGCAAGTGTGCGCATTTATTAAAGTTGGCGATGTAAGTATACTTAATGTGGTTTATAATTTATAATATATGCAAACCGCTGGTTGCATTTTCCAGAAGTAATCTCACATTGCAGATGGTGAAAACCATTTATTTAAACTCATTTAAAAAATATAATATCTGTATACTGGAGGTATACTATCCTATGTCCATTAAAAAAAAATCCATATGATGCCATTATGATATGATGCCATTGATTATGATATGATGCCATTGATTATGATATGATGCCATTGATTATATGATGCCATTGATTATGATATGATGCCATTGGAATAAGTATTTTACGCTTTATTTACTAGTATACTTTTTTAAATCCTATCAAAGAAAACAAAAACGTTTCACTTTTAATTATACTTTTATCGTGTGTACTGAATAATTTGCTAAATGTGATTTAGGATAGTTCACTTCCGATATACAGTTAGCTCAATCAAATTTTCTTTTTTGCAAAAAACTTAGTATTGAAGTAAAAACACATTTTTCACATTATTGACGTGGCCTCGACCACAAAATATATTTAATAAATGACTCATTTGACCGCAAATGTCTCCAATGAAACGCGGATCTTAGATTAACTTACGATATTAAGTTAAGCAGTGAAATAATTAAAAACTACTAAATAACACTTTGTGGAAAGTGGACAGATCCGGTTCAACATTTGAATTTGTGCTGATGAGTGCCGGCTTGTTACCAGTTCTGGAAAAAATATACATTATATTTCTTATTACACATTTTTTTTTTGTTGCATGCGACTTCGTCCGCGCAACTTTATATAATATAGACTATGTTACTCGCTAATAATGTAACTTTCTATAAGTAAAAGATTTTTTTAAATCAATCCAGTAGTTTTCCAATTTTGAATTCATTACAAACATGTGTTATATAATATACAGGTGTCCCAGCATTAATGGATAACCTTGCACGTACTTGTAGAAAAAGGTAAAGTACCCATACAAACTGATTTTTGATTTTTTTTTCAATAAATCCACTATTTATCATAGTTTTGCATACCACAATCGTAAATTGTCTATTATTTCATATTTTTTTCTTTAAAACTATTTTACAATAGCGGATGTGATGATACAACACATATCACAATATTTAAGATACACACAATTTTCAAAAAACTACTTACTACTATACTAAAAATAAAATGGTCTAAAAAAAATGTATGAGTACCTAAGTCGCAACTTTGCTCAAAGTTATTAACTGGGGATTCTAAAATGGTAAAACTCAAAATTCTGTGCAAATAAAAAAAAATAAAAGCAGTTTGTATGGGTATTTTACCTTTGTGTACAAATACATGCAAGGTTATCCATTAATGCTGGGACACCCTGTATTTGAATATACCATATATACTAAAACGTTTTTGATTCTTTAGTTATTAATTAAATTAAGTAGAAAGGTGTAATTAAATTTTGAATATAGTTGATAGACCGGTCTATCAAGGTATCTCCCGTTACAGTAGACGTATTTCATGTCAAAAAATATACCTGGATGGTGCCGGAACAAAATTGGAACGCGGAGTAACCAGGAGACAGGTCATGGGCTGTCCATCGAGTTGTCGATTGTGGTACAAATCCACGGCTTTCTGAGCGTCCTCTTGACATTTGTAGATGACTTCTGCTGTGCCAGGTCTGACCAGACGAGACTCCACCATACCACCAACGTCTCCAAATAGCTCCTGAAAGATATTAAAGTACTATTTGTATTAAATAAGAACTGAAAAGACACATCAAAGCTATTTGATTCACTAAAACTCAGTATACAATGTGCCAATTTGCAGAGAAATTGACCGGGAACAAGTAAATTTTGTCTTTCTAAAATACTCTTGAAGCGACACTATTGTAATCTATACTATTATCAAATTTGGAAAATTTTAAGCCTGCACGAAGCCGCGTTGGGCGGGTCGCTGGTTAAAACTTGTTAGTTAGTACATACCTCAATGTCACCTGCAGATACAGAACTCTGTAGATTACTGACTATAATTCTGTACTCGACAGGACGTGTTTCCACCCTTTCGGCCTTATTCTCGTCTCTAGGAGCGACCATCGGTCTCTTCTTGAGGATAGAAGGTGGTCTGGGTGGGCTTTTGTCCCTCCCCTTGTCTGTCACAAATGTCCTGAAAGGTAAACATGTGCCCAATTATCATATTTTTTATATGTCAAGGTCGACAGACAGGCTGACGGTCCACTTCGTGGTAGGTGGCTACCGTCGCCTATAACACAAGCAACGCCATAGGTGCTACAAGTGCGCTGCCGACCCTAGGATTAAGGATAAGGTATAAGGAAGGGATGGGGTAATGGGCTCTGGCATCTCTTACTCACTCACCGAAAAACAAACAGCACATATGCTGCTATTTCACGGTGGTGTTCTGTAAAAGGGGGTGGTTGCAACCGCCATATGGGCTGCCCAAACCCAGCCCAGAGCCAACTTCGAAAAGTTCATTTCCAAAGTAGACCCTGCTGGGAATTTAATCCAGGGCCCCTGAGACGTTAGGTAAGCACCCTTTCCACTCATCCAACGGGCTCGTCAAAATATCGGGGGAAGCAGTTTTGTTTTATTGTAAAAGTATGACCCACTGGTCGTTACATCGACGAATTCCGATGGCAGTACACATATAAAACGTAAAATAATACTGTTTCAATATTCGGTAAATTAACCGAATATTCGGCCAAATACGAACATGAAAAAATGTGGCGAATACGAATATTCGGCCGAACATTCTTACCTACTTACTTATAATACGAGATTTGGCAAGGACCTTGCCATTTAGTCATTGTAATCGATCTGTCGTTATATCCGGTTTTTACTGTATATTTATTTATAATCTGTTTTCTTAACCGTCCTGATAAATTTTTGGAACTATAAATAATTACTTAATGAAAGTTGAAACACCATAGATAACTCATAGTGGAGTCGGTCTTCAGTAATCTTATTTATTGCAATTTCTTAATATTTGCATTTAAGCAGTCTTTCAGTTATTTAATTTGTTTCTGTTAATTGCTCTAAATTTTTAAATTAGTAAATGAATGTTAAATAAAGATCAATCAATTACCTTTGAAGAGGAGCTCTCTTATCTCTCAAGTCATTTTGAGTGACTATTTTCATTTGAATATTTGTTTTACGATTTGACAATACAGGCTTAGATGGAATATATAAATCTTCTCCCATTGGATCGTCTTCATCATCGATTACTTCAATTTTATCATTCCTAATGGTCCTAGTTAACGGTTTCAATAATTCATAATTATCTGAAAAGAAAAGTATAAAGATGTACCTATTACAGTAGTGATAACACGAGCAATAATTATAATTATAAACTAGCCCCTAACTTTCTATTGAGCCCAAACACTATATCTGCTGTAAGTTGCTAAGGCGTTGGGTATTCCGCAGACTACTTGATGCTGCAGCATCAGGTCAAGGTTACCATGTCATGGACATACCACCCACAAGTATACCAAATTTCACATAAACTGATCATGTGGACGTTACACACAAACACACACACACACACACACATAACACTTATAATATTACGTTTTTGCGTCGAGCGTCGGGGTTAAAAATATACTGATAAAGTAATTATTATATTTACAAATTTATATACTAATCAATTAATTACCCAATCTATCGTCTCTAAGTCTTCTGTCCATATTTCTTTCTGAGTTCAATTGCCGCCTTGGTCTTATTTTGTTACCTTGAGTCACTGTTCTTGTAGTATCTGAAAATACTTTAACACAAATTGTTATTTTAATTTAATTAACATAATATTTAAAATGATCATTCAACTTTAAGTCTACTCTAGTATATAGATAAATAAATATAATCACAGAAATAAATAGAAGAAAATTATGTATTGTAACAAATAATTGGCTTTTTCTTTATGTTAAGGTTGACAGTACACTTCAGCTATTATTATCATCATCATCATCATCACCTATCATCGCCTTGAACACAAGCAACGCAACAGGTGCTGCAAGAGTGCTGCCGACCATAGTAGGATTAAGGATAAGGGATTAGAAGTGGGTAGAAAAATGGGCTCTGGCATCCCTTACTCACTCACCAAAACACAACAGCACACATGCTATTATTTCATGGTGGTCTACTGTAAGGAGGTGGTTACTGCCTCCAGATGGGCTGCCTAAATGACTGTTAAACGCAGTGTGCTCTGACACTACTGAAATCCAGACCGGAGCCAACTATGAAAGTAGTTGGTCCTGCCAGGAATGCAGCAACTCAAACATTTGAGTGTTCAGGCAAGCAATTTACTACTCGACCAAGCGATTGTAGTGTACTGGCAATCTGTATAATTAAGGTATTCTATACAATACCTAGACAATATATAGAATACCTGGGGAGTCCAGAATACCAATTTTTTTTCTGGAGCAGCAGAAATAGCATGAATAGTTCTATTGCATATTCCACACGAATAAGCAGCTGTTGTCTCCTCGGAACAAACACAGCACACAAGTGCAGAACTTAATGATTCCTCACGTTCTGATACAAAACTCGAGATCATGTAATGGTTGATCATTTACCTCAGAAGGAAGATTTTCAACATTCGCACGCTTATCAAAAATCTCTGATCTTGGGATAGTCATATGCGCACTTTGAACATTTAAAGCTTCATTATGGATATCAAAACTTTCGATGGCAGGGCTTTGTTTATGTGGAGCCTGTAGAGGTTGATTTTGTGTATCAGCTGGATCTACTATTACAAATTCTGAAGCAATGGGTATACTTGGTGATGATTTAATGACATTTTCTAGATCCTCTTCGCTTTCCAGGTTATGAGTATCATCCAGAGGTAAAGATATACCAACTTATATTTTAGATTCAAAAAGAGCTTTATAAGGTATTCTTTTGATACCTGAATAAAATGCTCTAATCTTCATGAGTTGTACAAATCACAGACCATCACTCCAATGTTTACTATCATTATCTTGCATCCAAGTTGTTAGCTCGTTCAACACTCCCCTGACTTTGGGAATGTCTAGGCTTGCTTTGCACAAATTTTAAGATTGCTTACAACTTGGTTTGAAAATTCTCTACTGTTGTCTGATTGTAGGATTACTGGTGCACCAATCAGTGTAAAAATATCCAGTAAATTGTACGCTAGTTTCTCCTCGCGTTCTTCTTCTACTTCATATTTGACAAACTTCGTGAGATGATCCTGATAGACCATTATAAATTTATATTCCATGTCTGGATAAGATTGATTAGTCAATCAAATCTACTTGACAGTGAGAATTCTGAAATTCTGAAAATCTAAAATTCTAAAATTCTAAAATTCTGAAGAAAGTATGGGCTTGACAAAGATCGCTTTTTTATTCCTTTTTGTTTTTGCTGGCACAATTTGCAAAGTTGCAGATATAATTTAACATCGTGGCGAGTTATATTCTTGTATCGTAAAGAAAGCAGGAAATATCAACTTATGTTTTTGACCAACAGTTATAAAATCATAATGCTTCACTAACCAGTAATCCTGGGGTTTTTTTTTTTCGGCTTTTATTGCTTCTAACAATTGTTCATACCGTTGATCGTCAATAAATGTGTGATTTTTAGTATTTGACGCTTCTCTTTAAATTTGTAATTGTGAATAAAATCTTTCTCTCATCTCAGATATTCGTTGATCGGCTGCTATTTTCAATTAAATAAATTCACTAACGAAAATAAAAGTAAAGATTATGTAATGAGCTCAATACACGCTGTGCGCGTCCTCCCACCCTCGTCGCACGCAGCGGAATGAAATGCATGCAAGCAAATAAACAAGTCGCAACACGTTTATTGCCTGCCTGTCCGCACGTCCCCCTCTTCCTTGCTTTCCTCTTTTACATACATTACCAGCTGCACATTCAGTATTGTATAGAATACTGGATTATACAGATTGCCGGTAACATATACACATGAATAGAAATATCACATACTAGCTGTTGCACGCGACTTCGTCTGCGTAACTTTATAAAATATAGTCTATGTTAATCACTGATAATGTAGCTTTCTATAGGTGAAAGAATTTTTAAAATTGGTCCAGTAGTTTTAAGTTAATATTATAAAAACAAAATTATGTTAGGTACTGTAAAAATTAATGGTGACCTTATTATCCTTACCTCGTTTATTTTGCACTGTTCTTACCAATGATCTAGAACTATGTAACCTCCTCATCTGTAATTCTCCTCTTTCCTGCTAAAAAAAATATTTTTATTTATTATTACTAATTTTCATACAATTTGTAGGTGCTTTGCAACATTTTGTTGTCTCCAAATTATTTTATTATACGCCAAAAGACGCCAAACGGTGTATGGTAATGCAAAATAATTAAGTGCGAAAAAAAATTTGCAGAGGTTTTTGGCTGTGTGTTTTGCTTCTGGAGATAATCAGGATAAACAATTTTATAAGTAAGTATAGATAAAGTATTTGGTTTTACATGCTGTTAAGTTAAAAATTTAAAACTAAATATGTACCCTTATTTGCTTCAACTGCTCTATTTTGGCACGTGCATCTCTTTTGACACCAATTTGCATTAACTTTTCTCTGGCATCAACGAATTTATTTGGTGGTTGATTTCTTCTTTTCAATAGCAATTTGTACCTTGCATCTGTTACGGGAATTTTTTTCACATATTTGGGTTGTTGTACGTTCCTTTTGCCTTTTTTAATAACACCTTTGGTTCTGAAATATATTGAATGTAAGTATTCATTTATATTATTATTAGACATGTGCAGAGTAAGGATAAATTTTAGCAAAAGCAAAAAAAGCAAGCCAAGCTAGAAAACCATCAAATGCCTTTCACAAAAAATAATCAATATACCTATGTAAATATTCAAAATTATCAGTATGTACCTGTTCGTTTCGATTTTCTTTTTCTTTATAATGTCTTCTAAACTCATATCTACAACCGAAGCCATGATAGGATATTAAACTGAACCCACAATTTTTTTATGTAAATCTGACAAAACGAGACAATACACAAGTTGAAAAATTAATGGAAATGACAGTTATTCATTTTTCTGTAAATATGGAATACTGTAAGTATGTATGTTGTAAATGTAATGATACACCAATAATTCACCAATCCAATGTACTTTTTCTGTAAATAAAAAATTATAGACATAACCACATAAACCATACAATTACATATGATTACATACATACATAAGAAAGTGAAAGAAACATAGCATATATAACCCATAGACCACAGAATACTATATACTCACAACGAATAACCGGCATAGTATAATACAAACTACAATAATTTCTCCATTATTGTATGTAAAAAAGTAGGTCTTGTAGAGTATTTATGACGCTCTATGACCGCATATGCTAGCGAAAGTGTAAAACATTTATAATTTGATAATAACACAATCTACCCTATAAATCAAGATTATAGCCCCCCTTCAAAGATATTAGTTATATTCTGTGGTAGAGTGTCTGTTGTTGTTTGACCTACCACTATGTTAGTATCATGGATCTAATATAATAAACAGGATTGATTATTTGCTTCTAAAAAGCGAGCCGAGCAGGATATGTAGTAGAGAGACTATGTGTCCCTTTCTAATAAGGTGACAATAAGTTTTTTGTTATGTGACTAAATGGACATTTACCGTAATCACAAACTAAATAGTAGATATTAACGTATACCGTAATGCACTTTAAAGGGATACCAGTAGAAAATATAATATAAAATAGGCTTCAAACAATAAACATTAACTTTTTGTAATTTAAGAATATATAACGAAATTAATGTGATTATAATAAGTTGACTTAAAATAATTGAAGTACAGTTAAGATACAAGTGTTGAACTAAGATTTTTCAATCTAAATTTTTAATGAAATACGATTTATTAGTAGCAAGATGAAAGAAAGGGACATACGGCCTCAGTTTGGCTATCTCTCTCTGCTCGGATTAGCCTCTGTATAAGCGCAATGAAAAATATACATTAACTTTTGGTAATATAGTTAATTTTCGTAAATGCATTTTTTTCAAGTAAGCGGTCGGCCCGTAACCATGTGTGCTTTCTACAGTCGTAAACTCTAACGCTAAGCAAGTAGAAAACTTGGTGATTGGTAAAAATTTTATATATATAATACTATATAGTTGTCTCTCCATAGTCACAAACACAAACTGAAAAGTTAAAGATATTTATGGTATGTGGCATGGCATGGCATTGGCATTGGCATCTCATCTCATTCTTTTTGTTTTCCTTTCCTTCCTTAAGTACTCCATTCCAATCCAAACCAAAGTATTCTTATTTTGTTTTATATTTCATTTTAATTGGTATTTGTTTTATATATATATATGTATTATAGAACTGGGAAAGGAAAACATTAACTAAATATTCTGTAAATAAACAAATTATTACATAATGGAGAGAGAAGAAGGTGAAATGAGTGACAACTCAATGAGTGTTGATGAAAATGAATTGAATCCCTCTTCAATACATACGAATTCAGTGGTAGATGATACAAGTTTTGTTTTTCTTGATATAAGCATTTAACTGTTTTAATAAATCATAACTTTTTTTTTACAGGTATATAAAAATGAGCACAATGATTTAGTGATTGATCAGTTGGAAGAAGTTGATGCAAAAAAACTGGAAGAAAGAGGAAAACGATTTGGTGTAGACTTAACAAGAAATAAAAATGTGACTGAAAAACATATTGATGAACTTTATACCAATTTAGGTATACAAAGTGGCAACAAAAGACATTTTCGATTGGATACTTTGTGTCTGCATGGGGTCAATGGGTTAACTACGAGAAACATATTTGAATATTTGAAATGTTATAATCCCATATCTTTAGAATGGATAGACGACATGTCATGTAAGTTTTATATTTTTTTTCGCTTGTTCTGGTAACTGTGTTAGTATCCACAATAAGCAGATTTGTTGTAGTTTTGACGAGTCAAGTGTGTCTTTCAGTGAAGACATCTACTCATAATGCCCGTTTTACATAGATCCAGTTAATGAATTCAGTGCAGCCAAGTAGAGTTGTACAGTTACAAGTTTTGCCAAAGGTTCCACTGCAAAAGATGTTTTCACATTTATTTTGTAATTTTCAGGTAACATTGTCTTGCAAGATGACATATCAGCTGCGATGGCACTTTTGCTGGATTCATATGAAGTACCAAGGGACACTCTGGATGACATGAGAGTGGACAGGTCCTATAATTGGAGAAAAGGCAAAACCTATGGTAAAAAAGACTGTATTCTAATGAGATTTGCTACTCTTGCTGATAAAAAAATTATTACTAATAAACCAAAATACACAGATGAAGATTATGATCGAGCAAACGATTCAGTAAGTAAGAACCCTTGGGGAGATTTATGCAGATCTTGGGGTGTGTATGATCATCAAGAAGTGTTCAATAGAAAGTTGCCCGACAACAGTAGCGATGATGAAAACGAATCGATGCCTAGAAAAATAAAAAATAAACAATTGGCAAAGCGGCTGGGTAAAAGATCTCTACACACAAAAGAAGAATCTGACAGCAACTCTGACTCTGAATGGAATTCAAAATCCAAAGTGCCAAGAATGAGGATGCACGCAGATGACGAAGTATCGAAATTATGTAAGGTGAAGTTGGAAAAGACCATAGAGCAAAATTCAAGTGATAAAGATGATTTTGCACCTTTATCTATTGAGTTAATCAATTCTCAAAGTGTGTACACTCCGAAACCTTTAACAAAACTGTCTGACAAATTCAAATTGGAAAAACACAATGAAGATATGAAAAAACTAAACAGACAGAAGAACATACAATCTCGATTAGGACTGAAGGTTGTATCTGACCATGATGTTCCTGTAAATGAAGGATATTCATCAGAAGACTCGGATCATGTTATTATGAGTAGAGTAGAAAAAGTTAACAGCAAAACTAAAAGTAATGTCTGGGATAGATTAGAAAGCAAAAGAAGTAAATCAACTACTCAAAAGGATTTAAGACAAGTGCTAAAATCAAAAAAGCAAAAAGATCAAAATGACCTAAGAGGAAGACTCGGAAAACAGAAAAAATCAAATTTACATATTGAAATAAGAAATTATTGTGAGAGTGATTGATGAATACACACAAAATACCTCTAAGTTTTAAATAATAATTATAGTATATTATGATGAACTGCAATTTTTGTTTCCATTCATTTACAAATGTTTAGTTTTTGCTTATTCCCAGTAGTTTAATAGATTATTTATAGAATGAAGTTAGTTAATATTATTAAATTTATGATACTAGTTGGTGCCCGCGATGTTGAAAAATGAAGAAAAGTGGCGCCCAATTTTTATATTTGTACGATGAACCTAACATTTTTCAGTATAAAAAGTGTTCTATATGTTAATCCAAAAAATAAACCATCTGTGTGCAAATCTTCATCCAAATCCGTCAAGCCATTTGTTTATGCTAACAGGTTTTACACAATGACCAAAAAAGGCCTTATTTGTTATGCAATTCAGTGGTGCTTAAAAGATAAGCGTCTCCTGGGTGTTGGCATTTTGAGTCACTTATAAATTAATATAATAGAATTTTAGGATGGACAAAGATTATAATATTCCACGCGTGCACCAGCTATTTAAAAATAAAGACCCAACGCTTGGCAAAAGTATAATGTCAGGTGTTTACATATTTTGTCAGGCGTTCAAAATAAACGTTAACGTGTAACGCGTTCGTCCATGTTTCGGAACGCATCTGCGCTGCGTTGACCCGCGGTAAGAAATTAAACACTGGAATATATAAAAATTTAATTTAATTCATAGTATATATATGGTTGTGCTGTAAAATTTTCATACGAAGTGTCGTTATAAATTAAACTGTAACTCATACAGGACGTGACTTACAAATATTCCTTAATTTTCCACGAATTTGTCTATCACTATAGCAGTTTTTACACCGACCGAGAACAACCAGCCGGCCATTTGGCCACGCTCAAAGGTTTACGAATGCAATGATATTGGGGATTTAATTATATAAGTTAAATTTCTTCGACGATCAATTAGCGAGCTTCTTTCAATGTTTGGTCAGTGTGGACCAGACTATTTAATTTACGTATGTACGTACGAGTACATATTTGAATTTTTTATTAGGTATTTTAAATTTTCTCATTGCTTTTTGCATTAACATACGGTTTGCTTTTATATTGTATCTCAATTTAATAAATATATAATTTTTCTCAACGAAAATTTTTCTTGATTTTCTCAACGAGTTTGAAAAGGACAGGAAAAAATTAAAATAAATCCTTTTTAATTTTTTTAATAATTCGGAAGACAAATTCGTTAATCACATTTTATATAACTCAATATGTTCCCAGATTACACTCAGTGCTGGGTGTGTCACATAAATCGGTCAATATGGTGGAGGTCAAACTATTAATGTGTAATTTATTTTTGAATAAACCCTGTTGTTTTAAGGTTATTCTCTAAACTTGGTCCCAATATAAGGTACAGACCTTATATTGGGACCAATCTTAATCTTAAGAATCTTAAGAAAATAATTAATCTGTTAAAAACTATATAAGCCAAGCCATATATGACTCGTGAGATTCCGAAACATAATTATAACATTTAAAAAAAAATTAAAATACAAGCAACGGGTTTTAACAATACTACAATTATAATAAGCTCTTTATTAATACATACCTACTCTATTAATATATTTTATATTATACATCAGTGGCGACTCCTGTCCTGGGCCCGTAGCCATGTGTGCTTTCTACAGTCGTTTACGCTACGCTATGCTGCGCTAAGAGAAAACTTGGTGATTGGTTATTGTAACGTTATAATAAAATTTTAACCAGTCATAAAGTTTTCTTTTAGCGTAGCGTGGCGTAAACGACTGTAGAAAGCACACTTGGCTAGGCCTACAGGTGTGTAGTCTTGGATTGGCTCTAGGCTACTATGGTCACATTTTTAAAGTAATAACTTCTGTTGGGCAATGGGCAGTTTGTATCGTGTGGGGAATTTGATAGAGGTGGGGAGTTAAAATAGTGAATTCGGTCACGTCACGCTCACGGAGCGACACGGTGTCACTGTGGTTTTGTATTGTATACAAAATGAACACAATCTAATACCGGTGCAGAGGTTTTAAAAGGAAAATAGAAACTACACTTTAGTTCACGTTGAGGAACGAAATGATAGCGCGCTATAACCTGCCGGCGCAGCGACATCTGTCGTCGAAAAAATTAATACCTTATTTAAACTTTCTTTTGTGAAATTAAATTTTAATGTTTTTTTTAATATAGATAAAGTAATTAAGTTATTTTGTTCATTTTTAGTTTGGCAGCGCCAACGTCGTCAACTTGGGAGGAATCGCCACTGTTTATACCATATTACAACAATAGATAATTTAGGGCCTCTTGGTTGTATAAAGATATCTAAAAGCGTTTACAATTATATTATAAAAAAAAAACCAAAAACTAATATTAATAATAAGTACTTAATATATATCTACTTAAAGCTGTGTTTTTCTTCGACGATATAATATTATGAAAATTAGTTGCTAATAAAAGTGATGAATGAAAAACGACTTTGTAAAGAACTAATGTCCGTAATATAGTAATATAAAAGTGAATATAAACACTTGAATCGAGTGGAGATGGCTATTGAAAAACAACCTCAAAAGCAGTGTTAGTAATATAAGTTAAAATTATTTATAATATTTTTTTAATTCTACATTTTTTTTAATATGCTTATATATTGTTACTCATTTTACTGAAAAATTAAAGTCATCCACCTTTTTACCAAGGTCATCCAGAACCGCTTCATGCAAGATTGTGAATGACATGAAATAGATTTGGTAAACATTCTTCAGAAAAACTATCTGCTGTCAAATATTTGAATTTAGATATTTTATAGTTGTAGCGAAATCCTTTCATTTTCACAGTAAAATTAAGTAATAATATGTATGTATATATAAAAGAAGTTAGAATTATAGAATGAAAAAAGTAACAGAACAAAATCCAGCCATACAAAATGTTTGTAATAATTCTATTGAAAAACAAAAATATATAAAAAAGTCTATCTGCTATATTTTACACAATGAAAGATATGTAGAACCGTTTGAAAATATTAATTTATATTTAATTTTAAACTGTTCACAGAAATTTTAAATGTATTTAAAATACACAAAAATATAAAAACAAATTACAATAAAAATGCTACAATTTTAAATGAAAAAATAAATAAATAAAGAAAATAAACGTATACACTACAATATAAAGTTATTCAGTGCCACCTAAATTAACTATACAATAATAACTATAATATATTGTTTTTATCTATTTATTTATAGTGTACTCTGGCACTTGTTTGCTTGCGTTCCTATTAATTTATTCTGTGGCACGTAAACATTTTTTTTTTAAATTCTCAACATATCCAATAGAATTGGCTTTCAAAATTGACATTCACTAAAATATTATGACACATCTCAAGATCTTATTTAAAAAAAAAAAATATAATTCGATAAATAAAGTTCACCAATGGAATGTTTCAGTCTTGCCTAAGTACCTTAGTTTTTAAATACTAGACCCAGTCACAATTTTTTTTTTTGTTTCACTATAGCATAATATCAAATATGTGCGACGAATCAATAGCAAATTATTTTCAACAACATTTCAGATCACAAAATAGACAAATCATTTTAAGGGAGCTGAAGGCTACATTCATTCAGTTTAATTCGGCTTTTGTCCATAGAAAAAAAATCAGGAATAGCCGAAAACACGAAATAAGCCTCGACTCTTGTATTTTCCAATAATAATCAACTTTACAATTCAAACGTGAACGATTAATCAAACGCAAATAAGTTCGTCGCGAAACTACCTCGACATGCCTTCATTTATTTGAACGATCTTAAACCCTCTGCTTTTGGCGCCATTTCTGGACACTCCGACTTATGTATATTTAAAATTATTTAATAATATAAAAATATAATTCGAAATATATGTAACATACGACTATATAGGGAGTAACTACATTTTATTCAGCTTTTGTCCATGGAAAAAACCATTTTTGTTTGAAGATGCGTACACATCTCAAAACAAAACCGTTTTTATTTGTACGGACCGTTTTTATTCTTAGTAAAACTTTATCAACATAATATGTTTCTATCTAAGCAAAACTTAATGGATTTTGGATTAAGTTTAGACGATATAGAAAGATTAAGCAACTGTAAAAAATGGACGCATACACCGTTTCAAATAAAACTGTTTTTTTTTTCTATGGACAAAAGCTGAATAGAGCTGAATAAATGTAGATTATAAGATAACTCCCTAATAGACGATAAGATATTACAATTCCTTCTTAAATTGTTTTGATAAGATATTCACTGTTATACAGTCGTGTTCTGTTTTGATTTCTTATCTTTCTCTTCTTTTTTGTCGCTCGTGTCTTCTCTTTTCTTAGGTATTAACGTGTGTTTAGCCTTTTTGAATTGCTTTTTCATTTTATCCTTCACTTTATTTTTCTTCGGAGGTGTTACCACTTCCATTGATTTCATCGATGAACTGTTCGATTCACTGCTTCTTTGGGCTAGGAAAAAAAATGAGAAAGGATATTTATGCCACTTAGTATACGGGTGGAATATAAAAAGTCATAGTCTAGCTGGAATGTCTGTGGAAAGGTTGTAGTCTTTGTTGGAATTGGTATTTCTGGATTTTGTAATTCTTCTAGCAAACATACTATTGAGATATAAACATTTCAGAAATTTATACTTTTGGTCATTTTCACTAAATTCAAGAGGAGCCAGGAAGGGACTTTTGTTTGAAGTACTCATTTATAACTCCAATTTCTTTCATTAGGGAAGAAATGGGGAACATTCTGGCAACCCTTACTCACTCACCGAAACATTGAACACTACACAAGCTTTCATTTCGCGGTGGTCTTCTGTAAGAGGGTGGTTACCGGTTGCGGCATCTGTGGCGTTGCTTCTGTTATAACGCGAGTGGACCGTCAGCGTCTCTGCCTACCTTAACGTAAAAAAAGGGTGTATTAGTGTCAGTACCTCGCTTTGTGGCGATGGAGGCGGCGATGGCGAGATCCTCCTGCCTCTCGCGACGGCGTTCGGCGTCGATTTGCTGAACGAGTTCATCGCGAGCGCGAACCACCGCCACCAGCCGCGACACCAGTTGCTCTTCGCGCGCCTGCAATTTCAACACCAAAGTAAACCATAATCCGTATTAACTTTGAAGTACATCAGCACACAACTGATATGGCTTACCGATATACTTGCGCAGAAGTTGAATTTTTAAAGCATGGGAAATGCTATCGTCCAATCCACACACTTCGCGCCTTTTTTAGTACCGCTATTGGTCGCTAGCTGCCGCCATGTTAGCGTGCGCCGCATGGCATCTTACGCTCATGCGAGCGCGATAAAACGAACAGCTGCATTGTATTATGAACCTTATAGATATTGTTTCTAAGGTTAATTATAAGTTTTAAGCTTTCTTCGTTAATCATTGGAGCCGTACTTTCTTTTCAGCGCGAAAGAAGAATCACGACGCGCCTTATCAAGTGTGTACTACTGTAATGCGAAGTATATGAAAGTAACTCTAAAGTGCTACTTAACGGATAAGCAATTAAGCACTTAGCAGTTTTTTTTACGATAAATAAGGCAGTGAACTACACTAAGGTCAAAATGTTAGAATCTCAACATAGCACATAGCAGATTTTGGTTTAACAACGACGATATGCCATTTTGAATTCAAAAACTTATCGATCAAAAACATTGTTTATGTATTTTTACAAAAACTTATTGATCAATACTATTGTACTACTACTACTACTACTACTATTGTAGGCAACAATTTAATACTACTAATTATTTGATGTAAATTATTGATTAAAAATATTATGCATTATTGAAACGTGTTTTTCAAATACTACATGATCTTTGTATCAAGAGATACAAACAATATTTCACTATCTTATCATGAAATAAGTTATCGCATGTGGAACTAATAAACAAAAAAACATACCATTTATCTTTTTTTAATGTATAAAAAAGACAAGGCCATCTTTGTGCAATGTTTAATAGACACTGTACAAGTGTACATGATATGATAATTATTCATAATGCATTAATTACTTGATTAGTATCTTTAGTTTTCATACTTGGATCGCATGCTATGCAAATAAATTTTCAAGTCGTATAGGGCATAAATTAATTTTGTTGTTTGTTTCATGAGTGTTTTAATTAATTGTTGTTTTAAATACGGTACAACCACAAAGGAATAATACTCCCAAACTCTACTGAAATAGTTTGTGAACAACGAAATTCTATAAATAGTTATAGAATAACATCCCAACATCTCAGAGCCCCCGGGTTCGATTCCCGGCGGGGTCAACTATGGAAATGAACTTTTCCATCGCAGGGCACACTGCGTTTCGCAGTCATTTGGGCAGCCCGTCTGGTGGCAGTAACCAACCCCTTACAGAACGCCACCGTGAAATAACAGCATATGTGCTGTTGTGTTTCGGTGAGTGAGTAAGGGATGCCAGAGCCCATTATCCCATCCCTTCCTTATCCTTCTATGGTCGGCAGCGCACTTGCAGCACCTATGGCGATGCTTATGTCAAATGGACCGTCAGCCTGTCTGTCGACCTTACTATAATAAATACAATAAAGTACTACTCATGTATCCACAGTAGTGATGTGCCGGGTCTTTAAAAATGGAGATCCATGGATACGAATCTTAACTTTCGGTGCGCGTGACCTTGAAACGATAGTTGACGCCCGCCACTTGACGCTTTGCGTGACTATGACAGGCAGGACATGTTTCGACTTACATTGCGCGGGTCTTTCTTTCTAATCATTTAATTAGAATTTCAAATATTACGAAGATAACTTTCTATATTATTTAAAAATTTCATTATTTCATTAAGGCTCGAATTCACCAACAGACGGTTATTTTTAAACAGCTGTTTAAAATTTAAACAGCCGTTTAATAATATTTTGTTGTTCACCATCGCTATTTTACGCGGGTTAAACGCGCTCAACATCTGATTAACTTAATGATTATTCTGATGTTTAGGGCGTTTAACCCGCATTTTAGCGATGGTGATCAACAAAATATTATTAAACGGCTGTTTAAACTTTAAACAGCTGTTTAAAAATAACTGTTGGTGAACTCGAGCCTAAGCTTACCACAAAGATATAAACTCAATTGATCTCATTATAAAGATATTTTATATAAACTTTTTATAACAAATATTATTTAAATATATTATTTTAATAGGCTTACCACAAAGATTTGTGATTAATTTCATTATAAAGATAGTTGATTTAGTATCTTTGAGTTATGTATGTACTATTAGTATGGTGACTCACTACGACAAATGAATGCAATATAAAGGTGCCAAATATTTGATTTTAAGAAATAAAAAAATAATCTGAATGGAATTTAATAATTTTTCATTGCTACCTAATCACTTATATATAGCATTTCATATATGAATTGTAAATTAATAAGGTAAAAGTAACGGATACGGATATCCGGAACATCACAAATCCACAGTACTAATACGTATTAATATTACTATGTGCATTAATGTACCTTGTCAGCGTCTATACGATTAACAGTCGGCCGCGATTGTATCACTCTGATTTCGTGCTCGATATCTGCCTGTTCCTGTTCCAGTCTTTGCTGTCTACGTCTGTAAAGATACCACATGTTCATTTTTAAAGATTATGCGTAACATACAGGATGACAATCCGATAAGAGTGTTGATAGAATGTTCGATGAGATCATCATAATTATAGCGAGATCAGTCCATATGTTTGGGAGCTATGATTCCACCAAAACTGGGTCATCCTCGAGTCCAATGTATCCAAAAGGGTGCATGCAACGCAATAGAGAATCTGGTAAAACTATCTAAATTTTTACCTAAACGAGATCCCTGTAGAGCTATCACAAGCTTAGTTATTATTAGCTGTTGTATGCGACTTCGTCCGCGTAACTTTATAAAATATAGCCTATGTTACATCCTGATAACATAGCTTTCTAAAGGTAAAATAATTTTTAAAATCGGGCCAGTAGTTTTTGAGTTTATTCATTACAATCAAAAATACAAATCTTTTCTTTTTATAATAACTAGCTGGTGCTCGCGACTTCAACCGCGTTGAAAATAAAAAAAAAAACAATATAACCCTTGACCTCGTGTTGCTATAACATTTTGGCCAGGCGTTAGTTTTTTATTTAAGTAGTTTTTGCGTGAAAGAGTTACAAACATCCTTACATCCATACATCCAAACATACTTTCGCATTTATAATATTAGTATAGAAAAAATGGAAATTCGTATGATCAAAGGGCATTATCACTTACATATACATCAATTCAGTTTGCTTCCTGAACAAATCATTTTTCTCGTTGACCAGCTCGCACAGTTGGATCACTAGATCTTCCACCTCCTCTTGGGGCACGGACGCGGCTTCGTCTCCTGAAACGTTTTCAATTCGACCTACGTATATGGAAAAATATTCATTTTAAGACACCCGTCTAAATCAGGGGACACAAATCGAACTAGAAAATTAAAGAAAGTACTTTAACACCTTCGATATACAATTTATTTTTGTATTCTTAGGTGTGCTAAAGAATATAAAAATGAAGGAAAAGAAGCCTATTTTAATACTAATTCGATTTTAATTTTCATCTTGTGGTAAATTTTATAAATACCGTGACTTCGTCCGCGTTGAAAAATAACCTGCCAAAATATGTAAAGAATTATATTCTTAGCTACAATATCCATAAGGCTCATAATAAAATGCAGCTGTTTGTACCGTCGCACTCGCACTCGCATAATAATGCCATGCGGCGCACGCTAACATAGCGGCACCTAGCGACCAATAGCGGTACTGGAAAAAGTCGGGAAGTGTGACGATTGGTCGATAGCATTTCCCACGCTTTGAAAATTCGTCTTCTGCGCAGTTACATCGGTAAGCCGTATCAGTTGGGTACTACTGTACGCGACGCTTCGTTTGACGAAGCCTCAAATGACTCAGAAGCGTACCTTCACACTTGTCCCGTATCATTTGTTCAATGAGCACCCCTTGCCGCTCCAGTCCCAGTTGTTGCGTCTCCAACAGATCCAGCTGGACCTGCAACTCTTGAGGAGACATTTGCAGCTTCACTTCGCGTCGCTCCGGCAGCGGAAGACCCGGTGCCGGACCTTTAATACGTCGACCTCCTGAACAACAACAAAATATTAATAAACTGTAAACGATCATTAAAAACATTATTATTGGTCATAATAATAATTTATTTATTAGAAATGTTATAATAGATCGGGAAAAAGTTTTTTCGTATTTTGTAAGTAAAGAGTTGCAGTAAAATATCTTTGGTTATACTATGCATCTGGTTGGTCTTGATACCATTAAATAGATGACATTTAAAAAAAATCAATTAAAATGTTTTGACGCTATTTTTCTGTCCACCAAAATAAGTTAATTTAACAAAGAAATTAAATACATTTTGAAGTTTTTGTATTGCAATATTAAATACTAGCTGGTGCCCGCGACTTCGTCCGCGTTGAACGATGAAAGGTACCTTATGTCCTTTCTGGTGTCCCAGACAACGTGTATGCAAAATTTCATGGTGATCGGTTCAATAGTTTTTGCGTGAAAGAGTTGCAAACATCCATACATCCAAACATACTTTCGCATTTATAATATTAGTACGGATTATGAAGATTGATTGCTTAGTAAGCCAATTATACCTTCTTTGGAAAAAAAAAGGAATAAATAATGATTTTATTACCGACAAATATAGTAAAATGAAGTAATTTTATTAAAAAAAAATCAAATATTATCAAGTGCCAGTGATTATCTAAAATATTACAGAAGATAGTTGATTGATATATTTATCAAAATGCAAATCTTGCTTTCCTGAAATGATAAAATTAATTACACTAATACCTAGAATAGAGATAAAGTTTGACATTATTTATCACCAAATATTTGCGGAAATTGAAATAGGATAATTCAACTGCGGAATTGTACTAAAAATGTTTTATTTTTTCCTATTTTCCACAGAGAACTCAAAAATTAAATGAATTTTAAACCAATGGAACCCTCAATAACTGACTGCGGTTGTAAGGATCTTTGGTTCAAGTTATTATACATTAGACTTTTATATAAAGAAGCTCGTTTACTTATCGCCAACTGCTACATTGCAGAGGCAGATGATCCATTAAATGGTAGATGGCTACCGTCGCCTATAACACAAGAAATACACATACGTCATAAAAATTCAATTTGAGAGAACAATTAAATTAAACGTATTACCGTCCGAGAGGTTTGATCGTATTCCCGAAGTGTCGACACCTTTCTCCAAAGAACCCCCGCCTCCGGAAACCGTGGACATACTGTCGGGCGGGGTCGGCGCGACTCGACGCTTGGCGCGGGGTGTGACGCGACCGAACCATTTCTGGATCACATTATTTGTTCACCATTGTTGTTATTTACAAATTATAAACAAATCATTAACTAATTATGTATTTAGACGCAGTCATTCGGGCAGCCCGTCTGGCGATAGTAACCGCCCCTTTACAGAAGACCACCGTGAAATAACAGCATGTGTGTTGTTGTGTTTCGGAGAGTGATTAAGGGATGTTAGGGCCCATTTCCCTATCCCACCCGTCGCACTTTTTTATGATAACGTTGACAGACAGGCTGGCTGATGGTCCACTTGATAGTAGGTGGCTACTGTCACCTATAACATACGCAACGCCACAGGTGCGGCAAGCTGCCGCACGTGTGCTGATGCCATAGGGAGGGATGGTAAAATCGTGTATAGGTACTTCTTTATTATAGAACATTTCAAATATACTAAAATACTACTTAAATATGACAAAAAATAATTAAAAAAAAATCTTACACTACATAATCTTCAATGTTTTATCTACTTGCAAGAAGTGATAAAGATAAGATTTTATCGTATAATTATTGGAAAAGACCGTGTTGTTATGCAAATATCAAGCTTATTATTGCAAAACAATGTTAAATATATCACTTTACTCACGTAAGTAATGATAATTATTACGCATGTGGACAAATTACTATCTGATGAATCAGACAGCTTGCTTACATTGAGAGATATACAGATGTTTACAGAATAATTTGAATGTATTCTTTAGTAAAACCTTTCTGAACAGAGTTCAGAAGGGCTGTTTTCTAAAAGTGCATGCAATGTTTAGTACTTTATTGTCGGATTTTCATTTGGCCAGGTGTCGTTTACACAAGAACGCGAAATAGCTATTCAATGTTTTAATATCTTATTTATAAAATGTAATAGTTAGGCCCAGACTGTACCAAAGCGGAGGAGAAGGAATAACTGGGGCCTTAGTCAAAGTAACATTTTAAAAACGATAACGAAGTTCGAAAGAATAAAGTGTAAGTGCAAGGGATGTATCACGTGATTTAGCGACGGCATATGTCAATTCCATACATTTTATTGTTTTGAACTTCATTATCGTTTTAAATTGTTACTTTGACTAGGGCCCCTGTTGACTTACTTGATCTGAACACGTGGTGTTGAATGACGCTTCTGAGGAGATGCTAGCGACGTCGTCCATGGAGGTGGAGATGGTGATGGTGGGTGGTGGGGGCGCAGGCGCCTTGGCCTTCCTGCGTCCGCGCCGTGACAACGCACTGTGGCTCGTATTCTGTGGCGTGCTAACGCCATACGTAAAGTCAATTAGTACTTTTAATTTTGTCATTTCATGTATAATTATGTTAGCCTAGTTACTTTTAGTTCCCATATAAACTTAACTAGCGGCATATGGAAACTAAAAGGTTTTGGGCAACGTGCTAAATATAGAATCATAAATGCTAACCTTTCACTGTGCGACTCGTCATCCGAAGAAGGCTCCTCGCCGTCAGACCAGAACGGATTTGAGGCAGGAATTAATCGTTTCCTATAAAATGGCAGTTGTTATTATTATTATTATTCTCAATAAAACGGAGCATCAATTTTTGCAGCAATAATTGGGTATGTACAACTCGGTCACGCATTATCTCTGCACCTCGCTGGAATGCGATGTCCTTCCTGACGGTTCACTTCAGGTGAGGACTTAGCAGAAAAGCGTTATTTTCATCGCCTAATTTGACTTGACTAATTTAATTTGAGTAAAATTAAAATTTAGACAAAAATACTTAAGTTCTGTACTAAAGTTTTAATCAGCTAATTTTATTACTTTTTAAAATTTTACACAATATTTGAGAAATCCGTAAATTTTAAATTTGTTTAGTTATCTCTGAGAAGCTAAAAAATGTGTTGGGCAATATTGCACCTTATGATTACGCTCATTTTGGTAAATAAAAAAAAAGCCGTTTTAGGGTACAAAATTTAAATACTTTGCAGTGCCGCCGTCCAATGTGCGCCGGACCTAATAAATTTGTAGATGACTTATGAATGGCTCATGACCCCTTTCGTCTCGCGCTTATTAATATGATTGATCATTATCAACTGGCGCAAAAATGACTTCATCTGCTACGCCAGGTGCACAGACAGATAATGTGACCGTGTTATGCCGCGGTCCTACGGCCCGCTTTATTTGCGGGCCAGACCGCGTCGAGCCAGGCCAGGTAACTAAAGCAGTACTGAAAATAAGTACAAGCGTTCGAAACGATGTCTGCTATAGTCGCAGGTGCCACCTCGAGACAAGTCGCCTTGTACTGCTTATGTTAGTACTGCTTTAGCTATATATTTACTGTGCTGACAGGCCGTGGGTACCGCTGCATCTGTTGAGGCCTGCGGTGGCCTGGCGCAACCCTTCAGTTAACAGACCGTGGGACCGCGGCCTTACATATTTAATGATTTGTAAGCAGTAACCACCAGTAAATTCGTACACGGGTGTTGACGTTAGAGTGATGGCTGGTTTCGGCGGCGGATGCATGGGTGGAACGTCGTCGTCTTCTTCATCGCTGCCAAAAGGGTTTGTGCTGACTTTGCTTACTGCTGTCCCAGCTTCATTGCTCTAAAAAAAGTACAACAAGGTGTAGATATGAAATCACAAATGAATTTCCCTACACTTTTGCTATAAATTTCAGTCACATTTACCTACTGTGCAACTTAAATTCAGTTACAATTAGACATAACTAACTATATAAAGGACAAAATTTAGGTAATCGAGCAGTGTTCCTATGTACTATGGGTATCTGCTAAGTTGGGTAGATTTAGTTATCACGTGAGAAAGGTAAGTAAAAATAGGACTAACTTCCACTTTCATTTTCTAAAGGCTGGTTTTTATATATGTTTTGTATAATATTATTTAAAAGTAATGTTCAGCACTGCCAGACACATCCCATGGGCCATAACTTCTGCCACATGATTTATAGACAAAATCAAAATATTTATTCATCAAATAGGTTTCTCCAAGAAACTCTTTTGATCGTCATTATAAATTTACAGAAATTTTACTGGCGTTGAGTGTGTTTACTGTTTTTTTTCTATTCCCAGTCCAATCTACAATTGGCTGCTCTATATGCATAAAAAAACGGGCTGCTAGTAACGTTTCATTAAACAATTAATGGGAACTGGTTTTTATTTTCTTTGGTCTATGTGTAACATTTGCCATCTCTTCAGTCATGCCACGACAGTTTGTGTTCAGTAGGCTTTTGGCCTGGTTGTTGCTATGTCTTTACTCTTTTACGTATATCTTTTGCTACTTTTTACTATATCTTTTTTCACAGTAGGCTACTGTAGCGTTGCTTGTGTTATAGGCGACAGTACCCAGCTACCATCAAGTGTATAGTCAGCCTTTCTGACAAACTTTACTTAATTTTTTTTTATCGAATCTGTGTCAATGTGTCAATAAAAATCTATTTATTATATTCCAAAATACCACTCACCTGTTCCTCATCATCTGAGAATGGATTTAAGTGTTCAGGATATTCCCTAGAAGTCTTTGCTCTTGCGGCAGCATCCTTTTTTGCAGATAAGTTTTTCTTTTTTCTGGGTGGCACCAGTATTTTTGGTTCATTTATTGCCTCATTTGTTTCCTCACAATTGGATTTGTCTAAATTTGATGAGTTACTGTTGCTCTTTGCTATTCTACTGTCATCCGTTACATTACTTTCGTCCTTAAATACATCATTGGAACTATCGATAGTTTCATTACAATTTTCACTGTTATCGAGTGTCTTGTCTCCACAGTCTTTGTCGATCTTTGTCTCAACAAAATTCATATTGTCACTGACACCGCTATCGTCAACGGTGTCGCCCGTTAACTGTGTTTGTAGGAAATTGAATTTCTCAATATTACTCTTATAGATTATCTCTGGAGGATCATTTTGTAAAGAACTGCTAATATCTAAAGATAATTTCACATCTATCGGTTGTTTTGTGCTAATGCTAGTAGTGTTTAAATCTTGGACAGGTTCACTTTGTGCTCGTCTATTAATACTGACTAAATGAGATTTATTTAAATCTTTACTCTTACTATAACTATTATCTTTTAGCGATAGGTTGCCTAGTTTGTCTTCGACATTTGTATCTACGTGTTTTTCGAACATGTTTATTTTGTCTGAAAAACAATTAAATGATTATATATAAATAATTACATATAATTAATTATATTTAATTCAATTCAATTATTACAATTAATTAATATATATAATTTTCTAATGACAAATTTCACAGAAACCATCATCACTAATATTATAAACGTGAAAGTAATTCTGTGTATATGTTACCTTTTCACGCCTTAACTACTCAACCGATCATTATGCAATTTCGCATACACGTTGTCAGGGATACAGAAAAGGACATTGGGTACCTTTCATCCAGAAAAAAAAAAAACCAGTGGCACTCCGGGAGTGCCGACAGAAGTGAAAACTTGAACAATTTACGTGTGTATTTTTTAAATGGTCAGGAAAGTACATACTTATATATAAAGAGGTGTCGGTTATGGTAACAGTTTTTTCACCTCTCAAAAATATTTTGTCAGTTATATTTTCTTTTTCAAATATAATTCATAATATTTTAATATTAACAGTATATTCCGTATCCTTTATAATTTTATTTGAGTAATAAATTCAAATCAATTTGAAGAATAAAATTATTTACACAGAGGAATGAAGTATGTGAAACATTAAGAAACTTCAAGCACAAAAGAGCTTCAACATACATACATACATCAAGATGCACAAACACCAGGCTACTTACCCAATATTGACTGTGGTCTTGGCCTCTGCTTAGGAGTATCGGGTGTTTCATTACGTTTCTCTGTTTTGGATTCATCGGCATCACTAAATGCTAGCATGCCCATTTGGTCACTAACAAATTTCGAAGTTGAATTTTCATTTTTACAACTGTCACAAATTAAATCATTTCCTTGGACATTTTCGAAATTTTTCGGATTCAAATGTCCCAAACATTTGGTACAACGAAAACACCTCCTATGATACAGTTTCTGCGATACAATCAGTCGCTGTGCGAGATAAACGGGCAACCCACACAGGGCGCACTTGTCTAAGCATACTTTGCCAAATTTTATTTGAGCCTACAAAGTGAAAAGATAAAGAAGAAATGCAAACATGTATAACAAAGATACAGTTAAGATTTAGGGTTGCCACTGTAATATATTTTATAATAGTATTTTAACCACAATAGAAGTAGTATTAAATTACTCATGATAGAAGGATAAATTTCAAATACTATATTTTCATAAAGCCAGCATCACTTTTATGCTGATAAAATATAGTCCATGGTATTGAAAATAACACTGAAATCAAGGTTATTCTAAGACAAAATCTAAATAAACTCAAGAGAAAATTTCAAGTAGCATGCTTTATGCTATATTATTATTAATATTTCAATAACAATCTAATTTCTCTCATTAAACTTTATCAAGTCAAAATTAAATTTATAAAGTTTTGTAGTCTGATTGCCTTCTGTAAGTTATAGTATATACTTATTAAGATAAAGTATATTCTTTAAATTATATTTAAATTCTATCCTGTAAATTTAAATAGAGAAATAAGTTTAAGAACATCTTCAATAAATGGTCATTGAAGATTGCTTTGTTTTATGTTTGAAGTGTTTAATAATTGAATGCGAAAGCATTCATAGATTTCAGCATTAGTCACAAATCATGCTATACTTATATGATATTGTACACAATTCTAAAGCCTTTGCAGTATCAATATACTGGAGTCACATGCGATTCCCCGTAGATTAATTACATGAAAATTAAATAACTAATAAGCTAATCTTAAAACTATATTAGCCCATTTAAATTAGATAATATTTTCTTGTGAAAATTGTGGCAACCCTAGTCAAATAGAGAAGGTAATAAGAAGAATTACAGAAGTGTTATTTTTATTAAAATAAACACAACTATAATAATATTACTTACGGCTGAGTCTGTGTTAGTCGGTGGCGATGACAATTGTTTACTTTCACTTTCTGTTGCTTTTGTGTTTACTGAAAAGGAAAAGTTTGTTTAGATTACAGCGACTCACATTCAGTGAAATCTAGTGATCCAATCTAAGAAGATTCTTATTACACTATTAGTACTACCTGTATGACCTAAGCGTTGGTAAAACTGTGACAAATAAGTCAATATTGACAATCTATCTGGTACATCATTTTCGACCATATCTTCAGGATCCAATAAAGAAGGAATACCCAGATGCTTTTCGGCAATATTGAACGCCAATCTGTTGTTCTCATAAATGTTCTCAGGTTTCAATGAAGACATGTCACTGAAATCAAGCAAACCCATATATAAAAATCAAATGCCACACAGAGTGTCACATAAGAAGGGCACAACCAATGCTGATTTTTTAAATTGTGTATAATTTTCAGGACAAGGTTTGTATGAAATAAATTCCTTGAAAATTAACGGGAATTTGGATTGTATTTTTATATAAAATTAACAGGGCAATGACTGTCAGGTCGGGTAGATTATTATAATAAAAACTTCATTGATATTATAATGGGAATATGCTTACTCACATTAAATCGGGTCTAAAGTGATGAACTAGGGCACAAAATGCTATTCCATTTCTCCACGAAGTCGTCATGTTATCTATTTGCACATCTGGGCAATCCTTAACCAGACGTTTGCACCACAGCTCTAAAGCTTTAGTCCCTCTTCTTTCGGACATTTTAACGACAATTATGATTATGATATTGATGTTTAAAAGTTCTATTATCCATGAGTCACGTAGGTAGTTTAATTTTAAATAACTATATAAGCGGGTTTTTTTGTAGACATCGTCTGTAAAACAAAAACACTATTAACATATCTATATTAGATTATTAAATCAATTAGATAAATTAGCAATGGTACAATCTCAATAATTATAAATAAAACTTAATCCTTACCTTACGCTACTTATGTATGGTTAGTTGGCATTTGAATAAGAAATTGTGATTTTGATCATTTGATTTGATTGATGTGAATTGTGATGGATGAACGTCATGCATGAGAGAAACGAACTAACTGACAATGACAATGACAATAAATTCTGATATTTACGGTTGTTGATTGTTGATGTGTCGTCTATGTATTTTTCAATGTCTGTATTTTTCACATAATGTGGGTAACCTCCGTAACCCTGGCTGGATGAAGTTACAAATAATGCAAAAGCAAAAGCACAAATCGATGTAAAATTTTAAGCTCCATCCAATTATGAATTTGCAAAATTTGCTCCAGCTTATAAATAATGATATTCGCAAAAAACAAACTGGACCATTGCAACGCACATATCTTAAGAAATACGTATTATTTCCTTGTCTAGGTTGCGCGAAAAAATTGCTCTAGAGCTGGAGAAAATGACTCCACCATTATCATTTAAAAACAATCAATGATTCATTAATTAATGAAATTAATCGATTTGCATTAGCATCTGCCAGTGTTGCCAACCTTATACGAAGTAATACTACCTGGGTCCTAATAAATCCGTATAAATTCCGTATGTATATTGTATTGTAAGAAAAATAGCAATTGAAAATATTGCAATTATATATTTTCTTGCTTTATCAAATTAGGAAAATGAAGTGAATGAACAATTGACTTGTGAGATGTTTAGACTATGTCATAATTATATAGTCTATGGATTGAGAGCGTTCAGAGAGACAGTTCGTCATTAGGAGCAGTGGCGGATTTATCAATAGGCTGAGTAGGCTGGAGCCTAGGGCGGCAGATTTTAGAAGGCGGCAAATTTTGCCAAAATTTTTTTTTGTCTTACAGAAATTAAAAAAATATTATTATACAGATGACCCAGAATTTGCTTGCATTCCTCTCGGGAGCTGATACAGTGATTAAATTGGAGTAATTTAACTTCAGTCATATATGGGTCAAAAATTAACCATTTTCGAGAAAATCTAGTTTGAAAATATTTTAGAGATTATCCGGATTTTTAGTTTTGGAAGAATGTAAAACATAACTAGTAACATATTAACCGGACATTTTGTACCATTTACCTAACTAAAAAGGTAACATAATTAATTACTTTAAAATTAATTCCATATTTGTATTTTGTTTTCATATTTTTCGATGCAAATTGTCACATGCCAATTGTTATCTTGTAGCTGCGAACACAAGGAAGTTATCTAAATGTTTTTTACAAGATTTATACAAATTTTTGTAATGTGTGATAAGAACAATACGTCGATAAAGATGAAAATAAACCAAACATATGGAATACATTTTAATTCTATTATGTTACTGTGGCGACCTCCTTTAAGTTACCTATTTGGAACTTACGTTTTAGTTTCCGTGTCATTCTTTCAAATGAAGAAGCACGGAAACGAGAGACAGTCGGCCTTCAACTCTGCTACAGAAAGCACGCGCTTTCTCGCCACTCAACAACACAAAGGCCAATCGTGCGTAATGTAAAAACGCCCATTCGTGCGTTTCATCAAATGTATAAATGTATATAATAAATGTGTGTAAATATGTAAATAATTAATGTGGAGTCATTTACAATCCCACATTACTTATTTAGTTAGATAATTGGTGGAAAATTTTTGTTTAAAATGTTACTAGTTATTTTTATAACCAAAAATCCGGATAATTTCAAATGTTGACCGAAAAAAAGATAAAAAATTACAAATTTAAGGATATTTGGATACCTTGGAATAACTTTGCAAAAAATGCAGATACGAAGGATATTTTCTATAGTTTTTCAACCTCAAAGGGTCCTGAAAAACCCCTGAAAGTTTCAAAGCGCTGCGATTTTTTTTCTTAGTGTCCGCATTCCGCAATGTTTAAAATTATCGTTTTTGCCGAAAATAAAATAACGGACAATTTTTCATTTTTTATCCCTTATGAGTTCAAACGGTTTTTTTAGCAATAATCCATGTTTTTTTCATTAGAAGCCTTTGATCATTTAAATTAAAAAAAAAGCTAACTATAAGCATAGACAAGCGATTTGGGCATCGAGCACGCGATCCCCGACGACCCATCTCGGCGTCAACGATTCGAAATCGGTTTTTGAGAGCAAGGACTACGTGCTCGATGCCCAAATTGAAATGATTGTGAATTAGGGTATCGAATTGCAGGTCAAGAGGCGACAAAATTTGAATAGCCTACAGGCGGCAAATGTGTAAATCCGCCACTTATTAGGAGGTAGTATTACTTCGTATAAGGTTGGCAACACTGGCAGATACTAATGCAAATCGATTAATTTCATTTAATTAATGAATTATTGATTGTTTTTAAATGATAATGGTGGAGTCATTTTCTCCAGCTCTAGAGCAATTTTTTCGCGCAACCTAGACAGGGAAATAATACGTATTTCTTAAGATATGTGCGTTGCAAAGGTCCAGTTTGTTTTTTGCGAATATCATTATTTATAAGCTGGAGCAAATTTTGCAAATTCATAATTGGATGGAGTCTAAAAATTACATCGATTTGTGCCCCTTATCTTATATTAAGGGGCACCTAAGGAGGGAGATCGTCGCCCTGTGGGTAGAAATGTACAGAGATGGCACCACTGCTGCGGGCACCAAACTGTTCTTACCGGATGCGGAGGCCGCGTACAGGATGATACGTAAACTACAGCTGTCACCAACCCTGGTACAGGTGTTTACGGCTGTCTTATTATCTAACAGCAGATGACAGCAGACGACTTGCGATCGCGTGTGCTGCCATACAGAAATAACGCACTTTAATTTTAGTTATTATCCGTAAGAGGCCTTATTGCAAACCACACCTTTGTTATGAGTTACGTGATACAAAAAACACGATTTAGTGTGATATTGCACAAATTGATAGAAAGTTTTCACCTGTCGCAAGTTGGTCGCAAGCCGTCTGCTGTTATATAATAAGGCAGCCGGTCATGGTGGGTTTGCGGACTATCTGCACAAAATCAAGAAGACCTCCAGCTCGGACTGCTTGTGCGGACATGGGGTAGCAGAAACCGCGCGAGCAAGGTTCGTGCTGGAGCATGATATTGATATGAATCTGAGTGCAGATAATCTGCACCTAATCTTGAAAAACAAACAAATATTGAAAAAAATTTTAGACTTGCCACAAAGTGGCAACGATGTCGATCAGGACGAATAAAAATTAAATAGAAGACACTAGTCTCACTAGAGAGATTATAATGGAGCAATTGATGAACAAGGTCCCTTGCCTACGCAAGGGGTAACTGCGATTTTCCCCCCACACATAAAAAAAAAGTTCATTATTCGTTTTTTTAACTACCTACGTGGCGACGCCACCGTTGTCACAGTGATAAGTATGCCAGATATTGTCTCATAATATTTTCTATTAGTATTTTCTAATACCGTTTTATGCATTATAAAAAACTACGCTTTTGGCCGCAAGAAATTAATAATATTGATGGCAATTGATTTTTATTTATTTCATTTTATTGTTGTTTGAAAGGTAACTAAATAATAAGTATTACTCACTAACCATTTATGCTATTTATAAAATATGTTCATCTTTAATATATTATATAACATAAAATGAACAATATTTGCATAAGTAATTTTATGTGAAATTACAAAAGAAACTAATCAGTAGATAGGCGCCTGTGCATAAAATTTACTTTATAAATACTTAAATATAGGTATATTTTGGGATTTAGTATGAGAAATATATAGATAGGTAGGTATAATTATTAAAAATGAAGACAAACATTTTACTGATAACATTTAATTACATATTATAATCAAGCACATGTAGGTAACATGTAAGAAATGTTAATCGAACACTGGTCTACAATAACCGAGAGCGTCAGGTCTGTACCCTATAGGACATTGGTTCGGCACACTTATTATATTTCTATTATTGATCATAGGCAATATATCATTTGGATTTTTCGTATCATCAACTTGCCTTTTTGATATTTTGACTGATCTGAAAATAATGCAAACGTTTTGTAACCTTCTTATACAATTGATATTACAGGGAGGTGTGCCTACATTTTTGTTAACAAAATTGTTTGCTGCATGTATAAGATATTGGGGTCTATTATAATAAAAATATAACTTTAATCAAATAGGTATAAATAATATTGGTGCATGCATTGCATAGCTTATTTATACTATGGGCCTCTTTCACCATCTCTGAGTAGTGTCAAGTAGGCTAACCGCCATTTAAAGTCACCGGTCACCGCGAATGCTGGAGCTGATATACCTTTGTTTGTACGGTAAAAGTCCCAACCATTAAAAAGAAAATAATGAAAAAATTATCGAAGGATGCAGTAAACCGAGTGCATAATTTAATAAAACATAAAATTATTTCTAAAAGTAACTAATCAACACTTTACTTGTAGTTGGTGAAAGAGGCCCTAAGTAGGTAATTATTGTAACTATTTTGAAATAAATAGGTAGACGTACCTATGTAACTATAGATTCTTAACATATAGAAATCTATAGATTTTTAAAACGTTTCAATTTGATTATATAATATTATACATTTATTTGGTAAAAAACACGTTTCTTTATGGTATAACTGAATTCTTGCATTGACCATTGACGACACAATCAAATTGACGAGGGGCGAGCGATGTCCGACAATATAATTATCAGATTATCCGCATGAACTGCGTAGGTAGGTAAGTGACAAACTAATCATAGGTATGTACAACCAAGTACTACCCGACGGAAATTTCTCGGCACTTCGCAACTGAACATTTTTCTTTGCCGACCGTACCTACTAGATATACTTTTTTCGAGGTGCTAAGTTCCCACTGTTTGTACGAGAATCTGCTGTAAACACTTCGAGAGCGCGAATAGGCAATCAGGATAAGACACCGTATAGTACTACCCGCTTTTTCACACATCAACATGGTAGTTACCAGAAAAAGATAGCTGCATAGAATTACAAATTTTAGTAGAGTCTTCCTTATTATTCTATTGGTTCTATTGCCATATTTATACTCTAACTAACTTTATGTAGTATTTAAAGTATTAATCGTAGAGTAAACTAATATACATATATAGGAAAATACTGGTTTGGTCAATATTCTCGAAGTAAGTACCTACTTTGATTTTATCATTTCAATTCAACAATTCGATTCTTCGACGGGGAAAGAACCTACTTATCGCCATATAATATTTGAAAGCAATAAATCATAATCTTAGATCCTACATATTATAACACTGTATCTTATTAAGAAGCAGGTATCTAATACATATTTGACTTACTGTGGACTGTAGACAGTGTCACTTTTCCTCCAAATATCAACGCAGTTTCCATTTACCCAATGTTGGCCCGCCGGGCAGTTAGGTGGAACGGTAACAACATTAAGGGGTTCGATATTAAAAGATAATTTCATATTTTCGTATATCATCATCCATACGTCACGACAAGCTCCATTAATCCACTGCTGACCGGAGGGACAGTTTGTGGGAGCAACAATTACATTCTTGCTATTGTTCTTAATCCATATATCACGACACTCTCCATTTACCCAATTCTGGTTACTGCCACAGTTATTAGGAGCGGTGATTACATTTTTAGTATTGCCAGCATTTGCATCTCCTCTCCATATATCACGACATGCACCATCTACCCACTGTTGACCTGTGGGACAGTCTGTGGGAGCGACGATTACATTCATTGCATCAAAGTCAGGTTTTTTAATCCATACATCACGACACTCTCCATTCACCCATTGCTGGTTACTGCCACAGTTATTAGGAGCGGTGATAACGTTTTTGGTATTGCCAGCATTTGCATCTCCTCTCCATATATCACGACATGCACCATCTACCCACTGTTGACCTGTGGGACAGTCTGTGGGAGCGACAATTACATTCATTGCATCAAAGTCAGGTTTTTTAATCCATACATCACGACACTCTCCATTCACCCATTGCTGGTTACTGCCACAGTTATTAGGAGCGGTGATAACGTTTTTGGTATTGCCAGCATTTGCATCTCCTCTCCATATATCACGACATGCACCATCTACCCACTGTTGACCTGTGGGACAGTCTGTGGGAGCGACGATTACATTCATTGCATCAAAGTCAGGTTTTTTAATCCATACATCACGACACTCTCCATTCACCCATTGCTGGTTACTGCCACAGTTATTAGGAGCGGTGATTACATTTTTGGTATTGCCAGCATTTGCACCTCCTCTCCATATATCACGACATGTATCATCCACCCACTGTTGACCGGTGGGACAATTCGGTGGTACAGTCACCACGTTTTGCGGATCAATCTCCAGGTTAGGTCGAGCATAGGTAATATCAGTTAGCGCTAATAGCGCTAAAACTAAGAATTTCACCATCCTGATAATAAAGCTCCAATTTGAAGTACAATACAGTAATTAAATTGAATTCAATTAAGCCACATTATTTATAGAAGGTAGACTGTGACGATGTAGATAACATATCTTAATTGGTTCTTTATCAGATACTAACGCATGTTAAACTTACTTATTTTATTAAATTAATTTGTAAACAAATTAGGATTTAAGTGATAATTTTATTAATTTATTCCATAACATATTTTTTCATGTGTTTGGTATCGATTACCTAGGTATACCTAATTATGGTGGTATCTAATAACCAAGAACATTTATTTGGTGTTGGACCAGAGAAAAACAAAAGACGATTATGAATGTTGGACATAGTCGGGTCGTTTAATTAATATCATTGATAATATTTGTTATTTTCAATGATATTAATTTTCTTTTGTTTAATCATGATATGTCTAATCTATAAATATAGGCATTATGAAATAAAGTCATTGTCAACCTCTGTGTTCTCCGCTCCGCAGCCTCGGGAACATGGAGTAAAATATAAAATCTTGTTCAATGTGACAAAGCTGTTAGAAGCATTACCTTGTTGGATAGCGACCTTCACTGCTGAAGTGCTCAATAGCATTCATAATTCAAATTACTTATTTTTTCTTTTCTTTTAATAGTAATCTATACTTATAAAGATTAGGTTAGTAAAAAAAGTAAAAAATGGCCAAAACTACAGTCTAGAAAGCTGAAATTTGGAACATATGTTTATTTTATAACGTAAGCACACGATTTGAAAGGATTTTTTTAAATGATAAGTAAGTGGAAAAATTTGGTTTGTCAACAAGCTCTCAAAAATCTGGGATAAAGCTATGGGCCAAAGAATATTAAGTATATCTACTCTCTAGCGAGAGCTATGGGCTCTAAGACACCACTTGCACAACGTCTTTGAATCCATGAGAGTCGAAAGAGTAAACTATTTTGGCTTAGGTACTCTGAATTCTTCCTTTTCTCTGCTTCTGAATTATTTTTATTGAAATGGGATGGAGAACCAATATGTCCATGAATTTGAAGTCCCACAAAATGCGTCTTCCCGCACCCAACTGACTTGATCAGGGACATACTTACTATTTGGTCTCTTGTCGTCATTATTACTGCGTGTTGAGGACTGGCGGGGCTGAGTTCAGGGCGTAACTGTATGCTGACACTTTAATGGTTAAATAATAGGTACTCAGTTATATTCTCTTTGTTTAAATCAAAAACAACAATCTTTATAAGATTGCGATATCGCGAGACATAGAGCGACTAATCGTTCGTAATATCCCACCACTAAAATATAGTATTCTTTCTATATTTACCTATATATGTACCTAATAATACTTTTATCTGCTGAATTAGTAAGTATTTTATATATAAATGCATATACTAAATGGATAAAGTAGTTTATAAGAGGTCATTCGCTTATGTGTCGGTGTGCAAAATACAAGTGCCTATGTGATCGACGGGCAAAACATTCGTAGATTCAAGTGTTTGGTAGAGGTAGGTACATAACCTACTCATGATGTCAAGGTATAACCGACCTATTGATCACATCCTTATTACGGTTTAAAGACTTCCGGTTGTTAGTGGGAGAAGAATATGTGTAACAATAGGAAAATATTTCAAGTATGTACTTAGGTATACCAAGATGTGATGCTACGTAGTTAAAAAGAAAACTGTTTATAAATTATCTAGGTATACTTACTAACATTAAAAAGAGAAAAGATTTGATTGTTTGTTTGTTTGCATTGAATAGGCTCCGATTTGAAAAATTCTTTCACTGTTGGGAAGTTATATTATCAGCGAGTTAACATAGGTTATATTTTATAAAGTTACGCGGGCGCAGCCGCGTGCAACAGTAAGTTATAAAGAGCTGTATAAATCGCAGGTAAAACTAAATCGCGTAAGCGACGTCGGTTTATTCGACATATTATAGTGCAATTGTAAAACTATATTAAGTATATGTTATACAAACTATAACCTACTTAGTTATAGATTCTACAACCGACGGTTTACGGTATAATTATTGTTTCCATTGAGAATGACAATAATCTAGTCAAAACTATGTAATATTATGCAAGCAACAATGATCTAGGAAGTCGTTATTTTCCACCTTGAATACCAAGATGAATTTAATTATAATTATATTTTGTTGTTACTTATGATTTTGTTTAATAATATTTATTAAAACTTTTGCTAAATTAGAAATAATGATTTGTCTAATAAGTTATGACTTCATAAAAGCTTAGTTCCTGCCTACAATTTACTACTTTATTATATACTAACATTAGGTATAAGTAATAGATTCCTAAACTCGACAAACCTATTCATGATGTTTGGTTTAGTGGGTCGATTATTGATTCTCCGAAAAGGTCTAACTTGTTTGTTTGTATGGTATCCACGCAAATATAGATACATTGTAGAACTAGGTACGTATGTCTGTGACTGTACTTGGTTGGCTACAGTATAATGGCCTGTAATACGCTACTCAACTCACTGCAGGGGAGCGAACGACAATCGGCTTCATAACGTTCGAGAAACAGATCGAGTCATACGATTATTTTGTAAATTGCCAGTGTGTGTAAAATATCATCAACATTGTAAAGTGTTAACAATTTCTGAAGAAAAAGCATCAACATGAGAAAAAGACTTTATGTGATTTTATTTTTATTGGTTCTAATTATATATGTGGATGCAAAGAAAACTTCCAGAAGCCGCAGTTCGGGTTCGGGACGCGGTTCGAGCAGGAAAACCAGTAATCCACAACCTGCACCAACATCCCTGAGTTATCCTCCACAGACAGCAGCAAAACCCTCACTCTTTGGATGGCAAGAAAAACCAGCACAGCGAAGTCAATCGCCTTCTCGAAACTCGCAGCCTCAAAGTCATTCGTATCCTTCAAGTCAAACAGGTCTATCAGGAGGTTCACAGGCGAAACAACCGCCGACTTATCAAGAAAGTATACAAAGAAGCAACGCGCCTAATTCACATGTTCCACAGCAACCGCAAAAAAATAATCAACCAAGTCATTCTTATCCTTCCTCGACTGGTTTATCTGGAAATCCTGGTTCAGGATATCCTTCACAACAAGGAAGCGGTTTGTCCGGTTCTGGAGCTGGATATCCCCAGCAACAAGGACATGGACAGTCTGGGTCTGGAGTTGGAGGCGGCAGTTTATCCGGCTCAGGAGCTGGCTACCCTCAGCAACAAGGAAAAGGTTTATCTGGGTCTGGAGTTGGGTATCCACAACAACAAAGTGGCCCGCTCTCTGGCTCAGGTGCACATCCACCTCCGTACTCAGGTAGTAACCATCCGCACAATAGTTATCCTCAACAGCACCCGACTAATTACCACGGCAACAGCTATAATAATCCAGGTGGACCTCCTCCACCATACTATAACAACAACGGTGGCTATGGAGGACGGGGAAATTACAATCCTGGAATGGCTCCACAAATGCCTGGATACTTTGGAAACTACGGTAATAATTTCGGAAGCATGTCTCGCTCAGGCACCAGTACACTTACTAAAGTAGGTCTGGCTGGTGCTGGAATTGGCACTGTATTAACTGGATTGGCTTTGTGGAATCTAGCACGTTCGACGGGTCATCGTCATCATACTGTTGTTTACGACAATAGGGGACAACCAGTTGCAGTTGCCCCCGAAAACGGCACTGAGGTTGCTACTGATCCATTCCTGGCCGATTTGGTGAATTGTAGCCTAACAATAAGCAATGATAATGCAACAGAGGTGCTTGCTATACCGTGTGCCATTGCAACTTCGTTCAGACCAGATGCTGACTTGAAAGATCCAAATCCAATAAGAAATTCTGATAAAGAAAATACGAAATGCACTATAACAATCCTTACAAAGTCTGATCGTGAATATATGACGACAATTCCATGTTCAATTCTTTTATCAACTGCTGCAGAAAATAATGTAACAGAACCCCCGCCTTTTATTACTAATGGAACTGATTCGTTTAACGGAACAATGAGTAATTCAGACATTTCTCCTCAAGCAGTGGACTATACCAACACAAACATCGCTCAAAATAAGAGTAACCCTTTAAACTGCACACTTGAATCTACTGACGTCCAAGATCCAATTAATCCTTGTTTGCCCATAATGCACAACTTGACTGTAATTCCGCTGCAATCAAACTATTCAACTACATTAACACCAGAATCGGCTTAAATTAATTTACCTATGTATCTACTAACTTTTTCCCATGAATTCATCCGCGTAAATTTATAAATAGCCTATATCCTATGTGTTATTCTGATGTCTGACTTATAATTATTAGGCACTGCAAAGGTTTATCAAAATTCGTTCAATAGTTTTATAACAATTCCTCATAAACTTTAGCATTTATAATATTACCTAGTTGGTTTTTTTTTGTGGTGTGTTAACAAATACTGTCTATTAAAATGTGAAATATCATTATGGCGGTTAGCCTACTTGACACATGGTGAATGAGGCCGTTAATCTTTATTGTATCTCCTACAGGCAGGTGTCACAAGATAAGATTAAAAAATAATTTGTAGATATCCAATCAATGCGGAGAGGAACACTTTAATGTAGTTACTTTTACTTCTAATGCTGAATTAATTAAAATTGTTATGTGTATGTAGTCAATTTTACGAAGTGTGATACACATTATATGTTCTTGGTACATATTGACGCAGGTTGCGCATCAAATTCCTTCTTGAGAATCATATACATTTTTGCCAATATGGATTTTCATTTGCACAGGCGTTAAGACGATATCCTATTAAGGATTTAGTACCTTAGCAAAACATGAAATTTTAAACGATTACTTAATATTTAATGATTACTTAATGAAAAAAAAAATTGAATGGTTTTAAAATTAACGGCAGAAAAAAAAAAGAACAACCATTCGCGTCATCTTTCCAATGCTTCAATTTTTTAAACTTTTGTCCGAAAATCTTCAATAAATGTGAAAACCCAATAAAAAAAAAAAAGACTAACAGTGACTTGTTTTTGATTTTTAAACTTAAGTAGGTGTGGTTCTTTTTTCATCCCTCCCCAATCCACCATGAATCCACCATGAATCCACGATGTTTTATTAAAAGGAAAAGTAATTTGTAAAATACAAAAACAGAATTCAATTGTGTTTAGGTAGGTATTAAATCTATGAAAATAGTTTGTGTTTCAAGAAAACTTTATAATTAGGTACTTAGCAGACTATCCATAATTTTAATAGTTATTTCTATCAGCATTCAAATATTTTGGAAAAATGGTCAATTTTCACGTTTGGTTTTTATGGCGCCAATCACTATTATACAGGTGTGTATATGGAGGTCAGTGGCGCCAATCGATTCTGTTAGGTACTTATAATTAGTGTCCGACCGAAGCTTCGGCTTCGGCTTTGGGCACCTTCTGCCAAATAAACCACTTTCGACGAAACCTGAAGTTTCGGCTCAAAGCCCTGCCGAAGCCGAAGGTTTCGCCGAAGGTTTTAATTAAGAAGTTCTTGAGAAAGAAGGCTAAATACAAATATGTTTAGCGAAATTCACAATTATTTACAATTATCGTAATGGTGAGTAACTTTTATTTTTAATTTTCTAAAATCTTCAAAACTGCATTTAATTGACCAATATTTATTAAGAAAGTGAGTGTTTGTTTATTTGTTTGTCTAGTTTCGCACTAGTCGAGAAAAACAACGACTGATTGATCGATCTTATTGTGGTTGATAAATTACTTTAATAAATAAATGTTATAATTCACATTATTTCGAAATGTGTGGTTTTTGACAAATAAATTGTAAGGTATTTTGTTATCACTTCTAGATCAACTTCTATATATATACATGAATATAAAGTCGATATAAAAGTTCAATATTAGGGTCCGCGCAGACAGAAAAACGTTCGGCGTTCAGCGTTCATTGTACGTTCTTCCGATAGAGTTCTAACACACACAAAATGAACAACACAAATGTGCGTTCCATTTTTGAAAAATAAATTTACGGGAGACATGTATCTCGACTGTTCATCTTCCGAAGATGAAGCCTTACTTTTGTTAAGTATAGAGAGTTTAAAAAAGAAGGAAACACTGGGTGCACAACTAATACTGAGCGAGACAAAAAAGGAGAATTAAGTGTTCTTTTTCCTCAATTGCCCATTTCCGCGGCTATTTCAAGTCATGCCGATTTTATTTTGTGTCTATTTTTATAATCTTTGTTGCCAAGATCATATAAATGTTGTCTTTTCCGTACTAAATCAATTAATTTTTCTGTTACACTACCAGCCATCTTAGCGAAGTAACGCGTTCTTTGTATTTCTGGAAATAGAACTCAAGAACGCAAGCGCTCACACTGACCGGCGCAGTCTGTCTACCTGTCTGTGTGAGCGAACCGCTAACAAGTCTATTATTACAAAAAACGCAGAACGCAGAACGCAGAACGCCTGAACTCTTTCTGTCTGCGCGAAGCCTAAAGTTTTAAAATCATTTATCTTATTAATTGTAGCTTGTAGCCAATCTTGAACAAAATTTCTGAGATTGTGCCGATAGCCGTTTAATTGGCTTGGGCTTCGGCCAGAAATTGACCTTCGGTCGGACACTACATAAAGCTATAATGACTGGTAATGACTTTAATTAGTATTATCACTATCGCATCGATAGATTATCACAAGGAAAATTTATAGTAACTGTACTTAATGTATTTAATCTATGGTTTTATAGTATTCTGTGGTCCAAATTTGCGTTGGTTGCTGACTTGCGACAGCGATTTTTATTATTTTTTATGTGACGATTTGAGATTTGACGACTTGCTTGAGTGCTACTTTAGAATTCCGATTGTTTATTATTGTTTTTTTTCTATTGTCCAACTCTAGTGTTTTGTTTTTATTATGAGAGTTAGACAGTATGCGAGTAAATAATCACAGATGAAAGCAAAAGAGGATCTAATAAATAACTTCCAAGTTATGAATATGTCTGAATATGTATACTGAAAATCTTGCTTGTTTCTTTTCATAAAACTTTTATTTGCAAATAAAACATCATTATGTCAGATCCAACAATTCAAACCTTTTGTTGCCATTACGCAGGTAATACAGAAGACATGGCAGTAAAAATTATGAACGAATTTAATACTGACTCTTACAATGCTGTGTGTTTATTTTCTTCCAGTATCGGCATACTAGGTGCCTTATACCAGGTTAGTTATAGTTTGAGTTTTAAATTGATGAGTTTATAAATTGGTTACTATATAGTAACCAATTTATACACATGAAGATATTGAGGGCAGACAGCTCTTATTTATGTAAGAATGACAGACAAGCTGACCATCAGGTACCTTACGGTAGGTGGTACCATCACAACACAAGCAATGCCACAGGTGCTGCAAGTGTGCTGCCGACTATAATGAAGGGATAGGACAATGCAATGGCTGGCAATGGGGTAAGAATGTTCTTGAGAAAGTGCAGTGTAGGATGTCCACCCACAAGGTTGACGGTGGATTGGATGCTGCTTCTGACCGTTCCTATTGGAAAATTATAGGGGAGGCCTATTTACTGTAGTGGATCTCCTTCAGCTAAGATGATGAGCTAATTTAATGTATTTTAATTTGTGAGTTTTACAATATTTTTATAAATTACAGATATTGGTTTCAGATTTTACCATGCATTACATCAACAGGAAACTTTCTCCCATTTTCATCATCACATGGGAGATATATAATAATATGGTTGGCATTTGCAGATCTTTTAGCATCTTTTGGTAAATATAGTTGTAAATTTTAAATATGCTTTATGCTATTTTTTATATGTTTTAACTTGTAACCAATAGCCTACTGATAGGATTAATTTTAGGTGTTTTGGCCCGATCATCCTTATGGCTGAGATACAAGAATATTATGCCAATGCCAGATGATGATGTCAGTGTTTTATTTTGTGCTTTAACTTCTGTGAGTATATCATTAACATATAATAGTATTTATTGAAATCTATACTAATATTACAAAGAGGTAGTTTTCTATGTTTGTTTATTTGTATGTAGGAACTACTCATCAGATTTAAAAAATCTTTCATCAATCTCACGTGTGCACCAGCTATTTAAAAATTATCCAGCGTTTTGCAATATTGTAATGTCAGACATCAATATAACATGTTAAGCATTATATTGCTTTACATATTTTGTCAGGTGTTATATTATTTATTTTTCAATATAGATGAAGTCGCAGGCACAACTAGTTTAACACTAAAAAGATTTGGTATAAGTATGTGCCATATTAAGATACTATCACATAAATAAAGCGATTTTAACTATTAAATTTCAGGCATGGACTCAATATTTTTATACTGCAACTTGGTTCTGGACACTTTTCTATGCAATAGATACATGGCTAACAATTAAGGGGAGGGACTCCAATATGCTTGTATACCATTCAGTTGCTTGGGGACTACCTGCTGCAAGTACTAGCATAGGATTATCTATTTTATACATTCCTAATGCAAGGTTAGTGCTTACTTTTTTTATGTTAAGGGTCCACTTGAGGTAGGTGGCTACCGTTGCCTATAACTCAAGCAATGGCACAGGTGCTGCAAGTTCGTGCCGAAGTTGGCACTAAGATCATACAACACCTATCACATGTAATCTCAACAGATAATTTGTAATACCTTGCATTAAATTACTCAGTAATTCGTTTTTTTTAGATAAAAAACTTATTAAATTTATTTTTATAGATGTCATAACCTGGCCAGTGTTTCCAGTGCTCTTTTCAAGATTTTGCCAAACTATTGTGCTACATATTTACCCATAGCAATTGTTATGGTTGTAAATCCTATATTGTATTTACTGGCTGGGAAGGATGTGGAAATGGCAGTAGCGCTTCCTTTAGCCCAGGTATTAATTAGTTGTAAGCTACACAATATTTATCTCTTCAAATTAATAAAAAAAAAGATTAAGGTAGGTAACTGAAACATACATATGAAAAGGATTCTGGTCATAAATGCACATAGCATAACAAAAAGAACAAAAAATTTTATATTTCGTTTAATAGAGAAATATGTGCCATAATGGTATGGGTCCATAATTACTTATACACTGAAAGAAAAATATTCTAAGTTCACAATCCTTTAAGAAACTGGCCAGTCACTAAGTTTTCTGTGACTAATTTTGTGTTGCTAACTATTAAGTCTTTCTATTAAAAATGTATTGTTATTATATTAGCCATTAATTGCTATTGTATTGCAATAGCCAGATAAATAACCAGATTTTGATACGGTTTTCGTTAATAGGAAGTGATAAACAAGGAAGGTCTGTGTATATAATTTGCAGAAAAAAATTGCATCCGTTAAAAGCTTACGGCGGTTATCTAGTATACAATATATATATATAAAACTACCCAACGGATTTTAATCCGGTTTGCACTAATGGAGAGAGTGTTAAAGGGAGAAGATTTTCATATATAATTTACAGAAAAAAATCCGTGCAATGCCAGGGGCGGCCTGCTAGTAATATTTATAGATTTTTATGATTAATTTTTATTAAGTTTACGGGCCAGTTCAACTGCTAAACTTGTTAATAATGCAATTATGTGATATTTTAACTCACTAAAAGTACAATAATATAAGTTTATGTTTTTCAGTTTACCAGCAGAGAAAGGAGGGTAGTTGATGCATTGAGACTGAAATTTTTCCTTATAAATGTAGTGTTTTACGTGTGTTGGCTGTCAAATCTTGTTAACGGCGTTTTGCTATGGACGATGTGGTTCGACATACCTGTCAAAATGATTATAGTCATTTGGTATATAATGGTATGTTACTTTTACATTTTGTTACTTTTGACTGAATATGTCTTTAGATTTGCTTCCATAGGGGGAGGCAATTCATAAAAGTGATAACAAAATCACGGGATACAGTTCGATGCTGTAGCTGAAACTACATCATAAATTTAATTACACGACTTGATAGCTATAGGATCAAAGAATTTTTGTTATAGACATATAATATAGTCAATCGCAATCGTTAATTAAAACAAACATTTCTAATATACATATATGCCTTCTCACATAGAGAAGAAACTTATGGTATTTACGTATATATATAGTAAAAGCCCATAACCCTATCTTTCTATGGTCAGCATTGCACTTGCAGCATCTATGGCGTTGCTTGTGATATAGGCGTCGGTTGCCACCTACCATCAAGTGGACCGTTAGCCTGTCTGTCGAACTTAACATAAAGAAGTGGTTGTATTATACAAATACAGGCATATTAGATTTCCTAAAAAATAATTATTATTTGGACTTATTTTTCAGGCTTTTATGAATCCTATGCAAGCGTTACTGAACGCTCTGGTGTATCGAAAATGGAAGTCAAGTGACCAAAGCTACAGTTGGTACATACCGTTAAGACTGAATAGTACCAAAGAGAAGTTGTATGACGAGCAATCACCGTTACTGGGCTCGGAACCACCACACCTGCAATTGTCTCCCACGCCATCCAGCATTAATATTTACCCTACTTACGCGACTCTGTGAAAGTTTGTACAACATATTTGTATAATATGGATAAGAAATCGAATGTATATAATTTTTATGTACCTACATACAGTGTAAACTCTTTACAACGTCGTTCGTTATAAAGAAAAACTCTATATAACATAGAAACTCATACAATTTGGTCGGTTTACCTCAAAGCCCATATAAAAATACAGTCTTTCAAATTCAAATCCAAAACATTTTTATTCGAAATAAGATTTATAAAATCGCTTTTCGACGTCAGAGAATGGCAGAGAATGGCACGTTCACTACCACGGTGTGCATTCCTCTGTGGAGAAGAACGGCCAAAGAAACTCCACAGGAATCGCATCTTTTATATTTTCATTTCTAAAAAAACATATTTTTTACTTTATTTATTTTTACATTACATTAATTGTAAAGTTAATATTATTCTAATTCATTATGCTGAGTTGGAGCAACCGTAGACCAGACGTCATTATCTTCCAAATAATCATCTACTTTGTAATATGCCTTAGAATACAGAATCTTTTTAATTTTATATTTAAACTGGCAATCGGACAAATTTAAAATATCATCTGGTATTTTATTATAGAAGCGAATACAGTTACCCATAAATGTGTTTTTTACTTTACTCAGTCTAAATTGTGGTTGCACTATTTTATTTTTATTTCTAGTGTTTACGCTGTGAATATCGGAACCTTTCAGATATAACGATTTATTTTTGCGAACATATAAGATGTTTTCAAATATGTACTGTGAGGATACCGTGAGAATATCAATTTCTTTAAACATGACTTTTAATATGTCTTATGAGCGCAACAGCCATTCTCTATTGCGCAAGAAATCCATACTATACTATTATAAATGTGAAAGTAACTCTGTCTGTTACCTTTTCACGCCTGAACTACTCAACCGATCATAATGAAATTTTTCATATGTGTTGTCAGCGAACAAGAAAAGGGTATAGGGTACCTTTCATCTAGAAAAAAAAAGTAATGTTCCCAAGTGACCATCTAAAATTAAGAAAACTAACGCCTTGCAAAAGTGTTATAGCAATAAAAATGTCAGGCGTTATACATATTGCTTATTTATTTTTTAATATTCGTTTTGTATTTTTATAGCTTAAAGTATTAATTTTACAGTCATCTAGAAACTGCTTACTAGTCCAAAGGGCAACTTTAAGTTTAAGTTACAATGTTAATGAAGATTCCAATGTATGGTGTTTATTTCATATAATATTCATATAAATAGTTTTATATATATATATATAAGCTTTTCAAATGTTACGCTGCTTATATATTTGAAATAAATATATAACACTAAGATTTTATACAAATATAAGTTTTTATATTAATTGATGTTTTTCTTTAATTTCCTTGAGATTCGTTAGTTTCGTCTTATAACGTAATCAGAAAGGATTTCTGTAAATTTCAACTCCTTGCAAGCCTGGGGGCGTGTTAGTTTGTAAAAAAAAAAAGTAAACTTCCATCAAATATAATGCTCAAAATTTTAAAAACAAAACGAGATAGCTACCATCTGTCACAAATAAGGGATTTGGTATGCTACCGATCTAGAAAGGATAATGGGGATGCATTGTGCAGTTATTATGGTTACAGCAGCCAGACAGGCTGACCTTATTAATTACATAGTTTTTCTAAAATCATAAGACATATTGAGCCCATATTAATTTACTTTCAACAATTCGTTGGGTACACAACAGTAAAATAAATGCTAATATTTAAATATATTATAATTTCATTTACAAAGTATTATACACAGTAATTATCACATCGTTATACAACTTATACATCATCGCTAACTGTATCAAGTGGGGCCATAGTTAAATCCGTCACATCTTTAACGATCATATGTGCTACTTGCCAAGCCATTTCCTCTTCTACTTTTGATGTGTTCATTGACACGAAACGGCTCATCATCTTCTTAAAAACTGACTTTTCTTTTTTATCTGGATCAGGCTCAAATTTGGACTCAAACCGTCCTAAACTGTTCACTCTTCCGAGAGTTAGACCGTCTTGTTTTTTTCTTTGCCATAATGCGTCGGCGTTATACAACTGGTTGGAATCTATAGTCATATCAGGTACAGAATAGTTTCGCTTCTTTCTTCGGAAGACTGGATCGCCCATAGCGAGCAGAGTATTTTGGGTACTTATACTAAATTCACTGCTACTGTCCGATTGTGATTTTGCATTATTCGTCGACCACATTTGATCGACTGAATGGACCATTTCAGAGAGATACTTATAATATAGTTCGGACTGTAAAAATATTTTGACATGATTATCGAGTGTCCTATAAATAATTTCAAAAGGCAAATCAAAACATGCAGGAAGTGGGCCACCTTCTCTGCATATGTCACTCTCAATCTTCAATCTAACTTCAGTTGAGAAACCTATCGGGTGTGTAGCTTGAAGGGAGAAATATTTATCATATAAAATAATAGCATCCGCCTCAGCTTGTTGGACGTTTGACGTATCGCCATTAATTAAATTATCCTTAAAATGTATAACAGCCATCAAAAACTCCAATAGAATCGCGCAAGATTCTTGTTCCAAATATTCAGTAAAGAAAAATAATATTGTTTCATTATAAAGAATGTCTTCTAGGTTTAGAGAGCCACTGGTCAAAATGTCAATTTGTGCTTTTATATAAAAGGGACTCCTTTGAAAATCGGAGAAATGATCATTTTCAATTTGACTGAATAGAGAGTCTTGCAGTAGTTCGAAGCAATCTTTTTGTATCTTCCCTCCCGGATGGCATATGTTTGATATGATAGAATTTCTAACTGTCTCTGACATAACTAGTTTACAAGGAGCTTCTAAAGCGACATATTTTTTAAACAGATCTATAGCTTCCTCTGTAATGTTGAATTCGTTCTTATTTAATATAGCGCTACTTTGTGAATTTGATGACAGTTCAACCAAACTATGACAAGAACTAGTTGCACCATCATTTATTACTTGTTTCATTTCACTGGCATTGGCTAAACTCCTATCGTTTTCTTTCCAATTTTGTGATGTAAATTCATTTGTGTTTTTCCTATGGTCATAGTCGAAACTTTTAGCACGATAAATTTTAGTATGACTAACCAAATTATCGTTAATATTCATGCTTGACACTGTGGCCTTAAAATTTTCCAATTCGAGCCAACATTTTATAAGTAGATGTTTTCCAATCGTCTCCATATATTGTATTAAATACTTCAAGGCTCTCTTCTCCACTAAGATGTCATTTAAACTTAGAGATAGTTTCGATTCTTTTTTTAATACATGAATGTGTTCTGAAATGGTCAAAGAGTTATTAGAATTGGTACTTAATACTCAAAGGATATAAGGAAAGTGTCTTCCTTTGGCGATGTGTATTATAACGAAATATTCTTCAGAAATAATAAGATTCTTATTATTTACCTTCATTAACATCTTCTAATTGTATTTTATGCGCTTTCGTATTGGAATTACTAAGATTTTGTTCCGGTGGACGCACGGGACAACCAGTTTTTCCTTTTGCTGAAAATAGAAATAATGTACTGAGAATTAGCGATACCTACAATGTAAATTAACAGTCAAGAACACTCGTAATCCTCAATTTACCTGTATTTTTCCAAAATTTTATCATGTTTGTGTACTCAGTACACGTAAGTTTAACAAGAATCCATAAGTCGAACGATTTCTTGATTTTTTCCTACACTGTGAATTCCGCATTAACTACCACAAAGTATGTAACTAACTAAACTGTTTTTTTAGAACATAAACGTAAACAATAATATCATTCAATGTATTGTGTCAAACTAAATAATAGTAGATACTAACGTCTGACTTTTATGTAGTCTGTGCTTTCAATGTCAAATGCTGACATAGGCCATGGAGATTCTATTCGCCACGCCATGACATAGACGAATGTTTAATGCATAATACGTATTGTCAAATTGACAATAATTAAAGTTAACATTTTGATGCGCGTGCAAAAATCGTAATGTATTTTATACTTTTTATATATTTGGTAGCGCAGAAAATCCATTCCATTTAAAACCTGTTTTGAAAACCGAAAATGATTAATTTTAAAAAGTCATAGTAGGTAGTATATTTTTGTAATTTAAGTAAGCACTTAGCTGTTTTAAGGGTGCATGCATATTTGATTAAATAATCGAATGTTGTTAAAAGCCGAAAATCGCAAAAAAAGAACAACCAATGATTTATCATTATTTGTTGCAAGAGCAGCGACGCCTATTTAGTTTGTGGTTCACATGATCATGTCATACAAACTTAGTGCTGGAAGAGCGGTAAATTTAAAATTTTATTAAGTAAACCATATTGATGTAAACGCGGAAAGCATATTAACATTCATTTTTCAATGATAAGAATGTGTTTTTATGACGTGAATCACTTAAGATTTCGTTATCCCTACCGTTAGTCAGGGAGGCCTTGATTAATAACTATGTAATCTATTTTACATTACGAGCTATAATTGAAATTCTAAACTAACCCCCGACTTTTTATATATCACGCTATATCTGCTGTAAGTTGCCGAGGAAGTTGGGTGTACCGCAGACTACTTAAAGCTGCAGCATCAGATCAAGGTTACCATGTCATGGAAATACTACCGAAGTAACAGTATACCAAATTTCACATCTATCAAACCTGTAGTGCAGATGCTAGTGAAACCCCTTCGTCAACTAGGATATGGGCTAATGAAATGATAAACTATAGTCATAATAAACTATGGTTAAGAACCATGTTGATCACATCAGCTTTCAAATAAAAAAAGCCGGGTCAAATCGGTCCATCCCTTTGGGAGCCACTATTATGGAATGGTTATATCTGTGTGCTTCTCTATGGAGAGAGGCACACAGATATACCCATACACACACAGCATTATGTCAAATATATAACACCCCGTTTTTGCGTCGGGCGTTAAAATACCAGTTATGTGTGATTTGGATGTTAATAATGTTTCACAGTTTGCATTCATTACAATCCCAAAAAGAGTAGGTATAATATACATTATATAGGTAAGTAGTAATAAGTTTAATTATTGAAATTTTAATTGCAGTTCAGTTTTACTGAGAGTCATCATCATCACAACTCTCGGGAGCATTTTTTTAAAGTTATGTAATTTATTTGTAATAACTAGCTGACCCGACAGTTGTTGCCCTGTCTATCTATCTATCTATCTATCTATCTATATACCTATATAATGTGATAAATTAAACAATTGTGTTGCTTTGTAAATTTAATCAAAGAAACGACAATATAAGTTTAATATTATCGATTTCTTCATTTCATAATGTCAAAACAATTAGTTTGACACATAAGTCAAAACACAAATTAAAATAGTATACATAAAAAAGTATTTTACCTACAAGATAAAATATTAAATTAAGACATTATTCATATTACATTTACACAAATTTATATTATACTATTATAACCTTTACATCTCCCCCCATTGAGAAGAAAATTTATAAGAAAATTTTCATTAAGTTACCAACCCCTCTTCTATTTCATCTTCTTCTAATGCAGGAACTGGAATAAGTTTTGTGACATGGAAAAGATTTGATTCTGTTTTCTTATGACCAATTCCTATTCTGTATATTGAGTTTGAAATTTTTTCAACAATCCTGTATGGTCCAATCTTCAATTCATCTAACTTCTTCCTGTTTAGCTTATTTCCATTTTCTACATATACCATATCTCCTACATTAAATTCATAGTCTTTTCGATTTTTATCAAATAATATTTTATTGTATCTATGTGACTTTATTGTATTTTCTATTGCTATTTTCCCGTCTCTAATCCAGTCACTACTTGATTTTTCTTGCCTCAATTCTTTTGGTAAAATTATAGAATCTGTACCATATAAAAGATAACTCGGTGTAAAACCCGTGACTGAGTGAATGGTATTATTGTATTTATTGACACATTCATGCGCTATTGTTGTCCAGGCTCTCCTTCTTCCATTTTCATTTATTTTGCATCTGATTTTGTTCACTAATGTTTGATTCAGTCTCTCATTTAAACCATTTGAAAATGGTGCATTTACTGCGGTGAAAACTATTGGCATCTGTCTTACCCTTAAAAATTCTTTAAATTCTTTTGAATTGATTCCTGGATATTGATCCGTAAGAATCATACCAATGTCTTCCTCATCAATGTAACATTTCCTTAGTTCTTCTGTCATTGTTATCCAAACCCGTCTAATCTGATACCTTTTTGTTAAACTATTTTTGACCTTATTATATGCAGCTATCTTCATTATTTCCTTATGATTATTAATTGGTTGTAGTTCTTCTGGTATAGCATACACTCTATTATCAGATGTGGTTATTGACGTTATACAATAGCTGCTTGACTTTCCATCACTTCCAGGCAATAACGTAAACTCAAATCGAAGTTTCTCCATTTTAAGTTTTTGTATTCATTAAACAAAATTGTCGTTTTATAATGTGATAAATTAAACAATTGTGTTGCTTTGTAAATTTAATCAAAGAAACGACAATATAAGTTTAATATTATCGATTTCTTCATTTCATAATGTCAAAACAATTAGTTTGACACATAAGTCAAAACACAAATTAAAATAGTATACATAAAAAAGTATTTTACCTACAAGATAAAATATTAAATTAAGACATTATTCATATTATATTTACACAAATTTATATTATACTATTATAACCTTTACACCTATATAAAAGCCGATGTGTGTATGTGTGTCTCCTAGAGACTCCAAAACCGCTGAACCAATCTTGATAAAACTTTCAGACAATCTTCAGATTAGTCCAGCCGATGTTCCTGTCAAATTTGGTAGCGATCGGACGCGGACGAAGTCGCGGGCATATACAGTTTCATATAAAAATACCATCCAAAATTAGCAATTTTCTCGTTGATCTTCAAAATCTCTTATATTTTGAATTCATTTTCATGCAAATTTCATCCAAATCCATTCAGCCGTTTTTGCGTGATGAGTAACAAACATCCAAATATCTAAACATTCAAACTTTCGCATTTATAATATTATATTAGGATTAGGGTATAATATTTTCTTTATCAACGCGGACGAAGTTATGGACACCAGGTAGTCAACATAAAAAAAATTCCGTTCTCAAGTGATGCTGCGTCATACGTGTAGCGATTGATTTTTATTTATACCTATACTTAGATTGTATAACAGGAACATAATCGATCAAAAATTTTTCTCACTTTTAACGGTAACAAGAGCGAATTATCCGCAGACCTTACGCAATCCGAGGACGCAGTGCGCTGACGGAGGCTATCGACCTTCCCACGATTACTTGAAAGAACTGTTATGTCGTCGTTGAAATACTTCGAGTTCAATCCAGACCTTGCATACAGGGCAGTTGTCGGCTGGGTTTCAATAGTTGCGCCTGTTCGTATAGTTTACTATATTTTATAAACTAAATTTTTTTATACGAACAATGACAAAAATTATACTGTTTGTACTCGCCTCATTAATATCAGGCTACAATTTTCTTTCAACATTCGATCAAAGTCAAACGGGGGATTTGAACGTACAAGTTGATGTAAAGGACGTACAGATTATAGCTTTGTTGAAAGGCGGCAAAGAAGATTATGTGGTGAGTTAGTTTATGTTTACACAGCGACTGGTGATGAGAGCGAGGGTAGGCCTGTTCTACTTACAAAAATATAATTGCTAAGTAACATTACTACTATAGTGTCTTTTCTTTAGTATTAGGCAAATTATACCATTTTCATCTGACTGAGCCGAAGCCTAAATATTATAACATATTTTAAAATATTAAAAAAACTGTTATATGATATAAACTTAAATAAGTCTAGGGCATGACTTTCTACGATCTTCCTAAATATTAATGATATCACAAAAGCTTATAATAATCTTTGTGTTTACTTTGAAACATAATAATAGAATGTCACCATTTCGTCCTTGCAATAAGAATACGAATGTAAATAATTGATTAGATAAAAAGTGGCTTCCTTTTCGTTAATTTATACTAAACCACACAAAGGATTTTAAAACGGTTTTCACTAATAGACAGAGCGATAAACAAGGAAGGCTTGTGTATATAATTTTCAGAAAAAAGGTGCATCAGTACGAAGCTGGTGTCGTGGTTCGACTGCGTAGTTCGATCGATCGGACTATGTGAACTTTTTTGTCCAGTTCGATTTAAGAATCGAACCACCATGTTCACGGATCATGTGGTTCGACTTCATAGTCGAACCAACCATAACTACCGTTTACCTGGTTCGATGAATCGCAACATGAGGATTCTCAAGTTTTCTCAGTCCCACTAACAAAGAATGTATTAAACGTGACGAATTTATATTGAAAATCAACATGATGCTAAGTAATAGTGATATTGATGAAAGATTATTTTGGAAGTAGTACCTATTTGTAGGTAAATACGATTTCCGTGGCGTCTGCAGGGTCAGTATGTAACACGCGGTATTTTTTTGTTATTATTGATTGTAGAATATTAAATGGTGTTATAAAGGAATGATAGAAAAACCCTTATTTATTTATTTTATTCTCAACATAAACTCTACAGAAAAACAAAACAACATACAATAGATACAGTATTACTACCTACATGGCCAATTACAGGGTTTCATTGTGTAGGACTTGAATAGACTTTACAGAGTTTAAATAGATTACTAGTTGTCTGTCCGATCGAACCAAGCGGCCTTAAAAACCGTGTAGTCCTCGTTGTGCGACACTATAACCGGACCAAGAGGAAGAAAAAGTCTTTATAGTCGGATTGGTCGAACCATTTGTTATTGCTATTCCTGGTGGTTCGATTAATCGAACCAACTGGACAAAAAAGTTCACATAGTCCGATCGATCGAACTACGCAGTCGAACCACGTGGCCACAGCGGCGAGTCGTTAGTTGCTAAATTCCTGTACTGACTGTTGTTCACTTAACTGTAATCTCATTTACATCGATAATTACTTTATCTCTATTATTACTACCACTGGATAAACGTGATCCAGTTTGGTTGGACATATAGGCCCATGGACATATAAGTAGAGTTACCTAGGTAATATATTTAACTTAAATAATTTATATTTAACTTAAATAAAACTAAAAATCGGAACTGATTTTTATGAAATTACCTGTAGCTTGAAACCAGGAAAAGAACCTAGAACAGGCACTTGGGAAACAATTTAAAGGTTTATGTTGTGAATTCACGGGCATCAGCTAGTCTTTTGTAAACCGGAATCAGAACCGCTTTTGCTGTGTCGACAGCCGAAGATTGTAAGTCCACCTTGCAGGTATATTTTGACAAATCCGTTGGATGAGTGGTCAGGATGCTTTCCTTAACGTCTCGGTCCAGGGTTCGATGCCCGGCAGGGTCTACTTTGGAAACTAACTTTTCAAAGTGGCTCTGGTCTGGAGCTCAAAGTAGTGGCAGGGCACACTGCGTTTCGCAGACAATTAGGCAGCCCGTCTGGCGGCAATAACCACCTTCTTACAGAAGACCACCGTTAAATAATAGCACGTGTGTTGTCGTGTTTCGGTGACTGAGTAGGGATACCAGAGTCCATTTCCCTATCCTTAATCCTACTATAGTCGGCAGCGCATTTGCAGCACCTATATGGTTTTGCTTGTATTACCTATAGGCGATGGTAATCGCCTACAAACAAGTGGACCGTCAGCCTGTCTGTCGATCTTAGCATAAAAAAAGATAAATAAAACCGTGACATTTAGCTTATCAGTGTTCAAACGTTGCAGGATTATGACTACGCCTACGATTATTCCGAAATGACGATAAAACCTCAAAACGGTACAACACCGAAACCGTTAAATCTCTCAAGCACGGCTTCTGATACTTCGGAGAATGCAACAATAGGAAACAACGCGACTTTAGATCATACAACTGAACCAATAGCGTTAAATAATACCTCGCAAAATACGAGTATGGAGACAACACAAGCGCCGCTCAGTGCTAATGAATCGGTAACCACGATAAGAATCGAAACGTCTAACAACAGTACTGATTGTAAGAAAGGTTTTGTTATAAATCAGAAAGGAGATTGTGAACTCAAATTACAACACACTGGAAACGCGTAAGTATTTAATACGTAGTAGGTATTTAAGTATTTTAATTTTTTTTAATATAAATAAAATTATTTATAAAATAAATAAATTTTAAGACACGTAAATATTAGTAATATAATTAATGCGAAATTTTGTGAGATTAGATGTATATATGTTACACTTTCATGTAAAAACTGCTGAACTGATTTGGATGAAAATTTGACACACAGATAGTTTATTATCTGGATTAACATACAGAATTTATCCTGAAAAAATGTTCGTACCTAGTTGGTATTAAAGTAATTTATCGCATCTGTTTGTTTGTTCTCTTAGTATCACCATCAAGTGGACTGTCAGCTGGCCTGCCACTGTTTAATATTAATAAATATATACACGGCGTCAAAAATATCGCCTCTCCGCTAAAATCTGATTCAAGCTAATATAAACTTTATAAAAATTACTTTACATTATTAATACTAATATCAAATGAAATTACGTTTAAAAACTTTTCAATTAACGTTGGTTAATTTAAATAAAAATCCACGAGGTTTCCAGGTCTTAGCGTTAAAAAAAGGTGTCAAAACTCGCGGTTGAAGGGTCGTTAGTTGTGCCTTTTCCCTTGGGTATTAAAGATCTGTATAAGGTCAAATGTCAATCATACACTGTCCAAACGTCGAAGAGAACATATCTAAGGAGCTCCAGCAAGAAATTAACCCTCGAAGATGGAAACCATCGCCGCTGATGTCAGTGTGATGTCGCTCGGCAACTGAATTTAAGCCGTTATGATGTCCGCCGAGTATTTCAGCGGTTCCAAGAGACTGGGGGCTACATCAGAAGACATGGAGCTGGTCGGCGACGCTGCACATGCGAAAGAGACGATCGCTTCATTGTGACGTCTTCACTACGCAATCGTTTCTCCAGTGCTGTTTAGGTGCAACAACGCCTCAGGGAAGCTCGGACCACCGCAGTTAGCGTCTCTACGATTAGAAGAAGACTACGAGAGAAGAATATCGTGGCTCACAGGGCTGTTACGGGCCCCATGTTGACCACACAGCATCGTAGAGACCGCTTGCAATTTGCCCGTGACCACGTCGATTGGACGTTTGAGCAATGGAGGCAGGTTCTCTTCATGGATGAGATTAGAGTCTGTCTTTATTGCAACGACAGACGTGCCAGAGTGTACAGAAGGCCGGGAGAACGATTTTCTCAAGCATGTATCGATGAGACAGTGGGCTACGGAGACGGCTCGTGCATGTTCTAGGGCGGCATTAGCATGGACGGCAAAACCGACCTTGTCTGCGTCTCCAGGACTGGAGGAACTCGCGGCCAAGGGTCCCTGACTGCTCGCCGATACATTGCCGAGATCCTGGAAGAGCATGTGGTTCCTTGTGCGGGATACGTCGGCCATGCACGACAACGCTTGCTTCCACACTGCATTAATTGTTCGAGGTTATCTGGAGGAGTCCTGACTTAAACCCAATTGAACACCTTTGGGACGAGCTGAAGCGACAGGTTCGGTCACGAGCTGCCCCCCCTACCACCTTGCAAGACCTTCAGGATGCAGTCATTGAGGAATGGGGCAACATTCCACAAGAAAGCGTTGTTAAGTTGGTGCGATCGATTAAGCAACGTTTGAAGGCAGTGATAAGGGCTAGGGGGGGTAACACTAGGTTTTAAGTTAATTTTAAGCATTTTTTGTAAATTTTTGTCATGCATTTATTGTTGTAGAGTTAAGTTTGTATAAATATTTTTCAACTGACCGTCATGTTTTTTCTTTAATTTTTGGACCCAATGAAAATCTTATTTTTTTAATTTTTCCTAAAAAATAGATCGAATAAGATTTAAAGTCAATTGAAAATATTTTTCGCAGAGGGGCGATATTTTTGACGCCGAGCAGATATTATTTCCATGGTATCTACCTATAAATAAAGTGTAATATCTTATTTATGAAAAAATATTTAAATACTATTCAAACTATTAACTATTAAACTTCAATAGATCTAATATGAAAAAATAATCTTTCTTATACATTTTTCAAGTCATTATTAATGATAAATTAGTGAAGATGAATATATATCACATTAACCTGTAATTATACTTGGAAACTAAAATAATAAATCAGTTATTTCAACGTATTAAAATAATAAACTGATACAAACAATGCATATATTACGAAACTTGCTTGAACCGCGCAAGTAGGTAATTGCAATCTAGCATTTATAATTAAGCCTTAATGGCACAAAGTATTACAGTGAGTTCATAACATTTAGGTACCATTTTTGTGCAAATACAAGTACCTACTTATCAACATTTGCATTGTAAACTTTTATGAACTTAAAACTGCAATAAACATTTTAGTGTTGAAGAGAATATGACTCAGGCTTTGCAATATAGTTACTGTGTTATAATTCGAAAGTTATGACTCCATTTTTATTATTATTAATGACTACAGTTTTCCCTAAGGTTTTCTTTATTAAATAAGGCGTTAGCCAATTCGTATACTAGTTTTTAATAGAAAACTGCATTAAATTAGGATAACAATTTTACTATTACAAGAATACAATTAGTATTTTGAGATCTAAGTATTATAATGAAGTGAAATGCTGGTTATCATTCTAAAGAAGCAATAATATCTATTTTCTTTACAGGTTACTCAAGTTGGTAAAACTGTCACAAAAACTCAAACTCCGGAGAGAAAATAGAAGAGGTCAATCTGCTTTAGTTTAAGTTTAGATATTATATATAATTATAAATAGTACTTAGGGATTCATAAATCCCTAAGTACCTATTTTAAAATTCTGTAAGACTGCAATAAAGATTTTTGAGTTAAAATGTAATTTAAACTTATTATTTATAAATGCTAAGGTGTCAAGATAGAAATATAAAAAGCAGTTAACATAAAATTCATTTATTTACATAATATTATGTGTGCATAATTAGCAATATAGGTAGACATTTTCAACATGGGACGGGTGTTTGTGAATATGAAAAAGTTTGTACTTGCTCAGCAACATAACAACAGTCAGTGGGTTGTGACCAATACACTCAATTCACATTAAAGATATTTTCTTCCACAATGGTTAAAAGATTTTGACATTCTAGAAATTATAAAGTCACATACAGTAGTCAACCTGGGTAATTGTAAACTTATGATCTTTATAAAAAGAAAGAAATTGCATCAAATGATTACAGTTGTCGAAATTCATATTGGTCAAGATTGCTTACAATCTCTCTGTCGGTGAATGCTTTAGTTTCCATTTACCCTGATATGATGTTTTCAATTACCAAAAAATCAAAATTTGAAAATATATTCATAAATAATTAAAAACAGAAATTTAAATGTTTGTTTTTGACCAATTGATTCGATGGTAATTGTTAAAAGTCATACTTTTAACACAACTTTTCACAATGACACAAAAATGTCACAACTTTTTTTTGTTAATAAGTTTAAAACTGAATAAAACATCATATAAAATCTTTAAGTAAAGTAGCAAAACAATCATAAGTGTTAACAAATTATTACCCTGGTTGACTATATATCATTTTGCTCTAATATTTTTTAAACATTATAATGAATAACAGAAATTCATAGAAAACAATATAAAACACACAAATTTTTCTTAAAAAATAGTATGAAAATAGTAAGAGCACATTAGAGTTTACAAAGACAAAACAGTAGAGGGACAAATGCACCTATAGTAATAAATACAGGGATAAGAACAGAACTTTCATCCATAGTATAGGGATCAGGTTGTTTAGGACCACTAGCTCGTTTCGATTTAACAGTTTTTTCTTCTACTTCCTCCTTAATCTCTTCAGTTTCATTTTCAGGCCAGACGAGGGGTGGCAGTTTTGGAACTTCATCAATGGCACCTCTCATTACATACATAGCATTTATTTTAGGATTATCTCTGTAGCCTTTGATAAATTCTACTTTAATTTTTCCTCCTCTTATATCAGACTCTTCTTCGTTATAAAATAATTTTCCATTTTTAATCGAGTATGGTATGTATTCGTCGTGAGCCACACCGCGTCCAACTTTGTCGTAAATATCTAAATCGGCTACAATCGTGTGGTCTCCATTCAAAACAACGTCAAACACTTTCATATTTGGAGAACTAAAATAAACTTCACTAAACTTAAGTACCAACACATAATCTCCATCCTTATTGGCTGGGATATCGTAGCCGAAAGTGCTGTGGTGATATCGTTCGGTTTGATAAAGTATCTCGTCCTTTGGATTCACACGACCTATCATGACCAGCTGTTTGCCATAATCTGATGCAGTACCAACTCTACCGTGCAATGGATCTTTTTCATAGTGAATACCGTAAATATCAGTGTGTGCAGGTCCACCAGCGTTAACAGCGTATATAATTTCACCTAAACCAGTCGCACTGTTTATAAAGTAAATTATAAAAAGTATAGAATGCAATATTGAAATCATGATTTCTTTATGAACTATATCTTGAAAGGTTTAAGTTGTCTTAAAATCCAGTTGTCACACAGTTAGGAATTAAATTCCATACATGATTATAATAAATAATACGTTACAAGACACTACAAATCATTAAAACGAACAAGAAACATACACGAGACGATGTATGAATATTATCGGTTGTCTGTCATGTCAAGTGAATCAAAAATGCTACGGTATCATAAAACCGGCATAGGTATGTACGTACAGTACGTATACAATATGACTTCCCCATAGACTAATTAATTTTGGATCAATCCATATCAATCACAAACAAAAATAACTAAACTAGTCTGTGGTACGAAATAGTTACATAGTTCGGTGAGGGTTGCTTGTAGTTGAGTACGACTTGCTTATCTTAATTGTTTTTTAGTATAAACATTTTCGTGGATTTTTACGTTGTTACGCCTCACACATTTAATTCTTGATATCACTTATTCAACACGTCAAAATGGACGAATAGCTACAACCACTATTTAGGGATATACGCCTAAGTTATGAACATTCACTATGTAATAAAAAACACAAGAGAAACGTTAAAATACCTATATTTACCATTTTATATATACAAACACAGAAGACGATTATACAATAGGTATAGCCTGGCAAAAAAGTTAAGAAATTGAAAAGTGGTAATACTATAGTGTCGTCCATTTCTTATCAACATAATGGTTAGAATGGGACAACACTACAGTATTGCCACTATTAATTTCTCAACTTTTTTGCCAAGCATGTATATTATAATACAAAAGTGACATTCCAGATGACAGCTCGAGTGCCTGTAGTTATTTCAATAAATAGGTAAGTTTACAGGGTAGCTGTAAGGATGACCGACTCTGTATTAAAAAGAGGTCACAGAATTATTTTATTTTATCTTATTTTATTGTTGGACAATTTTTTCAGTTTGATTGTCATATAAGTCCACTAACCTGTAATATTGTTGGAGTCTACATCACGAAGCATAATCTATGGTTTCATTAAAGTCCGTTACTATAGTGATTTTTCTTGAACAATTATTGTTTCACTATAATAAATAATAAACCAAGTTCTTGCATATGATTCATGAATATCTATTAACGCATCAGCTATTTTCTAGGTTACAGGGCAGTTTTCTAGGTTACAAATTGGTAGCAGAGCGTGGTTCGATACGAGGAATAAAAATGACGTCGTCGTATCGCATCGAACCACTTAATAAAAGCAATTACGACACCTGGTGTGTGCAAGCCGAAACTATACTAATAAAAAATTAATGTTAAATTAAACCAGACTGTGTACTGAAATACAACGTATTACAACTTTGCAAGCTATTCCCAATAAATTATTATATTATATCAAACTACAATGCAAAAGCGCTTCCATTTTTTTTCCTTCTTTTTCGTAACCTGGCAACCACCCCTTCTCCAGCCGCCCTTCCTTCCTCGTGCGACCGGTGTTGCCAATATAAGAAACCACAAAGAGAAGATCTCTTATACAATTATATTTTTTAATATTTCTATTATATAAGTGTTGGATTTACGAAAATTAAAAAGAAAAGGCTTTCCCTTTTCTAAATAACATCAGGAAGAGTTGTTATAATTATATTTCTAGTTTCGCTCTTGCACGAAGTTTCATGTTCAATATGAATAACACCCACACATAAAAATATCACATTATTATGTGGATATTGGAAATGCATATGCAACGTTTTAATGGAATTATTTTCTGTTGAACGTGAACGAAATGCAAAGATAGTTTTCCTAGAATTTCTTTTTTTATTATTTATACGAGATAACGATTTAAGATTAAATTTGATAAGAATTATTTATTTCCTAAATTTAACAATTAATGTTTTACCTTACATACTAATATGTTATAGTATCTACATATATTAAACTAAAATATTCTTCTAATCTTAAAAATTCTTTATACAAAAGGTATTTTTGCAATTTATTTTTAGTATTTTTTTTATTGGGAGCTCCTTTAACAGAAGGAGTAAATTATATATTTATAAAGCCAAAGCATTTTTCTACACTGAATAAATTATTGTTAATATATTTTTGTCAAGTGTTAATTTTTTATTTTTCAACTTTAAAAGTAATTCAGCGCAAGCGAAGTCGCGGGTTAAAGATAGTTGTAGAACAAATAAAACACTACAGCTGTCGGTTGCTACACCCGGAATTCAAAAGTCAATTTGAAGGTAACATACTCGCTTTTATGTTAATATACCGGTACAATGTCGTTTTTTAACATAAAATTAATTCAGGCATTTTTTTATAAGTTTTTGTTTTTAATCAAGCATCCTCGCTAATAAACAACTATTAGCTTAAAATTTTCAACGCCGCCTCTTACCCTACCTCCACTCAGAGTCGGATTAAGATGCGCGGGGCCCATAGCAAATTCTATCAAGTGACCCTTGGTTTGTATTAGGATCTTCAGTTTAAGGTGTTAAGGGATTACGTGGATTTTAAATGTTACAATAAAGCGTATTTTCTCTAATTTTTTAAGACAACTTATTTATTTAAACTTTTAAGTAGATACATAAGAGAATAACATTTGAACAATATTTTCTGAATTGTTTATTTTAAAATTTTGAAAACTCACTGTTGAGATCTAGTTTCCGAAAAAAATCGTGTCCATTAACTTAAAAGATAGTTTTTACATAAAAAAGCGATATACGGATGCTCCCAGCCGGTCAAGCCTGAAATTTCTGAAGGTTCTCTCTCCTTTATCCAGTTTTATTCCGATTGACTTAAAACTTTCGAAGAATATTCTTGATATATTGTACTATTTATAATAGATAAAAAATTAAAAAGAAATTTCATTTCATTTTCTTTTCCTGGGAAAATTATTTTTGCTGAAAAAATTATTTTACGCTCAAGCAGGCATGGGTACGTGGGCGGGGCCCCCAATGCGCGTGGCTCGTAGGTAGCAATTGCTACTTTTGCTACATAGCTAATCCGGCACTGCCTCCACTACCTATAAAACGCGCCACTTAAAAATTTTATTGACATAAATAGCTTAAAATTTTAGCACAAATTTAAGTGATTGAAAAAAGGCACTTAAAAAAAAAAAGAAGTGTTTCTACAATAAAGTGTCTCTATTTTTACAAATAGGTGACCGTAGTGGTATCAGTGCGTGAATCACAAGTTGGCGAAGGCTCGGCGACATGAATTTCCGTTGGAAGCAACGCTTTTCGTGCGAGCCTTATGAACGTACTCCTGAACTGCTTGCTCATGCTGCAGTACACTACGAAGTTCACCGCCGAACCAATCAGCGCCATCAGATCCATCATTTCACCTGAAAAAGATAGATTTGTTAAGATAATGTGTTAGCACTTTTCTCTAACATATACTTACTTCGTTTGAATTTAACTTTAAGAGAGTTGTTTTATAAGATTCCTCATAATATGGACTCCTCAACTAATAAGTCTAGTGGAGTTTATAATGCCCTCATGCGCTAACAAGAGCGTAAAATATTGTAAATTGTCAATTTGAATGAAAGTATAGTAGTCTGAAAGCTTATTTTTTAAAATAAATACTAAGTAGTTACTATAATAATAAATAAAAAACACAAGAAATCTTACTATATAATAAGAGCAGCTCATATCACAATTTAGGTAACTATTTTCTCGTCTAAGGATGAATATATTATTTTAGTCGTGTCTGAGTAGGCAATATAAATTAGACAGCCCTTATTGACAGCAGTAACCACTTCTTAAAATAGACTGCTGTGAAATAACACCTTGTGTGCATAAAAGGTTCATTTCAGTGATTCAATAAAGATTCCTTCCTAATCCTTTTTTCATTATTCTACTAAGGTCGGCAGCGCAATACCTATGGTTTCTGTTAATAGGCGACGGTAGCCATCTACCAGAGCTATCAGTCTGATGAACTAAACAACTATACAAGCTGAAACTATACCTACTTAATTACAATGTCGTAAATTTAACGATTGGTGGGCTTACCGAACGCGTGGTAACATAATCCGAACAGATGAGGTTCCAGGGCAGTTAGAAGACCCAAAATTGCTTGAGGCAGTTCAGTGGCGAGGAAGAGTCCTAGAAGTGCGATCAGCATACGTGTGGTGCGGTCTGTCGGGCATCCAGTGCGGTGACCACTACCGTCTCCATTCAACCGAACCTTCACACATAACATATTTACTTTTGAGAGAATGAAAATTAAGTACTTACTACTAACACCATCTGTTGATAGCGTGTTGATATTGACGTCAACGTGGACATGGAACATCTACAATTCTACACTGACATAGCCATTGCTGCTTCCGGCTCATTATAACCTAATCCCAAATTGTCTGTTTCCTATTTTGATATTGACAAAAGAGTGAACGTCGATTATATTTTCATTGAATCAGTAGCATAGACTTAGGATAAATGATCAGTAGTTAGTGCTCTCGCTCTCTTGTGAACAGCCGACAGCGTTGGACGTGCGCACTGAATCCTTGTACTTCATAATAAATAATAAATAATAATAAATATCTTCACACATTAAACACAGCACCATCTAGTTCCACAGTAAGCAACCAATGCTTGTATTATGTATACCAGAAAGTTGATATAATACATAGATTACTTTTTTTTGTAAATATATACATATTATAAATAGAAAACATCCATGACTCGGGTACAAAGGTAAAATGTTAAATGTAAAATGTAAAATGTAAAATGTACTTCATGGATTGCAACTCCGACCAAAATCCGTACCCAACTCCGACAGCAGCTAAGACATTTACTTCAAACTAGAGTTTAGTTACTAGTGACTGACCTAATATAATATTTATTTGTTCAGTATAAAATTAAGTTGTTATTGGATAACCCTTTCACTGAACAAACTGCTAATGGTTTAATGCAGAATCAATACGAAATCAGAGTTAAGTAAATGTACCTATTCTAAACGGGAATCAAATGATCTGTATCCAAACACCGTTAAGTTTCATATAACATAATTAATAAGTTACCTCATTTTTCGTGATGGCTGATATATTTAACAGTTTTCGCCGTTTTTTATCACTTGACTTCATTGTTAAAATTAGACACACACTAAATATAGACAGCACAATACATGGTATAAGTTTAAATAACACACTGTATAACCAAAATGTTGCACTTAAGTATACTTTGTTTTGATTGTAGCTTGCAACATACGTCGGTTCGTGGGCTTCGCTTGTGTTTATCTGGTACGACATATTCATAGTAATGTTCACGTCATTCTGCTCGTTCTCAGGGTACACTACCCGAATATACATGCCGAAATATATAGGAAGGCACAGTACTGGGCACACCGCGTATACTAAAGCTATAGCTACATTTGTGTTCCTCTTGTTACAGAAAGTCTTATTCTTCAGCGGAAATTTTATGGCAATATATCTCAACACAGCCATTGTTACCGTGAGCCAGATGGAAATTGTGTGAAAAATCTGACAGAATAAGAAGTAAAAGTGTTTGAAAAACGCCCAAGCATAGCTACGCCAGCTATTTAAATTTATTAATAGCAAATATGGAATGTTAATGAACATGACTAGGAGATCAGCGACGGCTAGGGCGGTGAGTATGGAGTTGGTTGAAGACGTCATGTCCTTGCTGCTGAGCACGGCGATGTTGACAGAGTTGGCTGCGCAACCAAACAAGCAAATGATCAACTCGATGTAGCCATTCACTTTCACATACACGGCATACAGCCTCTCAAAGTCCTCCCCTTCTAGTACACAATATGATCCACTAGAGTTTCCATTACCACCAGACATTTTTCTGTTTTTAGCTTACCACAAACAACTTCTTGTTTGTTTAATGCATTTTGTCTTCAAAGGACATCTAAAAAAAAATAACTAATTGTAATTATATAATATTTAAACAGTTCTTGATTCAGAAAATGTATGATTTACCAAAACTCTGAGTTTTAATGTTAAATAAAATTAAATATACATTTAGTGACTCATTAATATTTAAATCTCATTTGTAATTTAGGAGCTTCATGTCTACATAATTGCATATTTTTACGTTTAATTTATTTAAGGTTTAAGGCCTCTTCCACCAACTACAAGTAAAGCGTTGATTAGTTACTTTTAGAAATAATTTTATGTTTTATTAAATTATGCAGTCGGTTCACTGCATCCTTCGATAGGCGAATTTTTTATTATTTTCTTTTTAATGTTTGGGACTTTTATCGTACAAACAAAGGTATATCATCTTCTTCATTCCCGGTGACCGGTGAATTTAAATGGCGGTTAGCCTACTTGACACTTTACTCAAAGACGGTGAAAGAGGCCCTTAATGATTTAAAGGGAAAAGGAAAGAATAGAAGAACGCGCCGATTTTATCTTATTCTTATTTCATATATCTGGGATGTATAGAAAGGGTTAGGTTAGGAGAGGTCTATGCCGCAGAGGCGATTACTACTAATATTAATTACCTTATTACACATACATATGCTTGGGACCCTGTCAAAGGGACCGAAGCTTTATATTATATAATGTGTAAATACATATAACTTAGAATTAGATTTTATTTTAAAAAAGATTGATAAACATTATTGATTGTTATTTAGTAAATATTAATAAACTTTGTGTATACATACATAATCATTTCTACCTGTAATCATAAAAATACATAATATAAACCTATTATTAATTATATAAATTATTAAAACCTACATGAATCTTGTGTAAAGTTTGAATTGTAGTAGAAAATGAAGGCTAATTTAATTTTTTACAATTTGGATGTTTGTTTAAGTTTTTACTCTTGTTTTAAATTTGATAATTAAAAAGTAAAAATATAATTTAGAAAAATTCATGAATAATTAATATCACAAATCGTGTTGATACACCAAAATGGTCGCTACTCGGAGTATTATTTTTAAATGCGAACTACGATTTTTTTGTGTTCACTAATAATTCAAAAGAATATGAATTGACTTATATACATTACATTTTTATAGATTTTCAATAATATCTTTAAATTTTATTTGAATATATTGCAAAGAGTATTAGCAGTATAATATGATAATAATTTTTTTTTAAAAAAACTTCTAACTTTCTTCTAAAAGAACTGATAACTTTTAGAAAGATAATAATATTCTTTCTAAAAGTGTGGAGCAAAATTAATAAGTTAAAAATAAGACTACAAAAATGAATATTCTACTTACAGAGTCACAAATGATACCGATTTAGAAACATTTTATTTAACACCTACTTAGATTTTATCACGACCACAATAAAATAAAATTTTATTAAAGTTCATTTTTACATTTCTTTATAAATAAATTCCTCTTTAAATGTAGTCACAAAGTGCTTTGCTAGTCACAAAGATGAAATTCCGGCCATGAGATAATTCATAAGAGACGGAAAACTAGTTCTTTTTGGGAAATATTTACGCTATATTGAACGAACAGAGAGTTGGTACAAGCGTGCAACGCGTCCGACAAACGTTTTGTGGCTGATTATATTAATTCTATCTTGAATAAAAACTTGAATGACTGTCAGACAGCTTGCAGCTAATACAACTAACATAGTTTCGGGGCAATAGTTTGACATCCCCCCGAAACTTTAACATCGGCTTTTCAAAAGCTCTATTCAGACTACTAGACCATTACTATTACTATTAATATTATTGCATTTGGCTCAAAATACAGCAGATATTTTTTTTTTGCAATTTCCATACATAAATAAACTTTTCTCGTTCATCGCTGTTTTCATTAGTGAAAATCGTATAAAAATCCGCCGGGTAGTTTAGAAGAAGCTAAATCGTGCGAATACTGTGCTCGAACCCAGGGTTGCAATGCATCTTCAACGCAATCGCAAATTCGCTAATTCATATACAAAAGTACGCCATATCATATGTTAATATACATACTCCTAAAAGAACTACGATAATCAAGATTGGCAGTACTATATGAAGACAAGACCTAATTGAAAATTAAAATGTTAGTTTGTCAAAATGTGTTAATCTCCAATAGTATCCTAACGAATTGGTTTCAAATTTTGAAACAGCATTGTATTTGCACATGCGTTTGCCTTGCAACCGTATCTATTACACAAAAACTAGTTTTCGCTCGTGACTTTGTCCGAGGCCCTTGAAAACAGTACTTTTACCTAGATGAAGGGTACTCTATGCCCCATTGCTGTACCCTTGATAAAGAAATCATGAAATTTTGCATATACGTTGTTAGGAATACAGAAAAGTATATAGGTACCATTAAAAAGTATTGTTACGGGGGATACTCTAAAAATATAAAAATAAAATATTTGGTCAAAAAATTACCAAAGAGGTATTGAAATAAAAAATATTTTGTTTAAAACGTGAGTAACAAATAAGTTATTAATTAAATAATGTCCTATACCCATACTAGCATTAATAGTGGCGTACAAATATTGTTTATTGCCTAAAATTAACAACTAATATTTTTCCTCAAATACTAATATCTTATAGTATCTATATTAAACTAAAATATTTTAAAATATCTATCTTAAACTAAAGAAGGCTAGTTGTAAGATAACACTGCTGGCGGTTGCTAGAACGGAACTCAAAAGTCGATTTTCAAACCGGTATAATGTTTTTTTTTTTAACATTAAATTCAAACAGTTAAATTTTTTATAAGTTTTTATTTTTAATCAAGCATTCTCGTTAAAAAAACAGCTTTAGCTTCTTAGCTTTTTGAATAGACTACATATACCTGTATAATGTCGTTTTTTTTAAATTGAACTCGTTCATATAGGTTTTAAACAGGTTTTTGTTTACATCGGGTCAATGATGTAACCATCCTATTATCAACCTTTAACTGTTTAGTGTGCAAATTTTAAATTGTTTTTTGTGTAAAATATGCGGATATTTTGGACAGTAAATTTTCGATTTTTTTGCCACTTAGAAAATATTGGAGCGATTGCAATAAATGCAAATCCGATGGGGCAATATTGGGCGAGCATGGAGGGTGGGGCGAGACCTTCCACCTATTTCATTAACTTTTTCCAAGGTTTATTTTGCACAGTGCGGTCTTGCATTATCGTGTTGCAGAATAACGATTTTTCAATTGACAATCGCTGGCCACTTTTCAATTAAAGTTTGATTCACTCGATTCAATTGTTCACAGTTTCAAGCACTTTAAAATGCACTACCTCGCGAATACTGAACCAAGCACCACTAAAGCGCCTTTATGGATTTTTTTATAAGAGGAATCCATCATGGATACCCACCGGCCTGGCGACAGACCGGTGGGTTATGTCGGACTCCTACTCCGAGGTAGTACATGATGAAAGACCTTCCAAATAAACCTCTTGGCGTCCTCCTCGTTCGCTGTTGGCGAAGATGCGAGGTCGCAAGAACACTCTTGCGCAACTCCACCGTGGAATGTAACAACGGCAAACGTAGAATATAACCTGGCTTAGATGAAGGGTACTCTATGCCCCATTGCTGTACCCTTGATAAAGAAATCATGAAATTTTGCATATACGTTGTTAGGAATACAGAAAAGTATATAGGTACCATTAAAAAGTATTGTTACGGGGGATACTCTAAAAATATAAAAATAAAATATTTGGTCAAAAAATTACCAAAGAGGTATTGAAATAAAAAATATTTTGTTTAAAACGTGAGTAACAAATAAGTTATTAATTAAATAATGTCCTATACCCATACTAGCATTAATAGTGGCGTACAAATATTGTTTATTGCCTAAAATTAACAACTAATATTTTTCCTCAAATACTAATATCTTATAGTATCTATATTAAACTAAAATATTTTAAAATATCTATCTTAAACTAAAGAAGGCTAGTTGTAAGATAACACTGCTGGCGGTTGCTAGAACGGAACTCAAAAGTCGATTTTCAAACCGGTATAATGTTTTTTTTTTTAACATTAAATTCAAACAGTTAAATTTTTTATAAGTTTTTATTTTTAATCAAGCATTCTCGTTAAAAAAACAGCTTTAGCTTCTTAGCTTTTTGAATAGACTACATATACCTGTATAATGTCGTTTTTTTTAAATTGAACTCGTTCATATAGGTTTTAAACAGGTTTTTGTTTACATCGGGTCAATGATGTAACCATCCTATTATCAACCTTTAACTGTTTAGTGTGCAAATTTTAAATTGTTTTTTGTGTAAAATATGCGGATATTTTGGACAGTAAATTTTCGATTTTTTTGCCACTTAGAAAATATTGGAGCGATTGCAATAAATGCAAATCCGATGGGGCAATATTGGGCGAGCATGGAGGGTGGGGCGAGACCTTCCACCTATTTCATTAACTTTTTCCAAGGTTTATTTTGCACAGTGCGGTCTTGCATTATCGTGTTGCAGAATAACGATTTTTCAATTGACAATCGCTGGCCACTTTTCAATTAAAGTTTGATTCACTCGATTCAATTGTTCACAGTTTCAAGCACTTTAAAATGCACTACCTCGCGAATACTGAACCAAGCACCACTAAAGCGCCTTTATGGATTTTTTTATAAGAGGAATCCATCATGGATACCCACCGGCCTGGCGACAGACCGGTGGGTTATGTCGGACTCCTACTCCGAGGTAGTACATGATGAAAGACCTTCCAAATAAACCTCTTGGCGTCCTCCTCGTTCGCTGTTGGCGAAGATGCGAGGTCGCAAGAACACTCTTGCGCAACTCCACCGTGGAATGTAACAACGGCAAACGTAGAATATAACCTGGCTTAGATGTACTTCGTCGCGATCTAGGCCGCTTCTTCGGACAGATTATGCGGGATTTAAACACCTGCTATGCTTACATTCCCAATCTGGTGCCAATATTGGATGGTCGAGCAAGTTTGGGTAAAAAAGTTTCACAGCTCCTGATGATGAGACATTTGTACAAATGTTTCATTTTGAATGAAACATCTACTGTCAAAAAATTTAAAATATTTGCAAACAATAAAAGTGTTTTAAATTACCTTTTTTTCGACTACGTCTGTGCTGTTGAGGTAATGAATTTTAATACTGGCTGATTGTAAAAATAAACTAGAGTTTAAATTATGAAAAGATAGAGATAGAATTTGCTTGACATATAGAGAAAATTTATGAGTCGCTTTTAAGACATCGTTTTAGAAAGTCAAGTTTAAAGATGGTTTTATTATGAAAATGTTTATTATGTTATAATGGTTTGGAAATGATATTAAGTTGTAAATTGGATTCAAAAATATAAATGATGTGCACATAGAAATTAGAGATTTCATTTAACAACGCTCTGCTAAAATTGAATAAGAATAAGACGGAGAAACGATACTACTAATATGTGCTATAATATTATAGTTACGTCTTTGCTAGACTTAGACTTAGACTCAAATTAACTATGCCAAAACTGTTATTTTTTAAAAAGTTTATTTCGGGCAAATTTTTACACTTCTGACGTGCAGTCAGTATATTACATGACAGATATATTATTTCGATGGTGACAGTAGCCACCTACAATCAATTGGACCGTCAGCTTGCCTGACGACCTTTACATAAAAATAAAGAAAACACATTATTACATTTAATTTCATACAAAACATAGCACTTTTCACAGAAATCATGTTATATCTACTTTACCACTTTTAAAAGCAGAACACGTAAAATACATAAAATATATTATGTATTCATTTATATTTTATATTTTAATCCGTGTCAGTTACTTATAATGAAACGTATAATTGTTCAATAGCGGTGGGTACTTAATTACCTACTGAATTGGAGTGTAAAATTGTTGACATCGCATTGAATCCCACGAGATTACCTTTGAAAATATTTCTTGATAGGAAAGGTAGTCTCAGACCAAATAAGAACTATAGATAGAATTTTGGGGACAACATAGTGAAGCCAGTTTTATAATTAAGTTTTGAGGACCTAACGTAATCCCACCAGACGGTATGAAGAAACGCGATGAATGATTAGTTTGTAACATTTTTTAAGTAATAAAAATACTTCAAACTATAATTCAAGTTAATAATGATTGTAAACAACAATTACTCAATTATGTTAGGCACTACAAGTGATCTTGATTTCTTTAATATTTTCCTAGATTTCACAAATTATACATGACGTTGGGTTATAGGTCCACAGATACATAATGAAAATATTTATTGCTAACAGTAAGAAGAGATTTGTGAGCGGCTTTAATCTTATTCTCGGGTGACTTGAATTGTTACCATATTTTCAATAACGTCTCCCGACAGCGATGATAAATGTTGACGGGGATCCTTCAGGTGACTTAACGAGGTTACGTGTTATTCACGCTTACACCGGTACCGACTGGTGGGAGCGAAAGTAAAAAATATGTTTATTTTTAACAGTATATAAATGGAATGCCGCCCCCATAAACATAACTATAACATAAGTACAAGTAGCGGAATAAAAACTGTAATAGATTATAGAATAGCAATAAATAATACAGAAGTAAGAAATAATTATGAATTGATAAATAAAGGGCACAAGGGGGTGGTGTAACCCCCCGGGGGAAACAAAATAATAAATAAATAAAATAATAATTTTTAATTAATAAAATTTAGTAGGTATTGCAAATGTAGAATATTGTAAATATCGCATAACAGATAATTATTATAACGTATGACAGATATCGTATAACAATTATATTGGTACTGCATCACACTGAATGGATACGTATAGCGGTGCCGAGTTGATATCGAATTTAGACAAAAAGGAGATACAAGATACAAAGTCCATTGGCAGTAGGAAAGATTAATGATCACGTATTATGAAACGGAGTGTCCCTATGAAATATTGTATTGTATGAAGCTATTGTAAAAAACATATTGATCCAACTCACTTACACAATTGTATTATTGAAACAGAGGTGTGTCTGTATTAGACTTTGATTAACGTCTCCGGAAACACGTTACCTATAGGCTTTTTTTTATTACACTTAGACTAGCTGCTGACGCAACTTCGGCTGCGTTGAAAAATAAAATATATGAGTAGGTAATATGACGCCTGACATCTTTATCACTTTGACGACGGTGGCCACGTGCCGCGCCGGCCACGGCGACAGTGACGCCCAATATATACCTAATATTATAAAAAGAAAAGATTTGTATTTTTGTATTTTTGTTTGTAATGAAAAAACTCAAAAACTCCTAGACCGATTTAAAAAAAAAATCTGTAGAAAGCTACATTATCAACCAGTAACATAGGCCATATTCTATAAAGTAACGCCGACGAAGTTGCGTGCAATAACTAGTTTCATATAATAATATCCAAATTTCCGATTTTTCCCGTAAATTTTCTTTATACAAACTTCTTTAATGCAAACTTTGTCCTGACAATTACGAACACAACAAAAAAACCGTCGCACACGTAGAAATTGATTTTTATTACATTAAATTTAGAGACAAATCTGTGTAAACGTTTAAATATTTCGCTGACTGACTACGGAATATAAAATTTCTATTTGGTTATTTGAATTTACCTTTGATTCATTTTATTATTTGTAATATAGGAATAATAATAAGTAATAATAAGTATGGAGTAATAAGAAATAAGTATTCTTTTTTACCCTTCGTGAGAAAAAAAGGGGTAATAAGTATGCCAAAAGAAAAGTTACATTCAATGAGTTCCGAGTACAAAATATGTAGCGTTTAATATACCCTTGAAGAGCGAGGTTTTTGAGTTGAGGCAGAGAAGAACGCGTCCCATATATCACATAATAAAGACACATTGTACGCCTTTACAGCCATATGCTCCCTCAAGCAACTTCTGAAATGATATGTAGGTACTGGCATCAATTTGTTCATCTATGTCAGAAATTAGTTCTATGAAACTTAAATTTATTTTTAACTTGAAAGGAAATCATAATGGCTAACTTATTTAGGTAAACCTACACATAAAATAGTTTAGTTTTCCTAATTATGTTCGCTTCGTGAAATACTAAAGTAAAATATCTAGAAATATTTACCATAAAATAGACAATAATTTTTACACAAATACGTACAGTCTGCTAGAAATGTTGGATTTCCCTAGTGGCATAAGTTCATTAGGGTCTACCCAAAATAAAATATTTCGTGTCCCTTAAGTCATTATGGTTATTACGTGGAACAGTTCAACTGATTTTAAATTATTGTTGATAGTAACCAAATAAAATTGAATTCATTATCAAAAGGAAAAGTGTGTTGAGGTATTGAATTTAATACTGGCTGGTTTTATTTTAAATAAAATAGTTTAAATTGAGAAAAAATGAATTCAAGAATTTTCATGATATAATGAAAAATTTTCAGTCAGATTTTAGTGAGATATGTTTGAAGTAACTACAATAAAATGTTTATTTAGTTCTAAAATGTTATTAAGTTATTTTTATTGAATAAAAATATTAATGATGTGCACATAGAGAATCGAAATTTCATTTAATCACCATATTCAAGATGAATTTATTGAAGTAAAGAAAAGATGGATTAGAGGCCAACAACAACAAAGTGAACTGTATCCTAGAGGAATTTTTCAAATATTTTAAAGCAGAAGAATTTGCGCTATTGAAAATTAACATAATATTTCCTTTGAGTGCACATTCACATATGAAATTTATTCACAGTTTCAGACCGTCTAGACACATTTTGGCTCGATCTAGATGATCCCATCATAATGCATTATATCTCGTGAGTAGATACGTGCAGAAATTTGATACCAGATTACTAATTATCATATAAATAATGTTAAATAGTGAAAACAGCGTCAACCACATGAAATGCTAACGCCCTGCAATCTCCAACCGGAATGTGGCAATTAGGGTTATATGAAACACTTCAGAGAGGTAATAATTAGTAATGTCCCTATTAAGTATTAATATAATATTAACGTAAAGACAGGTTTTCATAATGGGGTCTATGGTACACAATAACAGTAACGTGGTTTTTTTTTAAATAATCCCGCCGGGAGGTCATTTACATTCTGAAATCAGCTTAATAGGAATTTTAAATTTCATCGGCAGACGGAAGTCCATTATAGAGGTACATAGTGTAAAACTCATTTCTTATTCATAATCCTTTACAAAGGATTGTCGATACAAAGGATTTTTTAATAATGTTTAGTAAAGTTTTCAAATATAATGCATTCGATTTATCCCTGTATACTATGTAGCAGGCCAGGCCTGTTCTCATCGTGAGGAGAAATGAATGAGCTATACCACCATCTATCTCTATACATACCCACTATATTTATTGGACTTCTAGGATACTCAATTTGATGTTGTTTTCTTTTAACTTTACAGTTTCAACGCACTGGTACTATCGCTGCTATCAGTTTGGTTATTGCGCAAAATTACAATTCAGGAAATAACTAACATAAAGTTTTCAATAGAGTACCTGTAAAAAAAATGTAATTTTGTTGATACTTTGACGTTCATTGCAGTAAAATTTTTTAGAGATCCAAAAGTCTAAATAAAAAATGGAAACGTGACCGAGAGACGGGATAGTTTATGATCCGGAAACTGAAAAAGTTAAATATTACGGATTCTTTTATTTTGCACCCGTCGATTATACCTATGTATGTAGTATTTAGATAGGTAAGTACCTAGCTATGTTTGCTCTCGTAGTCAGCTTGGCCATCGTGTGCTCGCCGACGCGGCGTTCCCAAGGGTGATCGCCGCCGATACGGATATTGAAGTGTATATTTCACGTGTTAGGACTCCAATAGAGACTCGCTCTGATCGAATGTAATAGGAATTGCCTACGCAAGGTATACATTAGATTGCCTCCAGAAATACGACATACAGGAAACACTTTTTCAGATCTAATCTCATTCCCTTGATCAGCTTGATTTATGTGACGTATATAAAACTTTTGTAATTAGTTTTTTCACAGGAGAAGTTTAGAAAGACCTTTTACTATTTAGAATTAGACTTTTCAGTATTCATCTAATGGTGTTCGAAAAAATATTTTCAGATGTATTTTTTAATTTAGTTGAAAATACTTGAAACAACATAATAAAATCCTAAACCAACCGTATTTAGTGTTGATTTCATTCTAATCAGTTTACAAACAAAAAAGTTAAGCGCTAATCTAGAAAACAGATGTAACATAATATAACAGACTAAAATTTTAAAAATAATTTTTTTGACCTCGGTAACATAAATACGTGTACAAAATATTTTTTTAAAAAATATTTAATATACACACAGCTTCGTTTACGATTTTATTATATGACTGTATCCTAATATCCTTAATTATTATAAGAAAAATGTATTTTAATAAAAAAATTGGGACAGCGGAGGCAATAAACCACCAATTTCTATTTCCGAAAATATGCCTATTGTTCAAACAAAACAAAAGAAAACGAAGTAAACAGTATTTAATTCTTTTGAAAGCAATTTATAAAATGGAAATTTATTAATGCCATCGAAGTTTCGAGAACCTTAAGTTTTAAAAAGGGGCTTTGATATTTTTAATAAAAGGAATAATTTCAAAGAATTTCAAGTGTTCATTTTTTTCAATATAGGTACTCGTACGTAGTAAAATTTATTAAAGTACTACTGAAGATTGAATAAATTCAATACTGACACAGTCACAAGAAAATTACACTAATAATAAAAAATAATTACGACAAATAACTAAATTAACTATTTCACTTTAACACAACTTTTTTTCCCTTAACTTTTATTTATTCTTTCATAAATTTAAAAGTTGCCTGTCACGATGAATTTAATTCGTGAAAATTTTCATACTTTGCACTTTTACAATAAATAAGGTTTAATTTAGGCTTAAATAAGGTATAAATAATAAATAAGGCTTCAAAATGCTTTTGAGCAAGAATTTCGTGTTGGTCGCCAGTTCATATCTGTCAACAATCAGAACATCAACAGCGTGTGACCCACCATTAGCTTCGAGGATCTTACGATGTTCCAATACTTCATCATTAAGGGCAATTTCAATAGCTGCCATCTCAAGTATGATTTACAAACTTATTTTTCGACCACATATATTTTTTTTAATAAAAACGGATCCGTCCCCGTCTCTGTGTAAAGTAGATCCAGGTATAGTTTAAGAATACCTGATACTAACTACGTCAAGTATTTTTCTGATGCTTTTATAAGGCCTATGAAGATACGTTTCTATACCGTAATGTCATCACTAGTTCTTATGAAAAAAAAAACTAGTCTCATATGACGTGTAATTCCGACATCTGACCTTGGTAATAAGTTGTGATATAAAAAAAGACTAAAAAAATATTTTTTTTTTCAAAAGTGATTTTTGTTAACTGCTTATTCTATAATTTTCGGCAAGTTTGATCGATTCTAGCTTTAATTGGTGGTGGCATCTATTAGCCTTAAATAAAATTATTACGTGACTATGCAATTGTGACACTATTGGCTCTGTGCACGACTTTAGCGCCACCTAGCGTCCGCAACTTTGTTGGTTTTCACGTTTTGAAATTTAATCGCGACATTGTGACCAAATATTATTATAATCCAAAATTATCTATTAATTTATTTCTAAAATATTATTATTATATAATTTATACCTTGATTTGGGTGGAGGAAAGGGTTGTGAAATTATTTTTGGTCATTCAAATCAAATGAGGTAAGTAAAATTTATTAAAAAAGTGTGTTTTATTTTGAATATGTCAGGATTTGTTTACTTCATTTTTAGTTGTAGTTTTACTGTAAAACAAGAAGATAAAGTTACTTTAATGGTTTCATTCAATAATAATAAACATATATAATCGTTCCTGTATCGCTAGTGATAAATTAAATATCGTTTTCAGATCGAAATGAGAATTATTTTAAGGACCGGGTTTGTATTATTACTTCTTCATCGACTGAATTCACTTTAAGACGGTGACGTCCGTGTGTTCCGGCATCCTGTTACTACCACGAAACTGAGAGAAAAGATGTTACACATTAAAAAAGGAAAAAAAAAATCATACTAAAAAAAACTTAAATTAACTAATTTTCACGGGATTCAGATACACCTGACTGATAGACACCAAAGGACAACTTAATTAACTGGCCCTTGTTAACCTTAGCGCCCCTCAATCGTCTCATTTCGACTATCGACTACTCCGGTAATATCCAGCGTTAACAACACACAGAAACAATACCAAAACTTTAATTAACTTGTTAATTTAATACTCTTGTTTCTCAGTCGTTAGCTTCGTTTGTAATTGCGGAATAGGCACTTTAGTTACATTTTAAGTTCCTATTTATGTTTTCTGGTTAAAACTGTTTACATTTAGTTCTACTAGTTATTACTAAGTAGTGTTGCCGCGGGTAATATTTCTTGCCCGTAGTACTACTAACCTGTCACAGCGGGAGGCTTATAATTATTTAAAATAACAGAAATGTTCAAACGCATTCTGGGCATTTTAATGATAAAGAAATATTTAATATTAAAAATACAATTAGGGTAGTTATTATATTTTGGGAAAAACAAATGAGGGTCCCAGCTATAGTTTATTTTTGGAGTCGATTTTCATATATAAGCACGGGGTATGAAAATTTATGGGAATAAAATCAAATGACACATGTCACACGTTACGCGTTACAGGCTACAATATGCTTCAATACATATTAATATAATATAATCTGTACTAATCCGTACTAATATTATAAATGCGAAAGTATGTTTGGATGTATGGATGTATGGATGTTTGTAACTCTTTCACGCAAAAACTATTGAATCGATCACCATGAAATTTTGCATGCACGTTGTCTGGGACACCAGAAAGGACACAGGGTACCTTTCATCCAGAATAAAAGGATTATTCCCGAGGGATAAAAAAAATAAACAAACTAACGCCTGGCAAAAGTGTTATAGCAACACGAGGTCAAGCGTTATATTGCTTTTTTTTAAATTTTCAACGCGGACGAAGTCGCGAGCACCAGCTAGTGTAAATATAAATCAAAATCAAAGCTTTCTGTATACATTTTTCTGATTTTATCTTTGATCAATTGATAAACGTTGAATGATAAGATTCACACTTTGCTTTTGTTTAGCATACCTAGATATTTTTATATAGCTACGAGTACTTTCCGATAAGCTTTTGCGGAAGCGAGATTTGACATTTATGAATTATTCATGCTTAAAATAACTTTGGGGACAATCACTGGATAATTATATTGATTTTCCTTATTTATTAACAGTAGAAAATACAATTCAGTAGACTCGCTAGTTTTATATTATTACTTATAAATTATGTATGCAGTTAAAATTAGGTCTTGGTGGCTGGTACCCAAAATTCTGGGTGCAAACCTCTTTGAATTGCTATGTCTTTGAGGCCTGTCAGTGCCAGTTTTGTTTATCAAGCGCTTCGAGATATCTTTGATAAGGCCAAGCGCGTTGGGAACCGCTTCTTAAAACCTTGGTGAACATAAGGGTAAGAAGAATCACTTATGTTTTTATATTTATTTATGTTTCATAATTAATACAATTAAATTAATTTTACTCCGCCAGATTTATTCACAAAGCATACGTTACTTGTTACAAAACAGATTTATAATATTTGTTTTACATGCGGCGTAGAGGTTGAAAGTGACTTATTTACGTTCTACGCCGTTCCCTACGCCCGTAGAATATGCGTGGGGTTTCTGTCAAAAGGCGCCTACGCACAGCCATTGGAAATTAATATGGAATGTTTAGTGAAATGTTAAGTTGTATAATAATCAGTTAAGTAGTTGTTCGATGAAAATTTGTACTGTAACGAAGCTTTACTACACCAGAAAATAGTTTAATAACTATTAATATAGTTTCAGTAATTAGGTGTTGGGAGGTTTCGTGATTGAGAATAGTCAGAAATTAATTAATTCTTGTAAAAGTATTAATACCTACAACAAGTTAATTATGAGGGAAGCCTAAGCCTAGCAGTGGACTTCCTACGGCTGAGATGATGATGATAATTTAGCTTCACAGTGGAATCTTACTATTTTTCACTGCTAACTAATGCCTTTTCTTCTGCTAATGTTTGCCATTATTGATTGTTACTGCTAATTATAATTGCCTATTACTCATGAAGGTGTTATTTTAATCTCTCATGATTTTAATATAAGAACACTTAACTTTAAGATTTTAACACAAGATAAGAATTTTTAATTATAAATTAAGAATGCCATTTTTTCCTTACGATGTTTTTTAGTTTAGCTCTTAGAGCTATAATAATTTCCATTGAATATTGTTTTAACTGTACCTCAGTTCTATATTGTTCTTTAGATGGCTCTTATATATTATGATTTGTTATATAACAATAAATGTAGGAGTTTGTGTATAAATATTGTACGTTTTTTTTGTCACCTTTAAAATAAATATAGGAATTACTTTGCAGTTTAGGAATTTTGGAATTCCGAGTGCCAATAAGTAGAAGAGCCTTTCCAGAAAATAGTCTCTATTTTGAACATCAAAAGAAGATAGCGTGCGCTAGTAAAGATTTCCTCGTTATCTAAAAATATAAAATTATTTGAAATGTGTCCACACAGTCTCCTCAGATAAGTTAAGGCCTCACATAACGAAGACGTAAATACTAAGTAATACATGCAAAATAATGCGACTGAAGAGGCCCCGGGAAGCCACATATCTTGATTAAGGATTCAACCCGAAACCCTAACTTACTACTTTGTGGTAAAGTGGCCGACGTATAAACTGGAAATCACGAGTTGATGAGAGGGCCGTAGCTGGCAAGTCGTCCGAGAACACTATGTAGTAGTTTACGTAACTTGTTAAGTCGGTGGGAAGTTTGATACGCTGCGGAGGCGGTTAGCGCCCAAAGCGTGAAGATAATAAGGCCATATGTAATATATTACCATAGAAACGAGTATGTTACCTTCAAAGTAATTAGACATTTGAAATCAGGCCTGGCGACCGATGGCGGTGTTTTATTTAGTTTAGCATTTGCCCACCACTTCGTCTGCCTGCGCCAATTTTATTTATGCTTGTTACCTTGTTTAGCTTATTACCGAGACGCTTGTTTACCTGAACTGAATCTGTAACTCAATAATGTTTTCAAGGATGATGACTAAATAATTATGTTTGGCTCTTGTTCAGGAAAAAATGTATTTTATTTTATTTGTACTAAAATTACAGGTATTCTTGTTTTATTTAAAACTGTTATAAACAGCAATGCTACTTAAGTTGCTAATACAAAAAAATAATTTATAATTTGTAGTCACAGTACTTAATAATATTGTAAAGACTGTCAAATTTCAATTTTATTTTAAAATATAACTTCCAAAAAGGATCCAATTTTTTTAATTATTTTTCCATAGGTAATTGTCCACTCCCTGGTACTGCTTATGGTTGAATTTTTGGATACCTATAATATGGGAGATGAGCATGGGAGACATCACTTGTAGCGACACTGCGTTTGAGCGAAGTACTAAAGTCGCACGATTTAGCGATTCCACTGCTAAAGTTATGCCAAGAAATAATCCCAGTTATTCATACGCAAGATTTTACGATTGATATTTTTATTTTATGAGTATTGGAAGAGCAATGCAGCTTCTTCAGAATATATGGTTCAGTGCGGCAATATATGTGCACATCTGGTATTCGAAAATTACGTACGAAATGCATAGAGCCTTGAGAAGCCATTGACTGTATAACGAAATCAATTGTAATTCAAAATAACTACGAGTATGTTGACCGAACTACTGACACAAGAGGCGGCTCAACAGTCCGAGTGATGTGTATTAACCGGACTACTGAGACTGAAAAGTCTGATTAGTTCGGTCAACCGGACTACTGATACCAGGTGGAACCTACCTGTTAGGTATCCCTATTACGTAGACAAGTGTAATCTATGTACATATAATAAAATCGTAAATCGTAAAATTAAAAATTAAAAAAAAACAAACGCTTTTTTAAAAAAACAATATACTACATTGTACTTAGATTAGCGAAAAAAAAAATAGTTTGTAGAATTTTTGTCTGTTTGTTTGTCTGTGTGTTTGTGCACGCTAATTTCAGGAACGGCTTAACCGTTTTGAATGCGGTTTTCACTGATGTATTAAACTATAGGATAGTTTTTATCCTGAAAAAAAAAAATGTTAGGTTCCTGTGGGATTTAAAAAAACGAAGTTGCGGGCACCAGCTAGTACTCAAAATATAATAAACAATTTGTATGTGAATTTTGAGCCAAGTGTAGAGTCTAGTCATTCACTGAATAGAGCTTTTGAAAAGCTAATTCTGAAAGTTTCAGGGCTGCTATAGTGCTTAGTTGTATTGGCTGCAAGCCGTCTGACAGTGTGCGCCGCCCAAACGGCCTAGCTGTATTCAAGCCACTCCTCACTCAATGAACTGAACAGTCACAAGAAATTCGTCGGACACGTAGCACGCTTTATACAACCTCTCTCTTCGTTCAACATCGCGTAAATGGTTCGCAACAAGAAACTGGTTTTCCCTTCATTATGAATTTATCTCATGCCCCGAACTTCGTCTTTGTGACTTTGTTTACATTTAAATAGGGATTTCTTTACAAAGAAACAAGGATATGAACTTTTAGTAAAATGAGATTATATTGTGATCGTGATAAAATTTAAATTAGTGTGAAATGAAATGTTTAGAAAAAAAAATCTGCATAATTTGTGAGTCAGTAAGTATAATATGCATTTTTGTAGTGTATTATTTTCCTAATTCTTAATTTTGTTCCACACTTTTAGAAATCTATATATTCTTATAAACATATAAAAATTTCGGGTCAAATTGTTTGTCGCCGATGAAGTCCTAAACTACTGAAACGATTTTGATAAAACTTCGTAACTATGCATAATTTGGTCCAACTTAAAAGATAGGCTAGTCTATATATATAAAATTTTCGTGTCTGTGTTTGTAACCAAACTCCTCTGAAACGGCTTGAACGATTTTTATCAAATTTTTTGTGTATATTCGATAGGTCTGAGAATAATAGGTCGTAAACTATTTTTTATACCCTTAAGTGATAAGGGCCACCCTTAAAATTTTATTTTATAATTTAATAATTTCTTTCTTATTAGCATAATATACAGACAATAATAATACTTCTGCATGATTCAGCTTTTGTACTTAAAACTCGATATAATTTCCAATATAATTCAAAAATATTGTTAAAAACTAATATCTATTACATGAGATAGTCAAATAAAAAAATTTGTTCCGTCCTAATTAGGCTGTTTCGGATTTTGATATGATTTGCGTATATTCAAGGACACAATGCTTATATATGTAGTTTTATTGATTTTTTTTTTTAAATATTAGTGAGAGCGAAATATTAAAATGAAAATAAATTAAATAATAAAACACAAAAAAAACAGTTCGCATATAAAATTAAGAGACTGTTTAGGTGTATCAACACCATTTTTCATTATATTAATTTTTATTAATGCATTTTTGTAACAATATAATGGTACTCTAAACAAAATATGTTTCTTTCTTTCTTTTTAAAAAAATAACATCTTTTAAAAGCAATGTGATGCTAAAATGTAAATGAATGAAAACTTAATGAAAGATCCAAATTCTAGGAAATTTTAAATTTGAAAAAGGACACACAATTATCTCCCAATTAACCAAATATCCTGTTTTCCTTAATTTTTTTATTTAAAATTTTTTATTTTATTTAAAATAGCCGAATGGGCTGCTGTCGAGTTTTGGAGCTTAGCATCATTATTTTTGTTCATATAGATTTTAATACAATTAAGTTTAAATTGTTTTCTTAGCACTGTTTGATTTTAATCAGTTCTCTGTAAAACGCGTACTCATTTCCAACTAAATGGAAATTAATTAAAACTTCTCTTCTAACATAAAATTTGCTCCAAAAAGACACACAGCCAATATTGAAGCGTGTCCCAGCTATTAGAATTTCTCATTTCGAGCACTAAAATAGACAGCACTGGCTTTATTAATTGATTGCTATTGGTTTTCTTGGGAGCCAGTGTAATAGAGTTAAATTTTGAAATTTAATTTGAATATAGGTTTTTGTGAGACATAATAAAAATTTTATATTTAGGGGAAAAAATCATATCGTACACACGATAGAAGTGAAAACAAAACGTGACTAATGCCGACTACGAGTATAAACGATTCAGCGTCAGCGAACCCGAGCGTGACGGTTCACTTATGTTCACTTCAAAAATAGTTTGGTACAAAAAGGTCTCGAGAAGACTAATTTTTTGCACCAGACCAAATTTCGAAATTTGACAGTTATGGTCTATTCGTTAGACCATGAGTAACGGTAACAGGTAGACTCAACGAGGTAGACTCACAGTGGAGAATCTATTGACACTACCTATTCCCCCCTTCTTCCCTATAAAAGGCCAAAAACCCATTATAAGAACGCAGTCTTACGCGTAAGCACTTAGGACTACGCCCCCTAGGCTACTCGTAGTCCGCGGCATCGAGCAACCTACTAGTAAAGAAGCTTAGTACTAGCACTTCAAAAATAATTCAATGGTTCAAAGTGAAAGCAATAGCTGTATGTATTTGTAGTATTTTGGCCTTTAAGGGCTTGTTATAACCTACAGTTAGCTACTTACGCTTGCTTACTTCGTTATCTTCGACGATTGAGTCTTCCCATTAGAGTGATCCATTATCATTTCTATTCTACACAGAAAATCAAAAAGAATCAGTTGTGTAGACCCTATCCTGTATTCGAATCAGGGCTGCCGTATCACAAACGGAGCATTCAATTCAATAGTTGAATTAGTCTTTATTGCATAGTGACGATATTGAAAATACCTATCACTTCCTCATCCGTGAATGAACTATCAGACAATAATTGTTCCCAAGAGACGAACAGTAAAACCAGAATGTGTTTTATTCGCAAGACTATTGGATGCTCTGTGACCTAGGACAGTAAAATCTTAATCTACAGACAACCATTCCTTTGTGCGGATGTTTACTTGTGCAACTCTTGGAAAATGGAAACACTTGTTCTTGAAAGTGACATTGTACGACTACGACAGTGTAGCGTTTATGACAAAGTCAGGAAACTGCCATTTGAATTAGAGCAATTAGCATCTCTAGCTGTTAAATTTGTAGAATAAATTATTATTATTTACCTATTATTTACCTATAGCCGTGTAACGACTCTTCGCGCGGTTTAACATTTGTCAGCAAAAGCTTCTCGTGGGAAAACGCTTATGTTTAAATAGCTTCATCGAAATCAGTCAAGTGTTTCGGAGGTTATTTATTTTTCGTATGCTTATACAAAGCATACGAAAAATAAATATTATATAGAAATAAAAATAGAAATATTAGAAATATTTATCTTTGCGTTTCGCAATCATTTAGGTAGTCCATCTGGCGGCAGTAACCACCCCCTCACAGAAGACTACCGTGAAATAACAGCACCTATGTTATTGTGTTTCAGTGAGTGAGTAAGATATTCCAGAGCCCATTTCCTCCCTATACCAATCCTATAGCGATCCTATAGCGAAAATTCGTTGGGTGGTGTAGAATAAGTTAGCGGAGATATCACAAAATATAGTTGTTGTCCGCCTATGTCTATTAAATAATAATTCGAATGGGTCAATAGATCACACGAGCGTTGCCGCGGGCATCACTGCAATAAAGAAAATAAAAAATGTTGAATGTTTTTTTTCTGTAGGTATGTGACATTTTATGTAGATACGTTACAACACATATTACCTTGTACTTTATGACGATAAAAATTTACTCCGATAGGAGGTTGCCCCGATTCTCGCATTCACATAATATATCTAAAATATTTCTTTTACTTTCGCAAAACTATACCTACTAAAGTAATTGTTGAACTGAAAACTTCTTTAGGCACGTTGGGCATTTTTGAGATGGGAAAAAACCATTGAACTCGCGACCTGTAATGTAGGTAATGTAACCGACACCTCCGTTGACAATTATAAAAGAACACAGTAATTTCAAATAAAAATAGAAAACGGCCAGTGATATTCCAAAAAGGTCGTCAACATTTTCACAGGTTAAATGTCACAATAAAATATAAAATATGTTAAATGTCACATGTCACAATAAAATATTTCCTAACGTTTCAAAAAATAAAGAAGTAATTGTTCAAGTTTTCACTTCTGTCGGCACTTCCGGAGTGTCACTGTTTTTATATTTAATAGGAGTAGGTATTGAATGAAAATTGAACCTCCTTTTTGAAGTGATGTTAATATTATTTTATTTAATACATTTTAAGATGATAAAAATATTCCCACAAATTCGTTGATACGCACGGTTTTCGTACGCTTGGTATTTCGGTATTTGATGTAACTTTTTATTTGTAAACCGATTGGAATCAAAAATACACTGAATGTTACGGGATGATTGTTACAATACTTCAGTGAAAACCGCATTCAAATCGGTTCAGCCGTTTCTGAGATTAGCACGCATAGACAAACAGTCAAAAATTCTAAAAACTATTATTTTGACTTCTGTAACAAAAGTAAGTACAATCTCGGCTCGTTCACTGTTTTAATATTATATGTATAGATTTAGTCTTCCAAAATTATGACGCTTCGATTACGCGAGCTTTCAAACAAAAAAAAAACCATCCGTTTGGGAGGTACGTTTCCACAGAGAGACACACAGATACACAGATTCACCCTTCAAACGTATAACACCCCGTATTTGCGTCGGGCGTCGCAAAAATATGATGCGGAGAAAAGACCAAACGACGCTGACAAAGTGGCATAAGACTATAAAGTTTCACTGTGTCCGCTCACAAGATATATGCATTTTAATTTAAAAAGCCAGTAAAAATTGAGTTTCAGTTAATATCGTAGTTTACTAGGCCAAAGCCCATTTAAAATAAACTAAATTTTCTCAAAACTTGCTAAACTGTTTAATTTAAACACAACCTAATTGATCCTTATAACGTGAGGATAGTTATGATTAATTGTAATCGTTTCAGAACTATGCTGAGCTATGTTAAACTAAATAATTCACATTAGGATTAACGAGCTCCGTCTAGTCAATACTCTAATAAATATTTTAAACATTTCTAACTACGAGTACATATTTTTTTGTTTATGTTAAGGTCGGCAGACAGTCTGACGGTTCACTTGATAGTACGTGGCTTAAAATATATGATAATCGCCACATGTTTCTTTCAGTACAAGCTTTTACATATTAATACATTTGAAACTATATTTCTACTCATGTACAGTAAAATCATAAAGATCTTAAACATCCAACTACAAATAACTTAAAAGGGTTGAAATATCTAGAGACAATGAACATTCTAGACCTGAGCGAATAAAGCGATTACGATAAAATAAATGAAATTTTAGAACTAAGAGAGAAATACAAAGAGCCTACGAATTAATTAAACATAACATTGTTAATGTTAACCAGTAATTGAACAATGTAGTCAACTAGATCAATGTGCACGTAGTTTCTGTAATATTTAGTGTTTATTTCATTTTAATCGGTTTACAAACAAGAAATATATTATAATATATTATAAATGTAAAAGGAACTCTGACTGTCTGTCTGTCTGTTAACTTGTGAAAAGTTAACAGACAGACAGACAGTCAGCCTTAACTACTGAACCGATCATCATGAAATTTTGTATATACAGGTTTTCGAAAATCTTTGAATGCAGTTTTCTTTCTATTTAAAAATAAAGGAATGTTTTCTTTGAGTAAAATTTTCTATCTACAATACTGTATCTTAATACTAAGAGTACTTTCCCTTCAGGTGGCATTACAAAATTCCACCCTGTATGTTGTCACAAGAAAGGATATGGAGTACCTTTCATCCAGACAAAAAGTATTGTTCCCGAGGGACTAACGCCTGGCCAAAGTGTTAAAGCAACAAGAGGTCAAGCGTTATATTGCTTTCATTTTTTTTTCAACGCGGACGAAGTCGCGGGCACCAACTAGTATAAATATTAAGGCATTTTCACATATGTGCCTTAGAATTTATAATTATCGTTATATTAGCTAGATAATTATAGCAAAATAAAATGAGATCTTCGTGTATCGTTTTTGCAGGAGGAAGTGTTTCTCATCAAATTCACATCAGCCTTCAGCTTGTTATAGATAGATGTTTCGACATATTATATGTAGGACTGGGGGGGTAAAGAACACATCATTTCTTTCCTTTTTTCCTTCAGTTGATATTACTCAGAAAATTAATTGCCACGAAGAAAATATGAAGACGGTTTCGCATTAGTTTCTGAGTAAAAGCGATACGTCAGAAACTCTATAAAGTTTTCTGACAATTATGTGACAAATACGACACCCTTCGATGAACTTGCTGGTTATTTTGTTCTAAGAGTATTAATTATTTCATGTTTCATTAGTTATGTAGGTACATATGTAGGTATAAATAGTACCGATTCTTTATCTAATTAAGTAGGTTGCTTTGTTCAACATATTAATGAATGATTATTTTTTTAGTAATACTATCGTTAATTGCAAGTCTTTAGGTATGGCAGAGACTTATTCCGAACATCATTTTAAGCGTCTATAAATTACGTAAAAAGCAAAAAATATTTTTAAAGGCTTTTTTTTACATAAAGAGAAATTTACACACAGCCAGGTAAAAACTTACATGCAAATCACCATTTTCCTTCTAGGTACTTATTCTTTCTTCTTATAACTTCAAAACCCAATAAATCACAAAAGCTGGCCTCATCCGCTAATATTTTTATAAGTGTAAAGCTCGGGAACGGATGCTTAGTTAAATAGGATAGTTTTCATTTAAAGGCGCTGAAGATTGTCATTAACTATAATGATGTAGGTATAGGAAGCTGCCATACAATTAAGCTTAAGTATGTATACCATAAGCTTAAGTATGTATGTAGCTTAAGGTTATAAACCATAACCTCATGTATCATGATGTATAAAATCAATGTATACAATGTATACAATTAATATTCTTAACCTTATACCAAACTTATTTGAGTTCCGTGATATTTTAACAGTACTTACTCTAGGTAGGTAACAGTATTAGTATCGTCAATGATATTTTAGTATTTGTATATTGTACTTATTTTTTATAATAAATGAGATAGAATTTTATTTACATTACGTAAAATCATATTTACAATTACTTAGCCTGTCGCAGAGGCTGATAAAGGTGGACAGTGTTACCGGAAACTTGTTCGAAGAGATGTATCTGACGTTTTTTATATGTGCTAATATTTGAAAGAGGTGAAGTCGAAAACTGTAAGATATTCACTATCAAAATACTATCATATAACAATATATCATCATTATATTTTATTACTGTTATAAATTTACTATCACAATATATTATAGATTAATAAGAAAATTAATGTAGTACTTCGAAGCCCAAGAAGGTCTCTTCAAAATACAATACATTCAAAAATACCTACAGAAAATTTTTGATTCTCAATTTAATAATATTTTTTTATATTTATAATAAACGAATATGCAAAATAAATTTATTTCCTAAAATGTTATTTCGTTTAATATAATGACTTTATTTAGCGTCTAATTCGTTCATTAGATTGCGGTATTTAGATGTGAAGACATCCTGTTTAGTAACAACAAATTTATTTTCCAACGTACTTTAAAACACTTTAAAAAAATGTTTATTATCATTATTTAAACAGTTTAGATTATTCATTTTAAAATTGTAGGTTGATATAGGACGGAACCACTTGTTTTATTATTCATGATATTGAATCTAAGAACGGTTGAATGTATAATTATCGATTATGAATAATAGTAATGTTTTAATAATAATACAATGTTCTTTATAGCGTAGCAAATTACAGCCACATATTTGTTTTACAATTACCGCTCCAGTTTGGAGTGCAATACATTCTAATTAATCCAAACTGCTTTATTAATGTGTGAATAATTATTTTAACACTAGAGAATGAAATTTAAAATCTTTATATATAAATTACGTGTCACGTTGTGTGTCCTCGATGAACTCCTAAACTACTGAACCGATTTTGATAAAACTTCGTAACTATGTGTAATTTTTATCTCAATTTGTAGTATTTTTTTATTGCAAATTATTTGTTTATTATATGAGAAGGAGTTATAAATTACCTTACACCGCCATCTGTAAGAATGTTATGGAACTCACAGATAACTTTTAAAATAAGTTTTAAAACAACTAGTAAATATTTATTATAAAAATTGCACCCCCCGGGCGAAGCCGGGAGCGGGACAGCTAGTAAAATATAAATAATGACATAAGGCGCGTTATTTTATTTTGTTTATGGCAAGAATTATTAAAATGTTGCTCCCTTTGTGCTGAGATTTTTACAATTGTATACGGCTTGGGACGCAGCGATCACGATCAAAGGAACAAAATTTTTAACAGGAAAATATTGTCATGAAATCTGAGGTGCGCTTGAGGAAAGAAGCGAAGGAAATCTGTACTTTTACAGTACACAGTGCGAAAATTTTCGACAATTTTCGAGCGTAAATTTGTCGTTCAAGACGCCCCGGAGAAAATTCGTTTATAGCTTTCCTTAAGATCAGTCTTTAATGTTATATTGGGAAATGTTACAGTTATTTAGAATTTTATTTTTATAAATCACATAATCCCTTATTCTTAAACCTACTATGCTCATGTTATATTTTATTAAAAGGGGCAGACGAAGTCGTGGACACCAGCTATTGTCACAATAAAGAAATAAACAAATAGTGCAATAAGAAAATTTTATGTTTGAAATTGAATGACAGTCTTTGAAATGAACTTATTATTAATTTTATTAGTAAATAGTGGCACACTGCATTTCGCAGTCATTTGGGCAACCCATCGGCAGCAGTCACCACCGCCTTACAGAAGACCATAGTAAAATAACAGCATGTGTGCCGTTGTATTTCGGTGAGTGAGTAAGGAATGCCAGAGCTCATCCCTACCCCAATCCCTTTTTCTCAATCCCAATGTGGCCGGCAGTGCACTCGCAGCACCTGTGGCGTTGCTTGTGTTATAAGCGTAAAACATAAAAAAATATAGTAAAAATAGTTGTACGGTTCTCATCAACTTCACATTTCCTGGAAGTTTATTAGTTTTCTTCGTCACGTAGGTTTCCTGACGTTGTTTTTCTTTGCCGTTAAAGCAAATTATAATTATTTTTAAACCGCACGTGCGTTCGAAGATCGAATGCCTGTGGGATTGTATCGGCACTCGTTTTTAATGGAGTTTCAGTCTCTTAATGATCTGTCAATTGTTTCAAAATTAAACAACGCGATTGATTGATATTCTTTTGGTTTGATTACAACGAAGTTCTATTATCTTACTATTGGAACGGTATTATTTAATGGTTATAAACATAAAAATTACTTTGAAATGCTAGATAAATATTTAATTACTTAAACATGCAAATACTTTAAAGTATATAAAATTAATTATGTAAAGTTACAGATATGTAATATGTACAGAAATAGTGTACAGAGGCGAGAGAATTTTTTTATTTAATACTAGCTGGGCGGGCAGCGTCTTCGTCCGCGTTGAAAAATGGAAATTATAGCACTTGAGAAAATACCCGAGATCTTTGTTGCTGTGAGGACGGTGGCGCCAAATTTTTATATATTTAGCCGATCCCTCGGGAACCTAACACTTTCCAACGATAAAAAGTATCCTACATCTTAATCCAGATAATAAAAAGTCTGCTAAAGTTTTGTATGAAAAAAAATGAAGTTGAATTTAGTCATAGTTAAAAATCTTTTTTCAGCCAACTTTGACACTAAAGTCTCTTTAAAAAAAAGTACAATACAACCCCTGGTAAGTTATTTAAAAAAAGTCCCAGTTTCTTAATTTCTTGGTAGTTCTTAACTTCTTAGTTTGTAACGGTAAAGAAGTGTTCACTTCTAACGTACAGTCATACGACTGAGACTTTTTATTTTGTTTCTGGAAAGATTGGTGTTAGAATTAAGTTTTAAGAATGATACCCCCTGATTCCAACGACTGTAGACCCTATGAATCGTTTTGAAGAGAAAGGGGGTCAAGGGTTCTTCCGATTGCTTTTTGAAACATGCAAATTAAACAATTGAAACTTTTAGTGAGTGGACATCTAATTTTAGTTTCCAATTTAACTTTCCTTTTGTTTGAATTAGAGTTGGATTTATTGTTTATGACATTTTGAGTGCAAACAACTTTACGTGTAAGTATTCTAAGAGTCTTATGTAAACTCTGTATATGACAGGCAGCGTGGGAAGTGTCTAGCAAATAGAGATGGTAGTTTTGTCAACTTAATAAATCTGCTAGCTTTTACCGTTTTACTTGCGTAGTATAGATTTTGGTTATTTTATAGACATTAGAAAAATAAATTTCATTAAAATCCGTTCAGTCTTATGTACTTCTTCTATAAATCCACATTATAAAATTATACATGTGAAAGTAACTCTGTCTGTTACCTTTTCATCGTTATAACTTTTCATCGGTGAGTAAGAAAACTAATAACTTTAAAGTATTTTAGTTTTATAATAATAAAAAAAAAAACCAAATGTTTTTTTTTATGTGGACACTATGTCGCCATGAAAATTACATCCAAGAAACGATCTAGCGCTGTATGTTTGCATCCTTTGATTAGACTACTTAATTATTATAGCGCTGCAGCGCTTTTAGTTATAACTATTACGGAAATGGAGCATCATTTTAACTTGGGATAGCTTCTCCTGTACGTTAGAATACCTCAATGACACCAACTAGTAAACTAATACAATAAAAACATAGCCAATTGTTCTCCATGAAAGATCAAACCAACAAACACACAATGGTTTCAGTTTAATTCCAATTTCTCTCATCAACGACTCCTACCAGTATAATTTAGAACAGTGTGAATATAATATATTTCATTATTAGTCATAATTCTATGATGTCATAATTCTAGTAATAATATATTTTATTACTAGTTGGAACATACGACCAATAATAACGCATTATTAAGTTATTATAGGTTGATGTTCCAGTAAAATATTTACTGATATTTTAATATTGATATTATTATGTATGTACTAAGTACATAATAAAACAATATGACCTTCATTAAAAAAATGATTATTTTTTATAAGCCCATTGGATGAGTTATTCAGGTTTAACTTTTGAATACTCGTAGGGTCGTTTTGAAATTATTTTTTTAAAATTTTCAAATCAATTTTTTTTAGTTATTTAGGCAGTCCATCTGGCGGAAGTACTCACTACCCGGAAGTAATCACCCCCTTACATAAGACCACCGTAAAATATTATTTATGATTATAACGATTTTAAGACTTTTTTGATATTAAGGTCGACAGACAGGCTGACGGTTGAGACGTTAGGCAAGCACCCTTGCCACTCATCCAAAATACTAATATATAAAATAACATGTAAAATGATAACATGTACGCTGTTGTGTTTAGGGATGCTAGAGCCCATTTTTTTTTCTTATCCCTTATCCTTAATCTTACTATGGTCGGCAGCGCACTTACAGAATCTGTAGCGTTGCTTGTGTTATATGCGACTTTCGCATTTATAATATTAACAAGATAAACCCTCACAAAACTTATCCAATACAAGAAAAGAGAAAATCCCCGAGAGATTAGGTAATACGAAGTTCCACTTTTCTTGTCCGAACTGCTAGGGAGTGGAACTCACTGCCTGCGTCTGTGTTTCCTCAAAATTACAACCTCGGGGTCTTCAAATCTAGGGTAAATGGGCACTTATTAGGTAAGGGTCCACCTTCGGCCGCATCAAGTGAGACATCAATTACGAGTACATCAAGTGAGATCGCGGCCAAGCGCTGCCTTGACTCAATTTAAAAAAAAACTGACATATCAATAGCGCTTAGCGACAGCGAAAGTTAAGCAAATTCATGATTTTCTTTCCAATAAAGAGTAATGATAGTGTTGTGTATGGTGACCACATGTTTTCGAAGTAAACACGTACAGTTTTAGATTTGAGCATAAACTAACGCACAATGAGCGCACTAATTGACATAGCGCGTACTTTGTTATTCTTATTACAGCTTTTGTTTTTGTAAACATTTCATGTCGGAAATTTTTACGGATTGCAGTGAAGTCTAGCATTGCTGCGAGTACTAGAGAGGTTATCGCCGTGAAAGTTAACAAGTTATGTCAGATTAAGTGCATATGTCTCTCATCTAAGTGAGAGACTCTAATAAGTGTTTGATAAAACCATTAACATAATGTTAATGGTTTATTAAGGTCAAACACTTATTTATTAAGGATAAAGGCTAGTCTTGTAAATAGTTTTACATGGTCCAATAAAATCTATTTGCAGTGTGTTGCTACTTATGGGAGACATAAAGGGGTACCGGTTAAGTGGACTAGATATTTTAGGGGGATGTGGTTTCCATGATTAGTGACTGATTTGACTAAGGAACAGCATATCCCAAACCTAACCGTTTTCGAGATATTTAACTTTTAAATTCTTTATTTAAATTGCTAATTGTTTGTTCTATATTTTTTTCGAATTTATGGCTGTAATTTTTTTATAGTATTTGTGTAGTTGATAAGTTGTTTAATAATTATTATCTCAAAGATTTTAGCACGTGTGCTGGTTGTGTATCAGTGAGTGAGTAAGGGATGCCAGTTTAAAAATTAATATTATAGCGATCCCCATATAATGTGTTACTATGTACGTATGTTTACTCTTCATTTGTTTGACAGTGTGTTTGCGAAGACACGTGATTGGAATACATTAAAGGCCTTTTGTCCGAGAGTACACTGACCTAGATCACTGTCGACGTCTAAGTTAGAAGCTCATTATGGCACGCTGTATACACATCCATGTTCACCCACTAACGATTCTCGAGTTGTCTATAATCATAGATGAAAACGAATCGCTAAATGTGATGCTCGAAAAAGGATGGATCAATTCGACTAAATATTTTTGAACTCCCGACGCAAAAACGGGGTGTTATAAGTTTGACGTGTGTGACAGTGTATCCTTTTTTTGTTTGAAGATGACGTGGTCAAGATCGTTCTGAGCTATATTTCACTAATTTCTACATATTCGATTGACGTGAAATTTGGTATAGGTACATGACATGATAACCTTAATCTAATGCTGCAGCATCATGTACCCATATCAGATACCCAGCAGATAGAGCGTGTTTGGGCTCAATAGGTGTGACGACGGTAGCGTTGCTACTGTTGAGGACAGTGGCGACTTTTTTTATATTTATAGACATTACTCAGAAACCTAACATTTGTCTTGGAGAAAAAGTATTCTGTATGTTAATCCAGTAAATAAACTATATGTGCGTTATTTAGGAACAAACATTCAAACCTAAAATCTTTCGAATTTATAATATTATATAAGCATTATTTACAATTACTTTAATTAGGGCATTAAAAAATCGTTACTCGAACTTCAGACAAAGTCAGTAAAATATTCAAAGCCAAACACGAAGAACATATAACTGTTGTAACAAAGTTAGAAAATTTTAATATTGTGCCAGTAGATATAAAGTTTTACGTCCAAGTTTTTTTTATGGTAAACCATATTCCAAAATGTCGGCTGAAACAACTTACTTCCTATATTGAGTTGTTCTGTTTAAAAACTTTATAGTAAACTATATAAAAATTACAGATCCATGTAATTAAGCTGTTAAAATCTATCTAGGTACTTAGAACCTGTCTACTTAGAACTATTACATCTTTTGTAAGTGAAAATTGGATCAAGTAAAGATGTGCGACAGAGAAACATTAACAGCATTAAGTGTATTGTTCAGTGTAATAAAGAAGGACGCAACATAGCAGCCAGTTTTTTTTTTTAATTAAGGATATCTGTAAGAATATTGTAATAGGCAACACAATCGCGATTTATTTTCTCATAGAGAACAACTGATTAAATATACTTTTCGTCTGGTAGAAGGGTGAAGGACGACCTCTCTTCCGATCCTGTATGTATCATAAACCCAACTATAAGTTCCTGTTGCTTTAACCCAATTCTGTTTTAAATACACTATGGAAAATTATAACCAAACAAACAAACTAATAGCATGTAAGTTTGATTAATTTAAACAGGTACCTATTATAAATATTATATATGTACATAAATTATATTAAATTAATATTACCTATTATACCACAATAAAAAAAGAAATAAAATTATTTGCCCCGCTTATTTAAGGTCAATTTGTCATCTAATTTCACTTATATATATCGAACGGTTTAGGTTAGGTTAGATTTACGAAAAACGAGGTAGAGCCCGTCTCTCGGGCTGCCGCGATTGATGTTTAAATGTTAGGTGGACACCCCTTTGGGGCGCCCACCCTAAATGTCGTGGAGATGAGCGGCCACACGAGCGAGGATTATCCTAGAGGTGGAAGCGGCTTCCGACTCTGCGGTAGGTTATGGGGTGCTTCAGGAGTGAAGCCCCTCGCTGACTGGTCGCTGCGAGAGGTTAGAATAGGTGGCTTGTATCGCTTTGCCCCGGGGGCGGCGGAAATAAGGTCGTCCGCTGCCATCACAACACCGGGAAATGTGGGTAGACGTGCTGTGTATTTCCGGTACGTCTATTCACGGCGCGGAGGTCAAACTCCGCGCGTAATCGAGGTGGAGCCCTCAATCTGCGGGCCTCGTCTGGCAGGTGAAGATGGTAGCGTGTCTTAACGTCCCGCCCATAGACGACGCGAGGAAACACCGTGGGTTTTTAGTGGGTAGAAGTACTTCTGATTCACTTCTGACGTACAGTCCTACGACTGACAGTTTTTTAAAAATTTCTTTTTATATACTTACTATTAAATATAAAAATATACATTTTGAGACTAGGAAGTGGCCAGTGTTAATAGCTCGTTGTGATTTATTTATGATAGGTATGCATAACCAACACAACTCGAACAAGTAGCTGATGGCGACGACGGAAATGGTTATTAATAATTCCGGTCACCATCTAGGTCAGCGTCCACTTCGTTTGCCCTCTAAGAAACCTATTAAATATTCAAGATTGCTTTCGGAGAATTTGGTAATTTGGTTGCAAGTGCTTAATACAAATAAATAAATCCATCTTATACAGAAACAAATGTTTCTATTAGCGTCCTGTAATATAGAGAAAAGATCTTTGAGAAAAGATAAAACAGTTCTCCACACAAGAGTCTAGAGTTAAATGGGTTGGAAGCTGGAAGAATGAATCAATATCGCTTGCTATCAAATGGCCCGTAATTGATATACTTGTGTGTCAATACATATTGCCCAAATTGATTCTATATGAGTCAGATCGATCATTTAATTAGGTTACACGGAGAGTTATTCCTGAAGCGATTTTAGGTCAATAATTGGGTATTGAGATATCGGTTTTATTATGAACTAGCGACCCGCTCCCGGCTCCGCACATTGCGGACTGATCTAATACAACAGAAACCTTTTTCGTTAATCACTTTTTCCGTTAGTTAATACCCATTGATCTAATATACTTATATAGTCTTTGTTAATACAGTATCAAAATCTGTTGGGTGTATCAAAAGAATCCGTAAGTTTTATAGGATGGTTGGAAAGTGGTGTAGAAGAAGTTCGCAGAGAAACTGACAAAAGCGGACACCGAATTTATTTTATAATAATGTATAATCGTATAGGATATAGAATATCTTAATACACGTATATAAAAATTACGTGTCTCATGTTCCTCCGCGATGAACTCCTAAACTACTGAACCGATTTTGATAAAACTTCGTAACTATGTGTAATTAGGTCCAAATTAAAAGAAAGGATAGTTTTTATATTGAATCCGGGCGAACCCGGGAGCGGGCCACTAGTACGTATAATAGGCAAGAAAATTTACTTTAGAATTATAATCTGAAATACTTATATTGTACAGAACTAACATTACATCGAATTGTATGACGAATAATACAAAGGTGAATATTCTTAATACGAGTATAATATTATAAATGCGAAAGTTTATATGTTTGGATGTTTGTTTTCAATGACACAAAAACGTCCGAACGGATTTGGATGAAATTTAGCACACAGACAGTTTATTACCTAGATTAACATATTCTTAATCCAGGTTACTCTTAAGCCAGGATAAATGTTATGTTCCTGTAGGATTTTCAAAAAAACGCACTACAGCGCATACGGATTCTCGAGCACAGCTAGTTAGTAGAAACATTGATGCTAGTTAGTAATAATAATAAAATGTTTTTTGTAGTAGGTGCGCGTTACTTTAAGTTTAAGAATGACTCCCATTTTATAGTAGGATATTAACTAAAGGAACAAACTCCTTGGGAAATATATGTATGTATATGATATTGGATCCATGGGATGATATTGCACATTTGGACTAAATACGAAGTGGATCCTTATACAAATAATGCGGATAATTTCAGTACCTACTCATCTGAATCTCATATTATATAAGATGCCTACATAGAGTTAATCTTTAAGGTAGTTGAATACACAAATACTACTTCTATCTATTGGACGATAAGGGTCTCTTCAGACATTGTTTACAGTAGGAGGCGTCGTGAAATGTTTAATAAAGGTAGAAATACTGTGGAAATACTGAATATTATTAAGCACGTAAGTTTCTTATGTTTGCGTGATAATATAGTCTAAAAAAAAGTTATTTTCCCAGAAAGTGAATCTTGTCTGCTTACGTTCGCACCTGTTTTACTACTTACTCCTATGTAATGTGCTTGTCTGGCTGTTTTTTTATTATAAAAAAAAGGTTTTTAAAGTTACAAACATTCGATGTCTCTATATAGAAGTAATTACACATTTATTTTACGAGGGCCTTTCGTCTGAAAAATGTTTTTACTACGAAAAATATTACTATTAAAATACACTGAAAAATCTTTTAGGTAAAGAAACGTAAATAGGCATTATTAAAAGGCACAGCGTCATGATAAATTATCCGCATTAACTTTTAAGTCATGTTCTCGGCTTCAGTAAATTATCGACACATAAATTAAACTTATATTAGTTAACATAATGACTATGTAAATGTTCTTTAGTCATAGCTCATACTCGTATTATATCATACAAAAGGTAGTGACAGAATTTTGGGCTTTTATTCCTAACAAATTGTTAATGACATTGAGATAGATTACTGCCCGCATCGCATGTCACCTAAAGCGATGGGTATACGCATTAATTAAAGTTTAGCCCTTTGTGTTTTCAATGCTATAATGATCTTTTAACTTTTCAAAAATATTATGAACAATATACAAGGGTCGTTTGTTAAATCATTGAATATATATGTATATATATATATAGACTAAAACTTTTTATACTTAACTAGCTGTTGCACGCGACTTCGTCCGCGTAACTTTATAAAATATATCCTATCTCTTAAGTTGGATCAAACTGCACACAGTGTACAAAATTTTATTGAAATCGGTTCAGTAGTTTAGTAGTTCATCGGCGACAAACAATGTGACACGAAATTTTTATATATTATATAATGTATTTTTCTTTTTAACAACAATTTATACCTTAGACGTCTACGTCTACGTTTGAATTTTTTTATTTAGTTTACCTCAATTCTGCAAAAAAAAAAAAAGAAAGAATTTTAATAATTGTGAAATGAATTCTATGTCGTTTTACAGTCTTCATTACGATATTATCAAATTCTTTGAATTAAAGTTGAAAGTTTGATTGATCACTTACGAAGAGTTACAGTCAAATAAATTTTTGGGTTTACGAAGTTTTACGAGTCATCTAGTATATATGATAAATGAGGATGAGAAATTATATTTGAAAGCATTTAAACTACATAATAATAATATGTAGTAATATGGGATGTGTGATGAATATCTTTAGGTGTCGTAACTAAACTACGAATAAAGGCAAACTTCTAAGAAATCCTTATAGGATAGTTTGTAACTAATTTATCAACCCTATCTTCGCATGACAATAATTGTGAACGAAGTACTATTAAACAACTAACTAACTAACCTCACTTCAAAGCAGATAGTTTCAAGGAATATACTTTTATTTACTTTTACTTATATTAAACTTTCAATTTCGCAAATCTGGCATTTCACTGTAAAATATAGTATATCGGAAGCAAACTATCCTGTCACTTTTAGAAAATTATTTAGTACGCACGATAATATGCGTGAATGGTAAGCATGTCGTAACGAGTTGGACTTACAAAAAAGGACTTACAACATATAATTAAAAGCGAAACTTTTTTGTTTCTTTTGATAGGACTTAAAAGAGTATACCAATAAATAGAGCGTGAAATACTTATTCCAATGGCATAATAAAGTGTTTTTTTTTAAATTGACTTATTACAGTATAATCACTCCGGTATAGAGGTATATATTATACTATATTTTACAGTGATACAAATACACATTACAGTGATATAAATACAGCTTCCTAAAGATTTCTTCATTCGAAATTTATATTTATCTTCCTTACTGATCAGTGCAAGAACTTTCAGTGCGGCTTATGTATTAACAAATAATTTCGAGAAATTTCGGCAGTCTCCGACCACTTTAGGTATGGAATTTAGAGATCAATATACACTCGGATACTCTACTCAGTGATAAGGTATGTTTGTTAGATTTACCCGATCGTGATAAAGTTTGAGGTTCTTCCTAATATTATTTACATACTCAAGTAAGTTGCCAAGCAATGTGATTAGTTAGCACCCACGCCCTATGGTGTAATATCTACAAAGATCCAACCAACACGTTTTGTTTACTTATCGCTCGCTCAAAGTGTAAGAGTTTGGGATGTTTCTTTTAAGTTCACCTAAAAGCATTCCTCCTATAAGTTTACTAATTCGAGTTTACAAAACTTAGTTGTATGTTTAATTCAGTACTCTAAGGAGTGGTCTTATGTCGATTTTCAAATATAAAATAAGAACAGAAATTTCAAAAGTCCTTATTTCACGAAATAAAATGTGGGTGACTATTGATTGCTATTTTATGAAAAGGAAATTGAAAAAAAGGTAAGGAAACGAATTTCATTTGAGACGTTTTTCAATTAGAAAATTCTAATTTAGTAAAATAAAAAGCAATAAGAACCGAGATCTACATAATCTAGCTACAATCATTATATCGCACCTTCGGTAAGACAAGGGCATAACTTACAATTTTTTTTTAAAATGACTTAAATATGCAGAAGTGTCTTAAAAACATTATTAAGTTAAAAAAATATTCACAAGAGTGTGGGGCAAAAACAAGAATTGTTTCAAAGCAATATAAGCAGAAAAATACGATATTGAATGCAAAAAATAAATTTTAAATGGCTCTCCTGTAAAATTACAAAAAGTGCAGTTATGTCCTTGTTTTGGCGAAGATGCGATATGTTACGCAAATATTTAAATCGAAAGATGCGCCCTAATCTCCCCGCGCCATACATAAAACACACCAAAAATTATTAACAATGGGTTGAGCGCAGGCGCTCAACCAACTACAGTTGCACGCCAGCTACAGTGAGTGACGGTCGCTTGAATAGATTGTTTCTGTTGCTCTTACTATCAAAAAACTCGTTCGAAATGTTGTCTGTGTTTAAAAGTGTGTTTAAAACTCCATCATCCACATATAGTCCAGACTTGGCCCCAAGTGACTATTATTTGTTCTTAAAATTAAAATCCGATTTACGAGGAAAAAAATTTAACACTGATGATAAGGTGAAGTCAGCAGTTCTGTCACATTTTGAAGGCAAAAATCCAGATTATTTTTCAAGGGTATAGAAATGTTAGTAAAGCGCTGTGAAAAGTGTATTGAACAAAAGGGAGATTATATTGAAAAATACGAGTAATAATATTTATTTGAGATTTACCCTTCATTTTATAGTTTAGGCCGGAAACTTATGCACCTTACTAGTATATGTATTTTGTAACACAGTTTCGCTAGTAAGGGCGCAACTCTCGATTTAAATCTTTGATGTTACGAGTACATCTAATTTAGGTTACTCGTCTGAGTGTAGAGTAGTTATGGTATTGAATACCACATGACTCATACACTATCTGGTGTACCATAACTTTTCATACTATCAAAGACTACCGTAACAGCTCATAATTATGTTGTTGTTTTTCAGTGCGTGAGTATGCGTGAGTCAATTAGGTCTCTGCAATAGAGGAAGTTGAGTAATTAACCATTTATCATCAAGTTAGCCGTCGGTCTGTCTGCGGGCTTACATAAAAAGCAGAAAATTATTTAAGGGATATTGCAAGCAAAGCTGCGAGAAACAGTAGTAGCAATGTTTCATCGTATAAAATAAGTAAGGAGGCTTGAGTCAGCTTCCGAGTTTGCAGAGCTTATTTCCCTATCCCCACTTTACAGCATATCTTTTATCCTGTAAGGGTCGACAACGTACTTGGTTCCCCCGATGTTATTTGTATTCATAGATGACTTAACCACTTACTATCTAATAACCCTTTAACATTTTTTCTTTAATGTAGGTTCTCATTGAGTTCGGATCTTTGATGAATTTACCTTTATTTTATAAAAAACAAGCCATTGAAAATTAAGACAAAACTTTCTAGTTTATCTCAATTTTAAATTGGTCAATTAACAATTTTAATAGAGTTTATAACTTTTAGATGTAGGTATATTTTCCATAATTTCTTCGATGCCTCAAAATTATCTCAGTAACATATTATCTCGATTTGAAATTGTTACATTTATTATGATTATCTACTCAATCGTGAATGATTTTTTTTTAATGTAAAGGTTGTCAGACAGGCGTCAGACGGTCTACTTGATGGTAGGTCGCCTATAACACAAGCAACTTCGCAGATTTGCTGCAAGTATGCTGCAAGTATTTTGCAAGTATGCATAGTAGGATAAGTGTTTAAAATTTAATTTAGATATTTTATACTTAGCTGTGCCCGGAATTTCTTACGCACTGTAGTTAATTTTTTGAATACCCTAACCTAAAGGAACCTAACATTTTCCAGCATAAGAAGTATCCCACATGTTTACAATTAAATACAGTTAATTTTACAAGTAAAATGAACTATATACACTGCATCTATGTACATGTTTAACAAAAGGTACCTACAATTAGATCTAAGGAGACTTAATTGGGGCTATCCAACGTTCAGCAGAGCCAACGATGCAAAGACCCAACGAACTTTACGCATGGAAGCTGTTGAATTGTCACTAGTGAATGAAATAATGAAAGTACATATATTCCAGACGTAGACTATTAGAAGTCATTATACTGAGTGTCCCTGGATGCCTTAGAATAATATATTGTAAGAATATAATATAAATCTATTATCTTTATAAAGATATAGATAATAGATTTCCTTCCTAAATAAATAAAAAATAAGTAAATATAAAATAAATAGGAATGTTATTACAAATCATTTGCAAAACATCAAAGGATGCTATTAAATTTTAGTTTAACCGAGTAAGTAATACGCAATGCAGGTACTGCAAATACCGTTTATTTGTAAATGTAATCAAAGGGAGGAATGAATGTGTGATTACATCGAGCGAATGGGGTAAGACGGAAACGTTTTAACTTGCTTTTCTCAGAGGGCTCTTTGAGAGTTAAGTTTGCTGTTGTGCTTTGGGATGAAAACTTTTAGAGCACATTTCTTAAACGTCTCAAAGTATAATCTGTTCTTTTATAAGAGGATTTATTTTTGGGCCAGGAATCTGACTTGAATGAAAAATTTACTAGCAAATAGTGTCACCCAAAAGGACAGTTTAATTCTGCGGCTTCTCCGACTCTAAAATTAATTGTAAATCTATAATATATAAAATTCTCGTGTTTGTAACCAAACTCCTCCGAAACGGTTTGACCGATTTTTATGAATTTTTTGTGTACATATATTGGGTACGTCTGAGAATAGAATAGGTTGTAAACTATTTTTTATACCCCTCAATGATAAGGGTGGCCAACCCCAAAATTTTTTTATATGCCAAAACAACGTTTGCCGGGTCAGCTAGTAGCTATATCTGTACTTCATAGTAGCTAGCAGCTATACTGTATATAAGTACAGAAGTACGGATATATATTACGGATATATGTACGGATTATAATATATATATATATTATAATCCGTACTAATATTATAAATGCGAAAGTAGGTTTGGATCTATGGATGTTTGTAACTCTTTCACGCATAAACTACTGAACCGATTACCATGAAATTTTACATACACGTTGTCTGGGACACCAGAAAGGACATAGGGTACCTTTCATCGTTCAACGCGGACGAAGTCACGGGCACCAGCTAGTATAAGTATAATGTTGCTTTATAGTTGGAACAACTCAAAATAAATGACAAAGGCGTGATTGCGTTTCTGTGAAAATAGAAAGTTTTATTTTCAATACATGTTTACAATTTTGTTGATATCATTATCATCATGAGTTTATATAATAAGATTTACTGACCTGTGAAAACGACAGAAAGAACATTCGAAGCCTTTAATTTGTCTTTTTAGAATTATCGTGAAAGTTTCCAGTTAAATTTAGCTCACACATTCGTTTATAATCTACCCAAATTTTATTATTTAATTTAATAGCGGTCAGGCTTGAAATATGGGCTTATCTTTAGGCTGTCGGAAACGCGGTAAATTTAAAATCAAGAACGAGCGGCAAATCCAAACTAAATAAAACATTATGACTAAAGTGATTTTCTTTACATAAGTATCAATAATTTCGTTGTTTGTCCTTTAAGGCTCTTTGCTTTGAAGTAATTAAAATATAATTTTCGATATTTTAGTTTAAATTTGTACATTCTTGAAGTCTGTTTTTGTTTTTTATAAAAATAATTATATTTTTCAATTTTTACTGAGAAGTAAGTGTATTTTTATTAATGTTCATAATTGTCGGAATATTCGCGTGACATAAATTAATCGCGTAAAACTGAGAACCTGCTTTATTTAAAGTCGGTTGAAAAAGAGAACTAACACTAACAATTTTTAGTAGAAAACACATGACAATTGATACATTTACAGGTGCCATAAATCATAGCGTTAAATGTATCAAATGGTTTTAAAATATACAATTGTGCAGACGTGGAGCTCCTGAATTACAGATGAGATTTATATATTAATGAGTCACGAATTCCAGGAAATGTATATTTAACTTTAATTAACGTGAAAACTTAGAGTTTGGTGAATTATATATTTACTGAATCAAGAATTGTGTAAATATTACATAACTAAACTAGACTCGCTCCTGGCGTCGATCAAGGTGCAATTTTTATCTTTCACGTTCATACCTCTTTCCATATGTAAAAACAGAATTAAAATCGGTCTACCCATTCTCCAATTTTGAAGCGCACACAAACCAACTTATTAACATTTTTATTTTATATGTTATAAAGACATTGTTCTTTTCAGATTTCTGCTGAAAACGAAATGAAATAAACGAACGGAGAACAAGGTGAAGAGAGAAAAATGTCCGGAGACTCTAGTGGCCCGTATTGTGTACCAGGAGGACAGAACTTTCAGAGGGTATATGTGAAAGTGCACGGCTACATTGCGGTGCTCATTTGCTTACTTGGTTGCGCAGCCAACTCTGTCAACATCGCCGTGCTCAGCCGCAAAGAGATGACGTCTTCAACCAACTCCATACTCACCGCCCTAGCCGTTGCTGATCTCCTAGTCATGCTCGATTACATTCCATTCGCGTTACACATTTATGTGAAAATAGGAAAACAATTCAATAGCGACTCTTACGGTTGGGCGGTTTTCGTATACTTTCACTCGATATTCAGTCAAATTTTTCACACAATTTCCATCTGGCTCACGATAACGCTAGCAGTGTGGAGATATATTGCCATAAAATTTCCACAGAAGAATAAGACTCTCTGCAACAAGAGGAATACAAATGTAGCTATAGCTTTAGCGTACGCGGTATGCCCAGTTCTGTGTCTTCCCATATATTTCGCCATGTATATTCAGGAAGTGTATCCAAATAACGAGAAGAATGACGTGAACATGACTATGAATATGTCGAACCAAATAAACACAAGCGAAGCTCGCGAACCGAAGTATGTTGTAGGCATGACTCAAAACAAAGAATTAATAACAGCGATATTTTGGATATACAGTGTGTTTTGTAAACTTATTCCATGTATAGTGCTGTCTATATTTAGTGTGTGTCTAATTTTAAAAATGAAGTCAAGCGATAGAAGACGGCAGAAACTGTTGAAGAAATCGGCCATCACGACGAATGAGGTAACGTTTGATGTTATGATATGAAACATTAATGGTGTTTGGTTATAGGTTATTTGATTCCCGTTTGGAATACATTAAACTCTGATGCCCTATTGATTTTGGATTAATGCATGAGCAGTTTGTACAGTGAATATGTATAGCAGCATTGGGACATCTAATAATAACTAAAATTTATAATGAACAAATAAATACCATATTTAGAAGATTGGGTCAGAAGTTAACATTGTATCGACCACAATTTGTATTATTATATAAAAGATATTATACACCAAATAATAGATTATTTTAAATAAGTGTATATTCTGATTTAGTAATGAATTAAATTATTTAGTTTTATAGTTTTTAATAGATTGAAATTCTAATAACTTTAATTCTAATAATAGATTGAACATGAAGTAGTTCTTAAATTTTTTGCGATAATGGTACAGTTTTCATGCATCCAAATATTGCTAAACGTTTTGGTTAAGCATAGCACGACAACGACATCATTAGTTACTGAAATACGAGTACAACAATGTACTGAAACTTTCATTTTTAATGTCGTGAATACCATTTGAGATATATTTCTTTTATAAGTTATGTGACCAACAGAATACTCATATTTTTTTATTCAGTTCTTATTGAAATACTCTTTTCTTTATACAGTTACAATCTATTTCTTAACTAATATTATAAATGCGAAAGTTAGTGAGTTTATTTGTTACGCTTTCACACCTTAACTACTTAACCGATCATCATGAAATTTTGCATACACGTTGTCTGGGATACAGAAAAGGAGATTCAGGAAGAAGTACAGTTCCCGAAGAATCATCTAAAAATAAAAATAACAAAAATGGATCTCACAAGAATATATGAGAAATACAGATACAGATTGAAAAATTGTTTTAACACTTAAGAAAAAGGGGCGCGAACGAGGTCGCGAGTAAAAGTTGGTACATATAATAAAATATTCGCTGTCCGCCTCTATCTGTTTCACAGCTGTTTTTATCTGTTTCAAGGAAGAACGATAAACGAGGAAAGTTTGTGTATATAATTTGCAGAAAAAATTGCATCCATGCTAAGCCGAGAGTGTGTCGGTATAATAATTAATAGTACATGTAATATGTGCCCAGGGTGAGAAGGCTCGGTTGAATGAAGACAGCAGTGGTCGCAGAAGTGGAGGCCGCACAGACCGCACTACGCGTATGCTGGTCGCACTTTTGGGACTTTTCCTCGCCACTGAACTGCCTCAAGCGCTTTTTGGTCTTCTAACAGCGCTCGCACCTCATCTGTTCCAGATATGCTACTACGCGTTCGGTAAGACCACAAATCGGCACCAATTTACATTTGTATTAAATTTTTTTATGCATTAGTGGCTGGCTCACTTATACCTAGCGCCGCAAGCGTCAGCGTTGAGCGTTAAAAAATTTCGATGCAACTTGCAGCGTCGTGTTGCTGCCTCTTTACAGCGCAAAGCAAATTCGATTCTAGCGTTGGTTTCGTGGCCCAGGTATTAGTGGTACCTGGTTACCGTCGTCTATTAACACAAGCTACGCTACAGGTGCTGCGTGCGATGTCAGGATGTTCAGGAAAAAATACTTGCCGTGCCTTGCCGTGCCGGTTGGATTTTAAGCACCTACAATTTTTTTTCGACATTTCAATATAAAATATTTTGAAAATTGAATCAATAGAAAATGTATAGTAAAAAACGGTTACATTTTTTATTCAAATAAAATTTTCGAGTGTTTTTAAAAGTAGACATTTTTCTAACGATTTCACATATTAATTTGTTTAAAAGTGATTACATATTCATATAAGTAAACCAAGAGACACGTAATGTATTGCCTATTATAGCTCCCGTGTATTAGCTATTCGATTTTGTTAGTTCACTGGCTCGTTAAATAACTTAATTTTACACATATAACTCCATTTTAGCCCCGATGATAAAAGGAAGCGTCAGGTGTAACGGGAAAATGTCTTTTCTTGTGTGATCTACGTTACAGGATTATCTACTGTATCGCCTTTATTCTGAAACAGTTACCGTAAAAAACTCATGTCTTGATCGAATCTGCTCATTTTTATGAGCTTTATTCTCTCTTATATAGGTCGTTGCGATGCTAGTAAAGGAAATATCAGCACATGTGTAGCGATTGTCTCTTGACGAAGCACACATGCTTATTTCACGGTTATCTTCAGTAAGGGTGTAGATACTGGATGAGCTGAAACGGTCGCTGTTGACGCCTTTATCTAAATATGTAAATGTTTTTCTGTTAACACAATTTTTCCGTTCTCGCGACGCGGAAATTAATGTAAAGTGATATTCGTACCATTGTTTTATATTTCCCGACCGCATCCGCCGCCGTGCCCGCAAGCAATGTAAGCAAGCACCTATAGATATATTTTATTAATCAATCAATCCATGGATTTGGTCGGTAGTGCAAAATAAATATCAAAAGGATGAGCTTAAAATGCCTATGAATCTACTCAGTAGCGTAGTAATGAACATTAATGAGTAGTGTTTAATACCTAAAAACTTGCAAAAATAAAAAAAAATCTTTACTTACTTTACTTTATTCGCTTCTTACCATTTACTTTTAAATACTGCCAGGCCTGTAGCCTTCTTTGCAGCAGCGCTACAGCGCACTTGCAGCCCATGTGGCGTCAGCTTGTCTCTCGACTTTAATATAAAAAAAGTTTTCTGTTGTATATACATAGAACGTGGCAACCATCGCACTGAAGCTATAGTTTTTGTGTAGATCGTACCTATATACATTTTTGACCGTCAACATTTTTAACGACCATAATAAAAACGCACACTTTTAAAAACTAAATAAAGTTTTTATCGAATATTCGAGGTTTAAATTAAAATTTACAGTACCTAATAGGATTCGGTTACGTTTATCAAAATAATCGTTTCATTAAAAGCTATCAGTTACTAATGAAGTTAAATGGCAGCATTAACTACCTCACCGAGTTTAATTAACGAAGTTCCGTACATAAATTAAAACTGTTTCAAATTATATTACTCTCTAAAATTGAGATTTATAAAATTTTACACAAAAGTACATTATATTTTTTTAGTCCTTTTTTCTAGGTAAACCCAGAAAATTTATACGATACATTAAAGGCGGACGCTGACTGACGGTATGGCACGGCAAGGCACAGCTCTTTGCTGTACATTTTTCCTAAACATTTTATTTTGAAATTCATTGCAATGACTTTAACACGCATACTCCGTTGTATGCCGCGATGTGCCGAAGCATCTCGTGATATGACGTGAACGCTACGGCCTCTTGGTATCGAAATAAAGAAATGTGAGTGCTAAGGTTATAATAAGGTTAAAAATAATATATTTAGGAAAAAACCATTGATGGGCCACGCCGTGCCATACCATCAGTCACCGCCGGTCCTTACTATGTCGTATACAGGGTTTATCAAGGAAAAAGTACTAAAAAAGTAGTAAAACTAAAAAGTAAATATTAAAGAGGCTTTTAAAGTACAGTAGCTTAAAAATTGGATATCATATTATCTAGTTGATTTTATTAATAATATGCTGTTGGTCTGTTGAGATTAAGTCAATTAAAATTCTCAGAAGATCCAACTTTAAGCAATAACAACTTCTTGTAAAAGAGTTATGTTTTCACTTTTTTAAAAATAATTTATTAAGGTTTTTATTACTTCAAAGAAAAATAGATATATATAGATAGAGAGAGATCTAAAACGCATAATATAAAGTTACTTCGTTAGTAACAGTAATATAAATCTAAAATAGAGAACCTTATAATTTCTAACCACAACAGCCACCAAAAACTAATCTTTCCTGGGGTAAACTGGTATAATTTATCAATGAAACTCTAACAGGAGTTGTCTCGATGTCACCGGAAAATAAGATTTAAGCCGGAGGTTGATTAATAATACAATGAAACTTTGTTTTTGATACTTTACAACACGGTTGACGCTTCTCTAAATGAACCCACACATACACATATATGTGTACTATAGGAAAAACAGTTAATTATTCTACTATAATTAGTAGTTGATTGTGATGATCAATCCAGGCCATCTCTTCAGATAACTATAAGATAGAAATTAACGTCATAATGTTATTTTCTTTAAATTAATTACCTAAATTACCTAAATAATATCTAACAATACCTCAAAAAGTTATAAGTAAACTTGTCGCGAAAGTAGATGTCATAGGACATGACATCATAACAAAAGCACACCAGCCTTAAAGCGGCAATCTTTTTAAGCGCGTAAGCTGCAGTATTAAATCCATTCGCAAACTTGTGGACACATGAAGTTTGCCATTTAAGGTTATTTTAAAGAAAACTGTGTCTACAAAGTCAAGAAACTATAATATGAATAAAAAAATATTTAAAGCATACATTTTATTTCCCATCGATTGAAACTGACCACCATAAGGTTTCCATCAATTGCATTTATTGGTAGATTGCCCTAAGTAAGTTCGCGCGGGCTAGATTCGGTCTGGAACATGACATAGATATTAATCTTAGCAAACAAAATTGTATAAACTCGTAACAAATTAATTAACAAGTAAAAATTTTTAGACTTCTGACCAAAAGTTGCGAAAGTGGCTATCAGGTTAAACAAGAACCAATGATAAAATGAAAATAGACGATAAAATAAAAATAAATAAAACTTTCTATAAACAAGCTATATATCACCCATACAATAGATTTCCATCTGTTCGATTACTTTTCACTGTATTTAGGTACAACGTCGTAAGACCTCCTAGTTGGGGTTAACTGTAATCAAAATTCGAATAGACATAACTTTATTCATCCCAGGCAGGCAGGCAGGCAGGCTGACGGTCCACTTGATGGTAGGAGGTAATCGTCTCCTATTAACATTATGAAGTTGCTATTAAGTCTAAGAAAAATCAAAACTACTACCTACTTATTTTGTGGGAAATCCCATAAGTTTTTTGTCTGCTTATCTGCTTTAAGTAAGAAAATATATCTAGATCTAAATTTTATTGTCGTATTTTCTCGAAGAAAAGCGAATCCAGTCAGGCGTATTATTAGAAACCTGGGGGAATTGTGCGCCGGCAGCTAGTGATTGCCGAAGAGAAATGATAGAAGAATAAAGAGTTTATTATACGAGTACGTAACGTTGATAAATAATTAGTGTTCGAGAAAACGTAACAATGTATAACAAAGACTTTGTGGGGCTTCCTTCTTAAGTTACTAATTTTTTTCCGCGACTTCGTCGGCGTATATAGCTTTTTGAATTATCTTTACGTAGTACATAGTTTGAAATCGCTTTGTGAGGCTACATGGCCGCTGATTCCTCCTAAACCACGCATCGAATTTTGATGCGGTTTTCACCATCAGTTAGATATTTTTTCACGGCATTTTTAATAAAACTAATTAAGTGTTTTCCTGGGTGCTAATATCTTATGTTAATCTAATGTACTGCTATAAACTATATTATATTATCTACTGTAAAATTGTATCATAAACCATTCAGTAGTTTTTGATTAAAAACTAACAAGCAATCGAATTATCATTATAAAATAATGGAACACGAAGTTTTACGTATAACGAGATTTATGAATGCATATTTACAAGCTACAGTATCGACCGAGTTCTCACCAGGTCGTTCGTGAGCTCTATAAATATTAGATGCAGCTCCAGGGTTCCCCATGCAGGCTTACTGCAATTGGCCAATTAGCCTGCATACCATACATTTATAAGTGTGGTACAGTTTAAACTTATGAGAAACCAAATTATTAGTAGCTTCTTGAAGCCACAATATCTATCGATTTTGATATTAGTCTGGTCCATATAGACCACTTTAGGTATCAAAATTTTTTAGGGATTTTATAGCGGTTTATCTGCTTTATAGGTATTCAAGTATTCATACGATTTCATACTATTTGATAGTATTCATACGATAAGAGTTTATCACCATCAAAACAATCGTGCTAATTTTTAATAAGAATAAGAATTTGCTAATAAGAAAGTAAAATTTCCAATTTACATATAAAGATAAAAAGAAATTCGAAAATAATTCATGGATTCAGAGCCCACACGAAGTGAAAATACAAAAATCCCTAAAGTAACGAGGCTAGGGACAAAATTTTGAGTTTATGCTAAGTGGGTATCCAAGTAATCATAAATGCGTAATCTTGTTAGAAAATATAGATTATCGTAGTCTAAAAATAAGTAAAATTCGATTACAGTCTTAGATGACATTGAACAAGACAATAATATTTTTATCTTATTATCTTTGTTCGGCTCAGAGTTATCTACGTTGAAAAATATAAAATGTCATTAATACAATTGAAATAAATTATGATCAGAGTAAATAAACTGTTAAATAGAAATTAGATTTATTTTAAAGACGTATTTTGATAATATTATTAATATTTTAAAATAAATATTTTCGAGTGATCGCTTGCTTATCTTAAAAGTTAAATTTGTTTGTTTACGGTTCAATAAATTGAGAATGAGTTGACTGATTTTAATTCGGCTTTCACATATGGAAAGAGGGATAAATAGGGTGTATATTTAAAAGGTTATATTATAAAGATAAAAGGTGCACCCCGAGTGAAGCCGGTAGCGGGTCGCTAAGTAGTTATAATACTTTTTTTATTATACCTAGTTCAAAGATTTTAACTCTCAAGCTTAGTTCACATTGTAGGCGTTTACTTTTGTTCTTTAAGAGAGCTTTTCGGCAATTAGTCTTCTGAACTTTTTTCGTTAAAAAACTTTTCAATTCAGCTTAATTAGCTGCTCAAGAATAGCAATCACAAAATCCGTAAGTAAATACCTATTATAATAATCAAAGATAAATTACTCTAGTCTGATTTTGCTCCATTGTTAATATTTGTTATAAGTATGTAGGTACGCATAGTTATTTTGTTTCTCCCGTGTACAACGATGTATGAAATCCATATTACATGCTCCTCCTACATAGCCCAAAGAAAACATACCATATAATTAATATAAAATTATCTTACGACAGTTCATATTATAGGTGATTTATTTTGATTATTTATATTGTAAATAACAAAATATATGGCAGCCACTAGGAATACAACGTACTACTCGTACTCAGACCAAATAAGAAGTGAAGCTGGTTTTATAAAGATATTGTGTGCCTAGGCCATTTGTTGTATTGGGATTTTGTGTTCAAAGCTATAATTTCAATTCCATTCGGCTTTTTATTTTTTGAGATCTGGTTTTTATACTCGTTCACTACGCAATTCGTCATTTTCATTAGTAAATATTTTAATAAGGCGAGGCATAGTTTGACTGCATTTGTGTGAGTGTAATCGTGTATGTACACGGTGAAGGCGTAGTTTTTCCGACTTCACTCTGCCGTCCACGTGCCTCTTATTTTATCTGAGCCTTGAAGATTTAATTATTGTTATTGTATTCCTATACAATTGCCCCCCCTACCACCCTGCAAGACCTTCAGGATGCAGTCATTGAGGAATGGGGCAACATTCCACAAGAAAGCGTTGTTAAGTTGGTGCGATCGATGTAGCAACGTTTGGAGGCAGTGATAAGGGCTAAGGGGGTAACACTAGGTTTTAAGTTAATTTTAAGCATTTTTTGTAGATTTTTTTATGCATTTATTGTTGTAGAGTTAAGTTTGAATAAACATTTTTCAACTGACCGTCATGTTTTTTCTTTAATTTTTGGACCCAATGAAAATGTCTTATTTTTTATTTTCCTAAAGAATTGATTTTATTACCTTTCAATTGATACCTTACAATCATACCCTTACTCTTGATCGAATAAGGTTTAAAGTCGGTTGAAACTATTTTTCGCGGAGGGGCGATATTGAAAAATATCGAATAAAGCGAAACTATGAAATGATTGATATATTGATGTTCTGCTCTTTCATGTAAAAACTATATTTTAATGAATTTTATAGTAATACAGTTTGTAAATCAGAATAATTCCTAGGTTACTAATTAAAAAGATCCACCGTATTGTATATTGTATATGATACCTGGTTATAATAAGTAGCCTAAATTTCTCATTTAGATCCAAACGAAGTATAAGTAAGATAAAAGGGCTAACACTTAATATTAACAAACTTTTTTTTTAGGTGAAACGATGGATCTGATGGCGCTGGTTGGTTCGGCGGTGAACTTTGTACTGTACTGCAGCATGAGCAGGCAGTTCAGGAGTACGTTCACAAGGCTGGCGCGGAAAGCATTGCTTCAAACGAGAATGCAAGTCGCCGAGCCTTTGCCCACGTAGCATTCGCGCACTGCGACCACTACGGTCGCCTATTTGTAAAAATAGAGGCACGAATTTATTGTAGAAACACAATCTAAGAGACAGAGTGTGAAGTGAGTGAAAATGTGAAAGTGATACGTCCAAACACTTCGTATTTGTTGAAGTGCTTCTTGTCTATCTGACTTAATTTTGTGCTTAGCTTTATAAGCTATTCTTATAATTATCTTATGGTACTATTTATCTCAATAAGATTGTAGTCTCCAGACCAACACATACATTAGCGTATGGCTTAACTTAATATTGAAATCAAACAACGGACTTGACACGACCATTACAAAGAACTATTATATATTTAGGAGTTTCCTTTTCATTTCTTTCTTTTTTATAAGGTTTTATCGTACTTAAAGTATTACTACAATTTTAAGATAGAACATTTTATTTAAAATTGTGATTAAAAACAATTTTTTTCTTCTGTGTTCCATAAAACATTCAAATTGACTCTTCAAAAACAGAATGAATAGGCTACTGACTACTGACGGGCAGGCGAACTTCATCTTCGACGTCATCTTCAAAGAAAAAGAAATTACTTTCTTTTGTTATTAAATAAGTTATGTAAAGTAATTCACAATTTATTGCAGAACTATTCATGTCTGAAAACAGTACAACAGAAAACAATTCCATTAATGAAACGTACTTGCATTTACAATATCAACATAATAATGTTATGTGTGGATGTTATTCATATTGAACATGAAACTGTTCGTGCAAGTGCGTTGTTAACAACTCTTCCTGAGGTTATTTACGTCTTTCCATTTTCTTATTAATTTTCGTGAATCCAAGACTTATGTAATAGTAATAATAAATAAAAATATATAATTGTATTAAAAGTCCGCGTCCTCCGATCAATCGGACCAATAGGAAAAAAGTCCCCGTCATCCGATCAATCGGACGAAGCAGTCGGACCACGCGGTCTTACCTACTGTTAAATTTTACTAGGGTGACTTACAGAAGACCATCGTGAAATAACAGCGCTAATGTTGTGTTTCCCCTATCTGTCATTCTTTAACTCATAGTGTCAGAAGAGTAATTTATATAAATTACCCCCCTGCTTTTGCTTGTGCTGAGGCTAGGTGCTTAGACTATACACCCGCCATATAGTTGAAGCACCTAGCGTGGAGTTATAGTTTGTCTGTTGACTTTTATCACAAAAAATGTAAAACACATAGGTAGGTAAATCTTTTTCGGCTCTCATGATTTACTTTGTAACATCAGTCACGTGTAAAGCGAACGTTACAAGGAGAATCACTACTTGAATCCTTGATATATCAACGCCAAAACGGAATAAATCAGGAAGGCGCTAAAACGTCGACAATGGCCTAAGCTGACAGCTATAATAAAGAAAGAATAGTAGTCTTTTGACCTACGTGTACTGAGTTCTGCGAAGCCTCCCCTCTTATATGGTTATGGTAAGATCCATTTGTAAGCAGATTTTCATTCGGTTTTTCTATAAATAAGACTAAATTGTGGGTCTCGCATATTTAGCTAATTCATCAGTAAAGTACATAAATTAGTTACATATATTCGTAGTTGTAGCTCTGTATTCCTATATGCTGGTTTTTCGGGTGTTTATGTAAATTTTACGATTAAGATCGACATAAACGTAGTGTTATTAGTAATGACGATTTATGATAAAAATGTGTTAATGTTCCCATAGAATACAATTGGAATATGAGAGCCACTATACACTATGTGACGTTTCACTATTTATTTGGGGTAAAGTTAGTGTTGTTTAATAGGTTTGAAGCTCTTACTCCAACTTAAAAGTTAATGAAGCTGGTAATTCGAACTTTATTTACTTCAGTCCTTTCCACCTGGGTTCATTTAAAGCTTTTTCGTCACTCGACAAAAAGATTGTAGGTGAGAAACTAAAGGCGATGTTTAATTCATTTAAGTACATGGAATATGAAAATTTTGCCAGACTCCAGAGGATAGGATAGACCGCGGATATCTATTAAGTATATAATTGACTGATAGCTGATAATATTCGTAAATACTTACTGACGGTGTAGACGGCAGAGTACACTAGTTGTTTGCGAAGTACCTACACTTTTCTGATCGTTTAATTAACATTTCTATCCCTTTATAAAAATATTCAAAAGTTGTGTATCAAAATGAGCAAAAACTGCAACGGCCAAATATGCTTAAAAAAAAAATTAACATCCACATCTTTTTTTAACGTCTACATATTATATTTTTAGATCTATATTGCATTGTAGGAAAACTGAGTTGCTGGTTCAGATTAAGATATTTTTTTAAACTAGTAAGAATAAAATAATACTCGTATTATGCAGAATACCACTGGGAGAACTTTCCTTAATACTCCCGCTTTGGAACTTTTTACAAAGAACAAGTGAGTGCAATTATTCTACGTAGTCGTCTGCATTTGTCCTGGAGATTTTCTCTAGTAGCGAGCGGTTCGCGTTTCTTTAGATTCATGACATTATTGAAAATGCGCAGTAAGGGTAAATTGCTAGAGGCTGTGCCTAGCATTTGGTGTACGGGAGATGATATCGGGTATGCTAACATGAGGTAAAAGATATTAAGTGAGTTCACAGGTTGACGTACTTTTAGAAGTACGTCTTTTTGCTATCAATATAATATTAGTGAAAATTAAGAGCAAACCAATTTTTGCAATATCTAAAACTATACCAATATTATAAATGCGAAAGTATGTTTGGATGTATGGATGTTTGTTAACTCTTTCACGCAAAAACTACTGAACCGATCACCATTAAATTTTGCATACACGTTGTCTGGGACATTTCACATATAATGTGTGTGACTGGTATTGTACTGGTGACTTGCTATTTCTATCACGTCCCATGCTTATATTTTATAGCTGTCGACGCGAAATAACCCGAAAATCTTCTTGCAAATGTTTCGCCTCTGCAATGGTTAAGGTATCGATAAAATTAAAGCTAAATATTTACATCAATTCTCGTTGAAGTTTTCATTGAATTTTAAGTGTGCGATTTAGAAGGACAACCGCCCTTTGTTGTAAAGTTTATCGGCAACAACGTTTATCTTATGAAATTATTTGCTTTGCCTTAAGTTTTGTAGAGGCGAGGGCGAGTTTAATTTTCGTTTTAAGGCGCTACGTTAATAGGTAAGTATGAGGATTAAAATTAGTACAAAAACCAATGAGAGCGAAGCGATGTGCTAGAAAAATGCTATGTAATTATTTTAATTAATATCTGTTTCTTGTAACCTATACTTATAAAATATCGTTTGCCCTCTCTAACTATCAACGCACAGTCAAAGCTGAAATTTGGAACATAGGTTTATTTAATAAAGTTAAACATTTGCTAAGAAACTACTTTTATAAATAACTAGCTGTTGCACGTGACTTCGTTCGCGTAACTATATAAAATATAGCCTTTGTTACTAGTTGATAATATAGCTTTCTACAGGTGAAAGAATTTTTGAAATCGGCGCAGTAGTTTTTGAGTTTATACTCATTACAAACATTACAAATCTTCTATCTTTATAATATTAGCACAGACAACTCCGTGCAAAGCCGGTTCGGATCGCTAGTTTATTGACAAATGGCGATAAAAATGTATAAAAAAGGACTTGTAACATATATATTTAAGTTGAAGAGAGGCGTGAGCGAGCTTAATCCTCATTTTAAGATGAATGGATCTTAAAAAATTAATATTCATAAGTGAACTCGGTCACTCGACTGAGAATACGAATCAAGATGAATGAGGGACATTGAGATTGGTGCTGAACTTGGAAGTAATGGTTATCGTTATTGTGAACACATAAATTATATTATGCGGGTACAGATTCCTATTGTGCGCCAATTGTGCGCATGGTGTTTGTGTAGGTCGCGAGGGTGGTATCATATATATTAAAATATAAATTTTATTTATTTATTTACATACATAAAAAAACAATTGGTAGCACACAATTTAGGTGTACTATAAACTCATTTAAGTTTGTATCGTACACCTGAGTTGTCTACAATAACAGAAATTTGCAGAATTACAAACATCATATCAAAAACACAACCAAAAGAAAGAAGTACGTGTTCGTAGGTAGGTACAATTTTAATACAACTCTTTAATACAACGAACCTCATATAAGCGCATCCTTGTAGACAGCAAGAATGCACACTTTCTACAGGTGTTTTAATTTTATTAAACTTTATTTTAACAAATTTATAAATAATGTATAAATTAGGTATTATATTTCAAAATATAATTATAAAATATATTCACATATTCCACACAGCGCCATCTAGTTCCACAGTAAGCAAAACTAATGCTCGTATTATGGATACCAGACTTGTTTTTGTAAATACATACATATTATACTCGTAAATACAAAACATCCATGACTCAGATACAAAGGTAAATTGTTAACACATAAACATTTGCCACTAGCGGGATTCGAACCCGCGACCGTTTGGTTAACAGCTAGGGTTACTGGCCACTAGACCAAACGTGTCGTCAAACTTCATACATAACTATAAGGGGATGTAAATACCTGCCAACTAGAAACAGAATTGTAACGAAGTTTGTAATAAATTATATCCATCATTTGGTAAAACGTAAAAATAAAATTGTCTTCGAATCTACCAAAGATTAATTATTAATTAAGGTAATAAGTAGTGTCATATCTATTTAATTTTTATGTACAGTCAAGCGCGTAAATATGTATCGTTTTATAAATATTTTCTTGCTAAGGGATAGGGTACGAGTTCATTACCCTATCCCTTCTTAATCCCTTATTGTTATATCCTATGATTGGCAGCGTGTGACCTTGTTTGTGTCATATACCATCCAGTGGACCGTCAGCTTGTCTGTCTGTCGACCTTGACATAAAAAAAAAATGTTTATTATAAATGTGCATGTAAACTGTCATTAATGTGTCCCTGATTTTTTTAATAATGTGCATATGTTGAATATTTCTAAGATAGGTAATAATATAATTGATACTATGAAATATTAATATATTGAAGTCTATATTTTATACTCATTCTATTACTTAATTTTATTCATAAACTTGCTATTCAAGACTAATTATCTATTAGTGTCTATTACTGGGACATATTATTGTTCGTGTGGTAATTAAATGAAATTTTGGAAAATTTACGAAGACATATTAATGATGCGAAAAATATTATATATTTCATTATTATTTTAGTGCATACATGTTATTTTAATGGTTAATAGATACACATTTTACACTTGACTGTACCTAACTAAGTATATGTATTAAGTGTATGTCTATAGGTACATGACCATAATAAGATTATTGAAACGAATGTATATCATCAACATTAGACGTAAATTAAAGACAACTTTATATTGAATTCGAGTTTTATTTGCATGTCTGAAAATTTTGAATTTTTCGTCTCCCTTTTTTTTTAAGGTCGACGGACATGCTGACGGTCCAGTTGGAACAAGTGGCTACTGTCACTTATAACAGGAGCAACGCCATAGGTGCTACAAGTGCGCCTTCTACGGGTATACTCGTAAGGGAGTGGTTATACTACCCCGACAGCCGTGAAATAACAGCACGTGTTGTGTCGTGTGAGAGAGTAAGGCATGTCAGAGTCCATGCTCTAACTAAATCTCACTATAGTCAGCAGTGCTTTAATGTAATGAACTAATAATAGTTACGGCTAATAAGAGCTTATAACGTACTAGGTTTTTCCCGCGAATTCGTCCGGGTCCATTTTTCTTATCCGATCACTACCAAACTTCACAGGATCACCCGCAGGACTAATCTGAAGATTGTCTGAAAATTTCATCGAAATCGGTTCAGCGGTTTTGGAGTCCATGGGGAACATACATACACACATTGCCTTTTATTATATTAAGATAAAAAGATAGCGACGGTAGCCAGCTATCACCGTGTACTTTTTTTAAAGCACATTTTTGGGAGTAGGAATTAATACAATTATTTTTATTTACTTAAATATAACTTCTCGTGACGTCAGACTGTAAGTTGGTTCAGAAGCTCAACCGATTTCAAGTGAGAGTATTAAATATTAACTACTAACATTGAGTAACAAACACCCAAACATCTAAAAATCCAATCTTTCGCATTATAAATATTATTAGGACTAGGATAACTTGAAAATAACCTTTTATTTTCTAGCTTGAAACAACTTTTTTTTTGTATAAAGGTCGATAAAAAATGACGACGACTTAATGTTAAGGTGGCTACTGTCGTCTATAAATACAAGAAACGCTTAGAGAATGCAAGTACGCTTCACAGGATGAAAGAAAAGGGAATATGTAGGAAAGATGTGTTAGCATCTCCCTCATTCGCACAGAAACACAACCGCAAACTTATTTCTGACAATAATTTTAATTTATACAAAATGTGGTTCACATTTTATTTCTTGTTTTTAAATAATCATTCGTACACGTCATTGTATTCGTAATCCGTTCTATAAATTCTACATGAATATATGAATAACTGCGTACGTTCGTATCGATCCATCGGATTAGGTAAGGATTTGGTTGGAGCCAGTAAAAAACCCATCTGAATATTGTATTTCGGGCTTCGAGTTGTTTTCATAACAATAGGTAAATGATGAGGGTGACAATTTATTACATCTGAAATAAATTTTAGAATAAACGAAAATTTGTGGTAAATTTCTAACACATATGGTAGCCGTTGCACAGCCTTTTTTTTTTTTTTTTTTTTAACGTGAGGAAATCTGCGAATCAGATCCCAACCGACCATGGGGAGATCGGTGGGGTATGTGGGACTTCTACCCACTAAAACCCCACGGTGTTTCTTCGCGCCGTCTATGGGCAGGGGTTAGGGAACGTTAAGACACGCTACCTTGTCCCCCCGCCAGACGAGGCCCGCAAACTTGCGGGCTCCACCTCGATTAAGCGCGGAGTGTGACCTCCGCGCCGTGAAGAGACGCGCCGGAAACACACAGCACGTCTCCCCTCGTTGCCCGGTGTTGTGATGACGGCGGACGACCCCATGTCCGCCGTCCCCGGGCGAAGCGGCACAGGCCGCCTATACTTACCTCTCGCAGCGAGCAGTCAGCGAAGGGCTTCATTCTTGAAGCACCCCATAACCTCTACTTTGCGGCACAACCTACCACAGAGTCGGAGGCCGCTTCCACCTGACACTCTAGGATAACCCCTGCTCGTGTGGCCGCTCATCTCCACGGCATTAAGGGTGGACGGCCCAAAGGGGGTTTCCGCCTGACATTTCCACATCAATCGCGGCAGCCCGAGAGACAGGCTCCACCTCGTGTTATCGTCGGAAGAGTTACTAGGCCGGGTGGCGAGGCCGGGTGTTCACTCTTCCGGACGATTGCAGAGGGCGGTTACTAGCCCGGCTAGGTACTACCGGGTCTTCACCACCCTCCACAAAGCCGCTATTGCAGTACTCTGCCAGACGGTCCTTCCCTGCCGTAGAGCTCCGTCTTCGCGTGCGTTGCCCAACTACCACTGAGCGAAAGAGCTATCCGAGAGAATCCGCCCGCTGCGACCCGCGCCGGTCTTTGTGAGCAGAACCGAGACCCATACCTCGGTTCAACACACAAGGACCGGGGGTGCCCTCTCTCACCGGCCAACACCCACGTGGGCCAAGTACGGATCCTCGGCCCAGCGAGCGGTGACCGGTGAAGTTCCAACAGACAGTTGGAGCCTCCAAACTGTTGCTCCGCCACGAGCTCCGATGGTCGGAGCCCGCTCGGAGCATACGCACGTGGGTCTTCTTTGTTCCCCAGCGACAATCCGATCAGCCAAGCAAAGGCCGGTGACCCCACCGGCCCCTGCAACCGCCCGGATTGCCGAGGGTTAAGCCCCCCCACCACTGCACGGTCATGACCCACCTAGGGGGGGAGCCGTTGCACAGCCTAGAAAACAAAAACGAAAGGCCTGTGTCCATAATCTAGGTAGAGGCTCAGATTAAATAATAGTTACTAGTAGCCATGAGATTCTGGTCTACCAGAATCTCATGGCATATGGGGAAATAAAAATTTGTTGAGTGCAATACGGAAATTTGACTAAACTATCTTGATACTGTTTAATTTCTATTTGTCTTTTATAGGAGTCGGCATATTAAGTATTTTTGCGAGGTTTAGACATGAATAAATATGATTTTAAACATATATTTAAAGTTCTTACTCTAGGTACTAGCTGAACTCATCGCTGCGGTGAGCGCATGGAGTGCGCGAGGTGTAGAAAACTGCTTTAAATTTAATATAACTAGCTGTTGCACGCGACGAAGCCTATGTTGCTATCTGATAATATAGCTTTCTATAGGTGAAAGGATTTTCAAAATCGGTTCAGTAGTTTAGGAGTTCATCGCGGACAAACAATGTGACACGAAATTTTTTTATATATAGAGATATTACTAGACGATTCGCCCCCAGGCTTGCACGGTGTTGTCATTTTCAAAAACCCTTTCCTAGTGGATGCTTCTTTACGTAGTATAATTTGAAGTCGCATTCCGCGTCTGTCTGTATGGCCGTTAACTCGAGCTAAACCAACCAACGGATTTTGATGCGGTTTTCACCATCAGTTAGATAACTTTTCACGGAGTTTTTATATGTATAATAAAACCTAATTAACCTTTTTTTTTGAGTGAAGCCGGGAGTGAGTCGCTAGTACGTTATAAAACAAACGTATTCAAAACTTCAGATTTTTAGCAGACTAGCAGACTGCAGGCTGTGCGTTGATAGTCAGTCAAGACAGATAATTTTAAAAATATAGACTAACTAATAAACTAGTCGTGCTAGGAATTCGATATAAAAAAGGATAAATTGAACAAGTAAATTCGTAGAATTTCTCACAGAAAATGTGGCAAAGGAATTCGATTGATAAATGACAACGGTAAAACGTCTCTAATAAAGAGAGACGCTAATATGCCAATCAAATATGTTGACAGTCGCTATAGCAACTCAATCGTTCCAAGAGAGGAAAATGGCTTTTAAATCTTTCGTAAAATATACTTGGAAAAAAACTATAATCGATTACATTACTATTACAACATTACCTACAATTACAACATCTATGCACAATAAAAACATTTTGTAACAGAAAATTTTAGGAATAGTAAAGATTGTGCTTCGATCAAACTTTCGCTAAATGTGTTGCTAAACGCATAACTCGAGAATGGCTGGACCAGTTCGGTTTTTTTTTTTTGAAATGTTCATTTAAGTGCTAAGAAGGTTTTTATGAAGGGTCAAATTGGAAAAATTGCCCGGAAAATCTTAAAAACTAAATTTTTCTTTTTCTCATCCAAATTTCCTAGCTGACTAGAGTTTTATATAGATAAATAGAGTAGTCTTCTTCTGATAGATAGAGCCTCTATGAGACCCTATGCCCAAATACAAAATGATTTTATTTTAGTGCATGGGAAACTAAAACAAAGTAAGTAAGTATTACAAAAATAAAACTTTAAACCAGACTTGACATAACAAATAACCTTAAATTCATCTTACTCTTTCACCAGAATATCATTCAGAGTGAAAGTTATCTATACTGTGTTGACATTACCACGACCCACAAACTTAATATATGTTTTTGTTTCACTGAAATATTATAGGCCAACACTGCCCTAAACAGGGTTGCTCATCATTTATTCCAGATGTTATTTCCCGGATTTACTCGGCTCTCGGTCTTATATTACATCGCCCATTGTTTACTGCCCTTCTTGGCTTTCTAACGTATCGTATAAAAGTATTCAAAGCATATTTGTCCATATATTTGTGCATATACATGTATAAATGGGTACTTTCTTTGTTATATTGGATAACAACACAATAGAAGCGACGGAGCAGCCAAATATAAAGCTAGGTTGTTCAACAGAAAGATATCGTATAAAACTTTATTGTTACAAGCGAATATTCAGAGGAATTCACTATGTTCGTATACTTAGTAACGTTAGAGTACTTAGTTGTGAAGTGGTATTGTGAATTCATTTCATTTTTTCCAGGGACTTGTATGAACGTAATGGGCAACTTATATAAAAGGCGATTGTCCCCTATAGACTCCAAAACCGCTGAACCGATTTTGATGAAACTTTCAGAAAATCTTCAGATTAGTCAAGCGGGTGTTCCTGTGAAGTTTGGTAGCGATCGGACGCGGACGAAATCGCGGGCATATACTTAGTAATAAATAATGGTGTGTATGAGAGATATACAAAATTTTAAATGTGAAGGTATTTACACTTCAATTACATATTTATATTAATGTGATATGAATACCACGTCGCCATCGAAATAATATATCTTTGCATGTCGGTCTATATCCAATAGGGATTTTAGAAAGTATTTATACGGGTTGTTGATAAGCACAACGTGATGCAATTTTTTTTACTGCAAATTATTATATATTTATTTGTTTATTTAGTTCAGAATAACTATAGTTTTAATATATTTCTGTCCCCCACACTAGGCTCTGCCTGTCCTATGGGGGAAGTAAACATTTTTTGGATGTTTTATATACTATGTACATTATTAAAAAAACAACAGGTAATTGTATGTATGTGACCGTGTGTGTGCTGAATGTGAATCTATGTGATATATATAGATATGGACCTTTCTCATTGATCACTCTTTTCATTAAATAAGTGACATAAAGTGAAAATAAAAAGAAACTTTCATTTGAATTATGGCACAAAACAGCAGACACGGAGCAGACAAGGAAAATGTACATTACCGCAGAACGACAGAACTACAGAGAAAATTATATTCAATTACGCACGAGAAAATTTCATTACATAACACTAACCTCAATACACACGACTTTCTTACACTCATGGAGATGCTCTTAAGGACACGTTGTACGAGAGAATGAAGTCAGTAATAGGTATTTGTCAGGTATTTGTTGTCTCAACTTACTATGATGCTAATAACTAGACAGAATGTGATGCAAGACATTCGCGGCACTTATTGAACTTGCGAAAATAATAAAACATACGCCAGTAACTCCAATATTTTGGAAAAACCTTTGTAGATGGTAGCTAATAACAACCCAATTGTATAATAGAAAAGGGACACTTTCATGGAAAAACATTACTGGCTTTTCTAGTCTGTAATAACAAAAATTCAACCCGCGAAAATGTCACTTAACGAGGGCTGTACTGAAAATTTCTGGAATCAAGGAAGTGATACAACATTATTAGTGGAAAATATATTTATTGTTTTTCGAAGTATTCTCCTTGAAACTTGACACATTTTTCCATTCGATGGAACCAATTATTAAAGCATTCATTCCATTCTGAACAGGCTTCATCACCAAATGCAGAAAGCATCCGATCATCACACTGTTTTTGTGTTAAACCACTTCGAAAGTCATAATTAATCATTGCTCTTGAATTTTCTCGAGTCAATTTCATTTTCACACTGACTTTACAAGTTCGACAAGACAATGTGACAAGACCGCGTTCTTTTTAAAAAATAAATAAATGGTATTCGATTAATAAAACCAAGGAGTTTTCGATTATAAAGACTTTATTATGCCAAGAACAATGTAAATATTCCAATCCCGATACTTTTAGTGCAGCCTATGTATTAAGTATGCATTTTTTTAGAAATAATTTGTACTAGATATGAAATTAATTTAAAATATTTGTTTTCATCCAAACCTTCATATTATACCTATATTCATATAATTCTATTATCTATTATATTATCTTAGAATATCATGTTTTTTATGTAATGTTACGACCAATAACTAATGAGTAATCATGTAATTATAATACATAATAGGTATGGTAAGCATCTCCCGTTGGCAAGTGAGCTCTTTATACAAGGTATAAAGCACCTTCCCACTGAGTACTTACGTAATCTTTCATAAGTATATTGAAATCAAACTGCTTTCAATATTTGTCGCTTTGTCCTAGTGTCTGTGTGGGTGTTACCACACTGGTAGGCATCTCATTTTCTTGTCAAAACAATGTTGTCCTCTCGTAGTATTGTCGAAGGTTCAATGAATTGTCTCGTTAGTCATGCTCGTGTACGCAAAGTACGTTTGCCAACATAGAACTAAGTTATCAGTAATAAAGCAATAACTTTACAAAAGGAGAATAGATGTTATACCTATTATGTAAGTACTGAAGTAATCTTATGTGGATACATATATGTGGGCATTTATTCAATGTGAGGAGGTATGAATGAAAATTAAGTCCGATTTGATAGTTTTTATAACCGACTAGTGACCCGCTCTCGACTTCGCCTGGGGTGCAATTTTTATACATACGTCTTTCCATAAGTTAAAACCGATTAAAAATAGGTTTAGCCATTCTTGAGTTTTTGCGAGATTTGGATAAATTGGAAATCTATAATGAACACTTTCTTGGCTTTCGGTAAAAGTTATCAAAAGTTTTACTTTAATCAATTAGATTCTTAGTGAAAACTTGGTCAACTACATATACTTTCTTTAAGTTAATAGCTTTATAATGCGTCTAAAATAAATATTCACAAATAATTGTAATATTGTTGTAGTACAGACCTTTACATAGTGACGGTGAGTTATTACAGATTATAAAAATATAAGTGAGGCTGTATTGAACGTACAATATTAAATAAGCAAATAAGCAAACATTGGTTTCTAGTAAAACTATATAGAAAATAAAATGTAGATATAATATAAAATATGAAAACCGATTTAAAACGTATTCTTAGTCCGACGTTTACACATCGCAATTCAATCTGTTTCGCAAGAATGCACGTCTACGAGCTATGGTTTCATGAAAATATTTATTCTTGCAATAACAAAGATGTTTTCTCATATTTATTGTTGTTTTCTAAAACAATAAAGCAACGAATGTTCTACACGTTTCCATTTGATACACACGCAGAATATTAAGAGTAAAATGTACTGAAATATAACATGATATACTTACTTATATGTACAATTACATTATAAATGCTGGGTAAAAGTATAAGTAAGTATGAGAAGTTTTAGCGTGAGTTTGCGTACAAAACACATATTTACATGGCTTCTATAAATGGCTACTTAGAGGAATCGACATTACTCAATATTTATTAATTAAAAAAAAATTAAATCATAAATGTATGTTTAAATAAAAAAAAAAAAAAAAATTTGAAAAATATGACAAGAAGTATGTTTTTTCATTAGGGAATAGATTCCAGCAACCCTCAACTGTTCTAGCGAAGTCCAGGAAAATGGGTACCTATTGGAACTGACGTTTTCCACTCGAAGTGAAAAGGGGTAAACGCGAAATTACTAAAATGTGTTTCTAACTTTGAACACAATGACCCTTGTACAGGCTTAAGTATGGCTTACCCGAAGGTATTTATATCATAATAGATAACACGAAGTTTCGAGTAACCTATATATATAACATTTAAACAAGTGATTCAAATTTTTATAATAATAAAAAGATAATACTATGTTATACCGACCTTTGTTTTAAGTCTACATTAGTTGTCTATTTATTTGTTTCACTAAATTATTAATTATTTATTATTGCTAACTAAAGACCCCCTGAGGTGCAATTTTTATACATACAAACCTTCCCCATTTATCCCTCTTTCCATAAGTGAAAACATAATTAAAATCGGTTTAGACATTCTTGAGTTTTTGAACCAACTTAAAATTTTCATATAGATAATAATTGTTATAAATAACTATTGTGTCACTATTTTATTTATTTTGTGTCAATAAATGAAACAAATCTATATCTATACGTATTATAAAAATATAAAATCGATGATCGCCTCTTTCCTTTTCTCCGCTAACTTTATCTAAGCCAACCAACAGATTTACGGTTTTCACTATAAACGAGAAAGGTTTATGTACTTACATAATTTGCGAAAAAAATACCCGTGCGGACCCGGGATTGGGTCGCTAGTCGGCTAATAACATGAACAGAATATTCTTTGAGAAGATTCATGTGCGTGTATGTATGTGTGAAACGATAATTCCCTTTAAATCCGTTCAGCCATTGACGCGTTTAGAATGGGTAATTAGTGTAAATATGCTGACAAAATTACTCCATTAAGGTCTGTTTTAGTAATTTCAGTCACGCGATAACATGTTTTCGGTAATAATTTAAATTCATCATCTTAGTTTCATAGTTAAAAAAATCTAGTTTAAATTCACCAATAGGAATTGGTGAAAGTTTAACATTTTTATCTTATAATTTCTATTTTCAAACGCCTAGATCAACGTTTATATGGGATTCATATTTTTTCTTTATGATATCAATCCCAGGTGAACGTCAAAAAATCAAAGTTAAACCCAAACTTATAAAACTCACCCACGGATGGAAACGAAAATAATAAATATCAAGTAGTGTAAAATAAGTAATACTTTTTAATTTAAAAGTAATTTACAATTTCAATTTCATCGACATCTTTTGTGTCATCTTATAGAACCTTTTGCAATTATGTTAAAAATTTGAAACACAAAAGTTACACGATAAATTTCGTGTCAACTTTGCCTACACGGTACATTAATTTAAAACAATAATTGAGTTATTACACAGATTTCGTATTCATTGCTCACGAATGAATAGGAGGTAAATTAGCACAATACGAGTAATATAATTTTACTGATACTTTTTTTGAAGTGAAAACTTTTTTAGGCGCGTTGGGCACTTTCGGTATGGGTGTGAAGTTTCACTTCTTCAGAAATTTTCACTTCACTTCTTCAGAAGTTTCAGAAGTTTTCACTTCTGACGTACTGATGCCACTTTTATATTTCTGACGGCTGATTGCCACATTTATTTATTGCTGCGACATGACTTGTCATTTATTGCCACATTCATTGATTGCCATATTACTTGTCTCTATATAAGCAAGTTTTGTTAGAATATAAGCTCGTGTAAGTAATAGATATATCGGGAGGAACCGTAAAGCTTACGTAAACTTTAGAAACACGATGCTTTACATCCTTTCGTAACTTTCATGTATGTTATCCTACTAATATTATAAACGCGAAGCTTTGTGAGGATGGATATATGGATGTTGTAACTCTTTCGCGCAAAAACGGCTCGACAGATTTGATTTGAAATTTAGCATGTATACAGTTTATTACTTGGATTAACATAAAGGATATTTTTCTTATCTTGGAAAGATGTTAGGTTCCTGTGTGATTTACAAAAAACGAACTACAACGCGTACGAAGTCACGGGCACCAGCTAGTATTAAAATATGATTTAAACTCATATTGGCAGTAAAGTTCTGTCATGTGAACAGCCATGTTACGGTATTTTTTATCTATTATTCCAATAAACGAAATCATATGTTATAATGCATTTTAACTTAACAATTTTTAATAGCATAATCTTGAATCAAATGTAATAATATATGTATATATAATAGTATGCCCTATATTAGAGGAGCCATACCTTTCCATGATCAAATCAAATAGTTTCAAAACTTGATCTTGTAAGGAATCAAATCCGGAGCACGGATATAGAAGCTAATTTTATTTATTTCCAAATTCGTCTATACCAAATGATAAAAAAAATATATAAAAAAGAAAAAATATATTTATATTTTTTCTTCTACACCGAAGCTGATGTTTATTCGAAGGTTCGAATGTCTACAGTATTATCTTAGACTGTCTTCGAGTTATAAAATTTTACGATAATAGACCATATGGCGTTTGATTTAAAAGACAGTCATGACGAGTCAGTTAAAGTACAAAATTCATAGTAGGTACGAAGAGAAAATAAGCAAAATTGGAATTGTTTCGAACGCTTCCAATCAGGTGTCTTCTTAACAAACACTTCATGATTGAATCTTTAAATTAATTTGATACTATCTACGAAGATAGAAATATTTATGACCTCTTTTTAATGAACATTGATTAACATAAATGATATTGCAATATCACTGAATACAAAGTTGTGTATTTCGTTTACAATACACATGCAATGGAAGTCGTTTACAATACATATGCAAAAGTATTTGCCTTAATATACAACTCATTATGGAATGGATGAATATTTTGTAGTACCCAATTGCTTAAAGCTCCACTCGCCGGGGGTACATAATATGCTCTCTTCAGTTCACTACGATCCCTCATTAAGATAATTATGTCATTTAAGTGGATTATTAACTCTTCTTAACACTGAGAATCCTAATGTCATTTTTATGAAAGCATAGTCCGTTGTTGGTTGAGAGCCACTATGTTAACTTTTTGATTCAAAGATTACGCGGTTCCTGTAATTCTTTAAGTGTCCTTTCAACCTTCATTTCGTGTTCGTAATATTGGATTTCCTAAAGTCAAGGTTTGAAATCTTTACATAATATAAGACAAAGTCGCTTCCCACCGTCTGTCCCTTTGTATAGATATTTTAAACAGCGCAACAGATTTTAGTAAATTATATTTTAATGCATAAATAAGTAAGATAACAATATGTAGCAAATACCAATGGGATTGCGATATTTTAAATTTTATACAAGTTAAAATTTATATTTAAACAAAATCGAGTATTGCTGGATTTTGTTAGCCTTGTATTGTATTTTGTATTGTGTAAACGAATATGACAAGGGTACCCAAAGATCAGAAAAAAAAAGTTTGTAATGTTTTGTATAAAGAGTTTACTGTTTTTGAGATGTTTCTTCATAATACAATTTAAGGTTCGTTAAGGTTTTATTGTTGGAAACAATCACGTTTAGTAACAAGGAAAATTACTTTTTCGTTGTTTGAATTATTATTGTGGTTCAAAAAATATCAAGACTGATACGTCCAGAATATAAATTGCATAGAATGAAAGAAGTTCCTTTTATACTTTTCCCTCAGAGTATTGACTAGTTATTCACTGATACATATTTAGCATATAGTTTTCTACAATTATATAGTAAGAGCTATTCGTTTTTTTCAAATTCGACTTCAAATAAAAGTGTACCGAAGTCTCTGTAATTTGTAGATTTGGGGTATTTCGACTGTATCTTTTTAAAGTAATTCTCATTTTTTATGAATAAATTGTTTAATGAATATATCTCTTCAACTACATGTTGATGTAATACTTAAGTACAGAATCTTTAGCGATTAAAGACAATAAACTTAACGACATTGTAACCACCGTTTGTAATACAGTATGTTTGCAATTACGTTATTTATGACTTGAGTACCACACAACTCAACATTTAAGTTATTGGAATAAGGCAGAGAACATGTAACACGCGACGCGAACAGAATGTTTTCCATTCACTATATAATCCAAAAGGAAATAGATACCTACTCACTCGAAGCTAAAATACAGTCATGTGTACGACATTGAGAATCCATATTTCCTTTGAAAGCGTTTAAAATATGCTACGTACAACAGAAAAATACAAAAATTGAATTTCTACAAAACTTTGACAGTTATATTTAAGATAAATTTCTAATCTAAGTTGTCCAAAAGTGGTACCTACTTATGCGGCAACATTGTTCGAAGAAAGTTAATTAATTTCAAAGTCACAACTTTTGTCTCAACCAAATCGTTATTAAAGAAACCTTTAAACATACTTTCATCTCATAGTTCAAAGGATCAATTCAATCAACACTTATTCAATGGAGTAATAATTAAATATGTAACTTGTATGATTTCCTGTTAATTATACGCATATTTAGACATTTTTTGTGTAAATTATTAGATCAATAACATCCTTGTAATAGGGCTCACAAGACAGAGTATAATTAGACACTTTTAATAAAGATGAAGAACTATTAGGCAGATCAATATCATTCTGGTATTAGTCACAAGATAGGGTATTAGACATATTTTATAAGGATGAAGAACTATTAGGTAGATCAATAATATCCTTGTAATAGCGCTCTCTAGACAGAGTATAATAAGAGGCCTTTTATAAGGATGAAGAACTACCAGGTAGATCAATAAAATCCTTATAATAGCGCTCACTAGTCAGAGTATAGTAAGAAACCTTTTATAAGCATGAATAACTATTAGATAGACCAATAACATCCTTGTTATAGCGCTCACAAGATAGCTCACAAGTAGTACAAGTGCTCCCCGTTTTCCTTAAATTCCCTATTCATTTTCTTTTAAGGATTGATATAGAGATGAAGCTAGACCTGAAGTTAGAACTGGAGTCTTTGCCATTGGTGTTTTTGCCATTGGTCAAAATCAAAAGTGCACGCGGAACCGATTTTACTTAGTTTTTCAATATGAGGATCCTATTGTAATTTAGGATCTACAGTAATACCTAGAAACCCCGATAAACAATTCTTTTCAGTCACTCAAAACTGTCGAACTTACCTCGTGAACTTTACAATATTCAGATCATAGTCTCACTGAAACATATAATTTGAATGAATTTATAGTTTTCTAAGCCAGCAAATTCAATTTAGCTTAAATTGAAAGTATGGTTGATCAAAATAAATGTTCGCCAAAAGTAATTAAATTTGCTTTAACGTCATCTTTCCTTAAGATCCGTTTCTACTACCGTTTTTACGAAAAAAAATAACGATTTTAAATAAAACAATTAATAATAATTTAAAATTTAATGACAACTTCATACAATGGAATTAAGAACAGTTTATGCATAGCGCAGCTGTCAAACGTAAAACTATGAAAGTATGATCTTTATTATAGAAGTTTGAATTCTTGTTATAAATGTTATATTCACTGAAAACTTTATGTTATGAACAACTTTGGGTAAGCAATATAGTTACTTAAGCATGAGCAATCTATATACTAATATTATAAAGCTGAAGAGTTTGTCTGTCTGTCCGTCTGTCTGTCTGTCTGTCTGTCATAATCATAATTTTAAAATAACTCCGCAACAAAATAGGTATAATAACATTCGGGTCGGTGTTCAATTCACGCACGCGCATTACTGGCCGGCCGTCGGTAGCTCTGCGAGGTACACTCACGGTAATAATAGTGTGTTTCCTCAAAATTACAACCTCGGGGGCTTCAAATCTAGGAATTTACCTACCTTACACTTACTAGGTAAGCGTGGTCCACCTTCGACCGCATCTGCACCTTATATCAAGTGAGATCGCAGCCAAGTTTTAATTGACTCAATTTAAAAAAAAATCTTGGAAACATTTTTTGTTTCTGTGGAATTTTCAAAAAACTAACTATATCGCGTGCGAAGTTGCGGGCACAGCTAGTTCACAATAATTTAAACTTATTTATATTATTTTACGTGAGTCTTTATTTTAGTACTTTATTTCATAAAGCTAGGTCAGGTACTTTTGAAGATATTGAAGATTTTCTAACCGACCCGTTTTCTTTGCGGCCCAGTGTATATATAGCGTGTTATATGTATGCAACCGCTTCTTTGAAATTTCCCGTGGGCACACTGGGGCATTTATTTGTTACACAAAAGAATATGTTACTTTATTTTAATTTACGAATCTTTAAAAAACTTAAAGATTCGTAAATTAAAAAAATATGTACCTTCAATAGTGAAAAATGAACTTGTGCGTATTGGCAAGACTATAGAATACTTAGGACCGTCGTCATTGTCGTTGTATCGATTTTTCTAAATTTAGGCGAATACTTTTAGAATGTTTACTTCAAGTAAGGTACGCAGATTATCTTGAGATAAGTTTCCTTGCAGGTTCGTCTACGAGTATAACTGCTAATGTCATTCTGCATATCGATTGTATAGAAAATGAGTTAAGTACACAAAGTCTATCCTTGTAGCATAATTTTTTTTGTGTATAAGTATCCTGTGTACCGGGACTTCGCTTCTCTAAATAGCCTTCTCCGTTCACTTTAACATCTAATGCAAATAATAAGCCTTAACAAAAACCGAAGACAAATGTGAAATGACAATGACACAGCTTATCTGAATGTATTAAATTTCTAAATTATTAAACATGTTTTTGAGGCGTCGCCTCTGCTTTGATAGCGTCTGCAAAGTTGTAGCTTAAGGTCAAACTATGTTTGCAGTCAATTTCCGCCTAATTGTTTAAAGTTGCCATTGTTTTCATTAACACAATCGGTAAGAGTTCGAAAACACTTTCTTCTGCGGCCGAAGTGTCCTGTTGGAAGTTTTCAACTTCACTATTGTTGAATCATGGGGTATAATTTGGACTAACGGGCTTTAATTGTCAACAAAGTTTCAATACAACTTGGAAGCGTTTGAATTTAATCCTTTTTATTATTCGTTTTGTAAGTATTTTCGACAATAGCTACGACTGAAAGATACTGACTACTCTAATCCACACAATTCTAAGGAAGCTTTGGATGCTGCATTGAAATATTTATATACAGAAAACTCTAGTGTCGATCTTGGATATTAGCTTATATATCCAAATAAGAGCTTATAGATTTTTTTATATTAAAAATAAAAAAATAAAAAAAAAATTGTTGACCCTTTGGGCAAAATTTATACATGGAATTAATATAATATAATTAGGTTCTAATATTGTATATGGATGGACTTCAGAGAAAGTATTATTGCGACAGATCAATTGGATTAACTATATAGCTCACAAGAGCCTAATCTGTTTATTTCTTTTTTAAGTATTGTATTATGAAGTTTATTTCTTGATAGCTGTTATAAGAAATAAAATATCTGATTTATAAGGAAACATTTTAACACCGAAATTATTTTCTATGAAACACGGTTAGAATGAAAACCCCGAATGCCGCCTACACATGGCCCGTCCCTTAATAGGTGTGGCTGGAATCAATCAATTGATTTGTTACTTGAATTTCCACTTGGATACAAATGAACTAAATACAAGTTTATGTATATTATAGAAAATTTGCTTATATTATTGATGGAAAATTCTAATACTATATTTAGGTCTTTGTAGGTATCAGCTGTAAACAAAGCGGGATCGTACTTAGAGTAATTAGGTTTGGGAATCATAAATAAGGCGCAATAGTTGACTTCACACTTACGTATTTAATTGCAGACTGCATTTATATGTTGTATCTACATCTTATCTGCTAATTACTCTCATGCATTACAGTAGTATTTGTGCTGATAAATATCTCTAAATTCTCTATTAAAGTTATGTAAGTATAGCTTTTGTATTTACGTACAAAAAACGTACAGACACTTGTTCTTCGAGTTAATTTTCTGTAAGACATTAGCCAGATACTGGCTTTTAACAGGTAAAAAGGTTTGTTCGCATTTCAAGGCGTTCAAGGGGACTGCTATGTCATCGCACATAAATCTTGTTCGAGAATATAGTACCGCACATGTATTGCCCTGAAAGAATGAAATAAACAGATCTTTTGTTGAAATTAAAAGTGAAAAGATGATTTTTCAAGAAGCACAAAAAAGTTAAATTTCATCTTCTAATATTCCTTGTAGATTAAACAGTTTATACAAAATTCAAAACATATAATACCTACTAAAATCTTCTTAAAGATTTCCATAATATAAATAAATATTTTTGAATGTCTTTACAACTCAATACTCATATATAACTGTTATGAAAAATAAAATGAAATGAAATCCATTTTAGCAGTCGCCTTAAGTAAGCAATCTGAACAATAATTATTTTAGGGATTGTTTGCGAAAGGGCTATTTCCTTTTGAATATTGGTTTCCCGTGGAATATTGAATTCATTTCAATGGAATATCATGAGGAGTTTGCGCTGTTTACAAATATTTTAATTATATATGTACCTACGCGTTTATTCTATGCGGAAAATTGGCAAAATTCAAATTTTAGGAGACACATATAATATTATTCTCTTTCTTTATAATATATTTTCTAAACATTTTTTAATTATAAAATTATGTGAGAATAGCACGTTAAGTAAAGGTTTTTAAAAGTTATTTAAGAAAGAATGAAAGAAATAAACATTTATTGTTCACACAATATACAAACATAAAACAACAAAAATAAGCAACAAATAAAACATGACACAGACAATAAATAGACACAGTTAATGAATGAAAATAAATAAATGTATAAATAATGTGAGATAATGGTACCCTGACTCAGTTTGAAGTTGCGGTAAAGACCACAACGTTGATATTTTGCCAGGCCAGAGAAAACTGTTTTGTCCTTATAATAGCTGGTCTCTTATAACAGTTAAAATTTTGCTAATTAGTTTTTTTTTTATTATAACAATTTACCGTGAAATAACAGCATGTGTGCTGTTGTGCTTCGGTGAGTGAGTAAGAGATGGCTGAGCCCTATTCCTCTATCCGTTCCTCATTCCTTAACTTTAATTCGACTATTAGTCGGTAGCGACCTTGCAGCACTTTTGGCGTTGCTTGTGTGCTTATAACAGGCGACGGTAGCCACCTACCATCAAGTAGACCGTCAGCATGTTTTTCGACCATAATTTTAGATGTCTCGAGAAGACATATGATAAAAGCTGGTACTTACTAACAATAAATCATTAAATTGACAGGGAACGAATTAAATTATTTTCGAGGGCGCTTTAATTAATGAAACACTCGTTAGTAGTAATGATTGTGCGAGTGGAGTGGTGTGAATGATTTAATGAGATTGACTTGTTCAAGGAGCTTGTTACATTGTTTAATGTTAATATCAATGTTTAATTATTCATTATTCCAATAATATGCTCTGACATTCTGTACTCATTAACATAACAAGTAACAACGTTGTTGCGTGGGCTTATGAAAAGCTGCGATAAAGCAGTTCAAAGAAATCCCAAAATATAAAGGAGCTATTATATAATAAAATAATGAATAGGTAATTTTTTTTAATCAAAAATAACTGTGTCAGGGTTTTCTATGTTCTGGGCACTGGCAGTCTTTTATCTGGCAGTAACAGTCCCTTTGGCGGCAGTAACTGCTGCCTTATGTTACTGCCGCCTCCCATTATCTTGAAAAATTCACTCTTCCGGACGGCTGTGGAGTATCATAACAAAGCCGGGGACTCTAAGACTTTCAGTCTGTTTTAGAATCTGTGGAGGGTAGTGAAGATCCGCTTCACCATCCTCCAATGAGGGTCGTTGCAAAGAAAATATTAAACAATTTATAGGTAGTATGTAGAGATTAAATAACTAGCTGATGTAATATTTTTCATTTTTCAACGCGGACGAAATCGCGGACACCAGCTAGTTTAAACTAATTTGTTTTTGTCGCAAAATTTAGACTAAACCTTTAAAACAATTTTGTAGACTATACTTCCGCACTCGCATACATAGGAGACGCCTTTTTAAAGCAGTGGGGCCTACTATATATAATTGATAGGTCACAAATATACACTCTGAAGTTTTACGGGATAAAGCAAGCCAATCGAATTAACGATGGTCATCTATTTTAAAGTAGGGTAGTAGATATACGTACCACAAATCGTTTGTGGCAAACGACAAATGTGTACATATACATCTCTCTATACATATCTAAATAAAGCGACAACATTAAAGCCAGAAAGGCTTTGACACAAAGAGAAAAAAGGGACTGATGTGCTGCCTAATGTAATAGGTGTGTAAGGATAACAATAGGGTAGCCACGAGACTTGTTTATAAATGTGATGGGGAAATTAATAAAAATACCGCGGAATGATAATGTGATTGATACCTTCAAAGAAGTTCAATAAGAATATGTTTTAATTCCCGAACACTTGTTGTGTAATAGGAATTTCCCTAGAGAAAATTGCTAAACATATTATATTTTCCAATATGCGTTTTTTTAAAAGTTCAAAAACACCTTTTTCCATCTTCAAAACTTTTTATGGTCGAATATATTCGTAAACCATTGGGGAACCACTGGCCAAAATATGATATTTAAAAAGAAAACCTTCCAAAATAAGTTAGGTTTCATAATGTTGAATAATATGTTATTATCCAGTGAATACTTATCTTAACTTTACACACTGTATGGACCATATTTTACCTTTATTTGATTAGGTACTCTTATTCACCGTAACATTCTAAAACAAATAATAATACATTTGGACCATTTTTCTTCTTTGAAATATTGAAATATTTAAAGTTGAACTGATTCTTTTTCCATCACATTAATAACTTGTGAATATTTTCAATTGAAATACTAGCAGCGTTAACAGAGTAACGATTTTTAAACCACGTAAAAAGGTCTTTAATAAATCGCTATAATTTTACACACCTACAAGATTAATCGTATACCGTATTTTGTCCTTTTTTGGTATTCGATACACGACCCAAACGTCTGTAGGGTTTGACTCAGATTAATACGGCATCGGACACGCCACCGTAGTGCTAAAAGAACTTTAACACTAAAGAATAAACGTTAGGTTTTGCATGTTATTTGCTAGACAACTTAATAAAACTTTTTATTGAGAGCGACGACTTTCAAGATTTGTTTAGTCTTTTCTACTTTTACACAATTGTGATCACAATTATAGTTTTTGCAATTAAAAAGAAGAAGTATACATATATATATACAAAAAAAAATATAATTACAAATTGAGACTAGTAGCACCATCACCAGACTGAGTAGAATATTTCTATTCAAAGAATTACTAGATACTTTTTTTTAACCTGAGTCGCTTTTCGCGTCTGTCTGTATGGCTGCTAACTCTTCCCAAGTCATACAACGATTTTGAAGTGGTTTTCACCATTACTTTTAATTTTTCACGGAATTTTTATATATGTAGGTATTATATAATAAAATCTAATTAAGCTTTATTAATTATATTATAATACATATAATACAGGCAATTCCGCATAAACGCGTACCTTTAATTCAAGCTTGAATTAAACACTTATATACTTAAGCTTGGTAAAATATTCCTCTTAATTCCCCTAAAATCGCTTTTTTTTCTATACTTACTCGTACTACGAACAAGAAAGAAAGGATCTGAAAATATAAATTGAACCAATCATAGAGAGAACACGACGCAAAGTGTTGTAATGTTGCTAACGAGCGGTCATGCATGAGGCATGACTCATGACTTTGTTTGTTGGAGCAATTACTATATAATTTGTAATATACTAGCTGATGCCCGCGACTTCGTCTGCGTTGAAAAATATAAAAATATATTACACATGAATAACGCCTGACAACTTTATCTCTGTGACGACGGTGGCGACGTTTAATTACTTACTTGTTACTTGTTCAGTAAGGAATTTCAGAGTCCATTTCCGCATCCCTTCATATTAATCAGCACCTGTGGCGTTGGTTGTCTTATAGGCGACGCTAGCCACCTAACATCAAGTGGTTCATCAGCCTATATAAAAAATAATAATGGCTGGCTTCAACATATAATAAAGCGTTAAATAAGTATTTTATTTGCAACGCGTACAATGTTGCGGGCACCAGCCAGTGTAGTAATAAATTGTATGTATTATATTGCTAGGAAAAAAAGAATGATTTGACCATTGAAAAGTGAAAAATATTCATAAATTGGCACACCAAAAATAGGTGCTTTTATTGTTTTCATCAAATCATCAAAATCTAATCTTTGAACGAATTCTCTCCCATAACGCAGCACTGGATGTGGCAATTCTGTTTCACATTTACTTTGTGGTTATTTTCCCTGTTTTTTTATAAATCACCGAGCCAGAACTCACAAAAATTGCCTATTACAAGGACAGCTCTTTTCGTCTATCTTTTGATTAGTTTCAAACCATTTTTAAACACATATTACATGATGGGGATTAAATACACGACGAGTTAATTTCTTTTTTATTTTACTGGTTTTATGTGAAATTAATACTTACATATTTTTGTAGAAAACTAATTTCTTTAATACACTGTTGTTCTGATTTTTAAATAAATACTACCATTGAAGTGTAAGCTTTCTTTTTTTAAAAAAGAGAAGTCCAGTTAAATTAAATTTTCTTTTAAATGACTTTAAGTATGTAATAACGAATTTTCCTATATATTACTTTTTTACATAATTCAATAAATTCAATAACCCCTTCAATAAATTCTCTAATAAAGGCTTGTTTCTTCACTGAACGTTCGAGTTTCCATGCAAACACTTTGAAATGAAATATTATTTTTAATATAACAAATAATACTATAAATGTTACATTCGAATATTATGCTTTCGTTTTTTAACATGACTTTGGTCATAACAAAGTAATGAATACAAAGAAATATTCATTTATTATAATAATAATTTGTATCATCACTGCTAGATGTAGACCGTGAAACCTTTCAGGTCATCTGTCAACCTGGCTGCAGGGCGTCCCATACAAACACGGTGATAAAATATACCATCAAGTTAAAAAATATATATAAACGAATATACGATTAATTTTCTCAGTACAAGCACAACACGTTTTTAGCCAAAAATTGTAGCATTTAAAATTTAGACAAACCGTAACATTTTGTGTTAGAATATAAATTTGGTTCTATTTAGTTCCCTCATATTAGCATACGAAACACATTATGAATATATTTTTCGACGACTGTGTCATATAACAATGCAAACACGGCTTAATTGCCATTAATTAGTGCCAGGATTCAGACTGCGGGTAATTTTTTAATTTCCTTAATTCATGTGTTGACATGTACGACACCCATTATGCAAATGACTGTATTGTAGGTAGGCCGACTTTAATTACAGGGACCCTTTTCTATACTCAAATTAGAGCCTCACGTCTATACAAGTTTTTAATTAACATCCTTGATTTTTGGAACAATTAAAACATTAGAGACGTTGCGTGTGAATATAGAGCACCACTTCTTTACACTTGTTCGAATTTTAAATTCTCTCTTTTATCTAGAGACTGTATCGACTTGTTTTAAATAAATCGCATACTAAACTTTTAAATTTTAGATTTAAATATTTTATCTAATAACAAAATTCGAGAGAAGTGAATGAGTGAAGTCTGATCTATAACCTTCCAAAGCTACAGAGTACACAAGTAAGTCAGTTTTTTCGCGACAGTACGAGTAATTGATCAAAGTGCACTGAAATCATCAATACTATATACTATTATATTATATGCTTATATTATTATACTATATACTATAAATGCGAAAGTAACTCTGTCTGTCTATCTGTCTGCTACCTTTTCACGCATTAACTACTCAACCGATCATCATGAAATTTTGTATTCAGGGATACAAGAAAGGACAAGAAAATAGGGTACCTTTCATTAAGAAAAATGCACTGTTCCCGAGTGATCGTTTAAAAATATAAAGAATTGGGCGCCACTGTCGCGTGGCAGTCTAATAGGTTTATTAACTTTAAAAGATAAGATAACTTGTCCAAAAACTTGAAAGAAGGTCAGGCTTCAAGTTGGACGAAAGTGTCTACACATATAAAGTACTTGGACATAACTTAATCCCTATTAATTATAATTTTAATTATTATTATTAGATTTATTAATTATCCCCATTGATTATATTTTTATTAGTTTTCACCTTACCTGTCTCAACTGTACGCTTGTTTTAATGAGCCAGGCAGAGTTGTAAGTACGAATTGTAAGAAATCATCATGTGCCTTAAAACATTATAAAGAGGTTATCAAGTCAGGGAAGATTTGAATTCAATGCTTTAATAGATTCCGGATTGAATCATTTCTATCTTACTAGTGTGAGATAGACATGGCTCTGAATTGAGACGTAAAGTAATACACGTAGGGCTCGATAAACAAGTAAATATTATCGATTAGATCTCGCTCACGATACAGATATTGTATTAAGAAACTGTTATCGGGTTTCGCGTTACTAATCCTTCTGAAGTTTGTAAAGATAGGGCCTCAGAGCGGGCGTACAAATGAAATATTAGCACCATCAATCATATAGTCTCTGATAGCAGCCTATAAATCCGGGAGACTCCAGCTAAACTGATTTATTTCTCAATTTGAACCTGCAAACACGATTCCAATATTTAAACAAAGTGGTTTAATATGTCATTTTTACTAAAGCGAAATTGAAAGCATATATTTCTCGAATGGTTCATTTTACTTTTGAAACCATGCATTTATCATACGGAGATTGAAGCGAGAATCTTCTGCTCTAGATTTCTTTTTACATTACAAGTTAATATCAACGTAATACTTAATTAATACTTATTGAATTAATTAATATTTATTATTATTTAGTAGTTACAGGGCCACTTTCACAAACTACAAGTAACCCTAAGTTCACACGGAGACATTAATTTTTAAACCAGACCGATTTTTTGCAGGATACGGTTCAGTCACAATATAATTTATATGAGTTCACACGTGAACACGATTTTAAGATCCGGCAAATAACCAAAACGGCCAAAACTTGAAATCCGATTTTGCGACTGCAATCGGACGCGGCACGCGACAATAATAGGATACGGTTCAGTGGCAATAGCATTTTAATACATGCGTTCACACGAGCATAGAACTGGTCTTTTCCGAATACCGCAAAAAAAACAGATACGACAAGTCGCGGTGGAGAGTTTTAAAGGAACCCATCGTTGTCCGTTTTTTCACAATTGGGTTTAAACAAAATCTTTTTCTAGGACGCCTTTGGCGGCGATAATACCAGATGGTAGTGAGACTGAACGCTTTCCTGCAAAAAAACGTATTGCATGCATGTTCACACGGTACACGCACCATTTGGTTTTTTGCAGGAAAGCAAAATCGGATGCCGTGTGAACAGAGCATTCGGTTCTGTTATATGTGAAAAAATTCAGATCCGGCAAATCGTATCGGGCAGAGGCTTCTTTCACCGTGTGTTAAGTAGGCTAACCGCCATTTAAAGTTACCGGTAACCGGGAATGATGGAGATGATATGCCTTTGTTTGTACGGTAAAAGTCCCAAACATTAAAAAGAAAATAATAAAAATATTCGCCTATCGAAGGATGCAGTAAACCGAGTGCATAATTTAATAAAACTTAAAATTATTTCTAAAAGTAACTAATCACTTGCATTTGGTGAAAGAGGCACTAAGCGTATTACTTAATATTATTTTATTATTCTGTTAAGTGCCTAATACTTATTAACCCTTGCTAAAGTGGATGCTAAGAGTTGTGGCTTCCATAAAAGACCATATCTGAACAGACAATATGCTACATGTTCGTATATGGGGTTGCAAGTAAGCTGCCGACTTTTTTGGGTATAGTATTTTTGGATTAAGGAATTACAGCCAAATCACAAAAACTGATTAAGAACTATCGGATTTCTTTCATCTTGTAGACAAGAAATAACCTTTTTCAATTACCCACCACAAAACAGTGTACATATCGCAGACAGATTGAATATTTCGTCGTAACACATTACTGATAGGTGTTTTAAAAATAGGGCAGTATTGAAATACGGGGTGTCAACGGTAAGACGGATTGCATTACGGGTAAATGAAATTTTGCCGTATTTTCAGCACGACTAGCCGTAATGTATTTAGGCGGGCGTCATTTGCCGCCTCTTTGGCAGTTTTCATGACCAATTTTCAATACTCGTGGCGTTATCTGCCATGTTACTTGTTGTTGTTGCAATGTGAATTTAGAACGATGTAACTAAACGTGGGTCGCCTCATTGTAGCATATATCGCAATAACGATCCGCCATAATATAAAAAACGACCCCGTGTAATGCAGGTAACATTTCGTTTGTGGCATATAACACGTCGATATAACGAGAGTAGATTCAACGTAACTGAAACGACATTATATAGTGAAGGTTTATGACAAGCCGACCTATAAATACCTACACACTCAAAGTATAACTTTTATTTTATGAGAAGACAACCGACGAAATGAAAAGACTATAACGCGAGGATCGTCGGGAAAAATTGGATGCGCAGGTACCTTACGAACGATTATAAAATACATAGATTAGTAAATGAGGGTAAACGAATGCATTTTGTTTTTTAGTTTGTATTGTATTAATTATATTATATTAATTTAATTAATATAATTTAAATAATTAATAAATTTAATAAATACTTAAATAAATAATTTAATAAATATAATTAAAACATATTAATATAAAATATTAATGTATTATATTATATTAATAAGTACTGAAGCATATTGTAGCCTGTAACGCGTAACGTGTGACACGTGACCCAAAAATATGACCGAAAATTCACCGTGGATTCATTTAATATGTAATAGGTAACAAATTCGTTGAGTTAAAAAAATATATTAGATGTCTGGCTACACCTCTATAATTAACGCCATTTGTTTAATACAGTTTAATAGGATTAAAAGCTGTTATTTATTTGTCTATTCATTTCTAATTCATTTGCTTTAAATAATTAACTATTTGATTATTCTCCTTTTCGTTTGAGAAATTTTAAAGCCCGTTGAAATTAAATGTCTGTAACTAAAGGTAATATCATTATCATGGTAAACATTAAAAATTTAAATGAAGTAAATCAATAGTAATTACGCGCTTATTATTATTCTTTAAATCCTTAACTTTAAAAAAATTATCAAGTGTAAAAGGTTTTTTCCGATTTTCAGTGAAATGTGTCAGACGAAAATACGAGTACCTATAAGAGAATGTTTAAATATTATGACGTCTTATATTAATATGTACCATCGAATTAATATACCTTTGCAAGCAATATGTACACATATATATATGTGCAAAATTTACAAAAATGCTTGTGAATAATTTGTGTTGAAGGAAGATTAATATTGATTAAGCCTAAGTACGTCTATTCCTACGCTTCCTTTTTTAACTGTTATTGCCCTTTCTTGGATGTGTAAGTAAATAGTATTATGATTGAAATTGAATGATTGAAATAGTATTATGATGAGCATTGAAAGAAAACGTTTTGAGACAACGTCGTGACTGTCTAGTCTAGTAAGATTAAGTTTAAGCCCTGAATGAATACTTTAGGTAGCGAACAATATCGCGATGTCTGGGGGCTAAAGAGTTTCGCAAAACGCTTTTTTCAGATTCAGATAGACCATAAAGTTGGACATATATTTTATTGTTGTACGGTACAATCTGTTTTTGTTACAATTGATAAGCTCAACCATTCAGAGCGTTTAGGGTTCACAATTCATGGATCGAATTGAGAAGTAGAGGTATCAAATTAATAATGTGGAAATTTGTAAAGATTATAGTATTTTGAAAGATTTAATACTTAATTTAAAACCTATTCATTTAGATAGGTGTCCCTTAGTAGACTTAGTTGGGGACTTTAAGTATGACTAATTTTAGCAACCTATTTAGCAGGTTGCTTACTTCGTTTTAAAGCTAATCTTTATCTGACCTAAATATTTATCAGCCTGAATCGCGTATTGCCTAAAACTAACTAGAAGTGGAAATATTAAGTAAAAATAAGTAGTGTAAGTACAGTAACAATAAGTACCAACGATATACAACACATGAAAGGTGAATCCATTGCTGTTTAACATTTTCGCTGACCGCATCTGTTTCATAGATTAAAATTAGACATACCTAGTTATTTTTTTATCCTAGAAAACGCGTTTTGCCAATAAAATAATTGTCCGTTCTAGTTTTTAATTAATTAATATCATGAAGGAAATGCACCCGTTTACAACAGTCAGTTTCTAAAGATTGAATATTTTTATTTTAAAATAAATACTAATATAATTGTTACTTAGTGAAAAGGTGCAAGTAGATAGTTCTGTTTTAAGACAGTTCAAAACGATATTTATTGCGCTTAAAATTGTAGTAAATTAATTTGTAATTGTCTTTTTTTCATGATAGATACACATAGAGCTAATATTATTATTTTTTATTTTACTTCTACGAAACAAAATGGGATTGTAACTCGCCAGTTCCTGGGAACAAAGGAAATTTCATTTTAATTGAGATTGTGTATTATTATATTTTATTTTCGTTCTACCTGTTCTTTATTACTTACTTTTCTGCCATTTTCCATTTTATAACATCTACTACTTCCTTTATTAAATTAACTGAAAAAGAAATGCCATTTTAGACTTCGTCTGACGTTTCTCAGTATTTTTTATAACAGTGTAGATAGGAACGAAACAGCTTTCCTATCCATATCTAGATAAATCACAAGAAACAAGTGTTATTTCTATATATAGACCTTTTTCTGTGATTTATTTACATTGATACTTAAGAGAGAAGATTTGTATTTTTGTATGTTTGTAATGAATAAACTCAAAAACTACTTTTCTTCACTTATAAATTTCTTCAATCTATAAATTCTTTCACCTAGATAGAAAGCTATGTTATCAGCGAGTAACATATATAGGCTACATTTAATAAAGATACGCGGGCGAAGTTGCATGCAACAGCTAGTCATTTATAATTTCATAAGAATAATAGGGATTGAAAGGAATATGAATCAAAAATTAAAGACACGAGTGTTGGGGTCTTTACTACATAGAAAAGACTGAATATACAGGTTCACAATTCACTTAAGTGGTAGGCGACTATCACCGATATGCTTATGCGTTCTTATTCACACTAATAGTTGGGCTAGCCTATGAGTGTAAATAAAGGGAACGGTCTTAAATAGGTTTCACTCCCAATGTCCCCACTAACGTCACCACCAGCAGTGCGGACGCTGAGAATTTTTTTCTCTACTGTCCTTAATAGGGCACGGAGGGGTTAGATAATTAGGGTCTGGTATAGTGACCATGGCTTAGAACTTTATGCACATTTTTGTTTTGAACATTTTACATGTTGTGCTCATTTTGCTTTTTGTACATAATGCTAATAAGCGTCACTTATTGAAACTCAGCAGCATAATTATGTGCTTTGTTATTTTTTGTAAGTGAGTGGTTACTACCGCCAGTAATACCCAGTATGTAACTGTAGGATGCACTTTGCTCTGCCACTATTATTTAAATACAAATATATTAAAATATAATGAGTTAAACTCTGTAAGTTAAATAAACACTAAGGTAAGGTCTAATTTGTAGTAAACTTCGGCTCCTTAGACATGTGAGAATTTCATAAGGTCTTAAAGTAGGTCTCGCTAATAAATTTGTATTTCTATTATACTCGTAACGTTCACAGAATGTTCACAAAGCTCTCTACAACTGTTTAATAGGCCAACATGATTATAACCGAAAATCGTTTGTCTACGATAAATAGCGTCGGTTTGGCAACAGCACTCAGTAAAATTAACTTTGGCGTGTCACAGTTTTTGTAATGTGATTGTATTTATTTTGGAACACCAGCCGTTTAAACAGACACCCCCCCCCCCCCCTTTCTAATCATATATTTATATTATACTAGCTATACGCTCCTGGGACTGAGAATTTTTTTAGGTTGCTACCGTCACTTCTATAACACAAGCACTGCAACGTTACAGTAAAGTTGCTGGCAAGACTGGGGAAGAGGCATGGCGGCGTCGCGTCGGAGGCGACCAAGACGCGAGATCATCGAGATCAAACTAGCAAAATTATTATTTATTACATCAATAAACATTGAATAAATTATTGCTCATATATTTCGACAGGCATTATACTTTTTATTTTGCAACGTGGACGAAGTTGCTGGCAAAAGCTAGTTGGATATAAATAACAAGAGACAGCAGGGAAGAAAGATCTAGTAATTTTCCGAGCCGATAGAACCATGATCCGACTTACTATTCGACGAATTGAATTTGTCGTTGTAAATTCAAGTAACTATAGTTTTTTCAGCGTTGTCTATTGCCGGTAAGCTATAAAAACTGTCTAACTGTATTTAAATAAATTACGTACACATTCAATAGCTCGTCTTTTATAAAACTAGGCGTAATAAAGATATATTTTAAATTTTGTTAAAATAACGGTGTTGTTTCAAAGTGACGAAATACTGAAACCGCTATGCCAAAAGAAAGTTCATGTAGTTCTTACGTCGTTATCTAGATGGCGTTGCATCTTTCATAAGTCTGTGTCCTTTGTAGTACATGGTCCTCCTATCTGTTTAACTGCCAATCAACGGTAATAGATGACGCTACAAGTCTTACTGTCACTAATAATCGCGGATCTCAAAGACGTTTCAACTATACTATATATACTCGTATTATAGATAGTTTATATAGGTGTAATTGTAGGCACTGGCACCTTTTGGTGATCTGCCTATAAATAATATAAGAATATAATATTTAGGTTTTACTCTGATAAACATATAATTTGTCTTCTCTTCTTCTCGTAGTGCCATCACCTATCGGAGGACGGCTATCATCATGGCTATCCTAATACTCGAGGGGGCGGCTCGAAACAGCGATATGGTACTTTGGCCATACCATTCGCGGAGATTCTTGAGCCAAGAAGTACATCGTCTACCCGGCTTTGCGTCTACCTTGTATTTTTCCTTGCATAATCAGTTGCAGGAGATTATCCTTCTCGCCGCGTATGATATGTCCAAAGTATTTCAGTTTTCTGACTTTAATGGTTTTTAAAATAAAATAATTTGTACATTACATTTACGAGTAATGGACACAAAACAATTTTACATGTAAAAAAAAACAACAAGGATTTATTAAAAAAATATTTTGTGCCCATCTATACTAATATTATAAAGAGGAAAGATTTGTTTGTTTGTTTGTTTGCATTAAATAGGCTCCGAAACTACTGGACCGATTTGAAAAATTCTTTCACTGTTGGGAAGCTATGTCAGCGAGTAGCGTAGGCTATATTTTATAAAGCTACGCGGGCGAAGCCGCGTGCAACAGCTAGTATAATATAAAATTCTCGTGTCACAGTGTTTGTAACAAAACTCCTCCGAAACGGCTTGACCGATTTTTATGAATTTATTAGTGTATATTCGGTAGGTCTGAGAATAGCTTGTAAACTATTTTTCCATGCATAATACCATATTCGTGCGATTTACGTGATCAAAGCACGTTCTCGCCATGTTGTTTCTATTATAAGCTTATGCGGATTTGTCTTCTTTTAAGACTGGTTATAAACAGTCTATTTTGTAGTGTACCTAATTCATTTTACAATATTTTATACAATTTTATAAGGCGGTTAACAAAAGCGTTTGTAGTTCTAGGTACAAATTGTAATTGAAATTTGGTAAAGTTTTCAGCGCAGATACTTATTAAACATGATTGTATCGTAAATGATCTTTTTTGCTCATGCATGTTGTCAGGCGTTGGATTTTTTTAGATGATCTAACTATAATTTTCTGGATGAACTAACTTCAATTCTGTATCCCTGACAACGTTTACCTATACTAAATTGCATGATTTGCCATTTGGGGTAGTTAAAGCGTGAAAGCGTAACAAACAAACAAATTCACTTTCGTGTTTTTATTAGTTAGGATACGTACCTACATACGTATGGATTACATATATATTTACCTCATCATCCTAAAACTGTCTACTCTACCATTATGATATGATGATATGATTCCGTCAAGAAGTGTACAAATCTTACTCTACATAAGGAGTTCTGACTGAAGTTGCAATGTCAGAACAATGTCGGAATGTGTTACCAATTCCCAGCAAAGAGCAGCAAGCAGAAAATTAATTTTCTGTGTACTATACACACTCAGCAACGAAAAACGTATGAAAATGTCTTCAAGTTTTTCATAGATTATAAAATACATCGACACTTTGCAATATTTAAGTATAAAGAAAAAATCTTACATTGTCTTTACATGAGATTAAGTACATTAGGATTCTAGCAACATTTTCTGTATAGGTAATAATAACGAATATCATATGGCATATAAATTAAACCGACAACGTTAATAAATTAACGGGCAAAAGCGGTGGAAGCGAGACTTATCAGACATTATATAGTAGCTTAATTTGTTGACTTCATGGTAAATACAAAGGGAAATTTATACTCCAGAATTTATTAGTTACAATAGTCCTAATGATAGAATTAAGGAACCTCTGTACAAATGTGACTTCGGAGGGACAAACACACAATTTTATTAGCAACTAATATAATATTTGTATATACCTATAATAAAATCGTAATGATCCGTGCCTGTACATGAAATATTTTTCAAAAAAAAAAAAGATTTGTTTAGTACACGTTTCATTTATGTTACCGATCATAAAAATAGTGTTTAGAATTTTTGTCTATCGGTTTCTCTGTGCGTTTGTGAACTTAAATCTCAGAAATTGAATGAAACTTGGCACATAGAAAAATGCTAGGTTCCTGTGGGATTTTCAAAAACGAACTACAACGCTTACAAAGTCACGAGTACAGCTAGTATAGTTGTTTTGCCAAAAAAAAATTTATAAAAAATAGTTTACAAGCTATTCTCAGACCTACCGAATATACACTAATAAATTCATAAAAATCGGTCAAGCCGTTTCGGAGGAGTTTTGTTACAAACACTGTGACACGAGAATTTTATATTATACTAGCTGTTGCACGCGGCTTCGCCCGCGTAACTTTATAAACTATAGCCTATGTTACTCGCTGATAATATAGCTTCCCAACAGTGAAAGAATTTTTCAAATCGGTCCAGTAGTTTCGGTGCCTATTCAATGCAAACAAACGAACAAATCTTTGCTCTTTATAATATTAGTTTAGATATATATAAGACTAGCTGGTGCCCGCGACTTCGTCCGCGTTGAAGGATGAAAAGTACTCTATGTCCTTTCTGGTGACCCAGACAACTGGCATGCAAAATTTCATGGAGATCGGTTCAGTAGTTTTTGCTTGAAAGAGTTACAAACATCCATACATCCAAACATACTTTCGCATTTATAATATTAAGTACGGATTTGGAGTTTTCTCAGAAGAAGCGTCGTAATTTTTCTACTTTACTTAATAATAAGTGCGATGAACAGCCCGATCACGACCTTGGAATCGGTCAATTCACCTGAACGTAGACGAATAATGAGTTAATCGATTTCACTCGATCCCATATTCTTTTCAATCTTTCAAGCCCTTTGTGTGGTAGGTGACTGGCATGCCATTAGTAACAAGAAGTCAGGTACTCTTATTAACTGTATACTGTTCTATTATAATAAGAAAATAATATTTTATACACGTTAATTGGAATTATGAGAATATTGGATAATAGGCTTGGTTACTGCTTAGGTAGATAAGATTTGCCTAGGTAGTTAGTTAACGTTAACCTGATGCTGCAACATCAACTAGTCTGCGGGATAAGCAGTTCCTTAGCAACTTACAGCTGATATAGCGTGTTTGGGGTCAATAAACGCCTAAAATTATAAAAATCTTGTTATTTATTTATTTAAAACTAGGGGAATTAAATTTAATAAAATTAGTTATTTAGTATGACATTACAATATACATTTATTAAGTAGTATAGATTTTGTGCAGTTTCAGAATTAGGACTAGCCACTAGTAAGCCAACAGCAAAACAAATCTAAGGCCATATACGGGCAGCTTGAAGCAGACCTCCGCCCGCGCTCTTCATTCTACGTCGGGCGGGTGTGCCTCTCATTCTTTTGTGACTTGTCGAGCAGTTTATACCAACTGCTTCCGCAGTTATCAATGGCAGCTTCAAGCAGTTGAGTATGACTGCTCGAGTGATCCGTGTATGTTAATCACTAGCTAACTGCTCGAGCTGCCCATGTATGGCCAGTCTAAGATCATCATACAATGCTTGTTTGGCCGGCCATACGTCACGCGTGCCTCTCGTTCATTCGTGACTTGTCGAGCAGTTGATACCAACCGGTTCAGCAGTTATCAATGGCAGCTTCAAGCAGTTGACAAACTGCTCGAGCTGCCCGTGTATGGCCAGCCTTTATAAGTTGCTTCCGCCTTGATAAAATTCTTGCGATATCTGTGATGTAGTGCCTAACTTTTAAAATTTTGACAGGGCAATGATGATATTGTATTTCATCTCTGAAAGTTGATATCTCGATTTAGGATAACGAGGAAAACTTTGTTTAGAATAAACCTCTAAAAAAGATCTAAAGAATTCGATGAAAAGGTAAATTCGGATAAAAATAGCATCATATTTCAAACAATGAGAAGTAGGTTTCAAGAATAAAAATTTTCAGTTTAGATACCAGTATAGATTTTTATCTGTATTCTTACATTTTGGGGTATACAATAATGTAAATTAACTGTAGAGAATTAAGGAGAATTTTCAAGACGTGTAATAGTAATTTTGGCTGTCCAAGACGGGTTCTCTAATTCTTCATTTCCAGTTAACTATCCTTACATGTTATAAAACAAAGTCCCCCGCCGCGTCTGTCTGTCTGGACCTCTGTATATACGTGATGATCTCAAAAATACTGAACAGATTTTCATGCGGTTTTTCATCCGGAGTGATTTGTTGCGTAGAGTATTGTTTTATGCATGTCAACTTACTTCTTTTTATTCGACTATATACATATACATACTAGCGACCCGCCCCACTTTCACCAGGATGCATTTTTTGCATATATAGATATAGATACTGATATAGAAACCGACATATATTTTTGTAGTCTATTGAATAAAGCAAAAGCTTTTTTTATTTGAAAAATAAAATAAATATTAAAAAATATGTATAGATATACATATATGAAAAAATCCATGACTTGGAAGAAAGATACTAAAAGGGTCGCCTCGAGATATTGAGGATCCTTTTTGAGTGTCTTTGATGTGCTCACATTTTGAAATATCGCCGTTTTACGTGCGTTCATATATTGAACATGATTCGTATGCCTCGGGCAATAAATATTTCCATGTGGTAATTATGGATATTTCATAAGAAATAGATGTAGCAAACATCTAATTGTAAGGAGCGCTTACCTTCATATATAAATAACATTTCCCCGTGTTTGTCAACAGATTTTAATTTATTTTAGTTGCTCACATAAGATTTGATGTTAACAATTAAATAAATAACAGTAAACAGTACTGGAAGGCACAATACGTTAGGGCTGCCCGTCTGGCGGAAGTAACCACCCCCTTGCTACCGTGAAATAACAGCATTTGTGATACTTGAGCCAATACTTTGTTTGCAGTTGTGTTTCGCTGATAGAGTAACGGATGCCAGAGCCCATTTCCCTATCCCTTCCCAATTCCCTTATTCTTAAACCCCCCTACTGTAGTCGACAGCACATTTGCAGCACCTGTGACGTTGCTTGTGTTATAGGCGACTGTAGCCACCTACCCTCAAGTGGACCGTCGGCCTGTCTGTGAACCTTAATATAAAAAGGTAATTTTTGAATGTTCCAGCCTAATATAAAAAAATAAAAATTTATATAACTATATAAAATAATACAAAGTAACATACAGATTTTAACTGACTTATAACTCTTCAATAACACAGTGGTCTAATAGTTACAAAATCTCCTTTTTTATGTACGGGAAATGGTCTTTGTGCCGCCGCGACGCCGTAATTCTCGGATGTTCGCATATTGAAGAAACTTAACTCAATAAAACGGTCGACGACTTATATATAATACCGCTCATATGGCTTAGGAGTCTACTGTCGCAGACCGTATACGGTTGACGACTACACATACATATACGAGAGAGGAGCAACGTGATTCAATATTGTTTTTGGTGCAACGTCTTTTGCATTTTCTTCAATATTACCTACCTTACTCACTCGTCGCAACAATATTGAGCAGAATGTGATAGGTTTTATGTCTAATTAATTAGAGTTGTATGAAACCTAATGCCTGAGTTAAACACGAATTCTTATGTCTGAGTTATAATAGATATAACATATATCTTCTTTATGTAAGTAATATATGTATTTCACAAATTTACATTATATATACATTGGCTGAAGCTTATTTTTAAGCCGATCGTCCATCGCCAACTAAACTAAGTTAGTTTAGCTTAGCTCGCATAGATGAGCCAGTTTTTCACACATGTTGCGTCCACAGCAAACTATGCCAGCTAAGCTTCGTACGCAAAATAGCCCAACTAAGTCGAACTAACTTAGTTGTTTATTTATTTATTATTTATTTAATAACATAATTATAAAAATGTTAAGTTGGTTTGTGTCGCTTCAAAAACTCGAGAATGGGTAGACTCCCTCATCTTGATTATGAATACTCTTGTTTACTCCTAATTAAAGTAGACATTATCTAATTGACATTGAATTCCAGCACAAAACTTCATGATAACGATTTTAAGACAGGGAATAAATGAGAAGTATATTTGAAAAAGAATTTCCATGGCCCCATTGCAACTTAAAGTCAACAAATAAAACTAAATAAAATTTTTGGATGCTGTATAAGAAATCACAGTTTTACGTGCTTTTAAATTATGGTTTGCAAACACATGCGTAATATTAAAAGCGTAGATGTATATTATTTATTAAAACTGCGCTAACTCTGTCTTGCCTGTTATGGAAAATTTATTTGGATAAAGTTCGAAGAACATCCGCAGAGAATTTGTAATTTACCTCCTTGTGTATATGCAATCAGGTACGGGTCCATGTAAAATAATTTTGTTTTAGCATACTCAAGTACTCGAATGCAAATTATATCCGGTAAGTTAGTTAAAGTCGCTAGAAAGTTGAAGTGACGAATTCTCAACAAACTGTAAGATGATTAATAACGGTAAAGTTAATTACTTTTAGGCAATATTACACGGTAACGAACCTAGTTACCATTTAATGGAATAAATTTAATACGACCTCCGCTTGCAGAGACCTATGACAACAAAATTATTTCAACCGGACAACCGGTTCTCGGTTCTCACAATATTACAAATTTATCCATATTCTTAATATCTATACTTCTATACTAGTCTATACTAATATTATAAAGAGAGAATATGTATTTCTGTATGTTTGTAATGAATAAAATCAGAAACTAATGGACCGATTTTGAAAATTCTTTCTCCTAAGAAAGCTACATTATCAGCGAGTAACATAAGCTATAAATTTTATAAAGTTACTCAGGCAAAGTGGCGTGCAACAGCTAGTCTTATATAAAAATCGATCTCTGTATTTTTTTATGTTAAGGTCGGCAGTATACTATATTTCTATAAAGTATATACTAATGTTAGTTATAGAGAGAAGATTTATATTTTTATATGTTTGTAATGAATAAATTCAAAAACTACTTGACCGATTTTGAAAATTCATTATCAGCGAGTAACATAGACTGTATTTGATAAAGTTACGCAGGCGAAGTCGCGCGCAACAGCTAGTGTTATATAAAACATGATCTTTTTTTATATTAACGTCGGTAGACAGGCCGACGCGACGGTCACTTGATGGTACGTGGCTACTGTCGCCTATAACAAAAGCAACGCTACAGGTGCTGCAAGTGCCCTACCAACTACAACTACTACCAACTACAGTAGGATTAAGGAAAAGGGATTGGGAAGGGATAGGGAAATAGGTAGTGGATTCCTTTACTCACACACCGAAACACAATGGCAAACGTGTTATTAATGAATTATTAAAATAATTCATTTTTAATAACCTTATCTTTTAAAATATTAATAAGTTAAAGCTTAGTATGGGTTACATGAATGGATCAGCCCAAAATATTTTCGATGAATATATAATGACGAATTCCAGTTAGTTAATCTAGCAAAAACTCAGTAATGGCTAGATCGATTTTAATTCGGTGTTCACTTATGGAAAGAAGGATAAACGAGGAAGGGGTGTATAAATAAAAATTGTACTCCGGGCGAAGCTCCCGGCTTCGGGAGGGAGGTGACTAAGTAATACATTTTATTATTGCTTAGTATAATAAAAAATATTACTTGGTATATATTTAATGATTATATTAAAGAAAGAAACCTTTTAGAATGCCTGCCTCAAAAAATTCCAACTCAAAAATACTAAAGTTTCCGTGGTAATGGATTCTTCAAAGCGATCGAAAATTACGCCCAAAAGTAATTATTCGTCGTTTTAATTGAGCGTAAAGTGACGACGACGTTTAAGTTGTCAGACGTCAAATAATGGCGGATTTAATGGCTTCTAGCTAAACAATCCTATGGGTACTGGGCACATCAAATTAAAATTCGTCAACGCTCCCTCGAATATTACTAAATTGACAATAATATTATAGTCAGAAGAAGAGGCAATATTAAGGAAAAAATAAACTCCATTCTTACAATCTATTTAAAAGTCGGGAAAATGACAAAAATGACGTCAATTTAAAAAACTAAATTTTACTGATGATTTATAACTTTGGATAGCATCGATATTTGAAAACGTGTCCACTTCACACTTCACATTCAGATAAATTCAGATTAGTTACATTAAGATAAATTCAGGAACAAATTTCAAATATGTATTTGTAAAATTCATCTCGGATTCAATTTACAAGAAATCACCGTATCCGTAGCAATGTCGCATTTCAGCTGCAATGCTCATAGTTCATACAATATAAAAAGAGGTAGTTGTATAAATTGTTCGCTCGTTTTGTCTCGAATCTTTGCAATTCAGCCAACCAGACGAGATAACAAACATCGTTTTTATTTTAAAGTTTTAAAATATTCAAAATATTTGGTTTCTAAGGAGTGTATTAAATGTATACATCAAACTATTGTTAAGATCGGTCCACTTATTGGCAGGTGGCCACCGTCGCCTATAACACAAAACACAAGCAACGCCACAGGTGCTACAAGTGCTCTGTCGACCATATTTGGATTCAGGATTCATTTCCAAAGTTGACCCTGCCGGAATTTACAGCGTTAAAGCAAGCACCGATCAAGTTGATCTAAATCTAATATTTGCTAGTGATTACACACATGTGTCATATCAAACATGAAAATTGAAATCACGATCACAATTAATAATTTGGTCACATGACCACCGCGAAGCTATTTGTTTCCAAATGCAAACTTATGACATCTTACAGAAAATCTTTGTGGTTAGGGGATACCATTAATTGATCCTCCATTGTCCAATTATCACTTAATATTCTTTAAAAAAAACTCGTCTGGATTAATATGATTTGTCATTCATCTAAAATTTAGTTGATTGATGATATTTTACTGGTACTTGACTAAAAATGGTCAAAACAATATTAAATTGCTAAGAGTTAAAAATAATAAGTTCATTATTTCCGGACATGTATACCTTGCGAAAGCCACGAACGAGGCTAATGCTTTTCGTGCTTAATCTAAAATTTTAATGTTATATAATGGGTTGGAAAGCGTAATATAGACTTAAAGGATTCACCGTTTCACCCTTTTACGTAAAAAATACTTAAATTTTATTTAAAAAATTACCTCGTTTCTATTCATAAAAAATATGTTATATCATACGGGAAGAGGAATATATCAGTAGGAAAATTATAATAGGCAGTTAATATAATATAATATATTATATAAATCATATAAGTAAAATAAAATCAGCGTTCTTGGTGTTGGTCAAATTAAAAAGTTGTATACATATAATAAGTTTATATACAAATCGGTAAAGTAAAGATAAAACAGTTCCTCACATTTTCTCCTTTGTTTGTTACCCGATTTCCGTTAATTTTTTTAGTAGGTAGCTAATGTCGAGCTTTTGAATCCTACTAACATTATAAATGCGAAATTTTTTGAGATGGATGTATACTCTTTCAAGCAAAAACGGCTTATCGGTTTGAATGAAATTTGGTACTCAGATAGTTTATTACCTGGATTAAAAAATGGGATAATTTTTATCCTGCAAAAGTGTTAAGTTGGCGAAGTCAATAAATATATACCATTCCATTGTTAAGCTGGCAATGCAGTCTATAATTAGGTATTACTAGCAAATCTAACGAAAACAGTAGCAACAAGATGCTTGAAATATTTGTGTATAACCATGTTTACGAGTATACAAAAAATACATACTATAGATATTGTACCTCTTGCGCTTTCGATATCCGATTCCACAAGCAATATTGAACAACCCTGCCTGATATTAAATCCTACCCTTGTCGAACTTATACAAAGCTGTTATTACTTAAACAAAAATTATACAATCGTATACATATTTACTAAAAGTAACTCATACACGAAAACTTCTGTTCTTACCACATATAAATCTATCTCAAGGTGGTTTGCAATGCTTCTTGTGTTATGCGTTAGCTTAGCTATTGAAAATAGCACATTCCCATTAGGAAGATTGCAAAAATAATACACAATAAAAGTAATAAGAGTCCATTTTCAATTTATATTTACCCTTTCTCTCCCGAGATATAGAAAATAAAAACAAACAATATTTGACGTGGCCGTTTGATGAGTGATTGCCTCGACGCTCTGTTCTAGGGTTCCCGGGTTCAATTCCCGGCAGGGTCAACTTTGGAAATGAACTTTTCAAAGCTGGCTATGGTCTGGATCTGGCAAATAGTGACAGGGCACATTGCTTTTCGCAGTCATTTAGGAAGCCCGACTGGCGGCAACAACCACACCCTTACAGAAGACCACCGTGAAATAAGACCAAGTTTGCTGTTGTGTTTCGGTAAGTGAATAAGGGATGCCAGAGTCCATTTCCCTATACCTTCCCAAACCCTTAACCTTAATCCGAATGTAGTCGACAGCACACTTGCAGAACATGACTGTGGCGTTTCTTGTTTTATGGGCGACGGTAGCCACCTATCAACATGTAGCTTCTTTTCGGCCGAAAATAAGACTAAAGCCGAATTTTCTTTTTCGTTTTCGGCTGAAAATCCACATTCGGTCGGACACTAGTAATTATACATAATTTATCATTGGAACTTGTCAACTAGGAACATTATTATTAACAAATTATCCATTCAATCAAAGTTCAAGAATATATTAGAGCTTTCTTTTGAAATATATTTTCCATTTTCCTTTTAATATTGGTTTTGTTGTAACAAATAAAGCGTCACAAAAATAATATCTGTAAGTTTTGTGGGTAAATAAGGGCTAAATTCATGCTCACTTGGGTCGGCAATGCACATGCATCCCAGATAGATTTTAAATACCCACCTACCATTAAATTAAGTGTCATCTTGCTTGCCGTTCTCTATCAATATTGAAGACAAAGTTCTAAATGCTGCCCACTGGTCGCTGCAACGATCAAAGTGAATAGATAGAGCCTAAATGATATTACACAAATATGTTTAGGAGCGCACTGCATATTAGCTCAGACTTACCCGTATCGAAATTAGATGTATAACGATGGAAACACGATGAAAATTAGCTTTGAAATGTCAGTTCGAAGCGAGACTTTATCGATTTCAAATTAAATGTTTACCATGCACGATACAGGGCTTGTCTTTTTTTTGTTCTTATACTTCAACTACCATGGAATTAGCCAGAAATAATATATTTCTTTATTAAGTTTTATGATAATTGTGAAGTCTTAAAGCGTAAATTGGTAAGCCTGTTTTAACGACATTTAGAAAAAAACAGTTAGACTACTAATCCAAACAAGGAATAGTTATTATTTTAGTTATTAAATTCTTCTTCGTAAGATAAGCTCAAAATTTAGATCTCAAATTAATTTATTAAAATGACAATAGATATGCCATTTTTCTAATCTAATCCCAAGTTATATATATTTATTTACATATTAAAAATAATACAAATCTACGGTTCCTTAGGCAGGATAAAAAATAAAATTAAAATTAAACTTAAATCATATTCATATAATCTAAAAACTATTAAATATTATTCCTTTTAAACTTCAAAACATTTTAGGCGATATTGAGTTTGAGCGTCGCCTTAAATAACACTTGCTTGATTTCGACCGACCGGAAGGATGTATGCTTGAAATGTTGTTTAATTAGCTGACGGCCGGGTACGAAATTAATTGGTCTCAAGGGCTAACACCGACGTGAAAATGTCAATTTAAATTAGTGTTACACAGATGAAAGGAAAATCTCGTATAACCAGATTCTGTAAGAATATATTTATTTTAGCGACTTTTTAATGTAAATATTGTTTAACAGTATCACGGTCTATTTGATGGCCGGTGGCTACCGTCACCTATCAAAATACAAGAAACGCCAAGTGCTGCAAGTGCGCTGCTGACCTTAATTATATAATAACTATTGGGTTGGGTTTCGGAGGCCATTGCCTCAGCCAACCCTTATTTTAACGCTATTTGCTTTCGTTTCAGTCTTCTCACGGCTTGAGAGGAATGAAGCAATTTAACAGCCAAAGGATTTGGGTGTATGGCTAAGAGCTCGGCGTAGCGTCTAGTGTATTCCTTGACTTCCTCCTTTACGGTAGGCATTTCCAGGTAACCATGTATCTCGTCATTGCGAGCAAACCAAAGTGCATTTATTATTGTCCGCAAGATTGCATTTTGCGCTCTTTGCAGACACATTATGTTGCTGTCACTGGCAATCCCCCACAATTGGATGCCGTAGGTCCATGCGGGTTTGATAACTGCATTGTACAACAGTAATTTGTACTCCAGAGACAGAATAGAATTCCGTTTCATTAACCAGTATAGGTTTTTGAATTTCAGGTTGACCTCGTTGCGTTTGTGCTTTATATGGGTCTTCCAAGTAAGGCGACGATCCAGATGGAACCCTAGGTACTTGATAGACTCGCAATGTGGCAGGATATCATTGCCCAGTCGGACTGGGGGGCAGTTTCCCCTTCTCAGGCTGAACGTGATATGATTCGATTTCTGGGCGCTGGCTTTAATCCGCCATTTCACCAGCCAACAGAAAGTGCTGTTCAGTACCTGCTGCAACCGCTCACTAGCCAGTTCAGCCGAGTCGTGACAGGATAGGTAGGCGATGTCGTCCGCGTAGGTGGCGACGGTCACATTATCTGATACGGGCAAGTCGTAGGTGAATATGTTGTAAAGAGTAGGGCCTTGATATTGTAGAAGCCTGATCTAGCATCGCCATGTCTAACCTGGTAAATTCTTTCGGCTTAGTACGAGGCCAGGATGTTGAAGAAGGAGTGGGGTAACAATTGTTTTATTTTGCAAAGCAGGCCCTTATGCCAGACGCGGTCAAACGCCTGTTGCACGTCCAAGAAGGCTGCCGAACAGTATTGTTTCAGTTCAAATCACTGTCGTATTACGTCATGAACTCGATGAACTTGTTCAATGGTGGAGTGGGATTTTCTGAATCCAAACTGGTGCGATGGTATGATGTTACAGTCATCCATTTGGGATTTCAAACGAACTAGGAATATTCTATTCTCCCTGTATAGTAAATAAACTTTTTTTTACAAGAGAAATCCATCATGGATACCCACTGGCCTGGAGGCAGGCTCGTGGGTTATGTCGGAGTCTTACCCCGAGATGGTAGTGGGGTAGACCTACCGACTAAACCTCTTGGCGTCTTCCGCGTTCCGAAGTTGCGAGGTCGGATGAACACGCTTCCGCAACTCCGCTGCAACTCCGCCGCAACTCAACCGGACACTGCTACAGTAAATATCCTTTGGGATCAGTATTCTAAAATTAATACACTACGGTGAATTGCTCAAGCATAATGTAACAAGCCTGTCTGTCTCACATTCAAATAAAAAAGATTTCATTGCTAGTCTTTTAGCGATTGCGTAGCTTTTTAATTTTCGATACAATGAAAATGCGGTGTTTCCGCATTAATGTCTTTAGTCGGAGCTCTTCCTTCCGCCGGCGGTTTCCTTCCGACCGTGCGTGTACAGGATGACCCCTTTTAAACCGTTCTTTGATATATCTACAATAAATAAATTTTGTTATTTCAACTGGGTAGCGATTTGCCTTCTCTTTGGGAACTTATTTAATATACTTACTTTTCTTTTCCATTTTATAAAATATATATATATTATATAAGCAATATCTCTATAAGCATTTTAGTGCCTATCAGTACTTTCAGCTCGCTTGTATAAAATCGATTTTAGAGAGCCTGAAAACACCTGCGTATATTAATATGAAAAAACTTATAACTGTTTTATAAAACTACGTCCGCATTTAATTAAATTTTCAAGTTAGTTAGGTTTTGTGCTCAAACAAAATACCGCACTCGAGTTTCTCAGAGAAACTGAGGTGGAACCGGCGATAAAACCAATAAAATAACGCCGGCAAGTGTTTTCAAATGTTGGTACTATTGAAGTAAAATCCTAATAATATTATTTATGTATTTATTGGTTTGGATGTTTGTTTCTCAATCACGCAAAAACGGCTGAACCGATAGTTTATATTCGGCATAATATAAGTGCTCCTAAAGTTCCGCCTTAAAATATATCTTTAAAAAATATACTTAATATTCTTTAATAGTGATACGTGGGCGCCCTGAGGCCAGGTGGACAGAGTTCCTAAAAGGCTGCTCACGTTTAAAGTATAATGTGGTACTCATTAAGTATACTTTAATTGTGATATTTATTACTCTTTAATAACACGGTATTTGATACCATACAAACCGGTTTACTTTCTGAAAGGATAAAAAAAAACTGAACTGTACCTACTTCTGAAATGCAGAAGTTATTTTCCACACCGAGTCAAAAATCGAATTAGTAGCGAACCACAAAGAACTACATTCTCGAGATTCGACAAAAGATCTTCGCAAGCTAGGAGCACTACGGCTAACAATCTTCAAAGTCCTACTTACTACTAACAAATCGGCAACACGTAAGCACCAACTTCGTAAATCTTATTTTGAAGATTGCATTCAGAAAAGAAGAAGAGTTTCTGTCTCACCACACCCCCTTTAATGTTTTTCTTAAACTTACGAAAGAGTAAAATTTAAGGTAAGTTAGAAAGAGTAGGTAAGCCTAAAATTTAGAATATTTGTTTCATTTTTATGGTAAGGACGACAGACAGACTGTCGGACTAGTTTTTTTTTTATTTGGATATATACTTTTTGCCCTTGCATAACAAGAGACCTGGTTCATCTTTGAAATCTTATCTATTGCTACCACATCGTCTATATTCATTTTATTATTAATTTTTGTTTAATCTAATCGGCACATTTGCAACCTTTGCACAAAAGTCCAAATATTTTTGCTGTGAAAATTTATTAATTATAGTTTTGTTTAACTTATTTACACTAAGGTTCATACACGTATCTAAATCATGTTCCAGCACGAATCTAGCCCGCGCGAACCTGGGGCGGTCTACCAATTAATGTTGAACCGTTTTCTTATAGTAACTAATCTTATAGTAACTAAATCTCCGACGAAATTTCTCACAGTTAATTTAAAATAGATTTTTATGAGTTTATTTTAAAATAATAAAATATTCATAAAAATCGATTTTAAATTCAGTACGTGTAGTCTTATATCGGCTTTTGCATTTGACTCGCATTTTGTGCATTATAAATTTATAACTGAAATGAAGTTATAAAGTTACTAACATATGGCGCTGAGAAACAGGATGCTCAGCATGAATACATAAATTGCTTCTTGTTTAGATTATGACTAGTTTTTATGGGCGCAGATGCCACACAATAGTTTAATGGCAACTTTATAAGTATTAAGAAACTTTATAAGTACTACCTCAGAATAAAAACAAAACCAGTTCTATACAAAATGTATGAGAAAATAAATTTTATCCTCTTTTTTTGTGGTAAATATTTCAATAGTTATTCTTCTATTTTGGACGGAGACAAATTCAACTAGTCAAGATCATAAAAATCGGTGGAGCAGTTCTCAATTTATATAGTGCCCATTTCCCTATCGCTTCCCAATACCTTATCCTACTATAGTAGGCAATGCACTTGTAGCACCTGTGGCATTGCTTGTGTTATAGGCGACGGTAGTCACCTACCATCATGTGGACCTGTCTGCCGACCTTAACATAAACGAATAAAAAAGAAACCAAAGGTAAAATACGACAAGTAAAGATAGAATGAAATCACATTTAAAAAATATTAAAAATTGTATTATTATAAAAAAATAATAATAAAAAGAAAAAAAAAAAACATTTAAACAGAATGTAACACGTCCGCCACGTTTTATTTTCAAACAAAAAGTATCACACTCCAATGTAAAACTGGTTGTTGTAAGAGTTGGATTTTTATATACATATAAAATTGTTAGAATATTAAAAAAAAAAAGTTTTATACAACAAATCTGCACCGTAAAAAAATTGTATTATTTTATATAACAATCTGTGCAATTATATATATCGGCGGTTCATTTCTATGCTACTATCGAAACTCGTTCTTGTGTTTACTTCAAGAAAAACTCATATACTTGAGTTTTTCATGAAGTGCAAACATAGTAACGTATCAGTTACTACTTTACTTTAGTAACTAGTAATTTTTCAATACTAGTTTCGAAAGTAACAAATAATCTGACAGTTTGTCAAATTACACGTTTGAAATATGATTTGGATAACATTAAATGTATTATAAAACAATAATGTAATAGTAAAACCAATATAATTTCAAAATTATATTATGAGGCAATACAGGATTGGTCACAATTTGAGAACAATAATACAAAACCCTAATAATTTGGTGAGGTCGTGTGGCATTTAAGGTGAAGTCTTCGTATTAAATAGATGCCAACTATTTAATATTTTCAATGTATGTTCGATGAAAATATTAAATATAAAATTACTTAGATACCAAAATATTTAAATTAGGTAGAGCCCGTGGCTCTCTGGCCACGTCTGGCGGAGGGAGAAGGTAGCGTGTCTTAACCCCTGCCCATAGACGGTGAGAGGAAACATCGTGGGTTTTTAGTGGGTAGAAGTCCCACATACCCCACCGATCTCCCCATGGTCGGTGGGGATCTGGTTCGCAGAATTTCCCACGCAAAAAAGGTGCTAAAGTGTTTTTAACATTAAGTATATTAAACAATACATTTTTTTTTTATGATGAATAGAATAGCATTCTCATTCGATTACATGTTAAATACATAGCGTACTTAGTTCACTTCTATTTACTGTAGATTTTTATTATTATTAATACAAGAAATCCAACACCAACACACATCTACTCTGAAATTTTAATGTATTTCACACACAATGTATATTGATAGATATGATTTGTATAATTATTGTTTGTTGAGGTACTAATTGATGTTCCATTTATTTTTAAACACATTTATAAACATTTTAACCTGAAAGAAGACCTCCCCTTAAGCTCTTTTAAGATTAGACGTAGGTGATTCTGAATTCTACTTCAATTATAAAAAAGTGGATTGCAAAATCTAAAAAAGTAGGTATTATCTCTTATTTAATGACACGAAATAAATAAGAATAGAAAATAAAAATAAAAAACCACAATATACTTATCCCTTTACTAAAACAATTTTACTTGTATTTATTTTCTGAGAATTTAACAAAACAAAAGAGACCTTTTTTATAGCTCCCACAATGGGCATTCCTTTCTCTGTTTAATATGAAAATATTATTTCGTTGAAAATGGAACCGTTTCCAGTGTCGTTAAAAACAAGAATTACACTCGACTGCGCGTGTGTGAGTGAAACGACACTATTTCCGAGAAAATGTTGTTTTATTTCCTATTTCCAGTTGTACTTATCATTGTCACAGTCCGCCTCACAGGACACTTGATCAAGTGGTTACTATATTGGGCGAGTTTTGCCAACGAACGCCGAATGTTATTAGAGACAACAAGGGACGTGGGAATATCGTCACGTGCGAGTTGATCACTCGCATCTCGAACATAATTCATTTTCTTGTTATCACAACTTGTTAGATACAATCGCCGCGGCGCGGCGCGACATATGGTTTCTATGTAACGTTGTTTTTCTATAACAAATCGGTTTGCAAACGAACTAAATATAGTTTTATATTATGTACATATTGTTTTTAAATATTCTTAAATATGTTTTCAACACAGTCATGTAGAGTTAGGGAACAATAAGTCGGCCTATCTAGGTGTCTGTTGATGAAAACAGGCATCAGTGTAATGTGTAGTTTTTTTTAGTGCTCAGGAGCTGCATGAGCTCATACTGCTTTCCCCAACCTTCTATCGGATATTTAGACGTACAGCTGGTTGCCATCCTAATCTTGTCAAAATCCCTCTTTTTCGAAATCGTAGAATATGTAATACAAACATATAACATGTAAACTTAGAATCGTTTAAGCCTTGGTTACAAAGTATCAAGCAGTTTGGATTCCGGGACATTTCAAATTTCTGTTAATACTCGTATGAGACAAAAAAAAATGGGACCTGAGTTGTTATGTGTTTAATCATGAAGAGATTGTGTCATACCTGAATAGGACCTACGTCATACCTGAATAAGCTATACTGATCGGAGAACGAAAATACTACAAGTTACGGCTCGATTAACAATTATTTATTCCTCATGGGATAGTTTAAGAAGATGTAACGTTTACTTACTTAAGGGCACCCTGTATGAGCGAGTGAAGTCAGTAATTATTTGGGAGAATTTCTCTCAACTTAGTAGTAGATTCTAATATTTTCGAAAAACCTTTATAGATGGTAGCTATTGACAACCCAATTTTAAATGTATCTACATTATAGCTAAGATGTTTTGTAAAATAAAAATAAAAAAATACCTTAGTGAAATTGTAACATTGGAGTAAGTACTTAGAATAAGAGATTTCTCCAATGAATACACAACTGTTCTGTCGAGAACGGAAATGGCCCCACAAATCTATATTATTATTCTCTGTCTACTTAAATTACGTAAAATGAAAAAAAGATTCTGTTTTGCGAGAGATGAAAGAATTTTAATTTTTTTTAAGAAGCCCCTTGTTCATATTGTATTTTTACCACAAGACAAAATATTTTCTCAGAAGGACTACGAAGAGCTTACAACCTGTCTTCAAATTAAATAACAGAAATTGTAGAGCAGTTTTCTAATTTGATTTTGGGAGAAATTATTTGCTTTACCTTTCTCTAATTTTCTGAGCAAACGTTTAATGAAAAATAAATGTTAACCTTTAGATGTTTTAACTAGAAACAAATATAAGTAGGTACCTACCTACTTCAAATATAAGTACCTTTTCGAATGATACTATTTTTGGTCTCTATTAATACTATTGCACAATAATAATAATAGTAAAATATTTATTTGCGCGAACACAGTCATGTTTATATGGATTTTAATTTATAAACAGTAGTTACATTACAAAGTATATTCTACCCGACAAGGACATGCAAATATTTGTATTTAATTGTTTATTAATTAATAATTTATTATAAATTATAGATAAATAAAATAAAACTAATATGTTTTAACGTAATAAATGAATTATGTTGTTTTATTATAAAATTCTATAAAATCATAATATCAACAGTCTAATAACCATTCTGTCAAAGTTCTTTTAAATTTAGGATCCGGCAATTCCTTTATATTATTGGTTAGTTTATTGTACCAATATATAGTTCTAATATACATTTTGGTGTTTGCAATAAATTACTTTTTCTAGTTATTTTGTATATTTTATTAACGAAATAATTTGAAAATTTTCAAACAAATGCCTACACACATTGTCTTTATATTATTATGTCTTTATAAAACCAAGGTAAGGAAAGTATTTAAGTAATGGTACACAACTCTCCATATAGAGCATAAACAAAATTTTATTGTCAAAGCAAATTAATGATAAAATATAAGTACGAAAGACGTGGACGGTTATCGCTTTCAGTAATGAACGTTGACGAGGCCATATCGAATAAATATTTGGCTATCTCTGACAATAAATCAAACATCAAAGTATACATTTTTATGTTTATTCAAGTCGTCTCTACATCAATTATCTTTTTCATGTCTTCATTAATTTCAGACAAAACTACGCCATCAAAAATGCCACAAAGATATCTCAACGCATGTAATAAATCAAATATATATAAAAATTTAAATTAAATAAAGATTTCATTACTTTTACAATTTTACCTAAGCAATCATTATGTAATAAGATAATAGGTAAAAGAGAAAAAAGGAAAAAAAAAGTACTGTTGCCGAGGGATAATCTAAATATAAAAATCAAACTCCTGGCAAAATTATAACAGCAATAAAAATATCAGAAGTTATATTATTCAAATATTTTGTCAGGCCTTATACGGACGAAATCACGAGCACTAGCTAGTATATCATATATCATACATTTTGTTACTGAAATATTTATTTAAAAAGAAAATCTTTTTTGCGAAACTCAGTGTCACTAATAAATTTAGTTTAACAATAAACCAAATACATAGAAAAGTTTGTAGATATGCTAATAATAAAAACCATTCAGTCTACAACCAATAAAGATTTCATTACGATTACCTTAGATATCATTATATAATAAGAAAATAGGCAATTTTATATAAGACACAATAAATCTGCGTTATGAAATAACTGCGTGGATGTTATGCTATTTCTAAACGAACTCATTTTACAAAGAGCCGTACAGCTGTTTCATCGTTTCATATTAGAACGCTTTCATTATAAAAACAATCTGTATTGGCCTATATAACTTTTAAATCCATACTAATATTACAAAGGTAATATTAAAATAAAAAAAATAAAAATGTCTTAAATTGTAAATACATAGAATAGTTAGAAGAGAAATGTGTTAATAGAATAATAGGTAGGTATATTGAAATACTGGAAAAATAAAATTTTCAGTAGGTAATATTTCAACACGGAATTCAGCAATTTACTGCTACCGAGGTATTTGAAAAATGGTTAAAAAAATCATCTAAAAAATATATACTTACACAGTACAATATTTTACCTAATGAATTTTTTTTTTGTTTAAATTAAATAATTGACAATAAACATTAATGATTTGACACAAAGAAAACACAAAATTAGACGCTATGTTGTGACTTATGAGATTTGTCAAAACGCTGGTACTCTGCCAGAAGCCAATTTATTTTAATTGTTTCTCAAGATTTGTTCCAGTTGTCTGCAATAGGCAAAAGTTTAAATGAAAAATCAAATAGATGACAAAATTGTAATTCAATAGTCATTACATATATCATTTGTGCGATTATTTCAATAATCGTCATCTTTTATAGTTTCAATATATCTTTCATATAATAAGTAATTCATATTTTTGACGAGCCCGTTGGATGAGTGTAAGACGTCTGGCAACGTCTCTCGGGGGCCCCGGGTTCGTTTCCCGGCAGGGTCAACTTTGGAAATAGTTGTCTCTGGTCTAGATTTGGAAAGTAGTGGCAGGGCACACTGCGTTTCGCAGTAATTTAGGCAGCCCGTTTGGCGGCAGTAACCACCCCGTTACAGAACACCACCGTGAAATAACAGCATTTGTGTTGCTGTGTTTCGGTGAGTAAGTAAGAGATGCTAGAGCCCATTACCCCATCCCCATTAGCCACCTACCATTAGGTGACCGCCAGTGTATCTGTAGACCTTAACATTAAAAAAAAATGACAATAATAAATTAAGTGCGTATATTGAATACGCAGTTCATTTTAGTGTAGATAAGATAATTTAAATGAAGCGGATCACCTTGATCGACGTATAGTTCGCACTTTTATAGGCCCTCGTTTACATATTTAACAAATTCACATGTCACTTAGATTGTGAGTTAATTCAAAGAGGAAGCGGTAAAGGTTTTTTTTCAAACAAAACCTTAAAAAAATTAATCGGTGCTACGACTTTGGTAACTTTAAATGCCAAACGTACCCAATATGTAAAATAGTATTTACTACTTTACTGATGAGATAAAATCAAAATAGCAAGATAAAATGATTTTAATAAAAAAATATTACTAATTTCAATAACCTACTCCCAAAAAATCAAGGTTACATACAGAGAAAAGAAGATAGAATATGGGTAATTCAATTTACACAAGATATTTGGAATCTAACCCTGACAATAATGTATATTTTCTACAATAACCAAAATCTTCATCTCTGAAAAAAGCCGAAGAGAAAATTTTGAAATAATAAAATAATTATTTTAAATGAGGTCATAGAGTTAATACGGGAACGCAATGGGTGCGCGTAAAGCCGGCAAAGCTATAGTACGGCATAAAAAGGGATGGTTTTAAATAAATTTTATGTATACGTCTGACCAGATTACTTAATATGGAGCAGTAAAGTTTGTGTCAGCTTATTACGGTCATTTGCTTACCGTTTTATACTCTGCCAAGTCCTCGTTGTCGTAAAACAAGGGATCGGCACACATTTGAAGGAATACGCTTAAACATATACCTATACTTAACCAGTTTTAGAGGCTTTTCGTGTACGTGGCCTGAAAGCGGGGAGAACTCTCCACGTAAAAAATGAGCAAAATATACTTGAAGCATGATTCTAAATTGTGTCTGTCGAATTGGATGGCTTTAGGCACGAATCGACAATATATTGAAGGGGTTGCTGGTTGCCGCTTTGTAGTTTACTGACGCGTATAATACAATATATCGCAATACATTTTATATATTATATTGTTTCAGTAATGAGTAAAAGTTTCAGCGGTCAATTGAAATAGATATTTAGATATGCTCATTAGCGTTCTTTATTAATATTGTACCAGTAATGTTAATTAAGATAGAAAGTACCATAGGAACTATTGATAAACATATTAACATATTTTTATTTGTTATCTAAAACACAAGCAACGCCACAGGTGCTTAGACTATTAGACAAAATAAAAAAACATAAAAAATTGTAATACATCTAACGAAAGTAAGAGTACGGTATAGAACTCTTACTTTCGTTAGATGGTTGATTCCTCTTATCTGTCTCACCTTTATAGGCGCCATTAACGACGTCTATATTCAATTCGTTTAATAAACCCATATGATTTTATTTTATGATGACGATAAAAAACATTTTTCGGAAAATAAATAATCTATGCTTTTCAGCGTTATTTCTTATATGCAGCGTTGTTGCAATGTACAAACGCAAAGACAAAAAATCTAAAACTATTTTTTTATCACAACTTTTTTTTTTTTTTTTTTTGTTAAATATTTAATATACAGACACGGCTCGTTTACGATTTTATCATATGTATACTTAGAGGAAGATATTAAAGAAACTAATTTTCTGAAATTTTTGAAGCCTTTATTTTGATAAGCTCCTCCAAGTTACGCTTGAAAATTCAACTCTCCATGTTTTTTATGTGTACGTCTACTTGGGACAAACAGTCCAATTATATAGAGCAAACTTCGAAAAGGAGGTCAATCGTCTATTCTAGCTCGAATGATCATCGTTCGGGAAGCTCCGAGACATTTTCTTGTTCAAAATTCGCCAGTGATTTAAAATAGAGGTGGATTAATACCTACATGTAAGTTGAAGTAGCAGTGGGCAGGAAACGTACGGAAAGCCCTGGAGCCGGAAGGTTTTCGAACTTCTCGAGTGAAGACTGAGTGTGGACCAGCAAGCGATAATGATTATTTATTTAAATCAGCAACAGCTTAGCATACTTCACATTCTAAACTCTAGCGCTCAACATCGAAGTCCAGTGTACAAACATGATAAACATACCAAAGAACATGACCGTAAAAATTCAGACTATCTAAATTTTCCAGTAAGATTTACTTAAAATGTAATAAGTCCCAGAATAGTAAAGTAATTCTCACGCACTCAAGCTCAATTTTTAGTTCATTTTACTCGTTTACAGTGCTGACTTGCTGTTGATTTTTCACATGAAGAAATGGTTGAATAAAATTTTTATTATTGGGATTGTATCGCCAGAGGGTATTGGAAAAACAAATAATATCTTATTTTAAGATAGAAAAATAATATTAAAATAATATACTTTTATCATTTTCGCTTCTTTCTTACACAAATGTAAGAATTTCTATACAAGTTAATGTATTCTGGAGTTATCAGATAAATTGGAAACTGCGAGCGATATAAATTTGGCAATGCGTAGTCTGAATAAAACTATTCGAGTCCCGCCCGCAGTTGTAAATGGCTTGTGTTATGTCAGCGGCCTGGCCTTGTTTGTATATAGGGAGGACTTGCATGACAATGTGCCCGCACTGTCTGCCTACAGATCTAATGTCTCATAAATAACTTGCGTTGTCACTTGGCATGCCAGAAAAAGGTTATTCAGAAGACAATTTGATGACCTTTAACATGCCTTTAACACATCTATACTAGTCTATACTAATATTATAAATGCGAAATTATGTTCGGATGTATGGATGTATGGATATTTGTAACTCTTTCACGCATAAACTACTGAACCGATTACGATGAAATTTTGCATACACGTTGTCTGGGACACCAGTAAGGACATAGGGTACCAGCTAGTATGTATTAAAGATATGACTCAAAGACCAAACATTTGAAGAAAATTTTCAGAATATACCCAAATGCGCAATTTTATTTTATTTATTTAAGTCATTAGAAAGCGTTTTCTTTAGATGACACGATGAAAATAATTTCTAACTCTAAACAATTAAAACTCTAACTGTAACAATACTTTAGCATTTTTATAATCGTTTCGGTAATCATCTAGGACCCGAAAATGTCATAAAACCTAAGCGATAAAATCTATTTAATCAAATAAAATCATCTCAATGGGTGAGACAGTGAATATAAATTCTAATATAAACTCAACAAATATAAATCCACTCTATATCTTCCCAATGTTTGTTTTAGTTTGAACACCAGAGTTGAGTATCGCTATCATCACCACGATGGTTGCTCAAATCCGCTTTAAAGAAACTAAAATAATATGCACGCATGACATTGAAACTGGATATAGGAAAACACATTAAATTTAAATGGTAAATAATAATCTGTTTACCTCATATTTTTATCTGAGACTGTCGACCTTAACATAAAAAAAACATAAGTGAAAACATCATAATGGCGATGCCACCATCGTCAGTAGTGACGGCATCACTGTCGTCAACATCCATGCGCCGAAAAAAGCGTTCCCTAGCAAAGGATAATTAAACGAAATGTCATAAAATGTAAAAAATATATTTTAGAAAATAGTTTTAATGTTTTATAGAAAAGGATAAATATTTTAACACCTAAGATAAAGAGTCACCAAGGCGAAGTCGCGGGCGAACCTACTTTTAGCTTAATTTTGTATTAGGTGATCTATGGAAAAGAAAAAAAAGTAGGAAAGTGTCAGTCAGGCTGAAAGTGAAAATAATTCTATTACCTCTGCTTTGAATGCCCAACTTGAACCGCCGTAATGGATGTGCACTGTGCAGGCTTCAAAGCAATTTATTCCGTGTATGCATTACAAGAGAGCAACCTCACAAACCCAGCAACATCCTTGCAGGTATCTTTTTTTTTTTTTGGACGGGAATGATAATTTTCTATGAAGGTTTATATGTAGTATATAATAAAACCTAACTATTTTTATATGTAAGTAGAAAAAAAAATTCAACTGAGTCGCCAAAAAATAAATTTACATGGTTTATGTAGGCTAAATCTTAAGAGATACATAAAAATGATTGTACGTAGTTCTTCTTCAATTCTACGGAAAACTCCGTGATGGCGAATCTCCATTTGTTATAGTAACCATTTCTTTCATTTAAATTCTAAAGTTTCCTTACTAACTTTTTCTGAAACATCAAACGGATTTAGATTTACTAATTAAATGTAAAGAGCGATAAACGAGAAATGTTTATGAAAAAAATATAATTTGCAGAAAATTTGATAAACTGGTCATTTTGAAACAATAGAGATTCTGACACTTTGGACATTCTGAACCTGAGCCTTGCGAAGCCGAACGCGGGCCGCTAGTATAAAATAAAATCTATGATTTTGTCAATTAGAAAAGGCGTGACCGTATCTAACCTACTGAAAACTAAGAACTGTGAGTGTGGGAAACCGAAGCACCGCCACCATAGAGACTCACAGTCACAGACAGAGTAGCTTTTTGTAAAGCAGTGATGAATCAGACGCCGGTCGTGTCGCACGCTCCGTTATTCCATAATACCGTTCGGTCGAAAACAGCGCGCGTGCTTGTAAATTCAAAACAGTTTGCAACGTAGACGTGACGGTCGTTATTATTGATGAATGGACAATGAGATTCTCTTTGCTAACATCCCAATATTCGGTAAGATAATTTACAAGGTTTTCAGATTGCTTTGAGAAACATTAGATGCTTTCATAGCCAGAGAATGTTCACGTAATGACCGTATATTTTCAGCGATTTCTTGTGTTTACTGAAATTCTGCGTTAGTTTTTATTTTTGTTTAATATGAAGTGTATTTATTTGTGATTCTTTTGTGAGTTAAGTCAGTTTTATAATAAAGTTCTTGAGTAAGAGCCTTTAAAAGTGTAATCAAAACCAAACTCTGCTCAAAAAGTTATTATAGGTATTAAAATCACTGATAATTTAAGCGATAATGAAGCCTGAATTTAAATGATACTGAGGTATCGAATATATACTAGGATTTGTGTACAATTAATTATAATAATTGTAAATGTTATATTTATTATTGCAAAGATGACAAAAAAAATGGAGTTTCTTTCGTGGTTTCTTCTCAGGATCGTCCTCATTTTGGTTAGGTATTATTTTTTTTCCGAAACTTTAGTAAAATTTATAATGAATACTGAAAATGTTTCTTATAAACCTAATTCAAGAATAAATATTTGATTTGATTTTAATATTATTAGTTTAATTTTATTATAACTTTTCAGTTTCGTTTTTATTATATCAAAGTGATAAATACCTACTTACCCAAATTTATACCATCCATGTATTTTATTAAGAACATAAATAAAATATATGTTATTAGATTATGGAATTTGAAATTGCAGTCACAGGCTTTACTCTGTAAATTAATATTTACCTTCTATCTGTTTCATATTAATGAGTGAAGAACCGTAGAATAGCAAATAGAAACGTGTCATTTGAACTACCTATATTGAAACCAAAACCTTTATAATGTAAATGTCTATAATCGAAAGTTTATAGAATTTTTAACATTTTTAATAAAACTTTCTGAATAATATCATGCTTAATATTCAATAATAAGATGTCTTAGTTGCATTGTTGATGCGAATATGAATATCGTTTGAAGGAAATTTCTTTCATTATCAAAATTAGTAATATGTTTTTACATATACAAATATAACAATGAGTTCAATATCTAATTAAGTATTTTTTATATTATATTTTATATTACTGATATGTATAAAATATAATATAAAAAATACGGATGCAATATTTTTCTGAAAATTATATATAATATGTAGAAACCTCCTTTGTTTCATGCTCTTTTTAATAATGTAAACTGCATGAAAATCCGTTCAGTAGTTTTGAAATTATCATAAACATACAGTCATACAGATATAGGTCCAGACGCGGCGGGGACTTTGTTTTATAATATGTAAGGATGTTTGCATAAAATTTCAAGGAGTACAGTCTTTTATAATGAAATATAATAAAAGTTGGCTAACTACTCGCACCCCCCTGCCGTTTTGTGAACCTCAAGTGGACGATCAGCCTGTTTTATAAAAAATGTACAATGGAATGATACGTATTATTTTCATATATTATTGAAAGTATACGTACGTAATATATAGGTATAGGTAATAAATATGTTGAGATTTATCTCAACATATTTTTTTGGGAACATAATTAATCATTTCTGTTGAAAAGTACCAGAAAGTTTGTAACACGAAAAGCTCCAAATGGAAATTCAGTGTGCTTACTAACTCTGGCTATCAATCAACAATAAATCTTTAGTTTTGTGAAATAACAATTTAGTTAAGTACACCTTAGTAATAATATATAGTTTATTAAACCGGTGAGCGGATTCGGATGAGATTTGGCGTTTGGCTTTTCCAAAGATATAATAATTATGTTTAGAACATATCTGACGCTGATATTTCTTGAGTGATGAACCAATATTCCAAGAGATATATCGGTTCAACAATTAAGAATTTGTTGAATCTACACGTTGTACTTATGTTAATGAGGTTGAAAAAATTGACTGTATTTGTCTGTGCGCTTGTGCACACTAATCTCAGATTAAACGGCTTAACCGATTTGAATGGGGTTTTCACCTATATACGTAGCAGTCTTCTGTTTACAAACAGAAAAGTTATACCGAATAACGAAATTCCACGCGCACGAAGTCGCGGGCACAGCTAATACTAACTTTTTGTGATAGGTATATCACAAAAAAAATTCTTGGCGCAATTTCTTGTGCTCGGAAATGATCGGTTCAGCTCGTTTGCAGTCGTCATAAACACTTCAAACTTCACATTTTGTTTGGAATCCCTGATTAGACAGTAAAGAATTCTCTAGTAAGTCTAGTCAAGTGGATGTCTGCCTGACTGCTGCCAGTAGATGATGTAAAGCTGAAATAAAAAAGTCTGCCTCAAAAATAAAAAAAAGTGTTAACGAAAGACAAATGTCGTTAATGTTTGCAACGCATAAAATATTTGAGAAGTTGCCAATATTAAATAAGTGATTACATTACGTTACATCATATCGCGAATTACGAATCGAAGCAACCGGATTAATTGCTAAAAGCTTTTCGCTTTTTCGAAAGGCATAAATCAACATTCATGCCCGATGAATGTGTAAACATTTTTAATTCGTCAAAAAGTTTCCTTTATTTTGTTCGTTCGTTAATATAACAAAGGAATTTAAAAAGCGTATCCACATTAGTTACGTGATCCACTTCCGGTTACGTTTTTATAAAATATTTTCTATAATAAGTAGATTTTCAATGAAACCGATACAATCATCCATCCATTTAAAACTGTAAAAATAAATCCATTTGACAGCGATTCATTATTTTGCATTAAAACTTTTCATAAGTTTTGTAAACAGTTCTAGTAAACTACTGAAAGATTGAAAACTGAAGCTTTTCAAACTACTGAAGTTGTATATACATATAATAGTTTCTCTATGTTAGTGGAATTGATTTAAAATAAAGCGATTTAATCGCTGCCCGCTTTTGTCTGTTTCTCCGGCTATCTTGTTCCAAACCACCCAATAGGTTTTGATAGGCTTTTCACGAATGGAATTATTATTAATTGAAATAATTTGAAAATTATTTTATAATTCAAACAGATTGCATGGATATTTTGATTTTAATGTAAAAGAAGGAATTAAAGGAAGGTGTCTGAAAATATATTATATCAATCCAATATTTTAGCTGAAGGCGAATTTTCATCTTTCTGTGGTTACAAAGGACCGATTTTATACGAAAAGATAGATGTCATATTTCTCACACGGCAAAAGCAAATACCGCACCATTGTTATCTTAGTTATCTTCGTCTTTAGATCTTAAAAAACGTCTCAAATACGTGCTTCAATTTGTGGATACAAATTTTCATACTTATATGTATTATTTAATAAAATACTGCATGCTTTGTGTTTCTTTGTAAATACGTTTGTGCGTGCAGATGTCTTAGTAATATATTTTTGATTAGGTTTTACATACAACTGAAAGTAAAATGAAATAAACACATTTTAATGTACGCAGATACACTATTCACGAATTATACCTACATATAATAAAATGTGGTCACGTATATTATAATATCATGATTGTCATATATATATATACCTATCCTTTAGTAACTGGTGCCTGGACTTCGTCCGCGCCCCTTTGTTAGGTAACGCGGAAAGCTACCTTCAAATCAATTATTATTTAAAGCAGATTACTAGGATTAATAATACAGTATAACAACATAATACATCACTGATAGTTATATTATCATTTCGTTAATGACATTGGTGCTTAAGGATAGCTTGAATTTCTCGCATATGAAGTTAACGAAGGGGGTAACTTGACAGATGACAAGTAAAACAGACGAGTTCTAACGAGTTAAACACGTTCCGTTAAGGGGATGAGTAAACGCAGCTTTGTCCTCGTACGTGCCCTTGTTATCAACATAACACTACAGTCTGCATCTATTCACAGATATATTTGTTTACCATGAGTGCCGATTTGCCCACGTTTATTGAATCGATTTTCTGTGCTGAGGACATCGCAAATGTGAAAGCAATTTTTACTTTGATTATATCATTGTTTTCGCCAAGCATTTATAGAATCTTTCCTTCGTAGTATCAGAGTCGTGGCTTTAATAATAGTGTCCTATTGTTTTACCATAAGACTGTTAGAATTATTAAAGAGTCTCACCTTAGTAGTAACCTCATCCTTTCTGTCATCTGCACCTTGGTTGGATTATACTCAAATTTCTACTTCATTATAACTTTCTTTACGATATTACCAAGTCATTTTCTTCTAAAAAAAAAGAAAAATTAAGAATCCAATAGACTAGAACTAGGATGGCGAACCAATTATGGCATTTAATTATTTAAATTAGTGGCACTTAAATTATTACTATACAGTGCAAAATATAATTTCATAGTAAATAAAGAGTTTGGATTCGATATGGTATTATTTTATTATTTTCCCAATAAATCACTAAACGATTAAATACATGATTATTACTATTTATATGTACAACAGCATACTATTTGATTGTATTACCATATATACCAATTTATTGCTTTGGTTATAACGATTATGGCGATAAAAGATTATTGTCGTAGTAAACTACCACGATGCTAGTGTGGGTGTCATGTCAATGTTAACTTATTGTTAAGTTATTGTACATTAACTGTGTCAAATTATGTTATACAAAGTTAACATACAATAACTTTATAATATACTAGATGTTGCAAGCGTCTTCGTCCGTGTAACTTTATAAAAATATAGCCTATGTTACTCGCTAGTAATGTAGCTTTCTATAGGTTAAAGATTTTTTTAAATGGGTCCAGTAGATTTAGAGTTTATTCATTATGACACTGGGGTTCATTATGACACGTACCCCAGTGACGCCTACAACGACCACGCGACTTTTTTCTAATACTTACATTTTTCGAATGAAATGTCCGAATTGAATAATTCAAAAAGTTATATAAAGGTATTAAAGCAGTTTTGAACACGAAGTAATTTATTTTGGTAAGGATTAATACCAAGATACAAATAAAGAGCCTTTTTAGCGGCGGCATTTCAATTATATTTATAAAATAAAAGTACACTTATTGTGACATAACTGTAATAGGCATAACATATGCTGTTGCGACACTTTTTGTAGATAATGATGTGTTCTGCAAAGTCGTAGTACATTATTTTGTTCTATCATCAATAGTTTTCGCAGCGGACGCGATGTAAGGAATATTTTAGGTCATTTTTTTACACCTTGGGTTACATTATAGAAGATTTTTATTTTTTTTTATTTTTTTTTTAAATATAATATAGCCTATGTTACTCGCTGATAATATAGCTTCCCAACAGTGAAAGAATTTTTCAAATCGGTCCAGTAGTTTCGGAGCCTATTCAACGCAAACAAACAAACAAATCTTTCCTCTTAATAATATTAGTATAGACATAGATTATTCAATTCATAAATTGCGTTCCCCTGATTGAGTTCTTTTGGTAATGAATTCATGGAGTGATGTGCAAAAAAACTGCATTGAAATTGAAAGTCTCAATAGAAAAAACTTTTTAACAAAAAAATTAAACCGCCGAAAAAACTGAAAAGCAAAAAATAATTTTATTTAACCTTAATAAATAAGTTTTAAAAATATACGCGTCGAATTAAGAACCTCCTCCGTTTTTTTTTTTTCGTTTTCGTCGGTTGAAAATCAAACCTTTATATTAAGACAACATTTACAAGTTTCTTATAACTTCGCCTATAGCGGACGCGGAGGACGCCAAGAGGTTTAGTCGGTAGGTCTACCCCACTACCATCTCGGGGCGGGAGTCCGACATAACCCACCGGTCTGTCCCCAGGCCGGTGGGTATCCATGATGGATTCCTCTTGTAAAAAAAATTAAGTCGGTCTGTCTGCCAACATTTAGACGCGGTTAACCAGTTACCTTATCTTCGGATTCCAACAGATCGCTACGTCCGCTTGCCAATATAAAAAATGTTTAAACGTGTTTAAACGTGCACTTGCCATGGACTCAAACATTTTAAAATAAATCGTCTTTCACTTTTAGAGCCAAAAACCAATTGCCTGAAAAAATATTATATATATATATAGATTCAGTAAATGAATCTCTGTATATTCAGTAAATGACGAGTACCCACTTCACATTTCACAAAGGCACTTTATAGCTGAAATTGCACTCAATGTGATTTACCGCTGATATCAGCGTTCATAATTTAAACCATTTATTAATAAAAGTCCTTTGTTTCAATTTTGTTTAAGTAATATTATAAATGTGAAAGTATTAAACTGTGAGTAGATTTTAATGGGTTTACCTGAGCTGAACCGAATAAATGGGTATAAAGTTATTTGAAATTAAATTAACTTTCCCAATGTGAAATGACGAGCCTATTGATCCAGTGGTTTAGGGGCTCGCCGTAATGCTCTCGCGCTTTAAGGGATAGCAGGCTCGATTTCCGGCAAGGCAAACTTTGGAAACTCCTCAGCAACTTACAGCAGATATAACATAGGGCTCAATAGAAATTTGGGGATTAGTTTATATTTTTTAATTATGGCTTGTAATATATAAAGAAGATAAAATGTTCTGTGCTTAGAGGGTTTTATGGTTTTAAATTAAAAAATTTAAGTGTTAAATATGATTTTAATAATATGAAATTCTTCAATCTCTGTTTAAACAATAAATTGTAATCCAAAACATGTCTGGCATTAATACTTATTTAAACAAAGTACTCTAATCATTAAAAGCGATACTTAATTATAATTAGTGTTTTCATTAAAAGCAATTTTTAATGAGGTGGAGATATTCATGTCTTGTTGTTAAGCTTCTTTAGTATATATTTACATATACATAACGTTTTATATACATATTTATATACTTAACACAACATTTGTATCTATTTGTACAGTATTTATAGATACAAAATTGTAGTACTCTTTTTATATATTTTTTATTAGCTATATGAATATATAGGGTCCGCAGCACACCCCGTCTCTTTCGTAGTCTAGATTGTGTCCTTAGGGGGACCGTAGCCACCTACCATCAACTGAACCGTGAGCCTGCCTGCCACCATTTATAATATAAAAAAACCTGTTTTTCTTCTCGTTGCGTACATAGTTACTGTGGAAACATAGGCGTAAAGTAAAATGTAACCTTTGTGACCTTTGAAATAGAACAAAGGAATAATATAAAAAGAAAGAATTATTATGTTATATTAGAAATAATTAAGAGACCAACACAAGAGTTTAGTGAACTAGGTTTTCTGCAAATTGGTTTGCTCAGTCTATTGATAGATATTTATCAATATAATAGAAATAATTTTTTATAAGTATTATTGATTCACGAAAACGCACGATAAAAATTAGGTATCCTAATGTGGTAATTACGGTCTAGTCTATGTGCCAACTTGAAAGCACGAGATACAATAGCGGGAAAATGTTGCTCAAATAAGAAAGTCATGTAGTCGGCCCATTTGGTAACTTATTCAGAACTTATCCTGTCCGTTTAATCAATACCTACATAAACGTGATTGCGAGTTTTAATTACAAAAAAATAAACCCTTTTCAATATTGCAACCTATTTTGCATATCCTTATATAACATTAGCTGTTGCATGCGACTTCGTCCACGTAACTTTATAAAATATATCCTATTAACTTAAGAGTTGGATCAAACTGCACACAGTATGCAAAATTTTATTAATATCGGTTCAGTAGTTTAGTACATCGGCGTCAAACAACATGACACGAAATTTTTATATATAGAGAGAAGAGATTATACTAAATGCTAATATAATATTATGTAAATGCGAAAGTTTGTATATTTGGGTGTTTGTTCCTCAATAACGCAAAAACGGCTTAACGGATTTGGTTGAAATTTGACAAACACACACACTATTTATATGTATCTCGTGTTTATCTGGTTCAGAGGGTTCGTCTAAAAATATAAGAAAAATTGGCACCATCGTCGTCACAGCGATAAAGATCGTTATACCTATACTAATATTATAAAGAGAGAATATTTGTATTTTTGTTTGTAATCAACTTAAAAACTATTGGATCGATTTTAAAAATTAAAGAAAGCTACATTATCAGCGAGTTACATATGCTACTATATTTTATAAATTTACTAGAACGAAGTCGCGTGCAACAGTTAAGTAGTTACTTAATTATTTATTTAATAAATTAGTAAACACATTAAATAACGTAACGGTCATAACAACAAATATCATTATTCTAAACCTGTTGAGGTTTTTGACACTTCTAAGAGAAAATTTGTATATGCTTCCATGAAGCATATACAAATACGTGAAGAAATATGCCCCTCAAGGGAAGATTGTCGGTTAGATCATAATATACTCATAAGTACTACACTTGGTTACATCTATACAGCTACTCATAACCAGTGTATAAGTATAATAAATATAGCTACAAAATATAAATAAAATTAATTAAAACTGGCGCGTCATCGTGGTGGAATTAATTAATTTTTGCCTTGGAGTATTTACAGTACGCTCTCGATAAGGTAGAAGCCTCTCAAAGTTAGTTATTACGAGCACGATATTTACGAAGTAACTAGTTAGTAATCTGTGATGATACTTTGCTCGTCTGAGTTTTTTTAACTTTACTCGTCCTGAGTTTAACTACTTTCATTCATTCACTAATGAAAAATCCAATTTATTTTGGAAATAAAACTTTTTAATTTAAGACCACCTCAGGCGTTTTGAAACTTTAATATATTCAGTGGTGACTGATTTCTACGTTTAACTTTGAAATATTTAATAGTAGGAAATATTATTTTCTTTTTGTTCATTATGGCTGTTCAAAATGTTTACTAGCCGTTGTTCGCAACTGTGTATGCATTGTAGTACGTTTTTTTATAAATCCCACAGAAATGTAACATTTTTGCAGAATAAAAAGTATCCTATATCCTAATCCAGGCAATCGTCAATACACCAGTAAAAAACACATTCAAATCAGTTAAGCCGTTTCTGAGATTAGCGCGCACAAACATACAGACAAACAGACAATAATTGTAAAAACCATTATTTGACTTCAGTACCTATGTTAGGTACAATATATTTAATTTTTTTTTTTAATAATTAATGTACAGACACGGCTCGTTTACGATTTTATAATAATTTATGTATGTATATATATAGATAGTAAATAGATATAGATTACATGTACAATGGTTATTATTCTCACACTTGGTGGTATTGTCGCCTGTCTGACGACCTTAACATAAAAAAAAATCCCTGTCGCATTAGCCCCTGTATTGCAATGCACCTCCCACTTAGGCTGATGTTTCTTTTGTTTGACCACTTTCACTTACAGACTGACAGACTGACAGACTGAAAGATTTGTGAAACTGATACGATATGAAATGTTATTGAAAACGATATTGAATTGATCTTAGTTCAATAACACTGTCTTACATAGAGATTAATATGAACACATTTCCGAGTAAACAAGTAAGTATCGTTTTACGTATTTACCGTATACACGTATCGAATAATACATTCGAAGACAAGGTTTCGTTTATAACATAAGTGTGGGATGTATTAAATAAATTTATTAAATACTAAGCTCTTCCCACCACTATGTACGCACTTTAGTTAGTTTTTTGAATATTCAACAGGAACCGAACGCTTTTAAAATATAAAAAGTATCCTATATGTTAATCCAGATTATAAACTATCTGTGTACCAAATTTCATCCAAATCCGTTCAGCCGTTTTTGCGTAATTGAGTAACAAACATACATATAGGGTATTAGGACTAAATCTGCGCGCCCCGGTTTCGCCCGGTTGTAATTAGAAGAGTTTGTTTATAAAACATATAGCCTATGCAATCTGAAATAATGTACTTTTGAAATAGTGAAAGAAATTTTCTTATTATAAGTACCAGTGATTTCGAAAATAGTAAACTAGTAAACAAACATACAAGGTTCTCTCTCTTTATAATGTCACTATAGTTGACTCACTTCAGTGTTGTTAACTAAAGACAATCTTAAGTTTGTTCTAAGAAGACAATCCTAAGATCCTCTTACTACTCAACCGATCAATTTTATACACGTTGTCACGGATACAAAAAAAGTATGATACCTTTCATCCAGAAAAAAAGTACTGTTTCCAAAGGATCATCTTAAAATAAAAAACCTGACATAAATATATGAGCAATAAATATTGAGTAAATGTTTTAACACTTAATAAAAAGGAAGTCACGTGCAAAAGCTAGTCTACATTTATGCTCAAGATATTATATAATTCAGTTTAACAAAATACATTTTGATTTTTTTTAATGATAGGTATTGACAGACAAGCAGTAATCATGAAGGTACATTGTGAAGGCTATTGTGGCATATAAACACACACAACCCCTTGGGGTTAAGTGCACTCACAGACTAATTGATTAAATAAAGACCTACCGCCGACCTTAACAGGATAAAGGGCGAATCAATGTGAGTATAGGGGATAAGGCACCGAATTATATAAGTGTTGGTAAAAAAGCTCTGAATCCACACATATAAATAATATTGGTGTGGTTTAGTACCATTTTGACACAATCTTAGAAAAATAGAACACCAAAAACTACTTCAATTAAAAGTTACTGCAAAAGCAACCATTTCTAATTTTTTTTTGTACCCAGTATGTCGCTAGTTCATGACCGGACACCCTGTATATATGGAGCCTTTTATTGTAACTTTTTTCTTTCTTTTCTAAAATTTTTATAACGTTACAGATATGTTACAATATATAGGTACTTTTAACAAAAAAAAAAAAAAAATTCCGTCTGTTAGTCCGTCTTTTTGTTGTGGCTAATCTCCGAAACGTCTGAATAGATTTTGATAGGATTTTCACTGGCGGATAGCCGATGTTATAAATAGTAATAAGCAATGTCCAATACCGCGCGCGCCCTACGAAGCGAAGCGTGGTCGGATTCAGCTAATGAGTGAAAAACATTGAATTTAAATTGAAGTATTTAAACACAACTTTGGGTTAATATTTTACGATTAGAATTAGGTGTTGTTGAAATTGAATGGATTTGGGATTTCGGCACGTTAAACTCTGACAACTCATAATCCCTTTTCCTAAGCGGGGTTCTCATTCGATTTCAATTAACTGGGTTCAATTATTCAATTCGATTCAATAGCTAATTAATTTTCTTTGTGTAGTTAGTTTTCTATAATTACTATTTAAATAGCTGGACAGCTGGACACACATAAGCACTCAGTCTGACAATAGTATCCACCGCCTTACAGAAGACCTCCGTGAGTTAAAAGCACGTACTCTGCTACCTTTAGGAGTATGTGAGTCCACCTGCCATCAAGTGGACCATTATCCTGTCTACATAATATTTTTAATAATTTTTTACTAGCGGACCGCCTCCGACTTCGAACAGATGAAATTTGTTTCTGCAAATTGTGCTCATAAACCTTCCTCATTGATCGCTCTTTCCATTATTGAAAACCGTATCAAAACCCGTCGGGTGGTATGTAGACATTAAAGTTTTAATTAAAAAAAAATGGTTACTGTAAATCAACCTTAAGGAATATAGTATTAGTATATAGTGATATAGTAAACAATTCTATAGTACACCGTTTTTATGTATTTATGTTTTTAGGTTTAGCCTACATAAGCCATCTAAATATATTCTTCGGCGACTTTGTTGCAATTTTTTTTCTACTTACATAAAATCTAATTAGGTTTTATTATATATACAAATCTTTAGTGAAAAATTATTTAACTAATGGTGAAAACCGCATCAAAATCCGTTAAGTGTTTTAAGAGGAGTTAACGGTTATACAGAAAGACAGACGCGGAAAGCGACTTCAATTTATTCAAATGTAAGGTTAATTAGAATTTTATTAATTTCAGTCTTATGAGTAAAAAACAGCTATATAAATGTTTCTTATTATAACACATAAACAAATAAAATAACATTTAATAATTATGTAGGTGTATAACGAGGGTTAACCTATACATATAAATTAATACAACCCACTAACGATCAAATGCGGTTTTTACTGTTAACGAATAAACTAAGCTCTCAACTTCCCTGGCGCAAACAAATTTGTGGTTTTCTTGAAAACTCTCTTCTCCGTTTCTAATTAAAATTTCAATCTTCCCTGATTAAACTACTGAGTGTAAAAACAGTGCGTTTGCACATAAAAAAGTTAAATAAACGGCCATAAAAGCGATAGAATTTTGTTTACTAAATGGAGGCATTGCTTAAAACATAGTTGATTAGATAAGCATTTATACAAATTTGACCATATTGCCATGAATGTAAGTCAAGTTGTATGAAAGCCGTCGTAATGAATATTACGACGGCTTTCATACAACTTCACTTCATACACTTCATATTCATGAAAATAGTAAAAAAAAAACTTTTATATTAGATGGAACACGAATAACTGGAAAAAAAATCCACTTATAGGGGGTTTCTTAGTAGGGATGAGAATATATTGCACGTCATCTAAAGGCCGATGAAACACCAGTTGGGTTAACTCTGTCGTCAAGCACACAAATTTTTAGGATATAAGATAATGATAAGGATGAGGGACAAGATATAAGAATCAGTTCTGTTAACCGTTAATCACTTACACAAATACAACCTATTCTCGCATTGCGTTCCATCATTTTCTCTCTTTGTTGTTCCAGCCATGACGGCGGAAGGTGGTGGCAGTCTCCTAGAGTTCGATAGACGTTACCGCAACTGCAGCACCGATGACGAGGCGAGGCGCTAGTTTTCGAATATGGCGAACGAGACTGAGACATATTGCGTGCCAGGAGCTCTCGACTTCAACAAAGCGTATAGCCAACTGCACGGCTACATTGCGCTGGTCATTTGCGTCGTCGGATCAGCTACGAACTCTATAAACATAGCGGTTTTGAGCCGCCGTGAAATGACCAGCCCAACCAACTCAATCCTCACCGGCCTGGCATTCGCAGATCTTCTCGTGATGCTCGAATACATACCTTACGCTCTCCACATGAACATCAAAATCGGACCGCAAGTCAATAAGAACACTTATACGTGGACAGTCTTTGTCTACTTCCACTCCATATTTAGTCAAATATTTCACACAATATCAATCTGGTTGGCCGTCACATTGGCCGTCTGGCGTTACGTAGCGATAGCTTTCCCACAGAAGAACAGGACCTGGTGCAGCAAGAAGAATACAACTCTTGCTATCGTGAGTGCTTATGTGATATGTCCGTTTGTGTGTCTTCCTATTTACTTTGCAATGAATATAGTGCCGAGTGAAGTGACGTCCCAAAATAATTCCCAATTCGCAGAAGACTTAGCTCTACCGCACAACCGGACGGTCTATGTGCTAGAAATGTCGAAAAATGTGGAACTAGTTACAGCAATAATGTGGATCTATAGTGTCATTTTAAAACTTGTTCCGAGTATAGCTTTATCAATTTTAAGTACGTGCTTAATATCAAAGTTAACTACGACGGAGAGGAAGAGGCAAAAGCTATTGAAAAGATCAACAGTAGGACCTAACGAGGTGAACCTTTTTAAATATTACCTACACTAATAGAATAATTTCTTTTAAACGACGAGGAAACGATTAATATTTCTGATGATCTAATTTTTTAAGCAGGATGGCTGGCGGTCTACTTGATGGTAGGTGGCTACTGGCTACCGTCGCACATTAACACAAGCAACGCCACAGGGATTGCAAATGCCTACCTTCAGAGAAGAATGGATAAGGGATAAGGAGGTGTTAGGGGATTGGCCTCTGGCATACCTTACTCACTTACCGAAACATAATAGTTCTGTTATTTTAGTGTGTTCTCAAGGGGGTGGCTACTGCCGCCAGAGGATTTGCCCAGTTGACTACAATGCATTGTGCCTTGCCACTACTAAAATCTTGATATATTGCTATTGATATTTCTATAATTGTTCACAGAATAAGCATTACATGTTGTTCTACTGTAAACTGTAGAGAAACATCTCCGTCTCGACTAGATTTTGTTTCTAACTATGTACTTACAGGAAGCATTTTTAAGCAAATTACATATATACACAAACCTTCCTCGCTTATCGCTTTTTGAATTTGTGAAAATCGTATCCAAATCCGTTGCGTGGTTCAGAAGTTAGCAGACAGATGCGGGCAGCAATTTTATTTTATAATATTTATGTATCTACTTACATACATTTGTGTAGATACAGATGACATTATATCAATCTTTGTTTAATGTAAGAACAATAGAAGTGAAGAAATATTTATGAAAAAAATATCATTGATATTATAATCATGAGAAAAATAACGCGAACAATGAAAAAAAAAACGGCGTTGTTGACGCTATATGTATTGTAATAAATATTGCATGAAAAACATCCATTAAACAAAAAAACATTCAGAGGTTGTCGCGATCTGTCTGGTTTCGTTTTAAAATTCATATAAATAAAAGATGAAATGTAATTTATGAAAAATAAAAACTACAGTGTAAGAAGACAAATATATTCCTAAAGAAAGTTATATTTACCTACAGAAACTTAAGAAGATATTTATATTTACTGCAAAATGCAGAGTCGCCATATATTAAACTAGCTGGTGCCCGCGACTTCGTCCGAGTTGAAATATATAAGATATAACGCCTGACATAACATTGACTCCCGACAGAGCATATTGCCTTTATATTTTTGCTTAGCGTTGAATCTTTATTATTAGATAGCTGTTGCCTGCAGCTTTCACGTGGAATATTAAGTCGATGTCGATCCTGAAATTCTATTCTAACTATTGGTGAAAGATTTTTTAAATCGCATGAGTAGTTTCAAAAATTACCTACTTTTATTTATTCTAAAGATTCTAAAGCTTTTATTTTAAAAGATTCTAAGAGATCGACAAGGCTGCTTCACAATTCTCATATTTACCATTAACGTCAGTGTTTAATGTAACCATAGTTAGTCCTTCTATTTTCAATGTCATTTATCGATCTAGTAATTTAGTTGGCAAACATATTAACCGAGACAATGATTACGGACTCTGTGGTTAGGCAAATAATATTAAAGCTATGTAGTAAGGCATTTACAGAATGCAGAACTTAGAACGGAGCGTATTCTAAAAAGAAACTTCTATTATATAAAAAAAACTTCTTAAAACTTATACTTGGCTTTATTATTTAAATTAGCTCACTGATTAAAAAGAATCTTATTGTATTTCGATTTTATTATATTCATTAAATAAACCTATCTACCTTAAATTTTCTGGCTAATAATTATTCGACATTGTTTTAAAACAATATACAACAATATACAAAACGAAGCCAGCTTACTCCTAATTGCACGCATATTAATGAGAAAATTTTTAATATTAGGCGTTTTCAATATTTACCTACAATGTTTTCAGAGATAATATTAAATTACAAAAGGTAGCATGTATAGAATATAACAACAGAGACAGGTGTCTGAAACATTTTGAAAGGTCCAATTAAGTAATTAGGCCACGTAGATTTTGGACGTCTACAATTATGTGTAACACGTGAAGTGCTTTTACCGATAAAAGGATAATTGTGTTTGCGAGCTCACATCCTATTGAAAAATAAAACAAAATAACGTGAAGAACAATTTATCTTTTTAGTAAATTCCTACAAGATAACTATTTCTATTCCTACAAGATAGAAATAGTTATTCTACTCCTACAAGACATGGACTGGCGTAAAATCAACGTTGTGCTTTGCATCAGCTTATGCTGAGCCAAATGCCTTTTTGCTGCCATAGCGCACACTCAATGGGATTTTAATTATGTATTCTCATTGAAATGTGAAAAATTTGTATGTATCTTATTTGTTTTATCTATAGATGTACTTATTCGTGTCAGTCATGTGTATTGCAAATGTGTATATCGACATCGTAAAAAGGTTAGGGTTTAGTAAAAACGATCTCTTTGTGAAGTTAGAAATGGTTATTTCTTGTTGACTAATCACTTAGTGAGATTGCAACAAAGATTTATTTCAGGGCTTTGTTGGATGAAATACACATTAACAGCGTTCTTTTATCCGTTTCTCTTTATACAAGCCTTTGCAGACTGACTTTTAAATATATTTTTTTAATATGTTCTCTTTTTTCGTAGTCTTGGATGCTTAATCTACCTAATGCATACCTATAACTTTTTTTTTCGATATATTCACAAAGCATTCTTAAAATATTAATTTAAGAGCGATTCGTACCTTCAGAATAATTATAATTAACTAGCGACCCGCTCCCGGTTCCGCACGGGTGCAATTTTTGCCTGAAAATTATAAATATATAGAAACCTCCCTCGTTTAATGCTCTTTCCATTAGTGAAAACCGCATTAAAATCCGTTGCTTAATTTTAATGATCTGACGCGTTATATACATAAGATTTATGTTATACTATGTGAAGAAGATAATCGTCATTATTTACAAATAGTGTATCATATTAAACTTTGGACCCTTAGATAGGGTCCATGTCCCCCGAACATGCTTGCTGGCTGCATTACCTCGTTGTATTGCAATGCTTGCTGACCGAGGTAAAAAATTAAAAAAAAATTAAGCGCTTTGGGACCGACCTGGATTAAATAAATTAAATGTGAGTTATGCATGCAAATCTTGCAAGCTTTGTTCATTGTACTGGGTATGCAAAGTGTGTATATGTGATGGACGGATTTGGATCGGGTTTTTTTTATTTGAAAGCTGACGTGATCGATATAGTTCTTAGCTATAGTTTACGGACAAAAAAGTGGTAGATAAGTATACGAGAACCTGTTATTAGTGTCAGTATATAATTTAGCTTGTTCTCTTTCTCGAAAAATCTTTACGAATGTGGCTGAAGGGGTTCTTGATAGTCTTGAAGTAACTTCCCTCTTTATAATTACAAGTCTGATACACCAATTAGAATTGTAATTGAACTTGCAATTTAGAAATGAACCAGTAATCACTAAACTTTCTAGTTCAATTAGTTCCTTTGCATTACAGATCCCCATCACGTAGTGATCTTGTTCTGAGTTGTTTTAGTAGTTGTAATACGGAAGCCTGACGTCAGTAACTTGCACCCCTTACAAGGAGACCATTGTACCTTTTGCTTGTAGCTGAAATTTGGAACATAGCTGGAACATAGGCTTGTTTTATAAAGTAAGCATCCGCTAAGAATGGGTTTTTGAACATTTAAATTGCATTCGAAGCTGGGGACGTGTCACTAATAAAATTATTAGTTGAGGTTAGGTTGAGATCGACTTTTCAGTAGACTAAATCTAGCTACGTACGGTAACGGTTGTGCTATCAAAATACCAAACTTTTTTTTATTGTACTGTAAAGAAAATACAATAAAAAAACGCTACGGATAGAGTCAAAAATATATTAAGTTACATTTAGTAAGTAATAAATATAATTGTATTATTGTTGTATTTGGTTAAAAATTACAGTATACTATCACGTTTCTCGAATTAATAAATAATCCTCTCATTTTTCTCGCATCTCCATAAAATATTCGAATTATTCGAATTGGTCAGGCGACAGATCCCAACCAAGAAATTTGAGTTACACTTCGTCCAACGATAATGTCTAGCGAAATTTAATATATTTTATCGATTATGACTCGTTATAGATACCAATTACAGATTCTCTAATATTAATTATTTGTAACTTTTATTGATGCTAAAACTTATTTATTTAGATCTACTTACCCATTTACCTTGTACTAGATATAGAAAATTCTTTTACATTTGAATTATATATAAATTATGCCATATGTGATCACTAGTACCACCGAATTTGAAAGACATGTTACTTCGATGCAGGCAACACACATTGGTAGAAAACTTGTTTTGATACACTGACGAATTTTTTGAATATTGAAGCAGTACATCAATAAAGCTGTCAAAAAAAAAAAACCACTAAACGAGTGTGTCGGTGAAGTCCCAAGTGACTTTCTATTTGAAAACTATAACGATTGGTATCGTATGGTTTACTAGGTGCCTTTATGTTTGCAGGTATGAGATATGACTAGCAGCCAGCACTATTATAAATTTTGTGAGAGTACATAGTAGGCACTTACTAGTCCGTATTGTACAAAATAAGTATTTAAGTAAAAATATTTTGTACCCCACTAATAGTGATGTAGGTAAAACGTTCAGTCACTGCCGCCTACACGCACAACTAATTAAAATGAAGGGTTTCTCTCGGAACCTGTAATTACTGTGATTTTAATCCCTCAGTACCTACCTATTCACATTAAAACTAAAGTCATCAATCAAGTTAATTTAGCTGCTGATAATTCAACAGCTGATTTCATTTTGGACATTTTTTTTAATTCATTTAAGACACTTTATTTAATCCTAAAAAAATTTAAAAATAATTTTGAAACTTTGTCTGAACTCATGTTTAGTCGTTTGAGCGTGTTAGTCATTAGTAAATACGTTATTTTAGGTTCTTAGGAACTTAGGTATATTAAACTTCAAATGTTAATGAAAGTTTTATATCATTAAGTCTTTTTACTTATTTAAAATTTAAAGAAATATAACTATACTAGCTAGAATATACTAAATACCCGCTCGCCTAGAATGCAATTTTTTATATACACAAACCTTCCGCTTTTATCCCTCTTTGCATTTGTGAAAACCTTATCAAATTTTCTTAGTCTCGGAGAAACAGAGACGCAGGCAGTTTCGGCGACTGGGTGTGCAAATTTTTTTTTTTTCATATATAAAATTTTAATTAGATTTTATTGTATAATATAAACTTTCTGTTTAAAAATATATATCTGATGATAAAAGCCGCATCAAAATCCGTTGCGTGGTATAGGAGTAGTTAGCGGATATACAAACAGACAGACATACACGAAAAGCAACTTGTATTTATACAATGTAAGGGTGACATATAAGTAATGAGTTATAGTATGTTCGCAAAATAAGTAAATTAACCAAACTAAAGTTTCAGTAAACATTCCGTTATTACTATCGCACTTATAATAATGAAATAATTCAGTAAACAGCATTAAGTACTGAAATTGTTCTAAAATTACCGTGATGATAATTACGGTAAACGAGGAAGGTACTGTATAACAAAATTCCATTACGGACGAAGCCAGGAGCGGGTCGCTAGTATAGTAGGTATAATTCTTATTGTATTAAAATAACGTGTTTCACTAACAGGCGTCGTGTTTTACTAAAAGTACTCGTATGTATAAAATACATTCATTTTGCGGGTAGCATCGTTAATTAAGAGTATGTAGGTAAATAGCAAAACATTTCAATTAATTAAATAAACCTTAATATAAGATGTATTCGTGTCCAACTCAATGTAAATCAAAACCAATATGTTTTGTCTATTTGTAATTTAGAATAGGAGTTTGAGTGTTTCGAGAAGTCGTAGACGAGGAACGCGAATATAAATATAGATATTGCTGAATATAGAGGTTTACTTAATTAGAATTGTAAAACTTGATTTTTTTTTCAAGCATAATATAGGTAATATTTTTTTTATATCACTTCGAGATCGGAAAGAGAATGAATTCGAGAGACCTTGGGAACCTGATACGAAATGTAATACAAATCTAGATTAAAAAATATCTTTATTACATAGAATTTATACACTTATTGTCTAATAACTAAATAAATAATGTAAAATAATGTAGGTACTTTAATATTAGATTATAACGATTAATAATGAGAAACTGATCCACGTTTTTAAGTTGGTCTTGTTCTTTTTGATTTCTTCTTTGGATTCAAAATCGGAAGGTTAACAACATGACCTGAAAATAATTGCAACTTAGAGAAAAGTGATTTCTTGCCAATCTAAAGTGGGTTAACATTATGATGGACTACACACTTACCTTACCTATACCTTTCAGAGCAGCGCGCCCGACTAATCTTCACACTTGTTCTGACACTAGTGTAATTGTGAGAAAATAATTTTACTAACCTCTACACTATTCAAGTAACGGTGTGTACTCAGCAATGCCACGTGATATTAAAAAAATCTTTTACAGAGTATGGGCACACATAAAATCTAATTCTAAATTTACTTATTTGCTTCATTTATTTCAATAATCTCTTAACTGATTTAAATGGTGTGGGTGATCTGCTATATTGTAACACTTAATAAAATTAGACTAAGTTCTTGTAGAGTTATGGGTCGCAGTGGAAGACAAAATCTGGTAATACAGTTGGATGTTGTATTATATCATCTACATCCAAAATTACACCACTCGATAGCTTATGGATTAAAGATTTTTTGGTAAATATGATATATTCAAATTCGTTGGATTATACATAATATGATACGTTCAAAGAAAGGATGATATGATTCGTAACATACAAGTATTCATATAAAACACATGGCCACTCACTACACATCCACGTCCCATTTTTTTTGTAAAACAATTTAAATATGGCACTTTTATTTCCAGGCGGAGAAACAGTGTTTAGCCGAAGAGGCTTGCATGCGACGAGCGAGTCGTACGGATCGCACCACTCGTATGCTCCTTGCAGTTCTTGGCCTCTTTCTCTCGACAGAGGTTCCCCAAGGACTGCTTGGGCTAGCCAGTGCCCTTGCTCCAGATTTCTTCAAAACATGTTACAGCATGTTCGGTATGTAATATATATTATATATTCCGATTTCGCACATTTATAATACAATATAAATGTTGTGTTGGTTTGTGTATCTATCAAAAACTCGAAAACTAGCCGTCGGATTGAATTGAAATTTTTACACAATATTCAATTCCGGATTGATCTTATCTGTATTTTGCGTAATAATATAATCTCGATCGCGAGAAAATATCTTTTTTTACGGCGTCATCTGCCGAAAGCGAGTAAAACTCGCCAACGATAACCGCTGTCACATTTAAAGTGGCATTTAGCCGTTGTCATGGCAGCCGCTGACCATTGAACATCAAAGACAACCATAGCGAAGCGTGGTCGGGCTCAGCTAGCTTTATATATGTTTGTATGTATGTAGGGGGTAATATTAGAAACTACTAATCCTCTTTAAAAATTCTTTCACCAATAGTTAGAATAGAATTTCAGGATATATATAATCCTGTAAAATAAAAAGCCTTTTTCGTGGTAATCGAATTTTCATAGTAAGTTGACATAAAAAAACAGTCCTTCAAGCACTGCTACATTAATCCTGTAATAATTATTCCTAAAATAATAATTATTGTATTCTGTAATATAAACCTATTTTTTTAACCCTATAATTATGCTATAAAACCTGAAGGGCTGAAATGTAATGCTTAATTCGAAATTTCAGCTATAAATGTTTGTTGGCGTAATAAAACAAAAATAGTTCGCAATGTTTATTTAGGACCCTAAAACAACAGATTAGAAAAAGTTTATAAGAAGTAACACATGTGTACTTCGTTAATTACAGCCGGCGTGTCACGTTGTAACAGTATAGTTCACAAAACATGAAACTATTTCCGTTGTAATTATTAAATGTGCTTTACTACGAAAACACGGATATTATGGAATAGGTAGGCGTTGTGCGTTTCCAATCCTCATTAATGTTAATGGAATGGCAAATAAATCTACAGGTATAAGCTGTGCAGGCTTGTAGTTTTCATCTATATCTATATATTATTGTACAAATTAGACAAACAATAAAATCGTAAACGAGACGTGTCAATTTGTATACGTTGTACCTATTTATGTTACCGAGGTCAAAAAAATAGTTTTTCGAAGTTTTGTCTGATTGTCTGTCTGTCTGTCTGTTCTCAGAAACTGCTCAACCGAATTGAATGCGGTTTTCACTTGTGTACTGTAGCAAGCGAAACATGACAATTCACCCATTTGGGCGAGATAAATTTGAGCGAATAGTCCATTAACTCTATTTTATCTACAGTTTTCAATGATGGAAAGAGCGATGAACGAAGATGGTTTGTTTATACAAATTGCAGAAAAATTACATCCGTGCAAAGCTGAAGGCAGGTCGCTATAGTTATAAAATAACACAATTATAATACGACTATTAAGACTATTTTTAAGACTATTTATAACTTTTATATTTCACTCTGAGTACCTGACTTTTTAAACTTCTTAACATTTCTTTTAAAATAACTTTAACTTTTATTGGCTTGTAAAGTAGAATACTTAAAACGATGAAAAAAAATTCAAAGAAAACACTTTTCAAAGTCTTCTCAGTAATATTATTTACATTTACTTATAACAACTTTATAGGGTATTTTATTTTATGGACTACGAGTACGCTTTGACGTTCTATGGAGGGTACTTATCTAATTTATTTACAGACTCTGAATGTCCTAGGCGTAATTAATTTTTTTTAATTGAGTCAAGGCAGCGCTTGGCCGCGATCTCACTTGATGTACTCGTAAGGTGCAGATGCGGCCGAAGGTGGACCCCTGGCAGGACTAAGGCGGTAGATGGGGACTCTACCGCCCGCTTTATCCTGAGGGGCACGGTGCACTTAGGCAGTTTGGGTGCGCCATCCCAATGAGCAGTGTCCGGTTACGGACCCCCTCGGCGGAGTTGCGGAAGAGTGTTCGTCCGACCTCGCAACTTCGCCTATATGGACGCGGAGAACGCCAAGAGGTTTAGTCAGTAGGTCTACCCCACTACCATCTCGGGGCGGGAGTCCGACATAACCCACCGGTCTGTCCCGGTGGATACCCACCAATTCAAAAGGGGTGGCTCTGAGCAAATACAGATAAACAATTACGCGTTGAGATTGGCTGAGCCATTCGACGATTTGGGACTTTTGTGAAAGTGTATCTATTTCACGTTAAATGAATACGGTAGAAATTAGTTTCTATAAAGCAAATATGGCAAATTATGTATGTAAAACATCGAAGTAGTGTACATATACGATTTTTTAATTAAGTAATATATAAGTAATATCTCAGCTTCGATGTTATTTAGCTATATAGTTCCATAATAATAAATGCTACTTTCGAACAGTATTTTTTTCAAATTATGCTACTTTTATGAGTGGGCGCAAAAGTTGAAAATGATGCCAACTTTACCTAAACCCCTTTACATTCGAAGTAAAACCTTATGTTACCTAGCTAGCGGATTGTGAAACTGCATTGTAGTGTTGAAGGACTTACTCACTTACTTAGCGAGGACGACTTTCAAGATATTTTCTTAGATATTTGAGCAAACAACATTTTAAGAGACTAATGCGCTGTTAGTTTTTTAATTAATATAAAATCCAGCGCCTCCGACCGATTAATAACCTCCCTTCAAGACCATCTGAAAATATAAAAGTTTTATATAGAAATGTTAAAGATTTAGATAAACACTCACAAATAGGCAAAACACAAAAGACCGCAAATCCATACTCCATATTAATATTATAAATGCGAAAGTAACTCTGTCTGTCTGTCTGTCTGTTTGCTATCTTTTCAAGCCTTAACTACTCAACCGATCATAATGGAAATTTTGCATACACGTTGTCAGGGATACAAGATAGGACATAGGGTCCCACCTTTCATCCAGAAAAAAAGTAGTGTTTCCAAGCGATCGTCTAAAAATATAAATAATTGGGGGCCACTGTTGCGTGGCGATGCCACCGTCATCACAGCGATAACGATGTCAGCAGTAAAATAGGCTATATTTTGTACTCGGACGAAGTTGCGTGCAACAGCTAGTGTATAATAAAGACATATACATACCAACACAAAAGTATACGTAATATCGAAACTATACAGGACTAACAATATTATCCCTTTAAATTTCTAAAAGGATACGACGCAGGATAAGTAGTCGAGGCGGTTGACAGGTTATTTGAATTTCAGCCCGACAATATTTTCAACGTCACATTTAACATATATTTTGAAGCTCCTGAAAATTGAATTTTAATATTAAGGCAATCACAAGTGACACGGTTCACGCTCTACTAATATTTTGATGCGCGACTTCAATTTCCATAAAACTCGTGTTTTTTTCTGAGATCAAAGAAGCCAAAGTGCCGTGGTTTGATTTGGGTACGCGACACCCTCTTTTGTTCCAACCTTTTCAGTATGTAAACGCAAAATTCACATGTAATTATAAAGATGTAACCTTAAACAAAAATGCGCCTACGTACTTTTTAATATTAATAATATTATCTATCATAATGGCGTACCTACGCCTACTCATATCGAATGATTCGCATCAATAAACACTAATCAAAACGGCTGCAAATATAATAAATTTGATTATATTATTTGTTATCGTCGAAAAATATTTTTCCCCTCTCCAGGGCCCTATTTCTCGAAACTTATTAGACTAATAATATTAGTCCATGAACTAATATTTTTTACAAGTTTATTAGTGTACGTTTCTCGATGCTACAGTAATTAGAATTAGTTACCAAACAATAAATATTAGCTAATATTATTAGAGTCAATTGGTTTTGGTTTCATGAATAAAAAGAAAAAAAAATACACTAGTAAAATTCACTAATAAAGCTTTAGTCTCGGAAGGCTTGAAAAAATATTAGTCGAAAATATTAGTGTCACATTTTAACAAAGAAATTTATACAATGTGGACCGATTCGGATTTTTCCGACGGTGAAGAAACTTCAAAAATAAATCGCCGTCGTCGAGTCTTTTTGAAAATAAATACGTACGAACTATTTGAATCCACGTTCCAGTTTATTGAAAGATTTCGTTTGACAAGCACAAAAATGGAAGATCTGATTGATGTTATCGGGCCGAGGTTGCAACGGTTGACCGAGAGAAACCAGGCCTGTCACCAAAACTAATCATTCTAGTTGCTCTACATTGGATGGGTACGGGAGCACAGTACCACACCACGCGGTAGCTGATATGCATGGTGTATCAAAAGCAAGTGTGTGTCGAGCTGTTAATCAAGTCGTTCATTCGGTAGTGCTAAACATGTTCTCGGATAAAACAAACCCAGCCATAGCCAACTAGATTCAGCCGACCATAGCCGACTGGAGTTTTCCCAGCTGTGAAGTAGTTTCACAGCCGTTCAGAAACTGGTTCAACATTAGGTCTTGGTGTTTTTGTACGGTTTTGGTAAATATAAAACAAAATGAGTACGTCCAGTGGTGATGGTCTAACTCCAGAAGAATTAAGAGAACAAGTTTCAAATGCCGAACTTAGCTTCCAGAAAAATCATGATCCAATGATGATATAATCATTACCATAGTTTTTTTAAAAAAATTTCTACTATATTTTTTTAACCCATATTCATTCATTTATACTGTATATACTCGTAGAATAACTTTATACCTTCTGTTTTGTACACTAGAAATTTGTGTGTAAATATTGTAAAATTCTTTTTGTCATCTTTATAATAAAAATATTTAAATATTATTGCCATACTTACGAGACTATTTGTTATTAACACAACTAGCGGCCCGCTCTCGGCTTCCTAGCGAATATCTTGCGTCGCATTCTGTCTAACGGCATTGAAGTAAAGTAAGTTAAAACTACAAAATCTCTCAATTACCTATTACTTACTTCACTCGCTCGTAGAGCGTGTCCTTAAGTCATGGCATTCATTAATAAAACTTTCCATCTGTAAAAAGGAAGTGGTAATTCAATGCTCTGTCGGCCATCAATATTTGAAACACACACAATCCATCACTCCTGTTTTCTGTCGCCCCATTGACAAGTCTATACCGAAGTGTCCAGATTGAAAAGGTAATCACCTAATTTATCAGACAAATCCATCAATATTGTTTTATGAAATTTATTTATATACATATTTTTTTTAATTCATCAGTACAAAGACTTGTCCTTAAATAGGTAGAGCGCATTGACTTGGAAATAATAATAGGTATCGATGTTTGTATTATAAAATAAAGTCATTGTTTACTCTGTCTGGTTCTTCTACTTATTCTTCTTCTAAACGACTAAAAGAATTTTAATATGGTTTTCTCTAATGAAAAAGCAATAAATGAGGAAGGTTTGTGTATATAATTTGCAGAAAGAGTTTGCATACGTGCAAGGTCGGCATTATTAACGTGCAACGTGCAAAGTATTATAAGAAGCATAAGATCGTGTCAAATACAAATGTTATTCACAACCTTGTCCCTATCTTGTATTCTATCAGTATCAGCAGCGCACTTATAACCACTTATAACTTATAACTTATAACTTATAATTGTTTATAACCGTATCATCAAGTGGGTCATCATCCTACCTGTTACCCTTTATCACCCCTCATTTAGTTCGACATGGAGCGGAAAAGGTGATAATCCGTTGGCGCAAGGTCTGGAGAGTACGGAGGGTGTTAAAGAACTTCCTATTCGAGCTCTTGGAGGGCGGATTTGACGACTTGTGACGGATTTGACGACGACATGCGGCCTGGCGTTGTCGTGGAGCAGGATGACTTGGCCTTGTCGATCGGGTCTTTTCAGTCGAATAGCCTCATTCACGCGGTGCAGTTGCGCAATGTTGTCCTTGTTGACCGTGGCGTTCCTTTCGAGCATTTCCCAGTGCACCACGCCTTCCCTGTTCCACCAAACACAGATCATGACCTTTTTTTGGTGGAGATTCTGCTTGACTTTCGGCTTTTGCGTATCTCCTGAAGCCACCCACTCCTTTCTTTGCTTCATATTGACGTACAGACACCATTTCTCATCACCCGTGATGATTCGATACAAAAAGCGCTGCTTGTGTCCACGTGTTACTCGGTGGCGGGCGAGATGTTGAGCCGCAATTTGAAGGCTTTCTTTGTTTTTTCAGTAAGCTCGTGAGGCACCCAAGCTCCGAGTTTTTGGGTAAAACCAATTGATTGAAGGTGATTGAAGATCGTCATCGCACTGCAGTCCACTATTTCGGCTAATTCATGGGTTGTTTGGCGACCATCTTCCTACAAAAGTGCCTTGAGCCGGTCCTTGTCGAATTCCCAAGGTCGTCCGCTGCGAGGCGTGTCTTCGTGGCATATGTTCTGAGCGGCTTCAGCAGCTTTTTGACCTCGATGAAAAGCAAAAAAAAGTAGGTGTCGAAAATGTTGGTTTTTGCCTCCGGGATAGTTCATTTCTGAGCCTGACAAATGATGAAAAATTAAATTATCCAAAAAAACCAGTTTTGTAGAGCAGAAAGAGCTCTGTCAAATACAAGAAATACAAGAACTTGTGAAATACAGGAAAATATGAAAACTCTATGAACTTTCTTTACAACGTAATAAAAATTGCACCCCAAGCGAAGCCAGGAGCGGGTCGCTCGTTAATTGTTTATAAAATCTGTGGTCGGACGACACAATAATAATTTCTCAACGAAAGAGAAATTTCTTGCTTTGTCATGTAATAATATTTTGGGAAATTAGCTAAGTTTGTGGCGCATTACGCCTACCCCAAAATTCTCTAAAGTAAAGTATAAAGTTGTGTGTAGATAATTAGTTATCAACACCGAATCTTCCAACTTCTTGACGGGATTGTTTACATTAACCTTGCTAAGGTTAAGTGCTGGTGTCACATTGGCTTTATAAACTGATAGACACTAGATCCATTTAAGATGCATTGTTGTGATCCATTTGTTGTTTTATCACCTCCTTTACATACTATCTATCCTAATACCTAACTTATTATAAATGAGAAAGTTTTGTATGTTTGTTCCTCAATAGACACGACTGAACGGATTTGGATGAGATTGGATTAGACAGATAGTTTATAACCTGAATTAACATATATTTTTACCCCCTTTTTTTTAGGAGTATTTAATATGCGAGATGTTAATTAGTTAATTATAAACCAATAACATGTAATTATAAACCAATCGCAATTCCCTATAACAAATATTTTATCATAATACTAAGGGATATCTCGTTCTGTTACAAACATTGTTGAACTTACAAGTCAGCCAATTCAGGTATCATCACTTCTTATCGGAAAAATATGCTGGTCTTACGTTACAACGTTTTCGCTGACACACGCCAAATATATTATAGATTATGTAGTTGAATAAATTACAGGAAATGAGATAGAAAATATATTTGATAGATAATATTTTTCCGTAAGTAAAATGTGATTGGTTAGTATGATCTACGTTTTTATTGAACGTTTTTAATTTTTTATGACAAGCCCGTTGGATGAGTGATTAGGGTGTTTGGCTTAACGCTCTGATCCAGGAGATCCGGGTTCGGTTACTGGCAGGGTCATCTTTGGAAATGAACTATTCAGAGTTGGCCCTGGTCTGATTCTGGAAAGTAGTGGCAGGGCATACTGCGTTTGGCAGTCATGTGGGCTGTTACCACCCCCTTACAGAAGACCACAGTGAAATAGCAGCATATGTGCTGTTGTTTTTCGGTGAGTGAGTAAGGGATGCCAGAGCACATTACCACTTCCCTTCCTTATCCCTTATCCTTAATCCTTGTATAGGAAGGTGATTAATCATTCTGTGTTATAGGCAACGCAACGGTTGATAGCCACCATCAAGTGGACCGTCAGCCTGTCTGTCAACCTTAATATAACAAAAACAGGGTATCCAAGTCAACGCATATGTCTTCATAATAAATAAAAAGAATGTCCTAACATTGCCCCTTAATATATAATATTTACATATGAGATAGCTTACTTATATATATTTGTTCTCAGGTGACCTGATGGACGTACTCGCCTTATTCACGTCTTCAGTAAATTTCGTACTGTACTGCAGTATGAGTAGACAGTTTAGGTGTACTTTCGCAAGACTCGCACGTCGGATGCTTTCAGCAAACGAGGAACCAGCTAAATTCACTACAAAATTGGAACCAACAACACAGGTATTTCAAACTATAATTGAAGAGTATCCTTATTCTGTTTAGCATACTTTGTTTTTAAAATAATACTTCACAAATTAGCGTATAATAAGTTCGCAGTCCAGTTTACACTATGGTGTACACTCGGACCCTTTTTACAATTTTTTACTTTTTACTATTGATTTTAACTACATACCTGTTATTTTGATAAATCTAGTTCTTGCTATTTTGTTTTAATATGAACAGTGACAAAGAATTGATTCATTTATTTCAAGCCTATTCATCAAAGTAGGAATCCTACCTTCCGCATTTCACAATCGACCACCTCGTTTCGTAAATGAATCCCCAACACAATAGTTTTTCCAGAGATTAAAATTAGAAGTGAATAAGCTCACAACTGAATAGACACGCGAACAAAGGATCTGTGAGAAACAATAAGCCTGGCGACAAATATTACTTCCGCATCGCTATCAACACATCAATATCAGTACGGAAGAAGAACCCAGATGATCCACTAACATCCTCGTGTCAGAAAATACAACGAGAAATAAGAGTTTAATCCCCCTGTAGGTACGGTCAGCATAAAACAAAAGAAATATTGATATTGTTATCAGTATGTTCCCACTAATTAATAGTTATTTCTTAGATATTTAGTTATTAGTTAATTTTCGTTAATTGGGTACAGGCTGAACAAAAGGCTGGTAACGTTTGTTCCTATATATATAGGAAGAAATAAGAACAAAATATATAATAACAGTTTTGTTATTATAGTTATTTTATTCGTGGCTCTTGTTTTTGCTAAATATACATAATCTTTGTTCCAATCCAACACAGAATAATTCCTTACATTATGTTAAACCTTTAAATCTTGTTTGAAATTTAAAATGGGCTCTAATGAATATAAATATAGAATTAAAATTGCCTGATAAAATAATAATCTATACTAATATTATAAAGAAGAAAGATTTGTTTGTTTGTTTGTTTGTTTGTTTGTATTGAATAGGCGCCGAAACTACTGGACCGATATGAAAAATTATTTTTGTGTTGCATAGTCCATTTATCTAGAAAGGCTTTAGGCTATTTTGAACGCGGACGAAGTCGCGGGAACCAGCTATTATTTTATAAAGTTACGCGGACGAAGTCGCGTGCAACAGCTAGTAAATAATAAATTGCTATTGAAGTACTACTGCGACAATAAAAAAATTAATATTTGAGGAAATACATAGGCAGACGATCCATTTGATGGTAGACACAAGCAACGCGATGGAGGTGCTGCAAGTACTAAGAATTTATATAGAATAAGGCGCTGGAGTCTCTTATATATGCTACAGCAATTATGCAAAAACAGCACATAATATGATTCACATATCTCTATCTCTTCTCTATATAAGAGAATATAAAAATTACTTGTCACGTTGTTTGACGCCAATGAACTCCTAAATTACTGAACCGATTTTGATAAAACTTCGTAACTATGTCCAACTTAAAAGTATCGATTTATAGTTTTTATTTCAATTTATAGTAGCAATATTTTTTTATTGCAAATTATTTGTTTATTATATGAGAAAGAGTTATTTATCTGTGAGTTCCATAAGATTCTAGCAAATGGCGGTGTAAGATAATTTGTCGGCTGGATTGAGTAAAAAAATTGTACCCGTGGGAAGTCGGGAGCGGGTTGCTAGTATTAATATATAATTTAAATAATTGTTAATTTTAACAAACAAACAATATTTGTACATCACTATAAATGGCAGAATGTGTATAGGTCTTATTTTGTACTCGCATTTTAAACAAATATCTTCCTTTCTTTTATTAAAATTTTAATATATCCTTTCCAAGTTGATGTTTTCACGAGAAAATTCATTTGCTTGATGTTCATTGCTTTCATGAGATTATGTTTTGTCTTTTACACGAACAAAGGGGTTGAACCCTTAAAAGCATATTGAAATATTGAAATAAAGTCGCTCACCTAACATCGCTTCGAGCTATTTTTTTGTAAATATCTTTGAAGTTACTAACAAACCGTGTCAGTAAGCCTTTTGTAATGTGACGCCTATCTTCTGAAGATCTGTGTTACATTTCACGTGTATTAGTCATACTCGTATATACACGCACGTATGTAGCGTACTTTCTTTTGCTTATTTACTCAAACATACTAGTTTTTTATAGTAACTAAATGAAATGATATTTAATCTCCGTATTTTTATGTTCAAATTTTGCCTGTATGACAAATGTACTGTTGTACTGAAAAAATTAATAGATTGGCCTATGTTCATTCAAGTATAGGAACATATAGGTATACTGTCATATATCTACTAAACCATTAAAATTACTAATATACATGAAAAATTGTTTAGAAGCTATAAGCTTATACATAACTAAATTACAAGTCCGACAAATTTAATTCACAAATTGCTATGTAATAACATGCTCTCGAGCCATACTAAGACATTTTCATTAGAAAAATTTCAAATAGGTATGAAAAATAAAATAGATAGAAAGGGTAGAAAACTCCGGTAATTGTTATTGACTGATGAGGCTTCAGGAATTCATGGCTGAACATTTGTTTATTGGAAATTTAGTATTAGTATTTTGAATTTCAAACTGGCTGTATTGATAAAACCACAAATTGGGATTGAATGCAGCGGTCCATCCGAAATGTATGGCAACCGCAAGGACACTATACAAATTAAACGAATGATACAATACTAGCTGTCCCGGCGAACTTCGTACCGGCTTAAAATAAAACCCCAATTCTTTCAAAATGTATGACAAAATGTATGACAAAATGAATTTTCTTCATAATTTTTCCCGTATTTATTAATTACTTATTTCCGTTGTTTTAATAGTTACTGTTATTGGGGCGGAGACAAATTCAGTAAATCAAAGTATAAAAATCGGTCCAATCGTTCTCGAGTTATAAATAGTACTAATAGTACAAATAGTACTCGAATTATAAATATAAACTAACACGACTTAATTTTATATAGATAGAATAGATAGATAGATTAAGCAATACTTTCTTAGGTATATAAACCGCACAATACATTGGGCTCGTTACCTAAAACCAGGGTAAAGTCAACTTTGAAAATTTCGTTTGGTAGAAATTACCCCAGCGGGAATACTTTAAACTCTTGATCAATGGGCTCGCCTATTTAAATATAACTTTTATTACAACCCATAACGACGACCAATCTACATTGTTAAAATTCAGACGACACCTTCAGAATTCTAATATATTAATTAATTTGAGTATTTAAGCATTCGAATTGGTACCTACTGTAGACGTAATGAAAGTTTTTCCCCAAGCATAGTATAAAAGTATGAATTTAAATATTCATACATACTATGCTTGATTGAAAATAGGATTTTCTTTTGCGGCTGTTTGAGCTTCTTATTTCGCACTGATATCCCACTACTTACCGAATGTCAACGTTTTGCGACAGTGGAAAGTATGTCTTTATTTAATTATTGAAAACTGTAAGTGAAGAAGTGTATCATATAGATTGGATCGCTCAATAGAAAAAATGGATTTTTATATGATTTTTTTAATGAATTTTTCAATGATTTTTTAATGACTTTTTTATACCCTTGTGGTGCCTACTTTTAGCCATGACAAGTCTTGAGAGGGCGGATTCGGATAGAACCTTTACTTTCAAAAGGTCAGATTTTCAAAAGGACAGACTCAGATGGTCAGTTTTTCAAATCGTCAGAATTACAAATAGTTAGAGTACAATCAAATAATGATAGAAGAATTCTCTCTTTCACACACTTTACTATACGAAAACCTTTTCAATGACGTTAGCCGTCTTGGCGAGAGGTAGCCTGCTACACCCGCGCCGCATACGCGCATACGCCGCATACGCAACAGATTCTTTATTTTTAACGTGTAAATAATTCCGTATTTTTAGCGTGTAAACAAGCCAGAACACAAGCTTGTTTTGGTGATGCGAAAAAATATGTACCAAATGTTGTCTAAACATTGACCGTCTTACTACAAAAACATTAAACACACTTTAAACAGGCTTTGAACACGTGTTTAAATTAAACTTTACTACAAAAGAGTGTCTAGGCATTTTTTAGGGATAGACAATGCTTGAGCATTATTTAAATTTAAACACCGCCAGATGCTTGTTTAACGAGTGTCTATCTAGTTAGCAGCTTCTCTTCTTTAGATGTGTTTGGTCAAATTTGTAATTTGACGCTTAATAATAGCTTGTGAAAACCAAAATTCATCATTATACACCTATCAGATCTGCGTAAAATGAAAACGACATGAATGCAGGGCGAGTGACTGAATGAATGTTTGCCATAATTCAATACCATTCACGTACTTTAACACTGTCTACAAAACAAGCGCTAAACAAGGTTTTGTGGTAGGGACATTTTAAACGCTCGCTAAACAATGTTTAAATAGTTATACATTGTCTAAGTAAGCACGTGTTTAAACAGTGCTTATTTAATCTTTTGTAATAAGACGGTGATATATTACTTCAAGCTTTTTCGTCCAACTATAAAGTGCCCATTTGACGGCACTAAGCGCCTAAGTAAGTAGTTATAGACTAAAGTTGCATAAATACTATGACAGACCAGATTTTAGTTATTAATCTAATTTACTTTCTACTGTTACAATTAACGGATTTAAAATTTAAAGATTAAAGATATATATAATGGCTCCGAATTGTTCGTTTCTGATCTGCGAGATCTACGCACATAAGCCCTACTATGAACCTTCAGAAGAAATTAATTGCCATTACTAATTAAAACCAGACTCAAGGCAAATCTCAATTTTAGTAGACTAATCCTGATCTGTCGACAGAAATAAAACCTCGGTAACATAATCGTTGTGATTAAATATCTTAAACCCTTCTAAGTAATCTAATATGTGTTTCAAATCTACGAACATAATTACACATTTAAAATGCCAACCCTACTCTAGTCGGCAACGCACTTACAGCACCTGTGGCATTGCCTGGATCGTCAGCCTGTCCGCCGACCTTAACATAAATAAAACACAAATGAATTGTGAAATTTTCATCAATTAAAAATATGTACCTATGGCATTGATTTTAATATCAATTACTTTACCATAAAATAACACTATTTAGCATTATTCAACAAATTTACTGTTAAGAAAATTAACCTTGCGAATACTTACTAAACTTGCTTACTTATGTACATACATTGAACACCCTCTTATACAAAATAGGTACACTCGCGGCTAATCTATCAAATATTTACTGGCTTTGTATATTACGCTAAACTAATATTAAACTATCTTATACGTAGTTTTCATTAATTAAAACTAGCAATACTAATATTATTATACTTTTAATTAGTTAATATATAATACACCGGTCAGTGTAGCACAGAAATTAGCTCAGGGCTATAAAAGTTTAATAACTAGGAACTACCATTCATCTATATGTATGAAAATATTTAGAAGAGCATGTTTATATATTTATTTTGTTAATAATTTGAAGTGGTTTGCTTACAATTTGTAAGTTTAATTAACATTTTTTGCTAATTTAAAAGAAAAACCACATTTTTGGTAAAAAAAAAATGAAATAAAAAAGGGGAAATAACATCAATGGGCTATTGATTTCCTCCTAGGTGAATCATCTTGCCCGTCAAGTTTATCCTATTAGGGTCGACAACGCATATGCATCTCACATACATATCTAAGTGAGACATAAAATATAATAGTAATATACTACTTATATATATAACATACTTATACCTATAGTTTTACGTTGTTTTAAATATGAATTTGTTTTTCATTCTAAATCTCCAGTATTAAACTGTTCAGTGTGCAAAACCCTAAAAAAATTCTAAAAATAAATATAAATCGCTTCTCAGTTACAAAATATTCGCAATGACATATCGTGTAAATGTAGAACAAGGCCTAACAGGGTGGAGAAACTAGGTGTGAATGTGCCAGTGTCATTGCCCTGAATCACGCATGCAATCGTTATTAATGATTAATCACATTGTGTTTGTTGGCACAGGTCACGGGGCCGCTGTAGCGACCGAGTCCCGCCCTCGTCAGGGTGGTGGAAGAGAGTATTATATAGATCTTGGATATGGACAGGTAATTATTTGATGCGAATGGGCAGCAGAGAGACTTATAGTCCACTTGTTTGTATGGTAGATGTCTAACAAGTACATGTACATACGCTGACTTAGTTTTTAACCCTCGTAAAGCGGGGTGTTATAAGTTGATGTGTGTCTGTGTATATGGGTCTGTGTATCTTTGTGTCTGTAAATGGCATCGTAGCCATAGAACATTATATACTCCTGCAAAAAGCAAGGAGATCGTAGCTTTCAAATGGGTGGACCGATTTTAATTTGTTTTTTTATTAATTTATTTTTATTTAAAAACTAACGTGGTCGAGACGGTTCTTAGCTATAGTTTACGAAGATCTGTTCAGGCATTTGAAGATTATCAGCCTATTGCCTAGTGACGAAAGAATTTCACTAACTTCCACGAGTTCGATTAATGTTAAATTTTGTATACTGTTACTTCGGCTGTTCCATGACATGGTAACCTCGATCTGATGCTGCAGTATTAAGTAGTCTGCGGGACACGCAACTCCTCAGCAACTTGCAGCAGATATAGCATGTTTAGGCTCAATAGAAAGTTAGTGGTTAATTTATAATTTTAAATATAGCTTGTTGATACACAGGTTCTATACAAGTGTTATATGTTTTATACGCTGATACAATGCAACGATGAGAGAATGTGATCTGGCATCCCTCACAACAGCACATATGGGCCAACATTTAACTTCATTTCTGTAAAAGGGTGGTTTATGCCCTCAGACGTCCTGCGCCCATTTTATGACTAAAAACTCAATGTGCCCCTGCCACTTCTAAGTATATGTTTTTTTTTATAATTAGCTCTCATTTATATGAGAGGTTTGGTTTTCATAAGTTTGATGAATAACTTAAATAAGTTACACGTTTAGAATAACTTAGCTATTTATAAGAATATTTTTGTTAATTAACTGTAACATTAATACAAGTTCGATGAAATGTACCTAGGTATATTTTATATCTATAATTTTGTAAATTAACTAGCCAACCGCCGCCGGCTTTGCATAGATTTGCAATTTTTACAATTTTTCATAAGACCAACCAATATTTGGAAAAAAAAAAGCCGAATAGGATTAGCCGTTCTCGAATTTGAACTAGGTTTTTTTGCGATACAAAAAAATAATATATAAAGAACCTAAGTCCGAAAATAGTATTTTAATGACTTATTTAAACTTATGAATTATTTAAGATTATGAAACACAAATTATTACTTTAATATTTAGCTTTAAATAAATATAAGATACATATATTTCCTAAACTAAATATAGGAATTAATCAATCACAAGTAGGACTGTTTACATGTGGAGTCGAGTGTCATAGTGCAAACAGTAATTAATGCAAAATCATGTATTGTTATTCAAACTGCAATGGACGTAAAGTACCTAACTAAAATGATGCGAATCCTAATCTTATATAATAATAATGAATCGCTAAATGTGATGCTAAGAGCAAAACTAGAGAACGGCTGGACCAATTCGGCTAATTTTTATTTTCAATTATTTGTTGAAGTCCGAGGATCAAAAAATTATATCAAAAAATACCTGGAAAGCGGATCGCTAGTAGTATTATAAAAACGAAAGTTTATATGTTTAGATGTTTTGTTACTCAATCAAACAATAACGGCTGAACGGATTTAGATGAAATTTGGTACACAGATAGTTTATTACCTGGATTAACATATAGAACCTTTTTATCCTTGAAAAATGTTATGTTCCTGTGTAATCGCGTACCAAGTCCCAGGCACGGCAGCTGCCATTCTGCCTACGGCTGGCGTGGCTCACGTTGTCGAACGAATCCGGCGGTTGGGGCTCACCGTAGCCTTAAACAAGACCGAAGCCATGTGATCTCACGTGCCTCGGAATGCACCACCGCCGGGTTCAGAGATTAAACCTCGGCCTTGTCCTGGACAGCCGCTGGAGTTTTGAGGGACACTTTCGGCTCCTGGAACCGAAGTTGGTGAGAGCCGCTACCGCTTTGGACAGGTTGCTCCCAAACCTGGGTGAGCCAAACACCGCCTGTCATCGCTTGTATGTGGGGGCTGTGCAGTCGATGGCTCTATACGGAGCCCCAATCTGGGCGAACGGCCTCAGACAGAAATGCAGGGCGCACCCGCGGCGCGCGCAACGCGCGTTAGCGCGATCATCCGGGGTTATCGGACAGTGTCCTTTGAGGCTGCATGCGTCATGGCGTGTACGCGAAAACCTCTTCCGGAAATGGAGTGAGAGGTAGGCCGAGCCTAGTGCCGGCCACCGCACTGTGGAGGCTATTCGTCCAGTGATGGCTCCAGAGGAGACACGGGACTCTCACGTTCCGCCTGGTGCAGGTGCTCTCGGGACACGGCTGTTTCGGGAGCTATCTCCACCGGGTGGCTCGTAGGAAGCCAACTCCAGAGTGATACTCGTGTGCATGCGCTGAGGACATCGCACAGCACACTCTTGCGGAGTGCCCTAGACTCCGCTCCGACCATTGGACTAGACTTCTCTCTGCCGGCCGTAGTAAAAGCTATGGTCGGCAGCAGAACCAATCCTTTTGCGAATACGTCATCTCGCGGCGGAGAGAGAACGGGAGGACGACGTCCTGTCTCATCCCCTCCGTCGCCGACGAACTGGACGCAAGCGGCTGGTGTACGCTCGCCACCTGGATCCCTGACAGGAGGGCGGATGAGCAGAGTCCGGTTACGGATCCCCTCGGCGGCGTTGCGGAAGAGTGTTCGTCCGACTTCGCAACTTCGCTTATAGCGGACGCGGAGAACGCCAAGAGGTTTAGTCGGTAGGTCTGCCCCACTACCATCTCGGGGCGGGAGTCCGACATAACCCACCGGTCTGTCTTCAGGCCGGTGGTATCCATGATGAATTCCTCTTGTAGAAAAAAAAAGGGACAGCTAATATTAATATACATGACAAAAATTACATTCACTACATACATTATAATATATCTTTTAATTTTAATGAATGCACATCTGTACAGTATTTGAACACGTAACCTAAATTAGTGATTCTCACTCGGTTACGCAATTACTGCTTCATAGCTGAAACTTCATGCAGTTACGTAAAGTTTTGGTAGTTAATGCCACCTATTTGTGCACTCGGAAGTTTTGTGTGGTTGGTTGTAAACTCGGAGTACAGACCATAATCTCTACGTCTGAGGACATAGAGATGTCACCTCGCTTTCAATTCCCGCGTTTACAACGCGGGAATTGAAAGCAAGTTGTAAGTTTGTAAGTATTTTAAATTTTAAGGTGCAATTGTAATTTTAAAAGAAGTGAGTAACATTGATTATAGTGGTGGCAGGGCATACTGCTTTCCGGGACCTGGGCGGTAGTCTTAGGGGAAACTGCCATCCGTTCTGATGGTCAACTGAGAAGACCGGCGTACCTTCACTTTCGGGTACGCCGTGGTACCGACAGGGAACGCAGTCCCTCCTACGCTAGATGAAAATTAAATATATCTATGTTTTTTGTTACAGGTGCTCTCTTCATTGTTGGTGTAAAATAAATAGGAATTGTAAGGAATTAAATTAAGTTCTCCGTATAGATTAACAGTGTTAAATTATGTAAAATAATGTAAGTAATGTTTCTTGTACAGTTTTTATATTTAATAAAATAAAATAAAATAGTTTTTGCATCTTTTGAGCCGAGACGCAAAAGCTATATAATTATATAGGTTTAATTGATTAGGTAGGTAAGTAATTGCTGTTAATTAAGTAAGACAACATTTAAAGTAAGCAAATTCATTGTCAATTTTAATATTAATTTTAAAGAATTGTTCAATTAAAACTGTGTATAAATAAAATATTTTATAACTATTTCATTCAAGAAATATATTTTAATTCTTGCTATATAAAAACTGCAACATATTACTTTTTATAAGATTTTTATTTAATTATCATAAAATATCATTAGTATAGATTCAGACACTATCAAAAATTAGAAAATTTCATGAACGAATCTGAAGTTTGCTTTTAAGTGCTCTTTATAAATGATATCTAAATATTCATTCTATGGTAAAATTAATTAAAATCTAGTCATAAATAATTAAAACAGTATAAGTTTCGTACCAGCTGATTGCAAATGAAATTATAATTTTCAAGTCACCTCAATGACTTTTATTTGAATCTCAACTAGGCATTGACGAGTAGTTACTTAGGTAAAATTGTTTTATTATAGGGTCCAAAAATGTTAATACCTACTATTTTTATTATAATATGTATAAGTTATATACGAATTTATGTCATTAATGATAAAATCCTTAATAAAAATAGAAGTAGGTAAGCTGTACAGTGTGTATATGGCAATCATAAAAATTTTAATAACTGCAAAATAGTGTAAAATTAAATGCTTTTGCGCTATTTTGCATAAATATATTTAACTATTTAACTATTAGGTGTATGTGCGTATAGAACAAATTATACAACATCGAAATACTTTAAATTGTATCTTTTTAAATAAATACATTTTTTTATATTGTTTATCTTCGATTAACAATTTGCAGACCATTCTTTTTGGTTTTAATTTTCATTTGAACACCAATTAACTATTTCATATACATTAAACGAATTGATTATACCTATAGATAAATAACAAGTTGTTGATCGAAGTATATTGTAGTTAAATTTATAACTTATGTAATATAGGTACTTACATCCGTAATTTCCACAGCAAACTCAAATGTACCAATCTACTCGTACCTAAGTGTTCACTGTTCGCACGAATTTTTCGTCATTCAATAACATTTTTCGTAAATAAAAAGGTTGTTTTAATTTCCTGCGACTGTATTATGCTCATATCAGACAAATTACAGAAAAAAATTAATTGTTTGGAGTCGTCAGTGGCGTAGTATATCCTATGTTTTTAATAAAATTGTTGATTAATTTACATATTATGCTATGTTGTGTTTAAAGTACAACAGATTTTTAATGTAAATATTTACAATCGCCGTGCCCGCTTAGGAGGAGTAAGTAATTCAAGCTAAAAAAAAACCACTATTTTTTAAAGATGGTGAAGTTCTGGTGATTGTTTTGGTGTCTAAACTTTGATAAATGATAATATATTTTTCAAGCTTTTTGGTCTAATAATAAACGACTTAAGAAAGTACCCATTTGACGGCCTAAGCACCTTAATGAGAAAAAGGAAGTGTTATGTGGAGGATTCTGTAATGTGAATAAATTCTTTTCGGCCGCAGATTCACGATCGGTTAGTTTATTAAAACGCCTCAACACCCGGCACTAGTTTTAGTTACATTTCGGTACATATTAAAACCTAGACACGTACACACAAATGGTTATGTCAATGTGTTTTTGCTTGCTAACCCTTACATTATATACGAGTACTAACGTCAATGAATAAGAGTAGGGTTGAAACAGAACAAACTATTTTTCATTTACTTATCTCCGTTAGTAAATTGTGTAATAACTTTAAAATAACTAGTTTAATGTGGTATGTTGGTAACAAAATACTAATGTAACATTGGGTTATAAATACTTCCTACTAAAGTTAAATAGGTAAGCGAAAGTTATATATGGATTTTGTATATGGAAACTACTGAACGAATTTTGATGAAATTTTGCAGTTTGGTTGGTTTGGATATAATATAAATGTTATTTTTGTTATTGTTATCATAAATACGTCGGGTGTTTCCAACGAATTGAGTGTAATATATCTCTGAACGCACCTGTGCTAATACCCATTATAAAGAGAAATTTATCGTCCCCTTGTGCCGTGAAAATTTCAATATTTCGTAATTCTGGAGGTGATGAGCATCGGGATATGTAATCACGTTACTTCGACGTTTTCGGGTCACGTAACCGTCTCCGAACAAGCCGAATTCGTTACACGGGTATGTTATACACAGACGTGTCTACACGGACATTTAGCTCACCTTTACGCAATACAAGTTCTTAAAAGGAATTTAATACTTTGTACAGAATAAATTTTGATTTAAAATATTTTCTAAAAGAAAGAATTCTAAATTTAGAAATAAGATTTCAAATAAATATTTTAATGACAGGACGGCTATAGACTGAGGGAGCAATACCAATGTTTTCAAACTAATCGACATAAGAAATGATATAATAAATCGACATAAGAAATGATATAATAAATCGTAAGGGAAAAGTGAAAAAAAAAAGCAAATCGTTTTTCACGATTTTCACTATGGACTCATACGATGATCTAACCCAACATTGGTTATCAGGCAACACCAAGGGGAATGCAAATGTACTGCCAAACCTGATGGAATAAGAATGGTATCTTATAAGAATGACGATAACATATTATAGTCGATTGAATTTCGTAAAAGTTTATTTTGTATGTTTAAGACTTCTTTTTCTTATGGTGCGCCGCTTCTCTACAAAAGTTTGCAACTATAAGCTGCTGCAAGAAAGAGAAAGCGTTTATACTAAACTCTCTTAAATTCTTGAACTAAGATATCTTTTTCCTGCCTATGCTTCGGTTGCTTCATATTTTTTCTTGCATCACTAGTTGAAGAATACATTATCTTTCGCCCCTGATTACGTGCTAGAATTACAGCTTCCTCTATTCTATATCCTCGGCATTCATGATATGCAAAGTTCGAATGCTTCCAATCTCGAGCACAATGCTGAAATTATTGTCCATTTAAACATTTTTTTTGTAAATTCATAACGCTGTTCGATATTTTCTAATAGCAAGCACGCAGCAACGTCTTAAATCTTAGTACCTGTGTTGTAACTTTAACTATGTATGAATTGCGAATTCAACTTGTTCGAAGAACAAACTAAAATTTTATTCTTAATATAACAAGTCCAACGGATAACTCACAAGCCAAGTTGAAATGTTCAATATCTTCGCTACGATGTCATAACAAAAATCAACCAAGTAATAAGTCTGAAAGGAGTTTCATACTTTGTACTGAAAAGGAATCACTTTGATTAGAAATGCTTGAAAATGTTTTGTAAACGAGAAAAGTTTCTTTCTACATTTCAGATACGAATTGAAAAATGTCGAGAAAATATTGGTTTGGGGTTATTGGGATGCTTAAACGAAAATTGGATTCTATATAGATTAACGATGAAGCGCACAAACACACTGAAGCGGTGCCGTGAGTGTTCCGGAGGCGGAAATTTTTATAATGTTCGAATTCTTATGCACCAAGCCACAACACAGAAACCGATAGCGGTTGCGAGGCGTAGCGGCGTGGTGCGGTTTCACCGCTAACACAAACAAACGGACGCGTACCGGAGCCGAGGTAAGAGCGGCGCGTTTTGCAGGAAAACAAGCCTGCTTTTGCAACCATGTATACACATTTAAAAAACCTATTTTCTAAATTAGACAAATAAGTACCACATTATAGCTGGGAGGAAACCTGCTAATGATTAGATTTTTCTATTATAACCTAATCCATCATTTCTAATTCTTATTTTCTTTTTATACCTTTATTTTGTTCGTATATTTATTATTTGTGCACTTGAATCTCGTATATCATCGACGTCAGTCCACCTGGCCGCAAGGGGCCCAAATATGATCGGTCCATTGCCACTTTAACTTGCTAAATTCTCCTGGCTATCTCGACAACCTTGGTCCTTTCGCGAATTTCAGGATTTTTGATCCTATCCACCAAAATAACTCCGAGCATAAATCGCTGAGCGACCCTAAACTTGTATATCAAACAATTCTCTGATTGCTTATTAAATTACAGAACATAATTTTTAAAATGGCAATCAACTAATTGAATTATTATTTCTGAGCTATAAAGGCTAACGGTGACTTTCTAATTATCACGTAGCACATTACTATTATAGTTAATAACAGAAGGGTTAATTGGAAGGTCTGCTCATAGACGCACCCACCGGTAGTAGTTAATTTGTTTCATGACATGTCCCCCGGTGTCAAAGGACAAAATTTCAAACTTTTTGCTATACACCCTTTAATTCATTAGACGGTTAAAGCGTTACCTACCTTGCAGTTAACTTTACACTCGATAAAACCCACACAAAGGACACACCCCAACATAATTGTTGGCATGTAATTTAATTGCTTGGCATTATAACTTTCTACAAACAGAATTAAAAATACTTACCCTTTAGGAAATCTAAAATTATATTGTCCGCTGTCATTAGGTTTTGTGGTCTTATTCTGTAACTATATCCTACTATATACTATACTAAGGATTATAATTACTACTACTACATACTATACATACTACATGCTATACTACATACTATAAACTGGTTATCTCCGCGAAAGAAATAGTGCGTCTAGTTAACCAGTTATCAAACTTAGTTGTCTGGGTGGAACAAACCAAGGATCCTACTAACTATAAGATTTGTAAGAATGGATGTATGGATGTTTGTTACTTACTTTTTTACGCTAAAACGGCTCAAGGGATTTGGATTAAATTTGGCGCACAGATAGTTTATTACCTGAATTAACATAAATAGGATACTTTTATTGTGAAAAAATGTTATGTTCGCGAAGGGTCGTCTAAAAATATATAAAAAATATTCAGTAAAGACAAAGTAGTCACAGCGATAAAGATGTCAGATATTTTCTCATGTGTTAAAGGTCTGTAAAAAAACTAAAAGAACTGCCTCATTGTAAGTGCTTACAGGACAGCAGTAACAGCATCCTGAGATCGATATCAATAAGACATTGGTATATCCAAAAGAACTGGTTGTAGATAGCCATAGGACTTATAAAGTGCTTGGTAATCTATTACCAAAAAAGTAAAAATATGGACAATTTGTCTGAAATAATGTTTTTTATATTATTATGTTTATCGAGTTATCTTTCTGTTTAGCAATCCATGATTGACCAGAATATTTATATATTTTCTTATTGAACATTTACACATTACATCGTGCGAGCCTCCGTAAAGTATTCATACCTATATATACTCGTAACTCTACAAAAAAATCTACAAGAATTTGATGTAATTAAGCGAAGAAAGCTCTTTGTGTAAATATTTTCCTATAAAAATATATGTCTCATTTCTTTAAGAATTCCAAGTAGGCCTTTGGAAAAGATGAGACAGCCTCTGAATTCCTTACAAATTGTTGCGTTTAAATTTGGTTGTGTATGTAAGTAAATGAAAAGAAAATATTTCGTATTTCCTGGTAATATTCGAGAGACTCAATACAAGATTGTGTTTTCCGAATCTCCAATTATATAAAGTTTATTTTCATATCTTTTTACCAATCTCTGTTTATATAATTTAGAATTGTTTTTTTATATAACACTTATTATTAACATCAGCAACGCCTTATGTGCTGCAAGTGCGCTGCCGACCTTAGTAGGATTAAGTATAGGTAAGGCAAGGAAGGGATAGGGCAATGGGCTCTGGCATCCCTTACCCACTCATCGAAACGCAACAGCATACGTGCTGTTATTTCACGGTGGTCTTACTCTATCACGCAAAAACGACTTAACGGATTTGGATGAAATTTGGAAAACAGATAGTTTATTACCTGGATTGAAATATAGGATACTTTTATCCTGTAAAAATGTTAGGTTCATGAGGGATCGTTTAAAATTTAAAAAAAATTGGCGCCACCGTCGTCAGAGCGACAAAATTGTCAAATATTTTCTCATTTGCTATATTTTTCATTTTTAAACGCGGACGAAGTCGCGGCTACCAGCTAGTGTTGAATAAATAAGGTAGTTTTCAATCGAATAAATACATTCCATATTGGTTTGCATATTTTGACGCGTCAACTCCGATACAAGCACTATTGTAATAAAATAATAAAGACTGAATATTTTGTTAGAGAACCCTTAACAGATGTCACGCAAGGAGTGAAATTCCGGGATATTCAATGTGCGCTGTTTTACAGAGCCTATTTTATTAAGTATACTCGTATATTCAAATATATTTTCTATAGTATTACGTTACAATAAATATAGATAAAAAATACATCTACTTACTTAATATATAAAAATGAACTCCGTCACATGAACTCCGCGATGAACTCTTAAACTACTGAACTGATTTTGATAAAACTTTGTAACTATGTGTAATTTGGTCCAACTTAAAAGAAAGGATAGTTTTTATTTTGAACCCGGGCGAAACCGGGAGCTGACCACTAGTAAACTATAAATTTACACTTAAATGTTTCTCGTTTAGTTCAAGGAAAAACTTTCGTCATTAGAAAACTTTTATAGGTTGCCAAAAACAAGGTTTGTGTTTACTTTTTAGATCGAAGTCTTTAATAAAGGTTGTGTACATTTTGCTGAAGTTAGACCACTTTAAAAAGAAATTTTAAGGTTTCGGCTATTCTCCTGAAAGGGAAAATGAAATACTTACAGAAATTTTGTTTTATTTATATTACTTTGTAAATAGCAACCTTTTATCGCTCTTGCTATTAGTGAAAACCGTATCGGTGGGATGCTTTATAAGAAGTTAGGTGAGAAACAGTCAGAAACGACTTTATTTTATACTAGCAATACTATAGCATTGCCCTATCAATTTAATGCAAAAATTGTTTTTCTAATTACAATTGTAACTTTGAGTAGCGACCATAACTAGATTGAAATTATATATGTAAACCTTCCTTCTTTAACATTCTTTCCATTAGTGTAAACTGCATGAAAATCCGTTCAAACTTTGTCTTATTTTCTACAAAAGTCCATGTTTAATAAATATTCCTAATTATATTATAAATATTATAAATTAAAATCAAAACAAGCGAACTGAAACATTTTAATATAATTTGCAATGGTTATTTAGTCTTACAAAACAAAGTAGGTATCGAGTGTTATCTTCACAATATAAAGGCTTAATAACAGATATAAATCTGTATAAAGGTTTATTTATTTGAATTATTGAAACAGATCTTAAATGTTAATAACAAAGTATAATATCATATAATACCTACGTATTTGATAGCAACTAAAATATTCAATTGTGAGACATAAGTCTTTGTAATTTTATCGCCTATTGTTAGTTCAACTCAATGGTTTGGGTCTCTTTTCAACATTATATAATAAATAGCCTTCACAAATTCAGCAAAACCATTTTCATTAGTACGCAGAGTAATTAACACGGCACGTTCATGGAACCACATACACGTGAATTGCTAAAGGTAATTATGTCATTACAAAATTTGTATCAAAATTACATGGAAGACCTAAAGCTTTGATTTATATATATATATTTCTTTACATGCCTGTACGTCTTTTGCATATTATCGTCACATTTCTATACTAATATTATAAAGACAGAAGATTTGTGTTTTTATTTGTAAATGTATAAACTCAAAAACTACTGGACCGATTTTAAAAATTCTTTCACCTATAGAAAGCTACATAATCAGCGAGTTACATAGGCTATATTTTACAAAGTTATAAGGACGAAGTCACGTGCAACAGCTAGTCATTAATAAATACACAATAAAACAGGGTAGATCTATATAATCGTATATTTACAAAATATTTAAAAATCTCTTTTCATTTAGAAAAGAAGTGGGGATGTTTATGTCATAAAATGAAGGTAATTTAGAATCGTTTAACCTAAATTCAGAGCAGAAACAAATTACAAAAATATGGAGAATGTTAGTGACGAATGTAATAATGTATTTTATATTAAAATTAGTTAAAATTAATTAGTGGGTACTTGTATAGAGTAATAACTGTACGGTGTTATAATTTTTCTTTTATAAGTCATAATTTAAAATAGTAATAGCACGGTCAAGTGTAAAAATATGAATCTACTGAACCATTACAATAAAATGTATAGATACTAAAGGAATCATAAAATATATCACATTTTTTCTCATTATTATATATATATTTTCGCAAATGTTCTAAAATTTTATTATTACCACCATAACCATGTATTATTACCCCACGAACAATAGTATGTCCAAAAAATTTTTTTGAATAAAAGGAAGTTTTTCCTTTTAATCGTATGAGAATAAAATATGAGAATAATAAGATATTAATAAGAATTTGATTTATTTTTTTTCAATAACAAGGATAGGCTAATATATGTACAAGTACATGTAATGATATAATTTGCATCATTACATGTATAGATATATTAACCTATCCTTGTTATTGAAAAAAAAATCAGGGACATATTAATGACAGTTTACATATTTATTTATAATAAACCTTTTCGAAAATATATTTATGAAATAATCCTTAGGATACATATTTATGCACTTGACTCTACTTAAATCTCTTATTCGCTTTTTTCTCATTATGTCACGAAAAAACGTTTCATGCCCTTTGGGGAAATGAATTAGTTTACTTACGATTTCATTTGACTGCCGAATATTTTATGATATTCAGCGGCTGGCTAAGCCTCGCAGAATACGAAAATCGTTTTATTTCTTGGCCAAAATAATCTTTCGTTGTCGCTTTTCCGTGATAGTGACATGTTTTCGTGTTACAAGGCGAATAAAGGCAGGTCCAGTAGTAATCTCTATGTTTAGTATGGTATATTTCCAAGTATCCGTCCATCATACCAAAATTACATATGAAATTTTTCTATAACGACAGATTTTTTAGAATAAATATAATATCATGGCGAACTTTTCAACAGTCCCTCGTTTGTAGCCGCACAGATTTAAATGTAAGCGAGACGAATCATCGGCTAAACACACAAGAACATTTATACAAATGCTTTTAATTGAAAAACTTTTACGACTACTTCGCATTAGCTGAATGTTTTCAGTGAAAAACAAAACCCTCGGTTTTCCGTTTCATCTTGTTTGTAGTTGTTAGTATTTTTACACTTGACTGTACTTACGTGTATTATTCCTTAATATAGACAACAAAATTGTATTGGTATAATTTTATTTTTAAGATTCTAATAATGTCACAGTGAACGTAAACAAAAATGTTTCCGGCCTTTCAGTTTCAATAAGTATGAGGAAGCGTAAAGTGTTTCCTACGCCTCGCCTCCCTCCCACGGAAGTGTTTCCTACGCCTACGCGGTCCTTCGCTTATCTTCTGTCAATTTACTTCGAACTTTCCCTAATACAGGTCATTTATTATACCTACTACATAACTTTATTACAGAGAGATTATTTTTTAAACGTTTTATATCTAATTGTGAAAGACGCAGAAAATTTTCTTCGCTGAACTTGTCCATGCCCAGGGGCATCAAGCTCTCTTTGTAGCTAAACATTGAGTTGTTCCAAATCATTATTATGTACACTCCAAAGTAACCATTTCTCTCAGATAAAATAAAGAACTAAAGATAGAGCCCTGTGGACAACAGAGTCAAGCCGGTAAAACTTCGCCTTCGCCGTGTACATACATGGTTACACGCACACAAATGCAATCAAACTACACCTCGTTCTATTAAAATATGCCAAATTGGGTGGTGAAAAAATGTAAAAACCAGTCTTCAAAAAATATAAAATCACATTTCACACATATAAGTAAGTAAACTAGGAAACCAATATTTTCAATAATAATAAAAAAAAGATGAGATTGTAGGTTGAAACATAAAAAAAATCTCAATACAGTAAACAGTCTTTGCTATGTAATTTATAATTACACTTTAAAATGTCTTAAAGCGAAAACATATTCTGTTGAATTTATTCCTCAACAATATTGGCGTGTTTGCTGAATTGCGCAGTTTTCGTAGTTTCAGTTATTTTAATGCCAACATGAAACTTTTCCGGTGAAGTTAGCTAACAGAGAAAGCATTGTTGTTACTACATTACAATACGCTTATTTTGGAATTCGACATTTAAATACAACTTGCATATTTGTTAAATAAGTTGTTATGTTTTTATAATAATATTTTAATTGAAATGACTTGATAGTTATTTTTTCAAAAAAAAAAAAAACTGAGGTCTGAATTTACTGGAGTCAAATTTTTTTTTTAGTTTTTTGTCTGTTTGTCTGTTCACGCTAATCTCAGAACAGATTTGATTGCGGTTTCACTGATGTATTAATAATTACTTGGATTAAAATATAGGATCCTGGAATCCATTTTATCCTGGAAAAATGTTAGGTTCCTGTATGATTTTCAAAACACTAACTACATCTCCTACGAAGTTGCGGGCACCAGCTATTGTACAATATACTTATATACAGATCACTTCAGCATCCAATTACTCATCTCGAAATACAAGCTCCATTAAATCGCAATAACCCGCTAAGGAAACCAAATAGCTTGTTAACACCTAATTTCAGCAACGTGTGTACACATAACATGTGTGTTATATACTCGTAACGTTCATCAACAAGGAGAAACAGGCCCGTTTATATTTCACAGCTTATGTATGTACCATAAGCGTTTGTAACGAGAATTCGGGTATCACGAAAGACTCACATACTTTCTTGTATCTATTATTTCAGGAGGTGGTCGTAACACTAGGCTCTTCTTAGTTGAATACCGGCAATTCTTCTTCTTAAAACTTATCGTACGTAGAAACCTTTCCCCATTTATAACAATATTATAGAGTAATACCTCGTCTTGGGTCACTCTGGTGACATACCACTGATTATCCAGCTGAAGTGGCGTCGTCAAAGCTCGGATGCTGCAAGTAGATAGAGCACAACGTTGCGTGCTCAAAGTTCAAACTACTGTTACCAAAAACGAAGTCAATGTATTAATTTTTAACAAGTCAATAATACGGTAAATCTTGCTCAGTGGCGCAATCCAAAATCCAAGTCAGTTCCTGGCTAACAGAGCTCTCGTGTGAATCCACCGAGAAATTCCTAACCAACGTACATTTGTCACATTAATTTTGTAAGCACGTATACTCTCGTAGTTATGTTACTGTAACCATTATTAACCCATGTAGTATAATAGAATTGACTTATGTAATTTGACCCGTAACATTTACTCTTTGCTGCTTATTAATTTTATTTTTCATTTAGCTGAACTTAGAGCATAAGTCCTCCACACGATATAGGATTGCCTAGTGTGTGTACCGGTTTTTATTCTTGATTTTAATGTGATTTCATTATTTTAATAATTATCACAACGTTCATGTTTACAGATGTTTGCGAATTATGAAAAATCCTTGAATTACAATAATAAAAAGTGTCAAGAAATCTAAAACATAAAATGATATTGATGATGAATAATACCCAATCGTATAAAAGGAAAATGAAATTATAGATCGGAATATAATTTTTAACATTCCTCACAATTAATAATATATTCGATTTGAAAAATACTCATACTTATTTGAAAAAATAGGTATTACTACTAAGTGTCGTGGGTTTCCATCCATATTTCAATACCAGGATGAATCAAAAAGTTCTTAGAATTTGAGTACAAAATAAAAGAACATCGGTTTTAGATAACGTTTTTAATTTTTTTATTCCTTCATAAAAGAAGGTTTTTTTTTTAGTACCTATGGAAAATTGGCTTACGGCTGCCTTAACTGCGTTATCTCAGTCAAATTTGGTTCCTCGGACATGCTCTTTCAATTATCAAAATAAGTGGAAATCACTAATAGTTAGGTCCGGAGAATGGGGGGGGATGGTTTAAATCAAAAAACCAGCTTGGCAGAGCGTTGTCATGATGGAAGAGATCGATGCGCAAGAGCGTTGTCATAATGGAAGAGCACACCCCAAAGACAATGTGTTTTGACAATTGAAACCTTTTCGCATAATATCTGGATTAGCTGAATGCTGAACCAGAAAGTCACGTGCCGTATTTATAGGCGAACATAATCTTAGGCACGTAATCGTACGATCGTTTCTGTTGTAGACAGTTTCGTATGTAACCTTCGTAAATACATAATATCTAAGTAATAATGTAACAATGTTATGTGTAAATATAAAATAATATTGCTATTGCTTGTTAAAAGCGAATATTGAGACACAGTCTCGGCTTTACAAAGAAAAACAAACATTCAGATTCATACCAATGTTGAATATAACATTATTGTAATTATGTTAGAAGAGGGTAGAAATTTGCTCCAAAAGGTTCTGTTGCGTAAATTCGTGTGGCATCTATATTCGCTGCACCTTCTTCTTAAGACCAATTTTATGCAAATGGTTCCATACGATTTTCTTGCTACTGGGAAATTTAATATGTACTCGCATGCGGGTCTAACTTGATGATTTATCAACATTTTCGACGAATGGCCTGCAAGAACATGTCTCATCTTCGACGTCCATATTACCAGAACGGAAGCGTTGAGAACCACCGCTTTACTATTGCATTCGATATTGTATTGGGTCCGTAAACAGCACAATTTTTTTTGGCTTAGCTTTTTTTTCCTCGGTCGTAGTGGTACTGAAGAATGTATCGATTTTTCCCTTTTTTACCTTTATTTTGGAACGCTCTAACATACAACTGGTAACCCACCCACCCAACTGGTAACATCACCTTTCTTACGAGACCCATACAGTTAGAGACCACGTTTCAGCGCAATATGCTGGCAATATGCTGAGTGATGGCGTTACATATCACTCGTTCATGTTAATATTTTAACATATACATTCTAACAACTCGCACAGGTGCACATGAAATATGCAAAGGAATTGTAAATTCGTAAATCAGCGAGGGTGGATTGTGGCTTCTAAAATCCACAAATGTGCTACAGAGCTCTTCAGTCGGAAAAGGGTCGGCAACGCTAGACCACAATCAAAATAAACACTCATGCGATCCACTTTACATTTTACAATTTCATTTAGGATTCAATTCCATTTTGCTTATATATTATTTTCAAGATATGAAATGCTTAATATTGCTTATATTAAAAAAATATTAGATGCTTGTGAGAATAATCTGATAACTAATAGAAGCGAAAAGGCTTAAAACTATAACCCGAAATCGGATTTACTTATTTATGACAAGGCACCTGCTTAGATAAATAAAGTACATATCTATGTATAAAATCGCGTATTGCCGTGGTCCACCTACTTTGTACACCTGGGTGATCCGACAACCAATGTGTTTTATTATGGGTATATATATAAAAAGTTATTGCTTAACAAAGCAATTTTAACATAATAGCACTTATTTATAAGCCGTCGTGAATGATTAAAAAACAGGAAGAAATGAAAGGAAATATTTTTGTAATCCTAAGATAAAATATACATAATATTTGTTCAAACATTTAATTATCTCTTAACTATAATTGTCGCTGTGGCCACGTGGTTCGATTCCATGATTATAAATAAAAATTATAAACTTCAAAATGTGGTTATGAAAGTAATTACAAAATATCTTATGATCTACCTAATACTGTATTAGTCAAATGCAATTACCCACGTTTGTTTTTTTTCCATTATTTTTATAAATAAAATAATTAAATAAAAACCCAAGGCTGCATTATTTTTATATTATATACACAAACCTTCCTCGTTTATTATTCTTTCCATTTAGTGAAACAATATAAATATGTACTCACAAAGTTATTTTATTTGTTAGTTTTATTTATTACTAGCTGGTGCCCGCGACTTCGTCCGCAATGAAAAATAATAATATATAAAAATATATAACGTCTGAAATCTGCATTGCACTTTTTGCAGGTGTTAGTTTTTTAAAATTTCAGATGATCGCTTAGTGAGCTAGTATTTTTAAAAGGATCTTTATTTAAAAGGAATTATTTCCATTGAAAATTGTCTACCACCCCTTCACAGAAAACCACCGTGAAATACAAGCACGTTTGCTGTTATGTTTCTGTACACACATAAGAGATGCCGTAGTTCATTCATCATGCTACGATGAATGGAATATAGCATAAACGACAAGCCCTTATCCTATATCTTTCTCTTCAATTCAACTTAATCAAACACTTACTACTTAACCCGCTTTGCAGTTCAAACGACAATAACAACTTAACTAGAAGATGACCCAACTTAACTCGCTACTGTACTTATTGAAATATAAACTCGGCGTAAGCGCCAGTAATACCTACCATCAAATTACATTTACCTAAAAAAGATAACTTCAAGGAATCGAACCGGAATATATGTAATTGTCTATATTCTATAAAGATTATAAATCACATAAATGCCCTTCCTATGCTTAACTTAAAAGCTTATAATACAAGTTGTTGATTTAAAAAGTTACAATGTTTTGTTGAAGCCTTTATTATATGGATCACGATAGCGTTCTTGTGATACAGAAACAAGGCAGAAACAAAGAAATATAACAGGAACATTTGTGGAGCAAATTGTGAATGGAATGGAAATCAGAAAGATAGGAAATGTTGTTTCTATACATACGAGGTCTAATCAAAAATACAATACGCGGAATATTTGAATTTCCAATTTAAATATGTCTTTGTACTTACCTATTACTAAATCGACATTTCTGTGTGCGTTATTGTTTCTTAATAAACAAATTAGTAAGACATGTTTTATTTTGTGATTTTTCAATGTTAGTTTACAGTGAAAATGATGTACCAAAGAATTTGTATAATATAAGTGTTTAGATGTTCCAGCATTCATGGAGAATCATATTTAAATATAAACCAATGTGAGTACGTTTGTTCTCTATGGACTCCGAAACTGCTCAACAGATTTTAATTCGGTTTTCACTTAAGGAAGGAGGGAAAAAGGAGGAAGGTTTTTGTTTTATCCTGTTTCCAAAGATGAAAACTTTAAGAAGACGTTTAATAGACAAAATGAAATCGCTAAAAGAGTTGGTATACGGTCAATACTAATCGTATAAACTACTTATCGTACTTCAACTCTTTTGGCGATTTCATTTTGTCTTAAATTAGGAAAAAATATCATTAAATTATAGTTAGTTATAAACCAGATTGTAAAAGTTAGTATTTATTACAAGGGTTGTGCCAGGGGTTATTCCCTTCTGACACATTACAACAAACCCTCGAGGCAAAGACGTCGTTGTAGATATAGTAGTGACCCAATTTTTTCATGCCGTAAAAAACATATTCGGTTCATTCAAGTAATTGTAAACAATAACTTTTCTTTGGAAGGTAAGTAGTGGTAAGTAAGTATTGACTTGGTTGTAATAGAAAAAAACGCACAATAATATTTAATCTCAAAGTTAGAAACTTCAATTTAAAATGCTGCATTAAGACTATCCTTACGCATTGAAATCTATTCAATAATAAATTACGCAAACCCGCAAAGCCTAGATGGCTGGAATCTGTGTCTGCCGTTTTAGCAACCAAATGTTTCATCCGCTGGACAATACTGCCGCGGCGCCTTCAGTGCATATGACTGTGTATTTAATTTAATTAAAGTGAGTGTCTTTATTTGCCCTCCCTTCGGATAGCTTGCGCTCATTTCATACTTGAGTCTCGAGCAAACCCTTGAAGTCATAAGTTTCCTGAACTGCCCCTGATATAGTCGATGAAGAGACCTTCTAGATTTCAAGCTATCGAGTGGTGTAATTAAATTTTGTATGTAGATGTAGGCATCAAACTGTATCCCACGATTTTGTTATCATCAGTTTTCTGAATTGCCTCCCACTATGGAAGCAAATTTAAAGTGGTTATCACGCTTAAAAAAGTATTGTTATTTTTTAATATAAATGCTTTAACAGTTACAACGAAATCATTATGTATATGTGACAGTTCAGACGACGTATAATATATCAGCAAAATAAATGTATTTTAAAGGCTCCGAGTGGTGTGTACACCGCATTTGACACTTGTGCCTCACTTAGGGGACGTCAGCTTTGAATAAATAACAGTGGCTCAAAACGTTTGCCAAACTTTTTTCAAAGTTAAATAAACACTTCAAGGGGACAAATAACTGCGATAAATATAAAGCATGGCAAGCGAAACCTATTCGAACAAGTACACTTTCCTAAGTTTCCTCCCTTGAGGTTTTCTAGTGTACTGGAGAAGTTTTGGTTAGGTACTACATCGTGTGATCAGCTAAAAAGCTTTTTTAGGGTTTGCAAAGTGTAGTGTGAGGAGTTAGTTGTTAGAAGTTACCTCAATAATGTTTTGTAGGTTTAGTTACGAAATTCAAACTATTCAAAATGTGATAAATGTGATATGGCTCTGAAACGTCCCATGTAGAGACCATGTCTCTAACGATGTAGGAAGCTCATAAGAAAGCTCAACGAGCTATGGAGATGGGTATGCTCGGAGTTACACTGCGAGATCGAATCCGTAGACCGCAATAAGCAATTAGTAGCAATTATCTCTTATTTGAATTTAATTCCTATTATTATTATCGTATAATTTATTTGTTTTCTTAATTATTCTCATATAGCTTGTTAGTAAATTAGTGCGATTTCATTTTCTAAATTCCTTCGAAGATTGTTTATAATTTCTAATCCTTTGAATATAATCGACAAAATACGGATCGGATTAAATACGAATAACTACAATAAGAGAATCTTTTTTCGCATTCGAATAGGTCACCGAGATAAATTAACTGAAACGTGTTGAATATTAAATTAGAATTAAATAGTAAATAAAAAAAACTAAAAGGTACGATGAATAAAATCGCATACATTCCCACAACACCCGGATCTCATACAGAACCCTTTTCATTTAATACTGCCTGACAAGGAAACTTCTAATGCAGTGAATATTAAAGTAAATTTTAAAAAACATTGAGATGAATATTTACTTGTAGGTATATCCTCGTTGCAAAGGTTTTCTTAGTACATTTTGTTTGTGGTACATGAGAGATTTTAAGATGTACATTTTGCATTGATCAGAAAAAAATAAAAATAATAAGACAGAAATGATTATCATTTTAGACGGTAACTAATACAAATATTTGCAATTTGTGTACCTATTTTGTTAATTATATTTTGTAGATTATCCAAAGGGTCAACACAAGATAGTCAAAGGATATTCTCTGACTTTATGCGAAAGATGTCTGAGCAGATTTCACTGAATATGAATCACTATTTCAGTATAATTTTGCTCGACAGATTAACTCTAGAATATTCCCGTCTCTACAAGGAGATTCCAGAGAATTAGCCATTTAACCTTGGAACAAATGCTAATGAAACGTAAATTAAGTTTATTTTAAAATAACATAAGTATGAAGTTTGTTGTTAAAATCTACCTCTAGGGAATTTCTTACCAAGGAACTAGCAGTCTCTCATAATTATGTCGCAGTATAAGTTTGAAATCCGTCATATTACAAAGTGTAGAGTCTACTCTTAAAATAATCAATTTATGAAATACTTAAGTGGCTGTTAACACTATGACTGTTATATGACTATGTGGTATAATTGACAGTAAATTACCGCTCACACGCCAAACAAGCAATGTTCGAACTTTTTTATCTTTATTTAGAGGATTTAATGCAGCACTGGTCTGCATTTTGCCTACTGGTAGGGATAAGTGAACAAATATTCCACTTATTACCAGTGGGAATAATTTAGTAGGGATAGATGGAACGGGGGAATAATCCTATAGGATCAGCGAATACAACAGCGACATATTCCATTTTGCGAGGTATTCCAAAACTGACGGAAACGCGCTGTGGATATGCTTGTCCCATAAACAAAAATAAATATAATATTTACAATTAATACGTTCAATATTTTGCCATTAATCTTTGAGTTTTGCTTTAGAGTATTATCGATAAATTTGTAATCTAAATGTAAATACCATTGCACACGACCGCAGCGGCAAATAAATTATTCTCTTTGAGAGATGTTCGGATATACACACAGTCCAGCCAGTTTTCTGTATCTAATAAGTCCAGCGCTCCTCTAATTCTGTGTTACTATATGTTGCTGCCATTTAGGTATCATATTACTGGCATACAAACATTTAATTATTTTTTAATTAACTGAGACCAACATTAAAAACCCCAACCCATTTAGTGGAAACTCCTAAATATACTTGTATGCATGAACTTAGAAAAAACAACGGACGGAGTGCTGTCACTGTACAAAGTGAAGCACCGTAATGACAGCGCGTTTTTATGTGTGCGTGTGGAAAGTGATTCCTTGTTCTTTTTTATCACGTAAAGTGCTACAGGAACACGACGCTAGTAGCATAATGGCGGACGCCAAGCATACTATGGTTTGTATGTGTGGGTGTTAACGTGTAAATACACGGTGCTTCACTTTATTAGTATATGAAATTTCGTCTGTTGTTTTTCTAGGTTCATGCCTATATGTGAATATGTAAATGTAAATGTAACTGAGTAATTAAAGCTCGCTATTGAAATTGTGTTGGAGTGAAAAACAAGGAACCGCGAATCAATCACATCAAGTCTGTTTTATGTCTTGTGAATAATGTTGAAATGGGTACGTCTATACTTTTTATGCTAATATTAAAAAGAGAGAAGATTTGTATTTTTATTTGTAATGCTTAAACTCTAGACCGATTTTAAAAATTCTTTCACATATAGAAAGGTACATCATCAGCGAGTAACATAGGCTATATTTTATAAAGATAGACGGACGAATATAAGGTAATAATCATAAACATAATTAACATAACATAACATATTAAAAGCTTCATTGATACATAAACATATCACATAAGTCATTTGCCGCATCGCTGTGCGGCTCCGCTAGCACAGCACTGAGTGCGCCTATGTTTTGTCTACATATGTTATATTTAATATAAAACTTATTTCTTAATATTATTTCTAGTTACGGAGATAAAACATAAAAACTGTTTTTAAAGGGTCAAATTTGTAAAATTTATTTATCGAGAAAAGTTTTAGCAGTCGTGTTTCTGGTAAAAAATTATTTTGATATTATCTTCAAGCTATCATTAGTCAAATATTACATCTGTAGCTTTCGTCATTATCTAAAAATATCAATTATTAGAGATACTCGGAAATTAACTTGCTTATGTCATAGGCGAAAAAATAAAGAGAGGCTTACATTCACCTGTAGAAACAACTGATGATTATGATAATGTGAAGCGATGTAGTAAAAGAAATAGCAAAATTTTTCATTGAATAAAGTGCAATAGTGTATGGTGTTCCTAAAACCGTTTCGCCACACCCATTTTTCTGTGAAAAAAATATCGTCTAGTTTAACCATTACGCAAGGTACTCATGCGTATATGATGCAGGCCGACAACGAAACCAAACAAATGAAACGTGCCTTGCTGAATGACATGTTGCCTCCGATACGAGACTTTGGCCATCAGGAACTATTTTATCGAGAATGGGCTTTAGTTTATTATTTTCTTACTCCAGTTGATGTCTCAATTTAAGAGTTGTAAACGAATTTATATTTCTCTAATAAAATGTAGTGACATACTGCGTTGTCACATAGAAACTGGTAGACCAATATGGCTGCAGTGCAATATGCTTTTAAAGTTTCTATGCATGAGCTAGTGATTTCAAATATCACTTACCTATCGATAAGTGCAATTATTATCCAAATTTCAGCGTGGGTAAATAATATTTTTTGCTTGAATTTACATCTAGAAATCGTCCGGGCATAAGGTTTTGTTTTATTTCAAAATTTTTTTTACTATAAAACTGAATAAAAGGTAATTGGTACGCCAGCGATGTAGGGAAGTTGGTTGGCGAGGCCGAAAATTGCAAAAGCAAACACACGGACGCCTACCAGAGAATGTTTGCTCATTTTGCTGAAATATCGTTTTCACTATCCCTCGCTAGGCAACAAAGTTCACCAAGTTAATAAATAACCGTCTTTCCCAAAATGGTTCTAATTTCGTGCGTTCATATTTTAACCTACATGACACAACAAACGGTATCTAAGGAGTTTGGAGTTATGATTAAAATCGCTCCAATAAGATATTGATTCATGCAAACATCTACAGACATTAATTACGTTATAAACGGTTTTATGTACTAATGCAAAGCTTCCTTTATCAGAGAGTGGAAATACATACTATTGTTACGAGCACAAAGGATCATAAAATTGTAGTAGAATTCAAAATTAATGCTCTATTTCCCTTTGAGCTCACTAATAGGTACCGCAGGATCTTATTAATAATTTATGACTGACAATTTCCTGCGACTTCTTAGCGCGTAGTATTTTAAATTTTTAAGCGAATATATTAGCTAGAGTTATTTTACTGGATTAATTCTTGTCTGAATTAGTCTTCTAACCACCAATTCCTCTTCTTAAAGTGCTTCACCATTACTGCAGGTTGGCCGTGAGCTCTTCCGGTCCATTTCCTGATCTTACATTACATAGCCAGAAAATCTTTAGAATTCAGAAAACCTATACCCGTCAAAATCACGCAAGGTATTTTTGATATTCAGCTTCATCATTATTTTAGTACTAGAAAAGTTTAATGCTAGAAATATCATTGATCACATTAACCTCCTCAATAACCTTCCAAGAGGATCTGTCAAAAGCAGCAGCTTATATCCAACGTTGACCCGCAACCCGTATTTGGTCATGTAAATCTTGTGAATGGATGGACGAACGAAATATTCTGTCTATCTAGCTTATCATGTCCTTTGCCACTTCAACATATTAATTTACCAAGTCATATCGGTGACTTTTAGTCTACATTTACGATTCGACCATTAACATTTACATTTACGATGTTGCAGAGAAATCTCGATCATATCTCTCTCTATAGCTCATTGAGCGACGTAGAGCTAAACCCTAGAGTTAAAGACCACGTTAAGCTTGAAAAATACCTTCTATTTTAAAATAACATATATTTTCACATTTCATTATAGAGCTAGTTATATATATAGATGATTTACAGAAAGTATTTATTATTAAGGTTACTTACTAAAGCAGTTTGAGGTAAACAATTAACAGTTATAATTTTTTGTGTTAATTTAAACAAAGTGAAGTCTTTGATCCTCGTCTCTCGTGCAATTAACTTTTATTTATTTATTTTATTTATTTTATTTATTTTATTTATTTTATTTATTTTATTTATTTTATTTATTTTATTTATTTTATTTATTATCTAACACATATTTACACACAAGATGATAACAATGTCTGTAAATCATTATTAGGTATATAATTTTTTTTGGTTTATTTATTTGGTATGAATAGTAGTATTTTTTTTAAATATTAGGTAAAAATCCAAACTTATAAGGAATATGAAACATTGGCAATAATTCATTTTCTCATAGTTGAAATCAATTTTTCATATATTATATTTTGTATGGAACATTATTTGGTATGAGGCGTTACGAAGTTCGCCGGTTCAGCTAGTACCTATATAATATATAAACTCGCTTGAAAAATTCGTATTATATCGTATAAAGAGATATATCTTAACTGATGCAGACTATTAAAATAAATGCATAATTTGTTATGGTAACTATAAGTAGTTCACTTTATAGGGGAGATCGTAAAGCAAAATCTTAATAGCTTTACTAAAGGAGCTTCCCGAGGGAGGACAGTCTTAATCCCTAAGTTATTAAATGTTAAGCCTTTGCTTCTTGTCGTCCGTCCTATTTCAAAAACAATCTGGAATCAAAATATTTGTGCTCTCGTAGCTCGTAACCTTGTTTCCGATTTTGTAACCTTATATCAATTCTTTAATATATTTTGATTGTAAAATTATTTCATTTAGAAATTTTGTATTTAATTGGCGTTGCTTATTTTTAGGCGACGATAGAACTATTTTTAAGCAACCAAAACTTGGCATAGAACTACTAAGACGAAGATCTTGTTAATTGTCAGCTTGTAAAAATAATTGCCGAAATTACGTTTAATTTTTTCTGACCGGTCTTATTGAAAAATTATCGGGCAGGCCTATGTCCAGCAGTGGACGTCCTTTGGCTAGGATAATGATGATGAATAGTCGACATAACGTGTACATCAGATTTCAAAAATTATTTGCAACTAGTTTCTTGGGAACTGTAGATTTTTCGGTGAAGATTGAAGAATTAGAAGAATTGCTTTTTTACCTGTTATTTAAAAGAAATTGCTTGCATTTTAGTTTGCCCATATCATCTTTGTTTCTCGAGCTATGAGTATTAGCTCTAAAGAGTTATGTATCAGATCGAGTTAGCTGTTTAACAAAAATATCTGAATATAGTTTGGAAAATAAATTATTATTATTATTATAGTTTTATTTCATTTTGAAAACAAAGAATTGTTTCTTTCAATTCAACCTATACCTACACTGTATACTACGGTGTACCTACACTTAAATATCTATTGGCTTTGCTTCTTAAGACCGTTTGCTATGGCGCAATTCTACGGGTATGTATATAACTTTTCTTATTCTACAATCTTTTGTTAATTGTTTTTGGATATTTATTATTGTTTATTTAGTTTTTATTTTATACTATTATATGCCCGCGTCCGTTCGCTACCAAACTTCACAAGGACACCCGCTGTACTAATCTGTACTAATTTTCATCAAAATCGGTTCAGCGGTTTTGGAGTCATACATACACACATCGCCTTTTATATGTTAATATTTTCTTAATTTTTTTTTCATGTGCTTAAGATACGTTTTAGATTGTTTATTTTAATAAAATATTTAAAAAATTAAATGCAAAAAGAATAAAAAATAAATAAACATAATAAATAATATACATAATTAATTATATTGCTCTAAAGAAGACCTTTATGTTATTATTTTTATATGTTGTATCTTTATATTAAAAATGACACAATACAATTCTATTGTTTGAGGTTTAGATAAAAAATTGCCTGTTTTCTGATTCCGTTAGTGAAAAGATATCGAAAGGTTAATGTTACTAATTGAATCGACATGAATGGCGAATGACGTGTTCGACAGGTTATTTGTAACCGAAGAGGACAAGTCGTTTAATCTGAAACAAAAAGCAATATTTATATTAAGGCGAGGACTTATAAGAAATGTGTAATTTTTGTCGCCTGATTTCATTTCTTAAAGTAAAATTATAACTTAGATAAAAATACAGTGCATATTCAAAAAAGTTGGAATAGTGCAGATTTATACTTACAATTAATTCTATTTTTTGATAAAAAAAAAGTTAATTACTCGTACTACAGAAAATACCTTTCGTGTTATAAGTAATAATAAAAATTTCCAGCCTCAATTACATTTGTTTTAAACTGATTAATTATTAGGTAACTTAAGTTCTGTACTAAAGTATTTATCGACTACTTTTATTTATTTATTTTTTATATTACACAATATTTAAAAAAAAACCCTCCAATATTAAATGTGTTTCGGTTATCTTCGAGAAGCCACAAAAATTGTTGTGCAATATTACATATTACATCTTAATTCATGTTCGGTCTTCAGTTATTACTTGTCTTAAATTTTGCCTCTCACATGAAAAACAAATTTGATTTACCTAATTCTTAATTCTTTAAGCGTAGGACAGTGACACAAATTTACGCTAATTTGTTAAAATTTCAGCAGCCATTAAACAAACCCCTTTGAACATAAAATATGACAATCTCTTTTGTCATACGCTAATCGGATTATATGCGATGTACGCCATGCATACGAGCATGTGAGTGAAGAGCCTGTCGTCTGTCGCATGTCACTCCCTCCGCTAATCACATTTTGTAACAAATTTATTAAAACTTGATGTCAATCACAATTACTTTTTCGTACAAAAATAACAGATAACTTTAAAGTTTAAAACTTCAAAAGATTTAAATAAATAAGTAGGTAATCGAGGAATGTGTTCCCCTAAATTCGGTACAATGTACGAAATATATAAATTTTAAAGAATTGTCTTTTCAAGAGAAAGTTGTCTTAATTTCAAGCGTTTTAAAGATAATGTCGCTTTAAAAATAATGTGACTCAATCTCTGTAGTGTTTTTAATTTACAAAGTAATTCATTTATCTTTTGTGAGTCTTTTTTATATTTTTAAGAGTGGCAGGCAGGCTGACGATCCACTTGTTGTTAGGTGGCGTTGCCCAAAGACACAAACAACACCATCTTATTATTGAGTTAAGGTCTGCCGACCTTAACTTAATAATAAGATTACAAAATCTTCTCTTTCTTACTTTTTAACATTAGTAAAAACGAGAACTTGTTTTCTTACCTCTTTAAAAGGATTTAACGTATTTGTTTACCGCGCAAAAATAAAATCAAAGGAAAAATATTAGGTGAGACAGCATTTAATTATCAAAATAAAGTAAGCGAATTCGAAGAGAAATGTTTTTTGGCAAAATAAACGAGAGCTCGTCGAGTTTCAATAAGAAGAAAAACATTAAGTTTAGAACGAGTCGTTTATTAAATAGACAGGGAGAGTTAATTCGTCCGTTTGAATTTAGATTTAAGTTACCTACAAAAAATACGTGGAAGTTGAAGTACACTTTCAATTATGTTAAAGATATAAACCGGGAACAAAGTTTGAAAAAAAATATTTAATTCACTCATTGGGCATAAATGTTGTTACGAATAAATCATTGCTCTTGAATTTTCTCGAGTCAATTCCATTTTAACACTGACTTTACAAGTTCGACAAGACCTTGTGACAAGACCGCGTTCTTTTTAAGAAATAAATAAATGGTATTCGATTAATAAAACCAAGGAGTTTTCGATTACAAACACTTTCTTACGCCAGGAACAATGGAAATATTCCAATCCCGATACTTTTAGTGCAGCCCTCGTACTGTGGAAATATAAGGACAAGAAGTCTTATATCTAACTGTCATAGACACAACATTTCATTCTTTTGTTTCTTTTATTTCTCTTCGCAATTTATTAACAATGCGATTCGTTGAGCGAGTCTCTTCTTTATGAGGCTAATTGCTATAAAACTGTTTCGTCTTCCTCTATACAAATTGACAAAGGACGGTTACAAAAAAGGCCACTAAATGAGAAACTCGTTTGAAGGTTTTGGACATGCGAAGACCTTTGATCACTTCCTAGCTTTCCGATTGCCAATTTAATGTTTTAAATTCAATTTAGTATAATTATAATACGATAAGCTTACTTAAGACAAAAATTATACGTATTCATTAAATCGTCTTTCAATATGCTTCAATGTTTTGGCCTTTTAAAAGTCTGTACCTATATATAATTCGCACGCGAGCTCCAAGGAATCGCACGGTGAGGTTATTTCTGTTTTTTAAGGACTTTTCTTTAAATTTTCATTTAATGCAGAAAGTATTTAAAAAAATTATAAAACGCCTTCTGGAGTAATTATATTATTACCTACTTAATATCAACAACAAACCTGACATTCCTAAACCTTTTTTGGAAGCTCGCGCGAGGAGTATTTATGTGCTTGTAAATCTTAAATCAATTATTTTCAACAGGTGTCTCACACGACTCTATTTACTCTGTCTATTGAATATTCATTAAAACGTATTCTAGGATAAAATGTACAAGTAATTCTGGACGCAATCTACTCGTGTAGGTTACTGATTTCATTAAACGATTTTATCCAATCCAGCGAAACGTGCAAACATCCAATTATCCTCAGGAACTCTCACATTTATAATATTATTAGAGTTTTCTTTTACTTCTTTTAATGTAGTATGTAAATAGTGAGAATAATTGTAATATGAATTTTCAGGGCCTACTGTTCCTAACTAAATAAAAGAGATGATAGTAACTTCAGAAAGTTATGAATATTTAAGTATGGTGTTAATAGAAATTCTCGCTTTAATTATTAATAATAACAAAGAACGTTTTGACGTTTTGACAGTTATCCAAAATACCTTACAATATAGTAGGTATGTAATCTTTAATACTATACTAACGACTCGCTCCCGGCATCGCACGGAGTTGAAATTTTCAAACACCCTTTCTTAGCGGATACATGTTATAAAATAAGCCTATGATCAAAATTTCAGCTTTCTCGACTTCGTAATTTTGGCTGTGGGTTGAGATTAAATCTACTTCCTATTAAGGATTTGTAAGAATAACTTTATCTGCTTAACTAACATTGCTGTCCCGCAGACTACTTGATGCTGCACCATCATATCAAGGTTACCATGTCATGAAAATACCACCAACGTAAAAGTATACAAAATTTCACATCAATCGAACATTCCACATGTTAATGAAATACTTTCTTTAACTAGGAATTGGACTGATGGTCTTCAAACGCCTGAACATATCTTCATAAATTATAGTCAAGAACAATCCCACTCACGTCATCTTTAAAAAAAAAATCTGAACAATATTCTGAATCAATTAATGTATAAGTATAAATTACTTAATTACAAAATTAAATTAGAGGTATCAGGGATTGGTCGCACTCATATTCCAACTATGTGAATTCAAATAGTTTAAAACTCATTTATGCATGCAATCGAATTGTAGACTTAAGTTACTCATTAAATGCATTAATTAAATGCCTTAACGGATTTCGGTAATCTCTATTAATCTCTAATAACGTTTTTTTTCTTAATCATTCCCTATGTATAGTGTATTCCCTATTCATTTTAATACACGGTAATCTCATGTCTTATTTCTGGAATAATAATTTTCATATATTATTTTATTTTAAATATTTTCAGTAGGTCTCTGTATTCTATTCTGGTTTGGACAGAACTGCACAGGCAACCGGACAGTAAGGGTGGCCTCCCCATAATTTTCCAAAAGGACCGATCAGAAGCAGCCTAGATCCACCGTCGACCCGCGGCTCTTAGTAGGTCGTCTGTCCACCTTGTGGTGGATGTCCGACTGTCCGTGTCTCTTTTCCGTGTCTGTGGTCTCCACTCGAAAGCTTTCCGGCCCCAGCGGCCATCGGCTGTCCGTATTATGTGTCCTGCCCACTGACACTTCAACTTATTAATATGTCGGTAACTTTAGTTCGTCCACGGATCTCCTCATTCCTGATTCGATCTCGCAATGTAACCCCTTGCATAGCTCTCTCCATAGCTCGTCGAGTCCCATAGACCACGTTTCAGCTCTTAAGAAATGGTCTCATAAGAAAGCTATAATAAATCATCACTGGCAACACAAAAAGGTCGAAAATTTTTGTTTTAACGCCATTTAGTGGTTATGTACATAAACGCATATTTTACAATTTATCCCTCAACGAGTTTCATTAGGTTCATTCCATGTTCATACAGAACCTCCACCTACCTTTCTTTGTACACTACAAGAAAATTCTATTGAAACCTATTTATTCAGTTTTAAGAAAATTTTGTACCGAGTTCAAGATGTTTTTAAAGATAAACAAAGGTTTCTATATTTGTATATCATTCCCCAAAATCGTTTTCCTCCTTGCCCGTAGACGCAGTTAAACGAATCTAATTACGTTTACGACATTCTGTATTATCTTCACAGTCATTTGTTTTATTTCATTCCTGTTACCGAACCAAACAAAGGCAGCGAAAACAAAAACTTGTACACAAAACTTTGTTTAAGGACTCAAAAAATAAGCTCATTGGAGGAATCGTTGAAGTTAAAATGCCTAAATTTTAATCAAACGGTTTTACTACAAAGATACGAGTACTAGGATTACAGAACGAAGTAGCGGGCATAATAAAAATAGGATTTGCTAAAAGGGCAGAGGAGCTCTTATAAGGGCTTGTGTTAGTCACACACGAAAGCTCCGGCTTTCCGGTCACTTATTTTGTGATGTTTTGTCATATGAGCTAACATTGAAAGATGTTTGAATCGTTTGTGTTGACATTTTTTAACCTTTTTTCTTTAAATAGAACAAAGATAAATTATCCTAAATGCGTTTAAGTTTTTAAATGTCAGAATTTCGTTATTTTTATATAAGTAACTAATTATACGTTTAGAATATTCCATTTGGTATATTTCTTGTGCATGCTTTGTCTAAAGAATATGCTTAGACTTTATAACGACTTTATATTTTTATGGCAACTTCCATTCAAAATGTATTAGCCAAGCTAAGCAATTAGAATATGCGGGCAACATTTTTGATACGATACTGCAATGTCATTATTTATGGATAATTAAAATTATCACGGTAAAAAAAATACAAATAAAGTGTTTCCATCATTTCAAAAAAAAATAAGTGTTTTTTTTTTTTTTTCATATTATCTACATATATTGCCTTGTGTTCACGATCCCAATTGGCAAATAGTAATTTTCACTGAAATGCTCTCATATAATGGCAAGCTGTAACATGTTACACGCCAAAACTTCAGAACTAGAAAACCTTCGTTCTTTCATGGGCGGAGAAATAATACTTTGATTGAATGTTCCTTTTATTTTTTTCTTTATTATAAGTTTGCTTCAGATGGCTTGTGAACGCTTTTCATATCATTTAGAATTACACAAGAAAGATGAAAGGCTAGTTTTCTGTCGTAATAACGTGGTTGTAAATCTTAATGTGAAACTTTTATGAACCTACTTTATTGTTTCGTTAAACTTTATAACGTTTGTAAAATCTATACATAAATGGCGTAATACGCATTTATTAGATCCTTTATAAATATTCCTTACAAAGTGTTTTTAATAGAATTCATGAAAGGAGTTTTATATGTTGCAGTTTTATATTAACGATGGCGGTTAGCCTACTTGACACTTTACTCAGAGATGGTGAAAGAGGCCCTTATTAATGTAATAACACAGATTAATGTACATAATATAATATAATTATCTAATATGTTAGCAATATTAATATAATATGTTAAATTTTTAATATTTGTTACAAAATAAATGGCCCACGAGAGTAGTAGTAATAAATAAATTTATTTATTGAGGTCTCCAGTGCCATATCTTGTGACTCGTAAAATTTATGAGTTAGTTAATATTTCACACATGCTTACTATTTATCCTTACTTATTATATAACAAAGTCGTGGGGACTTTGTTATATAATATGTATGATTATATATAACGCGTCTGTCTTTATGAATGTTTGCGATGATCACAAAAACTACAGAACGGATTTTCATGCATTTTTCACTAATGGAAAGGTTTCTAAATATAATTTGCAGAAAAAAAATGCACCAGTGCGAAACCGGGAGTGGATCGCTAGTTTATTTATAGAAAAACAGCCTTTGGTGTGATTATAAATTGTTTACCTGTATTTATAAAACAACATAAACAAAACAAAATGAACGTAGGTTTTCTCAAATTTAGACGAATTTCATGTTACTTTCCAGGCCTCATTACATTACGCCCACAATGAATATTGTGTCACAACATAATGTAACACTCAACTGTAATCCTTCAGGAATTGCTCTATATCATAACAGTTATTATCCGAAGTAAAATATTAATAGGAAATTTCCTTTGAGACATTGCCTTTAATACTATATCTTTTAAAAGGTAATTTTACAGGATAGCCTATACGTAGAAGTATTAATTTTACGACCACTCTAAATAGACCTCTCAATTTAGAGCCGATTCAATTTAGCTGTAACATTTTCTGCTGGGTTCAGCTAATCAAAATTATGAAATGAAATCGTTATGAAATCACTTTGTTGCGTTGTGTAATATTAATGATTCAAATGCAAAGTACCAATTAATGGTAATTGGTACTTTAATTGGAACTTAATATGGAAACTAATAACTTATTTAGCTAACTAACTAGCCTATAATAATAATAACCCTACTATATAATATAATAAATGCGAAAGTATTTTTGGATATATGGATGTATGGATGTTTGTAACTTTTTCACGCAAAAACTACTGAAGGGATCACCATAAAATTTTGCATACACGTTGTCTGGGACACCAGAAAGACATAGGGTGCCTTTCATCGATCAACGCTGACGAAGTCGCGGGCCCCAGCTAGTAATATAATAAATGCGAAAGTTTGTAAGGATAGAGGTTTGTGGATGTATGTTTGTTACTCTTTGGATTTGGATGAAATTTGGCACACAGATACTTAGTTAGTAATTGGATTACTAAATAGATTAGATTATTAAATACATAGAATACTTTTTATTCTAGAGAACTTGTTAGGTTTCTGCGCGACCGTCATCACAGCAATAAATACGTTAGTAAAAATTGCACCCCAGGCGGGTCACTAGTATATGTATATTTATATATAAATAGATAGTTACAGTATTATAATAGTATGCCGTGTAGTTTGTCGAATTGGCAATGTCGCAGTCGTCCTATGTTATCATTCTGTAAGTTTTTATAGTATTAATTAACAAATCCAAGTGTTTTAATGTGAAAATCTAATAAACAAAAAGTAGCAAAAGCAAAACGAGTTATGATATTAATAGTAAATTAATAGTTGCGCAGAGAATTTATGAGACAGTATTTACATTAATAAATTTTTAACAATTCATAGAAATTTGAGTGCTAAAGTGGTGGCGCCTGAAAATTAAACTGTAACTCTCTTGACCCTTTTAGACACTCTTTGTTGAACAAGAAACAAGCAACAACATAATCAGATTTGTCCCGCACCGAATAATTGATGTCCCTAAGAAGTTGTCCCTTCCATAGTTTATTATGTAGTTACCTACACAAGTTTCAGATCATTGCCCCCAATAACAGCAAAGTTGAAATACCTTTTGCACAAAGGATAATTTAAAATTTATATTAAGTTACCTAAGTGATGTTACATGCGAGTTTGAAAGAAGAAAACTAATTTTTCCTTCATAACAAAAGAAAATTCAGGAAGTTTGAATGAACGTAATTTAATCTTTGGACAATTAATAACTTGACTTCCTTATTTTTTATCGTATCGAAAAGAAAATTCAAGTCTTTCTCGACTCTACAGTGAAATATTTATGGTATAATTATTATTACAATACAACAATTTAACAAGTAAAATTACTTATTCCTGAATATTTATAATTTAATATGCAAAAATACTGATATTTGTCCTCAATTTACAGGTGTTTATTTAATTTTTCTTAAAATAAAAATATATAAAAACAATTTCTGTAACTTATTATTGTTATTTATGTCATTGTATTTCACTTATTACAATTTGTTTCAATAAAACCACTACGAGTTTGAACTGTATTCACAATGCTTGAAATGTAAATTACATGATAGCGTGCAATTGTCTAATTTATATGAAATGTACCATTGAACCGTGACATCTAGGAGTTGTCACAAGTAATTAAACGGAGCAATTTAATTAGTATTTATTGGTTTTCAGTAATTTATTATTTAAACTAGCCAACCGCTCCGACTTCGAATGGATGCTTTTCTTTCTGCAAATTATATACACAAATGTTCCTCGTTTTATTCTGTAAGTATCTTTTAATAGCAATGAATATTTTAATGTCATCATCATATAAACAATAAAAACAACTTCATAACTGCTTTTTAAGATGCTTAGTTTTAATTCAATATAATTAGGTGTCCTACAAAAAATATAGACATTTTTTAAAGTTTTAATGTATACGATATTTATTAATATTCTATACGCACGATGTTCGTAATCAAAATTCCAATTTCGTATCGGAATTTGTACAGAGATTTTGTCTTATTCTAAAGATTATGACTTATGTTTAAGTGCAATTATCGTTAATGTAATATGTTTAATATTGAAAAATAATAATCTGATGAGAAGATTCCACTACATTAAAACGCTTTTTAATTAAATCGGTTGACTATTAAAGAGTTTAGGCAATTACAGGCATACGAAACGATTGCTTGTTTAATTATAGTAATAAAATTCGTCCAACACAACCTCGTTCTAATGTTTAGAACAAAGATCATACAAATATAACCAATAAAGATATTTAGAAAACTATAATAACAAAAAACAATACATTTCACTATTTTTGTGTTGCTCACATTATTGTGGAGCAGACAACATACTCGTAGAAACTGTTAAACCAAAATTGTCAAAGTAGAGTTTAAGCTGCGAAGATCTTAAACTCATCCTACAGCGAACAGCTTTTTGGGAAAATTCCAGACAACCATAAAGACGACCAATAGCTAAGCTTTCATTAAACAAAATTACAAAGTATGCTGGAGTAATATAAAAATTCTTCTCATCTAGTTGGCGGTAAGCAAATGGTATTACTTATAAGAAAAAGGTTTTCTTGTGATGAATTCAAGAAAATATGTAATAATTGGTGCCGTAATATGGAGTTATTTACAAAAAAAAAAAATCGTACTTTTCTGCGTACTTACAAGGAGGTTATTTAGAAATATTTTTACAGAAAAATAATTACTATGAATTTTCTAAATAAGATACTAACTACTCAATCTCAATCAGATTGATTTTAAATATTGATTATTTGTAATTATATATCTCAAGATAACCTGTGTATAATTTTTTAATAAAATAGAGTTGGTATTTCTTGAGAATTTTCCATAAAACCTTTTTAATACAAAAATACGTGCTTCGAGCTATATTCAGGACACTTTAAACTTCGGAACTTTCCTAGTTAAAAACAAAAAAATGCATGAATTTAAAAAATTGAAATTTTTTCTTTCATGTATAATTTATTTTTCCAAAATCAACTTGTAATGAATTTAATATTTATATAACTATTTAGTAATAACTTTTAAGATTACTGCAGTACAATTAGATTAAAGTAGGTATAAAAAGTAACTTCGATAAAAAAATCTTACTGTTTGGTTATGTAGGTAATATTTTTTCTATGATAAATCTATGATAAATCCAACTAAATCTACTTCTTTTACTTACATCCACTGACTTAGAAACTTATAACAACTTAAATAAATATCAAAATGTTTTAATATTAATAATTTACAGTTGTGCTAAATCTATGCAACGTACATTTGTTCGAAAGTTGTTGTTTATTGTTTTCAAGATATTTAAGATAGTAAGCCTCGAAATATTCAGCGTAAAATGCTTATCCTTTGTTATAAAAATATTATGTGTTTGTTCTAGCTACTTTTGATATAAAATCTGTTTTATATTCGGTCCATAATATTTTATGACGAAAAAGACTAACAACGACACTATCTCGTTATTGCAATGCATATGAGCATTGCAATAACGAGATAGCATGAGGACGGGGACTCAATACGGGGAATTAAACCGCTCAGTCTCTTTGTCCAAGGCATTAGAGTTCTCTATATAGTTCGCTTTCCGCATATGTCTGTATGTACCCTAACTTCTCCTAAACACGCAACGGATTTTGGCAGGGTTCTCACTATCGGTAAATATTTTTTATATATACGGTTTATATATAAAATAAAACCTAATTCAGTTGTTATTTAAGTAGAAAAAAAAAAAAAACTGTTGGTTTCTCCGCTAATTACTTCTAAACCACCGACTGATTTCTTTTCACTAATGAAAGGAAGGGTAAACTAGGAAAGTTTATGTATAAAGTCGGGAGCGGGTCGCTAGTTTATTATAAGTATTAAATTTTTTTTTTTTTAATTATTTAAATCGTTTACTTCCCCCATTAATAAGCAGTGTGAGAAACAGGAATGTGTAAAAAAATTTTTTTCTGAAATCTATTTCTTTATTTCATTATAATAATAATATTTTTATTACTTTCAGTAAATGTCCTCAGAAAAGAATGAAAAAGGCGAGTAAGTTATTAATTTTCTAACAAAGGGACAGTAGTAAATACACACCTACTAGAACTTACAGCGCAGACTGATTCCGAACTTTTACAACGCAGACTTGATTCGCTGGATTAAGCACTTTGTCGGGGTAGCCTTTCGAGCACTCGGGGGCGTACGTGAAAGAAGTCACATAAACGCTGGATTCGCTAATAAATGTACTAGTCTGAGCGCGCTTATGAGCCTGTATCTCGGAACAGAAAATTAACTGTGTTTGTGCGAACTGGCTTGGTAGGTACCTACGTGTTCATTCAAGCATCAGTGTACCGTCGCGTGGAAAATATGAGGTCTACGATTTTATTTCGTCGTTTATAAAAGTTGCGGCAATTCTATACCGATACACAATATTAGTTTTATATCTAATTTTTAAAGGGAAAAAAGAAAAAAGAAAGTTCGATCGTCGGCAGGCAAACTTTGTAAATGAACTTTTCATAATTGTCTCTGGCCTGAATCTAAAATCTAAAAATTATAAAAAATATTTAAAAGCGACGAAATTCCATAAATATTTACAATACTGATATGAAATCTACTTTACAAATAATTAACAATTAAAAAATTATAGGAAAAAATTATAAAATTAAATAAACACATTTCTGGGACTAATTCGCGGAACGATTTTTACTAATATTTAGTGATATATTGCTGGAGACTATTATTTTGTAAACTAGCGAAATCATGACAAGAGATAACTTACAAGCATTACTTAAATATACTTCGTTATTTTATCCTCCTAATTGAAGCGTCATGCACCATCATTTTTCACAGTGTCAATTTACGTATCTGTAAAGGGTCTGGTCGAAAATAATGTCACTGGAACTTTTAATATAAAATAGGTCCTTCGGTGTATATGTTAAATCCATTTATCAGAGAGGTCAAGGAAAGCATTCATTAAATGGCGCTACTCCCTAAAACCTGTGTTCGCCCGTACCTAGTTGGCACGTTCTTTATGGCCTTGTAATAAATTTTCATCTACTATTGATGCCTAATCCACTGGAAACGACTTCACATGACATTATAAACTGAATGTAGATTTTAAGTCTCATGACTCAGTTAAAAATCGACAGTTTGCCGAAAAAATGCTCTCCTATATTCTAGTAAACTCTGCGTTCATTGAGTCGTCATGGTTAAAAATCGGAGGTTCCATGTCTATAGAAGGGTATAGAACCTCCTTTGGGCTTTAAGACATTTGGGTCCTACTTTTTCCGTAGTCAATTTATTATTCATTTTGCAAATAACATTTTAAAGTATTTAAGTACGTATTAATATTTTCTATAATATTCCATACTAGCTGTGCCCGCAACTCTGTAGGCTTTGTATTTCGGTATTCGGTTTTTTGTTTGTAACCCGATTGGAATGAAACAAACACTACATGTTACAGGAAGCTTGTTACAATACATCAGTTAAAATCGATTTATTATATGTAGATAGATTACTGCTTTTTGAAGTAAAAAGTTTGAGATGATAAACGACGGACTTAAGAATTAGTTAAGACTCAGCATAGTTTAACAACTACGATTTTCTGATTTATCAAAGTTCGTTTAAGAACGCAAACTATTCATGTTGAAAAAAACTAGTGCGAGTTAAACTTGTTCCTTTAGGATTTCCTACTTATTTCCTACAGACTTTTAACCCACAGATATTAGATTCCGGATTAAGTCTTAAAGTATTTTTATTTGTTTTTACCCGGCGAAGCAAAAATAGGGTTGTGATTTTGACCGGTGTGTATGTGAGTATGTATCTATGTATGTTCATCTGTTCATCTCTCATAACTTTTAAACTACTGATCACAATTTGAGAAATGAGATATCTTTGGAAGCGACACGATAGTCCGCTGCTGGTTGGTGGAAGGTCACATTAAATTCAATATGGCGCCCTATAAAGAATATAACTCCATAAAAAGAAGCGCGTGATTTTTCAGTAGTCAGGTTAACTTACTTTTTATTTAGTGTTAGTCTGGTTGAAGAACTACATTATTTACAATGCTTTATGTTAATTGCATTGCAATCAATAGCAATGATAGTTTGCCATAGAATTTTTTAACAAATAATCATTAACCAAATAAGTAGGTAAATACTAAGTAATTCTGTGTGTCTACGAAGTCCTTAAAGAAGGAGTTTAGAAATCGGTTCAGCGGTTTCGGAGTCCAAACGGAACACACATACACACACATCTGCTAAGGGCCTAAATAATTAAGATTATTTCATAACCTTGTCGCGATTCTTCAACTTGTATCTTACCTTTACCCTTAACTTACACAGGTCTCTGGTAATTCATTCAAAAGGGTACATATATCACACAACAAAACTACTGTGTTGGTAAGTTGTTTTGCGAGACTTAAAAAGTAAAAATCCTTGTCTGATTTAATTGCGGGAAGCTTTTACGTGTTTCACGGATCGTGGCCTGTCTCATAGCCGTTTTAAACCTCCATCGTGCGGTCGTTCGACCCAATAATACGTGACAGGAAATTCTATTTGATACCTTCCTGCGAGAGGTAAATGAATTGAAGGTATCAAATCAAAATACTTGTGAACTTTGCTTGGATGGATACGGAAGAGATTGAATCCTGTTGACGTGTTTACTTTATTATTTGGTGCGAAACGTGTAGAAAAATTGCGTTTCTCAATACACATGAGTATATATTTGCTACATAATTGATTTATATTTGGATAAATACCACACAATTATAATTTAGAGACCTCTAACAAAGTTTATTTTGGCAATCTGCGATCATCCCTTTTTTACATGGAGAAATCCACATGGATGCTCGGTAGCGTAGGAGACGCTCAGAATTATGCCTGACTCCTATCCGTTAAAATCCAACGACTTTCTAGCGCGGCCGTAGATAGGCGGAGTCGCGGGAACGTTGTGAAACGACATCCACTACCCGCCATGGCTGTCTAGCAGCCGAGGCGGGGCTACGCGCCGAAAAGAGACGTGCCGGAAATCAGAGCACATCTCCCCTCGTTGTCCGGTGTTGTCATGACCGTGTCCGCCGCCCTCGGACAGAGCGGCATAGGCCTTGTCTTAACCTCGGCGTGCACCCGAAAGTGGAGGTACCTATACCGGCCATCTTAGGAGACTTTCAGTATCACCGTATCTGTATAACATCCCACAGCTTCAGGCACACTACTGACTATCCACCTCAATCAGTATGCTGCGCATCCAATGGGTGAGGGAAGACTTAGACCAGCTGTACATTCATCACTCCGTGTAGAAACGGACTTCCAAATCTGCGAACAACCCTGACGTGTTGGTAAAGTGCTGCAGTGTTTTCAGATGATAAATTATAGCTCACATTACTTTAGTTCAGTTACAGAATTTATAAAAAACAACTTATTACATGAATAAGTATACCTAGTAGAATTGATATAGAGTTTCTGATCCAATACCAGTTGAAAAAGTGGCTTAGATTATTTAATGTCTGCATTTTCTATATTATATCTATATATTGTTGTACCTACACTTATATTAATATTAGACATGTTATAATATGCAGGTAAGTAACTCTGTCTGTATATTTGTTTAGTTTCATGGCTGAACCTCTGAATTGAATTTGATGACATTTGATCCCTAAGCTAAGAATAAGGAAAAAATACGAGTATGATGCGCTTCAGTAATTTTTTATTAACTTATTATTAGAACGTACGAGTATTATTATAATAGATATGAAAGTCTATATTAGATTATACTAATACAGACTTTCAGATCGGCTTTTCTCTGAAAACCCTTAATCCCAATTATGATTCAGTATTAGATATGTATGTAATATGTTTACTCCGTACGTAATCAATCGCTGTCAAGCTCCTGATTAAATGTTCTTTCACGCAAGCGTAGACAGGAAGGAAAGGCACATGTAACAAAAACGTCGATGAAGCTGATGAAAATGAAACAACCGGTTGAAGGTCTTCAAACGACCCATTTATTATACAAAAATATATAATAAATTCCCAAGACGAACGGAGGCTTTTCATTATAAGTAACTAAGCGATAAATATTTTACATCAAATCCTCGAAGACACCCCGGAGGGCGACTCGATGACTGGGAGTGAAATGTTTGTCCTTTTATTGTAAGACTAGCTTCTTTAGGGGTTTTACCTTATTCAAATATTCATTAATTAACGTTTCTCATATATATATCGGTCCTTTTGAAAATAGCATAATTTTTCAAAAGGACCAGTCAGAAACCCGCGGCCTTTATCAGGTCGTCTGTCTAACTTGTGGGTGGACGTTCTACGCAACGCTTGCCGGTCTGGCCTCCACTCGAGACCCTTCCGGCCCCAACGGCCATCATAAACATAGGAAAATTAGCTTAAATTTTAAATAGTATTAATTTGAGTAAGAAAAATCTATAAGTGAATATCGTAACTAACTGATTTTTTTAACTAATATAAAATAAATTTTAGGTTAGAAAGTTCGCGAGATAACCGCCCAACATTTAATTAAGAAGTTCCAAGCGATATTCCGTCGATCTAAATAGCGAAGTTAGGAAAAGTTAGTGAGTGACTGAGTGACGACCACCGACCAACGAGAGGAAAACTTACTGCTCTGTCTTGTTCAATTACGCGAACCTTACTCGCATTATATGACCATACCCTTTAAATGTTAAGTCACACTACAGGCTCCTAATATTTAAAAACTACATCTACACTAACATAAAGAGTAAATATTTGGTTTTTTGTCTATAATGGATATGCTCAAAACTATTGAACTGATTTTAAAAATATTTTCTGTATTGATAAAAACAAACATATTTTAAAAATATTACGTTATAGTTTTTTGTGGTTGTAAGATAGGTATTAAAGTGTATTTTTTAAATAAATAAAAAATATTACATGGATCTGATAGCTTTATAACATTTTGCAAATTATCCAACGTATAGGCATTTCTGCTATTTTTAATGTACATACAAAGTTTATACAAAAGGTTCCAAGGACTCATCTGTGAATCAAAGTCTGATACGCCTAGCATTTAGTGGCAGGGCAGGGCACGCTTCATTTCGTAAGGTTCGTGAGATGGCCGGCATACCTCTACTTTCGGGTACGCCGAGGTTCTGACAGGGAGCATAGGCCTCCCCGCGCTGGATAGCCGTGGCGGGGCACCGAAGTTGTGTCATAACATCCCCGCAACCCCGCCCATCAACGGCCGCGCTAGAAAGTCGTTGGGTTTTAGCGGCTGCCGAATTACCTAACAGCAGATGACTTGCGATCAACTTGCGACAGGCGAAAACTTTCTATCAATTCGTGCAATATCACACTAAATCGTGTTTTTGGTATCACGTAACTCATAACAAAGGTGTGGTTTGCGATAAGGCCTCATACGGACTATAACTAAAATTAAAGTGCATCATTTCTGTATGGCAGCACACGCGATCGCAAGTCGTCTGCTGTCGTCTGCTGTTAGATAATAAGGCAGCCGGTAGGAATCCGGCATGACACCTACATTGCCGGAAGTCCAAGAGGATTTCCCAACGTTAAAAAAAAGGGCACGCTTCATTTCGCAGTCATTTCAGCAACGCGTTTAACGGCAGAAACCTCCCTCTTACAAAAGACCACCATGAAATAATATGTGTGCTGTTTTGTTTCGGTAAGTAAGGGATGCCAGAGTCTATTTCCCTACCCCTATCCTTAATCCTACTATGGTCGACAGCGCACTAGCAGCTCATATAAAGTTGCTTGTGTTATAGGCTAGTAGCCTGATGGTAGTAACCTACCATCAAGTGGACCGTCAGCCTGTCTGTCGAACTTAACATTATAAAAATGAAACTGAACCTTTCGCCCGACCCACTGAGCGGGCATACGTTAAGATAAGAGTATTGCGAATGATGTTTCAGACGTTATACAAAATTACCGCACTTGAATTACAAACAAACGATTTGGAAAACAACAGTTTTCCCGACGAAGCAATCACCATTATTTTCATGTCGTGTAAAAGTGTAATTGTAACACAAAGCTCCACACCAAACAAATAGATTCCTACGAATTCAGTTAATTTAGAATGCAACAAGAACATTTCTATAACAAGACAATATAAATTGTTTCGGTAAAATAATTTGTCAGCTTTAAATCTCTTCCAAATTGCGGGACGGGAGGATTCATATGAAATATGAATACGATTTATTGTTCTAATTTTATTTGGAGTCTAAATTTGGAAAAACACGTCAGACAAGAAATTGTAATAAATAACTGTTTCTTTATTGTCACTTTTTTAAATCTTGCGAATAAATTTTGTATGTCTGTATTTATGACTGTATCTATTCTTACGATTCTGTACAACCAACTAATGGTGGTTCCGCTAAAGCTTTATTCAATTTTAAATTTGTAATTTTCTAACTTTTATCCCACGCTAACGAAATTCTTCCACTTTTTGATCCAGGACTTGGTTTATGTACCCATGTGCCAAATTCATACAATATACAGTATACATAGCCCATTAAGACATTTCAGTTAAGTTACAGTTCCGACATAATAACATCACCGTGAAAACTATTGTTTTATACATCCCTACAGTCCACACTTATAAGCAGTAGTGCCGTCATAGTGGTCTCATCGTAAAAATTTCATTCTACAGAATGGAATGCAGTAAAAAAACAGGGCTCTAGAAACAAAGTGGGTTAAGTCCATGTGACCTAAATTTCCAGTAAGCGAAAAAAATAAAGTTTCTGAATAACAATTTTACTTAGGAGTATTTATATTAAATTGAATAAATTCTTTATTAAAATACAACTTATTTTCGACGATAAATACAACAGATATTATTATTTCTTGTAAGGACTTTTCTTGTCTCTTACTAAATGTTTTCTTTTACATTACATTCGTCATTCAAATGAAGCCCTCCTATTGGAGGATCTGTTCTTTTCGGGATTCGAAACTCAATGTTTGTGGACATAAACTAACTTTGTTTCATAGCTTCATATTTTATGCAAAATTTAAGCCAACTTTACCTACTAATTTCGAAATTAAACTTTTTTTGAGTAAATGTCATTGGTCATTGGTTGGAGAAAGTGTTGCTATTACTATCTCATTTTTACAATTTTAAGCACTTAACCAATTTTTTTCTGTAATGTATGTTACTGTCGCTTACTGAACAGAAAGTTAAGTAGTTTCTAAGATTCTCTTGCATATTAAGATAACTCATGAGCAATGGGTTAAAAAATAAGTCCCTAATTAACAATTATCTCGTTACGTTACTTATGTATTTTATAAGTGTATTTTTCCATTCCAAATTCGAACGTTGAAGAAAATCAGTTACAATGATTTACCACTTGAGTTTATGTCTTATACTTTTTAGCCGAACTATATTTCCCTTTCCCATTTTCCTTACCCTACTAAGATCGGCAGCCTACTCGCAGCTGTGGCGTTGCTTGACTGTGCGGGCCAGGGCTCCAAGACAATAGAACAACTGCTCTAGTGTCCTAGGTTCGTTCTAGCGAGACTTAGTTTGGAATACGAATTGGATATAAGAATAACTAAGAATAATTCACCGTGAAATAACAGCATGTGTGCTTTTATATTTCGATGAGTGTGTATGGCGTTGCTTGTGTTATAGGGGACGGTAGCCACCTACCATCAAGTGGACCGTTAGCCAGTGTTACAACCTTTAAAAAAACTGCCACACGCATTAGCCAATAGGCGCACATGATGATTTTCTTTAGAAGCTCGACTCCTGGAATAGAGTTTAGTTTAATTTTATAACAAAAAACAAACTGGAGAAAACGAATTTTTTATTGTAGGAATTTTAATCAATCTTGCGCTTACACTATCTACATAATATTCTGCGATAGGATGTCTTGAAACATATCTTGTTCATCACACGAACAATAATTTGTATCACGATCGAGATCGAACGAGCAAAATACACGTCAGATATTAGGTATTTGGTAAAAGGTAAATCAATATAATAATAAAACACCAAATAAGGATATAAGTTGGAGTATAATATTATAAAATACTTGCGGCCTAGATAAAATCATTATTCTACTGATCTAGTACAATATTTACAATGTAAGAGACTCAGATAAAATAAGAACTAAATATAAAGAGTCCTGTGGACGGGTCATGTACATATACGGTGACACGCACACAAATGCAATCAACTACGCCTCGGTTTATTAAAATACTTACTAGTGAAAATTCCAAATGGCATAGTGAAAGTGTAAAAGCCAGTCTTCAAAAAATAAAAGACAGGATGTAATCACATTTCACTTAAAACCAATATTTTCAGTACAAATAAACAAAACACAAAATTTCAATACATTAAACGGCCTACGTACAGTCGTACACACATGTTTATAAAATCAGCTTAGCTGTGGTGTCCGCAAAATTCTGTCTAGTTCTTATTTGGTCTGAGGTAAGAGATTAAAGTTACGGTGCATTGTTTAAAGCGGCTCATCTAACGTCCTCGGTGAGGGCGAGGGGAAAGCGCGGGGGGCGGGGGAGGCTGCGGGGGAGGCGCGCGGTGACGCACTGCCTAGGGGGGAAGGCAGTGTCGCGTACACCGTCGGCCGGGGCGGTTGGTACGACGGCGCGTACGAATCGCTGCGGGGATTGTAGAAGGGCGAGTCGTCAGCGCAACACTCTAGGTTCGGCGAGTAGGGTGTGGCCGCACCGCAAGAGGGCGCGTCGTCGCTCGGACGATAGGCGGGAGCGACTGTCGCGTAAACTGTGCGCCTAGGCAATTCAGCTTCCGGCTTGTGGTGTGACGACGGCGCGTACGCGTCCGACCAGCGCGCCTTGCTCGGTGTGAAGTCGCCCTTTATGTACAACTGGATCGGCCGCCGGAATCCCTTGCTCGCGTGCTGAGGCACGCCCAGTATGCAACACTTGCTGAAACCCACTTCGGGCGACAGTAGGTACTCGCGAAACTTGTTCGGGAACAGCTCGATCGAGTTGAAGTTCTCATAAATGGTTGGCTGTAAATGAAAAAAAAAAAAAGAAAATACATTAATAATATTCTAACCTGTATAATATAATATTTAAGTAATATTCTGTATCGACCTAGTAAATAATATTTGGAAACAAATTTCGAATTTAGGATTGAAATAAAGAATACCATGTAACTTTTTGCATCAGTTAAAACAAAATACATTTGCAATTTCGTTTTCATGAGTCATTTTTTGTATAAATAGAAGACATATTCGACTGAGAGACGAATGACGTAACCAAAAAATCATTATGCAAATTGACCTTGGATCTTTATTGAGACGTTATTGTGTACGTCATTCACACTAAAATGCATCTCTTTCTTATACATATTTTGATTGTTCCCATTTTTGGTTATATATATATTTATGGAAGCAAATTTAAAGACGTATTCACATCAAAAATAGAAAACAGTAAAAGTGAGAAAATAGAAAAAAATATATTTATTTTTATGTCGTCATGATCACTTATTTTATTATGATAAGTGGCTACCGTTGCCTATACAAGCAACGCCACAGATGCTGCAAGTGCGCTGCCGACCATAGTGGAATTAAGGATAAGAATAGGGAAATGGGCTTTGGCATCCCTTACTCACTCATATACTGTTATTTTACGTTGGTCTTCGGCAGCCCGTGCTGCACAAAAGACTGCGATTAAAGGACAAGACGCGGTGTTCCTGTTAAAAAAATAGTTCTTACCGTCAACCGTTTCTTCTTCTTATAGCTGGCCCAGTTCTGCGCTTCGAGTACTAGCTTGCCGCCGGGACGCAGGTCGGCGAACATGCGTCGAAAGGCGCGCTTAAGGCCCGCGTCTCCCCAGTTAAGGTGGAGCCACTTGGTCGTCGACAGACACACTATGAGGTCGAACTGCGCCGAGTCGCCGCTGCCCGAGCCCACTGCGAACTCTTCGCGCGGCACGTAGTTGCCCTGAAATTAACGCCAAAATCATTTCACTTTTACAATCACGACGATGAAAAGTTAAAGAAAAATTAGACAACATAATGGAACAAATATGCACTATTATATCTGCAAAGAATAGCAAGGTTTTCAGCATCCGCGGATGCGGTTACGGATACGGATAAATTTAAATATCTAACATGCACCAATCAAAATTTTCTTTTTACACTTGCATGAAAAAGAAAATTTTGAGTTCAGAGAAATCTTTAGCATTGATGTATTTTATGTAAAACAAAAGCATGTTAAAAGATAGATTTATGTATATTTTATACTTACTTTATCGAGAAACTTTTCATGTTTGACAAACCCAATTAGTTATTTTTAAAAAATCAATAAAAGTAATAAAAATTTTATAAGCTGTTAATTTAATTCAATCCCTTTTTATTAAGATTGAGTACGATGTAACTAACAAGTACAAAAGGAATTTAAAATATTATAATCCATATTTTAAACTTACTTTAATACTCTTAAATGCGAAAATATCTCTTTGTTAAGCTTGTCAGTAGTTAAGCTATAAAAACGTAAGACCAAGAGGCACATTCCTATTTTTAGTATTGAAGTAAGGAAGCGATGAAATGAGGAATAAATGAATGAAAACTTCTACAATAGGAACCGGATATAACTTCAGTTAGAACGACAGATCGGTTACAGCGACTAAATGGCAAGATTCCTGCCGAATACCTATAACGAATTAATATTACTTCTAACGACTTAAAGTTTGATATAACTGTTTTTCACTGTACTATCTAATTTATTACAATCATCTTAAAACTACTACAAGTATAGAATCGCATAATTACCTGTTTAAATGTAACATTATAGGGAAACCCAGGTGGTGATGCAGTATTTGCCATGTTGCCAAGGGGTCCGTACATCAACGACATGGACATTGGAAAAAAGCACTGGCTGTCCTGCTTGTTGATCGACTTTCTATTCTTTCTTGGCTTTCTCAACTTTCTACCGGGCAACGATTTCTTCGAGTCCTCGCCTTTTTCCTGTGACGTCATGCGTTCAACGCTGCAATCGTCGCATTTCTCCTCTTTGCACTTGTCGCAATCTTTTTTATCATCTTCAGCTTTAGATTGCTCTGCGGGAACCGGTACAAAAGAGCCAAGGTTTTTTCTCGCTCGTCCTGAAATATTTATAAATGGATAGGGATAAATACCCAAGGAATAAACTTGATATTGTAAGACGTAAATTTTAATCTTAGTGTCTGCCGAATTCCAACTCATATCACTGCAGTAGCAAGTATATTTTAGAACATAAAATTAGATTAAGACATGTACTTGTACAACATTAATGTTTAATATTGTATAATATCGTAAAATTTAGGGCATGGGTGGCCAACACGTGGCCCGCGGACCACTTGCGGCCCGCCGGATGTGAACTTGTGACCCGCGGAGCTAGGTCATATGATCAAGACATTTTTCTATTCTAAAACACACCGTGAATTTCTTCTAGATTCTAGCTAAAACTTGTATTTCAAATCAATTCACAAAGTTGAGCGCCCGCGCCCCTCTATAAAAAATAGAGCGGGCGCGCGTAAGGGCCTTTACGAGATGCGGGGTGTTCATTTTCCTCAAAAAATGTTGTATACTTTGGTTAAATTAGGTAGTGCGGCCCGTTAGGAAATCTCTTTTGAAAAATTTGCCCCAGCTGCCAAAAAGGTGGGCCACCCATGGTTTAAGGGATAATGTTTCACAAGTAAATTCTTAGTTTCATCTGCTATTTATTAATAAAGCATGACTAGTACCCAAAATTTAAAAAAATAGTAAACAAAATGTAAAAGTAATAAAAGCAAATTGGCAATAATCTATTTATTTGGATGTATTAAAAATTAGCCAACCAAATGTTTGACAGACAAAAATACTTTTACATTCTGTAGAAGTAGAAAAAAAAAAAAGAATTAATTTGTTTCAAGTTTTCTCTCCAATGTTTCTGATAAGCTTTCCATACTTATTTTTGTATTAAGTAAATAATTTTGAACAATAATAGTTAATGAAAAAAAATATTAACAGGATTATTAGTGTTACAAGTAGTCATATAATATTAATTATTTCATACCTATGAGCACTGGGTCTATATCTATCCCAACAACTGATTTGGCACCGAGGGTCCTGGCAACAGCAATAGTTATGTGCCCAACATTGCAACCAATGTCTAAGACATCTTTATTCTGGAACAGATGGCGGTGCATCTCAAACACTTGAAGTCTAATGTCCATCATAGCATTTAAATTGCGATAACCATAGTACCTGAAAAAGCAATAAAATTACAATAAGACTCTTATAAAATAGTTGCAAACATACAATTACTTACAAAAGTAGTTTAAGCATTGTAAGCAATTTTCATTTCTAGATGACCCAGTGGACATTGTACCAGCTAAAATTGATTTGATTGTAACTCTTCATAAGAGATTAACAATCCTAATCTACCTTCTAACTCTAGATAGATAATATTGTAATGAACACTGTAAAATAGCACAAATTCTTTTCACTTTATTTGACATTTTGTAGTGATGAATCAACATTTCAAAAAGATGGACATTTTAATATGCACAGTTAGCAGCTGGTAAACCCTCGCCTAATGCGTGAAGCAAATCACAATATCAATTTAAAATAAATTATTGGACAGGCATTTCGAATGACAAAACTTTTTATTAAAATGTAAAAATGTGAATGTCTAAATTTATAGCTATTTTACATATGAGGCTTGTTTATTATAAAATGTTGAATAATTACATACTTTTGAGAAATTGAAAGATAACCCACATAAAGCTCAAGATTCTCATACTGGTTTTTTAATAACTATACTGTTTTGAAAGGAATACATAAAATGGGCTAGTTTTTAACATAGTCTACCACTACAGGCATAGTACATTTATGATAATAATTTTACGGTGAGTTACACAAGTAAACAAGAGTGGTATTTTTATTTTTACAAATACCCTAAGAGCCCCTAAAAGAAAATGATTGATTTTACATTAGTAAAACCATTCATGGAGAACAATAAACAATAATCAGTATTACACGTCCCCTTAATGTTAAACTTTGTGGTGTGAATTAGTGACAAAAGGTAAGGAATTTTTAAAAATTAAAAATAGTCCAATAACGCAAAGACGGGGAAAGGTGGGACCTAGTTTTTTCTGAAAATCTATGATCTACCCTATTGATAAGACCAATAGTGGCCACTATTAGTATAATATTTCATAATAACCATATTGGTAGTACAAATGTAGTATCAAATGCAATAAGCATAGTTACTTTTCTTTTTTCTTTAAATAATCTTATTAGAAGAGTTTTCATTCTAAAAAATCTACTATCCAATTTAATGTTATAAAATGGTTAAAATTAATATGAATAATTTTAAATTAAATTACTTTGAGGACCTATATTAGTATTGAATTACCTACACTTGTATTCAATTCCAATTATAATAAAAAGAGTTAACATGATGTGTATTGTGTATTATGGCATATATATTATGTTGTGTATATATACATAGTATAATACACAAATAATATAAAACAGTTTACAATATAATTCATTCTTACCTATCATAATTTCCAAATTGATATCTTGAATTTTTTGGGTGGAAAGTAGGCAACTTTTGTTCTGCATCAATGTTATTTTGCTTGACATGATGTGGTGACACAGGCCTTTCTGGTTGTGCAGCACGCGTCTGTGGCCTCGGTCGCATCCATGCACCTGGTTGTGGCACTACAGGACTCACTATTTTATCCAAAGAATCCATTCGACGTAACTTCTTTGAGTCTTTCCCCTTCTGACCACTATTCTCGCTTTCACTGCACGATCTTTTCCTCGACTTTGGTGTTAATGGTTCCGGTGGAAGAGGTTCCTTGATGGCATCATCTTTGACTGCCACAATCTCTTTTACGGGTGATGTATTGTCGGTTGTGCGTCTTCGTAATCTTGCCTTTTTCCGTGGCCTACGTTGCTGCATCTCCAATCTTTTCTCATACTCATCATTATCCAATGGTTCCAATAAGTTTAGTGGATCATGAATGTTAGGTGGAATTATAACATCAATTTTGGCCTTATGCCTAGGTGGTGTGGGCAAAGGTGATGATTCTGGAGTAACAGCATTCATTGCCCTATTAATGTCCTCATCCTGCAGACTATTAAGATTTAATGGGTCAGAGATATTACCTCCCAGTAAGAATTTTGTGGGTGGTATAAAAGCATCTTTTCGTGGTCGCTTATGGGGTAAAAAAAACTTCGACATAGACGGAAAACTTTGTGCTCTTTTTCTGCCCTGTTTGAACTTTGTGCTTGGGTAATGTACACGACGTAATGTACTTCTATCTGTGTTATCTTTTGTAGGCAAATATCCTTTCTTTCCATGTCTAGATTTCTTTTTCCCTTTCTTACCACTTCCTATAACACACACGTCGCCTTCCTTCGAAGTGTTAACTTCACTAGTAACCGGTCCAGCCACGGTAACTAAGTCGGCATTATCAGCTGTTTCTTGTTCAGATACGTCACCAACCAATTCACTATCAACATTATCTCTCTCGTATTTGATGTCATTGACAACTAAGGTCTCTTCAGGACTCTCCATGATGTTTATACAAACCGAACAAATTACATGATAAAATTATCGCAAATAAATTCAAATTTACCGCCACTACGATTCTTGCAAAATGTACAAGGACATCCGTCAATTGTGATAAACAGGTTACAAATGTTGTTTGTTTTTATTCTTAAAACAGAACTTCTATTTAATATATGAATGTAACACTGATGTTAACACCTATTATAGACAAATATTCACTAAACCGTTCAATATGACGAACCATAAAATATGTACCATGCACATTTCAACAATACCACCGCAAATCACAAATGCAATTGATTTGACGCAAGGAATATAGTACTCTAAGAATTTGACGTTTATTGATGTGAAAGATTTGTACTCTGTGGATGGCTTCGGATGAATCTCTTATGAACCATAGGATAACTACTGGAAAAACTAAATCCACTATCAATGGCTTTACTTGATTTGGTTTGATTCTGCTGACTTTGGGCTACTTATACTATACTTATCCTAAATAAATAGGTAGGTACTTTTCTTTATCCTTAGAATACTATAATCTCACTTGCTCTACTCTACATAATGAATAGGTAGGTCATTAATACCACTGGACTTGACTATTAGACCCACTGTCTAGTATAAATTTATAATGACCGCACTCCCTAGTAAGAGCGCAAAACATTTATATGGATAATTGAAAATTGCTGCGTGCGTGTGTGCTTGGAAGTGTACTTATTATAAACTCATGCTAGACCTCCATGTCTCTATAGAAGTAGAGAATAGGGACGCTAATAACCTGAGGTTATTAACCTCTATTCTCCACGGAGCATTTTAAAGATGTTATAGATTTAAGTGAAATCAGCAAACGTTTCTTATTACTTTTATAATCTTTTAGCGTAAAGTTTCAAGCGAAACATTGTTTTATGAATAACTTTTTATTTAACTTATCAGGCACATTATAATTTCTATGGTCATTTTTTATTATGGCAATAATAATGAAAGCGTCATTGTAATTTTGAATTTTGAATTGAATGTGTCCGTTTTGTGGTGGTTTTGTGAGATGCTTGTTGAAGTAAATGCATAACGTTCGAGCTATATAAGTTTATTTATTTACAATTATCACAAAGTGAGTATTTTGACATTTTATACGTAACAATTTTGAATAACACGATCATTTAATCACACAATGTATGTTGACGATGTTATCCTTCATTCGAAAGAAATTTGAAGTTCATCGATTCATATCCTCGATTTCTATGTGTATGTAATTGTTTCTTCGATAAAAATGTGGGGCATGGAGGAAGCTAATGCATAAATCGGTTCATTTTTACATTTCAGAAGTCGTCGTAGAATAACAACAAATCGCAACTTTGAAACTACTGAGGTATGTAAAGGATTATATTTTTGCCAATGTAACGTCTTTTAGATTTTTATCGTTATATTGTGTGTGCGTAACTTCACTATTTACATCTACCTAAAATATATAAAACTATATACGTAAAACAACGACAAGTAACAAATATAGAAGACCCATACTAGTTGTAGGACTTGTGTCTACTTACCATTGCTTATAATAACTAATAGGCATAACTATGTAATACAATTTAGTGAAAATGTCATTTCATTGTTTGAGTGATAGAAATTTTCAAATACACATATTACATTAAATATATTATAAACAAATGAATAATGGCTGCTCCTATTTATCTAAATCATACCAAATCCTATTCACTTTGTCTTAATTATGCTTTGGGACAAGACTTGTTTTATGGGATTCATTCAACAAATTAAGTGAAACAAGTATGTTTGACTTTGCTGAGAATAGGTTTTGGCATGTTTGTGTCAAATAGTAAACACCTTATCATTACAGCATTTGTATTATGAATTCATCTGGATATTATATCGGTATACCGGAGGTATACTATTTTTACATAATCACTATGATTCCATTTGAATAAGTATTTTACGGCCTATTTACTGGTATACTTTTTCAAGTAAAAAAAAAGTTATGGTTTTGATTATATATTACAAGTCCATGTCATTACATGCTTACACTTGGATGTTTATGGTAAATACTGAATAATTTTCTAAATGTGACAGGATAGTTTGCTTCCGATATACAGATATTTACTTATATATGCTATGATGATCGACATCATTAGCCCCTTCGTATACACTGCTGATTATAGGCCACTACTAGAATAGCATAGAACTTTTGCACTCTGAAAATCTACTTATTAGTTTGAATTAGTTTAGTTACCAATTCAATTAGTAAGTAATTTTAAGTAGTTAACAAGCTCTGAAGGACTTTTAATGTGTGCAGTTGTTTTGGTGAGTGAGTAGGGGATGCCAGAGGCCATTTCTCTATCCTGTAGCATTGCTTTTGTTAGAGACAATGGTAACCACCTACCTTAAACCGAACTGTCAGGCTGGCCGTCGAGTAAACATAACAAAAATTAATATTTTATAAAGTTGTTAAGATAACTTGTACAATAGTTAGATATTTTTTTAAGTCTTATATCTATTAAATTTCCAGATGTCACGAATACCAACTAAACCTAAAGAAAACAGGCCTGGACTATTAAACACTCGCACAATTACTAGAACAATTGCAAGTGGCCTTAGTGATGCTGACAAAAAGTCTCTAATAATGAATCACACAAGGCCTGTGCGTAATTTGCCTGAATCATCTGCAAAGGTACTTAAGAGGGCAGCCACGGCACCACCTATAGCCACAGTCAATGTGAAGGTGAACAAAGTGGAAAGGAAACAGACTACTGTTGCTCCCAAAATACCACCATACGATTACAAGGCAAGATTCAATGATTTATTAGAGAAACACAAGGTCATGAAAAATGAATTCAGCGTTTTAAAGGACAAACATGTGGAAGTGGCAGATGAGAATGAAAAGGTCAAAGAGACCATCCAGAGCACGGTTACTGAAAGAAACATTCTAAAAGAGAAGTTGCTCATTTCACTTAATGATCTAAGAGAAAAAACTGCAGAGTTTGAAAGGATGAAGGTGGATTTTGAAATCCAAAAACTTCAAATAGATGATTTGCAAAACAAAACCAAAGTTTTGGCAGAAATGACTGAAGGTTTGAGGAAAAAGTCTATGGAATTGGAAATTCTACAAGAAGAGTACAACGGGTTGAGTAGACGCTATAACGCTCTGAAAGAAGAGACAGAAGCTTTGAGAGTTTTGTCGGATCATCTGAAGAAAACCTCTATAGAATATGATAAACTTCAACTCGACTACAAGGAAGCTAAAGAGACAATTGCAAAATATAAAAATGACTCTGAAAGTCTTCAGAACATTTTAGCCAACATGTATAAAGAACAGCGAGACTTGAGAAACACTGTACAGGACTTGAAAGGAAACATTCGTGTCTACTGCAGGATTCGACCTCCATTAGAATCGGAGGCAAACAAACCTCTTTTTAATTTAAACGTACTGGATGCTTGTTCTATAGAGGTTGAAAAGATTGAGCTTAACTCCTTATCTCAATCGTCCAGAAAAGGGAAAACTCAACATCCTTTCACTTTTGATGGTATATTCACCCCTCATTCTCCACAAGAGGATGTCTTTGCTGAAGTGTCGCCAATGATTCAATCTGCCCTCGATGGATATAACGTTTGTATCTTTGCCTACGGCCAAACTGGCTCTGGTAAAACTTACACCATGGAGGGAGGTTGTGGCACAGAGCAATATGGAATTATCCCTAGAGCTTTCAACATGATCTTTACGTGTATGGAAGATTTGAAAAGAATGGGATGGGAACTTACAATCAAGGCTTCGTTCTTGGAAATATATAATGAAGTCATCTATGACCTGTTAACTATGAGTAAAGATCAAGAGAGTCATGAGATAAAAATGGTTAACTCCAAAGGCACAGATGTGTATGTCTCAAACCTCAAAGAGGAGGAAGTGAAGAGTAGCCACGACTTCATCAGGTTGATGATATTTGCTCAGCGTAACAGACAGACAGCAGCAACGCTTAACAACGAACGTAGCTCGAGATCTCACTCCGTAACACAAATAAAAATATCAGCTCTCAATGAAGAACGCAAGGAAAAGTTCACTAGCAACTTGAATTTGGTTGATTTAGCAGGCTCCGAGAGTGGAAAGACCACCCAAAGGATGGATGAGACAAAACATATTAACAGATCTTTGTCAGAATTGTCCAAAGTTATTCTGTCTTTACAGACCAACCAGTCTCATATACCGTATAGGAATTCCAAATTGACCCATTTATTGATGCCAAGTTTAGGTGGTAATTCTAAAACACTCATGTTGGTAAATATAAATCAATTCGATGAATGTTTTAGTGAGACATTAAACTCATTGAGGTTTGCGACTAAAGTGAACACTTGCCGAACGGTTAAAGCTAAGAAAAATATAACTATGGTTGATACGCTATAGATAATTGCGTTTTAGTCCTGACATTTGTTTAATTTGATATCTTTCTGTTGAATTTATTGACTAAATTCATGTTAATTTTAAGGATTGACTACAGCCACAAGCTATATTATTCTTAATTATTATCTAGACGTGGTAAACTTCTGATTTAAACTTGAGTTTATATTTGAAGTATATTTTGCTTAAAATATAAACTCCAGGCTATTTACTTTATTTTTTAATAAATATTTGTTTATCACAATAATGATTTATGGTCGGCAGAGCACTTGCAGCACCTGTGGCGTTGTTTGTGTTATAGGCATGTTATAGGTGACGGTAGCCACCTACCATCGACTGGATCGTCACCTTGACATAAAAAAATATACTTGCAAAACATTGTTTCTATGCAAAATTCTAACCATGCTTATGAGTTTTTCTAACTAAATTTTATGTAATGTCAAATAATTTGGGTATCATTGTTATTGTCGATATATTATATCTACTTGTAATAGAAAGAAACCCGCCAATTATATCTAGATTTATTTAGTTTCTTAGCAATGTATTTTTTTTAAATATTAATAGTAATTGAAGAGCATTGTTTATAATAATTAATTAATTATGTGCAAGGCAAAGGTGATGGATGCCATCTTTTGGTTTTATTTTGTATCATATAGTCTACCGAAATTAGTTTTATTTTCACAAGATAAATAATGCTTTTATAGCAAATAATAGATGATAGGAGAAAAAAACTATTGATGTAAATTCTTTTTATGAATCTTTTGCAACACAAGTTGACAATATTTCTGCAATATAGATAAACGATCAGTTAACTGTTAATTGGTCTGCAGACAAATATAAAGGTTGGATGAACTTGTTAAAATTTTGCTCATACTCTTCATTTAGTTTTTTTTAGGACTTATCCTATTATACTAATACCATATGTCATTATGATAATTTCTGTAATGGCAACCATCACTTTTCTTTTTTCCCTTGTATTATTATAGGGTTATTATGTTTATAGCATTTTTAGAATACATTTCATTATTCTAATTATTTGACTTTAATTTCTGACCCCAATTACTTTAAGACCTGATATATAAAGATGTGTAACATCCAAACAGAATGTAAGAACAACAGTAGTATATTCTAAATCTTGTAAAAACAGAGGTGCATGTCATTATGTTATTATTTTTAATTTCTTCTCATTGTATAAATGTAAAATCCCTAATTGGCTGTAAGGTATAAAACATGTTTTTGTCTGTAAATTTTAATTGAGAGCTGTGGATTTTGTGATAAATAAATTAACATAAAAGAATAACATTTGAACAATATTTTTTAAAATGTTCATATCATAATATTGAAAATTTAGCTGTTGAAATCTGGTTTCCGGAGAGAAATCGTGTCCACCGACTTCAAAAATAAAGTTTTTAAAGAAAAAAACGATATACATGCGACGCTCCCAGCTGGTCAAGCCTGAAATTTCTGAAGGTTCTCTCCTACAGTCTCATTATAAGTTTGATGAGCGTGTATGTGTGTATCAGTCTTGAATCGTAACTCCCAAATGGATGAACCATTTTTGATACGGCTTTTTTTTTATTAGAAAACTGACGTTATTGAAATGGTTCTTGGCTATAGTTTATGAAGGCTGTTCAGGCGTTTGAAGATTATCAGCCCATTTCCTAGTTGACGAAGGGATTTCACTAACTTGTACAGGTTCGATTTGTACGAAATTGTTATTTTGTTAGCAAAATAGCAATATTGGCGAAATGCATGACATCGTAACCGTGACCTGATGCCGCAGCATCAAGTAGTCTGCGGGACATCCACTCATTAGCAACTTACAGCAGATAATAGCGTATTTGGACTCAATAGAAACTGGACTTGGGTGTTAGACATTTATTAAATCTTTATTGCTCATATATTTTGACAGGCGTTATTATTTTATTTTTACGGGAACAGTGCCTTATTCTGGATAAAAGATCTGTCAAAAGAATGAAATTTCATCACGATCGATTGAGTAGTTATGGAGTGATAGCGTAAAAATATAACAAACTCACTTTAGAATTTATCTTCTTATATATAAAATTGTCGTGTCAATGTTTGTAACAATACTTCCCCGAAACGGCTTGACCGATTTTTATGAAATTTTTTGTGTATATTCGGTAGGTCTGAGAATAGGTAGTAAACTATTTTTATACCCAAAAAAAAAAAACCTTTGCGGAATCAGTTATAGTAATATTATAGTTACAAGATACTGACATATTGAAACTCTTTGGGATTATTATAGGACCAAACCAAACGCTTTTTGTAATATCTCTATTACATTATATCTATTTACTTGAATGTTTATTTAGTCAGTTTTTATATAAATTTTGCGGATAGTATCTAGGTAAGTATTAACTAATATTTTATATACAAATAAATGCCTTTAATACCTCTAACAGAATAAATTTATCTACATGTTAAGTGCAGGATTAGTCAATTAAGGAAAACGACGAGCTCGTTAGTCGTGTTGTTATAGTGTTGGCTTACTTACTGACTCAAGAGTCGGTTGCCAGTGAACATGAAAAATGAAATTTTCAGAGTTGACCTATGATCTACCTAGTAGGTACAGTGCTGGCTTTCGCCTTAGTTCCCATAACACGAATGCAATTGTTGTGTCATATGTGATTATTTACCTACTCTTATCTTGTTAAGGGGGATCTTAACACGATAATTACGCATATAAGTATTTGTGTAGGTATTATTGTTAAGAATCTTAATGCACATTATTACCTACTAGCCGACGCTTAGATGGCAGGTTTTGACAAAACATTTATATCTTTTTTTTTTAATTACAATAAAAACTTATAGGTGCGACAGTCTTGATTATATATTTTTTTTTTTTCGATAGTAAATTGAACTATTTCACATCTCTATTGTACTGTGTCAAAATGGCTATCATAGCGTGCCGCTGGGTATAGTTCCTTGCAAATGAAATAAAACCATCGAATCAAAATCATATTAATATCAATTTATTATAATAAAAATAATATGAGACTAGATCAAAATTTGTTGAACAATCATTGCAAATTCTCTTTCTCCGAGCGTTGAGCGAAGCGTGGCGCTGAGAGAGTGCTCCTCGCGAGCCAATGAGCGGCACAAACGCCGCGGGACGAGTCTTCCGAATTAGCAGGCGAACCTTTCAGCGCGACACGTCTGGCTCACTCGCTGCCTCATCCTCGCCTCGGGGCCGCAACCTCGCCGACTCTATCGTCTCTATCAGCCGGTCCAACCCGTAGAGAAAGCCCTCCTCGTGATTCCCTTGTTTCCAGTCAGTGCGATGGTTCACTTCCGCCCCGTCTGGCACGCGTCTAGTCTTCGCGAAATCTATCAACCACGCTCCGACGCGTTCGTTATCATAAATTATAAATATACTACTCCCGACTATTTCGTGAGTCTTAAAAAAGTCCGACTTCTCAAAGAGATTTCTAATTTCCTTCAGACGAGTTACGATTCCTCGACGGGCGCGTTCGTCGGTTCCTAGAAACCTTGCGACCGTGGCGGCTAGGTGTTGTGGCTCTCGTACGTTTTGTAGATCTGTAAGCGGCGGTTGACCTGGAAGCTTCACCGCTTCTATACGAAACCCTTGCTCAGCGGACGACGAGCGTTGTTCGCGGAATTGCATGTAGCGCAGTTTGGTCACAGCGCGAGCTGCGTGTTCAGCCTCTGTGGGAGCTTTAGGGTCGAGTCGCACCATTTTCTCATAAAGGTCTGTGCGGGCTCGGGCATTGCTAACTTCGTCTTCGAGGAACGTCCGAGTGCCCATTTTTATATCCATTACGTGTGGATCGTGGAATCCGTGCAGCAGATCTTGTAGTTCTATGAAACTCTCTCCGTCGTACTCCAACTCGCGGTAGTAACGTGGTATAGCGCTGCGCATATGAGGGCAAGAACCTAACGCTTCATATGCGTCACGCTCGGGGTTGTGGCCGGGGTGGTCTCCCGCGGCGCGACGTTTCCACACTGTTCCTGGGCCGGCTGGAGCCAGAGATCCAGGGTGGCCGGCTAATTGGAACCATTCTGAAGAACGCGATTTTAGCAGAGCATCCGAAGCAGGCGCGGAGAGCTCGAGTGCATTCTGTAATAATTAAAACATTGTTAGATTTAATTGCATTTTTGTCCCTTTTGACTTGGACTTAGAAAATTTGGAAATACAATAAATTTTTATAGAATTTTCACCACCAAAAGAATACAATATAATACAAACTTGAAATTAAATTGACTATCTGAGTTTAGGATTTATTCATATTTATAATTATTTTAAAATAATTATAGTTATTTTATATAGTTTTACTATTTTTCGAATACAATATGTAAATTTTAACTATATAAAATAATCGCATTCAATTATTTATTAGCAACTAAAAAGAAAATAGTACAAATTTTAAGAAATAAAATAAAATAAAATAACGTTATCAAGGAAATGAAATTCAAAAAGACACACAGCCAGTACTTACAATAGCTAAGAACTTGAGGAGATCCGAGGGCTGTGCAGGTTGAGGATTGGCGGGCGTGGGTGCTGCTTCCACTGGCGAGGCGTTGCGTCGCCACCTTTTGAAAAGCGCACCTTCTTCCTTACCGCGCCAACGATCCTCGTCCTTACCAGGCACGGCCACCTGAGAACAACGAAAAATGCACTGTTAACACCTTTCCGCTCACCACATATATTGAACACTTTCAATATCACGATTGCAAATTTATAAAATAAATATTTTGTTCACTGTTCACAATGCGGAAAGACGTACCGATATGATTTTGTTAGCGGCGTACAGTAGTCCGCCAGGGCCGAGACGGCTCAATATGGATTGACGGGAAACACTGTTCATCTTGCTAGTGACAGTCATGGTGTAGGACTGCGTGCGACCAAGGCGCGAATACAACTGAGTATTGAATACTGATAAAACTTGATAGTGAACGTTGACGAGCGAATGCTAGCCAGCGAGTGGTGTCGGTGGGAGGGCCGGCTCGCGTTATATAGAGACCTCGTCTGTGGTGACGTAGGCGACGGCATTTGGTGCCCCGCACCACACCCGCCGCCCACCGTGCTAGTCCTATACTAAGTTTTCCTGGCGCCTCCGCGTGTTTTTCACCAAATGCATTGTTGGTTTAGCGTGAGCCAGTTGTTTGTTAGTCTCGTTTCTGATACGACAAATGTGAGATTCGCACTGAATTTTTTTCAAACTTAATTTTTAATTTACAGACTGAAAGTTATTTTTATTATATTATGTTGATATTATTTTAAATTAATTTAATTAATTAATGTAGTAAAAATTACATATAAGTACCTACATAAACACAGTGACAAAATTATGTGTTAATTACAAAGTAAATTACATTCTTTAAATACTTATTAAACATGCACATAGTGAGAATAACTTTTGAATATTACGTAATAATACAAGCATTAATATATATTATAATATAGTAATATTATTATTCTTATAGTTTTTGTCTAAAATAGCTCTTTAATTGTTTGATAGAACTACGGGATTACTTCAAAAGTTTCTTCTGAAATATTATTTAAAAATTGAAAAATGAAGCAACTTCCTCCTGATTAGACGCGAATTGACCAATATCTGTTTTTTTACTCACCAGTGAATGAGACTGAAATTAAGTAGAACCAGTGAACGAAAAAACCTATGCAGAACTAGCTGTGCCCTAGTTATGCATTTTAAAAATAATAATATTAACAACGCGTACCTAATAAAAGTAACCTGCCTAACAAAAGTGTGATAAGATCAAAAGCACGTCTTCCAAATAAAAATAATAATAATAGGTTTTTAAAGCAATTCTCAATTCTTAACAGTCACATTGGTACAAAAGAATAATTTAACTGACCACTAGCTTTAAAGTGGCTTCACCCGCGTAAAAAATTGAAAGTTACATTTGCTTCCGTTTTTATTAACAGACTACCTATAACGAATAAAATAAACAAATAAAATAAAATAAATGTTGAAACGGTATAAAGTTTTATGAAATAGTAGCGACACGCTCCCGGCTTCGCACAGAAAAAACTTAATTAAGTTTTATAATTATAAGAATTTCGTGAAAAAATATCTAACTGGTGGTGAAAACCACATCAACTTACAAGCGACTTCAAATTATACTAAGTATATAAAGACTATAGCTTTATACACCTGAGAAAATATATGAATATAAGAATTTTTTATATTTTTGAGACGATCCCTCGCGAACCTAGCATTTTTTTCAGGATAAAAGTATTCTATATGTTAATTCAGGTAATAAACTATCTGTGTGTCAAATTTCATCCAAATCCGTTTAACCGTTTTTGTGTGAAAGAGTAGGTACGAGTAACAAACATCACATACATCCTCACAAACTTTCACATTTATAATATTAGTAGGATATGGATATGAGTGAGTAAGGGATGCCAGAGCCCATTACCCCATCCCTTCCCTATACCTTATCTTTAATCCTTCTATGGTCGGCAGCACACTAGCAGCACCTATGGCGTTGCTTGTGTTATAGGCGACGGTAGCCATCTACCATCAAGTGGACCGTCAGCCTGTCTGTTGAACTTAACATTTTTTTTTTTTTTCAGACAATTACCACCTACCTACGTATATTTAGACATGTGTTACTTCATTTCAGTTCTATTTATAAATTACTATTATAATTTGGTGACACATTAAAACAATAGTAACAAAGAAAATTATAGCCGTGGCCCGTGTCCAAAGTATAATACTTAATTTAAAAAGAGTTTAAATGGATCGGAACGTCTGTTATCACAAATTGCATACGTTTATGAAAATACCATCATAAAGTTACTTGATAATAAAATTAATTTCCCAATTTTACCGCATTCGACGTTCTTTCATAACCAATCTAACATTACAGCATAAGTATATATACCTACATTACATAGGTATTTGAATAGGGGTGGGTGAATAGGGTACCAGAGCCTGGCTCCATATAGTCTCTTATATGGGGCCTATATGGGATCCTGTCGTATTTACTTTCTACACATATTTTTATGTAAAAGTTGCCAGACAAGTTTATGGTCCACTTGGCACCGATGTCTATTAACTCAAGCAACGCCATAAAGGTGGCAAGTGATGGAATAAGGGATAAGGAGGGTATAATAAAATGGGCTCCTGCATCCCTTGCTAGCCCACTGAAAGGAGTAACGTACAGTGGAAGACAGGTTGCCCAGTTTACGACTGCGGAAAATCATCGATTTCGCCTATTGCCTATTTAAGCTTGCATTTGCAGGTTTATAAGCTAGGTAGGTACTTATGTCCAAAAAAATCTCAGACCGTCTGCTTGTTAGTCACACTTTAACATAAAATTAAAACAATTACTCGATATAGTGATCTATATGACCATTTATAATAACATTATGTTTATGAACGAACTTATGTATTTATCTGCAAACGATAACTTTGAAAAAATTCATGGTATCCAACCATCTTGTCGGTAAACAGGGTCGTTGGTAATAAACCCAACATCAAAGTGACTAACGAAGCTTCTAGTCACAATCGTAAAAAGAGGAATTTGAGAAAGTACGTCTGTCTGTTGTATAGGTAATTAAAAGTGGTTCATCGTTGTAATATGAATGTAGGTCAATTGAAATTAATGTAGGTAAGCCATAAACTGTATGAAGATACGCAGTAAAAAACTAATAAATACCTAATTAGGTATGTAGGTTAAGTCAGTGGTAAGTTATACTGAAAATTAAATTTGTATTACTAATACGTATCCATCGGAGTACTCAAATAATTGTAAATATAAAATTAATTATTTAGATAACTTAAAAAAGAGTCTGTAATTTGAATTAATAAATATTATCATTATTTAAATAGCTTATGATAAATCCTTGTGCGGAATTATGCAGCGCGCCTACGTAAATATTGCTTGTAACTATTCTTAGGATACTGAAGACAGCTGCCATCAATTCACCGTTAGCTTGCCTGACTTCATCCCTTATTACGTAATAAGTATATAAAAAGTAGCGTAATGTTCAGACTAAGTATGTACCTTCTCGTATTAGTTGAGACATATATCTAACAGGCATTATCTCAAAGATAACTTATGATTTTAATGGTTAATATTCGCAATAATTTTAATAGTAGTGGCTTTATATTCCTTGTGAAAAAATACAAGTTTGATTCTTACTTATGTGACAATTCCTCTTCGGAAAAAAAAAACGATCAACCATCCACACAATACATTTAGATTGTTGAAAAGGCACTTTCCTGAAGTGCCTTATTGGTAGAACATTTGACAACAAAACCGTATCAATTAGCGAAATAATTAATGCATCGCTAAATTTAGTATTACCAAACCCTCATACCAATGTATGCCTAATCTCGCAGCTATTTGGAGGTGTGCACAAATAATATTTACTTAATTAACTACTGTAGCTTATCAAATGCTAAAACAGATCCAAAGAAATTAATCCTCACAGTGATAAGAATTAAAGCAAACATTAACGTGGGGCAAAAATAGTATTAATTTAAATAGGTTTTTTACTTAAGGTTATTTCCCTTCTTAGCTAATTCATTTTGGTCCAAGTTTTTGAAAAAATATATCCAAACCTTTTCTTGTAATATGACGGAAATACTAAGCAGATTTTATGTAGGTATACAAAATATTGTTTTATGATAATTAAACAATAATTTGAGTTATTTTAGGACAACAATTGCAAACTGATGTAAGTATTTTATTTTTATTATTTTAAGTATGTTTATAATTTAATAATAAAGTTACAAGCAAATCAAGGAGGAGGATAAGACCTTTGTTGGTGATACAGAAACGGGCTTGGCATAATTAAAGACCATTTTACATAGTCCAGAGAGGGGTGGTTTTCCCTAGGCGAATGGAAGATTTTTTTATAGGTATATCCAGGATTTCAGCTCATTTTATGAAAGTAAAACATTCATAAACAGTCATAAGTGGAAATGTACACTGTAGAGAGCAATGTGTCTTGCTTCTGTCACAACAAATACTATATATTCTGACATTATACTGAAAAAACATGTTGTCCTGATAAAAACTTCAAGTATGTTAAGTAATTGTATTCAAATAGAAAAGAATCGGCAGCACAGTTACAACCCCTCTTGTGTTGAACGTGTTTCTATGCAAGCGGCGTTGACTACCATCAAGTGGACCATCGGTCTGTCTGATGTACTTTCTCATTAAAAAAAACGTAACTCAGCCTTTAAGGAATGAAAACAAATCAAAATTAATAAAAAATAATAATATAGAAATAATATACTTAATAAAATATTGCAAGAAAATATTGTTACGCAGAAATTTATCTCCTACTCGGCATGATGTTGAGGGTTTGGCATAATTCCATAAGCAGCAAAGGGTGTAATTTAATACAAAGAAAGGGTATTCAATTAGGTAAGCGTGGTCTACCTTCGGCCGCATCTGCACCTTACATCAAGTGCACCTACATCATACGCTGCCTTGACTCAATTAATAACAAAAAAAAAAGAAAGGTAAATTAAGTATTAAATAATTAAAGGATAGGTCATAAAGAGATGGAAATAAAGAAGACAGAATTTTGCCACAGCAATGTGAGAAAAATGCGGATCGATGCACACATAGACTGATTATTGTGTGAATTACGTGCAGCAGGCCTATTCTCTATCTGTGGTTTTTAAAACTCATCGACTCCAATGTCGACATTAAATTGGAAATAATACTTTGTCAAAAGTAAAAACCACACAATAACATGCCAATAACTTCATCGCCATATAAAACGTCATAGAAATTGAGACAGGTGCTCAGTGAATACAAAAGTAGACAATTGTCGAGTCTATAACCGCATCGAGTCGATAACCAATATTTTATTTTTTGAAATTTAATTTTAAATAAACAAAACCACAGATAGAGAATAGGAGCCCAGGTGTGTGGTTATCTGACTTAGTTTGAGTGCCACACTGACGTATACTAAGTCTTTTTATGCCTTAACTACGTAGGTTTAAAATTTAAACCGTTTTTAAATTTCCATTTTAATTAATTTTTATTTTTTAGTACTGATCACTACAAAACGTTCCACAATCCTTGCATCCTTGCGTCTCGGATTTATAAACTAAACAGCTCATCTGGCGGCTTCAACCACCGTCATATAGAAGACTACCGTTAATAAAGTATGTGTTGGTTTGTATTTTTGAGATTGAGTAAGGGAATCCAGAGCCAATTTACCTAATGCCAATTTTTCCCTTAACATTAATTATTCTATCAATGTCCGCACTTGAACCTACTCTAGCGTTGGTTGAAGCATAGACCTACAACCAAAGTGTCAGCCTACCTTTACATATATGTATATTTAAAATTTAAAACTGCAATAATAATAATAAATAATTTAAAGTTGTAAACTTTGACGCCAAAGTTTATAATAACGATCACGATTTATTACAAGGTGTTTAAATGCCATTGTGTTGCCAACATGAATTTACTTTACCCCGTCTATGTGCGTAGGTCAGGTCACGGTCAGTGGTCAGGGTACAAAGCTAGCCGTGTTGCCAGAGGTTGCATTTTACTAATGTAGCGCATTATGCGAAAACGGCGCGTGGCTTTAATGCATGTCTCGAGGCCGCGGGGTGCATAGATCACAAACAGTGCACTTTATGCATACAGATTTATGTCACCCGGTCAATGAATTAAGCAAGTGATACCGAGAAATGACATTTTTGGAATTCAAATTTGACGAAAATAACATTATTGCACCTTTTAACACAGCTAATCGAATCATGATCGGGCCTGCATCATGATTCTTCATTATTGTCTTTAAGTAATTCGTGTATAGATTAAGAATGAAGATCTGTACCTTTACCATGAGTTTACAATGACCGCAATCGCTAGCGAGACCATAAAATATTTATATGGAAAATGGTCAATTTGACATTGACAGTTTTTCATATAAATTTTTTACACTCTCGCTAGCGAGTGCGGTCATTGTAAACTCATGGTAAAGGTACAGCTGTGCGGTGAACTACTCCTTCTCACATTATCGAAAATAACATTATCACGATTCGAATCCTGATCGGGACTACATCTCGAGTGTTCATATTTCTGCGATTTACGCCACCACTGTCATAATAGAACCAATGCCGGATTTAGAGATCTGGAGGCCTCGGGGCAACAAAGGAGTGGAGGCCCCCTGTCCCCAAATTATTTTCCAAATAAAATAGACAATTTTTTTTAGTCGAGTTTTCCAATACATAATTTATTGTGAAACCAAGTATAGATTCTTTTATTATTTAACAAACATATAAATATTTTACTGATTGCCTGGTTGGAGTGAATAAATATAGATCGATGATTTCTTTAATATTTAATATAATCATGTTTGTACAAAGTAATGTAAGTAAAGGTAAAACGCGAAAAAAAATAACAAAGGCAAAGTTGTTTACTAGTATTTACTAATCTGAATTCATTTTTTTTTTCCGAAGTATCTTTTGTGGAGGCCCCAGGGATGTAGCTGCTAAAAGAGGAAATCGTAGATATTGTATTTTTGTTAAACACAAGATATTTTTTATTTATAAATAAACTATGAAAAGAATTTTCCTTTTTGTTACATGTCTCATTAAAATAAATATTACTCGGATAAAAAGGAATACGTATGTAGTGTTACAGAACTCGTGCCTTATATTAAAATTATAATAGATATTATACAGTTAAGACTTTATAAATATATTTTTAGCACAAGAAAACGTTTCATGTTCAAATTTCATTATTAAATAGGCACCGAAACCGAAGATAGGATTGTTCACGTTTTGGACCTACATTATTAGAAACATTTACATAGAATTCGAAGTAACAGGGAGTGATTTCTTTTTCACTTTTTCTCCAAATATTTCTTTAAAATATTTGGAGAAAAAGTGAAAAAGAAATTTCGTTTTACTTTCGGTAAAAAATCTGTCCGAAACCAAACGAATTTTCTCTTAAATGCAACAGAGATTTGAAAATAATAGTATATTTTAAAAATGTACTTAAATGCAATAGTGGATTTAAGTTTAATTTTTTTGACAGTGCAACTTAATAAAAGGATGAAAATACTTGTGAATTAGTTCTGTGACATAAATAAGTTAAAGTCAATCGATACCGAATCTTCATTTTAGGGTAGTAGTAAGTTTTAGCATGCATATACTAACATTTCTTTTTAAGCACCCGATGACTTTTATAATAAGAAAAAAATATTTCACACGTGTCTGAAATTGTCAAAGCAAAGAGTTTACCTTATTTGCAATGTTATCTACAACATATACCTAAAGCAAAAGGAATAATATCGATCCACGTGTCAAATGCATCGCACTAACAAAGGATTTAAGGGAACAAAAGAGAAGTAGTGCATTGTTGTTTGTGGTGACACTGTCTTGTATTTTTCCAGTGTTTGCAATACCGGTATATGCGTCGTGTTTTAGCGGCAGTCGTATATGTCCAAATCAAATATGGTTAGCAGCAGCTAATAGATTACGCTCGGTTTGTTTTTACCATATAATAGGCTTGAACAGTAGGTACAATCTACAATCATTGTGGTTTCAAAGCAACAAAATTCTATGAAAGCTAGTTCTCTAAACTGCATACTGCCGCAGCTTACAGCACGATATTATTGAAAGGCTATTATCAAGCGATAATAGCGACAAGTATCCTTATACCGTAAGCCGTCCACTGTTAGCCATAGGTTTCCCGTATAATAATAATTCTAAAAAGATTGATCAAATGCAGCGTGGATCCAGTGTAGACCCGCGGCCCATTTTAGATAGTCAGTCCATCTTGTGGACCTCCACACGAGAACCTTCCGGCTCCAGCGGCCGTCGGCTCTCCGTACTATATGTCCTGCCCACTCCCACTGCCACTTCAAATTACTAATCAGCCGGGTTAATATGAGTTATGTCGGTAAATTTCATTTGACTACGGTTCTCCTCATTTCTAATTCGATCTCGCAGAGTAACCCCGAGCATAGCCCTCTCCATAGCTCGTTAATCGCCTTAAGCTTAGTAAATTGCACTCGTAAAAAGCCGAAACTGGACATTAGGTAATTAATTTGGTATTATTTGATTTTAGAATTATACGTGTAATAATATTATAAAATTGAAAATGTGTTTGTTAATTCATATAGGTAGTTAGGTATTGAAACGTATCGACACAGAATAATTGATTCGTAAAGTTTGGAGTTTAGAGGCCGTCGCGTTGCAATGCAATGCGAAAGAAAGTCCGTATGTTGTTACTTTCTGTTGATTTTATACAGAAGTTGGTTAAAATTATATGAGAAAAGTAAACGCGGGTAGAGAATGCAGCTTGGAAACTTACTAAAAATGTTAACACTTCACAATTAGTGATTTTTCCGATCCTAAATTAGTCAAAATATAAATTAAAAAAATATTTCATCAAAAATAAAGATCTATAAAAAGATCTATGGGCGATCCGTCAATTTTAAATAGGTTCGGAGCATTTATTTTTCTCAAAGAGAACACCTACTGTTTCATGTACCTATGTGTTATAACGATTTGCTCCCATATTTTATGTCACATATTTACTTATAACTGAAAATCGTGAGTGTATGTGGAATTTTTCGAAAATTTGAAATTTCTTACAAAAAATTGGTCGCGGGAAACCATGGCGTCTGTAAAGATTAGCAATCTACAAAGAAAATTTAGAGTAGCTGATATTCTCATTGGGCTACTTTTTAACCGAATTAAACACATTGGAATCCATATTTCAAAGTGAAATTTTCCTATAAAAGTTTAATTCTTTTTTTGTTATATAAAAGTTAAGTTTTTTTGTTATGTGAGAACTGAATAAAAATCCGTTCAGTAGTTTCGGTGAATAGCCCGACAGAGAAACAACATTACGATTCGTATTTTTATATTCTGTTATTTTATCTCTCCCTCTCAATTTCTGATAATTGTATTCTATGCATATGCATAGATTCTACAATCCTAATAATACTATTAATGCGAAAGTTTGTATGTTTGTATTTTTGTTCGTCAATAACGCAAAAACGTCTCAACGGTTTTGGATGAAATTTGGCACACAGATAGTTTATTACCCGAATTAAAATATAACTTTTTATCCTGGAAAAATGTTAGGTTACCGAGTGATCGTCTAAAAAAATATAAAAAAATCGGTGCCAACTTGTCCTCACAGAGATGAAGATGTCAGACGTTATAACTCATATATTTTCATTTTTCCACGCGTACGAAGTTGCGGGCACCAGCTAGTTTAATTATATGTACGTATAGGTATGACAAAACTGTTAAAGAACATCGGAGACATCGGGACTGGTGATGAACAGAGGAGACATCGCTAAACAAAGTGTGCAAAACGAATTCTGCTTCCAATGTTGATATAAAACCATGACATGAATAATGAAATAAGTATTTGTTACTTGTTTGTCTCTTTATATAAGTGGGTACGTAAGCGTTATATTTTTGTTTTGTTTGCATTTGTATGGCATTATAAAACTATTCTAGTCGAGTCCTGTATTGAACGTAAGTCACATTTCGAACCGCTCATACGAGTACATTTCACTATTTAGTTTCATTTTATCAGTTAATTAGCGATCCGCCCCCGGCTATGCTTGTATTTTCTGCAAATTTATCACAATTCTTACTAGTTGCTCTTTGTATTAGTGAAAACCGTATCAAAATCCCTTAGGCTGTTTAGAAGTTAGCGGATTAACAGACAAAAGTAAATAGACAGACTTTATTTTATAATATGTCTACATATAAATATTAAACAAAATAATAATAGTTATTGATGTTTTATCGACATAACCCGACGGATTAGTAAGTTGATCTGGCAGTGGGCAGGACACATAGTATTGAGAGTCGACGGCCGCTAGGGCCTAAAGGATCTCGGGTGAAGGCCACGGACCGACAAGAGCAGCGTAGGTGTTCATTCACGTTGACTCGATGGTGCGGTGGCGGGCGCGGTCACGAAATATCACACATAGCATAATATGCAAGTGTTCACGTACACTACGCAGATGCGGCGAAAGTAGCGGCGGAGCGCGAGATTCACTCGCGGCGTCAAGTAAGTTCAACCAGTTTGAACTTATCGCTAGAAATGATGGCTCGTTTTCATTATGTCGTTCAATACAGAGGAGTTTATCAGTGAATCATTAAAAATAAAAGATCGTCATCCATCTTTTCAACCTCTCACAACACGTCACACTCGCGCAAACGCCTCGAGGTCAATGTGAACACGAGATCGCCACATCCACCGCGACCGCACCCGCCACCGCGCCCGCGCGTTCTACGTGAACAAGCACTAGGACGTCCACCCACAAGGTAGAAAGACGACCTGAGGGGTGCACGATGAACCCAGGCTGGTTCTGACCTGTCCTTTTGGGAAATATGTCCAGCAGTGGACGTCCTACGACTGAGATGATGATGATGACTGATGTTTTAAATAAAGAAGTTGGTATCAGCATACGAGTACAAGCAGACATGGGATTCTAAGCAAATAAAGTATAGAAGCAGAACTGTTGTTTGATATATATTGGAATCTTATCTACGAGTAAGTTAGTATGTGTCTATAAGATAAATTAATTATTATTTGTAAATTACTAGATATGATATTATTTGTAATAAATATTACAAATAATATGCGCTTAGCAACACATTTACGAGTAGTGATTCAAAATGATAAAAATGTTGATGTTGATGCTAAATGTATAGATTTTCTAAACACTAATAATAAATGGGCGTTATAAGGTGCCATAAAAATTTTGAATTTATCCGATTTTTATCAATTAAAAATGTTTTTTCTTACACCATACATTCGTCAACCTATGTACGACATACAAGGCCTTTTTTTTACTTTGGGAAATTTATAAAATACCGAAAAATATAATATTTTATAATACAATATTAAAAAATATACATAATTATTGTAATTCCCGTAATTCACATTTCACGCATGTTATTTTTTCTTAAATAACATGCGTGAATATTTGATTTGATCCATTTATTATAATTGTTTTTCATACTATAAATTTTCATATAGTATGAAAAATACTATAAATGTTAATTATCTGGCACAGATAGCGAATCAATTTATTCGTTTCCACAAAACAGTTGATATAACGTCATCGGGTGTCGATGAATAATAGATTTACATTATTGTAACAATATGCATTATTTGACGGCGATGTGTGTCGAAATTAGCTCTGTGACGCAGGCGCAGGATGTGTGTGTGTCATACACGCAGGCGGTTTCTGTTTACTCAGCTGACCGATGCCTGCCTGTGTTCCACTCAAAACCGAAATTTCAAACAACCATGTGACTCATCATATGTATAAAAGCATTTTCTTAAAAACAGGTTATAAAAAGGTTGGAGAAACACTTTTACACAGTTTGTTTTATAGTAACATTATTTTTTTTAATTAACACCCGAGACATATACATTAAAAGGTAGAACAAATAAAAATAAAAGGTAGTTAGGTGAATAAAACGTTTTATATTATAATGAATATAATAAAAATGACATTTCTCAAAATGAAATTAATTTCATATCTAGTATAATTAATTTTTAAAGTTTGTAGAATTTGTGACAATTTTCGCGGGTTGAATTCTTGTAATTACTGACTAAAAGCCAAAAATGTTTTTCGATGAAAACATGCTAGTTCCAGTATGTTAATATATAATGGTTTTTCTAAAAAATTTGAAAAACCATTATATATTAACATATACATAATTACTGGCGTATGTTTTATTATTTTTGCGAGTTCAATAAGTGCCTCTGTCTTCGGTTATTCGCATTATAGTAAGTTGACACAACAAATTCTCTCAAACACCTATTATTTAGTTCCCACGCTCGTACATCGCCTCCTTATTTCCTTATCCTTTTTCATGTTAATTAAATTGAAATTTCATCCATTTTCAATGTTCATCTTTTAATTTATTTTATTTGATGTCTAAAAGCATGATAACTATTATTTTATATAAAACAGTTATAATGTTATCTCTTATGTTCCCTTTGCAAGTTTGCACCTATTATGTCGGAACCAATAGCCCGCTAAATATAGTTATCATTTTTACAAATATATGTAATGTATGTATGTATACTTTTTTACAATGTAGAGTGGATTAAGAGTAGGTAAGTAAACGAAAAAAATAAAAGTGTTTGCGTTCTTAGAGTCTTGTAATAAATATTTGTATTGTGTTGTATCAATGTATGCTGAGCCAACATTCCTGCACGATCCACTTCCTGGCTATCGGTTCATGTTCATTGTAAACTTTTTCTTCACCGTTACTTTTTATAAACGATTTTATATTACCTATAATACCTATACCATAATTTTACACTAGTAAAAAATCAGTTGGAATGTTTTGTGATAGTAGGAACGAATTGGGCTATTTATCGAATTCTTCTAAATGGGGTGTGGCTGCTACATCGTGGACACGGCCGTGTGTTTTACGTTATTTTGTTATTATCGCTATTCTGAATTGCCTCCCACTATCGAAGCAAACTTATAGACGTCAAAAATTTAAGACAAGCATTAAGAAATCACTCTCGAAGGATAATCGTCATTAAAACCATGCGTGATTTTAAGAGGTAAACTTGTTTCGGGGTCAGACGTTAATAATATTAGCAAGCGGAAACTTGCATTGGCGAATACAAAGCAACCAAACTCTGGACGGAACCTATACAAGTACCTACAATACCTCTTGAGGATGAATGCGTTGCGGCTCGACGCGGCCTACAAACTTTGGTCAAGGCAGTTCAAACACAATACTAAGACAACATAACTAGGGTTTCCTTCTTAAGTACAAACCTGTGTTAACTTTGAAAGTGTCGGGTGTGTTGCAACTATCTGACTAAAGTATACGAGTTACTTCATCACGCTACGGTGAACAATCTTCGAGTATCCTCGATAGATGAAATCCTTAATAACGAAATACGTGAGAGAAAGCCATAGAGGTACAGTCACATCAATTGAAATTGCAGGCTGTTACTATCAGTATTCTTGGCTATTGATAGAAATAGTAAAAAATCTATATCTATACTAGCTGAACCCGGCCACGCTTTGCTATGGCTCAGTCAGCAACGTTCCACGGTTGCCGTAACAACGGTCAATGTAAATAAGGGAAAATCGGTTTCCATTGGAATTTTGGGGTATATAAGATATAAGATTGGAAGTATATAAGATTTATTTATCCTCTGTTTAAATGCAATGTTGTGTAAAAATTTCAAGTCAATCCGTTAGTTTTCGAGTTTTCGAAGCATACACAAACATAACATTTTTATAAACAATAGATATAAATGTACATTTTAATTTTGGGTTGTCAATAGCTACCACCTATAAAGGATTTTTTTTTCTAAAATATTGGAATTTATGACGTATGTTTTATTATTTTCGCTAGTTCAATAAGTCTTGCCTCGCATTCTGTCTTCGGTTATTCGTATTATAGTAAGTTGAGACAAAAAAATCTCCCAAATGCCTCTTACTGACTTCACTCGCTCGAACAGCGTGTCCTTAACTTTATAACTTTATCGCATATGAGCTCACACGTAACATATATATTTAGTACTTTAAGCTCATACTAAATATGGGCAAAAACACGTGAGCTGTATTAAATATAAACACACAACGAAGACAGAATTTATGACTGCATAAATATGATGAAAACTTGTATCAAAAATTATATTTTTTACGTAATTTTATATTACGTAACACCATAAGAATGATTTGGAGTATCTAACAATGTGCAAGCGTCCCTATACCTAACTCATCTTATAACGTAGACTCTTTTATGTATAATTCCAGTCTGATTAGGGTAAATTTCTACAAAAGTACAATGGTGTTGGACTTAATATTTTTCGCTTTTTCGTTTATCGCGCTTTCCATTAGTGAAGTCCGTATCAAAATCCTTTGGGTGTTTAAGAAGAAGTTAGCGGAGGCGAAAGAGACGGCGAATAACAGCGAATTTATTTTGTAATATTTATATATTAAATATAAATTATATTATTTGTAATTAGGTATGTTATGTTAGAATTCAGTCAGACACACCCCAGTAGTTAGGTACTTAACAAAATGTTTGCCAAATTTTATTTGTAAGTCGTTTCAAATGAAGACATTAAAATTCGAAATACGTCGCGGAAGGGGGAAGTCATCTTCTGCGTCCTGTTGACCGCTGACAAATTTAAAGTCAAACTATGCAATTGTTTATAAGTTAAAAAAAAAAAAGTGTCAGACTGTGATTTCGAAATTATAGTTTTAATTTCGTCTCATATTGCTGTTTACATATTACGAAAACCAAAAAATGCGTTTTTAATCCTTTATTTTTTTGTTGAGTTTTCGAAATAGCTGTACCAAGTAGTGGAAGGGCACATTGCGTTTCGCAGTCATTTGGGCAGCCCGTCTGGCGGCAGTAACCACCCACTCACAGAAGATCAACGTGAAATAACGGCATGTGTGCTGTTATGTTTCGGTGAGTGAGTAAGAGATGCCAGAGCCATTTTCCCTATCTCTTCCTTATCCCATATAACTATGGTCGGCAGCGCACTTGCAGCAACTGTGGCGTTGCTTGTGTTATAGGCAACGATAGCCTTCTAGTGGACCGTCAGCCTGTCTGTCGACCTTAACTTTAAAAAAAACAACATTTTTAAAGAACTCTAATTGGTAGTTACATAAGAACTTGTACTGATCTTTATACCTTTAATATTTTGAACTTAATTAACTAAAAAAAATCGCAAATTAAAAAACATTAACGGTACCTACCTATTTATGAACAGTTTATTTAAAGCCAAGTACACGCTTGGATTCGTGAACAAAATGAAAGAGACAGATGTTACCTCGCTATTGTTTTATAACATAACACTTTCCTCGAGTAGCGATGATGAAATGGAGCGCATCTTTGCAAGGCTACGAACTGCGTCACATTTCACATTATACAGAAATCGTTTCGACACTGTCATGTTAAGTTTATTGACTCGGCGATCCATTAATATTTATCCGAATTTTTTGTAGAAGCTTTAAATACGAAAGTTATGTCATGGAGATACAATTTAGGAAAATCGTTAAATCCTCTGTTCCCTTCTGCAAAAGTAATACATACACACAAATCGCTTTTTATTTTATTTTAATTTGAATGTTTAAATTTTGGAGCAATACTTGCTAATGCTTAGTGCAAAGGTCACCGAATAGTCTGTAATCTTCAATGAATAAATAAATAAAAGTACAGGATAATTATGAAATATGCAAAATAAAAAGTTAATTTTTTTATAATAAATTAAACAAAGAAATATATCAAAAATCTTAATATGGCATTCTTAAATACAACAAAAAAGAACGCATAACTTATGTCAGTGACTATTTTTTAATATTAACATAACTTAGACAAACAGATGATGTTGTCCTAGTGTCCGGTTTAGCTAAACTTTGATAGACTTCAAAGTTTAGCAATTAAGTGTTATATACGCCTGACGATGAATTTACTGCCGGCCCGTCGCGGTTGCCGAAGTTTTATCGTGGCTGTTGGTGATGTAAGAGAATGGAATATAATAATACAAGCTGATGGCCACAACTTCATCCGAGTTCAAAAATGAGAAATTATATAAATATTATAACGTCTGACATCTTTATCGTGGCGTTTGCCACGATAAGAGCAATCAATTTGTCATAAACATAGTTGTCATGATGTCGTGTGCAACAGTGAAAGGTAAGTTTATTTATTTTCAAGTATTTATTTCAGGCATAAAAAAAAAACAAAGATTACAGACACAATACAAGTATGAGGATCGATTGCAACAGTCCTCAGCATTTTATGTACAATGAAATACAAATTAAATGACGTTGCTATGACATCATTAGTCATTAATTCATAAAAATCATTACTATATCATTGATCCATTAACATCGTTATATCATTAATAACATTGTAACCATATTAATATCACTATAACATCAATAATATATGTTGAAACCTATAAATTTGCAAATATAAGATTCATGGCGCCGGTTTTTAAATATTTAACACTATTAATATTTTAACAGGTTTTAAAATCTGTGCAAGTACCTATGACACTTGTCATAAGTTTTAAAATAATGTTATAAGCATCGATGTTTTATAAGACTCGTTATTTCTGAAAGTAGATGTAAGTGTGTACTTACATTAAAGATTACTATATTGATTACTAGGAGTTGCATGCGACTTCGTCCGCGTAACTTTATAAAATATAGCCTATGTCACTCGCTGATAATGTAGCTTATTATAGGTGAAAGAATTTTTTAAAATCGGTCTACTAGTTCTTGAGTTTATTCATTACAAATAAATATACTTATACGAAAAAATACAAAAAAAAATCTCTTTATAATATTAGTATAGAAAAGGAACATAATTTGTTATCTGTAAATTAAATACAAGATAAACGCAAAATCAATTACAATTACAATTAAAACTTTTTTTCTTTATTCTGCGAGTAAAGAAAAATGGAAAAGCTCATAGAAATTTAATTATTATACATAGAGTCTTCTAAAAACATAATTAATAAGGTCTTCATAAATACATAGTTAATCAGCACAGGAAAAATGAGTTAACGCCGTTATAAACGTTATGTTGTAACAACCTTTTATGAACGCAGAACACAAATAGGCACAAGAGCATTCATGTCGTTACTACATGCATAACATAATAAATAGACAATGGAAAATCAGTCACAATGCACTTCTCCTGGCATTAGTCAGGTAATTTCATGCTGTGCTCATAAATTAAACGCATTTGTGAACCTTGGCATTTTTAAACGTGTACGCAACTTGTATTTATTTATGCTCCCGGCTTTACTCGGGATGCATTTTTTTATAAACACAAACTTCGTTTATCCCTCTTTCCACAAGTGAAAACCGAGTTAAAATCTGTTGGGTCAATAGTACACTTACCACCTCTATGTAATTATTACATTATGTATATACTTATATTTTTTAATAAGTTTCATCAGACAGGATGATAGTCCATCATAAGATGGCAAGTGTCTGGCATCCCTTACTTACTCAACGAAACAATAGCATACATGCTGTTATTTCTAGATATCCTTCTGTAAGGGGTTGGTTACTGCCGCCAATTAGACTGCGAAACACAGTGCCACTCGAACAGTCTTACCTAAATTATGCCGTGTTCGAAACAAATTGGAAAAATATTGCAGACCCCTGCTGCTCAATAATATAGGTAATTATGGCCAGAACAGAGTGAATTAGATAAAACGTACAAGTAACGAGTAGATATATAATTGAAAAGCGATTATAGTGTTTCGTTACGTAATGTTTACTAGAATAGAAGGATGTGGCAATAGTACAAGTTGCATGCGTACATATTAAAAATGTCGACAGAAAAAACACCTTTAGTGCACATTGTAATTTATAGTAATAGGTAAGTTGTCTGAAAAAATTTAGTTTTTTGCTTGCTTCCATAACAGATTTAAGAGTCATCATTTGAGTCATTAAAAATAAATGACTTGAGTTCTCCTAATAAGTCGAATAAAGTTTTTCAATAATTTATTTATAATAATTTTATTGAGTAACTTATTACTCAATAAAATTGACTCTTGTTATGTCTAGAATCGCATAATCAACATGGAGACCGACCATTAGTTTAAAAAAAATACTACATACATATATCATGAAATAAAATAAATAAATGGAATAGCAGCGATTGCATTCATTTCGTTGTTTATACCTTTTTAGATTTTTTTTTTAAAAATTTTTGTAATATGTATTAAAATGGCATGTGTATCTACAATTTTATTTTAATTTGGCAGATGGATCTGTGTTGCATTTAATATTTAATTTAGTTGCTCAATTTCATGTGGGGGTTGAAAGTTTGTTGGAATCAGGAAAATCGTCCGTGAGATATCGTTTACAATGACGACTAACCGCAATAATGGGTTCATCCGGTCGGATCAATGCGTGCAATAACCAACATTGTTTTTATCCAGCTACACTCAATCTGGTTCATTACATAAACAATTTTGCGGTAAAAATAGTTAAACTTGTAATGTTTAACGTTTTATACCTACTTGTTTTCTTCATCAAGGTACATACAACTAACTAAATAACATTTTGATGAAGCCTGAATTCCCTAAAGAGAATGTTTTACCCACAGCCAGTGGCCACAGCACACTACGGGTACTTCTTTGTGTGAAGTACAAGCATGTGACCCATTAAATAGAATATCGTCGACATATTAATGCAAAACCAAAAGGGTTTACAGTGGTGGCAACAATCATACAATAAAGGATACATATCAAAAATACGACAAAATAAAAATTCACATATTTTTAAATTGATTTCCGTTTTTTGAATAGTTTTGAAAGGATATCAACTACAAGTTGATAAAGTCGAAGAATAAACTAGTTTTGAAAAAAAGATTTTTTAAATACATATAAATATCAAATTTGATATCAAAGCATGTCAGTCCCGCGAGTTCAATATTTTTTCCCCATAAAAAAAGTGCCTAACGTACCTAAAGAAGATTTCGCTTCAATAACACAAGTGCATGTAAAACAATAATGTTTAAAATGTTACCTACGCAATGGATAGTAATAATCCAGCATCAGGTTAAAGGTGCCAACGAGGAAGTGTAAACACAAGCGACTTCCGCAGTAACTATTTATCTACTCGTATGGTGCAAAAGGTGTGCATTTACTGGCACATACTTTGTAATTCATTAGCTCTGACTGACATTACACATATTCATTTCAAATCAATAACACATTTATTCATCATTGTCAGAAAGTGACTGCAGTAATATAAACGGATTTCGCTACAAAAACGATCGACTGATGACCGAGTAATATTTTGTATTTTATTCATCGATGATTTTATTTAATACTGGTTTTCGTCCTGTATCTATCCTTTACCCCTGACGAAATTTTATGATGATCATTTCACCAAACAAACCCACTTTCGCTTGTATAATATTGGTTAGGATTGCAATACAATATGGCACAGTGACTTCAAGGCATAAAAATAGATACATTTTTAATATTTAAATTACTCCACGCTGGCGACACTGGAAACGTTTTTTCTATACTTATTTATGCTTACTTTTTTATGCAATTTTAATGTTTTTATGCAAAATATTACAAACTAGTTTTAATCAACCTTGAATATTTTAGAGATGAAACGCAATCAGGATTAATTTTTGATAAGTCTCAATAAAAATCGTTCAATCCGTTCCAAAAGAAAGAGAGTAAAATTAAAAGAATCGGTTAATGTGCAGTTAATTATGAGAAATTGCAGACATTGACTTTGATTTCACTCATTTATGAATAACGCATGTAAACTACGGGCTAATGTTTGAAACTTTTTGTTTGTTTATTTTATTTATTTAATGTAAGTAGGTACTTACTAATATTTTTCTTCAGCTCAAACAAATTTTTGAAAATTTCATTTTTACGGTAGGTAAGGAATATATTAATTTAGACATTGTTTTTTAATGAAATATTTATGACCATCACCCCACTTGTCTACAAATTTATACTATACTTGACAGATTTATTATCTTGATGTGATTAATGACCAAAAATTTTGAACTCCATAATTTATTTCAATATAATTAATATTTAATGTAATTTAATAGATTTTATATAAGACATTTTTATATGCCTCAAATAAATAACTTATTTTATTTATTATATAAAATTTAATAAGAGAAATAACATATGTATTTTAGTATAACCAGTCCAGAAATCTCAAATCAGCAATGCATTCAGATGATATTATACTGTCTGTGGGTTTACTTCAAAACTACCATTCCAAATTTTATTTTGTTACAAAACAAACCGAATCCGACGACGATACCATTTGTTTAATTTAATGTTATATAACTATGTTTAATATTAATATTTTGTACGAGATAAATTTAGTGCAGATAGTTACGTAAGCTTTTTAATAATTGATATACACTTTGTCTGAACCTGCTGCATGTCGTGTCGTGTTAATAACAATAAATATTTATATATAATTTTGCTCGTTATCTGGTTGGATAAAGGAAGTTTTTATCAATAATTCAAGTTGTTATCACTGTATGTATGTATGTGCGTCACAAAACTCATACAAACAACGAATACCAGTATCGGTTGGTCAGATAGCCTCGTTTTTATGGAAATTGATTGGCTGCTATGTTCGTCAATCAATGGTATATTAATTTAATAAATTGTTTTATGACTGTATTTAATTTACATCAAACCACTGTCAGACTTTGTTATCAATGATATTCTTTGTAAATTAACTTATCAGGTATATTGATATTATACAAAAAAGTTTCAAAAAGTCGAGAACAAATTTCATAATTAATGAAAAAAGCATTCATTTTATTTTTCGTATTATTAAGACTATCACATGTTGTTGTTTATGCTTGATTATTGATGAAATTATTTATAATATATGTTATACTTAAACATGTTAAGAACAAATTGTATTGTTTAGAATTTCCATCGAAGTAATAGAAACCCCACAATAAAAGTTAGAACATAAGAAGAATTTGACTTATATCGAAAACTGTTTCGAAAACGGCTTATTGCGCGCAAATGATTCCTGCACCGATTAATAAGTCAATGTCAGTTAAAAAAAATGTATTTTTTTTTTTTTAAATATTGTTTTAATGGTAAATACAAAAAACAAGCCTGTTGAATTGTCCCTAGGACCTCTAAATATACAGAGCTTCGGTGTCTCAGTGACTGTGTTGAGGTGTGGACTACGTTGTGTTTTTCGTGCGGAATTAGTTTGAATATATGAAGGTCAAATCGTCAATGTCTTTTGCCTATGGAATCCCTTAAATACATCTTACATAAGAGCATCACGATGTTAACATCACTAATGCGTATTTCAGTGGGAGAGTAGTGTCATTAGAAACTACTGTAAATCCTTTTATTTTCTTATAGTCGGCAGTAGTTTTAATATTTCTGGTTTTGTTTGTGTTTATGGGTAACGGTACCACATACCATCAAGATCGACCTGTGCACTTAATCAACGCTAGCAGCGTAATGGCGGACGCTGAGCTTACTATGGTTTGTATGGGTGCGTGTTAACGTGTAAATACACATTACCGAGCTTAATTCCGTCCGTTGTTTTTTCTGGGTTCATGATTATAATATTTATAATTTTTCGTTGATTAAACAAGATTTTAATTGTGTCAGTGCTTATATTATTGCTTATTAATATCATCTAACTATAGTTTAATTAAAGACACAGATCAATGTAAATTTAGTGTCGTAATACAGTCTTATCTAAAAAAAAAAACATTGATAACATTTATAATAATAATAATAAAAATATTTTCAACATACTGTAATCTCGATGTAAAGTGCGTATATGTGAATGGTCCCATGTGGCGTTACTTTATCGAACCACTCTGGACTAAACAATGAGTGTATTGTTATATTGGAGGTTATCTGTATGTCTGAATAAGAAATAAAGTCTATTTTTGTCGGATAACATATCAAGACGTTCTCTATCAGCACGCGTCAAATAATCGCGTGACATTCGCAGCTGATGAAATAACGCCTTTTAATGTCAATAAGAAATCCGAGTGGATTTTGATATTTCACAAATATTTTATCAGTATCAGGGAATTCAGCAGTCTTAAACTGGGCCACCACCCCTCAGTGTGCTTCAATGCGTAAATCTTCACGTATTGTAAAACAAAGTCCCCCGCCGCGTCTGTCTGTGTGCATGTATGTTCGCGATAATCTCAAAAACTACTGAATGAATTTTCATGCGGTTTTCATTAATACAAAGAGCGACTAAGGAAATACGAGGAAGGTTTTTATATATAATTTGCAGATAAAACTTGCACCCGCGCTAAGCCGGGAGCGGGTTGCTAGTAATTTATAAGTCAACCCATCCAAAGATCCTTAAATTTACAATTTACAATTACACTAGTGACGCAGGCTAATAAAGTAATTGAGAATGAAAACTGTCTTCATGATAAGTATTTTTGTGTTGTATTTTTATTCTTATATACGATATTAAATATACTGTGGTGTTTTAGAAATCAATGAAATTACGGCATGGGTACGTTCGCGTGTTGATAGTTTACGAGTATATGCGCCTAATAGCGCGCAAACCAACCTTCAACCTTTAAAAGATTATCGCTCGTTAAACATGCTACAATTTTCGCACATTAATGTTAATTGCATAAACAACCACTAACCAGTTTAGCTACTGATATGACTTCGATTTATATTATGAATGCCTAGATAACACGCAAAGTTGCTATGAGGAATTTACATATTATTTCGTACACGAAATAGTTCAGTAAAATTTTTTTTTTTTATTATAAAATCGATAAACACGCTAACGGTCCACTTGATGGTAGGTGGCTACCGTCGCCTATAACACAAGCAACGCCACAAGTGCTGTAAGTGATTGATTATAAGGGTTTTAGGGGGAAAGGGAAATAGGCTCTGGCTTCCCTCACCGAAGCACAACAGTACACATACTGTTATTTCAGTGTGATCTTCTGTAATGCAGGAATAATGTAACTCCCTGCAAAATGTTGTTTCTGCAAAACTGGCCCACCACGTGAACGGGCTGTTACCTATATCTAAGAAAAAATACGTCGTGATATATATTATATTATTATGAAGCACATATTATGCTGTTGTGTTGAGTAAGGGATGCCAGAGCCAAAAAGATTGGCCGTGGCCTGCCTACCGACCTTAATATAACATTTACTAACAATGAAAATATAACTTTCAGACACTTTCAGAGACTACGTTAACAAAATTTTTACTTTCCTAGCTAAAAATGCCAGTGTCTACGAAAACAAAATACTTAAAAACTCGAAGTTATGACAGTAATAAATTGATCCACTCAGTAGCATAAAGTACAACAAGCAAAATATACAAAAATGCAAATTACATCCCACGGAATAGCACTATATGTGAGTAACTAATGCAGTTAACTTATGTCAGCTTTTTTTATGTAAAATTCAATCTACTACTTCAATAACGTTGATTGACAACTATCGGGCGTAGTAACGAGATTTCGTTACTAGGTCGCACAAATACTAAATGCGATTAAGTCGCTAATTATGTTTGTACCGGTTCCCGCTTGCGCCAAACCAGTTTTTCGGCGATGACGCGAATACACTCGATGTTAATTCATATCGAACCCATTCGCGATATATGGGATAGCGCAAAAACACATTAACATTGCAAAGTGTTGTCGGTACGCACGTAAACGATTTGTAATTCCATTCCACCTTCGAAACAAAGGAACGTGCTCGCGGCTGCAGCCGGACCCCGGAGTCAACGGTGAAAGTGGAACAAGATGCTGATTTCCTTTGTACTTATTTAAAAATATCTACAAGAGAATTCTGATCGAATGAGAAGCGAAATCGCATTAAATATTTATAAGACGACAGGAAATTAGTTCCGATATACGATATATAAAAGGCATATCGATTATATTTTTTGTTAAATTGGCGAAAAGTGTCCCGCTGAAAGACTATAAAAGTTATAAAAGGCTGTAAAGACTATAAAATGTCCCGCTGACTATAATAATTGTTTAAATGTTATGTTCCTAATAGAAGCGAATGAGTATCTACATGTGTATACCAAAACATACTAATCCTTTACATCTACTTTACATTGTATAAATTGAAATCGTTTTCCGCGTCTTTCCGTAACTCCTCCTACACCACCCAACGGATGTTGATGCGATTTACACTAATATAAAGAGAGACCAACGAGGAAGGTTTTTAATTAATTACGAGTATCAATTATATAATATGCAAAAAAAAAATCCGTGTGAAACCGGGGACGGGCCGCTAGTAGAATGCTTAAAAAAATGCAAAAGGGAAGATTAATTAAAATTTCAATATAAAATAATATAAGTATTGTATAATCAAAAAACCACGTTCTGAAATCAATTTGATTTCCAGAAAAGCGATATTGGAAAATTTTCAGTGACTTTTATCGTCTTCAGTTACGTAAGCTATGTATGATTTATTTTTAGGCAACTTGGTTGCAAAATATTGTTTTTATATTTACATAAAATCTTAATTAGGTTTTCTATACCATTTTTTTTTTATTGAGTCAAGGCAGCGCTTGGCCGCTATCTCACTTGATGTATGCACCTTGCAGATGCGGCCGAAGGTGGACCACGCTTACCTACTAAGTGCCCATTTACCCTAGATATTATAAAGAGAGAAGATTTTTATGTTATACAATATAAACTCAAAAACTACTGGACCGATTTTAAAAATTCTTTCACCTATAGAAAGCTACGTTATCATCGAGTAACATAGGCTATACTTTATAAAGTTACGCGGGCGAACTTGCGGCTAATATTATATATATACAAACCTTCAGTGAAAAATTATCTGACTTTTGGTGAAAACCACATCAAAATCCGATACGTGGTCAGCGGCTATACAGACGCGGAAAGTTCAAATTATACTATGTAAAGAAGATACTAACAGGAAGTGTAAAGGATGCATTCTAATCAGTTTAATGAGCCCAGACTTACGTAAGCGTGAATACATTTGCATTGTCGGAAAAAGTTACCGAATATAAATTCAGGTCCAACCTTGACAATGGGCCTTTATTAACCTGTTTCACTGCAGATATGCCTTGATTACCTTGCTGCTAAAAGTGTACATGTTAAAACGGCATAAGCTCAAAAAAATAAACAATCTATTTAAGGTATATATGAGAAAATATTAATGCATGTAGTTACTATGTTCAAAAATATATGTGAAAATAATAAGTAGGTTCATCTTGACGACATACTTAGAACTTTATAACCAAGAGTTTATAAATAAAAATTTTTGAAATCCATTTTCCATTAATGTAATAATTGTATTTATTAACAAAAATATCGACTGATAAGAAAGTAATTTTAAAATTATTCTTTGAAACAACTATTGTTTTAAGTTTTTTTATCACCAAAATAACGTTATCTCTGGCAGAACGAGCTATATATGATTTGACTGTTTTTTTTTATGTTTAAAAAATACATATTTTTCTTTTGTATCGTGACTTCACCTTGGTCAAATCTGTGATTACACAAATATCTGTAACCTATACAAATATTTAATTAAACATTTCGCAGGAAAAAAACAAGTAGAAATGTATCAATAAAATCTCCAGTGTTTCTTTTTAGAAATACTTTTAAAAAGTTATCTATGGTCATTGGCATAATATCCATCATTCTACTACAGTTTATGTTTTCTACTTGAAATATACTCCAACGAAAATTATATTAGACTAGCGGCCTGTTTCCGGCTTCGCACGGATGCAAATTATATACCAAAACCTTCCTCGAGAACCACTCTATCCATTGGTGAAAACAGCATGAAAATCGGTGCAGTAGTTTTTCAGTTTATCGCGAACATACAGACAGATGCGGCGGAGGACTTTGTTTTATAATATGTAGTGATTCCGTGGATTCATATGGAAATTATAAAAGTTCTTTTAGTTTAAATTTAGTATAAAATTACTCAATACGTGCTGTTTGTCTGCTTACTTACTATAAGCTATCCAACAAATATTCAAGCGACTTACAACTTTTCTAGAAATTTAAATGTTTATTTTTTTTTTCTCTACTAATTTATAAATGGTAAAAAAAAGTTGATACATTTGAACAAATAAAACTGTTTTCGGACGATAACATGGCTCAAATGAAGTCAGACAAATGATAGCTGTGTTACACACCATAGTATAGTCGCAATACTATACGTGTACGGAAGTATGCAATGCAGTGCAAAATTCTGTGGTTCCGCGTGTTCGCTTATGACTCTTACAAACCTATTTATCAGAGAAAGGTGCAAACGAAGACGCACGCGCAGCTCTGTAAGGGGAAATGTAGTCAAAGGTGGAAGGGACTAGGTCCTACTGATGTAAAGAGTACTAACCACACAGCGGACAGCAGGAAGTATAACAATCAACGCGGAAAGGCAGCATAAACTGACCGACATTCACATGGACATTGCGATGCCGACGATTTGACGGCCGTTAACTAGTGCACCGATAATATTGATAGCTATTCATTGACAACTATAATAAAGATCTATTCTTTACTGAATAATTATGTGAACGTGAGATTTATAAAAATTAATTGTATTTTATCATCACTATTACACGTATCCACATACATTTAATTTTAATAACAGACTTTAGTAGGTAATTAATACCTAATAAAGTCTTTGTTTATAATTTTTTTCAATAATATCGCCTTACTGTCAGTATATATTCCCCTACTCCCATCCTATATTAAGAGCTTAGACGTTGAACCATATACTCCCAAACCAACAACCCAAAAGCGCTTGATGTACGAGTATGATGTTGAGCCATACATTCAAACCAACAACTCAATTGCTCTTTTGATGTATAAAGCTGAATCATAAACACTCAAACCAACAACCCGAAATCGTTGATTTATGAAGTTTATTCATACACTAAAAACTAACAACACAAACGCGCTTGGTGCATGAAGCTGAAACATACCAGTAAATCACTAACTCGCTTGGTGTATGAGGTTTAAATATATACCACCAAGCCAACAACCTGATGTATGAAGTTCACAAAACTTAAGACTATTTCTATGGGGTTCATTATGACTTGGCGTTAAGTTTAATTAGATAAAGATTTAAAAAATTCACACAAATTGGTTTTGTTCACACCGATTTGTTTTATTGGTTCAAAAGTTTATCGTCAACAATGAAGGTAATTAAATCTTTATAAAGCAATTATGTTACTATTGATAGAAGTGTAAGAGTGATAACCTTTTTATTAGTAGGTGATGTGATCGAGTCGTGAGCAGTGGACTGGAAGCAGTCAGCTGGCGGTCGCGTGCCGCCGAAGGCGAATTAAAACCTTGCGCGAACAGCAAAATGTTTATTGACAGTACACGGACAGTACAATGTAGGCGTGTATTGTTGTACTTACATGAAAATGCGAGGAATCGACAAAAAAGCTTTTTATATATATATATATATATTTAGAAAAAAAAACTATACACATAATTTAACACGTTAAGAATTAGAAACGTAGGAATATGCAATATCATGTTTTCGACATCGTGATGTGGACATTTTTTTTACTACGTGTACGTGTTTATAAAACGTGTAGGTAAATTAACGATGAAAATGTTCTATGAACGTTTTCTGAATTTTTTAAACATAATATTTTTTTAAACATGCTATGGCATGTAGCATTAATATCGACTTAATTCTCAAATAATAATTAGGTATAAAAACAGCTGTATGTAACTCACGATTTTTTAGTCCTTGTCAAAAGACAAAAAATTATGTATATACTTTAAGTAAAGTAGCCTACCTACTATTACCAGAAGTCACTATGGGTCTAAAGACTATGGGTATGCAATAAAAGTGTTTGTGGTTATGAACTAAAAGTATTTATTTCATAACCACAAAAACTTCAATTAGATATATTGTATAATAAATATACACATACAATATGAATATAAATGTTATAAGCTTTAATATTCATTTAAAAAAGTTATTTTAACGAATTTTTATTATGGATTGTCTTAACAAAAAAATAATAGTGATCTAATCTAAATAGTTATACAAAGTAATGTGGTGCTTTAATCTTCCTATCAATCTCTGAAAGAGCATCAACGGTTAACAATAACACTAGAGAGAAAATGTAGATAAACTTGTTCTCTTATCAACAGTTACGAAAACATATGAAATGTAAATAGGCAATAAAAAGAACTGTTGTTACCATGTCAATGTTATGTAATATAAATAATAACTATAACAGATTAGAAGAGATCTAACATGTCTCGATGATATCTTGTTTTATGTGCTTAGTTACACAAATATAAAAAAAATTTAAGCGTCTTTTTGACAGTTTGTTCGTTTAATTTTGGAAACAGTTAAGCTACAAGCTATAATTAAAATTATAAACTGACACCTGAGAAATGGGCTGACGGTCTACAAACGCTTGAACAGATCTTCACATATTATAGCTAGGAACCATCCCGATCACGCCAGCTTTCAAACAACAACAAAAATAATACATACATGTCAGCATGTCAGTCGTTGGACTGCACGTCAGAGGTGAAATCTAAGTTCACAAAATTATTGGCGCTATATATATATATGACACTGACACACAATGATAATAATAAATCCATAATGACAAACCATTAAAAAGGTTTGATGTTGATATGAAACTATTTTATTGGTCAGAGGTGTATACCATATTGATCCTTGTTATCATATCTAGTAAGTTTACTTTCATATGCAGTTGTAACATATTATATATTTTATTGTGACATTTAACATGTAAAAATGTAGACGACCTTTTTGGAATATCACTGGGCGTTTTCTATTTTTATTTGAAATTACTGTATTCTTTTATAATTGTCAACAGAGGTAACGGTTACAGTGAAGCGAGTTCAATGGTTTTTCGCCATCTCAAAAATGTCTTGTCTGCTTTGGTCAAAGGTCAGAGGTGTATACCATACAGATCCTTGTTATCATATCTAGTAAGTTTACTTTCATATGCAGTTGTCTGCGTAGTACTTATATACAGAGCTGTCAATTTCGGTAACATGATAATGTCGCGAGTTCAATGATTTTATCCTATATCAAAAAACCCAACGCGCCTAAAGAAGTTTTCACTTCAAAAAAACAGATCAAAATCTGTTGGAGATCTGTTTGAGAGCTACGATTCCACAGAAAAATACACAGATAGATGGGTTACACAGACACACAGGTCAAACTTATAACAACCCGTTTTAGTTTCGGGCGTCGCGAATTAAAAAAAACTGAACAATCTATTTAAAGCTAGCCTAATCGTGTGGCACACATCTTTACTTAAAAATCACAATACAAGCTAATTAATCCTATAATTTTTACATATGTTACAGTTGACAGGCAGGCTTGTCCATTTGATGGTTAGGTACCCTGACGAACTATACCTATTTGATATCTGATAGATCGTCAGGGTACCTAACAACCTTTATAATAAGTGTATACTTTATTAAAGTATTTTGTTTTAATCAAAAATATGTCTTTAAAAGACCTAGTACTCAGTATCACCATACTGTTACGGTCGCACTTAAAGTCCCCATTATAGTAGGTTAGTCTACTGACAGTCTTTTTCGTATTTTTTTGGTTATGAAAATACCATTAAGTATGTTGTAAAAAATACTACTAGAAAATGTTATTTTTTTATTATTTCATATATGATTTCAACAGGAAGTGACTCATCAGCTCGGATATTTTACCTAATAGAACCGCAGTAAAAAAAAACTATGTAAGTGGATGAATGACGAATGCCGGACCCAGACATACTACGAGGAATATCAAAAAGTATACTTTGTAAGTTTGGATGAAGAAGTATTATTCATGATAACTATTTCCGGGTTGTTATAGGCAAGAATAAAAATTGCCTAAAATTGCATAAAAATATTGTATTTAAAAAAAAAACCTAATAATATCCGGCCAGATTAATTTTTATTATTTCAATTTGTTGCAAATAGTACGAATAAAATTAACGGGTTTATTTTATCAGATGTTAATTTGTAATTTTTTGTTCATTTTTAATATGCAAAGTAACAATATGGTGTTAGAGTATATTAATGTAGATTTTTTGTCGTGAATGCGTCTTTAAATTTGCTTCCATAGTGGGAGGCAATTCAGAAAAGTGAAAAAAACAAAATCTAGGTATGGCCACTCGATAGCTAAAGATTCAAAGAATTTTTGTTTTCTATAATATTATATTATAAACGGAGAAGTTTTGTATGTTTGTAATGAATAAACTCAAAAACTACTGGACCGATTTTGAAAATTCTTTTACCTTTAGAAAGCTACATTATAAGCAAGTAACATAGGCTATATTTTATAGCTACGCGGGTAAAGTCGCGTGCAACAGCTAGTTTTGATATACTATGGTATATTCGAATGCGTTGGATATAATATAGCATACATTATACAATACGAGAAAATATTACTCGTAACGTACACGGTATTCGCTTTGTACTTACATTGTTTATAACATGTAGTAAAATTTACTTAACAGCAACATAAGGGATGTTGCTGTTCGTGAATACCGTGTACGTTTCATATTGTAGATGTTCACTGTGGTCATAACTTAAGTAAATTTTACTACATGTTATAAACAATGTAAGTACAAAGCGGATGCCAACATGATTGAATGCATACATTAATTGTTCAAGGACATATAAAATGGGCAGACAGTTTCGCGAAGTACCTACATATATTACTAAGGCCCTGTAATAGCGGCAGCGTTAGTATGTGTCAGATTACTGAGGATTGTTATTGGTCGTGCGAAGAAAAAGAGCACTAATAGTTCAGTGTGTTTGGGCCAGCACCTGCATACACAATACACAATAATTAGTTGACTTACTTTTGGTGCGACAGTTAGGTGTGACGTCCGTGTATATGTCCTTGCGCTTCACTGCATATTTGTTTTTATTTTTTGTTTAATTTGTAATATAAAAAAATTGAGTATTCAATTAGCGAAATAATAAAAATATTAACACAGAATAGTACCGAACCGAAATCGTTTACAAGCCAAGAAAACAGCTGCGCTCTAAATATCCGTTCTACCTTAAAATAAAAGATTTATGATAGCTAAATAATAAGGTTTTTTCTTTACTAACTCGTACATATAATGTTTATAATGTAGTGAACGAAATATATAAATCAAAAAAAGTTTGAGAAGGTCTATCGTCGAATCCAACTTGGATGGGCAGCTCTGAGACATTTTCCTATCCGCAATTTCTAAGTGCCTTAAAACAAAGGTTTTCTTCGAGCAATGTGTATCGCCAATGATGGCATATGTATGGCTCTGAAAAGCAGTCTCTAACTATAGGCCTCGTTAAAAAGCTCAACATCGCTCAACGAGCTAATGAAAAGGCTATGCTCGGGGTTACACTGTGAGATCGAATCAGGAATTAGGCGCTCCGTAGACGTACGAAAGTTACCCAGCGAATCAGTAAGTTAAAGGACACTTAGTATGGAAAACTGATCGCCGCTGGGAGACCATGGACCGGCAAGCGCAGCGTAAGACGTCCACCCACGTCCAGATTGCTTCTGACCGGTCCATTGGGAAAATTAAGGGCTAGACCTATGTTCAGCAGTGGTCGTCCTACGGTTAAGATGATGATGACGACATCAGAACTTATAAACGTATAGGTTGTGCAAATTATAAAGGTATACGAAGCCACGGAAAAAAGTTAGATTTTTTAAAGTGTACACGGCTAAAGAAAAATAATAGATTTTGAGTGATTTTGATCCGGTTTTTTTTTTTATTTAAAAACTGACGTGATCAAAATTGTTCCTAGCTATAGCGTATGAAGATCTGGTCAGGCGTTTGTCTCATCATGATGATCTCATTAGCCCATTTCCTAGTTGACGAAGGGATCTCACTAATTTCCACAGGTTGGATTGATATGAAATTTGATATACTGTTACTTCGGTGGTATTTCCATGACATGGTAACCTTGATCTGATGCTGCAGTATCAGGTTAGTCTGTGGGACAATTACTCCGCAGCAACTTGTAGCTTGTTAATCAAAAAGCAGGCCAGACCATAAGCTACATAAATATTTCACATGGTCGATATAGTGGTGAATTTTCGGAACATGTTTAATATAAATTAATTTATTCTATATAATGTTTTACATTTTGTAATATATGCATTAACAAATTCGAAGTTTAATAGGCAGATAAAAAATGCTAAAATCATATATGAAATCGCATAATATATAATGTGCACAGTTGACTTTGGTGTTTTCATAAATCGGCAGCAAGTTGTTTAAATAAATAGGTATAGCGCTTTATATATGCATGAACTAATTCGATAAGGAATCAAGGTTATACATACATTTACTACCGACTGTTATTATAGTAAGTACTTAATACCGTAACATATTGCATGCGTTGCATATTGTAGGTATTATTTTTAAAACATACATACGAAAAATCAGTTTTAGGCTGTATTTAGAAGCATTAAATTGCTGAACTGATGATACTAATTAAAAACTAATTAACAACAGTCTACTCGTATGTTATGAAAGCTTACTTTGTCCTTAGTAGAGAGTCGTCGTAAATCGAGAAGCTTTTGATATTGACGAAGCGCTCGCATATACAGTCTGACAGGTAGTTCTGTGGGCATAGACACTGGCTTGGCGGGCCGGGAGGACGCCATGGCCACTTCTGCGCCACTCATTGCGCAAACCACAAACACTAGTTAATTCACAAACACTGGCTAGCACGTTAAACGTTATCGTACAATGGACAAGAAAGACTAGAGCGCAAATCGTGCGTCCGAAGTGAACGTCGACCATAGGCAGCACTGACGTATAGATGAGTTCCCCTCCTGCGCATGCGTAACGCGTTTGCAAAAAGAAACTACCACACGACCACGCTCCGATGACTTTCCCAACGCAAAGATGTTGCGTTGACCGCTCAGCCATCAGGGCACCGACCCGCTTTTACTCTAATTGTTCGCAAGTACAATACAGCCTACTGACACGCACATGCTCTGGAATGGGGCTCCGTTGCAAGCTTTCACATAAAATACAACTTAGCTTGAACTTTAACACAACTAATGCAGCAATTTCTACGTATAATTAATGTATTTCTAACTGGATAATAAGCAATATTCCGATGAAGGCGAAAGTCTATAAATGTATTTTGTTGATTTTCTATGTTTCTAAATATTACTCATATTTTTGTCTGACTTCTAGGTCTTACTACTTGGCCTTTTTTTCTATATAAGAAAGTTACGGGTTATTATACTTCTACACAGTGGGTCAAGGGACAGACACAGAAGGAAGTACCGCCTTCTGTATCTGTCCCTTGACCAAGCCATCTAGTGTCTTATTAAGTATTATGTGCAATATTATATTTGAAACGTATTCACACAATGTATGTCTTGCATACTAATATTCATTTATCTCACTCGTGGATCTATTTATCTACATTTATAAATTGTGTAATGTAAAACTATGCATGTAGGTTTCACTCAAACATAAAGTATACGTCAGAGTTGAAGCTAGCATTGCATTGTTACAATATAAATTAAATTAATTGAAAATTATAGGTACAATCAGTTGTTAAATTAAAATATTTTAAATATATGATTATGTATTCGCTCGCTCTAAGTACTATTTTGTTAAAATAAATTTTTAAATTCGCATTTAAAAATGGGAACGCGTGAATGGCACACAACAATTAATAAACGCGGTGTTAATAAAGGAAATATTACTTACCAATGAAATAAACACTATTTTATATTTTATTTTACTAGTGACGTAACATATATACATTTTTTGTCTTATTGTACGTAGTGAATTCATGTGTGGAATAACTGGAGTGATCGACATATTAGTGGGTAGTTAAAACATTCCTGGACTGGTTAGGCAATTATAACCAAACAGTTTTGACGCATTTGAAAAAATCCGGGGTATGTATACAACAAGATATCTGGGGTAGGTCACAAAAACAAAAACAAAACTATTACAAAAATATACATAAATGCAAAAACTTTGGTGTCATACGAGATCAATGAAAATAACGTGTTTTCCCTACGAGTCTATTAAAACGTAAAGAAACCGAACAGTTCTTTTTAGTATATTGATTGCTGACGATGAGATGTAGAATACTCGTTGCTAACGAAAAGAACGTGCGTACAAGATCATGGTCAAAGTAGTATAATATGTAGACTAGTTAATTATAACACGGTACATATTATTTATAATTGAAGAACAATGAAAGTAAAATGGACTGTATGATATTAATATATTAAAAATATTTACATAATAATAAAAATATAAAATGACAAGTTATTCTCTTACATATGATATCCATCGAATCTACTAAAATTTCGTTGACAGTCAAAAAAACCAAATTCTTCTTAATTTATTTAAAAAATACAATATGAACTATAATAAAAAAGAGGTCGGAATATAAGGAGTTCGCAACAATAATTAATAACAATTAAATAATGACACTGTAAGTATAATAAAGGCAAGGAGATGACGTTAACAATGTAAATAAACCCGGCCCTCTATACTTTTCCCTCACACGAAGCGGCCGGCACTAGTTCGCTGGTTTCATGATATAGAAAGGCATATTGACATCCCTTGAAATTTCCCTGATACCACGTGGTCCGACTGCTTCGTCCGATTGATCGGATTTGTTTACATTCTTAACGTTGTCTCGTTGGACTTGCTTTAGTTATAAATTAAATCACGTTTAAAAATTCAAAATAAAAGAAACACTTCGATTTTCAACGGTTTTCAAACTATATACTAGAGTTGTATATAATAGTTTGTGAAACCTTACCGCTAAATAAATAGCTGATAGAATAATACGCACACATAATGATACTAATATATAGAATCATAAAGATATCAATTTGTAATTCTGATCTATTTGAATAATAACTCCATTACAAGTCGATCATGTAAAATGGATTTATGCATAATATCTCTCACCTGCTGCGTCGCGTCGATCCGATACGTCTTCATTCCGTTCTGTGACAAGGAATTTTACTCAAATTACAAAATTCACTACAATAGTTCCGTTTGAAGTTTAATTGGCGATATTCCACATATTCATATCCTTTGGGAAATAGAGGAAAATTTACAAGATTAGAGGTTTTCAGTGAGAATTAAGGAAAAATAATTGAAAAATCAAGACTTTGTTTCTTCGGTTACTTACGAAAATTTTAAATTACATAAGAACGAGGAGGCAGCAATTTAGCAGAGATAAAAGATAACGATAAGATAATTTGTAGATACCGCACTTTACATTTCACAAGAGTCTAAAAACATGTCTAACAAAATTATTATTATTATTATTTGAAATAAAAGATTTATAACTGTCGATTTTGTACGTTGCTGTAACTTACAAATTGAAATGTCTTAAAAAAAATGTAGTTACAACATAAAAAATATATTTTAAAAATGTCTTCAACAGCAGTTAAGGTTATTTGCAAATCAGGTCAACGGTTCCAAAAAAACAAAATTCGTTATGAAAACGAATCGTAAATAACAATGCAAAATACTCGTATAATATCATATCGCATCGATATAATATCGCAAAATATCTTATAATAATATTTTTTTGTAAAGAATATAATGATACCAATAAAATTTAAAATGACGTCATCTTTTATAAATGATTTATACTTGAAAAACAAAGCTGAGTGGGTACGTGTCATTGTCCAATTTAGGTTTAGCATGAGCCTTGCTAAACAACGAATTACCTAATGGAGCCAGCATGCTTGGACCTAAACTAAACTATTATAGATATGATATTAACTTTAAAATAACTTATAAAGTTAATGAATGTAACATAAACTACTACATTAATAATTAGAGAAGAGATTAAATATATTTTTTTAGTAATAACATGCTTGGGACCCTGCCATGCTTTATATTATATAATGTGTAAATATATATAACTTAGGATTAGATTTTTAGTCGAAAAGTCGAAATATTTATATTGATTTTTGGATGAATTTGTACATATTTGGGTCTCTTCAAGTGTGCTATGCTATTAAAAAATAGTTGTACTTTCAGTTGTTGTGTTTTTAGATGATGGTAACCACTTACCATTAAGTAAACCATCAAAATAAATATCAAATCCAATTTTTAAAAAAAAAGTTTAAGTTATCTATAGTAATAAACAAAATTGAAATGTCTGTTTTCAATGTCAAAATAACTTAGCAAAGTATTGGCACATGGTATTGGTACTTAAGACAAAAAATCAATTTTTAAAATTTTTGGTCTGTCTATCTGTCTGTCTGTAATCTGTTGTATCCAGTACCGCATGCGCCCAACGCGCACTCCGCTAAAACTTGGTTATTTTCCGAAGTAACATCGCTATCTACTTATATGCAAATTTAATATCGAATGAATTCTACAAAGATACTAGCTATAAACACGACGATATTTCAATAGTAATACATATAATTATATTGATAGAGAAAGAAACTGGTATCTTCGTGCGTCATTCACAACTCTGAGGTTCGGATAGAAGCGTTCAAATACATCAATAAAATATTTTTTATAACACTCAATTACTTATCATTATGTTGATACATGTAATTATAATTGGATTATTCGGACAAGTACCTAATTTATTATTTTATTGACAGTTTTATATGTTTAAGGGCCTCCTTCACCATCTCTGAGTAAAGTGTCAAGTAAGCTAATCGCCATTAAAAGTTCGCCATTTAAAGTCACCGGTCTTATATACCTTTGTTTGTACGGTAAAAGTCCCAAACATTTAAAAAAAATTATAAAAAATTCGCCTATCGAATGATGCAGTAAAACGAGTGCATGATTTAATAAAACATAAAATTATTTCTAAAAGTAACTAATCAACACTTACTTGTAGTTGGTGAAAGAGGCCCTAAATAATTTAAAAAAAAAATAACAATAAATCTAATTTTCTTAATGCAAATTTTATTTGTGAAATAAAGACTTTGTTCCGTTTTTAACCTCCGATGCAAAAACGGAGTGCTATAAGTTTGACGTGTATGCCTTTGTATATCTGTGTATCTGTCTATGGAATCGTAGCTCCCAAACGTATTGACTGATTTTGATCCGTTTTTTTTTTTTGTTAGAAAGCTGACGTGATCGAGATGGTTCTTGGCTATAGTTTATGGAGATCTGTTCAGGTGTTTGAAGATTTCCTAGTCGACGTATTATTAGCTCATTTCACTATTTTCCACATGTTGGATTAATGTGAAGTTTGATATACTGTTACTTCGGTGGTATTTTCATGACATGCCAACCTCGATTTGATAATGCAGAATCAAGTAGTTTGTAGGATAGCCAACTTCCAGTTTGTGAAGCGATTTTATTTTTTCTGATTAGATTATAAAAAATTAAAACAGAACATTACATGGTTTTATTTTTTAGAAAAAAAATTTAATAATAACATTAGGTTACCTAATATATGCCTTATATAGAAACAAAATGAATTACATATAATATAAGATTATATAACAAAATGAGTTAAAAATGCTAACCTGGTTTAGTATTAATTTTCGAATGCGGACTGCTCGCGTCTTGGTCTGTTGAAGTGTTTATTGCAATATTAAGATTAGGAAACTAGGCAAGCAGTAAGCGCAACGCAAAGTTGTTGATGTTTATATAAACTTTATGTATTATATAATAGTCGTAATTAATGTCAAAAGGAAAATTTTAAATGAACCTACTTTAAACTAAAAAACAATATTTCATGGATTTCAATTTTGAATTCAATTTCCAGTAGTTTATGGCTCATTCACGTCAACAAACCAATAAAATTTCATTTGAGTATAGACAAACTATAATTTATTAATTTATTTTAATAAAATGAAACAACAAAAACAAGAACCATAACACCAAAGTTAACCGCATGGATTGACAAAATCGTTGTGATCCACCTCTTGCTAAAATTTATTAATTATATACATGCTCCTATACATTTTATTGCTTTTTAATCACCTACTTACCTATTTTATACCAATTAAAATCATCACGATAAATTTTTTAAGTGTTTTTTAACAATCAATAAGACGCAGAATCTTTTTTATCATTGTGCAAAACCACTACTAAACCTAAAATTTGTAAAAATACCTAAGTAATTACATACATACATAACATTCATAAGGTTATATGTAAATTTAATTCTTAAAATTATGGCTAAGTAACACAAAATAATATAAAACTCTTATTAGAAGTTAATATATTATGTATACAGATCAACAGGTATTATAAGATAACAAAAACAACTTACTCGAATCCAGAACTCCCGTCGAGTCAACATAACCTCTTAACAAGGCACAGTTTTAAAGTTTATGAACTTAACAGTTAATTTATTCGCAGTTATTGAAGACAAGTACCACAAAGAAACCAAATTTGAAGAACTTTACTAGGAGTTAAGACGAAACATTAACTAACACAAATTGCAAGCAATATGATAGATTTATGAGAATTAGTTCTCTCCCCGCTACGGACGCCGTGCATTCTCGGAAGCGAAGCGCCCCGTCCCCGTTGACTAGCGGTTATTTCGTATTAATAGAGACGGGAACATACGGCGTGGTGCGCAGGATTCGCTTTTAAACTGTGCGCGTGCATTGCAGACTGCAGCCATTAACCTCAAAGCTTAATTACGAAATTGAACGTTAAAAGTATAACGACAAAGTTTATTTTTTCATGTATTACTATTTATCTAATAAACAGATACCTTATTGAATAGGAACGCAGTAGAAACTCCACTCCAGTTTGAACTAACCTTGTATTGCTAAGGCAGTTCTAAAAAACGTGACGGATACTATTGTAGTTTTTTTAGTTATTCGATACATTTTTTAAAAGGTAGGTAACTAAACTAGGTATATGAAAATATTTTTAAAAAAATAATCCAATGCATTTTTTAATATTTTATTTATATGTAACTTTGTTTATGTGACAATTATTATTATTATTATTATTATTAACGATTATTCAAAATGTTATTATTCCATTAAGACGACAGACAAAGAACAATGCCAGATCTAATCAAGTCTTATTGAAAATTTTAATGGGCGGATTTCAACATCATATTTTTTGTAGCAGGTACAGGGCAATATGCAGATTGACATGGTCAGATGGTCACCGACCCCTAAGACTTGGTGATGGATTGTCCTACAAGAATGAATTTAATTTATTTTTTTAAATGTTAAAAAAATGGTCCACAAAATGATTACGTTCCACAGTTTGCTCGTCCGTAGGATAAATTTCTGTCTATTTGGACTGTACATGTACAAAGTGGCTCTTGAATCAGGAGCCTTAATCCACAATCAACTACTTTTAATCAAGTATTTTTAATTTTGTTCCGTTTTGTTTGGACATGTTGTGTACACGTGTTTTGCGCCTCTGTCTAGTTCACTTCAATGTAATCATGTCTATTCAATGTATTTAATGTCAGTGTCTTGTTTTGTGTACCTTATTAAATAAAAAATAAAATAAATTCAAATTCAATTAAACTTCTTTTTCTTTTTTTTTTTTTTTTTTTTTTTTCTAGAAATAAAAGTTTGTTATGATTTTAATCATATTGAAAAGTAAAAACAACCGTTAAGATTACTCAAGGGAAGGCCTTTGGTTTGGTTTTGGTAACCAAGCTACAAAAGAAACTAGCCTACACGTGTTTCGGTAAATACACGTATCAAGGTTACTTCGATTAGTATAATTTTTTCGATATATTTTTTTTATAATTTCGCGCCTAAAAACATTATGCGTGTCAAAAGCTATGCGATGATATATGAATAAAGAAGGTCGCGTATAGAGAAACGGCTATTGGTTCTTCACCGTCGTCATCACCGTAAATAACCGACAGAGGCTGTACACAGGTCTCCCCCATAGACGCCCATAGCTCCAGCTGTACAGTGGATGCGCTACTGTTTTCTCTCTACTCTTAAATACTATCGTACCACCTATTCAGCTTTCAGCGGGCTTACTTACGATTCGGACACTCGTCCGAATTGTCACTTTTATTTTTATTATATTTATCACTGACAATTCTTACACCAACAAAAAAATGTATTATTTGCCTATTCTATGCCTAGGTGCACCTAGCCGAGGTGGATTAGAGGTCGCTTGATTTAACATCCATTTTAAGGGGTTAAGTATTTGGATAAAATATAATTAAAACTTGTTTTAAGAACAAAATAACCAAATGTTATGAATTGAGCTAGAGAGATGTAAAGTTGTAGCTCCCAACTGAAATACTACCTTACTAAAAATCTTATTATCACTTATTAATATACATTTTATTGCTTTTTGATCAGTTTCTTACTTCTTATTTATTCTAATACCTACCTGATATCACTGATAGCTACTTTCTTATTTCATACCAATTAAAATCATCATGATGTGAAACATAATACGAGATAAATTTTTAAGTGACTGACATCAATTCGACGAAGAATATTCGCAAAAAATATTTACATACTTACCTACCAAATTAGTTTTTATAAATAAAATTTTAAGGTTATTTTTTTATTTCATAAAAATTGGCCAAATGCAAAAAAATATATAATACTCTATTGGGCTAAAACTTAATATATTAATGTATTCCAGATAAGGTATAATAATAAGTATTAATAGGTATCTTCTGTTCAATTTTTTTAACTTTGTAACATAGGTACCTAAACTACGTTAGTATACTTTTACATGCTTTTACTAAAAAATAAGCGTTCAAGCACGACATTGTAGCTTGTAGCCCATCAAAAAGCTTCTGCATATCTGCACGTCCTCTTTTGACCTTTTAAAAGAGGTCGTTCTGCAGACGTGCAAAAAAATGATTTTTCAATAGAAAAATCATTGCCTTTAAATTGACAAACCTGTTCGTCGAGTCGCCCCTCCGATTCAAATATCACGGCTTAAATTTCTGGAAAGGTCAAATATCAAAACGTCTTTTGGAAGCGTGGCTTTGGTCTGAGTCCAATTCGTTGTGTGGTCCTTACTCCTTACATTTCAAGCAAGTTTTAGTTTGGGGCCGCACTATAGTTAGCATAAGAACCGAAACACAACAGCACACGTACCTAATGTTATGTAATTGAGTGGTTACTGCCGTCAGACGGGCTGCCCAAATGACTTCAAAAACGCAGTGTGCCCTGCTACTAAGTAAGATCCTTTCGAGATCCAGACCAGAACTTTGAAAAATTCATTTCCAAAGTTGACCCAGGCGGACATAGAACCCTGGACCACTGGAACAGAGCGATAAGGCTAGCATCCTAATCACTCATCCAATAGGCTCGTCAATATTTCGATTTTGATATTTTGCGAATACAATATTTTTTAACTAATCTTAGGACATAGTTGTAATTTTACAAAATTCGTTAGTCTTTGCTGATACTCTATATAGTGTGTAGATATTTTACGATATCTTTCCATTAGTGAAAACCGCATTAAACCGCGTTTACTTTAAAAGATTTAATATATATACAGAGGGGCAGATGGCGGGAAGCGACTTTATTTTATACTATGTAAATTAAAGATAGACTATAGTACATATTGTATTGTATTTAAACCCACGTTACTTAGTAACAAAAATATTGTTTCCTAACTTCTAACAGATTACGTAAAAAATTACTAAATTAAGTATACATATATTATATTATATTATCACCCCAACATTTCAAATTTATTTTGTCTTCTACCACATAGATAGATCATGGTCATGAAACTCAAAAATAAAACATTAATTTAAATTTTAATCTTGACATCAGTCTATTTTGATATGTGACTAAAAAAAATTAATGCTCTAGAACAAAAAGCTGTATATAAATTCTATTTTTGTATTAACGATACTTTTTTACTGTTTTTAAATATTTAAAGGCAACATCAGGTAGTTTAATAATGTGACAGCCAATTTATTTTATAGACCAACTCTGTAGGCAGTGACGTCAATCGGTCGAGCGGTGTTGCACGAACGCGATTCACCCGAAGATAAAGTAAACTCTATATGACATATTACAGTAACTTTTATAACTTGTCCTGTATCTAAACCGACTTGCATTTTATTAAAATAACTTTTAAATACATAGAAGCAATAAGTAACGTATGTATCCATCTGGGCAATTACACTTTTCAAAGTAGTTGTTAAACGTTTAGTTAGTCATTTCGTCTTTGTTTTATTTTGTTTTATACATTCCTGCAAAGATTTAAATTGTATTATTGACGTGAATACATCTTTAAATTTGCTTACATAATGGAAGGCAATTCAGAAAAATGATAACAAAATCGGGGGATACAGGTTTATGCTGTAGCTAAAGACCTCTCTTGTCTACATCCAAAATTTAATTACACCTCTCGATAGCTAAAGAATCATTCTTGTTACTCAAATGTACCAGCTATCTGTAGCGTAATACGCTGAAACATATTTATGAAATATAACATGTTCTCTTTGTAACCATACAAATAAAATAAAATAAAAAATATATATTCAGGTCAAAAAAGTATAATGAAGGACGTATTTTTTACTAATCGAATTCGAGGCGTATAATAAAACGCAACAATTATTTTATTATAAAAGCGGTTTGTACTGCTTTAGAATAAAGACTAATTTTTTCAACAAAATTGATTAACATGTCATCTGCATAATTTGACGCGGTCGAATGGCTAATAGATATGTTATCCAGCTAAAAGTTCGGTGGGGTCAACTGAAATGAATTTAAGAGGACCTTGGAATGACTATACCAACGGAATTGTACAATAACTACATTCGAATTGAATTCGTATAAAAAAGTAATCTACATTTGCTAATTAAATAGGTAGTTAAATTAGTAATTGATACATGAATCTTCTCTAGAGAAACGCTAGAGAAGATTTTTTTAAACTTATACTATAGCAATTACTTAACTAATACTACTATACAACTGATTTATATCTTCTATATATTGTTTTAAGATAATGTATTTTAATGGATGTATATATTATTAATGGAAAGAATATTTTCACTAATGGAAAGAACAATAAATTAGGAAGGTTTGTGTAAATAAATTTGTAAAATAAATTACAACCGTGCCACGCCGGGGTGAGTCGCTAGTGTTGAATATATCCGCTAGTTTAACAATTAATGGCTCAAAACGAAAACTAGTTAACTAAATGTTTGCGGCAGAAAAAGAAGAAAAATAATATTTAGAAAAATAATGTACATAATCTTATAATCATAAGATTATTCCGAAACTAAACACAACCTCTAGTAATATTTAACTTTCAATTGACCTGGTTACAGAATATCTACATGCACGAAGTTTGTTTATGGAGGTGATCTTGTACATTACTACTTCGACCGACAATAACAAACTTGCTTAGTAAGTAGATACTCGCACCGATACCACTACCAACCCGCTTGATACGTCATTAGCATTGTTTACACTTATCGTGAAGTCAGGAAGCCCCTGAAACGCTGAGTTTAGTGACGCAAACCTACTATGTGAATTTTGAACCAGTCATTTTTGAACCGTTGTCGTCATTACGTTAAAACATAACATAAACATTTCGGTAATACAAATTGAAAACGTAATATCTCGCTGTTTAAAAATTTGCGTAATATTAATAAAACCAATCCATAATAAAAATATTTTGTGGTAACTCGAAATTATGTTAAACTAAAAGATGACCGTGACTTTGTTCGTGTGAACAAAGTGGTGTGTATATATAATTTTATATACAAAAACCGTACAAAAACATTGTAAACTAAACAAAAAAAAAGTGTAGGTAACTAATAGACTAAACTTTTTAAATAAAGATGATCACATACAAACTCTAGAAAATTCTACTAAAATTTTTATATAATTACTAGCTGATGCCCGCAACTCTGTAGTTCGTTGTTTTGGAACCCTACAGGAACCTAAAATTTTTCAGGATAAAAAGTATCCTATAGTTTAATCCAGATTATCATCAATATATCAGTAAACACCGCATTCAAATCGGTTAAGCCGTTTCTGAGATTAGCGTGCACAAACGCACAGAGAAACAGACAAAAAATTCTAAAAACTTTTTTTATCTCGGTAAAAATGTACAGACAGTCACAGCTCGTTTACGATTTTATTAATGTATAGATATATAGTCACCGATAGATGTTATTTTTGATTCATCATTTATGCAGAGTAATAAAATTCCATTATCGACTGCACTCAAAGATTGCTAATTTTATTGTTAAAATCATATCTAAAGTCGTATTAAAATTGTTATTATATATATTTGCTAATTCTCTCAATTTGTACCACGTTAAGTGATTATCACTGGCAGACGTGCAATACAGAAGTTTCGCAAAGAAGAATAATTAAAAAGAAATGTTTATAGTGTAACAATTAATTTTAAATTTTTATTTCAGACATGAAATGTCAGACCATATTTAATTACCACAGGAACAAAATACAAATAACAATCATGAACTATAATTTTTAATTAATTCGTGATCCTTATTAAATAAATGTACTAAATACATTCTGCCATCAGCAAGGAAGTACCTACTATTTTTTATTTCAATTGACAAATTGTACCCATTTCATTATATGAAATGGAGATGAGGAGAGATGACCTATATAACATTTTATCATATTGCAATATTGAATAATAGATTACACGCTCAATATTAAAATCTATATTATACTATTATATAAAGCTGAAGAGTTTGTTTGTTTGTTTGGTTGGTTGAACGCGTTAATTTTAGGAACTACTGGTTCGAATTGAAAAATTATTTTTGTGTTGGATAGTCCATTTATCTAGGAAGGCTTTAGGCTATATAACACCATGCTTATATATAATTTTAGTATAATTTCGATTTGAGTCAACTAGCGCCGTCTGTCAGAGAAAAGTGATATAATACTGGCCGACTGAAGTGATAAAGTCTTATTTTCATCCCATCAGATGGCGCAAATAGCAACTGATTTTTTAAATTTTTTTTTTCAGCGATATCTCATCGTATAATAATTATTACACATATATTTTCTTTTTCAACGCGGACGAAGTCGCGGGCACCGCTCGTCTGTCCATATACAGGCCACGAATTGGAAAGCGCAGCGTGGCCAGATGGACAGACGACCTAAAGGGCTTCGCAGAAAGCGGCTGTATACGAAAAAAAACAGAACCGTACGTGGTGGCGAGCTTTGTGAGAGGCATACATTCATCAATGGAAAGATACAGACTGATGATGATGATGACGATAGAGAAGCGAAAAATGAGGAAAGCTTTTGTATATAATTTGCAGAAAAAATGATGCAAAGTCGGGAGCAGGTCTCTAGTACCTTAATATTATAACGAGTTATCGATTAGGTACATACTTATAACATTTTATCACATTGTAATATTAATACCTATATGTATATTTACAAGATATTCAACTTTGTACATGATACAATATTTTATTAATTTACAAATTAAATGAAATTATAATAAAATATCACGATCACAATGCGTGCAAACGTCATGTAAAGAAAAACAAATATACTTATTTATTGAGTGATTTTTATCGTATAAAGAATAAACAATGTTCAACATGTTATATTCATAATGACATCATTGACCTTTACGAATCATTAATTTTGCGAATAAATTCATTCATTTCCTTTTCAAGGATTATTAATCAAAAAATACGCTCTACAGGTCATCCTTGGCGTCTGAATTATGGCGTTTCTGTCATCTTAATAGGTGTCCATGTCGATAATCTATACCTACATATATTATAATAAAATTATAAGCAGCAAATTAAATTATTTAAAAAAAAAATTGTACACTTTGTATTTATTTTACCGAAGTCAAAAAAAATTGATTTTAGTTAAAAAAAATTTTTTGTTTGTGCTTTTGTGCACTCTAATCTGGGAAACGGCTTTATTGATTTCAATGAAATCTGGCCCACAGTTAGTTTATTAGCTGAATTAATATATAGGATACTTATAAAAATGTTAAAATGTCTTTGAAAAATGTTAGATTCCTGTAGGATCTAAAAAAAAACTAATTATAACGCGTACGAAGTTGCGGGCACAGCTATTTAAAAATAAATGATAGACTAGTTAGAGGCTTGTAAAACTAAAGAGCCGAAATTTGGTGCCACAACACTTGTTGTGACAATCACGTGATAATAATATGATACATGATAACCTGTATTATGCACGTATTTGTATTGTCTTATAATTAGGTCACTGACCGAATGCGTGCAACATTAATGGGTGATAAAAAAAAACATCAATGTAAGATGATTTCCTTTCAGAGACTTTATGTATTAAATCGACATTTATAGATAGAAATCAGAGTGTTACAATGAACGCTTTGCTGCGGCGTGTCTCAACCATTGAACTACCTATATGTTATGTCTCAACACTGCTTACATAAGTATTATTATTTTTCTAATTCAGGAGTATAACATTAGCTAAGTTCCTAAGTTACAAGAGTATGACATTAGCTATCTGCCAATGTAAGTGACATCAAAAGTCAGAGATTAGCGACAACAAACAGGCAGACAGACAAAATTATTTAAAAAAAAAATTTTTTTTTATAAGTACCTACCGTATATACTTTGATATACATTTATATAAAAAAAACAGTTTTTTTGTTACGCTCTGGTATAGTGTGCAAAAAAAGAAACAATTAAATAATTAAAAACAAATATTTAAATCATTTTAATCGGGGGGGGGGGGGGGGGGGGTCGCATTCCTGCGAGATGCTCGCGCGCGTAGTAGAACAGATTAATAAACCCATAAACGTAAGACTTGCCTATAAGAGTTCTTAAATTGATGCCACGAATTGGAAAACGCAGCTTGAACGCAGGACGTCCTGCAGCCAGGTGGACAGACCACCTGAAAGGTATCGCAGGAAGCGGCTGGATGCGAAGCGCAGAGAACCGTGTGCGTCGTGGCGAAACACGCCATAAAGAAAGGGGAAGAGATAAATATGAAATGAATCACAGTTAATTCAGAACAAAACTCGCTTCGCTTATAGTACTGTGCAATAGATTCTATCGCAGTGCGTTCAATAGTCGTATTCATCGTACATGGGTTATCGGCGCGTTCTTAGGTTGTTTCCACTACGTCCGTCCATCCCAGACCCACTATCGCCACTCACAAATAGACCATGTAACATTGTAAGTTGTAAGTTTTAAATTTAGTATCAATTACACAAAAAAATATCGTAAGAATATTGAAAGACATATCGGTTGTTCATTCAATTCAAACTCATCCATTCAAAATAAGGTAACTCTAAGCTAATTGTTAGCTCATCAAGGTAAGCTAACAAGGTAACTACGAGTAGGTATATAAATAGATTTTAAAATTTAACAAAAGAAAGGTCGACATAATATACCGTTCGTGTATAATGTCAAACAGAATTTATATAATTAGTATTTATTAGTTTAAATATTTATTATTAGATCACTAATAAGTTATTAGTTCACTAAAATATAAAAACAAATTAAAATTTATTTTCTGTACAGTACAACTTCAGGATTTCATTTTTTATGTCTAATGCAATTTATTTATGTTAATACACCTACTAGCTTACGCCCACCGCTTCGTACACGTCTCTCTTTCTTAGATGATAAAATATACGTTTGTAAACACGTTGAAACTGTAGGTAACATTTTAATATCTATTTTGTCAACAACAGCTTCTTTCAGTGGCCGTTCATGGTGTAATCGATGCAAAAATTTAAAAAAATGTCTAAAGCAATCATTTGAAAGGCATTTAAATCAAATATCAATCTTTAGGGTAAAATATAATACTGCTTTTTAGAACAAGGATCTGGTACCCAGTTATCTTTATTCAACGCACGGGCGTATATATGCACGCAATATGTAAATCATAATAATTATAGAAAAATATATAATTACTTAACCAGCTTAATACATAACAAACGGTACATTTAACATAATAACAGGAAATTATACGCATTAAAGCGACTATAAAATACATTTAGGCATTTGCTCGCTTAGAAAAAAAAAGTACAATTTTCAAGTTTCATGCCTTAACTACAAGTATTTCTTCTTAAACGGGTTTTAGAATTGCTTACAGTACTATAATTAACTTATATGTGACAGTGTTGAATGAATGCGTCATTGAAGGAATAATTTACTATTGGAGCGGTTCATGACTAATCTTAAAAAAATGAGATAATTTTATTTTATGTAAAGGTCGTCAGACATGTTGACGGTCCATTTAATGGTAGGTGGCTACCGTCGCCTAAAACACAAGAAACGCCACAGATACCGCAAGCAATGAATAATAAGAAAAATCGACGGGATTAATAAATGGAACCTCTAAGTAGAAATGTACTTAGCACTGTTCATTTTTACGACTAAATCGATAAGGTGCTGTTTACATAGTAGGTGTCATAATCTTACATCGTAGTCGCTTAGAATCATAAATACAAAATGTAGTTTAAAACTTGAAATTTTCAAGTTTACAACTTCAGTCTGTTATAAGTACTATGTAATAAAATATATTACATATAATTATATATTACGTAATAATAAGTACTAATATATTTATAGATATTCGTGTAATTAAACAGTACCTCTACCATGAGTTTATAATGACCGCACTCGCTGGCGAGTCAATTGACAATTTTCCATATAAATATTTTACGCCCTCACTAGGGAGTGCGGTCATTGTAAACCATCGATGTTGTAAACTCATGACAGTAGGTCTCATAAGGTATAGTAGACCTTTTAGTATTTCTCACTCATTAACTTTCAATATTTTTTAATTTGGGTTTTACTAAATTTAAATAAAACATATATACCATTTAAACATCTATAAAGGAGTTAAACTTAAATTATTTAAATTATTATCAGAACTCAACAAATAAGTAACGATAACAAAACGAAAAGTGTGTGAAATCGTCAACATCGGTCGAATGAAAACATTCCCACGGCATGTCACTGAGCTTGCCTTCCCGTTTACACGGCCCACGTACACAATTACGTCGTCGAATGCTGTAAAATGATACATCGATTACACGCTGAGCTCAATGTATACAAATACGGATGTCACTATCCGTTGCCATTAATGCTCTGATAGGTTCGTTATTGTAAACGTAAATTTTATTAAAATGTTCTAACGCTCATACTATTTGGGAGAATTTGTTGTCTCAAGAACAACCGAAAGCAAATGCAGCGCAAGTAATTTGCGGCACTTATTGAACTTGCGAAAAAATAAAACATACGCCAGCAATTCCAATATTTTAGAACAATCTTTGTTATAGTAGCTATTTATAACCAATTTTAAATGTACATTATTGGCTTTTAGTCAATAAGTACTTGATGCTGCTGCATCAGGTCAAGATTACCATGACATGGTAATCCCTTCGTTAACTAAAAATAAACAAACAAAAATGACTATAACAAACAAAAATAACTAGGAGTAAACAGATTTTCATAAAGTATAGTTTAGAATGATGGCATTCCGATCACGTCAGCTTGCAAACAAAAAAAAATGGATTAAATTAGGTCCACAGACAGACACACATACACCCATACACAGATACACAGGCATACACGCCAAACTTATAACGCTCCGTTTTTGCGTCGGGCTTCGGAGGTTAAAAATAACTGTTAGTTATGTTCATACGTCACTTTTTTATTCAATAAATAAACAGGTTTCAGAATACTTAGGGTTTGTTTTAGGCAACCTAAACGTTTGATGAAAACGAATGTCCTCGGAGCTCGGATTCTAGACCCATCGTCGCCTTGTAATACTCAAGCATTTCCTGGACTTAAAAGAGCCATTCTTGAAAACGGGCGTGTCTTCCGCGTTGCTATACGTTATCAGGGTTCGACTTTATCAACATTTATCCACTACACTAACTCACGGCTAAAGCCAAGGCCAGTAGGTATACTTATATTTAAATTCGGAATAAAGAAATGAGATTATTAGAATAGACATTTCTAATGATGGAAAGGAGATAAACTATCTAATAACAACATGTATATAAGAACTATATAAATAACGGAAGAAGATTTCGTACCCAATTAAATACACTTTTGCACAGGCTAGAAAATAGCCTGCTATCATATTAGGGTAATAGGTGTTTCTATTTGATCGCAGCAAATGGCTTTTATCACATAAAATTACCATTATTACTTGATATCCTCACAAGATTTATAAATTAAAGTTTGAACTATGCATTATTAAACATAATCACCAAAAACAAGAAGTAAAAGAAAATTTTTATTTTAGTACTCTTTGGCTACTGTCACCTTTTTACACAAGCAACGCCAAAGGTGTTGCCGACATTAGTAAGGTCAAGGAAGGAATAGGGATATGGGTTCTGGCATCCCTTACTCACTCACCGAGACTCAACAGTGCCTACACATGCTCTTATTTCACGGTGGTCTTCTGTAAGGAGATGGTTACTGCTCAAATTATAATTTTAAAAGGCAATTCTTTTAGCAATATTCTTTGAATTTTATCAAAACATATTCTTCGAGTAGTAGTCTTTAAGTTAGTAACTTGACTACTGTTCAAAGTTATAGAGCATTCATTAAATTGTATAGACAGTTAGGTAAATAAAAATATATCAGCGATATGAATCGCGGAATAATTTCCTGTTGCGTAAAAAGCAGAGATTGGAAACTCACTGATGAGTTGAGCGGCGCAAGCCGGTCTCAGACGGTCCACTAGACAGGCCGCGACCCCTTATCGCTGCGGTATAAGTGGCGCCCAGTATAGCGGATGCTCTCTTGGCCCTGATCAATGTGTTTCGTCCCCATTTACAGGGATAATTAAATGTACAAATGATTTTATTTATTAAATACGGCGTCAATAAACGTACGGGGATTTCCTAAATTATGTTTATGTAATCTGTACATGAAACGCTTGAACTTGCAGTGACCCTTACGAGTATGTTGTGACGCGCTGCAGTAAGAATTTTTAAATACACATTGTACTCGTATTGTTATTTTTACAAGTATTATTTAATGTTTAGTATTAATTTAATATTTATTTAATGTTTAATTTTATAATTGGCACGGTATTGCGTTTAGCAGCCACTAATTGGGCAATCTGTCTGGCGGTAGTAGTGAAATAACATCGTGTGTGCTATTTTCCGGTGGGTACACGATGTTATTTCACTAAAGTAGGAGTTGATTCGTTGGTCACCTACCATCAAGTGGACAGTCAGCTTGCTTGTCAATCTTTACATTAAAAAAATGTAGGTACATATCATCGTAGGTAGATATATGATGCGAACTCGTTTTTCGAATTCATTTTTAATCGAAGAATAAAAAATAACATTTTAACGAACGGCGCGCGTGACTTGTTTTTCTTGATTTGAACATCCTGTCCGCATTAAAAGAAAAAAAAAACAATTAAAATAATAAAATATGTGAATAAGATCAATTTTAAATTTCTCTTTAAATAATACCATTACAATCGCAACACATAAAGTAAAAACAAATAGTTTCTTTAGAATAAATAATTGATTTCAAAATATTAAAAATACTTTACTTAAATAATTTAAATTATTCTTAACATGTTGAATTTTAATTGAAAAAATTTAACATCCATTATATATAATATTATTGTAAATATGAAACTCTGTCTGTCTGTTTGTCTCTTACCTTTTAACGCCTTAACTACTCAACCAATCATCAATAAATTTTGCATACACATTGTCAGGGATACAAGATTAGGATAATTATGTCCATTTCTCGTATCTTTCATCCAGGAAGAGAGTACTGTTACCGAGGGATCATCTAAAAATAAAAACCCGAAGCCTGGCAAAAGTATAATAAACATTATATTATTTCAACGCGAAGTCGCGGTCACCAGCTACAAAAAGTATCACACATGAGATCGAAAAAAAAAAAACAATCTGAGGTACACTCTCAACCGAGAATAGAATCTGCGACTGCCATAGAGGTCGCCGAGTGTATTATCTACTGATTCACGAGTGTCACTGCAATTAAATAACTACTTACGTCGGCCTGCGAAGCTTTAGTTGTTATGGCATTGCCGCCTGGTAGGGGTGTAGCCAAGTGTAGTCCGCTATACGAGTACCCACGTCGCATACAGGAATTAATATATCTCGATATTTTGAATGAAAATGTTGATTGATTTACATATGCTATGTTGTGTTTATAGTACAACAGGTTATAGTAAAAATGTACGGGCATGTAGCACCAGCGCATTAGAGTTGGCCTAGCAGTAGTGGTGTTGGCTAGACCTAAGTGGGCAGGACCTCCGGTCACTAGCCAGCTATTCGATGATTAGTCGAGAAGAAGAGGGTTTGTAGGTTTCCAAAACAAGTTTGTACTAGTACAATGGTCTTCTCTTTGGGATTCAAGCCAAAAAAAACTGGTTAACTTTTTTTTAAATTTTTTTAGTTAACATTTTGGTGATAAAAAAACAATTTAAACGAGGAGTGTATTTTTTAATATTAATAACCCCGCAAACATCTTTTTGTACAAATACGTGTTTATATAACATATCATCGTTCTTACACGAGTGCAAACATCTCGTGTAAGAACGGTACGGCCTCCACGAATGATTCTGTGACGTCACGACATGGTTTTTTTCTCTTCCCAAGAAGGCTAGATAATCAAATATTCTAGTTAGTGTCGACGTACACAATATATCATAAATAGACCTTAGAGCCTAGTGCGATATAGTTTCGTTCGTAAACACTTACCAAATACGCTATCTGTATTGTACCGTAAAGGAAACTCAAATGTATCACGGATGTATTAGGTGTACGGTGTACGTCACTGAGAAAATATATTATTATTATATATGGACTTGTCAAGGCATATGTAATATGTTTATTTAAAAGTTAACTAGTTAACTAAAATTATATAAAAGTTAATAGTGTCGAGTTAATAGTCATTAATTAGACAGCCTTTCTGGCATCCTACCGCTGGCTAGACGGTAGGAGTTTGTGGGGGTCGGAGGGATCCTGCGGCGTGGGGGATGGCCCTAGTTTTGTCTAGGGCCACCTCCAATCCTAGCAGGCGGATGCGCCGGACGACCAAGGATGTGCCGACCGACGCTAACCGCACTGCGTCCTCCCACGTCTGCCCTTCCGCGACCAGAGTCTCGTCGGCGAAGCAGATAACCTCCATCTTGGGAAGGAGGTTGCCTCGCAGGACCCAGTTGTACCCCAGGTTCCACAATAAGGCCCCTGGGGTACACCTACCGCCATTGGCAGGTGATGGACACGGTCTGGCAAGAGTACCTAAAAGGCGATGAAGGAATGCATATTATTCAATAATAAAGTATAATAAAATCATGACTTCCCTTAATAACAACTATTTCAAAGGAAGATTTGTGAGCCGAAAACACTGAATCCATTTGCACAAAATTCACAAGTAAATTTCACTTAAACATAGACTACTAAGTTAAATAACTAACACAGACTTAACTAGACAAACTTAGTTCATAGAACAAAGGCGACGGCAGCCATCCCATCCCCTATCGAGTGAAACATCCGTCTTCCTGCCGACCTTCACATAAAAAAAACTCATATTAAAATTACGAAGTATTATATAATTTGCTTTATCAAGGGAAATAAGAGATTGCTTCCCAATCTGAAAGTTTCTTATTCGCACCCATATATTTTATAGATAGAAGACATAGAAAGATTGTATCTATCTAAATATTTATAGGATAAGACAAGTTACAGATTACGCAAACGTACCTGTCACCTATGCTTCTACGACGCGACGTTTATTTAGTAAGTGGGTATGAATAATTATGTGCGTTTCGATAAATATGTATGGCGTTGTCCGATTGACGTCAAAGGCCTACTGCCGCTGCGGCGTACGTACAGAGGTCTGCGATAGTCGACGCTTGCACGCCTTGCACGGTGACATGGAGTGTTCGACCCTAAATCGAGGCTATTTACCTCATGCCCTCTCGACTCTGGATCATTCTAACACAATCCAATCTTTACTCAATTTACATGTCTACTACACAATATATCTGTGTGTATAATTCTCTGTAATTCTATATTAAATAGGTACAAAAGAGAAAGATTATTTGAAATTCATTTTTTTTTTTGTTAAGGTCGACAGACAGGCTGGCGGTCTACTTGATGGTAGGTGGCTACCGTCGCCTATAACACAAGCAAGGTCACAGGGGCTGCAAACCATAGTAATATTAAGCATAGGGATTAGGAAGGCAAATGGCAATGGGCTCTGGCATCCCTTACTCATACCGAAACATGTTATTATGTAACGGTGGTCTTCTGTAAGGGCCAGTACTTCCGCCAGACGGGCTGCCAAAATAACTGCAAATTGCAGCGTGCTCTGCTACTACTAAAATGAAGATAAGTGTCTTTACTCGATGAATATTAATTTAAAATTTCAATCAAATTTGTTCCTCCCTTAATTAATATTATTTATAGTAATTAGGATATAAAAGTTATCCTTAGATGTATGTTTGCTTGTTACGATTTCACACCTTAACCACTCGATCGATCATTATTAAATTTTTCATACACGTTATCAGGCGTAAAGAAAAGAATATAAGGTACCTTTTATTAAGAGAAATACTGGTCGCGGATGAAGTTGTAGCCAAAAGTAAATCTTTAGATAGTATATAAAAACTTTAAAAAAAAAAATTAAACCGCCGAAAAAACTGAAAAGCAAAAAATAATTTTATTTAACCTTAATAATTAGCTAAGTTCTTAAACTAATGTAAGTATACCTAAGTAATTTTAAGTCGGCGCGTCGCCGCGCCGCCGCCGGGCATCACGCTTTACTTAATTAATTAATTTGCTTGTTTGGCGCCGACTCAAAATTACTTAGGTATACTTACTTTAGTTTAAGAACTTAGTTATTAAGGTTAAATAAATTAATTTTTTGCTTTTCAGTTTTATCGACGGTTTAATTTTTTGTTAAAAAGTTTTTATTTTATAATTTTTGTGGCTATAATGTACTTACTAATTACTACATGCTTAATTTATGATTACTTTTTTTAATTGTAATACACAACTCTGCATTAAAATCTGTGAGTGAACAATAAATCACCCTCCCCCTATTTTGCCACCAACTTCGAGGTAAGTATATCCTATCTAATAAAAAAAGAATTATCATTATGCGTGGTCATACATTACAATCAGTGAGTGAACAATCAATCATCCCCTGTATTTCCTACCCTTAGAGTTGGATTTTTTTTCCAAATTGATATGGGACCACCTTCGAAGTATAACCTTTCCAAAAGAATTATCAAAATCGGACTACTCTGTAAAAAGTTATGCGTGATCATACATAAATATATATATACGCGTCAAATTGAGAACCTCCTCCGTTTTTCGTTTTCGTCGGTTGAAAACAAAGTCGCTTCCCGCCGTCTGTCCCTCTGTCTATATATATACTCGTACGCTCAATGCGGTTTACACATCAGAAAAGAGCGTTAAACGTGGAAAGTTTTTTTAATATTTTGCAGAAAAATTCGCTAGGGGTAAATAAAATGAAAACTTTCATAAAGTTCAACTGTGGTTTTAATTATTCACGCTGCTTTCCTAATATATAAATGACATAGTAAACTTTTTATATAATTATTATTATATAATATATAATTATATAATTTTATAATATATATATACCAGTATTGTGTAATATTTTAAAAAATATATCAGTTTACATAAAAATATTTCCTAAAGCAATAGATAAGATACCCATCTATAACATGGTGCATCACTTAAAAATTCAAATAAAAATTTATTGTAATTTCATGTTTTCTCGAAAAGCATATTTAAATAAACATTTTTTTGGTAAAACACAAGCACACTGAATATGAATACAAAAGCAACTTCATAACAAAAGACATTGGATTCTTGGAAATCAAAGTCGATTCCTTTCCACAAAACTTTTCCCGGATGTTTCCTACAGGAATAATTTCTTTATGTTTCGTTTGTTCACTTTCATATATTATGTGTTTGTATCATTGTAAATAAGTACATGTAGTATGCTACTAAAATAGGTAATAAGCATTATAATATCAAACCACTGTCTGATAGCGGTTTTATTAACTCAATTATTAAAATTAGTGTCAATTAAATTAGATTGATTAATAAACTGGCTACTTAATTAATAAATAAGTTAAATTCCTTAATAGATTCACTAATAATATATTCATTCATTAATAAATACGTATAAGGTCTTCAATATTAACAATATTAAAGAACTTAGATAAATCTATTGGGTAATTATTTTAACACTGATTAAGAGATTGTTTTCAGCATAATAATAAAAATAATAACAAATATACAAACATTGTTATATGAGTTAGATTATAAGTTCTATTCAAATATTTAATTGTTTTGTATACTAGCCATTTCTGAAATTAGCGTGCACAGACAAACACGCAAAAAAGATAAAAACTATTTTTTTATTTTTTGAAAACAAAATAAAATTCACGGCTCGCTTATGATTTTCTTATATTGTATAGATAAGTTGCTTGTGAGTATTAGACAAAAAAATGAAATGCTTACACTCTATAATAAAGATAGGTTATTCAACTGAAATTGTAAAACTAGACCAGAAAAACAAAATGAATAAAAATGTATTTGTCGATCTTTGTTTTGCTTTTTGTTTCAATGTATTATGTTCGTTCACATTACAATAATGTGATTTAATGATAAAAACATCTGCATATTTATAGTGTTGACGATATATCTCGTTGGAAATTTTTTATTACACATGAAATTGGCTCTGTTTATATTGTGGCCGTGATATTTTAGCTTATTTTCTATGTAAAGGTCGACAGGCAGGCTGACAGTCCACTTGATGGTAGGTGGCTACCGTCGCCTTAAACACAAACAACGCCACAGATGCTGCAAGTGCGCTTGTCGTCCTTGGTAGGATTTAATCCTAATTAAGATAAGGGATGAAGGAAGGGATAAATGTGATCTGGCCATCGAAATAATATATCCTTGCAAGGGTCTGGCATCCCTTATTCACTCACTGAAACACCACAGCACACATGTTTTTATTTCACAATGGTCTTCTGTAGCCTTATGAGGTTACGAAAAAAGAGATCGATTTCATCATGACAAATAAAAGACACATATTCAGAGCTGATGTCTCATCTCAGTAATCAACAGGTTTAATACTGGTAGTGATCATCGCTTGGTTCTAGCTATCAATTATTATAGTATGGATAGAGGATTAGAAATTCTGAAATTCGGTGAAGAACCAAAGTTGTCGACATAACTAAGAGAATTAGCAATAAGTTAAAGCGACAAAGGGTCGGTCGGCAGAGCGAATGAATAACCGATGGGGTATAGAGGAGTTCTTGAATGGAGGGAACAAATTGGAAAGTGGAAAGCGCAGCATGCGACGCCCTGCGGCCACGCAAAAGCACCTGAAAGGCTTCGCAGGAAGCGGTTGGATGCGAAGGACAGAAGACCGTGCTTGGAGTCGAGAGACACTGCATATATACAAATTAATAACGGTTTAAGCTCCTAACGGTGATGTTACTTGTTGTAATGCATATTACCAACGTCAGTAGGAAATGCGCGGGAATTTAATTTAACAAACAGCCTCTAAGGAGTTAATCAACAAACGATCATTGTATAAAAAGCAAGACGTGACCAGCTTGGTAAGGAGCCTTTTTGCGTAAGCCATACCCATTACGCAATCTTTGCAGCTCATCAAGAAGTAACTTTAAATAATGAGTTTTTATTAACATCAAATTAAATTAACATTACAATACATTAAATTTTAATTCGATAAAATAAAATATAAAAACATTACGAGCACAAAATATATTGAGAAAACGTATTGATTGCTAAGCAGTTTTATTCAATTTTACGTTAACAGTGACGTCATTGGTTAAAACTGAGATATGGCATGTTCGTGTCAGTATTTGTGGCGTCTGCAATAGTGGTTAGTAATCGCATCAATTTCCGTCGATCATGTTTAAATTTATTGTTGGCGAGGCATATTGAAACTAGATTTGACGTCAATGGTGTCGAAACCGTGCTTGTACACTTTCTCCCGAAGAACAGGCTGTACGAATGTATGTTGCAATACTTTGCTAAAACTTTTTCACACTTACGAGAATACTGTGGTTATTAAAAAAAAATAGCTAGTAAATGCAATTTAACCAAACTAAATAGATAATTCGAATAAACAGAAAATATTAATAAAAAATTTGCCGTGCTGTAGCGATTATTTCAGTATCTTTGCTTTCTCAAGAAATTTAGTCGTATTTTCAACAGTTGTAACTAAACATTTCATATTGCAGCAAAATAGACAGCTTTAAACTAAGTATATATCATTATTCAAATCAAGCAAATTATACTGTCGTTTCAGAATAATGAAACAAATCAATTATCCTTTGAACAAAATAAATGAGAGAATTATTTCTCCTTTTAAAATAAAAAGAAGCAATACATCTGGAAATAATACGGTAATAAAAATAGCTGGAGATAATAAAAATGTTGTAACTGCTTTAACAGAGTAAGTCGCAATACCACGTAATTACGTTGCTCTTATCGTACGAGTATGAAAGAAAATTGTTGGAGTGTCAGTTTATACTAAAGTGGTGAGTTAAATAACAAATTTTGTTTTTAATCTTTTAAAAGTATTCGCCTATGTAAAAGGCCTATATATAACAAAACAAATTTTGTTTTTATTATTTTATTAATCAAAGTTACAAAAGAGTAAATTCAAATGATGTTCCCAAAATATCAGAATATAATATTCTTTAGATTATTTGTTAGTGTTCATAATTTTCGACTTGAACGGAGGTATGATAGTTTTTTTTAAAGGTCGGCAAACAAAGATAGCTACTACCGTCTTAAAGGTGTGGCTTTAACGTCGCCTATGAACCAAGGGACATGAAATTGTCGACCTTAAAACCATAAAGGATGAAGGGGCAAAGCTTGGGACAGGGGAATGGCTCTGTCTAAGTACGTACCTACTCTGGCATCGAAACACAACCAAACTTTAAAGTCTCGCTGAGTCTCAATGATTTATCGCTAGGGTTAGTGGTTAATTATAAAGAAGGTGAACATAAAGTAGCTATTTATAGTATTAAATTAACATTATCTACAGAATTAGACGTCGTTTTGACGTCAATGCTGAGAGACAAGATTAAGAGTGGTTTGTTTTGTTTTTACGTTTGGGTACAAAGTTTGCACTACAGCACAAATTTATCAACGAAAACCACTCAGCTAAATAGTTGCTTAATAAAAGTAATAAAATAATCAACTGAATAGTATTTATAATCTCTCAACTGTGTCAGATTCAAATACAGAAATACAGTTCTTATTAGAATTTTATTTTATCCAACTTTTTTAACATATAAGCGTAAACTTTTAGATAGGATGTCATAATTGCATTAATTAGATTTTATTTGTTTTGACTCAAATTCGACATCAAATAAACACGTCATTATTATAAGTAGAGAAAAATGTTAAAACTGTGGTATCATATTTTTCTTTGTGTATTTTTTAAAGCAATTTTTTTATGTTTACTTATACTGCAGTTGTTATTTCTCCTTAAATATAAATAAATAAACTTACCCACTAAGTAATTCGCATAAATTTAGTTATCAATTCTAAAGTATAATTTTATTGAAATAAATGTAACAAAACGATCCCACCACGATTTAACTTTAGACGTACTGTTCCAGGTTCATATTATAGTTAATACCTAAGGTTCATTAGTTTCATACTTGAATAAATAAGTGACACGAAACAGTGGCCACATAATTTAACGACCATGGAAACAAAAAGAATATTTTAAACCGTTTTACAATTAAATAATATTTTTCAACACAATTTAGGTATCAAACGTTGTTTGTCAGCGAAAAGGTTTTTGTTGCTACCGAATTCCAATAAAATGTTACGTGTGTAATAAACAGCAACGTAGTTACCTATACCTACTTGAATGTAGTAGATATTCTATATATAACAAATAATTTCAGTAAAGTTTATAAGAAAATAAATCGTATTCTCGGTCTCTATCTTAAAGTCAAATCAATTTACCAATGTTAGTGACATATGGCTATGCTTGGCGTTACGTAAAGAACGCGCGTCGACGGTGGATCCAGGCTGCTTCTGACTGATCTTATTAGAAAATTATAGAGGATGCCTATGTCCAGCGGTGGACGTCCTGCGGCTGAAATAATGATGTAGAGTAACACTATTACTATTACTTACATATTAAATAATTAAGAGAGTATAAACAAATTGTTGTAAACCGAGGTCAACTACATTAAATTTTCAATTAATCATAACTCAAATGTAGTATTCAGTGATAGCCCATTGAAAACAATACTAATTATATCAATCTTGGATAACTTGAGGAACCCTGATGATCGGATTAGGCGCCCCATGGTGATTGTGGACTGTATGGGCACAACTTTATAGATATGGAGACACTCCCCGTCCATACCTATAAAGCTGTCCTGAACTGAACTGATCTAATATGAGACAGTGCTGTCTCCTTATCTGATAATACTTTAACACTTATAGATTGGTATATAATCAGATTATTCCAACAATATTTGTAAAAATATTGCTAAAATTCTCCCTTAACGGACGATACGACTACAATATGGAGATTTCTTATATATCCCGCCATGCTTCTGCAGCGGGGACCTGCGCTTGAGCACACGCGGTACGGAATAACGGAAGGGAAATTACTAAGCATATGGAACCCATAGGCTAATTTCCCTAGGTACATATAATAAATATACTGAACTTAGTTTTTAAGTGTTCTCCAGTCTTATACTATACTCGTTTCATTGCTTGGTTCATAGTATGCGTCATGTACAACTAATTTCTAGTTTTATTAACAAAAAAGGTTAACGCAATTTTTTTTCTTTCATTTACTCGCATTGTGCGAGATGAATCACTAGGGGTCGAGTTCACTATAATTCCACTTATTATAATACGTCAAGTTATGACTAAGGAAAAAAGTATGTCTACTAATTCTATGCTAATTACAACATAAGTGACGATATGCTGACTCGCAGGGTTTTTTAAGTACCCAGAACATTACAAAAGTCAGGAAAGACTAATTGCCTACAAAATCGTCCATAGCTTGTTACTGTTAGTTACTAGGTATTTTAATATTTATTATTTATTAATATTACATCATATAATAAATTATCAACGAATCTATATCTAAAACTAAATTATATATATTTACAAATTGTATATAATATTAATTTTCGGTTCCCTAAGCATGCTTGCTGCATTACCTCGTTGTATGGCAAAGCTAATTTACTAACAGAGGTAATAGCCACCAGGCCTGGAATCGCCGGTTATGTCGACTAAACGTTTGCACAAGATGTTAAAAATTTAAACGCATTGGGACCCCACGGACTCAGAGATTTGCCACCGATGGGAATGAAAATTGGTGCCGATATATCTGTATTTGTGGATTTTACTCTTCTTGCTCGTCTCCGCAGCAGCACCAGCTGTGGCAAGTGTTTCATGAAGATGAGATGATGCCAAGGTGTCATTATTATTATTATTATTTATTTATTATTATTATTATTTATTAAATAATAAATAATACATTTATTATTTATTAAACTGTACCATGTGTGCTTTAGGTATAGCCGAATAATGGCTACTGACAATTTTTTAGAAGAGATGAACATCTTTAAAAATTTGAGCATTTATATAAGTCAGCAAGAATTTTAACAAAGATTGAAACGAAAATGAGAAAACATCGCTGGAAAACACAATGAATAAGAATAAGAAGTTCCAAATTTAAATGAAAATTGTTTTTATATTCTACGAGTAACAAACAATACTTGTGGTGTGACTCTACTATTTATATGGGGCGTGAGGTGTTGAGCTAACAATAATTTACGAGTAATAAAATAAACTTCTCTTGTGCTATCCTGGGTGGGCCTCCTCACAGTTATTACGAGCAGACCTCCTCCAACTTCGACAAATGTATAAATACAGTCTTTGGGTGGGCTGATATTTTTAAAACAATGATGGCTGTTAATTAAGTCATCAGTATGCGAACGAGAGCACACGACATATTTGCACTCACCATCGTGTCGACACCACTACGATATAATCATAAGGAAAAATTTAATATGAATCATTTTAGCACTTCGTAGAAAGGGTACCAGATATGCACCGGAGATCTAAAGATGGCAGGTTTATTCTTGTCACTGAACCTTTTTTGGTGCCTACAAACACATTTGACTCACAATTGAGGGTAACCGTTTACGGCGACCGTTAAGCCATTCTTTGGTTATCATCGGCTATGACACTGATTTATAAAAAACTCTTTCAAAATCTATTGGCGATCATGAATATTATAAAACATCAGGTGAAGCATGAGGTCTGTTTGAGGCAAATGACCTCACAGCCATGAAAACATGTTACGTCGTATTTAGCACATCCCGTCATTCAGAGCTCACTGATTTAGTCGCAATTAAGCCGATTAAATATTGTTAACAATTCCTGGAGGCCACCGTCATCTCTATTTATAGTTCGGGACTCGAGCCACATGTAAACTATATACGTCCCCTTCATACAACTTACAACAAGGCGTATTATTCGAACACAATATTCAACAAGCGTCCTAATCGGGGCTCAAAGTGAATCGCCTACATTCTAAATGAATTTTTTCTTTGTTTTTGTACTATTGCCGCTCTTTAACTATTCATCAAAAACGTCTGACTTTTATTTATTTCTAATGTATTTTCGAGGGGGAGACATATTAGTCCAATGTCTATGACCTGAGAAATACTGACATTGAAGTTGTACGTATTTACTATAGTGGGGAGAATTGATTAGACGGCCGGTTGTTTAAGAGCTACTTTTGCGCTGCATATTTTTAAACAGTGCACGGCTATAATAAAATAAATAAATTTCAAATATAGAAAATATGAAGTGACTTATGATTGACAATTAGGCGGTGAGAATCGAGTTATCAACTTTTGTATCTAAACTTTTCTAAATACGCAAGAAGTGACGGTGAGCTTGAAAAATGAAATAATCAAAAATAGTAATGTAAAATTTATTACTTTTAAATAAAACTTGTAAGTTAGTAAAATCCAGAAAAGATTAAAAAATGGTATAAATGGTAATTATACAAAAAATCCGGACCTAACACTCGTGTTACGAGTTGAGTGTTCTCTTCGAATGTGTCCAGTCACCCGAGACAGGTCATTGTCGGTTTGGTGAGATTACAATAATTTGATATGTATTGTATACTTTAAAAATGGATATGATGATGGGCTACGTAGGTGATCGAGTATCGGACTGTCGGACGTTGCGATGCGACAACTGTCAGGAAACATTGAACCCGCGAGCGGTCCACGCGCTTTCGACCGTCACAGGAATGACCGGTCCATGGCCGCACTGAATATGCAGCACCAAGCGATTTTAATATTTATCTGAATAGCGTTATAATACTCCCTACTCCCTGAAAGAGACAATCACGGCAATAATGAAATACAGAGAGACGACTCAGAGGGGTGGTTGACCGATTGTCCAGAAGACACTATGAACTTCGATGCGCCCCGAGAATGCAGATTGAAACAATAAACGTCGTAAGTAACGATTGTTGATGATCAAAAAGAATATTTAGTTCCAGGAGATAAAAGCAAAATGCCATGGACAATTGAGAGAAACACAGTCAGACATTCACTGCAGCTTTTCTACTTTAGTACAAAGTTCTCGATTCTTCTACAAGAGTATCTGTTTTTGTAACAAAAAGAAAATTTGGTTCTCAGAGATTGTATGCTTATATCATAGACGATTATAGAAAATAATATTATTAGAATATTTTCAATCAGTATACAATATACTCGATGCTTCTCCAAGAGAATCTCTTTTTAATATCAAGCAAATACTTATTTCTGTTACGCCAATTCCAACAATATTTCTCTCACAGATTTACTTTATTATTTACTTCCAATATATTTATAACATATTAATAAAATTCATAGGTCCAAGAAAAGGAAAGGACATCTCACGAAAGCCAAAAAGAAACACGTGACCACCGCGAAACATTTTGACGAAAGCTCACGAAATTATAATTATTTTTATACATAATTTTAATAATTATTATTAAAATAAAGAAACGTAATCGACACTGTTATAAATATGAAAGTAGTTCTGCCTATTTTGTTACGTTTTCAAGTCTATACTTCTGAACCAATTTTGTAGATTGATTGTTGAGGACGGACATGAGCTACGTTTTTTTTAATATTTCAATTCAAGGTAGATAAATTCAATTTAATTGTCTTCCCTATAATGGGGAAGATAAAAAGTTCTGACAGTAAAGTCGATACTTTAAAATAAATTAATCCGATGAAACTAGACAAGTAGATATGTATTTTAAATTTATAATGCTTTCAAAAATACAACGCATTAGATGAAAAAAAAAATTGCTTTGCGAAAAAGGTACATGGCTGAAATGCGTCAAAGAGGAGGAGTTATATTCAAATTGTATATTTGCAAAACAAGTTATACCCTTTGCATGAGAAACGTTTGTGCCTCTATACAAATTTTAAATGAGCACTTTACATAATGCCTTTCGTTATATATGTGAATATTGAGCATCAAAATCGCCGATATGACGACACGACATCGCAAGTGCGAAAATAATACGATATGTGAACTTTAGGCATCGTATTACTTACTACCTTGAAATCTTATGCTTATCCCTCGTACAGTTCATGCTTCTTGCTTAACCTAACCCTCATGCTTGATCTAAGCTCCTCCAAAAGCAATGATTGCCCATGACAACGTAGTATGAACGAGTTTCAAAATGCTAAATACTATTTGAATTGAAAATTTCGCAATATACAAATATTTATTGATTTTTTATACTGAGTTTATTAAAATTAAACTTATTAAAAATCTAATTATTAAGAGTAAAATTAAAAGAGTTAATTGTCATAAATGACTATTTTAAAATAATAATTTTATTTTGTTGCGAATTGAGGCGTTGAGACAGTAGAAATCCTGTTTACACTTAATCGATTAATTAGAGATTCTAATTTAATACCTAAAAAACCTAATACCTATTGGTTATTAGCGCAGAAAAATCTATAAATATTATTAAATTGCTTCATGTACGTATGGAAATCGCTTTTGCTATTCGATATTCATAAGTATACAAGAGTACGACAGTGGATTTCGCGGCCGGTTTTTCGATGAATAGTTTTGCTTTTCGATGTATTGTATTTCTTCTCTTCTTATAGTATTCTTCGTTGTATTGTATGAATACTCATTGTATTTCTTCTCCTCCTATGAGTTTCTATACTCCTTCGAGGTTTCGAAATTACCATTTAATGGGTATATTTAAGACCTACCTACAGCGCCGTCTTTATCTCAAGCCGTGTTGTCAAATTTGGCAACGTCGCAAAAATTTAATTGAGGAACCGTGATTTACGCGCGAAACTAAAGAAATGAAACTTGAATCTTTAATTTCTTTAAATTCTGATAATTTCTTTAAGACCTGATAGTTCCAGAGATACAGCTTTCCAAAGTTATTGAGGTAGTATTAGGGAGGGTTTGTACTTTGTAAAATGAACTGTTAATGAAATAAGCATTTTCATTTATAAAAATAAAAATTTTAATAATCAAAACATTAATATTTAAAATGTATATAGTATTATGAAACACCTATTGCATATTAATGTACAGTGAGTACTGAGTCACTGAACAGCTGTATCTCACGAACTATCAAGTCTATGTAGACTAATTTATCTCATTTTATTGGAAATTTAGTGCACTTTAATAACTTATTAGGTATCTTTTGACATAAACCCTTTTCTTAGGGACCTTTAAATATATTCTAAACATGGAAATTCTATCATTTAAGAAAACACAGACTGAAAAATATTATTTTATTTAACAGAATAAACAAAAAATAAATAAGGAGGTTAAGTATTAGGTTTTAAGTACAAAACTTGTGTAGAATAATGTAATATACATTAGATGATACCTTACAAACTTACTGAAAATTGACAAATTTACCTGGCTATATTTTATTTACAAGAGGGGAATCCTTCAAAGGGTACCCGGTTAAGGGATAAACACAGCACTCTGGACTGCTTATTTTAAAATACGGAGTCTTATCGCACTAAAATTAGATTCTTCTTTTCGGTTGCTTGTAGCTTTTAGTCCTAGGACCGTCCTAGGACTTTAAAAGAGCAACCAGAGCGTGCGGCGAGCGTGTTCGTATTCGTACTAAGACAAACTATAAACTTTTATCATTTAACTATAAAATCGTAATTTTGATATTTTAAAGTACCTAATAGTAAATTATTAAGATAAGTAGAAATTATAGCTAATAAAACAACCATATTTACATGTACAAAAATGAAAAATATTTAATAATCCGCCGATTCGGTTACACCTTTTGAGAGGAATCGGCAAGAAACTCTAAAGTGATGTATTAATTTGTTTAGGTAATTATTTATTATTCAATGACTATACTTTATAAACTGTGCTTGTCGTTTCTTTTATTTTTGTTATTGTCAAAATTAAATGATATTGCAGTTGCTGCTGTACAATATTTGTATGACAATCACTTCAATTGAAAAGAGTTCAAAGTAGTAGATATGACACGCGCTGTCGGTGACTCTCGCGCATGCAGATTGTGATTGACGGCCAAACGACCAATCCGCTCGACGCCTACTAAACCCATTTCATTTTCTTATTAGTTCAATTAACAAATTTGAAATGTATCTACAAATCTAAGTGTAAAATTTAGTTTTAAAGTACATCTATTAACTAAATATATATTTTTGTTATTACCAGTTTTTCCACACACTAAAGCTAATTTGCCTTCGAGTAGATTCGGCAGATAACACTTAAGATTATTAAGTAGATAGGTACACATCAATATTTTTTTAATATAATACTTATAAATTAACATAATATAATATATAATATATTCATGAACAATTTGTCCAAAAATTAATTAATTAATCAACCTGTTAATTCTAACTTTTTGTTAAATACTCCAAATTTCCTCAAAATTTTCAAAAGGTAGACAGTTTTGTGAAAATTTAATTTTCATTATTCAACAATTATTTGTATAACGATGTTATTAATGTTGTTTTTATCCATTAAATATTGTGCTCGAAATCGTATTTATTGTACTCCGGTCGTATTCCGGTCGAGCCAGTGTGTTTTTCCATATTTTGTATTGATTTGAAAGTGATCATTACTTCTAACGGTAAAGGAAAATATGTAGGAAGGAAATCTACTTCTCAAATGAAGTCCTGCCAAACCAAGACAGGCTAACTTCGCGGACTGTAGCCCACACCTACTCGCATTGGGAAGTGGCCCGTACCCAACATTTAGGTCTGTATATTTGTAATATACAAGCAATTATGCCCAAATTAATGATTACTTAGTCTGGATAATGTATGGATAGTCTGATGATGTATCCTTGTCGTGATCCTGTGCGCGGGTCGCCGTAACGAAACATAGTACACGCGGCCTATTCGTGCCGACAGACGCACATCGTTAATTTTTTGTATAGAATTGAGTACTTGTCGAGTCCAATTATGATGTAACCTCAATTGCCCGACTATCATTCATTTTCGCATAAGTACCATGTGAACTTTAGCATGTTCTGGTAAGAATTAGAAATTTATTTCAAATCGTTAATACGCACTATGAATACTTTTTTTTTAAATATAATTTAAAGTGTATTGATAAACTTTTTTAATGTAAATTCTGACAATTTGCCTATCTGCTGACCGGACTGAAAGGGATTGGAACAGCTGCCCGACGCTAGAGAGGCTGTCCAGCTTATGACTGCGAGCTTAAACTACGGCAAAATGCCGTTCGTCATTATTACCTTGAATATTAGCAAAATATTAACTGCATTATTTTTTTGAAATGTGAGCAATAAACAAACAATTATTTTGCCCAACTATCAAAAAATCATCAATATACATAATATTCATAATATTCATAACTATACTGAGCACAAAACAAAAAATAAATCTACAAAAAGTGGCACAGCGGCTGTAATAATTATTATCATGAGGAAACCGGATATCCCTGTGCCCACACATTTATGAATCTTCCGTCACTTTGCATGCTCACACTTCATAACACCTATACAAAGATGATTTTTACATATTTGTGCATTCACTAATAACATCTTTTCTATATTTATTAGTCAATGCACTCACGCTGCTGGCCACTAAATTAGTTAATTTATCATTCCCTATGTCTAACGTGCATCTCATAGTTTATTCCTCCGTTTTAAAGAATTTTATTCTGATAAAAGAGAACAAATTGTTCACTTACTTAAACTAATACATGAGAACTTTCATAACTAATTCGGTACCTTTTATTATTATTATTATTGCCTACATTGGTCCATACATATTCTTTCAATTTATGCATGGTAACACATTTTTTTATACTTTCAGGTAATCCATTATATATCTGTGCTCCCTCATATTATATTATATTTTTACCATACCATACAGAACCTTAATTATATTTTGAGTTGTTTCTAATAAACAAAGATTAGTCTCAGCAGTTTGTTCCCAGACTTCAACTAGATTTTAAAACTGAATATCTCAAAGTTTAAAAGAACTGTGTACATACATATTACTTGTAGATGATTTGTTTCTATAGAATAACAAAAAGTGTGTTGTCGCTTTACGTGTTTTAAAACTATACAAGTATTTAAATCTATGCAATGTATATATATTTGTTGAGTAGTATTTGTGGTATATAAATCCAGACAAACTTTTTTTATTCTATTCTATGTAGATAACAGAATAAAGATTTTATGTTGATTCTTATCGAAAAATTCCTTTCAAGTGAGACATTTGTCCGTACAATTTTTTTAATAGATCTGTTTACCTATAAATTGAATACGTCAATGGATTTTAGTTAACAAAGATTGGATGGAAATGCCTATCACACCAACCTCACATGAAAACATTTTCCTCTTAATATTTTTTCCTTTTAAAAATTTTAAACATTAATTCACTTATAAATTTTCGTGCGATTCGCAAAAGGGACCGATGTCAACATTGATGTAAACAAATCGAATCGTCTTGTCAACATTAAGTGCGCTTCTTGCATTATGCAACATCTCTCGGCCGCAGTGCGTTTACCCTGGACGTCTGCATTTTTAGAGATCCCAGCCGGACTCGCCTGATCGTTGCCCTTTGCCCTACACTCGTAGTTCCTTCTGCGTCAAATTAAAATACGTCTACTGCGTCTCAACTAGAATACAACTGTCTCTTTAAACATGTTTTGACGGGCAGTAAAGGATTAATTAATTAATTAATTAATTAATATAAACAGTTGAAATGTCAGCAAGAAGACTACATAGTTATAATTAAGTAAATATGAATGCGGTCATTGAACTTAGTCTTTGTTGATAAAATAAAACAAGACCTAGGTATATCTATGAGAGCATAAATTCCATCCGGCCAGGATTAATTTAGAAAACTAGATAATGATGATGTCATACTGTCATTCAAAATGTTAAAGGTTGTAGCGGTGACGTTTTTAAAATTTTGAAGCTCAGACACTTTGCTATTGATATAATTTTAAAAATAGCATATAGTCTCCAACTAATAGGAGCTGCTAATAAAAGTTATGAACTAAATATTTTAAAGGCAAAAAGTTTTCTAGGGTCTTTTTTTAATTTTTTCAAAATTATTTACTTATCTGTATTACACCGATATGGTAGTGTATCAAATATCGATATGGTAGCACTTGGGCAGCCCATCTAACGACAGTAACCACCTACATACAGAAGACCACCGTGAAATAACAGCCTGTGTGCTGATGTGTCTCGGTGTGCGAAACCTCTACTAAACCGTCTCGGTGAGTGAGTAAGAGATGCCAGAGCACAATTGAGCACATATAACTATGCCTTCTTCATCTCTTATGATTAATCCTCTACTATGGTTGGCAACACACTTGCAGTATCTTTGGCGTTGCTCTTGTGTTATGGGCTACTTTATACCTAACATCAATTGGACCATCAGCCTGTCTTACGACCTTTATTTAATAAAAAAAAATCTATTTGCCTAACTATAAATGATATGTGAAGGACATTATTTTCTTATAAAAAGTCAATTCAATTTTATTATGTCTTATGTGCCACGAAATATATACCCTTATTTCATGGCGTATAAGTCAAAATGAATATAATTATATCTATGAACTATTTGTAGTTAAATAGGTAATATATGACACATTTCACCAAAATCACGTATATACAACACTCCGGAAAACCACACTGCTACTAAAATCATCTTAATGGGAGTAGCAATTAATAAAATAAGTGGCCCTAATGTTTTTCGGCAATTTTAATCAATATCGCACTTAATTAAAACCTTGATAAATGTAGTATCATTAAGTCTGACGTAGATAAAATGAAGTGGATCGTTTTATGCAAAAGTGCAAGTACATTGCAAGTAAGGAACTTATAAATAGACAACTTATAAAAGGAGAAATTATAAAAAAAATGTACAAAACATAACTAATCCTAATATTATAAATGCGAAGGTTTGGATGTTTGTTACTCGATCACACAAAAACGGCTGAATGGATTTGGATGAAACTTGGCACGCAGATAGTTTATTACCTAGATTAACATAAGTATATGTATCATATATTTTATCCTGAAAAGATGTTAGGTTCCTACGGTACGATTACGAATTATAATATCATAAGATGGCTGACCGAAAGAAGTCTATAATTTTATATACTATAGAAAATACTTAATTAGGTTTTATTATGTATATAAAAATCCATGAAAAATTATCTATCTGATGGTGTTTTCCGCATTAAAATCCGTTGCATGGTTTAGGACTTAGCGGCCATACATACAGATGCGGAAAGCGACTTCAATGTAAGTAGGTATACTTACAAAATAAAAAAATCGTTAATGTTTCGTCGTTTCACATCGTTAACTTTTATTGTTGCGTTGTATATTGTGATGAACTTTTGTTTTTCTTTTATAATATTTAATGCGTAGTTGTGTCTCGAATAAACATATCGAAGGCACGCGCCGTACGTTGCCCGTCGACGGTTCGTAGAAGCCTACGTGACATAAGGCAGGGTGCGTACGCGCATCTAATCGATCCTCATTTGAAAACCATTTGATGACCGGCTTTTCAAAATTATTAATTAACAACCAATAAAGCTTAGAATGTAATAAAAATTAAATCAAACATTTTTCCTTATTTATTACAGATTTTTTGATTCCTTGTTTACTTGAATCACGTAATTCTATATTACATACCTATTATTGTACGTCATATACGAGTATTATATTATGTACGTTCCATATAGGGAACGCGACATACTATAAAGGTAGGCGAGACATATTATCTATGTAAAGCTAAAATTTGCGATACGGTTTTTACATAATTTTGGATTAGTTATGAACAGAGTTTTTAGAAATTAATCTAAATAAAGCTAAGTTTCTATTTTTAAAAAAACTCTTTTGGTTTTGTAATAACAATATCGTTGTTTCGAAAGGAATAAAATTAGATGTATTATACATTTTAGAATCTACTTAATGGGAAACTTTTTAAGATGGTGGACCATTCCAGACTTAGTACATTTTTTATGACCATTTAATGTTAAAATAACACAAGTAAACGAAAGTGTAATTTTTATTTGAGAATAATAAATTTTTTTACAAATAGATACCATAAGACCAAATGAAAATGTGTGATTTTAGGTTAGTAAAACAATTCGATGAGAACAGTTAACAATAATCAGTATGGCAAAAAAAAAATTAAAAAAAAAGCCAAATATCACAAGGCGGGCCTTTTGTGATAGGGTCAATAGGTATAATCATTTATAAATAATATTCAATTTCTTAAATACTATGTGAGTTATTTGTTAAACTTAGGTAAGAATTACCAAAACAGCTCAGACAACTTTTATAAAGAAGACAAACTATCTATCTATCTAGCTGGTACCCACGACTTCGTCCGCGTTCTCTATAGCCTATAGCCTTCCTCGATAAATGGACTATCCAACACAAAAAGAATTTTTCAATTCGAACCAGTAGTTCCTGAGATTAGCGCGTACAACCAAACAAAGTCTTCAGCTTTATATAATAGTACCCTTGGCTGTGGCTCGTTTTTTTCGTTACCGTATTTATGGACTTCGGAATAAAATTCGTGATAAAAGTATATAAAAAAAAAACACTGTTAAAATGAAATATTGTGTGTAATCTAGTTATTTTTTATTATAATTTTTTTTTAATAAAGATAACATACATGTGTGGTTACTAGTAGCATAGATAAAATAGTACTTGACCAGTACTAGTAGTTATATATAACTAAAATGTGAAAATTTTAACGACACAATATTTAAATTTTTATTGACTGGATCAATTTTTTAAAATATTTTTATAATGAGCCTCAGATTTAGCTTTTTAATTGCCTAATAAATAAATATATAATTTAGAAAATGTTATTTATAATTTATATTATTTATAATATAGAAAAAAACATATTTTATTTTGTATAACATACTTTATTTTATATAGCTAAAAGGTTTTTTAGTATATAGGTATGGTTAGAAGAAAGGTAAACAATGAAGTTTTCGGATGTTAAATTCATTAGAAAAAAAATAATACAATTTTCAAAACAAAGACTTTTACTTTTATGCCTCTTCTATTACTAGAAAACTGAGAACCAATCTTTCTGTGTTTAGTCGCTATAAGTAATACCTCTGCTAGAGTTTATATTATTCTCCTTTAACGAAAATTTATCATGAAAATCTATCGAAGACTTTAAATATTTTAGTAGGTATTGTTTCCTATTACAATATTTAAATCAATTTTGACCGAGGCAAGTGACCGGCCGGCGGCGGCATGTGAAAATATATATGTAAAATTATCGAGAAAAAAACCTTTAAAGCGAGTCTCCGTCACATACTTATATAGCTGTTATTCTATCATTTTTTTTTAAATCGTTAAAGCTTTGAACTCTAAGTCATAAAATGTAATCTTCCCAATTACACATGACATTTTTATATTTATATACACTTTTTACTAGCTGTTCCCGAGATTTCGTTCGTTTTTTGAAAATCCCACAGGAATCTATTATTTTTTTAAGGATAAGAAGTATCCTATATGTTAAACTATCTGTGTACTTTTTCACGCTTTAAAACAACCAATTTAAATATTTTAACTTAAAACTACGAGTAAAAAAGGATGAAATAAAAAAGTTAATTATTAAAAACACTCACGCCTGAATGATCGCTTAGCAATGTATTTGAGCAGTACTAAGATTTTTGCTATTTAGTTTACATCAGGCACAACAGTTGCGTTGCAATACAATTTTACAAAATAAATGTGAGTATTGTTTGCCAATAATGTTTATAATTATTATAAATAATTTAAATTTGGACCTTAAGTTAAAGAGCATTTTTAAATATTGTATGTACACTTTAAAGAAATAAATGTTCCACCAGGAAGTGATGGTGCATACAAATAACTATACTCTTGTGCATTGCATGCTGTGATGTGTAAGTTATAGGTATCGATGGGTTAGTACAAATGTTGTCACGTGATTCTGACGTCAATCCTGACCTCAAGCAGTACGGCCGCCTTCAGCTTGCTTATCTGAGCCCAAATACCCCCACATGCAAACAGACCGCTTCGTTTCAAGCATTTCGAATTACAACATACATAATGAATTGAGTAACTTCCATGTAACAAGGCCACTTGGTTTAAAATAAAACTAAACAAAAGATTTTATTATATTTAAAACCTATTTTAAATGTCGCAGTTATAGGAAAATTCTAGGTTAATTCTAGGCGATGACGGTTGTCACATACCACCAATTGCACCATCTCAGCTTACCATTGGTCAATTTATTAAGAACTAGATGTGTCCGCGACTTCGTACGTGCTGTAGTTCGTTTTTATAAAAATCCCAAAGAAACGTAACATTTTTCCAGGATAAAAAGTAAGGATTATGTTATTAATCCAGCTAATAAACTATCTGTGTGCCAAATTTCATGCAAATCCGTTCAGCCATTGCGTGATTGAATAAAAAATATCTAAACACACAAACTTTCGCATTTATAATATTATATATTAGAATAAATAATTGCCTATTTTATTAAATAGAATCAGAATAAATTAGAATAAATAATTGCTTATTTTAATAAATAGAATTAGAATAAATTAGAATAAATAATTGCTTATTTATTATTAGGTACCTGGATTAACATATAGAATACTTTTTATCCTGAAAAAATGAGGGTTCGATAAAAATATAGAAAATTCGGATGGCAGCGCCACCGTTGTCACAGCGTTAAAGATGTCTGATATTTTCTCAGAAGTAATATTATTCATTTTTAAACGCGGACGAAGTCGCGGGTTGGTGCAAGCTAGTAAGGAATTAAATGTGGGCATGTAAAATAAAGGATGAAAATATAATTTAATAGATATAGATATAGGTACATTTGTAATTTTTAAAACACTGCAACAAGATTGAAATTTTGTTATATTATATCTGAAATTTATTTATGTCACTTACAAAAGTCAATGTACTGTACACCTCAATATATCTTATATTCGTCTTATGAATACAACAATTTTCACCGAAAAGTGTCATGTTTAGTAATGTTGATGATAATGTTAGAATTTGTGACATCAATCTCGAGCGTGTCACGTTAGAGTGAGCCCACACGAAATGTTCAAAGATTGAAATGCTCCCTTTCAGAAAAAGAATAAATATTTCATGAATTCATAAGGGCACATTAATTTCTTGCAACCAAAAATTAAGGCCCGTCAAATGACAGAACTAAAACTAACTACTTTCTTACAGAAGATCACCGTAAAGTTTTTGTGTTTCATTACTTGAGATGTATCTAAATGCCTGTCATTTATAGTTTATCCTGTCCAGGTTTGCAGTGAAATAGAATCCCCAATTTGCTTTCGTCCATAGACAATATTATTTACACGTAACAAAGCCAATTAAATATATCCAACCTAAAGTATATTTTTGTTGCCATTATAACAGATTTTTTTTAAAAAAAGTTCGTGTAAAAAGAAGAAAATTTTCCAGTTTTCGAAAGTCCAATTAAAAATAGAAAAAAATGTTCGTCAATTCGCAAAATTTAAATGCTCTTAGCAAAACTAATAGCAAAAATTAATATACTATTGTTTTGATTTAGCCACATATTAAATTATCATCTTTTTTCCTATTACTCGTTCGTACTTATTATACTCTTGAGAGACCTTGCTTCTTGGCCAATTTCATAAGTTAAGTCATCGAATTAAGTTCTCGAATTTAGGTCACGGATCAAGTGCGAATACGTTTGCGGGCGTTAAAATATGTGACAAATATTCCTTATGAATTGCAGATTTGTAAAAATACGAATTAATAAGAGAACCGATGCTACTGAGGCTTACAAATTTAGTTACCGTGTGTTATATTAAAATATGAAAGGTACAATGATACACTTAAAATATAAATATAACTAGACTTTAACCTAAGTATGTAATTTCTATATTTAAAAACAGATATTATTTTCTAATATGACCATATGTGTGGCTAGGCATTTACCACTTGTGCCTCGTGGCGTGTCCATCAGGTGCCATCATTCCACCTTGAACTCTATGAAAGTGTTATTGAAATATGCACCAGGTAGTTTCCAAAATATACAAAATAGTCTATCAAGTAGAGAATTTGATGAATTCTTTTAGTTTTACATAGTATTTATCAAATTATACGAACAAGGCTGAACTACTTGAGACCATATAATTGTTTATAGGTCATTTTGAAACCCTTTAGATTTTGGATGCCTCAAGGGGTCCTCCTATACTAAATATAGCTTTTGAAGCCCCTGGGGTGTCAACTATCAGTATTGGGAGGGTGGTCCCTATTGAGAGCGTTAAAAAAGCGATATCCCTATAAACGAGCTTGGTTTATTAACGTAAGTTTTTGCATAATTATATGCCTACAAAATTGTTCTTTACATTTTTTGAACAAAAGTAAGTCATTAAAACTAAAAAGAAAAAGACACTTTTTATGTAAATGTAGCATGCTTGCTTGATGGTGGCTACGATCAAGCTACCGCCAGCTATAAACACAAATAACGCCAGGAGATGTGCAAGTAGGCTGTACATGTTTAAATTAGTATTTAAAAAAAATTAAAGAGTATTTATCTAAAATGTGACCCGTGTGTAATCAGTAAAGTCCAAGCTAATAACTGAAAGACATATCGAGCTGTACCCAAATAATTCGATTTCTTACGTAAACGGAGTCCCAGCGCAAACGAACATTCAATTTCATGCTGATGACGCGGTATTATGGTTTATATTATCACATTACGACAACCGAGGCAGCACTTATGCATTAATTATTCCAGACTAAACGGAAACAGACAAGTAAACAAGCTCACGTAATCATCCTAATTAACCTGAAAAATGTTAGGATTCTGTGGGATTTTCAAAAAAAAACTACATCGCGTACGAAGTTGCGGGCACTAGCTAATAATAAAATATTTTTATCCTTTTTGGGGACAATTAATATTAGACTGTTTTAAATAGATTTTTATAATAAATACTCAATAATGATGAGCAACAATTAGGTAGTGTCATTTCGTCAGTAGGATTATTCGTCTTAGAATTGAAGAAGTGTCTTCGGACGGATGGAATTGTCCAAATTATGTATTCATAGTTTCTTAGAATACAAACATTAAACTTTCCCGACTGCTAACTTGAAAATTTTAAAATTGTTTTTAAAATGTATATGAGAGCAGTAGTTTCCAGAAAAATTTTAAATTGCCAATGACTTACCTACGTAAATGACTCGCGATCCTTGCCTGGATTTAACCAGCTACACCGGGAATACACGGGATTTTTCCTTGTGTTTTTCTCATTATAATACAACAAAAACAATTCATGCGAATTTATTAGACACATGTTACTACTCAACATATTACAAATATTCATTTGTTTTGAACATGTATCTAGTATGTACCTAATGATTTTTTAGATTAAGGGCCACTTTCACCAAATACAAGTAAAATGTTGATTAGTTACTTTTAGAAATAAGCCTCGACATTCCCAAAGTCAAGGGAGTGTTGAACGAGCTAACCAGGACATCGAAAACATGCTAACAACTTAGATGCAAGATAAAGATAGCGAACGTTGGAGTGATAGTCTGCGATTTGTACAACTCAAGAAGAATAGAGCGTTTCATTTAGGTATCAAAAGAACACCTTATGAAGCTCTATTTGAATCTAAAATAAAAGTTGGTATATCTTTACCTCTCGATGATACTCACAACCTGGAAAGCGAAGAGGATCTAGAAAATGTAATTAAATCATCACCAAGTATACCCATTGCTTCAGAATCTATAATAGTAGATCCAGCTGAAACACAAAATCAACCTCTACAGGCTCCACATCAACAAAGCCCTGCACTCGTGTGCTGTGTTTGATCCGAGGAGACAACAGCTGCTCATTCGTGTAGAATGTGTAGTAGATCTATTCATACTAGTTGTGCTGCTCCGGAAAAAAATATGGTAGAAGGTTTTGGTTCTAAAGTTGCTTGCCCTTTATGTGCAAAAAACGCCTTAGCTATAGAAAACCACATCAGTTCCAAAGATAATTTGATAGAGCAAGCTCAGGAAATTCTTAAATTTCCCCCCGTAGCGTTGGGTACTACCCGTAGCGTTGGGTTGGACGTTGGGTGTAAGAATTCCTGTTACGGAAGTCGACAGAGGTCGCGATGATGCTCGCAATATAGCTGTTGTCTTACAAAAAACCGATGACGGACTTTATCAACTAGGCACAAAGCAAGGCGTTGTATTCAAGACAGCAATTCACAGTGTCATGAAGAATTGCTTAAAAAAGAAGACGTCCCTAATCTAGAAACGACATTCCATACAGTTGTGACTCTGCAATCTACGGGGACAGGTCAAGGATTTGTCAAATGTAGTTGCAAAAAATACTGTGATACTAAAAAGTGTTCTTGTCTTAAAAGTAAGATTTTGTGCACTTCAAAATGTCATAGTAGTTCCTCATGTAAGAATAAATATTTTTTTTACTTACTTAATTAAAATTTTGATTAGGCAGTAGACCTACTTATTATTTTTACAGAATTGTTTTGTTTCTTAAATTATTTATACTTATAGAACATGTTTCATTTGCCCGTCATTTTATAGGTAGGCCGGTTAACATTTATAAATTTATAGACCATGATCTATTTATTTTACACATTGCCGGTGGAACAGCAGGTACTCTATAAAATCCCTAGGAATTGTATTCATTACCTAGATAAAGTATGTAATTGACAATAATATTCATAATATTACATACATTGCCTGGACGCCCCAGGTATTCTATACATTGCCCAGGTATTGTATAGAATACCTGAATTATACAGATATCCAGTAACATATACACATTATACAGCTTCAGTCCCTTTGGCAGGGTCCCAAACATGCTGGCTGCATTACCTCGTTGTATGGCAATGCTAACCTGTTGACCGAAGTAACAGCCAGCTTTAGAATCGCCGGTTATGTCGACCAAACATTTTGATAAGATGTTAAAAAAATTAAGCGCGTTGGGACACTACGGACCCAGAGATTCGACACCGAAGGGAATGAATATGTAGCCAACATTGTAGGACCCACCTGATGATATTAGGTCAATATAGCTTTAGGTGCTGATAATGGCTAATGTGACTTTTTATAGTTTTCATACGTAGTCTTTTTTCTGTTTACTTTCTTGTTCTCTTTAAAAATTTCGTTTGTCATTGGTGTGCATTGTAAACATACATAGTTACATTAAATTTTGTCACATCTTTTTTAGCTCTTCAAAACTTCAAGAGCTCCTTTTTCTACAGGATAATTATCGACTATGAAACCAAATATTATTGCTTACATTTACAGTTATGACATAAGAATAATATTTAATAATATTTCCTCATAAGTAGTTATGGTTTCTTTTTGTTTTTCTTTTTTTTTTCATAATTTTATGGCAGGTTTATTTTAGAGCATGTCTGCTTGGTTTTTAGTGTGTGTTATCATGTTCGTGAAACAATATTGAACTAAACAGACGAAGATCAACAAGACAATCGGATTCTTTAAAGTTCAACGTTCAATGAATAATTGAAGAGTTTTGGGTAAGTGTGTTAGGAATTCCCCATGTTTAAACAACAATAGGTAGGCATTTAAAGAAAAAATGTTGTATGCTAACATATTATTATAAATTCGATGTAAACATTTGCCGGGTGTCAAGATTCGTTCCAACACGTTGCCAATACTATATTTACTATAGTAAGCTATATAAAATATACTTACTTCGTATAAGACATAGAGGTAAGTAATTTAAAAAAAAACGGCAATTTATATTTATTTTTAAGTACATAATTACGTCTTATCTGGAAGGTTTATTGATGAAGTCAAATGTAAGGACAGACATGCCTTCACGGTAGGTTAACATTTTACGAGTGTAAAACCTTACTACCGTACGCGCAATGAAATGCTGTGTAGTACACTTTTCTCGTGTGCAATACCACACACCACCTTCTTAAAAGTTAGTAATACTTACTGCATTCAAAGATTTTCTAAAAATTACTTGCTTCGTCGGCAATAAATAATATTCTTGAAATTTGAATCAAACATTCCTTTCTTTTAAGATACAAAAACAAAAACGTTATTCCTTTCTTTTAAGATACTATGTTACTTAAGAATAATAATTATTTTTTGTCAATTCTTTCGATTGGCATCATAAAAATAGGGTAATTTTTTTTTTTTACATTTAAGTCGGTTCGATTCCCAGACGAAGCAAGTAATTTTTAGAAAATCTTTGAATGCAGTATTACTAACTTTTAATAATAATATAAAGTCTTCTTTCAGCAAAATATCCTATCTACGATATTTAAGGTGCTTCCCCCACGTCGCAGTCTTGGGACGCCGCGGGGCGCCGTGTATATATAATTGTTCGTCAAAACATATGAATGACTACAAACGTTCCACCACACCCGCCACCGCTTTATCTTTGGTCGTATTGTAACCTTGGCTTTCAGTTCGTTAGTTCGATATTATAGCAAACGAATTTACTCGTATATCTGGGTCAATAGTCAATTTGGGTGACCCAGATTGACTTCAGATTAAATAATATTATTACATAATTTCATATAGAGGCCTATGTCCAGATATGATGAAGAGATGGTGAGGTCCTACGTACCTAATACCTACTACACGGCCTATATAATATCCAATATTAAATAGAACTATAAATATTTACATTATTTGAATTTTAATTTGAATAATATGGAGCGACAATATGCGACTGTTTGTGATAATAATCACCTTTTAGCGATAGGAGAGATTTTATACTTATAAGCAGTATTACTGATGGTTTGTTGGTATTACTGATGGTATTACTCTTTACTCGCCTCAACTCGTGGCGAGTTGATATTGTCTATCTCTAGCCATACTACTGATATAAATGGGTTTGTAAGACGTGTACTATAATATAAGATGCCATGCTATAAACTTACTTTTATATTATGCACCAATGTGGGTACTAGCCTATAAAAATGATTGATTACCTAAGTAAAGTCGTCTTCGGTATTTTTTTCAGGGAAACCCCAAGACGTATTCTATAAGAATATTAATGTATATTTGTTTTATTTGAAGATGTCAGTTAATTAAATAAAATATTTTAAGCCGTCTCGTGCTAAAGTGCTAACGATGATTCATCAATCCATAAACAAACAATCTATAACAAATATTGTTTTAACGTAACATTCATTAACGTAAAAAGAAAAAACAGTACAATTTAAATTGTTGACCTTTAATTATTTATCAAAGCCTTTGTTAAAAAAAATTAGAGCAATATCTTATAGTCGCCAGTTTTCTAATTAACGACAAACAGTTTTTGTGTATACTCGTACGAGTATACACTCCAAATATCATTGAATATACCCATAATAAACCGTACGATTCTAACTATTTATTTAGACACCTGTCATTCGCCATCATTTATCAGCTGATACAAAACCTCTCTCAGTATACCGCTATAAATATCTATTTAACAAATGATATATTTTACATAGCTATATGAATAATTATAAATAATCAAATACCTTATTTTCAACGACAGCATTCTTCACACAATGCCGGAGCTGTAAAGAAAGTTTAAATATTTCAAAACTGAAATGACCACTCTAAGCAACTTTCCTATTTGATCATGTTAAAAGTATTAAAATATTTAGTATTTGTGCATATATAAGTATTTATATCTTCCCTGATTTTTTTTTACATTTATTGCAAAGAGAAGTCCACGAGTTAATAAAAGAAGTTGTACCTACCTAAATATATGGCTCCGTAAAACTTAGTAACTTAGTAAAAAATACTTACTGAACAACAGAAGCACGTAAATAACTTAGTGTTAGATGTCGTCGACGAGGCCTCACAAATATCCCTTACAGATGTCGAATCATTGCTCGCCTGTGAATATAAAATAATAACGTGACAATGTTACCGACACAACAGCATTCCTAAACAAAACCGTACAAAAACTACTTAGTTCATATTTCTAAATATTTCCAGTATTAATAAAGTATCCCCAAACGCCACGGCTTACTAAGCGATATCTAGAGTTTATGAACAGGCCTGCCCATGGAATGGATGAAACTGTCCTGTGGGACAGCCTTGCAAACAATTAAATACGTTAAACAATTAGTAGTGGCAGGGCACTCTGCGTTCCGAAACACAACAGCACACGTGCTGTCCTGTTGTTTGGTGATAAGTAAGGGTTGCTAGGCTTTCACTTGATTTATCGGATTATCGCTAGGGACCAAAGAAAGCACATGCGTTTGTGCTCCGAGCTGGCTCGAAGCAGAGCATGACTTTAGACTTTAGAGGCTCCAATTGTCGGTTGGAGCTTCACCGATCACCGCTCGCTGGGTCGAAAATCCATTACTCAGCCCACGCGGGATGGCGCGTTTGCTGTGGACACTCCTTAGGGCCGCTCAGTCATAATGCCGTAGAGATGAGCGGCCACACGATCAGGGGTTATCAGAGAGTTTCAGGTGGTAGCAGTAGGGGCGACTTGTGCCGCATCGCCCGGGGGCGTCTGATATGGGTTCGTCCGCCATCCATACAACACCGGGCAACGCGGGGTGAAGTGCTATGTGTTTCCGGCACGTGTCTGCACGGCGCGAGAGTCAAACTCCTCGCATACTTATGGTGGAACTCGTAAGCATGAGGGCCTCGTCTGGCGGGGTGAGAAGACTTATCGTGTCTCAACGATCCCTGACCCCCTGCGCATAGACGACGTGAGGAAACACCATGGGTTTTTAGTGAGTAGAAATCTACATACCCCACCGATCTTCCCCTGGTCGGCGGGAGTCTGGTTTACAAATTTTCCCAGGCAAAAAAAAGGTAAGCTGACAATTCATTTGATGGTAGGTCGCCCAATTACATAAGCAACGCCATATATTCTATTAGGCGCCCTGTCGACCTTAGTAGAACAAAAGATATGAGATTAGGAGGGGATAGGGAAATGTGCTCTGGCATCAATTACCAACTCACCGGAAAACAACAGCATACATGCTGTCATTTCACGGTGGTATTACTGGCGGCAGTAACCGCTAAACGGGCGGCCCTTTTGTGGCTTCGAACGTTGTTTCCACAATAATCCCTAACGGTTTTAAAGTGTAGCATTAACAATATTTGCAACATTGTTATTACTTATTTGAATAATTACGTGTCTATCATAATTACTTATATCTACAATATAATACGCGTAGGTTAGGTACAGTAGGTAGTAGGTGTCTAATCCATGGTAAAAATAAACAAAGAACGAGCAGATGTTAACATCAAAGTTGGTAATGTAAACAAACGTATATGTTGAACATAACTGATAAATTTATTCTAATAATTCATAGGTTATGATGTAGATGTTTGTTAATTCTACATGAATAATAAAAAACAGATATTACGAGTTTTTAAAAATGCAAGTTTTTACAATGAAACAAATCCGATGCAAAAGAAATAAATATCGCCACATTTCATTTGAAAATGTTTTCAATAATTAATATTTTAATGAAAATGTTTTAAAGTAGGTACAGCCAATTCTTTTGTTTCTTTTGTTTTACTGAAGACTGGTAAGTGTTTAGCCAAAGGACGCAACTGAACCGGTCGAAATGCGAGCAGATATTGATCTGTTGATCGGTATGCGGCTTTGCAAACGGCCTTCGCAACCGTGTGCGCATGCACGCCGCCGATAACAACGAACGCCTCTCGCTTGAAATTTCTGATTAAGCCTACTGAACTTACTATAGCACTATTCCGTTTGTGACCGTCGCTATAAACAGCCGAGTAGCTTTCCGGAGGAAAGTTGAAACCAGTCGACATTCCTTAATAAATCACAACACACTTGAACACATGTCCCGGGCCTACGACAACATAATACTACAGTAGTGAGGCGAAGAGACTCCGAAACCGCTTGTCATACGTTTTAATTATAATTATTGTTTATTATTGTATTGATTGAGCACGTTGCAAAAACGGAATGATCGCGAGCGCGGCAGGCAGTGGCTTCGCGTGTGCACTGACGCCTCAAGCAATCGCGCAACCAAACAAACGTTTATCGTGTACGTGAAGCCGATAAAGTAACGCAAACTTCCCCATCTAAAGCATGGGTGGGTACTGACTGCGGCGATCACACCTCATCAACATTGACCTTTATTGCGGCCCGAAACTCGACACAACTTGTATCATATAAGTGACGCGCAAGCACATTGTTGAAGAAATAAGTAGGAGGGTAGACACACATTTATTGTTTGCGGACACTGTCAAACAAATACAGTGACGCAATGTAACCCACTGTGGCAGTATTATATCTAAAATTTATTGTTTACATTCATTATATTGAAATGTGACATTATAGGTATTTAAGTAGTTAGTTATCTTTTAAAATTAACAAATCCTAAACCATAAACTACTTTTAGATTATGATTGAAAAATAATGGATTTAAATAGACTTTCTGGGCGACTTTTAAAGACGGTTTTTAAGTATGTAGGTACTTATTGGTTATTAAGTATATTCTTTTTGCCATGTCCAGAATCGCAACTTCTAAACCTAATTGGTTTTACAATAACTATCTCGGAAAGTTAGATCACCGAAACCACCTAGCTACCTACAGATAATCAATCTGGCCAGAAATACGAGTAGATACATGAAATAGTTAAGCTCGTGATTCGTTCGTTTTCTCATTTTTTATAATTTATAGTCTATGCGGAACTGCCATGTGATGATATTTTCTTTAATTTATGGCTGTATGTAATCTAAATAAATTTAAAAAAAAAATTTCGAAAGTTTTTTGATAGTAAAAGCAACAGAAACAATCTCTTCAAGCGACCGTCACTCACTGTAGCTGGCGTGCAACATAAATTTAGTGTTTTAAGTGTGGCGCGGGGAGATTAGGGCGCATCTTTCGATTTAAATCTTTGTTGGAAACAATCAACACGATTATTGCATGATTATGCGCCGATAACATGAAACTCTCAGCCACGGTGTATAACATGTATTCATAAGAAACAAAATTAAATAATCCCACGATCTCATCACTCACCAGACAGTCACTAGTAAATTTACAGACCTTTGATCTCAAAAATGAGAATTTGAAACATAAACCAATGCAAAAAAATGCGTCCCTGTGAAGCCAGGAGCGGGATGCTAGTGTATTATATCTTTAGGGTTTATGTATGGGTTAAAAAAATGCACTTTGATCATTCTTTTTAATAATATAAAATTATCAAAAATCGGTAAATAACAATGTACAAAAGTCTGTCGTAGGCGTGAACTGTGTTAATGTTAACAAAAGCATTTCACTAATATATTTAATTATTATTATATTCACTAACACTGCATATTAATATCTCCAATAAAATTTACAATCGCCGTCCTTTTTTTTTACAAAATACAATCAAGTCTGACGATTATAAAACTAAATAAAATCGTGAAATAAAGATCAAAAAAACGTTTCAATATATTGAAACACTTTAACGTGAATACATTTTTAAATACGAATAGTGGGCTACGAATAAATGATACTCAGGAAATGTAACTGCGCTCAGAAAATGACCCAACGAAAGTTGTGTACAAGTAGGCGGGGCTTAAAAGTTGTGTACAGCTTACCACTAGTCGGACATTTTTCTTGCAAGTGAGCACACGTCAAATCTTCGTGTACGTTTTCATTTTTATCATTGTAAATAATATAATCATCATCATGCCAGGTTGTGTTGTGAAGTGGTGCAAGAGCCATACGAGATTTAACTGTTCGGGGATCACTTTTCACTAGTAAGTAGTCGCTGAATTATAATTATAATCAAAAATGTTCAAATACGCTATTAAATCGGGATGGTCAATATTATGCAAAATGAAGTCAGTCAATTTTTGATTTAGTAGGTTCTTTTTTCTTCTTAATAAAATGTATATTTAAACTTGAAACGATAAAATTATCAAAGATGTTTTTATAATGTATTTGATAATTTTATCAAAGATATTATAAAGATAATATATTTTGCTTATTTTGTTTACTTTTAGTTTTCCTACAGATTTATTTCGGAAAAATAAGTGGATAGCTGCAGTTAGGCTAGAAAGACAAGATAATGACTGGATGCATGTCAAAATCAGCAAAATATGCTCCATTCATTTTGAAGAAACTTTTTTTATAAATAATTAAAAGGGAATACCATGTAACAATAAATTGCAGTACCAGTTTGTACAGTAAGTACTTACTATTTTATTATTGATAATAATTATTTTATTAAGTATATCAAATCATGGAAATAGCTTTTTTTTGTACGCAGATGGTTCAATATGAAAGCAAGTTCCGCATTAAAACAATGCGACCCTCAAGCGCATAAGGCACAAAAGCGTAAATTGGTGAGGTTTGACTATAACGTATAACTTATATAGCTTATAAAACAAAAAATATTAAAAATGGTTAAGTTTACTCTTTTTTTACAATTTTGTGCAATAAAGTGATTACATATATACTTCTATTTAAATACTTTAGAATCCAGTATTTAATAAACAACAAATAATTATAATTAAATACAAAAAATATTGTTTTATTATTGACTTAGTCTTTTTCAGTTATAGCATAATATCGTCCACGCCGCTGTGACAAAATTGAATTGAACCAATCCCTGCTCTCGTTCTGAATTTAAAACAATCACTAGGCATGTGTATTAATAACCATCTAATTGATTAGTATTTTGAATATACGTCGTTTTGTTTTCACGTAGGGCCACTTTTTGTGTAGAATTTAATTTGTTCGGAGTTAGAGTTCCTGAGTAAAATTGAAACAGAACAAGTGTTGGAAGCATATAAAGTCATGTATATCTCTGTGTATCATATAATATTAGAAAATATTCTAATTGGTAGGTCTGCAAAACCCTGCCTACAGATTGTAACACTGTAATATTTGTACTATTGAAACGTTTCCAAGAACCTCTTTCGTTCTTTAGACAGCCATACAATATGCCATATGTTAAAAAAAGCAATGATGAAGAATGCCCATTGAAATCAATAAAATATACATTTCACTAAAGTAGTAACTGACGAAGGCTGTTGTCTAAATACGAATATACCAAATTACGTTGTATTTATCGAATTAATAACGTTCATATCCGATCACACATTGATAATCACATTTATATTCAATTCGTTATCACAATTATGCATAACTCCCGCATTAGAATAACATAATAAATTAATTATAGTAATTACACGGATGATAAAATAATGAACGATAACTTATCAGATTGCTGTCATTTTATTATATTTTTGTTCAAATAAGCAATGCAGATACAGTCATATTAAAAAACTATGAATATAATGACGGCCAAATTCTTTTTTTAGGTTTAAAATACGTCTTCTTTTTTAATTGGCGACCTGCGCCGGTACAAAAAAAAATATAAAATGAAATTACTTATTTCATCCATAAAACGCGTCTGCAATAGGGTATTAAGTAGAATTAAATTTAATTTGATTAAACAGCATTTTGTTTTTCTGTTGTGCCACAAATGTCGAGTGTATCAGAAATATCTTAAATAATATTAATAATATTTTACAATAAAAATAGATTTAAAGTATTTCGTTATATAAATGGAAATGCTTGTTGCGGGTAGTTGTGAAATGGGTTTATGTGGATTGCAAGACGTTGTGCGTGTAGGTGAGTAGCTGTAAGAGGCGGTCGGTTCCACGTCGCTGCCAATGCTCGAGCGCCGTCTGCACGGCCGCGGTCACACCGTTACTGCGTAGCACCAGCTTCGCCTGTACAAATAATTGTTCAATTAACTTTTCATTTTTAGGTGGCTATGGACTCTACAAACAAATAAGGACAAAATTAGGATAAGAGAATGCACATTGCACATCAATGATGAATATCACGCGGGCGCCTTAGGGCGCTCATTGCTGGACATAGGTACTTTTAAATTTTGCGTCAACACATTCAAGGGTCTCCTGCATCTATTGTATATAAAAATGAGTTATAATAATGGTTTACCTTGTGGTTATTAGCGGCTAGCGCCCAGACGGCCCGCGCAGCGCACACAATCTCCGTGGAGTCGCCCGCGAGCAGAGTCGCCGCTAATACTTCCATAAGTTCGGCTATAATGATAATTTACTAGAATTACTTCCATTGCGTCTGCAGAGCTTGGGAGAAAATGAGTAACGATTTCTCGTAGAACTTAGTGAGAATTTCATTGTGTACAAGAATAATGACAAGAGAGGCTTTTTCAGATAGATTATTGACACATGAGCTTCATTGTGGCCAATAAAGAACTTTAAGATTTTAAAGAATTTAAGAGCACCTCTAAAAGTTTTAGAAGTTAAAAGCTATGTGTTAAAATTGTATATATATTAACTCTTTTATCCTCGTACGTGCTGTAGTTCGTTTATTAAAAATCCCACAGGAACCTAACATTTTTCCAGTATAAAAAGTATCCTGTACTCGTATATTACTATATAATAAATAATAATCCAAGTAATCTTTAATTAAACCACATTTAAATATGTTAAGCCGTTTCTGAAATTAGCGTGAACAAACGAACAGACAAACAGACAAAAATTCTAAGAATTATTTTTTTACCTCGCTAACTTATGTACAACGTGTACATTTTTTTTTAATATTTAATGTACAGACACGGCTCGTTTACGATTTTACATAATGATATGTATAGATTCAGTTGGAAACTTGGAACTGACACTGTAGGAAATCAGTGATAGAACTAGAGAGTTACAAAAAAGCTGTATCCACCATATTGCTAGTTGGGGCACTTACGGGACTGAATGAACGCAGTGCGGTGGTGGTGAGCGGCATGCGCAAGCGCGGGCATAAGACGTGCACGTAGAGGGCGCCACGCAAGCAGCGGCTTCAACGCTAGAACGGCGCTAGCGCCGTCCGTATACCGCGCCAACGCCTCGCAGAGTCGCGCCCATTGTGTCGTGCTCCCGCTACATCCGTGCTGCTCGCTCACACGCAGCTTGTACATACACGACAGCACCTCGCTCTGCCATCACACCAACATTTATTTTGTTATGTTAACACGGTGTAAACGACGAAGCATTACAGCTTCCACTAGCATAGCAAGTAGTAAATAGCATGTCTTGTATGTCTATACATCTATCTATCCCTTTTCAATTTAATAATTACAAGCAAAATTGTTATCTATAATGTTATCTATCAAAAACAATGAAGCTAGATGTTTTCAATACAAATGTGAATCAAGCGTATCAAGTGTATATTTTATGTAGCACTATTAAGATTTCTATTAATAAACATCGGCCTTAATATTTTAGATATTTCATTAGTTTTCCATTAAAATAAAATAAAAATAAATTATAACGCCAATGTCCTATACTACTACTACTAGAAAGGATGTCGACTTTAGACTAATGTAACACCTCAATTCAATGTACACCGATTTCTAAGGCGATTGTAAATCACCTTGAGTGTGATGGCTCGACAGTGGTGATGCGAGACGCAGTGGCGAAGGGTGCGCAGCGCGTCCGCGAGACTCGCATCGGAACGCACGCGCGACACTCGCGCCGCCTCGCGCGTTGCCAGCGCGCACACCTCGCCGCACAGCGTGCGACCACACACGCACGCGCTCATGCACGACCACGCTGTCGGTTCAGTATAGTTACCACGTTAAATCCTACTTAAATTGAGCTATAATGCTTTCAAATTTTTTAAACAACACATAAGTAATTGGATGGTTGGGCAAGAATAAAACGCTCAACCCTTACAAGCAAAAAGAAACTTAAGTGTGAATTACATACTAATTTAACCTAAGCAATTGTCACAAGATATTGTTGAAACCTTTAGTTGGCCGCCGTTATGAACAAAAAAAATTTTAGGCCATTTTCATAACCGTGGTCACCAGGGTCTAGGTATATAACTGGTTGTAAAGTAGAATGGCGATCCGCCGGAGACATTAAATAAATAAATTAAATAAAACTAATTTTAGTTATTTTATTTTGTCAGTATCAAATTTGATTGATTCTTGGACTATTATTGGTCGACAGTTCACCCACATGTAAACTAAGATCAGGCAACACTACATCTCATCAGATGTGGTGTGTTGCTTTATGCTTAGTTTACAGGCCTATTGGGAGGACTGATTCATAATAATAAAACTAGGAAGTACCTTTGGGGCAATCATTCGTAAAGGTGAGCAAGAGCCGTAAAGCTACATCTCTTAGCGGTTCTGTCATCATGCACCACGGCCAGAGCCTGTTGAGCGACGCCGCTATGTTGTCCTCGGCGAAGGCCTCCTTGGCCGCAGTAAAATCGACCATGCTCGATGATATCACAGTCAATATCCAACATAGAGTGCGAAGGACAGGATTCTATAATAGGAGGCAGTTAAATATTTATAATCAGTGTATATTCAAAGCTAGAGGTGCATTTGCGTAGCCCGAAGTAAATATCTGCTATCTACCTCGGGCCACGGAAATGCACATTTAGCTGGTCTGCAGGTGGCACTAATTAGCAGTATGCAATAATATGAGACATTGTTTACTAATAACGACTGAAAACACCCTGCCACAAGTCGTAATATCGTAATACAAAAAAGTAAGAAATTTTCGACTTTAACTTTCAAGTGTCTTTTTTAAAGTCACAAAATCTTTCACTTATATAAATTACATTAAACAAGAATCAGAAATTACATAATTGTATGTTGTTCCAAAGATAGTTTCTTCATAGCTAAGTTATTCTACAACACAAACCAAATACATAGGCAACGCTTTGTCACGTTCGAAAATGAAGTGTCGACCGGAATGTGCGCAGAATTGCTCCTAGTTAGAAATAATGAAAATACTAACGTGTTCGGCATTTCTGATGACATCGGCAGGCTTTCCCACCACGGAGAGGTGATCCCGAACGGCTTGCAGTGAGGCGAGGAGCATGCGTGGCAGTCTACGGTGCACCGCGTAGCTTCGGGCGCGGCTACTGATCGCCAGCACTGATGATATGCAGCAACACAAGCGACTCCACTCGTCCCCTGCGAATGAGAACGACATGTCGATTCTTAAGTAAAATTCACTTATCTATACATATAATAAAATCGTAAACGAGCCAACAATATATCTTCAAGCATGCTAAGGGAAAATTTTTCATTGAAATGCAGACCGCTTACCTGAATTCGATTGGTAGTTTTTATTTTTCAAACAAATTCTTTGATAGAGATTCATCAAAGTTTTACAAAGCTCCTCAGCCATATATTCCGTTTGGCAATCGTCACCGCCGCCACGTTTTAGATCCGAATTTTCAAAGGGCGACTTCACATTATCAAACAAATCCACACACCAGGTGTCTTTCACTTTCTCTGCTTGATTACTGCACAATACTGACTGAGCCAATTGGGTTAGGCAATATATGCCAGGATCCTGCAATTCTGAAACGAACACCAATAAATGTTACATTTTTATCAAATTATTTTCAAAAAAATGTAGCGCTCCTGCATCCCATCGGTGGTTACTTGTATCCTAGGAGATGGCTGTCACATACCATCAAGTGGTACGGCAGGTAAGCTCTATATAGTTGAGCGGTAACTGTCGCCATTTTTAACACAGAGCTTGGTTGTCATATCTATTCTTCAAGCTTAAGAATTGAAATAAGATCAAATTTTCAATTTAAAAATATTTCATAAATTTTAATGTTGTTCCTGTGTGGTAACAACATAAACACGCGCAAGATCGTCTCAACTTTACCAGCAGCGAGTAAGTAAATCTTTTTTAAGTCGTAGATTTTTAAGTCATATATAATTTTTTGTTTTATTTTTTTATTCATTACCCTAATAAAAATTTCATATTAACTACAATTGCGCAATAAAATTATATAAAGAAAAACAAAAAAGCATAGTAATAAAAAGAAAAAATGTGTATAAAAAGAAATGAAACTTAGTAGTATGATCAATACCGATTTCATCGCAATCCAAGCACTGAAGCAGTAAATGTAAGAATGTAGACGCTTTCCCGTTCTTCAGTTCTGCCCAGGTTACATCAGCAGCGGATCGCTCCGGCATTAAACACGTCAATAACGACAACGCCTGTGCACGCGACAACATATCGTCGACATCATAATCATCTGTGAATAAAAATCCATTTTAATATGTAACGGACAAGCAGATAGTCCTTATCGACCGGGTTCTTGCATCTTCTATAAGAGCTTGGAATACTGGGGCCAAACTTCTATAAGGGGCCAAACGGGCTATTTTTTTTAATATACTCTATTTTTTTAATCGCTTGAATATACGACGAAAGAAAGGAGAGACAGTATGACATGTAACGTAGCGTTACTTATTTTATTTATTTTATTAGTTATATTACCTTATTTGTTTATTTATTTATTTAAGTATTTAAAAACTTATTATTTTTTTTAAATATATAGAATTGCATTTGACGTTCAATATTCAAAATTTTCAGTCAGAGAGCGTTTTTTGTTTCTCTGTCGCTCGCAGAGAGCGGTTTAGTTTTTGTGCTGATAATAGCCTGTATTTGCCAGTTCATTTTCTTTTAAAATTTTAATTATTCAGTTTAAAATATTTATGTAAAAAACCCCGGTTTATAAATGGGGTTTTTTTTGTTATGGTTTTTTTGTTTTGGTTTTTTGTCATTCCTGGATTTAATTAGAGATATATAAATATTATATAATGTTCCTGGGTTTTATCCGCATTTTATATTTTGATGAGCCTTCTTCATTTTTTCTCTGGTGACACTGATGAGCAGCCTGTTTTATTTTGCCGAGAAGGAAAACTATATTATTACATCCAGCCATTTATTCACATCCAGCTAAGTTTTTAATTTTTATTAGCCGGATTTACTGAATCAAATTTTAAATTTCACATATATATATATAATAACGTACGGGCTTAAGGACCACCCCTGTCTTTTTTTTGTTTAAATATATTTTAAGTGCTAACATATGATTTTTTTCATTTTTTAGTTAGCTGGCGCCCAATTTTTTTAGTTTTTTTTATTTTAATTTCATAGCCGATAACGTTACCTTCTTTCAATTATTTTCAACGTTTCATTGGCGCCCAACTTGTCTTTATTACAGATAACATATATTGTTGTTACTGTAAAGTACGTGAAATTGTATATATATATTATCTTATTTATTTTTCAATATTTGATTCACTAAATCTGTTGATTTAATTTTTTGTAAGTTATTAATTTCTTCAATTTCCTGTTTTTTGTTGCAGAATGACATTTTAATTAATTTGTTATTTCAGAATGATTATTTCTTAATTTTCATTTTTTTCATGTTAATTTATTTTAATTATTTTAATAAATTATTAATATTTAAGATGTCATTCGCTATTTTGTTGTAACAGGCAAATAGGTTATTGATTTAATTTGTCACTATCGTCACAAATAAGATGTTGTTTTTTAAAAAAAAAGGAATTAGTATTTTCATCTAATTTTATTTTTTTTATTTTTTTTTTATTTTTTCATATATATTTTTTTATATTTAAATTTTATTTATATTTTATATATTTTAAATTTATTTTAAATTTTTTTTTTTTTTTATATTTTTTAAATTTTTTTTTAAATATATATTTTAAATTTTAAATATATAAACATATATTTTAAATAATATATTTCATATATTCATTTCAAATATTTTCATCTAGGCTCCAGACCTTTCCAGATGATTTGTATAATAATTATTTAGGTATTATAATACATAATATTATAATTCTTGATTATGTACATATTTACTTAATATTATTAATTCCTTAGTTATTCATTTATTTAGTTATTATTTAATTATTTAACTAATTAGTTTTTATTATACCTATAGAGCGGATTACAACTCTTTAAACAAGCCCTAAAGTTCATAAACAGAGCGGATTACAACTCTTTAAACAAGCCCTAAAGTTCATAAAGAGAGCGGATTACAACTCTTTAAACAAGCCCTAAAGTTCATAGACAGAGCGGATTACAACTCTTTAAACAAGCCCTAAAGTTCATAAGCAGAGCGGATTACAACTTTAAACAAGCCTTAAAGTTCATAAGCAGGGCGGATTATTAAATAAAATAATTTAAGCCTTGAAGTTATCGTCTAGTTATTTGTCTGGGCGTTTGTTATTATTAACAATGTAGTTCCTTTTTGTTTTTAAGGAATCTATTTTGTTTAAGTATTCTTTGGTTGAATGCTTAGTTGTCTGGGCGTTTTGTTCGCTTGGTGTTAATTGTTTCCTCTAGTTAGGATTCAGTTATGTTAATAATTAATTATTTTATTTATTTATTTATTTTTTCTTTTTCTCTTTATACTCTTCCTCATTTGTTCCTTAAACACTTCTGCTTTAAGGTCAGCAGTTTTATACTACTGCCCTATCTTATGCAAGTTACTTCTTCAAGAAAATATCTTGAATTAGTTTTTTTGAAAGGAAACATTTGAGTACCACAACACAGTTTTAATAACTAGTGCTGCAATTCTCACTGTTAATAGTATGGAAGGTTTTATTTTTTGAACGTAGGATGAAAGTGGTAGCATTTGTGTATGGGCGCAAAGAATTTTTTTTTTTATCCTATTAACGGAAAAAAAAATTCTTCTGTAGGAAGAGGGGATATGTAACGTAGCGTTACTTATTTTATTTATTTTATTAGTTATATTACCTTATTTGTTTATTTATTTATTTAAGTATTTAAAAACTTATTATTTTTTTTAAATATATAGAATTGCATTTGACGTTCAATATTCAAAATTTTCAGTCAGAGAGCGTTTTTTGTTTCTCTGTCGCTCGCAGAGAGCGGTTTAGTTTTTGTGCTGATAATAGCCTGTATTTGCCAGTTCATTTTCTTTTAAAATTTTAATTATTCAGTTTAAAATATTTATGTAAAAAACCCCGGTTTATAAATGGGGTTTTTTTTGTTATGGTTTTTTTGTTTTGGTTTTTTGTCATTCCTGGATTTAATTAGAGATATATAAATATTATATAATGTTCCTGGGTTTTATCCGCATTTTATATTTTGATGAGCCTTCTTCATTTTTTCTCTGGTGACACTGATGAGCAGCCTGTTTTATTTTGCCGAGAAGGAAAACTATATTATTACATCCAGCCATTTATTCACATCCAGCTAAGTTTTTAATTTTTATTAGCCGGATTTACTGAATCAAATTTTAAATTTCACATATATATATATATATAATAACGTACGGGCTTAAGGACCACCCCTGTCTTTTTTTTGTTTAAATATATTTTAAGTGCTAACATATTATTTTTTTCATTTTTTAGTTAGCTGGCGCCCAATTTTTTTAGTTTTTTTTATTTTAATTTCATAGCCGATAACGTTACCTTCTTTCAATTATTTTCAACGTTTCAGACAGGAAGTAGTTATCGTAAAATGTGAATTTGCCAACACCAAAAGTCGTCAGCAGGAACGATATAATAGATGATAGTGTGTATAAAAATTCTCTGTGAGGGGAATGTTACTGTCGACTGTAGAATGAGTATTTGTAATACTACTTTTGTACAACAAACATCTTTTAATTTATAGAGCTATACTAGAAATTCTAAGTGTATGTTTGATTTAAACCATTTAAACAATTTCAAATCCACATCCGCATCCGCGGATGTGAAAAAATCGGCATCCGCAACATCGTATTCGTTCGTACAACATGGTTGGTACGAATGAAATAAATTCGTACGAATGAAGATATTTTTCACGGGACTTTTCTGGAAGAAAGCTAAGTTCGGCATTTGAAACTCGTTGTCTTAATTCTTCTGGAGTTAGACCATCACCACTGGACGCACTCTTTTTTTATATTTACCAAAACAGTACAAAAACACCAAGACCTAATGCTGAACCAGTTTCTGAACAGCTGAAACTATCTTCACAGCTGGGCCAACTCTAGTAGGCTATGGCTGGACACGCTAATAAAATTCCTGTGAGTTAAATCGCGTGTTCGAATTTCGAATCAAGTCCGCATCAAGAATCGATTTTTCTGCAAGTTTTTAGGCACCAACAGCACCCTTTTCGTGCTGGAGGTGAAAATAAATAAATTAGTCCTTGATGAACAATTTAATGGAATGTGTTCAATAAATAGAAAGAAATTTATCTGTAAAATGACCACAATATTGGAAAAACTCGTATGAGGTCATTCGTATTAATAAATAATAATCAATTCCTAGTATGATTATCCATATTTATGAATTTTACCTACCAACTTTATTGGTCCGACGAAACCAATTCAGTATGACCTAATTGATTAGTAGGTAAAGTATAAAATACAGCTTTAGTCCGCGCCCATTTCTCTTTGATGTTAAAATATTTATTCAATCTTTATTGCTCATACATTTTGCCAGGCGACGAGGATTATCTAAAAATTTATTTAATTTTTAGATAATCCTTATAACACAACTTTTTTTGGATGAAAAGTACCCTATGACCTTTTCTGTGTCCCTGACAAAATTTGGCATACATTTTTAATGATAAGTTAAATAGTTAAGGCGTGAAAGAATAACAAACAAACTCACATTCGCATATTAGGATTAGCCAATAAATAAGTATTTAAGAACAGAGCTTGGCACCTTTATTAGCTTTTACTTTTGGATCAGCATATACCATCAAATATATTGAACAATCTCTAAAATTAAATTTGAAAAATTTGATACACAGGAACACATTGCCGGGATAACAGATAAAATCATATGTCCAATACATATCTGTGGATCAAGTTTTATAAAAATTCCTACATCAGACTAACCGAAATTCATTAAGAAACTTCTCTATTTAAACAAAATAAATATTTGTAAACATGTGTCAGCTCCACCGCTTACATTTTCTTATCTACGTAACCGATTTTCATACTGTTTTTACTAATGGAAAGAGAAATAGACGAGGATAGTTTGTGTAGGTAATTAAAATTACATCAGTGCGAGCACAGTTTATGTTATTTATATCTTTAATCATAAAAAAATTCGCACCAGTATTACCTTCTAGTGGTATCAAGGTTTCTATTAAGTTATGCAGGCAGTCCTCGGTGGCAGCTAGAGTTTTGCGTACACACTTGCGAGTGCAGGCCGAAGAGAGCGCGCGACACGCGGCGGTTCGCACGCGACGCGTCGCCCCTCGCGTGGCACATCTGCTCATATGCACATACAATACAAACTTCGTTGAGCTTATTATAAAAATAAAATCCAACGGCTATTGTTATTTGAGGAAGATATATCCTTCAACTCAAATGCTACAATCATTCTACTGAACATAATCAGAACATAACGAGGTTATTTCCCTAACCCTTCGTCTTAGGTAAATATGTGTAAACGGAACCCTTGTCCCCAATCCTAATGAGGTCGGTGGCGCACTTGTAGTATTTATGACGTTGCTTGTGATTCTTTGCTAATAGACGACAATGCTTGCTTGTACAGTAATGGTTGTGTGGGATGTCTGGATGCTAGCCGACCTTTATATATAAAAGGTGCTATACAATTTACTTTCGTGACAAACAGAAACTTATATATCTTCAAAGAGTTAGCAAATATATGATAAAACATTATGTCATTGATGTGTTAAGGCAATAAACACATCTAAATTATGAATGTCTTGTTTAGATAGTCGCAACATAGATTGCGATGCTAATATGCTACTAGAGTTTAACCGTAAGGGTGTTCGATGCGCTAGAGTAATTATTATAATTAATCTTGGAAAGCATTACTTTTGGATCGTTATCATGTGTAATACCTAATATTGTATAGTACATTGGTTAAGCAGAAATAATTATGGATATGGAGCTATTTGTTACATAGAAGAAATCTTAAAAGCATAAAATGTCATCAATTATCGGTGCAATCTAAACACACATAAATTGTCTCGGGTGAGTTCTTAACGTATTTACTAAAACAATATGTGTTAAAAGTGCTTTTAAAACCACATACGTACAGCCGTATTAGATTACAATACTTATAAGGGAGAATTAACATTTATTCTTACAATTCTTATCTGTGATTTGTATGCAGGAAACGCAACCTACGTCATAGCACGTTTTTTGTCGATGGCAGACAATTAATTTTATGGCACCATTTGCTTGTTTGACAAGGATAACTTCATTTGTATGTTTATCACATCTTATCACTTCTGGGCATTGCAGTATAAACTTATACGAGCAGACAGTTTGGGTAATAGAGAAACTAAAATGAACATTAAAATCTAAGTATTCCTTTAAAGAATATCAAAGCGAAATAGTCTGAACGAAATTCCCTTTAGCTTTTAGCCACATGTTGCAATGTTGCAAACATTTAACAAAACTGGCTTTTGAAAAAATTTATAGCTTATTAATTATATATTTTCCTTTTTAACTTTTCAAATTATAATCCGTAATATGTCTGTTTTGGAAGTAAAGAAAGCAACAGTAAATAAGCCGTGAACTGCTCCCTGAAGTACTAAGCCTAATTTTCAACAAGAAAGTGTCTAGATTAGTTATTTACAACTTAGTGCAAATAGTATTATTACTTACTTGAAAAGTAATCTGTATAATCCCTGGTCATTCCAAACTTGTACGGGGCAATTGGGAAGTATGCTTATATTATGAATGAGGTCCGCGACGGTCTCCACTAGAGCGGGTGTAGGTGGAACGGGCCCTTTGTGCAAATCCAGTGACGGCAATATTCGAACGTCTCCACATTTTTGAGCACGCACTTCTAACTCCGCACGGCGTTCTAATACCGATAGAGGTACATTGGGCTCTAGAAGCATACATAAAGTAAGCATTATTAGCGAATACGATTTCTCTTATTTCATGTAAAACTTCATACAAAATAGGTTAAAAAAGTTACAATCTACAATGCCTGAAGAGAACTGGAGCATAACGTGACCGTTTTAAAATTGCGTTACTAATTATTCACAAGCTTAAAAAAAAGAAAGCAAAATTTACTAGCATACAAACAAATTCTAAAATTACTAATACACAATAAACAGTAGGTATAAGGTAAATTTTAAATCCGCTGTAGGTTTGACTATTATCTTATCTTTTTTAAATTTCGTAGAAATGCATTGTTTAGGTACAGCATTCATTGCATAACCTCTTTGTTTTTTAATAAAATATTTGCTGTGTTGATAACACTATTCATTTGTTACAGGGAATTCCCTCATTGCGGCAAGTCTGCATTACTAGAAAAGCTACGCGTAATTTTTTATGCACAGTTCGACTGGCAGACTGACGGCATCATCATCATGATCATCAGTCTTGATAATAAACAATTTGTTAATGAGGATAACGTATAAGAAGAGGATATGGAATGGGCTCTGGCATCTCTTACTCATTCACCGAAACGCAATAGCATACATATTGTTATTTCTTGGCAGTCTTCTGTAAGTGATTGGCTACCGCCACTGAAGGAGTTGCTCTTTTTATGAATGTGGGATGCAGTGTGCCCTGCCATCCCACAGTCATAAAAACCATAAAATAAAATCCACAAAATAAGTTCTCATCATAAAATTCAAAAAAGGAAAACAATAATAAATTCAAGTTGCATGCATGAAATCAAGGTAAGAGAACGTACCCATACTACGTGACCGATTTTTTTACAATTTGTTACCCCCCTCCCCCTCTAGTAATTCATAAATATGGTTTTAAGTCATTTTTTGCAAACTGAAAGTAAAAATAATAAGAATTCGGGTCATATTTGTCTTTATTAATACAGCGCTTGCCGCGTGACGCCAAGATTGCATGCATACCCTATAATTACAAGTGAAAAATATATTATCAAGAAAAAAGTTATGTAAAAACAGACTACGTAATAAAAATCTAAGCCCCCCGTGACCAAGCGTGGTATTTTGAGGACCCCTCCCTGCTTGAACGGGTCACGTAGTATGGGTACGTTCCCTAAGGGCTATCGAACGCTTGCTTTAGATTTTGTCCGGCGCGTCGGTCGGTAGTTTGATAGCTGTCATAGTACGTTGATTGCAATCAAACTAACGACCATCAGTTCAATACAAATGTGCACTAAGCCTAACGGTTAGAAAAAATCTGTCAAAGCTTATTTACCCTCTTACAGCAAGAGAAAACTACAGTTATTTGACTGATGCGTTTAGTTTAATTTAATAATAAAATTCTCACTGTTTGCTGCTAGCAAGGAGGCCAAATTGTCCAGCAAGCGTTTAACCATAGGCGCCATGCTGATTGCCATCGGTCGATTAGTATTCAACGGTTTGACCAAATAGAACGATAGTTCATTGAGTAGATTTTTAAACAATCGACTAATTGAAAGTCTCAAGTGCAGTTTGTGAGTTTAAAGACCAACGTTGATTTCATATGTTTATCTACAGGAAGTGTGAAATTCTTACCTAGATCACTCCTATACCCTTTGGCATTACAAAAATTGACAAGGATCTCTAGACAGTTTTCCACAAAATTGTTGGCGCTAAGTTGCTCCAAAATCTCAGATTCCAGTACCTTTAAAATAAAAAAACAATATAGTTTATTTTTTTGGGACTAACGACTTAAACGTGATTACATTAAATTGGAATGTTGAATATTTCATTATTACTAATACTTGTACCCGCAACTTCGTAAATGCGGTTTTAAAAGTGCGGTTTTTACTATTAAAACAATAAAGTGAATAAAAATAATAAATTTTAATTAAATTTACAATATCTCATAATATCTGAAATGTAAATACAGTGCAGCAAAATTTTCTAACTAGAGAAAAATTAAACAGTAAAAGAATATCATTAATAAAACAGTGATTTATTTTATGTTTCCCATAACGGTAAATTACATTGACAACGTCATTAAGGATACAATCTGCAGTAAGTATTCACTGACAACGGTACAACAATATTACACCTTCCACAACTGTCATTTTATGCATAATTAATTATCAACACAAATGCATAAGTTTAATTGCTGAACTCCGACTTTTATAAGGATTTCGTTTTTAACTATTTTTAAGTTTATATGTTATAAGTTTTATATGTGCGACTGTGTAGATAAATATATTGTATGTATGTATCTGTGAGGTGTTATAATTAGAGATGAAACGCATATCAGTTTAGCCGGGTATCGGATATTCGGCCAACCTTGTAGCCGGATAGCCGAATATCCGGCGAATTTTAATGAATAAAAACTATAGACTTAAAAATAATCACTTTAATTTTTCTTATAAAACAAAACACTACTATTATTAATAATTATTATTATCGTTAATATAAAAAGTTAGCCAAAAATCAGTCATATAGAAGGTAATTAGTTAGGCTTTTTAATTAATATTCAAAATCCAAAAGGGGCAGATTGTGGTGCAAAAAACACTAGTTTTTCTGCACGATTGGGATCAAGTCGGTTGCGCTTTTTTTCATATATCAAACCTGCCTCAGAAAATTGTCTTTCTGAATAAATAGAGCTTGCTGATGTGAAAAAGTATCGTTTAGAAAGCTTACGTAAAATGGGAAATTCATTCTTATTGCTACTCAAAGCCCACGATTGGGTGGAAATTCCCCTATAGTATTAACTGCTGGGTTATACACAAGGGTATTCCCCGTAAAATAGGTATATTACGTGCAATAACAGGGTTGCGAGCATTTAAAAATGTAAAATCAGTACTTATACAACTACTGATTTACTGATTTCTTTAAGTTCATTTTCTATTCTCATAACCTTAGAATTTTTTTAGATATCAGTAGGTAACAAATAAATGATTCTACAAGCGTTATATTATTATTTATTAACACATTTTTTTTAAAATATTTTTTATGTCGAATAATAATAGCGAGTTATTAGACTATTCGCCATAGGGAAAGGCGATTCATCGGTATTCAACTATTCGCTATAACTATTCGCTGCATCTATAATGAGTACTAGGTTATTCTTTTTTTTAAGTTGTAGAATTATATTGTGATTACTAATTGTATTTCTTAAGTGATAAATAAAACAATCACCTAAAATATATATTATTTAAATATCCGGTATTCGGCCGGATAGTATTCAGGCCGCCGAATAGGCCAGATAGGCCGGATACCGGATAGTTACCGGATATCCGTTTCATCTCTAGTTATAATTTTGATGTGTGTATCTGAGTATGTGTGTATGGGTGTGTGTTTATAGAATCGTAACTCTCAATGGGTTGGGACCGATTTTGATCTGGTTATGAAGATCTATTGAAGACCGTCAGCCCATTTCCTAGTTAACTAAGGGATTACACTAACTTCCACACGTTCGATCGATGTGAAATTTGGTATACGGTTACTTCTGTGGTATTTCCATGACATGGTAATATTGATCTGATGGTGCATCATCAAGTAGTCTGCGGTACACCCAATTCCTCAGTAATTTACAACAGATATAGAAAGTCGGGGGTTAATTTATTGTATTGTAGGTTTCAGCCGTGGCTTCTGAGATAATGATTTATCTGCTTCGTGGGAGAATGATATACTGAGTGAGGGCTGCTGGTGGAAGCTGCTTGCTAGTTTGCTGCCAGTGCTGCCTCTGCTGCGTGTCTATGCCGGCTATGAAACGTCACTTGGTAAGATATAAATTTAATTAATGATTACATTTTATTCCTGCCTTAATGGACTTTTTTAAGTTTAAAAGATTTTTTTAATATGTTTTTCCTAAAAAACGATTTTATAGTTTACATCATTAAAGCCATATCAGCATTCCATGGAGAAGCAAATCCTACTAATATTATAAATGCGAAAGATTATGAGGATGTATGTATGGATGGATGTTTACTCTTTCACGGGTTGGATCTCAAAGCAATTTTAATGTCGAAACTGGATTTGTGGATAACATAGTTTCTTTGTATTTTATTATTATTATTATTATTACAATATATTATATTCATTATATCGATAAGTACATGTGCAATGGCCATTAAACAATTAGATAACAATCAATACAAGAACATTTAGATTTTATTCGAATAACTTAACTGAAAACAATATAATACAAAACAAAAAAAAATCGTTGGGTTATCGAATAATTTTCAGTTCGATGTATTGTTTAATGTAGTATCTAAATATACGCATTGCATAAAGTGTTGAATCACTTGTTGAGATAAAAAATCAATTAAAAAATAATCAATTTAACTGTGAATGAACCTGTCAAAGGTTTGCTTTCCAATATTATTCTTATCATAATAATTCTAAGTACAATATCATATAAACAAGGGATTGTGATAACAACGCATTCGTTATTAAACGAATGAGGAATTTGAACAAAAAAATCAGCTAAGGTAATTCTTAACGCTAAAGTATATTAAATCTTAAATATATGCCTCCTTTGTTTTTTAGCATAACGCTTCGAGAGTCGAATTCTATTCGAGATGTGGTGCGAGGACAGGGCTCTACTTCATAAGCACTTAGCATAGATGCCAATCCAGCGATAATTATCAACTGAGCAAAACGGGCACCTGAAAAAAAAAAGATATATATATGTAATCTACAGACGGTGTAAAGCGTCAAGTAAAAAATTGGTATGCAACATGAAACGTTATCACGTTCTAGTGAGATATTTCAGCATAATAATAAAAATAGTGACAATACAAAATAACTTTAGCAATAGGTAGTTTGTGTTATTGCAATCAGTATTTCCAAGAATCGCTTTACGAGATATAATAAATGTTGGATTGAGATTACGTGAAAGAATATTTTACAGACAAGATAATTCTGGCAACAATTCCAATATCACTTCAAAATTTCGAAATCAATACTAACATACGTTTTCATAGCTAAACCGATCCGAATTTTAACAAAAAATGGTATAGTAATACCACAGTATAGCTTCTTTTAAATATGCCAAATTTTAATAAAAATATTTGCATAGTGTTATTGCCTGTACTTTTTCCTAGTTGTAAACATTCATATCTATTTATATAAACAGTCCAATGGTACATTCCATACAAAAGTTGGATTAATAAAATTCGAAATGACTTACCCGGACAACTCCTAGGTCCATCTCCAAAAGCCAAAAATCCTGACGGATTGGTGTCGCCTTTGAATCGATCCGGATTAAACTTATCAGGATCCGGGAAATACCTTGGATCTCGCTGTATACAATACAAGGGTATAAGGACTGGATCTTTCACTTTTAAAACTAGATCAGTGCCTTCGAGCGCACATGGAGATGTGCAGAGCCTGGTTGTAAGAGGTGTGGCCGGGTACAACCGCATCGTCTCCAATGCAGTCTGTAAAACTAAACGCATAGCGCACACGGCCTCGTAATTTAATCCTCCGTGTCGCTCTATACATTCCAATATTTCGATTCTCAGGCTATCTTGCAGTTCTTTATCTTTAGCCAACTCATATAAACAGAATGATAATGTAGTGGCCGACGTTTCCAGGCCAGCCAACATGAAAATGAATGAATTCGACGTTATTAATTCATCCGTCATTGGGAATATTGTCTCACTTTCTTGTACGTTCAACATCAACTGCAAGAAATCATTCCTCTTGACACCGGTGCGCCTTTCAGCGAGCACTTGACTTATTATCGTTTTAAAAAAGTTTTCAACGTCCGACGAATATGTGCGAAGATTTAAATATTTAAAGATTCTAGGGAAAAACGTGCGACAATAACGTTTCAACACTGTACTGCGGTTCAGCTTAAACATTTTCTGTGACATTTTCAGAAACGGAGATTCGGCTTGTTTTAAAGAACCCGGATCGACACCGAAAGCACAACTGCCTATAACATCGGTCGTGTATCGCGTCATCACATTTGGAACATTGACTTCGTCTAATGTATCGCTTGCGAGCATCGTCTTTAAAGTGTGCGCACAGTCAGAGATTAAAGGAAACATCGCTTTCATTTTTGCTGACGAAAAAGACGGTGTCACTATGTGTCGCATTGCCTTCCATTCTTCTCCACTCATATTGGCCAGATTCCTGAGCAGCGGTTCGCGCTGAGTATCCGTCGACACCGATATTCTATCACTAAATGATTGAAAATGTTTCGAAAATATAATCTTTACCAAATCTAAATCCATCACCATGAGCGTAGGCCTACGAGCTTGGAACAAACCAACATACTTTTCATCACGATATTTGTCGTAAAAAAACTGCAACATATTTGTGTAACTCCTTCTCATTATGAACATCGCTCCAAAGTTCCCGAACAGTGGACAAGGTTCTCTGTAGGGTACATTTCTATGTAACCAATACTTTCTTCCATTTGTGGAGTAATGAAATAGGGCGAGCAGGAGTGTGAGCGTTAATATAACCACAAGTAAAATCACAATGAACCACATATTCACGATTAATTATATAGAAGTGCGCTGCAATCGAAGTTTATACGGCGCGGATTGGTGTCCGAGTGTATGTAAACAAAGTGATGCGCGTGCGAACACTGCTTCGTTGGTCGCGGCGCCAGCGTCGGCGGCGGTCAGTGATCAAGTGAACCGTATCGTGGAGTTGTGGAGTGCGCCAAGATAAGCGCTCGACTCCGCCACAGTATAAATAAGAGAAACAGTGTAATGTCATCATATTGTGTAGGTATATATTTCTACTTATAAAAAAGTATAGTACGTGCAAAACCTCACATTTCATTCCTAAGGGCCATGCAGTAAGGTGTTCATTCATGCTGAAAATAGGTGTGATAAAGATAATGAAAAGTGAAATTTCACTTTGAATTAGAAATTAGAAATTGTTTATATTCTTGAACATTAGTTGCGAATGCTTTGTAATTGAAGAAGGTCAGCACCTAATCGAGGTGGAACTTTTCTTCAGTTTCAAGCCACTTCTTAATTTCTTTATCAAAGTCCCATATTTAATTTATCTATGCGCCAAGATATTGCCAAGAATGATATGTTGGACTCCAAGAAATCTGCCTACTTTCGATATCATTGTATGCGAGTTGGGAACTCCAGTTATCACCATTACTCTTTTTTTTCATATATTTACGGATAAGCCTGTCCTTTAGCTGTATTCATGCACTCGGACCACCAATCTTTGTAGATCTTCTTGAATAAAAGCAATAAAACACTACCGAGACATAATACTGCCCCTTTTGTGTACTATGGCCCAGAACACTGGCGCGCCTTTAGCTTGAAGGCCGTGATTGCTCGCGTACCGCTACGGAATTCGCATATACTCCACACATCAACTCTTACGACGGCCATTGTTTTCCCAAACGAGAATAACAAACATGAACAATAACAAGTGTCCATTCTGTTGGCCAGTCATCTAATGATGTTTGATTGTGAGAAACAGTTTCTTAAAAATCAGGTTCACTTAATTGACAGATTTCATGTAATTATAATCGCATGTATTTTTTTAAAGTAGTAATGAAATACTTGATATAATAAGTTATTAGTATTTATTAAGAGAAATAGAGCATATTTTGTTTTAATTAAATTTATTTCAACTTGTAAAAAAAATTCAAAATTGACACCACTGTTGCCGTGGTGGCGCCACCGATAAAGATGTCAGACGTTATTTAGGTATTATATTTTACATTTTTCAACTCAGACGCAGTCGCAGACACTAGCTAGTAATTAATATTATTAGTAATACTCATAAATAAAAAATATATACGTAATTATATGTAACAAACTAATAAGATTTACCTATACATAATTTCTATTTATGGCAATACAAACAATGCGATCTGTTTAAATACATTAAATAATGTTTTATTGACGATACTAATGGTTGTTAGACCATTATTTCATTACATAAGTTATGACGATTCGTCTTTTCTTTGAAAATTACAGCAATGATAAATGGTTCTTATTGAATTACGATTTTTTATGAGACGCAAAGTTTTCCTGTATGTTATCAAACCCTGTCTGTCAATGTTTACAATCAGCGTCACGATACTTAAAGATTTCATCTTTGAAATTTCTGTATACTAAGCTTTTGCGAATTTGTCCACGACCGTGTTCGGACACAACCTACCCTCTATGTTATACGATATACTTACATGTGTTTATTACTCTAATTAAGAATTTTTTCTTATTTTAAATAGTCTTTTTATTAAGATTAACCTGTGTGGTACAACTGATATAACATAATATATTATCTATTACTAGATGTTTATATAAAAATTCCCAGTGTTATATTATATAAACCAAAGATTGTGAAGATAAATATGTCACGCCTTTAGAAAGATGTGTCATGTGACCTAGAATCACATGTACATACGAAAATTCAAAATTACCACTTTTTGTGAATTGCACTAATGCGGAAACATTGAAATAATAAATAATACAAACTATTTGAATTGTTGATATATGTTTCGTGCAACAAGATAATTTTACAAAAAAAAACATGTAATTATACCTTTTTGTGGCAAGCTTTTGCCATAAAAACATAGACGTTTAAAGAGACTATTTATAATTAAAACAGTCGACCTTAGAGGCGCCTTATTTGTTGTTCGCCTGTGTAGTATTTGTGATTTTATTCACTTGCTACCTAGTCAAATCTACTGATGTGACTACTAATGGGCAAATCAACCTAAACATAAAAATAGAAATAAAATTACTCAGTTTATATTCCACTTGCGGGGTCCTCCTGAAAGCTGTACAACGAAAAATTTAAATCTTTTTTTTATATTTTTATTAATATTTTATTTACGACTGCGGCAGTGTGGCGGTGCAAATGCGCTAGTCAGGGTCATGTTGTATTATTGTACACATTTTTAGAAATGTGAAGACTTGCCGGACACGAGCATTCACTGGTTATTTGTTATTTAAGACGAATTCTTCCGTTATCACCTACAAATAAGGTGCAAAAATCATTTCGTATTTGACTTTATCTCAGGAGCTTATTGCTTTACGCACCTCAGAGGTCAATAAAACAAATCAATCGCAAAAGTGAATTAATGATAATGCTTTAAATTGAATGTTATAGAAATTATGCTGTCAATTCTTAAATGAATGCGTTGAACATGCAGATTATTTTTGAGTTTGTTTTTTTTTATGATAAGATCGGTAAACGGGCAGACGGTCCACTAAGGCTAAAGTTTATGATTTAAATGTATCTATTGCTAATTCACTGAACTGATTTTGATTACATTTCGAACGGAACTATAATTGAACTTTGGCGAAAGACGTAGAATGATTTTTTAAAATATTATTTTTATTATATTTACAACTAATTTAACTATTAACTTATTATAATTAAATTTAACACTTACATCGGAATGGGGTGAGTGTCTTGCGGAGATCGCTGCCAGCAATGTGGCCGCGGCCGTGCGAACTATATTTGCTTCGTGGGCCTTTGCAAATACAGTCGCCGCATACTGCGACAACGATCCTTGAGGTGTTGCTAGACAAAACAACAAATAATAACAACTTCCGCTTCCGGAAGGACAACGACACAGCTCACAATGGGCATGTTGATTAAATTAACTGAATTTAAATATAGTTACATCAATCAATGAAGGAGTTCGTTGTCCTTGTTAAATATTCGTTAGAGGCGAGTTGACGTCGGCTTGTTTGTATTCAATTTAAACAGTCTCTTACATGAGAGCTTTAAGATGAAAAAAGTTATTACGAACTAAGGATTAAGTAGCACGTGGGATAACAAATACTTTAGCTCTGAATATATTATAATTGATAATGAATTATTATCATTAATGACGATCCGAAGACAACAACAGTATAATGTCAAAACACAGTTACTATAGCTGTTAGCACTAACTGCATTCCTTGAGATGCTTATTTGCCAAAGTATTGGCAGTATTGGAGAACCACCCTAAAAGAGCGCGTGTAGTCTAGGCTCGCGACCGCCTGATGTCTTAGTAGAGGTTATGGTATTCTATGATAGATTAGTAAGGAAATGCTAAAGAAAGAGCCAGTTTGTACCTTGTTGTAGATGTGGCCAGAGTTGTACGTGGCGTGCAAGGGCAGCACACACTTGCAGTGCCGCGGCTCTCACTTTAGACTCGTCTTCAACTGCGCACGCGCTGACCGCTTCCACGATCTCACACGCCCAACTATCGCCCCATTTCTATCATAACAATTCATTTTGTTAAAGCCACTTAACTAGCAATGTTTTCATGAAAACTAAATCACAACAAATGTGCTTGAATTCATTCTTTTTGTTAATTGAAAAGTCGACCATACAAACCAGTCACCGCTTTTTATTGCCGATTTTTAACAATACACTGCAATTGTATCGTTTAATATTATAAACGTTGTCAGAGCTACAGAAAAGAACATAGGGAGTACCTTTAATGTTCCCAAGGGATCATCTAAAAATAGAAATCCAACGCCTAGCAAAAGTATAACAGTAATAAACATTAACTTTTACAGTATACCTGTAAAAGTGCGGAGACGTCGTGGACGTGGCGTAGGGCAGCGAGCGTCGTTAGCAACGCGTCCAGTCTGCACGCCTGCCCCTTGCGGCCGCCGCCCGCTGCGCAGCCGCACAGCGCACTTGTCATCGCCCGTACGCACGCGCCGGCCACCGCCTCTGACAAGTGGCAGTGGCGGCAGTTCACCAGGTACCGTATGCAACGCATCACTTCGTTCAACAACCCTACAAGTTGACCGACGCAGTGAAACATTTTTCCATTAAATAACTTCTAAAGAAACACTTGTAATAGTCATTAGGTTTATACTACTTTTACCATGGGTTCACAAAAAAATAGCCAAGTTGATGACGATCCTGAGTAGAAACTTTGAAAAAAACTCAGAATACTTTTCATTTTTTTTTTATTTACATACAAAAAAAAAAACAATTGGTGGTACACAGTTTAGGTGTACTATAAACTCAATTAAGTTTGTACCGTACACCTTTTAAAATAACACTAAACATAGTATGAGCTCAGAATCGTTCAAAACCAGGCTCCATTATCGCTTAAATAAAATTAGCGTTTTTGTAATAACTTTTCTACTAGTTAGCCCATGAAATTCGTATTTTTACCTTACATCAAATCAGGTATGGTTATAGTAAAATTGATGTTTTATAGTTGTTTTCGGTTTTCGACAATTTTGACCACTGAGAAATGGGTTTATAGTAAAAGTTATCTTAAGAGTTACTAGCCTATGTCCTTTCTGGTGTCCCAGATGTGTATGCAAAATGTCATGGTGATCGGTTCAGTAGTTTTTGCGTGAAAGAGTTACAAACATCCAAACATACTTTCGCATTTATAATATTAGTACGGATTAAAGCGCACTAAATTTCCAATAAAATGAAATAAATTTGGTCTACATAGACCTGATAGTTTCTGAGATACAGCTACGGCAACATCTCTTAATTAATACGATTTCCATGGACTAATTCACTAGTTAGACCAATACATTGTTTTTATGTGCAACATTTTTTAATTGCAACAGCGGGTAAGACTGACTTTGGCCACATTTGGCCACCTATTGGCGGAACTAGTATGTATTTTTTAAATATAGATGTTTTTAAATAAAATATTTTCAATGTTTCACATCTGCCAGGCGGCCCGCGACGGCACATTTTTCCTTTCTTTTTGAGTCTATAAATATTAGCTGTTGCACGCGACTTCATCCGCTTAACTTTATAAAATAAAGTCTATCTTACTTGCTGATAATGTCGTTTTTGAGTTTATTCATTACAAATTTCCCTTTATAATATTAGTATAGTTATAAAATAAAGTCTATCTTAATTGCTGATAATGTCGTTTTTGAGTTTATTCATTACAAATTTCCCTTTATAATACATATTATTATAGGTTATAAATTTACCTAACATATGGAAGTTTTTCAAATCAATCCTCTCCAAGCACGAAAGTAAAATTTTCAAAAGGCTTTCCATCTCCGCTGTGTCGTAGATATTGTGGTGATCTGAAATAATAACGAGCCGCAACAGCACTTTGACTATGTTGATGTGTAACTGAGTCACTTCGATGCTCTCCTGTGTGGTCTGTTGAGGGTAGAACTCGCTTCGGCCGAGCAACGATATCAGCGTAGTATCGTTGTCTAGCAGACATGACTTTATCCACTGCATTGAATTCTCTGTGTAAAAAATATTTATTTAACTTTAACTTTTTTTTTAAATATTTTACTAACTTTACCAATATTGTTGACAAGTTCATTGGCAAAATGAGCGTGTGTTTAAAATTATTATGTTTATGAATATTTATCCTGCCCTCTTACTTCATGTAATTCAGAATTAAAGAAAAAAAAATAATAGGATATTATAGAAGGATACACACCGTCAGCGGGCATTTTGTCCAGGTAGACCTGAACGAATTGTAGGAGCGATGTGAGTAGAGAAGCGTCACGTGGCGACGCAGGCGGCGAGCAGAGGTAGCGACGCAAGTGTTGCCATGGCAACGAGCATAACTCTCCTGCCGAACACGGTGACAACGCAATCAGGCACGTGTAGCTATTGACATACAGTACTTTATTTTATAATAGCTTATGAAATAACAAACTGTTCTATGAGATCATTTAGTATGTTATATATTTATATTACATTAGTATTACATTAGTACATTAGTACCATTGTCATTATAGATCTCATTATACTCATAATCTCATTATAGAATTGGTTGAAACAGTCTTAATATATGTTAAGAAGCAAGAATAATTACAGTAAATAATACCTTTCTAACGTGTAAAGGGCCTCCGCAACTTGTTTGTGAGATGTAGCGTTTTGTATTTCCAACAATGCAGAGGAGCATGCGTGACTGACGCAGCTAAGGTGCAACATTGCAACGTCCCGCTGTGAAGGGCGCAAGGCGAGAGGCGCTGGGAGCGAAAGCGAGTCAGGAGGGGCCAGCCGCGACCCACCTCCTCTTTCGCACCACGCCCACCACCAGCGCACGCGCACCGCTCTTCGCCAATCCTCCTCAGACACCAACCATTCTAACAAATATATTTTGTTAATTACGAACATTGAGAAAATTTCTAAAGCATTCTTAAGTTTTTCAGGATTTTTCAAGATACAGGATTATCTAGATAGGCTGCGGTTTCGTCCGCGTTATAAAATAAAAAATATAACTCCTTACAAATCATGTAAAGCAATTAACGTCTGACATACATTTGCCATACATTACATTATACTTTTTTCAAGCGTTTTATCTTTATTTTTAGATAGCCGGTTTATATATTGGAATATTTAGCCTATGTTCATTCTGAAATTCTATTCGAACTATCGGTGAAAGAATAGGTGAAAGACATACAAACCTTACCCCTTTATAATTTATAATAATAGTATAGATGACATAAGAAGAAATTTGATTTAATTATATCACATTTTATTATATGAAAATACCTTTAAAAATCTTTAAAAATAAAATTTAAAAATTCATATCGTCGATGAGAACGAGTCGTCTTTTTTACCTTTCGATAATATATTCGAAGTAGCACGCGTTACGAATAAACAATCTGGCGAAGGTATTAGATGACAATCTGGTGGATTTTTTTTTAAAAACCACGGTTAACGGCATTTTGTGAAACTATTTGCCACCGGGACTTTTTAGACTAATTCGACCCTGGTTGAACACGATTCTGCCCGGTGTCAACCCCTCCCCCGCTCCCTTCTCCCCTTTCCCCCCCAAACATGTCCCGATCTGCGGTTTTTTCATTTTTTTTTGGATCTATTAGAGATAGATAACTGTCCATGACAAAAATAATCTGCATTAAATTTTCTACAATATTCGTATATAAATTATTTAACAGGCATAATAACTTCAGAAATAATGTCTGTCCAAACTATATAAATATTTATTGTTCCAACATTTTTATATTTGCAGTTAATTTATCGAAAAATAATCGAAGCTGTGATAAAATAACTTAGAAGTGAATTATTCTTCATACATTTACCTACAAAACAAGACCTAACTTGCCCTCGTATGAGTATTCGTTCACGATTTATAGGTCGTAGCGCAGACGCCGCCATTAAACTGGCGGAAAAATCTCAAAAAGCGCCTGCTTTCAACAGTTAACGGCATTTTGTGAAACTTTTTGCCACCGGATCTATTTAGACCGGGTCTATTCGACCCTGCTGAACACGATTCTGCCCGTTGTCAACCCCTCCCCCGCTCCCTTCCCCTAATTGAGATAAGCTATTTGAGATTTTTCCGCCAGATTAATATCTTCTTTCATATAATGTTGAATATTATGAAAGACCTTAATATGTATGTTCAATATGCTGAGAATTAGAAAAATTTTGGAATTACAAATGCAATTTCAAAATCAATGCTCGATAATCAATAAAACCATATAAGGTGACACATATTTTGTTAGAGAAATTTAAATTACTAATTTTGAAGTATCAAAGGTTAGAATTTCGAGTGGAATAACTAACAGTATTTTTAAGGTGTCTTACATCTTATTTTACTTTTAAAGGATCTTACCTAGCGTTGAGTGCTGTGCGTTGGGACTGGTGGTCCAGTAGGCGTTGACGTGTATGGGCAGACGCGTGCGACGCGTGACGCAAAGCGGTAGGGCGGCGACGCGGCGTCGCTGAGAGTCCAGCTCCTGTAAGGCGAACCCCGCCCATGCGCACACGCACAGCACCTGCGACGCCATGCGCACGGCGCTCTCGTCGCACGGAAACACCAACATCACTGTATTGTGGAACAAACTCTTGGCATTTTTAGCGTGTCGTGGCCTCACAATTAGCCCTAGCAACCATCAGCTATATACATATTAAAATAAGTTTACATTTTAATCAACCTCATATGAAAACTTTAAATTCAGACGCGGATTTAGTCAAGCCGAATGTATGCTTTATTTTCAATAGTAATTTTAATTTATAAACCAACAAAATGTCAAAGTAACAATATTATGAATCCGAAATTTTCTCAAGGTGTTTGAATGTTAACTGTAACCTCAATAACGAGTAAACTTATCAAATTTAGTTTCTGAATTAATTAGTAGATAAAGCAAATCGAATTAAAAAATTATTTAATTTTTATTTTATTTGACTTGAAAACATACCTCTAATTAAAAGTGAGGGTAAGTCCGTAATTTTCGCCAACGTGTGTCTGTTAGCAAAGCAGATACTATTCAGTACTGACACGCAACTGATAGCACATTCCGGATACGCCAGATAGTCGTCCACCATCAGAGACATTCTACAAAAATTAAATACAAGTCATATGATTTTTTTCACTTAACATCAGAGGTGATTAGCGTTTATTTTACTGTTTGCACTTTTAGCGGATTATTCTGTCGAAATCCATGTAGTATTAATCCTTAGAAATTAATCTTTGGCAATCTTTGTATTGCTTGCTGTCATAAGATATATCAATAAATCCATCACGTAGCAGCAAGCAACATATCATTTTAGGATACAAGATACGAAGATTAAATGGAAATCTAAGTTAAGCAGAACGCGAAGACCCAAGTTTAATTTCTTTGATTGAAGTTTTAGAAGGGATGAAACAGTCGTGATTGTTAGCGGTGTTACCTCAGCAGTGCGTGTACGAGCTGAATACCGTCAGCCTGCAGGAAGGGTGCGTGCAGGTGCTGATGACGCATAAGCAGCGCCAACTGACGGAGTGCATCACGGCGCAATGCCGCGTCAAGGGTCACTGTGCGTCCTCGTAGCGAGGCGCCGTGGGCGTCCAGCATTATGTCCTGCTTCAACACCTCCACTGTCTGCAGCAGCCCTGTTGTCTAACAGACGAGCGAAATAGAGATACATTATCGAGCGCAGTTAAACACGAGTAAGGGTGTGACTACACTTATTCAGCTCCGTTCGCGTTTTTCGCCGGACGATTTTGGTTACTATTATACAAGTCCACTTCTAACGGCCGCGTAATTTTCTTTTTTTTTTATAATAAGACATTTAATAAAAATACACGAGCAAATTTATGATTGCATAAAACTAAAGGTTTCAGATTTTTAATTAAATTAAATGTGTAGACAAACCTAATAAAGGTTTACAGACATTTTTGTAACTTATTAGATAATGAATAAATAATTAAATAAATAATTACAATTCGTAGTTTTATATAAATTATGGCCTTTTTCTAGTTATACATGTAAATCGCGGCAATAAATTAGCACTATGTACCTGAGCAACACTTGATGAATCAGAGAAGTCAATGTTAAATTCTTGCGGCTCAACGTTCTTCAAAGCGTTAAGTAAAATATCAGCGCGAAGTGACTCTTTAGGCGGCAAGTATCGATCATCGTCTAAAAATTATAAACATGGGTAGATCAAAATAGTTATTTGTTCAACTAGAGAGCAAAATTGTTTTTTTGCTGCGAGTGCCGACTTTAAATCACGAACTAGCGAAATAGTCTATAGAATATAGACTACTGAGCGAAGTGAGTGATTTAAAGGCGCGAGACATAAAAAAATTTGCTCTCGTGTTAAACATACAACTTTTCACCTCAACAGCGAGAAATGCGTTACTAGGTCATCTTTAGGTAAGAAAATCAATTAAGACAATTTTAAATATTGTTTATTATAGCCATAGTCACATAAATTATAACTAAATTAAATGCTCAACAGCGTACTTGGTAGCCTTGTTTTTGATAATTCCATGAAATATGACAAAAACACCGTCTCAGAATATACCAGCTGACCCCGCAAACGATATTTTGCCAAAGTAAAAAATGGGGTATAAAAAATAGTTTACAACCTACTCTCAGACCTACCGCGTATACACAAAAAAATTCATAAAAATCGGTGAAGCCGTTTCGGAAAAGTTTTGTTACAAACACTGTGACACGAGAATTTTATAAATAAGATTGTTTTTTTTTTAAATACTACTCAAGGATCATGAATTCATGAATGGTTAATTCAAATCCATTATTTATTAGTTTTGATACAGACTAAAGTGGTATTACCGAGCATGGCACACAGCGTGTGAGCAGCGTGCAGCTGTACGGTGACGCATCGCACGAAGAGTAGTCGCGAGAGTCCCGCAGCGACGTCGCCCAACGACACACCCATACACTCGGCGATGTCCAGCTCCACCGACTTGCACACCGCCTCTCCTACGCGTCATTTTAAAGAGCGAGAACGATAGCGTGAGTGTTTTCTGTCAGATCTAGTTCATTCAACCCCTAACCTCTTCAACCGAGATATAGCGTGAGAGAGAGATAGCGTGAGTGTTTTCTGTCAGATCTAGTTCATTCAACCCCTAACCTCTTCAACCGAGATATAGCGTGAGAGAGAGATAGCGTGAGTGTTTTCTGTCAGATCTAGTTCATTCAACCCCTAACCTCTTACAGAAGAGCACCACATAGGAATAGCACATTTCCTGTTGTGTTTCGGCGGATAAAAAAGGAGATTTTAGATGATAATTCCAACATCATCCTGACCGTTATATTTTATTCAATCAGGATCAGGAGCATATTAGCAAACATTAGCAACCAGTTGCGTTTCTGTTTACTTCAATAATGTTCATCAATAATGGAATTTCTTGTGTCTGTTTTTCATCAATAATGGAATTTTGTCACAACAAAAGTATTAAATTGACGATCGTATCCTATTTAATAGCTCAATCTACATATAAACTAAAATATCATACAAGCCTGGGACTTTTTTTAATATGATTAATGGAATCATACCAAGTGAAGTGTCATGGTCGGCATAGACATGCAGCAGAGGCAGCACTGGCAGCAAGCTAGCGAGCAGCTTCCACCAGCAGCCCTCACTCAGTATCATTCTACCACGAAGCAGATAGATCATTATCTCAGAAGCCCCGGCTGAAACCTACAATACACAAGCTATCATTAAAATTATAAACTAACCCCCGACTTTCTATATCTTCTGTAAGTTGCTGAGAAGTTGAGTGTCCCGCAGACCACTCGATGCCGCAGCATCACATCAAGGTTACCATGTCATAGAAACACGACCGAAGTAACATTATACCAAATTTCACATCAATGGAATACGTGAAATCCCTCCGTTAACTAGGAAATGGCCTGATGGATTTTCAAACGCCTAACAGATCTTCATAAATTTACTGCATCATCAAGACCCGTAAAAAATAAAATCCGTAAATATAAGTAATTTATTCATTTTTACTAAAAATATAAGAAACTTACCTCAGCTATCTCAGATGAAAGCCCATGACAACAGATTTCAGTCAGAATACCAACATCAAATATCAAAGTCAAACATTTTTCATTGTCGGACCGATTCAACTCATCGCTTACTAAAACTCTTTTCACCATTTCGGCCATCATTTTGTAGAGTTTAACGCACACCCAATCTATATTATGGGCCATTAGTTTCAATGCGATATTTCGAATTGTTGACCAATCGTTGTCATCAAAGTCAAGGGCCTTTGTTTTGTACAAGATAATTTCTATCATGTCTTCAACACATTTCTCGTTTTGATGAAGTTCTATTAAAGGCAATGAGTTTTGTATTATAGTCATCACATCCTTGGAGTTGCGACAGTTGTTTCTGTTCTTCATAAACTTGACGGCATCGCCCATGTAATTAGTGAGCTTTATTAATTCTTTATATTTGCTCTTATATTCTTGATCGACGTGAGCCTTCATGTTCTGAAATTAGGATGAAAAGATTTGGGTTATATGAGCTTGGAATACGGTTATCCCATCCTTATCCCTTATCCTTAATCCTTCTATGATCGGCAGCGCACTTGCAACATCTGTGGCGTTGCTTATGCTAGTTATAACCACCTATAAAGTGGATCGTCCGCCTGTTTAAAGACCTTAACATAAAAATTTCTCATGAACAAACTTAAACTTACCTGTAGAATGTGAGTAATATTTTGGCATAGATCGGGGTAGAAGATGTGCACTGCTGGGTCGAGCTGAGCGGAGCGCAAGGCGACCACAAGAGTAGCGGGGGGCAAAGGCGAACGACGGCCCCACGACGCCATCTGCGCACCGCACGGAACTAACCGCAGCCACGACACGCGCGCCTCCACCCGCGCACAGTCCTCCGTGAACCATTTACTGTCGAGATATTAACAAAGAAATCATTAGTAGTCTGAGGAAGATATTTATTGTAGCATAGATATGTCATAGTCCGCACCAAACAACTATCGATCTCTGAAGTTGGTTCCCGCGTTAGTAATATATGTTCTTACATAGTTTGGATAGAAACAAAAAATTTGAAACTAATTCAATATCTAGTGTTCTTTTTCATAAAAAAAAAACATTCTATCTATAATGTACATTTAAAATTGAGTTTATCAATAGCTACCATCTATAAAGGTTTTTCTAAAATAATGGAATTGCTGGCGTTAGTTTTATTATATTCGCGAGTTCAATAAGTACCGCAAATATATTGCGTCGCATTCTGTCTTTGGTTATTCGCATTATAGTAAGTTTAGGCAACAAATTCTCCCAAATGGTAACTTTGGCATACTGCGTTTCATCTCCTGACAACTCTCAACAACGAAAAAATCCACTATCATGATTTTAAAAGAGAAATCATAGCAAATTGTTATTCACGGTCATTACACTTGGGGTCTAATAAAATTATTATAATTGCATATATGTAAACAATTAAATGTATTCTATGCAATAAGTAAAAATTAAATATGTAATAGAACTTGGCAAAAAAATACTTACTTATATTTTGTCAACACATCTCCAAGCAAACGCATTACTGTACAACTCTTATGCGCTATATCTCTGTATGTTTTAGAACTATGCTCAACAGTCCAAAAACTTTCACAAACACATTCAATTAACAATTGAATTAAACTTTCTATTAAATTAATACACAGGTTCAATTCTTTCTGAAAAAAAAAACCACAAAATTACAAGTACAATTTAAAATTAGTACCATGCTTGTTTTGTTTAGTACTATTGTTAACTTACCATATTCAACAAATCATTCTTGTTTTGGGGATCAGACAAAATAACACTTTTCGCCATAACACTTAGAACGGCGTGTAACGTGTCCAATGCATATATAGGTGCGGGAATCTGTTTCAATGCAATGAGGCAGTCATCTTCGATTCTGCTACGTGGAGAGATGTCTTCCATTAATTGCTCAAGTTCCACATTAATGTCTTTATCCAATATGTGAATGTCATTTGGAACCTTAAATAAAGTATTTGGATGATAGCAATGGCGGATGTAGCCAAAATATGAAAAACATGCGTGGTACACTTGACCAAATCAAATCAAGTTAATTTATATTTCTTTCAATTTATTCAAATTATCATAACTAATGTTATAAGTGCAAATGTGTGTTTGTTTGATTGATTGTTTTCACACCTTAAAAGTTCAGCCGATCATCATGAAATTTTACATAGACGGGGTTCAGAGTTACTACTATTATTGTCTCACAGACAAATACTTTACAATGTAAAATTAAAGAAATTGATTGATTTACCTCATTGTTATTGTGTTCATTCCTAGTATCATGAACTAAATCAATAGATGTCAATTGTGAGAGTCTTGAATTCAACGCTCGTGTGATACACAATAAAACACATAAAGCTTCTTCGGGACGACCATTGTGATTACCATTTGCCATTGTTAATAAACTCTGCAACAAAAAAATATATGTTTAAATTTTAACATTGGACATGAACTTTATTACACCTTTACAAACCTTATTACACATTATTTACTTTGTCTTCTTTTCGTTTCTTATTTTAACTATTCAAAAATTAAACCTATTTATCAAATCTATTCATAAACTTTTTAAATCAAATAAAAAGAACTTGTGCCTTCGCATGTGATTATAGATGACTGTGGTGTAGTCATTGCCTATCATCTAGTGAACTTTTGGATCATCAAGCTGTGGGGACTGTCGGCCCGCCTGGCACACTTTATCATAAAAATAAATCTATTGGTGTAGGCCAGCAATACATGAATACAACTAGAAAGATAAGTATGATAGAAGTTCTTGCAACAAAGTAAAGTTGTAATGTTAGCTTTAAATTATCATCATCATTAACAGCCAATATATGCCCACTGCTAGACTAGAATAGACCACTGATAGGCGGTCTATTCCCATAAATGGCCAAAACCGCCAAAGAGCAGTGACTAGCGGCAGCGTGTATACAACATTTACTTCACTTGGACAACTTTCACCAAGTTGTCCAATAGTTAATGTTGAGAAATCCCTTTTATAGGTCTATCGTAGCGTCTCTCTATACTGGCGATAGTCTTAATTATAAGTAGAGAGGAAAATAATCAAACAACCAAGTTTACCTGCACAATGATTGGTCTATTTAAAAATATCTCTGGAGGGAAATCCCTGATAAACACATCCCTTATAAACCTGCAACACCGTCTCGTAGATTTAACAAGTTTTAATGCATCTTCGACGAGGAGAATTGTTTTCGAGTCAGAAGAACATAGTTCTACCCAAGGAAATAATAGCACTTTAATACTGTTATTAGTTTTTGTTCTGAAATAAAAAACATCATTATATATCTAGAGTTTTTGATATACAAGTTCACTCTTCAGCTTTTTTTCCATAAACAAAATCATAATATTACCTTATTAATCAAGAGAAATGTAGTCTGTTTATACATCATGTAATTAAAAAATAAACTTACTTATTACTAGTGCTAAAATCTTGAGACTCACACATCATTGTTGCCCTGGAAGATTGATTGTTAGACGTTGATTTGTAGAATTCTCTGCTGGATATACCGTCGCTTTCAGAACTGAAATTTTAAAATAGGAAAGCTTAAAATACATGTAGTTAATAATTTTATTGTTAACTAATGGAATCTTAATTTATGTTATATTTATTGTGTAACAAAACTTAGACTATACAAACCTTGACATTGAAGGTATTTTGATCCTGGGAACAGTGATATCCTCTTCAGACTCTACAGTGTTTAAAAACTGTAAAGTTTCCAATATATCGTTATAAATTTCTATATTCTCAATGTTTATGTTGGTTTTAATATTATTTAAAGCTGAAAGTAGCTTTTTTATACCATATTCTTTAGCTATGTAGGTGCCAGATTTTGTCTGAAAATATCAAAGTTAAATACATTTAACAAAAAAACATATGCATGTACAGAAGTTAAACTATGTGTGTCAGAAGTTAAACTTCTTTTCATATGGTACATTCCATATGTGAAAACCGAATTAAAATTGGTCTAACCATTCTCGAGTTTTTGAATGTACACATACCAACTTAGCATTTTTATATATTAAAAAAGGGTAGCAGGCAGACTGATAGACCACTTGGCACTATGTTAGGTGGCTACTGTCACCTAAAGACATAAGCAACAACAGGGATGATGCAGGTTTGCTACGGATTCTGCAGGCATTTGTTAAAGGCTCACATGTAGAAGACCATTTGTAGCTATATGGAAAAACTATAGAAGGGAGATTGGTATTTCAAATCCTCTGAACTGTATTTGTTTAATATTTCACTGATTAAACAAACAAAATGAAATTTGACTAACATTTAAAATTAGATGTAGAAAAGATAAAACAAAATTATTTTACTTTTACTGTAGTTAAAAGTAACTCAAGTGCTTCTCGTTGTAGGGTCGGTTGTTGTACATCAAACCATCCTAATAAAGCTTCCATAAGTTGCCTCGTACCATTTAGTTCGTCTAAATCCCATCCCAACTGTAATTTGGCTATGAGTAGGAGTAAGGCTCGTTCGCGAATTTCCGTGATTGGATGACCTTAAAAAAATACGTAGGTATTTGTAAATACAACAAAGCAATGGTAATTTAATAACAAAATTTATACTTATAAAAAGCATGTAAACTTAAACTTACTTAATTTATTTACGTAAGTAGATAAAACACTAGCTGTCGCCATTTTCATAGGCAAAATATTTCAAATAAAATAACCCAGAAAAATTATAAATAATCTATTTCATATCAAAATTACTATGTTTATTTGTATTTATTTAAAATAGGAAACATATGATACTTCGTTGTGTTTGAAAAATTTGAATTTGTTTGTAGTGTCGGTCTGTCGTTGTCATTTGTCAACCGGCAGACAATAACAAACACAGAACACTGTTATTCACAGTCTAGAACTAACAACGAGTTGCTGATAGACCGCAACGCTTTACGGTTATTTCTCACCGCAAATGAATTTACAATATTTATACATATGTAATTAGTTCAGTAGAACTAAATTTTCACTTGCGTGAAAACTTGTGGTTGTTGAATCGGACTTATAGCACTGATTGGGTCACACCTAAGTGTGTGCTGTGCAACCATATTTCATTTTGCCGTCTGTTTATTACTTTCCGGCCATAATTATCTGTAGGTCATTTTGTTGGTCAAATAACACTATATTATTTATACGAGTCGGAAGGAATCGAGCTACGCTTCGCTCCGCTCATTAATGATGATTTTCAGATGATACCAATGTTTTACGAAACTAGTTATTTTTGTGTTTTGAGTTTATATGTGCTGACCTAGTAATTTAAAATAATTGAAAAATGTTAATAGAATAACAATAACAAATAATTATTTTATTTAAATGTGGTTATGGATAGGTAGTTGATAAAATCCTTAACTCGCCCTTAACCCTTTCATATTAACATCAAACCTTTTTTAAGGTTCATTCATGTCAAATAATATGTTCTATTTAATTGTCATTGTGTGTCGGTTAGGTCATATATTTTCTCTTATATTTCTTTTCTTGCGATAAATAATAATCGTATTTACCTAATTCGATAATGCAAAGGAATTTAAATATCCATTAGAGCTGGAATTAGTGCAGATCATGGAACTGGCTAAAATATAAGTGAAATATATTCAAATCCAAAGATTTAAATATTTGTTCAAATCATAATAAATAATAATTAACTAGGTACAGATACTTTTAAGTGGACCGCGAGCCAGCAACAGATTTTCATGGTCAATCCGGTTCTCGGTAGATAACTCGTCAGATGCGTGAGAGTTGTATCATGAATCATGAAACTCTGTGAACGTCAGCTGCCGCTCCTTGGGTGAGTTCAGCAACGGTACCCTCCCAAAATTAGAATGTCATCCAGATAAACCAGCTAACATTTTTATTTATTCATAACAGCAGATAAACTATCATGTGACAAATTCTCAACTGAGAAGAAATGCGATCTGCTGACGCATAATCCACCACTTTACAGTCAGCCGACTTGATTTTTTGTGCCTGGCTCGTGAACCAAAGGTTCTGGATTATGCTCTCGCCTTGTTCGTTGGTTCAATGCGAATGCGACTACAATTTGTCGCTTCTGACCCACCGTACCACCGACCATACCCCCAGTGGTATAGTGGGTAATAATTTTAAAAACAATACCACCAATTAATAGTGATATTTATATGTATTTTATAGTACTTATAGAACAGAATATAGTTAGTATCATTTTGTGATTGATACATATGGCGGATATACTCGTTTTTAATATAGTTTTGTTTATTTAAATAAATTTTACCATAATTAGTACCTACTATTCATTTTATTTCTTGAAAAAACAATATAAAATAATAAATATGGACATAAACACGTCAATAATTTAATTGATTTCGGGATTAGTCGTAGTTTCCTAGTTTTCCCGATGGCAAAACATTCACTCCATACATCCTCCTTAGTTGACCTGTCAGTCTATTGGCTTATTGCAAACGTCAGTCTATTAGCTTATTGTATACGCATTTTACGCGTATACGTATTTTACGCGACTAATAATACTTTTACGATTTTTCTTAAAAAAAATAACACGACCAATATGAGAAAGAATATTATACGAGATTCTTAAAATTTTCTAATAAATTTATATTAAGTATAATTTAGTCTTAAATATTAATTAAGTATAAAAAATCTAAATACTTAAATAAAAAATCGAAAACATGTTAAAAAAATCTTGTTTTTTTTGTTTTCAAAGTTTTCAACATATTGTTTTTGTGGAAGCGTCTTGAACTCTTCTGAATATTGCTAAAAACTTATCTCCATTATTTCGGGTCACTTTTTTGCCTTCTTCTGTACTTTCATACAATTTAGCAACAATGGGGTCAGCTTTCTAAAACATATTTAACATAAACGGTAAACAAAATATGTTTTGTATGAAAAGAAATATAGTTAGTTTTACTTATCCTTTTACATAACTTACATATTCTAATTCAGGTATTCTTTCAAAGAGTGGATGTTCTTCAAAATGTGTCACCATCCATTCAAATAAATCTTTCACATCAGTTATAGTATACACAATCCCCTGAAAATATTAATTTAACTATAAAAATTCTTGAATAAAACTATTATCTGCTGTGTACTATTAAAATGCAATAGAAACTCACGTTTTCAGCAAGAACATATGCATATTCTGATAGTAACCACTTATTTATAATTCTCCATTTGTGTTTTGCCTTTTTAAAATGGGGATCCGGATAAAGAAAGAACATTTTTTTTAACTGCAAATGAAAAGTGAATTAATTTATAAGTATTCATTTGAAAACTTGTTTTAAGATATAAATATATATAATGTTAATATATTAATGTTCATACCTGGCCTTTATGAAAAAAGTTGGGTAAATACTTCATGGCATTCGTCCTTAGAACTGCTGCATTTTGATATTGCCCTGGATATTGAATTCTAAGTGCCTTGATTCGATCATTTACATAGTCTGATACTTTTACACGTATTTCTAATCCCAGAATGATATTATTAGGAAACATAGGTGATAATGTAACTGAAAACAAAAAAAAAACTATATGTACAATTTTTTTTATATTGAATCAACAAATGAATTTCTCATAAGTAGAATAAAATACAGAAATGAAAAAAAGTCTAAAATATTAAGGTGCTAGGCTATTTAGCTCAAGGAATTACCTAACAAACCTCCATATCCACAACCAACATCTAAAAATTCAACTTTTTCTTCATCTTTTATTTCTGGATACAAAATTGACCAATTGTAATCATTAGGATGAACAGGGCTGCAAATAATATGCAAAATGATTATGTTTTAGAGCTAAAAGATAAGTATGTAAAATTAGATAGGAATCTTATACACTTCAATTATAAAAAATAGCTATATGTTCCACTTAAATTGTCATTTGATAGTTTTATTTAATTTCTTCATGTAAAGGTAGTCAGACATGATGACGGTTCACTCGATGGCAGGTATTTACAGTCGCCTAATAGGTGTAACAAGTAAACTGCCAACCTTACTAAGATTAAGGCTAAGGGATAGGGTAATGGGCTCTAGCATCCCTTACTCACTCACCGAATCACGACAGCACACATGCTTTCAGGGTGATTGTTGCAGTCGTTATTGCCGTCAAATAGGCTGCCCAAATGACTGCAAAACGCAGTATGCCCTGCCACTACTTTACAAATCCAGACCATAGCCAACTTTGAAAAGTTATTAGGAAACGACAGGGAAAGTGGGCTCCGCATATTGGGAAAAATACAAGATATATAATAAACTAGAATATACAATTATAGGTAATTTAAAAAGTAACAAGAAAAGTGTTTTTACATTACTTATTAAGTATGTGACATAGGTGTTGTTAATTTATGGTTATAAAAATCTCCAAGTTGTTATTAGTTTTGTACACTGAAAATTGTAAAATTTTAAAACTTACTATTCAAAACAGTGATCTGCAATTGGATTTGAGTGAGCACGTTGTCTATAATATCTTTTCTGGGGAAGAGCTATTGGTTTATCCATATTTATAACGGCAAAGTACTATTTTAAAGGTGTTATTTTTAAGAATTTATTAATAATTATGAAAAGAAATTTTGTATAATATACATTCTCGTTACATACGTTATATATATTATATATTAAAATAATTAATAAAAACTAAAGGCAGCGATACTAGCAATTCAAGCAATTGGATCAGCAGAGCAAGCAAACAAACAGTAACAGACTACTGCCATACTACTACTATTTGATTTCAATTTTTAATTTTGATTCATTCGATTAAACACGGATTAAACAATCAATTTTATTGACATCTAAAATAACAATTTTGACTAGTGTGAACATTTTTTTGGACTTTTATGGCCTGGTATCTAAACCTTTAAGCCAACTAGTTACAATGGATTTACTATCTTTACATAGTATAAAATAAAGTTGCTTTCCCACCGTCTGTACCACAAACTAAATAGTAGATACGTCAAGATACGTCTTTACCTCTTTACGAATAACTACTTTCGCTAAAGATCGCTATTCTTTGCCCTGAATTATTCCCAGGGTAATAATTTTACTCTGAGGAATTATTACACTTTTACATAGAACACAATATTTCTTTGGCCTGTGGTTTATATTTATTTTTGCCTTCAAACCAAGTTTATGTATGTAATATGTATGTTTTCTTTATTTCTATTTTCTTATTAGCTAAGTTTTAATAAACAAGTATAAATGGGGCTTAATATGTAGTGCATATTCATATTGTGACCAATCGTCTTTATAAGATTACAAAAGGTACGTGAGAATAAATTTTATTTTATAATTTTAATACGGGGTCTCACAGCCAGGTACAGCTGATACTTATTTCTATCAAAGGAAAAATATAAAGCAAAGATTTAAAATATAATAAAATCTAAAATTTTCAAATAGTGTATTAATAAGAACACCAATCTGACAATCTCTTATCGCGTTAATTTAAACATTCATACATATTTTATACAATTTACAATAAAGATATTTTGCTAAGTACTTCTTTGTATCAGATAAGTAAGTACATACCTACAATGTAACATATTGATTCGTTGAAATTTTAGTATACAATTAAATAAAATGTAGTGTCTGGAAAAGACCAAATGTAAGTATATTAGTGTGAGGACTTTTAAATTCTTGACTTAACTTTTTAAATTTGTTGATACATATATTACAGAGTATAGATCTATCTATATCTAGTCTAAAGCCCAGCTTGAGTCGTTCACTGAATATGTTTATTTGTTGAATTGGTTTTGCAATGCTATGGAAATGGATTGCAATGTAACCAATTACCAACCATTAATAGCTTTCACTTTGTATCCAATAGTAATAGGCACCTCAGTATTTTAGACAATGTAAACTGTAACAAATTTATCATACAAATTTTCTTACAGGTATATTATATAATTATGTAATGTAAAATGTATGTACCCAAATTTATATACTTACCCCTTATTGCATAATTGTTAATTTTTTATTATTTATTACCATCAAAATACAGTTCAAATGATGGTCAGAATCAGTTGAATGTGACAAATTTGCAAGTTTACAATATATTATTTCGGCGATGAGTACACAATACACTAATCATTTAGAATTATATTTAGACAACAAATGTTTTTTGCTTGATTATTTTTCACTGATTAAATTAATTTTAATTAAATTGATCAAGAGATTTCCGCGCATACCCCTTGGTGCAACTTTGCATACCCTGGCAGAGCTATGTGTACCCCTAATTGGAAAACACATATCTATACAAATATAGATATATTTTTAATTCTATTTATTATAATGATAAAATTTATCTGGATCATATACATGGGAAAATTAAAAAATGAGAAGACACCATCTACTTAATATAGACCATTTTTATCTTACTATCAATAATACACAACAAAACACACAATAAGTATGTTACTTTTTTCATTAGTTCTTTGTATTTTCGAATTTTTTTAAGGTGAACATTTGGTACATAACAGTTGACTAGGTAGGACAGGTGGCTGCAGTTACCTCTAAACACACAATCTGTAGAATTTAAGCATGCCTCAGATATGACACTAAACCCTTAATATAGATTAAGGGTATGGGATAAAGTGCTGTAGGGGAACCTATGCAATTCAGTCCTCATCAGTCAGTGGTAATAACTATAGATTAGTAATAGATTATGTTTTTGACATGTTAAAACAAAAACTCGGTCGAAACAAAGCATAATTAATGAGGCTAATGGGGATGTTGTTTATGTCACATGACATTCTCATATGGTTAACCTTGACCTTCATACGAAATAGTTGTTAGAGGCTTTTTACAAACATAACAATGTCCATCGATTTCTTTGCGATCTCGTAGGGCGAGTGGTTTATATTAAATTTCGCGCGATTGTTTAGCCTCGCAATCGCTATTGTATTGTTTTGCCATTGCCCACGTGTCCTCTAGGCGCTACCGAGTGCGAACCGCAGTCTGCCGCCGACAGCGATGCGAGCGCTTGTCACGCACGGCTCGATACGCGCTTCAATCACTTTACGAAATGCTCCCATTAGTCACGGCTACACGCCATTCTCTAGTTATCAGTTATCGTGAATAATGTGCCAACTGAGTCAATATAAAAATGAAGAAAAAAGACTCCAATTGTAGTTTAGGGAAAAGCGAAAGGAATACGAGGACGTCGCGTTTTCTCACAGACAGTGTTTCGTCTGATGATGGACCCGAATCGGAAAGGTTACTGCGCTCCCAATTACCACCGGCTGTGGTGGCGGCGGCTAGCGGTCGTAGTAGCGGCCGACGGGAATCCCTCACGGCGCCACCTTCTCCCACTGATTCACGCAAAAAACGCGATCATCATCGACTCCACTACAGAAATCACTTGCAGCATCTAATTCATTGGAAAGATATCTGGAGCGGAGAGCTTCACAAGGGTCATGAGGTACAGGAAACTAGAACATATCAATATAAAAACATTTTCAATGCACAAGCAATTCATACTTACTAACCAATAGTTATGAATATGAACCACTTTGAATCGTGCATGATAATTGTTATTAGTTTGATGAATTGAATGGAATGCAACTTCCTGATATGATAAATAGCACAACACAATTTGTTTCATTGAGTATAAAGAATAAGAACAAGTTATTATTTCACAAATTGCTGAGGCTGTATCTTAATTATTCCATTTATTTTAATTCCAGACAATGGTTTCTAGTTTCAACGGACTGCATGACATTGTATTTGTACTTATGTTATAATAACTACTTGCGTTTATAATAGAAATCCACACGAGTCAGCCAGTCTGTTGACATTAATGAACACGTATTTCGGTTTCTTATTCAATAAACATTTTGAAATTCATATTGAATGTATCCGCCGCGATATGCAATATAGTTTTAGTTTTAATTCTTGGAAGAAAATATTAGAAATATAATTTGCATTATTAGAGGGACACTTTTATGAGATAAATGAAATATGACAAACAGATGTTTTTGGCGTTAGATTGATAAACGAGTAATATTTAATTAAACTTCTTTACGTCTATAATAGTTATTTTTGGTAAATCTATATATATATAAAACATAGTAGTGTTAGTTACCTACACCAAATAACTCGAGAACGGCTGGACCGAATTTTATGTTTTTTAATTTGTTGAATTTGTCTCCGGCCCGAATAGCACAATAACTATTAAAACGACGGAAATATTTACAAATATTTATGAAGACAATTCATTTTCTCATACATTGTGTTTGGTACGGCTTTTTGAGACGGTACGAAGTTCGCCTATATTTACTGACTTAATTTTTTTTAATATTTTTAAGGTTTAATATTACCAGAAATATTTCGGGAATGTTAAATTTTAGTATGAATATTTTATAGTTCTATGCTTTATTATTATTAAAGATTTTCCAAAATAACAGTAATAGTAGTAAGTAACAGCTGTCTAACAATATTGATGTCGTTGAACAGAAATTGACTACCTTGAAAAGTCTTTTCGAACATGGTTTCAGAAATTTTTTTTACATTTGACCCTGGTCGGGCGAATTGTCATGTTTTTTACCTGATATTTTTATAGACAACTCGCCCGCAACGGTGATTCTGTACAGTTGAACATAAAAACTTAATAAAATATTAAATTTAAAACTAGCTATTGATTTTAAATAAAACAAGTTGTTAGTATAAATTACTGTATTAAAAATCAATAACATTTACAATAATTAACAAAAATGAAATATCATATTCAGGGTTCGCAAAAATGTGATATTTATAATAAACTAGCTGTCCCGCTCCCGGCTTCGCCCGGGTTGCATTTTTTTCCCGTAAAATCCTTCCCTGATTATCCCTCTATCCATTGGTGAAAACCGCATGAAAATCGGTGCAGTAGTTTTTGAGTTTATCGCGAACAGACAGACAGACGCGGCGGAGGACTTTGTTTTATCATATGTAAGGATATCAAAATATCCTATATTTTATATGTATTAACAATAAGAAATGGAAGCTATTTTCATTCTGTTACAAGGGCTGCACTAAAAGTATCAGGATTGGAATATTTCCATTGTTCCTGGCATAATAAAGTTTTTATGATCGAAAACTCCTTGGTTTTATTAATCGAATACCATTTATTTATTTTTTATAAAGAACGCGGTCTTGTCACAAGGTCTTGTCGAACTTGTAAAGTCAATGTGAAAATGGAATTGACTCGAGAAAATTCAAGAGCAATGATTTATTATGATTTTCGAAGTGGTTTAACACAAAAAGTGGTTTGCAGCCGGCTGCACATAGGCGACGGCAAGGAAGACTGATGTCAACGGAAGACAAAAAAATATTATTAAAGTATACATAACACAATTTAATGGTAAAGACAGAGAAATTTGTATTTTTAATTGTATACCTATTAAAATTAAATTCTATTAAGCTAAATACCTCTATGTAAACTGTACATTATGATAGTGGGGACCTTTCGAAGCACAGTACCAGAAACGCAAGAGTTAGGTATAATAGGTAAAATAAAACATGACAATTCGCCCGACCCGAACGGCGAGATAAATGCGGGAGATTTGTCCATTAACTCAAACGATCAAGTCAAATGTAAAAACATTTAAATAAGTTTTTAAATGCTTGTGGCCTTGTTATACATCTACTTATTAAGTATGAATGACTAGTAAATTACCAGGAATGAGCCGCGTACGCCATTTAATTCCAACAATTGTACATGAAACGAACTATGCTCACTGCTGCACCTATATGAACTCCTATATATTTTCTATGTTTATTCGGCGGTCTGAATATACAAAAAAATCTTTATCATGTTTTGCATAAATTATTTTAAAATTATTATAAGAATTGACACTTCATTTTTCTTACTAACTGGCACCACATTAGCACGCGTAAAAAGTTAAGAATTAGCATACCTGCCGCAATACTCATGCTATCTCTTCCATGCCATTAGTTAAATTCATTTGCTTATATACCCGATATATATAGCGTATAACTATGCAATAGATTTAGATTAGCTATAAGTTTTAAACATTAGTAAGACAACAATTGTGTTGGCTAATTAATATACTCGCGTAATTATTATTTGACTGATAAAACTGTTTGAGATTGATAACTGAAAATTTATTTATTGTTCACTTAATGATTGTGTCTGTCACAATTATGTATAATCGATAATTATACATAATTGAAAAAGCATGTAAGTAAAAGGTTCCTTGCCAGATTTTCCGGTCTGTTGGTTTTTTGGTTCTATATAGGTACTTTACCTATATTTTATATTGTTACTAGCGACGCGCTCCTGGCTTCGCCTAGGATGCAATTTTTTTATATACACATCTTCATTGATTATCGCTCTTTCGATTAGTGAAAACCGTATCAAAATCCATTCCGTGGCTTAGAAGTAGTTAACAGAGAAACAGACATGAAGGATTTATAAATATATAGATTAAAGTTTTAATAAAATAATTGGTTACTGTGAGTCAAGCGTAACATATAGAGATGCCCATCGCTGTTTGTTTTTTTAGGATTTTAGACGAACTCGTATTCTCTACTTACTACTATACTTAAAAATGATGTAGGTACTACGTAAGCCATGTAAATTTATTTTCCGGCGAATTTGTTACAAAATTAACATAAAAACTTATTAGTTTTTATAAAAAGTACAAACCTTCCGTGAAAAGTGTCTAACTGATGATGAAAACCGCATCCAAATTCGTTGCGTGATTTAGGAGAAGTTGCGGTTATACAGACAGACGCGTAAAGTGTCTTTAAAATGTACTATGCAAAGAAGATTAGCAAAAATTGATGTCTATTTCTTACTATTGTACTTCATTATATACTCTTTTTGCTCTTTTTGAAATAAAAAAGAAATTGTTTCATCCATTTATAAACATTAACTTGACAATTATAATGGTAGCACAAATTATCTGTAAATGTTACGTGGTATCATTCATAATGAATGTTAATATCGTTTGGCAAGCACTGTATTTGTATGACTCCCTTATGTATGTACGTCTGTTATAAATGTTATACATATAAAAAATAACCTAGAATCTTCCACGTGGATTCATTTACTTTTTCGCATAATAATACAATATTATGTTGTCTTTCACTAACAAACAGAGAGATACGATTGAGCACCCACTGATATCTTTGCCAATTTATTTTGATTGGCACGTTTGTTAAGATTGATTAAGTGTTTTAATCGTCATTCATCCGGATTTCGGCACCTTGTAATACTTTATATTAATTGCTGTAACCATGGTTTTTATTACAGTTCTAAACATAAACTTTATTTAACACAATTATGTTGCCCATTATTTTGTAGGTTAATAAATTGTTTACCTTTTCTTTAAGAATCCAATAATAAGTGCCTATTAGAAAAGACACAATCTCGTCAAGTAGTTTAGTTATGTTATGTTTAGTTATTTCTAAACCGATAATTTCATTGTTTATATTATTATTATATAAATATTGCAATAATTAAGTTAAATAACAAATCTGTTATCTTATATTGTTATTATTAATCTATATTACTATCAAACAGTGACAGCTAATTAACGTTTATAGGTTCTAACTAATCGGGTGTGTAATAAACGATTTAATGTTTAACTGCATTTTTCGGAGTTTAATGTTGCAATTTTATTTTGATTCAATTTGGCCAGAATCATATTGTAGGCGATCCAGTAATAATACGTCTCTTAGAGCCTTTTAGTATTAGAATATCTTTTATATTATCTCCGTGTGTATTCTATTTTTCTATGCAATAGTGATAGTTCTGATGACTTACCTCGTGTCAATATGACATCACTGCCCCGCCTGTGTGCAAGCTGTAGTGTAGAACAACTTCCTGCTATGGAATTACCATCCCATTTAAAACATAGGGTTCAAAAGAGCTGTAAATATTTGTTTTATGATATGTACTCAGTAAGGAAATGTCAACAGAGCACTTTGGAACACCCTGGTTATGTGTCTATCTCTAGAAAACGACGGTAGTTAGTACCTACTGGTAGCCTTACATCAATCGTCTCTATAATATAAAAATTAAGTATTATTTTTTAAATGGAAGAAAATTGCACATTTAAAAATCTGTTTATTTTGAAAGTCGAATTTACACGGGTATACATGACATCGAAATAATATTATGTTATTTTCTTATCTTAATGATGACCTTTATGAATGATACGGTGTGGATATGTGAACAACGAGTTGATGTAATGTGCAAGTACACGGGATATGATAATATTATAAGGTTTCTTACTTTAACGAGGATCTCTCCTTACTGTCATAGAAAAAGCCTTTCATAAAGTCTACATACAGGACTTTCAAGACTTATAATTATAATAATCCAAAATTAAGTTAACTGTTTAGTAGTTCTAATAATTTTGATTGACTGAAGTGTTTAACTGGTTTTATCAATATCTTTTATATTATCTTCATTCTTATTCGATTATCATCGTGAAAAGTACCTATACATCTATGCATATCCTTTTTTTTAACGAGGAGTAATACGCTAACAGATTCCCTACCGCTAGCTAGGCGGAAGGGGTACGTGGGGGTCGCGAAGCACCTCATCATAGCGGCACTGGGAATACCCACTAAAACTCCCCGGTGCCTCCTTGCCCTTTAAGCTGGATGGACCGGGCTCTGCCGGGGCAACAACTCCGATCAACCCCAGTGCGGCCTAGCCATTGCTGGCTAGACTAACGCCAATGGGGGATTGCCCGGAGACACCGGGGCAATTGCCAGACCCCCCCCCCCCCCCCCCCCAGTGTGCAGGCACACACAGCTAGCCAGCTATGTCCGCAGGTCCACTTGGGCATTTAAAGACGGGCTTGATATGCTCGCCTTCTCCTGCCCAGGCGCCTGCGTCTAAGGGAAGCGAGACCGGCCTCTTCCTCTCGCTCCCTCTCAGCTGCCTCCTTCTGCAACATTACGGATTCGCAGAAGGAAGCACCTGCTTACACTATCAAGCATGGCTTCAACCATGCTTGACAGTGTGACGTCTCCACCACCCAGCGCCGCCCTCAACTCTCGACGCTGTGAACTCCAGGCCGAGCATACTTCGAGTATATGCTCGGCCGTGTCGTCAAGGTCGCTGCAATGGTGGCATCGCGGCGACTCTTCTCTTTTAATGCGGCGCAAATAATGACCGAAGCACCCGTGTCCGGTCATTATCTGCACCATATGGAAGGTTAGGCCACCTCGACGGCGCCGCATCCATTCCTCCAATACCGGACGAACCGCAAGGATCGTACCAATGCACCGACATCCCACGAGAGCACGCCCGCAAGCACGCAGGCCGCCACGTGGCTGACCGTGCGATAGGCCCGCACGGCCCGGATCGCAATGACCCTTTGAGGCCTCCGCAGGACGGCCCGGGTGCGAGAAGTGAGACACTCCGCCCACACCTCCGTAAAGTAAAGTGCCATCGACCTTACCACCCCATGGTAATCTCCCACTCCGCCATGGACTGGCACAGTAGATCTTGTGCCCCAGCGCAGTGGTTAATGTTCTCCTGGAGGATCTTAGTAGAGGTCTTACTTGGCATTGACTGTGTCCATTGGCTCCTCCCTTGTAACGCGGGTAGCCCCGGTTTTGGCGACCGGTTGGGCCGCTATGGGCCGGCCCCTAACGGCTGAGGGAGAGCAATTAAGCCCTCCCATGCGGTGGTTGGCCGGGATACCACCACAATCAGCTTACGCACCGCATCAACGTTATCTTGGGTGACTGCAGTTTTTGGGCGACCTTGACGGGGATCGTCACAGAGCTTGACATGTCCAGACATGACATGAAATTCCGCAAACCAGCGATAAATTGTGGTTTTAGATGGGGCTTCATCACCAAATGCAGAAAGCATCTGATCAACACACTGTTTTTGTGTTAAACCACTTCGAAAGTCATAATAAATCATTGCTCTTGAATTTTCTCGAGTCAATTCCATTTTCACACTGACTTTACAAGTTCAACAAGACCTTGTGACAAGACCGCGTTCTTTTTAAAAAATAAATAAATGATATTCGATTAATAAAACCAAGGAGTTTTCGATTATAAAGACTTTATTATGCCAGGAACAATAGAAATATTCCAATCCCGATACTTTTAGTGCAGCCCTCGTAATTAAAATAAATAAAATTATATTAACTATTTAGTAATTGTAATCATTTTGATTGACTCAAGTATTAAACTGGTTTTATAAAAATCTTTTATCTTATCATATTATTATCTTCTTGAAAAGTACATATATACATGTATGATGTATGTATGTGTATACATGTACATATGTTTCCCTAAAACATGAAAATCAAATTCTTTTAAAATTCGATTGTTAGTCCTATAAAGTGGTCTATACTTCTTGAATACTTACTTTGACTGCTTAGGAGAATCATCACCTCATACAAGATATGTTGGATAAGCGCATTCATTATCCACAAATATCAACTTAGTTATCATAACGTCAAAGTACAATTTTAAGCAATAAAAAGCAGGACCATCAAATTCCGCAAACAAACATAATTTGTTAGATTTGCGATAGTTTTAACATTATGTTATTCAAGGCCAAGACCGTACATTGTCTGTAGCTTGATGTGTCATTATTCCCTAAGAAAATGATATCATTATTTGTAACCTCAAGCAATTTCGTCGTGAACAAAGAACATCACCTCAACCTTACTTTTTTTAATATAAACCCAATTGTAATAGTACTTTTTATCATTCCAAGCAAATATCTGACAATGACAACCAATGATACCTAATCGAATTGATTGAATGATGGAGTTGCTTTTTAGTGATTAAAAAAAAATCTTTTAAACAATTTTATCGCAAGCAAACATACGGCAATTGTTGCTATACTCAGACAAAGATAAGTTTGTATGTACCGTAGTCATAAAAGCAAAAATTTTAAATGGAGTTAACGTACGTTTTAAATAGGTCATAATTACTTTATCGTTTTTTAATTAAGGAGATCTCCGTTTCCGTAGGTAGGGTTCCTACTGAAGATTATTGCTGGCCTATGCCAGTAAAATGCTAAGTAGATGCCTATTTGTAAAAAAAATGTTATCGAATTAAAATTAAAAGGAGATAATTATTTAAACAAATGTCTCGTGACCAATGCTCGTGACATTTTGTGCGCGTAAGCTCGGCCGGTTAGGACCTATAACATTCCTTCACACTGAGTACTTTTATGCCGGAACTGTGACTACATTGAAATGTCTGAATAGGCCTTAAAGGCTAACAGCAATTGTTTCGATGCTTAGGCGTCCGTTATCCAACAAAAAATATTGTCATCGCCGATTCAAGACCATTATTGGGATTATTAGGCCATTATTGGTGATTGAAGCTCGGTCAGTAACAAACAGTTACTCATTTTCGTTACTCTCCCCCATTTTCGTTGATCCTCATATTTTTTATTTTCATTTAAATTATACATATTGTGCACATAACTGTCTGTATAACATGAATAATTATAACAATAATAATAACACAAATACAATATTAAAAACTTATCATATCAATAACATCTAAAATGTACCAAACGATTAATTAGACTTACAATAAAATTTTATTGAATGTATTAAATTCCCTAAATTAAATTAAATATTTAATATGAAACTTTTATACTCTGCTACATAGTAAATACACCAGGAAAACACGGAGTGGAATTCATAATAAACAAGTCCCTGAAAAGCAACATAGAGAGCTTTACCGGATCAACGAAACGAGTCGCTTAAGATGATAATAGAAAACAATAAGATATCCATAATACAAGTTTATGCACCGACAGATACAGCAATCGAGTACGAAATAGATGAGTTTTACAAGACAATAGAAAATGCGTTAGATATCACCTTTATATCACCTTTATTGATTACCAGAAAGCCTTTGATTCTGTGACACACTTAAGTATATAGGAAAGCTTGAGAGAGCAAGAAGTAGCAGATATGTACATAAAGGTTATTAAAAGTATATACAACAACAATACAGGAAGAATAAAGCTCGAATCTCTAGGCTCACCCTTTCATATAGAAAGAGGAGTAAGACAAGGAGTTCCGCTTTCCCCAATACTATTTATAGCCATACTTGAAACTATTATTAGCAAGCTAGACTGGAGCAAATCAGGACTCTATATATAAGACTCTATATAACGACTATCTAAGCCATCTGAGGTTCGCAGATGACCTGGTACTGTTGTCAGAAACAGGCAGTGAGATGCAACTCATGATTGAATCCTTACATAAAGCTAGTACTAAAGTGGGATTAGAAATGAATGTAACAAAAACTAAAATAATGACAAATAGACGGCGAAAACCTATAATAATTAAAGGAGAGCCTTTGGAATATGTGGAAAAATATATTTACCTAGGGAAAAGAATAAGCTTAAACAAAAACATGTTAGAAGTAGAAAGAAGAACGCGGCAAACCTGGAACTTTAAAGAAAATTTTAAAAGTAACTTACCAACAGCCATCAAAACAAAAGTAATTAATACATGTCTCTTACCGAGCCTGACGTACGGGTGTCAGACGTGGAAATTCTCTACCAAAGTCATAAACAAAATTAATACCTGTCAAAGAGGACTAGAGTGAAGCATGCTCAAAATAAAGATAATGGACAAAATAAGACATACCAAGATTAGAGAAATAACCAAAGCAACTAACGTCTTGAGTTACGCACAAAAGCTCAAATGGAAGTGGGGGGGGGGGGGGCATATCGCAAGACTGACAGACCAGAGGTGGACTAAAAAAGTGACTTGGTGGAATGGCCCACCAGGCAAGAGAAGTAAACGAAGACCGCTGAGTCGCTGCGCTAGGAGGATAAGATCAAGCGAACAGCTGGCACAAACTGGAGAATAGCAGCACAAGATAGAGACAAATGGAAATCGTTGGAGGAGGCCTTCACTCAAACCGGGGTTCTTACTAATAAGATCAAAATAGAAGAATAACAAGTATAAACATTTAAACATTTGAATTAAAAAAATAAATAAAATAAAATTTAAAATAATACTAACTTTGTATCAAGTAAGGAATATGTTGTTGTTTGATTTCACATGTTGATTCACGATTGAAAATAATGACACTTACTATAAATGTGGAGGAAACCATTAAAGAAAACTTGCGTAACCTTACAACCTATAATAAATAACATCTAGTCTTCAAAAATATACTTGTAAGTATGTAAAGTTCTTTCATAGACTCACACGTATATATACAATAATAAGGAGGGGCCTATGCTCAACAGTGGGACATAATATATTTATCTAATACTTATAAGCTGGTACATATTTTTTATTGATTTTATTTTTATGTTAGATTGTCAGACAGGCTGACGGTCCACTTGATGTGGAACAAAGTTTTTCGACAGAATTTGCGAATAACCGAAGACAGAATGCGACGTAAGACATTCGAGGCACTTATCGAACTGGCGAAAATAATAAATCATACGCCAGCAATTCCAATACGAGTATTTTAAAAACCTTTCTATTATAGATAGTAGCTATTGATAACTTTTGAAAATTGGCTTCTATTCAGTAATTACAAAAATTCAACCCGAAATTTGAATTAATAGTGCTAGATATGAAATTAATTTCAGTTTTTAGTTTTTTGTTTGCATCTAAACCTTCATATTAATTTAACTTAACTCTTAACTGACCTCATTGATTCCACAAGACACTGTAAATATAGGAAAGGTTTTTCTGAATCAAATACTAATAGAACTTTGTTTTTTTAGTCGTATAAACCATATTGCTACCATCACATCGCAGTTTCAATTGTTTATTGTTGGTTTATTGTATGCAATGCCTATTCACACTTGTTAGTTGACAATGAAATATGACTTGTTAACGCCTATAAATTAACGTGCTACCAACCTTAAATAAAACATTTGCAGATATTACATTCACATTCATATATACATACATTATTTCAGTGTCAGTACAGTAGGTACTCCATTTTGCGCGAATCCTTTTTTTTATACTAGAAATATAAGATATGTTTTATAAATAACTAGCGGCCCGCGTGCGACTTCGCACGGATGCATTTTTTCTGCAACTTATGTGTACAAACCTTCCTCGTTTATCACTCATTCCTTTAGTGAAAACTGCACTTCGAAAATCATAATAAATCATTGCTCTTGAATTTTCTCGAGTCAATTCCATTTTCACACTGACTTGTAAGTTCAACAAGACCTTGTGACAAGACCGTTCTTTTTAAAAAATAAATAAATGGTATTCAATTAATAAAACCAATAACTTTTCGATTATAAAGACTTTATTATGCCAGGAACAATGGAAATATTCCAATCCCGATAATTTTAGTGCAGCCCTCGTATAATGCGAGGGTCAAGTGGCGGGCCTCAACTAGGTATCGTTTCAAGGTCACGCGCATCGACACCGATTGAGTAAGAAAGTTAAGATCCGTATCCGCGGATCTTGACACCAAATATCCGTATCCGAGGATCTTGACACCAAATATCCGTCTCCGCGGATATACATTTTTGACAATCCGGCACATCACTAATATGCATTACAATATTATGCATAACATTTCCAAACGCATTAACACGCATAATTGCTAATCCAATACGCCTCAGCCCTAGAATACCTATCAGTACAAGCCTCAGCAGGGACGTATTGAAGTAGCATTTCGATATAAGTGAAAAGTCTAAAAAAAATTGACTCCTCCCCCAGCCAGAAGCAAGGTGCGCCCATGCATAACAGCATTGCATGTGCAGAGGCATCGTTTGACAAAGTTTTAATAAATCGTTTTATCGATATTTAAAATTCTTTTTCTATGCCCCTTTACATTAAACCTATTGACCAGTTAGAGCAATCTAAAATTAAAGAACACGAACAATGATAAGCGTCTCAAAATTCATTACAACATGTAGTAAAAAAGGTGTTCGTACAATATTTTTTTTCTTCTTAATTTAGACAAGGTCGAAACATTCTTTAATTCTTTTTTACCTTTACAACCTTTGTTTTTCTTTTTTGTTTGACATTTTGAGTTTACTTCATAATGTAATAGCGACATCTAGTAGTGTGGGTGAATATTAAATTCCTTGCAAGCGTATATACGAAGAAATCATAAGCGCTTGCGCAACAGAACCATGTATGTATGATCTAAAGAGTTCACTGAAAATTACCAGATGGCGCTAGTGTATAATGAACTACTAAAAAAAAGAAGAAACTAATATCACTTTTAAATATTCCTATAATCAATATAGTGCAAATCTTTGCATATAATCAAAGAATTCAAATCTGACGTCATCGGTCATGTATTTTATAGTATTAGTGCAATATTCGTTCTGTCGCGTATGTATTGAGTTAATTTAAATCAATATTCTCTCCAACAACAATGTAAATACAACGCGGACCTTAACAAACAAACAAACGATAAGTCAGATAAGAGCCCCTCCTTACTTATAGGTAATAATTTAATTCCTATTACTTCAATCAAATCTTATCAACAAGTCTCTTTAGTAGCACACAATATTACTTAACCAATGCTCACAGTTTCGACTTTTAGATCACTACCCGCGATTTTTAACGAATGTGTTTAATTTTAACATTGCGAAGTATTTATTGCAAAGGTATACTAATGTGGATATGGCATATTATTATAATGTTCAGTGTTGACAGTTTACGGACTAGTGTCACTCGTGTAGTTAATTACAAGTGGAATTTCGAGACATGTCTTCGTGGGCTGATAAACCCGGTCCATCTACGTCACAAGCCGAGCGACGACCGCTTGTTTTGCCGCTCAAAGTTCCAAGAAGTTATGGAAGTGTCTTCCCTTACTATAAGTTCATGAGAGATACCATTACTGAGTCGGTGTTCAATGAGGTGATTCTAATTTGAATTGTAATATTTCTATATTCTCAGATTCTTATTGATTAAATTTTTTATGTCTAATATACCTAATTGTCAAGTGCGTATATTAGCCTTGACAAGATAATAGTTGAATTGTATAATAGTTGATATAATTATATGTACTTAGTTGTTCCTAAATGTAGGATTTATAGCATATCGTTTGACGGATTTACATTTTAATTTAACAAACTAGTAATAAACTGACTATCCTGGCTTTAAATATGGGCATTTCGAACAAATTGGTTTACACGTGTAACTATAAGTAGTATTGGAAAAGTATGTACGGAGTACCATAACTCACTAATACCCATCCGCCAGAACTCTGGACCGGATGTCGAGGATCACCGCTCATCGGATGCTTAAACGAATTTGCGGTCTCTAGTTTCTTTGAGAATATAAAAAATGATTTGAATATTATCTAAAAATATTACTGAATTCGGTTCATAACTTAAAAAGGTTTCGCTAAAAGAGAAAGCCTTTAAACGTATACAATAATTCTATTATTGCTACCTAGTAAAACTAAACTTGGACCTTTACTCTAGTAAAACTAAAAATACCTACGTATTAGGTTCTTTCTTATATTTAGTTGCACTAGTTTCTCTAAAGGAAAATTATGTCACTGATTTCGATAAACCTTCGAACACATCATAAATGCAACTTTGCAACTGCATTACTACTTTTCGTACCTAGTTTTAATTAGATCTTGTAATAAATCATATGCAATGATATCTCGTGATAACCAATAAATTATTTAATCAAGCGTCCCGTTAGTTTCGGCCCGCGCCGCGTCTGCTGTTTTGACAGTGAGATAATTGATTGATCGCCGAAAGACCGATCTTTATACCTACACAGGATGACGGTTGTTTCCTTTCAATTATATAAAAAATTAATTTAATCATAGAACATATAATATTTAAATAAAATTTATTTTTGCTTTAAAAGCAGTTCCTAAATGGGCGAACACTAGTTTATTTGGTTACTACTTAAGTAACTGCTATTCGCCAATATCGATTGTGAGAAAAAAACTATTTCCATTTTTTTTTATTGATAACAGTATACACTAAAAGCTTGTCAATAGTTACAAAAAATAAAAATAAAATAGGTTAAAAAAAAATAATTAAAATGGTAATGAATCATTTTGACTTTACATTATTTTATTTTTTTTCGTGAGTATTTTTTCGAAGTTTTAATAATAATTCTGCTATTCGAAATGGAGACAAATTCAATAAAACGAAGATCATAAAAATCGGTTCAGCCATTCTCGAGTTATAAATGGTTTAACTAACTAAAGATATATTGAAAATTGAAACGCTTCATTACATTCGCTAACTAAGTCACTCATCTAAATATCTGAAAAGTGCATCAAAACATTTCAGATATACTTACTGCCTAATACTGCACTCCCCTTTATAACAATTTCCATTAAAATACAATTTTCTTAAAACAGAACATTTGCAATCAGTTTTTCAAGGCTAAATGCTAACGAAGCGAATAAGGTAGTGTGGATAAAATTAGGTTCAAGTATTAACGGTATATTATCAGCGCATACTCGTGTATTTATGGCGTAACCATCGTATATTTCCCGTTATCACAGAAATCTGTGTTTACAGTGTAACCAACTATATTATTCCAATATTAACAAGTCGCTTAAGTTTTGCATACAGTATCGAATATAAGAGCGCCGGATCACACTAGAGTTGACCATAGAGAAGCGGCTATTGCTATGGACTAGTTTCAGAGAGAATTTTCACAAAAAATCATATAATTTGCGTCATTTAAAAAAGCCGCATCAATTCATACGCACGTGCCTTGATGCATTGCTTCCGAGATGTTACGCGCTGCATCTTTTTTAAGAACATACGGACAGGTACTTGACGTAAACATTTAGTGTTTAATATATTGATAATATTATGTGTGTCCATATGTAACCTGTACTTTAGTTGCCGTAGCGGGTGTTCGGTTGCGTGGAATCCTGTAACCCCGTTACTCTTTTTGCTCTGCTCGCGGGTTTGCTCGGTCCCTTTTTTACTCGAGTTACTCTCGTGTTGTCTATAAATATACCTTATGTGCACAATCGTTACGTAAGGCCCATTGCTCATGTTGTTCTTTTTACAGAAAAAAAAAAACTCGAAACCCTTATCTTATGGGCGCCTGTTCGAGATTTTTAGGTACTTAAGATCGATCAGTGATTTGCAGCTCATAATATCAAACGTTAGGTAACGGTCCTTGATTGTTTCATAGTATTCTCATTCAACTAAAAAGAAAATTTGACATTTCTATTACAAACTAGCGATTCGCCCCTAGCTACGCGCGGATGCAATTTTCCAATTTTTATCTTTATTAGAACCTTCCTCGGATTCTACGCTTAGCAAATCACCCCAAATTTGAAATTTCAAAAATTTATTGACGCACTGTAGCTTCCATTCAACTGGAATCTTAATATTTGACTAGAAACAAAATTTAGGTATTTTAATTTAATAATCACTAATTATATTATATAAAAAATATTTTTTCGTTTATGTACTACGTTTTTTTTTCGCAATCCGACTTGAAAATACGCATAAGTTGTCTGGACTCGTGTTCTCAGGATAAATAAATGTATCTACATAAGTTATGACATAACTTTGTTTCTATGACAGAACCTTCAGGGTCGCATCTTACTAGCATTTCTACTGGCAATTAATTCTTAAAAGAGAACTATCTAGTCGCATCTTACTAGCATTTCTACTGGCAATTAATTCTTAAAAGAGAACTATCTAATATTAGATTATAACAATACTACGATATATCTAGTATTTATTAGTCATTTTTACCACAAAAAATGTCCATGATGAAATTCACAAGTGACATATATGATTTTGGCTCATTTCCATATTTATACTCAGCATTTACTCTAATTACAAAAAAGGCGTAAGCTACGTCATATCTTGTATTAATGTTTGAACTTTAACTAAAATGTCAAGTATGAAAAGTATATAATGAGGAGTCAGACGGCGGCGGGGAGAACTCGGGCTCCGGCGACGACCTCACCGGTGTTTCATTGGACACCGACCGGCATAATCACTTTGACCACCGCGCGAAATGTTGCCCTCAGAACGAGTCGCACAACGTACGGCCGCTGCCATCATTAAACGCATCTCGTTACATACATGCAGCACCTACTCCCTAGTACGTATATACCCAACTCATTCATTCACGGCAACCGCCCACCTCCCGCCCGCCCTACACCACGCGCCGCGCTCTAAATAGTAACCGCCCGCCCCCGAAGCGTCTGACGAATCGCATCGTGCATGTTGTGCGACATAATCACGACACTCACAAATCTGTCACAGGACGACGAGCCGCACGCTTGTCGTAGTATGCAGGTTGTTGGGAGACCATGTCATCGCTATCGCACGCACAGGAATCCTCGAGAACTGACAACGAATACATACACATACGCAGTCTCATCGCGAACATACATAAGCCGAAGAACGTTTCTAGACCGCCCGTCTCGTCGTGCGAAAGTGTACATCATCTCGAAAGTGTCAATGAATCACCACAGACCTCGGACACGGAGCGTAGTGAATCCGTATCGGAGCTATCCTACTTAAACGTCGCCCCATCGGATGATGGAGCCTCGTCTAACTGCCGCCGTGCGAAAAGCAACAGTATATCGGGAACACTTTTGGCGCCTCCCGAGCATCACCACAACAAAAGACGGAGACTGACTTTCTTGCATCTACCCGTCGCCGGTGGCGGTACACATCACTCGGGTCCCCAATCTGCCGGGACATACTTCAATGTGCCGCGGTTCACGGTGACTGCACCTCCCGGAGAGCCTTCGGCTGCTACACATCGTCGACATAGTCATGGATTTCCATTCCATGGTTTCGCTTTGCGACGACATTCAAACACGGTCTGCGATATTAATAACAAGTGTGCAGTGATCTTTTTATTGTTGTTTTTGTTTTCTTTAAACATGATTGTGTCGTTGGATGCCAAATTAAAAAAGTTACCGTTGACCTAACCCATAATAACTAACCTTTTGCATGTTTCTTTCGTACGCTAGCAAATTAATGGCATGCAAATTAATCTCTGCATAGGACTTAAAAGAGTTTTTTTAATATAGAAATGAAATACTAAGCAATGTGCACGTTTTTATTTTCAAATAAAATTAAATGAAAGATAAATAAGAAAAGGCTTTTAAGGATTAAATTTGTACATAAAAAAAACAATATTTTTGTTTAACTGTTGTTCAATTGTTAAATAAATGTCATCTAATGTCACACTAATGTGATATTGTTAACCAAGTTTCCTTGATAATATCTTATCATATCTGTAGGTAATTTATACATAATATTCACGGAACACTGGATGAGACATTTCACCGCCGTCTTCATGATCAGTGACACATTTTGTAGTGTATTGTATACTAGTGTTTTTAATTTGATTTATTATAGTTAACTAAATTGAGACCTACGAAATGAAGCGCAGAATGCTACATCCGCCATTGGTAAATATAGACTTTATTTACCTATTGTTTTTTTAATCCGAATTATTACTAAGCTCAGAGTAATAATATATACTTATATTAATGTATAAATAACGTGTCATATACACTTTTTATTATGCAAAACTAATAAGTCAAAAATTAATAAATTAACTTTATATCTGCACGTGCGCTGATTGTTAGTAATAATAATGTTGAATATTTATCCCGTAATATTTTTCATTGTAAAAACAGGTTAAAAAAAAATTCACATTAAAATTTAAATGGATTTAATTTTGTTGTATGATTCGTTGTCTATGTAACACGAAATGGAGTTATATTTATTATTTCTAAAAAAACGTGAATTGTTATTCAGTCTCTTCTGTTTTAAATGTTAAATAAAGTGTTAGTGCACACATTATAATATGTACAAATTAATACAGAAGTAACAATTATGGCAACAAATAACTTCATACCAGTTTTTGAGTTAAATAACGATATTATTAGTATATTATCCTCGTAGCTTTAACCAGTCTTACATTCTGCTAAAAATGTTCAAGCGTATATTTTGTGGGCTTACTAACTAATAGTGAAATATTAACAATGTGTCGTATTCTCAATTGACAGAGCCTCCACCGCAGCGAGTCGATGGTATCGCTGGCGTGTTTCAAGACACTTTCACAGTTCGTGACAGCCGACAACACGACGGAGTTACAGACGTATCTCTCTAACAACAAGAACATCAATATCGATGACAAAGATGAGGTAATTTAAGTATTTTTCATAAACAGAAATACCGCCTGATTGTTTTTCGTGTTTCTTGGTTTTTGGACAAACGGCTTTGTGGAAACCGTGTTATATCCGTACTTCCGTACTAATATTATAAATGCGAAAGAATGTTAGGATGTATGGATGTTTGTAACTCTTTCACGCAAAAATTACTGAACCGATCATCATGAAATTTTGCATACACGTTGTCTGGGACACCAGAAAGGACATAGGGTACCTTTCATCGTTTAACGCGGACGAAGTCGCTTGCACCAGGTAGTTTTACAATATATCTATAGGATTGAGTCCTTAGGATTTAGTCCTTCAACCTAAAATTTTATAATTATGTATTTTATAAGTCGTTCATTTTATTGTTTTCATTGAATACTTATTTGAATACACATTTCATGTAACTGTTTTTAGTTTATAAAATCTTATCAAGAGGATATATTTTATTATTTTTATAATTGCATTTGAAATTTCATTATATTAACATATTAGTCACTGTTCACATTACTTACTTGTTTGCATTTTTATTGTGTGAAAGGTAATGAAATATTGGATGATTAAATAAATAAAACACAATCTTATCAGCAAGCATTTGCTAGTGCTGGTCTGTTGTATATTAACATAATTTGACAGCGAATTAACTTTTACAATTTGGGAGGTACCTACAACTTCTGTTTAATTTTTGGTTATAAAATATGAATAAATTTTTTATATAAATATCCTGCTTAAAGTCACGTGATTCCTATTACTTGTTTAGATCGTGACAGCCCCAATATGATGATTTTTAATAACATAATATTATTATCTATAATAACATAATTATGCCTAATGACATGTAATTTTAAACTTAATATTATCCTCAAATAATTAAAATTAAAAACAGTGTATTTTTTAGATAAAAATATTTTAGTGTGTTTATTTTTAAACGTGCTGTTAACGTGTTTATAACCGTTCTGTTAACATATACAGAACGATCGTGAAAATAAATCTTGTTAACGTTATGCGCGATTCCCTAGAAATCCTAGAATGTATCACTCATGCAAAGTGAAATATGACTAATCACAGCAAATACTACCTCGATTTAGTTATTTGTTTCGACTTAGCGTAATACGAGAGCATATAAAGTATTTAAGCTTTTAGACTCAAGTCGGTTCAATGGCATTATGCTTATTTAATTGCTCCTTACGATACAATAGCATAATGTGCAAGTCGCAAAATGTGCAGTAAAAAGTGCAGGAACCTATCCATTCATAGCATCAGGTGCAAGTTGCACTGTGTCGTATGCGTTGTGTGTCGTCCCGGGTAGAAAGGCCATTAGGTCTATTTCCCCACAGGTATTGAAAACTTGAAATGTATTTTTTTTACATACTCGCTCACCACCCACACCTTATGCACCACCCAGAGAGGGCTATTCTGGCATTTGTTTTAACAACTTGAAATGTGTGCTATTCGATGCTACTTTGCCATCCTGTCGAGCGCCGAAACCAGGGTCGCCTCTTAATCTATCTCGACAAGTTCTTCATAATCTTCATCTTTCAAGGTACTAATTCAAGTAGGTACAAACAATAATCAAATATAGTAGGTATTCTATGGAGTTCCAGGGAACTGTAAAATCCTACCTGCACATTACAAGATCAGCACATTTTGCGACCTCCACATTACAAGATTTGCATATTTTGTGTAGCTTGCACATTTTGCGAATTGCACATGATGCTATTGTCCCTCCTTACGTTACTTGAAACTTTGTTGTCAGACTGACGGGAACCCCCAAAATAATCAAGGATCTTTTGTACATCTTTTAATATGTTTAAAGTAGTGATTATGACGTCCTGGTTAACCTTATTGCAAAATTTTTCAATTGTGTAAAGGGGTTGACCGGTGTGATGTTAGTACACGACACACTTGGTTGTTTTAGAATGGCACAACAGCGCTTATGTGCGCGTGCGAAAACGGGCGGGCGGCTGCGGTGCGGTTATTACTGGCCGCGGGTGCGGATCCGAATGCGGCAGACGCTGACGGGTGGACGCCGCTAGCGCTTGCGGCACGCGCCGGACACCTCTCTATAGCCAAGGAGCTATCGGACGCCGGAGCACAAGTTGATCCCAGGGACTGTGTATGAATATTTCTCATTTCATTCTGCTTTTCGACAACCCTAATTTGCTTTCCAGATATTTATGTCACAACTTCTTTAGGTGTCATTACTAAACGAATATTGGCCACCACGATTGCTACCTTTACTTTCGGAGGTGCAGTGGACTACTAAGTTCAGACCATGCTCGAAATGCTTGATCCAGAGAACTGCGGAATCTCCTTCTATTTTAAATGTTACTTTGCATTAGGTACCAATACCGATTAGGTACCAACTCCAACCAACTTTCTGTGGGTATAAATATTTTTGGCCTCAGAAGTAGACTTTTTTAACCCAGCTTATTTAGAGAATGAGAATGCGATATTAAATCTAGTACACATTGGCGAGGTTAGTGTACTCTCTTCTATTCCATGTGCACCGAATACTATAAAGAAATCATATTTATTGCTACAAAATCACTTCTGGTCCCCACTTCTGGTTTTTTTTCTTTTTAACATTTGACATAGTTTTCAAATTTTTCATTTATATTAATTGTTTAGATTCTATTTTCTTTTTATTTTATTATTTCGAATTTAAATTATTTTGTTGGAGCTTATGTACCAGTGAATTATGTGTTCAGCTCTAATTGGCTTGCACACTAGACCTAGATATTGAGCGGTAGGGTTAGAATGATAATTGTGCTAAGCTATTGCTGTTTTGAATAAATAAATAAATAAATAAATAAACAAAACTTTGTATATTATATTATCATCCAAATATCTTTTTATTATTCAAAATAATTTATAACTTTGCTTAATGTTATGCAAGTCACATTGACTCATTTTACTGCGATAAGAAATGTTATGAATACAGTAATGGCAATTGTTCAAATTACCTAAACAAACGCAGTTTTGAATTCACGCTACTGTTTAATGACCTACGTCGATAAGCTCGGATGATATTCAAGAATGTTTTCACGAAGATTTATTGAGTCGCGTCGTTTACTTTTTAATGTAACAATGCAACATGCACATGCGCATGTGACCCACATATTTATTGCAGAGCAATGACCAAAATGTATTCTGGACTGTGTACTCAAAATTATATATTTATACTTGACGTGGATGTCTGCCAAGATGTCACAGACATCTAATGTGTGTTTTTTAATTCTCGCTAAAATATGTTAGACGACCGTAGTTTGCTATTAAAGTTTTGTTTATGTTTTGCTTTTTGTTTGGAAAATATTTTCCAGATACTAAAAATATTTCTAGGTCAAAATCTTAATGCGTGATTTGTTCCTTTGTTCGTAAGTCGGAAGCAAAGACTATGCCCTTGTGAAGTCGCCAAAAATTTCCCGAACAGTCATCCTTGCTACGTACCAGCTTAAACGAAATTCAGTAGATATACCATATTTTTGAGATATTAATTTTTCTCAAAGATCTACATTTTGAGAATCGCTTTAAAAGTACAAAAAGTATCTTCCTTATTGTTTATACGGTATAACGTATAAAAAGTTAGATGGTTATTTTAGGTACGTCTATTTGTCTTTACCATCCAATTTGATTAATGAATTTTAAAAGTAAAAATTCTTATTAAAGAATATAAATTGAATTATCTAGAAGAATGTTTTGTTCAAAATTAATTGAAGCTTTTTTAAGTAGACTCTTGCCAAGGTAGGTCAGGTCCATTACTCAACCGTTGGTACTCCTAAGTCAAAATAAAGATAATCTTCATGTTAAGTTATTAAGATGAAAAATACATATTTTTGAACAGGATATAGCCACTAATAAATTAAGATATACAATACCTATATCAATTATCCCTAGACATAAAACAATGTTTTCTTGAAAATAGTTTGTCTGGAAATTGATATATTTTATATTTTTTTGGTTTTAATCAGCTTTTCTTTTATTCATTATTTAATTTGTTAGTGGCTCCTACTGTCAAAACACGTTTTTTTAATAAAGTTTTTTTTTTAATGATTTGCTACCAAACTTGTTTATTGAATTAATTTAAAGAGATTTCGTTTTCTTCATATCATCGCTGGTTCGATGCCACATGTCTTCTGAAAAGTTCTACTATGGAACTTTATCGCGCACTATAATACTAAAAGACCTTTTACTATAGGTAAAACGAAAAATATATTTAATTATTTATGGTTTTTTTTTTACAGGCTGGTTGGACTCCACTAATGTGGGCTGCGTACAAAGGTCATGAAGACGTTGTTGCTCTACTTTTGGAGAAGGGAGCGGACGTACATGCTCATGGAAACTATAATATTAAGTAAAGATTTAGTTTTTTCTTTTAATTAGTTTCAACTCCTTATGGTGATGATATTTGTTTGCATCTCGATAAAAAGATTCGAATATTTAAAATGCACACTGAATACATTTTCACGTCATCCCTGAACTTTAGTTTATGTAAGAGTTTAAATGTTTGGCACGGAGACAACTGGAATGTGGCAAACAAGGGAAATCGATGCACACATTCGCTCTGTCCAGCCGGAGTTACGAGTTTTCTTACGTAATTTGTTATTAAAACTACGAAATATTTTAATATTCATCAATACTACGCAAATATTATAATTTTAATTTAAACAAGATTGCATTCTAATTTCCTGCTTAGAATTTGAGTATTTTGTAGAATTTACGAGATGCAAAATAACGTGGAGCCGACGTAATATTTTTTGTGACTAGTATACAAAAAAGGCCCGAAATTAAGTACTGGCATTATATCTACAGGTGTACAAACTACAAATTATTTATTTTGCCAGAAATCGAACTTGGAACACTTAGATCAAATATCTACTTGTCAAACTAGCTAGATTGTCATACCACTAAAGGAAAGTGGCAAAGTAATTGTTGAAAATAATTCTGTAGTGTTCAAGTGTCATTAATTTAATAAATATATAAATGAAATGATTTCTATTTAAAACCCCTTTTATGTCAAAGTTATAAGAAATGAAATTATTTTCTAAATTAATATTAGTAATCGGAGGAAAGAAAATAGATATCTAATTCCATAGGGCTAAACCAAATGCGATCTTCATACTTTTACACTTATTCTTCTAAAGAAGACCAAATTCCATTCATTAATTGCGTAAGGAAGATTTCAGCCATTTTTGACTCGGATACAAATTTTGTTTTCTCGGACTCTTGCTTATTTGGTTTTATAATAGGATCAATTGCACTAAAAGTTACAGTTTGACGTAAATAAAAGGTTGGTTTCCCCAACGCTTTTATTTCGCAAATTGCACATTCCCCCTCAGGTCTCTTACAAAATGTACCTGAGTAAGCGAGAAAGGGAGAGAGAGATGTAATGACAATGTGCCATGCGGTGTCGTGCAGTGCGCTGTTATGGGCGGCGGGACGACGGCACAGCGGCGTCGTGTTGCGGTTGCTTGCTGCCGGTGCGCGCGCCAACTCTTGCGACAAGTACGCCACATCGGCCCTCACGTGGGCGGCGCGCGCCGGCGACGCGATCTCTTGCGCTGCGCTACTGCGTGCTTCCGCCGACCCTAACACCGCCGGCATGTACTGTTGGACCCCGCTGCTACAGGCTGCGCAGGGTAAGCGCAAGATGACCCACAATACATGTGTCAAGTGAAAACTTCTTAGGCGCCCTGTGCACTTTATTTTGTGGGTATTGAATGATATTGACGTGAAACGCTCGGCTATGTAACGCTGCTCGTTCAGGTAAAGTCGACTCGAGTCCACTAAGGGCGTCACTGCGCATTGTACACTTTTAGTATAGTTAAAAAACATTGGACTCGCGCCGTCAGTTGTAAGCGACACCCTCAGTGACGTTTGAATAAGCGCCATCTGCCAGAATTAGTACATACTTCTTGTTTCATAATAAGCTTAACTGAGTGAAAGGAAAGAGAGACGTACTCTGATACTCCATACTCACGCACAGGAACACAATAGCAAACGTGCTGTAATTTCAGAGTGTTCTTCTGTAAAATTCTGCAACAGCACAAACAAAAAATAAGTTTTTTGTTTGTGCTGTTGGTGTACCTTTTGGAAAATAAAAAAAAATAAAAAATAATAATAATAATAAAATAATGATATCCTGTTATAGTAGTTTCTGTATAGGTATTCTATTTGTGGTATCTGTTCATTTATTGCTATATTTGTTTTTAGGAAACCATTTAGAAATAGTTCAAATGTTGTTAGAACATAAGCCAAATGTGAACGCATTAGACAAAGACGGGTATACGGCGTTGGCTATCGCTTGCAAGGAGGGCTACTACGACGTTGCAGTAGCTTTAATTAACGCCGGGGCTTACATTAATGTTCAGGTAAATTTTAAATTGTTAGGGCCTCTTTCACAATGTGTCAAGTAGGCTAACCGCCATTTAGTCACCGGTAAACGGGAATGATGGAGCTGATATACCTTTGTACGGTAAAAGTCCCAAACATAAAAAAGGAAATAATAAAAAAAATTCTCTCTAAATAATCAACACTTAACTTGCAGTTGGTGAAAGAGGCCCTTAGTGTACTAAACTATATAATATTTAAAATAACAAATTTAGATAGACTTCATAAATAAGGAGTTGTTACTGTCTTTATCCGAAGTAACATGCGTATGAACTGCATATACATACTGATGCGTAATTGAAAACTTATTAGTTTTCAATTACGCATCTGCTGAATAAACTGAATTTTATGTTTAAAAAAAATCCTTTAAAGAAAGAACATAAAAAATGGTGCGAACTATATTATTTAAAAAGGTAGTGAACATTGCAGGATCATTCGAAGGACACGCCGCTAATACACGCGGTAAAAGGCGGTCACAAGAACATAGTGGAAGCTCTCCTGAAGAAGCACGTGGACGTGGACCTCCCGGGCAAGGAGAAGAAGACGCCTGTCTACACCGCCGTAGAGAAAGGCCACGTCGCCATACTCAAACTGTTGCTCGCCTCCAATCCGGATCTGGAGCATTGCACTATTGTAAGACATCAACATTAGTTTTTTAAACTCAATCCCTGATGCAAAATCGCAGTTTTCTATATTAAGGTCGGCAGACAGGCTGACAGTCCACTTGATGGTAGGTATGTTCCGAAATTCAGACTTAGTAGTTTTGGCTGTGCGTTAATAGTCAGTTAGAACAAACGATTTAGTAATTAGTATAGATTAGTTTTCTCAAGTAGGCAGACTAGCATCCGTTGACTCTTAACAATAAAAACGACTAACTAGGCATTTTGGCGAGTAGTGTACGAAAGTGGACCTGAAATGATTTTTGTGTATAACAGACGGGCGACACGCCGCTGCTACGCGCTGTGCGATCGCGAAACGCAGAAATGGTGCAACTTCTGTTAGAGCGCAAGGCGCGCGTCAGCGTCACCGACAATCGCGGCGACACAGCACTACACATTGCCATGAGGGCGCGCTCTAAGGTAATCCATCGAAAAAGGTTTTATTGGTGTTTACTCGTAGGAAGTCCAATATACGATGTGCAAAGTAAATGTCTTAAATGTAATTGCAAACTTTTCTATTTCAGCAAATAGTAGAAATTCTACTCAGGAATCCAAAGAACAGTCAGCTGTTGTACAAGCCGAATAAAGCGAATGAGACCCCATACAACATAGACATGAACTACAACAAGACGATATTGGGTCAAATATTCGGCGCTCGGAAACTGAATACGAATGAAGATAACGAGAACATGTTGGGCTACGAGCTGTACAGCGCCGCACTCGCGGACATGCTCTCCGAGCCGAGCCTGTCTATGCCCATCACCGTGGGATTGTACGCGCGGTGGGGCTCGGGCAAGTCCTTCCTTTTGAATAAACTAAAAGGTGTGTAATCCCTTTTTCACATAGCGTATTATGTGTCGGGCACAGCTGTTTGAATAAGTTGGTGGTCTGTTGCAGAGGAGATGAAGAACTTCGCCCGGCAGTGGAGCGAGACGGGATGGGCGTGGTCGTGGGCGGTGTGGTGGGCGGCGTGGCACGCGGCACTGGCGCTGGGCGCGGTGGCGGCCGTGATGGGCGCTCCTCCTTACGTCGTAGTCGGCCTCTGCTTCTTGTTCTTCGCCACCTTCTCGCTCGCCCTCTACTTGCTGTGGAACCTCGGCAACAGGTCTTACTATTCCACCGCACCAATCCTATATCTCCAAGATGTGTAACCTTCAATTTGTCGATTTTAACTTACCTTCCCCTTCCAATAGCTATATATAATATACCGTTGGATAGCTATTTTTGAGCTGAACAAAAGTTATTATGGCGCATAGTTCCAACTGTTAGCTCGTTCAGAGTTATGTTGTACTAAACATGTCATTTTAGCAATAGCCAAAATAATATTTTACTATTAATACTATCTGGTTCTACGGGTATACCTGAATTGAGCGGTAGTAAATGTTCAATGAGTGCGAGTGAGATGTATGATTTGAATGTCAACAATGACATGTTTAGTATGGCATAACTCTGAACGGACTAACATTTGGAACTAAGCGCCATAATAACTTTTGTTCAGCTCAAAAATAGCTATCCATAGGCTATTGGAAGGGAATACCAGAGTTCATACATTTCCTGGCATCTTCCTTAGTTGAATATATTGAAAAAATATATTTGAGAATTGATTGTTTAATCATCTGTAAAGTAAAGATACCAATTTAAACTTTAAGATACTTTCTAATTGTGATCGTTACGCTATTTCGTTAGATAAAAAGTTGATATACCGCATTCTTTAAAGAATAATTTGTATAAATGTGATTTGAATGGTTAGATACGAGTGGTGGTGGGCTGGCGGGATCGTGTCGGCCCTGGGACGTCGCTTCAGTTCGCTGCTGCTAGTACTGCAGGTGATGTTCTGCCATCCGCCGGGACCCAACGACCCACTCGCCTTGCCTTCCACACCGATCAGGCAATTTATGCTTTACTTTTCAAGTCCATATTAATACTATTGTATCTATAGGAGAAAAGATTTGTATTTTTGTTTGTAATGAATAAACTCAAAAACTACTGGACCGATTTAAAAAATTCTTTCACCTATAGAAAGCTACATTATCAGCGAGTAACATAGGCTATATTTTATAATAATAATGGTTATGATTGCGTGAGCAGATTCCACTTCACGGAGGGCCTGAAGAGCGGCGGGGGGCAGGAGGGCGAGGCGATGGTGGTGCAGATGATCGCTAGCCTGGCAGAGGCGCTGGAGTGCCAGTACGGCCGAGTGTGCACTCGCTTGGCGCGCGCCTTTCGTCCCGCGCCACTATCCTCCACGGCCGGATGGAAGTCAGTATCAAGTTATTTTAGACCATTCACAAGACATTTTATTTTACCCTGTACTAAAGATACGGCTGAAAGATTTCTACTCTTTTTGGTAGTGCAAATCTGAACTAGTGAGGAGAAGAATTTAGATTCTTCTACTTTTAATAAATACATTTCTAGTCTATTATATTCAATTAAGCGTTTTCTCTTCAAAATTCATTTCGAATCGAAAATGTGAATTAGTATATTACAGATATTGTAAATGGGAAAAGCATTCGTATAATTCTTGTTTTTTGCTGCACAGCGTTGTACATTGTACATTGTGCGTTCGTATATTTCGATCGTAACTGCATAGGCTTAAGGAAGAATAAAAAACTTGTCGAACTGATTAATTTTTGAACTTATTATAGTCTTTCATAGTTTCTAAAAGACCACCAAAACCAATTTGCCAAAAAAGAAACAAAAAATTATCTTTGGATAAAATTAAAGCATTAAATGTTGTTTTTCAGGTGGCGACGTGTTTGTTGCATTCCTCACATCGTAATGTTTGAAGTGTGTTTCGTGTGCGTCCTTCTAGCCATCTGCGTTCTTGTTATGTTCTTCACAGAAACCGACGCTGACCAACAGTAAGCCGATTTGCTTCAAATACTTATTACATCCAATACGTATCATGAATTTGGTATCTGGAATGCTGTTTATCATTGAAATGTCTATTTTTCCTGAACAAGCTAGATTTTAGAGCCCAATTTTAGGTTTTATAAAATGCAAATTGTAAATTACTGTAAAAACAACCCCTACGAAGATTTAGGGCTGTAGTTGTGTATTGAAATAGTTATAATTTATGTACCTAGAATGTCGCTAGTCCGTGACCGGACACATTGTATATGGGCCGCCACATACAGTCGGAATTCCGTTTCGAACAAAATCCGAACGGGAAAACTACTGTATGTATGTGGAAGATCCATAGATTTGTACGGATTTACTGCGTTCGGAATCCCGAATCTATATAAGCGAGTAATGTGTCGCACGCAGACGCCGGGACATCCTCCAGGGCGTGGCGTACGCGGCGTGCGCACTGTGCGGGTGCGCATTGCTCGCCAACCTGTACACGTGCGGTCGCGTGCTGGCCGCACTGGCTCTGCCGCCTCGCCTCCGCCTTACGAGAGCCCGCGCTCGCGCCCCCGCCCCCGCCGCCCTGGCCCTCACGCCCGAGGTTCACGCTCTCACTAACATGGTACGTCGCTCTTCTCTCTCGTCCCTTATCATATACTAGCCGACGCTCGCGACTTCGTTCGCGTCCATAGACCGCCATAAACGTTAACTATTATAAGTTCTATACTAATATTATAAAGAGAGAAAATTTGTATGTTTGTAATGAATAAACTCAAAAACTACTGTGACAATTTTAAAAATTCTTTCACCTATAGTTATATTATCAGCGAGTAACATAGGCTATATTCTGTAATGTTACGCAGACGAAGTCGCGTGCAACGGCTAGTAGTTTATATTTTAGTGACAGACAGCTGTCTAACTTAACATTTAAAAAAAAAAACAAGTGAGTGTGGTTATTAGTTTTCTTAGTTCTTGTTCTGGTTAAAGTTGTAATTAATGTCGTCCTATACGTATGGCCGTCATTCGTTCTCTTGGTACGCAGGTATCGTGCCTGGACGCGTTCACGGGTCAGCAGACGCGACTGGTGGTTGTGGTGGACGCACTGGATAGTTGCGAACAGGAGAAGGTGTTAGCACTTCTCAACGTCGTGCACGCCCTTTGCTCCGACCCTAAGAGCCCCTTCATACTGTTGCTCGCAATCGATCCACACATCATCAGCAAGGTACTGCTGCGAGCCACTCTCACATATTGAATAATAGTCCAAGTCATATTGGACCATATATACGAGTATATATGTGTGCCATATTTTGGTCTCGTCGCAGAAGATCACTATGAAATGACAGCGCATGTGAAGTTTCGTTTTGTTACGCGAGTAAAGTATACTATCTTGATTGTGTTAATTAAGATTAGGCCACATTAGCATAAAAATATATTACCACATTTTAAATACATCGAAACAAATCAAAATCTTCAAATTTGAACAGCAATTTCTCTTCTTTCTATTTATACACACGCGCACACACTACTAGTTAAATAAATGTACGTTTGCGTTTTTATATGTATATAATATTTTAAAAGTATTCTTAAGACGTTAAATTGCTTCAATTTGTTAAAGATTTAATGTAAGACGTATTTTTAATGTGTCCAGGTTACTTGGATCGAGGTTAGTTTGGTTATAAATTTTATGGATTTCTTGGTGTTTAGCTGTGTGCAATATATGTGTGCTACCAGACCCTCTTGGTGTATGTATCATGTGTTTGCATGATTTTTTTTAGTCAATACAAAAAAATCTATACAAACTTTTGATTTAAATTATGAAGTTTAAAATTTCAATGGGCAGAATTGTTTTTATGCATGAAAACTCGCGATCTGTATAATGTGAAAAAGTGTAATTTCTGTAAATAAATATTTATAGTAGATATAAATCGACCAAAATTATTATGAATTTTATTGTGCACCTCTAATGAATGTGAGTATTTATATATCCTTGAAAAGAACAATGCAACCTACAACACAAAAAAGCATATCCACAACAAAGCCCAGAACTATGTCAACTCCTCATACATAATATATCTCGATCACGTCATAAATTGAATTAATAAAAGTTAATTCTATTTTAATCTAATTTCGAGGTTTATCTATTCTACACAAAGGTCCAATTAAAAAATGTGAAAAGTTCGTTTCCTGATTTGACCTTGCTAGAGATCAAACCTTGGATCCTCTTGAGTCAAAGGGCTCTAATGGTTTAACAGGCGGTGGAAGCTAACAGTCGGCGCGCATTTTCGGAGAGCAACATCGGCGGATGGGATTATCTACGCAACATGGTGCAGCTGCCCTTCTATCTGCAGAACTCCGCACTGCGCCGCGTGAAGGCCGCACAACAGATCGCCACCAAGCGCTTTAACGCCATCACAAGCGACGACTTCTCCACGTCCATGCAAAGATCGGTTAGAACATTTCCAAAACATTTTCGGTGTTGTATGTTGTACTATTGATCTGATTATGGTGTTGTTTCCGTTCTTGAAAACAATAATATTCTTAGTCCAGTCTGGTTCTATTTGAAGTTTGCAGTCCAACATGAGCTATCAAATCTGTCGTGCAGGTGTCCTCGCGACGGCTTTCATCGACGTCCGAGATCATGACGAGCCAGGAGCGCGTGCCGGGAAAAGGCCAGAGCAGCAAGGAGGCGGCGCGAGCGCGTCGCCTGAGGCCGTCCGAGTCTGTGGCCTCGTCTGTCGCGTCGGGTCTGCACCGAGTGCCGGCCGCCGGCGCCGCAGATCTCGGCCGAGTTCTGCTCACCGACGACTACTTCAGCGACGTGAACCCGCGCAGCATGCGGCGTCTCATGAACGTTCTCTACGTGACGGGACGTCTGCTCAAGGCATTCCAGATCGAGTTTAACTGGTATCAGCTGGCGTCCTGGGTCAACCTCACGGAGCAGTGGCCATTCCGCACCTCATGGATCATCTACCACCACGAGACCTACGAGGACCACACCGACGACAACACATCGCTCAAGAACATTTACGACAAGTGAGTTAGTTGTTTTGTAAAGATAACATATTCATACATCATACTTTTGCTTATTAACGCAAATATTGTATTTTATTTTACTTACTAATATAAATTCGAGAGTTTAAGAAGATATTTGGATATGTTACTCAATCACACACATAAAGAATACCGGTGATCAATGATCTGGATTAAGGCAATTTATATACAGGGAACAAAATATGACATAAATGTGTGAGGCATGTTAATTTCTGAAGAAACATTAAATTAATATCCAGAGACGTGAAATATGGAAGATTAAATTTGTATTCATAATTTTGATTGGAAAGTGGCTGTTTCAAGTTTTTCATCTCACTTATAACGTAACTACGGACTGTCAAAAAAATTATCTATTTCAGGGTGAAACCTCTAGTTAGTAGTCTTCGTGAGGGGAGTGCGCTAATGGAACTGGACCGCGATGAACGGAAGTTGGAGGTGTTTCTGAACTTTCATCGTTCCACCCTCACGGCAGCCGATCTCAAAATATTTCTACCTTTCACCATCAACTTGGACCCGTACATCAAGAAAGTTATCAAAGGTATGATCTTACATTTCGATCAGACCAATGAATGTTATTTTTTTAAACCCCGACGCCCGGTGCAAAAACGGTTTGTTATATATTTGACGTGTGTGTCTGTATCGAATGGACCAATTTTGATCCAGTCTTTTTTGTTTGAAATCTGACGTGGTCGAGATGGTATTTGGGTGGTATTTCCGTTTCCGTGACATGGTAACCTTGATCTGATGCTGCAGCATTAAGTAGTCTGCGAGACATTCAACTCATCAGCAACTTACAGCAGACATAGCGGGTTTGGACTCAACAGAAAGTCGGGGGGGTTGTTTATAATTATGATTATAGCTTGTGACAAATAATTGCAGAGGAACAAATCCAGTGCAGCGAAGAGGAAGCGGGCGCAGGGGCGACCGGCGCATGGGGCACTCCGCATCAGAGACATCCTCACCAAAAACTGTTCAACAGGAAACACGTGAGTATTACAGATTGTACGATTTATCACTTACATGAATTTTATGTTGCCAGTTGCCACATATCGATCTGCACCTTGCTCGCGACCAAAGTTGTATTATTGACCTAGGGCTAGGCGAAAGCGACGCAGACCGTTGCTAGTATAGAGTGAAGTGAGCTATTTTTTATGGTTTCCCCCCAGGTTACGCCACCACCGCGGGACGTGAATTATCATACCTATTAGTTATTTCTAACAGATACACGGGATGTTTACCACATTTGCACACAACAAAATTTGTATTATAACGATAGACTTTGTGTACTTAGCTAATTTTTGTAAAAAAAAATGTACTTAACACATCCGTGTTCTATGCCATCGATCTCTTCTGTTTTGCAGAATTTATATTCTGATGCTGCATATCGATTAGCGTTATGAGTCGTTCAGCGTTATTAAGTAGATTGAATCTTAGAAAGTTTTCCTATTTTATATCCTAACTCGAGGTGTTATCGTATTTAAAATGTGTGTCGTCAGCGCATGTCGCCACCGAACCAGCAGCCGGCAGTTCCAGGCGCAGCACAACCACCGCTTTGGGTGAGCTGGACCAATGCGGGCCCCACGCACTATGTACCGCATATGTCTGGGCCTCTGGCGACGCATCCAGTGCCGCCCATGCCCCAGCCATCGCACCACAACCCCTACCAACTGCTCAAAACTGCTTTCCCCGGATTGGTGAGTCTGATTACGTTTTTCAATAAAGGACAACACCATTTCCTCGTACGGTCTACAATGCGACGGCCAACGTCCAGCCGTAATGTACTCAACATTCATGACGTCATATTTTGTGCCACCAATAAGTAATTATTGGCAGTTTTAATATGCATTATAAGTTGCATGTGCTGTTGTTAACGAGCAGGGCGAGCCGACGGCGGTGCGGCTGTCGTCGCTGAGCGTGGAGCGCGTGGGTCAGGTGGTGGTGAGTGCGCTGGGAGCGGGCGGAGAGCGCGCGGCCGCCGCCTTGCAGCGCGACCGCGTCGGCGGACTCGCGCTCGCCCACTGCCGCCTCGAAGACCTCAAACCGGTATCACGTCAATACCTCTTTCTATTTGCTTACAATTTTTGGGAAATATTGCTTTTATAATACATTTAATACATTAAAAATTGTGTATTTTAAATTCCATTTCAAATTTTGCACGTGACTCTTGTGTCGTCACTTATTCCCAACACTTAACTGTTAACGTTTAGCGGCAAAATTATATATTTATTCGAATACGGTCAATATCCCTATTGAGAAAAGTGATGATAACAAAATCGGGGGATACAGCTTATCTATCATCTACATTTGAAATTTAATCCTCCCAAAGCAAAATGCACAAGAAGCAAAATGTGCAATAGCAGAATGTACAAAACGCGGAACGTGCAAAATGTGCAAAATGCAAAATGAACACATTAACCCACGTTTACACCGATTTTGTCCGGGTTATTATCTATCTTAAATACCAATCTATCCACAGCCTAATGCTGCCACTCGATAGGTAAAGAATCAAATATTTCTTTGATATAAATGGTATATTTGAATACGTTGGATATATTCATAATACGTTAAAAATATTACTCGTAACATACACGTACGCAGAGAATAGAGAATGAATCAAAATCAAAGATAATATTTATTTATATACTGTCTTTTTCCAGATTCTCGATTTGCCATTCGGTGACTGGGAATTGTTCAAGATGCTTATTGAAAATCTACGAGAAATAGAAATGAATATGCCAGTGAATCCACCAACTGTTACTGGTGAGTTAATTATTCACAAAATCAATACTCTCAAACTGAATATGGATAACACGTACATTTTTGTCATTGCCTTATTCGTATTCGCAGTGATTACTGAGAAATCCGTCGATTGCGAACCGGATTCCAACAAACCGAGGTCCATTATGGAACACCAGCGCAGTCGCCCTTCAAACGTTGAAAAACAGGTAAACTTTATCCTTGTAATAACAATTAACATATTAACTAGACTTACTTACACGGTTACTTTTTGTGTAGATTTAAATACCTTGATACCAACGAAGTAAAATAAATGTATGATTTTTATTTATTTTATTTTATTTTATAACTTACAGATATTATTACATGATAACAGTTTGAATAGATAGCTTATACCTATTAAAAATACATCTAATAATAAAATAATTTTGCAGCCTTATGCGGAATATCAGGTGACTATAACCAGCATGTGTTCATTATAATGTAATATTCGAGCACGATTTCTTTACAAAAGAACACCTTTAAAAATACCTACTTAGAATATTCATTACATTATATACTAAACTAGCTGTCCCGCTTCCCGGTTTCGCCCGGGGTGCATTTTTTTCCATAAAAACCTTCCCTGATTATCCCTTTATCCATTGGTGAAAACCGCATGAAAATCGGTGCAGTAGTTTTTGAGTTTAAGAGGGTTGCAAATGTCAATACATTGTCAGAAAACAAAAACGTATATGCAACTTGTTTATGATAGAACTGCATGTCATATCTGAAACCTATAGAAATCCTCCTTACCTATATTCTCTATGCTTAAGACAATAGAGTATCGATTACAAGGACAGATGACCGGCAGGTAACCCTGGAGGAGCAGATGATCTGCGGCGCGCTGCAGACGCTGAGCGAGGAGGCGATGGAAGACGTGCTGCAGTCGGAGCCAGAGGGAGCACCAGGTGAGCCCAACCTCACCAACCTCACCAACCTCACCAACCTCACCAACCTCACCACCGCCCGCGAGCCTCACGTCTCGGTCGCTATGGGCGATGACTTCTGAGCGCTTCTATATTCAAATGTGTAACAAATGCCTGTCACATTCGATTACACATTTTCTATAAATAGATTTATTTTAAGAAAAGTTTAAGCCATTAAATTTGACTAAACATTTTTAATACATTCTCAAATTTAACGTGATATTTCAATCCCTTTTCACCGAATTCCGTTTTGATTAAATTCTTTTTTTATTATTATACGTATAAATTTAGCCATAAATATAAATATTAAATATACACATATGTATGTATATATTTATTGTAGTAATAAAATTATATGCATTTATTATTATTTTAGTTTGGAAGACGAAAGGATCTGTCCGAAAGAGAATTTCATCAAAACGAAATCTGTACAATTATGAATTCGGTGAAAAATTAATAGATTTTTTATAGTAATCATTCCTTTTTCGGATGAACACAGTGTTCGTATTTTTTACAGTATTACTAATGTTACATTGTAATAACACATATATTTAAAAAATTAAAATACAGAAAATAATTCGCATGTATGTACTTAATTTAAGATACAAGTACTTAAGTTACATTTCGGCTGTATTTCGTCATTCCATTGACAATGTTCGCCATTCCATATTAGTTTAATTTTTATATGGTTGTGCACGACTCTTCAATCATTTTTAAATGTTGTGTCCTATTTAAGAAATCATAAATATACGTTGTGCCATTTAGTTAGTTAGCGTTTTAACTTACCATACTGTACTTAGTACTTTGTGAGTAGTCGACAATTCAATATAATACTTGATTATGACAGAAGTAATTGAAAAATACAAGTAGAGTCATTAGTCCATTTAGATTCGGATCTTATAGCACTATAGTTTAATATTGTATGTATTTGAAGCAATTTAATTATTATTTATACGATACTCCTTCAGTGCCATTTCTTTCAAGGAATTTTCTTCTTTTTCTAACACTACGTTATAAAATATTTGTTTATAAACGCAATATTAGTTTAAGAGTGTCTGTCACTTTGTGTTTTAAATCATTGATATAGTAGCAATAAATATACAATCGTTAATTGATTTTGTTTTATTTAAGCCCCATAGACTGCATAGACTGCACGGCTTTGAGAGAAATTGTTTAGGTACCGTCGGCCACCGGGAGCACCGGTTACCTTCACAGTGGAAGTGCACAGGTGATTGTTCCTCTGTCGGCTCCCCCCTTCTCTCGTATAGCGTTTGAGTGGCGGCTCTCACATTTCTCTTGTGTTTTTCAGGGCTCGATGACGAGGAGTGCAATGAGCTGTTGTTGCGGCTACCGACGGCCGAATCCGCTCCGCCTTCTCCCGCTGACACGCCGCAACCCGCCCGCCGCGACCTCTCCATTCTGAGGAGCGGAGGCAGTTTTCGACGTCGCGACCCTCCCGCAGTCACATTCAACGTGGAGAACGAGGAAGACTCGGACGAGGGACAGATCACGTTCAGCGCCCGCTCGCGTCCCACCTCACTGCTGTTCGCGCCCGACGCGCCGCCCGATCAGAAGAGACTCGACGAGCGCTCTCACTCAGTAGAGGAGTCGACGCGCAACGATCCGCCCGTCGACATAAAACTGAGCAATCTGAAGAAGACCGCTCAGATACTGAGAAAGGTGAGCTCCGCGGATAGGCTGACGCGGCTAAAGGACAAGATAATGTCGCGCGAGCGCAGCCCGTCGCAGGAGGACGACGAGTCGGCGCCTCTCGTGTGCTCGCCGGCGAGTGCGGGGTCTGCGCCGTCGTTGGCAGTCGGTTCGGGAGGAGCTCGGTGCACGGGATTCGAAGGTTCGCCGCGAAGTGGCGCAAGGGATTCACTAGACGGCGCGCGGCTATGGCGACAGGACGCACTAGATGCGGGCCCGCCTTGGCCTTGGGAAGAATCGGACTCAGCGGTGTGACACGCGGCCCGCACGGCTCGTTCGCGCGACGACGCGCTACGTCACTGCGCGTAGCCAAAACTTTGACTCCGCATCGAAACGATGCAGCGGATCGGATTTTTGAAGATTACATTTTAGTAATCGTAAAATCGTACTCATTCTCAATATCACAAATTATGACAATGAAATATGTTTTTTTGCATTTAAAAGTAGATACTTTACCCCAGAATTGTGATATTATATCGGTAAGTAGATGAGAATACTTAATAATGATGGGTTCGAGTGGGATCTGAATTTGAATGAAACCTCTGGTTTAATGTTTATTATCGTATAATTTATATGTCAATTTTCGTTACTACTTAAGCATAAAATGTAAATAATCACCAAGCAGTTACGTACGCACGTTGTTTTCCGATTGCGTATTAGGTGAAGTGGTATTGCATATTAGGCAAATATTCTACCGCTTCCAATATTACAGTAGAGAGCTGCTCTTGAAAAATTAAAAGACAACACAACTGATACAAAAATAAAAATATTAAAAATAAATAAGTTACCTTAACATTACATTTGTTTTATTTGCACACCTCAAAGTATACCTACTATAGAATAACAACGACTAAGTAATCTACTTATATTACATCTTTTATAAACGAGATCACAAACTGTATCAAAGTGTACCTTACAATGATAATAATAAGTCATACAATAATAATATCGACAATAATAATCATTATATACACAATAATTCATAAATAAAACACTACCGAAGCGTGCATACGCGTTTATTGTGGCAGCGCATATGCTTTGTTAGTTTCCTTCAAGTCTTTGTTTAAACAATAAACAAAGACGAGGAATAGAGAAACATACTTCAGGTTTTTTTTTAATTGAATATTTCGGTTTTTTTTCTATTGACGTTTTTGGGCAAACATCCATAGCCTTATGTAAATTTAAGATTATATACAGTATTCATATTTGTAAGTATGACAAAGTTTAAACTAGAGATAACAGCTCATATAATCTCATAATAACGCTTTTACTAGTACACAAAATACAAGGATGAAGCCCAGATAACAACTTTTATTTACACTACGGAAATTCGGATTTTTCCATAACCAATTTTTATTTTACATAACACAAATGTTTAACCCACTATTTGAGCATACAATGAAGGAAGGGCATATCTTCGACAAATGGAATACTGTGTTTACTTGTAAAACAATAATGCCTAATTTACGAGATTGCGATAACAATGGCAATAATATTAATCTAAGTTTTTGAACCGTTGTACCAAGTGCGACTTTTCTGATTAATTTCACCAACTTGGGAACAAACATTCTTTAATTGTTTAATATGACTAGTAAAATCCTACAAAACATTGATATCGTTTGAACTTTAAAATCTAAAATTTAGCCAAAACAATTAATTAATGGAAATATTAACCAAAATATAGGGTTCCCTTACTGGCATTTTTATTACCAAGAATGTATTGTATTTTCTCATAGTCTATGTTAATGTTGCCGACGATAAGGACGCCGTTTTCAAACAAAGATAATTGATGCTATTGGATAAGTAAAAGATGAAATTTTAATTTATTGTCTCCATCCACCAGAGGTGAGCGTTAGCAAATATCAACGTTTACTGGACTTTTAAACGAAAAATAGCGTAATAGCCGTAACTAAGAGTGAAGTGAAACCTTAAGTATAAAATGGCTGGATGGATTAATTTTACAATTTTTTTTTAAGAACAGCACTGTGCACAAATTATACAAAACAGGCCCCTAATGCGTTTATTTCTTTTTTAACAAACGAGTACTGAGTATTTCCAAGAGTGACATAGTGAGACGGGTCATTGTTATATGTGATATTATGATAACTTATTTTATGTTGACCACGTGGCCGTCGATCAATATGTCTTGTCTTGACCCATATTGTATTCGAGATGAAATGAGAGCAGGATGTGGGGAATGTAGCAACTAGACGACAGTTATCTTGGCAATGCTGGAGGTGGTGTCCTGCATGGGCTTGTCGGGAGGCTCTTCGGCGGGGTGTGGGGGCGCTGGAGGGGGTGCGTCGAGGCCGGCGGGGTGCGGGGGCGGAGCGGTGAGCGCGCTCCACCAGCCGGAGAGAGCGCCGCGCGCCTGCGACAGCGCCCCGCCCACCGCGCGGGACGTCGTGGCGACGGCCGCCGTCACCTTCCTGCCGCCTTCCGTCGTCGACATTGTGCTGCGACAACCACAAACTCAACACTTTAAGGGCCTTCCAGGACTCACTCGTATTTGTATATTTTATCACATTTTAAAAGTACATAGCGAAATAAACAGTACTCTGTATCTATTTATCGACAGTTGCTTAACTTGCTGAATGAGGAAAAGTTTACACATTCATAAGCAACAATGACTTGAACAAAACTTTGAATATCTAAAAAAATAAAAAATGAGCGTGCGATAGACGAGAACTGAAAACACGTGACGCGTGACGTCACCGGGTCACGGAGCGGCCGGTAACTGAAGGGCGCCTCATGACGTCACGGGTTAATATGTCGGCTGCGTGAAACCCCATGCTCATTAAAACTTTTAATATAATTTAATCAAAATTTTAATATAATATAATCAAAAAGTACAAAAAGTTTTGTACTTAATATATTTACAAATCAGTTATTAAATCTTAATTTACTTACTGCGCAAATTTCAACTTCATGTCAGCCACAGACAGCTGGCCTGCAAACGGATGTACTGGGGTCAAATTCATGAAAGCCTCTACGTCGGCATTACTTGTATTGTCTAACCACAGTTGATAGGCTGGAGTTGCTTTAAATGCACTGACAAACTGTGCATTGTAGGGGTCTAGTTCCCGACTACCATCTAAAAAAAATCAAATTAATTATACTACATTACAAAAACACATGAATCAATCAAGAGGACATACTGTACAATAAGTTAAAAAATAAAAGCAGAGTTAGAGTCACACAGAGCAAAGAAATCTATCATTTAAGCTCAACACTCGTAATAAATACTAGGAACTTTGCTCTTTTGGTGCACAAATTTTTATTGGGTTGGGGAATAAATCGAGATTTTTTTTAATAGTTATTTAAATTTTAATTACACCGGTTTGTTGAACAACTTATTGTTATCTTGTTGCGGTAATTATTTTTTTAGCGGGATGCAGACCAAAAGCTAAGTTAACTTAGTTTAGCTCATGTTTGTGCACACAAGTTTGCATAGTTTACGTTCTGAAAGTATGAAAAGCTGCCTTGCCTATATGAGCTAAACTAAATTAGATAGCTTTCGGTCTATATCCAGCCTCAGTGATGTATTTATAATATTCAGTTGCCAGGCTGGAATGCAACTCCATCATGCTTCCCTCTTATTCCAGGTTAATAAAGGTCTCATTGCAATTTTTGGAGTTTACTCCTTAAGAATCGATTTTATATAAAAAAATTATTAGACAAACAGTTAAAAAGATGAATGTTTACCTGGCAATAATGAGGTTCTGAGAAGAAAAATGAAGTAACTAGCGAACTGATCCCGAATCCAAGCGTCGCCCTGAGTTGAGGCATGACGCACCACATGGTCCGCAAAACGGAGATCCTCAGTGCCGAGAGCGAGTTGCCTCCTCAACAATAAATCGCCAGTCTCTATCCTCAATTCATTCAATTCAACCAAAACGTCATATAACTGTCTCTTTTGCTTGAACAGTTCGTTAGATGCACCAACCACGAAGCCTTCTACCGCCGAATCCGACAACAAGTCCAGATACTGCAACGATAGATAAGGCAAACAGAGATACCCGTCTTGGAACAGAGGCAGTGGAAGCCCGCATTTGATTTGATCTATCTGTCCCCCCAAATTATATAAACCATCTACACTCATATCTCTAGCCATTGTGGGACTTTGCTGGGCCTCTGTTAACGGTTTCTGTATTTTATATTTCTCTCCAATACTGTGACATTTTTCTATGCTGGCTGACAAGTCTTGTTTATCGACAACATCACCGAGTAAAGTGTCATCAAGACTTTGACTGCTTACTTTATCTTTTTCATCTCCTAAATCTTCCGCTTCTTTGGAAGTTAAGGGATCTTCACCAAGATAGTTCATGCCATTTAGAAATGTTTCTGTGTCTGATTCCTTCACATCTTCATTTTTGTTATTTTCTTTAACAGGGATTGGAGATAGTGGTCGAGAAGGGCTGCAAAAACATGGTATATTTAATAACCTGTACATTGCGCAACAAACATAAGATATAAACACTTTGCTTGATGAAGAAATAAGACAAGAGTAAAAAAATATTACGAGATTCACAATATACTTAAATGTTGCTACCTAATAAGGGAAAAGAAAATAATTAAAAACTGGAACTAGAGAGGATTTAGGATAAAAAAAAACGCTTTAGACTGTGATTATTCCTGTAGCACTAATTTATCTATTCGAGAACCAAAATGATAAAACAAAACTATAGTTAACATTTTTGATGGATTGATTACTGTAACACTTTTCTCAGACATTACTTAAACAAATTTCCTAAGTAGTGACAGGTCACACCACTTTTGGCAGTCATAAAATATACAGCTCATCAGGCAGAAGTTACCACTCCCATACAGATCACTGTGAAATAACTTACACTGCTTGTGTTATAGGTGACACTATCACCTACAGTCATGTTGGGTGCCGATCGGAAAAAAAAATTAGGCGAAAACAAGTCGGCTAAGTATAAAAATTCTTATATCCGTGCAAGAAGTATAAACATTCTTTAATACATACGTAATATTCGCCGAATGTGAGAGACCATTTTCTAAACATTGAGGCAGCAGAGAGACCAGAGTCAACAGAGAGGCAGATAATAAACCAGCTGGGACACCATAAATCAAAACCTTGCGACGCAACAGCAGTAATTTAAATAACAATAAAGCCTTGTGCCTCCAAGTTTCCATTAAATTTTGAACAGACAGTCCTGAAATTTTATTTAAACACACTATGTGAATGTAAAGTATTATACATCTATATCTATCTTAACCAACAATCCTAATATATAAAAATTACATGTCACTTGTTCCTCCGCGATGAACTAAATACTGAACCAATTTTAATCAAACTTTGTCACTATATGTAATTTGGTCCAACTAATAAGATATTATTTTGAACCCGGCGAAGCCGGGAGCGGGCCACTAGTCTATACATATAATAAAATCGTAAACAAGCCATGTCTGTACATTAAATATTTAAAAAAAACTATTTGTACCTATTGTACTTATGTTACTGAGATAAAAAAAAATAGTTTTTAGAATTTTAGTCTGTTCGTCTGTGCACGCTAATATCAGAAATGGCTTAACGAATTTGGGTGAAATTTGGCACACAGATAGTTTATTACCTGGATCAACATATAGCATACGTTTATTCGGGAAAATTGTTACTTTCCTACGGGATTTCCAAAAAACGAACTACAGCGCGGTACCAGCTAGTTTATATATAAAAATTGCAAGTTAAAAGCACAATTTGGAGAATTTTAATGAGTAGAAGGTGAATAGAAGGGGGTACCCCTAATATCAAAAATATATCTTCTTAAGTAGCTGTGTCCCAACCACACATTTCTATATCCCATATTCTTGAGAATTAAAAAATATATATGTGGAACATAATAATTAGGACATAGTAGTTAAGAGTGAAAAAAAAAAAAAATTCTGTTATTGGTTTGTCTATAGTTACCATTAGTACTAAATAATCTGGTAATTATTGTTTATATGTATGTAGGTTCAGAAATCTGCATACAAACAAATTTTACTTCTTTATAAAAAGTTAGAAATTTATATATAACTGTTAATATTGTTGTTTTGACTAAAACATTATTTTGTTTCAGTGATTGTAACTTCTAAAACATTTGACTGATTGAGGCCATATTGCCATGATGAACTTTAGTCAATTCCTTCAGATTCAGAATGCTAGAATTCTACATGTTATAATACAGGCAGGGACAGCAGGATCTTGAACATACCTTCAAATGTCTGGTCTAAATGTACAGGACAACTATTCAAATGTTTGAATGCATCTTCAAGAAGCTTTGTCTGTGAAAAATCTCCTTGGAGAAACCATGCCTTCACTACTAATTCCATCTTAACAGCAAGACGTCCATAAAGAGGAACTCGGGATATCACACAAACACTCTTCTGAACTGAACTCCGAGTCATGTCTTCTGTTTTTTGTACTACTTGCTGAAATAAAAATATGAAAATTAATTATACATTTGTAACAATATGTTACTCTACATTATAAATCAATGGCCTTGCATTTGTCTAGCATAAACTAAGAAATGGCTGGACCGGATTTCAATATTATAAAGTAAGTTAGATTTTACAATATTCATTACAATATTATCAATGTATTAATTTTAGTAGTGGCAAGGTTTATTTCGTTTCACAGTCATTCCGACAGCTGTTGAAATAACATGTGCTTTGTGTTTCGGTGAGTGAGTAAGGGATGCCAGAGCCCCTTCCTAATCCATTATTCTGTAACGAAGCGTTACATATTGTGAATGAAGGGAAGGGTAAAATAAGAAAAAAAAGGAAAAAATAATAAAAAAAATATATATAATAATAGTGGGGTAATTGATAAAACTAAAATAACTACACGCTCGAAGTGCAAGTGCACCGGCGCGGGCGTTACCTACAATGCAAAGTACGCACGCGTGAACGGTTTATTTTACATTTGCGACAGGCAGTCGGAGATAAGCCTTAGATGATGAGGTCCGCACCACTTGGCGTGCTAGTCAAGTCGTGCGATTTTTTAGTAAAAGTTATTTTTATCCGACGTCAAATTAAATTACATTTGTCTTGTGGATTCATAAATAAGTCCATCAATATTTAAATCTCCCGCGATAGGGTGAGTATTAAATGGCACACAATTTAATAAATTATAATATCACATTTTAAAACAGCTTATTTCTCTTGCTTAATCATACGCTTTATTATATTTTATGATTTGTTTGGCACATTATTCCTTTTGCTTTGCATTAAATTTTTAACCTTGTTAATGTATTTTGAGTTTATTTCGGTAGGATAAGACTTACCTACTTAATTATTTTTTTTATTTTAAATTATATATTATTATTTTTATACATTGTTTTGTTTATTGCTTTGTTGCTTTAGTTATTTTCACACTGTTTGTTTTGTAAATTCCGTTCTGGTCTTGCACCACTGCGGCAATGCTACTGCTGCTAAGCAGGTATTTTCATCCTGTTGCCGTCGTGGGGTATCCAGATCGGAGGGTAGATGTACCAGAGAGTAATCCTGTGGTACTGTCGATTTCAGGAGCATCCCTTGGGCAAAGAATCCTTCAGGCAAAGCATCCCTCTGTCATCGGATTGCACTAGATCTGATTGTCGGCTGCAATCCATTACCACCGCCTTACCATCACCATCGTCGGTACCAATACGCATCGGCAGGACGCCCAACACGCCACATCTACCATCTTCGTCGGCTGGATCATACAGGGGAGTGCCTGCACTGCGTTGGGGAGACAGATAGGCCGACCACCCACGACCTACACGAATTTTGTGTTGCCTACCACCGAGCGTTAAATATATTTTTTGTAATATCCGATCACGCTGTTTCATTTTCTTGGTAGGCTACACTGGCGCCCAACATTTAGATTTTATATTTTTTTTATCACACTAGTCAGTGTCGCCGCTCGGGAAACTTAAGGCGCGACATTGGCGCCCATAACGTGGTTTGTCTGTCTTCTCATCGTAGTAAGTAGTTAGTATTGCACGGTGGCTTTGTTTTTTTTTTTTTATATATATATACATTTTTGTTTGCTTTTATTTTTTTTTTTGTAAAACGTTTTATTTTTTGGTTTGCAGTAGCTGGAGTGAAACAATTAATTTTGTAATCCTCTGTTATTAAAATTTTGAACAAAATTTAAATTTGTTAAAGTACAGTCAGCAGGAAAAAAAATTGTAGGTATATATTATTTTTTTTCTCAACAATTAAAATTCTTTATTTTTTTTTATTTTTTGATTCTTTTGTTACTAACATTTATAAAGCTTGTTTCACACCAGTTGCAATTATTTTTTTTTTGTGTTTTTTTATTTTATTTATTTTTCCATTCATTTTTATTTCATTTTTATCTCATCAAACCAAAGCGTCATTTAAATAGTACAATTGTAAAGAACGGAGTATTCATTTCTTTAACGTTTTGTGTGCTATTTTCAACTTGCCAGCGTTGATAAAAATATTTCTATTTTAATTTTTCGCGATTTTTTATATTTCGTTGTAGTTTTTTTTTATAAAACCCTAATTAAATTAAAATGGCCTATCCAGTAAAATTTTTTTCTTTACAAAAATCTGAGTTGGAGTACGAGGTTGCCGTTAGAGGTGAAACTCCAGCTGGTACTGTGGCTGATCTTCGAAAACAGATAAACAAACTTAGCCAACTGTATCCATCTGAAGACATTTTGTATTCCCACCTGGACCCCCTCGAAGATCTGCAGATTTCATTCGAAATATTAAATAAAATCAAGTCGGGTATCAGCACAAATTGTTTAGACAGAAGTTTTATGGGTCGTATGGAAAATCTTCTTCATCACCTTTATCATAGATTAAACCGAATAGAAGTAGAGAAGGAATTATTGGACCGACATCGGGAATGTACCATCCAATTTAAAGAGTGTTTTGAGGAGTTTCATTCTTTGAGTAAAAAGAGTGTTGATTCCCTAATTAGCGCAGGTTCTAGTTCAGAGTCACAAGTCAGCCCGACAGCAATCAATGTATCGGTAACTTGTGATGGTGGTGTTAGGTCATCCGAATTAAGTAAACTCAGATATGATGGCAAGTCATGCGTGCGTACTTTTATACAACGAGCCAACGAGTTTAGTGAAGCCCGCGGCATAACAGGTAAATTGCTCGCATTTGCTACAGAAGTGTTTACTGATGATGCCCTTCACTGGTTCAGGAGTATTAAAGAACAAGTTTCATCCTGGGACGAACTAGTCATTCTCTTAAAGCGAGACTTCGATAAATCAGATTACGATTTTCGCCTTTTGTCTGAGATTCGGTCTAGAACTCAGAGTGATACTGAAAATATAACGATTTATTTAGCGGTTATGTCGGGTATGTTTGCGCGTCTCTCCAAACAACTATCGGAAGAGGATAAGCTTGAAATAGTCATGCATAATATTAAGGTATGTTATGCCAGTACAATAGCTTCTGCGTCCGAGATAAAAACTGTTGAGCAATTGCGAACACTGTGTAGGAATTTTGAAATCGTGGAATCACGACTGATACAGTCTCGTCAGCCGTCAGCTACAACACTAGTACCAGAATTTAATAACAGGAACAAACTAAATACATTTAACAAACTAAGGCAGAATTTTAACGAATATAATGCACATTGCAGCAATTTTAATAATAAGCAACAAGATACATGTCTTAAATCTAAAACTAGTAATGATTTGAATAAAAGATATTTACACTCAATAGCAAAAAATAATTCTCCTCCCGTTAATAAAAAATTAGCTTACTGTCCTAGATGTCGTAATCACTCCCATAGTTTGAGAAGCTGTCAGAACACTGAAATTATATGTTTTAAGTGTGGTCAGAAAGGTGTTAAAAAACCAGAGTGTCCAAAGTGTGGCAATTCAAAAAACTAGTAGTGCAGAATTGTAGCAGCCCATCTTCAACAGAATGTCGCGTTGATAAAGATAATTGGAACAAATGGTTAGAAACTGTACGTTTGTTTTTTAACAGTTACAAAATAGCTACAATTCTTAATAGTAAACCTTCAAATGATACGCGACCATATGTCAATATAAAAGTCAGTGACTTGACAGTTTCGGGACTCCTTGATTCGGGATCTGCAGTTACAATCCTGGGCAGTAATGCACATAATACTTTACTTAGTCATGGACTTAAAATTTCTATAGACGATAAAGTATCAATCGTCGCCGCAGGTGGCCAAACTTTTCACAGTATTGGTTACATCGATTTACCAATAAGGTTTGAGGATCAATTTCATATAGTGAGGACATATGTAGTTCCAGAAGTACAATCTCCTCTAATACTAGGAATAGATTTCTGGCGCGCATTTCATATATGTCCGAAGTATCTGGGTTCTCTTCAATTGTTAGATGTACCACTGATGGATTTAAATGTCACTGGTCCTCAAACTTTCATCAATTCTTACGATAACTTGGATCATTCTCAGAGAGCTATCGCAGATAATGTAATAGGACAGTTTAGGGATATTTCTTTTGAAATCAAGGGCTTAGGTCGAACCAATCTGATAACCCACCGCATCGAAACTGGTGATTCGCCCCCAGTTAGACAAAGGTACTATAGACTTTCACCAGAGAAGCAGCGTATACTTGTCGAGCAGGTGGATGAAATGCTGAGTTTGGATGTGGTGGAACCCTGCGAAAGTGCCTGGCAGTCTCCTGTGCTCCTCGTGAAAAAGAAGAACGGTCAGCCGCGTTTTTGTCTAGACAGTCGAAAGCTTAATGCAGTTACAAGGAAAGATGCATATAATTTACCGTACATCTCCGAAATATTAGACAACTTGCGAGATGCTCATTTTCTTAGTAGCATAGATTTGTCCAAAGCTTTTTGGCAGATTCCAATCGCGGAGGAGGACAGAGACAAGACTGCATTTTATGTGTCAGGTCGCGGGACTCTCAGATTCAAAACGACTCCTTTTGGTCTGACCAACGCTCCTGCGACTCAGCAACGCTTAGTCGATGCGCTGCTAGGCAATATCGATCATCGAATATTCGCCTACCTCGACGATATTGTTCTGGTCAGTAGTACCTTCGACGAACACGTCTCCCTTTTACTTCGCGTTCTTGAAAGATTGCAGAAGGCTAACTTGACAGTCAACTTGGAGAAATGCGAATTCTTTAGAAGTAGGTTAAAATACTTAGGATATGTAGTTGATGCGAACGGACTACGAACCGATCCCGAAAAAGTTGATGCCATCTTGAACTACCCAATTCCTACTACTAGTAAGGAGCTCAAGCGTTTTTTAGGTACAGCTACTTGGTATCGAAGATTTGTTCCGAATTTTAGTACAATTGCAGGGCCGCTCAATAAACTGACTTCGCGTAAAAAGAGTTCACCACCATTCCAGTGGACTGTTGAAGCGGACGTAGCTTTTAAAAAACTAAAGGAGTGCCTTGTGTCTGCCCCCGTTCTTTCGTGCCCAGACTACAATCTACCATTCGAGGTACATACGGATGCAAGCAACTATGGTATAGGTGCTATGCTCACTCAATCCGTGAATGGTAAAGAACATCCTATAGCGTACATGAGTAGATCTTTAACGGCAGCAGAGAAAAACTATAGCATTACGGAGCGTGAGACCTTAGCAGTTTTGATTGCGTTAGAGCATTGGCGTTGTTATTTAGAAAATGGCAAAACCTTTACTGTTTATACAGATCACAGCGCGTTGAAATGGTTCCTTTCCTTAGATAACCCAACGGGCAGATTGGCACGTTGGGGCGTTCGATTGTCCTCTTTTGATTTTACAATTAAACATCGCCGAGGTGTAGATAACATTATTCCTGATGCACTGTCACGAGCTGTACCTGTTTCGTCTATTGTCACTGCCAAATCTATCGCGACAACTAGTGATGATTGGTATAAAAACATCTACAATAATTGTATTAATAGACCTGAGAATTTTCCTAATTATTTAATAAAGAATAATACTCTTTTCCGCCTCAGTAAAAATAAATGTAATCTTACAAATGAATTTTCGTGGAAGGAGGTAGTTCCATCAGAACTCCGGGAGAAGGTTATTAGGGAGAATCATGATGAGCAAACTGCAGGTCATTTAGGCATTTTTAAGACCTACAAACGCATTGCACTTAGATATTACTGGCCAGGTTTGTATCGTCAGGTAGCAAAGTATGTTGGTTCTTGTACTACTTGCCTACAATATAAATGCCAAAACCATGCCACACTTGGAGAAATGGGACGCCCTAAGCTGTGCTCACGGCCTTATCAAATGATATCCATCGATTTAATGGGTCCTCTTCCTGTGACGCGGAAACAAAATACTTATATTCTAGTAGTGACATGTTGTTTTTCCAAATTTTGCCATATTTTTCCCATTAAGAAGGCTACTTCTGAGGTAATAGTTAAAATTTTGGAGGATCAAATTTTTTTGGTTCATGGCGTACCACAGAGCATATTTTTGGACAACGGTAGTCAGTTTATAAGTGGTCATACCGATCAATTTTTCAAAAAGTATAACGTTCCTAACGTGTATTTTACTCCTAAGTATACCCCTCAGGTAAATACTGTAGAGAGATACAATAAAACAATTATTACATGTATTTCAACTTTTGTACAAAACGATCACAGGTCTTGGGATGTATTTATTCCAAAGGTCCAATTCGCAATAAATAATTCGGTTAACGAAGCTACTGGCTTCACGCCATCCTTTCTAGTTTTTGGTAGGGAATTGGTTCCATGTGGTTCCCATTATACAGACATAGACTTAGGCGATGAGGTTTTGTTTTTGCCACGCGAAGTTTATGCAGAGAACCTTGGTTGTTTGAGCACTATCTTTGACCAAGTACAGAAGTCTCTCTATCACGCTCACGTAAAGAACACATCGCATTACAATTTAAGACGAAAGTCTTTTGAATTTAACACTGGTGATATTGTCTATAAGCGAGCGTACGTACTAAGTGACAAAGATAAATACTTCAGCAGAAAGCTGGCTCCGAAGTATATCAAGTGTAGGGTCATCCAGAAGTTGTCTCCATTAGTATACGTTTTGGAGGACATGTCTGGTAAAAATTTAGGTACTTGGCACATAAAAGATATGAAATGCTACGGTCATAATACATAGTATGTTTTGTTATATTGCCCACGTTGTTAACATCTTTTAATACATTTTTTTACAAAAAAGTCGTTGGCAGATAAATACGTAGACGCACGACTTTCGGTTTCTGTTAGGACACGTCTTGTAATTATAATATTACTTGATTTATTTTTAAATGTTTGTATGTTTGGGATGAATGTAAGAATTTCAGTAGGTAGAATGAAAGGTTAAGTAAAAAGATTGATACAGATTAAAGTAATTGCGGATTTTATCTATAAAATAAAATCCTTATGAGGGACGAGCGGGTAATGTAACGAAGCGTTACATATTGTGAATGAAGGGAAGGGTAAAATAAGAAAAAAAGGAAAAAATAATAAAAAAAATATATATAATAATAGTGGGGTAATTGATAAAACTAAAATAACTACACGCTCGAAGTGCAAGTGCACCGGCGCGGGCGTTACCTACAATGCAAAGTACGCACGCGTGAACGGTTTATTTTACATTTGCGACAGGCAGTCGGAGATAAGCCTTAGATGATGAGGTCCGCACCACTTGGCGTGCTAGTCAAGTCGTGCGATTTTTTAGTAAAAGTTATTTTTATCCGACGTCAAATTAAATTACATTTGTCTTGTGGATTCATAAATAAGTCCATCAATATTTAAATCTCCCGCGATAGGGTGAGTATTAAATGGCACACAATTTAATAAATTATAATATCACATTTTAAAACAGCTTATTTCTCTTGCTTAATCATACGCTTTATTATATTTTATGATTTGTTTGGCACATTATTCCTTTTGCTTTGCATTAAATTTTTAACCTTGTTAATGTATTTTGAGTTTATTTCGGTAGGATAAGACTTACCTACTTAATTATTTTTTTTATTTTAAATTATATATTATTATTTTTATACATTGTTTTGTTTATTGCTTTGTTGCTTTAGTTATTTTCACACTGTTTGTTTTGTAAATTCCGTTCTGGTCTTGCACCACTGCGGCAATGCTACTGCTGCTAAGCAGGTATTTTCATCCTGTTGCCGTCGTGGGGTATCCAGATCGGAGGGTAGATGTACCAGAGAGTAATCCTGTGGTACTGTCGATTTCAGGAGCATCCCTTGGGCAAAGAATCCTTCAGGCAAAGCATCCCTCTGTCATCGGATTGCACTAGATCTGATTGTCGGCTGCAATCCATTACCACCGCCTTACCATCACCATCGTCGGTACCAATACGCATCGGCAGGACGCCCAACACGCCACATCTACCATCTTCGTCGGCTGGATCATACAGGGGAGTGCCTGCACTGCGTTGGGGAGACAGATAGGCCGACCACCCACGACCTACACGAATTTTGTGTTGCCTACCACCGAGCGTTAAATATATTTTTTGTAATATCCGATCACGCTGTTTCATTTTCTTGGTAGGCTACACTGGCGCCCAACATTTAGATTTTATATTTTTTTTATCACACTAGTCAGTGTCGCCGCTCGGGAAACTTAAGGCGCGACAATTCTTAATATTTCTAAGGTCAGATGAGCACTTGCAGAATCTGTGGTATTGCTTGTGTTATAGGTGGTGGCAGCCACTAGCCACCTACCATCAAGTAGACGGTTAGCATATCTGTTGATGTAGTGCAAACCAAAAGGTGGTGGTAAAAAGTACAAACCTCTATAGGAATTTGCCTAAAACATGATACTGCATACACTGTGTGTGATGGATCTGTCAGGCTTGGTAAGTGAAAATACACAGTATCTGAGAGATAGTTGTGTGAGCCATCAGGTAAGGCTAAAGCAGGAAGATGCCTCCAAGATACAGGCAACTCTGTAGAATGTCCAGGAACCAGTTCTGGATAACAATGTTCTACCTAAAAATGGGAAAAGCATTATTACACAAAATAAAACTTTCCTTTTTAATGAAGAAACAACTAATGAAAGGTTTAAAATAAAATAACTAATCCATGAATATTTAATTGGAAACTTTTTGTTGTTATGTTTTGCTCACAATTTAGTAGCATATGAACATATAAATGTAATGTATCGTTTGTAGATCTTCATATTCTAATTTATAATTAAATGATGAATGATAAATAGTGCTACTGTATTATGTATTTATTTTTGTTGTACAGTTTCGTTTAAAGCTGTAACTGTCACACAGTAGTTTACGTTTAATAAGTATTCAAGAATTGCAGTTTAAAGTATAAGCGGCAAATGGTATGAATTCAGTTCTTACAGAATTTTAATCAGAAGAACTATTTATTGATTATAGGACAGAAATGACGCCTACTTCTTACCTGGCAGCCTTTCTTGTGATGAAATCCGATTACAATAATGTTTGAAACTGGTTCACTAATAGCAGCCATTGTGTTATTTTATTTACATACCAAAAAATTCAGCCATTATAAATTTAATAATCAAATATGCACAAATAATCTCAATCTTAACAAAAAATGTAAAATAAACTATTTATTAAGACATTAAGTACACAATATGACACGGCAGTGTTGCCAGATAGGCAGAGTCAAAATCTGTATTCTGTATATGATCTGTATATCAAAATTATAGTGTTATAATGTAAATAATCTGTATGATATATATTATATCTATATAAAAATCACGCCTTACTGACTGTAGTGTGTAACCGTGTGCATTGAAAAATGCTCACTTTTTAATACCTAGCCTTTAAATAATCGTTTCCAGGAATATCGACACTGGTAAACTTAAGAATTCACAGTTGCAAAAAAACATAAATTAGGTAAAATACTTTTAATGATTTACTTAATCCTACTAAACATTTTTAAATTTTAATCTTAATTTTAATACTTAAAAATAATGAAATAAAAAAAGTTAACACACTAAACTCAGTCTGACACAATCACAAGTAGGTATTTCATATACCAAGACATTTCCTTCGTAACCTTCGTTAAAATATTGTATTCAAAACAAGTAAACAGACTAAACTGACACATTCACAGATATTTCACACACCAAGCCTCTTTTGGCAAAAGAACAAATTTAATTTCCAAAATGAACAAATACAATACCTACTTACTTAATACATAGGTAACTGGAAATAATTATTTATTTATTAATCATTTTTGGTCATTTTAGAAATTAAATTTGTATCAACCTGCATGTCAAAGGATGGCTCTTTTGCCAAAAGTTGCTTGGTATGTAAAATACCTTCTACAATATCAGTTCTATATCAGTTTCTGTTATATATATATATATCAGTTTCTAGTTTCATTGTGTTAATAGAAGAAAAAATCCTTTCGACGTATGCACTGCTACCTACTTATTCCGAGATTTAAAGTACAAAAAGTAAAATCTGTTCTTTATACACATCTTAAGTAATGATCGACTTGAAAGGAAATTATTTCCGCTAATGAAAAAGATATGAAATTATTGGGCAATATATTTTAAATTTGGTGCAAAATGAAGATACTTAAAAATCTGTATAAATGTACACTTCTATTTAAAACCTGTAACGTATATTGAAAAGGTGTGTATATATATATATACAGAGATAAATCTGTATATCTGGCAACACTGATATGACAGCTAATGACAGCTAGGCTAGCCACAGATCGTTGTATATCTATCTACCCTCCATGCTTCAAATCTCACTAGAGAGTATATATATGTTACCTTACTTCTGTAGTTTATTCTTAAAACCAAACTCTTTGTACAATTTAATAGAACGACTATTTATTATTTACAATAAAAATACTTATTTACTAAACAGAACATTCAATGAGAAAAACCAATAGTAGTATGTCACCCGTGACACTTATCCTCTTTTTCTAACCCGCGCGCAATGATGACTACAGCCGAATGTCATACCGCAACAGACTTAATCTTTAAAATAAACTAACTAAAGGCTAGTTCACACTGGGTTAGTAATTCCATAAAAACTCATGTTGTATACACATTAGTATTTAAAACAAATTTTAAAGTTACTTAGCTCCAGTCACACGAAAATTTTGCGACAACTAATAAACTTGACTTAAAAGTAGTCTGTTACCGGCTAAACAAGGATTGAGTCCGCTAAATATCTTACGCTACTCGACTAATTTTTAGACAGACACTTTTAGTTGCTAAATTATTTGCTACTCGATTAAATTACTAGCCTAGTGCGTGCTAGCCTTTGAGGCAACTTTTCACCACACTTGGAAGGCGGTTATTAATCGAATCGCAATAATGTAAAAATATAAATTTTCACAGTAGATACTGCTTATCTAGTGCTAAAGGGGGTTAGTTAGTCGTCTCTTATGACATAATACCGGGCCCCCTACAAATAAATAATACTCTCGTCCCCTCACATAAGTTAGCGATAAAGTTATTCTTTACCTACATCGATTAAACAGAAAGTACATACTATCCTAACCAATCATTTTGATACAAATCGATTTGATCATCAGCAAAAACATACCTTATTAACACTAATAAAGCCGAACTATTAATACATAAATCTCATATTACTTTGGTTTTAAAGGTAATTTATAATGACTCACTTCACACCACTTCACACATAACGATTGAAGTAAGTTGTCATTGTCAGTTGTCATAAGTCACTCAAATCACATTCTTTTGTCATGCTTTGCAAGAAACCGTGCGAAAACCAACTAAAGTCAATCAACAACAAAACCAATTTTGTGAATTGTATTGTGTGGTGTGATCAACTTTTATTAATAGTATCATAGCAATTTCAAAAAGAAAGTGTTTTTCAAATGGTGTTTGTTTTAGTTATTTTTAACTATAGTTACAAAACGTGTATCAAATCTCCGATTGTTTATATACTATTTTTAACTATTTAAGAGCCACTTTCTTAAATTTTAGAACTGTTATTATTTGTCTTATCGTCGCCATTTTTGCATAAAACTATTTGTGTACTTTTACGGAAGAATAAGTAGTGGTTACGTTGGAACAAACTTGTGAATATTAATTAAAGAACCTCTTAACTCTTTAAGTGTTCAATGGTTGTTTTCCGGATTGACATTTATTCATGAACAAGGTAATTTTATGTCCATCTTTATTTTTGTTGCGCAGAACAACGCTCATCTTAATTTATAAAAGGAAGCCGGAAGTAGGAAATAAAATCAAAGATGATTTGGGATACTATAGAAAAGAAACTAATGTGAGGACAAAAATTAAGTAATTAATATTTTAATATTATATATTTTTTTAGTTGTCCTTCTGGTATAAAATGGCGCGAATGTTTGTAATTAATCTGTCACCTCACCTACATACTTGAAACAGATGAATTTGACTTATCAAGAGTAATTCCTCCTCGGGAATTTTGTCATATTATTATTTAAAGTTAACTTGTTAAAACCATGGGAAACTCTGAATTCCTAAGAGATATCCTTTATATTTATTTCATTTAAAGCCTACATAGTATATACTATATATATTGTAACAATATAGTAATTTATTCATTGGTTATTCTAGTAAAGTATGCATTATTTTATCTGTTATACCTTTACCAATACATATGATTTTGAAAGGCAGTTTAACTTTAATTTTTGGCTGTATAAGGGTTGCTCCGAAATGGGAATGCTCACTCCGAATGGGGAGTTTTCTAAATGTAATAAGTGAGAATTGATTGGTTCCTTGTGCTGTGAGTGGATGTCAAAAAAGTAAAGTTGGATGGAATCACTTTTTTGATTGGCCAACTTTACTTTTTTGATATCCACTCACAGCACAATCAATTAATTAATTAACCAATCAATTCTCACTTTTTTTTTTGAAAAGTATTAATTTGTAGTCGGAACTCAGCCCCAGTGCAAATTTCCATAGTTAGATCTAATCTTCACATTTTTAGTCGAGTTTTGGGATTATGGTAGAAATGTAGCTGCAGGTGATCCACCGGAACCATGAGATTTAAAAGTCTAGGAACCTCTGATCTACACATATTCGATTCTACCGCTCGGCTATGCCGGCTCGACTATATGTATAGCAACCCTAAAAGACACTGGAATAATTTGCTTAGATCTCTAAATGTCAAGTCTAAACTTATAATTTTGATATGTAACTTGCAAAGCCCATCCATTGCTAATCCCTTATCTTTAATCTTACTATGTTCGGCAGCACCTATGGGGTTGATGGTAGCCATCTACCATCAAGTGGACCATTAGCCTGTCTGTCAACCTTTTAGTATAGAAAATATTTGCAACTCTAGAATCACACAGTTTTATTTAAAACACACTCATTTCTAAACATTGACAGGCTTTAATCAGATTGCTGGAAGTAGCTAAAGTAATTTGATGACCTAATTTGCTTTGAAGTAATTAAAATTTTATTTTCGATTTTTTTAGTTTAAGTTTGTACATGTAGGTATAGTCTTGAAGTTGGTTTTTGTTTTTTTTTATAAAAAAAATAATTTTATTTTCTACTATAAGTATTACTTACTATTTTCATAGGAAAAATTGATGATGCCCAAATTGTTAGAAATCTTCTATGATTTCAGACATCATTATACTGTCCCAGTTAAAAAACATACTGTATTTAAATAATATCTGCTTTAAAAGATTGAAAATTATTAAGTGTTCTGGTTTTTTAAATGAATAAACTTACCTTTTTTTATTTAAAAATATATATTTATTTTAATTGCAGGCTTCAATGGATAGCTCTTTAGATCTGCAGGCATGACGGAGAAGATATTACTTCCAGGTAACACTATAATTTTTTATTTGCTAAATAGATTCCATCTTTATTTTTTACTATAACGGTTCCCTCTTAAATATAGATTCCTGTGTTGCAGGCATAGCTTTTTAGCGCCCAATGCAAAAGAGGGATGTTATAAGTTTGACCTGTGTGTATGTATTTATGTATTTGTCTATGGCATTGTAGTTCCCAAACGGATGAACTGATTTGGATAAGTTTTTGTGTTTTTTTTTGCTGAGTGAGTAAGGGACGCCCATTGCCCTATCCCTTCCTATTCCCTTAACTTGAATGCAAACATCCATACATCCAAACATACTTTCGCATTTATAATATTAGTACGGACTATAATTTAGTATATGTTAATGCATTTACATCTTGTATAAATATTATAAAGTTAATAACAGATTCTATTATATCAGGTGATAGTATACATTAATCCTGGTTTGACGCCATTCGTCCACTTCGCTTTTTACCACATTTTCCTACATATGCAATGCAAATACATATAAAGCTTGCACGTTCACTATGGTCGGCACGCTGGTGGGCACATAAACTAAGTAACTAAGTTTGTTTAAAAAGACAACAGTCTCGAACTTTACATATTGGACTATTAAAGTTTATCAATTAAAATTTAATACCGTCTCACCAGGCTCAGCAAAAATCTCGAGCTCTCCGTCTCCTTCTGGAATTAGATACTTACATTAACCTTTATTGCAAGAGTAACCCGCCGCTTTATTGATTTGATCAGGTATTGGTTGATTTCTGCTAAAATATCGTCATTAGCAACAGTGTCTACAAACTTTAAGTAACTATCGGTACAATATAGAATTTAATTGTAAGCCTCCACGTGTGTAAATAACTACATAGTGAGGTTGTGGGGTGAGGCTTGGCTGACGCACATTTACTTCAATATTAAGATATATTCGTGCGTAATTCGTAAGAGCATATTAAAAAAATTGGAACTCTAGCGTTTATTGAACATATTATTATATTTTTTTGGGGATAAGATTTATTGGTAACCAAGATTTATGGAAAAATGAATGGAATTTATATATATATATATATATATATATATATATAAAAAACATTAAACCTTTGGAAATTGGACTGTGATTAAAAACATTTTTGACAAAGTTAAAATCAAATTGCCTCGTGATTCTAATATTAATTTTAGATATCCTGATATTTTCAAAAATACTACCTATTTGAAATATATTTTCGTCTAATGTTAAAAGTAAAACCTAAAAAATTACATTTTTAACTTCAAAATTCACGGAAACACCATGTGATGATAGCCTTATAAACTTTCATGCTCTATTTAACCGCCATGGGGAATGAATTAAAAAAACGCCTATAGATGTCCTTTTCTAGGGTTGAAGCTTTAATATTAAATTATATTAATACTAGTTGAACCCGCCCACGCTTCGCTGTGGCTCAGTTAGCAACGTTCCATGGTTGCCATAACAACGGTCAACGTATGAAAATAATGTTTTTTTTTTATAAAAAAAATCGATATCTGTTGGAATTTTGGGGAAAAAAGTATATAAGATCATTCCTCTGTTTAAATGCAATATTGTGTAAAAATTTCAAGACAATCCGTCGGCTAATTTGCGAGTATTTGAGTAATACACAAACCAACACTTTTTGATATACATAGAGATATATTAAATGGTTTAGAGATTTTGCCGTGAAATTTAATAATGTGAATAGTATGGATAGTCACCGATATAATTGTATCATCTTCTTGCTAGACTAATAACAGGCTCATAAATATAAGTAGTGTTATAAAATGATGCACCAGAGTTTTCACGTTCCCACTTTAGTTAGCAGCCATTGTGCATCGCATTAAAGGTCACGCGAGTGTGGTGACGTCACAGACCCGACCGTCACCAGATCAATAGTGATGCGAGGTTAATAATTCAGCTTTCCGAAACAATCTGCCACGCCTCGTATAGATTTTAGATGATTTTGTTAGATATTTTCTACAATCTTCCTTTCTTTGTAATTATTATCATCCTAACTTAATGTTTTTTATTTATTTATTTATGTGAGTTTCTTTGTTACGCTTTCACGCCTTAAAAATTTGCAGAGATACATTTCATCCAGAAAAAGGATGAAGTCGCGAGCAAAAGTTAGTATCATGATTTTTAAAAAGTTATTCGTATGTAAATTCATTGTATTCTATATTGACCATATTTTACATTTACACAAATTATTTGTATTCAATGTCTCTTTGGTTTTATAGGATTTTTTAATCCCCTGCCTGATGTCCGACGCAAAAACGGGGTGTTGTAAGTTTGACGTGTCTGTGTCTGTGGAATCGTAATTCCCAAACGAATGGACCGATTTTGATCCAGTCTTTTTTTGTTTGAAAGCTAACCTGATTGGGATAGTTCTTAAGCGGTCCCTAGACGATCATGCAGCATGACATGCGATACTCGCTGTCATGCATGCATGACCGTTTAATTGTATTGATTGATATGAATGACATGCAACTACGTGCTGGCAGTTCATTGATAGTACCTTTTATTTTTCATCCTGCAAGCTATGACTGATATACACGCATGTTCGTATAGCGGTCCCTAGACGATCATGCACCATGACATGCAGCATGATAATTCACGTAAACGCATGTCATGCCGCATGATCGTCTAGGGACCGCTTTAGCTATAATTTATTAAGATTTGTTCAAGCGTTTGAAGACGTTGAGCCCATTTCCTAGTTGACAAAGGGATTTCACTAACTTCCACATGTTTGATTGATGACATGTTAACCTTGACCTGATACATCAAGTAGTCTGCGGGATATCCAACTCCTTAGCAACTTACAGCAGATATAACATGTTTGAGTTCAATAGAATGTGGGGGTTTAGTTTATAATTTTCAATTATAGTTTAATTGTGATTATGAGATGAGCCATACACTGGGATTGTCGGAAACCCTCTGGCGGCTGTTATAATGATAATTAATTGATAACTATACCATAGGCTGCCGTGATTACTAAATTTCATGGAAACCTAAGTTAGAGGACGCTAGAGACCATCTCCCGAATCTTTATGTACCTTATCATTTATCCTATTTGATCTTCTTACTGTTTAGGCAGACTATTGTGTCTCTAGTAGAGGTCAGGCCCATAGGCGTCATCCGATCCAGAGTTGATATATGTATAATTAAATGAAATAGAAGCGGGAGATAATAGTTAGTCGTTCGTATTATTCGTGTAAGAGCGAACATCCGAACGGTATTCGGTAGGACGGTGGGAGGGAGGGTGTCGGCGAAGGCGCGCGGTGCATGTGCATTAGTTGACGTATCGCGGTTGAATCTCCACATAACGCGGCCGACACTATGTAAAACCTGTACATAAGACATGGATCGATGCAGTACTCACCCCGCATTCAACACAAATATAGCGTTAAATATTCTTACATTAATTTAACACGAGTATTTTTTTAAAATATTTTGGACCATTATTACTTTACGTCACATTATTGTGGTAAAGTAAGAAATGTAATCTAAAACAGTCATATTATACTTAAGACTCGATTGTGCTCGCAATTTCATCTCCGTCTCTTGAGAAAAGTATCTACGTTTTTTCTGGATGAAATGTACCCTGTCTCTTTTTCTGTATTCCAGACAACCTGTATGCAACAATCTTATGATCGGTTAAATAGTTAGGCTTGAAAGCGTAACAAACAAACTCACTTTCGATTTATAATATTAAGTTAGTATTAGAGACGGCGGCGGCCATTACAATTGGAGGGATGCATTGTTCGCAAAGAAAACATTCGGTTTGCCAAATGAAATAGTTATTGACATGTCGGTAGATGCCGCTGCCAGCTGCCAGCCTTATTTCTACACAAAGTCTGTAACAACCTTGACTTGGCTAATGCGGAAAATTTCGCGTTTGGTTGTGTGTGTGCACGCCTCAGAGGCAAAGTTTGTAGCTGCGAACCATAACAATAATGAGTAATATCAAATTCATTATTTTCACGTTGCGAACTATGAACGTCAATAGGGTTAGAGAATTTGAAAGATTTCGGTTGCGACGTAGGTGAAAAATCTTTAAAACTAACAACGCACATGCGCAATTTTATGACCTTCATATTTAATGTAATCAGTGTTGACGTTACACTTTGCGCCCACCTGATTAATTTATTTGTTATTTATTTATTTTTAATTGTACTTATTTGAATTTCGTTAATATGAAAGATATTTTTATTAGAAACTTGACCCGACAGTCGTTACCCTGTTAATTATATTAAGAAATATCATCTAAATTTCCGACTTTTCCTGAGGATTTTCCAAAAAAAATCAGACAAACAAAACTTGTCCTGGCAATTTATGAACACAACAAAAAAAATTCAGCAAAATCGGTCGCGCTGTTCTCAAGAGATGCTCCGTCATACACATTTTATTTATATAGATTAATGAAAAGTAGGCGCTGTGTAAGAATAAAGTAAAAGGTCATTTATGGTCGGTTTCGACTCGCGTGCTACTTGCTGGTAATACGGTAATGTAATGGCTAGCTAAAGTATGGTTATAGTTGTAGATATTTCTGTGTTTGTGGACAGCAGTGGTCGCGTTGTTGCCACGTTTACGCGCTATGCGCGTTCAGTCAGCCAATTGATTCGCATTGTGGATTGGTGGCGCTGTGCAGAACTGGCCGCTGCTCTACGACGAGTGAAACCCGGCCCGCACGAGGTCAACGAACTGTTCATTTCGCTGCATCCGTTGCAAATACTGCGCCTCGCGGCGCATCGTCGTCCCAACCAATTCTGCCGATTGAATACACCACTTTTTATTGAAGCGAATGAAAAAGAGGTTTGCACTATAAAGAAAACTATACGAGCGAGGTTGAGCGGCAATAGAAAGTTGTTCACTGATTAGGAATAACTGAGCCACTTTAACGTTTAAAACAATATTGTAAACCGCGTTCGAATGAACGGCGATAACGGTGTTGTGGAAATTAAGCAAGAATGGTATTAGGTACACAATTTTTCGCATACCCTATCGATCGGACACAGTGGCGGATCGCAATTTCGTAACCCGTTGTGGTGAGTGGTGGCCTCACTCACCCTTCCCCGCCTCACGCTTCACACTCACAGCCGCATTAATGATCTGGGATCTTAAGGCGCTAACTCCAAATTTGAATCTCACGAATTACATTCACAAATTATAGTTTCGAATATCAAGCCTATAACTGTTTTATATATAATACCAGCGACCCTCCCCTGGCTTCGCATGGATGCACATTTTTCTGCAAATTATATACACAAACCATACCTTGTCTCCCGACTCCTTAACCTAACATTGTCAACCCCGGGGTTGGGCCACCCCCGGGGGAATTAAAAAAAATTAAAAAAAACCATGCCTCGTTAATCGCTATTTCCATTATTGAAAACCGTATTCAAAATACGTTGGGTGGTTTAGAAGAAATTAGCGTAGAAACAGACAGACATACGGGGACAAGGACTTTAATATTTATATAATATTAATTATTTACAAATATTAACGCGTAAATATATCTTTGTAACATTGGTCGCCAATTAATATAAATATTATGAAATTTTAGAATCATTTCAATGTGTTATCTCGTATATTATATACGAGTAATAAGTCTTGCAAGCAAGACGCAACAAACTTGTTATGACTCAAAGATATTATTGTGTTTGTTCAACACTAATCCCAGGTAAAAGACTGTTTAAACTTTATGGTTAAGGTTTTAATCCAGTGACGCAAGGTTCGATTATTTCAAGGTCAATTATTGGAACGCGTTTTTATAAGTTGACCTTTATTTGACCTGTTGAGACCTTAGTTCAAGCCCAACTCTTAGTTTTTGGGATAGATTTTCACTTTTACTCATTTGATTGATGTGTCAAAAGCGTAGAAAATGAATATCACAGAAAGGACGATGCCAGTGTTGCTCAGGGCAATGGTCGTAGCGTATTGCGGTTGATTTGGAACGATAGCCCGTGAGAACATTCGTGGTTATGTACTTTAAAAGGCGAGGAAGAAAAAAGAGAATCCTTTAGTGTCGACATTGGGGCCAAGGGTGTAGATGGGTGGCCGAGGGTGCGGTCGGTGGTGCGAGGGAGTTATATAGTGACGCGATCACGTGTACATTTTGCAGCCTGTATTGATCGTGTCTTTTTCTTGTTGTTAAATGCGGCTGCCCTGCGTGATTTCCGACAATTTACGTCCCCTATTAACTAAACTAAGTCGCACACCAATCGTGTTAGCATTGCCCATGTGTGTCTATATCCGAAGATATTACCGCAGCAGAGTACATGTTAATTTATTAAAAGCTTCCTTGTCTTTTGGTTGATACATATTTCTTCGTGTTTGTAAAGCGACGGTTCCGACAAGTGTAACCTAGTCGGCAATGGGGTGGGAACAAAATCCTGATCGTCGTATCGACCACTGCTGTTGTCGTGGGTATTTTATGCATTGGATTCGTGCCATTGCTTTCCTCGCCGTATTTTATTTTTATTAACAGAAACTATTTCAGTATTGGGTCGGCATTTGTGTTCGTTCGAGCGGTGATGTTTCCTCGTGAGACTGTACCTTTACATTTACACGAAGTTCAAAGAACTAAGCGAGTGAAAGCTGTGTATGAATGTTTGACTTCTCGCAATGCCGACTACAACAACTAGTATATTATATACCTACTATTTGTTCCAAAGCACGAAAATGTTGATGACGAAAATCTGTGCTATGAATAAAATAACTGATAAGTCATTAAATCGGTCGGTGCGGTGTGCGTCCGTCGACCCAAGTCGGTTGCACACAATGAGACTCACCGCCTCTGCGCATTATTTAGAAACTCCACTACCTACCTTATTTAGGTAGATAGGTAGGTATGTAACCACCCGCTACTACATACCCGTTTTGAGTGTCGGCCATGCAGATCGGTACTCAAGTGGGGGTGATTTTTATATTTCCTTTGTGATCGAGTTATTGAGTTCCACAGTCGTGTATTAAATAATACTATAGTACTTACTCTTGATTATAATCTAAATCTAAACTCGTGTGCGTGCCAGTTATTCAATTGTTTAGCAAATGAAGCGGGGCTTTTCAGAGTGTATTAAATCGTCGACGAGAAATCACGGTGAGAAGCGGACAGTGCAGAGGTGCGAGAGTTTAGTGGAGTTGAACGAGATATGAGATTGTATGTGCGCGCTCTATTTCGGTCGCGGTGGCGCACTCGACGGCTAATCGGTGCGTCACGTGACGAGCGCCGGAAGGACAGAGGGGTGAGGGCTCGCGGGTCGGCGGTGTGGGGGGAGGGAAGGGAGAGTCGGAATGCAGTCACCACCGCCCAATGCACAGCTCGCCGATTGATCGTCAACTTGTTCTTCTATTCTATACTTTTTATAATATAAAACTGCTTTCTTCACCTTAAAGTTAGCCGATTATAATGAATCACTTTAATGCTAATTAAGATTTATTCAACAACATTAAATTAAATTTCATCCTACCCTCTCGTAAAAAATCTTCAATAACTTTTTGTTTGTATGATGTACCTATAATAATTGCGGTTGTACGGTGAATGATAAGAACCGCAAACCGATTTTCTATAAATGTTATTATCGTCGCCGATTTGATGAGAAATCGCTGCGTCTTGTTTCACACGATGGCAATATCAACTTTGCCTATAATAGTTGTTCGGAGTTGTCCACATTAGGATAAAATTGTTGAGTAGAATCAGTAATTGCAGCGTGCGGATTGCAGGCGATCGCCCCTCGCCCCGCCGCGCCGCCCCTCACTCAAACGCCGTAAGTAAACAGTCTGGTGTTTATCCGCGTCTCGCTCACACCGACCGCGTCGCGTAGTGCCTCCGAGGTGCACTCGCTGTTCCTATTATTTTCGTGACGGGTATTGCGCCGAAGCCGATTCCCGCATCCTCGCCCCGAGACGCGAGGTCCGGTCTCGCGGCGGCGGAGGCGGCGGCCGTTCGCATCGCGCGCCAGTCCGTGCCCGAGGTCGACACTCAGTTCGCGCCTACGTATAGATCGTTTTGTTTAGCCTCATCATCGAAATCGAAATGCGGCTCGTCCTCGTCCACGTGACGAACGCGAATCGCGACGGGTGACGATCGGTGTACACTAAGTGTTGGTGAGACAGTGAGGGGATTGTGTTTATTGGCGTGCCGATGCTACACGTGAATGTGGATGCGGTGCGGAGTGCTGTCGGAAGATGCATTTCAAGGAGTCGTTCGCAATGAGCGATCGTCCGAACGAGCGCGCCCGCCGCAATTCCCGCTGCAAGGGTGGGTTGTTCTGTTCGCTACGACTATCACCGGCCATCTGAACGCTGAACCGTTCCGACTGCCACTAGTCGCTCGGTCTCGCTCGCCGGCCACCACAACATCGCATAACTACACCTTTATTGCTCACCATTGCCACTTCATAACAAACATGCGCACGTTATATCCACATTTATAGCGTTCGTGTTGTTCTTGTGGTGCTTCTAGTAATAAATTATCCTGGTCGTGAACAGCGAATGTTCAGGATTTATTATAATCGCGTACAAAAACGTCATGTTCTTCATAGATAGTTATGTTCGATACAGGCTGGTAATGTTTATATGGCACGCTCGCAGTCAAAACGCCAACAGCTGTTTACAACTTTTAAGCGTCATAAACATCGAAAGCGAACAATTCTGTGGAACGCTTCAAGTTGAAGTGGCTCAATTACGAAACAGGTCGATACTGTGTTTCGGTAATTGATTAAAAGTAACAAAATGGCATCATTTTCATTTATAATTTGTTTTAATTTAAACAAGTCAATATGTCGATAGTGCTACTAGCAGCTGTGAGAACAGCTGTGCTTTATTTTGGGAAATAAAAAGAGTATAAAGTATTTGTTTACAACTTAAGAAGAGGCACAATATGATATCGTCCGTTAGAAACATACTTAAGTTTTTATGGTCATTTATTCATTGAACTCGTAAAAACACCTTGCATATTATACACAAGTACACACAATATGACCTTTCCAGGTAGAATGACGGTGACTATTTTGAATTTATGTGTATGTGGATTGCGAACGAAAATTTCTGGTAGTTACTTCCTTATTCAATTGAATAAGGAATTCCTTGTTCCACTGAACAATTTTGTTACATGGTTCCTTTTTTAATATGTGTACATTATAACCTACCTGCGAGTACAATATACAATATACATACTTGAGATATCCTACTTCGAACACTAACACAATTTTTTTTTTATTTGAAAGCTGACGTGATCGGCTGCCTTATTATCTAACAGCAGATGACTTGCGATCGCGTGTGCTGCCATACAGAAATGATGCACTTTAATTTTAGTTATTGTCCGTAAGAGGCCTTATCGCAAACCACACCTTTGTTATTAGTTATGTGATACCAAAAATACGATTTAGTGTGATATTGCACAAATTAATAGAAAGTTTTCGCCTGTCGCAAGTTGGTCACAAGTCGTCTGCTGTTAGATAATAAGGCAGCGGGATCGTTCTTAGCTATAATTTATGAAGATCTGTTCAGGCGTTTGAAGACCATCAGTCCATTTCCTAGTTGACGAAGGGATTTCACTAACTTCCATATGTTCAATTGATATGTTGTTCGATTGATAACTGTTACTTCGGTGGCATTTCCATGACATGGTAACCTTGACCTGATGCTACAGCATTAAGTAGTCTGCGGAATACCCAACTCTTTAGCAACTACAGCATATAATTTTTATTAAATAGTTTTTATACGAGTAGAAATAATAATTTTATTTTTAAAGTCTACTAGTTAAACATTTCGCCATTTTATACTAAGTACAAGCTGTGTTGCAAGTTACATTTGGTTACTAAATAACAATTCCATACAGTAATGCCTGCGTAATTAAATTTTCTTAAAACATTTTCAGCTTCATTAGATCCGTTAAGGATTTTCTCTCGAGAAGTATAATCAGAAAGAAAAACTAAAAGATTTTATTAACATAAACCTATTAAACAGAGTGTACAAAAGCCACAGAAACTCACTTTAAGTAAAGGTTGTCTTGGTTTAATAATGAGTAGGTACAAGGTAGATATTTCACTAACCGTTTTATTAGACAATCTATAATCTATTTTACATAATGGAGGATTGACATTCGTTCGGGGTTCACACGGCGAACGTAATGTTGCCACAGATAGCTGACAAAGGTTTTACAAATTCTTGCTTGATTGAATTAAATATAATAAAGAATTCCATTTTTGTATTCATGCCAAGTGTTCTAAAACCTATTTTACTTCCCTATTTACATGTCATTATCAGCGGCCATTTGACATAAAATATGTAAAACTATTAAATTAGTCCCAAAAGTATTTAAAATGTACATCATGCTGTTCCTTTTGATCATGATCATATGTAAACATTACGGCGTTTGACAGTTGCAGTGATAGGAGATTTCACAGTATCGTAGATATTAATTGTTTCATTTGACTTATAAGACCTGAGTCACTTTATGTAAATAAGTTACCATTGCCAATTGCCAACCAAATGGTAAGTAATTTAAATTTTTCAGGGCAGTGAAAGAAATAAAAAACAAAATTAAAAAAAATATATTTATTCATATATTTCATTTAGATACTCATCAAAATCCGAACTCGAAGAACCTACACCATCAATCAATCAATCATGTTTTAATATTTTGTTTGATAGCAAAACAATAAGATTTGGACTAATTTGGTCTCAATACCAAGCCATAAATAAAAAAAAAGTGACACACGAGTCATACATCTCTACGTTTTCGCATTGATAGCTTATCAATATTCGTTTGGTTTTCGTACTCCATTTTTAATTTTATAATTTTACGCATTTCTTAAAACAAAAAATCAATGATGAAGTTAATAAGAGAGCGCCCATTAATTACGTGAGGCAATTTGTGCGATTTTTCGAAAAACTATCCATTGTTAACATCCATTTTGTTGTAGCAAAACGTTGAAAAGTCGAATTTCCAAGATAGCCAAGTTAAACTAAGCTTTCCAAGAAAGCCTTCACGATTCCATTGCACTTTTGCAGATCTTTGTACGACTAATATCCGAGCCGGAAATCCCTTTTAAGGAATTAGTATATCGATAAATAAATTAATATTCTGCGACAAAGGTTATATTTGCTCACTTTCAATTCACCCAAACTTTTGATGACTAAGTTGTTTTGATTGCCAGGTTGAGTGCATCCCACATAAAGATTAGTGTCGTCGTACGAAACAAAATTGTGCGAAACCTCTACTAAACCAAAATAAAATCTTGTTGAGGTTGCAGGTATCAAATTCTGTTACCAATTATAATATTAGAATGATCAAATTAGTCAATTTTTGTTAGGTGTGTCGTAAATAGCTTTATTGTTCGTAAACTATTTTGGAATGCTAATGAGGTACTATATAGTTATTTTTATTATAATTGTCTTAAAAGGAAGATAAGTTAGATTACATTCATAATTATTTTGACTCGCGACCGAGTGAAACGAGAGAGGATAATAGAGTTCTAGGGTGTGTGATTGGTCTCTTTCTGTGAAAGAAAAAGTGCTTTTATAGTTACTTTGAGAATTAAAAAAAGAAAAGTTATAATTAATTACAGTTTTTTTTACGAATTTATCGTCTTTTGGTGCGATTACTTTAAAAATTATTTAGAATTTAAAAATATGCAAATTGTCATTCGATTAAGCTTCTTAGTAGCAGGGCACCACTGCCTTCTACAGTGTTAAATTGGGCATCCTATCAAGGTCTTATCAAGTGAGTTATCAAGGTCGGCAGCGTACTCGCAACCCCTGGCGTTGCTATAGGCGACGATAACCACTTAGGGTACTATCAGGTTTGTCTAATAACTTACTTAAAAAAGGTTTTAAATAAATTTCACGACGAATAGTTATTACTTAGTGCATTAGTGATAAACAGATATATTAATTAATGATGCGTAAATAAATTAAGTTATCTCTTAGTAAGTAAATAAATTAACCTCATTGTGGATTCGTAACAACATGACATACCTGCTTAGTTTGATCTCTTTTTCACATCTTTATAAATAACGACGACGACACTGATTTTCTATAAAAGCAGTGTAAAATGTGGAAGTTTTATAAGAAAAAGGGAGGTAAGCAAGTGTAAATTAGGATATTCAGCGAAAATAGAAGTTTGATTGAGTTTTATACTTAGCTTTCTGTTAGGTCTTAACCGGACAACCCTTTTTGTGATCTACATTACTTCTGTCTTCCTGTTTTTATACAATTAAAGTCATCAGGCTGATATAAATGTTGAGTTACGATTCATAAATAGTGAATCAGCCTCGAGACATCCATTGCTGGACATGGATCTCCCCTAAAATCACCAAAGCCCACGACTGGCCACAGCACTCAACTAGTTTTTGTCTGCGACCTTCATTCACTAGGTGGTAGACTTGTTGATACAACGTGGTAAATGATAAATGCCATAAAGTATTTACGACTAATACCGTTCTAACCATCCGCCGCAGGGGAGAGAGCGTGGCTCGACACTCCCGATTCTTGTTACTCCGAAAAAAAAAACAGAGATTGTTATACAGTTTTTATGCATTTAATTTTAATATTACCGTGATTATTATTATTGTGTGGGTTTTTTTATTTTATACCTATATTGTTTCTATCTCATAACTAATAAACATAATTTATAATAAATATAACAATAATATTTATGTTACTAATTAATTAGGTACTAGAAGTAGTTATATAGGAGTAGTAAGAAAGAACTAACTTGTTTGTATTATGTACATCAATGTGCACCAGAATTTGTGTAACATTAGAAATATCATGTTTCTTAACAAATATCATTTTATAATAGCTCCTACTTAATTGTATTACAATATATTACAAGTAAAGGAATCAAAAATTACGTGGGCAAACAGTGAGCATCGCCCGACGCCAGTCACATCGTAGGCCTCAAGGGGAATGCGGCAGGGAACGGGGAGCACGAGAGGGGGGAAGGGAGTCGCAAAGGATGGAGGTGAGATCATAGTGGCGAGTGGCCTGGGGAGGCGATCGATATGTACATTGAACGTAGGTACATATATACTTATGTATAATACATAAGCGCACCTAACTTCTCGCAACTCGTCTCAGTTCCAGATACTGCGCCAAAAATTTCTACTATTGATCATTCAAATTTTATTTACACTTTGTTAGTTTGAACAATAAAATAACTAAAAAAGTAACTAAGGCCTTTAACTAAATATGTTGTAGAAGCGTTCGGATATAAAATGTCCAATCTCAAAATGTTTCCAATCGTCTAATGTTGGAAAATGTCCAGTCCTACAGAGTTCAGAAATGCACACGGCTGAAGGTTTATAAAGCACTCTTAAAGCACCATTAAACTATAGAGTTAAACGCGTAATTAAAAAATTAAAATAATATGGCACACCTAATACAAGAATAAGTCTTATAGATTTGTCTTGAACTATTAAATATGAGGTATTGATAAGAATAATACATTAACTACATTGAATTATACCAGTAGACAATTCAGTTAGAGGACTTATAAAAGCTCTCGTGGTGATAATCGCACTTTTCCGACATAACCCAGATTTTCGAAAAACATACGAAAAAATGTTTCCTATATAATCAGGCAAAGGTGAAAACGACATATTGGTATTAGTTGAGATGTGTACTTACTAATTAACTTTTAATATCTTGACTAAAATGAGATTGATGTTACAAAAATTTATTATCATGTGTCGGCTAATAATCCTCTTGTTAATATTTTGTAATATATTTTGTCCATACCTCTCTTTTGCCATCAATGCGGCCATCAAACGGGATGCCCAACTCCTCGGTAACTTACAGCAGATATATCTTGTTTGAGCTCATTTAAAATGTCGTGTTTTAGTTTTTTTTTTATTATACGGATTATTATTGTACGGAGCAGTTTGTATTGGAAAGGGGATTGGGTATTGTATGGAGGGTTGGCATCATTTTTTTTTCTAGCGGCGATTGATAAAACCTATTGTCGTTTATAGTCCTTGCAAAAACATGTTATAATGTGCAAAAAAAATTGCTCCAAACTATATCGAACGAGAGATATAAGAGCTTAAACATACGAATTTTACTCCCGGTTGATCTTCAAGAACAATCAATAAAATGAAAAAAAAAAATCATTTTTTTGTATTTTTTATTTAAAAGTTAATGAGAAAAGTTAATTTTACAAGACAGTGTAAGAAGTGATTCATCATTTTCTTCGTCATAAACGGTGGGTTTCCATGATTGATACCCACCACTCCAAGAAGAGGTGGCTCTGAGCAAATGCAGGTAAACAAATTACGCATTGTGATTGGCTGAACCATTCGACAATTTGGGACTTTTGTGAACGTGAATCTATTTCACGTTAAATGAATACGGTAGGAATTAGTTTCGATGAAGCAAATATGGCAAATTATGTATTTTTTTACATCGAAGTAGTGTACATAGACGATTTTTAAATTTAAGTAATATATAAAGCCAAATATCTCAGCTTCGATGTTATTTGGCTATATAGTTCCATAATAATGCTTCTTTCGAACTACTTTTTCAAATTATGCTACTTTTATGAGTGGCCGCAAAAGTTGAAAATGATGCCAACTTTACCCAAACCCCTTTATTTATTATATTGCCTCTCTTCTTTGTAATCAGTGAGTCCTCTTCTTAAAACCGTCCTAAGATCCAGTTTCAAAAATGATTTTTTTTGTAGGTGCTGGCGTCAAGATGGAGCACTTCCAAGCGGCGTTGGATCCTCGCAAGCAAGAGCTGCTGGAAGCGCGCTTCATAGGTGCCAAGGTTAGTAAAATAAAGAAATGCATAAATAATTTTAATTTATCTCATAAAATGCTACATCAACTACACTCGCGTGCAACTGAATCAACAACCCCACAGCGCGCACAAAAATCAGTTTTCCTCAAAAATGGTTCAGCTGCCGCAAACCCAGATTTTTTTATATATTGCCTAATATTTTGGCTTTGCAATGAAGCATCGATCGTGAAAATGGGTTCGGAACTTTTTTTATAATAAAATACTAATGAAAATGCATGAAAAAATGATGTTTAGGAATGTTTAGGAAAGGATGCTTAACATTATCCGAATTGTTAACGATCCAATGCTTACACAAAAACGGTTAGAACCCCCAAGTTTCAGAAGGAATGTAGCCTGTGTTCTTTGTGCGTTCTAACGGCTGTACAATGGTGAGTGCTCTGATGAGTTGTTCCAACTAATGCCTACCCTAAATTTTTGCCACCGTACTGCGCCCCATAGATGTGGAGTTCATCCGCATTACTTGGACAAGGTGCCACTACGCACGGTCCGGATGAGTAGAAATTTTATCCGCGCGAACTTTGGAACAGTCTCCTGAGGTGTTTCCACCTAGCTACAATATGGGCTACTTCAAGCGAGCTGTAAAATAAACTCCTACATGGTAGGCACCGCACTAACACATCCCTTGGTGTTGCTTGTGTCATTAGGCGGCGGTAACCACCTACCATCAAGTGAGCCGCCAGCCTGTCTGCCACCTTTATATTATAAAAAAAAAAAAAAAAAAAATTAAAAATTAAACATAGCAAAGGAATTTTATTATATCAATATGGGGTGTTGCCTCCCCTAGTCCTGATAACAGTTTGCATGCGGTTCTTCATCGACCTAATCAGTCTTCTTCATCGACCTAATCAGTCTTCTTCATCAACCTAATCAGTCTTCTTCATCGACCTAATCAGATACCATGTCTTGGGGAATTTCGTACCATTCCTCTAACATCGCCGTCTTGAGCTCGTCGATGTTCGAAGGTGTTGGATTTCTGGCTTGCACCCTCCGCTTAAGTTCGTCCCACAAATGCTCGATTGTATTTAAGTATGGACAGAGGGCAGGCCACTCCATAGTCTGCAGACCAACTTCTTCTAAGAATTGCCGAGTGTTACGTGCTGTGTGGCACCGGGCATTATCGTGCATTAACACGAGGTTTTCCCCGATGAATCCGGTGTAGGGTATCACATGATCCAGGAGAATATCTTCGATGTAGCGATCAGCATTCAGGCCGCCTCTCCGACCTCCCCCAGGCACCTAAACCAGTTCGGTTCTATGGAAATGCTAGCCCACGTCATGCAGGATCCGCCGCCATATGACACTTTTTCGGTGAAACAGCACTGTGAAAACCGCTCGCCCGATCGCCTGTACGCCTGTCCTCTCTTGTCATTGCAATGCAGACACATTGGGACCCATCAGTGAACAAAACTGACTGCCATTGTTCGATGCTCCAATTGAGGTGCTCCAGAGAAAATTGAAGAAAAATTATCTAACTGATTTAGAAAAATGCATCAAAATCCATTGCGTGGCTTAGGAGGAGTTAGCAGATATAATATACAACAAACAGACGCGGGTAGTGACTTCAATTCATACTGTACATGGAAGGAAGAAGAAAGCTGTACTAATAGTTGAGCAAGCACTAATTATTCATAAAAATAATCAAGAAAATTTTATTTTTCTACATATATATAATCAAATATCATGACCTATAGTAATGGAAATTGCTCCAAAGTCTCGCTTTACAGTTAATTTTTTTACAGTTGAATAGGATTGGCAGTGAACATAAGTACTTAGTAAAAATTATAAAGGGGTTGGAAAAGGCGCGCGTGATTAATTTAGTAAAAATACCAATAAAAATTCTAATAGGCGAGTTCAATATATTTTTCAGTATTTCGTGGTTGCCTCAGTATCACCGTTATTTTAATTTAATATATTTTTATTTGATTTGGGTGATGTCAATGAATAAAATAATAGGCTACAAGCGTGCTGATTAAAAACAAAATACCTAATGCAACTAACAAAAAATGTTTTTTCAATAAATAACTCAATATATTGACGTGTTTCCTTTGAAATTGTAAAAATTTAGGAGAAAAAAGGAGAAAGAAAAAATAGTAGTTAAGTATTCAAATAAGTTTCTTACATTTGTAGATATTTTCGAAGAAAAAGAACTCTCAAATGGTACGAAGATGTTTTAAAATTCTTTCAACAAGTGGTAGTCATATGTACTATTCCTTCTCTGTACTTATTAGTTTCTCATTATTTTTGGTATCATATTCCTGTTTACTTGACTGTAAAATGAGCTTATTTTTCTGAGTCACCTCTGACCACCTCTGACTGTAGAATTTAAGTGTTTAGTAATAGTTTATGGTTAACAAAAAATTAATTATTTATAATAATATTTTTATTTTATTACTGAATCGTTTAAAAATTAATTATTAAAATATTACAACGCAAAAGTGAAATGTATAATTTGTTAAATTTTTATAACTTGCATAGGTTTCTATTTCATAACCATAACACATAAAATAAATTGTAGTTAGTTTTCATTTTGCTGACTGTACCGATTTTACGTTCCTCGGGCCAGTGGGGAATAAGAAATAAGAGTCGGGTGAATGGGGAAATTTTTGTAGGTTTTATTAAAATTAATGAATTCACCCGGGCCGATGGGGCCTAAATCGTCCAGTGTAGCATTAAGGCCAAAAATTTCCATTAACGTATACATAAAGGTATACTAGTTACATATTGTACAATGTACACCACTCGAATCATTTTTATTAATAAGTAAAAGAAAACCTTTCTCGTAGCTTTGTTTGTCGCCGATGAACTCCTAAACTACTGAACCGATTTTGATAAAACTTCGTAACTATGTGTAATTTGGTCCAACTTAAAAGATAGGATAGTTTTTATTTTGAACCCGGTCGAAGCTGGGAGCGTGTAGCTAGTAGTTTTATAATTTACATATTCGATCACTAACGATAAATAATATTCTTCACCGTATAAATAAAAGAAGTTGCTTTACAAAGACCTCTAAATTTTTCTATAACAAAGATAAAAATTTGTGTTCTTTTGTGATCAAGTTTAGATGAGATTGTCGCTAGAATGTATTTATGTTAAAAGTGTGAGTGTACTCATGTAACCTTGTAACTTCAAAGACTATTGTAACTTGTTATCATTCGAATTTGTCTATGTGTTATAAGGTTTAAAATTGGTTAAAATTTAGCATGGATCGCTAGTTTGTTGTTATGATGACATCATTATCATCAGTCTCAGTCCATACACGTATACCTCCATTTTGAATATTGTTCACAGTTAAAATATGGCCAGTACGTAGAACCGTGGTGTGTTCAATTTATCATTAAATAACTATTCGTTCAATCGGTTGTCAGTGAACAATAAAATTGATAATTCTTGATTGAAAATTGATAAGTGAATCTGATCTGCTACAGATAAGATTCGGTTAGAAACAAGGAGACATTACGGTTGAAGTAGCATTTAATGATTGTATTTTTTCCGGTAGTTATCAAAAATAATTTGTTTCACTTTAATTATTACCATTAATGCCACTTTCAATTTTCCGAATCGTGATATCTTAGCTATATTACTTATGTAGAGAATTGAAGGATGTATAATTTGTATCAGACGATTTTTACTATAATACTTAACGTTTACTGCAGTAAAATATAAAAAAAGTTATTTTATTTTTGACCTTGAAGAAATTTCTTACCAGTCATAGGGGATGAGTTATACAGGTCTGTATGAGATTTACAAATACTCGGCTTGTAAGAGTAGACTTAACCACTTTTCGTCTATATTTTGACTAGACTAGATTATGCATAAACCGATTCTTTTATTTAAAACTATTCAATAAATTTAGCTAAAACACCAAACACCAATAAATTTAACCAAAAGAAAAATCTATTACATCTGAGAAATTAGTTCGGAATACAGACTATTTTTAGGTATTTATTGAATGTAATTTCATATAGGCCAGGATGAAGACATTGTAACCAGTTTTTCTCGATTCGAATATTATGACATGTTTTATATTATGCGTAATATGAATATAGCTCTATCTATATGCATGTATAAGTATTCATTATGTGTCTCGTCTCCGTCCGTGTCGTTCGCTCGCCCGCACACCTCACCGCATCTCCCCCCGTTTGTCTTCTTCCTGACGCGTTACTTACATCGCCACATCAGAGCATCGGCTCTAAGTTGTTTTCGCTTTATACTCTTGTGTCTTGATTTAATCATATTATATCTTACATTCAAGTATATGTTTTCAACGCAAAAGTCAACTGAGCTATTGAGCAAATGTAAAAAAGCGATAGTTAAATAGGCACCGTTCGATAGCTCTTATGTTTTATTTTATTCGTGCTCAATCGGTTAGGCGTTGTTAAATTGTACTTACGATGTGACTACCATTTCATCATTTGACAACAAGATGGCGGCGGACATAAATAGTCTGCCGGCAAATATACGTGTTTGACTTATCGACCTAGAAACGTTCTAGGTGCTCTCTCTCACGCAGAGTTAAATAAAGCTATAAACTAATTTTTATATAGGATTTTCTACATATTAAATCTCTTTTATTACATAGCATAAATGTTATAATTAAAGGTGTATTTGATGTTTTATTTTTATTCAAACTACAAGTTTGAATAAAAAAAGTAACGCAGGGTTTTCAACTCGGTTGTTGTCAGCATTGAGCACATTGATCGCGTGTTTACAGGTGAACGCAGGGGAGGTACTATTAGAAACCCAGCGGGCCCCCGAATACAGGATGGTGAGTTGACCAATCGAACACACATTTTGTTTGTTTGTAACACTCGAACTGCCATTCTCAGATTATTGAGGAATTATTATTGATCCGCGTTGATCTGTGCCCATGTGATGGACCTTGAATGATAGCATAACAATTACGATATTTATAGCCTATCGCTCGTGACAAGTTTACGACACCGCTCACCTCGATACCGATACTTTCGTTTAACCAATATGGAAGTGTTGTGTGCGGAGTTTACGGTATCGATTTCTGTAGGAATAATGTAAAAATATTAGGCGCGGCTTTTCACTTGTGAGTTGCCATATTAGATTAATTCGACGGTGTTTATTTTTAGGATGCCTACACAGAGCTACGGTAAAGTTAGGTCGCGCCGTTTTACGTTTTACTTTAATAGTTTTTTTTTATTTGTGCATGTAACTACTTATAGAGCGCTAATAACAAATCATAATAAGTATAGCTTTGTTTTAATATATATTTGCAAATTGTTACATTTTTATGTAAAGATCGACAGACAGCTATTGGGTGGTCACTTTCGATAAAATGTAAGTGCATTGTAAACGTTGACAATATAGAATTAAGGGCAAGGCGGGGATGGGAAATGAATCTTTTCTGACACTTACGCACCGAAACAAAACAGCACAAGTGATGTTATTCATTTGCGGTTTATTGTTTATTTATTTATTAGTAGCGATTACTAATGGTTTACTAATGATACATTTAATAATTGTAAATAGGTATAACAAACATAAAATTATTTTACAGCGGATGCGCTCCGCTTGTGTATACCACATTATATGACTTTATTTTTGAATTTATTTAAATGTTGCCTTTTCAAATGGGTGAATTTATTATTAAATGTTATTATTGGTTGGATATTTTTTCTATTTTATATTCATGTCCAACGTTATGTTGTAGATTGGTCAGAGTGTATTTTAACGCGCAATTGCAATGTGTTCCTTTTGAGTGATAAAATTTAGTACATATTATATGTATAATAAAGTTTGATAAAGCGAACAGGAAAGTATGCCGGCCTCGGAGTTCTGTATCTATCGTGTAGGCAAGCAGCCCGGGGCCGCGAGGTCACTGACACGGTACGCCCCGCGGCGGGCCCTCAACCTATCACTATTTACACCATTGAGTTACACGAAATAATGTTACACTTTTACTGTCGAATGCTCCTCATATGCAGTTTCAGCTAAATATCACAAATTGTTCGTATATTGTCTTGAAAAATAAAACACAAGTTTGATAAAATAAATAAGAAACACATTATTTGTGCATGAATATTCCTGCATAATTTTCACTTTGAAGGGGTTTCTCTGTGCTTTAAGACTAAGTGTAATCGGAATTGTTGAGGTGGTTCAAGTTTTTCGTTCCGCAAAAATTGTTGTTAGGACATATTTGCGGCATATCTAAGGCAATTGTCGACGGCCCGTCTTAGCAGTGGGCTCACTATGTATCGAGGGAAAGAGAAGTAGGCACAGCGCAGTGTTCACTTGTTCGGTCTGTCGGTTTGCACATTCGATGCGAAGGGAAATTATAACATGGCGCATACGGCCTCGCCCCGCCTCTGCTACAATGTGCCGTCAAACCTCATTCCACCGCGCTTAGCCGCCTGGTTCCGCAGTTATTTTTACACAGCCCGACCTTTCGCACCGGTCGTCACCGCACTCCAACATAACTACATAATTCAATTGCGCACGAACGCACACACAGCATTACGATACGGCCGTATTTTACATACACACTACATTAACACATCCAACGTTTTATCCATAGCGGTAAATGCATGATCTCGTCTCGTTTCATAATAATCCGTAACTAATAATACTACATCCATTGAGGAGTAACATACAAGGCGTCCGCTCGCACCGGCCGCCGCGGAGCAATGAACGCGGCGGGGCGGCGCGACGATGGCAGCTCGGCCCGTCAGCTGAGCGTCACGCCGCCGCGACGACATTGCAAGGTCCGCCCGCCCGCTCTGCCTCGCCTGACCCACTGCGCCGGCCGGTTGCCCGTCCGCTCGGACTGAACCTATTATTCATCATAACATAACCCAGCCGTGATTTACTTTAACTGTTTGATCAAATAAACATCATGCATGCATAATTATAAGTTGCAACCGTCAGATGTGCGACGAGAGTTCGTGCGTGTCCCATAGGACGACGTAACTTTGAGTGAGCGCGCTGAACGTAAAACCGACCACCACCCACCCGCCCTGTTAACGCGCGCGAGACGTCACATTGGTAACGTTTGGTGAATGGAGCGCTGCGCATGCCCTCTCGTTTTGCCAACTTTTTATCGTTTAGCGTTTCACTTAGTTATTAGCGTTATAAAACTTTATTTATGTCAGATGCCCATTCGAACTGACACAACACAAATTCGAACTGTTTACCTGCTGCATACAAAACATTAGGCTTATCTATTTAACAAACTTCATCTGTTTAGCGATTAACTAAGCAATATTAGTTAGGTAGTTATACAAGAATATGTAAGTATTTATACCGTAAACAAAATATTCTTAAAAAGAATGTACTTAACTTCATTATGAATATGATATGCTAGCTATTGCGGCGGTTTTGCTTTATTTTGATTTCGAATCGTGCAGAAAGCTCCAATCTCACTCATGGGAACTCATGTCGTCGCTTTTGTTTATTTTCTTGACGAACATTAAATTTTAAAAATGCTATTTTTATACAAACTTAACCACCCACTTTATTTTTAAAATTAAAATTAACGTAAAACGTAAAGTTGTCAGTTTATGTGATTACGTTTGAAACATGTTAAATTGTTGTGTCGATCAGCTTTCAGCATTAATGTAGCAGTGATTTAATATTTTCAGAAACATTTTATTTTCTATACAACCAGAAAATCTTTGATTGATGTGACCATCGCTCTAGAACTAATGAAATATTTTTTTGGAATTGTTTTATCAGAAATTATCTAGCCTCGGTATTTTAGAACTTACATATATCAAAACATACACCGTCTTACTACAAAAGATTAAATAAGCACTGTTTAAACACGTGCTTACTTAGACAATGTATAACTATTTAAACATTGTTTAGTGAGCGTTTAAAATGTCCCTACCACAAAACCTTGTTTAGAGCTTGATTTGTTAATTTAATATTCATATTTTCATAAATTTCATAATTCATAGCGTTTCGTTTTTAAGCATTTCGTCGATATTATCGAATCGTATTCGTAAATTATCATTATTAACATGGATAAAAACTCTTAAATTTTGCGTCATCGTAATATTCGAATGGATTAATTCGCTCGCGATGTATCCTATCTAGAAAATTATCCATGTAATCCATATCCTCCATGTCTATGTAATCAATTAAATTTAAAATATCCATAGTCATTTCAAAAATCAAAAGAAATCTTTAATATTACGCAAAACGATTACAAATTTGACAGAACACGTCCAAGGAAGAGAAGCCGCTAACTAGATAGACACTCGTTAAACAAGCATCTGGCGGTGTTTAAATTTAAATAATGCTCAAGCATTGTCTAACCCTAAACAATGCCTAGACACTCTTTTGTAGTAGTTTTATTTAAACACGTGTTCAAAGCTTGTTTAAAGTGTGTTTAATGTTTTTGTAGTAAGACGGACAAACTTTTATGGACCTTATAATATTAGTACAAAGAACATAGGGAGCACTTATTATTTAAATATGTTTTATAGTAATTTTTAACTAATTTATAATATACTTAAACACTGATATTACAACTATCTCAAATGACGTATGCAATATAGATAACACACACCAGCGAGTAAGTATAGAGGCAACGTCGTTCCTATCGGGCCTGTTTTACCGTTTGTCGCTTAATTAGCAATGCATGTCTACAGTTTCATAATGTGGCCGAACGATAAAATATAGGTAGGTAGGTACAGTGGTATTAGTTTATCAGTGTGGATGAACTGTTTGCATATTTAAACGCAAACTCGTCCGTGTGTGTTTGTCAAACCAAGACAACTGCAACGTTGCCGATCCGTGCGTATCTAAATAGCATATAATCTATACTCTGATGAGATAAAAAAAAAAAACAGTCGCCGTTTCACAATAATTTGCTCAACATCGCGATTCCTAATGCTTGTTATTTAAATAGGTATACAGTTGTTAGACTCGATTTTTATTCGCTATCCGCAGCCGTTTTCATTGCCGTGCCGTTATGAAATGCTAACTCAATTTGGTACAGTTATGTCAAAAATATACTTTCGTTTAGCGTTATTTGTAACAGGCAAAAGTGCACTGTCTATCTGTGAATGAATGTATTAGTGATGACATTGCTTTATTGAAATTATAGCACATGGCATGCTTCACACTTTGCTTAAGGGGGTGCCTTTCAATCACTAACGCCGGAAATATTGATCAACATGGCATCATAGGGTGGGGTGTTTGTATTTCGTAGCACCTAGTCAGCGGCGCTGCATGCTTGCGGCTGAAGTTGCGTCGAATCCTCCCCTCTAATACCTCTCGCCCTGCGTCCCTCTCACTAGAAAATTGGGTTACACATCAAGCGGTTGCCTGCACGATGCGCCGGAAGAGCGGATTTCGGGAGTCCGCGGAACTGCGCTTTCACAATGAATGCGGGACAGAGATGTGTCCCGAGTATCGATTGTCTTTCACATTGAGACGCAATTTCCCGTGGCGTACTTATGCACACGTGACACGCCCTGCTGCGATATTTCTCAAGGATTTCTACATATACACATTCGAATTCATTTGAACTGGTTAGGTTTGGTGCGTCATAAAAAAACTATTTGCTCCTTTTTCAAACAAGTCCTTTGCAGATAGACAATATATAAATCACAATTCTATCGTTGTGTCTGCAACATGTTAATAGGCTTGTGTGTTTATACATCAGCTTACCTATATCTGTTTACCTATGTTGCCAACTCGCTAACTTTCCATTCGGTCTGATGTTAACTAGGTACGCTAAAAATAGGCGCGACAATCCAACAATGAGCATTGCCCTGGCGATTCATTGGTTGATTTGTATCTACCAAGTAGAAACGTTGATTTAATTCCTTGTTAGAAATATACGAGTAAGTACTTACCGTTGAGCCTTACGAACTTGCACCAGGTATACATTAAAGTTTTAAATGTCTTAAAATAGTGCTTTTAGTTTTAAAAAGTTCGCAATACGAAGGCAGAAAATCTTTGCTGGGAGTTCCAAATCCGAGACTTGTGATTAACCCCGTTAAGGTCTATAAGTTCTTTCGAAAGGTGGTTGGAATCACTATGGATTGGTTCTCGAAAAGTATCCAACCGATACACAGATTTTTTACAATGCTTTTTCCACATTACATTAAGCAATCATACCACAAATTATCAGAGCGTTTCGCAACATAGGATTGTAATAATAATAGCTATATAAAACGTATTTCCTTTAATGAGATTTTTAGTTTCAAGGTTCTTTTAAGTATTTGTGTCATCAATAAAAAATATCACATGTAATGTAATTAATATCCATTCCAAAAATTCCTACTTAATTACACGCTTATTTAAATATTACAGTTAATTTATTAACTGTATTAATCGTATTAATTTATTAAGTGTAAGGGGCTGTAAGATTTCAAGGTTCCATATCATTTTCAACTTTCGCTTGTACTGGTTCTGTTAATATTTGAGTGAAGTTGAGTGCAAGAGGAATTTTACTCTCAAGACTTTTTTTAATAGGATAAAATTGTCTTGTTATTTTCCAAGAGTCATTGTTAAAGAGACAAATCAAGCAGTCTCTTCTCTATCGGACGATTCTTCTATCAGACGATTATTTAAATCTATTAAATTATAACCGAAACCTAGGAAAGATGAATTACGTTTCTATTGGGCTCTTTTCTCGACTAATATGTAGAAATTAGGTCCAGTCAGTTGATCTAATCGCAACTGAATATTTTTAACAATGGTCGATATTTAGATATTTTTTTAAATCTCTTCATTCTTCACCTACTTAAGTTCATGCAAATAAAACTTACTTTTATTTATCGGATGGAAAACACCACACTGTTGTTTGTGTAAAATCGTTTCTAGGAATTATTCTTTTCGGTAACTTTTCATTGATTTCTAAAACATTATACCTATAACTAGATAGTTAAAAATTAATTTTATATTTTCCACTTGGAGAACTATAAATAATATTAATATTTCCGCCCTTTTTGTTGTATGTTTACAAACAATGGGATTGCTATAATAAATAAACTTTTATAATCTTTAAGTGTTTACTTTGTTTTATACATAATATGTACCTACTTAATCACCTACTTGATGCATAGGTACGTAAATAGTAATATTATAACCTTCTACTTACAAACAATCATGAGCAGTTTGTGAGTTACATAAGTAGGTATATATACAACATATGTACCTACATTCTTTGTATAGATATTGTGTGAATACATCTGCGTCTGTGTAGTAGTTAGGTTAGGTAGTAGGTATATCGACATGTAGTGTAGACGTCTGTATTATATTATATGGCGGCACAGACGCCTACGTAACACGTCCAGTAAGCAGTTTGTTGTGGGGCACGAGCGCCGATATCACGTACTCATTCGGTAGAACACCGCCCGCCACCCGCTCTGCGACTAACTACCTCACCTACCTACCTATCTCCTCATGCGAGCGGTCTGAATAAGTCAAGTCTTCCTACCACAAAATTATCAGTGAGTCCTTGATAAACTTTGTTTACAATATATATTTAAATATTATTACCCAATCAAGTTATAAAACAAAGATATTGAATCGTTAATATTACCTATACTTATGAGAGTACACACTACCTATACTTGTGCAAAAATTATACTTAGGTAGGTCCGTGTGCATTTATAACTAAGTATTTAGTTACAATTGGTCAACAAGTACGATCGCGATCACGGGCTGTTGACCTGCCGCTAACTCCGAGAAAGGAATGTTTTACGCGTCATGTAGCTTGCGAAATCGGTTTGCAATACCCCATATCTTATTTATTTTATCAAACGGCGTAAAGCAATATCATTTTTACTGGAATAACAATGGTTTCGGCCTTGTATCCTTGTAAAATGGCGCCTGGCCCGTCGTTATTATTATTACATTCGGAGCAAACTTCGTGACGGTCCTCACCCCTCCCCGCCTCGCCCCGCGGATGCGTATCCGTTCCGTTGGATTGTCGCGACTGGCATTACGACAACTTGTCAAACTAGTTAGGTTATAGTAAATCTAATTAAATGAAATGAAAAATAATATAGACAAAATGATTTGTGTGTAATTAGTGAGAGTTAAGTGTCGCGTTCGAATGTTGATATCGTGCGAGATTTCGCATTTGCAGTGGGCGAGTCATATGTAAAGACGCCATCTTTCTTTACAGATGTCAGCTGGGTCACAAATTCAGATGGCACCACAAACCACTGTCAACACGGGTCAGCCTCTGCACAGTCAGGACTCCAATATAAGCACAGGTAAATTGTGATTTTGGAACAAACGTGAAGTGGCTATTGTGTTTTTGTGTTTAAATGAGTGCAATGAGTGTTTACTACTACGCGCCGGCCCAATCTGAACAGTGCACGATTGTTTGCGTTTTAACTGGGAGTTAGTAGAGGCGAACTTTAATGGAAAATTGCGATATAAGGAAGGAGTGTGACGTCACATGGACGTATATGATGCCGGATAAAGTCGTGAAAGTGTCGTTATATTACCCGAGATCGGAAACTGTAGCGTGCCACAACAATGCATGACTATAAAAGTGGAGCTGTCATTAACCACATCGGCCTACTGAGCTCCTTGTCAAAAAGTGAGTTTACTAGCCTATATTTTAACTTGCACACCAATTAGCAGGTTTATATAGTTTTTGTTAATTTTCTTAAATTTTGTATAGAAATCATTTATTCATTGCAACTAGATAGGAACATGTTTTATGGAAATTGTTGTCAGGCAAATACAATAATCATATGGCGCAGTTAATTACTAGTGGCACTTGGTTTGAGAAACGGAAACAACACAACACACTTAGGGTGATACTAAGCACATCTTGAACTGATGCCAAATTTTGATAGTTTGTTTCCATGGTTAGTCCTAATATGCATTGCGTCCAGAACCCATGATCAACCATTTGATATATGAAAGGGTTTAGCAAGTGCAAAAATTAATATACTTACTTATTTTAATACCCACAAACTCACTTGAAACCTTTTAAGCTCATTTTCTTTTATGTTAAGCTCGAAAGACAGGCTAATGATCCACTTGGTGGGTGGCTACCATCGTCTATAACACAAGCAACACCATAGGTGCTGCAAGTGCATAGCCAACCACAGTAGCATTACGGATAGGGATTAGGAATCTATAGGAAAAAGGTGCTCTAGCATCACTTCCTCACCGAAACACAACAGCACACATGCTATTATTTTATTCTGTATGGAGTGTTATTTTGTACGGGGGTGGATTGGGTTCCAAATCCAGACTAGAGTGAGCTTTGGAAAGTTCTGACTTTTAGTCAGAAAAGTCTGGAATCAAAAATCCAGCACCCCTGAGATTTAAGGCAAGCACCCAACCACATATCCAATGAGATCATCAAAAGAGTAATTAACCACTTTTTTTGGCAGTCACTTTAAAAATGTTCCATGTTTTTCTTTTATTTTAAGTACCTAATAAGATATTTTAAGCATGCCTTATTATAAAGGAATTCAGAATGGATATTGGATGGATAAATATATATGTTTATAAAATTTTGTAAATTTAACAGGCATATTAAGAATGTCTAAGAATGTCTGTTGTTATGAGAAACTTGTTGTCATTTCAGGGTCATCACATAGTGATAAAGAAGTTGACGCAATAACTCCTGAGAAGTCTGTTGCTATGAGAGGCTCAACTGTGGGTCCGGGTACTGCTCTAGTGCCACCAAGTGGTGCCACACCCACAATAACCATGCCAGAGAGGAAAAGAAAACGAAAAGGTACTATACAGTTTTTTTATAAAAAAGTTTTGGTTATTGAAAATCTCAGTTTTATTTTATAGAAAAGGTTTTATGTATTATAAAATATAATAGTCCTCAAACAACTGACACCCCTGTATTCTTGAGATGTACACTTTTTTATGGTGGTTTAAGTTAAAATGGACACTACTTGTCAGATTATTAATAAAGTTCTTGAACTCACGCAAAAGTTTGTTTTTGTGGACTATGTTTTTTTGAAACATTCATATCAATAAAAATTATAGAATTTATGTTTCAAATAGGCTACTATTGTGGGATACAAGGTGGGATTTTTTTTGCAATGAAATCTAGTAAATAACAAAATGTAATAATATGCCAAAAGTGATTTGCAAAGTCTAGAAACTTTAATAGAAATAACTGTGATTAATGAAAGACAACAACTGTCGAATGGACACTGTTAATGTGGGTTTTAGATACATCTAAATCTATTATATAGGTGGGTTATAAAAAATCAATATAAATGGGCAACACCAAACTATTATAGTACACTTAGTAGGACACAATATAATTTTTATAAAAGTAACGTTAAAATGAATAACTAATTGACATTTTCAGGTGATGAAGGGGTTGGAGGTGGAGGAGGCGGTGGTGGCAAACAAAGACATAATTCATCAGAGAAGAACATTCGGGAGTACCTCTCAAAACACCCCTCCTCTAGCCCTGTGAGGCATACAGGTGCCAAATCGCCTTCCCCTCAGGGGGCTAGTAGTTATCCTATGGTAAGATTTTTTTAAATCCACACTATTAGTTTTGTCATTAATCCCTAATATACTGAATGTCAGGGGAGGTGCTCACTGCCTTGAATGCTATAGTTTTTTTTTAACAAACAAGTACTGAAAGTTTATTGGTCCACATAAACAACATAAAATAAGTTATCATAAAAACAAGTTATTATAATGTAACATTACAGTTAGTACAACTAATTTGAATACACAAAATTTAAAATTTATTTACATATTTACTATTTGAAACAAGAACAAAGGTGTTGTCCCATGCCCCTAACAATTACCCATCTCTGTCAGTATCAGAAATATGTGAGTCATATTCAGTACTTGTTTGTTAAAAAAAATAAACTATAGTCTGTTTATCTGTAAAATGTGCCCTACATTTACATGTCTTCATATCTAGATCTTTCTCCATAATTTTCCTATATGATTTTGTTTGCACATAGGCTGTAGTTCCTTTTTCGGGATATTGTCGCAATTAATTTCGATCTTTATGTGTAATTTTGTGCTATTCCAGTATCACGTACATAGACTGATGTTACCACATATACCATACAGCTTTTTCATATGGAACTCTGTTGCATATAAAATAAAAAGCGCTTATTTAATGGACAATATCTGGTAATAGTTCATGAAGTTATTGACAGCTTACTTTCGTTTAAAATGAGGCATTGCCACTTTCACCGTTTACAATCCTTTTGCCTTCCCACAATTATTGATGTTGAATTATTGTTCTTTAATGTTTAATACACTTACTTACCCATTGATGGTGAGCAATTAGCATTATTGTCTCTAGCTGTTCAGTTGGCTCCTCGTTTCGAATTATAGATGTTGTGATTCAATGTGCCCTTTCATCCACTCCATAGTCACATTGTCTGCTTCTGTTCTCTAATGCCAGCTTACACTCTAATATCAGACTGAAAGATGTCTATAGCTTTTAGGACTGACATGCTATTGACATGATAATGTAGGTAATATAATATATTTTATTATTTTAAATTTTCAAACAGTTTGACACTAAAACTTTCCAAATGTTTCTAACAGTAATCTAAAATTCAATTTTATATTAATTGTAAGGTAAGTGTTTGATAAAATATTGTCACAAATATTAATAATGTAAATTGTTATTATTCCCCAGTACCCACCATCACCTTCGTCGTTACTGCCTACGGCTGACTTTTTACGTTCCGCCACGCAGTCACGGTCCCACACCTCTGTAAAACAGGTAATAAACAGTTTGTTGTAATACATAAAAATTAAATTCCAAATTTAATTAATACTCAAATAACAAATACATTGTGCATTATTTTAATCAGTAATGGTGAATGTCTCTTGTTAGTTTTTTTAATACTGCCTTTTGAAATTTTGTTGGTGAATAAAATTTTAAGTAATTTTAAGTAATATTATTTTGAAAAAGCTTTATTACATCTAACTATTTTCTTATATTTATATAGAGGATATAAATATAAGAAATTAGATTCAGTAAAACTATAGAATCATTCGGTTGTTTTACATTTTCAATGGAGTTTCATGCAATTTTATTTCATAATTCACCATTTTAATGTGTTTTCTTTTGTTATAAAAGAATTTTATAAATAAAACTGCATGTACAACTGACTCTTGATCTACATTCTTATCTGTTTTTACTTTAGATCCAAACAGAACTGACATACCAGAGGGTACAAGAGTTAGAAACTCAAGCATCTTCTGACTTAGAAATTAAAAATAATAGAATAGAAGAATTACAAAGGTCTAATGAAGAACTTAAACATCAGGTGCAAGCACAGACTAAGGTAACTTTATGAATTTATTTATTAAATAATTTTAGTGTGTACTTTCGTATTCATATTTTTCTCTTGTGAATTATTCCTCATTTACAATAAACAATTGATAACTAATTTGATAAGATAAGTTTATTAGCCTATGTTACTCGCTGATAATGTAGCTTTCTATAGGTGACTTTTTTATACTGGCATCTCCTATCAACCGCCGAAACACAAGAGAGCAGAAGTGCTGTAATTTCACTGTGGTCTTATGTAAGGAAATGGTAACTGCTCACGATTGGTCTGCCCAATTTACTTATGTCTGTTGGAATGTGGTCTTCTTTATTATTTTATTTATTCATGTTAAGGTTGACAGACATACTGACGCTCCATTTGATGCTAGTTGGCTACCGTCGCATATAACACAAGCAACGTCATAGGTGCTGCAAGTGCCTGCCGACTATAGTAAGATTAATGATAATTGATTGGGAGAGGATGGGCTCTGGTATCCCTTACTCACTCATCAAAACACAACTGCATCTGTGTACTGAGGGTGGTTACTTGTTACTGCCACCTACTTGTGCCCGGTCACTACAAAATCTTATGTTATCTTTAAATTTTTATGAGGAATATTAAATAATATTTACAGGCAATAGATCAACATAAGTCGCACATTAATAAATGTATAGAAGTGGTAAAGAAATTGTTAAATGAGAAGAGTACTATTGAGAAAAAGGAGGCGCGGCAACGGTGTATGCAGAACCGTCTACGGCTAGGACAATTCGTCACGCAGCGGGTCGGTGCCACCTTTCAAGAGAACTGGACTGATGGATACGCTTTTCAAGAGCTTACAAGGTACCTAAATTGATTCTCAATAATATTTTCGTTGTTCACTTTTTATTTCTTTTATGCAGTGTATTTCAAAGCATATATCGCAGGTACATCAGCAAATTTTAATACTGCACTTCTCACTCGGAAGAAATTTCTGTGTGAAAAGATATAGTATAGTAGGCTAATATAGTCCACTGCTTAAAAGAAGATTGCTAGTTTATTAATGTAATCAAATTTTTATGAAATATTCAGATTTCACAAAACATTGCATTAATTATAAACGTGTGAATATTTTATTCAATTTGATGTAATTCATTTTCAAACAAATATGAATAGGCGAAATGTAAGTTGTATTCATAAATGATTGATATTTCCCTTTTTCAAATTAATTCGATCTTTATAATTGTTTATACATTGGACACAATGAAATATTGAAAAACTATATGAAACAATTTTATTATCAAAATAACATTTAATTCTTGATTGTGTATTTAAAAAACCATTTAAGATTTTATTTATAATTAAGGAAGTACTACATCGCATGGGGTACTCTTGTAATGGATGTGTGTTGAAATAAAAAAAATAATATAATGTTGGTTGTGGTTGTCAGACGGCAGGAGGAGATAACGAGCGAGAAGGAGGAGATCGACCGGCAGAAGAAGTTGCTGCTGAAGAAGCGGCCGTCTAACAGCGAGGGCGGCGGCGGCAGAGGCAAGCGCACGTCGAGCGTGTCCGCGCCCAGCGCCCCTCAGCCCCCGCCGCTACACAACGGCACCGACGCCCCCACCTTCCTCAAGCCCGACCCCCTGCCCACCATGACCTGGAACGAGTACTACGAGTCGGACGAGATCCTCAAGGTACGCAATCACCACCTTTATAAGTTACGCCGATGTACAGTCGGGGTACGAAAATCTTCATCAGTTTATCAGTTTATTAAATTATTCCTTTATCACTCTTAGTACCTAAAGCACTAAAAGCAGACAACTGACAGACGTTTGCCTATTTAAATAATTGCTCTGGTACAAGCATATGTCGACTTTAAGGTGACGGACCTTTTCTTACCCCGATTGTACCATGCTCAGAACACAATATTTTTATGACGCGAATATATAATATAATTATGTCGGCGCGTGTCAGGGCTGGAATGGCTGAGCGACAGCATTGCCGACATCAGATTTTTCTGGTGAAGGGTTCATGGCGTAGATCCCAGGCAAATCAAATTCGAGAGTTCAAACAGTTAACAAGTGTATTCCAAAGGCGAATCAATTACACACGCTTATTTCGGATACGAGTAAACCAACGGAGACATCCGACCCGCGCGACAGTTCAGCAAGGACTCTTCCGGTCGCTGGCACTCCCCGACTGAGACTTAGCCCGCCCGCACATTGCGCCACTAGACGCGGCCACTAAACGCGACCACAAGCTGCGGTCGAGTCTTTTCATACATTTTGTATAGTATCGGCGCAAACCGAGCGTTCCAGTGGCCGCGTTCGAGCCACAAGCTGCGGAGTCGCCCGAGCTCGTTACTAGTGGCCGCATCTAGTAGCTCAATGTGCGGCGGGCTTAGTTGCTTCATTCTCCGCCCACACGATTCCCCGTCCACGATCGGTCACTCGTTCGTGACGTCACGGCGTTCACTCATTTCCGTCGCGAAGAGTCAATTGAGTAACTAATTATTATAAAGCTATCAAAATCGACGACATATATATATATATCACGTCACATGTATATACGCGCGATACGTGTCCACCGCTATTGGTTGTTGCGTACGCGCCATGTTCGGAGACCGTTGCGTCTCCGTTGCTCTTATATTTAAAATGTTAACATAAAGGTCTGTTTTTCATTTGTATTTACATTCGGTTTGTATTTACACAAACAAATTTTAGCGATGCGACAAATAAACGTGGTGACAAATAACAATTATACTCAAACTATCGAAATTCCTTGTATGTTTGAAAAGCTAAAACACACAAGTACATCAAAGTTCGTTACCAAAGTATATTTGGTATACTGTTACTTAGATGATATTTCCATGTCATGGTAACCTTGACTTGATGCTGCAGCATCAAATAGTCTGCAACTTCTTCAGCAACTTACAGCTGATATAGCGAGTTTGGGCTCAAAAGAAAGTCGGGGATTAGTTTATAATTTTAATAGTTTGTTTATGACATGAATTAAAATGCTAAAGACGATTTATAAGCAGAATGCATTTGAATACGTCATAACTTTTCTATGTGATGTTTTTATGTTTCTTATAGTTTATATACTTTTGTTTATAGTTGAGGCAAAGTGCATTGAAAAAAGAGGATGCTGACTTGCAATTAGAAATGGAGAAATTAGAACGTGAAAGAAATCTACATATTAGGGAGTTGAAACGGATACACAATGAGGACCAGAGTCGGTTTTCATCTCATCCTGTTCTCTCGGATAGGTGAGCTATCCTTTATTATCTTTTATATCAGGTAAATTTCACGTCTCGGTAGTGATACGGTGGAATGTAATATGTGTTTTATTGCAGGTACCTGCTGCTGATGCTGCTTGGAAAGGGCGGGTTCAGCGAAGTACACAAGGCGTTCGATCTCCGCGAGCAGCGTTACACGGCGTGCAAGGTGCACCAGCTCAACAAGGACTGGAAGGAGGACAAGAAGGCCAACTACATCAAGTGAGTTCGTATACAGCGATCGGACTATATTATTACCACCGCGTGGCGTACACTGCACCAAATTGTTTTTCTATACATGTCGTCGTTAAACCAAAATCTGCTATATGCAAAAAGTATACTTTTGAGATATTGGCACAAAAAGTTTTCTTGAAAATTTTTACATGGTTTTTACATTGTTTCCTAAAAACCATGTAAATAATGTAAAAAAAGTATTTTATTTGAAACTTAGAGTTGAAAACTTATTTGTCTTTTAAATATGAAAATTTAATCGTTTATCTATTATTTTCATAATAGAGTAAATTTTGCACACAGATTCTAACGGCTTGCTGCACATAGCATATTTTACTAAAAAGTCATAGTTCGACAAATACTGCTAAGCGTAAGCACTTAGCAGTTTGTGGCTTGTTTAATCTTAAAAAATTACTTTCTAACAGTAATCAAAAATTCAATTTTATATTAATTGTGAAAAAATGTTTATAGAGATTTACGATGCATATTTTTTGTACTAATAGCAGCGTTTGCAACATAATATGCTTTTTTCAAAACTAATTTATTTTCGAAATTTACCGTTCCATATTTATTTACGGAAAGTCTTAAATTTGTTTCAGACATGCATTACGGGAGTATAATATTCACAAGGCTTTAGATCATCCGAGAATTGTGAAGTTATATGATGTTTTTGAAATTGATGGAAACTCGTTTTGTACTGTTCTTGAATACTGCAATGGACATGATCTCGACTTTTATCTAAAACAGGTAATCATTTTTTTCTCTATATATATTTGAATGTTTAATTTATTTTAAAGAAAACATTTAGTATTCTCACATTACAATATCTATCTTCTATATAAATAAAAATGAATCCGTAAATGTGTTGAACCAATTCGACTACTTTTTATAAAATGCTGAATTTTTATAAATTTATAAGTCACTGAAGTCAAATTGACAGTTTCCCATATAATGTCATTATAAACTCATACTGGACCCACAGTAGAGTTTAAATTTCGTCAGTAGGCAAGTAAGTAGTGTTGTAGTAATAAAGAATGCAATTGTATGGCAGCACAAGATGATCCCGGAGCGCGAGGCGCGCTCGATCGTAATGCAGGTGGTGTCGGCGCTCAAGTACCTGAACGAGATCAAGCCGCCCGTCATCCACTACGACCTCAAGCCCGGCAACATCCTCCTCACCGAGGGCAACGTCTGCGGCGAGATCAAGATCACCGACTTCGGCCTCTCCAAGGTCATGGACGAGGAGAACTACAACCCCGACCACGGCATGGACCTCACCAGTCAGGGCGCCGGCACTTACTGGTCAGTCCTACCTCTAACTTTCTCATTTTTATGGAAACCAACCATGAAGTTTTGGTTGCACTTTGCAAATCCTACTAATATTATAAATACCAAAGTTTGTGATGATTGATTCACATAGGATACTTTTTATCCTGAGAAAATTTTAGGTTCCCGAGGGATCGTCTAAAAATATAAAAAATTGGCGGCACCGGTGTCACAGCGATAAATCTGTCAGATATTTTCTCAGGTGTTATGTTTTTCTATTTTCACGCGGACGGAGTCGCGGGCACCAGCTAGGAAATAAAGAGTTTTACTACCTAAAATTGGAGTTTTTTTTTTAAAGGTATAGTTATTTACACAATTAGGTGAGACACTCGAACATCACTAAAAGTTTTCAATAACCTATCTATCTATCGCTTTGCCTTACTACAGTAACAACTTCTATCTATCATCACGTTTTTCCATTTCAATAAACTACAGATAAATAGCAAACTCTATCTTCAGTAGTTATCTATCCATCGGAGTGCTTACGGTTTACTGTGGATAGAATTTTGTATGATATATCTGCTTTTTGCATTTCTATAATGTTTTGACATCTAACCTCGGATACGTCAAATTACTGTAGTTAAGGATTTGCCCTATCCGTGGATTTTTAGCGATCATACCTATGGAAAACTGTAGAACAACACAAAAAACTTATTAAAATATGCAAAAATATTGCATTACTAATAAAATTTTGATTTAGTTTTTAATTTCAAAACAATGACGAGCAGTGATGAAAGTGATAGGCTAGGGATATTGAAGATCAGTAATTACTTCAAATAAACTTATAAAATAAAACAGCTTTTTTCATGTTTTCCCCAATTTAATCTTAATTGACCCATGTGACTTGACTACGTGGACAACTAGAAACTGCTGAGTTGAACTGGTCTTTTACGCTGGACCAGGCTTCGTCTTTTATTTTATTATTATTGGCGTTAGTAGCCTTGCTTGTCACAATTTTGTTGGCTTCCACTAGTTGAACTAACGAACTCCTTTGTTAGAGGCACACTCTTTTCCTAAAAATAAACAAAGACAATTATTAAGGTACCAAGATGTAAATAATCAACAAATTCTACATGCAATATACGGGATACAACTTATAACATCACGATACTTACGGTACTCATATCTTCTTATTTTTGTAGTTACTTATATTTAAACTGCTTTAAATATTTAGTAAGTCGAAAGTAAAAAGTTTAAGTTTCTAACATCTGCAAAAAGCAATTTTATTTATATTTTATGTTACTAGAATATGTACAAATACAAAATTATTCTTTCGGAGATTTTATTTTGTGTTTGTGAAATTGTGAACCACAGACCAATGTCACAGTCAACTGTCACAGGCCACAGCTGTTAATCAAAAAATTACAGACATTTCGTTCAAGCACTTTCCAATCAAGCACATTTTAATAAATAATGGTACTTTTTTAACAAAATAACATTTATTTAAAATATCGAGTTGTAAATTATGTAGTGCTTAATATATTGGTAACAGTAACAATTTTATTTAAGTCCATTTTAGTGAGTTTTTTTTCTTGCTTCATAGTAAATATGCATGCAAAGGAACGTACGAGAGGGCTAGGATATATCGCCTATCGCCTTTAGCAAAAGATAGATAGCTGTTACTGGAGCTTGTGAAACCCAATTTGAAGATAGATAAAAAGTTACTGGTTATCGCAGATAGCTATCTATCCGTAACTAGAGATACTTTATGGTTAAACCGGCGTTAGGCTACTTAAATCAGCCAAATGTTTAAAAGCGATTTTAACGATTATCTTTTCTTGAAACCAGGTACCTGCCGCCCGAGTGTTTTGTGGTCGGTAAGAACCCGCCAAAGATCAGTAGCAAGGTGGACGTGTGGAGTGTCGGCGTCATCTTCTACCAGTGCCTTTACGGCAAGAAGCCTTTCGGACACAACCAGAGTCAGGCCACGATATTAGAAGAGAACACAATATTGAAGGCGACCGATGTACATTTCGCCAACAAACCCACAGTCAGCAACGAGGCTAAGGTCAGTATGGCCAAGTATATATGTTATTACGATTCGGACACTACAATACATTAATAATAATAATAATAATTTTATTTATTTACAAATCTATAAACATAAGGTATATAATTGAGTTATATGTTATAAACATACAACTCAACCATGTTGAGTACCAGCGTCTAAAATAGGCCGAGCCTGTATCTTAGACGCTAGTAAATTCAATGGTTTCTAATGAGGTGAGTATCGGTGCGTGAGTCGTTTCGGTCATGAGGTCATGGCTTCCTTTGTTAAGGGAGTAAAATGAAAAGTTAGATTTGAATACAGTGCATGACAGAGAGAGTGACAAGAGTGTGGCGTCTGTTGCAGAGCTTCATCCGCGCGTGCTTGGAGTACCGCAAGGAGGAGCGCATCGACGTGTTCGGGCTGGCGCGACACGAGTACCTGCAGCCGCCGATGCCGAAGCCGCGCGGGGCGGGCGCGGGCGCGGGCGGGGCTGCGGGCGGCGCGGGCGCAGCGGGCGCGCAGTCGGCCTTCAGCGCCAACATGTTCGGCGCCGGCTCCTCCTCCTAGCCGCGCCGGCGCCGGCCGCGCGCGCCGCCCGCGCCCCCCGCGCCCCCTGCGCCGGCGCCACTCCCACTCGGACTTTAACACTACTTTTACTTTCACACTACGACACTTGTATTCAACGTTGTAAAATATCATTTACCGATTCAATTGTTTAAGATTATGCTTACTGTTGACTGTATTTATTGAGCGGGTGATAAAAACGGGATTCTCCAAGTGTGACTCGTGGACGTATCCTTTTATCGCTAGAGAGGAATCCTTGGGATTATTCCCTTGCATATTATATAAGTTATCCCTATTAAAAACGTTAAAATATTTATCTTGGTTTTTTATTACTTCATTTCAATCGTAACTGCGGTCGTGTCTACATTCATACTCTGAACTTTTTTATTGACTAAAAATTTCAATAATCGGGTGTAGTGTTTACAACGGAAAAGTGTTACAGGAAAACCGGGATTTACAGAACGCGTGCTATTTGAATTGACCAACGAGCGCGCAGTGTTGCAAAAGTGAAATATTAAAAGTCTGTAAAGTTGCCAGCACAAAAATCGGGAGAACTTATTAGGAATATATAAAAAAAGTTTTAACAGCAATAATTGGTGAGGAATTTGAACAGGAATTTCTCCTTAAGTCCACGTTCTTAACTAGATTTTCATAACTAGCTACGAACATGGTTTTTTTTTCTCATATGATAACCGGTTATGAAAACAAAATCATAGAAACATTGTTATAAATATTATATATTTAAATAGTGGCTTATCAACATCGAACCTACTCGTGATTAATTAAACTTTTAAAATGTTTAAAACAATTAAAATTGTAGAAAAATATGTAATCATTAATAGTGTATAACCAATTTTAGACAATATAAAGAACAAAAAGTACGAACTTTTAAAAGTTTTAAAATAAAATCTTGTAAAAGCATTAAAATAATACGATCCATCAAAAAGACACTAAACACGTTAAACAATTTTACTAGAATAAGATAAGAGTTAAATACTACTGTTGTGCGTGTGGGATAAAGTCGGATTTCAAACAAAATTAAAGGGAGTGCTAAAATAAAAGCAACCCCCAAAAAAGAAATGTTAAGTATTTGCAATTGTTTATTTAACTTTTGACAGATCACGCACGTGAAGTTTATAATAATTTTCTGTACAATTTACTACAGAGAATACCGTACTTCATGGACGGGCACCGCCCACTTAGTGATGTGCGATTCATAATGAATGACCACAGACCATAAAAACCGTTTTAAAATAAAACAACTACAATAGGTACTGTAATACTATTTTTAATTATAAAGAATCTTCTGTTTCTTTTCCGTATGAACTGGAATCATCATCACTCGAGTTCTCAGTAACATTAATTACCAATTCTTGGATAGATAAATTGTCAAATACAACATCCCGATCCCAATCGGACATTATCCCCTTTTTGTTTTTTCCACTACACGCCCAGTTTTCAGACGTTACATTTTCACACGCATTTTTAAGTAAATCTAGCATTTTTTTGCGGTGAAAGGAGGAATTATTATTTTTGACAGCGTATGATTCTAATTGAGCCAAGTTTCATCTGTGAAAACAACATTCGACCAGTCTTCTATTTTTTTCGCTTGTCTTAAAAATTGGCATCGATACAAAGCAATATCATTGCGTTCCATTAATATTTTTCGTTTGTCACATTTATTGTATAGGAATCCAATACCTTTGCCAAAGAAGATTTTTGACCACGGAACAAACCACTATTTCGTAGAGATTGTACTAGTTTTTTAAAGTTGGAATCTCTTTTCTTTGGTAATAGTCGTATATATGACGACGAATAGCATCAGCGTCAACTGTCAGCTGCTGTCACTTTATAGGGCTGACGTTGCCATTGTTTTTGCCACTGTTGGAGCACTAATAGCTAATTCTGCTGCAACAAGGTCTCTAACTTGAGTCACTTGTATAAGAGGTCCACCATTACGGCTTTCCTTTGCAAAGTATTCACGAAGTCGCAATACAAACTCTCTTATTTGTCATTTAAGCACCTTACGTTTTGCTATTTTTACAGTAATGAAGGGAGGTACGATACGCTCAACTCAACCAAACTTAAGAATTCACAAGTAAACCAATACGGAGGAATATAAATACTCAACTCGACGTATGAAAAATGTGGATTAACACTAAGCGAACGGAAAATGCAGTGACTACCACGGGCGTCTCGTTGTGAGTGACAACAAAATAGCGTCGCCGCCGCGTCCAGTGTTGCCGTTTTATAATTGACAAAATTACTAAATTCCCGTCGGAAGTGATAAAAATATTAACTTAACATAAGTGGTTAATTTTAATATATAAGATAAAGTAACTTAAACATTTGCGAATCGATTAAAACTTCTTCATGATTAAAATCGATTGTTAAAAGAAATCGAATCGGTAACGCATCAGGGTATCACTATTTGATTAGTACTCGAGCTGTCAAGTTAAATAAACGATTGGAAAAGGTATAATGCTATGTAAGTTAACAGTGCCATCTGGTGCGATTCGTTGAAACCCCTTAGCTAAGCCATAACAACGACTTCCTACTGTTGCTACATATTAGGATATCCGTTTCCTTTACTTTTTGGCGGATAAATTTTTGTGACTTCAGTATAAATAAGAACTTACACATTATTATTATTATTATTATTATTATTATACTCAATTTAACTCGTCTTCCATTCCAAAAGCCAAAATGAGAGGGAGACGGCCTCAAAAGCCAAAAGAATAAGAATAATAACAGTAATAAGTATAATATAAATAATAATAATAATTATTATTATTATTGACTGTATTCCTATTTTTCATTGATTCATGTCTCTTATTATTTACAAAATTCTTACAATTCGTCAAGCTACATTTTTTGTAAAATCCGATTTCCTCACTATTACCTACTTATTTACTTGATAACAAGAGAACTATTGACCCTACAGAGTTTTGCTTGTGCTCAAATTCAAGCTAAGTAACTGCTCTACAACTTCATCTTTTATCTTCTTTAAGAGTGTGTATGATGCCGTAGAATGCACCTTTCAAAAGTTATAAGCGAAAAATTAAGAAAAGTCGGAAAATTTCGAGCACCGTGCAGTTAGCACAGGTCTTTCGAAACTGCAAACTTGGTTTTACACTACTGGTATCTATCCTAACAACATCTCAAAAAATCAAGACAGTGCAATTTATTGCGACCTAAGATGTCTTCAGTGACTGGCCTATTTGTAATTTAGAGTAAATACTTAAACGGTTAAGTATCTACTGTAAGTAGACAGACATGCAAGAGTAGGTACAGGATAAAAAAATATTCCTTTGAATTTTCATTGTGTATTTTTGTAGCGTCCGTTTGTGCAGCAGATACGTACATAGCTTTGTTATTGTTACCATTACTGTAATGAATGAAACTCGACTGCATTGCACGGTGAAATGTTTGCTGCACTTCCATACACTAGTTTCAAAACGCGTTATTATTGTGCCTGTCGTAAATTGCTTCATTTCATAGCGCACATTGAGAAAATGCAGGTGTTATATTAATTCAGATACAATTCCATTCAGTGAATTTCAGTTCCATTGTAGCTAGGAGGTTAAATTATTATTTTTTCAATTTATTACTTTGAACCTTAGGTCTCTCACCGATCGATCCCTCATTATAGAGGATCGTGGTTACAAAATCCCAGCTTCGACTGCACTATCTGCCTCCATCGGCAGGGGCAGATGGAGGCAGCTATGCTCGCCCAAAGTGTATTAGAAGAGTGGCATCCTTCACCTAATTGATTCATCCTACTCGTTTCGTATTCGTTGGAATCAGGAACCTTAAGTAACTTGAAATATTAGTTCAATCAAACCATTTTTCTTTTCAATTAGAATAATTCAATTGATATTTAAAGAGGGGCTTACACTCCCCTCATTCCCAGATAGGCCTATTGTCAGCCGCTCCGTGATTTCGTTCCCAGCAGCTCCAAGAATAAAACTTAAATTGTTCCCAAAAATTGACCTGTTACAGCTAGATTTTATATGTAATTAGGGAGTTTCTTCTGCAGTTCGCGGGTCCGCAGATGACAGTTTTTTCTAACTTGACGAACGCAGCGGCTTCTGCTTGGAATACAATTAATGAACTCCTCCTCTATTGTATAGCAGTAACTGTGATAAAGACTCGAAGTAGTAGGTATTAAGTCAAAAAGTTTTTTGGAAAACTCATCAGTGCACTCTTGTGTTCATAAAAAGTTCATAAAAATTTAAATAAACGATGATTGCCTATTCGTTAAAACAAATTTTCTGCGATATTAGGTACTCGTTTGGCTTTTTACTTAAGAATTCAAGTCCTTCCGTATACCTTGTGTATTTTCTTTTTTTTTTACTGTGAAAGTCTAAAAAGAATTTTCGAAGATAGGTATAGGTATTCAGTCTCCTGGGACACGCAGGTATCCCGCGATTTTTTTTAGTAAATATTTTTATAATCTACACGTGAAACAAACATATTCAGCCTCTGATTTCGACACTACGATATTGACAATGCTGCCGAGACTCCTCTGGTGTTGCACAACAAAACCATCTACTAGCCGTAACCTTGTCAGTCGAAACAATAAAATTAAAAAAGCACACAGAGAACGTTTTTTATCTTTATGTTTAAAATTTTGAGAACGCGATAGCTCATTTCATTTTATATTCTACCCGCTCCTGGCTTCGCACGGGTGCAATTTTTTACTCAATCCAGCCGATAAATTACCTTACACCCCCATCTGTTATTATCTTATGGAACTCACAGATAATTATAACTGCAATAATAATTTGCAATTAAAAATATTGGAACTATAAATTGAGATATAAACTATCCTATCTTTTAAGTTGGATATAGTTACGAAGTTTTATCAAAATCGGTGTCAAAAATTACGTGTCACGTAATTTTTTATATACTTATACCTAAAGAGATTTTTTCTATTGATGCATCAACCATTTTTGAGTTCTTACGTGCGGTGTGACGCCGACGATTGCTTACCATTTGAGGAAATGGAGATTTACACAATTAGAACTAGTGAATTATCTATAACGTAGAATCTATTGATTATGGTTAGCTATGTTGTTCTGGACTGCATTCCCTGTAAACTAGGTCAATATATGCGTACTTAAGTAGGCCCTTCACGCCATTGGCACAACACATTGATTGTGTTTGAAAAGTAGTAAATTAGTTTTCTCTCCGGAGCTGTTCTTGTCAGGGTATCAACTATCATCGTGGCTACTTACTACAGATACAGCAGGCTCTACATTTGACAATAGTAAGATATTAGTGCCTACTCCATACATACTTGTAGGTGGGTACCGTCGCCTAATACGAGCAACGCCACGTGTGCTGGATGTACACTGCCGAGCTAGAATTAAGGATATGTGATTAGGAAGTGTTAAGGAAATGAGTTTTGGTATCCCTTACTTACTCACCGAAATACAATAGCACACATGCTGTTATTTCACTGTGGTCTTCTGTAAGGGGTGCTACTACCGTCAGACGGGCTCCTAAAGCCACTCTTAAAGCCAATTATTTAAATACTCTTAATTAAAGCTTCTTCGTGACTCAAAATAAAGATCCCATAAATGAATACTTAATATGTTTATGAGAATATCGTGTACATTTATAGGAGCATACCTACATATGAATACAATTTCTACTTCCAATTTTATTGAATACAAGTAATAATACAAATTGCATAAGTATGTATGGAAAATATATTTTTATTACTTCCAACAATCTACATTACATGTTATTCGCGGCGAATACAACTAAATTGATTTGGCTGCTATAATATTCGCCGCGTCTACCGTAATAATGTATTATTGAATTTAGTTTTCACTCAAATTTGAACTTAACTTACATACTTAGTCCATTAAATAACTTGTAGGTACACATGTCACGATATTACCTACTTTACAAATACAATGCAGACGTACCTACACGGCCATGTGTTGGCAGCGTTGGCAGGTAATTTGCTGAAAGCCCACCATCGCCGTCCGCTCCAATTGTCGCAAGTTATTGTTCATATAGGCATGGAAGGTTGGACATGAATTTTCATTCGTGTCTCATTGCCCGGTTAATGAATTTAGACGTGTCAGGATAAATATTAATTATTAATTTAATTGTATGAGCACAATTACTAGCATCCCCGATGACTAGGGTGCGGAGCAGCACCGACACGCTGTTGAAGGTGATTGCTGGGAATGTGAACAGCCCTATAATAAGAACGGAATATACGGAAGACGAAAACATAGATGCGGAAATTCAATACAGGTATGAGCTAGAAGAAACGTACACTATGCTATGTACAAAATTTTCACAAATATTGAACGCTTACAAATCCTCTGAAACAAATACTTAGTACAAACCAATGCATTTGCCGCGTCTTGTTCCCAGCGCGAATCACAGCCAAGACTTAACTTCCAACCTTTTCAAGAAAAAGAAACTTTCGAGAATTTCATTAAAAGGCTTTGTGTATATATTTATTACTTAATAACATTTCGGATTCCAAAACAAACGTTTACACGTTACTCTGTACATTACCCCCGGATATACATGAAAGAATCCACGACCTATGCTCTCCAGACGACCCGATCAATAAGACCTTTGAAGAACTTACAGATATTTTAGACATTTTTATTGATCCAAAACCAAGTATGTGGGCGTCTCAACATATTTTCATATCACGATTACAACATGCAGACGAAACAATTGCTATTTACGTATCGGAACTAAAGAGATTGTCAATGAATTGCGATTTTAAATGCTTAAATTGCAATAAACCCTCTCTCAATCAATTCTTGTCATTACAATTCATTAGAGGTTAAAAGATGGAGATATTCGTACAAAAATTATACAAGAAAGAGAAACAATATCATTTACAGAATTAGTTCATATTGCAACATCTATGGAAATGGGAAAGAACGAAAATTTAAACATATCTTCATCTATCTTAAAATCGTCAGAAGACAACACTGGTATCAACAAAGTGTCGAAATTGCAAAACAGACTCAACACTCTGGCCGAGGAGCAACTTAAAATCACCTACCTCTATTAGAGATCTTAAGGGCAAATGCTAACGCTAACCTCTGACATTGAAGAAAAAAAAGTCAATATGGAATTTGACACCGGAGCGACACTTTCTACAATTTCACCGCATGACTACAAAAGGCTGAACATAAACAAGAAAATATTCGAGACTAACATGAAATTTAAAACGTACACCGGCGTAATTTTCAGACCCATGGGCGTAATCTATGTGAAATGCAATTACAAAAATCAAAAATTTTATGGATAATTATACATAATTAACAAGGATGTCGATCCTATTTGAGGTCGAAGCTGGATGAAAGAATTTAATATAAAACTCGCCGATATGAGAAGTATCCAAACAAGACAAACTATATCACAGGAACTTAAAAAAATATTGGAAAAATACTAAATAACAGTATTCAAAACAAATCTAGGTGAAATTCCGAACGTACGAGGCCACCTGACACTCAAAGAAAATGCCCAACCAATTTTCATCAAACCGCGCAGAATACCATATGCATTACGAACCAAAGTAGACAATGAAATCGACCGACTTGCGAAACAGGAAATTATTTCAAAAATCTAACACTCCGAGTGGGGTACACCTGTCGTACCGATAGTAAAACCAAACGGAAGCATCAGACTGTGCGCTGATTATAAAATCACCTTAAATAAAATGATTAAAGACGTGATATATACCCAATACCGATTATTGAAGACATTTTAGCTGAAATGAGTGGTGGTCAACTTTTCTGCATCTTGGACATAACCCAAGCCTATATGAATATGGTAATGGATGAAGAAAGTGCCTTATTACAAACTATAAGTACACATAAAGGTACCTTTAGAGTAAACCGGCTAATATTTGTAGTTAAAGTAGCTCCAAGCCTTTGGAAAAAAATTATGGATTAACTACTACAGGGCCTTGAAGGAGTAAAACGCTTCTTTGATGACATAATTATTCAAGGCTATTCTGAAGAACAACTACTATACAGGTTAAGACAAGTCCTGGAAAAATTAAAGCAACCTTCGAGTGAACAAAGAAAAATGCCATTTCTTCAAACGAAGCATTAATTACTTAGTACACACCATAGACAAAGACTGATTACATAAGAACCAAGATAAAATCAAAGCAATTTTTTTTTGTTAACGAATTACGAACATTCCTAGGTATGGCAAATTATTACAAGTTTATTCCCAACCTCGCATCCATCACGAGCCCAATGAACGAGCTATTGAAGAAAGGTACAAAATTTAATTGGTCAGCAAATTGCGAAGTACCTAAGTCTAAAAAACATAAAGAAAGAATTATTAAGTGAACGAGTCCTAATACACTTCGATCAGAATAAACCATTAATACTGGCTACAGACGCCTCACCGACCGGGCTTGGTGCTGTTCTCAGCCATAGATTACCAGATGGATTGGAACGACCGTTAGCATTTGCATCAAGATCCTTGACTAACAGTGAAAAGAAATATAGTCAAATTGACAAAGAAGCAACAGCAATTTTCTGGGGATTAAAAAAGTTTTTCCACTATAGTTATGGCCGGAAATTCACTAAATCACAGACCATAAACCCCTTACATCAATTTTTCACCCGCATCGAACGCTACCGACCTTAAGCATGATGAGATTATTTCATTACGCGCATTTCTTTCTGGTTTTGATTACGACATTGAATACAGAAGCTCAATAAAACACTCTAATGCCGATTTTCTATCACGCTTTCTATCACACCATTGAAACGATAAACGATGATAACGTAGATCAACATTACATATGCCAACTATGCCAAATAAACTCACTAAATATGTCTCCAGAAATAATCTCCAAAGAAACAAGTGAAAACCAGGAATTACGAAACAAACTGCGCCTCTGATTCCCGGGAATAACGGCGGAGGCGTGTAAGCTAACCCCTTGCAACCGTTGTTGATAGAATTTTAAGCTAGCCCCTTGCAACCGTTGTTGATAGAATTTTCACTGTCATTAGAAAATACAAATCTATGTACATATTATCTTGAATTTTAATTTAATATATAACAATATATAACCCTGCGTCAATATATAAAAAAAACTAATTAATTCAGATACTGAAAATTCATAGCTACTTAATTTTCATTGAAATTTTTGACTTATGTCCCTTCCCTATCATTTGTGTGTGATTTTATTAGTGCCCCATTTAGTTCTTTGAGGCGAGAGGTGTGCTCGTCGGACGAGATAATTGTAAGGGTTAGGGCTTTGATGTGCAACGACCTTGGGCCGAGTGGCGGGTTGGAGGTGTGCCGTGGACCGTGCACCAACTTGACCTTCGTGTGCAGCTTTACACCGCTTAAAATTTTAATTTAAGACATAAAATATAATTTTAATTAAACTAGCATAATTATTTTTCTAAATTCACTCATTTCTAGATTCATATCTGCATGCACATACGAGTATTTATTGTGCTATACAGATTCACACTATTGTTAATTTATAAAAAATGCTTCAAGTATGTGTTAGTAAAACAAGAATTACTGGCGCCCAACACAATCATGTAATTGGCATGTCAGTTGGAGAAAATGAAGCCTATTTTACATATTATAGAAGTAAATAAAATACACAAATTTTCATGATTTCTTACGAAATTAACATCCTATCGGTGCTTTCAATCTAAACTTTGAATAGCGGCAAATCTGTTCAGTGCGACCTCCAAAATTGACAGATCGCGTGTAACTACCCACCCAGCTATGTGACCTTCATCATTCTCGAAGGGAGCACTTCTATTACCTAATACATTTCTGTACCTTTTTCGTCTTTGGAACTCCTAAACCACTCAACGAATTTGGATGCGGTATAGTAAAACCAAATTATATTAATTTTATTCCTGGGCGAAGCCGGGAGTGGGTTGCTAGTTAAATATAGTTTGGTTTATTCTCAGTATTCCTTTTATTAGTTTTGAATTTAGTAAATTCAATTACTTCCAAATATCCATTAAAGTATTAAAAGCGGAAGTTTAAAAGCCAGATAAATACTTAATCAGTAATTTGTTAAGTAGTGAGTATATTGAAATTACGCAAGTAGATTTTAAAAACTCTGACTTTGGTGAATATCATTACAGAATCTGCTTAGGGTAGCTCAAGGGGGTGTAACTCAGTGGTAGAGTGTCTGCTTCGCATGCTGAAAGTCCTGGGTTCAAATCCCAGCACCTCCAATTGGAAATAACAATTTCTCTTTTTAACTCCTATTTGTAAACGCAGACGCTGCCCGTTGCCAATTCATCATATTACTATGATAAAAATATAATAAAGTTATTTATTACTTTTAATTTAAGTCACTATTATTATTAGATTTTATAAACAAAAAGAAAATAATAATATCAGTTCAGTAGTTCTAATGACTAATGCTGGTTTGAGTGACCTTACTATTATTATTATACATTTAGAAGGCTTATCACGGTATTTCAAATAACATGAATAGGTACAACCCACCTACCTCAACAGTAATCACCAACAAGACCTTTGCGCAAACTTCCCCAAAACCAATGTCAATGTTGTGAGGTCGTTTCCACGTTTGTTTTTTCATTAATTTCGCTTTTAATTTAAATAACAAATACTCAAATTAATATCTACACTTTTGTTTCGGTTTATACACTGATTTTGTTAATATTTTTTTAAGAAAAACATATTCGTAATTATTAGTCAAAATAATAGTTCAATCAATTGAACTCTTTATTTGAACGATCAATTCCATCTTAAAATTTCAAAATCCCTCCCCCCTCCTCGCCCCCATTCAATATTTTAAACATAAATTTAATGTTGCCATAAAATTATTAAAAAACAACGAGAAACTTGATAAGTTAAAAAATAGATGTTTAATTATATGTATAGGTAATTAGGTAGCTAAGTGGATATATATAATTTGCACATTGTTCTAGTGAATTTAAGCTTGAAGCAACCTTCACCTATCGCCGTGAATTATTCCTCGAAGCGACCCTCATCGATCGTGTGCAACGGCCCGGCTTGTTCGACCTCACCGAACCGCCTCAATACATCACACTTCGCAAACATGGATCAGTGCACGCCTAATTTGACATACTTCTTTTTCTTATATTGTGCCCATAAAAATACTTAATTTTTTTATTTTTTATTAATAATATGTTTGCTCTTGGCCAGCATCTAGCCGAGAAGCAAATACAAAGCTGATGGAGCGAGCTAACTCAGAAAATCCCTATTCATTCAAACTTTAAAAAGATTTGGGTTACTTATATGAGCTAGGAAACACAGACGCCGGAAGGGAGTTGCAATCTTTGGCAGTGCGTCTTATGAAAGATTTTGCGTCTATGTGCAGCTTATTCCCTAATAGCGTACTGCCCGCCAAGGCAGAGCCTCCTAGTGGAGTGCGGCAAGTTGGTATTTGGAACAATAGTCCATATAGAACTTAGATTCTCCTATTAGGTATATAACTACGCAAACCAAAAGTATAGCCTGTATGGCCATTTCATATAATTCAATATCATTTGTTTATTTTATTATGTATTTTATTGCTTTTTTTCTTTTTGTTAATGTGATTAGCAAAGCAGAGTGACCAAATGTGACTTTAGCGCTGCAAATTACAACTATTCGTTCTTAAATCTGACCCATTCGAGAAATTGCTAAAGTGCCAGCAAATGCGGATCAATACTTAGTTCATCGACTAAAGACTACTGAGACAAGGTTATGGTCTGAAGGCGTATAGTATATCTATAACTAGATCTTTAGATGTCTCTGTGTTATGTGAGATCCCTGACAAAATTACGAATTTTGTTCCTACACAGAAGTGGCGGATTTACGAGCGGACTGATTAGATTAGAGTCTAGGTTGGCAGATTTTCAGCACGGCAAATTTGGCCTCAAAATATTTTTTGTCTTAAATCACCCCGTCTTATTGCTATTAGTAGTAGATAAACTTATTTAATATAAAGTTAAGAATTTTTAAACTGCACATAATACATATAAATTGGAATAATTCAAATGTCCATGGAATGGCTTCCCAGGCTTCTAAGCCAATCGGATTAAGTATAAACGGTTTTATTTTTGTTTTATACTTTTAACAATATTCACCCATTGGCAAGTCTATAAGGTACTTCGCATTTGGTCGAGTCCGACTTGAGGTAATATAAACTGAATTGAAATACGGTTCCATTTTTTCAAAAGTCCTGTTTAGACTTTTAAATTCCATCCTGTTGGAGAATAGTAGGTAAGCGATGTTTATCCATGGGACGCATAAATAAGGTCACATAAATATACAATTTTGACTCAAACTAATGTACCTACTGGTACGATGGCTTATATTATTACTTTAATCCGCACAGTCGCTCTCAGTGGAAATGAAAAAATATTTCTTTGATATTTATTTTTAAAATTGAAAAAATTTAGAATTAAATCATATACCCAGAATATACGCAGAACATGGAAACTAAATAGGTTCTTAATGTAAAAAAAATATTGTTACAAAAATAAGAAAAAAACTGTTATTTATTCTGCTTTTTATATTCGGATTTAAGAATAAACAAAAAATAACTTAACACTACCTATGCATGAACATACTTACCATACCGCCTATAGCAAACTATCAACTCGTCAAGATTCATACTTATCTATACTTATAAAATAGTTTGCCCTGGCTAACTATCAACGCACAGCCAAAAGTACTGAGGCTACAAAGGTGAAGGAAAATAGGTTTATTTTAACGTAAGCATCTGCTAAGCCGGAGGTGGGTGGCTAGTAAGATATAAACGGAAACTTATTTTGGAAAAATTTGAAAACAACTGAAGCAGGGAGAGTGGGAATTTATTTGCGGGCAATCATTCACCAAATGCTATTAAAAGCCTTAAGGTCTTATTCGCAGATATCAGTGCCGACAGACAGCCGTGAGTACAGTATCAGTGAAAATCAATAGTTTCATACATTTCTCAAGACGTCATTTGAACTTGTTACTGTCAGTGACGTTCAGTTACGTCAATAACGCACCGACGACCGACAGTAGTCCGGCGTGAAAATGGACGACGAAAACTTAATGTCTACATTTTCTGAATTACCTTGTATTGATCTAAAAAACATTCGAAAGTTATGAGCAATTAACCCAAATAAAAGTTATTAGCAATTGATAACCACATATCTATTTTTGGTCTTGGTAACATTTTCAATGTGTATCTTGTTGTATTCGGAATTTTTCAGTTAGTTTAGATAAAAGTATGTTTTGTCATTCTAAAATACTAGAAAAAATTTGATTTATCACCTATCACATGTTTATACTAAGTGCCGAACTCTCCTTCTTTTTCTCCATACGTTATGAATCCTTTGCTTTTTTTCTTGCAAAAATTTTCTCGTCTTCCTCAAATAATGAAGCGAAAGCATTTTGTTATCATGTGTAACTGCAGCAGGTACTTCAAGTATACTAAAAGTTTCGGTGTCGGCACTGATGTGTGAAAATAAAGCATATCGCGTAATTGAATGTGTGCGGATAGACCTTTAAACCGCATAATTAACCTGATCTTGACAGTATAACACCAGCTATATTAAGCTGAAGGGAAATAACGTAACAACTATGCTAAAAATGCTACACATTTTCAATGCATATCAAGTTAAGATACACACTTGCCAAAGAAAAGGAGAGAAATCAAAGTGAGAGTAACTATTCCTCCTCGGATCTTTTGTCAGTAACTAGTTAGTAATCTGTCCTTTGTGGGAAAGATGAGAATCCTATACTCGTTCTCCTCTTATTTCAGCTTCTATTGCAGTTGTTCCTTAAGTTATTCCAGGATAATATGCTGCTACTGCTACTATAATTATGCTATAAGAGCATTTTTTTTTTATTAGAGATGGGTTTGCTCTTGGCCAACAACCAGCTGTGTAGCAAGGATGAGGCCTATGATGGAGCGAGCTCACCCAGAAGATGCCTAGTATATAGTAGTACATACATATAGTAAATACACGAGTAACTAAATTGGGTTTATTCCTTATTAAAAATAAGTTTCGCGCCTTTGTTTTAATAGTTGTATTAATTAGTAGGGCTTGTCAGACAAGCCCTTATTTAATGTTGTGTTCAGTACGCAGGCTTCGTCATGTGCGGTTCATCGCATTTCTCATTAAGGTCACGACAACCTCTCCGACCAAGTAAGTACCTTGTTTCGTTCTATCTTTCTAATTGATACTTTTTACTATAAATTACACCACATTCTATAATTACTATAATACAATAATAGATTAACTATGGTAATTTATTAGCAATGGCTTACTTAACTTAAGTTAAAATTATAGATTATAATCATTTAAAAACAGCTAATAGGAACTTTGTGATTTCGAAGTCAGCTTGACTTCAATACTGTAGATTTTGAAGTGTAGACGATTGTTTATCAACCTCTTTTCCCATAATATACTGACTATAGCAACCAAGGCTAGTGAGCTGCTGCGTCAGCTGAAAAGGATAGAATTAGTGTTTTCACGATTTTGATTTGTCCATCTATTTTGGTGATTGCCTTGCAATCTTTGTGTCGATGTTGATAAAATTTTCCAAATTGTATAGATCGATAACTATAGCATAAAGAATATTTTTGATATTTTTGAGTATTCATGAACTATTAACAAAAAATATTATAAAAATATAAAGGTAATCATGTGGTTGACTGTATTACAAATAGGGTAGTCTGTTGTATAATTTTAAATGAAACGAGTGGAAGCCAATTCTGCTATACATAGGCCCATACATATAATTACAATTGGCCCGTTGTTGTTTTTATATATAACTTTGTAAAGCTCATTTGTCTCCGCCCCGAATAGCAGAATAACTATTAAAACAACGGAAATATCGTTTAAAAAAAATGTGAATAAAATTAATATTCTCATACATTTTGTATTGTCACCTCAGCGATAGATCTTCATTACACAGTTAATAAAAACATGAAATTCTTAATAATTTATTGAAATTCTTAATAATTTTCTTAATAATTTATTGAAATCACTTGTTCATAAAAAAATGTGACTTCATAAATTTTGAAATACACCATGTGAACCTGTAACGACTGAAATAAATACTTATAATTTCCAAGGCTGCATTAAATATTTATTTCCGAGTATAAATTCTCTTCTAACTGGGATATGCAGAAGCGTCACAGGAGCGCTACCAACATCCGGCGAGGTCGATAACGGGGAGCTTCCTGCGAAACTGGGTGGCAGGCAACTAACTCTGTTTACTTGGCAACAGGATTCATATCGAATGTGCATAGGTACAGTCAAGTGTTAAAAAAACATGTATCTACTAACCGTAAAGGAATCATGAAATGTTATTTTTCTCATCATTAGTTTATGTAGTTGCATGATTTATGAGGAGACGCCAGAAAGCTACTTCAAATTATATTGTAAAGACTATGTAAAATAATATTTGTAAATACTATCTCCCCTTATCGCACTAGGGCGAAACCGGGCAGCGTCGATCGAGCCAAGTATAAAATTAAATCTAATATTTTCTCATTGAGGAAATATGCAAGGGAACTTGTGTACTTGTGTGGAATTAGCATGCTAGACTACTGCGGTGTCAATGCCAATAGATAATCTGTGATGCTGCAGACACGCTCCTGATCGTCCGACGTGACGTGTGAGGCGAATACAAACTACTCAAGGTGTCAGTTAAAGGTCGATCTTTGACCTTCTCGCTTTGGGTGCAGCAATTTAGTTTAACTGTAGCAATTAAGTCTAAAGTGATCACGAAACCGTATGCAACTTTCTTTAGGTTAGTTTTAGGTTGGATCGTTAACTTTGTATCGGTTCGGTGTTTCTGCACCTGTGCTCTGATTAAAGCTTCGGTACATATCCGACTATAATAGACGAGACGTCACGACGCCGACAGTTCGTGGATAGTTTTAAATGTTTTAATTTATTTTTATGTAAAAGTCAACAGGTGGCTACTCGTATCGTCGTCTTAACAGACGTAGCGCTATAAGGGTTGCAAGTGCACTGCCGCCCTTGGGAGGATGTCACCCTGAAGAAGATAAAGCTATAAGGCTCTGACGTTCTGGGTCGCGGATGCCGTGTCACTAACTTACCATGACCGTACTATTTATGGCCGCTTAAAAGTCGTTGGGTTTTAGCCGGTAGGATTCCGGCATAACCCTGCAGCGTCTCCTACGCAGCCGGGCATCCATGAGGATTTTCTACAATTAAAATCCCTGATGTTACATGTTTTGAAATTTTCATAAATTCAACTTTCAAAAGTTCTCAGAGTAGATTCAATATTTTTTTAAATTCAATCTAATGAAAAAAAAAAAACCTCACTGAATCCGACATGGATCTGTTAAATGTATCTGATATTGAGATACAAAAATAAACCTCTGTTCTCTAAAAGACTGGTTACTGCCGCCAGACCGGCTGCGTCGAGCTTATGACTGCGGGACGCAGTGCTTGGTTACTTGTACATTTTTGTAAATATGTATAGTCATAATAACATTATCAACATTCTTGATCATATGTTAGCGTTAGATGTTTATTTCAGTAGGAGCTCAAATGGATTTATAGCTGGGCTAAATGAGCCCACACCTACAAATGAAGTAAAACTCAACGGGACAGTATTAGTCTAGAACACCTACGAATATTCAATAGCACGTAACATTTCATTCATTTATGATAAGAAACACAAAAAACATTAGCAGTTACTCTGTTTTACGACATATATATGCGCGCGTCGGATATGTGTCGAATCCTTTAATCAGTATTCCGTTCCAGTGCCACTGCGGACGGATATGTATTATATATACTCGCACAGCTAGTTCACCTATATTTTTAGATCAATAGCTTCTTAAATCAGCAGCAATAAAAATGAGCCAGCTGTCTTAATACTAGCCCACAACTTCGTACTCAAAATTACTTAGGTATACTTACATTAGTTTAAGAACTTAGTTATTAAGGTTAAATAAAAAAAAGGTTTATTATTTCTTGCTTTTCAGTTTTTTCGGAGGCTTAATTTTTTGTTAAAAAGTTTTTATTGAAAATCCTAATTGAAATTCCAGGAACCTAAAATTTTTTAGGATAAAGAGTATCCTATAGTTTAATTTAATTTAATCATCAATACATCAGGGAAAACGTCATTTAAATCTGTTTAGCCGTTTTTTAGATTAGCGTGCACAAACGCACAGATAAACAGACAATTTTTTTAAAAATATTTAATGTACAAACACGACGAAGATGGGAAGACGAGATCACAAAAACGGCCGGCTCAAACTGGAGTCAGATAGCAAAAATAGAGCCATATGGGCATCTTTGGAGACCTTTATTCAACCCGAGGTCCTTGCAAAGGAGAAAAACTAACAAACAAACTGAATAGTAAATCATTATACTTAAAGAAACTAACCTATTAGAAATAAGTTAAAATTGTTTTATTTTATTTTATTTATTTATAATGTACATATACACAGCTCGTTCTCGATTTTATTATGTACAGAATAGATGAATCTCGAAATATTTAATGATTTCTATCACGGTCTCGTAAAAGTAAGGAAATAACGATAAGAAATTAAATTTATGCATGCAAAGCTTATTTCTCTCGAATGGCTGAGTATAGGAAATTATCGACGCCAGCGTATGGCAAATTGAATTTTTTCTGTCACGACGGCAATGTCGTCTCTGCTAATATAGTCTTTTCTTTTTTATCTCAGCTCAATAAAAAAACAATCCGTACAATTTTAATGAAATAATTATAAATTAACTATTTCTTATTGATGCACCAAGGACGCATTTATAAAGGATGTACTTACTTAGTATCGTTAAAATAATAAATGTCGCACTCAAAGTAAGGGAGCAGGTTATATTCACACTATATTAGGAAGTCTGCCGACCATTAATATCCTTCACATATAAAAAAAACACTATAATACCTAGTAGTCTTTTTACTTTTCGTTAATTGGTTTGATTAAAATTCATTAACCGATATAATCTTTTAATTTTTTTATGTCCTTGTAAAGTGAGTTTTTCGCAAATTTCGTACGAAATAAAATCGTACGAGATGACAACTAAACCGAAAAAACACGCGTTATACGGTTCCTGAATGTTAGTGAGTATAATTTATTCATAACTTTGATCCTTCCTGCAATTTCGGCATTTATCACGTGAGCGAGCTTTTGACTGATTGGCTGATGTTACTTAGCTTAAAATTTCTTATACAAATATCTTAAACATAAACATGGAGAGCTTGACTTTTTACTGTAACTGTTGTTACATACCATAATATTTCAAAATAAAAAATACATTTCCTATATTATGTTTGTTCTCTATACATATACAGAATAGAAAAATACTGTAATGGACGATTTATTTTTTATTTTTCATGTACTCCAATCGTACTTTAAATAGCAATAAAGTAACGTAAGTACGAGTATTCTATCTCCCCGCATTATACATAGCTTTTATAAAATAAGTGCGCCCTGTTGGAAATAAGGTTTATGTATTACTTACCAACGCATTTTACGATTTGTATTTTCAGGTTTTATCGCATTTGTTTTATATGTGTTTTTTTAGATACATCACTAAAATACGGAAACGCTAGTCAACATATTAAATTGTCAACATGTAATATTTGAATGGAACGAATGTCTCGCCGGCTGCATTTAGCACGAAACTCGACGAAGGTCTGGACTTTATCCAAGATTCCAGACACGGCCTCCGGGAAAATTTTCTCTCCAGAATATTTTAATTGCACACTGAAATAGGTGTTTTCTAATTTTCAGAAGATATGGTAATTTACTTATTTAGTATTGGCAGTACCATACCAATCTACCGAATATGGGAAATTTTCAAAGTTATTCATTCAAAGAGTTAAGGCCTATATTATAGGCCTGTGCAAATATTGGCACAATAGCATAAAATCAGATTCGCAAAATTTGAAGTAGTTGCTATTTGAAACCCACAAGCATCTTGTCCTCATGTCGCACTGATCACCTATTTGGATTAAACCTTAATAAAAGTATAAAAAAACAGAAACAAATGTTATCAGTTGGTTCTGTTTAAACACATTATGTGTTTATTTTTAACACATTATTTATTTATTTATTATTAAAAAATAATTCAAAAGAAAATAGAAAAGGTATGTCGAAGAAAAATCAATATTACATTACATCTTTGAGATTTTCATTAGGACACTGAATAACGATGAATAATGATGAGCATTAAATCAAAATAACATTCACTCAGTGCAAACCAAGATGGATGCTATATTTACGATAAGAAAATTTGTGACGGATTAAAACAATAATTCCGTAGTATAAATAAATGAAATGAATTGAATCACGATAAGTATACCATGATTAACTTTCACCTATATTTTCTCTAGTCTATGCACATTTTTACATAACAAAACAACACATGAAGACATGTCACAATCTATAGGTACATAATATATAAATAAGCAAAGACAAAACAATTCAGATTCTATTTCTCCTTCTCTCTCTACTTTGTTTTTCAATCGATTTTGTAATTTCTTATTTATTAGTAGCTATTGACAAGCTTAGTGTTACCATTAAAACATATAGGAAAAATAATTTTCAGATGCTTACTTAATTAAGGTCCTATTTCGACACAGGCAAACACAAATTCCAATAATAGTAAATAAAGTAACACGCGCACTTCGTCCACAGAGCGACCACTCGCAGGTATCAAACCTGCTCTAAATAAGAACATTAATTTTTTGTTATGTACTTCAGTTATAAGTATTCGCGATTGTCTATTTACTCGTAGTACATATTCTGCGGATCTAGATGATTGGAATTAAATAATCTTTTGTGGCTGCTTATTATTTAATATTTCTGTAATGTCTTAATAATTATCAAATATTAATAAAATTTGTTATTTAGTATTGAATGTAAGTCACGTGACGACGCGTTGCTACGCGACGACCGCGTCGCTTTATGATATCAACACATATAACACAATGTTGTATCGACTAATAATAATATGATGTATAATAGTTTTTAATAAGATAGTATTGCAAATAGATTCCACTAAAATAACTATGATAAAATATTTAAAAGAAAACACAACACACGTTATTATAAGATATTTTTCTCATAATACTATGATAAAGGGAGTTTATGGATTTAGCGAAGACCTTTCAAGTCAGGAATTCTGATATTTTTGTTCTTAAGGTCAGCTCTCACATTAGTACGTAGACATAAGTAGCGTCGTAGGAGTTGTTTATTGAGATCCATAAGCGTTGCTTCAGGTAGGCGGATGTATAAATTTCGATGAGAATTTACGATGCAATGCAACATTTTAATTTTAAACCAATCTCAATTGGTCACCTATACATAAGTATTGTCAAATAAAGTCGATGACTACTTCTGTTTGTTACTCCGCTAATTTCTTCTAGACATCAGTACGGATTTTTATACGGGTTGCACTAATGAAAATACGATGTATCCTCACCACCGCACAGGCCAGGTCAGCGACTCGGCACGAGACTATTCCAGTACAAAGTGGCATCAGCTATCCGAAGCGAGCATTGAACAAGAAAAGAATCATTTAAGTTATCACAAAACACGTTTAGTTTTGACGAGCCCGTTGGATGAGTGGTTAGGACCTTAACGACCTGTCTCGGGGGTCCCGAGTTCGATTCCCGGCAAGGTCAAATTCTTCCGACTTGGTGGTATGCCGCTAAGACCACGGTGGAGTACCGGAGTAGTCTCGGTGGCAGCGTATAGTTGCCCAGATCCCTCGCGAACCTAATTATCAGATATATTAATCCAGGAAATAAACTATCTGTGTGCCAAATTTCAACCAAATCCGTTCAGTAATCTTTACCGTCCTCCATCCATCCATTATATTCATCCATCCTCATAAACTTTTGCATTTATAATATTACTCGTACCTAGTAGGATTATTTATTTTCATACATCATGAATTATAATCAACGTTTAGGTAATTCATGTATGAAAGATCTTATAGGTGGAATCCATCTTTTTTAGGGCACTCACATAACACAGCTTTCAATTTGATCGAACGCCTCTTCTACTTTTTTATTCTATGGTTCAATGTGGTAGCTGTGCATTGCATGTATCGGCTGAGCTTTATTGTTCCGTGCAAAGTGCATCGTCCGAACGGCAATGACGTCTTCAATTGCTATTTGCGTTCAGTTCGACTGGTAACTGTCAGGCAAAAGATTAGCTGACATGGATGCGTTGTACATCTTATGCACATAAGCGATGCAATTAAATATTATATCGCAGCACAATGAACTATTTAAATAGAATTAATTCGTTTATTGTTAAGAATGAAATATAAAAAGTCTAAAAATAATTAATTCTACCTATGCAGTTTTCATTGAAGATATTAGAATAATGTATATAATTATTAGATCCTAAGAACAAAATTTAATATGTCTTATATTTTCAGATTTGTACTCATTGACCCATTGAAATTGATCATCCTGTATTTTGTTTTTGTAAGCGCACATTGGGATCCAAAGAAGCCTCTAATATCTTACTGTCGACATGCCCCCGGCTTCGCGCGAAGTTGAAATTTTCAAAAATCTTTTCTTAGCAAATACTTGCGTTAAAAAATACGTTGCGTAGTTCAAAAGATCTCAGCGTACATACCTACATACAGAGGGACAGGCGGCGGGAAGCGACTTTGTTTTATACTATGTTAAGATAATAAGTCACTTACCAAGGTAGGTAAGTAGGTAATTAATTTACTTGTATGCACAAAAGAAAAACAACACAAATGCTATAATAATTATCTTGTAGGCATCAATTTTGGTGCGGTATAATCCATAAACTTCAACGAATGCATTTATTAAGTATATAATTTATCGCTGCAGGGATCATTTATCGCATTTATATAAATTATCGCACATCATCTCCGTTTTGTAATCACAATGAACGTCAGAATTTTGAACCACCCATTGTGGAATCTTTCGTAACTGAACGCCCAAATTACTTTGCGAAATTTCAACACTCGTCTTCGATGGCCGGCAGTGCCCATAACTACAAACGTATATTTTAAAAAACTGGGCTGCCCGCAAGTAATTTATATTTAGATTATGAATTTCAATTAATTATTAATACTGTAAATAAATGAATATAGACACACCCAGATATATGAATAATGAAAAATTTTATAATTTTTTAAAATTCGTAATGTAGGTTACTTAATTCATATGTGTACATTTTATCCATTACTAAGTATGTTACAGTTGCACTGTAAAGCATAAAATGTTGACCCGAATAATGGAATGCGACCTAAATTGATGGCAATTGTTGCAAAACGGACGAATTGAAACGTTCCAGGAAAATTATCGCACAAATATAGCGTTCATTCTAATGAAATAAAATGCTGAGAAGCTATTAAAGATAATTTAGCTATGAGTTTTAATTTTTGGAAAATAATGAATATTTGGAGCATTTTAAATAAAAGTAGACACTTACTTGAAGAGTCCCAAGTTCAGGGAACACTAAAGAAGTGAAAGAATTCCACTCCCTCGCTGTGTGCATAAAAAAAGAAGACGCAAAGCACTTCGTGCGAATTGATGGTACGTAAACCATGTAAATTGTAAATGGGTGACGGACGCCACCTACCATCAAGTAGGCCCTCAAGCTGCCTGCAACTCTTTGTAATTAAAAAACACACTACCGTAAGGTAAGTATAATCAATGAGTAATTGTCCCAACCAAAGTAAGTCAGCTTGCTATGAGTAAGTACATACACTTTTTTATCTACGTCAAGTGCACACACCATATACACGAGTAAGTCTACCGAAACTGTACATTTTTACATAACCAACAACAATCCTCTGAGGCTCTGAGTCAAAATTGTGTTAGGTTAGCCTCACTGTTTAGGCATATTTAGGCCACCGCCGCTGCCTTTACAGGTATTCATAATCTAGCTACTTTTTTACGTCTTTATGGTTAGTCACAACTGGTAGGTACAGGTGACCAAGTTTCTTACTTACTCTTAATCTGTATTATTAATATCATTAGTGCTAAGTATGTAAGGTTCCAAATTTAAGAATATATTCGTAAACTTGCATTTTTGAATTATAGCTGTGGCGTGTTTTTCTTACTTATTCAAGCATTTAAGTAACTTAAATAAAAACCTTCAAGGCCGTGATGAAAATATCATTAAACAAGTAGGTACCGCTAAAAACAAAATCCATGGCTTCACAAAAAAAAACTTAGCAATAATAAAATTCGTTTTTATTGAAGAAGTGGGGTCTGCGATTAACAACAAAGCAAGGTAATAAGAAATAATCTTGCAGAATTTGAAAGATATTTTCATTATTCCAAGCTATTCCAAGCTATATATTATATCAATACTTATATTATATAAACTCTAGTTAACTGTAGTTAGTTAAATTTATTATTATATAAACATTTCCTCCGATTAATTACATATCATATATAACTTTCAACAAGATAATTGAATACAGAATAAAATTTGCTTTGTTGTGCATTTATTATTATATGTATTGTTTTCAATAAAAAATACTTATATTATGTCAAAATCGTTTTCGTTGTTCGGTATTATCCGGATAAATGATAAATGACGCTTGTATTTCCCGCCCCTCAACTCATTCATACCCCGGCATCAGTCCGCACACTCATTGGCCTAAAGTTTACGCGACCAAAAACAGTAGGCTTGTTCTGTTCTGTTCGCCAGAATCGCCAGTAATCGAGCGGCACTCTTGAGGGACGTTGCTCCGAGGAGCGAATTAATATTACTATTGCCTAGTGACATGCGCGCTAAATAACATTCATTTATTAGATAAGACACAAAATTTTATAGTTTTCAGTGAGCAAACAAATTATAGTGCAGTGTAATAATCAACTTTCTCGTAAAAAACTTTAATTCAGTTGGTTCTAAACCTTTGGTGCAGGCAGTGTTTATGTTGGGATCGCGGCGCCTGTTCAGTCGGCGTACTACCGGAGGGACGTCGCCCTCCAACACTCTTAAATAGAGGTGAGGAGTTCTTGATTATTTTAGCTTTTTGTTTACGTGAGCAAACCGAATGCTACATCGCGATGGGCCGACAGAGAGCGGGGTGATTTATAGGCGGCCTAAAGCCGGTTTCTTCCCTAGAGGATGCGTTATGAGAAATCCGGTTATAAGGAGTCGCTTTTGCTCCTTGTTTAATTCCAACAATAAATTTGTACAATTAATACCTAAGTACAATGTTTGAGAATTTATATATTACAGTGTATTGATTATTTTATTAATCGTCTATTATATTTGTTAAATCGTTTGCCTCGACTATCAACCCACAGTCAAATGTACTAAGTTTAGAAAGCAGAAAAGAACATAATTGTTTTTTTTTTAAATTTCAACTCGGGTTGTTAGTTTAAAATAAATTTTGTATATAGTAAAAAAATATATTATTATTATTGTAAGTAATTTCATATATATATTATTATATATAGGATCCACTTTAGACCAGTGTCTATTTGATTGACAGAATACCATTTGCGCTCAGTACTAAACTGCCACACTTATTTTTAAAAAGAGAACAGTGTTTTGCTTTCAAAGGCAAATGTGTGACAAGTGTGAGGGTGAATCGTTTGATGCAGCATCCGCGGTTGCTGTGAGAGCAGGATCAGTGTTGACCTACTTCCCAGGGTCACGGCCCCCGGAAGCTATTTTGGAAATTCATATCTAGCAGTCCCATGTACAATGATTGTACATTAACATAGACTTAGAATATGATTAACTAGCGATCCTCCCGGCTTCGCACGGAGTTGACATTTTCAAAAATCCCTTCTGAGCGGATGGTTACGTTATAAAATAAACCTATGTTCAAAATTTCAGCTTTCTAGACGTATAGTTGTGCGATGATAGTAAGGACACACGATTGTATAGATTACCTACTTCATAATTATATAGAATTAAATAGAAAAAAGGTTTGGTATAATACATTTATGAGTATCCAGGTACAGTAATGTGTACCTGGTAAGTACAAATTACTACCTTAAGTAGTGCCATATTAAACTGTAAAAGAATTAGGCAGCGAGTTTGGCGGCGGTAACCATACCTTTGCAAAGGACCATCGAACACCTTTAAAAAAAATGTTTTTTTAATAAATATATTTTTGTTATCCCTCTAATCCCCTGTAGCACCTATGGCGTTGCTTCTGTTAATAGGCTACGGTAGCCACATATCATCAAGTGGACCGTCAGCCGATCTGCCGACAATAACATAAAAAATGAATTTGTTTTTTGTTTTAACATCTCAAAAACTAAATTCTTATTCCTCCACCCAGTGGAGAATATAAAATAAGAGACTTGGTGAATGGGTAATTTAATTTTACGTAGGTTTACATAAAATTATCAAATTGAGTCGGGCCAATGAGTCCTAAATCAATATATTTATCGCAAACTGTTGTTTTAGAAGATATTATATCCAATATATTTGTTGTAGGTATCTCTTATTATAAGTCAACTTTAAATTTAAAAAAAAACCTACTAACTTGTTGGAACTATTTGACGGAATACAAAATGTTATCTATCTAATATTAGCCTGTACGTGCCTAGGTTCATACATAAATATGTACTTGGTCTGATACGTTTTTCGGCCAAGTTGTAAACTAATTTTTATCGAACCCACTTACCTAGTACCTAAGTAGTGAACTAAAATCACTTTTAGTTTCTTGTTAAAACCTTTTTTTTTTAGGTTTTTTTTCTTACAAAGGTATGCCAGTCCACCATCCCCCGAGTGTGTAGTGCGAGTTTTACTCGATCAAACGCATCGAACGGGTAAACGTGAATTTGTATAGAATGGGAATGAAGCAGCGCCACTTAGTGGCTAACGTGTAGCGCTGCTTCAACTGCCGAAGGTTCCATTGATGTGAAATTTCGTGTACCTACTTTACTTCGATGGTATTTTTATGACAATGCAACCTCGATCTGATGCTGCCAAAGATTTAAATCGAGAGATGCGCCCTTACTAGCGAAACTGTGTTACTAAACATACTTTTAAACACAGAAAACATTTCGAACGAGTTTTTTGATAGTAAAAGCAACAAAAACAATCTCTTCAAGCGACCGTCATTCACTGTAGTTGGCGTGCAAGTGTAGTTGGTTGAGTGCCTACGCTCAACCCATTGTTAATAATTTTCGGTGTGTTTTAAGTATGGCGCGGATAGATTAGGGCACATCTTTCGATTTAAATCTCTGGATGCTGCAGCATCAAGTATTCTGCGGGACGCCCTGCAACTTACAACATACAGCGTGTTATATAGCGTGTTTCGGCTCATATTAAAAATAAAAATGCTTTTTAAAAAACTAGCTGTTGCACGCGGCTTCGCCCGCGTAACTTTATAAATTAAAGCCTATGTTACTCGCTGATAATATAGCTTCCCAACAGTGAAAGAATTTTTCAAATCGGTTCAGTAGTTTCGGAGCTAATTCAATGCAAACAAACAATCAAATCTTTCCTCTTTATAATATTAGTAAAAAATAAAAATGCTAAACAAAAATACAAGCAATTCCGCGGACAACCAATATAGTAGGTATCTACTTAAGTCTACCGTACTTGTTTCATAGGTAAATGGATTTCTAATGCTACCGAGTGTGAAAAAGTATTGAAACAATTACCCAAGCTTAAATCTCTTAACCTAGATTCGGTGCACAAGTTTAATAGTTTTGGAATACATACAGAGCAGATTTATAACGGTAGGCACTTGGTATATTATTGTTGGTAACGTAACATCAATATTTGCCGAACCGTTTCCCATTCATTGGGCTCGTGCAGGCTGCATTAGAATTGTTTATAGGAAAAGTTTAACAGCAAACATGTTTGAAATCTCTGTCAATGTAAGTGAAATATTACATTATACAATCGACTGGGAACATCTGGAAATTACTGTGATGGTTAACCGGCATCGAAAAATAGAAACAAACGTCAAGGAAAAAATATAGTACGTGGGTTTTAAGTAACAAAATTAAACACGAAGTGAAATAACTATGTTATTAAGTATATTTTATCTATACGTATCATAAAACAAGCTACAATTAAAATTATAAACTATTATAAACTGTTGTAAGTTGCTAAGGAGTTGAGTGTCCCGCAGACTACTTGATGCTGCAGCATCAGATCAAAATAACCATGTCATGGAAGTACAACCGAAGTAACAGTAGGTATACTAAAATTTCACATCAATCGAACATGTGGAAGTTAATGAAATCCCTTCGTCAACTAGTAGATGGGGTGATTGTCTTAAAACGCCTGAACAAATCTTCATAAATTATAGCTGAGAACCATTTCGATCACATCAGCTTTCAAAAAAAAAAAAAACGGATCAATATCGCTACTACATCCGTTTTGGAGCTACAATTCCACAGTCAGACAGAGATACACAGACACACATGTCAAACTATCCCTGTTTTTCCGCCGTGCGTCGGGAGAGTCAGAAGTTAATAAGATCGCTGTCCGCCTTGATCTATTTTTCAGATAACTTCTTCTAAAGCTATCAACGAATTTTGATTCGGTTTTCTCTAATGGTAAGAGCGGTAACTTCTAGATACCGGTAGCTGTTCTTAACGCTTGATTTGATGGGAACTTTTCTCTGCAAACCTGTTAGAGAGCAAAGTCCCTTGCGACCTATTTGTACAGAGTTTACAGGGGTTGATTCAAAAGGGGTGAACATTGTACATACAAGAGTATCGTCACGACTCTATTGTACTTACGTTCTCTGAATCGCAAGAGTCCGTTAGGTTTCTCGGTAATCACCGAAGTCTTATGGAAACATTTCAGTTTTTATCTCTTATGAAAAAGTCAAGTAAGTACATGCTTTTGTGTTGCATATTCTTATAAGCACATTTTTAATATTGTAATTCATTTGATGTTAGATGGCTACCGTCGATTGGCAATAGGGCACTTATTAAGCGAGACCAAAATGCCTGTATTATATTTTAATTCTATTTTATATTGGGCTGTATAAGTTTCTGTTATGCCGGATACAGTTTCAATACGACAACTATTAGGCGTTCACTTTGAACGCCTTAACACTGAAAAGTTGCAGCCGGTGAAATGAATTTCTATTTCTGTGCCCTGATGTTTGCGCTTTTCGAATAAAAAAGCAGTCTGAATTTAAGGGCTTCGTTATTTTTACATAATTATTTTTCATTCTCGGGCTTAATTAGAGTTTCATGTGTAACTTCTTGCGTGTATTGATGTGTACGTTGCAGCTCTCAAAGGGTAGCCGGCACTCGAGTACAGGAGTAGGCAATGTTTATTCAGTTGATGCTGTTTGAAATCCGCAAATGCAATCGCAATCCCGCATTGACCGCATTCGACCGTTCATTTTAAGCACTTCGCTTCGGTTTGCAGAGGTTTTTCTGTGGAATGATTTTAGTACATCATCACTGTTCGGTTTTTTCAGCTCGTCGTTAATGATTTTATTACATACTAGGTGTTCCCGTGACTTCGTACGCGTGGTATTTGGAATAACGCGCAAGTTTTTTGTAGGTATGTAATGAACAAAATGGAATTCCGATTGGAAAGAAACAAACAAAAATATTGCGGGTTACCGTACTGACTAACTAATCTAGTTAAATATCTATTGAAATAGCTCAACTGTTAATAAGTTGACCAAGGACTGAAATTTAAGTGCCATTGGTGTAAGTCAAAGACATTTAATGTTCTCTTTTAATAGTCACAACCAACTTAATCTTTATGCGTTAGTGTACTTAGTCATCATACATCTTCACCTAAGATCTAAGTCATAATACCTAAGGCACGAGAATATTATTGTAATGTATCGAAAAATATCTAGGTGTCGCAAATTGCAGAACAAGTTACGGTAAAACGATTATTATTGATACACATGTTTTTTTTTGCCAATGTGTAGATAACATATCCTTGTAATTGCGGGCAAGAAAAATATTCTAATGGCCTTTGTATTAAGGTTGAAATATATTTCAATCTAGTGTTCCTTTTCACACGTTTTTACTGCCGGTACCCGGTTATAGAGGACCTCAGAATACATAACAAACCAGAAGCTGCGATCGCAAAAAAATTTGCGGAAACAGAATTTATTTAGAGTAAGATTTACTTGCTAACTAGCAGTGGGGTGTTACATCAAGTATTTAAATTAATACGGTTTAGTGTTATTTCAATATTATGTAATATTATGTATTTAATATTATGTAGGTTATTCGCTATTTTTTAATTACAAATTAAATGGGTTTCTCTTCTCAAAAATTCCATATTTTTCCCACATTTTTTGGACTCAGTGGATATGGCAGACACGCACTTAACAGTAGTCACCGCACTTATTTAACTCGGTTATATAACAATGATTTCTAGTTCAATGTTATATAACTTCGCGCGTCTGAGCGCCCTGTACCAGTCTAATTCGAATTCTAATACCATCATGTACCTAAGGAACACAACCTTTCAACCTTAACGCTTAATAAAAGCTTTTGAGTCGCAAACAAACAATATAAGATAAGTATAACATATAACATTTCGGAAGCAATATAGGTAAGTATAACATTTCGGAGCTCGCAAAATTAATATAGAAAAATTTGAGCAAAATTACAAATTTGTAAACAAATTCAAATGAACCTATTTATGGGCTGTTTATGTTTTGAACTTTTTAATGAACTACGAGTAATTAATTTCTAGAGCTTCCTTTTCATATTGTCTGACAGTCAAAACTCGTGAAAAGACGCTAAAACTAATAACCAATAGCATGAAATTACTCGAGACAGGTTACTTCGTTATTTAATGTTTACAAAGCATAATATAAACATACATAAACCCTTGTTAACTCCTTTTCGAGCAAGCCTGATAAATTTAGTGTGACCGAACACGCCCAGATATTTGTTTTATTATTGACTTTCTTGCTTTAGTATTGACTGAATCTTTAATACAATGCAAAGAATACCATCATTATTTATGTTTACTTATACGACGGTGACCTCATATGACTTGATTGCCTTGAAACCCCTTGTGAATAACAATTTGTGAGCACTTGGAAAAATTGGTGAGGTTTCCTTTTGGAATTAATATTAAGTCATTTAGGGTTTTTTTACTCATGGCGTATGTTCATATTGTTTCTTAATCAATTATATTCGTTTAGTAGATGTTCTAGTATCTACTTAATAAAATCCTCTAGACAGACTAGGACTTTTAAGTAAGTATAGATTATAGATTAAAATTTACACTACTTTTATACCTATGACTTGTATCGATGCAAAGACGTAAGTCGATCAGAGGGTAATTAATAAAGAAGCATCTGGGGTGCAACAGATCCTAACTTTTTTAAATGAGTTATTTTTCAATGTGAGGTCATTTTCATTGAAATTAACGAGCCTGGTATACAATATAGTGTAACAACCAGATAAGCGACAAAGCACTTTCGCGATGTGTAATAAATTTCCCAAATGTATTATATACATATATATACGCGTTCTAATAAAATAAATAATAAAACGTAAGTACCTACTGTCCAGTACATTTAAAACACAAGTATGTAATAGTAACAATTTTCCTTAATTAATCAGTTAAACAAATATTTTTTTGTATATCTATTTAATTCCGTCGGGTTACACCTATCATGTTCGTTTTAGGTACTTAGTTTTAGAATTTCGATTTAGTATATACTAGCGACCCGCCCCGGTTTCGCACGGTTATAATTTTTACTGCAAATTATTCACACAAACCTTCCTCGTTTTTAACCGTTGGGCGGTTTTGAAGAAATTAGCGGAAAAACAAACAAAGGTTTTTATAAATTTATTTTACAATACAAAATTTTCGTTTTGTATTTGTATTGTTTATAGATTATATAATGCATAATACAACTATTTATTATTAAATGCATGAAACACTTCTCAATACCGAATGCCTGTCATTGAGTCATGTTCTTTAAAGGTCTATCAACACTAATGGACGTTAAGCCATATCAGTGGTTGACAATGCATTCGTGTTCTACAAAGTTGGCAATAGCATTAAAACTGTTTCTATGCGTAATTTAGACGCGATTATTTCTCTGTGTTTCTGGGGCTTCATACAAAGTAAATTTACTACATTGCTTTTTGAAAATGACAAATTTCGTTTAGATTGTTCACAAAATAATACATGGATAAAAAATATTGATAGTGTCTTGTTGACTATTTGATTCCCGAGAAAGAAATGACAGTCGGCAATGACATTCAACCAAAGGAATAATTTAAAGGCCTATAGACAGAATAGTGCGCATACTGCCTCATCTTGCACCGAGGAATTTATCTGTTACTAATTTTTGCCCGTGGCTTTGTTACTGTCAGCGCTCCTTTTTTTAGGTAGCTATGTCATGTATTAAAAAATTTATTCAATAAATATTTTTATAGCATTATCGAATTTTTTAAATTATCATGTTAAAACGTAAAGATTTATATACCTAGTATTTGTTTCAAATTCTATAGCTTTAATTTGTATTCTGTAGGATACTGTTAACATTTTGCTGCGTTTTTGTTGATATATGTGGTGAAACCCAAACAACTGCTATCAAATCAAATCGATTGTTCACTGTTTCGTACTACGGAACCGGAATTCAGAACTGGAGCAACAAAGTTCTCGATATTCCATATTGTTCACTTCACTCGTGCTACCAGTCTGTAGAGTTATTATAAGGTAAACTGCGTATCCAACACCCACACATTGACGAGTATGTATTGATTGATGCCCAAATACTATTTTAGAGAACATTAAGTTTTAGATTTTATATGTATAATGTTTTAAAAAGTACCAGGGAACAAACACTACATTCCGCAGGCTTAAGGCGATTATTCCCGTCAAATTGGTACTTTCTTAAGCCATGAACAAGGGCTTAAAAAAGTACCAAAGGCTAAACCAAAAAGCTTGAAAAAAAAATTATTATCAAAGTTTAGATAACATTTATTACCTACATATATCTTTATCGTATCACTAAAACTTCCATATTAAAAAAAAAATAACCAGTGTTTTTTGGCTGGAATTCCCTATGCTAGAGGGGTATGGCGATTTTAAATATTAAATTTACACACTAAAAAATTAAGGAAACTTAAAAAAATTGTAATTTGAACACAACATAGCATATTATGTAAATCAATCAACATTTTCATTCAAAACATCAAGACATACTGATTCCCGTATTCGGCACGGTAGTAGCGGGGCTACCTCCCGCCCAGACGGCCTACGTTATTGACGCCTCCAAGCGCCTTAAACTGGGCAGCCAGTTTGCCGGTGTGAACGAACCCGTAACTAAAGACCACCGTGAAATAATAGCACAAATGTATTTCTGTGAGTGAAAAAGAAATGCCAGCGCTTGTTTTTCCTTTGTCGTTATTCCCATTGACGAGTGGTTAAAGTTCTTGAGTTAGCGTTCTGACTCAGAGGTGCCCGGGTTCGATCCCGGCTGGGCTAACTTTGCAAATGAACTTTTCACAGTATGGTATGGTCTGGATGTGCAGGGTAACGCCCCGTGTCCGTTGTATGGTTATCCCATAACAGTCATTATAGGTGTCTATCTCTCTATCTATACAAATATTCTAAAATAAAATCGGTGAAAACCGTATTAAAATCCGTTAGGAAGTTAGCGAAGAAATAGACAGACGCTAACGCGAATTTAATCTATACTAATACTAGCTGTTGCACGCGACTTCGTCCGCGTAACTTTTTAAAATATATCCTATTTCTCAAGTTGGATCAAACTGCACACAGTGTGCAAAATTTTATTAAACTCGGTTCAGTAGCTTGGAGTTCTTACATTTTTGTTTATAATGAATAAACTCAAAACTACTAGACCGATTTTAAAAATTCTTTCTAGAAAGCTACACTATCAGTGAGTACACATAGGTTATAATTTATAAAGTTACGGGGACGAAGTCGCGTGCAACAGCTAGTTTATAAAACGTAAAGATATAAATATTAAATAATATCCAATTCCTTGTAACGGCTTTTGATCGGCACGCCTCGACAAACTCTTAGATGATTTGTAATGTTCGTTGAGATTCTTATATTAAATTAACAAAGTTAACTTTGCTCCCACTTTATCAAATAATTATGAGAGTACAAATTGGTCAAAGTGGGTCAGGAAACTCGGTTATTATCTCTGCGAGCGACTTATCAACCAATTCATCTCAGACCAATCGTTTCTTAATTACCTACTTCCAATTTTTAATTGTTTACTTCGAACTGAGTCGTTTGAAAACAATGCTGTATATTTGTTTTTACATCTTATATGAGATTGTATTGTATTAATAAATGATTTACTTCTTAAAATTGTATTTTTAAACTCAGCACATCTATAGAACAGAAATAAATCAAAATAAATATTTCAGTGATCTGCCTAATGTAGATTTTTAAAAACATGTCACTTTTGATAAGGTCACCCTTGACAGTTTTAGCTACTTACTATATTATATATAACAAAACGATATTATTAACTCTACGCTTCTAAAGCCAATCTTAGAAAACAAAGCGATGCCCGCGACGTAATAATAAATCCATCAAAAAGTCGTCTCCCAAGGGACAAGGCCAAATTTCATTCGTTAATTTATTAAGGGGCGAAATTTAATGGCTGCTGTTATCTTAGAACCTTAATTAGAATAAACGGCCGGCCTGTCGATGAGACAATCTAGTCTAGTTCACAAGTTGAAATTCGTGTTAAATAGTGATAAAGCTCCAAAAAATATCCAAAAATTGCAAAAGTTATTAACAAATTAAGTTGAAAATAAGAAGGCATTTCGTGTTTTGTTAATAACTGAATCTATTAATATTTAAGAAATGGAAAAAAGAAAAGAGAATTCTATCTCCATCTCCATTATTTATAATTTTAATTTAACGCTGAAAATAGGGCTCCGCGCGACCGGTTCGACATGCGCGCGCTAATGCTCTATTTTGCTCTCAAACAAATGAACGTTTTTCTCGTTGATAAAGATAATATGTCCATATAAATGATTACAGACCTTTAAATCGTCGATTTAAGACATACTTTGGAAAATAGAGTTGAAAAAGGGGTTATGTACATTGTACAGTTAATTTTAAAAAGTAAAAAGTGCAGAAAAGTTTGCTTTTGTTAAGGGATAGCCCCTTAACAAAAGCAAAACAAAGTTCCCTTTTTGTAAAAATTAAATAATAAACAATAATAAATGTGTTACACAACTGCATCATAATTTAGTACAAAAATCAGTTTCGTGGCGACTTGTCTATAAAATTAAAAGTAAAACTTAAACCTCTATTTATTCAAAATTGGAATTAAGTGAATTCATCCACTCACATCTTCAAATATCATTGAAGTAAGTACATGTCTTTTCACATTGTTTGTTACTAGTGACCAATTGCGGCTTCTCACGGGTGCAATTCACAGACTTTCCTCGTTTATTGCTCTTTTCATGAATGAAAACCATAATATATGCAGTTTATTTTAGATGATCCCTCGGAAACAGTATCCCTATGTATCACCGACAATATATAATATGAAAATTGTATGACGATCGGTTGAGTAGTTCAGGCGTGAAAGCGTAACGAACAAACAAACCTCACAAGGGACTCGTTTAATACAATTATTGTCTAAATTAGCTTTTCTAAATTCTAATAAGTTATAAATTATTTTAAAACTTACCTACTTATATCTATAACTTTTACTTTTAACCAATAAAAAATATATACAAAATATTTATAAAAATAAAAATTAAATTAATCTTTATTTACGCGAACACATGTTTACAGGATTTTAATTTGCATAACACATCAGTATTACCAAGTATATACAAAGTATTTTCTATTTGACAAGGGCATGGATTTACTGGTTATCGGCAGTATTGGTAGTTGGCGTACAAAGTTACTAAAAACTTTGTATTTGTAAAAATACAAAATTCCTTTAAAAACAGTGTCTTTTAAAAAAAGATCCACTATTTACGAATTCAAAGTATGTAATAGCAGTACCTCAATAATGATAAGTCTTAATAGTGTAATTAATTAATTAAAAAATGTATAAAGTATTTAAAAACAGATCAAGGTTGCAATTTGGATAATGTTATCGAGGTTAAATAAATAAATAAAGGTTTCGGTTATCAATAAATTTTCTATTTTTATATTTCTTACTAGCTGGTGCCCACGACTTCGTCCGTGTTGCAAATTGAAAGATATAACGCCTGACAAAATATGTAACAATATAACGCTGACATACATTGACGCCTGTACTTTTGTGCCCGACACAGTTGGTGCCCGCGGCTTCGCTTGCGAGGAATATTTAGCTTATGTTCATCCTGATATTCTATTCTAACTATTGGTGATTTTTTTTTTAAATAGGATGAGTAGTTTCGAATATTACCTCCCACATACAAACAAACAAACTTTACGTCTTTATAATATTAGAACGTATAGATTAGTGAAGTGAAGTTGTAACATTAATGAACGTTCCGTTTCAATTAGAAGTAAGTATAATAGAAGTTCTTATTGCATTAAAAGATTCCGCTGAAAGTGTACGCGAGTTTTATACCTATCCACTAAAAGTTTCGGAAAGCAATTCCTGTGAGTAATTTGTGGCGGGTTGTTGCCCGGCCGGGATACGGCTGCTGGTACCAAATTGGTTTTACTTCAATAAATGGCCACGGTAAATTTTTTATTCTAAGTTTTTTTTTTATTGCCAACTTTCGGAGAGCTCTGCTTTATAAATTAAAAATTAGTTTATGTTAAGTAATTATATTTATTCGGGGATTAGTTATTTAAGAACTTCCATTAAAACAGGCACAGAAATATTTATCTTTCTCTATTCTCTTATCTACAAATTCTTCATTTTTGAAAAAAAATATGAACTAGCTGATGCCCACGACATCGTCCGCGTTGAAAAATGAAAAATATAACACAGTAATTATAACGCCTGGCATGTTTAATCGCTGTGACGACAGTGGCGCCTAAATTTTTATATTTTAGAACGATCTCTCGGGAACCTAACATTTTTAGAGTATAATAGGTACTCTATATGTTAATCGAGGTATCTGGATATACTATAAACTATCTGTAATTATCTGTGTGCCAAATTTCATCCAAATCCGTTAAACCGTTTTTGCGTGAATGAGTAACGAACATGCATACTTCCATCCTCGCAAACTTTCGCATTTATAATTTACGATTTCAATTTAAAAATATTTACAGCCAATGGCTTACATAATACTTCCAATAAATACACTTTCTTCATACTTCATTCCTTTTAACGCTTCCAATAAATAAGCTGCTCCGAATAAATCAGGTGTTTGTAATTGAATCAGAAAGAGTTTCAAGAATTTGTTTCTACAGAATTTATTTTCTTAGCAAAAGCACTGTATATCTTGCAATTTGTTATATTGTGTACATATGGTAATAAACCACCATATATTTTAAATCAATATCTCATGAATAAATAGTTTGCTCGTTAACGATATTTGCAAACTAGACAAAGTCACAGCCACGAACGCCCAATGACTAGCGATTCTTTCGATTTATCGATTTCCTATAGCGCCAGCCACAGTCATTCCTCGTTATAAATTTCTGATTTTGATAAGGTAGCTCGATTGACATTGTAATCCTGTTTTATAATACGATCTCATTTAGTGGTGTCAATTTTATTAATCAGATAATATGTTACACCGTGTAATCGTATTAGGATAAGTACGTCAATAGCCGCTTCCGTCATACTTGATTGTAATAATAATATATTAGGGGCGTCCTATTGTTAAGCCATAGGTAATGCATTAGCGATGTCGCATGAAAATATTCAATCAAATCAATTCAAATGTAGGTATTGATAATGGATGATATGCAAGTTTTTTTTAATAAACAAGACATTCTTACATTTTTGGAATGGAAGGAATGGAAGACATTCTTACATTCTTATTTATTGGAAGCGTTAAAAGGACATTTTTTTAATAAAAAAAAATAATTTAATATTATAAATGCGAAAGTGAGTTTGTTTGTTTATTACGCTTACACGCCTTAACTACTCAACCGATGATCATGAAATTTGCATATACATGCTGAATGGGCTATAGAAAAGTCCGACATAAAAACAATTGTGAGTTTTATTTTGCCTTAAAAGGTAGTTTAAAAAGTTACGGTCTAGTAGTTTTGAGTTTATTCATTACAAACATACAAATCTCATTTTATTATATTACTATTATACGAGTAGTATTAGCCTCCAAAAGTCGATTTCCATCTTCTCTAGCTTTCAACCTATATAACTCGGCACCGGCAGAGGCGTCTTTACCTAGTGTGCAGTTCTGTATGTCAAACAGATCCCGAGATACAATACTTCAAAAATTGGCCATTTTTTCCAAAAAACTTAGAAATTTGCAGTTAGCCGTCTTTCGAAACAAAAAAAAAAAATCGTCTAAAATAATCATTCTACTAGGAAAGGAAAATGAAGTTGTGGAACAGTTATCAGGTTCCGAAGACTCCTGTGTGGTTGGATCTGGTTGTTAATCAAGTCGGACTTTCGAGTTTCGAATAAAACAATGTACAAGCCTTAGCAGCAACCATAGTCAAGGTGTACAACAAGCAGGTTGCTATAGACCCTCTATAGCAACCTTTTTTTCCAACGTCTAGGGTAATGATTGCACACGGGCGCTGCATGGGCTAGAGACGCTTCTGGGAATCGGTTCAATGTTCTAACCGTTATTAATTATCAAAATTTATTTTAAATTTACAGATCGACAGACAAAATTACTTTCGCATTTATAATATTGTAATACGTGGACGTATTACATGCAAATGTTACAAATACCTCTATTTACATTTATTGCGCAGAATGTGTGTTTAATTGGATTTTATATGGGTTGTTGAGTAACGGTCACCTGTCTCGGACATCTATGAACGACACTCGTTTGAATATTTCATGTAATACTTACATATCACTGGAATATATTATGAAACTTTTGTTTTAATTTAAAGTATAATTAATTACGCATTAGGTATTTAAGGAAGTTATATTATCGTTGTTCGTAAACTTTATTTCGCGTCATTGCAAAGTTGTTTACTTAAATAGCGCAAGAGTTTATGAACTAAAAATTTATTGATAACATTTCTTGCGTATGTATTTTTTATTTTTGTCTTTGTTTTTATTAACTTTAACTTAATTGTTACTTTAACTTTAAGTTAATATTTATGATGATTTTATTAATCTCAATGAAGTAAGTACATTTTTAAGTTTTGTATTGCGGAGAAAATTAAAAATAAGCATTAACAAATAATATTAATTACTTGAAATATTTGAGACCTATCAAAAATAGGCCCTGTTGAAATATACCTAATACCTATGTTCCAAATTTCAGCTTTCTAGACTTAGTAGCTTTGGCTGTGTTGATTTGATAGTCAGGACAAACGGTTTTATAACTACTTATAGATTTTTATACAAAGGTTTAAAGGTATTGGATATTGGAATAAAGGTATCTATACTAATATTATAAAGAGGAAAGATTTGATTGTTTATTTGCATTGAATAGGCTCCGAAACCACTGGACCGATTTGAAAAATTCTTTCACTGTTAGGAAGCTATATTATCAGCGAGTAACATAGGCTATATTTTATAAAGTTACGCGAACGAAGTCGCGTCCAACAGTTAGTTAAATATATATACATAGAAGAATATATAAAATTTTCATCATTTCAGGACCATTCCATCATTCGTAACACTTTTTTGCGTCAATACAAATCTACATGGAATTTCGTACGACATGCAATTTTTCACACAGCGGCGGAAAGGAATCTTATGACTAAAATTGATATAGTTAGCTTTTTAATATATATTCAAAATTTTGTCATATTTATATAGAACAAACCTAAAAACTAAATATCGACGAAGCTTATTTTAGTACTTGAAAAAGTATTTGAAAAATAATGTTCTTATAGACAAGAAGACTTCAAGAAGATAATACAGGCGGGCCTCATAGTGAACCTCTAACTCTATATGTGGAACATAATTCGAGGCAACTGTAACATACCATAATTTAAACTGTCGTCGGCTTGCCTGTCGACCTTTATCATAAAAAAAAAACTAATAAGGATGGTTTATAATGCAACTAATCTTAGTAAATAGCTCCTCGAAGGATTATATTCAGGCACAGGGAAAGTTACGACTATTTTTATAGTCACTACTTTCATTTAATTACAAAGAGAAGCCGTTCTTTTCTTACAACTTTTTTTATGGTTATTGTATCTGCAATTTACAGACATTAACATTGGAATCGTACTTGTAGCTATAAGAGTTTTATTATCTAACTTTTTGTCTTGATTTTGGTATAAAAACCCCTGAATGTTGTCTTAGCGGTGACTATTTTTTTGGTTTATTTTCATCCAGAAATTAGGCTATCGAGATTACTAATTTTGCTCTTCTTTCTGAGCCCATTTTCTTATCCTTTCCCAAACCATGCGTTGCAAAGAATGTACTTGCAGCACCTGTGGCGATGCTTGTTGGTTTATTATAGGCGATGTATGTACTATCAAGTATTATCTACTCAAATGGACAGTCAATCTGTCTGTCGACTTTAACATAAAACAAAACAAAAAGACTAGCGGACTAGCTAAAGAATCCACTAGCGGATTTATTGGCATGGAAAAGGCCCTTTAACTGGTCTGCGGTCGATTAAGTAATAGATTTGGAGGTGATTAGTTTTATAATATCTTTAGAGCAATTAACAGTGACCATTTGTTGTGAGCTTAGTAAATAAAACGTTGATAAGATCGATAGGCGTTGTTAGTAAATTGCATGTCGTTGAAATTAGCCGCCCTTGGCCGAGCCGGGCTCGCTTCCGCCACGGCTTGACTTGTGGCCAAACAAAATACATTGACGTGAGTGAGCAATCGTCTACACAGGTGGCGAGTATATTTACTTCGTTTCCAATGTTTTCTTACCTTAATATCTTTGTTATTACCAAAGAAATAATTATAGTACTAGTAATAAACTAGTACAAGTACTATTACTATCTTTCAAACAGAAATTTATAACATCATAAATACAAACATAATTTCGAACACCCAATCGATGACGTAAGTCATCAATTATATTCATCGAAGTCTAAAGATTATATTCGAAGTACTGCTACTTCCAAGAACGCATGGCGGCTATAAGTCAAAATAAAAACAGTTTTTTTTAACATTTATCATGTTAATGTTTAAATGAAAACATGTTTAAGTTATTTTGTGTGTCAATAACTTGAACTTATTGAACAATAAGTCATCACGCAACAAAGGGTAATTGCCGGACAGACATCACTTTATGACATAGGTAAGTTAATTAAATTTATGTTAGGGTTCAATTTGGTGATGAGAATAAACTGTTGCTCAGCTTATGAAGAAATTAATTTTCACATATTACTTTTGTCAATTTGCGATAAATATTTATTTTAGACCTCCTATTTTAGCAGTATTTCTTCGGCAAGGTGCTTGAACCTGTAATTTTCAATCGTTTCATTGTTTGTTTTAGGTTGTGTATTTACTGTATTTATATTTAACTAAAAATATATCGCTAAATGTGTTGGCTAAGCGCAAAACTTGAGAACGGCTGGACCAATTCGACTAAATTTGTTTTTCATATAATCGTATCACCTGCTTACTTTTTGATTCATCAGCTTTCAACAGTCTGGACATTTTTTTTGCTTTTTATCTACATACTAGCGATCCGCTCCCGGCTCTGCACAGATAAAAAAAATTTTAGTAAAAACTTTTTGTATTGTAACTTGTTGTAAAAACCTTCCTCTGACACTCTTTTTATTAGTGAAAACCGCATTAAAATTCACTGCTTAGTTTAACATAAAAGATTTAAACGTACATACATATAGATGGACAGACGACGGGAAGCGACTTTGTTTTATACTTTGTCAATCTAAATATATCTATTTGGCCAAGCAGCTTTCAAGTGTAGTGTTACAATACAGATACAGTGTAGAGATACAAATACAGTTAAAATGGGTGATTCAACATAAATCAATATCTGCACAATACAGCAACAAAGAGTGCAGTTTAATTAGACGCATTTCAAGTGATTCAATAGCGATACGTTGTGTATGGAATCGCAACACGCAGACATCGTCAGTAATGCGAGCCTCTCGAGGGCTTATGCGAGCGCGGTTGTACCGAACAGAAACAAATGAGTCCTTCTGCAGCTCACTTCGCCGAACCCTATTTACGTGTGTATGTTATGAAAATAAATCGGCTATTCCATGCGTTCGGAAGTACCAGCTGGCAGCGCCTACGTGGTTTCTGCGTAGTTGTCGTGTTATTTTAGTGAGTGGGGTTACATTGTTGTAAATAGCAGGTTATTCATTCATATTTCGAGGTGACAAGCAATGATATTATAATATTTTCATGTCGGCGCTCACCGCCCGCGTTGTTGTTTCGTAATAATTTAATATCTACGCGACTGTCTCTGTCAGCATATATATGTGCATTTATAGCGTGTCTTACGTTAGTCTAGAATCAAAATCAACTATTCTAATATCCATAACAAGTAATTAATATTAAATCTATATAAAGAAGCTATCATTAAAAATGATAAACTAACTCCCGACTTTCTAACTAACTAACTCCCGACTAACGTGCTCAAACACGCTGTATCTGCTGTAGTTGCTAAGGAGGGAGTTGGTATGGCGCAGAATACTTGAGGCTGCAGCATCAGGTCAAGGTTACCATGTCATGGAAATACCAAATTTCACATCAATCCAAACTGCGAAAGTTAGTGAGATCCCTTCGTCAACTAGGAAATGGGCTGATTTTATGTATAATATTTTCAATGATACCATAAATTTTTTAACTAGACATTATCTTTGTGCATAAATCCACATTTAACATGTGTGTTTGGTTTGTGTTACCTAATTCTAAATTCAATATTTATGGTTTTCTCAGTGATAAGATTGTATAACGGTTTACTTTAAAGGCTGAGTAAGATTATGGGGAAGTCGGTAAGTTAAGGTGTTATTCAGGCTTCGATTATCTTGGTAATGTGAATTATGGAAACGAGTTACCTTGGTCTAGATATAATAGATTTCGCCCCAAATCCGTTGTGTAATTACACTGGGAATTTTTTATTTATTTATTTATTTCTTTATTATACAAGGATTAAGTAATTCCCATAAAACTGGAAAGCAGCTTGACATTCGTCAAGCAGTTCACATTTGTTATATTTTGCCTAAACATACATATTTATGCCTAATCATTACTAATCATACCTAGCACACAAAACGCGCTCAGTTTATAAAGTTACAGTTGTTTACCCCCCACATCGCTTCACTAAATGAATATTTTTCACAACTACACACTACAAAACACAAGACCGTGTGAGTAAACATCACGGAAACGCTAGTCTAATAGCATCTGTGCTCATGTCATGTATTAATTACTCGTAATATGGTGTAGAATACCGATCGCAGTTTCGTGTGGCAAAGGCAATGGCCTAATTATGGACAAAGATGTTTCTCAGACCTTGTTAGTGAAATGTCTCAAATGTCAAACCTGACCAATATAAAACGAATGCTCGTGGCTCGTTTTTCATCTCTATGATTTCTCTATGAGCTTTATTTACAAAACTGTAAAGTTTTGTTAATACCTTAACTACTCACCTTTTTTCTAACATAACAATTTATGCTGAGACGTTCACTGACGTACACAAATTTCAAGTCTCACTGCTATGTGAGAAATTTCTCTGAGGAATATAAAATATCCCTAATATAAATTTGTATTGGTTTATGGGAAGCAATGAAAATTTTATTTTAAAGTAAATTATATTATTTAGTTAGTCACTATTTGGTTAAGCAGAAAGGTGTGTTCGTATTCAGAACAGAAACAAATACAAATAACGAAGTCAAAAGGCAAATTCACAAGACTTTTGTATGAAACAAAAACTATTGTAATAAACTTTAAATTGGCTTTGGTTTGTGTGTGCAGAATTTCGTTGTATGGACTTACTTTGTGTCTTGTCTCTTGACTAAACCAAACGTCTTGACCATTGATCTAAACTACCATATCTACCGATATACTTAATAGTCTTTGGTCTTGACGATTTATTTATTTATGACTAAAGTTTTTACCTGGGTTACAAATTAATCAGCCCAAGGAAAGTAATCAAATGATTACTTTTAGCACTGCATTTCATACTTATCAAATATAGAACAGTAATGTAAAATAATATTTACCTTATTGGCCAGTAAAGTGTGCAAAAGCTTAGACACATATTAGTGTCAGAAATGAGACAGACATCTTCTCGAATGTTAGCGAAAGGGATGTAATGAGAAATTCTTTAAGCTCAGTCAAACTGACCGACTTGACACACAACCCGTACTCTTAACCCCTTCTCTAACCGCCCGATATATGCTGCATTTCCTTTTAGAAATGCACTGGGAACTTTTAGTAATATTAGTTGTAGCCATTGAACTATATGTTATGATGTAGCTATCGTCTGAATCAGTCAACTATCCGAACGTTTTATTGCTCCTTGCGTGAATCAAATTTTAATTACAATGTTGGTGACGTAATTATAGATTTTATAGCAAAGTGGTAACTCGTCAACTTTGTTAACACCATGTTACTATATAAGAAATATTATACTACCAGCCAATTACATTGCCTCGCTAATTGACTGCAAGATTGTATAAAAACGATTTCCTTAAGCTTTGTCATTAATTGCATTACAGTATAACATTAATCCACTATAATAGCAATCAGAATTACCATAACAATCCCCACAATGCCTATTTAATTCGTTTTTCGACATTTTGTTACACAAATGCTATACAGAATCGATTTGAGGAACGTTTTTAATTACGCATGAGGGTACTACAAAATAAACCAAAAAATGATTTTGTTTAAAACTTAAAACTAATAAGTTTCATAAGCGTACAATTAAACAAATAATATTTACAAAATAATATCTTCAGTGGTATCACATGCTTACTAGTACATCAGCGTTTGTCTTAAAAAGTAAATCATACAGCATTGTCACAAAGTAATTGTCATAATAAGTTGACGGGCCTTTTATGGACATTTAGTGGAAATACTGGCTTCGACTACTGGTAAGGTCTTCAAAGTTATTCAGACTCAACTTTGACAATGTGTGTGTTTCCGAGCTCATAATATTATAACCAAAATCTTTTTAAAGTTCGAGTGAATAAGCATATTCTGGGTAAGGTCGCTCCGTCGTCAGCCTCGTCTTTGTTGCACTGTCTTGCTGCACGGCTAGATGCCAAGAGCAAACCCATCATTAATAATATTAAAACTTGAATGCCGCATTGAAGAATTTCAGAGCCATATGATAAGTATTATTGTTTGATTTCAGAGCCATATGATGAAATGGTGTAAATTGTATTATATTATGAAATGTTTTCAAGATATCAAATAACTTAAATCCACAACCTTATTATTAAGACCATTAGCACCACTATAACGCTGTTTACTCGTACTACAGATTAGTTATACTCGAATATTTTTAGCAAATACATTGTTGTATAACTAACTCAAATTAACTTAGTACAACTAAAGTGTTTTTTACGTTGTGCTAAGTAGATTTGTATGTTACATTATAAACATTCTGTCTCTTTATTTATTTAATAATAGACTAAACTGTAACCTTAAAATTTTATCTTCTAATAATTGTAATAGTAAATTTAGTGTATATACTAAATACTAACGACCCGGGTTTGCATCATAAATTAATTAAAATTTTACTACTCTTTTTTATGTTTTGATTTGTTATTTTAATTATTTTGACTTGTATATATATATATAATTTTTATTTTGTATTATTTTTATTTTTATAGATTACCGTTCATATTTATATATCCAAAACTTGTATTATAAAGAGAATATTATCTAATCTAGACAGGACATATTTGCTGTAAACTGTCTCTGACTTGAAATAAAAAAAATCGAGACCTCAAATGCACAGGGTTGAATGCATTTAACTCTTATGTATTTAAGAAAAAAATAACTTTTTGCGACAAAAATCCGCCATTGCAATTTAATGTGAAAGCAATTCGGTGGAGCGAGAAGCAATATTAAAATTGCCGCGAATAACTTGTGCTTTGGATGTCGAAAAAATTGTAATAATGGTTGTATGTCTAGCCGCAATCCGACTCCCATTGACTGAATTTCATAGAAGAGCAGCGAGCCGACGACGACAGTCGGCGCGTTGCCTGCCGCGTTTCATTCGTCTCGTCTGCTGCGGTGCCTACCAAGTTTATTGACCCGACGACCGTGAACCTCTCCCCCCATTCCACCTCTCTCGCAGCCTCTTATGACGTTTTCGCCAATACAATACTTATTTCTAAATTTCGTATAATGCAGTACACACTGTCCGAAGATGTTTTGTGGTCGCTTCTTGCCGCGTTGTCTGGAAAACTCAATAACAAATGTTTATTTAAACTTTATAATGAAAATAAAGTTTTAAAATGTTTTCCTGGCTGATATTAACGGTATTATATAGAAATTTTATATTGTTATAGGTTGATTATTGATTTTTAATTTGTATTGATTGTATGGTGAAATTAGCTTGGCTCTGTTATTGTAATCATAGAATTGTCTTTTTTGATTGCGGGTTATAAATGCACTTTTCCGTTTATATCTCTGTCTGAAACATTTTTGTTTCGGGAAAATTTGAAATTTTGACGTCTTATAAACAACAAACTTATTTTAATATTCGAAATATCTAAACCCTAGGCCAGATTTATTAACCAGATAAGTATGCAAAGCAAAAAGGCTTTTTTCGTACTAAAGACAAAAATATTTTATCCTTTTTTTTTGGAATATTCATAAAGCGTATCAACAGCATACTCATTATGTTGAGCGTTAAACATTTTTGAACTGGCATTACATTTGCGTTGCTATTTTATTGTTCTCAACAAAATTCTCGACGAGCAGTTTCCTTTGCTCGTTATTATGAATATATTCCGGTTGAAACATTTTCAGTTGGTAGGTTCATGTTTCTGTGCTCGAATACGCGTTTGCAACATGAATGAGAAGACCGCTGGAATTTTTCGTTTTTTCGCTTTACCATTCGCAACACGTACTTCTATTTGCGAGTTTCCCTTTTCTTGTACAAACATACATAAATGGAGTGTTTCAAAAGTTCAACTCCTATCGTTTTGCCTCAAACATAAACCTTTTACGTATTACCACTTGCTGACTACTTTACGTTTTGTAATTTGTTCGGAAAAATTAAACGCTAATAATGTTTGCATTTTGCGTTTACTGGCTCGTTTCCGGATAGAATTCTCCGGGAATTAATTCACCGGCACAGCCCTCAGTTATATAAAGCTTCAGGGTGAATTACGATGTTCAAGATCTCTTATCTCCAGAGTTATTCCAACTTTAATTGACTGGCGTATTTATGAAAATAAATACTAATTACTAAACAGCTGGTTAGATTTTCGCTGTAAACTTACTGGCTGAAATTACGCAGGAATTAAAAACTTCCTAAAAAGTACAGAGACCTACCTAAAAAAATTGTTTTTTAGAATTGATTATACTAATAAAGCTACGAGTATAATGAAGCCTGGATACGACTGAGCTCATACTATGTAATTATATAGTATTGTATTATACGTAAGTAACTACGTCATTTGGGCAGCTCGTCTTGCGGCAGTAGTTAACCATCCCCTCAGAAGACCAGTAAGTGAGTAAGTGAGTAAGGAGTACCACAACCCATTTCCCTATTCCAATCCTTATCCTCAATACCACTATGGTTGGATTATCATTAAAAAAAAATGTGAGCAATGTAGTTTTTTTTCCGAAACCATAGTAAAAATAGAGTGATGATTAAAATGTTTCTTTGAAATCTATTTTTATTATTTTAATCTATTTTAATGAAATTTATTCATTAAAATGAATAAATGTACTGTTTCACTAACAATCAAACCTGTGAACATGCTGCAAACTCATACAAGTAATACATATTACAAATTTAGTTTCGATTTGAGCTAGTGTTAAGCTTTTTAACTCAAGGACTTCATTAGGAATTAAATTTTCATATGAAGCTATGAAAGAGAAATTATATTACTAAAAGCAAATGGTTTTCGTCAACACTCATTTTTATGGGTGAAAGCGTTGTAGACGATTAATCTTTACTTGCTTTCAGCGGAGAAAATTAATATCCTTTCAAATAAATATAACTTGACTTGACGCGCCATTCTTAACATTGTTGTTTATAAGATAGAGTGCCCGGTTTTATCCTGTACTGGGTATACTAGCTGGTGGCCGCGACTTCTTTCGCATGGACTATCATCAATAAAAAATTTACGTATAGGTTTAATATTACAAACAAACTTACAAAGAAACTTTATAGAAGCTGAGATTCTTACTGGGACAGACGGCTTCCAGCCATCTCTTCTTCTGTATGTACGCTTAGATCTTTTAAACTGCGCAACGAATTTTGATGCGGTTTTCACTAATAGAAAGAGCGTTAAACTAAAAAGGTTTTTATATATAATTTGCATAAAAAATCTGTGCAAAGCTAGTAGTATAAAAATGTTACTAGTACTACTACTACATTTAAAATTGAAAAATTGTTAGTCTAATCAGCTTCAGCACATCTGAAGTTTTAATTGTAGCATTGCAGCGTTTTTTTACTCAATATGATGTTTGTATGTATCTCGGAACCTTGCCCAACATAGTACATATATTATTACTGTTAGTTATTTCCTCAGTGTGGTCATAAACGCCTACGATAACGGTCCAGTAGGTATATTATAATTTAATAGCCGATGGGCTTACGTTTGAAATGTTTTTAATTTTTTTCTTTTTAAATGAGGTCATTCAACTAATCTCATAAAATATTACTACGATACTTAATTAAATAGTTACGTGACACGTGACTAATATTTAATTTAGTTAAATGGTGGGACATTTATTTCTTAGTACTTCTATACAGAGATATACATTTTATATACATTTACATACTTATTATAAAATAAAGTCGCTATCCGCTTCTGGCTGTTTCTCCTGTTTCTCTCCTGTTCTTCTTAACCACCCAACAGGGCTTAATACGGTTTTCACGAATGAAAAGAGCGATATACAAGGAAGATTTTGTGTATATAATTTTCCGAAGAAAAAAAAAATGCATCCATTCAAAGCCAGGGGCGGGTTGCTAGTTGCTTATAAGAGAGTTAAAGCTGTACTAGTCATAAATTTTGTTAAAAAATTTATATATTTGCCAGTCGTAACAATCGTTTGACACAATATTTATTACAGAAACAGGATAGGTAGAATAGCTGGAAGCGACTTTGTTTTATACTATGTAAAGATGATGGGCCTTAAAAGTCATGAATTTATTCAAAAAGCTCTCCGATTTAAGTTCATGGTTTGAATATTTGTGTGCAGATGAAGCGGCGATTGGTGACGCGCGAGGTGGCGAGGTGAGGCGCGATGGACCACGCGGTGAAGGCGATGTCGGCGCGCGGGCCGTGGTCTCGGCTGATCGCGCGCCGCCGCTTTGAGTCCGCGGAGCTTGAAGAGTTGTACGCGCGCTACGCCTGCAAACTTCAGCGCACCTCAGTCGGCTCCGCCCTCGCATTGTGGGCCGCGTTGGCAGCAGCACTAGCGGCTGTCGACGCTACACGCGGCTGGCGCAAGGCGCCACAGGTCATTATCTTCTTTAAGTAATTATTAATTAAATAAATATTGTCTCACAATTTCTCATCTTGTTTGCCGCTGATGCTATGGCAGATAAAGAGTGACTAATTTAGCAAATAAAAGCCTGCAACAGTCACAACACTAACAAATGTACCTATAAATAGACCTTAACTATGCAGTCATTTTATTTTCTCTCTTTTCTATTATTTTCTTGAAGAAAAAAATATGAATTACGACTGTTAGTACTTTGATCTCTGACCTCTTATTTGTTGCTTTTTGGTAATTGGTTTCGGCACAACATACATATAAAACACATTGGTATACCTACATGACACAAGTACCTATCCAACATCAACAAACAATGCCCAAATGACTGCGAAACGCAGTTGTGCCTTGCCACTTGCCAGATCCAGACCCGAGCAGTTGGCTCGGGTCTGGATCATGAAAAGTTCATTTCCAATGCCAACTATGAAAAGTTGGTTCTGCCGGGAATCTAACCCGGGACCCCTTAGTTAGAAAGAACGTTAAAACAAGCACGTTAACTACTCGACCAACAGGCTCGTCTAACCTAACCTCCAGGAAATCGTTGGAGCTTGTGTCCTCTCACCGAGCTAGAAGTGTCTTTAGAAAATAATATAGGTGAAGTGGGAATGATGGCTGCTTCAAGTGTTTTCCTATAAAGAATTTTTGTAGTGAAACTTCTTTGCGCGCGATAAGAGTAAAATTTCAAGTTTAAATTTATTGTGACACTTCTAGTAACGATTCATTTCTCTTGCTTGAAAGTATATACTTGGCTTACAGTATAACAATACTTGATCGCCAAAAAAGTTTCACTTCTGACACGCATACTCTGTGCTCTCGTATGTTTTTAAAATATATTCTTGCAATTTCTTAGGTGGGCGTGTTAAGCGCTCATGCTGTATTATGCGGTGGGTTGGCGTGGTGGTGCGGGAGGTCTGGAGGCGCCGCGCCCGAGCGGCGTCTGCCCCGAGCGTGCTGGCTGGCACTCGCAGGGGGAGGCGCTGCCCTAGCCGCCACCTTACCCGCTTGGAGTCCCGGCGCACCTGTCGAAGGAGCGGTCCACGTTGTGTGGGCAGTATTCGCTGCCTACGCCCTACTTCCAGTTGGAGCTCCTGTCGCGGCCGCATTCGGAATCATCCTTCCCACCGTACACACTATTGCGGCCGCGCTCGTCGCTCATCGATTTCCTTACCACGTCTGGCAGCAGGTCAGTCACCTAATTTTTTGGAAGTCATTCAAGTTTAAATTTTCTTTTTTGTATTGCGCAAACAACCAATGGATGCCTATAAATAAGCGATTATCCAGTCGCTTTTCTTGTCACTGAACTCATTTCTGCGTGTACGTAATAATTCTAAACTTACCAATGTTTACTCGTATTACGCAAGTCCATGTCATTTTTACATATATATTTTTTACGTTTCTAATTGATAAAAAATGTATATAATAGGTATGGTCGTCCATGAGCCGATTTCGCAGTATCGGAGCGTAATCATTAAAACAACATCTGGATTGTATAAAGCGAACCGTTTTGTATGGCATATATACAATACGGTATATACTCGTACAAATTACATTCCAATGTTCTTTTTCTCGCTTAATACGGGGTTTTATTTCTCTGTGCGGTAGTCTCTTTTGAGCGTTTCATCAAATCCAATTTCATGTATATTTGCGCAGTTACTTCGATTTCCTTTATTTTAATTTATATTTTTGGTGTATTTTACTATACATAATACAATTTGTATAGTCTTTGTATTATATTCACAAAATTGTATTGTGTAAAACTTCAAAACGTAGTTATATTACGAGAAGACTAAATTAATAATCAGCTAGTTTTTTTTTATATAATTGCCTAATCCTTTTTTCTTGTTGACAGTCCTTTTTTCTGGATGAAAGGTACCCTATGTCCTTTCCTGTATTCCCAATTCCATGAATGGTTGAGTAGTTAAGGCGTGAGAAGGTAACAGACAGACCGACCATTATAATGGATATAATTTTTAAACTAGAATAGAAATATTCTTATTTCTTGTACTGCCAATGAGATGAATGCACTTTACTTTAAGCATGCAAGCATCAATCTACTACAAGCGTAGAGCATAAACGCTGTCATCTGTCATTTGAAACCAACCAAACGTCTTTCATTTAAAGAAAATGTGACTTTACGTCAACACATTAGGGTTTAAAATCAACAGTAGAACTTGGTCGTTACTACCTTTTACCATCGACGTGCGAAGGCAAGAGTCCGCCATGATTCCATTTTAGGCGTACTTTTTATGTGCCGCTTTGGCATTTGTGACGCAAGTTCCATAGTTGTAGTACTTCGATGCATGCAAGTAAAAAGTCTCCTATAGGATTCCATCTAACTGCAGGATTAACATTTAGACAACAGAAATATGACCATTTACGTGTCGGTCTCATTCCCGGGAGCTCACCCACCTCGCATTACCATAATAATAATGATGATTCGCGTGTTGACAGTGTGCGTAAAATGTATTCAGGGTTGCTCGTTTACGGGCACATGATTGTTCGAGGTCAAATGTCGTCTGCTATTAGTTCATACTTTTGTTCAGTGTCTGTTGTTCCCGTATAATTTGTGGCAACATCTGCATATTATGATTAACTTTTCTGTTTTCTATACATACTAATATTATAAAGAAAAAAAATGTGTACTTTTGTTTTTTATTTGTATTGAATAAACTCAAAAACTAGTGGACCTATTTTAAAAATCTTTCACCTATAGAAAGCTACAGCGAGTATTATCGGTACTTCCGTACTTCGTACTAATATTATAAATGCGAAAGTATGTTTGGATGTATGGATGTTTGTAACTCTTTCACGCAAAAACTACTGAACCGATCACCATGAAATTTTGCATACACGTTGTCTGGGACATCAGAAAGGACCTTTCATCGTTCAACGCGGACGAAGTCGCGTGCAACGGCTAGTCCTTTATAACAATCTTCAATTCTGAAACAACCTGTTAACAATGAACTTGTGGTGGAATTCCACTGAACCACCAATTGTGGTTCAATACTTAGTTAGATAGAGCATTTTTGGATTCGATACCTCACCGAGTATTTAGAATTCGAATTATGTAGATAATATTAACTTTTGATTGCGACTCCCTTTTTTAGGTGCAACATGTTTTCAATCTTTATTGCTTAAATCGCGAACACTACTTTTTCTGAATGAAAGTTCTATTCTGTATCCCAGACATCGGTTATTTGCTAAATTTTATTAAGGTTGGTTGAGTAGTTAAGGCGTGAAACCGTAACAAACAAACAAACATTTGTAATATTTGTTATGTTTGCTTTTGTGTCACTTATAAAAATTGTAAACAAGCCCTTTTTTTAAATAAGTAAATAAATAAATAAACATATTGATGTAGCAGACCTTCGGATTTTCAATTCATGAAACATTTTCATTTCAGTCAGCATATTCATTTGCAATAGTGCCATATTTCTACACGAAGGAGCCATTCTACTTTATTCACACACTATTCGCCAAGCACATAGCTTTTCAGTGAGATTTTATTCAGTCCTCTTTCGATATATTGAAAAATTTATTCCAACTTGTGAAGCGGATATTGCATGGTGAATAGTGGAAGAAAATTTCTTGTAAGTATTTGTTATCATTTCTTTAAGAGATACAAGTGTTTTATTTGTTGGAGTGAGTATTTTTAAAAGATAGTTTGCTTTGTACATTCTGCAGCGTTGTAGCGTCTAGCTTCTTTAAAAGTTTTTAAATAAACTTACCAAAATTTTAACAAATTTCTAAAACCATGCAAGCAAAATTCTAAGCATCAACTTTTATACAAACTTTACTTACTAAGATATTTTCCTCAGTTAATATGCACAATTAGAATGATTTTGTTTAATTTTATTTTCAGAACTAAATGTTTAGTGCATTATTTATCCATACAAAATCTGATCATCTGAAATGAAAAGTGAACGTCGCCATCGTGTAGATGCATTATCATTTGATAGGCCAGCAATGGTCCATCGTGTAGGTAGCATAAGCTATCGATAAGGGCGGCGATGGATAAGGCGTTTGTATAAACACTTAGCTACTGAGCACAACTTATAGGTTTGCATAAGTAACATTTTTAAGGATAAAACCGTGAAGTTTACACATTTTTTACAAGACATACAAAGAAGGCCATTAAAGCACAAGACGCATCGCGATAACAGTTTTAAGTTTGTAACTTGTTTGTTATCGAACCCTTGTCCTTATCATTTAGAACATCAGAAAGTTTGCAACAACGTTCATAACTAATAAACACGTTTAGTGTTTGCGTTATTCATTCATTTACGATTACATTTAACTCTCACGAACAGCTTTGCTTTTTGGTTGTGAAATCGCAATGAACATTTGCTTACATTTAAAAGGAGGAGTTATCTGTCAATTTTATATTCAACAGGGAATGTTGCACTTATAGAACAGCGGTATTGTACATAGGAAACATTTATTGCTGAACATTTAATGCTGGTACTAAAATGAATTCTTTGTCCAGTTTATCAGCGCGTAGTAAGGTTGAAGCCTTATAAGCACTTTTATTTAAATTATTTTACTTACAGTTGCATTGTAACTAATAAAGTTTTTGGGACGAAATAATATTATTAGGGATGTTCTATAATTATTTTAGTTTCATAATCGCATATTGTCATCTAGTTTTTTTTTTTTTACATAATGCTCAAAGACGCTATCTGCGTACGTCTATTTCTCCGTTAATTTCATCTAAACCAACTAACAGATTTTGATACGATTTTCACTAATGGAAAGAGCGATAAACATGTTAGGAATTTTTTTATAATTTTGAAAAGAAAATGCATAAGTGCGAAGCTGAGGGCGCGTTGTTAGTTAAAAATAAAACGAAATTGTACTAGATGATCTATATAAATCAAAATTAGTTTTTAGTTTCATTCTTTCTTTAATGTTAATTAATAGCTTCAATATATTTTGTGTGTCTCTGTTAACTGACATACAAAAACTTATATTAAAAATGGTAAAAAAAACCTATCGAGGATTACTTCGATGTTTATTAAAACAGTAGAAAATTCTCACGAAAATAACATCGTTCCAAGAGAAAGAAACTTTAGAACAGTTATTAATGAATCAACGCCTCCGCTAAAAGTTAAGCACAATTGCTGTGAAAGTTGTTTTTCGGTGGCTTAGAAATTAAACACGGCGCCTTATGACATACCTACCGAGTTTATAACAAGTGGGTGACGGGAAGACAGGCGTCAGGGGGTGGGCATTGGAGGAGACCGCGGGTGACAGGTTATATTTACGTAACCCTGGATACTGAACGGCTCGGTGCACCTCATAAATACTATTTATAATATTAAAAGCTCAGTAAGCAATTCAGCCCAGTAGCTCGGCAAAGTGTATTTTTTAACGTTTAGTTAAATTTATTAATAGAAGACTTTATTTTGTACGAGATTACATAGTCCGCGACTTTATCTGCAAGGATTGTTTTCACATACGAGAAGCTATGTTATGTGAATTTACTGTATGAAAACTAGATGATTTGTTTTGATTTATAAATTGTTGTCTAAGTTTATATAATTTATGATCTTTTACTAGCATCACGCTTGCCTTTGACTACTGGATAAGTTCTTTATTACTATTTTTTGTGATTTAAATAGTGTTTTATTTTAGAAATTATCTACTACATAAAACTATAAATAAGCATACAATTTTATTTATACACCCAAATAACTAAACTATGCAACTGATTTTAATGCGGTTTTCACTAATGGAAGGAGCATTAAAAAATGAAGGTTTTTATATATAATTTGCAGAGAAAATTCACCCGTGCGCAGCCGGGAGCGGGTCGCTGGTATTTTACTAAATCTACAATCGGTATAAAAGTTCGAGCTGTGCTGACACGAATGGTTTTTTGGCTAATAGCTACTCTAGCTAGTTACTTACTTTAGTAAATCGACGTTTAGTTATTAAAATTTACTTTGTAGTAGCAGGCTTTGCATACACTGTGTTTCGTATACATAAAAATTGGCAACCCAATTGGCGGCAGTAATCACTACCCTACAGAATACCACCGGGATAAACAGCAAACTGTTTCTTCAACCACCGGTCTCTTCAGATTCGTATTCGTCTCCGTCACGACTCACACCCTCTTTGGTGAGCGATGAATTCGCATTCGGACCAAATAGTAAAAGAATATTTTGAACAAACAAAAGCGAGACTGCAATGGAAATTGAAGTGATGGTACTCGTAGCAAAGAATGCAAATAATTATACTTATTATGAGTCTGCAAATGTCGTCTGTAGTCTGATTTTGGTGTGAAATTGAAAAGAATTCATTATGGAATTATGAGTTAATATAGTGATTGTTAGTAGAAAAAATATGTTTTTTTTTTAAATTTTTTTTTCAAATAATTAATTATTAGTACTTACTAATGTTATAAAGAGAGGAAATTTGTATTTTTTTTGTAATGAATAAAATCATACACTACTGAATTATCAGCAAGTAACATAGGCTATATTTCATAAAGTTACGCGGACGAAGTCGGGTGATAAAAATAAAATGTCAATCAGTAAAACTTATTATTGAATCTTCTACAAATTGCGTTGGCTAAGATCAAAGGGCATTATATATCAATCTCGCGTACGAATATACTTTTTTTTAATGATAAACGTTTCGTTTCGTTAATTGCTCAATGACGATTCAAATTAGTCTAAATGACTACATAATGTAACAGGACAAGTAGTCAAATGGTTTGCACTTTATAAAGTATCAAGAGGTTTAGATATGTATCTAGATAGAGTGATTACAAGTTTTTTGTGGGCTTCTGGTTTGAAGAGACTACTTAGAGTTTTTTTTGCGCCATAGTGATCTGCAATTCAAATTGACTGGAGTTAGGTACGCAAGCTTGCGAAAAGGCAGGTCGTTCGGGTTCATTGCAGTTATTAAGGCGAGGACTTAGCAGAAAACCATTATTTTCGACGCCTAATTTGACTTCTTAAAGTAAAACTAAAACTTAGAAAACCTACAGTCCATAGTAAAAAAGAAAATTGAAGATAACAAAATCGGGGGATATACTCACATAAAACACTCCGACTGTGTCCACGACACAGCACATCCCATTTTTTTATTCCAGAATAATTCAGTTTATGTTATAGCCTAAGATAATTAAGATTTAAAATTAAGTAACACAATCATAATAAAATAAATAAAATTCATAAACGGGTTAGTCTTCGAGAAACTATCTCTTGAGGACCCACCACAGAGATTAGTGTGAAAGTGTATTGATTAAGTATTAAAAATATTAGTGGGCGTTGTTCGACTAAAAGTCGATCACGAAACTTCTAAAACGCCACTTCTAGAGAAAGTCACGTCCAGCAATAGATTTACTCATAAGATAGCTGTTCAATCTGAACAGTTTTTTATTATTAGCTAAACGACAGACGACAGTCATAGAGCTATATGACAGCCACAGCTGTCCTGTAGCTGTCTTTTCATATAGATAGTGGCTTGATTTTCACATGGCATGGATACGGTGACATTTGATTTCAGCCATTTTACGTATATTATTTTTCAAAAAAAAAATTTTGAGGAAATACAATAGGTACATGAATCTGAATTGATAGAATTGAATTATTGATATCATCGGTGCTACGTCTGCGTAGCTTCAAATACCAAAGTCACATTTGATTTCATCCATTTTATTATTATTATAATTAATGGGTTTGCTCTTGGCCAGCATCTAGCCGAGCAGCAAAGACGAGGCCGACGATGGAGCAAGTTCACCATCGCTTGATTCACCACCACTTAATTATAAGTTAAGTTAATAATAAGTCGGTAGCCAACTACTAACCAGTGGACCGTAAGCCTTAACAGGAAATAAAGTCAAATATCATTTTCTTATGCAATCATTCATATATAAATGTAATTTGTCAAATAGATGCTGGGAAATGTGGCTGTGTTCGTTTGTGTAAACGTAGTAGGTGCCCTCATGCACTCACTAATGGAAACAGCTCAACGGCGGGCCTTCTTGGACACCAGAAACTGCATCGCAGCACGACTTGACATGGAGGACGAAAATGAAAAATTGGTAACGATTTTTTTTAATGCAATTGAATTAAAAAACCCTGTTAAGAATGTAACATCATAAATTTGTCTAACTTCAACACTACTTTTTGTGTATTGAGTCTTTCAGTCTTTCTTTTTCTCATACTACTCGTAATTACAAAAAAAATATAATGAAAAACATAAACAATTAATTATTTCACCGTATCGGTACTTGAAAGTAATTACTCACTAATTATTATTGCCATAATGAAACATTAACATAGTTGGTTGTTTTATGAAGCGTTCTTTGCAGTTGTAAATTTGGCGAGTAGTTCGGCGTACATGGCGATAAAGCAATGATTTCTAACATATAGTTCAATGCGATAAAGCAATTAATTGATACGTGTTTCAGTTGTCTTTTTCTATTCACTTTCTATGGTGAACAAATCAAAATATATCACAAATCTTCGTCTAAGAATTTGAATTTGAATACAAGTAGGTATATGTACTTTTTTTTTATCAAGGTCGGCACACAGGCTAACCGTGCACTTGATGGTAGAGGTGGCTATCGTCGCCTATAACATAAACAACGCCACATATACTGCAAGTGCGCTGCCGTCTAGAGTAGGATTAAAGATAAGGGATTTGAAAGGGTTAGGGAAATGGGATCTGGCATCCTTTATTTACTCAAGCCCCGCCCTCATTTAAAAATATATTTTAAAAATAAAAAAGTGTCAATTCGGACAACTGCCCGTATATTTTGTATCCGAATCGTTTGTAAGTTACCGAAACACAACAAATGTGCTGTTATTTCACGGTGGTCTTCAGTAAACGGGTGGTTACTGCCGTCAGACGGGCTGCCCAATGACTGCGAAACGCAGTGTTCCTTGCCACTAATATTGTGTATTGTTTGTCGTTGAAGCGATTTTCTTAAGTACCTATTCAATATAAAAATAATATATGCTGTACGGAACAATGTAATAGCCTCTTACTAATAAATATGTAACAGGTATTATAACGCAATAACAACTTATTGTTTATTAAATTATATGAAGTTATGTAGGCTGCGCATAGAATTAATTTGTAATAAAAACTCAAATGGATACATTGAAATTTAATACAAGTAGTTACGATCGATCTTTTTAGTTAGCTAACTAGCTTTTGACAGAGGCGTTGTCTATGTCCTTCACTAAGATTCGAGCTATTTGAATACCAAAAAAGATTGGTCTCGTGGGAAAATCAGTGTCTTAATAAAATATTCTTCTAAAATCACATACATACATAATTTTTTTATTTTACTGCAGTTAATAATAAGATATTTTGTACTAGTTGCTAGTTGCCGTATTTTAACTTGAGTTTTTATCAAGTGTTATTATTCGTGTCCTGCTAATGCTACTTTTTATGCTACATAAAATTTACAACAAACTTTTTTTGTAAATTGGAATCTGGAAATTGTATATTTAAAAAAAATTTACGATCGCAAAACGGATTCACAAAATAAAACTTATTTGAAACTGTTCTGTTCTTTATGTACCCATTGCCGCCTAAATAGGGAATATCCTTAGAGACTAAATTGAGGCCTCCCGTTTGCTCTATACTAAAATGTAGATAAATATTGGCACCATAATTTGAGGAAGTTGTTATCTTTATCTTTACAATATCATCCTATTTTTGATAATAATGTGAAATGATGTCGAACAGGAACGATTGCTGCTGTCGGTGTTACCTCAACACGTTGCCATGGAGATGAAGAATGACATCATCTCGCCCGTTGAAGGACAGTTTCACAAGATCTACATACAGAAACATGAACAAGTCAGGTAGGTAAATATTTTAGTTAATATTTTTTCTTTGTCTCAAATGTAAGTTGGACTTATGTCCATTTTTTCGTTGATTGTTTATGGTATTTTCGTTTTTTCTATTTATTACTTTATTATCAGCAAAAACATACATTAATAGACATTTTTGTTTGTTAATTTGGCAATGAAATTGTATTTATAATATTTTTATTATGACAAAATATTTTTTTAAATATGTTATTTACTATTCAAAGTTGTGACATACAGTAATTTTGATTTGATGGGATTTTTTAATTTTGCTTCTAATTTATTCACCAGATTTGTTTAATATATCTTGATGTCATAGTTTGTTTAAGTCTTATGCGAATCCTTATCTAGAGATGAGAGTAGTACGTCGGCATTACTTACGAGTATGTATATTTGTGCACAAATACCTTTTGCTATTAATTGTGCCTATCTCCGCCGAAGCAACACATATAAGTTAGTAGGCGTTGGTCGCTGTGACGTCATAAATCTGGACAAGTTTGCTCACCATTTTAAATCAAGCACACTAACTCAAGTAAAACTTGATACCATAAAAACTGGGCTGTAATAGAAAGCATAAACAAGAGTTTTACGCACGAAAAATATAAAGTATTATAATTTTATCTTAGTAGGTACTTGTTTTAACCTACAAACAAGTATATGATTTGTATAATATGGTCCATATGCTGCCGTTTTGGGTAAACAAATGAAATTCTGTTATCCTGTTTTCTCAGAAGATTTCAAAAAGATCAGTCGACGCAACACTAATAAGGAGATAGATAAACATTTTGATTTCCCTATTGACACTAACGTTAAACTTATTGTTATTATTAAAACGGATAACAACTAAGAAAATAATTTATCATGCCCAGTGAACTTTGTGCATTCGCGAATTGCAAATCTGACAGTTGACCCCGACGCTCGACGCAAAAACGGCTTGTTCCTATACACAATATGGCGTCCATGTTTCAACATAAGAAATGGGACATGAAATCAGTGTAACTGGCAAATAAGATTCATATTGAAATCGTATCTAAATATTCTACCATGAAATTTACAATTCGAGATGTTGACATATTTCGGAACGTCAACCGTCAGACAAAGAACACATCTACGATGCAAAGTTGTTTACAGCGTTACTATTCACCTACCTACATCCTCAATGCATTAGTGATTTTTTCTTATTATTTTTTTCCTTTATCATTTGATTGTATGTCTTTGTATAAAAAAAATAAGGCTTATCTTGCTATGTTTACTTGGTTACTTGCTTTTTACAAAGCAGATACAAGCAGATTTCTAGAGATGACTTGGTTATAGCACAGCATAATATTATAATATAGAATCCATGGTCACTACGAGTTTCTACTGGTATACATCTACAAGAATTAGTCTGACTAAAAGTAAACTTTAAATTATATACTTTCTCAAATGCATGGACATGTAATCATAAAATTATTTACATTTTTATTATGTGACGGAAGTAGCTTCTTGGTGCGTTATTATTTGTGTTAGCACCAGGTGTTAGCGGTTATACAAACAACTTTGTAGTTATCATTAAGATCGTAGTCACATACATTTTTCGTTTGAAATCTATACTTTACTAATATTATAAAGCTGAAGAGTTTGTTTGTTTGGTTGAACGCGTTAATCTCGAGAACTACTGGCAACACTACTGGTTCGAATTGAAAAATTCTTTTTGTGTTGGATAGTCCATTTATCGAGAAAGGCTTTAGGCTATATAACATTTTGAACGCGGACTAAGTCGCGGGCACCAGCTAGTAAATTTATATTCGTAAAAAATACCCTTTCAATAGTAGTAAATTTCAAGTAGGGAGACCAAACTCCACGGACGCGGAAATCGACTTCAAATATGTAGAGATTTTTATATATTTTTTTATGGATTAGAAAATCGAGCCGAGCTGTGTTGTGTTCACATAATGACTTCTTTTAAACACACACAAGGCTGCAAATCGAGAAATGTAAATGAAGTTTGCATATATGCGTCATGTAAATGAAGTTTGCATATACTATAAGTGGAAATTTTTTATTAGGTGTAAGCTACCTATTCAAACTGTTATCATGTAATAATACCTGTAAGTTTCCCTAAAATAAAATAAATAATAAATAAATAAATATGTTCTAGTACAAAATCTGCTTAGATTTACATATATAAAAAACAACGCCACAATACATTTCGACAATATCAAATCGAAATATCGCAGTTAAAAATTAGTATACATAAAGTTAAAGGACTCGGGTTATGCTACGTTTGTTTTTCAAACTATCCTTGTCGAATACAGACAGAACGTTCCATTTATATAGCAGCTATGATCCGTTTTGTATGCGAAAAGTTTTATATAACGTATTCGTGGATATTTTATGACACTTAAATCATTGATCAGTTGTCTATTGGCTTCTAGCAACACTACGAGTACCTATAATAGTTTAGTTGGTAGAGACTTTATGGTAGCGGTATTCGTGTTTTTGTTTTGGCTTCTCTCCAAATACAGGCATGACTCTCAAAATCAATTGGTGCAGTTGCATACATCAAATGATGTAGGTACCTATACAATTACAAAAAGTTAAATTTTTTGTCTAATACACTCTTAGATTTGTGATACACTAGCGACCCAGTCTGATTTACATCAGACAAAACATACATTTTCACAGAAGATTTCTTCTTCTGATTCAATGAATTATTATTTTAAATATATGTTTACTACGCAGAATGACTGATTACTTAAAACTCCTAACAATTCAGATTGTCTGAATCGTTAGGAATTTCGGAAGGCGTAAGCGTCTAAAACCAACATTCTAAATAGCAAAAAGCCTAAAAATCATGCAGGCCTTAAATGTACGGATGAATCTCAAGAATATCCAAATTAATTCTATGAGTGCTTTCAACATTATAAAAACCTCAAGTGCTGTACATGGTATTGTACGATTAACTCACGTATAACGTAGTTATTCTTAACTCTAGTTATTCCTACAAAATTCCCAATTTCCTGAATGCTTTTTATATTTATTTTAGAACACAATATCATAATTTGTAAAGCGACCGATACGATTGTTCGGCGTGTTATAAAAATATAAATTTAGACACGGTCGCAAGCGTCACAAATTTCTGTAGTCGGTTCGATCACGAACTTTATTTTATTTGTGCCTATTTCTGGACGATACATTTTAAAATTCGAACTCCACATCGTAATAATCGTAAATATTGAGTGTTCATCTAACTAATCCAATTACGCGAATTTACGACTTTGAGATTAAATATACCTAGACAACACTGAAAGTAACAATACATAGTAAACTGTTTTATTTCATTTATTAGTAGTCTACTTCACTAGTATCTTCACAAGTCTTGTAATGAAATGCCATTGTTTTTCATATAACGAGGCGCCAACAATAAGAACTTCTGAACGAATTAACTAAGCTTATTGTCTTGTTACGACCGACGCTTTCATAAAACTACATATTTAATCCCATAGAAAAAGATACAAAAAGGTTTTACGGCTTGTTGTTTTTGCATTTGATTACCTCCATTACATTAATTCGCATTTTTTTACCTATTATAAATACCTTTAGTGCTAATTCTGCAGACGGAAAAACATTCCCTCTTTATTAAGTTTTTATGTTTATATCAAACAATATTTCTGTTTGGTTTTAGAAGCTATACTATGTGTATTAGGTTTGCAAATAGCTCTTTGTATGCTTCCGTGTAGGTATATTATGCAATGTAGTGGTTTAACCTGATTGTTATATGACATCTACGAGTAGTGCTAGAGCAAGATCATCAAACATTACATCCTACTTTGTTTTTGTAAATATCGTGTTCTGTAACACTGCCTGTCAACTTTTCAGAACTGTTATATATAAGTATTTTGCTGCGTCATTGGAATTATGTTATTGACAGTATTTCTTTTAAATACATTTTAGTTAAGTAATATTTTTATTAATGACAAGCTGGTGCCCGCGACTTAATACGCGTTAACACTAGAAAGACGGAAAAAACAACTAACCTCTAAAGACGGCTAGGGGTCATCTGACATAATACAGTTTGTCTTATATATTTTTAACATATATATAAATATGTATATATGTATATACAGGTTTTCAGTACAATAAATTTGTGTTTATTTCAGAAAATAAAACTCACTTGCTATCTATTTATGTCGTACATTCACGACATACAAACATTTTTGATTGATTGCAATTTCCACTAACGGTTTTTTTTACATAAATGAAACACTTTATTAGTTTTATTTTTACAGTGAGTTTGGTAGCTGCAACGCTACTATCGTGGCTCAGAAGCTGTAGTTTCTGAGCCACGATGCAACGAGGTCTTGGGAGCAGATTCTTCTGATATGTTACTCGGTTCGAGCGCTAATTTCAGAATGAAATTCCTTCTATGCACTCCTGTAGTATTTGTTGCAGATAAATCTAATGTTACAAAAATAACTTGCAAAAGCCATTGCAGAAGTCTTCTTCTATTTTGTTGGCGACGTTGGATTTCAGCTAATGGTAGATTGTTGTTTGAGCCATCACTGCAACTTGATGCAGGAGTATATGAACTATCTTCAACAAAATAATCAACTGTGAAAGTTTAAATTTGGTCAAATGACCTCTTTGTAGTGTTAAAAAATGAAAATAATAACATATATGATTTAAAAAGCCTGAATCGCTTTATGTATCTTTATCGTTGTGGTGACAGTGGCTGCGAATTTTTTATATTATATTTTTGGACGATCCCTCGGGAACCTAAAATTTTTCCGGGATGAAAGGTATCCATTTTAATTAATCCAAGTAATCTGTGTGCCCATTTTATCCAAATCCGTTCAGCCCTTTTTGCTTTATTGAGGATGAAGAAACATATTGACAAACATACAAACTTTCGATCTTCTAATATTACTAGTGACCCTAAACCAGCTTCGCCCGAGGTGCATTTTTATATGTACAAAATCTTCCCCTTTCTTCCATAAGTGAAAACCGAATTAAAATCAGTTCAGCGGTTTTGGAGTCCATTGAGGACAAACAGACTTACACTGATTTTTTTATAATATAGATTAGGATATATGAATCTGAGTTTACTTCCCTTAAAGTGTATCATCACAATAATGATTAAAACATAATTTACACGATCTGTAAGCTAATATTATGTTTAACGATCTCTGAAATGTTTTGACTGGATAATGTTGTTAACATGGTGCTTCTGGTATTTTAAACTCACAGTTGAGACAGGCCGTAGTCGGTAGGGAGATGATTTAAATTTTTGGCATCAGTATCATAATCCTTTTAATTTTTAAGTTTATTTAAGTGTGGACTTATATGCTTTATACGACCTGTAGCCACCACCAACTAGAACTAGACAGTCACCAGCCTGCTAAAAATTAACTTTGTATAAAAAAACAGTGTTAAATACCTAATATTTTTCTAACATAAAAAGTATCCTATATGTTAATCTATACCTAGATCTATGTACCAATTTTCATCTAAATCCGTTCAGCCGTTTTTGCGTTATTTAGTAACAAACATCCAAACATACAAACTTTCGCATTTATAATATTACTAGTAAGTAATTTTTATATAATATATACAAACCTTCTGTGTTTATCCTTCTTTCCATAAGACAAAACCGAAATAAAATCGGTCCAACCATTCTTGAGTTTTTGAGAGACTAACGCACGGCGATTGATTTTTATTTATAAAAAAGATTAGGATTAGAATATTGCGTTATTTCTGTATTTGGTTGCACTGGTTTTCACACTAATGAATGAACATAGTAATAATATTAGGTACAGTTGGAGTGTTCTGTGTTGTCTCTATTAGGATAATGTAGTGAGGTAGGCGTTTTAGTGGCCTGATTGTAAATGATTCGTATCTGTGAGCGATGTGCTGGCGCCGTCGTTGTCTTTTATGATTCACCGTTCTCGTTTAACTGCGGCCTATTTGCTTGTTAGTGTTACCATCGATCATTGCATTTTATTTTCTCGAGATCTGTAGTTAGTGAATTAACAATTGGTGGTTTTCATTATATGCACGATTTAAATAGGGATTTTTTGGATTTAAATAGGGATACTATCACTAAGTTGATTTTTTGGATTACCTACATGATAAGTTATTAAAATTCGTAAGGTTGGGAATTTACATGTATCTACTGAAAATTAAATAAATTAATATTTCTTTTTATTAGTAACCTTATGTTAAATTTGGCAGGCGACAGTAACCACCTCCTTATATAAGATCGCGGCGAAATAAAAGCACGTAATTTCACAGTGAGTAAGAGATGCCAGAGCGAATTTCATTATCGCTCCTAATTCCTTATCAATTATTGGTCCTACTAAGGTCGGCAGCGCACTTGCAGCACCTATGGTGTTGCTTGTATTAATAGGCGACGGTAGCCATTTACCATCAAGTGGATCGTCAGCCTCCCTTGCAACCTTTACATGGAAAAACATGTTTATTTTATTTTATATACTTACTTTTGTTTTTAGTCTCTTTTTATTGTATAGCAGAAAATCGTTATTCTCGTCGCCTAGTTTGACTTCTTAGAGTAAAATAACTTCTTAGACTTCTTAGATACGAGTAAAAATAAAGTGCATAATAGACTATATTGAAAAAAGTTTGAATCGGGCAGATTTATAAAAAAAATCCATTTTCTGAGGAAAAAAAATTAGCAAAAAACTTACTGTTCACAGTAAGTTACAGTAATAAAAATTTTCCGTGACAACTACTTTTGTTTTTAGGCTTATTGATGAACTTACGTTCTAACGTAAAAGCTTTATTTCTTTTTTCATATTTTACACAATATTTAAGAAAAACCTTCCAATTTTAAATCTGTTCGGTTATCTCCGAAGAGCTACAAAAATTTGTTGCGCAATATCCTTAATACCCAAAAAAGCTATGAAATTAATTAACAGTGTTATGAGACAAAAGATTATAAATGCAATTTAAATTATAAAGATTATAAATGCAAAAAGAGCACTTATTTTCCAATTTACGAAATTCGGTACATGCAAAAACATTTATATGTAGCGATTGTTTCCAAAAAAATGTAGTTCTTTGGAATTTTTTCACTAAAAATAGTATCAAACATATCTATAATATAATATGTCTTAATAAAAAGATAAAGATTTTAAAACTACAACATGTTTTTAGTAGAAATTTAGGCATCTAAAACTTCAAACTCATAAATAATCCCTGTAGTAAAACAAAAGGCCGAATGAAAGAATATAGTAAATATACATAAAGGTATATTCATTTTTCTATATACTTATTTTAATTATTTTATATAGTATCATTTAAGACAAATGTAATTCGCATCAGGCTAAAATGAAAAATGAATCAGAGGAAAGTTGAAAATAGCACTTGCATTCACATATCACGGAATAGAGTATCGTTCAGTGTCAGTTACTTGGCGAACAACCAAAAAGAGGATTGTTTGTACAAGTATAATTTTAAATGTGACTATGTTAATTTTCTCTAAACTATTATAATGTTGATACCGAAGTTCAGTAGGAAGGTTGAAGGTCTACTTGATACACGGCAGATGGTATGAAGGTGCGCTGCTGACCTTGGTATGATAAAGGATAATGAGGACAATGAGGAGTGAGTTCTAGCATCCCTTATTCACTAATAGAAAAACAACAATGTTCTGTAAGAGGTGTTTACTGCCGCCAGACGAACTAACCTGTTTATCCCAACCACTTTTAAATCTAAAATTTTGAATATCCCCATTCCTTCCTTTCCCCTTTTTCTTAATTGCGCATAACCCTGGATGGGTTCAACTTTTTTGCACAAATAATTTTTTTAATTAATTAACTCTTTAATTTGAAAAATATTTTTAATAAATTTTTATCATAAGTAGAGCTTGTATTTGCTTGTTTGAAAGTCGAATGCAAATTTTGTTTGAATGCTCTTTACACGTAAAATCCATTAATTCAAAGAAAATATAATGCCAAATTCCATTGTTTTTATTATATATTTCATAAATTAGCATTAACCACAAGTTGACTTTTAATAGAAGGTACAAGTTACACACGATCCGTTATTACCTACACAAACAAGAATTTGTTTGTATTGTATGTAGTGATGCATTGTTAAGTTGTTGACATTTAGTTAGGTAGCTTTACAATTCGTATCACACGATACTATACTTAAATATAGCGTTCGCGAAACACCACTTCGGTGAATAATAACCACATTGTGTTTAGACTTTCATAGAGTCCAACATTTTTGATCTACTTACATTTTAACAAAAATATGTAATTCGTGCAAAAATATCCAATCTTATAAATTTAGTTATTATTATTGTAAAATTTTTGAGCCTCTATTTACAGTATTTCCATTTAACTTAACAACACAAAAAATCCTATTTTCATCGCTTTTTTCTCAATAAAATTTAAAAGGGCCCTTAATTGCAAACTTTACATTACTAGTTTTTTAATCAATAGTGATGTTTATTTCATGAGCTCTATTCATTTTATAAACCTTCCGGTATCCATTTGTGTGGTAATGGCGTGCGTAATGTACCCAAAGGGCCTGATATCGTATTACCAGGGTGAAGCCCTTCAATGCCCATTAGGCGTGTCCAATCGATACTTTCTATGCGACCACTTGTTTATATCGATGAACATGTACTGATAATAACTCTTTGATTCTTTGTCAATACATTTGCGTTTGAAAGACGTTTAGACTCAAGCACAACTTTCTTTTGTTTCTTACTTATTCTGGAACGTGCTTTCATATTTATTTCTCTACGAGGCTTCTACTTGATTTTTTTAGTTTTATAATAGAATAATATAAAAACAACAATCTAGAGAACGTTTTCGGAATCACTTGTGTTACATGCATGTCCTATAATAATGATGGAAACGTTTACTCAGGCAGGTTTTGGCGCCATTACACAGCTCGTTAGTGACATAGCCCTGTTATTATGGCTCCCAACATCACGGTTTATTACTATAATTTGTGGTATATATAGGTTAAAAAAGATTAACGGAATGCTACTTTTATATATCACAAATCTGTTATAACAGTGACAAAAACTCTGTAAAGTCACTATGTTATATACTAGTTGCGTTAAAACTGTTTGATGACTTTTTAGCCTTAAAATTATGTTCTCGTAGCAGTTATAGCATTTGGGCTATAATAGCAATTTGTAAGGAATTTATTGTATTGCAATTTGCATGTAGGAGAACACACTGGTTTAATAAAATATTGGTTAGGGAAACTGGAACGCTTTCTGCGTCTTCACCTATATCAATACAAACCTAGTTTTGTAAGTTTTTTTTTTAAATTATCGAATCACTTTTATTTGAATTTCGATTTTAAGCCAGTGAGAAATAATTTAATAGAAACAAAAGGTAAACAAAAAAGTCGGTTGACATGTTAGTGAGCTATTGCTTTTAAAGAGCCAACGACGTGTAAATTAGGCACTACAAAATATTTACGTTCATTAAAATGCAATTAACGGTATTGTTGACATTCCATTTGTGATGGAAAAATGTGGGACAGCCGGTGGGCGTTAATCTTTACGGTTTCATATAAGCTGATAGAATATTTATATGGGATAATTGTGTCTACCTGTCAGTAAAAGGACCACCCTCCAATTTAATCGTTCGGATTCATTGTTTTCATCGCGTGTGTGGGAATTCCACCTAAACATTACAACGTAAATATAGAAATAAATAAGTAACTCTGAACTGATATTATGAATAGTCAGAGAAAGAGCTGATTTTTGTTTATTTATGTTTATATAAGTTGTTTATTTTTATATACGCAACCATTGAACCACCAGTGAATTTGAAAAATCTTTCACAACTTGAAAGGTACGTTAAGGTCGGTAGACAGGCTGACGGTCCAGTTGATGGTAGGTGGCTACCGTCGCCTATAACACAAGCAACGTCACCATATATAAGGATTAAAGATAGGATTGGGAAGGGATAGGGAAATGGGCTCTTATTCTATTATTTCAAATGGTAGGTTTATTTTATAACATAAGCATTCGCTAAGAGAGGATATGTGAAAATTTCAACTCCGTGCGAAGCCGGGAGCGGGTCGCTAGTTAAATACATTGAATAATAATAATAATATAGTAAGAGTAATAGGTATATTCTGTTCTTTATTATTATTTTTCGTTATAGTATAATTGGTATAACATATTGTTATTTAATTTAAAGCGATTATTAATTTAATAGCGGCCTCTTTCACCATCTCTGAGTATTGTCAAGTAGGCTAACCGCCTTTTAAAGTCACCGGTCACCGGGAATGCTGGAGCTGATATACCTTTGTTTGTACGGTAAAAGTTCCAAACATTAAAAAGAAAATAATAAAAAAATTCGCCTAAGTTGAAGCCTAAGTTAGTGTAATATCACTTAACTAACATTTTGTAATCTGTAATTTATTCCATTCTCATTACTCTGTCGTGTATCCAATATGGTTAAATAAAATAAATATAGTTTCCGTAACATATTATATCACAGGCTTGAATCTTCACCAGGTTCCTAATTATTTTATCTATCAAACAGCATTGCAGTCATTAATAACACAATTTATTTTAAAATAGTTCTAGAAATCTCTTTCTACCTTAATTAACGTGATACTATTTTAAAATAGTATCACGTTAATTATATTCGTTAAAAACGAATATAATGGGCTGACTTGATTCAGGCTTTTTTATTAAAACTTTTTGATTTTTCTTTTTCGAACTACTTGTTGAAAATATTTTTGAAGTAAATTGATAAATGTTATTATATTATATATTATGCTAGCACGCGACTTTGTCCGCGTAACTTTATAAAATATAGCCTGGGTTAATGTAGCTAAAGAAGTTTGACTTTTTTTTAATCATTGTAGTGGAATGCTTACCCTATAATAACGACTAGGAAATCGCGCGGAAGAAGCTGCGGACAAAAGTTAGTTGTTAATGTTTCCTTATTCGGCTTCTTATTTAATTGATCATTATTCACACTGCGTCCTGAGCCTGTGCCATTTTACCACCTCCACATCTACCCATAAAGGATGTACGTAACGTCTGCAGGAAGTTCACTATCAAGATCCTTTAAGTCTAAACGGATATTTTTTATTGATGAAATTGTATGTCTGTCTGTTATCCTTCCTACTTTCCATTTCATCAACTTTAATTTAATTTTGTCACGAGCCGAAATATGTATTAAACTGTTTTTACGTGTCTCTAACCATAGAGATAGTAATGTTACTAAGTTACTAAGATCGTACTAATACTAATATATACTAAGATATTACCTGTTTTTACGTACCCCGACTTTTCAATAGGTTAGTTATAATTTTAGCTACACAAAACGTAAACAAAAATATAGCTCTTAAAAATGACTTGTTAATAGAAAACTTACTGAGCAGGCTTTTGTTGAAGTAAGTACCTATTCAAATCTGCACAGTTACATTTTCGAGTAATACTAACTTCAGCCATCCAAACCAACTGTGAGAATATGATTGTTTTGATTATTGTATGTTATATTCGAGAAACGGATTGGTATATTACCTACGTTAAAAATTGTTTTTGTTGCGATGCAACATATTAAGTGAAATTTCATAATAAAAAATTAATACTTATACTCGGTACTAATTTTATCAATAGAGCGTGGCAATCGAAATAAATACGTGTAATCTAACCTAACCGCTCCAGTCGATGTATGAAAGTCGAGATTTTTGATGTCGAAAAATGATTTTTATGTAACATTTAATAATATAACACAGTAACACAAATTAGAAGAACCCGTCACGGTAGACGTAAGTTCGAATCCTGAAATATTCAATTACCCGTGTAAGTAAGAAATAATGTTCACATGCAAATCTGCGTCTCAGAAAACAGAAACGTAATTAATTCCTGAAATATATAGGCTAATAAAGGAGAAGAAGAAACATATTACATTAAATTTTTTATTAATTAAAAATTATTATAATATAGAAGTTTGGAAAGTAATTACATATTCAGCCGCTCATTAATGCAATTTTTACAGAAGAGGCGTTATATAAATCGAATATTCGCAATTATCCACTTCGAGGACCTTAGTTTTTACTGATTTTGTTCTCATAACAATAATAAGATTATGTTCTAATAAAATAACAGAACTTTTGACTGTATTTGTTATATAAGGTAAGAGATGGACATGAACATAATATTTGTTTACATATATTTTATCAAGCAATTTCCAAAGTAGAGTAGATACCGAATGTAGTAGTCATAAAACAGATAGAATCTCGTTATGTGCAAAGTTTATTCCGCTTTCGCGTGTTCGCCGGCAATTTTTTCGAGACTACGAACGAAGCTGCGCTTTTATTCGGCGAATAAAGCCTTGTTGACTGCTCTTTATTGATAGTGTCATTTGGAGTATTATTAAGATATGTCTGTTTGGATATATTAAATAACTACACATCTGAACAAAATTTGTGTTACCTTATCTATATTAAACTAATAATAAATGAGTAAAAAGGAATAAATGTACAAAATACTATTCAAATACAGCTGTTAATATAAACGATACTAGTCTTTTTGAACGCTCGACGTAAAAGAGGGGTGTTATAAGTTTGCGTGTGTGTCTGTGGCATCGTGGCTTCCAAACAGATTGACCGATTTTGATTAGTTTTTTTTTTTGTTTGAAAGCTGACATGATCGAGATCATCAGCTCTTTTCCTAGTTGACGAAGGCATTTCAATTTGACGAAAAAATTTCAAATCTAGACAAAATCCAATCATATTAAATTTAAATAGTTAACAGTCGTCTAAGAAGTCTTAAACTACTTATACAAATAATAATACATTTGTGTATAAAGTTGCAGCACTAAGTAGATTTGACGACCCTTCTCTAATAATTATATGCAAACTCCGCATCATTTGACTCTCACTTGACCTTGTATTTCAGTATAGACAAACGTTTTCTAATGGAATAAAAATTATTGTGTTGCATTGAATCAGTACACTATCGACGCTTACAAAGGAAAATTAAAACTTGGATTTAGACAAAGGAATAATACTCCGTGATCGAATCGAAAGAATCGACATATTATTATTATATAATGTGAATTTAAATGTTTATAACGAGTGCCTCTCTGTAAACATTAACAAGGCATCGGACGGCTTCCTGCAACCGGTATCCATAGTGAGAGGCTTGTCCTACATGCAACGTGACCAATATCGGTCAAGAACCTTTTTCCCCAACGATTATGTTGTATGTAATAGCTATTCTTGCATAATTCCTGGGACTCAATAATATTTATTGGCATAAAGTTATCGTGAATGATAGCCATGTTAAAATATTTTTAAAAAAAGCGTGAAATACGCTTAACATTTCTCTGCACTGCACGCAAATGAAAGTTTTTCATTAGCACAGCAAAGCAAATAACACTTAATATTTAATATGTTTATACAGCTTTGCCCGTGAATTCGTATGCGATGTAGTTAATTTTTTGAAAATCCTTGTTGACGAAGGGATTTCACTATCACAAGTTCGACTAGGGGTAAGTCATTGGAACTAAAAACAATGTTATTATTTAATTAACCACTTAGTTCTATATTGATAAATGTAAAGAGACAAGTGAAAAGAGCGTTTAAATTTGTGATGAACATATAAAACGTTTAGATATTTTAATATTTTTCAAGGATATAATAACGCGAAATTTTATATATGGTATGATGTATAAAGGAAACCAATTATTTTTTTAAATTACTGTAGGCACAAGGATTATTTCGCTCTATTCCACACCATGTCAATGACCCAAGTACTGCATTGGATTTTGAAATTTCATGTGTATCTCTCTGTGCTTATTTCAATTATTTACTGAGTTCTGATAAATATCAATTAAATAATTAATATTTGTACTAGCTGTTGCCCGCGACTTTGTCCGCGTTGAAAAAGAAAATATATGTGTATTATAACGCCTCGCATATTTATCATTTTGGACCTAATATTTTTCCAAGATAAAAAGTATCCTATATATGCTAAATTTCGTCCAAATACAATCAGCCGTTTTTACGTGAAAGAGTAAAAAACATCCATCCATTCATCACAAACTTATAACTCCGCATTTATACGAATTAGTAGGATTATTTTAATTAAACTATACATAGATACTTTAATGCACTATAAGGGCTTGTTCAACTGTTTTAATACTTACATCTGAATGTCTCTTGCGTATAGAATAATTAATGAATGCCATTTACTAATGAATGAGTTGTTTGTCTATGACATTACATTTTATTACATAACGATTACATTAAAGAGTAAATACACGTAAAGCTCGACCATTCCGCAGTGGATTTTAAACGCAAAAGGGGTGTTATAAGTTTGACGTATATGTCTGTGGCATAGTAGCGCACCCAAAGGGATGCACCACGATATTTATCGTTTTTTTTTTTTTTTGTTTAAAAGCTGACGTGATCGGGATTGTACTTAGCTATAATTTATGAAGATCTGAAGTATAAAAAGATATATATTATAAAATACCATCTTAATACAATAATAATGTTTCATTTAATTCTAAGTTATGTATATTTACATAATATTATATAGTATAAAGTTTTGGTCCCCTAGGCAGGATCCCAAGCATGTGCTGGCTGCATTACCTTGTAATAGTATTACTTATCTTATCTTATAATACTAAACGAGGAATTCTTGTATGCCACAACGATCTCGCAAACGGCTCTAACGATTTTGACGAAAATCTAGAGTTAGGGGATTTTTATGTTTAAAAATGGATCCATTAAAAAAAAAACTACCTAATATACCTAATATACCCTATATTAGGTAGTTTTTTTTAATGGAACGGTTACAAAAGTAATACCGCTAGCTCGTTTTATAATATTTTGAATTATTAATTATTAATTCAAGTATTCTTGAATTTTTTCTCTATAATGTTTCATAGACTTTCTTTCTTACATGTACAAAACCTTTCATTGACCCGAGCAAAGCTCGGTCACCCAGGTACTATAAAAAATAAGCAAAAAAAAATAGTAAGCATTAATATTTTCCGAATTCCTTTCATTACGTTAGATATGAGGCCATAACGAGTTATTCGGCGTATATTTTAGAAAAATTCATTCAGCCGTTTTCTGACAGGAAGAGACCAAACTTAGTATGTTTTGAAAATGTTTTATTTTTATTTTTTACGAAACAACTGGCTAAAATGTAATGGTGTAGTTTATTTATGGAATCAGCTAATGGAGCCCTTTTATTTGATATCCCACTCGATAGGTTTCTAAAGAAAAAAAAAAAAATTTTATACATAAAATTAATGACGTCATAACTGGAATATGTACCAGGTGGCGGGTATCCACCCAAGTCTAAAGTATTATACTTACTAAAACGCCTATTAAACTTTCCTGAAAAAAAAAAAATCTTTATACACGGACTTCCGCACAGGACTCTACAGCCAGCTCCAAGACTACTAGTAAAAACCATAAAATGGATGCAAATAATACGATCCAAGATAAAATTGCATTCGTGCAAAGCCGGGTGGGGTCACTAGTAAAATATAATTAAAAGAATTATATGATTGAAAATTGAATTTTTGTTGCAGTATCCTTTTCGCCGACATAGTAGGGTTCACGGTGCTCGCGTCTCAGTGCACTGCGCAGGAGTTGGTGCGATTACTCAATGAACTGTTTGGCCGGTTCGACCAACTAGCCAATGTAAGTAATTCATTACAATTAACATTGCTCTCAACATTACTTTTTAATTGCTTCTTAAAATAACTTCGGAACAAAAAATGTAGTTAGTGCGCATTTTACAACGCAATTTTCAAACTTATAAGGTTCTATGGATACTTCAAGAATGAGAGCAATTTATATTTATTAGCGTCCAATTTGGTAATAATAAAATACTGGGAATTAAACAATTTTAACTTAGAGAAGATAAAAAATAATAAATACATAAATTAAAAAAAATATATCAAATTAATATGTTTTTATGGCTGGTCGACAGTAAACATGATGAGTAGGTGGCTGTCTACGCCACAAGCAACACCTTGTTGTTGCAAATAGTATAAAGGATAAGGATATGGGGATAGCGGAATGGGCACTGGTACACTGTTTGTTTACCCAATCACTGAAACACAATAACGTGTTTTTATATTACGATTCAGTATGCTCTGCCACTGCTATTTTTTACATAGTATTAACTTTCACGTTAAAACTATGTAGGTACCATTTTGAAGCAAAAGTTTTACTACTATTATATTATTATTTTGTCTATAAATTTATAATTCAAACCATCTATCTAAGCGTACGTTTCAAATCAGTATTTCAATAGCTCTGAGATATCAACGGGGGTCGTGATTACTTTGTGAAAAACAATCAGTCAAGAAATTGTCTGCTAAATAACTATTAAAATGCCAATGTATTGGTAAATCAAATATGAATTGAAATTTTAAATTGAACACAGAATAGAAATTACAATTATTAATTAGAATCGAGAAAGGGAATCGGACTAAATTCTTGGCAACCACAATACGCTTATTTTCCGCATTTGATCTAAAACCGCAATTTGTATCTGTCTGAGTTCTAATGTAACAATTGCTCGGTAAAGTTATTGCTTCATAACATGTATAAACCTAGTGGTAGGTAAAAATTAATTAAATAATGGTTACCATTCATAAAAATACTTTTTAATTATAAAAAATATTCACTCAACATATAAAAGAATTTCTATCAAAAACAGTTCTGCTCTTTCGGAGATTACCGCGGATAAAAAAAAACGGAAATAAGCACGTTTGGGTTTTGAGACTTACACACTATGTGTGAGCTTTAGTATGACTATGTATGAATAAAGCTCATTGTCTGTTTCAGTACCAAAGAGTCTGTCTTTTATTCACGCACTGAAATTCAACAGCTTACCTACTATTATTAAATGTGGTCTTCTGTAAAAGGGTGGTTAGAAGTGCTGATCAGTTTACAGACAGCAGAATTATAACCTCCAATTTCACACAAAAATATTTCCTCAGGATAACCATTGCCTGCGGATCAAGATCCTTGGAGATTGTTACTACTGCGTGTCCGGTTTGCCTGAACCGCGCTCTGATCACGCGAGATGCACAGTCGAGATGGGACTGGACATGATCGATGCTATTGCGTAAGTACTTTATCATAATTTTGAATCTTTTCGACTGGTGCCCAACAGGACATTCGATTTTCTCTTGCGGGAGGAGAAATAAGTTAAAAGTCCTTCACGCTAACCTGCTGCAGACTGCCATGACTTTGGATGTTCTTCAAAAAGGCAGGTTTCCTAACTATAATATCTTCACTATTCCAGCAAGTGGTCAGAATTTTCTTTTTCTTATTACTAGGATAAAATTTTAGTAATTTACAATCTTAACAATTGTACAATTACCACCGGAAGCACAAATATCATAGGGTCTTTCTTCAATTACAATTTTATGTTACAGGCATTAAATATACAATAAATAAACGTTCAGTCTGTTCCATCAGTGAAATAATCATACGTATTTTTTTTGTTTCATTGCTATTTTCAGTTACGTGAGCTGGGACCTTGTTATCTTTTATAATATGTTGTGACATACTTCCATACTGCCTTAATTAATATTGAGCTTTACTGTAGGAACATTTTCATATAATTCCATTGAGTAAATGTCGGATTGTCATTAAGATATTACAAGCTATCCAGCCGCGAATTCAGGTCATCGTCGTTCTACGAGTAGATATGATATAAGGCAACATTAATGTTTATTATGTACGTACAGTTAAGACGGGAAGTACGGGACAGAAAAACTAAAGTAATAACTAAGTAATAAGTAAAACTAATTAAATATCTACAAAATATTTGTCAATATAAACAGAAAATATAAGGAGGTTCAGGCTCTCTTAGAGCTAAATTTTATACTTTATATGTTTTTTTTATTTTCTGCCTTTTTATTTTTACTATTAAAACAGAATTAAATCTAAAATTCAATAAGTCATTCAAGAAGAGACTCGAAAATTATGATCAATTTATACATCAACCGTCTTACTACAAAAGATTAAATAAGCACTGTTTAAACACGTGCTTACTTAGACAATGTATAACTATTTAAACATTGTTTAGTGAGCGTTTAAAATGTCCCTACCACAAAACCTTGTTTAGCGTTTGTTTTTGTAGACAGTGTTAAAGTACGTGAATGGTATTGAATTATGGCAACCCTGGATTCATGTCGTTTTCACTTTACGCAGATCTGATAGGTGTATAATGATGAATTTTGGTTTTCACAAGCTATTATAACGGACTATACTCGTAGTAATGATATAAGCAAATTATAAAATTGGAATAAGGCATAAATTACAACAAATACATTAGATTATTTATAAAGTTTTGTTATACCAAAAAACATTGCGCATAATGGAACGTAACTGACACTGCTGTAATTGTCAAATGTCAAGTTTGATTTGTTAATTTAATATTCATATTTTCATAATTCATAGCGTTTCGTTTTTAAGCATTTCGTCGATATTATCGAATCGTGTTCGTAAATTATCATTATTAACATGGATAAAAACGTTTTGAATTTTGCGTTATTGTAATATTCGAATGGATTAATTCGCTCGCGATGTATCCTATCTCGAAAATTATCCATGTAATCCATATCCTCCATGTCGATGTAATCAATTAAATTTAAAATATCCATTTCAAAAATTTCAAAAATCAAAAGAAATCTTTAATATTACGCAAAACGATTATAAATTTGACAGAACACGTCCAAGGAAGAGAAGCCGCTAACTAGATAGACACTCGTTAAACAAGCATCTGGCGGTGTTTAAATTTAAATAATGCTCAAGCATTGTCTAACCCTAAACAATGCCTAGACACTCTTTTGTAGTAGTTTTATTTAAACACTTGTTCAAAGCCTGTTTAAAGTGTGTTTAATGTTTTTGCAGTAAAACGGCAATTGTTTAGCTTAGTAATGTCATGGCCGTGACCGTGGTGACAATAGTAGGCAAAAATGCCCCTGGCATTTTTTCACTACTATTGTTTCTGCAGAGTTCAGAAAAAACTTTTATTAAGAATTAGCAGGTGGAAAAGTAGCGTTATTTAATTAATATACGCTGTGGTGACCTAATTTTCGTGAAGTGACAAAGATGAAACGCCGAAATGTTTCAGCTAGGTAGGGACGTAAGTAGGTACATTTAATTTTCCTTCATCACAAATCAATCACGTCCAATGGAGTGGCTTGTTATTTGGACAGTATTTTTCCTTTATATTTTACCTTATCCGTCATCGCCTTCTATATAAAAGCCATGTTTACAACATTCTCGGTAAAGTTTCTATAGTTTCTTTTTTTTACCAATCCTATTTTGTGTAAGATTTTTTGAGGCAGCGGGATTATTATTTTGCTTTCTGACATTCAAAAGTATAAATGCCTCTATATTTAAGGTTTTTTTTTCTAGTTTTTATTTATTCTAAGAAAAATGAGATTAAAACGAATTTTTCAAAAAATGAATGTCCCCTGCGTTGATGAATTATTTCAAAATTATTCCGTTTTCAAGCTTTTTTCAACTTTAATTTTTTTATATGAGCTGCAAAGTAGTATAAATTGTAATAATGTAATTACGTCTTTTATCACACTGATGCATATCAAGAAAAAGAAAGTAATTTTTTTTTTGTGAAACATCTAAAACATTTTTACGGCAGATGAGACAGGATGTTGGCGTGACGACACCAAAGTTTGGCCAACACTGGCGGAACTAATATTTATTTTTTAAAAAAGAATTTTTTAAACAAAATATTTTCGATGTTTCACATCTGCCAGGTGTCCCGCGAAGGCTGAATTTTTTTATTTTTATTAAAACGTGAATGTAGTGAGTTATCACAAAGTTACCCCTCGTGGGACGTGCGCATCGAAGCATAACGCGATAGAGCTTATCTGCGCAACCGCACATCAAAGGAGTGTGCTAAATATACTCTTTGTGATCACGCCGTGCCGGGCGCGATGCCCTGCCTGCCTGTATGCCCTGTGTGGTCCTCTCTTTGCCAATGGCCGTGAAGGTCAATAGGTCTTTAGGTGCAATGCTATCTTTCTTAAATGGTAACATTTCGTTTTAATTATTTTAATAATCTTGGAGAAAACTTATTGTACCCACTTACTGGCTACTGAATTTACAATAATCTAGCCCCTGGATTCGCACAGATGCAATTTTTACTCATTTATCACTCTTTCCATTAATAAAAACCGCATAGAAGATTAGAGTAAACTTTGAACCAAAAGCTTTTTTACCATGGAATTATTTGTCAATAATTCCATATATTCTGTTCTACAATTTAGCGCTATCTGTGGTTCATTTTTATTTCTATATATAGATTAGATACAAAAGTAAGTCTGCATATTTAGGTACTAAACATGCAGACTTACTTTGAGATTAGACTAACATTTCGATGAGATTTGAGACAGCTTGAACCCTAGAGAAGGACATAAATACTTTTTAACTATGAGCACTCGCAAAGCAGTGCCCAAAAGCCGGTACTCAATACAATTTAATTAGTAATTATAATTACTACTCAATCGAAACGCGAAGTCGCGGACGACATCTGTTTCATACATAAAAGCATTTGTTTATTATCCAATTGATAGTGTAATGTAAGTATCTGTCACTATATTTATATGGGTATATTGCGTCTGGCTCGGACTCGGCCACAAGCCGCAGCCAAACAGTCGCCAGATATGACGTTTCACACAACATGTACGAGCAGATGAAATAACAATACATTTTATTGCATTACGTCTCTTTATTGAAATCTAATTAGCGTATCCTTTTGTCTACTATTTAGCATTTGTGATGTTTGGAATACATGTAAATGCAGTTATTGTCGACCTGAAATGCATCGCAGGAAGCGGCTGGATGTGAAGGGCGACTGTGTGTGGTGGCGAACCTTGGCAGTCTTATAAGGAACAATTATAATTATAATAGATATAATTATAATTGTATTATAATTATAATAGATAATTATGTAATTATCTATTATAAATGGTGACCACGCCCCTTTTCGTAAGTGTCAAATCAAACTGTTCCTTACGATTACGACATAAGGTTCACATTCCACTAACAGCAATAGCATTCCAGAACTTTGACGTAAACATGTTTTCATTTTTTAAGTTTATAGTAATTTGTAAAATCATCCAGGCTGTCTGCGCGAGTATAAATACGGGTGGGATCGCTCGAGAGGGACAGTTCTGCGACAGCTAGCGATACGATAACAACAATAACAACACTTGGGAGCTTTTGCGAAGATATCTGTGACAGTGACACGTTGAGTGAATTAGTGACGACTTTTGGGAAGTTTTACGGTTTAATTGGAGAAGCTCTGTAATATTGGAAGTCATCTTGGTCTGCGAAAATAAACCGTGTTCTTATACCCCTAACGGCATTTTAACTTACCCCGTGCGTAACAGTACTAACTAACCTTCAAAAGACAGCTATTAAAATTTCATGATATTCATTCATTAGTTTGTGAGTTATTGTGCTAAGAGTGACGCTACTTTTGTTATATTCAAAACAGTGGATCAAAAACAATTTTGTGTTTTAATTTTACATTGCTTCTAGATGGGAAAAAATACCGTTCAAGCGAAGCAATGGCTTGAAAAGTGTTATGGGGACTCCGCTCCATCAGAAACAACAATAAAACGTTGGTTTGCTGACTTCAAACGTGGTCGTAGAGTTACCGATGATGCAGAACGCAGTGGACGTCCAAATGAGGCGGTAACACCAGAAAACATCAAAAAAAATCCACGAAATCGTTTTGAATGAACGAAAAGTGAAGTTGCGTGAGTGACATCTTAAAGATATCAAAAGAGCGTGTTGGCTTTATATTGCATGGCATGGCAAAGTGGGTGCCGCTTTTGCTCACTGTTGACCAAAAATAAGAACGTGTTGATGATTCAGAGCAGTGTTTGGCCATCTTTAAACATAACAAACCGGAATATTTGCGTCGATATGTGACAATGGATGAAACATGGATCCATCACTTCACTCCGGAATCAAAACGATCGATATCTGAGTGGTTATGGCCTTATGGCCTCGGTATTTTGGGATGTGCGTGGTGTAATATTCATCGATTATCTTGAGAAGGGAAATATCATCAACATTAAATATTAGCGTTATTGGAGATAAGAAAAAAAAATTGTTTCATCAAAACAACGCACCATGTCACAAGTCAATCATGAATTGAACTTCGAATTGCTCTAACATCCACCGTATTCACCAGATTTGGCTCCCAGCGACTACTGGCTGTTCGCAGAACTCAAATAATGCTCGCCGGTAAGAAATTTCGCACGAATGAAGAGGTTATAGCTGAAACTGAGGCCTATTTTGAGGCAAAAGATAAATCGTTCTACAAAAGTGGTATTGAAATGTTAGAGCGGCGCTGGAACGATTGCGTTGCTCTTGATGGAGATTACGTTGATGAATAAAGCTAATTTTGAACAAAAAAAACCGTGTTTTCTTTGTTAGGTCCGGGACCTTTCAGCCAATACATTTCGTTAGTTATTGTAATTTTGCAATAAGAATAAGTTAAACGGGAAAAATAGCTTCCGTGCCCTGGTAGCAAACTTAATTATACAATTATAATACGTAGACCCACTACCCATAAACGAAATTTTCGACAATGTTGGCCTATTTGGTGAAAAGTACAGTAACCATCATTCCGCACATGTTCGAATTTTTAGTCTTTTAAAAAATCTGGACTATTCTTTGAATTTTTTTTTATGTTCTTCTTAAGAAAATCAATAAGAAAATTTGTCACTTTTCAAGTAATTAATAGTAAATCTCAACATTTTGAAATAAATTTTCAAATCGCAGTCAAAATAAGTTTTTGAGAAGACTAGGATATAAGTTTAAGTATCCTTCATCTCAATTTGCTTCACTAGAATAGCGACGTCAACAGAGAGATCAAGTGTTTTTGTATAAAATTGTAAATAACCATATTGATTTGCCCGTTCTCCCTATAGTCGTATAGTGTTCGAGGTCAAGTGCTCTCTTCAAAGCAATGTTCTCTGTTTCTCCAATGTAGAACAAAACATTCTAAAAATCGTTTCTAGTCCGAACTTACAATAAACACAATGCCTATTATAGATAGTTATTTTCACGTTGATATATTTAGCTGTAAACTTTGTGGTTTGTAGAGTTGGTATACCTACTAACTCTTCTGTTTAAAAAGGTGGAATTTTTGAAATGACATCGTTCAAAACTAGGCCATTGTTTTTTTTAACTTACACTTTTCTTAATTTTAGTGATTTCCTGTGAATATTTCAGATTTTGTAAATGGGATAACATTCGAAAATTAAAAATACTTTTTTATACTTTTAAACTTTTTTAATACTTTCAAACATAAATATTTATAAAACCCCATTACCAAATTACACTTTATTTTCCCAGTAAAATCTATAATTTCTTCTTACCCAAGGGTATAAGTTTCAGCCGTTAAAACGAAAATAATAAAATACCAATATCCTGATCTCCATACAAAACTGATTAATTACTTTTATTTTGGCATATCGCAATAGTCTTTGACCACATTATATAGATTACTTATCCTTTGAAATTGTTTTGGCAAATTTTTTTTGTGTACCTATAGCTGTATTTTCTTTAATTATTATTAAGTAAATAAAAAAATATTTAATTCCCTTATAGCAACATATTTTATTTCATTGTTGCGTACCTAACACCCAATCAGGGTCAGCAGCAACTTCATCCTGTCTGTTTGCTTGGTGCTCTGTATACAACAAGCAGGTATTCAAATTTGGAAATATTTTAGAGTTGGAGCTTCACCCTCGTGTTGTAAATTATTCACACAACACTATGCATTACAGTTTTCTTTGGGCGAGACTGCTGTATCATTATGCAAAGTGCTTTCTTCCTCTTGCAGGTTTGCAGCTAGCGGCAAATTATTATGATTTTATTTTCTATCGCAAATTGTTAGCTATCTTTCATTCACTTGGAATTACTTGTCGTTATCTATTTACTTAGTTAAAAAAAATCGAAATTACAATAAACATTATCATCCTCGTCATATCAGCCGTAGGACGTCAACTGACTGACATAAGTCTCTCCAATAATTTCCAATGGCACCGGTCAAGAGCAGCCTGGATCCAGCGTCGACTTTGCCTTGCCGGTCCATGGCCTCCACTTGAGAATCTTCCGGCCCCAGCGGCTGTCGCCTCTTTGTGCTATATGTCCTAACCACTGCCACTTGAACTTACTGATTCGCGGGGTTATGTCGGTGACTTTTGTTCGTCTACAGATATCCTCATTTCTGATTCGACCTCGCAGTCTAACCCAGCCCAGAGCCTCTCCATAGCTCGTTGAGCGACTTTGAACTTTCTTACGAAGCCCTTAGTTAGAGCCCGAATTTCAACGCCATATGTCATTATCAGTTGAAGCCAACCACATTGGTCGAAAACTTTTATTTTAAGGCACTGAGAAATTTTGGACGAGATGTCTCGGAGCTTCCAGAACGCTCCTTCTCAAATTGGATTGGAGTGTTTGTCTCAAGTAACTGCTTCAAGATTCGAATTCCCAAATGTTACTGTTATAATTATTACCATAAAAACATATTTACAAGATATGTTCATCAATTTTTATGTCCAACATTTCGAGAAAAGCTTTTACAACTTTGTTACACAACTATTGAGTATGTAGGTAAACTTACCGTATGTTCCAAAAGCTGACACGGTACAAAACAAAACGGTAACGATAAAATGTGAGAAGTTACGTGTTTGCGCAACTACGATGGTTAGTTGCCAACATTGACGTGCAGGCAAATATTCTTATATAAATTTTACAGCCGCTCTTAATTTGAAAGATTTTACCTAGATAATAATACTCAATGAAAACAAATTCAGGCTAATTTAAACATTCTAAAATGTTAATTAAATAAAATGTACATATGTTTATTGAGGTGCTACATCATTGTTGTATTTAGTTTAAAGAAGTTGTTTATATATTGACTAGCTGACGGTCCAATTGATTGTAAGTAGTTGGCTATAACACAAGCAACGTCACAGGTGCTGCGAATTCTCCGTCGACTATACTAGGATTAAGTATTAAGAAGGGATAGGGAAATGGGCTCTAGCAACCCTTTACTCACTAAATGAAATACAACAGTACAAAGTGAAATAGCAACACGACAGATTAAAAGAAATGTTGTATAACTACCAATATACAGATATCCATACTATCCATACTTCCATATTTTAATATTATAAATGTGAAAGTAACTGTCTGTCTGTTTAGTACCTTTTCATGTCTCAACTATTCAACCGATCATCATAAAATTTTGCATACACTTTGTCAGGGATACCAGAAAGGACATAGGGTACCTTTCATCAAGAAAAAAAGTACTGTCCCCGAGGATCATTTAAAATTAAGAAAATTAACGTGTAACAAATAAAGATGACAAGCGGGTGTATTGCCTATGTTTTTTTTTTTTCAATGCGGACAAAGTCGCGGGCACCAGTTTAAATAAGTGTGATAGATCAAAATTTTCGTAATCAAATCTTGTATCTACACTAAATATATAAATACTATTATATATTTTATTTATGTAAATATGAAGTAAAACAGTATTAGTTATTATTATACATTTATCGAAACAAAAATTCTTATAATTTGTTTTCATAAATATTTCCCTTTTTGTGCAAAACATGAAAGCGTCCATAGCTTTTAGGTTTGCCTTTCCCCTTTGCTGTGTGGTGATCCGTATAATTCCGTATTCAGTGGCCGGTTACGTCGATAGTGACTCGTGTCAAGGGAGACGGATGACGACACAGGTCAGGGGTGAAGTGGGGACGGGTAACAGGACGACGCACTATTGTTTTTCCTGTCACTGTATTCGCACAAATATTGGCAGAGGCTATTTATACGAACGCTTTGTCTCTTGAACTAGTACTCTTACTAATTCAATAAATAAGGAAAGTTTTCTTTTATATATTTTCGTTTCAACTTGTTGGCCGTTAAGCAAACGCATTGATTAATGAGAAAGTTCGAAACATGTGCTACGCGAAGGAAGTTATTAGTTCATGAATCGAGAATAGAGTTAGCTATACTAATAAATGATTAAATTAATTAATCTCCTCTCATTATTTAGAATTTCAAAGTATAAATACGATTGACGACTTAAACCTTCAGATACACAGACACACACACGTCAAACTTATACCCCATTTTTGCGTCGGGCGTCGAGGGTTAAAAAAGGGATAATCGCGGCAGCATGAAGTTTCGTAAAGCCGTTACTTGTCGGACAAAACAATAACAAAAGGAAATTAACATATCATAATTGCCGTTAGGCGTCATCAGATTAACTTCTCATCTACCTACGCTAAGTTAGGCCCGGATTATAATTCAATTTAGTTTGACACAGCTTCCTACCTACTACAAACAATGAACAGTGTAAATAAAGCGCAAGGGAATACATATACCCAAATTAGATCCATCTGTACGCGCTATAATTAGATTATACCAAAACTAACTTAAAGCTAACTTACTAACATACAAACCTCCTGTTCAAAAACATACAACCTCAGAATATTTAACCCAATATTCTGACATATGGAGGCAATTCGTGTTTTGACTGTTTTCCGGCTCATTCATGTACACGATCGATGATTGACTAAAGAGAAACCGCTTTATTTTTATTTCTTTGCGCGCGATCAGAGTATATAATTTCAAGGTCGAATATTGTGTAACTTTTCAGCGTAACGATGACGTGGCGCTTCTTGTAACGTTTCTGCATGACATCTGTTAAAATTTAACCAAACCAACTTCTTTGGCGATTAGATTTATCGTCAAAGAAGTTTTTTTTAAATAAAGGCTTTCTAAATCTTAGAACTTGACGAAGTGTAACTAGAAGTGTAAGGGACTAAGCGATAACATTGAAATAAACTTACTTACTTACTCGTTAGTATAAAAATAGCACGCAGTTTTTAGTTAGACGATGGTCTGTATACACTGAAGTAGCAATACAATATTAAAACGTAGACAAACTGCTTTTCAGTTTTATGGGACAATAATAAATTACTTTCTATGTATAATAAATAAATAAATAAAAGAAATAAATACATATGGAACTTATTTACTAAACAAAAATGTAAACAGTTCAGTGAGTACGTGAATGTGGTGTCATAGGCTCCATGTTACGTTGTCGCGCGCGTCGCGAGACATTCCGCAATCCAGCGCGGACGCCTGAACAAAGCCTGAAACAACTAACGTCAAAGCACATCGCGTCGCCTGAAAAAGCAACGTCGCTTCGCGTTTCGGTGTAATCTGGACCTAAGCGTTTTGTTTGACGGGTATCCCATACTTTATGACTTTTTTAATTAGAGGTTACAGGCAGGCTGACGGTCCACTTGATGATTGCTGGCTCCGTGGTCTATTTACACAAGCAACGTCACAGTTCCTGTAAATTCTCTACCAACCTTAGTAGACTAAAGGTTAAGGGATAAGGAGGGGTTAGAGAAATGGGTTCTGGTATTTATTACTCACTCGCCGAATTATAACTGCACAAATGTCGTTATTTCGCGGTGGTCTTCTGTTAGTGTCGCCAAACAAACTGCCTAATTTATGACAGCGAAACGCATTGCGCCCTGTCACTACAAAACATATTGTGCGGTCACAACTGAAATTGTGAATCAATAACCAATACTGCATTTGGGTGTAGTATAGCCAGTCAAATTGATTGGTTTGTACAATAATTAGTGAGATAGATATTGCCTTGTAAATAGGTCAACAAGGATTCAATCCGACTCGGGGATTCTGCGGATTCCTGACGTACCAATTTGGTTAGAAGTTATGTAATACACATCTTTACTCCAGTTATTATTTTGTAATAAATGCTTTAACTGAGTTTAACTTGTATTGATTCTGTATTGTACAATTTGGCCACTAAGTAATTTTCAAAAATTTAAAATAATTGATAGACTAAAAAACGAAGCATTATTATTAATATACAGATGTTACCAGAAATTGTCTTGTTTTTCTATCAAAAAAATGCAAAATAGCTATCTAAATGGATTAATGATTTTATCACAAAATTGTGTTGGCAAAGGCAAAGTATCGTTTATTTGAATTTTTATTGTGTGCTATAAAAATAATTAGACACCATAAAAGTTAAATTCGATCCAAATATGTCACATAATTGCTACATAGATATTACCAATATGTATTTTATGGCTTTCAATTAAGTATTGAATATTAATAGAGCAGGTACAAGTTCTATCTGAACCTATGTTTATGTACTGAGTAATTGAAGTAGTATCCTATATAAGTATATATAATATCCTATTAGTATATCCTCTCTGTATCTTTATTTATTACTAGCTGGCGCCAGCAACTTCGTCCACGTTGAAAAATGAAATATACATATAACACCTGAAAATCTATCTGACATCTTTATTGCTGTGCCGACGGTGGTGGTGACAGTGGCGCCCAACTTTTTATATTTTTAGACGATCCCTCAGGAACCTAACATTGTTCCAGGATGAAAAGTATGCTATATGTTAAACCAGATAATAAACTATCTGTGTGCTAAACTTCATCCAAATCCGTTCAGCCGTTTTTGAGTGAAAGAGTACAAATAAATATTGATACATCACAAACTTATACGCATTGAACCATTAGAATAACACATAGGATAGGATAGGATAACCTATGTGTTATTCTGATGTATAAGCTATATTACTGTAATGTTTCATGAAAAACCATTCAGTAGTTTTGCATGAAAGAGTAACAAACATCCATCCGTCCACAGAAACATTCACATTTATGAGTATATTTATGTAATGTTAGTTTTTTATGCACGAGTCTCTAATAAAATGGCTCAATTGCTCGTCTCGTCCTTTTTGAGTTAATTAAGAGTTCACTGGATCACACTATTTCGTTTCGCTACAATAATTTACTACTTACTTGAGACAAAGTTTTTATATTTGCGTCTCTTTTGAGACTTTGTATCTGATGACATTAATGTATGATTTGTATATTTCAAAGTCGCTAGTGCTGTATTACATTTTCTTTCGTATAAGGCTTCTGAGCATTCTAATTTTAAGAACGGATTCTTTTTTTACAATATTGTTTAGACAACAATCCGGTTCATCGTTGTTTTTTGTTGTAGAACGAAAAGGTTTCGCGCTAGTACCAAAAGTGTTTGTAAATGTTACTCGCGTTATAATGAATGGATTTGAGTAATGGATTTCATATAAACCGATGTTTTCACTTCATTATCAGTAAAACATAATATTATGAACACTAACTAGTACAGGCAACATTCTGATGCAGTGAATTAAAAATATGCATTTAATGAAACGAGCAAGTATACTTTTATATCCACCCATGTACCTGCTTTAATCTGCGTTAAGCCGAAACGAAATTTGTTGTTGTAAAAATTATGACTACAAATTATATTTTTAACAAATTATATTATTATATTCAGCCGTAGGACGTCAACTGCTCAAGATAGCAGTGGAAGTTCCTACGACTCGTACAGTAATAATGTGATTGAAGTATACAAACCGTCCATAGAACTTCTCGAACTTCTTCAACTTTGGTTTGTAGAGGCCTTTAGCTGCCTTTGCCCAACAGATCTATTTAGAGCCTTTATTCCGTTCGATAGTATCTTTAATACTGTTAGTATTCCTACTCATAAGGAATTCCATATCTGTCTATAAATATACTGCTTAATAATCGTATGATACTCGTATTATATTTTAAAAGTGAATTAATTAATTTCTGAATAATAAGATAGTTTATTAATAAATCTTTTTCATTTATTTCCTTGATACTTCATATTAGACTAGTTACTTAATTATTGATAGTTTATTTCATATTTGTCAATTTTTTTATTGTAATGTTTTTTAATGTAAAAGTCGTCAGACAGGCTGACGATCCATTTTATCGTAGGTGGCTACCGTCGCCTATTAACACAAGCAACGCGATGTTGACCTTAGACTACTATAAGATTAGGAATCTCTTATAAGACATTAGGAAAAGATAGGGATTTTCAGAGAAACATGGAAAAGGTATAGGAGAAGTTTTAGGGCCTTTCTGACATCCGTCGTTAATAAAAGAATAATTTTAAAAAATATATAAAGTTCGCGTTCTTGGCCAACGCAGCTAATTTTTATTTAATTTAATTTAATTTAAACATTTAATAAATTACAAATTTTGATACGCCAAGAAATTACGCCAGAATATAAATTCGTGCTATCATCAATGTGTTGTGAACATTTTTTATTTAGTGTGTTTGCTGGCAAAATTCGTACCATTCGTCTTACGTGTAACATTTTCCAGTCAAGTCGGGAATCTAGCGTTTATTGTTTTTAAAGCATCGGATGGATTTTTAGTAGGTAGTGATTTATAACAAAGTAGTCTTGCCAGGCAGACAAATTCATTAAACGTTACCTTGCCTTGTCCATTTAATACGTCAAATAATAAATGATTCACGCCATCACGTTGGAGGAACTAAGAAAGATTGCTTTTTTCAATATAAAATATTGCGGTCCGAGTCTTTTTAGCTGCGAATTATTAAAGTAGATATTTTTCATCCAAATTAACTTTGGGCGACGTTAATGTCAGCCGTAATTCTCTTTCATTGTAACAAACTGTCTTATAAACCGCATTCACTAATAAAGATATAGATTTTTTGTTTATTTTCTCTTTTAAGTTATGTTTTATAGGAACTAATATTTATGATGGGACTAAATAACTAATGTATTGTTATTTGTGCTATTGATTGATCATTGTTATACAAAAATGTCAATTGCTTCATAAGCCTGTATAAATAGGTATTTATTTTAAATGACAGTGAAACTGTTTTTTGAAACATTCTATTATTTTATGAAACTTGGAATAGATTTTTTTATGGTTTGCACTACTAAAAATTAAATAAACAAAGGCAATGTTGTCAAAGACAGTTTTGGATTTAATCATCCTGTTCTAGTAAAAAATAACACTCTGTACCTATATTACGTTTCATTGTTAGCTCCGGCTTTTTCTTATGGTAATGATATAGGATATAGTGCACCGCGATAGCTAACTGCGGATTTGCAGAACTTTAACTTCGAAATTTTAGAGAAATCTCCTCTTTATTTATGCCTACAATATAAAATTAACACACTAGAAACGCACTAATACTATTTTTTTTTTTCTTTTTGGGTTAAGCTAATATCTATATATGACGATGACTTAGTAAGTACTTACTTTTTATGTACTTATCTAAAAGATCTAACAGATCTACTGATGATTTATATTTTTATCGTACATTACTGACATAACGTGGGCTTCATTAAAAATCTCCAAGGAGACCAATTTGAGAACGTCCTTTCGCTTCCAAAGAAAGCAAGCCCCAATTTAATAAAGCCACTCGTCTACATAAAAACCAAATTTAATAATTTCTTAATAATAACAATCTCGTATAGTTCTTGTCTAAAATGTTTTGAGATTTTTATACTTAATCAAATAATAATTCTATATAACTCAGTAATGTTACTTTTCTCTAGGATTAGTCGTAATATTATTCATTAATTAATTCACAAAATTTCGTGTCTCAAATAATAATGTAAAATAGAAACATAAACAAACCTCGCAATAATTCTTCAGTTAGACTTCACTTTATGACAGAGTTTGAGCTGTATTTGTGTATTAAAATAGTTGTAATTTATGTACCTCGAAGATATCTAGTCCATGACCGAACACGCTGAATTAATGGGATGTGACAACCCTTTCTTACACACTGCGAAACATAAGCGATCTTTGTTTTTTGCAATTTAGCGATGCATTATGAAATAACGTTATTGTATTGTTTTAGGTCAGTGGTAGAGGCGACAGATGTGCAACTAAATATGCGTGTCGGTATACACACGGGTCGGGTGCTATGCGGTGTGTTAGGTCTACGGAAATGGCAGTACGACGTGTGGTCAAATGACGTCACTCTGGCGAACAACATGGAGGCTGGGGGAGAGCCGGGGTATGTACCGTTTTACTTAAATAAAGGAAAATAAACACATTCAGACTTTCTTCGTTGACATTCAGAAATAAACAGGACAATACTCTAAAAAATGGATTGTGATTATAAATTTTAGTAACTAATATTATAATCAATATGAATATATATTTGTATATTCCTAGACTTTTTTTGGTTAACTTTTGCATTGCTACAGAAGGTTTGTTGACATGCAAGATAATATGCGTCCGACCGACGCCTATGTAAAAGAACCTCACAGGATAAATGCGACTTTTAATTACGGGATATAATATAAACTAAAGAACGCGTCTCAGGATAGAAATAATATCACTCAAAATACCTCTTTGTAATAAAACCTTTTACACTTACATAGATGATGATCATTATTTCAGTTGGGGAAAAAGTTCGCTGTTGGGCATATGCCTGCCATTTTTAGATAAAATTATATATTAAGTCCCAAACTATAAAAAAATAATTCAATAGAACAAGCTTGACCTCAGTTGATAGTCGGAGACCGTTTGTGTATTTACATACTGCGATAATATTGATGGAATACTTTACAGGAATATTATTAAGGAAATTTTTGTATCAACTATCAACGACTAGACGTTTACTTTGTATTTGTATCCATATAAAGGTAAATACCGTATCATCTTAGGCCGATAAAACTTTCTAGGCAACAACAAGCAATGGGTATTGTTAGCTTTAGTGATGCAGCGTTAATTATATAATGACGATTGCAACTCAACTGATAGCAAAAACATAGTATGTCTCATAGTGTGAGGTCAATTTATATGTGGGGTTTCTAATTATATGTTTTATAATTAGACCCTACATCTGTAATTAATTGCATGATCTCTAATTTATATGTAGGGATATAAATATATTATTATATATCTCGTAGTCAAAAGCTGGCCAAAATAAAAATAAAGTGGTCAAAGTAAGGAGAATATGACTGTGTTCTTGACTTGAATGTCTAATTTATTTATAATTGCTGAACTCAGTGTGCTCATTCATATTAAAACAATGAAACATTTTGAAATCATGCTCATCATTTGTTCGATCCTCAACAGGGAATCTATAAATTTCTTTATTCCACAGTCGAGTGCATATAACTCAAGCTACGCTAGAATGTTTGGGAGGAGCTTATGAAGTAGAACCAGGACACGGAGCTAGCCGCAACGCGTATCTGAGAGACCATTCGATACAAACTTACTTTATCATACCTCCACCAAGACGGAGAAAGGTAAGTTATTGTAACTACATTAAATTTAGCCACTTAATTTGAATAACTTAACTAGTGTGTGGAGGAATCAACTGAAATATTGAAACGTAAAAATTTTAACTCCGTATATTTTATTCTCGTGATTATTCATTTAATATGGGAAAGAGTAGATAATAACAAATTTTATGTGCACCTAATTAATTTCTATGGGCCAATAAAAAAGGTATAATTTATTTTTATAACTTGTACCCACCCTGAAGAAACACATAGCTTCCTCATTTATCCCTTTTTCCATTAATGAAAATCGTATCAAAATCTGTTAGGTGGTTTAGAAGTAATTAGCGGAGTAACAGACAGACGCAGACAGTTTCGCCGACTTGGTTGCAAAATATAGATTTTTTTCCACTTAAATAAAAACTTAATTAGGTCTTATCATATAATACAAACCTTCCGTAAAAAATATCTAAGTGATTTGCGTGGTTTAGGAGGAAAGCAACTTGATATTTTAACAAGGATATTTGAATAATTTCCAGATGTGCCTATCGACAACTGTGGGCTTGGGGTCGGCGTCGCGACGCAAGCTTTCGTTCAAGAACGTCTCTAACGTGGTAGTTCAGTTACTGCATTCCATCAAGTTCAATGTTGATGTGCCCTTCTCAAACATGGCAGCCTCACCGCAAGAGCTCAAGGCGAACGCTGCAAGAAAGGTATTTTGAACATCCTCAAATCTACTCCATATAAATGACCTTAAAAATCTTTTTACTTTGCACAAGCTATGTTTACAAATTCAGTGTTGCACTTTACTTGACACGACATAACAGTACGAGGTCGATGTCTGCGGCTTTTTTCTACTCTGCAGATATATTTTAAGTGATTATTTCTCAAAAACGGAGTTTACAAACGACATATGCAAAGGTAAGCATCTTTTCATCTAATAATGTTTCGGTGTGTCAAACTCACTTACTTAATTTTGTGGTAAATGTTGTGAAGCACATGTTACTTGTAATATTTTGTGTTTATTGTTGTTTACGTGATAATACTTAATTAAATAATCTACTCAAAATGATATGCAATAAAAATGATCGCCATACCAGTGGGATATAGGTACTGTAGCACGTCTCTTCGATTACAGATGAGTGGAATCTCAAAACAAAAACCAATATTTTCGCCTTTTCGCCACCTGCAAAGATGCGTTCTCAAAGAATTTTATTTACTCCAACCTTTGACTCCAACCGTTCCGTGGCCCCACTATCAAGGATAATAGTATACCAATAAATGTAAGATTTTAGGGTTTATATTACAAAAATGTACAAGCATAAAAAGTAATTTAAATTTATTTTCTTGTATATTTTACAACTGATTTTGTAAATCAATATGCAAAAGTGTATGAAACACCTATATTTAAACTACTCAAATTGGAAGCTACAGTGACTGATCTCAATCTGTTTAAATATATTCTTTCCTAAAATTATACAAGATTATTTTTCTTCTAAATTCGATATTTGGCTGCAGAATATATATAATTGCATTTTATTGAATTAAAACAAGGCTTCCAGCTTAAGTGATGGGCATAATCAGATAAATCAGACGTATGCGGTTTTAGGTGCACACCCAAAGCCTCACATTAAATTGAATAAAATCTGGCGCAGTGTAATGCAATGTAATGTACCTACAGCGCTACGACTTATCCATGGCACGCTAAAATATGACGTCTAGCTGATGCAAGATAAATTTAGGGTTCAGCGCATATCCGACCGGACTGAAACGGCCAAGCGCGACCGGCGGACGTCGCAAGCAAAGCAACAATCTTTCTCTTTTATATTCTCAGTTTATACAATCAAGCTTATCGTCCAATCGGCGTGATAAGATTGGCTTGATCAAGCCAATTGGATGGTGTATGGATGTCATTTTGCATGACGAGTATGGCTGTCTTGCCAAATTACACCCACACACGGTCGAGTAGGTTTGATTGACCAAGCCAGCATACCAAGCCGATTGGACGTGTATGGCTAGCATAATATTCCTAATATTCCTAATCAGATTAAGCACGGCCTTTTCTATTATGTTAGGTTCATTTAGGTCTGGATAGCGAAAGAGGCCTCGTAATGCGTCTTTACCCATACCTTGATTAGTCTCCCAACTTCTGATTCTTCTTTAGAATTTTGCCAGTGCTTTTCCACTAGTATGAGAGTGATACGCGACAAGGTGCTAGGTGTTTGTTGTGTGTGATGTCAGGTGCTGGACCTGCGGCGCGCGCTACACGCGGAGCCCGGTTCGGCGGAGGCGCTGCGACTGGCAACCCTGCGCGCGGAAGACGTGAGCGCAGCCCTGCGGGCCACCCCCGCCCCCGCCCCCTCGCCCGTCTCCGCCCCGCACCACCACACCTTCGACGCCGTCATGCAGCACCACGCACTGCGCACACATGCCACGGTCGACACCACATACCTGCACATACTCTTCCAAGCACATACTCCACTTATCTGTGCAACTGTACCGTCTCATTTGCGTCTTTAAAATGTGTCCGTCTTAACATCTTCATGTGCAGTGTTGTTAATGTTTTATTAATATAAATTCCCTACGATTTTTCCCTGTTTACGATTTTTTCCCTATGACAAAGATCACTTTGCAGAAAACAGTTACAAACTATCAGCAGTCACAAGACTTCATAGACAAGAAAAATGTAGCGTGTTTTTGTTTTAACTAGGCCAGCTCGGTGAATTCAAAGATTATTTACAATTTATCATTTATGTAATATCATCTTATGTTTTCCGCAAAAAAATAATACCTTGAAAAAGTTGCTTGTTACAATTCGCTCATTTTTTGCATCATCAGTCCACCAAATAATTTTTTGGCTTTACCCAATTTATGAAGTATATTAAAATTGTCACCAAAAAGTGCTGATGGTTAGGGTATAATAACTAATTTGTTACATTTAGGAATGAAGATTTCTTTTGTAAGGTTTTGAATCTTCTATTTCAAAACACAATTATTAATTTGATTTAACTGAACACTGCTGAAAACGTCTTGCCGTGTGAATCCAAATCCAGACCAATTTATTTTCTAATATCAATGATAATTTATTGTAAAATCATTTAAATATATTTGCGAGAGAAATAATGATTGATATGCTCGTTTACTAGTTGTCAATTGATAATTAGTTGCCCAGAATTATATTAATAAATCAAGTTTACGGACAATTATAGACAATTATAGACTTAAATGAGGTGTTTATATGGACGATAAATTCAAGAGTTGCACAGATAAGTTCACGTCTAGTGCGTACCATAAATACAATAGGGACGCACACATATACAAAATGTATAGCAATATATTATCTAGCATATATTGAACATATATATGTGTACTCCTGTTTGCACTTTAGGGGGCGATTACAGCGTTTTGTACAGTTTATACGAAAGAAATGTGTACATAATGGTGTATCTCCTGCGGTTTAATTTTTCGCTTCAAAGATTTTGTACACGAAATGCATTTGGCATTGTATGAATGAAATGAGTTTCATAAACTTGAATGATAACCTCGCTTTATGGTTTTCCTAGTAGTTAGTTTGGTTTTTGAGTGATGGTTTTTATACTAAACCTTTGCTGCTTTTTTTTCTAAATTTCATTCATATTTGCACTAGAGCTTTGTCATAATTTGATAGTGCAATTAGTTTTTAAAAGATTTTGAAGATGCTTCGCATTAAACGCAAAGTATAGATTTTTTCGGTATTTATAGTAAAAAATACTTAGCATAGATAAAACAAAGCAACGACGTGTAAAACAATAAAGTCTGCGATTCTTATACATAAAAATTACGCCCAAAAACAATTTGTTTTTAATATCATGATACTCGGAACGGAAGACTGAATACACGTGCAACTAACTTAGCTCGCTCGTTGCTTTTCAGATATTCCGACCTTGGACATTTTTTCCACAACAATTAGCTGCCGAAACAGTAAGCGCAGACAAAATGTTGTTCAATGTTTTCCACCAATCACAGAACAACACACACACAACAACATAACCCTCTGAAGTTGTCGTTGTCAACGTTTATTTGCCACGAATTTATTGTTGTTACATTAATTGTGTTCAATATAAAAGCAGTTGTTTTAGCAACCGAGGAATATGGAGACCAATAGTAGCTCGAGCACTGTGAACTAGTCACCGCTGTTGTTATTAAATATTGGGTCAATTATTTTTTATTTCGAAATTGTTAAATATTTGTAATTTAATTTGTTTTCAAGAATAAAGCTGAATGCACCGAACCGTGTTTCACTGCTGACCCGTCTTGCACTCTAGTGCTATAAGCATGGCATGAGACGACCCTTCGCCTGATCACTAACTTGCATGACATCCTCAATCTTATACCTACATTATTATTTACTGCAAATATTTATGGAAATTCATAATAAAAGTGTTTTGATTTATTCTTTACAATCCAATTAAACAATTCCGTGTTTGGAGGAGTGAGGACTATTCTCATACAAACTTTATTGGACCAGATATCGAGAAAAGTGTTGAACCTTGAACTAGTAGAAATAAATTAAAATTTACAAAACTTGGTCGAATAAAGTTTGTAATCTTGATTTGAAAATATCTCAAAATAAAAATTTCCGAATTAAAACTAAAGTTTTTTTTTTAAATTTCATGCTATTATATATCTTATAATCATTATCATTGTTTATACTTCATTGTGTTACCATTCTAATGAATCTAATTGCTGCTTCGGAGACCGGATTTTTTATAATATTAAGGTCAGTTTTGAAATTGAATGAAGCATGGCGAAAGCATGTGGTGTGGCACATGTGAATCCCAGCCCTCCACGACCCCTTGGATTTCGTTTCTGGTTCGGAAAAGACTATTCTGAAGTAACCCTGTTCTCGGATTATAATAATTCATGTCCAACAAAATGTTAAAACATTTCAGCTTTATTTATAAAAATAAACATGCCTGATCCTTGTGTTTGGAATAATAAAAATCTATGGTCCGTTCAAAAATCCCGCTCACCTTCAATTTCGAGACGACCTAGTTTGTTTTGCTGTGAAAATGTACATAACATTAATAGCGTCATTGTTTCGAACAGAATAAAGTAACGGAAAAATTCAAGAGACCTTTGAAAAAGCGTCATTCGTCTGTGTACCACCAGCCAACAAATCGCGTCAACAAGTACCTGGCTCAGGCGATCGACGCCCGCTCTGTGCATAGAGAGAAGGCAACCCACGTACATCTACTCACGCTGTGCTTCAAAGATGGTGCTAAGGAAGCGCAGGTAACTCAAAACAGCATTTTGTACTAAAAGGAAGCTGTTGCCAGCTGAATGTTTTCTACTCATTAACATTTTACCTTATCTTATGCAACAATGTTGCATTTAAGATTTGAAAATAAAACATAGGAGTACAAAAAATAGTACCTATGTCATGGATAGTGTCTAGAAATCCCTAAAATTTTCTATTCATTAATTACTTCACGTTACAAATCGAGATTTTTCCTTTTATATGGTATATTGTCTATAGACTTGTGCATTGTGCATCACCAGAGTATTGCAAAATGTCATAAAAGTGTTAGAAGAAAATCGGATAAATGGTAAATGGTAAGACGGTGAGAAAATGTGGCTCTGTTCAATCAACATAAACACATTTTTTTCCAAGTCATCTGTGAGGTAATGGTTTCTGCTCAGTTTATGACTGCGTAATGCAGTGTACCTAGCCACTATCAAAGATAATTATAATAAGATTTTTAAAAATATGAATTATTAAGACACACTGTAATAAAGTCTGTAAGAAATAAATTGATTGCGTTGCAGTACCGTGCATCGACGGATGGAGGTTGGGCGGGTTCGTTGGGCGCGGCACTCGGTGCCTTAGTGGCTGCCGGAGCATTGCAGGCAGCGATTTTGCCACGAACCACTATTCTCCTTCTACTGTTCGTGACCGCCTTCGCTTGGTCGGCCGCTGTCCTCGCCTTGACATTAGCGGCTAGGCTGAGACTTATACCCTGCGATGTGTCTCGGCCATTTGCGCTTCGAAACGCTATAACAACATTCACTATTGTATTGGGCTATGCCGTCGGACAAGTCAATGTGGTGAGTATTCAAATAAAAGTAATAAAAATTGTGAGTTTTCAAAATTAGTAAAACTAATTAACGTAATATGTGTAAGGAAAAAAACAAAGCATGAAAGGTCCAATTTTACTGCTTAGTCCGACCCTAATCTAAAACTACCTATTATAATTGGTGGAATATTAGGAATACAGAGGCGAACTGTCCAAATGAATCTAAAACTAGAGGAAATATTCCTAAGTATCTCAAAAGAGAACCGAAGCGATTTTCATGAAAATCATGAATTAATTATACATGAAATGTCGGTTTCAGGTAACCTGCAGAGAAATAGATGTGTGCAGAAATCTGACTGAGAACGTGACGACTATGAATGACATTCGAGCGGCTAGTGGTGACATCGCTGCAGCTTTATGGTCCAGTGACGACCACAGAGCGTGCCCCATCCCGTTGTACATAACGTTGGGTTGCTGCCTCAGCATGCTAACAGTCGCCGTCTTCCTCAGACTGCCTATACTGGTCAAAGGAATTCTACTGGCGGTCATGACTGCTGGTTACATGGCTGTCATAATGGCGTATCACAAAGATTTGTTTGATTGCTACGATCTTATGACAGAGTGAGTATTCCTCCTTACATACTTTCTTTTAGGTTGTCTGTCAATATGTCCAACCATAAAAAAATCCTAGCCATATCTGTAAGCCGTTCTCTACCATTATTAAATAGTCGCCCTTATATATGCACTAGCCTTAAGATATATGCAACTCAATCCTTTGGCTTACCTTTGGTATTTGATATCTTCTCCTAATACACTCAAAGTTTCAATTTAAGTTAAAGACATCACATGAAATTTCCCAGGTTTCAAACTACGAGTATCTATACCAACTTTCATTAGAATGGGTTCAGTTATTTAGTCGCAAAAATGTAACAACCCGAAAGACAAACACACAAACAAACAGACACACTTTCATCTGAAATTATAATGAAAATGCATTCATATTGCTAACTTCTGTAAGCCTCGCCACGATTACCGCTCAGGATTAATTCCATTTAGGGATCTTAAATGTCCCCTAAATTTAGCTTAAATGTCGTTGCGGGAAGTTCATATTAGACACAATTTTTTAACTTCCGCAACATTGCGCTAAATTGCACTTGGTGACGTCCCTTTGCAGGCCAAGCGTGGTGGGTTCTGCGTGGGTGTCGTGCGCGTGGACTCTGGCGCTGGCGTTAGCGGTGCTTTTGCACGCGCGGCAGACGGAGTGGACGGCCCGACTCGACTTCCTTTGGCAGGCGCAGGCAAGAGACGAAAAGCGCGACATGGACGCGTTGCAGGTAAAAAAAACCATTGCTTTCTTGTTGAGGTTATCATTAACGCATCTAATATGTACATTTATTCAGTTTAAAAAATCTATTAAAAAATAGTCTAACTAAAATAAAAATAACGTAGTCACAAAACGTAGCACAGACTCTGTCTCGTTGAGTCAAAGCGGCGATATGATATGACTACGTCATGTAGCCGGGTTCGAAGTGAATTCGCTTCATGCTCTGTAAGTGACATCCTCAGTGACGTTTAATTGTATGAAATAAACGCCATCTATCCGAATTAGTACGTATTTCTTGGTCTATAATAAGCTTCACCAACTTTATCAATAATTATTAGGGAATATTTTATCAATTTCTCTGTTTAATTAAATAAATAAAATTTTTAACCAATACCAAACAATAAAATAAATAACAAAAAAACATCATTCAAACGGTATTTGTATTTGTATATTTACAGGCTTCAAACAGAAGAATTCTCTTCAATCTACTCCCAGCACATGTTGCTACACATTTTTTGGACAATCAGTTCAGGACGAATATGGTAATTATTGCATAAATTAAATTCGCAGACTTTCATTCAAAACACTAAGGTTACACTCATTGCATTGAAACGAAGGTTGCGAAATTAATTCGTCATACGAGTTTCTTTAAACAAATCCGAATTAATGAAACTCACATGTTATCATTCATTTGCTTCCAAATAGCTTTATACGTTGTTCTAGTTACTACTCGTAGCATCTACCTACGTATATAAGTTTGTGCAATCATATTAAGCGACAGCATTATTACTAAGCTTTTTTTTACACATATTAACATTTTAAAAATGCATGGACTAACCACACTGCATTAATATCATTCTACATGCGTTCATTCATATAAAGTCCGAGATCCCAGGGTCTCCGAGGTAGCTGATCAGACAGTCCCCAAGTAACATAATATAAAAATCAAGCCTTGGAATATTAGTAAAGTTCAATTATTTATTTATAAGCTTTTTGAAGCGTCTGGCGGAAGTTACGGCCGACAGGAAGTAGGTACATACGAACACTACTTTTCACATTTTGTCTTTTAGAAAATTAATTAATTCTGGCTGGGAGGCTCTGGGTTTTTACTCTAATATATAACACAATTCAACCATTTTTAATTAATTTTTAATTAATTTGCCTCACGCTTGAGCGCATTGTGCCTTTGTCTTACTCGTCATTGCATTGTTCGCACACGTGATCAGTGCATAAATGTCACTAGTACATATTTCCTACACGTCATCGGTGTACAATTTATGTTTCACACGAAATCATTAGTGCTCATTGCATAAGTGCCACAGAGCAAAGAATCGCCCCGCCGCCTCTTACTATAGAGACGTTGTTACGTTGTGATTTGGTGTAATAATCAATGTATAAACGTGAATAAGCAAAATTCTAATGTGTCATATCACAAGTAAGTAATTAAATGCAATTTTTAGCTTTAAAAAAGTGCGAGTCGAGATACAAACAGTTTGTAAGCCGTGCGTGTACCTACTGGTATTGAATAAACGGTAACGCTGGATTTATATTGAAAACGTTGACCATGCCGTCTGTAGTAGTGGGCTGCCATTTTTTGCTCAGTGATAAGTCATCATTTCGCATTTGCCTTGCATTTTACACATTATACACAAGGAGGAATAGGGTCGAGTGACAGATTATTTTTAACATTTAACATCGAAACAAGCTTATTCACAATAAACACGTTTTTAAATGTTCCACTGTTAGACGATTCAGTGCCGTACACTTTGAACACCAAATGGTTGTGTTATGAGGAGATTTTTCTTGTTTTCTATATCAATGTAGATATTTATGTTATCTTGAAAATAAATTATAACAATGACAAGAAAAGTTCAATCACACAATTAAAAATGTAGAATAACGCGTGGCTAAGCCTAAGCCAGCGCGTATCAAAAGAGATAGGTATAGTTGATAGTTGAGTAGAAGAGTAGTATGATAGCTGTCACTGTCCCTACGCTGACTTGTCGCGGTGCGTACCGCTGACAGAGGCGCGGTTGGCAGGACCTGTACCACCAATCGTATCAGCGCGCCGGCGTCGTCTTCGCCTCCATCACCAACTACCACGAGTTCTACATGGAGCTGGACGGGAACAACCAGGGCATGGAGTGTCTGAGGCTCCTCAACGAAATCATCGCGGACTTCGACGAGGTCAGCTTGCATTCACAACTGCTGCACACTGGGGCAAAAACATGATTTCAATAAGTTATTTTCACTAAACGCATTTTCTAGCTTTTTGTTGATCTTGCCCCAGTGTGCGAAAGTGTTCGATATCTACTGCTTTATATTTTACATAATCCTAAATAATTATTTCAGCTTCTTGGAGAGGATCGTTTTAGTGCAATAGATAAAATCAAAACGGTCGGTTCGACTTACATGGCAGCCGTAGGCCTCATACCGGACAAGAAGATGACCGACGACGCGAGCTCCGCCAAACACATGTCCACCTTGGTGGAATTCGTGTTCGCAATGAGGGACAAATTGAAGGACATCAACGACAATTCTTATAATAATTTTATGTTGCGAGTTGGTGAGTAATTATATTTTTATTTTGTCAAATGTTTCTGGACGAACCTCACAAAGAAATTATGTAATTCGATTTCTATTTCAGGCATAAATGTAGGTCCGGTAGTTGCCGGAGTTATAGGTGCTAGGAAACCACAATATGATATTTGGGGAAACACGGTCAACGTAGCGTCACGCATGGACTCCACCGGTTTGCCGAACCACACGCAAGTCACGGAGGAGGTGTACGATCTGCTCAAAGACATGCCCTATCAATTTATATGCAGAGGGAAGGTCAAAGTGAAAGGCAAGGGCGAGATGACCACTTACTTCTTAACCGACAGGGGACCGGCAAACGGTAATGTACAGAATCCATCCGGTCAAACCCAAAACCCTCCATCTGCATTCGGCGGAGTAGCGACACCGCTAGCCATGTTCCAGAACTCCGCCAGGAGAACTGCACCACAACCGCGCCTACCTCCGGTGAGAGAAACGTCGCTCGCGGCAGAAAACGAACCATTGTTACCGGTCAACGGTCATCAGAATAATGGGAACAATCATAAAGGTAGCAAGGGTCGAAGATTAAAGGAGGAAGAAGAGCAGCCTCCCCCGCCGCCCCCGCACAATCCCCGATGGCCTCCCCCTCGTGCGCTAGTGCCGCCGTGGCCGAGACCACAGGAACCAAGGCCACCTGCCGTCGCGCATAAGCGGCGGCCGCCCGCCCGTCTACCACGCCCTCGTTCCAGCGAGAGCTTACCTCTGGCACGAAGTCCTCGCGTGCACTCCTCCGCAGACGAGCTTAGCTCACTCACGCGTTCTCCCAGCTTAAGCTCCTCCGATGAAAGCTACTCGCGCACAACAGACGCGTCACCCTCTCCACCCCGCCCGGCTGCGTGGTTGCCGCCAAACAGACATCACCGCGCCGACCCCAGTCCAGCATACGACTACCCCCCATTGCGCGCTTCCAAGCCGATATCCAACCACATTAACGAGATCTACTCCAAACACAATAATAAAATCAATAAGAAACCATCCCTGGAGGATAAATTTTTGGAAGGCAGCATGAAGTTTCATAAGGAGGATGACAAACTGCAAAGGAGTATAATAAATATGCTGCAAGCCTCGGTGAAAAAAGACGGATGCAGCCAGACCGATAAGAAGGAGAACAGATTCACCAATCGAACAAACTCCTTCTCCAGTTCGGGCAGTCGGCCGAACAACTTGAAGCATCTAAACTCGGAGGCGAGGGAGGTATTCACGAAGCGGAGTCCGACGGACGTGGTTTGCGTGCCACCGTTCGAGAGAGAGATACAAAGGCTGCTAGACGACAAGAATATTATGAAGAATAACTCGGCAAAGGCTGAGCGAAAGGAATTGAAACTTGAACTTAGGTATGTTGGTTTATTACGGGACTTTATGACTTACGGCCGTTTTACATTGATCCAGTAAACGAATCCAGTGGCACTGGAATAATGTAAATAGGTTTTAATCCAATACAGCTTCCAATATCGAGAGTCTAATTTATCAAAATAATCTGGCGTCGTCCTTAAATGTGATGTCTCTGACCTTAGTTTAAAAATAAAACAAAACCTCTGGTAATATCTGATCTCTAATCCATTTTCTCACCCAAATTCGCTTTTCTTTCTACGATTCTTCCTCAAACGCGTTGGTTAGTTCGACGAATAATGTACAACAACTTTTTACTAAACTTCTTTTTAGTCGACTTCTCTGTTCACGACACGCAACATTAATTTTTTGTACGAACTAATGTGTAGTGACCTCAACAAAGTAAGAATAACTTTTGGACAACTGTAAACGGCACGATCCAAAGCCCGTACCGTTCCAGCGCTGTTGAATTGGAGTGAAATACTGGATCCTTGTAAATAAGCCCTTTATTATCGTAGAATGTGATCGAAGAAACCCTCCTGGCGGATTTGTTGCAGAGGTCTGAACCCTGTTCTGGAGCCAGTGCGCAACTGCAACAACAACAGCAGCCCCTTGCACGCGGTGGGGCTGGCGGCGATCACGCAACTGGCTCGACAGGAGGCCGGAGGCGCCGGCAGCCCCGCCCGCGCAGTACTACCCTCTCCCTTGCGGCCCACTAACGAGTTCCCTGGGGTGCTTCCAACAGACGTAGTCGTCGAACTTCCCTCACCCACACACTCTACGGAACACAATATTAGGTATTGGATTTTTACTACAATTTTAGTCCAGTGGGGCCACTACTTCTAATACTATAGTGTCTTTGCTTGATATTTTACAAATCGTAAAGTTTTGAATCATTTAATTTTCTACTTTCGTTCTTATACATAAAATTCTTTCTGTGACACGCTTTATAAAAAAATATTTTATCTAGTTTCTGAAATGTTATCTACATTTTTTTTACTTTTTCTAGTCCGCCGTGCGAAAGAAAAGCTGAAGTGGAGTTGTCGAAAGAAAAACACGAGAATGAAATTCAGAAAAGACTACATAACCGGGTGAGTGAAGACGTTCATGTAGCAACTACCTCGTACTATTTGATAGGCTTATTAGTGCAGGGTGATAGTCATCTGATTCAAGTGTTTCAAGGGATCAATTTCAAATATTTAAACAAACTTTCTAAAGTGGAACTTAGTCAAGGTGGAGGCACAGGGCCGACCAGGAATCTAAGTCTTTTTTTTATATTTACATCTCTACTAGTGGGACGGAAGCTTGGATTTTGTCAGATATTGATATAACAATATGCAAATGAATTATATTTAAGATAATAACTGTTATATATAAAATGAACTCTTCTCAGGTGCCTACTTCGAACCACAGAGAAGTGGGCCTCTACGGGGAGAGTCAATCTGAGTGGAGCTCGTCTTGTTCGGAAGGTGAGGGGGATGGGGATGGGGGTCAGCCAGAGAGTACCGGGTACACTACAGACGACCCCGCATTGGAGAACGTATCCATGTTAAACGAGGCGGGGCTCACCGATGCTGAGGCGGCACTCAGTGACGTCAATTCGTGTTATTTCGACCGTGACGATGACGTATCGTCGCGTGCCTCCTCACGCCTCCTCGACTCCGAGGCGCTCGTTTCCCTTGAATCATTGAGCGCTATATACGACTCGGACGAACCTCACAGGTATTTGGCTAACATTCGCACCGTCAGTGAATCGATCACACGAAACTTCGGACAGCCCGCGCACGTCACAGACGGCGAGAGTGATGTTTAGTGATGGGACACTGGTTTTATTGTGATAAATGAGTAATCTCAATGTTGGTGAGTGATCCGGGATTTTTAAATTTTTGGCTCTCTACTGGAAAGCAAATACTCAATTTGATGATGTTTTTCCGTTGTATAACTTTTGTCATTTGCCTTGTAAATAGTGTATATGTTTTGGTCACGAACTTGTCACACGACTAGATAAATTGCTCTAGGGATATTGCTGACGTGCCTGTAACCATATTATGTAATTGTGTCTACTTATTTAATGTTGTAAATGTGTACATTTGGTTATGTGGTGCCATCTGATGGCGGCGTCTAAGAGTATGCGTTGATCTCTACAATTATAAGGTGCTCTGATTTAGAATTACTTGTCGCGTATCTTGTGATATGATAATGACGGTGGGTGTTCGAATGACCAATATCGTCTGCATGTGTTAGTTTGAGGGCTGGTCCCCAAATCCCCGCACTTACCGAGTCTCGACTAATTCTGTAGTTTAAGAGGTTAGTTGAGGGATGAAGTTGCTGGAAGGCACATTATCTTGATGGACTATTCAACCTTTCATTTCTAAAACTAACTACTGTAGTAGTTTGTTTTATTGTCAGTAGTTAAATGCAAAATTCGCAAATCAATTTTTCCATTTAAATTAACTTGTTTTAAGGACATATTTTTTGAGGAAGCATTATAGTGTTATTGTATATATGTACGAGTATGGTAGTAGTTTCCTAATGAAAGGGGTTTTTCTTAGAGATGTGCCTCCGTTCCTTCATTCCCTTTCTATGACAATTTAATTATAATTTATTATTATAAGTATAATTTTGCATTTCAATTTAACTTTAGTATAAACATTGTTACCATAGACTGGAAGGATTTGTCTTTTCTACTGATATTAGTGAATTAACATTAGCGTGTAATGTAATATTAATAGTGCCATTTTAATTCATAAAGGTTTGGATGTTCTTCTACAGCAGTACGTCCAATTCCGTCCAGCAGTCGCGGTCCAACATAGTTAGCATTGGTAAAAATCTAGCCTCTTTACTTTATAATTCATCGTAATGTTTAAGCACTTTTGACCTCATACCTATATTGGTTGGTTTTCAGTCCCCCTTTTTTTAAATAATATATCGATAAATCTATACTAAACTCGGAATTTGGAACGCTGATTTTAATCGTGAAAAATCAAAGGTCAATCGTAAAATCAATTCGCGTGCTAATTCGAAGTTTAATTGCATGATAATATATTTGTCAGACAATTATTATAACTATACAGAGCCAAAGAAGAGCATTTATTATGCAAAATCCTTTATTAATATAAAAAAAATTTTCTTACGACATTTCGACGGAATTTGGACGTTACATGCTCACTTTTGTCTTCTCCACATGTTAAAAAATATTCAATACGAGAGAAAACCATGTAGTTAATAACTTAACATCACACATTATAATGTACAATCAATACAAAAACACCATTAGAGAATATTCTTGTCTTGCATTATGGTAGTATAGAGATCATAATTTATTGTTTCTGAGATTTCTGTGTCAATTTCATGAAATTTTCGTTAGTTCTAATATATGTATAATATTGATTAAAATTAAGTTCAATTATACAGATATGTGTGTACTTATTTACTTAATTTGGACTTGTGCGGCTGGTCGTGGAACACAGATGACTTTTATTTCTTTGTTTGTGTACATTTTTTTTATATGGTTGCTTGTATCAAGCGTTTAGCTTTTTGATGGGTCTCTATTCTCTATGCTTTATTACAATTAAGTGGCGCTGTCATGACAAAAAAATTGAGTGTTTTTTTGGAGTAAAAAAAATGCACAATTGTACTTCTTTATTTATCGCTATTAGACCATATGTATTTTTCAAACTGCGAAAGGACTAGTCAGTAGTGGGAACGAATGAAATGAACAGTAAAATAAACATAATGAAGATCCGAAAAGCTCTTAGGTTTTGACTAGACCCAAATATATATAAATGTAAAAAAATATCAACTATTGAACTTTATTTATCTACCGCAAGTCTATGTAGGGGTTGGCCGTTAACCTCAATTACTATTAAATGTTATCTGTCAAATAACGAATGTAAGTCAAAAGATTAACCGTGTTATTTTTATAAGTAAGTACTTACATACTACTAACTTATCATTTGTTTTATTTATATTCTAAATCTTTTGTTCCTAATCACATAATAAATATATTCACAACGTATATATTATATTTATTTGAGAAACCTTTAAAATATATGACTGTCATTTAAATGTCATAGTACTAATTATAAGAAAAATGGAATTTATAAAATTACCAGTGACCCGCTAACGAGCTTCGCCCAGGATGCCATTTTTATATACACAAACCTTCCGAATTTAGAAGTCTTATCTTTTTATCGCACTATCTGTTACATTGAAAATGTTCTATAATTAACCAGGTTTGTCTTTGATCTCTCTCTCAGTTTCTCTCTCTCTCTCTCTCTCTCCTCTGATGTGTTTCTCTTTAATGCCCAATAAGTGGCGTATTTTCGTTTTTTTATACCTTTCGATATCAACCAAGCTTTTAGGACTTTATTGCTGTATAAACCTTTAGTTAATCATCTGAAGGCGATGAGAAAAGACTATATTCTTTATCCACACTAATTCTTAATTTTTTTAGTTTCTTCTTTTTGGCAAACAAAAAGGCAGAGTTTAACTTTCATTAATATTTTCCTGTGTAACTGCTATAAATACGTGGTTATTACAAGATCAGTTACCTAATCTGCTGTTTATTATCTTGTGTCCCACTGATAGGTAGATACCTCTTCTCAATGTGAAGAGGTTTGGGCTATAGCCAATACGGTTGAAACACAATGACAGGAAATATTTTAACAATTGCATTTTTCTTAAATTATAACAGTGTTTGTCGTTAACGGTCCATCCCTAGTATGTGAAGTATGTATAGTGTGAAAAATATGGGTTGTCGATCTTACTATTCACAACCTCATTGTACATAAATAAACATTAGGAGCAAACATCTTGCAAGTTTACCCTAATATGTGAACATCTATGAAACTGTTGATCTTTGTAAATATTGTTAAATCGTCTGTCAAGTGCTATTCCACTTTAAACACTTATTGTAATTAATATAATGTTAATAAATCTTAAATTGTGAAGAAATTTACTATATTTTGAAATATGATCTTTTGCTGATTTCTAATTATTATAAAACTATACTTTATTTTTTAATGTATGTTGATATAGTGCCAAATGACCTTATACGCTTGTAACATTAGCCTCCCTATTTATTTAAATACTTATTTTTTTGTGTTTTTATGTGAAGAAAATATAAACATTTTCTTAAGCCTTGCTCGCACTAAGATAATTATTATTATACTCGAGAAACTAATCGTCCAATTTTGACATCGCAGTTTACACCAGTGATTATTTTTTACTTTGTTAGCAACATCCATTATTATTTGTTATAAACATGTTATAAAATTAAAATTTCCCAATGTGAATGTGCTTAGCTGTGGCTAAGACGTACTTTTGGATAGCTTCAATTTCTGATTTTTTCATTTAGCTTTTAGTGATTCATTTTTTTATAAAACAATATATACGAAAAAGAAACTAAATATTAATTTATCGTTTATTTACGAAGCTTATAAATGATTATACTTATTAGCGAGCCATATTTCAAACAATCAAGATTCGTTCGAAATATTCTCATAGCCGATTGAATATTGATAAATGGCTTCAATAAATGGCAATATCATTAAATAAATTGTACCGAATACTCGCACTTCGTACTTGAGGTTTACAATATGTACAATAGGTTACATTATTCTTTTCGTAGGTATACATAAAGCCTTTTCGCAAGTGATACCTGCATAGAAACACCACTTTGGCACAGTTACTTTGGGATATCTATAATATAATTTAACATCTATAACTATACAACAATTTATTCAGATGCAAGACAAGACTAACATAGTCAAATTATGCAAGCTTCTCTGATTTAATACGAAATTATTTTTCTTAACATATGTGTCCTGGTGCGAATGAGACCTTAATGATCCTTGGTTGTTAATGATTATTGCATATTAAAAAAAAACTATAAAAACTTCTCATAATTACTATTTACTGTTAAATCAAATCTGTTACTGTAAGGCTGTCAATCAAAAGTAGAAATGAGAATGGTTTTCGTATTACATATTAAAACATTTCTGATTATAAGTACCTTAGATAAAACTAGCAAATTTAAAAATGTGTGATTCTTATTCAGTAACATTTAGGATCATTTTGTTTATAATATACTTATTATAAAAATAGTTACAAGTTGTAAATTATATTATGTGATAACATACCTACGTACGTATAATTTAATACAGAACTACCTTATAAATTCAGATCGTATTTTTTTTACATGAATAGAACAACATTGTAATCGTTTATGAGTATTATAAAGTCTTTTTTGTTTTATTTATATATTTTTTTTTTAATTCAAATCCATAATTATGTTGTTTTTGTTATGTTAATTGAATTTAACTTTATATTGTCCAATGCAATGTGTAATTATTATTTATTTAAATTCAATTAAGCAATATTAATTACATACTTAATTACTTAAATTAAAGTGGTTTACAAGAATGCTATTCTTTTATTTATTTATTACTAGCTTTTATAGAACTGAGTGTGGTAGCTTAGCTACTACACTCAGTTCCAGGAGTCGAGCTCCCAAAAAAGATAATTACGATTATCTAACTAATGCATGTGACATTAGCCAATGGGGCGTAGCGTGATATCCAAATAATTACTTGACCAATGAACTTGACAATTTTCTTTGATTGACCAATGAGCTTCGATTTTTTCGTTGCCTAATACGAGTTCGACTCGTGGAAAGGAGTATAGGAAGCTCCTTTTCTGTAAACCTGACAAAGTGTATGCAAAACTTCGCGATGATCGATGTGAAAGCGTAACAAACAAACTCACTTTATATAATATTGGTTTGGATTTGTTATTAGATAGATATTCACGATGCGCCGTTTCTATTTAATTTTTTAAACTAAACGCTACTTGTCCGCGTTGACAGTTTCTGACATACTTTTGCCAAGCGTTGGATCTTTATTTTTACATTGCTGGAGCCCGCGGCTTCGCCCGCGTGGAGTATTTAGCCTATTTCCTTCCTGATATTCTATCTGTTGTAACTACTGGTGAAAGATTTTTTTAAATCGGATGAGTAGTTTCGAGTAACTTTACCTCTTTATAATATTGGTATGGCTGAGAGAAAGTAACAAACGATACAAATATAATTTATTAAACGAGAAGATTTATTAAAATTTTCTTCGCATTTAATCTAAATCTATCTAACTTTTGACGAATGAACCTTAAAAATCCCTAAAGACAACAACTGATTTACGTTTTTAGAATATGTAATTCAAAAAATATTTTATTACCTCTTTTAAAAGAAATATGTTAAAGTGATAATATAATACAAAATGAAATAGCGAAGTTTGAAACAAAAATGTCTCAACAGGGCCTTGGTGAGGCCTCTGTCCCTACCTGGAAATGAATGATTTGATGACATTGTCTTCCACGTCAGGTACACAACGGTGACATACTGAGCGACCTGTCGCATACAAATCGTCCATACAATAACACTTCGGTGTTGAGAGATAAAAATATGCCGGATGCCATTACTTCAAACTAACGACATTTTAACACCTAACACCGACATTAAGAATCTTCGAGTTACTGTTTATGCTAATACTCTAGCATTACAGGTTAAGGTGACCTATCTATCTGACCGTTTAGAAAGCTGGGAAGATTTTCGGAGATAAAACCCTGGGAAAGGACTTTTTTGCGGCAAAGTACCTGCTAAAAGCTAATTCACACAACTAATTAGTAAAAATAATAATAAAAGAAATATTATTATATAAGTCAAAGGGTCAGTTAGAAAATCTTCAATATCTTCAAAAGTATCTGAAATGAATAATAATAACTAATAAATGAAATAAGACTTTAATGTGCTTAAATAAAAATAAAATTTATTTAGTTTAGCTTTAATTTAGTTTTTATTTCATAAAGCTAGGTCAGGTACTTTTGAAGATATTGAAGATTTTCTAACAGACCCTTTTTCTTTGCGGTCCAGTGTACTTGTAAGTATATAAAATTATCTATTATTTCTGTCCTTCCTTTCTTATGTTAAAGTGCGACATAAAGTCTCATCAGTCCGATCATCGGAATAAGTAATCGGACTACTGATACTAGGCCAAATTTTCTGCTTATTAGACTCAAGACTGACAAAAAATAGAATAGAATTTTTGATCAAACCATCCATTTGACGCTTTCCTGAATACCTTATTTTCACCGTAAACTTAAAGACCGTAAATGTCTAAATAATACCTATATTACATAACAGTTATCTGCAGTTTCGTTGGCATAGCAATATTGATTAAATTAACATAAACAAAACCTTCTTTATAATTCAAGGTTTAGGGTGGAATTCTTTTAAAATTAGCTATTCTTATTTACAATTCCGGGATAACTTAGGTTCGTCTATATAAAGCTGTCTGTTTATAGATTGAATACCTAATCTTGATTACTGATAGTGACTGCTCGTTTAAAAAAACTTGGTTTCCAAAACGCATCATTCGCTCGAATTAAGGCTTATTAGGTAGATAAAAAAATTTTAGTCTTCTAACATTTAAAAAAATCTTAGCAAGTCTTCTCTTCTGTTAGCTTAGCACTTAGGCCATTTACCTACCTATCTCCTCAAGGAGAAGCAAGATCGTAAGGTTTCTGCAGTACTGTGACAGTCAATTAGAAAATCACTGTTTTGTGTTATGTTATTGAAATCTTTGGAGTATGGTATTAAAAAAATGTGAAGAATGGGGATTAATTTCAACTTACTACTTTTCGAACCAGCTTTATTAAGTTCAAAATGTTCAATTAGAGGTAGTTCTATATAGGGTAATTAAGTGTTATCTAATCGCTAAGTAAAATACTAGACAAGGAAGGGAAATATTTACCTTCCTTATAAGTTATAGGAACGAAGCAGGGTGTAGCAGGTATCATGAGTATGACGCGGCCACTCGCGCACAGCTGCCGGCCGCGATGACGCCGCCGCCTATTGGCTGTACGTAGGAACCGGTCGCCCCTTCTCCCCGCGACGCCTCCCTCTCACAAACAATTTCAAACGAATTCTTATTCATGCTCTTTGCCACGACCGTTGCTGCCGTTGAGAGCGCTTATTGCGCCCGTATTTCGCGTAATCTTATCATTGTCCTGTATAGAACACAAAGCCAAAACGTGTGTGTGAATTTCGCTTTAGATTCGGTGTGATTAGGGCAGTTTTGTCAACACATAGTTAGGATTGCGCTATGAAAACTCACGAACGAATTTGTGTTTTTGTTCATTTTGTTTTACCGGTGCTTTGTGGACCTCTACAGAACAGAGCCACCTCAGTCATGTGCATGAGATAGTGTTGTGCTGCTATTAGTTTGCCTTCAAACTAATAATGTTAGCTTGATGATGTGCGTCGCGTGGTGAGCCAAGAGGCGTGGTTGTTTGGTGATTCATAAAATAGTGTATTGTAATAGTGGATATGAAGGTGACGGTGTGTTTTGGAGCTGTGCGGGTACTGGTGCCTTGCGGTGCCGGCGATCTACTGGTCAGGGACCTCGTACGGGAGGCGACGCTCCGATACAAGAAAGCCACTGGAAAGGTCAGACTTCTTTTTGTACCCACAAAAAAATTAATGCGCCGTTAATTTTCGCGCGATTTTCCTTGTTTTGTTTATCCACATTACTTATTAATTTAGTTTAATTGATAATTACTAGTTTTAATATATATATTTTTAAATTTCATTTATAATTTGAAAAATAACGATAACTGTCATTCGTCTACTATCTTCTTTGAATTTAACGGTAACAGAAGTACCTAACTATATCTAGTGTAACTACTACAGAAAAAACAGCAATTACGCTTCCTTTAATCAATGATTATGACTGAGCCTACTACCACGGATATATATCTAGCTACATACATAGATAGATTCTATAGGTAAGTACTTGCTGTTTTTGTGTATTGATAGTTTATAGTTGTAATACTACAAATTATCAATACACATTGCATGATTGTTCGATATTAGACAGCCTCATAATACCGCTTTACCGATTACCTGTCTAGTTGTTGTCAAACCAGATGAGCTACATGTCTACCCACTTTTAAAATTTCATTATGTACCTAGTCGACCGACACGAATACATAATTTAATCAAGTCTGATCATCCTAAAAGGAGTCGTGAATATCACGTTTTACAAGCCAACGATAAGTAGGTAATTTACTTGTAACATCTGGATGTAAGGATTAAAAGTTCAAGATTCAAGATTTAAAAATAAACAAAAGTAGCGCTACATAATATCTGGACCGAAGGACCAAGTGTTTCTAAGATCGCTAGCTAAAGAGCCCAAGATTTTGTTCCTAAAAGTACCTATGTAAATAATAAGATAAGTTTGTATGAAACTAGATTAGAAAGAGATTTATGCAAGTTTACTTTATCGTAATCGTACTTACTCGTAATATGCATTTGCAAGCATTTACCAATAGGTATGCACTCGTAGGCAGCGGCTGACCTTGTCTGTCGAATTATACCGACGCAATAACTATGCAGTGTTAATATTCATCATTCAAGAGGAAATATCTGAGAGATATAATTACTTAAACCAACTTTTCAATTTTGTCATTTACTAACCTTGTTACGAAAATGGGTCATATTATGTTGATTTCGAAGAAATAACTGATTTACCTAGGAACTGGTAAGTTTGCTAAAGCACTGGAGTGTAACTTTGCTCCAAATCATCAAAAATCCTTTAATTTCATGCCACATCGTTATAATGGGAGTTATCGTAATAGTTCACGTTATGGCTAAATTATGTTGTATCGGTGAAGTAGTTTTTTTTTTAAGAATTCGTACTTTATCTTCAATACAATAACAAAAATAACTCTTTCTTTCATATGCTAACAATCCAAAGACGTTGCTTTAACCCAAAATTAAAAATAATTACTTTGTAATAAGAAAAAAAATAATCAGGTCAAGTTACCTCGGAAGTAAGTACTTACAACTTTGCCCAAAAGTCTAAGTAGGTAACTTAGAGGTTGTTACATATTGTCTTTTTTTTCTTTCATGTGTATTAGTTGGATATATTCACAACTGAATATTTAAATCAATAGTATACGGGCTTATTGTATCAACTAAAGTAACGAAGCGGCAAGTAAAAAAACTAGCATAATTTTGGGCCAAATAAACCGACCCGACTGTACCTGCTATTTATTTAACGATTACTGCCATAGATAATTTTTTTGTAAAAAAAAAAATGGAATTCATAGATAACATGTTTCATCCAAATCTGCTTAAAACTTACGCGAGATTGAATAACATATTATATCAAACGACTTTTCAAACTTTCAATTTTTATTATGTAATAAATAGTGAGTCGTATAGACTAGTGATGTGCCGGATATCCGTATCCGTATCCGTATCCGTGTTATATTCGATATTCGAGGATATTCGAGGGAGAAAAAAAATCCGCATCCGTTACTTTTTGGCGGATCTTTTTACAGATCTTTTACCTTATTAATTTTTAATTCATAGATGAAATTCTATATATAGGTGATTAGACAGCAATGAAAAACTATTAAATTCCATTCAGATTATTTTTTATTTCTTAAAATCAAACATTTGGCACCTTTATAATGCAAGCGTCATGTGGCGGGCGTAAACTATCGTTTCTTAGTCACTAGTCATCACCGATGGAGTAAGAAAGTTAAGATCTATATCCGTATCCGCGGATATACATTTTTAGGGATCCGGCACATCCCTAGTATAGACATACCAAGATTAGAGAGATCTAGCTTGAATGTACCTAATCTGCTCCAAGTATGGCATGCAAATCGATATTAATTAAATCCATATTAATATAATACTGTCTTCGAAAGGACTCGATTCCGCAGTTTTGGATGGATTCGTGTCGTGCTATCTCTGTCACTGCGTATGTAATGTTCTGTCACTGCGTTCGTGACATTTCCCTCCAAACGAAATAAAAGTACATTTGAATTTTTTATGCGTTTATTCCCCTTTGTCCTCGAGGGTTCGTCCCCGCCTTATTACTTATAATTTGCCACACTTTTGTATATTCCATACATTCAAAGTAAATTCGCCACAAGTCTAAATTTTATATTAATATTGCAGAAAATAGTGTCAGCAAACAACATTCTACTTGTCTAAAAGTATCTGAAAAGAATAATATATTTTTACAACAATTATACAACAATATGTACAGTATTGTTATATGTAACAAAAACAAATTATGACGATGTTAATAAAGCTCAAGAAATCAATAATCAATATCAATCAATAAGCAATTTTAATGTTACATAAAATAAGTTTTAATTATTGCAAATGCTTTCTCTAAAAAAAAAAGATATAAAAATTAGTCGAGCGCTAGGGGCACAACTCCTACAAAACCAAGTGGTTAAAGGGTTAAAAAGCGAAAATTTTAAAAATGCGAATGTTCAGTTTTAAAAGATTTTACGCAATAGGCAGCCCATTATTTTATGTATTTCATTTCTGTGTGGATTTAATTTGACAATGTTTTGAATCCACTTCCTTTGTTGCGACACGTACCTACACTCAGCAATATTTAGATTTTGTAAGAAACCACTCGAAACTCAAACAATGAAATAAAGCCACGGGCCAGCCGCACCGCTCAACAGTCAACACAACGATCAAAACTCTGACCAAACCAATTGTTAGCAATGAAACGCACAATGACTTCAAACAGCGCACTTTTTGCAATTTTTCTGATTTATGAAACCGACGATGAACAACAGAATTTGTACAGAAAACAAAATGTGGTTTCTATATAGTTGTTGTAAATTTTTCTCTAGTTTCTTCAGTCTGTCCGATAAATTATTATTCAAGTAAATTCAGTTACGGATTTAGTCTTAAAAAATATCCCATCCTTCACAAGAGTGCATGAAAGTATGAAATAATATAAATTCCCAAAATTAAATAAAAAGAAGCAAATAAGCAAATATCTAATCTAATTGAAGTAAATGCAAATTTTTGAGTAATGTAATTAATATGTAAAATCAGTGTCTTTTAAATTCCTTAATGGGTTTTGTGATGGTTTTGATTGTCATTTACATGCATTCTACTAAATTTTATAAATGTTATAGAATTTTTCGTAATTAAGTAAGTCAGGAATAAAACAGTTTTCAAGTACTTGTTTGAATCACTATGGCTAAAGGTTTGACAAACCTTGGACATACCTATAAATTAGGTTAAAATTTTCCTTCAGTCTCATAGCACCGTGCGAAGTAAAGTCTTTAACTTTCCTTGAAATAATAATATTATTATTATTTTTTAATTGAGTCAAGGCAGCACTTGGCCGCGATCTCACTTGATGTAAGGTGCAGATGCGGCCGAAGGTGGACCACGCTTACCTAGTAAGTGCCCATTTACCCTAGATTTGAAGACCCCGAGGTTGTAATTTTGAGGAAACACAGACGCAGGCAGTAAGTTCCACTCCCTAGCAGTTATATAAAACGATAAAATGGTAACCAAAAAAACCAAATTTATTTAAACGTATAGCCCATTAGATTTGTATAAGGTAGGCTTCCATTAGTTTGAAGTGGCCTCTATCTTTTTTATTGCCTCATGTATCGAGTAGTGAGAACAAGGCGTCTTGTATTAATTGTAACCACATGTTTCCTTTCCCATCAAGTGGACACAGATTTACGTACCTTATAACAAGAGGATGTCTATTAATCATTATTTTTTGTACTTCGGTACAATGTGGTACAAGTTACTTTAAAAAGAACCGTGATAACAAATTAGTGGCGGCGAAATGTTAAATTTAGAAATTTTCAAGGATAAAACAATGAATAAAATGACAAATTGGCACACAGAAATGAACTTAATATAAATTTAAGACTGAAGATTAAGGACTTTAATAACGATCAGAATAAGGTATATCCAGTTACTAGTATATTTTCCACCTATTTCCCTTCTTAGAAAACTTTTTATGAAAATATACATATTGGCACATATGTTTAATTTTTCAATTATAGGAAAAGTAGAAACCTTTTTAAAGTTTTCTTTCTTAAACTATTTTCAGTGTCCTAGCAACGTTGTACAATACCTTGGTCACATACAATAAAAAAACATAAAATATTAGACTGTAATTACCTCCATGACTCGTTCAAAATGTCCAACCAACAAAATTAAATGTTGTAGGTACGTTCTTTACAATCAGGGGTTTTAAGATTTTCGCATAAGATAGGCAAATTTGTTGAATGGAATGTGTCCGGACCGCGGTCTCCAGTCTTGTATCTATATAGTACGACAGTCTTTGTTATTAAAACGGAGGAAATTCAAAGCTTTGTGTAGTTAGGCCCGTTTACAGTTTATATCCTACATTTTTACATACTTATTTATATTAAAAAAGGTGGCGCGCAGGCCGCCGCTTCTCTTGACTACCGGCGCCTAAGGACACGACAATAGGAGCGTTGCAGGTGCGTGTCCGACATTTTAATACTTGGATATAGTTCAATGCTTGGAATACTTGTCATGTTGGGGTGCTTTCTTAATAATTCAAATTTATTAAATATAAGTTGATTACTAATCAGCCATGTAAATTGATTCTATGGTTATACCAATGAACAGAATGATTTAAAATTTAAAGGTTCCATTGAAATGGCGCGCTGTTCTATCGCTTGACCTAATACAATAATCGTCGTTGAGTAATCGAAATGACTGTCTTATTAGTTAGCCTATATTTTCACTTACGATATAAGTATACTATCTACACATACCTACTGTTTTAATTTTGCTTAGATAAGTTTAAAACACTTTGTTGTTTTCTTAAGAACTAAAACTACATAACAACATAACATTGACGAAAAATTTATGTTTTTACTAGCTTAGCCTGTGACTTCTTTTGCGTTCTTATATTCTATGTGTTATACTGATGTATAAATTATTATTATAAAGTTTCATGAAAATCCGTTTTTGCCGTAATAAAATACAATAAATCCTCACAATTTTTCGCATTTATAATTTTAGTAGGATAATGCCTATGACGGTGCAATTGATAGGAAAAATACATCGAACACAGAACCATTGCTCGGTGAGAAAATATGAAAACCTTAAATATTCTTAAAGTAGATAATTCAATTAACACGTGTTTTTATACAATCCCAAATATAAAGTATTTGCGTTTCCTTCTGTCATTTTGTAAAGTAGGTGTATTTGTGATTTGTGAATACCTACATAAAATAATATTAAACTGCTACAAACATTACGACCCCACACAAAATTTGAACCAGGCGGAAACAATTAACTTTCCTATAGCGTCACCGAGCGTCACATAGCGATGGTAACTACTATATTACCCACGGTCCTGTCTGTGCACTGTCGTTCCGTCACGGAGCATGCGTGGGCAGAGTGAGTCACATGCACGTGCGTGCGTTTGCGCACTGTCATGTCCAATTATGCGAAGAATACAATTATTTTGCTTTGCTCTAACTTCACATTCGCCGCCACCACAGAAAGATTTGCTAAACAGTTTCTGTGTTATCATGACGATCGGTCCATAATTGGTTTTGTTTGGAGTATTTCTGACGAATCATTCTTCTCGTCCCAGAGGGTTTGTCTTATTATCTACCTATATTTGTACTATTGTGGTATTCTGTGTCTTTTGTCCCCATCACAATTTTTAGTTGTCCGTCGTCCCCTTGTTACCAATGGTTTTAAAGTACGACCAGTAAATCAAAATATGACTAAATTTAACAAACTTGAGTCTATTATAGCGTAATCAGAAGGCGGGGAATCCCGGAAGTGAATGCACCTTTTCTAGTTTTTTTTTTTTTTTTTTTTTTTTTTTTTTTATAAAAGATGGGTTTGCTCTTGACCAACAACCAACTGTGTAGCAAGGATGAGGCCTAAGATGGAGCGAGCTCACCCAGAAGATGCCTATTCACTCGAACTTTCAAAAGATTTGTGTTATATGAGCTCGGAAATACAGACGCAGGGAGGGAGTTCCAAACCTTGGCAGTGCGCATTATAAAATATGTTTTAAAGCGCTTGGTCCGAAATAGGGGGATATCGACTTGATGAATTATTGTTAATGTTAATATTATTATTTTGTGAAGTCCTTTGGAAACCTCAAACAAATACTACTCATTTCGATGTTAGTCCACACAGTAAGGCGGGGGAATTCGATAAATAATTATATTATAGATTAGTAATGACATCCCACTCACAGCTTCCGAAAACAAATTTACTGGCGATATTAGATTGCCATCGCCTATTATGAGCCGCTGCCGAGCCGAAGGTTAGTGTAGGATGCAACCGAACTTGCAAAGACCTATTTTCTTCGTTGTCTTTATTTATTTTATATAAATACTCTTACTTACTTCCTATATTTTTCCGTAGTCACAACAGTGAAAAGTAAAAGTAAATTATGTCCTCCAGAATTTCGAAAACCTAATCCCAGAATTCAAATTACTCGTACTTACCAAAAGTTGTTTAGTTGTGAAATTAATTATAAAAGGTATACAGTTAGGGTGATTAACATTTTTTTGGCTTACTTAATGAATTCTTATTATATCAATAACCTAATTATAAATAGAATGTTTCAAGTTGTACATGATTTGGGACAATTAAGATAGTATTAGTTTCAGTTTTTTTTTTAATACAAGTACCTAATGAATGAAAAAGCACTTCATACTAATTGTAAATATTAAAAATCAAATATTAAATGACAAAAATCAATATTCGCATTCCAAAAATAAATGAAAACAAAGTTTTAAAGGCTAGTAGTTAATAATGCTATACCTACAAAGATCGACATAGTTTCAGTTTATGAATTGTTCAATTATTAGCTTAATGTCAACAATTACTTAGTTTTCCTTTCGCGATATATTGAAATAATCACCGGATTAACATTTTAATTCGGCCTCTCTTCGTGCAGTCCAGGTTTAGAGCTCTATAATGTTCGTGTAAAGTGCGTAGTCGTAACTTGGCTTGAGTAACGAAGGCAACATTTACTGAGTAACGTGTGCTAATTGTCCGTAAATAGTGTTAGATATGCAAGGTTATAAGCAATTAACGGCCAGGTGCAACAGCCATTTTACTTTAAATGTGCAATGATTTTAAAAACAAAATTATCTTTATATATATAAAATTGAGTAAAAAATGAGGTTATCTTGAGAGGCTTTCCAGCAGCGTCATCGTGAGCGATGGAAACTAAAATAAATATATGTATAGGCTTCTCGTAGAAACTTCTGATTTGATGCGGAAGTGAACTCTTGGGCCCTTTTCGCACTTGCGGGCAGGCGGGGCGGAACCCGCGGCGGGTAAAATGTAGTCCGCGCGTAGCACGCGGGAATCGCCGACCTTCGCCCGCGCTGCTCTCAGTCGCACTTGCAGTTAAGATATTAAGATCAATCCTGATATGTTAGATAGATATATATTTATTTTATCTATTTTGTAGCAAGAGATGAAAGATTCACATTCAAATTTTATATTTCAGACTATACATATTTTATAATAACTTTGACAGAAAGCATTAAGACAAAATTAGGTGTATATTTCATGACTAAATTATACGTGACGACATTAAAAAGATACTTCACTGAAGTTATAATTAACCTTAACCTTCGTGTTCATAGCAATCACTGTGAATTTCGCATACAAACAAACCTATTGTGGGTGGAGTGGAAGAGGATTGCGTTAATTAGTCATAACTGTTGACGTGAAATGTTATATTTATATGTATACGTAGGCACTTATTATATTCTTATTTGGTAAACAAGGAATGATAAACAAGGAAGAAAGGGATATATAGTATTGAAGAAAGAAAGAGACCTATATATATCCCTTTCTTTCTTCATTAGCTTTTCTTTTTAATAGCAACTAACTTAAATGTTTCATACTTGATTAATGTTGACGGTGGTCAACGGTTTACTTACGCCATGCGTACAAAGGCGACTGACTGGATTTTCGTTCCATACAGCCTTACTTACTCGTATGTGTGAAAAGGATAAATTTATGGCGCAGTAACTCACTACTTATCGAGCGTCAATGTCAACTTATCAGAAATTTATAATAAAGAAATCATTCGTAAGGTAATTTCATTAATTAGATATCTTCACTTTTACCTACTGCTACTTATCAGAATTCTTATCTTTATCATTAATTTTATTATTGATTTATATCGTCCAACAGCTTTGCACGGATGCAATTTTTTTTCTATAAATTGGATACACAAACCTTCCTTGTTTATCGCTCTTTCCATTAGTGAAAACAGTTGAGTTAGAAGAAGTTAGCCAAAAATATAGATATACTAGCTGGTGCCCGCAACTTCGTCCGCGTTGAACGATGAAAGGTGGTACCCTATGTCCTTTCTGGTGTCCCAGACAACATGTATGCAAAATTTCATGGTGATCGGTTGAGTAGTTTTTGCGTGAAAGAGTTATAAACATCCATACATCCAAACATACTTTTGCATTTATAATATTAGTACGGATATATAGAAGATATAAATAGATAGACATTGGTCTTGCGCTGTGCAACCAAAAACACGTAAGTATTTATGATCCGTTTTGTAGTAGTCATATTGGTTTGTGTAGACAAATCAACTTAAACAGCTTTAGGAAGCGATTAGCAGTTTTTTCGTTGTCCTTACAACATTGTTACTATATAACTGCATAGTAGCTACTAAGTATATATAGTAGTAACAGTCTCGTGATATTCTATGCATTCTCAAGGTCTCGGTCCATTTGTTTGAATTAGTAATGCTAAAACCACAGACAGTTCACCATAACATTTAATATTCGTCTTTATTAAAAAGTGTGTTTAATTAAAAAAAAAAAAAATAAATAAATAGTTATCCTACTATTATCTCAAAACTTATTATATCAATATTGATATTAATTAACTAATAATAACAATTAATGTATCATTTATTAAGCCTCAATCCCTTAGGCAGGGTCCCAAACATGCTCGCTGAATAGCCAAATTACTGACCGAGGTATAATAATTAGCTCTGAAATCGCCAGTTACATAATTATGTCGGCTCGACCAAACGTTTTGATAAAATGTTAATAAATTCAAGCGCTTTGGGACCAAACTAGAGATTTAACAGCGAAGTTAATAAAGATGTAGCCGGTACCGATATATTATCTGTAATCCATATTGATATTATATCAAAATTGATACGTAAAATTCATGGAAAGTAGTTGCGAAGTTTGCCATGTTCCTGCACTTTTTACAAATAGATAACCATGCAACAGGTACCCGAACATTACCTGTTCGGGTACCTGTTGTTAGAGACACAACACACAACACATGTAACCCTTATCTGAGGTGTAGTCGTCAGACATTACCCAAGATAAGGGTTCTAAATTATTCTTTTAATTAGAAAAATAAAGTTGCGGTATGCCTTTAAAGTTTAATAAATGTATATCCCTAGGTACCTTTTCAAACCTTACCTGTGAGACGTTAATTTATTTCGCTGCCACTTTGATATTAGATGATTGATATTGATATTAAAATATTTATATTAATTTTTTTTTTAAATGAATGAAAACAATTTTCTATAAATATATTCTAAAATTTGTCACTACATTTTTCTTTTTCTTTTAGGTGGTTCTCAAAATACAAAGCAAAGCAGAGTAACTATCTAATAGAATAAAAAAAAGGATGTCAGTTGGCCTCGTGGCATCCGGGACTAAAGAACGTCTATAAGATGAGTTTTTTATCCGTACCATATAATTACTCGGATGCAGCCACTAGGGCTCGGGGGAGCAGTGAGGGGTCGCGGGGGGAGTCCAGTACTATGGAATGTTACTGCTTACCTGAGATCCTATTACGATTTATGGTCAAATCCTGACACTCAATGCTTTCTTTGCTTGACTCGTCAAATCTTTAACAAATCGTTAATTCATTCGAGCAATATTATGAATATTTCTTATGAAATATTTACTTAACAATCCCATTTAAGTTAACGTAGGCGTACCGCGCAAATACTGATTGCTTGAAGGTCGTGATCCTATTGCGTATACGTATGGGCAACTGTGATTAAATAGATAACTCAGTTTGTAGAACTTTAGGTCAAAAAATTATAAAGAACTGAGGGTTATAAAAGCTTAAGATTTGTTTTTAGAATACTGACAGAATTAAAGTTAGATTTTGGAAATCACAATTTAATAATTCAGACAAACAAGTATTTATTTATTTTTAATTTACATAACTGAAAGTAATATACCTAATTTATCTCAGGACATTTTTATAACCCTAGGTTTGTTTGTGGGTGTCATTTATGCAATTGGGTTTTGATACTCCCCAAAGGGGCAGCGAAATAACTAATCCTCTGAAAATATTTGAATAAATTTTGTTATTGCCTACTTAGCTAACACAATTTTTTCAAGTTACTGAATTAAAATATCTTTGTAGGTAGGTATGTAGGTATGTCTGAAATAATGAGAAATTATGCAAAAAGAGAAATTCACCTATGATAATAAAAAATAATAAAATATAATTTAAATAATTAATTTTCTAATAGAATTTAGGTACTCGTTTGGTATAAGATATTTAATACATGTTAGTATCTAATCGCCTGTTTTCTAATCGCATTATATTACTTTACCTAAATCCTTTGAAATAAATTCATCATTAACAAATGACAACTTAATACTTTGGAATGTCGGCGTTACAAATGTTTTTATTAACAACTAATAAATAACTGAAGTCCACGAATTAAATCTTGTAAATAATTTAGGTTCATTACCTACTTATGTAAAGTAAGGATTAAAATGATTTATATTATTTATTTAAATTGATTTTAAATAAATGCAACTAGCTGTTGCACGCGACTTCGTTCACGTAACTTTATAAAATATATCCTATGTTACTCGCTGATTATAGGTGAAAGAATTTTTAAAATCGGTTCAGTAGTTTTTAAGTTTATTCATTACAAAAAAAAATTCAAAAAAAATATATTTTCTTTTTATAATATTTATTATGTATGTACGAGTAGATGCGTAGATGTGTTTATGTTTTAGTTTTTGCCAACTCATATAATATTATAGAGTTAGCCGAGTTATTATGAAGTTTAAAATGGTAAAAACAACACGAATGAAATATTAAACTTGTGGAAAACAAAGGTATTGTTTTAGTCCTGAACAGCTACAAAGGCTCTGTTATAAATTACATTCAGAGCGTGAATTCTATAAATCATGCAGGCCGGTTTGTTTGCGGAATTGTTAATAATTTAGTTATTGTTATAATATTTTACAACCAAAAAATCACTAGAAACTAATTACGAAACTAAAAACGCATAAAAACGTATTCCCATAAAATAGCTTTAAAAACCATAATATAATAGCCACGTGAGTTGAGCACACCTTCAAATCGTAGCTGACTAGAAGAACGATTATTGTAATAATTTTCCAATTTTCTTATGAAATAAAAGAAGTATTTGTAAAATATTGTATTATTAATTTTCATATTTTTTTGTATTTTTTTCTAGAGACTTTTTAGATTGAACTTTACGTAGTTGGCTCTGGTCTGGACCTGGCAAGTATAGTGGCAGGGCACACTACGTTTCTTAGACATTTGGCAGCCTGTCTGGCTGGCGGTAGTGACCACCCCTTTACAGAAGACCAACTAGAAATAAAAGCATGTGTGCTGTTGTGTTTCGGTCAAAACCCAATTCCCTAAGTATCCTTTCCTAATAGCTTATCCTTAATCCTACTTTCATCGGCCCACCTACGAATTCTACCGTTGACCTAAAAAAACATAAACGCGTTGACCTAAACGTACTAGGACTCAACACCAGTTATGTCGAAGTACACGATGTGGTAATGTTCCCACACATTATCCCAACTGTTTAGTTTCCACAAACCTTCGCAACAATTGTTCGCAAGGGAAAGAGCAAACCTTATCTAATCAGATTCAGTTAAGTTCGCTTCACGTTTTTGCATCGAATTATAAAGTTTAAAACCGAGCCATGTTTCCGAATTCCATCCAATTACACCTACTACTTAAAATGTGTATTCTTTATCGGTGAATGAACGCGCATGGCCTAATTCATTTATCGGATAATGAAAAATGTTCAAGCGACATTAACCAATACCCAAACGAGTCGTAAAAAATCCATCCAATTTTTAGAAAATGAACGTTGTGATTATAACGGGACTATGCAATCTTTCACAATTGCAGGGACGTAGCTGATTCTTTGCAGAACCATTTCAATTCCGACCATTCATAATTAACTTCTTTCATAAAGAAAGAATTAGTATTTAGTCACATGCTCTAACTCGCCTATTTATATGCTAAAGTCATCATCACCTCATCTCAGTGTTCCCCCACTATATACCAACTTATTTGGAGTTGTAGATCAATCAATCCTCTGGCATTCAGGAGGGCTTCTCGAAAGTGGGCTTATTTCGTTAGAATACATTAAACCCGTTCAGCTATTTTTGCGTGAAAGAGCAACAAACATCCATCAATCCTCACAAATTTTCTCATTTATAATATTAGTAAGATGTTAGTATTACCTAGTAAAATTAAAATAGCGCAGGCTTTTCCTTGGAGACAAAAAACTGGTGTGAGATTTAAAATAAAATAAAAAGATAAAATCATAAATAATAAATATGCAATATATTTGGTAATAGATTTTAATAGTAAGTCTTTTGAGAAAACCTTGACCACCGCTAGAGATCACTCTCGTTTTCTCCCACGCGTGGAACACAGGCGTCACCCTTCGTTGCCCACCCCGCGTCGGTTATCACTTCTCTTTCTTCTAACCAGTGACAATATAAAATTATCCGATATACTCATATGTATGTATCGTAATATTATCGTATATGTATATAAAATTTAATCTCCAGAATAAACACTTAACATATCGATTTCTTACGACCCGCCCCTGCATTGCACGGATCCAATTTTTTTTCTGTAAATTATACGCGTAAACATTTCTCGTTTATCGCTCTTTCCATTAGTGAAAACCGTATCAAAAAACGTTGGGTGGTTTAGATGCATTATGTATAGAAACAGACAGAAGCGTCAGCTACTTTATTTTATAAAATGTATAGATCTATCTACCTATAGATACAGATAAGGAAAACTATTAAATATAAAAAGTATGCCAAGGTAAACAAAAGTAAAAGTAATCATGTAAAATTGTTACGAATTTTTGATAAAAACTGAAAAAGCTGTCCATTAATTCTATATTGTAAATATTGAAGTATATAGAAACATGAACACCGCAATTACCACTTTCCGGGCCAGCCAGTTCGTTTTCCGCTCGAAATCCGACATCGAAAGTGGTCTTATTTCGTTCGAATACATTTATGCACTCATTATGTAACTCATTATGTATTGAAGGCGACTCAAGAACGTTGTTCCTTTTTGAAGTATACAGTATATACAGTGTATATATACTGTACACTTACTCTTCAATAAGTAATAATTAAAGAATCATAATATACTTTACTTTGGCAATTAGTGTTATTCCCCTGGCACGTATAACTAACAGCAAACATTGCATTATTATTTTTTATCAGTCCTCGGCGTAGCACTATAATTTTTCTGGAAATTTTTCTGCAATTTATATACGTACACAAACTTTCCTCGTTTATCGCTCTTTCCATTAATGAAAACCGTATCAAAATCTGTTAAGTAGTTTAATACAAGTTAGCGGAGAAACAAACAGAAGCGGACAGCGACATTATTTTATAATATGTTACATATATAGATACATTATTATATACAAAAAGAAACATTTTTAAAAACGGAAAAACTGTTTTAGGAAACGAAAAATTGTTCACATAATTTTTTTGCGACGAAAAATTTAAAAATTCGTCTTACGCAATCCTTTTGATTATATATTTTTTTTTTTCGAAATTTCGTAGTTTAAAATGTGTAAATGTCTCGCTTTAAATCGCAGAATATGTCGCTTTATTTGAAGCCTTGTTCAAAGTTTTGTGCTTTGAAGTGCGCGTTGCGCTTGCGCGATATGCAACTACAGAGTAACATTCCTTCGCATAGCGCGAATACCCACTCTGCTGAGCCAAGACGTTTTGTAATAGTCAAGAGCTATTACAACATCGCAATCTAGATCTCATCCAGTGAGGCTTTCTCGAAATATTGTGCACTAAGCTACGATGGACTTACCTTACCTTCACATTACCTTACACCCAAAGCGCATGGCATGATACGATCGAGTGTTCGTGATGGTTTTATGTCCAATTCCTGTCCAGGGCCATCGACCTCCCCCATCGTAAGCGACTACGTAATTTATATGATCATCCACGTTTATTAAGTAACGTTAGTAAGTACTTATTTTGAGTCTCAAATTTCTTTAAGTGAGCTATAATTTACTTCATTTTTTGCTCTACTGTATTTAGTTAGAGATATAACGATTTCCTTTGTTCATTTTGTCATCAAAGTGACTCTCTAAAGTGAACAGGTATGCATGTGACTTTGCAGACTACATACCTACTGATTGGCCACACAACTTGATTGGCTTCGGTCATTGTTACTTCTTGTCCTACTTGCTGCTTTCAAAGCATTTGTTAAGTATGTCGATACAAATATGTAGAATCCGATTACATAATTACAGAGAAATACTTTATCAGTATAATATAATTGAAAATGAATCTGTAATGATAATATTTCAAACATCGTTCCTTGAATTATTGAATATAAACGGTTGGAATAATCTCATTTGGAATAAAATTTTAAATAATTTTAAAATATTATCTTACACGATAGACGATTTTTGTAATAATAAGTAATTGTTGTAACATAACGCCCGGAGTGCATTTTTTTCCGTAAAAATCTTCCCTGATTATCCCTCTATACATTGGTGAAAACCGCATGAAAATCGGTACAGTAGTTTTTGAGTTTATCGCTAACAGACAGACAGACAGACGCGGTGGAGGACTTTGTTTTATAATATGTAAGGATTTAAATTAATTTTTGAGTATTTTTAAATTAATTTAAAAATACTCAAAACTATAATATACCCAAATTATAGTTATTTATAACACAAATTATAACTGTAACTTAAAACTATAACTGAAATTATTAAGTTGGTGTTTAGAAACTAATAATAATTAATTAGTTAAAAAGTTCCATGTTGACGCAATCTTTTCTCTTGTGGGGGAAAATTATGGAAAACACTGTAGGAGAGATTTTTTAAAATAATTAACATACATTTCTAAACTAGCAGTGAAAAGAAAAAATCTGCCGCTTCATTGCTCCATTGTAAATAAAATCCCATAATTAAGAAAGTTAATTTATTATTTCACTGTTCTCTAAGGTAATATCACCTGAGCACAATATGAGGTTAACTCTTTTGACCCTATTGTTTCGGTGTGCAAATGGGAAATCTAGTTTCATATCGTGTGACACCTGATGACATGGAAAAATAAGATTTTCTTGAAAAGCTATTCAAGATTTTTTAAATTTATTAATTTAAAACTATACCTAGTGAATTTAGTTCAATTTTTTTTTTCTTTTATCCTTTATAATTGCAATATTTTCCTCGCATACGGGTCACTAATTTCTCACTGTGTAATATTGAATTTAAAAGATAATATTTAGATAAAACAACTGCAGTTTCTTCTCGTTATTTTTCCGTTTTCCTTAATAGAAGTTTTATTTGTTATATTACGTACTCATATGGAATTCAGTTAAATCCTACTAATATTATAAATTTATTACGAAATTTTGTGAGGAAACGTAGTTTGGATGTTTGTTACTTACTCTATCAGGCAAAAGTTACTGAACGATTTTAACATTCCAATCAAGAGTAAGTTTACATTAACCTACGTTATGAAAATTAATAAAAAATAGTTTAAAAAAATTTACGGATAAAACTTTACAGTAATATAATTTACTCATATATATATATATCCGAATGTGTAGCAAAAATAGGCTTATGGTTACGCGAAGAAGTCGCAAACAAGAGCCAATACCTAATGACATAATTTCATTAAACAATAGATAATTGCTAAAGTTTGCGCGTATTGTGCTTGACATCTAAATATTTTATTTACCGCTTTCAGATAATAAAAGATAGATATGTAAATAACATTCACCAACTTTGAGGGCGGATTTGCGTGCGACTACAAAAAAAAATTGTCATAGCAATAATTAATACTTGCTACATAGTACGGTGCACCCGTGACATTTCGTCAAGCACTATTTGTTTTTGCGAATGCGACTGCAAATATAGGACGAGAAAAATTGCACAGATAATCAAAAGTAAATTATGAATCTTAATTCCATAGCCCATTCCTCTTTCTCCTCCTTATCCTTTACGTAAGGTTGGCAGTGCAGAACCTTTACATACGATGTAGCCACCTACAATCAAGTGGACCGGAATTACTGCTAGTGCTGTTTTTCGCTAATATTTTTTAACTAGTATATGCCCGCGACTTCGTCCGCGTCCGATCGCTACCAAACTTCACGGAAACACCCGTTGGACTAATCTGAGGATTGTCTGAAAGTTTCATCAAAATCGGTTCAGCAGTTTTGGAGTATATAGGAGACATACGTATACACATCGCCTTTTATATATATAGATACTTATCCACCTTTAAAAAAAACTTTGGTTAGTGATCAATCGGAATAGGAAGTAAGCGTATTAAAATGCTAAATCAATATAGGTAAAGGACAGCTTATTTATAAAGAGACACGCGAACTAATGCCACAAGGGATTCGCTGTTTTCAGTAGCCCTACTGAGAACAGCGAATCCCTTGCGGCATTTGGAAGGTTTCAGTTAATGGTAATTAGAAAACTGCTTTGTAAGATTTAAGCACATCAATGTTAGTTAACGTAGTTATCTACGCAATCCTTTATTTTAATCAATTGAAAGAATTGATAAAAAAGTAGAAATGAACAGTAAACTAAAGTAAAATAAAGAATCTTACATGATAAAAAAGCTATTATTCAAAATTGTATAATAACCCACGACATTCTATTGAGACCACTCTAATCGGTTTATCCGTTTGGGAGCTATGATGACACAGACAGACACACATAATTACACAGGTCGAACGTATAACCTACGTCGTCAGGCGTGGGGGGTTAAAAAAGTTTTAAAAAGTTCTATCCAAAGTCTATGGTTTCTAAACAAAGAATATTTAAGTCATTAACCTGTTGGGGGACGCTCAATGTTTATCGACAGGTGGTGCCAAGGGGAGTCGAAAATCAACCCGCTATCACATAATCTCTACTCTACCGAGACTTACTTCCAGTGGTATCATTTGTTAATAATGCTGACATCTATCTGTCTCACCATTCTGTTAGAAACATTTGCTTGATGTCAGATTGTCTAGTTCAAGACACTGTTGCTAGATGGCGGTATAAATCTTTTACTTAATTTAAAAATTATGTCAGTATACCTCGACTTTTGTGTCCGCGTGTCAGCCTAATAGCAGCCTATATACAAGTAAGCAAGTAGGCTTTAGTTCAATGAAATATAAAATTTGAAAATTTGAGATGAATTCAATTTGTAACTTAATAATCGTTACAATGGTATATTTTGTATTGAAGTTCAGTAGAAAGTTTTCATTTCTGATTATTATGAGGTAAAGGTTGTCCTTGAGACGTTGAGTAACATTGGAAGGTGGTTAAACTAAACAGCGGCACCCCGCGTGGGCGTTCCGCTAAGTGCGCGCGCGCTGGTCACACCCGTCACACTTCGAAAAACACGACGCGTCACTGCGTCCTCGTCTCCCTTTATAGAAAGTACTCGTACTATACATATAGTTACATATATACAGGAAGGGTTAAACCGGCGTTAAAGATTTTTAACCTACAAAAAAATCGGATTTCTACTCCACTGATTAACAGTAATGTAGTTAAATGAGTCTAAATTGCTCTTTAAATCATTATCTTAATTGTTCTCAGTGATTGAGGGGCACAATTGGTGACTGGTCTCTCATTGACACAGGTGCATTATCGGTTACTTGTTTACAAGCTTATGATAGCACCTCTCAATGGCTACCGTGAGACGGGGGAGCGGCGACCTGCTGGCCCTCCCCCTCTCTGCTTCTTACCCCAACCCGCGTGGCAGTCACGACCGGCGCACGCGCAGAAAGCCGAGCCAGTTGCCCGCCGCGCAGCCTTCTGTTTGTTTACACCGATTACTTTTTTGACGTAAAACCTTTTTACCTGTAAAATCTGTTTTGCTTGATTTAAACTCAAGTGGATATGTGTTAAAGTGCTATTAAAGTGGTTTCTAGTTATTAGTTCATTATTAAATGGTTTCGAAAGCCCTAATTTCAACTGTGAAGAATTTGCACTGCTTGCAGCCTTCATTGAAATTGTGAATATTCTGCGTACATACAACATAATAAATAGGTTGTTTATTATATTGGCAATCTTATCTGGAATTTGTACATTAGGAATTTACTTTAAATTTAACTTTTTATTTGGTCACTTCTATTATAGAATAATAATGAAAAGCTACGATGATTCTATATAGTACTACTTACATTTTTAAATAGTAACATTTTACTGAATTTTATAAAAAGCTTCAGGAAAACTTTTGATAAAATTATATACCATGCAAAAAATCTGCATGGACTCGAGAATTAACATCATGATGTCAGATAAGTCAGTGTTGCATGACTGCATACTATTTGCTGCTTCTTAGCGTGCATAATGCATTTTAGTTGTGTTCATTTGCATTGCAGAACATTTTGAGTAACTGGGTAATACTTGGTGATTTGTTAAATAAACTTACTTTTGATTTCGATTTAATAACTAGTCCCTAAAAAGTAACATAGTTTACATTTAAGTGTCTTTACAATAGTAAAACAACATCAGGAGATATACTTAATGTATTCTAACAACAATCTAATCGATATTTGATGATTCTCCTAAAAAAATAATAGGGTCAGGTCAATTTATATAATAATTATTATTATGCATGAGATTAACATACTTATATCTAAATATTAAACTAATGTTGTATTAAAAGCAAGAAACCTGTTACTAATCTACGTAACCAATGAATACATCATCATTATGCATGGGTATCATTTGATAGAAATTGCTGATTTAAGTCGTGTTGCGATAGAGCGGTTTTGTCACTAAGAATGTAGGTAGATATCATTGCCACGACACGGCATTGTCTCAGCCGTCGTTGGCGATATTGTATATAGTATTATAATAAGGCTGCTTTGACACCGATCTAGATATCCATGCCGCGAGATAGAAAGCCGTATCAGCTTGAACTGTGTGATTCTGCTTATACAGTACGTTTGTCTGTGCGAACTGCAAATTGTGTCAGCCCTATTTCACATTGCATTTTGCAGTAATTTTCTTTGTGTTTATTAGCTTACATATATATAATATATACTAGCTTTAAGCTTTTAGCTTTTTTTTGATACCTTTTTAACATTAATCAAGCATAATTTTTTAAAAAATTAATGTGCCTTAAATTGAAAATTATCTTTAAAAAAGTAGCTTTTGCTTGCGACTTCGTCTGCGCCCCTTTTTTAGGTGTTAAAAAATTTATTCAGTCTTTATTACTATATTATAAATATATTTTTAGCAGGCATTGAATATTCCATATTTATTTTATTTTTATTTTACATTTTTATTTTTATTTTACAAAATCTAATTAATACCTTACTAATATCTTACTAATATTATAAATGCGAAAGTATGTTTGGATGTTTGTAACTCTTTCACGCAAAAACTACTAAACCGATCACCATGAAATTTTGCATACACGTTGTCTGGGACACCAAAAAGGACATAGGGTACCTTTCACCCAGAAAAGACTATTCCCGAGGGATAAATAAAAAACTAACGCCTGGCCAAAGTGTTATAGCAACACGAGGTCAAGAGTTTAATGCTTTTTTTTTAAATTTTAAACGCGGACGAAGTCGCGAGCACCAGCTAGTGTATTATATGTAGGGAAAACATAACACAAAATTACAAAAAAAGTAAGAAATTCTGTTTATCTAGTGTGTTTATTGTGGTAACCATGACCTGATACTGCAGTATCGAGTAATCTGCGAGACACCCAACTCCTCAACAACTCATAGCAGAGATAGGTTGTTTGGGCTCAATAGAATGTCGGGGGTTTATAATTTTTAATTAATATCGGCTTCGTTTTAAAATCGCAATTTACAACTTGCACGACCATTGTTCAACAAATTCCACTAACTGTCAAGCGTTCCAGAATTTCTTGGCAGATTCACACATTCTTTGACATGCAAGCACGCAAATCATAACATTTGCACTAGCTGTTACACGCGACTTAAGCCTATGTTACTCGCTGACGATTTAGCTTTCAATAGATAAAAGAATTTTCAAAATCGGTCCAATATTTTTGAGTTTATTCATTACAAACACACAAATCTCTCTTTATAATATTAGTATAGATAAATAATATTATCATAACATATATATGCTTTAATATATATTTTTTAAATTCGTAAATAAACGATTTAATTAAGAGTTTTTTTTTATTTTGCCTAATGAGAAATATTTCTGTTTAATTATACACAAGAATACGGAAGGGACTTGGAAACAATGAAACGATATCATCAACAAACTTTTTTCTCACAGGCTAATGTTACGTTGCGTTTAATTAAATTCATTTGTTTTTACAAGTGAGTATCGCCATCAAAAAATAAATATATTTAAGAACTCCCACGTAACCGGTAGGTAACTCGAAACTGTAACCTCTACCTAGAAACCGATGACAATGGATTAACACGGATTGAATGGTGACGGTGTGGTAACTGCTTGCCATTAATTGTCGATTGTTCCGTAACGTTGCATTCTTTCTGTTCAATTTAATGTAAAATAATTATATCTTGTGCTATTTACAGTCAGATTTATAGATTATTTTTTTGCTTTTCTCTTTGCTCGTAGAAAAGACAAACCAATAGCATCTTTACCTCCATATATCCATTATCTCCTCTTAAAACATCCGAGAGATCCTTTGCATCTGAGAGATCCTTCGGATCGGGAGGATCGTCTATAAAAATAGTTCACAACAGTCGCTGCGCCACCACCGTCATCACAGCAATGAAGATGTCAGACGTTTTATCAGGTGTTATATTTTTAATTTTCCTAGTTCCTTTATATTCCTAGGCGACGGTGGCTACATAACATCAAGTGGATAATAAGCCTGTTTTATATTTTATGCCTTTTTTATTCAACATGTATAAAATACCATTACTAAGTTTGATTATACGCCCACAAAACGACGTGCTCGTACGTAATTAAATAACCTCTTCGCTAAATATTCATTGCACGTCGCATACCGTTTTATCGAAGATTGAATTATTTATGGCACGAGGTGTTATCTAACGAGTCGTGTACTCGCATCCAAATCAAGTCATCGGAAAACAATGTGTTTCAAAACCCATAATCTCCATACGGATAACTCTCGGCCGGTCATGTCGCGGATTGTGCAAATTACAGAGTCAACGCTTTGTGAGCTATGCACTTATGTGGTAATTATTCCTACATGTGGCAAGGCCTTTGCATCGCATAGCGTTTTTGCGGCTGAAAATTGTTGCTAATTAAACAAATTTCCATTGTTGGAATTCCAACTGAGCTGTTGGGCCAACATTGCAAAGATATTCGTGCAAGTCACCTCATTCTACTAAGGTAAATTTTGAAGTTCATTTGGCTAAACAATGGAACTGGATACACGCCTCTGTAGTTTACTATAATATATGCATGTTTACATTGTATCCATTATTTTATTTTATAATAAAATAAAATAAATAAAAATCCTACTAATATTATAAATGAGAAAGCTTGTGAGGATGAATAGACGGATGTAAGTATGTTTGTTACTATTTCACGTTTTCTGGACATTATCACAAATGTCAATGAAATAAGGAAATTTAACTAACTTGTTTTATAAGGTTTCATATTATAGTTGAATGTGATTTATTATTGTAGCCTGACAGCCAGTTTTGCAGTAATAAATAATTTTCAAATGAACTAGAGAATAAAGCAAGTTTAAGTATTGAATTACGAGTATGTTACTTCACTTGTACAGCTTTGACCGTTAAGTAGTAACCGTTTTCCACAAATTATATTTACTGTATAACAACTAGCAATAAGTTTTACGTGAATATCTTCAATTTTGTTCACTTTAGGTAAACCCAATAACCGTGCAATGAAAGCGTAGGAGGTATCGACAAATAAATATATTATTGTCGTCTGTTTGCAATGTTAGTAACTTTACACCCGCCTTTCTTTGTTCCACTTGTTCACTGACCGTCGTGTGTCATGTTGTACTAATTAATTTAGTGTGTTTTTTTACACTAGAATAACCTAAGGCTCGGTTTCTTTTCTATTTAATCTGTAAACTTTACTTATACCACTTGCGTTGTGTCAGCTTGGTCAAACTTTTATTGTTGTCTAGAATTACTCCAATAGTAGGTACGAGTACTAGGTAACTTAAGAGTTTGTAAAGAAATATTGTTTTTGGAAATATTACTTTGGCAGTGAAACTAAATGACTTACTAGTATATATAATTTTAGTTCATAAATAACTAGACTCGTAAGCCACTAATTGAGTAGTGGCTGGGCACACTGTCTGCTGACGAGCTTTTCATAATAAAAGAAGATTTTATTAGCGAGGTATTTAATTACTTTAGTCCCTGTCATTGGATAGAAACAGGTCCCTGATTAATTTTCACTCAAATACCGTTATACATACGCATATTTCTATAGCAGGAAATGTATACCCGATCAAACATGCACTGAGTACATTAACTGAACAATATTGCTTGCAGTATTTTAAATACCTTTTGTAAAACCGAGGTGGGGCGACGCGGCGGTAGATAACGATGTTGGTCGACGATAATAAGTGTTCAGAGGCCGAGAGGCAATCGCTCGGTCGCTTCACGGGCAATATTTTTACACTACTTTTTGCGCGTCTGATTGCTAACTCTAGCGGTATTAGTGCTGAGTAATGTAGTGAACCCGTGTTTACCGGTGCCATTGGGAAGGCCTTTCTACATTTCCATTATTGCTGAAGGCGTTTTAATTGATCTAACGTTAGTTAACACGTTGTCTTTATCACTTTAACTGTTTTGAGTTATTTCTGCTGACCTTTAATGGCACTTTTAACATGCGTAACTATAGGTGAATCAAAATTTTTTAAAAAAACTAAGTTTTGTATAGTGATTATGTGATATTAAAGTGTTACAATGAAGGACACTCCTCGTTGTGAAGATGTAGCCGATAAACTAGTCAGGTTGTTTGGATGGCGGCAGACCTATCCCGTTCAGAAGCTTCAAAGGAACTTGCTACCGAAACCCAACGAAGTGGTGAGGATATTTTTATTATATATTGTTTTCTGTCTGTCTGTTGAGATGCTATAAAAGTAAAAAATACATATTTCAAGTATGATTAAAATTATTCTCATTCATTTATATATAATTAATATTTTGTAATAAAAAATAAGTAAATACCTAAATATTTAATTATCTTGAAATTTAAGACACCATAAAAGTTTCTTAGAATTTGTTCTCTAGTTGACTTATAGTTATAATAACGCTTCCTTGAGAAATATAAGAAATATGAGTAAAGACATCCTAAGAATCTGTGTGTTTAGAAGAAAGATGAAAACAGAACTAGGTATGATGTTCATGATCTGTGAACTTGACTTAATGCTAATCCAAAAATTTTGTCATAACAGCTCATAGCAGCAGTATAGAGATTGAAGGGTCCTTCGTGTGTATTTATTTATGTAAAGCGGAAAGTAATACATTCACGACAACATATTGCTTCCGCCAAATTGTAGGTAAATAGTACAATACCAAATTTAAATTAATTGTATACACGTACAAAATGTTAACTAACACAAATTTTATGAATAGCTTCCTAAATTACTAACGCAAAAAATTCTTCCTCTGTTTACCCGCAGTTTTCGCTCGACGTCATCGCGTCGCTTTGTTTATATATCCACACATCGAAGCTGCCATTGTTCAGTATTTACTTTCACGAGCCTCTTTTGTGATCTGAAAGTGTTGGAAAGCACTTCATTAAATCAACTCTGTTACTTTGTGCAATTATGTTGTCGATGTTGATGGCGTATGCAACGTACACGCGACGGGTCTTTGAACCACGGCAGCCCAGGGTGTGTCAAGGATCTATACTTCACTTTTCTATTCTATGTCAATCGTTATATTATTATTTTGTAAACATGTCTATGTATTCATTTTTATTCAAATAACGATCTATAAAATCTTTATTATATAGTATAAAATAAAGTCGCTTCCAGCAGTCTGTCCCTCAGTATGTAGAACGCGCGGGCGCGGTGGCGGGTGCGGTCGCGGTGGATGTGGCGAGCTCATGTTCACACTGACCGTCAGGCGGCGCGATTGCGCGAGTGTGACTTGTTGTCAGAGGTTGAAAAGATGGACGACGATCTTTTATTTTTAATGATTCACTGATAAACTCCTCTGTATTAAACGACATAATGAAAATGAGCCATTTCTAGCGACAAGTTCATACTGGTTGAACTTACCTGACGTCGCGAGTGAATCGCGCGCTCCGCCGCTACTTTCGCCGCACCCGTTGTGTACGTGAACTATTGCATATTTGCTGTGTTTGATATTTCGTGACCGCGCCTGCCACCGCAACAGCGAGTCAACGCGAATGAACAGTACCTTTACCATGAGTTTACAATGACCGCAATCGCTAGCGAGAGCATAAAATATTTATATGGAAAATTGTCAGTTTGACATTGACAGTTGACAGTTTTTCATATAAATGTTTTACAATCTCGCTAGCGAGTGCGGTGATTGTAAACTCATGTTAAAGGTACCGATCTTTTAAACTACGCAACGGATTTAATGCGGTTTTCACTGATGGAAAGGGATAGAGCGTCAAACGAGGAAGGTTTTTATATATAATTTACAGAAAAAAATCACCCGTGCGAAGCCGGGAACCGGGAGCCGGGAGAGAGTCAACCTATAATTGGTTAGAAATTAAAGTAGTTTGTGTTCATTGATTAACTACTTACCTATTATTCAAGATAATCCTATTTTAAAAAATAGCTTTTAGCCATGACTTCTTTCACGACTCTTTTTCTTAAGAAGTGTTAAAACATTTATTCAATCTTTATTGCTCATATTTTTGTCAGATGTTGAATTTGTTTATTTTTAGTTTTAAATGATCTCTCGGAAGCAGTAATTTTTCTGGATAAAATTACATGGTAACGACATGGTAACACACGAATCAACGAAATGGTAGCTTATCTGCCTTAATTTAATTTAACATAACTGTTTGAAAAAGGCCGATTCTAGACATTGCAATGCATAAGGCAATGTACTCGTGGGTATAATTAATTAGTGGGTCATACAACTTAGTCACTTTTTGACAATGACACATGCTAGAAAGTAAAGTAATACATACTTTAATTACAAAATTATTTTATGGGTCCTACATAAAAGTTGATGGCAGTACAATATCATTGCGAACATTCTAAGATTTTCCACTTTGATTATGTTCTCGATATGCTCAAGTAATTCAATTTAGATGTATGTAACTCCAATCTTACATTACCGTTATAAAAAAATATTACAGATCTTTTATTTTTATTGTATGATGTGTGATGGTTGACAAGATTGTTATGTAGGCGGATATTGTCCTCTATAACTTAAGCAATATTGGGAAGTGTGCTGTCGATAGGGACCATGTGACGGTGAATATGAAATGGGCTGAAATCGCTTATCCAATTTAACTAAGTATACATTAGATACGATTTGTAATGTGGGATGGTCTTCTGTCTGGTAATTGCAATGATTGCGGGCAATTGGGAATTAAAATACATAATTAATAATAATAATATAACGTGTTTGGCACAACGATGTAAACTTTTCAGTGAGTCATAGCTGGAGATCATTTACAACCATTATGACCAAAATTGTCCAAACAAAAATCTAACGGTTTTAGAAATATTTAAATTTTTCTATATTTTTCTATTTCTCCCCAAAAATTGACTATTAAGAATTAATAACTTTTTTGCTTAATAAGATATAAGTGTAAGGGTCTCTTTCACCAACTGCAAGTAAAGTGTTGATTAGTTACTTTTAGAAATAATTTTATGTTTTATTAAATTATGCACTCGGTTTACTACATCCAAACGTGTCGTCCTAATTAACAATAATTTGTTCCTCATTGACAGTATTTTTTTGGTCATGATTTCTCCATACCTAATAGATCCTGAAATTAAATAAGTGCGATCAAACTTATATGTAACACTGGCGACTTGCCCCCGGTTTCTCACAGGTGCAATTTTGTGCTTAGATATAATAAAAGTAATATAACAAAATAATCTATAGGTATGGAACAAAACGCAATTTAATAGTTCCATTAATAAATAATAGATGGCGCTGAATAACGCGTTAATCTACTGTTTGAGTCTAACTTCATCCCCGATCTCGAGAGGACAATCTCTCGGGGTCGAAGTGGAATAACCGAACACAAATTGATTTCTGTTTATTATATAATAAACAGAAATCAATTTGTTTTTAACAAACTGTAAAACTACAAGTTCATTATTAATTGAATAGTCTATCAATATCCCAGATTACTGGACTGTATATCTGCACATAACATAACCTTCGTCACTTCGTGTGGTCATAGAAACGACTAACTATTGTTACCACTCATAGCCACCATTTCCGCAATTCGATATACCTGGCCCGTGCCATTGGCTTGCGTTTTGTTACGAACTTTATTTCAAACAAACCTTTACCTTCCATTGTACGTGAAGCCAAAAATATGTCGTTTTAATGTTATAGAGTCCATAGTTCATTTTTATTCAACCATTATAAAGTACAACAGTACAACATTAAAATTTACAATTTTCGTCTTCGTTACATTACATTCAAGATTAACAAGTAACTTGAAGGTTTTAGACGTAGTAAAGAAAAAATATGTGCAAATATACCTTCTTATAAGTGGATAACTATTTAATTTTACTCCAAAAAGTCAAATCAGGCGACAATAATAACGCTTTTCTGCTAAGTCCTCGCCTTAAATACTTAATATTTTAACGATTTCTAAATTCTAATTCCTTTCGCACTACACACGCGTAATTTTTTTTTACACATAGGTATAGATACATTCAGGATAGGTTATCTAATCATGTTTGGCATAGATATACCTATCTAAATCTGTAGTCAAGTATTTCTCACGATTATCGTGTTATCGATCACCAAATTAAATATTAGCGTAAGGTTCGACTTGTTATAGCTGCGATTAAAATGTGCGATAAGTTTTTGTAAAACCCATCCCCATACTTATCTATGGTTAACTCAAATACAACTTCGCATTAGAAGTTTAGCATAAATACAGTCAGCCATGTAGGAAGATACATAATTATAATATTTGATGGCTATGAATTTTAATATACATCCTACTTATATGTATTATAAATACCACACTAATCGATCGATTGTCGGTCGATCGTTGATCGAGCCTCCACACCTTGGTTATCACACCGAGTTTGTTGCTCTTTCACGCAAAATCTACTGAACGGATTTTGATGAAATTTTTTAATAATACAAATCTGTATATCGGAAGCAAACCATCCTAAGTCACATTTAGCAGATTATTCAGTACGCACGATAAACGTCTGAGTGTAATAAACATAGACAAAAGCGAAAATAGTATATTACCATAGTTATTTTTGTAGATGTTTTTTATGCGAATGTACGGTGAACAGGATTGATTTTAGTCACATTAATTGGAATGTAAAATCCTGTGCACACCAACAAGCAGGAGTACGCGTCATAGACAGCATTGACTCCATTCATTGTCTCACACAATAAGCGCGTTTCGCACTGTGATTCTGTTAAGAGGGTATAGTTACTTTCACCAAAAGGGTTACCGATTATATTACGCTGTCTGTACCTATGCTCGACCTATGCATCACACGTTGCATACAACTTATATTCCATATTGAAAAATAGGTTATTTGGCAACAATGTTGATACAGTCGACCCGCGGTAATCCGGCCTCTGTCTTACACTAGTGCACATTGCTAATTAGGTAGGTACTATTTTTTTATTATTATTACAATTAATATTTTTGATGTTGTTATAATTACAATTTTTTGTGATTATAATTGATGAAAAAGTATTCTTCCTTGTTAAAAAGTTACAAGTACTAACTTTTTTAATTAAAATTCTTTTGAGTTCGTGCTGGCGCCGATTTTTCAGGCGTTATAACTTTTATTTTCATTTTTTTAACGCGGACGAAGTCGCGGGCACTAGCTAGAAATTAATAAAGCACAATTTGACATTTTCCTCCCAAAGCCATTTTGATCATACCTACTTATTTTGTTTGTGATGTTTTTCTCGATATAATTTCATACAAAAAAAATAGATGTATCACGATTACTATAATTTGATGTACTTGTGTTATGTATTATAAATATATTTTCTTTTTCTCTCCAATGACTATAATGACGTTTATGTCTTATACTACAACTACAAATAAAAAGTTAGAAACTTAAGTTATCGTTTGTACTTATTAAGTTGTTCCGTGGTTTGTACGTTATACTCGTATTCTTTCTAACTCGAGGCAGTGGCTTGCTTGATGGCTTCAGCCACTCAGTGTAGTTCGCACCGCGGCGAAGCGCAACTGCGTTCGTTTCACGTACCTTATCTTGGAAAAACGTTTTTCTTTCGACAGTAAATCGTGTAATAATAAAGTGTTTTAATAAAGTGTGTGATTTTAAATGTGTTGTACAGTTAAGTGCTTGGAGAATGCAGTGTACCGACAATATTTACTAGTGTTTTCTTATTTTATTTTTTTAAATAGCATTGGACTTTAAATAGACAAGTTCATATTCTATTTTAATCTAGGATAAAATAGGAGCAATTAAAAGGGAACGAATTGAGGAAGGATTTAATTTGTGTTGAAGTTTGAACACTTTGATACCTTTTTAACATTAATCAAGCATAATTTTTAAAAAATTTAATGTGCCTTAAACTGAAAATTATCTTTAAAAAGTAGCTTTTGCTTGCGACTTCGTCTGCGCCCCTTTCTTAGGTGTTAAAACATTTATTCAATCTTTATTACTTATTCGTATATTTTTGTCAGGCCTTGATTTTTATTTTTTATTGTTAGATTATCCTTCGAGAACATTACTTTTTCTGACCACGTGTATGCAAAATTTCATGATTATCGGTCGAGTGGTTAAGGCGTGAAAGCCTAACAAACAAACGAAAAAACAAGCTCACTTTCGCATTTATACCATTAAAATTAAGATATGTACACGTTACGTCCATAACAAAAATAATGAAATCAAATTAAAACGCATACTTTAACGAATTGCAATAACGATGCTAAGTATTTGCATAACAATTTCGCGAGCGGTCTCCAGTCGCCTTGAGGCAGGCTTTACATCAAACACCAACATTCACTTAACCCGATAATAACTAATTTATTCTCAACACTGATTGATTAAACAGTTCGATTTCTTCTGAGAATAACTTTTTCTAGTACTTAACTGTATCAAGTATTGGTATGTTATTGCGATCGTGCGCAACGATCTGCAAAATGAATTATTTATTATCAAGAGTTAACGTACCTACACTACATGATATGTTTTATAACATTTTCATTTCAATTTTAAATATTAAAATATTTATGGATTTATTTTAGCTGTGCCCGCAACTTCGTACGTACTGTAGTTCGTTTTTTGAAAATAGTACAGGAACCTAAAATTTTTCCAAACTTCCGCATTTATAATCCAATTAATCGGACGAAGTAGTCGGTCTCAGAGAATATTATTAGGATTAGAATACGGTCGATGAATGTTGTGATGTTCGATGGCTACCGTCGTCTGTAAACTTTAACAACCCTGACGGGTTAAAAGATTATAAGTTAGGTGAGCCTATTCCATGGGGGCTTTTAACATAGCGATATACGTCGTTTGATATACAATACCTATGTTAATTATTCAATTAATTTATTGTTTGACGCATTGTTGGGCACCTTTTAATAATCAAGTCATTTTTAGTTTTCAGGCCTTAATCGTTTGCATTTCCGTTGTATACCTCAACCTAATATAGGTATCGTCAAATAAGTCAAGTTATTAATTCAATATATTTTAATAAAAAATCGATGCATAATCATACAGTTCGTTTCACACTTAATACAAATTAGGCATATCGATTAGATCATCTTAACTAGATTGATTAGAAATAATTTTTTAAAGTTGCTTTCTAAATAATTTGAATATTATAATAATATTGCTACTTATATATCATCATTATCTCAACCGTAGAACGTCCAATATTATAATAATATTATTCCATAATATTCCAATAGGACCCCCTTTAAGAAGACTACCGTGAAAAAAGCATATGTGCTGTTATGTTTCGGTGAGTGAGTAAAGGATGCCAGAGCCCTTACCTATTCTTTCCTAATTTCTTATCCTAAATCCTAATATGGTCGACAGCGCACTTGCTGCACCTATGGCGTTGCATGTGTTATAAGCAACGGTAGCCGTCTACCATCAAGTGAAACGTCAGCCTGTCTAACGAACCTGAAATTAAAAAAAAAACTATTTATTATATTTATGGAGTTTTACTCAAGCGATAGGTACAACTAAAACTGAGCACTGCCATGAATTAAAATTAAAAATAAAAATAATAATAATAATAATAATAATTCTACTAATATTATAAATGCGAATGTTTGGGAAGATTGATAATTCCTTTTTCACGCAAAAACAGCTCAACGGATTTGGATGAAATTTGGTACATAGACTAATTTATTACCTAGATTAATATATACAATACTTTTTATCCTGAAAAATGTTAGGTTCTCGAGGCATCGTCTAAAAATATAAAAAAAATGTCACAGCGATAAAGATGTCAGATATTTTCTCAGGTGCTATATTTTTCACTAGCCAACGCGGACGAAATCACGGGTTTTAGCTAGTACTTAATAAAACATTAGGTAATAAGTAGTTTACACAATTTGTAATACAATTAAGTGTTGTTCTAGTTGTTTTACCATAAAAAAACGTACTCCAAACTAGGAGTTTTGTCCCAGATAGGTTCGGCTTTCATACAATGAGTCATTCATTCCATATAGTGGATCTGTATCAAGGCACGTGAATGAAGCGTCAGTTCACAGTTGGGTCGCTCGCGCGCGAAGGCCAAGGCTTCATCCGCGCCGCTGCGCGCTGGTCGGACAACACCATACCACTGTCATCTAAACGCCTTTATCCTATTTTTCGCATCACTGGTCAGCCTCTTTGAAACCGTTTAAGGTTTTCTACTATTTAAATGTAGCTGTGCGTGCAACTTCGTACGCGCGGTTTTCGTACGCTTGGTGTTTCAGTATTGAGTATAACTTTTTTGTTAGTAAACCGATTGGAATGAAACAAACACTAAATGTTACGGGAACCTTGCTACAATACGTCAGTGAAACGGTTCAAAACGGTTAAGTTGTTTATAAGATTAGCGTGCACAGACAGACAAAAATTCTAAGAACTATTTTTTGACCTCGTTTTTTTTTATATTTAATGAACAGACACGGCTCTTTTGCGATTTTATTATAAACTAGCTGTTGCACGCGACTTCATCCGCGTAACTTTATAAAATATAGCCTATGTTACTCGCTGATAATATATATCTAGCTTCCCAACGGTTATAGACGTTCCAAACATTGAAAGAATTTTCAAATCGTTCCAGTAGTTTCGGAGCCTATTCAATGCAAACAAACAAACAATCAAATCTTTCCTCTTTATATTATTTGTATAGATATAGATAGATACCTAACCATCGCAACTTTTATTAGGTACAATAATAATGATGATTTCCTTACTTTGTGGCAAGCAAAGTAGGTGCAAATTAACACTAGTGAAATTGATATAGTGAAATGAGACAAAAGTTGTGTGTGTACATAGCTGTTGGATTATGGAATCGGACGTGACAGACGTACCAGTGCCGCCGCCAAGAAAAAAAAAGTTAGCTCGACTTGCCAGCAGAGGTCGGGGAGTCAGAAGTGTGTCATGGGTAAATTAATTTTTAAATAATATAAACTTTTATTATTATTTATTATACCTATATACCTAAGTGCTTATATCACAAATTTATAATTGAAAAGAGCACCTATGACGATTCTTGTCGGATTATTCCTAATCTAATCTAGATTTGAATCTAAATATCGATCCTATGCAATAACAAATATATTAATTGTATTTTTATTAATAAAATTACATTGTTCTAATGTTTGTTTTTACAAATAAAATATCTATATATAACAAATTGCTATAATTATATTGTTTAAATACATACATCGAGGTAGGCGGACGGTAACCTAAACCACAGAAAGGCTAAAAAATCGCTTTTGACACGACTTCTTCTTCTTTTCTCTACTATTTATTTAATTATTTTCTCGTATGTAGGGTAGGTATAATATAAATCGCATCTGAATCCTTTTCCTAATTTCAAAAGAACTACGGACAGATATTCGTATTACTACGTATTCAGTTGCATTACCTTACTAGCTGAATCCGGCCAGGCTTCACTGCAGCGTGCGCGTGGGGCGCTCGGCTTCTTTGATAAAAACCGTTATAACTCGGCAAAATAAATACTATATACATGAATTATACACATAACCCGTCCTCAGGAATTCCTCTTTCCATTGATATGATCAGGAACAAAATCCGTTTACAAATTTCCGAGTTTAGCGCACACATACATACTGAGAAAAAAAGAGGACTTTTTTCCTTTATAATATGTACTGATGATAAATAAGACAAGACGAAGATAAATTATACTTCAATATAAAAACGCTTTTGACATCACTGTGCGAACTCGCGGTGACAGGTGGACAAAAGGCTCGCCAACCTACAGACAAAACTGACGTTTAGCCTACAGCGTTTATTCATTCAACTCAATGAATAGAATAAGCAACGCAAAAGCGTGGGAATGCCTCTATAGAATCAGATAAACCTTTTATACCTTCGTATAAAAACAAACACGTGTGTTCTGAAGAGTACTGATTAAATATGTACACATTGGTATTATTAGGTTTTAATTTAGTATTACTACAATAGAAAAATCATCATTATGTGTATGAAACCTTTTTTCAACCACAGTCTAACTCAAGAAGTGTAAACTTTGAGTGCATTTTAGTCATAAACAAAACAGTTCGACTGGAGGTACTAATAACTCCTTAAAGAAGACCAGAAAGGGATGCTAGAGCCCTACCGAACCTCATCCCTTGTCCTTTATTATAACATCATTTATAGCAGCAGCGTACTTCTATCTTGTGCTTACAGAAGTTATAAACAATAGAGCTTGGCAACCTCAATCAAATAGACCGTCAGCCAGTTTTCCACCCTTTATCCCCAAATAAAAGAAACTTTAGAGACAGAAGATCTATGATCATCTGGACGGAGTTCTAACAAAGACAATATAAGTATATTGGTATGAGTTCTAAGCATTATCTGTTGTTTAAAGTCTACACATTTAAGTGGCACCATTGTTTAATGTACAATAAAAATATATTTATATTGCAACTAATATTATGGACAACATCAAAAAATATATTTAGTAACATAATAATCGACACTGTTTACCTACATTGTGATTAAATTGAAGTAGGGCACACTGCGTTCCGCAGTCATCAACAGACCAGCCTGTCTGGCGGCAGTAAACGCCCCCTTACAAAAAACACTGTGTGTTTATTTGTGTTATTCCAGAGCTCACTGATAAAAAGAATGGTAGATATCCGGAGTTTCTCCAGGGGTCGACATCACCTTTAGTTCTTTTTCGAAACCCTAATAAAATAGCTTGACGATCAAGCTTCCACTATTACCCTATCCTCTTATTATTCTTTAGTCTATTGTAGTCTTAGGCGCGCTTGCAGCTCTTGTAGCGTTGTTTGACGACGACTAATAGACGACAGTCACCTTCAAGTGGACGATCAATAACTGCCGACTCTTACAAAAAAAATTTAATCCATAAGCTATAAGCCATCCATAAGCCGTGTTTGTAGGATGTCAGTGCAATATATATAAAAATGAAGGTGGAAACACAAGCCAGCAGAGTTATTGTAAAACATGTCACTGTCAACGTACGTTCCAGTATGTGATGCAAGCGAGCTGTATGATAAAAACAACACGCTTGTTCCGTCTGATTGATCACGTGTACCAACATTAAGTACGTGAATTTTAACAATATTCAACTGTTTTGTAGTTCCTTTTTGGTATTCACGTCAAAGGTTTATAACGATAACTAATTTCTATCAGGTGATAGACAGTTATTTATCCTACAGTTCTCCTAGTGTTGTAAAAAGAAATATCTGATTGATGACTCCATTGTAAATTAATCATAAGTTAATTAAGCAGATAAGCAAACAATATATAACCTACATACATGTAACTTAATATTTCAGTCTGATAAAAAAACCTCAGACTAGTTGCGATTCTATATTTTCAATTATTGTATTCTCGTATCACTGTGCCAAAAGTACTAGTCGCTGAGTACCAGTACCAGTGATTAAGTGATTAGCTGTATATGGGTTCTGTTTGTGAATATTCGACCGAAATTTCGTACATTTAGCACAGACTATATAAGTATTTAGGCAAAAGAGATATTAGTTAATAGTAAATTAACCTAAAACACGAGATTAATAGCATATTAGGTAATCTAAATTTTTTTTTCTAAGGTAATTATTTTTACTATAGAATGTTGGATCGACAAAGACTTCTAATTGGCTACAAAATTTAATGCTATCAAAATTAATCATAAGGCTCGAGAAAGGTCGAAAAATCCGTAAAAACTAATATTCGACTCAATTTGAGAGACGTCGTACTCGCATTTAGCATCACTGTAAAACGAACTAATGTGTTTCTAACAATATATTTCCATTTTCCAGGGTCCGGAGACATGGGTTGGTGTGCGAGCACTACGAGCCAGTTCCGGTGGAATTTTGGATCCAGACGATCGAGTGAGAGATGTCGCAGACGACAGGGAAACTCTAACAGCAGAATGCACAGATCAATCTCAACCAAGAGCTGCACAAGCAGACGGCGCCAGTGGTTCCTCCGCCGGCACTGCCTCGCCTGATATGTTTAGGGTAAGTTACATAGTATTTGTATTAAAAGGCCATGGTAAAAACAATACATTGCGAGGTTGGCTAGAAAAATCGTATGTAGCACAAGACCAATAAAATTTTGTGCCTATAGTGAACATAAATGATTTATTTAGCACAATCTATTGCCGATTGAATAAAACCACTTTTTTATGTTAAGATCGACAGACAGGCTGACGGTCCACTTGATGGTAGGTGGATATCGTCGTCGCCTATAACATAAGCAACATCACGTGCTGCAAGTGCGTTGCCAACCATTAATTACCTTTTATAATATAAAAAGTTCATAATTTTGTATAGAATTTACCAAAAAGCTGTTCCAACATTTCCAAATAAGTTGATTACCGAACACTAATTGAGTAATGTAATGCAATCAGCACCTTAGAGGCCATTTCTTTATTATCCCTTCCCAATCACCTACTTATCCTTAATCCTACTGTAGTCGTCAGCGCACTTGCACCAGTGGGGCTGCTTGCGATATAGGCGACGGTAGCCACTTTATAACAAGTGGACCGTCATCCTGTCTGCCAACCTTAGCATAAAAAATAAAATAAAAATAACCACCAGGACCCAATTTTTATTAGTAATTTTCTTTTACTTTTTCATTTTTTTTTTAATAATCCTAATTTTATTTGTGGGTAGTTTTTGATTTTTATATAATAAAAATATATCAAATGTTAATTATAAATCAAATATAGTTAAAGTGTTGCTATTGTTTTTAATAAATACAAACTTACCTACTTACTTTAAAAAAGTCCTAATGTCATCTATTTTTTCGGTAATAATAAACATACCAATCACATTTATACGAAATAAATAATATGATCAATAAACTATTAAGTTCTTTAAAAATTAATTAAGGAATTAATTTAAAATTTACTTATTTAAGTATATTATATATTTAAAAAGTTTTCACTATAAAGTAATATATAGTAGGCTGTATAACTGAGTTTCCTTGCGTCATTACAAAAAAAAAATTGGCGCCCTTTTCACCGCACTGTTCCATCCAGAACACGTTCAAACTTGTAATCGTTTGCACATACAAAATAATACAAATTACACGGTGAAAATTGATTTCGTAACATGTCTTCAATGAGAAAACAATTTAGATTATCATTGTGTTGCACTTTTAACATGGGTTCATGTTTTTCTAATTGTTCTTGTAAAAAAATACATTCAAGGGAGGTATGTACTTTCATATTGAACTATATTTAACTCAATTTACACTATTAATACACATCTTTGTTTAATTTGATTTTCCATTTTTATTCGACTAGTTACAGAAAACATAAGCTACCTACTTATTTACTTACTTAAGTTAATAAGTTGTATTAGGTAAGTACATAGGTAGGAACCTAATTTATTAATTAATTAATTTATTTTAATTAGATTAAGTGTGTGTCTGTCGTCTCTACTTACTAATCCCTTTTACCTGTGGTTATACATTTTGTCTACAGCCTATTTGAAATTCTTTGTAAATAAGCATTTTATTTAATCTAATGCTTTATATCTAAGTTTATATATTTATATCTGACGCTTAATATTGGAAAATTTATTTTTAACTATTTCAAAGGTACATTTGGTGGACATAGGCTATAATGCTAGTAGGTTACCATACATAGGGTTCAGTATAATGTAAAATTAATATTGTATACTTACTTACATTGTAATATTATTTGAATCTCAGATTTGAATATTATGAACACTTGCGAACATAGAACATAAATACTGTCTAGAAATGTGTGCAGATGACACAAACAAATAAGAGTCTGACTGATTAGATTTCTTTTTTTGAATTTCAGGGTGGTGGCGGGGTTGGAGGCAGCATGCGGGTGCCGAACACTGACTCGTGTGTAGAAGTCGGTGCAGCTGATTTAGAAGATGGCTCTAATGGACTTCAGGTGCGTCGTGGCAGTGAACCCGCTCTTCATCAGGACACTTTGCCTCCACAAATACAGGTAATAATCTCATATTACGGATACATTGACATAGAGTTATACAAAATCAAAATCAAATATCACTGCCATCTTGGCGGGCTTCCCCAATGACTGCGAAACGCAGTGTGCGTCTATTTTCCAGTTTGAAAAGATATTTCTAAAATGTGTTTTGAAATGATTGTTTACATGTATCAGATATGTGATCAAACGAAGCGTTGGTCAGCAGCGGTAGTGTGTCGCGAAGACAACTCTCGCGTGTCGCACAAGATGCACCCGCTGCAAGACGCGTCTTCTCCCGAGCGGCAGCAGGGTCACTTCCAGAGACAGACCAACAGGCTCTCCATGCAGTTTTCAGGACCTGGGTATGGATTTTATTTATATTCTTTCCTCTCCTTGAATTTTTCTATCTAGTGAAATTGTGTGTAAAATCACTCCTAAATTCTGCAACATTATATACCTAAATAGTTACATAGTTTTATTATCATAATATACAATAAGAGCCATGTTTTATAATCCAGTTATACTTACCTAATTTTTTGTGTATTAGTTAGTTACACATTTAATTTAATTACACATTTAGTGTAATTTTTTTTCTTGTAGATGTAGACAGGCTGGCAGTCCACCTGATGTGATGGTAGATTGCTATTGTCGCTTATAACACAAGCAATGGCCAGGGTGACGTAAGCTTTAAGCTTCCCACTGACATCAACAGGATAAAATATAAGAGACTAAGTGGGGATAAGGAAATGGGTGCTGGCATCCCTTACTTACGTCCCAGGCGAGACACTCATGTAATATAAACTGCGATAAGTGACAATGTTTTTGTAGAAGCGGTTTGTGGTTGGACGCAGCAGAACGCATACAGAGTTACGGTAGCAAAAGTCTGCCGCGAGACGCGCGGAGAGATCCCCTGGGACAGGACACTCCTGCTCATCAAAACCACCGGTGAGAATACTCTCTCAATATTGTGTTTACAATGTTCATTAATAAAATTCTCAACCACACAAATCAGCTACGATTTAACGCCATATTATGATATATCTAAAGGAATAAATATATATCCTTCAATTTATATTTATTTTATTAGTTTAAGTTTTTAAGGCATTTGGCTATAGGTGGCGCTGAACAACATGCAGTATTATTTGAATTTCTTTATAAAGAAATGTGTATATCTTGATATTCATCAAAAAAATATTACAAGTTTAGATATTGACTAAAAATATAGTATTTAACTTATAATTAATGTCACGTTTATTTATTTCCCATTGTTTTTTCAAAAGACAATTAAATTTATATTCAATAAATAAGAAATAAACAACGTATTGATTCTGTCACATTCTGTTATTATAATTTATGTGAAGTCATGTAATTTATCGTCGAATATTTTCTCGAAATGATAGAGTTGAAGATATGTTGAGATGGGTGTCTGGAGTCAACAACGTAGCGAGCGTCCCGCCTGTTCAAGAACGCCCACTTGATCTCTTACCAGAAGGTAACTCAAAGAAATTTACAAAAAATGGACCATCGTTATGAAGACTCAAGTGGTCTGTCGTGTCACACCAATCTCACGTAACTCGGAAAATACCATTTTGAAAAAAATGACAGAAGGAAATTTCCTTGTTACTCTCATATCTGGAGAAGTTAACATATTTTTGTTTTTAGACATACGTGACACTGCGTTACTTTGTTCACAGTTTATTGAGGTTTATTGAAACGGCTATCGCTTGTGTCTTTTATATAAGTACGGGAAATAGGTTTTATTAATTTGTGATTATAAAAAAAGGCTATTTATTACGAAATAGTCAATTATAAGTATAAAAAATAATCTATTACTATGAATTGCAGTCTTCTATAAGGAAAGACTGTTAGTTTTCCTTCAGAAAGTTATGGCTTGTATTGCCGATCTCTTTTATGTAAGGATACAGCAATGCGCCATTACAAAGCTCTCAAACATGCGAGTTATTTGCAAGTGCCATATTAATAATTAATGTGAAAAAACATAAATAAAAATATAAATGATAGTACACTATATAAAAATTGCCCCAATAATTCGATTAAGCTTTGTTACGCGTAACTCATGTATCTTAAGATACGATAGATCGGTGGGACACGGCAGTGGTACCATTTCCAATTGTAACATTTTTTAATTAATAGACTTAATTCTTAACTACGGCGGTGATTACGATAATTCTCACTAAGTTGTCAAACGCGGTACCTCCTTTTTATGCTGACGGTCCACTTGATGGTAGGTGGCTTCAACGCAAGTGCAACGCTTATAACACAAACAACGCTACAGTTGCTGCCTTAGACAGACTTCCTTTAGAGGTCAAAACGCATTGTGCCTTAAGTACGTACGAGTACAACTACTTATTCTTGGTAGGTGTTTGTATTTTTGTACAAATTTTAATAGGCAAAAGGCTAAAACTCTAAATGTATTTTGAAGATTTTTACCCTTAATTCTTAGTTGTGTGAGCTTAATCTATGTGTGTGTACATATAGTGGGTAACAGTGAGCGCGCAGTGTCCGGCGTTGAGACGAATGCTGGGAGCGGAACAATGGGCGGGGCGGGAACGCGGACTCTCAGCGTCGCTTTGCTAAAGGGCGAGAAAGGCCTCGGCTTCACCATCACTACGCGAGACAACCCCACCGGCGGACACTGTCCCATTTACATCAAGAACATTCTGCCCAAGGTAATGCGCTATTTTTCTTCTTGCATACTATGTATAGTGCGTAATTCCATTATAGAAAGAGAGATAAACGGGGACGGTTTGTATGTATTCTGAATTATATGCTAATCATTGCAATTGTGATTTCAGGGCGCAGCGGTTTCTGACGGGCGGCTGCGTGCTGGCGACCGGCTGCTAGCAGTGAATGGGTCGCCAGTGGCGGGCCGCACTCAGCAGCAAGTAGTAGCACTACTGCGAAATACGCCTCCGGACTCCACTGTACACATCCTCGTCGAGCGCCCCATGTCACACCAATCTAGACAGGTATTTCTTGGTCTTGATTATCATGCAATAAAAGCATATTTGTGAGGGTCAGAACTCTTATCAAAATAAGGACAGATAAATGGTATCTCCATTACGAGGACCTTAAGAGCGACACCGGATAGTTTAGCGCTTATAAACAAAAAATAACTTTTAACTCACAAGTAACTCTTACTAAAAACTGTGTTACCGTCTATGGGTCGGACCACTCGGGCAAAAACGATCAGGTATATTATTATTAGGGACACTGAAATTTTTATTTGAGGTAAGTGGCAACCTTCGCCTATAAAATAAGCAACGTTACAGGTGCTGCATTCTGCAAGTGCCGATCATAATAGAATTGTAAATCTTGAAATTAATTTATATTATATTAAAATACACCAACATCCATCATAACGATATATAACGTATTTATGTTGCTTAAAATTCAATTTTTCAGAGGATAGAACCACAACAGAGTCCACAGAAGTACACAGAAAAAGCAATAGGGTCATCAAATAGCAATGGCAACTCCATTGAAATTGTCACGTCACCAGAGAATGGCAGAGTGTCGAGTATAGTGAACGCTATCAATCAGAATAACACCAGCAACAACAACAACATCAACAATAGCGATAACAGCAACAACAGTTCTGTTAGGGGACGAATACCGAAGAGTTCCTCCAAGGATGATCTACTGAAGAAGAATCATTCGGCAGAGGCTCTCAATACGTCCACTAATTCTGTAAGTATGAAATTTCCAAACAGATCTACTATTAGTTCTACGATAGAACAGTTTGGACAAAAAAAAATTAAGTAGTTCTACTAAACAGTATGACAGATTGGACTCTAACTACGAATAAATAATACTCGAATAATTTTAACGAAGCATGTTCAAATTGTTCTACTATTTTTATAATAGAACAAAATCATATGTTTAAAATATATAAATTAAAATATATTATATATTGTTCTATTTTTGAAGTTGCCTTTCTCTTTGGTCTTTTTTCTCATATGGCCTCTCTCTTAAATTTATCTCGGATTTTTTATTACATTACTAACATATTGTATGTAAAGTGTACAGAAACGCAAATTTTTAAAATTGAAAATCTATGATCAGCTAAAAATTGTATTATTTTATTTTATATTCAGCTGCTGGGTATTCGCAATCGCCTGATCCTGCGCTTGGACGTGCCTGTTCACGATTCGGAGAAGGCTGGACTCGGCATCAGTGTCAAGGGGAAAGTTACCGTCGGATCCGATCCTCAGGACTTGGGAATCTTCATCAAGTCCGTTTTGAACGGAGGAGCCGCGTCTAGGGATGGGAGGTAATTGTTGAAAGCCACTATAATTCTCTCTCATCATTCTTTTTTGCTGTAAGCCCATTGTGCAAAAAAAAATCAAGAAAATATGCTGTGAGCCATGTGCTTCCTACACACACATAAGTTACCTACAGTTTTTATAACCAGCGATAGACTTCCCAAAGAATTTGTTTAAATTCATAGAAGTGATTATTTTGATCGTTTTCTGCACATTTCTTTAGCTTAAAGTCTACTGATATAGTCCAGTAATATAATAGTAATAATCATAAAGATAAGCCAAATTACCAATATGGTGGCCAATCTGGTGACAGTAAACAAGTAAACACGCTTTACATAAAACCATCATAAAAATGCCTTTCCTCTATACTCCATCTTCCTTTAATTTTTACTGCACACGTGCAGTTTTTCATGCTGATTTCTGTACAATGATATATTCCTCTACTTTTATTAACAATTTTCTTATTTATTTGTTGTTTGTTTGTTTGGTTTTAATGGGCTCTGTACAAACCTCGACTTCGAGCTATAAGAGACTGGTGAAACCCCATCAAAAGTTTGCTTTGTGTGATGATAACTGACGATGTAATGTGTATGTTGGTCAGACTGCATACGAACGACCAGCTGCTGAACGTGAACGGAGTGTCGCTGGTAGGTCAGTCCAACGCTGAGGCCATGGAGGCGCTCCGGCGAGCGCTTCTGCATGCGCGCCCGCACCTTCACGGCCGCATCTCACTCACCATCGCCCGGAGATCTGGTACGTTTTAAGGACACCAACCACTAATGCCAATATACTAAACAATAATCATTACTCTTTGACGAAACGTTCGGTCTAGTGTTAACCAAACGGTCGCGGGTTCGAATCCCGCTAGGGGCAAATGTTTATGTGTTAACATTTTAACTTTGTATCTGAGTCATGGATGTTTTGTATTTATAATATGTATGTATTTACAAAAAAAAGTAATCTATACTATCAACTGTCTGGTACCATAAAAGCATTAAGTTGCTTATTGTGGAACTAGATGGTGCTGTGTGAAATGTGTGAAGATATTTATTATTATTATTATTATTTACTTATTTATTTATTTATTATTATTTAATGAAACATTATTGAAATGACTAATGACAAAAGCAGACTAATGTTGACTGTCGATGTCAACTCTAGAACTAGACGTGCATTTTTTAGTGCCCTATTAGATCCTAGACATAGTTTTTGTTATTTAATTAGTCTTCTAAATGCACATATATTCCTTGTCTTGGATTTCTTTAAAAAAAACATCACGATATAGGTTATATTATTATTATTTTTTTTTTATATTTAGTTTTTTGTGAAGAATTTTTTGTGTTTAAATAAGTAAACACTCATTTTTAACAAGTATGAATATTCCGCCATATATATGGACAACAATTCTTATTCTGAACAAACAAACCGCACAGAGGTGTCTTACGTTTTTAAAACTGGATATTAGAGTTTTAAGTGAAGGCCTTTTTGTATATTTGTGTCTCCACAAGAAAAAACTTGGCTAGCTTGCTGCACCCTTTATTTATACATGAATATGAAAGATTAAATCCAATTTAATATTTAATTTTTAGAGAGTATGGATAGCCTAGCGAGGTGGAAAGACGATAGTCCGCCAAACGGAAACGATTCCACCGTTAACTCCAACGAGAACAACTCGCAGAACTACAACACGGTCATCTACAATTCTAATTCCGACAAGGAAAACAGGCATATAGACGAGCGGAGCATAGACAATCCTGACGGGAAAACGAAGAAACATGCGTCAATAGTGACCATAAACAACAACACGAGTTGGGTGTCCAACCAGTCGGACGACAGCAAAGGCCACGACAACAAGAGAGACAGCTTTGAGTGGGGGCGACTGGATGGATGGAATCCTGTGATTGACAGGCTGACGGGGCTGCGGAACGAAAGCTACTACATGGCTACTCAGAAAGAGGCTCCACCCACCAATGGTCATCACTATAGGCACCACCTTCATGTGCACATGCCGCGGGCTCTCCACCAACATAATGTCATCGTCGAGGAAGATTATGTCACCAGGTAAATTTGTTGTACCCAGAAAAGTGAAATAATCAGCCCAACGTTTGAAATATTTGACGTTTGAACCCCCCGACGCTCGACACAAAGACGGGTGTTATAAGTTTAACCTGTGATCTGTGTATGAATCCGCTTACAAGCGGATTGACCGACTGATTAGTTTTTTTTTTGTTTGAATGTTGACGTGGTCGAGATGGTTGGCTATAATATATGAAGATCTGATCAGGCGTTTGAAGGGGATCCCACTAACTTATTTGATTTAAAGGTTAGATTGATTTAAAATTTGGGTGGTATTTTCATGACATGGTAACCTTGAAATAATGCTGCAGCATCAAGTAGTCTGCAAAATACCCAACTCCTTCGAAACTTACAACTGACATGGCGTGTTTGGGCTTAATAGAATGGTTTCCGTAGAATGTCGAGGCTTGTAGTGCTAAAACCGTAATCGCGTGGTGTGCAGGGGCGGGGGAAGTGGCGCGGGGAGTGGAGGGGGCGGAGGTGAGTCTGGCAGCGAGAGCGGCACAGGGGCGGGGGGCGCGGGGTTCAGCCGCGATGCGGTAGGACGCCGCTCCATGTCCGAGAAGCGCCACGCCGCCATGGACGCTAAGCAAACCGGCACTTACAAGAAAATCAAAGAAATCAAGGCTATCAACTGTAAGTACAAGCGTTGCCAATTGACAGCGGATTGTCCAGTCGCACTTCTTAACCATTTATTTACTGTATTCGTTGAGCATATCTTGTAACATGTTGCTCCGTCTGCCCCCTAGTGTACCCAGGGCTTCAAACGCCTTGGCCTAGCCTTGCAACAAATGAATATTCCCAAAGTGCATGACCCAAAGAGTCAATATCGTTTTGATTAAAGGAGGAAAAGTTTGCTCTTGTAACTTCCGTTAGTTTTGAAAATAATTACTGACATTCCTTCTTTAAACTTCATTTCAGGCAGAATTTTGCTTAATTTTAATAGAAATTCAACATAGTTTCTTGTCTGTTTTTATTTTTATAACCACTCCTTCGATCTTTGAGAGACTCCTAGATAACTCCTAATATAAATTAAAATGTCACTTGCCTTTCCGAGCCACTAGCTTAACTTTGAAATTGGTTGCAGCGATGCAAGTGGGACCTTCACTGGGCATGCGCAAGTCGTCCAGTCTCGAATCTCTGCAGACGGCGATACAGGAGACACAGAGGAAACCACACGCCGAGCCGATATATGCGCGAGCGCAACCACGTGAGTGCACACTCTAAATATTTCGTGCTTGTGAAAATTTCGGATTATATTATTCGACAAGTACCTCTAGCAATAGCCCAAACATAGGCTATTTGGTGTGTAAAAAATTCAAAACATGCATAAAATCAGAATTCGGTCTCAACTGAGATTGCAATGACAGTGTGAAACTAGCCTTTTTAGGCTTAAATGGCCATGTTTTTTCCAGCATTAAAACATTGGCTAACGGACGACAACCATGGGCCAGAAAGCATAGTGCGAGGCTCACCACAGCAGTCTTCGCTATCGCACAAGAAGCCGTCTCTGCTCAAATCCCTCTCCACGATGTTCAGGTAATGCTTTGTCTCTTACTGTAACGCGACACGACGCGACTTGCATATTTTAAGCTTGAATTACAATATAGAATTGATTCACTACACAAAAAGGTATGCAGTTCAGTGAGTTAAAGTTGTTACTAGAAAAGATTGATTTTTTCAAATAATACTTATTTTGTGTTAACTTGTGTTTGTACAATGTATTAACGATCATTTGACAATAATGTGGCACCTTTTAATAGAAAAATATTGTATTTAAAATGCTCTTGCATCGATATAAAATGAACATCTCTTTATATATAAACATTACGTGTCACGTGTTTGTTCTCAATGAACTCCGAAACTATTAAACCGATTTTGATAAAACTTCGCAACCATGTATAATTTGGTCCAACTTAAAAGATAGGATAGTTTATATCTCAATTTTTTTTTTGCAAATATATAATATTAACATAGCACCATCTGTTGGATACTTACTCAATCCAGTAATTATTTGTTATAATTATCTGTGAGTGAGCTGGTTTGATTAAAAAATTGCACCCGTGCGAAGCCGGGAGTGGGTCAGCTAGTTTCATATAAATTTCAATATATTATAAGCTTCTAATTTTAAATTCTGATTTATATTGGCAGACTATTTTTAAATTTAGAAGCCGATTCAATTAAACATCAACAGCGAGATAAAACTCAAGTTTTTTATACATTTTTTTAAGAACATCTCTACGAACAGTATTAATTTTTATAGAATTGGAAAACCACACAAGAAGCCTGATAACGAAATTTATGGTCGCACTCAACCTGGAAGAGCTTCAGAGAAATCAATCTCAAGAGATCACGATCGACATCAAAGAATAGACGAGAAGCCCGAAGAAAACATGCCTAGGTATGAATTATCTATTTGTTGTTCTAGAATTCACCTCTTTTTTTTTTTGTTTTAAACAAAATTACTTGTCTAAACAATTGGGTTTTACTTTCAAAATAGTATAAAGTCATTCCGAAAATGATAGGGTAATGTGGTGTCGTTGTTAGGGAGGTGCAGTTGTATCACTCTCGGCAGAGCAGCGCTAGCGGTGACGAAAGGCGTTCGGCTCGGGGACCTTCACACCGCACGCATCCTCGTCAACAGGTATTTACATACTAGCTGTACTACCAAATCCATACTTCCATACTAATATTATAAATTTGAAAGTAACTCTGTCTGACCTTTTCACGTCTTAACTACTCAACCGATCATCATGAAATTTTGCATAGGTACACGTTGTCAGGTATACAAGAAAGGACATAGGGTACCTTTCATCCAAACAGAGAGTTACTTTCGCATTTATAATATTTATTATGTATAGTATGGATAATTTATTTCCCTGCAGCCGTCTGATTGTTTTACTAATAACCCGTGGGTATATTCGTGTATATAACTAGCGACTAGCAACCCGCTTCAGACTTCGCCCGGGGTGCAATTTTTATATACATATATAAAAAAATCTTCACCATTTATTACCTATATATTTATGTTTTTTTATGATAATTAACTATGATCTTTTGTTTCCAGCCTATAGATAAAGCATGGAATCCCACTGGCCACTATGTTAACTACGAAGAGATTCAACTAAATCTAAAGTTAGTATTTTTGACTTGTACCGATAACTTGACTGTTTTTTTATATATTGTCTTTTATAACAATTTTTTTTTATTTGTGCACAACAGCGCTCGTCGAGAAAAACTAAGCGAAGTACAGATTGGACAGATGAGAAGGCAAGTGAGCGCGCAACGAGCCAAAGCCGAAGAGGAAAGGTGAATATTTAATTTTTTAATAACTAGCTAACTTGCTTTAGCGCTTCAGACGAGATTAAATATAGCCAAGGAATTCTTAAAAGGATTGGGTACCTCCTAGTAAACTTGCAAACTTTATATATTTTTGTTATATTAATGTTTGATAGTTAATTATGAACAATAATTTTGTGTCTGGTTGTTTATTTAGTGCTCGAAAATAATCGGTTACAATAAAATTGGTTCGTGCATACTTACGTCTCGTTATGATTCATTTCTGGTAATTTATAGGCTTTATCCATATTTTGAGAATAAATAGAATAAATATAAACAGTAAAAATATAAATGTGGTAAATATTTTTTTATAATAAACCAAAATACCGCCAGAATTATAAGCAGACATGTGGATAAACTAATTTTGTCTATCGACACGCCTACTACGCTGACGCCCTTAGGTCATTAAGCGAGCGTGCAAAATTATTTCGTCTAAAAACATTTTATTCTAGTAATTGATGTTACTAATGTATCTAATATTTCATTTTATATTCATAATACAATAATTCGGATAGTTATTACAAATATATCCTCCTGTATATTTTTTGTCAGATGTGCTTACAATCATTTTCTTCGATCTTATTTAAGCAAATCACTATTTTTAATATAATCCATACTTATCATTATATATCATTAGGTACTTAATTAACATGATATAATTTATCACCAATCAGTAAGATTATTGAAACATTGTTTACTTACTTGTACGTTCATCTGTAAGTAGTGTAAGGGTCTTTTCAGACATATATTTATATTCTGTCTGAACTACACACACACACCTAACACTAGCAGTTGAAATGACAGTTTGAATTCAGTTCAAACCGTCGATCGACTATAATACTAGATACACAGTCTCATACAAAACAAAACCCAATAAGTGGCATAACGCTCAACCTATTAGATATGTCATGCATTATAAGATAAAGTCTTAAAATACAGTTTTTACAAAATGAAACTTATACACTGAGGTGTAAGATTGTTTGCAATCTGTTTGCAATGCTAACAACTGCTCACCAATCGAATGCTACAGCAATCAGTTGGCGTGCAGTCAGAACCACTTCGCAGTCGACAGAGAAAATTCAATCTGTCTGAAAAGACCTTCAGTGATAGATACTTGCATACCTACACATCATAATAGTCCAATTTGTTGCGTGTTACATTGTATGTGAAATGGAACAAAGGTGCCAGCTAGGTCATACCGTAAAGAATTCAATTGAAATAATTAAAATTCCCACGAGAAATGATGGATGTGCCTGTTTTGTTTGTTTGTTTGTTTAAAACACACGCTATTGTTATAAAAAATCGTTGACAATCGATAATCGACTTATTAGCAGTAATCGAGATTAACATTAGGCACCGTCACTAATACATGACAAGAAAACACCGTAATTTAGTTTTTTTTAAATATATGTATAAAATAACTAGCTGGTGCCCGCGACTTCGTCCTCGTCGAAAAAGGATAAATATAATATCTGATAATCTGATATATTTTTTATATTTTTAGACGATCCTCGCATTTTTCAGGATAAAAAGTATCCTATATGTTAATCCTTGTAATAAACTATCTGTGTGCTAAATTTGATCCAAATCCGTTAAGCCGTTTTTGCTTGAAAGAGTACCTAACGAACATCCATCCATCCTCATCCTCACAAACTTTTACTTTTAATAGTGATCACTATTAGCTTCGACTCAAGACGCATCAAGAAAATAAGATGTGCAGTTAAAATTAATATAAATAACATATAAGATACTTTTATCCTGGAAAAATGTTAGGTTCCCGAGGGATCATCTAAAAATATGAAAAATTCGGGTGTCGGCGCCACTCGTCACTGCGATTAAGATGTCATGAGTTATATTACTCAAATATAATATTTTCACATTTTTCAACGCGGACTTAGTCGCGGGCACCAGCTAGTTCTGTTTAAATTTGAATCATATGTATGGCTTATAATTCTTTCAACAATATGTATATTGTATACATCATAAGAATTATATTATTTTCATTTAGAACAAACAAAACGCGTGGTTTTATAATTTACCAACACAAAGCCATCTCACATTTTAGTTTAACGTACAAAGGAAACCCCCGTCCGTATTCCACTGAACACAATTAACAAACAATTACCCCCGTATTACCTATTCATTATGTCTCAATTATACAAGTATTTAATTTAAAACCAGTAAGGAAGCTATAGAAAATTGTACAATTAAACTATTGACATTTGATCTACGCACACAAGCGCAGTGCTCACAAGGCCTTATGTTAATTGTTACCTTTGACGTTTGCAACAATTCTTAGGAAAAAATGTTGTGACGGAAAAACCACATTACAAAGAAATAACACATAATTATTATGATAAACATAAAAATATTTACCGCGTGAAAATTAAATATCCGTACTTCCGTACTAATATTATAAATGCGAAAGTATGTTTGGATGTATGCATGTATGGATGTATGTATGTTTGTAACTCTTTCACGCAAAAATTACTGAACCAGAAAAACCAGTCCATCCAGAAAAAAAGGACTATTCCCGAGGGATAAATAAAAAATAAAAAACTAACGCCTGGCCAAAGTGCTATAGCAACACGAAGTCAAGCGTTATATTGCTTTTTTTTTATTTCAACGCGGACGAAGTCGCGAGCACCAGCTAGTACATAAATATTATAAAAAAAAAATTCGCTGGCGCTTTCTCTGCTAAGTTCTTCTCAACCACTCAACGGATTTTCATACGGATTTCTCTAATGGCAAAAGAAAGACTATTTTAACTAATGGATTTTGATGCGGTTTTCAATAAACGAGGAAGGTTTATAATTTTTGTATTTTGTTTCGTTTCGTAAGTACGCAACGAAACGTTTGCATTGGTTTGGATCTTGACTAGGCCCACGGCATGTGTTTTGAAAACCTTAAAACACGTTTATTATTACACTTTAGCTTTTGCCCGCGGCTTTGTCTGCATATCTTTATAAATTACAGCCTATGAGTCAATCTGATATATAGATAATATTACTGTGAAGTTTCCTCAATATCACCTTCATTCGTACATATATTATATTCTCACAAAATTTTGCAATTATTCCAACTATTAAAAATAAAATACTAAATAAATAAAAATAAAAATAAATAAATAATTATTAAAAATAGGATTATTTCCAACTAAATGTCTTGTGATTCTTATGAGTTTTATTGTACTGTGATTATTAACTTGTAATGTTATTTTCCTGCTTCCCTGTCGGTGTGTGGTATCTGGTAAGATGCACGTGCTGTTATACGCTCTACTATGACAACTGTGTGTACTTCACGGCCTAATAGGTGCATTACTATTATTTATCATTTAATTACTGTTGCTATTATTGTAATGTGTTCCGGGCAAACTTTAACATTAAATTATTTTACCACGACGTATTGTTTTTTGCTTAGTTGTTTTTATTTTCTTTTTTTTAATAAATAATTGTATTATTTTCACACATACACCACATACATAAGTACGGTCTAGTTAAGTTGAGTAACTGTCTTCACATATTATATGAAAAGTAGTGTAGGTATTTCACTCGAGTGTAAAGTATTCTTGTGATCAATTAGTAGTTATTAGCACAGTCGCTTCGCTTATTACTATTTGTCATTACTATTACCACTATCCAGCAACAAATTGTAGAGGTAATTAATCACCTAATTAATACAACGCATATAATAAAATTATGTTTTGACATAGTATGAGAGTGATAAAAAAATATATAAAATAAGAATAATTGTTTTTGTTTGTGTGCAGTCGTCGTGCAGACGGTTACCACTCGCAGCGATCGAGTCGCGAATTACGTGAGAACGGTCGACCTCAGTCCAATTACTACGAGTACGAGAGCGCACCACCCAGACGACCAGGCAAGCTGTCTCACTATCATTGAACACACTTCAGAACTGCCATGCTTAAATCTAGGTCCAGACGTGTGTAATTTGCACTCGCATGTAATTTGTAATGTAATGTAACGGTAATTACGAGCATAGCACGCTCGCTCGCAATGTCTCCTTTGGTACTCGAATTTTAAATATCATATCAACCTCTAATATGGAAGTGAAAAAACTTATTCAGCTCCATTAGCGTTTCAATGGAATGTTTTTAGAATAAGAATAAATTTTATTTGCAACAAAGGACATATAAAAACATACTTACATAGATAACATATAAAAAGACAAGCACAAGAACATAATACATAATATATAGAAGACATTTTGGTTACACTTATACAGTTCCGCTTTTATCAGCTGCGTATTTTTATTACAATACAAAATATAATAAGACATCCAAGGTAGTAACTACCTTGGATGTCTATTTGCCCATAGAAAACAGCAGTTTTGCATGGAAATTCATACGCGTCCTTGCAGTTAAAAAAGCTGAATGGACGCGTACCCAACTCCGTATACAAAACTGCTATTTATATGGACAAAAGCCGAAGAACACGGCTGATAGAAGCGGAAGTAAATGTAAGCGAAATCTTCCAGCGAAACGCGAATGTCGATTCTCTAGATTAGACGTCGGTTGACTAGCAGAAAGCACAGGATTTTATGCGCGAAATTGTTTAAATAAATACAGAAAAACCAATCACGTTGAACGTCATTAAAAACGAAAACTTTTTATGAATATATGAATCTCTTATAAAGTGCACGTATACATTATGTTATCGAAATGACCCAAATACCCTCGAAATCACCTATAGGAGTCACGGAAGTTATATGCCTTCCAATTTACATTACATTCGTATTACATGATACATTACATTACACATTTTATGGTTTATGATATGAACTAGATTTAAGATAAAAACTTGGGGCTCGTTTACTGGAAAAGTTGTTCAGTTGAAAGGAAGACTTTAGTGAAATTGTTGCCAATTATTAGAAAATTTGTATTTGAATAGTCATTCATACTTTTTACCTAGCCCGCCATTGTTTTTTTTTTTGTAAATAAAACTTTAGATGTGCCTTTGTCTTAAGTATATTTGTAAAATTTATCTTCTTAAAAATGAAGGTTAAACGGCGCAAAAGCGTTCCTAAAAATTCGAGGCTTATTTTATGTATAAACATTTTATCTATCTACTTATTGTACATAATTATTTTTTGGAAATTTATATTAATAACTAATGTGAAAGGATAAATAAAAAGTTTTAAGAACACTAAATTTAGATTGTGAATGAATGTGATTCAAATTATTTGCTAATGTGTGCGTATTTTTATACATAAAAATACTCGTATCGACATATTAACTTTTATTTCTCAAACTTTATATACATATAACGCATAAATAATTTATTTTCTGAATTCCAATTTTACATAAATTCGAGTGTAGAGTAAAAAATGGTTTCGTAATAAATAACGTAACATCTATACCTCGTTAGCCTTGGGGTCAGGTTTAGTTTGCATAGTTAACATATCGTGATAATATGTTTGCGTTAGCTATAAACAGAACATTTTTCAACTTCTCAGTGACACTTGCTATCAAGTATCTTGTGGATTTAGAGGAGCCAATAAAAATTAAGTGTAAAAAGTTAGAAGATTTTTCAATGAAATTTAAAAGAATTAAGGTTTAAGGGCCTCTTTCACCAACTACAAGTAAAGTGTTGATTAGTTACTTTTAGAAATAATTTTATGTTTTATTAAATTACTCGTATGCACTCGGTTTACCGCATCCTTCGATAGGCGAATTTTTTTATTATTTTCTTTTTAATGTTTAGGACTTTTACTGTACAAAGGTATGGTTTTACAAACAAAGGTATATCATCTCCTTCATTCCCGGTTACCGGTGACTTTAAATGGCGGTTAGCTTACTTGACACATGACACACACATACACTTAAGACATAGGAAAGGAATTCAATTAATTTAATATAAAGTACCTAATATTCATTAGAACTGCACGCATAATGACCAATTCGCATAAAGAAGGAACGGAATAAAACGGAATAAGGTTTAAGGTTTAAACTATTATTTCAGTTTTAAGGTATATATATATATATATATATATACGAACAATCGCAAACAATCTCATTGTTCAAAACATGCGTAGTATGTTTTTTTCTCTCTCTATTACATGAGTATAGATTATTTACTGCAATGATGTCAGAGTTTAAGAGACAGCAGAGTGAAAATATTTTAAAAAGTAAAAAAAAAAAAAATTTATAATTTTAATTTGGCAAGTGTCGCCAGTGATGAAAACCATTAGGCATTTAAAAATTGCATCCACGGTGTGGGAGGACTCTTGTGATCTAAAGTGAGACAGAATTTATAATATAAACATCGATGATTATATACGAGACAAATCTCTTAGCGTCAGTAAGCTGAAGTAGTTATCTCAGTGAAAGATTTCTCATAGTATTCGGATATCCGATCACTCGTATTGCTAGTTTGCTTGGTTCTGTCCTTTAATTATAACGATTAATATGTGAATATAAATAATAATATTTTACTGAACACCTCCAAACAGTAATAGGACCCCTAAATAATAATTACTCTTGAATAATTACACTCATACATTCTAGTTGTATGTGACTGAAGGAGCTAAGTTAATTTCAAAGCTTTAATATTGTAGAATATTATTTAGTCTAAATGAAGTTTAATTATAAAAACCTTAACATGTAAATAAGCGTATTTGGGACTGAATTATTTATTAATTAATGAATGAACTCAACAGTTCGTAAGTAACAAAACTGAAATTATTACTTAGTTGAATTGCGAGTATGTTTATGAAGTGATTCATAGATGGGTTAAAAATTATACAGGTTGATTTTGTAAACACTATTAAAACTTTTGCGTTTTGATCTTTGATGATTATATAAACAAATGCAAATTCGCTCAGTCAGTCACTCAGTATTAAAATTACAAAATAAATAGATAACAAAAAGTTATCTATTTATTTATATTGCTGTCAAGCAGTATTATAATTCTGACGGTACTTTTTTTTTTCAACACTACAGTAAGTATATCAAAGCGGGATATTTTAACTACACGGGTCTTAAAAGGAATTGTTTTATTTACCTCGGCGTCTCGAAAGTGTAATAACGTCCATGGGATTAGAGTCCATTGAATGGTCGATTGAACTACCCGCACTTGATCATTATTATTTATGGTACCGTCGTTAGAAGACGGTAATAATGCCGATACCCAATACTTTAGTTGTTATGACATAATTTCGAAAAGACAAGGTAAATCAAATAATTACTTACTCATATTATTATAAGTCCCGTATAGTTAAAATAATGTGTGAAACTGTGAAAGTTTAAACCAATATCTGTCCATGTCAGTTATTTAGTTAAATTAATATTTATTCTTTTGTATAGTGAATACAAATTCATCCTGTATATACATGGATGTAAAACGCCAGTAACAAATACTACAGATAGAGGTGTGGTCCCTCAGAGGATCCGCAAAGTCTTACGTTATATTAAATCTTACATCTCGATTACTATCGGAGACTACAAATTTTCCCCATTTTTATGTGATATTTGATTGGTTATTATTAGTTTTTATTGATATTATGATAATTACGGTGATACGTTAGAAGGCTAGATATTTGTATTTGTATCCTCTGTATATATAATTTTATGATTTAATTACATTTACCTCCAACATTTTACATATAAGTAAGTTAGTTAGGTGTAAGCATTAAGATTTATGTATCAAATTTCGGAGATAAAGATTGTATAGAAGTGCCTATAATATTTGTATAACTAAGTTAGAATATTATATAAATATGTGTTTAATGTGTAAATGTTATCGATTTATACAGACATGTTAAGTATGAATTTAATTAATTCCGAACATTGGCCATCTGTATGTTAAAAGGAAAAAATAAAATTTAACTTCTTATGTTGTGTTTTATTACTGCCTCTATAATTGTTTTAAAGTAGTGAAATACTTTTAATAATAAACGTTATATTACATACTAAAATAAAATTGCTTAACGGCGTCTGGCTCTCTGTATGTACACTTAAATCTTTTAAACTCAGCAACGGATTTTAATACGGTTTTTACTAATGGAAAGAGCGTTGAACGAGGAAGGGTTTTTATACTTATATAATTTGCATAAAAAAATTGTACCCGGGACTTGTGAGCCGGGAGCGAATCGCTAGCTTATTATACAAAAGAACTACAAACAAAAGTTGCATAAAGCTACTTTTGAATTTTGAACCCTTCAAATCTGTGGTAATAGTTATTTGTTTAACTAGAGAGCAAAATTGTTTTTTGCTGCGAGTGTTTAAATCATGAATTAGCGAAGTAATCTAGAATTGAATCACGAGCGTAGCGAGTGATTCTAATATCACTCGCTACTACTACTGAGCGAAGTGAGTGATTTAAAGGCAGGAGACATAAAAAGTGGCTATCATGTTAACAGCGACAAAAGCGTTACTAGGTCATCTTTAGGTAAGAAAATCAATTATGACAATTTTAAATATTACGTTTATTATAGCTAACATTCACATAGCCAAAGTTACATAAATTATAACTAAATTAACAAAAATATTAAAAGTTTAAAGTAAAATTACTGCAATTAGTATGATTAAAGGTAACAGTTTTGTTCGGAACAGTGATGGTCGTATTATTTACTTGCGTGTTAGGTCTCTATGTTTGTAGCTAAGTTCGGCATTTGAAACTTGTTCTCTTAATTCTTCTGGAATTAGACCTTCACCACTGGACGTACTCTTTTGTTTTTACCAAAACAGTATAAAAACACCAAGACCTAATGGTGAACCAGTTTCTGAACAGCCGTTGAACTGTGAAACTATCTTCACAGCTGGGCCAACTCTAGTCGGCTATGGCTGGTCACACTAATAAAATCAAAATTTTATTCATGTGAGTTAAATCGCGTGTTCAAATTTCGAATCACGCTCGCATCAAGAAAGTGAAAAAATATTATTATTAAATTTACAGAGAAAAATGCACCAAATATTAATGGTAAAAATTGTCATTTTATTTTCAACAATGAATACCTATCCTATATGTACATAAATTCTTTACAAAATTAGTTGAATTTATGATTAACGCTTGTTTTGCAAAAGTGATAAATTGCAAACTAGAGTGACGTCATTGTGATCCTCAGAATCGTGACTTTAGCGAAAAACAGCGAAGAGCATTCTTGACCTACTTTAATTAAGTTTTTAAAAGAATATGTTATTCAATTAATTATTGTCGCGTTTCTAAATGTATATTTTATGTGTGTGGGATAGAACTAGAACCTTTATTTTAAAAAAAATTTAGAGAAAAAACTTTGAAATAAAATTAATTCTTACTTTGTAATAAATATTTTATCTATAAATATATTAATAGAGTAATAAATAATTTATCTTTTGTTGATGTTTTAACTTGATGAAACTTAAACCACAATTTTTCTTTCTATCTTTTCGCAAAATATTTACAGCAGTTTCAAACATATAATCCATGTAACGTGTATGATGTATCCAATGGATGAAAAGTTGAAATACCAACACAGCATACACAGGTATGCATCGAGAACGGAGCTGCATTTCTGAGTTTTCCCAATACATACGAGGGCTGCTACTTAAGTTTTGAGATAAACAAATAAAAACAAATATTTATAATCGGAAACCGCTTCATTGTGTTTCAAAATACTCTCCATTAAGATCAATACATTTTTGCATACGTTTAAACCATTTGTCGAAGCACTTTTTCCATTCCGCTTGAGGTACCTCCAAAACATGTGATTTGAACGCATGAAGCGTCGAAAAACGTTAGGTGCCAAACAAGGTCTGTACGGCAGATGACCCATCAATTCGATGTTTTGACTGCTCAAAAACGTTTTTGTTTTAGCTGATGTGTGAGAGCTTGCATTGTCGAGGTGGAGAATAATTCGTCTTCTACGATTGGTTTCCCTGATTTTTCCGAACACTTCTGGCAAACAAATACTGGTGTACCATTCACTATTGACCGTTCTACGTTGCTCTAATGGAACGCTGGCGACGTGTCCAGTTATTCTGAAAAAACAGGCGACCATTTGCTTCGAAGTGCTTCGTGCGCGAACAACTTTTGTTGGATTTGGCTCGTCTTGAAAGACCCATACAGTCGATTGTTGTTTCATATGCAGATACATGATCCATAGACGTCTTTTGAAGCACCGCGATTGAATTTTTTCAACATTTCCTTGCACCAATCGACACGAGCCTTTTTTTGAGCGATTGTCAAATTATGCGGTATCCAATGCGAACAAATCTTTTTGGCAGCCAAATGTTCATGCAATATTGAATGTATGCGAGTGGAACTAATGCTTAAACATGCCTCAATCTCACGGTATGTCACATGACGATCTTGCAATATCAGTTCACGTACAGCATCGATGTTTTCTGGCACAACAGCCAATTTTGGACGTCCTTCACGAAATTCATCCTGAAGCGAAGTGCGACCACGGTTGAAATCAGAAAACCAGCGAAACACGGTGGCTCGAGATGGTGCTTCATCACCAAAATTCGAAGCGAGTTGATCGGCACAGTGCTGTTGGTTTAATCCACGTCGAAAGTCATAGAAAATCATCGCACGAAAATGTTCGCGATTTAATTCCATTTTTTGACTGAGATGAATGTTTCAAGTACGAGTATCTGTAAACAACACAAATAGCACTCGTATGACAACACGTTCTGAGTACGTTCACCATTACAAATGTTAAAGTTTACGATGATAATGTCAGATTTGACTTATTCACATCAGTGTTGCCATATCTCAAAACTTAAGTAAGCAACCTAGGTATATGTTTTCATCTACAAAGAGGTTATAATAGTGTGACGTACCTAATATGTGTATTAACATATATTATTCGCCGATACAGATATGAATAATGTATGGTTTTCCAGGCCATAGCTAGTTTTGTCCTCAGTATTTTTTACGACGATGGATGACGTCACTAAATCGAAACGTCTGTCAAAAATTTAGGTCTCCTTGTATATTGGCTTTCACTATTGTCGAAAATATTGAAACAAATTATTATTTCAATATTTTCGGAAAGAGTGAAAGCTGTAAAATGTTGGTGGCATATGAGAATTTACCATTTGCCATTATGTGTCAACATAATCTTGTAGATGTACTGTCTTCTCACAGCATCTAAATAATATAAAATATTTAGTAAATTTATCGGAGATAATCCTTACATAGAATAAATTGGAGTCGCTCTGTTTGTTTCTCCGCTAACTACTTCTAAACCACCCTACGGTTTTTGATACAGTTTTCACTATTGGTAAGAGGGATAATCGAGGAAGATTTGTGTGTATAAAAAATTGTATCCCGAGCGATGCCGGAAGCGGGTTGCTAGTGTATACTAAATAATATAGTAAATATAAAGAGTTTGTTTTTTGTTTGAACTCGCTAATCTCTAAAATTATTTTATTGAATTTGATAGCCCAATTTTTGAGGAAGGTTCACGCTACTTCCTTTCGTCAGAAAGAAAGCGAAGCCAAAACGAAGTATGCGATACAGCCGCTCGACGCAAACCGATAATTACTGAGAATAGCCGAAACGTGTATGCCTAGGTCAATTTAAATTAAACTGCAGGTGAAAGGGGCACAATTAGTAGATAATTAATGTAGATATTCGCAAGTCCAATATTAATATCAATAATTAGATTCTAGCTAAATAGTTACCTAATAAAATACACCGCTTTGTTTTCTACAGTCTCTATTTAAAGCTAGATGTCAAGAGTTAATAGATAATAAAATAGGATTGACGCATTACGATCCAGGTGTGATTATGATTAATCACGACTTTTATAACTTTTAAATCTATCTAATATATTCGTAGGTATCTAATATACCTACGTTGAATATTTTTCATTAAGATGATAATTTATAATTAGTATTAGCATAAGTTAACTAAAAACCTTTAGTTGTTTTCCTGTATGGAAACAAGTTTTTCGAGTCTATATAAAAATCTGACATAAAGTTTGTATACTCGTAGGTTGGCATTTATATCTTAACAATGCTCAAACGGTTATAAGCAAGGGCAAGGTTTTTCACTTTGCGTGTTAGTTGATCGCAATCGCAAATTGTTCCGAGTCCTGGCCTCAGATTCCCACCGCGACCTTTACCTTTGTTTAAGTACCTACACCATGACCAATTAATTAAAACACATATATAGGTATTTATAAAAATATCAAGAAAATTAAGTAACAAAAGTCACGCAAACCGTAACATTTAATATTAGCAGTTTAGGTTGCAACACCTTGTTGACTAGTTCATATATCCGATCTCTTCAAGTAAATTCCTCATGGTGTGTCCGTAATGTGGATCTATAGATACAGTTCGACCTGAATCTCCCATCGATCGTCGAGTGCGTTAATCCTTTAGCCGCCAGAGCCGTATATATACGACAAATTCTCTACTACTATAATGTTTATTTTTAAATCATTGCGTTGCTTTTTCTTAAAAATAATTATAAGATATAAATCGACTTGTTGACATCTCGATTTACAGAATCTGATCACAATCGGGCGTGTGTTTGTGAAGCCCCATGACGTCAAACAAGTTACACCAACCGCAACCAGACAATATCTCTCGTTAAAGTCAAATGTGGTTAGTAACTTTCCATATTCCATAGTAATCTCAATTTACTTCCAACATTAAACATTAGTGTGATTTCATTTCGAGAATAAAGTGTGGAAAATAACCTACGGATGTTTTAAGTTTAATTCCGTCCTATTTTTCTTAACTGAACGACTTTAAATGTTTGAAGTTTAAAATTATTAAAATAAAGCTATATGTAATTAAAATAACAAAATAACTCCCGAATTTCTGTTGAGCTCAAACACGCTATACCTATCTTTCTGCTGTAAGTTGCTAAGGAGTTTGGTATCCCTACTAGACTATTTGATGCTGCAGCATCAGGTCAAGGCTACTGTGTCATGTAAATACCACCGAAGTAACATACCAAATTTCACATCAATCGAACCCGTGGAAGTTATTGAATCGGTGACGTTTGATATTTCAAGTTATTATAAAGACGTAGCGCCGATGAAATTGAATTTAAAAATATCGATTGTTTATCAATTGTATTTTATTATCCGTATTTTTTCAAAATAAGTTGCGATAAATGGATAAAATCAAATGTCACCATATCCTATGTGAAAAATACTATATAGTAGTGGTAAGCCAATAACCGCGAAAATGTAACATACAGACAAAAATGTTATTCATAGTAGCATATAATACAGCTACTCGTACATAATTTAAATCTACACAGAGAAAAGTTAACATTATGTATGAAAACACAGCGAAAGTGAATGATGTAGACGGCACTGGCCGCTCGCCGACCATTTCTAGGGCGACGCTGTCTGTTTTGGCCGATGAGAGAGCCGCTATAGAACGGCATCTACAGCCACCTCCTCTCGACAGCGTTGTCAGCGAGACGTCTCGCCGACCGAGACGTTCAGTGCTTTGCCACAAGCCGCGCGTTCTGAACGCCCGTCCATCGTTATTACAATGGCTGTTCGCAATCTCATCTACCCATGAGTTTCTCCTATAAACACACTCCGTACAAATAAATATAACAAAACACTGGCTGAAATGTGTTTCGATCTCAATGCACAGTGACGCGTAACCGTCAAGACAAATGTAATTCAGCGTTCGCGAGTAGCAAGTGTTTGCACATCGGGCGAAAGCGGTCAAGCGACCGTGTGTTAAACATTACGGAATTGGGCTGTGTGGGTGTTTTCCTTGTGGTATGTTGCAATGAAAAATAAGTGTTAAAAAATGTTGAAATCTTGCTTACGAAGAGCTCGGTGAACGTGTGCATACGGCTGAAAAAAAAAACGGACACATATATGCTTATGTAAGCCTGAGTCTACGCATAAAACAAGTAAGTTAAATAATTGCTGGTCTTCGGATGTCCAAACGGATACGACGCACAATAAATATTACCTAACCTATGCAATGCATTTTTTTTGCAATGCATTAAAATTACCAAATATAAATGCAGTTTCAAATCATAGTTGGACTAAGCTAAGTTTAAATTTGATGTGTGGTATACAAACTATGACAAGATTTAATTTAATTATATTCTCATCGTAAGAATGTTTGTCTAAGAAGACTAGAATCTAATCCTCAAAGAATGTAATGTTCACAATGGACTAATGTTCAAATCTTTTCACATAGATGAGAGGCTAGTCAGGAGTACTTCTTATAGAAAATATTATCATCATTATCATCTCAGCCACAGGACCTCCACTGCTGGACATAGGATCTCCCCCATAATTATCTAAAAAGACTAGTCAAAAGCAGCCTAGATCCACAGTCGACCCGTGGCCCTCTTCAGATTGCCTGTCCACCTTGTGGGTGGACGTCCTGCGCTGCGCTTGCCGGTCCGTGGCCTCCACTCGAGAATCTTCCGGCCCTTGCGGCCGTCGGCTTTACGTACTATGTGTCCTGCCCACTGCCATTTCAACTTACTGATACGCCGGCTTATGTCTGTAACTTTCGTACGTCTAGGATCTCCTTATTCCTGATTCGATCTCTCAATGTAACCCCGAGCATAGCGCTCTCCATACTGTTGCGCGACGTTGAGCTTTCTTACGAGGCCCATAGTTAGAGACCACGTTTCAACGACATAATTATGTCATCACTGGCAACACACATTGGTCGAAAACTTTTGTTTTGAGACACTGAGGAATTTTGGAAAAAATTATTATGAAGGAGTATGCCAATAAATATTCACTGTTTGCATTATTTACTTAATAATTCGATTCAATCGATCTTGATATTATATGTTTTAAGAATATAAATGTCGAATATTTTTGTATGCAAATACTTATAAATTTATACGTTGTAAAAAAAAAAACATTCGACATTTCATTATCCATCTGTTTAGTGTTTTAAAGCACACTACAAGATATCGATAGGTAGAAGATCGATACAAAGAAGTTTATAACTATGTAAATTCTAATTTTATCAATTAATACCATATTAAGCAATAAAGTTGGGAAAATTCTATGTTTGGTGATCAAGTCCTACTAAAAACATAACCTTATTAGACTATAAATAAATTTGTATACCTAAGGGCAATTAATATAAATTTATAAAACATGCCTAAGTCGTATTGACCATACTCTATTTAACGTAATTAAGTTTCACAATGTAGATTTTGTTGCAGACGTGCTAATCCACCAAGGCCATCATACTTAGTAATAAATAGTCTTATTAATGCTCAACTATGGCTTCAGGCGTAGGTACCTTGGTTACTGATTTCTGCAGAGGGACAGGTTTAAGGTCAACACAACACACTCCTTTTAATATTGAAATATTGTAAAAGCAGACGCTATATTAAGAAAAATCTTAAGAATCAGCACGATCATAACCGTCTGTATGAAAATTTGACGCGCTCCAGTAGAATTTATATTTTTCCCATATTTTACCCTTCCGTATACGACCGCCCCCACCATCAAAACCGGCAGATTAACATGTATCCGTTATCGGAGACATGTGGGGCATAATAATTGTACATTACCAATATCTGACGCGCTTGAGTAAATTCCAAAATCCCTCTTGGGATTGTGCCATCAACCACGACGACTGTAGCCTTGACCTTGACAACCTTAACGAAAACGGCCACTTACCATCAAGTGGAACGTCACCCTGTCCGACGACCTGTACGTAAAAAAATATGCAGTAAATAAATAATTATTAACAATCTTAGTTATATTGTTACTTAATAAAAAGCTTTGAATGTTTTGTTAATCTCGGATAACAACTGTTCAATGTTCAAGAGAAACGTTTAAAAATACAGATATTTAATTAGGAATAGTAACTGTTATCCAATCATGTCCCGGAGTACTGAAGTTTGAAGTCAGGAGTTGGCAACGTGCCGAGTTTGAGTCTGGATTTTGTATATCCGTTTGTTTACTAATATTGAACTCTCGCGAGACACGTCAGAGACAGTGTTACCTACTGACATAGGTACACGATTATTGCCTATTTCAACATCAAAAGCGACAGTAAAACAATACTCCTCTCCTAAACCTACTTAGTGTCGTGCAGTCGTAAACACTAGTAGAGGACTTTTATTACGGAGCGCAGAGATGACTTCTCAGAAAGTCAGTAAGTGTCGATAGTTAATTTCCGTTCTCTAGCCAGCGAAAGTTGCAAAGAACACTGAAAAACACTGAATAAGACCTAGGTTAAGATTAAATTGGGAATTTTTATATTAACTTCGAAACAATTTTGCGTTCATTGATATTGCGCTGGTAATATTTTTGTTATCTACTCAACATTAGACAGATTTTATCATTTATTAACTCAGTGCATTCTATAATAGGTACATATTGGATTTTTCCAAAAGTTCAAATTATAAATTTTCTAAAGTAGAGAAATATAGTAGAAGAAAAAAAAGGAGAACGTTTAACGATATATATTTTTATAATGTATGTAATTTTTAATTGTTATTTTATCTTTCAAATATTCTAGTTATTTTTTTATTTATGTACCTAACTTCTTTTTATATAACAAAAATACATAAAATTAAATTAAAATAGATAAAATTTGTATAAGATATTATGAGAAGAAATCACCACCTAAGAATATTTTCAATCGAAACCAACCTACTAGTAGAGTAGAAAGATCTAAAATAGATCTATATACTCGTACTTACTCCAAACACATTGAATGTTGATCTAAGTGGTGTATTTTTAAATTGAGCGCCCATGGGCCTATGTATATACGGTTTAGCAACTAAACGAAGCTTTATAATAGTAGAGGATCCGCTCTAGAAACGACCTTCACCCATTTGTTTAATAGATGAAAAGTATTTTATATCAAATTTATGATTAATTAAAAATTGAAAAATTACTTTTTATTAAATATTGCAACTCATGAGTTTAACGAATAAATTTAATACCAACTGAAAGTATGAAGCCAGGATACAAACGTTGGGTTGTCTATTTTTTTTCCTGGCATAACTACTGGGTTGACAGGTATAAACAGGTGTATCGATAATAGTTATTTTCACCTATTTGTTTAATAAATAAATCTTATATCAAACTGAGCTCTATTTAATTGCGAACACGATCATATGGGGTTGTTTGTAAAAAATTTGGCCCGAATGACTGTTGTCATGTTTTGAATCGGTGAAAATCCCACTTTTGTATGGAGGCGGGATGAAGTAGGCGGGATAAGGGTGGGGTGAAGGTCCCGGCTTATGGACCTCGGGGAGAAACTGCCATCTCCCGAAGAAACCGCATAGGTAGCTGCCACCGTTGAGGAGCTACGGGGATCGGAATGTCCAAGAAGGTTGTATGGAATTTAAAAAAAATGTATGAACGGGATGGGGATGGGTCTCGATTTGGTAACTGCCGATGATCCTCTAGACTTTCCGCAAACGCCACCCTTCTATCCCTCATAGTTTCCGAGGACCTCTCACCAACTCACACGGATCAGATTCCATCCATCGGTTTCCTTACCTCGGTGGGATGCTTCCAGGGGGCCATCCCAATCTCCGTCCACCGACTTGGTAAAAAGTTTCATAATGAGCGCGCACAGGGAAACAGCTGATTGTAGGTAATAAAAAGTTACTTTGTATAGGTAACTAAGTAAGTGTCCCACTAATAAAAACTAACGTTGTGAAATATTGCTTGCCATTTCAACGAACGTAAGAAGGTATAGACTACATCTATTACTAATATTGTAAATATATAAGTTTGTATGTTTGTTTGTATGTAAGAGGTAGGTAATCTTCGAACAATAATTAGAATATAATTTCAGGATTGACATAGGCTACATATTCAACGCAGGCACCAGCTATTTAAAAATGAGTTTCAAATCAAAACAAAATTCTCACAAACAAGGACAAACTAATGGAAAATTCAAGCAATATATGAATTTGTTGCGCCATAGAAATTATAACCCAAATATACAAAAAAAAGTTCTTCAAATGTGCGCAAACAGAAATAAGTACCTACGTAGGAACTTGCATACACAAGTATCCACGAAGAAAACAACAACATGAAAAAAAAGCTGTATTATTTACTAACCTCAGGCGTGGCGTCTGGTGCTTAGTCACTGAACCACAGATTATAAAGACTATGTTGTTCACTGAACCTAGTAATAGAAAGAATAAAATAAACATATTTGTCTAAGTGAAAACTGTTTAATCTTTTAAACATGCTTAAAGAGTTTGCCTTCTAATCTAATAAAATATAATCCATAATAATCTATAAATATAAAAATATAATGTTCGTTTGTTCAAAATCACAAACCTTCGAAAGTAACTCTATATTGATCACTATGAAAGCTTGCTTACACGTTGTCAGGGGGGTACAGACGTAGGGTACCTTTCTTACAGAAAAAATGTACTATAGGTATCATTTAAAGTAAAATAAAAAATTAGCGCCTGGCAAAAATATATGAGCAATAAAGATTTAATAAATGTTTCAACGCCTAAGAAAAAGAGGCACGGACGAAATTACGGGAAAAAGCTATTAATATAATAGAAGTTGAAGAGTTTTTTTTTTATTTTTGCGCTTGAATCAACTTTCAGGAGCTAAGCAAATATAAAATGTGTCAGAATGGACGCTAACGAAAACAAAGATATAGCGCAGGCGAGAGTTCCCGGCTTACTGACGATTCGGACACGAAATTTTCATACATTTGCCCGAATTGACACTTTTTATTTTTAATTTATATTTTTTACTGAAAATTCGGACACGAACAAAAATAAAGGACTGTTATGTAAATTCGATACGCTGTGATGGGTCGGTGTTCGAGTGTGGCCACCCCTAAATGTGCCCTAAATGTGAATCCCAATGTTAATTTCAATCAAACGACTGAAACGCGGGGAATAGCTAGTAAAAAAAAATCTAAATAGTTTTTTTTTTATTTAAACGAGAAAATCTAGCATAACCGAGAGATAACACAGAGAATGTGATTTCTTTATAAAGAAACGACGAACAATAAACAGCAAGACACGCAACCAGGAATCCAATAAGTTAATGAGTAGTGAATATTGATATGTACCTATGTATGTAGGTACTTATAGGCAAAATTAATAAATTCCCTTGCAGCCGTTTCAAATCCAAATGTCAAGCAATTAAGGAAATATTTGCCTTAATTGCTTTGCTTGACACTTGCTTGCCAAAAGGCAGCAAATTAAGAGACGCGGTAGGCGCAAGAGGAAGTCGTGGTTGATAAACATCCGGGAGTGGACTGGAATTGTTTCAGTCGAGCAACTGTCTAAGTTTGAGACTAATTCAGAGAGTTGACGGCCAATCTTTAAGACTGAAGAAATGAAGTAAAACTATGTAACTACTTAAGTACAAAAAAATAATTAGGATTTTATTAAAAATAGAAATATTTGGTAAAAATAGAAGACTATTGTGAAACTGATAGCGACAATTATTGTAGGATCCGGTGCTCTTGAACAAAGAGATAACCACCCTCCCTATGTGTCCAGGAATTTAAGTATTCATGATAACTTCGGGTCGCGTGTTATCAGTCATTGTTAAAATTTGGATGGTGTTGCTTACGAAATACAAGTATATTGTTCAGCCTTGTTTGAATGTTATATTATTAAAGAAGTTGAACATTGATCATTAAGTTAATTATTTCTTGAACATAAAAATATATTATTAATCGATCTTCGTGGCATAAAACTTCTGAATTTTTAAATCGTGACAATTCTAGATAAAAAAAAATCAAAATATTATCATTGTTTTATGACATTGACGATTATTATCTAAACTCGATACTTACTTGGACTTGGTATATTTGAGAGAAACTTAATTATTCGATTGAGCTCCTCTCTTAAGAAAGTCGAAAATATTTTAATGAACATGTAGATTTATGCATTAATGTCACTTTTTTCTGTAAGATAGCGTAAAGTAGTCTAGCCTTATAAACTTGAAATAAAACAGTATATTTTGGGAATTAATGCTGGAATTACTGTACAATTACAATTAAATTTCCACTTACATAAAAATATTATTTAACTGTTTATGAATTGTGAAAAGTCGTATGCATGTCCATGTCAATTGTATGCTAAGACGATCCATAAGAAGGACAACGACAATGGGACAATCAAGATCAATCAACATTGTTATTTGTTACGCGTTGAACATCGTCATAAGGAACAAACTACATAATAAGCATGAGTTTCAGTAATCGGCATCATGAATCAAGAGTTTTTGTATTAAACTGTGGTACAAGAGGGTTTATGGACAAAAAAATATTGTACCAATATTCACCTGGAGTAATCAGAGTATAAATACTTACTTCTATAATAAAGTAAAATTCTATATATAAAATGTTTACCTACGAGTATTTTTTAATGATAAGTTGTTACTCTATTTTGTATATTATTAGTCTCCACCAATAATATACAAAATAGAGTAACTTCTTAAACTTTGAGCTGCGTAAATAAAAGTGTTTTACAAAAGTGTTTGCATTACAAAATGTAAACGCTCAATTATGCACAGATATTTAATTTTGTACCCAACAGATTTTCATACAGTTTTCACTAATGGAAAATGGAAAAACGAAAAATTTGCATTTGCAATTTGTAATTTGTAGATAAAAGTTGAAACTTGGGGTTGGTCGCTAGTATAAAGTTTCGTATTAGGACTTTTGACAAGAAAAAAAAAAAATACACTCATTTACACATTATGCTTTAACAGAGAAAGATATATAAATTATTACGGCACACGAGGGATCTGTGATGTTTATTGTAATAAAGAATTTAAACTAGTTTCTGGGGATATACCTACGAACGTTTCACCTGGCCGAATGACGTACCGCAACCTCGCGAAGAGGCCACGATATTCAAATCCATCCTGCTACCATTTATTATAATCCGTTTTTTATGACAAAATGTGCCGTTGTTGACCGTCCACTCGATGGTATGGGTCTACAGTTAAAAATGTCTACAAACAACACAAGCAACAGCAAAGAGGTGGATGCATGTGCTGCCTAAGGTATTACCTTACCATAATGGATAATGTATCAAAAGTGGACAGGCTGTGACATCTCCACTCATGCACCGACCGACACATATTAGCACACTTGCTTTTATTTCTCGGGTTAAACAAGTTTCGATACGTTGACAAAAATATAATTAAATTATAATAATATATCTTAGAACAAAGAACAAACTAGAAGGCACGTACAATCAAGATTTTATACCGAGTGTACCTAATGTCCAAAACAAGATGGATATCTAGTTCTACCATGCGGGATGACGGTTCTTGCTGATGTTTAAGTAGGTAAAATACCCAATTCATAAATAAATAGGACTGAAAATCAACCTAAATGTAATTCTGTCCTATATATCTTCGTGAGTGAATTCTTAAATTACAACACTGACTTGATGGTAGTAGGTGGCTACCGTCACATACAACCCAAGCAACGCCTTAGGTGCTGCAAGTGGACTTTAGTAAGACTAAGAAGAGATAAAGAAATGAGCTTTGGTATCCCTTACACTTACTCATTCGTTGAAACACAACAGCACACATGTTGTTTTTTCACGATAGTCTTCTGTTAGGAGGTATTTATCGCTGCTCAATTTATGACTGCGAAACGGGAAAACGCTTGTTTGATCCCGGTCAAGCTTGCGTCTCTTTTCCAATTTTATAATGTAGATTTGAAATAGTGATTAAATACTTTAAAATTGAGACCACATTACACTAAAGACCGCCTGCGACTTTTTTTTACAATTACCTATACTAAAAGAAATCTAGATTGTTCTCTAAATAATCCTATACAAATTTACGAGTCTTAAAAATTGCTTTAGAAAACAATCAGACCAGTTAAAAAAATTATATAAACAGAGAGATAAATTACGATGTTTTTTAATTAAGAGACATTTAAAAGACAAATTAAGACAAAAAAAGAATAGGTACGCATTGAGTTTTTGCTTACGTGTAAAACAACAAAACGAGATCAAGGAAAAACTGTTACCTACTTCGTAATCATGGAAAGATACTTCTATTTTAATATTCCATTGTATAAAATTCAAAATCCCGACGCACTTTTCAAAGTGATTTTTGCAATAATTGTTGGAGGAATAGGTTTACAACAACGTTACTAGGTTATTCTTGAACTTTAGTAGACAATTTTCTTTACACAAGATTCGTCGTAAGCAGGTAAACAGTTTTCACGGCATCAGCGCTGTTTCCACTCTTGCATTCCAGTTTCCACATAGGTGTGAGCGAGTGAAAAGACATCTTAGTAATTCGTTTTATATTCGTGTTGATTCGGCGCAGTTCGTGATAAATGACACAAGCGTAGGTAGCGAGGTAGGTAGATAGATAGCTTGAGTTTGAGTGGTTTGAGTTGAGCTAGTCGCTCGCTAGTCGGCGGCAGCTCAGCGAGCGAGACGGCTGCTCGTTGGGAATGTTTGTGTCCAGTTAAAATATCGCTTGTGGCTTCGGCGCCGCATCCATTGTAAACAAATGATTTATTAACAAAAACACGTTATGGTCAATGAAAAGAACTGCGTCTTTTCAATGTGAATTATGTTAGTGACGGTTTAAAATAAATATTGAAACAAATCTAGATGACCGAGCACAATGAATAAAAATGTGCAATTAATGTTTCATTACGAAAGTGAAAGTAGTAAATGTGCCGGTGTCTACTACAGTACTTTTTAGTTTTGTATGACTGTGTTGTGACCACTGATTAGTGAAACAGTACATTGCCGCAACATTATACTTAAGTGATGAAGATAATTTGTGTACAGTTTCCACTCTCCGGCCGCAAATACCTGACAAAGCGTTTACTGTATTTGATCTAATTACAAAGTGCATGACCGTAATTTAAAAAAGTAAGTACCTTTGTATGAACGTTTAAATACAAGATTTTTTAATCGTTTTTTTTAACTATAAATTATGTGGCTAAAAGAGATTGTCATTAGAAAACTGCATTGGCTAGATTGAATTACTTTTTTATAACACGATGTAACGGTCAGTACAGACCGAATGGAAAAATCCTTGCGCAGACTGTTTGTCCTTTTTTACCTATATTTAATATTTATTAAATATAGGTAAAAAAGAATTGATTGTTAAACATCAATACTGTTTAAACAATAAGTGATGTGGATAAAAGATATATTTATATTAGAAAACTGCATTGGTTAGGTTTAATACTTAAATTCAATATAAGGGTCAGTTCAGACTGAACGGAAAAATCCGCGCCCAGACTGATTATCCTTTTGTTCGTCCGTTAAGCGTTTAGTCTATAATTAAGTAATGAAACTTAGGCATTACTTACTTATATATTTACTTAACCTAAATAACTACATTTGCATTTAGGCTGATTTAATCCGTAAACTTCCCGATCTATCTATTACGCGATACGATAATCTATCCTCCCGATAATCCGATAACGAGATTGGATACGTAACAGAAATGTTTTTTTCAGTTATACGTTCAACTTACTCCAATCAATTATACGTCAAGTTTTTATTTTATAGATCGAATCAAAAACCTTTTTTCCCTGCTAACATTTAAGCTACTTAATAGCGGATTTGTAATTTGTTTATTAATTCTGTTGAAGTGAGAAGCATTATAAAACAATTTTATATTATAATAAATTGTCATCTTTAAAAGATTCCCATAATCACTTATCATGGTCTTTGTATGACTGAGTTCATTTATCGAAAGTCTGACTACAATCACATGAACAATGGTTTTTTATTCTTTGTTATTGTTGATTTATTGTGCGCAATTTTTTTTATTTATACTCGAAAAATATTACTAAAATTTACAATAAATTAAGCACAAAATGTCTGCTACAAAATAATTAATAGATACTAAATACATATTTAATGTAATAGAATTAGATTTTATATTTTCCGCTCAACTGTTGTAAATTCGATTTACAACATTCTTTTTTTTATTCCAACTCTTATGTATAGGTATATAGGTAATAAAATTAATTTGTCAGTGATATAATAATATCACTCTCCGTCTGCGCTGACCTTTAGAATATGGATGCATACAGAACATGGAACTTTCTTTTAATAAAAACTAGCGATTCGCTCCCGGCTTCGCACAGGTGAAAACCTTCCTCGTTTAACGCTCTTTCCATTAGTGAAAATTGTATTGAAATCCGTTGCGGAGTTTAAAAGGTAGCGTACATTACAGAGGGACAGATGGCGGGAAGCGACTTTATACTATACAGACCTACTGTGTAAAGAAGATAATGGGTACACTTATGCCTAAAATATTTTCTTCTCATGTAGCTCATCCATACCGTATGATTGTTGAGTATTGACATTGGAAAGTTGACACGTAAAGTGCATTTCGCTTCTCGAAAGTGTTACGAATCGATTTAAATCAATGGGATTTCTAGTAAAAATTCGGTGGAGATTTTCTGCTGTTTACACTGAATACATTTTAGTTTAAGACTTTTTGAAATTCGACGATTAGTGGGGGAAAAAAACTAACTTTTCCTTATATTTTTTATTGATAACCTACTTAACAGATATCAATAGATACCTACTTAACAGAAAAAAGAGCATCAGTTCACAAACAAATTGGAAAATGTATCTACCTAGGTATATATTAAATAAGTATCCATTTTTCAATTGCATTTGCGCAAAACCAAAGTGAGTGATTACTAACACAATTGATATAGCTACAAATTTTTGTTATAGGTACTTACTATAAATCTTTTTGAAAAATCGTTTTATTACCGCCCGCAATTTCGTCCGCGTGGAATACCTGTGTCCATCCTCATCCTGTAAATTCTATTTTAACTATTGGTGAAAGAACTTTTTAAATCGGAAGAGTAGTTTCGAAATTACCTCCTACATACAAACAAATATTATACACCTTTATAATATTAGTATAGATGATTTCGTACTAAACGACGAAAATTGACTTTACTGTTATCCCCACATTTCTGTTGTCTTCTTCACGTTCCATTTCGGTTAAAATATTACACTTTTTAACATCACAAAAGATTTTTTCGAACTCATACAAAAGAATACAATATGAAAAGTTGTCAAGTAAAAAAGGTACTTATACATTGGAATACAAAATATTTGTGTTTTATATTAAGTAGGTATATACTTACCTGTCACGTCGCTTGCAAAATAATTTATATAAGTTGACTTCAGTAACAAATATCGATCAAGCAGCCTTGTACCTTATTGGAAACTCGTTTTGCTTGTAACCGGTGTAAGAAAGATAGTTGAGTAAATAAGTAGTTACTAAATACTGTGTATATCTACTTGCCTATTAAAGATCTGGCTGGTATTAAAGCTAAATTACTGTAAATTCTTTGTATTGCTTACATTCTAACTAAAACTAATAGGTACAGTCGAGTTCCCAAGTTCAGAAATCATAACCATAATTACATTACTATTTGTAATAATATAAATTAACGGGCCGATTAGCTGTTAACTTTTTATGAATTTCGGCAAGCAGGCTAACGGTTTCTTTGACGGTAAATTGCAGCCGTAGATTTTAAACACTAAAAACGCCAAGGGGCGTGCAAGTGCGCTGGCAACCTAGACAGGACAGAGGTTACAGAAGAGCTCTGGAAATTGTTATTTCATATTGGTCTTCTGTATGTATGAGGTTACTGCCGTGAAACGAAACGAGGATTCACGCGGATGTGTTCTACCACATTGCACTAGAATTCATCATCTAGTAGAGAGATTGGCTCTATACTATAACAAAGACTGGTTGTCTACAAGAGTTCACCTGTCACAACTGACATGTGACAAAGCTTTGACAAAGCCATTCCATAAACACGTTAGAGCTATCATACTCGTAGCTACGGCCATTCATACAACTGTGTTATACGTCATTCATAACAAATCACACTTCAGTCTGTTATGGAAAGCAGTCTTGAAGAACCCTTATCAATTATGACACTGCTTATCAGACTATTGTTATCAGTTCTCTCCGAGAGATACAAACTGTGACGTGGCTTGTAGTACACGAAATTAATGCTTGATGTCGCTTGAAATTGATATTAAAAGATAAATTATACATATTATTATTATAAAAAAGGCTATTAGTAAGCTGCTTGATGTTAATTGCTAAACATTTGTGTACTGTAAACCTTATAAATAATTTATTTCCTTCTCAGAATGAATACAAACGGTGGCAGCATTGTACCTATTAATGATTGTATCGAACGAAGGTAACGCATTTACAAAGAAGACTTACTATCCTCCGTTAAAATGATGTAATAGGGATTTGTTTAGTTTGAACTATGACCAAGTGACGTCTTTCAGAATTTCATTACAGAACGCTATGAAATTAAAAGATTTCGCTTTACTAAAAAAATATGGTAAACACGTAGAAAAAAGTACTAAAATAAAATAATAAACTAATGCCTAGCCAAAGTGTTATAACAAGGGGTCAAGTGTTATATTGTATTGCTTACATACTATTTTTATTTTTCAACGCGGACGAAGTCGTGGGCACCAGTTAGTAACAAATAATGATATATAGTATATGATACCTACATACATATAACTTAGCTCGCACTGTGTCGCATATTTTTCTCTGCACCTAATTGATTGGTGTGGGGGTTGGATTGAACCCAAAAAAACCTTTTTTACGGACTCACATTTATCAGAACACACAATAAATGAATACCTATATCGTAAATTAAATGGGCTGACAAAAAGTTTTGGGCTTATTCCACTTTTTTTAAAGTTTTGGTCTAATTTTATCTGCTATTAATACATTGATCAAAAACTGAGCTACTGAGATATAAACAACTCGACGAGTAGGTAATCAAATTATCGCAATTCTATTAATTTTATCAACATTCAGGTACTTATAGTGATATCATGATAACATCGTATTATATTGGTAACTCGTGTTAATGATAAAATTGGGAGATTTTTATACTTAATAAATCTATTATAAATTCAATCAAAGCGGGATTAAAAAACACGTAGGTATTTATTTGCATATACTTGACAATCTAAACTGGACCTAGAAAGAATAATAATAAAATACAATAAACAAAAGAGTAATATTTATTTTTAAACAAACGCATTAGGTGTTTTGGATTAAAATATATACTGGCCTGAATTTGCAATACCAATAAGTATGGCTAATTATAATTAACTATAATTTTGTCGAACGTCTGCATCGGCAAGTTGATTTGAACGACACGTACTAAGCAAATCACGAACGTGCACGTACTTCAGAAACCGTAATTAGGTCTGTATTACACTCATCTTGGGTTGGGTATGAATCTAATATGAGTGTAATACACATACAGTTATGTACCTATACGATGCGGTCTGTGAACATCATTAAAACAAAGCAGGTATAACTGACGAGATTTGTAATATGTAAAAAAAATCCAAATTTAATACATAATTTATTTTAAAAGCCATAAACGGGAGTTATAGTCCTTTTTCAGTTATCTTGTGATGAGTAAGCTTTTTTATGAATACTTTATAGTGAGTATAAACTGTATTGGCTGACAGCCAGCCGATAAAAACAGACAACAAACGAACTACCTGTTGATAGATGATCACTTCTGCATTGTATTATATTAAATGACAATAATTGCATCTACAATACAATAAATGTTACCATATAATATGTTTTATTGATTATATACATTAAAATGAAGTCATTTTTTCTTACTAGGTATTATTGTTTTTTGGACCTAAGTAATACTTACCGCTTTCTATATTGCCTCAACAGTATATCATCAAAATGATTAATTTTTTTAAAGATTTTAAGAACACACAACCACACACAGAGAGAAACTATACTAAACTAGCTGAAGCCTTAGATTTCATCCGCGTTGAAAAATGAAAAATATAGGTAACACCTGAGAAAATATTGACATCTTTATCGCTGTGACGACAATGGCGCCCTTATATTTTTTAATGTTTTTAGATGATCTCTCGGTAACCTAACATTTTTCAGGATATAATATAAAGTATAATGTTATTTATGTTAATCCAAGCAATAAACTATCTGTGTATCAAATTTCATTCAAATCCGTCAAGCTGTTTTTGCATGAAAGAGTAACAAACATCCATCCTCACAAACTTTCAAATTTATAATATCAGTAGTACTAATTATTGTAATGATTGTAACTAATAATTATGTAGTTAGTTTTAAAGTTATTTTGTTTTTTTTTTTTGTAAAATAAAAATAAAACACTTATTTGCATAGTTTTAATATGTTTTGTCCAACTTAATAGTGTTTTTTGTAAAACCCAATAGTGTTATTAGGTTTTTGTTAATAATTAACAAAAAAGTTAAAAACAGTAACGTTCCAAAATTATACCTAGTAACATAGAAATCACTGAAACATTCAAGAGACCAACAAATTGATAAAGAGCAGAAACACAACGCGATCGTAATACGAAATTATTGCCTCTGGCTTTCATTCCACCTCTCTCGGGAATCGATTTCAAAAGAAACTTTGCTAATCGACAGCAACTGATTACTTTAGCAAGTGGTTCGCTCGATGAGAAACAACGTCGGGTTCAAGTTATGAACTTTGTCATACCAAGTTAAACACTGCGATCAAATGTATCTATTCTAACTAGACTAACCAATTAAGAATCTGACTAATCAAGAATCTGACCAATTACGAATCTATTCAAAAACGAATCTGTCGAATACCGAAACAATCAACGCGCTACCCAATTTAATATTGACTTTACCGACCTCATATATAAATGTATTTATACTTTTGTCATTGATCAAACTCTCATATTCACTTTATATAAAACTAGCTTGTGCCCGCGGCGTCGTACGCGCTGTAGTTCTTTTTTTGTAAATCCCACAGGTATCTAACATTTTTCTAGAATAAAAAGTATCTATCTGTATGCCAAATTTCATCCTAATCCAGGAAATAAACTATCTGTATGCCAAATTTCATCCAAATCCGTTAAGTCGTTTCTGAGATTAGCGTGCACAGACAAACTGACAAAAATTCTAAAAAAAAAACTATACCTTGTTAAGTAAACAACTATAACGTGAACAAATTGTATTTTTGAAAGAACAATTAATGTACTGACACGACTTAAGTTGCGATAATAATATACCGTCAAACGGGGTTAATTTGACAGGTTTTGAGGGTTTTTTGTTCCTACGACGCGTTTCTGCGATATTTGATCTTTGTTTATCTCTATAGTGCAATTAGTCCTTTGTCTATACAGTCCAATGCTCAAAATGGGACCAAAAATGAATTCTGTATTTTTTTTATTTTTTTTATAGGTGTCACAGTTACCCAGAGTGAGGGGCTATTTTTACATAGCATTGAAATGAACTGCAAGTCAAAGCAATCGCTTAAAAGCTTACATTGATAAACTTTCTAAAAAATAAGAAGCAATATTCATCATTTTGAGTGAAAATTTTATGAAAATTGAATAAAAAAGACCAATATAATCAACACTTCTTTATTAGGAACCATATTTTTTTCGTAACAATAGGAACTTTAAGAAATTAACATAGGAATAGAGATTCTTACAGTAATAACGAACAATCAAATCTACAGTTACTTATATTAAAGTACACTCAGTACTTGCTTAAACATTTTTTTAATTATTAAAAGTAAAGAAGCACAGAGATGATCCAAAAAAATAATCAGTTAAACTTAACTTCAAAAACATAATTTGTCTTCTATGCAATAATTATTATCACGAGTATTACAATCACAGCGATAAAATAATAACTTAATCATCTAAATCAGTCGGATTTCTCCCAAACTTCACACTCAAACATCGGATTTTTGGATCTGTTATAGATTCTGCACACCTATTACTTGCAAGTGACACATTGGATCCATTCCTTGCTAAGTCGATAGAAACGATAGTCTCATTTTCATATATATAGAACATATCCTTCTTTGCCAGCTGTTCTAACAGACCTGTTCTAACCCAATGTCAATTTAGTTCCCCTGGAAGTCAAAGTAACCCCGTTTGACTGTAGGTTCCATTATAATTATATATTGGTTCTTAATCACATGTTATTTAAAAACTAGAATTTCATGTTTCTTTTTATGCGTTTATCTTGAATTTATAATACGAATTGTCACATTCCTTGTGTAATTTTGTTAAAAAATAAGGTTTGGTATTTCGGTACTCGGTATAACTTTTTTGTTTGTAAATGTTACGAGAAGCTTGCTACAATATTATACCTATACATCAGTGGAAACTGCATTCAAATCACGCCTTTGTACATAATAAGCATACCTACTAATTAATAAACCATAGTAACGCGAAAACAAGAGACTTGTTGACGGGTTTGCGTTGTATCTAGCCTTCATTTTAATTGAACAATCCACTATAATTCCTTTAATAATCACATCCAATCCAATCAATAGCAATTGACGGTAGTGGGCATTAGGGCAGTTCGGCTTAAACGGCGGCCGACGAGTTCAAATCGCCACTTGCATGTCTGCAGTGTGTGTTCTTCATTATTTATTCGGGTCACGGATTTAGTGGCCAATCATTACATAACTGCTTGTATTCTAACCAATTACAAACACATCTAGGCAGTTTATTTATTTTTTTATAGGCATAATGATTTTATGATGTTTAATAAACCTTAATCACACTTAAATTGCCTATAAGCGTGAGGCCGTAATTTTGTTTTCATTTTAAAATGTACTATTTTATACATACTAGTGACACGCTCCGGGCTTCACTCGATTAATATACACTAATCTTCCTCGCTTATCCCTCTTTCCATAAGTTGCATAAGGACTTAAAGTCGAATTAAAGTCCATAGTTTAGAAGTACTTAGTTAGCGGAAAAAATTACACGATGGATTTATAATAAGTAGAGATTAAAGTTTTAATAAAAGAAACGGTTACTGTGGTCAACTATAACAGATACATATATGCCATCGCAGAGATTTTTTTTTACTATTTTAGAAGAACTACAGATATTTCTTTTGGTAAAATATTAGGAACCCACAAATTTAGGAAATTTGTGAAAAGAAGTCAGTTAAAATACCCTCTTCTCCCTTAATTTTTACTTGAAACTGAAACAGTATTGTTTAAAACAGAGCTCTTTAAAGGACTCGGTGTTCGCGTGGTATTGATTGCAATTAAATGGTGAAGGTCAACTCAATCAATTACTCGCTTTCTTTACAATTTACACAAATTTTTGAAACTACCTACTTTTGAAAGCTTTTGAAAGCTACTTTTGAAAAACACATACCTAGTGTTGATATTCCCAGTTGCTAAGTATACCATTTTATTTGTTATTGTGTAGTGATAAGGTTAGTAGATAATAAATAGTAAGTTAATTAGTTATATTAGCGTTCCGCATCTCGATACGAAAAGAAAACGAAATCATTATAGGATCACTTTTTGAGTTTCCTTTAGACCGCTTATTCATGACTCTTCTTGTGAACCACATGAAAGATGAAAAGTTTAGTTTGTGTCAAATGTATCTACATTTATTTTTATTTTTTGCCCTAATTCTTGTACGAGCAACAGGTTTCAACCAATTTTTTTTTTAAATTTTCCAATGAATATACCATATAAATTAGAAAAAAAATAGTACACAGATACCTAATATTTAAGTTCTGAGTTTCTGTTTAAGCACATTTGTAACCAATCATATCCTGCTTTCTGAGGTTCTCTGTTAAATCTATGTTTTAATTTTAACTTCTCTGCAAATTCGTAAGCTATTCTTCTGACATCATCCATCGTCAATGGAAAACCTTTAGCTTGCATTGATTTGATATGATCAGCCAACTTATTTTCATTTTCTTCTCCAAATAAAGAAGATGGTCCCATAGACCCTTTTTTGTCATTATTCTTCTTTATTCTTCTTTCTAATGTTTTTCTCAGTATTTGATACTGAATAGCTGCCGCACGCACAGATAATCAGTCTTTTTTCACAGCACTGATAGCTGCTTTCAGTGCTTCTTCCGACCAATTACCTCTCAGAGCTAATGCTTTTCTCTTGTACTTATTAGGCATCTAAAACAAATATAAAAAGAAATCAATTATTTTAATAAAACATCATTAATGTGTCGTCGGTACCTATATGATATCCATATGGCCATCACACACCGACTCCAACTGGCCATCTCTCCTTTTTTTCCGGGAGAGATGACCACATCTAAAAAAGACATAAAAAACGACATGCATAATTTTGCGGTTAAAACGAAGCATTACTTGTATACTTTGCTACGAAAATAGAAATAACTATTATTTTAAAAAAATAACATCACCACCATGTAAAACATGAACTCTCTAAAAAATATTTACACTAGACAAAACAATAAGTAATGATTTTACTTACTTTTTGTTTTTTTTTTTTTTTCCAAAACGTTGGTCGTTTTACACACGATGTGAAACGAACTGAACAATAATTAACGACATCTAGTCAACAGTTCTATGAATTATTTCGATTGGCCATCTCCCCCTTATGGCCAACTACCCCGGAATCACCCTATTTAATTTCGCAATCTTTTTTATAAACTTTATTTATAAAGACATTTCTAATTTTAGGGACAGATAAAACGTATTTAAATCAAATTAACCTACAAATCAAACCTACAAAAAAAGCATTTAAATTGCGACATAAAAATAAATCACATTTGCCCTTCACAAACGAATGCATAAATTTACAAAGTTATGAATAAAAAGAAATCAATTGGTTAGTCTGGCATATCCATTATAGAAAAGCCCTCAGTATGCTGCCGGTTCTAACTTTACAACGTCACACAAAGCGCTTTCAAAGTTATTCATAGTTGTTTAATGTTTCAAAGCGTTCCTGGTATAGTTTCATACTTTTTACTTTATGTAGCCAGCTTTATGTGCTGAGACTTTAATTAAAATGGAATTTTATCAAATAAACTATGTATCTGCTCTAGTGATTTATTTTAGTTTTTTGTATTTGTTTTAAGAAGATACAGGACACGTTAAAGAGACTGCTAAAATGTTACTGATTAATTAAATTAAAGACAACCTTCGGTCAAATGAATATTGTTTTATGATTCTCTATTCTCTACAGTTAGTATAACTAACCGTAGATGGAATCAAAAAGAAAGATTATTGACTCACTATCCTCGCATGGAGCTTATATACTAAGTCCAATGAACTCAGTATAATTCAGTCGCTCAAAGGACATTGTCTTGTATGTAATACACGTCATACGTTAAAAATACGTAGGTGTGCACAGTTTTTGTGGCAAAATTTAAAAAAAAAATGTCGACTTAATTTTTTTATCGACTAGAACTGTAGTCGTGGGGATGAATATTTTGTAGACACAAACATACTGAACCTAAATTTTTATATAGGTATAAATTTATTGTGCTTTTTTTTTAAATTTTAATGAAGCTATTTCTATTTACAATCATGTTAGTCACTTTTCTTCTACTTGTTCTTTATAAATATTATAATAGGTGCCTATTCCTAACTTAAAATAAAAATAAAATAACCTTAATAACATGGTTTTCATGTCGTTTTAATGGGTCTTAAATCAAGAACTAAAAAACTAATATGACTATTGACTAACTTAGCAAAACTGTGTATTTTTAATGTGAAAGCGACCTATTTTGTATTTGCAATGATACTCGTACGTCAATATTATATATATTATCTTCCATGATGATTCATAAACTCATGTTTATGAAAAATACACAAAGTACATTCAACAATACTTACCGACTTAAATTCTCAGAAGTTAAAGGTGAGGAAATCTTTAGATATTGGAGACACTGTGCAATATTGTAGGAGAACTGGCTTTTGAAATTAACCAATACTTATAGCAGGATCCGGTTGTTGTGGCAATAATCGTTTGCGAGAAACCGCAGCAAAACGGCCGCCTGTGCGGTATGGTAATTGTTGCCTTGAATGCTTACACAGAATACACACTCAGATGCTTACGTGTCCTTCATATTGACAATATTGCTTGTTTAGGCATACTCGTAGGAACTGAGCATGTATCTAGGGTATTGGGACATGAGATACTAATCCATACTAATATTATAAATGTCTGCCTATTTGTTACCTTTCCCTGCCTTAACTATTCAACCGATTATCATGAAATTTTGCATACACATTGTCAGGGATACTGACAGGGGTACCTTTCATCCAGACAAAAAGTACCTACTGTTCCCGAGGGATCATAAAAATAAAAATCCAACCAAGCAAAACTATAATGAGTCCACTACACTAGTCGCAAAGTTCCTCGCCGAAGTACTCGTTGAAGTTACCCAAGTACGAAGGTGCGTCACTACACTACTCGCTCAACTTCGCGAGGAACTCAATCGCTCACCTGTCAGGCAACATGGATGGAGTGCAAGTGGCAGCCGCGATAGCAATATGTTCTCTTACGTATTTCAACTATGTGTATACATATAAATATAACACAAAAAATTACACATTTACAGGGAATGTTTACAGGGTTTGTCCCTGTAACTAACTCATAGCCAAAACGCAATAAAAATACATATATAATTAAAAATATATATTGTTATTATAACATTGTTATCTTTTAACAAGCCGAGTAGTGTAGAGGCACTTCGTGTGCGCACTTCGGGCTGCTTCGAGTCCTTTGACTCTGACGCAAAAACCGACAACAATAAATGGAAGTCGCTCGAGCCGAGGTAAAGTTGGACGAAGTAAGACGAAGTGCCCGTCCACACTCTCGTATTCGCCTCATCTCGGTCAAATTCGCAAGTAGTGTAGAGGAGCAGTAACAGCAATAAAGATGAAATAAATTATTATTGCTCATATATTTTGCCAGGCGTTATTTTTTATTTTTCAACGCGGACCAAGTTGCGGAAACCAATTAGTATCAGTAGTATCACTCAATATATACCATGTACTATAATATATTGAGTATTCCCAATATAAACAATCTGATCATAATGCATTAAAATATATTGAGCTAGTATTGACTCTAATAACAGAAAAGACAGGCACGAGTTTTATAGTTGTTTCCATGAAAACAGGCAGTTAAGTAAGTAGAAAAAAGTTAATCAAATTAACTTGGTTGTGTTGAAATAAAGTCTAAAATAAATTTGCATATATACGTTCCATAAGTGTTACGGTGCCTTATTTAGAAAAGCTATACTTCAATGTGTTCCTTTAGATAACTTGAGTGTCATAGAATTCCATTACCATTATTAGTGGTCGTAATCCTAAACCAGCCTGACCGCATATATACCGAACGCTTTCAGAGTATATAGTCTTGACTAGTCATTAGATATATATACCTATACTAGCTGAATCTGGCCACGCTTCACGGCTTCAATGTGGCTCAGGCGTCACGTTCCACAGTTGCCATAACAACGGTCAACGTATGATTATTTTTTAAATTAAAAAAACCGGTTTCCGTTGGAATTTTGGAAAAAAATATATAAGATTATGCAATGTGTAAAAATTTCAAGTCAATCCGTCGGCTAGTTCTCGAGTTTTTGAAGCATACACAAACCAACATAACATTTATATATATATTGAGATGCATTAAAAAATATCAAAATAAGGAATAAACTTAAATGACATTTCCCAAATCGTCTCTCGATTATTATGTTAAACTTTGACCTATTAACCCGTTATTAACCTATGAATTCGAGTTTCATTTAAATATGGTTTGTCAATGCTAATTAATTTAACCTGTTGTCTCATCTTACGAAACAACGATAATAAAACGTTATATAATTAACTGATTCTGATGTGCTTAAAACATAAAATTTAAATTTAATTGAAATTCAATATATATTAAAGTCGCACATTCTTGTCCGAGTGGTCGTGGTCATGCGGATAATGTACACGGAGGAGGGTCGTGTTCGCCATCCCTGGGTTGCCCCTGCGATGCTTCTCCACTACCTCAGACCAAATAAGAACTATAGACAGAATTTGCGCATAACATATAATAATAGTGAAGCCGATTTTACAAACACGATTGTGTGCGTAGTCTGTTTCTGTATTGATATTTTGTGTTCAAAGCTATTTTTGTTAATTTGTGGTACTTAACTGGTTTTTTTTGTAAACCGATTGGAATGAAACTCTTAAATGTTATATGGGAAGCTTGCTACCAGATATCAGTGAAAGTCGCATTTAAATTGGTTGCCATTTCTAATATTTGCATGCATGAACGCACAAACAGATAAAAATTCTAAAAACTATTATACGTCGGTAACATATTATGTAAATTGTAAGTAACTAAATTTGTATAAGTAAAATCGAAATTAAAATTTTAAAAAAATATTTAATGTATATACCTACCTATAGAACAGATGTAGATAAGCTGACACTATTAATATTATTATAATATTTTTGACCCCCGGTGGTTAAAGTAAATTAAAATTAAATTATAAATAATATAGAAAATCATATCATACTAAAATCATATGATAAGAAAACGATTTAAGTGTTATTCCCAATAAATAACAAAATTTACTTAGGGCCTCTTTCACCATGTGTTAAGTAGGCTAACTGTTATTTAAGTCACCGGTAACCGGGAATAAAGGAGATGATATATCTTTGTTTGTACGGTAAAAGTCCCAAACATTAAAAAGAAAATAATAAAAAAAATTCGCCTATCGAAGGATGCACTAAACCTAATAAAAGATGGAGCATAAATTAATAAAACATAAAATTATTTCTAAAAGTAACTAATCAACACTTTACTTGTAGTTGGTGAAAGAGGCCCATAAATGACTATGAATTTAAAATTTAAATAGTTTTGAATTTGTGAAACATTTGAACGAAAAACGATTTTTTGATATAAATCTTTTTTTTAATAAAGACACATGATAATGACACATTAGAATATTATCTATAAGTATACAATTGACATAAAATATTCAGTTTATATTGATAATACTTTTCACTAACTTATTTAATTATTCATGATTCCGTATTGAGTTCTTGTGAAAAAAGTAAAGCTACAATTGCCTATTGCTAACTTATTATATATGGCGTTTATCTTTAGCTATTTGTGAGTACATCATGTGTATTAATTTGTTAACTTGACCATAACGTAATCAGGTTAAAAGCGACTATTTATAGCTGTACACAATTTCCCTAATGTAGGCATGGTAGGAAAGTTAAATTCAATTATAAATTCAATCATATTACAGCCAATTACTGTGTGTTTTGATAGTTATTTTATTTTTTTATTATACAACCTTAATACCGTGAGCGAGTTGACCGCTTGCATTGCATGTGGTTACCATACTCATTTGCCTATACATATTTACCGCCGCAATAGATTACTTTCACGATCCATGATGGAAGTGCGATCCGACCCGAACAGGATGGAGCGTCCTTTCGCACTGAAACACGTGTTCATTTTTTTGGGTGGCCTTCTGTAAGGGGGTAGGCACTGGCTGCCCAAATTATCTGTCATTATTTTAAAATAATATATTAATTTATTCTGTTTCAAAACTGACATTAGCTGTACATTGCCTGCTGCTGCCTTTACCTATAAAAAAGTAGATTATGTTTTGAAAGAATTTAATAGATATAGTATCAAATACTTGGCCATTAATTATTTATTATAAACAGATGTAATTGTTACAATACGAGTTAATATTGTAATAACAGGAAGCGGTGTTAGCTCAGTGACTCCGATGCTGAGCTGCCGAAATTTAAGTTCGAATACCGATAGGTTAAGTATACACTTAAAACATCATCACGAGATCTGCATATCTTGTATCTTAGAAGTCTAGCAATTTGAATCCTTAATGAGCTTGTCTATGTAACTCCGCACATTAGTTCATGTGTCCATTAGTGGGACTTTTATGTAACTACCTTTTTCCCGCGACTTCGTCCGCACCCTTTTTTTCTGATGCTTTGAAACATTTATACAATCTTTATTGCTCATACATTTTGTCAGGTGTTAAATTTTGTATTTTGTATTTTTAGATGTTTTTTTTTCGTTAAAAGGTACCCTGTTGTTTCTTTTTGTGTACCCCTGACAACGTGTATTTCAAGGTGATCGATAAAGTACCTACTTTTGGAGATTTGCGGTTTTGAATAAACGAATCTGAAATTATAATTATCACCCTTAATATTTATAGGCCGACGATCATACTTACCGATAAATATAAAATAATAGAGTTATTAGTCAACTTACGTGTGATTAATTCGCAGTGATTTGAAAAATAAAGTTCCACTATCCGTATCATTTTGTAAACGCTACTGCGGTTAGTTTTTGTGAAGATAGGTATGATATTTACCTTTGTAGAGGGAAGAGCTTTTGAAATATTAAACAGAAACTAGCCACTGCGGACTCTTGGCTTTCTAATAATTCATATTGCATTCTAATAATTCATGTTGTTGGAGCGCTAAATTATTTATTTGGTGGATTTTAAGTAATATTAATTTTTAATGCCCGACGCAAAAACGAGGTGTAATAAGTTTGAATGTGTATGTAATGTGGGTCCCCATTTTTATTAGAAATAAAACTTCTAAACAAACTAAACTATAATTAACAGAAAATAATGTTACAATAAAATAAAATTACTTTGAGGTTCCAAAAACAAACAATATTTTTGAATCTTAAATTTTGAGTAAATCCCAACTACTGTGGCCAGGGAGGTTCAGACTGACATGGGTAGGATAGTAAAGGGTAAGTATATTAGGTTTCCGAGCATATTACTTAAGCTCAGGGTTCGGTTACACGGAGGCGATTCATCCGAGTTTATTATAGTTCCGGTATAATTAGATCAGACCCGTGGATTTGAGAAGCAGAAGTGTACACTAACTAATTAGTATCTTAGCAAACTTATTAATATATAGTCGTTGTCAAACCATAATTTGAGATTTTAACATTTTGACCTCAGCTCACTGCCTTATCTATCGTATAAAAAAACTGCTAAGTGCTTATGAGCACTACACATTTGTACTAATGCTATATGCAGCAGCTAGAATTTGTTAGCTAGGTTTTAAATAAAATATTATTTTTTAAACAAACCTTCAGGAAAACTTTTTTGTCAATACGTATATCGTCGTTGTCAAATAAATCGTTTATTTGTTTAAAAATACATTTCTTCTTACAAATTATATAAAATCCTTCCTGGTACATACAGAGGGACAGACGGCTGGAAGCGAATTTATTTTATACAATGTAAAGATAAAGAAGCATCCGTCAAGAAAGGATTTTTGAAAATTTCAACTACGTTTGAAGCCGGGTGCGGGTTAATGTGTATATAATTTGCAGAAAAAATTGTATCTGCAAAGCCGGGGCGGATCTCTAGTATTTAAAAAAGTAAACTAATCTATACGTGTCTATGCTACATATACAAAACCATATTTAAAATATTAAAGTTCATTATTTACTCTGTTACTCGTAACCCTTTGAGGATAGTTAAATGTAGCCGGTCACTGATCTCGCCAATGACGTCAACATTGCATCTCATGCACTTGTAACTCCGTCTAGTAAATTCACGTTACTGCCTTTTAAGTTATAATAAATTTTGAAACAGAGGCCTGTATTGATTGTTGTTTTAAGATTATATCCAGACGAGGTCATGTTGTAGGTATTATCTTAGTTTGGTGTATCACAAGTTTAGTGTAATATAATTATGAGTACCTACATAAGGGCCACAAATCGACTAAATCTAAGCTTGCTATTGGAAAACTATAGAGGAGGCCTATGTGCGTCCAGCTGTGGATGTCCTATGGCTGAGAAGATTAAATCTGTGTGTTAAACGCCTGTCATATTAATAAAATATTATTTAATTTATTCTATTCTATGTAGTTTATGTTGTGCTTTTCTATAAATATTAAAATTTATAAAAAAAATCAATTTTTACTTGAAACGGACTGGCTGGAATTCCGCTGAAATACATTGAAAATTATCCGCATTAAAATTTTGCAGACGTGGCTCACATTGTATCCATATATGATAGAAATTTTATCCAGTTGACACGCGAAGCAATATGACACAACCTTCCCACCGAGGAATTTGCAAATTATTGCAGGGTCAGCAGCGCAGATCGTTGGTGAGCGATGATTAATATTGTATAAATTGTAATGTCAATTTTTAAATAACCATGATGTAACTATGATGAGGTAAACATAATAATTATTTATTATCCATAGGTAAGAGACAAGAGCTAAATAAACATAACACATCGTAATTTATGTAATAATTTTAAATGTCTGTTTTTTTTTGTATTATAACTTTTACACAAAAACCGTCGACAATCAGCAACCTTCCTACTTACATGAATTATGTTTGGTTTTTCATTTTTTATATTTTTTATCATGAGTAAATTGCTTCATTTCGTTTTCATTGGTCGCACTCGCAAGCAATGTTGATGGGATTTATTTATTTATTTATTTATTTATTTATTTATTTATTTTATTTTAGGGAAACTTACAGGTATTATTACATGATGTTATCATAGTTTGCAGTTAGCTTACACTTGATAAAACATTTCCACTTATAGTTAATTATTAATTATAAGTGTAATTAAGTACAAGTGTAATTTATTAACTATAAGTGTAGTTAATTTATTAATTTATTAGTTTATTTAGATAATGTTATAAGGATTTTTAACTCACTAACTCAATATTAGAGGAACTTAAAGTTAAATTTAATAAGTAATTTAAATAGATCAGAAAACATCGAATGGATTTAGATCAGGACTAGATGACTGTCAATCTTCTGCTTTGATAAAAAAAAACGTCCCCTCCTTTCTAGTTTAGATTGAGTTTTATGACTTGAAAAATAAAACACATGAGAAAATTATTAACCTGAGTATTATACATCTACATTTTATCACATCTTTATCACTGTGAGCTATCTGTGTACCAAATTTCATCCAAATCCGTTCAACCGTCTTAACATTTTCATCGAATAACAACACAACACTCATACATCCATTCTCACAAACTTTCGCATTTATATTATTAGTAGTAAGTAGGATTAGGATTGATGAGTCTTGCTGATAGGATTTGTTATTTATTAAGTTGGTTATGGTTCTTCATTATTATCTTTGAGGAACATGATATTGTTTAGAGACTTTACCGTCTTCTAAAAATATCTCTTCCTAATTAATATAATTCAGTTACTCACCCCAACCATCACTGAAGTCCGGTAATGACTAATTATACGTTGTACACTACTAACTAATTAAGAAGCTTATCTAGAGCCTTGAGCATAAACTCAGTCATCCTGTTTATTAAAATATTCGTTGTAGTAAGATTTTCTCGTTAGTAAATAAAACTTTACTTTAACAAGCAAATTCCTAGATATTTTTAAAGTCGCGTACTGGTTGCAACAATTACTTCTCGAGATATAACCTTTTGCTTCCGAACAGGATTTCTTTGGATTCGTTCCTTCACTGCTTTAATCGTATTTTCAGTACGAAGCTGCCTAATATGGACGGCCTGTAATTTTTTTCTCGCTAACAGAGGATGTATTGTATAGTTCATTTTATAATAGGCCGGAACACTTATACCACAACCGGATGGACAGTTATTAAAATTGTATTTGGCTCCATGAATACTTTATTATTTAATATACATTTTAGTTTAATTGTATTTTAAACGTGTTCACAGCCAGGAATAAGTAGGTATAAATGTACTTATACTTTTATTGGTTTAATAGTCATCTCACAAAATTTTATTTCGTACGAAATGTGCGAAAAGCCAACTTTGAATTTAAATATATTTTTAGTAGTCATCTCGCACACATATTATTTTATCACCACCTGCATCAATATGCGGGTGGAGCAAAATTTTAAGCGCGTTTTAGATTCTAACTGGTCACTCGTATCATCAACAGTTGGTACTAAATTGTAAGTGATTTCACAAAAAATCAAATATGTAAATTTTACATACAGTCTTACTTACATACTTAATCAGATTTTAGTAGTTACTTTTGAGAACCAACAAATGCTACTATACTACATTTACTCTACTACTTTAATATATCAATGTATTGGAAACAAATGAAGCAGATTATCTACATACGTACGAAAGTAGCGACCCACTCCGAACTTCGCACGGATGCAATTTCTTTTGCAAATTCTGTACACAAACCTACCTCGTGTATAGCTCTTTCTATTAAGGAAAACCGTATCAAAATTAGTTTTGTGATTTAGAAGAAGTTAGCAGAGAAACACACAGAAGCGGACAGCGACTTTATTTTATATTACTTAATATATGTAGTAAGTATAGACACATTCGTGTGAAGTGTAGCTAACGTACGCTTTCAGTCAACCAGTTAAACTCATCAGACCAATGAATTTGACTAATCCAATTATATGGAAATTCAAACAAATCCGTACGCAGTTAAATAGAGGAAAGTCTTTTAGTACATAAATAATATTTTCTAAATAGGTAGGAACAAAGTAAGTAACATGCGTCCCGCAGTCATACACCTACATGCACATAACTATAAAAATATATAACTAAAAAGTAACTATTAACTTCAAAATTAAAATTATTTTCGCATACATTGTGCTCATAATCACGCTTCAGTTCTACGCTTGCCACTGAAATTACTTTTAATTATTTTGTTACAAAGTGCAGTAAAAACATTAACGTGAGTAGGGGTATACGGTGGGGGCTACGTGAGATTATCCACCCCAGACTCTAACAAAGTTCAGTGCAAATTAATCGAATATTCTCTCGACTACGTATGTATACTTTCTAAATGTAATGTAAAACAGGGTGAACTATAACCTTTGTTGTTATAATTTCAATATAATTTATCTATACATATGATAAAATCGTAAACGAGCCAAGTCTGTACATTAAATTAAAATAAAACAATTTATACACTTTGTACACGGTTAAAAAATATTTTTTAGAATTTTTGTCTGTTTGTGCGTTTGTGCACGTTAATCTCAGAGATGGCTTAATCGATTTGAATGCGGTTTTAACTGATGTATTGTAGTAAGCTTCCCGTAACATTAAGTGTTTGTTTCATTCCAATCGGTTTACAAACACAAAAGTTATACCAAAATACCGAAATACCAAGCGTACGAAGTTGCGGGTACAGCTCTAGTATTTGTAAATAACCCCATATATGGAACAGCCGTACTCGTAGATAGCAACAATTGATCTTGGAATATTATTTATGCATGCTAAAGTATAAAACTTTTTGAAGATTCTGATAGTGGCAGGACACGCTGAGTTAGGTTTGCAATCATGTTATTGGGGAGTTAGTGAGCCACCCTTTTAATCAGACTACTAGACAGCTGTCGCTTTGATCAAAGGGCGACATTCGCCCTTAGTATACGATTACCCAATCGGATCAGATTCCACATTGTGTAAGAAGAAGGTATATGTTCAATTTGAAAAGATTCTAATTCTAAAAGCATTAGATCACGTCTGGACTATAATAACTAACAACAACATATAGTTCAATGACTAACAATGTTTTTCTTTTTTTAGCGCTATAACAATATACCTGATTAATCTAGATATTAATAGAGATCTAGATATAAATAGGTAAAGACAGTTCAGTACCTTTTTCTAGTTTGCTTGTGAATCGAATTTATTTTTTAATGACTATTGACGAACTTTAGAGTTATCAATAAAAAAAGATTTAAAAAAATTGACAGTTGATCTGTTTACTTGATGTCAGGTGGCTAATTTAATACAAGCAACGCCTCAAGCGCTGCACGTGTGTTGCCGACTTAGTAAGATAATGAATAAGAGTTTAGGATCACAACAGCACACGTGCTATTATTCTAAGGGTCTACTGTAAGGGTCACCAGTAAAATAACGTGTACTGCCGCCAGACGGCCAGCCCAATGAATGACTGCGAAACGCAATGTACCCTGGAAATACTAAAAAACTTTTTCCAACTTTTGTATACTGTGTAGTACCTACACAGTAGACTGATCTATATACCAAAGCATTAATTATTTCGTGCGAACATGACGGGTTGTGGGCAGAATTGACGTCACAGCTCACGTCTCGACGGATTAATAACTGCCTGTTAATCCTCCCTTATAGCAACCCAACTTAATGAACTGAACACACATTTTACGAAGCCCGTGTCTTTATCCACAGAGAAGGTGAGAACGAAAAGAGATTGCTTTCTTATAGTATTGGAGATGTGTACGGATTTTTTGTGTGGGATTATAAATTGAAGCATGTTATTTGCCATATATAATCGTACTGTATTACACATGAAAATAAATATAGGTTCAACTAACGACTTTTACAAATCTACTGTAAATAAGTATATGTCTATTAAACATAAACTAAACCACCAAACGGATTTTGATACGATTTTCACTAATAAAAAGAGTGATAAACGTAGAAGGTTTGTGTAAGAAAGTACACTAATTTTCAAAAAACATTGCTAAGTCGGGGGTGGTTCGCACGGAGTATATAATAAACAAACTATCACCATTTCTTTATATCTATTTATTATATATATACCACTTCTTTAGATTATAGTTAAGTCTAAAAAAGAAACCTCATTTATATTATAGTTTAGACTGATTTTACACTTGTAAATATTATGAGAAGCATACAATGGATTCGAAGCGAAATCGAGTACAAGGTGATTTTTTTTTAAATTCGCTTCCATCGTTGACTTAGCCACAGGATTCTCATCTGCGACCAGACCCGATTACTTTCAGATAATGATAAATAGAGCTCTAATCGACAGGCTCGCCCAGAGTAATTGATTGTTTAGCATTCGGGACTAATATTTTTAAAGCATTGAAAATTTGAAACCAGTTGAGACTTTTTTTATTTGGTGTCCTATGTATAATGTATCAGTTCAACTACAACTGACATCTAATAATAAATCAGAAATTTTTATGAATACTCATAGCAATATACAGGTGTTATGACATAATATGATATATTCCTACAAAGCCACTTAAAAATATGCGGTGATGGCAACACTTAGTTTACCGTAATAAAATTGGCCATCGTTAAACGACAACGTAAACTTCGCGAGGACTGAATTGTTAACGATTCTCAATTTTATAGCGGTTGTGTTAAAGGTCAATGTGACCGCATAACATTCATTCGTCATTCTAATCATTCTATATTTTATGTAGTACTAGATATGTCTGTGACTTCGGTCGCATAGTGTGTAATAAAATAGGCTTTATAAAGTAACCAGGACAGTATACCGAGGATATCAGATTTTTCTGGGGTCACCAAACGACCCCCTATGCGACCACCTATAACGCAAAAACCCCCCACCACTCCTTCTAGGAGAACAATTTGTGTCAGCCAGTGAGCGGTATTTCGGCTTTATAGTGTTTTTAATTTAAAGTAATTATAGTGTTTTAAAGCCAAGAAGACAACGCAAGTAACGTAAAAAAATCCGGCCCTCTGTCTCTTTCCCTCACACGAAGCGACCGGCGCTATCTGTTTCATAGTATAGGAAATCATTTTGACAACACTTGAAAGTTTGTTCATATTTTTTGCGTTGTCTCATTAGCCTTACTATACTTTGCTAGACGGTTAAGTAGTGTAGACTGGGCACTGTTGTGACAGGTTTCATTTGATTTGATATATATATATATCAATAACTATATATATATATATATATATATATATATATATATATAGTTATTATAAAAGTCTTCATATTACAATTGGTCAAAAAAGTTAAATTATCAGTTCTATTATTCATTAAGTTAACTGCGTCAAAATCATCGATGTTTATGGATGGGCCTTTTCCATACCAAATAACACTGGTAAAACAATCCGCAAAATTACACGTGTACTTGAGTACATTGGTTTCATTTTGTTCGAAAGTAGCAACCAAAAGTATTAAATTACTATAGTAAACAACCGAGTCTACTAATTTCGTATTCGTACTAATCCTTAAAGTAGGGATAGGAAATAAGACTCTGGCATCCGTTACTCGCGCACCGCAATACAAATAATACCGCAATACATTATTTCTATACCACTGTGTAGTAAATAATATTTATTTCATTGTGGTCTTCTGTAAAAAATTGATTATTGCCGCCACATTAGTTTAGAACTTACTCGCAGTGCCCGCAGCTAACTGGTCAAACAGTTAGCTGAAAGTAACTGTTTTCCCTGACGCTAAGCCATATAAAGCAGTGTTTCTTCATAATATTAATGGGGATAACAAGACGGACATACTTGAGCATGAATATTCCTGAATAAAAGTTTAGGAATAGTTTTCAAGTTTTGTAGACATTAACATTAACACGGAAGCAAATTTTTTATATATAAAGATTTAAAATATTAATATTATGCGTGCTCAAAGAATTAATTGAAAAGAAAATAATAATAAATAAAAACAATGGCACTCCGCAGGAGTTCCGACAGAAGTGAAAACTTGAACAATTACGTGTGTATTTTTTGAATCGTCAAGAAAGTACATACTTATTAGTGATGTGCCGGATCGTTAAAAATGTATATCTGCGGATACGGATACGGATACGGATCTTAACTTTCTTAATTAATCGGTGTCGGTGGGCGTGACCTTGAAACGATAGTTGACGCGCGCCACTTGACGCTTATAATATAAAAAAATGTGCCAAATGTTTAATTTTAAGAAATAAAAAATAATCTGAATGGAATTTAATAGTTTTTCATTGCTACCTAATCACCTATATATAGAACTTTATAGTGTTTTAATTTCATCTATGAATTAAAAATTAATAAGGTAAAAGATCCGTAAAAAGATCCGCCAAAAAGTAACGGATCTTTCTTCACCCTCAGATATCCGCGGATACGAATACGGATATCCGGCACATCACTAATACTTATATATAGAGGTGTTGGTTACACGGTTACAGGTCGTGAGTTCAATGTTTTTTTTCCATTTCAAAATTTGTTCTTTTTTTAAACTGTCAGCGCCTTCTCTGTTCGCATTGATGTATTATTTCAATTCAATTAGTTTTCGTAAGGATATATTATTACGTAACATATTCTAATTTGAATAGTATTGTGTAGATGGCGCCATATCTGAAAATATACAGAGGTGTCGGTTACACGGTTCCACGGTAACATTTTATTTTATATTTTATTTTATTTAGGAAAACAAACAATTACACAATATATAGTAAATATAAAGAAGGACATTCATATAAATAGAAGTAATCGTGCAATCAACAACATTTTCCACGAATTGGTACATAGATTTACAGAGAAAACAAGAAGAAAAATAATAATAATAATAATAATACACATTCATACACAACAAGAAAAAACACCAGAATACAAATACGAAGAAAAGAACAACACCATAAACTAAAACAATTTAACAATACTATTTTTATATTTTTGCGAGCCAGTTGAAAATGGGTCTAAACTTGTATATAAACAATTGTACTTGTGCATGATACGATTTAAGGGTGCACGTTCACCAGCGTTGGTTTTACAATGCTTCGGCATAAATAGTTTATGCGTATAGGCATCTCTTATACGCTGTGAACCGCTTGGCAAACGATAAACAATACTATTCACCAGATAGTTACAGTCATAGCGGTTATGACAGATGTTATACAAGAACATAGCATCCAGGAGCAATCGTCGCTGCTCTAAACTTGGTATGGAGTATTTCTTTAAAGCATCAACATACGGCAACCTTGAGTGGAAGTACTTGTAGTTAAGTGTTTTAAGGAATTTACGCTGCACTAATTCAATCTGTTGGCAATATCTATCATAGAAGGGATTCCAAACTACCGAGGCGTATTCAAGTTGGGAACGAACCAGAGTCTTATACAGATATAAGTAAGTTTCTGAACATTTAAAACTTGAACAAGTTCTTATAACAAGACCATAGAACTGAAAAGCCTTATTACATATATGCTGAATATGTTGATTCAAAATTAGTTTACAGTCAAGAAAAACCCCCAGATCCCTTATAACCGGTACCTTTTCCAATGTAGTATGACACAAATTATAGTGATAATTAATTATGTTTGTTTTCCTAGTAAAAGTTATTGCTTTACATTTGGATAAGCTTAAATGCAGTCTATTTTCAGTACAGTATCTACTCAATCGATCAAGATCCCTTTGTAACTTGGTGCAATCATCCAAAGCTGTTATCTGTTTATATACCTTCAAATCATCGGCGTATAGTAAAAAACGGCAGTGCTTAAAACAATTAGCAATATCATTGATATATATAATAAACAATAGGGGCCCTAAAATGGAGCCTTGCGCCACTCCGGAACTCACTGTTATAGATTCAGATGCGTAACCATGCACCACAACTTTTTGCATCCTGTTTAAAATATACGCCGAGAACCACCTTAGCAAATTTCCCTTAATCCCATTGAATTCAATTTTCTTAAGTAATAAGTTATGGTCCACCTTATCGAAGGCTTTACAAAAGTCTGTGTATACCACGTCAACTTGTGTTCTATCATCTAAATTTTCAAATAAAAGATTGGTATAGACTACTAAATTAGTTATTGTTGAACGCTTTTTAACAAAACCATGCTGCTCTGGTATAATGAGGCGATGCAGTGTTGGATAAACTTTATTATGAACTAGTCTTTCCAGAACCTTCGACAGAGTAGATAGTAAAGAGATAGGTCTATAGTTTTCAATATTATTCCTGCTACCACATTTGTGAACGGGTGTTATATTAGCAGTCTTCCATATTTGTGGAAGAACACCTTCACTGAGGCACTTATTAAAAAGAATTGCAATTGGTGCAGAAAGAACAGTACAAGTACTCTTGAGGAAGAACGGTGGAATACCATCAGGTCCTGCCCCTTTCCTCACGTCCAAAGATCTTAGTGCTAAATATACACTGTTAGTATCCAAGTCTATGTCCGATAAAACTTCGCTGCTAGGACTTACTAATTCACAAGTTTCCCCATCGTTACAAGAAATACTGGCGGGTTCATAAACAGATGAAAAGTAGTCGGAAAACATATTACATATCCCTTCGACATTATCTGACTTGCGTTGACCGAAAAACATAGAATTGGGTATACCAGTCTTGTCTTTGCGACTATTCAAATATGACCAGAATACTTTAACGTCTTTTTTCAGGGAGGTCTCTATGCCTTCAATATATTGATTAAAGTAAATTTTACTAAGTTTCTTAAATCTATGTCGGTAAAGAGAAAACTCTTCATAACTGCTTATGTTGCCAAACTTTTTCCATCTATCCCATGCACGTTTCTTATTTTTGTATATGTGTATTAATGGACGGGGGAACCAGATAGGATAGTTTGAACTTTTAGCAGGCCGAGCAGGAATGTATTTCTTAATGATTTCGTAAACATTTTCGTAAAATACATTAACGCCCTGAGTAACAGGAAGAGGACTCAAGAGTGCATGCCAGTCAATACGACCCAGCTCCTCACTAATGATCTTATAGTTGCCTTCAATAAACCTATATCTTGGAATATTGTTACGTAGCATAGTCTTATAAGAAGCATCAAGATTCACCAGTGCAAAGATGGGCGGATGGTTATTATCTGGTTGCACCAAGCCGAGTGACGGGTGATTGATACTACAGTTGTCCGCATTGGATATAAACAAGTCAAGTATGTGTTTATGACAATTAGCAATATGATTATATTGGACACCATTAATTGCAGATAACATGTTAATCAGGTAATTGTCTTCGGAGGCACTACCACTGGTGAGAACCGGTTCCGTACCAATAGTAGTACAATTCCAATTGAGGTTCGGCAAGTTAAAGTCCCCTACCAAACAGAACTTATCTACATTACTACTTAAGAGTGAGTGCATTATAGCGTCGAAAAAATTCTCATAGACTGATGACTGTTGATTAGGTGGTATGTAGACAGCCAAAATCATGTGGTATTTGTTCGTTATGTTAGACGGGCACTGTATCATGACATAGTCTATACTACTAGGCAGGGGTGAAACATGTGATGACGTCGTAAGTGTTCTGCGAGTGGGTTGCAATTCACGGCGGACCGCTATTAGCGTGCCACCTCCATCATTACCAACATCATACCCATCATACCCAACATTACGGTTATAGGTGGCGAGTTCAATGGTTTTTCCCATCTCAAAAATCCCCAACGCGCCTAAAGAAGTTTTCACTTCAAAACAAATTCACAGTACTTGGTCAACACTATTAATAGTAATAGTGATATTTTTTACTTGTCTTTGGCTAGATATCAACTCATGCTGAAGCTACAGGTCGTCAACACCGCTGTTACTGTTTGAAATTACATATTGCGGTATAGTGTTAGCAAGTCATTTCAGACCTATTTGATAAAATACTGACGGACAGACTGATATGCAGACAGACAGACAGACGCTGAAAGCGATTTCAATTAATACTATATAAGGAAGTATGTATATATTTATAATTTTTTTTTAAATTAAAACTATAAACTTAATATTTTGTAGATCCAAAGATAAACAGATAACACATAATCCAAAGAAGGATACACGTGTTACGCATCACTGATACTTTATACTGAAAATAAAACCGCATATCATTCTTAACAACTCCACAATATAATACATGCAATATAAATTTCAAATGACAATACATTTTACAAAGTGATTGATGAGACGAAATTATAATCGGTACATCGAGTCTCTTGCACGGATGAGTTTCATGGAGACACAATTTATTAAAATTAAAATTGAGATAAGACAAATAATGGTATCTCCTTTCTGAGCTGAGTTGGCTGAGCGTTAGGGAAGTAGAGCTTGTTGAGGCTAAACACCTTTATTTAAAGGTCGTCAGATAGACTGATGGTCCACTTGATGGTAGCTTTGGCTACCGTCGCCTTTAACACATTAGCAACGCCACAGGAGTTGCAATTGCGTTGCCGACAGTAGTAGGATTAAGGATAAGGCTTTAGGAAGGAATAGGGAAACGGGCTTCTAACAATACACAACACAGATACCAAAAAAATTTGTTTGTCTACCTAGGATCAGAAAATATGGAAGCATTGTGAAAAGTTAGTACTAGGTAGATACAGGAGAAATAATCAGGAGAAACTTCTCCTGTTTCTCCTGTTTAATTATATATTCTTTAATCAAACAGGAAAAAAAAGTCCGCGAAGCAGTCGGACCACGCGGTCTCCGTAGACGACAGTCACTCATATTTGGATTCTTTCTTTTACTTTGTGACTGTCACGAACTATATGTAATTTTACAATAAATTCGTAAGTATAGGGTTCGGAATTCCGAATAAATTTCTTCTAACCTACATAATTTTGTACACATTGAAACGTCTAACATCAACACTTCCAAAACGGAAACACCCCAGGAAGCGATGGTTAAATTTATGGAGAAACTACAAATAGTAGGCATACTCACCGACGTTTCTGGTAAACAAACGGCAAAATGGGATGAGATACCGAAATACATGAGAGTTCACTGTTCGGCCAAATGGATTACAAACAAGGCATATTGCTGAAAATCTTGTGAAATTGATCCTTCGCATATTTACTTCCTCGCATACTTATGAATATTTGTAAATACTAGAAAATGTGTGTATAACGTGCTGTTTTCTATCAGCCCCAGTTTTATTGTCTACCATAAAGAGTCCGTGTTTACATATAATATATAAAAATAAGACAAATTCGTCCATTTGATAAATTTTGCCGAGTAGTCCATTAACTCGTTGTAACTAATACAAAATCACTACATACTTTTTTGTTAAAGTATGATTAATACTTTTTTTAAATAATCTTTAACATTAATTCAAGTTAGAGAAATTATTTGTATGAGTTATTTTATAATATGATCCGATTCCATTCTAAATACAAGTTGTCACAAAAGAAGTTAGTTTTGTACCTTCATCAAAATGAAGCAGGGGTCTTACTTACCTAGTAACGACCTGCTCCCAGCTTTGCATGGATGCAATTTTTTTCTGTAAATTACATACACAAACCTTCCTTGTTTATCGATCTTTAAAGAAAACCGTATCAACATCCACAGTCAAGCACCTACGCATACAAAATACATAAACCCTTGCAATAGATCTTTGGCTCAAGTTTTGTGGATCGATTTGTAATTAGTATAATATTGTTAAAATTTATTTAGGTTCGTATGTAGGTCGCGTCCAGTTTCAGAAGTATATTTATGAGGTAGATACAGCCGCGGTAAGTGTTTGTTAATGTATCTCGTTTCGGTTGCACGAATGAATGGAACCCGGAAAGTTTGGCAAACTGTACACTTGTTAACACTGTTATCTACTGAGCCAAGTGGGTCGCCTATTTTCATATGAATTTTAAGAATATGTAAATTTTACATATATTTTCTCATCTTAACAAAACAATATGTGCATGAAATTTGACCAATTTATATAAAAAGTAATAATATAGTTTTATCTAATATATATTATAAAAATAAAGTTAGTTTTTTTCTAAATGGCAAATCTTCCAAATCAATCACAATAACACATTTTGCACATAGGGTACCTTTCGTCCAGTTCCCGAGGGATCATCTAAAAACGCCTGACAAAAATATATTAGCAATAAAGTTTGAATAAATATTTATACGTCTAAGAAAAAGGAACTGGCTGGCAAAAGGTGGTGTTTTATATTTGTACTGGCATGAAATAAGCCACAGGTACAGATAACGGAGCTACTCAAACTCGCAATCCTAAGTTTAGGCACAGAATAAGTAATACTACTACAAGTGGTTTAGTTCGGTTATCAGCATATGTGAAGTTACATTTTTCGAATAAAAAAAAATTTAAATGAAAATTTAAAAAAAAAAAAATCCGCCCGTCTGTCTGTTTTTCTTCTGGTTTTTTTTTTTCACGTATAAAATACAATATTAATCGCAAACTCCTATTTGTTAAGAAGACACCTGATATATTTTGATACGAGACATTTCCCTTGTAAGCATATTGGAAACAGAATAAAATAAATCTTTTTTAGAATCGGCATCTATATAACACGAGATCTTTTAAATTAAATACACAAATAGATATAATCATCATCATCAATCCACAAGTGTCAATAATTGTTTGACATAGACCTTTTTAGTTGAAAGTCACGTATTCCGTGCTTCGCATCAAAGCACTGCCAACCGCTCTCTTGAGGTTAGAATCTGTCCATTGGACAATTCATTTGTTCATGAGCAGATGATTCAATTAATGGGGTCATAGGGCGTTTGTGCCGTGGTCTTTACTCCCAAGACACGTCTTCTCTAACACCATTGTATGACAGAAAACGCCAGCCGATCACTTCAACTGACTGTATATACAAATAAATAAATTTTACCTCCTCATAACATCCTATTAGTGTAAATTGGAATACTACTTAGTTGACCAATATTTGTTTGTTGCCAGGATGCCGGCGCTCCGGCTGCTCGGACGGAAATGGCTGGCTGCCTCCGACGATCTTGTGTTCCCGAGCATATTCGAACTTCTGTTTCGATTTGTGTGGTAAGTTTTCCTCTTAGTAGTCATTTAATTTTATGCTCTAAATAAACTATATTGCTTAACAATGAGTCTTGTCTTGCCAAGTTTATCTTCTTCCTTGTCAAGTTCCAAATCTTTTCAAAAGTATCCTGCATTTCTTTTGGGGTTTAATTAACTATGTAATTATTGTTTGGCAAAATAATGAAACTGTTCTTCTCTAAAGTGACTAGAAGAATCTTTAAAAATTAAAATTATCTATTTCTTGAGACACAGACTTTCTTTAGATATTAATTTCTAAGCACCGACGCCCGACGGAAAACGGAGTGTTATAAGTTTCTTTGCTTGCTTGAAAGCTGACGTGATCAGAATTGTTCGTAGCTTTAATTTGTGAAGACCTATTCAGGCGATTGAAGCCCATTTCTTAGCGAAGGGATTTCACTAATTTTCACATGTTCGATTGATGTAAATTTTGTATACTGTTACATCGGTGGTATTTCCATGACACTGTAACCAAGCAGTCTGCGGGACACCTAAATCCTCAGCAACTTACAGCAATTCGGGGGTTAGTTTACAATTTTCATTATACTATCTTGTAGTTATGGTAGAGTTTAACCTACCAGTTTAAGATAGACTTCTAACGAATTAATTGTGTATTGTGGTTATCCAAAATTGCCTTAAAAGATTAATTGCGTAGCCCTTATAAAGTAATGTAAAGATTTACTTGGTACGACCACATTAACCTTGAATTTACACAATATGTTACAGTTATAAATAGGTTTACTACTATGCATCGTTTACTCCGCTATATTACTCGTCGTGTATAATATTATTACACATATTGACATTTTGAGGTCAAGAAAAACATTCGTGGTCTAGATTACACATTTAATCGCCCTTATGTGGATATTAATTATGCCAATGTTGTTATAAAAATGTCTTAGATGTCATGTATAGATTAATGATTCAACAGTCTCTGATACTGCAGTACAAAAACAAAGAATGAACTATATACCAATTTTTATTTTGTAAATATAAATTTTCAGCACGGGTTTCCTTGATACCTATAGCACAAGAGTTTGCATTAATTTACTTTATACTGTGAAATATAAAGTTTATAACGCCACTTACCCAGACACAAGTTCAGACAACTGACTACTTAGTCTAAACGCTTATTTATAATGACATTTAGGTATAATGCGATTTAGGCACACTGCGTTTTAGGCTTATAAAGGACAAAGGCATTATTTAATTAGTCTTAATACTTTTGTTTCAAATAAATAGATAAGTAATGTACACAGCACGGCACTTATTCGACGGAGCATACGTCTTCGCTTATGACTTGCAAGTACCTACGCTTTTAATTTTTTTCTTCCGTTTATATTATTAACTTATTTCAAGGCCCGTGCAATTGTATTCGTGGTTGTTCATATATATTTTAGTTCCGGTAGTAGCATTAAATAATGTTGCAACTAGATTATTCATTAAACTACTCGTCAACATTGAAATCTGAACACACTATTTCAATAATGCCGTATCGTGATCTTCGTTTACAGGAAAATTACTTTATTATTGTTGTATTAACTTTACAAAATAATTAATTTGAAACAATGCCTATAATATTATTATAAATAAAGCAATAAAAAACCAATGTCGCCAATTATAATATTTCTGTTTTAACTTCTGACCACGAAGAAGCGATAATTGCAATTTTAAATGTTTGAATAAAAAACTTAAGGCATTGTCGTGAAATATAAATTTTTTATTGGTTAAGGTCGAAATAATTTGACCTTGTTATCGACAATTCATTTTCAACATGTTAATGTTTGAACAAAGTACACGAAGGCAGTTACCAATGTTTGAATTTATCGCTCTACTTTTCTTTTTGAAGTATATCCATTGTTTTTTATTGAGCCTTGCTTATATTAATAACTTGTAGAGACTTGTTGTAAATATTCATATGCGTTATACATACTTTTTCGTTAACTTTTTAATATATTTTATGTTTTCACATATATTTGTTTATCACTAATTTGTCATGTTCTTATAAAAACTTTTCTTCTAAAATATAATTCTTAATCCGTCGAAATCCGTATCTTTATTTTATACAATCACGTACAACACAAAACAACCACAAATTTGGTAACTCCGACGTGATAATCTGACGTGATTTTATTATAATTTGGCATACTACATACGAATAAATATAACGATGGAACAAAATAGCGGTCCGAAAATTTTAAATAGTGTGTGTTAAAGTACCACCGTTTTGGCCAGAAGATCCGGCATTGTGGTTTGCCCAATTAGAAGGCCAATATGATAATAAAAAGCGGGCATTACTTGTGTTAAATTAAACCAGACTGTGTACTGAAATACAATGTAATAGTTATTTATCAATAAACACAACTAGCATTTACAACTTTGCAAGCTATTCCCAATAAGTTATAATATTATATCAAACAACAATACAAAAGCGCTTCCATTTTCCTTTCTTCGTTTCTTCGTAACCTGGCAACCACCCCTTCTCCAGCCGCCCTTCCTTCCTCGTGCGACCGGTGTTGCCAATACTTGATATGTTTATTATAAGCACACGTAATTTTATGAAGTAACTAGCAATACTAGTCGATGCTTCCGTTATAAAATAGACGTATGTTCCAAAATTCAGCTTTCTAGACTCGAAGTTTTGTCTGTGCGTTGTCTGTTAGGACTATAACGTTTTAATGATTATATAAGACTAGCTGTACCCGCGACTTCATAGGCGGTGAAAAATGTAAAATATAACACCTGAAGTCACCTGAAGTGACAACAGTGTTGAGATCCCTAGGGAACCTAACATTTTTCCAGGTAATAAACTGTCTATGCCAAATTTCATCCGAATCCGTTGAGCTGTTTTTGCGTAATTGAATATCAAACATCAAACAAACATAGGTACAAGCTTTAGCATTTATAATTTTAATAGGATGAGTAGTTCATAAAATAAACGGGAATTAAACGGAATCTGAGTTTTACTTGTTGGACTGTTAGGTTTTAATGGGTAAAATCCTTTTCTTGTCTATGCTATAATTTGTTACAGTGTTGAGTTTGTAATGTTAGGTATTGTTATCTCTGGTACAAATCACATAATGTCGGTGGCTGTATTAATTGTAATTTAATATAAGTGCAACGAAAATGAATCTTTTATTCTACAACAACCAAAATACCTGCCTTTGTATTTAATTAAGAGAAAACGTTTTAAATTAAAGTAATTAAGATTTCCCTCTTTATGTATACAAATTACGAATGTAATTCCACAATTCCAGTGCTAAAATAATTTTACGACAACAATCAACCAAGTCGGCCTTTTGATTGTTTTTCCTTTAGATTTTAGATGTGATCGTATCGTAACAAGGTCGAAATAATTAAATGTTTTTGAACTGTGCTCGAAATTACTTAAATGTTATTACATCGTTATTATTATCAACTTTTTTGAAGAAATTGTAGAATTAATACGATTTTTTTTTCTCATTTTTGTTGAACTGTTTACAGCAGCTTATTATCATTATCCTATATAATAAGTATTATAAATTCGAAAGTTTGCATATTTGTGTATCTCTATAGCGAAACATACAAATGTTTGTATATTTGTATGTTTTTTCCTTAATAAAGCAAAAACGACGGAAGGGATTTGGATGAATTAATTTGGCACACACTATATAAAAAGTTCTTAGTTCACCTGAAAAAATCTTTAGGTTCCCGAGGGATCGTCTAAAAATAGAAAAAAATCGGCCCCACCGTCGTCACAGCGAGTTAATGGACTACTCGCCCAAATGGGCGAGTTACGATAAATATGTCAGGCCTACAATAGGCATTATTTAATTTTAATTTAATTTTACAACGCGCACGAAGTCGCGGGCACCAGCTAAGTAGTTATGACTATAAATGACTATATATAAGAGCAGCGTGAATTGTAATCGATTAATTTTCAACGAACCTTGCCACTGTTATGTTAAAAGAAAACGTACACGACCCGTGAAGGACAAGCATCATCCAATGTATTTCACTAAAAGGGTTAAGAGGGTAAACTCGTCCTCGCAGCTGGAATGAATTCTAAATCGTGTCGGACAATACCAACGCCATTATAACATGAGTGTCGAGTCCGGAAGCGAATGAGCTGCTGGTAGAGTGAGCGCTAATCAATAGAACGGAAAACTTGGTTATATTTATTACTAGCGGTCCGCTCCCGGCTTCGCAGCTTTTCTGCAAATTATATACAACAAACTATAATTAAAATTATAAATTATATATCCCGACTTTCTATTGAGCTCAAACACGCTATATCTGCTGTAAATTGCTAAGGAGTTGGGTGTCCCGCAGACTACTTGATGCTGTTGCTGTAGCATCAGACCATGTCATAGAAATACCACCGAAGTAACAGTATACCAAATTTCAAATCAAACGAACATGTGGAAGTTAGTGACATCCTTCCGTTAACTAGGAAAGGAAATGGTCTTCAAATGCCTGAACAGATTTTCATAAATTATAGCTAAGAACAATCCCGATCTGGATTTTAACTAGATTTTAAATCGGTCCATCCGTTTGGGAACTACGATATCACAGACAGACAAATAAATACAACACACACGTCAAAATTATAACACCCCGTTTTTGCGTGGCGGCTTTAAAAACTTCCTCGTTTATGTTATCAACCGCATCAAAATTCATTTATACTTTCCCCAAAATTAAGAACAAATTGCGTGGTCAACGATTTTCGACACATGAAGCTGTAGACGCCTACAAAACGGCCATTTTGAATACTCTAACTTCAGAATGGAATGAATGCTATCGAATGGAAAAATATGTCTAGTTTCAAGGAGAATACTACGAAAAACAATAAATATCTTTTCCACTAATAATGTTGTATCACTTCCTTGATTCCCGAAATTTTCAGTGCCGCCCTCGTATGTGTGTAGTGTATGGAAACAATATTATTATCGTGACGCTTAAATTCTAGAAACACTTAATTCTATAGACACTCCATGGAAGTATAGACTTACGGTAATATTATTGCTGCAATACCTACAATGAGGCTCGACGATGTGTTGCGGATCTCAATTTATCGTCGAATCAAATTGGAGATTGTATGTCGATAAGAGATCGGAATCCCCGTAACCCAATAATTGTTAAAAGATTCCTATAGTATTCCTTATAGTACAGTACATATATTTTTAAAAACATTTATTAAAACTATACAGCTACTATTTTTTTATGATTAATGCGGCAGGCAAAAATAGGTTGGATGCAAAATTGGGGCAAAATAAGGCTCAGTCAATTCAGTCATATTCATGCAGCAAAAGTTTTACAATTTTCTGTAGTTTTTTTCCATTCCTTTTCTTTTTTTTACTACGATCTCTCAGACTGATTATTCCGTTATTACAAAGTTTTTACGAGTAAACAACCGTAGAAAAACTCACGTAATCGACATATACACAAACTTATTTACAGATTTTTTATTTATAGAGGTAGTAGTTTTATTAGTAAATTTAAAAGCACTCTTTCGTAATACTCGTACGAATTTCATAACATATTTGTTTACTTAATTTTGTTCGGCTTAAACATATTCGGCTGTGTGCATTATGAGCACAAGGTAAAAGGGTCTCTGTTCCGTGAAAGGGTGTTCACCATGAAGGCTGTGAGGAAGTGAACTACATTTTTCACATAAGGATATATTTTAAAGTTGCTCTTGAGAATTTACGTCATTTTAAGTGGACTCTTAATGAGGGCATTAAACTTTAGCGTTACGAAAATGATTCCTATTTAAATAACATTGTTCTCGGCTTTAAATATTTCATATTGTAAGTGTACGCTTTGTTTAGCTCTACCCATTGATCAACAATTGAACTTACTCTAGTAATCTTATACTCGTAACATTGCATTTGTTTTATAATTCAAACAATGTTTTTATTTCTGAACTTCCGATTCGAAAAGCTTTTATTGTTGGTCGGTGCTTTTATTAATAAATGTAGCTCCGTTTCAAATTATATTAATTATGGAAGTATATATAAAATCGTAAAATTAAAATATATCTTCAAGCACCAGTTTTACGCGGTGTAGATTTCCTACATAAATGCGTAACAATGATTTTTGTATTTTTGCAGGTTAGTGCTAATAGCATTGGTAGTGGAAGTAATATTCCCCGTGACGTGGCAATGTCAGTCGGAAGGTTGGCACGGGGGTGCATTTGTGCGACTCTACTTGTGCGGAACCCTCGCACTGCAAGCCGCATTAATGCTAATTTTAGCAGCATTAGCAATTCAATCCGCCAAGGGCACTATCACAGAGGTCGACGCAAGGAAATTCGTATCTCCACTGCTTCTGATTAAGTGAGTGAAATATTTAAATACCTTCCCACTAAACAACGTAACCTTATAGAAATCCATGCTGTACATTCTCTATTTTTATATATTTTTGAAGATAAATAAGTGGACGTAGATAAATAAGTGACAGCAAAGTAATATCAATGATATTCAATTAGTCCCTTTCGGCTGTAAAATAGGAAAGAGAAACCCTTCTAGAGCGAGTACGAATTTTACATTCTTCATTTAGGTCGAAGAAGAATATAGGTTGTGTAAAGGACAAACATTAGGCATTTAGAATGAAAATTGGTATGGTAACCGCATGCTATAATGCATGGGTTTAACATGCTAATGAAAATTAACAAGGTTACCCCCCAAACTCCATAATTTTTGAATATAGCAATGTTGAGAATAATTTGTTTCGGAAAGTTACTGGTCCTTTTTTAAACAACTTGTTTGATTCATTGCAAAAATATCGATAAAAACTTTCATCACAAACCGAATTTGCAGCTGGCACAGCTAGTGCTATTTAAGGGAGAGTTGCAAATTTGTAATTTCAATATTTAGCGCGAATGAACTATATTATCCTGACAAAAAGAATAGTATCCTGAGTTTCTTTCGGGGTTTCTTCTCAGGATCGTCATCTTTGCTTTTTATCCGAAACCCTGGTAAATGTAAATTTAAATTTATAATGACGATCATAAGAGTTTCTTGGAGAAACCTAATTGATAAATAAATATTTTGATTTGATTTTATATTTTACGAAGAGCATAGAAATGTTTTCCGGCCGTGACGACTAGAAACACAATACCTTTGGCACGAACTTTAATTTTTACTTCACTTTTATTTCGTTTGTGATTTCTTTTCGCATCGGATCATTTTCAAATTATTGGAACATTTGAAACTTTTAATGGCGACTGCCAAACCTTTTTGTCCTACTTAAGAATTTTATGTACCTAACTTAAATGCTGTTATTGTTTTGTTTGAAAGTTCTTCAGAATACAAGTAAATATTTTTATAATACCTATTTGTCTTCATGTTAAAGTTGTCAGACAGGCTGACGGTCCTCTTGATGACAGTTGGCTACCATCGACCACAATTTCAAGAGTGCTGCCGACCATATTAGTAGGATTAAGTATAAGGAACTAGAAATTGGCTTATCGAAACACAACAGACCACATGCTGTTATTTCACGATGGTCTTCTATGAGGGGGTGGTTACTGCCGCCAGACGTACTGCCTAAATGACTGCGAACTATTTAAATATTTGTAAAATTCTAAATTCATAATTGGAATTAAGATAAGTCGAATGGCAATTTATGTAAAACCCAGACTTCAAGCGTGGAATACCTACAACTTTATTTTAATTGTCTAACATTTTAAACTTCGGTATAAATATAGCTTGAGTCTACTAAACGTGTTAGTCATAAAACTAATTAAAACTTCAGCTCTTATCATAATATGAACGCGGCATTCCAATCTTTTCACATTAGTTTATCACCTTGTTGACCTTACCTAAAATATACGTTACAAGTTCGTATCAAAATAAAGATATATCATTTTCATGTCTAGAGATCAAATCAGCTAAAAAGAGACGTGTCTGGTGTTATCAAGGTTAGAGATGTGCCGGATTCATTTTAAAAATATTCATATTCGGAAGCGGAAATAAATTATTGTGTAGGACCTGGCGAATACCGATAAGGACTCCGACAATCTTTTAAATTACAATTTCTAATATATGCTTAAAGTAATTTTTAATTTTTTTATTTATCTTTTATATAAACTTTATGCAAGTTATACATATACTTTGGAATGTTGTTTCTATGGGTAAGAAAGTTCCGTAGTTATTCTTTTGAAATAAATCTTAAATTAACAAAATATATGAAATAATACACAAAGTCAAGAATTCCAGAAAAATATTGTAATAGTATTTAAAACTAATAGTAAAATATATTATTAATTGAAATATTTCTATATGAGAAGTAAAATAATAGGAAATTATCGATATAATAGTTTAGCCTGGCGCTAATAACCACCTCTTGACCACCCTGAAATAACAGCAGTACCTAATTGAATATAATATACTTAAAATCTAATGCAATGAAAATGCATTGTTATAACATGTACATATGTAGAGGATACTCGTACATACCTTTTTTACTACTTGGTTATTCGCGGATGCGGATGTCCGGCTCATCATTACTCTATAGTTACAACAAGATAATAGTTAAAACTACGTAGGAATATCTCTGCGCTGTTTATAACTGTTAAAAGGATAAAAAGATTTTTATGTCGTAAAGAGAAGCTCGAATTATTTGCTTATGAATAAAGACCTCAGTACTAGTACAACTTGTTTGGAAAATATAACCCTCTCCTCCTCGACTAACCATTGAATGGCTCTTTGACCTTGAGTGAGCCCTCCTTGACCGGAGGTCCTGCCCACTTAGGTCTAGCCAACGCCACCACTGCTAGGCCAACTCAAATGCGCGGGTGCTACAGGCCCGTACATTTTATGGTAATTTTAGCCATTTTGTAGAAGAACGAAGAAACATACAGCAAAAAACCTGAAATGAAAATCTTCAATTTTTTTTTGCATTTTCCAAATTTCTGTAAAGCTGAAAATAATACTGAAGACACGAGAAGGTACCTACTCATAAGTAAAGCTATTTATTTACCGCTCGCTTAATACCTTGTGTCGTCATAAGGAGGACGTCCTAGACTTATGAAGAAATAACATGGACTTACAGTCCATGTTATTTAGTGTTTTAAAAAATTAATAAATTTTGCTATAATTAGTGAGAAAATGTTAACTATTAACAAACATTTTAAAACACTACAGTGATGCAATATTATAAGTTATAAACATATTTTAAGTTAGTACATGGTTTTTAACATTCCTAATAGTCATTGTTAGTTTGTAATCGTAGTTTTTGTGACAATGTGCTATTAATGTTTAACCTTAATAAAAAAAAAAAAACGAAATATTAGTTCATAATTATAAAAGGTACAAAATTAATCTCTAACTAACTTCTCATGTATGTGTGACAATTAATTATTTTTAATCAAAGCATGTACCTTCGGTATTTATACACTGCTATTTTCATGTTATGGATAACGAATATATCGATAATAGGTACCACCTTATAAAATATTAAATTTCAAGTATCAATATGGAAGGTGCTTATTGACTGCTGCTGTGTGGTCGAGCGTACTATTTCAGTAGTATTGGTTTACAAACTGTTACAATGATTGACCAAACGAGGCTCATCTTTTTTCATCATATCTTCTGATTGTTAAGCAACTCTTTATGAATTTACTAGCTGGTGCCTGCGACTTCGTCCGCGTTAATAAATAAAGAAATATGTAAGCAATATTACGCTTAACCTCTTGTTGCTATAACTTTGGCCAGGCGTGAAGTTTTTATTTTATTTTAGATAATCCCTCGGGAACAGTCCTTTTTTTCTGGATGAAAGACTTTATTCTTTATGTCCTTTCCTGTACCCCTGATAAAGTGTATGCAAAATTTCATGATGATTGATTGAGTAGTTAAGGCGTGAAAAGGCAACAGACGGAGATAGTTACTTTCACATTTATAATATTTGTATGGATTAGTATGGATGATGTTAAAGCATAACTTTTTATCTTTCATATTGTGATCTTATTAAATTATCATATCTTTCATATTATTGAGGTTTTACTTTTTTAGTAGGTGTATGATATAATTATAAATGCAATGTTAATTTCAATGTCTGCACTGAATCATACTTTAACAATTTATTCTCTGTTCCATTTTGCGTTGTGTACACATGCAAATTTATGCGAACAATCAAAGAACCGCACGCGCATGATATCACTGTTCCGGTTACATATATAAGATCTGTAATAAAATTATATTTATGCAAATATAAATGACCTAAAAAAGAGTTCAACTTAATAAACATTTTGTGTCGGTTCTGTACAATTAGTTGACAGTCGTAAAATTTAAAAATATTTTTATAATATGTCAAATGACTTTAAATGTTTGGTCACATTTGATATGCCTTCAACGCATTCAGTTCTGCTAGCTATATACTACAAGTTGACTGCAAAATTCTTTATTATACAATCACACAGGAAGATTACCTGTCTTAACATATATGTAGAACACTTTTTATCCTGAAAAAAAAAAATGTTAGAATCTTGTGGGATTTTCAAAAAAGGAACTACAGCCAATAAATAAGAAATCGCCAGCTAATTAATATTATCATCGTAGAGCTATAGAAACAGATTACAAAACTGCCCCTGGATTTGCGAAGAAACAGGATATGTTTAAATTTCTTATAAATACAAATACATGAACAATATGCACATGACTAATTATTTATTTATTGTTTTGCTTAAATATCACTTAATTGTTGTCGTAAATGACGCGTTCGTCTTGTTTTTGGACATAATGTACGTCACTTATTTATGTTTGAATGTGCCTTTTGTTTTCAGTTCTAGAAACATACAAATACCACATAATGTTAATGTTTTCTAAAGAGGGAAATAAATATTCGTTGCACTTTTAATCATACACTATCTTTTAATCATAGACTTGAAGTGATGGGAAGAAATTATTTTTTCGAGATTTGTAGTTAGACTCATCGTGGTTCTAATTACAAAAGGTTATATTATCGCCCTTATGTCAGAATGTTTGTTTCAGAATGCTTTTGGTGCTGCCTGAGGTGGCGTTGAATGTGATGGGCACAATGTGGATGTTCTGTGAATTTATTCAATGTACAGTGTCAGACCAATTCTCTAGCATAGTCATACAAAGTAAGTATCATTATTGACAGTTAACAGAGTTCATTTCTTTATAACTTATTGGTAAAATTAATTTTTTATCTTAATTTATTCTAAAAGATCCTTTTACACATTGTCGTAAAGGCCTGGAATCACGTCTAAAGTGGTGTTATTTGTTGAAACTAATACCAGTGTTTATATCGATACATATTATAAAATACTAGGTTTTGCCCGCGACTTCGTCCGCGTCTATTTCTTTTATCAGATCGCTACCAAACTTCACAGGATCACCCGCTGAACTGTCTAAGATTGTTTGAAAATTTCACCAAAATCGGTTCAGCGGTTTTGGAGTCCATAGGGAACATACATACACACATTGCCTTTTTTTATAAATAGAAAATCGCTATCCGCCATTTCACGGCCGTCTTTTGTTAAAAGGTGATTACTGCAGCATGATGGGTGTAGTCTGTAACTACTATCTGTATCAGTAAAATTTCTCTATTCAACAGGTATAGTTTTATTCAACTGGGTACAACTAGGCCTAACCATATTTGGGCTCTTCATGGTGTTTGATCCGTTGGGTTCAGTCAGTTACGGAGATATGCAAGACACTCCAAACCAGGTTCGGCACCATCGGAAGGTAACGGGTCTGTGGTCGAGACGATTCAGGTGGGCGTTCTGCTGGCTTAAGAAAGACGAACATGGAAAAGAGGCGTTCCAACAAGTTGCTGGTAAGATTTCTTCTTATTCTGTCTCAAATTTATTAAGTATAGTTATTCTGGTTAAAAAATCTCGGCTACAGAAGATTTTTATCGCCCAATTATAAATAGTGCAGCCACATCTAGTAATATTTAGCAATAAAAAGAGAAAACAGGATCTGGAAAGCACGAGACTTTAAGAAAGTTCCTAAATTACGAAACATATTATTTCCACAACATAATTTACCAACCGTGTCTAATGTGCAAAACGGGGTGTCTAATGAAAAACGACACAAAACACATTTTAATCTCGAAATTTTGTAATTATTATCTTTGGCATTGACAAACGCCATACCTACCCATTTCGCTAGTATCAAATTTATTTAAGAATCGTTAACACCTGAGTTACCAAGATTCGAATCTGCATGATTATATTTGAATAATTTAATCAATTCTGCCAAATAAATCCTATTATATATTCTGAACATGTAAAATACTCATTTTTCCAATTTCATCCCATTTCTTTGCCTGTCCCTTTTCAATCCGTTATCCTTAATCCTACTTGATATAAAAAAAAAAATGTATCCCATCTAGTCTTCTACACGCAGTACGTCAGTGAAACCGTTTAAAAAATATATAGTTTTAACGAATTAGAATGGTTTCTAAATGACAACAATTTGGTTATTTTTAGAACACAAATTTATTTTAAGTTAGTAAGTTTGGTTAATTTAAAAAAAATACCGATTAACTAATTGCAATTGTCATCATATTAGCGAGTGACGGTGGCTTCTCTAATAGCATTTGCTTTTCAATCATAATTATTGTGGTATTTAGCAGAAAGCGTTATTTTTGTAGCCTAATTTGACTTCTTAGAATAAAATTAAAACTTTGATAAAAATACAGTGCATAATGGGCTACATTTAAAAAATTTGAATCGACGAGATTTATACAAAAAAAAAATTCTCAGAAAAAAATTATATTAAATTATTGGTGTTAACAAAGTTGCTTAACGGGGTAACATTACTTTTTCTTTTTTTTCTATTATAAACGTTGAAGAAGAAACGAAAAAGCAGAGTTGCCAATTGCAAATATCGGTATTGGTGTTTCCAACAGAAAGATTTATAACTCTGTTGGAAATTCTATTGAAAATAATTTGTTGCAGCACTGCTCAGCGCCTTGTTCAGGTCAACAGACCTAGTACCGTCAGATGTGGTCGCCGGCTGCGTACTCCTGAGGGTTCGTCAAAAGCGGGAGACTAGAGAAATGCGTCGCATTCAGATGCTTAACGACGAAGAGCCAATATACACGACAGACGTCAACAAAATATTTTCGGAAACACCGCCCTGGATGAACTTGGAAGACGCGTTTCATTATTTGCAGCTGTCAATAGCGGCGTACGGCTGGCCCTATGTTATGTACAGGCATTGTTTTACCGGATTTTGTAAATTGGCGCGACATCTGACCTGTTGTTGTTGCCGGTGAGTACCAATTAGGGTCATCAGTTTATTCCTCTCTATTATTACTTATGTGACTTAACTAAAGTTGTTTCCTACCTACAGCCTATAATCTGTTTAATATATATTGTTAGTCCACCAAACTAGATTAGGCCTTAATAAATGCTGGATCTATTTTATTATTAAATTATATTTTTGGATATATTTTAATATTAATTTCTACTCTATTTCTCTTTTAGGCCAAAGAATTCAATCGTCGTTGACGACAACTGCTGTTTGTGTAATTTCGCTGGCGTCAAGTACATGTCGAAGCTCTCAGCGGACGACATCGTTTTTGCCTCATTCAATAATCACGTATTTGAGGTAAGGTACACAAGTTTATAAAGATTAATGCATTACTACGAAACTAACGAACATATTTTTTTTAAAAAGAGCCTTTAAGATTTGTTTACTTTATGGGATCTATTCAGGATATCGTCTGCTTGTAATAAATAGAAATTATTACTTACTATTGGCTAGAAATGAGGACAATGACCTTCCTTTTGCACGGAACTCAGAAAGTTGAGGAATACAATTTAACACCAGAAGGGATGTAAATATTTGCAAGAGGCAAATCTTGTCTCCTACAAGAAAACAAAAGACAATAAGGAAATATTATTTACTGGGGATTTCATTCTGTGACAAGATTCGTAACGAATTTAACGAAATAGTAAGTACGTTTCACGGGGAAATGTTGGATCCATCGACTTGGGGTTAGAAAGTTGATGGTTGGATCCATTGCAATACATTATATTTCGATGGTTAGTCCAGCAATCGTTCTTTGAACGGTGGAATGTATTAAGACAGTAGGTACCAGACATTTATTAACATTTATTGACAGAATGGTGTTGACTATGTAAGTATTAACAATATATTATCCTATTTCCAGTTACCCTTCTGCGTAATAGCGGATCACGAACGAGAGAGTATAGTGGTCGCTGTACGAGGTTCCATATCGCTGCGAGATATTTTCACTGACTTCACAGCTGGCTCCGAGAAATTTGAAGCTGAAGGTAGTGCAAAAATATGTAATGATATAATAACTCGCCCATGTACTTTTTTTAGAATGTATGTTTTATATAGTTTGTGTGCAATGATAGCCTGGCCTTTTTTTGGTTTTAAGTATTTTCAAATTTTCATGTAACTTAGAAATGTTGAAACCTAGTTCTAACGGTAAAGGAAAAATTGTTAGGAAACCTGCGTGTTAATCTTCGAAGGCTAGCATTTTGGATGGCCTAATAGCTTATTAATATCTCTTCACACAGAGGATAGGTCGGTGATATAAAATTAATGTCTAAAGCTAAAACAATAGTCAACGGTACGAGTAACAATGAGATACTGTGTCTGAAGACAATTCTTAAGATCACGTTAGATCGTTTTTCATAGAAAATAGATCAAAAATATTTTTAAATCGATTTAGGTTTACCAGAAGACACAGCAGCTCACAAGGGAATGTCTATGGGGGCCGCTAAAATGTTGAAGCGTCTCATGCCAATACTTGAACGCAACTTTCAGCAATTCCCGCATTACGACTTAATTCTCACAGGTAAATATTTTAGGTGAAAATATCTAATAGTTTAATCAAAGTAATTGTGATCCCTATCTTTATTTGAAACCAAATAATAATTATTTTTAATACCGAATTTCTAAGTAAACGATGTCAATGAATTTAAAAATTAATGTTAAAAAACTGGAACAAGCGTGTAAGAGATAATAAGATGTATAAACTTTCCAGGGCATAGTCTTGGTGCAGGTGTGGCGGTATTAGTCGCGCTAAAATTGAGGCCTCGATATCCACATCTCAAAGTATTCGCATTTTCAACACCAGGTGCGTTCATTTGGTAAATTCCCTATATTTTGTAATGTGGGACTTCTAATTACTATTATAATAATGGCTTTGGTTTATTTTGCCAGCCGGGTTAATAAGTCGGGAGGCGGCGAGGTACACGGAGACCTTCGTGCTGACTCTGGGCGTCGGCGACGACCTGGTGATGCGGCTGAGTGTACATAGCATTGAGAACCTTCGCACCAAGATCATACAAACCATACACGCCACCAAGTTGCCAAAGGTACGACCGAAGCTGAAGATATCGACTAACGTATATAACAAACGACCCATTTATGGGCACAAATCTAACCTCTCTTAAGAGTGTTTGCAAGTGAGCTTGCAAAATTTTAACGGGTGTGAGTGGCTTTTACTAAGTTCTTATTGAGTTTAATGTACAATTACAATTACTAATTACAATAAATACACAGAAGTTTCCAACTTTTCACGTACACAACACTTAAAATATTGTAAGTATTTTTAAGAAGATAATAACCAAACCTGTACTATAGGCCAAGCTACGCCTGAGTGATGTTAGAATTCTGTACTCTGAAAAAAATAATGTTTACAAAATGTGTTTTATTTTTTTTGGGTGTAAGAAGATTAATGGATGAGGGTGGTTCCCATTTTCAGTACCGCATAATGCTGAACGGGTTCGGGTACGCCTTATTCGGCGTACCGGTACGCGACCTCGAGTCGACTTGGCGTCGGCCCGAAGAGTTGGAGGCGCAGCACTCGGACGACTCGGCCGACGCGCTGCTCGTGCAGACCGTCTCCACCGTGAGTCAATCCGCTGTCAGTCCTTTACTTTCCTAACTCATCCCTCACTAGAGGCGCCTCGCTTGTCTTTCCATCTCTCATTTCTATCATGTTTATTTTAAATGTTTGTGCGCTCGTACCGACTTTTGTCACTAATAGGGTGTGTCCTGAGTGACGGCGTATCGTGGAAGCGAAATCCGCGGAACTCCTTCACTAGAACGTGTATTTAAGTAACACTTTATCAACATTTAATCTTTCTATGCGAAACTTAATTTATCTTAGATTAAGTTAAGACGATGTAGAAAGATTATGCAAAAAAATGGGGTATAAAAAATCTTTTTTACCTCTGTATATTTGAGGATTTTTAAATTTTTTTAAGAGATTACTTCTTGAGTAACATCTCACTATGCGCGCTTTAGAACTGTTTTATAATTTATATTATTTGACGACACGTTTGGTCTAGTGGCTAGTAACCCTAGCTATTAACCAAACGGTCGCGGGTTCGAATCCCCCTAGGGGCAAATGTTTATGTGTTGACATTTTACCTTTGTACCTGAGTCATGGATGTTTTGTATTTATATGTATATATTTACAAAAAAAAAAGTAATCTATTTATTATATCAACTGTCTGGTATCCATAATACATGCATTAGTTGCTTACTGTGGAACTAGATGGTGCTGTGTGGAATGTGTGATGATATTTATTTATTTATTATTTATTATGTCTCATACTCTTATTCAGTTGCAGCTAATTTCGCTATTATCACAATAATTTATTTAAGTAATAATTTCTGTCAAATAGACTTTTCTACTTGTTTTACTATCGCAAAAGTCTATTAATGAAACTATTTCTTTCCTTTTCCTATGTGATAGGAATATATGATGCCCATTGTTTTCGTTTTTTGTCAGGAGGCGGCGCTAGTATCGCGCAACGTGTTCGCGCGCCGATTCTCCTCGGCGCGTCTGTTCACCGCCGGTCGCATTCTTCATATCGTCCGGCGCAAGCGCATGGGAATCGAGAAGTAAGTTATCATTTGTTATCCGTAAAATATTAAACCGTCAAATAGACAACAAACTAAACAGTGTACTTTTTCTTTTTATGTCTTATCCAAGTAATGCGAGCAGTAGAGGTCACGAGGAAAGGTATATTAAACAGTTCATAAATATTAAACGTCTTATGGGCCTCTGCTACGATTTTAATGCGGGGAAGGTTATGAATATATAAAAATTGCACTCCGGACGAAGCCTAGCGGGTCACTACACTAGTATTATATAAATATCTTTTTTCGATTACTAATTACATCAATACCCAATCTGTCGCTGCACATTATTTAAGGAATTGTGACAAGCGCCTTTACACGAGCATTTCTGCATTTATAGGAAAGTGCGCACTCAAGAGCCGACGTACGAGATGCGATGGGCGTGTCCCGAAGACTTTATGGAGCTGTTAGTAATGCCTCGGATGTTACTCGATCACCTCCCAGAGAACGTAGAGCGCACTTTGCAGACCATACTAGACGAGCAACAGGTGTCGCGAGTCACGCACCTCTAGGTCGACAGATGGCGCTGTTTGTGATTTTCAAAATGGAACTACTACGTGCATTTTATAATATACGAGACCATTGCAACCAAAATTGGAAAATTGAGACTCTATTGTATCGTCTTCATTGTATATCCTGTGACACGAAGACTGGCCAAAATCTTGTTAGAATAAAAAATATTACAATTAAATTGGACGAATTCAGTATGACGTAGCAAACTCATGACATAAATATTCTTTGTTCCTAGAGTAAAAGAAATACTTCTTCAAAAAGTATATATAGATTTATATTGTATACACTTTTGTAAATAGTTCTGTTTTTCAATTTTGGTAAACTTATTTTAATGAAAGAGAGTTGTAGTTAGGAATGACTTTTATGTACCTAGTTCATGAAATGTGAGAAGACTGTGATGATGTTTTAGGATGAAAATATTATCCTTGTTAATGTATATAAGTAAGAGGTTTATGAATAATGTCTATTTGTAAATACTTATTTGATTATATATCACTAAAGTACACTTATATAGGTAATTATAAAATATATTTCTTACTGCGGGTGTGATAAATTTTGTAAATGTATGAATATTTTGAGAAAAGTTTCAAAGAAACTATAGTAGGACTTATTATAATCCTTGACCCAGTAGTTTATGTGAATACGTTGCTGTTTAATTGTTACAGCAAAATTATTAATCATCATCCGTTTAAAATATTAGGTACGCAAAAGAAAATCAGCAGGTAATAATTGTTTACATATTACAAAAGACGCCTATCGCTTTTTAAATTAATTATACTTTTTTTAATTATGTGAAATTAAAAAAAAACATTTTATAAATTTTCTAAAATAATTTAAAATTACTGTTATGGCGTATACAATTTTTAATTATTTAGGAATAATGAAGAATTAATGGACACTACGCAAGTATCCATATATTACCGTTTAAATCTGTTTGTTGTAAAGATTTAACATTACTACATTTATTTGCTCAATCCTGAAAGCAATTTCAACTAATTAGTTTATGTTTTATGTTATCGAACGTTACGTAGACGTCTAAGTACAATAATTAGTATTAGTAATAGCATAGACAGCTTTACTGAGAAGTCAATTACCAAAATCGTAAATATTCACAGAAGAAAATTACAAATTTAGAAGTACATAACCTATTGTTGGAACTCGGAACAAATATTATTTTCGTATTATCTAATACGTAGTTAGGTAAATATATTGTAATTTAAGGGGTTACGTTAGCGTTATTCTCCTACAAACTTCATGTCATCAACACAATCCAGTTATAACTAGACCTAATCATTATCGACCGAACATATAACCTTCAACATACCTATAAATGCTTTCACCGATTCGGCGACAAACTAAAGCAAGGCCTTGGAGACAACTTTCAGATGTACATAACATTTTTTTGGAACAAAACAATAGTATTTAATCTACTAGCGCAATCATTTATAAAAAAAGATCATAAAGGCGACCAAGTGTTGTCAAGATCGTTTTCCTGTACCATGAAACAGATATTTGCGAGGGAAAAGGACCAAAAGAGACTAACCACTCGATGTAAAACTCAGTTGCATTGTCTCCATGGCTTTGCTTTACAGAACGATAAGTACTGCGTAAGAAAAAACTTAATTTAGAACAGAACTAAAACAGAGGTTTACTTCTGTTCTTGATACATTTCCGTTTTATTGATTCTATTTTTAAAGTAGGTACACTTTTGGTTTTGTGCTTGACCCTATTTAATATCTATTATGAACAAGTTTTTTTTTTGGCTAAAATAATTTTACTGTCTTGATGGAATGATTTCACCCTAATAAAAAAATCGAAATAAGCGCGTGCGCATCTATTTCGATTTGGCAAACCCATGTCCGTTCCAAGAACTAATATTTTGAAGTTAAGGTTATAAACTCTACAGATTTTTTTACGTGTCATTTTGACACATGAAGTTATACGCATATTATGCGATTGGCTTTTAACTGGACACGTGATTTAATTTAGAACTTAAGATTAAGTACAAGTAAATTGTCTGTAAATTAGCCCATTGAAAACATTTTACTTGACAAATCATGTGTTACGGGTTTTGTTAATAAAATCGAAAGCCTGTAGTGGTACAGTCGCGAACTCTAATTTAGGGACCCATTTCGTAAATAACTTTTTAGTACATTCATTCCGTAAAAATCTTTAAATATCTCAATAAAATTGTATCTAGTATTAACAAGGAAAGCCTATGTCGTCATATTGGAAAATATCTCAAATAACAAAATTAATTTTTTAATATTGTTAAATTATTCACATAATTATTTCATTGTCGTAATTTGAAACAAGTATTGTTACTTCTTATACCATTTTTCATAAAGCATGGGTACGGTAATATTTGGTATTTGAAGTTAGTAGAGACGTAGCGCCAATCAAATGGAATTAAAAATATCGATTGAATAACGATGTTATTTATATTGGAGTAAGAATCTCGATTTTAGAATAGTATTTGGGTACAAAAATTAAACAACTTGTTAACTTAATTTACCGTACACATTTTATAAGAGAAATACGATATTTGGTGTGTTTTCAATCAAATCGAATGTTTATCTTCGGTTACAATACAAAATACTCAAGGCTTATTCAGAGGTCGGCAAGTAGTTTTAGGTGGGGTCCGGATACTGTGGGAAAAATTTTAATGAGGTCCAGAAAAAAACAACTGATAATAATTAAGTGCTACTATTTATTGTATGGTTTCAAATAAAATTTTGAATTATAAAACACAAGACCTAAAATTAATGTGAGAAACTGCACCGACGGTCTTGAGCCAGTTTTTTACAGTTTGTTTCTCGAGAAGAACAGCAAATTCAAAGTGGTCTTCTAGGTGGACGTCTGTTAATCTCGAACAATTTGTTTTTCAAAAAATTCATAATCGAGAAAGATGATTCACATTCGTATGTCGAGCTAAACATAGTGGCCAAATTGATAGCTAGTTTTTTGCAATTTTCATAATTTTCTGGGACATGTTTGGCCCAAAATTCTTCAGTGGATACAGTTTTATATATTTACAAAGACACATCTTCTTGCATATCAATTATTTCCATTTGAAGTGATGGCTTTGACAGATTAAACAACTTGTCAGCCATTACATCTGTCCATTCTACCGCTACATCAATTTCAAATGGCGATTTAAAAAACGGAGATAGCTTGCCCATCTCTGCAAAGTCTTGGAATCTTGTAGCAAATTCGTTCCGAAGATCGGCCAAAAATTCTACAAACACAGCAATGTTTTCTTCAGAGTTCTCCTTTTTATAGTCAATCAGTCAATTGGCGGAAAATGAATAAATTCGTGTCTTGCAATATCTATCTTTTTCAAAGATATCCAGCTTACGACGAAAAGCAGACACGCTTTGTATCGGATCACATATTAATTTTCCATTTTCTTGTAACTCTGTGTTGAGCGCATTTAAATATTTCAAAATATCTTCTAGAAAAAGCCACAACCAGCATATTGCGCTTATTTGTTACGAACTCAAAGTGCTTCCTGGCTCCCTGCGTATCAAGTTTTGCAAGAAGGAGGTTACTTGTTCTTTTATTAGCCAGAAACGTTCAATAACTTGACTTTTACTTAGCCAACGAACATTGTTGTGTTGCAGTAAGTCAGAATACGCTGAATCACATTCAAAAAGAAACTCCTTGAAATGTCGGTGCTGAAGAACAAAATGAGATCTCATAAAATTAATTGACTTGACCAATCTGTCCATCACTTCTTTCAGTGTAGCACTAAGTTTTCCCACAAAGGGCTGCTTTCAATTTTCCACTTTCAAGTGGAATAAGTTTTCAAATATCCACTTTTAACAATAGCGACACTTTTATTTATTGCATATAAAGCACATTGGAACCGCTTGAGGCCTATCAAGCAGCGTAAAACAATATTGTTCAGTCCATTCTGCCAGAAACCTTCTATTTTCACTGTCCACTTTTCGCTTTGTAGGATCCATATTAACGTAGGTACAAAAATATTTTTATTAAACGAACGAAGAAAACGCGACATATCCGCGGTTTGCGCTGCAACTGACCGACTGGCAGTCTGCTTTCCCCCGCCCACACGCCCGCACTCCTGATTTTGATACTAGCTCGCGCTTGTTTCAACAAAACAAAACAGTCGCAAGCGCGCCGCGAAATGCTTTCGCACATATTTCAATCTATGGATGTTTCGTGTGCATAACAAAGATTTAAAAATATTTAAATCACATCAGTTATAACTAATTCGCACAAACACACACACCGGCTAGATAGGAAACTAATCAAACCATATCAGTTGTAGGTACTTGTAAAACAGGTTAACTAGGCAACTTAAAATAGAATAAGTACTAAGTTAGATCTATGTGGCTTAAAAATATTATTTCAATTAATAAAGGTGTAGTATACCTTATCTATGTATTAATTTATACGCGGTCGGAGGTTCGACCTTTCGCGTTCCGCAAACAGACCGCGGTCCGCCTTTTGCTGACCGTAGGTTTATAATAATGGTATTAAAGTATATTCATCAATTAATAATTAACAGATTAATAGAAGAAATTGAAGTAAATGAAACCGTTCGTTTAAAGATTTTTTTTTAATAATTGATATTGTATTTGTTTTTACAAGGTTTAATTTTACATTGAATATTCGACCTTAGGTTGGTCTCATTAAAGTACGTGGACTGTATTTACTTTAACTACCTACTTAATGTAGTTTTTATCTCAAAAAGATAAATTAGAAATTTGGTGACAAAACATAACTCTTTTCCGATATAATTCCTAGGCCTTTTTAGCGTTATGGAGAGGCCTAATTTCAATGCATTTTAAATAGAGTAATTAATTAAAAGGGATATTGTAAAATATTTTATTTATTAGCCGCTTGCTGTTCGTAAATTTTATTATGCGATAAGGTATTTGAAAAATTCTTCACCTTGGACGTCCTTGTGTGTGTAAAAACAAAATGTTTGTAGTGAAAAAATATGTTTATTTAAATAACTTTGTATTTTAAAAAAATGAACAAAAATTTCTGATTAAATAAATTTAAGAAAAAACATTTTTATCTCATATCTAATAGATTATAATATTAACGACGATAAATTGACGACCACTACTTTAGTAGGTATACTTAAGTGTTTCACATGCTGAAAGTTTTTATTACCAAATTAAATTATAATTATGTAGAATTGTCAGCGAACTTGAATACGAGTTCGCTGAGAATTGTGCAGTACCTACACTACTTGACGTTTTGGACCGAAGTTTACATGACAGAATATAGTTACTTATGTTGAATATTTTTCACACAACTGTTTTGTTTTCCTAAATTTCAATGCTATTCTATTAATATCTAGATTATCGCCCAACAGTTCTATGTTTTCGATAAACACTATTTGGTTGGGTCTGCTTCTTACTCTAAGTCGGCTTTTTAATACGAAATAAAGAAAAGAATTATTAGCCTGTAGTCGCGAAACTATTTACCATCTATATTTCAATGACCTTGACCTCTAAAGCAGGTTTTTTACCATGACTAAAGCAACCAACCAGAAGAATTCGAACAAGAATGAACTATAGACTGTCGTCGTGACTTCTGTATTTATACTCTCGTTAAACTTTCTGTCAGATGTAAATCAGGACCTAATAAGTATATTTTATACAATTCTATTGCCACAAATGGTACTATTTGTAAATATAGGAGAGCATTTATTTCAATAATTGAGACATTCCAATGTTTATTTCAACTAGTACGAATGCCTTGCAGTTTTTAAGAAATGTAAATGTATGAATGTGGTGCCTTGGTGATATTTTACTGACTACCTACCTAGAAATTCACTTTTCAAGCAATCAATTCGGTCGAAAACGACTTTAATATTAATTGCTTATAATTTTCAACTTGAGTTGGCCGTGACCGCATATAAAGTAGAAAAAATATGAAAGAAAAAGCAGCGGAATCTCGACATGGCTGCCGGGTGTGTCTTGACCATAGACAGAGAGAATGTTCTGAGCGTTCACTAAGCCACCTATAAAGAAAATACGGTCAGAAAAGTGTGAGAGAGGAAGCGATCGTGCGGCCTATGGTTATCTTTTTCTAGAATTGATTGGTCCTCGGAGTTACTATGTACATACCTATAGAAAAGAGCGGAAAGAGCCGCATGTTCGCTTTCTCTCTTTCTAGAGAGTGGTCAATATCATGCGGGTATTTCTCAGTCTATGGTCTTGACCGCCCTAAAGGACCACCAAGACAACATTAATATATAAATGCTTGTACGTATTTATCAAGTATTAGAAGGACTGCGGTTCTTTATTACTAGTACCCTAAATTAGGGGTTTATATTTCTCTCTTACCTTGTCTATTAGCCAATGTCTTGTGTTGGGTTTGTGTTAATTTATAATAAAATCTATTTTAAGTAAAATTTGTTTTTTTTTTGTCCTACTCCAATGTTTCGCATGAAAAAAAAAATGATTTATTGAATAGTCGTATAATATTGTATTTCCATCTATTACAAATTGATATATTTTTTATTTAACACTAAAATTTACTATGTATGGTGTACTTGTTGGTTTTCTTTGAAAACTAATTCTAAAAAGAGCCAAAAAGAATATGTGATATTTTGCTCTTTCTATTTTTGGCTTCGTTTCGCAACAAGCTGATTGAAATTAGCCTTCAGCTCCACCAGCCAACTGTCATTTTATTTTTTATAAAAACAAACGATTTTAATAAATTCTAAACCAAGTCTTTGTTTTCATAGTAAGGTTTACTAACTTTTCAGCCAACCGCTAGTTTAATATCTGTCATCATTTCTGCTTTAACAACTCATAACAACATAGATTATTTAAAAGTTGGGAGAAAATTTAAAAGACATATAGGTAGATATTCATACATTTATTAACTTTAAAATAAGTCTTTTACAAAGAATAAACAGGAATTAAGAAATTTCACAAATTTAGTTTCAATTATTCAGTCAATAAAATATCACAGTAAGTATCTACTTATTAACTATTTCATTGCGTACAAAATTGTAAATATATCATTGAGTACAATTATTTAAAACAAGAGAAGCATTATTTTCATTTGGCATATATTGTTCTTTTATTGTAATATAAAAAATAAGTAAGCTAGATATTGAATGAGCATTATTAAATATGAGACAGATCTTATGAATATTGTCATCTGCACAAGTTGCGCAGTTCCTTAATGGCGGCGTCCGATGCTTTCGTCCTTGTCGCTTGCGTTTCATATCTGAATTTACAAATTCAATTTATCTATTATAATTCAATTATAAAGAGAAATTATTTGTATTTTTGTTTGTAATGGAATACTCATTAAAAAAAAATTCAATAGAAAGCTACATTATCACTGAGTAACATAGGCTACATTGTTAATCGAGTTAAATTAGGGATCCCTACAAAAACTTCAATAATGTAACCCAAGTAGTAAAAAAATATATACTAATATTATAATGTAAATTGTATTTATAGATACATGTATGTAGATTCTTTATAAAGAAACTACTGGACCGATTTTACAAATTCTTTCACCTATTAGTAAGCTACATAATTAGCGAGTAACATAATATCCTATTTTTGTAAAGTTACACAGACGAAATCGCGTGGAACAGCTAGCAATATATACCGTAAATTTTTTTTTTCATAAAGACAATACCCGTAAACAAACTAGTAATTAACCAGAAAAAATCAATTTGAATGAAACAGGTATCAGGGAGAAAACAAGGTGCATTTTAAAGGTATAAAAATGAGATGGAAAAATATTGTCTAAAAGTTGCATCTGATATTTAAATCACTAGTTGAAGCTTTTGCGTCCTATGAATTAAACCTTAATGCATCTTAATTAGATTTACCTGCTTATAAATTGATGAGCGATGTCGGGCCTGTACGTGGCCAAGTCTCGGAGGTAAACCTGGTCGTTGGCAGTGACGCGGCGGTACGCCACTTCTCGCCAAATACCTTCTGTTCGCCCCCCCATTAGCACTAAGCCTTCCATCATACTGTAAAGCATAGGAACATAAATCTAACTGGATTAGTTTGTCCTGACTGACTATTGATTACCGAAGAGACTTGAATTCCAGATAAAGCTCACCTGAGGTACTCGGAGACGAGCTTGAATTTCTGTTCAGGTGTGGTGTCTAGAATGAGCCTAGTGGGTGAGGCGTTGAGCAGAGAGAGCTGCAAGGCGATGAGCTGCGCAAGCGCAGCCAGATCGGCGGCTGCGCCTGTGCAGCCCCCTTGCAGGAACAGCTCAGCGCCGTCCACACTGTGCTGCAACGCTGTCTCCAGCAGCGAACGAGTTGTCACGTCGTTGTCAATCTGCAGCCATACTGGCTGCGACCTACCAAAGCGACCGTTTCATACATACATTCTCTTTAACTGCCTTGCTTTTGCTTTTGGTCCACAAAATCAACATGAACTAAGAGTTATCATAATAACACATTTAGTTGTAATGTGAAAATACAAAACCGAAAATTTATTTACATAATTACAATTTGAAACAAGAACAAAGGTGTAGGCTCCGCCCCTAACAATGACCCAATGACCCATTTCTGTCAGTATCGTAAATATGTGAGACATATATTCAGTAATCGTTTGTTAAAAAAAAACTATAGTACATGTAGTTAGCAGTGAGCTTCGTAATCAACAGAGCATATTTAATAGGCAACAAAATGGCGATTTATTTTCTCATAGACTACCTCTCTTCGGATTTTAGACCATAGTGTACCCTCTTACTTGCAAAATAGTGAGTTGAATCTGTCTCACCTTTTCGGCATCGCCTTGACAGCGTCCTTGGCCATCCTTTTCAAGTCATCGATCAGATCCTTCGCCTGTTTCTTCCTGACGGTGGCGGCCTCTGCGTACATGTTGAAGTGCAGTGCGACCATAATGTACGTGTCCGTGTCTCCGGGGCAATGGTTTCGCAAATAGTCGAGCAGCCCCTGTTTGAACTCCGTTATCTTGTCCGGCTGCTGCCCTAGCATATAGTCGAATTGGCCCAGAAGAAATTCGAACTGGTGGTTGTCACGTAGCGCCTACAAATACAAGCTACAATTATAAACTAACCCCCGACTTTTTATTGAGCCCAACCAAACATGTCTAGTTACTGTAAGTTGCTAGTGTTGGGTACATAGTAAACTACTTGTTGCTACAATGTCAGGTCAAGGTTACCAGGTTATGGAAATACCACCGAAGTAACAGTATACCAAATCGATTCAACCGTTTAGAAGCTACAATTCCACGCCACAGATAGACACACAGACACACAAGTCAAACTTAAGTTATAACACCCCTCTTTTGAGTCGGGATTTAAAAACGGTGGCTAGCGACAGTGGCAGAAAAGTTAGTGGGGCCTCCTAATTGGCCGCGATCGTGCGATGATAATTTCGTTTTAAGCATACAATGACTACTCAACACAGCCGCGAGGAGAAAGCCGAGTGAGTGTGTATACTATATTTTTTAGAACTTGTCGACAATGTAAATTGTAAACAAACACGAAAAAGGAACGCCAATTAGGACCGCGCCTAAGACATACCTTGGCTGTCTACATGGTAGACGTAGGTACAATGTGAGTCTTTTAAATTTAATTTGTGTATTTTACTTATTATTGTCTAACGATCAAACGGCGAAGTAAAACATCGTGAGAAAACCACAATGTCGAACAAGACGGATATTTGTATGTGTAATCCTGCAAATCCCTGACGTGGGATCTTATATATTTATAGCTATGTATATATTTGACACAATATTCAGCGTGCATTACGTGCATAAAGTATTATACGAAGCAGTGTCAAATCAGAATAAGAAACTATTTGTCACATACGCGGTAAAGAGCGCGAACAGGTACTTGATAATATACATAAATACCTGAAATATGTATGCCATCTCTGTGTAGCGAGCCAGGCCGGTGAGAAGACGCACCATTAGACGCCAAGATCGAGCCGCCAAGAGTTGCGACGCCAACGCTTGGGCGGAACGGAGCGCCGTCGCCACGCCCTCGGTATCGCACGCGCCAGAGAACCACTCGTGGGCCGCCACTAGGATCTCTATTGAGATCACGTTCACTTGCTTGCTGGAGAGTTTCGCACCTTTCGTTATTCGCCTCACATTCGCTTTGACCTCGCAAGGTACGTGAACTCCCGGTCTATTCACCGCGTCGAATAAATTCCTCCTTGTGTCCCTAGACATCTTCCCACTGCATACTGTGGCAGCAGAGTAAACGGACTCTGTCTCTTCGGAGCCGAGCGTGCTCTCGGTCACAACAGATTCCACGTCTACGCTCTCAACGTTTAAGTACTCCTCGTCTATGATCGTCTCGATGTCTTCGACTGCGCTCTCGGCGGCCCTCGCTCTGTATATCTTCCTGAAGGCCATCAGGTGATCGAGTATCAGTCTGCCGACGAGGCTGCAAGCGTCCGGACGCATGTTCATGAACATCTCCATGTCCGAGTTGAGCGCGTATCCCCACAGCGTGTACTGGAAGTGCTCTTTTTGTCGAAACGTGGACGTCTTGATCAAGTGCGGTGATATTATGGCGGCGACCATTTCGCAGCACAGGTATTCTGCAATCTGGAAGCGAAGAGTGCAGTTATAATGTTATTAATCTTTATGATCCTATTGGAATATAATGTTGAGAGTCCTGCGTCTGAGATGATAATAGGTTAGTGTTACCTGTTTAGTGGGCACATTGAAGGTGCGGAAGACGAGGCTGGCAAGTGGTAGGCGGGCGCGTCCGCTGACCAGCGCGACCAGCTCGAGCGGCGGACGGCGGTGCTTGAGCACGTGGTCGTACGGCCAGCCCACTTGCAGCGCGATGCGGAACAGGCTGGCGACGTGGCGCGCCAGAGGAGCCGCTCCGCGTGCCGCGAGAGCCTCCAGTGCGCTCAGGCGATCAGCGTCTTCGCGTCCCGCCAGCGAAGCCCCCGCCCCGTCCCCTTGGATCACCACCAGCTCTTCGAAACTCGTGTCCGAAGTGTTCGAAGCTAATAAAGAATATGCACGTTGGTCAATTAGAAATTCATATAAACATAAGTACTATATCTTTCTAGTATATGTATAAAGAAAAGTCCTCCTTTACCTCTGAATGTCTGTATGTATGCACTAATCTCGGACAGTTGTGAACGAATCTTGTCCCTTATAGTAATATATTAAGGAAAAGAGAAATTTCTGAAGACTGTTTAAGTGTACTAAGGGTTTTACTTGAATTTCACAAAGTTGCACCATTTTTTTTTTCTAAAAATAGCTTGTAGTGTATAGGTAAAAAATCATGCCAATGCGACTTACCGAACAATTTGCTCTGCGAGAAAGGCGAAGAAATGGCCAACCTCAACTCTTGAGGTAGTTCGTAGGGCGAGCACATACCCTCTGCAAGACTCAGACACGTCCGAAAGACGTACACGGGGCAAAGCCGCGGCCGGAACCTGTATTCGGGCGGTGTGCTGAATAACGCAGACAGACGAAACGCTTCCACTAACAGTTTCAACTCTAAAAGCTCTTGAATGACCTTTCTCCACTCTTCTATTTTGCTGGGATTTTCAAGCAAAACCACCTCTTGTATATTCCGAATGTCAGATTCTACTTCTATTTCATTTAAGGTCATGCTGAACGGTTGATCTGTATCCGTCTCGACCTTTCTAGCGAGCTCCCTATCAATCTGACCATTTAATATGAAATTCAACGTGCTCTTGTAACTGTGGAGGAATATTTCGTATCGAGATTCGCACTCAAAATAGGAGTTCCACATTAGATGCTCGATCTCTTCTCTTTTTGGGCCGAATTCGCGATGTTCTTCAAACAAATTCATGATTATTCTGTAAGAGTAGAACTGTTGGCTTGAATCTCCCATTTCGGCCACGTAATGAGCAAGGAATTCTACGGCGACCGAGAAAGTGACTCCGGCATTTTCGAACGCGTCGCTGCACTCGGCTATGAACAAAGTCCACGTGTTCTCTTCTGAGGACCCGTCTTTCATTAACAACTCATTATACTTGCAAAGCCACTCAGCCTTCAAAATATCGTCGACCGACAAGTTGGCTAACTTAGCGATATTCAACGCCACGTCGTATTTCTTATGATCCGTGAATATTTTGACGCAATTTTGCAGATATTCATTCACATCGTCCTCTAGCATTTTAGATACATCAACGAACATGTAAGTTTCCATTGATACTTGCAGGATTTCGTGAAGCACTTCGAAGTTTGGAACTGGAACTGCAATTGTAATCAAGTTAGAAAAGCTTTCAAAATGCAGCATTAGAACTTTTGGCGGTTTCACACCTACCTGAAAACCCTTTGCCAAACTGTGCGGTAATTAAACATTTGAGAAATTTTAGTTGGTGAAAAGCACTGTCGAACCCGTGACCCAGTATCACTTTGACGAGGTCCACTGCAATTCTTTGCACGGTGTCTCTGGACATCTGGTGTGGCAGAGCAGCGGAATCCACGCTGTATTTTCGTAGACAATGTTGCGCGAACGACGTCAAAAGCTTGCTCGTTTCCATATCAAAATCTAGTTGTTTGACGCATCGGCAAAGGAAAGCCGTTAGCATTGTGAGAGGACTTTCCTGTGGCAAATTATTGTTTATATTATAGTAAAAATATACTTCTTTCGAAAGAGATGTTGGTGTTTATTTAAATAATTAATATTTTATTTTAAATACAGGTGACTGACTGAATACCATACCTAGGAATACAAAGGATCAACCATCAAGTGAACCGTCAGCCAGTCTGGCGACATTAAAATAAGAAAAGGCCTTAAGGCGTTAACATAATGTTAACACAGTTTGAGACAGGAGTCTGAGAAGATATCACACTGTTAACTTAGTTAGTACTTACCTAAATCTTATTCACAGAAACGAGTTAATAGAGCGCTTTCTCCTTCACTCAATTCCGTACAAAAGACAAGGACATCACATCTTGAGTAGGCGTTTGCAATAATAGGTGAACGTTTACATTACGCTGCTTTTAGCTTTGTAAACTATAATAAAATATTATAGTAATACCTACGTACCTACCACAACCCTACACTTTGGTTATTGATATAATCATAAAATGAAAAATATACGTCAATTAATATACAATTATATCAACAATATTTGTTTACTCTATTCACTATCCGATGTATCACCTCCTACACCTCCCACATTTATAACAAAACTTTAAACACAAACAAAACAGTAACAGATATAAAATAGCGTTCTCTACGATAGTTCGAAAAGAGTCAACATGTAACCCTCTACCGCTAAGTATAGAAGTACGTGTACTGTGTACACTCACATCGTCGGTTATCTCCACCAATCACAGTCAAACGTTTCTTCTCCCTATAAGCTTGTTTCCATGAATAGAGACTAGAAGAGTTTTCATTGATTTGAGGGTCTTTATAAGGCTCTGTAGAATAAAATATTAAACAAGAGATTGGAAATTTCAACAACTACACACCGGCATAAATATGAGTAGTGACTCGTGGAGCGTCGTCACGTATCGCTCTCGGAGGCACAGGGAAGCGATGCGTTGGAACTGATTGACGAAAGAGAGAGGCGTCTCACCACAGGCGAGCTCTTCGTGGACGCTCGAATCCCGCGCCAAAGACGACAGCACCCATTGAGCCCATAGCGTGTCCACGGCATTCGGCTGTACAGTTTATATAGTACTAGCTGGTGCCCGCGACTTCGTCCGCGTTGAACGATGAAAGATACCCTATGTCCTTTCTGGTGTCCCACACAACGTGTATGCAAAATTTCATGGTGATCGGTTCGGTAGTTTTTGAGTGAAAGAGTCACAAACATCCATACATCCAAACGTACTTTCGCATTTAGAATATTAGTACGGAAGTACGGATTTATTGCTTACTCTTTCAGAGAATGTTAACCAAGCCTAAGGATCCCAAGGAGTCAGAGCCAAAGCCCATTTTCCCTATCCTTCCCAATCCCTTATCCTTAATCCTACTGCGGTCGGAGTTATTGGATAATGTTTATTGATGGTTAAAATTTATTATCAATCAACAGTGACAATCTTGAGGTGCTTTATTTTTAATTCACTCGTTTTTTAATCACAAGGGTCAATCTACAAATAGACCAAATTTGCAGACACCTTGATTCAGTGTTACTTGCTTACTCTTTTAAAGATCATAACAACGACATTCCGTAGACGACATCAAGCATGTTTGAAATGGAGGTTCCCTTCTATTTGGTCATTACATTACTAATCCCAATGGGATGACAACCATGTTGTAGGTATACAATAATCACTTACTTCATAGCAACTGGCGATGAGTACAAGCAGTGGTTCATTGTAACGATCCGCTGCACGAGAGAGCGCGGCCGGTGGGTCTTCTGGCCCATGACATGACGCCGCCACTTCCCACAGGTCCCCGCCCACGCATCTACTCCCATCTGCCACACTGTGCTCAAACGCCTCGCTTTGGGTTGAACTCTGTATTACAATAACATTATTGAGTAATATGAACTCACTTTATCAACCTCTCTTTATATGTACTATATGAATCATCTCAGCCGTAGGATGTCCACTGCTGGACATAGGCATCCCCCCTAATTTTCCAAAAGGACAGGTCAGAAGCAGCCTGGATCCACCGTCGACCCTTACCAGAATATTATTTTTATACATTATGTTTAAAAAATATTCATTTAGTTTTAGTTTAATTACACTATTGCATTAGAATACCTTTAAACACCTATATCTAAATATGGAACTAAATAAATAAATATTTTAATAACTTACAGCTTCCATGGAATTCATTCTTGATGCTCTTTTCTGGCCGTTGGAATCTTTCTCAGAACTGTCATCCACATTTCTGTGCAACATAATGTACTGAAGATGTTCTGCATATGATTTCTTTTCAAACTCCTGAGTAAGCTGCAACATCTGAGCGAGAGGATACCGAAAAACGTCGCCAAACAGCAAAAAGTTAAACCACGAATTGCTTTTTATAAATTCTCTCAGTTGCTTTTCGGGTAGTGGCAAATTATGTAACATGGCGAACTTGACTACTGTCTGTAATTCGTAAAGTATTTTGGTAATATCAACTTTACCCTCCTTCTGTAATTTTTTCAATTCAAACATTGAGATGTCTTCTAGAATTTCATAGAATGTATCTTTTATGCCATCCTTGCTACTTTGCAGAAGTGTTAACATATAATCGTTCACGATTTTGTTGGCTTCAGATAAGGTTTTACCATTATTTACTTCATAACGTTTTATCATGTTTGCAACAGACATATGAACTCTGCACCTTATGGGGTTGCAGCCGATCATTGCAACAAAAGAAATTGCACATGCAGTCAGTGCTGAGTCATTCCAATTCTGTAAAGCTAACGCGTGAGCTTCACAGCAAGCGTTCTTTATACATTTATCCTGAAGTCTATTATAGGTTTGGTACTGTTGAGCCATAAAAGCTTGACTAGCATTGCAAGGTCTATATTGCTTCAAATAATACAAGTGGTTTAAATGCGCAACATAACCATATCTTTTCATTAGCTTCTCGTTACCAAAATCTGGCATATCAGCATTTCTTAGGGACAAGGCTTTAATGCTGCCTGTATTAACATCTAAATCCCCCGATAAGAGACTGCCGAGACTGCGTCGATCTGCCTTATCCCTAACAATACTGCTACTATATTGATTGACCAATTGAAACTCAAATATTTTTGATACATCTAGACCCCGATAACCAGCAAGCAGTTGATACATGTTCACATCTTTGAAATCAAACAAATGATCTGGATTTGAGTACTTTTTATAAACATTGTACAAGTGCGGGAGTTTGTCTTTGTAACCTTTATTCGGTAGCTTAAAATCTTTGAATTGTAGAAACTGTTCTTTAGAAAATATGTCAAAAAGTCTCGCATCATCCTCTAAAAGTATCATACCAAGAACTAGTTGAGGATTGGAAGATATATAGTTATCTATGTCATTATTAGCAATCTGTTGGCAAGTCTTGTAGACGGGTACAACATGACTTTGTCTATCAGAGGTTTGTTCAATGCTCTTAAATAGAAGCCAAAGCTCTATGCAATCCTTGGCATCCCGCTCGACATCTACAAGATCTGTTTCTATGATATTTCCTTCGGCACATATTGTCAAAACATTGTATAGCTTGTTTTTCACACAATACTTTGCCAATTCAACATAGAAATCCTGTTTAGTTATTGTCGAGCACGATTCAGTGAAAATATCATCAATAAGCTTTAAATTTTCAGTACGTGACAGTCTTGATATTATTTGGTTAAGATCATTGCGCTCATTGTGATTTACTATACCGTAGGAGCATAGTGTGTCATAAATGCACATTTTTGTGTATTCGAAACAGTTACTTTTAACTACGGTGGCAATCATTTCTGGTGTAATAGACCACTTACGAAAGGACTCATCAAGTTTTTCAAGGACTTCTAGAGAAAAGCCACTTGTGTCAACATTTAACAGCTGCTTGACAAACCCATCTCTGTTGAAAAAGTTGTACCGAGCATTCATGTCGCGGACCACTTCAGACATTTGAACATTTATCCAACGAACCAACATCATTGCTTTATTCTGTTCCACCAAATAATTCCATATGTCAGAAGGTGATGAAAATGACAGCAGGGAAAACTCTGAAAAAATGATAATGTTTGTTTGAGAGATGAGAGAGTGAGAGATAAAAGAGATTAGAAACTATTTTGTAATATTACAAATGTGATACTAATATCTTTCCAATATTATAAAATATGTAAGTTTGTCAGGATAGAAGTATGTCTACACTTAAGAGTGGATTTTGATGAATAATTGCAATAATATAGTTTAAACATTATTATTAGAAAAAACACAGACCATAATTTTTAAAGATGTAACACAGGCAAATACTAGTATGTTAGTGGTTTGAATAAATAAATATTATAAATGCGAAAGTTACTGTATGTACAGATGTTTGTTCCTTTTTTGGAGAAAAGCTACTAAATGGATATTGGATGAAACTTTTTCAATAACATTGTTTGTAAATCAGAATAACAAAATCAAAAAGCCAAAAAAGTTATGGATAACAATGATTTATTATGAGTCCATCATCACATGCTACAAAAAAATGAAAATAAAAATTTTAAATAAAAGCAACACTCTATTACTAAGTTGAAATCAAGATGCAATATTTATTTAACTTAAATCATTAATTAAATTATATTTAATTGTCAAACTCTTATCTCAACCTCATTTAATTTAATGTATTTGTTCAGAGCATAATATGACCTACTAATTATGTTTGCAGAGGCAATAAAAAATTCACAGTAAACTTACCAAATGAAGTAAAGAATAATGCCGTTGCAATTTTACTCTTCCAATAAGATGGATAGGTTTCAATATTCTCTATTGTCATCGATTTGATCTCACTCTCTGTAACGACAATGTAGTGTGTCTGGTCTTCATGAATACATGTACCAAACACTTTATTTTGCTTGAATTTACCATCTACCTCAAATGACTTTTCAAGATATCTCAATAAGTTCCAGTGATTTCGAAATGTGTCCCATTTGCTTTCATTCTCGCTTTTTATTGTTAATTTGCATATATTTTCCACTAAAAAGTCCCTGTAATCTATGTCGGACGATTCTCTTGCTAAAGTCATTAAATGTTCTTCCGGATTTATTTCTACTTTGTTTAAAACGTGTAGTACTTTGAATATTTGTTTCCGCAGCAATAATTGTACAGTCCAAGATTTGACCTAAATAAAAATAGTATTGAAAAAATAACATTTTAAGACAAGCTTATTGTAATACGTAGGATACGACTTACCTCCGCCAAAAACCAATCTTGGGCAGTAGTTTCGTTCCAAGCATTTTTATTCATTAAATACTTTATAGCGAGATTAATGTATGTACCTTTCGCTGCTGCCTCCCGCACCACATCTCTTGGGGACTTTTCATCCCAACAAGAGACAATGATTTTCTCATTTTGCGTTAAACCCTCCATTATTTAGAAATAATCACAACTATTGTTCATTAGATATGCACTTATTTATAATAAAAACATTTTTTTTTTTCAGGGAGTAAGTAAGTATACAACCAACTAACCAACCCAGTCATGAGTCAAGCAAGCAATATCATCAATGTATGAATTGTTTTGTTACTCTATTTCTTAATTTCTTTTTCTTATTAGGTATTTTATTTTATTTATTTACTTATATATGATATGACAATTGACAAGACAATTTTGTAAATCAGACAGTCATTGGAACATGACATTGACTTGACAGTGACCTCACGCTTAGAGAGTACTATATTCCTTGACAGTGACTTACACCCTTATGTGATCCAGTCCAAGAAATTTAGCTTAAATTTAACCAAGCTTGGATACTTTTACCTCACAAAACATTGTCGCAGACTTTTTGATCCCTCAAAATATTTACAAATTCATGACAACTTTCTACCCAAATACAATTATCTATAATCTAGTTACAATACTACTAAAGTTTTAAACTACACCTGCTAAAAAATTATTAGGTAGGTATTTAAATTTATTAGGTACCTACCTATACCTATTCGGTTTTTTAGCATACCTATATACAAACTAGAGTATATTCTTAATTGAAAATATAAGAAATAAATAAACTCGCCATCAATAGCACTAAACTCTAATAGCAGTGTCCACACCGGCAGCACGGGCCCGGGATCGCGAGGCACATATGTACGCGGCTATTACTTATCGGTTGCTTGGCAACCATAGTTAAACATGACACATGACTATACCTTTCTTTTGTCAACAATGTTATTTTCAGTGAATGCGTTTTAATATTATCTATTATAACCAACAACATTCGACGCTGCTTTGTAATAATTTTATTATGGCAGACGAATTACAAAAAGCCCACCTGTATTATGATAACATTAACAAAATCAGAGTATTAGAACCCAACGTTTTTAAAGATACCGAAGATTTAAAAACGGTCTCCAAAAATTACGAAACAAGTCAGTAACTATTTGATTTTAATACTTTGAAACATTACACTTAGTCTTGTCTATTAATAACGTTGCACCTAAGACCTAGGTGGTACTTTAGTGATCTTCTTAAAATAGTATCCCTTCTTTTGCTTTTACCTGCAGAAACACAAGATTTTGGCAAAATAATCAATTCATTAGTTGAAGTCTTGGAAGAATTAGGCAATAATGTAGAGAAACAAAAAATGGCAGCCATGGGTTCTATAAACTTATTGAAGTCCATAACAAAAGAAAGAGAATCGGAGCAAGCCAAACTGCAGGTAGGTATCAGCTTTCACTGGTATTGTTGAATGAGCTAAGTAGCTACGAGCAAAATCAGGCGTTATTTTGTTTTGGTTCATTCAACATGTGCAAATCAGTTTTTAATGTTAATTTAATATCATTTTAATTTTTTTAATTAACATAATACTTGTAATTATATTCACATGAAGCTCAATTTATTGTCAGTACAACACGAATAGAGTTATTAATGAAAGAAAATGCCTTTTTTTTTCATTGGGCCTCACAGATCATCATACTTTCCCTCTCCCCATACAAATTATTCACTGCTCACTGATATGGATTATATGAAATACCTTACGTTATTTTTCAGGCCTCCATCAACGACAAAACTATGATTTTAGAGCAACTAGACAGCGAATATGACACATTACAGATTTTAGAAGCGTCACAGTTGGAAACTATTGAATATTTAACACAATTAAGATAAAGTAATGTAGCTTTAAGCACATTTTTGAGGTATACCAGGGGGCAGTCTAATAAAAAAAAATCATAATTTCCTACATAATGGATAGTTAATGTGAAATTAACGCACGTAAACGTCAACTGTTATACAAAAAAATGCTAAATAAAGATACACAATACAGTCTGTAAAATGTATTTTCATTGAAATAAAAAACACTGATGTCTTAGTAAATCTGAAATTATATTACGGTTATTTGGATAATTTTATGGTTTATAATTACACAATATTTTGTTTTGTATACAAAAGTATGCGTATTTTTACATCATTGTGTTTACAAAAATACTACAAACGCTTGTTACAAATTTGCAATTGTGTAACAATCATTATATGGTAATCGAAAACTTAGCCATCACAAAGAATTTTAAAAAAACCAAATATATAACCAAACCAATGATGCAACTATACTCATACAAATGTCTAGATATTGTTACAAGTCTAGAAATAATAAATGAACAGTGCAATGAACGTAATAAATAAATGAAACTGATGGTGCCCTGTGACCAAAAACTAAACGCTCGCTACTCCTAAAAGACTTGGATATAAATTATGACCGAAGATACATTTTGTCACTTACATCTAAACCTTACCAACTAACTGCTCTATAATCAACAAGTCAGTCCGAAAACTTATTAGTTATGGAGTTATTATTATTATCTCCAATTGTGATCTCACAACTTAAATACTCAGTGTGCATTATAGATATAATTAATATGTTCTGTAATTTCTTACTAAAATATTATTTTAAACAGTGGTGTCTGAACTGATAATCAAAGGATGTTGTAATATGAATAAATTTCAATTACATTTATATTATTCACCTTAATACAACATTTAAAATTTAAAACTTTTAAAACCAGTATTACAAAATGTTACTTAAGAAAACATAGTTTCTAAAGAACAATTTGTCTCTTTACATTAACTATACCACAAAAACATTTGATACTCAAGAAATAATTCTCGAATAGTAACAAGACCCCCATTTATACTGACAAAAACGCAATTAGAGAAGATAATAATACCAACAAGATTGATAATATATTTGTGGCAGATTATCCAGGTCCAATTTTCATCAATAAACAAGCCGCACAAGAAACCTATATCAAAAAATCGACATTTTCTCGCAAACAAAAAAGTAAACACTTAATAATAATTAAGAGCTGTATAGGAAAATGTAATCGTAAATGTACGTCATTTTCACTTGGAGATAGGATTCAAATTTGGAACAATTATTGGGAACCTTGATTTTCAATCACGACGTAACTTTTTGAGCAAGTGTATTCAAATAACTGGTATCAAAAAACGCAGAGTTAATGAAACTGGCAATCCAGAAATAGTCAAAAAAACAATCCAGATTCTATTATTTTCCTAACTTTGATACTAACAAATCTATTCCTGTGTGCCGAAAATTTTTTCCTGACACTAGGCTATACCACTGATGGAGTAATTACGGGATTAAGCAATGCAATAAAAAAAGGCAATTTGTATGGTGAAGTGTTAAAAGATAGAATAGGAGGTAATAGAAATGAAATACCGAAGTCTTGTTGAGCAACATATCTTAAGTTATCAGCCAGTAGTAAACTATTACCGAAGACTTAATGCCCCAAATGTAAGATATTTACCGCGACAACTGACTCTTAGGCAAATGCATGCAGATTTTAAATTGATTCATCCAAATTTTCGTTGTGGCTATGGAGTTATTTTAATTCCAGAAATGCCTCAATACTAGGATGCTTTCTTTTTAAGTCGATTAATAACATTTAACCTCACTTTGGCTCTTATTCAAAATAAATCAGTTGAACCCGCTGTATGTGTGTTGTGGCATGATGCAATTGCTGGCCGAGACGCCAGCAATATTGTAGATGCTGTCAAGCTTTTTTGAATGATCAAAGGGATGTACAACATTTCCATCTATGGGCTGATAATTGTAGAGCCCAGAATAAAAATTGGACGCTTTTTACTGCTATGGTCATAATAGTTAATAACGAAGCAAATGACATTCATGTGGGCACACTCACATGGCCGCTAATGCCGTCCATGCCAACATCGAGCGAAAAATGAGATGTCAACGTGGTATTTATGATTTTAGAGATTTCAAGGATTGTGTGTTGAGATCAAGAAAAAATATCAAAACATTGGAAAATCGACATCGTCACAACTGGCCTAAGAAAAAGAGAGCTGGTCGTTTTGGTGAACCTTTCAGGGAGTTTCAATTAAAGTCTGTGGTTCAGGTCAAGTTTTTAAAGGGTTCAAGGAACCTTTTTTATAAATCCAAGTACAAGACGTTTTAGTAAATAATAATTTATAAAAACTAACTGACATTAATCGGGACATTAATTAGGTTTTTATGTAGTTTTTTTTACGCATAATATGTTCTTATATGAGCTTTGTAAATAGAATCGTTTGTTTATATTCCAGGTTTGATGAAAATTTTCAAGATCTGGATTTTTTACAAAAAAATTTGATGTGCGTTCCTCAGTCCCCTCTGTTGAGGAACCGAGAGGAGTTAAAAAAGAAAAGAAGATTAATATAATCTCAAAATTAGTACCGATGATGCCAGAATCAAGAAAATCTTTTTGGCATAATTTGGCTACAAATAACCAATCGGTGGACTTGTCGTTTGTTGGTCAAGTGGAAACAATCGATTAAATTAATAAATCTGATTTTGTTATTATATGTATTGTTTTTTTTGTACTCATATTCTAGTTACTATGGTTGGTCTAGACAAATCAATTGAAAGTTATCATAAATAAATCAGATTGAATACTAATAAGAGCTCTTGCTAGGTTTTGATCTGGACAGGCTTATTTTTAGCCGATATGTTGGACCAGATCAAAAACTTGTGACATCTTACTAGGTTTTGAAATGGTTTCGAGGACATAGTTTTTATTAGATGTTTATTTTCAAAATAAGTTTAGTTTATAAAATTTGAACTATAAATTTTAAACAAGTAATGTATATGCCAATTATGGTTTTCAAACTAGTTCTTCTTCTAAATAACAATTTATCTACAGTTATAGTATAGTTTAGAAAGGCTACCCTAAAACATGTTTTTTTTTTCTTTCCTGTAAGATTTGGTCAAATAAAGTTACTAGGTTTTGAAATGGGACAGCCGTATTTTTCACAATAATAGTAATCAATGGCTTTAGGAATTTAATGTATTGCTAGCAAATATTTTAATAAAAACAAAGTTGTGAATCAATCATATTTGTATGTTCAATGATTCCTGTAATTTTTTATCTAAAACACATTGGTGTTTGATTTCTTTAAAGAGATAATTAATTATACCTAACTGCACACTCAGCATTGAATCCAACAAATCAATATACATATTAAGACATAAAGAAAAAAAAACCGCCAAGGTGTATCGTTTGACACACAATTATTATGAAAACCATTTAAAGATGTGACTCTTATCATTATTAAAAGTTTTTAGTCGCCAGACATAGCTTCAATTACGCAAATTTGGTCTTTGTATTTCATGTAGTCTATACAAGTACTGTAAGCATATTAAAATAATATGTGTAACAAAATTTGAAGCTATATTTGGCAGCGACACAACGCGACGAGGCACATTATCATCCACAGCTTTAGGGCCGCGCTGACTGACAGTATGGCACAGCAAAGGATTTTTTCCTAAACATATTATTTTTAACCTTATTGCAATGAAATTAGCACTCACAATCCTTTATTTCAATACTAAGAGGCCGTAGCGCTCCGCGTCATGCCACGTAATACTTCGGCCGTGTGAGTTAGGAAAAAAATATTTTTCTGTGCCATGCCATCAGTCAACGCCGGCCCTTAACGATAAACCAACTCGTTGGGTGTTCGACGACAACATTGCTAAATATAAAGACCACCTAAAACGACTTTGAGATTACCCCTTGCCTCGGCGCAGTAGGGGAGTCCTAGAACAAGTACCTGCTAATTCATAAATCAATTACTTACAGTCTCCACAGAAAATATCACAATATATACTAACATGTGGCGTGAACACAAACGTGTCTCAACTTTTAAACACTAGAAGTCACAATTGAACTGGAGAGGGAGTCGTCAACCTTTTGCCGCTTGTTGTCCGGCTGCTGTTGGCTCGGCTCGTCTTCGGCGGCCCTCTTCTTGCCCCCCTCCCCCGCGTCCGTGGCGAGGGGGGAAGGGGCCTTCGGTGCGACACCGCCCACTTCCTCGACCAGTCCATCTTTGAACCGCACAATGATGGCGGTCATGTTGTCGCACCCCGTACCGTCGCCCATAGTGCTTGGGGCGAGGCAGTGGTCAAACATCTGCACAAAACGGTAAATAATAAATAAAGAATTAAATATTGCATTATTTGTTGCGCAAAAATCTCAAATCTTTGTAGTCAATTTATGTCAGTTATATCAAACTAGCTGTTGCACGCGTCTTCATTTGCGTAACTTTATAAAATATAGCCTATGTTACTCGCTGATAATGTAGCTATCTATAGGTGAAAGAATTTTTAAAATTAGACCAGTAGTTTTTGAGTTTATTCATTACAAACAAAAATACAAATTTTTATACTAATATCTATACTAATATTTTTTATATTATAAATAATATAATGACATAAGCAATACGTTTAACCTTACTTTATCCTATTTTTTACACTAACCTCCTCACATATCTGCGATAACCTGTCCCTGCCCTCGGCAAGTCGTGGCAGTATGAAGTCGCACACGTCTTGACTAGACATGAAATTCCATATTCCGTCGCAGGCCAACACCATAAACTGGTCCGTTTTGGGGTCTATGGTCAACGTTTTGACGTCTGGCAGAGCGGTGATCATTTGCTCCTTCGAGTCCAGATCTTTGTTTTGCTTATACGAGTGGTCGCCGACCGCTCGCGACAGGTTCAGTCCCCCGTTGATCCTGCCGTCAGTCGAGACCTTCCCGCCGGCCTTTTTTATTCTCTCCAGTTCCGGGGCGTCCTCGGGCTTGTGGTCTATGGACATGTCTATGGCTTTGCCCTCTCGACATATGATACAACGGGAATCGCCCGCGTTCGCCACGTACAGCTCGTTGCCTGTAAATTAGTTTACACTTTTACATTATGGTTTCATAGACAAATACATTGCATTGATCTAATTCAACAATCATTTGTTGTACGATGTTTTCGTTGTTGAGAGCATGTTTCTGCGCCATTATGTCGTCACTGGCAATACAAATTGGTCGAAAACTTTTGTGGAATGTGGAAGGAAACTTTTCTGAGGAGTTTTGGACGAGAAAATGTCTCGGATGCTTTATATGGTTAAAATGACAAGGACACCAAGATCCAACAAATGAGTGAATTTAAGGAAAAAGCTTATACTTTTATTTATCATACAATACATTGCAATGAAATACCTTTGAGTAGAGCGACTACAGCCGTACAGCCACTGTCGTTTCCGGGCTCCTCAGTCATTCCCAGATCCTCCTCTCCTCCCTCATCGCTCGATTCCGCTTCGTAACCTTCCTCATCTTCCTCATCATCCTCGTCCTCCGCTTCGCCTGTCATACCAAATTGAAACACTTTATAATTACTAACAGCTACCGTCTTTAAATACCTATCTCTTTAATTTTCACATGTTCGATTGATATGAAATTTGGTATATGAAATGTTTTTTCGGTGCTATTTCCATGACATGGTAACCTTGACCTGATACAACAGCATCAAGTTGTCTGCGGAATAACAAACTCCTCAGCAACTTACAGCAGATATAACGTGTTTGGACTCAATAGAAAGTCGATGGTTAGTTTATAATTTTAATTATAGCATGTATTAACTTACCATCATTGGAAGAGTCTTCGACACCGTTAACATTCTCTTCATCGGAAGAGTTGATTTCTCCTCCCTCAAACGTCTCATCGTTGGAGTCACTCTCCTCGTCCTCCTCCGAGGCCTGATGCAGAAGTGACTCATACACAGCGGCGGCGGCGCGACGGAGTTTACACTTTTTAAGTGCTGCTGACACCGCAGGCTTATCAGAGCTCGACACGGGTGATTTATCTGTACAATTTTTCATTACTTTGAAAACAGTGTCGATAATTATGTACATTACATTAGTAATTGATGAGAGCCAAGAGAATAAGTTCTTGACAATGGACTTGGCGGATAATTTTTGTCAAAATATGCTTAGTACCATACTTATGCAAAATTTAATTAAAATTAATATTTAAATTTACAACATGCTTGTCTTTGGTGCGAATCTTCCCCTCTCTGCATGAGCTTAACTTTTTTTGTTAGTGATGAGGATGTCAGGCGGTGTACTACTCATATAGTTTCTTTTACAACACAGACAAAGTCGCGGGCACCAGCTAGTATGTATATGTACATTTTTAAATAACCATGTAGGTAATTGTAAAGCAATAGACAAAATAAAGTCAAAACGATGAACAGCCATTTCACATAATTCACACCTAAAAAAAATTAATAAGTATGGAGTCTTTTTTTTTTCAAGGCCATAGCTTATCCACGATTGACAAACGTCATAAAAATTAATACATCTTTTCCTAATAAATTATTAATAAAGGTTCAGTGGAAATATTTCATTGGTATTTGGTCACCTATGAGAACACCAATTGACACACTTTAAAGTATTGGAAATAAGTGCAATGGATTGTATAAATAATTACGAGGGCTGCACAAAAAGTATCGGGATTGGAATATTTCCATTGTTCCTGGCATAATAAAGTCTTTATTAATCGAATACCATTTATTTATTTTTTAAAAAGAACGCTGTCTTGTCAAACTTGTAAAGTCAGTGTGAAAATGGAATTGAATCGAGAAAATTCAAGAGTAATGATTTATTATGACTTTCGAAGTGGTTTAACACAAAAACAGTGTGTTGATCGGATGCTTTCTGCTTTTGGTGATGAAGCCGCATCTAAAACCACAATTTATCGCTGGTTTGCGGAATTTCAACGTGGACGTGTCAAGCTCTGTGACGATCCCAGTCAAGGTCGCCCAATAACTGCAGTCACCCAAGATAACGTTGATGCCGTGCGTAAGCTGATTGAGTAAGATCGACATGTGACATATCGCGAAATTCAGGCAACTTTAGATGAGTCAAATACAAATAATTTTGCATGAACAATTAGGTGTAAAAAAGTTGTTTTCCCGATGGATCTCGCATTCGCTCTGTGAGGAGCAAAAAGCGGCTCGCGTTACTTGGTGCGTCAGAACTCTCGAGAGATTCCACGGAGGATCTTCAAATGCTGTATACAGCGTCGTATCAGGTGACGAATCCCGGATATACCCATACGAACCCGAAACAAAAAACCAGTCACGAGTTTGGGTGTTCGAAAATGAGTTGAAGCCAACAAAAGTTGTTCGTTCACGGAGCGTTGCAAAAAAAATGGTGGCCACGTTTGTCTCTAAAACCGGCCACGTTGCGACTATTCCTCTTGAGGGACAAAGAATGGTCAATGCAGAATGGTAACTAAAACAAAAGCTTCTGAACTCCGTAAACAGAACTGCAACCGCCGCATCATCCTCCTCACGACAATGCGAGCTCTCATACCGCCCACAGAGCAAAAGTTTTTGGAGCAAGAAAACATTGAATTATTAGACCATCCACCGTACAGCCCTGACCTAAGCCCGAATGATTTTTATACTTTTCCCAAAATTAAGAACAAATTGCGTGGTCAACGATTTTCGTCACCTGAAGAAGCTGTAGACGCCTACAAAACGGCCATTTTGAATACTCCAACTTCAGAATGGAATTAATGCTTTAATAATTGGTTCCATCGATCGGAAAAATGTGTCAAGTTTCAAGGAGAATACTTCGAAAAATAATAAATATCTTTTCCACTAATAATGTTGTATCACTTCCTTGATTCCCGAAATTTTCAGTGCCGCCCTCGTATAATATAAATAAAAAACATTACATACCTTTGACTTTTCCATCATTCTTGGGTGTTGCAAAGCCGTTTGAAGATGTGATGTTATCTTCTTCGCCATCATTTTGCTTTGAATCTGTGACCTCCCCGTTGCAAGTGTCCGAAGTGTTATCTGGCTGGTTGCTGACATTAACACTCTGCTCCGGCTGATTGCAGTTATCTCCGGAACTATCTGGTGTTGATGACACCTTATCAACATCCATAGCGCCTGCATCTTTCGATTTCTCGGCTGGCTCACTCGTGGAAACCTGAAAATTTTGTTAATATCTTAAATATCAATCAATCAAATTATAACAACCTTTCAAAGACATTCAAGTGAATAGGCATTTTCTGGGTTATCTCGCTACATTGTCAGCCTCGTCTTTCCTGTACGGCTAGATGCTGACCCATTATTAATAAAAAAAAAGACAAATAAAAACAACCAATATTTACTCTAATTTTATCTAACAAGAATATAAAGAACATTTGATGTTTAACAGATTGACATAACTAATTATCGATAATAAGTAAAAGTGTTAGATATCATAATTTACACACAAAGCCAATAGAGTAGTATCTTCCTTTTTAAAAATAAATATACCTCTCCATTAACTTCTTTATCCTCCTCATTGGAGTTGGTTGAGGAGACCCCTCCCGTATCCTCTTCCGTTTTATCCCTCTCGTTTGCCAGTGGATCTTTACTCGAGGATGCTCCATCAGAACTGGAGCCAGCAGCAAATGACAAACCAGCACTGGAGCTTGAGGCACCTGAATTTTATTATAATATAGTATTAATATTATTTTTTTATTAAAAGGCATATTAAAAAATTCAAGCTGAGTAATATAAACTTATTATTATTTTATCAACTAAAATTAGGAGGGCAAATAATATCACATAATCTCCACTATTGAAATGTGAAAGATTGATATTCAATCGGTTCAACCAAAGAAGTTAACAGTTATCAGTACAATTTTGTTTACTAGCTGGTGCTCGCGACTACGTCCGCTACGTACGAAATAAAATATAACGCCTGACATTGTACTTTAATGCTTTGCCAAGCGTTGGATTTTTTTAAAATCGGATGATTAGTTAAGAAGATTACCTCCTACATACAAACAAACATATAAACTATATCTCTTTAATCTGTAAGGATTTGCGCTCTCAAAGCCGCAGTCAGAACATTTAACATATAGGAAGACATGGATATAGGTATCAAATCTATGTCTTTGGTTTCTTACTATTTTTATTACTCTTTCTTCTTTGCATTCTGTTTTCTAATAACACACGTTAATCTTTATATAGTGGCATTATTCTTTTGTCCTTATAATGTAATTAAATTGCTATGAGAAACCATGTGTCTACTTGACATGTAAAATAACATTAGATTAATTAAAATTAATTTATTAGAATTAATAAATATGCTTACCCGAAGAACTGGCCTGATCTGAACTCTTTTTAGCACGCAGACAAGGTGACAGCGGTGTAGAGGAATCTCCTAATCTAGCTCGATGCAGAGTGGTCAGCTTATTTTCGTACTTTGCCAATACCTCCTGCATTTGCCAGAATTTAAAGTGATTATGGGGGATGTCTCCAAACATTTGCACTCAGGGATCAGATTTGCAAATTGGGAACATTCGGGAGATTCGCGATTTGGTAGTTAATTTCAAATTGTGTAAAATTTATAAAAGTTAATTTCCTATTTTAGCCATAGAGCGAGCGTGTTTATGATGATACAATACTTAGCTTTGAATTTTTTTTATTGAGAAAATAACCCAATTATCAATTGTTAATAAATTTCCAGTCTTCTGTCTTAAAATTTAATTGAAAACTTTTTTTTTTCTGTTGTTCTTTCCAGCATTGCCATCCTAGTGACCATTCAACGCCTTTTTGTAACTAGTTTAGTTATTAAATAATACTTTGTCAAAGTTTATTAGCTTAATATATACTTCATTAATACTTAAATAAAAATATCAGTTCTATATTAAGTATTAGGGCCGGCGCCCACTATCGGCATCGGCACGTCTGAGGATTTTAGGTGGCAAATATACATTAACGTCATGGCAATAAAGTAGAAATTTCCAATATATATGGTCGTAGTAACAAAAATACCGCTTCGGTACGCTTGAGGCTGCCGCGTCGGCAGTCTGGAAGATGCTTCGGCATCCTTCGGCACGCCGGCACTTGGGGATAGGAGAACGCGAAGAGACGCGAGCTACAAATACGATTGCTTAAGGACCCCTCGGCATCCCCAAGGACGTTGCAGCATGAAAGGCATAGTTTCCGACAGTTTGCGCTTGCATGTAGGGATAAAACGGATAAGATAAAACGGAATGACCACACACGCCACTTCACTCTGGCAGTGAATCCATTTATAGTTTAGTAAATTTAATGTAATGTGTGTAATGTAATTAAATATAATATTTGAAGACATGTTAAATTATTGTTGTATGAGTTAAGTTAGTACTGGTTCGTAAAAAATGAAAGAAGTTTTTGAGTCCATTAGGTTATATTTCAATATTGACAATATTATGAATTTTACTTTTAATCATATGCTTTTAATTTTTCAAAACGTTTTGGTGCCTGAAATACAGGATTTAATATTTAAAAAAAAAAAAACTTTTTATAACTAAATATTTTAAAATAAATATTTTTTTCATATTGTGCTATGAATATGCACAAAATATGCTTGTAATAACTAGTTACTAAAGAAAGTTATTATTTTCTTCCTGTATCAAATAAGTATAGTACAAGTATACATCACAAAGTGATGTATGCAATTTATAGAATGTAATTCAGTAAATTTATACACATGAGAAGCATTGTATGGTTTGGTATAGAATATTGTAATTAGACAAATGGCTCCAGATATGCCATCTCGTCCCATGTGCAGAATGTTTTACCTTAGGTAAAACCGCCAGCATAATAAGTCTTGACAATTTTAGCAACATAAGTTAATAAAACCAATTTATTACCGAATCCTTAATTATTAAAAGACACTGGATTTGATCCTTTTTGATAAGGTTTAATGTGACATTTTGCTCGATGGTATTGATTGGTAAAGTCGCTAGATAATAATAATATCGAGATGGATCTCTAAAAATTCAAAAGATATTTTTATTTTATTAATAATAGGTTTGCTCGTAACCTGCATCTAGCGTGCAGGAAAGACGAGACCGACGATGGAGCAAGCTAACCCAGAAAATGCCTATTCACTCGAATGTTAAAAACATTTGCTGATGCTGGAAGGGAGTTCCAATCCTTGACAGTGTGTATTATGAAAGATTTTAAAACATTGGTTAAAACAATATCAAATACCTAAACAGACTAGTCAATGAAATACCTATAACATCAAATGAGCCGTCGCTTCCTGGTGCAGTGTCACATAATGGCTAAACAGCAAATCTTTACAAATGTTTTACAAATTGTAATTGTATATTAGTGACTTACATGTAAAGGCAGATGTGCTTCTTGGTACAAATTGCTGACATTTTCATCATCAGATTCTTCATTGTCACTGGGACCTGGAGGGTTGATTTCACCTAAAAATTTAAAAACTTAGCAAAAAAGTGGATCATACATTTTCCATAAAACTTGTAACTTGTAAATGCTGGACAGCAAACTTATGGGTCTTTATAGACCCACAAGTTTGCTGATTCGTGATATCTTTTGGATCTCCTTTTTTATACTATAATTTAACCTTATTTTTGTCATTCAATAAAAAATTATAAATGACTAAATATAAATCACTCTTTAGTGAAGTAAGGGTTCTGACTTAACATTAAATAAAGTAATATTTCTGAAGATACCTTACAATTTGAAGCTTACATTATAAAATTAAGTAATTTAGGTTTATTTTAAAAGTAGCAAGTAAATAACAAAGTTGGCATAACAAGGCCTACACATACAGTCATTGTATCATCACTATATTAAAAGAGTAGCTGTGCTTGTCGCAAGCTTGTTGTTGTTATATCACATAACTTTTTTGTTTGTGAACAAATTGAAATTTAAAAAAAAAACAATCGGGAAGATTGCTACAATGCATCAATCAAAACTGCATTCAAATCGGTTAAGCCATTACTGAGATTAGCGTGCACAAACGCGCAGAAAAACGATTTTATTATAATTATGTATGATTTAACATACTTTAGAGCAATAATCATTGTAAATCATCTTCAAAACCTTTACCAATGTGGAATATATTAATACTTAGTTCTCCACAGGTTGTAATATCCTCAACATCTGTTGCTTGATTTGTAAATATGAATAACGAAATGTAGTACAATACCTGCTAACACCTTTAAATGGTCCATCACCTCCTTCGTGGCTATGGTAGCATCAAATCCCAAGAAAGCATCTTCTAAAGCTTTAACAACCTCTCCATTTTTGTATGCTTCCGTGTTTTTAATAAAATCTGGCAACTTTTGCGAACAATATGTAGCTACTTCAGCACCACCGTGACCATCGTACACAGCAAAAAGAGATGTTTTCACGTCAAAGTCAAGGATTGTGTTATGAGCATCCTGCAAAACCAGGTTTCCTTATTATAAAGCAACGCTATAAGAGATCTTTGTGATTAAAAATATTGTTTCCGAAATACAAATCATTATAAATGGATTTTGGATGCAATACTGTAGGTTATCTATCTATAGGCGAAAATACATTATAGAAATACGAACTACTAATTATTTGGCAGACGATTTGCTAGAATAAGAATACATTTCAGAAGATATTTTCGCTAGGAGTTTCGCAAAACATAAGCGATTTAGGATGGATAAAACGTACAAAGCATACATTTATAACGAAAACAGTATTGTACCTCTTGATTGACACGCCATCCTTGCATGGAGCTGGCGCCGCATTCTAATTTCTCATTTGCCTCATCGCTGGAAATTTTTTCAGTAACGGGCTCTGATAAATAGGCACCCATTGTGAAACGTTACTTAATATGTAATAAAAGTTATAATAAATCAGTAAACGAGGCGCGAAAAGCCCAAAATTTCGCGCAGGCGGCAAGCCTAGCGGAGTCAACCGCTAAAAATAATGTTGCCATAACTTTAATTAAAAAATAAACTACAGCCAAGCTTACTTTGGGGAAAAAATGTGCAAGAAATTAAGCATCATTTGAAAAATTAAAATTTTTATTTTTACCATGAGTGACGTTTAGCCGATGGTCCGGCCAAGTATGACTGAGTTCAGAAACTCAGCAGGGTATATTTTACTCGTACTAAGTAAAAAGTGGTATTGGCAATACAGTGAAGCGCTCTTTTAAAATTGTATTCATACTTAAGGTTAACAACGTGATGCAAATGTAAACTGTCTTATCAAAAATCTAACTATTTGAAGAAGCATGAGATAATAAATAATCATTTCTCATTTGCTACTTCACAGATTGCTCAACTTTTAAATCCATTGTATGTAACAAAATAAGTTTGTACTTAGTATTTCGTTTCATAATGGAATCTGCCTATGATCGATTACTTCAATACGCGGGAAAACAAGGAAAATTTCAAGCTAAATTTGATGTTGTTTATAATTGTATATTACCTTTTCTATGGACGATGGCTTACATGAACATGATTTTCGCTCTTTCACTTATACCGCTGCATACATGTGAAATTCCAGTTAAGCCAGAAAACGTGAGTGAATACGGGTGGAAAATGAAATATATTCCCATGTAAGTATTTATTATTAAAATTTATTATAACTACGCTTTTCATTGAATAGTACTTATTCATTAAATGCTGTAACCAAATAACATAATAGTTCACTTTTTAATTTTAATACTAAATCCCCTAAATATGAGTAATTAAATCAATTAATAATATACATTAAGAACTTGAGGTGGTTCGTTGTAAAATACACACCAAAAAATTTCGATACCTATCTACAACTGCTTTTTTTTTTTACAGTTTACACAATAATAACGAGGAACTAGAATTTAGTAAGTGTTTACTATATGTAGATTCCGCAAAAGGCAATAAAACAAAAGGTAATGCTAACATTTTTGTAGTAAATTAGGTTCCCACATTTCAAACAAACTAATACTTAATTAAAATTATTTTATGTTTTAGTGTGCAGCAAATTTTCGTATAACTACTTGGTATGATTCAACAATATCTGGAGATAATAACTGGGTTTGCGACAAAGAATTATACATAGCAAATATTTTCGCCTATACCAGGATTGGAGAGATATTAGGAAATATATTCTTCGGCTGGTTCGGAGATATGTAAATGGTTTTTAAATTATCACAGGATGATTGAATATCTTAGTATCTAATTCCGATGAAATTACTCATTATCTTTTTCGACTTTAATGTTTTTCAAAGTTTATATTTTAAAATTTTTACACTTAATTAATAATGATAATGAACAAAATACATAACATATATTGTTTTTTGCAAAGGCATTTTTCGAGTCATTGTGGTCTTTGTGCGTGCATGTCGCACGCTTTTTTAAAAGTATGTACGTACACAAAAAATAAATTAAAAAAAAAAAAACAATTGAAATAAAACACAATTTGAAATACAGTCATATTAGTATCTACGGGACACGAAGGTTAAATAAGCCTGGTCCTTACTTATTGAATAAGTATAAGTATTAATATATCATTCTCCATTTTTCAGTTATGGTCGTCGGCTAACCTATATAATATCCTTGGCTTTATTAATTATTGGACGCTTAATTACCATTTTAGCCCAAAAACATTTTTTTCTGTTTGTATTTGGTTGTATTATTGCCTCTTTTCCATCTTATTTCGTCCCTCAAACTGCGTGTGTTATATCTTTCGAAATATCATCTCCTAAGCGACGTACTATTACAGCAACATTACGCCTAGTTTCAACCGCAGTGGGTCTTTGCGTTATGCCTTTAATATATTGGAGTGTAAGAGATTGGAAAATCTTTGTGGTTGTTACTACTTCTACAATTCTACCATTCTTCCTACTCTCTTGGTAAGTTTTTTTTATTTCATTGCATTCAGCATTGCATTGATTTCGCAAATTATATAATTTATATACACATACCTACTGTTATCAGGAAAATAATCGAATCACCTCGATGGCTATGGGTTCAAGGAAAGACAAAGGAATGCTTACGGGTATTAACCATTATAGCCAAAACAAACAAGAAGACACTCAATAAAGATAACGAGCTGGAGTTGATAAACACTATACCCGTAAAAAGTTTAGAAACTTTAGGATTCTTGGCTCTATTTTCGAGTTGTAAATTGGCCGTTAATACACTACTGCAACTATGGATGTGGTAATAGACATATCTTAATTAATTTAAATAGTCAGTACTGTGTGTTGTCATTGCGTAAATGTGAAATACATATAAAGATTGCTGTGTTGACTGCTGCAGCAACTGAGTTAGTTATTTGTTATATAAACAAGATAAATTTTGTTTAGCATTTATCTATTATTTACAATTTACTTATTTGGTTTCAAACAGGATCACAATAAGTGTGGGCTACAATGTAATTTTGCTAAGTTTAGGACAAAATACAGAGGGAAACCCTTTTGTGACATTTGCTATACAGGCCATTATAGAGCTACCAGGAAATTTTTTAGCAGCATGGCTTGTAGATCGCATTGGTCGTCGATATACGTGTTTAGCTAGTCTTTCCATAACTACTTTAATATGGGGAACATCTCTTCTATGTGAAAGTGGTATGTTTACCTCCATTTTCTCTTATTTGTAGTTTTACTTATCTATTAGTACTTGTATTTATTATTTAGTAATTATGTAAAAACTTCATATAGGTATGTTATCTCCTAATTAAATAAAATATAATTTATTTGATTCTGTTGTCGAAATAAAACTGTTTTCTAATTATTATTTGATTTCAGCTGTAAGCACATTGTTTTGTTATTGGTGGATAAGAACATCGTTGGTGACAATTAACAGATTATCTCTCACTGTAGTATATTTCACACTTACGTTATTAAACATGGAGCTTTATCCTACATGTTTAAGGCAATCTGGAATGTCATTAAGCAACGTATTTGCTAATATTGCCACTATTTCTTCAGCATACATAATATTTTTGGTAATAGAAAATACATTAGAATATTTCCAATGCAATTTTAGTTTTAATAAATTATGATAAATTTGTTTTATTGAATGCTTTACACGTCAGAAGCATGAGTAATTTGCAGTCAATTACTATTTGTCGTAGATGTGTCGATAGAATTATATAAACCTAAAAATAAAGCATTAATTCGTTTTGCGCCATCTATTGCCTACTACGTCTGTTAAATACTGTTACACTACTAAATACAGCTATTGTATTTTTGAAACTTTGTAATTGGCGATGGACTAACACATACAGCTCTAATTTTTGACAAACAAGATAAAGCAATTCACACATCTAAAAATCGAATTTCAAAGAAGGTTGTATTGGAATAGTTCTAGTGTGTAACCTAACGTAACAGATTTTTTTAATAACGAGTAACGAATAATGTTACCTTATTATTATCTTTCAGGGACGTCGTTTTGATTCTCGTATTCCAGGCTTAGTTTTGACTATCGTATCATTGATCGCCGTAATATCTTCATTTCTATTGCCTGAAACATTAAATGCCGAATTACCAGAAACATTGAAAGATGCACAAATATTTGGAATAGGCAAAACAAAATCTGAATATATACAAGTTACGGATCAACCAAAGCAATAATTTTCTTAAAAATGTAAAAGGGTGTAAAAGGCTTTCAACTTTGCTAAGTTTTTTTTAGAAAAATAAAGATAGTAATTGAAAGTATTTTGTTTTTGAACACAAAATAAACTGCTAAAACCATATCAAACCACTCAGTTCAAGCGATTTAATCGATCACGGCTGTTAAGACATGTAACAAAAAAAATTATAAAGGAATTCGCTCCATTTTATTAATTTTTATTATAATTATAAATACAAAGTAGTACATTAATTAAAAGTAGCTTAATACTTAGGTAATAGAATTCATTTCCCTCCCGATAAATCAAATTATGTTTTAAGGTGGCAACACTATTTCATAAAGCTTGAGATGATGGTCATAGACACACCAAAACATTAATTTACATCAAAATTTATATTTGTGTGTTGCTTGTTCTAGTATCTAATGAAATCCATATTTCTATGGTAAACTTTGCACAAGATTGACCCTCTCCGCTAGTGTAAGTAGTGCTAGAACTGCTAGACATGTAAATATAGTAATCTATGTTTAGATCATAACTTAGTCTATGGTCTATGTCTTCCTTTCCTGCTGTCATTCTTGTCTGCTGCTTTCTGATTCTGAGTTTCTGTCTCTTTCTGTCTGAAATATTGAACTAAATTTCAGTTTGTGAAAATTCTAAAAAAATATTAGTTATTAATTGAATTAAGAAAGTAATCTGTCTGGGCAAAAGTGTGGTATTTTGTTTAATTTAGTTTTTGCTTATGCATGACCTTAATTTTGTATATCATTCATTAACAATACCCGAAAATTAGATGAAAATATAATGATGAATTGAATTGTAGCATTTCGAAAATAAGGGTGTGTCAATTTTTAGAATACGGGTCCATATTGATTTATTATATTATACGGTACTTGACGAAAAATGTCGGGGGATCATAAAACTCTGATAAAAGGCAGCCCCTCACAATATGTGAAGCTTAACGTGGGAGGGACCTTGTTCTATACGACAATCGGCACTTTAACTAAAAGCGATAACATGCTGCGAACAATGTTTAGTGGAAGGATGGAAGTACTTACTGATTCGGAAGGTAATAAATTTGTTTCAAAAATTTCTTTAGATTTAATTTTCTAGTTTTTTTCTAATAGCTAGAGTTATTAGTAATCTAGTAATCTGTATTCTGTGAGCTTACAAATGCTTTGTTTATTGCACTCAATTCATAAACTGAACACTGACTGGGCAGCCTAATTGGCAGTAGCAACCACAACCATACAGATTTTAATTTATTTTACAGCCTTTTCTCAGATACCTACATATGTACTTAAGTACATATTTAGAAATAATAACTTAAAAATATCTTTTTTAATAATAAGATTAACAGACAGGCTGACAGTCCATTTGATGGTAAGGCTACCATCTCTTATGACACAAGCAATGCCACAGGTGCTACAAGTATGCTGCTGACTTGTCAGATCACAAGTCAGATTAGGAAGGAATAATGATACCTTAGTGGAGTAACGTTAATTGCTTAATAAGTATGTAAACTATGGTAAATATTTTTTTATGGTTTTTATTTTACATATATTTCAGGGTGGATTTTGATTGACCGTTGTGGAAAGCATTTTGGTACAATATTAAACTATCTCCGTGATGGTACTGTGGCTCTTCCAGATAGCTTCAGAGAGATTAATGAACTTTTGGCGGAGGCGAAATACTTTCTTATTGAAGAATTAACAGAATCTTGCCAACAAGCTCTAGCCAAGAAGGAGAGAGAGGCTGAGCCTATTTGTAGAGTTCCTTTAATTACATCACAAAAAGAAGAACAACTGCTTATTATGTCCACTTCAAAGGTATAAATAAATAAATTAAATAAGTTTTACATAGATCTTAATATGTGTTTAATGTTTGAGTTGTTTTTAACAATATATTTTAATTTTTTTTTTAATTTTAAAAATTATGTTCATTACATTAAATTTTTTGACTTACAGCCTGTGGTCAAGCTTTTGATAAATAGACACAACAACAAGTATTCCTATACTAGTACATCCGATGATAACCTGTTGAAAAATGTTGAACTCTTTGACAAACTGTCCTTGCGATTTAGTGGACGAGTGCTCTTCATTAAAGATGTGATTGGCTCAAATGAAATTTGTTGTTGGTCTTTCTTTGGCCACGGAAAGAAATGTGCCGAAGTATGCTGCACTTCGATTGTGTATGCCACGGACAAAAAGCATACTAAGGTGGAGTTTCCCGAAGCAAGAATCTACGAGGAGACTCTTGGTATACTGTTGTATGAAAGCAGGAATGGCCCAGACCAAGACCTGATTCAGGCGACTTCATCGCGCGGTGCTGTCGGTGGTCTATCATGCACCAGTGATGAGGAGGAGGAGCGTTCAGGGCTCGCACGACTTCGCTCAAATAAGCAGAACAACCAATCTTAGCGGTTACAGTCTGGCTTGGCACGCCTTCGAAGCTCAAAGCGAACGAACGTCTGATATCTCACTAATTTATTCTTGCCCTTTTGCTGGCTGCCGTGCTTTGGTCTGTAGAATCTGTTGACCTGTCTCTGCGAGTCTCTACTTTGTGAGCTCTTCGGAAGTGGATGTGTGAAGAAATTAAAGCAAAAGTGGCGTTAATGATGCGGTATCGGATCGAAATTTATTCATGGACTCATCTGAATTTGTGTCTATGTAGCGAGTAAATATATTGTGTCAAATAGTCATATGAAATATCAGGTCTTAGTGTCGAACAAAAGTGCAAATTTTAAAGCATATCTTTAAGGAAATATAATCAAAATATGCCCAAGTATACGATTAAAAAAAGATTGAAACTTCCAGTATTGAGCATGTATGTTTGTGAATGTTGTCATTATCATGGCATCTTCCTTTCCGTTTAATATTTACCTTAAACAAGTTTTCATGAGAAATCTTTACTAGTTGATGTTAAATTAATGATTACAATGTGTACACTTTTGTGCAAATCCGTTCTGTTCATTCAGAATTTATGTACATATTAAACTAATTTCTGTTCATCACTTCTGTATTAACAGCTAAGTAGGCTTTGACAAGTAAATATTTATTATAAACTTAGAGCAATTGGCAGAGATTCTTCTGCTTTGCTAATGGTCACTAAAGTAAAGGTTTTGGTCACTAAAGTGAAGGTTTGGTCATTAAAGTGAAGGTTTTGGTCACTAAAGTGACGGTTTTGGTCAATAAAGTGAAGAGGTGGTCACTAAAGTGCAGGGCGAGACTTGGATGGCTGTATCCAAATTTTGCATTATAAACTTGCACAGATACATAGCATATAAACTGTGTTGTGTAAAAGTGTATGCAGCTTGTTGGAAGTTGCTTAATGTACATGAGCTTATGACATAATATTTACGGCTCAACAAATTGCCAAATTGATGTTGTTTAGGTATTAGTGCCTTGTTTCCCATTAGAGACTATTCTAATAAGGCTCACAACCCATTCCTCACTTTTATCAATAAAATTATATACTACTTATTCATGTATTAGTAGCGATTAAGAGATTTATAATGGATCCATAAAGTAGGCGAACATGAAAAATCACAGTTTTTATTCATTGTGACAGATATATTTGAAATACAGATTTTACATTTAATTGAAATCGGTAGGTCTACCTTATACCATGCTAGATATTTTACTATAATAAAAGTGTAAAATAACGTGCCAGATAAATTCATTTAGAAAAGAGTTAACTGGTTAAAAATATTTCCTTTCGAAGACTGATTGTGTTTGTAGGTGCCAAGTACCTATGTTTTAAATTCAGGACAAACAAAATATATTGCGATAAAAAATAGAGTACAAATTTTAATTATGCTATAAAATTTTGCCACATCATTAGGAAATTATTTATGAATGTTATAGATGAACTGTGTTTGGTATTATAGCAATTATATCTTATCTGATGTCATAGATTGCTCTCTGTATTTAATGTGAATTTAATCATTAGAATTGTCTAAAATTAATCCTTGTGTCTATAACTTCTATTTACATTCTTATGAAATATATGCTCACTGTCTAGATGTACGGTATTTTTATTCATTTTTTTCCTTATCAGAAATTATCCTGGTCTTACTTGGGTGTGTGGGGTAGCAGAGTGTGCTCTGTAGCACACTGCTCAGACATTTTAAATTGGTTTGGCAGCATGTTAAATTTTAGTTTAGCTCAAAGAGCAGTAAGAAACAATACGCCACAAAAGACCTGCGCCCCATTTGGTGGTCGCACTGCTAAACAATAGGGTCAATAGTGGCAATATGACACTCAATAATGGCAAATATAGCAAGGCGGTATAGGTTAGCATTAGAGTAGGGTTTTAAATGGTAAAGGACATGAGGTGTTAGGGTTGTAAGAAGTTAAACTTGTAATTTATTTATCAACAAGTTTGTTGTACAGCTGCCCCTATGATTATAGGATAAACCTATAATAAACCTTTTATTATAGGATTTTAAAACACCATACATTTTAGTAAATAATTTATTATGTTATTTCCACTGATCTTAGATTTTTTTTATAACATTCAAGGCTACATAATGGTATTCCTGTTTTTGAACAATTATATTTTTTTATATTGCAACAACCTTCAATCCCACATATAACAGGTTGAGGTGGTTCTTTAGGGAATTTTCTTTCAAGTGGATAAGGTATTCCAGGAGGGAATGATAGCGATATTTCATTCGCATTATTTCTATATACAATCATAGGTTCTTGTTTTCTAAATATTTTGCCCTTTTGGGAATTTTTTAAGTTCTTCGAGTCTTGCTTCTTGAGGAGTCTGTCCATAGTTTTCTTTTTGTCTTTTTCGCGTTTCTCATCTGCTAATTGTTTCCTCTTTTGAGATTTGAGCGCAGCTTTTTGAATAGCTTCTGCTGTCATTACTTTCTCTTTATAACCAGAAGGTAAAGCAAATAATACTTCTCCGCCTGGAATTGTGTCTTTATCATTGCCCCTTTCATACATTGCTCTCTGCCTAGCGGTCATCATCTTGGGATCTTTTGGTTTAATTTTCTTCAGTTCTTCATCCACCTGCAATAAAAAGTAATTTGTAAGTGGATTAAGCTAATATATAAATTTATAATATTGTACAGTTACATATTCTACATTTCATTTTTTTTTTAATTTTTAATTTTGAGCAATGAGAATCATGAGAAAAGAGAAAAACAAACATATAACTAAGTTATTGCTGTGAATTCATAATAAATACAGAAATTTTAATTCTTTGCAAAAACATAATTAATAAATTAAAAATTCCGGTCACTAATTTTTAGGTTATTAGGCATACAGATCTCCTATTAGGCAAACAATAAAATGTGGAACGTGCCACAAATATTACTATAAACATTGGAAATAGATAAAAAAAAAAAGATTGAGATTGGCATTAGCATCTACATAATTTAACAACCACATAAATGCTGTTATTGGATAATCTTTCTTTAATTGGTCATATAATACATTTTATTAGTATTGGGAGGTCACACTGCGTTTTGCAGTTATTTTGGAGAGCTCATCAGGTGTGTTGTGTTTCAGTGAGTGAGCAAGGGATGCCCAAGTCTATTTCCCTATCCTTAATCCTACTATGTCTGGCAGCACACTTGCAGCACCTGTGGTGTTGTTCAAAATAATCAAGATGTAACATTGATATATATCAAAACCAATCAAATATGCCGAAAATAGGCTCAGAACATAAAACCAGATTAAGATTGGCATTAAGAGTCTTCTATATAATGAAACAACTTCATAAATGCCGTTATTCCATTGTTTTCCTTTATTCAATCCTATAATATACTCTGTAAACATTTATTTCACACTAGCTTGTGCCTAAATAAAAAAAAAGTTAAGCCTGACAATACATAAGTGATGTAACACCTGTAATCTTCATTGTTATTATACATTTGTTAGGAGTTTCTTATTTTTCAATAATCCCTCAGGAACAATACTTTTTTTCCGGATGGAAGATACTTTATGTCCTTTCCTGTATCCCTGATAGTGTGTATGTAAAATTTTATGATGATCGATTGAGTAGTTACGGCGTGAAAAGGTGACAGACAGACAGAGTTACATTCACACATATAATATTAGTGAGTATGGATTAAAATTACAAAACTGACCTCTTCTAGCTTTCCTGACTTGATTGCATCGAGCCATCGTTCCTCTTCACTTGATGTCCCACTGTCTCTTCCCTTTTTCTTTCTCTTTGATATCTTCGGTGGAGTACTAGATGAAGAGCCAGGCAAGGACTTACGCGAATCCGACGAAGACTTCATCGCTTGTGCCTTTAAAATATCTGCAGCGGAAGTGCCAGGTATCTCTCTATCTACTTTCACTTTTTTATAAGGTTTCTCCATAACATCTTCGTAAGAAACATCGATTGATGTATCGCTGTCGAAGTCATTTTCAAGATTTCTTTTCTTATGTTTTTTGTGTTTATGTCGTTTGTGTTTCTTTGGCGGCGACGTATCTACAAATAATAAAAAGAGTAAAGACTAAACTCAAATTCAGCGTTACAGCGACACGCCTAGCCTATAATTTAATAATGTAACTATCTATTAAAGAAAGAAATAAAATTAATACCAATGATAATTTCATCTTCTGTGGTGCTTTGTTCGCGCAGTCTGCGTACCATTATTGCTTTATATTAAAGCAAGATGAAAACTTGTTTTAATACTTTTTCTTCTTTTACTTTAGTATAATTATATGAATTAACACCAAAATAAATATCATAATAATAAATAAATAAACAAACAAAAGCTTTCTTTAAAGGAATTTGACACAGCAAACTGCTGTTGCTGCAGGCAGAGCAGAAAGAAAATAATAGAACGAATGAAATGCAAATGAATGAACGGAAAGAATGAATGAAGGAGGAAGGAAGACTAAAATATTCCCTTTTTTGACATGCCATGCCATATTTATTTGGCATTTGACACTAGTAAAGATTTGTTATTATGGTCCGGTATGCATATTACAAAATAAAAACTTAACAAAATTGGAATGGTCCGTTATAGTTAATGGTCATAGAATATATCTACCATCTAGCGAGACTGAGAAGTTTTGGATTATGGTTGACTAAAAACATTGAATTTGTAAAAGGGTTTAGAGTATTTTTTAACGTTGGGAAATCCTCTTGGTCCAAGAGTCTTGGATAACCGGCAGTGTAGGAGACACTGCGGGGTTATGTCGATGCCGGATCATCGCTGTCTTTATTTTTTTTCTTTTCAGTTTTTTCGGCGGTTTAATTTTTTTATTAAAAAGTTTTTATAAAATAAGCAGCCCGTAGTAAATAAAATATAATAAAATACTTTTTGGAAATAGCGAGGTAAATTTGTACTACCTCAATAACTTTATAACTGAACTACCTCAATAACTTTGAACAGCTGTATCTCAGGAACTATCAGGTCTTTGTAGACCTCTTTTTATTAAAAATTTAGTGCACTTTAATAATTTATAAATTATATTCACTAGCTCAGTTATTCAGTTCGTCCGTGTTGAAAAATAAAAAAAATATAGCGCCTGACATCTTTATTGCTAATAACCTACACTTTTGCCAGGCGTTAGTTTTCTTAATTTTTGATGTCCTCTTGGAAACAGTATTTTTTTCCTGGATGAAAGGTACTTATGCCCTTCTGGTATCCCTGACAACGTATATGCAAAATTTTCACGATGAGTTGAATACGATTAAGTAGTTAAGGCGTGAACAGACAGACAAGACAAGCGCGAAGAGGTAACAGACAGACAGAAAAACAGACAGACAGAGTTACTTTCACATATAATATTAGTATGGATATGTATTTAGGTAGTCGAGAAGTGAACAGCATCCCCCAATATACAAGACAAATATAGAGAACGAAATTTTCAAAGTTAGTCTTGTTCTGGTCTGGAGTCTATTGTCTTAGTACAAGCTTATAATTTTGGAGATTAGGCACAAACTAATGTAGTTTTGGTCTACACCATATTTGTTCTGGCGCTTTATTTACTTAACAGTTTATACTTAATAAAATAAATTTCCTCTGAAACTCTATTTTGAAGGTAAGCCTTATTCAATGTCCCCACATTAAGTCAGTTCGGTGATCGTCAATACCGTACCTTGCCGCAAGGTCGAATCTGAATGAATGCTAGGATAAGCACTTAATTGAATGGGAATCTTTCCGTACTTGAACACCTGTCCCAAATTGCACTAAAATGATAACAATTTTGTGAAACTTTTTGAATTCTATATTGTTTACGAGTAAATCTAGTAATTAATTACACAGGTCAACAAAAAAAATTTTTTTTTGGGTTTCTGTTCTAATGCTTAAATTCTGATTCTAGACATAGAAAATCACTTAAATTTCCATTTTTAGCTTTTAAAGCTTGCTTTTGACTGATTCACGCTGATAAATAAGTTTTAATGATTTCAATTGATTTTATGAGCAACAGATGTGATTAACCCGATCGCAAATTGCATATTATTTGTGAATGGCACAGTAGTGAGTGTTTTCTTATCTATCACAGCCGTAACAACCACCCTAATGTATTGCATTACAACATTACATTCTGTATTGCTCAAGGAAAGTTACGAAAGTGTGAAAATGATACTTGAAAAGTTAGAATATGCAGAATACCAGAATGCAGAATTGGCCAGTGATAGGTGCTTTTAAGATGGTTGGTTTTTTGATGGGAATGCAAGGCAGATTCTAAATACCCTGGTCACCTTTGCTTATGGGATAGCAGAGCAGATTGAATACATTACCAACAGGGTAATGATCGAGTCGAATTTAAGATAGAAAAACCTAATATGAATTCGGAACAAATTGTAGAGCCTAATAAAATTAAGCCTCATGAAACAATTCATCAAAGCTGAATCCAAATTCTGAAGCTTTTTCATATTTAAAGGGATCTTTTCCCCAAATTAACTGAAGTTAAAGCGGATATTTTCGTTGGGCCGCAAATACAAATATCCTCAATGCTTATAAAAAACAAGCCTGGAAGTGTCTTAATGCAGTAGTTGATAGTTTTTTGGGAAACAATAGAGCTGACAATTATGAAGATTTGATTGAAACTATGCTTGTAAGCTTTAAAATTATGGGCTACAGAATGTCCTTCAAACTTCACAAGCTACATTCTCACCTGGACCAATTCAAAGATAATATAAGTGCCTACTCAGAGGAACAAGGAGAACGTTTTCACCAAGATGTGATGGACTTTGAACGACGTTAATCAATACCAAGGGCAGTACAACGAGAATATGATGTGAGATCATTTGGGGTTTAATACGAGACAAACATAAGAGAAACACGAAAATATTCTTTTTGAACTTGATTTTTTTGTTATTTTACAATCATTTTCTATTGTTTATCACAAATATTAGATAAAAAAGACTCTAGTGTTCAGCAAAAAATGAACGAGAGGTCTGCGCGACCTCCTACTTATTCATAATTTTACCTCAAGGAACTATATGGCTTAGATAAGTAGGTATATTTTGTTCGGTTCGGCTAAAGCCGACCACAACGATGACCATTTTGGTCATGGCTCACATTAAAAACAAGGCGTTTTGCTATAAACTTAGCACTAACGATGCGAGTAAGAATATACAGCACAATCCAATTAAGTAAAGGAAAGCCTTTGGCCTAGCGCAGCGTCGTCGGGTCTGCAAAAAGTTGTTCAACAACACGGTAAACATTGAGTCAGTATTGTAACTTTTGCAGATTTGAACACATTGACGGAGGATAATAATGAATCACTAGAGATAAGAAGGAAACTATGAAGTACCACGAAATATACCTCCTTATTAAAATCTATAAGCCCCTGGAGAGCCTTAAGATGACTTGCTCGAGTCGGTGACCTATTTTTCTCACAGATTGAATAGTAGACGATGGTTTGACCGCAGAATTCGCATGTAGACTTCAACTAAGACTGCTTATAAAGATATGAAATATACACTCGTAGCAGTTTCGTAAATTTGGCCGTAAAAATGATTAAAAACAGCAAGAGTACTACAAAATATATAAGAACATAACATTCTGATGGTGTGTTTGAAAACTAATATTTTGAAACAGTTTGAGTTGAAACACTGCTTAGCAATACTAATGAGTGCCTAGCTAGTTGTCGACGACGTCTGTCGCGCCTCTCAGCTGCAGCGTTAGCTGTTTGCCGTTTTACTTGAAATTAATTATGCGTTGCGACTTCGCTGAATCAGTTTACAAATACCATTTTATTTCTTTCATTTCTATCAATAAAATATTCTATGCTTTAACTTTTTTACTTGCTTACTTACAGTGGCGTCCATTTGAATAGCCTCACCCAGTATATTATATGTTTCATAAATATTAATATTAATTTAAACCATTAAATATTATTTTTTTAATGTACGATTGATCTTTATTAGAACGCCATATAAACAAGTTCGAAATTATCTAAGCAGCACGCGACAAATACGCAATTCTGTCACTACATGTCGTCCACATGAATAGCCTCAGTCTAGTCTCGTCACTCAAATAATTCGCCAATAATTCTGGATTGCAATTGTTTTTAAATAATTTGGTATTTATATATCGATTTGTGTCTGTTATTAGTATTTCAGTGATTCAGTGTAATAAATAAGAGTTTTTGTGAACATGGGACGTGGTAAAAGACTTACGAGTTTAGAAATTAAGAAAATAAATTTTTATTTATCCCAAAAGTTATCTAATCGTGAGATAGCTAAGAAAATCGGTCGCAGCCCTAAAGTGATAAATAATTACGTAAAAAATAAGGAAAATTATGGTCAAAAATATAAAGGACGCACAAAATGTGTCACAACGAACCGTGAACGTCGAACAATTTTAAGCGCTGCTTCAAATTCTACAAAGAGTGTCAAGCAAATAGCAACAGAAATAAATACTAGAGCATCTCTGTCTACAGTTCGGCGAACAATAAGAACAACACCTTACCTTAAACGGAAGAAAATAATGAGTAAACCTCCTTTGCGCAATCACCATGTGGCAGCTCGACTGTCTTTTGCTAAAAAGTACATGTGCTGGACAACGCAGTGGCAGAATGTGGTTTTTAGCGACGAGAAAAAGTTTAATCTAGATGGTCCCGATGGATTTAAATATTATTTTCACGATCTAAAAAAAGAAACTAGAGTGCTATCCCGACACTCAACATTTGGTTCAGTGATGGTTTGGGGAGCGATTCTTTATTATGGCCCCATTGATCTAGTCGTGTTAAACGGAAAACAAAATGCTGAAAAATATTTAGAAGTATTGAAAGAAATGAAAAATAAAGTTTATAAAGTCATGAGAAGAAGAAAAATAATTTTTCAACATGATAATGCACCTGTACGTACATCAGGTCACGTAAAAAAGTGGTTTGAAAAAAGTCAAATTCTAGTTTTAGATTGGCCATCACTCTCCCCAGATCTAAATATCATCGAAAATGTCTGGGGCTGGATGTTTCGGCAAGTTTATTCCAACTATCGACAGTTTACCAACAGAGAAGAATTAATTCAAGCAATTTACACTGTTTGGAACTCTATTGATATTAATTACATACATTCTTTGTATAAATCGGTATCTAATCTTTTTTTTTTGAAGTAATAAGGTCTAATGGAAAGACCACAAAATATTAAAACAAAGAGTATTTAATTTTTCAATGACTGCTTAATCCATGAGGCTATTCAAGTGGAAGGGGTTATTATTTGTTTCGTGTAATATCTTTTATATTTGATAACCTAATAATAAATAATTTGTTTATCATTACAAGATTGTTTATGTTATTCAATATGAGATAGTTAATTTATTATTAAATTATTTAGAAGTATGCTAAGTACACGTTTTAATGAGTGAGGCTATTCATATGGACGCCACTGTATATTTAACATATATTATATCCTACTAATATTATAAATGTGAAAGTTTGTGAGGATGGATGGATGATATGTTTGTTACTCTTTCCGTAGAAAACTACTGAACGGATTTGTTGTTACGGTTAGTTACTGTCGCCAAACGAGCTGTCCAATTTATCATCGTGAATTGTGAAATTGAGTGTACCTTGCCTCTACTAAAATTATTCTTAGGAAAAATTCGTGGTTTGACATATTCTTGAGTCTAGATTAGGCTGGTTAACATCAAGAGACAAGGCACAACTGCTTGAGAATCAGTACACATAATATGTTTACATAAACACATTACCCAGTCTTTCATTAAAGTTACCCTAATTACTTACAAGTAAAGTAATTACTGTGACCGTTATATTTCGTAAGGAGATCTGTTAATCAAGTTGTTTTTAGAGTTCGTTCGTTGTCATGTCAGTAATGACTTTAGTTTAAAGGCACTGTTCAAACCAAAATCAATACGACGAATAGATGTATTACATATAGTGTAGGTTTCAAATAGGTTTAAGTTTCAAAAATTTTAAAAATAGGTTTTATGTACCTATTTTTGAAATTCGGTAAAGTAAACTCATTCTTTGCAATCTATATTGCAAAAAATAAAAATAAATGAAAGAAATATTGAAAAACTGATTATTTATGACACTGGATATTTTGGGAAAAACGGAAAGTTAGTTTTCTCATATAAGATTGAATGAACTCAAGATCAATCTTACTATTGGAACTACTAAACCTTTAAAATTTTCAAAGAAAATAAAACGGGTCTTTATAAATACAAATCTGAAAATTCGGACATAATATTTCTAATGTATAAAAGATAAATTTGAAATATAAATATATAAAAGATATATAAAGGTAGTGTTCAAAAGTGGTATTGCACTTAAGAAGTTGCTTGTAATACTCAGAAGCTAGAAGGCGCGTTCAATCAGTTGCGGTCGCACTTTGTGTCCGAAAATCAAATTGAATAGAATCTCATTAATGAATACGATGTATGATAGTTGAAAAAATTGTACTTATTTAAATAAATATAAAAGTTAACTGGCACTTTTTACATATAAAAATGATACAAAGTAAACAAGCAAGGCCATTGAAATTATCTTCTTTAAACAGGATTTATACTACCTATGCTATAGCAAGTTCTGATTTATTTTTCATTCTGAGTGTAGATCCTATATATATAATAGTGTATCATCGTAAATATTTAAATTATTAATAAGTAATTATAATAATCGCCAGATAAATACTTAAATTCAACTCGAATCACCAGAAACTAAGGCTCGAATTAAGAATTGAATCAAAGGGTACGTTAGTTACAGACTCGTTATGATAAAAAAAAACCCAAGGTAAAACAACTTTTTAAAATTCATCATAATATAGTGACAATGATTTAGTATTTTTCCAAAACAATTTTTCGCGGTTTTATGTCGGATGGGTACACGTAACATCCACCATGTTGTGGATGGAAATCAATCTCGCGGGATTTGGCGAGTCAGACCTGTATTTGTTTGCCCGCATACGGTACAAATGAATGGCGACGCTTTATATGTGTTTGTTAAATCGTTCATTGTAATTTGCAAATTGGTATAAATTGAAAATTAGCATTGTGCCCGTACAATAAGTTCATTGGACTTTGTCTCACTCAAGTACGAAGCCGACGCCTAGTTACAAAGTTTTCGAAGTTTTCAGAGGCAATCGCACAAAATATCTAATAGTATTGATATTCACTTCTTGTGTGTTCTATCAGCTACAAAATGTTAAGTGTTTCGATAAGTTTTTCGGCTTAATACCAATACTCGATTTTATTATAGACTAATATAGACTAACGATCCGCTCCCGGTTTCGCATCGTTGCAATTTTTTTCTGAAAATGATAACAGCAAACTTTCCTCATTTATTGTTCTTTCCATTTGCGAAACCGTATATAAACCGTTTCAGATTAACAAAAAATACAATTAACAAAACTACAGTCAGTTATTAACTGACTGAACTGAAACTGAGTGATTACGTCACCAAAATGGCGGTCATAAACTTGGCTTATATTCACAGTTGTACCCACTTCTAGGTTGTCTTGACACACCATACTCAACCATAATAGGTATTTCATTAAGTAATTGTAAATTGCAAGTAAAGTGTTAAGTATAAATAACTTGAATAATATGTAAATTAAAAAAAAAAAAAAACAAGTAACCGTTGCGTGCAAGAAATTTTCCGCAGTCATGCAACTTCTCATAATCGGTACGTCGTGATTACATGTGACGCGATAGAAATATATTACAGCAAGGAATTTATAAATATGTTTTAGACTTTAAAACAGTTTTTTGGTCACTTTCGGTCGTTTTTGTAGAATTTTCTATTAGACACTATTAAACGGAAGAATTTTCAAAAGCCATTTGGACAAAGTTTTCTCACTTCAGTTGCGTATTCTAAAAGAAATTTTTATAGTTCGATTGATGGGAAATTTTGTATACCGTTACTTCGGTGGTATTTCCATGAAATGGTAACCTTGACCTGATGCTGCAACATCAAGTAGTCTGCGGCATACCCAACTCCTTTGCAACTGACAGCAGACTTTCTACATTGAGCCTAGCGCGTTTAGGCTCAATGTAGAAATTCGGGGGTTAGTTTATAATTTTAATAAACTCTATCAATTCGATGTCTTGCAAATTACATCCGTTTTTTATTTTTTTTTGCCGGGGGGAAAACCTTGTAAAAACCGGGTTATGTGAGATTTTTACTCACTAAACACTGTTGTCAGCTGTGCCTATTCGGGGGCCAAGGTACCTCCATCCGTATTATCCCGGAGTCCCTTGTAGCACCATGCTTTCCGAATACCTCCCGCTTTCATTATGCCAACAGCTAAGCATACTATTTAATGGCTTATTTTATGTCTCATATATTTGTATAGGTTAGCTACTGTTATTTTCTTTGTTGTAATCATAACAAACGAAAGAAAATAGTATAGCGAAAATTGTGTACGACCAGTACACCTTTGTACGTTTTCATGAAGATATTTTAAACCAAGGGATAAAAGTAACTGTAAATAAAGATTTCCTTACGAAATATAGCTTGCTAGGTTTTTTTAGTAAGTAAACTGGCGATCTTCAGTGAGGAAGTAACTTAAATAAGTAAGTAATAAGTAATAAGTACTTAAGTAGTGTAAATATTTTCAGTAGACAAGGTCTGGATTTGGAAAGTCTGCATTCGGGCAGCCTGTCTGGCGGCTGTAACCACCCTCTTACAGAAGACCACAGTGAAGTAACATTAATGCTATTGTTTTTCGGTTAGTGAGTAAGAGATGTCAGAGCTTATTTCCCTATCCCTTTACAATACTTTATTTTTAATCCTACTGTAGTCGCAGCGCACTTGCAGCACGTTTGGCGTTGCTTTTGTTTTAGGCGACGGTAGCCATCTACCATCAAGTGGAACGTCATTAATAAGATAAAGAAAAAAGTTTCATTAATAAGTTAAAAATTAAGACAAGTATTACTTAAAACATTTCGAGTATATGTCGAAATATATGTATACGTATGTTGTATATAAACACTTGAAGTGAAAAGAAAATTGAAGATTTTTTTGTGAATATGAAGCTCATTTACGCAGAGATTTATTTATACTTAAGCATAACATATGAGCACATGTAAATGGATCGTTTTAGCGGAAGTAGGTCAACACTTCTCCTAATGCGGAAAGTGTGACTTGTCAATACCCTCCTTATGTGAGTTCATGTATATCTACCTACATATGGATTTGCAAACAAGGATTAACATTATAATAGTCTTATTTTAAAGCTTATAAGGTTAAATATTCATAATATTTGTGTTTGTAGTTTTAAGAAGCTTATTTTCCCATAATCTTATTAATATCATAAATGCGAAAGTTTCTAAAAATGGATGCATGTATGTTGGTTATTCTTTCACGTAAAAACTACTGAATGGATTTGTATGAAATTTGGTACACAGATAGTTTATTAACTGGATTATATAGGATACTATTTATCCAGGATTTTTTTAAAGGGGTTTGTCTAAAAATATGAAAATTGGCCAAAATCGATAACGATGTAGATAAAAAGCGATAAAAATGGCAGACGTCAGAGATTTTCTCAGATGTTTATATTTTTCATTTTTCAACGCGGACGTAGTTGCGGGCACCAGCTAGTCATTTTTATATTTGTTATACATTAATTAATTTATTAGCTAGACATAGTATTATATTTATTTGGAATATTTATGTGTTATACATTTTAACATTTTTTAAATTTTTTAAATGAATACTTAAAATCTAACAAAAACAAGATTTTTAACGCTTCAACTACACTCAAAGCCTCTGCAACACCTGCCCAAATGGAACCTGAAGTTAGCCATTACTTATTCACGAAGCGATGTGTTGTGTTAAGAGAGTTACAATAGAATTTTTCAGTCAAAACACTGTTAAAAGGTTTTTGTAGCTTCATCTGGATTTATGACGCTATTACGCACTGTCTAAAATCTACAACGAAATTTATATTTGTTTCCACTCGTAAATCTCTCTTTAGAGATCATAATACTTGACTTCGGCCTGTTTGGTTCTGTATAAATTGACCCAATGTAATTTAAAAGCCTCTTATAAGCACAATGTATTCACTTGATAAACAAAGTCTAAATATTATTTAACGAAGCCTTAAGTTAACATGATGCTTGCCTTTAGTGCTGCGTGCGGTTACGGAGTCAAAATTTGATCTGGTCTGGATCTGCCAAATAGAGGCAGGACACACTGCGTTTCACACCCATCTGGCGGCAGTAACCAACTTCTTACGGCATGACCATAGTGAAATAACGGCATTTGTGCTGTGACATGTGGCATATGGCGGCATGTGACATGTGTTCTGTTGTGTTTCTGTGAGTGAGTAAGCCCTTTTCCTAATCCCTTGTCCTATATCATTTGCAGTCTTAAGTGGTAGCTTGTGTTACTAGGCGGAGGTACCCACCATCAAAAGGACCGTCAACCTGCCTTCCGAACTTTATATGAAGAAAGAGAAAAACGTAGGAGGACAAAATATCATCTACCTTCACTATTAAATAGCGAGGTTAATGTATATTTGAAGCTTTCCACTAGTATTATACCGATATACCGTTGGTATGAATATACAAACGGTATACAAAATTTTACCTTAAGTAAAAATTCAGTACTAACAGTATGTCTAACATACACACTGCAGTGTTAATTTAACGAACCAGCGTTTATAACTATAGAACGAATAATTATAGTTTGAAAGAACCTTTCTAACAGAAGTGTGCAAATTCTTCGTCGGATCGCATATTTCGTTTCTATTTTTATACAATAAAAATTTGTCCATCCCAGCTGCAGAGTCTGCAACAAAGTGTACATCACAGTCATGTCTAATAAATTTAAATCTGGTCTTCTTGTACGTACAGTGGATGTAGGTAATCTAATTGCAAATATTCAGGCAGCCGGAAGCCGGGTGCGGGTTGAATTCCAAATTAGCACTGCATAGAAATCTCGTTGAGAACTCTGATGTATCATGTGACCAATGTACTATGGAAACATTATATTCAATGTAATTATTGGATAACTGCTTCAGGAATTGCGTTAATTAAACTATGAGTGACCTATCAAAACGTTGATCGAAGTGATTCGATGGTATCAACTTTGCATATTGTTAATAAATTATAACTAAATAATTTCAATTTTTTTTTATTAAATTACTTATTACGATTATATTTGATTATACTTGATTCCTCTATAATTTTAGTGCATTTTGTTATTTATAACTTTTCTTGATTGGAATTTTTTTTTTTTTTTTTCAAGAAAAAATGTAATGTTGCTTATTAAACTTGTTCTATAGTTGACCATTGCAACAAGCCTTTTATTTATATATTTATTACTAGCTTAACTCGGCCACGCTTCGCTGTGATTTCTTTTTTTTTCGTTTCCGTTGGAAACTGGAAATAAAAAATATATAAAAACACTCTTCTGTTAAAATAAAATGTTGTGTAAAAATTTCAAGTCATTCGAGTTTTGTGGATTCAAAATTTTTATATAGATTAAAGACAATAGGCAGAAGAATATTTTGCTTGCAAATTTTTTTTATAAAAAAATACATCGCAATCAGACAGTCAATCAGTCGATCAGATAGCAACAATTTAATACTTATACATACGTATATTTTAATATTAACGGGTTTGATTATAAAAGTTAATTGGGCGCTTACACATTTTCATGTTTGAATCATGATTTTCAACAGAACATTAACAGCCAGTTTTGCGGAAACTTTAACACACCAAATTTTAATATAAGCCGTTTAATTTAAAGGCTTTTAATTACAATACCTATTGCGTTGTCACGCTATTGATTGAAGATGTTAAGATTAATATGAATCTAGCGTAGTTAACGTTTGACTAAATGGATTTAACTTAACGACCTCATAGTTGAAAAATATCGATACAAATTTTACAAATTTTCAAATAGATCAGATTTGATGTTGTTTAATAAATCTTTAGTTTTGAACTTAACAAAAGAGATGATATGAGAGGAGTCGCTGGCAATACCTACTAGGGATCATTATCATCAACAGACGACTAATTTCTACTTCTTCCACACAGACAACCAAAGCGCACGAATAATCGCATGCACTGATAAAATTACCAAAAACAATTTTTTTGCAATTTTTTTGCTATTACTCGTATGTCAGACCACCTATTGAAGTTCAATGTAAGGTCGTCCATTAAATGACCGTTACCTTTCAGTGAGCTTGGTGATTTATCATTTTAGCTTACAAATTCTTTAAACTATAGCTAAATTGCGGATTCTGTCATATAGGGAGACACCGAAAAAGCTCAAGTCGCAAAAGCTTTTCCATAGCACGCTCAGAAGATCTAAGCCTCCTTATCAGACCAACAGTTAGAGGAGTTTGTATTACAAGTCTTTAATTAGTGTATACATATAGCCGCAAATATTGATTTAGATTTAGGAAAAGAACACAACAGCTAGTACACCAATAAAAGTAAAAAATACGTAGGTATACACGAGTTAACACTGGAATGGCTCTAGTAGCAATAGCTACTGCAATTTCACTTGACAATTTATTATATATATAGTACAATAGAAGAGTTTGCGTACAATTGTGGGGAGAGAATGGCATCAAAGTTAACTACGACCGACCACCAGCCGTCTAACAAAGTTTTGACGGACGGTTCGACAAATTGATAAAGTCCCACCCCGTAACACCCCCTAGTTATGAAGTCTTCGGCTATATGAATAATTGAAATAAGCGATTGAACTTTATCGCCGTTTTAATTTTGTATGAGCCGAATTGGAATGACAAGTTCATTCAATTAAATACGTCGTATGTTTGATACTGACATTAAATTTCTACAATTAAAAATAATTGAGGTATAATATCGCTGTTTCATTTGTTTATAGACTACTAGATGTTGCACGCGACTTCGTCAGTAGTTTTTGAGTTTATTTATTACAAACATACAAAAATACAAATCTCTCTCTCTTTATAATATTAGTATAGAAAGACTCAGCTTGTTAAGTTCTAAAACTCTACAGCCAACATTACTTTTTCAGTAATAACCTTCGAGAGTGTGACATATAAGACCAGAAGGCGTTATATGCGGTCATTTTATGACAACAGTATAGTTGCCTTGCCACCTTAGAGAAAGGATATAACAGAAAGTAATAGAAATAAACATTAGCAGACACATAATAATGCTCTTACTGACGCTTTACGAGTATCGTCCACTGTGGGACTGTAAAACAATTCACTCGTTTTCTAGACAAAGAACATCTCGTATAAGTTAGTTACCTACTAAAGCAACTGAGACCACGTAGCCGTTTCTTAGACATGTTTAAGTGGTTATAGATTCTGGTGATAGAAGGAGTCACACTCAAGAGGCAATCACTATCGTACTAACAGTTATAGAAGGAGCTATCATGCTTTAAACATTAGCAACAAATACTACTCTTATATAGAATAGACCACTCTGTGGGTAAACTTTGAATATACTAATGTCTAAAAGTAAATTAGTGACGTAGTAAAGGTTTACTTTTAGTAAGATTAAAAGTAAAGGGTGGTTACTGCCGCCAGACGGGCTGCCCAAATGACTGCGAAACGCAGTGTGCCCTGCCCCTACTTTCATCCATACCAGGTTATTTTCCAAAGTTGACCCTGCTCTAGAATTGGTTGTGTTTAATAGGCACTAAGCATCGGATTAAAAACCAAAAATCACCAAAACCAAATTAAAAAATGTAGTATCACCAAAAACCAAGACAATAACATTCAAAAGCTTAATTCACTCGTACAAAGTACTTTTTCTATAAGTTTTTCAAGTTGACCTTTCAAACTATATACATTATTAAGGCGGAACACTATGGCGCGAGTTATAATCGCATTTAGCCGGATTCGGATTGTTCAAATATATTCTTCTGTGTATTACATTGCATTTCTTTTAGATAACTGTATTTAATATTACTTTTAATATTTCTATGAGTAGCTTTCTTCTTAATCTTCGATTCTTTAAAGAAATAACATAAAAATATATTAAAGTCAAATAAGATTACTGGTGTTGCTTGTGTCCTTACCACCTGCCATCAAGTTGACTGTCAGCATGCTTGTATATAAAAAAATATGAAATCTTCAAAACTCATGAATATTAAGAATTAATCTTTAAAAACATTAATTCTTTAATTAATTTGAAAATAACTATTCAATGAAATGGTCTGACCCCAGCACTTAGGCCTCTCCGCCATTCGATGTACCATTAAGACGAAGCTTTTAAAAACCTTACTTCACAGAACAAGGGTTTCACGATTTAATCATTCATGTCGCATGTGTATTCCATAATAACATACTAACATTAGGTACCCTATGTAAATTTCTCGTGCTGGGCGTGGTGCGAGGCTTTTAAGCTACTTTATAAAGGTTCAAGTTGTGCATAAGTGAAGGAAATAAAATAAATTACTCTGTTCATATTTCCTTCTTGAAATAACGTCTTAACTAATGAAACTTTGCGTAATTTTTATTTTGTTGACATCATTTCTGCCTTGACCCGATTCTTTTTAAACTATTTTTACTATTTTTATAATAAAAAAAAAGATATCGAAATCACAGAGATTTTCGAGGGTAGACTAATTACCTTTTAAAATTGCTCTGCCGCTGTTTCGCTATTTTTTTTATATATTTTAATATTTGAATTTAATTTAAATTCCACGGTCATTTGGCAGGTTCGAAACAATACAAACAATTCAATCAATTTACTATAGTAAATTGATTGAATTGTTTGTATTGTTTTTATAGTACTATAGTTACTAGCGCACTCGTACCTATATATAGGATCAAATAAATTCGACGGCAATTATTGAAATTTTCATCGCAAACACAACCAACGTTAATCAGGAACAGTTGTCGACACCGAAACAATGTAATTACGAATGGAAAAAATCTTTTTTCTTTTTAATTATAAAACTTTTTGTTCGTTGAAAATCTGAATCGCGAACTGTTATTTTAACACGTAATCGAATTAAGCTACGACAAAGACGAAGTTGCCGCTCAGTCTCGCCCAGAAAAAGTTAAATTGCATAAACTCTCACAAGCTCTGTAATGCTCCGAATTTGTTTGGAGTCCCAACTACTAGGGACGAACTTGCAACCGACAAGAAAAGTCACAGACGGACAACACTCTAAACCTATTAAAGGAGTTAAATTAATAAGTAGTACATACTTTTCTTTAATTTTTTTTTGTTAAGGCCGTCAGACAGTCTGACGGTCCACTTGATGGTAGAGGGCTACCGTCGCCTACAACACAAGCAACGTCATAGGTGCTCTAAGTCACAGTAAGTAAACATTCGAAAATACCTTCTTACCCTTAAAATAATAATTCCAACAATGTTGGAATTATCACTCTAAGTTCTTACCATTATTTAATGGATGATAATGTTAACAATATCGCATATACTAATTTAATTAGAATGAATTGTACATAGATATTCCGGTTTTTATTTCTAGATACTGTGTGTGTGACGCATTAAAATTCGTTGCCTAGTTTAGAAGAGCTGCTGCGTTAGGTTGTATTTCGCTACCTCTGACAAACAAGAAAAACTGATGTAATTGATTGATGAGGTTTGATGTTTTTAACAAGCCAACTGCTTGCTTTCATTCTAAATTAAATCTAAATTCTAGACATAGGGAATATTTTAATTTTTTAGTCTTTGGAACCGCTTTTCCCGAAGTAATGGAGAATTTACAATGCGGTTTTTTTTTTAAATTTAAAGTTATTTTATTGTGGTAATTTTTAGTTCTGTATATTGAAAATCTGCGGTCATATTTTCCTTTTTGGTGAAGGGATGGCAGTTGGATAACTTACAGTCGTGCTTTGGATAACTTACAGTTGGATAACTTCAAGTTGCATAAACTGCAATGCAGGACGCTGAAATAATGTTACTTTGACTTCAATTTGCAATCGTGCTTCATGCAGTCAGTCACTGTTTTTTAATAAGAATATTCAGGTAAAACCTGGGCTGATTTTATCTTGAAATTTAAGTCTACTGTCGTCAGATCCTATTTATATAACTTACAGATCACTCCATTGTAGAATTACGTATCGTAAGGACTGGTGACTTATAACTTAAAATTATAATTATAATTATTTTATACGGGAGCCTTGTGTTGAAAAATTTTATACTAATTAAGATTATTATAAATCAATTTTGAATATACAATTACTTAAACTAGCTGAGCCCGGCCGCACTTCACTGCGGCGTTCGCGTGGGGCACGCGCGGTACACTGTTTATACATAATTTTTATTTTTAATTTTTTAAAATAATTTAAGTAGTCTAAGTAATTCCTTATACGAGTAACATCAGCTATTTGTCAGTGAAAGTTCCGTCAAAATCGGTCCAGCCGTTTCTGAGATTAGCCGGAACAAACAGAGACAGACAAATAATAAAAAAAAGTTTTGCATTTAATAAATACATAGTAGTTATTTTGACAGTACAAACAGAGACTTCGGAAATTCATATTTTGGTGTATTTTTGGATGAATCGCTTTAACACATGATCTTTCTAATACATCCATAATCCTTCAATCATCGACTTTCTAAGCCCAAAAGTCGATGGTCTGCAGCGCACTTGCAGCAACTAAGGCGTTGCTTGTGTTATAGGTTCCTATGGTTGTTCCTATGGTTCCTATGGTTCCTATGGTTATAGGTTGTTGTGTTGTGTTATAGTTCCTATGGGCAACGGTAGCTTTCACTTACCATTGAGTGGATTGTCAGCCGGTCTGTCGACCTTAACATAAAAAAATCCTACTTTTCTGTGTTTCAAGTTTGGAAACACACATGTATTAAGTATGTATTTCAATTTTCCGATCCCGTAATTCTATGTAGATTGGGCCAATAATAAAAAAAATATAAAGAAATTTTTACTGTTAATTCATTTCTATTATTCAACTATTATAATGTATTAGTTAACGATACCATTACAAATTGTGAGCTGACTGAGAAAGTTAGGACTCTATCACTTGTCTAAAACTTGCTCTGCTCGCGTTGCATAACATGCTGTTCCGAAGTTCCCTTAAAATAACCAAGTCAAATAGATCTACCTCGCTTCTTTGGACACTTAATATTTGTTAGCATTGTATTAAGATATATTTTTTTTACATATTCATGTAGATCTTTCAAATTTCGATATTGTATTACGTCCGAAGTTTTTTACAACGATTTTTAATATAGAACTATGTCTGAAGGCAATAATTAACGCTACCTTACTACTTTGGTGATGGTGCAGCTACACTGCAGTTATAAAGTAGTGTAAGACGTTATTTAACATATTTTAGTAAATATTTTATCACAAATTATAGCAAAAGTCATTAAAAATAACATTTTAAAAATGTTACATAATATTATTTAATATTAATTGCAACAAAATACTTTGTTTGTTTGTTACGATTTCACGCCTAGATTATTCAACCAATCATCATTAAATTTTGCCTACACGTCATCATCTCAAGCGCAGGACGTCCACTGCCATATACGTCAGGGATACAGAAAAGCACATCGAACGCGGAAGAAGTCGAGACCAAAATCTAGTAATCTTCGTATGCGTAGTTTTCGTACGCTTCGTATTTAGATATTCGGTATGACTTTTTTGGTTAAACACAGATTGGATTGAAACACTAAATATTATGGGAAGCTTGCAACAATACATCAGTGAAGACCGCATTCAAATCAGTTAAGCCATTTCTGAAATTAGCGTGCACAAATGCACAGATAAACAGACAGACAAAAATACTAAAAACTATGTTTTCGACCTCGCTAACATAAGTACAACCTGTACAATTAAAAAAAAAAAATTATATACAGACGGTTCGTTTACGACTTTGTTTTATAATCTGCTCTAAACTGTCTATAATTCATTTTGAATTCAAAGATTGAATTAAAATTGTATTTTTTATTACAATTATGACAAAAAACGATGTGATATTTAAGAGCCTTTTCCGGAAATATACAAGAACCATTAAAACGAGTTGAACGTGTATTACGTGAAGCTTTTGTCCTCCCGACAATCAAATAAAATTCCCCGCAGCTGTTGCTGCGAACTGATGTTGGTTTTAAATTTAAACTAGATTCTCGTGTAGTTCTCGTGCACATAAAATTGAACGTACTGACATTGCTTCAGTGACGTTATCATATTTTGCAACGTCCCTCGTCTCCCCCATCGACACATGCTTCCCGTAGCCCTCGCTTTTGAATTTCGAATAGCTGGCATTCATTCGAAATTGACAACATTTCAATTTTTCAACACCGGTTTGTTGCGGCTTAGGGCTCTGCAACTGCGGTTTGGGCGCGAACACTTTATTACAATTCGTAAAAGACCATGCAAAAAATAGTATAGGCATTGTCCCTATACCCACCAACAGACGTGGCACTAGTTTCAATATTATTATAGTCCCATAAAAAGGTTAATAATCATTTTCAATAAAATTATCGATGGGGTTCTTTAAAAAAATAGGGATGATACTAGTCTCGACGAAGGGGCGACAAACTTCTAATCTCTTACAATAGCTTTTTTCTAGTTGTATAGTACTAACATTATAAAAAGAGAAGATTTGTATTTTTGTATGTTTGTAAGGAATAAACTCAGAAACTAAAATTATCAGTGAGTAACATAGGATATATTTTATAAAAATAAAATGCGGGCGAAGTCGCGTGCAACAGCTAGTATTATATAAACTGTGTCCATCTAAAATAATGTATTTTTAAATGGTAGTCCGGGAGATTACTTACCCACAAGATAACAAATATCACAGACTATATTTCCCTATAATAATTAAATTATTATCGAATTATAATTTTTGAATTTTAAAAAACTGTATTTCTCTCCCAGTAGCAACACGGTCTTCAACATTGTTTTTAATTTCATATTCAAATTCATTATACAATATGATTGAAATTTGTTCTTAGTTTGAGTTATTCTATATTTAGGTTACCGCCCATCAGCAAATGTTAGTGAAATATTCAAAAGGAATCGTACTGAAACATGAGGATATTGTTCAATTCCGCAGCCCCGATATTTGTATTGAGTCCACGCCGATTTGAATTCATGTCTCGTGGCGCCCGTTCCAAGTCTAAATCACACTGACACTGGCTCCATATCTACGATACCTCTAATTTCTCAATACCTTCTAACATTTTCCGCAATTTGCTAACATTGCTTTACAACACGTAAGAGTTACAATTAAATTAACATTTTATTTCATAATTTAGAAATAGATATATACAGTACATACAGTTACTAACTATATACAATACTAGCTGTTGTATGTGACTTCGTTCGCGTAACTTTATAAAATGTAGCCTATGTTATTCGCTGATAATGTAGCTTTCTATAGAAGAAAGAATTTTTAAAATCGGTTAAGTGGTTTTTGAGTTTATTTATTACAAACAAAAAACAAATCTTTTCTCTCTATAAATTTTGGAAAATTATGAGGGTGGCCTATGTCCAGAAGTGACGTCCTACAGCTGAGATGATGAGTAGTACAGTTAAGCAGTTAGCTTTTCCGGAGACTGTAACCACACACTAAAAAAAACTGCAATGAAAAAATGTCAGAAAACATGAAAAATAAAGTCAGACAGAGCGTTAGTTTGGAAGCCGAAGAAAATTCAAGTAATTACGGACTCATTTGCTTGTATTTTTTCCATACATCCTAAAAGATAGATGGCCGCATACGAGTACACGGCCTGTATATCACCGAATTTTTTGTATAGATTAGAAGAATAGACTTACTGCTTAAAAGGTATACAGTCAAGCAAACAAACAAGCATGCAAACATACACCTTGTAATAATATTTAGTGTAGACATTTGGTTATAATAACATAATAGGAAATACATTCAATGTAATAGTTCTTAGTTTATTAACTCTATTATTTGGTTCAAATACCAATACAATTCAAGACTGAACAAAAGCAACAATTTACAGTTTCCCATCATTTAATAGTTGTCAGGATATACCTGGTGCAGTGTTTACTGAAGAGAAGCGTCATCTATTACTTGCTTCTGTCCGCAACTATGTACATGATGGATGTTCTTTCGTTCCCCTTATAGATACTGGTGTGCTTTCCTATTTCTAAATAACAGTTGTATCATCAATTGTTGATGTTGTCTTGTTGTATTGCTTTGGATTGATTAACGGGTCATCTATCGAAGAAGAAGTTTAAAAGCGTTTTTTTATAACAATAATTTTTTTCATTAATTTGTTATTAATTTTTAAACAAAATAGGTGTTTTTAAGACTACGGTATACAGCTTATATCAGAGCAACAGAAATAACAGCGCCACGCCCTTACTGCTAATTTTAATAATATATGAAAAAAAAAAAAAAAAAAACGCTATAAAGATGTGTGATATGTTTGGTGTTTCTAAATTACGTAAAAGAACGTTTATTTCAAAAATGTCTTGAGTCATTTCAAGAAAATCAAAAAGTATATGCAAAGCAATCACAAATGAATAATGCAAAATTATTCTTTTAAATCCAAGTTAGTTGTGATCATGTCACCAACATAATTTGCTCCCCTGGATTCTAGACTATAATTGGGTATGTAATCCAAGCTGAAAAGCACCTAAACTCTCACCCTAAAACGTTCTTTGATTTATCTGGTGCACAACATGCACCTTAATGACCGTACATTTAGACATACAATGTAGAGCTTAATTTACAGGAAAAGGTTGTCGACACCTGCCCCAGTGACAGCTGATGGATAGCTGTACGTAATTTAATGTGCGGTTTCCACTTTGTTACATGGATAGAGTAATTTCAATGACAAAGCATTTCCAACCCGTCATTACCCGAGAGTGTGGCCGCACTTGGCGAATTTGATCCGACTGAACGAGGAACAAATTTTGCAACATCCATTGGCAGCATTATTGATTGACGTGTTTTGGTATTGTTTTTCGTGACTGGCTTGTTTGCAAAGCATATTTATTCACCCTTACAAACCAATATGGCCTTGTCAATCATAATCACTATCATCTTACATCATTTGTATAGCTTTTATTAGAAAAATTAACTTTTTGGTACCAGTGGGGTAATGTGCCGATGCCGATGCAGAATTTAAGGTGATTTAAGGTAATTCGTCATCATTTTGTTTATTACTCGACATTCACTCCGAACTCTACACTGAACTTGAATGTTCCTGTTTGAATGACATTGAATTCATTTATGTCACGTATGTCTGTATTCGTTCTGATTTATATTTAAAGATCGACACAGAGAAGATAAGGTTTCGCAATTCGGTAGCACTATATTCTGTATTTTTGATGACCATAACTTTTTTCGGATACCAAAGATTCCGCACCAGTCCTTCACGGTCTTAGAACTACTGAATAACCGAAAACTACCGAAGAAATCTACTAGAATAGTTAGTTGGGGTCCTCCAGTGGTTGTTGCAATTCGAACAAAATTTAGTCATACAGTCTATACTGCCAAAAGCCAATAGTATAAGGCTTAATTTAAAAAATGTTTGGTCATAATCTCAACTGTGAAACTCTATATATTTAAATTTTGAAATACTTCTTGCTTGACAAATGTTACAAACATTATTAAACAAGAAGAATACCTAACAGAACTTAAAGAAATTTCATTTCTAGTGGCATGAAAGCGATAATAACTGCGGAACCATTAAAGATTCTGATTAACAAGTTATTCTTAGTGTTTATCTAACAAGGATGTCGTGATAGTGGAAGTATTTTCCCTAAGTTAGATGGATGGTATAAGTTGGCGGGCGTCCGAGGCACGTAGCACCTTGGGGCTGATGGAGAACGCTCTAGTTAAACTGTTCGCTATGATAACAGTTCAACTTGTACTAACTGCTCTCTCCTTGAGTGGAAGACGTCTTGTTGCGATGACCCTTGAGATTCAGCTTTTGTACAACCGCTATATCGGCAAATGGTTGTCATGGTTACGTCATGACTAGTATCTAAGGAGCGGAAAGAGACATTTCTATTCAAAACCATTATGTATAAAGTCGATGTTAAACCAAAATCTGCTATGTGTACTTTTTTGAGATACCATCATTTTGACCTTAATCACTAATCACACTGCCTTTTCTATTGTAAAAATAATAATAATATACTATGTGCTTATGTAAGTGCTTATAAATGCTTATGCCAATGTGCTTATACAGGTCTTGGTTTAACAAATGTGCCTATTTATCGAACTATGACCTGTTGTGAGATTGGTTGTAAGTATCTACGCTTATTTACAGCAGCTAGCATCTGCTATGTGAAAAATTTACTCTATTTTCAAAATAATAAATAAACTATTAAATTTTCATGAGTAAAAGACAAATATGTAAGTTTACATATAACAATGCTAAGTTTCAAATATATTTTGAAACTTCATATAAATATTGTAAATGAATTAAATGTTTAAAATTGAGTTTTAAATTTTAAATATGAGTTTCCACTCGACTCAATTCTATAAGTACACAAATTCTTGTGTATTGTGTACGGGCTGCCCAAATCAGAGCCAACTTTAAATAGTTTATTTATAAAGTTGATCTAACTCGGGAATCGTACCCGGGACCCCTGAGATAGTGTTAAGGCAAGCACTCTGACCACTCATCTAACGGGATAGTAAGATATCCAAAAATAAGGCTTTATGTTTTACTTCTGAAGCATTGATATACCATTAGAGTATTGGCTTGATGCATTAATTTGCTAGATATGCAAACAATTCAACATTTATTCCCATATGAACCTAAAGTAGGAGCAGTCAAACGTCTTAAGCACTAACACATGTGAAATTTACATGAACTTCCTACAAACTTTGTTAGTTCACCAACTGTAAGGGAGGGAATTGATTAACCAGGAATTGTAAGTATATGTACTATACTTACAATTCGTGTTAATTTACCTTACATATTTGAATATTATATATATTTTATACCTTTTTATATGGGATGAGGTTTTTGATATAGAGCTATTGAAAATAGATGGACCAAATTACAAGAATCCTACCTACCTTTTTAAGCATTAGACTCTCATTCTACACATAAACAAATAATTTAAAAAGCTATAATTATAATTATTATATAACCTTTATATAACCCCAGAGTTTCTATTGATCCCAAAAACGCTATATCAGCTGTTAGTTGCTGTTAGGGTGCCCCGCAGACTACTTAATGCTGCAGCATCATATCACAAGGTTATCATGTCATGGAAATACCACCGATGTAACAGTGTTACAAATTTCACATCAATCGAACTTGTGGAAATCAGTGAAATCCCTTCGTAAACCAGGAAATGAGCTGTTGATCTTCAAACGCTTTAACAGATCTTTATTAACTACAGCTAAGAACACTGTCTTGATCACCTTAGCTTTCAAACAAAAAAATAAGGATCAGAATCGGTACATACGTTTCATAGCTACGATTCCATAGACCGACACATAGATACACACATACATACATACAACACACGTCAACTTTTAACACTCCGTTTTTGCGGGTGTTAAAAATAAAATGATATTTTTAGGTACATTCTACTTGCAATACGCTCTAAATTTCTTACTTTTCTCGATCGTAGACTTCGTAACCTACAGCGTTGTATTAGCTCTGATAAAATAATTAGGCTAAGTAATCAAGTAGAGTGCGCCACGTGGAAACAAGCAGTTAAATGTTGGTAAACGAAAACATAATACTTTTACTAATTAGTAGAAATTGGGTTTCTACTAATCATTATAAACTTTGTGTTCAGCTTTAATACGTACATAAGCGATAGTGAAATGTATATTCACATAGTGGTTAATGTATATTCACATACATAAAAACTTTGTATGCACGTGATGATATCTCGTATTGCTTTACCGAGCTCTATATTCTCGCCCGAGGCGCCCCGAGGCAAGACGACGAACGGTGCAAGCAGAACTGCACGTGACATCTGACGACAGACGACTGGAATAAGAAATCGTAGAATTTAATTAGGAAAATAGGAACCTATCTAATTTTATAACTAAAAATTGTACAGATAAATTAGAATTCAATTGTTACTCAATTTCAGTTAGAGCATTACTTTGATTTATAATATTAGTAAGTAGAAATTAAGAATAGGCAATTGCCTATTCTTAATTTGTACTAATATTATAAAGAGAAAAGATTTTTGTATTTTTGTTTGCAATGAATAAACTCAACAACAACTGGATCGATTTTATAAAATTCTTTCACCTTTAGAAAGCTCCGAAAATGAAAAAGCTACGAGCATTCTCGTAGCAAATGCGTAGCACATGTAGACCCACAATGAATACAATAGTTCGTTGATATAAATTATATTTTATAATGTGTGTAGATAGGTATAGAACATGTACCATGGATATTTACTGATGACTGCATTTTTTTAAAACCCTTCCTGATGCTTGCTTACATATCTATAATAATATTATAAAGCTAAAGAGCTAAAAAGCTAAGAGTGGTTGAACGCGTTAATCTCAGGAACTACTGGTTTTTGTGTTGGATAGTCCATTTATCGAGAAAGGCTTTAGGCTATATAACATTTTGAACGCGGACGAAGTCGCGGGCACCAGCTAGTTTCACAAATATATAAACAAATTTTATATGTAGTATATATGTAGTATATATATGCATTTTATCCGGCAGCGCACTTGCAGCACCTGTGGCGTTTCTTATCTTATAGGCGACGGTAGCCACCTATCATCAAGTGGACCGTCAGCATGCCGACATTTGATTTTGGGATCCAGATAATACTCATATTTTACCATAGACATTAATTCTCTAAATCCAATAAATAACAAGCAAGAAGATCCAACTATGCTTCTCGCACGATGTACGATTATTTAATCCATTATATTTTAGTTTAGATATTCCAGACACGTCTGGAACTTTTGAATGATCGATTGGAGTATTAGAGTGACTAAGAATTATTGAAGAACCAATATACATGAATATACTTCTTTTAACAGAATATATTATACCTCCGAAACGTATCTTTAAATATTCGTTATCATATATTAGATATATACTGAACAAAATCAGTAATATTGTTCTAGAAGATGTACTTCGGAGAGTGTGCTCAGGAGCTGCATGAGCTCACATCGCCTTCCCCTTTCTTCTATCGGACATTCAGACGTACGGCTGGTTACCACCCTCATCTTGTTAAAATCTCTTCTTTTTTTTTTCGAACCAAGCCCTTTAAAATACTTTTATAATACGCACTGCCAAGGAATGCAATCGAACCTATGGAAATAGATGAAATCTCTTAGTCAACTAGGAAATGGGCTGATGGTCTTCAAGCGCCTAGACAGATCTTAATACGAGTAAATTTTAGTTAAGAACGATTCCGATCATGTCAGTTTTCAAACAAGAGAAATCTGTCAATCTTTTTGGGATCTACGATGCCACAGACAGACACACAGATACACAGACAAACGTCACCCCGTTTTTGCGTCGGGTGTCGGGTGTTAAAAAGTACTGTTGTGAGAAAAGCTATTTAAATATATTTCTGACAATATAGCAATAGCATAATTTTAACTATTCTAATGCTAACCAGTAAGTAGCACTATAATTATGTGTTTTTTCTTTGTCAATTTCAAGTGTCCACTTTGAGCTAATTTTAAGTAACAAGTGTTGTCGTGTTACTAATACATTATCACCAACATCATTAACAGTGCAACGGTCACGGCACGGAACCCGAACCAGTTTCACTAACGAGCGGCGTCCGATGTCGTTTGAGATACCGTCACTCGAATCATTACAAGTAGGTACTTTCATTTACACCGAAAATAGGTATAATAAACATACAATTTTATGAACTTAAATGTAAACACAGTTTGTTATGTAACGCAGATTTAACGTGATGCAATCTGCTGATCAAATGTATTATTAAAATGATCTATTAATATAGTCGTTAGTAATTAAATGTAATTTTAGATTTAATTTGAGGCGATATATTCATAGATACATAAATATTTTTATAATATAAATACTCTTCTTTAAATACTTTCTTATTTATAAATACTCCTTATAAAAATGGATTTAAATATCTTAAAGTATTCCTTTCTTATAAATATTGATTTTAATATCTAGAACATATAAATAAAAATTAATTGCTAATATTGTTTCGCTAGGCGCAAAACATGAGAGCGGTTCTACGATTTCGGTTTTTTAATATTCGTTGGAATCTGAGAAAAATTCTTAAGAAAAATAAAATGGATAAATGCTCAGAAAATCGAAAACCCCATTTTTCTTTTTCCCATCCAAAGTTCCTAGTTTTTAACAGACTGATATTTGGCGTATCATCTACGAGAAAAATACAATTATTTTGGATTTTAAAATCGCGATTATAATACAAAAAGCTAACTATTTAGATACTTTTAAATATCATTTTAATTTATAAGTAGAAAATTTAATAATAGAGCCATTAATGGTGGCAGGACACACAAGATTTTCGTGTCATAAAATTATAGAAAATCATAAATATTTCAAATTTTATGAAAAGAGATAATCTTTTATTTTTATTATTATCCAAGTATATATTTTTCTTTCTTAGTTTTAAATTTTTTACAATATAAATTTAAAAAAAAACAATAAATATTATAAAAAACTTAAATCTACAGTTCCGCAAGCAGCGGGGCAAGGCCCAAGCTACCGGTGGTTAGGGCTGCAGAGTGAGGAACCTCCTAACAATTCGTGCCGTGTCAAGAAGTACCGCCTTCTGTATCTGACCCTTGATCCATCCATCTAGCGAGAGACTCTTAAGATGTTGGTCGAGGCTCTTCGCTATAAGGCCATTCGCCGATATGACTATCGGCTGCCTTATTATTTAACAGCAGACGACTTGCGACCAACTTGCGACAGGCGAAAACTTTCTATCAATGTGTACAATATCACAGTAAATCGTGTTTTTGGTATCACGTAACTCGTAACATAGGTGTGGTTTGCGATAAGGCCTCTTACTGACAATAACTAAAATTAAAGTGCATCGTTTCTGTATGGCAGCACAAGCGATCACAAGTCGTCTGCTGTTAGATAATAAGGCAGCGGGACGATGATTGTCGAATCGACATTCCACATGGCGGTCACCTCGTGAGCCAAGTCTATGTACTTGGTAAGTTTGTCTTTTTCGGCTTTCACGAGGTTTTCGTCATGTGGAACAGTAATGTCAACAAGCATCGTCCGGCGTTGGGATCGGTCAATAACCACGATGTCAGGCTTATTGGCGACTATAGTCCTCTCCGTGATTATGGCGCGATCCCAATAGAGCGTGGCATGACCATTTTCGAGAACTGGCGCAGGTATATATTTGTAATATGGTACTTCAAATTCAACAAGGTGATATTGAAGAGCAAGTTGTTGGTGAATAATTCTGGCTACTTGGTTATGTCTGTGCAAATACTCGCCATTAGCAAGATGAGAACAACCGGAAATAATATGTCTCAATGATTCTCCCGGACGGTGGCATGCTCGACAAATGTCGACCGTACCGTCTTTGAGAATATATTTCCGGTAGTTTCTCGTCTTGATAACTTCATCTGCAATTGCACAGACAAAACCTTCGGTTTCCCCAAAGAGGTCACCAAAACGTAGCCAGTTTATTGAAGCGAGCGGGTCTACATCGAGTCCAGTGAGGGCTCGATAGAACCGCCCGTGCAATTCCTTGCTCTTCCATACCTCCCTGCGATTCTCAGTACTCAATATTACTGGTTTGCGCCAGTTCTCGTGAGATAAGCATAAGGGAGTGAAGTGTTTGTCAACTGTCACAACATCATGATGTATCCCGCACTCGATGTTAAGGAAATATTCTCTGAGACTACATATTTCTCGGTTATGAAGGTCCTTGGCGTTCAAAAAGCCGCGGCCCCCCAATTTCCGAGGAATATATAGTCTCATAACAGACGAGCGCGGGTGTAACATCCTGTTTGTGGTGAGCAGTTGACGAACCCTTCTGTCCAAGGCATCTAATTCAGTCTGCGTCCATCTTAGTATGCCAAAGGAGTAGGTTAATAAGGGCATAACCCAGCTGTTGAAGGCGCGCACCTTATTACCACCCGACAAAAGACTTTTAAGTACTTTTGTTAGGCGACAAAAGAAGCGCTCCTTCACCCTCTGTTTCATGTCCTTATCAACGATACCAAATGACTGTGATATACCAAGATACTTATAGGTTTCGGTTTCAGAGAGAGATTTAAAGGTCATTTCAGTGAGTTGTAAATTAGACGAATTTACAACTTTGCCCCGCTGTACATGCATGACCGCACACTTATCTACACCAAACTCCATATGTATAGAGTTGCTAAAAGTTTCTGTTATTTTCAGCAACTCTAACAGATCCTGGCGTTTGGATGCGAATAGTTTGAGATCATCCATGTACAGTAGATGAGAAATGACCTCTCCCTCTCTCCGCAACCGATAGCCTAGTGTTGAATCCTTCAGCAATGTGCTGAGAGGATTCAAGGCTAGGCAAAACCAAAGCGGACTCAGGCTGTCGCCTTGAAAGATGCCTCGCTTTATACTTATTTCGTTTTGCGGATCAGAGACGCTCTGTAGACTGCCTGGTTGATGAAGAACAGTGGTCCACTGCCCCATGCACATGCCCAAGAAGGATCTTAGAGTTGAATCAATTTTATACAACTCCAAAATCCTCCTTAGCCATGAGTGGGGCATCGAATCATAGGCCTTCTTATAGTCAATCCAAGCCGTCGACAGAGTCCCTCTGTTCCGCCTAACATTTTGACAAATGGTCATGTCTATGAGGAGGAGCTCCTTAGTACCACGGGACCCAACTCTACATCCATTCTGAGCTGGGGCCAAAATATTATTAGCAACTATGTGCGAGTTAATTTTTGTCCTCAGAATGGATGTGAATAATTTGTACAAAGTTGGTAGACATGTGATGGGTCTATAGTTTTTAGCTTCCGTGGTACTGCCGGATTTGTGGAGCATGAAGGTGTTGCCAGTTGTTAACAGACTAGGAAGGGTACCGAGATCAAGGGCTTTTTGAAATTGCATTGCCAAACATTCGTATGAGCATCGAAACCATTTAATCCAGAAGTTGTGCAATCCGTCCGGTCCAGGACTTTTCCAATTCTGGGCCGTACGAACAGCACAACTAACATCATCGGGGCTTATGGTAACAGCCCCCATGGGTTCGATGGGTTCACACGTCTGCTTGACAATGTTTATCCAATCGCCCTCCATGTGCTCGTTGGAAACCGACCAGATGTCACGCCAAAAGTTTACCATAGCATTTGCATCTGGAAGCTTCCCAACTTCCACACGGTTATCTGTTCCCTCCCATTGTCTGTATACCTTCCTTTGGTCACTTTGGAAGAGGCGGTTCTGAAGAAATCTATCCACGCGTTCTTTGTAGCGGCGTATTCTGTTTGCCCACGCATAGACTCTCTGCTTCAAGAAATCAATACGTTCTGTGACACAGGCCATGTATTCTTTAGGTCTAATGTTAGTTCCTTATTATTATTATTATTATATTATTATTATATAAAAAATTAAAAGAATATCTGTATTAATTAATAGAAAGTACAATATATGAAGACAACTTGAAAGTAACAAGTCGAATACAGCTTATATTTTTTTCTGTGAATTAATGAAGGATACGAGTATATCTAAATTTAAACATTTTATATATTTGACCTTAGTTTTCACCCTTTTAATAGTATTACTTCAACAAATGTTGTTCCTATTCACAAGCCACATTACAATATTATAAAAGCGCGCACTATTTCCACACATAGCAACCTTTCCTTCTGAATTAATTTCCGCAAAGAATACGCGTTTGTAAGCTTGCAAAGTATTCCACTTTATAAAGTTATTGGAGGGAATGTTTAATTTATGATAAAACTAGTAGTTACCCGTAAACTAGTAGTTTAGTAGTAATCCTAAAAAGATATCTGAGTACTTTCCTAGGTACACCCTAAAAAAAATTGTAGGTACACTGTATATATAGTATATATAATCAATTTAGATTGTGTATTGAATCGATAATTATTGTAAAAATTAAAATTATTTCATCTTACACGATGCACCAGAAGAAACAATTATTTTAATTTTAATAACTAGGCAGACTGAGGCAAATTTTCTTAGAATCAAAACAAATGATTAATGTAATAATATAAAAAAGTAGATACTTATCTGTTTTATTGTTTCTTTTTCATGAAAGTCAGAACAGTCTTTGTTTGCTCCTAGGAAAGAGTACAATTTCCTAACAAAGTGGAAGTGGAGTTGCGGAAGTAATCCCTGTACTCAGACTTAGAGTCCGATAAAAGTTCTACAAAGAAAGTGATTGAAATATTTACGATGTCACAGTCTTGCGTTTTACTGCAATATCGAGAGGGATCAATGACGCAACCAATCAAAACATCGATAACTGTGATCCTTTGATTCGATAAGTATTCGTGTCGATCCCTTAGATCTTCTACATATGATGGCTCATAAAGTACTTTGTGATTAATAATAAACATAAAGTATAAACAAACTTATAATAAAACAATCTGGTGCCCGCGACTTCGTCAGCGTTGTAAAATAAAAGACAAAATATGTAAAGCAATATAACGCCTGACATTATAATGTCAATGGTTATAGACAGTAATATACCGTCAGCCATAGTTACGCTCAGACGCTCATACGATCATAAATACCATCAATACGTTAAGACAGACCTGGCAATTATTTAAATCTGTAACCGAGTTACACCCAGTTATCAAAGTATAGGATTATCACGCGTTATACCGTGATCCCTACGCCACGATTCCGAAGTTCGCTTGTGCGAAGAAGGAAGTCGCCGAGGTCCGTGCAAGGCTCTTGAGCGGGCGTTTCTACCTGGTACCCTCGCCACACCGACGCGCTTCTGCACGCTCTACGCTCATATCCAGAGACTACATCACGTCTCCACGGGCTGGTGCTGCTGACCACGTCATCGACTGATCCCATGGAGTACTCATCAGCTGAGTAGTTTTATTTTATACTTACCTAACTAGCTACCCTCGGGGCACTGTCAACGTACGTCTGAATCGTCTATGTTCACGTCTTCCACGTGCAACATCATTATTGGAACCAATTAGACAACGAATTAGACGGAATGCTATGAGCCGTACCAATCGGCGCCCCACATTCGTGGCACTCTCCCCTAGTAGCGATATCGCACAGGTACTTTCCGAAGCAAGCCTATGTCCATCCTGGAATTCTATTCTAACTATTGGTGAAATATTTTAAATCGGAGGAGTAGTTTCGAATATTACCCCTTACATACAAACAAACAAATATACAAACACTACCTCTTTATAGTAATAATTAATTATATTATTATAGTATAAATATCAGTAATATTAGTAACTACAGATTTCAATTTGTAGTATTGGCAGGGCACACCCAAAATTTTGACCAGTCTGGCGGCATCAATCACCACGAAATAACAACTTGCAGGATGTTTGTGTTTCGGTGAGTGAGTAAGGGATGCCAGAGCTGATTCCCTAGTCCTCCTTCCTAATCTGTTATTCTTAATCATTCTTAGGTCGGCAGCGCACTGAGAGCACTTGTAGCGTTGCTTGTGTTAATAGACGACGGTAGCCGCCTACTATTAAGTGGACCATCAGCCACCATTAATTATTACAAATTATAAATGCCACTTGCGTTTATAATTAGTAATACTTCTGAATTGATTTGCACTTTAGAATGTATGGTGAAAAGTTAGAAGCTGTGTATGGTGAAAAATTATAACAATAGCTCTGTATTCGTTTGAATTCTCACGAGTGGCGGTACGAACAACGCTCAGTACTTTTTCCTTTCTCACGGCATAGCGATAAACAAAATCGGGTAATTTAGCCAAGTTTTAATTGCATTTTTGTGCAAACTTTTAACTCTTTCGGTACTAATTTCAAAAGTACATTTCGAAAAAAAATCTAACAGGTGAGATCGATCAAAATATCGAAAGTGGGGCGCCAACCGTAGTTATTCAGTAATTGTTAATTTTGATATTTATATTTATTAATTAATGCAATTTTTTTCTGTAAATTATATAAATATTAAAATTCATTTATTTTCAGGAAAATGGACCCATATGTTACATTATTATACATTAATTATTATATCTAGACAGTTCCGTATTAAAACGTATAAGTAAAGTAAATTTCAAATTATTTGACGAAAATAACGTTTTTCTGCTAAGTCCTCGCATTAAGTAAATTTTTTTCAGTAGTAGTTATTGAGTTATTCATCGAAATAAATCTTAGTTCGTTGGCTTGATTCAACATTGCGACCATCCTGCGATAAAATACCGTATACAAGCGATAAATGTAACATCACATTTAATTTGTATCTGTATCATATTTATATATATAACTATGTACCTGAATGCAATATCTGAATATGTTTTAAAATAGTCGCAATTACATTAATAAAATTGATATGGAGACCGTTTGACTGCTACATAGAAATGATTTTAAGTTCTATTTCATATATCAAATTCTCGTAAGTTTCTTTATTTAAAATCAATACACAACAATAACTAGTGTCTACAAAATCTATATAAATAAAAACGAATCGTAAAATGTATGGTTCTTAGCTATAATTTATAAAGATATGTTCTGGCGTTTGAAGACATGTCTCTAGAAAACCTTTTATAGCCTCTTTCGGTTAAATGATGTGTGACAAAGTGATCTGTATATTGCGCTATTGGTACTGAGAATTCAACGAAATTTAGCGTATTCATATGTCTTTGCAGCCAACTAACTGTTCGACCCAATTTTCCTGTGATGCCACTAAAGCGGTTGTTCTAACTTGTTGAAGCTCTCGTATTTCGTGACGGTTTTCATTCGGATCAAAGCGTTACTCAAAGCTCTTCAGTTACGTTGAAAATCGTTAATCCTCAGACTGTTGGCTGTTGTTCTTTGATGTACTAACGTTTAATTATGTACTTACTTAATGTTGAACCTATTTCTTAATTTGAAGGAATAATACAATTAAAACTGCAAAAATAACTTCATATTGTTTATTAAGTTCAAATCGTTAATCTTTGAAACTGGTCTAGTCTCAGTAGTTCGGTTGTTAGGACGGTGGTGGCCGGAATAAAGAGATCTTTTTGTCTTAGATAGTTCAGTAGTAAGATTCTACCGAACCTTTAAGCTCTTCACATAATTACTAGTTAACAGTTGTCGACGTGGAATAAGTTCAAATCAAATTTATATTACTTATATATTTTTCGTTATCATATTGGAAAATACATAGAAGAAACATAAATCTACCAGTTGAATTAAAAAAAAAAATTGCATTTCATAACCTTCATAGGCATTAAAAAACACATAAAGAACGCTACATTAGAAAAAAATCCTGGATAAACGTAAAAATTGGAAAAATAACATCGGCTTTGGCCCGAAGCTGAGGGCGGGTAGCTAGCTGTTTATAAAACATTTAAATAACTTTGTATGAAAAGTTAAAATTTTGTTATTATTTTTATATCCGAGTGGTACACTCGTCCCTAATTGGGACAGCTTTTAGCATTATTGCAATTTTATTAGCCCACTTCAATTAAGCTAATTAAGTCCACCCACTAAAGATTTTTTAATTGAATCAAACGAATACATTTTTTATCATTAGCACGTCTATTTTAGGATCAACTGTGAAACATAACACGAACGTTATACCATTCTTCGACAATAGGTTAGGTGGCCAATTAACCTATTTTGTACGCAGCTTCGTTAAAATAACCGAGTTTGTTTTTGTTCACTTATACTTGCATACAAAATTGTTGTTCTAACGCATTTCTAGTTGCCCAGAGATTGCAGTTTCATTAGGATGTACGTTTTCAACAGACTTCAGTGAGCTTGCGGGTGAGAAGCGTTAATTACTGGTTACTTTTATTTAGTACTAGTGACCCGCTTTATTCGCCCCGGATGAAATTGTTATATACACAAACGTTCCACGTTTATCCCTCTTTCCATAAGTGAAAACCGAATTAAAATCGGTTGAGCGGTTTGGGAGTCCATAGAGGATAAACTAAATATACTTGATTTTATTTAAATAGATAGATAGATATAGATTGTGTAGTCATGTGTAGGTTTATTTAAAAAAAATCTTATTAATTCATTTTCAAATGATAAAAGGGTTCAGCGAAATTTCATTTGCTCATTTCATATGTTTATTCTCGAACCAAAATGCTTTTATGTTATATTTAAATTTCTATACATACTTGTTTTAACAAAAACATTAACATTATTTTTTTTTTAATATGAAAAAATTATCAAGTCAATTTTATTGTTGCAAAATTAAAATAACATCCTAGAGATAAAGTCATGTGAACTCTCATAATTATAAGCCTAATTGTGGGTACTTCACACAAACTGGTTTGTAGACGCGGTGCCTAGCGGACTGTGTTTACGGAGTTCAAAGAGTAGCAACGTGTATTGAAGTATGTATTATGACATTGTACACATGCCAAGGGAGGCAAGCCAACGAGTGGTTTACTAGACTCACATTCATGTCGAGTGTTGACTTGCTTGCCTACATCAACTTACTAACTTGCTTTGCTAACCACAATAGGGTTAATATATTAAGACTGTTTTAGTGTAAATAAATTCTGAAAAAGTGCACATGCTGCACATGTGGCGTTCCTTATGATATAGGCAACGGTAGCCACCTCCCTTCAAGTGGACTGTCAAGAAAGGTTGAAGATTAGATACCAAATAGACTGAGATAAATATTTGTAGATCTTAACAAAAACAAATAAACAAATACGATTTTTCGCAGACATTTTATTTGTAATTAGATGATTTGTAGTTTATATGCTATAAGTATACAATTTAACTAAATTTAAAATTTAAGATACAAATTGTACATTTTTTTTTAATTTTTTTTTTCCAGAAGTAAATAAACATTTAGCTAATTTAACATGAAGTAGCTAAGGCAACGATGTATATAAATTGAGATGAATACGTTCTAAAATTGAACAAATTTTAACAATCCAATGAGTTTGTCATCGATAACAAGTTAGACCAAAGTTTGTTTCAATGACGAATCGGTTCTAAAGAACAGTTTGAATGCTCCCCAGTCAATAAAGTTTTCGCTTAAGTGTATCTCAGAGGGTTTCACTGTCTCTGCACAACATTTTTGCAATCTACAAATAATTTTACTTGGCCATCAGTATCAAGCGTTTACTAATATGATTTTTTATAAGAACTAACGCAATGGAATGTGATGCGGTTTTAATGAATTGTGTGCTCGTCTTTCGACATCTGTAGCTAGCTTTAAGAACTAAAGTATTGTATATAAAAACAATCATCACTATATTACTGTTGGACACAGGATTCCTTTGTGTGACGCTGTTACAGTCGGCTACACTGTGTGACGTTACTACACGTCCAACGAACGGGTTGAAATTCATAAGCGTTTGAAGATTGTTGATATTCTGTGATACATAGGTATAACCCAAATCTTTTTAAAGTTCGATATAATTAGGCATCTTCTTGCTTGCAAAGATATATTATTTGGATGATATTCTGGGTGAACTCGCTCCTAAGTCGGCTTCGTCTTTGCTACACGGTTAGATGCTGGCCATGAGCAAATCCATAAATAATAATAAAAAATTGTGTGTGTCAGCTCCGACACACGACTGGAGTTTATTCCTTACAAACGATTATAAAATTTAAATGTTCACAATTCTAACACGCCAAAAGAACAACATTGTTCTTTTTTAAATAATATTGTGTAGATGGTGTAATATCTCTGAAACTTCAGATATTCTAAAATATAAAAAAAATAGAACGTAACTATAATGCATAACATAACGCATTCGTGTAACAATTTTGGTTTTACTCCCATAAATGTTCATACCACGGGCTTATATGCAAATCGATTCTTAAGGAGTAAATTCCAAAAAAAACTGTGATGCATAGGTTTCCTCACGATTTAATTATTTACTTGCTCCTATCATTTGAATAATTAATTTAAAAATGAAAAACTAATGTCCCGCTCAATAGGGAGCTGAATTTTTGTCCGTGGTGAAGGCAGTCTTCTGTAACCGCCCTGTACAAAATGTTTCCATCTTTCATTCAAATAAGTATGTACATAAAAAAAACAACACTTATTTTGTTTGATGAATGCAAATAAATACTACAATAAGCGATGTGTTTGACATCACTGTAAATTCACCCGTGTCAGATTACTTGGATCTTTTGTGATGCTTGTATATAGCGGATATACAGGTATAGTGTACAGTGTGAGAATTAAATTAGAGGGTTCTGAATTGTGAGCAGGGCCCTATTCGTCACATTATGTCATACGAGCCCCAAGGGTCTCATAGCTTTGTTTTAGTCTTAACGAGTTTCAACTTATATTTACTCTCTGCAAGTATTATATAAGCATAATATTCTGTTGAAACGAATTTATTGAACAACAGTTTATATCTTTGATTTATTTTCATAGGGATAATTTATTTTAATACAATTATAATTAATTATTGATTTCAGTTGATATATGTAACTTTTATGAATAAAAGAATTTGACTTTTTAATAAAGGATATTTTGTACTCATATATAAAATATATGCAATGTAACATAATGCGCATATAAGGCTTTCAAGATTCTCGGTGCCTATTCCTTCATGACAAGTTGAGTGAGTTATGACTTCCTAGAGACTGTCGACTTCCTCGTAGAATGTAATAATATGCGCTTTGAGTATATACGAATATTGGATCTACACGATCAAGAAACTTTTTTGCTTTTATATACCTACAAGATAAATGACTTGAAATTTAGATAAAAGCTTTCTAAATAAGTGGTCTACTAAACAAATTTCATCATATTCCATTGTAGCTTTTTTATTCCCGAAAATTTTTAGTTGTTTGTGAAAAGATTGTATAATTAATATTATAAGCTATAAATTAAATAAATGAAAATGTTTATATTTTTATAGTGCTGATAAACATTTTGGAAAACTATCAATTTTCCATACAATTTAATAATTAATATAGTTAAATTATCAGTTTTATATAAATTTATGAAAAACATGAGCGTAAGGGCAAGCTGGGGCGGGAAAATGATATTTATCGAGTGACTAATCGAATTACTGAAATGACAACGACAATTGGCACAATGATATGATCTGATGGGACATAATAAGTAAGAAGAAAAGCAGTGATAGACCAATGAAAGGATCGTTTTGCTGCCGATCGTTCTATTAAATTCAAATAGTCTTTCTACTCTGACCGTTAGAACCGATAAGCTGATATTTAAGCTGATATTCAGCAATTTTCAACGACACAACTTTTTTTAGTATTCTAGTATCGAGCGTCATTTAGTATTACAGCAACACTTTTGCTAATGTATGTTCGCGTAGATGTTCATATTATGATGTATAGTTAACCTATATGTGTGCTGTGAATCCGAGCAAGGGTCGCAAGATAAACTAAACGCCGGGCCGAGCTGTAAATCCGGCTTGATGGATGACGCCCTGACCTTTGCACCGCCTCATACCGAATGAGAAATTGCACTCCTATTAGCATTCTACTAGTATATAGATAGGATACCTTTGAATATTTATTATGTGACTTACTTTACTTTATTATTTCTTTTTTATTCAGAATTATTTAAGCAAAAAATAAAGTAAAATAATAATTCTTAATGATTTAAATAATTTATGTTGGGATTCTTTTTAAAGAAAGGTACAGTTTATATGTAAGTAGTTATACTGTATCTGTACATATCTATGCTAATATTATAAAAAGAGAAGATAATAATATGTATTTTTGTATGTTTGTAATGAATAAACTCAAAAATTACTGGGCCGGTTTAAATTCTTTCACCTATATATAGGCTATATTTTATAAAGTTACGCGGACGAAGTCGCGTGCAACAGCTACTTATAAAATAAAGTCACTGTCCGCCTCTGCCCGTTTCTCCGTTATTTTTTTCTAAACCACCCAACGGATTTTGTTACGATTTCTAACAATGGAAAGAGCGATGAACGAGGAAGGTTTGTGTATATAATTTGCAAAATGCATCCATGCGAAGCTAAGTCATTTTATAATTTTTTTCCGTGACCTCCCTTTATGTGCGGACTAAGAAGTTGATATGATTTTACTACTATATTCATTTTTAAATCATCGGTTAAGTAATGATCAGTACTTTTCTTATAAGCTGTAAGTCCTAATTATCTTTTAAAAACATGCGACATGTTTCTCCGTGCTAAATTCTTTTCTCGAGATAAAATTTTGTTTTTATTTCGTTATTTTTATTATATATAGCTGTTTTGTTCTCAATTTGAATTTCTTAATTCACTGTATACACAATGAATTCTTATTTAGTTCACAGCGTTCACCACCGAAACTTATTCTTAAAAAAACAGAGGACGTTTCATTGTATTTATCAATAGCCCGACATACAAACTTTCAACTTATACGAAGTGGATCGAGAGCCTTTGAAATTCCATTTGGCTCAACACTTACGCGCTACCACAGTAACTCAATTTTATTATCACAAAAAATTACAACAAGGAATGGCAGGAATATAAAAAATATGGTAACCACTATAGTTAAATGTACCAATAAATTTATTGCCAACTGAAATTTTTATAGAAATTTAAATAAATTTAAGTTCGCTTTTAATAACCCAAAGCATTTTAATATGTTTGTCACTAAACATATTAAAATACTTTGGGTGGTTAAGAAGTTAGAGGAGAAACAGAAATTAATATCTATTTTCTTTTTAAATAAGAAACAGAGAGCAAGATATTGATGTGAATTGTTATTTATAAGAAAATGTGTCATATTATTTTTTAAAACTTTATTTTAAAACAGTCTGCCAATAAAACACTATCTTATCATAAAATATGTTATAAAATTAATTCTTGTAAAACTCTTCCTCAATTAGGAAATGGGTTGATGGTCTTCAAAAGCCTGATGAGATCTTTATAAATTATAGCTAAAACGATTCAGATCACGTCAGGTTTCAAACTAACAGCAAAATCAACATCAAAAAACAATTTGAGAGCTACGATTCCACAGACAGACATACAGATACACAGATACACAGGCACACACGTCAAACTTATAACACCCCATTTTTCTTATAAACGTCTGTTTAAAAAGCGTTGAATAAAAAACAAACCTTAAATTTAATCCAGACTTTGGAAATCCTGTGGTAGCGGATATTAAATGCGAAGCTTATTTCTTACCAATTTGTAATTGATCAATCGTAGCACGTAGTGTCATGAATCAATGAGCGAACCGCGGCGTAGGCGAGCTATTCTCTACGACCTACGTACTAGTTCTAGTTACGTAAGTCGTCCGTAGCGCAAAAGCCGCCCCCGCTCTCGTAGCAGGTAGGCGTAGCGCGTAGCGCGTGGGTAGCCATTCATCTCGCTGTTACTCGAATTTCTACATTATTATCTCATTCATGGTTTCATTTTTCATTACCAAATTACGTCTTTAGTGATGTAATGTAATGTAATTTTTCTCATGAAAAAGTTTATTTTAAATGATTGGAAATATCAATTATTATATTTCATTGTTTCTGCCTAGTTTTTGTATAGCAACAAAAAATATACGAATATAGTATAATAGTAGTCATGTAGAATAGAGAGATAATCTAATATATTAAAAATAAAATAAAATGCATTTATTTCAGGCATCTAAAAAAGGCCCACAATAATGTGTAAATTACATTAAATGTGTTAATTATTATACGCTAGGCCCGGAAGGTTCTCTATGTTCAGCAGTGGACCTCCTGCTGATAATAATGAAGAATTTTATACTAAAGAATATTTGTAACCCAAAGTAATTTTTGTTATAGTTGGTATATCTAAGGTGATTAAAATAGTTACTCAATGCATAATGTTTAAAAAAATCCTAATAAAGAACGTATTATTAGTTAGCGTTGTGTGCGGAATTTACGCAAACTGGCCTAACCGCAAATGACTAATTCGTACTTTAATTATTCAAATTGACCGTGTGTAATTTGCATGGAGTGCCGCAAATCCTCGGCAGGTGCCTTATCTGCAACCGGCGATAATGCGGCAACCAGCTCGAATTCAGGTCGTGCGACGACCGGGATTATTATGACCCCAAGTACCGGGACCGATGTCCTTTGTGCTCACACTACTGTATTGCCGAAGAAAATTTACGAGCACCTACAACTATTACATAGTATGAATTTAAACAACAGTAACGTACCGTTTACAAAGATATGTAAATGTATTTTAATATATTTTAATGCGAAGTCTTATTTGCTGTTATTGAATTTAAGGTAGGTATATATTCTAACAAAGACCGGAGTTTACGTAGGATGGCGGTGAACTAAATGGATTTTTTGTTTCGTCAACACTGATGATCATAGGGAAACTGGTGTTTTAAGCTCTTACTTTTAAATCTGGCTCTTACTTTTAATTGGTAAGTATGACAAGACAGGAATACTACTACTAGTTAGTGCCTAGTTGGTTCACCGTCGCTGGGGCGCTGATGCGGACGCTGGGGCCGGCAGGTTCCATTTGATTAAATTAATTATTAAATAGATTGAAACAGCGTCACGTACTGGTTCATTTATTTTACTGTGACATTACTCACATTTGTTCAAAGTTAACGCTGTGGGTTCAGTGTTATAGAGACTCGTGGGAATGGCCTTGTGCAACAACTATAGTAATGCATTTCGCAACTTGAACTAGAGTCTGCAAGATATAAAATTTCATCTTAAATATAAATTTTTGCTATTTAAATTTACACTGTTTACTTCTTGTAGTCACTTGATATAGTGAATATATAATTTTTTATATCAGTTGGAGGCATGCTAGCGGTCCATTTGATGGCCATGGTGGCCAACTCAATGTATCCTGATAAAAATCGAGAAAGAAGAAATAAAAAAAAGTACCTAATCTCAAGCCAAGAGGAATTTTTACATCTGTAAACGCAAATAGAAATATTAAAAGGGCGAATTACATATTTCATATTTAATTCATGTGTTAAACGGAAGAATAAACAATTTAGCAAATGAATACGTACATAAATACGAAACGTATCCATAGTCGGGCCTGTACCCGAGATTTTAATCGAAAAGGGAATCCTTCATTAGTTAGAGCCTGGACGTTTTTATAGTAGCTACCAAGCACTAATTACTCAAAGGACAATATACCTACACTCCATAATGTTTTAAGTACATTTTAGTCTCTCGCTTCTGAATTCGTTAAATATATTTAGTTTTCGTAAGCAAAACACAGTCCTCTATAATTTCTTCTTACGAATTCATTCTACTTTTCTATGTTACAGTTTGTTTATTTATTTATTTATTTATTTATTCCTATTAATAAATAACTATTCATAATACTCTAACATATGTTAAACTCCGGATCCGAAAAGAGATCGTCCTTCACCCATCTGTACCAGAGAAGATATAATTTATCAATTTTATCTATGAGATTTACCAGGATAAGAAGTATCATATAGTTTAATCCAAGTAATTATCAGTACATCAGCAAAAACCGCATTCAAATCGATTAAGCCATTTTTATGATTAGCATGCACAAATAGACGAAAATTCTATAAACTATTTTTTTGACTTCGGTGACATAAGTACAACGTGAACAAATTATTATTTTGAAAAAATAATTTATGTACCTCGGCGATATAGCTCGTTTACGATTTTATTATAATTACGTATAAATAAATGGAAAAATATGCATATAGAGTCGTTGCATTCTTTGAGTCTTTAAGAAATACTAACCCCTACTACTGATCTCATACTCACCTTGTCCATTAATCAAAAGCGTTGTTAAGGGACCACTTATTCAGATGAGATTTTTTTAATACAGTTTTCGTAACATAATGGAATATAATATAATATAATATTTTACGTTCAATATACCTACCACTTTTACTACACTGCCTGTGTGTTTATCGCAAAAACCAGAGCAAATTGTTTACACCCCGCCTTCCTGTGGGAGAAAAACAATATTTCCTACATACTTACTTCACTCTAAAAATAAAACAAGACTTGCTCATGTACTCTTTATTTTTATGAAGATATAACATAAAAGGTATTTTCGAAGATAATATTTACAAGGAATTTATTTGTAAGACATAGATAAAATCGATTTTTAGCTTATTAATATATCTTATTGTAAGAAAAATAATTACGAAAATAAATAATAAATAGATCAAGAGAAATAAATTACTTAACAAGAATTCTTTCAAACAAGTATTTCTTAAACTTAACAGAATTTAAATGAGATTCTATATAATTGTATTTATTTTTAATAAATATTTATAAATCATATAAAATTATTGCCTTAATTCAAACTCCAACTACCCTTATTTTAATGTGCACAACATTTAACAGTGATTATAATTATCTATTACTAGTGAAGTCTAAACAAATAAGGATTCCTCTTAAAATAAGTCTTATAATTAACGATTTTTTTTAATATAACAATTTTTAAATGATTATGTTTGATATTCTTGTCTACCACCTTGGATGCTGAAATTAATTCATTAATTGATGTTATGGGTGTATATTTTCAAGACAACAGTACTGACACTGTTTCTCAATCAAAGGAGGCAATTAATCCTAAGAGGCGATTTAGAATATAAAATTATCGTCTGTTTTTTTGTCGAAATAACACTTCACTTAAATTTTATAATAATAAAAAAAGTGTGTGTGTCAGCTCCGACGCACGACTGGAGTTTACTCCTTACGGACGATAAATAAATAATTTAATAAAATAATTAATAAATATAAAACATATAATATTATATTAATATGTATTGAAGCATATTGTAGACTGTAACGCATAACGTGTGACATGTGACATTTGATTTTACTCCCATAAATTTTCATACCCTGGGCTTATTTATATATGAAAATCGATTCTTAAGGAGTAAGCTCCAATATTACTTTAATATTTCTCAGATGTTTTGCCACATTTGTAATTTTGATATTTTTAAAATTAATTTTAGCAAAAAGTGTTAAAATTCCTTTAGAATTCAACTACAAAACATTTCTCGAATCAGACATAAATATCAATGGATCGAAATTAGGTATAATTTCGATTGTTTTATTATTTCATCGTGCTAATAATGTAGTTGTCGTGTCTGAAGTAAACTCTTCGAAAAAACTTGAAATTGCCTCTTTATTTTTACGCGGCGCCACTTATCTCAGTGTATTATCGAAATGGCTAAAGCATCTATCTCAGTTGTAGATTACATCCTTGACTGTGTAATTGAAGTTTAGCGACAATAGGTTTGAAGAAAAGAATGTTTTTCTGAGATTTGGTCTAATGAGATTTTACAAGAATGGTGCTACGTTATCCTTTATGTGACCATTTAGAATCAACAATTTCTATCTAAACTCAAGCCCGTGGTTACTTTTGAACAAACTGATGTCCTTTGTTCACTTAAACAAAAAGGCGTTGCCGGTATTCACTGTTGACTACGTAGACTGCCCACTTTTTGCCAATGGAGTTAGATACCTATACATTTAATGACCTTTATTGGCCGTTAATAAACCCAATTTCTCTTCACAGAACGGACGATTCATCAATTGTTCCTGTTGCTATACTTTTCAATGGTTGCTTTTACGAAAAAACTATGTAAGTATATTAGTTTGATTGATAAGTGTACCCGGTATAAAGAGGTCGTTTGGTAAAGGGTATTCCGGCATACCATATGACGCTCACCCAATATTAGTTGTTTTTAACCCAATTATTATACCTTTGAAAAAGCTCAGATTTGTATCTTTAGAAAAATAATTTTTTGACTTATTACTTAAGATCTGCTGAAAATATTTTATACAGAAAAATTCAGTTTTAGATAATAATTTTTTGGAGCTTACATTTATTTACTTTATATAATTGTAGAATTTGTTTGTATTGTTGTTTTAAAACTTTATTTAGCATTATAATTTAAAAACAATATTATAAATAAATTAATTTCAGCATCTCTAGTGAAGATTCCTGTCAATCTCGTATAGAGAAGACACATTTGATTATATGTATAGGTAAATGGAAATTTTGTCGTTAAATGTTAGACATGTCGTATACCTAACTCGCGTGCATTTGCGTTTTAAAATTCAATAAAAATATAATATATAACATTCGTTGACTCTGGATTTGAATTTGAGATGTAATAACATAAGTGCCTACCTACGTATCGTGAATTTTCTTTTAATTATATCTTTTAACTGCAATCTATTTAAGAAATGATTTTTTTAATATTCTCATATTTGCTTGCTTTACACCATTCATTGTTTTTAGTCCAGTAAAATAAAATATATATTGCCTATTTTTTTTTTTGTAACGTCAATAATGACATTATATAGCCAATACTAACTCCTACACGGTTCGCGTTAGTAAGAAATTCGAAATTTGACATTGTTTGTCCTTTTTATTTTGGAATTAATTGCGATATAACATCTATTTTAGAACTGGCAGGTCACAGTGCGTTTCTCAGTCATTTAGGCACCCCGTCTATCGGCAGTAATATAGAAGACCACCGTGAAATAACAGCATATGTGCTGTTGTGTTTCTCTGTGTGAGTAAAGGATATCCGAGCCCATTTTCCTATCCCTTTTTAATTCTTTAACATGAAATCCACTATGGTCGCCAGCGCACTTGCAGCCGTCGCCTGTAAGACAAGCAATGTCACAGGTGGTGTTGCTTGTGTTATAGAAGACGGTAGCCACCTACCATTAATTGGATCATCAGCCTGTCTGTCGATCATAAAATAAAATATATATATATTGTTTTTTTTTTTTTTTTTTTTTACTATTTTTAATCTAAATGGCATAATAATATACACTCATTTTGTCAATACGATATTTCAACTTTTTAAATCATAATTGTAATATGAAAGATGTTATAAAATTTATATTGCTACCACTTTTTTTTTTATTAAAAATTGTATTAATTGACGTAGTTTGTTTTCTATTATAAGTTTTTTTCGGACCAAGCACTTTAAAACATCCTTTATAATGCGCACTGCCAAGGTTTGGAACTCCATGTCGGCATCTGTATTTCCGAGCTCATATAACTCAAATCTTTTCAAGGTTCGAGTGAATAGGCATCTTCTGGGTGAGCTCCCTCCATCATAAGTCTCATCCTTGCTACAAAAAAAAGTCTCCAAGTAGAGGCTTGTAATTATCTCAACCTCATTTTAGTGAGTGCAAGCAACATAAATTCACTAATTTCAAGTTTCCGCATAAAAGGCGAAACGCAATTTGGACTTTATTTCACTGGACTAACTCGGTCACTTCCAACTTCACATTACCTACGGACTTTTTGCGCTTACAGTTATAACTTACACTTAACTAACTCTTCAGTCTTGGTCGTTACGCTTAAGTAGAATACTCTAAAACCCGCGTCGAAAGTATATTATATCGAAATCTCTCCAAATTTAAATTGAAAATTTTATTATTACATCGTAAATAGAAGCAAAAAAAGGAAGATACGGCACGCTCTTACATAGAGTAATCGACAAATGGGCTACATACAATTTTGTATGCGTTACAACTCATCCTCACAGTTACAAATAAATATCGAATATAACTAATAATAGAGAGAGATAGGTAAATAATGTATATGTGTCATTACTATGCATCCAAACGTTTTTCTGTTATTTCCCGTTCGAGTGTTAATTGAGCGAGCAAATGAAAGTGAGTCCACTGGACTCAGTTTGTTAGGACCACGCGGGGTTAGTAAGTAACGTATCTTCCTTTTTTTCGTTACTATCTACGTATTACATGTATTTTTACAACTCCGATCAATACACACACACATATTGAAAGTTACATTTAGCTGTTAAAAAAATTGAAACACATACACATACATATATTCCGATATTTAAATTTTGATCTAAAGGAGACGATTCAATAACAACTACTAATAATTTATTCAATGGAGTTTAAAAAGTACGGAATTCACTAAGATAACGTTGTAAAGTTATACTTACATACTCAGATAAAATAAGAACTAAAGATAGAGCCCTGTGGACAGCAGAGTGAAGCCGGTAAAACTATGTTTACGCCGTATACATACATGGTTACACGCACACAAATGCAATCAAACTACGCCTCGCTTTAATAAAATATTTACTAGTGAAAATGACGACATGCGTAGTGAAAGGGTGTAAAAACCAGGTTAAAAAAATAAAAGTAGGATTGAATCACATGTAAACTTGGAAACAAATATTTAATCAAAAATTGAGGTTTTAGCCAGGAACACAAAATCTCAATACAGTATACGGCCTACGCACACATGTCTATAAAACCGGCTTCACTATGTTGTCCGCAAAATTCTGTCTATATTTCTTATTTGGTCTAAGCTTACATCCAACGCAATATGTTTAAAGACCACACAGCACGTTCAATAATTACGACACCTAAAAGGAGAAAGCGAAATTTACAACATTCATTCACTTGAATTATTTCTAAAATCTCTTAATGTCTACAACACACACTGATGAATGGAAATGTAGTTAAAAAGAAATGAAACTACCCACGGACATGTAAAAAAATGTCATCACAATACAACGAACCTTGTATAAAGGTAGCACATAATACTTAACTATATACCTATTAAAATATATTGCTCAGGGTTTCTTTGGGTCGGTTTATTGAGTCAGTGCCTTATTGAATTAATATAAGGTTATACAATACAATATTACAAAAATGATCGTATGGCTGTAAACAATTTGGTTTTTGTTCCCGTATCTTAATAAATCGAATGTAACCTAATGATATTTTATGGAAGTAGATTGATTATTGGTGTTATATAATTAATTATTGCTCGTATATCGGCTGCGTATACTACAACACAAAGATGTTGGGAATAATATTATGAAAATAACTAAACTGACTAGTTGTAAAATAGCTACCGTGCAATTAATTTGTCTTTTTAATGCGAATACGGCATTGTCACATTATATTTATCTATATGTCGGAGGCCGATCGTATAATCCGGCAGTTCGTGATGTGCCTAGGCAGATCGTTCGAAGATATAATATATGCCTACAATGGGCAGCCAAATATATCTATTAGGCTGCATATTATAGGTATATCGTTCATGTATTCTGATTAGATATGGGTAAAAAGTTAGGCATGTATTTTTTGCTGTAGGTATATTAGTGATTTAGTAATTAATTAATCTTTCACTGCATTTTAATAATCAGTTAAGCATAAGTATTTTATTAAGTATTATTAAGTATTTATTAAGTATTAAGTAATCTTTAGATTTAGATAATTAGTTAAGCTGTAACCTTATAAAGAATTTGGACAATTAAAATTTGAGTAACAATTGGATCATTACACTGTAAATTTATAATTATAATAGTTACGAAATAAATATCATACAAATAATTATTTGTACGGTAATCTTTTGTAAGGATGTACGCCAATCGTCCCAACAATTAGTTGTAGTCCAAGAAAATTAGTCTTAAAATGGTGACTTATAATAAGTATTTAAGCTAACTAAATCTATCAAACAATAAAATATCATTAGGTACCTAGTAAAAAAAAAAACAAGTGCACGTCATTAACAGTATTAAGATAAATAACAGACAAACAAACAAATTAACGAACATTTCGCCTAAAGTATACACACATGCAAGTTTGTATAATTAAATAATTTATACTAATTTAATTAATTTGATGCCACTGTGTAAATAAATTTTAGTATATTTAGTTATCAATATTATACACTAATTAATGTATACATAAACGATTTTTAAAAAATCTTAACAACTAATGATATGTTTTGTTTCGATATGTATAAACTACATTGATATGTATTTAATCACAACGTTACAACGGTTGATGGTATCGCTTCCGTTATTTATTTTAATAATGATTAAGTGATTACTTTTTGTTTGAAGCGATCAATTCATCACATGAATATGGAAATCGCCAAATTTTTTATCAAGGTTAGTAACAGAAGTTTTATCTTCTGCGTTACAAGTAATTCGATTTAATAAATATAAGTTATAAAATAGGAGATTGTGTTTGTTTTTAAACACTACATATTATAATAAATTGCAAATGAATATATTTTCACATTAACAATTTTTTCCATTTTTTGATAAATAGAATTAAATTCTCGTTTGTCTTTTCCATCTTTTATAAGAATTATTTTTAAAGAAAAGTAGTCGCTGGTTTATTTCTGGTAATTAATTGTGTTAGTCATCGTGGCATTTAAGTACAATTTAAAAATAATAGTGTACATTTTTGGCATTCTCAGACCAATCAGATCAGATCAGATCAGATGCAATTTTAAGATTTGATTTTAATGCAACGTCTTAAACTTTAAAGCAAAATTAAATTTTAATCCCAATTTGATAGAGATGAAAATATTAACAATCATATGGATTTAGATAGAAAAAAATTATAAAAAAACGAAGATTCAAATAAAAATAACTCATATTCTGTAGCGATTACGATTCAAGGCGGGTTGACGATTAGTTTAGTTCAAGAATTTAGTCCTCCGGCCAACCGAGATCCTCGCCGACCAGCTCGTAGAATTTTTGATTGTGTTGAATGAAAAACTTGCGCAGTTTCGTTACAACAGCGGGGTCGACCCTCGGATGCTTTCGACCTTTCGTCTCTCGAAGACATTTGTCTGTCGTATCATTACGTAGACAGTAAAACCCTTTTGTTTCGTTGAAATAGAAATTTCTTCTTCCTGAAGTTAAATAGGGTATAACTAGAATTATATTACTTCCTTTATTTTTAAGCGAAAAGAGGTGGAACGAAGAAATGAAAATGTATTTTTTAGAGATTCAGTGAGGATTTTCCATTATAAAAATCATAATGAAGGCTAAAAATGAATTCGCATCTGCGGGGCTGTCTTATGAAATTAATTTCCATTTTTCTGATGGGAATTAAAAGAAGTATGTTTCAATTGTAACTATTCATTGTTGTTGGGAACTGTACATCTAAGAAAATAAGTGTGACAAAAAAAAATATTACAAAATATTTCCCTTAATTTACCTTTTTTATAAAGGGCCTCTTTTGTGATTTATTGAAGATTATGTGATTTTTGTAATAATATAATGTACACTCACGCACGTGTAATATAATTATTACAAGTAATAAAATTTCTCTGTGTATATTCTCTCTTAGTGCTGCAAGTGACACACTATTTTATTAGAATCTGTATTCCCTGATATTGCTTGTTTTCTTACACGACAGCAACTCTCTATTATAAAGTGGGTCGTGAGTTTTCCTGCTGGTTTTTTAAAAAAATATTTAAAAATATTAGTTATTTGCAGTTAAAGTTAAAATCAAAATAAAAGTTAAAATCAAAAATCATTAATTTCCGGGACGGCTTATGTAAGCGTATAATGAAATTTGATATCATAAAATTCAATTTACCAATTTTATGCTCGAGCCCAAGGAACTTCTCGATGCGTCTGAGCTGAGGCACTGGGTCTTCAATGAGTAAATCTCCGTTAACCACCAGGATCTGTTCTCGTGGGAATACTTCTAGCCATCGGTGTAGATACGCGTGGTAAAGAGATATGGCGATTGGCCTAGCACAATAAGAATTATTAAAGTGAAAACAAAGTAGTCAGTTTATGCATGTAGGAGCCTACCAGCACCAGCAGAAAATTCAAGCTGGTTACGAAAAATAGCTACGAATGTGGATAAGGGGAAAAAGGGATGTATGTATGTAATGTACAAATTAACTATCATAGTTTACTGTCTTTCCTTGCTTAATGTTAATTCAAACTCTACAACTTGTTGGGAAAACTACAACAGTTAAACAGACTGATGAACAAAGAAAAATCCCACATACATCTTAGCATATATTACAAAATAATAATATGCTAGCATCGCATATCGTTTTAAACGATTTTTTCTTTCTTCGAGACCTTCGGAGGAAACTGTTAATGCAAATCAATCATCATAATATCAAAAAATGACATGACTTTAATAATAAAAGGAGATTCAAATTATGAATACCTGTATCCGGTATTAATGGATCCGTCCGGCGAAAGCGCCAAATGTTCAAATGGCTTAGCCGCATCTGGCATCGGGTGTGAGGGACTCGCGGGCGCTGATGGTGTGGCTCTGCTGCGAAGTTGAGTGTAATCACTGATCGCTCTCGTCACTGGCTCTCTTACTATCAGTAGGAGACGTACAGAAGAGTTCATTGCGCGAACTCTCTCAGGGACCTGTGCGTTCGAAATTACAGAAAACTATATAACGACCAAAAGAAGAAAACAAAACAGTTTTTTATAGGAAAATATGCGGCAGCCCACTAAATGCGATGTCACTTATGAGACCATGTGAATCGCAGGTGTACTGCTGTGACGACGGTGGCGGCGGTTTTTTTTTATTTTTATACGATACTTCAGGAACCTACATTTTTTTCAAAGATAAAAAGCATCCTACACTCATGTCAATCCTGATAATAAACTAATCAGTTCAGCCGTTTTTGCGTTATTGAGGATTGACAAACATCCAAACATAGAAACATACAAACTTTCGCATTTATAATATTGTTAGGATTGTAAGAACTGATTCTACACCCATCTACAGGCAAATAAATGGTTTAAATTTGTATGTGAAGCTAGAATTAAATACATCAAAATATTAATAAAAATCATTAACATAATATGATGGTGTAAATAAAGACTTGTTTGTTGGTCCTGAATAGTCTTGGGTCGATACAACGGTAATGTTTTATTTAAGGAAGTCTATAACAAATTCATGCAAAACTTTTTGAAAGGTCGGAAAAAGAAATTATGTGACTGGCGAGTTACAACAATGGTCCAGATTTACACGGGAAAGTGTAGTGCTATAGTGAGGGAAGTAGCCTCACTTTTCACATCTGAGTTTTTGCCAAGTTCTCCAATTTTTCGCTTTTTCATCCTCTCTCCATTTCCTCTACCATTTGTCTTAAGACTAATAAATAACAATGCATTAACGTAATAGCCCATGGAATTGGTATTATTTACCTTACATCAAATAAGGTAGTTCTGATTTTTTTATATGTTCGTACTGATGAAATGGTAAAGTCAAATCCAAATTTTCCACCTTGAAAGCCTTACGGATCATTTTTAAATTCATTAAAATTTAGGTCTTTTTTTCAGTTTTTGTAGATTTTTACTACCAAGGATCTGTGCTACAGCAAAAGTCACTATGCACACTTTTTACTTAGATTAAATTTGGCCTACCAAGACTAAATCATCCTCATTCAATTGCAAATTTAATCTAATTAAACAGTGTGCACAGTGAGTGACTTTTGCCGTAGCACAGGTCCTTGGTAGTAAAAATTTACAAAAACTGAAAAAATACCTAAATCTTAATTAATTTTCAAGATGGAAAATTTGAATTTGTCATTACCATTTCATGAGTACCAACATATAAAAAAAATCAGAAATACCTCATTTGATTTAAGTCAACGCCGCTTGTTTGATACGATTTCCATGGACTATAATGCTTTGTAATGAACGTAACTATTGTTGTACCTGCACAGTGAATAGCATTATATAATAAGGTAAAGGGAGACAATTTTTGAAGTGAAAACTTCTCTAGGCGCGATTGCGCGATGAGTGAACGAAAGTGATTCATCACGCTCGAGTCGGTGACGCTGAATCGGGTTTACTCGGCTTCACTAGTTTTATTGCAAAAGCCCTTTAATGAATGGAGTTCTGACAGTGTAAAAAGTAATAATTAAAAATGTATTCAAACTTTTTAAATTTGGAATCAATTTTTAAATTAATTTTTAACTTGATTTTTATTGTAAGTCTGGATCATTTCGACTATTTTTTTTTTCAATTTGTGGATGTCCGAGGAAGGTTTTCATTATATGAAAAGAGGGCTGGGTAGCTAGTTAATAAATAAGCATAAGACTCACTGTCCAATACAAAAAAAAATTTCAAAATTTTATTTAATTTTTATAAGACTTTATGACGCTTTGACACATACATATCTAATAAAATAATAATGCAAATTGAGATTGTTTATCGCGTGAGTAATCTGGTCGCACTAAAATATTTTTTATCATGATATTCCAACAAAATTTAAAAAAATAATATCGTACGTCTATTGCGTTTTTAAAATACCACGAGTAGTTGCTGGGTGGAAATTGGTTCGAGAGATAAAATACTTACTCGTATACCGACATCCGCGTACCTTGCACATTGAACACAGAGAGTAGGAAAAATTCAACATCCTCCTGTGCTCACTAAATTACACAAAGAATTGGCTTTATTTATTTTCTATTTTTGTACTAGAAATTTTTTTTACAGTATTAGTTTATATTAATAACTTTGAATTGATTTTAAACTCAAAAACATGAAAAATATGAATTCTTTAGTTGAAAAACATTAAATCTTCTAGTTTTTAACTTCGATTATCTTATGTACTCTTAGATACTCGTAGATGCATAAATTAAAACTATTCGTTCAGGACATCTACATTTATGTAAACGTTGAGGTGTTTTTATGTAATGTCTAAATAACTGCTTTTTACTCACTTTTATCAGAGTATATACGATATTTGCAACATAAAACCAATTTTTTAAAATTTTTGTCTGTCCGTCCATCTGTTTTTTTGGACCCGAAACGGCTGGAGCTGATGAATGTAATTTAGGTTACTTTAATTTTAGACAAAAAATATTATTAGAAAAAATAATACGTGTATGTTCAGTATTTTTTTATATTTAGAAACAACAAGGACTTGTTAAACTTTTTATATTAAAGCGGTCAGCAGTTAATATTTACTATTAATAATAATCATCATCATCAAAATTAACCTCCCCATGGACTATCAAAGCGTACGTAAAATGGTCACAACTGCATTCTCGCAACTTTTAGGTACAGTCACGGTAATAATAGGTTCGTCACCTTAAAGTCGACATTTGCTTGCACAAGGGCAATTATCAAAACAAAACAGAATATCGAATTGACGTGAACTAATATATTATGTAGATAGTGAATAACACAGAACACTATATACCCACAAGGAGGTGAATAATGTTTTGTCATTGGGATAACTAGGAAACTACGAAATGTCAATCAATTATGGTATTAAATTATTGACGTGTTATGTCCATCTTTTTTGTATATACGAGAATGGATAGACCGATTTTAATTCGGTTTCACTTATGGAAAAAAGGATAAACGGAGAAGACTTTTATATACAAAATCTGCACCCCGATCGAAGCCGGGATCGGATCGCTAGTATTTAATATTGTTTTTTAAAGAAATAAAATGAATCATAGTAAAATTTATTTAAATAAACAAAACTATATCAAAAACGTATATATTCGCCATTCGCATCAATCGCAGATTGTAATCGCGTTCGCATTGAACCTACAAGGTGAGAGCATATGTCCGTTCCCCTGAAACTCTCCCAAACACTTCGGCAATGCTCTACAACAGCTGCTTCTGTTCTTTCATTATTATTTCTCCATCGCTGTACCATCAAATGAAGTCCCATAGAGTACAAAGCATTTCTTATCACTCTTGACGATACGTCAAACATTTCGGCGAAATAATTAGTTTTTATAAAACCATTTTCTTCATAATTGTTTCGTTTTCGTCGACTAATAAGTTGTTTTTGTCCTTGGTAAAGATTCGGGCGACGTCCAGAATTGGTATGGCAGTGATCAGTAAGATTACCCTCATCTGCATGTCTTCTTATCCGAACCCTACAGTGTCTCTAGTAATATTAAGATTTGCAGATATTTCGCTAATATTATAGCCAGCTTCATGTTTTGCAATAATTGCAGCTCTTTCATGGGTACTTAAATTCCTGGACATTTTAATTACTTAATTACTTAATACTCGGCATCGCAAGAAATATAAGAAATAATTATATGACACTAACACACAATAACAATAATAAATTCATAATGACAGACCATTAAAAAGGTTTGATGTTTATATCAAACTATTTTATTGGTCAGAGGTGTAAACCATATTGATCCTTGTTATCATATATAGTAAGTTTACTTTCATATGCAGTTGTCTACTTAGTGCTTTAGTTTCAAAAGGTACTAAGAGTCTACCACTTAATAAAGGAATGAATTTGCAAACTGACGAAGGTATTTCTACTCCCACCGTACTTGTCGTCGAATTATTAACATTCAATAATGCAATAAAGTGTTTGCATACCTCTGGAGTAACAAAGTAGCTAGGACTCTTTTCAATGGTGATCTGTCCCTTAAACGAGAGCGGCATTTTGCTTCTGTACCATTCCAGACCAAGAGCGTAGTTTTCGTCACGATCAAAGAAGTGAACTTCACCGGACGCTTTCTGCACCATTGGATGGAGGTACAGCATTTCGAGCAGAGCTCTTGTACCGCATTTTCTTACGCCAACTATTAGAGCCTGTGTACAATGTTGACGGTGATTAAGATGTCCTATTTTTTTTATATAAAACAATGGCATAAGCGCGAATATGACTATCAATTTTCCTAAAGATTTTTGATATAGATATAATTCGCTTTTAGCTGTGGACTTTCCATCAGCTCAGTTGTATGATTGTCTACCATTTGTCTACGATTAATGAAATTAAGTGCTTTGATGAAGTACTAACAAGATAGAGCGTCACCCTGTAATCATTGCGCTAAAAACAGGCCAACGTTTATATTCTTGTGTTCGTTTATCACGCACATAAGCTTTGAGACAGCTATGTCTTACATTGCGCCATGTCATTTTTTGTCTCTGTGTGCGTGCGTATGTATACCAACTTATGTATACAATACAACTCGGCATTTTAAACAATTATCTCAAACCCGAAACCTAGCGTTTAAGATGCGTATCCCTCAACGACACGCTGGACACTTATTTGTAGGAAGCGGCTTAGCGTCCAACTGTTATTTTTTTGACGTATTTGCGCCTGCCGCGTTCTATCTTGTTAGTAATTCATCAAAGATTAAGTGTAAATTCACTGTTAACTTATTTTATAAGAAATACGGCTTTTAAAAGAGATTGATCGCTTTCATTTACATTGAAAACTAATAAAATCGCAAATTGAATTCATCTTAGTCGAATTAAATGAAAATATGTTTAGAAAGGGTTACTATTGAATAAAAAAATTTTATTATAGAAAACCATTATCGTTAATGGATATCGTCTGGTTACACTTCTTTGAGCGTTTCGTAACTATAAAAATAGAGAATTCTTTTGAGAAATCTATTTGGCATTTAGAATTGTATTTGGCGACGCCAATAAAAAAAGGATACATTAAGTTGTGGTGGGACCTGCAAAGAAGTCAATTTCATGAAACAAGAGTATAGTAAGTAAATAAAATTAAACCCGATTTCCTTCACGCGAAAGTAGGACAAGACGCAAAAGAATTGGAACTGCGACATCGAGTTCTCTTTAGATTTTGCCTCGTTCCACTTCTATTGAAGTTGTGTGCTGACGTTCCGTTTAACGGTTACAAAAAGCTGATTTATTTTTTACTGTTTTGTGTTAGAGATGCTCTATGAGCGGGGCGTTTACCTGTGGTAGCCTTTTTGCAGGTCTCGGCGGTCGCGGCCTCTTTCTAAGCGCCATCGGATGGTTTATGGTGCGGCTGTTGCTAATTTGACTTTGAAGTATTTTGCGACCCTCACTCGCTGCCGACGCAATGCTTGCCGCCTTCAACAAATAACTTTATTGGTTCAAGTGTGTTTATAATACGAAGTTTAGGTTAAGTTGAGAAAAATTTGATTCATAAAAATTTATGAAGAAGAACTGTTTTGACTAATATAACTGTATTATTTTAAATTAACTGGTGCCCGTGACTTCGTCCCACGACAGTAACGACAGAGGCGCCGTTACTGTTAACGACAGTGGCGTCAAATTTTTTATATTTTTTGGACCATCCTTCCGGAACCTATAATTCCAGGATAAAAAGTATCCTATATGTTAATCCAGGTAACGAACTATCAGTGTGCTAAATTTCATCGAAATCAGTTCAGCGTGCAAATCAGTTTTTGCGTGATTGAGTAACAAACATCCAAACATACATTCTTTCGCATTATTATATTAGGATTTAGAATCGAAGCCTCTCTAGCTACAGATATTTAGCCACGCTTTTTAACTTTCCTCATCGATATAGTTAATTTACAGTTAATTAATCACATGATTAGCAGTATTCTATCAAATTATGAGGCCGTGTAGCTATCGCTAAACATTAGCTCCATTACTCTAGAGAATTTGTTAATTCACTAGCAAATTGGCACAAACTATGTTAATATGTTAATAAGTTTAGCTTGTGGTTTGAGTTTGCACAAGAAAATACGCTAATGTTTCGTAAAGTAACGTTTTCTATTTGGTTCTTCATTATTTTGTTTTGACTTAATTCAATGCCTATTTATTGTCTGACGAATAGAAAATAGTAGAAAATAGTAGAAAACAGATATAATAAGAATTATAAGGATATCAATCAACAAGTGTATACCAGATATAGGTACTATCAGCATTAAAACTTTGTAACAAATCTATAATTTGCATGAGTAAATAACTTGAAAATGTAAGTATTATATTTTTAAATAATTATGCAGAGGACGGAATTGAAGTCATTAGAAAGACTGTAATAAAATTATAATGTTATCTGATACTTCACGGTGGTCTTCTGTAAGTTAGCGGTTACTGCCGTCACATGATCCTCCATGTTATAACTACAGAGTGAGCTAGCTGCTTCTACCACTAGTGATGGCTTACCACTAGTTCCAATGTATTCTGTGACTATAAACTTTTTCTTCTGGACTAATGTGGTCACAAAGTATGATAGTATCAAGACGCTTAAAGTAACATTAATACTAAAACAATAACTTACAATAAAACAGACATTATTTCATTTATTGTCAGTGGAATGAAGTCCTAAAATTATATAACAGTAAGTAATGAAACACTGGTATAATTTTATTTCACCCCAATGGTGTATTTATTACGTACAATCTACATTAAGTTTATGATGTAGTATTAATCTATGTAGTGTTTTAAGTGGCCGGCTTCTATCGTAAAATCCGCGCAATTTCGCGAGTAACACTGTCATGTTATCTGCGAGGAACAACGGAGAACATTAATTACGAACGATGCGCGCGATAGGCGTCGGGCGGCGGGCAACGGCTGCGGGCTAGGCTCGGCCCACCCCGACACGCCTTCGGGGAGCACGCACTTTGAACCCATAAACCAGAACCCAACAGGCTTACAGCGATATTGCGAAACGTTATTTCGGTTTTATATGTAAAAAAAAGTCGTAGGCAGGCCTAAGCTTCGTTTGACATTAGTGAGATACCGTTGTTTACATAGGGCACACTATATGTTTCCGGAACTTTACATAAACAATAATTTAAAAGTATTTGAAAATGGAACTCTTTGACTGTAGATAACAGTTTAATTCATCCAATTTTCACTTGTATTTAAAATGTGCAGTCATTTTAAAAATTGCATGTATACATAACCATGGATTTTTAACTCGTGAAAATTTTCAGCTAGATATAAACTGCTTTGTTTATGACTATTATTACAAAAGATCATACCAAACAATTAAAATTTAAAATGTAGTAGAACCCATGTATATATTAGATAGTCCTAATAAGCCAGTATAATGACAAATTAATTTAAATTAGGTTCCAATTTTGGGACCTTTGTATTATTTTCGTTGTGTTGAAATTTCACTATTCGTTTTCAATGTAAGCCTCGGCAAAGGCATGCCTCATCAACGATTACAAGTTGATAGGAAAAGGGTGTTACATTAGAAGTGTAACATGATTACACAATAGAGAAGTTGTTCACATACAATGGGCGCTCGTGAGTTTATAATTTTGAGAAATTAATAAAAGGACGGCAGGCAACTGACGTTTCACTTGATTGTACTTAGATGGATAAAGAATAAGCGATTAGGAAGTTATAGGGATATAGGGATGTGACATCTCTTACTCACTCTGCAAAACACAACAGCACATATGCTGTAACTTTATTATGGTCGGCTCCCCAATTTCTGACTGTGAAGCGCAGTATTCAGCATTATTTGCCAACCAATATTTATGAATTACTAGCTGGTGACAGCGACTTCGTCCGTGTTAAAAATTAAAAAAAATATATTAAAAAAATCTTAATTTTAGATGATTTCATTAGATATAATACAAAGAGCAGTGGCATTTTAGTGTGTTAATAATATCTACAAATAAAGTCATAACTGGGGCGATTGATTTAAAGGTCAAAATATCTATGTATATTATTCATACAAAAATGGTTCAAGTAATTTTCTTGAAGGGTTTTCTCATTAATTAATTACGTTAACGACGTAGATTGATAATTGGCTAACGATATTTATATTCTTGATTTAGTAATTGTGAAAGCTTAACTTCTTTGTTATTTTATAAGTTTCTACGCTTGGTAGATTCTACGTTTTGGTAGACACACACGTCAAACGTGTTGGTAGAACACCCGTTTTTGCGTCGAGCGTCGGGGGTTAATATAAACAACAAAATGAATATGAAAAGTGTAAAAAACTAAATGACTGGGTAATTGACGTTGTGTAGAATCAAAATGTCTAACTCTTAACTGACTTAGATTAAAAATTTGGTATAAAAAGTACATAAAATACTTTATATTTATAGTCTTAGCTAATGTGACGACAGATTATAGAAGCGCGTACGCACCTGTATGCTATAGAGAGCGCTGTCATATAGCACATGGAATGTGAGGAACAAGGAGAGAAGTGTGACGGAGAGAAGCGCCGCCGCGAGCTTGGGCCGCGACACCCCCACCACCAGCACACAGTCCGCCAGCTCGCCCTCTGCCGGACGGAACGATGAGCGTGGCAACCATCTGCAGGACAATACATTAACGCTAAAGTTACGTTACAAAGAGCCTCGCTTATGCCCGGTTTCGCCAACAGTCACCTAGAGTTAGGGAACACATAACTGCTACTTAAGCCGGCCATTCACGGCAGTCACATTCACAATCCTGCATGAAGCGCCAGACCGCAAGGTGGACTGTCGTGAATGGCCGGCTTAAGTTGTAGTTAGATGTTCCCCAGGTCTCTAGGGAACAGAACTCTAGGTGTCTGTTGACTTTTTAATAATTTTATTTTATTCTTCAATTCTTCAATTGCTATATTATTTTACATATGTATATATTTTTTAAAAAGCGTTACATTACAATGGCGGGAACTTTTAATTAGCTTATATCGCTGTCGCAAGTTGTCCAGTGACAGAATAATTAATATTTAATAATCAGAATAATGATTTAATTTTCTGATTTTGAATGTATCGTTTAAAACAATGGCTTATAAAGCTACTGAAGCTCTTTTCAATCGTTACTGAAAATATCATTAAAGATAATGATAAGTGATTTTTCAAGCAGATACTTACAGAATATCAAGCGGTAAAGATTGCGAGCAGCTCCTGTAAGTAGTCTCAGGACGATGCTTCGTCGGCAGAGATTGACTCATCTGCAAGCGCGTATCCATGCGGCTGCCATCCGCAAACGCTCAGGTTCTATTTATCTACGCCATTACTGACATCACAGATATCGCTTCTTAAAAAGTGCAAAAGAACGGTTTCAGTGAAATTCTCATTTTCAAATCCTAATTGAATCTGTAACAAAAATTTCGAGATTACGTTCTACTAGCGAGAAAAAGTATTGCTGACCAATGTATCAGCGGTTGTCCAGATAAAGACGAAACGGTTCAATAACTATTTCTTCTCCGTTCGTCAAATAATTTTCTTTTTCTTTTTGCTTAAAAAAAGTTTTTTCGAATGCATTATTTAATTAATAATTCAAAATAACTAGTCATAAAAAGTGTCCATTATTTTGTATTTTTGTACTAAATTATGGATTTTGTCTTTCACTCTTCACTAACTACAAGTAAAGTATTGATTAGTTACTTTTAGAAATAATTTTATGTTTTATTAAATTATGCACTCGGTTTACTGCATCCTTCGATAGGCGAATTTTTTTTATTTTTTTTTTTATTGTTTGGGATTTTTACCGTACAAACAAAGGTATATCAATTCCATCATTCCCGGTGACCGGTAACTTTAAATGGCGGTTAGCCTACTTGACACTTTACTGAGAGGTGGTGACAGATTTTTCGAAATTCAAATACCAAAATAACGTGTAAATGGGAATGGAACATTGAGAGAAAATTTCGAAGTAATTAAAGTTAGAGACGTGAAAGTTTCGATAGACGAAGCATTCCACGAAAACAAACTTACAAACACAACCCTTTAATCAATACTTATTTAATTTTCTCTTCAATCGTATTGATTAAATCAGATTCCATTTTCGTACTTAGTGAACTATTGTAAAACGGCTTAATATCAATAAAAAAATTACATACCTTATTACATATTATTAAAGTCGCTTGTCGTTTGTTCACCTGAAAAGAAAAAGTTAAAATTTACCACTTTTTGTACGTATTTCTAGTATATTTAGTAGTGGCAGGGTACACTATGTTTTGAAGTTATAAATTGGGCAATCTCTTAGTCGAGACTTCGGAAAAATAGCGTGTCTTTCGATGAGTAAGTAATGTCAGCCTATTTCTTTATCTTTTAACCTCTAAGGAGTCCTTATCTCGTATTTTTAGCGTACATACCCACTAGGCGGCCAATAATATCTTGAGTTCGCAGAATTTAAAATCGCACACAGTTAACGATAAGCGGCCAGCGTACATCTTGGCCGCCGTGACCTGACCGGTAAGCGGTAATCATTTAAGAACAAGTGGACTGCCAGCTGGCCTTTAATCTCTATATAAACATATCTATGTTAAAAAGGGCAGTTTGAAATTAAATTGTAAATAAGAAATTCTTACGAATAAATTACCCGTAGCATGAAGTCATAAGTTTTGGTTGTTTTTTATTTTTTTTAAAAAAATTTTTTAGTATTTCCCCCGGGGTTACCCCACCCCCACGGGCCGTATATTTAGATTTCCCAATTTCTAAATTTTATAACTTGGTTGACAATATTAGGTTAAGGGGTCGGGGGGTTCATATGTTCCCCTGGCGAGAGTCAGGGACTTTTTCTATCTATTTTATGTCTATCATGTTTCTATTTACTGTCCATTAATCAATTTAATACGGTCAGTTTTTATTACTGTCTATTGACATCCGCGCTATTTTCGTGCAGTATTTTATGATCTTTTCTCGTTTTGTGTTACCGGTATCTGTCATAATATATTTAATGGCATTTTTATTTAATGTTTCGTCCAGTTCAAATTGGAGATCAAGCCTGGCCAATGCGAACCTGGAGCTCTCGAGCAGCAGCACGTGTTTCACTGTCTCTTGCACTCCGTCGCCCTGTAGAGGACGTAGTTTTGGTTGTTGTAGCCCCCTCTGATTTTTTATCACACAAAGTTGGCACAACTTATTGTTGTGTTAATAGGCAAAGGTTAATTGTGTTAATAATCATATTATACCATCAACCGACCTGCTGAACTTTATGTAAAAAATTAAATACTATAAATAATCTACGCAAAGTTTGATATTAAATTGCAAGTAAAAATAAAAATTTTGCTGATAAATTAGCATGAAGTCATAAAGTAAGAACACGAAGGTGCTTGGGAAATCACGGTTGCTCGGAATTCTTAGTTTAAAGGGCGACCGAAGTGGCCGAAGTGGCCCGGCCGCAACGAAATACCGCACGCCGTATTTTGAGACAGTTTACGACTTCGGTGAAATAAGTCTAATTTACACGTGCGTATTTATTGCAGGGTCGCTCGAATAACACCACAAACTATACAGCCTCATTGTTATTTCAATCTTGCACACATACTTTTCATATGATTTTGATAACACTTTCTATTTTCTATATTATTTTCACGCAATAATAATCCTAATCCTAATAGTCATGTTAGTTAAATATAAAAGAAAGAAATTCGAGAAAGGCTGGACCTATTTTTTATGATTTTTGATTAGTTGAATTTGTCTCCGCCACGAAAAAAATTGTAAATAAAATAAATTTTCTCATACATAAGAATAACTTAATGTAATAAATATATTTGTAAGAACAATTCTTCGTCTGTTTCAGCTTGCTCTAAACATTCAATAAAATAAATGAATTATTTGCGATAAAATAAACGGAAAATTTCATCCGAAAGGTCAAAACTATTCCGAATGCCTAAATCAGCCAAAAGACATCAAATTATATGTTTTTGAAACCTTATTTAAATGTAATATGGTAATAATATATGTTTTTAAGTTAGAAATATTTACATTTTAATATGGTTGCGAAAAGAAATAATTTTATTGTAGTGAAAAACAAATGAGGGTTTTCTGAGAATCTATAAAATTGGAATTTAATAAGAACTGTTATTCCATTAAGCAAATATCCAACCATTTTACTTAAATCTCATTTTAAGGACACGTAGAAAATAAATACGGGCGACTCGCCTGCGTTAAGTTAAGAACGGGCCCGGAAAACATTTGCATTTCGCCATAAATTTAACAAACATGAAGGCGAAAGGCTCTTCATGAAATTGCTCGCCGATCCTCCCCTGTACCTCACTTAAAATGGCTTTTACGGTTACACATAAAAACATTTCACACGCAATATTTACTCAATTTCAAATACCTATTTCTTTTATGGCAGCACAAAGTTCCACCATTGCAAGAGATTTAAACCTGAATATTAAAATACTAATCCATTTTTAATTCATTAGACTTACAGGGAGTTTTTTGAATCGCCTCCGGTAAGTCAACGTAAGTTACAGGTTTTGACCTGTAAAATTTTTGACTTTTTTTGGACACAAGCAACATCAGCTTGCACTTTCTGTGGCTAACGAAGTCGCGGCCACAGCCAGTATCTAATAAAACCCTGAGACCGCGTGGTAGGACTGCTTCGTCCGATTTCCTGTTGCTCCGATTATATAATCAGACTGTGCTATATTATTTTTATTTAATAACAAATAAATAATAAATGAACAAAACAACTTAAGGTATAACATCACACTTAATTACTGTTGAAACTATATAAATATTTTTCCGAAAGAAATGTAACTCATTATTTTCTGTGTCTACTTTAATTATCTTGTACTTGTTGTTGTTCATAACAAACCCTTTATTAAAATAATTGGGGTGAGTAACAATTTTTCTTTCCTCATAATCTTGTTTTTCGTGTAAGTATAATGGTAAAGACGTTGTAAGCGTATGTTTTTACAATATATTTTTTTAATTAAATATTTTGAGCATTTTATGGACAGTGATAAACTTGGCGAAGTGGTAAGGAGTTCGAGTATATTTTCGATTTAACATGTGGACAAGAAATAATGATCACTTGTACTCAAAGCAAAGGCAAGTTTGCATAGCAACAGTAAATGAACTCATAGCGAAAAAGAATGTAGTTTCTAGAAAAATAGCAGTCTTTAAACATCATTGAAATTCTGCCGAGAAGCAATGTGATATTAGTAGGGTGGGTTTTGGTACATAACTTCTCAGATTGAAGAGAGCCTTGCCCTACCAGTAGGGCAAGTAATGTTACAATAAAAAAAAAAAAAACCAATACTACATATTGAAAGTTGAACCTGTAATTCTCATAAATGATGTTTCAATCTTTTCTCACTTTCTTGATTATTGTTGAAATCCTTGTGATATTGAAAGGGTGATAAAAAAACCGAATAGCATTGCACGAAATAAATGTGTAGACAATAGTAATTTTAAAACATCTCCATCCGTTTGGTGTTAGTCTAAAGTCTGTGTTTGGGTCTGTTGTTAGGTACCTACAGCAAAATGTCCTTTATGCGTGACAGAAAAAAGACAAGTCTATAAAAAATATTTTTTTTTACTAAAAATGAGATCAAAACAATGAAGGAAAAAAAGTGTTATAAATGCCGCAACCTTCAACTTTCTTAACGAAGGATAAGAATCTAAATCGAACGACATTTATGAACTATGTATGAGGTAAATCAATAAATAAGAAATGTGTGACCTCCTAATGTTCAAATACATAAATGAAGAAAAAAAAAATACAAACATTCATTTATATTACTTCATATACGACATCAGAATAAAAATAGATGACTGAATCTTTAATAGTAGTGTGCCTACGATCTTATAAAAATTATGACGCAAATTTTGTTTATTTCGGTCACCGCCTTAGTTATAAATACCTACTTAGAAAGTGTAGGTAAGTACTAACGAATCCACTGAACAGACAATAATTAAAAATACCATAAACAGAAAATAAATGCATAAAAGTCAGAAAGCATGACAGAACCACTTTTCAGACGTAAATAAACTTGGAAAACAATTTTACTTTTTTTTTAATAAAAATAAAAACAAAATTGAGGTTACAGCTTAGAACACAAAATCTCAATAGAGTACGCGGTCTACGCACACGTGTTTATAAAATCGACTTCACTGTGCTGTCTACAAAATTTTGTCTATATATTCTTATATGGTCTGAGACTCCTAACACTTTGGATAAATATCACGTATTGAGAAAATGTTGAAAATAAATTTGTAAGAGCAGCTCTAACATAAATGCCCAATAGTGATTGAGATAAAAATTCCTAATCACTGACCAACTGTTCAATTAATAACGTTCAAAATTAAAAAAAAAAAAAACAATATGTCAATTAAAAGTTATAGATTTGAGTTTTGCATGTAAATATCACCTTTGTAGACTACCCGTGTAAAAACCATGGATAATGCATTTTAGTTTACCATAATGTAATATTAGCTGATGGCATTGCGGTCTGCAAAGGGTCAGGCGAAGGCCAGGCCAAGGTCGAAATGCATCGCTTTATATTAATAAGTATCACATATGTTCACTTGTGTACTCTGAAGGTTATCAATCGTTTTATATAGAAGAACCTTCGTGTATGGAATAAATAGACAATGTCAAAATACTCAGCATTTCATGTAAAGAATAATGATCCTTTGAAATTATTACGTATGAAAGCTGTAGGTAGGTAATAAGGTTTGACGATGAGCAACTTGATGATATATCTAGGAAATTATTAAAATCATGGCCCTGTAACATGGGTAGACTGTTTGCATGGAATTCCACAAGAGTGTAATACATAGTACGGAGAGCCGACGGACGCTCGGGCCGGAAGGTTCTCGAGTGAAGGCCAAGGACTGGCAAGGACGTCCACCCAAAAGGTCCACCCACAACATAAGGACCGCGGGTCGACGATGGATTCAGGCTGATTCTGACCGGTGCCATTGAAAAATAATGAGAGAGGCCTAATGTCCAGCAGTGGACGTCCTGGGCTGAGAAAATGATGAATTTCTATAAGCGTCACACTACGCAATATTACCAATTAAAAAAATTAGCTAATAATAAATTGATACATAACTGTAACTCTAATAAGCTCTGTTTTTTTTTACTGTAACGCTTGAATTTAACTTAAGTATCCACAATTTTTAATGAAATAATAAAATTGGGCAAGCTTGCAACGTTTTTACGAGCCATCTGTCATAAAACACAGACTCCAGAAACCATTTACGATGTACAGTTAGTACTACTTAATACTTACTTGCCTATGTACTTTTGCAGTTTGTATATTTTTATACATATAAAACATTAGACTTCATATTGTTTGTGTGAAACTAACCCAACGCAGCTGGATTCTTCTTTCTGTCTCTTTGTTAAAGTTGTTTCTGCCTAACTGGATCGTTAACTGAATTACCACCTTTTTAAATATGTAGATAATTTCCATAAATTATGATATTATTTAAATTTATTCATTAAAGATGGGTTCGCTCTTGGCCAGCATCTAGCCGTGTAGCGAAGAGGAGGCCTATGATGGAGCGAACTCACCCAGAAGATGCCTATTCACTCGAACTTTGAATAGTTTTGGGTTATATGAGCTTGGAGACAAAACACACGATTTTCTTCACACACTACTATATATATTCTACTAGCTGGTGCTCGCGACTTTGTCCGCGTTGAAAATAAAAAAAAAAGCAATATAATGCTTGACCTCGTGTTGCTATAATACTTTGGCCAGGCGTTAGTATTTTATTTTTTATTTATTCCTCGGGAATAGTCCTTTTTTTCTGGATGAAAGGTACCCTATGTCCTTTCTGGTGTCCCAGATAACGTGTATGCAAAATTTCATGGTGATCGGTTCAGTAGTTTTTGCGTGAAATACATCCGAACATACTTTCGCATTTATAATATTAGTATAGAAGATATAGATATAGATGGTGGGATAGAAAAGTGTGCACACTGTCTAGAACGTAGCCAGTTACTTTCCAGCGACAGTTATCGTTTGATGAAACAAAGCCTTTTTATAAGAAATAATTTCAGAATTTCAGAAGTTTTTAATGCCAATTTAGTTAGATAATGACAATTTACTTTTCGAGGAACTTTAAATCTTAATCCTTAAAGTATTAAAGGAAACTTTAAAGTATTCGCGAAAGGAGGGTTGTCGCGTGACTTTTTTGCAGACAAAAATCAAACAATAAAGTTACACACAGACATAGCTGCATTCCGTTAACTTTTCCTAGCTGACTAGGCAGAAAATTAAAACCCAGTGTGTAATTGGCAAAGTGGGAAAACATACTACATTGCTATGTTTTTTTTTTTACAATTTTGTATCGACAGTTTAACCCTTTTTCAATTAGCATCTCTCATGCCTATTCTTTTTTTAGATCGTGACACATAAATTTGAACTCTTTCAGGGAACATGGCTACGAGTATAACTCAAAATTGTGTTATAAAAATGTATTTCATTTTACAAAATATCTAATGTATAGGTATAAAGAAATAAATAATTAATATTGCAAAGTATAAATACACAATGATAGTAAAAGTTTTAATTCGCAAAGTTTTCGCTAGCTGCCTGCAGGCAAACGTATTAGCAACTAGATTTGTTCTACAACTTTGCGTTTATTGCAGAAATGTTATGCGAAGCTAAAGTTATTTCATGTGTCATTTTCTGCCGCAATTTTATTATAGCTTGCATTATCGCTGTGGATTACTTTGATAGCCTGCAGTAAAGTGCACTCAGTATTTATATTAAAAGCTATCTTCTTGAAAGTTGCTATTACCGTCTAAATTTTAAATTATACAAGTCTTTCTTCTCTTTAAACCCTTTTTATGTTATCTACTGACTGTATAATGGCGAATCCTCTAATGAGTTGTTCCAATTAATGCCTATTCGGAATTTTAGCGACGTAATTTCATGTTACTCATTAGTCATTTCTCATAGCAATACATTTCTGAGATATAATATGAAGGTTTGGAAGCAAACAAAAAACTGAAGTTAATTTCATATCTAGTACAATTAATTTCTAGAATGTGCAGATTTTGTGAAATTTTTGCGGGTTGACTTCTTGTAATTACTGATTTAAAGCCAATAATGTTTTTAAATGAGAACATTCTACCTATAATGTACATTTAAAATTAGGTTGTCAATAGCTACCATATATAAAGGTTTTTCTAAAATATTGGAATGGCTGGCATGTGTTTTATTATTTTCGCGAGTTCAATAAGTGTCGCGAATTTCCCAAATACTGACTCGTACACTCGTACAGGATGCCCTTAAGTATCCACATAAGCTTGTATCACAATGGTAATAAAGTAGTGTTTTTATAGCATTTTATGAATCCACGTAACAAACCCACGTGTCTGTACGAAACCGATTTTACAATTTTAGTCTATTTTCAACGCGCCGTATGATGTAGTCTAAGTGTGACAGATACCTACATAAGAATATATTTCTATGGTGAAATATTAAAAGCGAGATGAAGGCGAATGAGATCTCAACATAAAGGAACCCTTAAATATTATACAATTAAGTGGCTATTATTCGAGTGACAGAACGAGCAGCTTGACTCGATCCAAGATCTGGCTTTATTGTAAAGAAAAGGCCAAGTGAATGACATAGGTAGGGCCGGAAAGGTCGCCCTCCCTTTATTTTGAATCTCTGTTGTGAGTCTCGAGCCACTTTTGTAGAATAAAATGAAGAGGCGATTTTCTTATTCGCCAAGATATTTTTAGGAAACTTTTTTTATGTAATGGTTGACAGGCAGGCCATGATTCTAGATCCACCGCCATCACTATTAACACAAGCATTACAAGATCTACATGCATTACTAACTTTACTAACTTTAGGCATCAGCTCAAAAAAGATCCATCGCTTGACCAAAAATAAATGTCAAGTGTCAATCAATGTATGTAAGTCAAGCAGCGAGCTTGCAAAGATATATTATTTCGATGATGTCAATTTAGTTCGTTAATAAATTCATAATAATTATTAACTCCTAGCTCTTATAATTGGATAATAATCACCTTTTTATGTGGCCTTAATCAAAATTCAACAAAAACGAAAACTAAAGTTATAGCCTATCGTTAAAATAAATCTTGTGTAACGTGGCGTTTACTACTCTATGTTAAAGTAATGTCATTGTATAAATTTCGTGGCCATTACACACATTGATGTCGTAAACTTCGATCGGCGTAATAGCATCGAAATAATATGGAAAATTGACCCTTTATTATACTGAACAAATTAAGTTCAATGACTGAGAACACAAACAAGTTAAGTGGGTATAGTATGTAATAACTATATGTAATACTATGCAGTATCTATTGATCAAGTAGTTCGACTACTTGATTACTACTTGTTACTAGTAAATAGTTGATTACTATTAAGTTTTATTGTTCGATAACAAATTTATATTACACCTAAACTGTGTACCACCAATTAAATTTTTTTTTCGTGTAAATAAAATAAAATAAAAAAGTGGCAGGACACAGTGCGTTACGCAGTCATTTGTTCAACCCATTTGGTGGCAGTAACCACCCACTTACAGAAGACCACCGTGAAATAGCACCACGCTATTTCACGGTTGCTGTTGTGTTTCGGTGTGAGTGAGTAAGGGATGCCAGAACCCATTTCCCTATCCCTTCTCAATCCCTTGCCATCTACTGTGTAGTGGACCGTCAGCCTGTTTATTAGTAGAATGCGTTGTTTTAAACGGTCCATTACTTAAACGCATGTTGATGGCATGTTTTACATAAAAAAAAAGCGTTGTTGGCAGTCCGGATTTAAGCTCCTCACGGGCCGGAGTTGGTCCGCGGGCCATACTTTGCCCACTATTCATGTTTTTGTTAAAAAAACCTTCTAATATTATAAATGCGATGGATGTATGGATGTTAGTTACTCTTTCATGCAAAAACGCAACATATTTGAATGAAATTTAGTACACTTTATAGTTTATTAGCTGGATTAAGATATAGGATACTTTTTATCCTGGAAAAATGTGAGGTTCCCTAGGGATCATCTAAAAAAGAAAAAATTAGCGCTATCGTTGTCACAACGACAAAGATGTCTGGCGTTATTTAGGTATTATATTTTTCATTATTCAAAGCAGACGTAGTCGCAGGCACCAGCTGGTATACCATAATAACAAGGTTTGAACAGTACTATCTTTTTTCAATACACCAAGTCCAAATTGTAAGTTATACTTAGTTCTTCCGTTTCAGAAAAACGGGTCGCAATTAGTTATTTGCCTTTTTATAAAGATAAGCAGGTGTGATGAAGGTTAACATGGTGGTTAGGTAACCACCGTATAGCCTATAAAATGCGTTGACGGCTGTGATAAGATAAAAGACAAGAAGGAATAGAGAAATGGGCTCTAGAATCCCTTCTTTTACTATTACATAATATCTTTTTTTACTTATTATCAAATGAGGAAAGAAGAGAGAATCAAATTATCAAATTACATATTATCAAAATTATTGGATTTGATATGCATAGGATGCGTTTCTAGAAGCGTGACATCATGACTGATAGCTCAAATAGACAAATACAAGTGACGCTCAATCAAAAAATTTATTACTTTACTATTTAATTGGTTTCTTTTTAGTTTTTTTTTTTAATTTTGATAATGTTTTTAACATTTTTTAAAATGTAAATTCTATATGCTAACTGGTGTCCACGACTTCTTTCGCGTTGAAAAATAAAATACATAACCAAGAAAGATATAAGCAATATAACGCCTGTGATATTCATTCCTATATACTTTTAGGATTGGATTTTTATTTTTAGATGATCCCTCCGGGACAATACTTTTTTCTGGATGAAAGATACTCCTTGTCTATTTCTGTATAACTGAAAACGTGTATGCAAAATTTCACTATGATCGGTTGAGTAATTAATGCGTCTAAGTTTTATTTATAATGAAAGGCGACAGGTAGGATTACCGTTAGCTTCATGGTAAGTGGTTCCCGTAATGGGTTGTACGTATGGTTACAGCAATGTGTTGATTAGCTAGCAAGTTATATGCAACTTAAGTAGAAGTAATATTGGCGGTTCTAGCCGAGAGTGTTGTTACACATTACCATAAAGTAAGGAAGTCATAAAAGAGGCCTCACGAAATTTAGTTGGCGGCTTTACCCGATACCATCGTAACTGTAACCGAAATGAAAAATTGCGTGTGTACTTCAAAATGTATTTTTTGAAATTTGTATTAAAGTATTATATACTATAATAATCCTATAATTATTATAAATTCAAAAATTTGTATGTTTGGATGTTTGTTCCTCAATAACGCAAAAAAGGCTAAGCGGATGAAATTTTGCACAAATATAGTTTATTACCTGGATTAACATATAGGATACTTTTTACCAAGGAAAATATTAGGACCCCGAGGGATCGTCCAAAAATATTAAAAAAAATCGACGCCACTTACGTCAACAGCGACAAAAATGTCAGGCATTATAATTCATATATTTTCTTTTTTTCAAAGCGTAGGAAATCGCGGGCACAGCTAGTAAAGATATAAAGTTTGTCGGAATCACTCGGATTTTTTATAAATTTTTGATTAATATTTAGAAGGCCCTTCTAGACGAAATTGGGCTATTATTCAGACGAAGACAGGTATAAAATAAAAACCTTAATTGCTTCGGTCTAATGTCTTCTAAATAACCTAAAAGCTATCTGAAGCCATGAGATTTAACGCCTTTGCTTTCAAACCATGTAAGTACCATGTATTCGTAAGTAATCAAACACATGGATGATTTTTTCCCCACCTATCAAAACTCAAGATTTACCATATACATAACAAACTTTGTTTAGCAATTCATATTACAATGCAAAAGTGAGTTTGATTGTTTGTTACGCTTTCATGCCTTAACTACCCAACCGATATCCACGAAACTTTGCAAACACTTGTCAGGGATACAGTAAAGGACATAGGGTACATTTCTTCTAGAAAATTTACTGTTACAGAAGAATCATCTATAAAAACCATTCAACGCCATATAAAACTAAATGAGCAATAAATATTGAAATTATGTGTTACAATGCCTTAAAAAAGGGACGCGGATGAAGTCCGCGATAAAATTAGATAGTAGTAAAAAACGTGCCCTAAACAGTCTTCATAATTATATGTATTTAAGTTATTGAAGGAACATTTTAAAATGTGTTTTGCAATATATCACGTTATATTAATAAGAGTTATATCTCGAGTGAACACCCTATTGTAACGAAGTTAGTTTTCATGCTGACGGTACAGAGCGTAACATTAGTAAGAAACATCAAGATAATCGGCTCAGTAATCGCCTGAATGAAACTTTTTATCAAACGATCGTATAACGCTGTTAGAGATCGATATTGAATGTATATTTTTTTTCGATAGTGCTCACACATTTTTAGCCTGTTTGGTAGCTTACAATTGAAAGGGGAAAAAAATTTCAAAAGTTATATATAGTTATATAAAGTTATATAAGTTTATGTTATAGGCGGCGGTAGCCATCTACCATCAAGTGGACCGTCAGCCTGTTGAACCTTTATATATAAACATAAAAAAATATCTAAAAACTATTTTAATGGCCTACGTTTCGCAGTGTGAGGAGACTTAACGCAAATTTATTCAAATTATTTAAATTACCCAACTATCTGCAGTTATTTTTAACCACAATATTGATTACATCTCGCAAATGGGATACTATATGTTTGGTGTCACACTGTATCTAGCAGCATTCATTCTCGTAGAGGCCTTGACCTGTGCCGGGTATCGGCGACTGACGTGCTCGCTGTAACCGGCCGGCATTTAAGGGACCCTGTTATATTTTAAGCCGTCTCTATTAGATTATTGTAGCTTATTATTAACGTTGTGAGATATGAGAACAAAGGTTGGAGGATGGTTGGTTTAGAATGTATCAAATATAATAAAGTAATACATAATCTATATCTTAATATATAAAAGGCGATGTGTGTATTATGTCCCCTATAGACTCCAAAACCGCTGAACCGATTTTGATGTAATTTTCAGACTATCCAGCGGGTGTTCCTGTGAAGTTTGGTAGCGATCTGATAAGAAAAATGGACGCGGACGAAGTTGCAGGCAAAACCTAGTTTTATTATAAGATGCGTATTACTAAGGATGTTGTATATAAATGTTATACCTATGTTATTTACTAACTGTTACCCAAGGCTACAATAAGTTCATTGGTTAAGGTGCTTGCATTAGCGCTTTGACTTTCCGGCCAACTTTGGAATTGAAATTTTCAAAGTTGACTCTGGTCTGGATTTGACATGTAAAAACCTGAAGCTGCTAAAATCCGACAATTTAAAGTATATAATAAAAAAATGTTTAGTTATGAATTATAGATATTACGAAGTATAGACTTTCACTTCTCTTGAAAATTTAAATGTAACAAAGTCCCTTGCGCATTTATAATATTAGTTAATTTGCTATACGTCGTGGTCAAACAGTAACGTTATACTTCGAACATGTCAATACCAAACGACGTAGATATCTCTATCGAATAAATTTGCTCTTACTTTTAAAAAATACAAATTAAGTATCTAAGAAAATCTTCTAATTCCGAAAATAAATTCTATTATATTACAAAAAATGAAATCTGTTTTTAGTAGAACGAAATCAAAAGATATATTCTAATAAATGAAATAATTTTCTTTAAAATCCATCGGCACCAGCAATGTCTGGATAATATAAATTATAAAGAGCTTTTTACTAGCTTTTTACTAATCTTGGTATTACAGTTTCATTTCTGTTCAAAGTAACGGATTTAAAAGTTTTAATGTCTCATCGACTGTACTCCTTAGTAACATTATTTAACCGTCAGATTTTTAGAACATTTTAGTACAATCGTTCACTTCAACGAAAAAGGTTTTGAAAATAATCATAATATATTATTTTAGCATATGCCCGCGATTTCGTCCGTATCCGATCGTTACTAAACTTCACAGGAACACCCGCTGTACTAATCTGAAGATTGTCTGAAAGTTTCATCAAAATCGGTTCCGCGGTTTTAGAGTCTATGGGAGACATACATACACATATCGCCCTTTATATATAAGATTATATATGGTATTTGGCCATTTGTTGTATAATTTTGGAACTATACTCTTGAGTTATTCACCTGCATATGAAGGGTTTAATTGTTTGCAGTTATTAAACAGTTTTCACAGATTAATTTGATTTACTTCTGATTAATATTTATAAATTCATTAATATTTATAAATCAACATCATCGTCTTTGCCTTAAAACGTCTAATAATAATTTAATTCAATTCAATGTTTCATGTGACGATTAGATATAACGATTATTTTGCTCTCATGGTTTACCATGAGAAAAATTTTGGAAAGAAATTTCAAATATCTTAAAAGATTTATATAACGAGGATCATGCCTATTCCCAGCATCACACTAAACGCTAAACTTCAACTGGGTCGGCATATAAATACCTTATAGGGCAGACTCAGCTCTGCAGCATACGCGGTTTAAGAAATTCGTCATTTAACGGACATTAATACCATTTCCTAAGTTTATTCTTCATGTGCCTCTCCATTAATGAAGGAAAGCGCAGTCACTATCTTAATTTTCTCCTTTTATTTTGCGAGTCGAAATAATTCTTCACGGTTTTATTTTAGTTACTTTCACATTAATTCGGTGAAAGTAACGTCGTATTGTATTCTATTTTGGAGTAGGTATAGCCGCTGTCACAAATTTAATATTGATGCTATTAAATGAGGTTTTCGTGCTATCCTATAAAATGGATCGAAGAAAATCATATTCTTGACAATGTTACTCTTGTAATATAATATTTAGGTACTTATCCAAGTTTGTATTTAATCACCCAATAACGGCTGAACGGATTTGGTTAAAAATTGTCATACGCAGATACATACAGTTTACTACCTGGATTAACACATAAGATATTTTTTATCCTGGAAAGAAATGTTTTTATGTTATGTTATCGAGGGATCGTTTAAAAATATAAAAAGATTGGCACCACCGTCGTCACAGCGATAAAGATGTCAGGCGTTATAATTTTTCATTTTTCAACGCGTACAAAGTCGCGGGCACAACTAGTTAATTAATATTTTTTTGTAAATTGAACTTTGTTTTAAAAGGGCAACTAAGGAGGTTGTTACCGATTGGTTAATTATAAATACTTGTACAAGTTTATGTAGATAAACGAATAAATCGCCTAACTAACATTATAAATGCGAAAGTGAGTACATTTGTATATTTGTTACGCTTTTACGCCTTAACTACTCAACCGATTATCATTATATTTTGAATATACATTGTCAGGGATACAGAAAAGGATATAGGGTAACATTCATTTAGAAAAAATAGCGTTCTAGAGAGATCATATAAAATACTAATAAAAAAAAAATCTCTAAAAAAGGCTTCTTTTTAAGTTTGTATAATGGTATGATACACTAGATATACACAACATAAGCGAACATTGTGTACATTACTACCAAAGGCAGTAATTACCTAAAAAGATTTCTCGTTAAAATGAAACCCATTTAACATTGATAAATGAACTCGAACATTTGTAAAATTTGTACAACCGAAACAAACTAATTGAAAGTAGGTATTGAATTGGAATGAAATGAAACAGTCATTAATATTATGAAGAGGAAGATGATGATATAAATATACACCCACTTAAACTTAAAGTTACATTGTATTTAACATATTTTATAAATTAAAGTTACACAACATATAATATAATAACACATACATGTATGCTATGTCAGATTGTATAGAAGTCAGTTTTATAAAATCTACGAAAATATGACACTAAAACAGATTAATAAAGTTATTTCGTATAATTAGTGTTTGATTTAAATGGAATTTTAGTTTTTTCGCAGAAATTACCTTTATTACTCAAATAACTAACTACATTTAAATGAATTTCACTTTATCAAGCTTTTGAGAATAATTTACCAAGAAGAAATATTTTTTTTACCGAGAAGAACATTCCTATATTTTACCGCAAGAGCTATAAGGCTTTTTTTGAATTTATAGAAACTTTAATTAAATGAATACTATTTTAAATATTAGGTTTTTAAAATCTTAATTAATTAAATAAACCAATTAAAAGTTTATTTAGTAATTCGTGCCCATTAATGTTAAACACAATGGAAATAATATTATCAAACAAACGCAAGTGAAATATAAAATTAAAACAAATCAAAACTCAATCTAAATTAATTGTTTGAAATAACAAAAACATTCGTTAAACGTTATCGTTAGCACGTAGTGCCGTATTGCAACACGTGAGTTGCGTTTTGATATCGTCCAACAAGCGGCAAAGACATCGAATTTATTTAATAGAAAATTATCAAATTTCTTTTCTTCATTATTAACTGAAAGTGTTGAAACACCTAAGTATAATTATATTTAAAAATGTTCAATTTTTATATTAGTTTCACTTATCATATTCAGAATTACCCACACGTAGTCCACTGCGCCTGCCTGCCAGTTACTCGAAAAAGTTGGACTACCAACTCAAGAGTTGGACCTCACGCAAGAGAAACGACTTTTTATACGCTCTATTACGGCGCGGTGCATTTTTATATGCGACCACGCCGCATACAAAGACCGTGGACCGCCACCAATACAGTGCTAGACGCCGCGTATGGTTGCAGTAACCATACTCGTATCGTGGCATATTTCACTGCCTACGATATAATAGCATCCTATTCCTTTATCAACAGTAATCAACACGTACGTCCTTAGCAGCACTACCGCGAAAAAATACAGTCCACATTGCATGTGGGTACCACATAGGTACCACATAGATGCATATACCACATCGCATACCACATAGGTGTATTTCCTATGGCATACCGCGGAATATTTCATTTCTATTAAAATTGTGATTTCCCGCCGTAAGACATTTTTTTAAGTCAATTCTAGGTGTAAGTAAAAAAGAGAATTTAATCACTTTTATGCCTGTATGCTATAAAGTTGAGAATTTCTTACAAAATGTATTTTAATTCAATACACACGAGTATCTTGACGAATATGTATTGACGAATATACAGACACACTGAGAATTCAATACACAATCTGTGTACGAGCATAACACAACCCGTGCTACCACTACTACAAAGTCTACAAACCACTACGAGGACGTACTCGTACTCGTAGCTACGAGTCTACGAAAAACGTAGAACTTATCGTAGATTGCTAGCAAATGCTTTATCGTTATCAATCTATACCATTTTATCGAAGTTTACATAATTCCCTGTACTATATGTTATGTATTGTTGTTGTTTCTTTCTTTGCTGGATCCAATTCACTAAATTGATTTTAGAGTAAATTTAAGATTTTACAATCGTAAAGCATGCAAGCGTTTCATCGATAATCCCAAAACAACAGCTTTTCCTAAAGGTTATTATTATTTGTATAAATTTTGAAAAATGTAAGTAAACGACGCGGCGGAGGACTTTGTTTTATAATATGTAAAATAAATTAAGATTAATTACCTTTTAATTTAATTCCGCTATTATATTTAATAAATAAAAGTACGCTAAAATATATTGAAAACAAATCACAGGCAAAATATTATACATAAAAAAAAACTCAAAATAATATTGAAACTGGCTTTTAAAACCTTGGCTCTGTTTTAAAGAAATAAGGGGTCAGACATTGAGAACGTGTTTTTACCATTTAGAAAGTACTTATATTTTCGCGGTTATTTTATCAGATTTTTAAATAATAGTGGTTTGATTTATACCAAACAAATATATAAAAATACCTGTAATAACACATTTACAAGTAACAAAATGCAGATAGACTTTCAATTATTATTTACATAGAGTTAACACGAACTAATTTCTTATCACAATTCCGTGAATGTGTTTACGTACTAGAGTCACGCGTACAATTTTATTGTATGTCAACGTTTCAAGGCCTCAAGATTGACCTTTGAAGTTGAATCCACACATAGTAAATATACAGAAATCGTGTATGAATAACTTAGTTTTACTTACCGAATAGACGATCGCCCGATATACTTATTGCAACCTATTAACACTCACATGACACAACGGATCTTTTGTTTTGTTTTTTCACTCGCGTTTTTAAGTCCGCGCAACATATATTGTCCGCATTTGTTTTAGTAGCAGATCTGTTTAGCTGAAGAGGCAGTAGTTGAGTGATGTTTGCGTTGTAGTATTTTTTTGTTAGGTTGTTTCAGTCGTTTGCTTGGTGTCATGTGTTTTCGTGCGGTGCAAACGCGCGAGTCTCTCGGTGAGACGAAGGCGACTGCCGGGCGGGCGGCGCGCGCCCTTACACTCGCTTGCCCGCGGTCGATATACGCGGCAGAATAAACACGCGGTACTAGGAGTAACATCCGCGATGTTGCCAGTCTCAACACCAGTCCGCGGTGTTGCCGTCTCCGATGTTTGCCTCGATTTGTATCTGCTTAAAAGATCTGGTACATATCTGACGGGGATGAACTATGCAGAAGTTTAACAGCCCACTGCGTATCGTCTCCTACTGAGTTCAGTACACTCATCGGGGTAGTTGATATGACTGAAACCTGTAAGCTGTGGTTTGTCAGTAACTAATTATCTACTGCTTTTGGTCAATTGCTTGTTATATTCTTAGGCAACATAAAACATAAATTCTTAGGCAACATAAACAAAAAAAGTCCTCAGGATAATTTTATGTCTGGTGCTTTAGTGCTGTCTAAATTATAAAATATTCGACAAAGTATTATTTTAAATATCTCAAAAAAAATTATGTATTTCGAAATAAAAAAAAAAATTAAAAAATTGGAGCAGAACCTTTAAAACAAATACACGTACTTATAGAGAAGTGTTAATTCACATAATACGATTTTTTTTAGTACAATTTTTTTTAGATGAAATTATAATTCAATTATTTCATTAAAAAAATATGAAATAAATTATTAAATTATAATGCCAATGGTATATGATTTTTCAGATAATGTGTGCTACTGTGTCTCGGTGAGTGAGTATGTAATACAATAACCCATTTCCCTAACCCTTATCATTAATTATCCTACTATGGTCAGCACCCCACTTGCAGCACCTGTGGCGTTGCTTATGTTACAGTAGACGGTAGCCACTTACCATCAAGTGGACCATCAGCCTGTCTGACAACCTTAACATAAAAAAAACCTCTTTTTATTTCAGTTTCAGATTTATCTAAATTCATGAACTCTTGGCGTCACTACGCCCATCAAGGGAAGTTGTATTATCTTGTAATTAAATAGACAGGAGATCACACATACCTCGAGCAAAATTAAGGCTCTGTATATGTGACGACTCCTTATACTCTTGTACAATGCTTACGCGTCGACCGCAGGACTTGAAAACAGTCGCCGTTATGAAAGAGAATACCAAACTACGAGTATTTGTATCGTTTTAGTGTAACAACTTTCTTAGTTGTTCACGTATTCACCGCTCCACCTATTCCTTATTAATAACGTCTTCGGAATACAATAGAGAGTAGCGTGGAATAATTTACATATAACCTTCGGTTATCTGGAGTATTGAGACAGAACAATTTCCATAATACGACTATTCAAAGTCCAACCGGATCACATGCAATTTTGTCATCGAATATTTTGAATAGCTATCTTTCTCTTTTCTATTTATGAAATTTAAAATTTATCGAATTTAAATTCAAAAATTTCTGAAGCAAATACAATCTTCATATCTTAAATTTATGATTTCTATACTAAATTTATGGTATTCTAAATGTGGCTGGACGGTGGATCCAGGCTGCTTCTGACGGGTACAGCACCACCATCAAATAAAGATCCCAACGCTTGGCAAAAGTAAGAGTATAATGTCAGGCGTCAATACATGTCAGGTGTTAAATTGCTTTACATATTTTGTCAAAAATTATAACGTTGATTTTTATATCCTTATATCGCCCGAATGGAATACTTAGCATATGTCCATCCTGAAATTCTATTCTAACTAGTGTTAGTTCTATTCTAATCTAACTAAAGTAGTTAAGTAGTCCTACATACCAAACAAACAACTATACAAACTGTAATTTGAATTTTTATAAATTTTATAATTAATCAGTGATCGATTGAATGTGCTTTTGAATAAAATTATTTTTTGTGACACCAATCATTTATAATTTCATTTAATATAACTTACATACAAAATATTACTTTCGGCGTTGTACAAATTGGATATATACTTTTACATAAGAGCCCTCCACCGGCCAACAAGAGTTTGCAATCCGCATATGCTTGTATTCGGTTCATATTCATGAATTCAGATTCAGTACTTGATAAGTAAATACAGTGCCACGACCGTCGTATATTTGTACAGCTGTACAAACCTTGCGTGTATGTGTATCTAAAATCAATCAAATTCTATTTCGCTGATGAACGCGATTGCAATGTTGAAGTCAGCGTTTAAGACAAAAACGAATCACGGTTTATGTAACAGAAAACATAAAAATCACATTCCACAAAAAGACATTTTCAGTTCTAATTATAAGTATTTTTATTTAATTTGAACTTTTGGTGTCACATTTTTAACGGATTTTTCGATAATGTAAATTGTGTTCAGTTTTAAATATTCTTTAATATTCTTTTGAATATATTTTTAAAGGTAATATCTGTTCAGAGGACAAAAAGAAATATACTGTCATCATTTTAGCTTTTTCCGAAGCCCTGGTAAAATTTTAATTTATCCTAATAAAGGATAGAAGACAAGGCATGGAAAGTGGAATGGACACTGGCATCTTTTTTCACAAAAAAACAACAGAAGTGGTGTCATGCACAGATAACTTCTGTATGGAGAGTGATTTATTTTAATAACAAGATATATTTTGACTTTAACTTATTTTACTTTTAGAATTGAGATAAGTTGAGTTTACGAATAAATAATGTACCTATGTCCTACTTATATCTTTTTCTTAGGTAATTCGTCAAATGTCTCCATATTTTCATAGTTGATTTTATTTGAAATTAAAAGGGAAATATTTAATAATTGACCCAAATTTCTGGTAAATTTAGGTCAGCTTGTTACTTCGCGATCAGGGGAAATCTTTATTTATAAACCAAAAGTATTAAGATACCTTCGCAATGAGCGTTGGTTACAGCGGCAATATCCTTTTACCGTATCGTCTGCGTCACCGTGACCTCGCTCTACAAGCTTTTTACGGGCAAAATAAAGAGACGTTGTTTTTATTAAAACTTCTTTATTTAAAACATTTTTCCCACACAATGGATGGAAAGATATACTTGTATTTCTTTGTTACAGAAATACGGCCTTTTTCTTCAAACTGTTTATATGCATAACATTTTTTCGTTAATGTTATATAACAGTTAAGTTACTTAACTGTTATAAATACTGATAAGTTAAAGATCATAAGATGTGATTGGTAAAAATTTTTAAATTGTTATTTTTAGTCTTGTAAAGTATTTTATTAAAATAATACAATCAATCATACATATATTTTTCAAGACCAACTAATACGTCGTAGTAATCTAACATTTATTAAATATGTTCAAGTTTCTTCTGTCCGCCTGTCCACCTGGCCGCAGGAGGTCCCAAACTGCGCTTTCCAATTCGTGGCCTTCATTCGAGAACTCTTCTATCCCATCCGCGTGACCGACCCATACCCTCTTCAACTTGTTAATTCAACATGTCAACATTATTTGTACACGTTAAAAAAATAATATACACTCTAAATGAACGTAAAGCGTCACTTCGTCACGTGACTATTGCTGAACTTTAAGGTGTATTAAATATCACAAAAAAGTGGTGGTGGCTAAGTTTTCGTTCATTTGTGTTTGCATTAATGCGTTTATAACAGGTTTATAATGGATACCGAGGCAGGCGGTGGCATCCTGAGCCCTGCAATTTTCCGTGTTTCGTGTGTTCCATTTTTAGGTCCATAACTTTTTAAATGCACGAAAATAATACCTACATATTTTCCTCATTTTTTAAACAACTTTACGAATCTTGCTTGCTAGAGTGAGAGTTAAAATAACATATATGATAAGATTTTCTTTATATTAAGGTCGTCATACAGGTTAACGGTCCACTTGATGGTAGGTGGCTACCACAAGAAAGGCCATAGGTGCTGCAAGTGCGCTGCTGACCATTGAAGGATTAAGGATTAGGGATAAGGAAGGAATGGGGTGTAATGGGCTCTGGCATCCCTTACTCACTCACCGAAACACAATAGCACATAATGGCCATTTTCATTATTAATAGACCTTATTATTTGGATCCGGATTACCTTTCACAAATATTTAACCGACATTTCTTTGCCTTTCATACAATTCTAGTGACTCAATATCTGCCTTAAAATAGATACACTTAGTTTTATTTCCAAACCATAATGGGAGGATATCCTGATAATTAGTAGCCCAGCCCTTTGTCAAAAGAAACAGTATAACGTCAACGATCAGATCTATGTTGGCATCATGGGGGTCTATATTGAAATCCTCATTAGAAGAAATTATATCACCAATGATTAAGAACGATCTCCTTTTATAAAATAAAGTCGATGTCCGCTTCTGTCGGACTTTACTTAAAAATTAATCAATTAAAAACTTACTTAAAAATTAATCAATTGAAAACTTTAACGTGTACTTTAGTTTAATGAATTTGTTTTTATTATTATTTTTTAAAGTAAAAGTTGCGGCAGTTGGATTTTCTGACATTTTAGGTTACCACTGTCTTTTAAGTTTTAATTTTAATGAGTAAGTACCCTAATTGTTAATTTCAATAAAATTGAATTTAACTAAATATAACATGTTTTATTTGTCCGTCATTTTATAGATTAACTACTTACATAACATTGATAAATACAGGTAGGTAAACATCTATTTATTTTATGCCGGTGGACGAGCAGGTAGGTGGACAATAATAAATCATAATATTTTATACATTACCTAAACGTATTAGGTATTCTTCACAGCTAGGCATTGTACAACCTGAATTATATGTATAACCTGAATTATCGGTAACATAATATAAATGTGTAATATAATATAAATGTTAACAAAACAAGCCAAAGTGTATTTATTCATTGAACATAGCACATACTCGGTGCTCAATTTGAAGATATTAATCCCCGTTTCTGATTGATCTCAGCGTTGGCTGGAATAAGTTGGCTACTGTACGGAAATATTACTTAATACCCATTTTCGAATTTAAGCCTCACGTTAAGCTTCGCAGTGGTGTTTGTGTTTGCTTCGGCTTTTTGTAAGACAAACATTGCGTGGGTGATACTGATGAGTGTCGCATTTGGAAAATGGAATCTTCAATACGAACCGTACTAGGATTAAATAAAATAGTATTGATAAGACCTAATGATTTTTTTTATAATAAAATTAATCATTTATTTGCAACTTAGTAACAAAACAACGGTACCTAAGAAAAAAAAAAGAAAAAAAGAGTTACAAGTTACAAAAAGGTCCCTACTCAGTATTTTTCTTGCATAGGTAAGCACTGATTTTCCGCAGGAACCCTAAGTATAACACACACACTGCCACACATCATGCATATGCCCTTAAAAAAAAAACAAATAAATTTAAATTGATAAATTTAAATAAAATTAAAAAGAATTATTTTTTGTCAAAAACACACAAATGCTTACATGAATAATTACAACACAATATTATCTACTCAGAATTTATAAAAAGCTACTCTCTACTCTTAAATTCTCCTCTCTTATCTGACTATTCATTAAAAAATTTTTTTAGATTATCTCTAAATCCCTGAGCAGTGCATTGATTACGTATTGGCGGTGGAATATTGTTCCAACACTTAGTAGCTGCATATCTGAAACTGCCTCGGAATGCGGCTGATCGGTGAGCTTGTACATTTAGCTGAGCTGCACATTGGCGAGAACTCCGGGATCGGCTCGCTACCCATGACAATTTGTTAAAAAGAGAATGTGGAGCTTCATTTTTTATAATACCAAAAAGAAGATAAGCTAAATGCAGTTTTCGACGGGATTTCATTTTTAATAGACCACGCTTGTTTAGATAAGGTGTGACATGAGCTCTCAGCGGTATGTCAAAGCAAAACCGTGCGCATGCATTCTGCACCCTCTGAATAACCTTCTGTGTTCTGACTAAGATTCGCGGACCCAATATGGTATCAACATAATTAAGCCATCGGGCCGGCGGCTTTGGTGTGTAGACACCTTAAACCGCATCAAAACACATTGTGTGGTTTATGAGGAGTTAGGGGTCATACAGACAGACGCGGAAAGCGACATCAAATTATACTGTGTAAATATATATAAATACATATTTATAAAAGAAGTATATAGAATAGGCAAACGTCACAAATTTTTATAGACAAATAACATAATATGTAGCCGCTAACAATTTGAAATAACTTTTATATTGTCCACCATAGTTAATTCATTTGCGATAACTGTTCTGTGGTGAACAATTATTTATAAAGTGGCAATTCACTTAAGCCGTTATATAATGTAATACAATTGAAGGTATTTTGAATATTTCACTAAATGAATTAATAACCCTGTCGATGAAGGCGTGGTTCGCCGAAAATAGATGTTCAGAAATGGTGCGTGCCTGCGTGACATCTTGCGATGGGCCTTTATAATAGTCCCGCTATGAAATGGAGATAACGTTGTTAGTGACTAGCACAAACTACGCACCAAGGTCACCGGAAATTATGACTAAATATCGAACAATAATAAACATTTTAGATTAACTATCCTGTTGTATTTTGGGCATTTGTTGAAGCATACATGGAATTTCTTAGAAATTCTTTCTAAAAGGTAATAAGTAGAGCTTAAATGTTTTATGTTAAAATGAACATATTATTATGAAGTTTATTGAACACAATTGTATAGAATAAGGAATAATTCAAAGTTTACTTTTATATTTTCATATATTCAAAGAAAATATATAGATTTCAAAGAAACACTTACCGTTAGTCTATTTTTACCAAGATTCCGAAAAAAATCATCTATTTTACTTTTCTAATAGCATCATAAACCATTTTTTCTTAAGTAAGTAATATTAAAATTATAGGAATCAATCTATACTAATAGCGGTTTGCTGAACCACTGCACCTCGTTGCAAAACTCTTTTTCTCGCTATTTAAAGGTACATACATAATTACAGAAGACACAGGACACATAATTATACTGTTAATATCTCCCCCAATTGTACCCAAGAGAATCAAGGGCGCATCGGTCTAGTCAAAAATAAAATGGGTTTAAAAAGTCCGTCTTTTAATAAAGAATGCTGGCCTCCATTTATATGAAGTGGAGTGTTCATGCAATAATAGCAGCCCTGGCCTAGACTGGATTGGATGTGTGGAAAACGTGATACGTAATCCGTGCTTGTAAATGTCACGGTCAAACCCATGAGCGATTCTAGTGAAAACATATATTGTGTCGTGGGCGGAATGTTGCTTTGGATTAAAATTATCCAATTTTAAAATACAGCACTCGGCTCAATATATTAAAATGGAATTCTCGTGAAAGGAATGCGTGGCAGGAATACTTAAATAAAAAACCTTTGTTACAACTGGGCACATACAGAGACAGAGAGCTTACTTGATGGAAAACTAAAACTCTATAATGTGAGAACATTAATCAAAAGTTGAAGACAGAAAATGCTGCTAAGAAGCCAAGAAAAAGTACCGGATATGCAATGCAAATACATCTAAATCCTGGAAGATACACTGTGCTATTATACTTATGACATCCAGAAAATTAGACGAATCTCAAAATAAAGAAGAAAGCAGGTGAGTTTTAATTGTTATAGGTAAAAAATAATTTCAGAAATAAATATACCGACACATTAACGAGTTACATAAAATTTAAAATCGTTTTATTTATTGGCAAATCTAGGGCAATGACAAAATATGGGTAAAGGTCCACATAAGGATAAAAGAAACATCAGAGGAAGAACTCCAAGAGTTTATGTAAATAACTCCAAGAGTATATTTACATTTTTTGTGAATGTAGTAGCGGGATGAAGCGCAGTTGGTTTAAAACCGCGCGTCTCCGGGTTAAGGTTTTTACTATTACTAGTATAATGTCATTTCATCGACCTAGTTACGGCCAACCTTTCCGTTATAATAAAAAATAGTTTTGATTTGTTTAAAATACTAGGCTGTTGCATTCGACTTCGCCCGCGTAACCTTATAAAATATAGCCTATTTTATTCTCTTATAACTTAGCTTTCTATAGGTGAAAGAATTCTTAAAATCAGTCCAGTAGTTTTTGAGTTTATTCATTAGAAACATACAAATCTCTTTATAATATTAGTATAAAAGTATGTTTTCATTAAAGCATTTTGTTCGACAGATAGCATTTAAAAATATGAATTTATTTTAAAATGATATTCACTTGCTTAATTACAATATTTTGAATGCTGTCCCAATCTCTTAAAGTTATTGATTGGAACATCTCTTCTGTCACACAATCAAGAGATTTAGGCTATTTTATAAGTATTTAAAATATGGTATACCTTAATCTTTATTTTCGGGTATTACTTTGTTTCCCCAATGGAGAAGGACTCGTTTTTTGTGTGCTCGCTTGAGTTGTACTCTACTGGCAGATTATATTTTCGATTATTTTTTATTCTTTGCCCTAATACACAAAACAATTGATATTTGAAATTGAATCGACGTAATAGTTTATTAGAAATAACATCAAAACTACCCCGAGCCCCTTGTCTCATAATAAATGCAATATAAGTTCTGCGAATGCAATCACATTGTATCGTGTAACATCGATTGTTTCTATTCTAGTTCGTTCATATCCTTGAAAGGAAAGCGACTCAGTTTACTGCCTTAATAAATAATCATATAAGCCCCTGACCACCTATAAAAATGTTACATTAATCAAATTGCCATTTCAGAGATATTTACTTTCGTATACACGAACACTGCGGCAGTGTATTAATAGTGATTGTGGTATTAGATTAGATTCTCATCCAAATTTATCAATTAACGTGTCTTCGTGGACAGTACCTTTACTGTAAGTTATAAAGACCGCACTCGCTAGCGAGAGCGTAAAATATTTATATGGAAAATTGTCAATTTGACAATGACAGTTTTTCATATAAATGTTTTACGCTCTCGCTAGCGAGTGCGGTCATTGTAAACTCATGGTAAAAGTACTGAATTTGAAGTGTCTCTATTCCGTTTTAGATGCGACATTATATGATTTACATATCACGAGTTCACGACCTACTTACATACTTGAATAAAAACTGTCCAAGTTAGTACGGCGATTTTAAAAATATTTTTCGTAATACTTACTTTTTTATGTTAAGGTCGACAGACAGGCTGGCAGTCCACTTGATGATACATGGCTACCATCGCCTACAACACAAGCAACGCCATGGTGTTGCAAGTTCGCTGGCAACCATATAGGAATAACATTAAGGGTAGAGATGGGGTAGTGGGCTCTGGCATCCCTTCCTCACTTACTGAAACTCAACAGCACATATGCTATTATTTCACGGTGGTCTCCTGTAAAGGGGTGTGTAAAGCCGCCAAACGGGGTGCCCAAAATAACTGCGAAAACGCAGAGTGTCCTGACACTACTACTACACTTGGATCTGTTTGGTTTCTAATAAATAGTCAAAAGTTCTTCAATAGACTAAATCTTGCCCAAGAATGACCCCTTATAAGCTTTTTCTCTTAAAGAGTTGATAAACCTTGTACCTAACTACCTAGATAATAAGATGTTATTTCGGCATAGATTTTTATCAGTTTAATATATTATATATAATTTTCAAAGACAACTTAGAAGATTTTTTAAAGTAAACTGAAAAGAACTTGGCGATAGAACTTCAAGGGCCCATGTTCCCACTACCAAAGCATGTATATAAATAAAATTAATCAATTAATTGCGGTACAGTGTTATAATTTAATAGTAATTGCTCATTTAATAGAACGCTCCGTTACATGAAAGACACGAGTTCTAATACCGTCAAGACTGCACTTCTGCAACGTCGTAGACTTTATTCCTGCTTAATACGAAGGAGGGCTCTTTAGCCACCAGTAAAATCTATATAATAAAAAAAAAGTTAACAAATATTATTTCGGCACTAGAAGTAATAATATAGATTACAGTTAATACTTTGCGTGTTATGAAAACACGCAGTGTCAAAAAGAAGACATAAGAAAATAACTTAAATACTTTTAAACAGCAATTAAACATGGTTTAACTCAGTAGAGACGCAATGTAAAAATACTTACGCTTGTGTAAATGATGTATTTTTCGTTTTACCACTCTAACCAAATGATCAGCCACGAACATCCAATTTAATCCGGAACCGTTTAGTCACGATTTTCGATTGTGGTTTGTACTCGTAGATAACAGCTATTGGGTAGCTGATGTTTCAGCACAATCCTTAATAAAATGTAGGTAATCTCGGAAAAATTTCACTAACAGTTATAAGCCAGTGAACTAAACGTTTGGCTATTGGCAGTTGGCATTGGCTATTGGCATGGTACAAAATCAGTCTTTTCGTATTCTTTTGTGGATAAGAAAATATGGTGTATTCTTGCGCGCGTAGAAAACGCCCCTAACCTTCTAGTCCTATCTTATTTTCCAACTACACCTTTTTTGTATAGCGACAATGCAGCGCCGTTGTGCTGCACAGATTTATAAGCGATATCTCGTATAATAACGGCTTGAGTGCTAGTTCGTCACACACCGACATCGTCATTTGAGAGGGTTTACCTACTTCTTCTACAATAAATTTTGATAATATTTTTTTGATTTTATTTTAATAAATCTTGTTTTTGAACTAAAATTTAATAAGAAGATAGGAAGGGAAGAAGACGAAATTCGTATAACCTTGGGGTCATAATCTAGAATTGCATTAGACAAAAATCAATGGAGCCAGTTGGAGGAGGCCTGGGTATGTAAAAATTTACATTATGTATTTTACATTTTATAAAAAAAAAATTCTAATGAAAACCAGCATTTCGGCAGTACTGAAATTTTTAAACGAGTTTTGCTTCACTGTTTCTAATCACGTTCATCAACTTATCACGTCTTTAAATGAATCCAAACGTAAATAGCACAACGATGCTTTCAGCAATGCTCAGCTTCCAACGCCCGACACCCTTCACGATGTCGTGAATTATTCATAGTTGAGATCCGCACTTAAAATGGCAATCTGTCGCCGGACGAAGCTCATAAAATGCGATGCGGTTTTGTGAAAACTAAGCATCGATACACGTTCGTATAATGTTCTTTCTGGAAAATAAACTTTGTTTTACGATTGCTTTGAGTTTTTGTTACTCAATAAGATTAAACAAAAAATTCTGAAATATTTACTAAGACTGGCTGATATGCATAATTATAATGTTCTATATTGTCCGTGTCGAGTTTTAAGTCCGACAAGAAGTTAGAATTACTGTAATTAGTAGATCTATATCGAACTTTTAGTGTTGTAGCTCTGATTTGACAGCATCTGACGAAGTTTTTTATGCCAAAATTGTTTCCCCATACAACATGTGTGATACATACATGTGGATATAATCATTTGCAATTTGAAAGTAAGGGATGTATTAATTAACACCCAGCCTCTTTTCATCGGTCGAATTGATCACACATAGGTGTCAAAATGAATTGATCACACAATTTATGATATTGTCTGCTATGCTATATAACTTGCGTTTTTAAAAGTGTTATCCTAGTCGACGGAGTAGATTTAGAACCTAAGGCCAGTTTTGTCCTAACTGTCTCATAATACCCCATACGAAGGTGTGTTTAGCGGATAACTCAGAATACAGACACCATCGTTCATAAAGCTGAAGCAAAGGATATTACTTATTTTTCTTCAGAATTAAATAGTAAATAAGTGTTACCACAAGAATAGCAACTTTGTTTTTCACTCGAAGTGTGCACACTGTACACTCATTCCCTCTTACTACTCACCACGTTCACTCTAAGTAGCCCATTTACATGCATTTTTATATTGATTGTATTGTATATACTGTAGCAGCTACAATGAAGCTGCCAGTTGGTTTCAAATTAGAAATATTCCAAGTTTAGAATAAGCGATGGAATATAAAAAAGAAACTAAATTGAAATTGCTTGAAAATGAAAAGATGGTTGAAAATTTTAACATTTTTGAATATTATCAACCAGTAAACTTTAGAAATGAATTTGTATACAGTGAATTTTAGCGTACGAAAAATTCAATGGAACGTATTTATTAATCAAAATCTAATCGAATTCGCTCGCGAAAAACTTACTGCGACTTATGCAAATCAATGACGTATACTTTGATTAAAATATAGCAAGATATTTGCAAGATAGCGGACTTAAGCACAAGAAGAGATTTCCTAAGGACGATTTGCCTTTTAGCTCATGACTCATAAAGTATACTTATCACTTACGTTTCTAGCCTGAAACTCATAAGTTTCAGAATCAATTAAAGACACATCATGACTGTTTCAGCTGAAAATATTTTTACAATAAATTACTGTATTCCTATTCGTTTTATAGTTGGGTCTTTGTCATTTCTACAAAGACACAGTAGGTACATTTTGTTAGCGGTGACGGCACGTCAGTGTTGGTCGGCGATCTCGTTGACAACTGGAGGGCGCTCTATTGTTGACCTCATTGTTGTTTACTTTTCACTTTTCCCTTTACATGACATTCTGCTTTGTCTTCTGTCTGACAGATACACTGTGGTAACGAAAAAGCTTTGAGAGGTTTCAGTGAGCCAGCTCTGAATTTAGACGAGTAATATGTGACATTCTTAACAAAACATACATTCCTTTCCCACTGTCACAGTAGGCAAACTTTTTTAGTCATCAGGCTTTTTTTAGTGCTCATAGTCCAATACATTGAAGGCAAATCCACGTTTTATTCATTGTGCGTTATAGTTAATTAGATAGAGTTAATTAGATGCTAATGATATAAAATAAATATAAGTAAGTATGTTAAAAGAACAGTGGCACTCCGGGAGTACCGACAGAAGTTAAAACTTGAACAATTAGGTGTTTATTTTTTGAATCGTTAGGAAATATTTTACTGTGCAGGAAATACTTTTAAATGAAGTGTTTTTTTATTCATTATCATAAACCACTACTACAAAAATTATACTACCCACTACTAGTAGATCTCGGTAGCTCCTCTATACTGAAAATGTTGACGACCTTTTTGGGAATATCACTGACCGTTTTCCATTTTTGATTGAAATTACTGTATTCTTTTATAATTGTCAACAGAGGTGTCGGTTACGGTAACAGTGTCGCGAATTCAATAGTTTTTCCCATCTCAAAAATGGCCAACGCACCTAAAGAAGTTTTCACTTCTTAAATTTTAGGTACTGAGCAGAAAAATGTAATTTTATATACATACTAGCTGGCCCGACAAACGTCGTTATGATAAAAGTTATTGGACTGTGGCAGCTGTTTATTCGGCTATATTTTTGTTTAAACTGTTTATCAGTTTAAACAAAAATATAGCCGAATTGGTTTACGCAAGTAAGTTTACGTAAGCAAGAGAGTTTACACAAAATCATAAGTTCATGTTTAAGAACTACCACTAACATGTCTATTACAACAATGACAGATATAAAACAATCTTTGTTAGAGTTGTCCCTAAACCGCCTGCAATGAACATTTTCATGGTTCTGTTATTTAACATTTGAAATATTGAATACATTTGAATAAGCATTAAGAGTTTAATATAACTTCTACTTTTTATTACATTAGGCAAAACTATTAAACACAAAAACAATAAACTAAAGAAAGTAATTTAATAAGTGAATCAATGTGTAGTCGCAGGGGATAAGAAAAAATAACGTTGAAAACAAATTGGCGAGGGCGATGGGACATCGTGAAATGGCGACGTTCGGTGCGGGTCCATTTAGCGAGATGGTTTTATTATGAAAATCGGTCCGCTAGGGAAAACTTGGTCTGTGCTTCGCCCGCGCTCGGTACAGCGCCGCCTCAGCGCTCGCGTCCGCTCTTAAATCCGCTATCAGTTACATTCGACTCGCGAATCAACTACGAAAAACTTTTACACAGATAAAGCCTATTATGGATGACTTACGCGACAATTTATAACTTTAAAGGGCTTCGGACCCGAGAGCGTCCCAAGTGGCCTCGATAACAAGAACTATTAATAACTTCAATAATATTTAAGTTTTAGAGCATCCCCTAGGCATGAGAATGCGAACTCAACTTCGAAACCTATTTGTTGTTGGCGCTCTACTTTATAATTGTACCCACTATGTGGGTAGATACACATACAAAATATTAATTAAGTTTCACAGGCATAAAATGGACTCGCTCGTATGGTAAGCGGAGTAGTTATCCTCTCACTGAAAACTACCCTCAAATTGGTACTAAATTTTATTTCTCAGCCAGTATAATGTGGTAATTGTCTGATATTTGGTAATTTAAATTTATTTAAGAAATTTTAATTTTTGAATTTTTACTGTCTGATTAGGATATAAACATGACCAGTTGGGATGAAAGAAAGAGAAAACTGTCCTATTAACCGATTGCTTGTTAAAAACTATAGCTTTATTGGAATTTATTACCCGCTACTTTGTTCGTATGGTATCTACTCCTTTATACATTATAGATTATGTGTTATTCTCATGTACTTACAAACTATATCATCAAAATCCTTCTTCTTGATCCTTCTTGATTCTTCATGAAAACATCCTCACATACGAAAACATTTACAATTTTATTAGGAAGCTCCTACGATACAGGGATAAGAAAGCGACAGGGCAGCAAAGCAACAATATCAGGATTAAGAAATACTATATTTCGTTTTATTGAGTATATACTCATTACTTAATCATGTTTTTATTTTATACTGATCATTCTCAAGAGTAATACTACTTACCTATAAAACTCATAGAGAAGGGCAGCATATATAATTTATGGCATAGAATGACCTAGCTTGTAATTCCGACTAAGTAGTTGAAAACCTACTAGCGTTCTCTATTATTGCTATTTTGTGACGTCACAATTTCACTTTCCGTACCTAACAAGGTCTAAATATGTTATTGAAGTTGACTCGCGTGAGCCCGCGAGTTATCATGTTTGTTTTTTACCTATTATTTTGTTAGTTAATTCGCTCACACTAGGTGATTGGGTACAATTGAATATAAAAATTAAATAAATATTAAAGTGGAAACTATATATATGGCTTTTAAATAAAACCAATGATAAATTTTCTTCTAAACACCTAATATAAAATTCCCATAAATGTAACAGAATAGTTCGGTGTAATACAATTACACGTGGATTCGTTTTAGGTAGTGTCAGTTGGTAGGTATATGTCGGCTCCCTAATTGCCGGTGTCGTAGTTCGCATTAGCCCGGGAGTCAGTTTGATTAAAAGGCCCGGCCGGCGGTGACCATTCAATCGGAACAGTTTCACGCCCCGACGGAAATTCAGCTTCATCCCAAAATCCCCACCCTACGTTACAACTTCATTTACATCTTTTGTTTTATTGACATGATTTCTGGAGTTTACTTCTTTACGAAAATTTATGGCAGTAAAATCAAAATTATGACACGGTATATTACGTTCTATTTTTGAATATTTTAGAATATTTCTGAAGTTTAAAATATTGCGCCATCTAGACAATATTTTTTAAAAAAAGAACAATGTTGTTCTCTCGGCGTGTTCGAATTGTGAAAATTTAAATATATTTTATAATCGTTCGTAATAAGTAAACTCCAGTCGGGCGTCGGAGCTTACACACACTTTTTTTTTCTATACTTAAATTTCATTTTGGAGTCGCCCAATATAGTCAGGGATACTTTGACCGCATTTGTAAATATGGCAATGCTATCTGATGTCTATAAAAATTTAAATGTAAATTTAATTTAAAAATACGGACTTTAGTGTCTTGTGGAATTTCTGTACTTGTTCAAACAAAGACTAAGTAGGTACATTAGAAATATATTCCTTTTTGGTCCATGCAGATAAACATTTTTCACAAAGAGATAATGAGAAAGTAACTTTTGATCAATGTTTCAAACCAGTTATTAATCAAGAAAAATTGTTAACTAGATTCGTAACTAATTACCAAATACGTTTCACAACAAACTATGTTAAGAAGAATTCATCTTTATATATAAATATAGTGTATTAAAATTAATGTTAAGTTGATTTTGTGTACGCTTAAAAACTCGAAAAGTTATGTACCTATTTTAATTCGGTTTTCACTAATGGAATGACGGATAAGCGGGGAAGGTTATAAATATAAAAATTGCATCGGGGCAAAGCGGGGAAGGTTATACAGGCGAAGCTTGGGAGCGGGTCACCAGTAATATTTTAAATATAGATTCACTCATGTATACAAACAACATTACATTTTCTAGCAAAAAAATTTGCGTTTCTTTAACACGCGAAAGTACTAGTAGGTATATGCGGAAAGGGTAATTGTAAAGAACTCCGTCGTAAGCCGTGAATAAGCACAGAGCGGCAACTTCGTTAACAATCTCGCTTGATATACAAGAAACAAACAGTGAAGAGATTCTATCTGTAAAGCGAAATTATACTTTAGCAAAAGTGTGTAAAAGCATTCGCCGTTGACCTGCATAAAAAAGACTTTTATTTATGCGCTACATTTCAAAAGTTGCCAAAAAGTCGGAGCTTTGGTTCAATTTTAAAAGACTGCTCCAATTTTATTGTTAACTTTGTAATTATTACTGGCTTAAGGCATCATAGAAACAATGAAAAAATTAAAGGGATAAAAATAATTAAAATAAATATTAAATATATTTATTTATTTATTTATTTATTTACTTAGGAGCTCCAATGCACACACATTCAATGCACCAGAGCATGTTGATAGTTTATTTAAGAAATAAATGAATTAATATGTAATGTTTGGTACAAAGAAATCCACCGTAAAGAGTTTACAACGAAGAAGAAATTAGTATGATTCAAATGTATTATATTAACATTTAAATCAGCACAATCTAAACCACACAATTCCAAGTATAATAAAAAAAAATTAATAATAGAAAAGTAGCATAATATTTTCTGTGAGCCTTATGTTTCGAGAAAAACGTTTGATCCTATCACTTAATTAAAATTCGCGCGCCCGTAGAATTTAAATTACCTATTACTTAAATTAGGTAGGTACTTTTATTTCAGACTTTATATTATGTGTGTTTGTGTTATTTCATCTAAATTACCTAATGAGGTTAAATTACCTAAAACTATATAGAAAAATCAAATTACAGAATCACACGCTGTGAGCAGTGTATAATAAAACCGTAAACGAGCCATGTCTGTACACTAAAAGTTTAAAAAAGTTTTTTTTTTTTTTTTTCAATAAAATGTGGTAAGTACTTAAAATGTTACGGAGGACAAAAATTAGTTAGAATTTTTTTACTGTGTCGTCTGTGCGTTTATTATGGTACCAAATTAATTATCGCATTTAGTGAATAAATGCATTTATGAATAATAGTGAAAAATAATAATAAAAATAATAAAGTAATTAACACGCAAAAATGTCTTTCTGTCTGTTTTAATCAAACTAAGTAAAGAGCGAATCATGAATTCAAAAATAGATATTGTATTCTGATGCTTTTAAATTTAACTTGTGTATTTGGATCTATTTGAAAAGATATGTTCGTTTTAAAATAAGAATGAGTACGTCGTGTACTGTCGCCTAAAATACATAGTGTATTGTTAGCACCTCTACTTCGGGTACATTAATTACGAGTGAACCACTTTATGTTGAGTCCCAATACTTTTATTGACCGACCGATACATCAAAACTACAATTCCAACTATAAGGTGTGCGTACATACGACATCGACCTCTCTTCGCGAACGCATTCGTTCAACTGACTGATACCCTTTCAATATCATACCACCGAATGAATCTGAATGAATGAACACCTCTTTTGAAATATCACAGAACACTTTTCACATAAATAGCAGACGCTAACAGTATTTTTATCATGTTTCCGATATAATAAGAATCCATCCTCACAACTGGCATTTATAATATTAGTAGAATAGAATTCTGGGTACCTACCGACTAAATCAGTATTTAATTCGCAAAAATTATATCGGCAGTTATTTTCGAATTTATAATATTTGTGTAACTTTTAAGTCTATAATAGATTTTCAGAGATTAACAGTTATTCTTGTGAACTGAAAGTGAGATCATTTAAAACATATTCATAGTTATTTTTTAGAAGTAATTTTAAATAAGTGAAATATTAAAATACTTATAATAAAATAATTACTAATATAAAAAAATATTTAGACGCATACCTAATAAAACACTTGTTTTAACACTTGTTTTAATTGATTGTTTGGACAATCAATTAAGGATTTGTGATGTAATAGTATATGGATATTTGTATCCATATCTATTATGTAGTAGAAAATTAGGTCGTTGGATGTATAGGACCTAACGGCTAAAACACGTCATTTTCACGTTCTCATTATGAACGTTAATTAGTATCCTATTTGGACTACAGATCGTAAACACAATTTCGTTTGCATTGAAATCCACGCAATTTGGAACGACATTATTACTGAAATTATTATTCAGTCTAATTTATGATTTATGGGATTTTAATCCAATAGAATAAATTAAATAATAAAGATAATAAGATAATAAGGTTTCATAAGTTTTGGGGGAATTGTTACTATAGAAAACTATCGAAAAATTCAGTAACTAAAGACCTACCAGATAGTGTATGTGAAAAATAATAACCATTCTTCGGTTATGTGCTATTAGACTATTAGATTAATATGCATGCAAGGACAAACACAAATTTAGTTTCGTCATAAGATATTTTGGATTTCAAAACCATGTATATTTTATAAAGAAAACGTTGTTTTTGTTTCTATTGTATTGAACAATTTTATTATAGCAGTGTCGGGAAGTTCAAAGATATCTTCTCGTCCAAAATTTCTCAGTGCCTTAAAACAAAGTGTGTGTTGCCACAGTGATGACATATGGCGCTGAAACGTGATCTCTAACTATAGACGAACGAAAGTTACCACTCAACTCCCTGTCGGAACTGCAAGTTCTGAGTCACAGGTTTATGTGCTATATTCATTACTCGAGATTACCAACCTTTTTTTAATGAATACCATCATAATATCGTCGTAATAAACATCTATCGAACTCCGATAATACGACACGTAAACTAAATATACATACATAATATAACTAAACTAAAATCTTCTATTTCAAACACAACCATTATTATTATCAAATTTCCAAGAAATATTTTACTCAAACTCTACTCAGAGAAGTTAAACTATCTGGCAAAAAAATCAACAATTAAGATGTTTATATGGCAAACACTGAAAGTCAGTGACGTCACTCAGTAGATATACTCAACAATATGTTATGCTTGGCATAAAAAATAAACCCCATAACGGTTTGTCTGCTACAAAGTGTTTCATTTGTCTTCGTACCCCGTTATGTTAGAAGGTCAGCAAAATAAGTTCCTCAATTTGCAAATCAGATTAACATTTCACAAAATATTTATTATTTCATAAATAGGTTTTTACTGTGACTTAATTATTATATTATATTGTTAGAATTTCTTTAACTTTTACCATATCATATAAAAATCGAAAACCATGTCAAAATAATTTAGAAGTTTAGGTAATTTAGAAAAAGTTAACAGATGTGGATTACAAAACACGTATCTTGTTAACGTATCAAGTTAACGTTGTAATCTTAGATATAGATATAAAGTGTTTTGTAATCAAACTACACTAAAAACAAATATTATGTAAAATGAAATAAAAATGCAGACAGACTCCATTATAAAAGTACGGAAACGCTTCTCTAAAAAGACTAACTATAATATCTCTACAAAAGTATGCAAATTTCCCCAGAATATTGGTATCATTTTATACATTTAGTTCAAACAATTTTCTGCGTTCAGTACTGTAACAGTAAACTTAAGTCATATACTTTGATCCCATGTGAGTGTTCGCGGGGAAGAACGCATTGGCATCTTGTGGGCAAACCACGTCCGCGCGATTTGGGTGAGCATTTCGACTCAGGCGTATTGCCCAGGCCCACATTACTAAATAATCACCTGTATAAATCAAAAATCCTAAAGAAGCCGTGTTGACCGTTACTATTTTGAGATATTCAATTATTTTAATTTGGTGATTTAAGAAGTTACCTGTAACAAAATTATAGGAAATTACGTCTAGTAGTGAAGTAGAGGCAGGCTAGTGGCAGGTAAGTATGAACGGATCCTACTGATTTTTTTTTATATGTTAAAGTTGGCAGACCGCCAATAACACAAGTAACGCCACAGGTTCTGCAACTGCGCTGCCGACTACAGTAGGATTAAAGATCAGGGGATTAGGAAGGGATAGGAAAACAGGCTCTTGCCTTTACCCACCGAAACCCTTACCACATGTACTGTTATTTCACGCTAGTTTTCTGTAAGAGGCTGGTTACTGCCGCCAAACAGGCTGCAAAAATGACTGCGAGACACTGTGCTCTGCCAATATGTCCCTATCCCTCACCTTGTACTTTATTCCCTACGCCACCTGGACCAGTATTAGCAGCGTACAGCCATTAAGAGGGGTATCTTAATGTTGCAAAACAAATGAAAATGTATTTATTTTCAAAAGATTGTAAATATATTACATGAAAATTACATGACATTTGAAAGTATCCCAAATTTGTTATAAGAACCTACCTAAAAATACAAGTTGATTGTATTAGAAGATCGTTGCTGCGATAGCCTCAATAGATATTATGAAAGCGTTGGAATTTAAACCGCACATCCTCTAAGGGATTTCGCCGAGTTATAATTTTCTAAAGTAAATGTTATTACAGGTGCTGTAATGTTTTGTAAAAGCACAATATGTCACGTTTAGCTTATAATAATTATTTTATCTAATTATAAATTTTATATACTGGTGTAATTGGATGGTTTTATTAAATACAGATGGTACAAAACTTCACACGTATATAATACACACGTACATAATCTTATAGGACAATTATTGTCTTATAAGAGGCCTACATCCAGCAGTAGAGAGACACAGGCTGATACTGGCCTTTGAAGATAAAAAATAACTCCAGCTCAAGCCTTATTACAAACAAGAGGTATCTGAATTTTAATCATCTGAAATGATCATATTACTCGTAGCTTTTAATGTGACTTATTTGAAGCAAGTATTTTACCAATCATTGGATAACGAACACAACATGAAAGTGCAATAACTTACCAGAGTAGTGAACAAATTTATCAAATCCTTAATTACACTGAATTGTTTAGATAAATTCAAAGTTTACACTGTCAAGTTCGCAAGACGTGGTTTGTTACCGTTAAGATAGTTCGAAAGTTTGTTACGTTAAGTGCTTATGTAACCAACACCTTGATTGGCAGGGGTTTTTCTAAGTAAATGTGTGATAGACAGGCAACAGTATACTAGCTGCATTCGGCCTCGCTTTACTGCGGCGTGCATATGGTGCGCACGCGATCCTGGACACTATTTATACATTTTTTTTTTCTAAATTTAAAGTAGCCTAAGGTACTGTATATAACATCGGCTATATGCCAGTGAAAGTCCCGTCAAAATCGGTCTAGCCGTTTCGGAGATTAGCCAAAACAAACAGACAGTCAGACAGACAAAAATTATAAAAATTGTTTCTCTTTTTTTTTTGTTAAAACTATCGTAAAAATAATTTCTCGGTCGTTTTCTATTCGTTGTAGCCGAACCATAGTGGACACTTGTAGAATTTTTTGGATTCGGATCCGGATTTTTAGAGGATCATATCCGCGATTGTGAATGCGGATTACAAGTTTTTTAATAGTTTTTTTAGTTTTTTATGCATGAATAAATTATTGAAATTGATCGTTTTAATAAATTTATATTAAGAAATCAAGCTCTTGGTAGAAAATTGAAACAATTTAAATTAAAAAACTGAAACAATTTAGGATTAAGACTTAGGACTAGCTCCATAACCGCATCCGCAAAAGATTTGCATTGATTATTGCTGATGCGGATTCGGTTGCGGATATCTAAATCGATGCGGAAGTTCCGTATTTGCGGATGCTAATGCGAATATCCGCAACAAGACTGGTGGATACGTAGTTGAAGGAAGTATCTTAATGATGAATAAATCTCCAGTAAAAATGATGAATAAAAATCATTTCAACATTTTTATTCATCATTTTTACTGGAGTTCGAAGGTATCGCTCTGTGTTTGACATTTTATTGATCTGGCACAAACATGTTATATGTAAGAACTTGCATGCAAACCTACCTTTAACATATCTGAATTCTCTGGGGAGATTTACTTTGATCTCCTTTCTAATATATTTCTTGTAATATTGAATATTATGTGCGGAAGAAAATGTTTTTGCTATTTCATGCATGTTTAAATCATATTAGGGAATTTTAAATTTTTCCTCTGCTGAAGTCCCAATAGACTTTTTAGATACGACACAACGAGAAAGTGTCAAATATACATAATACATAAAGAATAATATTTATAAGTAACCAGCGACCCACTACCGGCTTAGCCCATAATGCAATTTTTTATATACACTAACCTTCATCGTTTATCTCTCTTTGCATTAGTAAAAACCGTATCATAATCCGATAGGTAGTTTAGAAGTAGTTACTTAGCGGAGTAACAGACGCTTTTAAAAATTTAAGTCGGTTTTATTATATAACTATATAATATAGGTACCCTTCCTTAAAAATTATCTATCTAATTGTGAAAACCGCATCAAATATTGAGTGGGTTATTGAGTTAGAGTTACATATTTATACTATGTAAAGATTCATTGGCACGCTTAGACAACCAGAAATTAGAACTCATTGTTTTTATGAAATTGGTAAAAAAAAATTTTTTTAATAATTTTAAAATAAAATAATTAAATAATACGCATTTCTGGTAACATAAACATCATAACATACTTTTCTTAGAGATTGTTGTAACAAAACATAAGTTATTGCTGTAGAAGATATTTTATTACTGAGTAAGTAGCAAAGGGGGATGTGAAAATAAATAGGGTACGTCATTCCGGGCACGTACGTCTGCAGTTTGTTGTAAGGTCCTTTGAAACTATACACCTACCTATAACAAGGACATTTACATATTTACATAATATAACTGAATGTAACCAAATGTTACATGGGTATGAACTCTGATGTGGATTCTTATCACTATAAATCACTAAAGCGTAGCAACCTCGTTTTGGTGATCTACATATAGGAGCGAATATGTGAAGCGAATCTTGTATATGCATTTGAAAAACAGAGACGGAAGAGAAACTTGAATACTATCCGATTAAAAAAAATAGGTTCCGATATTCCATCTGGTGGTCTAAACAATGTTTAATACTATCGGATTACTATAGTTTTGTATAGAAATAAGTATTCCTTTGGTTCTTTAACAGGCCACAGTTTGCTTACACTCAATTAAATCCACCTGAAACTTTGGATAATGGCTACTAACTATTACTGGTTAAGTACTATTTACTCTATGCTATTACATAAAGTTTTCTTCGCATAAATTTATTATTAAATTTATTATCAGCTACAAGATACGTATATTGTTCCTTACCTAAACTTAAATGAAAGTAACTTATATAAATATAACTTATGTGGGTATTAAACTTATTCCTCTAATGTTGTTTATACAGAGGACAGTAGCCACCCACCATCAAGTGGCTATAATCTCAAACAAATTACCTTATTATAAAAACCATGTTACGGTCTTAGTATAACTTATACGATAATCTATGTACATATAAGTAGACACGAGTATTTTGAAAGTATCGACGATCTGTCAGTCTTCTCAGTAACATACCGGTCTACCTCGCTAGACGATTTAAAAATAAATCTTTTGTTAGGGTCCCGGTAATCCCGATGGATATTTTTCGTCTATATGCCACTAACTTTTTATATGAACATTGCATTTTTATTAGTTGTTATGTTAATTTTTAGTTATTTTGGTTATTTCAGATTTCAGTTTGAATATAGAATGTCTCCATCAAACCTTATTAAAATGAGTTTTCTTTTTCTAATCAACATTTTGATTTATAGCAATATTTTTTGTTAAATAAATACACAAGCATCTACTTATTTTAAACTGCCGCAAAACTGGTGCCGCCTCGATGGAACTTTGGAGTTACTGAATTTTTAAGCAAACTTTGCTATTCTAAGTATTTACGTTATTTCCTTAATTCAATATTTAGTGTTGCGCTAAGTTTAAGGCTGAAGCAAAAATTGCTGCTATAATTGATCTTGTTATGTTTATTCTTAGTAATTTAATAATAATAAAACAAAACTTGTTGACAACCAATTGAAAAGATATAATATTTGCAATCATTCACATAGCCTTAATTAATAAAATCATTTTTGGATAATAAATATCCAAACATTGAAGCTGTTTGTACATAGTAGGTTAATACACGGGTGTTCGGTGTGTGCACAAAGCGGAGTTATTCAACGTATTTCCAGCACTTTTGCAATGTACTACTTTGTCACGTTCAAACGCGCTCTTTTATGCAGAAAGAGCATTTTCATTAGGTACACTGGATTTAATTACGCCCCCTTGTGCCTATTCAACGAAGCTTATACGAGGGCGGCACTGAAAATTTCGGGTATCAACGGAGTGATACATTATTAGTGGAAAAGATATTTATTGTCTTTCAAAGTATTCTCCTTGAAACTTGACACATTTTTCCATTCGATGGAATCAATTATTAAAGCATTCATTCCATTCTGAAGTTGGGGTATTCAAAATGGCGGAGAATTTGTATTTGACTCATCTCAATGTCTAAAGTTGCGTGAATTTCGCGATATGTCACATGTCGATCTTACTCAATCAGCTTACGCACGGCATCAACATTATCTTGGGTGACTGCAGTTTTTGGGCGACCTTGACGGGGATCGTCACAGAGCTTGACACGTCCACGTTGAAATTCCGCAATTCCATTAATAAAACCAAGGAGTTTTTGATTATAAAAACTTTATTATGCCAGGAACAAAGGAAATATTCCAATCCCGATACTTTTAGTGCAGCCCTTATAACTAAGAACTATAAAGAATTTTAAAAACGTGACTACGCACGCAGCAACTTATATTATGCATGTCAATGCAGCAGGCATTTTTTATTACTATTTATCATTTTATATCTAGTCTTACATGTTAAGAAGAAATATACTTGCATGAAAAATGTCGCCAAAAGAAGTCGAGTAAGTTAAAATATATAATGTGATTTGGTTGTGTAAAAATTCAAGTTAGGCAAGTGATGCTCACGTGTGCTTAAGACTCGTCTGTCGCGTCATGAAATTTTCACAGAACTGCCTGACACGAGTAACGGCATAACTGAGTTAACGAACGAGGTAAGAAAAACTTGGTGTAAGTATATTCATTCATGCGAATGGCTCTATGAGTAGTTTCATTACATTTTATTCTTTTAAACAATATTTTTTATGGTAAAAATGTGTCCGTTTAGTTGAATCAAGAAATTCTAGGTTTTTTTAAGGTTGGCAGACAGGCTGTCGTTCCATTTGATGGTAGGTGGCTACCGTCGCCTAAGGACACAAGCAACACCAGGGAGGATACAAGTGCGCTGCCGACCCTGTAGGTATTTATTTACTGCTCACATGAAGAAGCCCTCATTGTAGCTAGATAGATATAACATCTAAGGGAGACTGTTTCCAAAATTGGCGCGTCCGTGGGATAAAGTCTCTACTCATCCGGACTGGATCCGGACGGATGGATGGACAGTAGTAAGACTTTAAGGTGGGCATTAATTTGAACAACTCATCGCAGCACACACCATTGAACAGCCGGTATAGTGGAATGTGTTACTTTTTTGACGCCTAGATTTAGAATATGCATACGTGCCGCTGTTTCACAATGGTCTTAAGAGGTGGATACTGTCGCCAGTTGTGCGTTTAGTTCGAAAGACTAATCACAGCGGACCCCGTCACTTTGATATCTTATAACTTTAAACGAACATTATAAAAATCGATGTGTATATAATGTTTCCTATGGACTCCAAAACCGCGCAACCGATTTTGATAAAACTCTCAGGTAATTTTCAGATTAGCCCAGCGGTTGATCCTGTGGAGTTTAGTTTAACAAATATTTTAATTTTTTGGTAATATTGTGTCATGTTTTCTCTACAAAAAGAATACAAAATTACATTTTTCTATTTAAAAATAAAAATCAAGTATTTAATGTCTGACAAAAATATGTGAGCAATAAAGACGTAATAAATATTTTAACACCAATGTAAAATAGATGTGTGTATATATATTCCGAAATATGGACTCCGAAACCGCTAAACCGACTTTGATTCGGTTTTCACTCATGGAAAGACCAACAAACGAGGAAGGTTTGTGTAAATAAACTTATGTTAATGCAACCTAATTCTGTTGGCTAAAGAATGAGATAAAGTTTTATTTGATTAAAATTTCCATTAAATACTTAACTCGTAAAACCTTTTACTTAATCTATTTTTAGATCCTTGTTGTAGTTAGATTTCTAGAAGATCAGCCATCAGATGGTAAATATGCAAGAATAAAAATTAAGCATATTCAAACTTCCGCAAGACAATATCTTTTAAATTTATTACGCAGTGGCCAAGGCTGAACAAAATCTTGCATATTTAATGCCAATTACATGCATTTGCCTATGTATCCGTTGGCGCAATGCGCTCTTATTAAAGTTAAATTTGCCGCTTTCCAGGCACCTACAGCAACCTTTATTGCATTTCAAATTGGCTGTGGGCGAATTACGCTGTATTAAAGAAAACTATTATATATTGTATAGACAGGTTCACTAAAATTTTAGCAACATTCACAAAAAAAAAATTGCCTAAAATTTTAACTCTTTTTTTATCTATATTTATAAGATCCTGCGACCGACTGACTAACCTTTACACCGCTCTGTCACACTGGTGTGATGGTCAGGAAATAACCTTCACTATAAGGAAACTGATTTCCTAACGTTCATACCAGTGTCGGTATAAACGTATAACATCAATCATTGCCAGCCGTATTCTTGGGGTCATTGGTAGAGCGCGGTTGATACCCACGGAGCGTTGTGACCGTGGTATCAACTCCAAGACTAATCTACTTCATTTAGTTTCATTCAACCTTCTACGGGCTTCAACGAATATTCAAAAAAATGTAGGTTCAGCCGTTCTCGAAATGTGCAATTAGCAACACATTTAGCGATTCATTTTTATTTATATAGATAGATAGATAGATAAAGCTGAAAAAACATGCAATGTGTTTGACTGCTGCTTCAAGAGATTAACCTCTGGAAGCAGCAGTCGAATTTGAAAAAATCATCGAAATAATATATATTATCTTTCAAAAAAATATCTTTCTTGAATTCTTAGGAAAGGTTATACGCTATTTAACATGATGCTTAAAACAAATTAATGAGAAAATTCAAAGATACAGACCCTACCGGGATCACATTCTGCGTTTTCCAAATCGAACCTTATTTTATTATCTACAAATTAATTGTAAACGTGCATGTAAAAATTCGCGAAATACTCGTAAGTACTAAGCTGGTTATATATCATCATACCTATAGAATTATAACTAAATTTTCCTGCAACTTTGTTTTCGTAGTCATAAGATTCATCATCATAAAGGGGTTAAAACTCAGGTGCGTTTGTTACTCCAAGATATATTCTACTTTTTAATCCAATCATGTTTTTTTATTTAGCCGTCTCGGCTTTAGTTTATTATTTAATACAAAACACATAATTAAAATTTAAGACTGTAACGTAAAGAAAGTCTGTCAATAAAATTGAAAAATTTATTGTAATGGGTGTCCCCGCAAGAATTTTCAACTTTAAATTTGAATTAACGGGAAGGATTGTGGGAGGCGCTGGGAAGGATATTCATTCGACGTAAGCGTTGTGCGGAATTTAGTAGCTATGGATCGCCGGTTGGTGCACCGAGCGAAAGCTGTTTTTTTAAAAAACAACTAAGTATTTTCCCGTAGGGTTTTTGCAAGACATTTTCATATTAGGCGTAATACAAAACTCCACGTGAGCAACTTATTGCAAAATGGGTGCGAAGTTTTCCTAAATATGGACGTGTAGTGGGACATGAGCCAAGCGCAATGCGAACAGTGAGCAACGATGAAACAATGAAGCAGTTCAGGTAATGGCTGGCAAATCCTCGTCTCGCTAAGAAAGCGCTTCCCAACATTAGAATATATTATTATATGAAATGTGAAGAAAATTAGGTAGGTACTTAGGGATTTTTAGAACCCATTCAGCAGTTATTATCAACCTATTAGAACGCATTTGACTGAATTGTGTCTGAAATTAGAAATTTATACTTATAGGTAGATATAGATATTAGGTAACTCCTAGTGTACTTACACATACTTCTGTTAGTAGTTATGAAACTCATCAGCAAACTTGTCAGTGGTTATTCAATCGAGGTGCGTTCTATTTTTCCTGTTTTGGATGTGAGCCATGCTATTAGTAGGTATTTGCAAATGTGTTTAGCACGTGTGTTTCATGAAGACTAATCCAGTAGCGTCGGTATCTAGTTATTAATTGAATTTCTACATTTATTTTGATTACATTTATTTTGTTTTAGTGACGTGTGTTGTAAAATTGAATTTCGTTCCGGTGTTTAATTATTATATGGATAACATTATATTTTATCAAGATGGATATTAGAAATACAATACACTCTTTTAAGGTAGGTAGATAACTATTTCAATACTTACTTTATTTACTCGTAATAATGTGCGCGTCTGTATCAGATGGTACCTACTACGAATATCAGGCTTGGCTATCCTATCAGTGTCAAAAACGTTTTAGAGAATTCTGTCGATAAATAATAAATAAATAAATAATTTACAGACGCGGGGTGCTGGATCATTCAGTAATTTGATAACATTTAATAACGAACGTGTGGGTATTAAATAATTTAGATACCTACCAGCAAGAGGGTAGGAATCATAATAACTTCATTAAGTTTAACTGGTATCCATTGATACCAGTTAAATGTCCTTTCTTTCAGGAAATTAACTCGCAATACGCTTGCTTAGTCTTTCGAAGGTCATTCTATCTTTTATCACTTGGTGTGTTATTATTATTATTATTTTTTAGTAAAGGCACTAAATTGATATATTATATGTTATATATTAAACATAAAAACAGTGCGAAATATTGTCTGAATAATCTTGTCACCAAGCTACTAGTAAATAAAACAATGAAAGAAGAGTGTTGTCAATGTTCACAATCTCATTTCTCATTGTCAAAATTGTCTGACGTTTTAATCTGTCAGTCGTCCGTCAAGTCAACAAAAGTGAAACTGATTCTGATTACTGAAAGAGAAGACAGAGAATTGATTTGTTTGTAATAATGCCATAATATTTTGTTTGTTGATACTTGGCCTGAGTTTAGGCGTTCTAAAACATACAGCAAATTGCACATTTGGGTCTACTTAATTGTTTCTTGTGAAAAATAGGAATTAAAATATAAAGTTAACGCAATCATGGGAGATGGACAAAACAGTCTCGGTAAATATTTGATCGATTTTCTGTATTCATTATAATTAAATCTTAATAACAATTATTATTCATTCATATTTTTTTAGTTTTAGAGGATAATGAAATGCTCAAAGCTATGTATGATTTCGAAGCAACTCTAGCAAAGACCTTAAGTTTCACTGAAGGTGAATTTTTCTTTTTGCAACAAAACAAAGCTAAGCAAAGAAATTGGTGGTATGTAGTCAATAGAAACGGTCAAGTCGGCTTCGTACCGTCAAATTACGTCGCTACCATCAAGGTAATATCAATTAAGGCATAGATCTGTTTGGACTTATTTGTTACAATTGTTCTAAATGGACATAATTGATTTTAGGTGGAGCCAGAATTCTTTTTAGCATTTCTCAATGACTGTATAAAAAATGCAATCGTTAACAGTGAAGATAGTACAATGTCAACACACAAACAAGAATTATTAGCTAGATTAAATGAAAAGAGGCGGTCTATTCAAGCAATTTTAAAACCCCATTCGAAGAAGTTGCCTGCACCAAAACCCCCACCACGTTTAGACGATGGGACACCACCAAATGGCGTATCTCCTTCATTTGACTTGAGGCCAGTAGTGTCACAGCGACAAATAAGCGAAGAGAGGGATTCTTCACAGTCTCCACCAATAATTGCATCTAAAGGTATGACAATAAATTCCTTGTATGAGTGCTGATGATAGATGGGCTAGTTCTTTCATAAGGAGATCTGTGTACCCAAGGAATGTTATAATGTCCTTACCTAAGTAGGCAAATTCCTTACTCGCCAAGTATACTCAGCGTCAAAAATATCGCCCCTCCGATAGTTTCAATCGACTTTAAACCTTATTCGATCAAGGTAAGGGTATGATTGTAAGGTATCAATTGAAAGGTAATAAAATCTATTTTTTAGGAAAATTAAAAAAATAATAAAATTAACTTAATCCTAATCACTCCCTCCAAACGTTGCTTCATCGCTAGCACCAAGTTAATGCTTTCTTGTAGAATGTTGCCACCCCATTCCTCAATGACTGCATACTGAAGGTCTTGGAGGGTGGGTAATTGAAAGGTTATTAAACATGCTTTCATTTGATATCAGTATTAATACTATAAAGTAATTTTTATAAAGTTTATATTAGCTTGAATCAGATATTCGGGCGATATTTTTGACGCCGAATGTAGTATGTGATGTTGGAAAGTAAATGAGGATGATTATAACATAAAAAATAAGAAGAGATAAGGTTAATCAAAGGCTATCAAAAAACATGACTATTTTTTTTTTATGAGAGGGGAAATCTTCAAAAGATACCTGTGAAGAGATAAACACAGCACTCTGGACTAATTATTTTCACAGGGTATGTGGGACTTGCCACACTAAAACCCCTCTCCATTTGCTTATAGCTTTTAGTCCTAGAACTTGATAACTGGATATTGTCAAGAGCGTTCAAAAACGCTAACAACAAAGCAAACAAAGCGTGTGGGAAAATTGCGATGTAGATAGGGAGAAGCGATCAGTTATATAGTACGGACTGTATAATGTACATGTATGTTTTTATTTACAGACCATGAAGAACCCAAGAAGAGGGATTATGTTGTTAAGTCTAATTCGAATCAGCTATCTTCGGATACCGACAATCAGGATGATAGTCAGGATAGTAGCGAGAGCATCAAGCCACATGCAATCTATGAGATAGTGCAAGCAGTCAGAAAGGAAACACAACTCAGTCATGACATGTCTAAAGTGGCTGTAGAAACAGTTCTGACATCCTTAAGAGTAAGTAGTAGTAACAAATCCGACTAATATAAATGTGAATATTTGTGAGGATGTATGGATGTTTGTTACTTTCTGTGCAAAAACGGTTAAACGGATTTGGATGAATTTTGACACATATAGCTTGTTACATGGATTAACATAATGGATACATTTTATCCTGGAAGAATGTTCGGTTCCTGAAATCTCATGAAATTATTTATTTAATTTGTTTATTCAAATGAAGTGACATTAATTCCAGGAGTTCCTCCCGGGAGGTGCGGCTCGGTCCATAATAGACGCGCTGCTGCGCGAAGCCCATAGCAACATTAGTTGCCCAAAGAACGCGATCGACGCGGCTCCCGACGCGCTGCGAATGATGACCGCTTTGAAAGCTCTCTCGAAGGCCGCCAACGACGCACAGCAACGCGGTTGGGCGTTGCACGACGACGCGCACGACATTCAAACACAGCTATTGGAGCTCATCTCTGTTATGGTGACTACAATCTCTTTCATTTCTTTCATTCCAACAGCATTCTCTGCATTAAAAGTACTAACATACATTTAGGTTAACGTTCATTTTAACCCAAATGTGTTATTTGTCTGTTGGAGACAGCCAGACCTCCCAGCAGGAATTCACGCTGAGAAAGCTTTAGGTATACATGGAGGTTTGTCCGCGTTTGTCGCGGAGCTAATCACTTGGGCCTTAAATATTCAATCAAACCACATGATTGATAATTGACTCAAGTTCGTACTTTATACCAAATATATGGACTGATTTGAAGTCAAGTCAGGTATTTACTCAACAAAGTCTGGCAGCTACCGCCGGGCATACCCCTTACCAAGCCCATTGTCCCTAGCTTTGTCATTAATATATGGGCTGCGTGAAACCCTTATGTGATATTAGGTATTTTGAAATAGGTAATTGAAAAAGTGCTGTACTGAACACATTTACAGCAATTTGCTAAGGGTAACAAAATGAAGAAATAATTTTGAAGGAGACTTTCTCATTGTATGATGAAATTTCAGTCGAACGCGGACGTGAAGATATCCCAGCACGTGCTGAGCAGCCACCGCTACGCATACGTGAGCACGCTGGTGCAGTACTACCAGACGGAGACGCGGTGGCCGCTGCGGCAGTTGCTGCTGCAGGCGTTCGGCGTGATGTGCGGGTTGGAGCGCACGGCGCTGGCCACGCTGGCGCTGTCGGCGCTGCCGGCCGAGGTGGCGCGCGACATGCGAGACAACCCGCGCGCCGTCTCGCGCCTCTCGCACTCCGCGCTGCTGCTCTCCATGGTGCTCTCCATGGCCGACCGGCTGCCCGTCACGCACTTCGGTAACACTTTTACCATATTATATAGTGTGCCTGACTGTACCCGCAACTTCGTACGCGCGGTTTTCATGCGCTAGGTATTCCAGCATTTTTGTTTGTAAACCAATTGGAATGAAACACTAAATGTTTTAAGCAAAGCTTATTATAACAAGTAAAAGCCTAAACATCAGTGAAAATAACTGATTTCCATGTTTCACTAAAATATTGGTGATGGAGAGCGTTTGGGTTCATTTGTAGCTTTCAGACGAATCTCTCTCAAACACAAAATCCTATATTTTTTTTACATATAGATAAATTATTTCTGGATATTCGTGCATTGTTTTGTTTTGGAAATATATTGTTCATTTGAGCCGAATTAAATCAAAACCACGTTAATATGTGTTCCTAGATAGATATATATTGTATATAACACCTCCACATTTTTGCTAAACACATTGAAAAATGCAAAAAAAAAAAAGAAATCATGTTTTCTTTTTTCCTTTCAGAGCAATTGGGTGTGGAGTTTGCAATATTCCTGCTAGAGCTGATCGAAAATCCACCTGAAACAGATGTTGACGAACAGATTCCGGATCTATTCCTCACCCTTCTGTTGGCCTACAATTTACAATTCGAGAACCACATCGACAACCTTCTACTGAATGCCCTCGAAACCAGAGACACTGCAAAGACTTTTTGTGAAAAGGTCCTACTGCTTCTTAATCGTGAAGGTAAATTTTATTTGTATTTTTTGTCCTATCATTTACCTTTTTGTACCTTTTATTTTGTAACTACTAATAATATAAAGGCGAAAGCATATCTCTGTCTTTCTATAATAATAATTATGTATGTATGTTACCGCTCCATAGATAAACCACTGAACCGTAAATGTTCAGGGTTCCTATTGTTAGAATTATAGGTTTTTTATCAATGCGAATTTTTTTTTTTAAGATTTTGTAAATAATGTACTCACATTTTAAGCAAATATATATATCTTTATTTATTTATTTGCAAACAGAGGACCCAGTGCACATCTTTGACCACGAGCCTGCTCCGCCACACTCGGTACTGAAGTTGGCCGTGGATCTCTTCTCGCGCAAGAAGACCGCCGATCACTTTTACACCAACGACGTGAAGGTAGCTCTGGACATCATAGTGCGACAACTGGCCGACCTGTCTCCGGTGCCTGGAGATATGGTATGTCTTTTCTTTCTTAATCAATTAACTTTTTCAATTCTGATCGCGCTTGCACCTTTTTATATAATCTTCTTCTATATAATATATATAAAAATTGATTTATTCCTAAAGACTCCAGAAATTTTCAGGCAATCATAGATTAGAGCCCTTTTTATTAATATAACAATATATTAACAACAAAGTGTGAATAAATGTTTTAACACCTAAGAAAAGGCTTGCAAACGAAATCGCGGGCAAAAGCTGATAGGTAATACATAATAAAAAAAAACAAAGCATTCATATAGTGTATTGTCTATTCTGGCAGCGTCGCCAACAGTACCTGCGCATGCTTTTGGGGCTGCTGCGTCACGCGGCCCCCTGTGCGCACGCGCATCGTCGCGACGAATTACTCCGTTGCTTCGCGCGCATCTTCTGCGAGGAGGGCGAAGCGTCGCACCAAGACCAGGCTCTCGTACGAGCCATCTCCAACGAATTCCCACATCTCTTTAAGCCTTAAACTCGAGGACTCATTTCAATCTGAACTTCGAACAAGGAGTGGACGACCTAAATATGGCGTCCACCGATCGGACGGATCATATCGCGTATAAGGCATTGACATAGAATAGAGAGATGGACTGAGATAGACAAAGTGCGAGAGAGACGAAGCAATCGTGTGGCCACTAGTTGTCTTTTTCTAAAATTTTGATTAGTCCTTGAACTTACTACAGACAATGTATGTATACGTATAAGAAAGGAAAGTGACAGGTATTGGCCCCACGATCGCTTTCTTTCTTTCTTTCTTTCTAGAGAGTAGTCGATTTCGTGAGGGTATTGCTCAGTCCATTCTCGTATGTCTATGGTTAATTATTCATACGTAAACAAGCGAACGTGAATATCTTAATCTTAGGTATAATATGGTTTAATTCAATTTACTATGCAGTAACAAAAATGTAGTCAATGTCGTTTCAATACCATTTAATGTTTGTTCCTTGTTCCCAAAACGTAAAAGTACAGAACATAGGAAGAACCTATGTTACATATGGACGTAAAGTGACAAAGTGTGAAAGGTAAAAAATTAAATATTAATTTCAATCGTTTTATATTCAACACATAAAAGTGCAAGTTTTCATAAAAATATGCACCTTCGGAATTTATTCCCTTTTGAAATTTTCTAAGTATAACATTTCTAAGCCACTTTTATAGTAGCGTTGATTAGAATTATAAATTTTTAATTGTATTTCTATAACTGCCTACATCTGCTCATAACGTTACTCGTCTTTTCTATTGACACATGGATTTGGTGTCACTGAAAAACATTACTATGTATTGTATTTATTTTCTTTTACGTTATTAAAATTATGGCCTAAACCATCGAACTATGGAATTTGCGTCACAAATGCCTAGCGGCACATAAAAAGTACGCCTAAAATGGAATCATGGCGGAGTCTTGCCTTCGCGCGTCAATGGTAAAAGGTAGTAACGACCAAGTTCTACTATTGATTTTAAACTCCAATGTGTTAACGTAAAATCACATTTTCTTTAAATAACAGATGTTTGGTTGGTTTTAAATGACAGATGACAGAGTTTATGCTCTACGGCTACGCATATGTCACTTTTAAATGTTTCATAAAGTTCGTAGTGTTGTATGGGGTGCGAATTGAGGGCCTAAACAAATATTATTTAGTGCCTAATAGTGGCATGTGAGATATTTGAAATGTCTAGACAAATACCTACCATATACTTTAAATTTAAATTTTACCAGGTATAATAATATGTCATTTTAATTGATCGAGATATTCATATTATATAATAATTTGTGGCCTAAGAAATATATTTATAGAGTTCAAACAAGTATTCATGTCCATGTGGCGCCATCTGTCATGAAAAAATAAATAAAAGATGTAGAGTGAATAGTGTATCGTTTAGCTTAAATTCATTTATTGAGGCTTCATTTAATAAGCTTGGCCTTATATTGACGTGGTATACATGACGGCTATTTACATATGTATGTATCAACGGATGTACATCTTCCAGAGAATATCTATAAAATGAGAATTTATTGGTATAAATGTGTTAGGTAATGTAAGTTTTTCAATAGCCGTTTTTGGCTGTAACTTTAAAAAGTGCATGGCTATACTCTTTATTAGATTTATGGGACTATTAGTAGGGGATCCGAAAAAAGGTAGTCCTTATCCTATCTGTTTACCAGACGAAAAGTATATTTTATCAATTGAAATTTTGAAAGCCTTGCAATAGTAATTAATAAATGGATTTTCGCAGGCAACTATTTACTATCGAAGCTATAATTTTATAATTTTAAAATCTGAGCAAGCAAAAACATTAATCGTACTGTGCGGTGTAATAGAGAAGGACGCAGCATAGTAAGTAGTTTTTTTTAATTAAGGATTTTCTAACAAACAGATGGCTAAAAGGCGACCTCTTTTCAGATCTTAGACCATGTGAATTATTATTATATCATGATGAACTTCCTCGTGTAGAATGTAGTTGTTGCATGACTAGAAACTATTATTGAACTTGACAGTGCTAATTAGCTAATTAGATTTTACTAATGTGAATCGTACTAATTTTACTGTATTGTATTATTAAAGTATAACCTTGTAAAAGAGTAATGTTTAATGTTTAGGTAAAATGATATAGGAGCCTATTCATAGAATCGTAAGTCGAAAAGATTAAATTACTGACTTGTTAAGTTATATGAAAACTTCCCACCGAGTGTTGAGTATAATTATTTGTATCATTTTTTGTTTCTTTTTTGGTATTTATATTTTCTATATAAACGTAATTATAGCTTGTGAAGTCGGTTAAGAGTTAAAAATGTTTTGTGACAGCCCTGTAAACTTCGTTACACTTGTTTATAAAAAAAAACCGTTTTTAGAAAGAAAAACGCCAATATAAATTGAGGTTACAAAATATCCTAGGTGGGATTTCCTTGAGAAAAAGTTTAAAATATTGTTAATGATGTTTAAAAAAGTGTGTTGTGAAATAGATCTTACGATATACGGTTATTGGGGTACAGATAGATATCATGGGCTGTAGCCTTAGTGATAAATTACTTGTTTTATCGATTGCTATTACAATAACAATAGAATGGCTTTAATATTGTTTAATTTCAAATATTAATTTATTTTAAAATTTTGAGTCATATTATTTTTAAAATTGTTATTACAAAAAAAAAACTTTATAATTAATTTTATTTAAAAAAGTAGATAGGTATATTTTTATGTGCCATAGTATTTCACCAAAGATTAATCAAGTCCATATTAGATTTTTGTTCATCACGAACTGATGAAAGTTCAAATGAATTTTCACTGTGTTTATAATTATTATGATTTTACCTAAGTTACATTATGTTCCTATAAAATAGCACATAGTGTATCTACGTCATACTTTTTTCAGTTTTTAATCTCATAAAAGTAATTTCATCTTTTATACATATGTATGTAAGCATAGCATATGTACATAGCAATGTTGCTATATTATATTTTTATAACATTTTTATTGTAATATCGCTACTTGTTCACATACTAACCTTACTTTCCGCATCATCGATCACGACAGAATTTATAAACTATTTCCTTAAAGTCAATTACATACGCTTTAAACACGCCATAACACGTCCATTTCACTTATGCATTCCGTGATAAGCATTTATCGGCCTAATATATCAGATATATATTCTACTATCTGTTGCACGCGACTTCGTCCGCATAACTTTATAAAATATAGCCTAACTATCTGGTGCTCGCGACTTCGTCAGCGTTGAAAATTTAAAAAAAAGCAATATAACGCTTGACCTCGTGTTGCTATAACACTTTGACCAGGCGTTAGTTTTTTATTTTTTATTTATCCCTCGGGAATAGTCCTTTTTTTCTGGATGATAGGTACCCTATGTCCTTTCTGGTGTCCCAGACAACGTGTATGCAAAATTTAATGGTGATCTGTTCAGTAGTTTTTGCGTGAAAGAGATACAAACATCCATACATCCAAACATACTTTCGCATTTATAATATTAGTGAGATATAGGCCTAATAGATCGGCCATAACGAATCAAGTAAAATTGCAACACTTTGTATGGAGGTTTTATAGTTTAAAAAATATAATGTTAAAATGCTAGATTCTCGCTTACAATATTGCATTTTACTGATATATTTTATCAAAATTATTAATCTTGTATCCTTAAAAGAACATGTTTTATACCTTGGTTATTATTATTAAATCTGTGAGTCTCTCAGGATATTAGTTTATTTTAAAAGTGTGTGACAGGCAACAATATATAGCTACGGTATTTTTTGAGTGAAGTTTGGCTATTTAGTTTAAAACATAAATATAATATAAATCGTATAAAATACTAAGCAATTCTCTGTACTTAGTTAAAACAGCTATTAGTTATATAATTTAATATAGTTTTGACAGAAAAATGTTATAACAGATATAAGAAAAAATGTTATAATGGTTTGTTATGTAGCAATTTTATATGTTGGAACAATTGTGATTTTTTTTAATTAAGTTCTATCGGTATTTAATGCCTTTTAAAATGTTTATCAAAAATGACACAAGGACGTGTGGTGTATTCGATATTATCTTAATAAGTTTCTTCACTAATAATATTATGTAATCTTTCCAAGATAATAGCTATAAATCGATATTATTATAATATAAATAACAAAAAAAAACAATATTTTTGCTAGTCAACCAAATTTCGTTTACACCCAATAGAAAATTAAAATGTATTTTTAGATTAATAACGAACAATAAAACCTATATAATATATTATATCTATGCACCTATATAAATTATAAATGTAATATTGGTCAAATCTTTCATTTTGAATTTGTATCGTTTTTAATTTGAAATTTGAATTGCAAATGAATATAAATTATGTACATTATAGACGTTTGATAGAGAATGTAGGTCTACCTACATTATAGACCATATTCCCTTATTTGCTATTTTTAAATATGTGTTTTTTAAAAACCAAATTAATCTGAAGTTGTAACGAATTTTTACTGTTACTTATGTGGAAATAATGTACATAAGTATTTAAAATACTTTTAAGAATATGCACAAATGCATATAGGTACTTACTTACTTCTGTGAGTCTTAGCTTCACAGTGAGGTGACCTTTTGGCCGTGATCTCACTTGATGTAAGGTGCAGATGCGGCCGAAGGTGGACCACGCTTACCTAGTAAGTGCCCATTTACCCTAGATTTGAAGACCTGGAGGTTGTAATTTTGAGGAAACACAGACGCATGCAGTGAGATCCACTCCCTAGCAGTTCGAACATGGAAGGTGGAATTGTAACGCTTCGTGCGTGACCGAGGAACATCAACCACGAAGGGATGAAACCCCTGTCCGCGCCTCGTGGTCCGCAAGTGGAACGGTTCCGGTTGGATTAGGTCGTATAGAATGGACATCAAAATTACCTTCTTTCGTCATTAAGTATTACAATAAATATATATATTTAGTGAAAAAAGTTAAGCAAATTGTGCAGTTGAAAACTTTGAAAAAATAAATAGTAAAGGGGCAAATGTGATCTATTAAATTGGTCCTATTTTAGTATAATTTGCAAAGCAATTCAGTAATTTATTGGTATTTGGAATTCGGTTAACAAGTTCAGTTTAGCTGCATTTTAGTAAAGTCACATTTGATTTCACACATTTTATCAACTAACAAGCAACTCGCTCCCGGTTTCGAATGGGTGAATTTTTTTTCTGCAAATTATATATGAAATACCTTCCTCGTTTAACGCTCTTTCTTATTTTATACTATGTAAAGATAATAACTGTTTTTTTTTATGGGTTTCGCGAAAGATTTGACCAAAATTTTCATGAGTTTTATCATAAATGTTCTGAAACTGTGTGTAGTCTATTCAAGTGTTACTAAAATATAATATTTACTCTATACTTACATTAGCTATATGTATAATTTCCATTGACCAAAGTGTCCAGGGTGTACGTAGAATGGAGGTATGTTTACTTAATAATATTGAAGTAGTTAGTAAATTCTAAAAAAACTTCTCATCGACTTTTTCAACAAGAAAAATGTCATCTTTTCAATGTTTTACTAATATTATCAAATTTCTTGTTAACTACGAGTACGTATATAAATGCACAAAGCATCACATTGATAACGTAGTTCTAAAATATTCTAACACTTCGTATACTTAGCGGATATGAGATAAAACAATTTGCAAATTAATCTATTGAATCTAAGATCAAATATGTAATTATAAAATCAATCTAACTATTATTATAAATGGTTTCTTTTGTGCACCGCATTCGTGTTTTTTATGAATAAAGATTTGCAAATTTTTTATTATTATTTCGGAACATTTTCTTCAAGCTTATTTTAATGTTTGAATTGTTATATCAACGGATGTAATAAATTATTAAAATTATTGCTAAATAATTTTACGCTTTATGGTGCTCAAATTGGAAGCCAAGTTTTTTTAGAAATGTAAATAGATTGTTGGTTAATTTGGAAATAACAGGTTGTAATAATTATCATTTGGTTTTCCTTTTTAAAATATTTGGATGTTTTACACTTGTGTACCTAATGCGCAATCTTTGTATGTATTTACTTATTTAGGTACCTCTAAATTGCCTATCTCTCATATAATGAAGCTGTTCAATAAATAAACTTAAATATGAATAAGTATTTAGTTGTTTTATTTCACAAATTTGTTTATTTGGCACGTGAATAATAATAGGTGATTTTTTCTGATTTGTTTGTTAACCAATTTTATTTCTTTTATCAGTAGCTTTTATTTTGCCCAAAAAAATAATAATATTCTGCAGTGGGCGAACACTAGTTACGATTAAATAATTTATATAATAGTACCTTCCATTCTACAGATACAAAATGTTGTTTTACTCTTTCTAAGAAAGATATATTAGAAAATAAAGGAGTTTGAATAATTGTAGTTAAAGTTGAAATTGCTATTATTTTTTTTTATTAGTTTTATTTTGAAGATTATATTCACCAATAATATTAGAATTATTTTCATTTAATAATTTAATAAAACTTGCTTAATTGATTTATCAGTTTCAAGTATAAGCTTCATTGCTTCAAATTTTAAAAAAGAGTTTCCATATCGCTAGGTATAATTAGTGCGATGTTATGATTACTATTATATTGTATATTTAAATATTTCTCCTTCAGATAATCAATGTCCTTTTTTGCTAGTTGACCCGATAAATTATTATGTTAGTAAGTAGCATATATAATAGGTTTTGTTTGTGCCTTGGCTGCGGTAACCACATACGACGAAGTGGGCCATCAGCCTGCCTGCCACCATTATCATATAAAAAAATTATGTACTTATACCTACTAGGCTCAGTAGGTAGGTTGTGTTGGTGTGAACTTCTAGTAAATTTTAAAAACATAATTAAAAGGAAAGGAGATTGTTTATGGGTGGGTAATATAAAACCACTAATTAAATACAAGTAATTTAATGTACCATATGAATGCCGTATAAATATTTCCAAATGTAAAACAGTGATAAAATCCATTATAACCAATACAACTGCAATTAACATGAACTAATTATAAGAAATTATGTATTAATAAAATACACACAGTAACAATCGAAAGTAAATCTGATTATTGCGAAACAGTCAACACGTCTATTTAAATTGTGCAAACTATTTGGTGTATTTGAAGTTGTTTTTATCTCATTAAAACCCTTACATCAATAAGCAGGTACCATATTAATTCTCTTGTTGCATTGTTTAACGTAAATATAATATTAACATCCATGCAGGCATTTGTAAATAGATGATAAGTTAAACTATGTTACGGTTTTTATCGGTTATCCGGAGAAATACTGTTATAAATTTACATTTTTAAAACTTTCATAGAAAATATTGCTTTAAATTGTAACGTAAATTTCAAGTTATAAATTAAACATACAAATAAATCAAGATAAATCATTACATTTTTTTTTAAATGAAGGAATATAAATCGAATATTAATTTAACTTTGCGTGACAACCAGTTCTTCTCCGTTTTTCAATGTTTACTGACATTCGAGTCACCAATAACATAACGAATTGCTGCTTAACGAATTTTCATTAAAAGGGAAATCTAAGAGATATAAAAAGTTGGCCCCAATATTGTTAAGGGATCCGCGTAAAATGGAATATTTAAAACTTTGTAAATACTTCTTTATCCAAGATGAAAAACGGTCTCAAATGTGGTTCAATATAAATATAAAAGGACCTACTTACGAATGCAGTCTTTGCACGGATTGTACATTATCAAAAAGAATGATAAAAGCCTTCGAATGCTTCATTGGAATGCCTTTTTTTTACAAAAATTCAATATAAGTTGATAAAAAATTTATCTAAGAAATAGACATTTTACTCATAAATCTACAAAGAAATAATATGTACCCCCTAGGCAAAAACCTTGAGCATTATTCTATAATTATTTATTGATAAACATGCTACGTTACATCATATATTGTAAATAGTATAGTTAAATAATTGATTATAACAAATCGTATTAACGGCATATGACCACATGACTTTACACCACATATTTGGCAACACTGATGAACACTTGTATACTCTATGTTATGTCAAACATGCCTTCCTTTTAAATTTCGTTGTTTTTAAAGTTTTTATTATATACATTTAACTAAGTTGTGTATTTTGTTGAGGTAATTAATAGAAGAAAAATATGTTTGATTTTATGGAGTAATTTTAAAATATTTCAAAGATATTTTACTAACTTTATTTTAAAACTAAATTACTGTTCTTTCGTCTACTAAACAGATGTCGCTGCATCATACTTCTGCCTCGCATTGCTAATTTATTCTGAAACTTCTTGAGGAGCGGTGGGCGGCTAACGGTTTGTATTTAGAACAATCAATACTAATATTTGTTTTGTTTTGGACAATAATAACTTTAAGTGGCGCCAGTTGCTTTTTAAGTATTACTTACAAAAGTCTCTACTTAATAAAAACTTTAAAAATGACTCCCTACTACCCAACTATATATTGCTACCAACAACTTACATGTTGGTAATATGTTCTCATAAATGTTACTGACCAATAAATATTAAAGTTTAACTACAAATCTGTCACATATTTACTTCTAAAACTATAGAACACTCGCACAATTACATTAAATTACATTAAAATTTATATACAAATTACATCTAAGGATACCTATCTAGCCTAAATAATCGTCAACCAGTATAATATTCCCGTGCCGATAGATGGCGTCTCATCGTGCCACTTTCTACAATTAATCCTATAAAAGTAAAAATTGATCTTTGGTATTGATACCAACATGATCTGTGGCATATTATTATTGCTCGAATTTTAAATATTTGTTTTCATCAGAAAAATTTCTGCACAAAGCACGTGTTTTTTTCTGCTGCTGTCAATACAAAATATTTCATTATTGGCACGGGTCGTACACACTTAGTATAATGATCTACATCGATACTGGGTATCAAATTGTGTATGGCATCTATTTAATTTTCTTTCGAAAATCGATTTGTCGTTTAATAAACAAATAGAGTTGCATCACATCATAACTTGAAAAAAAAAAAAAAGCCTTTTAGCGCTAATTTACCTACTCGTACATCGATTTATTTTTAGTTACTTACTTACACGGAAGATTACTGTTTAAACATTATATCACCTAATATAATAATTATAGTTACCACAGAACAGCGAGTACAATGTCGTTGAAATGGAAATGAACATGACAGTTCTCAAGATGTTATCCGCAATTTTTCGGAGTGTTGCCATTGAAAAAAATTCCATTGAAAACATTAATTTTCATATCCAGCTCAATATACATTATTGTATGTACTGTAATTCTACCAAACATCTTACAACACTCACACATAGATGATTATTGTAATAGAAATGCAAAGGAAAAACTACATATTCACTTCAAAACTTTCAAAAATTCAGTCGAATCAATTTTGTCTAAAGACGGAATTTAACATACGATAATTAAAATTTCTTACAAATGCAACGCACAACCGCGGGAACAATCAATGTTAACTGATATATAATTTCTTTAACCTAACTTTAACGAATTGAGCTAGAAACAATATCCAGAATTTTCTTTATCAAATATCGAATAAAGTATTAAAGTTATTTCAATACAAATAACAAACAGACTAACTTAAAGAACACTGGTAATACTTAGGGATTATCCGAAATTATGCTCTTTGAAAATATCTCAAAAAACCCTTCAACTTTTCAAACTGTTCCAAGCATAATATCGAATTTACAAAAATGGTATATAAATTTAAAAAAAAAACTACATTTTGTAACAACCCGTAAATCAGCAAACAACAGCCAAAACAGTCATGTTGATGTTGTCACTTGGAATCGTGTTACAAATATTCCGATAGTTTCATATTTTATAAAACATGTCAAAATTAGTCAGGTCATTTTCATATAAACCTCATTGGTCATTGGTCTAAATCTGAATCAATAAGTATTTATCAAAGATAATATAATTAATGATCAATGAAATTATATATTTTTTGCAAGACAGCTGGACCAGACTAGTGTTTGTTTTTAAAGACTCGATGTAGGTATGTGTTTTCATATCTTTGAAAACGAATCGCTCGAAATTATCGTTGCTTAATTTTCATACTTCGACAAATAGACTTATTTCTGTTGTGGCGTATTAGTAACATCTTTTAACGTTTAACTAATGAATCAAAATGTTTGGCTAATGATGTTCAATCTCGACGAAGCCGGTTACGAGTTGTCACAAACGAGATATATTGCTAATGTGGAATATCTTGAGTGGACGCTTAGCTCGGATGTTGGGCGGAAACCTTGCGAAGACGGTAGCCTCCGGTGCCACGCACTGTGTACAATACGACAATGGCAATCGCCACAATCGTCACTCCGATGGCGTTCATCACGATAGACTCCTCCGACATCGCTGCGTAGGCCTCGGTCCTGTACACCGCATGCCGCCCAAGGTTAAACCAATACCAAATTATCATCGTTAAGTATGTTAAGAACAGTCAAATGTTTATACGATTAAGCTGAGCTGAGGCGGACACAGTGTCGGTTAATTTGTAACACCCCAGTCACCATCGCCCATAAGCACCTGCTTTCAAACCTCGTCAATTAAAGGGTAAGCTGAAGATAGGGTGGGCTCTGACAATCCTCACACTCATGTCTTGACACACAAAAGCACACTTGTTGATAGAGAGGTTGCCTAGATTATGATATGGGAATGCAGCTTACTCTGCCTATTATAATACATATGTTAATATATGTATAGGTTGTTTCCAAGTATAAGTAAATCAAAGAGATATATGAACGAGTTATTAACGGCAGTTAAAAAGAGCGCTGGCTTCCAAAAAGGCTAGATCGGTTTTGAAAATATTTTAAAAAATTAACAATATTAATTATATGAAACTGTACTGACTTGTGAATACCTCCTGCCAGTCTTCAAACGCAGCACTCTTTATAAGCATAACACTTTTATAAAGTTATAATTAATATAATCAAAACATGCAGTAGAAAGAACATATATATTGTTTCACTCAATACACAACATACAAAGCAGGCATATATAAATATTATACTAATAAATAAGTAAAAGGCTCTGATATGAACCATCTTTAAAAGCTACACCACTTACCAAAGAAAAAGAAAATATTAAAAAATGAAAAGAAAAACTCTTATTGGATTAATGTTATTTTATTTGTAATTTAACAATAAAGTATGTTTTAAATTTCATTTTAACAAAGACAATCTAAATCTAGACAATTCAGTCTGATACAGACCAAATTAATATAGTAGCAATTATTAAGACAATTATAGAGCCTCTTTTGTTTCGTATACCTATTCTTTAAAAAATGACGAACTTCTCTTATTTTTTTTATTGATTCGTCAGTCAATTTTTCGTTAATTTTTTTGTTCTTATTTATTATGATATAAAACCTAACTTTATTTTAAGTATAAACATTAACCTAAGTATCTAAATGTTATTTTATAAAATCTCAATTTTATTGTACTTGTTACATAATAACTGTTCTTTTCTCTATTTACACAATAAAAATACTTAGTATCATCGCGTATTTACTAATTAAAGTACCTAGATCCATAAATATTACTATATAACTTCATGGCTTCTACTTGGGAAAAGAAAAGAAATCTTGGAAGAGTATACGATCAGATTGATATAAAGAATATTCATCAAAATTTAAATGTACGATGACAAATCAGTTTTATTTGTTGCATAATTAAATCTCGTAATTATCTATTCATTTCTATAGAATTCATTTATCACTGTGATAACGGTCTGATATAATAATGCATAGATATAAATCTACCTATATAATAATATGATTAATGGTTTGTTCAAAAGTGAGCTCTGACATTTTTGCGTGTAAAGATTTTGGAGAAAAACGTTCACAAATGATTAAAATGTATATTTCATGATTGTTAATTGCGTGCTTAGTTTTTTAGTTTAGATTAGAGATGGAATGTTGAATGTTAATAACATACAATATAATTTATATCTATCTATACTATCTATAGATAGATATAAATATACTAATATTATAAAAAAAAACAAACATACAAATGTTTGTAATGAATAAACTCAAAAACTACTGGTCTGGGATAATTACGCGGGCGAAGTCGCGTGCAAAACCTAGTGAAAAATAATATGGTTTGAAAGGAATTACGCGGAGAGACAGCGTCTTGGCTAAACGCTTTGAGACTCAAAATTAGTTTGCTAAAACGAGTCGCTAATGAACTTCAGTAAAATATTATCTAAAATAATAGGTATCTACTTTTGCAATTCCACTTGCATACAGCCGGAGTTAAACTAAACTGTACTAGAAGTATATTACATTACTTAAATAGATTTAGTTTGGTTATTTTTAATTTAAAGAATATTTCGTTTCAAATCACCGGATTAAGTATAAAACTAATATTCTAGCCTCTTTAGTCTGTGCCTCATATTTTATTTATTAACATTCAACATGTCTTCTACACATCTGTAGTTTTATTTTTCACAACTCAGATATCTAATATCTACTATGTTCCAATAAAGGTTTTTTTTAAGAATTGAAGAATTTTTGAAGAATTAAATACCAAGTGTCCGTCTCTAGTCTCCGTCTCTGGTGACATTTATTTAGAGCGTTTCGTATTATTGTCGAAAATCATCATCGTATTATCATTATTTTCATAATGTTCTTTTTTTACTTTAAAAATATTTATCTTTATCATTATTATCATAATCTTTCGTAAATGTGGTTCTCCAATTTCCATATGTTTTTAAATTTAGAACGATTAAGTGGCAATCAACGTAACAACTGTTTTCTAAAGGTCTACGGAAGATCTTATGTGTCCGACGTGCGAACTCGGCGTCCGGAACTTGTCTCTGGACGCGATATACATAACGACAGCCAATATTGCGATCATTGCTATTCCAATCACGTTGATGATCACACCCTCGTCTGGCAGCCCGGCGTATCTCTCCGCACTGTGAATATGTACACATACAAGCACGACGAACAAAACAGCCAGTGACATTACACAATCGTCAATATAAGCAGGGAGGAATATTTTTATCTTTATTTTCTTTATCTTTATAACAGTAGGTCTTATACTCGATTGGAAAGTGCTCAAGTTATGTCACTACCTACAACCATTAATAATACTACGCCATTAATAATACCTATAACAGTGATACTTTGTAATCAAAACGGGCGTTATAAAGTTTCTAAGTGATAATTATTGCTAAATATGGGTACAGTCTGTTAAACTGTTTGTTACTGTGTTATAAAATAAAATCATCAAAGTGATTATTTTATTACTGTAGTTGTTCCAATATAAGAAACCTATCACATGCGTGTGACCTTTTATTTAAAAAGTCTTTAAATTAGTGCAACCTTATTCCTCAAAATAACCTCGTTGCTTATATTGACCAATTAGGCAAACACATTGCAACAAAGATCAGTGCAAAACTAACAAATCATGCAGAAATTCTAACAAATTAACATTCAATAATGAAAGTAAAGATTGTTATAAACTACTTATTAGCAGATGACAACTTAAGTGAGGAAAGTGATTGAAATATGAAAGACGTTGACCAATGCAATGCTGATTTTAGAAGATAATTTACTTACCCAATAGTGAAGAGCGCTTTTTCGGTGAGACCAGTGAGGCAGGCAGCAACACCGAGGACAAATGTGAGGATGCCAAAAGCAGCGTGGATCGGAACCAGAGAGGCACGGAATCCGGCGGTACCCTTGTTACATATCAGCAACAGAAGAAAACTGAAGAAGCCCACTGCGTACTGAAATCATTAAAGTTTACCATTAGTAAGAGTATAATGAAATTTTTAACAGTTTCCCACAGCTGTTTAGTAGAAGCAAGGCACACTGCGTTTCGCAGTCCTAATTATGGTCGACCACCGTAATATAACATGGTGACGAGCCCGTTGGATGAGTGGTTAAGATGCTTACCTTAATAGATGGTTCCCAGGTCCCGGCAGGGTCAACTTTAAAAATGAGCTTTTCAAAGTTGGCTCTGGTCAGGATCTAGAAACACTGTGTTTCGCAGTCATTTGAGCAGTCCGTCTGGCGGCAGTAACCAACCCCTTACAGAAGACCATTTTCCTAATAATGGGTACTATGCTCGTCACTGGCAGTCCCCATGGCGTTGTTTGTGCAATAGGCGACGGTAGCCATTTACCAACAAGTGGACCGTCAGCCTGTCTGACGAGCTTAACATGAAAAAAGTAAATATGTTATATTTGTTATTATAATGTAAAAAAAATTTCGGAAATACATAAATTATTAAGATATACCTGTATTCCAAACAGTCCCATAGCAACAAAGCCAATCCAGCTGTGGAGTGAATAGAAGTTGTTGATCCCCTTCTTGTTGTGGAAGTCGAGCACAGCAAGAAAACCAATGACGATGCACGGAAATGCAAGAGCGTGGAAGATAGCGTGCAGCAGCTTTACATAGATACGTCTGAAGCATCGGCAGATGCGATACAGGAGCACAGCTGAAAAGTATGATTTACAGTAGTTATAAATAATATATAATCGCTATATAATGATGATGTGTCGATGGTTCCTTTTTCCATGTTTATAAAAATTGTTAAATACTATTAACACTATTATTAGTTCAAAGGAGAAAATATATAGAATAGAATTTTAAGACTTAATCCCATAAAAGGACTTTAGAATTGTGAGAGCAGACTGCATTCTGCAGTCATATATTGGCAGATCGTCAAGCTGCAGTAAATTCCCTTACAGAAGACCAGCATTAAATATCTGCCCGTGTGCTGTTGTGTTTCGGTGAGTGTGTTAGGAATGCTAGAGCCTGTTCCATTGTCCTGTTCTTATTCCTTATCCTTTATCATATCAAGCTAGACAGCCTGTTTTAACCCCTATGGCGTTGTTTGTGTAAATAGACGACGGTCACCATCAAGTTCTTCTTCAAATCACTATCAATGGTCTGTCAACGAACGATGCGTCGCCATTAATTTTGTGTTTTCAATATAACATTATAATCACAGATGAAATACTTACAAAAACCGCTAAAGGTGACAAATCCTGCCACCATAAGCGTTGGGTGGAGATTGAACTGTTTTTCAGGAATGTCATCAGCCCAGGCGTAGCCTTCACGATAAAACAGCACCCAGAAGACAGTCAGCGCTGATACTCCTATCAGGAGAATAGTCGCTAAGGTGATGACGAGAGCATATTCGCACCACTCGCATGCCCCTCTCTCATTTTCATCCGAATCGTACGAACGAGTTCGTTGGCTGTAACAATCAAATTTGCAATTAATAGTACTGGTTAAGTACTATTTACTCTATGTTTGTACGAAATTTCAGCATTACTAGCACTAACATACTAGGTCTCTTCCACTATTGTAAATTGTAACCAAATGGGGCCAGTTACGCTGTTGGTCTGAAATATGGGGATCAAATAATCTAAAAATAATGTATAAAATCGTTTGTTCTTCAATTATTTTTTTAAAAATCTTGTAATCTTAATAGGTATATAAAAATTTCACATGTTCCTCCGCGGTGAACTCCTAAACTACTGAAACGATTTTGATCAAACTTTGTAACCATATGTAATTTCGTCGAACTTAAAAGATAGGATAGTTGTTATTATGAACCCGGGTGAAGCCGGGAGCGGGCCACTAGTATAATATAAATAACAGATATTTATATTTAAATATTAAGCAAAAATTTTTGGATTAATGTATAAATTGGAATTGACATGTTATTTGAAACCGTCTCTTCATTTAAGATCATCCAACGGAATTAGATCGGTGCATTGAAACCAGTTTCATTAATTAGTATAGCTACTAGAGAGACAGGTACACCGTCTGTATAAGGCAGGAAACCGCAATCTATTGATACTGGAGACATGTAATACGTTGTTTATGTTTTATAGGATCTCCCTCAGGCTGGTGTCGGGTTACGTGGGATCATTGACGCGTCTCCGGGCGCACGAGATCAGTTCATGGAAGCTTCAACTATATTTATATGGTAATCTGCCTGTGAACTGATTACAAAAATACGTTTTTACCTAAATGTTATTTTACAATTCGATCAATTCTGTCACATTAGCTAATAAATTTAATATTTCATTGTTGGTAAATCAGATTTTATATTCATAATTGAGTTTGGTGTCATAATAAATAAGAAAATCTTCTTAAATTTTTGACTTCTAGTAAGAGTATAGATTAAAGATTCCTCGTTCAAACGAAATATGTCTGTACTTTAGAACATACAGATTTTTGAAAGTTTTTTTTTTTTTCTAATAATTTAATGCCTTGTTAAATAGGTATATTTGTCGACATCAAATATGAAAATTCGAATCAATATTTTCCTATGCTCTTCATGTTTGGCATAACGGCTCGGCGAACACGAATTTCCACGCTTTTCCCTTTAATAAATGTTGGTTTGTAGTTAACGAGGTTGAAATTTTACTTTGATACTTGGATTTTAGTTTATTTGGATTATAAAATTAGCATTAACTCTTGGAGAAAAATATATACTAAGTACTTTTACCTAATAATTTTGGCGAAACCGCCGACAATTGTACAGACAATAGAATGAAATTTATAAATGTTATCGACGTATTTGGTGAAAGTTCTGTGTCAAGAAGCGCCGATATACCTATTAGCGTACACTGGGCGAAATACATATTTTATCACATCACCGTATTACCTACTACAGACTATTAGCGGTCACTTATGGTAGCGGTGTACGTACGGGCAAATTCGCTGTACAATTTGCCACGAGACGAGATGACCATAACTCGTGATAGGTCACATGTGAAAGTTGAAGGAACGCGGCAGTCGATTCTGATTTCTTCTCACATCTCGCCGTTTTGCATATTCAATGTTTTAATAAAATAATTTTGCGCGAACATGTAAAGAGGTATGTAAAATATGACTTTTATTTAAGGCGCGCTGTTTTATTTTAACTATGTTAACATAAAAACTGTTGGTTCTATGAATTAAAAAAATAACTAACCAAAACTGACGTAATTGCTAAAAAAATTTTACTTAAAATCGACAATAATTAGCTGCTATACGAAACAATTAATTATATCTTCTGCAAACCAGAAGCCTGAAAAACTTCGAATAAAAAAGAGTCTTATTCTGAAAATTATTAAAAATGCTGCGAGCGGAGCTGCAAGCAATACTAGTTAGTAAAAAATATTACGAATCATCCATACCTAGAATTACCTTTCCTCATCGTTATACAACCGACACTTCACACATTACTCAAACATAACAATTGAACAATTTAACGAATGAAGAATAAGATAAAACGTTAGTATAATAAAATGTATTTCATTCGGTTTGCTTAATTGGTATAATTTTTAGTTGAGCGACTGCATCATAGATAGGTACGTGACGAGAACTGTTATAAAACATGTTATTTTTTATAATAACTTGAACGGATAAGTCGTGCATTGCGCCGGAGTGGTGAAATGTTGTAGGGCAGGGTCTAGAGGCGTAGGTAAAAGGGAGAGAGGGGCGATCGGTCGTCAACCTCGCCGGCCATGATACTCCTGGCCTACATGGAAACAGATCTACATGGAACTATTATATATCTTGGTTTTAAAAGATTTTTTCCCTATTCCGAACTTAGCTTTATGAAACGGAGCTTTAGGAAAAACTAGTGCTTGTTTCTGCTTAGAATATTGCAGCATACGAAATAGTGAATGTTTCTCTTAGTATTAATTAAATTCTAAAACCAATTTCGATTACATACGAACTCTTAACAATTTTAATTGCTTTAAATAAACCTTAAAATTAGGTCAAGTTGGATGTGAGTAAAATATTTTTGCAGCAAATCTTTTCTCCTAACATGACCTGTTTACAGTTTTTATAAGAGGGTCGTTTGTAGCAGGAAAATTCGGAAAATGCAAATACAATTTTTTTTTACCAAGCGTGGAATAAAAGTAATGTCTATTGTTAAAAATTCAATATTGTCACAGTTAATTGAACAATGAGGTTATTTGCCGTTGAATACAGGTTTTATTATTATTAAAAAAAAAAACGTTAAAATCACCATAAATTATCTTACACTTAAGAATTGTGATCCGCACCCCGCTTCGCAAATATACACAAAAATCCGTTGGGCGGTTTAGAAAAAAATCTGCTGAGAAACAGACAGAAGCGGACATCGATTCCAATATCTACGAGTAAGTTTCAAGTAATACGACTATAATTACACTAGCAAGCCGCCGCAAATTATATATAAAAACCTTTCTCGTTTGACGCTCTTTTTTATTAGTGAAAACCGCATTAAAATCTGTTGCGTAGTTTAAAAGATATAAGCGTACATAGGGATAGCGGCGGGAAGCGACTTTATTTTATAAAGTCTAAGTATGTAAAGAAGATGAAGTTATGCTTGCAATGAGTAGACTAATAATTACGAAGGTATCAAATCAGATCAGAATTATCACTAGTATTTACAATGATAAAATTGTATTTTAAATTATTTGCAAGTACATGCTAAATTTAAGGTAAACAGTACATTGAGGTAGAGGTATTTCACTGCGTAGTATAATCTATTGGTCAACGACCCAGTTTTGTCCCATTGACTTTCAATGTATTCATCTTGGTCCAACTTACAAAATCTCTCTTTGTGAGTTCGTATTTTATCTTCGCTTGTTACTTTGCGTGAGGTTTAAGACAGTCACGTTTCGTTCCGGAAAAAGATTCTATTGTGTATTCCAGGGTTTTATATTGAGACACGTGTTCAACACTATTTTCTATATTTAATGATAATAGTTACTGCAAAATTTATAAACAAACACTATAATTTTGAAAAACTTTTTTACAACTACTTATACACTTTTTCCTTTTTTACAATGGTAGGAACGGTTTGCACCCGATTTTTTTATGACAGTCCACTTGATGGTAGGTAGATGGTTAGTTCGATACCATTGCCTATTAAAACAAGTAACGCTATATGTGCTATAACTATAACTGTGCTGCTAATCTTAGCAAGATAAAGGGTAAGGGGTTAGGAGGAGATAGGGAAATGGGCTGCTCAATTTATGAATGCAAAATGCATGTGTCTTATCACTATTATATACCAAAAATAAAATAAGATTAAAAAACTATAAAATTTTATTGTCCTTTCTAATGTTCTCATTTCATAGGTACCTACTGGTTTTTCTAATTATGAAGTTTCATTCAGTACAAACTTTATTAAATTTCTTATAGTTTCACAACGAAATTTCAATATATCATACGACATTTCAAGACTGTATCTTATTAAATACAATTTTATGTTCAGTAAATAACATAGACTGTCCTTTTAGCACGCAGACATGACACTGACTTCGCATGAATGAAAATGTTTTTGTGTAAAAGATGAAATGAAAAAGCTATACATCTATTTAGACAGCGTGCAAGTACGAAGTGTGTACGTAATGTGTTGTGCACATGAAAGCTGCAACGTATGTGGGAAATGGCGAGATGTCGTCATTATCAACATTTGATAGAAAGCCGCACCGTGAGTCCGTGTTCGTTCGTAAGTAGATGTACACTTATGTCTCTCTCTCTAATAACATAAACGTACTTAGATGTTTTTACAAAACTGTCATAAAGACAGTAAGATATAAATCTTAAAAACAAAATTACTTTGTTTACATACATTTATTTATCTATTACTAGCTGGTATCCGCGACTACATACGCGTTGAAAAGTAAAAAAAATAATACCCGAGAAAATATATCAGTAATATATAACGCTATCGACTAGACTACTCGACAGGAAAAAAGTACCTTTCGACTATATGGACAAAGTTTTCGTCTCCACGCCTTCGTTCCTCTTAATGAGGAAGTGCTCTAGAAAAACTACACACAAATTACATTTATGAAACATTCAGCTCTGGTGCTCAATTTGAATGGATTGCGTTGAGTTGCGCGGCGGCTCAGATAAACCCTTTATAATTAAGCTATTGCCACATTCAACGACATTGCGTATCCACTTGCGTTTACACATTAATTTCATAATTGGTTTTGTGAAAACGATGTATTACTCACTTAGGATAATGTTTTTTGAATTGAAAAGGAAATTGTATTGAATCAATCAAATATAAGCAGTGATAATCCTAAGGTCAAACGCTTCAATGCCAAGCTGACACGGTAGATGCAGGTTCGAATCTTAGAACCTATAGATTCTAAGTTCGAACTTACAGAAGTGCTTTTTGATTTCATGTGTAGGTCTTGCTTTAAAGCTGTAAAAAAGAGAAGAAGAACGTTATAAAGAAAGCTGCAACTTATACATTATGTATATGTATAAGTATACATCAATACATGTACGACTAACTTTCCATTTTTCTATGTATTGTATATAAATTAAAAAATATATAATCGCTAAATACGACTCTAAGAGTAAAACTCAGAGATCGGCTGAACTAACTAGGTTATTTTTTTTTTAAATATTTATTGAAATTCAAGGAAGGTTCTTGTGAAATGAAATTGCCTGGAAATATTGCACTCGTGCGAAGTTTTTTTATAAAAATAATTATTTTTTGTAATATTATACATTCATAGTTAAACATTGTTCGAATCCAAATATTCAAACGTTTGTTGCAGTCAATTTACTATAATTCATTTGTATTTCGTGTTCTTGTTGGAAAATCATTTTGGAAGTAAGACGAGACCCTCTGAAGTGCATCACGGTTCGCGTGCCTGTTGCCATCTGAGGCACCAACATTCACCGCCCTACTTCTCAATGGGAGTACATCACGCATTTTAGCTTTTATAATAAACACCAACTTAGTTCAATGAAGAAACATTGTATCGAACAATTTTGCAACCATTTCTTAACTCCTAAGTAATTCAGATTATTTTGTATGAAATACTAATTCACTAAATAAAATATCATGTATCTTGATGTCTGTCTATCTGTCTGAATATTTATTTGTTGACTGATATTTAATGAAAATATCGTCGGCTAAAGTAAATAAATAAGTTGTAAATTTAACGCAACAATATAAAATTTAATAAAGAAATTACAGACATTTACTTATTTTTAAAAGTGCAAAGAAATCTTATTCATACGAGTATAAGTGCAGTCCACAGGAGGTTAATAACAAATCTATTTATATTCAAGGATATACTCGTACATGGCAAACGTATAGCTTTCTACAATAACGCTCATACCCAAAATAATTCTACTGCTATTTACGCAATACTTAGTAAATATAGACATTATTGACACGGCAAGTCTACCCAACACCCAATGCCATTTATTTTTCACATGACCAATCACAAATATCCTGTTAATATCACAAATTTTAATATCAAGGCGTGCTACAATTTCAGCTATTATACGTTCTTGATGATAACGCAAACAGTTTTACAAAGACTCCGTACTTAGCATAAAAGCATTTTTTAGTCTCTTAACTTGACTTTTTATAGTATAATTAGAACTCATATAAAAAACTGGTGCATAATAGACTATATTTAAAAAGTTTGAATTAGGCAAATCTATACAAAAAAATAATAGTAAATTACTGCCCAAAAATCCTTTCGTGTCACAGTAATAGAGTTACTATGAATTAATTACAGATTATGTTATTATACTACTTATGTAATTAATTCCTAGTATAGCGGTGTATAATTGATGCTACCATCAACTATACACCCGGAATCAGCCCCTTGAATCTGCGGATTGGTGGATGCTGAAAAGAAATAGCATACCAGCTATTTCTTTCGTTGCTTATCCTATATATCTAAATAATCTATAATAAATATATATCCTAAGTAATCTAATCCTATATTGCATTGCAAAGTAGCAGTAAATTAGATAATAATCCTTGCGAAAACTTAAATTCTTTACTTAATTGTTCATATGTACCTGCACATTACAATATGAATCATTGGGTTGATTACAAACAATCGCTTCAGCGATTTCACTTCGACAGACTAACATATAATTACCCTGTCATTAGTCTGACAGGATTATACAACCGTACAGTAATATACTATTCTAATTAGATTCGATCTTGAGAGTCAAAGAGAAACGTTTAATTTTTTTTTACGTGAAGATAGTCTCAACAGGCTGATGGTCCACTTGGTGGTAGATGTCTACCGTCGCCTATAACATATGTATAGAAGGGATTAGGCAGGAATAGAGAAAGGGACTCTGGCATCCCTTACTAGCTCACCGAAACACAACAGCACACATTTTGTTTGACGGTGGTCTTCTGTTACTGTCGGCAAAAAGAGACACACTGCAGTCCCTTGTCTTTTACCCTTTATACTATCAAGGTCGGAACTTGACTTACATTTTTGTGTTGCTTGTGTTTGTGTTTATAGTCGACCTTAAGAGCGGGTTCTCGTGACTGAGAAGGAATTATGTATAAACGGCTCAATCAGCACCCTCGGTAAGTGTGTAGAATTTTCTAATACCTTTTATAAATTTTTATATTGAGACACGAAGCAACAAAATACAACTAGAGGAATCTGTGGTCGAAATCTAGGAGATCTGTGGCCGCTTTTTTAAAGTAAATTTTGTCATTCATGTCTTAATATGAAATGCTTAGTGGCGCTAGTATAGGTACCGTTGTACACGCTCTTAACCGTAGACATTCAATTAGATCGTCAACCTGCCTGCAGCTAATTTCAAAATAAAATAGAATGAACACTGGTCCATTTGTGCACTGTGTCGTGGATGGGTTAAACGAGTCAATAAGGAATATTAATCGCGGATTCAATGTCGAGGGGAGAGTTGGAGGAGCTCGGCGTTGAATTGAATGAGATGTACGAACATTAATATATCCCACGCTTAAAGCGGTCCCTATCTACGCTCGCTGTGACTGCATTATGAGATAGAGTGAAGAGACTTGCGATCTGGATCTGCTCTTAAGTATTTCAACATTATTTGCATTGGTATTATAAAAGTCAAAACTACTGTTGTCACTTGAAGAGTATACCTACTCCTGGTTAACATAATCTCTGTCAATACAAAATCTTTTCTCGTACTTTTTTAAATAAAATTCATTATTATTATTGGAGACCGCACCTTAGACAAAGTAATGTTAATAAAAAAATCACTAAAATTAAATGTTCCTGTTCTCAATGTGAATGTATATTCATTTGATATTTATGGTTACCTACTGAAATATTTACTTGAAAAGAACAACCGCAGTGGTCCTATTTATTTTATTATGTTTAAATACGAGTATATGTAAGTAAGTATAATTGAAAAATTGTAGATAGATAAATATTATATTATAATAATAGCAGAACCTCGGAAAGACATTTTTCTTTGTCCGTGCTTTACTCAGGAAAAACTGAAAATATTATGACATTCTAATATAAAATCTACGGTCTCCGAGGATATTATGTACTTGAACATTGTAATGCGGCAAGATAACACTTGAAAGTAAAAAATAAATGAAAGAAATCTGAATTATTTGCAAATTTATTTTATATGCACCTTTAAGAAGAGTGAATATAGGACGAGCGCTCCGAAAGATCCGTACCAACTTAATTAATTTATGCAAACAGACAACAATTCATCTATCCCAGGAATCAGGAGTCTCGGCTCTTGATTTTTGCCTGTTTTCAATAGCTAAGTAGTGAGATGCTTTCATTAATTTTAAAAGTTAAAAACACGGAAAAATATTACAATTCTTTCGCCTTCATAGTTCTTAATACATAATTTTTTATGCATTTCTTAAACAAATTTGCAATTAATTATACTAAAGCTATCTATATCCCAATATTAGCTTAGTTAGATTGTCAAAAGACCTGATTAAAATATACTTAAATAATAGTACTAGAAAAAAATGTGTGTGTGTGTCAGCTCCGATTCACGACTGGAGTTTACTCATTACGAACGATTATAAAATACATTTAAATTTTCACAATTCGAACACGCCGAAAGAATAACATTGTTCTTTTTTAAAAAAATATTGTGTAGATGGCACAATATCTCTGAAACTTCAGAGATATACTAAAATATTCAAAAATAACATAACGCATACCGTGTGACAATTTTGATTTTACTCTCATAATTTTCATACCACGGGCTTATATTAAACTCCATTAAATAAAAAACATTATTTAAATAAACCGTTCCGGGACATGGCTGTTAAAACATTCATTGAATCATTATTGCTCTTATATTTTTGTCAGGTGTTTAATTTTTTTGTTCTTAAATGATCCCTCGAGAATACCTAGCACTTATTTCTAGATAAACAGTATCCTGTGTCGTTTTCAGTATTCCTGACAAAGGACGAGTATATGCAAGATGAAATTATTTCACGATGATCGGTTGAGTACTTGAGGTGTGAAGCGTTAATAATATTAGTTATTATAACTTATTATAATATTAGTTATTATGTATGTATATAGTTATTATAACAATCAATTATCCTATTTATTATAATAGGATAATTGATTCTCATAGTATCAGCCCCTCAAGTCTTGTCCTCATGTTTCAAATATGACGAATTGTATGTAGTTTTTTCCTGTGCAATAAAGGGTCATAATTGTTATTCAAAAACTCCTCTACAACGAAAATATTAACAGATAATAAAACATATATAATTAGTAATGAGGGTCGCGAGAAGTTATCGCCGGTTTATACAGGCGAATGTTTCGTGAACGCAACTACGATTTACTCGTACAAGTGCATAATAGGTCGTTTCCTGTATAAACAATTCATATTAAGGTAATAGGATAGTAACTACTTGTTGCACGAAACATGGCTTCGGCAATTTTTTTAAAAATTGGTATTTTACTACAAACTTTTTGACAAATGTTAGTAAAAATGTTAAATGTTAAAAACAAAAAAAAAAACATTTTCATAAGTGCACAAAACACCGATTAAGGCTAAATAGCTAAGACCTATTGAAACCTAAACAATAATAAACAAGTAAGTATATAAAAGTTGTAACAATAACAATGGCAAAAAAAAATAAGTAGAAGAAAAAGTTTTTTACGTAATCGAAACTGAGTGCCAAAACTCCGACAAAAATATCGTAAAATCCGCTAACTGTAACGGTAAAATAAAGTTAACAGTTAAACTGCGTGTGGTATAACTAATAACTATCTTTTCGGTTAATTCCATTGATTGGTCTCAGTTAAGGGTTCCTTTAACTGAGACTATAATTACCATCGTTTCCAATTGGACAAATTCTAATTATTATACAATAAGAAGCATTGCTAAATTTTTCAAATCCAGTTAGTCCAGACTAGAGTTTATTGCATAATTACATTTTATAGTACAAAATGTAGTCTTTTTTATACTGAAGATCCACTTAAATGGTAAGGTTAAAAAGAAACACTTCTTAACCTGGGTTTGATATTCTGAGAAGAAACCTCGAAAGAATCTAAACATGCCATTCTTTAAAAAAACCTTAAGTCTTGTATAATTAACACAACCAATCTAGGGCGAATGTAAATGCACTGCTTCCATACTATCAAAGTAAACTTTATCCAAAATCTCAGGCATCATTTACTCAAACACCCACTGTTTAGTCCACAACAACACAAAATATAAATTACATAAATTAATATACAATTTATGACTAGAACGCATCAAATGTCTAATGCACGAACGTGCACTAAAATGCACGCGCAAGGATTAACAGCTTCCATAGATAGACGGACGAACGATGTTATGGAGCAGAAGATAATAATAAAATTTTAATGTGTAACCATTCGCTTAAAATATTCGTAAGCAGCATAACCAGTAAGAAGTCTAAGTAGATATTGAAAAGTTTGCTATACTAAGTTAAAGTAAATAAGCGTATTTTTACAATTTATGCTTAATTATTCTTACTCTACCAAACTTGCTAAATTTTACAAGAGAACTTGGCTTGTTCAAACCTAACGGTAAGTATTGGCTAAGTGATGTACACACATACCTTGTTCGACTTACGCATACTCAGAAAATATTTTTACTAAAAATATGTCAATTAGCAGTCTTCGTCTTACTGCAGATCGATAGAACTGTATCTGCCTATCTGCGTCGATTTAAAAATTATATTAATATATTTGCTTGCGAAATTCTGTATGGTTTGTTATATGCGTAAAACTTAAAAAAAATAGGTACATTTTTTAACAAAGGCTTTATATTTTGGCATTTTGACACACGATAATATTAAAAAAATAATGCTTGGGTAATAATAAATTAACACACAAATATCATTAATTTTCCTAATTCTTGTGCGATGTACAGCCAACCTATCACTAAAATCTCCAATATAAACAAATTTATAATTTAAAAAACAAATAAATAATAAAGCTAAAAATTATATTACAAATAAAATTTGTGGTCTTGTTCATCAGTCAACATCCAGAAATTTACACCTAACCATTTCTCAGGTGCTACTTTTGTTATATTTAGTATTCTTCGCAGCGAGTTGCCACACTTACCCATTGGAATGCTCACAATACATTTACAATGTGACACACAAAAGGAAATAAAGAATACAAGCGAACGAATAACTTGTTCCCATTTAACACTGAGCGAATGAAAAGGAACGAACGATATCGAATGCTGTTTGAATACGAGAGTTTGTGTTTATTCATAGAGTAAATAGTACTATTTACTCTATGGTTTATTGAATAACCTGATAATATATCCTACCTAATGTAGTTATTCTTAGTGGAAAATAAGGTGTAACAAACTAAATTGTAGTTTTCGAAACATGACAAAAATTATGATACAATTTTTAATTTTCTCTCATGCTGATTAATCCTATTAATATTATAAATGTTTGTAAGGATGGACTTATGTTTGTTACTCTTTTATGCAAATTTGGCATACAGATAGTTTATTACCTCGATTAACATATAGAATACTAGTTAGGATAGAATTTAGGATATGGGATTTTAGTAAGGTTCCTGCGAGATCATCAATAATATAAGAAATTGGGGTCCTCTGTCGCCGTGGCGGCGCCACCATTATCACAGCGATAAGTGTAATATTTTATATTTTCCAACGCTGACGAAATTGCAGGCAACAGCTAGTATATTCATAATTCAAACCAAGAGTACGCAGAATCTCTCTTGATATTCTAAAGAGCCGAGGAAGAATTAAATATAGATAATTTTGTAGCTTTGAGGATACTTAAAGATCCTTTAAAGATCCTTTGAGGATTTGGAAGCTTAATTTTGTGTGAAGCTCGCAGTAAATCTTGATTTTCATAAACTGGTGCATTTTTGAGTAGGAATAAAATGAAATAATACATATAACAATATTTGTAATAATAATAAAGAAAATACTTAGACAAGGCTGTGTATGTATTAAATAGATTTCTACTAAACTATCTAAATATAGGTATTACAATTTATTAATATGTTAATCAATAGATATATAAATAAAATCGCAAATGAGCGGTGTTTGTACATGATATATTAAAAAAATTGTACACCTTTTAACTTAGGTATGTTACAGAGACCAAAAAAAATATTTTTTAGAATTTTTGGCTGTTCATCTGTTTGTCTATGCGTTTGTGCACACTAAACTCAGAAAGACAAAAACAAAAAACTACAATGCGTACGAAGTCGCGGGCACTATTAGTATATCTATTAATAACTAAATTAATATTAATTTTGATTACATACAAAAACAAAGCACAAAGAAATTAACGTTAGGTAGGTACTCGTAGGTTAGGTATTATTTTCTTGTATGGAGAATCGTATTATATCTTCAGACGATTTCATGACGAGTAGGTATAAGCAAACGGACAGATTGCGTAATTTTTTTCTATTGTTTTTAAAAATGAAATAAATATCCTGTCTTTTGGATTCCGTTACGCTAAACCGTAAAAATATACGTACGATAACGTACATTTATGAAGGAAGTCTGTGCGGTATCTATATGATAAAATATATTTAATTCGGTTGCTCTGTACGATTAAATTCATAATCTTTTTTTGTTGTTTTTGTACACGTACATCAAATATTTAATTTATCAAAAAATGTATCATTAAACATTACAAACCTTTGTTTATAAATTATTATTGTTCTTATACTTTTAGGGTAGGGAAAAATACATAAGAATGAGTATTAAAAATCTACATTTACTTAATCACATTATCCATGGCATATTTGATGTTTGAAATTTGTGAATACGTGTATTTTAGAAATTAAAATTTTAATTAAGACGACAATGCAATACATTGAAAAACTTACAGACGGGGATATCTAATCACTATTTCGATCCAATGTAGTTGCATTTCAGTGACAGTCAGTTGTTTCTAACGTAAAGTTTCCACATGCAAGGTCATATCACAAGGTCTTTAGTCACACGACACTCTCATAAAATTCCCATAGATAACGAAAAACTGATTTGAGATGAAGTGGTATCAGAGATGAAAAATTGTGACGCACCTTGTGATAAAGGTGTTTATTTTATGTAAAACTATACCGTTAAACTAAATTTTTTAATGCACGTGACATCTACGAGTATATATAAAAATCAATCGCCGTGCGTTAGTCTCGCAAAAACTCAAGAATGGCAAGATCGATTTTAATTCGGTTTTCACATATGGAAAGAGGGATAAACGGGGAAGGTTTGTGTATATATAAAAATTTCACACTGGTCGAAGGGGGTCCCTGGTCGTTTATAAAAGGTATATGAGTATATGACATAATTCGTTTAAAGAATATTGTTACTGTATTTTAATTATACCGGACTTAATAACGTAATAAAATTCCGACATAGTAAATATTACCTATTTGTGACATAAATGATACAAATGCGCTTCCGATTTAGCTAAGTAACCAGATGCTGGTTACTGCTGCCAAACGTGCCAAACGGGATTAAGAAACGCCCTAGCACTACTAAAAAAAAGTAATAATAAAGATCTATTAACAATATAATTATGACAATGTCTTAATTGAACAATGGGCTCCTCAGTAGTCATCTCGCACACATATAATTTTCTTGCATGCGACATGACACTCTCAGAAAATCAGTAGTAGGCGAATGGCACACAAAAATAGTTATAATTAGGCGCTACTTATTGCCGTTATTATTTTGATGCAATCTGCTATAACGCCCGTAGTAATTACATCACCTTCATTGCATTAATTATTGTAAACAAACGTAAAATGCTAAACGTAATGGCTTACGTATTTAATGTGAATAATTATGTATGTGTATAAGTACTTAACAGATCGAGCACAGATAATAATGTTATTCACCAGCTTACTTTCTGTGTAAATAGATATTTAATTATATGTTATTAATATTGTAATGTGAATGCAGTAGCTTATACAGATAACTAAAACATATATATATACACATTGATAAGGTCACATCTTCCAAAATAACTTTATACAAAGGCGTTTGTAAGGTAAAAGTCCCAAAATTTAAAAAAATATAAAAATACTATTATTGTTATTCCTTATTATTAATTACTAGCTGTTGCACGCGATTTCATCCGTGTAACTTTATAAAATATATTACTCGCTGATAATATAGCTTTCTATGGATGAAAGAATTTTTAAAATCGGCCCAGTAGTTTTTAAGTTTATTCATTACAAACATACAAATATTCTCTTCTTATATGTGATTTAATTATATTGGCAGATTTAATTATCACTATATCATGAAAAGTTAAAAATGTTAAAATTAAAAATTTCTCCTTCACATGTAGGTTTATTAAAAGTTCAAAATTATTTATCTTTAATCTTAATATATAAAAGGCAATGTGTGCATATATGTTCCAGTATGTTCCCTATGGATTCCAAAACCGCTGAACCGATTTTAATGAAATTTTCAGACAATCTTCAGATTAGTCCAGCGGGTGATCCTGTGAAGTTTGGTAGCGATCGGATAAGAAAAATGGTCGCGGACGAAATCGCAGGCAAAACCTAGTTAGTAATAGTTATCGATGTGACCATCAATTGAAACGAAACTATTTCACAAGTCTTGACTATGAATGCAGATGGAATTTCGCTCACCTGAACTACTGTCAGTTTATTATGCAGTGAGCAATTGAATAAAGAAAAGAACGTGTGGGTAAGAATGTTATTTGTAAATGTACATACATCAGCGATTCGCGCCAGATGTCCAAATTACGACACCGTATACTAGTAGTAGTACTGCTACGGTGGGCGAGAATTTAAATGCTAGTTAGTGTGTGTATCTATCTGTAGGTACCTATTGCATTGTTTGCGGTAAATACAATATGTAGGTGAGATACGTGACCTCGTACTTGACCGATGAACGACGACAAGTGTAACATAACAACTTTCTATTACGATTTATGGGACGCATTGACAGATCAGATAAGTTTTGAAGTCTTGCATTTAACGAATTGATTAGCAAAATGTCTGCTCAATATTATATATAGCAATTATTCACTGCTGCAAATTATTCACACATAAATGTTAACGCAAGACAAAATCTTTGAAAATACCCTGACATATCAATGGATGAAACCGACTTTTCATATATGAAGTATATACCAACATGTTTTAATTTGAAATTTATCTTAGAGGAGAAAATAAGTCTTTGGATTGAATTTTACAAATTGCGTTTTTTTACGCATGTTGGGTAATAATTTACCCAATTTATACCAATAAACATGGCATATCGACCACCTGCTTGCTGGATCGATGACCTAAAGAGACCGGTTGGCAGTGTATGGATGCGGAGAGCGGAGTACCTTGTGTTCGGCATACCTATGTAGACAGTGGACAATGTGACAGTAGATGGTAGACAATAAAAGTTTGAAGGATCTTAGATCTTTTAAGATAGTTATATGTAGTTATATTAGATATGATTATTTATAAAGAATGTTTTGCGCTTAAAAACCAACGTGAAATATCCCTAGTATGTTTAATTAAATGTACATATATATTTTAAACAATATAAAGTATTGTATGAGATTTTTATCTAAATCAAGAGAAACCACCTTTTTATTGCGTAGGTACCTTCTGAGATCTACTTTTTTTTTTTTTTAATGCAGACATTCCTACGATGTCTGATAATTGCCTGTTTTGTTAATTTATTTAATATATTCAAATATTTCAAAATAATATAATTTAACATATTATTATATTTAGACTTTACAAAAAAATACCTCTTTTTGTACACGGATATTGTAAAGAGTCAGGAGGTAAAACTTTCAATTCCTCTATGAAAAATAATTGATTCCAAAGCGCTTCCTACGTCCAAAGCGTCTATAAAAACAAAAATAAAAGTAAAATTACAATCAATTTTAAGCTCTGCATTAGGTAGAATTACCTAATAATGTCTAATCTTGTTAATCGTGATTGACCCGGCAACCCCGTTGGGCGTGCGTCAATAGACTAGGCTGTTTCTTTGTTGGCTTGTTAATATTAAACGCCGGTTTCCTGCCCTCGACACAAAGAAGAGTCACGATTACTTCATATCACAAATTATTAAATGTACTTACTTCACCGGTAAGTTAAAAAATCCGCTTAAATTGTGTAAGTATTTGTAGCCTAATTACTCGAAAATTTAGGAACAACCCAAATGGGAAAATTTTATGGAATAAACAACATCGATATGGGCAATGTTTTATATAAATATATATGGGAAACAAATGCTCTCTGGATATTGGTGAGGTCTCTGGATATTAAGAATCGAAAAGGTTCTTCCATGACTTACAATGACTTACGTTGATCTTACGTCAATACAAATTACTTTTCATCTAATTGCATCCGTGGCAAGTCAGCTCGAATTTCTATAATCTATATGAATATCTATCTGTATCTATATCTATACGTATTATAAAATAACGTTGCTGTCAATATATGTTTTATTTCTCCGCTAATATCATCAACTAAACCACCCAACGGGTTTTGATACAGTTTTCTTAATAGAAAAAGCGATAAAAGAGGAAGGTTTATGTATAATTTGCAGAAAACCCTTACAATCAGGTGGAGTATCAGCCTGCCTCAATACTTTCTCATAAATAAAACCACTATTAATGTCTGTCGACATACCTTATTATTTCTTTTAAACTGTGTAACGAATTTAATGATACGATTTTTTACTGTTACTTAGAGAGTTTCTTCTGGAACTCGTGGGTGGCCGAGACGGGAGGCTTGTCGCTAATTAACACTAGATATAGGATATGCCTACAATCGCGTTTATTTAAAAGCTATGTAAAAACACCAATTTGTGAAAAGTGAAACTGCACTTTATGGTGACGGTAATTATGACGTAATTACAAAGTGCAGTGCCCGTGGCGAACTATTCTACGTCATGGCAATGCTCTGATAGCCCCATGAAAGTGAAACCGAGTGCGACGACCCCCAAGTCCGTCAGCGAATTGCAGAAAAATCTCGGACTCCAGTGAATGACTGTCCACAAACAAGCCTCTCGGAGAGAGTATAAAATTATCTTACGGAACTAGTCTATGACTGTTCAGATTTATATAATTTAATGAGAAACTCGTTTTCTATTATGCACTTTAAGTCTATTTGAAATCGTTGTTCGCCTGAAGCAATAGCTTTGCTTGCAAGACTGGATTGGCGCAACGCTATTAAAATATTCGGACATTTAAGACGGGCAAAGCACGTTGCTTTCCGCATTCATAAACTGAACTGATAGTCCTTTTGGAGGCTGCAACCACGCTCTTACTTAAGATCAGCATAACACAAAAGCACTTGTACTCCAGTGCCTATGTAAAGGATTACATGTTTTGCACATCCAATGTAAGGAATCTCTGCCTGTCCGTCACTTATTAAGAAGATAAAGAACCTAAAAGAACTAGAAATGGTAAAAGAACTAGAACTAGTCGTGGCAGGCAGTAACCCCTCCTTTTTCAGGAGACCACCGTGAAATAACAGCATGGGTGCTGTTGTGTTTCGGAGAGTGAGTAAGGGATGACAGAGCCAATTTCCCTATCCCTTCCCAATTCTGTATCCTTAATATTACTATAGTCAGCAGCGCACTTGCAGCACCTGTGGCGTTGCTTGTGTTACTTGTACCACTTGATGATAGGCTACCATAAGGTGGACCGCGGGTTTATCTGACATAAAAACAACAACATAATATAGCCTTAACATGCCTTAACATATTAACTTAACATGTTAATAGACCTAACATAAAAAAGTGTTTAAAATTTAAACGCTTTTCGATTTGTCGCTATTCTATACTCGCCCTTATATATAAAAAAAGCTATGATAAGTTACCTCTCCAAAAATATACAAGAGTGAAAACGTGTTTATATTCGGTGAAATTGCAAAACAATAGTCCATACAAATGTGGGAGCGCGGAATGACAAATGTAGGATTCGCGGTAAGAATGTGTACAAACGTACAATCATCATACGAATTGCGAGAACAAGCGATGTGGCAACGAGACGACTCAATCTTTCATCTTCAGCCCTTATACCTTTCTGAAATGTAATATTTTATTCATGAAAACCGGGGATAATGCAATTTATATAATCCGAAGCGGCCAGACTGAGGTGCTGCGGAGAAATTTAATACGCTCTTTTAAAATGGACCAGCGGGCTTAATGACTAAGCCACAGGGATTGGTTTCATTCTAGTGCTCACAAGTGGCCTAATTCAAGTTAGGAGACTTCAGACTTCAAGTTTTTTGTTTCTCTCAACTATAAAGGTTCACTGGACTAGGAAAAAAAATTGCAGAATCTAACTAAAAGAGGAAAAGGAGTATATTATGGGCTTAAAACTTTAGCTGTACTATCTATAAAATAATTCTATACAAGCTATAATTAATAATTATAAACTAACCCCCGACTTTCTATTGAGCCCATACACGCTATATCTGCTGTTAGTTGCTTAGGAGTTGGGTATATCATAGACTACTTGATGCTATAGTATCAGGTCAAGGCTACAACGTCATGGAAATACCACCGGCCATTTGATTACTACATAAAATTTTATATAATATAGTATTCAAATAAATAAATAATTTCAGCCAGTCGTTTTCTTTATTTTCAAAATTATCAACTATTGAACTATTTTCTCTGAAATTGCACTGGCTAACACTAAAAAATACAGTGTTAGAAAATCTTAATATTTTTGTCAATTCTATTTTGTACCGAGCTCTGTAATAAGTAAATGACTGAACGACTGGAGAGAGAAAAAATAACATATCAAGTAATATCTAGATTATATATTTCCTCATTGTATAAGTATCTTCAGTAAAACAGGATAATCTCCCAATTGAATCAATGCTACTGAGAACAGGACATGTTCATTTGTCTTCAGGGTGGATCAAGGATCAAATCGTAATTGAATTTGTCAAGTGCCGTCTCTCACTAAATAACCTGCTTAATTATATGGATTAGTTAGTATGTATGTATAAAAAAGAGTAGTACAGTTTGGTCATTATTATTATCATTGATAATTAAAGTTATCGTAGTTTATCAATAGGAATAACTTAATTTATAATTTTATTACATAAACGAATAAGCTTAATTTTTATTAATTTTTAATGCCACAATTTGTTTAAATAAAATTTTTAATGAGACAGTTTTTAAAATTATACCTACAACATATTTTATTCTGTGTTTCAAGGAAACATTTATCGTAAATGACTGATATATTCTTTTTTTATTTTTCCGATATAAATTTCACATTTTCAAGTTTTTACATCAGTGTTTCTTTGACTGTGGGAATCGCTTTAATTATAATACTTGCATTCGTAATTTAATAAATTATTATTTGTGTTACAGTTAGCAGTTATGAAAGTTCCGAGAACTGTAAGCAACCGCCTCGGGACTCGCTACACACGTACCGAGGGATATTCATGGAGATAATTGCGATGACTTTGTTGCAGTTGCATTAACAAATGTACAATTCCGAGATGTTTTTAGTTAACCCTTTGTAGCCTGTGTAGGTGTAATTACCTTGCGAGGCTACAGCCGACCACAGTCGCGGTCGCTCTTCAGTATATACTCGTATACGTACTGTGATGTCTGCATTAGATGCGCCTATTGCCACATGTTACGATTAGATACGCTCGTAACACATGTCTTACACATTTTTAAAAGACAATATAGAATTAGATATATATTACTCTACACTAATATTATAAGTGGCAAGTAGCTAGTGAGAAAACTATTCTAACTAAGAAAATAAAACATCTAGAAGACAAAAAGTAAGAACTTCCCGTTGGCCGCCAGTGGTAGCGAATTGGTGGTTTTTGGGAATAACTGAAAAGTATTAATAACTGTTGACATATTTTCCAACAACTTGTAGTCGTAAAAGGCTGACTCACTGGCTTTTTAAAAAAAATGTATTAGCTAACATTTTTTACCTTTTTATTTAATTTTCCCTTGAACTCCTAAACTTATTTTCATGCATACTCCTTGATATTCCTTAAATAAATTAAGTTTCATATACTTAGTTCATTAATATCTTTTTAAATTATAATTTCACTATAATTCTCTATTATGGTACTGTTATCCTTTTTATTTAATTTAATAACATTATTTTAATAGCTCGGTTTGTTTAAATAAAAAATCTTTAGTTTTGCTTTAAATAGCTTATCTACTGTTTTAGTTTTATGCTTTTTCATTTGATCATTGCTTCTGGTTGTATCAGTATTCTGAGCTTGTTTGTATGTATGTCTGAGGCTGTTAATTTGTTAAAACCTCAGTAATCACAATAAAATCGTTATTTATTTATTTAGCAGAGATATAATATGATTTATATTTATATCTCTGCTGGCTGCAGTGAACACAGAGATGCGTTAGGTGCTTATTGCGAAAGCCTAGAACGAGTAAATCAACGCGCCGGTCAGCTACTTTTGACCTTTTATTTCGTTCAGGAATTGGCTAACAGAGACGAGCTATTCGCCCGAGGTGACCCAAGCTTCGCTTTATCGCAGACTCACAGCAATTTGTTTGGTTTCTCAATAATCCTACCTACTGTTCATGTACAACATAATGCTATATAGAGATCGACTTTAGTGAGTCCGAATTTTCTAAATATTTGTTGCTTTTATTTCAATAAATACATTCAATAGAATAGATTTATTAGATTCATATTTTATAGTTAATTACACACTGACATCTGAATAACAAAAATTCACTCTGTGATTCTGTCTGTGACATACTTTCATCTAAATCTGTTCAATAGTTTATTGTGTGATTTAGTAACAAACATGTTCATAAACATTTATATATTATCTTATTAATGTTAATTTTATCATTATTATTTTTTTATGTAAATTGTTGTAAGTATAATTAAGGAGAGTTTGCAATCCAAAACTTATTAATTACTCGAGGATGAAAAATGCGCATTTTTACTTTCCCTTAACTAAAGCTTTGAAAAAAGTTCTTCAACTGTAGAAAGATTTCCATAAAGGTTATATGCAAAAGTTTTAGAATAACATTTTTTATAGTAGTCCTCTTAACGTTAAGTGGTAAATGATAAATCAAAGGCAACAGCAATTGCATGATAAAGTATAATGGTGTAGAAAATAGAGGACAAGGATGGCAAGGTAAAGAAGAATTTTGTTTTATGTTAAGGTCGTCAGACAGGCTGAGGTTCCACTTGATGTTAGATGGCTACTTGTTGCTTATAGCATATCAAGACCACAGGTACATAGGTACCATAGGAAGGAATAAGGAAATGGGCTCTGGCATTCCTTTACTCACAAAAGCACAACAATATTTCACGGTGATCCATAAAAGATTTCCGTGTTACAGAAGTAAGAAGACGGTTACTGCCGCCAGACGGGTGCCCTTGCCTTACCAGTTGCCAGATCCAAAAGAAGGAGGTTACATCACATTATCATGATTATTATGATGAGACAGTTGGTAAGGTTAAAATATAAATTGCAATCAAGGCATTTCTGACTAATGAATTATTTCAAATCATATTAACCGGCTTAACAAGGTTCCTGGCGAACACACTGCATTCTGCCTACCTTTACCGGACTGCCTTGAATGCGTCGCGATTGTTTAATAACTAATCTCCAATTTCAATCTATTGCAGGTACTTATTACAATAAGTTAAAGCTTTTATAATACAATTTTTAAATTGCAAACATACCAAGCTCCTTATGTCTTTTAAAATTTTAGATGCCAAGGTAAAATGAAAACTGCACATTTTCCACCCACAAGTAATTAATTTAATTCAAGGATTGCCAACTCTCCTTAATTATACTCACACAAGGACTTCCCTCGAAGGATGCCCACTAACAAGTCTGTATAAACAGCACTTGATAAAACGTGCCACTTTGCCGAGTAAATTTCGGTCTCTCGGGAGCTTTTGAGCTGATTCATATGTGAAATAGTGTGATAAAACAGAAAATTATAGTTTCATTACTGGCTGGTGCCCGTGATTTGTCTGCGTTGAAAAAGAAAATTTATAAGTAGGTAATATTATATAACGCCTGACATCTTAATCGCTATGACCTCGGGAACATTTTTTTTTTTTTAGTATAAAAAGTATCCTATATTATATGTTAATCCAGGTAAATCTGTGTGCCAAATTTCATCCAAATACGTTTCGACATTTTTTCGTGGAAGAGTAACAAAGTAACAAACATATATCCATCCTCACAAACTTTCGCATTTATAATATTACACATGGTAGGATAACATTTTGTCCAGAGTTATTGTGACAGCTATTAATATGTTGCACCGTAGATGTAGGAAAAAAACATAAATTTATCAATAAAATCGAATCGAAGACCACCTGTGTTCACAATGCGACCACCTGTTTAACTTGCACTGTGTGAGATTACATCGTGAGAAGTTACATGTAAGTGTCGACTTAAATTACTTTACTACTTTCTTTACATATTATCTTACATTATATTCTCCAACTATATTTTTAACTACATTTCTTAATTTCACCACGCGACATTTCTTTTTTGTTATGTAGGTATACGTACCTACCTACACACATACATTTGTTTTATTAATGCTTTTCAAAAATAAATATTAGGTTTTATAGAAGTTCAATTTGCAGTGAAACTTGAACTTCAAAATTGTTCATATATTCATTGTTAATAATATAATACATAAAATTAATAATATGGTTGAAACAAACAATGTTGTTAATTTTTTTAAGCATGTTTTTTTATATTTCTTATGTTAAAGTTGATAGACAGGCTGACGGTCCACTTGGTTGTACCGTCGCCTATAACACAAGCAACGCCACAAGTGCTGCAAGTGCGCTGCCGACTATGAAGGGATAGGAAAACTGATTTTGTAAAATTAACTAAGCAGTGTAATGTTCAATGCTACCTCATTGGATAGAATCAAGCTAAAATAAAGAATCAGCTATAGTAGCTATAGCATGAGAATCTAAATGGATTATAACATCTTAATTTTTTAATGCATACTTAGCTTGTAAGTATATTATGAGCGTAAGCATATATAAATTGTCTTTGTAAATGTAACGAAATTACTAGGTGCCTTGCGGGGAAAGTATGAAATGCAAATAGCGCATTATCGAAGGTAAATGCAGTTTTCCGTGTTACATTGATTATAGACTCCATGACCTTTATCTGTGCCTTTATGGAGTAACTTAAGCTATCACACGGCTATCACGATCTATTCTATACGCTACAGGTTCCCAATTCTATACAAATATTAACACTTTTTTAAATAAAATAACGTGTGTACGATTAAAATAGAAAAAAATTACTCAAGAAGTCTGCACGGCATCATTGTTAATGATTTTATTGTATTCCTTGTTACTTTTCGAAATAAATCTTGAGCTCGTCAACGGCTTGTAAAAACATCAAGGAAAATTTAAATTCGCGTGACAAATATCTATATTGAAATGAGTTCATAATCAAATGGTTGTAATGCTTGACATAATTTCTCAATTACTCAGTCTATTATGGCCAATCAATAGTCGACTTTCTGACATTATGAATTCACAAGTGAACCAAATTCGGTAATTGCAGGCGAGTTTCGCGTGAGCCTTGCCGGCTACGATGAAGTGTCGCCGAAGCAAACCGCGCCTTTCACGTCCAATTACACTTGTCAGCGACGTTGGAACTTTAAACCTGTTGCTTTAGTTAGATTATAATACACTAGCAGTCTGCTCCCAACTTCGCACTGATTTATTTATATTTTTTACATAATATTCTTCTTTTATCGCTATTTTCATTAGTGAAGATCGTAGCAAAATCCGTTAGGTGATTTTAGAAGATCTTAGAGGTGAAACAGACAGAAGCGGACAACTATTTTATTTTATAATATTATGTGTAGATATAGATTACATAGATTGTATACATATGTGTGTTCAGTAGATATGCCTGGGTATGAGGAAAATGTAGGAAAATGAGGGATGTAGGAAAATCATGAGGAAAGTTTCCGAATACTTTTATTTAATTAGCGTGACACGTCATATCACTGCAGTAAAATATAAAACAAATATGACATAAACTTAATTAATTTTCTGTCAAAATAAATGACAATGTTGGTATCGATTTGAAATTAATTCAATAATTTACCCTTATTGGACGTTGAATAGGTTTAACACTTGTCTCTAAGAACAAAGTTGAACATGATTTTGTGCATATAAATAGCCACTTTGCCGTCGACTGAGAGGAGAATAAACCTCTTACTTGATTGGTACATATCTCGATCCGTTTATTCCGCATTCCTTAACCAAGTGCCTACTTGCTTCGACCTATTATTTCTTAACTGCCAGTTTTATTTTAACCCACGTCACTATTACTTAATTAATACAAACTTTTAACACGAATCAAACCAAGTACGAAATAAAAAGGTTTGGTTGGAGTAACACATTGGATGCATAAAATTTATATCAGATATTATATTTATATTAATAGTAAAATAAATTTATATAAAATTTTATATTGGTTCTGGTATAAAATGTTTATGTTGAACCTTTACATTTGATTTTGCGAGCGGAGCAGCAAAGCTATTTTAAACGTATATTTACTGAATTCGAATTGAAACGCTACGCAATAATGTTGATTTATTTTTTGTATGTAAATACGGAAGTATAAACGAAAGAAAGATAAAAACAATATCGTATAATTTAAGCTGCGTCTGTAGTTACATAATAATTAGACACAGTAGGCGTATAAAAATTTGTTCATACGGAAACAGGAAGCCTCTTGTTTATGGTGAATTAATAACACTAACTCCACGCACAATGTAATGTAAGAGATAACTCTTAGTTTAGTATTTGTATTAACTAAAAAAATCATAGAGAACGTCCTGTATTGCTGATGATAAGAAGTTTCATTTGATATTTTTTTTTATCAAGTTATTTAATATATTTTTAATATAAAAATATAAAGCTATTTAAAATAAATTAGTTAGGATTTCCAATTAGAACCTCACAAGCATTGTTGATTGATTACTTTGACTGTTATGGAAGTCATTATTTCAAAGTACCATAAACAAATATATAGATGTATATACGTATATATAAGATATATCTAATTTAATTGATTCATGAATTGTTTTATTCACAAATTAATTGAATTAGGTTACTATACTACACAAATATAATAAATGCGAAAGATTGTGAGGAGGAAGGATTTATATTAGTTGGTTATTTTAATTCCATTGATTTTAATTTATTTTAATTCGGTGTTCACTTATGGGAAGAGGGATAAATGGGGAAAGTTTGTATATATAAAAATTATACCCGGGGCGAAGCCGAGAAGGGTCACTAGTTATAAATATTTGTTGAATTTCTATAGGAAACATTTTCTTTCTATAACAACAACGTTAATAAGATTCAATTTCTATAACAACAATGTTGATAAGAAATTTTTTTCGTGATGTTAAAACTAACTTGAATGCAATATGGTCTATTTTAAGACTTGTTACGCATTTACTTGTATGGTGACCATATAATTACTTCAACAGGAGTATGATATCAGTCTAGATTAGAACAATGTGTTGAGTAATATTTACTTTTGAAGATGATAGATGAAGGTAAATAAAAAAATAAATCCTATCCTATATAAGTAAGAAGTAATTGATTTCTTAAAAAAATTGATTATTTAAAAAAAACATCCCTAGAGTACAACCACAGTTTGTCAAATATGATACCTATGAAGAAAGGATTTTGAGTCTGAACTGGTCTGTACAAGTATAAAGAAATTTCTCAGATCTAGATTCTAGGTATAAAATTACAATTCCTGGTCCATTTGTCCCACAGATCTACAGTATTTACTCAACTTTTTTTCACTATATTTGAAAGTTTTATATTTTAGTTAATTAACAATTACGCTTCTGTAGACAAAATGCACCAACAATAGGGACATAGGAACCACCAAGCACATGGGGACTTCTTTTGTAGAGCGTTTCCAACCAATTAAATAAACGGGACCACTTAATATATTTTGTTAAAATTATACCATTTAAAACAAACTGTTAAAAAAAGTAAAATCTAACCATTGTACTGAAGAGTCATTCACATAAAATTCAAGCATATCAGCCATAATTTTTGTAAATGTTATAAAAATGTTTGCATGCACGTTATTTAGACTCTTGGGAAATATTCATAAGCATAAATGTTTGAGGTGACGTGTCGACAATTTTCTAAACTAGATCACTGAGTTACGCTTTACAATTAAGGCCAATTCAACACTACTATTTTCAGACTCGACTCAATGTACTAGCCGATGCTTTCAGCTTTGTGTACATGTTCCAGACAAATTTTCTTCAGTAAAACGACAGCCTGTGGTGAACTCGACTGACATTATCTTGTTTAGTCCACTCATTGCAACTTTATATTAATTTTGGTAACAAATTTCAAAATCCATACAATATTGAGTATTAATTTGTAGCAGGGCAAACCCTGAATCTGCTGTATGAGTTGCTATGCAGTTGCAGCCTTAGGTCAAGATTACCATGTCATGAAAATCATCAATGTTAGTATATCAAATTTCACATCAATTGAACCTGTGGAAGTTAGTGAAATTTTATTTTCTTTGAAACTACATTTATTAAAATATTTTACGTTATAATCAAATAAATTACCATACGTAATTGTTTCCTAAATATATTAATACCATTTCATACAAACTTTAGCTTTCTATCGACTTATTATATACATAATATTAAGTAGACGTAGGAGTTCTCGTCAAAATTCACCTTTTGGAGCTAGTGACTTACCTGTAAAGAGAAACAAAATCACATTAGACTGGAACATTAGGAAATGGCTAAAAATGTTCACATACATCAACACGGTAACTGTACGTACAATAATGCTTTCATACAAGACAATTGTTGTTTGCCTGCTCGACGGAGTTTTCCGTCAAACAAAGTTTCATATTGCAAAATGTGTACAGTCCAACCATCCTGCCAATGATGGTGTATTCCTAAAACATTGAAATTTTGCTGCATTCGCGGCGATTGTGCAATGAAAAACTTATTGTCACTGTTTTCTAAGAATCCTACTAATATTAATTATAAATGCGTTATAAAATTTGTAACTGAGGATGGATTACACGCAAAAACTCCTGAACGCATTTTGATGAAATTTGGCACACAGATAGTTTATTACTTGGATTAACATAGAATACTTTTAATACTTATTAGAAAAATGTTGTTAAACATATTTAAGAAATTAATGGCGACGCCACTACTGTCACAGCGATAAAAATGTCAGAATATTGCGATACTTAGGTATACTCATATATTTTGCCATTTTTCAACATGGACAAAGTCGCCCGCACCAGCTTGTGAGAAATAAATATATTTTGCTTTCGCCATTTTATTGAATCTTTATGATTCGTTATCTACCATGGCTTAATCTACCAATACAATGGAAATAAACCAATAGAAAAAAAATAAAAGGGTCATTTTATATTGTACGAGTAAAGGATTATTTCTAAAATATTGTTTAGAAGTAACTGTAAGTGCAATGATTGATAGAACTGTGAATTTCAAAGTGTTCATGCAGATAGATTTGTAATTGAAAATATGACCGGACAAATTTCAATTGAAAGTGATAAATACTCGACATCGAATACTAAATTTTATACTAACATATATTCTATACATATAATAAAATCGTAATTTTTTTGAAAAAATATTTTATGTATAAAACATATATTTTAAAACATAAAACAGATGTACATAAAATACTTATTCAAAAAAAAAAATTACAATTTGTACACTTATGTTACTGAGGTCAAAAAATTGTTTAAAGAATTTTTGTCTGTTTGTCTGTGCGTTTGTGCACGCTAATCTCAGAAATGGCTTAACCGATTTGAATGAGGTTTTCATTGATGTATTTATGATAATCTAGATTAAACTATAGGATACTTTTTATGCTGGAAAAATATTAGGATTTACAAAAAAGGAACTACAGCGCGTACGAAGTTGCGGGCACCAGCCAGTTTGAATTATTTTTGGACGATCACTGTTTTATCTTTGCTCATTTTGCAATAAATAATACCTAGATTTAAAAGTACCCTTCAAACGCGGTTTAAAAATTTAACAGAAAAAACTGCTATTAAGTACATTTAGCCTTCATAATGTTTCATTGTCATTCCTATACAGCAGCTTTATCAAATATTTAAACGCTCCATCTTATTTTGTTTACCCTCATATCTAATCTCGTCAAGGTACATTCTTACAGAGGTTGTTTTCGATAATAGATTTTATCAGTAGAGGCAACGATGCACGCACACGGAATTCTATTGTTTCGGTCAAATTTGTATTTAGAATACCAAAGACTGTGACGCGTTGCGTTGCTTTCTATCCATTGTGTTCAATAGAAAATCACTTTATGGTCAATTGCATGTGTATATAAGTAAGTGTTGGAATGTCTCGCATTTAAATATTGGCCATAAGGTCGTCAGTACGTATGTTTGTCCTCTATGGACTCCTAAACCGCTCACCCGATTTTGATTCTATTTTCACTTATAGCATGAAAGATAAACGGGGATTTGTATATATAAAAATTGCACCCCGGGCGAAGCCGAAAGCTGGTCGCTAGTAACTTATAGTTATATTATTTGTCGAGCCCTATAGAATACATACGTTCTTTGTTTTAGCTGATACCTCTGTCGCATCTTGTCGATATCCAACTAAACGTATACGATTCACAGTTCCAAATCACTGTCCTCTAAATAGCTATATGCAGCACCTAAACGCCATTAGTCGGCACAGATGTTTCACTGGCGACGCGACGAATGTAAAACTGGGCGACGCGTTTGAAAATGAGCAATTGACTCGTAAAAGTGTCAAATTGTCCGACAATTACGACAGTCGAGGATGTAATTAAGCATTAGTGCAGAACGTGTATCAGTTCGTTGGTTGAGCGAGCGACTGTGGACGCGCCGGCTACGAAGCGCCCACCTCGCTGAAGCAATATTATGCGACCCGCGCAACTGACACCACCGCACGATCAAATCATGCAAATTACTGATACGATACTCTACCATCGGCACATAGCGGTAATCGTTAAGGAATAAATGTAAAGATGGCAGCGTTCTTACCCGACTGGATGCCTTAGCTTTGTATATGTAGACTTTTCCATTTTAAGGGTTCTGTTTCACAAAATCAAATAAATAGGAAACCATCTAAGAACACTTTTAAGTCTGCTTATTTCTTCGACTGGTTCGCCTTTTTCTGCACGGGAAACGATATTAATATTTAATACAAATTAATTTGGGGTATCTTGGATAAATAAATACAATATTGTAAGGTATCTCTTCAAATTCTAAAGTAATTCATGTTTCCCACCAACTCTTTTGAATGGCGAAATTTAGTATAAATGTACATGGATAACATCTAAAATAATTAACTGCAATTTGAAAATCGATTCCACCATAGACGTCCGAGAGAAAAAGCTTGTTAAAGCTCAATTGGCCTTCTGTGCGACTTTTGAAAAGAGGGACATATGGTCATTGACTCGATTCTCGAGATAAATAAATTAATACGTAAATTATTAATTTTTATAACGGAACAATCAACTCTCGGTTCCGACTCGCACTGGTCAATTTTTTTATGTAAGAAACAACAGTAACTAAAAACCGTATAAATCAAGGGCACATTTTGTATACAACTACAGACAAACAAGTGACCACAATGTTCTGATGCATTAGTTTAGTTATCGAAGCGGGACGGTGCGTTGAAGTAAAATGAACTGTGTCAACATCGACATAGGATTGTAGCTGTGATAATGCGGCCGGCAATTGGGCACCAGGTACTGGTTCTGCAACGCTGACTTTGCTTAGAATTTACAGACTTACTCACCTGTACGTAATTTCTATTAGTACAGTATTAATTACCCGGGTACTTACCTATAAATTCATTTGTATGGAAAGGCTAAAGGCTATATATAACAACGTGTTAGCGCCCTTCAGTCCTAAAATACGAAAGTGACTCTAAATGGAGACCATGTTAGTGGTCAATTTTTAGTGTGTGTGAAGGGACCCATTCCCGTTGGTCCGATTTATCGGACGACTCTGCACCCGATAAGAAGAGCTGCAATCGAGCGGTTTTTTTCGGGTTCGGGCAGAATCCGACCTTATTTAAACAAATTTGAGAGCAATTTTATGATGCAATTTTTTTGTGTCATTACAGAGAAAAAATCAAGAAAGTGTAAAGCTTTGAGATGTAAGTGTCTACATAAAGATTCAATCAAGAAATAGATATATACATGCCTATATTACTGGTAATCTGGTATCTTTTTCAAACTCATAGACAGTTATTGAAGAGACAATCGAACCACAGGGCGACCGCACATCATCAGCGTTTAAGAGAAAGGTGGCACAAGCCCGCGATGAAAGTGCTTCAGAAAAGTTGTTTTCTTACCACGTACTCTATAGATCGCATCCAAACCAAACACCATTCACCTTGTTTATCTACGCTTTTTATTTGAGAAACAAAAGAAACGAAATATTTTGTTGTACTGGTTTTTTAGCAAATATCTAATCTGCTAGCTGGTGCCCGAGACTTCTTCCGCGTTGAAAAATAAATGATATATCGCCTGACAAAATATGCACTATATAACGCCTGACATATATTGACCCTTGACGTATTTTTGCCAATGAAAATTGGCTTTTGCTAATGAAAAATGTATGTACCTACACTTTTTTTTTTCATATTAAATTATTAAATAAAATAAAATAATAATATTAAATAATATAAATGTTAGGTACTTTAAATTATGTATATGTTATACTTATATATGTATAATTATACTAAATTTTGACAGCGAACATTTTAATTAGTAACATGTCTACCTAAAGAAGCATAAAATTTATACGAATTCATTTATAAACAAGATAAATTGAAAATGTTATTATATATACCTATACAACTTGTAGTTCCCAACTAATGAAATCCTCGCACGCTCTCTCTCTCTCTCAATTAGTTGAGTTGAGTGTCGCCGACACGTGAACACACCGACATATCCACCAATTTCATGAATAAATTTTACATAAATCCATAACAAAACTGGTTCATTTCGGAGGTAGTTGCCTAAACCTATGTAGGGCCTGTCATCTGCTGTGTGTGTTTAAAAATCTTAATTAAAAAAAAAACAAATTCATAAATTCTATACAATAATATGTACAATTTTTTTAGTATAATTTTGTTAAAAATTTAAAAAACATAACCATAGAGAAACAAGTTGGCGTAACTTATGCTTTGCCTTGGTCTAGCTAGAAGAAAACCAAGTTGTCTCCAATTATGTCTCTTTCATATATTTCCTGGTACTTTAATGTTAGAGGCATTTGTACAGTAGGAGGTAAGACAAAACTTAACTTTTTCTATATTACTTATGACAGTAAAGTATCAATGTCGTCTAATTCATGTCTTGATCTTGATCGTGTCTATTCTGAAATTTTATGAAGTAAGTAAAAGTGGGTGCTGCGTTTGCTCACTGTTGACTAAAAATAAGAACGTGTTGATGATTCTGAGCAGTGTTTGACCATGTTTAAACGTAACAAACCGGGGTTTTTTTGCGTCGATATGTGACAATGGATGAAACATTGATCAAAACGATCGTCATCTGAGTGGACAGCAACTGGTGAACCTCGTCCAAAGCGCCCGAAAGCACAACAATCGGCTGTATTTTGGGATGTGCGTGGTGTATTCATCGACTATCTTGAGAAGGGAAATACCATCAACAGTTAAAATTATATAGCGTTATTGGAGCGTTTGAAGGCCGAAATTAGGTATAAAATTTTCTTGTACAGCTATTAAGTATGAGAAATTATGAACAATACTATCATTTCAATACATATACTCTATCTGAGTACCTCTACATCAATTTATACGATCTTACGATCTATACGATCTATACGATCAATATCTTATCTATATAGGCATTACTCGAAACTCAGATGCTCGAACATCGAAAATTGTTCTGTGGCGTTCAACGAGAATTCCCCCTGTCCTTAAAGTTAGGAATTGTAAATGTAAAAGTTCTTTGCATTTTCATCCCCATTGTAGAGTCGAGACAGACGGGAACAGTCGAGATTTGAATTTGAAATATTGAGGAACGTCTCTGACATTTCGTTTAAACTTGAAATGGAATACTTGTCTCTAAGTTTCATAGTAATTTTGTTACATACAATTTAAAAAAAGGACTTTAAAAACTGACTCATCAAGTTTTTTTTTTACGTTAACGTCGACAGACATGCTGACGGTCCACTGATGATAGGTGGCTACCGTCGCCTATAACAAGAGCGACGCTACAGGTGCTGCAAGTGCGCTGCCGACCATAGTAGGATTAAGGATTAGGGATTGGGAAGGAACAGGGAAATGGGCTCTGGCATTCCCTACTCACTCACCGAAAAGGTGGTCTTCTGTAGGGAGGTGGCTACTGTCTCCAGACGGGCTGCCCATATAACTGCGAAACACAGTCTGCCCTGCCACCATCCAAATCCAGACCAGAGCACACTGAAAAGTTCATTTCCAAAGATGCCGGGAATCGAACCCGGGAACCCTGAGATCTAATAGAGCATTGAGGCAAGCACTCTAACCACTCATCCGGCTTATCAAAATGTTAAAATTCATTCAAAACTTATTTTCGGATTTATTTATTTATTTATTTATTATCTAACACGTATTTATACACATGATAATAACAATGTCTGTAAACCATTATAAGGTTTGGCTATTGTGTATGTAATCGTCCGAATCCGATTATTTTGCTAAAAAATTAGTTTTCGTGGCTTCAAATCATATTAATTACAAAAAGAAGGCCAATAGAGTGTAAACTAAAAAAGTAGTTGTTAGTTCCGCACTATTTTACTTTTTAATCGTGATAATCGATAAATTTCTAGGTCTTTGCGAAACGATAAACTTATATAACAATTTTTCTTATCTAAGTATGTATCTAAGTTATTGTAAATTTTTTGTCATTTACAAATGTTTTTTTTTTGTTCGGATGAAAATTGTGTGTTATTTTTCTGGAACCAGAAAGTTATTATCGTTAGATTTGATACAGATCACATACTTCACTAAACAAGCAGAAAAAATATAAAACCTGTCTGTGAGATCGCGACATAAAATTTTATAAATATCTTTTATTGTACCATAACTAAGTTAATTGATAATTATTTTTTTAACTATAAACAATATTTCAATTTGTTTGGGTGTTTGTTACTCAAACATGCAAAAAAACTGAACGAATCTGGATGAAATTTGGCACAGATCTGGAGTAACATATAGGATAATTTTTATCGTAGAAATTTTTTAGCTTTCTTTGGAATTTTCAAAAAACGGACTACATCTCGTACGAAGTTGCGGGCACAGCTAGATTAATATAAATCTAATTAACAGATTTGTTTTATTTTAGTACTTATTTACTTACTTACTTACTCAATATGTACTTGTTTTATTAGTTTATTATGAAAACTTCACATACATAATATGTCTTTCTTAGAACACTTGCAAAATTATAAGTGTAAAAATGTTTAAGTCAATATTTGTCCGTTGTATTGTCGGGTAATTTGAGAAGGAACCCAATACTCAGAATCATGTTGGTGTTTATAATAAATAGCAGAGGATATAACAGTTTGCATCAAGGTCTGGTGTCACGACGACACTCGACATGTACGCTGTTAATAGCCGTAAGTGGATGAGGGGATCAAACATGTATCGCAAGGAATGTCGCCTATTGTCTGCACGAGAGGTGCACCACGATCCTTTCATGTAGATATGAACATAATATGCTGCTACCATGTAGTTTCTTTTGTCTTTTGTCATTTAACATAATTTAACCATCGATGTTTGACAAATAAGTCGATTCGTTCGAGCGGTTGAATTTGGTGGTTGTGTATAACATATAGTTCAATGGGTTTTGTGAACAATTATTCTACATAGTATATCAATCCTAAAAATACCTAGAGCCTGGACGATTTTTATATGTTTAGATGATCGTATAAAGGTATATTACTGTAAATTATTATCGTTTGTAATAGTAAAAAGTATATAAAACGACCAATTAAAAATTTTCACTAAGTGGACCGTCCAACTGATTTCTTTTTCACAAATATTCTAAGCCTATTCCTGTTTTTAAGACAAAAGGAAGTTAGTAGTTGGTGGATGATTTTGCGAGTACTAAAAAACAAGGGATATAATTTGCTTAATAAGAAATTAAGATAACGGTATACACGTTGCCTTGATAGGACTATGGTGTAAGAAATACATAGTTTGGAGTATATGCAAGTATATATATTATTGTGATGTGTTACATGCTACGTAACAGATGTAATTTTATAAATAATTATTTGTTTTTGGCGAAGCATGGCGCTACTTAAAATATTTGAGAGTTGAATTACAATTCTTGCTTATATTCATTTGATACATCAACCGTTCCTGGTAAAGTTTTAACTTAAACGACTTAAAAACAGTATTCTGATCGTTTTTTAAAGTATAAGTATAAGTATAGTGTTTTTACTTATCAGAAAATTTTATTCTGAACTTAACAATGACGTTCGTAAAATATCAAAATAAAAAGGTTTAATTTTTAGTTCTTTGTATGTCGAAAACGCCACAAATGTAATTATCGATCGATACTTGTGATTGTGAATGACAATTTGTAATACTCGACACAACTCGACATGTTTGTCCAATAGGGAGACAGCGAAGTGTGCTCCCTAACTATAATTACACTTGCAACTAAGTCACTTATCGCGTGAGTGTTATATGAGCTATATAGGACGCATATGCTCCTGTTAACACTGCAATCAATCTAACTACAATTACTATAAATCAATATATTGGACGCAAAGACACTGAGTCGTCATAAACTGGGCAATCCGTCTTAAGGCATAACCAAAAGACTATATAAGTATAACCCTTTTACAGAAAGACCACATTGATATAAGAAAACTATTGTTTCAGAGTAAAGGATGTTAGATTTCATTAATTTCCCTATCATATATTACCTTAAACTCTGCTTCTTTTGATTCTTAAGAGGTTGACTGTGACTCCCATTGCATTACATATAGCTATGACGTTTTTCATTACGGTATTTTGTAATTTCTTTTTTAATATAAACAGAATTTATATTACAGTACACGTAAAACTAATAAAAATTAACACATTAATAAGATAAGTATTTTTAACGTTTTATGTTATTGTAACATAACATAAAATATAAAAGAGACAGCCTAGCTCACTAGGTGGGAGTACATCCCTTAAACGCATCGATCTAAGGTAAGATCTAAGATCTAAAAAATATAAAAGAAAATGGGAAAACTTGAGAGGATAGTGTATCGGATATTTAACTGTCGGAATCACGGCTTGAAACCAGAACAGTCTTTCGTGATCCCTTCTCAACAAAGTGCTGTTGCACCCTGTTGCAATGACTGACGTCGACTAATCACTAAAAATCGATTGTCGGTGTAGTGTCAAAGAATTTCTCCGAGAACTCCCGATGGTATATTAGTAACTAACTGTAGTTTTCAAAAAACTAATCTAAAATTTTGGTTAAATGGAAACGCTGCAATTTCACTATTATTTCTTTATGTATTCTTGTATTTCTTGATTACGATATACTGTTTGATTAAACGGATAAATATGACATATTTCAGACATATTAAATTAAAACATTGCTATACCTACACAAAATATTATTTATATTTAAAATATGTACAGGATGGCTTAAAACACACACACGTTGTTCGGAATTTACCTTGTCTACGCACTTTCTTTTTTTTTATTACATCATTGTTATTTAAACTACACTTTTAAAAAATTTAATAACTATATAACAATGTAAGAACATTATAAAACTACATATTATCACGATCATTATTAAAATATTGTAGGCTAAATTCTTTATCATAATCAACTGAAATTTCTTTGAAAATTAAAAAAAAATTATCTGAGTACATCCATAATTGGATCGAAATATTGGTACAAGCATTTACTCGTAAATCTAATACCAAGTCATAAACCTGAAGGTAGGTACTAAGTTACTCGACGCTTGTCTTGTGTACCTAGTTGTGGTAGATATAGTTTTTAAGTAAGAGCGTTCGTTCGTCTGGCGCTCGGTTAACCACACGTTCAGCGAACGTCCGGTTGTCGTCGCTTCACCATCAGTAGCGTTCTACAAAAACTGGCCCCGTCCCAACACAAGACCTCTGCCTATTGGGAACACGACACTAAACTCTGGTTTTCTACTTTGAATTGTTGCTAGTCCCGTTTTACCGTTACTAATTGTGCTAAGAAACATTCGATAAGAACTCTGTTTGATAAGAAAATGTTGGAAGGAAATGTATGGTGTGTTTTGTTCCCATCCCAAACATTATTAGAATCTATAGTTATAGAATATAACAAGCTATAATTAAAAATTATAAGCTTTCCATTGAGCCCAAACACTCTATATCTGTTGTAAATTGCCAAGGAGTAGGTTATCCCGTAGACTACTTGATACTGCAGCATCAGTTAAGGTTACCGTGTCATGGATGTGCCACCAAAGTAACAGTAAATTTCATATCAATTTAACCTGTGGAAGTTAGTGAGATCCCTTCATCAACTTGAAGGTCAACTTGAAAGTGGATAACAAGTAAAAATAAATTGCTCTTTAGAACCAGACTTGACCTACGGTTTTTTTAAGATGTTTTTATTTATAATATTAAATTACACTACTTAAATATAAAATTTAAAATATTTCTCTGTGAAATCTATCTAAGTAATTGAGAATTTTATACGTCTAGCAAATCTAAATCGTAGTCGGTAAATCATTATGTAGTTATAATAAAACTTCATTCTGTAAATCAAAAATAAGCTTCGACCTTTCTCAGGAGAAAGCTAATATGTAACTAAATAATAGGATAAAGACACCATTGATGAATACACAATGCAAGTAATTTAAACTATCGAGTAATCGTAGCAGCCTGCTGTTACATAATCCCTTGGAAATAACAGAATGATTGATACGATAGACTTGAGTTAAGATAAAGTTGCTGATGTAAATAGGCTATTTATAACTACTTCTTGAAGTGTCTTTATTTCGAATTTCGACTAAAACTGTGAAATTACAAAAATGATTAATACAATGATTAATACTAGCTTTAATCCTCAAAAATACTTAAGAGGTTTCTTAAATAATACAAAGGTATGTAATGCATTATCCCAGTTTCGAACGGACGAAATTTTTTGTGACAAACATAGGTATATTATAAATCTTCCTCGTTTAACGCTCTTTCCATATCAAAATCCGTTGAAAGATTTAGAAGAAATTAGCGGAGAAACAGACAGTGGCGGAAAGCGACTTTATATTATACTAGCTGTTGTACGCGACTTCGCCCGTGTAACTTTATAAAATATAGCCTGTGTTACTCGCTGATAATGTAGCTTTCTATAGGTGAATTTCAAAATCGGTCTAGTAATTTTTGATGTTATTCCTTACAAAGATACAAATCTTCTCTCTTTATAATATTAATATAGAAAATGTTTTATATCATATAGATTTTAAAATAAAGTAATATTTGCTGTAAAGTACAACAGTTCTAGGTTAAAATATTTATGGCATTGTATGTAATATTCAGTCTCATGCAGTGGTCTACACATACAAATGATAATAACAGCATCAATTTCATCCCATTTCCTGAGCGAGCGGGCTCCCTGTGCGACCCGGGGCTGGCTTTAATAAAATAACACTTGGAGGCCGAATGAACCCGTATTTGTGACAATAATGTCAGTGTATAAATACTTGGCTCAATGGCCAAACAATTTTGGCGAAATTCAAATAAGGGCAATCAACGCAGCCCGTATATTCCTTATATTTTCCCTTACATAGCATAAAAATAAAACATTTTATGTTTATACATCTATATTTATAGTTATATATTTTATAAAATAAAGTTCTTCTGAACCAACAAACAGCTTTTATTACTTTTTTCACCGAATGAATGAAACTTTTCACTAATGAAAAGACCGATAAATGAGGAAGCTTTGTGCATATAATTGGATCCGTGCAAATTGGGAAGCGAGTCGCTGGCATTACTTATATAAACAAAAACAGTATTTAGGTATTTTAAATGTATGTTCATAGGTATTTTAACAATATATACTTATATAATGTTTTGTTATAAAATGAATGTGCATGGGGTTCAGAGAAATCATGAAAACTGTTATTATTATTATAATATTAATGTTAAATATATTATTCATTATGAACATTTTTGGATACTAAAATAAATGAGAAACTAAAATAACTTGGAAAAATTACAATTTTTATAGATTTTCCTTAATTATTTTATTTCTAATAGACTAGACCTTTCTCTGACAGACATGTCTGAATCGAATTTGAAAATTTTTACGAAACGATATAAATCTAGCTTAAAGGCTTACTTTAAAAAAATGTTTATTTTAGCCTTTAACCTAAAATAAATACTTTACTTTAAAAATATTTTTTGATTAATTTTTTATAATAAACTCACTTATATTTTTAGTAAAATTTATTAGTAAGCACAAACAAACATTACCTAATACTGGCAGCTAAATAAACCATAAAATATATATAAAAAAATACCGTAAAAGTTTGATCAAATTGCAGTGTAAAGAAATATGACTATAATGGCCATTACACACCACACATGACGCTGTCATGTAGAGACAAAAACAAAATAAGGGTCATAATTACAGACTTCCTGTGAACGACGTCGGCTATGCTTGGTTACGTGATGTTCACCCTTGTAATTATGTCCACTATGTTGGTAAAGGTATTTATCGGTACAACGTATTTTATACTTTCATAAAACTCTACAATGATTTAAATTTTTTCATCTATAAATCTGCATTTGTAACCCTTATAACATTAAAAACAGAATCTTTCTAGTACTTAGATGGACATAGTTCAAAACCGGGCCATTGTTTTTTTTTTATCACTTACACTTTGGAGAATTCGGTAATAAATGGCTTCTCCTGTGATTTTATAATAAAGGGGGATAACATTCGAAAATGAAAAAGACTTTATTATACTTTCATACTTTTTATAAGTACTTTCAAACTTAAATATGCAATGAAATCTCACTACCAAATTTATAATATCTTCTTACCTAATGGTATAGTTTCAACCGTTAAAACGAAAATAATAAAAAAACTGATTTTACAAAACTGATTGCTTCCGTATGTTAGTGTTCACACAACTCGAAAAGTAGCCGATTGATAGACTTGAAATTTTTACACAACGTTGCATTTTAATAGAAGAATGTTTTTATGTACTTTTTATTCCAAAGTTCCAAAGGAAACAAGAAAAAAAATATATACAACCAAGTGTAGTCGGGTTCAGCTATTATATAAATAAAAATGTCTATACAACACACTATATAATGCTTTGTAATTGATCATGAATACATTTAAGTAAACTTTTTTTATTACTTATAAAATGTGAAGGATTTCACTCATGAAAAATCCCATAGATTATCATTTTCATAATTTAAATTAGTACAAAATGTATTGCCTTTGTAGTCGATAACGATAACACCAGTCAACTTTAACTAGGTAAAGAAAATACGTGTCACTAAATAATGTAAATATTTAATTACTTTGCCTTTCCCATCAAGTTAGCGTAAGTAATTTAAAAATAAACATAACATACCTTTGATTTTTACCGCGCGACATTTTTCAAATGTATACACAAAAAATACACTCAAAGGAAAAGTGTAGAAAAGTTATAGAACTCCACTGCACACTATTCACAGTAAAAAGTTTCAAATAATTTGGCGGTAATCGGTCACTATAAAGGCATCATTCGTTCGCGGGGTACGTCTAGTCAAGCCACTCTCCGTGATCTCAACTCCGGACGCGACAAGCGCCCTACTTCGAACTAACCAATCGTTTTGTATGAGACAGAAGAACAGTACATTGTCAATCGCTATATTGATAGAAAGAGACAGCATTATCATTATTTTTCAGATTAAATCTTACGCTCGTATAGTTAGTTCTTTTCATTAATCATATGCATTAAATTATTGTATTTGAACGTAAAAGTGATTATTTGACAATGAAAATAAATTGTAATGAGATTTAGTTTACATAAATCCACTTACAGCGCCATCTGTGACGAGACTATTGAACTACTTGAAAATCAGATAATGAAACAAATCACTCTTGTTAGTTCGTCTTATAAGCGTAAGATGTCGATATTGAACTGTCAAGTCAAAAAATAAAAACAATTATTTTATCATAGCCATAATTATTATACTTGTAAAAACAATTAATTCAGGCTAAATGACATTATAGTAATGAGAATAGAGAAAATTAATCTAATAGAATAATAAAATTTATAATTTTAAAGTTCAAGACTATTATCAAATGAAATTCATTAAAAGTGGCGCTGCTTCACACCGTTATTTAAAAACGCCATCCACAACTTTCGGTCTTCGTTTCGGACTGTATATGTATTGAGAAGTTTTTGAATTTCTCTACCATTCACTTTTATTTTAGCCACTTTGTATTCATCATAAGATCGACGAAATATTATTTAGCCCCATTTTAGCCCACATTATTACAATACGTCCCTGCGTATGTGGATAAAATCATATGATACGTTCCGCAGTCTAAGTAGGTAGCTGTGAAGTCGATTACAATGTTACTGACCTTTTTCTTTGCCAAGGTCCTTTGTAGCCCAGCGATTCTAACCAACTTTTGATTTCCATTATTAAGGGGCTTTGAAATGATCCAAATCAATATTTTCAATTTAGAGCTTTGTAATATCCAACGAATTCGAATATACCATATATGCCAAAAAAAATCTTTGATCCTTTAACTATGGAGTGTCGTAATTTTGGATTTTGAATAAATTTTGACTGTAGATAATAACAACATTAAACTGTATCTCCCCAATTATATAAATGACTTTTCTGAATTGCCTCACTATTAAAAGCAAATTTAAAGACATATTCACGTCAAAAGTAGTTATCCCAACCGTATTCCTTAGATAAATTCCTTTACTTTGCCTAGACCTAGATGTCGTGCGTCAAACAATTCAAGAGAATTAGGTCAACCCACTCTTGTATTGAGACTTTTAATTCTCAATAGAAATAACCCAAGTAGTCCATAAAGATACATTTTACAATTAGCGACTGTTGAAACGTATAACCGAAATATGAGCTATAGGTATAATTATTGGACGCCATAGTAGATACGGTGTTCATCCGCATTCGTATACCTTATCTCTTATTTCGCGGAAGAACCTTATCTAGGGGAAGCGCGAATTTTTTAATAAACTCCCATTTTTGGTGTTAAATGAGCAAGATTTCCGCCTAGCTACAACATGAACTTCTTCAAGCGTGTTGTAAACAAATACCCGCAAAGTTGGCAACACATATTCTTCCTTGTAATTTTAGAATTACAATTATAATTTTAGAAGAAGGTCTACCACTGTGTTGACACGGCCTGCTTGCTACCCATTTTACAATAAACTAACCCCCGACTTTCTATTGAGCCCAAACACGCTAGATTTGCTGTAAGTTGCTGAGGAGTTGGATGGCCCGCAGACTACTTGATGGTGCACTGCAGCATCTAATAAAAATGGATACCACTAATACACAGGTGTACATGTCAAACTTATAACACCCCGTTTTTATGTCGGGCGTCGGGGGTTAAAAAAAAAAAAAAAAAAAAAAAAAGCCGTTTAGGCGGAGTAGCCCAAGAGGTTGGATTCCGAATACGAGTATGTCTTTTTCTTGAGTAGGTCAGGATTGGAGAAGGTTAGGCACGTTTCTGTACACTCGTTTAGAAAATTAACTACATGGATATAAGATATAGTAGTGTTGTGAAATATTGTGTTACTTACATTTTAATCTTCTTTCCCTCGGGCTGAGAGATGGTGGCGGGCGGTGGAGGGAGGTCATCCATCGGGACTTCCTCGTTGGGGGGCGAAGGAGGTGACTTGTCGAACTCGGCGATTGGAGCTAGCTCCGGCATCGGCGACACCGAGTTGCTGTCCATCGCAGACAACTTTATCGGAGACACTTTGGCTACTTTAAATACCTTTTTCCAGCCCCCGAGAGACCGGAGGAAAAACCGCGATAACTTTAAACCGCGATATACACTCACACTCAGCAACAGTTCCCGTAATCGGTTACTTCACAGGCAAACGCAAAGTTATGTCGACGCGCAGAAGTTTTCCAATAAGATGTCAAGGAGTTTCGAGATTAACTCCGCACGAAGTTCGTGACCTGTAAGCAATTAATTCATTATTTATTATTTTTGTTTGGAAGCTTGCCGTTACAAATCTTTATCAGTGTCATGGTGGTTTTTTTTTTGTGTTATTTTAATTAGATTCAGCTTTAATTGCATTTGGCACATTTTTCATTGCTTGGAGCGTGATGAAATAGAGGCAAGAGTGTGAGAATAAAATGCACTAGTGTCCTGACAAAAAGTTTTCCGCGAGAAAATTAAATTAATACCTTCAACTGCCTAGTATTTAATAACAAAAATTGCAATCTGTACGTCAGTTATATCGCTTTAAAAACGTTCTATTATGTCGAACATGAAATGAGAGATCGTGGAGAACGATAAATCCGTCTGTAACACCCAAAGCACGGAAGGCCAATGTCCGCCACCCTCCTAACTCCTATTATCATTTACCATTCATTTACCGTCCGTGTGACGTGACGCCACGGAAGGGACTGACAAGTGGACGGGACACCCCACTATTTAAACGTGCTAACGAACATATAAACATAATTTATAAATGGAATGGAACAGACTAAATTTTTTGGGAACTGTGACATAGGAATAAACTTGAAGAAAAGTTAGAATCGATGTTTAGTTTAGTTTTTTTTTTGTATAAATATATGTGTTCAAATTAAACTTAACAATATTTCACTAGGTTAAAAAAAATAAGTAGTATGGGATTGTTTTGAATTTTTGGGACAAATTGGCGTTCGTAGACGCCTGTGTTTTTATGATAGATATCTATTAAATAAAAACGCTGGTGACATCGCAGTAACAACAGTAAACCTTTTCCATAAACATCACCAAGATATAAGGTTTGGGTAGGCATGCGTGGCGTGCATACTTCACCCAATTACAGCAATCGCATGCGATTAGACTCAACCACCGTCTAATCGGATTTGCATTGTGCAATTGTTCTGCAAACATTGTGAACTGGGAGCTGTCAATTTATTAAAGACACGTAGAAATCTAGGCTGGATCAGGCACTTTCGCTTTCCACGTGGGAAACAGAAGAAGAGGCCGACATGTCACGCCATTGTTAAAATAATGCCGACTGTCCATTGTTTTTGTATTTCGAACAAATGTACGTTATGACTGTTACAAAATACCATCGATTGAGATGATATATTCTATGACATATATATTGTTATTATTATATTAATAATGGGTTTGCCCTTCGCCAGCATCTAGCTGTGTAGCAAAGACGAGGATGAAGCGAGCTCACCCGTAATATTCACTCGAAATCGGGTATATTGATATTGATGAAAGAAATTGAAGTGGCATTTGGCCAGTACATCTGTCACAGAGCGGATAACCGATGGGAGTAGACGACTTCTTGAGTAGAGGTCACGAATTGGAAAACGCAGCGTGGGAAGCCCTGCAGCTGTATGGACAGACGACCTGAACTGAAAGGAGTCGAGAGAAGCGGCTGAATGCGAAGTGCAGAGGACCGTGCATGGTGTGGAGCCTTGGGAGTGGCCTACATCCAGCAGTGGAGAGACACTGGCTAATGATGACTATAGGTATATAATCATTTGTGAGTAAAATAAAGAATGTGACTACTGTAAAACAAATAAAATAATTAATACCTACAATTTAGTATGCATTAAAGCAAAGTGCATTAGTTATACAACGAGTAGTAAACCCATTATTTTTGCTGGCGTTTTCTCTTGGGGGGTCAATATGTAATGTGCAACTCTATGGAATTGGAAGGCAAAAATAAATTACCCGACCGCTGCCCATGACCGACACACTAGAATAGATGAATCCTTGTGGGACCGCTAACGGAAATGACATACATTAATCGACCAACTAACTATACAAGAGGAGTTAAAAATAAATTCGTTAAAGAAAATTAAAATAAAAACTTTAAAAAAAATCTTTTTTTTAATATAAATTATTGTTTAGATTTTATATTACGAGTGATTTTTTTTATTAACATTCTATTAAATATATTTAAAATTTACTGTTTGTCTGAAATAGGTAGTAATGAAAAACAATGAAGTTAAAATAAAATAAAATATCTAGTATAAGAATTGAAAATAAATTAAGGTTATTTTTTACATTTGTTTATCAGTTATTATTTATTTATTTTTTAATTATTTATGTAGTTTAGGTTTATTTTACTGGGCAACCAATCTAGCGGCAGGAAATACAGAAGATATAAATAAGTTCTTGAAATAATAATAGGTATAAATAGCATGTGTGGCAGCTATGTTTCGAGAATGTGTAACTGAGGGATGCCATGCCAGAGCTAACCCTTCCTTATCCTTTATCCGATTAAGGATATCAGCGCGTTTAAAGCTACTATGGCTTGCTTTATGACGCCCTATATTTAAAAAAAAAGGTGGACGTTTTTCTATGAAACTATATAAAAATTGTACAAAATGAATGAACATTGTAAAAGGTTATAAAATGTTTTTCAAATTTCATTTCGTTAAAATAAAATCAACAACATTTACGTTACAATAAAAAACATGTACATCGTGTCTTGCAGGTATCCAAGGGTAAGTACTAAACTAAGGCGGAGGTTAGTTTAGTAACCTCCGCTTGATCCTGACTCCAGGCTGATCCACTCAGGCCTAAGAGCCGGCCGACGTACCCGGGCCTATGCCGCGGCACACGTCCCGTGACAACCTCAGGGCATCAGAAGGGGACGTCTGACGCCTTGAATCACCCAACAAGGACGCGTGGCGGCTCACGACATTTCAGTGGGCCACCACATTTAAAGTGAGACGAAGCCATCGCCCTAAGCTGGGATCCGAGGATCCCAGCTTAGGGCGATAGCTGATGGTAGAATCCGGGGGGTTTTAGTGGGTATTTCCGGTGATAAGTCACTTCACCAGGCGAGAGTCCCATACTCCCCCTTAAACGTCATTTCTCCTCCTAAAAAAAGGTACTACACATCAAGCCGTATGCACCCATTAAGGAGTTATGTCGGTTTTATACGGTTTGATAGTAAAAGCGCGAGACAGGATTGAGATGGAAAACTCCAGAGAGATATGAAAGTGTATGTGAATATTTACAATATATATTCAACAAGTGAAAATTGAGTTTAAAAAGAAAGGACAGACGATTCATTTTGCAAAAGCTAACGCTAGGGGCTTTATAAAATGCAAATTCAGTCGAAATCGCAACAGGAGAGGATATGATGTGTACTGCCAACCCGGCTTCATTTTAGCCACAAATTCATTGCATAAACATCACGATTATGTCGTAGTGACTTCGAAACAGAACTTTTATCTTTTTGGCATGCTTTTTCTGTGTAATTTTAATTATTTTAACTTTGGAAATTAAATGGGTCTGGTCTGGATCTGGAAAAAAAATCGCAGGGCACACTGCGTTTCGCAGTCATTTAAGCAATCTATTTGGCAGTAACCACCCCCTTATACCAAAGACTACAGTGAAATAACAGAATAATGTGTGCTGTTGTGTTTCGGTAAGTGAGTAAGGGATGCCAAAATCCATTTCCCTATCCCTTTCCAAACCCTAATCCTCAACCCCTGCACCCTGCTGCAAGTGCGCTGCCTACCATAGGCAGCGCACTTACAGCACCTGTGACGTTGCTTACGTTATAGGCGACGAGGGTAGCCACCTACAATCAGGTGGACCGTTAGTTTGTCTCTAGACCTTCACATAAAAAGTAGCTTTTTTTAAATGCACATAAAACAACGAATATAAAAAAAATGTTTTACCTAGAAAACAAAACATTCATTTTATAAGTGAATCACAATTTCTATCTTGTCTAATACCTGGCATAGAACAGAGTAAGCACCAGAATATATTATTTTGATGGTAGGCACCCTGAAAAGTTACAACCATATCTACACTAACAGTACTATTATTTTCCTTAATTGTGTAACAATTCATCTCTAACTGGCCTCATTATTTCAATCCTTGTTCAAACGGGGAGAAAGTAATCCTACTACACTGAAACTTCGGATATTGCAATCCAGTCGAGTCTGATTTCCTGCGCTGGGGACTCAACGACCTATATTTCTACTGCACGTAAAGAGAACACTGTACTGAAGTAATAGGCCAAACGAATGCATTTTATATATAATTGGCCATATTTTACTTGATGTATGGCCTTAAATTCTGATAAAAACGTTGTAGATTAGAATGAGACACACATCGCCAGGAAAAGAGGTCGAAAGATTTATTCTATGATTTATTTACAGTATGTACAGTAAAAGTGGAATGCTTATCAGTTGTCTCTAGATAATTTTTCAATGATTTACCGAAACTACGGTATCTAAAGACATGTATATGACGCGTTTGTTACATGTGAAAAGTAACTAATGAAAGTGGGGTAGGTGTAGAATCAACAAAATGTGTCTGTGCGGTTACTGAACCATACATATGTAATATTTAATGCTAATGTGATACTATCGGCTGTGTTTACAATTACATCACCAGAGTACCTGTTTAACTTTGTAACGTCAGAGGGGAAATGAGTGGCGTAGCAATGTCAGTCTTGTGAGACTGAAAATGATCAAAGATTTAGGGTTAAAGTGAGGATTCGTCTCGTTAAATGACGTGTGATACTACAGTGGTCTTCTAAAAAGGGTGGTAATTTTCGCCTATCGCTAACAAAGAAAGTAAAACTTCATGCTATCATGACGGCGCTACATCTGTGCAATTATTGGCATGTCGATGACTGCAAATACATAGTACATTTTCGCTTCTCATCTTCAAAATTTGAATTACCAAATTTGAATTAATTTTTATTATTAAAATCAAGTCAAAAAGATTGTTCATTTGTATTGAGTTTTCTAATTTTAAACTATTTGTTTAATTTATAACTACAACAGAATCTTGTCTCATAAGTAAATTTTGTTGTTGACTGTACAATAATAATGCTTAGTGCGCACTAGCGCGACGTGCGGAGTGATGTGCCCTCAAGAAGCGGACGGTAAATGAGGGCAGTACTCTCGACTTAGTGTTCAGAGGGCACTTACCAGAACGAGCTAACAGCGACGATTTATTATTACGAACTGCAATTGTACCGTGCAATTGAAAATTATGAAAACTTATAAATATACTGATCGTTAACAGAATAAAATACTCTTTTTGCTGATTAATTAAACATGTTTTTAATACCATCTAAAGGTGACTGTCCACAGGATGAGGGTTGTAAGTGCGCTGCCGACCTTGATAAGATTAAATATAAGAAATAAGAAAGTCAAAGGAATATAATCCCTTACTTACCCAAAAATATTTCTATTGATTGAATATTTGTAATTCAGTACGTACAGTCGGAGTAAGAAAAGATTCGTCAACTTAAAGTCGACATTTGGTGCACCAAAGCATTATCAGTCATGCCCAAATCAAACGTCTATCAGCTGTCCGCTTATATTGCTTTAATTTCAATAGGCAATAATCTGCAAACAAATATAAAGGAATCTACGACTTGATAAATCATTTGAGAAATTGAAGATGAATTTGAGAATTGGCAAAGGTTTTTTGTACCCCAACTGTACATGTCAAGTATCAAAAAGCAGAGTACTATTATGTGTGTTAATTACAAAATTCATTCATAAAATATTAAAGGCCAATGTCCTATAAATGTCAAGTGGACTTCGATGAACTAGAGAAATAAGTATTACATGTTAGCGGATCAAGGACTCGTATGAAAACTAAATAGTAAAACGTGAAATGCCACGCCATCGGTAGGTATAGTGAACTAGATAGATTACTTTACACCTGTACAATAATGTGAAACGAGGTCTTTGCCAACTTTAATATCAAGTATCGAAATGGTACAAAGGGTGAAGTCTATCACCGGTTTCCACCAAATGAACCATATCGATTATATTTACATTTAATACTGAGTCATATTCACAGCTAATGGTTTTTTTTTTACTTATATTTCTCGTATATTAATTACTCTTGACTTCGAAACGCGGGATCTGTAGGCCACTAAGTGAAATTATAAAAACCACGTCATTGACACAAACGAGGTCTCATAAGTCTTTAGCAATTACAATTTATAAATTTATTTTAGTATATTTTAAGCTACATAATTTAGGGGATTTTTTTTTATTAATGATAGGTTTGCTTTTGGCCAGCATTAAGCAGTACAGCTAAGACGAGGCCTACGATGGAGCGAACTCATCCAGAAGATGCTTATAATATATTAAGCCTGGAAACACATACGTTCGAAAAAGTGTTGAATAAATACAAAGATGCCTAAACCAATGATGTGTTGTCTTATGCTGTTAGTATTTTTTTAATTCGGTTTAGAAATAAAGTATTGTTTACTTATTTATTTTATTTGCTTTGCTTTTTTAAATAGGGGTTTTATAATTATAACATAGGATACCATTATGGCAAAATTTTATTTAAATTGTTTTAAAAGCAAATTGTAGTTTTTGGGTAAAAGGGAATTAGTAGTAAAGGGAAAGGAGTAAAAGGGAATCCTCACAAACATTCGCACCTCGAATTGAAGATATATTTCACATGCAATTTTATGTTGGGTGAACAATGAACAGTTTAACTAGTTATATACATTTGCTTTTTATTTAGTATTGGCTGTATTTTAATTTAATCAGACGTTTATTGTATAAAAATATTTCTTTGTTTTAAATTCAGGAATGCGTAATAAGTGTTTAAAGTAGCTCAATCTATTCCCTCATCCCACTGCTCTTTATCACTAATCCCGGCCCCGGGATAGAGTGTTAAATGATTATATGACTTGTACGTTAGAAAATAAGAACAATTATCCATCAGCAGCTTGGCGAGGAAGAGAGCGATTTGAGATGGCCTCAAATCGCTCTATTGGGGAGGGCTCTACAACACGCCGCGCCGCTTAGATCCGTTCTACCTCGATGTTAAATTCGCAATTTATTTATGGAACCCACAGATGATTAATTTTCAAAGGAATGTCACTATACAATAAAATGAATCATGGCATCTATATGTTATACTTATATTATTTTGTTTCTTCGTAAATTTTATTTATACTACACTTATTAATAGGATTAAATTAGAAAAAAAATCTTTGTGTGGGCACAAGGGAATTTATGCATATTTTATTCATGATATTTGTATATTTTATACAGTTATTTATTTTTTCAACTACCTAATAAATACAATAATAAAAAATATACAATAAAATTTGTATATTTTGTATATATTGTTAATATTTTTGCGGAATAAAGTCTTTCGAATCATATTTTATGTTAGCGCCCCGGTTTCGCACGGAGTTGAAATTTTCAAAAATCCTTTCTTAAAGGATGGTTATGTTATGAATTTAAACTGTCACCGAAAATAATGAGGTGACAGGAAAAAACATGCTGAGTGCCTATCTAGCTAGACATCGAAATCGCTTCGAGTGACAATTGCTTAATGATACAGTTTTAAAAATACGTATATATGTATCCTACATGTCAAATGATTTCAATTACTGTAAAGATAACAATTGTCTATATATTATGGGAGTAAATAAAAAAAAGCAATGCGTTTACAAATATACGTTAGTTGACAATATTTCATCCATTGTCAGAAAAGTTACACCATAATGAAAAGTTAAGTAATTCCCGTCAGCGTGCCATAAAAACGACCACGGAAATGACAATGTCACCGACTCATTAGCGATGGCATGATGACACACAAAGCATAGTGTTGTTTCGGGACAATCTTGTATCATATAAGAAGCGGTAGACATTAAATACTATACGCTATGTAATCTAGTATCATAAAAGAAGCAGTAGACATTAAATACTATACGCTAGACCGGTTAATCCGCCTAATACTTATATTCACCGGTGTGCATTCTTCGGTGTTTGTTACTTTTTAAAACTTTAACTACACAACAGATCACGATGAAATTTTGTCAAACACATTGTCAGAAAAGGACCTTTTTATCTAGAAAAAAGTACTGTACCTGAGCGATCATATAAAAATATAAAATCAACGCCTGGCAAAGATATATTGAATTAAAATTGAATAAATTATTATTGCTCATTTATATTTTGTCAGATGTTATATTTTTTATTTTAATTTTTACGGAAAATGATACAGGGTTCGTTTCATTAAAAAAAAAAAGGATGGATGTGGATGAAGTTGCAAGCAATACTAGGAACGCACAAGTATATAATATATCATTTTGGGATATTATAAAGCATATCAAATTCATTCTTGTGTACTAGTAGTATTAAAATAAGTTATATTATTAGCTATTAATAAAATAATTTTCATATACAACATAATATTATGATGGTGTGTAGTGTAATACACTTTTCCCGGGAAATATAGCCTAAAAATTGTTGGACACATGTCAAAAAGGATGTAGTTGAATATTATATAAATGTAAATAACTTAGAGATACGAAATGTCTGAGATTTACCTACCCTTTTAAATGTTACCCTTGACTGATTGTGAATTCTGAAGCTACATGAAAAGTTAAGTGTTTCTCTTATCAAGTGATACATAAAGGTTGAGGCAAAAGCCCTTGGGAGAGATGAAGATATATATGTCTGTGTGTTTTGTAAGACGATGACTATTTTAGAGTGAGACCAGAGAAGGTACCATTACTGTCTCCTAGGACCACAAGTAACACCATGGCGAATGCAAATACAATCCTGACTGTAAATGTTAAGATAAATGGTTAGTTGAACCAATGTGAGGATGCACCGAAATATAACAGCCCCAGTGGGGTCGCAGTTACGTAACAGAACCCCGCTACTTGGAAAGAAAAGGCTTTTCAACCACTGATATACCGATGTGTGTTGGCACTGATGAAATATGGCACTGAAAAGTGGTCTCTAACTATGGGCCTCGTAAGAAAGCTTAACGAGCTATGGAGAGGGTTATGCTCGGGGTTACACTTTGAGATCTAATCAGAAATGGGGATATCCGTAGATAAACGAAAGATAACTACTTAATCCGGCGGATCACTAGTTGAAGTGACAGTGGGCAGGACACATAGAAGTGGCAGGAGAGCCAACGGCCACTTGAGCCGAAAGGTCTTCAAGTTGAGGCCACGGACCGGTAAGCGCAGTGTGGGACTCCCATCCACCCACACGAGGTGCACAGACGATCTGATAAGGGCCGCGGGTCAGCGGTGGATCCAGGCTGCTTCTGATCAGTCCTATTAGAAAAATAAGGTCTATGTCCAGCAATGGACATCATACGGCTGAGATGATGATGATGATGATGACATCTCATCATCATCTTCATATCTATTTATATTTAATACCGATATTGTTGCGCTTCTATCCCGTAAACACCAGCACTAGTAGATACTTTCATCGTGTCTTGTCACTGTCATATAGTGTCAACGTAGTCAACTTTGATGGGTCGCAAGGGGACTGAAAGTTAAATCGTTACAAGTCATTCCACTAATGAAAGGTTAATTTAATAAACGCAACGGTAAGCCTTAATTAACAAGCATAGTCCGAGTGGGGTATCAAGCCCACATGAAATGTAAACATTATATTAATATTAATGGAATTATAATTCCAAATGCAAATATTACAAATGGAAATGTTACCTTACATGTACCTACACTTAACATATAACTTATAAAATTATAGCATTATGATGGTGTGCAACCAATATAAACAATGAATATATTTGTCTTAGTGATTAAATGGGTATGACTTAATGATTAACGGTACAATAAGGCTTACTAAAATAGGTATAAATCTTTTACATATCTACAAACACGTACCGCTTTTATAATAAGGTCCCAAGTCTTATTAAAACCTGACCATTATACAAATTAACCAATGATTTTATATTTAGAATTTTTTTGTTGTTATATTACTTTAGGTTGGCAGACAGGCTGACAGTCTACTCGATGGTAGGTAGTTACCGTCGCCTAAAGACGCTAGCAACGCCACAGGGGGAGTGCAGGTGCGGGTGCGCTTAATTAATTAGTTAATATTAAAAAAAAATGATAAAAGAGATAGTATTTTATTGACATTGTATTATTTAAAATTGCTATATCTAGAAGACCACAGTTATTTTGTATTGATTTTATAAACATTTACAATTATTAAAAATAAAAGCTAAAGAGATAGGTACTGTCTTCTATAAATATTAAAAAAAAAATTAAGCAAGTACCTTTTCGTGTTATAAAATAAACGTCAGTCAGATCTGAAGGATCCACATAATATCCGGTTTTCGAATCCCCTGGACGGTCCAAATTGGATTTGCGTACCGCGTCTTTTAGGGCGAGAGGAGTGGGGACAGTTAGAGCGGTGGCCGCGGTATATTAATCTAAGCCCCATTCACCAAAGTAACCCTTAAGTCGTAAGCAACAAAACCTAATTCCCGCAAACAATTCGATGCCCTCACAGGATAGGTAATGCTTCTGATGTTTACTTCACTTTGTGCTCTCAATCCAACCTTTGACGTTAATTTTCCGCTAAATTAATTTCACTGAAACCTTTCACAAAAAAGAAAATAAGAGAGTTGTTTTCCGGTAATGTTCGCATGTAAGAATCTGCTTGACTTTATGTGAATGGTACCTTTAATTTTGACATAAATAATATGTTGGAACGAAAGTTTTATTTTTTTATAAGTATACAGTTTATATGAAGTTAACCAAATTTTTAAGTGGTACTCTTTATTACCTCGCTAGTTAAAAAACTAAAGAAAATGATTTAAAAAAACACACACATACAAAAAAACTGTTTGCAGTTCAGAAAAGTTACTTTAAAAATGCAATTGTTTTGTTAGAGATCAAATCGATGCCATTTTCTTACTTACTTTCTTACTTTCTTCTTAAAAGTGTGATTTTTAAGCGTTTGGTTTTTAATTTGAAAAACAAACACTAGAAAGTTGTAAAAAATATACAATTTACATTGGCAAGATAAAAATCATTATTTTGCCACTTATTTTTTAAAGATTATTTCATGTAAATGTTGGCCACGACTACGTCTTAGGTGATCCATACGTGAAGTCCAATTTTGAGTTACTTTTTCAAGAATTTCGGCTGGTATATCACCTATAACACGTGTGATGTTGTTTTCTAGTGTTAGAATCGATGCTGGTTCATATGCATAAACAAGAGATTTTACGGCCAACTAACTGGTCCAAAACGAGAGATTTCTCATTAAATTCGTTGTGCGTCCATCGTTTCATGTGCTGTATGGCAGGTGGCACGGTCTTATTGAAACCACATGTCAACCAGATTTAGCTCGCGTATTTTGGGCAATAAAAAGTTGAAAATCATTTTACGGTAGCGATGACCATTGACAATAACGTTGCGCGCGAAATACATTTTTAACAGAGCACTGATTTTTATAGTAAAATTCAATAGTTTGTAAGAGTTGTTCGTTTGTAAGTCTTTCGATAATGAAATGGCAAAAAAAAACTACATAACTTTACTTTTAACACATGGCACAAATCACGCGTGATCTGTCAAAAACAGTGTGATGAAAAACCAAACAGCAAAAAAAATCACTCTTTAGTAGAAGGATAGTCCTAAACGCCACGCGTGCTTAATAAATTATTGAACAACGCAGAAATGTTCCAAATAGGCGAAATTTAATTTTCAATAAGGCAAATATTATTTGCACAACGTGTACAAATAATTTTGTTTAGTTAAGTTTATGAGTACAAGCTGAGTGATGGGCTTCTGAAATAGAATCGCAATTAGTTACAACCAGGAACATGCGGCCACTGTCCCGGTAGTTTTGTTAGCTAAGTGTGTTTGGGAAGTTGAAACTCACTCTATTTTAGTATTTTCTGTGATACTCAGTTTAACTTCAAACGTACTAATCGCCAAGGATTTAGCTGTTTTCGAGAGGCTAAGATGCAGTTAGTTGGGTTTAGAGAAAGAGTATTGAATTTTGATATCACTAGACTCGGTCTGGTCTTCGCACGGAGTTGAAAATTTCAAAATTTAGTAGTTCCAAAATTTCTAAGTCTAGAAACTTAAATTTGGAACGAACAGCAAATTGTGCTTTGATAGTCCGTCAGGACAAACTTATGACAAACTTACTTATGACAACTTATTTTACTATTGGCAAAAATTTTGTAACACTACGCTGCATTGTTACAATAGTTAAGAGTTAAAATATAATTAACACTTCTTAAATAATATACTAGTTAAATCAAAATTCTTGTTTATCGTCATTTTTCCAGTAAACACATAACATAGGCACTACAGCTGATATCAAATACTAAAGTATGTCTACTAAGTTAAAATTATAAATAATAATAAAAATGTATGTATTTTAATAACAGAGCTTGATTACAGTAGCATCAAATATTAACATAATATATAATATCAAATTGAACATTAATACTACACAAAAAGCGTAGTACAGTGTCCTCTGATCGGGTGTTAACAATAAAAAATGGCCGCTATTAAAATATTCCCGGCTTAACAATCCTGGTGGAAATATTGGTGGTATAATAAATTATTTTCTGAAAGCAATACATTTATCAATTTGTTCGGAATTTATTAGCGTGTATGCAAAATGTATATCATTGTATTTTTTAATTACATTCTGCCAAAAAGCACTCTTAAATAATAATCTTTTAATTTCTTTGTATTTTTAATTAATTCCTCTGAACTCTTGATTAATAATCTTTTAAGGTATATAAAATAGTGCGTATAAAGTTATTAATACTAAATGATGTAGTGACTTGTTACTTTTTCACACAAAAATGGCTTAACGGATTTGGATGAAATTTGGTACACAGATAGTTTATTACCTGGATTAACATATAGGATATTTTATATGTTTATTCTGGAAAAAATTTAAGTTCCCTAGGGATCGTCTAAAAATATTTTAAAAAATTATAATAGTTATTAAATTGCTTTTTCTTTGGACTTAAAATTGGAACAAATTAGCTTTACTACTATCGAAACGTTTAAAGGGTTTGTTATGGTTTTCTCAAAGAGAACAACAAATTCATGTGAAGGAGAACAGCTAACATCAAATAAAAATGGAAATGTAAATATTTAGTTAAGTGGGATAACATCCGTGTGGTCTTTTACGGTCAAGTTAATGTTTGTGTTTTTAAAATAACACGTGCACACAAAAATAAGCTGACCGCACATTATTTTCAATGTTTATGGTATATCCTTTTTTATATTTATAACATTATTACTATAATATTCTATGTACAAATACGTAAAGACAAAACACTTTAGTACTTTTTTGCCATTTGTTTGTGAATCGATCTAATACTATTGATCTACTATTGATGCGCATTTCCTTGAAACGTAAGTATGTTTCACTTCAAATATTAGGAACTGTTGGTACAAAAATTAGAACAATCTTCGAAATATGGTAGCCAATACATAAAAACATAAGGAAAAACACATGCATTATATAATCGCTAAGTTCGTGAATAAAGTACTGGAAATTAAACACAGAAGATGCATTTTAGATCAATACCAACTTTTGAAGTTAGTTCACTGTGCGGCTTCTCTATAGTCTAAATTTTAAATAGGTCTTAATTTAAATAATAATATGTACGTTAAATATTACAAACTACTCCTCTTAACTCGAACGCGTAGTTAATTTAAAGCGCCCTTATTTCGCACAAAGAGCATCAAAAGTGGGGTTCCAAGCGGTAAAAACTCACCATAAAGTCTCTATTTAAGTATGAAGAATAGTACAACGACCTTGTCACAAGGCTCTATTGCTACGAGTACTTAATAGCTACGTATTCGTAGCGCCTCTACACATTGCAAAATTCTTTCAGAAAGAAAAATGAGGCATTTATGGAGAGCACCCTTGATTTCCATTATGGGCCGTTATTTTAGAAAGATTGTTATGTTTTCTTCCGAATTTCTAAAGTACTTGAAATATTTTTCAATAACCATTGGATAATGTTCTGTCTGTCGAGTCCCGAGTTCGATTCCCGGCGAGGCTAACTTTGGAAATGAACTTTTCAGCCATTTAGGCAGCCCGTCTGACGGCAGTAACCACCCCCTTACAAAAGACCACCGTGAAATAACAGCATGGGTGCTTTTGTGTTTCGGTGAGTGAGTAAGGGATTCCAGAGCCCATTGACCTATCCCTTTCTAAAGCCTTATCCTTAATCCTACTGTGGACAGCAGTGCACTAGCAGCACTGTGGCGTTAATTGTGTTATAGGTGACAGTAGTATCACCTACCACCAAGTGGATCGTCAGCCTGTCTGTCGACATTAACTTGTAAAAACGAAAAAAAAAAACATGAAAATGATACCTATTTTAATTTAAACTTCACTAAGGACACATTTCAAACAGTTATAGACATTTGCAACGGTCGACGCAAACAGACGTTAACGTAACAGCAAAGGAATTATTTCAGCGTGAACGAAGTATGGACAGTTGCTTTCAAAAACAGGAAATGCTCGCGAAGCGAGAGGAGAATGAATCGACATTCTTTTTTTGTTTTGCGCTGTAATCTTGTACTGTTTTAGAACGGCTTTACAAGAGAAACGCGAAATATTACTCAAGCTCGCTTTAATTAATCACTTGGTACGATGACAAAGAATTTTTTGACTAAAATATTTTGACTCCTTAAAATAATGAATTTTTTTACGTGTGAATTTTTACGTTCACATTGTAGTGAATAAAGAAATTATCAAATTGTTTTCACATTTTTTTTTAAATAAAAATATTAATGTTATTATTTTTAAGTAACATGTAATAGTAATAAAAAAAATTATATAAATATTCTGCTAGCATTTCTGCCGTTTTTACATGGATGCAAACAGGTGCAAATGAATAAAGGGTAATTTTCATGTAGTAGATACGTACTTTCAATATAGGTTTAAGTTTCAACTATATTAGCTGGCGTAAGCCTTTTTTACCCAAATATTAATATTTTTTTTTTTAGTAATTATAAGTTTCATTGCCATGTATTTACAAATTACAAAATCAGTTTACGGTGGACCTGTAAGAGGGACAGGCCCATCCTGTCCCGCGTCCTATATAACCATTATTATCTTTGATCTACAGTTAAATGTTACATCTGCTTTTAGATTCTAAGTTCAATAACCAGTCTGGTAAACTATCCATACATAGTCCTGATGCTATACATTTCAGATTTAAGTTTATGTACAATGCCTAATTTTAGGTATATTGGTAATAACCAAGAGTTATGGTAATCTTGGTAAATAAATATTTATTTGTAGTGACGAAACATTATTATAAAATAAAATTATAAATAAAAGCCTATATCCTTTCCAAATCCCTATCCCTCATACTGCAATGGTCGGCAGCACCTACCATCAAAAGGAACGTCTGCCTGTCTGTTGAGTTTCATATTAAAAAAAATGGTATTTGAGAAAAGAAATTTTACTTAAGTAACTTGCGAAAAAACTACTTTTAATTAGTGTTGTAATGAATATAAAATACAATTTCTTTAGAATTTTAACTTTGATGTCAATAATTATATAGCAAGACCACGATAACGTACAGACAAGGTTTTACTTTTTAAAAACCATTTTAAACTTATAGAAGTAGAAAGACATTGGACTCTTTCCAAGTACTTGATACCTTTAAATTACAATTTCGACACAAAACTCGAATCTCTGATCTCACTGTAATACGCTGCCTGGAATACAAAATTAGTCGCAATTGACAAATAAATATATCAATAAACATTTACCTACTTACGATTGCAAAAGTGCATCGCTACTGTGTGCGCGTGCGCTGTGAAAGTAATACGCGACATGCATTGTTTTATTTCGATTGTAATCTTTGAACAGATTTTTTTATTTCGCGGTATACATGAAAAACTTATGGTCCATAACTATTTTAGTAAGTAACAGAAAGTATTTTTTATGGAACAACTATTAAATTGCTTCACTGAATATTAGCGTCTCGCTCAGATCTTTTGACTGAAGAGCAATAAAGTAAGTACTCATGGTAATTGTCTCTGTTAGCCAGGTTGAGAAAGTTTGTGAATATATCTGGATGTTTGTTACTCAATCACTCGTAAACCGCTTAATGGATTTGGGTAAAACTTGGCGCAGGGATGGAATATGATTTGTATTTAAAACAAATTATGCTTGTTATTCCGGTAATTAGTTTATATTGAATTATATTTCACACTATATTGTATAGGGCTTATATATTTAAAACACTAATATATTATTAATATATTTAATGTATTTAAATGGTACTTAGGACAATAATTTTTCTATATTTTTTCTTATTTCCTAATAATTAATATTATGTCCTATACTATACTTTCCTTTTGATGATTCAATTATAATCCCAATATTTAAATGCAAAAGTGTGTTTGTCTGTTTATTACGTCTGAGTTACTCAAAGGATCATCATGAAATTTGGATACATGTTGTCGAGAGTATACAGAAAAGGACATATATATAGTTATCTTACATTTAGAAAAAATACTGTTCCAGAGCGACGCGGGCAAAATCTAGTTAGATAATAATCCCAACTAGTTGTTTCACAAATTATGTTTGTGTAACTGTCATATTTTCTCATTATGCACTTGTGAACAAATGCGACAGTGTGAAGATAGGGATTTATCTATCTTTAACTGTCGCTTTTTCTTTAAAGACGGTGTTGTTTTTATCTATTTTTTAAGCAATTAAAAAAGTTGAGGATAATATTTTAATGCCAGATTGGAAAGTTGCTTGTTATTTCATCTTCGCTTTAATAGTTAAACAGTTTAACTACTGTGATGTTATGCGGTCTGGTAGATATATATTTTCTCTTGCATTGCAGGGCAAACTAGTTAGGCGTCTGAAGTACGCTGTTATGTAAAATAAGTATTACGTGGTGTAACAAAACAGTGTGCCAGAATGTGCAATTGTTTTATTCGAGTTTTCTTTAATAATTGGATCAAATTTTCAAATTGATCATCAATCAATTTGATAAATTAACCAAAAAATCATCAAAAACAAACGTTTTGATTTCGTTTTTAAAACAAATTTAAACGTACCTAATGAATTTTAATTTAATTTTTTTTTAAATTTGAACGTAATGTAATAGAAGATATTTTTTATGAGTTTTGTAAGTCCAGTACACAATTGGATGACTTTCACGCGAAAAAAATGCAAAGTTAAGCCTTTAATATTCTATACACGTTTTTTGGCTGAGACAGGAAATTTTGTGACCTTGACATTGATCAATTGTTTTTAGAAAATGTTGGACGTATAATTTTTACACAATTTGAAAAAATTGCCAAATCAGCAATTCCCATGCAAAGAGCGTACATACGCTCTTATTGGTTATTGGTGACCAACTGATAATAGGTAGGTAATGAATGTTTTTCAATGCCATAATAATTGTCATAGACAGCTTAAAAATTCTATCGTCTATTTTAAAATATGCTTTTCATTCCTTCATATAAATAAATATATTTTTTTATGAAAACGTGTTGGCGTTTCATTTTAATGCAATACCAAGAATTCCACATAGTTATTTAAATCTGTATAGTCTAAATAAATAATTGAATTTTGGTTCTACTAACCAAGGGGATTTTATATTTGGTACCTAACTAATATGGGATTTGAATCCAATATGAAAGCGTTCTTCGTGGGATTTCGATATTTTGGCAAAATGATCTTAGGTACCTATATCAAAACCGTCTCTATAACTATTAGAAATATTAGAAGTGGGTACCGTTTAAAGTAATTGTGTGGAAATGGTCATTTATATACACTTTTATTTATATAAAATCTATAATCGCTTCAAGTAATTAGGTATGTATAATATATTTGCTTACTTAACTATATTATCACTTCCTATAAGTATTGCATAGAATACTTCCTCATTATATCTATAAAAAATATAGATAATTACTTACAAAACAACATTCTTAAATTAATTGTAAACTAGATACCTACGTCTCAAATAGTACTAGTAAATCTTAATTATAAGATAAGACGTACGTAATATAAGATAAATTAGTAAAAGACGATAAAATATATTGTTATTTTAGTTTTTAACATAACTTTCAGGAGTTATATTTTTATTATTGATTTGTAAACTTTTAATAAATGCGTTAAGCTATTTTTAAAAAACAAACCGGAAATAATTAAATTTAAAATACGTACTTAAAATAAATTTGCAATTAAATAATGCTGGTAAATACGTTTACTAAGTAAATAACGATATAAATCCAAGAAAGCGGTTCGTAGAGTTGGTTAGATATATTATAAGTATCATGGCGAGCGGATGCTGCGCGCTACAGCCTCCGTAACGGGCGTAGTACATCTGGAACAAAGCCGCGTCCCGCCCTACCCTTCCTGCCTCCATCTCACCAGCGCTTCCGGCCTATCTCATACAACACTACATCCGTGTATGGAACTAGCACTTGAAACTTAAATTGTGTGGTAAACCTTCACTTTTATGTGTGTATAATTGATGTGTTTGGACGTACAGTGGTAGTAAGTTGTCGATGCGTACGGCGACAGCACGTGTGGTGTCTACGGCGCGATCCGCGGGATACTGGCTTCAGCCTCCGTGTGGAGCCGAGAGGGGGAAGTGTGGGGGGCTGCGCGCTCCGCGCTTTTCATTAAGGACGCCAGCCACCAGCTACGCCGTAGCTACGGTCGCCGCCCCGGCCACGGGAAAGCTTACACAGCCTCCGAAAAAACGTACAAATCAACGCTACGCTCTAATGCCGGCGGAAAATCGTGTATACAATAAATAATATATGCATTACAATAGGGAGTCTAACCAACACATTGTCATCTAACGTATAATTTTGAAGATAAAGTTCAATATTAAGATTGTTTTAATCTGTTTATTGTATCGACAGATCAAAAATGTCATTATTAATGTAATATATTTAATATAATAGCCTACAAAGAGAGAAACCTATGTCATAAAAAATCCACTTCTAAGTTAGCAGGAGGACAGTTGTCCTCATTTTAAATGAGAAGTCGGTAACCTACTTTAATAAATCTGATGAAAGACGATCGGAAAATTCTTTTCGAACTTGGTAAAGAAATAATGACAGTATACTTAGTATAAAAATATCATAGTCTAAAACCATAAAGGTATAAAAGTATAATTCCCTTTATGTATAAAATATAGAAATTTGATGTCATAGTCGGCACTTAAAAATCACGAATTTCTAAATTTGTTAATCATTTCGTAACAATTCAAGGAATCTTACGAATTTTTGGGTCTACATCAAAATCACTGTCCACTAAACATTTTCATTGACATTCATAGTTTTAGTTATTGCGACACGTCATTTGGCAGTCGCCATTTATTTTATGTGGAATATTTTGCGATTACATTTTATTTGTTAATTATTTTAATTGTTTATTTATTATTTTATTTTGATATGGATCCGAAAGATGGAGTTTCTTTTATGCTCATTTTAGCAGAGGAGATCAAAAGATCTTATGAATACCCTGTAATTCTGTTAAACTTCAAAGATTACACAGAGATTGTATTGAATTCGTTAAACGACTTGCGAGTCGCCCTCCTCCGGCAAGCGGGTTCGTCAAAACTTATAAATATCGTACATAATTTCCACTTGGTCTGGCTTCAAGTCGTACAAGAATTAGAATGTTTGAAAGGAAAAAACCTTGCAGAAGGTATTTCTCGTGAAATTTACACCAAAGCTATCAGTTTCACAATAGAGTGTATACATAAAAGATATAACTACTTTAAGCAGTACGTGGAACAAGTTAAGCTGGAAGAAATCTCATTGAACAAAGATAGATATAAATATCGAATCGAACTCAAACTCATTAAAACTATGCTAGAAAGCGTGGAAAGCTATCTACTCGATAGACAAAATTCTTTTCAACTCCTGGTTAATACTGAATATATTGATAATATATCGAATGAAATAGATATGCACTTGCAATGGGTGGATTGGTTAAATGACAATTTAGCCATTAAATTCAGTAAAGTAATCGAATTACAGATTTCTGACATTAAAAATGAAATTGTGAATACAGTTAAAATATTTATAAGCAATAGTACAATAGGTGTTACCGAAACTACTGCACAAAACAAAGACAAACGCCCAAACAAATTTCGTCACCTAATACATTTGGATGCTACTCATGACTTAGAAATAAATAAAATAAAAGAAAAACTTAATACTATCGACAAAATAGAAATGGCCAACAACACGAATGCTGCCGAAATCTTAGCTTTGCAATGCAAAAAAACTTATTTAAATGAAAGGTTACAGTTATTAGAAGAAACGAAAATGTCTCTAAATAAACTCGGAGAACTGCAGCCAGACAAAATATATTTTTCCGAGGATATTATCAATTACAAAGATATTCGCATATTTAACCACACACTTTCATCTTTAGAACGTTGCCGCCTTGTCGAATTGTTGATGAAGTTATGGGAAAAGGCCATGTACAGTGAAACGCAACGCCAGAAATCCATTATATCAATTTTAAGTGTCGCTGATATGAAAGAAGTGTTCGAGGATGAGTTGGGTCAGTTTATAGTGGATGCATTTGAGAGAAAAGTTTACAGTAAAGATGATGATGACACGCAGTACCAAGTTAATGAAGCAAATGTACTTGTGCCTATATGTGACGACGAAAAGCATGTATATTTTTATGACGAATGCGGTCGCTATTATTTCGGCGATGACAATGAACGTATTTATCAAGCTCAAGGTCGTCAGAGTGAATATGCAATAGACACGAACGGATTACTACAAAAACGCAAAGAGGTAATAGATGGAACTGTATATCAGTTTGACAATCTGGGCAAGTATTATGTAAACATTAATGGAAAACGTATATATGTCGCCGATGAAGATGAATATGAACAAGATGGACTCGGCAATCTCGTTCGTATAAAGGAAGAGCTTGATTACATAACTTGCCCACCTAAACCACTCGTTCAAGATGAATGTCTATATTTGAAGGAAGTTGTGGGCGTGGCTCTTAAAGAAAGTTTAGCGAAAGTAATAGTTAAGCAGCCATCTGACCCTATTAAATACTTAGCAGAATGCTTGGAACATTATAAAAAGATGCAAGAAAAGAGACCGAAACGTGAAGACGAGAAAAAGGTTATGATGAAACTTCGTGAAGAGCGTTTAGCCGCTGAACAAGAGTCGTTAGTATGTGCTGTGAGCATTGGAGGAGAATCGGATTCTACTTTAATAGACTATACCATGAAGAATTACAAAACAATCGCACCCGAAAGTTATTTTTGAACCATTTTTCTATTTCTATAATTGTTTAGATATATTGTACAATAATAAAGCTATTTTATTAGCCATTTTATGCGATAATTGGTAACCTTTGAGTTGACTTCATAACAAGTTTACCGTAACAGACAGAGATATTCCAAAAGTGATAATAATGTAAGGTGATAATTATTAAAAGATCAACCATTTTGACGAGCGTTAGGTCCACTGTATCAAAATGACTTACCAGGCACAGAACTACAGAACATCATGGTGAAATAACACAACATATCCTGCCGTTGTGTTTCGCCAAAGTCCAATCACCTAACCTTGTCCCTTATCCTTTATCTTATCCTGGCTGGTCAGTAACAGACTTTTATCCCCCGGATGTTAATTTTTCACCAATGATAGCCACTAACGATCAAGTGAACCTTTAGCCTTTTTTATAAAAAATAAATGCATTTAAAATATCAGTATAATTTAAAAAATATACTTTATTTCCTTAAAATTAAGGAACATAAATTCATTTAAAACATGATTTTATCATTCACTTTTCGCCTGTTTCTTTCCCTTCTTCTTTTTGTTTTTCTTCTTTTTATTATTCACAGGTTGAGGTGTCGACTTAGTCTGTGCTTTGTTGACTACCACACTGTAAAAGACAAAAAATCATTACATTTTAAAAAATCCTATAATTAACACTATTATTTTTCTTTAAACCTAACTACAACTAGTATTTATTTGGTAAAGCTACCTGGTAGGGTTGTTCGGCTTATTCTTTTTCTTTTGTGGCTCAGATGAAGTAGATTCTGCAGGTCTTTTAAAGGGTTTCCCTTTTTTCATGTGCTGTTTTCTCGTGTTATTCTCAGAGTTCTTCTCATGTTCCACTTTCTTATCTTCACCTTTGCCCTGCTGTTTAAATGACTTGTTTTTAATTTCTGGTGATTTGTTCTGAATCTTTTCTGAACTACTTGGTGTGATTTTCTCATTTGACTTTTTCTTATCTTCTGTCTTGTCATCTGAATGAGCCTCTAAATCCTGTTTTACATTAGTTTCATTTGTCTCCTCTGTTTCGTCATCTTCGTCTTTCACAGGTTCCGGCTGAAATATTAAACTTATAATGAATTTTTTATACAAACATGTAACGGACGGTCAGATGACTGATTAACTTTGATGTCAACTATAAATGAGCTATGGCATCTCTTACACTTGTATTGAAACACAATGATACACATCCTACAACTTATATATACAGTGGTCTTCTGTAAGAGCGTAGTTACTGCCACCAGGTTGCAGAGTTTATGACAAAAGAATGTCAGGTACTTTGTTAATGTACCTACTTGAAAATATCTTCAACTTTAAACATTAATTGTTATTTAAATAATCAAGCAAAATAATACTATGTTTACTAGTTTCTGTAGCAAAAGCCAAGTGACTTGAAAGCTTACAAAAATAGTTTTCGTAAAAAAATTTACGTTATGCTAAAAAATTAAAAATTATGATAATAATTATGATTGAAGCGTTTTAGCATATCATGTTGATAAAATTTAATAAACTCATTAACAAAATTCAATTTAATATATTCGCCTATTATAGAAGAATAATAATTAATATATTTAATTATTAAAATAATATCAAGCAGAAAAGGTATTTTGACGAACAAGTGACTTATAAATGAAAAAAATACTTACAATGACATTGGAAAACTTCTTTAACTTTGCCACAAAGAAGCCATCCATGTTGTGAGTATGCGGATAAAATCGCCTCGACAACTTCAAAGATGGGTGGAACCTATGATGTCTGTACTTGACAAAGCCTTCAGTTCCAAAATCTAGACCAGTTGGAACCAATTTTACGTTTCTACGTTTTAAAGCATAATTGACTACCCATTCATTCTCTTCTGGAAGTATTGAACAGGTTGAATAGACAATGTACCCTCCGGTACTCGATTTAGCATTGCAACAATCAATAGCCGCTAAAAGAAGCTGTCTTTGCAAATTGAAACACTTTTGTATATCCTTCTGATCTTTAGATGTCTTTACACTAGGGTCTTTTGCAATAACACCTGTCCCCGTGCATGGTGCATCTAGAAGTACTCTATCAAACCCTTTAATAACCTCCGGGAATTGTCGGCCGTCATAATTACAAACAACAGCATTGACAACACCTAATCTGTGGAAATTACCAACTATGGCCTTAGTTCGTTCTTTATTTGCGTCATTTGCAAATAAGGATCCAGTATTCTTCATTATAGCAGATATATGTGAAGCTTTACCACCGGGAGCAGCACACATATCCAGTATCCTTTCATTTTCTTGGGGCGCTAAAGCCATGACCGGCAAGAAACTTGATGCACCTTGTAATATGTAATGACCAGCTAAATATTCAGGAGTAGCACCGACAGGTACAGTGGAACTGTATACAACCAGACCAACTTTACTCCATTTACCAACAGGGTCCAGGTTAACACCCCTGTTTATAAGCGCTTGAGCTAAATCTCGTCTTCTTGTTTTTAAACTGTTTGTCCTAATAGTGACTGGACGTGCCACTTCACTCGCTTCCAAAAATTCTACTAATTCTTCAACTGGAAATATTTGCATTAAGACCTGCATTAAAAACTCATTGTAACTGTAATACACACATAGATCTTTAAGAAGTAATTGAGTGTATTCACATCTTGAGCGGCCTTCTTCCTTTAATTTCTTGAAATCTGTTAAGACATTAACAACATCTTTAATCCTCTGCAGCACTTCCTGAAGGCTAGTAGGATTGTCTAATTCATCCTGTGTGGGGAAAGCGAAAACATCTTGCTTAGCAATGTTGAGTTGCATTTCCTCATCTGCTAACTTTTTATCAAGCTTTTGCTTCTTCTTTAATTTCAAATTGGCTTTTTCAATGGGTAACATATCATCGTCATCATCATCATCATCATTTTCATTTTCATCTTTACTTGAATCTGAATCATACTCCATTTTACCATTAGCTGTACCATCTTCTTCGGATGTACCTTCATCACCATCATCTTGATCCGAATCTTCAAAAAGGTCATCAAGAGTGCCCACCTGAAAGAGATAATTACAAAATTACCATTTTTATATATTATACAAATGGTATGGTAGTCCACCAGGCAAGAAAATATAGAAAATGTATTGTCAAATATTAAACATTACAGAATAACCAAAACAGGAATATAGAAAATAATTTTAAAGTTAAAGAATATGTACAAATAGCCTAAACTTAATTGTGTAATTTCATTTCTGAGCACATAAAACTTTTTTAACGTTATGGTTGGCAGTCAGGCTGACGGTCCACTTGATGGTAGGTGGCTGCCGACTACAGTAGCATTAAGGATAAGGGATTGGGAAGTGATAAGTAAAAGACTTATGATAAGTGAGAGTGATTACACTTCAATACTATTGAAGGCTTCCCGAAGGGAATATAATTATGCAAGTATGTCTATTTATTTAGTAAATATGCAATTAGAAAAAATCATAAATCATTGAAGTAGATATGGAATGAAATCAAATTATATTTACTCAGGAGATTTTTGTACAGATACATTCTAACCTTATATTGTTCCTTAGACTTCACTTTTTCATCTTTATCTTCAGCTTCAGAATCATCCTCTTCTGCTTCAGATTCATCATCTTGTTCACTATCAGTTCCGTCATCAGAATTATATTCATTTTGGATATTTTGGCCCTTCTTCTTAGGTTTCAACCAGTCTTTATTATCATCAGTGAATTCTGAAATAATTGTAATTGTCAATGAAGATTTATTGTATAAACTACATGAGTTCATTATTAATTAAAAAGATAGCCAAATTGTTCCAGCTTTTCTCCAGTTAGCCATAATGTGTGATTCATTTTAATTTATATAGATAGATTAGGTATTGCACGCGACTTTGTCCGTGTATAAAAAATACAAAATATGAATATATAATTTTATTAAAAAATACTAATATAAACTAAACGAAAAATAAAATGTAAATGTAAAATAGGCTTAAGTGTAGGGCTGTTCACTCACTGCATTTTTAAAAATATTTTTATACCTGTCATAACCCCTAAAAGGTCCGATTGCAATAATTTAAAGAGGAATTTACATGTACATAACCAGCCGTTATTATGAAACTATTTATTTAAAAGGATTAATATCATGATATAAATATCATCTTTCAAATATGTTTTGATTATTATTGTAGGAGGTAATATCAGTATCTTAATCAATTTTAAAAACCCTAACTAATTGACAACTATAATGATACCTGAGTAAATGATAAACTTAGATGAAAGTAAGTTTTCAGATTAATATATTAGTATTTGCTAACAAAACATTTCCAAATCCGCCGGCTTATGTCGGTTAATTTCGTAGTTTCTGATTTCTGATCCAATATTGCAGTGCAACCCCGAGCATAGCCCTCTCCATAGTTCGTTAATCTATTTATTATTATTTAGTTGTCTAATTTAGTAATTTTTATTTTTATTATCTAGGTAGTTGTTTGTGTATTCGTGTGAGGATAATTTTATATTGAAAATATGGTAATTGCTTTAGTATTCATAACACCCAAACCTTGAGTTACTCCTTCCTCAGAATTATGTTCTTCAGAAATTTCATTAGACTCAACTTTTTTCTGCTTATTCTTTTTAGCCTCTTTAAGAGTTTTTCTTTTCTCCACTAATTCTGCCTTCTTTTTTGCTCGCCTAGCAGCTCTTTGCTTTTGTCTGTGTGTCAACTTTTTTGTAACGGTCTCATCTTCCACTAAAAAAACATTTACCACATATTAAGTTAATATTGGTACAAAATAATCAGTATCTGCATCAAATATGTAATATATAAACAAAATTTTTCGAAATACACGTGCTGTGTTACTTACACAATTCCTTCCTGAAGACGGGATCTGGTTGTTTCCTCGCTTTTCTGCCAGGGCCCTTTTTTACTTTTTTACCTTCATCAAATTTCGCCTTTCGTCCCATTTTTTAACTCGTTATAACTTAAATTTATTTAATTACATTACCACATATCACGAAAAGTATACGAACACCGCATGCACACGTGTTTTTCTGTCTTATGTGGTCTTATGTCAGTCATTGTCGCTGTCGATCAGTCCGTCTACTTTTATTTCTCTTATTTATGACATTGACAACAATTACGACTAATAGTCTATGTTAGTCAATGAAAGTCTATGAGACCAGAGAATAAAGTAACTGTCACATTTAAAAAAACTTTAATGTTGCCTGTTGCCTTATATCAGTGGTCAGTACCACGAATAGAGCTCGTTCCATGAATAGAGATTCATGGAAACGAGCTTATAGGGAGAAGAAACGTTTGACAGTGATTGGTGGAGATAACCGACGATGTGAGTGTACACAGTACATGTACCTAGGTTGCTACTTAGGTTTTGAGATGTGGCAAAACTGATGTGAATATGTCAAATCTGACATTGTCATCGTAAAGTTTGACATTTTTAATGGTAAATGTACAATGGTAACGTGTTGTCATACAAGTGCTATTTGTGTTGTTATAGATACTTGAAACATTCACCTTGGTCAAAAAATGGAATTAAATCGCAAATATTTTCGTGCGATGATTTTCTATGACTTTCGACGTAGATTAAACCAACGGCAGTGTGCCGATCAACTAGCTTCGACTTTTTTTGATGAAGCACCATCTCGGGCCACCGTCTTTCGCTAGTTTTCCGAATTCAATCGTGGTCGCACTTCGCTTTAGTATGAATTTCGTGAAGGTCGTCCAAAATCGGCTGTTGTGCCAGAAAACATGGATGCTGTGCGTGAACTGATATTGCATGATCGTCATGTGACATACTGTCAGATTAAGGCATACTTGAGCTTTAGTTCCACTCCCATATATTCAATACTGCATGAACATTTGGCTGTCAAAAAGTTTTGTTCGCTTTGGATACTGCATAATTTGACAATCGCTCAAAAAAAAAGGCTCGTGTCGATTGATGCAAGGAAATTTGGAAAAAATTCAATCGCGGTGCTTCAAAAAACATCTATAAGATGGTAAAAGGCGACGAATGCATATGAACCCGAAACTAAACAACAATCGACTGTATGGGTCTTTCAATACGAGCTCAAGACAAGAAGAAAAGTTGTTCGCGCACGAAGCACTTCGAAGCAAATGGTCGCCTATTTTTTCGGAATAACTAGACATGTCGCCAGCGTTCTATTAGAGCAATGTAGAACGGTCAATTCTGAATGGTACACCAGTATTTGTTTGCCAGAAGTGTTCGGAAAAATCAGGGAAATCAAACGCAGAAGACGAATCATTCTCCACCACGACAATGCTAGCTCTCACACATCAACTCAAACAGAAACGTTTTTGAGTAGTCAAAACATCAAATTGATGGGTTATCCGCCGTACAGTCCTTATTTGGCACCTAATGATTTCTTTTTATTCAAAAATAAATTGCGAGGTCAACGTTTATCGACGCCTGAAGAAGCGTTTCATGCGTTCAAATCACATATTTTGGAGGTACTTCAATGCATAACTAATTTAAACTGAACACGTATCAGTTATTATTTTTAAAATACTTAAATGAAAGTTTATTTTCATATCTTAATTCGACATTTCATTTTTACTCTATTTTTGTGTTCTGTGGTTTGATTCTCAAAATTGTTTCATTTTCTAGTTACCAGGCCATAAAATTTCAAATAAAAAATTGTCAGGTTAACATTTGTTTTGATTTGACACATATATTGACATTTGACAATATTGACATGCCAATTTGGTATTACATGGTATTACCAAATACCAATACCAACCAGCCAATTTTGATTTGATTATCTTGTCTTGAGCAGATTTCATTTATCGAGTAATTATTTATTTAAAGTACTAAATTGCTAAATAAAATTTGTACTGTACTGAATGTTGATACAAATACACAGGGATGGAGATGTTAAGTGTATTGTTGTAACAAACTTCAACGTTTTCCCAGTGCGAATGATGATTGTTAGCTTATGATATAGTTTCAATATGGTTTTAGTTAAAAACTGTTCTCTTGGCGGCAGAATTATCTTTTTAAAACCTGGATTTATAGGGTAAGGTTCATAAATTTTCAGATTGATTTAATTGAAGAAAATAAATGTTCATAATAATATGGTTTTTAATATTTCTTCCTGTGTTAGTTTTCAGGGTCACCTTATAAATAGACAAATAGATGCCAATAGATTTCGATGTCATTGTCATGGTTTAGATCAATGGCGCAATTTTTTCAGTTTCCCTAAACCAAGTAGAAGAAGAGAATATTGCGGGAGGCAGTTGGTTGGGTATTTCTTTTTTGTATTTTCTGCTCATAAATAATATTTGCATACATAATTGAAATGTTAATGTGTGAACCTATAAGGAGTTCAGTGATTTGGAAGTTAATAACTTTTACATAATCAATTAGAAATGTATGCTGAAGAAACAATTCAGGAGAGTTGATTATAATATTTTTTTTTATATCTGATATAGGCTGTCATGTTAGCCCACAGAGGATAAACTTTCCTTAGAGGATTGCATGTCTTCTTAGACATGTACATTTATGATCTGATCTCACGTTCAATTGACATGGTATCCTCTGCCTATTGTATGAGGAGACTATATTCCAATAATGGCTTACTGAAAACCCTTGGAGGCAACAGGTAGCCCCAGAGGTATTAGGTAGGAATAGTACTACAAACTGAGTCCCAACCATTCCTAATTGAGACAATTGAGGGAAATTTTAGTAAATTTAGGTAATTTTTTTAAAATGAGAATCTCACATAACTTGGTTGGTATAGGGTTTTCCTTGTGATGATTTCCCTGACTATTAATCCTTTAGCCGCCAGAGCCGGATTTATCTGACAATTATTTTCGTGTCCATTTTGCCAGAACCATATATATACGACAAATTCTTCTACTTGTATAATATTTATTTTTAAATAATTGAATTGCTTTCTCTTAAAAAAAATTACAAGTCAAGCAACAACTACAAAACCAAGCGGTTAAAGGGTGAAGACAAGTGATCATTATTTTTAAATCCACACTTGAAATTGAAAAACACTAGAGGTGCAGGTCTGACTGTTATTAAAACTGTGTCTGACATTTTTAGCTTATATCACTGCTCATTTACATTTGTTCTTGTATAGTCATTGTAACATGCAATAATTATTTGGTTATGCTTATTTGTGTGTAATCTATGGTTATCTCTTTTCTACAGGTATACTATGAATCAAATGTATGAAGTAGTGTCTGATGTAGAAAACTATAACAAATTTGTGCCTTGGTGCAAACAATCTTTGGTGTTGAAGAGGACTCCTGGATACCTCAAAGCTGATTTAATTGTTGGTTTTCCACCGATAAATGAGAGCTACACATCTAATGTCACATTAGTTAAACCACATCTAGTAAAAGCTGAATGTGTAGATGGTAAAATATTTGATTATATGTTAACTCTATGGAGGTTCAGTCCCGGTTTAAAGAAAGAACAACAGTCTTGTGTTGTTGATTTTCAAATAACTTTTCAGTTCCGTTCCACTTTGCATTCACAGTTGTCAAACCTCTTTTTTGATCAAGTAGTGAGGCAAATGGAAGGTGCTTTTATAAGAGAAGTTGGAAGAAGACATGGGAAAGCTACCATGCCACCAAGAAATTTATTAACTGCAGACCAAACAGTAAAAAGTTGACAAGTTTATTAAATAAAATTGTTGCGTTTTACCACTTATAAAGACTCACTGTACAAACATTAGTTTTCTAACTACAGAAACATTATTATGTTTGATGTTTTATAAGCAAATGAAACTATTTTACTTAAAAATTGCAAAATAATTAGAACATTGTTTAATACATGTGTTTTATGTATGAATCAATACAGTAAAAAAATTAAATAAATTTTCTCATTTTTTCACTGGTTACAAGTACTTTACAGTGCTCCAAAGTTATTTATTGTAGACTATTCAATTGTTATTTTATGTTAACAATTTTGTTGATAGGCAAGGAAAGTCTTTGAGATTAAAATGTTGTTCATTGTAATTATTAGTAAATAATTTATTTATATTTCAGTTAGTAAAAAATGTATTTGAAAATCACAATAGCACTCTTTATTTACATTTGTCCACACTGCGATATTGTGACAGGTATTTTTGGTTTGTTGTTGGGGCCCGTGGGAACATTTTCTATTTTCCTCATCACTAATAATCCATCAATAACTCTACCAAATACTACATGCTTATTGTCTAAAAAGTTGCATTTTGCACAGGTAATAAAAAATTGACATCCATTAGTGTCTTTGCCACTGTTAGCCATTGATAAAAGACCAGGGGAGTCATGTTTAATAGTGAAGTTTTCATCAGCAAATGTACTCCCACCATATATACTCATAACACCTGTGCCATCACCCTGTAAATAATAATATTTAAATTACCATCAAGACATTAGTATAACCACTGAGTTAAATATTTAAACAAGTTCAGGTTCTGCAATTATTAATTGAAATATTGAAAATTACTTAAAAAAACAAATATTTTGTAATATCATTACATTTTGTACCAAATATTACAAGAAAGTAGGTTCTTTGTCATTTTCTAATACTAATTAAAATACTTTTCTAATTAATTCAGAAATATCTATAATTTTCTAAACATTATAATTCAATTCAATTCTTACATTAACGAAATCTCCTCCCTGAATCATGAAATCTTTAATAACTCTGTGGAATGTAGCTCCCTTGTACCCTAAAGGAACTCCGTCTCTTCTATATTCACCAGTACAAAATTCCCTAAAGTTCTCACTGGTTTTTGGTACTACATCAGCAAATAATTCAAATATCATACGCCCAATTTCCTGAAACAAAGTATTTGATTACAACCACATGTACATGTATCGAACCATTTATAAATCAGTAAAAATGGTAAAAAGTAATATAACAACCGTGAAATATAATACGCAAATGTAACAGGTTGTGTAGGATTAAGTTACTCGGTTTTTGTATAGTGTGAAAAGCTTACTGTCGTTCCCACGGTTATATCAAAAAATACAACAGGGTTATTTGGATTCCGTAACTGTGATTGTATTTGATTCCAAGTAGGCATCGTGTTGACTATACAAAATTGTTAACAAAACTAAGTATATTAACACCCGGTACTTTTTATATTATATACAAATATAGCTTTAACTATTTTAAATTTGAATGTGAAAAATAATCAGTCGGTCTTTTTAAAAAATTAGGCATTCGATTCGGTTTGCATTTGTAAGCAACTTTCAGGCAGTAGACCTGTCACCTGTCAGTGTAAGTATATAATGTTCTGTGCAAGGCATTTTTTGTAGTTTTGTCTTCTGTATGTTTTACAGTCTCGCTAGCGAGTCGCGATCATTATTTATAAACTTTATAGAATTGAATTGATGGTAATCATAATTGCAATACCTGCAATGATAATTTTGTAAATGGAAAATACAGAAAACTTACTTCTGGCATGGTAATGTTAATTACCATATATACACAAGACACAAAGTATAACAAAGTTCGTTCATAGTCAGTCAATTAAATATAAGGAAATGAAATATGGAAGAACGAAATTCATGTATTTTTTTGCATTTAGCCATAGTTAACGAAAATGACGCCACTTTTTAGGGGAGGTGATCAAGTAACAAAGGAGATTTTTTGGTACTTTTAGCTTGGACAGCCATGGCCTAAAAATGGGTTTCTTTTTAAAGTTGACAAACAATAACGATAAGAAAGTATCTCCTATTTAGTTTTTTATTTTAATTTTATTCACAAACTAAATAGTAGATACTAACTAACGTAAAGACTTCAGCGACATAAACATAATGTTACTCTGTGACGGAAAAAGCCACAAACTGAAATTATACGCGATAATGTCTGTTTGTGTCAGTACTGTCAGTGTCTGTCTGACTTTCCACAATGTAATGTAAAGAACTTCAGTTTCAGTTTATAAATAAATATAGTGAAATATAGTTACAGTTTAAAATTATACAATTCTGTAATTTATAAAAATTCTCTTCGCCTGGATTACTAAACAACGAAGCCTTACAAATAATGAGTAATGTGGATACTTTCGTAAATTACTACAATGTTCTTGAGTGTGATAGAAGTGCAACTATTGAAGACTTGAAAAAGTGTTTTCAAAGACTCGCCCTTTCCTTCCATCCAGATAAACAATTAGACGCTGATGTTTGCTCGGAAAAGTTTCTTCTCGTTCAAAAAGCATGGGACACGTTGAGAGATCCAGAGTCTAGAAAGCGATATGATGCTGAACTTAACTGTCATGAAAATGAACATTTGCTGGTATATGCAACACTTAATTTATCCGATATGTTATATAGTGAAGAAGAAGATGTCTATACTTACAGCTGTAGATGCGGTAGTAATTATATATTAGATTTGGATTCAGTGAGTATAAACAATTTACAAGTTTTTATAAGTTGTGATGACTGTTCTCTTGTTATTGTGATTAATAATGTAGAATGTAAGAATACCTGATCTGTAATATTGGACAAAATTAATGCTAATTTGATGCTACAATCTATCTTTTGTAAATACCTATACTTACTATATTCTTTTGAGCAAGATTTTATGTACTTAAACAAATTTATAACCTCAAAACCGGGATTTTCAATAATTTATTACTACACCACAGTGTTAAAGCACAAACACTTATAAATTTAAACTTTTTGTTAGAAAAATATACTTCACAAAGTATATTCTTATACCCACAGGTATAATGTTTATATAATAGTATGTTTAAGATGCACTTTTTGTAAATTTTTTATATATCTTTTGCTGAAATGAATAGAGTATAGTTATAGGTTATTATTTAGGTATTAAGTATATAAAACATAAATATGTGTTAATATAAACACTAACCAGAATATTGTAAAAAAAAACAGATTTTTAACTGAATTTATATATATTTATAATCCAAATTAATACTATTTAGTTACACTCCCAATATCCCACTAACATCCCAAACAGTGGGAACTATTATACATTTTAGTTTTTGATTTTCTGCTATATGAATTATTGTAAAGAATGTTATATTATCTCTAATTGTGAACATACATTGTATCATTTATCAATCTCGAATACAGTCAAATGATTATTAAATTATTATACATATATTATGTTTCATTACTGATTTATTTAATTTATTTAATGGTAAGTGTGAATATATCCTGTGATAAATTATATTAAACGATTCCCTCAGAAAAGACTATGTACTCTAGTAACAGCATGTGAATTAACATTATATTTCCATGAGTGAGTAAATGATCCCCAGGACCTTCTCCTACTTCCCCAAATTTTTCATCCAAACAAGATCCACAGCATTTGTAAACCCTGTGGCCTAAATACTATAACATTGCTTGTTTTAATAGGCTGTTGCCTAATCTAATCAAAATCTATACACTACACTTGTTCAATATACATCCAGCTGTACTTACCAGTGTCTTGATATATTTATCGATTTCCATGTCACCTCCTAACAAAAATTTGAACCTTCCCATTTTACCAGTGGATCTGGTTGTTGGTGTGAAAAGTTTCAGAATCACTAAATTAAAGAAAATGGTGTTTGATGCCCAAGGACGAAAGAAAGAAATTGATTGGAACATTCAAAGTCCAACCTTTCGACTCAAAAATCAATTCACTTTAAGCTCATTTTCTAATATCTTGTACAAGAGATCAAAATTCTTTTAAGACATCTTTTTTTTAAGAAGAAGTTTTAAATGTATGTCCAAACCCCTAGAAATTATTTACCATAATCCAAATAAAATACATTATATTGTCTTGTTTCACACATACAAAGTAAAACTGTGTTTAATAAAATTAAACACTTGCAACATATTTCATTAATTTGTCTTCAACATATTATATATCAAGTAAATTTAGTTTTTACATTTTTCCATCGCACACACCCCAAGGCGCCATATAGAAATTAAACACTTTATTTATTCATACAATTTATTTCATGGTTAGGAGCCTATAAAATAATAAACATAGGTTTTCAAATTGTAAAATATTAAAACGTAATGTTATGGTTAACTCGAACATTATTAATTAAATACTACATAAAAGTTTTTATGGTAGATTTCGTACAGTTTTTAACAATAATATAGGTATTGCATTTTTTAAATAATAAAATTGACAATGAAAATAAATAAATTTACAACAATTTCCGGTTCATTCATAAACAATATTTTATAACATTTAAAAGATCTACACTTATCACATAGGCAAATTAACAAATATTATGCAAAAATTATTATTACAATACTTCCTTGGCAAGATAACTAATATGAAATAAAAGGTACATCTATAAATTCCGATTTACATATAATGTTATATAGAGAGTGAAGATATATTTAAAATATTAGCAGATAGAGACAGAAAGCGTAATAGCAAATTGCCATACTACAACGAATAGCAAACTTGCACAACAGCATTATTACAACCACTAACTATGTTCTGCAAACACGGTAGGGTAGTAATCAATTATTTCCTTTTCCGGAATGAATTCATCAACACACATTCATTGAGATTACATTTCATCGGTTATCAATTTAATAAAAAAAAAAATTAACAACGCAAATATAAATATTTAAAAACATTTTGCATACACAATTATTTACATGGATGTGCACTTTTGTACTTTAAAATAAATTCACATACATCTATATGTGATAAAGAGTCCAATAAGGCAGTCATATTTACACACAATGCAAGCACTTTTTCAACATTTTTTTTTTCTGCACCTTTCATCAATCACCACAGTCTCACTTTGTTAACACATCTGTCCATGAAATTCTTTTTTCTCTTAGTCTGAGTGGTAGCGTCCAAAGGTGTCGGTAGAGAGAGCTGTGAATGTGCATGTTCGTCAACTTCCAATATTCCTTCGCAACTGCGCGACCTCCGAGAAGCACTCTCTACTTGATTGCGTTTTGGGTCTACGCTCTCGGTCAGTCTCTCTGGAAGGCTGTACATAGACTTTTCAGGGGAAGGGGATGAGGATTTACTCGTGGTGCTACTACTACTCAATTGATCGCAGCTTTTTGTGATTTCTGATGATTTTTCTAAGGGTGACTTGTGGTGGCGGCGATATCTGGAATTTAAATAATTTTAATTTAATCTTAAGTTACATATACTTCTAAATCATCCAACTTCCAGTCTTACTTTGGATTAGTAGTTTGGATGTTGCTTAGAGCTTTTACTGGTGCAGGTTGTGCTTCCTATAATTGCGGCGGCATCCGCCAAGTGCTACTTAATTTAAACATTGCGATATTGTTAGAGGCCTTGTATAATAAAATAAAATAAAGCCTATTTTTCATGTTACCTATGTACTTACATGAAAAATAGTATTTTGTGCGGTTTTGAGATTGTATGGAGCTAATAAATGCATTATTATTTTATTTTATAAAATTATGCGTACGAAGTCGCTTATCCATTATCCATATTTTATCCATCTATCGTATCAGTCTCACTCTTCACCATGTGATAAATGTGGTAGGCATAAAAAATGTTGAAACATGATAGAGGCATTGGTTCCAAATATTTTAGAGGCGCTGATAATTCATGCATATTACAGGATTATTATTTAATGCTATTTTAACGGAAATCATTTTTTCTGTGTGTATTGATAAGATACTTGTACAAATTATGTCTTACGATACGAATCTTGTAGGTATAGGAAGCCATGTACTTATACCTATAAGTCGCCTTTTAAGTAAATTCCTCCATTACGAAATTATACACAAAAATTTTATTTAGGTACCTACCTACTTATAAATTAAAGAGTATTGTATAAATTGTCAATAAAGAGACGCCATGAAGCGTGAAAACTGGGCTATCTTGCATTCAGCATAATATTTTACTAAGTATGTACCAATAAAAAATTGAGGTACTTTACCTCAATGCAATGTGCAAAGGTGGCAATGTGTATAAATTCTGTCCTAGTCAATCGTTTTTGTCACTCCCCCGACTTTCACAAGAGGCCATGCGTTGATAGTTAGGAGGGCCTCGTCCAATCGACGCCGTTCCGGGGGTTTGCCCTTCACCGCGACTTCTAAGTGGTCCTTCCAAGCGCGTACTTAAATTTGATTTTCCTCGAAGAAAACTGAAATTAATGTTAAAATTTAAATTAATAGAATTGTATGTAGTAGCAGAGAACTACAGTTTTGGGTGGCTGCACATTGGCTACTAAGTATTTTATCGCTTAAAGTGACTGCAGTTGCGAAGTTGTCGCAAGCAAAAATATGGATGATGAACCCAGACGAAACGCTTTGCATACCTACCTACTCTATAGCAAATGTGCGGCTTCAGTCACTTCAGTACAAATCCGGCAATTTGTTTTAGTGTTTAAGAGAGGTTGAGGTATAAAAAAGGGTCTTGTCGTTCCCAACTGGTCCGTTTCCTTTTTTTTTTTTCAGTGATGAGCGATGTTTTCAGTACTAGTAGGGCTACCTACTACTCCTTCAGTCGTACACTTCTGACGGAGGGGTTGTTATGAAATGTCTGAATTAGACAAGTTGGTCTTGGCCTCCGCAAGCCTTCTCAATCTCTCTCTATCACTGGCACTACGAAAACACTCAGTGAGGGAACACTTTGTGACTGATTTAACCATGCCTGTCCATCTTGTGGGTGATCGGCCGCTAAAGCGCTGCCCCTCCACTCTTCCCTGTATAAGTAGTAGTAGGTTACCAGAATTATGTAGGTAACCTACTACTCCTACTAGTACTAAAAACTAACAGTAGTTAATAATATGCAACTCTAATACATTACCTCTCCAATTTCTCTACGCAAGCATCTTGATAGTCATGAATCCACCGCACACCGTTGAAATGACACACTGCGCGCATATCCTCTGGAAAGTCCTCCGCCTCTGGCCAATCAAAGTTGTCAATAATTGGCACTATGTTGCATTTCGACTCCAAGGCTGCTACTATTTCCTGTAATTTTTTGGTTTCGATTTTATTCAAATCATGCTAAGCATTTGGCATCACAAAAACTATAGGACATACTTGCTCGATAAATTTGCTTTGTATAGCAAAGTCCTATACTTTGCTCAATAAATTTGCTTTGTTTTATATTGTTTTTTATTTAATCACGGCTACCACACAATCTCGCCACTACTAGTCTCTACTTATGGCAACTTTATTATCGTTTTGCTTTCAAAGTGATATAGATGGCGCTGAACAAATTATATTTTTACTATTTCAGGAATACAATTAATTATAAAGAAAATTCACCAAAATATACCAAAACAAAAAAAAATTGTGGGAAACGGTAATTGGTTAAAAATATCATATTTTTGTCATGATAAAGTAAGTAATAATTGGACTTAATACAACTTGTCTAGCTCGAATAAAGATAGTTATAATTAACTCGTAATTAAAACGTAAATGAGATAAAAGTTGTCAACATACCCGATGTACCCAATCTTTTTGATCCGTGTCATGTTTGCATCTGTCTAGTGAATTGGGTGTGAGGACTAGCAGGAAATGTTTTGCTTGCTTTATGCTCTGTAGAAGGTTGTTATCGAACTTGCCGGCTTCTAATCTTTCTACATCAATGAACACTGTGAATCCTCGGAGTTGAAGATGAACTTTGAGCAAACTTGCCAACTGAGAGCCATTTGATCGTCGGTAACTAACGAACACATCCAAATTTTTCTCTATGTTTTCCTCTCCTTTGCTGGGCAATGCACTTTCGTATGCTGCAATAAATTAGGTCGTTAAATATGACAGACGGTATCATGCTGCCTTTGATGATATATTTTGTTTACTAATTAGTAGATAATAAATTTAGAGTTACCAAGAAGTAGGTTATGGTACCATAAAAATATATTATGATGTCTTAAATATTGTTAGTCACCATGGATGTACTGGAATGCGTGTCTCACCTTTAATAGCATTTAAAATTCTCAGCCTGTGTATACTGTTGACAATGCGACATTCACTTTCTAGTTGTTCATCACTAAGTCCACGAATGGATTCCTTGTCAACTCCAGCATTTAACATAGAATAGGTATATATCGTGTACTCGGGACCAATGCCTTGCAAAAACTCGTTTAGACTACTCGTATCGCGTGAACTGTAATCTGCCATTTTCTTTAACTGCTGCAACTCTCGTGTGAATCTGAAAAAAATAAATGAAATGTTTGTAGTGTGTCAAGTGGAAGCGGCCTCCGACTCTGCGGTAGGTTGTACCGCGGTTGTACATGGGTCGTCTGCCACCATCACAACACCGGGTAACGAAGGGAGACGTGCAGTGCGTTTCCGGCGCGTCTCTTCACGGCGCGGAGGTCAAACTTCGCGCCTAATTGAGGTAGAGCCCGCAATGAGCAATGGCGGGGGGAGAAGGTAGCGTGTCTTAACTTTCCTTAGCCCCCGCCCATAGACTAGACGATGCGAGGAAACCCCCGTGGGTCTTTAGTTGGGTAGAAATTCCACATACCCCACCGATCTTGCCATGGTCGGTGGGTATCTGGATCGCAGATTTTCCCACGCAAAAAAGGTAGTTATTGTTTAATTATGCTCACCTTTTTCTTTTGATTCCGTTTTGGAGACCGATATCCTCTTTGAGATTTTCCTCTGTTAGCTGTAATAATAAATCTCCATCCACTCGACTCTCAAAGAAGTTATTCGCATAATCGATGAAACCAATTTGCTTCACCCATTCTCTGACGTCCTCTATAGACCACAGTGGAACTTGTTGGGACAGTTTATGTGGTACTTCCTCGCCCATAAGCCGTAATGCTTGTGCAGCGTACTTTGACGCTACTGCATTCGGACAACTTGCCACTTTCTTCAATGGTTCTATTGCACCAATTTCTCTAAAGATTTCAGTGTTTCCTTGTTGCTTTTTAATTCCAGCCTCCATACAGAAATGGAAAGCAGCCAAGTTCCTTGCTTCCTCTCGTTTTGAACTTAAGACTGGGACAAGGCGCTGAAGCCAATTTTTGCTTTGGCCATGAGCATGTGCGAGGTTTGATCGCGCGAACTCTGAAGGATTGTGCGTGGTTACAAATGGTTCCACTAGGTCTAATGTGCCAGATTTAAGAACGGCGGCTTCTATTTCTTTATTTGCTACTAATACAGCGATAGCTAAGCAGGCGTAATATTTTATGTTGTCGTCATTGTGGAAAGCTAAGGGAAATAGCCACATTGGAACCTTTCTCTTTATCATTGCTTCCTGATTTTCTGCTCCACCATATAATGAAAGATTAGCAAGGGCCGTCGCACAGTGTCTCAAAGTTTCGACATCGTTCTTTCGACATTCAAATAGCACTGAATCCAAGCCACCCAAATTAATAACATCACTGCAAGTTCCTTCGCTATGCTTGAATAGATGTTCCAAAATTCCAGTCCCTATTCTAGAGTAGACTGAATTTGAGTTTTTAGTACAAACACAGGCTACCTTTACTACTTTCTCCAATCCATTCTCTACGACATGCGCTCTATTCTCTGTTGTCAGGCACTGCTCAAGTAACTTAGCAGAAGAAAACTGTAAATCGGGATTGTTAGATTCGAGACAATTTGTCATTAGAATATCGAGTCCTCCTGAAGCTCTAAGAGTATTACACAATGTATATCCCAGTTCGTGTCCATATGTAGGCACTGCCCACGCTCTCCTTACAATTTCGTTTAGTTTATTAAATTGCGATGAAGCATTTTTCATATCTATTTGATTATTTTTCACAGAACAGATGAAAGCATTCATACGAGATGCATATTTTTGTATTGCCATTTCGACGTCTTTTTGATTTGAATTTCCATTAAGCTTCTCTAAATCTTCAAATGTTAGGTTTGTCAAATCTTCGTCGCCTGGCTTGATGGTTCCGTTTAGCATTTGACTCATCTGGAAAGAAAAATTAAATAAATTTGTATGTACAAGTAGTTTATCAAATTTACACCTGCGCAATATATTGTAGATGATTAAAATGTAGGGGTAACTTTTAATTTGGCCTTTATTAACACAATAACTTTAAGAAATTTTGACTGGGTTTTCTGTATTCTAATGAGTTCATGATACTAAATTCTTTAATTAAAATTTAGTACATACATATAATGTCATTATCCAACACAAATACCAACCTGAGCAGAAAGCATAGTTGCTTTAGTTGACAAATTCTTGATAGTCATATTAGAGTGGGCGACACTGGAGTGTTCTTTGTGGCTATACATGCCGCTGGATGTAACCGTTTGGCGCGCTTGAGCCGATGATATAGCCTTCTTCTCTGCACTGAAGCCCTCAGTCTGCAGTCTTGAACTTAATGCAGACATGTTGTTCGATTCTTGCGCTGACACTTCACCTGCTTTAAGCGACCGCTGCTCCTAAAACATTTTTTATATTTTATGAAAATGGAATAATGACTATTCGTTACAAAAGACACACTCGTAGTATCGAAAAAATTTGCACTGCGATTGCTCTGAGACGTCTAGAATCTTCTCTCACGATAACCTTTTTCTGAACCTATTAACACAGATCACCATATTTTAATGTTAGCGAATCATGATAAAACCACAGCGTGATTAACTAAACAAATATTTGATAATTACGGCAATAGCGATACGTAATTTAGGTCTTGAACGTCGTCTCGAAGACATGGTTGTTCGACTTATTCGTTCGACTGAAACCGCGACGAGCTCACTTCCAAATGAAAATTACTTTTATATTAGAAAAACAGTCGCGCGTCACGGCTCAGATTGTACGCGTCCTATCATTCCTATTGGATATAGGCCAATCGCGTGTAATTCGCGGGCTTTCAATGATTATTTTAAAGTTTGTGTACACACGTCACGTTTCCCGAAGGTCGTTAGTGTAGAATTTTCCGGCGAAATGAACTCTCACCGAAGGATTTTTCATTTGCGATTGGAAGCGCGACAGGACGCCACGATGGACCGGCCACGGGGCGGACCCCCCGCCCGCGGACATTCCGCTTCTATATTTAAAACGGTCTATTCGTGTACTTGCGCACGCATGCGCAATAATTGACTTCCGCGTGTGCTCGCGCGCACGACGGTCAGGCACCGACTGAGACAGTGTTAAATGTATGTAGCGATAAGCGTAGATAAATGAGCTCACCACCCCCGGCGAACCTCCACGTCGCAACATCCTTGCGGTCCAAGCGAGTATACGTCCGGTCATAATGCGCTTAGCGCGCTACGCTATCATAGCGTGGGATCAAGTTGAGACATTTTTTAAGCGCTCGATGTTTTCGGGACAAGAAGCCGCACTAGACTAAGCTCTTGGACGGCGCCGTTGGTGTGGCGTCAGTAGTTGTGGGATATTGATCGGTCGCGGTCACGCGAGGTCGTGTCCTTCGGCGCGCCTTTACGGCTTTGCCGACTACTAGACTACACTTGCGAACAAAGGCACATGCTCTTGTTAAAAGTTACACGTAATTGTCTCATTTATGGTTAGTATTTTTCATTGCGGCGTTAGTACAAGAGTGTTTGAAAAACCCTAACTTACTTGGAGGTATGCGGCCTTTTGTTCGGCGGTAAGACCTTCCGCTTGAAGTAGCCTGTGAGATGCTCCAGCGGCACTGTGTTCTGCAAATTTCAGGTCGCCATGTTGAAGACGCCTCATCCTTGCACTGTTGGCTTCCGATCTAGACGCACTGTATCCATCGGCAACCACTCGAGTCGAACTCGCAGATGTCACGCGAGCTGCACTATATTTTAATTCGTTTGCATTGCTAGACCCGACAGAAGCACTGCTTGTTGACAGCAATGGCTTATCACTGATAGGTGGAGGCGTGTCAGACTCCGGAAAAGTCACAAGAGGTCCTTCCGATGAGAGTTCGCCCATGTCACTCATGTCGCCTATGTCGCTCATTTCACTGAGATCACGGATGTCAGGCAAATGGCGCTCTCCTAATTCATCTTGGTCCACTATGTTATCCATTGAACTTCTCAGTCTGGAAATGAAACCAAAAATTAAAGAAATTTAATACAGTCCAATACCAATCTAAAACTCAAAGGATACGCAATAAAGCAGAGGTCTCTTTGGAACACTGATTTCACTGTATTTATTCCAGTCTTATTTGACAGAAATCGTTGCGTTGCTATTGTTTGCCGACGTGGAACTGCAAACGCGGAGCGGGGAAATAGCAGGCGTGAATTGGCATAGGGCCAAGGTCGCTCAGGTGAGTTTGGGAGTTTGGGCCGACCGACATGTGGCTACTGGCTAATGGCATAAGGATTTTTTTCATAGCTTATCTTAATCACCTATTGAGAAAACATGTTGAAGTTTGGCACATGTTATTATTACATAAGATGAGAAATGTAATCAATATACAATCATCATATAATTCGCAATATACTTTTATATGAAACGCAAAATATATTGCGGTAATTCTACATTTGTCATTGTATGGCAAAATGTAGGTATAAAGATAATTAGTTAAAAATAATAAAAAAAGAAACAACAAATGACAAACCTTTGTCCAAAATTTAAAGCTGTTGTGGTGCTACTAAGATTTTTCATCTCCGATATTGAGTTCTTGAGCTCGGAAAGATCCGACTTCATAGAGCTCGCTTTTATCTCAGAGGTCATGAGTCGTTGCGAAGACACACGTTGACTTGTTGACGCACTGCTTGTTGAGGTACTCGAAACCATCTGTGTTAAAAAAGACATCATTATTATATTATTATTACTTAGCAGGTACCGAATAACGAAGTTATAGACCAACTTATTCTTGGTGTAATTCGTACGTTCGTTACTTCGGATTCTATATTGATACTTACAATGGCTTCAATCAAGGAATGTAAATTCAAACTGATATAAGAGTTTTTCGTAAAATAACACTTTGTGATAATAAAGACGTCGTCCGAATACGTTATCTAGACTAGAACTGTGTAGTTCAGTGCCAATGCTGTGTAAGTTTGTAAAGCGTCACGCGTCTTGGCGCACCTACGGACGAAGAAAATAAAAGCCAGGGCTACGACAAAATAGAAACACAAAAATAACAGAGCTGTTATAATTTTAGGCTAACGAGTTTGAAATATTACTCAACAATCAGCATTTGACATCTGTCAGCCACGGAACTTTAGCATGCACTTAGTAGCATTTATTACTTTTAGACTTTAATAGATCGTTCGGAAGAATAAGTGGATTTTTTACTAATTTTACAAATTATCCCTCAGATTGATAAATCTTACGTTCACAGCATTAGGCACTTTTGTAGCATCAATGTTACAGGTGTGTCTGGTTCTGATAATAACCAGTGATTTAGAAAATTTCATATTATCAGAAATTAAAGAATTCTAAGAAATATCTACGGTGGCCACATTTTTGGCGTTGGACGCCGTCATTGAAAATCAAATTAAATGATTCACGTCGTGTGGGCGGGATGCAACAAATGGCGATAGGCAATAGACGGCGAATTTTATCTCGAAAGACCTTGAACCTTGTGGCCAAATTCGATTGAGTCTCAATGGTTGCTCGGCACAGTCGACGTACGACATTCATACTGTGACTGTGACTGGCAGTGTGGGCGAACTAGTTTGTCGTTGTTCACACAAAGTACATGCTTGCTTGTTGAGGAATTTACCTTATTGCTTCGAACCTTTATTGTTACCTTAACCTTATTATTGTGTGATACCTTGTGGACACAAGATAACTGTCAATATAAAATCAACATTAAGATAGTATATATGACCATCTACCGTTTGTATATAGGTTACACTCTGCAGAGGTAATATTGGCATTCCCTTCAGAGGCCTTACACAATGGTAGCGAGTTACTTATATCTCCAACAAATGCAGAGTTGAAGCAATAACAGAAGTATGTAGAATGGTAATTTTTTTCATAAATAGTTTTTTATAAGGGCGATGGTAACTTGTCCTACGTTACGCCATGTCTTATTGGCACTATGCCAATTACCGATAGTGCTGCTTGCGTTTGCAACAAGCGACTTTATTACACTACGAGATGTCTGTTCATAGGCTGTGTTTATATTTTATTTATTTTAATTTTCAGATAGCAATGAACAGATGTTGAGTAACATCTATAATCTGTTAGTGAATGGCCGGCTCTAATAGATTATGTAACTATGAGATCTATGAAGATTCCAATCTTGAGATGTTTTCATTTAAATATTGAGTAAGTAATAGTGGTATGTATTTGGTAGAATTATACAGTTCCAAACCTAAAAAGGAAGAAAAAACAGATCACCTATATAAGAAGTATTCTTTCGTTGTTCTTACGTCGCGTCACGTGCGGGAGGGGTGTATCTTTTCCCCCATTCCATTTGATATATGATATTGAAGTGGGAAAGAGGTGTTTCAATAGGGGGTACAAAAATCAACAATTTAAGATACGCAGATGACATCACACTCTTTGCAACCTTGGAGGGGGAACTTGCCGAGTTGTTCCGAAGAGTCGAATATGAGAGTAAGTTGGTTGGCCTCTCAATTAACCGCGCCAAGACAAAGATCATGCTGGTCGTGGACAGAGCTAACCTGATTTCACGGACGGGAGAGCTCTCTGACGTGCAGTTTATCGACGAGTTTATTTATCTGGGTTCGTTAATTTCCAACCAGAGGGGAAGTAAGAGGGAGATTCGAAGAAGAATTCAAATGGCCAAGTCAGCTATGAGTAAACTTACGAGAATATGGCAAAACAGACAATTCTCAAACAAAACCTAAATAAGAATCATGAGAACATCGATTTTCTTCATATTCTTGTATAGAGCTGAATTTTGGACGATTCGATCTCTGGAGCGCCAAAAAGTTGCCTTTGAAATGTGGTGCTGGAGACGGATGTTGCGTATTCCATGGACGGCCAAGAGGACAAACAGCTTGCGATTCGGTCAAGACTATCCGCCACCTGCTATCAAAGAGTTCTCAATTACTTTGGGCACATAACCTGCAGAGAACCGGGCAAGAGGTCTCGTGGCCGGTCTCCTAGCCGATGGACAGACCAAGTTGTGCATCTTACAGGCCTTACAGTTGCGAAGGCTATAGGAAGGGCTGATGACAGGGTGGTGTGGAAACAGCTGGTGTTTCAGAGCGGGCACGACCTTTAGCAATGAAGAAGCCTACTCTATCTACGTCGCGTGAGTTAGTTTGGTCGAGACCTTTTTAGGTAGGTAGAGCAAAGTTTTAATTAATAAAATTAATCCCCCATATAAAATATAATATATGAAATAACATTTTTCCACTGCAAAGGGATGAATAAGCCATATAGAGTTTAATTTAATAGAGATCAGGTAGAATTGTTCCGAACAGTGATTTGTTTTAAATGTTGGCCTTTCAAGTATTATGAAATATACTCGTAAACAGCAAATAATATTTTGTACTGCTTACTTGTTGAGAAGAGTTCGCAGCTTGTGTGTTAAGGTTTTGGTTTTGCCGAGACCCAAGACTACCCTTTCTCAGGTTCTCCATGATGGATGTCAGTTCTTTGGTACTCCCGTTCTTCAAAGTGTTGCTGCCATCTTGGCTGAACTCCGGTATCTGTAACAGGCAAAAGTTTAGATTTAGCAATGTTGATAATCGTAATTCAAATGAGGAGATGACCTAAATATAAACCAGTCCGAAAACTTGTCGGGCAACTTAAATAACGCTCGTCAAAGTTGCTCAGGAATTTTCTGTTTGTTAACGTCCTTACTTTGAACGTAACTAGCAACCAGGCCCGGTTTTTCATGTGTTCGATATATTGAAAATTAAATCTACTATAAGTTATCTAAGTAGCTAAGATTCGTCTGATGTACATGCCTATGCCATCATAAGCACCTCTGTGTTTTATCATAAGAAGTTTTATAGAGACAGTAAAATTCTAACTTTCTAGTGAAAACCTACCGAAAGATATTCTCTAAATGATAAGCAAGAGCGGAGACGCTATACAAATAGACAGACTTATCGTAGCGTAGATAGCGTCTTTGTTTCGTAAGTTTGTTGGCAATCATTACTGTCAAGTTAAATTGTTGGAAACTTTCTTTTGTCATTGTCATTGAAAATGTCGTAGCAATCAGTTAAAATTATCTAGTCAAGTAATTCACGATGAATCAATTAAAGTTTTCAGCTTACTATGTAGATACGAATATTTCTTACTGCACTATTTGGGTTATTCGCTTACACTTCGGTTAGGTCTATCATTGGATTTTAGATGAGAATCACGTACCTAACGCTAAAGCATCGTCCACTTATAGCTAAAAGGACTAAAAGTTGTTATACCATGAGATTTATATGTCTATTTGTTAATTATTTAATTGCTGTTGCTATTTTTACTATTGTACCTACAATATAATATAAACGAAGCCCCCACTTTGAATAATTTAACGCGTCAGCCAACCGTGTAAAGACGTAGTGTCTAGTGTTAAACTTGATTGCTGGTTAAGATTACAGTTACGTATATGTAAAACAAATTCTCATTGTTGGGCATTGGTAACAGAAATAAATCACCTCTTCAGCAGAAGAGCCTAAAGAGACTAAATCAACAGAGTGATGGGCGGGTATGGATTGATTCACAGAAGATTTGAAGACAAAGAAGAACGAAACTGAATGATAAAAGCACTAAGGCTATTATTTTACAGTGGTCTTCTCTAAGGGGGCACTGTGGGCACTGCCGCCACGGGATGCTCTGTCATTACTAAAGCGTACAACAACACTAAGAGAGGCCGCACATTGGCTAATATCGGGCGAGCGACGCGTTTTGTCGAGGTTCGGCTTCCATATTGTTGCTTGCGATAACTTCACAACTGCACAGACGTGTATGCATTCGTTCTTGTCGCTTTAGTAACTGATTTTATGAGGGAAATAATCGTTTTAGCGACAGAATAGTCACTTATGTAACAGTTCAATCATGTACGACAGGAGAGTATGCGGATAATTGCTTCGGGAACCGAAAGTGAGCTACTATCGCTGGCGGCCTTCCTAAAGATTACTACTTATTTTTAATTCTAATTTACATTTGAAGTTGAAAAGACCAAGAAGTGCAATCTAAGTCTTTTTAATTTGCCTTGCCAGGCTAGTGTTCTTCTCACGGCACTATCACTGTTATAATATAATAACTAAGTTCATATTGTTTTAGATTTAAAGTCGCGACCTTTACTTATCATCGCCACGCCTACTCCTATTGGTATAATGATATAATTTTTTTGAATTTATCTGAAGGACAATAGAATGCACATATTGACCCCTTGAATGCGGTCAAAGGAATCATCGATTTAGCATGAGTCAGCGGAGAGTCCGGTTACACTATCAATCAAACACGCGACTCACGCGTCCAAGTGTAGAACGTTAAGACTGTGCACGACGCATATTGATAGGACCGCCTACAGAAGAAAACCGTGCCTTAGCGATTGTTTGAACACGCCAACACTGATGGTAACTGTCAGTCAAACACAATCACTAACAAACGATGGTTAGATACGGACAATATCTATTGACATGTTAAATTTGAGCATTGATATGTAATTGTGCTATTGAGTGTCACGACTCAAGAGGTGCAGAGTGTCTGCACCATTAAGTGTTTTCAATTTTGTGTGTTGATTACGAATAACTTGCGACACGCATTCGGCTTCATACGGATGGAATTTTTTTCTGCAGAAAATATACTTATAGTCCTTCCTCGTTTATCGCTCTTTTCATTGGTGAAAACCGTATCAAAATCCGTTGGGGTGGTTTAAGAAGAACTTAGCGTAGAAACAGACGAAGGTGAACTCAATGTGAGAGTTTTTGGTAAATTCGCGCCCATTTATATTTTACCTAATTCGTCGTTTTCGTATGTCAACTCGCTTCTAAATATAGTGAATTTTATAACAGTCCCCAAAAAAGGGAGGTACAACCCGTCGGAAATATCTTGGCACTCCAATGGGCTGTGATAAGATTTTTACAGTATACCAAAAACTACTTTTTTTTTAGACATCAAATTATTGATATGATATATAAAACTACTGATTCGCAGAGTACTAGTATCACTCCATATCTCCTTACAAAGGGAAGAGTTCTCAGAACAGCAGTGGAGCATAATAAATGTATGAAATTGTATAATTAACTCAAGGCTCATAAAACGCAGCGACATTTGCTGCCATTATTCTTCATTGAATTTGTCGGGATGCACAATCGCAAGATACTAATAAAGATGCGTGTCCTGATTGGTTGTATGATGACATAGTGATGATTAATCCGGTGTATGTAGAGGAACGGTAGAGATTCGCGTAGAATGACGCGCACTGACGCAGGGTGCTGATGTCATGGTTACGCCGGCCAGCCAACCTGACCGGCCGGCGCGCGTGGCGTCACCGAAACAGCATTCGGTACCACTTCTTTTATACATCACATTATTAAAATCATCTTAAATTATGATTGCGTAATACATAAATTTATCGATGCGCAATAATATTGATATGTAAGAAAAATATGTAGTAATTTCGACAAGCTATAATTAAAAATTAACTAACCCCCACCAACTTTCTATTGAGCTCAAATGCGCTATATGCTGTAGGTAAGTAGCAAAGGGATTGGGAGTCACGCAGACTAAGTACTTGATGCAGCATTAGGTCAAGATTACCATGTCATGGAAATACCACCGAATTAACAGTATACCAAATTTCACATCAATCGAACTTGAAAGTTAATGAAATCATTTTAATTAGGGCTTATGGACTTTAAACGCGTGAACAGATTTTTACAAACTATAGCTAAGAACCATCTCGATCATGCCAGCTTTCAAACAAAAAAACCGGATCAAAATCGGTCTATCCGTTAGGGAGCTACGCTTCCATAGACAAACACCCAGGTTAAACGTCCCTTTTTGCACCGGGCGTCGGGGTTCAAAACTACTCCTGCTTATGTAAACAGGAGTAAGCATACTACCGATGTTACTATTATTGAACATCTCATTGATAAAAGATCCCGAGACACGATCGGTGACTAATGTCTACTTGTTGAAGCAAAAAACTATTCAACTCCGGTGACATAACAGGTCAATTGTGGTCTGTGACTCATCACAATACGCCGAAGTGTCGTCACAATTCCAGCGATCTTAAAAGCGAGCGATATAATTAAGTCATAATGTAATGGAGTCTATCAAGTCATTGAGTATTGTGTTTACAGTCAGCTGTAAAAATAAATACGTGACACATTGCTTTTCTTATTAATTAATTTACTTTGTAGTTTAATTTCTTTAGTCAAAAAATATTATAGTTCAACATTTTTTATTTAAAAATATTGGTGCACTTATCGGTGCATTTATTGCGTACTTATTATTTTTTTTTTAAATAATGGTGTACTTTATCTGTTTACACCTGATTTACCCTAAACTCAATCGCTGAGATTTGTTTAGCGCCATCTAGGTACTGCCGATCAATGAAGCTTTTGTAGCTTATGACTCCTAGTGATATCTTTTTTAAAAACAAAAATACGTAAAACAAAAAACAAAAGTGTGTTAAAAATAGCTGTAAACAAACTAAATCGAAGAATCGAGACTAAGAATAATTTATTTTATGTTATTTCGGACTTATTTGCGTATTTTATATTTTATATGGTGACAGATAAAATGGCGCCTTTACGCCATAATAAGATAACATTTACGTAATACTGATAAGAAATTTATATAGGTGTACCATTTTTGATGTTCAATACTTTTTCGAGTACAGTACCTTCATTTATTATTAAAAAAAAAAAAACAGTATCTGTAAATAACACGTGACAAATATTATTTACATTTTTTTTGGGAGTTTAGAATAGGTACTTGTGAAATGATGTAATTCTTGATCTTAAGTTTTTACTTGAGCGGTTTCTATCGATCCTAATTATATTTATTATTTTTACCGCTCTTTTTTATATGCGCGAAGTTTTCTGCGTGTTTATTTCTTATACCTTGTCCAATATAGCTCATAATTCTTTGAGAAGAAAAGTTGGGGCTGTTTTATTTATAAATTAGCTGATGCCTGCAACTTCGTACGCGCTGTATTTCGTTTTTTTTGAAAATTCCACAAGAACCTAACATTTTCCAAAATGAAAATATTCTATATGTTAGTGAAGATCGCGTTCAAATTGGTTAAGCCGTTTCTGAGATTAGCGTGCACAAACGCACAGACAAACAGACAAAAATTTTAAAAACTATTTCGGCTATTTTTTGGCCTCGAAAACATTAAGTAGGTAACAAATTTTTTTTATATTTAAGTAATATACAAACACGGCTGGTTTAATATATGTACCGATTGATAAAACATCTTTTACCATTTTAACATATTAATTATAGATATGTTCTATGAACACTAAAATCAGTGATCAGTTACTCTTACGAACTTAACCAAGTGGTAAATTTAATCTTTTAACCATAAAAACTTTTGTCGTTTGAGTGGAAATTAAGAGGTTAATGGCCTCTTTCACATGTGTCAAGTAGGCTAATCGTCATTTAAAGTCACCGGTAACCGGGAATGATGGAAATGATCTTGAGGTGATATACCTTTGTTTGTACGGCAAAAGTACCATACATTAAAAAGAAAATAATAAAAAAAATTTGCGTACGAAGGATGCAGTAAACCGAGTGAATAATTTAATAAAACATAAAATTATTTCTAAAAAGTAACTAATCAACACTTTACTTGTAGTTGGTGAAAGAGGCCCTAAACCTTACACTATAAATATCTTTTTAACTGTCTTGATATCGTTTTTCAGTTCAAAAATTATAGAACGAAACATAATTCTAACAAGGTTTCTGAAACAACATCAATCACTTCAATACTATTGGCCGTTACACCTTTGTTTATATATCTACATATGAAAACCATAAATGATACTAATGCTAGCATAAAGTCTATTGTTTTCTATTGAAGTCATAGACTATAGTTTACCTAGATTGCGGAGGCGGTAAGCTATCGACACTAAAGCACAATTTATCATAAGTTATTTATGATTGGTTGTCTCGATAATAACCACTCAAGAGATAAACAATAGTAATTTAAGTACTTTACCCTGTTTTAATTCAAACACTTACCCGGTTTTAATTGAACAAACGCGCAAAAACGTATAATATATTAATGAAAAAAATAATTTTTACTAGCCACCCGCTCCCGACATCGCACGGATGCATTTTTTTTTCTGAAAATTAAAAACACAAACCTTTCTCCTTTATCGCTTTTTATTTTAGCGAAAACGGCATCAAAATCCGTTGGCTAGTGAAGAAATTGGCGGAGAAACAGCATACCTAAGTGATCACCATGAAATTTTGCATACACGTTGTCTGGGACACCAGAAAGGACATAGGGTACCTTTCATCCAGAAAAAAAGGACTATTCCCGAGGGATAAATACAAAATAAAAAACTAACGCCTGGCCAAAGTGTTATAGCATCACGAGGTCAAGCGTTATATTGCTTTTTTTAAAATTTTCAACTACCTAGTATAATAAATTTCACCAGCTAGTATAATAAATGTAGGTTGCACTGTACGTTATTTTAACACGTCACTACACAATCCAACAATGGCCAGAAAACAGATTGAGTTGTTAAAAAAATAATTAGAACAAAAATATGCATAATTTACAAGAATATGCACTCGTAGCTTGAAAAAAGACTGCAATGGTAATCTCATCACCAAAATTGAAGTTCGTTTAGCAACTGTAGAAGATTAAATTCACAGAAAAAATGAGATAATTTTAATCAAAATGCAGTTGTACGCAGATTGAAATAGATTTTTTAAAGGATTTTGGTCCGATATTTTTCCTTTGAAAGTTGACGTGGTTAAGATAATTTTATGAAGATGAAGAAAACATCTCATTTCCTAGTTAACGAAATCAACTCATTAACTTCCATAGTTTAGATTTATTTGGTATACTGTCATTTCTTTAGAGGTAACGTAACCTTGGCCTGATTCTGCAGCATCAGGTAGTCTGCGCGATATCCAACTCCTCAGAGGATATAGCGTATTTGGGCTAAATAGAAAGTCGGGGGATTAGTATATAATATTTAATTATAGTTTGTCTCTCACATATTAATTAGATTTTTATCTATAATTTACTAATATTATAAAGAGGAAAGATTTGTTTGTTTGCATTGAATAGGCTCCGAAACTACTGGACCGATTTGAAAAATTCTTTCACTGTTGGGAAGCTATCCTATTATCAGCGAGTAACATAGGCTATATTTTATAAAGTTACGCGGGCGAAGCCACGTGCAACAGCTAGTTGTAAGATATATTAGCATTGAATAAATTTTATGCTTCTTTTTCTTTACATAGATTTAATAGGAAATCAAAATTTACGGAAGAAACGTTCGATTTGAATATGTAAAGACAAATACCTGGTAAACATAATAATGTATTCTGAATGTGTACTCTTAGCATGCCAACTTCTGGGAATAACGCTTTTACTCGCGACCGGCTTTCACAGTCGTCTACTCTATCACCGGCGTAGGTGCACATAATTATAGGACATTTTCGACTCTTCCCAGCCTTGCTCTTTGTTTAAAATGATTTCTATTTTGTTAGCGGCTGCAACGAATTTAGCACGGCATTATCGGTACAGACGAGACGCATAGATACGCACCACGTTATTTGCTTATTGGTACCTAACTATAGACAGATAGGTATTCGTTGGGCACTAAAACGCGCCGCGATGACCGTTGAATGCACGATCAAGGGGCATTGTTACCGAAGGTCAGTTCTGCATGCACAATTATTTCATACAAATTCAAAACTGAATAATTACCACACATAGTTTTATTACATAACTCTACCCTGATTTGAATATTCTTAGTTTGAAAAAGTTGATAAAAGAGACTTTATGGTGAAAGCAGCGGACAGGCTGATGGTCTACTTGGTGGTAAGTGGATACCGTCGTAGTCACACCCTAATGTCTGGGGGATCCATGTGCGCTGCCCACATTTGTATACCATCTGGTTCACACGTGCAGACAGAAGGGTGTCCGGTCTATGATTGCAGAAACGCAGTGCGCCTTGCTACTTCAATTATACTAACGTCATAGTAATAAAACATTGAACTGTTGGATTTTAAATTAAATAGTCTAAAAATGTAAATATTTTTAAATTTAAAAAGAAATCTAATGAAATGATTTTACGGTCAATGGAAGTCTTCGCAAGAAACCAGCTTAAAATATTCTTTGATATCTAATCTGGTAATATTCATAATCCACCCTAAGGCGTCGTCGTTACGTTACGAAACATAATCTTGATAGGTACTAAAGATAATTATCTAAACATTATTTACTGTGAGAATATCAAACCGGTCAAACTTGACTTAAATTGCATACAATACTGTTACTATTCGTTTCTGTTTCCAGAGACTATCAAATGGACTTTCGATTTTCCTCATACGAGTCGCCCCCGGCTTCTTTATTATTTACCGTAAATAATTCAATAACTAATTAACTTAAGTGTTTACTAATTACTAATTATCCTTGTTTTATCAAAAAATATATATTTGAACAATTTAAGAAATTAAGAAAATGACAGTAGCAAGAAATAAAAATCATAACAAATCCTTTAAATAAAATAGTTTTAAAGAACTATTAAATAGTACACGCAAATTCAGGTTTAAAGATCTTAATTTCCAAAAGTATTTTATATGAATTTCAAACCTTTTGGAAGACAGTTGAGAAGTTGAGAGAGATATTATTATATCAAAATGGGATTCTACAAAAATATTTAATTTATCCACGAAATATACTAAAAGTTCCTCAACGCTAGGTATTAGAGTAGAACGTGATAGTTTTACCTTGTTTTGCGGCAACAAATAAATTTTAGCGTCAGTTTAAGTGTTTATTGATATAATCCTCATATTGAATTCACTGCACCGGGTAATAGTTGGCTGTTATCAGCCGTGAACACTCCCTATCACTTATCGTCATCACATTCGGCGTCGGAGACGCGTGTTGCTCGGATGCTGTGTTTAAATGGAACGTGTTTTAGTGGCGACGATCGCGGCGTGACTGCCTTACTGCCAATCGGTCGCAACTCGCAAAGCAAACTTTAACTCGCTGGCGACCACAATGGGCTAATTAGAATGGCGAGTCGACCGCGGCATAAGCGAGGCGCGGGGCGGCGAAACTCCGCCCACGGACCTTCGCATCCGCTTCATGGACAACTCCGTCCATAGTGATCTTATCAACACGTCCTCCCAAACAGACAACCGTCAACTTTGTCAAACGAAGGATTAACTCGATATCAATATTTGCAATCAATACGTAATGGCAGTCTTTATAATATATTTCAAACTGACTGATCATAATTTCGGCCATTTGATATAATCTTTTTGCAACTTTAGATCTGTTGATGCCTTTTGGTTATCTTTAGTAGTTCCTTCTAATTTTTATTTAAAAACAAAGATAAAGTAAGGCATAGGCCCAATGGTCTATTCCGCTCTGAGTAAATCTACATACTTAGATCAACTGTCAACTTGATAAAATACATTACTTAATAGTATTGGAACATTTAGCAATATACTCTAAAACTGTGAGCTTGATACCAAGCATAGAAAATGGGAACATAAGATCCAACTAAATCAATCTAAACGGACCAAAGACAAATACAGAGAATAGCCGTTAATGAAGAGACAAGGGAGAGAAGCGTAAATTTGCATAAAAAGATTTTCAATAATATTAATCTGATTCAATATCGAATACCGATTTGTCAGTTGTTAACAAAAAACCATAGTACGAGTAAGAGAAGGGAGACCCAGCGACTTGTGTCGTCGTTAGGTCACCGAACTTTCAATGTCAGTGAGTCTCGTGCAACGAATCATCGGTGACTTTAATAATTACGCTAATACTACCTTTCAATTAGGAATAAATATCATTTCTATGCAACACTAAATTCGTGCAATCAGATACAGAATGGCAATTTGAAACCTAAGAGATAAATAAGGTAATTTTCTGGATCCCTAACCTCTAAGAATTAACTGAACAGGCCGCATTATAATTATAGCATTGTATTGCAATATTTATGAAACTGTTATGAAATATCTAGAACTGGTAGAAGTATTGTATTGTATAATCATGTATGTATAATGTATATATAACAATATTTCCACCCACATTGCCTGGACCAGTTACATACGTATTATTAGTAAACGCTTCCACGTGATGTGGATGTTTGCTTAGTTACGTATTCTGATTTCAATAATCATTGTTTCGGTAGAAAATTTACTCAACTATATACTAGAATTAATCCTAGTCTATTTCAAAACAACCATTCAGAAGTTCAAAGTAGACTTCATAAGAGCAAGAAAGAGATAAAACATCAAAATCGCTAGTGTATTTTGGAGGTGGATCGACCACAATAAATATTAACAATCTATAGTGCTAAATGTTTTTTATGTGGTCCTCTCGAGGACAGACAGTTTGGCATATTGTCCACCACGTCTGTCTGTTGAAAATGTCAGACATGTCGAAAATTGTTCCGATACGTTTATAAGCACGTATAACAGTTATTATAATACTCAAATGGGGATGTCGATGGTTCCTGTTTACGGTACGGCAAATATTGAACAATGTTTTTACAATCGGTGGGGTGAAAACCGGAAACTATCATCGAATTACAGGGCACATCGAAGCTAAATCATTGTTCTTTGAAAGGTTCATTTTAAAGCTCCAGCTCAGTGGTGCACAGACTTGAACCCGCTAATGATAGACCTCAAAATTGCTAGACTATAAGTAATCGACACGGTAGATGCCGCAACGAGTATGTGTGATATGCATCACACGTAATTACTTAAGCCTACAATACCTAAGTAGAGTAGGTTGGGGGTTTTATGGCGTAGATTACTACCAGAAATTTCGAATAGAATATAGACAGGAATCAAAGCGCCTCGGTTTTGACAATTACCAGGTATTCCTTTGAAAAAGCCGCCTATCTTACTAAAAAAGTAATAAGGGTTATTCTTAAGTGTGAATCATGTCGTTATCAAAAGCGATCGACTTATCGATAGTTTGAACACCACTGCTTCAGCCATTGTATATTATAAGAAGAAAGTTATGTAAAAGAAATAAATTATTTTGATTTTAAATTTATTTATTTTTACCAAAATAATGATAATGACTCAATAAGCTAAAGATTGGATAGTTCGGAGTAAACTGAAGTGATGTGTTTAGAAGTTGAAAACTAGAGTTGAAGTTGACCCGAAAAGCTCTACTAATGTGAAAATGCACATTGTTGGGCTACTCGGTTGCACTCTTGGCGAACCGTAAAGGAAGCCCATTTCTTGCACCTGTCCTGTAGTGTTAGCTGATCGTATGTATGGTGCTTTTTTTAGCTACCTAAAGTTCGGAAGGTACCTTGTATGTTACTTTATGGACGCGGACTGTCGCGGGCAAAACCTAGTATTATTATAAATTAAAGAAGACCTGACAAAAATGCCTGGATGTGTCATTGAGTCCGATAAAAAAGTTCTTTGTTCAAAATGTTGGTTAAGTAGTAATCACACAAAGAGCACTGTAAACGGTTTTTCTTCAATAATTTCTTAAAACGCATAAACAAACGGACACAGTGACTCACTGTGCGTATAAGTTCGAATCGGTTAATGCGATTAGTCTCACATTGGTGTGTTTACTTTTATGAATTCGGTTTTATTAAATTGTGGAGGAGGATAAACTTAAGTTTTTAACGTGTCTTCATGAAAACAATTAGCGTTCGTAAATGCTGTTCTGTTGTAAGCGAAAAAGACAATGTTTTAAAAGTAAATGCTAATGTGACACAACAAAGAAAATCTGTAAGTACATGAGTATGATGAGAATTGATACCTATAGAATGAGAAAATTGTGATTGACAATATTTTTTTTTGTTAAGGTCGACAGACAGACTATCGTTCCACTTAATGGATAGGTGGCTACTACGGTCGCCTATAACAGTAGTAACGCCACAGGTTCTGCAAGGGCGCTGCAGATTCAAGGATTAGGGATTAGGACAGGATAGGGAAATGGGCTCTGGCATGCTTTACTTACTTACCGAAACAACAGCACACATGCTGTTATTACACAGTGGTCTACTGTAAGGGGGTGGCTACTGCCGCCAGACGGCGGCAAATGACTGCAAAATGCAGTGCATCCTGCCTCTACTTTTTAAATCCAAACCAGAGGCAACTTTAAACATTCAAAAGAAAGGATAATTACAGTTCAGTAAGTAATTAATTACAAAAGAATAAAAAGAGAAATAATAATGCGCCCTTGGCCAATTGGTGCTGAAATTAGTTCTACAACTGCTTATTCTTGTCAGTCAGCTATTGATGTGAGCTTTTCAGTTTTGGTTGGGCTTAGTCTATTTATACTGGTTTCAGAGTGGATCCGATTGTTAAAAACACAAGAATATTGAAATCTTTAGAAGAAGTCTTGGAGGAAAAACAAGCTGTTTATAAAAGGAGTGCACTGAACGTTATTGTTTATGGTTAAAAACGGAAATTAACTTATTATTTATTAATTATAACAACTAACAAAGAATAGTCTTCATTCAGAAATGAAGAGAGAATGTACAGTAAAAGGAAAATATAATTATTTATTGTGAACTTAAGGCGGGAAATGAGGCCAAAAAAGATTAAGTAAGAACATAAAATATTGTTCATATACATATTTGATGATCCGTAAGGCATTGATTTTTTTTTAATTTTTCAACGCAGAAAAGGGGCGCAGACGGTCATAAAATAGTTACATTATAAAATAGGCTACTGTATATTTTAAATACTTATTATTTTCGTTAATGTGCCTAAAAAAGACTAAACATTATCAATGACTGCAAACAGTATCCGTGCTTCCCCCCGTAAATAATGTGATGGAAGAGGAAAATAGTCAGTCATAGACGGTAAGTAGAGTATTATAATCGCTTTAAATGCACAAATAGTGCATTGCATTGAGTCATAGATCAACTAACTGTTCCAGGTACCGACTACACGTTTACTCGAAGATAACGATGACTAACCACAGTGAGTTGTTTCATTCATAAAATTAATTCGGTGCGCTGATTAGTTTTTCACAGGCGTTTTGTAACGCTGCTATGAAAAGTTGTGTCATCGTTGATAACAGTTACGTATGACTTGATTCGTAATTAAGTTTATATGTGAATAAACAATACCTGTTACACGGATTACACACGATGATTAGCTACATGTTACAAAAATTTTTTTTGTTCGATGGATTTTTTTTACAATTTTCCTTTTCACCTTTTAACTACTGAACCAATTATCATGAAATTTTGCATACACGTTCGCAGGGATACAGAAAAGAACACAGATTTATCCAGAAAAAAGTACTATTCCCGTGGGATCATTCAAAATTAAAAAACTAATGCCTGGCATATGTATAATAGCAATGCAGATGTCAGGCGTTATATTGCTTACCTATATATATATTATTTTTCAAAACGGATGAAGTCGCGGATACCAGCTAGTGTGTAATAGTTGATAGTTTAAACTAATATATCAAATTGTTAGTTCAAAACAAGTACAAGGTTAGTTCTTATATTTATTCAGGAATAGTCACCAGGCATTCAAGCATTCGGAATTTGTTCTAAATACTTGTAGAAATGTACACACGATAAGAAACAAACATGATATATTCAGGTAATATGTAGATTGTGATATACAACAGATGGCATTTAATCTTTTAGAATTATTTACTCATAACACATTTATGCAGTGAATGTAAATGACGACTGTAAAACTACGCGTTTTTAACTGAATAAATCAATAATATCCACTAGACACAGAACCGCAAAATATTCCTTGTCGAATATTTGAAAGTTAGGACGTATATTCTGGAAAAAATACAAAGATTGGGTATTTATTTATCATTCCAACAGAATATTTGGTAGAGAATTGTTAAATCTTAAAACGCACTAACACGTAGGGCAGCCTAGTCCTTGATAGTGGTTTATTCTCACTAGATATGGTCTGTGGTTTTGTAACACACGACACGTACATAAATTTATAGATTTTTAAAAATCAGATCTATCAACAGTGCCTATCAGAATTTAATTTTGCACTGGAAACTGTCTTTCGCATTTGGTTTTCTGGCTTTCCTTGCCACCTGACGCCTAAAGCGACCAACTTCTCTTGCTCTACCCTAGAGCTATTCTAGTCGGGAAAAACCTGGTGTAATTTTTTACCAAAAAAGTTATTCGTCGCCTATATAGGTAGGTACACAAGGAATGCAATAATGGGTTCGCAACTGTACTAAATTTTAAACTATGGTGTAATTTAAAAAGTGAATTATCGGAATCGAATAAGCCGGGAACTACAACAAGTATTAGAAGATCAATGTCAATTCGAATGACAAGCGAAAGATTTTTGATAAGATAAGGTTAAAAATAAAATTTAGCGATAAATTTTACATGAAATATGTCTGCTGAATGAGTTTAGGTTATTTGTTTTCATCACTAGAACACCTCAATATTACTACGGCGCTTTATATTTAATTAGGTAAGGGAAGTTCTACTGCGAATATGGAAATATATGTTCGTAATTATATGTTTTTCAGTCATAATCTGGGAGACAATCGGGAGGAACCTGCGGGTTTTTTCGCTCATGTGTTTCATCAGGTATTTCTTTCATTTTTGCAGGCTCTGTACGAAAATTCTCAATTTTTTATTTTAAAATTGAAATAATAACAAAGAACAAATTAAGGATTTGTTTTAATTTTGCTCATTTGAATAACATTAATAACGTTCAGACCTTTCTGAATCATCCTTACACCTACAAACTCGCTATAAGGTTCCTCGGTCCCGTTTGTTTTTTGTGCCTTTTAACGAGCATTCTTCAACTGAAGAAAATTCTGACTCTGACAAACAAATGATTATAAACGCTCCAAGTCCAACCGGTGAATCATCGTTCATTCACGTGGTCGCTTATCACAAAACATGTAAGGTATATTATTATTACGGTATTATTCTATGTATACAGTTGATGTTACCTGCGCGTGCGCCGGCTACAACAAACTGTGACTCAGACACAATATCCTGTTTTGCCTTTATAAGAACTTTCCCGATTTGCATATATTCGAAAGCTTTTTTCCTCAACAGACTCCTACAAGATAGAGAATGGTTTGCATGCTGAACTTAGTCATAGTCTTGTATATTGTAGGAAATGCGGGTAAACAAAGAAAATAGACGATCAATGGGCTAATAGGACGCAGAAACATGAACGTTTCGTTTTTTTAATATTATATATAATTATAGCTCTAGCATTTTGTATTAAATGTAACCTATATCTAGTTTCCATAGCTAGGTTTTGATATATACTCGTACATTATACAATAATAATGAATGTTTTAATTTTATTACCGTGTAACTTAATTTGTCTATAGATAGTATATAAAACAAAGTCTATCCGGGTCTCTCTGCTATTCTGTTATTAGTTCTTATAAGGCATAAGCTATGCAACGAATTTTAATGGGATTTACTATCAAGCTTCAAGGATTTTTCCGCTCCTTACTGTTTACGAAAATTTTAATAAGTGAATAACATATTATAGTCATACATCGTAGAAAATTAAAACGTGAAGAAAAACTATGACTCTAAAACATTTAGTTAAACATTAAAATAGCCCGATTGCACTCGTGCAATAAGTACTGATAAGGGTCGCTACTTTAATAGAACTTAATAGTTATGAGTGGCAAAAATTTAATAGGTTTTACTAAAACCAGGGTCCGTTTCCTTATCCCTTCCTAATCCCATATCATAAATCCTATTAAGGACGGCAACGCACCTGCAGCACCTGTGAGAGTTACTTGTGTTAATAGGCTACGGTGCCCAGTGCCACAAACCATCAAGTGGGCCATTACATAAATATATATTATTTCATGTCACTAGAAATATATTATACCGCCTTTTTTACAACAATTTAATCATTGGCTTTGTATGGCCGTAGATATGACAAAGAATACACGTATTATATATGACCTAAAATTACTTGCAGGTTGATAATGTAGGTATATTTTCAGAAGCTGGACACATGCGTCTTCTCTGTAAAGCACTATCCTAATTGATATTATGTCTGTACTCTATATCTAAACGGTGAAATGTGTATATGAGATGTTATATGATGATACTGGCTTTAATGCCAGGAAGAGGTGCGCAATTCAGTAATTACACACAGAGAGCAATTAGGCTCTCACTTGTAACAACGATTGTATCTAACAAGTACATACTTAATGCATTTATAAACCCGGAATTAAACAAACATGTTTATTTACATTTCATTATAAAACATAATTCAACATTCCACTGATAATATAGCATGAATTCCACAATTGCGATAATAAGTTTCTTTATTATTTCGTGATTCATTATTTCAAATGCGATACTGACGGAATATCTTAGTGAGAAAGGACATCATTTAAAAACCAGGCCATTGTTTTTTTTTAACTTACATTTTAGATAATAAAAATATTTTTCAATTTCAGCAGGTAATTTCCTGTGAATATTTCAAATTTATAAAATTGTAATAATTATAAATTTTACAGATTTCATAAATAAATATAAAAATGAAGACCTGTATTTGGATAATGCCTATAATAAATGTGTACGAAACCCACAAATGTTTGTGCTTTTTATAATAATAAAGCCGGCCATACACAGGCAGCTCGAGCAGTCATAGTCAACTGCTTGAAAGCAGTTGGTATCAACTGCTCGACAAGTCACGAACAAACGAGAGGCGCGCGCGACGTGGAATGAAGAGCGCGGACGGAGGTCACTGCGCGAGAGCAGTCGACAGCTCGAGCAGTCAGTGTAGCCTGCGGTCAAGCAGTCGCTGCTCGAACGCACGGTGAAATTTCACCCCTCTACCGACCGCCCGAAGCAGTCACAACTACTCGGCGGTTCCTATATGTGTGTACGTATAAGGGCCGCCACATACTGTCGGAATTATAACTGGTTCGGAATCCCGAATCAATATTCCGAATCGAAATAATTCCGACTGTGGCGGCTCTAAAACTATGCAGTCGCAGCTTGAAGCAGTCGGTCCTGACTGCTTCAAGCTGCCCGTATATGGCCGGCCTAAGGCTGACAGGCAGGTTGGCCATTCATTTGATGGCAGGTGGCTGCCGTTGCGTAAGGACACAAATAACACAAGGCAGGTGCACTGCCGACCTTGCAGGATTTTTTATATAATGCCCTTGAATTAGACGGAAATTGGGCTAATAGCACTAACAACAATATTGTCACACATATGTCTATGTGTTAGTTATTTTGTAGGTCTTAAAATATAATATATTACCTGTGTATAATCACTAGGTCTTGTTTACTTTGATAAGTTTAGTTATGATTAAGAGTGAGTGACATCTTTAGCCTCAAAGTGTCGCTAAAGTCTTTAGAGATTTAATGAAGGTTTATTTGGTAGAGGAAGACAGTATTAACTTTGACGTGTTGCGCGCAATAACAAATTTTCTTATGTATAGTTAGCCAGACAGGCTGACGGTCCATTTTGATGGGAGGTGGCTGAGGCAGGCTTGGCAGGTTAGGCGGCAGTCCTCTCAACCGCAATACCGAAAATTTTTGTGGTCTCTAATCGTCTTAATAACAACTGACAAAAAATTAAATTGATTTAATTAACAGTTCAGTTAAATATTAGCAATTGTATGTTGGTTTGGGAATCCCAAAGTTATGATAATATTCTACATTGAAATTAAAATGCAGGATAAATGTTTTACAGTCAATCTTAATGTACTAAAATAATACGATTTCGTCTATGTCTTCATTCGAGGAAAACCCGAATTTATTTGCATAATGAGCGTTTAAATGAACAATGCAACTAACTGTTCGTACAAATGGTAAACTACTTAATGCTTTAAACTGCATGGTTATAATCTCGCTTTAATTAAAAATATGTGACTCTGTTTTTTAACTTGTTTTGACATTATATATATAGAGTCTAGTACATATTATAAAATAAATAAAATAAAATTAGTGAATTTACATCCGTACGAAGCAGAGGCGGGTCGCTAGTGTAGTTTTTTTTTGGGAAACTTTGAAAACGTTGAGTTTTGGGAAAAGTTGTCATAAACGCAATGAGATATGATTGACAGTCAAAGCTCGCAGTGTAAAATATAAAAAAATGTAATAAATAGAACGGGGGTTATATACTTAGCAGCGAACTTGTTTACTTTCATGTTTAATCTAGCAGTTTTGTTATAGTATAATACAACACACAACATTATATAAATTACACGTGCAAAGTAAATTATATTTATGTCAACCTCTCTCAGAGATTACTCAGCGATATAGCGGTTTACTTTTTAATGACTAATTTCATTTATGTTTCGTAGGCGGGTGTGACCGTATTTTTGTTTATTGATGGATAATTTAAAATATTTGGTAAAATAACAGTTATAGTTGAATTGCTAAAAACAAAAGTACCAACGTCACGATGGCGTTGATTTATACCTAGTGAGAATCTAGTGAGAATTATTGGTTAAAAACTTGTTTGGTCATTTTTTTCAGTAGGACAGAATACTATGTTTCTACTTTGATGTTTTTCCTTTTACTTGTTTCAGTTTCTTCGAAATAATCGCAGAAATACCTGATCACATTTTCATCGGGATATTCAATGAAGAACGTTTCATACGTTTAACGTTTCAAGTACTACTTGTACTACTACTTATTTTGTGGTAGTAGTAGCAGCATGGCACACAGTCCTCAGTCACAAAGCTGAGCGGTCTAGCAACACCTAAAACACCTTACAGAAAACACAATAACGGGGAGTGTGCGTTGCATTTCAGTAATGGAAAAAAGGATATCAAAGTCCATGAACCTCATTATCATGAACCTACAAGAGTCCACTGTTTGACATACTTAGGACTTTTGAATTGAGCGCCAACACACTTCTTATCATCCTGCTATTATTATTCTTGCTGTCAGCCTGCTTGCCGAATAATAGTTGTGTATTCTTAGCATTTACTTAAAAAGCAATAACCAGATGTATCTAAGTTAGAGGAAATATTATTTGTAAGTTTGTGCAGATTTAGTTAGAGATGCAACATGCGGCATGCCAACTTAGCTATCGTTAATCGTATACCCGCTTCGCCGGTACGAGTACATGCTGTCTGCGGCAATTAAAAATACTACGACGATAGATAATAAATTTACTGTTTCAAGTTGTTACTAGTTATAATATTACTCCAGACAATTTTCTTGTTAAATCGTCGTGAATACTGGGAAACTTACACACAATGTAGGTATACAATAAATACAAGCTGGTTTGTTGGTAATCATTTTTTCCATTTAATTGTTAAAATTGTATTATTTTTTTGAAATCTTTTACGATTACAAATGCAAGTTAGTCTCTATTTCCAATATTTTTTGATTAGAGATTAGATAAATAAATTCGAAATTTTGTTTTTATGAAAAATATTTAGTACCAATGCCAATAGTTTTTTTTTATTAACTACGTGATAATAAAAAAACATTTCTTTTATTAACACTGAGGCAAGTTTGAAAACAAATATTTTTTACTAAAAATAAATGGAAATTAAAGACAACCAAATTTTCCCTTAGAGAGGCATTCCAGAAAAAGTTTTATATTTATTGAAGTCGATACCTAATTAGGGTCTGAAGTTAACTTTAACTTAATATCTATAGATAAGATATATAATTACGTAACAACTTGAATTTAATCAAATGAAAAAATTTTAATTCCTAAAAATACCCTCCACCATTTTAGGGTGCAAATTAAACATACCCATCGTGCAGGTTTTGTAGTTCTTTCCGGTGCAAGCAGAGACTCCTCGGAACGTACCTTGAACACATTAATAATAAATCAAAAATTGAGGAAACATTAAGAAAGAAACAGACGAATATAAAGCGGTCATGTTTACACTTTTAATTCAGTAACCTGGCAAAATTAACACCTATTAGGTATGAATTCACAGAAACACCTGTGGGAGTATCTGATTTCTATTCTGTTTCGCTTGTTCCTAACTGTAACCTCATAGATTGGGTGTAAAATCTATAGCCTGTACCGAATGGACGTTAAAGTTAATCATATCATTGTGAGAGCAATTTAATACGGCTTAAGAGACAAATGCGTAGGTTCATTGCAGTTCATAAGTGCATTGTAAAGTCTCGACGGGTAGTAGGCGGCCGGAAGAGTCGGCAAGCCGAGTGTTAGCGACTTCCTACTTAGAGAGCTCATGTTCGGCGGAAACGCTATTTTTGGCGCCCACCGACCGAAGCTTCCTTCGAGGAAAGTCCACTTGTTGAATACAATCACCGAATGTTATCAAATTATGACTTCCTGTTGTTGCTTTATATCACATCGTCGTCATTAATAGTCTTATTTTTAAGAGAGAAATAGAAAGTTATGAAGCAGTAAAAAGTGAATGTACACAGAATTGTTGGCAGTGAAATTGTTTGTCAAAGAATACCCAAGATCAGTTGCACAGAATACCCAAGATATATGGTGAAAAAGTTTTTTTTTATCTTAAACAGTAAAACTGTGCTACTTTTCCAACGGAAATGACTCACACGAGCCACAAGATTCTAAAATATGACAAAAGTTCACCAGGTACCATTTGAAGCAAAATTTCAGATTGCGATAAATTTGACAAATTAGGCTAAGATTGGGGCGCCATAGAAATATGTGAGGTACGACGATAAGGTATGAAAAATGCACAGGAAAACAACAGCGTTATTTTTAACCGCATTCCTCTATTGATGGTGCCGGTTTCATTGTGCGCCCCGGTTAATGGCATGTCTGGAATGCATGGAACACTGCATTTAGCAGGATAACCAGTCAAAGGTAAAAAGCTTATGTAACAAAACAGCGCTGTTTCTGATTAATGTGCTACTTACGGTGAATATCCTACAACTTTTAGGGCCCCTTTCACCAACTTCAAGTAAAGTGTTGATTAGTTACTTTTAGGAATAATGTTATGTTTTATTAAATTATGCACTCGGTTTACTGCATCCTTCGATAGATGATTTTTTTTTATTATTTTCTTTTTTATGTTTGGGACTTTTACCAACATCTCTCATCAATCCCAGTTACCGGTGACTTTAAATGGCCGATAGCCTACTTGACACATAGTGAAAGAGGCCCTTATATTTTGCCATTTAGATATTTTAATTAATATAGCAATTAAAGCGTATACCTACCACAAAACACAATGCTTAAATTGCGCCATTCTAATTCGAAGTGTCACTGGCGCCGGCGCGGAGTCGATGGATATCAATCAAACGATCTCTCCATAAAAGGATAATCGATTTTACTTGAATAGCAATTTAATTGGACAGCAAAAATAACTATATTTTTTTTTTTTACAAAATGTCTCAATTAAAAGTGGCTCGGCTTTGAACTGGCGCTATAATAATTCTCTACTTTAGACTTAACAATTTGTTACAATTCCATCTAAACACAATTACTAGAAGTAATCTTTATAACGAAATTGTGTGTTGTTGATTGTTGAGAATCATATCCAATTTTATGTCCTGTCTTTAGATTGCTATCTCTAGTTAGTTCTGATGGTAACAACCATGACCTATATAAGAGACTGTTAAGTGTTGTTTGTGCCATAAAAGGCAATACTGCACAGCCTAATGTGCAAGCATAAAGTATTGCATTGCCGTCATTACTGTGTACAGTCGCTTGTTATCAGAGGACGCGGCTCAATCAAAGGAAATCAAATTAATAATGAAATAAACAACTTCCAGCGACAATAATAAAGTCTAAAATTGTATGACAGTAGCGTTGTCCAGATGTGAGAACGGCTCTACCCTTTAACCTGAACGTCTAATGGAAGAATAACATATTTAAGACTGTGAGTCCAATCTGATTTAAACAATATACGTTTATTTATAGGTCACACACATAAGATAGTGTACAAGGACCTTGTGAAAACGTGTATGAATACTGATGAAGCGTAAATGCAATGCAGTCAAATGTCAGTAAGATTTTTGAAGCCACCAACGTTTTTTTTTATATCTTAGCCCCACAGACAGGCTGACGGTCCACTTAATGGCAGGTGACTACCATCGCCTATACATACGAGTACCTATATAACACAAGCAACGCCATAGGTGCTGCCAGTGTCCTTCCCAGATCCCACCATAGAAGGATTATATACAGGGATTAGGAAGGGAAATGGGCTCTGGCATCTCTTACTCACTCACCGAAACATAACAGCATACATGCTAATTATTTCACGGAGATAAGATACTGCCGTCAAACGGGCTGCCCAAATAACTGCGAAACCTAGTGTGCCGTGCTACTATTTTTGTCACGAAGAAGGATGTCTTAACAAAAAGGAAAAAAAATACTTTTAAACATAATAAGCATGAACTTGAAGTAACAAAGGCAGATCATTTCACAGAAAGAAAACAAGGCCGAAGTGGCAAATATATCTGAAGTAGGTCGACCAAGATCAAGACACCTACACAATGTAATGTTATTCCAACAAAGCTACCAAACATTTGCAAATTATTTTTGTACGAAAAAATAGCCAGGCAGGTAAATATTTTCAATTAGCCACGAAACTTTCATTGCAATTATCATAATATCATCCACGTAGGTAAAATAATGATTTAACTGGATATTAAAACAATTATAATATTATCTATACATTTTATACATTTATTTTTTTTGTTTATTTTTTTCGTAATTTTTATACCAAATTTAAATAGGCACCAGGCATAAAATATATAAACTCGAAACAGTGTTCTACTGTAACGTGCAATTAATTATCGTTTATCTCGACTTCCATTTGGAGGTCATGCGAGGAAACTGGCTAATGAGTTTTTTTTTTATTTATTTACATGATTACATCAATATTTCATCTTTTTATAAGCATAATCTTGATGTTTTAATGTTATTGGTACCTTGCGTACAGTCATGTCATTAACATTATTATTATGACTTCTATTCTTTTACTTATATATAGTTATTTCAAGCGATAAAATTTTAATTTTAAATATTTGGCGGGTTAATGAGAGGTTTGGTAATGAATAATAAACATTACAACTAAACGTGCATGCGTCTACTGATGAGTAGACGTTAAGTACTAGATACATTTATACTGCTTAAATGCTTACCTTCTTTGGGTAGAAAATTTTAGGTTTCCCCGTATAAGTGGAATAGGAAGCCATATCGACAACCATAATTTAGTTAAAATTATGCTCAATTTTTTATCACCAAATAACTGTTAAAACGAACAATTTTAAGTGCTAACAAGTTTTTCCTTTCTGTTTCTAGAATTTTCTATCGGCACTGGCTCTTTTATGGCATTGTCTTTAAGTACTTGAATTTAATAGTCGTCTAGTAGACGTCGCGATATCGAAGAGAGTTCTCTTTTTGTTCCAAGTCCAATATTCGTCGCAGTAAATTTATAATCCTTTAGGTGCGTCGCGTCTACTTCCACGTCAGCGCAGTCGCGTCCGTAAATACACCTATCTGTTTTACTATTAACACGATAATGTACACGATATTTAACAACTACAATTTATTTGTAAGCATCACTCATACAAATAATCAGTCACATTTTAACTTCGCGTCAGAATCCGAAAAAATTGCGCTGTACGAACAACGTCTCACGAATGTTTAACCCAAACTGAGTTTTCGTCGCGTTCAACTGTTGCTTATATCAATTCAGACGAGTTTCCCCCGTATATTATCTATCTCTTTCCCTCTACAGATTTGGACGATTTGTGGAAAAGCAAGAGAAATATACACGCGGCTCATTCACATTACATAACCAGATGTATAATTTTTTGTAGATACGCACGAAATACCGCGACCAAGAGATTAAACCGCGAAACCATATCATAATAATTAAATTTTTGTAGATGATTATTAAATTAAGCTGCTCTTGTATACATAAATTAATGATTTTGATGATAGATAATCAAAATTTTAGTCAATTCTGTTTTTAATAATTAAATATATAATAATAATAAATGTGTCAAGGGATTCTAGTTAGATAGGCAGGTACGTAATAAAATGATACAAAGGCTACGTTACTCTAACCTCGACCACAGAACATGACGTTAATAAATCGTTTAAATGTGACATCGCCATGTTTTATAAAATCATTTAGTAATCTCAAGACAGTATTGTTAATGAAGGTACATAGTATTTCAATCAAACTAATGTAATGTGGGTATTTCACTACAACTGGCGATTCGGTAGAACAAGAAAATGTTTTTAAAGAAATGCCTTTTTTCGGGATCCGGGGACATCTCTAAGTCATCTTTATAGTCTTTTAATCGCGTCATATGGAAAAATTGTCAGATGAAGAGTTCATTGTCAATGTAATTTCACTGTATTGTTGTTATTGGCTTAGCCTAAACTTCTTACTTAAACTGTTATCTTTTCAGCACCTATATCGTCATCATCTCAGCCGTAGGACGTCCACGACTGTGCCTTAGGCTTATTTAGCCTCGCTTTTCTTTTTCCAATAGGACTGGTTAGAAGCAGCATAGCTCATTAGATCACTCTCAGTCGTCAGTCTAATATATTAGAGTTTCAGAATTGAATTTAGCCTTAAAAAAGCCTTAAAAAACCTACTGCTTTTTCATGTTCATGTTTATGTTATCAGTATTTTATTTGAAAATTTAATTACAATTACAAATTACAAGAAAACTGGTATTACATGGGCTGAAAAGTTAGGGACCTAACACATAGATGGCGCTAGTTTTATTGCATTCACCTCTTTTCAGTTAGACTAACCTTCAAAAGACAGCTGTTAAAATTTCATGATATTCTATTCTTTAGTTTGTGAGTTTTTGTGCTAAGTGTGACGCTACTTTTGTTATTTTCAAAACAATGGATCAAAAACAATTTCGTGTTTTAATTTTATAACAAAACAGAAATTATTGAGTAGGCATTGTAGCGTTGGCCAAAAAGACTACGTCCCTATTTCCCCAAACCATTGTCCTAAACAGCACAATGGTTATTGGATCAGACAAGGTAGAGGTATTTTATTAACAAAAATTACAAATGACACGGAAGAAATGATCAGGGACAGTTATACTTTGCGCCAGTAATAAATAAAGATGTGTTAGGGGAAGAGACGTGAAATATCTATGGTAGGTATACGTGATGGGCTGTTCTCTTTGGCGCCTGTTTGGAAATAGAAATAAGTGGAATGACGCATTGTCGCGACAAATGTGATGGGGCGACTTGGCGGGCGCCGCTCGCTGTCACCGTCCGCTGACTGTTTCACCTGGACCGCGTTGGACGCCTGGACGGTAACTTGTTGTAAATAAGTTTTGTTATTCCAAAAATAAAAATAAAAACCAACAGCTCACTTTAACACGAGAGAATGACAAATTATGTAGCAGCAAAAGTGCGAGTAATAAATTGCTCTTTGTTTAGCTACAAAGGACTAATAAATTTGTGTGCAAGAAAATAATATATATAAACTTAATGCTTTCTCATGCATTTTATATGTTAAAATTGTTGTAGTTAACTATAGTAAATCTTATTGCAGTTTCTTTACTGTTTACAAAATAGTAGATAATATTATTTGGAACATTATAAGAACCTAAATTATGGTTTCGTTTTCAAATAAAGTAATAATATGAATATTAAATTCAAGCAATAGTAATGAGTAGTTGTTTGTTTTGAGTTTGATTTGATAAATTCTTTCAATTTTGGGAAGCTATATTATCAGCGAGTAACATAGGCTATATTTTATAAAGTTACGCGGACGAAGCCGCGTGCAACAGCTAGTACTATATATAATTATAGGTAGGACCCGTAAGTATTCTTTATTTCACTCAAAAATACCTGTGTAATTTATTCATCGAAATCTATTTTCTTTATATCAACGAAATGGTAGTAGCGCAAAGTCGTGGACAAAGTATAGGTACAGGTACATTTATGTAATTCGATAGGTGTATTGACCCTATAATGGATGGATTGATGACGACAGTTGGATCATGCGCTTGGTACGCGCAATTTTAAATAATAGTGTAGGACTGTAGGCCGCTCTTTATCATATTACTACGTTTTATTACGTAAGCAATTTTGTCATGATAACTCGCCCATTCGGCGAGATTAATTCGAGCGAGTAGTCCATTAACTCACTTTGTCGTGTCAGTTAAACCAAGTTACTTAGTCATTAAACATAATGAGATTGACACGTAATATTTAAATCTAACATATATATATGTAATTAACATATATATGTATTACAGTACCTACTAATATTATAAAGAGAAAAGATTTGTATTTTATCTTTCTGATCTTTCTCTATTTCTTTCCATAGTCTTAATCCAAAGTCTAATCTTTATGGAGTAAGTTGCTTGTTACTTATAATATAAGCGATACTGTTTATAGCCACTGACCATCAACCAACCATGGATCTTCAGCCTGTCTACCACCTTCACATTTAAAAAAATATCTAGAATTAAGATATTTTGTGGACTATTATTCTTGTAAAATTACAAAATAAATATAGACTATAGGAAAACAATTGAATTTGCATTAAAAAATAAGTCAAAATTATGTAGACATTGACGTATCTACTATTGTATGAATGAAGCCAATTTGCCGTCATGTTGCAAATTAGCCTTTTATTCGAAATTATTGTTTTGTGTTTAATTAGCTGTATCAACTCGATTTACCAACGCAAGCGACACTTGTCTTGTTACCGCAGAGTTAATCAGAAAATTTTAGTACACTTACCTACAGGTAATAATAATAAGAGGTGTAGAAACTTAATAGAAATAATTATAAAATAAATATTATTGCATACAGCAAAATCTGTATACGATTACAAATCAGAAATGTGAAATTAACCAAAATGAATAAGAGTTATTACTGTTAGATATACCCACGTTCAACCTACATCTTATCAAAGCACATTAAAACACTTGTAAAATAGCTGTATACTCGTATTTGCACTGGCTAAGCATATTTTGGTAATATATCAATTCTGCCATTGGGTCTGTTGTATTAATGTGCAAAAAAAAATCATGTATTCTAGATCTAGGACGGTAATCTAGATATGTATATACATGTACATAAATATAGATATATATCGGAATAAAAAAAACACGATGAACCAATAGGTCTGGTCCTTTCTGAAAAATACGTGGGTCGTCACACGAAGAGATGGGTTGATGATTTGAATGCTACAGCAAGAAAGGAGTGGTCTTTAAGAATTAATGTTAAGAAAGGGGGAAATGGGATTAAGATGGAGGACGCTGACTATGGTATGGTCCAGTTTATGATTGTGGAACTCAGTGTGCCCTGCTACTACTGAATAACTTTTTATTTAAATTTTTAACTGAATAAAACGCATAGTTAATATCATTATCATCCTCAATGCAATAATAAAAACGTAAAAGATCCCTGTCTGTAATAAAATATTATTAAATATATACCTAAATAAACAATTTGGACACGTGGTACTTATGTCTGTTTGTCTGTGCGTTTGTTCACGTTAATCTTAGAAACTGCTTAAAAACTATTTTGATTCGGTTTTCACTAGTGTACTACTCTACCCGTACAATTTAGTATATACTTAACAAAGTTATACCGAATATCGAAATACCACGCGTACGAAGCCGCGGGCACAGATAGTTTTGATGTATAGATATATACTAAAAATAGATAATGTTTTTTGATGAGAGAAACAATAAGTAAAAATATTATATAATTTTCTATAATATTTCTATCTAACTAAGTATAAGTATTGACGTCAAGAGATAAACTTTTGTTATTTTCAAAGTAATCTTTTGTTAGTTTTTAATTCGTATTGTATACAATTTTCAAAAGTACATCAAGCTTTTATTTGATATTTAAATACATCTTAGAAATTTGAACCGCTTTTCCATCGAAAAACAGTTCAAATTTCTAATACACGTATTAAATACACATCTGTATCTTAATATACGTATTAAACAAATAAAATTAGCTCAATTAAATAATTTACCTCGTCCACAAATTTCACAGTACATTCTTCGTATTCTTCGTACGTGTATGTCTTTTTACGAACAATTAATAAGTCTTCTTCTTTATTTTCTTTTAACGAATACATTTAAAACACATCTATTGCTTGTGAGTCACTTCGCAACTGAACTAATTATTATGTGCCGTGAAGTCCATCGTCCATACTCAGTTTGGCGAAATCAGCAAAAATCTACGCGACCGACTTTATTAAGCGCCGTTTTGCATTGTTCTATACTTACCTGTATTTTATGCAATAAAATATTATAAAAGAAATAAAACTCGTCAGCAAAATATGTTTACCAATCTGATTAGTCGAAACATGCGTATTGTATGTACATACTTACCTAAATGGTTATTTAATGCTTAAATTGTATTCAAAGAAATTTACTAGAAGTTATCGGAATTGTTTTCGTCATTTTAATGTAGTCTTCAATGAATTTTCAATTCAATGAGTACATATTGTAGGTATTACTTGTATTACATTTTTCTTCAGGCAATTTTTCGTTTTATTTTTTCCTCATTTGAAAGTTTTACAGATTATAATATAATATAGAAAAATCAGGTAAGTAACAGATGAATGTGTTAGTATAATATTAGGTTAATGTGCAACTAAAAGAAAAATATTGATAAAAATTGATCTACACTTTCAATACTTCAATTACCTATTATGTTTTGATTTTGATATTTTTCGATCTTGACTTCTATATGTATCCTGCACATAATTTTTTGCAAAATTTTCTAAGATTCCATTCTAAAGTTGGAATGATATACTGCCCACATACTCGTACCAATAATAATTGTTAGGCAGGTAAGTACTACGTATACTTAGTACTGTTATTTTGTAACAGCTTGACGAATATTCGCCACATGAAAGATATTATCTTATGTTAATGTGCCCTTTGTAAAGGTAAATGTTCAATATGCCTTTAAGGGACATTCGTAATGCCTTTGTTTTGGTCAAATCAATTTTAATATTGACACGTCCTGGTAATCGTATTACATGTACCTATCAGTAAGTTTCACAATGAAATTATTATTTGTTTTTAATAATTCTTAAATTATGTTAAATTATTCATCTCTCTTTACATATTATAAAACAGCCGCGTCTGTCTGTATGTATGTCTGCATGTTCGCGATATTCCCAAAAACTACTAAATGTACTTTCAGGTGGTTGTCACTAATGGAAAGAGCGTTAAACGAGGATAAGGGTTTTATATATAACTAGTATATGCCCGCGACTTCGTCCGCGTCTGATCGCTAGAAAACTTTACAGGAACACCCGCTGCACTAATCTGAAGATTGTCTGAAAGTTTCATCAAAATCGGTCCAGCTGTTTTGGAGTCTTCAGGAGAAATACATCACATTTTATATATATAGATTTGCAGAAAAAAAAATTGCACTCGTGCGAAGTCGGGGTCGCTAGTTTGTCTATACTAATATTATAAAGAGAGAAGATTTGTATGTTTGTAATGAATAAACTCAAAAACTACTAGACCGATTTTGAAAATTCTTTCACCTATAGAAAACTACATTCGGGCGAAGTTGCGTGCAACATCTAGTCTATAATAATGATGTGACAGTACACCTCAAACACAGCACTACGAGTACATATCCGACTATCAGATCAGAACAGTTTGTAAAATTGAACTTAATGTTTTTAAAAATTTAAATAAGCTAATTTAAATGAGCTGTAGATTTTGAGTAAATGTATAAATAAATGTCATCTAAACATAGATGTTTATGGATGGGCCTTTTCAACTCCCTCGAACAAAAAAATCACTCCCTCAAAATCAGATTGATTTTTGTAGGTAAAAATCGGCCGTCATGTACGAGTAGGTAGGACTCTTTGGTTGGTCGTGTTGCTCGGCGGAATTAACGAAATTAGTATTACTATAGTAATATAAGCTTTTGGTTGCTACTTTCGAACAAAATGAAATCAATGTACTCAAGTACATGTGTAATTTTGCGGATTGTTTTGCCAGTGTTATTTGCTATGGAAAAGGCCCATCCATAAACATCGATGCATCTAAATAATGTTTACATTAAAGTCACGTAACAGCCCAGAAGTAGGTATATAGAAAATGAAAAGAAACTAGGTCATAGAAATGTTTATAAAAGGTTATGTGCCTATTTAATAAAAAGAAACATGAGCATAGTATACCTATTTTAAGTATACATACATACACACGTCGATTTTAATATGTATAATATGTAAAAGACTGGCTCCCGGCTTCGCACGGGTGCATTTTTTTTTTTGCAAAATATATATAAAAACCTTTGTTTAACGCTCTTTTCATTAGTGAAAACCGCATGAAAATCGGCTCAGTAGTTTTTGAGATCATCGCATACATACATAAAGACAGACAGACAGATAGACACGGTGGGGGACTTTGGTTTGTATGTATATGTATTATGTATGTAGGTATAGATATAATTAATTATGTCATGTCATAAAGAAAATGGCAAATTTCAAGACTGCGCTTATTATATTGCCTAATATGGTACTTTATTCATAAAATTGATTTGTCAGAGTAATTCTAAAATATAGGTTTTATTATTTACAAGCTGGTGCCCGCGACTTCGCCCGCGTTGAAAATTATATACTAAAACCTTCCTCGAGAATCACTCTATCCATTGGTGAAATAAGCATGAAAATCGGTGGAGTAGTTTTTGAGTTTATCGCGAACAGAGAGACAGACAGACGCGGCGGAGGACTTTGTTTTATAATATGTAAGGATTATATCGTTATTGAGTTTAGTGTTTATAAATACGTCACATATTGCGCAATCGTTTCACGCATCATTTCGCAAGTGTAGCGAATCAAATGCAAATTAAATATCACCTGCATACGGTAATTCTATATCCAGTATCCACAGAAATCTCTAACATGCGTGGGAACAGTGCAATATTTCATAATTTAAGAAATTTTAAACGAAGCCTTTAATGAATTCACCCAATAAAGATAATATTACGTCCATGAGTGGGATAGACAAGTATGGATACATCAAAATGTCTGCTATGCTGTGCTAGAGAAAGAAAAACATATACAGAAAATGTCTGTTTTGTTTTGTGTTTTGACCCATCTTTGACGTATAAGATTTTCGAAACGATCATGCAGCTTCTTATGATTTTGTAAATAGCCATTATTTATGCAATATATGGTCTTGCAATTTATTTAATCATATAGATGTAGATGTGAATGTGGATGTAGATTTGGATGTTGATGTGGATAATAATAAGAAAGAAGTTTTCAAATGATTCTAAGTATCATTAATACTAATTGTAAGTAGTATTACTGCGCTGACGACTATAGGTAATATTACATTTTATCAGGGCGCACGTGCTTTTAGTACCTACCTATATCATCGTATTAAATATGTAACATTATCGGAACACTGCACCTGTTGCTAACGGCACTAACTGTTCATTGAGTAATTGTTTTGTTTAGTTTTCTTATTAAATTTATACTTCAGACGGTGTAGTTGAGATTTTTTTTTATAATAAATCACGGCAGAGAGGCAGATGGTTCATTTAATGATGGCTAATATAGCGATGATATCTTTTTTTACATAGTATAATTTGAAGTCGCTTTCCGTGTTTGTCTGTCTGTATAACCGCTAACTCCTCCTAAATCACGCATAGGTGTTATATCTACATAGGTGTTATAAATCCGTCATGTCTGTTTCTCCGCTAACTTTTTCTAAACCACCCAACGGATTTTAATTCGGTTTTCACTTATGGAAAGAGCGATAAACGAGGAAGGTTTGTGTATAAAAAAAATGCATCCCGGGCGAAGCCGGAATAGGTTGCCGGAAGTTTTAAATGTGTAGTAATTGCGACTTGGCAGTTATAATGAATAATTCTATACATAATCTGAAAATTCATAGAAGATATTTTTGTTGTTGGCTCCTTAATAATAATATTATCACACACAAGTTTCAATTAATGAATAGAATCCCAATGAATAGAACTAACTGCAGATTATATTTATAAAAAATGTTTCACACGTTCACAAGATGTTTATAAACCTAATGTGCCTTAAATGAAAGAGCTAAATCAAAACATGTATCTAACTCAAACATTAGAACTAGCTTTATTAGTAAATCTATGAGATGTAACCAAAACAAATGGTTGGGTTGCACATTGCCTTTGTATATACAATATATATTAATATATGACATCTTCCAAGCTATAAAATTAACCCCCGACATTCTATTGAGACCAATCTAATGATCCCAAATACGCTATATTTGCAGCAAGTTAGAAAAGATACAGATAAGAAAAGATATATCCATTGAATAAACGGTAGGTGTTTAACATAAAGCCTAAACTACATTTAATTTTCTTAACGGATGTTTTCCAACTTAACAAATTGTTGCCTAGAAATGAGGAGCTCTGGAATCACATTGACACTGTGTCGAGCACTGTGTTCCAGTGAACTCCACGAGTCTGGAGTGTTGTGTAGCTGACAAGCAGGACATCCCAATAGAGTGAACATAAAGTTATTTGTTTAAGTTTAGTGTCCTCCCACGTGCATGCGGCCACATTACAATATTATGGTTTTATTGTTCCATTCATTCATTGACCATTTCCACAGTTGATTGTAGTGTTATTTGACACAGATGACTGTAAATTGTAAATTACAACTCGTTATGTAACATTAGCAATTTACATTTAAATAATACTATAAGTTTAATAATACTTTAATATAAAATTAATGGCAAACGCGAATTGTGTCGTCACATGTGTAGTTCACACTAAACTACCACCGACCGTCATAGCAAATATATGAAGAACTAAATATTACTTAAATTAGTAAAATAAAATCATTGTAATATTAACCAAAATTAAATATTCCGGGAGTCTTGACACAAATAATGTATTGTCATCGGTTTACGAAGAAACACAAGTATGCGCAAATCGTATCTTTACATAGAAATACTTATCATTTGACGTGCGACAATGATCCATTGATAAATAATATTCAATAAGTACCTACGGTCTTTTTTCCATAAATGATACTCTCTACATTTATTTTAATAGCCACATAGAAATGCAATAAATGGAAGTGATTATTGATTATAACTTCACATACACCCTAATAAAATTTTACATAAATAGTAAATAAGGAAATTTTCTATAAAAAACTAAACCATTATTTAAATGAACTTTTCGTATTATAGAAGATGCATTACGACTTAAAAATTATTGAAATGCAAAATTAGTAGTGGCCAGGCGGCTAGCTTATGTCCGCTGCCTTCCGACTGCCACCCATCGCAAGGTCCTTCGAGATGGCTGGCGCACCTCCACTGTCGGGTACGCCGAGGTTCTAATAGGGACAGGGATCGTAGCCATCCCCGCGCTGGATAGTCGTGGCGGGGCACCGAAGTCGTGTCACAACGTTCGCGCTAGAAAGTCGTTAGGTTTTAGCCGGTACGAATCAGGTATAACCCCGCAGTGTACCCTACACTGCCGGGTATCCAAGAGGATTTCCCAACGGAAAAAGGGGCAACGAGTTTCGCAGTCAAATTGGATAACCCGTCTGGAGGCAGTAAAAAAATAAAACAGTTCACACAGTGAAATAACAGTAAAAAATCTTCTGGGTAATAAATCTCTAATAAGAAAATCTTTAATAAAAAAAAACTAGTTGATTGGTGACGGTAACCGTCTACCATCAAGTGGACCGTCGCTCTTTTTTTTGCGTGGGAGAATCTGCAATGCAGATCCCCACCGACCATGGAGAGATCGATGGGGTATGTAGGACTTATACTATTTAATAATACTTTATGCTTTTACTTTGCAAAACAACCTAGAACAATACGCGGTTCCTAGAATATTGTTTCGATTACAAGTGAAATTTATCATGTTTTATCTTTATCTTTATGTAGTTGACAGATGCTATAAAAAAATTCTTAAAAGTCACTGAGAAACCGTTTTAAGAGATTATCTTGACAATGATGTCAAAAATATGAAAATATTTGTGTAACAGTTAGTAAATGTTTAAAAGTAGGCGCACTGAGTTTCCCTTATTATTAGACTAGAGAAATGTTTTGGACACCAAAATTTTTGATAAGTTTGACACTCTCTTTCTACATATTTGTGAGGATCTCTAGCGCTTCCGAGGGCGACGCTCTCGTCTTTTTAAATTTTTTAAATATTTATGAACTTCGATATATTTTCTATTCAACAAAGCAGCTGGGCGAAGGAGAAAGTTGTGGCTCAGAAATATCCGAGATTGGACTGGGATTGCCTCGGTCGAGGAGCTGTTCCAGTTGGCTTTGGACAGGGGATCGTTTCAGGAAGTTGACGGCTAATCTTCAAGGACTGAAGCGACACATAGAGAGAGAGACTCGGCAAAGCATGGTCTACTCAGCAACTGCGTTCAAATATAATGTTATTGAATTATTATTTTCTTAATACGCCCAATTTAATTTCACAAACGAACTCGAAGGGTATTTTAGTGGGTAAAAATCCCATATAACCCTATAGGCCACTTGTTGATAAGTTTGTCCTCCGACGCGTCTGTCAATCTGTATTGTACGCTTGCGATGATCTCAAAAATAACTGAACGGATTTCACTATAAATAATAGAAAGGGCAATCAACGAGGAAGGTTTTTGAATATAATTTGCAGAAAAAATTGACCCCGTGCGAAAGCCAAACCGAGAGTGGATCGCTATAAGTATTATAGTAGGTACAATAGAAAATTAAGTAGTAGGCGAAGGAATTTCGATTCTGCGTAGGGTTTTTTTTTCACTTATACTTATTATAATCTATATTACAAGAAGAGCTTGAGTTTAAAGCTTAGATTTAATTTTGTCTTTTTGTATTGTAATAAAGGAAGTCAAATCTTCTACGTCGGTGGGGTTGGGTGCGCTGGGATACACCACACTTTCCTCATCAATCAGTCGTGAAACCTCATGATGTCAAGGTGTCAATACTAAGTAAGAGTATTACTCAGTATTGCCCTTCATTCCAATTTTCCACGTTATATAGGCGGCCCTATTAGAAGGCCACCCCGTAGTTCCCGCGTAGAAACGGACCTCCCACTTTAAACTAGTCAAAATTTCTATATATGCCAAGAAACTGAGACACTCTGTTAGTGCGATGTAGAACTCATAGTAGAAAAAATATTTTTTCACAGCAAGAGATCCCTAAACTACACAGCAATGCAAAAAGCTCAGGTACGTAAAGTTACTTCTTGGCAGAAAAAACTTTTTCGACTTTCAATACGACTACATAAAGATGAAAGTCTATTGAAATTTTCTCAGTGGATAACTCGGGTAAACGAGCCTATAAACAATTTATTATGAGAATATTTATCATTATTTTATCACGATAAATGACATTTTTAAGCATATAGCGCCATAACATTAATTGATTTTTCTAAAATGCTTGTCTTCTATGATGAAGGATATTTGTGTTTCATTGTTCTTGCCATGACCTGAGGTATGTTACGTATAATGACTATTGTTATATCATATACCTAACGTAATATACCTATCCCGACGAGTTTTTTTAAACTGTTTTTATTTATTGGTTCTGTTGTAAATTCTTAGTATGCTGCTGTTAAAATTTCTAACACAAAGCGTCGAATAGACATTTAATTAAATTTGTTAATTGACTTAAGAAAATTATTATATAATTATTAATTAGATTAAGTAAATATTTATAATATTTAAAAAAAGGAAACATGGAAAGAGTAGTTTATTTTGAAAATCTGGAAAGTCTAATTTTTATGGTTGCATTTGAACCAAATTTTTGGTTCCAAGACTCCTCAAAGAAAATATTATTAGGTACCAAAAGAGAAATTTTTGAAATTATTTTTCAATCTAGGATAAAAATAGGATCAGTATTAAAATGTGTAGAGTGCAAGCACTGAATCTAGTATCTAATCTTCCGTAAAATCAATTTTCAGAGTTCATTGTGGTATTAAAGTTTCTAGGCCTCGCCTAGAATAGTTGTACAGTTCGCATTCTGCCCCAATTATCCGTATAAAATTCGATTCATACTTACTAAGACGTGAACTCATTAAAATTTATTGAGTGCATTTCCGTTGTTCTTACCTGTAACCAAAACGGATGTAGTATTACATTATCTTATCATGAATCAGTTTTGGTGGAATTCACTATCTTTTACCTGTTCAGGTCGACGTGCCCATTGTAAAACGTGCTAGACATAAAGGACTATTTTCTGGTGATTATTATGTAGGTACCTATAAAAATTTTGCTGTTCATGTAGTGTGTCAAAAAATTATGATTATTAAAATCCTTTAGCCGCCACCGTCGTATATATACTTACTACAAATTCCTTTCTCTTAAAAAAAATTACGAGTCAAGCGCTAGGGGCACTACAACTACAAAACCATTCGGTTAAAGGGTTATCGTCTTCATCCATCATCATCGCAGTCGCAGAAAGTTCACTGCTGGTTATATAGGCCTTTCTATTAAGACTAGGAACCACTAGGAGTTAAAAGAAAGACGAAGAAAATATTAAGGCAACTTACATGCAGCATGAATGCGAGAATCATCTATACCTAATGTATAAGGCACGAGACCCAGTACAGGTCCTTTCTCAGTGTGATTTGGCAACGGCTAGGTACCTATCCTATAGTCCAATCATCACATTTTTCCTCTGAAAATTTGCATGCTTCACATTTGTTTGAACAGTCATTTCCGAAATACACAGGTTACCTAACGGTGATGTCCACCCCGGTTAAAGCTAACTATCATTATTTATAATCTATATAGTCAACATTCTGAGGTGCAGTCCCGGCAAGGTTTCGTACCTGTGTGTTAATATATTTTCTTGTACATAATATATTTTCTTTATAGAATGTAAAGAATATTCAAAGAACGCTCACCCATAATTAAAAAGTTACATACATTAATTGTTTTCGTATGTACAGTAATTATATGCTTACTACTTTAAAATTTATGGGACGCCTAGAAATCTGAGTAACAAAGAAAATTTATGGACATTTGAGTTTTTTTTTTATGAACGCAAAACGTGAATAACATCAAAGTGGCTAATCATATAACGAACTGATTCACGCCCATGCATTACTCAAGTTTATGGCTAGGCAAGCCCGTAAAACAATGTTTGCTTTATTACTAAAGCGATTTTAGTCAGGCAGATGAGTTCAATAGATTACAAACGGAATTGAAACAAATTCGTCGAAGTTTTCACAATAGCCTTTGTTTTTAATTTGACGAAAACAGTCATGTGGTACATAAATATGTCATTTTATAAGTATTTGATATAAATACTAGACATATGTTTATACAGGTGTATCTTTAACTATGGTACAATCAATACGTGGAACATATTATCTTGAGTTCGTTAAGGCATACTTTTTGTCGTCTTTGTAAAACTATTGTGGCTTTTATTTATGTATAGTTGGGGTAAGAAATGATTCGTCACCTTAAAGTCGACATTTGCTTGCACCAGGGCAATTATCAGTGCAGAAGGAGGCCGCCGAGCGAGATCGGGAGAGGGCCGATCCCGCTCGGAGGAGGGGGCGCTGGGGTGCCCGCAGTCGAAGCTGATAACTGCCGAGCGCTGCTTACGGGTCGCGGGCGGCGCATCATGGGGAAATGCGCCGTCAAATCACACGGCCCGGCACCGGACAATACTCCGAGCGGTTGGGGTGTAGCCGGGTGTTAAGGGATGCGACCAGCATCCCTGGGAGGTGCCCTCCTATAAAATGGGGGGCATAGCGGGGGAGGGCACTAGTGCGCTAATGCGAGCCCAGGATCCTCCTGACTGCTGAGGAAGACCGCCGCTATGTTTTAGTGGGTATAACTCCCTCACCAGGGGGAGGGGAGTCCCACATAACCACACCGTCTCCCCCGGACGGTGTGTGTATGCGTAACGCATTTCCTAGCGTCAAAAAAGGGCAATTATCAGTGATACCAACTTTTCATGTCGAACGAAAAATTGGCGTCTGCTTAGTGCTTTAGTTTTGAAAGGTACTTACTATGTTTCTACAAAAATTTAGAACATAGTAAGTATCTTTCAAATTTGAAAACTGACGAAGTACCCTAACTATACTAGCGACCCGTTCCCGGCTTCGCACGGAGTTAAGATTTTCGAAAATCCACATATAAAATAAACCTGTGTTCCAATCTTCAACTTTGTAGACCTGGTAGTTTTGACATGTGCGTTGAAAGTCCGTCAGGACAAACTATTTTATAAGTAAGTTTTTTTCTCAGAGTATTTTTTAAATCTGACCGATTCAAATTTTTTTTGTCTAAGTTGTAATTTTTTTTTATTAAAGTTCACAAAACTGGTATACAAATACACCAATTAATTCGGAATGTAACCTACTACATGTGAATACAACATACAAAAATAAAAACGTACTAGACAGTTACAACAGACAAACAATTAAATAATAATTATAAAAGTTACATATTTATGAATTGATTTCCTTGCCGAGACCGCAGAACCATAGAATAAATCAAATTCGTTAATAATTTTAATAAATAATTTTAATTTAATAAGTCAAATTAGTCCTCGTCAATGAAAGCGCAAGCAATGTCACATTACCACAATATTACAAAGACAATCTGATAAATATCGATACTTTTGACGACCTTTAAGAGTCTCTTTAAGGTCTCAACGAATTAATCAGAGATCTTTTATAACTTCGGCAGCAATCAATAAGCAATAAAACTAACATGTGAATCGAATAAAGGTGAATTTGGTCAATCGTTTTAAAACTCTCATCAATCAACACGGACTTCTGTGTTGCTCAACTTACACACATTATTTATTTACATGTCTCGTCGCTATTCAATTTTAAAAGCCAAATCCAAGTCCGCATTATTTATTTTTCTAATGACCACTATTTATAATGACGCCTCGCCTGTTTTGTAGAGGTCATTAAATGTGTGAGCATTTTATTATATCAAGTTTACAAAGAAAATACCTACATTGTGTAACGTTTTTTCAAAAAGTAATAAGTTTTATAGTTACATAGTTACAAAACTACAGAGTTTTCTGAATGTGGTGTCATTTAAATAAACAAAATTACTATAGATATTTTATGTTTGACTAGTTGAACCCGGCCGCGCTTCGCTGCGTCATGCGAGAGGGGCGCGTGCGTTACTGGACTGGACACTGCTTATTTATAATTTTTTTTCTAAAATAAAAATAGATTACGTTACTCCTTATAATAATTATCACCTATTTGCCAATCAAAATTCCATCAAAATCGACCCTGCCATTTCGGAGATTAGCCGCAGCAAACAGACAGACAATCAAAACATTTTAAAATTTGTTTTTATTTAAGTATCGTATGTATTTTGATATATATTTAGTAAAAAGTAGTTATTTTGACAAATAAAATTGTACATTATTTATTCACCTGTAAAAGTATACATAATTATGTGTATCTATATATACAAAAGTAGTAATATCTCAACATATTTCTACTAAGAATCTAATAAACGTTTATTTACGTGTAATAGATTTAAATGTTTTAAAAAATAACTTCAATTAATATAAAAAATCTGCTAAGTAACAAGTGTAACGCATTAGCTTAATACTGTAGAACTAAAATGTAGTATCATAAATATTGCTTATATAATAAAAATATTTTGATGCGTTACAAATACAACACGAAAAAAGCCCATGTTACGACATCAACATGGTTCCGGCTATCCATATCGCTTATGAATAAAAGCTCTCCTTGTTTTAACATACTTTTAAAATAACTTCGACCCAGATTAACTCTTGTATGAGAGAGAACTAACGAACTCTTTATAATTTTATAACAGAGAACGTCTTGAAACAATATTTTTATTTTTATATGTCACAAAATTGGGGGCAACAAGATGTAGGTATAATAAAAAAATGAATTTTGTTGTCAGTGTTATTTCCATATGGATAAACAAGAAATAATTTTAAATTATAAACTAACCACGACTTTCGTCAGAGCCCAAACAAGCTCTATCTGCTGTAAGTTACAAAGGACTTGGGTATCCCGCAGAATACCTATTTGATGACGCAGCTTCATGTCAAGGTAACCATGCCATGAAAATATCATCTAAGTAACATACCAAATTTCACATCAATCAAACACATTTAAGTTGGTGAAATCCCTTCGTCACCTAGGAAATGGGTTGATGGTTTTCAAACGCCTGAACAGATCTTAGCTTGAACACAGCTTAGCTTAGCCAAAACATAGCTAAGCAAATTGTAAACCAATAAAGCGCTATTTGTTCCTTCTGAAATATAATAGAAATTAGACATTTTCTATATTATAATTTCAAATGGTGAAAATATAAATAAAAAACCTACCAAAGTTGGTTTATTGGCAACGAAAACCGTTAGAGTTTCAGTCTCGTTATATTATAGATTTATTTGACTGAATGGGTTCAGCAGTTGCAAGTCACAAATTGTTTACCGAAAAAGTACTAATTATTTTAATGTAACCGAGTTAAAGTACTAATTTAATGTGACCTACATTTTATACAGACTAGTTATTTTGGTAATTAGTATTTAATCTGTAATGAATTATGCTTCCATAACACACTAATTGTAGTTAGCAAGCCAATTGAAAATTGGCAATTTCACAAATGTCCTCTAACACAACTCTTCTTCGTTTGATTTCATTCTTATTACCATAATAGGATAGGATATTTCATAAATATATTTATAATACTAAATGTAGACGCGCCTGCCGCTTTAACACTAGCAAAAATAATTTTATGCACACAAAGATTATTTGCATATGTTCAGGCGTTCAAGAATTAATAATTGTGGTAGAATGAAATAATTTTATATTCATACGAGTATGTAGGTACTCTTTTATCTTTTTCAATGACTGGTTTTTCCAGTGGTCTTTAGACAAGCAACCATGTTTATAAATGTTTACCCTTTACTGGTATATCAATCAATATTTTCCGATGCCAACGCTTGGTCGTGGTTGAAGTTTATAGTGTGAAACAATAAGATAATGAAATCGTTTTTTTTAGGAAGAGTGCCTAACAAATTTGATGGAGGATTCAAAGTTCTACGCGTAGAGTAAGTTCCAAAGTAGGGGAATACGGTAATGAGTATACGTGCTGTTATTTCAAGGTGGTCTCTAATATTTAAACCTACTTATCGCCAGACTGTATGATTGCTAAACCTAAATTAAATTAATAGAAACCTAAATTAAATGAATTACTGCATAGAAGTTGACAAAAAAGTATTTACCTAGCTCTAACTTTTTTTCTATATTTGTATAACGGCATAGACTATTTTATAAGTTAATAAGTAGGACTCGAAATGTCAATGATTTGGTTATCGAACTTTTTTTTAATTTACAATCTTGAAAGGTTACCATTAAGCTACACATTTCGTAACTACTTACTTCATTATTAGTTCACTTTCGGCTCTTTCGCTCAGCAAGGAAATTTAATAAAGAAGAAATTTGATATTGTCAGACAAGTTGCAACCACTTGACGACTACTGTAATTCTTTAATATTCGTATAACGAACTTGACAGTCATCAACATCACCGGAGCAACAAACTTCTCAGTCCTGACTTCCTCCAGACATTTGCAAGTAGATTACTAAATGACGGAACAAATTACGACCCACAAAAAAGTCTACTCGTGATTCATTTTAAAATGGACTTCGGGATCATTTGAATACTGATTGCTACAATAATATAACTACCGATCTAATTGGGAACCTTCAGGGTCGAATTTATTGTTAATTTTACGACTTCACGAGGCTGGAATAATTAATACAACATTACATAGTTTCGTTAAGAAGAGTAATGTTTACAGAGGTTTGGTATTTTATATCTCCTGTGATTTTCAGAGCAACTTACATTTTCAAATAAACACAGATGACGAAAATAAAATGGCCATTCGCACGGAACATAACGTAACAAGAGGATATTATATTAAATAAAAATATTGTAAATATTTGTACAATTACCAAATGTATTGTGTTTTATATTCATTTGTGTTTTTTGTAATAAATAAATAATTTAAAAAAGGGTTCAAAACTACAAATCCAGTGTATACCTATTATGCAGATTGTAAAAGCCTACCTACCATAAGTTTTGTCACATAATCAACACTTTTGAATTTAGAATACTGGCCACAAAAATATTTATTGAATTCGAATTTCGAATCTTTTATAGTTGCGGTTATAGCGCTGCATCGGTGCGGTTATGCGCCAAATCAGATTTTCGAACTAATGAAAAATTTTAATATGACCAAAAGATTTGTTTATCGCTGCATCAAACGATATAATTAAGATCTAAATGTAGAAGACAAAAAAACCAATAGTCGATGGGGTTAAGCAGAACCACGGTGAAAAGTGTGTTGAATGACGACTTAGGGTTTCGAGCTTATATAAGAAAAACAGGACATCGTTTGGATGTGCGTTTAATGGACCAGAGACTAAGGGGATCCCGCGTTTTGTTGAAGCGGTACGCGGGAAAAAAGTACCGTGAAATTATTATTTCGGATTTATACATTTTTACCGTGGAATAGAGCTACAATAAATAAAACGATAAGGTGTACGCCCACAACAGTGACGAAGCGAGCAGTCGCATTCCGCGTGTCCAGCGAGGCCATTTTCCATCGTCACTTATGGTTTGGCTGGGAATCTCATATTCTGGCATTTTTGAGAAAAGCACGCAAAACTGGCTGACGGCGCGTGAAATTGACTTAATTCGGCACGAAGACTGGCCTTCAAGGTGTTTCAAGACTTACATCCGTTGGATTATAAAATATGGTAACACCTTGGTAACACTTGGAGGAAAAGGCCTGCTCAAAGCTGATTAGGAATCACTCCAGGCATCGTTGACCAAAGTAGCCGCCGATATTGATATGGACCTCGTTTGTGCTGCTATAAACGACTGGTCTATTTCATTTATTTAGTTATATGATTATGACAATTTTTATTACTTACTTATTACAAAAACCGGCCAAGTGCTAGTCGGGACTTGGGAAATTAGTGTCCCTTAGTATCATAGGTACTTACTTACTAAACTGCAAACTTGAATTTTTGACTACTTTAGGTTGTGAGCTATCATTATGCTCACGAAGTCACGACTATGAATATTGGGGTAGGTACTATGAATTATTATGGCAACACCCGGCCTACGCACATATATGTTTATAAATAAAACCGACTTCACTATGTTGTTCGCAAAATTCTGTCTTTATTTCTTTTATTTGGTCTGAGTCTATAGCAAAATATATTCCCTAATACATATGACCCACATTATAATTAATCGAAGACAATCTGTACTGACTGTTCTCCGAAGTGTTACGACAATTTAATAGAAAGCTAAATAGTCATAAAACATTAACATCATAATATGTGATGACCTCGGCTCCCATTATTGGGTGTCTACGCCGACCCTATTAATCTTAGACAACACATCATCCTGAAGACCACACGCGCTACAGCGGCGAAAAGTCAACGAGGTAATTGACTGTCAGTTACATAGTTCGTTTCCATTATAACATACGTCACGATTTTCTTGACGTCCCAAGACGTGTCTGTTACTAGTATATCAGTTAGAATAGGAAACATACTCATCTTGACAAAATCCCTCTCTTTCGGACCAAACCCCTTAAAAATTATTTTATAATACGCACTGACAAGGATTGGAACGGGTCCGGCGTCTGTTTTCCGAGCTCATATAACTCAAATCTTTTTAAAGTTCAAGTGAATCTTCTGGGTAAGCTTACTCCATCGTCGACATCGTCTTTGCTGCACAGTTAGATGCTTACCAAGAGCAAACCTATCATTAAAAAAATACTATTAAATTATTTTTTCTTACAGAATATTAGTGTGACACTTTTATATGTACGAGTACTACAACAGACGATACTGGTATTATTCATTTAAAAAAAATCACAATATGCAAGTACTTGGTGCCTACTTCAGCCTCTAAAAAATATATAGTAGGTAAGTACTAACTAAGCAAACAGAATTCGGGAACAGAGATGACGTTACGACGCACATACATAGTATAATGAGCATCCTCCTTGGAGTGAAGCCATACGCGCGTCGAATGTAGGTATTGCGCAAACTAATTATACAAACAATCCATAATCATCACCGTCGGCTGTCAACGGATTATGTTTTTTAGGATATCAAAATAATTTCGTGTTTTTCATGGCTTTATTTTTTTATTAATTTATATAAAATAGTGTAGAATTGTTAATGTTAAGGTATGTTGAGTTCGCATGTTTTTCAGAATGAATCTTTACATAGTATAATTTGAAGTCGCTTTCCGCGTCTGTCTATCTGTACTGTATAACCGCTAACTCCTCCTAAACCACGCAACGGATTTTGATGCGGTTTTCACCATTAAATAGACAATTTTTTTATCACGAAATATTTTGCAACTAAGTCGCCGAAAAATAAATTTACATATCTTAAGTAGGCTAAACCTTAAGAGATACATTAAAATGATATACTAGATAATTGTAGTTATTCTAAAATCCTAAAGAAAACTTCATGATGGCATAAGAAATGATTACTTTGAGAGATCTGTTGCGATTGAATCACAGTAACAATTTCTTACATTGACTTTAATCTCTACTTACATATTATAAATCCGTCATGTCTGTTTATTAACAACTTCCAAACAACCCATCGGATTTTAATTTGGTTTTCACTCATGGAAAGAGGGATAAATGAAGAAGGTTATATAAAAAAATTGCATCCCGGGCGAAGCCGAGAGCGGGCCGCTAGTTGATATAAAAAAGATATTTTTATTAAATTACCTACGCCACTCTACAATTTGATAAATCAATTTCAAATTCGTTTAGTGTCATTGTGTATTCATTAAAAAATGAATATTTCTCACTTGTTTATTTCTTTCTGTCTGAGAAACATCCGTCTAATTTCATTAGAATTACAAAGAAAAATTTCTTACTAGATTTTGGCAGCCGACGCATTGTGGAAAGCCAAGACCAGACAGTTTAAACCAGATTTTTACTGAGGAACATATTTTCTTCACTTTTAACTTTTTATCTGATTCTCAACCGTTTAAATTACAATAGTGTTCAATGGGACTGGGGGTTAAAAAAAAATTCAAAACCTTTAAAATCACTATAAAAGACAGTGATTATTCTATATATTCAAAGCCACTTTTGACTGCAAAGCCGATATTTTTTAATGTTAAGGTCGTCAGACAGGCTGACTGTTTAAATGGCTGCCGTCACCTATAACACAAGCAACGTTACAGATAGGTACTGAAAGTGTGCTGCCCACCATAGTATTTTAAAGCATTAGGGAGGGATTAGGGGACGTTCAAGTATTACGTAACGCAATTTGGGGGAGGGGGGTCTTGTAAAACGTTACAACGCGTTACAGGGGCGGGAAGGGGGTTCGAACAACGCGTTACGTAACATAGTTTTTTTTTATTTAAATAAAAAACTAGGGAATTAAAACTCCCAAATCAGCATCCCTTTTCATTTATGCTTTACAGGGAATCCCTCGAATGTATTGCATCTTTTCGTTTGTAAAAATTGACACTTGGTTGTTACATAACGTTTAGGGAGGGGGAGGGAGGGTACAGAAAAACGTTACGGCGCGTTACATGGGGGAAAGGAGGAGGGATCAAAAATCAAAAATTGCTTTACGTAATACTTGAATTGAACACCCACTTAGAAAGATAGAGAAATGGGCTCTGGCATCCCTTACCTACTCACTCACCTAAATTCAACAGCATATATTCTGTTACTTTACTAACATCTTTATGCTATATTTGTAACATAATTTTATATATTACAAAATTACATTATTTTATACGTATTTTTCATATCGAATACTGATACGTGTTTTCTAATGTCCAAATGTCCTATTGATAACGAAAAGCTGAAATGTTGGAGTCGTCCCAAAATTTCAGTTACTGTTCCTCTACTTGTACATTATTATTCCTTGGTAGATGCTTGATATAACGTCTTCGGTTTAAAACAAAATTGAGGTCATTCAATTTACATTAGGTGTTCGTTTAAGATAACATCTCACCCCGGTATTAGCTGCGTAGGCGTGTGTTCACTCATATTTTCAAATATAACCAATTCAAACTATTTCAATCACAACGCTATGATTCATACTCAATAAAAAAAATTGAAGAACTCATGTACTGCAAAATATCTACGCATATTACTGATTTTTATATAATCAAGGTTAAGGCGCTTAGTGCAGTCAAATGGGTACTTTCTTAAGTTTACTCCTCGATAGTTTATTTACTGGATTAACATATACGATACTTTTTATCCTAGAAAAATGTTAGGTTCCCAAAGGGATTCTCTAAAAATATAAAAAAATTGGGCGCCACCGCCATTACTGCGATGAAGATGTCGGGCGTTATATACGGTGTTATGTTATATTTTTCATTTATCAACGCGGTCGAAATCGCGGGCACCAGCTAGTCTTTCATAAAACAAAATTCTTACATCGTTATAACACTGGCGTTATTTCTTGTCTGATTGTCCGTCATCCTTCCTTTTGTTATTTAGTTTACAGAGTATTAATATAAAAAACGCATTTATATTTAATGCAGACATTTTGATGACTTATTTGAAAAGGTAGATGTTATTTATTTTATTAATATGGAAAAAAACACATACTGTATCGAATTTTTAAAGACGAAACCTGAACCGTGAAGATAAATCATTATTGTATTTTAAGTTAGTTATCGGGCTAGACGCAGGCACGGCGCGGGTCAATGGCGCATGACGTCATATCGCAACGCAACAAATAAAACTTCTCTGCTCGTGCCTAAAGACTGTGACAAACTTGCGAGGATTATAAGTATTTCTACGAAACCACATTTAAGATATACTTCCAAGAAATTACTAATAAATAAAGCGTAATAGTTGATTTGAAATTTGGAGGCAAATTAAAGGCAAAAACTTTGAAATTGTAGCCAATATTGAGATATGTTTAAATAAACCAGTGAGTAATGTACACACGACTTACGAACATCAACCCGGATTAGAACGCGGAATCGATGATTATAGTACGAGTAATTGCTAATAGATGTAGACGAAGTAATGAAACAAATAATTTTGTGACCTCTTCTGCTTACCCAAAAAGTGTCCATAAAACGTTTAAATTAAACATTTTTATGTAGACTTCTGCCTTCCGCTTTTCATATTCTTCTTAAGATGATATTTCTTTTCGAAATTTTGCGACCGACTCCTATGGCGATCTATGCTTTTGGTGCTCTATCACATTAAGTCTGAATACTTCAAACTTGTAGACTGATTTCAGTTTTAACTGAACTTTTATCAGAGTTTCTTCTAATTAATGTATACATTGTGCATCTCATTACATGTCTAATGTGTCTAATACTGAAGCTTCCTTTTATTACACTGTACTTATTCTTCTTCATCAGACTGAATATTTTGCTATTTTCTGAATTTATCTATGCATCTGTAAACATAATGCCGAAGTTAGCCTTTATTTCCGTTCCAGTTTCGGAGTTTTGAATTTAAATGTCTTGAGTTTTTTATTTTTCATTTCTTATTCAGTTTTTTACCTTTGCAAATAAGACTTTCTTTTAACTCTCTTTCTTTTTTTCAGTTCTGCTTCTATTTGGTACACTGTGAATTTTTCTTCTTCTTTTACGCACTTTATCCGCAATTAGCTTTTTGCGGTATCCGGACGTCCACATATTCTCAGGTTTCATCCAGGTAGAGGTGAACCCAATATTTTGGTGACCAGGTGACATTCTTGTTTTGTGCTTGAACTATCCAAATAAAGGACAATGTCCTTTAATTACAATACATAATAAGACTATTAACAAAATAGTCTATTTTTATTGTTACCTATTGTATTGCTCTTCAATAAAATTACTATATTGATATAAAGTTTATTTGTTTACTTGCTTCACAGTTATCTTGATTGAGGTAGTGTTGATGTTTATTGTGAACACTCTGTATGTCATCACCTTTACAAAGTCAGCCGCACCCATCATTAGAAGATTCGTGACTTATCTTTGTATGCAATAGAGTAGAACATATCTGTCTATATTTTTAATATTGACAGAAGATATTTTTTGTACTATTACATTATTATTATGTTGACATTGGTTAGGTAAATATTTAATTTCGACCGCTACTTACAGATATGGAATATTCGTATGCGTGTAACGCGCAGAGAAAAATAAATTTTATTCGAAACAAACACCGAAATAATATGTTGTTTTATACATCATTTACATTATATGTCATTATAATATATAATGTCTTTACATTGCAAGAGTCCTTCTTGCATCCTACGAGTACGAGTATCTTAATGTTATCCTTTTTCCTCTTACTAAATATTAGTGCTGTTGGCTATACATCCTTTCTAATAGCTAGTTTCTTTGCCCGTAACATATCTACATGAAAAAAATCTCGAGACTTCCAGGTAATCTGGAATCTTGAACAAATTACTAGAATCTTACGCCGTTTTAAAACGTTCAAGAGCTTCTGGACATTGTAATGTAAGAGCGTTTTGTGACGTATAAGCACGCAATTACTATCAAAATTAATATCATAAAATTAATAATGTCCGACATCTTCATCGCTGTGACGGCGGTGGCGCCCAATTTTTTATATTTTTAGAGAATCCCTTTGGGAACCTAACATTTTTCTAGGATAAAAAGTATCCTATATGTGAATCCAGTAAATAAACTATCTCTATGCCAAATTTCATGCAAATCCGAGTTTAGCCGTTTTTGCGTGAAGAGTAACAAACATCCAATGCATTCATTTTCACAAATTCATTTATAATATTAGTAGGATATTTCAATGAAAATCTACCAAAACAGATAATCGATTAACATAAATCTTGTATAGATTGCGAGATTGCTTATGACTACCGGAGGCCTCCAAGGCTGCTAAACGAGTGCTAAACAAGAAGACAAACACGCTTAAATTTGTTCGAAGTGCGATAAGTTGTTTTTGCGTCGACGGATGGAGTTAAATTGACTTCAGATACAACAATCAATAAATTATTCTTCTTCACTAAATAATACCTATGTCTACTTGTCTGTATGTTATTTCTAATCTCGGAAACTGTTGCGATTTCCGTACAGTTCATACTAATAGTAAATATTGAAGAATTTAGAAGAACTACAGAACTCTAGTACATTATTTAAATGTATCTCTGAAGTCTATGTAAGCCATGTAATTTTTTTCCGGCGACTTGGTTACAAAATATTGTTTTTTTTTTACTATATGAAAACTTAATTAGGTTTTATTATATGTATATAAAATCTTCCTATAAATAAAAACTGAAAATTGTGAATTTATAATTCATATACCTAATTCAAACCAATAAACTCATCAAATTAAAATTGATAAATTTTGGTAGCTAGAATATTAGTAAATCAAATCAGTTAGTGCTTCCATCTAAGAGTAATCTTGTTAAAAACATAAACACAAAGGTAGCAGTAGAAGTGGGTTTGAAATAAGTAATAAATTGAGTATGAACATCGAGTATACTCAGTTATTTCGGGAAATCTGGATCAACTCCAAATGCCGCGTGGCAAAATCAGAACCACTCGGTCACTTTCCCCACTGACTCGTTGACTCAAATAGTGACTCAGTACCATTGCTCTTGTGACGTGACGGATTCAAGCATGGGCGATTCAATGAACTTTCTATTTTTATTCAAATTCGTTGAATGTTTTCTTTGGAATTGACAATCTTCGTGAGATTCACAAAAGGAAAACTTGTTTTAATTACAAAATATCTGAAACGTTGTTAGTATTGGGTAATATTAATCGATAATTAAGTGAAAATTATTAAAATAGGTATTTTATATAAGGAAAAACTAAATGTAACCAATAAGTCTTTGACAATAAACCCTAAATAGGTTGCTTATCTTATGTACCTAATGAATAAATTAAACAATTTTTATTTATCAAGGCCAAAAAAGTCCACGGCCTTGATGAACTTCTTTATCAAGACTTAAGGTCCATAGTCTGCAATAAGAAGACATGGCCTTTATAACTCTTTTTTTTTAATTTTTAAGCACATGAGTGCTTATGCTATGGGAAATGCATATTTTATTTGGTTAAATATAATTTCAAAATTTTATTTTCATTTCATCACAGCATCCACTTTCTCAAATAACAAAGAAATTTTTACATTTTGAAATACCTGTTTTCCCATTTTTTAGAATTCATCTATTTTGTCTCTCACTGAATCCTCTTTTTCTCTTACTACACAATGTGTATTGTCACATTTCTTATTTGAATTTGAAGTAAAAATATCCCATTTTTCCATATGAAGTAATAATGTTTTGCTAGTTCCCTGAACTGTGAAGCATTTTATATCAATAAAAAGTTCACAATGTATCTTCAACATTTTTTATTCGTCCAATAACTCTCAGTCATGGACTACACTTATCTTGATATAGACCATATTACCTTTTCTTAGCACGTAAATAAATTCATAGAATATGTTTTGGATGTTTCGTCAACATTCGTAGAATATGTTCAAACGAAAAAATATCTGGAACTGTAGCATAGTTGTACATATAAAAATGGAAACTCACATTTTTAAACAAAGCTACATTAAAATTCATGTGAATGACGATAGACTATCCTTGGCAATTAATACATGCATGTTACATCATCGCGAAGAACCTGTACAATAACCTCAATCGTACGCCGTAATAAACGAATACTTAAACTAACCGTTGTTTTATGTGATTTTTAAATTTATTATAAATTATTAATAACCGTACTTAAGACTGAAGCAGTAAAAGTCCGATAAATACAATAAAGTGCTGATAACAAATGTGTGTAAACAATTGATAAGAATCATCTCAGACAAAAACATTTGCCTGAGGAAATTGTGAACAATTATGTGAAACTAACAGATTTGTAACGCTACGATAAAAAGATTTACTATGCCATAAAATTCTGTGACTTTCCAATAGACATACCTGTCCAAAAAACCGTTCCCTTGCAGCCGCTAGGCTCTCGTTCCTAGGTGAGTCGATTTCGGATAAAGAATTAGAGGATTGTGTCGTGGTGTTTTGTTGATTCTGCAGTGTACTTGAGTTAATCTCCCTGGAAGAAGGCGCCATTTGCGTCTGCACCTCCATAGGCGCTGCAGCCGGCGCTGCCTTCTCTGCTTTGTCTTCAGCCACTGTTGCTACTGTATGTACGCTTCTGTTACCACCACTTACACCGTTAGTCTTATCACTGGCTGTTTTAGTTTTCTTCTTGTTTTTGGTTTTCTCTTTGGGCTTCTTGGGAAACTTGCCTTCGTGGAAGCGTCCGCTGCCGCAGCACTGCACATTACCCATGTCTGTGTGCGCGCATGTCGCGGTTCTCTGGTTTCGGCGGGAGTCGGCTCGGTCGGTCGGTCGTTCGAGGCGCGTCGGCGTCGGCGCCGGCTCGCGGAATGAACAAGATTCTCGTATACTGTGTTCCCGTCGCGAAACCGCCCACCCGTTCCGGTATTTTTGACACAACTCTAGAGCCACGATGACCGCCGATTACGCGGATGCCATCCGCGAAGGATCGCACCCGAAAGCCGAGCGGCATACCGGCCGCGATTGCGTCATCACTCTGCCCGTCCCCCGCGCACCACAAGGTCAAGGCGCACTCATTGTTCCCGCGTTGGCTAGACGCGCGGCGCTCTACTCAGATGCTACTCTACTACACAAGAATATGCCTGTGGTTGTAGGTAAACCACCAACACTTTTGCCTTTACTCGCACCGCCCTAGGTTACGGTCGCTATCGATCACGCATTGTTTACATTCAGCTACCACGGGAACCGGTGGGCTCGCCCTACCGCTACAACTTTCTCACGCCCACCGCAATGTTTTAATAAGAGTTTGTGTTAATTATTTTATGTAGGTATTGTTATCACCGCTGGTTACGTTGATAGCGCACGTGCCCGCCAACTGCGCGTCCGGTAGTAAATGAAACAGAAACGTAAATCAGAGGAAAACTAAATGCAATAAATATTGTGGCCAATGAAATAATATTATTGTTAGTATTTGTAATTTTAGTAGATCACATCGACTACAATATAATATAGTATAATCAGCTATACCCTATATACTCTCGGCGTCACAAATATCGCCCTTGAGCGAAAAATAGTTTCAAACGACTTTAAACCTTATTCGATCAGGGGTAAGGGTAAGATTGTAAGTTATCAATTGAAAGGTACAAAAATCTATTTTTTAGGAAAACTAAAAAAATAAGACTTTTTCATTGGGTCCAAAAATTAAAGAAAAAACATGACGGTCAGTTGAAAAATGTTTATTCAAACTTAACTCTACAACAATAAATGCATAACAAAAATTTACAAAAAATGTTTAAAATTAACTTAAAACCTTGTGTTTATTTAAGTTATGTAGATTAACCAAAGTTAATTGAAAGGTTATTACACGTGCTTTCGTTTGATATCAGTATTAATAATGTAAAGTAATTTTTATAAAGTTTATTAGCTTAGCTTAGTTTAGTTATTTTAGCTTGAATCAGATTTTCGCGGAGAGGCGATATTTTTGACGCTGAGTTTATTCATGTAAAAATTATGGTTCAAATTATTGTTTTATTTGTACCCGTCATGTGAACTTAGCCTTAAAGAGAGTAATATAAGATACGACCCACTATTATAAACTGGGCCACAAAGAAAGCGGGTAACAAAAGCCTCAATAACTTCCAAAATATTGAGCTTTGAAATAAAAACTGTATTTAAATAAAATTTTCTAATGCATAAATCAGTCATTAAAGTTCAAGATTATTTTGAATAAAAAATAGCTATAGTATCAAATATCCAACTTTCATAAATTTTATTATTTTGTATTGCCGCCACGAGCTGTTAATACAGCTGTTATATGGTTTGGCCTGCTTTCGATCATTTATCGATCCTCTCGCGCTGTTGTGCATCCTGTTAGGCCTGTTCCTGGTCTGCGGATATTGAATCCTGTTATTTAAATCGCTGCAGTAGTCTTTGAACGGTTGATAGCGTCACACCAACAGTTCTCTCTCGCTGTATAACGCTGTCTTCAGGAATCAAAACTGGCTTCAGTGGCATGTTTTTAAAATCGAAACTGAATTTGATCAAAATAATGAATTTCTACCCAGTATATGCCATATTTATATGATAGAACAGAAACAAAAATAAAACATCGCGTTCGTATTTGTTTATTTTAAAGGGATTGCTTTATTAAAAAAAAAATCATTAGAAAATAAAGATCGCATTTGTACTTCAGAAGCTCCTACTTGATTAAGAACTAGCTACTACCTAGTACACGCGACTTAGTCCGCGTTGAAAAAAGAAAAATATATGAATATCGCCGTGGTCATGGTCGTTTTTTATATTTTTAGATAATCCCTCAGGAACCTAACATTTTTCCACGATCAAAAGTAGGTATCCTACAAGTATATGTTAATCCAGGTAATAAACTGTCTGTGTGCTAAATTTCATCCAAATCCGTTCTGCCGTTTTCGCGTGGACAAGTAATAAACAACCATCCATCCAATCAATCCTCACAAACTTTCGCATTTATAATATCAAAATAATAATGTTTATTCAGAAGAATTAAGAATCGTTCGAGTATTCGGTGGCTGGAAGTGTTTTCTTTATCTATTTTAGCTTTACACAGTGATAAAACACCGGATCCGACTGAAAGCACGTAAAAAGCTCGTCAAACACACGTGTTCTAGTTTTACGCGTGCATGCGTGTCTCTGTTGCGACTTGCGACATCACGGGAGAGACAGGCCGACCCAGATCGCAACTGTTAGCAATCAATAATACCACCGCCAGTTCCACCGCACGCACCATAAATTCAATATGTAAGGTGATAGACGTTTATTAGTTTTTGTATGAAATATTGTATTTTACAACCATTGTTCTCTTCATACTTATTTTATTTATTTATTTTTATGTTATGAAAAGTTATATGTATTCTATATTATTAGCCATGAAAACTAATATAGCAGTAATAATTAAATGTTTTTTTCTTAAATCAAATAAACACATGTTTCATAGATGTTAGATGCGTGTAAACGTCGAAGAAATATTAACAAACCAAGTAAGTTATTATAGTTATATTTATGGTTCCACGCTTTAGAAACAAAAAGGAAATGAAACCTTCCCAACAAGGAAAAAGATAAATAGAATAGAATATTATTTTATATAACATTAATATCAGTTTTTATTATTCTACGGTCATTTGGTTGGGTAAAAAAAATAAGTTTAATAAACGCATTCATAAAATGTGTGACTATCATCAGAGTCTAGTATTTTCTGTTAATAATAGTCCTATAGAATCACGAAATTCGGCAAAATTCTCGAATAGGATAGCCTACCTACCTACCTACCTACCTACACAATACATAGTAGAAATAAAAGAAAAAAGTAATCGGGATAAATTCAACTTTCCAATAGAAAAATTGTTCGCTAGTATATGCGTTTGCACTCCAACATGCTAGATGCTCCAACTAAATATATATATAACTACAATTAAAACATCAGGCATCCTGTAGGCATTTTTTCCATTGCAAAGTTGAGTGTAACTGAAGTAAAAATTGAAGACAAACTGAAGCCTTGAAGTTGGTACGGAACCCTCAAGACGTTAATCCTACACGCACTTGTCCGGAATGTCCGATTTTTATTTGACTTTGCGGTCAATTACCGAGCAAAGCCAATATACCTACGTTCATCGTGTATGTTGAAATATGTAAATGGAGTACATACCAGTAAAGCTCACACTCAATATTTGCTTGTATGTTAATTTTGGGTATGCGTCATTGTGTAGCCCGTAATTGTAGTTAGTTGCCTTCACAAACCTACACCTATGTTTTGTAAATTGTCTTTAGTATCTACATCTATTAAATTAAAATGATTCGTAGGTCTTAAAACGATGATTGCTCAAATTATATTTCCATAGTTATAGCTTCCCCCTTCATTTTCCAATAGGGGAGGCCTTATGGGGAGGCCTATGTCCAGTAGTGGAGGTCTTAAGGCTGAGATAAAAATGAAATGATGAATATACACACAGACAACATTTTTAGTTACTATGTGATTAAAAAAACTTTTCGTTTAGAAGTTACGATGGGTATAAGAATACTAAATCTAAAAAAAATGCCGCGGTGTGAGCGATCATTCCTTATTGCCGAATGAAATTTGCCGGCTCGACTATATATATAGCAACCCTTACGCTTAGTCTATCAGAAACCAATACATTTTATTTTTTGGTTAATATATAAAATTTTTTTTTTTGTTTATAAAATTATATATATCTTAACATGAAGTCGGTCAGGAAAAAGTTTGTAGATTATAAGATATTCTTGAACTACCTATATTTACTGTATTTTTTTAATATAAATGTACCAACTTACCAAGTCAAAGTCGTCGCATTCTCCAGTAGCGATTGTAACCTCGGCTTTTATATGTTTCTCGGCATCGGCAAGCTCTCTATCAAGTTCTTCAGTCTCGATTTCCAATCGTGGTGAACATTGAAGTTCCTCCTGTTCAGGGTCCAAGCAAGACTGGGCAGTGTGACGAGCTGGCATTTGCAGAACTAGTGGACGGACGTTCACACCAGCATCTGAAAGGGGTTTATATTTACAAATTTATTTTGAAAGATATATAAAAAATACTCGTAGGTTACATGAGTGTATTCATGTTATGTTAGGCCTAATAATACACTAGAAATTAAAGGGTAAGTATAAAAAAAATAATTCAAATTTTTAGGTGATTTTCAACAGGATCTAACTTCGAAGAAAATGATCGTACAGAGCTCATTAAAAAAGGAAATTATAGCTTTAAGTCTCTAGTTTTTGGATCCGAGCTTCAAATATTTTTCTCGTTAGCGGTTTATGAGTAATCGTCATAAAACCAACGAAAAAAAAATTTTTTTTTAATATTTGCTCGTCTTGAAATTGGCCTGCGAGCCGCAATATTTTTTTTTTGTAATCTCACTATAAAGCTCTTTTAGAGAATTTAATTCCCTACAATTTGACCCCATTATAAGCTCTGTACTATGTTTTGTCACTGAGTTATCGTCATTTTTGACTTTGACCTACGATTACTATCCATTGATTTTTGGGTAGTATATTTATCGCTGATTTCGTGTCATTCAAAACGTTTCGGCAGGTTTTAGCCAGTAGGAGGTCGGCATAACCCCGCAGCGTCTCCTTCGCAGCCGGTTATCCATGAGGATTTCCCAATATTAAAAAAGATGGTATCGTACATAAGAGGTGCTTTTTTTTGTGAAAAGAACATTTTTTTAAAAAGACTATAGGTCAATTATTGTTATAACTATAGCCATTTTTACTGTGGATCTTAACATCAACTCCAATGCGTAAAAATATTAGTACAAAAGATAGAAATATGATTTGTATTCAATACTCATACAGAAAAGTCTATTTTTATAATTATAAATTCTTAATAGGCTATTGTGCATACACTTCCTATCGTGAGCTCATAGTGTTTATAAAAGGTGGACATAATCACCTAAATAAGAACAATTTATTTAGACAATCTTGCCCATTAATTTCGATTAAAACCATAGAAATTATCTCATCTTAAAAGTAACTACTGACTTTCTAAATAAAATTAACTATTAAAAATGAAGTTGTTATCACACATTAACACCATGATATTTAAAATTCTAATTCGTTATTAACCAAAACTGATTTCCTTAGTCATTAACACAAAATTTGATGTCGAATTACATATAATTTAAGCCGCTTACTGCACGATTCCGAATGGCCTTAACTAAACATAAATTTTTCAATTTACATCTTTTGATCTTGTAAACAAATTAAAAATTATTTATACCTATGTTATTCATAAAAGTAGTAATTTATTTATCATATCGGTTATTAGAAGCACTTTATAAAGCAGATAAAAGTAACGAATGATGTGTTATAATTAGCTTAATATTTAAATCTATACTAATATTATAAAGAGAGAAGATTTGTATGTTTGTAATGAATAAATTCAAAAACTACTAGACCGATTTTGAAAATTCTTTCACCTATAGAAAGCTACATTATCAGCGAGTAATATAGGCTATATTTTATAAAGTTACGCAGATGAATAGCATGCAACAGCTAGTCATAAATAAACAAGAATTTGCATCCCACAACAAGCAATAAAATGTGCATAAGTATATTTATTAACTATTAATATACCTCTTTTATCTGCCTTTTTCTGTAATCCTTTAATTACTTGTGGAGTACACACAATTGGTCTCATTGATATTCTTTGTAGGCCGCTTCCTGGCAATAAAGTTGTCATTACTCTTCGAGGTTTCTCTTTATCAGAACTCCTGATGTATGTACCGAATACGTTTTGATCTTGATCAGAATCTATGTCAATGAGACTGTCGTCGAACTGTTCAAAATTTTCTAAATCAGAATCCAGTTCAGACCTGGATCCCTGAGACGCTGGCCTATAATATGAATCAGAATTTTGTCTCTGTTCAGTTTGCTTGGGTTCTGGTGTGGAGAAACTTCTTATAAAATGACCTGTGGCAGATTGCTGCGCATTTTGCGAAGTCGGCGAAGAGTAGCTTCTGGGTAATTGACTCTTGCTACCCTGCATTTTACGTTGCTGATGTTGGCTCGTTCTTATAGATATCAAACTTCTTCCTCGGCCGGTGTTCGTAGGCGAAATCGATGGCTCCTTACGACGCATCACAGAAATGTTACCAATAAACACGCTCAGAACTTTATGGATCCGTTAATGAACTAACACTTTTTCTAAAAGCAGTCGGTCAGAGGTAAATTTATCGTGACACTAATATTATAACTGGAGATTGAATTTTCATATCGAATAGCAAGGCCAGTTGGGCGCAGCCAGATGATATATCATATGATAAGCAACGGTGAGCACGACTGAATATCCGATACTGCTGGATATTTATGAGGGTCTGACACAATTAGTTGAACACTGTCGACACCTACACCCACGACGTTTAGATCTTCGATAATGTAATCGGTAGTTCACGTTTCATATTCTAAACACTTATTCAATTACAAAACACTTATCCACGTGCCGTTCCCTATTAAATTCTCATTAATCACTATTATAAAGACTTCTACATAGTCTACTTCAATATTCTTAAGCCTTATATCTTCGAGTGTCAAGAATTCTTTTTCTACATAATTTCACAATGAAATCGCTCTTTGATGAGCTTTTTTTTCTGATTAAATCTAGCTTCTCACATGCAGTATGGTACAGCAACCAAAGAGAGTGAACGGTACTGTTGAGCTTAACCGACGAAATGCGAAGAAGCTGCGTGTGCGAGCTGTAGGTAAACAACTTTCTCTTTTATAGAGCCTTGTATACTGGGTACTCTATTAAAACTTCTTAGATTAATTTTAACTGCCCACGCATTCAAAGTTGATTTGTTATTATTAACACTTTCAATATTATTTATTAATACTTATACTTTAATATTTCTTATTTATATGTTTGTTTCAGCAACATTTTTTTTCTTATTGAATTACTATTATGGCGGACTGAATTTTATTTAAGGATAGTCACGGGATAGTCTCACATATTTCATCTGGATAGTTACTGTGAGGCTGTGGTATGCAAGGTTGATAACATATCTTCAGTTAAACTAATCAAATTTAGCTACGAGAACAGAAGAGGTTTTACTCGTAATAAATTATTGTGAGTGGTTTTTACATTCTCTTCTTATCCATTTCTCATTTTATTCAATTTTATTGCGAAGTTCCAATTTTTCCAGTTTTCGTTAGGACCTATTTAAAATTTTCTTGGGAAATAATTTTGATTCCAGTTGAGCATGGTTCTAGTTTAATAAATAACATTTAGATTTATTATTTTCATTCATATTTTCTGGGACCTCTAGGTCCTAGAGAGCAAAATTGTTTAAATTAATATAAGAAAGTCTAGAGCAATAAAATTGGTCACATAAATGAATGAATTCAATAATTAATGTATTGTTTCTAAATTATATTTATTATAATTATAATTATATTTATCGTAATTATATTTATTACATTTATTACCGGTGGTTAGGACTGCAGAGTGACGAATCGTGCCGGTTCTTTGATCCAGCCATCTAGTGAGAGCCTCTTGAGCATCTTTCGAGGTGTCGGGGCCGTTTGCCATTTGCCGAGACCACTATCGGGACGATGATTGTCGAATCGACTTTATTATTATTTTTACTTTACTTTTGTGTTTTGACAAGCCCTTTGGATGAGTGGTAAGGGTACTTGCCTAATGTCTCAGGGGTCCCGGGTTCGATTCCCGGCGGAGTCAACTTTGGAAATGAACTATTCAAAGTTGGCTTTGGTCTGGATTTGGAAAGAAGTGGCAGGGCACACTGCGTTTTGCAGTAATTTGGCAGCCCATCTGGTGGCAGTAACCATCCCCTTACAGAAGACCACAGTGAATCCGCTCATAAACCTAAATTAAAAGTTGACTCGACAGACGTCGTTCTATCAAAAGCTATTGGACTGGTCAGCTGATGTATAATTTATACAAAAAAAAAAAAAACAAATAAAATGTGTTTTTAAATATTTTTTGGTAGTTTTTTTCGGAAAATTCTTCAAAAAGCCAACATCACGCGGTGTTCCCAGGCGGTCACCCATCCAAGTACTGACCGCGCCCGACGTTGCTTAACTTCGGTGATCGGACGAGAACCGGTGTATCAACGTAGTATGGACGTTGGCAGCAGACCTTTTTAAATAATATTACGCTAGCTGTAACTGCGACTTCATAGGTACTGTAATTTGTTTTTAAAAAATCTTAAATGATTCTTACTTTTTAATAGGATAAAAGGTATCCTATATCTGTTTGCCAAATTTCATCAAATTCGTTCAGCCGTTTTTGTGTTTCATACAACTTTCGCATTTATAATATTAGTGATCTGCCCTCAGCTTCGCACGAGTGCAATTTTTTTCTGTTAATTATACATAAAAACCTACTTCGTTCAATGCTTTTTTTTGTAGTTTAAAAAATCTAAGCGCACTTACAAAAGGCTGGCATTGACTTTATTTTATACTATGTAAACTAAAGAAAGATTAATAGGATTCTGGACAACAACGAACATTGAATTGAACAGTGTTGTACAAAATTGTGTAAATTATTTAAAAAAAACACCACATAATGCCATCTGCATACTAATGAGATACAATATTACTATTACTATAGAGTAAATAGTATTACTCTATGCTATTACTACTTTTATCCATCAGACTTAGCTGGTGATGCATTAGTTAGTACCTAGATGGTGCTGTAAAAAATTTTCCTTTATCTATAGATATATTATATAACAACATTTAACAGTTATTGTTGCCAACGTCCATACTACGTTGAATACACCGGTTCTCGTCCGATCACCGAAGTTAAGCAACGTCGGGCGCGGTCAGTACTTGGATGGGTGACCGCCTGGGAACACCGCGTGATGTTGGCTTTTTTGCTAGAAAATCGACGAAAAACTTATAATATTTATAGTAGCTGATCCGGCAAATGTTGTTTTGCAAAAAAAAAAAAAAATTGGGATGGGAAGTGATAAGTGTTCCACCCTTATCACTTATGGGTATAAAAAATAGTTTACGACCTATTCTCAGACCTACCGAATATTTACACAAAAAAATTAATAAAAATTGGTCAAGCCGTTTCGGAGGACAAACAACACTGTGGCAAGAGAATTTTAAATATTATATAGATAACTTAATTATTATTGGATTTCCATCGACGTAGAAAATCCAATAATAATATTTTATTAAAGACGTCCATTAATAATACTGTAATATTATTATAATTACATTATAAACGTGACTACAAATAAAATATTTAGAGACATTTTTAAGATTAATTTCTTTTTTTATTTTAATTAGAAATATAGACTTTTTGCAAGAACATTATTTTTATCAACCTTGAGAACATCTTGGAATAACGTTTTCTTCCGTATTTGTTTACCTAAGTATTTAGATAAATCTATATACCAATGATCCTGACAGGAACAAGAAAAGAGATTCAGACAAGTAATAAGATTTAAATACATAAAATTATACAGAATTATTAAATTAAACCGTAGGTAATTTCACGAAGGTGTCCTAATTAAATGCAGCTAGTGTTTTGCTATTTTTTTTGTTACCGAACTGGAATCCCAGTCCCAATACGTCAATTCGAGGTTTGTTGCAAAAGTTTGTTCTAAGATAGCACTATAGCCTGAATACAACCGCAAAATACTTATGCTTTCTAAGAATACTTGAGTTATTTCGCAAACTGAATTCCTTGCAAGAAAACCTGGTTCCTTTACTGAGTGCGTAGTAAGTCGGACGGTTGCAGCGACGCGTCGTCGTAACTTTTAGTTGTTGTGTGCGCGCGATGCAGATTGCCCGCTCTGCGCTCGATTGAACATTATTTTCAACTCGGATATCGTGAGCGACGGTAAGTTGAATTCCATTATTTATTGTTGTGCTCTTACTACTATCGTTTATCAATACCATTTCTATTAGTACAAAATTAAATTCATTGTCAGCTAGTGTTGTTTAAGGAAAGTTCGTAAAACTTAGAACCAGCATCCGTTCGCAAGGGATGTTTTGATTTTGACATTTAATCTGCATTAAATGTCAAATTAAATTAAGCTTTGTCAATTTTTTATCTATATAAGGTCAAACAATTTCAAACTTTTAATATTAACCAATTATTGAGTTATTGTGAATTTTATTTAGTTTCGTAGTTTTAGAGTTTGATGTATTTATAGCGTCAGTAACAGAATAATTTTAAAGATATAATGTTGATTTCAAGAACATGTTGATTTAATAATAAGAAGAATAATGTTGGTATAATAATAGCTAGATTCGATTAACAGCTTACGATTACAACTAAATTATTATTATACATATTTTTTAAAATTAAGCTTATGATCCCTTAAAACAATTATCTCTGTTTAAATTAAATAAGTTATTCTAAAATAAATCTTTTTAGAGTAATTTTTAAGCAACCAGAAGACAGAAAAATACTTTTTTGTCAATAAATAAACCATTATCAGTTTTAAAATAGAGATATAACTATAATTTTCTTTGTTTTTCCTATAAGTTTTTCATATTATCAAGTAATGGGCAGTTATAATTGAATATTATAGCGATTGCAGTGTTTTATTGATGGCGTAATTTCCCGTCATCGCAGTACAGCAATTTTCATTGGTAATTCAGTTGGTTATTATTGGTGTGTCAACTTATATGTGTGTGTGTATATATTAGTAGAAAAGCATTATTGCTCATTTATACGTAGTTACACAAAATTGGAAACATACTCATTAAGCTTCCTCCTTCCTTCTCTGTTTTTTTTTTCAAAATAATAATTCAAAATGTAATTTATAACGTCACTTAATATATATAGTTTTATATTTATATTTCAATTAGCTTTTTTCCGTCGTCCGAGCCCCTTTTTTAAGCGTTTTAAAAAGAAACAAGTAAGTAAATTGGTTCAGGTGATTAATGAAATAAAAAATATAATTAATATGGGTGATAATACAATTATTTTAATTTCATATTAAAAATCTTTCTCATAAAAATTTAAATAGTAACAAAATTAGTACATTTAATTTTTTAAGTAGCTTCAATTTCAAGAAATTAGGAAAAGATTTTTCAACAAAAACAAACATTAATAGATAGACTAAGTCTAATTTATAGAGAGTAGATTGTTGGTTTAATAATTTAAATAAATTTAAATATTGTAAAAATTTTACATTATAATTTCTGAGACAACGCAATGTTTGCGTAAGCACATGTCATGATATTACCTGTTTAGGACCGCGTCTACATAACCGACTATGTTTGAACAGAAATACCAACGGACGTTATAATGAGCGTTTATTTTTTATTGTACTAGCCACCCGCCCACGGCTTCGCACGAATACATTTTTTTTCTGAAAATTTCTTACACAAACTCTCCTCGTTCATCGCTCTTTCCATGAGTGAAAACCGCATCAAAATCTATTGGATGGTTTAGAAGAAGTAAGCGGAGAGAAGCGGAGACAGCGACTTCATGAAAAACTCCTTGCTAACAACATCAAACCAATTTATCAATGGGTATACACTAATATGGTTATTATTCGTACATCATATTGTGTTATTTTACTTGCTATGACACTTTGCACTTATTATTGGGTTAGATAAGCATTTTTTTACAAATGTCACTCCGCATTTCGCAATCAATTAGGTGTCCCGTTTGGCGACAGCAATCATCTCCTTACAAAAGATGACCGTGAAATAACAGCACCTTGTTATGTTGTAGAATGCAGAAGCCTAAATCTCATACCATATTCCGTAGTTCCAAGCTTACTACTGAAACATTTTTATGTTTAAATTACACATCACCTGCCACAATCCAATTGCTTTTGATAAAGGACGTCTGTCGATAAGGAGTGAAAGAGTGGCGGGTGTAACTTGCTAATTCCCAGGTGCGAAGCCTTATGGCGAAACATCACTGCTTCCCCAGACTTCCATAAAATTATAAAATTTTTACTATTTCAGATTAAAATCATTAAAAATAAATAGTCGACTACCTATTCAAGAGCCCTCGGCTCACATTAATCTTAATCCGGCACTGCCTATAGAAAGCAATAATCGAAGTCGCGTGCAACAGCTAGTCTATAATAATTGTAAATTAAGTTGTTAATATAATATCCATTATTTGTATAGTAGTTTTCATATTTTCTTAAGCCATATATTAACACAAATAATAATTACATATATATTACGTACGAGCAGCTCGTAATCTTTTGTACAAATTCGTGTCATTTGAACGTAACATTACGACTTGCGTATTTTTATAATTGCCGTGCTCAGTTGCAAGTTGTAACTTACATCTCTCATTTTCGTTATGGTTTGCTACTTTTTAAGAGGAAGTCATTAAGGCTTTGACATTGACAATGTGTCTTACAATGCAGGTTTTTTACCGAAAAACAACTGTCGTAAAGGTAGACCGGTATCACAAGCAAGAGAAATGAGAAGGAAGTGAGAATGGTGCTAGTGTTATGATGATGATTACACCAAGGAATAATCATAAATCATAATTTAGGGGGTCAGTTTTGGCTAGAAAAAAAATGAATCAAGGAAATCAATTATTTTACAAAATGATAATTGTTGCACCTATTGAATAGATAGCACTTTTCATGTGGTAAATTATCTGGAATATCAAAATATTTGGATACCATAAAATCTGGAAACTTCAATGCATTTACTCATATACCTATGTTAAATTTACTCGTATACTCTGACTGATTTTAACAAGTATTTTTTGAGCATCAAAAATGAAATGATGATGCAGGTACTTATAACCTTGAGACAGGTTTAAAGAAAAACTGCAAACAGGAATCCACTAGCCTCGGAAATGCTCTTGATCTACTTTCCATATTACATGGTCAGCCAGAAAATTTTAATCGGTAAAAGTATATTGATTTATATATTACCGAAAACGCGATACAGGGTTGAACTATTTGAAAAAAAAAAAAAAAAAAACACGACGCAACACAAATATGGCCACATTAAAATATTATCACATGTATCATTATCAGCCTAGCTGTTAAACATATTTTGTTAAACATATAATGGAAACATTTAACAAGAATAAATATAAACATACCTACCACTTCGTCTATTTCCTAATGTAAGGTAGGTATTTATTGTTATTGCAAATGCCCTTAACCACTAAATGCAAATATCCCTCGGAGCTCGCTTGTTTCGTTCCTGCGGTTGTGGTACTGTTTCGCCGACATTTAAGTGCATCGTTCAACTTCAACTGTATTGCATGTTACATATTGCACAAACTATTGCATCACTGCTGCGCTGTGCATGGCTGGAACGAAGAGGTGCAAACTTGATAAATAGTGTTAATCTGTTAACTTGGCTTTATCGTGGTCAGAAAATCTAATCTCCTTCTGCGGTCTAGAGTTGTTTTGTATCAGCTATAAACTTTATACGACTAATAAAAATATGCGGTGTAAAAAAAAATTTAAAATATCTACTGTATTTTGAAAACAATAATTGGGACAAATTAAAATAGAGGGATCCTTGCCTTAACGCTCTGTCTCATAACTTTTGAATTAATCATCTTTGGAAATGAACTTTTCAAAGTTGGCTCTGGTCTGAATTTGAAAACTATTAACATATGAAATGACAAATGCTTGGCTATCTTGAGTATCCCTTACTAACTCACAGAAATACCAACATAAATTCTGTTATTTGATTATAGTCTTCTATAATGAGAACGGTTACTGCCAATTTTATGTCTACGGAAAACTGAGTGCCCTGCCTATACTTAATTAAGCTAATACTTATTATTAATATAAAGGGAATTGAAATATTATGATGATTTTACAGTTTGAACAGTGAAAATGACATCAGAAATCAACGAGTGGTATCGAGGGCGAAAGGTACTCGTCACAGGTGCATCTGGTCTAATGGGTAAAGTACTCATTGAGAAGCTCCTATACAGCGTACCCGATGTTGCCACTGTGTACAGTGTGGTTCGATCGAAGCGTGGCAAGTCTCCAGAGTCACGAATTGAAGATATGTGGAAATTACCCGTGAGCAAATTACACTTTATACTTTTTTTTTAATAAGACTGTTTTAAACATCATGTTAGGGAACTGTTAAAAATATACTGTCTATTCTTAGTAAGCCCGTTCACAATCTTATTAAATCCTTTAAACTTGTATTGAAATTTCAGTTATTCACAAGAATAAGAGAAGAGAAACCGCATGTCATGAAGAAAGTAATTCCCATCACTGGAGATCTGATGTACGACAATCTGGGAATTGAAGAGAATGACTTAAATAAAATACGTGATGAGGTATGGAAAACTTCATTACCTATATTAGGACAATGTCTGCGGACCCTGCAATAGCGTACACAAACCAACTTAACATTTTTATATATGTACATATAAAAATATAAAAAACATAAAAAACATAAGAAATGCTGACTATATAATGGCTCCAGTTGGTGTGACTATTATTGACATTATCGACATTAGCGATCTACTAAGTTATATTTTGTTATCTCACTTAACACATAGGTATTGTCTATATTGAAAAAATGGCAACAAGAAAATCCGCCACTTAATGATTTTATTATATATAATAATAACACACCTATTAAGAAGCATGTGCCCTCTGATACAGTTAACTTGTATAACTTCCTCGATTTAAATATAATAATATAATAATCGATACATTTTCCCATGTTACAGGTTTCTGTGGTGTTTCATTTCGCGGCTACCTTACGTTTGGAAGCACCACTCAATGAGGGATTGGAAATGAATACCAATGGAACTTTGAGAGTACTAAATTTGGCGAAAACAATGAACAATCTGGTCGCTTTCGTACATCTCTCCACGGCTTTTTGCTATCCTGATTATTATAGAATGGCTGAAAGAGTAAGTCTTACATATTATACATGGTCTTATATATTATATATGGTTTAAAAAACATGTATCGAATTATAGCAGATTTGTCATTTTGATTGGTTGCCTTATGGCAATTCATATGAATTTTCATTACATACAATAGGTACACTTATTATGACTTTACAAAAAGTAATTAGCCTTTGTTAAAATGAGTATGAGGCAAAAGTTCACTTTTACCAATAAGATAATTATAAATATGGATAGTAAAGTCTTATACTAAGTATTTTTTGTAAAAACAAAATTTAACCGGATATCCTTGCCTTCACTCTTAAGGATTTCTGCAAAATAAAATAAGAATTCTTTGCAAATATTGACTCTCTCAACACAAATACAGACTTTGTATTTGTACTACTAAAGGAAATTTTGTTTTCTACAATTCTGCTTACTAGAAATTGGAATCGTATACGCATGAACTTAATAAAAACTATCAATAAGTTCATTAATTCCAAAAGTATTTTTATTATTACATTTTATTATTAAAGAATAATAATGTTATACAATCAGTATTAATTTGTATTTTAGAAGAATCGTCGCAAGGTATCGTTCCATCTTTGCTGAGGTCATAATCAAAAATAATATTTAATAAATAAATTGAATCTAACTTAATAACCTATACCATGTTGAATGTTTTAGTTGATTGTCTAGTCGATAAAGCAGACAGGTTTAATGTGTTGGGTAGCCAGAATTAGGTAATATGAGGTTCGCGTAATTTTGAAAGAGGTAACTTTCAAAATTACGCGAACCTCTCCATTGAAGACAGCAAATTTTTCGTTTTCTCAATCATTTCTGTTATATTTCAAGTCAAATATAAGGAATATATTTATAGACTTATGGTTTTTTAAATATTTAACAAATACTATTTAATACATAAAAATAAACCTTAATTTTTTTGCTATTATTATTGTAGACGAAGTTACCGGATGGGAGGTGTACCTACTGTACTAGTTCCAGCAGCGATTGAACAATTCTTGATAGTAACTGCTAATGCAATATCCGTAAATATCAGGAAATCACCTTTTTTGAACATACGTTGATACAATCAAATAACATATTTATAATTTTCACATTTTTGTGTCCATTCCTAGATCTCGGTCTGTCCTACGTATACCTACTCTTTACTTGGAATGTAACAGCAATTGTCCTTGCTATAGGTATACAGCAATCATAAATATCATAGCAAAGAATCTTTTATTTCTTCGTTCACCCTTTGAAGTGTTTCTGTCTCGTTACAATGTTATGGGCTTCTTTAGACATTCTGTAAGTAAATAAATTGTGCATTTGAATTCCACGCGTCAAGTGTACCATAAGCTTTTTTAATATAAAAAAATCTGAAGAAAATTTATATTTTTATTTTTTAAATAAGATTCACCAACATTTGCTCACACATATAAACTTAACAAGCCAACTTAACGAAAAAACTTTTAAGTTACAACTTTCTACAAGATTTATGTATAGTGAAACCTTTTCCAACTGCGTGGCGAATATATTAAAAATTGCTACATATGTATGTTTTCAGGTTCACGATCCACCGGCAAATCCTCATGACGTACTGCGAATGGCGCAATGGCTCAAAGAAGACCAGCTCAATTTGCTGGCTCCGTCGCTGATGGAGAATCATCCCAATTCTTATACATACTCGAAGAGGCTTGCTGAAGCTCTCGTCAGAGAGCATCATCCTGAACTGCCCGTAGTTGTTGTACGCCCTAGTATAGGTGAGTACTCGAATCTGACAACTGATTTATCTACTATCTCCGAAGGGTTTAACATTATTTTCATAGATCAAAATAAATCTATCGTAGCTAGGAACAAACAGTCCAATTAGGTAGAGCTAACTTCGAGAAGGATGATCTCCTCGAACCCGTTCCTTCCGTTCGGGAAGCTCCAAGACTTCTTCTTTCCCAAAATTCTTCGGTATCTCAAAACAAAAGTTTTCGACCAATGTGTGTTGCCAGTGATGACATATGGCACTGAAACGTGGTATCTAACTACGGGCCTGGCACTGGCACTGGCAGATAGCTTATGTTATAAGAAGAAACTTAAGCTATTTTTATTTTAAAAACGATTTTACGAGTAAAAGATTGATTTAAATAAATAATAATTTAATAAGATAAATTTAAATATGATTTCAGTTACTCCTTCATATAAGGAGCCGATGCCAGGTTGGGTGGACAATTTAAATGGACCAATTGGAGTGTTGGTTGGCGCTGGTAAAGGCGTCATACGCTCGATGCACTGTGTCGGTCAGTATCACGCCGAAGTAATCCCAGTGGACATTGCTATAAATGCAATCATTATCATCGCTTACAAAATTGGCACGCAAACTCAAAGGTATGTTCTTTTAAAAGTGTACCTACATATTTCTCAAGTTTTGTGAATATCGCTTAAATACGATTTTATGTCTATAAATCTATATCTTTAGCTTTACTTTATCTATATCCATACATACCTAAGTATTATAAAATCAAGTCGTTGTCCGCTTCTGTCTGTTTCATCGCTAATTTCTTCTAAAATACCCAATCGATTTTGATAGATATTGTTTTCTCTAACGGAAAGAGCGATAATCGAGGAAGGTTTGTTTATATAAATTGCAAAAAAATGCATTCATACCCAAGCCGGGGGTGTGTCGCTAGTTTTTTATTTAGAAGACCCAACGAGTTAACAATGTTTTCAATAAGTGAATAGCGTGAAGAGGTTGCATGCAACTGATAATTTATTCTATTCTTACGTTGCTTGAAGTTTTTATTTAAACATTATGGCCTCACTTTTTTCACTGTGAAGATTATTTTGATCTAGTGGTCATTAGACGAAGATAAGAACTTAGAATCTGTTACTAGGTCATAAACAGTTAGTTTAGTTCAGTCCTTTAAGTTATTAATAATAGTTAAACATTAGGCAGTAAATAAATTGCTATAAACATGCATGTGTTTAATCATGTTATATTTACAGCATGCATGCATATGTGTGAAAGTGAAATCGTTGCAACGTTGCATAACCGGTTTACCTTTATGCCGTTTGTAGCAATTTTGTTTTCTGTCTTTTTTTTTCTATTGTTATTATTAATATTATTTACTCCCTATTCTAAACTTTTCGAAGTTCGTTCTGGTTTGGATTTGAAAAGTAGTGGTCGGGCATACTGCGTTTCGCAGTCATTTGGGCAGCACGCCTGGCGGCAATAACCACCTCTTTACAGAGGACCTCCGTGAAATAACAGCATATGCATAACGCATAGCAGGCGACTTTAACTAAAGAAAAAGATTTCTAATTCAACTCATATTAAAAACAAAACTTATGAAGATGTTTGTTACTCACTTTTGAAGGGATTTTGACGAATCCATTCAAAAGTCTATCTACATATTAGAATCATCATCTATCATAGTTTATCTACATATTAGAATAACACAATATAAATTACATATAAAACTGTGCTGACGAAGTCGCGGGTTAATTAAATCTATATTTGAAACTTGAGCTATTGAACAAGAAATCATACAAACCCAATGTGTGCCAATCGTCTACTACGATTTTCTGTGGGCGTGTGCGAGATGACTACTAAAGTATTATAATATATAGTTGGCTTTTCGCACATTTCATACGAAATAAAATCGTGCGAGATGACAACTAAACTTAATTAATTTTCTCCTTTTACAGATCTCCAGAAATACCAGTATACAATGTTACTACTGGCGATGGTAGAGATACAACTTGGAAGCAAGTGCTGGACTTCGGAAAGGCCACTATTCGCAGGTTCCCTTTCGAAGGTCCTCTCTGGTATCCTGATGGTAACTTACGATCTAACAAGTTCATTCACGATCTCTGCGTTTTCTTCTATCACATCGTACCTGCTTATCTTATAGATTTTTTAATGCTTATTTTTGGACAGAAGAGATTGTAAGTATCTTATCTAGGTACAATTAATCATAAGATCATTACGAATAATAATATCGTTTCAAAAAGCAACAATGACGTGCAACATTTAAGAATATAATTTATATATATCTAGGTAATGTTTTACTTTAAACTTGGAAATCTGGGAACTTTGGAAAATGAGTAAGTAATGGATGCCAGAGTCCATTTTCCTATCCCCTATCCCTTAATAGGCTAAGTAGGCCTTAGTAGGCTAAGATCGGCGGGTCACTGTGGGTTGCTGCATTTGTGGCTTTGCTTGTGTTAATAGGCGACAGCAGTCACCTACCATCAAGTGGACTTTCTGACGACCTTTATGTAAAAAACTTAGTTTAATTCTGAAACATCCTAAAATAAATTTTAGAATGGAATCCCAAAATTTTAAATCCAATACTTTAATCACATAAAAATCCAATATCTAAAGCTCAAACTTTATTAGGATAAAAAGAAAATTATGAGGATGATAACGAAATATTATTTTCAGAAACTAAAGGCTTTCAAATTCTTTACTTTTCCAGCATGGTACGTATCCAAAATAGAATATCAGTAGGTCTACAAGTGTTACAGTACTTCACGACCAGAGAGTGGTGGTTTGACACGAAAAATTTTGACTCATTAGCAGAAACATTAAATCCAGTCGATTTTAAACTGTTTCCAATGGACTTAAAGATCATAGAGGATGGACCTTACATTGAGAGCTGTATGGTCGGAGGCAAAGTGTACTGCATGAAGGAAAAATTGGAGAATTTACCAAAAGCTAGACTCCAAAATAATATGTAAGTATATATTTAAAAAAAAACTTTTATTGTTTTCTATCTTCTTTGTTCGTCTTATACTTTTCTTTATGAGGCGGATGCTTCAGGTCACCTTATGTTAAGTCCCTACTAATAGTAGTTTATTTATCTTTCGATTTACCTACTTTACCTATTTCATTGTCATACACGAATGTACTTTCATTTTTTTTTCTTCTATAAAACCCAAAGTGTGCTACTTTCACACATTTCTACTATCACCTAAAGGTATTATTGTACTTACATCCTCTTTATGGAATCCTTTGTCTTAATTCGTTGATATCTCTTTTAATAATAATTCGTTTGTCAAATGGCAACTTAACTTATTTGTAATCCTATTGATACGTTTTCCGAATTAATAGATTCCTAAATTCGAGATTCATTACATTAAAAACATAAATTAACCTAATAAAGTCGTATACTTACTACATTTCGAATTGAAAGTTTTATACCAACATTAATAATATTAGAGAGCAGAATTAGCAAGTGTTACGGACAATCCAAATTTACTTTGTAAGAGTAAGAAAAAACATCGTTGAGGCATATAGAGATATTTACAACCGATACCAAATTTATATCCGAACATATGTAGATTTATTATTGATTTTGGTCAGGTATTTTACATCAGATTCGGTTACACACACTATTACAGTAGTAATAACTGATTTTTTTTCCAGCCTCTTCGTTTTGGACAGAATGGTGTCGGTGTTTTTCTATTTGTTAATACTCTACTGGATCGTGAGTCTCTTCGAACCTGTCAGGGAACTTTTGTCTTACGGTGGTCCGTTTGTTCGATATCTGCCACTAGTAGGGAAAGCTGTCTTTAAAGATCAACAATAGAAGTTTGATCACCGTTAAACAAGTAAATATCGTATGAATACCCGCATTAATATTACTTGAAAAACAGTTCAGCTAAGTACATAAGTGCTGTAAAATTATAACTATAATAATTGTTTTTAATTAGATCAATCATTTTGTTAAAAAACATAAATCTTTAAACAATATGGAATTATATTCACAAATTTACATTTTTTTGCTTACGTAATTACATATCATACTCGTATCGAAATCGAAATATCTAAACGAAATCAAAGAAAATAAAATTTTAAGAATATTATAATTGTAGGTTCTTAATATTAAATTCTTATATTTCATTTTTCATATAAAATATATTAACGTATAATTAAAAGACATTCAATCTTTTTAAATAATTTATATTAAAAAAATATTTTTAATTAAATTTATTTAAACATTTTAAATTGTTATCGTTGCGCTGTAAGTTTTATGATGACAAAAAAACAGAATTTAAATATAGATGTTAAGGCATATTTCTATTTTTAAGTGTTGTACATAGGTTTAAAAAGAGACCACTTAAAATGTATTAAGAATTGTCTTGTTTTGTATAATATAATAAATAAAACTTTTTAAAATTCTACATTTAAATGAAATATAATGAGTTTGGTTATCAAGAATATTTGTAAGAGAAATTACAATTCGCTACTAACAAGGTGCGTAAGATGTAATACGAAATATATTTGTCGTGTATTATTACTGATAGTAAATAAAACGATATGAACATTCTTACAGTTTATTTTATTTATTACATTCCAGGGTTATTAATCAATAAACAATAAAATACTTGGTTGTCCACGACAAAAGCTTTGCCAGCTTGTCAAAAATTTTCTAAATAGAATTATATTTTAATTTAAATTGTAAAATATCTTGGAAATTTCTTACCGCTCAAGCTTAATGTATCATTAGCTATGTTACTGTCTCTTTAAAAAATTGTAATCTTAATTTTTTATATTATGTTTTTACTAATAATACTAAAAACTATACACGCCAAGAATAGGCGCGATTGGACAAATAATCCATGCAAATGTAAGCCTTAAATAATCATATCATTGACATAGGTATTAAATGTATTAATCATATCATTGTATTAAATGGAATCAACAATAATTGAATACTTACATGGAATTTAATATTACATAGCCTTTAGAAGTTATGTTATTGACCATTTAAAAGACTTTCACCTCAACCAAGAAAATAACACACATTATGAACCCTACGATTTTGAGATTGGCACATTGCAATCAAATTCAGATTATTTCAGCTATCAGCTCTATTCAGGAAAAACAAATGTACACTTTAAAATTATTTTTAAAAAAATAATTGAATTCTTTTAAAAAAATAGGCTGTAACGAAAAATTCACCAATCCAAGCCTTCAGATGTCGTTTTAAAACTTATTATTATTCGGGGTACGAAAATAAATTGTTTATTCAAGTTCATTTCTTTATCAAGTGTACTCTTAATACCTTTTGAAACTAAAGCACTAAAGGAGACACCCGCGCTCAAATGAAATTTTGGAATGACTAGAAAATTCCCCCATTGCAAGCAAATGTCGACTTTAAAGTGACGAACATTTTCTTAACCCGACTGTACATTATACCTCAATATTACACGTATCAATTACTTGAAAACTAAACGGTTTTATTGTCAATGCACATAGTCGTATCTGGTCTAGGTTTAGGTCCATAATACCTTGTACCAACGTCATTTCAAATTGTTCTATCATATATTATTTTTGATTTTACATATATACATATATATTAATTCACGAATAATATAATAACATTACACTAAAGTAATGAAACGATTTGGTTATTCATAATAAAAAAAAACGATGTGTGATTATATTTATTACTTTATCGCACTGCACTGCAAAGTTAGGGGTTAAAACCCCTAACTTTTTTAAATTTATCAGTAATTAGTAAGTATTTCGTTTGTTAATGTTTATTTATGTAAATATACTTTTTATTAAAATATCATTGTATAATTCCACATATAATATAATATTTCTGTTGTCTCTGTTTTTTAAGACTGCAATCTAAGAAAAACATTTCTTAGACTTCAGCTACTCTAAAATCCACATTAAAGTTGAAATTTTTGATTTCGTGTTCGCATATAAAGAACATCTTTTGCCAGCATCCAATGTCATTTAACTGTCCGGTGTAGAATATGGAACCACACAATTCGTCGTCTCCTCCATCTGGTTGGTTGCAGCACCATGCTGGGGCACCACTGTCCTCTAACCTCGTTCCTATACAGTTAAATAAAACACGTTTAATAATAATTCATTAATTAAGGTGTCATTAATTCGTTCATTTATGGTATTATGTTCGGCAGCGCACTATGGCGTTGCTTGTGTTATAGGCTACGGTAGCCACCTACCATCAAGTGGACCGTCAGCCAAAAAATAAAAAAAAAATACTTTAAACTTTTATTTTTTTTAAGGTCGACTTAAAAAAAAATAAAAAAAAAATTTAATTAGTTTGAGCAGCCCATCTTACAACAGTAACTAACCTCTTACAGAAGACCATCGTGAAATAACAGTAAGAAATGGATGTCATAAGGTAAGGTACTTAAGGTAAGAATCAACTAAGGCCAGCCACACATTTTCAGAACCTGTATTAAATAGATGATGGTAGCCACCGTCAAGTATCAAGTACCGTCAGCCTGTCTGTTTTTTTTTTCATCTTTTTTTATTTATTTGTTTTAGGTAAAACATTTAACCACACAAAGACAGTCATTCAATTATTTTTATAAGCATTTATGAGGTCAATTACGAAAACATTAAGATACGAACGGAAACGATTATCACCGCATGTTTTAATTAAACATTTAATCATTATCTAACTAATGAAACATTTTCCTGTTTGTCCCCATTAGAAACTTATCCAAAGATAGGTACATATAATTATAATAAACTTCAATTTTTACCTGTAATAGTTCTCCAACCGCCCATATCTCTGTTGTGGAATCCTATGTGGACGGCGCCCCTCAAATAATTGCCTGGAATATTGTCCTTTGGCGCTTCGGCTATTAATTTGACTAAGAAATCAGCTTCAGCCTGACTGTCTATGATAGCCAAATGAGATTGTTCCGTGTTGCAAGTGCTGTACGCCTCTGTCCAGTTCATAGGGTTCAGATGAAATTTGTAACATGAGTTCAATACGCCGTTTAGTCTGTATGCTGAAATTTTAAAAAAATATTATTTGCAGTTTTATAAAATACTAGTTGAACCAGGTCACGCTACGCTGTGGCTCAGTCAGCAACGTTCCATGGTTGCCATGACAACGGTCAACGTATGAAAATTATGTTTTTTTGTGCCCGCGATTTTGCCCGCGTCCTATCGCTACCAAACTTTACAGGATTACCAGCTGGACTAATCTGAAGATTGTCTGAAAGTTTCATCAAAATCAGTTCAACTGTTTTGGAATCTAAGGGAACATACACACACACATCGCCTTTTATATATTAAGATGTAAATCATAAGGGCAGGGTGTACCGACCAATTTAATAGTATAAAATTCATCTATGTTTTGTAAAGTTGCATTCAGTAAATAAACATTTATTTATTTATTTATTAAGTTTCTCTTTTTGATTAGGAAGTGAAAGTTTTTTCTTGATCAACTGACCATTGTTGATTTTCACTTATCACAAAACATCAATATCTTATTTTTAAATTTTATATAAGCATGTCTATCTTTTTAACCAAACAGTTCTCCAAAAAGTCAGAACAGATAGTTATGGAACTTTTTAGCAGTTTTTCAAAAATAATTTAATGTATATTAAATAGTATAGATAAGTTAACGTATAAATGTTAGTTTCGTAAATAAGGTTCAAAAGTTAAATTTGTAATCTCCACGCGCCACATCAAAACCCACATATAAGAAAATTAAAAAAAATGATCATGATTATATCGTCATAGACTTTTAAGATGTGTTTCATTAGTAATAATTTTACACAAATAAGTAAAATAGGTATAAGTAGGTTAAGGTTTCAAAAACGAAAAGACATAATATTAATAATAAAATCTGCTTGATGACTACTGCCACATACATTAAGTACGTTTCATTCCTTAGGTATTATTATTCGCAACATTATATACTCAAGAATTATATTTCTATGCAATTTTCCCTGTGTTTGAATCATGGTTTTTACCTTCGTGATTATAAACACGGATATTCTTATATTTTACAGTTATTAAATAAGTGGTTATTAATTGATTATTTAGGAATTCGTCAAACCTATTATAGCTTTGAGTACAATATTTTTTTAGCCATAAAATACTATTCAGTAATTCTTATATTTTTGACAGTTTGTATATTTATATCAAAGTTGATCAATGCACACCGACTTTGCCCGTTTGTTGGGGGGCTTAGTATAGGTACATAATAGGTAACCGATGTCCTTTTGGAATAATATACCTTTCAAATAGTGAAAGATTTTTTTCAATAGATTCTGGAATAATTTCGTTGCCTTCCATATAAACAAACTTCTTTCTTTATAATATTGAGTCTTTATAAACTGAGTAGTCATGCCATAAAGACTGTGATAACAATGTGTTTGATGAAAATAAAGGTATCCTCAAGCAAACAGCGCAGACTTTCATCCAGAGATCAAACAGCGCTCTCATATCTCTCTCTTTTCAAATCTAAGCTTGTGTCGCTGTTATTCCTTATTGAAATTGTCTGCCACTGTTTATCTTTAAAAAAAAATGGCACTCCGGGAGTGCCGACAGAAGTGAAAACTTGAACAATTACGTGTGAATTTTTTGAATCGTCAGGAAAGTACATACTTATACAGGGCGTCTCAAGAATATGCGACATGAAGGAAAATACCTTAAATACTGCATTCAAAGATTTTCTAAAAATTACTTGCTTCGTCTGGGAATCAAACCGTCTTACGAGTAAATGTGAAATCACCCGTATTTTTATGATGCCAATCGAAAGAATGGACAAAAAATAATAATTCTATTAAGTAACATAGTATCTTAAAAGAAAGGAATAACGTAAAATGTTTGATTCAAATTTCAAGAATTATTATTTATTGCCGACGACGACGCAATTTTTAGAAAATCTTTGAATACTAACTTTTAAAAATAATATAGTCTTTTTTCAGCAAAATATCCTATCTACGATATTTAAAGTACTTTCCCTTCATGTCGCATAGTTTTGGGACGCCCTGTATACAGAGGTGTCGGTCACGGTAACAGTGTCGCGAGTTCAATGGTTTGTTTCCATCTCAAAAAATGCCAACATGCATGTGTATCTATGTACGTACATACACAATATATGTACATACTTATACACAGAGGTGGCGGTTACGGTAACAGTGTCGCAAGTTCAATGGTTTTTTCCCATCTCAAAAATGCCCAAAGCGTCTAAAGAAGTTTTCACTTTAAAAAAATATGTGCGCTCTCTGATGTTGAAATTAATTCAACCATCGTAACTATAAATTATAAAATCTAACTGCTACTCATAAGTTTTCTCGATATGCGAAGAGCATATTATATCTGTGTCATCTTGACTTTAGTATTTATATTTACCATTTTGATCAGATCATTTAAATAAATCATTGTATTTGTACAATATACGTACAAAAATGTGGTAAATGTTTTTATATGTGTATTTCTCTATCCTAACGAAGCACACGTGCTGTTTGTTATATCACAGTGTTTATAAATAATGGACAGCTAATATATAATTAATTATAAAACCTATTACTAGTTATATATTAACAATTAGTTGAGTTTAAGATAATCCTAATTAATATTATAAATGCGAAAGATTGTTTGTTTGTTTATTACATTTTCAGGCTTTAACTACTCAACCGATCATGTTGAAATTTTGCATCACGTTGTCAGTTACCGAAAAAAAAAGGTTATTTTCCCTGTCAATATCTATAAAAACTCTGCAAACAATGTAATAATAGTCACCCTGTATCACATAACCTTTGATAAAAAGCCCTGGTAACGTTACCTGGATCGGGTAATTCACAGAAGGAATTCCAATTCAAGGTTGCAAAGGATTTCTTGCATATGAAAGGCAGCATTTTACTGCAATCATCGTCGCTGAACATTCCGCTGTCGCGACCCATAACAACGCAATCTTCTTTGCCGTCCAAGTCGTTTGGTTCGCCGGGAGCCCATTTGTTGTACACGCTTGAAACTGCTTGACCTACAATATACGACGAGTAAATGCAAAAATTAATAATGTCATAAAAAAACCGTTTATTAAAATCTGTTGTGTACATGGTTCAATGTGTAGAAATAACTGTAGCAGTTATTGACATTCTCTTAATTACGTTTTTCTGTTCAACTTTCAACGTGCTACTCTTACCTGTTCCGTGGCAAATTACAATATGGTTATTGTGTATAGGATACTTACCATCTATGGTTTCATACACTCCCTTGACTACCAGCGCAGATATCCCGATGAAGATCGACTCTTGAGGCTGAGTTTTTCTCCAGAAATCTTTTACATCTTTTGACTCAGTATTGTCAAGTGCATAGAACAGGGTAGAACCTTCCTTTTCACAAGTCTTCCTAGCTTCAAACCAAGTCTTCTCCAACGTATGGAACTTGTAAAAACTATTTTGCCTCGGTATGTAAGTATAATCGTTTCGGAAAAAAATCCCTTTTTTTTCTTGACAACCTGAACAATGTTTTTAGGTAATTATTTTCCGATGGTACGATAAAAAAAACAACTGCACAAGACAAACCACTACAATATTTTAATATTGTCATATACAAAAAAAACCTATTAAAATCTCCATGATTTGTAAGCAATTCAAAAACTACAGTATCGATATAATTCATAGTACCTACTATTAATCTAAAATGTATTTGTACTCACATCCATATTGAAATAATCCCTGACACAACAACAAAAGAAGAAACTTGTACGTCATATTTCTTCAATTACTGGGACACTTGTGACTGCGGCAAACGATCACTTACTAATGAAAACAAGGAAGATTACATATGGCGAATACCTAAGTGAAATAACCCGAGTGATAAACATTAACAGGAAAATAATGCAAAACTTATAATCTATTATTACTATTATAATATAATAGACTTGTTCTATAATTTAATGTATTTTAGAAAATAATAAATATTTCTAAACTTAAATGTAATAAACTATATAAAAAAAGTTTTATTTGCAATAGAGATTGGATTTGATTACACTTATAAATTTATTTACATATACTCGTAGGTAAGGCTCTGATCATCTCGGGAAGTTTATTATAAATAACCGCGCGATGTACATTTTGTAATTTATTTTATTGTAAGTTATTGTATATAGTATGTGGTCGTTTACATAGTATGTGGTGTTTATCATTCATTCTAATCCACAGTAGGTATATTCTTTGAGGCTGTCGGCAAGAAGTTTCGTGCGTGACAGAGACCTCTCCTCAACACCCCCCCCCCCCCCCCCCTTATCAATATTTGAAACCCTTGTTTTTTGAGAGGCGAAGAGAGCCTCTTACCATCAATGGGGCTCTCAGCCTGTCTGCCAAGTCTTACATAAAAAAGAGACTACTCTTTCTTGTAAACAACTCAATTTAGGAGTAGGAGTAGTGTTCTGGTGCGTTCAGTATTCTGAACTGTCCACGAAGGAATGTTAAGAAAAGAAAGTACCTATATTAAATTAAAGTATGGAAAAAATATGAAATATAATATTTTTTTAATTATAAAGTAAATAAAAAATATTAAAGTACTTAAATAAAAAAAACAATATACTTTTACAAAACTTCTTTATTTTTTATGTAAAGCCAGTAAGTTCTACTAATAAATAACATATCAATAAAACTCAGGTTGTCTGTCACACTCTTTTACATCTTTAAAATACGCTTACAGAAATTTATTTTACTTACTTCATTTAATTTTACTATTGATTTAGTGTGATAGTGAATTAAATAAAAAAAAAAAATGTATTTTATTAGGAGACCAAAATCAAAATGGTGATTGGAATTTCGTTGCGAATGATTACTTCATTCTTTGTCTCTTAATATTTATTATTTTTGACGCTTGCGTGTAATGGAGTACCACAAATGTATGTGTTTAACTCTAAAATAATTTTATTTACAAACGAAGATATTTATCATTTAAATAACCCAGCTTATTTTTGATATTAGGTTCATATTCGTATATTTTCTTATGTATTTGTAAAAATTTAAGTTATATTCAAAATGTCTTATTTCAATCAAGTAATTTCAAATCCAAGTGTTCATGCCATTCTAAGTTCCGGCGCTTTAAATTTTCAGTTTCAACTGAAAGTACGTTCTTCATAATTTGGCCTCATTTTTTTCGGTCCCCTATTCTGAAGTCATAACTAAATCCCTTTAGTTCCTTTTCACATATGAAAAACATATTTTGAAAACATCCAACGTCATTAAGTTGTCCCGTGTAAAACATAGAACCGCAGAGTTCGTCGTCACCTCCGTCCGGCTGGTTATTACCCCATATGGAGTAACCAGTCTCTTGTAGGGTTTTTCCTGAAATTGGAAATGTAAAATATTAATTTACTAATAATTTAGTAGGCACAAGAGACAGAGCAGCTATAAACTTTTAAAACTTCGACGTGAACTTTTAAAAATTCAAATTCAAATGAACGAAATTTCGAAATTCGAAATTCAAAAATTCAAGATTTTTTTAATTTTATATGTTGAGGTCGGCAGAAAAGCTGACGCTCCACTTGTAGGTAAATAGCTACCATCGCCTATAAGTCAAGCAACCACACAAGTGCTGCAAGTGCGCTGGCAACTACAGTTGAGAGATGAAGAACAGGACGGTGGTCTTCTGTAAGAAAGTGGTTACTGCCGCCAGACGGGCTGCCCAAGTGACTGCGAAACGCAGTGTGCCCTGCCACTACTTTCTAGATCAAGGACCAGAGCCAAATTTAAAAGGTTCATTTTCAAAGTTGACTGCCAGGAATCGATTTCGGGAATCCTGGAACAGATCATTAAGGCAAGGACCCTAACCACCAACAATTATTTTCCTTGTATTTAAATATGTTAGTAGATGTCTTTTGTTTTATAAATTAATTTAAATTGTGTAATTAACTAATTTCATATTACTCAAATTATCAAGTATATAATGTTTATTACGTGGTACCTTTTATGGTTTTCCAGCAGCCCATATCCCTTCTATGAAATCCAAGATATACAGCGCCTCTCAAATAATTCCCTGGAATGTCTTTAGGGGCTCCTTCTGTTAAATTAACTAACAAGTCAGCTTCTGCTTTGCTCTCTATGATAGCTAAATGTGCTTGCTCTGTATTACATACACTGTATGCTTCAGTCCAATTCAGGGGAATTGCATGGAATTTGTAACAAGAGTTTAGATTGGCGTCAAATTTGTAATCTGCAATAAATATATTATTAAAACTGACATTACTTTCTGTGATTTCTAAATATACCGCGTAACATCTCTGTTACAAACGTGATCAAAAACGTGCGCATAATAACGTCAGATAAATTTCATATGTGTTTCCTTCAAGCTTATCATTATTACTAGGTTTTGTTTGCTAAATTGTCTGCGTCTGCGTATAATTGTTAATTATGGCCTATGTGTTATTCTCGTGTATAAATTTACTGCAAATTTTCATCAAAATCTGTTCAGTAGTTTTTGCGTGAAACAGCCATACTTGCATCCATTCTTATACTTCGCTTTTAAAGTTTTAGTAGAATGTATGTCAATGTATTATATATTTGTTTAATTTCGATACAGCTATTCTATAAAATTTTATTTAAAGTTTCCAAGGTCAAAATAGCCATGATAGTCGCCAACCTTCATAGAGAAGCGGCACGTTAAGAAGAAAAAGTTGAAAATGTAAAATTTAACTTTACCTGGGTCTGGTAATTCGCAAAATGCATTCCACTGCAAAGAATCAAGAGTTTTCTTGCATATAAAAGGCTGTTTCTTGTTACAATCGTCATCAGTTAAACTGCCATCATCTCGATACATAATAACGCAATCTTCATTGCCTCCTTCATCATTTGGTTCTCCAGGACGCCACTTGTTGTAAACGCTTGAAACAGACTGACCTATTGGAATAAATTTGCACAGATTACATTTACACATTCTCTAATTTTAATGTTATTGATACCTATTTGGATTTTTGTGATCATTTGTGAATAATGATAAATATACTATTACAAAATTCAAAAGATCAAGGTGTCAGTTCAATATAAAAGTTCGTATTAAAAGTGAAATCAAATACCTAAGTATCAACGTCAAAAATATTTTCAACCTTAATATTCACATGGAATAACTAGTTAATAGTTGTTACTATAATTAAGTATTTAGATAAATATCTGGATAGATAGATAATAGTCTGGTTGTTTCGGGCGTTAGAGGGGGGGCCTTCGTAAGATAAAATGGAAATTTTGAGTGACTACACTGACCGAGGCCACATTTTAAAATGAAACTAATCGCGTTAAGTAAACTTTAATGGTTTTAAACGACTGCCGAGACTTAAAATTTATTTCCCATATCTAAAGGTTAATTGCTAGTTTTAGTATAACTTAGAAATATTGAAACACTAATTTACAAAAGTTGGGAAACTCAGCTGTTTTTTTTAAAATAGGAAACAGGTTGTCTTCAACTCGTAAAAATCTCTTTCATTGAAAATTTACCATCATGAGTTTCAAACACTCCTTTGACTATCAGAGCCGAAATGCCAACAAAAGCGCAAGTCTGCGGTTGACTTTTTCTCCAATAGTCTAGAACATCATTGGCTTCAGCATCGTCGTTAGCAAAAAATAAAGTTGCACCTTCCCTTTCACAAGTGCTCCTTGCTTCGAACCAGGATTTTTCGATTGTGTGAAATTTGTAAAAACTACTTTGACTTGCTACATAAGTGTAATCTTTTCGAAAGAATTCTTCCTTCTTACTATTTTGAGCAGCTGAAAAAATGAATTACTTATTTGATTGTTTTTAAATTTACGACAGAACATTAATCAAATTGCAATTGAATTCAATAGCATTAATTGGTTAAAAATAGAATATATACATTTAAAAAACGGATAATGTACGTAACAAGTAAGTACTTAAACATCCAACAAGGATCATACGAGTAACAGCAACGCAAAAATGATGATTTGGAATTTCCGTGATCATAATTTTGAATTAAATAACCATTTGAATTTAATTTGTTCGTGAATTTTTATATTAGCGCTTAAACCAGTGAGAGAATTGAATGATTCAACCTTTTGAATAAAAAAAAAACTTATAAAATATAATAACAGTGTACGAGTACCAATACTTAAGTGATTTATAAATATTTCTTTATTTAAAACTAGATGTATATGTCCGGAGTACAATTTGTAATTTACCTAAACAGTTATGAATCAACATTCGCGTCAGTGGGTACACTTAAGTACGTGCTTGGACGATTTTCACTTAGGTATATGCCTACCTTTTATGACTTATACTTATACCTACCTACTTTGGTTTAAAATAATTGATTCTTTACAAATTGACATTATCTTGTGCTTTTAATAATTTCTTTTCAGTTTGTACTTCTTACACCATATAAAATACCTATCATATTGGATCATATTAACCAAATTCTTACTAAGTGATCCAAATATTACGAAAATTTAATTTTTTTTTAATGAGAATTAATTCACTCTCGCTTAATTTTAAATACGGCATAAAAGTATACAAAATAATATAATTAAGTACATAAGTAATACTTAGTAATAAATACTTAGTACTAAATATAGGGGTGAATCAAAAGAAACTTTCTATTGGATATAAAAGAAAAATGCTTATTTACTTTAAACTCAAAGAGTGAAATTCAAACAAAATAATTACGCGAAGAAACCGAGTCAGTCGACGGTCTTACTTACATGTATTTCGAAAAACCACAGCACTCAACAATACAAGGAAAAATCTGCACAACATATTTTACAAACAGGCTACGCAATAATGTTTGAATCAAGTACCTAAAACAATTATTTATAACTTGGTCTTCAATACTCAACGACACAGAAAATTATTATATGAGATAAAACACGTTGCCTTATTGAAGAGGTTAAAAGTTGTGTGGTTCGGGACTTTACTAAAAGAACGAATTTAATATTTAAATGTGACGTAAAAACCTGTTGTTTATTTTATGAAAACCAAGGTTAACTTTATACTTACAAATGTATTGAAGTTATAAAAGCTTATTCAGCCCACTGTTTTAAAATGAGGATGCATATCAACTAGGACATGCATCGTAATTTGAATCATATGAAATCAATATTTAAAACTTTGACAACCCGCTACCTACTTTACTTGCTTTTAAGCCTTAACGTTCTATTCAAAGGTTCGGTTCCCGGCAGAGTCACTTTGGAAATGAACTTTTCAAAGTTGGCTCTGATCTGGATCTGAAAGAAGTGACAGGACACACTGCGTTTCGCAGTCATTTGGGCAACCCATCTGACGGCAGTAACCAACCCCTTACAGAAGGCCTTACGTGTGCTGTTGTGAGAAACCTAATTAAGTTGGTTGGTAAATCTCAAATTTATAATATTATCTATACATAAAATTAATTCTGATATTATTTTATCCAGAAAAGAGTTTGTTTTATGTACCTAACATTGAAAGAGTTGAGTTTATTAAGTCATCCAAAAGTGAATGAACTTCACGAATATAAAATCTTGTTCTACATTTATACCTATATAATACGTTATTTTTGAATTCAGCTTGGCAAAATATTTAGAAGAAATTAAGAAGTGGCAATACTGTAGTAAGTATTATCCCGTTTTAACTATTTAATTGATAAGAAAGGGACGACACTAAAGTATTGCAACTTTTTAACTTCTTATCTATTTTGCAAAGCTATATCTTAATTAATTATTTTATTAATATGTACTTACATATTTTTAATTAAAATTCAATTGACTGTTTAAAATGCCAAAAAGTGGATAAAAGTAATAGGTACCTATAGGTAGTATTCTCCTCCAGAACATGAAATTTGTAGATCCTTTGTAAAATCTCACATTATTGTATTAACATTAATATGTATTATACTTTGTATAGCTACAAATTAATCTCATTGTGATAAACTATTAACCTTTCATCGCGATAAATTTTATAAGCATAAAGTGAGATGTGTTTATAAGTTTATAAGGAAAACCAGCTTTCATCTGTTCGTACAACTACGTACGATATTAAAGTCCAATGACGCAATAAAGTTTACTAATTTATCACATTTCGGCGAAGTTCGTAAATAATTACTTATGAATCAGTTTAGTGAATCACAAGATATTATGTCTTAATAAGCATTATTAGATATATCTACCTATGTTTCTACGCAGAAAGGTACCTAAAGGAGCAAGTTGCTAAATTACGTAGAAAAAATATGTTTCTATTATACATGTACGTGTTTTTATTATCCCTGTGGCATTTTACCCGGTAGCGACAAACCCAGGGTTGTATTCAAGATTAATCCTTTAGCCGCCAGAGTTGGGTTTATCCGTCAATCATTTTAGTGTCCATTTCGCCAGAGTCCTCATATACGATAAATTCCTCTACTTGTATAATGTTTATTTTTAAGTCATTGTTGCTTTCTCTTAAAAAAATAAAATAAAAAATTTACTAATCAAGCGTTAGGGGCGCGACAACTACAAAACCAAGCGGTTAAAGGGTTAAAAAATGTTTTAGCATCTTCCAACGTGTTAGAACCATCGAAATAATATATCTTCTGGTTAGAACAGTTTCAGGGATATCACACCCCCTTGTCGAACTCCTTTTCGCAGTTGGATCAGTTTCGTCTGCGGCCTTGTACCTGCACTACCATCGCGGCTTTGTACAAATATCTCAACGCCTCCACATAACAACTGTATATTTGGCATCGTTGCAAGGACCCAAGGTTTCGACTGAGACTTTCTTGTAGTCCACAAAGACTACGCAAAGGCTACGCAAAGGCTGATTATACTCATGATTTTTCTGTATGTGGTCTACGGAGCTAAAGCCCAAATAAAACCCACTCCGATGACGGCAGACGGGCTGATGATGGTAGGTGGCTACCGTCGTCGTATAATACATGCAACCCCACAAGTGCTGCAAGTGCAGACTACAGTAGAATTAAGGGTAGGAGATTGGGGAAAGGGGCTCTGGCATACCTTACTCACTCACCGTAACACAACAACACACATGCTGTTATTTCATGGTGGTCTTCTATAAGGGGCTAATTACATACTGCCGCCAGATGGGCTGCTCAAATGACTATGAAATGCAGTCGGGTCGCCCTGCCACTCTCGTCGAATTTCTGGGCGAGAGGTATTACTCTGGAGAATAACTTCTAAACATGACCGAGGAGTAAGATCGGGCTGTATGAAATATCAAGAATATCTTTATATACTCGTATATATTTAAAAATTATGTGTCACGTTGTGTCCTCGATGAACTCCTAAACTACTGAACCGATTTTGATAAAACTTCGTAACTACAGTCTATCAAAAAAGTGTAGAAATTAAAAAGTGGCAATACTACCTATAGGCACTATATGGTATCTCTTTCTTGTCAACTATATGGTTAGAATGGGCCAACACTGTATGTGTAATTTGGTCCAACTTAAAAGATAGGATAGTTTTTATCTCAATTTATAGTATTTTTTATTGCAAATTATTTGTTTATTATATGAGAGAGTTATAAATTACCTTACACCGCCTTATTTTATGGAAGTCACAGATACCTTTTAAAAAAACTGTGAGTTCCATAAGTTTCTCACAGATGGCGGTGTAAGGTAATTTATCAGCTGGATTAAGTAAATATTTACTATAAAAATTGCACCCCGGGCGAAGCCGGGAGCGGGACAGCTAGTGTAAGTATAAATCAAAATAGCAAGACACATTTTGGTAATGCTAATTGAAAACCATTCAAAAAGCTCTTGCAACTTCTGAAAATGCTTCCGATCTTACCCCAAGTCATGTCAATTTATATTACGCCACGTAAGTAATTGCGTAATATTGTGAATTTCGATGGAAAATGAAAAGACAACAATATTTTTATATCTTTTAATATATTTATCTTGAGGTGTAAGTTTATTCGCATAACAATGTTCATACAAATTTCCTCAGTTTGTACACACCTTTTCTTGGTTTGTTTCACTAGCTATTATCTTTTATAAAAGTTGACTCTCTAAAATTTAACATGTCGTCATGTCTTTTCCTATAACTAATTCGCTTCACCGCTGCATTTAAATCATATTAAACAGAGGATTCACTAAGGCAAAGTATAATAACACGGGAACAATTTCATTATATTGCCGACTAAAGTGTTTTGAACAAAAAAGGAAATATTATACACGGAATGGGCCCTTAACGCTTAGATCAGCCTTCCCATATCGATCAACGTGGCACTAGACAAACGTAAAGAAACTCGGCCTTAATGTATCACTGCGAGTCGAGTCGGTGTCAACCTTTCAGCAAGTAAAACACATCTAGTACTTAAGTTATAGTCTAATAGACATTGCACAGTTAGCACTGGTTTCAGTGGACTCACAGCCACCCACTGGGCTGTCAGTGTTATTACACCTAATTCGTTACTAAATAAACTAAAAATCACTTTAAATCAATCCAAAATGTACATTACTCTTATGCAAGTAAACGAATCTAATCTGCTACAAAAAATTAGCAAATTTAAATACAAATAAACCACCCTAGTCCGTCTATGTAAAATTAAACCGCTTAAGTATTAAAAAAAAACAGTGCGTGGTATGCACCGCACACTCAATTTATCGTGATAATTATTATGCCGTTCAGTGTACTTCCGACGAATCGATAGTGAGACGTATTGCGTCGTCATTAAAAACTAAATTTCACTGTACAATTCATATTTTAATGTGTAAATATTTGTACATATTGCACTCTGAAGTAACAAAAAAGAAACTTAAAAAAAAAATCCACCAAACTGAAAACATACAGTGAACGAAAAACATATCAAGTAAATACAAATTCAAAGAAATTTGAAATCACAATGCTCGTAGCTCGTACACTTACCTAATATTCCTATGGCTTACAAAGCTTACAAAAGATAAATACAAGAGGTTCATTTACAAAAAAATATATTTCTACCAAATAATATAAAAATAACAACAGCCATCTGTACTTTCCTAGATGAATAAAATTAAATGTACATATGTCAAACATATGACAATAGAATCTAGAGGTATCTATGTACAATAATTCAATGGACACGAAGTAACACTTCCACGCAATCAGTCCACCGTTACTTTATTTATTTTATTATTGAGACTGGACATGTCACGCTTGTCACTCAATACATCCAAACACTATATTAACATTCCGTTAATACGTACAGCTTTCATTCGCATGCACAGACTGTTATCATATATATTCATCTAGCGACGCGCCCCGGCTTCGCACGGAGTTGAAATTTTCAAATATCCTTTCTTAGTTAGCAATATTCCAAATTTCAGCTTTATAGACATAGTAGTTTTGGCTGTGCGTTGTGTATGTATGTATCGATTTAATACGAGTACATTCTTAACAGTTTGCCCGAAGACATTGCAAAAAAAAAAGAAATCAAGTCTAAGTTAAAAAATAAATTAGTGAAATTTAATTTAAATTCATTAATTTATTTTTTGATAAATAAATTACCTACTCGAAATTTACTTAATTTGATCCCGCAGACAAACTGCTTTTCAGTTTTATGGACAATGTACTAGTACAAATTATACGCGGATATGACGATGCAGTCAAAAAATTAAAATAAATAAATAATAAACAGGTACCCTAAAACTTTAATAAATAAAACAAATTCCTCAGTACAAGCCGTAAGATGTCGCTTTGTAACTTTTTTTGCCAATCCCATTCTATGCGAGCTGTATGTATTAACTGAACATAGTATTTGAATCACCTGGTCAGTCCTTCGATCAGTAGAGAAACTAAAATTTATAAAAGGCTTTGAATTAGGGCGACGGGTTGAATAACAAACGCACCGCAGTGCTTTCTTGACCAGTCTTGTCGAACTACCTCTCTCGAATACCCTACGCGCACTTCAACCATCCCATCCCTATCCCACATCGTATAACTTCCACTAAGCCCTGGTGTTCGTGTAAGGGGGGAAACTATTTAACGCCACAACTAAGTCCCTGAGGACTAAAATTCAGTTTCGTTGAAGCGTGCAATAGTTTATATCGGACATTACATGTTAAAATTGATACAATATGTCAGTCACAATCCGTAATTTTATATATTTTAGACACAAATTCATTATGTTTAATTATTTTATATAAAAATTACATTTCTTTTTTTCATTCAATCAATATTAAGCATTAATACGATTTTTAATTATGCAATAATTGGCAGTCTAAACAATTTACGAATTGTGGCCGAAATATTTGCTCAGGTAAATAACGTTATGTCCCAAAACCCCCCTCATTTTTACATGTAATAATCATCCCAATAAGCGATATAAACTTATCATCGTAAATGTTCCATTATCATCTAGAGACACAAATTATATTTATGTATGTACTTATTACTCGTCGTGAGATTATTACGTAATTTAAATCTATTACAATTTCGAAATCGAATAATATGTATCAAACACGACCGGCTATGCACCGACGGAAGTCGAAAACTATTAAGCTATTTTATTATGGAAATACTACGCGTCGAATGATGTATAACTATGACTTATCGAATGGCAGTTATAATTGTCACAAACTTGGGATGTGGATTGTGAATAAGCTTTGCTCACTGCTGCGAGATCTGTGTAAACAACTTAAATTTGTTTGCTTAAATTGTTGCTTAACTTAATTTGTTTGCATTCTCGAAAACATTTACAGCAAAGAGAATTCGAACTTTGATGGCCTAAGTTCTCCTCTTAATTGAATACAGAGATCCATAACACAGTAAAAACATTATTTTAAACAGCTATATGCAACATATTCCATCCACATACCAGTTATAAGGCATCATAGCGTAAAGTTATTCGTGACTGTTTTCCCTAAAGCCTAACAAACAATACAATGAATTTCAATTTAAAGATTCGCTACAATCTCACGCATACAATCTCGCACCGTTTATAATGGCAGTGTTTTTCATCGTACGCCCCTATCGCCAGAGACAACTAAGACACTCCTGTGACGTTTGTGCTTTGTTACTTTTAGAATCGCCTACGACTAATAGAAATTATGCTATCCGAAGAGGTGGTTAGGAAGCGTAACTAGCGCGCGCTCCGCGGTGCAAGCCCAATCGTCTCTCGTACTGTTTCTTTATACGTATATTAGAAATGCATTTCCAAAATCTCAATCATACCCGCAATATGAAAATTTACAACACATTTAGTGGCAATTAAAGTCGCAAACACACGAGACTCATTCCCTTAAACTTTATGGATGGTTATGTGTCGGCGAGTTTAAGACAATGTTACAATGAACCGACGATAAAATTGGTGTTCTAATCTTACTTAGCGAATTGCGACACCGAAGGCTTCAAAACGAACACTACAACGTGGTGAATGACGCCCAAAGGCGTAGCCATCGTACCCCTTACTGTATTTCTACGCTGAGTACACTTTAGTACGGACAGTATCAAACATTTATGACTGGTTTCAATTTGCATCGATAAATTGACAGTTAATTATCTAGAGCATTCAAAATTGTACTATTGGAATCAGTGACAATCCTTTATGCGTAGGTAATACTATCACACTTCTGCGAAGATATATATTAAGCTCAAATTAGGGAACTCAAGGGACAATTTGTTGTCTCAACTTACTACGAGTATAATGCGAATAACCAAATATAGAATGAGTCGCAAGAAATTCGCGCCACTTATTGAACTCGGGAGAATGATAAAACATGCGCTAGCAATTGCAATATTTTAGAAAAACCTTTATAGATGGTACCCAATTTTAAATGTACATTATAGTTAGGATATTTTCATGAAAAAAATATTAGGCTTTTAGTCAGTAATTACAAGAATTCATCCCGCTAAAATGTGACAAATTCTGCACATTTTAGAAATTAACTATACCAGATATAAAATAAATTTCAGATTTTTGTTTCGATGCAAAACTTCATATCATATCTCATGTCATGTCTTTTTTTATGTATTGCTACGACCGATAACTAACGAGTAATCATGGAATTACGTAGTATGGAATTTGTAAGCAATTCCCGTTGGCAAATGAGCTCTTAAGGCTAAGAAGTTATTGCAGTTTTTAGTTGCATCGGACTTCAGACGTAAGTTTTGAAACGGGGACCAATAGTCTTAGTAATACTGGCCTTAAAGGAGAATACTGGCCTGTAGTTCATACCAACATAACAATTACTTTGATAACTCTTTTTATAAAGATTGTTAAGACTACTTTTTAACTGTTGTTCACGCGGACATGTATAGAAATGTACCCTCAGGAGTAAGATGGCGTACGCAATGCTAAAATCAAAAGCCGAAAAACTCGAATGCCCAGCAACCAATGGAAATCATCGACGTATGATTCAACAACGCTTATTATGTTAAATTGAGATCTATATATTTAAGGTTCTATATTTATATGTTTTGTCCACTTCGTTAACATTTGTAGGTACGCAATACAGGTACCGCGAATTAAGGCATTTTGTATGTGGATCATATCGCTTTCTCATGGGCAGTTTATTTTTATCTTATATTATTTAAATATATTGACAAGTTTTTGAATAAACATTACACAATGTTTGGGCGGAAACAGATTTAGTTGCGGTTGCGTTGCGTGCATGTCAAATTTACTTTAATTTGTCTACGATACCAATATTGTTCCCATAGAGTAAGCTCGGCCAAATACCAATTGTTTTTTTTATATATTTTATACTCGTTTGAGGTAAATCAGCTGCCATTTGTACTTTTTAAAACGAAACGCTAAATTAAATCTAAATAAATTATTGAGGAATAAATAAAGACTAAATTAAAATAAAACTAGTGATGTCCCTTTTGAGTTCAAACTCCCTAAGAATTCTTCCTACACACAGCTAGCTGCCTTGCTACATGCACGCAAGCGCAATATTCATTTTCTTTAAATTCATCTTGACAACCGATTTTATTCAATAGTTGACCCACCAGTTTAAAGTAAAAGTCACAACAATATACAAGACCAAGCGCAGATAAAATTTTTGGCTTCAGACTTAGAATATTCGAAGTCAACCCATTTTTTAATTCAGTGATAAACAATTAAAAATTATTGAATTTGCTTGAATATATGAAAAAATACATGTTATAGTTTAATAAATAATGACTTTACGGCATTTAAAACAGGGAAATTTTGGTCGTTTCTCGGGTCGTAATTAAAATATACCACTTTTGCTCACGAAAAAATGACAATAATAAGTAATTATGTTTAGAGGAATACTTGATGGCTACTTTTTTCTCAAAACGTCAATAAACAGCTAACGCTTGTTGCAAAGGCAATCATTAAAGTTCTATGATTATTCCAGTAGAGAAGAATAAACTCTTCTTGCATACCAAAGATTTTATCTCATGCTGAATCTTATTACAACAAGACTTCATTAAGTATTTTTGAACGCTGAAACTTAATATTTAGTACAGACATAAGTTTATAATATAAAGGGGGTGGATCAACTAAAAAATTCTGTAATATTTACCTTGAAAAACCCAAATCTGCTTCCATAATACAATAATGTTGTAATGGTGACCTATTTTATGTCAGTTAACCGCGTGTCGACAGGTTGCCTATAGGCGACCAAATAATTACGTACAGTTTTGGCTTTTAAGTAGAAAAATGTAACAATTTTGCGACTTAAGGCTTGTGCCACACATAAATTCGATGTAGAAAACGCTAATGACCAATAAGAAATGTCAGGGGTTTGTTTTCCTTGTTACAATTTAAAACGATAGACAAATTTATGTGCAGCAAGCCTTTTATAACGCTTACGAGTTTAATTACTAGTTTAACATACTCAACAAAACAAATTTTTCAATTTATATTTTTTGACTTAGTACTCGAGTGTTCGATTTGTTACTCGTATTTTTATTAATATTTAAAGTGGCGAACATTTAACACTTAATTAAACTACTTTAGAAAGTGTTGCGTATGTTAAAAAAGTATTTAAAAAGAGACGAAACTCCTAATGCTTTTATGAAAGCTACCGACGGCAGTAGAATTTTTATATGTAATAAGACACACTTATCTCAGCCTAAGTAAGATAATTCAACATGTTATAATTGTAATCACAGCAATAATAAATTATAAATTTGGAATCGCACAAATCGGTCTTCGGTGTACAGTCGACGTAAAAATTGTATGAACTACATATATATACAAAACAAGGTCATAGAAATATGTAATCGCTAACATGCGAAATTTGTGATGAGTATTAGATAGAATAACTTCGATCAAATAAGTTTATAAAATGTGAAATTATTTTATAGATTACACTTTTTCTCTAATATAATTCATTTCTCAATCACTGATATAAAACGCAATAATAATGATCTTAGATCCGCAGATAGGTCATCCTCCACTCATCTGTTTACAAGAGAAAAATATATTTATCAATTGTTTTCTATGAGGAAATCAATCGCGATTGTGTTGCCTATTTAAAATATGCTCATGAATACCTTTCATTAAAAAAAAAAACTAGCCTCTATTACCGCAGATTACCTAATAGTTACTTCGTAACGCTATATAGTATACGATTAATGTTTCTCTGTCGCACAACTTTGCTTGCTTCGATTATCAAATGATAAAATTATAGCTTCGATAGTATACTATAACATAGTTGCTTGCGAAAATCCATTCGCAAATTACTATTGCAATGCTTTGAAATCTGTAAGCAGCATAGTAGCTAGTTCTTTTTTTTTTAAATTAAAGGCATATTTTAATAGGCAACACAATCGCGATTTATTTTCTCATATATAACAATTGATAAAATATACTTTACGTCTGGTAAACAGATGGGTGAATGGCGATCTTGCTTCGGATCCTCATTCGACGCGATATACTCGAACAAGTATCTGTAGTGGACTGTGCCAGAGGCCGATTTGCGTGAAACCACTTACGAGTGGAGGGGAGTGAGGTGTGGTGGGGGAAGGATTTAGGTTATATGATAACGCGCCTCACATAAACTATATACAAACAAACACCGCAATTTCGGATGTGGCGTTCACGCATCATCACAACATATATTCATCGAAAATGGTTATTCAACGTATCGTTAATTTTGGTAAATAAAGATAACTACATCATATCAACTTTTCACCCAATAGAAACATCTCTTTCATATATTATTATTATTATTTTTTCTTCTATATATATATATAAATGTACGTGATTTAGGAGGTGTACTTATTAGAATTTTTTTCCCTTACAAGACGTATGTGTCCGAGCGGCCTGTGCCCGGTCAAATAAACGCAGGTCCGCCGCCTAAAACGATCAACACTAAATATATATTTTCCAAACGTTCAACAACACATATATTCACTAATCTGTCGCACAGTTCATCGGCAGTGTTGCCAGGTCTCGTTTTCATTCAACTGAATTCAGGGTTCATCCCCTGAAATAATACTTTCAAGATTAATGTGTCTTCAGTTACTTATTTGAGTAAGAAGTGAGGCGATGAGAAACTAAAACTGTTAACCCATTCAATGCGGTGACAACAATCTACTTATATACATATAATAAAATCGTAAACGAGCCGTGTCTGGACATTAAATATTTTTTCAAAAAAACAATTTGTAAACGTTGTACTTATGTTACCGAGGTCAAAAAAAAGTTTTTAAAATTTTTGTCTGCTTGTCTGTGCACGGTAATCTCAGAAACGGCTTCACGATTTGAACGCGGTTTCACCAATTTATTGATACCTAGATTAAGATATAGGATACTTTTTATCCTGGAAAAATATTAAGTTCCTGTTGGATTTTCAAAAAACGAACTACAGCGCGTGCGATAGCCGCACTGAATCGGTTAAAACATCTAACGCACGAGAGAGAGAGAGAGAGAGAGAGAGAGAGAGAGAGAGAGAGAGAGAGAGAGAGTGTTGTGAGTTGTGAGAGACTTGGCAACGCCGCCTACACCGGTCGGTTAGCACTGGTTTTCACGGTCCTCGTGTCCGTCGTGTCCTCGCACTTCACTTAAACTAGCCAGTCTATGAGCATTCTCTCCTGAGTCAATGCGAGCCGCGCGCAGTGAGCGGTCCGAGGGGATTCGCACGCTAGAGGTCCGCGTCGGCGCGCGTCACCGTCGGCGGCGTCGACACGTCCGACACGTCCCAGATCTCCTCGAGGAATGGCGGCAGCTTCTTGTTGTTCAGCTTCAGCGAGATGCACATGTTCGAGTTCTGCGTGCCCAGCGTCCGCAGCTCCGACAGTATCGACAGAACCCTCCCGAACAGGATCGTGCAACGTGGCGAGCCGCTCTGCTGGTTTATTATGTACACTCGCAGCGTGTTCAAGTAGTACCGTTGGATCTCCTCCACTAGCTGCGGCTGCTCGAGGCCGGGCCGATCTGAAATTTATGTATGAGCGTAGGCAGATCAGTGATCATTCAGTTTCAGTACATCTCAAAAACTAACAGTGGAGTGACTCCTGAAGAAGATAGGTGTATAATCTGTTAAGGTTTTGTGTTAATTGGTTAAAATATGACGACGATCGTTACCTGAGAATATAACGATGGCTGTGAGGAGGGCGTAGTGGACGTTGTCCAGAGACATGTTGTACATGCACCGACAGAAGTGCAACAGGTCCTCGATAACGTAAGACATGCCCGCCTTGCGGTAGTTGTCGCGAGTGTACGCCTGATTGTTCGCGAACAAAACGCTATCGGAGGCGGCGTCGTACCGCCGCGCCACCCGCAACATCATTACTTCGCTTGAACAAGCCTGAAAAATATTTTATATGAAAATAAATTACAAATTATAAAAAAAGTGGCGTGAAACGAATAACTCAATGCAACTTCAAAAGATGAGGTTGGTTGTTGACAAAAGACGAGATGAAGGTTTGTGTTATGATCTCTTAATCACAATATAGTAAAAATAATAATTCTTAACATATACAGAAATATACGATGTCGTGAGACTCGAAATTACTTTTATGTATGTGACTATCAGACACTAGACCTATCAGAAAAGCTGATCTAATTTTACGCGTTCTTGGTCTGTATTTCTGTTCTTAATAAATATTTTATTCATATATAGAAATGAGTATCGAAAGATAGTAACAATATTTCGAAAGTATTAAAATGAAAATTGTTTTGAATAATTGCAATATTTTTAAAATGCAAATAATGAACAACTTAAAAATTGTGTAAAAATTTACTTTTAATAAAGTTATCTGGTCAGGCTGCGAGATCTTTGCGAATCCTGGGAGGCCTTTCGCGAATTCTACTATGAGTTGCACTGTGAGAATCGTCATCTCTGTGATCTGACGGAATGGCATGTCTGTGTCTTCTTCCTCTTCGTCTGACTGACTCCATGTCTGAAAAATATATGAGAATACACATTAGATTTAAGATAAATATAGAAAAACGCTTTCCATCTATAGGCTGAGGTGAAATTATCAAAATATGCTTTGGCAAAGTAGCCTCAAATTGGCTCTGATTTACAGTTTCATTTTTAATATCAAAAGATGACTAAAAATAAATAATATTCGCATTTTTCATAGAAAAACCGGTCTCTTTTAAATTCTACATATCAATGAACTGGGAGCTTCTAATTACAGAAGATTACATTTCATAATTTTTCAGTCCTAGAAAACTTAATAGAAAACTTATTCAGGTATAGAATATAGTGTATAATATTCCACTAATATAATAAGTGAGCTAGTGTATATTGATAAAAAATTGGAAATCTCACCTGCGTTACCCTTTTGAGATCTTCTTCGGACGGTTGTTCGTATCCATCTTGATACCAGACAAGCCTTGCGATGAGGAACTGTTGGTTCGCCGTCAGTGGAGGAATGTTCTTAAGCCTGTTCTGCTCCATCAGTTTGTCTGTGAGGAACCTCGGGACCACTTCGTGCTGCAAACATTCCAGCTTCACGTAGGAAACAACCACTCAATTAATAATTCATGTTACTGCCAAATTGCGGGATCGGGTTCGTGTTAGATTAGTTGGGAGAATTTTGTATTATTTCGTAACATGTTCTATTTTAATTGAATTAAATTAATTCTATGTGGTAATGCGTTCAAAACAAAACTTTAACACAAATAGAATATTACATAAATTCATATATTAAGTAGATAATTTGGTCTATGGCCAAACTCCAATTAGGTAATACCAGTGAAAGACGATATATCTCAACTAATAATTTAACCAAGTTTTGTCTTAAACACAAAAAAATCAGAGAAGATCAAAAAACTTACAATTCTCGCGGCTTCGGGAGGTGGTGGATCGCATTGCATAATGGGTGGCATGTGGTCATCGACTGTCGTCGTGCTGACGGGCAATTTGTCCTTTTCCCTCTGCGCTTTCTTTTCTTTTCTCTTTATGGCGCACTGTGTCTCTGGTACTACGCATTCCGGCCTCATGCCGACAGCCAAACACTTTTTCAGTCTGCACTCTTGACATTTCCGCCGCATATACATGTCCATTTCACAAGCGTGTCCAAATTTGCATATATACACAGCATTTTTCGTAACACTCCGCCTGAAGAAACCTGAAATGTACGATCATTTTTATGATAATGTACCAAGTTACAACTCTCACTTAGCTTGCCTGAAAGGTCAATTTATGCGATTTATAGTAACTTTGAATGACGTCAATGTGAGCTTATAAGGCTATGCAACTGATAAGATGCAGGCGAGACGTGTTACATAGGCTGCACTAAAAGTATCGGGATTGGAATATTTCATTGTTCCTGGCATAATAAAGTCTTTATAATCGAAAGCTCCTTGGTTTTATTAATCGAATACCATTTATATATTTTTTAAAAAGAACGCGGTCTTGTCGAATTTGTAGTCAGTGTGAAAATGGAATTGACTCGATAAAATTCAAGAGCAATGATTTATTGTGACTTTCAAAGTGGTTTAACACAAAAACAGTGTGTTGATCGGATGCTTTCTGCATTTGGTGATGAAGCCCCATCTAAAACCACAATTTATTGCTGGTTTGCGGAATTTCAACGTGGACGTGTCAAGCTCTGTGACGATCCCCGTCAAGGTCGCCCAAAAGCTGCAGTCACCCAAGATAACGTTGATGCCGTGCGTAAGCTGATTGAGGAAGATCGACATGTGACATATCGCGAAATTCAGGCAACTTTAGACATTGGCATGAGTCAAATACAAATAATATTGCATGAACAATTAGGTGTAAAAAAAGTTGTTTTCCCGATGGATCCCGCATTCGCTCTGTGAGGAGCAAAAAGCGGCTCGCGTTATTTGGTGCGTCAGAACTCTTGAGAGAGTTGGGTGTTCGAAAATGAGTTGAAGCCAACAAAAGTTGTTCGTTCACGGAGCGTTGCAAAAAAAAAATGGTGCCCACGTTTGTCTCTAAAATCGGCCAGTTGCGACTATTCCTCTCGAGGGAAAAAGAATGCGACAATGCGATCTCTCATACTGCCTACAGAACAAAAGAGTTTTTGGAGCAAGAAAACATTGAATTATTAGACCAGCCGCCGCCCTGACCTAAGCACGAATGATTTTTATACTTGCCCCCAAAATTAAGAACAAATTGCATGGTCAACGATTTTCGTCACGTGAAGAAGCTGTAGACGCCTACAAAACGGCCATTTTGAATACCCCAACTTCAGAATGGGATGAATGCTTTAATAATTGGTTTCATCGAATGGAAAAATGTGTCAAGTTTCAAGGATACTTCGAAAAATAATAAATATCTTTTCCACTAATAATGTATCACTTCCTTGATTCCCGAAATTTTCAGTGCCGCCCTCGTAGAAGGATATACGATACGAGTAAGTGCGCTGCTAACACTGCCTGACAGAATAAGGGAAAGGGTAATAGGGGTAGGAGTATGGGCTCTAGAATCCCCTACTCAGACACTGAAACACAACAGCAACACGGCCTGTTATTTCACGGTGGTCTTCTGTAATGGGGTGGTTACTGCCGCCAGAAGGGCTTCCTAATGACTGCGAAACGCAGTGTTCCCTGTCACTACTTTCCATATCCAGACCAGTGCCACTTTGAAAAGTTTATTTCCAAAGTTGACCCTGGCGGGAATCGAATCCGGGAACCCTGGAACAGAGCGTTAAGGCAAGCACCTTAACCACTCATTCAACGGGCTCGTCAAAAAGCATTTGCTATTTAGGTAGTTTTCAATTGTCCTTTAAACAGTTGTATGTGTGCAAAGCCGCGTCAGTAGAATAGAAACGAGTTTTTGACTAACATGTAGATTGTACGCGCTCACAAGGAATCAAGTAGATAAACGTATATAGAAATGTTGCTGTTGCCCGATATGCGTGAGTGAATGAAGCAGTAGACATGCAGCAGACAGCCTATTGTGACGTCTCATCTCGACAACTCGGCCACGAATGTGCTTGGCCATCGACACAATGAGCCAATTCAGCGTTGAATTGGCACAGCCGTGGGCGCACGTTGTGCAAGGACCATGTGTTTCATCTAGCATAGCAAACAATAACTTTGCATCGTGAAAGGGACCTCCTCCATAATCTGTAATCGTACTGCCTATTCAATATAAAACTTATTACGGATGTAGAAATCAGAGAGATTCAAATTTGAATCTCAAGGAGAATTTACTTTTTGGCATTAAGAGTGTTAAGTAATATAATTTATTCTAGACAGTTTAAATGCTTTTTAAGTAAATACGCGATGTATACATGATATGTCTTCAAATTTAATATTATGCAGATACATAAAATGTATAGATAGGTATAATATAAATGAAAATGAATCGCTAAATGTGTTGCTAAACTCAAAACTCGAGCTGAACCAATTTGGTATTTAAAAAAATTAATAATATTAAAGTTCGAGAAAGATTCTTATGGATAGAAAAATTGCACGCGTGCTGAGCCGATAAAAAATCATTCTAAAAGCAAACTAATTCTCTTTTTAATTAATTAAAATTGAACTTGTAATATTTTTAGGATCCTAGTAGGATCCCTATTTTTCCTTTGAGTGGTTGCGTTACGTAAACTGGATTTTAAGACACGATTGTACCTTTACACCCTTCACAAGTGAGCGCATTGTAATGGTATCCGGACGCTCTGTCGCCGCAAACAAGACACAGTTCCTCCTGCTGTCGTGGCGCTGGACCTTTCTTCTGCCGCCGCGCGTCGCTGTCTGTACTGCATCCATTTACACTCGAAGCTGGTGACAATTCTTCGCGACCTGAAACCAAAGAAGCCGCAATTATTCATCCGATCTCAAAATGCAACTGCGCAATAAACGAATCGAGTCCGGTGGCCCCGCGGCGCCCGTGCCGAGAACATCTAAAATCGGACGCTATAAAATTTGCATACATTTCATGAACCATTTGGCGAGTCGAGGAAGATCGTTTTATTTTTCGTTTTTACATTCGATTCGAGCCAAAGTTTGTTCGTCGAAGAGATGTTTTCATATATGCGCAAGTGATTTTCGGCAGTAGCGCGGACATTTCCTGTCCAAACAAAAGGTGGTTAATGTGACGGTCCGCATAATAATGAGGCCAAATGTTTGATTTTGTTATTCGACGCGTACATCGGAGTAAAGTGCTCTGTGCGCGATGGAAATTTAATCATCGTATTGTCGATCACGGAGTCGTAACTCCTTAAAGAAAGGATTATAGTCCATCTCTTGCATCATTTGTTAAATCATTTTACCATATCCTATACATAATAAAATTAGCAAAATGTTACAGCTAATTCTGTATTTTCTTTTGAACTTTCTTCCGGTATGTCAAATGGATTTGCGAAAACTTTGTAAGTATAATTTTATATGTCATATTTTTTATCCAAGTTCTATTTCATTTATTGTATAACATTTAAATCAAGATAACTATCTGTATCCATTTTATAATAAAATTAAAACAAATTAACGAAATAAACACACCTTGATCCAATACAAAACAAATGTCAAGTGTAAAATAAAATCGAAATGTCAAGTCAATAGTATATAGTCAATTTAGTCCATCGTTAATCTGGGTAACACGTGGTGGTACTAAGTTTTATTACAAGACTAAACAGAGTTTAGCGTAGTCCTTCCCTAGTTCTTGTTTATTAAGACCGATTAGTTCTCCGTTAGACCCTGGACTAAAGTAAATCCCAAGTTAGGCCTTGTTGTTAAGGTAAGTTTAACTACTCTTGACTAAGAATAGGGAATTTTTGGAAAACGTAGGTATGTGAGGGCTCCGCCTACTCATTTGATTTAAATAAAGAAACACAAATAGACACATATTAAATATCTCAACCCACAATATAATGACAGAATTATCTGCTATTACTCATCCCACTCAGTTTTAATGTTATAAAGGATTATGTATAGCTTAAGATTGGCAGCTAAGAATTGGTAGCGATTTATAAAATTTACTACATTAATAGTGTACAGGTATAAATTCATTAATAACAGCTAAAATCTCCGTATAAATAATGATTTGAAAACAAGTTTAGCTAATGGTAAGTCAAATGTCTATGTTAGGCGATTATGACGACATTTAGGTGAATTATCGTAGAAGTTGTTTTGACGTTTGGCCATTAAATTTGTTTACATTTTTATCGTGTCCATTAGTGTGGTTGAGACGGGTCGGTGGCCGGAGCATACCTGTGTTGAGTTACCGGCCGAAATAACAGTCGCTAAAAACTGAATTCCATGTGGGATCAGAGCCAGACAACGCAGAGGCCGTCTTGGCCGTCCATCATACACTAGACGTTATATATAGCACTGTGACTAATTTCAATTCAAATACTATGAATATTATGTAGTTGGCAGTAGGGTCAGAAGGATAAGAGGGATCAAGATTAAGAAATGTAATTATTAGAAATGTATAAAACCAGTAAAAGATATTTTTTTAAAGCAACCAAACCAATTTATTAAATTTATGATCTTAATAAACACAAGATTTAAAATATTATGAAAATATCCCAATACCTCTTCAAATGTTGAAGGTTGACTTTTTTATTTAAGTAAAATGCAGTTGTAAAAATACAATGTTGTTTACAATACTCAGTCTTGTTGAGTTTTGCAAGGTTGACCCCTTATTACGACCTCAATTCAGAATACTTGTAACAGTTTTTTTTACGGCAGAAGTAAGTAATTTCAATTTTGTGTTGGGTCGATAAAAAATTCACCCAGAGGTCAAGTGTATTGGTCTTAAAGAGGAGGTTGTTTACATCGGCAATGAACCACCAATGTTTGATACAAACGAGCGACGTCGATATAAAATTATCTTAACATTGCACTGACCTGCGCATTATACTACTGCACGGAATGTTTTATTTTTAGTATTATGTTTTATTTCTGATTATATATAAGCGACTTTGCGGCTGCGTTCCCGTAACCCTTGAAGTATTGCAGCTGTCAGCCATATTGTTCAGTAGCAATTTGAACACGGCCCGCCGTGTTTTAAACGAAAATTGAATTTTTCCTAGCTAAAATACTACAATAGCTTTCTGTTAACGAAGGGATTTCACTAACTTCCATATTCGAATGATGTGGAATTTGGTAGGTATACTGTTACTTCGGTGGTCTTTTCATGACATATGTGGTAACCTTGACCTGATGCTGTAGCATCAAGTAGTCCGCGGGACACCCAACGCCTCAGCAACTTACAGCAGATATAGCGTGTTTGGGCTAGATAGAAAGTCGGGGGTTAGTTTAGAATTTTAATTATAGCTTGTAAGTAAAGGAAGAACAGAAAGATGAAGAACAAAGTTTCAAGTGACATTTGAGTGTTATAGAACATGTGATAGAAGCAGGTAGGATTAGGAACTTGAATGTAGGTGTTTGTGCTTCATTAACTCTCTTCAGATAACTTTCAAAGTAATACTAGTTTGTAAGACACGTTGTAACAGCCCTAAACGAAAAAATATTGTTTCGCTGAACTTGAGTAAAACTGTATATTGCTATCTTAGCTCGACTAATAACTTTGAATCACTTACTAGTTTGCCTATTACTTTCTGGTTTAAATGAAAGGTAATTCTCACATAATATATTATACAAATGGTGTAATGATGAAAGTGTGATGATTTAACACTTGTAGGTCATAGTGACGCAATACTCATCGAACCTCGAGCGGTGAAAGTATCTGCTACGTTACAGAACTGGTTCCGATTCAGTAGACGGGACCACTTAGTTAGATCAATGCTTTATTATTTGTTCTACATAGTAACTACTAGGCAAGTTGATCTTTGTCCTATTCAATTAGAGAAGTTGTAAAATGTTTATACGAATTGAATTCATATGGAAATAGTATTTTTTATATATTATGCACCGTTAAAAGCTCGGTTGTATGGCAACGGTCGAGGTTAAAACATCTCTTAGGTGTTAAAACATTTATTCAGTATTTATTACTCATACATTTTCGTCAGGCATTGAATACTTATTTCTTTTATATTTTTAAATAGAAAAAAGTCTAATTTTGTAAGTTATAATTTGTAGGAAAAACATGTCACAAAATTATCAAAAAAAATGTATCCGATCGCTAAACTTTATAGGATCTGATCTTAAAGGTTGAAAATAACATCAAAATCGTTTGAGTCCTTAGGGAACATACACATCGATTTTTATATGAATATAAAAATATACTAATCAGATTAGTTGCCCATGAAAAAGAAAGCTAATCAAAAGTTGAATGCACGGATGACCGAGTCAGTGTGTTATATTATTACGTCTCAGCTGTTTAGTGTTGCGCTCGCGCATTGAAAGGTCTAGTTCGTGACGCATCGTGAACACTCGGCTGAGTTCGGATCCGCGAGGGAGCGCACCAAAGCGCACGCGAGAAACGCGACAAGTGGGGCGCGAGCGTCGACCGGGGGCAGCGTGCGGCCTTGACTCTTCCATACCCCTCCCTTTCCCTCCACTCGCCGCGCAGCTATATTATTTATGATAGCATCAGAGCTCGAAGCGAGCTCGCGATTCTTTACTAATAATATCTCATATTCCACTCGTGCGACTCAACTTCTTGTTGCAAGCTGGGATTTCCTTAAAAGATCTGAACAATTGGTCATTAAAATTAAACGAATACATATTTTTTTTTTAATATATAAAAAGTAAATATCGGCAGCACAGTCAAGCGTGGATTTAACAATTTGCAACTTTCTACCTGTGACCTCAGGGAATTGACGACGCAATAATTTTGCAGGCAGGCCGCGTAAGCCACGCGAGTGAAAGTTGCCCAAAAGTATTGCACAAGTCTACACACGACACGTAATTCGGTTGTAGCGAAAGTAGCCTACAATAAAATTGCTCTATCCGCCTTGAAACATAGTTTCATTCTTAATACTGAATTCAAACTTATCTTGCGTAATATTCAAAACGTGAATTCTGTGTGAACCAATTGACAAAGTAACTTCTGTTTGAATGTCTCGTAATGAACTTGCCTTTTTTGATAAAAGAAAAATCCAATCTAAATTTTATTTTACTAATAGATAGAATAATACAAAAAAGCTATACGATATCTGTATGATACACATTTACACAGGAATTAATGGTAAATTGTGTAATTTTTATTAAAGTATGTTTTCACTTTTCGGTTAAAATATACCACAACATTCATAAATCAGTTTGAAAAAGTCTGTGTGCGGACAATTTTATCGAAGTGTTCTGACCAAAATCTTTCTAACAATTTAAAAAATAATAATGTTGCTGGGACTCTTTAAAAAATTTCGGTATACTCTAGCTACTAGTTTTAATATAAACATTATGTATTTTATAACAAAATTAGCTGTTGCACGAGACTTTTTCGGCATAACTTTATAAAATATTAAGTTTCTAGCTGTTAATGCAGCTTTCTATATGTGAAAGAATTTTTAAAATCGGTCAACCAGTTTTTGAGTTTATTCATTACAAACAAAAATAAAAATATTTTCTCTTTATAATATTAGTATAGATAGTAACATTATAATCATGTAAAGACAACATGATAAATTATCTTTTACACATCGATTAATTATGACGAAGTCAACGTAGTGAAAATGGCGGGCTTAAGCAAGTGGTTAATATAAAAAGTGCAGTTCCAAACCGAAAAGGAACAAAAACTTGTCATAGCAAATTAATGATCAATACATCGGGTGGTTTTTTTCTTACGATATGATGTTACTTTCTACGCTACGATACTTTCTAGCAAGAGATGTGGGCCGGAGCCGACGCAACTAGAGCGATCGGTTTCTCCACGCGCCGGGAAAATTGGATTGAAATAGAAATCGCACTGCGGTGAAAATATATTTTCACGTCATGCGAATGCGTGCGGTAAGTGTATTTTAATAGCGGACTAACGTTAATAGTAACTAGAGATGTGGTAAAGGAAATAGGCGCGTTTCAAAGGGAGCGTCTTCAGTGAGAAGATAACCGGCAGCGTTCCGTCGTCAGTCGAGCGGATGCACGTGGAAATGTTTACTTCCGCAGTGGATCCATCCGGGACTAACTTCCCATCCGTGTGCAGCACATGTCTAAATTACTTTAAATTGTGCATATCCACAGTCTTGTGTAAATCGGTTTTTTATTCGTCTATTTTAGAAACGACGTGTAAGTTGTAAGGTCTTACATAAAAGTTTGTATGTTAAGTTACTTTTATGGCTTTTAAACGGTCGTAACAATGCAAAGTCACATCGTACATATTTATAATAGACCGTGAGATAACAACATGACACGAATTTTGTACAATTTGTTATACATTTGGACAAATATACAAAATTTATATAATAATATACAGTAGATACTGAAATTTCTCATAGTTAAGAGGGAATGTAAATGTAAGATTATATTCATAAGAAATGTTTTAATCAGATCGAATTCTGGTTTTACTCAAAGTCTCAAACCATCTCGTTTCCCCCTACTGTTTAAAGTCACATTGCATTTTTTGTCTCTGTTTTCTCCCTAATTTAATGTTTCCCATGCACTCACCCACGCTCCGACGCGCCTTTTCGGGTAAACATGGGAATGGAAAGTAAATAGTAAAGGGAGGGAGATATAATTAGAATAAGTGGTGCATGGACGTGACGTTGCTCACTAGACACTGTGTGAAGTTTTCAAAACTTTAGCATGGATTCAAAATGTAGCTTTATATTTTTCTATAGAGTTCACAAAATATTTGGAAAAATGTTATTATAATGTTGGTATTATTATTGTATTGGCTCTATTATTATCTAATCCGTGAAACTAACATAAATTCTGGAAACGTGGTTAAGGCTACTCTCCTTGGCTTAATTGAATTCTTTTCCTTCAAATGGGAATTTATTGAACTATATAATTAGTATTGCTAAATTAAAATAGAAAAGTGGCATTCAATAGAAATGTATCGTTACTTTTCTCAATACTTAGTATATTTCGTATTTAATTAACTAGTGTTTTCTGTTTGCACTGATAATGATTTTAAGCATTGAAATGACGATATTCATTTAATTTAACAAGAAACTACTACCTGCCTACTAAGAAACTAGTAACTCAACCTTTATTAGGGTGAAAATGTATTAGCAAATTCAATTCCATCAAATGCTCAAGAGCAGATCTCTTCTTGAGAAAACCAAATATAATGTAACGTCTTTTTGTTTCAATAACTTCCAGTTGGCCTACTACATAATAATTACACTAAAACTTTGACGTTATTGCAAAATATGTGAAAGAAACATAAACAATATAAAGTGTTCGTTAGCAAGACTGACTGTTTATTAACCTCATTTCAAAATGATTCGAAACGAAAAGCGGGTCAAGGCGTGTCTAAAGTTTTAGCCATTTGGTAACTTGGTAAAGTTATCGCGGACTCAGCAGTCGTGTTGTGAGAAGGGCTAATTAAATCAGCTGTCATCTGGGTCAACGACACTTTGTTAGCGTTGATAAACCAATCCGCTTCTATAATAAGACACTAGGTCAAATATTTAAAGAGTTTATCTCGTTCGTATTTAATTAACTGGGATTTTTAAAGCATTCGGTCCAATATTTGGGTCATTAACATTGAATTCTAGGAAAGGATGTTGAACGCAAACGAGGAAAACCGAAGTGAAGTAAAGTGGGTCGAGTATCTGTAGGGGAATCGAGGTTGAAATAATAAAAATGAAATAATCGATGAAGTAACTGCCGCGCACGTGTGTGTGTCCTCAGACATGTCGATTCTGATAAATATACTTAATATAATATTTTATAGATTTGCTAAGAATAAAACTTTAGGATTGTGGATGAACCCTTGAGCCAGGGGGTCTATAAAATTATGATTATGGTAAGTAACTGTCAAAAACTATATATATTATATATTATATTTATATTATATTATATTATTTATATTATATTATATTTATATTATTTATATATTTTATATATTTTATTTATATTATTTATATTATATATTATATTTACATTTAGCGATTATTGGAGAAATGTCTTTATTCAATAATCACTAACAAAAAAGTTTGGACTAAAGTTTTAAGAACATTTGAAAGTCAATGTATTTACAGAAACCTTTGCCTGGCTAGTCAAATTATAATTTAGTTAATTCACTGAAAACATAATAACTATAGTAGTCAGAGAAGAATATAATTAATTTCTCTGTCGTTTACAAGTGTTTTTAAAATTTAAAAGGCAATTAAAAAAAAACTTTATAAGGAAAGTCTTTTAAAAGAAATCATAACGAATGTTTAGGCAACATAAATGAAGTATTTAAAAGCATCGTTCGGGAACGTTTGGGTTCGTTGACCGGGTATCAGGAGAGATAAGCCAACGACGAAATGCTTATCGACACCGACAAAGAATGCCTTTGTTTTCGACAGATTCGATGCGCACTCACTGCCGCTGTATCTATGTATAATGTTGCGAATTTTCGTATGAAGTAACATTTATCAATTGACATCAAATTAAGATAAAAATAACATTCTTCTTGATGACAGAAACACCGACAGAAACTAAAGAGACTATAAAAATTATTAAGTTATGCCTTTTAATGGCAGTAAATTGTACAGCAGTTGTACGAAGATAAAATTTTCACAAAGGTGACTAATACTCAGACACGCAATTACTATAGCAATTATAACAACGCAATGGTTCAATAAACGTATAGTTTATATATTACATTACTGTGGTCACACCGGCAGGGCCTCATCGCGTCGTGACCAGATCGGTGTAACGAGCAAAAACTTAAAAACGACATCCGACTGAGAAACTAAGGAAAAAACCGGCCAGTAGATATTCGCACCAAAATAATGTTTGTACATTGGCAAGTCACAGCCAATAAGATATCTCAGTATAAATATTAGAAAACAGGACAGACAGGTTGACGGGAATCTATTGCGTTTAGAGAATTTTTTAATATATAAAGTTTTACTTGTCTCTCCGTCACGTTTAGTGACGCGGTTATTTCGCATGCGAACCGTCCGCTTTATGCGCGCATAAAACTTTTACATAGCTTCGTAACTCTAAATGTATGAGCACATTAAATTCATTAACATAAGTTATCTGACAACGTGGTCGCGAGGTGTTTGAGCGTGAAAACGATGAGACAGAAATAATTGCGATGGCACATCTTACGAAGTGTGTCATGGGCTCGGCCCACGCTCGGCGGAAGGTCGACCGCCCTCCACGCCCCGTAACTCGTTACTCAATAACGTTTGCTTCAAATCGAACATGGAATATTCAAATTTAACGTTAATCTGTTTCTGAATGACCTGACATATGCCAAATGCCTTTGATAAGATCTGCAACTTAATATAGGACGTAGCTAGTTTAGTTGAAATCCTTTTCAAATTGTCAACATCTAGATTTGAAACAATTTCATTTCAAGGAGGATAATATAGTAGTAAATACATCAATTTAATTTTTATTACTTTACGTATTTAACAAATCCCTTTTTACCGTTACTATGGCGAAAGGTTCCCACAAATGTATGTGGAAAGGAATTATAATAATCGAGGCTGTCAGAATGATGAATGAATCGACAATGATGAAGCAGAAACATGCGAAAATTTTTCCTTTCCCTTCTCGTCTATGCCATTCTATTTGCTACTCCATGTCAATGCTCAAAAGCATGTTGGGGTTGGTTAAATTTTCATGTTCTAAAAATTCTGATATCTGATAACCACTTTCTGAATACGCGAGCAATTTTATGGTGTAGATTATTCTATAATTCTCTTCACGTTCACTTAACTTCATCTTTTTACAGAGAGCGAAATCTTTTAGAAAGAATTTACTGGAAGAACGAAGCAATTTGATTTGTTCAGTCCTCCGTGCGCAAGGTTTAGTTGGGCCATTACAACACAAAATTTAGGTTCGTTTATTTTATTTGTTACAGCTGTCGTTTTCCGACGTATTGTCTTGGTTTCCAAGGTAAAGGTTCGTTCATGACCCTCGGTCGTGTACCTATTCTGCGCAGCATTTATACGTCAACGTTTTACAGTAACAGCTATGTTATACCTACACAAGGTTTAAAATGTGCCAGTCACTTTTGTGCGGTAATGACTACACGGTACTATTATACCTAGAATACTTTAACTACACGGTATATAATAAAGTTAAGAACCTCTTTCACCATCTGTCAAGTAGGCTAACCGTCAATTAAAGTCACCGGTCACCGGGGATGATGGAGATGATATACCTTTGTTTGTGCGGTAAAAGTCCCAAACATTAAAAAGAAAATAATAAAAAAATTGCCTATCGAAGGATGCAGTAAATCGAGTGCATAATTTAACATAAAAATATTTCTAAAAGTAACTAATCAACACTTACTTGTAGTTACTCACTTTAGTTACTTACTTTACTTTAGTTGTAGTACTTGTAGTTGTAAGTAAAGTTGGTGAAAGAGGCCCTAATAGTAATAAAAAGAGTCAATAAACAAAGTGTTTTTCAAAATATATAATCGAAACACAAAAACTTTTTAAATTATATCAAAAAGTTATTCATCTAATAATCTAATAATCATTTTAGAAGATGATAATTTTAGTTACTTTTCAGCAAACTTGTATTTATAATACTTTTTTACCTTTTGTATATTATCTAACAAAAATCTACCTAGAGGTGAAATCTATTTTTATCTATTTTAGACTGGGAATTACACCCACATATTACCTACAAAAAACCTCCCATACAGAAGAGCACCATGAAATAACCACATGTATGTATGTATGTATGCGTTTCGGTAAGGTTTGCCAGAGCCCATTTCCTTATATCTTCCTTATCCCTTATTCTTAACCCTAATAAGGTTAGCAGCGAATTTGCAGCACCCGTTGCAGTGTTTAATGGGCCACGGTGGCCACCTACCAACAAGGAAGGTCAGCCCCGTCTGACGACCTTTACATCAAACAAGCTTTCTTTAAATATTAAGAAAGTAACAATACACAATTATTCCGTTTATGTCGCATATAAAACTTATGCAAAATTTCTTTCAACAAACACAAAAGAGGTTTCTGAATACGGTTCACAGAAATATATAAAATAAAATCACAGAGAAATATGTAATCAATAAGTTATGATCAAGGCAAACAACCAGGAGGTTCCAAAAAGTTATAGATAGCATTAAATCACCTCCATATCTGAAGTTAAAACGTTGCAAAACTATAAATTGAAGAACTATTTTCTTATTGGGATTGTTAATCTAAAATATTACAAAAGTATCATAATACATTTACTTGTCGCTTTTACCTTCAATGTGCGCGTGGGTGGTTATCTGAGATGTAATATTTATGGCTTACGTACAGTATGGACGAATTATGTTCATGAGAACACGGCGGTTCGATGTAGCCATTGAAAATGTAGGCACGTCCAAACCCACGCATCCCATGCTGTATGGAAAACACGAAAAAAAAAAAGATAAATACAATGTTATTTACGTCCTTAAAGAGTGTTTATAAACCAATTTTATAAAGCTTAGTAAGATCTTGCTTTATCTGGAAAACAATTTTTTTCTAATAAAAGTAAAGAAAAAAGTGATAAGTCGACAACGAAATAAATTAACTTTCAATCTACAGAAGCTTCTTCTTGACATTGTGCTTAAATTGTTATTCTATGACGCAGCCATTTGAGTAAACATAGAAATTAAGATGAAGAATATCAGTGGTTTGTTTTAAAGAAGACTTTGATACATTGTCACCACATTTGCAAAAGTTGTTGGGCAGTGATAGCCGATGTAGTGAGCGAGACCAAGAACATTCCATGGAGCCGGGCCGACCGGTTCCAACACAGGCTGTTTATGGCCGGACTCGATAAAAATAGATATGTGCAGAGCATCCATCTCAATGCTTTGGTAAAAACTCTGCGTTCATTACATCAATTATTATGTTGAAATTTTAGGTGCAGTAATGTCTGTGATGTGAAACTATATGCGTACATTTGTTAATTTTAAAAAAATACTTAAAAAATATAATGCACAATATTAAAGGACAAAATATGTTATAGATTAAATACTTTGTCAACACAGCTAATTCTGATGTGGGTTCAAACCATATGTTATGCTTTAAAGCTCTGAATGATGAGTTAAGAAGGAGAAAATAGATAACACTTTACTTTCCAAGAAAGAGATGAACTGGTGTAGTACTGATATTGAAAAACTCCAAGCGGTTTATCAAGTCCATTAAATAAAATATTGCAAAACGCAAAGCATCATTTCTATGAAGCAGAATATTAGAAGACTGAATAGAGAATACAGATTCAATACAGGATATGATCGCAATTTGTGCAAATTGCCACTGATAGATAACTAGGTCTACAAATTGTACGTTCGGTAATAGGCAACTATCTAGACAATATTGCTCGTTAAGATATATACTAACTACTGACGCAGTCATGAAACAATCTAATCAATGCAGTGCCCTCTGAATGATAGATCGTTGAAGATATAATATTTATTGCTAAGGATTGCACTGAAGCAGCCAATGTACAGGCTAGAATGAGAGAGGTGATGAAAGGACTATCGGCAGTTGTTAATAAGCAGATATTGCATTATTTAAATATTTTCAGAGTACCACACTTAAATCGCTATAAACTCAAAGATTATACTCAAAGACGAAAAAACAAAAGTATTATTACATTAGTTAAATGTACACTTAGTATTGAAGAATAAGGGAATGTAAAAATATTAAAATAGTTCCTTCCTTATACTGTAACAATATCTCGTTGAATGTTGGTCATGAATATAATTTGAGTATGATGTTGAGTTAGTACAATGACCGAAATCGACCCAGTGACATAAGCAAACTAGATTACACGAAAATCTGGACGAACGTTCGCGTTGCATAATGCGTATGTACGGGCGACGACCTCAGGACTATAACGTTGATAACATTATCATACAACTTAGCTAAGATAAGAACAGAATTGAAATTTGATAAAGTAATAAATATGTGATACTAAAATGTAGGCGTGAAATATGAAATATGAAAATGTGCAATCGATCAATTAAAGTAAGAAGCGTCCTACATTAACGTTGCAAGATGGCCTTACTCAATCATCTCGCTCACCACTTTTTCTGCTGCGTCCGCGCTAGAGTCACCCAGTTTAAGTGGCGTGAACGGTTGGCAATGCGTTGCATAAACGGCCTCGTAATGTCAAAGGGGGTCATTGGCGCGCTACACTGGTCACCTGAGCACCTTGCAAACACACGCCTCTAGTTCCAAGTTAGATAATTACACCGATTGAACCCCGCTCTCCTTCTATGTGTCTGTGACCCCGATGTAAATAACCTGAGCTGTACTGTAAACAACTGACGCCGCTTGCGTCAATCAGTTGCACGCCGTGGCCGCGGCTCGTCTCGGCCTCGCCCAGTCATTGATGTGTTCAGGTTTGACTTACAAGCTGCCAGTACTATTTCGAGCAAGTCTATACTCCCCACAAACATTTGCTTTGGATTGGAAACTTTATTACAATGCAATTGGTGAGTCGGTTGCAACGGCTACAGGTTTAACTAGAGAAAAATGTACTCTTGATATATTTATAGCTGCTTGTAGCCGCTAAATGCTTAAAGTTAATTGACGGTGACGTTTAGTGGCATTAAGGAAACAATGATGTAATTAAATAAGAAGGTCGAGCAAATTATATAAACGTTCAGAGAGATGCCAAGAAAATTACGCGAACAATACGCGATTTTTGAATAAATGATAGAGCGTTTAATACGGGGATTTGTGTGACAAATATTATATTTTGGTATTTCTTAGTTTTATTGTTACAAAATTATTAGTCACAGATGTTTGGGTGGCCTCCCGACAGAATAGTTCGAGTAGAAAGGTCGTTGGTTATAAGATTTTACATACACTAACCATGGAAGTCTACAAAATAAATATGACAATGCCCCATGCATTACTCGTTACGAATATTTTAATACTAATAATTTTACCGTTCAAAGAAGTAAATCTATTTTATAATAAATTAAATTATATTTTCAAAATAATTTTGTGTAATTTTAAATTTTGCATATCACAGTAAAAAAATATTTCAAAATAAAAGGTGCATTAGCTTACAAAATATACAGATATTATATTAAAATTAATACTTACATTACATACTTTTTACTTAATTGTATACTAGATATATCGTAGTACACGCCTCTATTAGGTACCTAGTGAGATGATTGTCATTTGGTAATGTGAAGAAAAATGGAGATCATACCTTTGATGGTACATGCACAGCGAGCTGACTTACTTTGGGTGTCACAGTATTGTTTGACAATACCGATACTATGTCCGTATCTTTATAATGTTTTTGTAGATTTCCTATTTCATTTAGGGTGAGTCCACCAGGATCCCCTGACTGGATCCCCCAGGGGATCCTGGTGAACTCGTTGGTTCAGATTGTGTTTCATTTCATTATAAATATTGATCATAATGAAATAATCCTAGTAACATTTTTAAAATCACAAGCCTCCTGATATATCTTGGTTCATACAAAATGACTCGTTACTAATAAGAACATTTGTGACAATATTATAATATTTATTGTTTGCATGATCTTCAACACTTGTACAGATACAGTTGGGTTGAGGCTAGGCGTAGCGTGACGCCAATACTTTGTAGGCAAGCAAACCACTTAGAACACATTTTAATCTACAAGGTAAGGTGACCTAAAGATAAGATTACTTCAATAGTTACTCTATTTATGCAAGTATCACACACGCGCACGTTTCGTTTGTGTGAATTTGCGTGGAGCTAGTACAATGACATTGTCGACCTTGACTACTGCCTCGTATATCAACCCGCACACATGCACGCTGGCTGGCATCAAGAATGTGTACACGTCATGTACGTTATTTAAAACTAGATAATATTATACGTCTAAATTCAGAAGTACTTGGAAAGCGTAACGCGTGTCTCCGCTACCACGCCATTTTAATGTTCGTCGTGCGCCGTTTTGTAACTACATACCTATTATGATGAATAAAAGGGCCACGTCTACTCGAATTGATACAGCCAGTTCAACAGACGATAAGGTGCGCCATGTTGATGCACGGCCACCAAGGCCAAGTGAACTGAAATTATCTCGGTGCGTTTTAAATGCATACAAAACTATTAAATAAATAAAATCTCTACTTTTTTGATATAATTTTTCACTTTTAGCGAATACTTCGTAACTACCACCCCATAGTTAAACGGCCTCGTGTGGTTGCAATAAAAAATCACGAGAAGATTAATTATAAAATAACTACTTTACTATAAGTTTCATAGAAATTAGAATATATCAAAAAGTCCGTGCAGATTAGCAATTACATTATTATTATATTATCTGGTGCCCGCGACTTCGTACGCGTGGAAAAATGAAGAAAATAGGTATCTAATATTTTTATCATAACGACAGTGACGTCCATTTTTTTATATTTATAGACGATCTTTCGGGAATCTAAAATTTTCCCCAGGATAAAAAGTATCCTATATATTAATCCAGGCAATGAACTATCTGTGTGCCAAAATTCATCCAAATCCGTTAAGCCGTTTTTGCGGGCACGAGTAAACAAACATACATTCATAACTCTATCCTCACAAACTGTCATTTATAATATTAGTAGTACATCAACAATAACAATAATTGTGGCAATCATTTTAAAAATAAGAAGGAAAGTTTTAAAAACAAATAGCAAATTATTTATTTCACGAAAGGAAAAATACACAGCCAGACTTGCAGAGAGTTATTTATGTGAGGTTGCAGTGCATCGGTATTAATGGCGTAAAAGAATGACTGTGAATGAAGAATTTGTGTATTGTGTATGAAAAGACTTTCTAACCACACCTAAAGATATATATTTTGTAAGTAGGTGAAGAGGGGTTTTATGAAGAAACTGTATCAGAATCAGGTTATATAGTTTAGAATCAAATAGTAGGCCTATTATCACAGTTAAAAGTTAAAATAATATTTCACTATCGTTCATAATCAGGAGATTTCAAAGACTATAATAATTACATTAAACATAAATTATTTAATAAACTGAACACATCTAAAGGAGACATGTTTGTAATTTGCAGGATATTAACTTTCATAAGAGTTAAAAGGCCGTGATGATACTAAATTAACTATCTCTTGATGTTCGTTCTTGAGTTCTTGTAGGCCATTAGTATATAATGTGCGAAAATATTTTTCTTTTGATGTTTGAATGTTTGTCTCATTAGTGTGTGAATGTGTGACAAACGAAACGTTGAAGCTTTCAGCGGTGAAATCTGAAAACAGATGCGATATTGTGTGTCAAATAATATAATTGGATTAAATTAAAAGTTGTTATACCCCTTACTCATCAGCTTCGTATCCACAACAACGGTTCGTAAATATGTTACATATAAATTATAATATCGTTGTTGTAATTATGTATTACAAGGACTAAATTTCAGACAGTTTATAGAGACAGACCAGGCAGTGCCTAGACATATAGGTATGTCTAGGCACTGCCTGGTCTGTCTAGGGATAATAAATGTTCGCTATAAACTTCTGGAACTATCAGGACCGAAAATATATATAAATTATAGCGAAAATTTATATAAATTGATATATGGGTAATTTTTTTGAACTGATATATATATAGGGTATGTAATGACTGTGAGGGTAGATATAAAATGTTCTGAACTAATAACTCATATAGTCTATTAATATAGTAACACTCTCTAAACCCTTCTATGCAATTTTGACTGACAGTATCAAGTGATTAGTTTCAGCGACTTAGGGCGAAGAGTATTGTGCCATTGTCAACTCTTAAGATCCTGGCCGGATGAACCTGACGTTCGTAGTAGTTGATTAACCTTGGGAACGGATAATTATGTCCAATACTATCAGCATATTATGCATTGATCTACATTTAATCAAAACGTGGCCACGGGCAATAAACGACGTAAAACACAGTATAGCGTAACACTGGAATTACCGACAAATCTTGTTTTAATACTAGACTTTTAGGCAGTCAGAGTATGAGATTTGTTACAATCACGAATTAAAATGAAGTCATTGCCAGTAACATTGGTAGCGTGTTCTTTTATGTCAACGCACTCGGCACAAACTGGTTTCAGTTTTAATAGGCTTTAGCTGTTTGTACTAAACAATTGCAAAGTTTTAACTGTGAGAACAAACTTCGCTATTACTCATACTCACGGGCCGTTGTACTGCTACGCAAAAGCTACAGTTTCGACGTCTTCAAAATAAGCAAATATAAGTTACGCTCTAGAGAATATACGTTTAACAAGGGTCGGGAATCGTGAAAAAATAGCAATAAAATAGGGGCCCGCTTGATGGGTGACTATAACAATTATAGTAACACAATGATATTGAACGTATTAAATGATTATACTGATGATGATGGTCCACTGATGGTAAGTCACTGCTGATGCCTATAACACAAGCAACGCCCCACAGGTCCCGCAAGTGCGCTGCTGACCATTGCGGGATTGAAAATAAAGGATTGGGAAATGGCCTGACATCCTTTATTGTTATGAATATTTATTTTATGCATTTCATTTTATTTTCTTTAATTAAAAAGTATCTGAGTCTCTTTTACGTTTTATACACCCGTCGAAAAGAGAAACTAAGTTAACTTAGACTCTCCGCGTTTGTTTGCTCCCTTATTATTTTTTGTTTCTGTATCATAATTTATGCATTTCAATTTATTTCGTACGGCAGAGAGTTATTTAGTTTGCATAAGATATGGTAAACTTGAAACTTGCACAAGGATGGTACAATAAGACTTCGACGGACGAGCGTGGAGGTGGCATGACAGCGTTCACGGTACGAATCCCGAGATAAACGAGCTCACAATTGTTACATTATAGTTCAAAGTCACGTACGTGCAAGTGTATTTCCGTGTTAACTTCAACGTCTCCATTTATACACGATACGTCACGATTCGTGACATGCAGTGTCGCACGTCAACATATCTAATTAAAAAATTAAAGCACAAAAAAAGTGTAACGAATCCTAATTAGGATGTATTAGCATATTAATGCAATATATTTTTGGATGCAAACCTACAGTTTGAAAAATATGCATCTTATTAAGTTATTTACATTAAAATAGTGTTAGTATACATATTATTATGTATGACAGTACAAATATGTGCAGAGCCATCGACTTTAACAAGCACAACAGAAAACTTACAATGTAAAAAAAATCTTAGTTATCACCTACAATATAAATAGTCCCAAGCACCATAAGCAGGTGATAGGAAAAAAAAAGATAAAATATCGCGTAATATTAAGCATGAAACTAATATTAAAGAATTAAATAATTTGGTACATTTTATACATTAATTGAAGAGGTACACGTGACTTGGATGGAAATGGAACTATGGAAAATTTGTCAGTAGCTCAGCTAAGGTTACGAAACATTAACTACCATAGCCTTCTTGTACTTGAATTTTTTATGACTCGTTATTATGTTAGAAAAAATCACATTTTATCATCACTATAAAATGTGCTGTTTTTTATTAAGATGCTAGTTTAAAATCTTATATGAAATAACCTGTAGTATATATTTTTATATAGTGGTAGTATATAGTGGTAGGTACAATACAAATGGTAAAAAATTAATTAACTACAGAATTTAGGCAGAAAAGCTTCTTTTAGCGACTAAAACTTTTGATTTATTTTGAAGAATTTAAGGCTAAATTTAATGCTTTGTCATACTAACTCATAAAATTTCGGAGTTCAAGACAACACATGAACCTATTATATTATCTGGGACATTTCACAATCTTAAAAGCAGAACACATTTGAATTTCTTAACTCGTATGACTGACAGATCTCCACTCTGTGACAATAAGTTTGACCAGAATTATTATTATAGAATGACAAGATCGAGCATTGCCCCTTTTAAATTAGGGTCTTGCTTGATGTAAGGTACCACCACGACTTATAACAATGAGTGACTGTGATTAGCGAGTCCGTTACATTGATCATGATCACACGATTTAGTTCAATGCTCCTTAAGATCCGGTATCAGAACTGCTGTAACAGAGCTGACTTTGTTTGTTTAGAGTCCTCACTGACATAAATACCAGATGTTTCCGTTTGATAAAGAGTAGAGGTAAATTGAATGGTATTTATTACTTTAGAAAAAAAGCTTTATTAACGAAAAAAAAAAAAACAATCAAATTATTTATTGGAGATTTCGTTTTAGACATTCGCTACGAGTAAGTAGGTAAATGATAGAAGTAAACTAATTTATTCGTGAATAATGAATCGTTAAACACTTTCGTGACATCGTAAATATTTAAATCACGTAACAAAGTACGCTCTAATCGAATGGACACTAGGACAAGACGAAACTCGAGACATTTACGACGCTCGTGACCGCAAGGCTATATTTATTCCACTTTAAAGTTTTTTAAACATCTACTTGTTCACAGTGTTAGGTTATTAGAACGTTTATAAACTGAGTCATTATTAGAATTGGATTAAAAATACGGACTACCTACTATTATTTAGGCTGCATTACTTTAAAAAAATATATATGGATTTTCTTCTTATCTTTGTAATCTAATAGCGTTTTGACTCTTGGAAGAGAGTAAAATAATGACATTGTATTTATATATTATATGAGTGGATTACAAATCTAAACTATGTAAAGATTGGTTTGGAAGTTGGTTTTGCAACTCCTAAATAAATAATTCAATAATAATCTAACATTAATTTAAGAGATCGCTTTTACGTAAATTGATACTTCACAATAGACATATTCAAAAACAATTAAACAACGAAAAGCTTAGAATACACCAAGTATGTGTAAATTCACTAGATGTATGTGAAATCAGTTTCTCATACGGTGTTTTAAAGAAACAAACTCTAAAACTTCGTCAGCGCAAAATGGATTACCTGGTTTTATTTATAAAGCAGTGATATATATAATAGTGTAGTGATTTGTCTCAAGTTATTCGATCTCAAGGTGGTTACAGCGACTGAATCGAGTCGGAGATAATAGAGCTAAACAAGCGACGCGCGATGGCAGCGCGTGCGCAGCCGACCGAGACGAGCGCTCGACCGCATATCCGCTGTAATGCTTCTTCCTAGACTCAAATCAACGTCATAAGAAAAACTATTTCTTATCCACAGAAATCCCGAATTTAACTAACTTCTTATCCCAAACTGGTTTTTGGTTGGACACGGCGTCATTGAGACAGAGGGAAGAGTTTGAGCCTTAGTTGAGTTCTCTTAAAAAATGTGAAAATATATGAAAGAAATCCTGAAAGTTACTTCTAGTGAAGATCGAGTTAGGAATGACATGGACAGCAAAACTATCTTAATTTATAAAATTTCATATTATTGAAAGGGTTATTATATTGTGAAACATTAGTTTAATTTGACTTCCAAAACAAGAAGTTTTTTGAATTTTCGACTAAATGCTGACACAACGCCAGTTTGACGCCAGTCAATATCAAAAGCGACGTAGCTTTTTTGTTTGTTCTATCCTGGGTAATGAGGAATGTTCTGATTAGTTGTTCAACTTTGCTACGACTACCCCAAGTTTTAACACCGGCCATAGATTCGCGTCACTACCCTTAATAGACTTTCGTCTGTGCAAACAACTATTTAATTCATATAATAAAAACACGCCAAGATTTATGGCGACCAACGACATATTCTGAGCACTTTTAATATTTTATACCTCAATCAATATTCCTGGTGAACGGAATAATAAAAACCGTTCCCGATACATTCTCCAGAAGTCTCGAACGAGAAGCTAAGGCATTATACTACCAAATCATTGTAAAAATCTTACGTATGTTGTGACGCGTGTAACTATTGTCGGTTTTTAAATAAAGTGTCAACATGTGTCAATGACCCACGTCAGGACGACTATAGCTCTATTCGATGACAGCTATTAGTAATTTATAAAACTAAGTAACAATTTCTAGCACTAAATATTTAAACAGTTACAGTCACGTTTTAATATTAGATATTGTCTCTGATTAGTCTCTAAAAGCTAAAAACAATGTTAAAGGTGCAAACGTTTCAGATTTTTTTATTTGCAGACATAAAATTCATTAAACAGGGTGGTCCATTTGAACCGGAAGTATTCAGTGATCAGCAAGCAACAGCTAAGGTTTCCAGAACTACGAGTACAAGCAAGATCCGATTAGCAATTTTGAATCAAGACTGAATTAAAGGGGTCGCTGTACAATACCGATAATACAATAAATCTGTTGTATACACGCGCGTACTTAGAAAATGAAGGGGTCAAAGAGACCATTAGATTATGCAGTCAAAGGGTTGCCAAAACTAAAATATAATGCTTTCATTAAAAATGTGACCCTTGCCGAGTTAGAAGCGACAGCTGCTTGAATTTTGCACATTATTACTTATTCTAACACCAGACTTGTAATTTGATAATTGTATGGCTAATCCGATTTGTACAATGTTTCGTTATTCATTATTATTGGACATGAGATTCAAAATTCAAATCCCAATTTTGAAATTTACCAAACATAGAAAATAATTAGAGTATGGCAACATTTTGGCCTGGTAGGTATAACACCTAGAACTACAAATTAGTATCAACTCATCAACTGCAGTCACAACCGTCGTACTTGAATGATGCACAACTAAAACAGTATGAACAGCAGGGAGGACAACAGATAATAGATGGAACACAGTTGACAGCAGTCAGTACACTACTGATCTCTTGAAGCAGTCGTGACTGCTCGAGCGGTATGGAATAAGTTCGCCTATGCAGCCGCTATTTTAGCATCATATATTATCAGAATTACATAATTTTGATTTTTTTTTCGAAGTAACTCCTAACTATTAAATTTTTTCTATGGGAATTTTTCATTAACTCATAATATTAGCTTGTTATATTTTTTCTTGATATAAAAACGTTATTATAATAATACCTATATATACATATGTAAATCAAATCAAAAAACGTCTTCATGTTTTATAAAAACTTAAACCTTGTAGAAAACATAATTAAAATGTAAATATGTAAGAAATAAAAAAAACAAAAAAGCACACTGCGTTTCGCAGTCATCAATTGGGTAGTCCGTCCCCTTACAGAAGACCACGGTGAACTAAAAGTATCTGTGTTATTGTGTTTTGGTGAGTAAGGGATACTACATTTCCCTATCCCTTTATAAGCTTTTGTCCTTAATCGTATAAGACCTCCCTCCCTCTCCTATAAGGCCAAAACCAATAGTTAATTACTATTTGCTAATATTACTTTTGTACTTGTTATATAATTTCCATATTATAAAAGATATAATGTCAAAAGCTATCTACTCGTTACCGACTCCTACGGGTCAGCAACCTCTTTGATTAAGGAATCATCAATCATTACATCGTACCCACAGAGGGTATCACGTTTCGCACCTATTGAAATGAAAGCGTTTGCTTCCAAACGCATTCAGTGTTCGAATTAAGGTATGAGGTATCATTTTTACTGGTGCACTGACACCACCTTTATAATGTTATTAATGTAGCCTACATTCTTGTCATTTAATACAATGTGTAATATGAAAGCCACAATCGTTTTCGTTATGTGAAATGGCGTCTGTTAAAAGTACGCTTGGGTACGCCGTTTTAATGTGCTTTTTCTCTTTATTTCTTATTATAATTGTTTTAAAATTTACACGAGTTTATTAAAGCTCTTAATTATTGTAGTACCTATGCATCAAAAAAGTTAGATGTGTAAAGGAAATGTTGGGATTATTAAACTGAGCAGGCAGCAAAATTTGCGCTTCATACTAAAAAAAAGGGTTTAATTAGTTTATTCGATAGCTCTTAATTTCGCATGGTAGGTACTTGCCTTTAGATATATTTTTAACCTTTTAAAATAGTGTACATGAAAATAAGATTTAAAAAGAATGTTCACATTGCATTCGCAATTTGCACAGTCTAATATTACTGACACAAGCAAGACTGTCTCATAGAATAATTGTATTTTCGAAAAACAAAATGTACTGCGTAAAAACAAACCACCTATTTAAAACGTGAAACAAATAATTTCCGGCTAAGTGAACACACCATGAAGTAATTAGTGCTAGTCGTGGTACTGTAGCCACTAACTATAGAAGCAACGTGTCAAAAAACCGCGGCGACCTTGGCGCCCCCGCACGGACGTGCCAATACATTCACCTCAGGTGAGGCCCCTGTGAGGTTCAACACAAATTAAACCCTCTAGCCACAAACACATGGTCTATTATCTTACGTTAATATTGAGTGCAAATGATCGCGGAAACACACGTTAGACCGTGATTTAAACGCGATAAGTTTTGTCTGTCGTCGATGTGGCATTGTGGCACCTTGGTTTTGAACTACGATAGTTACAGAGTTCGCGAGTCGGTTCCCACGCTCGACATTTATTGCCTTGAAAAACCGCTTCTGTACAATTTTTATAGCGTATGAAACGTAACCTTTTATAGCCACAGGATCTGTAATTCCTCAATAAGAAAAGCAAACAAAAAAAAATATGGCCTCAATTTCCTTGTAAACTTGTTAACTTGAATAATTTAACGCGAAAGCTTTTGTTAGTGTTCAATAGTTAATGCAATGCGCAAACGTATTTTAATAAAGCCCACATCAATTCATGGCAAGTTTATTCAGCTCAAAGAAAGGCGTTTGGCGAACAAAGAAAATTAAAGATATTTTTTACTTTGCGTTAAGTTGATTGTAAGCTATACCTACTCAGCGCTCAAATGAATTAGCTAATGGTGTGTATTTTGATGTTACAATAAAGATAAAATAAATGGCAATAAAGATTAAATATAGTTTGTACATAAGCGAGAGTCTGACATTAAATAGTGTGTGACGTGACTGTGGCAGAGCACATTGCGTTCTGACAACTCTAGACTGGGCAACTCGTCTGGCGACAGTAACCAGACCACCTTCACGGTGCTTTGGAAATTCAAATATTGATTTCGTATCCACACTTTGCCACTGATAACCCATGAGTAAGACATCTTTTCCGTATATAATTTATCCTATTATTATCTTATGAAAGTCTGCAGCACACTTGCAACTCGGCGTTGTTCGTAATAATAAGCGGCAGTTGCCTGTGGAGTCAGCGTGTCCGCCAATCTTTATGTAAAAAAAAAAACAAAATTTAATTTCAGCTTGGATTTTGTTGAAGGTGAAATGAGACTGAAATAGTTCTTCAGAACAGCTCATTATAACAGTAAACACGTATTAAATTTACAAATTTTTTGTCTTGTCTTAATATGCCTAGATATATTATATTATTTACTGTACAATTTGTTAACTTTAATTAAAGAATTAACCGTGTAACTAACGCTAACTTTATACTGGTATTTTTTTAAACAATTTAACCGAAGTCAAATAGCAGTAGGTACATGCCTTATCCCGTAACAAATTACCAAGATCATTATGGAAAATTCAACAATCTTAAAAGTTTTTGTGAAACTTATTTTCGTTGTAGCACTAAAAGCATGTTACTCTGATGGATTGCTTCGTCTTTACGACAAAATTGTAATATTAAATTGCTTACTGTATTTAATGTAAATAAAAAAAAACTTATTTTAATTAAAACCTGAAACTTCCGTCGCAACGCAAGTCCAAGTCCAGCGTGGAACGGTTGATGCCATCCTTTTATTAAGTAGCCCGCATCGAGCTTTATTTAAACCAAATGCATCAATAAAATTCTAAGCCATAACAAGTTAAAACTATCACATATAGTACAGAAAAACATGCGGGCTTATAGCAACAGAAGAGATAAAATAGGAAACTAAGTTTCAAATGAATAATTCTATTAAGTTATTGCTACAGTGATGATGGAATGTTGTGTGATTCGTTCTAGATCTTATGGTTGAAAATATGTTTTATGTATAGGTCGGCAGGCATTCCACTTTTGGCAGTAGGTGATTAATACAAGCAAAGGCAAGAGTGGATGCACCTTGACTCTAAAGGAGCAGATCCCTAAAAATAAAACAAGATATTCTTATTTGCTATATATTTTTTTAGGTTTATTGTACTCACATTTTTGTGCTCTATGTTTATTAAATCGGAGCTATCCCCCAGGTTGGGAAACTATGTTAAATACAAGGCAAAGAATAAAGAAGGCATAGCGAAATTATACCCTCGCCCCTGCCCTTACTAACTCACCAAAACTCAGGCTAGTATTTCATATGGTTACTGCTGTTAGACGGACTGTGTAGTTTAAGACAGCAGAACACATTGTACCCTGTACATACTTATAGACTGTACACGGAAACCAAAATAAAACAAGGTTGAAAAAGGTCGTTTCATTTAGCGTCTAACAAATTAGTAATTTGCTTACAAGGAAGACACACACACGACTGAGTTAACACAGCGTTTGAAGACAACGAGAGAGAAACCCTGAAACGAAAATGGCACAGCTAATATTTGAACTTCGAATTGAAGACGTGTGCTTTATCAATTTTAAAAATAAAGCTCTCGATAATGACGGTCTATTTATCAACCGTTTAAGAAATATCAAAGGCCGTACACCGAACAGAACAAATACTATTTTCCTCGCTAAAAGTCTGACTAATGGCACGAAAAATAAGTTTCAAGTAAAAATATTCTCAGGCCACATCCTAAATTGATCTCAGAACTAAACTCGGTTGGCGTCGCTCCAAACAATATAGAGGTTTTAAAAATTTAATTTTTAAATGCTTTTCTTACCCATTTATTATATTTTATATTGCAACACGAATAACCTTATGTGTAATAAGCAATTTGGTTTCACAAGGGGTCGCTCCACTATTGATGCTGGTGTAAAATTGCTGAAGTTTATTTATGAAGCTTGGGAGGATAGACAGGATGCTCTGGGTATTTTTTTGCGACCTATCCAAAGCTTTTGACTGTGTTAAATGTGAAAACTTATTCGGGAAACTTTCCCACTACGGTGTTAAAGCTACAGCTTTGGATCTTTAGAAATCTTATTTGAGTGATAGAATTCAGAGTGTCGATGTGGGTGGGATTAGATCACAGGGGTCATTAGTGACTATGGGTGTTCCACGGGGCTCTATTTTGGGTCCGTTTCTCTTCCTTATTTATATAAATGTCATTGCTTTTTAAAGTTAACCGTAGAAAGAATCATGATCATGTTAATTCGGCGATGTCTAAGGTTATTGATTGGTTTAATGTTAATAATCTTTTATTGAAGAATAAAAAGACAAAATGTATTAAATTTACTTTACCAAATTTTAAACAAACCGATCATAATGTTCACATAAATGGCGAAGACATTGGGCTGGTTGAGTCGACTGTATTCTTCTTAGGTATAAATGTAGATTCTAAACTACAATGGGGACCACACATTAATAAACTAGCCATTAAATTAAGATCGGCTGCCTACGCTGTTAAAAGTATATTTTAGCTATTTCCATAGTGTAATGCCGTACGATATTTTGCTTTGGGGTAATGCTGCAGATATAAACACTATATTTGTGTTACAGAAAAGGGCTATTCGTGCCATCTACAAGCTCGGTCCCAGGGTCTCGCTAATAGATAAGTTTAAGGAAATAGATGTACTTACTGTAGCCTCACAATACATTTTTGGGAATATTTTGTTTCAGTAGAAATAGTGATGTTCATAGTTTGAATACTAGAAACAAGCATATGCTTCAACTGCATAAAACTCGTCTCCACAGGGTTGGCAACTCTTTTATGGGGCAATGTGTGCGCTTCTACAACAGGCTTCCTGCTAATATACAACAATTATTTATTAATAAATTTAAACTTTATATTAAGAAAACCCTGTGCAAAAAGGGTTATTATAGGATATTAGATTATATAAATGATGAACGTCCTTGGAGTTGAATATGATTGAATATTGTGTTATATAGATTGCTAAGTATTGTTACGTGTTATGTTGTAGTCTGATTTATGAAAAGAGCAACTAGGGGGTTTCTTGCCGAGTTCTTCCCCTTAGAAGCAGCTTTCCGAACCGGTGGTAGTTTGTAATTGTAAAATAATGTTGACGAGGAAAAATGTTTTGTGAAAAACTTACATCTAAATAAATGATTTATTATTATTATTATTATTATAACCTAATCGATGATAAAAAAGATCTACATATTTGTAAGTCACAAAATGTCTCAACTGGGTAATCATATTATAAATGCGAAAATTTGCTACCCTTTCAGGCAAAAACGGCTTAAGGGTTTTTTAGCACACAGATAATGTATTACCTGGATTAACAGTTAGGATACTTTTTATTCAGAAAAAATGTTAGGTTCCTGAGGGATAGGTGTATGTATATTTTTAATTTTCAACGCGTTCGAAGTCGCGGGCACCAGCTAGTGATTATGCAAATTAGAAATTATAAGTAAAATAAGTAAAATAGGTATGAACAAAAATTGTGATTTTCTCTCTTTGATATATTCAGTCTCGAGTAATTAAGTTTAATAGTTGAAAAAGATAATCTTACTTTACTGTCGAGCGAAAAGAATTTTATCAATAAAGTGTAGAAAGTTTATCTGAATAATAAGCGAAACAAGAGGGTTATTAAAGATGTGTGTGCGAAACGTGAATTTACCGCATGGCTGCGCATGGAAGAAAGTGGAAATCTATAAGGAGTTATTCTCTCTTCATCACTAACAAACATATAACTTGTAATTACGTTTACGCAGCGCCGACGACGACAGAGAACAACAACTTCAAATTCACAAAACTAAAGTAAAAAGTTAATAACTTCAGAGTAAAGGTGGTTTTAGACAGCATGGGGGGAAAAAACATGCAACCAATTAGCACTGGACTGAACATTTTATATAATGGCGTCGCTTGTAGACACAATAAATACACGCCAATAAAATTAAAACTTTATTTTAAAATAAATCTCCCGAGTCAATCGATCAATTATAGCATGTTTGCTATAAAGTTTGTTATAATTCGGCTTCGAACAGATGCAATTTTATATCGTAATTCTAACACGTTTAAATTGTTTTTTCCATTAGTGACAACTTTATCAATAACCGTTGCGTGGTTTTAAATAAGCAAAGAAACAGACAGAGGCGGACAGCAACTTCGTTTTATAATATTTATAAAAGAAAAGAAAAGAAGAAGAGAATAGAAGAAATAGAAACCGACAAGAGATGTAAAAAATGCATTTATAACCGCATGATGTTCGTTTTTATATGAGAAATCTAATTCTGTATTAAACTTTTAAAACACCCAATATCAAATAACGAAGTAGCTATTTGAAGTGGCAACTATAATATTCATTTAACAAAAAGGATTTCTGAGTTTCTGAGTAAAAACCACGAGCCAACATTTATAAATTGAAATACGTCGGAGGAAATCAAAAGTACCTACTATTCCAAGCGAATATTATTATGTTCACTCGGTGTAAACACACCTTTAGAGGTGGTGTTGTAGGAGAAAATTGACTTTGAAAGCACTGCGAAACATCTCCGAGTACTCCAGACTTTACAATTTTTGTAATTAAGGGAAAGTTTTAGTTTGGTTTTTGTCGTAATACCTTAATTAGTATTATCTAACTCATGTCTAATTATTCTTAGGTTTTTGTATAAGACCAGAGTAATTGATATAAACGAAGAAAATAAAAATCTTTTGTACTCTATTATTGAGAGTGAGAGAAAGTTTTTCCTAGTAGAACAGAAGAGTGATGCGAAAGATTACTTATTGCATTAAATAATATTACAACGATGGTGCATGTGGTAGGATATACAGAAAAAATTGTCACTTAAAAATCACTGCTAGATCCACTATTTTGGAGTAATGCAGTTCTGCAGTAATTGTTTTATTCAATCTCCTGCAGAACGAATTGCAAGGAGTGAGCTACAAAACAAGAAACATCTTTATCATCATCAACAAAGAAAGCGGTTTCTTTAAAATTAAAAGACAAGTGTTTAAATTCAGTGTACGCCTCTTGCTTGTAACGTATTAACATATAATTTTATATATCGTCCACATACGAGATGCTTGCTTTGTCAGGCGATGCGATTCAGAAGTGGTCTCTAAAACCGGTTGGACGAGCCGGGCCGCCGCCGCTTCGACGAAATTCAACAGTAACAGTTCCCACTCACTTAAATTGTACTGTATTACTCAGCAAATCGGAACTGTCTCAAATTGCAAATCTCAACTAGTAGTAACAGGAATACTGAGAAGCCACAATCTTACAGAATCTTACTGCCGCGATAGAAAGTCGTTGGGTTCTAGCCGGCAGGAGTCCGGCGTAACCGGCATTTCATGGGGATTTCTCAACGTTAAAAAAGGGTGTTTGTTCCACCAGGGCTCATGTATTGAACCAGTAAGGTGTAATATTAAATCATATATATGTGCGACAGAAGCTACTATTATCAGCCTGCCAGCATGCTGGAAGATTTATCATATATATAAAAGCAAGTGAAAATAGTATTTAAATAATATTTTCACAACAACCATGATATTATTTTCAGAATATTGAATTTATTAAGACGTTTAGATGACATAATTTTTAGAGCAATTTGGACCATTCCTATGGTGAGCAGATAGAATAATTTAACCTGTATTGTAAACACTTGGGTCGATTTCTGGACAGAGTTAATTAAAATTTCAATTTTCATGAATAAAACATGTGATTTATTGGAAAATTAATTAAAATAATGGACCACAAATTGCTTTTGTAGTCTCTTCAATCTCTGTTTTCGATGTTTAATTTTTAACACGAACTTGAGTTATAAAGAAAGTTTAGGTGTGTAACGAGCTGTATTAAAATTAATTAAAGGAGGCAAACAAAGATGAATACCGAGACGAATACTATGAGATGAGATTAATAAAGTAATTCAAGATGAGGTATCAAAATACAAACAAAACTCCCTTATTAAAGTTAGATGTTTACTACATATTTACTTATTGTAAACTCCCCTCTTAAGTTTTAAACACTTAAGTTGTTTACGTAGGAGTACACTAGGTATGCTTTGTTAACTTTGATATTTGTGGCTATTTATAAAATTAAGATTAATTGCTTCAGACGACTTCAGATAGTGGGAAACTTACAAATAATCAATTATATTCAACAAGAGCAGTAGAAATGGTTCATATGATTACTAATTAATTATATGTATAATTGTAAGATATTATAAGATTATAAACCTTTTGTATTGCTTTACCAAATAAAAGAATAAACTCGCAAAAAAAATCCCCTATCAAAGGGTAAACCGAGTGAATAATTTAATTTAATAAAACATAAAATTATTTCTAAAAGTAACTAGTCAACACTTTACTTGTACCTAGTTGGTGAAAGAGGCCCTTAATATAGGTACCTACTTTAAATCTGTAAAGTAAATCTTTACAGATGTAAGACTTTTAAGTAGTCTAGAGTCTAGACTTAAATACTTACACAAATTATTATTTTTTAAATTCTGTTGCACCTTATACTCTCTTATTTCTTCAGTGTTTAGACTGAGAAGTGTTGTCTTTTTTTTTAATTATATCATTAGTGCAAAGTTGATCATGGAGCTTCAGTGTGGTTAGTACTGGTTAATATATATTGTCAATGTTGGTTCAAAACATTTTTTTTAACAATATCTATGTATTACTCGTAGCTACATTCAACCTGAATCAGTGATTTACATAATACATGTAAAACTAAACTATCCTGTTAAATTGTAAAAAGAAACAGTCTTATAAAACTCTAACGTTCACTTAACGTGAGTATCTACTTCATGGCACTCAATCCTGCATGAAGCGCCGCGCCGCGACTTCAAGGTTCTTACTAGCTTTATGGGTCTTACCGTGAATGGCCGGCATAAACGGTAGTTAGGTTTTCCTTAACTCTAGATGTCTCTAGGAAAGCGGAAAAAAATATAATATTTTATTAATCTTCAAAATCAAAAAGAAAGGAATATCCTAATATGATAAAATAAGAAATAATTATATTTGTGAAGTCACTTGAAGTTTGAAAGCTTTCAGGTTTCGAAAGCAACCAACATAATTAGATTCTGAAAGCTTTGGTTCGTGTTTTTTAGATAATTATACTATCGACGAGATAAGCTCCTTTCAAGAGGTATAAATAAATCGGTGTGTCGTGGGTGGTAAAAATAGGGCGCCACCCTTCGTTCAAAACATCCCCCTGATATTTGATAGATCACCCAAGTAGGCCCTATCTATTCCAACATAGAATCACACCATAGCAATGAAGTTGGTATTTCTCTAAGGATCCTTTTATATTTATTGTAACTAGGTAAAATCAATTAGGTATACAAAGGATAAATAAGACAAAAGTGAGATTTATGTATCTGGGTTTACTGTTTCTATTTTTATTAATAAATTTACTTAATGCTACTCATATATTAACGTATTTGGTACACAGATATTTTATTACCTGGATACTAGATATAGGATACTTTTTATCCTGTATAAATGTTAGGTTCCCGAGGGATCCTCTAAAAATATAAAAAAATGGGCACCAATATTGCCTTGGCGGCGTGATGTTTTTCATTTTTCAACGCGGACGAAGTCGCGGGCACCATAGTATAAATTTATATCTTTATAGTACATTAAAAGATATATATAACAAAAATACGAAAAGTTAGTTTCTTAATAAGCTGTGACATAAAATTTAATTAAAATGTAGAAAAACCCTCTTGTCCAATTAACTCAATGACTTCAGTACATATGGTGTTGTTTTTCATCATTTTAATGGCGTATCTAATATTTGTCTTGAGGCAGGTAGGAATTATTTATTAGAGGAGGCTAAATTTTTCCACAACAACCTTGGACGAACAACATACGTCGCGATAAAAATTACTCATGCCACTGCGAACCACCTACACGAGGAATGATCAAACATAGGCAAGCACATTGTTTACTGAATAGTGAATACTGGATGTACAGCACATTATACATATCTATAACCTATGGTCGCTTATACTACTGACTCGGTCTATGTAGGATGGCATAAAACCTATTACTTTTAAATATCTCGCCCACGGGCAATCTATCACATCTATTAGTCACATGTTACGTTCATTAGTTTGTGTTTAATGGTGGACACAAAAAGTGATAATAATCATTTGTGTATTTAACTAAGTAAGGTGCATTTTGTAAATAAACAAACGGACTGGTGATGCGATATCGTATGACGTCTCGCGGCAAGGAGACATCGGTTCATAGCGCCCGCCCGGTCAAGGTATCCGGGCCAAAGGTCGATGACAGCGCCGCCGGCTCGGCCGACAGACGAGCGAAACGCTTGCCGCCAAAATTCACGTAAACTTTTTAATATTCCAGGCCATTTATGTATAAATAAAAAGAATAAAAGAATAAACACAAGTGAAGATTTCCTATGACATGAAATAACTAGTTTTCATAACGGCACCATCTTTTATGATTATGATAATTCACAGTTTTAAAGAATTATGTACTTACAAAATGAATTATTTAATAAATACAACTGAAACTCATAAAAGTAGAGTAATATACGAAGCAAAGTAAGTAAAAAGTAATCGAGTCGACTTCCAAAAAGTTTTCGGGCGCTCTTGAAATTCACAAATACAATTTATGAAATTTAATTGCTCTGGGGCATTTATTTAGGCGCTAGTAAAATGAAACCGTAAAAAAACAGATTAGTCAAAAAATGTGGTGTGGCTGTGTTGTGGGCACGGTCGTGTTGTTTTATGTGAATACGTGTAGGTACATTGCGAGTAATATTTTCTTTGAGTATATTATAATTATGTAATATAATATCCAAGGAATTCTATATACCATATTACCAAAAAATTCTTTAACTATCGAGTGGTGTAATTCAATTTTGAATTTAGATGATAGATAATGTGGCTACAGTTTTCGGGCGCTCACTAGAAAAACAAAGATAATAACACATACAATGATGAATTTTAATTTGAATGCTCTGGGGCATTCAGACGCTAATTAAACAAAACCCTCTGTTTAAAACGACACTGTTTGAAGTGATTAGTCGAACAGAAAAGTAATTTCCTAAAAACTTTTCCAAAATCCAATATTAGATTACGATAATTTTAATATGCAATGTGTTTGATATCATGAGATATTTCATGTGTAAGGAAAACTGCAAAATATCACACAAACTCTAACCTGATGATATAGATTCGTTTTCGGACTTCGGTGTAGTTGGCGGCATAGGCAAGGGCATAGAAGGCAATGCCTGAGTCTGTTGCGGATGCTGTTGCATAGGGGTGCATGTGTTTCCCAACAGCGATTGGGCCGTGTAAGTGTTGTACGAGATGCCATCGTCCCACAGTTCTAGCCCGCCGTAGTCCGGCGAGGCAAGGGATTCCGGCGACATAACCATAACCGGCGGCAGACCCAGTGCCGAAGACGAAGTCACTTCAGACGAGCTCTCCTCGAGCATTCGCAGCGTCTGGAACCCTCCGTTATTAGACCAGCGGCGTCTCATGTCGGCGAGCGTGTCACACGCTCATATATCCACTAATGCCGAAGGACATCCTCCGATATATAGACTTTCACTTCACTTTTTCCTCGCACCAAACTTAAATTAACTCCCATACAAGTTTCTCTATCGACACGCACCACTCTACGCGGCGTTAAACCGAAACAAATTGTTTCTAACGTCTCAGTACACTGTTTTTTTTTTTTTTTTCACTCAAATCACAACGCAATCCGTGGGAGAAATTGAAACTGCACTCAAATCCAGTTTTAGTTTTTGCCCTTTCTATTATGAATTTGAAACGGGCTTCGTTTGTTTATTGCTTGCCGAATTTGTTGAGGTAAAAAAAAATACACGTTGCTCGCGCGCGACCGTCGTCAACAGAGTATATCGGAGCGAGCGAACAGAACAACTAGCGACGCGCGGCCGCCCGCTCTCACTGCCACGGTCGCCCGCGTGACGTCACAGTGCGGCGGCGCCCCGCCTCCCTCTGCCCTCCCCCTGCCCCGCTCCATTCCGCGCGCGCAGCCGTGGCACAGAAAGTCAAGTCACCGGCGACAGAATGTAGCGCGCTGATAAAACACCCTCAATTTATGAAGCTGCTCTATCAACAACAACTTCACCGCTTGTTACGCAACTTTTGAATGTGAGAAAGTAATCTGAAGCACGGGCCTTAAATTAAACTTTACCAATTCCCCGAAATATCATAAATCTCGTCTCGTTCTTGGCCTAACTAATCAAGAGATAGTAAATATTGTTGACATCACATTAGTCGCGGTTGTAAGGCCAAATTATAGTGCTTTTGATATTTAACAACTGCTTCGATGTCGTCTTGATGTTTTCTAGATATTTAGAATATTGTATGTCTTCTATATTAGAAAAAGATTTGTATTTTTGTTTGTAATGAATAAACTCAAAAACTGCTGGACCGATTTTAAAAATTCTTTCACCTATAGAAAGTGACATTATCAGAGGCTATATAAAGTTGGGCGTACGAAGTCGCGTGCAAAGCCGGCCCGCCCCCGGCTTCGCATAGGTAGATGCAATTTACCTATATCACACAAACCTTTCTCATTGATCGCTCTTTCCATTTGAAAACCGTATCAAATTATATTTATATAATTAAATCTATAGGTAGAAATTACTTATAGAGAGATGCGAACAGCGACTTCAATTTATAATAATTTTGATAAGGTTTTTACGACGAGTTTAAACTAATGAAAATTTCTATAAGCTAGGAGGTTGTCTATATATGTATATAATTCGCAAAAAAAAATTGCACCCGTGCAAAGTCGGGGCAGGTCGCTATAGTAGATATTCTACAGACTGTCAATTAAGAGCTGTCTGTCAACTTACTTATAGTATCTGAAGGGTAGATAAAATAAGTAAGCAGTAAACAAAATGTTTTTGCAATATTAGTCGTAACTACAATGCGAGACTTCAATGTCGTCTGAATAGTAAGTACAATGACCTAAATTGCATTTTTATCTACTGATTCTAGTAATTTTGCCAAGGTGTGACCGTATTTTATCATTTTTATCTAGTCCTTACAAAATTGTACTTTGAACAAGTTAGAAAAAGCCTTGTAATGTTTTTGTAGACAAAGTAAAGTTAGCATCCAATTGTGCCATTCCAGTACAATAATGCTGACAGGCCAAAGTACTACAGGCTGTCTCAGCTTGCAACGGTATATGTGCCAATTTTTCCAAGATACAAAAGTGTCCTACATGTTAATCCAGGTAATAAACCAGTTACTAGAGGCAAATGGGAAAATAACAATTGTTGACCTCATGAATTTGTTGAATTGTTGTTTCAACAACAATGAAATTGTTGAAATAAAAACCTCACTGAGTGAGGTTGTTGTGCATTAACGTGAACCTAGGGCCGACGTATCCCGCATAACGTACCACATGCTCTTCCAGAATCTCGGCAATGTATCGACGAGCAGTCAGGCCGCGAGTTCCTCCAGTCCTAGAGACGCAGACAAGGTCGGTTTTACCGTCCATGCTAATGCCGCCCCAGAACATGCACGAGCCGCCTCTGTAGCCCACTGTCTCTTCGATACATACTTGAGAAAATCATTCTCCCGGTCTTCTGTACACTCTGGCACGTCTGTCGTTGCAATAAAGACAGACTCTGGTCTTATCGGTGAAGAGACCCTGCCTCCATTGCTCAAAGGTCCAATCGACGTGGTCACGGGCGAATTGCAAGCGGTCTCTGCGATGCTGTGTGGTCAACATGGGGCCCGTAACAGACCTGTGAGCCACGATATTCTTCTCTCGTAGTCTTCTTCTAATCGTAGAGACGCTAACTGCGGTGGTCCGAGCTTCCCTGAGGCGTTGTTGCAACTGAACAGCACTGGCGAAACGATTGCGTTGTGAAGACGTCACAATGAAGCGATCGTCTTTTTCGGATGTGCAGCGTCGCCGACCAACTCCATGTCTTCTGATGTAGCCCCCAGTCTCTTGAACAGAATCGCTGGAATACTCGGCGGACAGCATAACGGCTTAAATTCAGTTGCCGAGCGACATCACACTGACGACTTTTTATTTAAATTAACCAACGTTAATTGAAAGGTTATTAAACGATTGATATCAGTATTAATAATGTAAAGTAATTTCTATAAAGTTTATATTAGCTTGAATCAGATTTTCGCGGAGGGGCGATATTTTTGACGCCGAGTATATTATGCCGCAAAGAAAAAACACGTTACATTTTTTATTGTACTTTTGAATTTAGAACAATAGGTACCTAATACTGTATTTGTACCATCAACGCCTAATAATATACTTAAATCTTGATTGCAAATAATCATCAAACAATTGATTTGAGATAGAAAACCGAAATCACGACTCAGAAATTACTAAGAAAAATTATTTCTATTGTTTTTTGTGAAGAGCTATGAATTTGCTACAAGTATTAATTTACGGACTCGTGATTTCGTTGAAACCAACGGGGCTGAGTAATTTCTTTTATTAATTAATTAATATTTTATCATTATTTTTATCTACTCAAATACTTTTGTATTTTTGAGAACTTTAGGAGCAGTGAGCCTGAATCTTAACTGCAAAAAAGGGGTTATGGTTTAAATATGGGTAGGTATGTAAATAATACTAACATTTAAGAGATTGACAGAATATGTGTATAATTTAATAAGAGCAATCAACACGGAGGAGTACTGCTGTAGCATCAGGTCAAGGTTATCATGGAAACACCGCCGCAGTAAAAGTATAGCATTATTTCATATCAATCGAACATGTGGAAATTAGTGAAATCCCTTCGTTAACTACGAAATGGGCTGAAGGTCTTGAAACGCTAGTAGCTAAGAAAAATCACTATCACGTCAGCTTTCAAATAAAAAAAATAACAGATCAAAATCGGTACATCCGTTTCGGAACACCCCGCTTTGCGTCGGGCATCGAGGGTTAAAAATGTGAGGATTTATTTATTTAAGAATGAGTGATGTTACATATATAGCGTGTAACTAATAGATCAATAACTAGTTAACAAATAGCAAAGAGAATGAATAGATTTGATCCGACTGGTTTACCGGCTCGATGATGGTTGCGGATGCTCCGCGTCATCGCGTCACGTGTTCGTAAAGTGCGTTGACCTCTCTTGTGTTTTGGAACTACACCGTAATGCTATGCCCACTGCGTCCGCCTGTCATAGAACAGATACAAACCTATTTATCTGCTGATACCGCGGTTGCCAGCATTAAAATGCGAGTTTAAAAAAAGAATTAATCTTGATTTAGCGTCCATTATTCAAGATAATGTAGACGAGTCTATTGCTCATTTATTTAAAATAGCTATGTTTTTAATCGCTTTTAAATGCGTTTGCCAAATGTTAACTAGATTTCTACAAAATAAGAAACCATTGTCATTCACTTGACTTATTTTATTTAATTTAATTGTTAAAATGTAATTTTGGAAAAATGGACTAGTTCCTCTCTATTGTAAGAACAATTAAATTATCAATAGAAGAGCTTCTCTAGCGATGCCTAGAATTTCACTTTCGCTGTGAACCAACGAAGATGCAGGTCGAGAGAGAAAAGGAATTCAGAGTCCGAGTAAGAAATCAGTAAGATTGTGTTGCTTTTTATAATATAAATCACAGCGTCGTACATATATTTTTATTATACTAATATTATAAATGCGAAAGTATGTTCGGATGTATGGATGTTTGTGACTCTTTCACGCAAAAACTAGTTTTACATAAAGCCCTAAAAACATTGAGTAGTTTGACTTATCAGTGGACATAATGTTGACATATAGTTAACTTCTGCCCCAATAAAAAGGCTCTGCATTTTTCTGGTCCTGGTACAGCTCAGTCTATTTCAACTGCAGGTCCGTAACTATTGATGGCTTCGTATATGTTAACGATTTTGTCTGCCTTAACGTCCCATAACGGACTAATGTCCCATAACAACTCTAATTCTTTTAATCGTTGTTTTAATCGTAACAACTCTCTTTCTCGTTTTGTGAACGGTTCCTTCTTTGTAGTAACAGTTTCTAAATCTATGTTCTTTGGTAACAGCCTCTATTAAAGTTTCTGATCCCGTCATCGGATTACAGCTCTACCTAGATGGCAAATATAACCCGTCTCTATTGGTGGCTTCGTCTCTTAAACAATTTGTCTCAATTAACGGCTCTAGTCCTGTAACAATTCTGTCTCTATTAAAGGTTATAGTTTTGTAATAGCTCTCTTTTTGTCAACACATACACCAGAGAAAGTGGGTATCTGCTAAAGCTGCGAGCTGTTCTTTGTGCTAATAGGTTAAACCTCTGTACTTATCTGAATTAAAACTCTGAGTGAGGTTGAATGTCCGTCTCACATGTCCTCAGGCAGGCTTTCTAAATGTATAAGTAATTTCCAAATACTTTGCAGTATTACCTATTGAAACTTCTATGCGATCAAAATACATTAAAATTTCTTTTGTATGTAAATACATAAACAAAGCATTTATACGAAATTAATATTTAGATTAAATATCTTTCATAGTTACTCGTGCGTGACGGTGTTCAAACAGTCGCACAAGGTTCACGACTGTGGTGCCTTTATTTCGGTTCACTCGTTTTAACATCTTTAGCAATTGTTGAAAGGCACGATTTAATAAAATAGTTGACTGTGATTTCTCTTACATTAATAATAGTTAGAATTGCGATTAGGTATAGAAAGTTCACGTGAGAATGTCATTAAGCTTTCTTGGACCTATCATCATAATGAAAGTCAAAATTTATGAATCGGTCCAAATTAGTCAATTATGTCCTAACTAAGTTTAGGATCATCTCAATCTCGGCAAAAAATCATAAATACGTTTCTTTGAAATGACGGTAACAATCTAATCTAACAGGCCAGCAAAATTATTTAGTGATTAATCTAAAATTATTTAAAACTGTAGTTAACACTAGTCGAGTTGGAATGTTTGCGGTTAAAGCAAGTATACAAAGGTAATTAATGGCGGTATCAACATACAAAAGAATGATTAATGCGGCCGAGTCTTGGCTAGAAGCCATTTTGCGTGAAAATTATATTGAAATAAACAATTAAATATTTAGTAGAAGATATAACACTCATGTAATAATCAGATTAATCCCAATATTCTTAATAAACAATGAATTTTAAAATAATTTACATTTTATGAAACAATTTGTTTCATTTATCTAACAAAATGCACTTAATTTCTTTAAAAAATTTCCATTAGTAAATGTTACCTCTGTTTTGTTATTTGTCTCTTTCGTCTTACCTGAAACAATAAATAAAACAATTAAGCGACGTAATAAAATCTTAATCACTGTACAGTAAAGTTTACTCAAAAGTTACAGCGACAGAGGTTCCTTGACTTTTGTGTCACTGTTTTTTAACGATTAAGAAACACAATCTATTTTCTGATCATAAAAATGTTCTGTATCACGCTAAATCTGCAAATAATCATCATGACGGAATATATGACAATGATCACGAAGCTTTCTCGGTAGAGTGCACTCGAGATTACCCGACAATGGTGAGATGATATCGACCTTTATGAATTTTCCTTGAATCGTTGCGCCATTTAACGTTGGCCGGGTAACGCAGTTTTTACTAGCGATGCGCGAGCGCATAAAAAGTGGACTCGGCGGAATGGTCTGCGCAAACGCAATTAAGACCAAGGTCTCCGGGTTATCAAACCCGTGTCGGCGACTCGCGATGCCAGCCGCGCCTCGCTGCCGTCGCAAAAAAATGTAGAGAATAATGAAGTCGATGGTATTAAAAGATAATGGCAGGGTTAACTTGCCGGCTGCAGCTTAACTGACCGCATAGTTGACTCTACCTTTACACGGCATAATAAAACGTCTACGGAGCCTAGTTAAGTCAGTGATCTTTAACGAACCAGGTGCAATCAAACTCACTCGTCCATTTATCACTTGCCCTTCACCACTACTTTTCACAGTTGTATTAACAGAACCATATTGGAAATTCCCGAGAAACTTAGTAGGTCAGTGAATGGTTCTGGCCAGGAGCCATGCGCTGTCAAGTGCTTCAGGAAGGCCAGGTTGCAGCGCATCCAATGCATACGCAATGCTTAATCCTGTTCGTTGACTCCTATGCACTTGACGGTCATTGATGTCATTCGCACCACAGCGACCTGCTAAGGAACCATGTTACCGTTCTTCGCAGTCTCACGAACACTTACATAATGTAACCTAGACAATGCTAGTTGACATTAAGTAAACCTAGCCTTTCAGTGGTAAGCTTTAGCTTCACTTTCGCTTGAACGCATGTAACATTACCCCTTTAAACTATTCGCAATCGAATAACATTCAAACTCATGGCAAAATCTTAATAGGAACTTTATGTATAAAAGCTTTGAGTCCATTTTGCATGTGTGCAACAGTTACGTGTATGGAGTGTGAGTGTGGATAATGATACTATCATTTACGTGATGTAACTATCGAGTCCACGGAATGATATGAAATTGTGAATGCGAGCAGGGTTGCCGCAAGTATGCATTGTGTGTTCTTGGGAACTTGAACTAGGAGGTGCTGGTGTGTGTGTAGTGCCAATTACTAATTTTGCAATGCGTAAGAATATTTGTGTCATCTTCTAACCATATACTTGTAGGTATAATTTCGAATCATACTACGATCGAATGATATGGATATTTGCTACGCAAAAACGGCTCAACAGATATAAATGAAATTTGGCACACAATATAATAGTTTATTGTCTGGTATACCATATAGGTTGCCTTAATCTTGGAAAAATGTTAGGTTTCCGACAGATCGTCTAAAAACATAAAAAAATCAGGCCGGCACCACCGTCGTCACAGCAATGATAATGTCAGGCGTTATATCAGGTGTTATATTTTTAATTGTCTAACGTGGACGAAGTCGCGGGCATCAGTTTGTAATAAATACTTACACCGAAGGAAGAGTGAAAAGTTTCAATCCAAACAACAAAATCTTACTTGAACGACGCACCGCGTTCCAAAACGGATATTAATCATGATTAAAGTTAGCAAAATGCAATAATTGGAACCGGCAGTGTTTTACGAGCATATTTACGACTTTTCTCGAGTAAGTTATTTTTTGGAAGAAAGAAAACTTAATGTGAAATATTGTTGTTTGCTCCAGCTGTTTGTGGAGGACTCTTTATTACGAGCCTGTGTAAATAGCCCCAGACCAAATTGTCAGGAAATGAGCACCAATATTGTATGTACAGTAAAAGTGAAACGAGAGTAATAAGTCTCATTTAAAGTAAGAAAAACTAGACTTAACTCCTTAAGGATCCCTTAGCAACAGGATATTAAGCGTAATTTATTCTAAATATAAATGCCCATTGAATGAGTCGTTAGGGTTCCATTTATGACAGGGTTAACTGAACTTTTATAATTGGCTTCGGTCTGGGTTGCATTTCGCAGTCATTTGGGCAGCCCATCTGTTTTTCATGTGTGCTGTTGTTTTTCAGTGAGTGAGTAAGGAATGCCAGAGTAAGGAATCCTATTATGGTCAGCAGCGCACTTACAACACCTGTGGCGTTGCTTGTGTTATAGGCGACGGTAATATAGGTGACGGACTGTCAAGTCGACCGACAGTCTGTCTGTCGAGTTTAATATACCTATAAAAATACAACTCTATAAAATTAACCTTTTTTTGTGGATTGGTGAGCAACCACTCAATCGTACAGTCTATGGTGTCCTGGATATTCCGTGACATATACCAATAAACGGATAAATAAATTTTAACCAATAGGGGGGATTGTACAGCTGAAGTAGAAATTTCTTTCCTTAAAAAAGTTATAAATGCGTTAGAACCGAAGAATTTAGTTGATTATGTTCATTGAAGTGGTTTTCTCTAACAAAATTGATAAACAACTGATTTGTGACCACGGAAGTTTTATTTTTCTTTTCGAGAATTAAATTGCAAATAGGTCAGTCTACGATATACCGGCAGCAACCGTTGTTTGTGATGCATGCGTAGACTACTAATGTCTGTGCATTCGTTGCGTAATGCTTTGTACTCACTGTAGGTGCGATGACACATCGATTAATTGCAATTAGGTCGTCTTTGTTGCTAGGGAAATAGACACGCTTTGAATAGATAAGTTAACTTCAAGTTTACCATTGGTTCAGTTTTAGGCGTTTATTCATAATTATTTAGATCCACTCAAATGAATATACATTTCACTAAATGAATTCGTTTTGTTCATTGAGCCGTTACAACAAGAGGACAAACATGATCTATTTTAATACATTTACAAAGAGAACTATTTTTTTTTTCTTAGACAACCGTGTCGGCTGTCAGAGGAGACGTTGACTCTGGCCACTGTGGATAAAATTTGCCAGCAAGGTGGTGTTAAAATAGGAACGGATTGACAGCCTGCGTCGCTTACTGCTTCCTTGCCAACTTTGTAATTAGAAAAATATTAGGTATATTTTTATTTAAAACAAAATACCTACACATGTGCGTTACTTCACAATTTGCACGTTTTTTTATTACTTCGACTTCATGGGTTTTATTTAGACCAGCAATTTGATGTACCTACACATGTGACATGCGCAAGACAATATGGTTAGGAAGAATTAATAAAATTCCAACTATAAATTATTACGATCACAAGATTATTAATCATCTCTATAATTGTAATATGTTCAATACTTTTTATTTGAAATTGCTGGCCAGATGACTCCCAAGTAAATAAACTTCCGCAGTAATCGTTAATCACCAAGAAGGCTCTGGTAGACAAGGTTTAATTTGAAAAGGCAAAATAATTGTAGAGTACGAAAGATATCAGGCCAGACCACCGCGAATAACAGCGGTAGCAGCGCAAATTGAATGTAATTACATCTAATTGCAAGTCATGGTCATGGCCAATAAGCACCAATAAGCAATAACATGAGAAGGTGAGCCGAAGGTTCGTATATAGTATAGGTACTTCATTTAGTTTTGCCGTTAAGCGCTCTCATCTAATTTAGCTGAGGAACATTGCGAAAATGGGTAATCTTGACCTTGGTAAATCATTTCTCTAATATAAAGCAAAGAAAAATTCTAGAGGAAGTACAAGTAAACTTGTTGTAATAAAACTAAATTTGCGCCTTCTGTCAGTATATATCAGTACTTTATTAATAGTTATATAATATAATAATAATTTACATTAATATTTTTATATAAAAATACAATTATTTATTCTAAATAATACTAAACTAAACTAAAATCTAAAACTTATCAGTTTTTGTATTTCGTTTCTCTAATTAAAATATTATAAAATCGTTTACAAAACTAGCATATTTTCATTTAACAATATTAAAAATACTAAGGCAATGGATACCTGCGAACGTTTGCCCCAATTACGCTGGATCTCCGCCAATGGTGTTGTCTATTATCTATATACTCGTACAACTAACGACTCCACGAATATTAAAACTTGATCGAAGTTAACCTTGGATGGAAATGCAATACTAGCATAATATGTAATGTAATTTTTTTGCACAAATATTTTAGTTGTTACCTCAATTGTTGACCTAGGGTGGTTTTCAATTCTTGGCAATTTCTGGTAAGTAATTTATATTATTTACAGTATAATTTATATTTGTTTTACATGTTTTACATTTTTATAACATTATATTTATATTATGATCAGCAGTTATAACCTGGCAACCTTCTTGTCGACAGTAACCACCTCCTTGAATAATTTCTGTCTTGTGTTTCTATGAGTAAGTAAGGGTGGCCTGACCCATATCTTTATCCCAATCTTTTCTCCTTTAGTTTATCGTCTTTGAGTAGGCAGCGCACTTGCATTCCTCTTAGTGTTGCATATAGGCGCATATACGATGGTAACCGCCAACCATAAAGTGCACCATCAGCCAACCTGCCACCCTATCAAAATATTTTCAAGAAAACAGGTTTCTTTTTAATAAATGGTCTAATTTTATGACACGATCTGTAACTACCAACAGATTGTTTCTCCGAAAACCCAGTGAATAAACAGAGAATAAAGAATCAGTGCATTTCAGTTATAGATATTTTTAAACAAATTCCTTTGGCAAGGCTTTTTGCTTTGGCTTATTAGTCTGCGGATTAAAATTTATCCAACTTGTATAAGTGGCTATCATAAATGTCATTTTTAAATGATGCAGTGCGTTTTACTGAGTGCAAAACAGGCGTATTACTCAGTGTGAGTTGTTCAAGCAACACGTCGTACGGGTCACGGGCACGTCTTGCTATATTTATAGCGTCGTAACTCGTAGCCATGATCGGTGGAAGGCAACGAAACCGGCTATTCACCAGCAGACCTATTGTTCTGTTAGGAATAAAAGTTGAGTGCGAAACGGCGACGTCAATAAGTGCACTTGTTTGTTGCTCTCGCATTCCCATGCCTAATAATAAATGTGCATTTTATTGCGTTATTTCATCGCCAGAAACCATTTTGTTTTATAACCGAACTTTTAAATCCAGTAAAGATTGAGATTGAGTTTTGCTCCGATTGCAATGAATGCGGAAATTGAACGCAAAATAGAGCCATGTAAACTGTACGAATCGTCGAAACATGATTTATTTATTTGAGATGGCGAAGATTATGAGAAACTTGTAATTACGGAGAACCATAAACATGGTTGGATGGCGATGCCTTTTGACTTTTAATTATTGGACGGTACGGACAATAGCCCAGACGGTCGAGTATTGTGCCGAGGTGAAGCCCTTTAATCAAGACTTGTAAATCTTTTGTGAACATTCGCAATTTATTTTCGCAAATGTCAAATCAGAATATCCATATTATAAAACAAAGTCTCCCACAGCGTCTGCTTATCTGTATATGTTTGCGATAATCTCAAAAACTATTCAAAGGATTTTCATGCAGTTTCTACTATTGGAAAGAGCGTTTAAAGAGGAAGGTTTTTATATATAATTTTCAGAAAAATTTTACCCGCGCGAAGTCAGGAGAGGGTAGCTAGTATTTGCTGTAACATTTCCAATTATTACAGCAATGATAATTTCTTACACGTTCAATGAAACTGCTCCCTATATAATAATAATTGTATAGATGAACTTGTATTTAACAAGCTTTAATAAAAAATATAAACTAACCCCCGACTCTATTGAGACAAAACTCGCTATCTTTGTTGAAAGTTGCTGAAGAATTGGGTAGATACCCACTAGATACACGCAGACAACTTGATACTTATTATACTATTGTGGTAATGCTACCATTGTGTGTTTTTACTTCAGCTTTACCTACTGCATGTCTCAAAGGCGAAGGCCAGTCTTGAAAACAATAATTTTTATCCTTGTCTTTCATTAGGTATATCTTAGTCTTCTATCCTTTTCTTACTAGCTAATTGAACTTTCAAAATGATAAATAACACTAATGCGGGTAAATGTTAATGTGTTTACTCGTTACGGTAAAGTGCAAATGTACATTCAAGCTTACTATACTTACTGCTGTTCCTTTACTTTTAGCAGAGTTCTTATCGTAAGTATTTTATATACTTATCTCTTTACTTTTATAATACTTTTAATGTCATTTACATATTTTTATTCTTATTGTAAACTCTGGGTTCCCAAGGATGTATTTTTTCTGCAAATTCTGAAAATACCTATACACTTCACACAATCTGTTGCTTAGTTCTAAAAGTTAGCGGAGAAATAGACAGAGGCGGATCTATAAGTAATAAATATAGATATGGAATATAATATAGTAATATTAAATTCAATATACTCGTACATTGATATTTAATATATTTAATTGTTTTACTGTTTCTATATTATTCTAATAATCACTTTATTAATCTATGCTAAGGCTAAGGCAAAGATTGACATTTGCTACCAAATGATGTCACTTTGTCAAGTCACATCTGAAGCACTTTACATTTCTTGACCTCTACATTTTATTATATAGTTCAGTACCTACTTTTTTCTCATATATTTGTAAACTGATTTTAGATTTTTGTTTAGAATTTATTGACGAGGTTTAGTGTTATCAATAATTTTGGAAACATTTAGTTTTTTCCTCACTTCAAAATTGTTGTGGTCAATATGCGCCTAGTGTAGTGTTCACCAAGAACACTAGTAATCTTGAATAGTTATTGCAAATGAGTAATTACTTTTTCTTAATAACAATTCGACCTTAACCCAACAACTATCAGTCAAACATGAGGTCTCGCATTTGTTGATGAAGTACGGTTTAGTTTGTTTCCCAGTTATAAATCAATAGTTTTATGCTCTTGTTTCTACAGTAAGCGAATATATCGTCAAGAAATAATGTGCAGCCGTCACAGTATGTAAAAACATCAGTAAATTTGCTGAGACAGAACAATTTGAATTATTTTAAAATTGTAAGCATAAAACTTTGACATGTATTTCACAGAATAAACTAAATAGATTGCTGTTTATATTTATATTTTCTTTAAATACTACAAGCGACCCGCTCCCGGCTTCGCCTGGGGTGCATTTTTTTTCCGTAACCTGATTATCCCTCTATCCATTGGTGAAAACTGCATGAAAATCGCGAACAGACAGACAGACGCGGCGGAGGACTTTGTTTTATAATATGTATAAGGATGTAAGGATAGCTATATATATATTAGAAGATTTAATTGATCGTATATTACTTTTTTAATTTAATAAAATATTCTATATAAAATACAGTTATTTGAAAACAAAACATAATATTATTTGTGTCTAACTACGAATGATTTGCTGCATTGCTAACACTCAAATTTCAACTCGAAATTTGTGGTCAATAAATTATAATATTAACCAGATTTAATGACTTGATGACAGTGTGAACTTAATATCTGTATATTTTAAATTCATTAGGCATCCGTGTATATTTGTGTATCTGAAACATTTTCAGTTTGCACACTGTTCTGTAAACAACGTGGATGTTTTATTAAAGGAAACGTTTGTAACAGAAAGAATCATTAAGAGCTCGTTTTAAGAAGTTTATGTAGTCGATATACAAATGATATATAAGCCAATAAATCGTAAGCGTAACGGTGCGTAAATATAATAAATTATCTCTGTCTTTGTTAATGTAGATGCAAAGTGTGTTTAGAACAATTTTTAAAAAAAATCTTCAGTACAAATAAGGTCACAAAATCAAAGACGATTTTACTTAAAAAGTTATCTAATCTAAATATACCTATTAAATACCAGGTTCAGAGTTACTTTCACATTTATATTATTTGTATGTATTTTAGTGTCCAAAACTGTTATTCCAAAATGCGAATTAAATGCTAGTAAATCACTGGAATGGCTAACTAATGTTATAAGTATTTATGGTATCATCGAAGTAGAATTGAAAATGCGATAACTACGCTGTTAATAAAGTTAACCAGCGAGCCAACGGTTACATTACGAAAGCACCCGTAAGCGGACAGAATTCACATACCGAAGGAAGGTATTTTAATGCAGCATACCATATCGTAATAAAAGATCGACTCATAAAAAAATGGTGGATAAATATATATGAAGAGTGTAGATATATTTTTTACATGTCCAATTTACATTAAAGTTGCTTTAGTATTAAGAAACTAACCATCCACCCTTTAGCAAGGTATATTTTAATTTAGAGTACCTATATAAATACATAAAATAAGTTTTACTGTAAAAAATGTTTTAGATATATATTTTATAAAAACATTATGTGTCAACAAAAATATTTCTATAAAAATCAACTTTTATCTCTGTAGTTACTAGTAAATATTATTTTATTTATAATAATACAAGCTGGTGTTCGCGACTTCGTCCGCGTTGAAAAAAAAATATAACACTTGACCTCGTGTTGCTATAACACTTTGACTAGGCGTTAGTTTTTTATTTTTTATTTATCCCTCGGGAATAGTCCTTTTTTTCTGGATGAAAGTTACCCTATGTCCTTTTTGGTGTCCCAGACAACGTGTATGCAAAATTTCATGGGGATCAGTTCAGTAGTTTTTGCGTGAAAGAGTTACAAACATCCATACATCCATACATACTTTCGCATTTATAATATTAATAATATAGATTAGTATAGATTCTCTTTATATATTGTAAAGAGTTAATTGAAACTGTGACCTAAAAACATAAATAAGCATTGTAATAATTGCATTTATAAATCTTTTGAAGTGATACTAATGTATTTTAATAGTTAATAAATAATTAATTACAGTGATACTGATGTATATTAATAATTCATAATTTTACGTCAAGGAAAACATTCTAAAAGGCTAGAGAATTCTTAATAATTTGTGAATTTTTTCCGAAAGAGAAGAACAATATTGTTTCCAGCTGCCATATAGAAGACGAAGAGACATTGATAATTTTGTCTAAGATGACGTTTTAGAAGTCATAGAGAATAGCTGGTTACATTTTTTTTCTATGCCATAAAATGATACAGAGATTCCTTTGCGAACAGAGTTACAAAGAATAACAGAGTCAGAAAAATTAAGTGGCAATGGACAAGCATCTACAAAACAAATAAAGAAACCGTTATTGTTTTTGTTTTTTGTCCATATTTCTCGGAGAGACAGACAGCCCAATAGAGTATGGTATAAGAAGAGGTCATGCATGGAAACATTGAAAAACCAGCACACGTGCAGTCATTTTATGGTGGTCTACTGTAAAAAGCTGCAGGTTGAACCGCAAATTCTAAGACTCTTAGAACGCAACGTGCACTGCCTTCTACCCCGCAGCTCTGAAAATAAATTTTCTTTTATAATTATGTCGATTGTTTATAGCAACGTATCCATATTATTGAATAAAAGTGCACACCAGAATCTGGGGCATATTAGTTAGGTAACCGTGTCGATGATGGACGCTTTCCGTCGGCCGCACACCCTTGACCTGTCGTCGCATCATACGTATCATATACCTACGCACTGACTCAGAGGCTCGCTCGTGCATCGGCCGACTCTTGCACTCACAATTTACTCATTTTCAACAATTTGACATTTACAATAATAAACGTAAGCTCAGAAATAAAATTCAAACGGCAAAATTTGTTTTTGAACTTCTATGCGCGCGATGAAAGTAAAATTTCAAGATCGAATATAATTGTGTGACGAACGTGACGCTTCTTGTAACGTTTCTGCATGCAATGAAGTTTCACTTCTGACACTTTGTACACGTTATTTAAAAAAAACATGCCCATTGCCATATTAGTATCTTTAAAAAAAAATGGCTTCTTATGACTATTCATATTCACAATTTGGGCAGGCAGTCTGACTATTCACTTATGATTGTAAATTTAATTATATTTTTAATTTAATTTAGATGACAACCTATTCACACAATCAAAGCCATAGTTGCCTCAAGAGCCCTGTGAACCTTAGTAGGATAACGGATAAAAGGATTAGGAGGGTATAACATTGTGGTCCGGAAGGTGAAAATGGGCATCCCTTAATCTCAAGTAAGGGAATGATTAATGGCGAAATTCGGGCTTCTCAGATTATAACTGATGAATGCAGCGTGTTCTTCCAATACTAAACTACCTTAGTTTAGTTTTGAAGTGTTCACTTTTCGCTTTATTTGCATGTTCGAACACGTGTTACTTGTCGGTTTTCGTAGCACAAAGTAAAAAAGTATTCAATAATTGACTTGTGGACAGACATATGCTTTTTTGTATGTTTATCTGTACGACAAATATTATATTAAACATAACAAATATCCAATAATGAATATGTTAGTCATGTAAAATGACATTATAGAATTCTCTATTAACTCCTACATTTATATATACATTAGATTAATTACATTCAGTTTATATTCATATTTAGTTGGCATGACATTCGTTCTTATCTACAAGCAATAGGTCTCACTTTCCGAAATGAGAAAATAAAACGTGGAAAATTAATTTAGTATTTTTAGCTGTAAATATTGATCTTTTACTAAGAAAAAGAAATCTGTAATGTTTTTTTCATTTTTAAATTCATCTATGGTAGGTATTGTATCTATTTCAATGTTTACGCCACTGTGCGTCAAACGGCATACGATAACAGGTTACTAGGAATAATAAATTGTGGTCATTACCATCGGAGCAGTCAGAGTGCATTTGTGAGTCATATTTGTGTACTTGTTCTAGATTTCACATGGAATTTTTGCTTTAAGCATATGGGTAACTTTACCTGTAAGATCCATATACTTATAAGATCTAGAAATTGCAGTATAATACCAAACATAGCAACTTATTTTGTATTTGTGTATTTTTTACATTATAGATGCGTAACAAGGATTTTATAGGCATGCCCAGTCATGAACCGTGTAACCCAGCATTGAAAAATTTGTAAAATAACCTCGCTGACACTGAAACATTATACTTAATGACAGATTGTAAAATAATACTAATGAAAAATTAATTAATAACATAATTATAATTTAATATAGGTCCTGTATTAATACAATAATACTAATAAATAAAATTTGCTCAAATTATAAATATTCTAATACTTCCTAATATTTGGGGATTACTATAATTATTTAATTAGTATTTTAATAGATAAGTATGTAGACAATAAAAATTTTAAATATTATATAATATATATTTAATTAACTTTTACCTTTTACTTTTATTAATACATAAATTTTTAATTGGTTCAATAAGAGGAACATTTTAGTTAAATTTTGCAAAGTTAAATTAACTAGTTAGAATAAAAAATCAATATCCATCTGATATGATATTGCAGTATACATCCTGTTTAGGACATTTATAACTAGGCCACAGATTGGGAACAAGGCTGCACGGGAGACATTATTCTATCAAGCGCACACTACAACGCTATTTCTGCACTTCCACCATTTATTAATATCCTCAATCCAACTTAGGCAGACACACATTGTCGATAATTAACGCGACGCGACTTGATTGTATCAAATCTATACTAATATTATAAAGAGAGAATATTTGTATTTTTGTTTCCAATGAATAAACTCAAAAACTACTGGACCAATTTTATATACATTTTTTAAAGTTACGCGGACGAAATCGCGCGCAACAGCTAGTCAAAATATAAAATGTTATGAAACAGACAAATAAATATGACAAATACACTTTTTAAAAGGAATGAAGATGAAAAATTCAAATTTGCGTAGGCAATTTTCACCTGACATAATCAAATTTTAATACTGATTTATTGCATAAACTTTCAGTTACGAAGGAGATTCGATTCGTTAGCAAATTTTGGTATTTTTTGTATTTCTATTCTGAATCAAAACAATTTTTTCGGTCTGAGATCTAAAAACTAGATCAAGAACTTTTAAAATTATCTACTTCAATATGTTAGATTTTATTTAAAAAATTGTATTTGTTGTTTGTGTACATAACACATATTGGTAGTGTTACCATTGTACAAATTCGCAAGTGAATTCACCTCTTAATATTACAGATAACATCCACGCAATATGCACGCAATAAACAAATATAACAAACGATCGATTGAACTTGTTATTGTTAGCAATTATTTAAATCGTTTTAGCCGATATCTATCAGTCATGACATGTTGTCTAGTAAATAGGTAGGTACGTATAAGTTGTCAGAGTCGAAGTACAATAGTAGAATTTTATTGACAATGTCTTATTTATTTATTTATTTACACACCAACAGCTTCACATAACTGTAACTTCATGATTAACTTTAAAGTAGTATATAACACCTATTTTTGTGGAGGTAATGATAAGCTTGTAAAAATATATTTCTATTGTTTTTAAAAACTGTTTTAATGTTCAAAAATATTTAAAGATACTCAATTTTGTTATTTTAAAACTCATCACAAATGAAGTCATTAAAAGAGGCAGTAACAATATCCTTGCGTGAACGTATGACATACAAAGAATGTTCCAAATTATCATACGTTATCTACGAGGTCAACCTTGGAGTTTCTTTGTCGGCGACATATTTACCAGAACCGTAAAAACTGACAAAAACATGTCAAACCGTAAATACAACAAGACATAATTGCGATAAAGGCCAACGTAATTTGGTGAAATAATATTTATAAAAGCGATTCCTTCCGTATTCAGTCGAGGTCATGATAAGCTTTATCATTCACGACCTCGAAACACGATCAAAACAAAATGCATTTTGTTATCGCTTGTCCTTCCCACTTTTAAAATTAAACTATACACTGAAATAAATAGTTTATCACTTTATACATGAGGCTTAGATTAAACACCATTTATGCAATATTTAATTGTAGGAGTCATGCATTTTAATTGAGAGAATACTTATTGGTTAATGAGTTTTCATGTTCTATACGAGTGTACTCTTTTACTGTCTTTCTCAAATAAGCCACCACATTAATAAAAGTTAATAAAACAATATTTGATTCTACATCAGCTTTATCTTGATGACTCGTGACATCGTGAAAGACCTTGTCTTCAATTACGTAACAACGTTCAATACATTCCGTAAGCAAAGGTGCTCGACCTTTCGTCTTTTTGAAACTGTTGGAAACCTTTGACCTTTTTGACCATACACAAGCTAAATGGCGTGCGTTTATTAAACCCAGAGTGTAATCATTATTTATACAAAATTAATACGCGTTATGGCGTGTAACATTTACTTCAAATAAAGGTGTCAGGTATTAAGTGGCAAAGGTGTTAGGTAAAATGAATTAAAATAGGTTTAAAGAATTCAGTTTTAAAAGATTATTAAAAATATATAAGTAAAAGAGTGTTTTATGGCATTAGTTCACACTAATCTATCTCGACTTATATAATAGTTTATCTTAACTATCTTGACTGTCATCAATCATAAGTCCACAGAAAGCTGAAATTTGGAATATAGATTTATTTTATATGTGTAATATAACATAATCATTATCTAAGAAGGATTTAAAAAAAAAATGAATTTTGTGCAAAGCGAAAGTTTCTGTGATTCTGCGAAGCCTGTTATTTTAGTGGTGACTTTATCTTAAACCTAAACCTTAAGAATGCTACAAAAGCGATTGTCGTTGAAGATATCAATAATGCAGTAGCGATTGGAAATATTTGAAATTTAGAACCAGCTAAATGTACTGGAACCGTCGAACTGGAACAATCTAAATAGAAGTAGAAGTTAGTGGAACGACTGGTGAGTGAGTAGTGGTGTAGTGTTTCGCAGGCGTTCAGTACGACAACCTTGCGTTATCTGAGTGTACTGCCCTTGCTCCACTTACTGATACTATCTCGGGCACATCGCGGGCATCTGATAAACGAACGTTTGCATTTGCACACTGTGACACACCAGTCACTGGTTTTGGGACATACGTATTTCATAAACATATTCACGTTTAACATTTGTTAAGTATATGTTTTAAAAATAATCTTGATAATATAATAAATGTTAATGTTAGTAAATTTTCTCATTTTGTCAAAATCCCTCTTTTTCAGTTGACAATTTGTGCTGAGAATTGAAATCAAGCTGCATTGTATAGTTAGAGTTATAAGTCTGGACCAAGTTTTATGTGAAATTTTAATATAATTATATTTAATAGAATTTAAAAAGCTTCAGATTCTTTATAATATATTTTAAAAAGAGAACTTTAAAAATGTTTGAGTATTAAGACACATAGATTGATAAAAATAGACATAGATAAAGACCGCATTGCAGACACATTAATCTCAGACCACAGATATTATAGTCGCCAAAATGTTAGCTTATCGCAAAAACTAATCAAGTAGTACGTGATTCGATTTTGTATGAAGTTTTTTGGTATAGCATCGCCGATTTTGCATTAGTAACTCGCGACTCGCAAAAAACGCATACAATGGGAAGCCAAGACTGTAGAAATTACGTACGATTAGAGGTGTTTCTTGACAATGGCTGCATTAATGTAATGACACTGCGGTTTCACTGTAGGAGCTATTCTTTATTTGTGAGGGCAGCAAGAGGAGTAAACCTTCTTTAGTATAAGGCCTCTTTTATTCTCTTTTTCTGAGAGAATATTAAGATCTTCTATGCTGTAGATATTATATAAGTATTTATTATTAAGCGAGCGGCTCGCCTCCGGCTTCTCATTCTCACGAATGCAATATTTTCCTGAAAATTATACAAACAATACACAAACCTTTCTCGATAAGGGAAAACCTAAAATCTTTGGTGAAAATCTCGATAAGTGAAAACCCAGGACAATCGTGATTAGAGAGAGGCAAATTTTGAAAAGTACTGTCAAACCAAACATTTTTTATGCAAATGCGCAACCGACATCTTGTCGTTTAATGGTAGGTAAAATAAAATCCCCAAGGTGCATGTGTTTTGAATACAAATCTAGCTATATTATCCCTGATAGTCACTTGGGAATAGCCTTTATTTTACTTTTTCTTTTTTCAGTTCAAAATCTCAGTTACTTGTTTCGTAAAGTGATAAAAACTTTGAATTCACTGCCAAAATTGTTAAGAACAAAAGCTATTTTAGAAATGTGTTCAACAAATATAATGTTTGCAAAACTAGAACGTACATTTTTTTTCTCATCATAATATCTCTTACTAATACTGAGCAACAAAAGTTTCAAACTATCAATACTCAACTTAAGCTTATACGAAATATTATAATTAATATCTACAAATAAACCAGTGACAAGTTCAAGATCTCATAAGAACGATTACCACAAAGAGTTAAGGAAGATATTTTAAAGTATTCTACTTCAATAACCAGTCATTATTTCAATGGAATCTGAAGTTGAATATATAATTGCCTTTAATTACCCTTGAGGTTGAAGTTCACAAGATTATATACGTTAAATATAATAAATAACTTAACTAACTACTGTTTGAATTGAATAGTATTTGATAAAATTACCAAATAAAATTTATTCATTGTACCATTAAACAAAAATTCGCTAAATAATACCTACTAGCATTAGAAGGTAAATAATTAAATATATATACAAAAACGAATTTGGCAACTATTTTTTTTATGTAGCAGTTCGCAGGCAGGTTGACGGCGCACTTGCTGATAGGTGGCTACCGTCATCAATTTTATTAACACGAGCAATGCCATAGATGTTGCAAATGTGTTGTCAAATTTAATAGAATTTCACCTATGCCCTCTTAATTAAGCTACGGACAGACCTGCTCAATACTAGCATAAAAGCATGCTTTTATTGAGCAATTGCTACTTAGGCTCGAGTTCACCAACAGACGGTTATTTTTAAACAGCCGTTTAATAATATTTTGTTGTTCACAATCGCTAAAATGTGGATTAAAGGCCCTAAACATCTGATTAACTTAATGATTAATCTAATGTTTAGGGCGTTTAACCCGCAGTTTCGCGATGGTGATCAACAAAATATTATTAAACGGCTGTTTAAATTTTAAACAGATGTTTAAAAATAACCGACTGTTGGTGAACTCAAGCCTTAGTAGCATATGTGTCACAACATTGTTATTAATGAGCCTGCTTATTTTGAGCATGCTCGAAAATCAACAATCGTTGGATTTTCGAGCATGCTACCTAAGGCGCGTGCTCGGTGCGCCCCCTTCCACGCTGCTGCCATGCTTATTTAGGAGTATATTTAATTAAACTAGCATGCTTATATCTGGAAAATGTGAACAGTTACGGAGCATACTAGTTTTTAGGATGCTCTTTTTTATGAGCTTGTCTGTCAGTAGCCTAAGAGGGGAATGCATTTTGGAATTCACAGCGCAACGCTGTGCAGAGCATCGCAGCTCACTGCTCACCACTACTGTTATTCCACTGTGTCACTGAGATCTTCTGTTGGTCTGATTGGTAATAAATTGCTGCTTACGCACGCGTCTTTATAAAGCGTCTTCACTATATTGTCCGCAAAATTCTGCCTATAGTTCTTATTTGGTCTGAGTATACGCGTCAGCAAAACGACAATACATTAAAGAAGCAAGTATATAAGCATTAAGAAAACGTATCAATTTATGCAAATAGAATGCTGCTGACAATAGTACAGCTGCAATGCGTACAGCACCTGTATAGAATTCACAATTAACTTCCAGCTTGGAATTGCCTGCGACAGAGACTAGTAACACTAATTATATATTACTAGAAATAACTAAACACCTGCCTTCAACCGGATGAAGGACTCGTTTTGTCTTCCCTTAATATGAAAAATTGTTGACTGACCTTTAACTCGAGTTGATAGGATATTTTTAATTTATTATAAAGCGGCCGGAGGTCGTCCATTAAAATACTGATCTTATACGAATGTATTAAGTTATAAGAATTAATTAAAAAATGTATTAAAACAAGGACTAACCTCAGACCGAACACAATTTATACCAAACTAAGCCCAAGCTAATAAGCTAATAAGCTTTTCGGAGATAACCGAATAGATTTAAAATTTGAAAGTTTTTCTTGAATATTATGAAAAAAAAAAATTCATAATATTCTTAAATATTATAAAAGTAGCATACTAAAATTTTTGTACAGAACTTAAGTTAATTAATACGCTTAAAAACAAATGTAGTTATCGCTGAAAATTTTTATTACTATGACGAGATTACTATTCTATTTTCAATTCAAACTTTTTTAAAATAGTCTATTATGTACTCTATTTTTTTTTAATGTTTTAATTTTACTTTAAGAAAACAAATTCGGCGACGAAAATAACGCTTTTCTGCTAAGTCCTCGCCTTAAATATTTCCTCATTTTTGTTTGTCATGCAACGGTCTTCTGGTACGAATACCCACATGTACGCTTTTATATTATAATATATATCACACTTGATTCCTAGTAGATGAACAAGATGTTCAATTTGTTGTGCTATAAAGATATCAAGCTCGCTTCGGAACAAATCTATAATGCTTGAATTTGACGCGGTTTCTACATACGATAACATAATAAACTTGAAATACAAACCGATTTCAATCGTTTCTTATTAAAATGCTTGTTTCATTCTGACGTAAACAGTTTATCAAACGTTGACCCTGTTATAATGGTATTATAATAATAAATACTTGTAATTATTACTTTCTAAAATATCGATCCTTATACCATAACTAAGTATAATAGAGATTGATACGAGATAATATAATCAAGATAGTAAAACGATTATATTATTAAAGTGTAAAAATTTTGTATTATTAAGATATGTATCAAAAATTAATTATCACTATCAAGTCTTTTGAAGTTGAAACTAATGTTATATCATTATATTATTTAAAATATAATATTCTACATTTTATTTCTTTCATTTGATACTTAAATATGTCTCAGTCTTATCGTTGTGCATGAGTTACGCCTACAAAGATTAAAAATCTGATTGTATAATTTATAATCTGATTATTTAACTTTAACGTGTACAAAAAATTGGGTGTCTAGAATTAGCTAGGAATACCTAAATGTCAATATAGGATCCTAGCTAATACAAGCGAGAAATTAGCTAGCATCCTACTAAATTACGAAATTTACGAACAAGGTATATTCGTAAATAAAATAATATTTAGGTCAAAATTATAATGTACTTTAAAAGTTAGTGTACTTCTATTGGATTTAATCAATTATCTATATATATGAATGTAATGAAACAAAGCCTTTATGAAGGCGACACACTGTGCATTAGAAAAGGACAATATTTGAATAATAATATTAATATAATCTGTACATAATATATGTTAAGAATTATAAGAAACTTCATAGTGATCACTGCTATAACAATGTTGTGGCAATGACCCACTTGTCAATACAATAGTAGAACTGGACTTTATCACATCACCACAAAAGAAAATAATAGACTAAAAATTGTAAAGACGTTCTATTAAAATATACCCACACGTTTTTGTATTGAAAGAACTACTCCAGTGTCACTTTAAATGTTCCCGGATCAAAAGCAATAAAACATGTAAGAGGTTTGATTTTAGGATTAAGAATCTCACCAAAGTAAAAACATATCACTTTATGTTATATATTATACTAGCTGTCCCGCTCTCGGCTTCGCCCGGGGTGCAATTTTTATAATAAATATTTACTTATCCAGCCGATAAATTACTCTCAACGGCATAATTAACCGGCCACCTTTATCAAGTGCCACTATGTTTGTTTACAAGTTATGATGAATGTTAAGATGAATATTTTTGTTATGTGGGTAGTGTTACACATACGTGAAATACTTTAAACCCGAACTTTTTAAGTACCTACCTTGTGTTTGATGCTTTTTAGTGAATTAGTCGAAATTTGTCCTTCATAGTGATTGTGGTCCCGCGCTATAATTTTCATTGTTTTAGGTTTTAAATGTTAAACTCAATTTTTTGCAAGTTCACGTCGACTGTCCATCATTTTAAAGTGAGAATTATGCCGCTGTACGCTGCCGGATTAGCCAGGGTTCTAGCTCTTGCTGATGAAGGATACAGCCAACGTCGTATCGCTCGCATTCTTGGTGTACCGCGAAATACGGTACAGGAAGCCATTAGGCGGTTCAGGGAGATTGGTTCCTACATAAGAAGTCCAGGTGAAGGTCAACATCGGTGTACTTCTGCTCGAGACGACCGTTTTATTGTCAATAACGTGTTGAGGGATCGCTTCTGTACAGCTGCTGAAGCCCGTAACCGTCTTTATGAAGTGAGAAATGTTAGTGTTAGTGAAAGAACGGTAAGAAGAAGGTTAGCTGAAAAATCTTGTAGCTGAAGATCTTGTAGCATTTCATGCAAAATTTCATGGTGATCGGTTCAGTAGTTTTTGCGTGAAAGAGTTACCAACATCCATACATCCAAACATACTTTTGCATTTATAATATTAGTACGGATATGCTACTTAAATATCACAAAGGCTATTATGGTAGATGGACTAGAAGTCAATAAATCTAGTGAAACAGAACAAGAGAGACAAAAGATGGGTTAGAAAAACACAACTCTTACGTAGGTTTGGCAGTGACCTACTAACACGGTCGCAGGAGCGACACCACATTGGCCCCGACCTGACCTGATTACACTCGTATCCCGCACCACTAAAATTGGATCTCGAGGACGTTTTAGGTACAGTAGCCCGTTCATCGTTTACCTTAATAAACTAACCGTTTTAATTGAAGCGTTATTGACATTGTTAGTTATAGTAGCAAGAATTAAATTGGTATTAAAATTTAACAATACAAGATGTGGATAAGTTACTCAGTACCTATTCAGCTTGGGGCGTTTAGGCTACATCTTATTTCATTAAGAAAACCATTGAATAAAAAAAATTAAGGAATTACCCATTACCCACTGTATTACAAAATTTAAGGAATATTAACTATGAATTAACTTAAACCATGCTAATGCTATGTAAAACTATGCACCAGGAAATGCTATGTAAAATTACCCAAAAAAACTCACAAGTATAATATTTCTTGACAATTTAATAGTACATTTAAGGCAATATAGTACATTTTGTATATAAAACTAAAAAATAAATCAGGATCATAACGCCCATATTTCGTATTAATGAACGAAACAGTATGGGTTAAGGCATGTAAATTTAAATTGGTTATTAAAGTATTTTTATTCAACATAACGAGTCCAAAGTTTATGTTTGACCATATAAGATCCGATTTATTAAAATATACAGAGTTTATTTCTCTGTACGGTTTGGACAAGTTTCACAGGCAAGGTAACGGTAAAGTCCATGAATTGAGGGCAAATCAAAATCGAGTTGTACTTCAATCATTGCTTGAGTACGATTACGAAATTGTAAACAATTTGGACGCTCATCTTCAACTCGGTTACAAATTGAAAACAAATTGTTTTCTAGTGAGCTATCATCAATTTCAATAACATCTTCGGCAGAAGGTTAGTAAACATTCTGGTTTTATTGCAGGTTATAGATAATTAAGTAAAATTTTGAATTATTAATGATATTATTTGAAGTTATATTAAAATTACAAATTAATATTTGTTACTTAAGACAATTTGCTGAAGTACCAGTAGAAACCTTGTCTCTGTATATTATAACTCTTCCGCTATATTAGATACTGTACAAGTAAATACCTACAAAACATCGTTTGAGTAAATAAAATTCAAGATCACTAGACAATATGGTAATAAGTCATACATTTCATGTTTGAGTTCATTAGCATGTCGGTTTGGTCATTGTCACATATATTCACGACTGAAGTACGTCATGCAAGAGCGTCATGGACTTGCAAGGTTTTTGTCAGATGATTCTATTTTAAAAATAAAGTTGTGCAATTGAAACAGTGGTCATAAGGATATACTTAAAATGGTTTCCTTGTATTGCAAAATATTGCAAAATATTACTCAAAGACGTGAAAACCATGAACAATCACAAACAATTTTATTCTTTCAAGCCATAAATATTATTTAAGTGTAGGCTTTCTACAACTTCTTCGACACTTCTATTGTGATTTCTATTGGGACGACTCGTTTGGTCTAGTGGCTAGTAACCCTAGCTGTTAACCAAACGGTCGCGGGTTCGAATCCCGCTAGGGGGCAAATGTTTATGTGTTAAGATTTTACCTTTGTACCTGAGTCATGGATGTTTTGTATTTATAATATGTATGTATTTACAAAAAAAAAAAGTAATCTATGTATTATATCAACTGTCTGGTATCCATAATACAAGCATTAGTTGCTTAGTGTGGAACTAGATGGTGCTGTGTGGAATGTGTGAATATATTTATTTATTATTATTATTATTTATTATTCTTTTCTTCTCTTAGGATTCAGTTTCTGCTAGCTAATCACTCAAACATTTTTGAGGTTTGCCAGAGGTTTGCCAGTGGTTGCCGATCGCCTTTTCAATCCTCCCATCGAGGAATTAATTTAATAAATAGCTTTTCCAAATATTGCTTTACTTATTATATTATTATACATACATTCCATTTTAACATTCATTATACGACACATACATTTAATATAATTGTTCCAAGTTAATATTGGCCGAAATTTTTCAAAAATATGTTGATTAATTTGATGTTTCAATTCCTAGCGATGATCTTCATCCTAGTGATGGATGATCACATAATCAACTCCAAATATAATGCCATAACATAAAAAAATATGGTAATGCGTAATTATCTGGGTATGCTGTCACCGTAAGGTTAAGCCTGAACTTTTATAGTAAGTACTGTTACTTAAGTAAATAAGTGAGCAAGTAAGTTTTATAGTAAGTAAGATTCGTTTCTTGTATTTGGGTTTACTTACTGTATAACTGCCAGCTCTTCTGTCTGCATTATATAAGGCGTGTTTTATTAATTGATAATGACTTCAAATGATACTCAAGTTGTGTTTATAAGTCCATAACGCTTTTGCGTGGGTTTTGTTTGGAAACTGAGCCCTCGGCTGTGAATCTCGTCCGTCACGGTCTACAACGGCACGTGGTCTCTTTACGCACTTTAGGAGGTTTGTCAGAGTTTCAAGCTTAACAATTTAATACTCTAAATAAATTTACCAGGACAATATTAAAATGAGAATTTATTTGATGAAAATTCTGTATTCCAAAATTTAATGAGACTAATTTGTGCGAATGGAACTTTTTAGGTGGCAGTTAACTGCCTGTCCATGGCCTTCAAATCAAATTACTGTTTTTTTATTATAATAAAGAAAAACAGATTTATATTTTACTAAAAGTAATCAACCTTGCATCAATCTATAAGTAGGACACTTGTTGCAATAACAACAAAAATATTTCAAAAACCTGTGATATATAGTTTTTTTTTTCATTTTTAATTTCGTTTTTTCAGTAATATCAGATTTACGATTCTATGATCGATCTGTAATTAGTACATTCATAAGTATTTAAGCAAATAGAGCACAACTTTGTATTGAAGTATTTAATAAATGTAAATAGAAGAAGAAATAAGAAAAAGAAAAGAATTCTTTAATACCTTAATTTAAATAACTTATTCAATGAAAACTATTTAAAAGGTCAAGTTTATCATGAACATTAATATTAAGTGAATATAACGAACAATCGAATAAAAACAATGATGTAAGTAATTAATTAATTTCGCCCGGACTGTACGAATACCTTTGATAGAGCAATCGACAAGGGCAATGAATTATAATATTGCAGTTATTTTTATCAATTCAATAATCCCCTACAGGTAAGATATGCAGAAAGAAACACATTTTTACAATGTAAATGATGATAAGTGTTACGTGTGTGCGTGCATCCATATATTTACAGATATCGCGTCCGTTGCCCTCTCGGCAACTCGGTGACATTGACGGAGCACAAATAAATGATAACACACGTTAGTAGGTATCTGACATAGCTGTGCGACATACATGCGGTTATATATAACACAATAAAACCTACATATACAGCGCCGCATATCCGTGATAACGTGTAGGTATACATTGGAGACGATATCTCACAAGATGTGAAGAACCAATGGACAAGAATTCAGTTTACATTAATATACAAGTCACGGATAAGGACTAACTATTGGAAATTGACGTCGTACTCCTGTATTACGCTTCAATGATCAACATGCTACCGTATAAAGTTTCAAAAACAAAGCGTATAGGCGCGTGTAAGAGAGTAGACAACTAGCGTGTGTGCTGTGGAGAGAGCAAGCCAGCGACTCGTTACACTGGGATAGCAACAATCGCGTGTAAAACTCGCTTGGACATCGATAACATTGCAAAATGTTTTCTCGAGTATTTATGGTTGTTACAAAGAGCAACTTGAGGTGCGACATCGTGATGTTTGTCCTCGAATCTGTACTCATGCGTGTGGGTGAGAACACGTGACCCCACCATGACTAATACTCGTTGACGATGGTGCAATGATCTCATGCACCAACATCATGTCAGAGTATATTACCTTCATTTTTTTAAATAGTAATATTTTTAGAGTAGTTTGGAGAACAGTTAAAGGGATTAGCTATCCCGACTTCTTCCTTGTACTTTATTTTCTACTCACAGTTTCTTCGAGCCTTTAGAGGGTCTTTACGGCTCTGAGGTCCTAGAGTCGATATCCCATCTAATTAGCCGTCTTCATGGAAGTTACACATTTTCATAAAAAAAGTAAGAAACCTTAAAATACGTATTAAAATAAGTTAAATGAACGCGAAGCAGTCAATTCGTGTTCCAGCGCACGTTGTCGTAGATCTCAGTTGATGATTTCAAGGTCTGTTTTGATCAAGGTCATGAGTTGTTCGAAAATATGTAAGTATTTACTTACTTAATTGGTTATTTCAATTCAATCCTGTTAGGTTTTAAGACACAATGAGACGAGTATTTGAATCCAGTGTGATTTAGAAATAAATTAGGTAAAGGGTATCTCTGTCGAGGCAAAAATAAATGGGTACGAATATTTTTGCAAACTTGATGTCTATTTAGATTCGTCTCACGTTGTATTGCGTCATCCGACGACTAAAAGGACGATGGTTGAAAAAATGTTTGTTCAAAATTTCAAATCTCATCGACTAAGAGGTGCCAAAAAACCTCACGGAATGTTGTTTGTCAGTACTTTGACTCGATCGTTTTTGCACGAATCATTTCAAGAGACAATTCCAGTATCTGTTGCTGACAAAAGTCAATTAAGTAAAAACCTTTTAATTAACTTCTCGAATTGAAGCTTTATAAACAGAATCAAAGCAGTGAAGATCTTCAAAGTGCTGTTTGATTTTATTGGCAGAGTTGCCGTTTAAATTGGTTCAATTAAATGATTGGTTTCAATTAGAAAACAATTATAATATATAACCATTTCACAAACGCCACAGAACCATCTAATTTTATGATTGAAGATAACAGAGTTGTTATAATAACAAATGCTGTGAGTTTTTGTAGCGCAAAACGAATTATTCGAGTGAGTGTAATTAATTATATTTTACATCTTATATGTTATTAAAAGTCAGGATGTAGTTATGAGTGTTCACTCTGAAGTAGAAATACTTGAAAAAAAAAAAAAAAAAAAAAAAGAAGTAAAGCTCGTAAGATCATAGAAGCGAATAGCCAACTTTGAGCATGCTCATATAATTATTGCTTACGTAATGAAATCAGTAAACCATTCCAGTCATGGGAAGTGAGTGCTAGTTTTTGTGAGCCGTCGGTAAATGTTATTGTAAGCGAACTAACTAACGCGATTCTTTGATAATTGAGTTTTTTTGTTCTTACTTCGTCACTGGAACTTTCAGACACTTTATTAAAGTGCATCGCTTTACAAACTAAGCTATTTAAAGCAATCTACCAATATACTTTATAGTCTTTGATTTAAATGTATTTAACGCTTTTCTATTTTGCAATTAGGTATACACGTCGAACAAAAAGATTAAAATTAAAACTGTTAATAACAAAAGGAAAGGAACCGATGTGAGCATGACTTTTTGCAATAAGTCTTAAAACGGATTTTCTCTTATCTTCGTTACGCCCACGGTATATTCGGTTCGTTCCTCGAGTTGGTTCGTGTGCCCGAATATTTTTATTCTCTTTAATTTCGATATCGGATAAAACAAAACTCTTATAAATACGAAATGAGCCAACATTATTTCAACATTTTGGTAAGCCGAATACATCGAGGTATAATGTGCTGGTCGAAAAACAACTTTTACCTTCGTCTTCTTATTTTAATGTTCTATACAAAATACACGTGAATAATGACTGATCGACAACTTGAATTAATATTTTTTTAAAATCGTATTTTGGGAATAATAATTATGTACATTCGAATATACATTCGTATATTCGTACAAGAATACATTCGTTAGTGGAATTATTATGTCATGTTGAGATTATGACATCTCAAATGACTGTAATAGCTTCATCTTGCAAAGGAAAACAAAAATATACGTTTTAATGCCACAGGCGAGCAGTTGCCTCCATAATTATTAACTGGATCGTTCAATACATTTGTTTTAAAGAGCAAAAGGTTTTTCGGTACAATGTTCCTCAGGTCCACCTCCTTAAGTACCGTTTGCCTTTTATTTTTGTATTAAAGTTAACTTGACTGTTATTGCTCAACTTCATTATAACATTTATAACCTCATAATCTCAGAGATGCACTAGTTATGACTCTTACATCGTTATTTTAGTGTTTTAAAATGTATTTTGTTTATAATTTCTACAGAATAATAAAAAAAATTATATCCAACAAATTAACATTGATCAGCATTTTTATTCATAAACAATGGGAACTGCCGGTCAAATCTTAGGACCAGTTCGACTAAAAGTTTTATATTTTTATTTTAAAATTCTTTTGTGTTTCCTTATGAGAAGTTCTGAGAAGTATAACTTTCCTGCAACTTTAAGATGGGATTCTCCGCTGATTCATGTGTAAATGAACGACCTACTTTTAAAAAAAATACTAATATTTCCGTATTCAGTGTATGGTATGTATTCTGTAATATCTGTCGCATATTAGAACATTTCTGAAAGGATCCCTTCGATTAAGTTCGTTGGTCACGTTTCGTCATGTTTATAATTATAATTATTATCATACTCGTATGTGTTTAATGCCTTCTCCGAAATCATACTAAGTATAACAGGAGGTATAAACTTTTAAACGTCTAAACACTGCTGCTAGCTACTTCATGTTTAATTTGCGGTAATTATCTTACCAAGAGTAATTCTTCATATATTACCTTAAACATCTTAAAGCTTACCTGTAAAGAAACAAAATAAGCGCTTTAATACGGCATTAATAAACAAAACATTGATACAGATATAAAAATGTATTTAAAACTATTTCAAAACAAGCCTCAAAGAAAGATTTACGAAATACTTATATTATTCTGGCATTTGTAATACGAAATTTTTTAATCGTATACAATAATTAAACGTGTCTAAATTTTATATCAAATTGTTAAATCGGATCTGGTAAAGCTGACGTATCAATGTTACGTCCATCTCGATCTGTAAGCCGATTAATGGTCGGTCTGTGATTGAGGCAATGCTGCGGATATGACTTTGGGTTCGACAGACAGCCACAACAAAAGTGTTTGGTATAAAATTGATTTTCTTCACCAACCGACACAGTGCAGGTTTAAATACAATAATACAAATAGTACTCATTGAATTTTTCGAAACACTGTTAAAATTCAATGTTAATACTCAACCAGATATTAAAAGTAGCGATATATAAGAGGGTGATGAAACATTTCACGTATAGGACAAAAAAGGTGAAACTAGAGACAAAAACCAAGGGAACAGTTTATTTACCATTAAATATGTAAGTAGAAGAAGACTAGAAGCCTTAAAAATTTTAAAACTTAATATCCCTTTATTGAATTTTCACGGTCAAACGGAACGTCGAGACCTTGAACGGCATCTGCACTATAACATTAGTTGTGTTTATAGCTTCCTATATTAAGGCACCTGATCAAACATGTGGACAGATAAGCGGGACACTTGATGTGAGACTGAACAGATAACACCGTTTCCTGAGTCTGCCACTTGAGAATAACCAAGTATGAAACTAAATTTTCGATCCTTTTATACCTTCTCATACAAATATTCATGATAGCAACCGACCCCTAAAGAATATTGAAACAGTATTAACATAAAGAGAATACGCATAATGCAAAGTTTTCCCGACAAGGACTCGCATTTTGTGTAAACGAGCTGTGCACGACCAAGAAGGGAACTTTGATTACAAAGGAGACTAGCTAAAAGAAGCTTCCAGATCGATGGCTTTAGTAAAAATCAAAATATTGAAAGCGTCTTTCGTTTCATATGCAAATGGACGGTGGTGCGTGAGTTGGATACACAAGGAAACATCGTTCACAAGATGTGAATAAAAATCTCTACTTACTGATACTCTACAAAGAAACTGATATATTTTATTTTATTTTTCGTAAAAATTTCGTAATCAAGGTCGCTTTTCAGACGTGATAAATGTATTGATAAAAAAAAAGCAATTCATTTCCTTTTTCGGTTTTGTATGTGACGAGAACTAGACCAGTTGTTTAATATTATATCTGCTATTATAAGCTTCTGTGCGTCTGCTTAGCATGCAGCGTGTCCCTTGATGAAGTACTAGAAGCGGTACAACAATGTGGACAGGCAAATAGCTACACAGCGACTGAGATAAATGATGCCGACTAGTTATAAAAAGAATGGCGTCACAACTTCACAAGGTAAGAGATCTTAAAGTTGATACAAGAATAGGGAACTATAGTGCAGTTTGCAAAACTATAGAGTAGAATTAAATTGGTAACTATTTTGTATTTGTTCGTGTGTTTAAACTTAACTTGTGTTTATATTATGCTAATGAAAAGCTCTTCGTCCCTTAAAATTCAATACGGCTTGAATTGATGTCCCTTTATATGCAAGCCAGGTCGCTTGACCATGGCAAATTTTTCAATAGCCTAAAGCAACTGATCTTGGACGGCACGTGTAACTTTTTGTGCAAACCGCCTTGGCATTCTTCAGTCATTATACTATTTCGGAAACGGCTTGGGTTGAATACCTTATTATGCAACACTTAAATAGCGCCCGAACCTTTTGAGAGCTTTTTCAAATTGATAACAGATTTATAAATATTATTATTATAAGCCCGGTAGATTGGACCAAATTGTTTCGTGATCAGAATGTTGTTTACAAAGTTTCTGCGTCGAAACATCCTTTCAATGCGGCGGTTACTTGATTAATTTGGTTCTCCAGTACGAGTTCCAGTGACATTGTCACTTGGTTCATGGTAGCGCGACAAGCAGGCACGCCGACAACTTTCTATGCGACCTCGAAATGCTGCGTTCACTTTCCTCATGAGCCGGCATCGGTTACGCAACCGACACCACGACCGACAATCGCTGCAGCGAGCGTCGGCGGCATGCCGGCACGTCTTATGCTGTTTGCTCCAACAATACTTAAAAACCTGTCGGACAACTTGCGCCGATCATTAACAAGAACCAACAAATATTGTCTCACAGAGTGCTTTCTAACTTATAAAACACGATATTACATCACATCGACAAAAGAAGAGTAAAATAAAACGAGTGTGCTGGAATGTCGAGTTTTGAGTTCGCAATTTATTTGAAGGGCAAATAAAAACGCCAGGTGCTTTGCCTCTTCGTCCAAGGTCAGCATTTCCTAGAGCTGCATATAGGTTTCTTTTTATTTGTTGCATGTCCCTTCTCTGGAGCCGGATCGCGTGCGGCCAAACCAGTTTAGTGTTGTTCTTCACTCCATTCGTTAGGCGGCGCGCCCATTACACTACGTTTTTATTCCTTCATTTTAATGAAACTTCATCAATGGTAATTGTACTATTCAAGCCTCTAGATATGCAATTTGAGGAAAGCATAAAATTAAATGATCGACGCTTACCTACCGTCAGCCTAATTGCTTAGAAGGAATGAATGTTAATGAAATTAACCGTTAATGAAATAACCCCCTTGTATTTCATTAACGGTCCTAATATTTAAACTATTTTCCTGTGTTCTGTTCCGCAAAACAATCTTATTACGTATTGTAGTGTGTTAATTATGTGGATTTTTTGCGAAAGCAGAACCTAAGCCAGTAAAATTTGGAACAAAATAAGAGCAAATAAAAAGGGCACGTTTCGAAATTCGGCTTTTTCTTAGAAGCCTTTAACAACTGCAAGGCGCGCCAGCAGGAAGTGGGGAAGGACTTAGTTTATGTAACCTAATCACCTGTCGAGCGAGGCCAGTGTTAGCAATTTGGAAAAAAATCAAGGCCACATCAGACGAAATGTGAACCCGAGTCCGTATACCTATTATATCTAACCCTCTCTTGCTCCGGTGAATTTATATAGCAGGATGTTGCATAAGCTTTGTTGTTTTGTTATCCTGCATGCAGAGTCCGCGTCGCATTTTAGATTAGTTTTTTGTGCAGACGCCGATACTTATTCCTTTTTTCTCGGGAGGCATACGAAATTGAGCGTTAATAATAAAGACGTAAAACTGCGTTTTTTAAGCTCCCTCATCCACAAACATGTACGGTGGAATGGCTTAAATATTCACGTTTAAGTTAGTCTCCACTTCGAAGTTTGTTGAGACCATCAAACTATTCTCGTTCCCACGTCGCCGCTTCACACCTTCCAGATATACACGTAATCTTGAAAGTAAGAAAGAGTGTCATTTTTCACGTAAACTTTCCCGATTTAAAGAGTCTCGCTTTGAATTTTTCACTCCTTTCAACGCTGCGAGGGATGTTGTGGGAAGGAAACTTTTACGCTAAATGGCCCGGATTGAAATTGAAACAGCGCGTTGCATCGCGAAAGAATATATTTTGAAGGCGCCAGAAAAGTAATACACACACCACATGACCGAACCCTTATATTCTGTAGCTTAGCACGAATTATTTAAAGGAAAGAAATTACAATCGGGTTTAAAAAAAAAGATACACGATCAGAAAGGTTGCATCGCATTACTAATATTATACATACAGAACACACATGTCCTATACGGTAAGATTGGTTAGATTGATAAGAAAAAAATGTAGAAAAAAGTTGCACCGGGGGAATCCCTCGCCGCGGAATTTTGTGGTAGGGTATGACAGGGAATTATCCCCTTATTGCCTCGAGCCCCTGCATCACGGGGCGCACGTTACTATGACAACACGTTCTATTTTTTTATATCACTACACATACCTCGTGCATGCTCGTATGGCGTTCGTCTATGAGAGAAATGCATTCAGAGATACAATGTACCAGTGTTTAATAGTTGCTCTGTTGATATGTTATTGAATTATGCAGGGCTTCGTCTGATTTATGGTCGGCTGTAACAAAAAATGAACTTTTTAACAGACCCTTCATAAAGGTTAATATCGAATAAAACTATAACGAGTCTAGACGAGAAATATGGTCGCATACGGGCAGTTATTTATTCAAGTGTTTAGCTTTATGAGACATTAAGACAAGAATTTTATGTCTTGTGTTATTTAAGGCATCGTTAAACATGAAAAGCGGTTCTGTGGATACATACATCCTTAATATTTACGTGTGGAATGAAGTTTAATATAATTTTAAAATGCATTCAATATGATGTTCCTACCTGGAATGGAAACTATCTTTAATGATTGAGACCTTGTAGGTACATTTTGTATCGTATACAAAATTTATAAGAAATACATAATATATTCATATGTAAAAAATATTTAAGCATAACCTAACTCAGTAAACTTGAGTTAAAATACCCTATTTTACTACTATTTTCATTGTGAATTGTTATAAAATTATTTAGTTAATTGCGTTTTATATTTGTAAATGTATGCATGACCATATTGCTGTCGTTTAAAAAACTACCTACGTCGTTATTTATAATAAACAAAATGTGGGGGACTCATAGATATCGTGGTAAGATTACGAGACTTTGCAATTTAATTAATTACATTACATATTTGGAAGAACGGAACATTTAAAGGTAACAGGAAACAGAAGTGGCATTCTAAACGTACAATAAAACTGTAAAGCGTCTGCAGATGTAAATTTAAAACGTTGTCACAGTATCACAGATTAATATTAATTAATAAAAATAATATAATATAACAAGACGCGAAATAGGTACTGTCAATCCGCAGTGGGAAGTATTGTGAACCTCTTCTTACATACGAGTATATATACCAACTCAACTTATAAATGAACTGAAAGTGATATAAGGATTATACCTGCTCGTATGATTTAGTTGTCTTCTCGCACGAGCCACATTTTTTTTTTTTTTTTTTTCAAGGTGGATTTACTTTTACTTTTGCATCTTCAATAGCGTTGCTTCTGTTATTCTGTTATAGGAAATGGCCCGTTAACCTTTCTATTATACTAAAAAAAGAGATTTTTTTTTCTAAGCCTACCTAAGATTAGGTATATTATTTATGAGTAAATTTTTTTGTGGCTTCACCTATTTAGAGGTAAACCATATTTTACAAAGATGATGTGATTATACGCAATACCATAAACGGAGTTTGTTATTTTTTTAAATTCAAAACGGACCTTGGATTGAGTGACATCAGTCCAAAGCCACATAATATTTAATCTTGAATTAATACTGTCCAGTTACACCAAATGAATAAATATAAATTTTAGTAAGCGTAGGTATAGTTTTTATTCACTTTTACTGGCTACACAGAATGCTCTCTAGGCAACTTAAAGGTCGACATCTACAAGTATAATGCGACTCCTGCGCCGTCAACCATAATATTTTTCAAAAGATCTCCATGAATTATTTATTTCTCACGTAGACACCATTACAATTATTTCTTTTCTACTTGAAGGAAACGACTTGTGAATAATAAGCAAGCGAGCTCTTTAAAAAAAAAAAGTAGATAACGTGGAGCAGAGCAAAAACATGTTTGTCCAACATTCACATACTTAACTCATACACGAGAGTATGCAATTCTATTAAACACAACATTGCAATATTATGAAATGGGACGACTGTATTTTGCTTTGAATAACTTTTGTTTCTCGTATTTTAACTGACTGAATGGGGCATATTAGGCATTATGAATGTAGGTATTACCTAAGGTATTATTTATTTATGGGCTCACTATGTTCTAGCTAGATAACTTAGCAGTTAGCAAATATAATATACCTACCTACATTGTATATGTAAATTAAAATGTATTTTTCTCTTAGTTTAAAATCTTAAAAGTCCGAAAGTACTTCAAATAATTTTATTTATATATTTATATACATGAACATAGTCATATTATTGTGTAAGTATGTAATAATATTTAATTGAGATATTATTTATTTAAAGACTGTCTATTAGGAATCAAATCGTCTTAAAATACAAAATAAGTTTTTATTATGAGGAAGGTTTGTGCATATAATTTGCAGAAAAAATTTCATCCATGCGAAGCCAGGGGTGCGTCGCTAGTAATAATAATTTAATGATTTTAAATCAAATAAAGGAGTGTTGATGTTTGGATGAAGCGAAATTTTTTATAGTGATAGTGATATTTGTTATTTCTAAAATTTAGCCATTAATAAGGCCAATAAAAGAAGAAAAAATAATGCCTACATTACATGGCTGAATAGTGCGTTGTAATACACATTTGTAATTACTGTAAATAGGCATGTCCACAACGTAATATGTGCACTAATGAGCACAATAAAATATAATTAATGAACATTAATTTAAAGGTCAAAGCTCAGGTCATATTAATACTTTCGAAGCAACTCTGGGCCTTAGTTTTCGCGCTAAAGTTTAGCTAAACTGTTGAACGACATTCTATCTAGAGATCCATTCTAAATACAAAATGAGGAAGCGTCACGGTCCGTTGAAATATTTTCAAAAGTTGAATACAATCTTTGTGACAGCACATTGTGGTTGCAAAAGAAGTATACGTAAACACTGGCAGGGTAAACGACCCTGGTTCAACTTGACACATTTTTGTTCGGCCCAATTGTACGGGATCACCGACCTGTGAGCCTTGACTTGCGCAACGGGAAGCCGGTTGCGGCAATCGACATGTAGGGCTATAGGACGAAAAGCACTTCCGTTTTGCGCAATGCTTCTTCGTGTATATGGAAATAATTAGCCCATAGATACTCGTAATTGACTTTGGAAATTCGCTCTGAGAATACTTAGATATATTCACGAGCGTACTGATGTTGGTTAGTCTTAGCATACACTATATTAAATCTGTCACAGCTTTTACTTTTCTGTCATATTTGTTTGTAAGCAGTTTTATTAATAACTAGCTGGTGTCCGCGTCTTCGTCTGCGTTAACAAAGATGATACATGAGTAATATAACGCCTGACATCTTTATCGCTGTGCCAACGTATAGTGGCGCTGGCGCCCAATTTAAATTTTATATTTTAGACGATCTCTCGGAAACCTAACATTTTCCAGGATAAAAAGTATATCCTATAATTATGTTAATCCAGGTAGGTAATAAACTAACTGTGTGCCAAATTTCATCCAAATCTGTTCAGCGTGAAAGAGTAACAAACATCTATTCATACATCTATACATCCATCCTCACAAACTTTCGCATTTATAATAGGAAAATAAGTAGGAAAGTATAATATTTATAATCTAAGATGGATGTGTCGCTAAAATAGGGACATGTTTAGGGAAGAGTTGGGTGCGGTTTCACTCAATAGTGAGTCCCTTTTGTAGAAACTGCTTGCGTCACTAGGGGATGCAATAAAAAATGCAGGTAGGGGCCCGAGCAATGACCCCGGGGTTTTTGGTGATGACGTCACTGATCCCATATTGACTTGCTCATTTTTTTAAAACTAAGAAAGCTTGTGAGGAATGGAATAATAGTTTATTATTTTATAATGTCTTTAAAAGAAGGAAGGACGTAAGGTAAAGACAAAAATACAGTTATATGTGTCCAATGATACGACAAAAAAGTTTCAAGAGAAAACGTAATTGTACATATACACCTACTATAGAAACACTTGGACTTTGATTTATTTACGCTAATAATAAAAAAGTTAAACAGATGTACAGTTGTAAGAAAACAAACAAGGATAACGCACTCAAAATACACAATAGAACACGAAAGACTACCTATTCGGTTTGGACCATTCTCAACGTTCTGAGAATCTACTAACATTTTTTTTTTGCTTTCTTCACTGTGTAACATTACAATTTGCACTATTAGTGATGTCGTTGACCTTTGCCAGCTGTTTGGCTTTTGTGAGATTTGAATTGTAAGGTAAGACGGGTTATCAAGGAATCATATCGGTATATTCTTTTGTTAAAACCTGAGGCAAAGTATGACAAAAGAGCGTGCATAAAGACATTACTTTCGAGATAAATACACATTGGCACACTTAATATTGAAGCGTATTGATACAAATTATTCGGCATTTAACTTATAATTTAATTCTTAAATGTCCTCTGAATAAATAATTTTAAATGTCCGATCCTTTAATATTCTCTTATCTATTTGTATTTAAATCAGCCCTTAATTGTCGTTTAGGAAAGAATTTCAAGTGGTTTCGTGTCAAGACTTTAATGGTTTTGTCTTTAAAATTGTTGTATTGCCGCGACGTGGGTCATGAGGAAGAATACATTTAGAGGAATCGATACGATAGCGTGGCAATACAAAGCTACAACAGCTGTAAACCAAATTCCACGCCACCAATACAAGCGCGCACCCCTGCATCACTCACACATCGACACGCACACACACAAAACAAAACACGTAAAATAATGTAAACACATGGAAGTTTATGTATACCAGATGCCCCTAAGGAACAGAGACAGAAATAGTATTCGTATTGATGCTAGACAAGGATGAACGAACAGGGGAGTTAGTTGCTTGAAAACGTGCAAGGAACTCTAATTAAATGTATTTGAAGGCCGAAAAAATAAAAAGGATGAGGGCGATGTTATGGCGAACAGTCAACTTAAAAGTTTTATGAAGATAAGAAAATGGATAAAATTAAATTTAAATTATGAATTCTCAGCTGTTGAACACCTTCAGTACACTTGCAGATACACTTTGAATAGCATTGCCATAACAAAATGAACGTTTCATAGGAACAAGCTAATAGATAAATAAACAGAGGCAGGGCGAGCGAGGCCGTTTGTTAATTAACATACATATAGTTTAATAAAAGGCAGGAAACAGGCAGCGAGGGGAGTAGGCAATGAAGCGGTAAAAATAGAAGCGGGGCGACGGAGACACGATAGAATCGATCCTACGAACAACGCGGTGCATCCTCGTGCTAATCAATAATATATAGGGGTATAACACTTCCGTAGTGACTTCAGAAGTTTTGGAAATGAGAATCTTTGTAAGTCCTCATTGAGTACTATAAATATACAATACAATTAAGCAAGCACGACTAAGTACATTAGATATCGGTAACAGTTAAAAATAAAGATAACTGTTCAAAAGAGGTATATGATATTAATAAAGGTTGGAAACAAGGATTTTTTAAAATATAATTATAGCGAAATAGATTAAACAAAGATAGAATTTAATAATATTGTAAAAGTCTCAGAAGATGAGACAGTATATAATATGGTTTAAATACCACAAGTATAAAGTATCCATAACACGCAAGTTGCACCTTAAAGAACCGGTTAAAGTTGGTCGTGTAAGTTGAGCGCGTGACGATGAGGATTCAAAACAAAATGATTCAAAACGTGAACATCTAATCTGTTATTTTATGTTAGAAATTTTACTAATCATGTATACGAATCTTGTAATTTTTAGAAATCTCTATCGTGCTTTAGTAATTTGTAAGCAGTAAAACTTGCCAGTAAACACACAGTCGAGTGTTTGTCAAAGATAAAATAAAAAGCTTGAAAGAATGCCGTGTCCACAAGGAAGAATTTACAGCTTTGGATGCCAATGTGTTTTTGTTTTTTATGTTTTGTGGCTAGTTTATTAGACTCTTTCACTAAAGAAAACTGTAAGAAAATAAAATTATCGATGTCTAGTTTAGAAACTCTAATGTTTTGCTTAGAATACGAAAGCGAACACGTGCACTCCGGACGCAGCTGACTTTTATCCCGGTTATTTTCGCTTGTGAATTCGCAAACGCGTCTGCATTGTGGTAGGTCGGACACAGGCATTCTACCGAACCCTAAGTACTGGGGGAGCCCTAAATATAGGTCATTAAGGGAACACCATTGTGCATGATCGTGGAGCGGAAAATAATTTCTGTTTATTTTGTCTGCATTTCATAATGAACTTTATCGACGACGCGAAAATAAATTTTAATTTGTGGTAGGTCATTGGGGGTTAACGACATTTTCTGATAACGCGTAGAGTGGATACAATTTTGTTTTGTCAATGTAACATTCTTTACGAGTTTAGAACGCGACGTGCTTTTTATGGCGCTGTTGAGCTCTTGACTAAAGAAACAAAAAGGTTATTACTTTCTTTTTTTTTCTATAATCACCGCATTCGCCTCGGTGGGAACGCAGCAGGAGTCTCACCGCAAGCAGATTAAAACTCATCTCAGATCAGCCAAGCAAAACCACGTCTAGACGTATTCAGTAAATTATAACACCCATTATAATATGTTCTTTCTTCAATATTCACGTAATCTTCTTTCAATTCAAAAACAACAAGTTGTGCGCCAGTAGGTTATATTATAAGTATTGGCTTTGTACTTTTGTTTTTTATCCATTGATTTAAACATTTCGTATTGCACTTCGGGTGGTCCCCAAATAAATTCCTATAAAGTAAGTTGAAACGGGCAAATGTGTCTGTATTTTTAACGAACGACTGCTGATTGTAATATTTTAAGACTTTATCTCATTTTGATATTAGATTGGCATTAACTTTTTGGATATTCCAAGAAGAAAAGACGTGTTTTACGAAACAAGTCGACCAAATTCATGGCGGTGATCCTGCGCTGATCATAACCAATTTACAACTCACACAAACAATACTCGCATATGAGCGTTTAATGTTGTCCTTTTCACCCAATCTCAACTAGACATGAGTCAGCTGTAGGTATTTTAACACTCTTTGTTATCGTTAGTGTAAACGACCAGCAGTACAAAGGCGATCGAGGCGCCCTTCAGCCGACTCAGACCTTGGCTGGATTTAGACGCGGTTCGATGGACTCGGGCGAACCATTCGTTTTACTTTAAATGGTTCATTTTGGACTTTTTAACGCAGCTGGAATTCCGCATCCTACCATTCGTACGCTGCAATACGATAGTGAATCTCTGATGTGTCTTATTTGTTGATTTTCCCTTAAGTGAAGAGGTCAGTCAACTCGGGAGACCTTGGCCGATTTTAAACGCAGCAGGTTCAATGCTCGATGGATCACTTGTGCGTTTTATAACTTTCTCCACCCGGCGATAAAGTTCGTGTCCGAACTTTGTTTCTTTAACCGGTCGATTTATAAATAACGAAGCCAGATGCTAGGTTAAACGATTTCATTTATGTCTAAGAAAATAATTATTTCAATCTCTGGTTTGTAAACTATAATATACCTACCTACTTTCTTGTTTACGTATCTAAACTATTAAGTCTTTTATACATAGTACTATTGGCGTGTCCTATGGTGGTGTTGCACGAAGAAAATCGTCGACTCAAAGGGACTTCCTCCTTCAATGACGAGTAGCCCGTCATTGTCGCGGTAAACCAGACCTTGGCCGAATTTAGCTGGGGTCGTTGGCCTGCGTCACTGCAGGTCGCTTTCACCTCGCCAGAGCATGCGCTCTGTAACCAAAAGTTCTCGCCTAGCTACATGGTTGAGATTATGCCATTGTCTTCATTAAAAACTGAACCATTTCCCACGAACCTAATAAGAATTGAAGCCGGAAAAAATATATGAATTAAATAATATTTCGGACTGGAAAACTGTAATAATAATGTTTACTGTATCTATTGGTAATGTTTGTCGATACACTGCTGTAGTACTCAACTCTCCGATATGAACTCAAGTGTTTGTGTACTTGAATTGAACCTACTCCAATCGGTAAATACACCCCGTTGAATTATGAAGTTGTCGTTTCGATAAAAAAGCCCCATTTCTGCAAATGCAAATATGAGGAAGTAATACTACTCAGAAATATTTGTTACGGTTATATCCGTACTTTTCGATATACATATACAAATTTTATTGTATCGTAAACGCATATATTCTCGCCACGTGTATTGCGGGAACTTTACATGTCTTCGAAGATTCCTTATTCTGACACATTTAAGAATAAGCCCAAGGTAGTTCTTTTGGGAACAAAGAACATTGCCAATAACTTGATGAATGCTATGCACAGAATACATACAAACAATATAAAAGTAGCAAGTATATTTTGGTATTTGCTTGAAATATGCACAAATTTTAATCTCTTTTAATAGCACTGTTTATTTTATGCACAAAATAAACATAAAAACAATATAGAAGTAGCAAGAATATTTGGTATTTGTTTGAATTTTGCACAAATGTTAATCTTTAATTAGCACCGTTCGTAACCTTGGCTAACTTAAAAATACTTATATAAATACTAGATTGTTCCTTAATAGAGTGTGAAAACGTTTATTAGTTTTCAAAAGTATGAAAAACCTTGTTATAAGTATTTTATTGGAAACCAACCATCATCACAGAATCCCCTAAATTATTTAAAACAGCGAGAAGAGATCTTACATGAGATCTCATAATGAACGATGTGAGCTGCAACTATTCTCATACCAGTTTTAAAAAGAAATAAACCAGACTTGAACATAAGTGCAAACAAAAAGAGAAAAGTATACACAATTTAACAGCAGTACTGTCCAGTAAATATTACCACGGGTTAAATGCGAGAAGGAATTTAGATAGACGTGGAAATTCTTAAAATGGGACCGCATAAAATCGTTTCACTTAGAATATACAAATCGCTATCTTTTGCTAATGATCAGACCGAAAAGGCCATCAAGGCTATTAGGGGCCATTAAGACTATCTATGTGTCTTATTATCCACTTGTTTTATGTGCACACCTTTTAATATGGTTGTAAAAAATTGCATTGATCTTTTATACTTTTTAGCTCACGGCGGAGAACGGCTTTAGTAGGTAATGTGATAATAGTTATTTGTTCAACTAGAGAGCAAAATTGTTTTTTGCTGCGAGTGCCGACATTAAATCACTAACTAGCGAAGTAGTCTGGAATTGAATCACGGGCGTAGCGAGTGATTCTAATACTGAGCGAAGTGAGTGATTTAAAGGCACGAGACATAAAAAAAATTCTCTCGTGTTAAACATACAACTTTTCACCTCAACAGCGAGAAAAGCGTTACTAGGTGATCTTTAGGTAAGAAAAACAATTGACACGTTTTTTATAGCTAACATTCACATAGCCAAAGTCACATAAATTATAACTAAATTAACAAAAATATTAAAAGCTGAAAGTAAAATTACTGCAATTTGTAAGATTTAAAGGTAACAATTTCGGTCGTATTATTTACTTGCGTGTTAGGTAATTATTATTCACGGGACTTTTCTGGAAGAAACCTAAGTTCGGCATTTGAAACTTGTTCTCTTAATTCTTCTGGAGTTAGACTACCACCACTGGACGTACTCATTTTTTTTATATTTACCAAAACAGTACAAAAACACCAAGACCTAATGCTGAACCAGTTTCTGAACGGCTGTGAAACTATCTTCACAGCTGGGCCAACTCTAGTCGGCTATGGCTGGACACACTTATAAAATCAAAATTTTATTCCTGTGAGTTAAATCGCGTGTTCGAATTTCGAATCACACTCGCATCAAGAATCGATTTTTCTGCGAGTTTTTAGGCACCAACAGCACCCTTTTCGTGCTGGAGAAGTGAAAACATCTTTAGCCGTAGAATTTTTTTGGATTATGTCAAAGAAAATAATCCATAAATAATAAATACGCATATAGTTGAAAGCACTTTAACGTATACTTATATTGAATTAATATTCATATTGATGAAAATTTAGGTGTCATTAGCAACCAGTCTCCGGCTTCGCACGGAGTAACTTTTTTCTAAAATTTATATAAATAAACCTTCCACGTTTATCGCTTTTTCCATAAGTGAAATCCGTATCAAAATTCGTTGGATGGTTTAGAAATAATAGAGAAACACACTGCGGCAGTCAGAAACATTATTTTATAGACATTTATCTTATTATTTATTACATATAGATTTGAATCCGTGCGAAGCCTGGGACGGGTCGCTAGTGATTTAGGTATTAGGTTTATGTAATTTTCATCAATATGAATGTTAAATCAATATAAGTGTACATTAAAGCGCTTACAAATATTTACTTTCCTTCGGTAAGTTGCTACCTCGTATTTACACGAAGAATGGACACATACTATATATAGTAGTATGTATAAAAAAGGGTTTACAACACTTCGCGTTCATAAGACTTGTTGAACTATGAAGAAAGATGAATACAAAAAAATAATAATCGAATCGCTGTAGTATGTGAAATGTCAAGGATCTCCTAAACCAGTTCTTCTATTTAACTTTGTTACTGAACTCGATTTACTGACCAAGTGTTTATGAGAATATTAAGATATACTTACATTGACTTCATTATACCGACTATGAAACGAATAAATTTCATAGAACGCCCTTGGTAGGTTGTACCTTGTACCTTAAACTAAACCAAACGTGGCAGAGCTCACTTGGTTTCGTAGTCACAATACCTGGTAGTATGTTAAAAAAATAATAAAATAATAAATTTCAAATTGAATGAAATTGAATGCGAAAATAAATTAAATGAGTGAATTAATAATTTCATGTGTCTTGTCTTGTCTTCAAGACCACTTAATAGTCCAGGACAATTTACTAATAATTCAAAATTTGAAGCCCTCAGGATAATTTTTGATATTAAGTTTCTAAAATATAATTAAGTAAAATTTATTGGTGTTAACTCTGTTAATTTTAATTTTAGCAAAAAAAGTTATATAGACATTTTTACGTTTTAAAATTAAATTCTGTACAATATTTATCTGAAACTTTTTTTGTAACTATTACCATGTATGTATAATTTGAGAAACAAAAAAAAATTCCACCCCTTCTACAGGTTGGAATCGAAAATTTCTTTTACCCATTGATATTGTGTATATTCTAGAAACTTATATATAATATGTCCCTGAGAAACTCAAATTTTGATTTGATAGTAAATTTTCCTGGGCTCTTTATTTCAGCAAACATTTGTGATAGAAATTTAAAATTTAGAAAAAGATACTCCTCATAGGTATCATTTATATCAAAAAGTTAATTTTACAAAAACAAAGCCACATATGAGAGCTAGTATGTTAATTTCTAATATGTCCAAGAGTAGACGAAAGGATAACAAAATAAATTATCATATTAAACTATATTATGTATCTGTGTGTGACATACGAATGGTTTTGTTATTCTAAAAGAAAACCATTCTAACTTCATTGTATTCTGAAACAAAGCAAGCTTTGTTCATGAATGAGATTCACTTTAATTGAATTTTTAATAACCTTCCCTTTGGCTTCGTTAGTGGGGATCATTTTAAAACAAAAATATTTGCATTAAAATAATAACTATGTATTCTTTACTCCGTCCTGTTCCAATATACATAAATGCATTCGCGAGCACAGAATTCGAGTTAGAGAGTCATTGAGTAGTTCAAAATTGTCATCTACTACTAGCTTCCGCCCGCGACTTCGTCCGCGTGGAATGTAAGATACCCTATGTGCTTTTCTGTAACACTGACAGCCTGTATGCAAAATTTAACGGTGATGCAGTCCACAGGGAATATATATTACCTACACACATTGATCAAGACTTATTAGAAAAAATATCGTTGAAGTTCGATATTAAAATGGTACTTTTGAAGATATTAAAGATTTTCTAACCGACCCTTTTTCTTTGCGGCCCAGTGTATTTTGAAATATTACTCTATTTCGATATTCTACTAATGTCCTCGCCGCCAATGTCACTGAAAGATAAAATAAGAAAAGGAGAATATGTCACCTTCCTGCCCAGTTGGTCAATAGGGACAGAAACCGACAGGCTTCTGGGAAACACTGTCAAGTAAATCCAATACTATCAGGTTGCTACTCGGACTACTCACGCACGTTAGGAATGTTAAATAGTATTAATCCGTTGACAAAGAAAACGACCAGTATGATTTTAGACGAAATCTTACGACCAGTACTATTTCGTGAGACAATTAAGAAAATGAAAGAAATATTGAATTGTTTGATTTTAGTTGTTAATATTGGTCGAAAGTGTATTCGAGCAGAATGTTTCCACTAACTTTTGACATTGATGAATATTTATTTCCATTGCTTCATTTAAAAATAAATTGTCGATTAACCGGGTGAGTGTCTGCGAATATAATGTAGGTATTTGTATCAGTTATTAAAAAAGTATATACTGTAAGTAATCAAAATAGTGGGACCCTATTTTACGGTAAAAGTCGCGAGAAATCAAAGTATTTAATTTTAGAATCAAAGAATCTGTAATAATTAAAAATTCAACGAATTACGAAAATAATTAATTGGATTATCCTATGTATTTTTTTTATATTATACTCGTATTAAAGGTCATCGAAATAATATATTTTTGGTTAAGGTCGACAGACAGACTGACGGTCCACTTTGATGGTAGGTGGCTACCGTCACCTATACCACACTAACTCACACAGCACACAGCACACATACTGTTATTTCACTGTGGTCTTCTGTAAGGAGGTGGTTACTGCCGCCGGATGGGCTGTGAAACGCAGTTGCCCTGCCATGACAAATATAAAGTTGATAATGATGATATGTCGCTTATATATACAAAAAAATTATGTACCTATATATAATTATAAAATACATTAGGTACATAAATAAGCTATATTGCTTTTTAAAACGTTTTTTAACCTCGTACATGTTTATGACAACACAATTTAGAATAATCACTTTGACATTATAATAATAAATAACAATTTATGTTATTGCCCTTCTGATATAACTCGGATACAATAAATCAATTTGATCTTGGAGCTTGGTACGAATCCTATTTGTCATGTTTCTGACATGTAGCAAAAAATTCATTCATATTAACTATTAACATTTTTTTGTGCTGTGAAAATGAGTAATTTATTGAGTTTATGTCACATTACTCGTATTATAATAGAGATAATTGCATTAGCTAGTTATTTATAAAAATTGCTAATTTTATCGAATTACCATTCTAATTTCGATTTAAATACAACTACTCACTCACAGAGTATTAATTACATAGTATTTAATTAATACCCTAATTATCCTTTAGCTAAATTTAATTCAAATACTTCAAGTACTCTTAGTCTTCTTCAGTTCTGTGACTAAGACTACGAAGACTAAGCTATTTAATAAAGTACAAAACGGCTAATTGCTTAATTCATTGCCGCCTCAAAAGGCGGCGTTTCGTATAAATTGGCACAACTCTTTCAATTAACGATCGACGGATAACGTCCGTGTGTAATTTATAAGCGAACACAGACTGTCGGGCATTAATCACAATGTTCTGTGACGCTGCAGCCGACCGATGAGATCATTACAAAGATGTAGTATCATGTCATTGATGAAGAGACATAGAATCTACAAGATGGTAGTTTTTCTTAAGTACCTAATAGTGACAGGTCACACTGCGTTTCGCAGTGATTTGGGCATCCCGTCTGGCGGCAGTAACCACCCTCTTACAGAAATAACAGCACATGTGCTGTTATGTTTCGGTGTATGACTGAGGGATGCCATACCTATTTCCCTATCCACTTAGCCATCCAGCATCCGTAATCCTATTTTAGTCGGCAGAACAGTTATACAGCCATTTGTGGCGTTGCTTGCGTTATAGGCGACGGTAGCCACCTACCATCAAGTGAACCGTAAGCCTGTCGGCCGATCTTAACAGAAAAAACTTCAGCAATTGAAACGAGACGTATGAAGCTGTCAATATATTTATATTTAAAGTGAGCCTACCACATGTAGGTAATAAAATTAATTTTTTATCCCAGTAATATACAACACATTGAAAACATGCCATTTGGTAGAAGATCTGTTCTACATTGGTGCCCATTAAAGAAACATGTTGATTTATTAATTGAGCGAAAAAAATGGACTGCCTGTGTTGCTACGTTATGTACTCATGTGATTTTTTTTAATGTTTAATAAGTAGGTACATACCTATGCAAACAAGCCACCAAATCTCTAGCTCACCTAACTTCCCCTGTCATCACAATTTTAAATAGAAATGTCATAGTAATAGAAGCGCACATTGTGTTTCGCAATCATAAACTGGGCAGCCCTTCTGGTGAGAGACGCCTCTTATACCCTCGTATTGAAAGCACTGTGTCCTTTTGGGTTTTGTTCAGTGAATAAGGAACGCCAGAGCCCATATCCCTATCCCCACCTAATCCCTTATCCTTTATTCTACTAAATACAGCAGCGCACTGGCAACACCTATTGCGTTTGAATAGCCATCTACCACCGTCAGCCTTACTGCCGAAATACACTAAACTTAAGGCTACCCTGTACAAGCGAGTAAAGGCAGTATAGGTATTTGGAGGATTTCTTGTGTCAATACTTTACTATTAATGCGAATAACATAATATAGGATACATTATGTGTGTGATAATATATACTGTGTCTCATAAAATTCACGCGCCATTTTCGAACTCCGACGCGACGGAAATATTGATTTTGACCCGAAGTTTTTAGCCATAATGCACGTATATTCTAATGTTACGTGTCACGTTGTTTGACCCTAATGAACTTCTAAACTACTGAACCGATTTTGATAAAACTTCGTAACTATGTGTAATTTGGTCCAACTTAAAAGTTTTTATTTCGATTTATAGTCGCAATATTTTTTTATTGCAAATTATTTGTTTATTATATTATGAGAAACACTTATAATTATCTGTGAATTCCATAAGATTCTGACAGATGGCGGTGTAAGGTAATTTATCGGCTGGATTGAGTATAGAATTGCACCCGTGTGAAGCCGGGAGCGGGTAGCTGGTAATATATGCATTATGTACTTTTAAATGACAATAGAATTTTAGAGTAGTGTATTGTGTTCTTTCTAGACCAATATTATTCTTGTGTAGTTCGGCTTGCAAGCTGTGGGCAGGAGATTCATTAAGTTATCGATACAAATAATGGTGACAAATAACAACTAGATAGATAGTCAGATAGATTGAAACTCAATCAATTGGAACCATGTAATTATAATACGAGACAGTGACGGTAAAGAATGATAACCATAAATTTCCGGTTTAGTAGAGATTTCGCACAATTTTGTTTCGTACGAATTGTGCGAAGAAGTGACTTTAAAATTAAATATATTTTTAGTCGCTGTTTCGCACAAATATTATTTTTATAAAAAAACTTGAACCAAAAGTACAGTACTGTACAAAAGTGATATCTATGGGGGAATATTTTTAATGGAGTTTACAATCAATCAATCAATCAAAAATATATACCATATTATAGTTATTAAAGGTACGTTTTTTTTTATTTCAGTAGATTTTTTTTATTGTTCTAGATATATTTATACTCAATCAATCATTTAATTTTTTTGTGTAAAATTTGAAGAAGAGTTAAAAAAAATCCTTTTTATTTACATACATACAACGGCGGCTATAAATCTAGACCGGTTCTATAGAAAAGTATGGGGAGGCCTATGTCAAGCAATGGACGTCTTGCGGCTGAAATCATCATCAGATAATGATGAAGTGACAATTTACATACTTTGTATTGGCTATAAGTCATGGCGATTGAGAATAAATCTCAATTAAGCTTACTGCCACTAACGTCTACACAATAATCGGTGGAGTTTAGGAAAACTCCTCTCATTTGCTACAAAAATATATTAGACACAGGTGACAAGGAAAATAAGTACCTACTACTCAAATTAATGACACAGAAATGACACATTTTTATACTTATTGTGATTGAAATAATAATGTAATTACAAATGTCAGCGTCGAAGCTTTAACCAATCAATAAATTGTTATAACGTTTTTCTTTCGTGAATGAATGTCAGTCTTTCGTGAATGAACAACCTTCATTGACAGCTTTGTGAACGAAATATGTGAAAGTTTTTGTTTATTTCTCCGCTACCTTTTTCTTAACTAGTCAACGAATTTTGAAATGGTTTTCACGAATAGAAAGAGCGACAAACGAAGAAGGTTTGAGTATTTTCAGAAAAAAATTTTCATCCGTGAGAAACTAAACAAACAACAACAAATGTGAAATAACAGCACATGTGCGGTTGTGTATCGGTGAGTTAGTAAAGGTTGCTAGAGCCCATTCCCATTTCTTCCAAATAAATATAATTATATAAATTTTTATATAATTTTTTACACAATAATAAGAAAAGATTTAAATATATTTTTTTAAATAATGATATTTTAATTGTTACCTATTTTTAACACTGGACCACGTGTTCGTACAGAAAACCACATAGTGTGGAAATCAATGACCATGACTTACACAAAACACATTTATTTTTTAATTTACAGAGGTGTACCTGTGACCAGTGAGATTTGACCTATTCAATACTTGACAATAAAATAAAATTCCATATGGCGAGTCAACACTGAGGGATCTAAAGATATTAGTAGCCCTAGAATGTGTAGCGGTAAAGGTAGCTAATTAAGATTTGAATAGGCGAAAAATGTTAATACGGTTTAATTATAACAAAATATTTACATTAAGACAGTTCTATGTGATCATTTTTACGGTTTACAGTAAATAGAGCAGGTATGCATTGGCTAGTTATTTTCAATATTTATTGTTAAGAGAGAGACATGTCGCATGCAAACTTCTCGTTAGCGGACTTAATTTACTTTTCTAACTCATTTACATTAACATTGCATAAAACTGAGTAGTATTTTTAGACATATAGAGACAGACAAGCAGGCAGGTGGTGACTGTGATGCCGTTGAACATCTGAACTAAAAGAGGTTCAAGATCACAATCTTAGTTAGTTTGTGAAGCGGCCTCGCTAACAAAACGCTCAGTCGCCTATGTTATGCCTATGTTTTATTTATGCGTCAATGAATCTCACCTTTTCGTAGGTACCTGACACAATCCATAGCAAGTGTTACACATCCATAAATATAGAATAATAAAAAATTGTGCCATACAGCCGTAGAGATTTAAGATACGACGCAAAAATTAAAAAGAATAAACAATTTGATGCCAAGGAAACCCTTCGTTTGCATGCGAGGTTTCGTTTTTTATTTTTGTTGACGAAATGATATCACACACACGACCTCTATATGTTCCCCTTATAGCCAAGGAGGAAACAAAAATCTTAAAATCCGAATTTACACAAGCTTAACGCGTTCAAATGCGAACTTGTCTGAGTCTCACACTTGGTTTATTATTTGAAAAAATAAACTAAGTAAATCTTTTTAGGTTTGCTATTCAATGTCACAAAAACAGGCGTTGAATAAAAAAAGCACTTTACAGTATATTTGGTGGTCAGATGAAAAAGTAATCTTAAATCTATAGATAATTATAGGAATTATAGGCATTCGGTAGGCAAAACTTAGTCACGTATTGACGTTGGAGGTAAAAACTTTATTTTACAGAAGTCCACCGTAACAAAACAAAATAGTGCGAAACCTCTACTAAACCAAAATAACATCACATGTGCTAATGTTAGATATGCCATTAGTGCTAATTGCCCAACTACTTTCTTATTTGATCAATATTTGCCTTCAGACAAATCATAATGTCCGTCTATCTTTTAATATCACGATAAAGAGTATTAATACTCTCGGATTGAATGAAATTAATTTAATTTAATATTTACAAAAAAAAAAATCGGCCAAGTTTATAGATTATAACGCCATCTTTCGAGTTCGAAAAGAGTTCGCCACATTAAACACTAGCAGGAAAAATTATCTATTACACAGAACACCTAAATGTTTACTAATACAACTCGGATACACTCGTCATAGTTAATTTTGTTGATGGTCAATGCCCTTGATAATGATTTGCCATGAACCGTCACGTCATAGGAAAACGTATTAATACATGTGGTTTGGTTTTTAAGTATTTTCTAGATATTACGTTGTACTACTAAGGCAACGTTTGTTGTGAACGCTTGAACTCGAACCGAGCAGTCAAGTACGTTCATTTACCGCGGCATCATTCTATATGTGTTACTTAGCTCCATCTGTCCTTCAACGGCGGCACTACTTAGATATACAATTAAGTTCAAAAGTATTACAGTAGATGGCGCTAGTAGGCTAAAATAAAAAGAGACCCCAAAACTTAAACATTTTGATTTCTTAGTACTAATTTATTATTAGGTACTATTTTTTTTTCTTTCTAGAAATTATTAACACTTATTACATTATTTTTTGATTATTTATAAAGTTTCTTTGGCTATTTAAAGACAAGACTGTGAATTCTTCATTGCCTCTATAAAAAAATATAGAATTCATTCATGTAGGTAAATTCACATAATAATATAGAAAAACAATAAATGGCTTTATGTTGAATTATGTAGTACAAATGAGTCCAAGTACATTGCCAATTGGACTTAGAAACGAAGCAACAAAGTGTAACGACCACAGAAATAAACGAAATAGCTCTCAGGGTTGGCTATTTAGAATTAGCACCATTTGAAAGTGATCTCATCGGGGCACGGGCCATTACTCATTGGCGGTCGTAGCTCAATGTACGACATCCTTTACACCGACTCGTAAATTGTAACAAATGCATTGTCCAATAAAAACAAACATTACATTAATTTTGTATTTTATAGAAAAGCTCATAGAAGCGATAGTGTGGATATTAGATCAACTTTTCTTGACATTTCTTTTGCAAAACGAAATGCATCGATACAATATTTTACAATATTGGTTAAGTTGTTAATGAAAATTTTATTGTTACACGCTATAAGGATTAAGAAAAAAATGCACAAGGAGTAATTTTTTCCAACTTAAAGCCTTTAAGGCTTATATTCTCATATTTTCATAATCATTTTTTTATTCAGCCAGAAATTAAATGATAAAAATTTGGTGTTGTATCGACTTTCTCATTTTAGTACCTATTTTCATGTATTCCTTTCATCACAAAAATGCACACTAAATACAACAGTTTCGTAGCTATTAATTTTAGATTTTAGAAAATTGAAGAAAGTGAATTTTTTGCAATTTAAATACCAATTAAAATTTAGTAAGGTAAGTATTATGATTATCTTGCCCATACGATCCCACAGGAGCTTCGTAAGAAGATTTTATGTCATTTTTAGGAATTTTCTAAATTTGCTTGTATTCTAAGGTGCTTTTATTCGGTGATTTAATATAATTAAAATTGTGTTGAAACTTAAATAGAACTTAGGGTGCGTCGCCCGCCAATTACAAATGAGTTCGCCGCGCCCTCTGACGGCGGCGCGATGAAGCGCGAACTACTAACAATGGACAAGTACTTATTAGTCGCCTTCAGAAGTATTTCACGCTAAATTAACTTGGTCATTTATTTACCTACATTATAGAATAAGCCTATAAAGTATTTGAAACCATCTCAACTGGCATGCATCGAAGTTTATAACAATCAATTCTAATATTCCTAGCTATTTACTTTATACTGTAGGTAGCTAGCGCCCGCGACTTTGTACGCGTTGAACAATAAAATATCTCGCCTGACATAATTGAGGCCTCTTTTGCATTTATATTATTAGTTAGCATTAAGATAGGGTAATATTACTTAATATCTAATATATACTAATATTATAAAGAGAGAAGATTTGTATTTTTGTATGATTGCCTTTTTGTTTGTAATGAATAAACTCAAAAACTATTGAACCGATTTTAAAAATTCTTTCACCTATAGAAAGCTACATTATGAGCGAGTAACATAGTCGCGTGGAACAGCCAGTGATTTAGTAAAAGTATTTAAGATTTATTGTGTGGAATCAATACTGCTTACAATTTGGTCAACCTTTTTAACATAACCGTATTCACGGGTTGAGTTCAATTGGCAACATTTGAAATTAATACTAATTGGATTAGAAATGAATTGTAATGATAGCTGAGTTCACAAGTAATCAACTAGGAGATTGTCTGTTTTAAATAAGATGGCGGTTTGTCGGTTAACCGCATGACTTTCTACTGCGATTTCACTGATCGTTGATGCTCTGTACATAACGACATTTCTTTATTCCTTACTAGGTGCGTTAGTGGCATGGCCCGCGATAATTCGATTTACGACATCATTATCAGTATTATAATTTTAATGAATGATCGGAGTAATTTTAAAGATCTACATGTAGATCACAAAACGCTGAGAATCAAATTCGACATTCCTATTAAAATTATAAATTAACTCTCTACTTTTGAGTCCAAACACGTTAAGTATATCTGCTGTAAGATGCTGTAAGTTGGGTGTCTCGCAGACTACTTGATAATTAATTATAATTCGTTCATGACTTTTAAATTAGGAGAAAAATGCCTATGATTTCCTTAGATATCTCATATGATCTAGAATTTATCGTTTTTTTTTTGTAGCATTACACTCTACATTACAATATGGTATAGCCATACAGCCATTTTGTATTATTTTTGTTTGCACCATTATTACTAAAAAAGTTTGTAAGACACACACGCACACATACCCGAACTCCTTACACAGATACTCTCCCCCTATATCTTGAACTGGAACGGAGTGTTAAGGCGCTTGCTTTAACCACTTGGTCGGTCGTTGGTCGGCTGGTCTCCTGTAAGGAGGTGGTTACTTTCGCCAGACCGTGCGAAACGCAGTGTTCCTTGCCGCTAACCTTTCCCCACTAACTTACTATACCTTTCAATTATTCTCTTCTAACATGCTTACCTCAATATGAATAGTAAAGAATCCATTGGCTTACCTGAAACAACAAATTATAGTGTAATTTATCTTATACGTAATAACACGAGCTACCGAAGCATTCCTCCGACAATAGGAGAGCGCGCAATAGCTAGTACATTGATGCTGTAAGCAGCTCAACACTCCCATTGGGGATCAGTGAATGGCCACTGAATGTATACCTTCGCCAGTCTTACACTAGAATTCGCATTGTACCAAGTCCCATGTGAATATAGTAGATCGCTATTGTGGGACGCATTTCTAACAACAGTGCAGGTGTCGTAACTTTCGAGGACTTTGGAAAGTGTTCTTTATACAACAGTCTTTGTTCGTGACACGTATATTGGAGGGAAAATAAAATCTCCTTGAAAAATATATTATGTACCTTATAAAAGAAAAGCAAATAGAAGGTAGAAAGATTAAATATGAATTATAATTTACGGAAAATTCAGTTAGAGAACTAAATTAAAGCGCAAAATGTTATTTCTTAGTTCAAATCTCGAAAATTAATTTAGCGCCCAGCGACACCTTCGACACAACTTAGCAAAAATTAATTAATAAACTTATATCAGTTTTATGGGCGCTTCGACAGTTTAATAAACTTGTAATTAAATTCGTTACATAATACTGTACATTAAGAGAGAAGATTTGTATGTTTTTAATGAATAAACTCAAAAAGTTACGCGGGCGAAGTCGCGTGCAACAGCTAGTCTAAAATAAAATGTAAAACTGACGCCTGGCTAAAGTGTTATAGCAACAAGAGGTCAAGCGTTATAATACTTAGTTATTTTTAATTTTGAACGCGGACGAAGTCGCAGGCTACACGTAGCACTTAATATCTTCTTTTATCACAAATAATGCCACCACAATCTATCCCGTAAAATTAAAACTTGCTGAATTAGAAGTCGTACGCGATTTACTACGTAGACGATATGTGAAAAAAAAAAAACATAAGTATAAAGTTGCGTTATTGAAAAATTAAGACCAAAAACTCGAAGGCGATATTAATGGTCCGTGACGTCACTGAGTGCATTGTGATCGTTCTGGAGCGCTGCAACGCGCGGCTGCAACCGATCCAAGCGCCCTTGAATACGGATGAGCAGGACGGTTCATGCGTTATGTATGCGGCGCGGCGCAGCACAGCGTGCAACACCGCTAGGGTTGTCACTTTAAGAAAACTCACTAAGTACTTATTAAATGAAAAGGCATTATAGTCACACTTCTAATTTTCAATTTTCGTCGAAAAACTATTGACACAAATTTATTAGGTTTTGTGAAAAAATTTAATAAATTTTTAATAATCGGAATTTTAATATAATTTATAACTATCGGAATTATGATCTATATTCATACTATTTACGACTTATATACGAAAAGCAAACCATATTTCAAGCAGCATTACAGTGTTTATTTAGAATTCTTTTATTTTTAGATTTTTTTTTAATGTAACAATGAAATATAACAATGAACACAGACCGAAAAATATGTTATTTAAGGTACTGTATTTGTCAACCCTATCATCTAGTGAGCCCCCACTCTCGCCTCTCGAATATCGGCTACTTATTAACATCTCCATGTAAACATAATTATATTTATGTTTACAGATACTTTTACAAAACTTTTGTCGAGTTATTATAATTCCTCATAACTCATTAGCCAAAAAAACTGCATTCAGCAAAGAAAATAGTGGACTACTGTGTTTAATGTTTTTTTTTCAAAGATAAATAAAGGCCGGTAGGCTACTATAGCTACTATACATAACCTATAATAGCAGAAAGATGCAAGTGCGCTGACAATGGTGATAGTTACTTGTTTTTTTCTTTAGTACCCATGATTAATACCATTAATTAAACTAATTATGCAACTAGTATCCACAGTTTAGAGTTAGAGTCACAGTAGTTTAAAAGTAAACATTTTGATATAAGCTTAAAAATTACAATAATTATTCAGTTACAGGTCAGTATTACAACAAATCAACAAATACAGAATTTTCAATTTAATAGACGAATATTTAGTAAAATTGTTTATTTAAATTTTTGGAAATTCTAGTAGATAATCAATTTGTGGGACTAAATTTAAATGAGGAGTACATTTCTTGAGTAACTAAATAGTAAATATTATTTTCATAATGGCCTCTTTCACCAACTACAAGTAAAGTGTTGATTAGTTAGTTTTAGAAATAATTTTATGTTTTATTAAATTATGCACTCGGTTTACTGCATCCTGCATCGATAGGTGAATTTTTTTTTATTATTTTCTGTTTAATGTTTTGGGACTTTTACCGTACAAACAAAGGTATATCATCTCCTTCATTCCCGGTTACCGGTGACTTTAAATGGCGGTTAGCCTACTTGATACATGGTGAAAGAGGCCCTAAGTACAATAAAATTAAATGCCTGAACTACAGGATAGTACATGTGGCGCTTTGTAACCCGGTCATGACCCAGTTACCAATGACAGCGAATCCGTGTGCTATAAATTTCCAGATTAAATTTTCATTACAGGAAGGTACGATTATCTACGAGTATTAGTTCTAAGGTATTATTACTTCATAGTTAGAATTAGCGACCCGCCCCAGGCTTCACATGAATGTTTCTGCAAATTAATATATAGGTAATTAAGTAGTGGCAGGACACACTGTATTCAGCAGTCATTTGGGCAGCCCGTCTGGCGGCAGTAACCACCTCCTTACAGCATAATTATGTACTGTTGTGTTTCGGTGAGGGAGTAAGGGATGCCAGCCGCCATTACACCTTCCCTTCCTTATCCCTTATCACCAATCATTCTATTGGTAGGCAGCGCACTTGCAGCACCTATGGCGTTGCTTATGTTATAAGTAGTGATGTGCCGGATCGTTAAAAATGTATATCCGCGGATACGAATACGGATATTTGGTGTCAAGATCCGCGGATACAGATACGGATACGGGTACGGATCTTAACTTTCTTACTCAATCGGTGTCGGTGCGCGTGACGTTGAAACGATACTTGACGCCCGCCACTTGACGATTGCATTATAAAGGTGCCAATGTTTGATTTTAAGAAATAAAAAATAATCTGAATGGAATTTAATAGTTTTTCATTGCTACCTAATCACCTATATATATAATTAAAAATTAATAAGGTAAAAGATCCGTAAAAGATCCGCCAAAAAGTAACGGATACGGATACGGATACGGATATCCGGCACATCACTAGTTATAAGCGACAGTAGCCACCTTCTATCAAGTGGACCATCATACTGTCTGTCGACTTTAACATAAAAAGGTAGTGTATACTAACATTCGTTTATCACTCTTTCCATTAGTGAAAACGGTATCATAATCTGTTAATTGGTTTAGAAGAAGTTAGAGACTTTGTAATTTAATTATGGATTTTGGTAGATGACAGATATGACACATTTGACACAATTTGACGACACGTTTGGTCTAGTGGCTAGTAACCCTAGCTGTTAACCAAACGGTCGGGGTTCGAATCCCGCTAGGGGCAAATGTTTATTTATTTATTTATTTAATTAATTAATTAATTAATTAATTAATTAATTAATTAATTAATTTATTTATTTATTTATTTATTTATTTATTTATGTACTACAGCATCAAACTCCACTTCGATTTTGTTTCCCACTATGGAAGCAAGCAAATTTTAAGACGTATTATTAACGTTAAAAATATAATGGCTGTATTGTGCAGTTTCAGGAGGAGGTACTTACATCCCTGGATGAGTAAACTGGGTCAAATGGAGGGTGGGCGGCCCGAATATCGTCTGATAGGTCACCGCGACCTGCCCTACGACCTACTTGTTCGAACGTTCATGATTTCAAACGCACAGTTCACATTGATAGTTATACAATGTGAAATATTTATATGAATCGAACAATTTAACTAAGAGTAGCGAAGAAGTCATATAATACAAGAGTAGAATACTTAATTTTTTTTTTAAATGTTCACGTTTTTTAATCCTACTAATATAAATTAATGCGTAAGTTTGTAAGAATTGTATGGATGTTTGTTACTCTTTCTTACAAAAACGGCGAAATGAATTTGGATAAAATTTGGCACAAAGATTACCTGGATTAGCATACTTTTTATGCTGGAAAAATGTTAGTTTCCTTTAGGTTCCACTAGAGCCCGATGATACCACGTGGTTTGCAATTTTTGGTGGAGAATATAGCCAGTTCAGAGAAAAATAGTTTAACTTTAATATGAGAATATGAGAAATTTGAAATAATTACTAAATATCTAAATTTATAATTCAATTAATGGGTATCAATTCTTCTCCTTTTTTTCCTTTTTGAACTGAACCTTTCATCCCATTGTAAAAAATATATATGTATTTAAATAAAAAAAAAAAACAAGATTTTTTTCAAAAAATGTTTACATATGCGATTTCATTGCACCACAGCGAAATAAAAATTGTTTAATTAATGTTAAAATATGTGTGATAATCTTGTAAAGTCGCTCTAGTAGTAATATAGGACTGCACGTTTGAATAATTTGAACGAAGCTTTTCGTTATTCTGTCAGTCACGAAGCTTGCGTGCAAGTATCGATGCGTGAGTTTAGTAATCGCCCTTTGGCACAACTTGAAGAGAGTAATAGTAATGGATCACTACCACATTATTCCAACACACCATAAACTCCATTCCTGTGTATATATTCTGAGAAGTATATGTTTAATGACTGATAATATTAATTTAATGTTTCGGACATTACTCAAAACCAGGTCATTGTTTTTTTTAACTTACACTTTGGAGAACTTTGGAAACTTGACGTTATTACTGTCGCCATATGGACTGTCCAATTTATGACTATGTAATTATTGAATTATTGTTACTAATAACTAGTTGCTGTGGCTGAGTTAGCAACGTTCCATGGTTGCCAAAAAAATCGGTATCCGTTGGAATTTTGGAAAAAAGTAAAAAAGCAATGTTGTGTAAAAATTTCAAGTCAATCCGTCGGCTAGTTTTCGAGTTTTTAAGTAATACACAAACAACACAACATTTATATATATATAGATTAATGAATTATGAGGTATATAGGTGCATGTATTATGTGTGAAGAAATGCTTATAAAACTTTATTTACTGTTAGTCGTGCGACTGTGTGTAATTTCTATTATATATTATGTTATACATATTGGGTAGGCCTCGGGTTGAAGTCGTGACTATTTAGCTTAAATGAGGGTAGGATGCCTATTTGTTGGGACTATTGTATTGTTTCGTTTTAAACATTGTTTAGACGTAAGTAGACTTTGTACATAGAACACTCATCTGACATGAATTTCTTTAATTATTCGATTTATGAGATAATATTTTTACGTAGAATTAAATTTGCTTATTACTCTATGAACTGTTATTAATAACCTTAACGCACCAACTAGGTCGTCAGTTAAGAAAAATTATTTGAAACCGACCAACCAGGTTGTCGGTTAAGAAAAAAAATTACTAACGGACCAACCAGGTAGACAGCGTGGTTTGTCGGTTGGTAATAGACGGTTTTCCTAAGGATCTTTTCATTGCGAAATCTGTCCCATAAAGTCGCACTTATTTCTACAGCATTTTCAGCCGTCTTGAGTTTATTTGATCAAACGGCTTACTTTAATTTATAGCTTTTTTAATTTATTGGGCCAGTATAATTTAAGCGCTACTTGCATTTTTTACAGTAAAAAGAGCTCACCGTAAAACCCAAAGTACATTTGCGTTTTCATGTTGCAAACGAGCCGCTAATCTTTCAAGATATCATAATTGCATGACACATTTATTAAGAGGATGATCAGCAGGGAGTTTATTGTACAACTCTTGCAGGATTATACTCAAATAGTAAAAGCGCAGTGGCTATTAATTCAAGTAATGAGGTGGAAATTAACTAGCCTCGTAGTACCGCGGTGAAATCCTGAGTTAGGCATTAAATAGATCCACTCATCAGACCTATCCCACTGTATAATAACTAGAAAGGACACAGAGGCTGTTGATTCTAATACTAAAATAGTAATAATAGTAATAATTCATATTCATTTTGGTTACAAGCTATAACAAGCTATAAATAAAATTATAAACTAAACTCAGACATTCATTTAAATAATAATACTCCTCCGAAAAATAGACAAATTGAAAAGATACTACGACAAAACAACTAAGGGAAAACTACAATTTGTATAGATGTTTTCCTTTAAAAAGAATTAATGATAAAACAGCAAAAATCGTATGAACGCATTTTTACAATAATGTAGTGATGCAAATATAATTGTATATTTGTAGCCATGTAGGTAAGTACTTTTAAATAAGTGAGACTAATTTCACGCACCGTTGCGAGTAAACAATACACCTCCTCTTGAATGAGCAACGCTGTGATATATAGTGATGTGCAAGATCACTAGAAGCAAGATAAATTTTATCGAAATATTTAATGAAAATATCGCGTGATATCATTAATTCTATTTCATGTTTGTAAAAAAAGTTTTTTTTAACAATTAAAGTTATATACAGTTAATTTTAATTAGAATTTTTACCATATCTCAAGATAAAATTAATGATATTATAATGGGTATATTTGTTTATTTAAATATTATCTAGGGCGTGTGATTTAGCGGTCTATGGAGCAGGCCAATCAATGCCAAGAAGTGTGGTTGAATATAATGAACTTGAAACAACAGATGGAGCTACAGGATACGGTTGAGATCATAGACATTAATATACTACGTAGTATAAACTGATCCAATTCCTGAAATCAATTCCTGACAAAATAGATTTTCTAAAGACTTAACATTTTTTTTCGTTGATGTATAAAATTTGATTGAGTATTTGTAATACGAGTATTATAATCTTCCAATATTATAATCTAGTTGTTTAATTTGAAGCGATAATGTATCAAAATAGAACACTAGCAGTAAATGTAATTATTCTTTTGGAACAGTCGTGTAGTATTTTTTTATCGGGATATTGGAAAATAACACTATCGATTGATCGACTTTAAACCTTGACAGCGAGTTATCGACACATCAATGTCCTCCACTTGTGAAGCCGTCCGTCACTAGTTAGTGTAAATATGTACTCTTTAGTTGAATTGTTCGCGCATCAATTCCGAGCACGGGGCTCCACAATGGCGATTGTCGGCGTCGCGTTTGTGTTGCGCGTGCGCACTATTATTCGCACTCCGAACTGCGCCCACGCTCCAACACTCCATACTACTTCCGTTCGTGTTAACAAATAATAAAATATATTATTTGTTTTAAATTACGGAAATCTATTTACGCTACTCTTATGGGCATAGTTTGGCGCAAGCCTCTTAATATGTAAAGACCGATAGCCAGGCTGACGGTAGTTGATGGATACAAAATCAAAGCAATAGGTATTGTCAATGCGCTTCCGAAATTGATATAATGAAGGATAAGCGATAAGGATGGGATAGACGAATGAGCTTATAGAAATACAACTTTCGTGGATTTTGAATTTAATTTATTCTTAAAATAAGTTTTATTATAATATAATGTAATGAAGCAATCAACAATATGAAATAACCGTTTCAGCTGATCAGCATTTCAGCTGAGGATATCCACTGCTGGACATAGGTGTCCCCCATAATTTTCCAATAGGACCGCTCAGAAGCAGTATGGAACTAGCGTCGAACTGCGGCGGTACTTATTAGGTCGTAAGGTCACGTTATTAGGCTCTTGTCTCTTAATTTTGTTTCTTTTATGTCTTAATGTCTTTTAATAGTGTAATTGACGGGATAGTACACATAATTCTAATTAACGTCAAAGTTGAATATCTGGTGAAATATTTTTTCTAATAACCGCTTTCTCTGTATGTGTCTCTACTTATAATTTTAGTATTGATTAGTACGAGTATTCAGGCTCGTGTTGACAGAAGTTTAAAAACAAACTAGTCTCATATAATATAAGATATATAAAGTATTAGATTTTCGATGTGAATAACTTTGATTGTATTGCGTTCGTCGGAGATGTATTACCAGTGCGTGCTCATACCGCAATGAGTCAGTTGGGTTGGCTAGCCTTTGACGAAATAATTTATAGCACCCAATAGGGAAGTTCTCACGTTAACGACTAGACCTTGCTTACAATTGTTCAAGCTCTATTGTACATTATTAATACTGTCTGTACTTATTATTATGATGAGAGTACACGAATCGCGTAATGTTGCGTGTATCCTCTGTGACAAGGTCGCTAATTGTATCACGCGTTGTCACAGTATGGTCGTCACGTCATTGTGATTCATTCTTTTCAAAGTTTGTTCTGTTTCGAGTCCATAAAAGATACAGAGAAAATAGAGCGTAACATGTTTAGTTTATGTCTGGCCAACAGCGACGGCTTTGGTTGCCATAAATTAACTGACCTTTGAGTATAGGCGTCAACATCTGAGAAAGTTTAGGAATGAAAATCTGGTGTACTGTTAACTCCAGAGAAGGATCTGACAATATAATATATAAGGTTCATATTATTCCTTCTTATCCTTTATCCTTTCATTAATCCTGCTATGGAGGTCAGCGCACTTGTAGTACCTGTGGCGTTGCTTATGTTATAAGCGCAATAGCCACCTAACATCAAGTGGATGTGCACCTGTCTGTTTTTGTTTTATGATAAACATTATAAAAAAAAATTAAACACTAAAATAACAATATATTAAATAGTAACGATTAAATGTAACAATACCCTGTTCTGAGTACAGAGCCCTTGAATAAATATGGGTATTAAACACACTTAATCCGTAACTGCGAGTACTCGTTTGGCAAGGATGTATTTTGGCAACAACTGGCAAAGCTGATTTATACTAATGGCACACTTAAATTTACTATGCTCTACACTTAGTTTCGGTTAATGCACTTAAGATTACGTTAGATATACATAATAACAATTTATTTTCGACTTGGACGGTACTAGGGTTTGTAACATAGAGTTATAGTCATTGGTTTATAAACAGTTCATTGATTTGAAATTAAGTTATAAGAAGAACATTAGAGTCAATCCCCCTTTGTCCTTTGCACATCTCGAATTCTGTAGAAACGAAAGTTGTTAATGCCCTTTAAGTGAGAGATCATACCGATATTACCTTCGTTATTTTGAATGACACAGCTAATGTGGCTAATGTAGCAGGGTTGGATGTTAAAAGTGACACTAAGCGAGTAAAGATTGCACAACATTGGGTTCACACGGGTTCAAGCTGCGCGATAACACCGGCCTTGGCCCCCGCAATCCCGGCCACGATAACAATAGCGATTATGAAATAGTTAGAAAGTCTAATACATAGGTTGACACGCAGCCAAGGTTTGGCGTCGATACAAATCTTTATGGCAAGTACAATGGTGTTATAATGCGACTAATTAACCTTAATACACAGTTTATAAAATATATGAATAACATGAAAGAAATAAACAAAACAAATATGGAGTTGTTTCTTTACAAAATAAAAGCTACAAATGTAACATAGAAGAATGAATACGGGAAAAAAGTTAAGAAATAATTAGAAAATTGTTATAAATACATTTTTGGATTAGCAAGTTTGGAATCACAAGACAAAGGGTACCACAAAGCCTACGTAAAGGTAGAAAACATATTAAGCCATCTAATGTATACAAAAAATATGACGACCATCTACCTGCCTGACATTTTACAGGAGCTTTATAGATTTTTTCTCAATAAATATAGAAAAAAATCTTAAAAAAATTAAATTAATACAAAAAATATTATTATAAATAAACTATTTATAAAGATTACAAAAGTTATCTAATTCTAATAATAATCATCTTTACAGACTAAACACAACAAGTATGAAATAAACTTCACTGTCTAAGAGTTCCTGGTATTTAATACAGAAATCGAATTTATTCTTGCTTCAAGTAATGCGGTCACAGATGCCATCTTCGAAACCATCATATTTAACGTTTCAGTAGAAACATCACAAGAGACACTTCTTGGAATAATAAACTCAAACGACCAATAAGACCAACGCTACAGACTAAGTATTTAACTGTGAACTTAGACATTTATGTGACTATTAAACGATTGAAGAAATAAATACACGTCTTCAATAAAACGACTGCTTTACCTGAAATATTTATACGGCATGTTCAATTATACTAATCGCAATCCAAAGAGACTGAGCAATTAATCACATCGGCTAAAGAGGCAATTAACTGAAGTTAAATAAGCCAATAAAGATAAGGAGCACACACGTCAAGTTGAACTTGAACCAAGGTTAGTCAGAGATTTAGCAGACGAGTTAAATATTGTCGTAATAATAGTAGAAAAAACATTGGTATAAAATACATTCAGATATTATTAAACACAATTAACCATATAAAACAACTTTATAAAGACGCTCAAATACTAACGTAAAAATATCAATGAGAAATTTTTCAATATTTAAAGCATCTCTTATTGATCACTAGCTCGTTTAGAATTCTATAGAGTGGAGTAAGTATGCTTTCATTCTTAACAGACTGTAAGTTCAGTCTCTCGAGTCAATTCTAGGTAATACATCCAGTAAAAGTCAGATCATTGACTTCACGTTATGGTTATTAAGTATAAATGTGACTTCATAAAATGTTCGAATTTGCACTTCGTATTCTCTGTACTTAGTATTAATAATTATATCCTTTTTAGTCCAAATTTACAATAATTTTATAGCACTCATTTAAAATTAAGGTATGTATACACAATTATCCAATAGAATTCGGTTTATAACGACATTCAGACGTCTCGTTTACTAAACGGTCAGCCATAAATACTGTAGAAATATCTACGAAGCATAAAATGGGCAGCTTGTTACATCTGCCCAGCAATAAATGCTCACAGCTACGACGATGCTGTAAAATAGGCACCCCTGAAATATTTTATCGACCGAACGTAAAGCTTTGTGAAAGTTATGGCTATTGGAAATTCGTCTTGTTTCGCTCTCAACGAGATTTTGATACAATTTAATAAATACTTTAAAACAAAACGTCGAAGATGTTTACCCTTTAATGCAAAGAATTACCAAGAAATTTTGAATGAGTAGCGCACAGTATATACATTCTAACGGCCGTCTTAAATATTTTATATCTATATTGTATCTATCCATAGCATACTGAGTGAATTTAAGTTTGATTACAGGGACAAATAGTCATTGCAGAAATGTGAGCAACCATTATTAATATTAAATTTTAAGCATCTCCTATCGGAGGTTGGCTCAATTATCAAGAAGCTATACTTCGATTCTATTAGGCGATTATTATCATCAAACGCACAAATTAGGCGATTGATTCACAAAGAATTTTAAAAATGTGTTGCATCATTTGTTATTTTCTCTTATTTTGTTACTCCGTCCGGTCTCGGTTAACATGGGTGGACATCAGGTTTTGAATAAAAATAAAATGCTTTCCTTCTATTTTTGCGAGAGTGAGTTAGTGATAATTTACTGCACAAATTAAAGATCAAACAACATCTTTCATTATGTATCTAGCAAAAACGTTTGTATTACTCGTTAATTCTTTTTTGTTGATCCGTAAACTGCACGACTGATCAAATGCGACCGCATTAATCTTATTGAGAGAATAATGAGGTACGTGTACAAATTTTACTTGAAGCTTTTAGCGGAACACGGTCGCAAATATTTTTTACCACAAGTTATTCTTAATTGATTCCGAGAAATATTTTCACTGTTTTTTTGTCTCTTTTCAATTATTATGAGTAAAATGAAGCGGTCCAGTGAATCATCTTTGTTTTCAACTTTGAGCGAATTTTGATTTTGTTATGAAGCGACATCGATTTGTATCCTGAATACAAATCGAAATCCTGAATACAAATCCCACTACCCATAGAAAAAGAAAACGAAGGTGGACAAAATGTCACCGTAGGATGAAATAGAGGTCGGGATACAATAGGAAGCTATTGATTCTAATGAAAATAGGGTTTTTATTCAAGCAAATTGAGATAAATTGATTTACTCTAAATGAGGGTTTTGTTTGTAAGAAAATTAACGTTTTTGTACTCACTACTAAACACCACTAAATTCTTATACTTTACTAGTGTCCCGCTCTCGGATTATTTTTCAAACAAATATTATACAAACCTTCCTTGTTTGTCGCTCTCACTGAATATTAGATATAACCTTGACAATTTATTATTTATTTTATTAAAGCTATAAACAATAAGTTCGTGAGTTCGCTTTGCAGATCATCTCGAATAGTGTTATTAGTTCAAGCCGTCTATCAATTCTTGCCTGTCTCTCACACGGCGCGGCGTCTTGACGTTTTCATATGTTATGTTTTCTTATTTCTGTTAGCTAAGGAGCGCGAACTGGCTTTAACCTCGAGGCTAATTTGCCTTCAACTGTGAAGTAATGGAAAATCTTATATTTAGCGTTTCAAGATTTACGTGCAGCCCTAATAGGCGAGTTTATTATTAGGCGAACACTAATGGGTTCGATGAACTCCCGATCTTGACATTTGACACAGAGATGCTACTTTGACAGCAATGGAGATGAATATCATTAAATTTGTTAAACAAGTGTCTTTAAACAACATTACATCGAAATTTAAGAATTTGAATACAAAATGGTAAAACCTTTCCGATAGTGACATATTTATTTTATACTAGCTTTTGCCCGCGACTTTATCTGCGTCCCTCGGGAATAGTACTTTTTTGGATGAAAGGTACTGTATTCTATATCTTTTCTGTACCCACGTATATCTTTCTGACAACGTATATTATGATCGGTCGAGTAGTTAAAGTCGTATAAGTGTAACAAACAAACGAAACACACTTAATAATAATATTAGTTGGGATAACTATCACGCGCCATCTATTTGTGCTAAAGTTGGATTTTTATTATTTAAAATTTTTAAAAATTTAGTTGAATTAAACGGAATAAAATGTGTATCAATTCAGAAAATTCTGAATGTGTGAGTAAGTAACAAACATACAAATAAGGATGTAATTATCAACATTTTCAAATATTCAATAAGTATTCACAATAACTTTCACATTTATTTTATCAAAATAAATATGAATGAAGAAAAAAAGAATTTAATTCTTCATTATTAGCAATGTTTTATAGTTATCACGCTATAATTTGTTATCATCACGCAATATTGAGGTCGTTGCCTTTTGCTACCACTTCAAAATTGATAACATTAATACGGAAAAAATCAGTACACAAGCAAGTTTGATAAAGCAATTGTCCAATATTAAAAGGTCTTCAAGATAAGTGAGCGCAAGTAACATGAATAGTTCTTTTTAGATTGGTTTTTATTGAAGCGTAGCGTAGTCAATGTGTACATGGCCTTGGGCGTCAATTTACATTCCGCCACCAAACATTTGTGTTTTTTTTGTTAAGATACAAAGTCTGAAGCGAAAAAGAGTTTAATAAATTTTAAGGTGTTTAAAGCGCCATTATGCTTATGCAAGTATAGTATGGTGATGTAAGTGTTATATTGTATAGATTTAAAATGTTAATTAGTAATTTGAGTGAGTATAGATTGTGTTAAAACTGTGTTTATGTTATGTGTTTAATAAAGTATTATCACATGATATTAAAATTATAAACTAACCTCCCGACTTTGTATTGATTTATATTGAACAGATAGTACAAAATAATAAAGTTAATATTGACATGAAATAAAAATGAATATTGTAAAAACTTACAGAAATAATAATCCACAGCTACTTATGTCAAGGATACTATAGCATTTTTTTCGTTGTATTATAATTGAGAATATATCCCATCTCTATTTTCTGTTTTAAAAACGAGATATTTTTCAGGTGTCTAAATTAAAAAAATATAATATACCTATATCTAAAAAAAATATGATATAAATATTATGCCATCGAATCTTTAGTACCATAAGAATCGATGGCATAATACTGTAGTTGAGCTCACGAACATGTTTTATTTAAAAAAATATTATATTTAATCTACATCCCATGTTGGTAGTTTATTAGCTTAGAGTCGCTCCCCAACCAGTCTCATCCCTGCCTCTGCAATTTCCTCTCTCCATCTACTCTCACGGTAGCTAACGACTAATCGACGGTTAATATTAAACTATAGTTATCTTAAGACAAGGACTAACCTTAGAACGAACATAATTAGTACCAAAATGAGCGCAACCTAATGAATTAACCTATCAATATTGCACAACAAATTTTTGTAGGTTCCGAAGTTAACCGAATATTTAAAATTGTTAGGTTCTTTTTTAATATAGTGAAAATGAAAAAAAAAAAAAAAAAAAAAAAATTAGCCTATTAAAACTTTAGTAAGTACAGAACTTATGTTAAATTAATAAGCTTAAGAACAAATGTAGTTATCATTGAAAATTTTTCTTACCGTGACACGAAATAATTTTTTGGGCATTAATTTACTATATTTTTTCTCAGAAAATAGAATAGAATCTTTTATATAAATCTGCCCAATTCAAACTTTTTAAATATAGTCTATTATGCTCTCTAAGAAGTAAAATTAGGCGACGCTTCTCTCCTTGCCTCATTTACCTGTCATAGATTAATCTTCTTCAGGGTCAGTTTTCCCGATAGGATTCCGTCATATGTAAAAATTCGTTTCAACTATAAATTAAATCTTTATCACATCATTTATTGGCGATTTCTTAGAACACAAAGCGCTACGACATTAATAGGCAGTTTCGTTGTCGAGGCTATTGCTAATGGCTGAAGTCTCTTAGGAAATGGACTATTGTAGTCCTCCGTTAACTACTGAAACGGTCATACGTTCAATTTGACTCAACTGACCTCGCTGTAGTTGCGTAATTATATACCGTGACAAGTGTTTCTACATCTAGGATTTGTTTTAGTTAGAGTAACTGTTTAGGGATCTCTCTCTCTCTCTCTCTCTCTCTCTCTCTCTCTCTCTCTATTTTTGAAATAGAACCTGATGGTTATCTGAGCGAAATATTTGGTTGTGATTGACTTCATTCCTAATTATCATAGAAAAATCTTCTTTACCTAATGGAAACCAGAAAAAAGTTGTTTCTGGATTTTATTTAAGTTGACATTCCATAATGTTCAAAAAATAATTCTTAATTCCTTTCTTTCGAACTAATACACTTTGACTTTTTATTTTTACACTGTTTTTGTCACTGCATACTTTATATATACAATCCTAGACTATTTTAAATTTAAAATATAACACTATTTAAAACACTAGGCACTGTTAAGCAAGCGAGCCTCCGCCGTCCACTTAATAGTCGTGCTTATATTTTATTCAAATTCTTTCTGCATATAATTGCTTATATAAAACAGTATTATGTTTGTAATAAAATAATAGGAATAATACCACCTTCCATATATACTCGTATTAAATACATCTTGAAAAATCTATTAGTGCACATCAACGAAAGAAATGCTCATATAATTATGGTTCGTGTACAACTAATGATCTAACTAAAGCAATGTTTTTTCTAGAATATTGTCAGGATGTTTTACTAGACTAGACCGCACGGACTGTGGGCACCAGGGACGCATACCCTTTACACATGATCGCTTAAAAGCAAATGTACTGTGTTCATTCTTCAACTAGTGAAAGTTGGCGATGAGCTTGGAGCACCTTTTTCTGTCCCGTTCCACTCTTTGATATTCCTATGCTTTGTTAATTTTCAAATAGTGTACTCACCTATTTTTCCATTGGGACTATACGGTCCGTAGCTGCTTGAGGACAGTGGCGAAGAATAGCCATTATTGGGTTGAGGTTGAGCCGCCGCGCCCGGAGACGGGGATCCCCCGCCCGGTGTCCCGCCGGCGATCCAATCGCGGACGTGACCGTTGATCGGGTGGCCGTTGTGGCTGACGCCCGGCTCTGCTTTCACTTGGCTGGGCAAGACGCCGCGGTACGCCACCTCGTGCTTTAACTCCATACTGCTACCGCATGCTGCTGCTCCTCCGCCGCCGCCGGCCCCGCCGCCCGCTCGCCACACTTCTAAAAACAATCAAAACAATACTCTTTAGTATCTGTATACTTATATATACACACTTAGTAAATGCTACCAAACTTTATTATAGAAAAAATAATTAAAAAAAGTATCTATTTATTGTTTTGTTTTGTTTTGTATTATTCTTAATGTTGTGTCTTGTTTACAGTTGAGATAACCCGCTTCACTCAACGGACCCAGCAAAAAACAATTTCAATTCCCTATACACGTACTATCTTTGATCTTAACTCGAGATAACAAACACTTAAGTACAGCTAACTTTTCTTTGAAATTCAGAAGATACAACAAAGGGTTTCAAAGGGTTAGAAAAAATTGATTATCAAGGTTGAAAATAAGCACCGAGATGAATTTATGATTTTGACGTAATTTAAAATTAGAAGTTTTCACACGAAGGTCGTTCTTTTATAAAATAAATAAAAATTAGATAGTACAAACAAACAAGTGTCAGGGCAGACTGAACTTAGTTTTGAATATATTTAAATTTATATATTTCCGCCATTTTATTGTTCCATTATCTGTCTTGCATTCCTATAACCACCTAAGAAGTTGACGAGCCCGTTAGATGAGTGGTTAGGGTGCTTGATTTAATATTCTGTTCCAGGGTTCCCAGCAGGGTCAACTTTGGGAATGAACTTTTCAAATTTAGCACTTGTCTGGATCTGGAAAGTTCTGGAAGGGCACACTGCGTTTCGCAGTCATTTGGGCAGCCCGTCTCTTTACAAAAGACGACCGTGAAATAACAGCCCTCTTATGCTGGTTTGTTAAGGTGAGTGAATAAGGTATGCCAGATCCCATTTCCCTACCCACCCTAATCCCTAATCCTACTATTGTCGGCAGCGCACTTGCGTACCTGTGGCGTTGCTTCTGTTATAGGCGGCGGTAGCCACTTACCATCAAGTGTACCGTCAGCCTGTCTGTCGACCTTAACATAAAGAAAAGAAGTGGACTAACATTCTGCCTGATTACCATTATCTTTCTCACTAACGTAATGGTAATATTTTAACACAGTTCCTCAAACGTGAAAAAGAGTCATAATTAATTAATATTATTAAATCTATAACATAACCAATGATTTATACAGATTTTATAAATATTGGCACGATAAAATTTTGCGGTAAATATGTTTATATAAATCTTTTGTGTGCATTGCATAGAGAGTAAATTTCAACAAGTCCGATCTTAAATCTAGACGCTATCTTATATCGGAGTCGTAACTCGTAAACCAACGCGTCGCCTCGAGCATAATACGAAGAGAAAATTGGTATACTGTTTTAAACAGACAAATATAAAAGGATGAGTTTTCTTAACAAAGAACTAAAAAACAAGTACAATGCCTATCACAGGCTTCAGAATTCCACGGTGAGACGATCACAAACAGCGTTAAATAATTCAAGCGAAGCAAAATTATCTGTTACTAAAAATATTTTAGCAACTTGGGATTTTGAAATAAATTCTGCAATATCTGAGACGATTTAAGGTAAACTATTGCAACTAAAAGTGAACTAACTGCTGGATTTAAAAGAGGGGATAGTGCATATTTATTTCATCATCATCCTCATCTCAGCCCCAAGACGTCCAGTTTAGGACATAGACCTCCCCCCTTCATTTTCCAATAGGACCCGTCAAAAGCAGCCTGGATCCACCGTCGACCCGCGGCCCTTATCAAGTCGTCTGTCCGCCTTGTGGATGGATGGACGTCTTACGCTGCGCTTGCCAGTCCGTAGCCTCCATTAGAGAACCATCCTCATTCCTCATTTCTGATTCGATCTCGCAGTGTAACCGAGCATAGCCCTCTCCATAGCTCGTTGAATGACGTTGAGTTTTCTTACGAGGCCCATTGTCGTTGCACGTTTCAGTGCCATATGCAATATGCAATTGTTTTGAGCCATATGTCTCAAAACAATTTCTAATTCCACTTATATATATATATATATATATAGTTCTTACTTAGACAGGAGTCTTTTAAAAAAAGAAATATTTTTCTTTGCCATATTAATCGTTACTTACTAAAATTCATATATACTGTGTGTGACATGGTTGGCAGGATTAGTCAGGATCTTATCCCCGAGCGCGGATCTCGGGACGTTAGCAATTGGCTGTGCATTGTTCGTCCCTCGTAAAAGTGGATGCAGTACTATGTGTACCTCTTTATGGCACACTGCGCGCACAGTCTAATCGATTTATTGGCCTTAGTAATTCTAACAGTGATGTAGAATACAATTTTCCTCGAAATTATATGAAAGGCGCCTTCTGTTTATCATGTAAAATTCGTGTTAAAATTATATAGATCCTAGATTATTAAAAATTCACTTAAATAAAAAAAACATTAAATATTAAACTTCGCTTCGAAATTTTGTTCTTCTTGTAAAGGCCGTGTGTGGTGGTGAGCCTTGGTAAAGATACCTATAACCAACAATGGAGAGACACAGGGTGATTATGATAATTAAAATATCTAAATAAGGAAATACAAAATAATACTCCAGTAACTCTTTTCTCATTGGTTTGTAAAGCGATTTTCTTTTGACTATTAGGTCTATTGACGAGTTAGTGTTATTGATAAAACAATTTATGAAACAGTTTTTTCCTATCTTCGAAATTATTATGGCGAGGAGTGGGCGAACACGAAAAATTAAATATTTCTTTTTATCCAGTGTAGAGTATTACAGATTTTCAGTATTTATATAATTTCAAAAGTTAACAGCGTTGGTACAATTATCTAAAAAAGATATTTTTATCAATATGAAATGCCTACGGTAGTTAGGGTCCTAATATTTGTTTAGGCAACACGATTTTAAAGGGTCTACTTTTCTTTACTGTTTTAACAGAGTATTTGTATGATCTCATCTAATTACGTTCCAGAGTTTACAAGAACCAATATAGCAACTTGTTTTATAGCATTAGAGGTAACCGTTACATTAATATTTATAATATTAATAAAAATGGAAACCTTCCTTTAAATACAAAACACGATAACACAAACATATAATACACACTCGTCCGTTTGCATACACAGTTTTATGGGCTACACAATAAACTTTGTTACTTTAAAGATTTTACGAGGAAACATAAAATATATGCAAAACACGCGATTTCCTTCTCACAATGCTCCGAAGAAACGGATGAATTAGAATTTTCTCTATAAATTCTATTTCTATAAAACGTTGATCAAAAATATCAGGTTGCATTATGTTTTATGTGAAGAATTCTATTGTTTAATGACTTCGACAATATGATCCATTTTCCATTCTAAAGCATGGTCTGAAAATGTATAGGGAGTTAACATAAATCCCAGAGCGGTACCTAGTATACTCTGACCAAATCCATCTTTGAAAGGTGAGATATTAAACTCTTGAGTCAACGTTAAGAGCTCAATCTCACGACTAATAATTCGTCAATCGTTGTACGACTTTTTTTCATGAAAAAGTTAATTTCATATTTCATTTTATGTCGCACGTAAAAACAAAAAAGGTAGGTCATGGGAAAAGATGAACAGAGGAGTATGCGTAGACATATTGGCATATTAGGCACCTTATACACATATGGCACTAGCTGGTGCACGCGACTTCGGGGGCGTTGAAAAATAAAATATCCTAAAGCCTGACAAAATTAGTAAAGTAATATAACGCCTGACATTATACTTTTGCCGAACGTTGGATTTATATTTTTAGATACCTAGCTGGTTCCTGAAATTCTCTTGTAATTTCAGGATATTCCGTCTGTTGTATTGTTGAAATGATTATTAATGGATGAGTATTTTCGAAGATTACTTCCTATATACAGACAAACATAAAAACTTCACCTCTTTATAATATAATATTATTATAGATGTATAAGGTGCGACAGAAGGGTTCAGTAATTAACAGCTTATGTGCTGTTAATTTACCGTGATAGTCTGTTCATCTGTTCATCTGTTTTAGTTTCTGCCGTCAGACGAGCAGAGTAGTTAATGATTGCGAAAAGTTTTATTAAGAAAAAACAATAATTTAACAATGGATAACCACTTTATGTACTATTTATTGGTTATCGTCACATACATGTTCATGGTTTTACGAAGAGCAGCATTTTATGGTGACTACCGTCGCTTTGCTACCACAAGCAATATATTACAGGTGTACAAGGACAGGGAAGTGGATTTTAAAAATTGTCTAGAAAATACAAACTATAAATGTAACTCTAATATGAGGACCATTTTAAATATTGGTAAAAGAAATATAAAAACAGAATCAGAAAGTCGCTAGAGAGAATTTTCTCCATCCCAACTTACATTTTAATACTTCTTTGAGTATATCTTTATTATAGGTCATTCATTGACGAATACTTTGAGAAAACATTAATGATTCTATTGTTTGCCAACTAGTTAAAATTAGACGACAGTCGTTTAAAAAAACTGTCTCTAGTTGGTTTAGTTGATAATACTAAAACTCGTAATAGCTACAAAACAAAAATAAAAGAAAATTGGTTCACAAACAAATTAGAAAAAGGGATCCGAAGTTTTCGCTTCACGTATTATGGTAATAATTTATTTTGATTACTAATATTTATATTTATATTATCTTCTTTATGGTTATGAGTATTTTTTTATGTAACAGTTGTCAGACAGACTGACTGATGGTAGGCGGCTACCTATTTTGTAATATTAACACTTCAAGTGCTGCAAGTACGCTACCACAGTAAATAATTATATGGCTAATTATTTACTGTGACGCTACCGACCTTAGTAGGTTTAAGGATAAGGAATAGGAATACGCTTATCTCTTATGGGATCAACAGTCTATTTCTGTTTATATGCTCGCGAACTGTATATAATTAGCATAGTTTGTTGAAATAAATTATATTATAATTAATTGAGAAGTAGAATTGAATTGCCTGTTACTATCAAGTAAATTGTGAGGTTATCTGAAGCCCTACTTGATACATGGCATAGTGCATGAAACCATGAACAGCGAATGACATCGGCAGAGATGTTGCACAACGTGCGGCGTGCGCGGGCACAGAGAAAGCGCGTGGCGTCGCGGCCTCGACACGTTCACCTACTTGCGCGCACACCGCCGCCTGCACCAACCTACTTCCACTGATACCGGCCCGATAAAGAGCTTTCTCTGTCGACGGCTCTATCTTCTCTACGTGACATTTTCCACGTAATCTCGCCAACATAACATTTCAAGAACACAGAAACGTATATATATGCCGCTGCGTTTTTATTCTTCAAGTTAATATTTTATAGTGTTTACAAATCGTTGAAAATAGCATCTGTGATGTTATATTCCTTGATGTATCCCTTCTTGTGGGTTCAGCGTTCGGAAGCGGTGGTAATTAAAATATACACATTCGCGATTCAAATTTGACGATGTATGGCGACTTGATTATATATAAGTTTGAGATAATATTGAAAAAACCTAATAACATTACGTCTTGAAAATTTAACGTTTTAAAAATTCTTTCGTAATACGCACTGCCAAGGATTGGAACCCCATGTTCCGAGCTCATATAACCCAAATATTTTTAAATTACGAGTGAATAGCTAGTAAGCTATATAATGAAGGAATACTAAAGATAATGAAAGTTTTCCAGCACCAATATTAATACAAGTTTAGATTGGGTGCCAAAACATTTGAAGCAACGGCGACGATAACGTTACGACGTTATTGTACATAACTACGAAGTCTGCTACGGCGCCACCTTAAAATTGAATGGTACTGCTGGCGAAGCTGTGCTTTAATTTTGATAAGTTGTGAAAGATAATTTCGTCAATGGATTTTGATAGTACTGTCCAATTATAAACTAAAATAATACTATTTTTGAGCCGTTGTAAGTTAATTACTAGACAAACTGAAGGTGTCATAGTAGTCAATAATATTTATGACATATTCCAAGGATATGGATCAAAATAGGTATTAATTTTAAGAAACTGCAAAGGTATTTTGATCTTAAGTTGTATTTGATACTACGTCTTATTTTAATGATCAGTGGTAAATTAGACGTCGATAGTGTGGGGCACATCGTAACATAAACGTTCTCGCCCAATCGCTGTATCCTTGCCAGTCCAAACGGAAGATTTGCTTTTACGACGCCAGCAATAAAGTTTTATAACTCATTACGATAACGCTAGAATAAAATACGCTGAGAGCAATTGAAAGAATGTAAGATGGCAGACAGAAATGGTTGTGCATTTTGCATTAACAAATATTCTTCCGAGGAGCAACGCGATTGCGATCACCAGATTTATGTGTGATTTTATACTGCGCTCGTGAACAGGAAATATTCAGTGGTAGAAATAAATCCGGTATGGTTCGGTGGGTTACGCGGAAAGGCGCGTATATCTCGGTGGTGCACGGTCAAGAGATATTTTCTGAAATTGCATAAAGAGTGTTATCGAAAAGGAATAAGAAGTTGGCTGTGTCTCGGGAATGTACCGCAATGTATGCAGCGATCGCTTCGGCACTGATGTAATGCCGCAGTCCGCCCGGCGCGCCGCAAGTATTTGACCGATGCACGCTTGTCGCAATCTAAATGCAAAACTCAGTGGTCTGCTCTCTCTATAGTATTAAGAATTGTCGATGATGCGGAAACAGAATTTACGAGTGTCGCGACCCCGCTTGGACGCTCTGTGATATATTCACCGAGGTCACCGCCTTCGTTGTTTTCCTACGGTGGCGTAACTGGTGTATTATTGCGTCACAGAGTGACGGCCTTGTTATAACATATTTATGCTCGTGAAGTAGATTCTCTAGGAGGCGAGTTCGATAACCGGGACGCGAGGTGGGAATAAACAGTTTGCGCAGTTCACCGTAATTAGTAAGTCGGTTCGGTGAGGCGAATGTATGACGGGAACCGTGCATTATTTAGCGCGAGGCCGAGACAGGTGTTGCACCTAGAGTTTACTTCGTCGGTGATTGTGTGAGTTCTCACTTATAACATTTATTAAAAACTTAATTAAAGTCTGAGTAAGAGTTATTTAAGTAAGAATTTATAATGCAACAGATGTTGAAAATATAACTTACACATTACGAGGTATCAATAAGAAAAAGCATTATATAAATCTATTCAACTTCCAATGTAACTACAAATACAGTTCTGGATATCCTCCAGGGAACTTCTATAACGTGATTTCAAGACATGTTCTGAATCTAAAATCCGTGGATATTCTAGCAGATGACAATCCATGTGTTTACTGCGTCTTTCGTTGCACAAAGAATAAAGTAAAGATAAGACACAGTAGTGAACTATTTTAAGCTGTAATATAGTTTTTTTTTTACTGATCATTAACGCGTCGACTTCGAGTCAATGTCAGTGCCTCTAGACGACCCATTCAGAAGAAAAATACGCCAAATTATGCCAGGAAGAATATTGTTTAAGAAATTGTTCATTAAATTTCTAGACAAACAATAAATGACAATTAGAGATACTCAATCAATTGTTAAAAGCAATTAATTGAAGAACCAGATACTGTAATTTGGTTAATGTTTTTTTTTATTATTATTAAAAGGGGTATTTCACTTGAATTGACTTCTGTTGCCAAGGCACAAAAAAGTTTCATCGTTAGAAATGCAAACGCCGACCCTGATAAAATATAGGAGGACGTGAGAGCATAGAAAAATTGCTCTGGTAACTCTTACTCACGTACCAGAATGCAACAGTATACACTTGGTATTATTTGTAATAAGTAAGTGTAAGTAGTGTGTAAGGAAGTATATACTCTTCATCCCCCATGAAGAGTATATACTTCCGCCAGTTGATTTCAATTGAAATTATTCAATAAGATAATAGGAAAAACATTATTTACTAATTTTTTGCAATGAAGTTCGGCGGGCAAGTTGAAGGTTCTCTTGATAGGAGGTGGATACAATCAATATCTCTTGATAGCAAGTGAGCTGCGGACATTGATAAGAAGAGTATAAAGGATAAGACAAAAGGACAGGACAAGCTCTATCCTTTCTAATGGGCAGAAACATAATTGCACGTGGGTTGTTATTTCAGAGTGGTCTCTGCGAGAGTATAGTCACTATGAATGCAGAGCTCAATGTGATGAGTATACTGTTTGTTTCTTGTATTGAACCAACTACGACGACGATTCGAACGGGCGGAGAAAGATGAAAAGATTGGAGGAATCCGTGCGGGAATCACGTAGCTATTTTATCGGCGCATAGTGGTGTCTGATAGTCCTTTCTCTCACTTGCGCTGAACTACTCACTGCACGAGATTACTAAATGTAACCATATTTTGTATTCGCCTTCTCACAGAAGGTCGCATTGGTTTATATGGCTTTACGAGTATATATATCCTACTAATGTATTAAATGCGAAAGTTTGTGAGGATGAATGTATGTTCACGCAAAAACGGCTGAACTGATTTGGATGAAATTTGGCACGCAGATAGTTTATCACTTGTATTAAAATATAAAATAATTAACAAGATATTTGTATTTTTCAAAATTTGACTGCCATGGTACTGACGTAGGTGACACAGTACTGATTAAATACACAGTTTTGTTGGAAAATATAATATTTATTACCACTGAGTATTTTCAAGTTTCGCTGTTTTAATTTCAGTTCATCCACTGTTTTAATAGGATTGGATTTAAATCATCAACTTCATCATAAATTAAAGTTTTAATACAACAATCCACACACGTTCACTCTAGATATTTTTCGGAATTTAAAGCGCTTCCAGCATACTTTACAGCATAATTTACTGTTGTAAGAATCTTTGCATTTTTTTAAAGCAGAAAGTTGGAGGTCTTAATATCTTAAACTTCGGCGAAATTTTGACACCTACACATTCGAACCATTTGGACGTTCAGTCATGTGGAACAGGCGGAAGAACGGAAGAAAAGATACAGGCAGTGTTAGAGTTCCTAATCAAAAATAAAATCAAAACAAATTCATGAACAAAATCGTGTTGCGACAGCTGAATATAATACTGTACATTCACTAGTAACAGTTTTGTTGCAAGTGTGCTACAAATTTGGTTAAAAAGCGTCCAAGCGACACAATGATCATCAGATAAAGGCTTGATTCATGTTTCTCAACTATACGAATTGCTTAACACTCACTGTTCGTATTCTTTTTGAGGCAGCACAAATATGGGCACAATTTATCATCAATTATGTTTGACGTTTTGTTATTATGAAACATTGTACCTTCTAGCTAGGCACTGTAGGCGCTTATGACAAGTAGTTGAGCAATTTTTTTTTTGTGGTAGCTACCAATTACTTTAGTTTGTAAAATTTCAATTATAGAAAATAAAATTTTTAAAGGACTGTAGTCGGCAGCGCATTTGCTTAAAGGCTTGTATTTAAAGGCGACGATAGTCACCTACCATCAAGTGGAACGTCAGTCCGTCGGCCGACCTTTTCATTAAAAATATTATTAATCCTTATAGTGCTATATCTGCTCATCCAGTTTCATCTGTCGTTTATATTCTGTTTGACTTCTTCATTGCGTACTATCTAGTTTAGTAATATTTTATCGATGATACTACTTATATTATCCCTAGGACGTTTTTGTAAATAGCGTAGCCAGAAACTGACGAAGGAGTTATGCATCATAGATTATTATCTCATGCCATTACGCCATGGAAGAACGCCATGCAGAAGTACTTTCCGTGTAGAAAATCACTTCTAATAGTTTTTGTACATAAAACAAACTTCTAATAGTTTTTTGTCTGATGATGGTGAGTATGACATGTTTTGTTGTGCAATTAGTATTTTTATTAGAAAAATACAATAATTTGTCTAAAAAAATAATTGTTATTCTGACTTGTGTTTAAATTCTATACTCATATTTAAATAAAATTGTCCTCCACATACGAGTATGTTGGAATATTTTCACAAAATGATCTCAAGTGTTCTGACGTTTTATTTTTGCTAAATCGAAGACATGTGTCGCTTCTTCTCGTAAAATTCCCAATTCACCCGAGAACAGGAAAATAATAAGAAGTCAATGTGGAGCTGAACGTGGAATTCGATATCAAGTGCCACTTCGGTTACTGCATTCATGAATTGCTCTGTTTTCTTTTATAAAATGTAATAGAGTTGAATATCTATCGTAGGTACTAAAGTCGGTGTCAATATACTCTGAAGTAGATTGTTAGTTATGTTCACTTCCTTTCGTAGTTCTCAGTTGTAAGATATCAGAAATAATAAAACAATAAATAACAAAGTTGAAATTTATTGCTCTGCAAACGGTAGCGGAGTGCAATTTGAAGAGGTTTTAGTGGTCCATGTGGTTTAACTTCTAAAGCTTGGGTCACACTGAGGTTAGTTTATAACGATCATTATAGCAATAAGGTTATTTGCATATTAATAACTGATTAAATAAATAAATGGTTATTAAAAATTAGAAGCTCCTCAGACAAAAAAGTGGTCCAAATAAATTTTTTCGACATCAATATTTTATAACATTATAACTGAAAGTATCTTTCACGTTTTAAGGTAAATATAATGTTGTAAATTAGTAACTATGTTGTGTTAAATAATATTCGGACAAAACATTTTTTTTGTGAAATCTACCTGTACGGTTGCGATTATCACTTTAAAATATAATATAATTAAACAACGATCTATATAAAATATTTTAGGAAAAAATTGTTTTAATGGTTCTATTTTATTTTTATTATCTCATTTTAATTAAATAATTTCTTAGGAAATTCCATATTTTATATTTTTACTAGCGTCTTGAGCTAAATTTTAAATTCTAACGACATTATGGTTTTTATTAATACCGACCCATGTTGTTCACAGTGAGGTCTCAGCCTAACTTTATATTGCTTTATATTGAAGTTCGTTCGGACATCATTGACGTGGTCTTTACGAAAATTACATAAAAGTTTCACCTAAATTAGTAATCACAAAATAACTCACAAATGTGTTTTTAATGTCTGCCCTACTATAATAACACATGACAAAGTTTTGAATGCAAGAGGAAGCCAAAAAGTTGCTTTTAAATGATACAAATAATGAAGGTGGCCGTCGCGTTCATGCTGTGAAGAATTTATTGTATAGGTAGTTCTAAGTCTTCAAAAATACCTAGTTTTCTGTATGATTCGCGAAATTGAAACATTCAAAGGCCAGGACCGTCTGTGGTTCGGTCTGCCTGTCGGAACCTTTTGACCCACAGGTTTCCCGCTCTTATATTCAATCGTATTTGCTATATTCTAATTAAATTCACACTCCTATAAATAATTGATTTATTTCAATACGTTACACAAAAACCCTATAGCACACATCGTCTGTACAAAATTACATCATCATGTCACAGCCCCGAAGCCAAGGAAGAGCATTAACATGACATGACCGGCTTGCCCGGTCATAAATCATAAATGCGTATTGTAATTTGCAATTCAATACTTTTTAGGGACCCCTTGCTTAATTTCCGGAGAACTAATTTATAGTTCTCCGGAATTGGTCGACATAATTATAGATGCCACAACTAATATTTATTCCTAGTTGGTGCCCGCGACTTCGTCCGCGTCCGATCGCTACCAAACTTCACAGGATTACCCGCCGCACAGGAGGTTGTCTGAAAATTTCATCAAAATCGGTTCAGCGGTTTTGGAGTCCATAGGGAACATACACATATATACACATTGCCTTTTATATATATGTAAATATAATTATTATTAACAAACTGGTCTTGCAGAACCACCAACGCGTATATAAATTTATAACAACTTCAGTATTCTCGCATCAAATATAAATTGTAATTCTAACCGTGATTAATACAAATTGTTCTACGGTTTGTTAAATTTATGAAAACAATAAATGATTACACATTATTCAAGACAACTGAATATTTAAACTTTCCTGCTTATATTTTATTGACTCGTTGAATATTCAGCGTCTGTCTTTTGCAAAAGTCGGATTTTATTCTTTTCTTATTTTTACTGGACCGAACATATCAGGCACAATTTTTATTTTTTATTTTGTTATCCTAAATTTACCTTTTTACACGTTAATCCATAAATATGTGAATATTATTTTAAATAACGACCTACTTATTATTTTATATTGTATAATATATATATTCGGTATTCCTCGAAGTAAGCTTCCCTGTAGGAAGGTAAACCAATGTGACCCATCATCAATAATTAAGTTTTGCTCCTTAAACCTTTTAAGTAGCTTCCTTATTTTTTAATAAAGCAGAGCACACAAAATTCCGCAGCCGTAAATCAGAAGCAGCCCTTCTGTCGGCAGTATAACCATCCACTTACGGAAGATAAGCGTATTTTTTATTATAAAGATGACGAAAAGAATTTTACAATATTTACACACAAATATCTAGTGTATAAAAAATAAGGTATAAAGTTATTCTATGTACAGTATAAATAAATTAGTAGGTGTGGGGTATAGCGGCTCCGTTGTCAAATCCCAGCAGTTTCGCTGCAGGCTTGAATCGGTGGTGCGTTCCTCAGATACACACACTGGTGGCACGAATTATTGGAGTACTTATTTTTGTTCTAATCCAATTCTATTGGATTTGATTATTAATGTATTACGTTAGCTACCTGAAAAATATACTATTTTTTATTTTTTCAAATAATTGATAATTAAAATACCATTTGAAAGTTTAAAAAATAAGTTATTAAACCCGCATTACATAATAATGTGCATGCGGTTCTTACGCGAATCGCGTCTGCATTTTTGCGTTATGTTGCGTTACATCGATTTGACCGAGCTGAGGGAACTTTTTACACAACTTTTCTCTATTTTTTCTTTTTCCACAGCAAAAAACGCAATCCTAACTTAAGATTAAGATCTGAAGCTGATACCAGATAAAAGACAAAAAATCAAAAATCTAGCCTCAAAACAAAAATATAAGCCTCTCAACAAAATAATTAAATCTGTTGATAAATGTAACGTTTACATATTACTAGTTGGTGCCCGCGACTTCGTCCGCGTTGAACGATGAAAGGTACCCTATGTCCTATCTGGTGTCCCAGACAACGTGTATGCAAAATTTCAAGGTAATCGGCTCAGAAGTTTTTGCGTGAAAGAGTTACAAACATCCATACATCCAAACATACTTTCGCATTTATAATATTATTACGGATATCCGTGTGTTTTTTAAATAAAACTTATCGTATTAGTATTCTTACTAAGGGAAAGTTAAACTGCACCTCGACGTCAGTGAGCGACTGAATTTTCCAGTGTTCAGCTTCAAAAGTTCTCACATAAAGACGAGTTGCGATAGTTCCGACGTTCAAGTTGGAATGTTTGCATAATAGTTTTACTCTTATTTCATGTTTCAGTGCTCATATGACTGTAATATTAAATTCATTTAATGTTTCATTGTGGTTCACCCTGTAATTTTCAAAATGGAAATGAAACGATATAATTTTATTTCACGTCACTGTGGTATAACTTACTAAACAATTTTATTTACGCAACGTTTTTGTATACATCGCTCATGTTGTAAGTAATTTAGTTTAATTTGACTACTATCACTATTAATTTTTAGATGGTATTTTTGGGGAAATTAAACGATGAGAGAGAAACGGTTTTAAGATACAAAGAACTTCATAAGTTTGAGTTATTTTCATAAGTATGTATTCATTTTTTTAATCACAAGCGGTCCACAAGCGATTTGATTAAATCCGTGGTTTGAAAGAATTTAACCGAGAAACATACATACATACAGAGATATTTTTTTTCTGTTACTAATCAAACCTATTCATTTAAGGGTCAAAAATTTCCTAAATGAACTTCTGACTTCTGAGGTAGGAGTACTAAAAATGACAAAAATCACAATAAACTTTGTCTGAGTTTAAATTTTAAAATAGTTAATAATTAAGTTAAAACTTCTTCATTTAATATAACTTTTTTCATTGAACTTTCTCACTATAAAGAGATATTGTATGAAATCTACTGTAACTGATCAAGTACTAATGTTCATTGCGCTTACTGCTTATATGAAATCTATTAATCCTTACAATTACTGAGCTCCTATCTGGATGATGTCCTTTGTGAATCTTTTTATGGTGGCCATAAATAATACGCCCACTTCGCCTGCCGTGGATTTATTGCGTAGAAATTTAATTACTTTAATACGGGATATGACGGCAACGACCCACGCCCCATGAGAGACCAGGTGTGAATTATTAAGAAATGACAATGCAACACTCTTATTATATTAATGGTTTTATATCGCCATTTCACAGTTTTATAAAGAAATTACATATTATAAAATGATTTCTCTATTCGCTTTTGTCTGTTTCTCTATTTACTTCTTCTAAACCGTCCAACAGAAATTGAGACAGCTTTCACTAATGAAAAAAGCGATAAACGAGAAAGGTGGTGCGCATACCTTTATAATTTGCAGAAAAAAATTGCATTCGTGCGAAGCCTAAGGCTGCTTGCTAGGTATAAAGAAGTTTATAATTATTATTATAAGACATCCCATATAAGAAAATTTAAAAGTTCTGGCAAGTTGTCTGATTTTCATAGAGAAGTGTTACTAATTCTGGGAAAGTTGTATGAAACACAACACATAGGTTTAAGGTACTAAAAAAACTTGTTATTAAAATTTAAAGATACTTGTATGTTTTTTTGGACATAATATTGTATTTTTGGATATGTTCTTGTTTGTGTTGATTTGTGATATTATGCAAAAAAGGTTTTTGTCTACTTTGATTGCAACAAACTTACTAAAGAAATAAATCAGACAAATCTATTGTATTTCATAAAAAAAAACTAGATTAGAAAAATGACACTGGTAGCTAATCGCGTCTTTTTATTATTCCAATCTTATTAATAAGTCATTAAGTGTCGTTGTCGACCCAAATATGGCACAAATTGCAGATTTTTAATTGTAAACGATATCCGTGTGTACGTGTATGTATTGTTAGTCCAATATTTATTAGTATTTTTACTAGTTAAATTTTTTTATAGTCAGTTGCGACAAAATTAATGTAGATTTTTAGTTGAAAACGATAGCCATGTGTACGTATATGTATGTAAAACATTAGTTTAAATTGTTCACACAAAATTGAATGTTCTCGCATCACGATGGCGACATCTCTACGATTCGCCGTTTGCATACAAATATATGCAACTGCTTAGTACTGTGCACGCTTGTTACGAGTATATACAATAATTATAACTAGTTGATGCACGTAGGTATACCTAATTACCTACATAGTTGAACACATAGGTAGGAAATTTAGTGAGGTAATAAATGTCTTAATTAAGGTATCGTGCCCTAGAAAGGTATCCTCTTTCTAGGGCACATTAAGGACACATATATACTTATAATAAAATCGTAAACGAGCTTTGTCTGTACGTACATTAAATATTTTTTCAAAACAATTTATAAACGTTGCCTCAATAACATAATATATTGAGGTCAAAAAAATATTGTTTATCTGTTTGTCTGTGCGTTTGTTCACGCTAATCTTAGAAACTCTTATTGGACTCTTAGGTAGATTAGATTAGTTAGATTAGATTAAATTAGATGGTAGGTAGATTAGATTAGATTAGTTTATTTTAGATCAATGGGGGGATGTCCATGTCCAGCGGCTATGCGACTGAGACGTTGAATCTTAGAAACGGCTTAAACGATTTGAATGCAGTTTTCACTGATGTATTAATGATTTTTTCAGAATAATACTTTTTATCCTGAAAAAATGTCCTGTGGGGTTATTGAAAACAAAAAACAATTAACTACAGCGCTTTCGAAGTTGCTGGCACCAGCTAATAAATAATAAAGACGGAAATACCTGTGGTATTTTTACGAGACATAGAGGCAGGCAGGTCGAAGGGACTGTTAATGGCCTAATGGCTAATGTCATCTAAAACGGTCTCACAATTATAGTAGTCATACATAACGTAGGTAGGTAAGTAAATTTGTTACAAGTACGAGGCCACATACATACACAGTAAGTATAAAGATCGCCGCTTTGCTTCATATGAACAAAGAAAACTCAGTGATCTTACGCATTCTTACGAGGCCGTCATTGCAAGGCTTCAGTTATTATTATTACTTAGAGAAGCTTTCCCTTTTTTGTACGACCTTGCTCTAAGAATATACTATACTATGTTATGTTATAACATACTATGTTTGCTTCTCTATAAAATATAATATGATCATGTTAATTAGTAATTTATCAGTAATTAAACATTCATCTTTAAAACAATATGACATTGAAATACTTAACAGCATGCGTACCGTTTTAGTTTCAAAGAGTAAGTACAGAATCGAGTTTCTGAAAGAGTTACAGAATCGAGTATCAGTATAATAATGCTTCTATATAAATCCAAATAAGTTAAACATATATAAACCTAAATTTGTTATTATAATATTTTAATTTGTTTTACTATATTCATTATTTATTTATCCATATAGGTACTGATATATATTTTGTAAAATATGATTTTAATTAGACATCCGCAACCTTATCAGGTTGTCCAAAGACACTTCCCAAAACCCTTAATCAGACTATGGTCGGCAGCGCATTTACAGCAACTGTGGCGTATTATAAGCGACGGTACCACCTACCATCAAGTGGACCCTCAGCCTGTTTAACGACATTAATAACATTAAAAAATATATTTAAACATAAACAACGCTAGAGAGGATCCAAATGCACCCACTCACATCGTACTTGCTTACAGTACAGCGGATATATGCTTTTTTTTGATCTTCTGAAGATGTGAACTGACGCCCAGATTATGACTAAGAAAAGATGTATTGTTGGACTGGTTATAATGTAAAACCAATTACAGTCAAATAGTAAATTCAACAAACCTTTAAGTAATTTTATGACAATTATTCTTCTTTGCGTAATTATCGAGTGAATCTGAATGGTGCGGTTACTCTTTTTGTTTTAGTATCGAGTATGGACTTTAGTATGGAGTATTGAATGCGATGATTCAATTCTAATAAATTGCAAGTAATTGGCTTAATTGAATACTCAGTAGTCATTAAGGACTAAATTACAATGTATACATTAAGAATCGGTTTGCGGGTCAATAATCGATAAGTAAAGTTATTTGTGTTCCGATTGTGTTGGCAAAGGTATTCCAGCTGTAAATTTCCAACACAATCCTTTGTTAAACATGATAAATAATGATCCAGTATATTTACTCAGTAAACGAAAATTCTTTCACACATCGTTTTCATGTTTTATGTGTTCATACTTGTGGTTTTTCATTAAATTTAACTTTCTAAGAAAATTAATAAAAAATAGTTAATTTAACACTGCCTAACTATGGACATAGGCCTCCCCCACAATTTCCCAATAGGACCGCGTTCAGAAGCAGCCTGGATCCAGTATCGACCTACGCCTAATAAGTATTAAAATAAATAAAATTACTTTAACAATAACAATAAATAAAGAGCTGTTGTTGTTTGTTGTCTGAACTTCGTACAAGTGCAATTTTTATTGCAACTATTACTGATAATATAATTAAATACTTACAATACAATATTAGCAATGGCAATATATTTTTCATCGAAAGGTAAAGCAAATTACTGACAACTGATTTTTCTTGTTGTATTATAATGCATTTTAAGATATATTAAAAATATTTATATATTAAAATACAGACAGGCTGGCGGCCTATTTAATGAAAAATGGCTGTCGTCACAAGCAATATCAAAGGTGACTGCAATGCACTGTCGGCCCTAATAGGATAGATTGAAGATAAGTAATATGGTAGGGATAGAGTAAGGTATTATTTACTCGCATACCGAACAAATAAGTGCCCTATTTTAACGGACTGCCCATTAGATGTCTGCGGAAAGCAATGCTATTGCTCACAAACTGAGACTCAAATGTATGGATAATGATTTCTGATTGATCGGAACCCTGTACGATAGATTATAAGCTGATATTGCTAAGATAATGCGTTAGATGTATCTAGGCTTTTATGCGAAAGGCCTAGATACGAGCCTTGTGGCAGTTGCGAGCTAGCAATGCGCGGGCATGTTTTGTCTGCCAGTCTGCACGTATCGATCCGGCGCCCTCATTTCTGAAGCGGAGTGAGCCTACAGCGACTACCACCTACCTAGAAGTGGCGAATGAATAAAGAAACTAAGTAAGTAATTATTATGTCAATATAGAAGAAATGAATAGCAATAACATTTTATATGTAGGATGTATACAATAAACGACAGGTTTATTATGTCGTCGCAGCATGATAATTATAAATTATTATACTAGGTACTCATTTATAAATAACTAGGTGGCGTAAAATTCAAAATAAAATAAAAAGTGCTGAAAATCGATGATATCCTGGTATAATCATCGACATATAAATTTATTAATATTCAGACATGCCTAATTCAAAACATTCCAAATGGCTCAGAGCTCAAGATATTAAGAAATAAATAATTATTATTATTAATAACGTGAAATCAATAATAGTTATGAGCACTTCCAGATTTAAGCAAAATTGAAAGCTACGAAAGGCGCCAACGGAGCGTCTGTAGCCGTCATGCCTACTGTGTGCTTCAGTACTGCAATGTTACCTATATACATATAAATATAACTATAAACATTAAACAGTCGTCTAATCATTGATAATGAAGGCTTTTTTAATAAACAATTCTAATCTGGCGGCTGTAACTACCTAGTGAGAGAGACCCTGTGAAATAACATCAAACGTGTTGTAGAGTTAGGGATACCAGAGCCTATTCCCTATCTTCGTTTTATCTCTTATCCTACTTATCAAGGTCGGCAGTGCATTTGCAATCCCTATGCTCTACGCCGTTGCTTGTGTTATAATAGGTAAGGTTAGTAACCTAGAATCCAGTAGACCGCCAGTCTAGCTACACATGAAAATAAAAAAAAAAAATGTTTTACGTTGTAATAATGCGTGTTATAATAATATAAGGTATAATAATAATAAACATTTATTTTAGATATAACATATACATTATATAAGACACCACAATAAACAGTTACATACTCGTAATAAAAAATACATATAAAATAATCAGTATGGTATATTAACTAAAAACATGTAAATAAATTTAATGGAATAGAAAAAATTGTCCACCATTTAGATTTAAGTTTTAAATAACATATGCCTCCAACTCTTCAGAAGTACCGAAGAATTGTAAGGAATAAACAATCGAAAATTTCTGGGGGAATACTCAAAACCATTTCAGCGAAATAAACTTAGACACAAAGCTATTAAGTAGAGGAAAGTTAGACGATACGATCGTTTAGCTAAATTATAAGTTAAAAGTTTCATAAAGTTCCCTATCTAGATTACTCCCATACATTAATTCTGCCAAGACGCCAGTGCACGAATACAGCCGCAAGCAAGAAAGTTATGAATGTGAAGAAGCAGTATACTGTGTGTAATGTAAAATAATTTTACACAGTGAAAGTAAAACGAGGTAAATGAATTCAAATGGAAATTGAAAATATCTGCTTAGTTGTTGCAGTTGCGAGATGCAATGAGGCAATACTAAGTTGTTAACGCTTACATACCAGTTTCATGTTGAATACGTTAAGATGAAATTATAAAGTCACTTCGTCACTTTTATGGGAATACTAGCTGTGTTACTTTAAATAATATAGGCTATGTTATAATGTAATGTAGATTTCTATTAGCTTCTTTCTATAGATAAAACGTAGCTTTCTATTGGTCCATTAATTTTTGAGTTTATTCATTACAAACAAAAATACAAATATTCTCTTTTTACTTAAATAAGGCGACAATTGATAGAATTTAAATTGGGATTTTAATATTTGTCAAAGTTATTAACTGTAACCATGTGTTTAGGTGAAGTATGTTTTTGGAATATTACGTACATGTTAAATACGCCTTAACTTTGGGATAAACTTCGTACTACACAATTACAAATCTTCTACAACTTTTTAAATATTACACCACTTTGACGATTGGTACTTTGAAACTTTCCAAAAGATTATAGAGAGTAAATATAGAACATAAATACAGAAAACATTATTAAGGGAGGTATGTGGACCAAAATAATTGACGATAACTTATAAAATCCCTAAATATTATAAAACAATTTTCCCCGCTGCGTACTGTCTGTCTGAATGTATGTGTGTTCGCGATGATCTCAAAAACTACTGAAGGAATTGACATGCGGTCTTCACTAAGGGAAAAAGCATTAAACGAGATTTTTATATATAATTTCAGAACAAAATTGCACCCGTATGAAAAAGTATTGTATAATTAAACAGACATGTTTACAGAAATTAAAAACTATTCAAACAGTTAGATCTTAGACACATTCTACCAGTAAGATTGAAATTTGATAACATCTGGCCAGTATTTTTTTTAAACACCAACTTAATCATGATCATCATGACATTAGATTTTTACATTTTGTTTGGAATGATATTTCTTCAATAACTGTAATTAATTTCTATAAGAGTGTTGTAGGCAATGTTGTTATTATTAAATTCATAATATTTTTAGGTCAAGCAAATGTTGAAAAATCTATTATTAGAAATATTTCAGTTGACAACGTTTTCAACTATCTTCTTTCTGTCTTCTATTTCCTTCGCATCAGTACGTCTGTATCTCGAAAAGCTATCCAATTTCCTCGGCAAGCTTGTTTATACTTTCACAATTTCAAAGGAAGCGTTTCCTATTTATTTTATGGTTTTGTTGTTGTAAAATTGTATTGTCTTATTTAGTTTTACACTTTCTTGTGAATGAAATCAGTCTTTTTTGTTACATGAATTCTGGTCGTGCATTCATTGAGATAATAGCATCTTACATCCACCGAAGATAGGATAAAGTGGAATCAGCTGTTCGAAGTTACTTCACGGTTGCTTTATGGTGAAATAGGAGATTCTACATAAAAACTGTAATCTGTTCATAATGGAAAATTATAGGCGAAGTCTTTCTCCAGCAGTGGACGTCCTGCGGCTGAGTTGATGACATAAAACCTAATTAAAAGAAGGGAATTGTATAGTTATTTTTTTAACGATAACAATCGTTTAACGTAAATTGTAACCTTTTTAAAAGCTATGTTAACATTTTAAACATTGCTTTTTAACATAAATGGGCGAAAAAATTCAATATGGTTTTTTTATTTAATACTATCCGTAGCTGCTGTCCGTAACTTCGTACTAACTGTAGTTCATTTTTTGAAAATCTCACAGTTAAGAAGTATCCTACAATTGAATCCAGGTAATCAACTAGGTAATAAAGGTTTTCTTAACACTAAATTTAATCTATACTAATATTATAAAGAGAGAAGATTCGTATTTTTGTATTTTTGTTTGTAATGAAAAACTTTAAACTACTGAACCGATTTCAAAAATTCTTTCACCTTTGGAAAGCTACATTATCAGCGAGTAACATGGGCTATATTTTATAAAGTTACACGGACGAAGTCGCATGCAACAGATAGTGTCACGTTAGAAATAGAATATATTTATCTTTAATTTTTATTTTCCCATCAATTCGCCTTATCTTTTAAGCCACTAGTAAATTAATCCGCGCAATTTATCTCGTTTAGAGTGCGTAATTTTTCAATTCCGGACTTAAAGAATGCCGATCGTTGCGCCTATAGCTTGTACCGGTTTCTGTCGCAATGTCGAGACGGAATATATTTTATAGATTAGCTTAAATTATTACGTAGATGGTATTCTTTTTATTTTATTACTAACTGCATTTTGCACGCCGCCAAAGTACATTTATAAGTTCGATATTTAATCAACTTTAAATTAGCACAAAAAATACTTTACAAAAACACTTCAAATTTATACAATTTAGTGTTTACTAACACATTTAAATATGTAGATAAAAAAAGCGATTTTATGTAAATTTTTGCATTAGTGATTTCTCTCACCTTTTCAATCTATACAGCCCAGTATACTTTGCAGTAATCAAGTGATAGTCGACAGCATATTTTCAACCACAATGGCGTTATTTAGGTTAGTTACCTAAAAGTACTTAACCTCAAGTGGACATTAATAAAAAAAATTATGAGACCGAAGAAACTACTGTGTTGACATCTAAATTGCTTGCTCCATCGCGTTCCTACATCATCTTACGAATACGAGTATTCGCGCAACTGTCCTGGTTTTGCATAGGTCTACAGGCCACTATAATTAAATACAACAAGTGGGTCGTTTGCCTGTGCATCTTCTAAGTTATATGAAGTTCGTCAACCTATAGTAGAAAATGAGAATGATTTTCTTACAAAAAAAAGTTAATGGGAACGGAATTTGGATTACGAAAAGTGCTACGCCAATTAAGGAATTACTAATTAATCACTAATTACGGAATTAAGCACAGTGCGGATAACAAACACACACCAAAAAAAATAAGGATGGTAAGAATCAATGAGAAAAACGGATGCTGTCATTAATAAGTGACTTTATTCATTGTGTGGTCAAGAGACATATATGTAAAGCCATGATCCTTCTGTTCAAATGACTCTTGTTCATAGAGGAAGAACTGTCAAATATTTCAGGGTAGTTACAAACCTTTTCACTTCTTCTAATATTTAATCTTTCTAACTTTAATTAGCTTGTTAACTTTATTAGCTTGCTAACTAGTGATGTTTTTGTATTTTTCACGTCTTCAGAAAAGACATAGGGTACCTTTCATCCAGAAATAAAGTACTGTTCCCGAGGGATTATCTAAAAATAAAAATCCAACGCCTGGTAAAAGTATAACAGCAATAAGAAATACTTATATTTTCTTTATATTGCACTTTTTTTCTCTGGTGTTATATTTTTTATTTTTCTAAGCGGACAAAGTCGAGGACACCAGCTAGTAATGGAAATAAAGTTTGCAAGTATAAGTTCAGAATGCTAAAATCACGAACCAAACCTTTCCAAGATGTGACTGGTACTTTCGGCCTGATTCTCTAAACAAAACGGAAGCAATCTGGCTAACTCGTAAATTCTCAACTGTTCCTTCCGACTTGAACAATTGAGTCTACACATTGTTTACAGGATACGCTTTAAGCTCCATCTGTTGATTGGATTTCAGCACCACTATTTATGTTATACATATAAATAACTCCCTTCTGTTCTGCAAAACAGAAACCATTTCCCTAATTGAATTTGTGTTGTTTTTGCTCTTGTAGAAAATTGGCTTTGTGCATTCAATGCGAGCGAGCGTGAGAAAGTGCATAAGTTGTTTAGCTTACAAGACCAGCATATATTTACCCGGTGTTTCTTAGATAACATTTGAATGTAAATGCCTTCAGTGATTGGTCCAATTATTCGACGGCACTGTAAAAGAAATACGTTTGGACGGGGAACTAATGCGTGGTTGCGTGTACGTTTGGGGCAGTGGGTGGAACAACAGCTAATTTGTAAGGGCCAGCTTACTAATTTGCATTATTATAGACTCCTGGTTCAGTGTTGGTTGGAACTAAAAGTTTCTACATCCTTTTTCACTGATAAGAGAGACAAGATAATGGTGTATATCTAGGCAACTTTAGCTGCCAAAATTACAATAGTTAAACATTGTAAATAGGTACTAATTCTGTTACAAGCTATTTGTTAGCAGAACTAGAAAGAACAAATCACATTATGGAAACATTGTAACATGCTCTTGTTTCAACACTTATATTAATTATCGTCTATATTAGGTATACCTAACTTCCAGCAATGCAAGGATTGTTATACAATTGCAATAAATATATCATCATCCTAACTAATATTATAAATGCAAAATTGAGTTTCTTTATTTGTTAGTTTGTTAAGCTTTGACGCCTTAACTAATCAACAGATCATATTGAATTTTTGCAACACGTTGTCAATGGTACAGAAAAAGAAATAGGGTGGATTTTAATCGTAAAAAAGTTTTTTTTGTTGATTTTTATTAAATAATTATTTTTAATTAAATTAATTGTCATTTTTCAAAAAAGATATTTATTACGTAAAAAACAAGTCTTTTTTGTAAGAATTGTTGCCTTTGTTATAACTTTATGCGTACCTATGCAAGGATTGGTATACATCAATAACGATACGAATTTTTTATTAATTTTTATTTTAAGTGAATTTTGTTGTTTAAGATTATACGATTATAGGTTACTTTACATAGTTAATTAGTTAAGAGAACTAGAAATAACGAGTTACATTTTGTTTCAATTCAATATTATTATATGTAGTCACGTATCAGTTTTCATATGATCTGATATAATAGTAAACACATTGATAGGTAGGTAAATAACTAAACAACTTCAGTAAAACCGTATTTTCTAGTTTCTAGACCAATCTTCCCTCTCGGTACATCTATTGTTTTATTACAACACCCTATTACAGTCGAGCGAAGAAAGCAGAAAATTTTATTCTCTAACATAATAATATAAGTTGGGAACAACGTAGTGAGATCTACAACGTTATTTTAAGAGTAACGGAAAGTATTTGTGAAATCCACAAAGGACAGATTAAGGAGCTATGAATCTCCTTGAGAAGGTGAGGCGTGCGGAGTGCGAGGGGTGTCCTTAAGACTGTTGACAAGGCTGGGCGAGGCGACCTACCCATGACCTTTGACCTGCGAGCCTCTGACCTACATCTAGAGTCAATCGATACGCACGCTGCAAGAGTCAGTCCCAAATGGTCCGAACCGATAACAGCCGAACCGTTGCTTCTCATTGATATGAATTTGACACAGATTATTAATAGAATTATATTCAACAACACTGAGACGAATGTATAGTTGTATAATTTATGAAGACAACTGTTTGTCTTTTGACAACCTATAACTATTTCCGCCTGCGCAAAATCAGTGTAAAAGAAGATAAACGGATAGGCTGATTGTCAACTAGATGCAACGCCACTGGTGTTACCAGTGCGCTGTCGACTTTATGGTCTGCATATATAGTTATTGAGATTATAGTTATTGGCACATATAGTGATATAGTTATTGAGGAGTTACATCCATGACTCAGGTACAAAGGTAAATGTTAACACATAAACATTTGCCCCTAGCGGGATTCGAACCCGCGACCGTTATGTTAACAGCTAGGGTTACTAGCCACTAGACCAAACGTGATATCAAAAAAAAATGTAAAATATGGATCCAGTTGCTTGCATATAAATGAATTTGAAAATTTGAAAAACTAATCGCTCACTAACAGCTGACAGACGCCTATTGCTGGACATAAGTCTCCCCACAGACCACTAAATGCGCCAATGATTTTGCGCGGCTGACTATGTCGCAATTCCTAATATGTTCGCAAAAGTAGCATAAAGTTGGTAGTGCCAGGGAATGCTGAATTTCGCAGTCATTTGGGCAGCCCGTCTGGCGGCAGTAAGACACCCCCTTACAGAAGACCGCAGTGAAATAACAGCACGTGTGCAGTTGTGTTTCGGTGAGTGAGTAAGGGATGCCCCTATCCCTTCCCAATCCCTTATCCTTATAATCCTACTGTAGTCAGCGCACTTGCAGCACATGTGGCGTTGCTTGTTTTATAAGCGACGGTTGACACCGAGCTATGTTAATAAACAAAATATATATTTTGACAAACTGTTCCAAGTTGTGTTATAAAAGCTGTACAAATTTGCACTTTCGTGCCAAGCACGAACAAAGAGAAAACTCGAGATATTCCCAAAATGGATTTACATTAATATTGTGTCAAAACGTTCTACTTTACTATAAAAATTATTCCATTTCTAGAATCAGACATAAATCAGCTTCTAGAACTGAATTTTAATGTTGAAAGAAAATTCTTTTCCAATTTATTTCATTATTATTATTATTATTATGATTCTTTTGTATTTGTGGGTTTGTGTGTGTGAAAATGAAAATAATATCAATATTTTACTAAATAAATAAATAAAATATATAAAAAAGAAAGTCGTGTTAGTTATACACCATTTATAACTCGGACTGACTTTTATGTCTCCTCTTCGAATAGCATCTGAACATCTGAAATATCCACAAAAAATAAATTCAGAATAAAATTGATTTTGTATAGAACGGGGCGGTACGAAGTTCGCCGGGTAAACTAGTAGGTAATAAAATAAAATAAGTTATAGAGCCTTCTAAATGAATTTCGTTTAATTATGTAGGTACGTGTTGTCCACTTTAAGTTATCATTAGTTACGTTAAGTTACATAGTAAATAATAATAATACATTATGTTAAGTGTTAAAAATGTTGTTTTTCATCTCAAGTATCGTTTTTAATGTATGAATAATCCACAAAAGCACATATTTTAGTTAGTAACTTACTATCCATACTAATATTATAAATGTGAAACTGTCTGCCTGTCTGTTACCTTTTCACGCCTTAACTACTCAATCTATCATCATGAAATTTTACATACACGTTGTCAGCGATACAAGAACGGACATAGAATACCTTTCTTCTAGAAAAAAAGTATTGTTCCCGAGTGATCATTTAAAAATATAAAGAATTGGGCGCTACTGTCGCGTGGCGGAACCACCGTCGCTGTGACGAATAAATCATATATTTTCATTATCAACGCGGACGAAGCCGCGGGCACCAGCTAGTATTTTATAATTAAACTTTTCCGGTGTGAATAAAAACTACAAAACCAATTATAATTTATATACGAGCATGTAGTTCATGTTACTTACTATGTTATGATAATTTTAACACAAAATAAAAATAATATGAAAATATTGAAAATATTATTGTTATTCACCCCAAATTATTCAGGAAAAATATATTTTAATATCACTCCGACAATATAATGGAGCTTTCACATTCAGCGTAATTTCACCGGTATTCAGGTAATAGCAAAAATAGAACGCGCAAGTATATTAATAAAAATATCCTTATTCCTTATAATAATAATAATATAAATATAATAATATAAACAGGATTTACAAGCAGTATGACAGATAAATGTAGCGGATTGGATATTCCATCTTCAAATCTTCAAGTACATTACAAACATTTTCTCTTGCCCGAAAGTAGGTCCCTAAAAGGTCTACTAAAAGCTCTACGTACTCTTTTAAGTCACTGGGCATGTAGTGGATAGGTCGTAAAGTAGTACTCTATCAAGGGACCCTTCCTTGATAGAGTACTACTTTACGACCTGTACAGATAGACTGTTGTTGACTTGAATATATAAACGGATCATTGGAGAACATATTCGAACTACCCTTGGAGTTAGATAAAATCTAATCTTATATAGTGTTAAACTATATTATTCTTGTAAAACGAATTATATTTTTATAAACGCAAATTGAGTTGCTTTCCGAGTCTGTCTGTTAACCTAAACCACGCAATAAATTTTGATAGGGTTTCCATTAATGGAAAGAGCGATCAACGATAAAGGTTTTTGTATATAATTTGCAGAAAATAATTGCATACGTGCAAAGTCGGGGGCGAGCCGCTAGTACAATATAAATACAAAATAAGTTCAGTCACACTTATTCTGAACTAATAATACTCACTAAACACTATTAAAACATTAATGTAGACAAACAATGGATTTTATTGTATGGCTCCAATGGGTATCTAACTGATGGTAAAAAACCGCATTAAAATCCGTTACGTGGTTTTAAGGTGTTAGCGGATATACAAACAGATGCGGAAAGCGACTTCAAATTATACCATATGTAAGGATTAGCAAAAAATGTAATGTTTAGCAAAAAAAAAAAAAAACAACCTTACTATATTATTCATGTTATTCTAAAACTTTACTCAAGCAAAATGGTAACAAAGCGTTTAGAAAATGTAATAAGAAAATTTGCCCGGGCTCAAGAGGTACGACCGGGTCACGCGTGCTGCCTCCCCCCGCGCACTGCCACCCCTTACCCGCAGTTGCACTTGAACTGGTTCGTATACTTTCGGTTTCTCCCGCCCGGGACATCCAGGAGCATGACCTACCCGAAGACGGTGTAATAAAATGCTATACAGGGAACGTTTCGGACAGACACCCATAAAACCTTCTCCATGGATTGGAAGCTTTTTGTTTTGTTTCCAGTTAGGGTTACATTTTGTGTGCTCAAAAAGTATGAAAACGAAGCACAATAAAACAATCCATAATAATCTTATTAATGTGAAACTGTCTGTCTATCTGTTACCTTTTCACGCCTTAACTACTTAACCGATCATCATGATTGCATACACGACAACGTGTACATGAAAGGACATAGGATACCTTTCATCCAAAAAAAGTACTACTCCCGAGGGATCATCTAAAGTAAAATAAAAAATTAACGCCGCGGGCTCGAGGGATTAAACGTTATATAGCTTTTATTTTTCAACGCGGACTAGCTGGTGCCCGCAACTACGTACGCACTGTAGTTGGTTTTTTGAAAATCCCACAGGAACCTAACATTTTTTTAGGATAAAAAGTATCCTACATGTCAATCTTACTATCAAAGAAAGTATATATCGATAAATGATTATCCCAACGAATAAATGCTGAATTTTATCCGACCACATGTAAGTCTCAAATTGGTAAAGTTGAGGGTGTGAAAACGGCTGATTTGACAGAAAAAATAATTCTTTCTTTCCTTCGCTTACGTATGTGTAGGGAAATACCCAATATATAATATTAACTGTAGTCAATTCTAAAAGTACAGCAGAGTATTGAACGGAAAATCTATTTAGAAGGAAAAGTATCTTGAGCTCTAATATAACATAGATTCTGCTCACGAATTATTTTAATTTTTTTTTTTTTTTGAAAACACTTGATAATAGATTAATATGCTTTTAGTTAAATATATGTGTAAGGTATGTACAATGTATTGTATAAGGATGGACACCAGTACACTATTTTATGATTGTCTTCAATATAAGCAATCTTTTTTATTTTCATATCACAAATACGCATTTTATGTTCAAAATAAGTTATTTTATTGTAATGTGCTCTTTTTAAAAGCCAATAATTAAGAATAAATGTGATTAATAATTTGATATTGATATTTTTTGACATTATAAACACCTATTAAATCGGGCGATTTACATATTATGCGCTCAGGTTAGGTAAACCCATAATATGTAACAATTTATGAAGGTAACCCTTTAACGCTTAAATTCCTGAGATGCATGTAAATAAATGGTAATAAATGTTCATTAAAATGTCAGAAACTGTAATAATATCGAAGTTTTTTTTTAATATATACTACTAAAAACTACTACCACAAAGGATATGATAAAATTTCTTAAGAGATATGATGAGATTCTATAGGAGATTGATCCATAAGAGGGTGTTAGAAGAAGAATATAGTTTTACTTTTTATCAATATTTGACACAGATGTACGCGAAAAACTTGTTTTGTTACTGCAATGCGATTAATGAGTTTTATAATTGAGTTACTTAAAACGGATATAAAACCAATAAGATGGCCAACATTTATGCCTCTGCTCGTGATAGAGTATTTAACTTTTAAGCGGTTCTCTAGTAAACCTTGTTATTTCTAAGAAAGGTTTTCACGTTTGATTAAATTTCTAATATGTTTGCCTATTAACTATCGCCAATTTATGCCTATGCCTGCTTGTTATAGTTGCTAATGCTCACGGATTGGATGCCAATAAAATCTCAGTTTGCGTTGCGTTGCTTGCGTTGTTAAGATCTTAAAGTTAATTGGTGTCCTAATATATATTTACTAAATGTACTAAATGTAATAATTACTGAACTATAATAAGCATTTTGTTGCTGCATTTTTCTTTGAAAAGTTATCCCTATTTTTTTCCTCTGAGATTGCATATTCACTCTTAGAGTGAATAGGATTTAACATTATATGCAAAATATAAAATAGTTACATACAATTTAAAAAATAACTTACATTGATATGATTTTTTAATGTTAAGGTCGACAGACAGGCTGACGGTCCACTTGATGGTAGGTGGCTACTGTCGCAACGACCAAAGAAGGATTAAGGATAAGGGATAAGAAAGGGATGGCGTAAAGGGCTCTGGCATCCCTTACCCTACTAAACATGATGTATATGATGTAATCTTATGTAAATTGTAATATTTTTTTACACTATAAATGTTGTATATCGACCTTGTAACAAGCATTTGTTCCAAATAGATACAAAGTATATGTCAAATCAATGTATTGTTTGTAAAATATAGTCATCGGTTCGTGCCATACTATAGGACTACCTCTTCAACTTAATAGATAATTTGAGACCTTCCATATTTACTTGGTACACATGTTTCTATTCATTTGAGTGAATGAAAACAAACGTAATATTTTACGTAGCGTTATAACGTATTAGTTAGACCTTGTGGTATGTATCTACAAGGTCTAATGTTACACACGTTATATCTTGTCTACTAATTGGGTTCACAAAAACAAAATGTTATGATAAACAATTTTGAACGAACGAGCAAGTTTGCGAATGTATATAGATAGCGTTGTAACAGAAAAAAAAAACTTGGTGAAATCTGCAGATAAAGAGTTCAAATATGTTCACATATGGTCTTCCTCTTGATATAATTCTTCTTCGGTTGTGATTACAGACTCGATTATTTCAAATCAAATTATCTTTTAGGAAAGTTTAGCCTTTTCTACATTGGTTTTCGATAAAAACATGTACTCTGTCCGAGTTGTCACACAGCCCATTATAACAACAAAAGGGTTTGGTTATTATTTTGTTTTTTCATTGTTCTGTCGATAACATCTTACATGAAAGGGCTCTAACTTACGTCTATAACAAAAATTGGACATAAAAACAAGTATTATCTTACTAAGAGTAATGACCTGTTGACAAGGTAATGTCGTTTTTCATGTAACCGAAGCCCACATGAGAATATGCCAGCCCGCTATTGTCGCTTCGTCATGGACGATAAAAGGTCACGCCTTGCTGAGGTAAATTTATCACGGATTGACACTACACGAGTCTCTATCTTATTATATTCTAATACATCTGAAGGTTATTCGGTTTTTAATCTTTGCCCAGACTGGTCTGTACTCTACAGCCATTGAAAGAATGTTCTATTTTCAATGACAGCTAAACAATTAGTATTGTTTAGTTAACATATGATAAAAAATATCTTAACAACACAATCTTAACTTAATCTTAACAATATTAAAAATCAACATAAGTTCTATTACAATTATTTTATACTTTTAATAAAACATTATATTAACAAAATTAACATCAAACCATAAGTACAAAACAATTACAAAAAGAATACCAAGTCTAACAGCCAATATGAGTTAACCATTGTACTTTATGACAAAATTTTAGTAATTACACGTAGACAAATGTACACTTTACAATAAAAATTATCTTTGTGCCATCTAACTGGTATATTTATAATCAACGAATCAATCAAATGAAAACTGTCACATCCGTACCCAATCTACCTGTTCCCGAGGGATCATCAAAAAATATGAAAATGTGTGTCGTCACAGCAATAAAGATGTCAGGCATAAGTGTTATATATTTTTTATTTTTCAACGCAGACGAATTCGCGAGCACCAAGTAGTTAAATATAATCGCTGTCCGCCAGTATGTTTCTCCGCTTACTTCTTCTTCCATTAATGGAAAGAGTGATAAATGTAGATAAAACAAAAACAGTTGGATAATTTTCAAAGGCTACTTTAATGTTATTTTTTAACTTTTTTTAATGTTATTATTTTTTAAAACCACAACCGCCCTATCTAGATGGACTTTGAATAATTAATTTAATTATAATTTCGTTGACGCCTCGGACCTTGTTAAGTGGATTTTGTTGTGTCGTTTAATTAAAAAATGCTTCAACTTCCAAGCTTGAGAATATTAAATGAAGATATAAAACTTTTTAATAATTTGTCCCTTTGTTAAAATATTTCAGACTTTTTTTACATTTCTTCTAATTTATATTGTGCTAGTATTTAAATGTGCTTGAAAAGTAGAAATGTTTTTATTTAAAATAAAATAGAACAAAATTGTTCTAAAGCTAAACTATTGGTAGGAATACTCGTACCGAGCTGAAACTCTGTGTAATTATAAGTTTCTTGCATTTAGTTGCAAAACTAATTACTATACTTAGTCAAGTGAAGAATAATTAATTTTGTTTTCTTGTTTTGAAGACGCTATACTAAGCTCGCGAGCTTGCAATGAAATAGGTACTTAAATGTTTTTGTAAGAATTTTTACCTCCCTAAATGAAAAGTTGAGGTTGAAAAGTGGGAGTTTTATGCTTACAAAAATAAAATAGTAATAAGCAATCAAAGCTTACTATCCTGCCTAGAGGTTAAATTTTGTTACTAAAAATTAATAGTTTTTAGAAACCAATGCAATACTTAAGCTCTCCTGATTCTTGCGGCCCCATGTATAATTTAGATTTAAAGGCTTCTATTAAACACTTACGTTTCTTTTTTTTAATATTAAGGCCGGCAGACAGGCTGATGGTCCATTTGAAGTAATAGTCTTTTTTTAGAACTTGTCGATAATGTATACAATCCGCCATATTAGCTTTGTCAATGGTTGGATCAACAAACTAGTGATGGGAACTGTTTAAAACTACAAATGAAAAATCGCGTCTGTAAATGAAAAATATGTAAACAGAACTGCGCACGTCCTATTATTTCATTGGTCCTGTTTGCAGTAAGGGGTAAGTTATTGCCGCCAGACGAGCTGCAAAAATAACTGCGAAACCATGTGTGCCCAGCTACTATTTTCGTAATCGAGCCCAGAGCCAGGACCCTGTCAGGAATCAAACCCGGGAATCCAGGAACAGGCAGTTAAGGCATGCACCCTAACCACTCATCCAACGGACTCGTCAAAAATACAAAAAATATCACTATACAAACACAAAGCGTATTAAATATGACGGAAGCCGCACTAAATGATTTACTTGACATGTTTAATTCAGAGCTTCAAGTATGTACGCAGTTTATCTTTAATTTAATCATATCTGAATGAAAACAAGTCAACCGTTAAAGTAAGATCGGCTTTCAAGAAGTTGAATATTTCATTACATTAATATTCACTTTAAACACGACCGTATGTATGTATTTTTTATCGTATAAGACCAAGGGTATTTGAGCAATTGTTTAATGGTCTTTAACGGTAGTGGAATGCATTTTGTGTGATGTCTACAACCAGGAGATTATCTCCTGAAAAAAAAAGAAATGAGATACTAAATTAACGATATTTTTCTTCAACCAATAGTATCGAGTACCTACCTACTTGGGTATATTTTTAAAAATATTATACTGAACTGCATAATGAAAAATGTCGTATACGAAACTAAAAGAATTACGACTAGCTTGTAATCTCCCTAATTTGGTACCTCCACGAGTTTCACTTAAAGTTTTATCTTGAATCTAAGAGGAGCATAATGTGATACATTTACTTGAAGAACTGTTTGATATTCTGGTTGAAAATAAAGTTATTTTAGACGTAGGCGACTGTAAATAGGCAATGCGGTAAGAGAACACCTGGATGGGCATTTACAAATTCAAATGTTGGTACCTACAAGTTGTTTTTATGGATTCATACAGATTCGAATGCAGCGGAAACGGAAAAGTAACGGTTTTAACAGTTAGGTACTTCAAAGGTAATATTCTTAAAAAATGAAGGGACCTCGATATATTCAGATTTGTTCGTATTAAAAATTATAGGCAGTATCAAAACACTGATTTATTATCCAAGGTTACAACTATTTGGTCGCTATTGGGAGTCTTATTATACTTAACATAATAATCAGATATATTATCAAATGTTTCGTTTTGTTTCGATTTTAAAGGTGGTGTTCATTATCATATTATTATTAAATTATTATCTTTTTAAATTAAACAAATAAAATAAAAGTTGAATTTTCGAATTCCTTCTGAAAGCTTTATATCTAATTATGAATTGTAATGAAATCATAAATAGTACATAGTAAAAATATATGTATTGATAAAACAATTTTTCTAACCGCCGCTGCCTAAAATTTGTTTTCTACCTTTAGCCAATTGTACTAAAGCAGGTCGCTGCAAGAAGAGTCGTTGAGTTGGAGTCTATGAAATAATTAAAATTAATACTTTTTCGAAATTCAAAAATCTATTGTTTTACTTTGTTTAGCAGTTTCAAAACTTGTAACGTAAAATGGCCACGAAGACACGAGACGATAAAGAGGGTCCAGTATATTTATTCTGTATAATAAAACAAAAAGGGAATATGCAAACGCGACCACTTTCATTAAGTAATGTTGCAGCAGAGCATCTAGGTTTGTTTGTAGACGATAAACATGTTGTTAATGAGCCTCATTGCGGCACAAACCAGTTGCTGATTTCTCTGACGAGAAACGTGCGTGCATTCCTTCCGACAAAGTTTCTCTGATCTAAACCCGAGTTGAGAATGCTTAGCGTAGCAGCGGGATTGCATGCATCATTCTGATAACGAGGACTTATGTTTGGACTAAGAAACAGTGATTTGTTTAGACTCGGACCGTTTAAACGAAGTTATCTACAGTCCAACCAATAGTTCTAAATAACAAATGTGGTCCTCGGAGTTTGATAGTCCCGAGTGATTTCGAATTAATAGTAATGTTCTTCTCTTGTATTACTTATGGAGATAATGGCTTATAATTATTGGTTTCTATAGATCGGAAACCAGGTTATGGATATAAAGACTGTCAAAAAAAGGAAAAAATAAACATAAGGGTACAAAAGTATCCATTCCTCATTCACCAAAACACATTAACATTTTTGCAACGGTCTACTGTAAAGTTGATTACGAGGTCAGACATGCTCGTCAGTTTATGACTCCGAAATATTTATTTCCATTTGTAGTCATTAAAATATTAATTTATTCATATTTCGTGTAACCTCAAGCTGGTAATGGCTTCAACATTGATCTTTCATGTAACATTTGGTTAATCTTATTAACGTCTTTGACTATCCTATAGGCAAAAGCCTTCGCTTGTAATGCTACATAAGAAATGAGGTGTTCTCCGGAGGATGTAAGTATGTACAATTATCAACCTGACATTAGTTGAATCTCTGCTACTAGAAAACTCGCATTTTCGCTTTTAACTCGCACAAGCAACGTAAACATTCAGTTTTCCATACAATAGCCGCACGGAAGTATGTAGGCCGTTCGTGTCGGCGTCAGCGATAGCTTATCTTATTAGGTTAACAACCTATAACTCATTGGGAGTACCTACAGCTGTAATCACGACGTTATCAACCGCTTGCACATATCTTGTCTTAGGTTCTTAGCACTTGTTGCGCTCTTACAATTCGCACTGAATCTTCTATACTGACCTACCTTAAAAACAAATAATCAATTGATATCATCGATAACATTTTGATTGCAAAAAAAATGGCACGTTTATATTACATGGCAATAACGGAATGTAATCTCTGAAACGCAATTAGCGTTGGAAATGTTGATATACGTTTAAATTTGTCAATAAAATCAAGTTCTTTCAATAATAATGACTTTGCAGCGTCTACAAATATACCTACAGGAATTTATTGAGTATTTCTTCAGGTCTCAGTTGCATCTACCAGTAGATAAGGATATTTCAATCTCGGTTTGTAGAAATATGTGAATTAAGAATAATTGATTATTCTTAGGCTTTACCTAAGAATAGTCAATGTAGAGTTATTTCGTGAAATATTATAAACAGTAGAACGATACTCTTACTGTTTAGCCTTTCATACACATGAGGCTCTTCGAGAAGCACTCATAGAGTTTTTGCGTATTCTGATGTTAGAGATTCACTTAAAAAATATGTTAGATTTTAATAAAGAGATGGACTATCTATCCAGTTATGAATAAGAAATAAATAATGATAAAAACTCACGATGACCCGTAATTCTATTACGGTCTATTTTTCCTGCTGGAAATGTAATAATTTATAATGGAACTGGATATGATAACTTATAATGCTACAGAAATAGCCGGTTTAACCTATAGATAAGTCAAGATTATTTTAGGCAATCCTTTAATAGAAATAATAATAAACTAAGAGTGGCTTTAATTGAATTAAAAAAAATTAAAGCAAGTAGTGACAACACACTTTAGTGTTTTGATGATAATGTCAAATAAATAATTTCGCAATTAAATGACATTGATGCATCGAAATAATATATGCAATTAATATTACGCTGATATTATAAAAATGTACTAATTATGTACTTGCGTCAATCGAAAATAAAGGCTAATTTAATACACATAGAGCTCTTTTTAAACTGGCCTGTGAGCAAGCAGTATTCAAAAAGATTGCGGTGCTAGCTGACGCACTATACTTTAAAATATAAAATATCGTCCGTACCTCGAGGTGGTTCACGACTTGAAAGATTCATCGCCATGTTTAAATCTAGAAAGCACTAGTAGGTACTTGATTTAAAGACGTAATATTTCTTAAAGGCACCGCCCTGGTAATGTTTTCTGCTCTTTACAATTAGCCAGACATGCAGCTATTAAGGAAATACAATAAACAAAATGGGTACCCATAAATTCGTCTATAAACATATTATGTTACTAGCTGTCCCGCTCCCGGCTTCGCCTGGGGTGCAATTTTTATAATAAATATTTACTTAATCCAGCCGATAAATTACCTTACACCGCCATCTGTGAGAATCTCATGGAACTCACAGTTGGCGGTGTAAGGTAATTTATAACTCTCTCATATAATAAACAAATAATTTGCAATAAAAATTACTATAAATTGAGATAAAAACTATCCTATCTTTTAAGTTGGACCAAATTACACATAGTTACGAAATCTTATCAAAATCGGTTCAGTAGTTCATCGAGGACACACAACGTGACATGTACTTTTTTATATATATAAAGATAACAATAAACGCTTCTGATTTTTTTAGTTAAAAGAAGAAAATATTTTCACATACCACTGGAGGCGTTTTCAGAGGCGAACAGCGGGGCGGCGTTGTAATCTGAAATCAAAAGACAGATTTGTACATATTTTTTTAATGAAATTTCAGTAATCACCCTAATAAACATCGATGCCCTAATAGTTCTTTACCTATAAATAATTACACTAGTGAGCTCATGTCATGAAATAAGCAACTTACAGTAGCAAAGATTGACCAAAATGTGAACTAAGAGATTGTTCGTCATCCATCTGTTTACCAAACGAAATGTATATTTTATCAATCAATTGTTTGAAATTTGAAAATCGGAGCAAGCAAATGTGTGCGACAAAGAAGCATTAGACGTACTATTCAGTGTAATAGAGAAAGGCTCAGAATAGCAACTAGTTTTTTACACAGTCACGGTTTATTTTCTCATAGATAACAATTGATAAAATATACTTTTCGACTGGTAAACAGGTGGGTGGAGGACGACCTCTCTTCGGATCTTGGGCTATAAGTTTTGCAATGATAGAGCAGAATAAATATCATATTATTCTGTGTATATTTTTTTGCAAAGTACATATTGGCATATTTTGGGAATATTTTTTAGTAAGTGAAAATATTTCCTATCTATGTAAATTTGTACGGGCCATCGAATTAAGTAGTTCTATAATTTTTCGTCCTTCGGAGTAAATAATTCTGAGCTTTAAGTTCAGAAACGTAAATAACATTAAGGGACTCATTCACCATGTGTCAAGTTAACCGCCATTTAAAGTCACCGGTAACCGGGAATGATGGATACCTTTGTTTGTACGGTAAGTCACAAACATTAAAAAGAAAATAATAAAAAAAATAATAAAAAGAAAATAAGCCTATCGAAGGATGCATGCAGTAAACCGAGTGCATAATTTAATAAAACATAAAATTATTTCTAAAAGTAAGTAATCAACACTTTAGTTGTGGTTGGTGAAAGAGGCCCTAAGTCAGGTCAAAGCAACAAGCAGTAAAACCAGCGAATGTTGGGCCTGTAAGATTTCTTGTCATCACGTGTACTTAAAGTAGGGCGTGCGTGAACAAGTAATAGCGTAAGCGGGAAACGCTACGAAGGCCGTAGGGTAAACGACACTGTCAACTCTTACGCAACCAGCAGCGCTAGCTAGCGTAGCGTAGCATAAATTGCACCAGTTAACATTAAGCTACCGCACTCTGCTGAATCAAGACACGCTCAGCCAACAAAACGGCGTGTCTAAGAAAACTGGAGACCAATTTAAAATGGTATTTCATGTGATTCGTTTTGTTTGAATCGAGTGACGTGCATTGACATTGTATCACGATTTCAAACGCCGTTTTTATGTGTTTTTAAGTAGAGTTTGTAGAGACGTATCAGCATGATTGTCATCCATAATATTTAGTGGTTATAATAAGTTCTTTCTCTTTTACAATGTGTGTCACAAATGATTTTCTATCTTTTTGACAGGTTTGACGTCATCCTTAAAGATGGATTCGAACATCATAATAATTATTAAAATTGTGATAGATGTCTATCGAGCATTATTCTTTATCATTATTCTTTAAGGATTAGAAGTTTGGATCAAAACTGCAATAAAAAAAGAAAAAAATTACTGCAATAAAGAATTACAACATTGATAGATTTCAATTATCAATAAAAAATATAAACCTAATTGTAGAAAAAGCTTCCGTTCTTGAAAGTTCTCTCGCTTTAAATCTCTTCATGAAATTCACGAAATTCAATTTACATTTTCACTTTAGTTTTTTAATTACAAATCAATAATTATATTATCGTAACAACACTAAGTATACAAATTCACAAGCACCAAACGAATTCGATCATCTATTAATTTACAATGAGCTACTTGTCTGGCAGCTAGCGTGACTACAGTTAATGATCCAATACAAAAATTGGATATACGCTAAAAAACGTAATTGCATTAGAAAGTGGTGCAAAACATTTTTTCTATACAATACAACTCAGCCCGAGTGACATTGTGATCGAGACTATAGTCTGCCATATTGCTTGTTTGTTCGCACACATACGTGACAAGTAATGCATACATTGTACATGACAATGTGTGCATATTATGTTCCATCTAATGACATGCGGTCGCGCACACATGGACGAGTTTCTGTGTTTTATTTTCATGTGCGCTTGGGATCGTGGCCTCTTGCGTACTAAATTCTTGAGCAGGCGGTAAACCTATTGTTTTTCTTGAAGAAAATATGAAACACAAATCAGAATTCAAAGTTTAAGTTAAAAGTTTTAAGTATAAAGTTAGGTATTTTAATTTGTGTCTTGAAATAACATAAAAAGTATTTTATCTTTTAGGCTGCATTTTGCTCGCAACTCGTTGATATACTAAGGGCCTCTTTCACCAACTACACCACCACCAAGTAAAGTGTTGATTAGTTACTTTTAGAAATAATTTTATGTTTTATTAAATTACGCACTCGGTTTACTGCATCCTTCAATATGCGATTTTTTTTATTATTGGGGACTTTTGCCGTACATACAAAGGTATATTAGCTCCATCATACCCGGTTACCGGTGACTTTAAATGGCGGTTAGTCTACTTGACACATGGTGAAAGAAGCCGTAAGATATTTAAAAGTAATAAATTTTTGAGTTGTCATCAACTTTAAAATTTATACTCTTAAATATCAAAAAGTCGCAGTTAAAAACACCTTTTAACTACGAGAATTTGTTTTTAAGCTGTATAATTATTTATTTTAAATATAAATAATTTAACGATTTTGTCCATTTTATTACAGCGCTCATTCTCGGTTGTGCAAAAAATATTTTTTGCTCAAGGTGACTTCTCAGCAGAACTGCGTGAATGATTGATTGAAACTGCCGCAAAGCGTAAAATAAATGTGAACAAATGAACTCAGTTCTAAATGTGGAATATATTTCACTCATCTCAATATATGCAAAAAAAAAGTAAAAGTAAGCGTGAAGTTGAATAATAACTACCAACAGAAGAGCTCGCAAGCAAGATAGAGCAAGAAAGCAAGCAGATAGGCAGGCTATGAAATGGCAATAATTATAAGATAACTTACATAACGAATAAGCTAAGAAGAAAATGCTTACTGTGACGCAGACGCTAATGTTCTACATATTATTTATTCAACAAAAAAGCAGAAATAGCTTATAATCAATTTGTATAATATATATATATATATATTAAAGATTTACTGAAATTCAGTCTTAATATCCTTGTTTAAGGATGTAAGACTGAATTGAGGCAGGTACAGGAGCATCTGTATTTTCAATAGAAATCCAAAATGTTAAGCGATTAGCTGTTGCACACGACTTCGTCCAAACTTCATAAAATATAGCCTATGTTAGGGACTCGCTGATAATGTAGTTTTCTATTGATGAAAAAAATTTTAAAATCGGTCTAGTAGTTTTTGAATTTATTCATTACAAACAAAAATACAATAATATAGTATATGGAAATTGTTTAACAATTCATATTAAAATCCTAAATAAAATAAAATTGTAGTGTCTCAAATACAGAAAGGTATACTGAAATCCTGACCTACGCTATGCCAAAACATTAACCCTGCGCTGTATGGCCGAGTGACCGTGCGACAGAGCTGGTGCAGACCTTTGATTCGCAACATGCATGTGTTGGTGCATTATGTATATACATACATACATAGTTGCACAATGACAACGCACACGACGGGCCTGCTTTCTCCCGCATATTCATCGTTCCCCCTTTTGTGCAGGGTAGGGTTAGCAGCAATCTTGAGTTTCGATAAAAACGACGACAAAGTGATGACTCATTGTGAAAGGGCGTGAGGTAGGGCATGGAGTGTTCTTATGTAATTCCTCTTCATAATATCACGATAATTACGAAAAGCGTAGATTCTTTTTAGTATTTTTTTTAATAACTAGCTTCGGTATTAGGTTTTATTATTTACATAAAAATTCCTTTAAAAATGGTGAAAACCGCATCAAAATCCGTTAAGTGGCTTAGGAGTTGCGTCCATACAAACAGACGCGAAAAGGGACTTCAAATTGAATAAAGCTGTGATAGATCAGTGAGTTCAAACCGAATGCCAGTGTGAAATTGCGTAAATTGTGAAAGAAAAATTAACGAGGAAATCTATCAAAGTAGGCGAGCATTTTATGACATTTGCAAACCTGCCCATTTGCAATGCGCTAATGTGGTGCTACTTCAAATACTGGGAATAATCCGTTTTTGTCTATGCCAGCAGTGAGGCGTTACATACACATCTATATATGTATGTAATATACAAAATTATAGTCATATCGTTTGTTTCTCTCTAATATTTTGTAACTATTAGAGTTGGTTAGTTATATTAGAGACTAACTAATATAAATATAATTACATATCAAATATACATTGATTTAATGTGTATACATACCTAATCTAATAAAAATTTAATATGTGAAAATAAAAAATTAAAGAAAATCAAATTAATTTTCTAATAACATTAAATTTAAGTCGGTAGATAGTGTTCTATAGTCTATAATCAAATCGACAGAAAACTATTTTCGGCTTACGTGTCTTATCCAACTAAATCCTAATTGTTAATGTTTCCCTTAGCCACTCGAACGACTTCGGGAAGTCCGGTCTAGTTTATTTAGTTTATTAGTCTAGTTTTATTTGAAATATGAGAAAATACATTTACCTACCATGCTGGTAATATAATATATTAAGGTTAAATATAAATCTTAAAGTCACTAGAGAGACATGAATGTTTGAAGTTCTCTAATATACTAAATAACCAGACAAAATTACCATAACACTTGCGTTCTACGAAGCGTGCTTAATGCGATTTTAAATGGGCGGCGGCGCCCTTGGCACCTAGGTTAGGTCTCTCCCTGGCAGCCCTAGCTCGATGTAGGCTACGGGGGGAGGTGAAGTGTGGTAGGGAGTGGAGGGAGGTCCTGAGTCCTGACCACGCACAACGTCATGCGCAGCGCTTCCCTAACTACGGCAAGGGCCTCTATATTTAGCGATGCATTTCTCCGTACGCGTTGTTTATTGAACGTGCATTTTTAGTGTTGCACAGCGTTCGAATTCAATTTATGGAACACTGCAGTGGTAATGACGCAATAACCTTAAATTAGCCTCAGATTGGTATATCGCTGGACGCACTGTTAATTATAATGTTTCTGTAATGTGCCTACATCATAAACAATACATAATATTTTACCTAAGAATAAAATGTCACTTTCTTATGATAAAAGGCAAACAGGCAGATTTACAGCCCTTTTGATGGTAGGTCACATATGCAGGCGATTGAAGATGATCAGATCATTTCCTAGTTGACGTATCATACTAACTTAAACAGGTATGGTACTGGTAACTTGCTCCTGTTGAACAATATATGGTTAAGCAGTTAAATCTTGAATATAATAAATAGTTGCACTAGATAAGTTGAACAGTGAAGATATATTATAATAAATATATTGCACGAATATGTAAAATTTATATTTAAAATAATACAATTAAGTATTAATTCTAAATAAAGATAAAAAATCTACTTACTTATTATTCGTTAAATAAAAATACAAAACAATTGATGTTCGTTTAAATACTTACCTTTGGTTAAAATTCTATACACATAAAGGAAGTACTAAATAAGTGGTTTGTTGTAATGTACTCATAAAAATAAAGGGTAAAAGCATATTTATTTAAGTGCTATTTCGTGATGAACGGTTGCTAGGATATTTTTTTATTCTAATAACAGACCGATGAAGGACTAATTGAAGGTCTGGTGGTTTTGTAAAATGTCCCTTGCATAAAAACTTAAACACCATCACCCAAAGGACACAAAACACTTCTTTTGTTAAAAATACCAGTCTTCATAAGTGATAGTCCAAGTTAAAATGTCCCTCTGGACAGGGTTGCCAAGTTTAGAATTAAGAAGTTAAGATATTTCTAATGTACTTTCAGGTGCATTTTTACTTTTTATTAGTTGCATGGAATATTTCTAGTGTATTGGTGCCTTTTGTTTTCCTCTAAGATTTCCCAATTATTGTAATACTATACTAGCAACCCGCCTCCGGCTTAGCACCGAGTTAAAATTTTCAAAAATTCTTTCTTAGCGGATGCTTAAATTATAAAATAAACTTTAATAACCATCGATGTTAATAAGTTAAAATAAATCATTTCAGTTTTCTAGACTTAGTGGTTTTGGTTGTGCATAGTTAATCATTTTGTATGTTAAACTCGACATACTCGACTTTATGGTATGTGGCTACCGTCGCCTATAACGCAAACAACCTCCACAGGTACTGCAAGTGCGCTGCCAACCATAGTAAGATTAGGTCGGGGATAGGGAAAGCCATGACAAACGATTTTATAAGTATAGATTATCTTAATCAACAGGTTGATGTCAACTGACGGACAAATTATACTTTCCCGCTGTTCTACAAAGTACACAACTACCAGCTGTCCCAATCGGACGCTTTTCTAGCAACTTTCGCCATGTCGTCAGAACACCTTAGTGGGTGCACATTTCACTTGAAATTAACAATTCTATGGCAACTACAGTTTACTAACGATCTTTAGATGAGGAGCGGTTTAGAAACAATGATCCAAATTTCAAGAAACACGACATCTAGTAGTTTTCATAACAGCTCGTTTTTGGTACGTCAGTACTAGTAGTATATGGTTCGTCCTGTAGTTAATCTATAATAATCTAATAATTATTATCTGTAATATCGACTAAAGGGAAAAAAGTGTGAGCGGTTGTCAACCCTACCCTAGGACAACTTCGTGCCACTTTGAATATTCCCAGGTTTATTTGCGGGCATAAAATCGCGACATGCATATGACTCCATTCAATGCGAAGCCTCTTATGTGATTCTAACATACATAGAGGTGGATTTACACACACTCGAATGAACGTCGCTGCGGACAATAGACGTGTCGTTATATACGACCGCATATTTGCATGTGTTGTGGCCATCTGAAATGACCGTGGTCGCCACTGATGCGAAGTTTTCGCGTGTGTGGGTGATCGCAACCACAAGAGGTAAACTGCCTCCCTCCCCCTTGCATTACACCCCCTCTCCTTCCAAGTTGTCTTCCACATCTGCAAACCCCGAGGCAACAACTGCCACATGGCTGTCACGACTATGGATGTTTATTTGAGGATGTTGCGAAACTTATTTATGAAAGGAAACAACATTGTATTCAAATCGTCTTGTTCTACGAAGTGCAATATTGTGTAAAATTTCATTGACGCACTCGAAAATAATATATTATTTATTTTAAAACATATTGCAATAAGTAAAACTGGTAAAAGAGAAACGCTTCTTACGTCTTAGATACAGTACCTTATTATGTCTTAAAGGTAGTCTTAAATATTTTATGTTCGGCCATTAATTACTTATACTAAATAGTAAAGCTGAAGTTTGTTTTTCTATTTGGACGCGCTAAATTCTGAAACTATTAGTTAGATTTTTTTTGCATTTGATAGATCAATTCTTGAGTAAGCTTATTGACTATCATCACGCTATGCCCATTAGAAGCCAAGCAAAAAGAAATAAATAGATAAGAACTCTAAGCGAAAAGGCGTTGGAACAGTGATTGAGGTCGGAAACGAGCATTACCGAGGAGATCCGAAATGTGAATGTCGTAAATTTTAATTAAACGTGGGGTTAAAGCGCAGGACATAGCTAGGCTCTTTATATCTAGGTATATCAAAGTAGGTTGCTGTGCGAAGTTAGAGATTTTTGATACATACTTAGCATGAAAACTCTAAAGAAATACCAGTAAGGATAGGAAATATTATACTCCCTGACTAATACCTTATCCATTAGTGAATAACTTGTATATTAGTTTAGTCTGACATAATAATTTCATTTATAAATCAGTGTTGTTCTCCTGTTGGCAGACGTTAGAATGTCAAATATAAAGGCCGAAAGTTCGTAGCGTGATCAAAACAATATCGTCGCGAGTGAAACTCGCATCATACTTTCCATCAGCAAAGTTTCACTTAGATAAGCTCTCTGCGAAAGAGAAACCGAACGGAGCGATGCAACGGAAAATCAAGAAAAACTGCAATATAAAAAGGATGTAAAAAGTCGCGACGCGCGTCCTACACAATAACATAAATCGATAGTAGGAAACCCTCCCGACTAGTTCAGCAGTGCGTGCGAGCGACCTATACACCCACTACGTTTGTTGCATGCAATGCGGGCTAAATATACAGACCGCTGCGTTCCGACACTGCACCACCGCAAACGGAACTTATGTCGCAACACCAACGTCCACATTTGCTTGTTCGGAGAAAATAACCGGTTTTCTCGGCAGTGCGGGCGATTTGCAACCTTGTCGCTTTGCGTTTGGATCTAGGTTCGGTTCGAAGTGAGGGCGGAAGAAGGCCATTTTGCAATGGAACACTCGCGGTAATAACACAGCTAGGTGCATTCTCGCTGCAATTTCGCTCTCGGTCGGGCTGTGTGTTTGTGGCGCGCTGAAGATCAGGGCTAACGATCGGCGCGGTGTTCCTCTCTCTCTCTCTCCCACTTGCCGGTCTGCTGGCGAATGTCTCGCAAAAGAAACACCACAACTTTATCTGACAGCGACGCGACGCGACGCCGAGAGGCTTTTGTGCGTTTTCCATGTTTATGTTTATAGGAGAGCACGTACAAGGGGTGCTTTCAAAGCCGGTTGCTACATGCTTATAATTCTGAGGCACATTTTGTTTTTATTTTACAGCTTGTTTGTATCCAACAATGCGCCAGTCAACGTGTTGGCTTGGAAATAATCATTTCTTTACTGACATTGCTGGTTTACATTTCTATCAACAATGTTGTCACAGGGAACTCCAATTGTTGCTAAGGAATTTACAGCGACAGATTGAGAACACGAGTGCTAAGGATTTACAGTACAAACACGAGTTAACGATTTCTAACAGATTCCACACATAGCTGCTACATTTCAAGATAAAAGGTATCTGGATCAGAATCATATAACGGCCAGTATTTCAGTCGTTAGTACCAATAGAAAACGGTTGGTATCGTACAATGTGAGAAACAATTGAATTTTACCTTACACTGCGAGGCTCATATTTGCAGAAGTAATGTCCAGTAAATTGACTCTTCGACACGTTCAAAGCATTCCAATGGCCGAGAAAATGTTAGGTACGAATTCTAAGTTCATTTTCAATTACTCCTAACGTCGTGATACAATTTGAAAAGGGAAATAGACAGATGAGACTGTTATTTTAAAGATAAAGTTATAAAGAATGTATATCTTCTATATTTAAATAAGTGTTATGTATAAAATAAAGACGCTATCCGCCTCTGTCTGTTTCACAGTTGATTTCTTCTAAACGATCAAATAGATTTTCATAAGGTTTTCATTAACGCAAATAACGATAAGAGGGGAAGGAATGTATATAATTTTCATTATTTTTTAAAATCTCATTTTCAGAGAACGTATAAAATTAATATGATTAACTATTATTATTTAAAAATTTTATATTTCACAAAAATCTATATGAATTTATGATAAGTTGTGTCCAGTTTCTACATAAATATTTTTACATAGAAAAAGGATAATTAATTGTTATTACAATGGAGTGATTGTAAACCAAAATTTAAAAGTAAAAAACGGAAAGAACTTTTCTCCGTGTACTCCGTGAAGAAAAGATTTATTTGTAATATCAAATTTATTTTTTTCTTTAATGAAATTTAAGATTCTAATTCACTTCTCTATTTAATAGACGATGTTGCCTTGCCAATAGTAGCCGAAAATGATTTATTGAAATGGTATTACTAGTAACTGTGAATGTTCGGAAACAATTATGAGTTTTTTTAATAGTGAACAAAATATGTGTTTTATATTTTTAATATACTTTTTACTTAGAGAACTAAAAAGTATATTAATGAAAAATTTAAATATTTGTCCGTCAAATACTTAAATATTGAAATATTTATTTACTATTCTAACTCATCAATAGGTACAAGGATCTTTGTTTATGTGTGATAGAAGACTTCTGGTGTTGTAACGGCGTTTTAGTTTCGGTGACAAAATATGATATAATCGAAGCGATTATACAAGGTGAGTAAAGCACATTGAGGCAATGGCGTAATGGCGGATGGTGAGAGTAGTATATTTAGTTTCGGGCACGTGTTCCGAGCTGAATGGGCGCAGACCTTGGCCTTGAACCGGAGGGGAACGCACGCCGCCCGCGGCACGCACCGCCCGCCCAAACGGCGAACGGTCGCGCCTCTGCCGCATGCCCCCTCCATGCCACTGATCAATAGCCTGCTTCACTGCTTCCTACTTACACAACTTTCCGGTTTACACGAAGCGTCTTTTCATTGCTCCCTAATACTACCAATTTCACTAAACATCGATACAACACATGTTCAGCTTGCTTTGTCTATTATATTATAAAGAGAAAAGTTATATCATTTTGTTTGTCAACTCATGAATAAACTCAAAAACTAATGGACCGATTTTAAAAATTCTTTCACCTATAGACGGCTAAATTACCACTGAGTAACATAGGCTGTATTGTTAATAGAGTTAAATTAGGGATACCTACAAAACTCCAATAATATACATAAGGTGTAAAAAATGTATACTAATATTATAGAGAGAAATTGTAATTTTGTTGGTAATGAAAAAACTCAAAAACTACTGAACCGTTTTTGAAAATTATTTCACCTATAGAAAGCTACATCGTCAGCGAGTAGCATACTCCTACAGGCGAATTATTGGATATCGGTCTCCCCTATAAACTCTGTAAATGCAGGATTAGCTGTAGCCGGTCTATATTTTTTTCTCGTATCCAATTCTATGTCGTGGTACCACCTATTGACACCCTGAACACCTATTGATATCCAGGATAACTGAAAAAGTGTGAAATATGGAAAAACCTTCAAAATATGAATTTGCGGTCTTCCCTGATATTTAGATATCCATTTACTCTATATACGAGCTCGTGAGGACTCAGATGTAATTGGATTGGTGCACACGTATTCGACTTGCAAGTAGCGTAGAATACTTAAAGGTGCATTTGGTATTGAACCTATTCCACATTGCAAACTCCTATTGTATTGCTCCTACGCGGAAAAATAGCAAATTTTAATAAATTGAATAATGTAACGGTAAAGGACGATGGGAAAAAATTGGTGTAGAGCGTTTGAGCGTAGAGTGTAGTTTTTTCTAATTATTTTGAGTTTTGTAGGCACGCTATTTTCTATAGTAATTAAAAATTTTATTAGAATGTATAGTATTGAAAATTAGCAAATGTCTCAGACTTACTTTGATGGCATGATCTGAGTGTGAAAATTTTATTTAATTATTTTACACTAATGATGCAAATCTTATAGCTCTTTTTGATGTTTAAGGATAGTCTCAAACTGCATAAGTGCATATAGATTAAGTCTTAAAATTAACTTTTAAAATTACGATTAAACTCTTTTCTAGCTTTTCCAGAGAAGTAAAGTGAGTTTTGTAAAATTTTATTTTTAGCGTCTCTAGAAGTTTTTTTGTGTTAATTCTTCGTAATATAATACTTCTTCAATATTTATAGAATATAAAGTTATAGGATAAAATAGCGAAAAACCCGAGTTCATATATTAAATAATTTAAAATTCGCAAGCCACAACGGAGATTGTATCGATCAGCACTTCCTTATAGAAATGACCCCAATTCTTTCCAACGAGAATGGTTCAGTTTTTACCTATATATTTATTATGAATAAAAACTATTTCCGTTCGTTTAACGTAAGTAGTGTAAAGTGTACGGTGTCACGCGAGCTGTGTGTGTTTGTTTACTTAGATATATACGAAATGACTTGTAACTATGTGCTGGCGTTGAACCGATCAATAGTAGCGTTTGCTGCCTCATAAAAGGCTTCGAATGCTAACGTTCTTTCATTCCCGTCAGTACTGATCGAATTAACAGTTAAACCTTCTAGGTATTATTGCAATACTATGTTGCCGGAGCCTTAATGGTGCTAAAATGCAAAGCAGCAGTCATATATTCTTTGTAATTTTCATCCAAATTAGTAAATGCAATAGCATATTATATTCTATTGATTGTGTGTAATCAAGTAAGAACAAAAGTCATTTTCCCCCAGCTATTAGTTTTTTTGTATAAAACACCAAAATAGCAATAATCTCTACACTTTCGACTGTATTTTTGATAAGCTTTTGTAGTTTAAATAAATAATAATATAGATACCTACTGAAAATTCTACACCTTGCATATGGGGCATTCTTGTCCCACAAAAATTCTGAATCTTCTTTGAACTACATGGTCGCTAGTTAGTTATAAATTAAATTTGTGAATATGTTTGTTCCTTGTTACTCTATAACGAGCAAGTTATTGAAATAACAACAAATATATACATTACAAATATTATTGTGCGGGCAACAAAGGATTTTATAATATTATATTTATATTTCTTTTATATTTTATATTTTAGATTTTAATAGACTTAAAAAACCATACCAAACTAAATTGCCATTTATTATGATTATTATGTGGATGTATCGAGATACAAGAAAAATTTCGGCGAATTAACAATTAGAATTCAAAAATGATCCCTTTGCGGCTGCGGTGTTAGAGCGGATGCGACAGCTGATAGAAACAGTTGGTTAGCTGCAACTGAGTATAATTTAATGAAGGCCTTTACAGCAGAAGAAATATTTGACTCAAGTGGTAACGAAAGTCACCTTGGCCGGTTTTCACATCTGCCATTTATTTGTCGGTCCGCCGGGCAAGTAGGCCGGACCAGAGGCTGCCCATTGTCGCTCGCAAAGCGTCTGCGCAACCAAACCACAGCTTTATTGTTTTGTTACCACAGACAAGTGCATGAAGACAAAATTGTTTACGAGTTAGTGTTCCTTTTTATTAAGCCTTTTCATTAAGCGTATTACAATGTAATAAACTTACAATTAACACAAGTGTAATACAATTTACAGTAACAAGTGTGTAATCGTAATACACATGTAAGTTCAGGCAATCAGTATTCACCAAAACAGGACTTCTGTAAGGTCATTCTTTTTTGATGGTTTGTGCCGCCAGGGTTGTGCAATTTTACTGCTAATCTAGTGTGTGCCAAGAACTTATAAAATACAGATTTACAACTATACTTATAAAATCGTTTGTCGTAACTGGCTATCAACGCAGCTAATACTACTCAATCTAGAAAGATGAAATTAGGTTTATTTTATAAACCTCCGTTCGAAGTCGGGATTGATAGTATTGTATATAAGCATTATTTTGTTTAGGTGTCTTATCAAAGTCTTGGCAGCTCACAAGATACAACGTGTTTGTGTAATTGGCGGTCTTTGTGAAAATATATATGTATAAATACATATAAAGTAAACTTTTATGAGGACTGACATTTTTTCAGAAATTAAAATGTATCCGTGCGAAGCTGGGGGCGGGTCTTAAGTTAAGTATTATATAAACGGTAGCGCCAAAGTTTGTAGGCGGACGTCCCCTTTGAAAGCAAATATACCGGTCTTTTTGAATGATAATAGAAAAAGCCGGTTTCTCATTCAAGGCTACCTCAAATGCTAAGCTTCGACGCAACGCTTAACATTAGATCACCAGACAATATCCCTAGTCCATTAAACTCGTTAACAGTTACCAAAAAAAAAGGCAACTAACTCCATACAACCAAACACGTTCCAGTTCCCAATTCCTCTAAGAACGGCCCCTCTTTAGTTTTATTTTTTATTTCGGTCAACGGCCGCTACGGCCGCGTTCCAATGACACCGATCTAACTGGGGTTGAATTCGACAACAGCTCTATGTATGGCAAGGAAAATTATAAAGGCATTGTACAATTTGTCATTGTTAGCCGACACACGTGCTGAGACAAATTAGGGGATGTCTAATGCCATTAGACACAGCTGTGTATTAGTTAGTCTCCATAAAAATAGTGTTAGAAACCGGTTGTGTACGTTAAAAAACGTGGTTAGAGATCGTAAAGCATCAATCTTGTCGACTCTGAAAAACGACTGTGCTGATTTTTTTTAATAAAACCCACGCCCAGTCTGGTGCTCACTTATGTTTTTCATGTATTTTTTACACTCCAAGTTAGTAGGTATGTATACAATCAGACATGAATAGGTAACTGATACAAAAAATACAAATGCATATAAGTATATAGTATGTAATGAGACTATAACTATGAAAACAACTTGAAGAAAACAAATATTTAACATTAATATTGTATATTAAAGCACGTCAAAAACACATTGCCATTACTTATAGAAGATTTTATATTGTTATTTAGTGTGTTTATATATATTTGTATACTAGTTTTTCTGAATATACATACACAAACCTTCCTCCTTTATCGCTCTTTTCATTAGTGAGAACCGTATCCAAAATTCGTTGGGCAGCTTAGAAGAAGTTAACGGAGAAACAGACAGAAGCGGACAGACATATTATTTTATATTATGTATTCATACATAATATATGGATAGTAAAGATATCTACAAAAAGAAAGTACAGATAGTTTAGTACTACCAAATGTCTTATTTGACATGTTGAATTATCTACCTAACATAAAAAAGACACGTTCTTTTTGACTATTGTAATATAATGTAATGTTGCAGCAATGTTAATGATAAATTTTTAAGTCTTAATTTAATTACAATTACTTATTGTTAAGCTTTTTTTTTTAAATAAATAATGTTAGCTTGCAAGCAAACAATAAACAGTTTAAGAATAAATTTTGTCTGACACGGGTTTTTACTATGTCATTATGTACACAGTGGAGTTTTTCAAATGGTGTTTGTTATATTACATGATGTCATAGCGGTTCATTTGTTTGTCTAAGTAGCGATAAAAAAAAGGAAACAGCTTCTGTTGTCTAAGAACTTGTGCCATTTTGATATCCTAAACAATTATTAAATCAGTAACAATTTATCAACCAAAGATTTTCTACTTGTATTTAAGTATTTCTTATATTAAACCATAGAGGAAGAATTTGTGTGTAATTTATTTTAAACTATCTGGTGCCCGCGACTTCGTCCGCGTTGAAAAATGGAAAATATCTGACATCTTTATCGCTCGCTGTGATAACGGTGGCGCCCCCGCCGCGCAGTCACGGCTATAGTGGCGCCCAATTTTTTTTATATATTTTTAGACGATCCCTCAGAAATCTAAAATTTTTGCAGGATAAAAAGTATCCTACATGTTAATCCAGGTAATAAACTATCTGTGTGCCAAATTTCATCCAAATCCGTTAAGCCGTTTTTGCGTGAATACTGTATATACTAAAAATTTATACATTTTCACAAACTTTCGCATATATATTATTAGTAGGGTGGAGTTAAAATAAAAACTACATCAATAAGGAAATACCATCATTTTTTTCTAAGCCACTTAGTCTCGGCACATAATTACAAAAGGAATTTTAAAAGGACGCCCAGCCAGCAAAACTATGTTTTTCTTGAGTAAATTAAGCGACTCGACAATTTGCCTCAAAGTATTTTTATAGTTAGCACGCGGTAGTGTTTGGTCTAGGCAGCTTAGGTTTTCAAACAGCATGCGCGTGTGTTGACCGGGCGAATTCACCTTGAAACAGCGCCTCGCGAACAACTCGGTTCATGTAACCCTACCGCGTAAAAGTGCTACAAGGCTATTCGCACGTCAAATCGTTACGTGGCCTACCGAAATTAGCCGGGTATTGTACTTTCGTACAATGCTCGAGGACCGGTCCGCTGTGGGTGAGCTAGTTGTGGAATGCACGGGACGGACCGAAGGCAGCGTGATTTGAAAGTGTATACGAGTGCGTCGGTTATCGACTTACCGACATTTCGGTGTTGATTTAAAATTCGAATTTTTGAAATGAAACGAATTACTTCATGGCTTCACAAGCTATAATTAAAATTATAAAACACCCCTCAATTTTCTATTGAGCCCAAACACGCTATATCTGCTGTAATTACTAAGGAGTTGGGTGTCCCGTAGACCACTTGATGCTTCAGCATCAGATCAGGGTTACCATGCCATGGAACTACCACCGAAGTAACAGTATCCAATTTTCACATAAATCGAACTTGCGGAAGTTAGTGAAATCCGTTCGTCAACTAGGAAATGGGCTGATGGTCATCAAACGCCTGAACAGATCTTAAACTATAATTAAGAACAGTCTCGATTACGTCAGATTCAAAAATAAAACTGAATCAAAATCGGTTCATCCGTTCTGGAGCTACATGCCAGGCATACACAGAGTTACAGATTACTCACACCAGTTTTGCGTCGGGCGTTAAGAATGCTCCAATCCATACGTTTTTTTTATATACATAGGTACGCGTGGGTTATATTATTTGATGCTTACAATTTTTAAACATCCAAGCAATTGTATTGTAATACGAAATTGCTAGTAATTGCGGCGTAATCACATACTGTAATTTTTACTGTAGACTCATTACAGGTCAGATTGGTATAATTGCTGACAGAAAGTAATAAAATTATCATATTTTAAACATTGACGTTTGGTTTACTTACGATTTGGCTGAGTGGAGAGAATTATTTTTTTAATTAATTACATTATACCACATTAAAAACAGTACGTAATAATTTGCAAAAAAACATAGAGATTGATTCTAAATATTAGGTTGGTTAAAAAATCAGTGCGGTACTTTAGTACCGCATAGCACCGCACCGCAACTATCTCAAATATCTTCTCTTTTGATCCATTAACAGCCAGAAGATTTTGATAAAGTTTTCACTATTGTCGATTAACTCGTGAAAAGAGCGATAAACGCGAGGAAGGATATAATTTTCAGAAAAAAAATGCAACCGTGCGAAGCCAAGAGCGGTTCGCTAGTATCAAGCACATTTTAGTACTGACGTTCGTTTATTTATTAATAAAAGTGCCTTGATGAAATTGTTATGCAACTTGTTCGCCGTATTTGTTTACTACGAGTACAACAGAATACTAGAATAGCAGTCATCCTATTAGTCGGAAACAAGCTCATTGAACCTTTGACGTTATGTAAGCCTGATGACGAATACTATTTACTAATTGACACAAATATAAACAGTTCTGTTTACGTTAGACGTACAGATGACGTGATAAGCGACATCGATCAATGTTAACATTGAATTAATTATATAATGTGACTAATGGAGAATTTTCTTTATACCAGTGTTAATTACTTAGGTGCGAGTAAGTATGTATAATTTCTGTAAAACTTTGCTGGAAGTTCTATTACCAAATTAAAAATATGTAAACAATAAACAAGAATTTTTTTTTTGTAAAATCATTCACGGTGGTCTTATGTAAGGGGGTGGTTACTGCCGCCAGACGGGCTGCGACTGCCCAAATGACTGCGAAACTCAGTGTGCGAAACCGAGCATTACCGCGATAATAGACGGAATGTTCATGGCTATGTCAATTGATAAACGGCTGGTGAAACCGCGTGGCACAGCTACTAGTTTTATATTAATTATTATATGCATGTTACACTGTTTGTAACGTTTACATTGCTTAACTTCTGAACTCAAGATTTCTTAAGTTTTGAAGATAGAAATTTTCACAGGCAAAGACGAAGGCACAAGTAGAGTTTTAAATGTGTAATTATCTTCATGCACTTCCGTTAGTTATAAATTATCTATATGTCTATAATTCACTGTTTAATACCCGCGATAAACTCTTAGAAACTGTTTAATTAAAATTACAGTGTTAATACTTATGAATAAATTTATATACTATGAAATTAATGTCGCTATCGCATCAATATATTGCCTCAGTTCTTCGAAACCAAGTAACAGATTTTCATGAGGTTTTCTTCTTAGTACATTTTTTTATGGAAACAGGTGGCGGACAGGCCGTTAACCTACTGGAAGGAAAGATTGTTGATCATACAGGAATCAAAAAGAGTTTTTAATGGCTTTCGAATCCCTTAGTCATGCATAGCGTTACATATCATCGCACTTGCGTATAGCTAAACCCGGCTAAGCCTAATTACCTTGGGCATTTAAGGTGCTTCCGTGTGTCAATATTGTTGAATGTTCAGCGTTTCACCTCTCACCCACACCCACGGCGAATTGTAATATTAAATAGACAAGCGAAATTAAGAGTTGCATTTATATTAAATGAAATAAAAACTTTAAAATTAAAAATAACAAGCGAAGACCATGCGAAGGTCCAGCTTCGCATGGACTTGAAATTTTAAAAAATATTTTTTCTTAGTGGACGCTTATGTTATACTTAAAATAAACCTATGTTCCAAATTTTAGCTTTCTAGATTTAGTAGTTTTGGTTGTTCATTGATAGTCAGTCAGGACAAACGATTTTATAGATTATGTTTTTTAACAATAATTATATAAAGAATATTATTTGGTCTGTATCACTATTAACTTTATAGACGTCTTATCAATGTTTATTTTAAATAGAACTTCTTATGTAAAATTCTGTGACACCTTCAATCGCTATTGGGAAGATTAAAAATTATTCTTTATTGAACAGCGAATCCGAGGCGAGGGCTAAACGTTGTAAATATAATTTGAAATGGACACTAAACGAGAGATTATATATTAATCGATTCCCGGGATTCGTGGGTGGAGCCGAGTCCACTTGTTCACATATCAGTCTCCAAGAGCGACGTCCAGCATAACATTATCATAGATTCCACACGTAATACTACATTTAGCCCACATAAAACTTAACGACCCAACATAAGTCTATCTAAGTAAGTCGCAAACAGGCTTCACGAGAATGCTGGCAATCTATCATTTTGGAAACATTACCTACGTAATTTATAGCGATATTTTATTGTAAATTATCATTCAAATGGAAACTTTTTACTGAGAATCAATGATATATGAACAAAAATCACCGCCGATTTCTTTTGTGCCGTCCAGTGTTATCTGATCTTCGAAGCGTTAAACGGTTACAACAAAACGCCAGTGGGTTGGGAGATCATGTGAAAATGTTCGTTGAATTGTAGGTAGGTGTTGCTGTAATGTGAGTCCGTCCCAATTCCTAAACGGCTGTGTCAGCGACGAGTATGATATGAATGCAAAACGCTGTGTAAGTACGAATAGGCTTTTTGGCAGTTTAATGTCATAATTATTGATATCAGCATTGGAGTATGCTGGTTTAATAAATTATTTATATGTAAGTGGTCTGCAAAAAACAATAATACTTAATACTAAAAATAATGAAATTTTTAACTAAAAAGTCTTTGAAAACATATTTTTTAATTCGCGCGATTTTTGTCGAAAATGTTATGGATTAGCGAACTTGAATACATATATATTATTTCGATAGTCTGGATTAGCTGATTCTGTGATGACGTCAAACGGCAGTGCTGTCCGCCATAATATTGCTAAATTAGCGAATTATATTGTCATTTTTTTTATTTGCTCTATGTTCACGAATACAACAATTAATAAAAATACCTAATTTACGCTCTTGAATACAAACCCTCTTTTTATTGTTTCGATAATTAAACGATATATAATATCTAGAAACCAGCAAAATAGTTTATTGAAAATTGAATTTAACCATTCACGTCAAGTAGGAGATTATGCGTAAAATACAGGCACAATATTAACACACTATTAATAGCAAATAAACACACTTATTTAAAGTTTTATTGCGTTTATATAACTCAAATAAATTTAATACTCTTATTTAAATTTTCTTACTTGCCAGTATTAAAAAAGGAAGGAAGCGATGTATATTTTTGGAGAGTTTTCCTGTTAAAGTTTGTATGTGAAGTGTAACTCTAAAGTAGTGACAATTATGAGTTGTATTTTTATAGAAACTTCGATAGGCTGATAAATTGATAAATTTGCTCACGATTTTGAAATATGACTTTTTTTAACATTTAATAATAGAATCCCTGGAAGTAGGTAAGTAAATTGTGTACATTTGCCTCAGAACTTACTACTTATTTTATTTTCAATATTTTGTGACGTTTCTCCAAAAATTTGGGAACAAAATATTTGTATTTACTATAAAGTATAGATAGAGCCCTACAAAGAAAAACAACTCATTGTAGAGGACAGCTATTTTTCAAAATTCTAATTTCGATCTAACATGTCATGAAATAGAATTAAAATAGTGAAATCAATTTTGTATTTTTTTAAAACAAAGGTACTTGAGGTTTTATTAGGTTTATACCATAAGAAGATAATTTATTTAACAATCAAAAACTGTTATTAAATAGCTTAACAGCAATTATAGCATAACATAACATAGCATAACATTTTTAAGCTGCAACAAAAATTGTAAAAGCCTTAAGTGATAATTGAATATTAAATTTCCATCAAGCTTCAGGGTCGAGGAAACGCTCGCTTATAACACCAACAGACGGCTGTTTACTTTAATGGAGATAATAATAAGTAATGCCAATAAAAAAGCGCTGTCGATACGCACTATCGCCTACGTTGGACTGCCCACCGTTTGAGCGAACAATTTATCAAACGTCCGAGCTATCCGTGTGAAACATACCCTACCAAGTCCATTAGTAGAGAAGCCGCCCACTCAGGTGTATGTGTACGATATTTGTTTTCATATTCGTGCTCGGTTCCAAAACCCCGATGTTAACGGACCGTCCCAATTCAGGCCCCGAAATAGCTGCGCACTGTCCCACTTTTAATTCCCCCTTTCCTCTCGACAACCGCTGGCGGCGCCTGCTGCACCAGACCAACATTATGGAGGTGCTATATTTTTACATCCTCGGTGAGATTATTGAACCGATAAATATTTAACTAAACATTTTTTTGGGTTATTGAAACCCAAAAAAATACGTACGGAAACCCAAAAAAATATGTACGGTTTATTTCTCAAGTACATTTACCTATTTGCAAATGTGCTAAGTTTTTTTGATGTTTTTCTATACTAATATTATAAAGAGGAAAGATTTGTTTGTTTGTTTGTTTGCATTGAATAGGCTCCGAAACTACAGGACCGATTTGAAAAATTCTTTCACTGTTGAGAAGCTATATTATCAGCGAGTAACATATGGTATATTATATTTTCAAAACAATTAGGGATATTTACGAAAACTCTAATAATGTAACCCAAGGTGTAAAAAAATGACCTAAAATATTCCTTACATCGCGTGCGCTGCGAAAACTATTGATGATAGAACAAAATAATGTACTACGACTTTTCAAAACACATCATTATCTACAAAAAGTGTGGCGACAGCATATGTATATCTATTATAATTATGCCACAATTAGTGTTCTTTTATTTTAAAATTTTAATTGAAATTCCGCCGCTAGAAAAGGCTCTTTATTTGTATCTTGGTATTAATATTTATCAAAATAAATTACTTCATATTCAAGACTGCTTCAATACTCTTATACAACTTTTTGAATTATTCAATTCGTATGTAAGTGAGTTGTGGACCATAGTAGGATTAAGGATAATGGAATTGGGAAGAGATAGTGAAATGGATTCTTACTGAATCACACGTAAACTGCCCAACGGATTTGGACGAAATTTGGTAGGTAAATAGACCACATAGGAGTGCTAACTTAAGAGGTGGTCTTAAACATAAGACTTTAATTTCAGTTTTTAAAGTGGTTTCGACTGTTGTTTGTACTAACGTGGCTACATGGTGCAAAAACACTTATTTTGGTCGGGCTGCAAATCAGATGTGTGTTTTAAAAACATCGGTAAAGGAAAACGTAATAAGGAAACCTAGACATCCAAAAAGACTAAAAATTTTCTAAGAAATGTCAACTCGTCCTAATCCGCAGTAGGCAAATTTGATGGACTATTATTAGCCTCTAACTAAACAGACAGCATTCTTGACACACAAAGTCAATAAATATTTGGGGAAATTTCCTAAGGAAAATAATATTAAAAAAGACTACATCTATTCAAATTTTTTGGGTCAATAAAATATAATTTTCCTCAACATATCTAAATTTTAAAAATTTACCGTTTACTACACATAGTAGGTACATATATATGAGTAAATAAAAGCAATTATAACAATGACGTAGAAGTTGCAGAAATTAATGGCAGTATTGTTGTTAATAAAGAAACCTTGTGGGAACTGCATGCGGCGTAGCCACTAACTAAATGGTGGGGTATGTGTCTTCATTTATTGATGGTGCGTCATTCTATTCAGAAAATTGTTTGGTTTTTAAATGCATTTAGACTGTTATCGACGGTTTTAACGGACCAGGGAAATTCTAAAGTACAAATAAAGTGTTACGTACATACGTACATACGTACGTACAAGCATTTTTTATTTATGATTACATATAAAATCCTTTTGAGAACCGATATTTTTGTTTATATTCATCAGTCGAAATTTTACAGTTATGAATGCCATACTAATTTATAAAATTAAATTACATAAAATGTTAAAGTACTATTAATACTAGTTATGTAATAATTATGATGATGTTAACAAGTATGAAAAACAAGCCGTGTTTAAATAAAAACTAAACATTACGACCGCAGAGCTAACAGACAATTTCTCTTACACCCGATTACTCAAGATATATTATTATTATAATTACGTGAGTTTAACGTAGGTGTAAAATTCTCGGTTGAATGGAAATAGAGGCGTACAATTTTTAGAATTTTCATGTCATACCAGTCAAACACCAATCGCAACCCGACACGTGTCTCGGCGGCGTCCGTCTGCTGAGCGAGTCGATGTGCCCAGTAGGTACAAACCGACAAACAGTAGGTTTCTATTTCATTTGCGAGATTTTTTAACTTAAAAATTGTGAACTTAACTAAACTTTATTTCAATGTTAAGCTGGACAGACAGACTGACGGTCCACTTGAAGGTAGGTGGCAACTTTCGTTTATAACACAAGCAACGCCTACAATGCCTTTTTAAATAAAAAGATTATAGTAACAAATTGAACGATATAATATTTTTATGATATTACTAGGCGATAAGTACTTTTCAACGAAAATGTACTTGAAAAAAAAATTGCCTAAATAGTTCAACCGCTGTCGAGTTTTAGTGATTCATTTTTTTTTTTATTAGATTGCTCATCGAAATAATGCTACTTAAATTGCTTGTGGCTGTTTTTTATTATTTAATTTTTTCATCAATACGTAATATGATAAGTATATAAATTTTTAAAATAGTATAAGAATTTTATTGTATCTCTCTTCCTTCTTCTACCTTCTTAACTCTAATAGACAAAAATTGCTTTAGTATTTAGGAGCTATTTCCAAGTAAGGGTACTGTTTATTAGCTTTCGTTATGGGCATAGTCAACTCATTTCTATACTCGTAGTGTAAACGTATGGGTGTTATAGTGTAGCCAAATATCAGTGGCGAGCGGGTGAACGACCTGTGCGGCACCTGCAATCGCGACGTCTCTGTTGACACAAGAATGACGGAATGGACTGATAATGAGAATATTAAACGAATATGTACCATCTACAACCGATTTATTCAATTAGTTTTAGGTCAATGGAATCACTACTTGTTCCTCGACCAGTCACGTCTGGTATGTTGGTAATAAAGGATTTAAAAATCCTCACTCAACCCGATATTTGGCCCACATTCGTCCCATAACTATTGATTCTTGTTTAACCCTAAAAACTGAAAAATTAAAAACTCATTAATTTTTGTTTTCAATGTAAAAGTTGGCAGGTCCATTTGATTTTAGGTGGCTACCGTCGCCTTAACTTCTAACTGGTATGTATAATTATGTATTCTAGCACTTCAGAGCGGATCCAAAAGAGCACATTTGAGGAAATTAGTATTTAGAAATATTATAATAATATTATTTAAGACAATTTAAATATTCCTGTTTCTTAGTTATTTAATTAAAATGATCAGTTACAAGACAGAAAGACAGATGTTGACTTGACTTAACTTTATTAGAGTCTTAATGAAAACGCTCCATCTGTATTTTGGTGTTTACTTAGCAAACAAATTACACGGAATTAAATCTCAAGCTTTCGTTTGAGTTATTGCTGAAAACAAAAGTAACTTTAAATCCAAAGACTATTAATTTAAATATAACAATATGAAAAATAAATATATGAAAACGGAAGTTTTAGAATTGGTTGGTATATAATTTTTGTTAAAGCCTGTTTGCTTTCCCAATTGAGCTTATTATATGTATATATCCAAAGAATTCGAATATATCATTTATACTAATAAATTCATTAATCTTTTACCTATCGAGTGGTGTAGTTAAATTTTGGATGTAGATGATAGATGCATATGTAGCTACATAATTACACCACTTTTATTATCATCCGTTTTATGAATTGCCTCCCCAATATAGAAGAAAATTTAAAGACGTACTCGTATGTCATGTCAAAAGACCTGATTAATCTTTGTAATCTTTTTTTTAATTGCAAGAGCATGTACTAGAATAGGTTGGTAGTTTATATTAGATTCAGTTACGATCGTATCGAGTATCAAATAGAACAATTGCGGGTTTATTACGAGATCGGCAGTTTTCCCGCGTGGAAAACGGGGCCACGGCCTTGTCCCGCTTCTTGGATTGGCACATTTTTATCTAAACTTTGAACTACGGCCAAACTACAATTGTACCGAGTTGATTGACATATACATAGAGTCCGTTATCAAACAGCCTCCTAGGAGTCTAGGAGACTGCCCTCTGTGACTTAAAAAGGTAGATTACTTTTACAAGGTGGTGCCTTAAAAAATTAAAGATATAAGGACTGACAAAATGTGTGAAGCAATAACACCTGACACCTGACATATACTTTTGCTAAGCGTTGGATCTTCATTTTTAGATAGCTGGTGCCCGCGGCTTCTCCCGTGTGGAATATCATATTATGCTCATCTTGAAATTCTATTCTAACTATTGGTGAAGATTTTTTTAAATGGGATAAATCTCGAAGGATACATCTTACATACTATTAAACAAACTTTACTTCTTTATATAATAATATATAATATGAATGATTTTTAGTAAATTTAAAAATAAGCAATGAAATATCGAAGTCCAAAAGAAAATCAGAATTCAATGCACTGTGTCTCTATTGTTTGAATGAAATATTATTTGGCAAAAGTTCAAATTAATAAATGTAGACTACCTACCAATCTTATTTGGAGACATTTTAGATATACTACAGCAGATTTAAGTAGTCAATCAAGAGTGGAAATATAACTGCTTAAATCTATTTTTTTAAATTTTTTTCTACAATAAAAGTATACTAATTTACTCGTTATAACATCAGCTATAAGGTCCTATAAGATCCCGTCCTGTCAAAATCGGTCAAGCAGTTTTGGAGATTAGCCGTAACAAACAGACAGAGACAAAAATTTTAGATTTTTTTTTTGTTATAATAAGTATACTTTGATATAACTATATTTAGTAATAAAAATAATTACCTTTTTTGACATTACAAACACTTTATCTTTGTTAAATGTATTTTAGCTTTATTTTATATTATAGAGGCAGTTAATCAAAGTCGACTTCATTTCAAAAAAACATTCTCGTTTTTGTAGACATTTAAAATATCTATCAATTTGGACTAATATTTCTATTTTTTCATGATAAAAGATGGCATGCAGGCTGACAGTCCATATGTTAGTAAATGGGTACAGCCATCGAGAAATAATATATCTTTGCAAGCAGCGAGTCGCAGAGCGTTCTTCTACTCTACCACTAGGTAGATAAGATACCTAGAGGCAGAACACCTTATTGCTGTAATAGGTACACTTATACTTGTTATTTATTTATCAGTGGTGTTTTCGTTCTATATTTTCATTCTTACAGCGTGAACAGAACAAGTTTCACAATTAGGAAATTCGTAGGCCAAATAGCGGACGCGGAGGACGCCAAGAGGTTTAGTCGGTAGGTTTACCCCAGGCCGGTGGCTATCTTTTTAATTTGCACTATAATTTATAATAACTAAACTAATTTGTTGTAATTTCACACTAAATTTGAAATTAAAATTTTTAAGTGCAAAAATAATTACTTAATGGGTAATTGTAATAATTTTGCACTACAAAAGCGTAACCCTTCATTACAAGTTTCCTGTGTCGATGTCGTCGCTGATGGTGACCATCCGTTCCAATTTCCACACAAATCGCTCGCTCAAATGATGCGCTAACATACAATAATAGATAATGAATGTCTACCCTGCCTATATCACTCATTTATACTACATTTATTACATTTTTCATTTTATTTACCGTGTTAAGGTACACACAATTTTACGTAACCAATCAGCTGTAACGGACGCCACGACTGGAGGCGGTGTCTAATCTTAACTATCATCACTTGAACTATGAACGACACTTTCCAACTATCCATATAAATATTCATTTCGAATGACCGGAACTCTCTCTCTCTGTGTGTGTGTCTATCTCTCTGTCTCTCTCTCTCTCTTTGCCGTGTTTATAATATGTAGTGTTAATTAATATCCATCAAATTCATTCGGATACATACCTAAATACAGTTTGGGCTCAATTTTGACGGCCCGCTTTCCCTCTGTAAGAAATACAGTCGAATCTTCGGCCCGCACTAGCACTCGCGCCTCTACTTATCCATATCACTGCACATCCTTACGACGACGGTAAGACTCACGATTTCACTGTCACAGCACGAGGCGGCCCACCGGCTCGCCGCAGTCACGGCACGCACCAGCACCGAAGTGCTTACGGAATTATATCACATATAATTATATACAAGAAACATTAATTTCAGTCTCGCGTAGCGAAGTGAAACCGGCGAGGATCGAAATTACAGTGCGCGAGGTCAATGCGACCTCCACGTTCGAGCGTAAAAGCCGTCGAAGTGAGAACGGCTGCAGGTGTTTGCGGTTGTAAAGGAGTCGTAGCAGAGCACGAGACGACGAGCGCGACTTGCCGCCGCCGACTGACGGGCGCGCCGCGACGAACCTAGCCGTACCACCACACGCGCAACGCGCACACTCCTACGAGCCAACCACCTCGCCTCACCGAACCGACCTCCTCACGCCTCATGAGGCCCGCGCTGCGCCACGCTGCCACACCGACACGACACTTTATCCCGCTCGATCAGATCAACCACATAATTATTTTTTTATATTAACGACGGTAGACAGACATGGTAGGTGACTAACGTCGCCTATAACACAAGCAACGCCGCAGATGCTGCAAGTGCGCTGCTGACTACAGTAGGATTAAGGATAGGGGAATGGAAAAGGATGGGGAAATGGGAATTTGCATTTATCGAGTTAACCACTTCGTCTCTCCAAACCGACCTCCTCACGGTTCATGAAGCCCGCGCTGCACACCTACACTTTATCCCGCTCAATCACATCAATCACATGGTGCCCGCGACTTCGTCCGCATTGAAAAATAAAAAACACAACACCTGAGAAAATATCTTATACATCTTTATCGCTGTGACACCCATTTTTTCATTATAAATTTAGACGAACATTTTTTAACGATAGTAGAACCTATTTGTTAAACCAGATCTGTGTGCCAAATTTCATCTTAATCCGTAGAGCTGTTTTTACATGAAAGAGTAACAAACATCCATACATTCTACTTTGACTTTGAATCAAATTTGACTTTAACAATATATATTCACCAAAACGAAGGCATGGATTTGTTGCGCACTGAATGGACAACACTCATGTACTGTGTTTAATGAAAGCGCATGCGTCACCCACACAACCGCAGAACTGTAGCCACAACAAGACTCAATTCAGACACGTGTCTCTGTTGTAGGATCGAGCTGATTTGAAATTATAATACGAAGTGCTTGAGAATTTAATTCTAAGAAAAGTGAAAGAGGGTTATGCTCTGGAAGCAACGATCAATTAAAAGACAGTAGTTGTGGCGTGTATTGAGTTCGCGCTGCGGTAGAGAAGGTCGCCAAAGTCCTTTAGCCGCGATGATACAAATTGCGCAAATAGATGTTCCAATGAACTCGTTTAATAATAGCGGGCGTAGTGCGGGCGTCACTGGCGGAGAACACAAGTAGTATCGTAGGCCGTAGCTTTGTCGCTATTCGACTACTGTGGTTGCGAGACGCGCTCAAGGTTACCGCAACGCGTACAAGCAACGTCGTCACGCAGGATGCCCACCAAAAATTTGTGCCAGAATATCGAATAAAAGTGAGTCATGAGTGTCATCAGGAAGAAAACTGGAATATCATCTAGCAGCAGGAGAACATACTTCAGGGGAACTAAATCAATACAAACATTTTTTCTTTAAAATGGTCACTCAGTTGTAGTTTTTTCTTTAGTTTTACAACGTTAGGTAGGTAAGTTTAGGTGGTTTGAGAGAGGTGGTCGCCCGGGAAGCCAATTTGGGCTTCCGCCGGCGACGCCAAATGATAGCCAGACAGATACATTTATAAAGACAGGAATATTAGAAAAAGTTAGTGAAAAGGGTTCATTGAAATGGCCTGATGTTCTTCAAACTCCTGAACAGATCTTCATTAAGTATAGCTAGAAACAATTTTGATCAAGTCAGCATTCAAACAAAATAAACAGGATCAAATTGGTCCACTCGTTTGGGAGCTACGAAGCGACATACACACACACACAGTCAAACTTATAACTTCATTTGCATCGGATGTTGAAAAGTAATCTAAGTTGATCATTTATGAAGGTAAAACCCAAACTTTTAATTTTGCAAAGCATCGATGAGAATAAAATGCGATCGAAATAATAACTCTCGAGAAATGCAAAAAAAAAACGTCGACGAAAATAAACTGTCAAATAAGAGGTAATATGTGTAAAAGTTTCAGTAACGGGATGTGCTTGCGCATCGCGTGAAATTCCAACCATCTCATTAGGCCCTCGCAATGATATCTCACAAGCGAAAATAAACAAGTCGATTTTCCTCTCGTTTTTAATAAATGCATTTAGAGTTATTAATGTTTTAAATGTACTTTACAAGTACAAACGCGATTTCTTTATTAAAATTTCTTTATCACATATTATTTATAATTTCTCAGTAACTTCGGCATATTGGCCAGGAATTTAGATTACCTGTAAAGGTTGGTAGACACTTATTGGTAAATGGCTACTGTCACCTACGAGTATAACACAAGCACAATAACACATCATAGGGTACAAGAGCGCTGCAAACAGATATAAGTAAAACTCACTATATTTTACACTGGTTCACCATTCCGAGATATTTTAGAAGTAGAAGAGGACTGAGACTTTATTTAAATTACATATTCTAAATACTGTAACTCAATACAAATGATACTAAAAAAACAAACAATAGAAAAACACATGAACGTATGTAAAGAAAATTGCAAAGGTTAATTCTTTATCTTTTTCATTATTGAGGGGTATTGGAATGCTGTCATTCTTTGTACGCGATCATGCGACTTGAAGCTTAAAAGAGGTTAAAAATAAAGTGCTTTATTTAAGAAAAAAAAACTTACACTAAAAATAAATACATTATTTTGAGATCAGCTTTTGGCGCCCAAAATCAAGTTCTTGGCAGCCGTCAATATTCATTTTACATTCGCATGTAGGTAAGTATCTACTTGTTTTAATTCTTTTTTAAGAATTAAATTATGTGTGAATAATGAATTGTTTCCTCACATATTTTTTTAGAAATGCCAATAATAGATTGTTTTAAACTATTACTTGCTGCTCCTGTTTATAATTAGTATTTTCTGCAATTTTTAGTTAAAAAGATTCAACTTTCCGTCAGTAAAACCAGACACTACAATGAACCGAATCATTATTGGCATGCTGGGGGCGATGACGAATCAAGTGTATCAGGTAGGACTCGTTTCTTAAAACGGGTATATAAAAAGTGAAACAAACGTTCTTTCTACTTAAAAAAAAAAATAATGTTTCAAGTTTTAGTCCAACATTTAGTCAGTATTCATTTATAATGAGCATCAAGTTTGACGGACGAAGGTAATCAACTCGAACCGCCTGCTTCCTAGTATGGTTGCCACGAAGGAAGCTAGACACTTTGTTCATTATTATTATTGGAAGAGAGTTCAAATATGATTTTGACGATTGTATTCTGGCTAGTGGGTACTACAAAGTTAGTTTTGTCCTTTCTTTTTATTTGTATTGTGGATTATATATGTATATATTATTCATTACAAAACGTAAAAATAAGCCTTTTGTTACATACATATTCGTAAATCCGTAATAATATTATAAATGCGAAAGTATATTTGGATGTATGGATGTTTGTAACTCTTTACGCAAAAACTACTGAACCGATCACCATGAAATTTTGCATTCATGTTGTCTGGGACACCAGTAAGGACATAGGGTACCTTTGGATATTGAAAGGATATTGAAAGATTTAGATGGAACTTGACTCACAGATAGTCCATGTTCATTTGAACTACATATATATCTATGGGGCTCACATGTGCTTTATAATTAAACTAGCTTTATTTGCCCGCTGTATTTTTCATTTTTGTTTTCAGTGAACTTGATAAAGTAAATTAAATCGATTGTGGTAAGATTTTGAAACAGATACCTACAATTTGAAAAATCAATCCATAGAATTCAGATTTTAAAATTTATAAGGGCAAATCTTTTCCCACAATTGAACATTAAAGAACCAACTTCTGCAACTGTGATTTGAACTTCTACCAAGACATACCAGCTATAAATAATTCAGTCGTGCAATTGGAAGGCAAGACTGAAATTTTATAGAAGTAAGTACAACTGTTTTGCTCGAAACACTGCCGCCCGTGACAAAGGCTCCGAGTCCGCACAACTCGTCTGCAACTGGACAATGCGACATAAACGTTCAGAGAGTCCTGTTTCAAATCAAAGAAACATTTTAACGCTTTGTACGAACGTAAACGAGGTAACAAACAGTCGTAACTGTGGACACAAACAAGCTATTACTGAAGCTGGAAGAGACTGTAACACTGTTCACACAATTGTGTACAAATGATGTTCAAGGTAATAATAGGAAGAAATCAATTGGCACGTTCATTTTTAACAAACTTATTGATGAGAATGGTTTTTGAAGTCTGTGATATTTCTCAACAATAAAGTAGTGTTAGAATAGAAGAGAGATAATCGACCAGTGGGCGATTGTTGATTGATTGACCAGTGACCAGTGGGTTCAAGTGGCAATGGGCCGGTGACATTTGTCGCAGAGCAGATAACCGACGGCGTAGAAAAGTTCTCGAATGGAGGCCACGAATTGGAAAGTGCAGCGTGGGACACCCTGCGACCAGGTGGACAGACGACCTGAAAGGCTTTACAGGAAGCGGCTGGATGCGATATTCAGAGAGCCATGGGGGAAGCATACTTCCAGCAGTGGAGAGACACAGGCTGATTATGGTGATGATGATGATGATAATGATGATGATGATGGGCGAACTTTAGTATATTACGAAAATATGTATAAAGAAATAGTCTAACTTCAGCTCGCTTTATACATAGAAGATGTTCACGCTATTGGAAGTCTATCGACTTTTCTTCACATGGCATTCCCTCATACATTCTTATGCTTTCGCCATTGCAGGAACACATGTGTAATTTTTTACTTTTATTTAAAAAAGCATTGTACCTCAGATTTCAGATTCTTACTGTATAGAGATTAAATCTATTTTTTCAATCGTTGTTCAATATTTGTATTTCTATTATAATACACTTAGTTTTCAAAAAAGTAGTATTGTTGTTTCATATTAGTATTTATGGTATGAGTTAATTATAAGTATATACATTATATATATCCAAATATATGCCAAAATTCTAAAATCTTTTTTTTTTTCAGAACACATCCTAATTTATACTCTAAACACTAAGTGGTTAGTATCTGAATCAACGTTGCTTCTTAAATTGCACGTAGCTTTATTTTTCCTTATATTTGACCTCTGCTGGATTGGCTTACTGGTTTGCGGACTCTTCCCGATTTAGAATATCAACACGTTGAGTTAACGACCGCTCAACGATGTCAAATAATTTTGACGTTTATTAAACATGACCACTACGTAATTATGGTTTTGGGACTGATTCATGTCTCTTAAATAAGTTTACTCTTTCAATTCCGATTATTGGGTCTGGATTATTGGCAATCAAGAAAAGAATCGATTAGACTTTAGATGGTTTCAACAGACCCTAAGTATAGTGATTAATGTAATGACTGACTTTACGCCCCTACTATAGTAAATAGAGCTAAGCTCTCTCGTCTTGAAAGAGAGATTATGCAATCTACAGACCCAATGACTTGTCTAAGGGAAAAAAGTGTACATCTATTCTTCTCGTGTTCTATCGTCGGTGTTGGCTTAAGAGTCGCGTATAACCTACTTATTCTATACAGTGACGTAATAAAATCGTAAACGAACGGTATCCGTACATTAAATATTTTTTTCAAATTGCCGGAATACATTCAATACAAAATCATAGACACCGTTATGAACTGTCCTAAAATTATAGATTTCACAGACAATCTCTTAACTATTTGCTCACACTATACCCACATATTCACACACCTGCATACAAATTAAACAAACGTACCTACGCAAACTTGAATATTTTATTTATGACTGTGTAGTAGAGAGCCAAGAGTAACTTTTATTTATTGAAATATTAACTGTAAATATAACATATTATTAATAACTGGAAGAATATATTTAAAATTTATTTTATTTTGAAAACATTAATATTACTCACGAATAGAAATCGAACTAAGTCCGTTAGTTTAAAAGGTATCCAGCAAATAAATATCTTTTAAATAAATTAAATAATAATAATAATTAATAATAAGAAAATAAATTAAAAAATAAATATTAGCAATCTTGCAAATATTTAAAGCTCAAGTCCCTTATAGTTTAAAAATTCAACACTCTAATTCATCTCTGAATCGTTTAATGCGTATGGCTGGTAGCTGTTTATTTTTTGCAATTGCAATTATCACCTGCAGAGGTCGCACCCGCGCAGTCCTCATACAAAAATGCATCCCCGCGCGGGCGGCGCCTGTGACACCCACGCTCAACACGCGCCTACGCAACACCCAACACAACATCCAACGTTAGGGTGAGAACACAACACTGAAATAAAATTCAAGCCAAATAATTTGAATGTAAACAGAAAAATATAACGCGTAGGTAGCATTAAGTCCTAAACCAAGAAAAAAAAGACTTTTTTAGCAACTTCCGAAATTAGAAGCACTTTTGAAATTGTTTGCACAAAATTTTTTTAAGAATTATGGCAGCATTGCATTAAAATGTTAAGAGTATTATTGATATATATTTTTTGTCTTATTTTTTTAGAGATGGTTATTTTTTAAATAAATTACCATTTGATTTACCACCAATAGTTTGTGGTAACTGACTTTAATTTTAACTAATTTTGATAAAAAAAACATTTGAAACGTCAAAATCTTGTATAAAATAAAACAAGTGGAAAAACGGACTCCAACAAAATCAAATAGAATTTGAAAACAGAGTAATGTTAGATCCATCCGCGCCTGGACATTGGATTTGTCACAAATGTGCTCCCACCTTTAAACCTAAATAAGTCAATATACTCATTCGTACATAAACGAAAAGTCTCTCCTCTGCAATTGTATAATTATGACAGTGTTTGATTTATATTCTTACATTTATTTAACAGCGGGTGTTGCAATTTATAACGGCCATTGAAAATAACGCCAGCTTTCCTAATTAGGCATTTATTATTTTTAATTTTTGTGTTTAAAGCCAGACGACGAATGATGCGTATAGTTTGTTAATTATAATTACAAGGATAAGTATTGACACAGGTTCAATGGTATTGTGCCTACTGCGTATTTTTCACTTGCTTCCTTTCTCACTTTTTAGTAACTCTTATGGTGCTTATGTATGTATGGTTAAATAAAATTTGTAATTCAAGTAACACAAAGCTTTGTAAACATCTAATTAATGACTATAATAGTTAGTAATATAATAGTAGTAAATTCCTATATATTATATTACTAACTAGCTGTCCCGCTCCCTGCTTCGCCCGGAGTCTATTTATTTTTTCCGTAAAAACCTTCCCTGATTACCCCTCTATCCATTGGTGAAAAAAGCATGAAAATCGGTGCAGTAGTTTTTGAGTTTATCGCGAACAGACAGACGTGGCTTATAATATGTAATTAGAGCAAGAAAATGAAAGTTAATTAATTATTTTCTGTAGCCAAATTATGTGAAAATTTTGATGTTACTACTTTAAATACGGTACTTAAGTATTTCTTTTTTATAAACTTAAGATGAGCTTAAGTTTGTTATGAGACCAAAAATTTAATGAAACTTGTCCAAAAATTAATGAGGTCCAAAATCCTATAGAACTCCGAGTTGTTTTGTATAAATTGTTGTGTGAACGAATGACTACCATCCAACTTCGAGTTTACACCTTGATTACGAACGATTGTAATATTGAGTAAATTCCTTGAAACACCAATGATTTTTTAAGTGCGCAATGCAATAAAAAGGTAAAAAATGCTACACTGTAAATAATCTCTGTAATAGTAAATGTACAATTATTGTTGTTATAAATGCAACGCCCGGCTAGACTCGCGTATCAGTTGCGCTCGCGCAAGTAGGATTTCCTTTTTAGACCTTGCTCGCGTCCATTGGGTCAGTGTGCGAGCACGGTAGGGTGATTGAAATCACGCTGTGTCACTTTCTATAAATCAACGATTCGCTTATTTATATTTTCATCATATATTTTCATTCATAAGTGGCTGACGGTCTACTTGAAGGTAGGTGGCTAACGTTGCCAATGACACAAGCAACGCCACAGGTGCTACAAGGGATTGGGTGATAGGGAAACGGTCTTTGGCATTCCTTACTCACTCACCGAAACACAACGGCCACACACTGTTCTATCACAGGGTGGGTTAATGTTGCCAGACGGTTACGCCAGTTACACCAGTTTGGGACGAGTAAGGAATTTTATATATTTGGGATGTCTTTTCATGGGATGAAAACGAAACGAACCTGCCAGAATACCGTCTTCTATTCCCTTATCCCTCCCCTCACCTTTACCCTATCAAAGTGGGTCACATGCGTGCAGATCTTGCTTATGTTTATTGGCGACGGAAGCCGCCAACAAGTTGACTGTTAAAAATCTGAAGATTTTATAGGACGAGTGTTTACTTGCCTTCTCTTGATCACATCATAACTATACTATTGTCTTATTTACAACTAATACAGTGCGAGTGAGACGGCGAATACAAAGACGACCTAGAGAGGTGAATAAACGTCCGATAAATAAATAAGAGAGTTCAACCCAAATTTTTGACCCGATTCGACGTATCTAAAACGAGTGGGCTAATGACCCAATGACGCAATAACATTCTGCTGGATAGGCGAATAAAACCAGCTGACGAATTCGTGGAAGCTATTTTTTTAGGGTATCCTTCGTTTGTCCTGTTCACGAGGAATGAACTGACCCAATTTTTTGTAGGCGGTGCCTTTTGTATTGCGTCATCGATCTCCAATCGCTATCGACATTCCGATAGTTTTATTAACTTTTAGAATTAGTAGGTCGGCATTGAAGCGTTATTAGAATACCTTGGTGGCCTGCGGTCAACGTCCATTTTAATATTTAACTGACTAATATTACAAATGGGAGAGTGAGTTTGTTTGTTACGCTTTCACTACTTAACTACTGAACCGATAATCGTGAAATTTTACATACACGTTGACAAAAATACAGAAATAGACATAGGGTACCTTTCACCCAGAAAAAAGTACCCACTGTTCGCGAGGAATTATATAAAAATAAAAATAAAATAAATATTTTAACACATCTATCGACGTTTAACACTAAAGATATTGGGTCGGACGAAGTCGCGGGCGGAAGCTAGTATAAAATAAAAACATCAAATTTCATATAAGTATTAAAGTTGGCTTTATATAGTGGCTGTTAAATATTTAAAATAAAGCGAACTCTTTGAAACTATTTTAACTTGCAATAATCGGAAAACTAATTAAAACGATATTATTTAAAACAAATAAAGTCACGGTGGTCAAATACTCGTATACGATCGTTATATTGACATATGGCTAAATGGCATGGAGACATGCCAAAAAACAAAAATAAAGTTGACAACGGGCATCAAGCGACTGAAATACATGATGTATTAATAAAATAGAGGCCTAGTTTGTTAATGTTTAACGCATTTGTCATAACCGCATTCTAAGAATTTTTGTAACATTGTTACGAGTATTAGGCCTTTATTTAAGATGACTTCTAAAAAATTGGCCAAATTACATAAAATATCAAAACATTTTCTGTATAGATACATAAATCTTATGTATCTGTCAAATCAATAATAATGTAACCGTTGAAATCAAATTCAAAATATTTATTTATCAAATAAAATTCTCTAAGAAACTCTTTTGATTGTCAGTGTAATTTAGTGTAAGCGTGTCCGTCACGGAAAAGCATAAAACTAATGTACATTATTCTGCTCAAAACGACGAACACCTTTGACAAATTCACCATAAAAATAGCAAAAAAAAAAAATGAAATTGAGCAAAAAATAATAGAAAATTACAGGGAGAGAATGTATTGAGTAAACATATTTACACGGATGAAAAACTTAGTTTAAAACATATTCTATGATTGAATTTTAATTATATCTGGCCAGTAATTATTTTTAAATAGCAACATTCCCAGCAAAACTAGATTCCAAATTGGGTATCTCATAAAAAAATGGAGAGTTCAATAATATTGAAATAAAACTTCAGACATGTTAATAATAAACGATGGACGGAAAAAAGTAATAAAAATTTCTCTTTTAAGTCGGCTCGACTTCTGTTTCATGGAAATTAAAGCTGATGTTAATTAGCTTACAATTGCATTAAAAAGGACATAAGTAATGTTTAATTCGCGAGCCTATAGCCAAATAGAATGTACAGTCGGCCGCACTTACATTGTACCTTATATTGTACGCCGTATGAACATTGCGTCACCCTTTCCTGTGTGGTCTAAGGTACTTTGGATACTATTTAAGTGACATCGGCCTCTGTTTGTGGCGATACTCTTATGGTGATGCAAAGAGTCGACCGCAATGCTGACGTGTAATTTATAGTTTGCACTTATCTATGTATTCCGACGTCCTTAAAAACCACCCTAACCCATTTAAATAAAGTTCAAATTCACAGAATATAATTGACATATGCACTGACTGGTGATCTTTGATACTACTTAAATGGTGAACGCATGGTCTGTCGTCTGTCGGTCATTAATGTAAATATGGTCTCACTGTAAGTACTATTGAAGCATTTGTCATTTGCATTTTGACTGCAGCTAACAGCACATGTGCTGTTTACGAATAGTTTCAGACCAATTGAGATACTTCCAGTATATCTGATACTTCTAGTTATATCGTTCAAATGCTTTCCCAAATTTAAATAATTTACAATATAATAACATTAATTTTATACAGAATCTAGATTTATAAAACATTGCAGCCGTGCGAAGCAAGGTGCGGACCGCTATTGGAATACATAACAAATTTCGATAATTAATATGAGTATCTGCAGCAAATAGCAAAATCAAAGCGATTTTCACTTTTTCCCTGTGCAAAGGCGTCAAATCGTTAAGCGTCAAATTGATGACAATACTTAAGTCATGACTCCGTCTCGGGATCGTTTCCAAAACATTGGCCATTAAAACTTTATTGACGGCAGGAACAACTGACGTTAACAAAATAACGAGTGCGAAGTCGTTGGAGCTCTTTACAAGGAACTTTTACGATATTACAAATACATTACAAGGTCAACAACTTTAACCAGACAAAGCTCTTCTTCTACCTGTCAGAAGGAGCTTTTCATATTTGTAACATAATTTGTAGGAAGGTAAGTAGTAATTTGCCTTTAGTTGTATCGATCTTTAGATTGGGTACCTATTCGAATAAAAAAAATTGAGTATAACTTGAATTGTCGTAAAAGACTAACATTTTAAACCTTATCTATTTTGTTGGGATGATTTAGCGGTATGGTTAGCACACCGCGGCAGTAACCACCTTCTTACAGCACGAGCATGTTCGTAAATGTTTCTAGATTATTTCTAACTGCAGGTGGAATCCAAGCCTAACTTTTTTTTTTTTTTTTTTTTTTTTTTTCAATTTATATCATATACCTTTATGATTTGCTGTAAACTAACAAATTTTTATTATGTTAAGGTCGGCAGACAGGCTGACGGTCCTCTTGATGGTAGGTGGCAACCGTCGCCTATAACACAAACAACGCCACAGGTGCTGTAAGTGCGCTACTGACTACAGTAGAATTAAAGATAAGGAATTGGCAAAGGATGGGAATGCCATCCCTTACTCACAGTATGCATGCTATTATTTGACGGTGGTCTTCTGTAAGGAGGTGGTTACTGCCGCCAAACGGTTGCACAGTTTTACATCCGTCTGGCTTTCTACCTCTCCGTTTTATATAACATAGCTAAGGGTTGTTCCAAACAGTTCTACTATTAGACAAAAAAATTCCAACTAGTTCTACTGCACAGTATGACAGATTGGACTCGAATAAATTTAATGGAACACACCCAAAAAGTTCTACTATTTTTATAATAGAACAAAAAAAAACATGCAATTAGTTCTACTGGTGAGTGAATAGCCGAGCAGAGCGGCGGCAAGGGTCTACCGAGGCACCGAATAAGCGAAAATTTTGACGGAAACGGCGCGACGCAGCCGGGTCGTGTTTGGGCTCATCGGAGATGTCCAAACAGTTCTACGTAGAACTGTTTAGAACAAAACATAGCTTATCACACACGATTTTTTCATTTCGAGATCGTCTGGTTCGAAATTACAGTCTTATAAATAAACATATCTTCGGCTTCTTTTCGCTACCTAATAATAGTATTATCGAACAAGATTTTACTCAGCCATTCATTTATGTACAATTTAAAATTCATTCCATTCATTTTTACGCTTCTTTTCCTAGAACCAATAACCCCATTTATCGCCTCAGGCACAGATATTTTTCCTGAACCTCAATCGAAGGAATCATATCGCCGAAATACTCGTAAGAATATTAAAAATATATATCATTTAATTTATATTGTTTTTAACCTCGAGTTTAATTTTTAATACTAAAATTTTGCTTTTAAATTGAAAATAAATAAAAGTTTAGTTCAATTACAGGTCATACTGGTTGAACATCGATTGGTTTTATCGTTAAATCCGAGTTGAACTGAAAAAAAGTGAGAGTGCCTCCAGGTTGAGAACATAGAATAATATTAAATGTAGCTATATATAGTATGGCCTACGTAATTCTCCTTACAAAGGTTTGCTCAGAAGCCCTTTAAGTTTCAAATATCCTTTCACCATTAAATTGTTGATTACCAATTGAAAGGACTGGCGTTATATTGGGAGTAGTATTGAATTGTTTTTGCAAACATACTGGAAAATTAATTTCCGAAGCAGCGAACTTTGTTGACGACTTTTTGTTATAATGAAAACTCCAATAGAAAGGGCAGAAACTTGTAATACGGATGAAGGTAACAATATTAATGGTTAATTTCAATTGTTGCCAGCCAACACTTTGATGGCTTTCATTTATTTTACGTAAATCACGTTGTTAATGTTGCTTTGATCAATTCAACGACTATTACAGTCGTAACGCCTGTTTTGTGTTAATTATTGTTGCTGGTACTTTGTTGTGTAAAGATGACCTTTGAGTAAAATAACTCTATTATTGTTTGATTCATAAATTCCATGCTCATCAATTATTTTTGCTGCACTGAGATTTGAAAATTAAAAATAGTTTGTTTGTCGATCCAAAAGGTACTACTTATTTATGAATTTGTCGAGCCCTTTTTTCGTTAAGTAGTTAAGGCCTTAAAACTCTGACTCGATGGTTCTGGGTTCGATTCCCGGCAGTTCTAACCTTGAAAAACTTTTCAATGTTGGCTATGGTCTGGTCTACAGGGCTTCGCCCCCTGTCTCTTGCCCCAACGCCTCAGAAAACTGCAGCAGATATAGCGTGTTTGGGTTGTATCTTATAGCTTGTAAGATTTTAAATGGATTAAAATATAAAAAACAAGACAAGACAAAGACAATATAAAAAAATAACTAAAATGACACAAACTTGTTTCATTCCCAATTTAAAAGTTGGCAAAATTCGATTTTAAAATTAAGAGCCATCTGTCAACGCAGTTGCAAAGATCGAAAGTCATTAAATACAATCCTTGACACTGTAAACAAAGAATGTGACGATATTGATTCCAAAATACACTTTTAAAATTCACATCAGGCCCCTAATAAGTATTTTATCGTGGCGTCAGTCACTTTGGTAACTTGTGGCAGTAATCCAAGTTCGCGTTTCTCATTATGCCCACTATCCTGCGCCACAGGTTTTGCTACTCGTCCTTCTATAAATAGTGTTCTTAAGACAATTCTAAGAGTCTTACTTAAGTGAACTATTTAAATGAAAATCGACCTTATTTGAGAGTACATAAGGCTTACATTTGACAGATTTCACATATTATTATATGTTCTTTTCAAATAACAGGTGTACACAGTGGCCCAGTCGCAAGTGGAAGGAATGAATTCGTAGACGGCTTGCACTTTCAATATGACTTACTTTATGAGTTTGTATAATTATAAGTTGTCTGCAGAAAGAACGAATAACAGTAAAACTATTGTTTAAATTTCTTCATTTTGAGTAATGGGAATTTTGAGACAAAGAATTTCATGTTTCCTTTTTGACATGGTTACTTATCCCTCTCATGACCATAAATTCAGATAAGTGTCGAACTGAAGGAACCAAAATATCATCCGAATTTAATATTTTGTAGTATTGCAAGCTGATAGCAAGAGTCTCTAGGCATCATCCCATTTAAATAAACCGTTTCAAACCATCGTATGTTGCAAATGACCCTTTATTTATTCATAGAATAATGATAACTCGCCGATTCAAGAGAGTTAAATTCCAGCGAGTAGTCTAGTAATTCGGAACTCCAATCTTTGATGAGAATTTGGTGAGAATATTTGATAATAATGTGACAATATCGAAAAGAAGAATCAGAAGAATTGTGAACCCTTTGCTACACTTGCTAAAGACTGGGTGTGAAAAGTAAATGTCGCTGTGCTGAAAAGTAAATGTCGCTGTGCTGAAAAGTAAATGTAGGAAATAGGATTAAAACTAAAATAATGTGAGGATATAGAAACGCTCTCCCTTGTTGAATCACGTCAATAAAAATAACGGATTTCAAATGGTATTATATAGTACACTCTTAGAGAAGTACTGGGTGATCTTGAGATGTGATTAGATTATTGAGAAAGATATGTAGGTAGTTTAGCTTTAACAGAAAACTTATGTGTGTTTGTTTAATTTATTTCAGAATTACTTTTTAATTGTTCATAGCTTTCTTTCTGAATTAATCGCCAAGACAAAACACACCGATGACCCACAAAATAAGCACTAAAATTTCACATGAATTCGTATGCAACTCTTGATATGAATTAAAGTAGCTGTTTTTATTACTTTAAAAGTTGCGAATATATATGTAAAATCAGAAGCCTGATTCTGAACGTAAAATATCTATAATTACTGATCAACACGAACCTAGATTTGTTTCGGTGAATCGATTTATTTTGCATAATTGTGCCTTTATGACTCAAGGTGATTCAATGGTGCCACAATGCGAACCATGAACAGTAAGCAAAAAACTATTTTTCTAGTGAATTTTTTTCTAAAATTTTTATTCACTATTTTCATTTCATTTTAAGTTTCTATGATATTTATTATTTTTTTCATTTTTATTTATATGTAAAATATTTTAAAAATATTTTTTAGTTAATATAAGTATAGAAAAACACTCAGAACACTTCTTCTCAGTGTGCCACTTCTCTTTGAAGGTTGGCGACCATCATGTCTATCCTGGGAAGCTGCTGCTCGAAAGAGGGAGCGAGTGCTCAATCCGAACCACTCTCTTAAATTCTTCAGACTAGATGTCTTACTTCTACCTCTGCTCCGCTTTCCCTGTATTTTCCCTTGCATCACTAGCTGAAGAATACGATATCTTTCGCCCCTCATAACTACAGAAATACTGCAGCTTCCTCTCCTTTATAGTTCTCATCACCTCCATTCACTTCTTCATTCGATGCAAAACATCAACGTTTGTTACTCTCTGCATCCGTGATATGGCGAGCATGCGTCTGTATATCCACATCTCGAATGCTTCTAATTTCGAGCACAATGCTGAAGTTAGCGTCTAGCTCTCCACTCCGTAAAACAAAATACCCCACAGATAACAACGGACCAATCTCATCCGGAGTTTGAGACACAGAACACATACACCTTAAAAAAATCTTCAAGTTAAAAAAAAAAAACTTATAAAACATGCAGTTTATTTCTTCATGAATTAATGTATCTTTGGTACATTTAACCTTTGAATAAATGTATTTTTTATACAAAAAAAAACAACTATTTATATATAAATATAGAAAAAATATATAATTCGTAATATTTTGAATATTATGAGTCGTTTCAATACCTGTTTAGCGAGATTACATACTGTTTGTCATTTTTACCAATACCAATGGAGTCAGTGACCAGCGAAGGGCCAATGCCTACACGGTTTCGGCTACCACAACCAAAACACGTGGTTAGCGTAACATACAAGATGAAGATACTAGATTAGATCCAGTTACGATACAGAGCGGCGCGTTTTGAAACTACGCCGACAGTCATTTTGTCCACAATAATGGTGTTACGGAACATATAAAAAGTGTAATAACTATGTTAGAAAATTTATGGTCAAACGCTAAGTTTAAATAAAGTACTAATAAAAAAAACATTTGGGATTATTTTTTTATTCGTCTGTGATGTGTGGTAGAAATTGTAATAAGCAAAGAGCTATCAAGCGGGTATTGTTTGTTTATTATTATTTATTAGTAATATTAAAATCTTTATACGATAAAACTATTTGCATTGTTTTTAGTAGTAGCATCCCGTCTGGTAGCAGTTACCACCCCCTTACAGAAGACCTCCGTGAAACAACAATTTGTTTGCTGTGGCTTTCGGTTAGTAAGTAAGGGATGCTAACGCCCAATTCTCATTATCGCTACCCAATCCTTTATCCTTAACTTACCTCTTTGTCATAATAAATAACCTATCTTTTTGTATATATATTTTTTAAGCAATTAGAATATCAAATGAATGCAATTATGATAATGAAACACATTTCTCGTTCCTCGTTGTGGATCTAGGCTATAATATCATTGAGAATTGACTGATATAAAATTCGAGGCCAAGCGCCCGCGCATTTTCCAAGGCTACGCGCCGCTACAGTAGAGCATCAACACTGTAAAAATTGACTCAACACACACGCTCTGCGCTGCGACGAAAAAACATTTGCAATTAAATTAGGTCGCGCTATATTTCGTTGTTATTTGATATTTAATTTTTGTCAGACCTTTCGTTATTTAAAGTTTCATCTTCTCCCAACATTTCACGAACGCGTAAGTTCTGGGCCCCTAGCCAACCTGCAAACAATTCGTTGCGTACTTCGGAAACGAATAGAGAACGCTAAGAGAAAGCTTAGTGATTGGTTGTTGTAACGCCCCAATTAAATTTTGACCAATCACCAAGCTTTCTCTTAGCATTCTCTATTCGTTTCCGAAGTACGCAACGAAAGTGTTTGCACCTTGGCTCTGGTGATGTTTTCTTTATCCTATATCTACTTACCTACACGTTATAAAATAAAATAATGTTGCTTCTGTCTGTTTTTCTGCTAACTTTTACCAAACGGATTTTGATACGGTTTTCATTAATGGAAAGAGCATCGACGAAGGTTTTCCATGTCATGAAAATACCACCGAAATAAAAAATACACCAAATTTCATATCAATCGAAGCTGGGGAAGTGAGTGAGATCCCTTCGTCGACAAAGAAGTGATCTGATAATCTTCAAACGTCTGAACAGATCTTCATAAATTGTAGCTAAGAACCATTACGTCAGCTTTTAAACGTAAAAAAACATCAAAATCGATCTATCCGTTTTTTTTATTTGACTAGAAGCCTGTTTCTGCTTTCTCTCATTATTCATGTCAGTTTTCACTTGCATTCTGCTCGTACTTTCATGGTCGATCCGTTTGTGATTTATGATGCCACAAACAGTTTCACCGTTTCTCCTATAAACAGATAAACAGGCTAAACTTATAACATCCCTAGTTTTGCGTCGGTCGGGGGTTAAAAATAAAGAGTGAGCATACGATTGTAGGCGACAAAGAGTGCGGAAATCCTAAATGGCTGAGACTGGGTTGAGCAATGTTTGGGTGCGGCTGCGGGGTGACACGGGCGTTATCAACAATTGCGACATCCGACGCGCCGTCTGCCGCGTCAATTTGCCCCTGCGCACCCATTGCACCGAGAAAACGACAATTGAACGTCGTAAAACTGCATCTATGACCTCATCTTATTGTCGCCGTTGAGTTATGTATGACTGTGTAGGAGTGACCGCTAAATGGACAAAGCGCGAGACTCCAAACAAAATCAATTACATCTTGTAACTCAAGCTGTAATAAATTTTCTTTGATATTATTGCATGGAATACTCTTTTAACAACTGCATTCAAAAGGACTCTAAAGTTATTTAAGTTTTGTTACCATAGACCAAGCAATTGTTTTTAAATCGAAACCTAATTTAAACTAGTTCAGAGAGATTAAAAAAAAAATATAACAGAAAAGTATTTCAGCAAAATATAGCAGACGAATTTTGTTACATTTGCATAGTTTTGAAGGTTAGTGTAACAGTGTGTAAATACTGTCTCAAATTGCATATTATTATTTTTTGTATTGCTGTAAACTTTTTATTCAAATTACAATAAATCAACAAATAAATAAGATTCATGCCTTATATGAATTTTTGTGAGCAAAGGAATGAAATAACATATTCACTATTGGATTCCTAAAAGGTCGAGGGTCATCTTGTTCATTATCAGTAATAATGCATTTTTTCACAGGTACAAATTATTGGAGCAATATAACGAGTGCGTGACCAAACGCTATAATTTCGGACGGCAATTAAATGAACCATTGGAATCAACGCAAGGCAAGGCCGGTCACTGAACTCAGAACACCATCATACCCCACCATCATTAGCCTCACTTACATCAACTTGAATTATTAACGAAGCTGTTCCACACCATCACATTATTGATGATTTCGAGCGACTGCCTGTGGAGAAACAAAGTTTTCAAGTGCTTTCTAGGAGACGACGCTATTGGATAATAATCCTTCATGAGTAATGACAAGGTTCATAATAATTTATTAATTTTATTTTTTTGTTAAGTAATTGTTCTGACGACACTTCCTAAAATACAAATATTAAGATTAAGTTATGCGGATATCAATAACTGTATCGACACCAATAGCATTGTCGATGCGAACGCTATAAATCACTACACGTTCCCATAAGGCATATAAGTGTAAGGGAGCGCGCCTGTACTCAGCTCTACTCACACTTTTATTGCCACGATTGCAGCAACATTTTGTCTTTACCATAATTGCCAGATCCTGATCAGACTCTTCTATGATAAGTTCATTTGCAAAGTTGGGCCAGCCGGGAATCGAACCCAGGGCCCCTAAAACCACTCGACCAAGGGTCAAGGGCCTCTTCAAATAATTTATTAATTAGAACAAGTTTCTACACATAAACATAATTATAAACACTTTATTATCGGGCTTCGGGAGACATTATTCAGGACGCCTACACACTTAGGCAGTTTAATGAAGAATTATTTCTCTACAATAATTTCTCTAATTTCGTAAAACAAACCAAACTACATGTAATGAAGAAGCCATATAAGTTAAATTTTCACTGTAAACTATTCGCTTGAATCCACAGCCACTTTTCCACGTTACGCCACCTACAAAAATAAGTTTGCGGTTGAAACGACATTGAATTATTACTTCGTATTCGTGTGTGCACTACAGTTTTATCGGTCATCTGTTACGTGCGAATACTATTAACTTCGACCTGTCTGTGCTCGTGGTACTTAATCGAACGTGAACGTTCTTCAATGGCGGCACTAAACGTACGCGTACGTACTTGATGACCTCTCAATCACTTATGTAGTTAGAAAAGAAGATCCTGACATAATTTTTTTATTGTAATCGGCAGACAGGCTGATAGGCTACTGCCGCCTGTAACACCTATGTGTTGCAGTGCCTGTACAAGTGCCCTGCTTGAAGATGCCTTGGACATCTCAAAGGCGCCTGCCAGTCCATGGCCGTTGGCTCTCCATACTAATATGTGGCCTGCCCACCTCCACTTCAACTTACTGATCCGCCGGCTTATGTCGGTAACTTTCGTACGTTTACGGATCTCCTCATTTCTGATTCGATCTCGCCGTGTAAACCCAAGCATAGCACTCTCCATAGCTCGTTGAGCAATATGATTCGTTGAAAATATTAATTTTAGTTTATTTAATTTTATAATTACAAAGTAATTAATATGACAATTAAAAAAATGTATTATAATTAATTATCATTATTATTTGAAATGTTTGTAGCATATTTTATACGAAACAATTTATTTCTTTACAGTCCACAAAGGGGATCAGAAAAAGAGTGAACTTCCTCCCCTGATCACAAGTCACGGATATCAAGTCTCAATGTAAACAAAGTAATCAATTTAAGCTCAGACCTTGCTTAGGAAGAGAAATGAACCGATAAATTTACAACTGCCACAGAAGTTGACCTTCGATTTTTGCTGTACAAAAAAAACCAGAATTTCCATTGTAATTTTCGTTAAGAAATTCGACTTTGATGTCTGCCTACCATTAATTTTAACGATATCGAATTATTTTCAAAGACTGTGAATATCTGTGAAGATTTTGTTTGAATTAAGAATAATTTTGAATTTTCGAATTTAGTGCCTATTTTATTCCTTTCAACTTTGCAACATAATATCTATACTCACTTATATTCAGCGAACTTGAATACAGATATATTATTTCGATGTTTACATACGAGTATTACCTATAAAGCCGCCGCAGTCTTTTATGTCTGTTTCTCCGCTAATTTCTTCTATACCACCCAACGATTTTTGATATTGTTTTCACTAATGAAAAGAGCGATAAACGAAGAAGGTTTGTGTATATAATTTGCAGAAAAAATTAATCCGTGCGAATGTTCCATTTCCTATATGGCAAGTAAAAATTTAAAAACATAAAAATAAGGTTTAGAAATAAAAATTAAACTAAAAATGTGTTGCTAAGCGCAAGACTCGAGAACTGCTGGACCAATAAGTACCTATAATTTTTATTTTCGAACATTCTCTAAAGTCTGAGGAAGGTTCGTATGAAGAGAAAAATTGGAAAAATTAAAGGGATTATTTTTTTGTTTAAATTACACATCAACTGCCACAGTCCAATATCTTTTGACAAAGCGATGACGTTTGTTGGATCAGTTAGTAAAAAATGTATTGATATTTTTAATGAGAAGTGTACTTACTGTGAAATCTACTCAGTGCTGCGAGATGTATAATTATTCTAATAGCTTCTTGTAGACGTTCAACATTGTTTTAATATTTTGTAAAAGAGTAATTTTGTGTTCATGTTGTAATAGAGTGACGTTAAAAACAAAAGTATGCATTATATTGTTTATAATAACATTTTTAATATCAATGTAATGCAGACAGGTGCGGAATAAACTATCTTTGCGAGTAAATTAAATGCTTCATTCTGTTGGAAAAAATATGTTTTCAACCTTGACATGTACAACAATGTACTGAAAGCAACAAGATACTGAAGTAGAAAATTAAACATTTTGTTTAATCTTGAAAAGAGTTTATTCTTTTAAATTATTACAAGTATTTAGGTCATAGATATAATATGTACCTACTTACTAATTTCATAAAGTAAATTTAAGTACTATTTACTCTATGCTAATGCAGACCAAAATAAATTTTTTTTTTTTATAAAATTACACAAATTATAATTATAGTCTACAACTATAACGATTGAGTCAGTCAGACTGTCTGTTTTCAAAGTTGGCTCTGGCATGAATCTGGAAAGTAGTGACTAGGGCACACTGCGTTTCGCAGTAGTCCTGGCAACCCGTCTGGCGGCAAAAACCACCCCTTTACAGAAGACCACCATATGTGCTGTTGTGTTTCGGTGAGTGATTAAAGGATACTAGAGCCCAATTCTCCCTATCATTTCCCAATCCCTTATCCTGAATTCTATGTTGCTTATTTTATAGGTACACGGCAGCCACTTTCCGTCAAGTGGACCGTTAGCCTGTCTGTCTACTTTAAAAAGAAAAACAAATAAAGATTAAACAAACTTAATGTAAGCACCAGTATTATTAGAAAGTGAAAATTAACATTTTGTAAACGGGACTTTAAGAAGGTTTATCCTAAAGCAAAGTGTAAGCAATTCACAATTCTAGACCATTAATGACTTCACATTGTCTCAAAGATAATTATAAGTTTTTTCCGCCCAATTGTTTTCCCTTATAGACGAAATAAGAAAAGTCACAACTACGCTAGTATTATTTAAACAATGTACATATTATATAGGCATTGTTTCCTTTGTAATCTTCGGCTTATAGGAATGTGGCTGTCATAAAAATGTCGTCAAAATTGTTTTTATACATTTCGTGAAATAACTTTCACTATCATGTCGTAAAAGGAGCTATCTATACATATAGAATCTATATAAAAGCAATCTCTTGTAATAAATTTGTTGCGGGATTTGAGTGGGTTTAGTTGGCGGTTCTATAAATATTTATAGAATTATACATATGGCCTGTATGGCCGCTAACTCCTCCTAAGCCATGTAACAGATTTTGATGGGGTTTTCACTTATGGAAACAGGGATAAAAAAGGAAGACAGGTGTACTTATATAAAAAAAATTGTATTCTGAGCGAAGCCGGGAGCGGGTCGCTAGTAGATATTACAAAATAAAGTGTGAGTGTTTCTCCGCTAATCCACTTAAAGGATTTTGATACGGTTTTCACTATAATTGAAAAATTTAAAATAAGTACGAAGGAGGGGACGGGTCGCTAGTTTAAAGGTAAAATCCGTACTAATATTATAAATGCGAAAGTATGTTTGGACGTATGGATGTTTGTAACTCTTTCATGCAAAAACTACAGAACCGATCACCATGACATTTTGCATACATGTTGTCTGGGACACCAGAAAGGACAGAAGGACCTTTCATCGTTCAACGCGGACGAAGTCGCGGGCACCAACTAGTAAATTTTATAAAGAAATCTAATCAATTCAACTATTAACATTAATATTTAGATATACATTTTTTACATAGTCTATACTAATATTATAAAGAGGAAAGATTTGTTTGTTTGTTTGTTTGTTTGAATAGGTTTCGAAAGTACTGGATCGATTTGAAAATTTCTTTCACTGTTGTAAAGCTATATTATCAGCGAGTAACATAGGCTATATTTTATAAAGTTAAGCAGGCGAAGCCGCGTGAAACAGCAAGTATAATATAAAGTCGCTTTCCGCCATCTGTCCCTCTGTATATACGCTTGACACTTAGATCTTTTAAACTACGCAACGAACAGAATAAGTAATATAGTACGACATACAAGTAGTACTAATTTAAAGAACGGTAAACGAGGAAGGTTTTGTACATATACATAGATATTGTATATGTACAAAACCTTCCATACATTTGTAGAAAAAAATTGAACCCGTACGAAGCCGAGAACGGGTCGCTAGTAGATACTATAAGTATGACAAAATCTTAAGTACATAGCGGTAAATTAAGCTAATAATGAAAAGAATTAATTTAAGTTGATGAATAAGTCTTGTACGAATTAATCATACAATCGGAAGCTCGAATCGAAGTGATTAAAACGCTGCTAAGCGTACCTACATACATTTTAATAGGTGGTCACAGCAGAACGTTGACATTGAGCTATTTGACAAAATGTTTGCGGTGATCAAACAATACATAGTTGCACATCGACACGAGTAGGTATGTTAACAAAAAATACTCCCCATGACAACAGAATATATTATTGAAATCAACAGAACAGAGGAGGCAATGACGTGTGTTTGCTTTGCATTGATTTTTGTTTATGATAAAGGGAGGAAGAATTATCGCTTGATGGTAACAGTCGTCTATGAAAAAATCTGTAATGGTTGTTGATAGAATAAAGGTGAGAAACAGGAAAGAATAGTATGACATATACTTTTATTTCACTATGGTTTTCAATAAGACAATGATTACTGTCGCCAGAGTTAGCTAGGCTGTTCAGTTAATTACAAGGGTAATGGCGCCCTGGAAGACAGAAGAAATCCTGGTTACGTAATCAGGAAATTAACCGATATATCCAGTTATCTATTCCATTTCGCCCAGGACTGGCACAAGTTTTTAGAGTTGAAGGTAATTGAGAGAGTAAGTAATTAATAAGAAATATCTGATGTATTATACCTTTGATATTCTAATTATCTACATCCTAATATCCTAATAGGATGTGACATAATTACTAGTGGCATATAGATTTACCTATGTTAACTTATGTCTTTGAGAAGTTGTTAAGAGGCCTTTGTTCAGAAGGTTTTATCAGCTTTACATATTTCTTAAAAATTATCTCGAATGTAATAAATTTACGTCAACACATTTAAAATTCATTCAAAATTAGTCCCTAGTAGGTAATAAAATTTGTACAGGCAGCCCTAGAGAATCCTTTCCAAGGTCATAAGATTTAAATTCAAACAAAAGGGTAACAGTCGTCAGAGTACACAGTTGTATGATTAATGCCGATCGGTAGATACATCAATATTCGTGACGGCTATCGTCAGATTAACCGACTACCTCCGATAGACGTGACAATCTTCTTAAACAGATCTGCAACCTAGGTTGATGCTCTTGGCTTTTTATTGTGTTTTATGAGAAAAGTATTAAAATTTGAGGCTCTATGGAAAATTTTGGCTTATTGCCGACTGAATGCAAGAGACTGCAATAGGGGTTATTCTAATACTTCACGATAATAAAAAATGGGGTATTGCTGTGGCGTGACACGGCCGTGTGTTTTACATGAACGTGTATATTTTTTTGAGCGTATTATATGTATATATATCCAACGAATTCGAATATACAATATATACGAAAAAAATCTTTGATGGTTTAGCTATCGAGTGGTGTAATAAAATGTTGGATGTAGATGATAGATATGTAGGTAACTACAGTATGAAACTGTATCCCCAGATTTTGGTGCCACTATGGAAGCAAAATTCTATTGTTAGTATACATATACATAGAATAAATATACAAAACATTTTTTTTTTCATTTAAGACTAGCACATGCACCGAAAAAACAAAGAGAGCTCATATAAATACTTATATAAAAACATATATCATATACAGAGTCAAGCCTACCTGTTGTCTAGATAAGACGCGATTGAAGCTAATACATTGTGGTATAGAACCATCTGACTATTTGATTTCGTTTTATGATTTAACATTTAGCAGTTTTCTTTACTTCATTAAATACAGTACCACTCTTACGAAACGGTCTCCAAAAATATTTTGCACAATAAAACCGAATATAGAGTAGGTGTCGTATATTACTGAAGAAACCTTAATAATGTACGGAGAAGTGTGGTTCACAATAACGTTAGATGAAATGATTTATTTATAGAATCTAATTATGTGTACAATGATTTCCCATTTCCATAACGTTTCAATGTAAGTTTTGGTAGGTAGGTAACATTTACTCTACCGATCTTTATTAAATTTTCAATTGTTAATTTAAAATGCAAATTAGGCATTTTCCTGAAAAATTTCCTAACTATTTTATGTAAGTAAATAAGTGCCCGCTACTTGATAATCGCTGTAGTTCGTTTTTTGAAAATTCCACAGGAATCTTAACATTTTTTTAGGATATAAAAGGATCCTATAATGATAAAATAGCTAATAAACTACCTGTGTACCTAATGTTAGCACCCTCTACTTCGGGTACATTAATTAAATCACTTTATGTTTAGTCCAAATACTTTTATCGTCCGACCGATATATCAGAACTACAATTCTAACTATAACATCGACACCACAAAGTAACAGTGAGTCATGTGCAACTACAATTCCAACTATAAGTCATGTGCGGACATACGACGACGACCTCTCTTTGCGATCGCGTTCGTTCAACTGACTGATACCTTTTCAATATCATACCACCGAATGAATCTGAACGAATGAACACCTCTTTTTGAAACGTCACAAAGCACTTTTTCAATCAACTTCAGTCGACATAAATAGCAGACGTCAACAACACTAATTTCATCCAAATCCCTTCAGTCGTTTGTGCGTGATTTCGCATTTATAATATTACTAGCGACCCGCTCCCGGCTTCGCACGGGTGCAATTTTTCCTACAAATTATATATAAAACCTTCCTCGTTTAACGCTCTTTTCATTAGTGAAAACCGCATTAAAATTAGTTATGTAGATTAAAAATCTAAGCGTACATACAGAGAGACAGATGGCGGGAAGCGACTTTATTTTATACTAGCTGGTGCTCGCGACTTCGTCCGCGTTGAAAATGAAAAAAAAAAAAAGCAATATAACGCTTGACCTCGTGTTACTATAACACTTTGGCCAGGCGTTAGTTTTTTATTTTTTATTGATCCCTCGGGAATGTCCTTTCTGGTGTCCCAGACAACATGTATGCAAAATTTCATGGTGGTCGGTTCAGTAGTTTTTGCGTAAAAGAGTTACAAACATCCATACATCCAAACATACTTTCGCATTTATAATATTAGTACGGACTATGTATTAAAGATTACGACTAGGTATTAATTCTTAAGATCTGTACAGATCTTTCTGCGCGAGTGTATAAACCATGTATAAACCGAATTTATTTTGAGGGTACCTAACATAACATTCAACGGGTTGGCGCTTTTATATTCTGTTTGAGGGATAACAAAAAAATTCAACTGTCCATGTCAACATTACATGACAAGTGTCATCGAGACATCGACAGAAGTCGGTTGGCAGTGCGGCGGCCATCATTGCTTCGTTTCGGGGGGTCAATGAGCGCGTGCGGTGACGTCACGGGTGACCTTGACTCGTCCGTCACCCCGTCGCCCGCGACCCGCGCGGTCCCCGTTGCACGCGTAAAAAAATGTCGCGCGGACCGCTACGGATGTTGTCGAGTTTACTCATTTATTATTATGTACTTTCAACTCGTTCGGAGTTGTTATTGAAAAAGTGACATTCAAATTAGGCATGTATATATGTAATTATGTAGGTTTAGTTATAATATCTATACTTATAAAATCGTTTGTCCTGACTGACCATCACCGCAAAGCCGAAACTACTAAGTAGAAATTATGTGAAATTTAGAACATAGGTTTATTTATTTTATAATATTTGGTATATTAGCGACCCAAGTATTCATACAACTAACTAGGTATTCATACAGACGAGTCTCGCGCATTGACTTAATATATTACGTCTCACGACATTCGTTAGATTCGTTTTTCGTCAGATCAGTTTTTTGTCAGATACTTTTTTCGTCAAATGCCATATCAAATGCTAATATACTTTGAACAGATACTCTTTCGCCAAGTACTGCCTCCGATAGACGTGACAATACAGTAAGAAGCCCAGCAACTATCAGATACCCAGCAACTAATACAGTAAGAAGTTCTAAAATTGACTGAGATTTGACACACTTAAATTCTGCGCCCATTATGTTTACTGATAACGAATGAATAAATAAATTCACACTTGTTCACGAAGAAGTAACTATTTTTTTTTTTCAGATTTTTTGAATATATCGACTGTAATATATCGGGCACTTTATGATAGGCGAAAGATGCAGTATTCTTCAACTAGTGAAACAAGAATTAAAAAGAGGCAGGGAAAAGACATCCTGGTTCAAGAATTAAGGGAAAGGTTTGGTATGAGCAGTCGCCTCCTCCTTTTTGCAGCGCTCACAAGGTTAAGATAGCCCTGATGGTCGCCAACCTTCATAGAGAAGTGGATAAGAAAAAATTGATATCAGATCGTATAGCTACTAAATATTTTCACTGTTATATAGGTAATAAATAATTATGATTTTTTCATCAAAACTGTTTTACCGACACTAGAGGAAACAAGCAACCTCAAGACGATCCAAATTATTTTCGTACATTTTATTCTGCTACCAATTTATTCATATCGACATAGGCATTTTGTTTAAGCAGTCTACACTTGGTTCTCCGCAATGTATTGATTGACAGACACTTCTTGCTTTTTTAAGATCATCGGTTCAGCTGTCTAGGTCAACGAGGGGTTTCGATCATAGCTTTCATTACGCATGATCGCTGTTCTGTATTGGGAGGTTTATATAAAAACTTTTTAGAATTCGAAACCGTGTTTAGAATATGGCTCGTCTGAGTTTGTTATTTTGTTCAGCGCATTCTCTTTGATGCACCTCCCCTTGTTGTTCCGTAGCGATTCAATCTTTCCTTTCACGTTTATTGGTTACCTTATTACTAAACAGCATCGCTCCGCTAAACACTGAAGCCATGTGTGATTAGTTAAGCAATTAATTCGCTAAGGGTGACTCACCCGTCTGACATTCGCTGCCCTTGCGTCGACCTGATGCATTGCAACCACAACAAGCAGCGGTCAGCTAAACGTACGATTCACTGTACAAACTCTAATGACAGCAGCTGTTGAAAACATTCGCCATTGTACACTTTAATACCCACTCAAATGGTGTAAAATTTAAAGACTATAAACAATGATATTATATTGAGCAATAAAAAATATGGGTAATTAAAGGTACACGCGAAGTTTTATGATGGAAAAATAATGAACTATTATTGTTTAAGAGTATTTGTATGACTTATAGTAGGTACTTGTTGAGAAAGTATAGTCCTATATGTTGTAGATATTGTTATGTAATAAGTAAAGTTACTTACCGTTTATTAAGGCGAATCCGTCAGAAGAGTTAGTCGTTATTGTCAAAATAACACTGTATCTGTAAACAAAATATTTCAATCTTTTATAAAAGAGAAGAAAAAACTTATTTAAAAGCCTACTAATATTATAAATATGAAAGTTTGTGAGGATGGATGGATAGATGTTAAAAGGCGATGGTAGCAACCTACCATCAAGTGATCCGTTAGCCTGTCAACCGACCTTTACTTGAAAACTTGTGATACCTTTTGTTACAAGTACGTACATGATGCTTTTATACACATTTTGTTACACCACAATTCCGAATTTATATAAAGAAGGCTTTGTAAACTCAGTAGAATGGGATACTAAATTATCTCTATATGCGATGCGTCAGCTATCGCAACTTCTGTGAGTTTTGTAAAAAATTTTGATCTAAAAAAATATAAGTAGACAAAACTCCGAATACATATTTTTTGCATTATTGCCAAACTTGTATTATTTAACTTACCTCAGATATTAAAACAACTCTCGCTCATCTTATACATTATCAGACGAATATAAGAAAAAAAAGGCCTATGTGCCCATGTGGGAGTAAGTACTTAACAAAGCAGAATAATAACACATCACGAAGTAATGTACGAAAATTACATTTCTAAATTGCTTTCCTCAAATGATGTCTATTCAGGACTCTGCCATTCGCTACAAAATTAATATTCTTTGTGATGGAGAATGATATTAAAGAGATCTTGTTTTCAAAATAGGAAATCAAAAGATTTATAAGAAATTTAATACGTATTATACCTAATCAAATAATTAATTTTTTTATGAAAACGATGAAAAGGAATGAGATAAATTCACTAATGCTAATCAAGTACGTTTTTATACTTATAGTAGTGGAAGGGGTCATTTGGGCAGCCCGTCTGGTGGAAGCAGTATCCACACCCTTACAGAAGACCACTGTGAAATAACAGCATATGTGCTGTGCTCATGCAGCACCTGTAGCATTGCATGGGGGGTAAGACATAAGTAGGGGGTGACAGACGGGCTGCCCAAATGACTGCACTACTTTCCAGATTCAGACTAGAAACAAATTTGAAAAGTTTTTTTCCAAAGTTGACCCTGCCGAAATAAAACCCAGGTTCAGTGGAACAGAGTGTTAAGGTAAGCACCCTAACCACTCATTCAAATGGGTCGTCAATCAGCAACAAGCAATTCAGCTACAAGAAGTCAAATTAAACAGACACTAATGTGATTCGCATGACTACAGTTACGCAGGTTGTAGTCGCAACTTTGGAAAGCTTATACGATTGTAAAATTTATAAAATATTGACAAGCATTATAACATTGTTGAACACAAGGTGTAACTATAATCATAAAAATATTAACTGTCACATAATAAAGCAACTGAAGAAGCGATTACAAAATTATCGTCTCCAGTAATATTCATTATCGTCATAGCGTTTAATGTCGTGAATAACAATTAGTGAACGCCCACCTAACAAGGGATACCAACTGTCTTTATTATGTTAATTACCGTCCTGTTTCTCAATTTTAACGCACCATTATATGGCCAAAGGAATGGGCATATTTTAGAAGTATGAAATTGTTTTATAGTCTCGTTAAAATTAACGTCTCCCTGTGCATAAACGTGGATATCTTCTTAGCATAACATGGGTGCAGAGAATAACATATGAAGTTTTGAACCAATAAGAAAGAGGATGGAGGTGCTCAGACCGATAAAGGAGAGGAAGCTGCAGTATTTCGGGCACGTGTTGAGGGGCGAAAGATACAGCATTCTTCAACTAGTGATGCAAGGGAAAATATAGGGAAAATGTAGCAGAGGCAGGAGAAAGACACTCTGGTTGAAGAATTTATGACAGTCATTTGGTATGAGCACTTGCTCCTTCTTTTGTGCAGCAGCTTTCAAGGTTAAGAAAGCCATAATTGTTTCAATTACCTAACTCTGATTGATTGATGACACAGTTACAGTTTTTACAATAATTCTGCGAAATAAAAGTATAACACTGTTTTGGTTTCGGTTTATATTAATCTTTAAATTTACTCACAGTAAGGGTATTTTACCAGTAGCAAGATTTTATGAAAAGTTCATCATAAAACTATTCGTGGCGATAAAAAAATTAACATTAAAAACAAGACATGACAATCACATGATCTGTAGTAATTTTTTAATTTTTTTTTTTTTTATCATGGCATGTAAGATGTACTTGCAGTTACAATTAGATGCAAAAATATATTGAAAAGCATAATATCTATCAGACTATATTATCTTACCTTACATAAAATCTGTCGGGCACGGGTCTCTTCTCATTATGACGAGGCAGAATGTAATAAATGTTTGTGATGTGTGATAACTTAGGAATTTAATTTATCTAGAGTATAGTGAACAAAAAGGTATTGATAAAAATATTGAAACACGAAGGAAAGTAGAAAGAAAAGTTTAACGTAGGATGAGAGCTTAGGGCGAACCAGCGGAAAATAAATCAGTACAAGGACGTCTGGCTAAGACCTCTGAAGGATTCTGAGATAGGTACTCATAAACTTTAATAGAATACCTAAGCGACAAGACAAAAAGGTTGAGATGACCTTCGCGACTGGCATGAAGTTGTAAATTAGAATTTGCAGTGAACATTACGGTTGAGTTACTGATATTATAATGAAATACGAAATACTCATAAGGCTATTACTATATATGGATGATTTTATATAGTTAGATTTTGTTTGAACATTGGGTTCTATATTATTATTAATTCTTTTAATATCCTTTTATGTATTCTTTTGTGAGTCAAATACTGTTTTATAATAAACTTCCTGAGGTAATCGGAGCCTTACCTATAAATAAATTTTAAAGTGTAATCAAAACCAACGAAAAAAAAATTTCGAAGTTATTATAAAATCTCTGATTATTTAAGCGATAATGAAATCTGGATTCAAACGATTCTGATTTCATACTTTTTAAGTATTGTATACCTAATACTGTGATTTGTGTATAATTAATAGTAATAATTAAAATTGTTATATGAGCTATTTTAAAGATGACAAGTTCTTAAATATCCTGAGTATCTTTCAGAGTTTCTTCTCAGGATCGTCATCATATTGGCTATTTTTTTTCCGAAACCCTGATAATAGTTATTTTCACCTTTTTAGCATGAAAAGGGTGCTCTAAAAACTCGCAGAAAAATCGATTCTTGATGCGAGCGTGATTCGAAATTCGAATTTTATTAGTGTGTCCAGCCATAGCCGACTAGAGTTGGCCCAGCTGTGAAGATAGTTTCACAGCCGTTCAGAAACTGGTTCAGCATTAGGACTTGGTGTTTTTTTGTACTGTTTTGATAAATATATAAAAAAATAAGTACGTCCAGTGATGATGGTTTAACTCTAGAAGAATTAAGAGAACAAGTTTCAAATGTCGAACTTAGCTTTCTTCCAGAAAAGTCCCGTGAAAAATATCTCGTAAGAATTATTTCATTCGTACAAACATAGAGACAGGACCTTTACCTAACACGCAATTAAATAATATAACCATCACAGTCCCGAACAAAACTATTACCTTTAATCTTACAAATTGCAGTAATTTTACTTTCAACTTTTAATATTTTTGTTAATTTAGTTATAATTAATGTGACTTTGGCTATGTGAATGTTAGCTATAATAAACGTAATATTTAAAATTGTCTTTTCTCGCTGTTAAGGTGAAAAGTTCTATGTTTAACACGAGAGATTTTTTTTTATCTCTCGTGACTTTAGATCCTCACTTCACTCAGTAGTCTATATTAGAATCACGAGAGTAGCGAGTTTCCAGACTACTTCGCTAGTTCGTAATTTAAAGTCAGCACTCGCAGCAAAAAACGATTTTGCTCTCTAGTTGAACAAAATATATAATGACAATATAAGTTTCTTGGAAACCTGATAAACAAATAAATGTTTTGATTTTGACTTAAAATTACATGAGTACATTAATTAAGAACTATTTTTTCTTTCAACGAATGCTACTCGCTAGAGCTTTAAATATTTTAATTTTTGAATCGGCCTTTCTTTTAATAAAGACCATCAACATTTATTATACAAATTTTGAAACAAAGTCAATTAAGAGTGTTAATTTTATACTTAATTAAAACCTTGAAAACCTTCCGCTTAAGCTGGGTATAAAATAATAATATCAAGGCGTAAATACATCTTTCTACTCTCAGTAAAACAAAATATCTCTCGTCATTATGCCTTTGGTCACACAAAAGTAATATATAAGTAATTGACTGATACCCGGATGAATTTCAATATCATACCACCGAATGAATCCGAATGAACACCTCTTTTTGAAACGTCACAGAGCACTTTTCAATCAACTTCAGTCGACATAAATAGCAGACGCTAACATATGAAAATAAATTTTGTTGTCTATAGGTACCTACTATAAAACTATGTGTGTTGTTTTATAAAGTTTTTAGATAATATCTTGCTGATTCCTGATCTTATCTTATGAAATCAAGTATTCATAACAAAAAATATTTACTTGTATACTTTCCTAATATTTGTTTTAAGGTCCAACTTTTTTAAATTAAATGTGTTTTCATGTTTTATTTTCATGTAATAGGCGTTTATTAATCCTAACTAAAATTATAAATTCAGAGAAAAAGTATAGTTGGATCATTTTTAAAATAAAATTAAAAATTCATAGCCTGATAAAAAAATATTGAGCAATAAAGATTGAATAAATGTTTTAACTTATAAGAAAAAGGGACAAAAAATAACACACCAGTGTTTTCTTATGATATTTTCCTCTGATAAATCGCTTATCCTCTGATAATAAATCTATCAGTAAACTATCTCATGGCGTTCATTAGAAGAGGCCTCTATACAGCAGACCCAGATTATGAAACAACAAAAGTTAATTCGGTTAATTTTATTTTCACACGTTTCTACGGTTAAACCAGACTTTGAAAATACCCTTCACGTAACTCGTGCCCAGTTGTTATATTCTTTTCACTAAGCAAGTTTAGTTTGAGAATGTAGATTTTTGTACTTTTCTTCTTGCGCATTTCGCAGCAACATGTTATAGTACTTAGATAATTCTCATATAAACGCATCTGAATGGGTTTCATATCAGATTTATCTTGGCACTTGAGAAATTTGCCTCAATTAACTGGTTTGAAAGTTTAATAATAATTATTAATTATGCTAGTTATGAATGTAGAGTTAAGTATGGAAGCCAAGATGAATATTACATTATGGTAATAACACCAGCTTTTGCCCGCGGCTCCGTTCGGTTAGAAGTTAAACGTTTATATCGCAAAATCTGAAAAAAGTCTATCTGGAATATCTTAGGGTATAAATATTACTTATTCCTGCAGAGTATAATTATTATTCGTGCGGTTTGTCGATTTATAAGAGAGTCCTATGTTTTTTACGTTGGGAAATCCGCATGGATATATAAAACGCTGGGTTATGCCAGACTCACCGGTTGACTTTTAAGCGAGACCTTATGATATTAGATATCCGCGAACCGCCACGGCTGACTAGCGCTGGGAGGACTACGTTCCCTCGGCGTAAAGCGAGGTACGCCGGTTATCTCAGAGACCTCACGGCGGGCGGTAGTCTTAGGGAAGTCATGTTTATGAAGGAAAATGGCGGATATAGACCATGCAGCCGCCTATGCCCAACCCTCTTACAGCGGATCGGCTGGAAGAGGATATCCTCTTCCCGCTGCCGCTTTACATGAACAGCTCATAAAATACTAGCTTCGCCTGCAATATAACTGCCGACCATATATCATATCATGACGACCGGCAGGGAAACATCCGCGCCCACTAAAGATATATATCTAGCAGTGACCTACTGTCGACTGATGATGGCGATGAAGTTATTGTAATTAATCACATGCACTCGTGAACTACAAGAACTACAATACAAAAGCTATATGAATTCGGTATAGTAAGTAGATAGTAAGTCCAAAGCTCTTTTCAAGGAACGGACGTACGCCGGATGTGCAGTCATGGCGATTCAGCGCCTGCGTTCCCGCGTTTCATTTCGAAACGTGATACATAAACGGTTTCTTTGATGTTGTACGATTTTCGTCTGACATTCGTTGAAAGGGCAAGTTCGTAAATAAGACTTTTGTTTAGCGCAAATTGTGCGGCTGCTTACGGATCTAAGGCTCGTGTAAACTTTGTTGTGTAGTTTGCGATTCAAGCGATAACATTTATAATTTAAGTTTAATTTACTTAATTTCAAGTTACCGACTTTGTTGAAAGCGCAGAGCAAAGTGAACTTACGTTGGGTAAAACTTCGGAATTCTTGAAATGACATTACTTAGCAGTTTATTGCTCATGCTCAGTTTAATTTATGCTATCAAATTCAAGTTTATATGTTGCGAGATCTAGACCACGGAAAAAGAAACAAGGATTTGTAATTAGCATATTGTTGGAAACAAACGATGGAGCGAGCTAACCCAAAAAATGCCTATTCAGTGGAACTATTATTGAATAGTTTCACTGAATAGGCATTTTTTGGATTTGGGTTATATGAGCACGGAAACACAGGTGACTTGAGTACTATCGCTTACAAGTCTTACAACACAAGTAACGCGACAGGTGCTGCAATTACGCTGCCGACCTTAGTAGGATTACGGATAAGGATAATTAGGAAGAAATAGGGAAATAAGCTCTGGGATTCCTTCCTTCCTCACTGAAACACAACAGCGTGCATGCAGTTTATTTCACGGTAGTCTTTTTGTAAGGGACCTCTCCCTTACAGAAATTTCCTGTAGCAGATTTCATTTAATAACCTCTTTATCGTCAACTCAAATTACATACATATTTTATTATAAGTTTAATTTATGATAAAACTATATCCATGTTTCTGCAAGCATAAAAGTTTTGAAATGCGATTGGGTGTCTAGGGTGCATAGTTTTACATCTGTCGTAAATTTAGCCCAGAGCCAAGCAACAACGGTGGTGTTTAACTTCATTTTATGTTAGCTGTTCGAAGCGATAATATATTTGTATAAAAGCAATCGTTGACACATTCGTGCAGTAAGCCTTGTTAATAGGCATACCCACGTCGATAACGAGTTTTACCATTTGTAAAATTATACATAATCGTAAAATGATATCTCCTGTCACGTATGTTTTGTCTATAATCTAAAAAACTCTAAATGTGAAAGTGTATTTCCTTGTATTATAAAATACTAGCGAGTCGCTTCCGGCTTCGCTCTGGGTGCATATTTTATATATAAAAATATTCCCCGTTTATTCCTCTTTCCATATGTGAAAACCGAATTAAAACCGAATTAAACCCATTCTCGAGTCTTTGAAGCATAAACAAACCAATTAACATTTTTATATATAAAAAGATAGTAGGCAGGCTCATGGACTACTTGAAGGCTAATTAGCCTTGCCTAAGGACATAAGCTACATCCGGAGGATGCAATGCTGACCCTAGAAGACTTAGAACCCATTAATTATGTATTAACTAGACTAATGATTTAGGTTTAATTTAAGTATGCTTGTTATTGAACACAACAGAACAACAAAATGAAACACAACAGCACATGTGCTGTTAAATCACGGGAAAAATTCTAAAACAGTTTTTCTTAAGTAAAAAGATATTTATAAAAGACGGGCTGGCCAATTCATGCGTAGTAAACCCTTAACCAAGCCGCGATGTAGTTAGAAAAGTTTACTGTAAGGACTCTCACCTTTAACAATGTCTTCTTTGGGAATGATATTGCCAAATTTTTAAAACTTTGTTGTAAAATTCTAAAAAAAAATTTACAGTTTATTATGTGTATATCTGAGCTGAAACCCGACTAGGGTTACGAAAATAATACGTGGGCTGGGAGGTACATATAGCCTTAGCTTGAATAAGAGTTAATGCTTAGCGCAGTTATAATTTTACTTCTATTAAAAATATTAATCATCTTAATTTCACTATTATTATTTTAACATAAAAAATTACTGTCTCCTCATACGAGTAAACGTCTTTACTTGTCAAGCGTGCAATGCAGTTATGACGCGCCAACGCAAATCGTCTGCAACCTAATGTGCTGAGAATTTTCGCATGAAGGCGAAAATATTAAATTCTTTGTGATAAATGAGTCGTTGCACTGGACTTTAAAACTAGTTAAATTACTCATATGTGGCTGAGTTCAACTCGAGTTCGAATTAAAGACATCAATCATTGTTTTTTCCTTTGTGAGAACCGTTAAGCTAAATTTATGAGCAGCTTGTGCAAATGCCATTCACGTAAACATAACCAGTAATAATCATTTGAAAGTGAATGTTAATTTTATAACTTAAAAAACTAATTTAGTAAATTACAAAAATAAACAAATATAGCGACCCGCTCCCGGTTTCGCTCGGGATGCTATTATTTTAAACACATTTCTTGTTTAAAAATCTTTTTTTCACTTGTGAAAACCATATCAAAATATCGTATTGGGTGGTTTAGAAGTAGTTAGCGGAGAAACAGACAGACGCAAACAGTTTCGCCGACTTGGTTGCAAAGTATTGTTTTTTTTTTCTAATCAAGTTTTATTATATATTCTTAAATAAATTAATCATGTCAGCGATTTTGATTCTTATTTAAATTTCCTTTTCCTAGCACGAAAAGCATAGCACTATGAGGAAATTTGAGCTTTCTGAACACATAAAATAAAAATTACAAGTAATTTAATATACAGTCTTCATTTCTAAGTGCTATAATTATAAATAAAAACACTCATTCTGTCCAGAATATTATTAAACATTATCTAGATAAACTTTACAGCAATTAATTTCGAGCAGTTGTGCTTATTATCGCAATAACAATAAACGATTCCACCTTTTATTGCAAAACGGACCGAAGAAGGGACGATAATTAAAATAAATTGAATTTATTTTTTCTATAGTAAAAATTTAAGTTTGAAAAGCGCATTTTATCAGTTCTAGACGGATGAATAGCCTGGAGCAATGCGCAGCCCTCTTATCCTTCCTCGGATAAAGACGAGTGTTCATTGCCAAAGGGAACTAGATCGTTCTGAGGGAACAGGGCAGTTCGTCCCTGACCCTGCTATATTGAGATACGTGTTTCTCGTCTGTTCTAAATGATGGCAATTTGTCGCTCTATTACACCGTCTCCAAGTTGTTGGACGTATTTAATCGTAGTTTGACGGTAAATTAATTTTTATATGCCAACGTTTCTTGGAGAGTCAGGAGAAAGGATGTTTTTTAAAAACAAGTCTCATTAAGTATGTAACTGTAATTCATGTAAGTATACAAATAAATATAAAGGAATTGTTTCTGTGTGTGAATTTAAAATAGGGTCTTTGTCAGCACATACATATTGTTAGTTAGTTATGAAATATGAGGAATTATAAGGAATTCTGAATATAAGGTGTATGTATACAGAAAAGGGCAGAAATAAAGTCGCTAAACGCTTCTGCCTATTTTAGTGTTTTCACGGTTTTCACTAGTGGAAAAAGCGATAAATGAGGAAAGCATCTGTAAATATGCAGAAAAAAAAGCATCTGTTTCTAAAAAAAAAAATAAGGTACAGTTTTTTTTAATTGTCATCGAGTAAGTAATCGTATTATGATGAGGATCTCATTAGGGTCTTGGAGCGTTTTACATCACATGCTGTTTAAATCACGGTGCATGAATCCCTTTGTACCCTTTTTTTTTGAGGAGGGGTAATCACATTTACGGTATATGGGAATAATGTATCCTATATGTTAATCCAGATAATAAACTATCTGTCTGCCAAATTTCATCCAAATCTGTTAATCCGTTTTTGCCGTGAAAGAGTAAAAAATATGTACACATCCTTCCTCACAAATTTTCGCATTTATAATATTAGAGGTTTTTCAAAAAGCGCCAAATGTTATTTCATGTAAATGATTGCAAAATTGTTGGAAGCTTACAAATTATCAACAAAAACTATTGCTAACCAAGTATTGAGTTGATATTTTTGCTTGTCAACGATCCCGATCTGTGAACCTTGAAAGGGTACTTCATTTGGCACTATTTAGCTTGGCTCGCAAGGGAAATCACTTCATACTCGTATGCCTACACTTATCTCATCTCATTAGGGCGATAGTTTGGATAGTATTGCGAGGACAAGGATACCCGGCCCAAGAGTCCTAAGGGAATTAATATGTCGGTCCGGATCTATTGAGAAGCCTTTGAAGGTATTAGATATGGCCTACGAATGTGTTTTGATAGGATTATGTTACGATTTGCGTTCCTGTAACATTTGAATATATAATTTTGTTATAGTCCTTTAGTTTATTTATTTTTATTTCGAAAACTTTAATTTAAACAAAAATAAATTTGAAATATTTCTTTAAATATTTCAATGTTTTCTGTAAAACAATAATGTACTTTTTATTCAAACTAGGACGTGTTATAATTTCTACAAATTATAATTAAAAATTGTAAACTAACCCCCGACACTTTATTGAGCCCAAACACGCTATATCTATTGGGTGTTCCACAAACTATTTGATGCTGTAGCATCAAGTCAAGTCACCAAAGAACACCAAATTTCAAATCAATCAAACCTGTGGAAATTACAAATGGCGTTAGCAAAGTTGGCAGCCTAATTGCAACTAGCGTTACTTCTGCTTGCGTCTGCCTGTTTGCCTGCCTACTGTTACATAAAAAAATAACACCTCAATCACATTCTTTTAAACGTATCTTTAACTGAAGTTTCGCAGGTACATTATAGTAATATGTATCAGTTAGTGCACTAGCAACGGATTATATTAATGAATAGAGCGCCTTTGTTCTCGTCTCCGCCAGAGGGTTATTTGAATAAGAAAGTGGAACTTTCGTTGCGCTCTTGCTGCTATTTTCTTTCGTAATTGAATTGAACGGATGAGTGTTTCGCTGAAATGTTATCCCCGAGGTCTTTATTATATGCAAAAGGACTGCAATTTTACTGTATAATTTGTATTAAATGTGCAATGTTTCAAGCTTTGGTAAAAAAAAATTATATAAAAGTCTATACTTTTGTAGGTACTTTTAAATATATTACCTACTTTGAAAAAGTTTTCAAAATAGGCATTTATTAACGCTCGGAACCCGAAATGGATCCCGAAATGGTATTAATCTCGGTCTAGCTTGTACCTCTAAGTCAGTGGTTCCCAATAGTTTTTTCCTTCGCACCACTTTAAGAATGACCTCGCGTACCCCTTATGGCAAGAGATATTTTTTTTTTACATTTATACAAACATAGTCAAAATAATACCTACTTAAGTGTACTTAATGGGATGTGGATCAGAAATTTATATACAAAGATATGTGTATTTACTCTGTGGAGAGGGTTCGATGAAGTCGTTATCCTCAACGAGTTGGGCTTACGTTTTCGATCTAGTGTTTATCAATATAAACACTAAATAATACCTTATGTATGTACCTACCTAGATACGAGTTTATTGTGTTGTGTGTTTTTCATTTACATTCTATAAAAGAATATGATCTTTTAGTATAATAAATATCCTTAAAGGTAATAAAATATTTTTATTGAATTCAATCCCTTTCTAATTCCAAGTACTATTTTCATTCGTCTTGTTTCTGTATAGTATGACGATACATAAGTAATTTATGTTTCTAAGAAAATTATTTTTTATTTAGAATCCATTCGAGTGTTTCTGCGAATTGACAAAACATAATTTTGTACAGATAAAAATTAAACATGTCACTTACAGTGAACTCGTGTTCAATTTCTTTTTATTGGCTTACATTCGTGCTCTCTTATTTTGAAAGAAAAAAATGTGTACGAGTACACATATACTCTCATTCATACAGTTGATGATTTTCTTTTAAAAAAACAGCATCGAATTCGTAATTTATAATCTCTGTTACACAATACTTTTTGTAAATAATTGTTCAGTATATTTTTTTCTTAAATTTTGTGCTTATGATAGTTAACGTTTAAATACGTACAATATAATTATAGATGTAGTTGCTATAGTACCATAAATAGTACTATGAGTATATTAAATATATTTAAAGATATTATAATTTTAAAATGTGATTCAAGTATATAATTATCTTTGAAACAAACGACATTTATTATGTGCATCGAAATAATATATCTATTCAAGTTCGTTTATTATTTGCCATAAGATTGGCTATAAGGTGAGCCAGAGGATCTAGGTTATGTCACCAAGACTAAGAATAAAAAGGTAAAATTCAGATGAAACCAAAGACAGGCTTTTTAATTGAGCCCTTAACTAAGCAGTTTGCTAACTAATCACCAGTTTCCAAGAAGGTGATTAGTTAGTAAAAAATGAACTAAGAACTAAATATTGTTTTGGGACATAAAATGAACGTGACTCTTGGTGATTTTTTTTTTTCAAACAAAGAGAGAACATTAATAAGTAACAAAAAAAATTGTAGCAGTGAATAGCAAATGAACGTAGCTTCTGTTAAAGTTTCATTTTCCGCGTCATCTGGTTAGCGTTGAAAGCTCGATGAAACGAGTTAGGTTAAAATTAGAGGTGCATTATTACGGAGACGGGGCGGTTCACTGAACTATGTTCTATGGTATAATGTAGCTTAGAACACCCAGTAAAATGAAATTTAAGATTCAAATGTGCTTTTTTTTCTATATTAAAACTGTATTATTATAATATTTTACTCATCAAATATCCTATGGGTTTTTACTTAAATTGGATATTGATGTTAAACACAGTTTCACCCTGTATTAATTATCTAGACTATGAGCCCGTTATCCAATTACTCATGGATCCCTGATTTGATTCTTGGCAAAGACATCTTTTCAATCTTAGTCTTATTTCATAACTTGATCTTAGTCTGGTATACTGAGTTTCCACCCCAATCTATTCTACAGTTTCTTTAATATTAGTCTAATTTGGTAAATCACCCCTGTTTAACTTAACTATGAGCCTGTAATCCAGTGACCGATGACTCAAGATGCCAAGATTCTATTCGAATGCACTTTTCATAGTTGATCTTGAATGGTTTACTAGTTTCGCCCCCAATCTATTCTACGGTTGTTTTAATACTAGCCTAGTTCTATACTTCTTATTTAAGTATACTGTTGGTGTTTACATACTACTAATATTATAAATGGATGTATATGGTTGTATGTTTGTTACTCTTTCATATAAAAACTACTGAACGAAATAAGAAGAAATTTGATACACAGATAGTTTATTGCCTGAATATAGGATATAGGATATAAGATATAGGATACTCATTATGCTTTAAAAAATGTTAGGTTCTCGAGGGATTGTCTAAAAATTTTAAAATCGAGTGCCACTGACGCCAGTGGCGCCGTCGTCACAGATGTCAGATATTTTCTCAGTTGTTATATTTTTCATTTTTTAACGCGGATGAAGCATTTATTTACATATTTATTTATGCTTTGCGTTTGTAGATCATCCAATAATTACATAAATGTTCATACTCCTGTCATATCAGTCCTAGGCACCTTCAAGAAAGCCTACTCCTATCATTACCATAACATCTGATCTCACAAAAGGATTCAGATAAATGTTAATTATATCATCTATCGTACCCTCATAATACTTCTAACGTGACAAACACAAAGGAAATTGCGTCCTTATACGTACACCTTTGGAATGGTAACGATGTTATCTTAGTTAATTTCCACAGTCCTTGGTAACTTTGCTGAAGTTAAGTGCATATCAGACCGTGGTCACATTAAGGTTGCACGTTTCTGTCCAATACAAGTAGAGTAAGTAATCAAAGTAAGTTAACTTTGATATGAACACCTGGATAAATGGGGAAGTTTTATCCAGATAATTTTAATGAATAAAATTAGAACATAAATGATATGTGAAAAAGCAAAAATAAAATATTTATTTACGTAACGGAAATAATTAGCTGAAATAATCGATTCTTAGAAATATCTTTATTAAATACTATATTTTATTCAATGTTGTGTTTCAATGAGTGAGTAAGGGATGCTAGAGCCCATTTCCATAATTATCCTTTTCCAATATCTTATCCTCAGTTCCACTATGCACTTGCAGCACCTGTAGCGTTGCTTGTGTTATAGAGAACGGTAACCACATACCATCAAGTGGACCCCCAGCCTGTCTGTCGACCTTAACATAATAAAAAACACCTATCTTTAATTTTTTAGCAAACCTAAAATATTCCATATTCATATTTAAAAACGCTTTGTTTAAAAAAAAATTTAAAAATTTAAAAACCGAAGGATTCATTAGGTATTTCTTTAAATCAAGCTATTTTTTTATGTATTTGTGCAATAACTCTTTTATTTGTATAATTTTTATTAATATATATTTCGTTTGAACAACAACAGCGAGTAAACTAATTAATCATCAATTTGTTTTGGTGATCATCAGTCAATATTTTCTGTTAGTCACCACAATGCCGCACTTTTTAGCCACGCAAGTATTTTTTAAATGTTAAACTGTTTTTGCTGCATTAAAAAAATTGCAAATGACCTTATTAAAAAGTTACTTATTCATTGCATTGAAGACTGTATTCTAATATTGTGTCCTGTGTAAGTTTAGAACAAGTTAGGATAGAGTATTATAATTAAGAATGTACGTAGGAGATATAGATTAGCAACTGCGCACTACTAAAACCAGAGCTTCCGTGTAACGATATTAATTATTTTACGTGATATAACTTAAATGAATTTATCATTAAAGTTAGATCATGTAAACAGTTATTAAACATTAAAAGAAGAGAACCACTAACTACTAAGCCTATTTCTTTTCTTATTTTATTAAGGATACACAAAGGCCTTCCGAGACTGTGAAAAGGTTTGATTCAACAGTTGAAGATGTCTGATCAAACAGTTTGAAGTCTCTTTGAAATAGCGTCAAACAGAAGCGCTGTTTAGAAACTCGCTTCAAACAAGAATGACCTATTTGCCTATTAATGTCTCGCCATAAAACTAAGAAATTATGTTCAAACTTAAGTTGGAATTTATCATCTCATTAACACCGGTCCCTCAATGAAGACCAAATTAAAATAACAAAACGTGTTGTCCCACCTTGTTATCCTATCAGCTCGGCAGTATACTTGCATACCTCCCGGAGGTACTTGTGTTAATAGACGACGATAGCCACTTACCATTTTGAGTACCGTCGACGTGCTTGCTGACTTTTGCATAAAAATAATAATTAAAAAACTCAAAAGTATTCTGTATTTGGGTTACGTATTTGTGCGAAAAGATCCGCGTTTTTTGACGCGAACTCTGTTTGAAATTTCGCATAGTAAAAAGTGTCAATTGCTTTTTTTTTTCAACCTAAATCACGAGAACGTGGGCGAACCGTGCGTATTTTCAAGATCATCAGGTCATCGCTCCCTAGGCGTTAGTTCATAACCGTACCTATGCGTCATTCGAATGCAGTTTTCAATTTATTCTTAGATAATAAGAAATAGAAGTGTGAATCAGATTACGACTTTAGCCAAGGACTTCTAAAGCGAACTAAACACCGAACGCGACGGTGCGGTAGAACGTATTCATAGTTTTACTGTACCTAATTTATTTGGATTAATTTATGCTTTTATTTACGGAGATATATTACATTAATCTCATACATAAAACGTTAAGGGCGTGCGTTAAGGGCAACATTATACAGTTCACATATACAAGTTTGGACCGATTTGGTCAAGCCGTTCTTGAGTTTGATAACATCTAACCCTTTTCTGTACCTACTTATAATTTATTCTACCTACTTGAAAATCGTCCATATATTTGACATTTTATGTCGGTATCACTGTGTCATGATTTGATCGTAATTTGCGATCAAAAACCTAAGTGGTAACTGGACACACTTTAGAGGTTAATTCAAGTTTACACATGTTACTGCCTCGTAATTTTCGTTTTGTTCACCGAGTGGAAAATTACGATTCAAACGATCCCTGGAGAAGTTAATCTTGTTACACGTGTGAACACAAACATGCCCATTCATTTTCCGGTGTACGTGACAGTAATTTGATACGTGAACGGTTTCCCAACATTTCGGCGTCGTCAGTCTATGATGAGCAGAAGATTCTTTCAAACCACTGCCTCCTGGGGACGCAATTTATTTCGTTAATTCACTAAATAACATGAAATGTTCAATCGGGTTCAAAGAACCATGGTCGCATTATGAAATTATAGATAGTCTACGACCTTATTTTTACAGAAACCTAAATTATTTTTTATAAAAAAGTGAATTTCGTTATAGTTTACCCCCAGAATGCTTACGCATTTTATATACAAGTAATTTGCATAATGCATTACAAGATTTTCTATAGTTGTCACCAAATTGGAGACAGGTCCTGTCCTTCACAAGGTTATCCTAATCCTAAACCTAATAATATTATAAATGCGAGAGTTTGTACTCGTATGTTTCATGTTTAGATATTTGGGTGTTTGTTACTCAATCACCCATAAACGTCTAAACGGATTTGTATGAAATTGGAACACAGATTAACATATACGAGTAGGTTACTTTTTAGCCTGAAAAAAATGTACAGTTCCTGTGCAATTTTACAGCGCGTAAGAAGTTAGTAGGGCACAGCTAGTACCTAGTTAATTAAATATACAAGTTAAAATTAGAAAATATTTACTATTGGATAAATTGAGCAAGGTTCAATCAGCATTGCCTGCTTACAGAACATTGGCTTTTCCTTGTTACGTTTAAATTTAAATGAAATGAATTGTTGACATAATATTTCTAGAAGAACTTTTTTTATGTTAATCTCGACAGACAGACTGACGGTAGCCACCTACCATAAATGCCGTGATATTATTTTGATGATGATTATGATGATGTGGACCGACTTGTGAATTCAGTTATTATTTAATGGGGGTTTTTTATTTTGTTTTTTTTTTTATAAGTGCATCTTTTTTTTAGAGTTCTTTAAATGCCTTTAACTTACAAAGTGTAATAAAACTTCTTTCTAGGTCGATTTATACATAAATTTTAAACACTATTTACACTATTAGAGAAGTTTATTACATTTCAATATTTCTCATAAACGACAAAAATATGTGATAAATTCAATTAAAACAGAATTTCAGAATCATTAAATGTACGTATGTCGTTAACAAACTTTGTTGAAACCAATATTGGGTATTAGCTCATTTTAATATCAGGTTGTCTGAGGTCGGGCTGCCAATGTGCGTGACCAGGTCAAAGGAATTAGGTCACGGCATATCCCTGCAAACCTCACATAGTTCGCAATTACGTTTGTTGCACCCCGTCAGCTGCTTGATGCTTATTAGTAGCACAGGAAAAATGAAAAATCGTAGGCATAGAATGAATTTTGCCAAAAGAAAATATTACAGCTGTTAAAAATATAGAGCCTTTTGTTATTGGTCTTAATTTTTTTTTTTTGTTTTTTTGTGTTAGCCTTTTTTTATTGGAAATATTATAGGAAAACAGAAAACACCATAGCATAATTAGTTTGTGAAGCGCCACATTACTTCATCACAACTAATCATTAATTTTACAAATCCTTTCATGAAAGATCATTTGTTATTTGACTAGGGAGAACATCAAAAATGTATTTTGAAATTTTACATCAATATCAACCATTTTATAAACTATAAGTATATAAAAAAAAATTAAAATTAATAATGTTTAGAAAATGCAGAGAAAAACTAAAAACTATACAAGTAAATAAATAAAATAAAAATATGGCATCACTTAAAATCACAAGGAAAGAGAAAATTGGGTCTAAGCGGCAAGCAAGGTACCTAGCGAGCTGACTGACTTATCTCGCTTGTTAGCTGGGTACTCTATACTTAACGCTGAGCGAGCACTGTTATGTAGTCGTCCGTTTTTTCGTATAAGCGACCCGCCCACAGTTTTTCTATCGATACTAAAGGGAAAACACATAGCCAATGGCTATATTATTTTATTAAATTTTATTTTCAGTAAGGTTACAATTTATATTAAAAATGTATTTTTCACATTGTTATAATAAGGTAATTATGATTGTTACTAATCTTAGGTGTTCAAGGTACATACAAAACATATGTACTTAGTTGAATATTCAAATACTGAGAATAATTATTAAGATGTATTTAGTTTTAAGTTTGATCGCTTTCAGTAACATATTCCTTAATAGTATAATTTGAAGTCGCTATCCGCGTCTGTCTGTCCGCTAACCTCCGCCTAAATCACGCAACGGATTTTGATACGGTTTTCACCATCAGATAGATAATTTTTCACGGAAGGTTTATATATTATAAATAAATCCTAATTAAGTTTTTATGTACCTAAGTAGAAAAAAAAAAAACAATCTGTTTCTGCGCTAACTACTTCTAAACCACCTAACGAATTTTGATACGGTCTTCGCTAATGGAAAGAGCGTTATGCGAGGAAGATTTGTATATAATTTACAAAAAAAAAACTCAGCCGTGCGAAGCGGGTCGCTAGTTATAAATAAATGCAAAAGTTAATTTGTTTGTTACGCTTCTAAGCCTTAACTACTCAACTGACCATAATAATATTTTGCTTACACTTTGTCAGGAGTACAGAAGAGGACATGGAGAGACTTTCATCCAGAAAAAGTACAGTCTCCGAGGGAGAGAGGCGGACGAAGTCGCGGGCAATAGCTGGTATTATGTAAGTACAAATAACACATTTATGTCTTGGTATAGAAACACATTGATGGGTACGATTTTGGCACAAGTAATTGGTTTTGCTGGCGTTGATAACCGAGACCAATTTATTTCATGTCGCTCGCGTTCACGCTTCAAAATTGAAGGTGGACAGTGGACTGCAAGTTAAGTTTACCGCTTAATTAAAATTAATTACAAAATTAATCTATTTAACCTTAGAAGCATAAAGTGCTTTAATACTTTTATTTAAGATTATTTACAGCAATTGTAGCTCAGGGAGACAATTTGTTCTCCTTGCACATCTGAGACATTTCAATGTTAGGAAAACATTTTGTCCATCTGCAGTATAGTAGCGTGGTGGGTTACAGTGTAACTATCAATTCGTCAAACAATGGAGCGGCTTCTGTGGCCAGCAAAGAGGTCTCTACTAATAAAATTTCATCCCATATGTTGTTTGCCTGCTTTACAAATAAAATTAAGTTCTAACTAAAGAAAATATTCGCAAATTCCATAAAGAGAAAAAAAAGCGGTATTTTAAGTTTATTTATATATGGAGGGTTATGCTGTTATTTTACAGTAGTCTTCTATGTATAAGGAAGTAGATACTGCCTCCAAACGGGCTTCCCAAATGACAGCGTTCCAACTTATTTAAAAAGGAGACCCAGCCGGGAATCGAACCCAGGACAAGCAGATAAAAACAAGCACCTTAACCACTTGACCAAGGGACTCGTAAAACTAAACTAAATACTTACTAATTTAACTAATGACTAAAGACCAATTTGTACGTATATTATAATGCGTGAGAAATATACCTTATATCCCACGAGATTGGGTCTAATGGACAAGTAAAAGGCAGTTAAAGTAGTGTGAACATAGTCCATCAGGCGGTAAACGACGCCTACGAGGTCAGATTTAGTATAATCATTTATGGTACCTTTACTTAATTGCTAGAGTTTTCCGTTGCTACGTAAACAACATCTTGATTACGTACCGAAATGCTGTGTCACTAATTGCTACGTTTGGCTGATTTGAGTGGAATGTCCCAGAATAAATTGAACAAACTGATTGCTTTTCATTTCGTACGTTCAATAATGTTGACTACGTTTATAAACAATTTCATGGATTAAGCGAATAGGCCGTTAACATTAAGTGTTCGCTACCTACATTTTATTTATTACACAGGTTGTTCCACCGAGATGGTCTTTGGAAAGTCTTAATCTACATAGAGAAAGTTGTTCAAAGGAACCATGATTTCAATTTTAGCTTTAAGCCCGTTGATATTTCACTGATAAAATAGCAATGAAAATATAATCTTTAGGGTCTAGTTATAAATAGTAAAAGACAGATTAAATGTAGGCATAGATTATGTAACTATTTGTATATAAATATTCTAAAATAAAGTCGCTGTCCGCTTTGGTCTGGTTGGTTTTCAACTTACTTCTACTTAATAGATTTTCATACAGTTTTAATTATTGGAAAGAGTGATAAACGGGGAATGTGTGTGTGTATGACTTTCAGAAAAAAAAATGCATCCGTTCTAAGCTGGGAGCGGGACGCTAATTAAATATAATTTTACTGCATTAGTTTATTACACACTTATTATAAATATCTAAGAGTACATTTACAATTTACAAAATATATTCCGGCTTTATATTTTTGACAAAATAATAAGTTGTTTAATAAATTTTCAAAATTTACTGGTAAACTGGTAACAGATGTAAATTTTTCAAATATTCTTTTAACTACATATACTCGTAACTAGCATGTATCCGCGACTTTGTCACCATGGAAAAATTAAAATCACCTTGGAAAATATCTGACATCTTTATCCCTGTGACAACAGTGGAGTATAATTCTTTTAAATTTTTAGACGACCCTTCGGGAACCTAACATTTTTCAAAGATAAAAAGTATCACCTATATGTTAATCCTATATGTGTGACTATATGTGTGACTAATTTTAAGTTAAGCCGTTTTTGCGTGTAAAAGTAACAAAGATTCATCCACACGTCCATTCTCAAAAACTTTTGCATTTTTAATATTAGTAGGATGTAGGCACATAGAAACATACGCCCACTGCAGTCCGGTTGCATACAAATTAGTGTTCGTGCATCTCCGTCTGTGTTCGGACTAGATCGTTTATCTATTTCAATTCGCTGAGATACAAACAAAAAGGTCAGAAGCCGACGACCCAGTTTCCAAGAGACTAAGAGACGAATGCAAAGGTCACCCAGACATCGGCCCGGGAAGAGTGTGATAACGTTGGCAAGGCTGAACCATACACCGCGAATGCCGACCAATTATGTAATCATACTCATATTACGTTACATTTTTACGGTGATCAAGCACGCGAACTTATACCGGGAAATGTACTGCGTGATATCTTCCGATTTATTCATCTTTATAAGCTTCTGTTCGACGTGTTGTTTAAGCTGCTGCCCGCGGCTTTGTCAGCTTTGAAATTGTACAGCTGTAAGAAAAATTCTCAAAGCTGATAAATATTTATTTATTTATCCGACCTATTTCTGATGTACCTATGTACCCTTGATCTTTTAAACTACACAACGGATTTTAATACGGTTTTCACTGATAGAAAAGCGAGGAAGGTTTTTATATATAATTTGCAGAAAAATCTATCTAAATCTTGATCTAGGCTTTACCGAGTCTGAACCATTCGCCGAAACAGGTATTTGTATATATGATATTAATAAGTATTGTTATTTCGTTTGTTTCTTTGTACATATGTTCATTTACAGACGCAATGATTGTCTTTTACGACTGGCCTGAATAATTTGATTTACAATTGTCGCCGATCGAGGCAATATGACCTGCAGACACATAATAATGTTAAAGTTATCACATACGATACGTAAACAGCGGATACATTGGTATGCTAAGACAAAGAAAAAAATAGTAATGCTCGACCAAGTGTTGGGACTATCTAAATATACACCTTTTTGTATAGGAACCTTTTTTCAGATTTTTGCTCATATTTTCTACAAATTTGGATATACTCGTATTTATTTTTACTCTACGATCAATACTTTAGGAGTGATCCTGTGATCACTGATCACAGTGCAAATTAACAGAGAGTTAAGTTGTGTAAGATGCTATTGTTGGGGAAGATGTGGATTTAGTAGTTCTTCTTATGGCTCTATCACCACCAGCAAATATTCCTTGTCAAGCCAGGAAAAAGGAAAGTGGAAACCAAGATATTTTCGTCACAAAAACTCCAACATCTCTTATTTTGTTGCTATCACAGCAGTTTGTCCCTTACAACTGTGGATGTGGTATTAAAATATAAATTAACAAGCGCTTGTGCATTAGAGTTATATAGAGTCCACATTGTTGTTTCTTTTGTTCCTAGGCGTATAATAAAGTGGCTCTTCAGCCTGACGTTTGTGCTTTCAGAGTGCCTAGGTATGATCTGTACCAGTTGCTACGGAGCCTTCTTAACATTGGTTTATAAACCATTGTCAAGAGTCATAGACGTTTATAAGAATGATTATAAGAACGGGAATAAATTAATTATAAGAATAATTATATAATTATAAAGTTAATAAGAATTGATTCATTCATTCATTGATTTGACATTATGAACATAGTCTAGTAGCGTGAAAGATGGCTGATAGAATACATACAGTGTTTATTTGTGCATGTACACAAATGAACACAAGACTGACACACACTAGAGAAAAGCAAGAGTTACATCCGGTACAGTCCAAGTAATACAAAAAAATTGAAAATATTTGTTATAAGCGACCAATGAGTTTAAGTTTGAGTGTAGAAAAGGTATTCTTAAAATAATAATTTTCATCTCCTTTAAAGACAGTGTCAATTTTAATACATGTCAATGTTATTACTCATATAGCACTTGGCGGACGAGTGATCAATGCGGTGACTGACCCACTGCAAACAACGTGAGATTATTGCTAAGTGCAATGTTTATGGATCTTTTTTATTATTAGTAGCACCGAGATGTATGATTTGCGTCAAACTTTTCGTTTTGTATTTCGGAAACACGCTCATCCGATCCGTCAGTCACCTCAATAACTTTCAGAGTTTTAGGAGTTCAAACATTTGAATGAATAGGTAGACTGTTTTACATTGATGCAGAAAAAAAAAAACAAATCTTATGAAATCAGTGGACGTCCCGCGGCTTAGATGATGATTGAAACTAATTCTATTAAAATAAAGTAATTCAGATAAAGTATTATTATATGTATAAAGATAGCTACTGATGAAGGAATTAAGCTCATTTCACGCGAATGACGCAGTTGTCTTAAGCTCAGTATTGTATCAATAAACGTCTTTTTTAAATAGTACTCGTATGAGGTATTCTAGCTTAAAAAGCGATTTGGCTCTTAACTGTTATATTCTATTATGACCTCGATATCTAATACTCGTAGCACAGTATTTAATCAACATTGTAGCAAAAACACATTAATTTTGCAGCTGTACTGTAAAACGCTTGCCAAGTGACTATTTTGTTTGCAGTCGAAATTGTCTTGTATGAAATTTATGAATCTTTGCATATCGTAACATATAAACTGGTCCATCATGGTTAGGTAACACGTATCACAAACAGAATAGATTATATTTGACAATGTAAAAAAATAATGATTTAATAAAATAATGATCCTTTTTTAGATGTGTCATAGGTATTATTTATAGTGAAATTTACTGAATGTAATGACGTCGTTTGCTCTATAATTAATATAGCGACCACCACATTACTTTATATTTAATTAAAGGTATTAAAGTTACAAAACTAATTATTTATTTATATTGCCTTCTACCTTAGTGGGTAATTGATTTCATTAAATATTCCGCAATAAAAAAAATTGTCATTTCATCTGCAATTTAATTAAATATATAATTATTCAATGCAATGTTTGTATTTGTACAATTTGTTTGTACGTTGCTCTAAACTGCATTTTTGTCATTGTATCCAAATGTATTTTTTTTTCTGTTACTTGTACCTACACATTGAATGAGTTAACTGCTGCTTGACGGAGCGTGAATATTTGATTATTGGGACATCTTACGAGTCATTGTCTCCGATTAATGCAGTGAAAAACAAAGCCGTTGACGTGAGTTTTAAATTTAGTACCTCATTTCTGTTAAGGTCTTAATAACACAGTTTTTAAATTGACAAAAATCACACACAATTTTTCTATCATGATATATAATAAAAGTAGATATTTTGTTATGAGTTCCAGCATTGTAAAGATTTATACTGTTAGTGGTCCTATTTTGAATTCGGTCCAGTTATTTTTGAGTTTATTTATTACAAACAAAAATACAAAAATACAAATCTTCTTTCTTTGTAATATTAGTATAATGAATTTTAAATATGTCATTAATAGTGAATGCATCAAACATAATGTCTTTGATTGTTGGAAAAAAATAAATTACCAACCAAAGGCAACCTTATAATTATCTATGTTTTCTCTTTCTAGGCAAAGACGCTCTCTCATATATATAGTGACCAAATACTAATTATTAAAACATTCTCACAAAAGCATCACGATGGCGTGTCAATAATATCTACTAATTAGTAAAAATATTTGCACATTAAAATCAAATTGCATTTATACAGTTTATGGGAAATCTCAGTTTCAACGAATACTTCATCATTTCATTATTGTTCTAGAAAATTAAATAGATACATCACACGTTTCCAAAAGTTATAAAAATCACGATACATCTCCGACCCTATTATTTTTCGCACATAATTTTTGATATACTTATAAATCGACTATCCATTTAAAAAAAATCTGAGATGGTGTGGTTTTTATATACCATACAACAGACATTTAGTTACCTCCGCCTTGCATTTACAGTTAGTATATTTGACCTTCAAGAAATGATAAAACCTTCTACAAATGCTGAACTACGAAGTAATGGCGACGTCTCGCCTAGATAATGAAGCAGATAGTGGGTGCGTGTGGATTTCACAGAGATTTATTCCAAGCGGTGTCGGACTGTGCCTGCATCGTTTAATTAAATGTTTCTTTCTGTTAACATAAACATTGCTAATTGATTTTACGAGATATGTAAGTTTACACACTTTATCTATGCATAATCCCCCCATTTGAACAAACTAAATAAATAAACATAAATTATGTCTACAAAGCAATTTATGGATTTCGCAAGTAATTTAATGATGAAATCTTGCTTAAATAAAGGGGTGTGATGTCTTTGAAATTACGAAATAGAAAAGATAAGCAGATAATTTACCGATGATTATATTTTAAAAATTGTAGTCCAGAATTGCAGTGGTACAAAATTCATATTAAAGAAAAATACTTAAAAATATGTCATATTAAACACAGTCAATCTATTCTTATTCTTAGTTTCTATTAAGAAACAATAATTAGGTTATTCTAATTCATTTTTAACTTTGAATTTTTTTTCTTACTAATGTGTATATTTGTCGTTTATAACAATTGGATCTAAAATATCTAAACTATATCTATAATTATATCTAATATATCTAAACTAAATCTAATTCTTAATTGTTGCGAACTATTTCAGTCTGCAACTTTTTTTATATTTTTCTTGTGTTTTTTTACAAATTTTCAAAATTTGTTGTGTATTAGTTCAAAAAATAGTAAAAAAAATTGTTGCCATTAGTATTTTACTATATTTAAGCCTTTGCTTGTACATTGAGCCTTTGAGTTTATTCATTACAAAAATTTAAATCTTCTCTCCTTAAAATATTAGTATAGAAGTATAGATAAGTTAATAGAGAAATGGTAAAAAAGTTTCCTTACCTATCACTGACCGGGGTGATCCCGGTGTTCCTTTTAGCAGCCGTTAAGTTATCCACTTTTAAAGATTTCTCGAACTCTTATTAGAACTTTTAATATTAATATTACTTACACAAATTATTGCAAATAAATTACATAATGAATAACATGATTATTGGTGCTTGATACTAAATATTTTTTGCGAGAGGCGACACGTTGTGTTTAGACCTGCAACAAAAAAAATCTAATAAGAAATAAAATCCTTTGTCTTTCACGCAAGCAAAATATGTAGTTATGTAATAAGTCTAATATATGTTTAATATTAAAATACGATAATACCTATGTAATATTTAGATGGCTTAACTAGTAAATATAAGTAAATCGGTTTTCTTGAATATTATACGAAAAAAGCTTAAAATTGGTAAATAATGCTACTTTATTTTAAAGGATTAAATTTAATAGATTTTCATATAATGTAGCTTCCGTTACAATCCATTTATTTTTAATTAATATAAATATTCCTTAATAAAGTAACAGGTCTTCCTCATTCAATTTATAGATGTAAATTCATTAATAAAAAAAAGTAATATGTAACAAAGATCTTTAAAGTTTTTTTTGAATTTTCAAGTAGTTTAGGTGTAATTGTTGAAGCTTAGTATAACAATTCCAACATCCAAAGTCCTTTTATTAAGGAAGGAGTAATAGTAATAACTCATTTGTTTAATAAAATTTTTTTATGATGATGTAGGTGCCATTAGAAGTCATTCTATATCTATATAGATATCTCTATATATGTATATAAAAACTTCTTGTCACGTTGTTTGTCCGCGATGAACTCCTAAACTACTGAACCGATTTTGAAAATTGAATTGAAATTGAAAATTCTTTTACCTATAGAAAGCTATATTATCAGCTAGCAATATAGGCTACGAAGTCGCAAGTAACAGCTAGTTATAGATAAAATAAAATAAACATATAAATCAAATAAAATAATACCCAATAAAGTCGCTGTTTGCTTCTCTCTTTCTCCCAGCAACTTCTTCTTCTTCTGCAGCATCCAACAAAGTAATAACCATAATTTTGATACAGTTTTGACTAACGGAGAGAGCGATAAACGAGGATGGCTAATGTATAATATAATTTGCAAAAAATCGCGAAGGCGACCTGTCGTTAGTTATTTAATAAAATAATATGCCTCCTCCCAGATTTACTTTGTAGGAAACCGAATTGCACAAACGAATCCACGGTACAGCTATTACAGAATAAAACTGCTGCATGTGGTTTCGCGAAATATCGAAATATTGATTAAGGAACAATAGGTTTAACCACAAACACATTGACTAAGCGAATAGTAGGCAGGTTAGAATGTGTTTCAGCTACGGTCAAAGAATACAACGAAACAGTTCATACCCTTGCCCTTGGATGCGAAATGCACGGTCATTATGTGTTGCGAACTCGAATAAAACGCGATTCGACGCACATCAACACAATCGAATGTAATCTCTCAAGTATACAAATTAGAGTCGAAATTGGTTTACGTCCGTTGGCAACGTGTTGCACTCCGTTGCTAAGAGGATGCACCGCTGCAATGAGTTAGCAGAGTTAGCTAGACTGTTTGAATGTCAAACCAATGATCGACAAGACTGTGGCCGCGTCGACGCAATAAAAAAATAATTTATTCACGTCTGCGTAAACAAGATGAGGGTCGTGAATTGAAATTTTGGAGCACATTTGGCGGCGGAAGCAATCTGATTACTTCTAATGTCTTTTAATCCATAACAACATCAATTGACTAGACCGTCTTAGGCCCCACTTGACACTTTCATATTTTTTAGATCAATCAAATCAAATCGTTTATTTCTCAAAAATAGGATAGCAAGATCACTTTTTTGAAGTCGACAATAACTACTAACGTTTCGGAAACAAAAAGGCGTTCTTTAAGAGTAAAAATGGCGAAAGAAATCACTCTTTAATCCCATGCGTTTTGTCTTTAATTGTATAATATAATACGCCTTTTTAACGAGATTCCATTTTACAATGGTATAAAGAGAGAAAACTCAAAAACTACTGGGCCGATTTTAAAAATTCTTTCACCTATAGAAAGCTACGCTATCCGCGAGTAACATAGGCTATATTTTACAAAGATACGCGGGCGAAGTCGCGTGCAATAGCTAGTTACCATATAAAAGTTACCTACTTGTAATTATATATTGTACCATTTTGAATAAATATCAATTATTGACATAACTACCACATAATTAAGTATTGACAGTACCGTGCAGCAGAACTGACTTTCTCCAACATGCGCTGCTAACTCTCATAAATCAGAACACTAGATCTAGCAGATATGATCTAGGCTTGATCAATTCGATTTTTTTACTACTTCTCTTAGTGAATTGAAGACGTGAGTGGATGAAGATGATATGTCGCATTTTTGGGTTTTTTCGTTTTTTTGCGTTGATGAAGGTAATATGTCCATTACAGATGGACATTTGACATTCGGTAATGATTACAGACCTTAAGATCATCGATTTAAGACATATTTTGGAAAATAGAAACTTTTTATTTTAAAAAATAATACAAGTGTTTAATTGCTATTAGGGTACTGCATTATGGAGTTATCTACATCTTGTTTATTGTTTTAGATAAAGCTTAACACTAACTAAAATGATAAAATATAATACATATGTGCGTTCCGAAAAGTCGCTGTTTCTTGTAAAACGCAATCAATCACCCTAACTTTCAACATATTCAGTCATCTTCGAACAAGATCGATGAAATAGCCATGTCAATAGTCTGGTGTAACGTCTAACGTTATCAAACTTGCAACTATTAATTATAATGGAGACCAAAAGAAACAACTCACTTGAACTTACAACAACAAACTTAACGAGTTAAATATATTAAAACTAATTAACATTTAGATAACTATGTTAAATAGGCCAATAGGCCAGTTTTATTATTATTATCTTCATAAAAACTTTCCTCGGATCGAATGTTTGAAAAAAAAAAGCCGAATTGGTTCAGCTGCTCCCAAGTTTTGTGCTTAGCAACACATTTTATTTATATATATGTGTGTATAGATATGGAAAATATTATTATTATTTTTTATTTCTATTGATGACAATTGATAGGAATGTAGGAATATTACATCTATTGGAAGATAATTTTCGCAAGTAGTTTTTCTTCAAACAAGTGGACAAATTATAGCTACCAGAACATTAGTACAAATTATACGTTTATAAATATTCATACCTATACCTTCATATACCTAAGTACACGAAGTCTTTTAAATAATGACATAAATATAATAAAATCATAATATAATAATTATAATCAGACTTGTCAAAACAATCCCAGCTGCTAACCTGCCCACATATGATTTATTGACTAAATCAAATATATCGATATTATCAATAATCCTCATTTAAAATGCAAACATTACAAATCAATATTAAAATGAGATTGAGTGGGCATTCATCATTCCGATGGCGACCTCACGACGACCTTGTAATCTTATTGTTACTGTAACCTTAAAGCCCAACCTTTTCGAGTTGAGAACGCTAATGAAAGAATATACAACACCTATAAAAAGCTGCGGTTGAATTTTATTTACGATCAAACATATTTTGTCTTCGAAAAATATTTGATTCCTCTTTTGCCAAGGAATAGTGAGATATTTCAACATGTCGCTTTAAATGATGATATGTCCGCTTCACTTGCATACACATTGATTGGAAAAGGCTCGGAATATTCGTATAAATTTGTACCTTTTGAGTACATTGACCGAAGAAGGGTGTTAGACGACAAAAATATGCGGAAAAGAATGACGTACTCTAGCTTTGATAGCATTTTTTGCCGTTTAGATAGATATCTACGTAAAACTGTGTTGAAATATTTTCCTAATGCTTTCATTAGCTACAATTACTATATTAAGATAATACGACGCGTTTTACTACATAAAAGTATAAATAGTTCTTTTTAGAATGTGAACAATCTAAATGTACTTGAGTTCTTAAGTTTTTAAGTGCTTGAGAAATATATATATTACTAGCTTTGCACGTAGTTGCAAATTTTCAAAAATCCTTTCTTAGCGGAAATCTTAAATTATAAAATATTCGGAGAGAAGTGGTTGCCTTTAGAAAAAAAAGAAGTGGTAGGTAGTTTTTTTTTTTTTTAGTAGTAGTAGTGGAAGTAGAAGGAACTAGTAAGTTTAAATAAAGCTTCTTCATACTTAAATAAAGCTAACTTATTTAGACAAGATAATAGAAGATTGTAAAATTGGATCTGATGTGTGTTGGGTTTTGACCGTTTGAGATGTGTATTGGGTTTTGATTCAAGTTAGCAGGAGTAAGAAAATGCGTGTACAAGACTGTCAAAACGATAATAATAAATTCACTTTCAAACAAATATTGTATCAATATTCTTACCGCGTTTTTCAAACATACTCGTACGAACCTAATCGTCTTCTCATGACATACAAGAGACTAAATATTCATGAAAATCATTGAATGTAGCATCTATACTTATACATTTAAATGTATTAAATGTATAGTTATGCATAATTTTACTTTCTAAACTGCATTTATCCCTTCATTTTATTGTTCCTAAATTCCTAACTTTTTTAAGAAAACCTTCCTTGGTCGACATTAAATTAGAGTAATTAGGCTTTTAGATCTCCCATTAAAAAAAGTTATAAAACAAAAAATATTTGTTTTCGATCGATTTCAACGTCGGACAATGCTTGTCGATATCGAAATCCCAGATGACAAAATCTCGTGAAAGCCGAGAAGGATAAACTAAGTAAGTACATAGACTTGACTCAAGAGGTCACCAATATGTAATATGTTGATTCGACAATATCCAACACCTCAAGATGCTCTCGCTATATTCATACAGGCTCTCGACAGATACAGTAGCCGGTATTTGTTTGCCAACAAGACACATCACGTATTGTCAGAAGATTCTACCTTTGTAACCCTAACCACCGGCAGCTTGGACTTGGTCCCGATCTACCTGCGCTACATTAGTTTGAAAAAGTTAAATTTAAGATGAATAAAAGAAATCTATACTTATAAAATCTTTTGTCATGACTGACTCTCATCGCATTGCCAAAACTATACTGAAATTTGGAATATAGTTTTATTTTATAACATAAGCACTCAGATTAGTAAAGGCATTTGCTAAGAGCAGGGGGCGGATCGCTAGTACCTATGTAAATAAAAATGAAATAAAGGTGTAATTTTATACACATTTCCTCCTGCAGAAGGTAAATAAGTCAAATTGATAATAATCATTAAACACGTTTATCTTACTACAAATGACGCAAAACCATATTGTCTTCCCCAAAAGAAACATGCACTACTTCACCTCTACGACCGTAGAGGACGAAACTTGACTTTTTGTGTGAGCCTTTTTGCGTCGATGCATAAACGTCTTACAATAGTGGTGAGTTTGAAAGGAATACATTAGTTCGGTCGTCGGCTCCGCCCGCACGATCAGCCTTCTTTTACAACGTGTGACAGATCAAATAAATAAAGTGGTAAGATAAAGCCCTGTAAATATTGCGGCTGTTAAAACTAACAGCGGCCGTGAATCGGACTCCTTGAAAGTGAGTTCGATGTAATGAATTAGTCGAAGATACGGGCTATTGGAAGCCGCCATTCCATATTCTAGTCTATTTACATAAGACGTGGATTAAGTGCCTTATTAAATGCTTATCATTATTTTCCATAATATTATATGTCGGACGATCTATTAAAGAAAATATTTTATGCTCCGATTTTCATGCGGTTTTCACCAATGGATAGAGGGATAATCAGGGAAGGTGTTTACGGAAAAAAATGCACCTCGGATGAAGCCGGGAGCGGGACAGCTAGTATTAAATAATTTGAAGATCAATGAAACCCGACAATGAGTGAATTGGAGAAATTTTAAGGGCGAACACTAAAATAACTAAATCAATAACAATTGCTAACAAGCTAACCACCAACCAAGTAGAAATGGAAATTTGACAGAAACATTTGCAAACCAGGGCGTAAACAAGAAACAATAGTTATTAAGGAACACTTGTTACACGTGCCTGTCCTTTGACCTTGATCATGTCCTTGATCGGTCACCATCGCAAGGAATCCAATTAAGTTATTCACAAGAGATTGATGGCGAACCCTTATTGGAAGATATTTGTCACTGAAATTAACCAGAGCGGTGCCTACCCAAGTTTTATTAGTAGAATGTGTTTAACAATGTTCGCTGATGTATATTGTTTAAGCCGTATATTGTTGAGTATTTGTGGTATCAAGGGTAGGAAGCAATAGTATTCTTTCATAAAGCAAATTTGTTTTCCGTTACTATATGTTTGTCTGGATTTTTAAATCATCGGAAGAGTTTATATACATTTTAATTACATTTATTGGCAACAGAAAAAAATCCACGTTTTGCAATCAATGTATTATTGCTGGCTACCACCTTCATTATGTTGGCTTTATAGGTTAAAATTACCTTTTTAACTCTATTTTATTAAAAATGATTATCTTTTCATGTAAAGGCCGGGAGTCTGGCTGATGGTACACTGTCTTGATGGTAAGTGAATACTGTTACATATTACCATAAGTGTAATGTCATAGGGATTGAAGGTGCTCTGTTGATGTTGATATAATAAATGATAATGGATAATCTTTTTTTTTAATAAAAATCGATGTATATTGCCTATGGACTCCAAAACCGTTCAACCGATTTTTAGTCGGTTTTCACTTATGGAAAAAACAAAAAATGAAGAATTGGACATATAATTTGCAGAAAAAAGCCGGAAGCCGGGAGTGGGTCACTAGTACAAGTATGAGATAAATGGGGAATGGGCTCTGGTATCTCCTACTCACTCAGCAAATTACTCACGCAGCAAAATTAACACCAACCGAATTGTTGTTATGTCACTGTTATCTGCTGGTAGGAGGTTGTTACTGTCGCTAGACTTTATTATAATAGTTTCTTTTAATATTTTTCTTGTTTATTCTTATTAAAAATATTGGTAAAATTATTGCAATAGAGTTGTGGCGTAATCTTCGAAGTATTTTTTTTAAATCATGCTTATTTTTATTATCTCGATTTTTAAAAAAAATTAAACGAAACTAGCTTCTTTGTTAAATATCTGTTAACAAAAAAAACTAGTATCTTTTATCTAGTAAAACTAGATTACTATTCAGACAGTGAAAGAGATTCTGCAACTGCTAGAGCATACGTGAAATTTGTAGCAATTTGTGGTTCATTTCACAGCAAACTAGTCGTGAATATGCCCCACATTTTATACTTGTCGGAATGAAAAGGGCTTGCACTTCATTTGGGGAACAATCATTGCGCTTGTGACCCTGAACTTGGCCCACATTCTCACGATATTGAATGCGAAGTAGGTTACAAAGGGACCATGTATTATGCAAAAACGACATCAGTCTTATTGACACACAAAAGCTGCTAAAAATTCATCCGAAATTCGAACAACTGGTGCGCTGTGTTTGTTTATTATGTGCTCAGTATGCAGTAATGCAACGAGTATTGTAAGGATTTCCACTCGCTTTAACGTAAGTAATTATTTCTTTATAATTGTTTATTTAAGCGTCGAAAATAATTGCGAATATTGATGTGCATACATTCAGAAGACTCTTAGCGAGAAATGGCAACATTCCAACTGTTTCAGGAAAGGAGTTCAAAATTATGACATTTCACCAAAGCATCGCATTCATTTCCTTTACACATGATATAAACAAGAATGTCTGCATATCTGTGTGAGTTTATATGCAAAACATACGTACTGCGCTTAAAACGCCGCCGCAAAAATCTTGGTTTATTTAGAGAGTAACCTCATTCTTTAGCGCGCTAACACTAGCAAAACTAACTCTTGCTGCATTCAGTAATTCTTAGCGAATATATACAATGAGATAATATTATTTTAAAATTGAACACTCACCGTTTGAAGAGTTGAAGCCTGTAGATTCGTACACAAATTTCTGATTTAAATTCTGTATACGAATAAGTAATAAACAAACATTGGATAGCGACGCGAATCTGCCTGTTATTGACGTAATCGTACTCTAGTTGTTTTAGGTTTCGTTTTCAGGGATTCAGGCACACGGATTTCGTTGACAGTGACGCACGCGACGGACACGTCATGGGTGGCGAAATCGAGAAGGTAAATTTTGCTTGTTTTGAGGGATTTTTTGTTGTAAATAGAATTTAAGACATAAGTGCAACAATGTCGGGGCATGGAGCGTGCGCACTCGAGTCCGGTGAGGTACTGGCGGATGTCGACAGACGGCGTTGCGATCGTCTCTGTATTGATAAAAGCGCAGAGGGCGCGCAGCGGTCTGGGTTGCTTGGAGGATGCGACACGCAGCGCTTTCAGCACGACCAACCTTGAACTCGCGCTATCGGATGGATGTTAGATAATACTAACTTCGACTAAGTAATTCTGCTACACATTTATTTTTAAGACTTTCCTAGTTTATTTTAAGAAGTGTGAATTTTTTTATTGGAATTTAACATTCAATGATTAATGCATTGTTAAAGGTCAATTTTTCGATATGAACACTTCAATAAAAGCTTTTATTTGTACGTTTTATGGTATTGTTGCTTTTTATAGTAAGTATGACATTCTTATTTGTAATTCATAAACTATCGAAAGCTTTCCTCTTATCTTACTAACCATATTTTTATAATAGTTATTATTATTACGTTAAGTAAAATATATAAGAGAAATACCCTTTATTACAAGACCAATAATTAAAATTCAGGATAGCTTATTTACCTACAAGAATCGCTGCATACAAACTTGAAAATATCCACCAACCATCTATCCGCTATACAGCTGTTTCGATAACTATAAAAAATTTGAAAATTAATTTTATAGTTATTTTATCCATACAGACGTAATTACTCTAAAAGCATCCAATAGAACGATACAACGATACAATAGGTTGATACAACGTATCAATGAAATAATTATGAATTAAAAAGCAATACGAAGAAGATTTGACTTGTAACATGGCCTTATAGCGTATAGAATTCAGTACTGCGCAGAATTTATTGAGTTATTTGTCGTCGATGTGTTGTCGATGAATTGTTTGAACCTGGAAAGGATTATGGGATCGTTGGACGTCAATGAGTTACTTCTTGAATATTCATATTCACAAAATAACTAATATTTACGAGAACGTGACCGGCATTCTAATGTCTGACATTTACATAAATTATAATGATTTCGAAGTCCTAAAACATAACGCATCCACGTAGATTTGGGTATATATACATATATATACCCAAATCTGAAAAATGTATCTACAATACCGCTGTACACTGATTCTGAAAAATAATAGTTTTATTCTGCAATATAACGCAATTTTTTTTTATGAATTTTTATATAACTTATTTTTAAAACAGTTGGTGCCCGCGACTTCGTCCGCTTTGAAAAATGAAAAATACAACGCCTGCCAAAATACATGAGCAATATAACGCTTGACATATTTATTGCTGTTCTAGTATTGCCAGGCGTTGGATTTTCATTATTAGATTATTTTCGGGAACAGCCCTTTTTTTTCTGGATTATATGCACCCTATGTTCTTGGATGTATCCCTGATTAACATTAATATTCTTTGTATCCTGGAAAAATTTTAGGTTTCTGTGGGATTTTTAAAAAACGAACTACAATCCGTACGAAGTTGCAGGCACCACCTAGTTTATAATATTAGTGTAGTCACAAGTTTTCTATTGCACAAAACATCTATTGAAATATTACTTCTATCACCTCACAAGGCGTAGATAAGAACGCGCCGACCTTGGGATGTTGCACTTCTACATTCCCTTCCCTTCCCCTGTACCTCCCAACTCCCACACTACCTACGCTTCTCCCCTACCTCTGAACACGTCTCCTAAAACTACGAATAGTTTAAGAACCGTATGAAATGTGATTGCGTTTATACAAAATGTTCGTGGTAAGCAATGATCAGTCTTATCAGGACGGAGTTGACATCACTGACTTCAATTTGTGTAGCAAAATGGGTGAATGATATAGAATATTATTATGTCTTTTTTTATGTTAAATTTGACACAGGCTAACGGTCCACTTGATATTGGCTACTGTCCCCTATGTACTGCAAATTGCGCTGCCGATCATAGTGAAATTAAGGATAGGTATAGGGAAATGGGCTCTGGCATCCCTTACTTGCTCATCGACCCTTACACAACAGCACACATGCTATTATTTCACGGTGGTCTTCTGTAGGGGGTGGTTACAGCCGCCAGACGGGCATCTCAAATGATTGTGAAACGCAGTGTGCCCGGCCACTACTACATATATTCTATGTATTTAAATATACTATCGTGCCCGCGACTTCGACCGCGTTGAAAAACACCAGACATTACATGAGCAAAATAATATAACTCCTGACGTCTTTATTGCTGTTATATTTTTGTCAGGCATTACCATGTCAGCGTGCCCTGTCACTACTTTTAAAATCCAGACTAGAGCGAACTTTGAAAAGGTCATTTCCAATTCCAATTGACTCTGCCGGGAATCGAACCCGGGACCCCTGTGGGAGAGCGTTTTATTAAGGCAAACACCCTAATCAAACCACTGACTCGTCAAAGTAAGGCTAAGTTAGTCAAAGTGTTGATTTTGTTCGAATAAAGTAAGGCATGAAATCAACTCGGAGGATTGCTAACGAGGCAGATGTATCAGATTGTATCGTGTGGTAGATACGGAATGAAGATTGCAAGCGAATTAATCTTTTCAGACTCAAGTGCAGATTTAACAAGATTATCAAGACATCGGACACATTGCATACTTGCAGTTACAAACGCGAATTTATCAAATTGATGAGGGTACCGCATTAAGCTTAGCGATGATCCTCAATCAGCACCTTTAGTAGAATTGGTCCCTTTTGAAAACATTAACTTGAGATGATTAATTATCATTAAAATTAAGCCGCATCCCCGACGTTAGTGTATCCAATTTATCGCTTGGCAGCCTTGTTGGGATTGAAATTTTTGTTTTATTTCTACCAACCAACCAGTTCAACAGCATGCCATCAATCAAAACTACTTTAAACAAATTTAACAATGTGCTTCGAACCGAAATAAGAGGACCGAATAAGCTTGAGGATACGCTGTACGACTGAGTAAAGTCAATAGGAGAATTTGTTGTCTCAACTGACTACAATGCGAATAACCGAAAAAAGAATGCGACACAAGACATTTATTGACTAGCGAAAATAATAAAGCATACGCCAGCAATTTCAATATTTTAGAAAAACCTTTATATATAGATGGTAGCTATTGACAACCCCATTTTAATATACGAGTATAATACAATATAGCTGGGATGTTTTCATGGAAAAAAAAAATTATGGTTTTCAGTCAGTAATTAATAGTTATTTGTACAACTAGTGAGCAAAATTGTTTTTTCCTGCGAGTGCCGACTTTAAATCACGAACTAGCAAAGTAGACTAGAATTGAATCACTAGCGTAGCGAATAATTCTAATATAGACTACTGAGCGAAGTGAGTGATTTAAACGCATTAAAAGATGAAAGTAAAATTACTGCAATTTGTAAGATTAAAGGTTTGGAACTGTGATGATCGTATACTTGCGTGTTAGTTATGTACTTGCGTCCTCTATGTTTGTACGAATGAAATAATTTGTACGAATGAAGATATTTTTCACGGGACTTTTCTAAAAGAAAGCTAAGTTCGGCATTTGAAACATGTTCTCTTTTTTCTTCTGGAGTTAGACCATCACCTCTGGAAGTACTCATTTTTTTTTATATTTACCAAAATAGTACAAAAACACCAAGACCTAATGCTGAACCAGTTTCTGAACGGCTGGGAAACTATCTTTACAGCTGGGCCAACTCTAGTCGGCTATGGCTGGACACACTAATAAAATCAAAATTTCATTCCTGTGAGTTAAATCTCGTGTTCGAATTTCGAACACGCTCGCATTAAAAATCGATTTTTCTGCGAGTTTTTAGGCATAAAAGCACCCTTTTCGTGCTGGAGAGGTGAAAAAGAATTCAACCTGCGAAAATGACACAAATTCTGCACACATTTTAGAAATTAATTATATTATACTAAATATAAAATTTATTTCAGTTATCTCAAGATTCATATATCTCAGAAATGTCATGTTTTTTCTTATGTATCGACAAAAAACTTGAATAATCATGGAATTACATAATATGAAATTGTAAGCTGCTCGAGTTGGAAAGTGAGTTCTTAAGATTTAACGGCCTTGAGTAGTATTGTCTTTGAACTATGTAAAGTTATATTCATATACTCATAGTATGTTACGAAACTTGTCCTAAATAGCCTATCCATTTGCAGTAGAACTAGGTATTAAAGGAAACTTGTTTAGGCCTTCTTTTGGTATCAAAGGAAACTGGTTTAGGCTTCTCTATAGTGAAGCTAGCATTGAAACAACTTCCAAAACTATTAAAATGAATTTAAACTAGCTTCCATAATTAAATTTGAGGAATTTAAAAAATGTGAAATTGTTAAAAGTAGTCCTGCACCTTCTACCTCTGGAATTTCCGACAATTTGTCAGTCTGGCGGTCCGTTGGCCGACGGATAGTCCCAGGCATAATATTTTAGAAGGTTTTACGCGTTGTTTTTATTTTGTTTTGGAATACATTTTGAAAACTAATGGCTGGTTCCGAGTTCATTTGTCAGATAAGACTACTGAGGAGCGAGAATTGAATATTATATATACTCGTAGTGTAAAACTACACAGTTAGTTTTTCATAAAAAAAAATTACTTATAAAATTATGATTTGTAAAAATGTACTCAGAGGACAAATATCTATTAATTAATTAAGAATTTATTATTTATTTGAAGATTCTTACATAAATAATAAAATTCTTCGAATTTGAAGGTACTAAGTAAAGAAAATAAAAAGTTATTTTTAGTCGTATTTTATTTAAATAGTGAATTAGTGATTATAGTACCTATAAGCTTTCAGGTATTTCATTTTTGTGATATTTAAATTGCGTCCATCCGGGGACGTACTTTTGATGTTAACTTATACTCGTATTTTAGAACTCAACGTGATCATATACATTCAACTGTAGATAGATAATTAACCAGTTACTAGATTAGTTTTGTAACTGTGCATATTGTGTTTATGTAATGTGATTATAAATATCGACACGGTTATAATTATACCGAATAATCACATAACATTCTGTTTTATTAATTTTTAGCTTCTGATAACATTGGTCGAGTGTTTAAAAGCATTAGGTTGCTTGCCCTAGTGCTCTGACTCAGGAGTTCCGGCTTCGATTCCCGTCAGGGATAACTTTCACTAGGTCAGCGTCGCATTTGCTGTACTGCATTTGCTGCATTGCCTTTATTAATAAGCGACGTTAGCCACTTACCATCAATACCTTCTGACCGGCCTATGGCCTACAATGATGATGATGAATAATTTTATAATGTACTCTATATTTTAATTAAGCAAAAGCATGTACTTAATGTGGACTTACAACAGAAAATATGTATACTTTTTAAGGCAAATAACTCGCGAACGAAATGATAACCGGTATAGATTGAAGTTCTGACTTGCTTATTAATATTACTTTCAATGGGTAAAATAAAATATGAGAGGGGTCATTTTTGTTGTTTAATTGGATACAAGAGAATACATCATGGACGTTGCAGTTAATGTCCGTTTATTGATATGTATAACTTTGGAAATGAACGATGTCGTATGTTGTACGTGTGATGTTGTCCCTTAATCAACTGTGCAGGTAATAAATTCCTTGTGTTTTATAAAATAGTGTTTTTTCTACAACTGTAGATAAAACACTATATAGATAAAACTGTAGAACTTTACACTAACCGTAGATAGAATACACTAACATTATAAAGAGAGAAAGGACGGACTTTATAAGTTTGTTTATAATATATGGAGAGTCCTAATCTCCGGAACCACTACACCTCTTTGAAAAATTCTTTCTCTATTTGAAAGGTACATTATCTCAGATGGATATAGAATACACATTGTATATCTATCTATGTCTTCTATATCTATCTATTATTAAATAAAGTTTCTGTCGCTCGTGCTATTTTTCTCGTAACTTGTTCTATACCAACCAACGGATTTTGATGTTTGTATATAGTTTAGTAGTGGTTTCGCACAATTTGTTTCGTATGAATTATGCGAAGAAGTGACTTTAAAATTAAATATATTTTGGTAAAAGTGATAGATGAGGAAGATTTGTAGAAAAAAATTGCATCCTTGCTAAGACGGAGGCGGGTCGCCTAGTATTTAACATGTGAATTGACTTGGTTAATTTGATTTGATGAGCACACTTTTCTGGAAATGTGACGTCACGCTTATAGCTTTGATTACTTTAGAATTACTTAGTATTATTTGTGTCTTTGGGCGGTACTACCTTAATCGCTCTCAATAATTGTCACTACTACCATAGAGTAAATAGTACTTAACCAGTATAGAGAGTCTACGTCCGATTTCAATTGAAACTTTTTGATTTATTTTCTTTCTGGCTCATTGGATGTCGCTAGTAATGTCGAATTTGATGTTACATGATGTTTTCATATTGACACTATTTTTTACTTTCTTTCTGGCTCATTAGATGTCGCCATATAACAATCAAATATATATATTTACATATAACAAACATCCATATATCTAAAAATAAATCCTAAATAAAACTAAAATCTAAAAATAAATAAACCTAAAAATTATCTAAAAAATTGAATCACGAAGTACGTCCATAGAGTAAATAGTACTTAACGTACGACCATGTACGACATAGACTTCGTTGCGGCGTTGCAGGGCCGAGGAGTATTTTTATGTATGATAATTATTATTCCATTTCATGCATATTGTGATGAAATGATAGAAATATTTTATTTAGGCTATTTTGTACAATTTTATTATAGAACATTATGTTATTAATTTGTTATAATGCATTTACAGGTATAATGTATAATATTCATAGTACAAAAGTAACAAATTAAAGTATAGGAGGCTATGGTCTGATACGTTATGTATTTTCCCTTATTTTCTTAGTTTGTGTTGTAATGTATTTTCCCTTATTCTTGCTAAAAAATTTTTTATTGCCGAAAGAATACATGGTCGAAGAATATTGTAATAATATGTACAGTGGAATAGTGCCTCAGAGTATAAATTCCAACAAGTAGATACCTTCTTATTTTTACTTTATGTATAGTGTAATACCTGCTATCTCGCTCTGACCACAACAACTGACAATTACTGACAATCTGATACCGATAACATTAGAAACTTCAGTTCTGCGCCATCTATTATGCATGATACGAATTGACTGACTGGTATTCGACTACAGCGACCTTTGAGTTTGACGGATTTTTAATGGCAACTTATAATCATCATCGACATAGTCGCCATCTAAACTTTATCATCATTTTCGACATTTTAGATGTCGCTACGTGTGTGACTCTCTCTATTTATACTATTTACTCTATGCTACTACTAATAATACTAATCTAAACCCCCAATCGGACGAAGTAAAAATAAAAGGGGAAGATGGACATAGGGGAATAGACCAAAACACAACACAAGTGTCTTTAAAAGTTTTTCACGATGGACCCCTGTAAGTGGGTGGTTGCTGATGTCAAACTGGTTGCCCTAATAAAAAGTGTACATAATATTTACACAGATCAAGATTCACATTCTATACAACTTTAGATACCCAGGTCCTGAACATCTCGTTGCAGCTTTCGGTTAGATATTGCCATTTATATCAGAGAAAAAATATTTCCTCTGCACTTTTTAACTCCAATTGACAGAATGGATCTGTGTGCTGAATAGATTTCTCTACCGGCTACATCAAATACCATTGGAACACTGAAGAACTTCAGTTGAAATATTACCGCAAGATACCAAGAATTTCGTATTCCTACATTCACAGCCATAAATTACAAGATAATAATATGTTGGGTGGTTTTCACTCTAAAATAGATTCGATTACAACACACCGTTAGTTGTGCCAAAATATGATTCCTAATATAATCCATTCGACCCATTTACATTTCAAGGTCCAATGCTCGATATTCTGTTGTAGGCATTGGAATGATGACCATAATTCAACTAAGAACATTATACCCTTTAAAGTCCATAACACAGGAAAGGAAACAGTCTTTTCCAAATAAATTAAAAAAAATTGTACGGTACGTAAAAGTTTTGGCAAACATTTTAATCCTTAAAAGGGATGTAACTACTTATAACGGTTTTTATAGTTTCCGAAGCAATCTACATAATTGACATCCAGACACTTTAAGCTTCCGTAAATTTCATATATTTTTATTTGCTAAGGTTAACTATGATTTTAAATTGTTGCAAATATTGAGTGTGACATAAATTAACCTAGCTATTTTATTGATTTAGTTATACTAATGGTATGTTTACTAAATAAACGTTTCATTAATAGGGGTTTGAAATCTGGTGCAGATGTCGCTACAGAGACAATTTCTTTTGTCTTTATCATGTAAACATTTACTTTATATATACTTAGGTACTTTTCATCGTCAATCACCTAATGCCTTAAGAAGGCCTATAATCAGTCGGTAATGCAAATTAAGTGAACATACTACGCCGAGATGTAAACCTGACGAAATGATTCGTCCACAAATTTCGAATTACTAGGCGAGCTATGATTATGATGATGAAATTATACATTAAAATCATAATTATTGCAAGGGATAAGGAAGGTATGGAGAAATGGGCCCTGGCATACCTTACCCATTCACCGAAACACATGAGCACACTTTCTGTTATGGTAGTCTTTTCTGTATGAGGGTGTTTACTCTCGCCAAACGGGCTGTCCAAATGACTGCAAAACGCAGTATGCCCTTATATTTCAAAATGTATTTAAATATAATATGGTGTCCGAGATTTCATCCGCGTTAAAAAATAAAACGCCTGACAAAATACATGAGCAATATAACTAACGCCTGACGTCTTTATTGCTGTTATACTTTTGCGTGGCGTTAGATTTTATTTTTAGATAATCCCTCGGGAACAGTACTTTCTTTCTAGCTGAAAGGTACCCTATATCTCTTTCTATATACCTGGCAACTTATATGCAACGTTTCGCGATTATCGGTTGAGTAGTTAAGCCCTAAAAAGGTAACATTAGACAGACATACAGATAGACAGAAAGAGTAACTTTCACATTTATAATATTAGTAAATATAGATATAAAAAATATTTAAATTTCAGCCTATATTGCAAGATACATTAAGAAAGCAGTTTTAAAATTATAAATTCCACACTTCGTTTGACCTGGATCATCTCGCTTTGTGTCTCTCTGTACGGATAGCCTCGTCGGTGTCATCGCCGCTTGCAACTGAGTACCACTTCACGGAGCAAAGCACCCTCAAATATTGCACATTGTACACCACCGACTTTGGTGACGTCAGTCCGATTTTAAAAATTGTATACTTTATAACATAACTAATTTGCTTGCATTATTCAGCATCATTTTGAAGCTTAAAATTGTCATTTATTATCGTAGGTATTTTTTTTTTTAATAAAACACAAAACAGGCTGACGATCCACTTAAGGCGAGAACTTAGCAAAAAAGCGTTATTTACGTCGCCTAATTATAAAAATACTGTGCATAATTATTATTAAAATATAAAAAGATTTTTATATCCATATTATCAACTAAAATATGTTAATATATTTACTTAAATATATGCATTTTTAATTGTTATATGTGTTGAGTGCATGCAGAGTGTTCTATCACTTTTTTCAAGAATTTCTTTTCTGAATTGCCTGAAAATTTCATCAAAATTGGTTGAGCTGTTTTGTAGGTTTTCATACTTAATTTTTATATTTTAGTATAGAAGTAGTAAAATCAACGACCATTTTATACCGTTAATTCAGAATGTATTGGGGTAGCCCCTGTGGCCTAATGGATAAGGCATCGGCCTCCTAAGCCGGGGATTGTGGGTTCGAGTCCCACCAGGGGTAAACCGTCGCAACAACTTATACTTTTTATTCATTTAAATCGTATTTTGAGTGAGTACACAATTATTGTTGCATCCATAAAATGACGAAATTAGTCATAAGTCGTTTATTGTTACCATTTACTTTAAAAATAATATCGTCCCGCTATGTCTAAATGTAGTAAGTAATTTAGAAAAAAATGGGGACTATATTTTTTTTCAGAAAAGTTTATATTTTGTCATAAACTTGTATCATCTAATTAATAGATCTGATATGAATTACCAAATTAATGTCAGTGTCTAAAATAAGAAATGGATTATCAATAAAATCGTAGTTTGTCCCTTGAATAAAAACTTTGTTCTGAAAATAAAAAAATAATATCCCTTAAATAATAGCTTCGTTATCAGAATGGTAAATCTGTCGCAAAATAAATCGGTTATCGTCACCAGATTGTGACTTCTTTTTATTATTGATCCAAATTTAATTACACAACTCGATAGCTAAAGAATCAAACAATTTTTTGGTATTCTATGGGATATTCTACTTCGTTGTATACACTCAAGGCTATGTCCACGACACGGCCATACCCCATTTCTATTCCAAATACTGCATCTGCATAGATATAGTACCTACTTCGAGAAACCTATTATTTCCTCCAAGTTTTTATCATCAATTAATCTATTTGTTGTCCCAAGGCCTATGTTTATTTGGGCATAGGTATTTGTACGCATTGTCGATTTACATTAAGTACATTTATAAGCTATAAAGTCATCAATTGTTGACTAACAAATGACAGTAACGCGTTTGAACGTCTATATTAAATGAAATTGAAAGAAGAATATTCGGCGAATTTTACTCAAGTATCCAACAAAGTTGTATCGTATCACTCCTGAAATACCAATATTATAAATATAGACATGTGTAGGTAACTGCCTCACGTAGGTACTCTGATGGGTGTTAGCAAACGAAGTGTATGAACGCGCCTACGCTACCTATAAAGTGTAATGGCCGACCAATTCGCACGGATGCAAACGTTGAATGCATGCCGTGCGTGTGTGCGTATCGTCTACGACCTTGGAAAGGGTCGTCTGAAGCCTGAATCTCTGAAAGGGTGGGTGTAGGGCGTTCCAAAAGGGAGGGTGGGGAGGATAGGCTTCTACGCAGTGGTCGATATTTAAACCTACCCAGAACAATGCATCGAATTCAAGTCTCAAATCCAATACGTATTGGGAGTTAATAAAAAAGTTTATAGTTAGGTACTTAGTTTTATTTAGTACAACAAAAACTGTACCAATATGACTTAATCATAAGAAATAATTACATTTAAGTATAAAATGTTTTATTTAGTATGTACAAGATAAACTGTACCAATATGACTTCATTACAATAAATATATTTTAACTGTGTGGTAAATGTGCTCCGAAATATTCTTTTAAATGAGAGACAAATATTTTATATTATTTTAAAAATATTAGTGACCTTATGGACTTTTAGCCAATACATAAATTGTCTTTCAATAGTGTGGTTTTCGTTATCGCTGTGGCGGTCGCAACCGCCTAACTTACAAAACCATTTAAAAAATATAATAATTAATAAAACTACTAATAAATTAATAAAAATATTAAATAAAACTAATTTAATGAACTTTGGGTGAGATGTTTCGACATTGTAAATTTTATCATATTTTTTCACACACAAAAGCGAGCCCTCTTAACTTGGATTATTGCCAAGTATTTAGAACACAGTTCAAGGTGTTTTGGTAGGCAAATTATTGTAAAACCTTTACGATCTTGGATTAATGTGTTCCGAATAGTAATTATGTTCTCAATTTTATTAATATTGTTCATAAAATAAGTTGTTGTCTTTTATTTAAGGATAATTTTACTGAGATAGGCAACCTTTAAATTAATCTGCAGTTGGATTTCCTAATCGTATAAATCTATAACTTACAGTAACATTTGGGAATTAAATATACTTATATATAAGTGATATGTAGTTGTAGGGCACAATGCGTTTCGCAGTCATTTGGGTAGCCTGTCTTCGGTGAGTGAGTAAGGGATGTCAGAGCCCATTTCACTATTTCCCCAATCCTTATCCTCAATCCCACTAAGTGTGACTATACTCGGCAGCGCACTTGCAACAGCTATTATAGGCGACGGTTGCATCCTACCATCAAGTGGACCTTAACATGAAAAAAATCAATTTGGTTCATTTACATGAAGGCATTCCAATATTAAATAAATTTAAATTACTAAATTTTTGTAATAATAATAATTGTCAATTATATATTTAAAAAAATTTAGGTATATCTACAAATTTTATAATAAACAGAAAACTCTCGACTTTTTTTGAACAGAACAGAACACTCTGTTTTTTTAATGTGTTAATATTAATTTCTAATTAGATAAAATTTACGAAGATGCCTCGCAAGTAATTCGCTAATGCATGACGCACTTATTTAGTGGTATGGTAAGTTCTGTCTGTTTTCGGCAAAACGTCAAAAGTAATCGATGAAATACTGAGTGCAAGCGACCTCTAGACGCGGCCAACGAACGCGCGTGACATTGAAATAAGACGCCCGAATAGGGTAGGCCTCATACCCTTAAATTATGCTTTAACCTGCACCCTTAACGCCTCCCATAGGGGGAAGGGGGGTTTGATAAAAATAGCGTACTATAATAACTACACTGTTGTGTTTGTATTGAGTATAATGTTACGGGGCCTTAATGGACTGTGATGTTTAGGCGTCAGAAAAGGATTTATATAGCATTTTTTTACTTAGTAATAATAGATAATAATATGAGAAACATTTAATCACTTTTTCTTAAACCGGTAAATCGTCTATTTTTATTTAAAGAATCCCTCACAGTTCATATCGTATAATTTTTATATTAAGTACTAGCGACCCGATTCAGGCTTCGCCCGGGATGCAATTTTTTATATACACAAACCTTCCTCGTTTATCCCTCTTTCCAGACGTGATAACCGAATTAAAACTTTTGCGATTTTGTTAGCGTACAGAAACCAACTCAACATTTTTATTATATAAAATATTGTAATATATACTTACTATGTACCTGTGTAGGTATATGCAATTTTTTATATCGAAATAGATACACGCCTTCTGTTATGTATTTATCACACCAACATGTAGACAATTTGAAATAATAACCTAATTAAATGTTTTATCAATAATAAGGAATTATCATATTACAATAAAAATAGATAGATAGAGTCGACTTCTTCATTGCGGGCACGACCTAACTCTGAATTGCCTCGGTGGCATCGACCACCAGCTGTTTCCACCCCACCCTGTCCTCAGCCTTTCTCATAGCCTTCGTAAGGCCCGTAAGATGCACAATTTGGTCTGTCAATCGGCTAGGAGACAGGCTAGGAGACTGGCCACGAGACCTCTTGCCATTCACTTTTCCAATTACAATAAAAATACTCATAGAATAATATCTATATATTTTTAATTTTCTGTAAATAGACACAAAATAAGTACATATTTTATATTATTAAAATAGAAAAGGCAACATCTGTTGAGTATTCATGTAACCAATTTCTTGAATTATTCTAGCGCCATCTAGAATACATGAACAAAACTAGGAAGTGCTGCCATCTGTAATTCTATGTTGTGTTTGTATACTACAAGAACAGATGGCGGTGAGAGCTACATTATTTTGTAATCGCCGCATTTATTATAGCTCTTTCATTATCGATGAAGTATTTAATTTCTAAGTATATATTATTATGATCCATAATTATATTTAGTCTGTCTTAATATAGTTTTCTAACTTCTTTTGCGCATAAACTAGCAATAGGTACTTTCAAGACACTTTTCTTGAAAGTGCATAGAATGCTCACGAATCAGATAATCTTTTTATAAACGTAAAACGCTGGCCTATTATCGCATGCTTGTTATGAGGGACACGTCTTAAGAAAATACATAATCGATTCTCTAAAATGTAACAGTTAATGAAATAATTGCTACATTGATATTGTTTAGTTTAGAAAAATAACGAACCAAAAATAAGGTCATCACATAGCCTTTGTTACAAATGCTTATTTCACAAAACTATTGTAAGGTCAACTATTCAATTACCATTAACTTAAAATGGTTAACTGTCTCCGTTTGCCCATTAACTTGTCGTTAAAATGCAAAACCGAGTTATATACTCGGCTACTTTAAGGAAAATTCCCTCTATGTCGACACTATACAGTCAAGAAGTCCCTCACTTATTTAGTTGACACTTCTACACAAAAACTTCACTTTCAAATTCAAACCGTCTTATCTTATAATCACATTTTCGACTTTGTACGAGTAGAAGTCGTTCCTATTTTGATTATTTATTTTCACTCAATTTATACCCATTTCTAATTAAGAAACTAATACTCGTATAGAGAGCCGCTGGTGATCACGGTTCAAGTTATTGCTATCACACTAACACCAACAAATTAATCGCTGAGGTGTTTTTCTTCTATCTTTCTATACCTACATCTTAGTGCACTCTAAGAACACCTGCCTAAGAGCGCGCCCTAAGAACCTAAGAAATTTTTTTTGTAAAGTACACAGATCTGTGTATAAGTAGGTATAATAGAACCTTTATATTTAGATTGTCACAGCTGACGAAGATCTCTTATACTATGAATACTTTGGGCTCTTGTACTATAAATATGCCGGCGTATACAAAACTTAAAATAAAATAAAATTTTGATATGTCTAAATCATAATATTTTTTTACCTTATTGTTGTTAGAGGCCAAAACAAATCCGTAGAATCGCGATTGCGATTACAGCTAGTAGGAAGGCGGTATGCAGGTTAGGCGGGCAACAACATCATATGCAATGTTAAATACATTGTTTAATTGCGTTTTCAGTAGCAGCGATTTTTTATATTTAAAACGTTCTTTCATTTTATTTTCTAATAATTAATATCATAGTATATATTATCGATTTCTCTTTATATTTATAAGTAAAAATTAAACATATTATTAGTTTTCTGAACAACTATGAGAACACGATATAAGCTTTTTTAATTCTAATATACATATAATATACATTTTTAGCTAATCTTGCCTCGTCACTGAAATGAAATAAAGTTTCCTATACTATATAAAAAGGGTTTACTAAATATTTTCTTAACAATCGCACACCTTTTCTTACTAACTTGACTTTCCGGCACTATTCATTCGGCAATGTCAATCGCCGCCCGGCTGACATTGCCGAATATAGCAATTTGTCGAAACGTTTATCTACACATATTCGATTCTACCGCCCGGCTATGCCGGCCCGACTATATGTATAGCAACCCTTACTGCTTTTTTCGGTTTTGTTATAATGCCAAAGAACCGCATTTGCAATTATTAATTAATTTGCAAGAGACCTTACGTTAGCTGTGTTATGCAACGGTAGCCTTCCACCAAGTGCCTATTACGGATTTCCATTAAACGAATAACATTGGGTAAACAACACTAACGGGCAAAAACGCATTTTTGTCCCGTATGTTTTCAGTCATATCATAAGTGGTCGCGAATGACGTAACGCGGACAACGCGTTTCGCAAACCCACAGCAGCGGACGGCAACCGCTTCGTCTCAGCACCTTATGTAACGCTTTCTTTCCAAGCCAAACGAGCGATTTGTGTTCATTATAAATTTAATAATTTAATCATATTATTGCACAGCTTGTGGCCTATTGTTAGGACTAAAGTAATAGTACGCGATAACTTTTCAAACTCTTTTATTTTTTATTATTATATTATTATTTTCATGCGAATAATGACTATCACAATCGAGAAGTATTTCTTCTTTTTGGCGTCGCTCGAACCAAATAAATATACTGTAAGTAGTGGCATTTGGGCAGTTGTCGCGCGATAGGTTTTCCCAACAGTGACACTGACTAGATTGTGATGAAAAAATCTAAATGTTGGGCGCCAGTGTAGCCTACAAAGAAAATAAAACGGCGTGATCGGAATTAATTAATATATTTAATACGCTCTGTGGTAGGCAACACGAATTTGTGTAGGTCGTGGGTGGTCGGCTTGTCTGTCTCCTCAACGCATTGCAGGCACTCCCATGTATTATCCAGCCGACGAAGGTGGTAGATGTGGCGTGATGGGCGTCCTGCCGATGCGTGTTGGTACCGACGATGGTGATGGTCAGGGGGCGGTACTAGATTGCAGTTGACAATCGTGGATGCTTATTCCAGGGGGATGCTAAGCCCGGGGAATGCTTTGCCCGGAGGAGACATTTAAAGACGGCATAGATATGCCCGCCTTCTCCTGCCCAACCGCCTGCGTCTGAGGGAAGCGAGACCGGCCTTTTCCTCTCGCTCCCTCTCAGCTGCCACTTTCTGCGACATTACGGATTCGCAGAAGGAAGCAACTGCTTTCCAACTATCAAGCATGGCTTTGACCATGCTTGACAGTGTGACCTCTCCACCACCCAGCGCCGCCCTCAACTCCCGACGCTGGCATCTCCAGGCCGAGCATACCAGCCCCGTGGCTGACCGTGCGACCATCAAGTAGACCTAAGTTACTTAACAGAAACATAACAGAAATTCTCAAAACAGAACAAACAGAAACATAACTTAAGTATAAGAACTATAATTTAAAATTTCAACCAATTTTCATCTTTATTATATTTTTACTTTTAATCTTCAATTATTTATTATAGGTTCTTAATTACCATTTTCATTAATATAGATATAAAAGATTTCTACTTTTCATTAAAATTAACTATTCATTTTGTAGATACGGCGCGGCGTCGCGGCGACAGGTAATACCTGATACTTGTTAGTAAATAGTAGTTATTTAGTATATAAAGTAGAAAGTCTGCACTTAGGAGCCTGCAGAACCACTTTCGAAGCAAATCGAGTCTTTCAAAACAAGTCGATCTTAATGAAAGCGCATCTAACGCGAAATAGTACTTAACATTTTACTTACTTAATCAGTTTAAAAGTTGTCGCGCGTTAGGTTTTCCCAACGGTGACACTGACTAGAGTGTGATAAAAAAAAATCTAAATGTTGGGCGCCAGTGTAGCCTACCAAGAAAATGAAACAGCATGAATAAACCAAGATAATGAATAAATTCAAAAACTATACTGGACCGATTTTAAAAATTCTTTCACCTATAGAATCTACATTATCAGCGAGTAACATAGACTATAATAAAGTTAAGCGAGCGAAGTTGCGTGCAACAGCCAGTATTTCATATATATATGTGGTGGTTCAAATTGAATATTTTAATTTTGATTCATTGTCACGTTATTAACATCAGTATGTTAATAGTTAATGCCCTGAAAGCACCTTAAAATTTAAGCTCAAATTAAATTTGCCAGAATCGCCACATTTTACCAAAACAATAAGACATAAGTTAAGAAGCATAGTCACATGTATGTGTGAAGCTGTGAAGTATGATATGAGTATTTAACGGTATAAAGTACACATAGCGGTACACAAGTCAGAATTCTTTGAAAAACTTGGCTATTTAATAAAATAATTGATATAGAGATAACATTAATTAATTTTATGCTAAAAATGTTAACGCTGTGGTCGCAATACATGAGAATTGTTTGCTGTTTTGGTTACACATCTTTACATATATAAAACTAAGTCGCTTCCCGCCGTCTGTCCCTCTGTATGTACGCTTAGATCTTTTATACTTTTTAGTTTTTTTATTTTATAGGAAGTTTTTTTATTATATAACTAGCTGTTGCACGCGACTTCGTCCATGTAACTCTATGAAATATAGCCAATATCACTCTCTGATAATACATCTTTCATTAGGTGAAAGAATTTTTAAAATCGGTCTAGTAGTAGTTTATTCATTACAAACATACAAAAATGTTCTCTCTTTATAATATTAGTAATAGATTTATATAAATCCGTGCAATAGCGAGGTCGTCCCGCTAGTTTGACATAACAAAACACCAGACTTTGTGTTTTCACAAAGCAAAAAAAATTAAGAACTAAGTTATAATAGGATAAAATCTCACGCGGGCTCCCATCCTACATAAGGACTGATTGTTGGACCGTTTCTCCCCCGATGGCACAAGCTGTCGCTATCACTAGTGAGAGTTGCCAGAGTTAAAATTTGTTTGTAAGGGTTGAGCATCTCCCGCTCGCCGACAGCCCAGAGACCTAAGAACCAAAAGCTGCATACAAAATCAGGATATTTTTTTTTCACAGTAAATGGGCTCTGCGATCTATTCTCACGCATTAGAATTATGTTCTATTATTTGATGGTGACATTCTTAATTTCCGAATATTATTAAAATAACAAACTAATTATTATTATTTATTTTTGATAAGTATATTTTTATTTTCTTTTTTATATATATAATTTCTATAATGATTTCTACCACTGAAAATATTATAATATACTGTGGCATAAGTTATTTGCTATTTTTTTTACATTGGCAAGATTTAATATTATTTATGTAAATCGACTATATACTCGTATACTCGTATTATCTCTTGTATATAAAAATATCGTGTCACGTTGTTTATCTCCGATGAACTCCTAAACTACTGAACCGATTTTAATTAAACTTGCACACTGTGTGCAGTTTGATGCAACATAAAAGATAGGATAGTTTATATTTTGAACCCGAGCGAAACCGGGAGTGTGTAGCTAGTACTACTATACATATATTATAGTCGATCGACAATTTTTAAAGATTTCAAACGTTTTGAATTAAAGTATATAAACGTCATATTTGAAAATACATTTGTATACCATTATAATACGTCAGGTACAAAAACTGTTAACCATCGGCAAGTAAATATAAAATATTATTTGTATACAGTAAATAGAGCGCAAGTTATAGGTCGGCGAGTAAGTGTTTTGACGCACTCGAGCATATGAAATACTCATAAAAGCCTCTTACTTTTCTATTAAACCACACAACTAACTATTTAATGAGGACACAAACTTATTAATTCAATAACTTATTACAAAAAAAAATCTAAATTATTAAAATAGATACTTTGCAAGTGATGATTTTGTAATAACTGATGTCTAGATCTCTAATTCTATCTGTAGATATCTAGAAGTCTAATCTAGAAAGCAATATTTTTAAAACAAGGAAGTAACCTCAGACCAAACACAATTTTTATTAAAAATGAGCGCAACCTTTATTAACCTTATAACAGAGTTAAAATTGGTAGGCTTAAATATTGTGTAAAAAAAAACATTAAAAAAGAAATTAAAGTAGCAGATTAAAACTTAAGATATAGTATAGTACTTAGTATAGAACGTAAGATAATTAGTAAGCTTAAAAACAAAATTAAATGTAGTTGTCGCTGAAAATGTTTATTATTGTGACGATGGGGAATAGTTTTTTTTTGCAGTAATTTACTAATTTTTTTCTCAGTTTTTTTGTATAACTTTGCCCGATTAAAACTTTTTCAAATAATAATATGCACTGTATTTTTTGTATTTTTGGTGTGTCCCTTCGATTTCCAAGGACTTTCCCATTTTATGTTCTCTTCGTATCTCCGCCACATATAACAATGAAAATTAGGTAATATTCTCGCTACATGCTATGAGCTTACATGCAATTTGAATATTCAACACCATGCCTATCAAACATTGCAAAGGTCGCGAACAATTATTCAACTCTATTGTAAGGGAAGACCTGTCACCAATGACGCTGCGCACGCAACAGTTCACAGTACACTGATTAACGGTATAAGTATTGGAACTCATTATTTATTTAAACACTAGTGACCCGCTCTCGGCTTCGCTCGGGTTGCAATTTTTATATAAACAAATCTTCCTCGTTTATCCCTTTTGCAATAAGTGTAAACCGAATCAAAATTTAAATTCTTTCTTTACGTGAGTTTAAGCTGTTGCGAAACATTAACTGTACCTTAAAAGTCTCTAACGTTCAAGTAAACTACAAGATATCCAGAACGGATCATCACACTGCTACCAACCTACTATATCTAGATTTCAATAGAGTAACCCAATGGCGCCCGCATTGTCTTTCTATAGCTTCTATAAGTAAGTATAACATAGTAGATATAAGTAAGTAAACGATTCTATAAGATATATAGATATTGATATATAGAAAGTATTTAACTTAGTAAAAATCGATAAATCTATGTAAGTAGTTTAATTTTACCTTTATACTTAGCTCAATGTTAATAACGTAGCTTTCTTGTAAAATACAATAATTTTACAGATTCTAAACAAGTCTACAGTTTATCTACTACATAATGTTTGTATTTTTTGTAGTAGAAACATTAGAAACCCACTAACACAGTTCCGCGCGGATGACGGAAACGCGACACACTGGCCCAGCCCTTACTACAACCGACCGCGGTTACGTAACTTTAAAGTACTGCTATTATCTTTTACCATTCCACAAGACGTCATAACTATTCTAAAATAAATAAAATAAATGTAGCTGTGATGTAAGAGAAGTATCTCCCGTGTTGTGAGAAAATATGTTCGATTAATGTTTGGCGGATAAGCAAAGCATCTGCAATATGGTAGTATCTTGACAATACGAGTAGACATGTGCAACCCCATATTCTCTGACAATTTTGATAGAATGTTATGGTATACGCTGAAGGCAAATGAGTTCCGTCATTTCTTACACACACACACTGGTGTGTACACGTTCTGTTAAATAACATTGAACTCATAAATAACCGTGAAATCACGATGAACTTCGTATGTGGTTAGTAATACCTCACCTCTACTGTGCCTCTATTTTATGACTGCGGATAGCGGTGTACCCTACAACCACTAAGTCTTAAAACCTTATTTATTGGGAGGCTAGAGTTTTAGGACCGTATGTCTACAAGGGTGGAAAAACTTTTAAGGAAAATTATAGGTTACCTAATTATAGGTAGTCGACTCATCATTTGTAGTTGAAAACGATTTTGAACGATGCTCTCATTGGGTTTATGTAGCTCAATTTAGATGAGACGCAGATGGTTGGCTTCCTTGATGATCTTTGTTTTTGTTTTTCAATAATTGAAGATGTTTTAAGTTTTAAGACTAATCATCTAATGATTTAGAAAATTCACGAAGTGTTATTAGAGAGCCTTCTTTAAGCAAATTCTTAATTATTATTTTTTTCCTATCCACATCGTTTATTGACTAGTGTTTCAAGTTTTGGAGCAATCCTTCAACATGATTGCTCAGCTTGAGTACAAATTTTGACAAATTCAATAAAGAAAGAACTTTTAGATACTTGATATATACCGAAATTGAGGACTAATGCCCAATATTCGAAATAGGTTACCGTTACCGCAAATCTAATAGCCAAAATTAATTCGATAATAATAAATACTTTCTTTGAAATATACTTTATACTCTCCTATAATATTTTTTTTGTTCTCCTATACTTTATAGCTTGTAATTCTTCAAAAAATAATTAAACAAAAAAAAAACACTAATAACATAATTGAATAATTTGTGCGTCATGTCGTTGACTCAATGTACAAAAATTACCAGTAAGTGCTTATCACTTATCTAAATGAATATACTAATTTAGTTGTTAACTCCGTTAACTGTCTCTAAAAGGAAACAGGTCCTTACGAATGAAAATACCTAGAAATGAATAATTTAAAATATTGTTTGTCATATAATACCGTTACATGATCAAAGGCCAAGTTGGACGAATCTGCTTGTACAATCAAGAAAAGAATATTGCAATTAATTTTTTTAACGCCTTTGGCTTGTGTAATTCTAAAATAAGAAATTTAACTGGAATTTATTTCTTAGATTAGAGGTGGTTCTATAATTAAAAGCAAAGAATAATATAAATCAGTAGGGACTAATAGGGACAAGGAATGTTCTTAGTAGTTTTAGTTCTATGCATCGATGTTTATATGTCATTGAAATTTTAAGCTCCTTTTTGTTACACTAGGTTTCATACGCCATTTAAAGATCGTAATAATTTATCTATCCATCTATAGAAGGTTCAGTACAAACAAATGTTAAGCACAAGAAACTCAACCACATATTTTTTGTTATATAATTGGGAAATTATATACCTACATAACCTAGTTTAAAATAGGCAGTATGAGTCAACACGCCCAAACTGGGTAACGTGATTTAAATAAACATTGATTATTTCCTCACGAAGTCCGGTGTTTTTGCAAACGTTTCCTCTTTAACCTCAGATAAAATGAGAACTAAAGATAGAGAAGTCGGTAAAACAACGCCTGCGCCTTTTGTACATACACGGTTATACTCACACAAATTAACGCAATCAAACTACGCCTCGCATTATCAAAATATTTACTAGTGAAAATGCCGATTTGTATAGTGAAAGCAATATTCAAAAAATAAAAAACAGGTAAGTTAACTTGGAAGTTATTTCACACGTAAGTTAACTTGAAAACTAATATTTTCAATAAAAATAAACAAAAAGTTAGGTTATATCTTCGAACACAAAATCTTAATACAGTAATTTTAAACGGCCTACGCACATGCTCGTAAATGTTTATAAAACCGGCTTCACTATATTGTCCGCAAAATTTTGTCTATATTTCTTATTTAGTCTGAGTCTCTAGCACACCTAAAATACTTAATCAATGCTACATTAGTGCGTGCGATTGGCTACACGGTCGATTTAAAGGGGGCCGTCACCCCACACCAAATTGAGAATGTCCGCTCTCTCTAATCGAATCGGACACTTACTACTACCACGTTGTATAAGCGACTTTAACGAGTTATTTTCGTATGCTATGATTCAATTAAATCAAATAACTGTCAGCCTCCGGCTCCAGTATGTCAACGATGATGTTGTTCTCAATTCTGATAAAAGTGTGACTGACTAAAGCTGGAAGAATTTGTTCAAGATGAGAACTCTCGTAGGAATCGAATCTTCTAAAGATTTTACCTAGCTTAACCATACAAAAAAAACACACGATACATAATACCTACATACAATGATGGTATCGTAGAATGCTAAGTAAAAATAGTTCCCTCGTTGGCCAATATATTTGTAAAATAATGGAAAAAATTTGCAATTCCTAGAGCAATCCATGCGACAAAGAATTTTTTTTGCACTGCAAATCTACAACCTAAAAGTTTTTTTAATAGGCACATATTATACTAGCTGTTCCCGCGACTTCGTACGCATAGTATTCGCGGAATAGCGTGCAACTTTTTATAATATATTTTATACCAGCTGCGCCCGCGATTTGGGCTCTCAATTTAGCAGCAGTAACCACCCCCTTACAGGAGACCACCGTGAAATAATAACAGTATGTGCGCTGTTGTGTTTCGGTGAGTGAGTAAGGGATGCCAGATGCCCTTATTCTCAATCCCACTATGTCGGCAGCGCACTTGCAACTTATGGGCGACAGTAGCCATCAAGAGTCAGTCAACCGAAATATCCACCTAAAGGTTAACCTAAAGTAAGTCAGGTTGTCTGTCAACAAAAAGTTTGTCATATGACAAGTATATACCATGAACTGAAACGACTGGGATTTTGTGAATGGTAAGAACTTTCTGGCGACAGAGAGTTTACTGTTATAAACTTGAGCGTTTTTCCCATATTCTAGTAAATCATGAGTCTGAAGATTGCCAAGAAATTTCTAAGAACCGAGTAAATCATAAGGAGTTTGAATCGCTTGGTTGGCATTAATTTAAATATTCACGATTACGCAACAAGTTAACGCACCAATGCGAATCGGGGCCGCTGATTATCGATCTAGACATCGACTTCGTTCAATCGACTTATATTAAATGGTCAGAGTATATAGTTGCGGCGATTATTTAAAATATTAGGGCAATATCTATTTAAGTGACTTCTAATTTCAATTCTAAATGTAATACATAATAATATATATCTAAGCCTCTGTTATTTTTTTTATTCATAAAGTCTTAGAGATATTTTTGATTGAATTATTCTGGTAAGTACATAATCATATAGCTACTTTTAAAGATTTATATTTAAAATTAGTTTTTACTTAACTAATGAATAAAATAAGTATTATTACGATCTAAGCGCTATGGTAATGCATTAACGTGGCATGGCATTATCAAATCGTTCAGTAGCTAACCAAACCAAAACAGTAAGGTGCATTGATTGTCCCTAAGATGAAATGTCGTCTTAAATTTGATCTACATATTTATTTTATTTTTTATGTTAACTCAAGAAACGCCTAAGGTGCTGCAAGTGCGCTGCCGACCATAGAAGGATTAAGGATACATTATAGGCATCCTTTACTTTCTCACCGAAACACAACAGCACAATATATTGCTGTTATTTCATGGTAGCATCTGTAAGGGGATCATTACTGCCCAAATGATTTCCGTTCTTTATTCTACTATGTACATGCCAGTTAAGTTTGTTACAAATCTAGGTAATTAAACACTAATACCTACCTAGCCAGAGGAGTTTCCTTTACTCAAAGTACATCACACTACCATTTCGAATATATGAGATATACTTATATTTTTTTCAAATATATCCATGAATATTAATGTTGGCTAATATCATGTTATTGATTTTAACTACCTATCATCGGTTGAAAATTTCAATCGTGCGCGCATCGCATTGCAATTGCGGTTTCAAACGCCGCCGGTTCAGTAGAGCGTGTTATCGCGATTGTAAAAGTATTCTTATATCTCAATCAATCATAAATTATCATAGCATTAATTATAATATGCATTTATCGTGCTCAAAGATATTAAAAGTGAAAATCTTAATGCTCTCACTTAACAACAAATTGCACTTCTATTCTAAGAACAAATTCTCTAAAACATAATTTAATGTTCACTAACTCAAATGGATTAATGGATGTGCAATAGAGCGCTGCTATTAAATTGCACTATAATGCATTTCATAGCGACTTAGGTAACCATCTAGTGGCAGTAAACACCTTCTTACAGAGGAGTACCATGAAATGTGAGTGAGCAAGAGATCCCAGAACCAAAGCATTTCAGGAGGTATTTATCCCTCTTATCTCTTATTCATTCTTCTATCAGAAATGGGAAACCTTGTGACACTCGCACTTGCTACTTCCCATTATTTGTTATTTGTATTGTTGTTTAATTGTTAATTGTTATTTGTAACAACTCCATAATGCTAGTAAGCCATACAGGTGATAGGAAAGCCATATTTATAAAAAATAACTACTTTACATGTTGGCGAACAAAAACTGCCTTGTTACTTCTTTGTTTAAGTGTTGGGAGCGTTTAGATTTTAGACTGTAGTCTAAAAGTCCCGTGATTTTCGTCTAAATCTTAAAATAGACTTCAAGATTCGTCTTCCAAAACGCCAATCCGCTGTACGTCACTTTAAAGTTGTTGCATTTTTTCTTATTTCTTTGAGATACCTAATGTTATCTAATAAGTAGTTCATGTGAAACTCAAATACGAATGATACCGCGAGAGAATCAGAGCGAAGTGCGTTATGTAACTTAATGAGCTTGGATAGGTATCACGTTCGATGCACTTGTATGATGCACCGCGAGAAAGGCAATCGGGTTTTTGCGCGTGAAAAAGACCAGTTCCACTGCACACAAGGATTTTCCTCGTAGACTTTCACTACGCTTGCGCATGTGTTTACTTGTTTATTGCCAATACTTATATACGGTTCAATACTTATACGAAAATCCTAATTTAGTTCGTTAACTTAAGGAAAATGCAAGGTTCTTGGCGTTGCCTATGTTTGTAAATTTTTTCGCAACAGCATAACAACAGCATAGCGATTTTATGTATTTTTATGTCGTAATAACTAATATAACTACTCATACAATACTTTTAAGTGTTTAATGGACAGGATGCTCTATTGTTATAATGTCTATTCGGAAATGATTGTCGGGAAAACGTAATAAATAACCGATGAAACATAATAATTACTCTTGGACAAGTACACATATGAATATGGTTATAGAAGTTTAGTTTTATATTTTTCATGTCTAAAAGAAATTGTAAAACTTTCTTCAAAATAGGTCAGTTTCAATTAGTTTTAATGTTTTAATTTTAATACTCGATGGAAAAATGTTAGAAATGTAGTCATTTGTCATTTTAAATAAATAAATGACAGACAAAAACCATTAGCCCTTGAAACAGATCTTTTAAGACGTTGACCTATTTTAGAGGGTCAACGTCTTGAAAGATGGAAGCAAAAACTTTACGTGAGAAAATATTACGTATTTACCTGTATTATGGCATTAACAATGATGTACTACGAACGACAACGTCATGAGGTGAAGCTTGGTAATAACTCAACTAAAATGTATATTAAAAAATAGGTTCAATAGTAATATAGTTTTTACGTATAAAGATATAAACTTTGATCCAAAACTTGTGTACTCTGTTCTATGATTACTTTCCTTTGGCGTTTGGTTGGTTCCTTGACAAAGGGTTTCCATGATTTCTCTCTTTCATGGTTGTGATTTTCATGGTTTACATGATTCAAGATGTCAAGTAAATGTGTATCTGTATATCAGCTGTGTTTACATATTTTATTACAGTTGTGTATAATTATGCAATTTTATGCGTTTATTAGACTTTAAGGTGGACCATTTCGGTAACATATGAACGTATTTTTTATTGAATGATTATGGAAATAGATGACGTTTAGATGCTACTTGGATGCTATTTGGATGCTATTTAACCTACTATCAAGTTGAAGGATTCCTTTATCAAGATTTTCTATTTCCTATCAAGATATTTTCTATCAAGATTCCCTTATTTACAGGCAGACGCTATTTATTTACTTATCGAACTCAAACATTATAATCATATTCAGATCCTTTATTTTCGTGGGACAAATTATGAGACTAGACTCTTTTACTTGTGGAGCTCACAGTTTTTATAACTAATCAATTTATCTTTATTTTTGTGAGAACATTAGCTGTTAATCTTTACTTATCGAGCTGAAAAACCTTTAAAAAGGATCAAGTGGGTTGACAATGATTTCCAATAAAGAGACCCAGCGCGTTTTAACCTTTTTGATTATAAATAATATTACCAGAATATTTATAGTGAAAAATATTACAGTACTGAGGAATTGTCTACAGCTCGCGTTAAGCTGAGTTATATTTGAAACTTTTTTCCAATTAAGCATCTCTTATCATTTGCAGTTTCGTTTTCGTTCACGAACCTTTTTTTACTTAAATTTTATGTGCTATAATAAATTTATTTAAAATGTTACAGCCACGGATACAATTATTGTGACATTGTCAAGTACATTAGTACATCATCAGGCGCAATGTCGGCCATTATCCTTGGTATTGTTAAAGGAGTAGGAGCTCCATTATGGTAATGGTCCGAGAAATGATGTAACACATTTCGTATGATAGTCGCCCGGAACGGAAACATCTTCTAAGTGGGATAACTAAATAATAGATACAGTTATGACGCTCTCTAACCTCTGTAAAGGTCTTAACAGTAGAATCTTAGAGTAATAATTCCAACAAATTCCAACATGTTGGAATTATTACTCTAAGAGTAGAATGTACTAGAACTCTCCAGATATTTTTCGTGCAAGTTAATAATTATTATATACGAATTATCATCGATAAAGTATAACTTAACCAGTACTTATCCAGTACTGGTTAAGTAGTATTCTATCGATGTATAATCTTTGAAAATGTTGAACCTATTTCAAAATATACTCTCCCTGGCTCAAAGATATATTATTTCGATGCCCTTGCTATATTCTAATTTTACATTTTTACAAAAATAATTACAATAGTATAAAAATAATAACAAGGTCGCTGAATAGAAAGAGGGAGAAATTTTTAGAATAAAACTTAATTTAATGAGATAACGTGAAGAACAAAATGTATATACAGTTATTCTAATTGCTCTTAGTTTAACTTTGAAGATTTTAAAGACTAAAGATTAATTACTCACATTCTATTTGCAAGAATTTAATTAGGCAACTCATTTATAACAATTTTCCAATAGTAAATAAATATGTAGATGTACCAGAGATACTACATAACTGTCACGATAAATTTTTATAATTTGAAGCCAGGATTACCAATGCGCAACTAAATTATTGTACTTACCTGATTTAAAATACGGAACTGGCACAAAATCAAAATAGTATTAATTATTCAACGCACGTTGAAGTTAATAGAAATTGAGTAAATTTCCAAGTTGCTTGTTACATGTATGTTGTCGATGGTAGCTTTAAAATCCATTACAAGATACCACCCACGTTTTTGAACGGATATTATAACAAAGAAGTGCTACCCCAACGTATCCACATTGCGCTTAATACTTGATCACGTATTTAGTTATTGTTTCTATTCACAAACGCACACCTGCAGATCATAAGGGACAGGTTGTCAAAGTTTTGTCTACGACAATGAAATTAAGGATTCTTTTTTATCAATTTATCGGCATGCAGGCCGACTATACATATAGGCAAGCCAACACCACGGGGGATGCGGATAAGCTGCCTATCCTGCAGGAGCTTGTTGACAGTAAAGCTTGCAAAAATAAACTGTATCTGAAGGAAACACCTCAGAAGAAATATGTTCGTCCACGAGTAAAAGTTTCTGCCCATCCGGACAGTGCTCAGAGGTATACCTTATCCTACTTGGATGAGGTACCGCTATGCGGATGAACTCAACATCTGTGGCGTGCAGTAAGATGGTAAAAAACTCGGACCAATAGGCCACACCAACAGAGGCTAGATACTTGTCTTCCACCGACTTTCGAAAGTCAATGTTGTCTTTTTATACTAAGGGTTTATTAACTGTTTTTGTGTTTAGTACAAGTTTTTAGATTTTTACGAGATTATTTAAAATTAATTGCATTTACCAATTAATTTTAAATAATAATTATCAAATTCTTACAATTCTTTCAATACTCAAGTATCTCATTGTGTTCTAAGGAGTTGTATGTTTTTATGTTTGTAAAAGTTTCGTAATTTAATATTAATATGAAAAAGAATCCCGATAGCGCATAGCAAATGGTATCTACCTAGCTATAAGAAATCATTTTTTTAAACAAGTAGGTACACATAAAAAAACTCTTAGGGCCTCTTTCACCAACTACAAGTAAAGTATTGATTAGTTACTTTTAGAAATAATTTTATGTTTTATTAAATTATGCACTCGGTTTACTGCATCCTTCGATAGGCGATTTTTTTTATTATTTTCTTTTTAATGATTGGGACTTTTACCGTACAAATAAAGGGTATATCAGCTCCATCATTCCCGGTGACCGATAACTTTAAATGGCGGTTAGCCTACTTGACATATTACTCAGAGATAGTGAAAGAAGCCTTTACTTTACGAATTCACAAGATAAATAACAATTATTTTTTCCTTCAAAACCATTCCTTTCAGACAAATAATTTTTGTGTGTACACTTCTTCAATACTCACAACACAGACACACATCAATTACAACTCGAATAGAAGGCTCCAGTGTCCGTTATAATAAAAGGAATTCGTCTGGCTGTGTTAAATAAAAAAGGACAGTGTTACATTAAAGTTGACTCGTCTCGAGGATTCGGGCCCTCTCAGCAGGAAGCGGCAAGTGGGTGAAGTGGGTCCTTATCTGAAGTCACAAGCAAACAGAACGGTGCCGATGCATTGGCGAGTAGTGGGGGTCTCTACTCGGTTAACAAACAACCAACATTCGTACCGTAGCTTTTACCGCGGCAGCAACGGTTACATGAAAGCCGCACGCGCACCTAAACTATACGCCAAGCTCTGTAGACTCGAAATTTTATACGAATTATAATTTTTTTAACATAAAAAAAATGTGTCTAAACACTGTGCTAAGGTGAATTCTGGTGCTAGTGAAAGTTTTGTGTATAAAAAAAATATATTTAAAAGTTCAAACTGTGAAGGATAATTTCGAAGGAGCAACCCTTAAAACATCAAGGTAACTGGTCAATTAATTAATTAAGTTTCTCGTCGGTTCGGTGTGTGACGAAAATGTTCGCGGCTATAATTTATTGCAAGTGCAGTGGTGAGACCGCGCGTAATTGCAACACATTTGCTTTTCAATGTCCATTATTAAGTGACTTTCACGTTCGATTTTAATCATTTCTGATTTTCCGATAGCGTTTTGACATTAAACATGTATTGATCATGTAATTTTAGTGCTATTTAGTAATTGCGAAAGTGTTTTAATTAATATTTTATGTTCATTACAAAATAACCTGTTTATTACAGATTACCTAATGAGTTAGCAGTTAAAATAAATTACGAAAATGTTTTGTTATGCTTTGTTCGAATGTGCCAATGGCTGAAAATTTTAGAGACCGATCATTTTTGGAGGGTTTTTTGTTAATCTTCTTGGAATGACAATTTAGATTCACGTTGGTTCACGAAGATAAAAACGACACCGTGACGACGCGACGATTTAAGTCGTATCAATTTTTTTTTTTTTTCATTTCAAACGGATTTCCTTTTAACGTGGCACTCGTTTTATTTTTATGTAATCCCAAAATTAAATTTATACTATTTTATTCCTATTTCTAATTCTGTATCAGACTATATACTTACATTGATATTATTAATCACCAAAGAGCTAATGCAGCCAACAAGCAAGGAATCTTGCCAAAGGGACTTGAACTACAAATTATGTTTCATATAAAGTACCTATTATTTGTCAGTTATTTATTTTTGTATACATGCAAGGTATTCATTATTTATTAAATTAAGATAATAAATTAACAATAAATAAAAATACATAATTGTATGTATCTATTGTCCCACTGCTGAATACAGAACTTCACCAAAATTAGAAGTATAGGATATTGTCGACCATAGCACCCGTGGTAACCCTGAAAAATTTATATCAAGTGTATTACGAAAACTATTTTACAAACTTAACTTATGTTATGTTAACTTGAATAACATTGAAATTCAAAAATATGTTGAAAAAGTATTTAATTTACAAATAAATTATATCATAAAAAGGTTATGCTGTAGGCGTAAGGTGTACATTCGGTAGATTCGCACGGCTGTCTTTGTATGAAACTCCACATTATCTCTACACATCTTTCTATCCCAGTACTCAGATAGAGAAAGTAGGTGAGACTGACTATGCAACGACGATTATACGAATAACGGTTGCAGTATGCGCATTTTTTATTTAAAAGCGTTATAATATGGGTTAATTTTCAATCCAAACATCGACCGCTCGGACTTGCGGAAAGGAAAAATGTGCACTCTAGAAAGAAATTATTTAAGCAAAAGTTCTAATGTATGAAATATCTTTAGTTAATCCAATAAAACTATATTGTCAAAAGCATAATTTCAAATTAGTATAATGTAAATATTATTTTCAAATTGTATAGTATTTAAGAGAATTTGTCGGGATCAGGAATATTTACTGTAGAAATCTACTAAAAAGTGTTGCTACTAGCTGTTGCACGCGATTTCGCCCGCGTAACTTTATAAAATATAGCCTATATAACTCGCTGATAATGTAGCTTTCTATAGGTGAAAAAATTTTCAAAATCGGTCCAGTAGTTTTTGAGTATATTCATTACAAACATACAAATCTATATAATATTAGTATACTCTTTATAATATTAGTATAGAAGTATAGATGTGTATAATAAAGGCCAAATAAATGCGTCCGTTAAAATTTTCATTTTAAAACTTTAATACAATATAATGACGAATCAATCCATATAATCAAATTCTTAGTTTTAGTTTATATATCTCTTGTACAACACTTGAAAAAGTTATCTTATCGTTTCATTTCTGTTAAAATAAGAACGAACTCTTAAAATAATTTCGACTCTTATAATATAACTTCGACAGCTATTATTAAGAAAAATTGTAAATAAAAAGAATAACACAGAAAACCTGTTTGGAAATAGTTTGATATCAATCTGAATATTTATGGTATATTCTATTTACTTTTGACCGCATTTTTGTAACGCTTATGCATAACGAAAACAATATTAAGCAATTTGTGATCATTAATTAAATAATCGTTTAATAACAATAATTTATGTAAACGAAGTACAAATGTATCGTTATTTTTTTTTATTTTTTCCATTTATAATGACATTAATAATTGAGACTAGTAACTAAACGTCATATTCATATAATTTGTTTATGCTTGTTATTGGACATAAAGAAATTTAAAAAAGATTATTATTTTTGCTATCATTATTTAATGTTAAGTTATTAACAATTGGGCTGAGTTGGTTTAATGAACTAGCCAAGTAGGTACCTAATATAATTTATTTCAAAATATAGTATTCCCTTCTTCAGACTATTATTATACCCATCGTTACCATCAATGTTGTTACCATAGAATTAGAAACTGTTACTGTTATTAATGAATTGGTATTATTACTATTTCTATGGTTGTTATCTATTTATTTTATTTATTACTAGCGACCCGACCCCGGCTTCGCACTGGTGCATTTTTTTTTCTGAAAATTGTAATATTCACAAACTATCCTTGTTTTACGTTCTTTCCATTAAGTATACCTTAAGTATATACCAAAGTATACCTTTGGTGAAAACCGGTGGTAAATTCTTTTGATGGTTTAGGTTTAATTAGCGGAGAAACAGACAGAATTTTATAATAATTATGTAAAATATACAATTATAATATTGTATAATATATACATTATGTAGATAATGATATATAAAAAGTATTTGTCAATCAACCGAGCGAATTGTTTTATTTTAATTGAAGTTACATATTTTTTTTATTGTAAAAAAATAACTTTATTCAGACATCCTCACCATAAATTACTATAATTCTCACCATAGATACGTTTTTACCGAGCCTATTCTTTTTTAAAAAATAATACCTCTACATCTATAAATTCGGCGAAACTTTACCTGCTTTTGTGTTGAATGTTGGAAAGTTATTGTCTAACATTCGGCCCCGACTGTATAAAAGAATTTTGTTACATTACCTGCTTGGATGGTGAATTTCTTTGTAAACGACTCGAATAACATAACCTTATACAGGTGGCGGACATAGGCTATCATAAGTCAGAACAGTTCAGACAAAAATATAACAAAAAGCTTGAGAACAAAGGCCAAATATATAAAATGCACTATGCTTATAAAAGACAAAATTGGAAGATAATCCTTCGGGAAGCAAAATTTTTTTTTTTAGGTTAAAAAGTATACTATATGATAATTCGGGTAATAAACTACCTTTCTGTTTTACCGTATATAATATATATATATATATCCATCCTTTCACATTTAAAATATTAATAGGATTTAACTGTTGGCAGAAAATTTTAATCAACGTTATTCACGCGATAGTAACTAAAACAAACTTCTGACAAGTCACATAACTGCGACAAGACAAATAAGTTGAACTAGGCTTAATGGAAGTCTAACCTTTTAAGTCTAAGGGCTTTCAGCTACTCGCGATGATAGAGAAGAAATAAATGAAATTGTTTCCATAGACAAAAGTGCTGATTAAAATTATAGGAGTGACATTATTGTACGCGCAATATTTATTGGCCATCAATTTTACACGGCAGGAACAATATGACTTATACGAGTATAATTTGTACCCAGGTCACGTATACTTGTATAATTGTGACGCCTTCGTTGACCAGATTTATTTCGAAAACGGACCAAGTTATACCAAGGTTGCAGAATCGAGAGTTGATACCTTAATATAGGTGTCTACTTTATTTTTTTTTTATTTATCTCATTAACCTACCGGCCATTGGAGCCGAAAAGTTTCCGAGTGGAGGCCACGGACCGGCAAGCGCAACTTAGGACGTCCATGTACTCGCCGGACAGACGATATTTGGCAGAATGTTGTATTGAACTTTTGTACATACACTGAACCCCGATCAAATCCATTTTGTCCCCATAATCTGTTTTTAACTATGTATACGTATCCGTCGCGAGTACTCATGATTGTTTTTACTAGTAGTGGCAGGACACATTGTATTCCACATTTTAAATTGGGCAGTCCATATTTTAAAATGGCACTGACACATGTACAAGAGTCAACCGTACTTTTTCCTGCAAGTTGGCAATGCACTCCCCTGTAGTTGCTTGAGTTATGTGCGACCATACGAGTACGAGGGCGGCACTGAACATTTCGGGAATCAAGGAAAGTGATACAACATTACGAGTATCCACCTACCATCAAGTGTAGGTATCGTCAGTCTGTATTACTGTTAACTTTTACATATGTTCACATACGAGGCAATAATTAGGTAGGTACAGTATGTTGAGTTCTTATGTGATAGTATGTAGTTGTAGAGTTTAAGTTTCTTTGATTTCATTGATATTTGAACTCTTGCTTGGGAAGTCCGATCTCTATTCTGAATGGAATTCTGTTATTTGTCGTTCTGTTAATGATTATTTATTAGTTTTAATCGGAAGCTATTATTTTTAGGAACTAATATTTCTAATAATGAGGTCATACGAAACGGAAGACAAAGTTAGGTTGCATCACTAATAATTTAGTGAAAACAAAATATAAAATTTTGAACGAAAATTTTGAAAGTAAACATAATTTAAATAATATTACAATATGTAAATATGTAATGAAATACGACGTTTCAAAATAATATATTTTTTTTATATTCTTTCTTTCCAACACCATAACAGTTGCATTAACTTTGCTACGTGACACGAATAAATAATTTACAATAGAAGAATTTGAGAGGAATTTCAAGGTAAAAAAGTATATAATATTACTTGGGTATGTTACATTAACGTTAAGGTTTTATAGTCCAACATTAACAACGATTTCATATGAACAACATAAAACTACTTAAAAATTACCCTTTGACACCATTTGTAATATCATATTTAAATAGTTGTAATTTCCCAATTGGCCTGGTTATAATTTTAGATGCCATTTTGATCGTTAATATGTACTGTAATGCTTTGTTTATGAAATTGTCCAATAATCAATATTAAAATCAATTATTAGTTATCCAATATAAAAAAAATTATCAATTAAGTTTTAAATACATTTTTTTTTAAATGGGGATTTTAATATTTACAATAGACAAAAATGTCATGTACATTTTTTGCTAACTTTACATTTTTTATTTTTTTTTTACTCTAAAATGTCTTTTTAAAAAAAGTCATTTAGAATAAGAAATGGGGAATGAAATTTCACTACAATATCTACGGTATAGAAAGTTTATTGTAAAGTTTTTGGGTAAGCAAATAAAAATAATATACCTAGTACCTAATAAAATCATTTTATCAAAATTTAAGTTATAGGATGAAAAAACCCTGTATAACTTTTAAAAAATTTTAAAGATTAGATCTCAATTAAAAATCAAAATTCACTATAAGGATATAATTAGGCCCTGCGGCGAGATGGACAGACGACCTAAATGGCTTCGCTGGAAGTAGCTGGATGCGAGGGGCTGAAGATTTGGGAGAGGCCTACATCCAGCAGTGGAAAGACACAGGCTGATGGTGATAATAATGATTAGAATATTAAATATCGAACTAATATAAAATGTGAATGAAAATTTAAGTGTGGTATACAAATAATTCAAACCAATATGAATTATTTTAATCCCTAAGATTGCAATTGCAATAGAATCGGAAGCGCGAATTGCGGAAGTAATTTTAATATTGTCGTTACTTATTTCTATATACTAACATTGAAACATGTTTTATTGAAGGACTACACCATTTAACAAACGATTAAAAAACCACACAACGTGAGAGTGGTTAAAATTGTGGTTATTTACAATCACAACGAGTTTATTGACATTGACTCATTTGAGCTTTCCGGCTTCAAAAATATTTTTTTACGTGGCGCCCAAAAGAGCTTAACTTTACGACGTCATACCGGCGACGATTTGATAAAGGCATGGGATCAGTGAAAAATGTAAAGGGAGTCTTAAATGGTAATACTGTGGCTTTAACTGAGGTCAAACAAATTAATGTCTAAAGATGAATTTAAACATGTCGTTTACAATAAAGTATACAACTTCAAACTTGTGATGATTATGGTTAAGTTATATTGTTTTGAATGTAGGTATACTTATATATCAATTATGCTATTTTTTTTTAATGTAAATATTGGCAGGCATATGGTGATATATGGCTACCGTCGCCTATTAATACAAACAATGTCATATTATGTGTTACAAGTGCTCTGTCAACATTAGTAGGATAACGGTTAAAACGATGAGAAATTGGGCTCTGACCGAAACACAGAAGCACATATGCTATTAATTCACGTTTGTGTCCTATAAGGGGATGTTTACTGGCGTTACCTAATTATAATTGATGTATTTATACCTTTGATGAAGGATATATAATATATACCAATTTCATTTTGATCTATTGACTGTTTAATTGTGCTGATCCGTTTTTCATACAAAAGTTAATAATTTTTGTATTTGTTTTGAACTAATTAAAATATATTTTTACATTATGTACATCCTAATTTCACGGTCGCTTACATTACGGAGATCTTTTGTGCGATTGGCACGCGATGCTGTGTCCGTATTCAATGACAGATAATAATTTTAGATAAGGCAAATTTGCCACAAAATCCACGAATACAACAAAGTATTAACCGCGTATATAAATAAATAGTATATAAAAATGTATGTAAATAAACTTTAAATAATTATAGTTAACAGAAACAACTCATTTTGGTACGTTTTCAATACACATAAAAGCCTCAAGAATATAAAAATATTTGCAACACCTACTACTTTTGTACTATTATGATATTCCGTGGCTTTACCTATACTCGGTACTACAACTTGACACGAAATCAACTATATAGCCTCTATCTGTTTCTCCACTAACTTCTTCTAAACAATTCAACGGTTTTTGATACTGTTTTTACTAATGGAAATAGCGATAAACGAGAAAAGTTTGTATGAGTATATATAATTTGCAGAAAATAATTGCCTCCGCACAAACACGGGGGCGGATCGCTATTGTACACACGCACACTTTGAAATATTTTGATTTAAACTTTTTGGTTTTGAATCCCATTTTGTAGTCGGTTTTATCAAAGAAACATTTACTCCATGTATCCCCATATGACTAGAGCACTTTAAATTATAACGTGTTTAAATTATAAGCTTTCATCCTTATTATCCTTGTCGTCTAAGATAGACAAGGAAAAAGTTAACGAAAATCAAATAATAATACACTGTGGAATAAAAGAGTAAATTAATTATCTTATGATACATTTAATTTAAGGTAAAAATAACGAAATATGTACAATTGAAAAACATGCTAACCGTACACTTGCAAAGAGTCGCCATTTTCAATTCCATTCTTTAATCTACATATTGAGTTAAATATGTTTTTGTTTGATAGGCAAACATAGGTTCTTTAGGCAAACTTAAGGCCGCGGTGAACGGCAATTGGGCGGGCATTTATTCGGCCGCTTCCGGAATAATTACATGAATTAATTTACCATGTTAAAATAGATATAGCTCAGTTAGATGACTAAATATAATTTAATTACAAATAAAATTTATACAGTTAAATAAATTATTGAATATTTAAGCTAGTAGCTGGTAGGCAAGACACAGTTGTTGTCTACAAATAACCAAGAAAATAAAACTCGATAATAAGGAGAAAGAAAACCAAAAAAGTTCATGGTTTCAACATATGATTACAGTAACTCGTTTTTTGAAATTGAAACTTGTAGAGTATAGGTTACTCTATATTTAAAATTCAAATAAAACGATTAAAAATTACGTTTTTGGGTGCAATAATCGGTTGAGTAATTAAGGCGTGAAAGCATAATAACAAAAGCGTAATAAAATTCACTTTAACATTTGTAATATTTTTGAAAATTACTTGAGTAATTTTCTGAAATATTTTTTTATATTATGAAAAGTGTTGTAACTTATCTTGTAACTTTTAATGTAACTTATCTTAATAACGTGGCAGCGAGAACGCTGCCAAGTTCATCTTGTGGAGAAACTTAAGTCTACAAGGCTAACAGGTGATGTTGCATAATAAATTATATCCGCCAAAAAGGGAAACTCAAGTCGATATTGAAATCGAAAATAATACAAAATCTTAATCGAAAATATTATATTCATACTTTACTTGAAATACGTTTACACTAAGTACCCACTTTACTTGGTAAGATGCTTATTAGACTACAAAGTTCAATGCTCTGGGACTAAATCTCATACAAATAACTTAATCTTAACAAGCATGCGAAGCTTCACACCTTTGCTTATGTTAAGCACATCGACACACACACAAGTCCAACACCGTCAAACATAATTTCTTGAATATGTTATCCAAAATAAGATCATATTAGTCTATAGCCTTATTGCTCATGCAAACCCAAAGCATATTTCTTGTTTTTAAATCTAAACAAATGAAATCCGTAACAACAAAATTAAAGCCACTCGACTCGGTGGATCGCAGAGCTGCGATCTGTGCTTGTCTGTGTGTCTTCTATAAGATGTAGGTTCGGAGAGTGTGGTCTATAAGATGAGATCAGGAGTTCCATGATCTCATACCGCCTTCTCCTTTCTTCCATCGGAGATTCAGACGTACAGCAGGTCGCAGGTTACCATCCTCATCTTGTCAAAATTCCTCTTTTTTGGACCAATTTCTGGGTTAGCTCGCTCCATTGTCTTTCTCATTTTTCCTCACTATCACACATCTTACCATTACATAATTTTAAAACAGTATTACCAGAAAATTTTATAAATTATACTACCATAAATAAGTACTTAGAACTCTTAGTACTTAGTGCTTAATTAGTATTTGTCAATACAAGCCATTGACTGTATGGTAGAACGAGAAACGTATGTCAGTCAATTTGAATGACAATAGTTTATCGTTTACGCCTGTTATTTTACAGCCAAATAATGTTAGGTCTATACTTTACGACACACCGTTTAAAATTTACGCGTCATTCATAACAGTGATGTACGATTGGAGAAAGGAAATGTTTATCAGTTTATTAGAGATCAACTTATAATTGCCGCCGAAATAATTTCTAATGTTCTTGGACGTTCAGCATAAGTTGAACTGTTAATTGCTGGGTTGGTGCTTCTAAATATCTGTACCTAATTCTTTATCTAAATACTTAATACTTGTCTATAAACTTTAATCTGACTTTTTTTAAATCATGTCATTACCTAATTCTCTTATAAATGTAGTTGAAATATCTTATTAATTAATGATAAATTTTAATAATAATAATCTAATCTACATATACATTTTTAATATTATTTTTTAAGATTATTAAACGCAACTGATAGGTTGAAGACCTTCTTTGATTATTTATTACTGTCTGTTACATGCGACTTCGCCCGCGTAATTTTATAAAATATAGCGTTACTCGCTGATAATGTACTAGGTACAAAATCGGTCTAGTAGTTTTTGAGTTTATTCAAACATACAAAAAAACAATTTTTCTCTCGTTATAACATTAGCATATTGAACGCAACAGATAGATTGAAAGTCTATTTGATGATATCATCATCGGCCTTCTTTGATTATTAGTTATTTAAATTGTTACTCCCAAATATTTCTTTTCATATACGAATAGGCTCTAAAATCCATAATTTTTGTATTATTATATGAAGATATGGTAAAAGTTAAGGTAGAGACCAAGGAGAGACAGATTAAGAAGGTGCATTCCCGTTGGCCACCACATAATTGACTACCATTATTAGTGTGATATGTATTTGAAGTATATTGAAGTATTTGGAAGTGCTTTCGTTACTTTTAAAAGGTTACAAACTATACACAATGTTCCGCAGTGACTTTCTGTAAAAAAGTGACTTTCTATACCGATAACTGGTCGCTTATCTTATTACTGTCGAGCTCAGTCTTATTCGCACAACTAACTTAAGTACTAAATTCTAAATTTACAATATTTATTTTATCTATTTCTTGAACACTGATTATTGTGTTTATTTTACTTGTATTTAAATACAGTTTTATACGTCTTAGCATATGACGGAAACTTGTATAATATAGAATTGTTGTGAGTGGCGGAAATGCGCATTGGAATCATATGGTGTAACATCGAGTTATCGCAACGCTACGCGTTTGTCGCAACTGGCCGGCACACATAATCGGGACCCGTAAGATTCTTATGTCGTTAAAAATTGCATACGAGGTGTCTTTAGTGATACAATCAATGTTATACGAGTCTACACAAAACATATTTTGTGGATATACCTACACAATTCGTCTTCTGCAGTTTGTGGAAAACATCAATCAAAACATGTTTTGTTAACAAATTGCTCTCAAAATCGCTTGAGAAGACTATTATGAAGCCTATAAAAGTCTTAAGATTTTTTGTCCTTCGTCTAAAACTTGACTTGCTTTAAAAGTTAAAAGTAGCTTATTCATTACCCAACGTTTCGTGAACACCGCATTATAACTATTAGTTAATACTTATTATTTCGCTAAAAGTGAGCAATTGATATTCAAGGAGGCATTGCAGGCTTTGTTGTTGTGACGAAATTTAAAGTTACTTTCGCTGGCTCGTATGAGTGGCAGTAGGTAATAATAAGGATCTAACTGAACCCCGTTTTCAACAATTTCGACTTGAAGCGTTTCACATAATACATTGCATAAATCCAAATTCCAAAATATATTAAAGATAAGTAACTAGAATGATACTGCTTGCTGAGACATAAATAATTTGTTTTAATTATTAACGTTTGAGTATTAACCGTCGTAAGCAATGAACGAATATTATTTTGATCATTTGATCATTTCGATTTTGAGACAAATTGAGAATTCAAAATAATATTCTTTTATATTTTGTTTTACAAAATTTCTGCCATCACCAATGCTTTGTGATCCCATTTTATAATTTACTAGGTTTTGCCCGCGACTTCGTCCGCGTCCATTTTTCTTATCCGATCGCTACCAAACTGAAAATTGTTGAAGACTGTCTGAAAATTTCATCAAAATCGGTTCAGCGGTTTTTTGAGTCCATAGGGAACTTACCGGAACATACATTGCCTTTTATATATTAAGATTATGTAGATTATGTATAATTAAAATATGTATAATAATATACAAGTTATGTATGTTACAAAATGTATGTTGCATATTTTATAATTGAAATTAATTTTATATTGACTAATTAGGTTAATTTTAATCTCTGTCATTTTTAGCATCTACATACATCAATATAGATATTATATAACATCTCAGTGAGGTTCTAGACCACTTCTAGAAATGACATAGAAATTAAGTTACTAGTTGGCAGACGACGCACAATTATTTGCACTAGCCTCTGTTATTAAGAATTCGTCTAAAGAAACTTGCATTCACTCATGTAACAGCCGTCACTATAATTGGTGGCTTGACACGTTATAACTACACGAAGGTAGAAAGCAAGCCTGTGCAAGCATGCGACGCGGTGACACTGCCTCTAATGTGAGTCATTATGTATTTCAGAACTTTGAATGTGTGGTAATTTCAAGTTGTGGTCTCAGAGGGAGGTTGCACGTTCTGTGTTTCGTCAGTCAGTTCAATTCGGTAACAAATTTTTTTAGCTCCTAACGTCGTTAGGGTAGGAATGAAGAGTCCAGCGCTAACGTAACCAGGGATGATCACACAGAACATTCTTAACCACGATTAAGTTACCAAGGATATAAGGATTAAACTGACAAAATTTGGAGCATAATTAATTATCACTCATAGATAAAATCTTGAACCACAAAAGTTTAATTTGTAGTAAAAAAAACATTAGAACAAATCCTAAATCAAAATTACTTATGATAACATATTGCTTCACTTCTGAGCTGATTGCACAAACTATCGTCAGTCTCTGTCATTTCAGTGATGATACATTATAATCTAACTTAGACGCTAACTAATGTCATCAGTATTATAAAATGTCATAGTTGCCTAACATTTGATCACAGCAAAGTATTAAGAATCCTCATATTTATTAGGCTGTAAGAAAATCAATTGGTTTTTGCATTAAGTGGTGGTTGTTTATTGTAAATAACAGTAGAAATAACAGGCGTGTATGCTTGACTTTCGACCACTGGAGGTAGAATTGAGATGGTAAGGAGCAAGTTTAAGAGTACTTTAGGGCAAAGTTCTTGATGCACTTTACGGTCGACGGGAGATCCAGGTCGTGGTGGAGGTCAACACTGTGAGGCATCATGGGCAATATGAGGGAGCAACGTGTGCAAGATATTTTACTACGTTTGCCTATGAGGCAGCCGCCGCCGCAGAATATTGCATTATCACAAAATCGCAAAATCGTAGGTCACAACTCGACCTCTAAACGTATTTCAACGACCTTACACTTAGTGAACTAAAAAGATAAGTCTCAAAATTTTGGTTCGATAATATCTAACAAAAATTTATCCTTCTTACAAGATTCTTTATTTGATTACAATGATTTAGCCTGGATATGTCCGATTTCACTACAATCTATACTATATGTAATGTATAATAATGTAATAAATCTCAAGTTTTTTTTTTGTTTGAACGCACTGATCTCTGGAATTACTAGTCAGATTAAAATAATACTTTTCACAAATGACAGCTCCATTTTTTCTCTTCAATTAGGCTATTTAACATCAGGCTACATGTTAAATACTATATAACTTATAGAAGAGAAAGAAAAAAAATAAGAAATTAGTTAAACAGTTGGTAAAACCGTAGACCACGGCTAGTATTTTAATACAAAGGATTATGTAATGCCATAAGTTGTACAGTTATACGAGGACATTTTTTAAGTCTTTTAAATTCACTCAACAATAATGTTTATTTATAGTATTTTTAACAATTCCGCGGAAGTGACAAGGAAAGTCCACATACGAGTCACTCAACCTCGTCGCAACCTCTGCATATGGTTGCTCCATTTGCCTCAACCGAACCATGGAGAGAGCCTTGAAGGCGACCTCGATAAACGAAGTCTCCGACCTGTGGTTTGTTAACATTTAGATTTGACTTCCTTCCATCAAGGTGCTTCTAAAAGTGGAGCTGAGGATAATAATGTCTAACAATAATTAGACAAGTCTAAAATGTTTTGCTCTAGAAATCGGGTCCTTAGTGTCATTCTTTCTTATTTAATTTTAAAATATATCTTGATTATTAAACCAATACTAAAATTTATTATTAAAAGTAATTATATTGCTTTGTTCGTTTTGACTACAGAATCGAATTCCTGGGCTCTTCGAGACTTTATATATATATATAAAAATTCTACAATGAAAATTCTATTAGACTCCAAAGTCCTTGCATCCAAAGTTGAAAACACAAAAAATGATTTCTTATTACGTTTCAAAACAAGAGAAAAAGTGAGAGTCGTTGACTTATTTTTTCAAATGCCGAAACTATAAAAAATGTATGATTAAATTCAACCTTCCTCAATAAATTCAAATTGTCGGTCTAACGTAAAATTACCAATGGGCAAGTTCTTACGAAATACGTTTAATATACAGGTCATCAAGGACGTTTAAGTTACAAGTGAGTTCGAAAGGTGTCTTAATAACTAGGTTTGCTAAGTTGCTTCGAGTAAGAACCTAATATTTTAAATAACTATGTTATAAAGTTTCTGTACAGGTAAATATCTATCCGCAGATTTAATCCTGTGCTTAAAAATGAGTTATTTATTGTTTCGCTACTTTTTACAGATTTTCTAAATGACACAAAAAGACAGTGTCCTTTTATGTGTGCTGTTGTTCAGAGTAGTTTATATAACAACTAACGGGTGGCCGCAATTTCGTTCTTGTCTGACGAAAATATCTGACATCTTTATCGATATAACGACGACAATGTCGCCCAAGCGTCACGTCGAGTGCGGCGCCTAATTTTTTTATGCTTTTAAACGATACCTCGAGAACCTAACATTTTTCTAGGATAAAACATAACAAATCCGTCAAGTCATTCTTGCGTGAAAGAGTAACAAACATCCGTACATGCATCCTCACAAACTTTTACATTTATCTTATTAGTTTGATTATAGATAGAATAGTGATGTATAGAAAAACATAGCTATATCCCTTTTCTGTGTATCAGTCTCTTGGTAAGCATTTCTCAAAAGTTTAAGTAATGTTTTTATTAACCCATCGATCGTCGTTTTTTAAATCTATAATTAATAATTAATACAACTACAACTTTACTTCTCGAGTGTACTAGGTCCTGCTGTTTACGACTCAGATCACGGCAATCACAGATCATAGAGATGGTTCTCGATTGATTACTGCTATTTCTGTCTTCGTAATAAACATTTATGGATGTCTACTTAACTGATTTATTCTTATCACATTTATTAAGGACATGCCGAGATAAATCGACAAAGTAATTGGCATTCGCTAATTGGGCTTGCTGAAAGATAATTAATTCTAATAAATTACATAATGTATCACTAGGTTTAACGTTTGGTAAAAAGAGATAAAGATCTTTTATTTATGTATTCGGTTTAGTATTTAATTCTTTAAGCCACCCAAAAATTTTCAAAGAAGATTCCTTACCTATTTTCATCTCTTTTAATTTTGATTTCTGTGTAATTGGGCTAGATATATAGTCCAGGAAAATTTACTAACAAATCAAAATTTGAACTTATATCAAAAAAGGAACATATCAAAAAATCCCCTAAGGCACTAAATCAATTTTTGATTTGTTAGTAAATTTTCCCGGCTAATAAGCGATATCCTTTTATCCATCGCTTCGAATTCGCATACAAATACACTGGACCGCAAAGAAAAAGGGTCGGTTATAAAATCTTCAATATCTTCAAAAGTACCTTTTTTATTTTATTTTTTTATTTATTTACATACAAAAAAAAACAATTGGTGGTACATAGTTTTGGTGTACTATAAACTCAATTAAGTTTGTACCGTACGCTTGAGTTGTCTACAATAACAGAAACTTACAGAATTACAAACGTAATAAGTAACAAAAACACACACAAAAGAAACCTGACCTAGCTTTATGAAATAAAGACTAGATTAAAGCTAAACTAAATAAATTTTATTTTTATTTAAGCACTTTAAACTATTCTTTAATTTAGTCTTTCTTTCATTTATAGCTAGGTCAGGTACTTTTGAAGATATTGAAGATTTTCTAACCGACGCTTTTTCTTTGCGGTCCAGTTTATTTGAAATTGTCAATCAATTTCGAGAATGAAATCAAAATACCTCGAGGATTGTTGCAATTCATATATACTTACGCGTCAACATTGAAATTCTTGGCGCGTAGGGCACAGAGTATGACAAACCAACCACAATTAGTAAGTATACTGTGTGGCTCACTATTGCATACACTCGACACGTATTATTGCGTGCCAGCAATTAAAACAACGTATTAGAACGTTAGGAAAAACTTGCCTACTGTTTAATTACAGAACAAGGCCCCGACGATGCCCCGATGACCCTTGTTAAAAAAAAATAATGTAAAATTACATAATGATAGTACTTTTTATCCATGTTAATAATTATAGTCTTATTAAATTGTACTACACCGTAGGTACATCGCAAAATTAAGCGAGATTATAAAACGTGTAGTCATTAAAACTGTAGGCAGGTACGAAATAAATGTTGAAGTTTGCTTGACCTGAATGCATGTTATCCTAACAAAATGTGTAATTTACTAATAGTTTCATATAATGGATGTAAACAAAGAAATAACGTTTTATTGTGTAAATAAACGATAAATATGTAATTTACATAACACTCAGCAGAGTTATTCTAAATCTTATTGTTTCTTAATGTAATATTGACGTTTCCCAATTGGATTTGCATTGGTAGGTCCTGTATTTTTGTGACAGACAGAAGTATAGTCCACTTCTAAATCATAATATGGTTTTCCACGATAAAGCATCCCATGTACAATCGTGTGAAGTCAGTAATAGGTGTTTGGGAGAATTTGTTGTCTCAACTTACTATGATGCGAATAACGAAGACAGATTGCGAAACAATACATTCGCGCCACTTATTAAAATAATAAAACTTACACCAGCAATTCTAATATTTCAAAAAAACTTTTATAGATGCCAGCTATTGACAATCCAATTTTATATGTGCATTACCTAGGATGGATTCATGGAAAAACATTATTGGCTTTTAGTTAGATCTCGAATGTCCACTGCTGGACATACGAGTAGAATTCTTTCATAAATTTCCAAAAGGACCGATCAGCGTCTATCTTCTACCAGAATTACAATAAACAATACCGAGTGATATACGGTTACCACATTACGAGTTAAGGACGCTTATAAAAACATCAATTTTACCAATGTTTTATACATTTTAACACTTAACGTAAGCATATATTAAATTACCACATAGGTACTAATTACTGACAATTTACACTTACTGAAATGTTTAGAAATGTCAACGATTTTATGCAATTAAAGAGAGCGTGGGGAATTTAATCATTATTGCGAAAGTGGTCGGTTCAAGTTTACTGCCATGTCAGGGCCCCTGTTGCTTAATGACAATGACCCGTAATAGGTGATTAAAACCTAAATTAATATCGCATTTTCTATCAGTTTTAGTGCTTCATGTGTATTGAGTTAATACCTAGGAGAGGCATCGTTTGATCGGTCAAGGCACGACATTGATCTGCTTAAATGAACTAGTATTTTATTTGCTAGACGTTAGATCAGTGCGTCTGTTGGGAATATTATTAGAAAAGAGAATACAAATTTTCTAAGGAAAATGGGGAAATGAGAAAAAAATGGTTATTATTAGTTTTATAGACGAAAAAAACGTTATATTTTTATATATAGATTTTTTATTTGTCACCCACGTACATATTAATATTGATTTTTTTAACCCACCAATAGCAGCATTTCCTATTTTTAAGTTATGTCTAATATAAAATATTTATTTAATCTATACGTTTACAATTTGACCATAGAGGGTAATCGTGTGTCTAGAAAACTAAAATTTGGAACATAAATTAGATTTATAACTATTAAAAACACGACACCACGCGTGCAAAGATCAGGGCACAACGGCTAGTATATTTATTTTCAATATACATAAACATTTGAAATTGAAATTGAAATTTTTAAATTGTTATACATAGATCAATACTATAATTATTATAATAAACTAGCTGAACCCGGCCACGCTTTCTCTGTGGCTCAGTCAGCAACGTTCCACGGTTTCCATAAAAACGGTCAATGTATGAAAATTATGTTTTTATATTTAAAAAATCGGTTTCCGTTGGAATTTTGGGGAATGAAAATATATAAGATCATTCCTCTGTTTAAATGCAAAGTTGTGTAAAAATTTCAAGTCAATCCATTGGCTAGTTTTCGAGTTTTTGAAGCATACACAAACCAACACAACATTTATATATATATAATTATTATTATTATAGTAGGTATAATTATTTTAATAAGAAGTTATAATAAATTATAGTACTCACTCTTTTTGTATGTGTACTTTAATAAATAAAGAGAAGTGTTGGAACTCTTAAATGACTGTAAAGTTTCAAGGTTACCAAAAAGACACTAGTTATTAAATCTGTCAACGAATCGCAATAAAAAAATCAACTGTTACAGTAATTACAGACAAAGTGTTGCAATAGTTTCCGATTGAAAAACCTTGACTGGTCGTTTGCAGTTGAGATGGCTTCCATAACTGTTACTCCCAAAGTAACGGACACTTTTTAATTAAAATGTTACTTACTGAAAACGAAGTCAATTGGTTGGTAACCAAATAAAATTGCCCCGACTTTACACAAACTATCACGTGGATGACAAAAAAATATATATTACCTACATGTTTGTCATAAAAAATATAAATGACACACTGCGACTTTATATTTTTTTTTTGTTTCTTTTTATTAAGACACGTTCAACACACGCCAATGTCGGCAAGGCTCAATATCGTCATACACTGTAATTCACTAGTATGACTTTTCCAATTTTCCCTTGAACTTTGATGTCTGGTTAGTACTTATTCTTTTTGATGTCAATATTGCTCAATTTTTATATAAAATATGGAATTTATATGAACGTATCTTTTGGAAATCTACATTATATGAATGAATGAAACTTTCCATTGATTGTTACGATGGTGTCCAATACTGAATATGAATCTTATCTAAAATAAAAATAAAATCTTATAATTATATGTTATCATGTTACATGTCATCATAAATAATAATTCGGTCTTCACGTATAGAAAGAGGGTTAAACGGGAATAAAAATTATAAATAAAAATTGCACCCCAGGCGAAGCGGGGAGCGGGTTGCTAGTTATATTATATATAATTTATTAAAACATATATTATTTATTAGTTATATATTACATATATTATTTAAAAAACGATTCTTTGGTTACATACACTCTGTCACAAATTGGTCTGACTCTGTTCAAATGGTTGACTCTGTCACAAATTTTTTATTAAAAATATTCCATCTTATCGTAATCAATCTCATAGTATTCTACTAGTTAAAAATTTATAATTGAATTATAAAATTGGTTAAGAATTGAAAAAAAATTATCAAATTAAAATAATTTTATAAACCTAACTAAAATGGCCACTCTAATAACATAAGTTGTTACGAACATTACTTAACTGACACTAAGATTTTAACTATATACCTTCACTTTAGCCGTATTCTATGTCTGCGACCATCTATTTTCCTGTTAGGTAATGTATTAGTTAATACGCTCTAGTTTTCATTACAATTAACGACAAGGTAAACGACCCTCGACTTAACAGGTTTCATAGTGGGTAGTTCATTAAATACTGTTATTGAATACTATCTTTTTACCTTTTTCTTAGATGTTAAAATGTTATTTCTTGATTGCTCACACATATTTGTCAGGCGTTGAGATTTTTTATTATTATTTTTTATTATTGATTATTATTGATCCCTCGGGAACAGAATTTTTTTCTGTATGAAAGTCTATGTCCTTCTCTGTATCGCTGACAACGTGTTTGCAAAATTCCATGATGATCGGTTGAGTAATTAAGGCTTAAATCGTAAACGAGGCCTGTATAATTTGTCGGAAATATCTTGACGATTCGAAAGATACATACACGCTACAGTCGGCAACAAAAGTGTTTAAAAATATAAATTTAAAATTTACTAAATTTTTTATTAAAAATAATTGTTTTATTTTAAGAGGTCTAATCTAAATTCAATCAACAGTCAACAAAAACTAAATATCTAAGAAACAATAACAGAATCGAGGGAAAGAATGCGGAACATTACACGTGCGATTGCGCTATCGTTGGCGACGGTACTGACGGGACGGAGATGCGACGCGGGAGGGACGATTCTTAAGATATTTCCGACGAGTAGTACATTATATATTATTTTAAAAAAAAATAGTTTTTAGAATTTCTGACTGTTTTTCTGTGCGTTTGTGCTGGCTAATCTCACAAATGGCTTAACCGATTTGAATGCGGTTTTTACTTATGTATTGTAGCAAGCTTCCCATAACATTAGTGTTTGTTTCATTCCAATCGGTTTACTAACAACAAAGTTATACCGAATACCGAAATACCAAGCGTACGAAAACCGCGCGTACGAAGTTAGTTAAATAATAAAAAGGACGGGAGCGCATTACCGATTCCTGTGACTTAAGTCTTAAGCTATGTGACCTATGGGGGTCTCTATGTGCCAAATTACATCTAAACCAGATCAAAACTCATTCTTCAGTTTAAGCACCTTCACAAATTTTATTATTATTAACAATAGTTGATAAAAATATTAAAGTATTATCTTTATACATATATACACTGGACCCCAAAGAAAAAGGGTCGGTTATAAAATCTTCAATATCTTAAAAGTACCTAGCTTCATGAAATAAAAACTAAATTAAAGCTAAACTAAATAAATTTTATTTTTATTTAAGAACTTTAAAATATTCTTTAATTTAGACTTTATTTAATTTATAGCTAGGCCAGGTACTTTTGAAGATATTGAAGATTTTCTAACCGACCCTTTTTCTTTGCGGTCCAGTGTAGTTGAAAGAAATATCTTTCAACTAAATCTCAAGTTTTTGGATATGGACCCGAATGGAGGCAATAACCACTCCCTTACAGAAAACCACCGTTAAATAAAGACATGTGTACCTACTGTGCTTTATTTCGGTGAGTGAGAAAGGGATGTCAAAGCCCATTTCCTCCCCAACTCCCTATCCGTACTAATATACTAATCAATCCTACTAAGGTAGGCAACGCACTTGCAGCACCTGTGAACATGGCTTGTTTTAATAAAAGACAGTTAGGGTTGCTATACATATAGTCGGGCCGGCATAGTCGGGGGTTAGAATGGAATATGTGTAGATGAACGTTCGACAAATTGCTATATTTATATATGCGGTAATATATGTAAATGAACGTTCGGCAGAAATGCCTCTTGGCCTACCCGCGCAGTATATACTAAACATATTAAACATTTACCCCCGAATGATTTTGCCGATCGGGTAAGCCGAATGAAAGTCGAACATATGTAGAAGGTACTTCGGGTCGGCTTTGTTGTTCATCAAAAATTGCCGAATGAAATGTACCGGCCCGACTATATGTATAGCAACCCTAAGCCACCTACCATCAGTCCGATTGACTACAGATCTTTACTCGTACATTTAAAAAAACTAAGTAGCCACCATTTTTAATGTGTTACTTTATTTACTCAGGCTTTGGACATAATAATAAAAACGTCGGCGGGAGAATACAATTTAGCTTCCAAATATGTTCGTATACTTGTTTTATTACAATTGCTTGAGTATTATTTTTTATAATAACGTTTTTAAGTTATTTGGTCAAATAATTTGACACTTATGTCATCCCATGTTTATCTGCGTCTACATTATATTAACAGAATTTTGTATTTCTTATATTATGTTACAATAAGGCGTGAAATCGCGTGAGTATGATGAAAACTAAACTTTTTTAAGTTTTTTTTTAACAGCTTATAATATTTTAAATAAATATTGTATGTATTTATTTAAAATACCACATAAGGTTAAGTACAAATTCTGCACATTTTAAAAATTAATTATACTAGACATAAAATTATTTCAGGTTTTTGTTTCCATGCAAACCTCAGATTTATTATGTCTCATAAATGATTTTTTTTTTTTTATGTATTGCTACGACCAATAACTAATGAGTAATCATGGAATTGCGTAGTATGGAATTTATAAGCTGCTCGAGTTGTAAACTGCCCTCTTACAGGTGTCCAGCTGCCCTTTAAAATGACAAATTTATTTAAAAAAAAAACTGCAGTCTAAATAAATAAAAAACCTCGGAATACTATAAAATAAATATTGTTGTTTCACTCATGTTTTCCTTCATACAAGTTAATAGCAACCAGTTTTACTCATTTCGAAACGGGGGCACTAGTGGCACCGGACAAGACGTGTCTTATAGATACAGACAGACAGCCACGAGTCACGAGTGATCACCGCATATTATAATCTTTGACTACGTAATAAGGCAATTTACAGACCACATTGAACTCACTACTTTTATTTTTATTTATTTTGCTTTTTCTTTTTCTTTTTCTTTAGTAGTACGTAAGTACAGTCGGGGTAAGAAAAGGTTCGTCATTTTAAATTCGATATTTGCTTGCACTAGGGCAATTGTCAGTCATGCCAAAACTTCATTTCAAATGTCTGTCAGTATTCTGATTAGTGCTTTAGTTTTAAAAGGCACTAAGAGTCTACAACTTTGATAAAGGAATGAATTTGAAAACTGACGAAGGTTTTCGTACCCCGGCTTACTTACAGTGTGATAATATAATTGTGACATGTAATAGTGAAATCAATAACTGATGTATTAATATTTTTATTATTCACCTTAATATTTTATTAACACAGTATTAATAATATTTTCATAAAAGCTTATAATATTACTGTCTTAAATTTAACATATAACTATTCTGGTAAATACTGGGCATCGCATAGCAAGAGGCATTTAAGATTTTTTTTTGTATGAATTTATTTATTTATTTTAATATTACTTATATCAAACCGTAACTTTTTTAAATTTATTATGAAGTGACAAACTGTATTTTTTTTTTCAAGCAACTATATTTTTTAGTATATTTTTTAGTAAGTTTAAATTTTTAGTAAATGCGTTTGTAGATGCATACTATTATAAATTAAATCCACTCTAATGACACTTTGAATTCCAAATCTAACCAAGGAAAACGAGTGAATATGTTAAATTATTACCAATAGTTGAATGCCTATAATTATACCAAGAACTATCGAAGCAGTTTTATTAATCTTATCAAGTATGCAAGGATTCATTTATTTCCTCGAAATTTATTTACAGTTATAGACCAATTTTAATACTGCTTTTAACAATTTATAACTGTTTAACATATTAGTAAAAGATTAAGTTCTGACTAGCAATGTTGTTTATTTTCTTGAAAATACCAGTGTTAAAAGAATATAAGTAGTTCTTGTAAAGTCTCATTTATGAAGACAAGTTTTTGAAAAGACTAGTTCTCGAAAAGTTTAGGTCTTGAGTGGACACATTCTTAAAAAGACTAGTTCTTTGATAGACTAGTTTTATCCAACAAAATTATTATTACTTTGTCACTTTATCACGGAACAGATTTTTATTAAACTTTGCAGTAATACAATTAATACATCATTATACCTAATGCAGTGGCTATAATTTATACATACGCGGACGAAATCTCTAAAACATCGAAAGGATTTCACAGAAGCCACCTGTCATTCAGTTATGCCTCAGCCCGTCCTCCGTCCTAGGTACTTTTTTTTTTTTTTTTTTTGGAAGTATACATTTACCCCTTGCATAGGCAAGGGACCTTATTTAACTAATTAATATTCATATTCATATTATTTATATTCATATTATTTATATCAAATTCATATTATATCAAACATTAGAATTATATAAATTCACATTATTTAAATGTTTACCGTCCTAGGTACTAGATCGTGCCAGGTAATAAATAAAAGAATGAAATATAATGATAAATTTTATTCATATCATTAAACACATTGGCAAATACTGGATTTAGATGATAAATGAACCGTTTGCCGCCTGCATGGTCCTTAAGATTGGATTATAAATTCTAAATGACAGAATAATTACTTTCAAAGTATGTCAATACGTTATTCGTATTTCGTTACTGTAATATGTATAACTAATATAATTATTAAATAACATGTAGTTGCATTTTAATTCTCCTTGAAAGGAAGTGAAGGTAACTAACTACTTTATAACATAGTTCAACATTGATATTAATAGAATTGGTTAAATATTGATGAAATGTATAATGTAAACCTAATACGGTGGTAATAAAGTCTTTAGTTAATGTTTAATATTATGTCGAATTAATTTTTCGATTATTGGCCTTCGAATGTTTGTGGAAAACGATTTCTTTGTGTTTTTTATACTTACTACTGTTTCTTATTTCCTTTATGTATTTACTATTTATTTATTTTATTTTATTTTATTTATTTATTATCTAACACGTATTTACACACAAGATGATAACAATGTCTGGAAACCATTATTAGGTTTGTCTAGACATTTTATTTGACGCCAACACAACAACATTGCACCATATATTATACTAGCGACAAGCTTTGCACGGATGCATTTTTTTTCTGCAAATGATATACACCAATTTTCCTCGTTTATAGCTCTTTCCATTAGTGAAAACCGTATACTAGCCTTAACTCGCGACCTCATCCCGCACCTTTTTCTTGGCTATTAAAACATTTGTCAATCGTTACTGCTCGTATATTTTTTGTCAGCAGTTATTTTTTTTATTATTTTATTCTTCGATGTTCCCTAGGGAACATGAAAAGGTATCCTATGTCGTTTTCTATATCACTGACATCGTCAATTATTTGGGTAATCAGGCTATCAAATTCATTTTTAAGAATATAATTCAAATTTATAATGTAGGATAACTCAATATTAACGCTTGATCTGTAGACATATTAAAAGGCACATAAATGGAGTTTCTGATGGTATTAGTTTCAAATGAAATCACAAATAATTTTATTCTTTTAGAAAATAGTTCTAAAAGAATAAAATATTTATCTAGTCTAAATGTCTAATTATTTTGTTACAGATGGGCTGCAAATTGACATTCGTTGACGATATCCTGAACAAATCCTTTCACAAGTTGGGACTACTTGTTGGAAAAAATCCCGGATACTTCGTCATCATACCAGTTCTTCTCACAATGGTCATGGTCACGGGTTATCAACGAATCTACTATGAGATGGATCCGGAATATTTGTTCTCCCCTGTTAAGGGGCAGGGAAAATTGGAAAGACAAATAGTCGAGGAACACTTTAAAGTCAATTACACTCACAGGTTTAACGTTGGAAGAATAACAAGGCCAGGTCAGTATTGCAAAATTAATTTAAAAAATTAATAGTGTAACTTATTATGGGATCAAGTGTTTATAGCCTGCAGAACCGAAAGAGTCTTGCCTGTATAATTTAAATTTTTCCAAGTTTCCTACAGTTGTTAAATCTTGGAATAATAATCCTATTATTCTCGATAATATCTAATGATATTTGATACTTATTGCTCAAAATTGTAAAATTTACAATTTAATTTGGCAGAAAAATATTAATAACAATGATTTCATCTAAAACTAAGTTATATATATTTACAAATTGTATATTATATTAAGATTCAGTCCTCTAGGCAGGGTTCCACGCATGAAGTTATTTATAAATATCATTATCATAATATTATTATACTGGTAAATGTTTAAGTTAATATTAGTAGAACCCACAGAGTTCTTTTGTTTTAATACCTTAGACAGTTTGTTTTGTCGCAATCTACTTATATTATTTTAACCACTATTTCAGATAGTCCCTCTTCTTATTTTAATCTATTTTTCCATTAACTATAGCAAATATTAGATCGAATGAGTGTTGTTTAATAAAAATCATGACAAATTCAAAACAACAAATAAATAAATAAAACTGATTCTTGATAGCCTTAAAATTATTAGCTCCAATAAATACTCGTTTTCATTTGGTGCAGGAACATTTCAAGCAGTACCTAATTACAGGCATCCGTTTAGATAAAGTTATTCACCGATTGCTTCTATGATAAATGCGATATTAAATTGTGAAGTGAATTGAAGAATAGTGTGATACCACGCTATGAAATCGGGGAAGAAGCCACTAATCCATTGCGGAAGTATAAAAAACTAAAAGCTAAATACTAAAAAAGGGATATAATAAAAATGAAAAGCTGGTTTCTTTACAATCGCATGAAAGTTAACTAATTTACAAATAAAAAATATTACATCCTAATGATTACGGCTCATTATTAAAAGTTAGACACATTAAATAGGAATCACAGGATTCTAGAAAATCCATTATTGATGATTTTGATTACCCGCATAATTTTGATGATAATTTTTTTTTTTAATATATCAGGTCGATTCGGCAGAGTTATCATCGTATCCAAAGACAACACCACAAATATGTTACGAACAGAAATATGGAAAGAGCTGCGAGAATTGGATGAATTGGTTCAAAACATGACTGTAACTTTGCCAACTGGTGAAACCTTTACTTACAGAGAAGAGTGTGCTCGTTGGGAAGGTCAATGCTTCGTGAACGATATTCTCAACTTGGACAAAATTATCGGCGAGGTAATGTGTTTAAAAAATTTTAAGCCCAATTAGTAGTAACTGCTTGCATACTTTTGTCTGAACAGACAAAAGTATGCAAGCATTTACAAACAATCTTGCATATGTTGCAAAATTTTGCAACATGTAGGTAGCTATTATCTTAAGTAATATTAAAACATTGGATTTACAAGTCTACTGCAAATAGTAGATAACCACCTATCTATCTATGTTATATAAGCGTACGTAATGTAACGGATGATTCGCTGTTGGTTACTCGGACAACTCCACAAAGGCGTGGTGCTAACCTAGTTTGGGCGAACGGAACAGATATTGCAAACCATGTCAATATTGTATGTCCAAATCTGTGGCTTTTACAAGAACCGTAACAAACAAAACATAATTTGGGTGAATGTTTCCGTTTTGTGTGTCACGTTACTCGAAAAGATTTATGCAAAATACATACATACACCCTACAAAAGCATTAACCGTTCCTAACCGTTATAAATTTCTTTCTGAACTTCTCTTTTACCCCGAAATACAAACACATTTTTAATCAGTATACATAATTATAATAGTAGTTAAGGTTCAGATAGAGGTTCCTTTACGCATTGTTTTCCACAAGCCCTTTATGCGATGTGTGAGTCAAGGCTGCACCGGTATCATTGTTCAGTGAATCATGTCTTTAAAGCTGAAGTGTATTGAGTAGGCAAACAATAGTTTGTTACTAAAGCTTTATCTCTAAACCGCAGACCACAGTTAAATAGACACTAGACTGTGTGGACACTGTGGTATTATTGTTTTGTTTTTTCGAACTTAATTTAATCTTTTAGTCCGAGTACTTTAATAACGACACCTTAAATAATATTTTTAAAGGCGTTACGGTTTAGATGTATCCTGTAATGACATCTAGTCCTATTAATATGAATTTATCTTTTTCAATGAACTCCATGGTAGATAAGTTTGATAGGTTTATTGATTCATCGAAGTTTCTTTTGACAGGTAGAACGTGGCGAATTGAACCTAACATTTCCAATCATGTTCAATCCGGTGACGTGGGAAGCTCACGCGTTCCCTGTATTCTTTGGAGGGTCTAAGGTTGTGGATGACAATATTGTATCAGTTCCTGCCGTGCAGCTTGTGTGGTTCGTTAGAACCGATAACAAACTGCAGGACAAACGGTAAGTTAATGAGGGATTTTCTTATAACCGTTATTGTACTGTACTGGTGCAACATTAGCTAAATCGTCCGAATAGGATCGTCACTTGTAAACCTTCTATCCTCAGCTAAATAATATGTTACTTCCACCTGTGGCTGCTTTCCCTGAAACATTTCCTTGAATTTTCCTTTTATAGTTTGTCGATTGACTTAGCTTTTTTATATGAAGTGCCAATAATATATTTTACTATTCATTGAATTCAATAATAGTCAGGTACCAATTCAGATTAATAATGTAACAAAGCAAACATCTAAATTCATTTCATTACTGAAGGATATACACGCAACTAAAGGATGCCATGATTATAGTTTTAATCACTTCTGTTTTGGGAAGGAAGGAAAACTAATCGATTCAGTTTCTTAGTGCAACTGGGTTTTACCTCTGATAAATAAATAACAAACTTAGATAATAAACATCGATCTTGACACGGTTTGGGAAATCGGCTCGAATACTAACCACTGCGTAATGTTGGACTAGAATACGAATAGAAAGGTGCCATTGGATAGCAAAATAATTTGTGGGTCAAAACGCAACAACGTTTGTGACAGATTTAGAACAAACTTATCAAAAATTTTAACAACAATTTTAACAGTTTAACAACAACAATAACAATATTAGGTTATTTAAAAAAAGGCTTTTTTGCAATCACATGTACCTCAGTTTCATTAATTGAATTGCCAATCTTTATTTATATATAAAAAAATTAAATTGGTTTATGTACCCTTCAAAAACTCGAGAATGGGTAGACCGATTTTTATTGAGTTTTTCATATAATTAGGTATGGAAAGAGGGATAAACATGGAAGGGGCGAAACCAGGAGCGGGTCGCTAGTAATAATATAAATAATAAATAAATTATAAAAATAACAATAATTTCTTTGTTTCGATTTACAGCGGTGTCGCATGGGAGGACGCTTTTCTGGACACAGTCGGCATAGCAGAAGATACTGGTCGCTTCAAACATATTTCAGTAGCACGATTCGCTTCGCGAACACTTGATCATGAGCTGGAGAAGAACACCAGAACTGTTATCCCTTTTTTTAGTTCAACATTCATACTCATGGGAATATTCTCCGTGGTAACCTGTATGATGGGAGACTGGGTCCGTTCCAAACCGTTTCTTGGTTTATTGGGAAATATTTCAGCGGTCATGGCTACCGCAGCCGCATTTGGTTTCGCAATGTATTTGGGAATATCATTTATTGGAATCAATTTAGCAGCACCCTTTTTGATGATAGGTAAAGTTATTTTTTAACTTATAAATTACAATTGTTGTTGGGGCCAATCCTGGATTATATTTATTGTTTGACGTTTTAAATTAACAAACAGTGTACATGTCTTTTAAATAATCCCTAAGATGTTTATATGAGAAAGAATGCCCCTTTAAGAGTCTCCCGAAGTCAGCTTTGCGAAAACAAAAAAATAGTGAATCGATGTGATACTTGAAACTTATCTACCAACTATATTTTATATATAGTTAGGTATATACATTTGGGTAACTCTTAAACGACCTTTTAATGCGTTACATTTTTTTTAAATACTTGTTATATTATGTGTTAAATACTTCTTTTGTTAGGTATTGGTATTGACGACACGTTCGTGATGTTAGCGGCTTGGCGTCGCACCTCTCCGTCGTTGCCGGTGCCAGAACGAATGGCAATTATGCTCTCGGAAGCGGCAGTTTCAATAACAATCACATCGGTCACCGACATGCTCTCGTTCTTTATTGGCATATTCTCTCCGTTCCCTTCGGTTCAGATATTCTGCATGTATTCAGGTAATATTTCCGTTGCTTAAGAAAATTTATTAGATGTTTAATAATGTAATATTTTGTATCACAATATTGTTCCGAAACGGTAGTATTCATAATAATTATGAGGACTAATTAAAATATGACGTTTTTAGGTGACAAACAATTTTAAGCAAAAAATTTCGAGTTTTTTAAGTAGCCATGAGTAATCCATCTCAAAATCTATCGCTAGTTCAGTAGCCACAGCATACACATTGAACGAATAAAAAATTGTCACAACTTATAAGCTCCGGATGTCGATTCCGGATAAGTGCCCATCATTAAAACGAAATTATCAACGCTATCTTGATCTAAATATCCGATCAATTATATTGATCCAATCCAAATTATCCTTACCTACTAATGATTTAATATTTTTTTTATGTTAGAAAATAATTTCGGAAAACAGACTATATAAAAAACTTTTGATTTAAAATAAAATAATATAAAATATATAAAATTCTTTGTTATATAAAATTCCTATTTTTTCAGGGCTGGCAGTATGTTTTACTTTTGTATGGCATTTGACGTTTTTCTCTGGATGCGTAGCAATATCCGGTTATCGTGAAAAACAAAACAGGCACACCATCACGTGGCTCAAAGTTCTACCAGAATCCAGGGCGAGAAAAGGTGAAATATGTTATAAGCTCGTTGGATTTTCTTTCTTAACTTTTTAAGTACAAAAATATGCATTAGATGGAATGGAATAGAGTAACACTTAATAATAGGAAAAGTGGAGAAGCATCGCAGGGGCGGCAATGCACACCAAGGAGGGCGAACACGACCATCCTCCGTGTACATCATCCGCACGACCACGACCACTCTGACAAAAGTGTGCCACTTAATATATAAACACTGAATTCTTAACTCCAATAAATTTAATAAATCAATCCTAATCATTATAAGTGCTTTATTATTAATAATATTATAAATGGTTTGGATGTATTTTCAAACGGCTGAAAGGATTTTGAATTTTTATCCTGAAAAAATGTTCCCGCCCGAGGAATCGTCTAAAAAAAAACAAGACAGTAGCGGTGTCACAGCGATAAAGGTGTCAGGCTTTATAATACATATATTTTATTAAATGTTATATTTATCATTTATCATTTCTCAATGTGGACGAAGTCGCGGCACCAGCAAGCAGTAAAAAACTTTTTTTAATGTTGTTCCCAGACATATTTGTGGGAAAGCGATAGTTATAAAAGAAAGTACGATTAACACTTAATGTAATGTTCAATTAATTAAATTGTCTATATCTTTTTCAGAGAAGAAATCCTGGTTTTACCGGATATTTTGCAGCGGCGGTGTAGATAAGGCTGACCCCAACAACCCGTTAGACAACAAGGAGCATTGCATTATGGCATTTTTTCGTGACACAATGGCCAATATTTTGAACAACAGCTTAGTAAAATTTGTGATAATAGTTGTTTTTTTACTTTATCTGGCCGGTGCGGGGTACGGCGTGACAAATCTCAAAGAAGGCCTAGAGAGAAGGAAGTTGTCAAAGGTCGATTCGTACTCTGTAGAGTTCTTCGATCGTGAAGATCTATACTACAGAGAATTCCCTTATAGGATACAGGTATGTATGTACAGACGGGGTACGAAAACTTTATCAAGTCGTAGTCTCTTAGTACCTTTTGAAACTAAAGCACTAATCAGGCAACTGACAGACGTTTGAAATTTGAAATGAAGTTTTGGCCGGACTGACAATTGCCCTTGTGGAAGCATAATTATGTCAACTTGAACGTTTTTTAACCTTTAACCTTTTTTAACCTGACTGTACAATGTACATTGTACTTACAATTTTTTTTCGTCTATTTTTCAGAATTCCAATAGCCACGACGTTTCAATGATTGTGTTAAAGCCAATGAATTATATACATATACATTAAATTAACTTTATTTTTTTAAAATATCTATTATCAATTATTAATAAACAATACCATTAAAAAAATGTTCTTTGCAATAGAATTTATGGCCATGCGAGATACAGTCTGATAGAGCATCTGATAGAAAATACGCGATAGGTTTTACAATATTGAGCTAACTAATAAAGATTATTATGTTTTGTCTTATGTTTTTCTCAGTGGTTAGACTTTTACTCTTTTATTTTCTTTTTAATTGAAAAAAAAAAGTAAATAATTTATTGTTTCTATACGTTTCAGGTCGTGATAAGTGGAAATTATAACTATTCGGATCCAAAAACTCAAGACGAGGTTGAAATTTTGACTCAAAAATTGGAAAATACATCCTACATTTCGAACTCCTTGTACACAGAATCATGGCTGCGAACATTTGTTAATTACGTATCCAGAAACAACGACTATTTGAATGTTACGATCGACAATGAACTAGATTTTATTAAAAATCTAAAGGAGGTGAGCTATTAAGGTTTATTTATTTAATAAAGCATCAGGAACATATGAGGTGCGTTTTTTTTTCCAGCAATTTGTTTCATGTCAAATTTTACGTATACTTCCACTCTCTTGTAGTTTCGGTGCATGTAGGGAATGCTAGTCCATTCCCAATATTCTCCTGTTATAATTTATTCTTTGTCCCGCATTTTAAGAATATTAAATATTTATACGTTCGACGGCACTACTGATTAGTGCCTGCCCTGGTTTAAAGAATATTTATAATAATAAATATCGTACAAATATACGTTATAGATGAGCGCAATAGAAAATAATATTGTAAATTTTCAGTTGTGGCTTTTCCCCGCGAATCCGTTCTCACTAGATGTGAAGTTCAATGAAGCCGGTGACGAAATCATCGCATCGAGATTCTTGATACAAGCGATCAACATAAGCGGTACGAATCACGAGAAGGAAATGGTGAAAGTTCTGAGGGACATCGTCGCAGAGTCGCCTCTCAATGTTTCCGTGTTTCATCCGTACTTTGTCTTTTTCGATCAGGTGAGTGTCATTGTCTTATTAAGGCAGTTAATGTTATTCGTTATAAAGTTAATTAACAGGGTATTAATTGCCAACTAGCAACTACTAGATATTAACATCAAACAGTGATTGCCTATTATATATAGTTTGCACGCAAACTCCGAGGAATAGCACGCTGGGGTAGATTTCTGTTTTTAAAGCGCTTTTTAATTTTTATTTAATGCAGAAGAATTTAAAAAATTACCTTCTAGAATAATTTCATGAATTCACTATATCGATACATCATTGTTTTAACATTCCTAAAGATTCTTGCGGAGTGTACCTAGTATTCTCAGCTACCACCATGCAATTTCTAATAGGAGTCATGAAATGCACCCGGTTTTCGCGAACTCGGTCACATCGAAACGCCCATACACTCTATTACCCCAGTGATCTTTTTTTTTTTGCTCGGCTTCTAAGGGTTGTAGCGTGGTGTTAATGTGAAAGGATATCTTTCACGAGAATTTAATTATCATATGTAAAAAGAATTTTTCAAATCGGACTTGTAGTTTCGGAGATTAGTGCATTCACATCAAATATATGATTATTAAGGATGATAACAAAACCTTTTTGTTTTGTTTCAGTTTGAATTAGTGCGACCAACGTCAATCCAAAATCTCTGCTACGGTGCTTTGATGATGATGATAACTTCGTTTATATTCATTCCAAACATTCTCTGCTCTCTTTGGGTAGCTTTCAGTATAATATCAATAGAGGCAGGAGTCGTCGGCTACATGGCGCTTTGGGATATAAATCTCGACTCGATCTCGATGATAAACTTAATAATGTGCATCGGTTTCTCTGTCGATTTCACCGCTCACATTTGCTACGCTTACATGGCGTCGAAAGCGAAATCTCCCAACGAGAGAGTCAGCGAATGCCTTTACTCCTTGGGTCTGCCGATAGTCCAGGGATCTTTCAGCACAATACTCGGAGTCGTGGCGTTACTACTCGCCGACAGCTACATTTTCAGTGTGTTCTTCAAAATGGTGTTCATGGTGATATTTTTCGGAGCCATGCACGGTCTGTTTTTGTTGCCCGTTTTACTCTCGCTATTTGGTCCAGGCTCGTGTTCGAAGAAGCAGGACGATATGAAAATGTCCAAAATAGAGAAATGCTATCCGCACCCTTACTGCATCCCTCATCCGCAGTTGGTGTTGAACGACCAAATATTCAATGGAAAGAATTTGAACCCGAACGGGGTATACAAGATTTACGGCGATGATAAGGACCTCGGAATAGGAACATCTGGCGAAGACACTAGTGAGAGCAGTTCCAATCAATCCCAGCGGCGTCAGATGGCCGAGGACGACAGTGGAAGAAAAAAGTATGAAGACGGCTGGAGATCTGGTTACTGCCAGAGTTCAAGCCAGTTTCAGCCGTCCGGTGAGTTGGACTTGTATGGTCACGATTTAGACCGTGCATGGCAACGACGCAGGTGCGAGGAAAATCGTCGAGTGTTCGACAATCATCGGAAAAACACTGTCAGCTCAAGAGACGATGATTGGTTAAGAAATGCGCGGAAAACCAGCGATGCTGGGCCCCGCCGTGAAGGCACGTATAGGGTGATGAGAGCTCATTCGCACCATAACCTACACCGACCGCGTGGTCCCAGACGCTCAAACTCACATCACAACCTCGAACATTTAGACTATGTGGCTGAAATGCGTTTTCCTTGACAGTGTGTAATGTTAAATACATTAGTTAGATACACATAATAAGTAACCTGAATCTCGTGCTCAACGTAAGGACCAAAGGGTTTTTTTTTTAGTTTTATAAGCTGCGTATTTAACGCCAGTTTAGTTTAACAGTGTTGCCAGATTTATTGATGCACATAGGAAATTGAATTGTATTTAATATTTAGGTACAATTAGTGAGATCGTACATATTTCGTAATAAAAATTTTAAATAAAATATACTTATTCAACTTTATTGAAGTAATAAGTAACGTTTTTTATAGTTCTTGCATTCACCGATGCGTTTGATTTATGATCATCTTTTTTAGAATCATTACGTGGTTGAATTGACTATGACAGGTTTCTCTGTGACTCATAAAATGCAAGCATTATAATCTTTTACAAGTGTTACATAAGATTAAAAAAAACTTATTTCGATTTATTAAATTTTAAGGAACATTTTAAGCGTGTTTTTGGTTAGATAATACTAACTCATTAAATAAAAAAATAATAACCTTTAAATGGGTACTGATAATTGTATTGAAATGTGGATGTAATATAAAATCATTTGTTTAATTTGTTCCTAAATTTGTATGTTGTAAGTAAATTTAGTAATCTTGGTGGGGTGCGATTATTCTATTGACAAATAGGATACCATGAAGAAGGGTAACAGCTTTTTTTACCTATAGGATATGTTCATTCAACATTAAGGCGAGAGCATTTGATAAGATTGATATACCTAATATCGGGATGGGTAAAAGTAGTTTTATGAATTGTGTACATAGGCATCTATAACATATTTAAATACCTAATTTAGTTCTATTTATAAAAGCTTTAATATTACATGTTTAAAACTACCTAGATATAAACTTTGTAAATAATAATTGGCTATTCTGCTGTTGCCATTTCATGTCTTTTCGAATAGGTACCTATATTAGACCTATATACCTAGATAAATTTCTTGTTGTGATTTGCGTGTAATGACCATTTATTTGGTCTGTGTGTTGTGTAAAAAGTATATCTACTATTTCTTAAGAGAAAGAGAATCATCCTAAGATTTCAAACACGTTCAATTTGCTACTGCAATAAAAAAGTACGTACCTAGAATAAATAATGATGTATTTTGCAGCCCCAGGACGTCCGCTGCTGGACATAGGCCTCCCTCCATATTTTTCCAATGCCTGTATAATATATACCACTGGACAGGCTGCTGTCAAATTATTTTTATGCTATTTAAAAAACGTCATTTTGGCGCTGTAAGCTATGGAGCGATTGACCATGGAACTAAAGTTAGTGATTATACATATCTAAGGAATTAAAAATACGCAAGCGTCAAAATTAGTTCTCAGCCTATTACATGTCAGTGTTCCAATGACACTGGTTAGAAACAGCCTGGATCCACTGTCGACCCGCAACCCTTATCATATCAGATCAGATCGTCTGTCCACCCTAAAATTATTTAAAAATACCTTTTTACATTTACGTTTGTTCTAATACAAACGTTGTACGTGCTATTGTAGTAGGTACTATAATACCTAGTTATGTTTTAAGAGCGTAGACCAAGACAATAAAAGAATACATTTAAATAAGAATATATGTACATACTATGCAGTTCTTATTTTGATTAGTCAACTTTAACTCTGACACATAATTAAAAAGGCGTCAAATAGATAAGTTGTTGTCTATGATTGCCTTGCAATGCGTGAGTCTGAGCATTGCCGATTCCAGTAATATAATTATATTACCAATAAAATTCAATTATTGATCGGGCGATCGTCCGATGCGATCTCGTCGCGCAATGCAAATCGAGTGTCTTTATCGGCAACGCGAATCAACCGCGTGAGCGATCAACGATGTAATTTGAATAAGTTATTTACAGGGAGTCACATAATTTTTGCTATCGGGAAATATTTCAATAATAGCTAAAGAAATAAGTTAAGAACATTATGAAAGAAGACTCAAGTCAGCACTGTGAATTATTTTAATGTAGCTACGTTTTACTCGCGCGATGTTGGGGGCCACGAGATCTAGGTAAGTAGTTGGACACTCGGAACTTAGCGGCGACCTGGCCACTGTCTGTGCACATGTACACTTACAAAATTTTGCCAAAAATCGGCAATAGATGGCGTTGATCAAAATATTTCATTTACCTTTGACATTAGCCATATCAGAACACAACAACGCCCAACAAAGATTGTAATTGCAATGTATTTTCATAATTAACAGTTTCTTTTAAAATTTAGATGCCAAAACATTATTAAAATCTTTGAAGGCATCACTTAGGAATATTTAATAATAATCATAATAATTAACAGAATAAGGCTCGAGTTCACCAACAGACGGTTATTTTTAAACAGCTGTTTAAAATTTAAACAGCCTTTTAATAATATTTTGTTAACAAAATAGCGCCATCGCTAAACTGCGGGTTAAACGCCCTAAACATCAGATTAATCATTAAGTTAATCAGATGTTTAGGGGGTTTAACCCGCATTTTAGCGATTGTGAACAAAAAAATATTATTAAACGGCTGTTTAAATTTTAATCAGCTGTTTAAAAATAACCGTCTGTTGGTGAACTCGAGCCTTAGTTAATCAGGAGGAGATTAAGATTTGTCATTCCGCTATTATTGTCATTGGTCACATAATCGTGTAAACAAATAAAATATTTCATGTGATTTTTAATACTTTCAATTATGACTGAATATTGTAAATAGGTACTTGTTTTAATAATAAATAATTAAAATACTTGTGGACTTTCATTTTATTTTTCTTTGTTGTAATAATTATTAAATTCTTTTTTCAACCATCTAACTTTGTCTCACTAACGAATGATCATTATTGCTGACCTTAACATAAAAAAGTAAGAAACAAAAAGAAAACAAAGTTGACTTAAATACAAACTTTATTAAAAATAAATATTACAGTAACATAATGCAAAAAATTAAATACTATTAATTATATGCATAACTACAGTCACTAATTGTGTAGATTTCTAAATCACTTATAATAAAACTATACTTTGTATTATACAAAGTATTACTTATCTTAAAATTATTTCTCATTTCATTACTAAACAAGAAAAAAAACTTATCAGTTCAACGTAAAATTAACTTAAAATATACACAGAACTTATAGGAACATAGAACATACAAGAAATATTATCACTAGTGTTACAAAACCAATGTCGCCGCTTTGCCAAAACTACTCGCAATACTTGTGGCGTTGCTTGTGTTATAGGCGACGGTAGCCACCTACCATCAAGTGGACCGTCAGCCTGTCTGCTGACTTTAACATTTAAAAAAAAACACAGTCGTGGGTGACAAAATAACGATTATAGTTCATTCAATTCAAGCCACTCACGGCCATCTTTGTCGGTGGGACTAAATGTAGTATCGAATGGATTACTTTCTATGGATGAAAGGTCCATCGTGTGAAATCATAATATAAATAGACCGTTTTCTTAAAATATAAGGTGTCATTTTTTTTTTTTTTTTTAAACAACAACATGCATAAAAATATTGCATAAGAATAGTTTTCTTGTAAAAAATATTTAAAAAAATGCCTCTTAATGAAAAGTATGTATAAAGTATGTTTTGTGGCAGTAAAGAGGAGATAAACCTTCTTAGAAGTGAGATGACTCTTGCCACATCACTTTGGCACAACATGAGAAACATACAAAATTTAAATCCAAAACGACAACCAAATAACCGAACGCAGTTCTTTATTTAAATTTCGCTCAAGTAAGAACTGTAATTTTCAAAATGATGACTGGTTAAGGTCAAAAACTAAAATTAGTACATTTTGGTTTTTAGCGAGCAAAAAATCAAAATATACGTGCGACATTTTGCATAGAGCGAATTAATTGTTCATAACTACTGCGTTTTTAATTCGAAGGAGTAATTTGACAGGCCCTAATGTCAAATTTTAAAATAATGTTACCAGCGTTTTTTCCGTAGTGCTGTACTAATACAGTTTTATAAAACCGTAAGTTTTTTAATAAGTTCGATTAGGTGACATCACTACTATTTTTGTATGGTCAAACAAAAACCTGCAACCCAGGAAATGTCAAATTACTCCTTCGAATTAAAAAAAAACGCAGTATACTAAATATGAGAGTGAGTTACAATACGTCAGATCATTCCATAGACATTCAAATTCAGACATTCAGATCATTCATTCGTAGAGAGATGTACTGAGAAATACTTCACCTCTCTAGGAAGAGAGAAAGCGATCGTGCGGCCAATATCTCTATCTCTTTCCTCCCCTATAGAGAACCAATCAAAATTGTGGAAAAAGACAACTACTGGCCGCACGATCGCTTCAGTTAGTTTGTCGGAGAAGTCAACCGACGTAGCATGCGAGGGCGCTGTAGTGATTTTCACGTAAAGAAAACTGTAAGAAAATATAAGTTATCCGGTTCCACTAGACAATGTTTTTTTTTTTTTTTTTTTTTTTTTCATTTATACGCTTAACAACTGAATTTAATGAAATAATTGACTGACAACTTGAAATTTAATAAAATAATTATTCACTTCGTAAAAGATTTTTTCACTTTTATGGCTAGTTCGTTGACCTTTGCGACATACTCTATCACACTTTCTGTCCGTATTTACTTTACCACCTAATGTCTACAAATCATTTTCAATCGCATTATGTTATTTAAATAAATAACTATAAATTCAATTAATTATATTGTAACTAACTAGACAGACTAGATTTCATACGTTTTGTCTCTTAAATTATAAAGTTTTATGATTCGTCCCGGCTAGAACAATTCGGTGAATTTATCAGTTCAGGCAACTTACTGATGAGCTTGCCAATTTGCCCGGACAACGATAATATGGAACGGTTCGCATTCATCGGTTCGGTATCATTTTCCCATATACCCGCCCTCTTTAATAACACCTCTAGCAGCATAACGGAAGATACGTTGACGTTCTCACTGAGCTTGTCAACGAGGTCACCTTTCTGTAAGCAAAAAAAAAGTGTTTATAGAAGTGAAAACTTCTTTAGGTGCAGGACACTGACCGATTTGGATTTCTTCTTCTATAAAAATGTTAAGTTGGTTTGTGTACGCTTCAAAAACTTGTCGGTTTTCACATAAAAGGGAAAGATTTTTATTTTATATATAAAATAAATAAATAATCATAAATAATAGGATTATTTGAAAATGGGGAAAATCGACACCCTGGAATTTTTTCTATATTGTGAATACAAATTTTCAAATTTCGCAGTTTTTTTTTGTGTAATCCTAAATAACCACGCTCTTTGATTGCAGTCATAGATTCAATCATTGGTTCGGTAAGTTTTGTATAAAAAAAATTAAATGAGTCATACTTAAAAATCTATTTTCAGCCAACTTTGACACTTCGTCTTTAATGAAAAAGAAAGTTATTTAAAAAAAATTCTCATTTAATCAAGGTTTTAAAATCGTACAATGCATGCAATCTTTCCAATTTTTGGAACTAAGTGAAGCTAAGTTTTCACTTAGCTAATTAAAGCATTAACTGGCGATCTTGTGAAACCTAAATAATAAACCTTAAAAAGTATATATACCTGCAAATGTAAGGCGATCATCTCCTCAATTGTTCCAATGGGAGACTCTGTCTGTGTGCCTAACTCCACAGTTTTTATTGGCTTTGGCAAATCCGTTTGTAAATCAACATCTTTCATTTCTACTTTTTCTGTTTCAACGGCAATATCTTGAGTCTTAATGTGAATCTTTCTTTTGGCATATTCGGCCAAAACTCTCTTTGCTACTTGCACTTTAGGTGTTCTTATGCAGAGTCTGTTTATTTCGAGCTCAGTCATTTTAGCTAAATCTCCTATGGTATCGACTTTTCCTTGCAACTCTTTAATGAACAGTGATCCCATCGAAGCCGACGATAATTCTGATGCTATATTTTCAATTGAATCAGTGCAGTTTATTAGTTCCTTGCATATTGGTTCAGTATTGTCCAGTTCAGAAGTCGTAACAATTTCTGCCACTGGAGTTGGTTCGAGGGGACTCATCTCAACTTCATTAGCGTTGGGCGTCTCTGAGAAAACGCTACAGACCTGGACTAATTCCTCGTTCAGTTTAAAGGTGTTCTCTAATTTCTTTCTAGATTTATTGTTAGGGTTACATTTTTGCCGTTTTTCCATTAATTTTCCATTTTTCTGTAGGGAATTCTTGGGGGACATTAAGCCGTGCAGCTCTATGTACTTTTCCACGGCTACGCTTGTCGAGACCGGTGGATCTGGGAAACTTACTCTTTTCCGCTGAAAATAAAATGGGATTTATAAGTAAAAGTTTATTTTTTGAAAGATTAACTGTATGCCAAATTAAAATCAATTGCCACATGTATGACGGAGCATCACTTAAGAACGGCACGACCGATTTTGCTGGGTTTTTTTTTTTAATTTGTTATTTATCAGAGTAAGGTTTGTATGAAAGAAAGCTTTTAGAAAAACCATGGGTAAAGTCGGTAATTTGGATGCTACTTTTATATGAAAATGACTAGATTTTTGAAGGAAGGTGAAATGAGATTATGACGTCAAAACGCAATGGCTCAAAAACGTATATTCTAGAAATGTATTTAATTTGAAATAAGCGAAAATTTACTATATCATCCATAAAGATTGAAAAAAAATATTCAACAATACTAAATTATATAAAAAAAAAGTAAATAAACATTTACTAAAGTAAATAACAGGTTAAAAATAAAAATAAAGTAAATAACAGCTTTCTTCTTCGCATAAACACGTATAATTAAACTACCGGTGATAAAAATTGCAGTGAGGAATTAGCTTCACCGATCATATGAAGGCTGTAGACAAGCAAACACAATAAAATCAAGGTGACGCTATCGCAAATAGCTTAAAATTTAGAACGCTATATATTATAAAAACTATGTTAGCTTTCTTCACGATCTTTGCTGGCAAAAATCTTAACATATATATCATTTGTGATATCAAAAGACATAATATAATTTCCAAAGTATAGAAGCAAACTGTTACCTTGGTGGCTGGTGAAACAGGATCTTCGACATCTGTTATTCTCCTTTTTAAAATAGGCACTGACGGACTGGAGTCAGCTGATGGTAAACTTCTTTTCAACAACAAGAAGTGTTCCTTGACATGGAGTGTATTTTCTCTGTAATCTTCTCTGATTGAATGCGAAATGTTCATATTGTCCATCATATTTTCTTCAGAGCTCAGTTTTTTCGTTTGATGGACTGCATTGTCTGAATCTTTATTCTCTTTCTGCTTATCGTTCGCACAAAGGCCTAACATTTGAGCGCCACGACCGCATTTGTTTCCTTGGCTTTTCCTTAACAAGAATGGAATCTTTTTAATTACACCAGCTTGCCTCGTTGGCGATAAATCTCCAGGTTCCGGAGAGTTTTTCTCCTCTGTAAATATCTCCGGAGACTCTTCTTTCTCGAACGGTTCGCCATTATTCTGTACTGGAGTTGCAAGCTTCACAACTACATAATCTTTTCTATTTGTCGGCGACGGTGTAGCCTCCTTTATAGGGCTCATCGTTTTAATGGGCGATATTTCAATAGTATTATCCAAGAACTCTTTCATTCTCGTTTCTTCGTCTTTTGTCGGGGAATATACTTCGGTCGCAAACGGTTCTAATATTGATTTCGATGTGTCATTGAGGCTTACATTTATTTCGCCGTTTACTTTATCGGAATCGTCTTCTGTGACCTCTGTTCTGTTCTGTTCTTCTGTTCGTTCGTGTGTCATCTTATTTATTTGTGCTATTGTTTCTGAATCAATCGGTTCGGTATCGGCTTCGGCCAAACTTTGAGAGTCTGTTACAACTTCATTGATGCATTGAACTTCACTTTCAACCGATTCAGTGTCCATTTCTTCTGTCAGTTTGTCAATTGTCGTGTCTTGTACTGCAGTTTTGTTTCTCGACAGTTCAATATCGTCCTCGCTTATTTCTTTTTTGTCGTTCAAACGGATCACTGACGAATCAGTTTCAGAGTCAGACGATAAAATTTGTGTTTCATTGAAATCCGTGTGTTCCAATTTGTTAAGACTTACAACGTCATTAGATTTTGGCCTCGTTTTAGTACATCGTATCGATACTGTCGTTGATGTGGAATCTTGAGAGCTTTCGATAACGTCTTCTGTTGAAATTTCATCTGAAACCAATTCAAAGACTTCATGAGAAAAAAAAATCTACAAGAAGTAGTGCAATAGAAGGAAGCGACGTTTCAATTACGCTTTTTATTTTACTGTTTGTTGTAAAAAAATATTAAAATAATTTATTCATACCTATAGATTTGTATTTGTTTTTTGCATTCGATATTTCCTTTTTCTTCTTCAACGTCTTAGGAGTATTGTTATTATTCAAGTTCAATTTACGTTGACTCCTAGTTTTTATCGGAACATCAGTTTCCAGTACATTACTCACAAGGGATTTCATCAATTCGCGCCCCTCGATTGTATCTATTGCAAGTTCACATTGCAATCGTGATTTAGTTGATCTTCTCGTTTTATTCCGTTTTTGGCTATTATCTTGACTATCAATGTCGTTTAGTATAAGTACATCCGAATGCACACTACCTGCTGCATTTTTATTGCTGGCGTCTAGTAAACCGTTTGAATTTTCTTTAGATCTTTCATCTGCTTCGCTTATAACAACTTGTTCTGCAAGAACAATATTATTCTCTGGCATTTCTTCGGTAATTATTTTTGAGATGTGCCTATCTTTTTCTACTATTCCACTGTCACTATTATTTGTGGGTGTTTTATCAGCCTGAGCGTCAATTGTTACTGATATATTATTTTGTATAGCTGATTCTTCAACACTTTGTGAATCTTGCAAACAACTTTCAGTTAGTGGCAATACTGAATGTCTTCGTTTCTTTGTGTTGTGCCTATCTTTTTCTACTATTTCACTGTCTTCATTAATTGTGGGTGCTTTATCAACCTGAGCATCAATTGTTACTGATATATTATTTTGCATATCTGGTTCTTTAACACATCGTGAATCTTGTAAACAAGTTTCGGTTAGTAGCAATACTGAATGTCTTCGTTTCTTTGAGATGTGCCCGTCTTTGTCTACTATTTCACTCTTTCTATTATTTGTGGATGCTTTATCGGCCTGAGCATCAGTTTTTACTGATATAGTATTTTGTATGACCGGTTCTTCAACACATTGTAAATCTTGCGAATTTTTTTCGATTAGTGGCAACACTGAATCTCTTCGTTTCTTTTTTAAATCCAACAATTTTGTATTTTCAAATTTCTTCGGCATTTTTTTTACACGGCTTGGCCTGTCCGAGCATATTTTTGGTGGTGCAGAACTAATGAGCATCTGTTTTTTTGGATTCTCGGGAGTTATTGGCACACTTTCATTAATCGTCTGATTAATGACATCTTCAGTTGGATTGTGTGATTTGGACTTTTCAATTAAATTCCTCACGTTCTTGAAAACTCTATCTTTTAAAGGAAGCCTATTGGTTTTCTTGGGTTCACATGTAGGATTTGTGTCTAAGCCAAGCTTTTGTTCATTAGGTGTATTCCCTTTAACTTCCGAAAGTATGTTTTCCATTATTTTGGGTACGACTTCAGTATTAGGCAAGTTTTTAAGCATAGAGCTGATGTCGGCATCAACTGATCTACTAGAAGACTTGGTCACCGAAGTATCTTCGGAATCCGCAGTCCATTTTACCAACATAACATTGTCCTGTGATTGTGACAAATCTTGGTATAATGCAGGAATATCTTCCCGTTTCCGTTGCAACTTCTCCTTCTGATTTTCCGTTAATTTTTTTGGATTAAATTTGTATTTATTATTAATGACCACGTATGCTTCTTTATTTTGTATATTTTTTGCAGTTATCTTTTCTTTATTGATGTCCGGTGTACAAGTTTTACTTATTCTTTGTACACTGTTACCGGAGTTATTTTGCTTGTTCAAAATCATCTCAATTTTCATTTTAGTCGATTCAATTTTTTTCAATTCCTCTTTGTGTGACTCATCTTGACATTTTGCTGAAAATTTCATTATAATAGCCATAATGTGACTTAACAACGTATTATCAGTTGTCATCGATGAGCAATTCAACAATTCATCCAGTATTAATGATCTGTGCACTAAATAAGAATCAATTTCAAACAATGTTATCAGTGATTCCAATATCTTCTTGAGGTCGCTGACAACTTGTTGTACCTAAAAATAAAAGGAAATCATTAAATTGCACTACACTTAATTGCAGTCAAAAAAACGAATCTATACTAGTAATTTTATAAAGAGAAAATGTTTATATTTTTGTTTGTAATGAATAAACTCAAAAACTACTAGACCGATTTTTAAAATTCTTTCACCCATAGAAAGAAAGCTACATTTTATCAGCGAGTAACATAGGCTATATTTTATAAAGTTACGCGGACGAAGTCGCTTGCAAGAGCTAGTCATTTACAAAATTTGAACTTACATATTCACTATTTGCTTCAAGCATGTGGTTGGTCATTTTTAAAATATCTCTAACAGTAGCCAAAAGATATTCAGTTGCTGTAATGTTTTTATTTCCTACCAAGTAACTCGACAATAAAATAAGATCATCTATTATAATGTGGAATATCTCTTTCACAGTGTCATAAAACTGAACTGTGGTAATACTTTTATGTACCAATTTGGATACACTTTCGATTGTATCACCTATATCACCTGAAAACAATACAATATAAAAATCTTAATAACTCAATCTAATTATTAAACTTTTACATAAATTTATTTATACGGAAGTTTATGGACAACATCATATTACTAAAGATTCATCAAATATCTATCAAACATAAAAAAGCTTTACCCAAGGTGCCTCAATTAAAAATTTATGTCCCATTTCAATACACAAACACTTACTAATATGTCTTTAAAAACAGGTGTTTAAAGTAATATTTTAAAATGGCTGATAAAAACAAAATTAACACATTACAAACCAAAAAACATTATTTTTTAAATTACAGACAGACATTAAGATTATTTTGATTCAAGACTTAATAATTAAAATCAATAAATAGATTAGAACGAAAGTATACATAAAATTTAAATTAAAAAAATAGAATGTGTTAATTTTGCTTATTACATCATTATTATCTCACTGTTTTTACAATGAACATTAGATAAAACTATTGTCACCAAGATTGCAGTGAGTGAGGATCTTGGGCAGAGTCTGAAAGCCATTTTTGTTTTGACAGAATATTTCCAGAATGCCTTTTCTAATCACATGTTGTCCATATTAATGAGTAATTAACAATGAGCTACCAAAAACAGTATTACAAGCTTTCTTTCTTTAACCTACAGTAGGTTAAAAAATCCTAAAGTCGACTATTTTAAAGAGGGTAACGTTTTACCTTTTAAAACCACCGACCTAATATGTATTCCATTTAACTTTGTGATTGGAACAAAATTGTTTGTCAAATACACTAAAGTTCGCGACGAAAAGGTCGAAAGCCTTCTGCCTTCCGCTCAGCGGAGTCTAGCTTACAGAAGTGATTGTTTAAAACTAATAAATTATATTTTCAAGCTAAATACTTGCCATTGTCATTATTCAAAGTATTTTCCAAAACGAAAAGCAATATATACAGCACAAAAACGGATGCGTTTTGATCTTTTCTAGAAATCAAAATATCACAGATTTGTTTATCCAATTTGGTTCTGTCTTGATTTGTACAAGTCCCATACATTTTCTTCCATACAAGAGCATGCGAAATCTAGAATAAATATTAATATTATTATTTTAACAATCTAAACAATACGATAAAAATTTTGAAAGTTAACCTAATTGTAAAAAGTATAAAATGATAGAAGATAATTGGCTAAAAGGTAGCTTCAAATTTTTATGCAGAATCTTTTTCATGGTATAATAGAGTTTCCTAATAAAGATATTTTTCCCTCGAAAATGTTTTTTGTACATTAGGGTTGTGCCATGTTCTTTAAATAAATATCACCATTCTTTTTATTTAATTCAATTTCTCTTTACCATATTCTAAAAACCATATAGACGATCGAAAAAAAGTTAAAAACTTTAAAAAGAGAATAGTTAAAAAAACCAGGTTTAATAAGTGTATAAATTTTTAATTTATTTTATTGAACTGATTGTTTTAAAACTTTATTTTGAACAAAATTATAAATCAATTCACGAAAGGTGTCTCGTAAATCTCGTTTATACATACCTGTGCGGATAAAATAGTGCTTTTTAGAGGCCAAAGTAGCAAGAATTGCACTTTTTGAAAGTCAGATTTAAATGCTGTGGATTCCTGTACACTTTCAACGAGCGCCGACCATAAGGCCAATGTATTATTTTGAGATAAAAACCTTTCAAGTATCCACTGCAGAGAATCGTTTGATATATTCACAATCAAATTAGTGAACATTTTCAATTTACTCATAGAATCTTCAACAAGTCTGAAATAAGATACGATTAATGATTTTAAAATCAATTACGCGACAGTTTAAAAGATGTTCAGAATACTTTTACTTTAAAAAAATGTTGATGCACTTACAACAGCTGCTCGTTATTGTGAAGAATCTTCAATATAATCGAAAACAAGACGTCATTTGATCTGCAAATATCTTTGATCTTTAGAAGAGATTGTAGTAAATTGTTTTCTTCCAGAAACACAAGCATTAAATAATATAGATTAATCCTACTCTCAGGATTTTCAATGTTTTCCTGCAAATAAAAATAATAAATTTATGTGAGCTGTATTTTTTCCAGTGCACTTTTATGTATTTAGATTTAAAAAAATGTCTTCAAATCTTTCAATGCCTTAGTGATCTTTCACCCAACTGTTTACCGGACCAAAAGTGTATTTTATCAATTAATTGTTATCTATATAAATAAATTGATCGCTTGTGTTGCTCATGGATATCCTTAATTAAAAAAAAAAAACTAGCGGCTATTCCGAGTCCTACTCTATTACACTGCACAGTATAATGCTGAGGATATGGGCATCCCGAAGACTACTAGGTGCTGCAGAATCAGATCAAGGCTACCATGTCATGGAAACACAACCAAAGTAACAGTATGCCATTGAAGTTAGTGAAGTTAGTGAATACACCAGACAGTTGATATACTACATAGATTACTTTTTTTTGTAAATACATACATATTATAAATACAAAACATCCATGACTCAGGTACAAAGGTAAAATGTTAACACACAAACATTTGCCCCAAGCGGGATTCGAACTCGCGACCATTTGGTTAACAGCTAGTGTTACTTGCCACTAGACCAAACGTGTCGTCAAATGGACTGATAGTCTTCAAACGCCTGAACAGATCTTCATAAATTATAGCTAATGACGATCCCAATCATGTCTGCTTTCAAACAAAAAAAAAGGATCAAAATCGGTCTATCCATTTGAAAGCTACAATTCCACAGAGACACATAAAACTTATAACACCCCGTTTTTGCGTTTGGTGTTAAAAATAAATCAAATTTAGAACTACATACCTCCACTAACCGCCTTGTCTTCATTAATAAATCACAAACAATGTCTTTACTGACCATATTCTCTGGCAAATCGGCAATGACAGAAATAAACGATCTCCATAGACATTTCATTTGATCCAGTGTAATATCTGTGCCATCTTTTAAAAATATTCTCGTGCAAACCATGAGACAATGTGAGAACATATTCCAATCTTCGATCAGAAATGTTGTAGTCACATATCTACCAATCAATTTTTCCACCGAAACGCAACCTTTACATGTATAATGTCCGAATAATTCAATAAACATCTCAACACCCTGCTTTTTAACAATATTCCCCAACAAGCCAGGCACATGTTGAGTGCTCCCAGTTCCATTTCCATTTCCAAAATTGTATATCAAAAACGGTTTGATCACCTCATTATTGTGTTTCTCAAGTCTGCTCTGATATGTTGTTATGAGGTGCCACCAAGTGTTTTGTTTGGCTAAGGCGACCTCTTGTGATTTAGCGTTGTACGATTTCAAAGGTTTCAATAAAAGGATCAATCCCTTGTCTCGGTCAATCGATGTTGTGTGAAGAATGTCAATCAAGACATTCCAAGACTCGTAGGCTTTGCATCGGGTCGCAAAATTGCCTTTAAACGCATGTTCCATTATTGACAGTAAGCTATTGATGGGAGCTTTGCAATCCTTCTTGTAAAAGATCAATTGATTTTTTAGCATTCTTACGAATACAGCCCACAGCCTGTTCCAGAATCCCATTTGATTCTCCAAAAGTTTCATCACAACTTGTGTATACCTTGAAGAGATGAATTATCAAATATAATAACAAAATAATACAATAAAAAGCATTCGTATAAAGGGATGATTAAAATAGTTAGATGTAGCTTTTTCTTATGTTAAGGTCTGTCATAGACAGGCTAGCCGTCAACTTGATGGTAGTTGGCAACCGTCGCTAATAATACCTAGTGCTGCAAGCGCTCTGCTGCAGTAGGATTAAGGATAAGAGATTAGGAAGGGATAGGTAATGGGCTCTGGTATCCCTTACTCACTTCACTTACGTTATCAGCGAGTAAGTAACATAGGCTATATTTTATAAAGTTACTGCAAGTGAAGTCGCATGAAACAGGTAGCAATATATACATAGATTGACTTACTCCTGACAGATGCGTTCCAATATTATTTTCCAGTGACTGTTTTCAGTGTAATCCACATTGGATAATTCTTCACTTAAAATCTCCAACACTTCCAAACATTTCAGTGACATTAAGTCCTTATCATTTGTTATTAGCGATAAATGTGATACAACAGTTGGTAGCACTCCAGAGAACCATATTGCGATACCACTTTTAACAAGTAGCTGCTTGCCTTGTGGCGGCAATAGTTTAAGTAGCCTGTGTATGATGTCAATTACCTATATAAAGAAAAAAGAATATGAAATATTTATACCTTTAGCAAAGCATTAGGAAAAAATTAATGGAAGCATTAGCAATAAAAAAAATAAAATTAAATATGAATCATTAACCTTAAAGCAAATAAAATATGAATAGCTAATTATTAAAAGTTGCATTAAATTTGATTTTTGTGGTTGAAATTCTATTTACACATAAATACTCAATATTATTTGGTTGATTGATTGTATACATACCACCAGACGAATTTTCAGCGATATTCCTTTTTCACAGTACAAATAAAATACACCAATTAATTCTTTTCTGTGTGATACCTCCAGATCCAGCAAGGTATCATCGGGATATAAGAGTAATGTATTAAAACACTTTAATGTTAACCCCTCTACATGTGTCAAAGCTGTTGTTTGTAAGAAATCCAAAATTGCCTTAGCCGATTGTGTGAAATTTATTTGCGATAAAGGTGCTCCTTGTCCCTGTAAACAATAGATAAGAGTTAAGGTTTAGTCACATAAAAGTCTTCATGTTGATTTTGTATTAGATCTCAAGTAAAACGAAATTTATTGTTAATATTGATGTGTCAATTAAATATAATTTTCCTAAGCTTATATTTATAGTGATAACATTTTGCCTTTGGACAAGGGTTGAATATTGTCAATAGCTGGTTTTTCTAAAATATCAGAATTGCTGGTATATGTTTTATTATTTTCTAGAGTTCAATAAGTGCTGCAAATGTCTTGCGTCGCAATATTTGCAATGTGTCTTTTGTTATTCGCTAAGTTGAGACAACAAATTCTTCTAAATTACTGACAAGGTATCCTTAATATTAATCTAACAGAATGCTGTGTGTCCAAAACATATTTCACTTATTCAAGCTATCAACAGCTATAACACTTGTCATTCATTACCTGCTACTATACTTTGTATTAAAAATTAAAAAAAATTGTGGGTTTATTAAATGTTGGACTTACCTTTACTTTTTTCAAGATCAATGTGATGATATTTAAGATTGTCTTAACATCCTGTTTGAAATCACGTGCACACAAAGCGATTAACTTCTCTAGATCCACAACCGATTCTTTCCCAATAACGAAACTCAAAGATTCAAGTATTCGTTGTATTTCCTCGTAATTCTTGCTCCTAGAGAGGGCGGCCAATTTGTCGTCTTCCAAAAGTTCCATGACCATCTTTAAATTGTTCATAGGGAAATACAAATCGGGTATTCACCCGGGTATTAGGAATCCTGAAATTTGAGAATTTTTTTTGTTAGTGTCATTTGACATTTCACACTATTTATCTACCTGCACAAAATCGAAAATAGTCATTAAGCCGAGGATTGGGTTTATCCGATCCCAATATTAACATCAATGCGGTACCTACTTACAGTTCCAGTGTTTCGGATCGCAATAAGTTTATCCACAATTCGGATTCTGACTGGCCGGCTGTGGATTGGCCCGCCGCGTCAAAGGCTTTATAAAATCCTTAACAAAGATTCATTCTTCTTTCATTAAAGAAAACCAAAAATGAAGTAAAATCATAAAATGACAAATAAATCACGATTGGAAGAAAGGAACGGCCTAAGTTACTAGTTATTATGCTAAGGAGGAATGAAATGAGTTCAGTTTCTTAATTCTTTGTACGAGTACGAAATCACGAATTATTATTTGACAGAGACAAACACCGCGCGTGTTATTATGTTGTCATTTTTGGCGCGTAAATCAGTGTTTCCACTATCAAGTTTTGGTTTTGCCCTAGATATTTCGAAAATTTCCCTATATCCCTTAAATTAGTATCCGAAAATCCTTGATTTCGGGCGCAAAATTTAAGGAATTAGAAATGAAACACAAACTTTATTTTTTGTTCTTTATTTTAATAAAGTGATACTCAAGGTCGTAGAAAATCATGTGTTATAATAAAATCAGATAGTATAGCTTGGCAAAATAGTTCAAAAATTGAAAAGTGGCAATACTGTAGTGTCGTCCCTTTCATATCAACATAATAGTTATAACGGGACAACACTACAGTATTGCCACTTGTAGTAAGCAATTGATCATGAGAAGTAGAGGGTGAAGAATATAACGCTGATGCTGAAGATGAAGCATTGGATTTTAATTTTTTAGCTACATTTATCAGACATGCTGATATGCAGAGAAACTTTGAAGTCTATATTAAAATATAGTGTATTAATAGTGATGCCACCTTTATATTTGATTTTACCCCAAATTACCCTAAATCTTTAAAAATATAAATCAGCCCTGTCATACTTAAAATATGTGGTTTCGCCCTAAAAAGGGGGTAATCCCTAAAAGTGGAAACACAGGCTTAAATATTATTCTATCGTTCCATAGACGATTTGAATGTGGTTTTCAGCTTTCGCACATAGTTTCAACGAACATAAGTTGTTCTGTGTGAGTCTATGTCACTACGTTGGACCGGCGAATTTGCCGGAAACTAGCGCCTGGACGTACATGTTAACATGGTGTTAACCACGGCATTGACAGCTCGAACAAAGCAGGTAATAATTAAGAGTTTCGTATTCAACAACGAATGCCACGAGAGGGCGCTTCAGAGGTAGGTCACGTGGGTGATTGGCAGCCATTTTAATGGACATGCTAAATTCGAAGTTCGTTGTCGGTTAATTTTTGGTGTGCGTTCGTGCGTTTTCGGCCTTATAAGTAATTTTATTGCGAATTTGGATTCTTTTATTGGACTTGGACGTGGATTCTTTTATGTGACCTGGCTCTTCTTACGTGGATTTCGATTATGCTGCTGTGATTTGGATATTACACAATGGTTTTCATCATATGCTGTGTTTCTTCTTGCCACTCGACGAAAAACGATACATTACTATTAAACTTTCCTCGAAATGATACGCTAACAGATCTTTGGATTGAGATAACGGCTCCACATTGTCCAGAACTTCGACAGTTGTCACCACAACTAATACAAAGGAAAATTTGTATAGAGCATTTCCAAGCAAAGTTCTTGGTGAACAAAAACTTAAACAGAACAATTACAAGCAAATTTTTAATTGGTCAAAACCATAAATAATATTTAGTCCGGAGCAATCGAAAAGAAAATTAAAAAACAGAAGATGTCGCCAATTCAAAAGTTAGCACATGAAAAATATTATAAAAATAGAAAAATAAAGAAAAATTTAAATACTTCTGCTTTATTTATTTTATATAAATAAGATAATGAGCCTCACCGCCACGCCAGCTGCCCCTTTTTGTTAACTACTCGCACTTATTATGACTAGCACGGTGAGTTAATGCTGTGGGGCGCTGGTCGGTGAATTTCACTGTACCTATATAAAATATCCCATATTGCGAATCATCACTAGTGCGAACACAGTGCCATCTTGTGGTGAATTATCTTGCGTACTAAACTCTTACGACTACATGATAGCCGCTTTGCTGTCTTATATTATTTTATAATCTGTGGGTGTTAACATTATACCGGATCCCGCATCATCCAAGTTTGCAAAGCGACGGGCGAACGGTGGATAGGGGTGCGAGCTCTTTAACATTACTCCGATCTAGGCATTCTGCCGGAAATTTGCAGTGACAAAATATCGCGGTGAAAACGCCGAGTACCTACATATAAAATAAACTGTACAGCCACTAGGCTATGTACCGGCATTGTTACCTGCCCGGTACTTTCTGCGGACCGGCGTAAAGTGAAGTCAATGTTATAGAATTATGAATTATGGAAGATAATGATTTTTTGTTAGTGACTGCACACTGCACAGCCCCTGGTTGACTGACAATTGAATGAACTTTTTTTAGAAATTAATATTCATTGAGCATTATACTCGTACCAAATTTTTAATAAATATATTCAAAAATCGCACCAAAATACGCAGTATCTCCGTTTTGGTCAGATGTACCTACATCGTTACGGATACTTGGAAAACCTGATGCGGTCTTTGTGCCGTCGGCTTCAAGAGAGATAAGCGAACACCGACGGTGCGTTGAGACTTGAGACACCAGATTTCAAAGCTGATAATAATGCCGAAGCTACGCGCTCCCCGGAAGGGAGTGATATTCACATTGCATTTCTGATCCATTCCAGCAGCCGTCTAGTCGACCCAGCAAAGAAAGGTTATTGCTGGGGAGACAGGAAATATCTGCAAAATGCTACCAAGTGCAGCCTAGCGTGTACGTTCACAGAAAATACGAAGGGCAGTAATACTTAGCAACTCGAATGAGTGTCAAAAATCTTCATTATACAACACAATACAAAAAATAACACACTGGTTTCGACTCATGTACGTACCTACCTATAATATAATATCCATGTACCTAAATATTGTTACACACGATATTTTTACGGTTTGAAGTACTTCCATTAGTTCTGTTTGGTATTGTTTGGACCGTCAGCCTATCTGTCGAGTTTAACATAAAAAAAATTAAGTAAGTTCCCTACCTACCTACATAAGAATATTTCATTTGATAATCTTAATCTTAAATTTTTAGAATATAAATATTAACAAAAACAATAAAATTATGAATTTTTTTTTTATCAAAGTAACGTATAAAGTACTAAGTAACGTCGCATCATATATACCTACCTATCTACATCACAGTCCGTATATGCCTATAGTTCTGCTCTCTCGCTAGAGTATATATGTTCCTTGGTTCTGCTTGTTTATTAAATTCAATTCGAAGGTGGGAGCAGTGGCGTGCGCTCGCGCATGTGTGACTTGTAAGTTTCGCGCCAATTATATCGTTCGAATGTCCATTCCTTACGTGCGGGGAATATCAAACAGTGTTTCGAAGCATAACCATTACAGTAACCTACGTGTCAGTGTGTGGTAATCGCTATGTGTTTAAGTATTTAAATATTTTGTGACTGTAACTTAAGTGAGCATTGTTAAGGAATGGTTTAACGATTTAAAAGAAATTGCGTGTGGGAAAACAGAAATGCCAGGCCACGCAGGGAGTCCGTATTGGGCTACAGTAGATTTTGACAGCGAAGGCGACGAAGAAAATTGCCTCCCCAGCCAGCGAATTTACTTGGATCCGTGGGACAACGAAGCTTACGGAATAATACAGGCAGACAATATGGAGTTGAATCAAGGAGAAAATTTAGTATCATTTGTTGGCGAACCGGTCAGTGCTAGCTTTTACTACGTTCCGACTAAAAACTATGATTCCGATGAGGATATCCCGTTTTCCAAAAGAAACATAACACCTGAGCAAGTGTTGCCTGATTATCCTATTTATGGTAGGAAAAGTTCTAGGCCAGCGCCTCCTATTTATTATCCAGAAATGGCTATATACGAAAGGCCTATACGTAAGTTCAATTTTTTTTTATATGGATAGTAAGTGTAGGTTTTTTTAAGTGAGTTTAATTTTCGTTTTAATTTAGGGGACCGTAGGATGTCCATGTACATAGACGAACCTATGTACGCGCCACATCCGGTTATGTACGAGCCATTGTATGGAGTTTTACCGCCGCATCCTGCGCCTGGATACGTCCCAAGACCACCAAGATCCCGGGTGTCTTTTTCGCATCACTCTGATTACATGATGGGAAATGTTAACTATTCAAGAAACAGGAAACATTCTAGGTAAGTAATGTTTTTTTATTATAATTAAATTAGGAATTTTAAATTAACATCAGCTACATCAACGCTTACATTAAATAACATGACACTGTCGCGAGTTCAATGATTTTATAACATCTCAAAAATTGTTCTTTTTTAAAAAAAAATCGGTTATATTAAGTTACATTACATTACGTAACATGACACTGTCGCGAATTCAATGATTTTATCCCATCTCAAAAATGCCCAACGCGCCTAAAGAAGTTTTTACTTCAAAAAAAGAATGAGTGCTGTGCGGACTTAAATTGGATAAAAAGTAAGAAGCAAATGGGTTATAGCATTAGATACTTGAGCACCAAACAGCATAGTATTTTCCGAGCACTTTTGTAGCATTTCGGTGTTTCACAGCTATCGTATAAATTTCACCCGACTCCTACTAGTCAGAGGCTTGGCATCAAGAGAAATTATTGACTTAATCTGCATTAATTTGGCGCCACAAATTCTCAACATTACTTTACCTTACCAAAGGTTTTCGTACCAGTACGTGCCAACCAATTTCCCAAACTATCCAATGTTATAAGTAAGAAGGTTTTTATCCGCTAAAAGAAATATTAAATCTCTACTATTAAAATGATTGCGTGGCGGTAGCGAGACGGAGGCATAAACTAAGCGTCACGCGTTATGATCACACCTTGAGTGATTTAAAAGATGGCACGACAAAAATAAACACAGATGTTTTCACGCCAATGGTCTTAGAAATGAACGTTCACCAACATCATAAGGAAATTATAATATGCTTTGAATTCAGTCTAACCAAGTAGACACGATTTAATATAAGCGGACAACATTGTTTTCACACAATCTTTGTTGGGTAACCTTAAGAAATGTTCGTTCATACAAATTTCAATATATTCATGTAGCCTTATAACCAAGGAAGGAATACTTTTAGGTTTCTAGAGAAAATTTATGGAGTAACTAACGACCCGCTCCCGACTTATCGCGGGTGCAATTTTTTACTTCGTTACCCCGTTATGCGCTCTTTCCATTAGAGAAAACCGCATGGAAATCCGTTCAGTAGTTTTTGAGATAATCGCGAACATGCAAACAGACAGACAGATTCGGCGGGGGACTTTGTTTTATAATGTAAGGATTATTTATTTAACAGTTACAGCAATAAGTAAGCACCAGTAGAACATACAAGTTAGATTAGACATAAGTGTCAACTTATTTATAGGTGAAAACCACACCCCAGAAGTGTTACAGCAGCCAATTTATACAGATCTAAAAACGTTTAAGTAATATTCAAATTAATAAAAAAAATTTAAACAGTAATCATTAAAATTAAAACAACACAGTTAAACAACATCATTTAGTTATCATTTAAGAGAAATAAGCAATAAAAAAAATTATGGCAGGAATCTAATAGCGCATAACAAGAGCATAAAGATATTTTTTGTTTACTTAACAATAACCTGTTTAAAGTATCAAAGATTTGGAAAATGACTTATATAAAATCTTTGATATAGGTACATACATTTCTCATCAGATAAAAGTAAAAAGCGCTTAATGTGGCATCTCATTCTTCTAATTATGCTTAATTGTCATTACAAAAACGAAAAAAAATAACTTAGTTAATGACTCCGGAAAATTAATGACAAGAAATATACATACACACTTAAGTACTTGCTTACAGAAAGCAAAGCAAAGCAACGTTAGCTTACATCGAATAATATATCCAGCGTGTGAACGAGCGCCCTGTTTTTGTTTTGAACAAATGAAAGTTGCACCTGTGAGAATCTAGCTCGGTTTTTGTAAGCAGAGAAACGAGTTCCTAACATTGACCTCTAGTGGCCGTTTATATTATATCTAATTCATTATGTATTATATCTAATGGTGATATTACTTTTGACTGACAAAAGTGAAGATTCCTTAAGACGGTCATTGAAAGGCTTCTAATATTTTCTTTTATTTAACTCGATATTTGTTTAGATGTTATACCAAACCATGCCGCATTTTAATAATATAAACTATATAAATATATATATATATATATATAAAACAAAGTCGCTGTCTACCTCTGTCTGTCTGTCTGTAACACCAGTAAAAACAAAAACAAGAAAGGTTTGTTAGAAAAAAGTATAAAAAAGTAGAAGTGGAAAGCTAGCTATAGAATTGAAAATTAGTTTATGACTTTTATAAGTAACAATTCAAGCGTAGGTAGGTATAGATGAAGAATCTAACGTAATTTACGATTGCTGGATTGTCAATAATACGCTTATGGGTTGAGTTAAAGAGCTGCGCATATTTCTTGCGCAGTGTCTTCAATAAAATTGATTGTGAACATTGTTAGCGTTGCACAAACGATCACCTCTTACACCAAAGGCAATGCTTGCTAATTCTCTAAAGCATATATGATCCAAAATTCGGATATCCACTACAGAACCTAAGTGGACGACTTAGCTCATACAAATCAGTCACCTACAGTGGGATATTGGACTGGACTAGACATGTCTGTCGTGCAGTGGTCGGATTTTGGGGTAGACAATGGACTTTGATCTTGGAGTGAAGACCATGGCGGATTTTTTTTATCTTATTTTATTGTATTTTAAAGACGCTAACAGCACATTTAATTAAATTAAATATTAAATCATTGATAAATTATGACATCTGTTTTATTTATATGCCAATTTAGTATAGGCCTCCACAACATTCACAATAAACAACTTCATTAATAAACACTTAAACAAATACAATAACGTAGAATCTTTAAAAAAAAAACCAGCCTAAATAAGGTGATCAATAATACTGTAGGCATAAAAAGCATAAGACATAGATTATGTACCTACTAGCATTATTTATTAGATGTAATTTTTTATATTTTCAGACGATTCCTCGAGAACTTAACATTTTTCAAGATAAAAAGTATCCTATTTTGTTAATCCAGGAAATAAAATATATATGTGTAAAATTTCATCAAAATCCGTTAAGACGTTTGTGCGTGAAAGTGTAACAAACTTTTATTACACATTTATTTATAATATTAGTAGGATACCTAAATACAGATTACAAACATACTGCGAATTAAGAAAAGAAAATAAATTGACAAATAATTATCGCACTAACTTGAGAAAAAGTCATACAGTTTATTCTTAAAACTTTTGAGGGAATCGTCAAAAATCTATCTGTTAAAGATAAAATACACAATCGAAGAGGAGCCTTTAAGAAGAAACTCAGTCATCTATTAGTTTCTAAATACGTCGTTATTGTTATAGAAATATGTGAATCTTACGTCATTGTGTCATTAAATCATATTTGGTAACTGGTACTTACCTAGATTGGATAAGAACAATAATTATTATTACGCCGGTTAACACACCTACTTTCTCGTCACGGATTACGTGAACGCAGTTTTGTGAAGTAAATTTAGCGGATAACTAGAAAGCTACACGTAGTCGTGCTGAGTATAACTTACATACGGTTTGTTATCCTCATAACTGTCATGTTGCTTGTGAAATATAGCGAAGTCGCACTTAGGGCGTTTAATCGATTTATTGTATAATGTATTGAGCTGTAGAGAGATAAATCTCTCTTTGACAGTACCAACACGGCATGTTAATAAGATTAATTATATATATAAAAATCAACGTACCTACCTCAGTATGTTTGTCCTGTATGGACTCCAAAACCGCTCAACCGATTTTAATTAGGTTTTCACTTATGGAAAAAAGGATAAACGGATTATGGAAGGAAGGTTTGTGTATATAAAAATTTCATCCCAGGCGAAGCCGGGAGAGGCTAACATGTAACATCGTTATATGTAAAAAGGATCGGTTAAGTAGTTAGGACATAAAAACGTAACAGACATACAGGGTTACATTCACATTTATAATATTAGTATGGATTTTAATGTTGGCAGGTTGACTGACGCGTACGAGCATTTCGCGTACGAAAGTTTGTCACCGGAATATGAAGACTGGGCTCGTCCTTTTCCTAAAACCGCTCCAGAGAACTTCCACCTCTCCAGGTATGGACATCTGGAAATTGACTACTCCTGCAGTTGGAATTCTTTAGATAGACTCATTCGTAATTCGTAGTAGGTATTTAAGTTTGCACACAACCTGCAAGGTGAGATGAGATTTAAGGGCGAATACTTAAAAAAAAAAATCTTCTCAAATAAAGTATTGATAGTTGAAATTTTATTTGAAGTAGTACCTACCTCTGAGTTATTCTATTTCATGTGTGAATTAGAAATACTAACTATCACTTGATCAAACGGCGAGAACATAACATCAGTAAACCATTAAGGTACTAATATACCATTAAGTTGATGACGTAATATAATAGCGGAAAATGTCCTCGAAGGAAGAATTGATTCTGTTTTTAAGTAACAGACCTAAGTATATTGAATTATTTAAGATTAAATATATATTTAAAAAAGTATTGAAATTTTTAAAAAACGTCACAACTGTTGACGAGGTAGATTAACTCTTCCGATTCCTACTTTTTGCAAATTGCAATGAGATTTTTTTAATTAATTTTGGTAAGCATTATATATATTTACCCATAGAAATGATTTTAGAAGAAAACAGAAAAATATAATACCTATACCCTACGTTTATTTTCCTGTTTACTTTCTAATTAAAGACAGCTTAACTTTAAGAAAAATTTGGCTAGAATCGTTTATTAGGTATTTCTTTTCTGCTACTATATTTTAAATGAAATGTTATGAGAATTTGTTTATTACTTATTGTTATATATGAATGTATATTTTAGATAATTCTGTTGTGATTTTGTTTATCAATTGACACGACTGATCAATTGATCAGACTGATTAGACTACTAACTGTTTATTCAATAAGTAAAGGAATGAAAGAATGCCAGACAAAATTGGATGTTTGCCAAAAAATAATGTTTTTTTTAATCATTAGATTTATTTGTTACATTAACATACTTTCCTTAATAAATATTATACTTACACGTAAAAGTAGCAGGGCATTCGAAATTACTTGATATAAAACAACAATGGTTGACAAAATTGAGATAACAATCTATTTTGCCTGAAATGGTTTTCCCAATAGTATTTATCTGGTGCGTTGGAATTGTCCTGACAAAGCTCATCTCTTATTTTCTAACTTTAGCATTTGTTTGCTTAATATTATATTATTTAAATTCAAGGAGCTACTTTATTCAACTTTGATTTCTCTGGTAAATAATTCTTAATTGTTTGATATGTATATGTAATATACAACTATATTATAGCTTAGATAATAGTTCACTCAATTATAGTTGTAAGGAAATATTACTAGCCAAAGATATTAAAAAAAACTTTTTCTTAAATTATCTAGTTTTCTTTGTAACACCACCTGTTTAAGAAAAGTTCCTTTAGTGCAATCCATCTAAGTAGGTACTTATAGAAAATGGTGTCTAAACTAGATTATAACAGTGAGATCTCGCTTTCGCTTCGTACTCTGTGATTTCATATCGATCAACAACACGAAACAAGTATCTAGCCAAGTACATGTTCCAATAATACTCGAAACTAACATTTTATATTTAACAAAAAAAAAGTTAACGGGTAACGGTTTATTTAGCGGTACGACACCCTTAAAATGTATACAGTACGTCTATTGAGAAACTGTCATTACTTATTTTAGACTTCTATTTAAACTAGAAATTTATGTAAACTAGTATGTACCTGCTTATTTAAATGGTGGTTAACATTTAAAACATCTGATTTTAAAATGAAGTCATATAAGTTTTTCACAGATCCTATCGAATTTATTAGGAATTTTAAAGAATTCCGTCTCGAACTATGAAATAAGTAAACTCCTCTTTCACGAGTTGAACTCCTCGGGAACCGAAGCTTTTTGGGTAATATCACGCTACGCCCCATTGGCTAATGTCACGCGCATTAGCCAATGTGTGTACAGTGCACACGGGTGATTTTCTTCAGGAGCTTGACTCCTAAAATGTAGTATACAAATTATACAATGCAATACAATATCCTCAAGCGATCTGTAAAAAAATTACTGCAGTTGAGAGCGCACCTGCAATCCTCTTATTGCTTGTGTCCTTAGACGACGGCAGCAACCTACCATCGAGTGGACTGTCTGCCCGCCTGGTACCCTTTATAATGCTTCGCACGGATATTTTTAGAAACCTTCCTCGTTTAACGGTCTTTTCATTAGTGAAAACCGCATTAAAATCCGTTGCGTAGTTTAAAATATCTAAGAGCATACAGACGGACAGACGCCGTGCGCCGGGGCGACTGTTTTATACTAAGTATTTAAACAGTTTCTTATTTCACTCGCAATATAAATTAAAAAAAATACGTGTTTACAATATTAAATGTAAACATAATAATATAATTCTCGCATATTAGCCTGATATTGCATCTAGCAGGTTCCGAGTTGTTCTTGTATAAGGAATGTGAACAATTTTAATTGCTTACATACTTAATTAAGTATATTTGAAATAGTGATTGTGGATAAGCAGGCTATAATGGAGCCTAATTGAATTTTACTAATTCACGGTTGAAACATTTGGTCAGGCAAATGTAGGTCGTGATGTAACTTATGAATAACCATGTAACAATTTATTTTCATTTTCATAATCACATTTTTTATTCATACGATGATAAAAGATAATGTGGCCAAATTATAGGGAGACTAATTATATACATAATGGAATAAATTGGAATAATTACAAATAACTTTGTTTCATTTTAACATATTACTGCTACAATTTCATACATGGATGTAATTAGAATATTATGTATAAAAAAATTGTGTGTGTCAGCTCCGGTACACGACTGGAGTATAAATTCCTTACGAACGATTATAAAATTTAAATTTTCATAATTCGAATACGCCAAAAGTACAACATTGTTCTTTTTTTAAATAATAGTGTATAGATGGCGCAATATCTCTGAAACTTCAGATATTCTAAAATATTCAAAAAATAGAACGTACCTAACTATAACCATTTATTTTCTATCAATTAATTAGAGACTTTCAAGTCTCTTAGATATAGCAAATATGAGTGTTTACATTATCTGTTTTCGTTATTGTAAAGTATGTTTCTTTTTCTTCTTCTTAAAATGTCTATACATTACTGGATGTTGGCCGTCAGCTCTGAAAAATAATGCCCATCCTAGGCCAGACGGAACAGCAGTTCTGATTTGTCAAAACCAATTTCACATTGATTTTTTTTTATTTTATGAGATTATATCTGCATTTATTTTAATCGAGAATAGATGTAACTTAGCTAGTATTACCATAAAGTAAATAGTACTTAACCTGGTTAAGTACTATTTACTCTATGGATTACTAAGTATTGTAACAAGCTATAATTAAAATTTCAAAATAACCCTCTACTTTCTATTGTGTCCAAAAACGCTATAAGTAAGTATATACAGTAAGTTGCTGAGGAAATTGGAGTCAACAGACTACTTGATGCTGCAGCATCAGATCAAATTAACATGACATGTAAATAGGTACATTCAAAATAAAAACCCTCTAATGATCTTGAAACGCCTGAATAGATCTTCGTAAGCTTCAGTTAGGAACAATCTCGATCACGTCAGCTTACAAAAAAAAACAGAGGCACTCCGGGAATGCCGACAGAAGTGAAAACTTGAACAATTACGTGTGTATTTTTTGAATCGTTAGGAAAGTACATACATGAATCGCTAAATGCGTTGCTAAGCGCAAAACTCGAGAACGGCTGGACCAATTCGGCTATTTTTTCAAATATTCGTTGAAGACTGAGAAAGCTTCTTATAAGAGAAAAATTGGAAAAATTTCATCCGTGGGAAGAGCGGGACGGGAATTGGAAAATAATTGCCGGATCCAAAATTTTTAAGAATTTTGACAGAATTTATGAGTAGGTATATACATTATTCATTGATCATATTCAAAACAAAATACAGTTTTCATTGGGTTTTCACAATTTTCGCAACAGTTAAGTACCAAACTAGTAAGTTAAAAGATAAAACTTCTAGTAGGTAGGAAGGTATTTATGTATATCCACAGAGGCCACAGATTATGAATAAAATTTAACTTCCCAAGTATTTAATTTAAATGTGAGAACATTAATTGGTGACGATGTTAATTTTGTTGCAAAAGAAAGTCGCATTTCTTTGAAAATAACCTGTTGTTACCAGGTAGATAGGTACGCGGAATATTTCATGTTAATGAGGCATGCATTTACAATGACGAATAGGTATTAACATATTAGTTGATGTACAAATACAATTAGACGCACCTACTTACTTCGTATAAAACAGTACTTTTACGATAATTTAAATGCAATTCAAAGTTTTTTTAAATGTAGGTGTCTGTACCTAAATTTAAAAAAACTTGTTCTTTCTGGGACACCAGAAAGGACATAGGGTACCTTTCATCGTTCAATGCGGACGAAGTCGCGGGCACCAGCTAGTATAACATATTAGGGAAATTATATTGCTAGTCTATACTAACATCAATAAACGTTTAGTCAAATAAACGTTGTATGAAACAAAGCAATATTTATTTTTAATTTGAGAACAAACGAAACAGGACTAATGAACTTGACTCCTATGGGATCCTAGGATAATTTTAATTTTTTTTTTGCCTTTTTATTCCTGTACTCATAGTGTCACGCCTTTTCCTCGATGAGACGGGGACACTGCGGACAGGCAGACAACACAAAAATAAATAAATATATAAAAAAATAAAAGGCTTTCTAGGCAACAATAAAATATAATTTATTCAAAAAGAAATGGAGCGTTATACAAAAATACACAAAAAGCGACAGCTTGGCAGAATTCGGGACTTTATTTACGATGGATGTCCTCTCCCGATGATGTTCGGCTGGTCCGCGGTCCAAAAGACCGAAGAAGACCCTTGTTCCGGACAGTATAGAGAGACTCAGATCAGAGACTCTACGCTACGTTCCGGACCATTCCGAACCCTCGCTCACGACCACTCCAAAACGTCATCAGTCTGACAGCAGATCTGATTGGTCTAATCATTGACGGAAACTGACGCCATATTGTTTGTTGCCATTTTACAATAATACCATTGAACAACTAACCTCCGTATTACACTCACTGAACTCGGAACGACTTGGTTACTAATGGTGAAACCTAAACAGAAAGTACGCAGACCAGTATAATTCCCACAGACTTATTATGTGGACTGTCCACTAACCTATTATTTTTATGGTTTTTTCAACAACAATGCGAATCTATTAATCTAAATTCTAAATAGTAGATATTAAGTCTTGTCCACGCTATAATTTTTTGGTCTGTGGTCGACGATTATGTTTATTTATAGGTTATAATAAATTTTACTGCCAATTTGGCATTTGGTCTGCATAAATTTTTACATAAATAAATAAACCATGAGCTGAGTTTTCTTAAACTAAAAACGAAGTGTTACATTCAAATATTTGTTAATCAAATATATAGATTTTAAAGTAAGAAGTATTAGTATATTTACAAGTGAAAGAAACTGAATAAAACTTAACTGAAGATTATAACCTAAAATATACATATTGAGGGTGAAATATGGCGACAGCTTATGGAATCCATCTGGGGAACAGTTCAGCCTGTTTAGCATCGTTTACTAATGGCGCACCGTTAGTAATAGCAAATGAGGCTGGAGACAGAGTAACACCTGCCGTCATTGCCCTAAATGGCACCGAATGGGAAATTGGTTTACCGGCTAAGTCAGGACAAGCCTCATCTAAGTCGATCATAAAACATAACAAACGTCTCATGAACTGCGATTTTAGTGAAGATGATTTGTCATATGTTGAGAAATCGTCCTCTTGTCGCATTCAAAATGAAAATAAACTAATATATGAATTTGAGACAACAGAAACCACACTTTTTGCAAGTCCTGATAACATGTCAACAAGAATATATGCAAATTTATTTACAATAGCAAGCCACTCGGTCGCTAGTGAAGGTGATTTGAAACTGGTGTTGGCTGCACCTCTGCATTGGTCAAATGAAAGCAGACAACGCTTGGTGAAATGTGCTGAATTGGCTGGGTTTGATGTATTGCAAGTAATAAGCGAACCGGCTGCGGCTCTGTTAGCATATAATATAGAAGACACTTTAGAAGATGTAAACGTTCTAATATACAGGCTTGGTGGGTCAACGTGTGATGCATCTATAGTCAAAGTGACTGGAGGATTTATTACTATTGAGAAAAATATTCATCGTTCAGATTTAGGAGGCCAATGCCTTACTAAAGACTTGGCTGACTATATAGCACAAGAGTTCACTCAAAAGTGGAAACTTTTTCCTCAGGAGAGTCGCAGAGCTATGACAAAATTGTTACACCATGCAGACAATTGTAAACATGTTCTTTCTACACTCAACTCGGCGCATGTATTCATTGAATCTCTGCTTGATGGTGTGGACTGGAGTCAGAACATCTCACGAGCTAGATTTGAGAATATAATATCCTCTAAAATTTCTGCATACATTGAGCCCGTTCAAAAGCTTATAAAAGACTATGATCAGAAAATAAATAAGATTGTACTCTGTGGTGGAAGTATGAAGATACCAAAATTACAATCGGCTATTGCTAGCCTTTTACCAGAAGCAGAGATATTATCTGGAATCAACCCAGATGAAGTAATTGCTGTAGGCTGTGCGAGAGAAGCTGGAATGTTACTTGAATTACCGGAAATTTCTCTAAATGATTTCAATACAGAGGTTGAATTTTTAGGGAAAAATATTTATTTAAAGTATTTAGATCAGTCAGTGGAACTTTTTAAAGAAGGAAGCCCAAATTATACTCAATATTCATGTAATATTGATGTAGAAGATTGTGTAAAAGACCTCACGTTTACTCTACATGAAAATCCAGAGGGTGAAAATTTTGCCTCTGAAACATTCAACATTCAAAGTTTATCTAAACCGTTTACTCTTAAGGCTACATTACAACAATCCAAAATTATGTTAGAAGTGGAGTAGTAACGATATTGTTCTAATAATAAAGTATAACATATACACTTTAGTATTTTTTTTAATGTAAAGACAGCATTCAGGAAGCTTCCAGACATCTTCTCAACCATACTTTTTGTCTAATTTTAATTCAATTTCATTTGACAACTTTTAAACTATTTATATATTTATACTTGAATTGATTTTTATTTGAAAATATTAATGATAGATACATCCCAGAAAAGTTGTAACTAGTTGTGCCCATTTACCCTAGATTTGAAGACCCCGAGGTTGTCATTTTAGGAAACTTTTGTTATTACACTTTTGCCAGGCATTATATTTATTTTTATTTTTGATGATCCCTCAGGCACAGTGCCTACTTTTTTTTTGTATGAAAGATACTTACCCTATGTCCTTTCCTGTATCCCTGATGTGTTTGCAAAATTTCATAATTATCTGTTGAGTAGTTAAGATGTGAAAAGGTAACAGACAGAGTTACTTTCACATTTATAAGTATTTATTAGTATAATATAGATTTGAACCTTGTAAAGCTTTGTTTTATTTTCTAACATGAGTGGCGAGACAGTAGGACAATTTTTTCACCCTTACGGTAGAATATAATAAATCTATGCAATTTCTTTACTCTTTTTTTTGTATTCATGACAATTTCTGCTTTTTGATACAATGAACCAAAGAGCGAGAGCTTATTATTTATTGTTATCAAAAAGTTCAATAGGTAACAACTTGTTATTGAACTAAGAACTTGTTGATGTCAGATTGTCAATGTCATGACATTTGTGTTAAAAAAATATTTTTTGTTTGATTTGTTAAATTGTGTTGTAATTCTTGTAATTGTAATATGATTGTAATGTAAATAGTATGAAACATTTAATTAGAAAATTTATATAAGTAATATCTCAGTGCTTTAGCAAAATAATATTCATAGAATATTATTCTCAGTATACCCAGTTAGAATGTGTGATGTTATTAAGCAAAGAAATGTTTAAATTAATTACACAATGAAGGGGTATATTATGAGTTTATTGTTAGTTAATCTATATCGTAATTTTAGTTTTGCTTCAGCCAGTTTTCATCCAAATGATGTTCGTAATTATTTGGGAACACGCACACCTTACAGGTTTAAATATTATAAAGACGACTCCAAAATCAAATATCCACGTAAGTTTGTTTTAATAACTTAGGCACCAACCCCAAAACAGTTCTGAACAAAACCAAAATACTTATGAGGGTGTCATAAGTATTTTGGTAATCGAGGACGGTTTTTTATATATAATTTTCATATATAAAAAAAACCGTGCGAAGCCGGGGGCGGTCCGGTAGTTTAAAATTAAACAAACATTCAATCTTGTCTTCAGTCACAACATGTTGCATATAATTTTGGTTGAATGCCTCTATTCTGTTTTCTGAGGTATTTATTTACACAGGTTAAATAAAATTTGACAACTATAATTACCTATGCATTTCAGATTGTAAAGATACTAAACTATGGATGCTTATCCGGCATGGGACTAGACTGCCAAGTCCAGAAGATATTTTGGGAATGAACAATACTCTTGTCAATTTAAAGTTTGAAATTATGTTACACAATAAATTACAAGGTAGTTAGCACTGTTACTTCTACAATGTTAATAGCAATCATAATTATTATACCATTTTTCACATAGCTTTGGTATGGTGTCGTTTGGTATTTGGCAGCGATGAAATTGAATTAAAAAATTCTTATAGAAAAAATATAGTAAAATATTTAAAAAAAAAGTATTTGCTGTAATTTTTTTAAGTAAGTAGGTACCTAATGTGTTTAATGGATGTCACTGTACCCATGCATTGTGAAAAGTACTATAGTACAGCAATATTTTAAAATTAACAAAAACACTACAACAGGGTGCCCCCCCCTCCCTTTTTTTTTCACCTTTTGTTTGTTCATAACAATGATTAATTTCCTACCGGAATGCCAATGGTTTTGTTGAATACCATAGTTGTCATAATATTTGTAGAGATTCTAAAAATGGTTTTGATACTTCTTACCATTTAAAATATTAACTATATTTGGTTTGGTCAGTTAAACAGGTAGGTAGATAATTATATGATTTGCCTAGACCACGTTCTCAGAATGAGTTACCCAGTTCGCAGAGAAACACCCATATATGTTTAAGCATTAATTATATTTTTTTCTAATCACTGTAAAAGCCATAAACACATGTTTGACTTACAGGTCAATTAAATAAAAAACAAATTAGAGCATTTGAAGAATGGTCAAGTGATATTGATATTGAAAAACAAAAATTTTTAACTCATGAGGGTGAAGACGAAATGACTTTGCTCGCAGCTAGAACCAAGAAGAGGTTCCCTAATGCTATCAGAAAAAAGTACAACACTGATAACTTTTTAGTAAGATTTTTTTTCACTATACTTATTACATTAAGGTCAAACCCTAGTGTCATATTGTCAATAGAGTCTTTATTTTTGCCTTTTTTATATGAAAAGATGGCAGGCAGTCTGACTGTCCACTTAATGATGACATCAAGTAGCATAACCAAAACTACTTGTAGCAGTTTTTTTTTATCAAATATTCCAATATTTTTACAGTGACTGAATAATGTTACTACTTACAATATGACAAGAAGATACCATACAAAAATATAGTAAAATAACGTCTTAAATTTTTAAATAGAAAATGAATAAGCTTTTGCCCAAATTAACATTTTTATGTTTATTTTCAGTTTCGATATACTGCAACCCAAAGGGCACAGCAAAGTGCTAGGGCCTTTGCTAATGGATTATTTGGCAACCAGAGTGCTCAGGACATAGTATTCGCACCGACTGCCAAATTTGATCCTATTTTGCGGGTAAATTATTTACTATACCTACCATAGAATTAAATGAAATTTTTCTACTAAATGAATTTAATTTTTTTGTAAAAGAAGTGTCACTAACTGATTAAGGAATAAATCATTAACATAATTAAGGAATAAAAATTTTCCTCGTTTAGCATTCTTTTCATTAGTGGAAACCGCATTAAAATCTGTTGCGTAGTTGAAAAGATCTAAGCATACATACAGAGGAGCAAACGGCGGGAAGCGATTTTATTTTATACTATGTAAAGATTGAAAAATGCATAGAAATGTTACAACTTTTCAGTTTTACAAACATTGCGATAAATGGCAAAAGCAAGTTAAGAAAAATCCAAACACGTACAGAGAGCAAAATATATTTGCAGCCAGTAGCGAAATGGCCAACACTTTGGAGTCTGTATCAAAGAGACTGGGTCTCAGTAGAGTGTTGAGTTTAGGTTGGTAATGTTTATGTACATTATTCATGCTTTGCTCTTAGCTACATCGCTCAAACTTTTATTTATTTATTTTTTGTTGGGGTGTTTTACCAATAAAAGTGTTTTTTACCAATACATACTTTTGAAATACATAGTATTAAAAATGTACAAGATGTGTATAGGCACCTAATAAATTAATAGAATATTGAATTAATAAATAGTTTTAGCTTTCTTTAGATATAGAGAATTAAAATGATAGTAGAATGAATCTGCATAGACATATTATGTAGGATTAGTTTGAATAAATTTCTCTTTAAAATAGTTGCTCAGTAGCAGTTTGCATATATAATCACAGTAACTGAAACATAAGTTCTTCTAACAATGTTAACTACCATACATATATCCTTACATATATATAAAAATTACATGTCACATGTTTGTTTGCGATGAACTCTTAAACTACTGAACCGATTTTGATAAAATTTCGTAACCACCTGTAATTTGGTCAAACTTAAAAGATCGGATAGTTTTGATCTGAATTTATAGTGTTTTTTAATTGCAAATTATGTAGTTATTATAATGAGAGTTATAAATTACCTTACACCGCAATCTGTGAGAATCTGTGGAACTCACAGTTGTTGTTATGGAACTTATTTTAAAAGTTATCTGTGAGTTCCATAAGATTCTCACAGGTGGCGGTGTAAGGTAATTTATCGGCTGCATTGAGTAAATATTTATTATAAAAATTGCACCCCGGGCGAAGCTGGGAGCGGGTCAGCTAGTCTTTAATATAATTTAACTGATAACTCACAGCACATAAATTGCTAATACGATTCAAATGTCGTATAGTTTGCGTTGAATTATGAAGAGTCTAGTGATATTATTGAACATAAATATATCTTTGGATCTAGCAATGGTTGTAGAGACTGATACTAATCCTAGTTTACTAGACTATCATAACATACTAGCGGTATTTTTACAATTCACTTAAGCTATTAATATGTAATAACATTTAATTATTATTATTAATTATTAAGCTATTAAAAATAACAATCATGCAATTGTTATTAATAATAGTAATTTATTTCCAAACAATTAAATTACAATGGTCATAAGTCATAAGGTCATAAGACCCCCACACTAAGCTGTGCTAGTATCGTGGGAGTCTATTGCAAATACATAGGCCTATACTTAATTAATCTATAATACATATACCTGATATACAATAATTTATAATAAATACAAAGCAACACATTTCAATATAGTAAGGGAACATATATAAAACATAGTAAACGTATTTATAAACATAGATTATGAAAAACGTAGAAAGCATTACAATATAAATATTACATAGACTGCACCAAAGTATAAATCAAATAGAAAATAGAAGCATTGAGAAATATTTAATCTATTTTTTTTTCTACTTATCCCAATTACATTGTTACATTTTTATTTTTCTCTTTGCAGAAGAGGTGATCTTGATGTACAAAGTTTGTGGTTACGAAATTTCATGGAGGAAACACCATATGTCTCCATGGTGTTACGCATTCGATCGTAGCGATGCTGAGGTTAGTATTAAGTTTTCTTATCATTGACAACTCGCTCCTCTTTTTTTCTTTCTTTCTTTCTTTCTTTCATTAACACATTCAATTTAAGATCCCTTTTTAGACTGTACAAGGTTTTAATAGGCGATGAAGAGTTTTTTTTTAATTTTCCATTTTAAAATGTTTTCAGAACCTCGAGTATTATCACGATTTAAAACACTACTGGTTGGACGGCTATGGTCACAATTTGTCGTATCGTCAAGCGTGTTTATCCATCAAAAACATGTTTCATACTTTCAAGTAAGTGTTCATTATGTTTTAATGATGAAGTTAGGCATTGTAAAGGTAGTCACTCATCAAAACTGTGGCTGATTCGAATTCGAATTCTGTGTTTGGCAGTACTTAGAATTCGTAGACCGACGACATACTGCCCTCGATAGATGTCGCTAGCTCAATACGAATTCAGCATTGAATCGACGCTATTAAAAAAAATATTGTCCATTTCATGTATATTTTTCTCAATCACTCGGCTTATAAAATGTCATTTGATCATTATAATAGCCAAATCGGTCACTTCAAGCAAAAAAAAAAAAATAGGCGACAAACTTTACCTGTGCGACAAATGTCTAACACGATGTCTATATAATATCTAAATATATATATATATATATATATATATATATATATATATATATATATATATATATGATAATATTCATTCAAATTTTAAAAAGATATACAAATTGTATATGTCAAAATTTTAATGACACGTCATATTTTTAATAAATCAGTCACAACTATTATCGGCACAGATGTTTGTTAACAGGTATAATTAAAGGAGGATGCCAATTTTGCTACTCACGCCATTAGCTATGTGTTATATATAACGTTGAATAGCTACTTTTCAGCTGAACAAAAGTTATTATAGCGCCTAGTTCCAAATGTTACTTTATTAATGTTATGTTAATTATTACCTAGTTACCTGCAGTTTGTTTTTATTAAGTAGGAAAAATTTTAAATACCTGCTATCAAACATATTTACAGTTAATATTATTGTTAATTGGAGGCATGAGTGGATGAAGGATATGTCGCATTTTTGGGTTTTTTCGTTTTTTGTTTTTTTTTTTTGCGTTGATAAAGGTAATATTGTCCATATAAATGATTACAGATCTTAAAATCGTCGATTTAAGACATATTTTGGATAATAGAAAGTTGAAAAAGGTGTTATGTACAGTTAATTTTAAAAAGCAAAAAGTGCAGAAAAGTTTACTTTTGTTAAGGGAAGAAATAAATTAAATAATAAAAAATAATATTGCTCTCATACCATTAATATTTTAGGTTGTTATGTGTAAAGCCCGTCACACACGTAGCTATAATATATATAAATATGAATTATAGCAAGACATATTACGATATATTTTCTATACAAATATTGGAGTGACCACACACGCAGCTATAATGTATATTTCTATGACGTGACCAACGTTAGTCGTAATATATATTATAGCACGGTATATTAATATATATATATTATAGCTACGTTTGTGACGGGTTTAAGGGTATGTTTGTCCAGCAATAAAATTAAATACAATTTGTACATTTTGTAGACACGAAGAGAGTCCGAATGCATCTTTTCTGTTCGCTCATTCCGGAACTCTGTTAAAGTTATTGTCGCATTTGCAACTGTATAAGCCGAGAACACCGCTCACAGGCGACACCCTACAAAGACAGCAACCCTGGAGAACTTCTGATATAGACTGTTTTGCTTCTAATTTAGCATTTGTGCTTTACAAGTGAGTAAACACTTTATTATAGTGGAACCGTTTTAAGTATTCACATTTGACGTTTAGCAGATTGCCATAACCAGTGATGGGTATAGTATAGCAGAATTAGTTGCCACTATCGACACATTTTAGAATTAGTATCATTTCGAGAAAATATATATTTTTTTTTTATTTAAATTTAAATATATTTATTATTCACAATCGGACAGCGAATAGCTTAAGGCGCTGTCGTCATCATCGTCTTCGCCGATTCGAATTACAATATTATCATCAATAATGCAGTCTAATCTGATATCGCGTTCAAAATCTGCTATAATTATTTTATTGGTTTTTTTCTACGACCTTAGCCCAATCGTCTTTTGTGACTTGCGCATGCTTCTTTTAACAAATGTACCATCTTCTTCGTGCCAAATGGCGGAGCTGTATTTTGACGGGCCGCGTAACTTTAGCGACTCACGATCGAAATAATCTTGCAGCTTAATGATAAGTTCACGTTCGCTCGCGGTTGCTTAACGTTTCTCCTCGTTTCGGCATTTTTAAACACAAAATATCCAAAGTACAAAACACAGAGTTGTGATTAAAATAGAGTACTTAAAATAAATAAATAAATATTAAGATCAACCCGTTGTACAATTTTGATAACTAGTTAATAAATAAAATTTGTCATGACAGCTCGTGAATATTATTTAAATCACATTTTGTTTTAATTAGTGAAAATGTAAAGTTGATATATTTCGTCGTAATGAGCTCGCCGCTTCAAAGTTATCCCGGAAAGTTCAAAGTTCAAAGTTTCAAAGTTCAAAGTTCAAGTCCGTCACGAACTGTCAAATGTGCTAATTTAAAACGGCACCACAATAAACAACAACTAGCAAGGATGCGATTTTTGTACTTCCAGTTCTTAAGTAATATTCCAGGTGCGCATTTTCCAGATGCAGACATGAATATTATATATTAACATTACACCAAGAGAGAATTATTCGACTGCCAATGTGCGAAGAAGAGTTGTGTCCCTTAAAACGCTTTGAGGAATACTTTCACGATTCGATATACAAATGTGATTTCTCAAATATGTGTACACTCCATGATGAACTTTAGTATTAAATAGAAATGACTGATATTAAACGGAAATATTTTATGTGCCTCTGTAATAGAATCGACATTAAATTATTTTATAGTTAACGCATTATTTCTTTGTCTTGAACCGTTTAGCAGTAAAATTATTAAAAAAAGAATATTATTTTGGGTTCCCATGTGCGAAATATATTACACGGACTGAAAAGTCCCGGGCCTAACACATAGATGGCGCTAGTTTTATTGCATTCGTCTCTTTTTTTTTTTTTTCAGTTAGTATTAACCTTCAAAAGACAGCTGTTAAAATTTCACATTCCATTCATTAGTTTGTGAATTATTGTGCTAAGAGCGCTAAGAGTGACGCTACTTTTGTTATTTTCAAAACAAATAATCAAAAACAATTTCATGTTTTAATTTTACACTACTTCTTGATGGAAAAAAATACCGTTCAAGCGAAGCAATGGCTTGAAAAGTGTTATGGTGACTTTTCAAGCCATTGCTTTCTTACATACCAAGCCTTTGCTTTCTACATACCAAAATCCGAGTAATAAAATAGAAATTTACAATAGAATAGAAATGTATAAATTTCTACGTCCTACAACATTAAGTCACTACTATATCTCGTGTCTTCCCCGCGGAATTTACATTTTCAATGCTCGTAAATACATACAAACGAAGGATTCAAGTTTATTACGGGAATGCATAAAACGTAAACAAAGTTAGAGATCTGAATTTACAAGTAGGACAGTCTACGGCCGCAACTTTGTTCATAGTACCTACTCTCGTCTCGCTGCACAATGTAGATACCTACTTGTGCAGATGACTGTAATTTTACTAATATATGTAATCACTTGAAAAGTCCAGACTTTGTCGAGACATTTGGGTTACTGAAATTCAGTCATGATGGAGAAATTTAAAAACTGTATAAGGAAAAACTGTAATTACAAACTCACATAATTTCTCTGGATGTTTTTGTGAAAAGCACATAGATAGGGTAACAATTGTTTCCATTATAGACTACAAATGCAATTTTTATTGCAATATATTCCACGCATTCCGAGCTTATGTACCTACGTACACATACTTACAGAATGTCGCAGTAATATAAAAATCCAGTAATTTAGGTCAGGAACGTGACTTAAATCTTACGAATTTATCTTATTACCGCTCAGAAAATCTTACGCTTGGCATTTTATGAGCCATTAAATCATACAGTAGTTAATTTGTATATGAAATTGAAATATTTATTCGACGTCTTTGACGTCAAACATTAATTAAAGAACGTTTAAAGAGGAATCGTTTGATGTAGGTATGTAGGTACCTTTAAGTACCTATCTACCTATGTATAATTGAAAACAATTTTTTTGTATGCTGATAAGAGAAATGTGATAGGTACCTATGTGATATGTGATACTTTCATCATCTCAGCCGAAGGAGGTCAATGCTGGATATACGGGCCTCCTCCATAATTTTCCAAAAAAACCAGCCAAAAGCAGCCTGCTTACTTACTTACTTGCCAGTCCGTGATCTCCACTCGAGAACCTTATTAAAGTTTGTAAGTTATGATATTTTAGATAATTTTTAATTGCACACAAAAAACACCGTGTATATTGTCGCCATCCAAAAATACTAATGCGGCTGACAGATTGTCAGAACGAATTGATGTGTGATCATCTCCAGTTTCTATACTCCCATATTATGTGAGCAAGACTATGTGTGATTTTTACCAATTAAAAACCTCCCTCGACATGGGATTAGTCTAGTCCTGAGAGGACTGCAATCGACACCAATCATTGGAGACACGCCCGGCCATTGCAAAAAGCAGAACTTAAACTTACTTAATTATGAGGGACTAGCTGACTCTGGAGGGCCGCTTGTAACAACCACGTAAGGTAAAAACGATCCCCGATTCCCCGATTAAGAGGGCCCCTCGCAGGCGCGATACTTTCTTTTAATTATGTATCTTTGACTTTAATGCAGGCATGCTGTTAAATCCATAAGCACACCCTGGGTTGAAAATGTGTTGCCGACCTTGATAGGAAAAGGGATAAGGAGTGTAGGGGAATGAAATAGGTTCCGCTATCGTTAAGTCACTCACCAAAACTACAACTGTCACCAAGGGTCACTCAAATTGTGACTGCTGAATGCCACCCACTCCTGAATGTATTAAGAGGCAAGAGGTGAGGTTGTATATCAGGATAAATGATCCGCTAAACCGTCGTCAGTAAAAGGTTAGTTGGCAGAGCAACCAGCACCGCACAGCCGACGCTCTTGAGTTATGGTGTCGCGATATTGGCACCGCCGAGTGGGCAGTTTGCCATTACATGCCCATAGTTCAACGACATGCTCACATACTGCACAAAGATACTGCAAACCAGTAATCTACATTCGTACACGTCCGTTCCAATTTCAAATCGATAATTTACTTATCTGTATAGTGTGTAATTTATACATAGATTTTTTAAAACATGACTACCAAAAAGTTTATACATAATAAAATGTAAAATCAATGTCAGGTATTCATTATTATACCTTCCTATATTCTTTCTTACATAGTATAATTTGAAGTCGCTCTCCGCATCTGTCTGTGTATCCACTGATTCCTACTAAACTACACAACGGATTTTGACGTGGTTTTCACCATCAGTTAGATGATTTTTCACAGAAGGTTAATATATAGTTGCCTAAGTTGCCAAAAAAAGATTTAGCCTACGGCTTACATAGGCTAAGGAAGAATAAAACAAAAAAACCTTAAGGAATAAGTAGGTACATAAAAATTATGTAGAATTGTAATTCCTTTAAAATCCCAAGGAAATACATTTGTTACGGTTGACTTACAGTATAGGTAGGTAACCATTTCATTCATTAAAACTTTAATTTCTACATATATAATGAATCCGTCATGTCCGTATGTCTGTTTCTCTGCTAACTACTTCTAAACTTGAGGTTTTTCACATATGAAAAGAGGGATAAACGAGGAAGGTTTGTGTATATAAAAAAAATATTTATGTGATACTATTATTAAGTCTTACATATGTGTGTAAAGTTCCTTTTAAAGTTTCCTTTTAAACTTCTATCTAAGGTAACGTGAGACGGTCAGCTATTATACTAAAAATATATGTTTATATAATAGTTAAGTAATAAATATAACAGAATGGAAAAGTGATCTGACATTGACACAGGTACATTTACAATAGTCATTATTTAAATGCAAATTACAATTCAACCCCCAGCGGCGATGTTTCATAAACCTCTCAATTCATTGAGTTTTATTTATTGCTACAACAAAATGGAATATAGCTGGTACCGCTAGTAATAAGTATGCGTACATATTTATTACGAAATTCTGTTCATATTTCTTTTCTATAAAAAAATCTACCGTGTTGGTTTGGGAGGTTTCAACGCACGCCATTTTTTTTTAACGTTGGGAAATCCTCTTCGATACCCGGCAGTATAGGGGACTTTGCGGGGTTATGCCAGATTTCTACCGGCTAAAACCCAACGACTTTTCAACGCACGCCATAGGTGGTGCAAAGTGCGCTGCCAACCACAGTAGGATTAAGGCATCCCTTACCGAAACACAGCAGCACACATACTGTTATTTTACGGTGGCCTTCTGTAAAGGGGTGGTTACTGTAAAGGGGTGGCAGAATCTACCGCAGAGTCGGAGGCCGCTTCCACCTGACATTCTAGGATAACCCCTGCTCGTAAGGCCGCTTATCTCCACGGCATTAAGGGTGGACGGCCCAAATGGGGTTTCCCCCTGACATTTCCACATCAATGACGCAGTGTGCCCTGGCATTACTCCAAATCCAAATCCAATTCAGACGAGAGCCAACTTTGAAAAGTTCATTTCCAAAGTTGACCTTGCTGGGTATCCAACCCAGGAACCCTTTTTTTTTACAAGAGGAATCATCATAGATACCCACCGGCCTGGGGACAGACCGGTGGGTTATGTCGGACTCCTGCCCCGAGATGGTAGTGGGGTAGACCTACCGACTAAACCTCTTGGCGTCCTCCGCGTCCGCTATAGGCGAAGTTGCGAGGTCGGACGAACACTCTTCCGTAACTCCGCCGCAACCCGGGAACCCTAGAACAGAGCGTTAAGGCAAGCACCCTAACCACTCATCCAACGGCCTCGTCAAATATAATAGTTAAATATAATCAAATAAAACAAATCAATTTGCAATGATCACATCTATTTTTTTTATGTTAAGGTCGGCAGACAGAGGCTGATAGTTTACTTGGTGGTACGTGGTTACTATCGCATGAAACACAAGCAACGCTACAGGTGCTGCAAATGCGTTTCCGACTACAGTAGGGTTAAGAGTAAGGGATTGGGAAATGGGCTTTAGCATAGCTGAATATAGCAAATAGACTCAAAACATATACCTACCTATACTATTATCCCATCCCTTCCTTATCCTTAATCCTTCTATGGTCGGCAGCTAACTTGCAGCACCTATGGCGTTGCTTGGTTATAAGCGAAGGTTTACCTACCATCAAGTGGACCGTCAGCCTGTCTGTCGACCTTAACACAAAATAAATGCTCCACCCTAATACTCTTAATTATAGTTATTTAGTGATTAGCAAAATTTAGATTCGTACTTTGAATCAATGCTGAAACCAGACTTTACCTCATTATGTTTATTTTCATCGAAATAATAATATCTTTGCATTTAAGTTCGCTGATTATATTTGTCAGGCTTTAACTAAATCAAAACATTCCCACGTTTTACTTGAAAAGTTTAATTCTATTGAATAGCTTTCCCAACAGTTTCAGTAAGATGGGACTGTTTCATTTTCATTGGATCTCACAATTACAAGAGACAATAGGTAAGTAATGGAAAACTTTCAGAGCTTCGGTGTTTAACGGCTTGTTTATCTTTCAAGTCATTGACTTTAATGACGGACGGAAAATTTCATTACAAAACATGTGTCTAGTCCATGGTTTCACTTCGTCTTTCTTTCAGAACCTAAATGGTTTTAATGTGTTTATATTTTTTTAATCTAATTCGGGCACACACTGTTTCTTCAAAGCGACCTCGAACGTAGGATGACTCATAAGGGATTAAAAAAGCTCTGACATTACCGAGGAATCGAATTCAGTCACTTATGAAAACATCTGTGTTTATTAGTTAAGTTCTCCTTTTAATTATTTTGGGAATTGGTTATATCGACCTTTGAGGGACCACAAAAATTGGAAATTCGGCAGGGTCTTTGCCATTTTGTCGATGTAAATTTTGAATGATAGAAATAAAAGAATATGTACATAATACATAATATTTATATAGTAAATAACTTAACCAGTTTGTAAATATGTGATTTAAAAATTCTTTGATCTATACGTCAGAAATGGGTTCTATAGGAAGCTAGTTAAAAGACAACTCAAGAACGATCTTGAGAAATCACCTGTTAAATTCAAAAACTACTGGACTGATTATAAAAATTCTTTCATCTCTAAGAAAGGTTCATTATCAACGAGTAAGATAGGCTATATGTAGTTTATAAAGTTACGCGGGCGAAGTCGTGTGCAACAGCTAGTAATTTATAAAATTAATTAAAGGGGTTATGAGGCTCTTCTATAATAAAACAAACTACCACTAAATGGCAGTATCAATTAAATAACGGAGAAACATCACTTAATTTAATGCTATTATAAGTTCAGTATACGCTTATCTATATAGGTATAAGCCACTATCTCCCTAATGTACCAATAACCGAAGCTAAGAGACTGAATACAGGCTGTGTATCTCATTAATTGGGATCATAATGCTCTTGACATTAACAAGGTTTAAGGCAGGCAGGCATCAATCAGTCTATTGGATTGTTTGTACAAAATCATATACAATTACAAAATGGATATATTTATATGACGTTTGGTCTAGTGGCTAGTAACCTTCTAGCTGTTAACCAAACGGTCGCAGGTTCGTATCCCGCTAGGGGCAAATGTTTATGTGTTAACAAATTGCCTTTGTACCTGAGGTAAATGTTAGTATGTTAGTATGGATGTTTGTATTTATAATATGTATATATTAAAAAAAAGTAATCTATGTAGTACCTATATCAACTGTGGTATCCATAATACAAGCATTAGTTGCTTAATGTGGAACTATGTGCTGGTGCTGTGTGGAATGTGTTAGATATTTATTTATTTATCTTTATATAACAAAAAAAGTTTTATAAAATTAAACATAAATCGAACTCACTACCTTGATACAGAGAGCCAATACCAAATTTACTCTTCCAAATGTCTCGTCGTTACCGCAAGCTCGTTAACTCAAACAGACAGTTTCCTTTTCTCTGTAACCATAAAGTTAGGTCTGGAAATCTTTAGGTGTCGATACATAAGTCGTTCGTGATTAATTGAAGTATTGTTACGAGGCCGTGGAGTTATTCTCCGCGCTCGGGCTGTCCAAGTGATTGACTGTTTCAAGACTTTACGCGTTTTTAACGGCCGGAGTAAACGAGCTGTACGTTGCCCATTCATTATGCAGTAACTTTTATTCTACGTGCAGTGAGTCCGCACCATCGTATCTGATGAAACGCACGGACAAATTTATTTAATATTTATTTAGCTTACGCGTACATACAAAAAAAATTGTTTCCAGTTGCAGTGTAATATATATTTTTTAATTAATTTAATATAAGTTTTTAGTTTTCAATTTATATTTTAATTAAAAAAAAAAAAAATGAATTTGAAATTAAATAACGAAAATGCAAGATCGACCAAGGCGCCGCCGCTAAAGAAACAAATGTCTTCGGTAAAGGTAGTGTCCCTGTTATAATTGTGCTGGAATTGTGAATAACGAAATAAAATAAAAAATAGTATAATTTCTTAGATATGTCATGTGAGTTATTGACATCCACTAAATTCTATCCTATTACTTTTACAAGCTTTTCGGTTATTTTTTTTATGTGACCGTCGTCAGACAGGCTGACTGTCTACTTGATAATAAGTTGCTAGTAACGCTACAGGTGCTGCAAATGCACTGCCGATCGTAGTAGGATTAAAGTTAAGGGATTAGGAAGGGATGAGGAAATGGGATCATTTCCAAAGTTGGCCTTGCCGGGAATTGAACGCCAGAGCCCTAAGACATAGCGCTAAAGCGAACAACTTAACTACCGACCAATGGGCTCTTCAAATAACCAATGGGTCAATTTATAAGTGAAGAAAATTTAACTTGAATTAATTTTTAAAATTGTTATTGAACCGTTGAAATAATAGTTAAAAACATTTAAAAGTAGTACGTCATAGAAGATAAATAAAAAAGCTATACATATATGATATACTTAAATTCATTAATCTTTTTAGATGCTAATAATAAAATGTCTAGCCTTTGATCTTGCCAAGAAGTATACAAACAAAGAGATATTTGTTTTCATTTTGTTTAATAATACTCATAGGTTCTTAATCGTCAGCAGAACATTATAAGTATATATTTTTATTATTTGCAAAAATGTGACTCAATTTAGACGAACTGCTGCTATCTACATATTAAACATAATTACATTCATAATCTTTTAAATCTGGCATTCAAAAATTTTTGTTTAATTTATTTACTTATTAAATTCTGTTTAGAAAACTAGGTACTTAAAAGTGTCCAAACAAATACATTAATTGAAATACCCATACCACGTGCCGTGTACATTCGCCTACGTAATTTTCTTCGCTGATGTAGGCATCTGTCTGTCCAAACCATTTTACCGGTTAATAGAATTGTGCGTCATCCGCTAACAATGTTTATTTTCTTTAAAAAATTTCTTTTCCGTATCATACTCGTCTCTAAGATACCGAAAACTTTATACTTACTATGTGGTTCTTGTGCAAGTATTCATACATACAAAGAATTTATGTCGAATAAACTGAGCGCGATTCATTCTAAACGGACTTCGATTGTACTAAAAAAACCTAATTAAAATTGATGTTATTTCATCGCCCTTTAGCCAGATATTTAATTTTTTAATTAATCACCTCTCCCCTCCTCTCCTCTCCACTCCTTCCTTCCCTTCCCTTCTCTTCCTTTCTCCTTCTCTTCCCCACAGTAGCGTGCGAAACACACACACCCTCCTCCTAAACCACTCAACTGATTTTGATGTAAAAACGAGGTAGGTTTGTTTTGTATATATATTAAAAATTGCATCCTGGGCGAAGCCGGAAGCGGATCGCTAGTAATCATATATAATATACTAGAACATATTATATTTATATTGAAATATTTCTTGTATTAAAAAGCGAATACTTTATTCTAATTATAACTACAAATATATCCTTTCTACCATTTGACATTTAAACAATTTAGTCTGATTTCGGGAAATATTTGAATGTCGATATTAATTTCACCTATCCCAATAGATATCCCAATAATTTGGTAACATTTTCCCGTAACAATATTTATTTAGTACTCGGACTGGGGCGGGCGGTCTATTTCAGCAGTAGTGTGTGATTCAATCAGTGCCCCCTGATTGACAAGCTGACGGGTTACCCACGAGTAATCTCCCACGGCAGCATTAGCAATCTAATAAAACCCCTATATTTGTGGAGCGTAGACAATCTTCGTCACGTAATACATTACCGAACATAACCGATTCTTTTATATAGTTCAGCAAGTTATGTCGGTGTACTTACTGTTTAGATAATACTAATATCAGCGGTCCGTGTAGAGTGTAGGCGCGTCATAATTTATTATTACTTTCTATGCTAAGGTCGACAGACAAGCTGACGATCCACTTGATGATAGGTAGCTACCGTCGCCTATAACAAAAGCAACGCCACAGGTGGCGCAAGTGCGCTGCCGACTACAGTAAGATTAAGGATAAGGGAATGGAAAGGGATAGGGAATAGGGCTCTGGCATCCCTTACTTACTTACCGAAACACAACAGCACACACACTGTTATTTCACGGTGGTCTTCTATAAGGGGGTGGTTACTGTCGCCAGACGGGCTGCCTGACTGCGACACGCAGTGTGCCCTGCCACTACTTTTCAGATCCAGAAAAAGCCAACATTAAAAATTTCATTTCCAAATTGACCCCGTCGGGAATTGAACCCGGGAACCCTAGAACAGAAGCACCCTAAACCACTCATCCGGGCTCGTCGAATTGAAACTTGTTTGGCGATCAAATATATAAAAAAGTAAACGATAGATGTCAGGAAACATAACAAGAAGCGTCACGTGATTGTCACACTGAAGCGTCACACAAAATTCGACCTTTAAATTTTACCTAGTCTTATCACGCGCAAAGAATTTTCACTTCAAAAACGTACGTAATACTTTAGTTTTTCCAGAACCTTTGTTAAAATAAGTATTAGTTTTGTATTTGAGGAAATTATTTTAATGTTTTTTTTTTCAGGAAGAGCGACGACGTACTGGCCGATACATAGCAATCTTAGTTGGAATATGTCTACTCCTTCTGGCTATTTACCACGCGTGGGTGCGTCGGATTCCAGTTGTCGCCAGCTTAGTGGTCCCCGCACTTATTATGTTCATATACGTGGGATGGGTCTTATACACCGCCTCCAGAGATAAGCTTAAGGTAATAAGATCCATTTAGTTACTTATCTATTTGGGGTTTGGAAAAACACTAAACTGACGGATCGGGTTTAATTGTTGACTGTATAACCTGTCAATTTGTCAAAATTTGTTATCGCGATTTAAACACATATAAATTTTATATATACTTACCTTACATCCTTACATATTATAAAAGAAAGTCCTCCGCCGCGTTTGTCTGTCTGTTCGCAATAAACCCAAAAACTGCTGCACCGATTTTCATGCGGTTTTCACAAATGGATAGAGGGATAAGCAGGGAAGGTTTTTACGGAAAACAATGCACCCCGGGCGAAGCTAGTTACATATAAATAAAAATCAATTACTACCATATATGACGAAGCATTACTTGATAAAAGCAGGACCAAACTTGCTGATTTTTTTCATGTTCGTAATTGTTATTCAGAAAAATTTCCACTCCTAAAAGATTTTTCTAAAAACAGGTTTATATTGAATAATTTTCTGTGAACCATTTCCTAAGTTGCATTCAGATATCTTGGCTTTATCCTTTTTGTTGTATTGACTTTTTTCTTACCAGATTCTCTGTCAAGACGTAAGGTACGAACAGACAGACTAAAAAATACTACCTATCCATATTTCTTATGAGAAGTCTTCACATTGCATGCTCACTTATTAGGTTCCTCAAAAATGAACAAATTGTTTGCTAACCGAGCCGGGAGTATAAAGGGTAGACAAGTGTTTGTTTGTTCGTCCCTTATCATCCGCGCTGTTCACACAAAATAATGTAATTAAATTTAAATGTATGCTTATGGATTAACCAGATGTCTATTGAAGGGCATGGCTTACACGTCTGTCTGTACAGAGTACGGGGGATTAGGAGCCACTTAACCTTTTTGTTTTTTATTTTTTTTAACATTAGTCCAGTGCAATTAGGTTTATACCTCGGAATCCAGTTATAATGAACGGATTTGAATGATTTTTGTTGGGTCTAAAATAAAAAGTATACCCATTAAAAATGTCCGTTTTTTTTTTGGTTAATTTTTTTAAACCTCGTAATTAGAGTTGCATAGTTTCTTATTATGCCGCGCAAATACGGATATCAAAGTTGCTCTATGTGTGCTTAGCGCCTTAAGCAAATTGTATGTTAAGGTTATCGTCTATAAAAATAAGGATATATTGAGGTTAGGTTAAGTATTTTGTCGATGTGATACGATTAACATATTAATAGTATATGGCAATATTAAAATAATATATTAAAATTTTAATATTGTACAGTATTTAAAATATTGTTTTACACAATATTTTAAATATTGTAAATATTGTAAATTTTTAATTTAAAAATTTAAAAATATTGACTTGACGTTCTTAATAATTTCTAAAAATTTTATATTTAATTACGATTTGCGAGTAGCAAATGACACAGACAAAGCGATTTCTTGTTAAAGCAAAACATTTCATTACGAGTTTTAACTTACGTATGTTATCCAATATACGAATGGGAGTGCTCGTTAAATCGCTGGAACGGAAAAGTTATGGCTTCAATTTGCTGGTGAAACATTGAAAATTTGAACTATTTGTAATTTACGTTCCTGATATGACTTTTAATAAAAATAATAGTATTACTGAACATTAACAATATTATATTACAAAATATTATTACTCTATACAGAAGTTTATGCTCCTTCAACGCATATTATGCGTCTTCGAATCTCCCATATAGATTCTTGACGACCTGCTGACCTATTTTAAAAATTTTAAAAAGTAGTGGCAATTTTATGGATTTAGTATGCGTGAGATTTTTAGATATTACTTGCCGTGAATGGATTTTTGTACATTGTGTCGGCAAGTAATGTACATTGTTTTAAATATATGTACTAATGTTTAATACTTGCCCATGGTTTATGTTAAATAAAAAATTTAGACAAAATATTTCGTTTTTGTGTATTTCGTAATGAAAATACTTTTTGTTTTATTAAAACCATTAGACTTATACGAGACACGATTCGCATACATCTGGTACCGTAGCAAAAATATCAGAAATGTATTATATTTACATGCCCACAAAAAGTATCAATGTATATGTCTTATCCATTTTAATTCGGGCATTTAAAACGACTTCAAAGGCACATTGTACATACAACACTAATGTGTTATAGATACTTATAAACAATTTCAGCTGATTCACCGGCAGCATAGTCATTTATACGCTATACGTAAACACAGTACGTCACTTAGCGTCGGTATTGCTTGATTCAGCTTTGACAGCGTGTTTACGAAACTCGTGTAATTTGTTAGCTTTCGGCCAAAGTCAAGAGCATCATAACTTGCAATGTAAACACAGGTTATTAGTTAGGTAATTGAAATACTCTGTGCTACCTGTTGCGGCAGATGCTGGCTTCGCCTTTTATTAATTTTATTATAATTATCAACACCTACATATAGGCTCTCCATACTTTTTTGATTTTTTAAATTCGTTCTTTAAAAATAATCAAAGTTATGTTCAAAATAGATATGAGATACTCCTGTACCAATAAAGTGGCTTTTATAAAGGCACGACGAATCCCTTTTCCTATACAATTCTGGGCTCCTCAGAAAGATTTCATAAATAAAAAGTGTCCTTTAAATTAACAAAGTGTCCAAAAATCAATTCGTAAAAAGGTTATCTTTGAACTACTTGTACAGAAAAAGTATACCCATCCTATTTCTTCAGAAGTCCAGAGGTACTTCTATAAAAGAAGTATTCTGATAAAAGGGATTTTGTTTTTTGTTTATCAGTTTGTTGGATTTATTATTATTATATTATAATGAAAAAATTACAGAATAAAACTGGCTATTTCAGATGTTTTCCATTCGTTACATTAAAAAACTCGGAATAAATAATAATTTATACAATTAATCAATAAAACAAGGAAATGAATTTTAATTTTATAGGCATATATTAATATTTTAACAATAACATTTATTTTGAGCAGCTCTATGTTTTGTATTAGCAGGCATGGAACATTTCACTAAGGCAAATTTTAACAGTGTACGAGTAGTTATCGTTTTTATGATAATTTACTGATTTATTCGAAGTCGAAACAGTACCCATCGAAAGTTTATTTATTTTATGGTAAACTGTTTATAAAATTACAATTCAAACCAAGGTTGGTTTACCAAAGTCAAGTGCGTCTTATATTTTCGCGATGTTGTTCGAGAAAACGGTGAAATATATTCAATATCTGGATATTTATAACAGTAATTATTATTGGTTGTCCTTACATTTTATAAAACTGAACCACCCGCCGCGTCTATCTGTCTGTATGTTCGTGATGATCTGAAAAAACAGATTTTCATGCGGTTTTCATCTATCTACAGAGTGATTCCTGTGGAAGGTATAGGTGTATAATTCGTTAAGGTTTTGTGTAAATTGGTTGAAATATGACGATGATTTCGGAAAAAAAATCAAGCCATCAAGGAGCTTTAATCGAAAACGCTGCCCAATCCGTTTGAGATTAAACAAAACAATGTATGTATTGTGGGATTGTTTCTCTTTTATAGATCTACAAAAAAGTTCGTATGACATTATATGTCTATTTTTTAAGGATAGCTTATTATACCAATTCTAACTTCTAAAAAAATGATAACATAGTGTGGTGTTCGGGCAAGCTGTTTTCAGGATTAGAACCACGCCCATACTGAGGTGTGGTTTTAGTACGTAAAAATCCTACACAAGCTATGCACATTTGTATAGCATACGGTTTTTGAGGATTTCCCTTCTCGTAAAAAAAACTGCTTAGGTACAAGAGCCTGATATCTATCAGGCTCTTGTACCTACCTCCCACTCGCACATCTGATTTTATATCGTTATTTATTGTAATCTGTAAAGTGATAATTACTGTCATTATAGCCCATTTTATGGCTACGGAACGCTTTGTGCCGGGTTGCTAACTCAAACATTATGGAAAATTTTATTCAGCTATAAAATTCTGGGATGAATAAATTAATTTGTCCATTAACGTGTCATCTATTTTGAGTATCGAAATTATCTGTATAATAATTATGTTATCATCCCTTATTTCAAGTTTGGAAATAACCAAAAATTTGTTGACAAGAATTGAAGAATTCCCAAAAATAGGGGTTGTAACTTCCCATACGCCATTAAACTCTCAAATAAATAAATAAAAAATGGATTCTCACCTGGAAAAGTTACTATATATAGATTATTTCAACACGATTCGGCATTTTCTCGGAAAAGGCATCGCCAGGCCTCTTTGCGAGATAAAGGCCTTTAATTGTATTAGCTTAATTAAGTAAATGGCACAAAACGCAAATCTACTCATATATTTGTTTATTTTATGCTCACTATAGATTCAGAGATTAATATGAGTTTCTCAAATAAGGCCTGATTAAGGCAACGAAGGCAACTGACAAATTTTGTAGTGCTTGTTAGTGAGCTTTATGGTAAGCCCCTAGAGGGGATTTACAGTTGGACATGAAATACTATTTTGAATTTGGCTTGTCTCCAAATGTAGGTCACGATTCACTAATCAGAAGCTTTGTGGACCAATTACGGACATCTGTTACTACCGACTGAAATTTTCAAACTACAAACTAAGCACTATTCGGAAACAACGTATTTACACCAATTGTGTTTTGAGAATTGCTGTTCCGTATTCCTATTCTTTTCTTGCCAAGGTTGGGAGTTGACTTGCAACCGCGATGATAGTCACCTGCCATCAAATGGATCGCGTGTTATGACACTACATCAGTGACCCGCTACAACTAACCAGCGCGGCGAGGGCTACGCTCTCTGTCAGAACCTCGGCGTATCCGAAAGTGGAGGTACGCCGGCCATCTCGGGTACCTTATGACAGGCTTATGCTGATGTAAAAATTACCCTAGACTAGCGAAGAATACTCCCTTGTGTTTTTGAAAATACCATTTTGTTTGAACGCTTTATCTGTTTTTTTTTTTATCAATTGACGCTAGAACTAAGTCTTAACTATTAATTAAATTTAAAAATAATCTATACTCTGTGGAAAGTTTTATCATTCAATTACTTACAAAAACTCGTATTACAATCTAGATTTAGATTTTTCTATATCGTCCCGAGGGTTACCCAGAACAAATCGACCGTTCTTAACAGATATAAAGTGTCATGAAGTTTGGAAACTAAAGTGTGAAATTTCCCATGGGAACTTATTACCACGACGAAATCCTATTTTTAATCTAGGACACGGACTGAAACACGAACTACCTTTGTGCAAAATGTCAGTCCAACTAGTTTAGCGGTTTACACGTAATGGAGTAACAAACGCCGTAACATTCTCACAAACTTTGTAATATTTATGAGTAAGTTTACTAACATAGGTAACATTTTCAGTGAAAACAAAATTTGATAAATGAAGATCTTAATAAACTTCGAATTTGATTTGATGAACTCATCAGTCGCATAGTTAGCGCTCTCAAAGGACCCGGGTTCGATTACCGGAACTATGATCGGCAACGCACATGCAGCACCTGTGGCTTTGCTTATTTTGATGAGTACATATTGAATGTCAGAGTCCACTTTTCTATCCACTCCTTATTTTTTTACCTTTATTATCATAGATCCAGGTCATTTTTATTCTATTAAACTCGGGAACAGGAAAGTGGAAATCCAACCATCAAATGGATGGTCAAACTTCCTGCCTGGCCTCACTTTAAAAAATCTTTGTTTTTATATGTACTTTGAGAAAGAAGAAGGAAATTTCCTCGAAAAAAGTATTTGTAATTATCTCCAAGATCAAAACAAAGGAGAGTCATTATACTTAGTACATGGAAATCCTTTCATCTGTGTTCTTATTTCTAGTTCTCGGGTGTCGTTAATCTTCGGCTATCAATACGCAGAGGTTGATTAGTTTCGAGCAACCGTTTTATGGCAACACTGCGGTCTAAACTATCCGTGGTAAATGCGCACAATATCCCGCAACGTACATTTCGATGCGCATAAATTTTACTATCGACTTGGCTTTTGCACTATTTGTTTAGTAACAGTCGTTAAAATACTGTAAAATAAACAATGTAACTCCTTTACTTTGACCGAGAACAACGTGACTCCTTCAAATATTATTTACGACATTTGTTTCCTATTTAATGAAACCTGTTCAGTGTGTGTTCTTTTAGAAAATAATTTTACACTTTGAAATACTTTGACTAGGTAACATTCCTTTTGAGAAATACTAGCTGTTGCACACGACTAGTCCGCTTAACTGTATAAAATATAGCCTATGCTACTCGCTGATAATCTAGCTTTCTATAGGTGAAAGAATTTTTAATATCGGTCCAGTATTTTTTGAGTTTATTCATTACAAACAAAAATACTAATCTTTTCTCTTTATAATATTAGTATAGATAAACCCCGGCTTCGCACGGATGAATTTTTTTTCTACAAATTACATACACAAACCTTCCTGGTTTATCGCTCTTTCTATTATTGAAAATCGTATCAAAATCAATTGGGTGGTTTATAAGAAGTTAGCGGATTAAAAGACAGAAGCGGACAGCTAATTTATTTTATAATATGTATGTATAATATATATACAATAAGATGTACTTTTTTCATACCTAATTTATGTCGACATTTTGATGTTATTAACCTTTTTATCTAAGTATATAAATGTGTAGGACAAACACACCAATTGATGGAAAATTACTAGAAAGCATAGTATAGCAAAGTATTGTAGAGCATTAAGTAGGAAAATCGTTCTTAATAAAATTTAAATGATTTCAGATGCTTGACGCAGAGGCAGCGATGCAAGCAGCTCTACATGGACCTGCGGAAAATGACTTTCAAATCTCCGAAACTTCTGTAAACAACAATGACGCAAGTGTACTTTCCAGCAAAGACAGTACTAAACTTAATACTCCTGAAGATAAGGATTGGTCTGGTATCACAACAGTGTTAGTGAAGGAAGAAAAAAAAATCAAAGATGGAGACAGTCGATTTGTTACTCCTATTATTTTAGTGAATGATCGACCACCGGATGACTTTGATGAAATTTGGACCAAAATAGTTGAAACTGTAGCTAATGACAAAATGAAAGCCTTTAATAACAGAAGAAGATTTAAACGCAGATTCTGTAGAAGCAAAAGACAGGCAGTCTTTAAGAGATCATATTCAATTGCTTGATTTATTTTTTTAAATTATATTGGAAAACGTGTGATATCCCTCCAAATAAGTATTTTTAATTAAAGATTATTTCTTTTGTGAAAATTTAACCGTCCGCGCTACGAGTATCCCTCGCATGCACACATTAACACGTACACAGTTGTAAAACTGTAACAGGTATGTACAAAAAAGACATCAGAACAATCAAGCTCACGTGTACTCGTGAAATGTACTATACTTTATTCTTATATGGCTAATAAATAATATATAAAGGAATTGCAAATAATTAACTTAAGCCGTCAAACCAAATGTTACAATACATATAATATACATTATATCTGTGATGATTGAACCGTGAAACACGAAAATAGATTCGTGTAATTTCAGTGGCAATTTTCGCAACCATCGACAGTCGAGACACATAAAAGGCAGCTGGTAGACAAAGCGTTCATGCGCGTCTGGCCAATCAGCAGTAGGCGGGAGACACGAACGAGGCGTTTGTATGGATTTGTTCGATTCCCAAATACCCAAATGCCAATGATATTTCGTCACTTATTTGAATTCCTGTCGCAATCTCGTGTCGCCCGTGGCGCGTTATTACTGCCAAGCATTCACTCTCAACTAGAGACTCGGTTGTGCTCGGAATATTTATATCTTGAGTGCGACGTTTTTCTATGTGATGATATCCAACTTACGAGCGTGGAGTGAACACAGCAATGTTCAAAAGTACTATACTTAGTTCAAAAGTAATTAAGTTTGCTCTTTGAGGTTCACGATGTCACGATCTTTGTACAAACGACATATTTTTAAGCAGTTTTTTTTTAAATAAATATAATATGCTAATAATTTTATAAATGCAAACGTTTGTATGTTTGTATATTTATTTGTTACTCTAATCATGCAAAAACGGCTGTACAGATTTCGATGAAATGTGGCACACATATTACCTGGATTACCAGTCTAAACTGGAACCTAACCTCGCTTGACTCCTTATAATATCAGCCTCCTGCCAGTGGAAGTCTCGTCAAAATGATTTCAGCAGTTTCGGAGAGATAAAAATTGGTTTAAATTAGTATTTTGACATTTTTTTTTTACAAACAGTGTTCATTTTAATTTTTTAGTTTAATATAGATATAGTACAAACCGTTGACTGTAAAATGTTACATCTCTCATGTATTATAAAATATACATACGTATAATTTATTTTAATAAGAGCGTGGGTTTATTAATAATGTATTCATTCGTGGGAGTAGGCAAAAGTGTCGACAACTCGTGTCGTACGATTTAATTAAGAAAGTTACGTGAAAGTCATGTGAGTTTTTCCGCACATTTTGAGTAATTTGTCCCACTTTCAAAATATTAGCGTACACATTTATAGTTTTTTTATTATATTTATCCTTAATTATTATAGTTACAAATAGAAAAGTAGTGTTAGTGCAATAAAAATCGTATCTAAAATGGTAATTTTTTTTACTTCTTATTACTGCGTCTCGCATGAATAAATGTGTACAAAGAATTAGACACAATATAATTACAGATTTATAATAATTCCGGTTAGTTATGTTTAAACATGGCCAAACACTGCTCAGAATCATTAACACGTTCTTGTTTTTGGTCAATAGTGAGCAAACGCGGCACCCACTTTGAACAGAGCTTTCTCATGCAATATAAAGCCAACACGTTCTTTTGATATCTTAACTATTTCAGCTAAATCACGCAACTTCACTTTTCGAAAACGATTTTGTGGAATTTTTTGATGTTTTCTGGTGTTACCGCCTCATTTGGATGTCCACTGCGTTCTGCATCATCGGTGTCTCTACGACCACGTTTGAAGTCAGCAAACCAACGTTTTATTGTTGTTTCTGATGAAGCGGAGTCCCCATAACACTTTTCAAGCCATTGCTTCGCTTGAACGGTATTTTTTCCCATCAAGAAGCAGTGTAAAATTAAAACACAAAATTATTTTTGATCCATTGTTTTGAAAATAACAAAAGTACTTAGCACAATAACTCACAAACTAATGAATAGAATATCATGAAATTTTAACAGATGTCTTTTAAAGGTTAGTACTAACTGAAAAAGATGTGAATGCAATAAAACTAGCGCCATCTATTTATTAGTACCGGGACTTTTCAGCCCATGTAATATATCTATATACTTATATAAAAATTTCGTGTCACGTTGTTTGTCGCCAATGAACTCTTAAACTACTTAAAAGATAGGATAGTTTTTATTTTGAACTCGGGCGAAGCGAGTATATATATAACATTGGATTAGCAAAGTCTAACACACTAGCGATTAGGTCTTAAGCCTTAGAAAGTTGCCATTATGTTTCTACATATGTAATATGAGTTGTTAATTTGTTTTACAAATAAAAGTGAGGTCTGATAAATAACAGGTTGCAAAGGTATTAGATTATTTCCTTTGTGAACTCGTTGAAATTGTGTAAGCCATTGAAATCCTCTTTTTCATTAATAGGTCGCCGTACGACTTCACAATTTGTGCGTTGTTTTAATTAAGTACAAAGCATTTATATTCAAGTTGTTTTAGATGCTTTAACGTTGCCTCAACTCTGAAAAGTAATCAATTGTAAAAACAATGAATAAATATAACCTACCTATCTATATGCTGAATTTCTCAGATTCAAGCCTGCATGTATCATAACAGTTAAACTGATATGACACCGCTACAAAATGTAACGTTTTCACGACGTATTTAAGCAGATTCCTTTTATATTGAAACTAGCTATTGCACACGACTTCGCCCACGTAACTTTATAAAATATATCCTACGTTACTCGCTGATAATGTAAATGTAATGATAATGATAATGTATGTATATATATGTATCGCTGATAATGATAATGTATATAGGTGAAATAATTTTAAAATCGTTCCAGTAGTTTTGAACTTATTCATTACAAACATACAAATCTTCTCTCTTTATAATATTAGTATAAACTAGTACTTATAGATTAAGTATTGGACAAACAGTCCAAATAGGTAAAGCCAACTTCAAGAAGGAGGTCAATCGTCAAATCCGGGAAGCTCCAAGCTCTGAGACTCGTCCATAATTCCTCAATATCTTAAAACAAAAGTTTCCTACTTCATGGTGACGGTTGAATAATTAAGGCTTGAAAAGGTAACCGACAGACAGACAGACAGACGGAGTCTTTCTGTCTGTTTACTTATGTACTTTACTTTCACATTTATAATATTCATAATATTTCAGTCATATAGTTTATGTATTACTGGATTTATTTTAAGAATTACAAAGACTTGGCCTCCATTATCGACGAAATTGTGAATAGAATAGGATTGCTAAAGCGCCCCTCTAAGGAGAGTTTAACCCAACATATTAAATGTTTCTGAGGGATTGTGAGGAATTAAATTTCGAAGAGCACATCTATATGAAAATCGATTTCGTCTTTCCAAATCAATCGTTGCTAACCAAACAGATGTTCTCTTCTTGAAATTACCTAAAATACAGCTCTGCACCTTGCAATTTCCGTCAACTCGATTATAGACCAATGGACATCGCGAGCAATACGATTTCCAAACGAGGTTTTCACCACCTCTATAATCTCTGGAAATTTGCGTTTTCAATCATAAATTTTGCACATAACAAGATTCTAGCTGCTGCACATACATATTTTATTAAGAGGTCGTACAATGACAAATAGTGCTCGTAAGCACTTAGTAGTTTTTTTATACGATAGTAAGGCAGTTAACTATTCACTAAGGTCAAAATTTTGGAATCTCAAAAAGTGCACATAGCAGATTTTGGTTTGACAACGAACGTTATATCGGATTTAGAGCTAGCCTTAAACGGGTACCTTACACAGTGCCTCGCGTGGTTAGTGGTTTGGCATAATAGATACATTTGACATGCAAATGAAGTCGCGGGCGGCTTACTCTGAAGCTGAATATTCATTGGATTAACGTAACCCGACGTTTAGTCTACACACAAGACGGTACACTTCAATTAGTTCTCCTTTCGCGACAATTGTTATCAGAGCCAACACTAATGGAATAATCTACTACAACCGTGCTAACGGAACCTTAAACCACAGAACATAAAATACCTTGGATATTGCTTTGATTTTTGTAGTGAAAACTTCTTTGAGCGCGTTGGCCACTTTTGTATGAAGAAGCGCTGAACTCGCATGACCGTCATGCTTTGATATTAATATATAGATGTGTGTGTGTTTAGGCGATCGGCTAAGCTAAGTTATACCAGTTCTGGAAAAAAAGATACTCTCACTCATAAACAGCTGAACGGATTTAGATGAAATTTGGTACATAGATTGTTTATTACTTGGATTAACATAATATCCTGGATAAATGTTAGGTTCCCGAGGGATCGTCAAAATATAAGAAAAAATTAATCACAACGGTAAAGATAAAGATCAGGTACGAGTATATCATATATTTTCATTTTTTAAAGCGTACGAAGTCGCGGGCACAGTTAGTAATATAATAAAACTAAAGAGTTAGTTTGTTTCTTAGTTTACTTCAAAAACTCGAGAATGGGTATACCGATTTCAATTCGTTTTCACATATGGAAAAGGGATAAGCGGGGAAGATTTTTATATATTAATACTGCACCCCGGGCGAAGCCGGAAGCCGGTCGCTAGTAACGTAATAAAAATAAACCCAAGTAGTAGTGGAATGCATCACTGTCTATAAGCATCAACATCTGACATGTTCATTAAGCCTCCCCTTCCTCCCTGTCTCTAGCCCATCTTCAGCACACATCAGGCGTCTCCCCACAACAACAAGACGGGAAGGAAAAACTTCAACTAAATAACTGGGTCACCCTATACATAGACATGCACATAAATCAGGCGAGGGGATTAAAATATTCTGCAACGTTTTATTTTACTTCGTACGCTCTTCGCTGATCCGCATCCCATTGTGAGGATAATGAATGTGGAGTTGTCTTTGATTTATGGTGGTCGGACAAGAGAGAAAAGTTGGCGGTGTATATCATGATTGCATGTTGGCGTTTGAATTATTCACGCGGCTAAATTGTGCGGTTAAAGTGGATTTGTGGAAAGCCCAAAAGGTGCGCGGTCCCTAATCGGTTTCATTACCCGTTGGAAATGACGCTCCAGCAAGCGTTACAATTTTGTATATATATTTTTTCAAACCTTCACAAAGTTATTGTGTCAATATATTCACAGTCAAACGATGAAAGTATATCGGGTCGTAAGGTCGGCTGACGAGGCAACATATGCAGGTTCAAATCCTTGTAGAAAATCACTATAAATATTAGTATGAATTTCAAATTCATTTGTAGATTAGAAATAATGATCAATTGTTTTAACGTCGAGAAAGGCTGCTTGTCGTAGAAGACCAGCATTCTTCGAAGACATGTAGAGTCAATGTAATGTACAAACTGCATTATAGCTTTTACCTCCTCAATTGTGGGTTAATGTAAATAATTTAAGAAGCTGTTTCTCTCGACTCTCCTCGAATCAGTTATTTTAGACATTTTTAGCAGCGGGGTATATTAGTTTGATATGGGAATTTCTGTTCCCGAGGATCACATAAAAATAAAAATTCAACGTCTGACAAAAATAATATGAGCAATAAAAAAATTATCAAATGTTTTAACACTTAAGAAAAAGGGGCGCGGACGAAGTCAAGGGCAAAATCAAGTGTGATATAATTTTTCGTGCCTATTCATTTTCCAATAGGTTAATTAGGTAGTTTTTATATGGGTTATAATTATATACCGTGACGTGTTAAAGGATAAAATAATATGAAACCAGGTTAAGGTAAATATGGAGACATAAAGCTAAGAATTTTATGGCTCGCTCGTAGCATATCCGCTACATCAAATTCCTTATTTATGACAATAAGCGCATTAACCTCCCCTCTTTTATTCATTTCTGGTATATTACGACTGTTTTACACTAGCTGCGTTATCTATCTGCTGCGTAAACTATTTGGAACTCGGATTCTCGACATACAAATATTTGTTTAAACTTAGTACTAGCCATTTCATTTTACATAAGTTAGCTTATATCTATCTTTACTCAAATATTTATTGTAATACTAGCTCGTTCCCCCGACTTTCTCCTCATTGGAAAATGAATTATAGCACCTGAGAAAACATAATTGAGTATTATAATGCCCGACATATCCGAGTAGTTTTATATCAATGTTTAAGGTTATTTTTGAGCATTCACTGAAGAGTAGTAAATATAAGAGTTATAAAAAGAAAAGCTATTAACAGACTTCATTCAAACAAAATCTAAATATCCGTCGTAGTAACTTCAGTGTCCCCGGTAGTTACGAACTGGATGAGGATGAGGAAATAAGAAATGTACTTACCTTCCTTTCCACCGACACTTTATTTAAATTTGAGATTTCTTCTTAAGACTCTCTCGTAGGAGTCAAACTTTGTGTTTTGTACTATCTTCTTAGAATCAACGGCCTTCGTAAGTTGTGATTCGTGAAATTTAATGATTTACATATTATTAGCAAAACATATTTTATTAATTACACCAGTCACCAGAAAAAGAAACTTGAAAGCAGTTTTTACTTAAAGAATTTTGTTGCAAATTTATAATAAACTAGCTGGTGCTCGCGACTTCGTCAGCGTTGAAAACCCTCGGGAATAGTCCTTTGTTTCTGGATGAAAGGTACCCTATGTCCTTTTTGGTGTCCCAGACAACGTTTATGCAAAACTTCATGGTGATCGGTTCAGTAGTTTTTGCGTGAAAGAGTTACAAACATCTATACTCGTAATTCCATACATACATACATACATCCGTACATCCAAACATCCAAACATACTTTCGCATTTATTATATTAGTATAGATAAAGAAGTATAGAAGATAGATATAGAAGATAATACCATTATTAAACAAATTATTGCCTCATATAACTATTATAGTTTCTGTACTAATATAACATTTAATATAATGAAATAATACGGAAAGTGAATTTGTATGTTTGTAATGCTTTCACGCCTTAACTGCTCAACCGATCTCATGAATTTTGCATACATTTTGATATTCTTACAGAAAATGACATACGAGTACTCTTACGGTATAAAGGTGGATATTCCTTTACAAATGAACGTTATGTAAGCAAGCTTGGACATGAGAATTTTTTTTTTTGTGGTTTTCTTAAAATTTTCCTGAACTGATATGGTTTTTTATAACTTGAACAGGCGTCTATGCCTCTTCTCTCTCTTGGGAAATCTCTTCGGAGCAATGGGAGCGGACAACAAGACAACATAACTTTCCAAATTATGTATTATTTTCATCACTCTAATTTTTAAGTGTAAAGTATCTACCGATGAGTAAAACTGATCGGAGTATAATATATGTTCATTACTTTGTGGCGCTTTTGGAGACTTTACGCGTGGGTCGATCGATATTGATGATACTTACACCAATCTATTTGTCTTATAGCTTCTCTGTATTAGAATTCGCTGCAGGGGTAAAAGAGGCGGCCTTAAATTAAAAGGGATTTCTTCATGAGTTTTACGGGCGACTCCGAAACGCCATAGCCGCAGTAATTTATGCGTCGTAACGTTTGCATAAACGTTTACTAATTGGGTCCATTACGCAAAAAGCCCAAAAGGCTTGCAAAATGGGAACGATGTGCCATTGTGAATTCGCCACATTAATCTTTTCAAATGTATCGTGTGTCCGCAGTCCGGTGCGACCGTGCGAAACGCCCAGTGTCCTTTTCATTCATCATTCTGTTCCTGCATTATATGAACACAGTATAATCGACTTGTCTTAGAGAACTGTTAGGCTAGGTTTAAATCGGCGGGCGAGCGGTGGACAGGGATACCGGCGCGAGCTCGTTCACATTACGCCGATCCATCCAAAGCTTCATATAAATTGAACAGCCACTGGACTTTCCGGCAGTTTTACCGGCCGGCCAGTTTTATCGCCGGTCCGGCATAGTGGAAACTTAGCCTTCTAATCTCGAGTTATATGAAAAACATGAACTGTTGAAACTTTGACAGTGTTTTGCATCCTCCTGTCTTGCCTGTATAAAGCGGCGGTGGCCACTAACCATAAAAAATTAACTTTTTTGCGTAGTGTTTTTTCTAAAAAAAAAAAAAAGAGAAAAAAGACAAAACCCAATTCGTTCATGCACTCTATTGGGTTTGTTTACTGTGATAAAAGTCTATGTATTATGACTACATGTTATCTGACATCACTAGTACCCATTACACCCCCGTTATACCCGTTTTATGTCACATGTGATTTGTGTGTATATTTTGTTTTAAGCATTTTGACTTCATAAATTATTATAAGTATGTTAGGTAATGACTATACATACCTATATATAAAAAAACCTTAACACAAGAAAATCAAAAATACAATTTGAATTCTATTTTTAACTACGAATGAGCTTATATTTTGATTAAATGAATTAGAGCAGCCACTAAAGGTGCTCTTACGTGCCCATGCAAAAGTGTCTTATATCGAAAGCATATAAACTCTATAGAATTTGTTTATTTTGAAATCGATACTTAGAAGTAACTTGCCACGGTCTTCATGCTCGCTGTGTAAATTTCATTTAAGGCAAAAAAATGTTCAAGGAGATTGCCGCGGTTGTGAAGGAAATCAGACAAAATTACTTTTACAATTTCTCCTCGGATGAGAATTTATGGTAATGGTTAAGATATATACATATAATTTAAGTCCTTATTAGGAAAATAAAGATGAATTTTGGGTACGAAGTCTCTTCTATTCTAAGCTTTTTAGGCCTTGCCAGGTTTGTCTAATCGTAATAATGGGTATTTTAAGCGCTTGGTATCCTATTATTGTATTTATTAATTTAGATTAATTAACAGATTTAGATCTGTCAATGTAGATGTATATATATTGATACAAGTTATTGAGTAATTTTTAAACAAAATTGTAAGTATCGACTCACAACAAGCTTTGACAAAACAAAAGTTGAAAGAATACCTAATGTTAAAATTTTGTTTGCAAAAGAGAAAGATTATTATTATTTGAGATCATTATAATATTTCTCTCTTTGGTGTCTTTATGAAGAGACATATTAATAATATTTGTAGTCTGTTTTATTAAAATATAATTGATGCAATATTGAATGAGATGTGTTTTTCTTTAATTTGTAAAGATTGGCAGGCAGGCTGACGGTGCTCTAGATCTTAGGTAGCTACCGTAGCCCACTTCAAATGCGCTGCCAAAGTTCAAAGTTCAAAGTTGTCAAGGATAAAGGATAAGGAATAAGGAAGAGATAGCGTCTGGAATTCCTTACTCATTCACCGAAATACAATAGCACATTATTAGTTTGCGGTAAGGGGAATTTTGATGTAAATTAAATAATAATGACACGAAATTAATATTCTCTTATGTTTTTTTATATATTTAGCTGTCTCGATCTAAGTATATCAATTTCCAGTTACATCTGCAAAGTTATTTTAACTTTAGACGATTTTTATTACCGATACTAGGAAACAATGCTTGGTGTGCCGCTGTTCAAATATATAAAGACAAATGTGCTGTTGTGTTTCGGTGAGTGAGTAAGGGATGCCAGAGCCCATTTCCCTATCCCTTCGTAATCACTTATAAGGATAATCCTACTATACTCGGCAGCGCAATTGCAATACCTTTTTAGGAGGGGAAATGACGTATACGCACTATTCCTCTTCGACGATGTACGGGTCCGAGATCACAGCCAGGCCTTATCCTCGTATACACAGCGATATGTTCCTTCGAATAATCCATCTCTTGTTTTGTTTTTGTTTTGTTTCACCTCATTGTATGTCCACTGGAATGCCGTCCAACAAGGACAATTGCAATACCTGTGGTGTTGCTTGTGTTATTGGCGACAGTAGCCACCTACCATCAAGTGGACCGTCAGTCTGTCTGTCGAGCTTGACATGAAAAAAAAAAACTGTAATTTACAGGAAAAGCAAAGTTCATTATTAGTTTAAGTTATTTTAGTTGTAGTAACAGTTTTATTACTCTATTGAAGTAGAATGGTTAATACAGTAACAGGATTACAAACCCGTCTAATCTCAAATTCAACCGCAGATTACGTAACTGAATACCAATTCCTATATAAGTATATTTCGTCTTAAACATAATTCACTGTTAACTAACTGTCTTACATTAAATTTCAAAAATTTTAACATTTATATTATTCATTAAAGATTTTTTTTGTGTTGCTTAGCTTTGCTTTTCCTGTAAAATACAGTTTTTTTTTTCATGTCAAGCTCGACAGACAGACTGATGGTCCACTTGATGGTAGGTGACTACCGCCACCTATAATACAAGCAACGTTACAGGTGCTGCAAGTGCGCTGCTAACCATAGTGGGACTGAGGATAAAGGATCCCTATCCCACAATCCTTTATCCTCAATCCTAACAAACTTTCGCAGTTTTAATATTAGTAAGACTATATTTCTTATTTATATTAATTAAGTCGTAATTAATAAGCAGGTAAAACCGCGATAAAAAGCCAGTACAAAATAAGTTGAATAAAATTTACGTAAACCATGATTAATTCGTTGATATATTAATTTTAAGAGGGAAACATTTCCCTAAGAGTTCAGCAGTCGCTAGCTGAAGTAATTAGCAATGATTTATTGCGACACTTCTTGTGAAGCTATTAATTTTAATAAATTCTGTTTACATTTCTAAATGATGTTACTCATTTTGTATGACTATTGATATACGCATGAAATTTAGGGTAGATCTGTAGTCGATTTTGGATTTGAGTTATTACATTTGTTAGATTAACAAATAAGTAATTCGCGCAAAATAATTGCATCCATGTGAAGCCGAGGGCGAGATTTAAGCGTGTTTATTATTAATTTCAGTTTTTTTATGTTAAGGTCGACAGACTGACGGTCCACTTGATGGTAGATGGCTACCGTCGCATATAACACAAGCAAGTGCTGCAAGTGCGCTGCCGACCATAGAAGGATTAAGGATAACCTATAAGGAAAGATTGGGGGGGGGGGGGGGGGGTGTAATATCCTGTAAGGGGGTGGTTACTGCCGCCGGACGGGCTGCCCAAATGTGCCTGCCACTACTTTCCAAATCCAGACCAGAGCCAACTACGAGTATGAAAATCATTTCCAAAGTTAACGCCGCCGGAATCGATTCCGGGGCCTCTGAGACGTTAGGCAAGCGTCTTACCAATCCAAAATAGACAGAAATTTTGAAAATTGGAGATAACTAAATTTACTCGTATCTATATACGTTATAAACAATTATAGACAACATACCTAAACATCATCACATATCCACATTACAATAGAGAGATGAATGACATGAAGCTTGAGTGCCAATCTTTTTTTTTTTAAATAGGATAGAACCTACTAGGTGTCGATGGTGAGAGAGCTACCACAAGACCAACTCCATTTCAATCTTAGAAATGATAAACCCGCAAAAAACTACCTTGACTGACCGCTGAAGTTTAATACTTCTCTTCCATTGAAAATGATTGTATCCTGCTGAAATGTGCATTCAGGAACCAAAAGAAACACTAGATTGATTTCGTCTATACATCTCTCTGGAAAAGTAATCGTTTCTCGTGAAATAAAGGAAAAGCCGCACCAGTAACAAATTAGTTAAATTCAGTGAACCGCACAAATAAAACGAAATGCTAAATCGAAATAAGTAAAACTCAACAAGTTAAAGTGATTCGCTCAGTGTCGAATGGTTTCGTGAATTTATTGAATGTCGATAGACTGTTTTATTACGTTTCAAGAGGCAATAATCCATAGTAACATATATAAGTGTGAGAAGTAACTTCGTTAGTTTAGTTCAACCACTGATTCGACTTTAATGAAGTTGGTATGGGGATTACTTGAAACTTGGAGAAGGATGAGCCACGTGTAGATATCTACGTTGTGGAGCATGAGGTTAATAAATGTTACATAATATAGGAACTAGCGATCCACTCACGGCTCCGCATGGTTGCATTTTTTTTCTCCAATTTTTTTTAATTTTTTCAATTTTTTCTCCTTTAGTGAAAACAGTATCAAAATCCGTTGGGTGGTTTAGAAGAAGTTAACGGAGAAACGGACAGAAGTTAACAGTGAACTTATTTTAAAATAGCTGTTACACGCGACTTTATAAAATGTAGCGTATGTTACTCGTTGATAACGTAGCTTTCTATATGTGAACGAATTTTTAAAATCGGTCCAGTAGTTTTTAAGTTTATTCATTACAAACATACAATTCGTTTACATATAGAAGGCTATCTGGTGTCCGCCATTCGCTCGCATTGTAAAATAAAATATATAACGCCTGACAAAATATGTAAAGCAATATAACGCTTGGTGTGTGATGTATACTTTTACCAAAACGTTGGATCTTTATTTTTAGGCAGCTGGTGCCCTAGTAATATTTAGCCTATGTTAATCCTATTCTAACTATTGGTGAAAGATTTTTTGAAATCAAAAGAGTAGTTTCGGAGATTACCTTCTACTACAAACCTTACCCCACAATATTAGTGTAGATATTGAAAAAGATAACAATCACAAACAAATCAGCACGAGTTTTTAATAGAGCCACAAGAGTACCCCTAATATTGGAAATGCTTACATAATGTATACTATAAAGTACTTGTGTTTCTTTTACTGTGCAAACGCAGCAATAACAAAGCCTTGTTTTTAACTGTTCAACTCAGATGAATGTGAAGAAAATAAATCAAAAGATCAGAGGAGAAGATAGGAAAACATGTGATTTTAAGTTTCTTTTATATGTATTTGTTTGTGTACAACTAAAGAGAGAAAGACGAAATGGAACTGCATAAATCTTTATAGATGAGGAAGCCGCGGAACGCTTTAATGTGTTGACTTGTTATTCACAATTTTCAGAAATATTTTATACTAGCGGCTTCGCACCTATTGTGTTTTTATTTTTTGCAAATTATATATAAAAACCTTCCTCGTTTAACGCTCTTTCCTTTAATGAAAACCGCTTTAAAATCCGTTGTGTAATTTAAAAGATCTAAGTGTACATACAGAGGGTCAGGCGGCGGGAAATGACCTTCTTTTATACTTTGTAAAGATATATAATTTTTTCCACACCTACCTGAAGTAATTTATAATATAATTTATAATATAATAAGTTTTAAAATTTTGTTTATAAATCTTTTTCTTAAATTAACATCGTAATTTATAATAGTCTGGCCAGAAATTTTTTAGCCAACCTCGAAATATATTTTTAAATATTTGATATAAAAAAAATAACAAAATAAAAACTATATTTCGTGTCCTAGCTACCTATGCGTTTAGTTTGAAAGTAGTTGAAAGCTTGAAGCATTTTTATAGAAAGTTAAATCACAATATAAACGTTGCAAATTCGTCGACATTTCGACAAAAACTTTAATGTTAATAAATGTTTTCTTTTGGGGTTTTTATTGCGAAAGGTCGAGGCTTTCTGGCGAGATCGAATGGTTCAGAGGATTTAATCAATTTGTCGGCAGAGGGAAACGGATCAAAAGATTTATTACTCGTCCAGCGTTCTTATACACTTCCCAAGTAATAATTACTTTTACCTACCTATAGCATTATACCTAAGAAATTTATTTGACTAGTATTTGCGGGACGATTTTCGCGTATGGCGACTATGGCGAGCGATAATATTTTACATTTCAAAATAATTATCTAGATCGGTTGATTAAAATTATCAGAGTATGCTGGCTGTGCCTGTATGAGAGCTTTTGTCGATGCAAGAAGTATTTGTCTAGAATAGACGTGGGCGTCTATTACTTGTTGTTGACAATGATGATGATCATGAGAAATTCCTGATCCACCACTAGATTTCCCGGTCACTGTTAGAACAAGTCATATTTATAACAAGTTAAGTCATATAGTTAGTGCCGGATTAAGATGCGCGGGGCCCGTAGCAAATTATATCAAGGGGCCCTTAATTTGTATTAAGATCTTCGTATTTTCACAATTTTTTTTATATGATATAAATATAATTATATTTTTTATAAGTACAAAATTTAAGAAAAATATTTTTGCTAAAAAAAATTATTTTACGCTCAAGTTTTGCTACGTAGTTAATCCGGCACTGATATTTAAACCGCCAATTGGATATATATATAAAAACCTTATATTAGATTTTAATACGGCTTTCCCTAATGAAAAGTGCGATAAACGACGAAGGTTTGTGTATTTAGCTTGCAGAAAAAAATATGCATCTTTGCAAAGCCCCTTTACTTATAATGCAAAATATACCAAGAGAGAAATTGCATGAAGAAAATGGCTTCTGGAAATATGGCGTTTAAACGAGTTATTAGACTACTCGTTTAACTCGCTCGAAGTTACTGAAAAACGTTATCTACAGATAAACAGTAATAGTCTAATTAATTGATTGACTAACGACACTATAGATGCAGGTGTGAATAGAGACTTTTCCATTTCAAGTTTGATTACAAATACTATATGATAAGTATATGTAAATTATGTATTTTCTTAAGCAATTAAGTTTTTTCATTTATTATTTAATCCTCATTTCTTTTAAAAATAGTAGTGAAATCACTCAACATTGAAAATTAATAGTGAAATGGATGTGTATTCACAGAGTCACAAGTATCGATGAATTCATTGAAATCATAAACATCGCTTCAGTGCCAACAAGGCACTCGGCGGCAACGCTATGTTTGCTGAAGCGGTAAATGGAATTCCAATGGACAGCTAAATTAATGATCATCTGAAGAGTCGAACATTATTAAAGAATCTATAGCTAATTAAATGTTATTAGCCAATATTATTGTGATAAACTATAGTAGAGTATATCCTTACATTATGATAAAATAAATTTCACTGCGACGTCTGTCTGACTGTATGTATGTTCGCGATGATCTGAGAAACTACTGAACTAATTTTCTTACAGTTTTTACTAATGGAAAGAGTGTTAGTGAAGTGAAAAATCCAGAAGATTTTCAGATCTTCGTGAACATAATACAGATAGACGCGGCGGGGGACTTTGTTTTATAATGAGGCCAGATTTAATTATTTAACTTTAACCTTAGAACTCTTTCTGGATACTTCACATTTTAATGCTTCTTAATTTTATCACCCCCAAGTTTGACGACCTCTTTGGTCAAGTTTTCTTAGGGCTCTGCCTCAGGGGTACCGGATTTGATTCCCGCCAGGGCCAACTTTGGAAATGACCTTTTCAAAATTGGTTCTTGTCTGGATCTAGAAAATAGTGACAGGGCAAACTGCATTTTGTATATTTTTTTTCTGCATTTTGGCAGCACTCCACCCCGTTAGAGAAGACCACCGTGAAATAACAGCATGGGTACTGTAGTGTTTCGGTGATGCCAAAGCCCACTTCCTTATGCCTTAATAATCCCTTATCCTTAATCCTACCATGGTTGACATAGCACTTAACAAAAAAATAAACTGGTCGAGATATTGCTAATTCTCTCTCAAACAATAGCAGCATCTGTCTGGTTGACTGGTAAATCATATAAAAAAAAAAGTCAACTTAAAACCTACTTCTATAATGAATTGATTTTCTTATTACATAGGTACTTTACTTTTTACACACTGAATTTTTATGCCTCTTGCCTTTTTCTTCTTATTAAATGTAGTTAGCACATGAAAGGCCTTTACTGTTACTCAGCGGGAGTCGAGTGCAACCAGTTTCTCGTAAGTAAGTGCCAATCTAAATAACTTTACTGGGAACATTTTTTCTCCTTTGTGTAAAAGAAAATATTTTGTAACTTCAAATGTATTTAACTCTGTTATATAAAATTTCTTATACATATCAGTGAGAAATGTACAAAACATTTATATGTTAGTTTTTTTATTTATAGAAAAGTAGTTTTTGCCCGCGATTTCGTCCGCCTCCCTCGGTAACTGTTACACTACTCTTTTCAAAGATGAAGTGTAATTGTAAATGAAAAAATTAATTATAAGACATTACAGACTATGTACTTACAGTAAATATAAAGTACGTATTATATATTTTAATAGTCTTAATCTAAATTTTTCAATTTACTGTGTTTTTTACTTTTAAATGTATTGTCGTATTGTGTTATTAATATATTGTTATTATTTGAATTTCTGACATTTAATTATAATTGTTTTAATTTATTATATATATATTTAATCCATATTTCTTTGTTATGCATTGTTAAAAACTAAAGAAAAGAACAGAGGCCCACATCGAAGTGAAGCGGTCATTAAAATGGCCTATAAATTTATAAGCTGCTCATCATTTAATACTTAAAGTCTTAATAAAACTTGTCCTTTAAAGAACAGACTAAAGGTTCGTTGACTTTTCGTTTTATGTTGTAAAATATTTATTGCTCGTATTTCAAACTGTCATTTAAACTAATAGAATTGCAAATGAAATCAGAAGAGTGAGAACACTTCCGCTGCTATTACATTGAAATTGTCGTTTGAAGATGTTTCGTTTAGCATTTTCTAGGAAATTTCTGGAAAATTGAGGCCAACCGCGATTTTCTGTTTAGGGTAATTTGAAACTTGAACGTAGCAGTAAGTAGATCATAAGCAAGGCTATAATTAAAGTTATAAACTAATCCTTGACTGCTTTATATTACGGAGGAGTTGCGCGTCCCGCAGAATTCTTGATGCTGCAGCATCAGATCAAGGATACCATGTCATGGGAACACCAGCGAGTTAACAGTTTACCAAATTTCACATCAAAGATTGAATGAATGTTAAGAAAAAGGGGTGCGAACGAAGTCGCGGGCAAAAGCTTGTTAACTATGATGAAGAGTTCAAATTGTCGATAGACAACGGTCTCGTTCCTAAAAATACATGACCAACAGACAGTTACTACATTAGATAATAGATCAAAGTAACCGAACCATACACATATGAATCTCATTATATAGTTAACAAAATGGCTTCAATATCCAAACTGTGGGGGCCGCCTTTGAATTATTTATGGTATTATTATTGCTTTCTTAGGATTCATTGATACGTCCCAATCCGAATAGAAAGGTTTTCCGTGTCTTTCTGCATATAATTACAGAATTAGGATAATGTCGACGTATTCAAGTACGCAATTCGAAGTCGGGTAAATACCACAATGGAAAATTTATTCACCTTACAGAAATGAAGTTGTATGTAAATATAATTATATGTTTATTTCTTATCGTAGATTTTTACATGAATTTTTTAATACATGAAATTTTTTAGGATACGCGGTTTGACATTAATTAGAAATCTTTCAAATTTTTTCAAAGTTCGAGTGATCTTCTGATCTTCTGGGTGAGCTCGCTCCATCGTAGGCCTCATTCTTGCTACACAGCTGGTTGTTGGTCAAAAGCAAAACCATCTCTAATAAAAAAAAATAGTATTTTTCATAACGTTTTTATATGAAAAGATTCTTAAGACATATTGTAAAATTATTATAATTGCATATTAATAGTTTTTTTTTTAATATTTTTAGTCCAATAATATTTTTGAAGTAAAACCGTAACCGTAACCGACACCTCTGTATATAAGTATGTACTTTTCTGACGATTCAAAAAATACACACATAATTGTTCAAGTTTTCACTTCTGTCGCCACTTCCGGAGGGCCACTGTTTTTTTTTTAGGCTCTTCCTTTAAGGTTTAAACGTTCAATGATGACCGGTGATTGATCGAAACCACTAGAACCCATGTATGATGAGCAATCTTACATAACGTAATGTACAAGTATGTAGGGATGCTATGTGAATGATGGAGCTGGGCTTCATCATCTATATAGGCACCGACGGCAAAATTTTCCCGATACGTTACATTCGGTGCAACGTTGGCTTAATGTTCTAAACAAATATTAATGTTTATTAGTTCAATATTGTTGAGTAATTTTGATACATAATTGTAAAATTTTGTATCAAAATTACTCAGTTTTGATACAAAATTTTACAATTCGTTCAGTTCCCACAAGCATTAAAGTTTTTTTTCCACTTTTTCTCTAGCTTCATTCAGCTTCATTCATTTATTCAGCTTGAGAACTTTGAACATAAAAGATGGGCGATATATCCTACAATACACTTACGTAAATTTTTCTACATTTATTTGAGGAAAGATCCCTTAACGGTGTAAGAAAAATATCCTATATTTATCAGCCTTTAAAGGCTTGGTTAAATTTATACGTGGGATTTGCTTCAACTTATTCCGGACTGACCATTCTGAGAAGCTTCAAAAGTTTTTAGGGCAACTGCTGAGATATATTGTTTATGTTTTCTATTCATTGTATATTTTAATTTCCATTTTTCTAAAACTTGCACAAAAATACAATACAAAAATACCTACAGTTTATTAAATCAAAAGGGAGCAATGTTTTCTCTATTTCCGCAACAGTAAAAAACAATATAAATATTTTGTTATTTTAACTTTACTTAAAAACTCTTGCAGAAAGTTTTGTATTGGGTGCTTGCGTAAAGAGATGTCAGCAGAGCCCATTTGCTTATTCAAACCTTGTTATAATCATTTAATTTGTAATCTTAGCGGTCGGAACGAGACGTTCTAGACTTTTCAATTGTAGGTTTGTCCATAGTAATTATGCTCAGAATTCAGTCTTGCGCCGTCTTCAGAAATCGTACAATAACAAATTTTCCTCGGCGGACTTGTTCTGTTCGTCGTTGCTCTCATTCAGGAATAGCATTGGCAACATTCTAGCTGGCTAGCGATTACATTGGTTATGTTTTTGTTATTATTATTATTATTATTATTTTTTAATAGCTCTATGTGAGTAGTAGGTATGTGATAAACTCTTGTGTATATATGTATAATGTGTATCTATGTGACTTAAGTAATTGTATTATTCCCATTGTATAAATGTAAAATCCGTAATTGGCTGTTGGTTATGTTTATGTTTTTGTCTGTAAATTTTTTATGTTGAGAGCTGTGGATTTTTTAGTAAATAAATAAATAAATAAATAAATAAATAAATCTTCAAGCTTGTATATATGGGTTACGGTAGCCACATATCATCAAGTGGGCTTTCTTTCTTACTTTTCTTTCTTTCTAATAATTACTTTTACGCGGATATTCTCCTAATAATTATTCATACAGTTTACTGATGGGAGGTTTAGATTTTGCCTATAAGCTTCCAATCCCTTAGCCTTAATCTTAATATTTTCTGCAGCGCACTTGCACCACCTGTGGTGTTGCATTTGTTATAGGCGACGTTAGCTACCATCAACTGGACCGTCAGCCTGTCTAACATAAAAAAAAGGTAAAATATGAAAACGTCTACTTGTGGGAAGTTGGAAAACTCGTGGTCTGAACATTCGCGAACGATGAGTTATTAAGTAATTTATCAGTGTCTCCGCACTAAGAAAGCTCTTGGGTCGTTATCAGCACGGACTAGCGCTTCTTCTTTATGTGATCGATTGCAACTCATATTGTTTGACCGCTCCTACTTTTATTACCTGGAGTTACGAATAGATTTAATTTAAGTTTTTTTTAGTAACACTATCATAATATCGAAGTGATAAATTAAGCGGCAGTAATCATTGTCTTTTTTTATGTTAAGGTCGGTAGAGAAGCTAACGGTCCACTAAATGGTAAGTCACTAACGCGACAGATGCTGCTGTTTGCAGCCGACTACAGTAGGGTTAAGGATAAGGTATTGGAAAGGGATAGGGAAATGGGCACTGGTACCCCTTACTCACTACCGAAAGACAAGAGCACACAGTCATGCTGTTATTTCACGGTGGTCTTCAGTAAGGGCCTCCCTTACTGCCGTCAGACGAGTTGCCCAAATAGCGCGAGTTGCGGAGAGTTGCAGTTTCTCCGCTAAATTCTTCTATACCTCCTAACAGATTTTCATAGAATTTTCGCTAATAGCAAGAGTAATGAAGGAGGAACGTTTGTGTATATAATTTGCAGATATTGTATATATTGAGTCCATGCGAAGCCGAGGCTGGGCCGCTAGTGAATAATACAGGTATTCTAAAAGAGCATTAGGCTACCAATGAATTGTTATTATACATAACTGAAAACTGCTTATTTCCAAAGAGGTAGTAGATGAAGAAAGATTTCCTACAGATTTATGGCCTGAAACGAGTACGTCGGTCGGTTATTAATGAGGGTATTAGTGGTTTAGACTTGACAAATTAGCTGGGCACGGTACCATGCCGACGTTTCCGACCTGCCCGCGCCTCTGACTTAGTTTTAGAATAAATTGTAACACTGCTTGCTTACAATTCAAACCTACAATTACAAGTTCTACTGAAAACATAATGATAATCTATTTTTAGTTAGTCTATTTTTGACTAATTAAAAACCAATTATATTCAAAGTGTACCTAAGAATATGTTCTCTAACGTTGACTTCGTGTCACATTAGGTCGTAATTAACAAATGCTGTGTATGGTTGATCGAACATAAGTTTCTGACCAGATTTTAAAATATAAGTTGTAATATACGGAACCATTGTTTACTTATATTCTAGATGACATAGGGACGAAGTCGGAGCTCGTCGAACTATTTTAATAATAAATTAAAAATTATATCGACCCACATGACGCTACTTGAATACAATTTCACTATCTTGTTTATTTACTATGTATTTTGATATTTATATAAAAAAAAAACTATATACTTAAATGTTTTTTTTTGTTACAAAAAAAAAAACATTTAAGTATATAGTTTATACTAAAAAAAATTGTTTTTCCGTAGGTATGACATAAATTTTACCAAGCTAATATCAAAGCTTGTACGTACCGTAAGTTTTTAATATCTTTTATTGAAGTCTTCCATAAAGCGCACATTTTATGAGCCAACGGGTAATGCAAGTCTGACGGTACTATTTTTAGATCAAGGACTTAGTATTTAGTTAACTCTATATTATTTTAGTGTATACATTATTTTACTGGTCTTTCTATTTTAAATGATTTTTGATCGCTGGACACGTGTTTCAGAAATGTCATCAATAAATTAGACTGCCTTTTTTGATAGTAAAATTGATAATCTGTCCTTATGCTTAGAATGCATAGTATGTCAAGCGTAATGTAATGTTGTAGTGGCAGCGTCATTTGCGCAGTAACCACCCCCATACAGAAGACCACTGTGAAATAATAACATGTGAACACAACAGCGTTTTATTTCCCTATCGCTTCCTAACCCCTATTATGGTCGGCAGGCACTTGCAGCACCAGTGGCGATAGGCGACGGTAGCCACCTACCATCAAGTGGACCTTCAGCCTGTCTGTCGAGTTTAACATTTAAAAAATCATGGAATATAAATTGACTACCATTAGCTTTTAACTTCTTTAATTCATTTCTCGTCTCGGAAAATTTTGATTACCCTTCAAAACAAATGTCTGGCATAGTTTCCGATAGGATTTTCAGCAATTAGCCCTGCGACCTTGTGAGTGCATGTCACATGGTTATTAGCAGATAGAATTACTTAACACTTCTTCGAAGATTGTAAGCGTTCTTACACTCTTAGGTTTCTATAAGAAGAAAGAACATTAAAAGAATATGACTATAAATCAATTAGCTTTTACTCGTAACTTCATACACGTATGTCTATAAATTATAGTCTGTAAGTTATTTTTAAACTGTATACTCTTGTAAAGTTTCATAAAAATCCGTTTATTAGTTTTTGCTATATTATCTATATATGTGTACATATCCATTTTCATAAATATTCAACTATGAGTATCATATTACGGTATTAGGTATTCATAATTTTCATTGTTCACAAAATATACAGTGGCGTCAGTTTTATTGGAAAAACAATCTGAACTCTGAAACAAAGGGTTGGCTAGTCCTTTCAGTTCTCTGAAAGTAATGATCTTCAATATATTTTTGTCAAAACGCTGAATAAATTTTACGCACATGATGTCCTGTACAACCAGAAAATCTCCTCAGATTATGAATGAATCATCGGATTTAGCGTTTATGTTGAAAAAATCTCTTTTCATCAGCTCTGGTCGCGACCCTGTAATATATTTATACCCTCGTGCGAATATGTAGGTCAACACGTAATATTAAACATCCCTTTTGTCATTTGGTCACAATGTTACGATAACCGTTTCCCAATTTATTGACTTGATAAGACAATAAAAATATTCTTTCATTCGACATTCATAGACTTACAGACTATTAAGTAATAAATAAGTTTAGCAGTTTTTCATTCGCATCGATTTGTATTTTTATTTAAATTTCCTTCATTAATGTTCTTATTATTTTAAATACTAATAAGTGTAAGATAAGTGAAATTATTTTTAAACTCTTATCAGGACGAGAATATTTTTGGAGTTTACTCCTTTAAGAATCGATTTGCATATACATATATGAAAATTTCCCTTTATGGGAGTAAAATCAAAATTGTTACACGAATGCGTCATGTTATGCGTTATACTTACGTTCTATTTTTTTGAATATTTTAGAATACTCGTAACTGAAGTTTCAGAGATATTGCGCTATCTACACAATCCGTACTAATATTATAAATGCGAAAGTATATTTAGATGTATGGATGTTTGTAACTTTTTCACGCAAAAACTACTGAACCGATCACCATGAAATTTTGAATACACGTTGTCACCAGAAAGGACATAGGGTACCTTTCATCGTTCAACGCGGACGATGTCGGGGGCACCAGTTAGTATTAATTAAAAAAAGAACAATGTTGTTCTTTCGGCATGTTCGAATTGTGAAAATTTTAATTTTATAATCGTTCATAAGGAGTAAACTCCAGACGTGTGTCGGTGCTGACACACACAATTTGTTTCTTCGCGATTTGGCTAAATTGATCTTACTAAATCCCGCTTAAAAGGTACAACTAAGTAATTAACATAGAAAAAGTTCTAGGTAACCTACTAATGTTTTAAAAGCGAAAGTTTATTAGTATGCAAGGATGTTTGTTAATCTTTCACGTAAAAACTACTGAACGAATTCAATCGGATTACAAGAGGATACGTTATACCTATCCCGAAAAAATGTTAGATGCCCAAAAGATCGTCTAAGAATATAAAAATGGCGCCACTGTCGCCGTGGTGTCGCCACCGTCGTCGTCACAGCGATGTAGATGTCAGGCGATATGTTACTCATATATTTTCTTTTTCAACGCGGACGAAGTCGCGGGCACCAGCTAGTTGTAAATAATAATGAGGTTTTCTGGTAATATTTGTTTCTCATACATATTAGAATTCGTCGTGAGATCGAGTGAAAGGTGAAACTCTGAACATTATTGACATTATTGACATAATAACGCCCTTCAGATAAATAAGACGATTCTTTTCTATCTATAAGGCATTCTATATATTGCTGGTTGTTACTTTTTTAGTTGTCTATAAAACATTTACATTTTGATACATAAAAATGTTAAGTTGGTTAATGTACTTGTAGGGACTTGTTGTAAATACTCATTTGCGTTATACATACTTTTTGGTTTTACTTTTAATACTTTTTATATATATTTTTATGTCATATGTATGTTGTCACTTATATTAATTTGTCACCAATTTGTCATGTTCTTATAATAACTTTCTTTGTAAAATATAACTCTTAATCCGTCGTAATCCGTATCTTTAATTTATACAATCACGTACAGCACAAACCAACCACAAATTTGGTAACCCCGACGTGATAATCTGACGTGATTTTAATATAATTTGCACACTACATACGAATAAATATAACGATGGAACAAAATAGCCGTCCGAACATTTTAAATAGTGTGAGTGTTAAAGTACCACCGTTTTGGCCAGAAGATCCGGCACTGTGGTTTGCCCAATTAGAAGGTCAATTCGCCTTAGCTGGTATAACTACGGATTCGACAAAATACAACCATGTAATAGCAAATTTGGATTGTAGAATTATCTCTGAAATCAAAGATATTGTAAAAAGCCCACCCGATACAGGAAAATACGATAAGGTAAGAGATGAGCTAATTTCGCGTTTATCGTCGTCCAATGAGCAGCGAGTTCGGCAGCTCATTAGTAATGAGGACATTGGCGATCGCAAGCCTTCGCAATTCCTGCGTCATTTGTTAAACCTTGCTGGACCAGACGTTCCTGATGACTTTATAAAAACTTTGTGGTCAAATCGTCTGCCATCGCACGTCCAGTTAATAATTGCCTCGCAATCTAAAAGCTGTTTAGAAGACTTAGCTAAGCTCGCTGATACAGTGATAGATATAGTGCAACCGCAGATACACCAAGTGTCCACGCCGTCGACGTCAAGCGAGATGATCGAACTCCGGCGGTGTGTCGACGGTCTTAGTCGCGACATTGCGGAATTAAAGATGACAGCGCGGCCACATGCTCCAAGTAGAGGGCGCTACCCAGGCCGGCGCCGTTCACGTTCTCGGAACAGCAATCGAAGACAACGTCGTGGTATGTGCTGGTATTACAGCAAGTTTGGCCCACGCGCGAGTAAGTGTCACGCGCCTTGCAGTTTCAATGAGGGAAATGCCGACGACAGTCGTTGATGACGGCCAGCGATTGTCAAAATGTTTCAGCCCGTTTATTCGTGACCGACAAAAAGACACAGGTGAAGTTTTTAGTGGATAGTGGTTCAGACTTATGTGTTTATCCTGTTAGTTTTATACGTAGTTCACGCCCTAAAAAGGACAAATATGTATTATGCGCCGCAAACGGATCGACAATTTTTACTTATGGTACAATTTCTTTAAAGCTCGACCTAGGCTTACGTCGTGATTTTTCATGGCGATTTGTTGTAGCAGATGTAACAAAACCTATCCTAGGCGCAGATTTTTTAAATTTTTTTGGGTTATTGGTAGACATTAGGCATAAACGTTTGGTTGACAATATTACAACGCTTTCTATTAGTGGTATATCCGCAAAATCTTGTTCTGTGTGCCATGTTAAAACAGTTACAGGTACATCTATTTTTCATCACATTCTACAAGAGTACCCAGAGATTACGCGTCCAGCCGGTGATACTTCTGCACCAAAGGTGAAACATAATACAGTTCACTATATTCGCACTACTCCTGGTCCACCGGTGTATTGCCGCCCAAGAAGATTAGATGCAGAACGACTCAAGATTGCTAAGCGTGAGTTTGAACAACTTGTAAATACAGGTATCGCGCATCGATCTGACAGCTCATGGTCCTCACCTTTACATTTGGTCCCCAAAAAGAACCAAGGTTGGAGGCCGTGTGGTGATTACCGTGCTCTTAATGCTCGTACTATACCAGACCGATATCCAGTCAGACACTTAGCAGATTTTTCCTACAATCTCTATGGCTGTACAGTATTTAGCACTCTGGATTTGGTACGTGCTTATAACCAAATTCCAGTATTTGCGGATGATATTCCAAAAACCGCAATAACGACGCCTTTTGGTCTTTTTGAATTTAACTTTATGGGTTTCGGTTTTAAAAATGCTGCGCAGACGTTTCAACGTTTCATTGATGAAATTCTTTGCGAACTAGAATTCTGTTTTCCATATTTAGATGACATTTTGATAGCGTCAGTGAACGTGACAGAGCACGAAAGTCATCTGAGACAAGTTTTTGAACGACTACGGCAACATGGTGTTTTAATCAACACAGCTAAATGTAATTTTGGAAAGACAGAGGTAGCTTTTCTCGGACACAATATTTCTAGCAATGGCACAAAACCTTTACCAGAGAAGGTAACTGCCATACAGAATTTTGCACGCCCCAAGACAATTAAAGAACTTCGTCGTTTTTTGGGCATGATTAACTTTTATCGACGTTTTCTGCCACAAGCAGCGCTTAAGCAAAAACCACTGAATGCTTTGTTAGCAGGTCCAAATTTAAAAAACTCGACGAAAATAGATTGGAACAAAAATTTAGATAGAGCATTTTTGATCTGTAAAACAAGTCTAGCAGAAGCCACACTTCTTGCACATCCTCATCCTAACTCGAAAGTCGCGCTGGTTACGGATGCGTCAGACTTAGCAATTGGTGCAGTTATCCAACAGCGTGTAGACGATGTATGGGAACCGTTAGGATTCTTTTCAAGAAAACTAACAGCAACTCAGTGTAAATACAGCCCTTATGATAGAGAGTTGTTGGCAATATACGAAGGTGTTAAATATTTTCGTCACATGTTAGAACTTAAACCTTTCGAAATTCATACAGATCATAAGCCAATTATTTTTGCATTTCAAAAGCCATTAGACAAATGCTCGCCTCGTCAATTCCGATATCTAGATTTCATAGGTCAATTTTCAACAGACATAAAGCACATATCTGGGGAGGACAATGTTGTTGCTGATGCGTTATCTCGACCAGTTGATACAATTAGTATTATAGATTTCGCTGCATTAGCTAATTCACAGGACACCGATACTGATCTACAGCAATTGCTGAAGACAGGGTCGTCGCTACAACTTAAAAAGGTAGTGATTCCTGGTCTACCCAAAGAAGCAGCAATATTCTGCGACATGTCCGGCTCAACTGCTCGTCCGTATCTTACGCCTGAGTTTCGTCGTGAAGCTTTTGACTCGCTTCATAGACTGAGTCATCCTGGTGGTAAGACGACAGTGAAGCTACTTACTCAACGTTATGTCTGGCCCGGAATAAATAAAGACGGTCGTGAATGGGCAAGAGCATGTCTACAGTGCCAACGTAGTAAAGTTTCTAGGCATGTACATTCGCCGATAAAAACATTTATTCCACCATCCGAACGTTTCGCTCATGTACATATTGATATAGTTGGTCCCCTGCCGCTGTGTCGTGGTTATCGATATTGCTTGACTGCAGTGGATCGTTTTACGAGATGGCCTGAAGTGATGCCAATCGCCGATATCAAAGCGGAGACCATCACTCAAGCATTTGTTCTCGGATGGATTTCCAGATTTGGTTGTCCAAAACGTATAACGACGGACAGAGGAAGACAATTTATTTCTGACACATTTCGACGTTTGGCGAAGATGATAGGAGCTGAACATTTCATGACAACGGCTTACCATCCTGCAGCCAATGGCTTAGTGGAACGATTCCACAGGCAAATGAAAGCAGCGATCAAGTGTCATGAAAGTGAAGATTGGTTGGAAGCCTTGCCTTTTGTACTTTTAGGTATAAGAACGGCCTATAAAGAGGACATTTCAGCTTCCACCGCAGATCTGGTGTATGGTGAACAATTGCGTTTACCTGGAGATTTCTTCGAGAGCTCAAATAAAAGTGTAATCGATTATACGGATTTCTTGTCCCGACTGCAATTGCAAATGCGAAAACTGCAGCCTACGATAACGGTTCGTCACGGAATGCCAAAAGTTTTCGTTCATAAAGACTTGAAAACAGCATCCCACGTTTTCGTAAGGGATGATTCTGTTCGAAAACCGTTGCAACCGACATTTTCCGGACCCTATCGTGTAATAAACCGTGCAGATAAATTTTTTAAGCTCGATATCAAAGGGAAATCGAATAATGTTTCCATTGACCGTTTGAAACCAGCATATATACTAGAGGAGCCCAGTCTGGCACCTACAACTTCTAGCGAACATGCTGTTGTTACACCTCAACAGCCCGCTCCGGAACGCAGAACAAGATCGGGTCGTCGTGTTTGTTTTCCCAAACGTTTATCGACCTAAAGGTCTCCGGGGGGGCTGATGTAGGGACTTGTTGTAAATACTCATTTGCGTTATACATACTTTTTGGTTTTACTTTTAATACTTTTTATATATATTTTTATGTCATATGTATGTTGTCACTTATATTAATTTGTCACCAATTTGTCATGTTCTTATAATAACTTTCTTTGTAAAATATAACTCTTAATCCGTCGTAATCCGTATCTTTAATTTATACAATCACGTACAGCACAAACCAACCACATACTCTTCAAAAACTCGAGAATGAGTAGACTGATTTTTATTCGGTTTTCACATATGGAAAGAAGGATAAAAGGAATTGCACCCCGGGCGAAGCCGACAGCGGGCCGTTAGTCTATATCTATACTGATATTATAAAGAAAGAGGATTTGTATGTTTGTAATGAATAAACTCAAAAACTACTGGACCGATTTTGAAATTCATACATAGGAAAAACAAAATAGGTTGCTTTGATACTACTATAGTAGATCATATGAAGAAAAATAGTCTCATTAGACTTACTATAGTGTGAATGTGTCTCCCATACGTATACATATCCTATATATGTATATATATCTACTTACATATATACTTACTTTTGACGGTTATATTTTGTCCTCTAATTTTTTATTCTCAACCATTTTTTATCCTTAAATGAGACATAATATTATCCCCACTAACCAAATTTCTCATCGACCTTAATACAGAAAAGGTACACCTAATAAAAATTCAATTTCTATTAAATGTTAATGAAAAGTGAAAATATTTTCAGAATTTAAAGGTTATTGATGATACATTTATTTGTATTATTTATTATAATTTGTTTAGCTTGGAGCAAACTGAAATCCGATTCAATTGGTGGGGTACACCTACACGCGGCCGTGTGGAATTCTGTAGGCAGATCGGACAATACCTTCATTAGGCTATTTAATGGAAGCTCCAACATTTACTGCCTTAATACCAGTGGCCGTATTCAATTACATGATCGAAGGCGGATAAAACATTTTAGTTGCTTAAAGACGTTTCACTGATCATTAGAATTTTTTGTGGGCGAGTTACTTAAATGAGGAATTAAAAAGAATATGACTCAACATTTTACATTAAAATGCCCTTTAACATTTTATGTAAGATACTGTAGTACTTTTATCCTTACATAGCATAAATTTAAGTCGTTTCCCGCGTCTGTATGTCTGTCTATTCGCTAACTCCTCCTAAACTGCGCAACCGATTGTGATACTGTTTTCCACAAATGGAAAGAGCGATAAACGACGAAGGTTTGTGTATATAATTTGCAGAAAAAAATTGTATCCATGCCATGTGCCGGGAGCATGTGTTGGATGTGAATAACATATACATACTGTGGCTGATACAGATGTCGATTCTGAATGTTTAGACTTGTTGTAAAGAGACTAGATACTTCCCAGTATTAAATCTCAATTAAAACCATGCCTAAATTGGTCTTAAGCAAAAACAATGTTGTATTAAAAGCATTTTTATAAGAAGTAAGTACTTAATATTAAAAAATACTCGAATACAGAGTTTGTGCTTTTAATAAATTCCTTTAATTATAAAGTGAGACGTTGGAATTTCTCTAAGAAAATGTTATTAATAACACTCCGCGCAATGTAGCCTCAAAGAATTAAGGTTTTATCTTAAGACTTTATTTTGATTGTTCAATAACTTTCTCTCTGTCAATAACTCTTCACTTGTCTTAAGATTTCCTTTAACTAAAAAATACTAATCGTGGCCGATCAGGTGTCGATATGAAATAATAATAATAATAATCACCTTCAGCTCTGTCTCTCCACTGCTGAATGAAAGCCCCCAGCCGCTGCATAACAATCCGACAATGATACTATGAAATTGAGATATACCTATCTGCTATTTCCTGTGTTAATTCTCTGAAAAACCCTACAGAGATTTGTAGTCTGTCCAAATGTCCAAATAAATACTCAAGATAACATTGCAATAACAAGGTTCAATTTCTCCTCGCCTAAATATACACAAGTTGAGACTATATGTTACACCACCAATACCAAGCCGATAAGGATGAAATTATCTACATGGGATCTAAATTGAATTACAAACATATAAAATGATTTTACTTAATTACTAAATTTAACTTTAGTAATTTAATCAATTATTTATTTAACTCAATTATTTTTCAGGATAGAAATGCAGGTTAAAACAGTTAATAAATTATATATGTGTGCCAAAAATGTTATTCAAAAAAGTTCAGCTTTTTTACGTTGATGAGTATTTGCGTGATTGAGTAAAAAACATCAAAACATACGAACTACCAAATATTATTAGGATTAGAACTATTCCTCGACAACGGAACGTTTTTTCTGAATAAAGTGTGTTGATAATGAATATTTATTCTAACAGTGAAATAAAGTATTAACAACAGTCTACAATTTGTTAAAGATGTTTAAGTTTACACGTGAACGTAATCAATTTTGCGTTGGACAATATTGGTTTACGATACGGTTCCGCACGATTACGAGGACTCAGGTTTCTCACTTGTTGAGCGTCATTTTTCACCGAGTCTCGTATCTGTCAATTGGCTCCCGAGGTAAGGGTGGGAGCCCTTACCCCATAGCTCCCACCCAAATGTACCCCAGCTCTTCCGAACATGGCTTAATTTGCAATTCCCGGGCACGCAGCTCCACCCGCTAACTTTCCTAACTCTTGGCTTGTTTCATCAACTTGTGTTTTCATCCTTTTCAGATTTCAATATCGCTTCGGACTTATTAATATTTGTTTTTAATAGTCTATGTATTAAAAACAAGTATTAACAAAATTGATATTATTTCTTACAAAAGCATTCACCCAATTAAATTTTTACATGATCTAAACAAAGTCGCTTCCCGCGGTCTGTACGGATTTTAATTAGGTTTTTATAAAATTTGCCGAAAAAAAAAACCGTGCCAAGCCTGGAGCGGGCCGCTAGTAACGAATAAAAAAATCTTTTATACTATGATTTATCTACAGTTGTAAGGAGCATAATTATAAATAATAAATAAATATCTTCACATATTCCACACAGCACCATCTAGTTCCACAGCAAGTAACTATGCTTGTATTATGGATACCAAGTTGATATACTATATAGATTATTAATTTTTTTTGTAAATACATACATATTAAAAATTCAAGCATCCATGACTCAGGTACAAAGGTAAAATGTTAACACATAAACATTTGCACCTAGCGAGATTCGAACCCGCGACCGTTTGGTTAACAGCTAAGGTTAACTAGCCAGTAGACCAAACGTGTCGTCAATTAATGTGTTTCGTAAAATTGTTATTTATTTTTATTTTACTTTATTGAGTTATTTTTTTTTTCTCAGGATCGTCATCATCTTAGCTTTTTTTTCCATAACCCTGGTGAAAATGAACAGACGAATAAAAGTGTTTCTATGAATCCCATTTAATGAATAAATCACTGAAACATCCAATTAAGCTTCCAGGTCAATTAAGATTGTTCTTCCATCGGATAGTGTGATAAATAGGGATATAAATTTAGGAAATTCTATTTTTTTTGTGAACTTAGCTATTTGTATACATTGGAAGATAGACCGCGTATACAATGAGTACAAATAGGTACTCATATTTGTTATTGTCATCTTTTAAAATATGCTAGCGGATTATTTAACTGGAGTGTTCTGAATTATTATTATACATATAATAAATCCTAATTAAATTAATTTTTTGACTATAAAAATTATGGCAATTTATGATAGCATATAAAAAAATCATTTTTCAAACATATGGGGGGGGTCTTGAAAATTTGAGATTTTTTACAAAGCTCGTTTAGATATTCCGTTGATTTATAAACACCTTTACCAGCCCTCAAAAGAATGTATATGACCAAAAATTCAGTCATAAAGATCAATTTCATTAAGTAAACCTTAATAAGTGTTAATGTCTTAATATAGGATTACTTAATGTAAACTATTCTGGCGATATACCTACATACGAACCTGCTTTCCAGCCATCGATTCGATCGATCAGTTTTATAATATATGTTATATATTATAAAACAATAAGCATTGTTACAAAACTTCTTTTTAAATGTCCTTATACAAACTAACCAGAAACTCCTACACATGATGAATACTGTTAAATACATTGCTGAACTTGTATTTATTTCGTCACAATTATGGTTTTCCATTTCGTGCATAGTCGTTTGATATCTAGTCAGTTTTAAACGTGAAAATGCATCTGTGTTGTGTTCCCGTATACACAAAGTATCCTTTGGAGTGTTGAATTCATGTCTAGTGTTGTGCGCCTCGCCACCCAACCCAACGGCATCCGCTCACTACCCTATCGACCGTCCTTCGTCGCGGACGTACTAACTCGGTGAACCTCTGTGGCGAATATTACGTTTATTTACGCGCCCAACGCTCCCCGCGCTTAAAACCGTGATACAATTTAAACTATTATGTGTTAAGTGAATTTTCAAAATGAAAGGCAGACATCAATTTCGTCGTAGGTTCAGTTTGCAACCGTCTTTTATGAAGGATGATCACGAAGAGGAAAGGAAGTCTCACAGGTGAGCAATCAAATTTATTGTAAAATTATTGATAAGTATGAAAAGTTATTATTGCGTTGATGAATTTGCTACGCGTCCGTAGCGCGTCCGATTGCGCGTAGTTCGAAATGAAATAGGTGATGCTCCTCGTAGCAAGTGTTCCCCTCGATTGTTAGACTTGAACATTATAATTTTTATTATAACTTAATTTTTAACGCTTTTAAAGTTATATAAATTGAGTAGCTATTTAAGTTATTTTCATTCTTTTTGTCTTATATATACAAAAATAAAAGAATGTAAAATAATAAAAAAATAAGTAAATGTATAGGTACATTAAAATATATGTAATATAAAATTATACATTGAACTAATATTAAAATAAAAAATAAATGTAGAACGTTATTGAACTTTGTGTAAACTCAATTCAACCACATAAAGAAAACAAAAACATATTTAATATTTTTTTTTTGTGTTTCAAGTACGTATTATTTTTTATATTTTTCTAAACTTTCTAAATAATTTATAGAAATAACATATGCTGTTATTTCACAGTGGTCATCTGTAAGGGGGTGATTACTGCCGCCAGACAGGCTGCCCAAATGACTGCGAAATGCAGCGTGCCTTGCCACTACTTTCCAATTCCAGACCAGAGTTAACTTTGAAAATGTGTTTCCAAAATTGACCCCAACCACTCATCCAACGGGCTCGTCAATTTTAGTCTACATTTTTCCAAATAGCACCGACTTTACCCATGTAATAGGATAGCCAGAGTGAATTTCATTTTTAAAGTTAAAATTTCCAGACAAAAAACGCTTGAAACAATTTACTCTTGCTGGCACCGTATTAGGTGCACAAAGAATACACCATTTTACTCGTATAGTGACTTGTGTTCCATTTTCCCTTTGTCGTAACGAAATTTTGTGTTAAGAATTTCGTTCGTTAATCATCGTAGACAAAAAGCAAATAAAAACATATCAAATGTGTTGTAATTAGCCAGCTACTAAAAGTTAACTGAAGATATTTGGGATACCTACATATATCTATACATATTATAAAATAAGGTCCCTGTTCGTTACTTCGCTAACTTCTTTATAACCACCCAACGGATTTTAATTCATTTTTCACTTATGGAAAGAGAGATAAACGAGGAAGATTTGTGTATATAAAAAAATTGCATCCCTGTCGAAGCCGGAAAGCGGGTCGCCAGTTATAATATAAAATAAAGTCACTGCCCGCTTCTGTCTGTCTTCTAAAATATAATTACCCCATATAATTATTTTAATACTGATTACTCTAATGAAATTGAGCGATAAACGTGAAATTTTTTTTTATGTAATTTTCATTTAAAAAAAGCTAAGGGGAATGTGCGAAGGCATAAAGCGACGTATAATATTGATTTGCAATTTCTTTCTGTGAGGGCATTAATCTTTTGACATTTAATTATCATGTTAGACATGAATAGCGAGGTATAAATAAAACCACTGTTGTTCAGATATATTAATCATTATATATGACCACAGTACAATATTATCTACACCATATACCTACTATACAATACAATCAATGACAATAACCCAATATACTAATTATTAAATATTGTATTGTTTTTGTACTTGCGCTGGCAAGGTAATGAATAAAAATCTAAAAACCATAATTCTAATCAAGAACAAGTTCTAACAATAGTTCGAGCTATGGCGTCCACGGTGGATCTGCCCCTCCGGAAGCCAAACTCGTTATCGGCCAAGTTCGGCCCCGTCTGCTCGATGACTTACCCGCCTCATTCAGCAGGAGCAGGACTATAAGGCGATAAGCCGATGGTATAGATGCGGATCTGTTACGTCGACGAGCGTGGGTGTACTGACGACGTGCTTTCACAATGCCGCTCAGAGTTGTTGCAACTCCGGCGACCACCAGTACACCAGCCGACGGGGAAGTAGACCGTTAAGGGTAACGTCTACTTCTGTCAGAGGACAGAGACAATAACAAGTATATTTTCCAGTTTAAAGTATACTACTGTATTTAAAAAAAATCTTATACTCTTAGCTTGTATTATATAGGCAGTTGTTATCTCATTTTGAAAACACAAAGACGAACACTTCAAAGTTGCATGTGTAATAAAATAACCATGCAACCCCCCCCCCCCCCCCGCATCCATCATACATTTTATAACACAAATATCTCGGAAAAGCTTTTACGTTCTTAACTTTTAGATGCACATAAACATTGTTGCTAGTGGATTATAAACGGGCTCGCGTCATAACGATTTTTAACTTAAACTTAACTAGAACTGAGGTGAGCTTTTAAAGGTGCAATCAGTACCACATTTTTATTTATCCTAGTATCTATAGGTCTTATATATTATTTCTTCTTGGTAGTTTAAATTGTAGGTAACCCTTACCCTAAGCTTAAGATAGCCTAGGTAGCCTAAGCCCAGTGAAAGTCTCGTCTAAATAGATCCAGCCGTTTCGGAGATTAGCCGGAACAAACACACTGACAAAAATTAAAAAAAATTTTTTTTTTTGCTATAAGTAACGTATATACTTTTATATATAATACATTTAGTACAAAGAAGTTATTTTGACATTACAAACAGACACTTTAATTTTATTTATTAGTTTAGATTGGATGAAATTTTTAGTGTATTTATTACACAAATACCTACATGTTGCGTCCTTGCAAAGATATATTATTGCGATGGTTGTGTCTTAACGGTATGTTTTTTTTTTTTAACTTTTACAAATAAGGCCAATGTGCATATGAGATACTTTAAGAACTAAAAAAATGATGTATTTTGAGCTGAATTCATGAATTGTAGTCCATTAGCTAACCGAAAAATCTTTTCTGAAACACAGGCTTAAAATTTCTTATAGTCTCTCTCGATATTTTCGTGTTGTGTTTGTTTCTTTCAACTCACAGTTAAATTCAACAATAGAGGATTAGAGCAAAGACTTTCATTCATACTATACTTTTTTATCCGTAAAAAATAATACACCAGCAATTCGCTCCAGTGGCTCTCTGATTATTGCCCATTCATTCGAAATTAATGCCCTTTTAAAAGTGCCGACTAAGGGCTTCGACCCTTGAGAGGTCGAAATCAAACAGCTCGGTGTATTCAGGTGTCGTTATTGTACTATCATATTTATAAGGAATTTCGCCCGATATTTATGTTTTACAGTTTCTGCGCCTGTACATAATAATAATGCTGGTTGATAAAGAAGTTTGCACATTGTTGTTGTTTGTGTGTAAGGTATATTAAGTCGTTTAGGCAAAACGCGGTTTAGGCTGATACATATTTAGGTCTGATAAAGATTAGACTAACACTGTTCTAGGCATAAAGCTAATTTAATATGAAATTTAGTAATAATGCGATTTATTCCCTAAAAAATACATGTATATAAAATTATCATCCAAATCTCCCATTTATCGATTTAAACCAGCAACATGCTCGTGCAACGATTACAAATACTCTCATCAGTTATTTACGAGAAACCGAACCCGTATAAGTAAATCATCCAATTCAATTTCACTAAGCGGTTTAGGCTCTCAACGAGAGGTATTGGCTTCGTTGCGTTCACCGCAATCTTCAGATTTTATCATAGTAAATGCTTCGATGTGCCTGCCTATTTTAATGTAGCTCCAAATCTTGAGTAAATATAATATACGAGTAATCAATATCATTATGCCAAATTTGCCATTATAATTACGAAGCTCACATCTCGCTATTATCACCATCAAATAAAGAAATAGTAAAATTTTCCATTTCTAGAGAATTCATTCAGAATGAACATTTTGTCTTCATAGAGATCATAGCGTCAATAGATGAGCAGGCGTCGATTTGTAGATCAATGCTCACCATAGATGAAACGCTTTCGAGAGCCGTTTTGGAAACATACAGGGATGTAAGGATGGTCGTCCTGGTGAGTGGTGATATGCGTGGACACGATTCAACCTTTTCGTCGTATCTTGAGCTGTATCGTACTAAAAATCATACTATATCGTGTTGTATGTGTTGTGTAAGCTTTGTACTGAGAGTAAGGTATAGACCCAACGCTGGACTGAAGGACACAACTAGATTCTAATATGTGTCAAGCCACGTCCCCAATCCAGTCCTAATACTTTTCTTGGTGGTGGATCGGTGGTGTATCGTTAATGCAACCTATCGGCGACACTTTCGCTTTTATCTCAGTTTAGTTGAACACAAATGTGATTAATGCGACGGTTACACCACACAGATAGTGGTTTAAATAAATATTATATTATTATATTAACTTTTTTTATTATTTCTAAATTTCAGTATGTAGTACTTTGAGCGTAGCGTCTTCTTATATTTATACAGTGATCACCGCTCGAGATCCTTTCTTCATCAACTCTAATTGAATTTCTGACTGTTTTACTGAGAAAACTAACTATTCCGCAGATAAAAAGTAAAACCATTATATTCTCAACAAAGGTTTTAATAATTGCATACAGGTGACTAATGACCACTTGTTTAGACAAAACATGGGGCTATAGAACTCAATGTGCTAAACAGTTTAAACAGAACCCCGAAGGTTATCGTAGGCGTATTTAAAAAGCCCTTGTTTCTGAAAATATTAAAAATATCTACTCTTATTTTATTAATAACACCCTTGGTACACCACAAAATTAAAACGATTATTAATATTTCGCTATCCAGGAATATACATCAAGTTTTAGTTTTTTATAGACTCTTTTCCTTTAATATTAGAGAGCTCATTACAACATACTTTAGTTCAGTTGATTTGATGCAACCGTAATACATTTTTGGAATTTACTCCTTAAGAATCAATTTTTTCATATATAAGCCGGGATATGAACATTTATGGGAGTAAAATCAAATGTCACATGTCACACGTTACGCGTTACAATATGCTTCAATACATATTAATATAATATAATACATATAATATATTATATTAATATGTTTTAATTATATTTGAATCATGACCGTGAAATCATTACACCGGGTTCATATTTTTTCCTTACCTTACAATTTATTGCACAGACTAGTTAATACACAGGTTCTTAATTAATTAGGTCCATTAGACGACTTCCCATCTAATTGAATTTCTGACTGTCTATCCGTCATAAAGACCGTCATTATGTGAAAATTGAAACATTTAAGCAAAAATTAACAATTTAAAGCTGTTGTGGTATACTTTTCTTATATAATAAGTATTACTATTATTTGCTAAATTGATTACTAACTCGTTGCATATATTCAAATAAATACCACAGTAGTCTGAATAATAAATTTAATATATTCACTACATTTTACTCAAAGGAAAATCTCTTTACAGAACCGATTTTTCTCAAGATACTGCGTTTGGGGAGGTTTGATTACTCAGTGAAATGGAATTATTACTTTACTGAAAGCCTTTTCACGTCAGGTTATAGCTTTTTTTTATTAATATTCTAAGGAAATCTTTGAACTTTGACCCTTTTTGCGTACAGTGTTATATTTCGGAAAACCTAAGATGTTTATTGTAAAAATCTTACTTCATTGCCAAAATTTATATTACACTATACGAGTAAAACTGCAGTTCGAGGGTCATTAACCTTATTTTTGGATTCATTCCTGTGGATATCTGGATATCTTTCCAATGTACTGAAGCTGGCAAGAGTTCAATTCTGTGAGAACTTTTTCTTTGTGTTTAATAAGAACGCTTTACATTGTTAATACTTACAGTAACTGAAAAGGTGCAACATTAAAATCACGAATCTGATGACGAGTTTTATTCTTTTTTTTGTTTCTTTTTGTCCTTCTTTTGTCCATGTTCATAACATTGTCTATAATATATAGACATGTTATCTACATATCTACATATCTATATCTATATGTATATCTATATCTATATCTTTATCTATATCTATAGAACTGGGCCAAGCAGATCGCTAGTTATAAAATAAAGTTCTCCTCCGCCCATATTTGCCCATTGATAAATATCAAAGTGATGAATGTATGATCATTTACCTGTTAATTAATTAACTATATTAAATTGATGAATTATACGAGTATGTACATAATGTAGAACCGGCAGAACGAAGTGTTTATTCATTATTTTAAAACTAGCGATTCGCCACCGGTTTCGCACAGCAGCACTTTTTTCCCCAAACACATTCCTGCATGTGCTAACATTCCTCGTTTATCGCTCTTTACATTAGTGCAAACAGTATCAAAATCCGTTAGCAGAAATTAGTGGAGAAACAAAGATGCACAACAACTTTTTTTTATAATATGTATCTAATTATTATAGATTGAATTGTTTGATAATATAATATATAGATTGATTGTTGATACGAGTTTCTCTTATTTTAATAAGCCAATATTTAATATGTTTAGATCAACTGGTAGCTAGATATTCACAATTTATTGTTCATAAATAAAGTATTATAGAGAAAAGGCGATTTTTATAGACACTGCTGTTAAAATAATCCACCCTATGAAGCGTGTGACCGCATCGACCTAAGCCAAACCATAACAGTATTAACGACCGGGTAATAAATATGATGTAATAGACATTCTTCCAATGAGCCAAATTCAACGTACAGTATCATCTTACAGTCATTTCAGATGCTTTCTCGATAAAGTTGTTATGGGTTTGCGCTTCTTCGGTTCTTCAAATGTTGCCTTATGTTTATTTGTATGGCACTTATCAAATTAATTGACAGTTTAATTCTGAATAAGTAACAAAACCCTTTTTATGATGAATAACCATGAATTTACTATGAATTAAACATTAAACAAAAGCGATTATTTTTGACAGTCAATTAAATATTCAATGTTGTGGAAATATGGCTAGTTAGGCATAGTGTGGGTAAACTAATGTAATCCGTTCTCGCCACAACCACAGAATATATAATAATGGCTACCCAGAACATGCACGAATTTTATCAATAATTATCAAAACATGAACGATATATTATTTTTATTTCCAGCTTGTAATTGATTAATTATTCATTTATTTATTTTTATTTGGAAGATTTAAATTTTGGAAAGAAAAAGGTAACAAAAATGTAAAAAGAAAACAAAAATGAGTATATATGATAAATAATAATGGTTTAGTAGATTCATATTTTTACATTTGACTTTACACGTGTTCATAACAACAACTCGCTCAAGAAAACTTTTTCCTACCACAAAGCATTGTGTATGTGAATTTTGTTATGAAAAATCTTGAACGACAAGATTGCGTGCGGCAATATAATACCAAAACGTACTATACGAACATCCCAATACTAAGTTACAATAGGCCAATAAAATTAATAGGATACCGCCCGCTGATAAATAAACCGTTCCGCCAGTAAAGTGGTCGAGAGGCACTCAGTTTCAATTGTACTATGAAGACGGAATTACACTTTTCTTTTACTTTATGCCGAGTAATTATTATGCCTCTTCGTTTCCTTAAGTGGCTCACATTCTCGTTGTTCACTTGTAGGGTATTCAAAGTATGAGGGCGTACGCTTGAGTGAATCTCAAAGATAATGATCTAAGTACCTACTGTAAGAGATTTGAAGTTGTCAAGTTTATTTTTATCTTTTATGTTAAAGTCGACAGACAAGCTGACACTTGATGGTAGGTGTTCTGTGAGAAAGATCGCGTTTGGAGATTTTTATTTTCAGGTTAGTTAGTAAGAAATTTAGAATTAGGTGGATATCCGCCACCTGGTACATTTTTAGTATGAATTCCATCTTCCATTGGTTTGTATGAATTGTATCGCTTGAATATATCGTTCAGATATTATACAATAATACTTTTACTTATTTTAGCGGGTGAACAAGAACTATAACAATAGTTTTATGTATATAAAAATAAAAATATATATATATAAAAAGAACCAGTCGTTTCTGTGTGAATTTTCTGTACCCTTTAATGAATGTACGAAAACTTGCCTTATGCTATAGACATTTTCCATATGGATATATATGGAAAATGTCTATAGCATAAGGCATAGCAGGTTCAAAAACGTACGTATAAAAAGTTAGTGGTATTAATATCCCTAGTTCATTTTGTGGTTTTAATAGTGCAGCCTAGGTCCATTAGTGGCTAATTTTAGGCCACACGAAGAGAGTGTTTCTCAGACCATTATAGTAATAATGTATTTAACTTCATATATTGTTGTATTATTTACCCACATTATATGCATACTCGTACTCAGTTGTCTCTATGTTACTTTTTGACGGTTTCTAGTGTAAATAATATTAATAAAGAGATAAAGTTTGTATGTAGGATTTTTGAAACTACTCATCCCATTTAAAAATTTCTTTCACCAATAATAATTAGAATAGAATTTCAGGATGGACAGGCTCAATATTGCAAACGAGTGAAGCCGCGGGCACCGGCTGTCTAAAAATAAAGATCCAACGCTTGGCAAAAGTTTGTCAGGCGTCACAGCTTTTTACCCAAATATATGTGTATTTCTTTCTTTCTTTTCATTATTTTTCTATGACCTCTCTTTGTCGAAAGTTGTGTCGATTTTATGAACTTATTGTATTTCTCATTTTAAATTTACAAGTGAAGTAATTACCAGCGTCTCTTATATACTAATACCTAGTTCTAATTTGTCATGTTTTAGCTCTGGGTCTGACAGGTTATTTTTTTCCGGATTTTTTCCTTCGTTTCTTTGATCGTCTTTCTAGTGCGAATATTACGAGGACGGTCTGATCTTTTCCTGTCACAAACAGACGATGTTTCCACTGTACCAATCAATAATCCTCAAACATTCGACTAATAAAAACAGATGATGAAGACTTTTAAAATGTCTTTCTGCTTCATACCTATTATCATCCCACTCAGTTTTAATATCACAATTAACAAAGAAAATATGAACACGCAAAAAATTAATTTGTGAAAATGTCATACAAGAAACTAAAATGTTATTTTAGTAAGTTTATTTTATTACGTTTATTTTATTGTTACAATATTTATAGACAGACTAAACTAAGTTTTCCTTATAAAAGCAACCGATCCCCATTTCAAATTTACATACGACGAGTATGTATGGTGAAAATTGTAAAATATTTCTAAATCAAGATATGTGGAACATACACTGATTGATTATTATGTTTAAGCAGTTGACAGGCGATAAATATATGTATTACTCCTAGAAAGCTTTTAAAAACAGATTTCTGGAAAATTGTCTTGTGAATTTGGATTGCTGAACTGCTTCAGCGATCACACTTTAGAAAAATAGATTTTTATCTTTGCATCATTTGCTTATTGTTAGTATAGTTCTTGTATTTTATACTCTCTTACTGTCACATAAGTTTCAATTCACGTTTTCACTTGTACTATATAAATATACCTACTATAGATAGATGTAACAACGTGTGTACATTGTGGTGTAACCGCAACATACCTGTCCTTACTTCGGTCAATATGTAGTTCATATTCATTGTATGGATTCCAACAGGCATGATCCTGTGTATACACAAACTTAGTATTCGATATGTAGGCGTACTTGCACACAATGCTACCTACAATTAAAAAAACAATTGCTTCGAATCAAGATATTACTGGCTAATAAGGAATTCTATAGCGATTAATGTTAGTGTTAATTTTGTACCTACCTATTGTATAGCAGTCTTAATACAAAACATAGGACTAATTTTATGTGAGACTAGCGGTTGCAAGCGACTTCGTCCGCGTAATTTTATAAAATATAGCTTATGCTATTCTATGATTATGTAGCTTTCTATAGGTGAAAGCACTTTTAAAATCAGTTCATTAGTTTTTGAGTTATAAACAATATCTTATAATATTATTATAGATTTTTTACGCCTTGATATGTATAATCTTTATAATATTATTACATTAAGGGAGTTTTTGTAGGAATCCCTAATTTAACTCAATTAACAATGTTATAGCCTATGTTACTCAGTGATACTGTAGCATTCTACTAGTGAAAGAATTATTAAAATCCGTACAGTAGTTTTTGAGTTTATTCATCACTAACAAAAATACAAAAGACAAATCCATTCGTGGCAGGGCAAATCCATACGCTCCATTTCGCTGTCATTTGGGCAGCCTGTCTGGCGGCTGCCACCCCCTTACAGAAGACCACCGTAAAATAATAGCATATGTGCTGTTGTTTTTCGGTGAGTATAGGATACCAGAGTCCATATCCCTATCCCTATCCTTAATCCAATTATGGTCGGCGGTGCAATTGCAGTACACTATAGGCGACGGTAGCCACATACCTACCATCAAGTGAACCGTCAACCTGTCTGTCGAGCTTAACATAAAAATCTACATGTTTAATTTTATCATTTCTAAAGAAGTACATTTTAGAATGTTTATTTTAGAAACTTCATTATCTTCTATAGCGTGAAACAATGTACCTACATATAAACAAGTTCAGAACTTTGGAATAATATAGGGTGAGAACAAATTACAACGTCTTACACAATGAGTTATGTAGTGGATTCTATTTATTTAATGTAGCTAATTTTAACACAACAATTGTTGAAGTTGTATAAAATGTACCTACAATGTACATTCAGTTTGAAAAGGATTAAGGATTTTGTTAATTAAAGTTTCCTTAATTCGATTTCAGCGGTTAATTATTTCAATGTAAGTAATATATCTTTTTTTGATTACAGAAGCTAATTGAATGATATAATATTATTAGATAATATGGATTTTACTTATCTAATAACAATATTCATTAACTTTTTGCAAAATCAATGTCGTTTTTATATATATAAAGGCTAACTATCCTCATGGTAGGTGGCTACCGTCGGCTATGGCACAAGCAACACCACATGTGCTGCATGTCGTGGGCTGCCGACTATATTAGCATTAAGAATAAGAAATTGGAAAAGAATTCACTTATCGAAACACAACAGCACACGTGCTGTTATTTCATGGTAGTCTTCTGCAAATGAGTGGTTACTTCCGCCTGATGGGGTGCCCAAATGACAGTGAAACGCAGTGTGCCCTGCCTTAACGCTTGTCTCAGAGATAACCTTGAAAAGTTCATTTTCTTGGCCCTGCTAAGAATCGAACACGTGACCCCTGGAGACAGAGCGTTAAGGCAAGCCCACTCCAATGGGTCGTCATGTTCATAAAATTGTATTCGGAGCTGCAAAACAACCGCAATTATAATATTCAAACGTTTAATTATTAATTTGGTGTAACGCTGTTTATTTTAATTAAAATTGAACTAACTACATTACTGTGAAAATGTAATTTAATTATGGAGACAATAAAATCTGAGGTCTACAAATTGGGGTTGCTCGAATCCTGTACAATTCAATCCGTGGAAGACGCAAAAAGGCCCAATTTAAAGTGGCACTAGGATATCTCTTATATAAAAGGCACTTCCCTTAAAATATCGGAGAGTATTGGTATCTTGGATGTGGACATTTCTAGAGAAGCCACTCTAATTTCAAAAAAGGGAGTGCGTTCATGCGTCAGAATCACGCTGGAGCCAAAATTTATGATTTCCGACGGAAAATAAACCAATGATGTGTTTAGTTTGCAGATAAGATATTAACATCATATTATTTGTAGTTTTATAATCTAGTACATGGCTGAAAAATATTTTCAAATATTGGTATAATTTTCTCATTAGATAAGCCATTTTTTAAAGTAGCGGTCGACGGTCGACGATGGATGACTGCATTCTGCCAGTTCGAAATGCAGATTCTGACTAATAATCGAGCAAGCAACCTCATCGGTCCCGTTTTCAACGGTAGAATTGTGATATTTGTGATTCATTATATGAAATAATGAATCAGCAGTTCGGTATAAAAGTTATCGATCCGTGTTTTTGTTTGTTCACGCATTGATAAGCTGTGGCGCGTTTAATATATAATGTATGTATGTATGAACCAAGTGGACATCTGATAGCCACTACACATGAACTGCGCAAAAAAGAAAAATATTTAGCAGGCATGAACTTATATTCAAAATGGTGTAGTGAATAGTAACAAATTTTAGTATTTATGTTTTAATTACTCATTGAACTCACAATTAAGTTAGAACTATGATTCTAAAAGTAATATACGGCAAGAAACCTCATATTATTTTCATTATTTATATTTTTTAATCATTCAAGTAAATGAAAAAAAAAAATACATGATCTTAGAATGTATAACTTCATTTTATTTCATTTAATTATTAATTTAGTAATTTTATCAAATGAAATCAAAGAGCTACAAAATAGCTGTAATGTTTACCATATATTGTAATATATAAAATTAAGGTTTCATAAATCAAATGATCATAGCATTTTAAATCAAATAATCATAGCAGTTTTAAGTAAATTTTCTTCATACCTCATTTTAATAAAATTAATTATGGAGTAGTTTGAGTGTCGCTTAGAATTTTATTACAGAGGACAATTTATAAAAAAGGATTATACGCGACAGTAGTAAAAGTAAACAACAGGCTTAGCAGTATTTATGTAAGAAAGTGGAGCAGACAGTCTGACTATTCACAAAAATACATGCATATTACACAAGCACCAACAGGTTGCTTTAGCGTTACCGATTTAGATACATAAACTGAGAGCATGTTTTTACTTTTATTTATACAAATATTAAAACTGCAGAGTATGTTTGTTTGTATAGTTCGTTGGTTTAATCTACCAATTGAGAACTACCACTCTAGAACTATCAATTGAACTTAACAAAATCTATTTGCATTGTCAATTAAAATTAAACGGCGGGTGAAACCGTGGGACACAGATAGTGTATCATAATTAGAGTCCTTACTCCCTCACTGTTACAAACATGTTGTCTTCTATAAGGAGCTGGCTACGGCCGTGCCGCCAGAAAGGTTTTCCGGTATTATGACAAAAATAAATTAAAAATCTGATGAAATAAAAAAAATAATTGTAAATTTTTATGACGCTTATAAGCTCATTAACGCTTACAAACTCTCGTCAATAACATATGTTATTAATGTTATTATATTATAATGGTGTATTAGTTTACAGACCGTAGAGTTTCCCATCTTACTTTGTTCCTTTCACACAGCTAAAACAATTTCTTACTAGTTTAATTAAGTAGAAAGTTTAATTTCGTCTGCCAACTATATTCGCGAGCGTCTCTGAGACTTAAGCACGAATTAAAAAACAAATCAACAAACAATTCCACCTTTCTTTTCTCTACACAGATATATTGTTGTAGCTCTGTCTAACTAGCGAATCCTTCAAAACATTCCAAGGTAACGCTGTCACGCCCCATAAAACTGTTAATGTTTGCTTACCAACCTGTTTGTCAATTAGCTAATTTGTGACCTGTCTCATGTTCCACTTGATAAGAAACGCGATGCCTCACTTTTTTATCTACGACCCGAATACATTATTTCAATCGCCTATTTCCACTCGGTTTTATCGAAGGCCGAAGTAATATTCGCGTTAACGGCACACCTGATTTGCATGATTATCGTTCACTTCGCGAAACGCTCCACATGGTAAATTTATGGTATGAATTAAACCACAGTACCGGAGCAAAATCGACCCTAATGTTGTTAATACAGGAATACCCTAAACTCTCAACTCTCACAAGTTTTCCAACCAGATTAATACCAATTAACAACTTGGTAATTATTTAAACGACGTAACATTCTAATCTAAAGTTTAACTGTAATGTTGAACTACGTATATTGAACCGCGTGGAATTATCTACCTCACGGCGCGTCGAAAGGTCACATCGTATACCTATTCTGTTCACGAGCTACATTTAGCTCTTCAGTCACCGCACAGCCATTGTATGCAGAATTCTGTCATAGTTAATAAAATATTAAAAGAGCGATCCGTCTTTGTCTAGAGAAATACAGAAGCCTGCATAATGTTCAACTCGTTTGTAAATATATTTTCTTATCAAAAGGGTTCGGGCTTGTAAGAATATTATTCTTCTGGGACTTACAGTTGGTTATAAATTGTTTAGTTTAGAGAACTAGCTCGCTAAAGTCTTTGCACTGATGTGAATTGTTCGAAAGACATGCATGGAGTTTAAATTCTCAAAAATCCTTTCTTAGCAGATTCTTACGTTATAAAATAAATCTATGTTTCAAATTTCAGCTTGATTTGCGTCAGGACAAACGATTTTATAAGTATAGATTAAAGAAACATTAATGTCAAGCGCTCAGAGAATATTTTCAAAACTTGAAAGCCAAACTTTGGCTTCTACTTAATATTTAAATATTTATGTTATGTTCTTCGGAATATCATTGTTATTCTATTTGGCAATCATATAAAAATCTAATGTCTACATTCTAAATTAAATGCGAGCAATCGGACAATAGTAGGCAATTTTTTTTTTTTTTTTTTTTTTTTTTCAATTACTGCCCAATTGAAAAATAATAATATAAATCTGTAAATATTTATGTGAATTTTTAATATATAAAAGTCAGAAGCTCATAGCAGGTGGCTATTCGTCTATTGAATACAATCATTTAAAGGATAAGGTATTAGGAACGAATAGGAAAATAGGCTCTGGATAGGATAGGAAAATAGTTGTCCGTTTTCTCATATTGAAATTCGGTCGTATATAGATTGTTATCCAAATTTAATCAATTCATTTCAACAATTAACTTTTTTCTACAGTTTTCAAGTTAAGTTTTATTCGATTTATAATACATGTAATCTTACCAGAGCATATCAATTATATAGTGAAAACAAAAAAAATGTTTAAAGAGAAAATATTTAATTTTTGTTCACAGAACTCAGCGAACCGAAGACACAGTCTCGAGTAGCGGCAATTTGAATACAACAAACAGTGCGGTACGCCACAAAATCGTAGTATTAGGAGCGGCGAAAGTAGGCAAATCTTCCCTAATAACTCAGTTTTTGTACAACACATTTTCACCGAAATACAAGCGGACTATTGAAGAGATGCACCACGGGGACTTCAACGTGTCTGGAGTTAGATTAACTTTAGATATACTGGATACGTCAGGCGCATACGAATTCCCGGCAATGCGGGCGCTGTCAATGCAGTCTGCAGATGCGTTTATATTGGTTTACGACATAACAGATGCGAACAGCTTCGCAGAAGTAAGGACTCTCAGAGATCAAATACACGAAACTAAAGAGAGTACGGCAGTACCGATAGTAGTTGTCGGTAATAAAGTGGATCTTGCGGAATCTGGAGAAAGACAGGTCAGTTATGTGCTTGTTGTTAGAATTAGAATGTTAGAATTATTATTAGAATTGTTGGCACATAGTTAGTTCATTCGTTAATTAATTAGTTACTATTTCGTTTTGTGTGTACCTCTATCCTAACTTATAATTTACATATTTTATTAGCTGTTCGTCGTCATGGGATCTGATTTATCGTAACCTATTTATATAATACTAGCAACCTTCCTCCGGCTTCGTATGGAGTTGAAATTTAAAAAACCTTTCTTAGCGGATGCCTACGTTATACGAGTAAAATCAAACTATGTTCCAAATTTCAGCTTTCTAGACTTAGTTGTGATTCGAAAAACGCCTAATTATTTTACAATTATAGAAGATGTATTAATATTTCACAACAAGCTTAGTCAGTTTCAATGTACTCGTAAATCCAACACGCCGGAGGTGTTATGTTAGTTGAGTGATATGGAATACGGAGTCATCTGTATGATTTAGATGCTCTGTCAGGACTGACTCATCATCTTCCATTTACATATATACCTATATTATTTCCCATATAAGCTTTGTCAACTGCGATTTATCTCCTCGAAGGTGTTAGTTGGATGATATAGTCAACTGACTCGTGATTGCCGATTTACATAATTTCCCATACAAAGATTTCCAGCTAAAATATATAATCATATTATTATCTAGAAATAAAATTGATCAGGTTTATTTATGTTAAGGTCGGCAGACAGGCTGACGGCCTAATTAATAGTAGGTGGCTACCATCAAGCAACGCCACAGGTGCTGCCAGTGCGCTACCGAGTATGTTAGGTTTAAGGATAAGGGATGGGGAAAGGATAGCGAAATGGGCTCTGGCATCCCTTTACTCACTCACCGAAACTCAACAGCACATGTGCTGTTATTTCACGGTGGTCTTCTGTAAGGGTGTAATTACTACCGCCAGACGGTAATTACTACTGCCCAAATGACCAACCACTACTGCCCCGCCACTGCCCTGTCCTTTGGATTGGCGGCACCTCCTTACAAAATAACACCGTAAAATAACAGCACGTGTGCTGTTGTGTTTCGGTGTTCGGATGACAGAGCCTGTTTCCCAATCCCTTCCCAACTGCAGTCGGCAGCGCACTTGCAGTACCTGTGGCGTTGCTTGTGTTATAAGCCTACCATCAAGTCTGCCGACCTTAGCATAAAAAAAACGTTACAAGACTTACTTTTAAAGCAAAAAACACATTTATGTCCATATTTTCACAGCACTTGCTTGAATCTATTAAAGTTTGTGCATTTCAAACTAATTACATGAAAAGTCCCTTAAAAGTTGTTATACGTTGGCATCAAAAACTAATGTGAGAGTGTGTTCTTATCCATAACACTTAGAGCCAATTTCGACGTAGCATTTAGCTACGTTTATAAGTAGCTTCAAAAACAGCTGCTACGCTCGTAGCTGCTACGAACACTTTCCAAACAGTTACTCTATTAGTAAAGGCTTGCCAGAAATAACTTATTTTCTAAAGGGTAAGATGTGGGGAATCGAGTAGTGATCCATGTACTTTGAACATATATTCAATATTATTTTGTAATGATATTCTACAAAACATATATAAAAATCACCCTTCAGAAAATAAATGAAGTTAGTCCTATTTTTACTTACCTTTCTCACCTGATAGCTCTAAATTGGCCGTCTACCCAACTTAGCAGATACGCATACGTTCAAAGTACATAGGAACACTACTCGATTCCCCACATTTTGTCTTAAATTATGTCTGGCAGGCCTGCGATCTCGGGCCATAAATGCTTATGAACAACTAGCTGTGCCCGCTACTTCGTAGGCGCTTAGGATTGACATATAGAGGATCCTATATGTTAATCCCGGTAATTGCCTATATGTGTGCCAAATTTCATGCAAATCCGTTCAACCGTTTTTGCGTGATAGAGTAACAAACATCCAAAGTTTCACATTTATATTATTAGTATTAATACTAACGTTTGTCATGCTGTGGAGTAAACCTATGTTTAAATGGAGTCTTCTTAATAAACCAGACGCGGTTTTAATGAAAAAGTTAATTAATTTGAATTGCTATGGATAAATATTTATCACCAACAATTTGAACGCGTCAAGTGTTCATAAGGCTGACAAACAAACGCGTACAGCTAGTAAAGTAATATAATAAATCTGAATATACCATTAAAATTGGGGCAGAATGTTGTTCGTTCTTTAATTAATATTATATATTAGCTGTGTGTCGCGTTTTCATCCTCCGTTTAATGTACTTGTCATAGACATTCCGGGCTATACTCGGAATTTCTCTGGTGGATAAGATCACAAATTCTGAAATGCGCCGAAGAACCAAAGTTGTCAACATAGCAGAATCAGCAAGTTGAAGTTAAAGTGTCAATGGGCCGGTCACATCTGTCGCATAGCGGATAAGCGATATAAGATGGGGTAGACGAGTTCTCGAATGGAGGCCACGAATTAGAAAACGCAGCGTGGTGAACGGACGACCTGAAAGACTGCGGGAAGCGGCTGAATGCGAAGCGCAGGGGACCATGCGTGGTATAGCGAGCTTTCCGTATACAATTATATTTATACAGTAGTTTTTTTATAAGAGGTTAATTATTGCTGCTAGACGGGCTTCAGTTCACTTCAGTAGTTTAACAGGGACAATGAAACAGACAAACTTACTGACTCACTTCCGTATTTACACATGAAATAGTACGTATTGCTCTTTTTCTATCCCTACAGTATAATTCAATTGCATTTCTTGGTCGCTGTTTCTGTTTAATTTGTAAGTTGTAGAGCACCTCAAACAAGCCTCTAAGTTTATTATTCCATTTTATCTTATATTGTTTCTCTGTTATTTTAACTAAAATAGGTAAACTGTTTTTTTTTATTAAATGTTACCGATTAAGTTGTTATACCAACCGTAATTGACTTTCTCTTTAAAGTTCAGTGTTTATATTAGCTGTTAGACTTTCTCGTAAATATTGAGGTTGGCAAGAGAATATTTTCGGTTTTTTTAGTGTGAAATAAAACTTTTCTATACAAAAATAACTTTAAACTATTTTTCTCTATTTAAAGAGTATCATTAAAATTGAAAATAATAAAATAATAAAAAAAAATAGAACTGTTATTATTACCTTTGATAACTGCCAGTGTACACAAACACATGGAAAACCCAATCATTGTGTAACGATACTTAAACATTTCGGTCACGAGCTCGTCGTATGTAGTTAAGTTCGGAGCACGCATGTTTTCGTTTTTCCTTTGTATTTGTAACATATACACACAAACAGTGCCCGCAACTACGTTGGTACCTACATACGTTCGAAATTTAATTTTACCAGACGCTGTGCGGGATATAATAAAATCCTTTGTTATTGCGACATAGCAACAGTGCGGGTATGACCGCGCTATTTACAATGAGAAATGAAATGTTATGCTAGTAGGTAAGGTTATGTTAGCTTTAAAACAAATAATAATTTTTAGCCAGTTTTTAAAATTAATCGTTAATTATAAAAAACACTATAACAATAATTTCTAATTCCAATCCACTACTAAGGTCGGCAGCACACTAGTAGATAACAAATGTAGCGTTTCTTATAATTTGACAATAGCTTGACAGTAGCCACCTACCATCAAGTGGATCGTCAACTTGTCTGACAACCTTCACATAAAAAAGCAAAAAAAAAATACTTTTTACATTTTCATATGTGCTCCAAATGTAAAAAAAAATTATTTAAAAATGCCATGCCGTACCTTGAAAACCTTAAGGATAACAACAGAGATTTATCTGTTGTTATCCTAACTAATAATAACGAATGCGAGATTTTTTTTTGTTACGCTCGCATGCTTTAGCTTCTTAACCGTGAAATTTTGCATGCACCATTGTCAGGAGTACAAAAATAAGTAGGTACTGTTCCCGATGGATCATCTAATTAAAAAAAAAATTTCTTATTTCAAGATCAACAGACAGGCGGACGGTCTACTTGATGTTAGATGCCACAGGCGCTGGATAAGGGATCGGGAAGGGATAGGGAGAAAGGCTCTGGCATCACACTCACTCACCGAAACACACAAATGCCGTTATTTTAAGATGGTCTTCTGTAAGGTGGTAGTTACTGCCGTCAGACTGTAAGAGGGCTGCCCAAATGACTGCATAACGCAGTGTGACATGCCACTACTTTCCAGATCCAGACCAGAGGTAGTTTTGAAAAATCCAGTGCATTTTTGTAACATGTCTAGGAAGGTTAAAATGAATGTTTAATGGTCTTCCGTACATTATAATCTAATCCCAAATTTCCTGACATGTGAATACAACTGAATCCCAAATAGACTGAATTTTAAATCGACTGAATCCTAAATGGACTTAATCTGAAATCGAGAAAATTTGTTTACTTCATCAATAGGAATTAATAAATTTATTTAAAATACTAGCCGGTGCCCGCGACTTCGTCTGCATTGAACGGTGAAAAATACCTTTGTCCTTTCTGGTGTCCCAGACAACGTGTATGCAAAATTTCATGGTGATCGGTTCAGTAGTTTTTGCGTGAAAGAGTTTCAAACATCCATACATCCAAACATACTTTCGCATTTATAATATTAATACGGATTATCCGAATTTTACTGAAATTATTTTATACCATTAAAGAGAATGTTCTGATTCTATTTTACCCCAATGCATTCAGTTTTTCGGAAATGTGAAATCGAATATCGGAGCTTTCAATACTGGTTGCGTTAAAATACAATTTACCATATTCTACGTTTTATAGAACGGAACGTGTTCATAAAACGGATGCATTTCTGACACCAGCACTATGTTCAATGTTACTAGAGTTACTCGTACGTTTTAATATGCATACAACGTACAATAACAAATGCTAATGTTAAATCGTTCGTCGTGAGCTTTCAACGAGCGTTCTCTGCTTCTCTAGAACTGGCTTGGCCAAATAATCTCCGTAGAATTTCTATGTAGCCTGTATATTTTTCAAAATAGGTTCAGCCTTGATGCAGCTTTTTAAATGTTAAATTAAATTTATTTGTCGTTTATAATGATTGGACCTAATATATCTAAACTATATCTATAATATAAACTAAAAATAAGCTTATTTAAAATAAAATCTAATTCTAAATTATATATATTTACACATTATATATTATAAAGCATCGGTCCCATTGGCAGGTTCCCAAGCATGCTGGCTGCAAAGTTAAGTGCTTAAAGTAGATGTGGCTAAAATGAAGACTTCTTGTTAATCTTCTATACTTATAAAATTCATTTTTCTGGCTGACTATCAACGTACAGCCTATCATCGCTATCACAAGTAATTATGGCGAATTTCGAATGAATAATTAGTATGAATTAATATTTTTAAATTTATTTAACGGTTATTGTAATTTGTAAATTACAATAATTGTAAATTGTAATTAAAATATAAATATAGAATAAAGCCACTTTAAAATACGATATCTACTTTGGCATCCGGTAAAGCGAGGGCAGTTTACACGCCGGAATAGCGACGACTTCCGCTGACTATTCAATAAAGAACGAACCAAGCCGCATTCATGTTTTGTTTAGTTAATACCAATGTTTTAATGGAGTGCTTAAATAAACATCTTCACTCCAGCAAATTAATGTATACAAGTTTTCTTTAATATATATTAAAATTTTCAAATAAAAAAAAAATCGTTTGAAATAATTTATTCTATTTCTACTGGTAAAAAGTGGTATTAATAACAAACAAGAAATATTTTTTTTATACTGTTGCTTATATTAATATTTTTGCAGGGTCGTCTTCTAGTTTCATAAAACCTTGTGTTACTGTTAAATTTTAAGGAATATATTTAATATTTTTTCAACTGAAAATTATTGTACTAAAGCTAATAATTTATTAAGTATTTATTTAATTGTGTCCTACGTATAATTTTATTGATACCCATTTTACTTTTTATGTTCTTATTTCTATTAAAATTTTTGAGTAGATTAAAAATGCGTCATTGTAAATAGTTACTATGAGTTATCTACTATTTCCTACAAATACTATTTTAAATAATAACAGATAATTCACAAACTTTTTACGTAGCTATAATATAATATTATAGAGTTCAATTTACAGCAGCTTTTCTTCTCACGCCCTGATAAGATCTCTTGAGAGCACTATTTTTCCGACTCCATTGGCAATGATTGTTTGGCCAATTTTCACGGAATATTTCTTGTGTATCGTGCACTGCTATCCATTACTGAAAAGTTTATAAAAACACTCAAAGTTTGTGTCAACTAAAATAACTTTTAAGATATTCTATGAAATACTTTTTTTCTAAAAAGCACTAATGCAAATATAATTTTAAACAATACAAACAAAAATTTAAATGTATATTCTCTTGAGCAAAATTTTTTAAAATATTAAATATGATCTTGAGTACCTCGATTTTAGAAGAAGTGTTATCTAGATATACTTATATCATTATATCTGGCGAAGTTTCTCTAGGATTCGGGATAGCCTTGAGATTTTATCGTTTTTTCCCAATATTTTCTTATTCTATTCGTTATTGGCTATTGATAACATACTACAGCCATGAAAATCTATATGTCCTCCTAACCACTTACACAACTGTTTATGACACTTGACAACAAATCATGACAGTTCACAAAGAAACAATAAACAACTCAAACGATGAACACATCATTTGAAATGTGTTCAAGTTGTGGGTTGGTAGTAGACAGTAGATGGCTTTCCTTGCCTATTAATACAATTAACGTAACGTACTAATGTAATTTCTGCAACGCAATAATATATTCAACTGATGATATAATTTATCATGTCAGATTTCTGGAGTTACACCCACAACACAGTACTCACGCAACTTAACAGTAAACTTAAAGCATTAAACAACTTATGGCAATAAATCTTACGAAAGCTCATTAAACTCAAGTTCGCACAGTACTGCAATTATTGTGTTTAACACAGTCTTGCCTGATTTTTTTGCATAATTTCCTGATTAACTATCTACTCCCAAGGCCTTTGGTTTTGATTTTTGTGCTCTTTAGTTTTTTGTAGCTCACGTGACAAAGTTTAGTCAGAAGAGTAGCCTTTATACAGTTTAAAACAAAATACAAGAAGACCATGCTAAGTTGTGTAGTTTCTTGGGCAGCCATGAAATTCAGACAGACGATCTCATAATTATGGACGCTAAATCCTGGCTGCTTCTAATCTGTCCTATTGAAAAATAATTGTGGAGCCAATAATGTCCTATAATGATGATCAGTAGACGTCCTATATACTTCCTGAAATGATGATTAGTTAACCTATTGCTATCGATATTGAATATGCTTATATTTATATTGACAGGTGGAGTTTCACACAACAGAATCAGTGGTGACAGTCGACTGGGAAAACGGTTTCGTGGAAGCGTCGGCTAAAGATAATACCAACGTCTCGCAGATATTCAAGGAATTGTTGGTTCAGGCGAAGGTAAAATATAATTTATCTCCTGCATTGCGACGTCGCAGACGACAATCACTGCCAACGGGCCCCCAGGGACCTCCGGGAACGCCACCAGCTCCGCCGACGTCTTCTAACCAACCCCATGTACCGTCAGCAGCCCAATTGGCCCATCTCCAACAGATCCGAGAACGACACGCTAACAGCAAACGTAACTCTTGCATAATCGCCTAGATACTAAAACTTATCCATTATAAATTTACAATTTACAATTTTCGTCCTTAACTAACCGAATTTACAAAAGTCTACTCAAGAATTCTACAAATAATACTTATAAGAGCCGAAGCAGCTGTCTCCTCTCAACTCGATTTTATTTTACAAGAGAAAGTTTCAACGCTACGAAATCACTTTGCTTCCGTTCCCAGAGATGTTGTCAGACAATTCCCAAGCTTCGTTTGTCTTTGGAGGAGCAAGTTGGCAATTTTAATATTTAAATCCTTAAATTAAGTAGACTTATTGATATATCCGTATTTTTATTGACTTTAAATGTTCCACTGTATTCAGTACATCAATATTAAATTTCTTTAGATAGGAAATATTAGGTGTGTAATTTTAATTGATACTGTATGTTTTCATTACACAGCTGTTACTATTATATTTCTGAAATTAGGTATTACATTTATGTCAGAAGATTTCTAATAAATGTTAAATTAATAAGGTATTTAAGGTATATTACAAAATGGGATACTTAAAGTAGTATGTTCAAGTATTTTTATTTTGGTATGAGACGGTGGATAAGGTGATAAAAATAATAAAATGGTACTGACTGGTTTGTAAAGTAAGTTTGTATTGTAGTTTTATGCTAAGTTGTGTAGATTGTTATCGGTTTTAAAAGTGCGACAGAGGTAATTATGTCTAGGAATACATGAAACACCATACAAGTAAAATAATGACATTTTAGATGATGGAATACTAAATGGAACACTAAATGTACCTTACATTTAGTATTACCTTAACTTAGTAAACAAATTCACAATGCAAACATGACAAACAAAAGCACGGGTGTAAACGTATTTGGAGGCAAATCAATTTATCTAATATAGTAAATTAACATTCCGTAACAAGTGGATTAAATTTGTACGAGGGCACAGTAAGTACTGTCGGGAATGAATTTCTGACAGTAAACACAAATTAAGCCGCGAATCGAATGCGGAAACTGAATAATTTACGCCTGTGACGCATTAATTTTGACACATTAATGAAGTGAGAATCTATTTAGATATCGAACAGTAAATTAGTATTTTGATTTCGATGTTTCGTTAGAACCTACAAAAACATGTACAGTTGGGGTACGAAAACCTTCTTCAATTTTCAAATTCATCCCTTTACGTAGACTTTTAATACTTTTTAAAACTACCTTTGGCATAACTGATAATTGTCTTGGTGCAATCATATGTCGATTGTAAGGTGACGAATCTTTTCCTACACCGACTGTACCTAGCGCAAATTATGTGACGACAATAAGATTTAGTTTACATGAAATCATTTAATTATTATAAGAAGGAAAAAAAAAATTCTTCAAGTGAATACAATATGTTTAACTATGCGGTTACCATTAAATTTTACACTAATGTTATAAGATGTTATTGATAAATTACTAATTTCAGTCAATCAAAATTTGTTAAGTGCAAATATTAAAACTGAAATATTCATGCATTAATATTAGTATTTTTTGTAAATAAACTTGGATTATGTATTCTCTGTTAACTAGTGAACCTCTACTTCTATTGTTGCAGCATGCATGGCTATGGTAAAATTCAAATCACATTTATGGTGTTACTTACTGAAATAGTCAAAAAACTTCTGCCAGGTACACTATCCAACAATAACTCGCTAAAAAATGTGCTATCTTTTATATTATATCCACATAATATTGCAGTACTTAAGTAGCAATTCATTATTTCGAATATCATGTAAACTAGTCTTAAAAACACAAACAAAAGCTTCAATTTTTATTAATTTTTTTTAGTTTTTTTTTTTATTAAATACATAATTTTTAAAATTTGAAAATCGAATATGCAAGTCCTTGAACCGACCAAGCTTCATCCTGTCCGCTATCTTTATATTAAAGATATTTATATTGAAAAGGCATAAGAGTATACATAAATATTGTATACAAACATAATACCTGTTATAACGTGGTCGTATTCTAGTGCAGGAATTATTCGGAAACATTTTTCACTTTTTACAGAATTAAAAACCGCTAATGTAATAACATTAAATTAAACTTTTAATGTAACAATAATAAACGTTATTGTTAAGTAATTAGTGTTCAAAATCAATGTAATGTCCGTTTCCGTTCTCAATCAACAGTAATGGTTAATCAACAGTTAACTTTAAATTGTTTTGCATAAAATTCATTTTTATGGTTCATTTCACTACTCAGTTCAGAGAAAAATATTTAGAAAAATTGGATCCAAAAAAAATTTATACCGCTGCTAAAATTCATTGCGTTGATAGTGTAACTAAATCATAAATATACTTATTTTTAAGTTTCAGTAGATTTGTATGTTTGTTGTCTTCTAGTATTTTTCTATGGACGCAATAAATATCTTCAAAACTATAGTAAATTATAGTTAAATTATATAAATTATATTAGAATAAAGCGAAATAGATTATTATTATTATTATAATAGATGTACGATATATGATTATCTTATATAGAAAATTCTCGTGTCACAGTCTTTGTAACAAAACTCGTCCGAAACGGCTTGACCGATTTTTTTTTTTGTATATTCGGTAGATCTGAGAATAGGTTGTAAACTATTTTTTATAGTCCCAAAAAAAATTTTTGTTTATGGCAAACAACGTTTGCGGGGTCAGCTATTCATTTTATAAGAATTAAGTCTCCGTTACCTATGCGTATAGTATTCTTATATTTTACTAATAAATTTCACAAATTCAGATATAATTCAACAGAATGCGAAAAATATTAATATATTACCGCCATAACAATTCTATACTTACAGAAAATTCTATGAAATCAAATGTTATTTATTGTTATAAAGAATAATACTTAATATATATAATTATTAAAATTTTAATAAAAAAGTTAAACAGTTAATCTCAGATTTATAATATCATTCAATTATTTCCTGTATTTTTTTTTTTCTAAATAAATAAATGTGTGCCTTTTTTAAGTAACATCATATTTTGTTTATAATAGATTTAATTTTATCTTAATCTTTAATGATTTCATTATAGTAAAATATTTTTGAATTTTATTTATGTGTGTTTAGACAATTAGGCTGTGTTTATATTTTTAGAGAAAAATATATTTGGGTATTTTAATGTGTAAAAATTATTTCCTCTTCATAGTGTTTAGTGTGATTTTTGGTAGATAATTGTATTATTAAAACTCTTTTTTGCAGCAATATTGTGAGAGTTTAGACAAAATTTCCATATTTATTTCTATCTTTTTACTGCAATCTTACTAACTTTTTTCGGGATATCAGACTCGTAATGTGAAATAGGTACCTACTTATACATACTATACTATACTTGAGCGATCACTCGTGACATCACTCTAATAGACTAATCAAATTAACAATAACGCTAACATAATATTAATAATAATAAAACATCATTAAAATATCTAAAATCTTATTAATGTCATGTCATTGTCATTTTGCCACAGAGTACTGAAAAGCTGCGTCCATATATTTTACGCAAGTCAGCCAGCATTTTAAAATTCTAATGTTCTATTTAAACAAGGATAAAGAAATCATTCTGTTAGACTTTTCATAGTAAATTATTTCATGAAATTGCAGTTGATTTGTTAGAGTGAAAGCGTCCTCAAGAAGAATCTTTTTGTACTTACAAATTATATTAATTAATGTCTAACTATTAGTTACTAAATTCTTTTTTAGAAAGCTTACAATTGTATCTATTGCAACTTGATTAGATTTACGTTTGTATCCCTCTTCCGGCCATTTTATGGTAAAAGAAACTGCGCACTAAAGGATTTGAAGAATGTAAAAATTTAAAATTACTTTTTGTTTTTTTTTTCAAATTTTGTATAACTATCTTTTACGAAAGTGTATCAAAAATTTTTTAATATACGTGTTTTATTACAAATGTTTGCATTTATATCAAATGTAACAACATTTTCTCTAAATAAATATACCTACTAACATTTTGTTTTCATTTTGTATCCTTACTTCAATTATAAGTATATTTTTTAATTTTAAAAGCTAATTTTTACTAATAATTTTTTTCAAATCGAAAATCGAATTTTTTTCAATAAAATTTCGAGTTTTTCGCAAAAAAAGTGTGTGTCAGCTCCGATGCACGACTGGAGTTTACTCCTTACGAACGATAAATAAATAATTTAATAAATATAATTAAAACATATTAATATAATATATTATTATATGTATTATATTATATTAATATAATATATTATTATATATATTATATTATATTAATATAATATATTATATGTATTATATTATATTAATATGTATTGAAGCATATTGTAACGCGTAACGTGTGACATGTGACATTTGATTTTACTCCCATAAATTTTCATACCCCGGGCTTATATATGAAAATCGATTCTTAAGGAGTAAACTCCAAAAACCGCCTGAAAACGTGTTTTTTTTTTTTTTTTGGAAAACAATAAAAGTGTATGCTGCATTTCAAATAATAAAAAATATTAATAGTGACATCTGTATCCCTTATTCGTTTTATGTTACACCTGAATGTCAGTTTGAATTGTGACTAGACTACTGTTAACACGAGACACCTTTGTGAAATTTATATATAGAGCACGCGATACGTTGCGTCGCGTCGCCGCGACAAAAAGCTGATTACGTATCTAATCAAATGTTCAACTATGAATCCTGGCTAATATTGTACCTACTTAAATGAGAAATTTTATGAGGAAGAACATAAAGATGTATAGATTACTGTTACCTATTCTTTTATGCAAAAATACTGAACGATTTCTTATGGAACTTCACAGCAACATTACATATGTAAGTTATAAGTCACAATAACACAATAATTTTATTAACTTTAGCTGGAAAAAACTAGAATGCTTATTTGTTAAATATGCAATCTTTCAAATCTTGCAAGGAAGGTTCTTGTGCTATAGAGAACGTCAGAAAACCTTTCAGTCAAATAAACAACTGATTGTAAATTATATATATATTAAGGATAATGAATAGGAGAAATGGGCATTCTTTACTCAATCACTAAAACACAACAGCACACATGCTGTAATTTTACGGTGGTCTTCTGTAAGAAGGTGGCTACTGCACGGGCTGCCTAAATGACTATAGTAAAGTAATTAAAGTAATGAATAAAGTAGTGCCCAGCCACTACTTTCCAGGCACAGACCAGGTCATGCCGGGAATAGAACCCGGGAACTCTGGAACATAGCGTTAAGTCAAGCACCCTAACCACTCGTCCAACGGGCTCGTCAAAATTCGTATAATTCCATTAAAATCTTGACGAAAAGCAATTAACTAAATAACCACAGACTAGTAAATAACGATACCATCCTAATTAGTAATTGAATGTGCAAACCTTTTTATTGTAATTTAGATTGTAAATTTTTACACACTGCTTTCGTTAAATAAACACAATTTTTGAATAAAATATGACCATTAACAGATTACAAATAATATTGACACACACACAAAAAAAAATCGTTTTTCAAAACGGCCAAGATTTAGCCTTATATAATATTATACAGCTATATTTATAAAGATCTTTTCAGGTGTTTGAAGACCATCAGCCCATTTCCTAGTTGACGAAGGGATTTCATTAAATTCCACGTGTTTTATTGTTGTGAAATTTGGTGTACTTCGGTGGTATTTCCATGACATGGTAACCTTGTCCTGATACTGCAGCATCAAGTAGTCTGCGAGATACCCAATTCCTTAGCAACTTACAGCTGATATAGCGTGTTTGGGCTCAATAGAAAGTCGGATAAGTTAGTGTATAATTTTTAAATGCTTGTAAATATGTGCGGAGAAGTGTCTGTCCGTATGTAGCTCGATCCTCCGTAGGTCGGTGTTCATTGAGGCACTTGTTGCGCAGCGTCCTGGATCGATACTCGCCACTGCCACCGACCGAACGATGCTGCCCGGACCGCGCTCACGCCAATCATCACCCGACACCGTTCTATACAATACCACGCACAGTGAAGCGTTCAACCGCAATGAAACACTAAATAAATCATGTTATTTCTTTAAAAAAAACTATTTATTAATCTATATAAATAAAAATTAATTGTTTCGAGAACAGCTGGACCAATTCAGCAAATTTTTGTTTTCAAATATTTGTTGAAATCCGAGGAATGTTCTTACGAATAAAAAATTAGTAAAAATTCCTCGAAAAACCTAAAAACATCGTTTGTCTTTTCCCATCCTAAGTACACATCAGCTGCTACAGTAAAATAGATTTTCACAGAACGACATAATTATGTCCGGTCATCTGGTATCTTTATTATTGTATTATATAGAAATGTGAAGTGGGTTTATGTACGCTTCATAAACTTGAAAAGTTCTGCACCGATTATAATTATGTTTTCACTAATGGAAAGAGGGATGAACGGGGAAGGTTTATATATATAATAACAATGTTTTTATTGTCGATCGTCAAGTATCCTTACTCGCGTACCTAAATACTAATAGCAGACGTGCTGATGTTATGGTGTATAAGGGGGGTTATATTCCCCTAGCTAGACGGACTCTACCTGAATAGCAGCGGATTATTCACGAAAAAAATATATGAAGAAAATTCATCTTCTCATACATTAAAATTTGTATGATATTTATATACTCGTAGTACTAGTAGGTGCCCGCGACCTAGTCCGCGTCCGATCGCTGCCAAACTTCACAGGACTAATCTGAAGGTTGTCTGAAAATTTCATCAAAATCGGTCCAGCGGTTTCGGAGTCCATTCAATTAATCATTATAGAAAATTGCTGATATAATATTCGTCACATGCACAATTTAGCGAGCAAAAACATAGAATTATTGTACATTGTATAATCATTTTAAAAGATTTTAATTCATTACTGGGCAAATTATCCCCCTTGTTTTCACTCGCATATAACAGCCTCACATTACGATGCCCCCTCAAATACCTGCGCGTAGGGATGCCCTCTTTGATGGCAGTCGTCAACGTTATGGTCTTTATAAATCGTCTGTCCCACATCTCTAAGGAAGCCCTTTTACATACCATTGTGTGTTCTATAGAATATTTGTATTACCTACTAAGTTTTGCCTGTAAATATTGTTGCTTGATGGTTTAAAAAATTTGGAGTTTTTGAAAAGCATACAAGACGTGGCTTTATAATTGAAAAACTCCTTTTTCTAGGATTTCTTAAGTAAAAGGTAAGAAAAAAGTCTTAAGGAAAAGGTGTTTTCCTTTAAGAAAGGAATAGATACTATTTCTTAAGCAAAATATCCTACTATAATAAGTACTTAAGTGACGAGTTAAATACTAATAAGCAGTAGTTGTTATTTGGACGATGAATAAAATATGCATTTTTCCCGCTAAGTTTAAGTTTAAGGCTTCAAGTTTAAGTTTTAAGCTAGCCCGAAGCAAACAAGCGATCTCGTAAATTAGTTTATTAATTTAGTTCCAGATAATCATATAAATTAAGCGTTGTTTGGTCCAATGAAGTTTTCACACTAACTTTGTTGGAACAGATCTCAAGAAATATGCGTTTACACAATTCGTTACTTCAACTTAAGACGTTATTTAACATTTAATGAAATTTAGGAGAGAAAATTTAGGTAGTGACCTAATATAATAGATAGTGTTAAAATAAAATATTATGATCTACTTTTTATGAAAATAATTCCACTAATAATCAACGTATAAACGAGATTATTTTTATATTAAGGTCGACAGATAGGCTGATGGGCAACTTGATGTTATAACAAAAACAACCTTATAGGTGTTGCATTAATTCTAAATAGTTACAGAAATATCTTAATAAGCACGAAACTAACTGATACCAGCTTTAGTAATCAAAATCAGATCCTAATTCGACTTAATAGTACTTCTCATGGGAATCGGGTCATCATCATTTCAGCCGCAGGACATCCACTGATAGACATAGACTTTCTCCATAACTTTCCAATAGAACCGGTCAGAAGCAGCCTGGATCCGTCTTTGACCCACGGCCCTTATCTGGTTGTCTGTTCACATTCTGACTGGACTAATAAAAATTTAAAACATAAGGTTATTTTTGTTAGAAAAAATGCAATATTGAGAGTTAATTAAACGTTACACTTTAATGAGTCTCTCTTAGAGCCATGAATCGAGCTTTAATAGAGTTGTGCATATTTCGTATTTAGTGTACAAGAATCCTTTGTGCACTAAATACCATATGAAAGTCTCGTGTAAAATTTATTATTTGCAATAAATATGAGGGACGAATGCTTCCCTTTTACGATGGAAGACATTAGCTTCAAACACTGTCGGCGATGAACTCTTAAAATTAATTTTTAGGTGTGTGCCACCCTTACATCGTACTTTAAAAATATTTGGGTTATATAAGCTCGGGTTATATAATCCTTGGAAGTGCGTAATATAAAATAAAAAAATATTTATTAGGTACCTACATGAATCTAAAAAAAAAAAGAAATTTATTTCGCAAACAATTGAGAAAAACAAACTGAACTGTTTTATCTTTACCTAATTCTATATACTCGTAGATAATTATTTATAACAGAGCTTTCTTGGTTGTTGACTGAACGATTGATCAAAAGTTCAGTGTACTTTGAACTGTTGAGAGTTTACACACGAGTGGCATAATTAATAGAGAAAGCTCATGCCAATAACGAGGCGTGCGATCGGCGCGAGCGGGTCGGAACTGGAAGTAGAAAATAACATAATTATCAACTACAAACAATCGAGCTTTAGAAGGGAGCTCATACGGAAGACATTTATTTAAATATAGGAGTCAAGAAACTTCATGTCATATCACTTATTTATTTAGATATATTACTAATTATTATTCTTAGGCATTCATTACAATACGGTAAATAAACCAGAAAGACAAATTAAATTAAACCTAAACATTTTTAGAAACATTTAACCTAACCATTGTAACAGATGTTCACTTACAAAATATTCAAAATCTATACATTTTTTTATAAGGAGAGGAAATCATTCATTGGGTAGTGCCAGACTCCTATCGGCTAAAACCTCTCCTGTCTCCAGTTATACATGTACCCGCCGTTAAAGCCTAAATACATTATAAATTTATACATGATACATACTTACATGAAAAAAGTACTTTTATAAAAATAAAATATATTTTTATGTGTGGGAAACATTTCCCTCTTGAGTTTGACGATAGCAAAACACAATGGTCAATGTCGTAATGTGACATCAAATGTTTGTATTTTATTACCCTATTTATACTTCATAAATACCACTTTGTGGAATTAACACGTTGATTATCTGCGAAGATAAAAGCTTAAAAAATGTATAAATCTCGAGTTATTCCAATTCAAATCCAAGTGGTAAACAAAGGTTTCAATACTGCTTCTAATTGAATTACCCTTGTCAAAATCCAGCTTTATGTCACCTGTTTATTAAGCAATAAGTTCGTTCATTACGTGAGTAAAAACACAGTAAAAAGGTCTATATTCGCCTCGTCCTTTAATTAAACCTGTCTAACGTGAGGGAAACAAAAGGTCACTTAGTACTTTTAGTTATATGCAATAGAACTACCGGGAGAAAAATAATTAATATTTGTTTCACTTGTTGAAGGAAAGTTATTAGCTAGAAAAAGAAGGATGGTAGGAGCAGGGCACACTGCTTTCATACTGGGCACTCTAAGGCCGCTGTCAGTAACCATATCTTATAGAAGATCACCGTAAATAACAGCATATAATTTACGCGTATTATAACCACAATTAAAATTAAACTTAATTTATTAAAATTTAATTTAAATTATAATTTTTTACTACATACATAATATGCTTTATGTGTTGTTGTCTATACTAAAATAATATTATAAGTTAAGTTTGTTTATATGTATGAGGTAATCTTCGAAACTACTTATCCGATTTAAAAAAATATCTTTCACCAATAGTTGGAATAGAATAGTTCAAGATTATTAATACACCCTTAATAAGCACACTATCAAAATTTAAACTAGTTTTGAAACTCCGATATTACATAACCGAAAAGCAATAAACGTGATTTAATTTCTACAAAACTGATATTGTTATATTTGTTTGATCCTAATCTTCATTACGCTGCAAGAAAATACAAATACAGGCAAATTTCCTATTTAAATTTTGCTTTTTCACCTTCATTGGAAAAGGTGAACTGGTTCAGGTTTCCCACGATTATTAGGATCCCGGAAGAGCAATTTTAAACCTTCACTTTTGGCCTTTAACGTTTAAATTGAAACAATTATTGGACTCGTGTGTTATATTCGTTTGTAAATGGTTCGTTTAATAAATATGTTTGTGAATAATTTTATTTATCAGTACATATTGCAGTTTTGTTATGTTTGAGTTGAAATATTGATAATGCGTTTAATGTGTCCATGAATATTTTAATATTGAAGAGCATTTATAATAATAATAATAATAATAATAATAATAAATTTATTTGATAAGTATTTCATTACACATACACATAATACATAATAGGAATATATAACTTATAAATACTTATTCAATATATTTCATTCAGTTAGGTTGAGTACTAGCGTCTAAACTAGGCCGAGCCTGTATCTTAGACACCAGTTTCTTCCTGTGACAATAGTTTCACTTATGACAAAAATCCATTGCGTTTTACACACCTTTATAAGTACACATTTTTTATTTTAAGAATATGAGGGTAATTTACAAAAGTTTAAATAAAAATAACAGCTATTACAAATTATGGAAGAACGAAATACCCTCAGTTCTGAACAATAATTAGGTTAGACTACTAAAATTGTGGACTTAAGACAAAAAGAAAAATAAAATAAGCTAACATATATAAAAATATAACTAAGAAAAATTAACCCTGTTTTTTGTTTTTTTTTTTTTTACATAATATATCATATTTACATCTGTGACACTTCCTTTATAAAAAATTATAAATAAATATCACATTGTTCGATAGCTCATGATAGCAAAAAACAATTACAACTAATATCGAAAAACAAGTGAACTAAATGAACCAAAAATCAAACAGAACCACAAAAATAGCACAACATACATATACATACACACACACACACACACACGCAAAAACACCATACGCACGACCTCGCACGCATATACATACATGGGTCCGGCAGGCATAAATCAAGTGTGTAATCTGGTTAAGTTGTTAATAGATTTTCTGTTTCTTCATATGTTTTGTTTTTGAGCCAGTCAACAATTACCTTTTTAACATCAAGTTTTTTATGTGAGTATATTTCTTGAATTTTATTTAGTTTGTTATACAGCAAAGGACCCAAATAACACTGGAATTTATTAATATAAGATGTATTGAAGGCAGTAACTGGACAGACTCTGTCTTTACGCCTTTTTAATGGCAAATTATTTTCATAGGGAAGTCTTTGATGTTGGGACAATATGGTATCTTTAATAAAAAGTTGCCTAATAGTCAAAACGTCACACTCAGAGTACAATTTAATGGTAGGATATCTGAAAGGTTTCAAGATCATTACTTTAAGCAGAGCTCTTTGCGCCCTTTCCAATTTTATAAGATGGGTTTTGCGTGCTCCTCCCCACGACGTAATGCAGTATGTTAAAATGGATTGGACAAGAGCATAATAAATTGTTTTAAGAACAGGATAATCGGCCACATGACGTAGTTTTTTAAAAATGTATATTAATTTCCTTGTTTTGTCTGTTAAATGATTGATTTGTGGGCACCAAGTTAATTTTTCATCTAATTGGATACCTAGGTATTTTATAACTTTTGACCTTTCTATGAATGGGCAAATGGAATAGCAAGTTGTTTGATATTTATCTTGACAAGTATGTATTTGGATTGTTAATTCCGGCTCACAATGTAGTGAACGTTCAGTATTTGCAAATTTTAGAAATTTTGTTTTTGAAGTATTTAGTGTTAATAAATTTTGATTTAACCAGATAGCTGTTTCTAGAAGTCCAGTCTCTGCATGCATTTTGGCCTCATTCCATGACTTACCATAGAAAACAAGCGCTGTGTCATCAGCAAATGTGGATATTTTACAATTATTAATGTTTAGGTCACATAGACCATTAATATAAATCAGAAACAATGTAGGTCCAAGGACACTGCCCTGTGGAACACCATAGGTAACCAGAGCGTCATCACTTGTATAACCACCTAGTGTGACTCTCTGTTTTCTATCACTAAGGTAATTTCTGAATAGCTTCAGTGGTATACCCCTGACTCCTATGCTCTCCATTTTATTAAGTAGAATAGGGATGGAGACCGTGTCGAAAGCCTTTGCTAAGTCAAGGAATACTCCTATACATTTGTCTTTGTTATCAATGTGTTTGGCTACATATTCAACCAGCTCTGAGACCGCTTGTGCGGTCGATCTTCCGGCTCTGAAGCCGTATTGATTGTTTGAAATGATATTGTTTTTATTTAGGTAGGATATTAATCTCTTGTTCATAATCTTTTCCAAGACCTTAGAAAGAGCAGGTAAGATAGATATGGGACGATAATTAGCAATAGAGGTTTTGTCGCCAGATTTATAAATAGGGTGAATGATTGAGGTTTTAAAGGCTTGAGGGAAAGTACCTGTTTCTATGCATAGGTTGATTATTCGTGTGAAGGGTGGTACAATCTCCTTACAGATTAATTTTAATACTTTGGAGGGAATACCATCCCATCCCGCAGCGCTATCCGATTTAGAGCTCATTATTAGACCCTTGACCTCCTCTTCAAAAGTCCCCAAAAGAATCATTGAGTTCAGAGGAGTATTAACAGGATTTTGAATGGGTGATTTTAATTTTGAACCATTTTTCTTAGTTATTTTATCTGCCAGTTCTTTTGCTATGTTGGTAAAATATTGGTTAACTTCTTTTAATGATATTTCGGGAGTGTTAGTAATTTTAAGGAGGTCAGTAGATGATGTTTTTGTGTTTTTTCTATCTGTTATCATATCCACTATTTTCCATTTTAATTTTGGGTCACTTGCGTATTTATTTAATTCATTTCTTTCATAATTTCGTTTAAGTCGTTTAAGTAAATTGTTGCAGTAATTTTTATATCTGTTGTATGTGACATTTAGGATAAGATTATTTGGTTCCTTTTTACATTTCAAGTGCATCCGGTCACGGTTTCTTATGCAGCGGAGCAAACCTGGAGTAATCCATGGTTTAATGCAACGATACCTTCTAGAATATACAATTCTAGTTGTATTGTTAAGTATTGACGAATTGATCAAGTTTATCAAGTTGTCCATGCTTGAGTTTGGATCATGTGAGAGTAAGATATTATAATCAACTTTTTTCATCTCGGTACGGAATGCTTCATGATTAAGTTTGTGGACCGTGTCTGTCGAGTTAGAATCCATTACATAATTCAATTCAATACTAGTGAGCACCGGCGAATGATCAGTGAGTGGGACTTCTAAAACAAATGTAGTAGATAAACATTTGGATTTTATCATGACATGGTCTAAACAATTTTTGGCTCTAGTGGGATACAGATGACCCGGTAAAAGTCCATGGCTTGCCATTAGATTTATGTAGTCATTCGCATCTTGGTCAGTACTTTCAAATTTAATGTCTATATTTAGGTCACCCATTACAACTATATAGCTATATTGACGAAAACTAAAAAGTAACTTATCTAGAGAATTCAAGAAGCAGTGGGTTGTCCTAAAAGATGGTGATCTATATATGCCCATTACTACAGATTCGCCATTGATATCAACAGTTAAACAAGTTGCATCTGCCAGAAATGGCTCATTTACTTTATAGTTTAGCCCACTTTTGATATATACAACAATTCCATCATTTTTATTTTTATTCGTTTTAGAATAGTGTGTATCGTAATTTTTTATGGTTGGAAAAGTGTAGGTATTCATATTCCATGTTTCGGTTAGTATATATATTTCACATGATATGTTTATCCGGTTTAGGAGTATTTCGAATTCAGAGAAATTTTTGTTGATGCTTCTAATGTTTTGTGTCAATATGTTGAAATGTGGATTTAATGATATTTCTGCTGTGATAATATCGTTAAGAAGTTTAGGATCGCCATAGAAAGATTTTCCGGCTTTTATGGTATCTATACGATCACATAGCATTTTATTATTTATATAATCGAATTTTGGTTATAGGAAATTGTAAGTGTAAGACATATGAGTTATCACCCTGTTTCCGTTCACCTGGATAAAAGGAGTTAGTATTTCGACACAGCTTGATTTATAAAACAAATGTTACTCGTATATTGCTTTGTGAATTTTGATATTATGTAGTAACTATTTTTTTATTATAGCCGCCTATAACACAAGCAACACCAAACTGCCAATGCGCTGCCGACTCTTCCGGACGATTACGGAGGGCCTTTCACATTGTCCTTCCACCTGGCCCACGCTGCGCTTTCCATGTCGTGGCCTCCGATCAAGAACTCTTTTTAGCCAATGGGTTATCCGTTATGCGACAGATATGACCGGCCCATTGCCACTTCAACTTATTAATTCTCTAGGCTATGTCGACAACCTTGGTTCTTCGGCAAATTTCAGAATTTCTGATCTCATCAGAGAAACTCCGAGCATAGCTCGTTCTATATAGTTCACTGAGTGACTTTAAACTAACAGTGCATATTTGGATACTAACAGTGTATATTTAGCACTAAGATCTTTGGACGTGAGGAAAGGGGCAGCACCTGATGGTATTCCACCGTTCTTCCTCAAGAGTACTTGTACTGTTCTTTCTGCACCAATTGCAATTCTTTTTAATAAGTGCCTCAGTGAAGGTGTTCTTCCACAAATATGGAAGACTGCTAATATAACACCCGTTCACAAATGTGGTAGCAGGAATAATATTGAAAACTATAGACCTATCTCTTTACTATCTACTCTGTCGAAGGTTCTGGAAAGACTAGTTCATAATAAAGTTTATCCAACACTGCATCGCCTCATTATACCAGAGCAGCATGGTTTTGTTAAAAAGCGTTCAACAATAACTAATTTAGTAGTCTATACCAATCTTTTATTTGAAAATTTAGATGATAGAACACAAGTTGACGTGGTATACACAGACTTTTGTAAAGCCTTCGATAAGGTGGACCATAACTTATTACTTAAGAAAATTGAATTCAATGGGATTAAGGGAAATTTGCTAAGGTGGTTCTCGGCGTATATTTTAAACAGGATGCAAAAAGTTGTGGTGCATGGTTACGCATCTGAATCTATAACAGTGAGTTCTGGAGTGGCGCAAGGCTCCATTTTAGGGCCCCTATTGTTTATTATATATATCAATGATATTGCTAATTGTTTTAAGCACTGCCGTTTTTTACTATACGCCGATGATTTGAAGGTATATAAACAGATAACAGCTTTGGATGATTGCACCAAGTTACAAAGGGATCTTGATCGATTGAGTAGATACTGTACTGAAAATAGACTGCATTTAAGCTTATCCAAATGTAAAGCAATAACTTTTACTAGGAAAACAAACATAATTAATTATCACTATAATTTGTGTCATACTACATTGGAAAAGGTACCGGTTATAAGGGATCTGGGGGTTTTTCTTGACTCTAAACTAATTTTGAATCAACATATTCAGCATATATGTAATAAGGCTTTTCAGTTCTATGGTCTTGTTATAAGAACTTGTTCAAGTTTTAAATGTTCAGAAACTTACTTATATCTGTATAAGACTCTGGTTCGTTCCCAACTTGAATACGCCTCGGTAGTTTGGAATCCCTTCTATGATAAATATTGCCAACAGATTGAATTAGTGCAGCGTAAATTTCTTAAAACACTTAACTACAAGTGCTTCCACTCAAGGTTGCCGTATGTTGATGCTTTAAAGAAATACTCCATACCTAGTTTAGAGCAGCGACGATTGCTCCTGGATGCTATGTTCTTGTATAACATCTGTCATAACCGCTATGACTGTAACTATCTGGTGAATAGTATTGTTTATCGGTTGCCAAGCGGTTCACAGCGTATAAGAGATGCCTATACGCATAAACTATTTATGCCGAAGCACTGTAAAACCAACGCTGGTGAACGTGCACCCTTAAATCGTATCATGCACAAGTACAATTGTTTATATACAAGTTTAGACCCATTTTCAACTGGCTCGCAAAAATATAAAAATAGTATTGTTAAATTGTTTTAGTTTATGGTGTTGTTCTTTTCTTCGTATTTGTATTCTGGTGTTTTTTCTTGTTGTGTATGAATGTGTATTATTATTATTATTATTATTATTATTTTTCTTCTTGTTTTCTCTGTAAATCTATGTACCAATTCGTGGAAAATGTTGTTGATTGCACGATTACTTCTATTTATATGAATGTCCTTCTTTATATTTACTATATATTGTGTAATTGTTTGTTTTCCTAAATAAAATAAAATAAAATAAAATAAACTTGTGGATCAATTCTACAGTGAGAGGCCACGTTTATCTTATATATGTATTGTATATTATGAACTAGCTGTACCCCTACCACGCTTCACTGTGGCTCAGTCTTATATTAATTTTATTTTATTATATATAAATAAAAGTACTTTACCGAAAGGCACATTGTTCAATTTAATATCTTACTTAACTTATCTTACTTAATATATTTTTTTCATTGTAAATTATTTTTTATTGTACAGCTAGTGAAAGGATTACATTTTTTGTTTGTCCGTTATCCGCATAAGCGAAACTGGTGTTTGATCAGCACGAATGGCATTAGATCAATCGCATTTTTAAACATTCTTCGTCTTCTTTTTCTTTGCCCTCGCCTCTTCCCGTTACGCGGGGACGGCTTTCTGTGACAGCGGTTGTCGTTGGCGAGCATTTGGCGAGTGAGTTTTCCTCGCTTTCGACAGATGGAGCAGTAAAGTAAGAGATTTTCTCGCGATCGAGATTATATTGTTACGCAAAATATAGATGTTGTCAATCTTTGTAGCGGATTGCATATTGTGTAAAAATTTCAAGTCAATCCGTCGGCTAGTTTTCGAGTTTTTGCGTTATACACAAACCAACACAATAAAATTATATATATATAGATGTTTATTCTTTAGAAGGTTAAAATCAGTTCACAATATTATTTCCTTTTGCAACATTATAAAGTAGCTCCGGATTAAAGAGTCAACGTGAATATAAAAATTGAAGAAAAGTTTAAGCACAATTTAGTTAGAAATTACTTTTCATTGTATACAAGTCGCAAAGTGAAGAAAACTATTTATCTTACGATTCAAAGTTTTGTTCGTCTACCTCGAAACACTGTTTCTTTTATAAAGACTGTTTGTGAGTCAAACTTGTGACAAAAAAGGGGATAAACCTCCAATAACACTTTTATATTTATATAAATATTTTTTTATACATAATAATACCAGTATATATATATATATTCTACATTTCTACATTTACACATCAGAATAGTCATTTCACAAATACTATATTAGTGCTATAATAGCTAATTTTAAATTAAATATGAAGTGTCAAAATATAAGATGAAATTTCCTATTTTTTATACCTTAACAAATCTCTTCAAAAAAAAGTTTAATAAAAAACTAGTTTCTCTTTGTTTATTTTAAACTACATTTTATCACAAAGCAAATAAAAAAAATCAATGTCATATCTCTCCCATAATTTTTGCTATGAGTTGAGTAAGGACCATGTCAGTTGAATTTACAATGAGAACCTAAAGGATGATGGTGGACGAGACAAAAGCTTGTAAGCTGAGACCCTCCAGGACTGTAAGATCTGTAGTTTTTCCATGAAACTGTAACGAACAAACATCAATCAATATTTTCAATCATATCACAAAATAACAGTTTGTGCTTATGTTGTTACAACATTTGCATGAGCAAACATCTAGATATGTATTCACTCTGAAATCATACCAAGGAAAACACGACTCGTACCTATGTGTGAAAGTGTAAAGGAGCCGTGAGTATACACGCGAATACATGCTAGCTAACGTATGTAGGTCCTCAACTGAAGCGGTAACAAGCTCTTTGTTTCCGACTCCGGCGTTCCCAACTTGCACGCTGATGTTTCAAAGGATTCGCTTAGTTACGTTGCGCGTTGTGACCAATAATTTATATGGAAATCCATTTGTACATAAATATAGAAGCTTTATAACTACATCTCATTAAGACTAGATAGCAGGTGGCAGGCACACTGCGTTTCGCAATAATTTTAGCAGCCCGTCTTGCGGCACCTCCTTACAGGAGACCACTGTGAAATAACAGCATGTGTGCTGTTGAGTTTCGGTGAGTGAGTAAGGGATGCCGCAGCCCATTTCCCTATCCCTTCCCAATCCCTTATCCTTAATCCTACTGTAATAGGCGACGGTAGCCACATACCTTCAAGTGGACATGTCAAGTCTATTTGATCATTGATCATGTCTGCCGGCCTTATGACTAAATCTCGATATGATTATATCAAGTTAGAACTTCATTCTTCATTGCGTTTAGACTTAAGTAATAAATGCCCTTAAAATAATCCCCCTCAAATATAATGGTTTTTACAAAAGATGTCCGGCGGCGAAAAGATGTCTGAAATTGTAATAAAAAAATGTTTACGAGAAATAAAATCACTGAGATATTTAGAGACATTATAAAAGCTCTTCATATTTATTTTCCGGTGTTATATTTTTTTAATATACATTTAATTGAATGGAATTAATATGTACGAGTAGGTAAATGGTGAAGAGGATATAATAAATTTTTGTGGTCTTAACTTAAATTTAACTTGTTTTATTAAACTATATATTTTTTTTAAATAAGTTTCAGTTGAGCATAGGCTTCTTCTTCCAAAATGATTCTGACAGCTTATCCAGTGTCTAGGACTTCACATTTAATTAAAGATTCTAGGGTCTTTGAAGTTCTTCCCTATAATTTTTTCGTGATATTTTTGTTGACTATGACTGTGTGTGACTGTTAACATTGTGATCAGTATTTCTAATCCCTATATGATCCGTGAAATAACAGCATGTGTGCAGCCGTTAAGTGTTCCATATAATTGCCCCCTCCTAGGTTTCGTAACGCTAAGGTTCTTTCATACTGCTAAGGTCGTCAACAAACTTGCAGTATCTATGGCGTTGTTTATGGTGACGGTGCCCACCTATCATCAGTTGGACAATCAGGTGGACCATTAGCCTGCATGCAGACCTTTACATAAAAAAGTAAAAAATATCTAACGGACTTTAAAATGCTGCTTTATCAAAATATAGACACTGCTACTAATATATAGGTATACTAAATATAAATATAATTTTTTTTTATTACTATACATAAAAGTATACTAAATATAGGTGGAAATATTGAGAAAATAAAACCAATAAATTTATATTGAATGTCTTGTCTTTGTATAGCTATAATATAAATAATATATAGTTTCTCTGATATACTCGTAAACCTTATTCAATTTATACTGAGTGTTACATAAACGAGATAGACATTGGAGGCGTGATTCTTTACGTGACGGACAATTAAATCCCGGCTAAAGAGAATGAACGTTAGTATTAACGAGGTTCTATTATTACTTTGCTGAACAAGCTTCGATTGTTAGCTCGGTTTCTCAATACCCACTAAGTGTAGTACAGTGCATGTGACAGAGTTAGCAATATCATGGCCACAAGTTCAATTACATGCTTCAGCCTTAGGCTCAAACTAAATCTGGGATGGTTGAATGGTCTCCGACATACGGCTTGAAACAGATTACCTGACCCTCATTGTTCTTGTGTCTCGAGGTGTACTCAAGGGTGATTTGATTAACTCCATCTAACTCAAAACCTCTAATATTTTACATTTAAGAAAATTTCGAAAAAGAAAATGCCAATTCAAAAATAAATTATAAATTCAATAAAAAAAAACATATATTTTCCTTGCATTCTTAAAAAAAGTAATTGTTTTATTTCCTTATGTTTTATCTTTTAATTTTTTTATTTTGGTATAATAATATATTCATTTTATTTGCCTAAGCAAATGTGTTTAAAATTCTTTTTAAGTATCTTATCTTACATTAAATACTTTTGAAATGGATTAAAAAGTCACTTATTTTTAAGTTTATATAATTTTCTTTAAGTACTTCATGTTTTGTCATTAATTATTCTAAACTGTACAACAGATATTGATGAAGTTATAAACATGGCTTACTTTATCTTCACCTCAATTAGACGCTTGAGGCCATCTATTACTAACCAACAATTACCAACGAACCAACCAGGTAGACAACGTAGTTTGTTGGTTGGTTATAGATGCTTGAGGCATAAGTGAAGCGTCTAGTTGTCTCGTTGTCTGATATTTTCGTACAGGGATTTTTATTTCAAAGCAAAAATATATTAAACGCTTATCACCTTATTTCCACTCCTGTTAACCTTTGACCTTTTCAGTCAACTCTTCACACAAAGTACTCGAAGCCAGTATCTCAATGTGAAGTCAATTCCTGCCTATCCCTACACAAACGGCGAATCGATCGACATCAAGACGGTTGCGTCACGAATAAAATGTTCCCTCACTTGTTGATTACTCTGATTCGTAAGGCTCAACCGATAAACATTCTTGTTATAAAGAATTCCGATTCTAATTAGAATATAATCATAGTTAACTGAATGTTACTGAATTTTGTTATATTATATATGGATTCTTTGATAGTCTTTGATAAAATTGGTACTACAGATGTCTCAAGATTAGGTAGGTATTTCGATTGATTTGCCTTATCCAAGTAATGCGAATGAACTCCTTGTCTATGGCGCGTAGTACGGTGGTATACGCTTGTAGTAGTGACAAACCAGGCTATATCGCTTAATAGGAACAATATATGCATGTTAACTAGGGCACTAACGGGGCACTGCCGCCTCAATAGGCACCTTAAAATAATGGGTGACACTAGCACAGGGGAGTGTCGCTTCTGTAATGAGGCAGAAGAAACACCAATGCATATCCTGTGCGAGTGTGGCCCCTTACAATATTTCAGTAATGGACGAAGTGATACTGTAAGTAGACCAGAAATAGCCACAAAGATAAGATAGGATAAGATAAGATAAGATAAGATAAGATACGCTTGTAGTAGGCATTAATTGGTACAACTCACGCAGCACTCGCCGTTGTATATACAGTAGAACACACAAAGAGAGGTTATGCATCACTTCTATAATCTAAAGGGTTTTAACGCAAAGTAACGCAACGTACTCAATCACCTTTTATGATAATAAAACATTTCAACATCCATAAAATAGCACTGAAATTCTTTTTAGAATTATTTAGTTAAGAACACGTATATCTTTCATAATTTACATGTAGAGAAACTAGAGTTATACAGTTAAAAGGAAAATCCAGTTGACTGGATGTAAGCCTCTCCAAGGCTCGCCACCACGCACGGTCTTCTGCCCCTCGCATCCAGCCGCTTCCTGCGAAGCCTTTCAGGTATTCTATGCATCTGGCCGCAGTGAGCCGTTCAGTGGAACCCGCTGAAACTAGCGCTAGTAATGTAAAAATGTCGACGTGCAATGTATTAGTGGCGCTTGCAATAATAAAAGAAAAACCCAACGTTATTTGGAAATACCTCATAATTTTAAGTTTTCAGATACTTTTTGTTTCAAAATTGTTCAACGAAGTAAGAATTGATTGCAAACGTCAATTAATATAAAATGCACAAAGAGAACAAAGTCATCAATGTAGTGACAGAACAATAAACAGTAGAAAACAAACGATTGGATTTAATTAAAAATACCGTTACCAAGAGAAAACAGATGGAGAAACGGAGACAGTTTCGAACAACTTTCATAGTGTTCGGATGAAAAAAGTTTGATAGGCTTTTACTTTTTGTAGTTATTGTTTTTTCTCAACCATTAGCGTAGAAAAAGAAAACAGGACAAGCTTTCTTGGAATAGAACAATTTAGGATGGAAATGGTATTTGAGAAAACTTTGATTGTTCTTTTAAATTATTTCGGTCATTTAACTGATAGTTAAGATCTCAACCGTTAAAAGTTTTACAGTAGCACATTAAAGTTGTTTTATAACGAAATTGCTGTATCAGCCTTAAATCTTTGAAATATCAGCGTATGTCAAAGAACATATACCTTTAAATGCTTAATTACTTAGATTTTCTTAAGTTCACAAATGTTTTTTTCTGTCTCTTAATAATACTTATTTTGATCTATTGGAAAGAGTATCTTTAAGTATCTTTTCTTATCTTTAAGTATTTTAGGTATCTTACATACCTTTATCTTTAAGTAGTAAAATTGAAAGGCTTGTTAAAACATCTGGCGTATACAGTTCTTTTACCGAAATAATTTTTTTTTAAATATTATGTTAATGTTGTCAGAAGTGCTGACGATCCACTTAATGGTAGGTGGTTACCGTCGCCTAACACAAACAACGCCACAGGTGCTGCATATAGCATCACAAACTGAAAATAATAAGAAAGTTTTGTAAAGGAAATAAGATATTTTATATCATCAGAACTTACCTTTTGTTCTTATTTAAAAGAAATACTGTTTTGCATCTAAAAAACCTTTACATTTATAAAGCTTTTGTGGGTTTTTTTTATGAGAGTACTCTGGAGAAAGCCTCATCATCATTACCAAGATTAATGCTCGTATAAATCACAGGCTGACCGGGCATCAAGTACCCTCCTTATTCGAAAGGGATTTAACATATTGTCTCCGCTGAAAATACTGTAATTGTACTAACACAGCGTACAATTACTGAACCTTACCTATTTATACTTTCTTTGCTAAGTGAATTCACAATATCGGATCGATCAAGCTAAAAATTTGGACCAAATAGTTTGGACTACCTATTTTTTTATTCTATTTATATGTCCATTTGTTAACTTGGTTAGCCTGGCGGCAGAAACATCCCCTTACAAAATACCGCCGTGAAATAACAGGCAGCTGTTGCGTTTCGGTGAGTGAGTAAGCTAACTTTGAAAAGTTCATTTCCAAAGTAGGGCCCGCCGGGAATTGAACCCGGGACTGCAAACACTCGACAAATGGGGACGACAAATTTGATCTAAGAGTCATTGCGTTGAATTGACGAATTTTTTGTCTGTGTTGTGTCTAAGAAACTACAGTTGCACGCAGCGTTGCATTACCTAAAGAAATTCCTGTATGACAATAATTATAAAATTAAAATGAGACTTCAGAACAAAGTCAGAGTTGCTCTTATAACTTTTGACTAGTTTGACTTTAGCTTATTTTACCATTTAACACAAAATCTATGTAGATATCCATAAAATTTAGCCACACATTGCATAGGCGCTCAAATTATCGAGACTTTTTTAATTACTTAACAAAAAAGTACATTTAGGTAAAAATTACATCTATTATTTTGTATTAACTACGAAAATTTTAAGGGAACCCAATAATTTTCCTAACTGAATAGAACATTCCTAACATTTATTTCATAGACTTGCGTTACGATATACACGAACCCTGATATAACCCAGATGAATTAAGTTTACTCCCCCCTATATTGAAAGGGAAAATTTTCTTTGGTGGACAGAATCAGACATTCTGAAATTCTTCGAAGAACCAAAGTTGTGGACATTAGTCAAGAGAATTAGCAAGTTGAAGGCCAGTCACAACTGTAGCAGAGCGGATAACCAATGGGGTAGAAGAGTTCTCGAATGGAGCCGACATGAAAGGCTTCGCGGGAAACGGCTGGATGCGGAGGACAGACCATGCGTGGTGGCAAGCCTTGGGAGAGGCCTACATCCAGCAGTGGAGAGACACAGGCTGGTGATAATAATGAAAGAAAAAACTTTTTTTTTTTTTGGAAAATATAATAAAAGTTATTGAAGATATAATATTAATATGTAGTTCACATAAAATTATTTAAATTTAACAAAGTACAGCTTGCATAACCCAATGCACTTTATTTATGCAATAATTTTAATTCATTTTGCCTTTCTTTGTTTTTATTTTTTATTTAAAATAATTGGAATTTTTTTTTACGATTTAACTAAATATGAAGTACTGTTTCAAAATCAATGTCTGATTTCATGTTGATAAGTGCTTTTAAGTCGGTTTATATGGGTTAAATCGTCTTTAAACTAAACACCGTCTCCAGCACAACGAAGTTAATCAAAAGAATACGAAACACGAGAAGAATGATATAAAAAAATTCGAAGCCGTCCTTAACGAGGCACAAGAAAGAAAATAAGGTCTTAAACTTAAGATATAGGTAACAGCAACAAAGGTTTTTTTATGTTATTATAATATTCCCAACATAAACAGAGTTTATTTACGTTTTGTTTTTTAAATATACTCTTAGTGTAGATAAAAACTTTCTAAGTATTTTTAAAATAACGACCCGCTCCTGGCTTTGCACGAATGCAATTTTATTCTGCAAATGCTGGTGTAAACACGCCTTATTCTTCATTACTTTTTCCATTTAGTGAAAACCGTATCAAAATGAATCAGTCCCCACAAACATAAATGCCCAAGACCACATATTATGCGGGTCTAACCCGTGGATCTATATTTTTAACTATGTACAATCAAGCTGACGATTATAATGGAGCATTCCTAAGTTGGTTTTTTTATTTAATTTTTCCTACTAAAATTGTGGCGGAGACCTACCCGCCACAATGCGTTCGGCTTAATGTATCTTTTCCGTAATAGGCTGTATATTTTCTAAACAAAAGTTCTACCTTTTTGTATTCCTAGTAACAAACACATGTAAGTACACAGAGTAAATAATGTTTTGGGACTTCTAAAAATGTTTTCTCTCTTTTATTTTATGGGACTCTTTTATCCACAACCAAGACCGTTGACCGCGGACAACAAATTAATACCACATGGTCACATTTTACTGTGACCTTTCCAAACAAATATAATTCTCCAAGGGACTCTTATTTGCAGACTTAATAAAATTGTATTGAGAGATATGCACGTCGAAGATAATTTGACTTTACTAAGTCGACATAATAACATTTACTTATTATGAATTTGCAGAAGTATAAAAATTTTAAAGCAGTTAGCGTCTATGTAATGAATTTTAGATTGAATAACTTGAAAATTATATTTCTACTTCAAGTCCGCCTAGTATTCTTCTAGTATTCAAAGTTTATGGAAGACTAGTTGTTTTTTCTTTACTTATTTATTTATATAGATAATCACTGTCTGCTAACATTACATTAACAAATACTATATCGTGTCGGAATGACAGATGAGAAAATGAATACTTGTTTATTTTGACGCCGTGACGTAAACAATTTATCGAACTAGGTCGCAACATCTAATAATAATGATGAATAAGCACTTTTCTTCTTTTTTATATCTGTAGACAACCATTTTTCGTGTCGGTTTTGTATCAATAGCACAAGAAATTGTACTTGAACCAATATCGATATATTGGTACAGTAACTTTACTGTTTATAAAAACATAACCATTATAAAAAGTATTGATTCATACAAAAATCAACGCACAAAAGTATGCTTAGCATGTTTATAAGCTCCATACGAGTATTTGTATACAAGCGGTTGGCGAATTTAAGAGCAGCAAACATTGATATTCTGTAAAAAGTTTTCCCTTTGTGAGCTAGGTCGCTGGGTAGAGCTTGCACAATGCCAACTAACGACGCAGTTTGTGACTATTTCACATGGTAATGAAAGTGTGTACACGGTTCCATGGCTCGGCGAACGCGTCAGTGTGGCCGGCCGATAGTCACTCGTTTGTTCCTCTCGCTACATTGTTTTATTTCAATACGTTTTTTTACGTATTCAATGTTTGTGTCGAAACAAAAATACTGGGTGCAAATATTCATGAAGTTGTGACAAATTCAATGGACTTTATTCGGTTAGAATTAACTGCCTACACCGAGACTTAGAAAAATTATTTTCAATAAAAAATATAAATATACTTCAATGCAAACTTTTTATGGTGATTAGTGTTTATAGGTACTTTAGGGCAGTATAATATTTTATTTATTTTGAAATTTCGTATTTATTTTTTATTTTTTTGTTTTCGTTTTTCTCAATGTTTGTCAAATATTAAGCATTTTTATATATCATATCACAATTTATGGAAACATGCGACCGCACCAAACCTCAGCGTTATTCGTACAACACGGACTATTTCATTAAAACTCATTTGCACAAGAGCAAAATTTCTGTCCCTCGACGAAATAAACACTAATTAAGTTTGGTTAACTCAAATCAAGGCGCTCAACCAGTTTTGACGGCACACTTTCGACCTCTCCTTAATCTAATTCAAACGAAAACGTAAAAACACCGGCTTAGTATAACAAGACGTAGATATTTTTATTTATTTTAACATTTGTTCACATCAGATGTCCTTGGTGGAGGTTAATAGGAAAATTATTAATTTTTTGGTTCTACGCCCCAAAATGATTCACTAAGGGAAGCCACCTTAATCTCGCTTCTCATTCTGTTTATCCACCCGTTCATCCGGTGTTCCATTTTTTCCAGTAAAATGAAACTGAAATTATTTTTTAGGCTGTTTATTTTTTTATACACATTTTGGAGCATATTTCATGGGTCATCGAACTTGTTCAAACAAGTTTAAGAGGTTTTCGCATAAGAATATTTTAATTCAAAAATTCCTCAGTTCCTTAAAACAAAGGCTTCAACCAATGTGAATCAGGAATTAGGATATCCGTAGACAAACTGACAAACCAAAGTAACCAACATAAGCGGTAAGTTAAAAACTTGAAAGCAAGACACAGCATAGAATATCCACACACAAGGTGGACCGGTAAGTCAGTAAGTAAATTAAATTAGAAGTAAGTTGATGAAGAAAAAGCAATGGGCAAGACTTTGGGTGGAATCAAAGTCAATCAAACTATAATTTTTTTTTAAATGAATTATTACAAAATCGGTACGTTATTTTATTTTATCTTTTATAATAATATTATATAAATTTATAACATAGACATAAAGGCCCATCTTAATAGAAAAAATTATCCAATATGGATATTGATATTTTTGATATAATACTTGCATACTCTCGTCAACCAATTTAATGGGAGGTACTCTAGTCTAGTGTAAGATGAACAGAAAAATGAAACGATAGCGCGATATAACTTCACGAGCTGGCGCCATCTGTTGAACAGCGGCTGTACTAAGTCACCTAAGGATAAAAATATGCCACAACAGAACAGAACTATTGCCATTTTGTTCATAAAACATAACTTAAACATCAAATATTAACATTTGTCTAAGTATGTCCGTACATTGGTACTAGATTGTTTTTTACTTCAAACTGAATTAAATGTTACCTTAATAATACTAATACAGTAGCCACGATGTCGGAGCTACAGATAGTAGGTGCGCTTTAGAGCTTCCCTATTGAATATTTAGTAGGTGAGGTTTTTCTTTAATAGCTATTGTTTTCCATTAATTATTAATTCTTTATCCACTTCCTGTATAGCTAAAAAATGCTGCTAGTTAAAACTTTCTGCTAGCTAAAAGAAGCTGCATAAAACGCAACACAAAAGGACGCCATTGCCATTAAATACAAAAGTTATTGTAAATAATTTCATTAATAAAGTCATTAAAACATTCGTATTATTCCACCGACAATATTTTTAAAGTAAGTCTTTTGGTTGTGAAATGTTTTGGGAGGTATTTTTATGATAATATCTAAAGGAAAAAATCTTCTCTATGCTAATCTAATTAATATGTCTATATGCTCATAGGTACCTACATTTTTTCATGATATCACTGTTTAATATTAAAAAGTAGCTTAATAGCCCCTTTCGCTTCCAAGCTTGTACCCCTTAAAACTTAATAATTTCGCGTAAGCTTAGAAATCTTGAATCTAGAAATAGAATGAATAAATTCAACGAAGGTTAGCAACGATATGCACAAACTGTTATGATCTTTCTGTCCTCCTGCTATCATGGCCACCTGCTAACAAGTGAATCCTGTCTATTGTGCTTTATTCTTATAACTAAAATGTATAATATGTATTTAACATATATATATATGTCACAATTTCCAACTAATACAAAATCCGTCATACACACGCTTAACTTACACTTGACCGGATTTTCCCCTGGCTCGCGTTGAAGTTGTTCTGTTAGTACCCAGGTAAAAGGAATCTCGAACACAATAAAGTGTGCCGCTGCGACACGCCTTTTGTTCCGCGACGTCTTTCGCTATTCACCACTTTGAGACTTACCCGATGACTTTACAATGCAGAAATAAGTACGGTCATATCTATAGTGTTACGTAAGCTTCTGAAACATGAAGACAAAGTAATCTTCTTTATGATAGGTCGTGTAAAATGTTTTTTCGTTTTTTATAAATAAAAAGTTTCATTAAAATCTGGTAAACTCTCTTTTATTATAGTGTTTGTAACTGGCCGGTTTTGATATCATTTAATTGATTCACGGTGGTTCTATTTGAGGATGTCATTACTGTCGCTACACTAGTTACCCAGTTTATGACTGGGGAACGCAGTTATATTTTTCTCTATGAAATTTTAATTAGTATTTAGGCATCGGCAAAGATAAGCCACGGCAGTGGCGATGCTTGCTTGTGTTATAGGCGACGGTAGCCACCTACCATCAAGTGGACCGACAGCCTGCCGCTCATTAATCTATGCTTAGAAAAAATCCAAAAAAACTTTTTTTTAATAATATTTCATTTTGATTTCCTTATTTTGATTTTCATAAAAAAAAAAATTTTAAAACCTTTATTCATATTTAAAATTGAGGTAAGGTCTTGGTCTTAAATAAACTGCAAGGGAGTTATTGCTCTGCGCTTGATGTCTATTTTTAAACATCACTTCGCTTAAAATATTCCCTTTAATTACCCGTTATTAATCGTTTCGCTTCTTAATGTTTCGCCCTTCATCGCGTACTTCGAGGAATTTAAAACACCGTGGTCCTAGTGGAACATCAGACAATTAGAAATATAAAAAAGTGGATTAAAATTTCCAAATTGAAGGCTAACTTTCTAATTCAAACATAAATTAGTCAAATAGCTCGTATTAAAATAACAATTGTCTGATGGGAAAAGTTTGTAACTTTTTCAATTAAGTCATTCGCGGTGGCTAAATGTGTCGGGTGAAAATTTTGTTTTTATTTCTCGGTGCGTGTTTCTCCGTCCTGTAGGTACTCGTTTTTAACTACACATCCACCCCGTATATGCACGGTCTCAATTAATTAAAGGCCAATTTTAATTTATATTAAATGCTCAGTATAGACCCGAATCTATAGATAAACAAAAATATTTTTAATACGATTTCACAGCCCTACACGTCTCTAATAGCTTCAAATTTGTATTGTATAGATATGTTTTTAGAAAGAAAGAACGAAAGAATTTTATTCACTGCACGCAACACATAGACACAAACATAATACAAAAATAATAAGACAGAAATTAATAAAAAAAAACAGCCAAAAGATGTGTGTCTGCATTGTGCTGAGATGCTAGACAAGCACCTGCAGCGCTGATTTTCAGCCAGCACTATTTGGGACTCACGGAACACTATACAAACATTTTTATATCCACTTCAAATTATTCATTGTTCTATTTACAAAAAGTTTGAGATATCTATTTACAAACAACAATTTTTATGGTAGAAGCCCACTTACATTATTCCCTCCCTTCAGAAACATTAAACAATAAATATAACCATTTTGTTTTGTGGTCCCTCGAGATACTTTTCACTGTGTCGGTTCCATTCAGAGAATTGAATTAATTAATCTATACGGAACGGAAGTTGTGTTTGCAATTTTACTAAGCGCATTGTTTTAGATGTTTCCAGTTTTTGTCAAATAAATTTTAAAACTTATTAGACGCTTGTTTTAAATCGTATTAGTATTTATTTATCACTATAACTAGCGCACGAATGACATTTTTTTGTATTTTTTTTTCGTGAAAAGCTCTTTCCACTTGTGAAAACCGCATTAAAATCCGTTCAGTAATTTAAAAGATCTAAGCGCATACACACATGCATACATTGCGCTTACATACGCGAAAGCGAAAGAATTTTTAAAATCTGCCCTGTAGTTATTAAGTTTATTCATTACAAACATACAAAAATACAAATCTTCTCTCTTTATAATATTAGTATAGTATAGTTAGATGGTAGTAGTAATAGCGTAAAATGGGCAGAGCTTTCTGGCAGCAGTAAACATCTTATCTTCTGATCTAACAGTTATCCATAACAGTTAACACAAGCCTACAATAGTGTTTACTTTGGGCGCCATACAATTGGCGTGATTAGTTTTAGTGATTTACATATTTATATGTAGGTAATAAATTTGGTTGATTATATTGAAGTTATTATGTAAATTTATTTTTCTAAAGTACCGTCATTAAGTTTTTAAGTTTTCTAAAGCATTTACTCTCTTAAAGGTTTATTTATCTCAATCAGCCATCTATGTGGATAATTAGAAGTTATTCAATACGAGTATGTTAGTTTGCTATTTTTAACAATCAACAAATTAAGGCTAACAACAATCAACATATCTTTAAGGTCAAATGTATGTAAGAGATGCGTTATGATCAGGTAGAGTGAAAACTGTTAAATGCGAAAGTTTGTGAGGATTGATGTTTGGGTGTTTGTTACTCAATCATGCAAAAACGGCTGAACGGATTTGGATTCAATTTAGCACACAGACAGTTTAGTACCTAGATTAACATATGGGATACCTACTTTTTATTTTGAAAAAATTTTAGGTTCCTGTGGAATTTTCAGAGCGTACAAAGTCGCGGGCAAAGCTCTAGTATTAAAATTAAATAAAATTAAATTATTTATATTAAAATTAAATTATTGTGCATATTTAAAATTTAACTAAATGTACTAAACTTATATTTCTAGCGCCAATAATATTCAGAAATTGTAATAAAAAAAATAGATAAAAAGTATCTACAATAAGTTACGACTTTAAAATGAGGACAATATTTTTGGAAGCATTTAATTGGAACTTAGGCAAATTTAGCGTTTAGAATATTCAATTCAATAGACAAAATGTAAATTTCTTTTACTTTGGTTGTTCATTCTCGTTTCGCTCATAAAAATATTAAATATTAAATGACAACGTCTTTGTATTTTTCATTTTAAGCCATTCAGAACCTATGTTAAGTATAGGGATATATGTGATGAAAGGGTTGATCAAAGAGTGTTGTCCAATGGCAGATGGTAACACAATATTTGAAGTAAAACAGTAAGTTTTTTTTTTAATGTATAGTATGGCAATCCATTTGATAGTAAGTGGCATCGTCAGCCATCAATACAAGCTACGTCATAGAGGTTGCAGGTACGCTGCCGACTTTGATAAGATCTGGGAATAGGCTCTGGCATCCATTACTAACTCACCGAAACACAACCTATGTTATTATTTGACAGTAGTCTTATTGTAAGTAAAGGTTGCTGTCGCTTTACTGCGAAGCCAATAACTATAACTGCAAAAGTGAGTTTATTTTTGGTTAATTAACTAATTTAACTCATTATTTTTATCTTAATTAATTATTTCTCTTAGATGCCATATGACAGAAATAAGCCGATATAGCATACTGCCTTCAAGTACTGTGTAGAATTCGGCGGACTGTTCATGGTTGGCTGAACCAGAATTCCATACCGAGCTCATCAAAGCCTCCTTAGACGGGTTGACCTTTACGTCTTTCCTCTTGTTAACCCTTAAAGAAATTAACTGTCTACGGCACTTTTAATATGTACAATCGACTCTAAGTATTGAAATGATGTTATTGTTGAACTTTTTCGATTGGGTAATTACGAGGGAAGAAAAACGTTATAATTGTCAGATATCAGATATATATCCTTGAAATTTACTGAGTTCTCAAGATACAATCAAAAAGATGCGGATTTTGTTCAATATGATGTGTTCTGAAAATTGTGGGGAAATGTGGAAAAATAACTCACTTTTGGATAAGTCATATTTTTATGTATTGCTACGACCAATGCTACGACTAATGACTAATGAGGAATTGGAAAGTTGCTCGAGTTGAGAAGTGGACTTTTAATGCTTATCACAAGTGTTTTTCACCACAGGTTTAAAGTTCATTCTTGTTACGGCCATATCATAATTCCACTAAACTAACTAAATATTAGTAGTTTAAAATATGAATTTTTAATTTTAATATTATAAATAAATATTATTTGTACACCATTATCAATGGCAGAATGTTTATAGGACATTATTCAATTAAGAACTTACTTACTAAGTACTCACAATTTTAAGCAAATGTTTATACCTACTATATATATTTTCTTTATTTCCAAGGAAATTGAACACAATTGATAGTAAATTTCTTTTACTTTTGAACCTATCAAGTTCCTGTAAACTACACACATATATAAAATTTATATGTAGGAGCATGACAGTCTTCTAAGACAAGGTCTGTACTCAATTATCTATATACTAACTTTGCTCAGATGCGAACGCGAAACTTTCGAACAAGAAGTCCAATTAAAGGGAACTACTCTATGACAGCGACACTGATTTATAACTAAAATTGCAACCGAAATAAAAAGCTTTTCATACTTTTTAACTGATGGTTAAAAAATTTTTGTAAGTCAATAGAAGAACAGTTATTCAAATCCTACTAATATTATAAATGCGAAAGTTTTTGAGGATAGATATAATGGATGCCTGTTTATTACTCCTTAACGCAATACCAAGTAGTATCACTAGTACTAGTACTATTAATGATACAGTCCAATGTTACTAGAGCAACTACATAGCAAATACGGCTGAACCGGTTTTGTTGAAATTAGGCACACATAACTTATAGGATAATTCCGGGTATTGCCCGTGGTCCACCTACTTTGTTTACCTGGGTGGTCCACGGTTCTTACCCTGGAAAAACATTTAACATTTAAAGTGTGCTCTCGTCTGAGTAATTTGCTATTATATTATTCTTATTATCCCAAACTCGACAAATTACAGAACCATTAGCTGTTTCTTGGATATTGCCGAGATTGCTTATTTCGATAAAGGAAACTTTGCTCTCTCTTTTGAAATGCCAAATTAAACTTTGCTGCTTTGGCTAAGTCGTTTAAAACTTACTTGTTTAATTTTTATTTATTCTTTATCGAGTGTTTCAAAATAAAACTCTAACTAATATTCTTATGTGTTAAAAAGTTTTACAACTATGTCACTTTATAAAATTATTTTAACATTTCATTGCATCGTCTATATGTATATCTATACCTATTATAAAATACAGTTGCTGTCCGTTTCTCTATGTTTTTTCCTCCTAACGGATCTTGATATTCCTCTAACTAATGGAATTTAAAATTGCATCCGTGCGAAGCCAGGAGCGCATCGCTAGTAAAAGATAAAAAATTGTTCAAATTATATATATGAAATTGTAGTAAATTGTAATAATTTATTGTGTTAATTTATTGTGTTAATTTATTGTGTTAATTTATTGTACAACTTGAATTTTAAATTTATTGAACTCAAGATTATACACAGTTAGACTTTAAAATTCCTTGAATCATCTTATGTATAAAAAACTAAAAAGTAAATAATAAAATTAGAATCTAAATACATATATTGGTATCCTTGGTCGAAAACAAGCGACGCACCTTGGGGGACTCGGTACTATAATATACTGCAGTCTAAATGAAATTGTAGCGGTACCCGTTACCGTAGACAATGGAAACGCGCTGATTTAGAAAATATCCAATAGACACGCGTTCTAACAACTCCGTTTGCCGGGTAACGGGTATGCGCAGAGAAGAGACGGACGGAATGTGACAAGAGAAAAAAGCTAAAATATTTTGCTAAAAACGAAAAATATAAATTGTAAATATAATATATCGTACAGCAAAGAAGTGTAGTGTGTGTAGTGTGTGTAATAATGTTTGTCGTGTGTAATTAAGATTAATTGTATAGTGCAATGGTAAATATAAAAATTGTGAATAAACTGTAAATAGAAAATTAGTTGGTTAATTTCTCCCTGCAATTACAACTACCATCAAACTAGCACCACAGCCAACTAAAAAATATTGTAACCAAATAGTAAGACTTTTTCAAATAAGTGAATGATACTTGAATAATAATGATTATACACTTGGATATTACCAAGTTTAATAATCGTGAGGCTGTACGGGAAGAGCTTTTTTCAATATTAATCTTTTATGTCAGATAACGAACGAGTACGAACGACTTTTCTTTAATTACATATATTTATTTATTTACTTGATGATTTATAAGGTTATTATTTTAACACTATTCTATAAGAGCGACAAAGAAACTCGTAACGCGAGGCATTGTATTTTCTTTTATTTTTCTATAAAATTGACCCTGTATACCGCTGTAGGTTATCTTTCCCATAGGATGATACTTGCAAACTTAAATTTTCTTCTTTCAGTCTTATATTAATCATTTCACCAACAACAGTTTATTGACAAACAACCTTTTATTTTGTTCAAAACAATGCCTTATTCAATTCGATAATGTAATTCCAGCCCACGCAAGCCATATAAATGGGCTTTTGTTTGATTTTAACAAACAAACTATATATTAAATTATGTATATGAGTGTATTCAGAAATACATGTTTAAGATCACGCATGTAAATTAAACTCTATTTATAAGTAATTAACCGTAACAGTATTGCGGTTAAAAGCAAAGAGGGATAAATAAACCTTTATTGTATAATTAATTAATGTTTAAAAATTGCAAATTGATTGCGGGAATGTATTTGTTGATACATTTCTCAATTTCTTAATTTTTAAATTAAGTCTTTAAGTCTTAAATTTTAAGTTAAGTTTGTTAGTCGAGTGAAGAGGTATCTTCTGGGTGACCTCGCTCAATCATCGGAATTCGGAATCGTCTATGTTTCACAGCTAGATGCTGGCCAAGAGCAAACCCATTTTTAATTATAATAAAAAATATTTCTATTATTCTAACTTTTTATTCTGAAAAATTCCCAGGAATCGTCTAAAAATCATAAAAAAAATATTGTGCCACTATCGCCGTAACAGCGCCACCGTCGTCACAACGATAAATTATATACTATTTTTCATTTTCCAACGCGGACGAAGTCGCGGGCACCAGCTAGTAATAAATATTGCTAATAGATAATAGTCAATTGTCGTGACCTTTAATTCTTCAGACGAATTCTCCATTAGTTATGAGATACTAATTTAATTTGTAAAACATTTTGCATACTAACATTAAAGTATGTATTATTATAATATACCGACGTAGCTACGAGTATTGCTAAATTAGATCACGTCATTTCCTATCATGTGACTTAAAATAAATTTATCGATAATTTTCGATCACCGACGCGACGCCGTTCACTTAATGTTGACATTGGGTTTGTTTAATTATGTACTTATATCAAACAAAGTAATCAAGGTTCTCTTCCTTTTGATTTCACAGGTGTGACTTATGGGAATAATAAACTTTTGTTTTCGTTATTTGCTTTTTATAACTAACATAAACCAATGGTAAAAAAATCAGAAGTTACATATTTTTAAATGGATTATACTGTGAATCATGTCGTAATCTATACATATCTATATCTATTTATACATTAAATTTAATTATGTGTTTTCATTTTAATGTAAAAAAATAATAATATGTATTGGCTATTTATTTTTTTGTACTAGTGGCCCGCTCCCGGCTTCGCTAGGGTTCAAAATAAAAACTATCCTATCTTTTAAGTTGGTTCATCGCGAAGGAACATGTGACACGTAATTTTTATATATTTAGATATAGATGTATTTGTGTAAGTCATGATTTTTCAAATAAATGTTCTCTTATGTTCTTTATGTTCTCTTATGTTCTCTTATGTTCTCTTATGTTCTCTTATGTTCTCTTATGTTCTCTTATGTTCTCTTATGTTCTCTTGTGTTCTCTTGCATGCACTCACTTCTAATAATACAGTCGACTCTAAGTACTGAAATGATGTAATAATCTCAAGGACATAATCTGATAATTATATCGTTTTTCTTCTCTCGTACGAGTATGAAACTATTCTGTATTTCCGTTAAAACAAAACTAAGTAAGTGCTTCATTAAACTCAAATCCCATATTCATTTCGTAATGCATGTCGATTATAAAACAAAATCACGTTTCACAAAATTCTTTTACTGTATTCAATAAAACCATGATCATTGAAAGCTAACAACGCTCAAGAGGAAACCTAATCCCGTAAGTGAAAATGTTGGTAGTGAATACAATAGGTGTTGCTGAATAAAACATTGGGTAAGAAGCCCAGGGTTGCGATAACTCTACATAATATGAACTTATGAATTGCTATATCTGCGAACATTCTAAAAATGTATGAGCACATAAGAAATGACCAGATTATGTTAGGTGTGAGTAAGGTTGATAGAATTTTTTCCCAGTGCACTTCTTAGAAAATTCAATTTCATGTGTGTATCATTACTTTTTTTGTTAACGTTGATATACATTTTCTTAGTTTAGACCTAAGGACATTTGAAAAAAAGTTTATTTATTATGAAAATTTGACTTATTTACTCACAATTTTTGTCTAAATATAGGTTTTTAAGCTATACGTAATGCCAGAAAAATATATATTGAAAACATACACATTCTGAAAATTCATAATAAAATTCTAAAAAATTGCCACGAAACAAAACCAATCATTGGATCTATCTTCGGACAAAATATATTATTGAATGTAACGAACATTAATGTACTAGATAATAATCGAGCCCTTGTATTATAAGGATGTACTCTGTGTGTATACTTGATATGTACTGTGTTATGTGAACCCCGGGTTGTTTTTTGCAATTATAAATGTTTAGTTTGTTGCCTTCCGTTTTTTATTTATGTATATTATCTAGCCTTTAACCCTTTGTGACACAGCCAGTGCGAAGCCTCAGGACACAGCTAGTAAAATATAGAAATAATTACCAGTCATACCGAATGTTATTCTCCTAAGAACTAGTAGATTTGTATACCTACTATATTATACTAATTGTATATAGAATTCATTACATAATAATTACAGAACAAACTGTAGAAACTAACTAGGCGAAACTTAACTTAAAAAGGTAATTTAATTGATACTGAAACACCGAGAGCTGAGACCCTCGACTTAAACTTTTGGCTAACTTTGGCTCTTCAAGTTCAATGAGTACAAAGTTATTTAACTATCAATTATAAGCTCAATCGCTATCAATAAATTGTCAAAAAGGACTTATAAATCCCTTGACAATTATTAAATTTAAAAAAGTTAAGTAACTTTATTAAATAGGAACGTTCCAATAAAGACTATTGATTCTTTACTGAATGGTGGTTTACTTTCATAAACTCGACTTTTGGTTTTTTTATTATAAATAATCCATTGAACCGCCCCCGGCTAGGCACGGATGCAATTTTTTCCGCAAATTATATACACAAACTTCTTCACTATTTCCATTAGTCAAAACCGTATCAAAATCTGAGTACTGGCAAAGTCGTGGATTAACGGTAAGTACTTAAAATATATTTGCGGCACAAGGAAAACATGACACACATTATAAATAAAAAAAATCCTATCTCAATTTGTTTTATTCAGCAGTTCGTATTTTTAGTGTATACGGATCAACAATTAGCGCATTCAGTGTTCAAAAAAAAGCTTGCTTTTCCTCGAAACAAACATTTCCTTTGTGTTGTTTTTTGTAGCTTTGTTAAATATAAATTGCTGCTTTTGTATTGGACACGATAACAGAGGCAACTAACTGTAGGTACGTCGCTGAACAATCCCCAAGTTACCCCGAGGGAAAACCTTACAATTGGAACAAGCAACAAGTAAAACACAGGATTAGAGTGGGTTAAAAAGTTCTACAGAAACTATTTCTTACTTTCTTGAACTGCACAGAAAGAATTTTTATTTAATTGCTTATTTGTATTTTTATTTCTTTGCTTTTTGAAACTGTACTGAATTTACAATATTTATGTAAGTTGAGAAAATTCCGCAATTTAATTCAGAAAAGATAACTTTCAATGTGAAACTTTTAAGTCTGTCAACTGTCAATGCTTTTGAATGAACCATAGTGAGTTACCGGTGACAGTTTTCGTCAAAACAGCGAGGCTTTTGCTTGACAATCGATCAATATTAACAAAGTAATATTCACACTGTTTCTCGTAGTGTGAATTGGAATACAAAGAAAGAAGGTAGTAAAAATGATTTAACTTAAGTCTAGACTATACTTAGTCTAGCTTAACTTTGACTATACATAAATGTCATAATAATAAATGCGAAAGTAAGTTTGTTTGTTACGCTTACACGCCTTAACCACTCAACCGAACATCGTGAAATTTTAGATACACGCTGTCAGTGATACAAAAAAGGACATAGGGTTCCCAGGGGGTTCATCTAAAAAGAAATTTAATATCAGAACAATATATATGAGCACCACGCCCGAAAAAGACTTCGTCCGCCTCAAAAAATATAACACCTGACAAAATATATAAAGCAATATAAGCAACATTAATTTTAATGTACCCACTAGATCTGTTAGGTCATACAACCCGATTTTAATTTAAATTGCTTGTTCTAATTATCGACAGAATAGATTTCTTTGGCGGGCTAGTAGGAACCTCAACATGTTGTTCGGCGGGCTGGATGTTGATATTGATATTGATATATTTAATTGTAAATCGGCGGAAATTAAGCGTAAATTGACGGCTATACTGTTTAGCTGAGCGGTTTTCTTTCTGTTATTGTTTTACTTTATTTTATTTTATTCCTGTTATTTAGATATATTTATAACAGTTTATTACTCGTAGTCTTTGATTTTGGTCTTTGTTCTTTGTTTGCTTTAAGTTATTTATTGTTTAGTTGCTATGCGTGTGTTATCTATCGATCGTCTCAATTTCTAGATTTTCTAGTTCATAGTTTATCTGTGTATGCCTTAAAATTGCCTTATGTTACCTATACCTATTGTAAGTTTTTTGTTTTATGCTGTTGGTGTACCTTTTGAGAAATAAATAAATAAATAATTTAGGATTAGATTTGTATTATAGATATAATTTAGATCAAATTGTTATAATTACTTATGTCATGTACATAATAAATTATAAATAATATAACGCCTGACATTAAAATTTTGCCAAGCGTTCGCTCTTTATTTTTAGATAGCTGGTGCTCGCGGCTTCGCCCGCGTAAATCTATCCTGAATTTCTTAAGGCAATTAGCGAAAGATTTTTCAAATCGGATGAGTAGTTTCGAAGATTACCTCCTACATACAAACAAACTAACATGCAAACTTTACCTCTATATAATATTTGTATAGATACATTAAACTGATACAGATATAAAATTTTTTCGTTACAAAAGACTGTAAAAGGCATTCCCGTTATCCCACAGGTACAATTAATGCGTATAAGGCGAAAATACATATGTGTTTGTTTTATTCCGTTTTTGGCGCATAATTGCTGGGTTCTCAGATCGAATAGTGTATCAAAACTATATAAGTATGTCATAACCTATTCATTAATTTTTTATTACCTAAAAATTATAAAAGAAATCACTTTTCCGTAATATTTTGTTAAATAAATAAAAACAGTAATATCCTCAGAACGCCATCTACCTTAAACTACTCGAGGCTAGCTTTACTGACTGCTCCGAATTTAGCCGAGAGAGAAATTTCCTCATGTGTTTTTCCAAGAAATTTAGTTTTTCTAGTACAGATGGCACCAGTTGTACTAACACAACTCATTACATTGTTTTTAGTCATATTCATGTATCAATATATACTGTATCAATATCTATATATCAATATACAAATGGAGATATTAACGGAATACCTTAGAATAACAAATGGTGTTATAAAACGTTTTCAACGCCATCGTTTTCCGCATTACAGCGAAAGTAGTTGAACTGGAGAGCACGTCTGACTGTAGTAACTTTTCCTGTGTGAAGGACGTCAGACAAGCTGACATACATGCAAGCTGACATCAATACATTTGATGGTAAGTGGTAGCGACGGTAGACGTCGCCTATAATATAAGCAATGCCTCGGGTCCTGCAAGTGTGCTGTCGACCATATGAATTAGGAAGGTATAGGGAAATGGGCTTTGGCATCCCTTACTTACACATCACAGCACACTTGCTGCTATTTCACGATGGTCTTCTGAAAGGGGGTGGTTACTGCCACCAGACGGGCTGCACATATGACTGAGCCATGCAGTGTGCCCCTTCACTTCGGTGGTATTTCCATGATATGGTAACCTTGACCTGATGCTGCAGCATCAACTAATTTGCGGGATACCCAACTCCTTAGTAACTTACGCCGGGTTGCGTTGCGTGTTTGGGCTCAATAGAAAGTCGGAGTTTAGTTTATAATAATAGCTTGTGGTAATAGGCTGTCATAAAAAAACATAACTATTCAAAAAGTGTTAAAATGTGTTATGAAATGTTACAGTAACATAACCTAAAAATAAAGTTTAAATCTACAGTCTATACGTTATTTACAATGAACTTGAGAAGCCTTCATAATGTCTACAGTGACGACGAGTGGAGGCGGTATTGATGAAATTTTAAATTTCGACTTACTAGACCAATTTCGTTTACAAAGACAATGCCGATGTCAGTTTATATCACGAAACGTTTACAACCAAAAGACAGCTACATAAATAACTTACAAATATACTTAACTTACCTGCAAACCTGCAATGCAGTGACGTATCTACTTCAAATTGTTTACTATGAAATATAAAACTATATTTCCAAAGAACTAAATAAGTACCTAGCCCAGGCAAAGTATTAATGCATTAATAATAGCTTTTTAATGTACTGCTATATATCAGAGAAATTGTTTTAATACTATTTTTTGTTGATCTGCAATTTAGATTTTCTTTGGTATAATTCTAGAAGCTAACTAAGTATGAATTTAGATAGATAAAGTCGTCTTCTTAACTTCTGAAGGTCGTGCCTGCTCTGCCTTGGTGACGTCGACCACCCAGCTGTTTCCACTCCTTGTCCTCCGACAGTATTTATTTATTTATTTACACACCAACAGCTTGACATAACTTTAATTTCATAATCAATTTTAAAATAGTAAGTATATATAGCTTTTTAACTGAATTATAAATTTATTATATAATTTGAATTATATAAATAAATTATATATCAATTTGTAAATATAAGAATATCAATCTAAAAATAAATCCTAAATAAAACTAAACTAAACTAAAATCTTAAACTAAACTAAAATCTAAAACTAAATAAACCTAAAAAATATCTATAAAATTGGGCGCCCGCGGCATCGGCAGCATTTCCTCGCTGTATTGCAAAGCTAATTATATAATTTTACAATTATATAATTATAAAATCCTGACATATTATAAAACAAAGTCCTTCGCCGCATCTGTCTGTCTGTCTGTTCGCGACAAACTCAAAAATGCAGATCACCGATGCAGTTTTCACCAATGAATAGAGGGATAATCAGGAAAGGTTTTTACAGAAAAAAAATGCTCCCCGGGCGAAGCCGAAAGCGGGACAGCTAGTTTTAATTAATTTTTAATTTTTTTATTTATATTTTAATACCTTGACAGCTTTTACTGCTATTAAAAAAAATACAAAAGTACCTAATTTATGCTTTTTATATTAAAAATCTATCATAAAAAAGAAGGACACGATTTTCTTAAAAGTGTCATTAAAAATATAAATTTACTCAATTTCTGTAAACACGCGAACTGTTAACAACGCGAGTGGCATTGTCAAGGACGGAAATATCGGTGTCACGTAATTGAAAGAACGCTGACTAACATAAGTTTAACATGACATAAAGGAATGGTAGGAAATGCAGGCAAAAATTTATTACTAAAGGACCAGTCTTAATAAAAAGTAATGTATTTTTACAATGTCTACTCTTATTTTGAATGTCTAGTCAAGGTTAGTCTTTACGTAAAACTTAAGAATGGAAGTTTGTCAAACACATAAGACCTTGCAAAGACCTTGCAAACCTTATCTGTACAAGTGATGCAAAAAACTTACCTCAGAAGGACGTCTACCGGCCTATTGCTAGTCTCTTCAAATTGAAGTGAGATAATAATAATAATGGTTCCGATATCTGTGTTTCTTACCATTAAATGTAACAATAAAATTATGAGATTATATTAATGACTAGCTGTTGCACGCGACTTCGTCCGCGTAACTTAACAATACAAAATACCAATCTTCTCTATTTATATTAGTATAGATATGAAAATAATGTTTACTATTGCCTAAGTACTATTTGTGAACCTAATAAATGACAAAACAAAAAAAAAGTTTCTCCGCCGTGACAGTGTTTATATCACTGCCGTGATCATCAGGATTCGAACCTGGGTTACTACGGCCACAACGTGACGATCACAGCTATGAGCTAGAGAACATTGCTGTGTCCTCATATTGTATCTGTTGATGTGTGTGACCCTTTACTATTTTTCACATAGCACAGGTACAGTGTCATTTGATATTTAAAGTTAATAGAGAGGTCGCGTCGATGAAAGCGAATTAAAAAATATAGTAAAATAATTAAAAAATAATTGTATTTAAAGTAAGTATTTTTGTTTTATATAACATGTTATATATAACCATGTTTTATATGTTTATATATGTTATATATGTTTTTATATGTTTTATATAACCATGGTTCAAGTGGATGAAATCATAATTATGTTACCATACTCATGCTATATGAAAAATACTACATATATAAGTAGCCGCCTGCCATCAAATCTTCCATCAACAATAATTCAATGTTTAACAAATGTGCTATTGAACACAAAGTTCACGGCTGTACGTACAGCGCGTGTATCTGGCACCAGACGGTCAAATTCAGTTTATTTTTGCTGCTCTTACAAATCGCACACCCAAATAACAGCATTTCTCAAATACCAGACGACATTACGAGTGACGGGATAATGTAAGCTTGCGTGTTTACAGAACACTTAGCAACAATCTGTGATGTAATACAATACGAGTATGTAAAGTAATCAGAATGTAATTTTGTATAATTTTTATTTCATGGTTCAATAAAAAACTATGATAATACTTATATGATTAATTTACATATTCATTCTAATTTTTTAATATAAGTAAGATTAGTTTTACTATCGACCCGGCTTCGCATACACGCATTTTTTTTTTCTAAAAACACATGAACGAGTATGAACGAAATCTCATATATTTTTTCTACTTAAACTTTTATATGATACATTAGATTTTTATTTTATATTAATTAATATTTTAAATGGAAAAGTAAGTTACTTACACTTTCACGCCCTAACTACCCAAACGCCATGAAACAATCATACACGTTGTCATGGATACAGAAATGGTCATAGCGTTCATTTAGAAAAAAAAAGTACTGATTCCGAGGGATCATTAAATAATTAAAATAAAAAAATTCAACGCCTCACGAAATGTGTGAACAATAATGATAGGTCAAGTCTACATTCTTTTTAATAATGTTAATCATTAATGTGCAAAGAATTTGCTAGTTAACAATAATCCAATGAAGATGGAGTTAAACATTATTTCATAAATAAAATAAGTAGGTAAAAGTATGGATTAAACGATAACAAAAGAAATGAAAGAGATGTTTATTACATACAATCAAGTCGCTAACCTCGGCCGCCGGCGGCTGCAATGCGATGTAACTATTAATAAATCCAACATTGACAAAGACCGCCAAACTGACTGGACGACGGCCAACATGAGAAAAAAATCGAATGACACTCGTGAGCACAGGTCGGGAAACAATTCCATGATGACGTACGAGGATCAGCCGTTAAGTCCGTGAAACAGGCGTGAGCGGCAACTGATAGAGGTCTGATGATCTTTTTAGGCTTTTACCCAGTGACAATAGTCATAATAATATGTCTACACTATATAAAGAGGAAAATTTGATTTTTTTTTTCGTATGTTTATTTGTAATTGATAAACTCAGAAACTACATATTTAACCGACCTTAAAAATGTTCTCATGATGATCCTGCAAACCTTGCTTGACAGAAAACTTGCATGTTTGAGAAGACATCTTCTAATAGAGATGTAAAGTGTATGTAAGTCAGCTAGAGTACTAATAGCTTGAGGTGACATGTATATGGGTGTTTATAAATAAATCAAGTGCAAGTTCTGTTAGGATTACAATATTCACCCTATTAAATTATGATTTGTTATATTTTTTTTATAATATAACAAATCATAATTTCGGTGACTAACTGAGGATCTGAAGACGGCTCCAGTATTGTGGATTTCAATTTGTAATAAAATCTAAGTATTTTTTTATATTACGGTCGTCCAGACAGGCTGATAGTCCCCTTTATGGTAGGCGTTATCCTAATTATACTAATTAATATTATAAATGGCAAAACTAGTTTATTTTCTTGTTTGTTTTGTTTTGTTGTTGTTACGCTTTTACGACTTATTACTAACTACTTTATCATTTATCAAGAAATTTTGCATACTTTTTTGCATACCCGTTTTCAGGGGTATATACAAGAACACTGCTTCCGATGGACGCGGTTGAAGTCGAAGACAAAAGAGATATGATGTCATATGCTCTATATGATGTAATGTTGATTTCCCGACATAATACCTGCAACTGAGGGACGCTGTCTGCGGCGAATATTTGTGCAAAAAAATATTCCACGTTACTTATAATTACTTTCCTTCATATAACCCAAATCTTTTCAAAGTTCGAGTGAATAGGCATCTTCTGGGTGAACTCGCTCCATCTTAGGCCTAATCCTTGCTACACAGTTGGTTGTTGGCCAAGAGCGAACCCATCTTTATAAAAGAAAAAAAAATTTAGCTCATTTTGAACTAAATTCGTCGAAAAAGTCAGGGTATGATAAATACATAGTATTCGGATCTAATGAGGCCAAAATCTAGTAAATTGTGAGCATATGCAGTATACAATGACGTGCTAATGACGTAGCATCCGAAATAAACTTGAGAGAAAAGGTGACTCCATTTCAACTTTCATCTAAACGTCCGTCACTAAATTACCTGTGCATTTAGATGAACGTCGCTATACAAATTAATATTGAATACCACATTTTCAACGTTATTTTATTCTGTAACAACATCGTTTTATACAAAATAGAATTTTTTGGTCAAAGATAAACCCCCGGGCAGATGTTATCTTACCATTTAGTGCAGGATTAAAATAATTTTTAAGCTAATTTTCTTCTAATTTTTATTTTTATTTTCGACAGACAGGCTGACGGTTCACCTATAACACAATATCGCCTATAACACAAGCAACGCCGCAGGTGCTGCAAGTATGCCTGGATTATGAATGAGGGATTGGGAGGGAATATGGAAAATGGGTTCATCACTCATCGAAACACAACAGCACACATGCTGTTACTTCACGATGGTCTCCTTTATGGGACCATCGTGGTCCTTTATGGGATCATCCTTTTTGGGGTGGTAACTGCCGCCAGACGGGCTGCCCAAGTAACTGCAAAACACAGTGTGTCCTTTTTTTTTACGTGGGAAAATTTGCGAACCAGATCTATACCGATTATGGGGAGATCGGACAAACAGCACATCTCCCCTCATTGCCTGGTGTTGTGATGACGGCGGACGACCCCATGTCCGCCGCCCCCAGGCACAGGCCGCGTGTTCTCCACCTCTCGCAGCGAGCAGTCAGCGAGGGGTTTCACTTCTGAAGCACCCCATAAACTCCTCTGCGGCACAACCTACCGCAGAGGCGGAATCCGCTTCCACCTGACATCTCTGGCTGCTCATCTCCACGGCATTAAACGTGGACTGCCCAAAGGGGGTTTCCGCCTGACATTTCCACATCAATCGCGGCAGCTCGAGAGACAGGCTCCACCTCGTGTTGTCGTCGCGGAAGAGTTGTCGTCGCGGTGAGGGTTCACTCCGACGACGGAGTACTAGGCCGGGCGTGGCTACCTCCCTCCACAAAGCCGCGATTGCAGTATTCTGCCATACGGTCCTTCCCTGCCGTAGAGCTCCGTCTTTGCGAGCGTTGCCCAACTACCACTGAGCGACAGAATCCGCTCGCTGCGACCCGCACTAATGGTCACGAAAAGTAAAGCCCAAGATTTGAATTCAAACTATAGTCTATTTTTTTATTTACACAAAAATTATTCGTACACAGTTTAGGTGTAACATTAGGTCTAAACATATAATACTTAAATAATATCAAATAACACCCATAATAAGATTGTAAAAGTGTCAAAGTCAATTTTAGTGAAGAAACGTGAGTAATTAACATCATCAGAGATCATGTTTACGATGTTTTACTTACATTAGATTGTCACTTTTATTGGAAGTAGTCCAATGAAGTGTCATTTTGTGTACCTATATCTCGTTTATTTTCTAAATGTTCAATCTCCTTGGATTAATTCACACTTCTTATTATTTTGTTCGATATAGACAATAACACAAATAATAGATATTTATTATATAATAATAGAAATAAGCATTAAATATTCCCTCTTTGCTTTGTTATATTTATGAAAATTTTACAACCTTTTAATAAGAGTTGTTATCGTGAAATCGGTTCAAAGAGGGTTGATCGATTACAAATGTAAGTGGAATAAATTTTCTTTTTCATAACAATGGCATTACATCACGAGTACTGCTTGTGTACATTTGGAATGATCGTTGTGCCTAAATTTAGTAAATACCAATACGATGCACGCACATCGTACTCTGAGATATGCGGACGATAATGCGTGTAATGTTTTAACAATGAGATATGCGAACGCAAATTAGTAGTGGCACGATTGTTTTCTGTATACGATGACAGTAGACACCCCCTAACAAAAAAACACAGAAAAATAACAGCATGTGTGCTGTTGTGATTGGACGTGTTAGGGGCGGCGCAAATATGGCGAAACGCAGCGTAGAGCATTTTTCATTGTCAAACTACGAGTATCATGGATATTGCTAGCGTTGAAGTAACATCAATAATCAATTAACACTACAAAAATTCTTCTAGAGATCTAGAGCATCGAAGCTACTACAGGAGAAAGATAGCGTCCAGGAATAATACGACTATGCCAGCCAACATACGCACGACCTCGGCGCGCAACCGCTTTGGATCACCGGGCAATCTTCTTCTTGTGCACATAATCTGTATAACTCTTTGTATTTTTAACACGATGTTTTTGGACGACCCCGTTGGATGAGTGGTTAGTATGCTTGCCTTAACGCTCTGTCTCAGGGCTCTCGGGTTCGATTCCCGGCAGGGTCAACTTTGGAAATGAACTTTTCAAAGTTGCTTTTCAAATAGCGATAAATGAGGTCAGTTTGTGTGAATAATTTACAAAAAAACTACATCCATGCAAAGCATCCATACTAGCGATAGCGGCCTTGAACCAGGAAGATTAGTGTATATAATTTGCAGGAAAAATGAATCCGTGCAAAGCAGGGGAGCGGGGTATTATAAATCGGTGGTATTTTAAAGATACATTTTAAAGCAAACATGGAAGTAATAGCTTTGCCTATTAAAGAATAAAATAGCTACGTGTAGATTTGCGAAAAGCAAATGTTTTCTAAGCTTGGGCACGGCAAACAGTATGTCACGCGATCGCGACACGATGCTGAAACTTTAAACAGGTTAACTATTTGTCTACTGTAATAATAACGACGGTAATATAGCCCCAATTTTCATTAACAATCTATTTTGGCCATGATTATTAAGGACATGATTATGATTATTATTTTATTAAGGTCGTAGCAGTACGCAGAGAGAAAATATACAAAAAAAAGTCATATGTGAAACGTTATTTCTAGAAATTTGTGATAAGTATTTATCATATTGTTTTGTTTGATGATTGTTTACTGTTACCTAATAACGACGATTAACAAAATATAATAAGCACAAATATTTTGTGGTAGATGGTAGACACTTCTCAAGTTTGGCATACTTAGAGACTCAATATGGGGTTTAGAGCATTTCATTCCCTACAAAAGAGACATATAATTGAGGGAATTAATATCAAATTAGACGAATGATGAATCTTCAGCTCTAATGAAGTCGGAAATTTTCCTCGACAGCCGTCCTTATGACTCTGCTACTGATTCCAGTAATCCAGAATCCCAGCTCCTATCAGCATTTTTGAAATAAAAATTACCATAATTAAGACTATCACAGGAGACAATAGACATCACTACCAGCATGTCTAGGATAATGGCAACCTGAACGATAGTAAATATGTGGAGGAGACACGTGATATTCAGTTTTACTTATTTTATTTCTTTAAGAATTTCTTTATATTTATTTATTTAAACTTTCTTAGATTGAATTTAAAATTCAATTTATATTTTTAATACACTTTAAATCAATTGAATTCATTTGTTTATTATGATAAGACCTTCATCATTATAAATTAGAATTTTCATTTAATTTTAATTAACAGTGAAATGTTTCAGTATTTGTTTTGCCTCTGCTATACTTTATGAAATAATTTTTATATTTTAAAAACTAGCTGATCTGGCAAACGTTGTTTTGCCACATTATCACTTAGGGGTATATAAATAGTTTACGACCTATTCTCAGACCTACCGAATACTCGTATACACAAAAAATTTAATAAAATCGGTCAAGCCGTTTTGGAGGAGTTTGGTTGCAAACACTGTGACACGAAAATTTTATATATACTTATAGAAGATAGTACACTTGTAGTGCAATCCAAAATTCCTAGAATTATAACGTTGTTGTAGCGTTAGAAAACGTGCAGGAAAGAGCAATGTTATGGGGCTTCTAATCCCTTTGAGTCATTAAATAATGGTTACACGTAATAATCTGTTCAGCGCATAAGGTAGCGCTGCGAGGCCGCAGCGTAGACGGCTGCGTAGCTGAGTTCTCTCGCGCTCGTCACAGGGTGAGATCTAGCGAAGGTTGCGCCCGTGACCGCGCCCGCTAGCTCCGCCCGCTATCATTACGACGCGTCGCGCAGTATCGTGCCAAGCTCGCTGCTTCTCGGACCTTGGTCTCACGCGCTGGTTCAAACCGACTCGGCTGTGTCAAGTGATGTGTCTGCTCTAGCCTATGATGTGCCCGCGGCTAATGTCTACAGTGAGAGTGTGCGTAGTGAGAGTGATTGTGGGAAGTGGCAGACGGCGGCGACCGGAGATATCTTAGCGGAGATATGTGGACTTTGCTACTGCAGTTGTGGGCCCTCATCGCTATAGGCGGCGGGGCCAATTTCTCTCCCAACAAGGAGTTGCTCGAATGTGCTAGGTTCGTTTTAAATTCGTAAAATTTTCAATTTTGAGTTGAAATTTTCAAAAATCCTTTCTTAGCTGATGCTTATGTTATAAAGAAAACCTATGTTTGAGCTCTCTATACTTAGAAGTTTTGGCTGTGCGTTTATAGTCAGTCAGGACAAACGATTTTATAAGTATAGATTACAAGTAAGTGTTTGTTACAAAGAAATTTACAAAATAACATTGGAATTCTGATAGGAAAGCAAATTGCACATTTGACATTTGACATTGCAACACATTTGACATGAATAGATATTTGCAAGAATATTTGCAACAACAAGAATACAAGTTCAAGTATTCTTAAAGCATTTATCAATGTGATTGTATAATAATTTTTGAATTTTCTAATAGTGGAGATATGTGGAAAAGCGTAAATGTAGATATCCCTACTGGTGGAAAAAAGTTCCAGTGGGGATACCTTAGTAGGGATATGTGGAAGGCGTATACACCTGATAAGCACTACCTCTGAAAACAAATGTGATGTTTATTACTTGCTGTCAATGTCCAATTACTTTAAAAATATAAAATATGCCAAGTAGGAAGCTAATTCATTAATCCACACATAGGTTCTGGGACCACGAATCAGCAACGAAAATAATTTAAACGGGCACGCGAGACACCGGGCGTATCAAAACATTAACAATGTTTTCTTAAAACAACTTTTAGCTGCCAAATAAAAATATTATCAATTGGTATGTCTACTGTAAGTTGTAAAAATTACACAAAAATATATTACTTTTTAAAACACTAAAGGTTATGGATAATCAATAATAATTTTGGAGATCAAATTAGTGCAGACATTGATAAATCGTGAATTATTAATAAAACGTAAAGTCGCATATATTCTGGCAACGTTTTGAAGACACGTGCGATTTCTCGAGGCAAATTTTCTCGGCTGGTATACGTCGCGGATGGTCGCGGTCATATCTCTTTGGCAAGGATGTCTTGTTGACATTAACTGCACCCTTTATTTAAACCACGCATGTAATAACCTTTAAATTATTATTGTATTTTAAACTTTTGAACACCAAAGTCACCTAAATTAGAATACAAATTGCAAAATGTGTTTTCGCACAAATAATTTATAACGCACGAATTAAATTTCGCTATTATTTTTTATAAACTTTAGATATGTGTTTGTAAATATTGTAAAATTCTTTTTGTCACCTTTATAATTAAAATAACACATTAATAATATAATAATATGTATAAACATATTATAAAATAGTCACTTTCGCCTCTGTATGTTTATCCCCGCTAATTTCTCCTAAACCATCCAAAACATTTTGATACGGTTTCCACTTATGGAAAGATCGGTAAATGCGCAAGGTTTGTGTATATAATTTGCAAAAACAATTGCGTCCGTGCGAAGCTGGAGGCGGGACGCTAGTTATATTATAAACAACAATTTTTATTTTTATTTCATTTAATAAAATATAATAAAACAATATAATTGTTTATTTTAACCGTAAAGTTCGTTCATAGCAGTTGCCGCAGTATTGTGTACAGCCTGGTGGCAGTAACCACTTCCTTGCAAAAGACCTGTTATGTTTCAGCACTGAGTAAAGAGTACCAGAACTCATTTCCCTATTCTCGCCTCGTCTATGATCATATCTAGATTAAAATATTTGAGAATAAAGCCTTCTTTAAACAATCTTCCGTAACATAGATAGATTATATTTAATTAAATACGTATTAATTAAAAAAAATGATATAGATAAAATTAAATACGAATAAAATAAAAAGAATTATTTTTAGATGCTTGTTAGATTTTTGGATTTATGTTTTAGATGTTAAATAGTTTGGTTTGTTGTACAGTAACAGTTAAAATTTGTAGTTTTGATGAAATTGACACAGATAGAACATGGTGTTGGATTAATATTGTGGAACCAATTTATAATTCAGTTTTCTAAAATGACACTAGGTGGATTTTTATTATTTATAATATGGATTTTATTCTAAAATAGCATAGGTCTTCGTTTTAGTATTGGCCCCAGTAGGGCTACATGCCGTTTTGACTTGGCACAAAAACAGACTTGCAATACCTAATTTTTGTCTCGTACGTATATTCCGATTTCGTGTTATGAATTGATATAATGATTTATTACATAAAATCCACTACACTATATCGATAAAACCACTAAACCAATTTTAATGTAATTTATTACTGAGATATCTCGAAATGTGTAGAGGAAGAAGAATAATTTTTATAAGATCAAGGGCGCTCCCAAAATACAATAGAATATGAGTATAATGTTTGAAATTTTCTGTGATCTTAAAAGATTTAAGATCTTACGGATCTTTATGAGGAATTCAATAGACGGGCCTGGGCAGACTCATCTCTCGCTCTGCAGGAGGAAGGTCTGGGGTTACGGGCGTATATTACTTTAACAATTATTACTCAAGAGCCGAATCCCGTAGTTTTCTGAGAAAGGTTTTGTGAGGGAATTTGTTGTCACCATCAACCGATGTTTTTCTTCAAGAACTTGAAGAAAAACTTTTTTTTTTTCAAGTTCATGTGAACCTGATATCTTGAAGAAAAAAAATCAGCTGACTATAAAATGATGGATTATACGTCAGCCGATGGCATTTCTTCTTATTTGAAATTTTTTCACATGATAGTTTATCTGCTATTATGCATAAATAACGACGATATCCTCCTACTAACAAGTAAACTGTCAGCCTGCCTGCCATCCTTAACATAAAAAATAAAATAACAAAAACAATCATTCTAAGTCTTTTAGCATTTGCGACTAATCGGTTCAACATCTTTCACATAATTTCTGTCTGTCTCTCATTAAAAAATAATTCGCACTTTATACATTTCCATCAAACCCAGTGGAATCTTTATACATTAAACTACCCACATTGTAATAAAAGCCACTAAAACATTTTGCTTCGACACAATGACTGCTTGAGGCCGTCATTAAGACATCAATGACCTATTGACAACAATAGGTTTTCGGACGAGCCAAAATAAACGTGTTTATAACAGCTATTTGCGTCACTAATAACCCAAATATAAAGTGGCTGGACGGTGACAACGAAAATAAACCCTTGCCCTAAATACCACTCATTGCAATCGCAACAGTGCATCTATCATACGGATTGCAATGTCTACTTCACAAGATGACGTCGAATGACGTGCGTACAAATCCTGTTATAAACATAACTGGAGTTCGTTCGTTTTACTAAACCTCGAAGTAGGTAATGATATATTATTATTTAATTTGATCGGGATTAATGTCATTAAGAGTTAATACAAATAAATAAATTTATTACAAAATTTCAGTTTAGATACAATAGATGTCCTATGGCTACAGGATTTTTTAATGATATTCTGGTTTTTCGCATGGTAATTAGATACCTAAACAAATGAATGTACGCTATTCTAAGTTTTTAAATTCGAAATTAGTATTGTTAAAGTACCCAAAAAGCACTACATCTTCCGTATTCTATTTTATACAAGCAAATATCATGTAAATTTGTAGTAATTAAGGCATTTTTTCGAATCGAAGCCATCCATTGGCCTACTCACACACACACACACGCATTAACCAAAATCAAAATCAAAAGGAGTTCAGTCACACACGCGGACTGAAGGAATATCTATACAAAGGATTATCATCATATCTCCAAAAGCATTATTTTATAAGTACGCGTTTAAAAAAGGACGCATGAATTTAACAAATGAAATACATTAAATCTCGCGTGCACGCATACTTATTTAATTTTTGTAAATTAGATTTCTAAATATTAGTCCATGGTTAATAGGAATTGTTATAGAGCACTTATAATTGCATAACCTTGTACGCAGCCTCCAATAACGTTTATAGAATCAAATTTTTAAATGAAGCATTGAAAACAAAACTAATGAAACGGATCTAAATTTTTTCAACATCATGTGACCGCAAGACCTTCTCGCCGGACGTGACATAGAGTAATGATATAGAATTGTACCGTATAGAATTATATCTATTTACCTATTGTTTACAATTTGCAACCTTGATTGTCAAATAACAGGTGATGGACTGTGCAAAAAGTTTAATTTATATTACAATGTTCTTAGGCTCAATGCATACGCTTTTATAACAAGGTCCCGAATGATATTTAAGACATCTATACTAATAATTTATTATTATAAAACGTAAACTTTGTATTTAGGAGGTCTTCGAAACTACTCATCTAAATAAAAAACATCTTTCACCAAATGTTAAAATAGAATTTCAGGATTAACATAAGCTAAATATTCCACGAGGGCGAAGCCGCGGGCTCAATGTATGTCAGGCGTTATATATTTTATATTTCAACGCGGGCGAAGTCGCGAGCACCAACTAGTATCATATACATAATTTTCAACATAATACATAATTTATGTAATCATAAATTATGTATTATGTAGAAACTCGTGTAATGAATTTTCAACTGACGGACCTGGTTGCTATTGATGGCTTAAAATTAGTTTAATGTTAATACTAGCTTCGTACAAATGCAATTCTTTTTGCATCAATTTATTTCTGCAAATTTAGTGCATGGTATTACGTACGTATAGAAAAAAAAATTACATCCTCGTTTATCGTCTTCACTAGACAATCTGATATTTTGCCAACAGCAACAGTCGGAGACTCATCACTTATTGCATCCATTTAAATCCAACTATCAAACCGATACTCTGTAACCACACAAAAACATCTACAGTTAAAAATATCTTTCATTTTAGGTATTGCGCTCATAACCCATATTACTTACCCACACTACTACCTAAATGTCTGCACGCAGTTAGAATGTGCTGCAAACATTATTAAAACATAATTTTTCTGTGCGTATGTATGTCACTGAACCCCTGCTAAACGGCTGGACTGATTTCGATGAAATTTTCTAAGTGTGTTTGAGTGGATCTCGAATGGTATAGATTCACAATTGGATTCGGTAGGTGGCGCTGTGATCTACTAACAGCAGGCAAGCAAACGCTCGGCCAGGGCAAAGCTTTCCAGGTCCGTAATTAATTTTATCAAACTAGCGATTCTAGCTTCTTTTGTGCAATTTTTTTCTGCAAATTATTTAGACAAACCGCATCAAAATCCGTTAGGGAGTGAAGAAGAAGTTAGCGGAGAAACAGACAGACAGATAGCGACTTTATTTTATAATAATATACATATTATGTATATATACAAGAAGAGATTATTAAACCCAAGTAGGTGGATGCAAATAGAGACATAAAATGTTAAGAAAGATAAACGAATGTGTAAACTGGCGCGGAAATAACATTTGAGCGCACATGTTTATAGATTTATTACTCGTTTAAATGTTAACAATATGACTTCACACACACAAACACACATACGACTTCAACAGATATACACACACCCTTTAACAATTTGTCTAAATAAACACAAATATGACAATGAGAAATTATGTCATTATTGAGATAAGTTAAAATAAAATTGATAATTTATAATTTACTATTGAGGACAGTATTTCAATCAGTATATTTATTGTCACATTTCAATCGTTATCATCAAAATAATTAGGTTTTCGAAGTTTACTGCTGGACGTACTTGTAGTTATCTATACTAATATTATAAAGAGAGAAGATTTGTATTTTTGTATGTTTGTAATGAGTAAACTCAAAAACTATTGGACCGATTTTGAAAATTCTTTCACCTATAGAAAGCTACATTATCAGCGAGTAACATAGACTATATTTTATAAAGTTACTCGGGCGAAGTAGCGTGCAACAGCTAGTTCTTCATAAACTACCAAAGAGCAAGAAAGCGTTAATCTACTTTGTTCCCGAGACTTTACTCTGTGATCTACTTGCTTCCAATAGTGTTATGTCTGTGATAATAATTCTCCAACGGGTTCTCTTTAGCTAGACATAGTTTTCCTGTAGGTATCATGCACATTAACCTCTAAATGTTTTCACCAACCCAATAATTTTTCAAAAAGCCAAATATTATTTTAAAAAACCTGCCCAATAGTTAGTTTCGATGTGGAGATAAAATAAGTACTGAATGTAAATATTTAGATTTTTTTTTACTTAATTAAGAAAACCCAGAAAGAAAATAAACTCACTGCGCCAATTAAAAAAAATATTCATAACTTATTTTCACTGACGTGTGATTTCGTGACTTATAATATAATTAACATATGCTACATCAAAGTTGCCGTAATTACCCTCATGTTACCAATATCATAATGCTAATTCAAGCCAACAATTCTACATGCAAAGTTGCATTTACTTTTCTTTTGAGCTTTTTTCCGAGCGAATTTAAAGTGAAATTATAACGTTGTGAAAAATAGTTGACCTTGTTAAACATTACTATCCCATGAATGTTAAGGATAGGTATATAAATCGTTTAAAATGATAAAATGGATGAGGAACAAAATGAATATTGGAAAATAGGCTTTGGCATGCTAAAATAAAATAAAATAAATGCTTTAAGCATCTGCCAAAACATTACACTAACAACGGCATAGGTGCTCAAGTGCGCTGCCGACCATAGAAGGATTAAGGATAAGGGATGGGATAATGGGCTCTGGCAACCCTTACTCACTCACCGAAACATAACAGCACATATGCTACTATTTGACGGTGGTCTTCTGTAAGAGGATGGTTACTGCCGCCAGACGGGCTGCCCTAATGCGAAACGCAGTTCCAAATCTGGACTCAAGTCAATTTTAAAAAGTTTTTTTCTAAAGTTAAGCCACCCGGCAATCGAACCCGGGGTCCCTGAGACGTTGGGCAAGCACCCTTACCACTAATCCAAAAGGTCATTAATTTGATGACGACATGATTTACATTTAAGATTCATAGTTAAGCAAGAATAAACCCCTTATTACCTTTTTTAAATCGAAATAATTCCCGGGTGGGTGCTTAAGGCGGGTTTATCAAAGGAACCTATGACTTACCTAAACTTCTGGCAGTGACCTACACCTATGACCTACCTCCGCTATGATATACCTACACTAATTAATCATGTTTACACAAGTATATGCATCACACATACCTTGAATAGTTCACAGACTGGATCACATGTAGTCTAACAAATTTTTGATGTACATAGCGGGCAGTTCAAGTTTGAGCACTCCTGCATTAAAGCATTCGTGCTGTTGCGGTGTCTTCTGTGAGAAGTATAAAAATTACGATTAGTAATTACGTACAAACGTGATAGCTGGGTTGACTGGCTGGCTGGTAGTACATATCACATATCTTTCTTGAGATTCGGTCCTTAAATTAATATTTTTTCAAATAATTAAGTACATCTTAAAATTGCTTTTTTAAAAGTAGTTGTATTATTACTAATTATATTATTTTCATACAAATAAAAGAATTTAAAGAAAATCAACTAAAGAGATACTTAAAATTAAATTACTTATTAAAATTCATAAAAAACATTTTCCCTGCCGCATATTTTCTTAGACATTTAAACCAAGTTAAACCTAAGACTTTCCCATTTATATTGAATTACGTAAGTAACTAATTACTTTATGAACTAGCGGTAAATGTCAAAGCAGTTCCATATAAAACAAATATAATCTAACAAGAAAGGTTCCGACCCTCGTTACAGCTAAGCAAACGGAAAATATGACACGTTATAGGTGTAAAACAATTATATCAGATTAAAACAGTTATTAGGATTGTAATTGTGTTTACAACATTCCAAATATACACTACAAATATATCTTTATATTATATTACTATAGTTGCAATTCATGTGAATTCACTAATTTAATGATGTGGATATATCATGTACAATAAAAACCACATAAAAACAGTTGCTTAGTATTTTCTTTGTATTTTCTTATCTTTTATTCTATCACGGTTGGCAACGTACTTGACGTACAACGCCAACCGTGATAGAATACTTATATTTCACTCTTAAGCGACCAAGCCACCTCCGACAAGTGTGAACGAATCAGCTTTTGTATTAAAATAATTCAAATTCGTAGCTTTGTAATAAAACCTGCCCCCGGCTACGTGCTACGTAGCGTAGCAAGGATTCGTAGTACTACGCATGCTACGCATAATGCGTAATGTTGACACTGTGGTGACATAAGAGTAATTCAAATAGGTATTATTACAATTCATTGCTATACAATTGCTTGCTATACCAGCTTGCTATTATGAAAATTAAAAAAAAATTGGGGCGACATTATTTAGAATCAAATTTTCTGTAATTTGTATTAAGAAAGCATAAACTAACAGTTCACAAAAATTAAGCAAGTTAAGTTCGGTGGCAGCAGAGGATGCAAAAAAAACCGATTTTACTTAACAATACTTTTTAATAAAACTGTTACATTAATTTTAGCTTAAAACTACGTGTAAGTGACACCGGTCGATGTTAGATCCAAATGTCGTAAAGAATTTGCTTATAACTACGTGAAGTGGACACTGGTCGATGTTAGATCCAAATGCCGCCGATTGTTCTCCGACAGGAGTATTTAAAGCGACCCTTGGGGCAGGTGCGCGGTGAATCAAACTGATTCATACATCCGAAAATCATGTGAAATTAATTTTGTAAGGTTGCAATGCTTCGGGGAATCGCTTGTAGATGTGTCGTAATACCATTCATGCAGATGACGGTCGTTTGGTGACTCTTGCGTGTTGCAATCCTAACTGGAAATGTTTTCCTTACGGGCGCGAACTTTCAGGGAATTGCATGTTGCAATGCCACCCATATAGATGACGTTCCTTTGGTGGTTCTTGCATGATGAAATCATAACATCTCCCTCCTTGAGAAAGGCGCCTATTCGACAACCTTGAGGGTGAGAATAGCGCCATCATGGAATGTTGCTAGGATTATCTTGATTGATTTGATTTGCTGAACATTAACATAATTTCTGTCTTCTAATTGTTCCATTGCTTTGGTGTGAAGGGTCACAGATGAAAATTGGCAGGATTCATCGAATTGCTTTTTGGCGATGAGGTGATCTATGTGCAGTTTTGAAGATTCCCGATGTGGTGATGGTATTTGTCTTCATAAAGGTTCCATGATTTGGTTTTTTTGTGGGCATTCTGCATCAAGTATAGAATCTTCCTCGTACATTGCCAGGTAGGGATAGGAAGGAGCAATGATAGTTTATAGAGGGTGTAGGATTTAGGTGCGATAATCGGAAATTTAAATATTGGAACTTACTATTCTAATTTAATATATCGACTGTCAAAATGGACAACTGATAATATGATGTTTAACTATAACTAATTAAAATATCGATTGTCAGGATGGACAATTGATAATATATGTCGTTTAACTATAACTAATTAAAATATCGATTGTCAGGATGGACAATTGATAATAATATGTCGTATAACTATAACTAATTAAAATATCGATTGTCAGGATGGAAAATCGATAGGATGGGACTATATCTAGGATTGGCAAATACAGTAGAGTGATTCTAATGTACTCACAGAAACATAATCGGCCCTCTTTGCTGCATCGATGGCTGGATGCTCCAAGTGCTGCTACTCGTACTTGTAGATTCGGATACTCTTGCTGGTGGTGAACCACCCGGGTGGCCCGCGAACGCGATTTCGATTTTTGAAACTATGCTCGCGACCCGGCCCGCGAGTATCCTACCGACTGCGCCAGTTAAGTTCGGTGGCAGCAGAGGATGCAAAAAAACCGATTTTACTTAACAATACTTTTTAATAAAACTGTTACATTAATTTTAGCTTAAAACTACGTGTAAGTGACACCGGTCGATGTTAGATCCAAATGTCGTAAAGAATTTGCTTATAACTACGTGAAGTGGACACTGGTCGATGTTAGATCCAAATGCCGCCGATTGTTCTCCGACAGGAGTATTTAAAGCGACCCTTGGGGCAGGTGCGCGGTGAATCAAACTGATTCATACATCCGAAAATCATGTGAAATTAATTTTGTAAGGTTGCAATGCTTCGGGGAATCGCTTGTAGATGTGTCGTAATACCATTCATGCAGATGACGGTCGTTTGGTGACTCTTGCGTGTTGCAATCCTAACTGGAAATGTTTTCCTTACGGGCGCGAACTTTCAGGGAATTGCATGTTGCAATGCCACCCATATAGATGACGTTCCTTTGGTGGTTCTTGCATGATGAAATCGTAACAAGCATATAAACTAAAAAACTAATTTCACAACAATTAAAAAAACACAACCAATTTATGTACTCCAGACTTGAAGATACGGTTACAATTACCACATATTTCGAAATAGTCTAAAATAAAAAAATAAATAAAAACATTTATCTCCTACTAATTACATCTTAATTATTTTCAGCCAGATCCTGTACATGGATCAACATGCATATCAGATTCCAACAAATTACAATAGAAACATTCCACCCGGTAAGTAAAGAACCTGAAATTTTTCAATCAATTTAAAAAATGTTTGAAGAACGAAATTACTTAAAATCAATTTAAAATCAACGTTTCTATAATGACAGTCCACTTGATGGTAAGTAGCTACCGTTACCTTAAATATAGTATCACAGCAAACGAATTCAAGTACAAAAAAAGGACAAAGATTTAGGGACAAGTGAAAGTACTTAAACACAAAACAGTACAAATTCTGTCTAGTTGCTAATCCTTTCAGTTGAGAATCTGTCCGGTTGCTACGGAGCCCACTTTCTGTCAGAATGTAAACTCAGATAACTACTCGTACATATTTCGACAACCATTCACTTATATTATTCCTACGAGCTAAGATGATGATCTGGATCTCGATTTACATGGTTTCATATAAAGTCCGTTGCTTGGTTTCATAACACAATACCATTTCTTTTATAGTTGGGAACATACAATTGATATGTTTCCTATGATTGTGTGAGCGTATGTGCATATAAATTACGTATGATGCATGTAACACACGTTTAAATATGCTTCAATATGTATTATCTATCCACTTAGGGCCGGCGGATGTTATTCAGCAGAATACAACGTTGCTCTGTCGACGTCCACTCAACCATTAATCAAACGGTTATTAGTTCGAAAAACCTTCTAATTGGCTCTCTTTTAAAACTAAGATAATTTTTAAATTAATTTACTATTTATAGCAAATATTAAACAAAATTTTAAGATTAAATTTAATGTTGAAAGCTTAATTTGGTAAAGAAACTTATTACACATGGTTTGTTTAATTGAAAAATTAATAATTTTCATACCACTTGCATAACTCTCCAAACATTTTTTTTACTTTGGAAATCATACACAAAAGAGATAAAACTCGGCATTTTTATTAAAAGATTGCGGTGTATTTATCCGGCGATATCTCCGCCGTCGGCACCAGTAAAGCGCAAACAATTATAACTTCGTAACATTTCCCATAATTTATTATTAAACAACATCGAATATAATTTTGTAATGTTACAATTTCAGCCAAAAATACAACAGTTTATATTGGGGTGAATGTCAACAGAGTGTCTGGAGTTGACGAAAACAAAGAGGTACTTATTTAGTCTTTAGTATGTACATTTAGTAAGCCCATTGAAGACTGGTTAGGGTTCTAGCTTTAATGCTCTGTCTCAGGGGTCCCGGGTTCGATTCCCAGCAGGGTAAACTTTGGAAATGAACTTTTCAAAGTTGGCTCTGGTTCGAATCTGGAAAGTAGTGGTACACTACGTATCGTAGTTATGTAGGCAGCCCGTCTGGCGACAGTAAACACCGGTGGGTGAGTAAGGGATGCCAGAGCCGATTCACTCATCTCCACCTTGTCAAATATCCATTGCCACGATAGAATCGTCATAGATATGATATTTATCATAGAATCCTATCATAGAGGAGGATAACTACTTATAACAAAGTAGACTTTCAGCCTGCCTGCACACATCTAAAAAAACATTCCCCTTTGTAACCTTTGCAACGCAACTATTGTAAAATTGTAAAATTTTAAAAATTTTATATGAGAAGAGAATTGGAACAAAACATCCAAAATTAACTTGAATGTTCTATTGTCCAAGGAAATAACATTAGACGTTTTCCTGCAAGTGTCGTGGGAGGAGCCGCGACTGAACGTGCCGGCGGGCAGGCTATTCATCGAACTACCCTGGGAGTTCAGACAGCTCATATGGACACCAGATCTTTACATTTGGCAGCTACAAACGATGAAGATACTGTCTGTGCTCCAAGAGATGGCGTCCCTAAGACTCTACAGTAATGGCAGCGTGTCAGTCAGTATTGGGTTCGTTTACAACTTCTACTAAAATTAAAAAAATATGTAACAATTAACATCTCACGCTGTCCCAAACTCAACACTAAACAAGCTTGGTGCTGTCAAAAGTTTACATTACAGAGTATCTGAAAAAAAAAAAAAAAAAAAAAATTCAGGTCAATTATAATTCATTAAGAAACTCTATACGTGAGCAACTCTATAATAATATATGAGAAAGTGTCCAACGGCCGCTAATAAATAGGAGGCGCTGCTACATTTTTACGGTGGTTTCATGAAATACGCATTCAGGTCTACCAACCAATCATATCGAACACTACACTGCTACAACAATAGAAATATCTATAGTATTATATTCTTCTGTAGTGGCATTATTTATAGCATGATCCATAGAACTATGCTTCTCTGACAACATCACAAAAGTATAAGAAAAAAATCTTAGAGAACCCCAATGAGGAAGCGAAGAGATTGCTATCTGTGGCATATCACCATCGCAGACTTAAGACTTAGGCTTCTACAAGACAGCCTAGCACCAGCTGCTTATCAATAATATTTAGACGACGTCTCCAATACATGCCATTAATTCTTTATCACACAAAGTGCTGAATTAAATTCAATTCATAGTTCCTGTTCAATCTGACATGTTCTAAACTCACATTTTTACTTAAGATTAAAATTGTTATAGGATATTTACTTTGTGCGTGTTGATTACCATTTAAACACATCCTGAAGATATTCATAACATTATAATGTTCTTTTTTTACAGTGCTACAATCACAATCAAATGTGAGATGGATTTTGTATTGTACCCTTTAGACGTACAGAACTGTGCCATAGATTTCAGTAGTTGTAAGTATTAACGTATCATTAAAGAAATTTAATATATTGATGATATTTTAAGCGTTGAAAAATTGCAGGAAAAATACTAAATGTTCCAGTTTTTTTTATCGCATTAAGACTTAACTTTTTGTAAATCTAGAATTTTACTATCTTTATCCTCCATAATGATACAGCAACAATGTTGATGGGGAAAATAAGATGGTGTCATTGTTTTTTTTTTGTCTGATAGTGATTATATGAATCTATGTGAACAATCAATGCTTTATTTAAACGCTTCAGGTAAGTTATATTCAAGATGTTATATATAGATTCTATATAATTCAAGATAACTCTCCAAAAGTAAGGAATATTTTATAAATATAGTTAACGCCACCAAACAAATTCCGCGGGTTAAAGATAAACTAAAATAGGCACACAACTAGAATTATTGGTTAGAGAACATTTTGTCATGCGATGAGACCGTCGCGACTGTACTGGTTAAACCAGCTCAAGCAAATTGCTTGAACGAACTTTGGTTCCATCAGAACTTCTCTGATGATTATGCCAGTGTCAGTTGCAAATATAGAAAACTCAAAATTTAAATCAAAATCAAAAGTAGCAAATCCCTATACATTTTTTCTGTCTGTCTGTTTGTTCCGGCTAATCTCGGAAAGACCGGTTAGACTGATTTTTACGGTGCTTTCACTAGCGGATATCTGAAGTTATAAGAAGTAACTTAACCTACTTTTATTTTAGAAAATAAAAAATAATACATGTGTCCAGCACCGCGCATGCCGTATTGAAGAGTGGCCAGAAGCAGCTACTCGTAGTTGCTAATATGTAAGAATGGATTGTGACCAATTTTTGTCAATCACCTTATAGACAAGTACACAACCCAAGACGTACGATTCGAGTGGCGGGAAGTGGCGTCGTGGCAGGGCCTCGGTATGGTAGCCAGCCAACGCACTCAATTTCGGCTGCCCAAATACGTCGTCACATTCGTTACTGACAAAAGTAATCATATTCGCAATTTTGGTGAAGGTAAATGTATATTTATTGCTTTGCGCTTAAGTTTGCGCCTCGTTATACAATGAAGGTTTTTCTAACCAATTAATATTACCGCTGCGTTGTTGCTCCACGCTAGCTAGTTATCTGTACCTGCTTTGTGCGTCCAGCATATTGTTATTTCCGTGGTTGGTTAATAATTTTATATCGCCTCAGATTAGGCTTTTCTAGGAATAGTAGTCGTTAAGTTTGTGTGTTTAATCCAGGACCTGGCTGGAGTCCTGTGGAGATTTTTGTTTTTTTTTATTTATTTATTTTCAGGAAATTTTAGTAGGAGTCTTTGTAAATATTTTAGACTTGGGTGGATATCCGCCACCTGGTACATTTTCCAGTTACAACGTCATCAATTTTGTCGCCTGTTATTCGTTGTATGATTTATCCATAACACAAGCCTATAAGTGCTAAGATTAAGAATTAGTAGCGGTATTTCAATCCAAACTCATTTAATGATGACTAAAATTTAGATCAAAAACTAATTTAGATAAAAGGATTACTTAATAATTATTTTAAGATGATTTTTTTAGTTTAAAAGTTTCAACAAACAACTATAATTTAAGTCTACTTTTTATAATACTATTTGTAACGCCTATAATTAATTAACGCCAATAAATTAATTAATTAATAATTGAAATAAATAAATAAAATAACTAAAACTTTTACTTAAATGTTATCATTTTTAAGCTGAAATACTAAATACAATATTGCAAATAAATTATCTGTTTACTTACAGTAAAGTAAGTACTAAACAACAAAGTTACTTAATAAATTGCAGCTATTTTCTAAATTATAATGGACAACGCGCAAAGCAGGTCTATGACATTGTCATTAATGTGTAGTTTTATGTTGTGTTGTGTTATTTTTTTTCTGCAAGATAAAGTAGATAACTGTATGTTGTTTCGTGTCTCGTGCTGTTTGTATATACAATATATTTATTTATGTGTAGACAGTATCCTAACTAGTTATAAGCCTATACAACTCATATATAAAGAAAAAAAAATAGGTCATAAAGAAAGTGGTTAGACTTACCAAGTTTTACCAAGTTTATGTATCATTTCTATACATCCTTGATGAAATCCTCTTGTAAGCAATATTTTTTAACAAAAAAAAAACAGTAATGTTTTTTTTAATATGTCGGCATTTATAAAAGTAGACATTTTAAAATTGGAATACCTACATAATTACAGTAAAGTGGTCATTATTTAATTCTGGAAAATTAAATCAGATTAACTATTTTTACACTAATTTTGACAAAAAGGAATAAACATTTACAATACTTTTTCTTTTTATATCCGACATCGGATCCCTTTAATATTAATACTTATTATATAAATATATTACAATTAATACTTATTTATATACTTCGCAGATTATTTATAGCATTTTGAATACATTCGCTAGATTCCGAGTTAATTTTTTTCTTTCTAAAAGGGATACATATCGCGCAAAATTGTACCCGTGCGAAGCCGGGAGCGGGTCACTAATATTTCATATTCATCAAAAATTATAATATAAAAATTTAAATAGTAACTACAAACTACATATTATTATATTATTCTACTTGATACTTGAATAGACTTTTATTTGACCCAGCATGACATTTTAATAAGCAGTAAATTTTATATACGAATAATACAAAAATGAGTCGGCTTTATAATTCTGTAATATATTTAGTTGTACGTTAGATTACACAACAGTGTGAATGCTTCTACATAAATTTAGATATGGGTAATGTAGTTCTGGCATAAATAGATTATTATATATATTATATATATAAATATATAAGTACATTTTATTAATAAGTCGGTGGAAGCCAGTGGAGGTAATTTAGATCTGTACGTTAATAATCAATCTTTACTTTCCTTATCTATACCTTCATACATCAGCAAACGATCGTATTCAATTCAAAAAGCAATGAAGAAAAGAAGGCCATTACATTAAGTCTTAACAAAACATTATTTCGCCATCAATTTCTCAAATTTTTTTTCATAGTACAACTATGAGGGCTATAGAAAAAAAATATTAATAAAATTGTAAATTTATAGAAAAAAAAAAGAAATGTTTTTGTCAATAAGCTATTATTATGAATTGATAACCTAAACTACAACATTTGTGTGGTAAATGGTTGTTCTCATATATTTTAGGTGAACATTCCGCAGCGAGACTTCAGATAATTCTCTCGCGGGAATTACGCAGTTACCTGTTAGAGAGCTATCTGCCTTCCTCATTATTTGTCATCATCTCGTGGGGCAGTTTCTGTGTTATCCCAGAAATAGTTCCAGGCAGAATGGTGTTATTGGTCACTACTTTGTTGTCACTGGTGACCATGTTCGACACAGTCAGGTATGTAAACGGGTTACTTATAATTAATAATTACAATAATTAATTAAAATCAATTGCTATTATACTATTACAATGTTGTATTAGTTTCTTTAATACGAGTAAAGTTATATCTTATACCTTACTCGTACATGTAAGGTTATAATGTACCTAAATACGTACTTTAGCAATTAAAAATCAAAAACACTCCAGAAATGCAGATGAAATTCGTATTCAATCTCGTTTTTTTAAGGTCTGACGGCTGACGGTCCAGTTGATAGTAAGTGGCTACCGTCGCCTCTATAACACAAAGGTGCTGCAGTGAGCTGCCAACCATAGTAGGATTAACGATAAGGAATTGGGTAATCGGCTCTGGCATCCCTTATTACTTCACCGAAACACAACAGCACAACATCCTGTTACGGGCATACGGGCTGACCAAATGACTTCGAAACTACTTAAATTGATAGGTGCACGTCTATTATTGATATAATTGTCTGGGAATATTTCAGCACAAACTCACCTGACGCACTAGAGCTCAAGTGTATCGAGGTGTGGCTGATTTCGTGCACCATCTTTGTGTTCCTCGCGTTGTTGGAATACTTCGTTGTGCTGTTCGGCATACGATATGACAAGAGCTGGAGTAAGAGACGCGCCGACATACGCCGCGCGGCGTCTTCTGCGCAGCTGACTCAGTTGGCGCAATTAGCGCCGCCACCTCTCCATGTAAATCATTCTCAGGTCAGAAAACAGTAAATTACCTGTAAATTATGTACAAAAAGTTCCTTTTATCCCTCTTTCCGTTAGTAAAAACTGTAACAAAATCCGTCGCATGGTTTACAAGCTAGCGAAAAACTTTTGACTGAGGTGGACAGCGACCTTATTTCATCAAATAAATAGATAATATAGGATGTCGAACTTAACTGGAATAAAAATGTTTTCCGTTGCTTTTTGCTTATATCTATTTTTCCAATTCTTGCCGTTCCAATGGAAACTAAAAAATAATAGTTCTACTTCTCTTGACTAAAAGAAACTTGTCTAATAATAAATGTCTAATTTAAGCCACACGAGCCTCTAGTTAATTGGGTATAATTTAACGTTTCGCCCGTCACGACATTCACGACGAAAATCTTCACTCGTATAATTTATCTAACTAATGGCACGTGTGCGGTGCGGACGGTGCGGTATCGTTGGATACGATGTTCCAAATTACAGTTTATCCCTGAACATTACACCTGTCTATTTCTGTGAGGCTACACCACGAATGTGGCCATTTCTTTCCATGCAAATATTCTTAGATTCTATATTTTAACTTCCATTTCGGTTGAATATGAGCAACGGATGGGACGTCCTTCGATCTTAAATATGAAAACTTGCATAAAGTGGTAAATTTGGTTCGATCAAATAGACGATTGGTTATTCGAGAGCTTTCGGAAGAACTGAACATCTCGTACGTCAGTGTGAAATTTGTTTACAGACTTTCCCAGCCTTGCGTTTATAATATTAGTAGGTACTAGATATCTACTTAATAATATTAGGTATCTATAACCTGCCTCGCGGTAATGAGATTAATCCACCGTGCTTATTGGCGCGACCAACAGATAACTTACTTACGTCCGAATATAATTTGTTTATCCTTATTTTTAGTTCTGTAGGATGTCGGGAAAAGTGAAGCCTGAAAAATATTTTAATACTCCAAATAATGCCAAAGAAATAACAAAGAAAACGTAGAGTATTGGTTTTGTTAATAAGGAAAACTTTTATTCAAATAAAACAATAAATGTCGATTGTAAATGTAAGTTGTTCTGTAATCTAAAAAAATCAGATAGATATAAAGAAAGAAAGAGTTTTATTCACTGCATGCAACACAAACACACAAACAGGGTTAAAGGTGCGTGTGTCCTCGCGGCAGTGAATCGGATACTGGCTCAGCATGTGCTGAAATGCTAGACAAGCACCTGCATCGCTCGTTTTCAGCCAGCAAGCACCGTTTGTGACTCACTGTGACAGATGACTATAAGTAGGTGCTGCCAAGGAAAATATGTACTTAATATCTAATTGCTCCTAATGGAATAGTACAATATACCTTTATTTTACGCTTGCATAGTCCGGTTATACCTTGTCTAATGAAATTTTTGAATTCTACTTTTTTTATGTTGACAGACAGACTGACGGTCTACTTGTTAGTAGGTGACTACCATCGCCTATAACACAAACAATGCCATAGGTGCTGCAACTGCTCTGTTGACTATTGGATTAAGGATAAGTGATTGGGAAGAGATTAAGAAATAGGCTTTGGCACCCCTCACTCACTCACCGAAACACAACAGCGGAAATGCAGTTATTTCGCGATGGTCTTCTGTAAGACAGTAAGGTTCTTCTGCGGCCAAAATGCCCTGCCAGTACTTTCCAGATCCAGGCTTTCCAGCACATACTTTCCATCAAAGATATATTATTTCGATGGATAGATATAGCTAACCGAATTCGGTTATCATCACTATTTTTAATTACCTCCCACACTGGAAGCAAATTTAAAAACGTATCTACGTCAAAAATTCCTGATAATTTTCTTTTACATTCAACAGCCCCGATTAAGCACATCAGTGACGGGTACTCCTCAAGGTGGAATGTTCTCTCCGACGCTTAGCGTCGAAGACGACGGACTCAAGCAACAGTTCTCACATCAGACCATACAAAGGGTAAGCAAAATTCACTCACTCTCACGCGTATTATCTACTTAGGATTCTTTGTTTAAATTGTAAATACCTTTTGAAATGTTTAAAAGAAACACTAATAAGCCATAGACTTCTAACATTGGCAGACGAAACTGGATGTACCTAGTCGTTACGCAATATAATAAATCGGGTAGGTACCTGTGGATACGACATCATATTAGTTAAATGTAACATATTTTACCAAAGTATTTTTGTTCTTATTTTTTGTGGAACAATAATTTTAAATAACAATCACTAAATAATATCTATCTATCGCTTAGGACCTATATATTATATCTAACACAGCGTACGACAAACATTCGTTGCATTTGCAATTGTTTTAAGAAGACTACGGCAGTAAAAAACCGACTAATTGGTATTCTAAATTTAAAACTAATTTCTAGTTATCACCTACGAGTAAAAAGAATTGGAAGAAAAATAAGGTTGGAAGTGAGTCGAGTTCATTTCATAAGGTAATTCGCGGTAGAAGTTTGCACCGAGTGGTAGATAGATACTTTGCTACACTGTACATAAAAGCTATTACCAAAATTTTATTTTATTTGTTTATAAAAAAAATACGCTGTTCCATTAAATCTAATGGTGAGTAATGTATAAAACCCATAATAGGGTTTGTTTCTCTTTTTTTATAAGAAAATAATAAAAAAATAGTAATCTTCAATAATTTCCGAATAACTTCATATCTAACGTAATAACTTTCATTACGTTAGATATGCAGTGTTTCCTGTTCCTGTCAGGAAGAGCCCAAAAGTAGCGTGTTTTGAAAACCTTTTTATTTATTTTTTACAAAACGACCGGCTGAATGTATTTTTTTCTTTTTTTTCCTAAAAAATTCCTAAAAAAAATCCATACGCGAACTTCCCCAAAGGGCTATAGCCAGAGTCCAGGACTACGTTTTCGAGATACTTGAAATAAATTATTTATATATTATATATTTATATATAATATATAAATAATTTATATATAATATATTTTTATATATTATTTATTTATATATATACTTACAAGAATTTTTCGTTTAAAGTTATTAAATTAGATATGAGCGTAAATATTTCAACGTCTAAGAAAAAGTGACACATACGCAGCAGAGGTGAAAGCTAGTTTTACTTGAAGAATGTCATGCGTAAAAAATAAAAATGTAGGTTTAATTTGCTCTCTCTGGAATACGAGTATGTAGTATTTGTATATAGTTTTGAATATTAAACTTAGTCTCTGTTTTGGCTGCTAGCACGCTGGTAGATAGGTACGAATTTTGGTAGTATTCTTTTTCGTATTCATCTAAATTTGAAGTCCACATTCACAACAATAAAATTATAGCTTGCGGATTTTCAGTTATCTCTTAATTTATTGCGTCAGTAATATAATATTTAAAATCATATAAGGATTCTGCAGAAACCGATCTGATGCATTTAGTCGTTTTATAACCGATCTGTTATTATAACCGAAATCGTTATTTTAGGTTTTTTATTGTTATTTCTACTTAATAAATTGTTTATATTTTGAAAGATTTAATTGAATAAAATATTTAAAAGAAGTCATGGGCAAAAGCTAGTGAAATATAAAAGTAAGGATTACATTTACTTGTCCAGGACTCACCGATTATAGAGACGATGCCGCCGGCGGGCACAAGGACTTTGCTCGCCCGGTTCGTCAGCAGCATCGATCGTGGCGTCATGTTTTGTGGCGCTCAACACGGAGCACTAGACAAGTACGCGTTAATGGTGTTCCCTATGTGCTTCTTCTTATTTTCCATCATTTACTGGACAACATACCTCAGTGAAGCGCACCGAGCCATGTATAAGTGACTGTGTACAAATCGAACATTGACATGCCTACATTACATGACTACATCGCAAGTGATCGGTGTGCTACTTTTATTGTGTATAATTTGTATTATTGTAAATATTAGACGAAAGCTAGTCGATTAATGATTTACGACGTATTAATAGTGTGAACCTCGAACGCCTACAGCTCGTATGATATTAAGTCCGATTGGCAATGTGATCTCCCAACAAACTGTGTGAATCATGCTTAATAATAATGATAAGAACTGGATTCAATAGTAAAAATTTCGTGCACCCCTTCAATTTTTATTGACAATTTGTAATTGAATTTAAGGTAATCTACATACCAATCTTCTTTGTAAAGTAACATTTAAAAAAAAAAATAATAACTTATGTAAAAATATTATGTAACATAAATTTATGTAAATTGATATTTCACAGTGTTCCTATAGAGCTAAAAAGTGTATTTATTTAATTTATTAAATAACAAATATACCGTCCAGTGATGATGTAGATATATAAAAGTAATATAAGTGCCTTTATTTAGATGAAATAGGTACCTACTCCTAATTTCACAATGGATTCATTAATCTCTAAAAATGATGTTACACTTGATTGCAATAAATCAATGTTTGTTTAGGTCGTACATGCCTATTTTTTAAGTAGATAAAATAAATACTTACTTAATGGACCCTAATGATGTGACAGTAATTTTAACAGAAATATTTGTTAAAAAATGTACCTACTTACATAGGTACATATTTTCTACCATTCATAGGTACATACTGTGTACAACGTTACAAGTGTTAACTTAATAGGTCAAACTTCATGACCGAACTACTGTGCCATTGTGCAGATCTCTAGCTACTGCAACCTAGATACCTGCAAACTTCTTGGCACAAAACGTAACGAAACTCGTTACAAAGTTTGGGTCTCTTTGGTAGTCCACCACCACCCACACCCCAGTGTGGGGACCGGCTGCGCGCGAAATGTTCATCAGTCAGTCCACTCGTACGTTTCGCGATTAGTTCACCAATGGACCTGTATAAACCGTTGCCCCACTACGCCCAAATTGTGCCAAGAAGTTTGTCGGGACCTATAGGTACCAGTTTGTGCCGCGACCGAGACACCTACCTACTTCATATATTCATATGGTGACGACATGGTTTCATGACGGTTTATATTAGGCAAATTATTATGAAAGGCACGGCGTCAAATTAATACAAAATTTCCAGCGTTGAAAATAATGCTCTACGTTGGGCTTCGCAAGAGGGCCTGCCCTACGATTTGCCTTAATGAAGTGCCTTGGTTTATAAGAAGCATCTTCAATACAGTAACACCAAGGGCTATGTAAGAACGTCACTGATCCTGGTAGATGGGTCAAGACGAAGCTAAGGGAATGGGCTCTAGCAATACTTTACAAAAGCATGCTGTTATTGTTTCCTGCCATTTCATAATATTTCAATGTATTTAAAATTTGGACTAAGAAACATATTTGTTTTATATTCCATGAATACAATATTTATAATAATTGTATGTACCTATTTCCTTAAACTAATTTAAAATCAAATACAATAATCAGTAAAGTAGGTAAGTTTGAATTTGGAAGAAATTACGTGGAAGAAACCATGGCCCCTAACATTAAAGTTAATGTAATATTTACGACTTTAATCACAAATATCAACAGTTCTAAGTCCACTAGTTTTGTCTCATTTTTAAAAGTTTAAATCACATTCACTAGGCACACGACAACGATTATTTTTTCCTTTATATCCCAGATTTTATAAGCGCAGAACCTTTTTTTTTTACAAAGTCTATACAACTTAAGACTTACGAGTAAGGCTCTGAAAGACTTACGAGAAAATTTAAAAGTCTAAGCACTCCTTATAATGATTTTTATGAACTTCCATAAAATACCTATGAAATCAATAAAATTTATATTTTATATGAATTTTTATGACAAACGATAAAACATATGAGGTTACCGTCAAATTTATGTCGTTAGTAGGGTTGCCATTGCATCGCAACAAGTTCTTTTCTGTGTGAACTTCATGGATAATAAAGGTAAGGACAAAATCTATAAATAAGAATGTGTCCGTCGGCCACCATTAAATAGGAGGCGCCAAGTAGCATTTTCTATACGGTGGTTTCATAAACTACCCAAACTATCAATCATACCAATTCACCAATGCTACACAAGCATTCTGGCCAATTTCTGAACTACTATTTAATTGTTGCAGCTTGACAGTTTTTCAGTTTAACACCTATATAAGTTAGTCCTCCTTCCTTACCTCTATTCTCCATTGTCTACATATCATACTAAGATTTATTTTTATTGACATGTCAATATTACTGAAATGTTTTCATAGATAGAAGTACAAATCCACGATTGTTTCTTTCAATTCAAGGTGTGTGAAAGAGATCAATATTCTCTTTTTTTTACAGAACTTTGATAAAAGAAGTCATTTCTCTAAAATTAACGGGATATCAATGTACAATCATAAAACATGATAATTAATTGATTTTAATTTTCTTTTAATTTTTTTTCTGTGGCTTGTGGCTTAGCCATGAATAAATAACAACCCATGTACAAACATATAACAAAACAGTTAATTCGCTGGTTACACTCTTAAAAGACAAATTTTAATTTTACAATAATATGTTACCCACACTAAGTGGTACCTACAGTATTAAAAGTTTTGACCACTTACGCAATACTTAGGTATTTACTTATTTGAATTATGTGCCCTATGAAAATAATGAAATAAAAGACATTATTTTAAATCATTTTGGTTTTATTTTTAACAATCCAATATCTACATTAATCTGCTTATTACTACCAAGTATTTTTAAACAGTAAGATTTTCAATTGTATCCATAGTATGAAGCCTCGTTAAATATACGATTCATATCGTCTGAATTCCTCCTTATTCTCCTGCCAATAGGTTCTAAATCTGCGTAGCACTTGGGAAAAACTTTTTCTATAATGTCTACGGCCTCTGCTTTTCCTATTTGCCTTACGGCCATCACAGAGTATAACGCTTTTGTTTTCACACAATCCTGCAATAAGAGAACACATTAGTTAAAAAATTAGTTTTTTTAGAACTTTTTTCCTTCTACTGCTGCTTACGTTCAAAGTTTTTGTGGTAAAGGTAAATCTCACCAAAAACATAAATGTGAAAAAAAGCCCAGTTCGTAATAAGAAACTTGCAGCATACTGAGACCTAATAAAAGAAGTGATACCAAGTTATTTCAAAGATCCTGAATTGTGCCTGTAACACACAATGTTCTTTAGTTTCTTTAAAATAAAATTTGTTATGTTCTTTGCTACTTAATAGTGAAACTTGGATATATTTTTTTTTTTTTGGTATGGTATGAATTTTACCAATGTACCAAATGAAATTTGGTATACAGATAGTTTATTACCTGGATTAACGTATAGGAGACTTTTTATCCTAGAAAAATGTTAGGTTCTCGAGGGATCGTCTAAAAATATAAAAAAATGGGCGCCACCGTCGTCACAGCGATAAAATGTCAGGCGGTATTATATTTTTCATTTTTCAACGCAGACCAAGTCGCGAACACTAGTAATCCTTAAATTCTCTGTTCCGTTGTGTTGTGTTATGTAGTGTTTTAAATGTGTTATGTGTGTTCTTATAAAAATTATTTGAAATATTTTACAAGAGAACATCTACACTTCTAAGGTCAACCATATATTAGTATGCAGTCAAACAATCGTACAAAACTGAGATTGTTGACGAGGAATTATCAAATGTTGCCAATTAATTAATAAATTATTAGTGAACTATTGACATAATGAGACTTAAATATGGTTGAATTTGGTGGCCACTAATAAAAAGACGTGATATGAAGCTTACTTCGTGAGCTTTCTTTATTCTGGTCCATGAGGCATCTCCTTGAGACCAAGCACTCATAAACGAGCAGTGAGTGAGATTCGCCGCTCGGATCTCGGTGCAAGCGAGGTGTTCCATGTTCTTGAAATCCAGTTCATTTCGGCAAAAATCAAACATATGAATCATCTCGTGGGCCAACACGCCTTGAACCATCGATTTTCTTGTAGAGACATTTTGACATACAACAATCTGAAAACAATTTCTCTTTGCATTATCTATCTTATTTGTAACAATCTAATGAGAGTACCGTGTCCAAATATCATAAGGATATTGGTAGGCAATGGTAGCCATAGCCACCTACCATCAAGTTCAATTATAATCTAAATTATTTCAATAGCAATATTGTTGTATTTCAAGTATCCAAGAGAATTAAACTTCATTCGTTCACATATTTTTTTTTCCCATCTAATAGACAATTTTGAAAACCATCACACATTTACATAAAAAACAGTGTTTCAAATAATTTACTGATTCATACCTGATTTAACTCTGGATCATAACCGCCACTTACAGAATAATCACATACCTCACATGATATGTGTCTGCGGATATCAATGGGACTGCAAAAGAAGAAAAGTTAGTTACATCAAGGCATTTTCCTTGCACAAATCAGGTCACAAACTATCTCAAGACTAACATAATTTCGATGATAAGATAAGAACTATAACTTAATATAGCTTCAATAATTTAAAGTATATAAAAAAAGAGTTTTAAAAGGTAAAAATGAAAACAATAATAAAGGATTTCGACATTATTTCATGTCTTCAGTTTAAGCAACGAAAAAATATAAAGTAAAATTATCTCTTGCCAATATGTCATGGAGAGAAGTAGAATAAGGCTCAACAGCCAAATAAAGAGTAGGCAGATAAAGAAAATATGTGAAGATGACATTGTGGGAAACAGAGAACATGGGAAGTAGGTACATCAAAATAATGCTAATTAGAAAAAAAATTGTTGAGTAGAATTTGTGCTCTTTTTCAAAAAGCTTAAACAAAAAAGACATTTATTGCATTTATGATTTTTAATATTATCAATATAATAATATAAATCACATAACAATGGGACACGACTCACCAACCAGAACTTTTGAGTGCAGCCATCATAACCTTCACAATTGGACCTGAAATAACATTTTAATATTAAGTATATTATGGTTTGTAAATTTCTCCAAAAACAAATGTTTTCTACCAATGTCTTTTGCCAGTGATGACTTATGGTGCTGAAACATAGTCTCTTAACTCTGGCCCTCGTAATAACCTCAATGTCGCTCAACATGCAATGTGGAGAACTCTATGCTTAGATTATACTCCAAGATTGAATTAGGAATGAAGAGATCTGTTCACAAATGAAGGTTCCTGAAGTTCAGTGGATCAGTAAGTTAAAGGCATGACACATAGCATGGAGAGCTGACAGCCAGTGGGGCTCGAAGGGTTTTAAGTGAAAGCCACAGACTGGCAAGCACAGCATTGGATGTCCACTCACAAAGTGGAGAGAAAATCTAATAAGGGCAGTGGGTTGACGGTGGATCCAGGCTGCTCCTGGCAGGTCTTATTGGTAAAATTATGGGGATTGTCCTATGGTTGAGATGATGATGATAATAAAATGCTATCTATGGTGAATGCTATATTAAAGTAAAGAAAGACGTGAAAATAAAATATAGTATGATTGTATGAAAATCCAAAATTTACCATAATTATGTACTAAAAAGTCACTTGTGAAGTGAACTTTGTTTGCTAAAGCTAGAATTTATTTACAAAGATTTAATTACTTACTAGTCTTAATACACTCAAACACGTTCTGTTCACATTTTAACTTATCAATATTCTCCTTTCCTTCTCTACCTATTAAAATATTTCCAATTTTAGGTTTAAAAGTGCCTCGCCTCTCCGGATACAAATCATAACCCCAAGCTTCCGATTTCTTTGGCTCTGTTCTTTCTTCAGCTTTCGGCGACTTTTCAGTTGCTTGGTTTTCATTTTCTTTAGACATTTTTAGCAAAAATATATTATGAAGAGGTTATATAGCTGTAAATATCCTTATTTATTGCGCAATGTACTTCCACTTATTTGTTTAAACGTAGCTAAATCTTTATTCATCTTTCTTTATGAAGACTTTATTCATAATTCAGCATACATTCAAATACATTATTGAAATTATCATAATATCAGAATTATCAAAGAAGTTTATTAAATATACATAAAATGAAAACATATGATCATGACACTAATCTTGTCAAAACTAAAACGACAATGCTGAATTGTCAAACTGTCAATGTAAGCGACAGCTTCAAAATGACAACTGACAATTAAAGCGCGAAATAATAATAAGGCCGCGGTAAAATTAACGATGTTTTAAATTACAAATAAATTCATGTATAATTATAGTGAAGATAACACTTAGATAACATTACACAAGCGATGCACATAGTAAGCGTACTTTTCTGCCTGCATTTACTTTCGCTCATAAGTACCACATGAATATTTTACAAATATTAATATTTGTATGAAGCGGATAAGCGTTGAAACTGTTATACCGTCTTAACTCCTTGCGAATCCCAGTCTAGCGTCTTAAATACATCTTCCAAACAGTTTCGGGGATATTACATCCCCCTGCCGAACTCCTCTTAGCAGTTGGATCGGTTTCATCTGCTGGCCCTATACCTGTATGGTCATTATTGCGGCTTTATACAGATACTTCAACACTTTCACATAGCGACATAACATACATGAAACAAAGCACATAGGAAAGTTCTTATGAAGAGAAAAATTGGAGAAAGCCCGCGAATGGTATCAAATTTATTTTGACCATATAAAAAAAAATACATTTATTTAAAGAAATCAGACAAGTAAAAGATTTTTATAATTTCTCAAATTTTTATTTACACCTTATTTACATATACATTGAACGATTCATAAACATTCTATTGATTCCATATTAATTTGATTGTGATTTAGGTACATTAAATACATACATTCAATTCATTAACATGTCAATAAATCTGCTTGGCACCTGAAAGCATGTGAGATGGACTGACTGGTGTAAGCTAATATTTGTACTGTTATGTTACGCAAAGCATTTGTGTTCAATGCCTCTTAATTTTGATTGTGGCTCGATTTAACCGCATTTCTCCTTTTTTAAGGCAATAAGCTTCTATTTGGGTTGACTCTGTCGAAACAAACTCCAGTACCTTTACCATGAGTTTATAATGACCGCACTCGCTAGCGAGAGCGTAAAATATTTAGATGGAAATCGTCAATTTGACATTGACAGCTGACAGTTTTTCATATAAATTTTTTACGCTCTGCTAGCGAGTGCGGTCATTGTTAAACTCATGGTAAGGATACTGGTCCTGTGATGTATGACAAGCAATGTTGCGACAATAAGGAAATTAAGTAAAGCAAGGCCAACGAGACAACGCAAAGAATCTATACAAACTTTTTAAGCTTCTTATACTTCGTGTGAGGGAACGCGACAGAAGGCCAGGTTTGTTTACATTATTTGCTTGTGTATGTCTCCTTGGCTTTACTAGTCACAAGTATGAATTGTTGGATAAGTGCTCGCCACAAATCGAAATATATTGATTTGGCAATTGTAAAAAAAAATTATTAGTCCAACATGACCAAATAATACAAATTTAATTCAACACATAAATACAATATCAGTCTCATTCGTTAATAATTTTGCTTAATTTTAATATAGCATATTATGATATACTGAAACAATATTGCCATAGTTTAAAATTAATTAAGGTACATATTACACACATATTTTTAATTGATTGTATTGATCGTTTCGCACAGAGAATTGACTAGACATACATATTTAGAATTGTGTAAACTGTATCATTCAGTTATTTATTTACATTAAACAAAAAATAATACATTTCATTAATTGTCATATCAAAATCAATCAAGCAAAATCATAATGAAAAATAGCTTTTTTGCTAATTTAAAAAAAAAATATTTACAAATCAGCATTTTGATTGTCGATTAAGCACTAATGGCACTAAAGGTATACTTTTAAATTCTTCTTTAAAAAAGTATACTTCATTTTTAAAAAAATGTACCATCTTGTAAATACAATCTATTATTTTAAAAATAAATCTTACAAACAAAAATAATTACTGATAAACATGATTGAATTATAAATTTTAAATGCACTTAGGAATGGAAATAAGTAAAATTAGTATGACAAAAGATCATAGATGGCAAATTAAGTGAATTAATATAAGTCTTTACAGTTGACTTAAACAAAGTCTATATTAAAATGCACTAGCAAAGGTATAATACTCGTATGTGCATCGAAATTTAATAAACAAAGGCAAGCAAGCACTAGGATACTTGAATAAAATAGTATATTTCTGTTAGTATAAAAAGGTGTTTTGAGATCGATTTTAGTCCCAGTTCTTAATTCATGTCAAGAAATTTTCTCAGAGGTCCCTAAACACAAACTTTCATATCGTCCCTAATAACAAACATCATATAATACAAAAATGTGCCATAATAATGGATTTTTTATGTTTATCTACTAACAATACATATATTGTATTTGTGTTTCTAATTTAGAATTTAAAAAAAATTAATTTAGACATTTTTCACTTTTTTCACTAAACATACGATTTGTGTTCATATTCTTATAACAAACACATGTATAAACATATATTGTAATATTAAATAACAATTGATATTGCTTTACTGACAGAAGAGTATATAATGACAACAAAAAGGAGATGAGTTACTATTACAGAACATAAAAGAGAGAGAGAGAGAGAGAGAGAGAGAGTGAGAGAGAGAGAGTGAGAGAAAGAGAGTGAGGTAACCATCAAAAATATTTTTCGTTTCACTTTCACAAAATGATACCTTATTTATTAATTACTGTTCTTCAGTTATTGAAACTTTCTTTTTTTAAATTAGTTATATCTTAATTTTAAAAAAAACTTAATATGATATGCATATAAAATTATACACGTACCTATAGAGAGCGTTGCATTTTACGAAATTGTTTCGATATTAGAACCAATTATATATATATATGTTTCTCCGAAACGGCTGGACTGATTTCGACGGGACTTTCACTGGCAGTTAACCGTTGTTATAAGGAGTAACATAGGCTACTTTTATTATGAAAAAGAAAAAAATATTATATTTAAAAGCAATGTTCAACACGCACGCCGCTGCGAAGCGTAGCCATGTTCAGCTAGTAGTTAAAAAAACATTTCTTGTTAAATTTACAAAAGAACGTAATCGATTTTGGCCGTGTTTGAAATCATTTAATTACAAAAAAGGAAATAAAATCTATAGATATATTTTTGACATGTTACTAACACCAGAGATAGAGTATCTTGAAAAAAAAAATACAAATTGCACATTAAAAGATATATAATATAAATGTAAAAAAAAAAAATATTTTGGTAACTCAACCACGAGTAGACCCCTGAATTCGTTTGGATTTCATTGCAAATAAGCTAGTTAATCAATTTGGATTTTGGATTTATTAGATTGAATTCATTTAACCTAGTAATAAATTAGGTTTCAATGGAATTTCATATTTTAGTGTACCAACTACATTACGATTTGGATGTATTTAGAATTTAGTTTTTATTTTTTATTTTTATTGAACTAGATTTTCGATCGGAATAACAATTCATTTTACGATTTAAATCTACAACATGTGTATTTCAGGAACCGAATTTCACGCGGCAAATCTACTGGCACTGCTAGTCTCAGATATATCCATAAATCTTATATACAGATTTTGTTTTTGACTTGTTAAAACTATTTAGAGCATATTTGTTAAGAGACCAGCGTGTAATAGCAGTTAAATCAATGCAAATGAAATATTCGTATGGGACGGAGCTCTCTCTTAGACGGTGATGATCGCATCAATAATGTATTGCATATAAGCTCGACATTTCTTATTAATTAATAATGACACTATGATTGATTAATTAACTACTATCGCTTAAAATTATTTCTTCATCATTCTTCATCGTTCTTCTTAACTTTCGTTTTACAATCTTTTCAAGATATTAACTCTTATCTATAAATTTATTGTATTTTCGGGCGTACGAGTTACACTTCGTAGATTGTGACTATTTTAAGTCAATCTTATATCGAATTTCGGAACTATTTTATGTAGTCAATAAAATTGGGTCATGAGATCATGATTTTTTCATATCTCATGTCTTAGGAAAACAGACGTGTAAGCGTCCCCCAAACAGCCACAAATTATCTAAACGACATTTTTTAAGATCTCGTTTGGAAATCAAAAAACTGTAGCTCGACTTGTGTACGTTTCAAGCGGACCAAATGCGTCACAACAATTTATAGAAGGAGATCCCAGTCACCCCAGTCGCTATACTTAATAATAATATATATATATATATATATATATATATATATATATATATATATATATATATATATATATATATATATATATATATATATAATTCAGCCTTCCTAAAATGACGTAAGTTCCCACATTTTTTTACGACTTTTAAAGTGTCTGTCAAAAGTTGTGGCCCACAGGAAGTGTCTGGCAACTGTATATGTTTGTTTATAACAATATCATATATGACATATGTAAAAAAGAGTCTTCCTACTTTGACGTAAGTTAACATGCTTTTTTTTTTCACCCTTGATACCTGCTAACTGTAAAACGGCCCCGATTTCAGCTTAGAGAGTATCCATTCCTTTCTAAGTTTATGTTTTACTACCGATCCAAAAAAATTCATCTTTCCTAAAATCATGTAAGTCTGGGGTGACTGGGATTTTGGACTATTAGATTTAAATACAGTATCCCAGTATTATTGTAAGAAATCAGTATTATTGAACATATTACTGTAAAAATTTTTTTTTCTCCCTGACCATGGAACTTGTGACCAGCCTACCAGGGTTTTTGCGGATATTAGCAAACGCATCGTAAAATGCGGAACCTCCGTATCGATTTATTCAGTAAGTTCTAAATGTCGCAGATTTCCCCAGGATAAATTATAAAATTGTTTCAGTTTTTCAAGTTTTTTTTTTTAATTTCTACTAAAAAAAGCTTAATTCCTTAATTTCAATCATTTATTTGTGCATTCGCATCCGCTCTCTCGGACGTGATCTTTATTATCATCCGCGGATGTAAAAATTCTGCATCCGTAAATTATTTCTCGATATTATTGAGCGACTTTAGCTATCAATAATATCGAACAGTAAGTTTCGGCTGTTTAGAGAAGCCCCCACAGTGAACCAAAATAAGTATTGTTACTTATTGTGCGCTTACACTATAAAAAGTACAGATAACTCATATCATAGTTACTTTTCAAACCTTGTTAGGTTATGTCATTGTCCTACAATAATCGTATGGGTCGAGGCAACAAGGAATAATTTTATTTCATTTGTAAATACAAGTAATATCGTAATAATCGATAATTTAGTAAGTAGTAAATACTGTCTAGGTCTGTATAAGGAATACGATCTAGGTACTCCCGCCTGCAGGGATCGTCGCTATTTTACAAATATGTTTTCTCTTATACTTAAAATTCGTTCGAACTGACGCCATTTTCCCTTGCGAATTTGAGATTGAGATTTTTTTCTAATTAGCGCAATACGCCTTAGAAAAAAATAAGCAAATAGAAATAAATTTAGTGTAATACAAATGCGTCCACTACACTACTCGCGAAGTTCCTCGCCGAAGTTGAAGTTCCTCGTTGAAGTTACCCAAGTACAAAGGTGCGGCGTCACTACACTACTTGCTTGCACGCAACTCATAGCCAAACACGCAATAAAAATACAAAAAAAAAATTATTATAACATTCTAATCTTTTAACCTGAAGTCAGCCGAGTGGTGTAGAGAGGCACTTCGTGTGCGCACTTCGGGCTAATTAGAGTCCTTTGACTCGGACGCAAAGGGTATGCGATTCGCGTCGCGAGAGTGTAAATCGTGTCAGTTCTGAGCAAACATGTGAGTTAGGGCTGGCGCGAATAGAAGGACGGCACTGCAAAGTATTTAAATTTTTTCATGGTATTGCACCTCAAGTGCTTTTAATATAATTCAAATTTCATTGTATTTAATATAATTAAAAATTCATTGTATTTGTATAAATTGTATGAAAAATTTAAAATCCTTTGCCATGCCGTCCTCCAATGTGCGCCGGCCCTTAACCGTCAATCGGTCCGGAGTGAATATTGTTCAGGCGGTGGTGTGGAGCGGCGCCGGGTGAGACGTGGAAGCGGCAGGCGGGTGGGCGTGAGGCGGGGGAGGGGCGGGGGCGGCGGAAGCGAGCGCGAACGCCAGCCTCTCGAGGCGTGCGTGCACGGTTGCCAGTCGCGGCCACGTAGTCGCCGCGAAAGGACCTCCGGCTAGAGCAGACAGTGCGCGGTCCAGCGCCGAGTAACGCGCACGACGTTCCTCCTCACTGCACGACATCACCTCCTGCAATTTCACAAGGACTACAGTCACATTTACTTTAAAAATGTATTTAAAAAAATATTATCCACATAAAGGTTTTCATTAATTACTGCTTAATTTTTCATATTTTTTTAAATGAAATCTTATCCAACAATATTTAAACCATGTCTATACATAAAAATAAATAAAGCAATTAATTATAATGGAAAATAAAAAATAAAATAAAAAAATAAATAAAAAATAATACCTCTTCTATCAACTCCAAATCATCTTCTTCACCTGTTTCCGCCAGTTGCTTTTTGAGTGTCTGTAACACACATCACAAGAATTTAACTCACGACCTATCGTTTAGTTATCCACAATAAACATAACTATTATATTAAAATTACAAGCTAAATATTTTTATTTAGCGACAATACTAAATTTTCTATTAATATATAAGACATAAAAAAAATTATATATTATTATTTAGCACTTAGCAACCGCTTTACTGCGATGAATCTGTCGTAATAGTTTAAATAATTAAGCAGTACTGTAACCTTGCAAAGCTAAAAAAATCACAATATTCTGTAGTACTCGTACAAAGTAAATGTATTAAAGGTATGTCTCTGTCTGATGTGTCAAACTAAATATAAGTAATTGTAGGTATATGTGTTAAATGGAACGCCGTAATTACAGTTTCTTGTTTAGAACTATTTCAAATGGTTATTGAAAATGCCCAATTCAAAAATCACAAAAAACACGGTTATCAAAAATCACAGTTATTCCTAAATATTGTGTGAAGATTTAGATAAACAAGAGTATACAAAACAATTTCATTTAGAAGTGATTCAACTGAAATTGTGGGAGTGAGACGGAACATATTTGTGTACGAGCGACAGAGACAGATAAAGGCACAAATTTCTTCCAACTTTTTAGGGGTACCTATGAATCTTATAAGAATCATAGGTATTTACATTTTTCTTGTTTTTATATTAAATATTTACCCTGAATACCTCACTTTTAAGTCCCTTTGCCCAATTAACTTTCTCTATGTACAAGGAAACTTTGTTAGTGTATTTATGTACAGGTGGTGCTTACGTCGCCGATCAACGTAAAAATAAGCATTTGGAAGCTAAAATTCCAGTGAATTTTTCGATACATTCTCTCCTGTATATGCACAAAAGCATTATTACATATACAAATACATATAAACTATATATGTCATATATATATATATAAAAGCAGAAAAAAAAACAAGGATACAAATTTTTTCAAATAAACTGTATACATACGAGTATTCAGCAATACAATATATCAAATAATGTTTTTGTAGATATAATAAACAAAACCATCAATTTAATTGATTCATTTTTCTAAGTTCACGTCAACATCTACAACATCATAGAAATTGTTGCATTGTAAACAGTATTACTGAAATTTACATGTGATATCCAGCATCCAATCCAAATTATCCAAAATAACACTAAGTACGTAGAAAATGTAAAATAAGTCCTTGTTTTCTTATACATCGTCGTTACAAGTGATTGATATTCATTCAAACAGGACAAAAATCACATATAATTCATCTATTTGCTGTACTAACTTATTTAACTTTTATTTGGAGGTGTAAAAATAATTAAATTAAATTTTCCTGTTTTATGCCATACTAGATGCGTTCACTGATGTATTTATATATAATATACAATACATACATGCAATTTGATATCAAAATTAAGCAAAAAAACATTTGAACAATGAACATTACATAGTGCCGTAATACAGCAGAGAATGTATCGAGCGTGTGTCGTGTGGTGCCCCTACAAGCGTGAATTGCCTTCGCGCAGTACAATATATTAACCAATATATTAACCTCGTTTGTTTATTCTTGACTCGAGATCGCCAAACAGGGCCTGAATCGTGTAAATACCTGTTTCATATCACATTAAACCAGTTAACGGCACTAACTAAATATTTGCGCGGTTCACAATAAAATTAATCGATAAACTTATACAACACAGTTTACATAATAAATACTAGGCTTATTTTAAACTTTCCCACTTTGCTCCAATCATATAGATATAATATGACTTAATAATATTAAAATTCCTTAGTAGTAAGAATATTGTTTTAGTTTAGGCTTTCCTGTCAAGTAATATAACATCAATTTCATTTTGACATGTTTAAATTAGTCATACGAAAAAAAAATACGCACACTATTTAGTGTTTCTTAAATCCTTAAGGCTATGAGCCATAGACCGGAACTAATTATTTCAAACTCAACTTATGCCCAAAGAGCAGTATCGATATTTTTGAGAAGAGGTAACAATATGGAGAGTGGACTCACTTCAACGTTGTGGCGATAGTGGTCGAGCATGTGTTTGGCGGCGTCCAGCTCCGCCAGCTTGCGCACCACCACGTCCGCCACGTTGCGCTCCGTCACCTCTATGCGATCCCTGGAAACGGACGCAACATTAACTCAACTTCACATCGGAAAATTCAGTAAGTTAACTTGTTCTAGAATTTTGATTGGTCCTCGTAATTATTACAGACATGCTAGGGCCGCACGATCGCTTTCTCTTTTTCTATAGTGGTCAATTTCATGCGGGTATTGCTACTGTGATTGTTGGAACAACAAAGTGATCGTCGTACTTGAGAGCTGTGGCGAGTTTGACTGCGTCAGCGTCGCTGTCGCTGGCGGCGGCGGAGGCCGCGAGACGCAGCGCGCGCACCAGCTCCGAGAGCCTGTTGTCGAGCGCCAGCACGCGGTCCAGCAGGGAGCCGCGCTCCGCGTCCTCCGCCTCCGAGCGCTGCCGATGCACGATCGCCGCCGACAGGTTGCGCAGCGAATCTCGCTCCGACACCGACTCCTCGCACGACTCGCGCTCCGGAGACAGCTCTTCGCCCGACCATACCCCCACCTCGCCGCCCTCCGCGCCTGACCACCACTCCTCCGCGTATTCTAAAAACATTAACCACTTTCTTATGGAAGAGTTCAACCGCCTCGTTGGTCAAACATAGTCCAGTAAATCTGGGCAATCAATGAACTGACCCACGCAAGCTTTATAAGTTTGATAAAGTTGCTGCTGCTGCTGTCGCTTTATAAGTTGACATGAGCCTTGGTTAAGAGACGTTAAAAATATTATTGAGTCTTAAAACAAGAATTTAAAGAACAATCTGACATACCCGGATCGGTAACGAGACACGGCTCCGTCTCCGAGTCGAGCAGATCGGCGGAGTTGTCGTTATCTTCGGAGGCGTGCGAGCGGTCTTCGTCGTAGGGTGCAGGCGCGGCGGCGGTGGCCGGCGGCGCTGAGCGCAGCGCACGATTCAACGCTGCGAGCAATCCGCTGCCGCGGCACTCTTCATCTGGCGTCAGCGCTTCACCGCTATCGCTGCGGCTGAAGGCGGCGTTGTGATAGAGCGGTGGGTGCAGGCGATCGGGCGGAAGGTCGTAGGCGCGCAGCACGGCAGTGGTTAGCGTGCGCAGCCGCCGGCCCAACGCGTCCAGCGCACGCGCCGCGCCTCCCGCCCCGCACGCCGCCCGCGCGCGTGCAGCCGCTGCCAGCGCCTCCTGGCGCCTCTGCTCGCACATACGCACCAGTTGACGGCACTCCGCGCGTCTGGCGACACATTACGGTAGACTTAATAATTGATCAAATTAACACCCCGGTCCAATAATGCTGATGATTTAGGGCCAACACACAAAACTAAGAATTGGCGAGATGCGAATTCAACAACGCAGTAAATTGCTGCGATCTTTGAGTCAGATATTTTTAAGAAAACTTAAGAAATATATAAGAAATCATTTTCTTTGTGTTACGAAGAGCCAGATGAATATGAAATAAATAAAACCTTTTATCAAGATCCGCCTTGGCCGTGGCAAGCTCTGCCTCGGCGTCTCGTAATGAGTCGGAGAGCGCGCTCGTCTCAGCGGTGAGAAAGTCCTGCATCTCTGCCGCCTCGCGCTCCGCTTCCTGCAGCCGCGAATGTAAAGTGCGTCCGTACTCGCGAGCACTGCATGCCTCCTATACGACCACATCAATATAAAATACCTTGCTCCTCACCCATCCTTCTCGCCTTTGTCCCTAAAGCTTGCTCTTCGCTTATCTCCAGCGAAACAAAATTTTTGCGGCAGCTAATGAACTTTACTATAATCTAGTTTTATACTGGCTAAACTAGTCTATCGCCTGCGCTTCTCGCCCGAAAAAATAGAACAAAATGGATTGACTCGACAAAATTGCTTACTAATCTAATGGACTAATTTTTTGGTATTTAAACACGTTTAGTCGAGTCAATCCATTTTGTCTTATTTTTTGGGTGAGTAGCGCGGACGGTTCACCGGCTAAACTAGTTTCTCGACCGTTCCTAATACTAAATTAGGAAAGAAGTCCGGACAAGCCTTTAGCGACGGCAGCCAACTATCATCAAGCGGACCGTCAGGTTGCCTGCCGTCCTATATCGTAACTAGAAAATAACATACCGCGTGGAGTTTATCACATGTGCTTCGCAGTGTGTCCATTTCAGTACGCTGCCGCGCCGCGAGTTCGCTCGCTGCACGCAATTGCTCCTCCAAGGCGCGCAAACATCCGTCCGCGCACACACCAGCTCCTGAAGCAATTACATCAAATTAACGGGATACTTTTGAGTTAAGGGCGCAGATATATACACTGTCTATATTACAGTTTAGATCCTTCTTTAGTATAGACTCTATACTAAGGAATTTGGCAGTATGTGCCAGTAACAAGCTTTCTAACAATGGTATTAGTGATTATTTGCTCCATTGGCATTACTAATACCTCGAAAATAAACGTACCTAAACGTGAAAACCGTGAAAATTTCATTTCTGTTAATGGTTTTCCAATTTGCAATAAATAAATAGTGAAACATGTAAAATTAATAGCAACAGTGAACAATATATTACCAGCTCCAGTAAGCTCTAGCAGTCTTTGAGAATTTCTCTCTAACTCGGCTACGGCAGCGAGTCGAGCGGACCGTTCGGCTGCCACTTGTGATTCGAGATGCAATCTTCTTTCTCGCTCTTCCGCACACATTGCCTCAGCAGCAGCGACCGACGCACTTAGTCTAGCCATTTCCACGTCGCGGGAACTAGCCTGCACACCGCGACTACACCGACTCACTTCTATGCGACTGAAATCAAGTGGATTAACAATAAGCTTTTATTTTATTTTTTGACTAATCACCAAAAAAAAATTTTCACCTTTCAATACTAGGCAAGACTCCGGATAAAGCCGCCTCTATGTCAGTCCCCAGTAAAACAGTCTGTGATGTTTTTTCGGCGAATATTCTCACGCGGGCCTTGGTCGTGGAGCGCGAAGATACCGAACGCGTCACTGTCGGTCTTCTGGAAGCCGGTGGCGTAATGTCATGTTTAGGAGAAGTCTCCTGGTCCGCTTCTCGTCTTCTTCGCGGCAGTGTGCCATATTTATCGGCCGCCACTCTAGTGGCGGTCGCGTCTGATGCTGTTGACAATCGTGTTCCATTTGTCGGCCACCTTTTCTCCTCGCTCGGTGAACTCGGCGTTCGACATCTAGCAGTCGATGTCTTTGTGGGTTTCGCCCGCAGTGCAGGACTCTCGCGTACTAAATTTGGCAGGTCAGCGTTGGGACGGATTCGTGGTTTAGGCGTTAACGGGCGTGGTTTTTCCGGTGGAGTCGGTTTCTCTCTGCTTCTTGCACGCTCTCTGGTGGCTAAATTCGGTCCTCTAGGTGCAGTTGCTGGGCGAGGAGTGGATGAGCCTAAAGGTGAACTGCGTTTCGGTTCAGCAACAGTAACATTGACGCGTCTGCGTGGTCGCGGCGGTGCGCCAGCTAGGGATGAACTTTCAGAACCGCAACCCGATCCACAGGATACAACACTAGATGCACAGGATCGGGAACCTCCGCCGCTGCTCAGAGCACGGCCGCACCCTTCCACTCCGCTGTCGCTGCCTGCAGCACCAAGTACTAACTCATCGCCTGCCGGTAAACTGTCCAAATCCCCAAAAGATCTTGCATCATCGAAAACTTCGCAAGTCTCTTGCTCAATAAATGATTCAATAGCAATTTTTCTACACTCTTCTACATTTTCCAGTATAATACCACTTTCGTCTTTAACCGCTACATTTCTATCATCACTATCCTTACGTTCGTCATCCTTTGTCACAATAGGAACTGGTTCAGTCTGAGTATTGGTCGATGGAGAGTCGTTAATCTCGTTAACGTGACTAGTAGTTTCCTCTTCCATCTCCGCTTCGTTTACATTGTCTGAAACAATTAGGAATTATAAAATAGTTAATTGCGTAATTTTATTCTGTTACAATAGAGAAATACAACAATTATTGTGGGTACATATGGCCTTCTTATCCCGAGGGAGCCCGCCACCATTGTTCTGATTATCGTCCATTGTAACTAAACTAAAGAAATATTATGCTAGCTTTAAATACACAATAGAAATTGCGTGTGATTAAAATTTATGGCGTTGTAGGATAAAGTTTTATCCAGCCTTTCTAGGTCCACTGATAGGTAATTAAGTAAGGTGCCATGACATGACGAAACGCGATAAGTCGCCTCCTTTCACAGCTTGGTTGGCTCCACGTGTGTATCCGCGGATACCTTTATCTCGACTTAAATCCACGTGTGGACGACCCATGGATACTTCTTTTTCCTCTTCTATCCACCAGGTGGATCCGTCGATATTATCTCAAAAGAGGATTACGCAGACACTTGTCAAATACTTGATTTGTCAAATTAGAGATTGATCAATACCTAAATTGGTCAATTACTTGATTTGTCAAATGAGCTATTAGACAGTCAAGGAGAAATGAAATAAAAAGATAGGCATATATCTTTTACCAAGTCTATTAATTTAACATGTACCTAGTTATTTTTAAAACTAAAAACAAATAAATTTGTGAAAGACTTAACTCTGTCTGTCTGTTACTTTTTTACGTCTTAACTACTCAACCGATTATCGTGAAATTTTGCATACATATTCTCAGGAATACAAGAAAGGGTATAGGAGACCTTTCATCCAGAAAAAAAGTACTGTTCCAGAGGGATCATCATTAAGAAAACTTTCACAACATTTCCAATCTTCATCAGACGCAATATTTTTCTTCTTTGTGATGAGAAATAATTAACAGTTTCGGATCCGGTCATTGTCATGCTTGTACACTAGTTAATAGAAAAAAAAGGAAATTTTAACAAGGGGTTTTCAGAATATTTCAGAGGAAAAAGAAGAAAGGTCCTGAAATGGCCTGCATAGTGGGCTCCTTCCACTTAGCGGATTGTGGATTCTAGTAGCATAGAAAAATATTATTATTTTTAGATCGAAGTGGCATATAAAATTGTGTTTATTATTGAATCCCCTCAATGGATAAGTTTAAGAGGAGATAAGGGTATCCGCGGATCCACATGTGGAGCCAAGCTGTGGATCCAAGTGGCAGGAGGCGATAAGTCACGTCTTCGAGTTCGCGACACTAGTTTTACGGCTTCAATTTGTATTCGCATCACAAGTAAATGCTCAGACTGGTTGCAACGTTTCGCACAGAGAACCTGTTTTGAGGCCGTAAATAAAAACGTTCTCTATGGCTACAAATAGTGAAACGTGAAACAATGAGCAAAACATATCGACGTATTCCAATGCAACGTTTCTCTGTGAAATAGAAAACATCACAATGCAACGTTCCCATGACTGGAGGCTGCCCACGGTCGGCCTCGCGCTCCTATTCACATTGCAATAAAACATTTTACACAATATCAAGTACATTATACCACATAGAGAAATAAATTTTACAGTGCAATGTACTTGAAGGCAATATCCATCAAGAATAAGTTTCGATTTCATTCTTTATATTACGATTAGATAAGCCTCTGCAACTAGGTACTCAATGATAATGATAATAATGCGTGTGTACGAGTGAAAATAAATATAGTACAGAAATAATAAATAGATTGTGTGGAGCACAGTAAGCAAGCATGGGAGCAGAGGGTTCAGGGGTCGTTGCACTAAGATTTGTTAGGGAGACTAAACGAACTAATCAAACGCACGAGGCGATGTAAGTATATTATATGTTAAGGCGGTACCTACTTATTTAGTTTGTCATGGTCGTGGATCGCGACGCGCCGTCTGCGCACTCACTGATTAATCACATGGTTATTTTTACCGAGGGCAAAGCCAATACAACAGCTCTGCCGGTGATAGCCGGACACTATTAAACTTAGAAAGGCCACGGCGAAGGCCCATTGGCGATAGCGTCACGCTTTGTGTCGAAAGTTACTCAAGCCAACAACGGGGAGTTGAAATTGATTATGCTTCAACATTTTGGTGTCATTCATTTATTAATCTAACTGAATTGTATGACATTAGATTATATTGATTGTGGTTTATGGGTTCCACATTAACATTATCCACTGAGATTAATTTCTGAGATCAACTATTCAAGTTAATGTTACTGTATCTAATTTCGTGGTTTCCTACACACCGTTAAAAAAGAAAAATTTTTGAAACATTTGCAACTAAACTAGTTGTGAATTAAGCGAGATGTGAATATGTTGATAGGCTTCTCGTACATAGATCACACAATTCAGTTGGTATTCTAAAAAGGGTCGACTAGCATTATTCGCAAGTCGAAGCACGTTTTACTGGCGTTTTTCTTGGCGAAAACAAGACGCTATACACAACACACGTAGACACTGACAAGTGTAAACTGCAATGTCCGCAATAATAATCCAGCAGAATTTGTAGAAAGTGGAAAACAATTTAATAACATGCTGCAAAAAACTTCACAGATATTCAAACATCTTTAATGGTTTGAATATCTAAAAAATATTTGTTACAATGTTCTGAGAAAAAGAGTTGGAGCGCATCAACTTGCATTGTAACCTGACCCCAATTCAAGAGAATATTACTGACAAATGATATGATAACGTCGAAAGACTCGAAAGCTTTATTCCCTGTACCGGAAATTCTTATGCAAAAGTAGGCTTTCTGAAGGCGTGACAGAAAAAGAAATAGTTTCTGGTTAAAAATGAATACGGAACTTCGTTTAGTTTGTATCGTTAAAAGGGAATATTACTTAATTGTCAAATTTGAATTGCGAAAAACAGTAGGAAAAAAATAAATAAACAATATAACTTGTAAAAATGGTACGTTCACAGTCTGCGGATAATATTGTTATCCCTTTAGCATAGTAAAAGTGTTATTATCTTTATAGCGGACGTCATAATCTATGATAGGCAGCAGCTACCTACTTATTACGGAAAATATCTACAGAAACATTTATACACTTATGATTAATATGTAGGTGGTTTAAACAGTACAATTTTATTTCCATTTCAAGCGTCTTTTATAACAATTTTATGCACAATATAAGTACAGTACTTACTACTGATCACATCTACCAAAAGCTAATTATTAAACAGTTTTTTCTCATCTTCTAAATTAATTTCAAACGCTAGTTCAATTAAACGGTGTACAGGAAAAATATTATACAATAATTATGTCAAAGCAATCCTAATTAATTGCATCCATGAAAACGAACTTTTATCTCATTTTGAAATAATTAAAGGCGTACGAACTCAAGTTATTGTCTAATTATGATAAAATAAATAAAAAATATACATAGTACGTAAAAATACCCAAGGGCAGCGTTTAGATTTTTCCTTTACTTACTGTATCGTAAGTTTCTAAATAGCAATCCTTAGATTGAGTGGTGGCTAAGTCCCTACAAACATCCAATATATTTTCGCGGTGCTTTTAATCACGAACGAAAATATAGGTCAACAAAAGCTACGACAAATGGATCCGCAGGCGTTCCATTTTGAGAGCAATTGTCTAAAACACGTAGCAATACAAAGATAATGCAGTGAAATATAGCCAGAATGAGTCCAACTACGAGTACTTCCATGCCTATGCAACATGGCTATACGTTCAGTTTAGTTTTAACAAAATGTTGTTATTTTTGCTCTCTTCATTCCGCCTGATTTTTCGTAGTAGGTACATTTTATAATCACTACGCCGCATTTTTATGAGAGAAATGCGAAAAAACGTTCATTTGCACGAGACAAATTATCTTTTTTAGGATTCAGCACGTCGAAAAGAAAAGACCCCTTTAATATCTCAAAATCTTTCCTTTAGTCGAAAGGAATGGGTTTTAATTAAAGGCAGATAATATCTTACTACAGGTAAATTATTATAGTACATTGGATGAGTCTTAGTGTTTTTAATGACTTAATTTAAAGTAATAAGCTCGCTGAGCTACTCGTAATATTGGTGAACGAGATTTGGCTGTGACATTTGACAGTCAATTTTCTCACCACTCATCATAATCAGAAGGACTGATTGCAAGAAAAAAGAAATTGTTTTAAATATACTTCAGTTAAGTTTTCTTTTCAGTGCAGTGTAATCATCGGCAGCTTATTTACAGCGAATCAAAGCTAACCAAACAAAAGTTCAATCTGTGTGAGTGAGACATATTGACAAAACGTGTTATGATCGTGCTATGATGAACATGACTGTAAACAAATGTCTATATTGGTTGACACAATAAACATGTGACCACTTTAAAAATACGAACCTTTATAATAATACTTCTTCTTTTCTTTATTCAGTGTCGTGCAAATGCAAATATACTCATTTTGATAATGATGAATACAACATAACTAAGTTCCGTAAGCAGGTCAAGCAAAAAGTGTTTAAGATTTATTCCTGTTAATAGGATGCCTGTCCAGGCAACTACATCATCTCCTAATTAATGTTAATTAATTTATGTTAATTGATTTAGACTCCTAGCGTTTAAATTAATCAAATATACCTAATGCAAGTCTTCAAATAACTATTGTTAATCAAATATTGATCTATAATTATTGTTAATCAATTAATACTATTACTACTATTGATTAAAGTATAATAAAATTAACTACGATTTAAAAACGGACATATAATTAAACTTTTGCGTTTCCAGTACAAAGAAAGAATTTCAAAATTTGAGGCACGCAGGTGTTTCCCTTCACCGTTAGTAAGATCCGTAATAGAAACATAAAGCTATCAGCAGACGGTCGATCGAATTATGGCGGTTCCGGTTTTGAAAACAAAGACATCCCCTGTCCTGTACAACCCTAAACCAGACTTTTCACTGTGAAATATAATAAAATCAAATCAAATCAGAGATTAAATTGGGCTCAATAGTGGATAAATTAATTGCAGTAAATATGTTTTACTGCTGTCAAAGTAGCAGTGGGATTTAAATTTGAAATTCCTATTTTAATCTAATGCAAACATTTTAGCGAAGGTCATTGTACAGTTCAAACGGGTTCGACGTTTGACGGATGTATGGTTTTGGCAATCATTTATGTTTATAGAATTATTTATACGTTATTAATAGTGATTTACAGTCAATTCACAGCTAAATGTGTTTTGGAATTACAGCTAAAAATTCAACAATCTTTGATCATTGAATTTAGACAATAGAAACAAACAGACGCGGAGAGTTTCGACAACTTGGTTGAATATACCTATTGGTTTTGTTTTTCTTTTTACATAAAAATAAATAAACCGTCCGTGAAAACTGATGGTGAAAACTGTATCAAAATCTGTTGCGTGGTTCAGGGGGAGTTAACGGATAAGACAGACAGACGCGGAAAGCGACTTTTTACTATGTAAAAAAACATCATTTTCAACTGACGAATCTATAAAAAAAATTCTTTTAAGAGGAGGGTGATTGAAGATTTATTTAGTAAGTCGTTTGGCATAAATTATGGCCTTTTTATATTCAACGTTTGATATAACAGGACTCGGTCGTCAATTCCCCCGGGTCACGGCCCTATGATCACAGTGAGAAAAAGTTTTAATTAAATTAACAAAACTAAACTTTGCTGGTTGAGTTGGAATTGTCAAATTGTAGATAAAATTATCTATTCCTAACTAGGGATCCGACCCCGGCTTCGCACGGATGCAATTTTTTCTGAAGTGGAAGTTGAAGTAATTAGTAAATATATGAAAAAAATATACACTTCCTCCAAAACTGTTTATTATAATTGTTAAATTCAAGTTGAAACTTTCTCACAAATACAAATTAGTAGGTATTAATTAAACAAACTTCGGCGGAATTTCGTGGAATTTTTATATCATAAATTGAGCAAACATAAAGGCGATTGTTCTCCATTATATCACTATATCGAGGCATTTTATTCATTGTTGTTAACCTTAAAAGAGTGCTATTGTCGTTGTTAGTAACCCTTTTACACACCATTAAGCGGAACAGACAGGGCGGGGCCGGATGTGAAGGGCTTGACTAATATCAACTAATACTAAAACACTATACCAATCATACTATAACTACGATTACATGTATCATAGGGTTAGATAAGTACGTTAGGTATTACTAATATTAATAGCTATTTCACAGAGGTATTGAAAGGGTTACTCAAAAAAAGTTCACATAGGTTATATCAGATTAATATCAGTTAATAGCTGTAAACTCTTTTGTGAAAACGAATTAAATATTATATGGAATTGTTATACGAATAATCTAATTATTTGTCTAAATAAACTGGGACAGTAAAACATAATACAAACTACAATATTATAAATGCATCAATGTGTTTACAAGACTCAAAGTCAAGGTATTGACTACCTTTATTCATAGTCTTTATTTCATAAAGCTAGGTCAGGTACTTTTGAAGATATTGAAGATTTTCTAACAAACCCTTTTTCTTTGCGGTCCACTGTATTCAGAATTTTTGTCTGTTTGTCTGTGCGTTTGTGACGCTAATCTCAGATACGGCTTAACGGATTTGAATGCGGTTTTCACTTATGTATTGTAGCAAGCTTCCCGTAACATTTAGTGTTTGTTTCATTTCAATCGGTTAGGAAGCAAATAAGTTATACCGACATAACCCGCGCACGAAGTCGCGGACACAGCTATAGTACTACATAATATTTTGTTTGGTTGTTTTTGGTACAACAAATAAATAAATATTGTTCCAGCACTTCATACGCAAAGTTTGTGCGTGTTTATTAAATACAGTAATAATATTGTATTTTACACTAAATCAATATTTTCAATTCTTTTACAAATTAGAGTATATTTTTCCCCGTACAATCGTACAAGGGACGCCCAATACTAAATTGAACCTTTCATTGCACGTGTTCTATTTAGCAAAGGTCCACTCACACCCTCTCCCCTAAACACGAAACACGATGTCAGTTAACGACCTCGGTGACATTAATACATGACAATTTTATGTGGCAAATGCTTTTCGCAATTTACATAGTAACCAGATTTTACCGTAAGCTTAGTTTCACTGTTAGGTCAAAGTTTACGTTTTTATGTGTAACCTATTGCAAACAGTAAATTCCTTGTTTCTTTTTTTAAATAAAATTTTATTGTTTAATTATCTGTCATACATAGTAAACGTTTTTGTTTGTTCGCTCTCTCCCCTACCACAATACTTGCAATAACCGAGAGGGTGTACTGTTATCATTGGTATTGATTTATTCGGTATAAATAAGAATTAAAATTGATATTTTAAACGACATTTTTACATGAAAATAACTTAGGTAATGTTTCTGATACCACAATGTATGTTGCTGCGTCGATTTCTTCAAAACCACCCAACCGATTTCAATACAGTTTTCACTAATGGAAAAGGAGCGATAAACGAGGACGAGTTTGTTATAATTTGTAGAAAAACTTGCATCCGCGTGAAGGCGATGGTGGATCGGTAATTTCGGGTATAAGTAAATAACAAATGTTCTATATGAAAATGCTTATCTTTTTTATAATATGTATATTTGATATTCACAGTTTTAACGTTTGTAATTAAATTTTTAAAAATAAATGCTAGCTAAGTAGAATACTTAAGTCTTAAAAAACAGCCTAAACTTTTCTTTAAAACAAATATAACATCTTAAAGATAAATAAACCATCTAAAGTATTTCACAAATAATCTAAATTCAATAATCAATAATCTAAATTAAATTGTTTTTAAATAAAAAACACCGAGGATTTTCTTGTATGAAACTGATAAGATAAAAACCAAAACATAACCAACCTTATGGCTTCAATTGAAGATTAATAATTCTCTTGTTGAATTTCGTTGAAATCACAAACAGATAAATCCAATAGATAATTTGTTCACTGAAACGAATTTTGCTAAAATGTTATTTATTGAGATAACAAATGTAGAGAAAATGTGCGTACGTCAACATAGACCGGGCGCGCAAATGGAACTGCTATGCTTATGCTATTTTGCTTGAAACGATCAGCCAATGATGGCGTGGGTCAGGAGAGGCGGGGTGTCGCGTCACCATGTGCCGCTCTATAATCCAATAAATTGCTAAATTCCCCGACTGAACATCAATTTCATACACTATTATGTTAGCCGCAATTCGGTAAGGTATAACCTTATACTATGCATTCACTCGATCAACAACCCTGCAGCTGCAACCATTTAAATGTAAACTTTTAAAGAAACACACGATGAAGATAGACAATGCAACTTGTAACGAACTTGAATTTCTAGAGACATTTTATTAAATACTAGCGACCTGCTCACGGCTTCGCGCGGGTGCGTTTTTTTTTTCTGCAAATTATATAAGTATAAAAACCATCCTCTTTTAACGCTCTTTAGTTCATTTAGTGAAAACCGCATTAAAATCAGTTGCGAAGTTTTAGAGACAAAACCGCATTAGGAACAGACGGCGGGAAGCGACTATTTTATTTATATATCTAGATATATAAATTTAAATTTATTAGTTATATTTGCTGCGTCTGTTGAAAAAATATACCCCGTCTGGGAATAATAATTTTGAAATGTATGAAAAAAAAATATTAATTTTTTATTTTGTGTATTTATAATATTTTTAAATATAATAAATAAATAATAGTTCACATTAAGAAAAAAATATAAAATAAAATTTAAAATATTAATTAAATTCTTAATGTTATGTTTAAAAAGTCTGACGGTCCGATTAATAAATGATAGGTGGCTATCGTCGTCCATTTACAACAGTAACGCAAGTGCTGCAAGTACTGAAGGTTAGGGATTTAAGAGGGAATAGGGAAATGGGCTCTGGAATGACTTAATCACTCGCCGAAACAGAACAGCATATAGATTGATGATCATAAATATTTTTTTAATGTTCAACTTATTAGTACAATAGTTTTATGCAATGTTTACATTGCTTCCATTCATTGTATTAAAATACTTATCCACGAGTTAACGATATGATTGGCATTGCATTATTCATTTCAATTGAAGCGCAATTTGAGAATACGTTTCGCTCCGTAGAATATTGGGATATTGCTGTGCGCAATAAGCACTCCTTACAAATAAACAGATTTGCCGCTACAACCAGTGCTACAACACACATTATTTTATTTTTGTATTGCTGGTTGGTAAAATTATAGATACCTTTCTTGAAGACGAGATTGATTTTGGCAACATTGAAACATTGAATGTGACGGTACATGAAATAACAGCTTGTGTGCTGTTTGTTGTGTGGCTAAGGGATGCGTAACATACCAAATGCCTTATCTTATAAGGTCGCCATCGCGCTTGCAGCATTTGCGGAATTGCCTGTGACGGTAGCCACCTACCATCAATTAGAATATTAGTAAATCTGCATAAATTCGTAAATCTTGTCATTTTATGATATGCCAATACAATTTCGCAGACGGCAATATCCTGTCCAATTAACTGGGTTAATAAACTCGTATATGCGGATGGACCTGCTAACTTAATTTTGCTGAACTGCCCTTCGTGTATGGAATGAACTTTCATTGGATTTGATTCGCCTCGTCCAAAGCTTGCGTTGCTGGTGCGAAGATCAGCTATACCATTATTCGAAATTTAAATCACTTTCTTACAAGAGCTAAAATTACCTATTATATTTAGCTTACTTAAATTAATACAAGAAATAAAGTCAAAAAATTTAACTAACATGTCTTATTTTCCTTTTCGCGACCCAGAAAGAACGATGCTCGGCCTTGACTATATAGTGCAGTATCAAACATATGGTGCTTGCGCTTCACATCTTAACTGGCGAAACGACTGCCTTAAATGGCGCACCACTTGAGACCATCCAACGGCCTCGTGAACCGGACCTCATAATAAGGCCACATTAGATATTTAACCAACTTCCTATTTTGGTAAATAATACAAATCACAAAATCCAAATTTACGATTTTATTCGCTCTGAGATGATAAAAATAAACTCTAAAAAGGAATGAAGCGTTTAAAATATGCATTGAAAGTATTTTAAAAAATTGTCTTAGGCCCTCTTGAAGTCTTGGGTTTTGGAGTTATGCCCGGAAAACTTTGGAAAAGTAAAACTTTGAAAATGAAAAGTTTTAGGTACTCTAGTCTGGGTGAGTAGTGTTTAGTCCCCAGGCCATTGTATCTGATATTCATAATACAATCCAATAACAGTTCTTACTTTGGGGAACTGTTATTAGGAATAAAATATTAACATAGTCATAATCTGTATATCTAATATAGGTAACATTTCGCTAAAATATAGAAAAAAGAACGATTTCCTAATTGTGACGCAAATGCCGTTGCAAAATTATTACTACAAAAGTAATTACCGGTTCAAAACTTACTACTGACATAACGCTGCATATGTGTGTCAAAAAGAAAGAAACGTTTTATGCTTATTTAGAATTTCAAACTGAATCAAATTCAAATGGGTACAGTTCTGATATCTCATAACATCACTAAGAAGTAGACAGTAGGACACTGAATGGTTTTTTAAATATAATGTTAGAATATGTATATTTTCAAGTAGGTATACCAACATCACCAGCCCGATACACATGTCAAGACAATCAATTATAACTGCTAACAATGCAACAAATTGATATTTTACGCTTATAACTATAGTTTTACTTAAAGAAGACAAGATGTTCATGAACTCGAGATCTCGTAGGCCTTGGTGCAGCGTTGTGGAACCGTTTTGCCTTAGATTAATTAGTATAAATAAACCAACGTTATTAAGAAGTAATTGTTAATGTTATTATTTTTTAATCACCAAATGAGACTTTCCGTGACTTACTTGGTTGCATATTCCTGACGCTTTATAAAACATGTCAAAATTATTGGCAACAAAACCAATCAAAAGTAATATTTTTCTAAAGAAACCACACTAGGAAGAAACACAAATAATTTATAGATACTTCAATAAATAAAAAATATATAATATCAAGTAATGCATGACAGGACTAAAAGTAAGGAGAGTTCACAGAGATGAACTAATTTTAGCTTTCATGTCGGTCGTCGCGTGCTTAGCGTTCTGACTTGGCTGGAGCAGTAACTACAATATATGTCTGTATATATATAAGTAAGCATCCAAGCATATTCCAGACGTACAAGTACTTACAATATTCCAGACGTCTATATTGCCTTAATCTCCCCTATTTTTACACAGCCCTCTACTGCAATAATCAACAGCTACTAACTACCACACGCGAACACAAGAAAACATTTTAATAAATTTGTTTGAAGATTATCTGTTTGACATGTTGGCTTTGAGTACTAATAATATATATAAGGAAACTAATAAAACTTAAAATATTATGTCGGTCGTCGGATACAGCGAGGATTCTGTCCGATATTTCATTTCGGCATGTTTGGATTGGAGTTTTAAAATCTCTCCTTTAAAAAATATTCAACGTCCGCCGCTCCGCTGCATATCCGCATAGCTTCATCATAAAGTTTCGAGGTTGAACTTAGTAAAATTTATGAACACTATTTGAAACTCATTTAGTGATAGTGTGGTTTAGTGGTTTTATTTACAAGTAACATGTGTCAATGTAAACCAGTTCTCATTAGTTCGAATATGGTACCTCATGCACTGCCACGTCTGGCGTGTAAAATCATAATTTACTCATCTACCTTCTTAAATAAGAATTATATAAATCGAAAATAATAATAATAATGAAAGATAAAAACATTGGTCTAATAGCCACTTGGTCATTTTTATTCTAAATAAATTTCCCGGTAATTCTCTGAGTGCAATGGGTAAGTTATTGTATATTTTAATAGAGAACTAATATGAATTTATCCTGCAAATTTTTAAATGCATTCTTAGAACATCCAAAAAATTATGCCGCCTTGCTCTTTGTGGTAGAATATCTGCACTGTGCATGAAATAAGAATCATGTTTCTTCACATACACACATATCTCTCTTATATACAAAGAAGGGAGTGGTAGAATTTTTAATTCTTTAAATAATGGTCGACAGCTGTTGAGTCCTTAGACCATGCACTACAAATTGTATGTACACATTTTTTCTGTAATATAAGCCTTGTCAAATGCGGTTGAGTTTCCCTATAGCAAGTGATATGCACTGAGGGCAGCTTTTTTGGATATTGTCAATTGTAGCCTTTTAATAGCGTATACGGAACGATTTAATTTAGCGCAAACTGAATCAATATGCGGTCTCCAATGACAGTTTTCATCCACTAGAATATTTTAAAGTCTTGACTGTCTCAACTTGATCATTAGCGAACCTAACATCCAAATGTATATTTCTTGCCCTCATTGTTTTAAAATGAATAACTTTAGTTTTGTTATATTAATTAATAGGTTTAACGTTTAACCAGTTAGCAACATTAGCTGAGGATTTGTTCAAATTATTTCGAGTGAACCTCCATCTTTACACTTAATAATTATTGCTGTATCATCAGCAAAAAGAATAGAATAATGAGATGCATTGGGGAGATCATTAATGTATATTAAAAATTGTGGTTTTTGAATGTGAATTAATATTTTTATTGGGTCTTTTGTTATTATGAAACTCCTGTATAAAATAGATTACCACATAGAAGATTCTTAACAGGATAATCAACGACAATAAAGGTCAGGTGAAGGACAATCTGCAGGCAGCCAATATCTAACCACAGTATGTACACGTGTTTAGATGGATGGAATACAACTCGCTAAATAACCGACTTCCGCAGCGCAGACCGACTCCACCTACCACAGAACGCTCGCTGACATTATCGGCCACACGCGAACATCTATTATTGTCGTTCGAAAGTTAAATAGAAATAAGTAGGTACATACATGTGCGAAATAATTTCCCAATGCAAAGCTTTTAATCCAGCTCGAAGGACCACGCGCGCAGTGACTCAAATATAAAACATTTCAACGGCCAGTAATAATTTCCGAGTACAATAATATTGTGCAATATAACAGGAAAGTTTATGAGTTAATTAAAACATGTTGATAAAATTGTAAGTACGTATAAACACTAACTATTGCCATTAATTAGGTTAATAATGTACACGTTCCTGCAAGTAGTGAAAATAATTTAGTTCCTAATTAAATTTGCAGGTGAGTGACCGAACGCGTCAGCTCTACAACACACCATCAATCCCACCTACGGACGTAATAGCTAAGTCTCCAAAAGAATAAGTATTCACGATATATCATCTTTTTTTCTTATATCTTAATTATCTAATTCAATTCAATTTATCTTAGATGATATCATCTTTGTCTTTAATCCTTGTTTAATTAAGTTTGTATTATTGGTTGCATTGAACTCTCACACTACTTAATATTTTTATCAAATTCAATAGGAAAACGCACAGCCCCAGTAAAAACCGTCACTATGGATATCAGATACTATAGAAGTCCACGATGGATTTGGCAATATTACCACTGCTCTTCTACTTCAATTAATAATTTAATAATTCTCAAAAGAAAATGTGTTAGCCTATAGTGATTGTTATAATTCATTTTCATTCATTCATTCAAGTTGTTGAAACCACATGTCTAGTTGTACTGCTTTGCTCCTTTAACGGAAAGATCAATTTAAATTTTAACCGTTCATGTCTGTGTGAACACATGTGTTTTTGTATACAAACTAAATAAAGAACCAGTCTCCAGCATTGTTATTAAATGAAATATGTTGAAAAGAATGTTGATATCATCGGCATTAAATCCATTTTTATTTAGCGCAACATACAGTCACATATACTATATAGTCTTTGACATTTCTAATCTTCTATGAATTTATAACTTCGTAAGGTATCAAGCTTATATTCAAATTTAAATTATATTAAACTTTCATTTTACTAAAAGAGAGCATTCTGCAAACATTAAAGATAATCTATACTAATATTATAAACAGGAAAGATTTGATTGTTTGTTTGCATTGAATAGGCTCCGAAACTACTGGACCGATTTGAGAAATTATTTCACTGTTGGGAAGCTATATTATTAGCGAGTGACAGGCTAAATTTTATAAAGTTACGCGGGCGATGCCACGTGCAACAGCTAGTCACTTATATAAGAGTAATGGTCATGTTAATAATTCGAATCAATGAGATCATATAGCAGCCGTGTAGGTGTCGGATTCGGTAAGATATTCAAAATGATTCATTTTTTTTAATATTCTTAATAGAACCACCAAAACAAAATTCAATTTATTATAGTAAGAACTCTTCCTTTAAGTTCGTTGCCCGCTATTGTTTTGCATCGTGTCGAGACGACAACGTCTGCATATTGATTGAAAATTCTGTGCTTTTTTTTCCTTTTCCACAATACTATAAATGTGCAGATAATTAATAATTATGACATCATGTGAATAAATATAATAACTCCCAATAACTAAGCATATGTATTGAATAACTTATGAATCCACATAGAGAAGCGTTCGGGACTCCGAGACATCTTCTTCAAAATTCCTCAGTCAGTGCCTTAAAACAAAAGTTTTCGACCAACGTGTGTTGCCAGTTTTGAAAAGTTATAAAGGAGGCCTATATCCAGCAGTGGACGTCCTACAGATGAAATAACGATGATGATGATGATGATGATGATGATGATGATTAAGACGCAGATCGAATATGGATTGGTATCACATCTACGAGACAACAAAACAATAAAGATGCTGCTATCAAAAACAATTCTAGTTTCTTAAAACTCTAAGAAAAACTCTTAGAAAGTGTTAGAAATTGAAAACTCCTAAAAAACTGTGTTATCCCGTCTAACTGTAAGAGTTACGACGACAATTGGCAGTGCTTTATTTATATTATGCAACGCGCAATCATGTTGATTGGAAGTTACGAGAAAACTGCATACAATGGTAACGCTGAAGGCGCAAAATTGTCGACAACATCCGGGAAAGTTGTGGGGAAATGTTTAAGTTAAATTATTCTCTCTAACGCACACAATTATTACAGTCGAAGAGGTAAGTGGTCAGATGGACCAGAAAATATAGTATTTTATGCTACAGCATACAGACAAATTCAGACATTACCGAGTTAAAAACATTTTTTAAACGCAATAGCAGCAAAAACTTTAATTCCATAATCATTCTAACGTCATACCAAGATATTATTGGTAAAATAAAAACAATTAAACACAATGTGTAGACGTTTAAGTTAGTAAGTTAAAGCTAGAAAAACACTTAGCAGCTTTAACTGTATATAAACTGTGAAAATTAATTAAGAATAGATTTCACACATTTGATAGTGACGAACATAAATATCGATAGACTGACAGTTTATAAATAAATAAAATGCCGGGAATACTAAGTAACAAACTTTATTTCAGATATATTACTACATTCAATATACCACCTCAGATTAGTAAAACAGTTATTGGCTAAGAGTCTGTCATCCTTAAGATAAGTATTGGCTTATTGACATTAATATAACAATTAATATTATCAAAATACAAATTGGCTTAATTTAAGTTACAATATACCTAATTTGAGGGGGGAAAAAAAGCGCGCAAAGCTATACCTAAAGTTTAAAGTATGATCTGCCAATATAACTTTATAATAGTTTAGAAACATTATGAAAAAGATTTAGATTTATATTAAGTCGTGATAGCGTGTACAGGTTACCGATTCGGGATAGGCAAATTCACAGGTATGTAGTGCAACCACAGATAGAATCTGCACCGAATTAACATGTCAATTAAAATAGTGAAAGAAAACCTCCTGAGGAAACCTGCGTCTGTACTGTCAATAATACACCCAGAGCCTAGCATAGAGGTTTAATAGCCTAAAACATCTGAATATCAATATTTCTGTTACAGAAACAAGATAGGCATTTTTATAATGAAGACTGTACTCATGCAAGATTAAAAGTGAAAGGGGAACATGTGTTATTTTGAATATTAATAATTAAAATAACTATGGTGATAGACGCGATATCAGCTTAATGAATTACGCTTTAATATCATAGTTGCCCAGGCCCATACAACACTTACTAACTCAATGATAAATATCTATTCCATGGCAAGGTCTATTGAAATAAAATCCCCAAGAGGTTTAACATAAAAGGTCGCGTCACAATAACCTACATAAGTAAAAATATTGAGTGTCCTTTTCGAAACACTTAACCACAGTCGCGCCATTCTGGCGCCATTAGTACGGTTACTTATCATTAGAAATCAGTAAGTTTTTTATTGTCTTTAGAATGTCTATATTAAACATATTCTAAAATTACTCTTTTGAATTGGGGATCGTCTATAACCTACCCTATGTGTTATGGAAAGAGTATTAAATCTGAACTAGAAAATCCTGCTTCTATCACATATTAGCGACGAAACAATAATAATCTGACATTTATTTATTTATTTGTAAACATTTACGAGTTAATACATTATTAAACACAATAAACGTAAGGCTCAACCACCGGTTCGAAAACTCTGTTTCTAGGGCCTACAAATCTCCATAGTTGCTCTTTATTCAATCAAAAAAGAAAATCTCATTCACAAACCGTTTACCAGAATCACGGTACGTGTGTGTATATAAACGTTTTCCGTATTGAAACTAAACAACAGCACACCGTAAACTGCCATCGTTTTACGATCGTGGCCTATAGCTAGACGATAAACATGTCTGCCGACAGAACAAGCTGCCAGACCAAAAATACACGCCGGAAAACAAACAAATGCAATATTTCAAACAAGTATACAAGAAAACAGAGAGAGAATTCAGTAAGTTCGATTGATTGATAAGAAAATATTAGTTAACAAACGACCTAAATCAATGTCTACATCTTGTAAGACAAGTAAGATCTGTCAGATAAATACAGTACGTATGAGACATGATAAAACAAGTTTATTATAACCTAGATTTACAAAATATGTTAAGAACGTATGATTTTGCATCTGAACGACCCTCTGGACTGCCTTTATGGCAGTAGTAACCGCCATCTTACAGAAGAACACCGTGAAATAATAATAATGTTGCTTTTTTGTGCGAGAATAGAAGTGTTTACAGCTGACATAAGGCGCTCACCATTAAGTAAACAGTATTTTAGGTACAGAATTTTGATCTATTGTTTAGAGCTAGGTAAAGTGCTAAATCAATTTGTTAATGGGGCGTCTGCCTTCTTAAAAGGAAGCCGGGCAGGCTGACTACTTAAAGGTAAATTGGCTACCGTCGTCTGTGAACACTCTTATGAAAAAGTTTACTTAGTGAAAAGCAGACATTAAATAAAGTGTCCGTTTACTGCTTATAAAGAGATTGCAGACATCATGGCGATATTGTTTAAACATACCATACAAATTTTCCTCGAAAGAAAATAGGCCACAATCTGTGGCGGAAATTGAACGGAAGAAATCCTTGAAAGGAAATGCGTACCAGCCAACGAGATAAATATTGATATATTGCTTCTAATAAAAAAAATACTAATGCAGATTGAAGACAGCCTACAAGACTTAAATCAAACTAACAATATGTAGGTATTATAAAAACACTATTCTGTGTCTGAAATCTAGAGACTTACGTCAGCGACATGCCGTCATCAGTCAGATATAGCCATTTTTTGCACATTTCGTGGCTAAGTAATAATTAACTTGAACTTTTAATGTTGTGTATGTATAATATAATATTATTTCCTCAACGCAAATAAAACCGACTTCCTTAATGATAAGTTAGCCGCGTGCTGTGTTTATTAGTTATGCACAAAAAGATACGGCAATTTCTTGCTTTGAAATTCCTGAACTAAGTGCTCGAGACTGCAAGGTCGTCGCTCTAAAAACGAGCTAACGGGTTCGATGTCCGACAGACGAATGCTGTAACAAGTAGCTATTCGGCTCTAGAGTGTAAAAAAAAATATCAAAATAATTCACGAATAGATAATCTTATCCTTTTATAACCTTAACCTAATAAAAAAATATAAAAAAAATAACTGTATTTAAACTGCGATGATTTTACATGGTGGATTGTTAAAGCCACAAGTTTTACTTACCACTTCTAAATGCGACATCGCCCGCATAATTATAAAAGTAGCTTATATCATTCCCTGTTTATTAAAAAAAAAGTAGCTTATATTCTGTGGGAATATTCTACATAGACAGTGAAAATTGTCATCTATTTAAACGATAGAGATTAAAATAAAAAACGCATCATATTTATAAAAATATCATATAATATTATTATGCAAGACTTGAAATATCTCTGTGCTTAACTTATGTGGTTTACACTCAAAATTCTTCACAAAATGTTTAATAATTATACTAGTAACTCCTTTTTAACCACGAATTTTGCAAAGAAAGTTTGACATACCAAATATTTTCATAAACTAAATTCATGATTTCATCATCATAATCTCCCAAAAATATGTTATAATATTAATAAAATAATAAGTAAATAAATAAATAATCTCTTATACTCTTATATACTTAAACCAATTGATCACAATTGGGTTTCCACACTTTTATTAAATAAGTATAGCTAGGTGATGTCTTTAAAGTCTGTATTTTTGTTTATTCTTCTGAACAGATGCGAGTCTGACAGATTCGACATGGAGTAATTGTTATTCTTTATTTAATTAAAGCATTTATTTCAATAATAGTATGCAATTATTTAGCGATCCGGTTTCGTCAACAAAACACTCACTTTCGAACCGGTCTCAAAACTCGGGCGCCCCGTTGGCGATCATTGTATGCAACTTATATAAAAATATAAATAAATAACATTAGTTAATTTAAAAAACGAGATTAAAGGAGTCATTTAAAAATTACGATAAAACATAAAATAATACTTGCCATTACGAAAAAGTAGTCAAATAATTCAGTTCACAACAAAGTTAGGGCGAATTTAAATAAAAACAATAAACACGAGACAAGTCTTGCTTCAAAAACGAAACAGAATATCACCATGTACATAAAAGTACTCGTATAACACAGCACACACGTCCAAGCCTTGTGCGAGGGTGAATGTGACTAAAAGCAAACGAAGTTAACGAAGTAAGAGTAAGCACAACACACAAAACGCAAACCCTGAAGTTATCTAATGAAACTTTTGAAAAAATCTTCAATAATAACTGATTTCTTTTTATTTTGCGACCCAGATTACGGAGGTCTAAAGGAAATTTAAAAACTAATTTTAGAATTTTCGATGGCATGGCCAACGAAATTTAAGATCTTGCGTCATACGTCAGCCTCGATTCAATTTGTCTTCTCTTTGATGTTATCGTGGTAAAATAAATCTTTATCGTCAAGGTGAATGCTGTGTTTGAATTGTTTTGTTCTATGTTAAATTAAATTCAAACTTTTATAATCAGAATATTTAAAAAAAAAGACATTAAAATAACAATCTTCCTTCTGGGGTGTTTCCACCTAGCTAGTATAAATGGGCTTCCTCAAGCGAGACTTAAACAAATTCCTGGCGGGGTCCTGGTAATGGTATTGCTTGGTCCTTAGGAGCCGGTAACCAGCACCTTCCATCAAGTGAACCTATTATCCTGTTATCTCCTGTTTACCTCCCTTTAAAATATATATTTAAAAAAATACAGTTTATTGATCCAGAAGTTTTGTTCAAGGATTAATAAGGATATGTAGATTTATTTTGGTAATGTGCTGCAGACAGACTCAGTCCTAATGATGCCACCGAACGCATATTATAACACCAAAGGTTTCAAAGAGACTAATTGCCCTGATATTATAAGGGGAAAGAGACAAGATAGTGAAAGAGAATTGACTCTGGCATAGCAAGCACCGAAATACATAAGGCATCACAAATGCTTTTATAAAAATCAATGTTAGTAAAAGCGGCATTTAATACTTCATTTAAATAAGAATTATACAACAAGAGTGGGTGATAAAACGAACAAGATGATGAGTAAGTGAACACGTGGTGGATGGCAGGAAATCGCCAGGGCATTTACTGCAACTAAAATAATACCAACATTCAAGCAAATAGACATACACACATACACACACGCTAACGAAATCGGCACATAACAACAGTGTTTAGCCAAAACTGCCCAAAGGGCATTCATCGCAAATCCTTTCATTACGACCTTGCATTGAACACATTAAAAATATGCAGATTTTTAACATTCGATTGGCATTTTGGGAGTAGCGGCCGCATGACCCAGTTCCGAGGTCTGCTACGGAGTCTGCGTATACCGCATTGAGAGGTCAGCGTGTTTTACACGCACTATGCAACCGTGACACAAAAAAACAACCAGCATTTACTTCAATGTATGTGTATTGAAAAATATTTACATTGTTGTGTGCACACGTATTGTATTACTCATATAACGTAAAAACTTTATAAGACATAATTTTAAAGCTATGTGTATATATAAATATGTATATCCATATGTTTTTATAGATTATGTATACATATGTCCATTAATATATTTTTATATATTATGTAATTGAATAATATGTTGTTATATTCACCGACTACTATTGCTAAAAGAATTAAAATGAATATACTTGAAAGTTATCTGTTTCGAAATGAAAGCTCTCATTATCAACTTGATATTGTTATTTGCGCGTGGCAAAAACCTAAACCAGCATTTGAATTTTTTTATGTCTGTTTATTGGTGTTAGTAATGGCTGAACCTATTTTTGATTAAAAGAGAATACAATTATGTTTTACCCCTTAAATATTTTTTGGAATTTCCGCGTAAAAATTTATTTCCCTTGCGCGAAAAAAATCAAGAGATCGAATTCTATAAGGACTTTCAGGAAATCAACTTAAAATAACAGTACGTATGATTATGTGTTTAGGTAAGTGATGCCAAAGGCCATTTCTCTATCCACTCGTTATGCTTTATCCTTTATCCTATCAAGGTTGGCAACACTCTTGTAACCAATATGGCGTTGCTTGAGGCGTAGGTAGGCATCTATCAAAAAGTACGTGATGATTTCCATTAGCCAACCAAACAAAAAGTATGAATTCTTTACATCCTACTAACATTATAAATGCGAAAATTTGTGAGGATGATACGGATATATTACCTTGATTAACATATAGGATACTTTTTAACTTTTTATACTGGAAAAATGTTAGATTCCCGGGGGATCGCTAAAAATATAAAAAGTCACAGCCATAAAGATGACAGGCGTTTTTTCAATTTCCAATGCGGACGAAGTCACGGGCACCAGCTAGTAAAAAATATTCAGAACTGAGAATAATTAAATATACACATATAACTATACATATCGTTAGTGTAGATAGTCTCATATTTTTGTCTAACTAATGCAAAGTATATATTCCTTAATAAATTCAACACAAACACATTTATTTAGCTACTTTACTTACTTAGCACATTTACTTAGCCATTTACATTTACTTAGAAACACACATGTCATCTAGCTATGAAAGTTGCTTTGAATATGTTGTTCTAGGTTCTATAAATGGTTTCGAAACTTTGTTTACTCTTTATTAAGATTCCAAATTTGGCACTATAAAGTCCCAATTTGGTGCAACGAGGTCAGGACTGGAAATACAGATGTTGTTTCAAAAGCTATACTGGGAATTAATGTTCTATTTATTTTGAGTCAGACGGTTTATTTTAGTTGACAGTTTAGTGGCAAGTCATTTTCAGAGATAACATTTAGCAAATTTTCCGATGTATAATTTTTTTAATTTGAATTTGAAAATGTCGCTCAACTAAATTGAGCTCAAAATTGAAGCTCAATGTCGCTCAACGAGCTATGGAAAGAGCTATGCTCGGGGTTACGCTGCGAGTTCGAATCAGAAATGAGGAGATCCGTAGACGTACGAAAGTTGCCGACATAAGCCGGCGGATCAGTAAGTTGAAGTGGCAGTGGGCAGGGCATATAGTACGGAGAGACGACGGCCGCTGGAGCCGGAAGGTTCTCGAGTGGAGGCCACGGACCAGCAAGCGCAGTGCAGGACGTCCACCCACAAGGTGGACAGACGACCTAATAAGGGCACGGTGGATCCAGGCTGCTTCTGACCGATCCTATGGAAAGTTATGGCAGAGGCCTATGTCCAGCAGTGGACGTCCTGCAGCTGAGATTATGATGATGATGATGACGATGATGATGATGAATTTGAATAATTAACTATCGTGAAAGAGTAACAAACATAGATTTTGATTTTTATAATATTAACAAAATATTTTTAAAATAATTGCTGTATCTTCGGTGAAAGTTATTCGACTCAATATTTGAAAACGTAGCAAATATAAAAGATAGGAAATATTATAGTATCTAATATCTAATGCTGGCGCATGTACAAAACAGTGAGAAATATACTCCTTCCTTATCCGTGTACGATCTATTGTTAAAATTGTATCAAGTGTTATAGGCTCAAAGCAGTTCCTCAAGAAGAAATAGCCGCGCGCGTACATCATAGTTAGATGACATATGTGATTGCATTGACTGTGGGATTATAAAAATATATTCAATAGGCGAGCAGATTGTTAAAGGTATTGTGCGAGGTGAAAGTTCAACGGTTTCATAACGTGTAGAATTTATGTACGTTACATGCAGCTAACAATAATGATTATTTATTAATATTATCAAAAATAATTGAAACAGATTCTTGAGATTATTCAGTAAATAATAAACATATAACTATAGCTATCTACTTAATTACATAATTTCATTTTTCTATATATAAGTAAGCCACAAGGATATGTTTTATTTATCTATTTGAGAAAATATTTCTTAATGTTATATATCTTACTAGCTGTTGCACGCGACTTCATCAGCAGCGTAACTTTATAAAATATAGTGGTATGTTACTCGCTGATAATGTTTTTAAAATCGGTTCAGTAGTTTTTGAATTTATTCATTACCTACAAACAAAAATACAAATGTTCTCGCTTTATAATATTAGTAAGTATAAATTTGCAATAATATATGTAAATACTTGTAAACTAATAATAATAAATAAATAAATAAAAAATATTCTAAATATTTCGCGGAAACTGTTCTTTAAATTAGCAACTTTTTTGTTTTTAAGCCATGTGTACACAGTATGAATATTCTACAAATAAGAATCTAACAGATAAACTTTAATGGATGATTATAATTTATTTGTATTAGAAGTGTGTGTAAAATGTGTACTACGTAACAACATAAAATAAATGAAAATCACTGTTAGGGAACACTTTTTATTAGTATTATTATTATTTTTTATTATTTTTTTACTGAATTTTGATTGAAGCCAGTGAGTGTCCTCGATTTCAAAATAGATAATTGAAATTAGGGCTAATTTTAAAGTAATATCAAGACTAAAAAGCTTTTTACATTACGAGTGGTATTCCTGCAGTGTCTTTGGAATTATGGCTCTATCGACATAAATACTGGAAATTTATTATTATTAATGAAATTAAAGGAAATGTGTGTTATAACATTTTATTATTAAAACCAAAAATTTATTAACACCATTTATAATCGTCTGGCATTTGAGATCGTGACAATAAATATAATATTAGAATGATGTGCAAATCTAACGAATTCCAGTACGATCATATGCATCGCGTTGGTCTACTTTCTTAAAATATCACAATATCATATGCGTATCTCGTTTAACCTAAACGTTATTTGAAAATTTCCAAATTTCAAACGTTATACAAAAAACTATTACCAAAGTAATATACAAAATATTGCACATTAACAAACCGTGCGAATTTGATTGTTTATTAATAGCTAGGTTTCAATCGGCGCTAACCAAAGATACCGATGTTGATGACCGTGCGTGCGTAGGCTCAATTCTATTTATCTATCTTCACCTTCAAGTTGTAGATTAGAAAAAACGCATCGAAATTAATACTCTACAATTATTGTCTATAATTATATATTAAGGACGTGAGGCGAAGTTGATTGTTTGTTTCAATTTTAAAATTCAAATTCGAATTCATTTGTTCAATGTAATTTGATAAATAAACACTTAATAATCCTACTATTGTAATGAATATTTGTAAATACTAAATATGTAAATGAGAAAGTTTGTGTACATGGAAGTTTGTAAATCTTTTACAGATAAACTTCCAAACGGATATTGATTAAATATAAATATATCAATAGATCAATAAAATCGTGAAAAAACATTGAATATTTTTTTCAAATGTTACCGAAGACAAAAAAATATTTTTTGGAATTTTCATCTATTTGCCTGTGCGTTTGTGCACGCAAATCTCAGAAACGCCTTAACCAATTGAATGCGGTTTTAACTGGTGTATTGTAGCAAGCTTCTTGTAACATTTAGTGTTTGTTTCATTCCAATCGGTTAACAAACAAAAAAGTTAAGTTAATTGAAATAATACGCGCTATTCTAGAACCACGCGTATGAAGTTGCTAAAATAAAGTGGCTGTCCGGTTCTGTCTCTTTTTCCACTAACTTCTTTTAAACCATCCAACTGATTTTGGCGGATGGATGAACTGATTCACTAATGGAAAATCGATAAACAAGGAAGGTTTGTGTATTGATTTGCAGAAAAATGCGGGTCGCTAATAGTCTATGTATATATATTTGCAGATATATTTACTTTCTTCTTTTAACTAACAAAGTAGGACTGTTTGATTTTAATTTTCATGTGTATAAAATAAAAATCCGCGTCATGGTCACGAGGTGTATGACCGAAAAAATAAACAATGTAGGTATGGTCTATATTCGTAGAAAGCTTTGGTTCAACTGAAATATACATAGCTCGGATCGTCTACGAATTGATAAAAAAATATAGTTTAAATTAACTTCAGACCTTCAAAATGTTTTAAAGTGTAATTTCTTTTAATTTATTTTTTGTTTATTTTATTAGTTGTTATTATAGTGTTATTCTTTATAGAGTTCATTATAAAAGAAAAATAAGACTCTTGTAATTATAAAATAGAGAAAACTTGCAACTCCATGCATGATTCTACCAATCATGAAAATATACGTTTTACAAATATTAATACAAACTCGATACAAAACAATTTCCCATGCAAACACATGAATATACTGAGCGTATACAGTATTTACGAAATTTCATATCTTTCTATACTGGTAATATTTATTTTCGAAGTATAGTTACGCCGTCATGTTGAATGTATATCGCATCCACCGGGGATATCAATAAATATTTTAATGTCGCACATAAATCTCATGTCATCCACCAAAACACTCGGAGTCAAAATGATCATTCCATACAAACGCACGATTTATACCATTCTATTTTTGTGCGTTGGTGGTAAATTTAGATATTAAAAAACCTAAGGAAAATTGAAAATATCGAAAATTGAAGAAAATCCTTCCTGCATTTTAAATTAAAAACATTTTATACGATTATACTATGAGATCATGAAAATATTTAATTAAAAGTGTAATTATAGAAAGGAACATATAATGACAAGAAATCAATCTAAAAGAAAATGAAGTCCTGTGTAAATTTTCTACATTTAGTGCTTTACGCGAGATAAGTTGACAAACACTCAAACGCGTATAATAGGAGAATTCAATAAACTTTCAGGAAGAAATTGTTTCAATTATAATATAAATGATAGTTCACACTTTAAAAGAATTAAGGTATACTGTCTAATTACTGATAAAAAAATTGTATAATTTTCGTGAAAATTTAATTATATTTAAAATATACAAATCCTTATAATATTTACAATGAAATGGTTTGAAAAAAAAGTAAATAATAGAGTAAGTCAGCTCTAAATTGATAAGCCGATTTTCTGATAAATAAATAAATAAATATCTTCACACATTCCACACAGCACCATCTAGTCTAGCTCCACATTAAGAAGCTAATAATGCTATTATGGATACCAGACAGTTGATATACTACATAGATTACTTTTTTTGTAAATACATACATATTAAAAATACAAAACATCCATGACTCAGGTACAAAGGTAAAATGTTAACACATAAACATTTGCCCCTAGTGGGATTCGAACCAGCGACCGTTTGGTTAACAGCTAGGGTTACTAGCCACTAGAAAAAAAAAGCTTTCAACATAATTGAGCCCATAAAACATAATCATTACGTAAGAAGTTGATAGTTTTAACAATAACCTCAAAAATCAAGTCCACAGCAGAACTATACGAACTATGGAAAGGGCAAATTTTGGCACCAAGAAAGGTCGCATTTATAAAGGTTACACTACCAAATGTACCAAAAAAAGTGAAGGTACAATGAAGAGGCTTACAGGATTTTGATAATTTTCATTATTGGAAATAGCTATAAACAATTATAGGTTTTTAAATATAATCATCATATGCTATAAAGGTGGAAGGTTTGTGTATTAATAAACTATACCTATTATAATATATTCTGCAAAATTATATTTGCAGAAAAACTATATCCGTGCGAAGCCAGGGTCGGGTGGCTTTTTTTGGAATATAAAATTAAATTTTGTTGATCAACTTTTAAGAGCAATAACGCACAAAAATAGCGGAAAAAGCGAAATAGCCACAAAAAGATGAAATAAATATATGTCGAAATCGGTCTGATATAATTTATCATAATTCTTCACTGATGACTACGAGACACGAACATCTTTATAGGGCAAAAATGTACCATATCAAGGTTGCGTGTCGTTGGATTCAATTTGTGTAAACCATAGTCATAGATAGAAATTAGAAAGTAATTTACCTCATTTTCGCCAAACCAAAAGTTTAAAATACTAGCGACCCGCCCCTGGTATCGCATGGTTGCAGTATTTTCGACAGATGCAAATTTACTTTCGACTATCAGTAAAATAAAATTAGTCAATTCCCTGTAGGGGCACGACAGTTAGATTTTTTCAGCTTTAAATTTTTTGAAGTGAAAAATTCTTTAGGCGCGTTGGGCATTTTTGAGATGGGATAAAATCATTGAACTCGCGACAGTGTCATGTTACCGAATGTAACCGTTGATGTAGCTGATAAAAATTTTAAAAAAGAACAATAAGCAGACAACTGCATATGAAAGTAAACTTACTAGATATGATAACAAGGATCAATATGGTATACACCTCTGACCAATAAAATAGTTTCATATCAACATCAAATGTTTTTAATGGTCTGTCTTTGTCAAATTCATGTTAAATAATTATGTTCTATTTATTATTGTCATTTTGTGTCAGTGTCATAAATATATTTTTTCTCTTGTATTTCTTGCAATGAATAATTTTGTGAAGCTTAGTTTTCACTTCTGATGTGCAGTCCAATGACTGACATTTTTTTTTTTATTGTTTCCCTTCGGGGCGGGGCTAACACCACCCCCATGGGCCGTGTATTCATTAAATTTTACATGTTATGGTTACAGTTTTACAGTTACCTTTTTTACAGTTTTACAGTTACCCCTTGCACAACAAGGGACCTTGATCATCGATAATTTTTTTATTAAATTTCTCACTAGTCTTCTATTTAATTTTTATTCGTCCTAATCGACACAGTTTCCACTTTGTGGCAGAAGTCTAAAGATTTTTTAACTAAGTATATGTTTATTTTTCAAGATTTGGTGCATGCATTTAAAATATTTAAAATGTGCTAATAAAATGATACATTAAAACAGTAATTTTCGAATTCATTTTACACATTTGGATGTGAGATATGATGATAGGTTAACAGTTTAGCACATCCATATCTATACAAATTATAAAATAAAGTCAATGTGCACTTGTCCGTTTCTCCGCTAACTTATTTTTAAGAAAACTACCGATTTTTATACTGTTTTCGCTAATGGATAGAGCGATAAACGTGTATACAATTCACAGAAAAATATTGCCTCCTAGCGAAATCAGGGGAGGGTCGCTAGTAATATTATAAAAAAAAGAGTGTATTTTGTAAGTTGATTTATACACAAGGATGATTTCAAGCAACACTGCATGTATTATTTATTTGTCCACTATTAAAAAAGTACATTATTCCATATGGCCACCTGGAACTCAACCAATAACACCCGGGTGAAGCCAAGGCGCGTCGCCATAGTCGCATATTATAAAGTTGGATTTTATTTTAAAATTAAATCTCTCTACGTATTACATATTTGCATAATCTATGGATGTTTCATGGTTTGGTGGAAGGTACATTAAGGTGCCGTTACCTTTGACAAGTGAGGCATTCTGTAAACAGAACAATGTGCCCACGCGACGGTTTAAAGGCAGTCATACCGCTTTAGCAACAATAGAGGATGTGATTACAATCTAATTGCACTTAAGTGATGACTTTCCTCTGTCAACTGAATCGTATTTGTAAATATAAAACAGCCCTAATGAGCCAAAAAAAAAAACCATTATAAAAGTCGTGACATTTTTATGACAAAGGTCGGCAGTCAGTTTGGCGTTCATTTTGTTAGAAGGGGCTATCATCAAGGCAGGGCTAGAGAAATAGGCTGTGAAAACATAGTTTTTTTTTAATTTAGTTACGGTCGTCAGACAGGCTGACGGTCCATTAGTTGCTAGATGACTAATAAAGTGGCCGTGGCGGGGCACCGAAATTGCCGTGACGGGGCACCGAAGTCGTGTCATAACGTCCCCGCGACCCCGCCCATCAACGGCCGCGCTAGAAAGTCGTTGGGTTTTAGCCGGTACGAATATACAGTGCATATAATGTTCAGCTTCGCCTTGCGATATAATCGATTGGTTTTCACTGTCTGAAAGGATAGGATTTTTTCAATTAAGAACCATGTGTAAACCACTCCATATTCCGTATATAATTTGGGTCTTTCAACACGAAAATCGCCAACCGCATATTAAGGAACATCTAATCATTGCGTTAGTATCTTGGAAAAGAGATATATTTGCAATATTATTTATTTTAAGTACTTGCAACATGTCGTTGCGTTGACTCAGTTTGCGCATCAAGCGTCACGAACACTCTTCATCTCAGTAACTAATGAGGCGAGGCGTGTAATTGAAACCAGAGACAAAACACACGATTCTTCCGTTTTTTTTTATACATACGTATTCATACATACTTTTTTGTATCAAATTTACGGAGTTTAACAGTGTGATATTAAAAGAAAATAGAAAAAAAATGTTTAATTAAAGAGTTAAGGCGCTTTAAGAACAGACTTCGATGTTGGCGTTAATTATTTGAATATATCAACATGACATGATTTCTTCTTGCTATCATCATGGCTATCCTAAACCCTCGAGGCCACGGCTTAAAACAGCTATCTGGTACTTCGGCCATACCATCTGATCTGGTATATCATGCTTAACGGCCATTTTTCAAAATTACTCCTCCGATTTATTAAGAAAAAAATTAATACTTTTTTTTATATAACGCATGCTGTCGGTCGCTTGGCTCATGTTGTAAGGAAAAAAATAAATTAAATCTCGAGTTGCGATTAATATTGTCATCCCTACGTTTAGAATATTTATTGGATAACCGGCTTCTTTATCGACAATTGTAATTAGCATGCCGAACAAAGCAAGCGTGAATCTAAATTGTCACGGTCAATATACCAATACTAATGAATGTTATGAAAGAAATCGAAATAAATTACTAACTAGAAGAAAATAAAATCGAATGATTTATTTATTTATTTACTAGCTTTTGCCTGCGACTTCGTCCGCGACCCTTTTCTTAGGCATTGAAACATTTATGAAACTTTATTGCTCCAATATTTTTGTCATATCTTTTCTGTATTCCTGATAACATGTATAAATTTCGGTAGCGGGTAATCCTGTGAAGTTTGGTAGTGTGACGCTGACGAAGTCGGGGGCAAAACCTAGTTTATAATATTAGTTAGAATTTATTTATACGTTCGGCAATAGCCTAGCATACCTATCATTCTAGAGACGAACTTATAATACATTAAAAAGTTTAGTGTGCAAGCTAACTACGACTGAACACATCATTATTAATTATAACACTATTTAACCACCTACCATCAAGTGAACCGCCTGCCTATCTAGCCAAGTCATCAAGTGAACATTATTAAAAATCACCATTAATTTTGGCAGGATAATCGACAATTAAATTTAAAACATTTGATACCTTTCATGCTAATGAAACTGCATGCAATTCATCAATATAAGATTTTAATTTACTCAAAAGAATTTATGTTTTTATAAGGATTAATGTCACCATGTACAAAATAAAAGCAAATTTAAAAAAAAAAACATGCAAAACGTACCTAATCATCAACTCTCCTATGCAATACTTTTTTTAGCACATAACACTATGTGGTTAATGCTTCATTCGCTCTAAAAGTGAATTAACGAGTGCGTGAATCTGATAAGAAGCGGTTGTTATGCGTGTAAATATTAAAACTTTCTAATGCACCGGCTCTAGATTTAATCGTAGGTTTTATTGAAACTATTTTTTTTTCTATTTATAGTAACGAAATTGATTATCTAGTTAAATAAATTTCAGTTTAATTATTTTTTTTTAAATGTCGCAAGTGACAAAAATTGACAAAAGAATGTCGAGTTTTAGAGTTATGCCAAAAAAAAAATTAAATCTGTCAGACTTAGCGCATTCCTTGTCGGCTTTTTTTACATTTTTTCAATAAATTAATCTAGCGGCACTGGAATCCAGTGCTGGATTGACACTGGAATAAAGTAAACGCATTTCAATCCTATTCTCTAGCTGTTAAAAGGGAATATAAAAGGGAAGTGGTTTGTACCATTAGTTTTGTGAACGCAGTAAAAAGAATCGGTTCACACACGTGACAATTAATAGCTATAATTAAGTAAGAAACATAAATCAAATAACAACCGAGCCCGTTCTAGGCTGTTCGCGTTTCATCGCGGCCGCTACGAACCGAAATATTGAAGTTCTTGCGACCAAAATACAAACTACGTTGCGTCAGCTGCCTTTTGGAACACGCAAACCATGCGGAAACTTTATGTATTTAATTAGCACTCAAACTCATTCTCTCTACGTCTATTTATACCAAAATAACATTGAATAGTTGTGTGTTGTGACTTTGAACAAGTTTTTAAGGTGCTAAAGTATTTTGTTATTTTAGGGATTTAAAAAGTTTTTAAATTACTCATATTTTTATTATTGGATATTATATTTTTATTATAAATTATTGCAGTAGTTAAAAGTTAGTTTTAGCAGTTTTTTTTTTTTTTTTTTTTTTTTTTTTTTCTTTTTTTTTCTTCCTAGGTTGAACAGACAGGCTAACGGTCCACTAGATGGTAGGGTGGCTACCGTGGCCTATAACATAAGCAACGCCATAAGTGCCGCACCTGCCCTCCCGATCAATAGTAGGATTAAGGATAACTAAATGGGAAAGAATAGGGAAATGGGCTCTGGCATCCCTTATCACTCACTGAAACATAGCAGCACGTGAAATAGCACTAAGAGGGTGACTACTGCCTCCAGACAGGCTACCTAAATGACTGCCAAGCACATTGTGCCCTGCCACTACTTTCAAGATCCAGACCAGAGCCAACTTCCTTGCCAGGAACTAAACCCGGACGGGACCCCTGGAACAGAAATTTATGGCAAGCACCCTAATCACTCATCCAATGGGCTCGTCGAATTTGTGTGCCGATTCCTAAAAAATGTTTAGAGTGACATGGTTCAAAGGGTTTGATTAAGTTCTAACACTTCACTTTTGAAATTCAGTGAAAAGATAGTGTTAGCAGAGGATAATTTATTGCTATGATTATTTGTTTTCCAATTCCAAAATTAGTTATAACATTTGAATTTGAGCAGCATATTGTATAAGTCTCAGGGAAATATTAAGTCTATAAAAATATTTAGTATACTTTTTATTTAGAAACTTTTTAATATATCAGCTAGAACTTTTTATAAAGCATTTAAATGTTTTGGTATTTTTTTAATTAAAGTAACAACTATGATAAACAACACTATAACCGAAATTTTTTTGTCAGTTTTTTGTATTTTTGTATTCCGTGATATTTCTTGTATATTTAAAAACAGTGTAAGCCTAACTTGATAAAATATTAAAGCTCGTTGTTTGTTTGTTTATGTTGTTTCACGCGTTATGAGCATAAAATATTAGAAAAATAAATACGCCTTAGAAAACGGCGTCGAGGACGAAGTCATAGGCAAAAGCTAGTTATTTATATGACAGACAAGACAAGTATATACAGACCTTAACCTGCAAACACAAACTGTCGTGCCCACTTTTTGAATATTAACTGCAAGAAGTGTGTAGCATGTCTGAATTTTTAGTTCCTTTATTAAAATACAAAATGAGTCAACATGCTATTTACGTTTTCAACAAAAAAATTGGTGTTGAGAATGAAATTGCAAACTGACTCTATTTAAAATCAAATAGTGTGCAGGATTATTGGTGCGTCACTAAGTGGGCTGGCTAATTAAATGTGGACAAGTAACTGTTATTACATTGTTAAAACATTCAGTTCAATTGAATAACTACTAATCGATGAAGTTAACGATTTTATTTAAGCCAATTTAACCCATTTTAAGTGCATTGAGTTCTTTTAAGAGAGAAATTACGCAATCAATATTTCATAATTTAAAATTAATTTTAACTTCTTTATTTGTACACACATAAATATGACAATTTAATAAGCAACTATATTAATAGTTTTAGAATTACACAATTAAAAATAGTCATTTTTATTTCATTGATGTTAGGTATATGTTAGATAGGTATGAGTAGTGCTGAAAACTCTATATTATATGAGCCTACCTATATAAAATAACAAATTTTAAAGTCGTGGGTCTTTTAAAACATTAAGTTTTGAAAATAACAAAAAACTCAGGATTGAGCGCGATTCAGCATATCCTATTTTGTATTTTACCTAATTTCTGCTCTTGGGTTGTGCTGTTCTCAAGTGATGGTCCATCATACATATGGCAATTTATTTTTATTTTATAGATACTGATAGATTAATAACAACCATAATTTTATTATGTTGTGTGTTTCAGACCCATTCCAATAAAACATCCAAGGAAAAATAAAAAAATTTAAAAAAACATACAAAACCTAAAAAAAGGACAGAGTTTACAAAAGGTACCCACATAAACTTCAAGATTTTTCTACTTAAGCTAAAAATTTTTTTGTGTGGATTTGCACCAATCCAAAACCAATTTTTTTGAAAAATTTTCTGACAGGTCATGCAGGATCAGTATAAATCCGCAAATAAAATGAAATGAAAAAAGAATTTTTTTTTCCACGGCATGTTTGGCAAAAGTTATGTAAAAATAAAAAAATCGAAAAAAGTTTTTAAAATTTTTTTAGTCAAGTTAAACTGATAAGGTTTAAGTGATAGCAGGATACACTGCATTGTCTAGCGGCTATAACCACTTAACTAGAAACAGAAGACTTGTATTTTAGCGCATGTAAAAGGGATGTCATAGCAGAGAGCATCTGTCCCCCATCCCTTATCCTATCCTATTCAAGGTACGTACCTACGCTTGCATTTTCCATGAAGCTGGACGATGTTGTTATGTTACCATAAATTAGATCGTCAGCCTACTTGCCGACCTTTGTTAAAAAAAGTAATTATATATTCACTTATAAAACTTAAGAAATAAAAAATACAGGTACACCTGTATTTTTTGAAAAATAATATGTAAGTAATTACTAACCTGAAAAACTTGAAGATATGATTAGATTCGCTCGTTATCTCGGCAGAAAACACAACCACTGTTTCACTGTTATATTAAACTTATAATACAAAAATATTTACGTGCAACATGATTTTAAAGTTTCAATTTTCAAACATAGCCAATCAAATCACAAAAGACAAAACATTTTTTTATAATTTCAACCACAGATTATTATGTTGTATACAGAGTTGTATACAATATACATATATTGTATCTGTGGCTGTAGCATGAGTTTATAAGCCCGCACTTATTAGCGAAACTAACATTATTTTATTGCGGACAAATTTATTGTTCACAGAGTACTCACATGGTAAATACCTCCCACAGAACACTATATACTAATATGGTTCCTATGGTATGGTGCAGTGGTGCAGTATCAGCAGTATTATGATTCTATCAAATGTCATTAAATGTGTCAAGCAAGTGTCATTAAATTATCTCCTCCAAGAAACATAATATATACTCTCTAGAGTCTCTAGCGAGATTTCCTCACTTTATTACTATAAAAAAAATATTACATATTATTTATAGTACTTATTTTCGTTTGTTGTGTTGATCGTTTTCAACTTCTATGAATTATATTTTCTTTCATGTGCTATAAAATATTTTGTAATTTAGATTCTAATTGTTGTTTTTCCAACTTGTTTCTTTATGTAAAGAAAAATGTTTTTTTTTTAATAAAAAATGTGTGAATTTACTTTTCTTACATTTCTTTTTTAACTAACTACCTATGAATAGTCTCCTTACATTACAAAGAGCTAAGACAGATACTTTATTGATATCTAAACTTACCAGGGTCCAGGAGTATAGTTCATTTAACTTTTAATATACCTATTAATGAATAATGGAAGCGGATTCAACTACATACGAAAAAAGTACTATAGAATCAAATGAAACTAGTTTTCCTTTTGTTGTGTGCCCACAGTAAGTTTATTGAATTTTTAATCATTTAATTAGTATACCCTCACTTCAATAAAATTATTGAAACTGTTTTTCTTAACCATATTTCAATCATTATTTTTCTTTGGATTTATCAGTTGTAACATACTTTTTCAGTGATCTCCAACTGTACAAAGATATAGTTAATAATGAAGACGATGGAACTCAAGCCACTGAGAGACAACTTGTGGAAAGATTCCAACAACTTGGACTACTTCATAAAAATGTTAAATGTCCCACAGGAGACCCACACTGTGAACTTATTTGTAAAAATGCACGAGTTGTAGACAAGTAGGTACATGTATGTTAAATTTCAAATTAATTAAAGAATAAGGCAAAAGAGTTGCCTTAACCAACTGGTGACAGTAACCCTCTTACAGGAGACCACCATGAAGTAACAGCATGTGTGCTATTGTGTTTTGAGGAGTGAGTAAGGGATGCCAGAGTCCATTTCCCTATTTCTTCCTAATTCCTTATCCTTAGGACTATCCTTAGGAGTATGGTCGACAATACACTTGCAGCACCTTGAATGTTTCATATGTTATAACCATGCATTTGTATGAGTATTGTATAGTTTTAGTTAACAAACCTACAGAAGTATTCTGAATTCCATTAAACTGTGATTTCTTCGGCACATGAAAATAACCATAAAAAGTAGAATTTGTGTCTTATAGAGGCATAAAAATATTTTTCAGTTTACAAACTGATCTTGAATGAAAAAAAAATTAAATTTCAGATTGCAGTGGGTCTGTCAGGGTTGTAACAAAAGACAGCCCCTCAGAATAGGTTCATTCTTCAAAAACCTCCAATGTTCCCTAGTGCAAGTGCTACAGGTGATATTGGCCTGGAGTCAAGATGCTGATGCTGCGGTCACAGCAAATCATTTTGGTAATGTTTGTGATGTATAAAAAGTAATGTATTATTATTATTTTAGGAAATTGCACATTGTTGGCAATGTTTTTTAAGAGGTAATATAAAAGAAGCAAACTTTACTTCAATTGCTTATCTTATATGTAATTTCAAGATAAGAATAATTGAGGTGTGTGCACGAACAACACTGTATGTAGGATTTTCACATTTTTAAGAAAGTAGAAAAGATATTTGTGTTTTTTTTTTTACTTCCTCAAAAATATGAAATGCTACATACCTACAGCTATGCTCAAGCACACACCTCAATTTGAGTAATTAATTAGTGATCACAATGATGTACTAATACCATTTAAATTTATGTTTGAAACATGAGGAAAACCCATATTAATTAATTATCTTAATTTTACATGCTTGCAGTTTGAATTAAAATAAGGTAAGCCTATGATTGAACTAAGATGCATTAATTGATACAAAAGTAATTAAAAAATTCGACTTTGTCTGTGTTGAAAAATAAAAACATTTGCAATTTTGACGCCTGACATCTTTATCGCTATTACACTTTTTCTAGACGTTAGTTTTCTTAATTTTAGATTATCTCTCGGGAACAGTACTTTTTTTCCTGATGAAATGTACTCCATCTCCTTACCGGTATCCCTGACAATGTGTATGCAAAATTTCATGATCGGTTGAATAGTTAAGGCTTGAAAATGTAACAAAGTTACTGTCACATTTATAATATTAGTATGAAATGTAGATAACACACGAATCAAATGTATACTAATTTGTAAGTATATTTCAGGAGTAAAACCGCGACTAGCTTTGAACATATTCAACCGTTTGGATGCGCTTGCCAAAGCCGCGCAAAATGAAGTGAAGCTGGGTGGCGAGAACAGTGTTGTTTTAGCTGAAATGTACCCAGATTGCATGAATCGGCTATCGCCTGACACAACGGACCAACCGCATAGGCATAGAATATTAATGCTCGCTGATACTAATGTAAGTTTCATCATTTTTCCTAGATGAGCCCCAAATAACCGTATTTGTCTCATAAAAATTGTTCTTTTCCTATACTTATAATTTTTTTCACCAGAATAAGTCCCTTAGACAGAAAACACAATAGCCCTCTCTTAGTGCAGAATATCAAATTATTATTATTGTTTAAATTTATACTTGATTTAGCTTGGTATCTAAATTTTATGTTTTTTTATTTTACAGCACATCCCTACTTCATATAGGCTGTACGTAATAAAGCAGGATCCCAAAAATTCCAATGGAAACCTATTTGATAATCAGGTATAATAATTCTAGCCAATATCGGTTATAATAATCCGAAAGTAAATTTGTTTGTTTGTTTGTTATTGCTTTCATGTGTTAACTATTCAACCGATCATCATGAAATTTTGCATACACTTTATCAGGGACTAGCTTTTACACGCGAATTCGCCCTTGTAACTTTATAAAATATAGCCTATGTTACTTGCTGACAATGTAGCTTTCTATAGGTGAAAGAATTTCCAAAATCGGTCCATTAGTTTTTGATGTTAGCTCATTACAAACATACAAATCTCTCTGTATAATATTAGTATAGATATAGATAATGTAAAAGAGAATAGTCTTCCTTCTAAAATCCTGAAAAAAACTGTGATAACATATCTCTATCTGTTACAGTTAACTCAAAGTAATCATTTCTTACATTGAAATTTTAATCTCCATTTATTATAAATCGGTCTTACTAACTATTTCTAAACCATCCAACGGATTTTAGTGCGGTTTTCACTTGTGTGTGTGTGTATATAAAAAATTGCATCCCAGGCGAAGCCGGGTCGCTAGTTATAATATATGTAATGGTTTTCAATAATGTTGAGATATGTGGGATACATACAAACCGTGTATTTGATTTTACTAGTTAACTAAATAAATTGAATAATCTTCACAATTTTTATATTGTAACTGTTTTCAGGCGGTAAAGGCTGAAATAAAGAGAGTGATATCGGCGGTGACGATGCCGAATTCTACAATAGTGATGGGACACAACATGCCGCCGATAGAGGGCACCGTTTCAATACAACACCTCGCGCAGCACTGCGATCCGGAATTGCAAAATTTCAGTAAGTGCAACTTTCTATATTTTAATTGATGATAGCAGTATATTAGATAAGCCAAAATCACTAGTAAGGGTTGATTACATTTTGCGAATTTCCAAGCGAGTTCAGAAGCAAGCGAGTGAGATAGTGTGATAGTAACGATGTCACAAAAAATTCGCTTTACTATTGCTAGTGTAACCACTAGTTATATTTTATTATTTATTTATTTTTACATTTTGTAGACAATAAAAACCGAATGAGGGGTCTAAATGCAAATCCGCCACAGTCCAGTTATTGAAATTTTTCAGTTGAAAAACATACTCTGTTAGATTAAATAATCAAACTAGTAAGTAATATTGTAAATGTTATTATAAATATATTGTTTGCTAGAGTTATGGCAATAATAATACTTACAATATTTCTTAGTTTTTTGACTTTTTCAATTACCGTGAACAATTTTAAATACTGGACATTAACGAATTCGCATTCACACACCTCATGTACGAGATACTCGCAACTAGTTCACTAGCAACTATGATAGCACACGATTAGTTTACTACACGCCAGAGAGTAGCGATCTGGTGATGAAAAACCGCTCTTATAGCTTTGAATATAGAAGTCGTTTTAGTAAGTGTGTTGTGTGTGTGTGTGGGCAGTGGCGTCGCGAATCTGGCGCCAAGCGGTGACGCTGTGCGCGGCGTCGCGCGACCTGTGCTCAGGCGTGATATGCGCGCGGGCGGTTCAGCAATACCTCAGCGTGTCGTTGCTGCGCACGCGCACTCCATCGCTCTTTAGGTATGTGCTCGGACTCATTGCGGCGCAGTATCCCTTAACGTCGACGCCCGATGGCGCCACAGACACACTTTAGACAGTATGGTATGGTTGACATAAAAAAATGTAAATATTGAAATTTTTATAACGCATTACAATATGCGTTGTTTTTATTTTAATAACAAATAATTTTGATTTATTTCTATTAGGAGATACTTCTTTATTATATCAATTGAAGTAGGTGGTTTTTTTTTATTCAAGTTATTTTGATTATTTTACCAAACTGCAACTCAATAGAAACATAAGCAGAAACTACTCTTCGATAGAATGACTTTTCAAATCATAACATAATTTTTATTTTATTTGTTAGGATAAAATATTTTTTATTATTATATTTTGGATTTTATGTGTGTCTTAAATTAAATGTTCAAGTTACAAAGGTAACCGACACATACAATAATATCATATTGAAATATTATTTTCTAATTTGTGACATGACTATTATTTTGACCAAAGAATATATTTTTCACTGAGATACAAAATGTTGATCAAAACTTCTATACTCGGTCCAATCATTAATTTTACTTTTGACATTTGCACCCCTATCAAATTGTGAATTTCTTGACAGTAAAATCTACATGAAAAAAATATTACAATTGTCATACTTTATTGTTCTAACGCACAGACTAAAAGTTGTTGATACCACATCGATATGGAATATATAATGTAGAAAAAAAATGTATACCTATAGAAAATAAAACAACTTAAATACTTTAATATCAATTTATTAGTGAATCTGGATTCTTCTCCATATGAAATGGAATAAACACTTGAATCCTCAATAACATTAATAATTAACAGTTTATAAAATATAGTTAGTTAGTTTATAAGCATAAAATATAAGGCCAGAGTGTAATTATGGTCATTAAATAATGAGCCAAAATAAAATATCAATGTTTTAAATCGTTTAAAATTGTTTCATAAATAAAGTCGATTGTTACAAGAAATTGATTCAAAAGTGAAATAAATGGTTGGACAGATTATAAGTATATAATAAATAAGTAAGTAAGTAAGAAAGTAATGCTGTTCCACAATTTCTTAGGAAGAGCAGTAGAAATTGTTAAAAGTTATTTTAAAGTGTTAAACGTTGCATATAACACCTCCCTTCAAAATAATTAATTTACAAAACTATGAAGTATTTGATATTTAATTTATACTCTGTGTTGTGAGACGACTTGCTCAAACATATTTAGTTAATATGATATTTGATTTTATTTGTTTCATACTGTTGCTCCATTGTTATAAGTCTTTCAATGTTAAATTCATTACAAGATTTAAGTATACAAGTGTTATTTGTCGAATTTGCACTCGTTTTAAATAAAAATTAATTTTTAAGTTTAGTTTAAAGATATTCAGTCTTCCCAAGTGCCTTAAACTGAATACTTGTTCTATTTCTACTATTATTATGTTTGTTTTAATTAAATTCAAAATTATTATAAGATAATTAATAAGTATTAATTATTTATTAAGTTACAAATTTGTAATTACTACTTGTGGTGTTGATTTCTCCCTATAGGACATAGTCAACAGTTCTATATTGGTGGACAGCTTCAATTGATTGATTAGTTATAGTCCAGTCATTCTGTGTTTTCAGACAAACAAATTAATAAAGTTTTGAAACTTGTGTGGGTGGGTTATACCTTTGGGTCTGCTGATCAAAACCCACAACTCTCTCCCCCTTTACACTTGCCGCTTCAGACACATCGTAAAACTTGCCCCCGTTAACGGTTTTTTAAGTATTTTGCGAAAACTTTAATACATACAAAAAAGTTTCAAAGGAAAAAAATATCCTCATTAAATTCTAAACAAAATATGTTCTATACATTATTTTGATTAGCATTACGGTTTTCTATCTATAGCCAGTTTTTCAAACTTTTAAAGTTTGAAAATGAAGCGGCAAGTGTAACCCAAAGGTATATCCCACCCACACAAATTTCAAAACTTTATTAATTTGTTTGTTTCCCCATACATTACTTACATAGAATGACTGCATTAATATAGCCGTTCGTGTTTGATAAACTAACTGGTAATAATTGGTAAATTAACGAAGAAAACTTGTGGTACAACTGAAGAAAACTTGTGATATTACTTAAGAACAGGTTTTCTTCAGTAGTTTACCAATTATTTTATATCTCTCAAAAAAATATATGTGAGAATGCAGATCTCATAATTTTTTGTGACTTTTAGTTTTGTAATATTTTCAATAAAATTTGTAATTTTCGTTTACAATGTGTTGTTTTTCTACGGGCTCTTTTATTTAAATTGGTTAGAAACTTCATAAATTTCAGTCTGTTTGCGGAAGTAGTTTTCTATTTTGCTAAAATTTGTTTAAGAATCAATCCTAGATAAAAAATGATTTCATCTAATCACAATAGCTCTGAACACAAATGCTTTAGCTTCTTAAATAATGTTCAGTTATGAATATTTCTCTTATTCGTTACTGTTTTGTTAAATGCTATATATTATTATTCGTTTGTTTTTAGCGAATTACAATGAAACATTGTTACAAAAATCGGGGACTCGAAAAAAAAATGATTGTTTAACCACATATGTAACTGTTAAATTCTCAGTATTTTTTTATCATAAGTGCCTTTTTAGTAATTGACGAGGAAATGTTAATAGAATATATATATATTATATATATATTTTTGTGTAAATAATAGTTTTATTTATTACCCCAATTATTATTTCTTTATAAAAAAAGATGCAGAAACATATGAATTGTGTCTCGTTGAATTATTTCTCAAATACTTAAATAAAAAGATAGCAAAGCTTTTCATAATAGATACGAATGGATTAACACTGTAAATATGCCTTGTCTGCCATACAATAAAGCGAAACAGCGAAATGGTACGAGGGCGACACTGAAAATTTCGGGAATCAAAAAGTAATACAACATTATCAGTGGAAAAGATATTTATTGTTTTTTGAAGTATTCTCCTTGAAACTTGACACATTTTTCCATTCGATGGAACCAATTATTATAGCATTCATTCCATTCTGAAGTTGGGGTATTCAAAATGGCCGTTTTGTAGGCGTCTACAGCTTCTTCAGGTGACGATAATCGTTGACCACGCAATTTGTTCTTAATTTTGGGGAAAGTATAAAAATCATTCGGGCTTTAGATCAGGGCTGTACGGCGGATGGTCTAATAATTCAATGTTTTCTTGCTCCAAAAACTCTTTTGTTCTGTGGGCGGATGAGAGCTCGCATTGTCGTGATGGAGGATGATGTGGCGGTTGCAGTTCTCTTTACGGGGTTCAGAGACGACCTGCGGCAAACAAATGCTAGCATACCATTCTGCATTGACCGTTCTTTGTCCCTCAAGAGGAATAGTCGCAACATGGCCGGTTTTAGAGACAAACGTAGCCACCTTTTTTTTTTTTTGTTTTTTGTAATGCTCCGTGAACGAACAACTTTTGTTGGCTTCAACTCATTTTCGAACACCCAAGCGAACAATTATTTCGCATATTTTGGATTGGAAGGTTGTTGGAAATGGAAATAACTTTATTGACATGGAAACGATGACAGTAATTTGATGGTAGGGCGCTACATCAAAACCAATAGGGGCTGCAATTGTGCTGCCGAATGAGGAGAGGATAAGGGAATTATTATTATTATCTTCTTAGTGGCTATTTCTGGTCTGCTAGAGTAGGTACCAGTATCTCTTTGTCCATTGCTGAAATATTGTGATCGCCACGTAAACTAAAACTCTCTACCTATATCTACCTACCACGTTTAGAAACTGTATTATTATAGATTCTGTCCTTTATTATAGAGGCATTCCTCACATCTTCACAAGGCTTCCTAGGATGTGACTGCGCTTGTGCATCAAGGGCCACACTCGCACAAGATATGCATTGATGTTTCTTCTGCCTCATGGCTGAAGCGACACTCTCCTATACTGGTGAGACCCATTATTTTAAGGTGCCTATTGAGGCGGCAGTGCCCCGTTAGTGCCCTAATTAGCATGCTCAGATTGCTCCTACTAAGCGACATAGCCTGGTTTGTCACGTTTCGACTAAAGGCTTTTATGAGTGCTTTGGAATGGTTCAGACCTGGCAAGTTAGTCCAGCGTTTGTAAGATTTAATAAAGCACTCGTTCCATATAGTTCAACGAGCTAGGCTGTTTGATAGTCCGCACATAGGTTCAGGACCTGTTAGCCTACCTTTTGCGCCTGCTCGAGCCAGTTTGTCGGCATGTTCATTGCCTTCGATCCCATATGGCCAGGTAACCATCTTAGAACCACCTTATTCTTGGACCCATCAGGGAATAGATCCCTTGCATCTTTTACTCTGGGCGGGATTGGGTAATTTTGGGATGGGGAAAAAGAACTAAACTCGCGTGACCATCACGCTCAGTGATCTCAGTATGTGTGAAAGCTAAGTTTTTTTTCACAGTTTTTCCTTAGGGAACAGAAGGTACTTACTTTTTTCTGCATTAAAGGTACCCTGTGTCCTTTTCTGTACCTCTGATAACGTAAAATAATCATGGTGCCTATAAAAAGCCTACTTTCGGAGATTCGCGGTTTTGAACAAACGAACATTCATTACTAAGTCAATAGGTAGTAGGTATATAAAATCGTTGGTCCTAAACGACTATCAACGGACAGCCAAAACTACATATAAGTCTATAAAGCTGTTATCTAGAACGTTATATTTTATAAGATACTAGCGACCCGCTCCCGGTTTCGCCCAGTATAATTTTCATATATTAAAATCTTCCCTGGTTACTTTCCATAACCGGTTGTGAAAACCGAAAAAAAACAGTCTACCCATTCTCGAATTTTTTAAGCGTACACAAACCAATATAACATTTTTATATATGAAGGTTTTATAACGTAAGCATCCGCTAATTAAGATTTTTGAAAATTTCAACTCCGTGCGAAGCCGGGGGCGGGTCGCTAGCTTACATAAAAGAACAAAGATAGCTTATTCGGTTGAGCTTTTAGTGTTCATTAATCCATATCTGTGACGGTATGAGATTGTTGCAAATCAAAGAAAACCTGAATGTTTTTACCGTTTGCAGTCGGTGTTCGTTATACAGTTAGTTGGGAAGTTGAAAGGCGCAGGCGCATCGCGACAGGTTGTTTAACTGTTCCACTCGTAATCTGTGCCGGCGTAACGCCGGCCACGGGTAGGCCTTCTTCATTATTAAGAAATATAGCCAGCCTGTCTGACTGTATGTCTTATTATTTATTCTTACTAATACGGAATAAACATTATTTAGAACACTAGGCCCCAGCGGCCGTCGATTCTCCATACAATGTATACGGCCGCTGACATTGTCACTTAAACTTACTGATCTGCTGGGTTATGTTCGTGTAACTTGTCATTCCTGATTCGATCAGAATGTACCTAACCTCGAGCATAGCCCTTTCCTTTGCTCGTTGAGCAACGTTGAGCTTTCTTACGAGACCTATAGTTAGGGACCACGTTGCAGCGCCATATGTCATCACTGGCAACACACACTTTTTTCATTCACTGATCAATATTAAGTAAATTCAGTAAATGTAGGTGAGTCTGGTGGAGAACCGTCCCTGTACGACCCGACCCCGTTTTAAAGGTATCTAATATATTCCTTGACATTTTACCGTAATAGAAATCTACTCACATTCCGTACAATATATTCGATACGGGCTAGTTTTGCTGGCGAAATACCAACGCTATTAATTTACTTTCTACAAGCTTGCGTTTCATACAAATTGATCTCATATAGATAACATGAAAAGCATCTTTACCTAGGCATACGTAAAGCAAAGTCGCGAGCAAAATATACACAGTGCCGAATTCGAAACGTAGTCAAACAAGTTTTTACATCTGGGTTGATGCAGATAACGGAGTGTTTTATTTTTAGAACGCAAACCGAGACCTTGTTATGTGTCTCATTAAACATAATTAATTATAAATTAGTTTGAAGTTCACACGATTTTAAGAACAACAGAGTCATTATAAAACTAAGTACTTACCATCGTTTCAGAATGCAGATTCTTTTTAAAGAAGACAGAAGGAAAAGAAACTGAAAAAGCACATTCTCTCTTTAAGTTTTTATTATTTTTAGGATTAATATTCTCAGATTTAAAAAAATCAGTCACTAGTGGCAGGACATGCTGGTCTCTTTAGCTATAAAGTAAGTAGACAGCTCTAACTTTATCAGGTTTGGCAGCGAACCCACCATCAAGGATTCAGCAGCATGTGTCTGCCGCCAATGAAAAAATATACAAAATTAAATGTTCAGCCCATCGGAATCTACTTCTATACATATTATAAAATAAAGTCGTCTCGCTGTCCGCTTCTGTTTGTTTGTACATACCTTACAAAGTCTGTCATTGATTGGTACAACACAACACAATTATTTACAAATATTAATATTAAATAGGTACATACCTATTTTTTTCAGTTAGACAGACGCTGATCGAGAAATCTTAAACATATTAATCTGCACTTCTTAAAAGTGTCGTTAATCAATACCAGAGCTTTAAGAATTAAGAAAACAGAAGCAGAATATACGAATTTCTGCTTACATTATTATAGAAAAACCTTTTTCTAAAAGGGTAATAATGTATGTTGCTGTAAAGAAGATGTGAATTCCTTGTGTATTTATTGCACATTTCCTCAGTATTAATACTAGTTTAGCCGGTAGTTGTGGTGCGGTAGGTCGGCCTCTGCGACGGCTGTACCGCTATCTCCGTTAATAAATAAAAAAGCGACGCGGAGAGAGTACATAGCGAGCTCCACCGCCGCACCTTCAATTCAGTGCGCCCTGAGACACCTTCCGCGATGGTCAACTACAAGCGCGTGGTTTGCGTCGCGGCTTTGCTGTCTGTGGCCGCCGCCGCGCCGGCCGCTGACTGTGCCGAAAGACACTTCGACCAGCGGCAAAACGGTACCGAGAACTACCGACTCAACATCGACGGCGTGGTCATAGCTGTGGCACCAGCAGACTCGCTGCTCGCCGCAGCCTCCGACATAGATCTAAACGAACTTCTAGCTCTAGACGACTTTGAACCCCACAAGCCTAAGCCGCCAGCAAACGAGAAGCCAGAAACGCCATTATTGGAACCTAAACCGCAGGAGGTGAAACCGGATGAATTAAAACCTGATTCTTCGAAGCCTGCCGAAAGTCCTCTTAGCGATGTCACCGTGAATTCTGCCACGAAAAGCCTGAACAAGGAGCCGTCGTTGAGGAATCGCGAGAAAGCTCACAGGTTAAAAACTTATTTATTTTATGTAAATAGCAAGCTGACCATCAACTTGATGGTAGGTGGCTACCGTCGCCTATTGACACAAGCATCACCATAGGTGCTGCGAGTGCGAGTAGGATAAAGTTTTAAAAGGGGAAAGTGAAATGGCCTCTGGTATACCTTATTCACTCATCAAAACACAAAAGTCCACATGACGCTATCTCGCGATAGTCATCTGTAAGTGGGGTGGTTACTGCCGCCAGACGGGCTGCCAAACGCAATGTGCCTTAAGTATTTTGCAGTTCTAAGTTGGCTAAAATAACTATAATTTTTGTCTCATTTGAAGCTTTGTAAATTTTAGTTTTGTTTAGAGGAATTTTATACAAATAAAATGTATTTGTTAAAAAAATAATTTAATTGTTCTCAGGTTGAAGAGTCGCCTCGCTAGTATATTGCTTCCTCTACTGCGAAGAGCGCGCCATCATTAGAAGCCTCCGGAATATTACAGACTGAAAATTAATGTCGTTACAAACATAAAAATCATGTAATCCAAGTAACGCTTGGAGTGATATATTGCATTTATATGTACTTATTATTTTAAGTTTAGTTTGAGTGAATTAGTTGTAAGTTGAAATGTTTTGTTGAAAATAAATGACAATTTTTATTTAAAAATATAATACGATTATTTTGGTTTTCCCTCTACAAAAAAAAGCAAGGATATTTTTTTAAAATTATCTGTTGCAAATGAGCTTGTGTCCATATGTGTGTATATGTTTAGGGAAGTAAACTCAACGTCCTTACACTAATAGATTATTCTTATTAAAATTTTCATTTTTCAAACTTTATAATTACAACTATTTCAATAAAATGCTTATTTTTGTGAAAGGTTAATCAGGTATTTGCAGCTATAACAAACGTAGCAGAAAAAATAACAAAAACTTGAATTTGAATTTGAAATTTATAATTGAACTAGTGGCCCGCTCCCGGCTTCGCCCGGGTTCAAAATAAAAACTATCCTATCTTTTAAGTTGGACCAAATTACATATAGTTACAAAGTTTGATCAAAAGACACGTAATTTTTATATGTAGGTATATTAAGATTAGGTAGAGCCAATTACAAGGAGAAAGTCAATCGACGAATCTAGCTTGGATGGGCAGCGTTCGGAAATCTCCGAGACATCTCAAAGTTTTCGTGCCTGTTGCTAGTGATGACATATGGCGCTGAAACGTGGTCTCTAACTATGGGCCTCGTAAGAAAGGTGAACGTCCCTCTACGACCTATGGAGAGGGCTATCGAATTAGGAATGTGGAGATTCGTAGATGAACTAAAGTTACATAACCCGGTGGATCAGTAAGTTTAAGTGGTACATACATAGTATGGAGAACCAACGGCCGTTGGGACCGGAAGCAAAAGTTCTCGAGTGGAGGCCATCCATTACGCATGTATCGAAACATAATCTCGAATCTTCGGTTTCTACGAAGTTAAACCATAACCGTAATGGACAATTTTACGTATAGGCAAATCGTAAAATATCTACAAATTTTAATATAATTTTTTCTGACATAGAAATGTGAGTAAAAAACGCGAAATTGTCGAGCACAAAGTAAATATAAAATTTGACAGTTAAAACAAGAATATATTGTGAAACACTTTAATTTCCTCTAAGTATACAGTAGGATCAGTAAGGGAAGCTACCTAAACCATTATAGCTAGAACAAAACACCCTTAGGATGACTACCCATAATTTTAATAGTTATATACCTATACCCATCGGCATTCAAAGATTTTGGTAAAATGGTGCAGTCAGCGAAAATTTTCACGTTTTGTTTTTATGACGCCAATCGATTCTGTTACTTATACGGATCAATTGGATCAATTGGATCAATGGATCAAATATCACATAAATACATACATTTCTTACAGAATGAGATTGAAAAATAAGGTCAAATATTTTTTCATAATGATAACGATTCATTTCATGATGATCGGTCGAGTCGAGGCTGATCATTATCGCCTTATAAATACTCGACCGATCATCATAAAATTTTTCATCATAAAACATTGTCAGATACAGAAAAGGACATAGGGTACCTTTCACTCAGGAAAAAAAAGTACTGTTCCCGAAGGAACGCCTCAAACAGAAATAAAAAATTCAACGCCTGACCAAAATATACAAGCAAAGAAGAATGAATAAATGTTTTAACTCCTAAAAAAGGGGCGCGGACGAAGTCGCTGACAAAATCTAGTATTCTGATAAAGTGTGTTTGTTTTTGCTGGTGTCCATCAAGGGCTGTCAAGGGTGTCAAGTAAAATAGTTAAAATAGAATTATGAGGTACTCAAAAAAGTTCACCTAACTTTTTCTCAGGTGTCATATTTTTCATTTTTCTACAGATAGATACGGAGGCACTTTAGTAAAATAAATATATTAGTAAATGTGCCCGCGACTTGGTACTCATTATATAACGTGGTTTGAATAGGTATGTAATGTACCTAAATGTATTTAAGGAACAATTTAGGTCTTTACACGTTCTGATGCGTTCCGAATGCAAAATTGAGAACATTGAAAGGATGTTCGACAACTATGTCACGATTCCGCAACAATTTTAATCAATTTAGACTGGTATTTACAAGCTAAGAGTTTATAATATGTGATGCTAAAATAAGTTTCCCGTAGTGTGAGCACATAAAATTTTATGTTATAGTCGAACCGTTAAATACTAAATGTTCGTTGAGAATAACGGAATTGTTAATATTGAGATAAAAACATAGTTTGTTAAGATGTTTATAAACAGAGACGTAAATGTGTTTATTTTTAATTTAAATCCAAAACTAAAGGATCACAATCGCGCTTATTCCTACGCATATTAAATACTAGCTGTGACCGCAACTTCGTCCGCTTGGTATTTCGGTATAACTTTTTTGTTTGTAAATCGATTGAAATGAAACAAACACTAAATGTTACGAAAATCTTGCTACAATATACCAGTCAAAACCTTATTCAAATCGGTTAGCCGTTTCTGAGATTAGCGTGCAAACAAAGAAAAATTTCAAAAACTATTCTTTTGACCTCGGTAACATAAGTAGGTACCAATGTGTACGAAAATTTAATGTACAGACAGGGCTCGTTTACGATTTTATTATATGTATAGAATAGATGTGAGCATTGTCCCAGCGAAACTCGGTTATCGTATCGATGACCCGCGGTCACTGTCATACAAGTACGTACAGTGTACCATCTGCCTTCTGATACACTAGTTAGTTGCATTGCGTCCTAATATTAATGCTTATTTGAAATTGGAATTTGAAACAAAGGTAGACCATTAACGGATGCGAAAGCTCTCAGCTTGTCGTTCTCATTAGATGTAGCCGACTGATTAACGAGAAGTGTTACTCGGAGTGTGTTGTGGTCCGAGCGGCTGGAAACCGTTACGGTGTGCTCGTTTCGTTCGACGGACTGGTTCGTGGGTGCATGGTAAAAGCGGCGCGGGATCAGACTTAGCGCAGTTACAGCCTTGGAGAGTTGCAATCCGCACGCACTATGCTTCTAGTCTTCGCCTGTTTGCTGGCAGCCTCTGCCGCCGCCCCGGCCAGTTACGATCAGCGTCAAGACGGTGATTTCAACGTACGCGCTGACGTGCAAAATGTAGTGTTCGTCGTAGCCATACCACAGAAGATACCGAACAGTATATTCAATCTGTTTAAGAGCGCGAAAGACAATCATCACGAGCCGCTATTGCAGGACAGAGCCGATGTTCAAGTTATGGAAGCGTTTGTGGAGCCGAGTACGCCGTACAAAGTCGAGATTGGCGGTACGAGCGACCGCTATGCGGACGGAGACGGCCGCGCCGTAGAAGTGGTTATAGCTGGTAGAAGAAGACTCGAGACCGAGCCACAGGAAAGAGATGAGTTGAAACTGCTCGGAGCAACGGAACAGTGTGGGCCAGACCGCGAGCGGGATCCGGTAACACTCACATGTCGCTTTCCATCCAAGAGTGATTCAGTCTCAGTGGCAGAACCAGCCATCGCAGCGCCAGCGTCGAGCGATGACAAACCAGAGGTTCCACCCACACCTGAAGTCGTCAAATCATAACTCCTGATCTCCGCATCCGACTAGGCTGACCTAAGTTTAAATAATAGTATTTATAGTTACTTTTAAGGTTCAATTTAAATTATTAACAATGAAAATAAATGAAATGTGTCATAGTAATTTGTTTAAATTACAATTTACAATTGGCAGTCCAAGTACAGTCGTAACAAAAAGAAATAACTCATTCACTAAAATATTTAAAACTAAATACCTATGGGGTTATAAGATAGCTGGTTTAACTTCAATTTTTTCAACTTTATATTCTGAAATATTAAAACGCCTAAAAAATATGAACATTTGTGACACACATATGCACAAAACTTTGCTATAAAGAAATATTAAAAGAATTTAAAATTTAATTGATTAAGATTTAGCACACCATATTTTTTCTATAATTCGATCATTGGTTGACAAATTCTTTTGTTCATGGGGACAATCCAAAAGACGATATTAGCCTGTTTGGAAATTTTTAATAGTAAGTATACAGTAGGTATACCTAATTGTTGCACACCGATGTATTTAATAAAAGTACATTTAAAACATCTGTAGGTGAATGTACATTTACCTATCTATATATTTTTCTTGAACCTTGTATGAGTTGTACAATAAAAATTAAAACGAAGTTGACGCGATTCCATTCCATTCGTAACTTACGTCGCGGCCACAGCGGCGTGCCGACTGGTTAAACTTTCACTTTAAGTTATCTTACTTTTAAAATAAATAATTTACTTCCAACGTAAAATAATTAGTCTTATATTTATTGTGAAACGCATTACACGTTAAAACTGAGAAACGCATTATGGGCGCGCAAATAAGACAATTTCCATTTGAAATTCGTGATGTAGAAACAAAATTGGCAGAAGAACTTATGAAATATTTTAAGGGTAAGTTTTATATTTAGCAAAAATATTTTTAAACCAACTAAATAATTTAAAACCAGCCAAAAGATGAAAAATAATAGATAATAAGGAGTTCTCCCTTTACATCAATAGAGAAAATAGCTATGTTTAAAAATTATAATCATTATTTTAGTCGCTATTTTTACACAACAATTTAATTTTCAATATTATTTTTAATAACGATACTATTCATATGAGAATATTGTTTCCTTGGTCAGGTAGTGCTCGACTAATTACGGTTTGCATAACCGGTTTAATCATTTCAAAATGACATTCTTAATCAATTGTTATTTTTCGTAGCATTCTCATTTATAACCTTGTGGGACAAAATCTTATTTAATGGGACGAAATCTTTAGAAAATGCGTTGATTTTTTTGTATAGACAATTCGAAATATTTACTTAATCGAAGTTATATCTAGTAACTAACTCATGGGTGAATGATCTGTGAATTAGCGGATATAGAATGTACACAAATATTGTTACAATTTATCTACATATAAGCCAATCGTTGTCAAACGTTTTGTACATAAATAAAGTAATGTAAACGAAATACCGAACAAATAAACCGAATTCGCTACTACTATCAAACGCATTTACAATGATTATTATATAGCAAAGGAAGGACTTTGAACCATGGAATGCGCTAATCTCGGAAAGTTGTGAACGGATTTTGTTCGTGATTGTATCGAGGGAAAGAGGAATTTCTGATGATGGTTCAGATGGTTAATGTGTATGATTAATTAATATATTATTTATATTTGCCGAGTTATCTCAATTTTTGTCAAATAAGGCAGGCGCCCCACGAGCACGCCGCAGCAGTAGAGTAGGTTCAGCTAGTTAAAAAATACCTAAGTAATTATTATGACGTTTGCAGGTGAAAGAACCGGTTTTGTCCAAGTCGGGCCAAAGGGCTACTTCCTTCCCAACAAGTACAAACAGGAAGCTCTAAATATTTACACAATGCCACTTAGACCAACTGATGTATTCATTGCCAGCTACCCGAGGTCTGGTAAGTAGACAAAAACACAACTGCGAATATGTTATACAGCATAAGCTTAGAATTTAGTTGTCAAATAAAATCAATAATTGTGAAAATCTCAATAGATTTGTCTGTTTTCAGAAATCACATTGAATAGTTAATTATAACTATTCAATGTGATTTCTGATAATGGCAAATACAATTTTACGTGATTTGAAATCGTTACATTTCTAGGATTTTTTCTTTTACTCGTGTCGCGAGACTTCTTATCTCTTCTATTTTCTTTTGTTGCGGAACCCTAATACACATATTTTAAATTTGTTCTTTTCAATAATTTTTTCAGGAACAACATTAACCCAGGAGTTAGTGTGGATGGTGGCAAACGATTTAGACTATGAAAAATCTAACGCGATACCTCTTACAGAAAGATACCCATTTCTAGAGTAAGCGTCTTTTTTTTAACATTTTTTGACGATTTCTGTGAATATTTTGGTTCTATATTGGCTGAGGTGATAAGTCCCTTAGATAGGGTTCATAGCACGATAGCTGCATTGCCTCATTGTATAACAAGGCTATTTCGCTGACCAAGGAAATGGCCAGCTTGGGGCGCCTACTTTACTACTATGAGTTATTTGTGTAATTATGTATACTTACCTAATACTCATAGCTGGGCACCGTTAATCAAATAGTTAACTTCGTTATTTGCTAATCCGTTACTAAAAAAGTTTAAAGCGTTACATTTCGGAAGATTTAACGGAAGTTAACGTTAATCGTTAATCCGTTAACACTTGATAGAAATTGCATTTTTTTATGTCGTTACGTTAGTGATCTACTTATAAAAACTATTGGTTTGGGTTCTGGAAGTTAACAGGTTTTAAAAAAAAAGAAGCGTGTATAATTCAAACAGAAATAGAATCAATTGTCATTTGATATTCCCCTTCATGAACATTAATATGTTGAAGATCTCGTCTGAGAGCGAGGCTCGTTTCGGAGTTAAAAAATCTTTGCCCGTGGAAAAAAGACGTTCTACTGCAGTGCTTGAGGGTATAGCGGTGTTATATTTAATAAACAGATTTATTAATATATTCTGTTCCCCGAGGAAAGTCGCATCGTTGAATGAGTTATTTGATTTCATATCTAGCCACATTTTCACGAGACTTTGAGCTTTAGTCTTTAAAAGATTTGTGGCACACAAAATTCAAAAAGTACGTAGTATTTATCCTTACATATTATAAAACAAAGTTCTCCGCCGCGTCTGTCTGTCTGTCGGTTCGCGATAAACTCAAAAACTACTGCACCGATTTTCATGCTGTTTTCACCAATGGATAGAGTGGTTCTCGATGAAGGTTTTAGTATATAATTTTCACACGGGCGAAGTCGCGAACACCAGACAGTATAACAATAAACAAAACACTCATCACTTTCAGCGCCGGCTGAGTAATGAAACGAATCATATGAAACAAGTAACTTCGCAGTTTTCTCACTCACACACACGCACCTTGTCCGTTTCAGTTAGACATAGTTTCGTTTCACTCGCGGCGCGCTCTGCTCCGCATTTGTTTTGTCTATCGCGGCTTGTGTCGACAGTACCGATCGGCCCGAACGTATTTATCATAATGTGATTACGCGGCGAGGTCCGCGCGGTGTCTTTTTGGTAAATAGTAGGTACTGGATTAATGATTAACGGACTTGAGGAAAGTTAACGGAAGTTAACGAGTCCGTTAACATTTTTTAAAGTTAACTTAAAAGTTAATCCGTTAGTCGAAATGTTAACTTCGTTATTAACGATTAACGGATTAACGGTCTTGTGTCCAGCTCTTATAATACTTAAGCAATAATTGTAACAACCCTTATAGTTTTATAATAATTATTTTTTAGATTCTCAGTGTACGTCCACCCGATATTAAAGAAACAATTTCAAGAGGAAAATAGTTACAGCGAACATAAGTTAAAACTGCTGGAACTGGTGACTCAGTCGGGTACTGAACAATTAGCAAGCACGCCCTCCCCGCGATTCATCAAAACACATTTGCCGATCTCTCTTCTGCCAAAAGACTTGCTCGACGTAGCCAAAGTGGTGTATGTAGCTCGGGATCCAAGGGATGTTGCGGTATCATTTTATCATCTCAACAGGCTGATTAGAACTCAAGGATATGTCGGGGATTTTAAGACGTATTGGAACTTCTTCATTAGAGATTTACGTATGTTATTCTTATCTTTATTTAGTACTAGCTGTTGCACGCGGCTTCGCCCCCGTAACTTTATAAAATATAGCCTATGTTACTCGCTGATAATATAGCTTCTCAACATTGAAAAATTTTTTCAAATCGGTCCAGTAGTTTCGGAGCCTATTCAATGCAAACAAACAAAACTTTCCTCTTTATAATATTAGTATATGTAGATAAAACAAAATTTTTAATACATTTAAATTACTAATTAGTTATCAATATATTGCCAGTGGAAATCATAAAAAGGCTGGTCGCTAGGAAAATTGTTCGCTTGCATTTTTTGTTAATAAGCTAGTAATCAATATATATCATTATATCAACAAAAAAAAGAAAACAAAGAGTTAGCAACCTCTTGAATTAATTTTAAATATTTTGAAGGTGTCTTTTTACATTTAAGATTTAAAAGAACCACAAATCAAAATTACACTTTTTTTACAGGAGCTAATCAAAAAAAATTAATTAATTTTTTTCTTATTAGATATATATCAAATATTATGCATATTATAAATGGTTAGAAACGTATTTTTAAGTAGAATTAAATGTTTTATAATAAACTGAATACTAGAGGAGATATAAGCATATAAGTTACTTTTGAACATAAAAAAATGGTAAAAATATACTAAATATGGAATAAAACAACCATAAGTCTTTTTGCAATATGAAGGATTGTATTTTTGCAATAAAAATATTTTTGGATTTTTTTGATTTTATTTTTGAATTTAAGTAGCGATTAAGTATATTTTTAATTAGGTACTTATTGTTAATAAAAATCCCAGAAAATAATAATTCATATTTTAATGAGTGCCGCAATTGTTTGCAGACCACTGGACGCCGTATTTCGAACATCTCAAAGAGGCATGGGAACGGAGGCATCATCCTAATCTTTTATTCTTATTCTACGAAGAACTTTCTAAGGTAATTCAGTCTTGTGCTTAATTATAACAATGAGTAATTAAACTTTTAAAATATAAAAAAAAATACAAACGACTTTATATAGAGAAGCATACCACAGTAATTATATGCCTACGTAAAAAAATCTATGGAGTTTCTTCTTTAAATGTAACTTAATAACAATGACAATGCCGACGCCGTGCCTAAAAGTTTAATGCAAATATTTTTCAAAGATTTGTGATAAATTTTATGTAGTAGCTAAATATGTGCCTAAGGCATGTAATATTTTAAAGGATCAGACATAAAAAAAACGTGGAACCACTAAGAAATATGCCTTTTTTTTCAGGATCTATCCGTCGCAATACGCAAAGTCGCCGATTTTCTCGGAAAAAAGTTTACTGAGAAACAGATAACACGTTTATGTGATCACCTCAACATAGAAAACTTCAAGAAAAACAAGTCTGTCAATTACGACGTCATGAAAGAACTTGGCATTCTTATAGAAGGGGAACAAGCGTTTATCAGAAAAGGTAGACCCCGACTTCGCTCGGATGTATTTTTTTTTGCAAATTATATACTTACACAAACCATCGGATTTTGATAGTGGATGGTTCAAAATCAAAATCCATTGGATGGTTTAGAAGTTAGCTAGCGGAGAAAAAAAAGAGGCGGAAAACGATTTCAATTTATAATATGCAGACGTCGATCGACTATCAAACAGACAAATACATAGATAGGTACCTACATGAGGGATCTTATCTATATTTTACTTAATAAAATTTCATTTATTCTTTGATTACAATGTAGGTCAAATATCTCATATAGTATGCAGAAACTGGGTACCCGTTTCAATTTCCAAATTTCAAATCAATCGAACCTGTGGATTTTAATGAGATCCCATCGGCAACTAGGAAATGAACCTGAACAGATTTTCATAAATCATGGCTAAGAACCATTTGGATCACGTTGGCTTTCAGACAAAATCGTGGGGGATCCGTTTGGGAGCGATGCCACAGACAGGTCAAACTTACAACACCCCTCTTTTGCGTCGTACATTAAAAAAAAACTTAGTTTACATCTAAAGTAGGTAACAAAATTTTAAATATATAAACATATTCCCTCTGACATTATCAGCGCACTCGCAGTTTTAATCTTATCTTACTCTGCCAAACCGTAACAACTTCATCCGTCGTCTTCACATTGCATTTTGCTTGCTTTTTTTATCAGAATAACCTTGTTTCCTTTGTTTTTTGTAAAATTGGAGCAAATGATTAGTATGCATAAATATGTCGCTCAGAATGTTTGAAGAATCTCTAGCGAAGAGAATCCTTACATTTCTATTCAATTTTCTTTGTGGTCTCAAGCCGACAAGCTTTTTATAGGCTCAGGTACTCTTACTACTTTAACTGATTATGGTGATGACGTTATAATTCGTTCAATGTTTTTATACTTTTTTTTTTGAATTGCATGACTTTGAACAGGTAAATCAGGCGGATGGCGCGAGTATTTCGACGAAGAGATGATTGCGCAGGCGGAGAAGTGGATTCAGGACAACCTCAAGGACACGGACCTGCGGTTCCCACATCTTGAACATTGATCAAGCTTCAGCTACAATAGATGAATTTCCATCCCATGTTAAAACAGGTCGACAATTTGTTGGGGCACTTGAAACAATAAAACCTTAGTTTTTTTTTATTACGAATAATCCTTCTAATATTATATGTAAATGCGAAAGTTTGTGAGGATAGATGTATGCAATTGTTAAAAACTGCTACAACCCAGCAATGTATAATTTCTGTTTATAGTATTTATTTTTTCCTTAATTATGAGATTAATGAGGTATTGTTAAGATTTAAGTAGTTAAAATTAAATATTAATGCAGTCAACTCGTTTTATTTTCGTTTGAAACTAATAACATCACAAGAGCTTATACTCTAAAGTCAATTTTAAGGTGTAAGAAAAACTTCCAAAATGGGTGATACAATCATATTTATTTAAATAAAATGATCTATTTAGTACTTGTGGTACTTGTAGTGTAACGCCATGGTATTATGTTAACATAGACATTAAGTACAATTTAAATAGAAACGAAGTAAACAACATTAAAAATTCGTATTCAATCTTACCACAATTCGTAATCGTCTAGTTTCGCCACTCGCAAAATAAAACAATGTCTCAGTCCTCGTTTATACTTTATTTAAATAATGGTTACAAAGATAATAAATTAAAAGCCAAATTTTAAATCAAATTGTTCGTTGGTAATATAAAATTCTAAAACAGATTCATAATCGTATGTATATTAAATGATTGCGAATGCCGCCGAACGTGGGCGCCACCGACCGTCAACATGTACTTCTATAAAAAGCGATTCTATAATAATAAAGTGGGAGCGAGCCTACACTCCTCCACTCCACTCCACTCCTCTCCACTCCTCTCCCCTGCCGCACCTGTCGCACTATCGTACACTTAGAGAAAATCACAAAATTCAAGCAGAAATAATAGGAATCGGAACGCGTGACGTCACTACGCGATGACGTCAGGCAGCGCCGCGTTGTCGGCGGCGGGCGGGCTCGGCGGCGGTTTGGTGACCGCGAGCTCGCCGTTTTGCACTGGCGGCTTGGCCGGGTCGGCGGGCGGCTTGGCGCCGTGTTTGGGCACGGCCTTGACGGCGTTTGTCCTGGGCGGCGCCGTCTTGGCTGTTATGCGCTTGTTGGCGAGATCCTTCGTCTGCTTGTCGAGCGAGGCACGCACACTGTTCGTCGCACTCGCTGCTCTTCTGCAAACAGACACGCACTTACAATAGTAACGCAAGCAGGAGTACATACTAGACTAGATGATACCCTATCTAAAAGTTAACGCTGATATGTTAATTTGCTTAATCTATATCTAAACATTCTATTAAGGGGAGCTGAATTATTTCTACACACGGCACACAGAAGTTAACTTGAGAGAGGAGATCGGGGCAATCCACCTGACAAATTTTTCTCAAGGTCATTCGCATCTAGATACAGTCGACGGTTTCCAGTTAAAAGCAATTTGAATTTACAGACGGTCACCCATAAGACTTTTTTATACCTTAGGCTAGGCGGATAAACACCATCTTTTTGAATTTTCGCTGTATGGAATCTATATTATGATTATAAACATATTCATATATTTTACGCTCTCGCTAGCGAGTAAGGTCATAAAAACCCATGTTAGACTCAATTAACTTGATTGCTGGCATCAAGTAGCCCTTAGCAACTTACAGCATATATATATATACTATATTTGGGCTATAAAATAGAAAGTCGGAGGGTGGTGGTGGCTTGAATTACTAAAACTTGAAATCACTATTTAATACTTTCAAGTATAGTGTTGAGTGGAGGCAGGATAATGACTCACTTGGCGGCAGTAGGTGCGGGGGCGGCGGAGAGTGCGGTGCGGGTGACGGCCGGGCGAGGCGCGGGCTTGGCGGCGCCGGGGGCCACAGCGCGAGGAGCGGCCACTCTCGTCGCCGTCGGTGTTGGCTTCTTTGCAGGCGCTTTCACATCGCCGTTCGTGAGGGGCTTCTTGTCTTGAGCTTTTGCAGGCGCGCTTGCGTCCTTGGACTTGGTGGCAGCGGGCACGCGAGGAGCGGGCCGAGCGGTGGCGGGGCGCGGCGCTGGAGCCGCACGCGGCGCTGTACGGGCCGGAGGAGCGGAGGTGGCGCTAGTCGGGCGAGGGGCGGATGTGCGGGGCGCCGCCGCGGGACGGGGCGCTGGCGCAGCTCGACTTATCGGCGCTGCCTTAGCTGCAACGGGAGCTTCCTTGGCGGTTGCGGTTGTACTCTTCACTGGAGTGGTTTTGGAGAGCGGCGTCTTCGGCGTGCTCGGTTTTGCCGGTGCGACGCGGGGCGACGGAGCCGCCTTGGTGGAGGTGGTCGTTTTAACGGCGGACAACGGCGTCCTTGCGGGGCTGCTTTTCGCGATAGCTGATGTCTTTGTGGCGGACGTTGCCGGTGTAGGTTTTTTTGCTGCGGACGCCGGTGTTCGAGTAGCGGTGCTAGGTTTAGGCGTAGTTTTCGTCGACGGCGTTGATTTCGGAGTGGGCGTTGTGGGCGATTTTTTCATGGCGGTCTTCGATTTGGCGACGGCGGCGGCTGCGGCGGTGACTGTAGCCGCTGCGGTCGCGACGGCGGCTGCGGCGACGGCGGGTATGGTGGCCGCGTCGACATCGGCCGCTATTGGTGTTTCGACGAGCGGTAAGTCGAGTGTGTCGGGTGCCAACGGCTTGTGCGAGAGGTCCACCGCGGGAGTTGGCGGCGGTGTGGCCGTGGCGCGGTGTTCGCCATCTTCGTGCTCAATTTCACTGGTAACGGGCACACATATCTCTTGTGCCCGTGATTCCGTCACGCCGGTATCGATGTCTGTGACCAGTTCGGTCCGTAACTCGACGCGTTCCTCAGGTACAATGTCGGGTGCGGGTGCAGACGACAACTCCGTTGCTTGCATATCTTCCGGTGCAATCTCCGGCGTCAGCCTTGACTCGCAGGATTCGCCTGCGAGCTTGTCGGAGGGTGCCGGCGAAGTGGCGGCGAGAACGGTTTCATCTGGTAAAGGACTCTGTGCGGAGTAATGCTCCTGTTTCAATGGCTCCGTGAGCGAGGGCTCTGCGGCGGGCAGCGGAGACGACGTAGGGAGCGGCGATTCCCTGACTATCGAGGACTCGACGGGCAGGGACGCCTTGTCCACGAACGCAGATTCAGACACGGGTACTGGCGATTCAGCCGTCGGTTTGACGTCGTCGACATGAAGCACCTCATGTTGATCTTCAACGGGCGTTGGTGATATTGCTGGTTCCATTCCACCGGGCGGTGGGGATGCTGCAGTGATTTGACATTCATTCGACGATGGAGGAACAGGAGAGTCTACAGGCAATAATGAGTCAACTGGTGTTGGGGACGTAGGAAGTGAAGACTCCGCCGGTGCTGGAGAAGCGGGTACAACGGGATCGCTCGGTTCCGGTGACTTAGGGAGTGGGGACTGTGATGGTAGGGGAGACTCCAATGGTAAGGGAGAGTGTGAGGGAGACTCCGATGGTAAGGGAGATTCCACCGGCAGGCGAGACTCCACTGGTAAGGGAGAGTGTGCGGGAGACTCCGATGGGAGGGGAGACTCAACCGGTAGGCGAGACTCCATTGGTAGGGGAGAGTGTGCAGGAGACTCTGTAGGTGCATGTGATTCCGTTTCGACCGATAGAGGAGTCTCTTGTATTGGAGATTGTGAAGGCAGCGGCGATGCTGATACAAAGGTCTGAATTAGATCTTCCATTACATCTGAAGGTTGTACATGGTCCACTTGGATTTGAGGGGCATTATCAGCCACAAATTCTTCGTTTGAGAGTGGGTTGGAAATTTCTTTTACAATTTCGTCATGCACTTCAGCTATGACGTTTGCAACATTACTCATTAATTCAGGTGTGATATCATTGTCCAACTTATTGTCGTCTGTTGGTACAGGTGATACTATTAATTCTTCAGTTGAGACTTCTCTATCTGCAGCCTGTTCAATTCCACTTGAATCTTCCTGTTTGTCTTCGTTGTTAAATTCAGATAAATCTTCTTCAGGTTGAACTTCAACAAATGGAGAATCTTCCTGTTTACTTTGCATTTCAATATCTTGTGAAAATTCCTCTTGAGGACTAAACCCAGATGTGTCTTTCTCCGATTGGTCCTGTAAATCTTCACTAGTGAAACCTAGTTCTGAGCTCTTGCCATCTGGAATTTCTGGGATTTGTTCAAATAACAACTTATGAGATTCTGGGGTATCAGTTTGTGCAACTGCTTGGTGTTGATTATTCAATTCGAAGCCAGTGTTTGTGTAAGCCTGCATATTATCAGTATTAGAATAATCCATTAAATTATCCCCTTGGCCGAAATTAGATCCATGGTTATCAGTTCTTTCTTCTAGTCTTAATAAGTCATTATTAGGTTCAGGTTTGTAGTCTCCACCTCCTAGTAAATCTTGATTCTCCGGGAATATATTTTCCTTGTCGAGATCATTATCACACTGTCCATTCTGCAGCAGATCCTCCTCGTCGCTGTCGGGCAAAGTCTGAACTGCATTAAGGTCTACATGGGAATCATTTTTCGCCAATCTTTCAGATGTATCGTCATCCTTTTCCTGATAAAAACTCATACTCATTGGATCTCTCTCTTTATTCTTTAGCCTTTCTAATAATTCCTCATTTCCTTCTGCAGCAAAAGGATTTGTTTCAGTGTGGGCAGGAAAAACCTAAAATGAAATTAAAAGTATTCTATATTAAAAACATTCTTTACAACAGGTGTAACTAATCAACCACACAAAATATACCTACCTCTATGTTGCAGAAATCGGTTGTGTCCTTTTGTATTCTATCAAAGTTCTGTATTAGTCCGGTGTCCTTGATTTTGTCTGAATCCAAGGCCATGTTGAATCCAAATCCTAAACTATCCATGTTGAATTTATCATTTCCATTTATGTTTTCCTTAGATGCTTCATCTATTGACAAATTCTGAAAAATATTATGTTCATAATAATGAATAAAAATATTAAAAATATTTTACCTAATCAGTTTCATTTATTAGATCTCATAGAACACAATGCTTAGGGGTAAACCTCTAGATTCTAGCCTATCATTAGACAACATAATGTGCTACCAAATGTAATATGTATTATTGACTAAATAATATTCAGATAAAATAATTAACTTAGGCATGTAAAATCAGAAAGAAACAAAATATAGTTCAAGAAAGGAATAAGTTTGATTTTAGCATTGGATTTCATTTGAAGTAAGTACTTTTAGTTATTTCAAGGTTATTAATTTAACATTTTTTTACAACTTAAATTTTTCAACATAAGTTTAATTTATTTTGAGTTTATGAAAAGAGAGGGAGGGATCATTTTTTTTTTAAATAATATACATACTTAGTTCTACCTATGGCTTGGGTTATTTCATATTTAATATTATTTTCACTGCATAAAAATTACTATGTAAAAAAATCTTTACTGTGTCCATTGTGTCATTAAAAGACTATAAAAATTATAAATCTAATAATTTTTTCCTAAGATAGCAGATTTTAAAAGTATTTAATTAAAATCTTATGCCATATTATTATTCTTATCTGGTTACAGTATATATGCAGTTCATGATTGCTTTATTTTATTAAATGTATTTAACAATTTATAATGTTTAATAGTTTCCAAAGAAAAATTTATAACATATCTAATAAAGACGCAAATTATTCAAAAGCTGCTTTTTTCCAAAATATTTATGTCTTTTCATGACAAAGCAACATGAAAAGAAAAATTATGTAAATAAATTATGCTTGTGTAATGATTAAACTGATAAAACAACGAGATTTAAGAAAACTGATTTACTTTTTGTTTGAACAAATTGTTCCTTAGTTGAAAAGAGAGTGTTTGAGTTTTCTATCCATATTCTTTTTCATAGAATCATAAATATCATAGCAAATTTACAGTAACAGTAGTAATATAATGTTAATATATGAAAATCGGTCCTATGCAATAAAGTATATTTTTCTTTATTTTTTTCATTTAAAAACAAAGAAAAAGTAATAAAAACTTACATGATGGCCATTGAGCTGATCACAATTATCGAGGTCGAGCAACTCTGCAGGTCTAACGACAACTTCTGTTTGGAACTGTGCTACATCTGGTAGTTCAATGTCGTCCATAGGCAATGGCTTCCGAGGTGACTCCGCCAACAGTATATCGGCACCGGCCACTGTGCCCGGCACAAACACTGGCGCGTCAGGGTTCAACGGTGAACTGTTCATGTCTACTGAGCTGCTTTCCCAAGCTGACTGAAATTCACATAATATTTCTCATTAGACTTTTAAATTGCTTTTTACAAACTACAGCAATGCATGAACAAACTTTTACATTCAAGTCTTAAAGAATTAAATATAAAAAATTTAGATATTAAATATTTACAATTGAATCATAACACTATTTCACATACGAATCTTGGATATAAATGAATAATCAGCTCCTCAAATACAATACAATACAATACAATACCAAGTACAGCTCACAAAGCCTGAAGAGAAAACAATAATCATGGATTCAGAGTTGAGATAAGACACATACACATAAGTTCAAAATATGATTATTATGAAATACAGTAGAAACTGATCAAACTGGATACCTATATCAACTTTGGTTGTAATGACAGATCAGTTACAAAAGGACTAAATGGTAAGGACCTGCCGAATCCCTTTAATGAATTAATATAACAACTATCCGTTTGTTAATATATGTTCAATGTGTTACTTGAAGGTCGCAATAACTGATTTTTTCATTGTAATTAACTCGTAAAAGTTAAGTTAACCTAAAAATGTTAATTCGAAATTACCACTGCAAAACACAGTAGTAATTGTATTATTCGAAAAGAAGCAAAACTATTTACATTGTCCTGACAAGGTGTTTCGGAGCCAGGCACTTCTTCGTATTATTGTACTATTCGATTCGATTATTACTAATTGTATTATTTGAAAAGAAGCAAAACTACTTACATTGTCCTGACAAGGTGTTTCGGAGCCAGGCACTTCTTCGTCTTGCTCGTCGCTCGGATTGGGGTCGTCGCGTTCCCCTTCGCCCTTGAAGTAGTTCCACTCGTCTTCGGACTCCTCGCCGCTCTCACCTACATTATCTACCAACGCACCGTCGACGTGGCTCTGCTCCACTGCATAACACAATGACAATCAACACATGCACAAGAGAAACACAGAAAACACCTGGCCGCGCGCAGACGGCGTTGCACAATTCACAACCCCTCCGCCCCTGACACTTATCAACAGGTGACACACCCTTAACAATTTTCCATTCGTACTACAAGGGCAGAGACTAACCAAAAGTTTTCAAATTGCATCCGTTATTTACGCAATATTTATAATTCGGCGTCAGATGACGTATTGCGCGTCGGCAACGATATCTACCGGTCTGCCGATTTAAAAACTAGATTCGCAGACGCCATTTAAAATCAAGACACCAACTTTTTTTCGGCGACACGACCGCCTTATCATAATTCGTATACGAATTGCGTTTTTACTCTTGTACAAATGCGAACCTTCAGGAATCGTCCGCGGAAGGGGATGCAATGATGCGCCTTCGGACGATCCGTTCTATTTCTGAACACCGCTCCGCATGAATCAACACAGAAATAACCTTTCACAAATAGTGCGGTATGTTAAAATAATTAATAACAATTGTTAAATAGCACACGTACCGTAAACGGTAATTTCACCGCACAGATTGTAATCTTCACTACCGGTGTAATAATCGAGGAGAATGCAAAAACGTAGTTAGCCGGTTATATACACAATCGGTATAAAAATGTAACACACACACACCCGACGAGTGTTCGATGCGCGACTGCGAACGGAGCGGAGCGGGACGGAGGGGTCGGCGGGGCGAGACGGGTCGGGCGGGACAGAATTGACACGGGGACCGACCGGGGGAGGGAGAGTCGAACGAGGGAAGAGAGGTACATGCACTGCACTAATGTGCCATTTCACACAAATAAAATTATATTATCTTAATTTGAGTTAAGGCACATTAACTGTTAAATTTAAACTATAATAATAATATCTCTTCCTGGAATATCTTTGGGTCACGAATTGTTTGGATGTATTGTGGAAAGATTGCCGTTGAATCTGCTAACCGTTGAAGGCTTCCGTGAATTTTATTTATTTATTTTATTTGAATTGTCTTGGGTTTAAGCCCGTTAGGTAACTAGTTAAATAAATACTTATTTATTTTAATCATGTTTTAATTTATGTTTTGTTATAATTTGGAGCTTTTATGACAAGTGCAAAGGATACACGCAATTCGGTGTTTTTAAAAATATTTTTTACTTATACTTAGTTCATTGTTAAAAGGTAACCGATTCCAAATATATATAAAAAATAACAAAAACAGAAAAACAAATTACTATAGAATTAGTACAATTTAACAGTATTTTCTAATTCTATATTTAAATGTAAAGATTACTTTTTTGTGGTTTTCCTGTTTATGTGTCCGTATGTTACTTTTGTTATTGAAATAATCGTTTTCGATTCAAATAATTTCTATTATTCAATTTGAAATATTTTATACGTGTCTTTATTTTTGACAGGACAATATTAAAAATTTAAAACTTGTATTTACGTAATCTAAAGTCGAACAAAGGAAAAATTATAATTAAATAAATTTTATAAATTATTTAAATAATATTTTTGAAATTATCTAGTTGTAATAAAGATATTATAATTTATAAGTGCCATGCCGATTTGCCGAATTCATGACGAATCATACTTCAGAACGCACCGGAGCACAGCACAGACTAAATCCAACCACAACGATAACGATTTGATAGCGTTTTGAAAGAAATTAATAATGACTATATTTACTTTATTAACCTTTTTATAATTATTATATTACTTTACTGTTTAAATAAAAATAGTTAAATTCGGCAATTTTCTCGAAGATCAGATTCACGAACAATCCATCGAGAACCTTCGTTGACAGAGTGAGATGCATTGCGTTGCGTGATGCTATGACTATGAGTGACGTGAGCATGACTGTTCGCTTGTGAATAAATTTCAGTAAGAGAAGGCTCTAGGCAATGGCTCTCCGAATACACAACAAACATTTATTTATTTACTAGTGATCCGCTTCCGGCTTCACCCCGGGATGCAATTTTTATATGTACAGTAGTCGTAAACTCTTAGTACCTATTAAAAAAAAAAGCACTAAGCAGACAACTGCTGACAGACGTTTGAAATGAAATTTTGGCATTGCCCTGGTGCAAGCAAATGTCTACTTTATAGCGGTTTGTAGAGTCCATTGAGGACAAACATACTTACATTGATTTTTATTTATTATATTTGCTATCGAATATGAAGAACTACATCTCGATTGGCTCACCTGTATGTGCTGGCGGTGTAGGAGGGGCCGGTTCGCGACTCCTCGAATCCGGATCGGCGTCTTCGGCGTCGACTGCTGTTTCGGGTCCAAAGTCTTCACTGTCGCTGTCCGAATTATCTACGCCGTTGTCGCCACCGGCGGCCGCATCCGCACACTGACCGGACTCTGCGTCTGGGGCGCCAATGTCCAATTGGCGTTTGAAGGCTGGTTCTGGTTCAACGGCGAACGGCGGTGCGTTCGCCAACGCATTCTCCAGCCTGTCACAAAATTCGGTGTGCTGAGAAGCTTTCGGGAAACATGGCCTCTAATAAGGTTCGCAGATAGGCTGATGATGGTCCATTTGATGGTATGAGCCGAACCCCTTGAAAGATTAACTTGTCTACCATCCTTACTCATAGAAGAAAAAAAAACACGTTTTATAACTTTCGATTTCAAGAGCTAACGTTTTATTAGTAGATAGACAAGCAAAAAGACAAGGTCAACAAGTTGATACATGAAACTGGTTAATTTCACATTCACGATGATGTCATCATTACTATGTACTTTAGAAGATAATGTTATTTTCAGTTTCACTAGACTGCAACTACATTTTTGACACGAAAAAAGCAAATATTCCTAATATTCCTATACTCCACCTACCATCACGTGGAAGGAAATCAGCGTACCTGCTAAACTTGCTAAACAACAAACATTGCAAATCATGATTTCATAAGGACAAATAGGAAATTTTATTTCTTGTCTCTGATCGAATTTTACAGTAAAATTCGATCGGTTTTCAGCAGTTTATGTAAATCTTCTAAGAAAGTGTTGCAAATTTGTCAGAGTAGTCAGAATCCGTACTAATCTATACTTCCGTACTAATATTATAAATGCGAAAGTATGTTTGGGATGTATGGATGTTTGTAACTCTTTCACGCAAAAACTACTGAACCGATCACCATGAAATTTTGCATACACCTTTCATCGTTCAACGCGGACGAAGTCGCGGGCACCAGCTAGTAATCAATAAGGCAAAAGAGTTAAGACTTTTCCTTATTTAATATTCTTTCTAATTCACAAAATAGATAGATGGTCGCGTCGTAAGCACACGAAATAACTCTACATTTACATGTTTTCGTTCCTTATCGTACAGTATGCATCAGACGACCGAACCTGAACATTATGAGTAACGAGATGACGGAACCGAATGAGTTTCCTGTTCTAATAATATGCTAATGACCGTGACTTTTTTAAGAAAGAACACGCGCATAGTTGCGATTACAACCGATATTCAGTCGACTTTGTACACAATACACATGGTTTTGTTTTCACTCGGTTCACTTTTATTGTAGATTAGCTTTTGCCTATGACTTCGCCCGTCGTACCTTTTTCTAAGGCGTTGATTTTTTTCCTTGGAAAAAGTACTATTTCTGGATGAAAGTACCCCACATATTATACTTTACTGTATCCCTGATAACGTGTACATATGCAAAATTTCATGATTATCGCTTGAGCAGTTAAGGCGTGAAAATGTAACAAACATGCAAATTCTTCAACTTTATTACATTTGTAAGTATAGATTCTACCAATATGTATGAATGAGTTTTGTAGTGCCTTTATCAAACGTGTTTATACCTATGAATTCTACATGTTTATATCGTACTTACTTGTCTAATTGTATTATTTTTTTAGTTGATAACTATTAAATTTAGTTGACAACTAAGTAATTAATTTTAACAAAGTTAATTAAAACAAATTATGTATAATGTAGTAATAATATAATAACCACAACCCAAGATGGCATGTTCGTAACATTTAACTCGCAACTAAAAAAAAACTTTGTTTTAAAGTGTGAAGGTGAAGGCTGATTTACGGGACTGACGCTGGATCGGCACTGGCACTGGACAGGCGTCCAGTAGTCTTTTCTACTTTGTTGCGGTAACTACACATTTGCATCCTAACATAAGCACTCTTCCTGTCTATATAATTGCACAAACTTAATGAGCTCCTCATCAGACCACTTTTTAGACGACATTTTCGATGTACGATTAGGCTCTAGCGACTGGCGTTCACTGGCGCGTAGTGTTTATACGGATCCAGTGCCATTGGCACGTGCTGTGCGGCGTGCGGGGAGCGGTCACTGGATCGAAAAATAGGTGGCCAGTCTTTTTCGATCCAGCGCTGGATACTGGATGCTGGACTGGATTGAAACATGTTTAAATTGATACAGTGCTGATTCAGCGCCAGAATTCAATAATGCTGGCGCCAGCAATTGTATCATTGTAAACTAACCTTGACGCATTGTTTAAGCTATTTGTGAAATTTTTTGTCGTTGTAATATGCAATTGAATAGTGTTATATGACCCTCAACTCCAAGCATGGAATCAAAGAAACAATGACACATGTTCGTCCAGCACCATTCCGCCACCCGGAGCCCATAAATCTTTAGTTTTATATGAATTTTTACAAGTGTTCTGTAACTAGCGGAGACACATTTTTAGCTCACTCAATTCTCCGACTCCATCCCTTTAACATCGCTTACTATATTCAAAGTATAAATTTAGCTACATAAATTATATTCCAAATCTATAAATTGTATACAAAAACATTACAATAAATAAAATAATAAGTGCAACAAAGAGTTTTCCCTACGACCACGTAACAATAGTCAATTTTCGCCAATCAAAATTTAACAGAAAGCGACGATTTTTGTAAATTAAAAACAATAAGTATTCTTTTAAATTCTTTCAATAACTTCCACGTGCCTGTTTCTGTGTATCGTAAATTTGTTACCTAATAAGCATGGTGAACAAAAAAATTATAAGTTTAAGTATTTTTTTAAACGGTAAATCAAAATTTTTAACTTCTGAATATTGAAATATGGTTACGAGTCGTGAATCAATGATGCTGTGAGAAAACTTACCCAAGGTCCATGGGCGGGCAGTTGTCGGCCTTAATATGACGCGGGTCCTTTAGGAACACCACAATTATCGAGATATTATCGCAGGAGCCCTGCCGCTTCGCCTGGATTATCAGCCGCTTCGTTACCGCCTTCAAGTCATCTGTATTAACAAAAGAAACGGGACCATGAGTGCGAGGATGTGGTACAGTTAAAACTCTTAATAGGCATTAATTGTACCGGACCTATATGGCATAAGGCGCGACGGAATTTCTCAAGCTATTTCTGTTCACAGAATACAATGAGAGTGTGTGTCATCCAGGACAAGTAAACGTGTTGCGACGTCTATTCTGTCCGCAATTAGTTGCGGCACAATGTTGAATAGCCGACGGATATGGAGTAACTATGTTTATGTTCCGATTTGGTGCAGCATACGACGTTGAAGTAACAAAGTATAATGTAAAGGTGGCCTTGTTCTGTCTCGGCCGCCACTCTGGGTGCAGTGAGTCACTGGGCCGATATGTTTTTCTAAAGTGGTAAAAGTATTCTTTTTGTGTTTTTTAACCTTCGAAACGCAGATACATTCCGCAAGGTCTCTATGTTAAATTCGCGTGAATTCGTCACATTTTAATTAGGTGCGATCGTGCACCCGAGGGTGTGTGTTAAGGCACTCCCAGTTACAATTATTGCGGGGTGTGTTGTCTGTACATTGTCTAGTGCCTAGACTAGATGCTATCGTGTGCAAAGTGACACGTAGATTGGTACTTATTTGCCCTAAACGAGTCTAACCACGTTAGGACCGTACACGCCTTGACTTTGCTCGCTATTTCGAGGCGCGGTCGTAGTCCGCCCTAACTTTTTACCCTGTTTGGTTTGGCTCGACGCCAAGCGACGACTCTCACTAGAAAGAGCACTTACCTTCCATCCATCTCCGTAGAAAGTTATTAATTTGTACATGACAATTTTAAATTTATACTGAGAGAGATAAATCGTGTCTCAGAGCTGAATGAACACCTAAAACAATGTCGATAAGGAGACGTGAATGCGTCGTTTTGTTGAGAGAACTGTAAACGGATAGCGTTGTTAAGTTTATCTTCCTTTTAATCTTAAATTAACCACTTTAATTACAGTATGACATTAGGAAAACAGCTTCGATGATTGTCGAGAAATAAAGTCAAAGACTACTTATAAACATAATAATATTTTTTAAAAGGTTTATTAAATTTAAACAATTTGCTTTTGTTTGTTAAATATGTTTACACATAAAATGTTACAATAAAAAGAATTATCCTAATCAACTTATTATTATTGTTAAATCAATAAGTATAAAAAAGTAGCCAAAGATTTGGCCATTAAGGAAATAAAAACAGAAACATCGCGTGACTGCCCATTACGTTAATTTAGAAGAACAAACTCAATAGAGGTTGTACCTGCCTATAAGAATCAAATATATTCTTATTATTATATTATTAGAAATATTTTAGTAATTGAAAAAAAAATGTAAGGTAAGTCAAAGCCGCGGTTAAGTCAGTTATTATATCTACCTAGGATTCATTTAAAAATTGCAAATAGTATATAAATTATCATTTAATACAAAGGCATTTTTATGTTTATTTATTACATATAATCTGCTTAACTTAAGACAGATAATAGGTACTTAAAAATTCAGCCATTGTAAATTATCAAACTATATTGGCTCTGAGTACAACATTCAATTTTATGATAGCGGATTGTATCTTTAAAACAATTTTAAAAAACTTAAATTATCTTTAAAATAATATAGAAAACAATTTTCTATAGCTCATTCCATATAAATATTTATAAGGCAAGGGAAGATTTTATTAAACAAATTTCTGAAAAATAAAACGACTAAAGCATATAAAAGCACAATTAAAACACTGCTCTTAAAATTATCATCTATGCTAACACTTATCTTATATTACAGTTCTAAAGAAATTGTACGAGAATGATTGACGCGTTGAATATCAAATTATGTATTATCTTGAGGTTGGGGTATAATGCTATGCATATCAATGCTATTAGAGGCCGGGTAATTGTAGTGGGAAATCGAATGCGGATGAGCAGACGAGAGAGGTACGGAGATGGTGAGGGGTGGGGTGGGATCAGTGCAATTTTCCTGCAAACTCCATAATGCATTCGAGGTAGACTGCGGAGAGAAACACTGCCGCGGTATTATATATGTATGTATACATTCAGTATAACGCGAAATTTCTAGCCTTTCTTTTATTGCATACTTTACATACTAAGAGAATAAAAAAATCATTGTAGTTAGACAAGTAAAAGTAGTATTTACCTCAGACAACATTCTTATAGACTCACTATATTGTTACTACAAATATATCGATTTATATGTTATGGATTGCTATAAGTAGTGGCAATCATAAATTGAACCGCCCGTATGGCGGCCCCTAACAGAACCACCGTGATAACAGAATATGTACTTGTGTTTCCACAACCTATGATACCAAAACCTATTTTTCTATCCATTCCCAATCTCTTATCCTAAATCCTACTAAAGCCAGCATTGCATAATATCGTAGTGGCATTGTTGTGTTAATTGGCAACGGTAACCACCTACCATCAAGTGGACTGTTAGTTTGTCTGACAACCTTTACGTAAAAAAGGTAAGTACTAAAAAAATATATATATATTAGCTGATTTCCAACATGCCACTCCATATTTTGTTTATGCATAATTTTTCATACTAAATAGATAGAACAGCAAGCAAAAAATCTACTCAAGCTATAATTGAATAAAGAATCGTACTGAGTTGCACTAGGCAGAGTAAGTAGGGGGGTGCCCACCCAGACGCCATTGCAGTTTTCAGGTTCGCTTCGTCGAACTTTTTAACTTAGTATTTTAACGATGTATTCAACGATATTAAAGTCTGCCAGCCTTCACTATTTACAAAGGATTCATTCGAGTCTAAATAAAATATATGAGACTAATTAAATGTGGTGAGACAATGTAGAAACGAGTGAGTTTATTAAAAAATTAAACAGATAATTTCCTTTTGAGTAAAATATAACTTACAATATTTATTTTGTTACTAGCAATTCATTTAAAAAATAAAAAATAAAATGCAGTCTTATTTGAGAACGATTGTTTTATAATACTGATTGCACCATGTAAAGCAATAAATAAACAGTATATGAGATGTAAAGTTTGTACATCAGACAACCGGAGCAAGAAATACTAAACGCTGTCAGGAGGCTGGAGCAAAAAATCGATCAAGTGCTAGAGGGCTCGCGTAAAGCCGTGTTATTGCAGCGCACGACGAGAATAATAAACTTCAAATGGACAACATAAACAATGCAGCAATATGTGCGTTGGGTGAATATTACACGGCGGTATTATTAGATCAGGTCGCGACGTGAAAAAAACGAAACTATTTCGGGATATAAGCAATCTAAACATCGCTTATATTGCAGATTTTACAATGTATTTCTCTGAGGCCTACCTCGCCATAAGTTTAGATAGATGAATTGACAAGATGCAACTACGTTAATAGTACGAGGGCAGCACTGAAAATTTCAGGAATCAAAGAAGTGATACAACATTATTAGTGGAAAATATATTTATTGTTTTTCGAAGTTTTCTCCTTGAAACTTGACACATTTTTCCATTCGATGGAACCAATTATTAAAGCATTCATTCTATTCTGAAGTTGGGGTATTCAAAATGGCAGTTTTGTATGCGTCTACAGCTTCTTTAGGTGATGTAAATCGTTGAACACGCAATTTGTTCTTAATTTTGGGGAAAGTATAAATATCATTCGGGCTTAGGTCAGGGCTGTACGGCGGATGGTCTAATAATTCAATGTTTTCTTGCTCCAAAAACTCTTTTGTTCTGTGGGCTGTATGAGAGCTCGCATTGTCGTGATGGAGGATGATGCGGCGGTTGCAGTTCTCTTTACGGAGTTCAGAGACGACCTGCGGCAAACAAATGCTACCATACCATTCTGCATTGACCGTTCTTTGTCCCTCAAGAGGAATAGTCGCAACATGGCCGGTTTTAGAGACAAACGTGGCCACCATATTTTTTTTTCAACGCTCCGTGAATGACCAACTTTTGTTGGCTTCAACTCATTTTCGAACACCCAAACTCGTTACTGGCTTTTTGTTTCGGGTTCGTATGGGTATATCCAGGATTCGTCACCTGATACGACGCTGTATACAGCATTTGAAGATCCTCCGTGGAATCTCTCGAGAGTTCTGACGCACCAAGTAACGCGAGCCGCTTTTTGCTTCTCACAGAGCGAATGCGGAATCCATCGGGAAAACAACTTTTTTACACCTAATTGTTCATGCAAGATTATTTGTATTTGACTCATGCCGATACCTAAAGTTGCCTGAATTTCGCGATATGTCACATGTCGACCTTCCTCAATCAGCTTACGCACGGCATCAACGTTATCTTGGGTGACTGCAGTTTTTGGGCGACCTTGACGGGGATCGTCACAGAGCTTGACACGTTCACGTTGAAATTCCGCAAACCAGAGATAAATTGTGGTTTTAGATGGGGCTTCATCACCAAATGCAGAAAGCATCCGATCAACACACTGTTTTTGTGTTAAACCACTTCGAAAGTCATAATAAATCATTGCTCTTGAATTTTCTCGAGTCAATTCCATTTTCACACTGACTTTACAAGTTCGACAAGACCTTGTGACAAGACCGCGTTTCATTTTAAAAAATAAATAAATGGTATTCGATTAATAAAACGATTAATACTAAATGGAAATATTCCAATCCAGATACTTTTAGTGCAGCCCTCGTAGACCATTTTTGTTTGTTAGCGATAGAAACCATGGAAAACAACAAATTTTTAATGAGACGCAAGTAACAGAAAATTAACTCGTATATTTATCAAAATGAGCGGTGATTGATTTAGAAGATTGCAATATAATAAAGACTCGAGATGATCATCAGAATATAAAGATGGTCTGAGTATGGACATTCGTTATTAAGTGATAATAATCCAATTAGGAAATTCCGTTGCATCCGATCACGGCATGTGGCATGCGCGCTCCGCGTAAGGAATGCGAGTGCATTGTGCAAGCGGGAATCAAACCCGACACCGTGTCTGCGGTCTAACTGTACCGAGACGCCAACACATACACTATCGATTATTATTATAACATCAGCACCATTAATATTACATCACAACAATATCTGGTGCGCCAATATTTAATACTGGCTGTGCTATCGATACAGGCAAACATGAGTCTGCGTGTGTGGTTAAAGTCGATACTTTTCAATGTACGAGTAAAATGCACACAACCATTTTGGGCCAATTTGGTCCAACTAACAATTTAGTATACCTAATAGACGCCACTTTTACTCAGTTTGTCCACGATACCTGCCATCTTGTATGTATATCGACGTAGACACAAAAGATAACAAACATGTCCTCTTAAGTGCTTAAAAGCTTCCTTTCAGATACAATATCAACATGTCCTTCCGTTTTTAAGTAAAGCTCTAATCCGAACCCGAGTCAACATTGGTTTTACTTCGACTTATCACATATATTGTTTATGTAAAGTAAATAGAAATTTAATAGACTAAAATGCTTTTACGGAAGTTGTTTAGCGAAGAGTAATGAAATTGAGTGGCGTAAACTGTGGAGCACGCTCGCCGTTCATCAGTTAACCGGTAATTGGTTTGCGAACGGTCGAACAGGGCCCAGAAGAGTTACACGAAGCCCTAGGTGCCACCGGGAGTCCTCTAATTAATGCTAGCAGCACTCGCTACTGCGAACCTATTGCCCTCGTGTAATTGGAAAGTCTGTTCTACTGTCCATGTCGCGCCAACACTGTTCTAACGTACATGCATGTTTCACCTTAATCCTTCACGCTACTGGCCAATTATAACGAAAATAAACATGCATTAGAGGCAGTAATAACCGGAGAATGGAGGACATCGCAATTCGACAAAAGCGACCTCGATTTCGTCAGTAATGCGAAACTACGTGTGAAAGATGAGAATTGTGTCAATTGCTTCACTAAATTGTTCCGGGAAATGGCACAAATGCATCCTGGTAACAACGCTATAAATCTTGCTACTAATGGCAAAATTCTCGAGTCGTATTTTAATGTCCATATATATAATATATGAAAGTGAACCAAAAAAAACCAGAATAATATTATAATATGTTTTGATCCGCTTAATCCCATATTACCTATTCTTCCAATTTTATTATTCTGTTTTAAAGGACTTATTAACAACAGTTATAAGTATATGCCCAGAAATATTAAACTAAACAGCTACATATCTAAAATGTATTTCTAATTTTCATTCGAAATTTACGTGTTTTTACACACACCAGAACCACTCAGAACTGTTAATGTTTCACGTTTCATTCTTTTGATGATCTGGATGGTTTGGGAGAAGTTAGCAGATTAACATATTCTGAACCTTTATATTTACTGCAATATTTTTTTAAAGCCACTCTTTTACGTTTATACTGTTTTATGCTTGTAATCTAATGTAGGTACTTTTACTTTGTAAGTAGTAATCAAAGTAAACATCTTCTTAGGTATAAATTGTAAAATAGACAATGAATCCTGAATCGAATATTCATATAACAAATAGTTATTTGTATATTTTAATTTGTCTTAAATCTTAGTGTAATTGAAGAATCTTTCCCTAGTACTGATAGAGTACATACTTCTTAGTACTTAGTTCATTTTTCTTTTAAATAAAGTAAAAGAAACATTAAAAACAGATTTTAGTCAAGCACTGTTCTCTATTATTTAGAAATTTAATGCACAAATTACTTTTATAAATGTATTTTTAAATATTTTTGCAAAAAGCACGTGTGTATAGTATTTACCTATCTGTCACAATGTTTGCTGTGCATAAACCATGTTTGCCAGTACGTTCAACTCGTCCAACTATCGAGCCCTAATGAAATACCCGACATGCAGTGTGAGTTATAAATCATTTAGAATAGCATTTAGTGCAGGCGAGTTGTTTCTATGCGACAAATCACGCCCGCTTGTCACGTTTATATGCAAAAGGCAGGGATCCCACGCAACAAGTGCCACTTGCCGCACCCGCCTGCTGCTCGACTCTGCTGACTGCCCTAGCATAGCACATAACCCGCTCTGAAAGCGCTATGCTTCACCCATCATTAATCACCACACAACGACTCACCACCATTAAACACAATACCTAAGTATACGTTGTAAAATCGATAAACTGCATTTTTATCTTGGAATATAAAAAGATAACGCGATACATTATTTTCACGGAAATGAAGAGGTAAAATTAGTTTTGCTATCAGCCCTTATCTGTATATAAACCTAATATTGCCATATTGTTTTATATTGAGCTTATATCTGTATACATCAATGTATCATCAACGTTATTTACAAACAAGTAAATAAATTGTATGGCTAAGTAAATTTGTGTATATAATATAATAGCATGACATACTGCGTTGGGTAGCAGTTCTGGGGGCAATAAATAATAAGCAATACGAGAGACAATCGTAATAAACAAAATAACCGCATGTTTTCTGTTGTATTTCAACGCGAGTGTCAGCAGAGATCGATACGTATCGGAGGCACATTAATGCTTATCCCTGATAGTTGTGTGTTTAAAGGCGACGGTAGCCACTACGGGTCGTTATTTTTTTTTATACATTTATGTATTGATTTTATACGTTGTAATATGTAAATATATACTTAGTCTAATATAATAAGATCGTTGCAAAGCTAATGTCAAATTTAACCACATTTTTTAGGATCTTCTGTACAAAACAAGGCCCAATAAAGATTTTGTTAAGTAATCGAGTTAAACAGCTCAAACCTAAAGCTAATTTATTTAGAAAATATAAATATTTTATGAAGTACGTATTAGTAAGTAATAAGTACCTATGAAGGTTACAAGTAAGTTAATGAGTCGTTCATAAGTACGGCTTAAAAAATTATAACTTTATTCAGTTCCGTTTTTAAATATCTAGTTATGCTTACAATAAATATTATAAATTATTACATTAACAAATTTTATTCTCACTTATCACTTGACTTTGCAAAGACCCTGTATGATAACTCGAGAAAAGGTATAAACAATTACAAAGTTCTGAACCAATAATTAAAAAAGTGAGAGGCGATAATTTCGGCTCGTGTGGGTAGGATCGGTGAAAACTGCACGAGCACGAGGAGCTGTGCGCGGGCGCCGACCTCTTGCGCCAACTAGACGAATCCAAGCTACATAATTATAATTGCGATAATTCCGACCAGCCAGACACTACCGCCAACGAGGTCATCTTAGTCATACCTGATTCACCTCAACCGCATTAGTTAAACACATTTCGGGCTATTTTAACTTTACTGTCCTGTATGATAATGGACGATTACAATGTGGGTATGTTATTTGGAATGAAACTAGATTGAATGTAACCCGATTGACTAGACTAGAACCTGTCCGCGTACGTAGGTAGAGTGAATGGAACCTAGATACTAGTTACTATATATAAAGAAACATTGATAAAACACAGTTCAATAAACGTATCCAGCGACTCTCCGATGCTAATGCAAAAGCCGTGTCGCGCGGAGGCTGGCAAATATTTGAGAGCGCAGGCGGAGCGGTTCAGACTTCGAAGGGAGCGTTAGATTTAACTAGATTTGAAAAAAAAAACATGTCATGATCATTATTTATTATTCACTACAGGGAAACGAATTTGTTCCGCCAATTTATCTTGTTTTTTACGTTTAAGTCGGCAATCACGTGATGAAAGTGCTGAAAAATGGCTGCTGGCCATTTAATTTTTTTTTACTTATATATTGACTCTTTCTTTAACGAGGACCCCCACCACCACCACACTAAGCCGTACTAGTATCGTGGGGGTCAACTACACACATAGCAAACCCTAAAAATACAAACAGAAAATTTATAAGTAAAGGGTAAGGAATGGAATCCCTTACTCACTCACCGAAACACAACACCATACGTATTGTTTATTTACGGTAATCTTTTCTTAATTCGTTCTTCTTCTTCTTTCTTAATTCTTAATTTAGTGGTTACAGGCGCCAGACAGAATGCTCTGTTTATGGCTGAGAAAAACACATAATCGCTTCCAATGCTTTCTTTTTTGTTTTATCATAATTTAGGAGTTCAAGAGTCGACATTATTGCCGCCGAAATACTTATACATATATACATACATATTATATTGCTGCGAGTTATCAACAGATGAAACATGTCGTTCTTAATCAGTCTACATTGATTGCACGTCGGTTTATTTAGCCAGAGCCCGTGCCAACCCTGCCTGCGAATTGCAACGCAATCAATCGTAATTTCCGATTGCACTTCATCCAGTTCTGTCGCAGTCTTTCCGAGCTGATCATTAGCCTTCAATTTTTTGGGATAGAGAACTGTCTTATTTTTTTGTATAGATGGTCAGATAGGCTAACTGTCCACATGATGGTAAGTACGTGGCTACCGTCGCATATTAACACAAGCAACGTCTTAGGTTCTGCAAGTGCGTTGCCAACCTTAATAGGATTATGGATATGGGTAATGGGCTCCGGCATCAGGCATGGTTATTTATCAGTGCTGTTATTTCACGGTATTATGCAAGGGATTGGTTACTGCCGCCAGACAGGTGGATGACTGCGAAACGCAGTGTCAGTGTTACTACTTGCCAGATCCAGACCAGAACAAACGTTGAAATGTTAATTTCCAAAGTTTCCAAAGCACTGCCGGAAATCGACATCGCGACCAAGAAAATTTCAACTACATATTTTCAAATAATTACGTTAATTAAAAAAGTTACCGCAGTGTAAAAATAACCGAGAATTTTAAACAAAACCTTTATTTAACAAGTGCATTTAGTGCGAATGGACCCGTTGATGTACGAGAAACACTCGTAAGACATAAACAAGAATGTTTTAATGCGCGCACGAGAAATGTATGTACTAATATAATCATGAAAAGGCGGAATATACTAACATATAAACACATAGGTAAATACTCGTAAACATAGAGAAAAAGAAAAGAAAAGAAAAGACAGTTAATTAATTCAACAATTAAATATTTTGACGAGAACCGGTAAAAAAAGGTCTAGATTAGTCTAGTCTAGATTTAAAATCTATAAAATAAAGTCTGTTTCTCCGCTAACTTCTAAACCACCCAACGGATTTTGATACGGTTTTCCCTAATGGCAGAGAGTAAGGTTTGTGTATTAATTTGCAGAAAAAAATCCATCAGTGCGAATCCGGGAACGGATGAATATTTCGGTAAAATGGTGTCGCGCTTTAAGAGATTACGGTATGACGAAGTTACGGTCATACGACAATTGGACAATAATTCACGAGACTAATGTTCAGCTCGCGGTCGATGAACTTTTTTGGTTAAAAATACAATGTATTTTATCCTCCCACGCTTGGTCAAGGGGAGACAGTAATGTTTTACAAAAAAAAAAAAGAAGTAAAACACAAACGTTGCACATTAGTGAAAAACTTATAAAAGTTATTCAAGCGTGCGACGTCATTATTTTCTATCTTTATTATTAATCTAAAATATTTAAAATTCTTTTAAAATGAAAATCATTTTTATCGATTTTAAGTGTTTAGAGTCACGTACGAGTATTGCATATTGGTCATAAAATAAATTAGATGGAGTGATAGTTTAAGTTTCTCTCTTATTTTTAAAATTCACAAAGATGTAGATGTAAAGATGCAAACTCATGGTCACAATACTTCAGGAATATGTGACTTTAATGACTTAGTTAGATGTGCCCTTATGCGGCAGGTTTATATTAAGATGTCTTTATTAAACGTTTTAAGACTTTTTGGTTTATTAGAATTAACAGATATTTCATATTCTTTTTCTTATTTATTATAGAAAAGATTATAAAGATGATTTAATTACATTTTTATGCACTTTTGCAAACTATTATATGTCCATAATAAAATATCAATACCGTCAAACCAATCAACCAACTTTGCCCGCATTTTTGCTTAATATTAAGATATTAAGAACAATATGCCCTATATCACAAAGTAAACATGACCATTATGTTTACTGTAAATTACGCCAAATCACAAAAAAATAAAATACAAAATGAGGTATGTCTTAGCGAATGGTGAAAAGTTGACATTCGTAATGTTACTATGTCTATATCATTATTTTTTTTTTATTATTGAGGTGGGCAATGTTACACTACATGCCAACTAAATTTTCATACACACTGAAACACTGGGTTAGGGTTGCCTATCACCTTCTTTCTATGTAAATAATAATACAGTTTTTTTTTTATTATTTAAAAATGGTTCAAAAATATTTATATATTACGCTAATAACTTAACAGGTTTACTTAAACAATTTTTGCTCTGAATAATATTTCTCTTATAAATAAAATTTCTGTAGATATACGAATTTGCTGTAGGACAGAAATAGAATTTCTGTAGGAAGTAAATGACAAGTTGATATCCCTAACACTGTTTTTGTAGTGGGCAATGTTGTCACACTCATGTCAATGCAAATTCGGCAAACATTGCCCACTGCATTATCTTAAAGAATTATGAATTATAGATCTAAAAAAATGAATAATCATAAGCGTAGTGATCTGTTATAACTCTCATATTAAAATTACGCATCTTCGAAATGTATAATCAGGTCTCAAATAAGAGAAAAAGTAATCACTGATTTTGGCCCACTTCACATACAACACCCAACTTTGAACGCATGTGACTTCACCCAGCAAAACATCGATCAGTGTGAACAGACATATATTTAAATTTGACCTGAAATTAAGAAAATGTTGCTATTTCTTTAATGAGAGTTTCAATCCATAGTTGAAGTTATTTTTTGTTTTCTTGAGTAAAGTTCCCCGCCATGGGCAAAGTTGGCCGGTTTGACGGTACGTGATCAAAACTTCGGATTCCTTTTTTGATTTACTTGTGAAGCGATTTTCGTCTTTTTTTTATAGCTTTAGTGTTTTTAATAAAAAAACAGTGGCACTCCGGGAGTGCAGACAGAAGTGAAAACTTGAACAATTACGTGTTTATTAACAATAATTGATCGCAAGAAATACAAGAGAAAATATATGACACTGACACACAATGACAATTAAATAGAACATAATTATTTAACATGAACTTTATAATGACAGATCATTAAAAAGGTTTGATGTTGATATGAAACTAGATTATTGGTCAGAGGTGTATACCATATTGATCCTTGTTATTATATCTAGTAATTTTACTTTCATATGCGTTGTCTGCTTATTGTTCTTTTTTTTAAATTATTTTAAATTAATATCAGCTACATCAATGGTTACGTTACGTTACGTTACATTACATTACATTACATGAAACTGTCGCGAGTTCAATGATTTTATCCCATCTCAAAAATGCCCAACGCGCCTAAAGAAGTTTTCACTTCAAAAATATTTTAAAAACAAAAGCAGAGTTTTTTCCTCCACCACGCACTAATTTCGACCAGTGGGCGAATACTAAAAAGAATAAATCGTACAAAATAAGAAATGCAGGTACAAAATAAACCAGCTGTCAATCGTTGAAAGAACTAAAGTTTACACTTTATTAGTACTTGGCAAGGGGATATTTAGTTAAACATCTGCTCACGAAAGCAACTAAATTCATTTATCACTTCGTGGATCAAACGAGACCTCATCACGACTTAATTCGTGAGCAAGGAGGAAGACTTAAGATAAACAACTTAAACCTCTTCACTACTCGCAAATGAAGCAATAATAACGAAGTTTCAGGGCAATAATCCGATTTATATTTAGAATTCGTTTTCTCAATTCGAATGTTAATCACAGAGATGGGATGACGATGGCGATGCTTTCACGAGGATACTTTCGAGCGTCGGCGGGTGCCCGCCTGCGCCTTCTTTACATACAATCAATGTAGCGCCCCACAGCCTAGCACACAATGCCCTACCGAACGGCCCACATCGCGATTGTCTGACTCACCGTTCCGGCGGCGCCGACAACTCATACGGGCTTGTTTACAATTGAAGCAATTAATAACACAAGTTCTTCCCAACATAACTCTTCACCGGCAATCATTAAGTAGACTCAAGACGAATCAGAGACTAGTTCATTTAAATCAATGTCTCTGCGGCTATCGTTAACTTCTTCACGCGTCATTGAAACCTAACTATAAAGTAGACCGCAGCTACGAGTACATTGCTTCAAATCATTTCTAAAGTTTTAATTAACTTAATAATATCTTAAATGTAGATTATGTGTATAGACACATTGTATTATGCGTTGTTGCAAACAACGCCATCTTTATTTTTATCGGTGTGGATTGTTTTAGGAAAAATTTAGTTATTATTTTTCTCGTTTGTCCCGTGTAACCTTGCCATTGTTCATTGTTAAGTGTTTATTAAGTGTTTGTTTATGTTGTGTGTTCATAAACGGTAAAGGAGAACAGAAATGGCGGTCAAGGAGCTGTAAAAGGACTAAACAGAATACATGTCTCGCCATTGTTAAGATATTAGTTGCATTGTATGGGTATCAGATCGGCCGTGGAGGGCATTACTTACTCAGTGAACGAAAGTCAAAAAACAAGATTATTGCAAATCGGTTTGTAGTACAGTTTCACGGTTCTGTAAGGTCTGTGTGGAAATACCTTAAAGGTGAAATGAAAAATGTACATCACAGTGGGAACGTGATGAGGCGTGAAGTGAGTAATCATTTCACTGAGAATCCGAGGAATGTTTTGATAACATCGGTTCGTTGTGTGACCATGCTGATACAGACGTTTATATAAAGTACCCACAAGGAATTCAATGTACGATATTAGAAACGCAATAAGCCTTTTATGCGTGTACGAGGTTAAGGTCGAAAGAAATCAAAACGAAACTAAATGAGTTCTTGGCCGAATGAAACAAACATTAACGCACGTATAAAATTACTAATAGTAACATTTTAAACAGTTTTCAATATATAATATGATTATTCCTTTTAAAGGTCCAGGTATACTATAAATATAACTTTTTTTAAGTATGTAAGTACAATCCTTAATTATACATTAAAAGTTTACAAGTAAGTATTTGTTTCTTATGTATAATGGTGCGATATATTGAACTATATGTTATTCTCTTTGGTGCGATGCGATGAAATATTGTTAGTGTGATTCAATTCAAACAACAAAGTAAAACAAAGAGAAGCAGAGGGCATTCACCTGAATCCATGCCGTTCGATATGGATAATGGATAATATCAGTTTATTTAAAGATAAGAAAGAAAAATCGAAAGAAAGAATAGTACTTACTTACTCTTCTTAATGTATTTAATTTTTAGTATTCATCTTTTTATAGTTATTACTTTTATAAATTTGTAATGACTCATTAATTTATTAATACTTTTAAGTAATAAATAATTTGTTTTTTTGAAGTGAAAACTTCTTTAAGCTGGGCATTTTTGAAATGGAAAAACTGTTACCGTAACCGACACCTCTGTATATAAGTATGTACTTTCCTGACGATTCAAAAAATACACACGTAATTGTTCAAGTTTTCACTTCCCGTTCCCGAAGTGCCCGTTTTTTTTTTTTTTTTTTTGTTTTTTTTTTTTTCATGTAATAAAGGTTTGTAGGCAGGCTGACTGTTCACTTGATGTTAGGTGGTTACCGTCGTTACAGGATAAGGGATTGAATAGAGGAACTGGCAATCAGCGTTCACCACTCGCCGAAAAACAACAGCACACGTGCAGTTATATTGCAATGGTAATTTGTACTTTTAAATAATTATAATTGTATACAGGTTGCTTAAAATAAAGTTGAAAATTTTATTGCTTTAAATAGTTACTTATCGATTTTCTGTGAAATGCTTTTTCCATTATCTTATCGTGGCAATTGAACTGAACAAATAACGCTTGCTTTGATGTAAAATAGAGACTTTTCAATTTAGTGCAAATACTTTATCCAAGTAATGAGATACCTAGTTATAATGTCTAGTAAAGAGAATTTTTCAACCGGCATATTTTACCACGCCTCCTTACATAATTCAGGTCGTACGCCATTATAACAAAACAATATTGCGTTCATATATGTACACCTGCCATTGTTTTCTCTCTCTATCAAGAGCTACATCAACTGTGGCCGGCTGTTATATTTACATAATGAAAGTTAAATGGAAACAGGAACGCGATTGCAAGCCGATACGGGTCATAACGATTGGATTTCAAAAGAAAGTTTTCCCAAGACAACCACACACTATAGCTGACAGACAGAAATAATTGGCGCAACCAACACGTAGTCAAGAACAATATTCAGTCCGTGCTGAGTAGCCGGTTTAATAAAATTGTATCGACATCTCCAGCTGCGAAGTGCATTTAGAGTGCATTGACAGAATTATCTTGCGCTCGGTGTGGGGAGATGGTTATTTCTGTACATTTCGCGAGAAGTGTCGTTAACATCCAACAGATTATGGCCGGCATAACTTGCGGAACATAGGACAGTATCGGCCAGTACTCCAGATGGTTGCCATGCGACCAGATATACATCCATATGTTTACAGACAAGTTATGCCCTGATTCGTGCCTGCATACTTCTATGGTGAGTTTGTGAGCGCACATCTAGAACATACATATAGATCTTAGATGTTTAAAAATTATTCAATTACAAAAACATTTTCGTCTACAGACCACGTCAGTTTATTTTTATCCTCTAAAGATTTCGAATTTGCATTTAATTCTTTAGAGGACCCGTATTGACCGCCATGCCCAAAAATGTCTTCAGATTTTACATCACCGATAATTTTGTCGCTGTCGTCACATAAATAAGGAACAAGCGACTGCAATTACAAAACAACCTGAAACGGCGCTCAAGACCATATGTACTCGTATGTGCCTTACGAAATGCGAATGCAACATGCACGAGTAAAAACTTTCTGCCGAAAGTTGTTCGACTGGTCATGGATCTGAGAAATGGAAACCTTGGGAATCGAGACGAGAGGAATTTAATTTTTTCGTTCAATATAAAACGCATTCTCGAGATGAACTCCTTGTGTGGTTTAGTTGCAATGTATATTATAAAAAATATCGTGTTAAAAATGATACCTGCAAAACGGAAGAGGAAGTATTTGGAGCGTGCCTCACTTCTCTGACTATAGGTATATACTGTAGTGAGGTAACGACCTCATTGCTTTATTCAGAGTTCTTTTTTAAACGTTCGATCATAAAACAAATTTCATAGGTGGAATAGGAATATGAATATTTCAAAGAGAAAAAGATTAAAAGTGAATAGAAAAGGATATAAAAATTTTATTCGATAAATAAGAGAAAGTGGGACAGCCAACGAAGGCGTCCTTCAAATTAAAATATGTGTAAATAGTGACTTTTTATCAGTGCATAGGGGAAAAAAAACAAAGTTTTCTAATAATATTTTGCATTAAGTTGAGCATAAACAAACAAATATATATAAACAAATATATAATATATATATAAATATATATAATTTGGAGGCCTATGAGGGGAACAACTACAAAATTTACGAAAATCTTCAAAAAATCACAAAATCTACGCAAATACGTCAAACATCAAGATCGAGTCGCGACTTCAACACACGGCGCGTATGCTGTAAAAGGTTGAAGACTGGATCCTTGGAGAGACTGGAGCAGAGTAAACCTTGTCTGGACCTCGTCGGTGAACCGGAAGGTGGTGCATCGTCAATATCACCCCGCTCGACGTGATTGTTTCGCAGATAAGTGCTCATCCTTTGTCCTTCCTACCCCAACTATTTCTAGTCAAAATTGCAAACAATTTTCTAGTAATCTCGTTAACATTTATTGTGAATTTATTGGATAATCCCTCCACTTACGTACAATTAACATACAATTACGAAATCATCGTATATTAATTACGACGTGATTATCTTTATTCACCTACAACTTTCATATAAAAAATAAATAAAATAAAAAATAAAAATCTACCTATCTATTAAAAAATTAATATAAAATATTTGTAAATTCTTTGGTGGCCCATGTTTTGAACAATAATTGCATATTTAATTGAAAACTTATTACGAAGTACCTACCGTTTAAGATTTTATTTCTATTTAACTAAAATTAGTCGTATATTTTGTGCAACATATTTGCACACCTAATAACGGTAAATTCATATTGCAACGATTTGATTATTATTTCGTTGTATTCAAGCGCTCTGCCGACTATTCCAGGTTTTGTCGACGAGACGGCCGCTGTATTTAGCGCGCACGTTTACAAGTTAGCGGCGGCGATATCAGCTGTCCCCGGCTTTCCCTGAGCGGTGGAGCCACGATTACTGAGGAGCGTGAGATAATTTAAATTATAATTTCTATATTTTTTTCTATACGTTTTGTTTTTGAAGTAAACTTTTATTAATATTTTACTTAATAAAGATGCCTACACAAACTGATAAAACCGATTTAGATCGATTAAAGGATCTAATTACTATGCGAAGTTCGATTAAAGGTCAAATTACTAAATTTAAAAATTACATAAATGCGATGAATGCGCAAATAGAAATCTCACAAATTGAATTAGCAGAATTAACTCTAAAATTAAGCAAATTTGAAAGTTTATCAGTTAAGTTTGATACCTTGCAAAATGAGATTGAGGTTTTGAATCCGGAAGGTTTGTCCACGGAAATTGATGAGCGTGAAATTATTGAGCATAATATAATAGCTAACATAGCCACTGCGAAAACTTTGATCGATAAACATAACGTTATCGAAATCGAACGGCGCCACTCTGTGGCAGTCGAAGCACAATACGTTCACGATCATCATGACTTAGGATTTAAATTACCGCAAATACAGATCTCCAAATTTGATGGTACATATTTCCGCTGGCTTGAGTTTCGTGACACGTTTGAAAGCTTGATACATAACAACGATCGCATAAAACCAATACATAAATACCATTACCTTGTTTCGTATTTGGAAGGAGACGCTGCTAGAATATTATCGAACCTCGAAGTCTCTTCAACTAATTATGAGAAGGCCTGGCGGCTTCTTGGAGAGCGTTACAATAACAAAAGGTTGTTGATCAATCAACATCTTAATTCTCTTTTCAGTATTCAAGCGCACACTAGAGAGACTGAAAGAGCTTTGCGTTTTTTGGTTGATCACGTGACTAAGAACTTACGTGCACTGGCGAGCTTAGGACAGCCTACAGATAAGTGGGACATATTAATAATTTTTATGTTGTCATCTAAATTAGACAGCCGCACTCTTTTTAAATGGGAAGAGTTTCGCAATACTCTCGATGACGTCCCAACTCTGAATCAGTTTAATAAATTTTTAATCGATCGCGCTGATGTACTAGAATCGCTAAATAGAAATAAGTTCGAAAATAATTTCTCTAAATTTGTTCCGTCAACTTCACGATCAGCTCCTCCATCAACTACTAATAATAATAATAAATATGAACGAACTTCCCATGTAAAGTCATTTATCAGCACCAATCACAAATCAAGGGCATTTGCTAACAACAATAAAGGCAAACCTTTGACTTTTGTTTGTATAATATGCAGTGATAATCATAGGATATTTGAATGTCCTAATTTTAAATCTAAAGACATTAAAGGAAGATTGGCTGACGTAGAAAAATATAATTTGTGCACCAACTGTCTTAGACAAGGACACCCGGTTAGCGAGTGTCGTAGGGGTCCTTGCCGTGAATGTAATAAACGACATAATAGTTTGCTGCATGAACCTATACCGGTCATAAACGATTCGGTTACAGTTAGTTCATCTATGTCTTCGCTTAGTAGTTCTAACTTAAATAAAAATCAAGTGCTCTTGTCCACAGCGTTAATTGAAATTTCAAACCCTATTTCTAATCGTAAAGAAAGGGTACGCGCATTATTAGATTGTGGCAGTGAGTCATCATTTATAACGAAATCCTTAAAGGATAGATTATCATTGAAATCTAACACAATTGACTGTCTAAAGGTCATAGGAATAGGCAATAATTGCACAAATAATGTAGTAGAGAGATGTAATGTTCAATTAAATTCAATTAATAACGCGTTTAAGGTTATTTTGTCGTGTCTCGTGCTAGAAGAGCTAACAAGTAACATACCTAAATGTCCAATTGACGTCGAAAGTCTCAAAATACCGAAGCATTTTAAATTAGCTGACCCCCAATTCAATGAGCCAGCTCCGGTGGAAGTATTAATTGGAGCAGATATATTCTGGGATATCCTTGGCAGTGAACAGCACTCCTTGGGTCCTAAAAATCCTAAATTACGAAATTCTAAATTTGGATGGCTAATTTCTGGTCCTGTAAATACAGCAATTGCAGACACTAATATTCATTGTAATCATGTCGTTATGTCGACAGCACAAGAAAATAAGAGTAACAAAATGTTGACCAATTTCTGGAAGAACCAAGAGGTTCCCAGCAAGGCGGTTTTAAGCCCAAATGTTCAGGAACGTGAAAAACACTTCTTGGCTCACACAATTAGTTTAAACAGAGGAAGGTTAAAGTTAAACTTCCACTGACTCAATCGCCAGACTGTCTTGGCGACTCATGTAATCTATCTAAACGAAAATTAATTATTAATTGAATTTACCTAATAATTACTATGATCTTGTCCTCGTATAATTAAATCGAAATTTATTTTACAAAATGTACAGCAACTTATAATAATATAAGTTAACTTACTTTAAGTTAAACTTACTTAACTTAAATAACTTAACTTAAATGGATCAACGTGTGCCAGCTAATATTCACAAAAAATGGCATTTAGAATTTAAACATTTAAACAGTAAGTGACTTAACTAAGTACGCGTTCGTAATAACACTAAGATGATTCGTATCGCAAAGGGGCAAGCCGGTGGAAATATTTTGCTATAACGGTCGTAACTTCGTTGCTACTGCAAAGGAGTTAGCACAATTTTAAAGGAAAATCGTGAACCTCTTTCTGATTTTGCAAGTCAGGAAGGCATTAAGTTTATTTTCACTCCATCGTACGCTCCTCACTTCGGCGGCATCTGGGAAGCTGGTGTCAAAGCTGCTAAATATCATCTAAAACGCGTCATAGGGAACAGTCACGTGACCTTTGAAGAAATTTTAACTTTATTTGCGCAAGTGGAGGCGATACTTAACAGTCGCCCCTTGTGCCCCATGTCATCCTCTCCTGACGACCTACTTTCCCTCTCTCCAGGGCACATACTAATCGGAAGAGCTCTCACGTCGCTGCCGACACCTGCACTGCAGAACTACTCAGAAAATTCTCTACAACGCTACGCACGCATTGAGAAAATTCGTCAGCATTTTTGGAGAAGATGGCAGAGGGAATATATTTCGGAATTACAACAGAGAACCAAATGGAGAACCGACAGCGCCAAACTGAACATCGGTGATTTGGTTCTCCTTCAAGAAGACAACGCGCCCCCGCTGTGCTGGCGGCTCGGACGAGTGGCTCGCCTGTTTCCAGGACCTGACGGAGTCGTCAGGGTGGCAGACGTAACTACAACCAAGGGCTGCGTTCGAAGACCTCTAGTTCGTCTGTGTCCACTACCCACAGCTGATGACCTTCAGTGTTGAAAGACAATCTTTCAACGAGGCGGGAATATGTTGCGGCTTCACGGCAACAGATTGCAGTTGAACATATCACAGGCGCTTTCGAACACCAGACGTCAAACACTTCAATCAAGTTGCTCATCAGTCATAATCTATACGCAAACCAGCCAAGGCGGCAATACGTGTAATTTCATACAATTAAAACTGTCAAAGTCCACGTTTGAGTTTTTATTTCTAAAGGCTCCGTTATGTTAAATACATAATTTGGTATATATATATATATAATATATATATATATATATATATATATATATATATATAATATATATATAATATATATATATATATATATATATATATATATATATATATATATATATATATTATTATTATGTGAAGAAAAGAGCCATGTCGGTTCATTCTAGGGATCCAAATTAGTCACCCGGTGCTGATGACGCCAACGCAAATCGGACATACGATGCAAAAGTCTACAAAAAGCCTCCGACCAAAAGTCTTTGGCTGAAATTAACCATAACATATATAGTGTATTCAGTATCGTAATGAAAATTATTTAAAAATAACAACAAAAAAAAGGTTAATAAAGAGTCAAACATAATCAATAATATAGATCGTAATATTGAAGCCCACAACTTTGGTAAAATAAAGCAAGCTGTGATGTCACGTTTTAATAAAACCATATTCCATTGGGAGGCTACGCCCGGGTGCGCGCTGGAATTGAGTGAGAGACAAAGCGAAAATGTAATATGCGTACAAAATTAATACCAACACCGGTTTGTCACCAACAAAATATTAAGTTTTAATACAAATTTAAGCGAAATATTAGTTGTTTTTTTTTAAACGAAAAAGAAGTTAATCTATGGTATTTATGGTATAAGGAAAAATCGTATGAGTCATGAGACCATTTTTAACTTTATTTCGCGTATGCAAGCGTTTCGATGATGCATTGTTCTTGCTAAAGTATTGGAAACGAATGTTATTTTGTTGCAAAAAATTGTTGTCGCTATTTTATTATTCGCATTTTTAACTTTGTACACTTGTACTTGTACACTTTTACTTGTATTTGTTTATTTTCTTCAATCGTTATACACTACTGTTAACATAAACGAATTATTTATTTTATTAAGTTTTGAATGCTCCTCATAGGTGGTCTAGGGGGTGTTAAATTATACTGCAGTTTGTGCAACAGGATCGCTTAGGGTCAAGATGATAGTGAACGCGTGGGCTGGAGACTTGTAGCAGGATGAGGAACCTGTTTGGTTCACACAACTCGTGTCTTTCTATTTATATCCTCTCCTTTTCTGCAATTCGTATCGGACTATACTCAAACAGTAAAGATGTTAAACGACCTTCGACTATTTATAGGCCATTAAGCACCTTTCTCTATTGTATGCGACGGTCATCGAGGAAACCGTAAATTGCAACATTAATTCGCCTGAATGCAAAAATATCACTTTAATTAATAAATGCGGCTCGATATGAACTGCCTTTGGAATTGCCAATATCTATTGCGCTATGAATGTTAAAATATTAAAAGTTTAGAGACAAATATAACCTCTTTGTGTAAGTCCCATTCATAAAATTAAATTATCTTTACGCTAAATGGCACTTACTTGCCTAATGTTATTAGGTACATAAAAAAAAAAAAAACATAAATAAAGTGTTTTTAATGTACTTCAAGTATCGACGATGATGTACTTCAAGTATCGAAGATCAAATACTTAACGATTTGTCAGACTAAATGCATTCTGCATCCTCTAGTCCGGTCAAAGCGGACGCAGCAGTGTGTGAATTTTTTTTTATTTGTTTTCTAAAAATTTTGTATAACATGCGATCTGACCGTCAGTGTGGAAAGAACGTAGAGATCGCCCTAGGCAGTCTGTCGGGTAGGAAACCACAACAACTATTATAATGCAAATGTGCTTCTTCCTGAGGAAACATTCTCATCAATCGAAATACTACAGTAGAACTGAATAGCCCAAATAACTGATCTGTCTGTCCTGATCGATAAATGATGATTTCACACAGGGTGCGAGCTGCGTTCGATTTTACTGGATTTTACCGGGTGGCAGGACGCATCCAGTGTGACAAATTCTTTAATCGAATGTGTGGGTGGGTGGACGTCGCCACGTAAGTCGGTAACCCGCCCTGCTCCTTACGAGATAACAACGCAGATTGAATCACCTGCAGAAGTTGCATGCAATTTGGAATTATCTACTACAAACATACAACCATTATTCGATACTAATGAAAACAGTTTCGGAAATCTATAAAAGACCTGACAGAATAATTAGAATTGATGCAACAGTACTTGTGTGGGACGTTGATACGTAGGAGTTCCAAATTGATACCTCCTGAATTTTCGTTACGTTTCGTTAAACAAAGAGCGTTACGAAGTATGCTATTGTTTTTGATGTTTCGTTTTAAGTGTGTCGAAACAATAATTACGAGGTACTGATGTGGAAAAAAGTATATAGCAATAATTTTTACACATGCTCATATATCGTATAACAAGCCTGAAGTCACAGAACAGAATTTAACTCTAGAAAGAAGATATGTTTAGCGTGCACATAAGGACAGCAGTGCTTATCAGCAGTCTATGTTTTGAATACACACACCTGAATGTCCTTTCAACGTTGTTCAGTAAGTATTTTTAAATTAGGTATACCTACTTTTACCTAATTTCAAAATTAGGAAAAATGGATTTCATATCGTAGAGAGTGTGAGAACGACATAATAAAAAATCACAACATAATCATAACCATTCACCATTTTAATATAAGACTAGCTGGTGCCCGCGACATTATAAGCTTCGAAATAATTGGATTTTGGGATTTTGGTTACAGATAACAAAAATAATGTCAAGACTTCTTCATTACATTACGAGACTAGCGACCCGTCCCCGGTTTCGCACGGATGCAATATTTTTCTGCAATTGCATAATTGGGATCCGGCGACGGCAGTAACTACCCGCTTACACGACAGGATACTGAAATAGTAAGGGATGTCAGAATCGAAATCGAAGTCGCAACCAATAAAATATAATGCGTAATGAAAACATTGTTGAAGCATTGTTGACTGAATTCACGAAGAATCGAGATCGAAGACGGTGTGCATTAGTTTTTATAGCAAACCAAAACGAGATCGTGATGGCATTTAGTTCCAGGGCCTTTCACAAAGCGCAGCGCGTGACATTTTAAAGCACTTGCAACACGAATCACGAACAAACTTCACTGTCGAAACGCAAAATTATATCATTCCAGATGAGTTGCTCTCTTTTCTTTAAACTACTACAGATATACTTTGTATGAACCATGAATCTTCATTAAAACTGTTTTAATCTCACGATATAACAAGTAAGCATGAGAACGAGAGAGAAGCAATGCGTTAAGTTTTTTACATTTTATTTTACATCAATATTTCGACGCATGCTAACATAAATAATAAATATCCTGCTAACAAGCTACAATTAAAATAATAAACTAATCCCCGACTTTCTATTGAGCCCAAACACGCTATATCCGCTTTAAATTGCCGAGAAGTTGGATGTTCAACAGACTATTCGATGCTGCATCATCAGATCCAGGTTACCATGTTATGGAAATACCACCGAAGTATGTAACAGTATAATTTCACATTGATGTGAAATATGGTATACAATAACAAATGTAGAAGTTAGTGAAATTTTCTAGTAAAAGAGTGATATACGTGATATACGTCTTCAAACGCCAGAACTGATCTATAGTCTATTTTTTTTTTAGAAATTGTAGATAATGTAAACAGTCCGCCATATTCGTTTTATCAATGGTGAATTAAAAAAACTGGGGTAATGGGAACTATTGAAAAGTACAATCGAAAAATTAAGATTTAAGTACTCCTTAAATCTTATTTTTTCGATTACACTACTACGAGTGCTTATTGGCCTTTTATTTATCATAGCCAGAGAGAACTACATGCACATCAGTGTGCGTTATTTATGGCCGTTCATTACAATGACTAAGTAAACAAAAAAATCTGTTTGCATGCGTCAGAAATCCACTAAGACTTTTTTACTTAAGAATACTTATTATTCTCATGTGAACAAAAAATATGACTCGTTTTATTTATTTATTTATTTATTTTCAAGGAAAACTTACAGTGATATTTATCGATTTAATTTTCAAACCACAGTCATATATTAAAACTGTATAAATTGTGTATTGTATAAAATCGTAATAGTGTTATTGCATTAACTGTAAGTGGGATAATAAGATATAATTATCTTATTAGAAGCTGTCCACTTCTGTTTGTTTCTCCGTCAACTTTTTTCAAACCACCCAACGGACTGATACGATTTTAAAAAAATCTGATAAACGAAAAAGGTTTGTGAATATAATTTTCAGAAAAATGCATCCGTGCGAAGCCTACGCCTAGTCTAGTCGCTAGTTGAATATAAGTAGTAATCGTGTTTTTGTTTTATTTTTTACAATGCATTACGACCTCATTAGTAAATAGATTGAAAACCGATTTCCTTTCGGTAGACCGCGGATGTCTGGTTGCAACTGCATCGAAAAAACAATCGCAATTTGACCTTCAATTGTTGTAGAGATTTTGCTAAGCAGGTACTCCGACGTTGTTTGTGGCTACAATCGGCAACAATTGAATATCATTTGGCGCATTCGTGTAAATTGCTAACTTTTTTATTGAATCCGCAGCCGCACACAGCAACATCACCATTGACCGGAGTCAACGAAGCGCGACTGCGCTAGAGTTAGACCGGTGGTTTAAGTTTGCGCGGTGTCTGGCGGCCCTTCACACTGTTTTGGCTTAGTTTCATTTCGCATCATGCCCGAGTGGCGAAGCACGTGGCAGGTTTCGCTACCCTTTAAGATGAGTCACGCTTACTAACTGAATTATCAATAATTACAATCAAACATTTTTTATTTCAAGAAAATACAACATGTTTAAGCCATTTCATCATTATCATTAACAGACGAAAAACATAGGCTATCGCGATATAATGCGACCCGTTACAGCAACATCTCAAAGTCCACAAACGTCAGGTGTAACGGCTGACTGTATGATTCTTTCTGACTTTTGTACAATCTGCCTTAACATACGTTATGTAATCTATGGTAGTAAGCTGTTTTTGGAATTTAGCTTATTCGGGAGCTTAGAAGTTATCTAACCCACGTGAGTATTTTGCATTGCTGTTCAAAAGTCGAAAGAAATATTTATTTTTTAATTAGGGTAACCCTTCTGAGAGGAAAACACCACTACATTCTTGTTACCAGATTCTGGCGGTATACGATCTTGGCAGATCTAATAGCTTCTAAAGGAGTTTTAGTACTGGTGTGCAACTTTTTAGTAGCTCAGTTTTCCTTCAGAATTTTAGCTTGTTACTAGTAAGCTTCAGCCATTCTTATGTCCTACAAGCTGATGTTACTTACGGCCATATGTATACAAAATACGTTTTATACTTATTTTCTAAGCTTCGTCTTTTGTAACGTGATTATTAACTGCACTGCTATAATGCACTAAAATAACATTTTATAAGTGACCTTCAAGGGCACACATTAACGGCTAATTTTGAGTTGGTGTGCCACACCAGAGAAAGCGTCGGTCGTTGTCGTTTCCGCGCGAAGGCCTCCGGTAATGGCGGACTGGAGACGGTGGCGATACCCGCGGATGACGTCAGCACGGTTAATTAGCAGGCATGCGCACGCGCACCCAACTCGCCACTACGCTCCGTACCCGCAGGAAATCAACGCTTACATCATCTGGCTACGTGCGACGCCACTGTCTATTGTCTATACACCGACCAACAGCCAATCCGTTTTTGTGCTTAATGATTCACAGATCACAAACATTAAAAGTTTTTAAGTTTTAAACATTGAAGTCCAAAATATTAGGAGAACTTGTTAAGAGTATTAAAAGCTCTTAATTTAAATGTGAGTTCATAGCGAAACAGTATACATATAGCGATTAACTGAAAAATTTAACTGAAAGTAAATGATACGTTTATATATATGAGGCAGTTTTATTTTCACTGTGAACTAATTGGCTGTAGAATCATCACACTTGAACGAATAGCTTATATAAATACATCTATACAATAATCCCAAAAAACACCAAACTTCCAAGCAATGCATAATGCTTCATAAGAACATTAAAATTATTTATCACGCGCTGAATTCTACATTCACTTTATCTTACTTGCATTTGTAAAATAAAGTAAAGAAAAACGTGGTGACAGAATCAAGACGTCGCGCCGCCGGCGCCGAGATCCAGACGCCTTTGTCGATGGCACTCGTTGCAAGTATGTGTAAATAGTTAACGTCATTCACCACATGTGTTAATCGGTACATGTCTATACTAAATTCACAATTATACAAGATAATTATATTACAAATTCGCATAACTCAGCCATAGACGACACTAAGTCCCTATTGAGTCAATTTTAATTAGTCTTGGAATGCAGACGCAACGATTAAATGCTTCTAGCATTCAAACGTTAAAAGCAGCTATCTCTTAGTTGGTTATAATTGTAACAGAGAATGTTACAGTTAAGTTTGTGGAACACTTGTTGAGAAAATCTTCGGCTTCCTTTACAGCACATGTTTTCCGGTAGGCATGATACCGGGTAATTAAATTAATATGCTTGTGATATTATTAAAAGTAGAACTTTCCTGTTTTCTAAAATATATAACTTTTTTGCATTATATTGTACTCTGACATAATTTTTCGAAAGGGGAGCATATTTTCGAGTACATTTTTTCGGATAACAAGTTAAATCACCCAAATGTCGCTTTTAGAATTTGAGGTGATAAAGTTAGTCAGTCTGTACATTGTCGAGGGGAATGTGACGCATTAATCAAGCTCCTCTTTTGAAGTGGTCCATGCCACAGAGCAGAACAGTCGCTGACCAACGTTCATGTCATTAATCACGTCTTCCAACCTTCTTACATGTCACAAATAATTGAATAGGTATAATGGATCAGATCGCGACGTTTATCAATATTGAATAGACGGTAAGCATTACATGTTAGGACTACGTTTAGTTTAAATACCGTTAACCAACGCGCTATTAGCGTTAATAATAATATTAGATCACCAATAAGTTCTTTAATTTTATAACGAAATTTAAAATTACAGTTCAGTTACAAAACTATTACAAACAGCTCTAAACATCATTTGCGAATGGTGCACAGCAAATGAATTGACTGTTAACGGTGACAAAACCTCCGTAGTACCGTTTACCAGAAAGAGGTTGCTGGATAAATTAAAGCCACCTCTAGTAAATGACAAACGAGTTGAATTTTCCTCAGAGGTCAAATATCTGGGAGTTACTTTCGACCAGAGACTAACGTGGAACGCACACATTGGGAATGTGATTAATAAAGCTAAGGCAGCCTTGTGCATCAGTCGTCGAATGGTAGGGAAGAGCTGGGGCCCATGTCCAAAGCTCACCCTTTAGCTGTACACTGCTATTGTGAGGCCGATGATCGCATACGCCTCTATAGTATGATATAGAAAGACCAACCAGAAGACGACTATTGACAAGCTTAATGGCCTACAACGTTTAGTATGTCTGATGGTAACAGGAGCCATGTCGAGTTCCCCCGGAGCATCTCTGGAGGCAATCCTGGGCTTACCGCCTCTAAATCTATTTTTAGAGAAGGAGGCGAAAACCAGTATGTACAGAATGATGAATCGGGGTAAACACAATTGGCTGTCCGAGGTACTCAGAGCTCTAGAAGACTCAGTACTAAGGGATCCCATCCTAGGCATGCCAACTGACACAATGGTACCACAGTACATAGAAGAAAAGTCCTACACTGTGGAGCTACTCTCAAGAGAAAACTGGTCAAAAAACATGATCTCTTGGGAGGAAGGTAGCCTTTCCTGGTACACTGATGGGTCCAAATCGGGACCTGACGTAGGCTGTGGAGTGTATGGCACGAACCAGAATTACAGGACCAGTGTAAACCAGGGACGATATGCCAGCATCTTCCAAGCGGAGGTCTTCGCCATCCTAGAATGTGCGGAAATCAACCTGCGAAGTAACTACGTCAACCGTGTAATTTACATTCACTCAGATAGTCAGGCTGCACTTCAAGCACTAGACTCGGACTCTACAGTCTCAAAGCTGGTGCGTAACTGTGCAGACTATCTAAATACTCTAGGGCGCAAGAATAAAGTGGTCCTAAGATGGGTACCTGGCCATATGGGGATCGAAGGCAATGAACTTGCCGACGAACTGGCTCGAGCAGGCGCAAAAGGTAGGCTTATAGGTCCTGAACCTATGTGCGGACTACCAAATAGCCTAGCTCGCTGGACCATATGGAACCAGTGCTTTATTAAATCGTACAAACGCTGGACTAACTTGCCAGGTCTGAACCATTCCAAAGCGCTCATAAAAGCCTATAGTCGAAACGTGACAAACCAGGCTATGTCGCTTAGTAGGAGCAATCTGTGTATGTTAACTAGGGCGCTAACGGGGCACTGCCGCCTCAATAGGCACCTTAAATTAATGGGTCTCACCAGCACAGGGGAGTGTCGTTTCTGCCGTGAGGCAGAAGAAACACCAATGCATATCCTGTGCGAGTGCGGCCCTTTAATACACAAGCACAGTCACATCCTAGGTAGCCACATATTGGCCTGCGAAGATGTGAGGAATGCCTCTATCAAAAAAGTACTACAGTTTCTGAACGTGGTAGGTATAGGTAGAGAGCTCTAGTTCACGTGGCGATCACAATATTTCAGCAATGGACGAAGTGATACTGGTACTCTAGCAGAACAGAAATAGCCACCGAAGATATAATAATAATACAAAACTATTAAGTGTGTCATCTGTTCAAAACTGCTATTTATTATATATAATATTAAGCCAACAGTTTATAGCACAGTTATTTTACCTTACAATATATTCATTAATAAATAATAATTTACAATAATTACAATATTATATGATGGAAAATTAAAACCGATTAGCAACTTCCATTCAGATAATAAATATTAATTAGGCAAGAGTTTAGCGATTCCAATTCATTGAATTTGTTCCATTAGAAATACGATCGAAAAATATAATAGATCCATTATTTGCTTTCAGTTGCTACGTAGCGACAAGACGCTGCCGGTTAAGCTTAGCAATGAGAGAGGTGTTCCAAATGTGTCCAAATAAGGCAAAGTTATAAATGGAGCGCGACGTAAAAGTTGTCTTTTAAGCGAAATATGTGCGTAGACAGACCATGCGTGAGGAGCAATATAAAACACGGTGTGTGACATATACGACAGAGCACTAATTTAAGCCCCCGCTGGTGTCGGAGGGCGGCAGTAAATCAAGCCGCTCCCGTGCTCGAAATGTAAATATGGGTATGAGCAAGCATGGCCAACACGCAATCGCACCTCCAATGTACTTAATAAGCCCAAACATGAATATTAATATTCATAATGCCACTGTTAAGAGCGAGGACCCGGTTGTCGAGGAGGCGGTTGCTGGAATGCCTGTCCCTTCATAATTTAAAACAATTATTTTTTTCAATGGCGACATTGTTAGTGTAGTTATTTACGATTTCAACTCTGACGTTTTATTTGACTAATGGTTTTACACTCAGTAACCCAGTAACCCTTACGACGCTTCTTAAAAAATATGACCTGCTCAAACAGTTTTTTATGTATTTTTATGTATTTTTATGTAGGTGGCTTCTGTCGCCTATTAACACAAGCGACGCCACAGGTGCTGTAAATGCACTGCCGACCTTAGTAGGATTAAGGATACGGAAGAAATAGGGAAATGAGCTCTCGCATCCCTTACTCACTCATCGAAACAGAACAGAACACATACTGTTATTTTACTATGATCTTCTGTGGATCTGCCGCAAATTTGAAAAGTCAATTTCCCCAGGAGGCCCTACCGGGAATCGAATCCGAAACTCCTGTGTCAAAGCAAAACGCTAAGGCAAGACTCCGACCACTTGACCAAAGGGCTCGTCAAAAATTTAAAAAAAGAATCATTATTTTAGATTTGCATTTTGGAAGCAAGTAATGCTGCCAACTAAGTATTTCATACAGATTTAACTATTCATAAGATAAATCAGTTTACGATCTTGTTACATAGTATTTAGTTTACTCAGATTTCAAGCAGAATGAAGTCGGTATTTTTGAAGCGATAGTTTCGATTCGTATCATCCAATTTTTAAAAGCCATCCAAATGGCTATTTCGCAGCAATATTTCAGTACAAGAGTGGAGGCCGTTTGAAATCCCTGTGTTTTATTTTAGAACACAAATAAATAAGTATATAAATATGGTTGCGTTGCGTGGGAGACTCGTTGTTATTTCAATTAAACTTAGTCATCCATCGACTTGTTAAAACTATACACATGACTGCACAAATTGCACCCATCATGCAGAAAACAGCTGCTATAAATATATTGATTATAATAAGTACTTTATTGTTATTATAAAATAAGTTAGAATCCACTAAATTAGAAAATTTACAAGCACAACGTGAGTACAACTTCTCTATGCTAATATTGTAAAGAGAGAGATAACTTCTTTTGCAAGTTATTTTATATGTGGAGGGTAATCTGATAAATCAGTAGACCTATAAGAAATTAAACTTCTTTCATTATTTGAAAGATGCTACATTATTACAGGTGGACATTGGAATACATATCATAATAGTTACATACATGTTTAAAGCGTTCTCTCCAATTTTCATGTTATAATATAAAACGACAACATGGCGATATTGTTTATAGGTCAAAATTATACATAAGGTGAATTTAAAAAAAATATATATATACAAATAAAAAACTAATTTACATTATGCTAACAGTACACCCTGTAAAGCGTCGCTATTTTCAATTCTTTACTTTGATTGAATGGGTTATAAGTATAACAACATAATTGGAAAATGAAGAAGCTATAAATGATTTTATCAAAGCGAATGTTAAAACGATTACCTACCTACTTTTTTTTGTGGAGTTTTACGTCTTGTACTTGACAAATCGTTAATCATGAATGACTGTTTCATCGGGCAAAGTAAATGAATCAAGAAAAAATATGGCTTCTAAAATTTCAGTACTTGCATAAATTTTCTTTTAAATTTATGGGAATGTAAATAAAACTCCACTAGTAGCCGATGCAGAAGTTACATTTAAAATTCATTTCAACCTGAGTATATATAAATATTCCAATTCTTTCGAGCTCGTATATACAAAAAAAGGTCTTTAAAATCAAAGGTATAATTGGCACGGTAACTTCGGGTTGTATTCGCGTTTGTACAGGGCAGCAATTAAAATTTTTGTAGTCCACTTTAGAACACTAATGAGTCGCTGAGCCAAACTCCCCCGGTTTCCACGACAGCTCCCGTTAGGCAAAGTATTAAAACCAATTAATTCAAAACGGTTGCGGCACAACAGTTACTTTCCACTTTTATGAATATGTTGCTAGAAAGCGCGTCATTGTGCACTTATTGTTTATCGATGAGTCTAGATGATATGAACGCCGGTCTCGACTTTCATCCACTCGTATCGTACGTATCGCTGAGCAATCTTTGACTGCTATTTTATTGCAAGTCAGCGATGCCGGTTTCGCTGTGACCAATGACATGCTGTATATCTTCGATTCTATCCTTGGAGCAATGACGCCATTAAACAAGAAACAGTGGAGCTAATAGAAATAGGGCTCCGTGCCGGGGGACATTTCCTCACGTAGCGATTCGATTGCTAGCCCTCCTTCAGGGAACGAAACGTGCACGCAATCCACAATACGCACCCGAGGGCGACTGACCATTCGTAATGTAAGTATAGAATCGATACAACGGTATATCTGTTTATTACCATCAGAAGGCTATACAAAAACTGTTGAGCGTGCACAAAAACAGTTATGAGAGACTGTTTAAGCCCATTTTAAAAAAAAACTTTATTTATGTTATTGTTCATGGCTGAATTTTTAATAATTGTTTTTAGGTAAGTTTTCATAAAGTATCACAAATTTTCATAAAGATTATAGTAATGATAAGTTATCTCAAAATTAATAAAAGAGCCCAGCATGGTTAAAATTATTAAAAGTGTCATATTCAAAACAAAGCATTTCTTTGAAACTGAGTTTCTGAAATATCTAGAGAATAAATCAATTCAAAAGTAGTAAACAAACATCAGTCAAAATAATTCAAATGTCCTAATACCTTTAAAACATAATTTGACTATGTACTTTCTGAAAAGAAAAGGAAAACTTTAAAAAAGCACAAAATAAAAGTCTAACGGCCTCTTTCACCAACTACAAGTAAAGTGATGATTAGTTACTTTTGGAAATAATTTTATGTTTTATTAAATTATGCACGCGGTTTACTGCATCCTTCGATAGGCGAATTTTTTTTTTTTTTTAATGTTTGGGATTTTTACCGTGCAAACAAAGGTATATCAGCTCCATCATTCCCGGTGAAAGGTGACTTTAAATTACGGTTAGCCTACTTGACACTTTACTCAGAGATGGTGAACGAGGCCCTAATCAATTTAATTGATGTATGTTGTAGATGTAATTTACCAGATAGGGACATATAGTATTCCCCAAATACAAGAAGTATAAACCGTCACAGCAAAATATGCATCCGGCGTTGATCTGACGCTATAAACACGGGGTGAACGCATTTCTAACGGATTTAGACACGATACATCTGAGGGAGTATGAAGGCGAATTTCGTATGTACACGATATTTATACCAAGTTATTTATCCGTACAACGCCGTTTTTCGCACTTATTAACGGCGTTTTTACTCCCACGAGAATTTCTGGATACAGGTAGGGGTGGCACGTGCACAGGGGTTGTTTTAGACATCGGGTGTGGGACGACCTGCGTTTTTCCAATTCCATAAACTTTACACGAAACACCACGGAAGGGAGGCCGAAATGGAATTTAAACTACATAGAAACAAAACACAGTCTTTGATCGGTACTCTTCTAGTCTGCGATAGTTCTGAAATTCTGATGATTTTCGACTTTATGTACATGTTAGTGAGGGAAACCTGCATGACTTAAAAGACAAGCAATCTTCGAAGACAAATAAAGACCTTATCACCGTCATCATCATCAACCTGTATCTCTACTGCTGGATATAAGCCTCTCCCAAGACTCGCTCCGCATCCAGGCGCTTTCTTCGAAGCCTTCCAAGTTGTCTGACCACCTGGCCGCAAGGCATCCAACGCTGCACTTTCCAATTCGTGGCCTCCATTCAGCCTGCCATAAATAAAGACCTAATCTGCTAACACAGTAGACTAAAGTTTCAACACCAGAGGTTTATGCATAGCCGAGGGGCGTTATAATAATGTACATACGAGTACGTAATAAATTATAAATGAGATTGATACATATAATATTATGTTTCTCTATTATTGTTAGAGGAAAATGGTAATAATAGATATTAAAATGTTAATATATTATTAAAACACAAACATCGTATAATTACTGTATGGTGGGTATCAAAAGAAATTAAATACTATATGGAAAGATGGTAGTAAAACAAGAGACATGACTTCACATTGTAGCGTTTTTCATTATTCTATACGAAGCTTGGATGGTTTTGGTTTCACGTATTCAAAAGAGATGTTAACAACAGCAATTTCAGTTTGTTTCAGGCGCAGGTTGCCCCAGGTCGGCGTAGCAGGTCTTATAATACATACAATGTGTATAAAATATTCACGATAGTCTATTAGGTACGGCGGGCGTGGTGGGCGTCGAGCGCCAGAGGGTTGAAGGAGGTCAACGACCGCGCCGGAGTGACGTCACCCGCCCTACAGCTGGCGTGTGACGTCATCGCTCCGCCCTTCGCATCGCTACCGCGAAATGATGTCATCTTTATTCTGTTAACCCTTAGATACAATTTTAAAGTGTCCACAACAGCTTGGTAACCATATGATGTTAACAAAAAGAGACATTCTGGTTCTCAATACTTTAAAAGATCAGAAAAAAATCAGAATAATTAATTCATGCGTAGACTTACGAAAGCTCGACTCAAAACGAAACGACTCATTAATTTTATCTTTTATAAAGTTACTTGCTTACAATAACAAATACTTTATGGGTTCTCTTAAATTATGCTACATCATTGCGTTCATCAATACCTTTCAACAGAAAACCAACACATTTAATAGACTCTATTAAGAGAGGTAATACTATATACTTATATATTATCTAACCCGGATTCGTTCGAAATAATTTAATCTTAATGTCTAGCCAGTGCAAACCGTGTGAACACCATATTGTTTTTCTATGACATCAAGATTAAAAAATATCCTTTTTTTTGTTCAACTTTTATAAATATATCCTAATTCCTTAATTAACCCTTGTCGCAAGATCGACAGAGCCCTGCCACCCTCCAATATTTCCAAAGGTCTATCCCGGCTATTTTCATAGTCACATTTTCACAACGTCACATTTTCATAGTAGAAAAAAAATTGTATTTTCTTTTAAAAAATCGCATCAAAATTAAAATTACTAACGCTGAAAGCTAGGAAAAACTACGCGAATAAACAGTCAGACGCGGTTATTAACTTTGTTACTTTGGACATAACAACGGCCGAACTTACAAAGTACCGTAGCGTTAGCTAGCGGGATTTTCGTGATTTCTCAAGCAGTCAACTAGTACATCACAATTATGCTCTCAAACATCACAAAAATTATTATTCGGTATGTGACTGTAGTCTGGGATGGGAACAAAGAGCTCTCAAACAACACTGTTACTATTACTATACTGAAAATTTCGGCACTGAAAATTTCGGGAAGGAAGTGATACAACATTATTAGTGGAAAAGATATTTATTGTTTTTCGAAGTATTCTCCTTGAAACTTGACACATTTTTCCATTCGATGGAACCAAATATTAAAGCATTCATTCCATTCTGAAGTTGGGGTATTCAAAATGGCCGTTTTGTAGGCGTCTACAGCTTTTTCAGGTGACGAAAATCGTTGACCACGCAATTTATTCTTAATTTTGGGGAAAGTATAAAAATCATTCGGGTTTAGGTCAGGGCTGTACGGCGGATGGTCTAATAATTCAATTTTTTCTTGCTCCAAAAACTCTTTTGTTCTGTGGGCTGTGTGAGAGCTCGCATTGTCGTGATGGAGGATGATGCGGTGTTTGCATTTCTCTTTACGGAGTTCAGAGACGACCTGCTGCAAACAAATGCTAGCATACCATTCTGCATTGACCGTTCTTTGTCCCTCAAGAGGAATAGTTGCAACATGGCCGGTTTTAGAGACAAACGTGGCCACCATTTTTTTGCAACGCTCCGTGAACGAACAATTTTTGTTGGCTTCAACTCATTTTTGAACACTCGTGACTGATTTTTTGTTTCGGGTTCGTATGCGTATATCTAAAGTTGCCTGAATTTCGCGGTATGTCACATGTCGGTCTTCCTCAATCAGCTTACGCACGGCATCAACGTTATCTTGGGTGATGCAGTTTTTGGGCGACCTTGACGGGGATCATCACAGAGCTTGACACGTCCACGCTGAAATTCCGCAAACCAGCGATAAATTGTGGTTTTAGATGGGGCTTCATCACCAAATGCAGAAAGCATCCGATCAACACACTGTTTTTGTGTTAAACGACTTCGAAAGTCATAATAAATCATTGCTCTTGAATTTTCTCGAGTCAATTCCATTTTCACACTGACTTTACAAGTTCGACAAGACCTTGTGACAAGACCGTGTTCTTTTTAAAAATAAATAAATGGTATTCGATTAAGAAAACCAAGGAGCTTTCGATTATAAAGACTTTATTATGCCAGGAACAATGGAAATATTCCAATCCCGATACTTTTAGTGCAGCCTATGTAATATACAAGCGATAGATTGCGAGACGATAAATAGTATAACAATGGTATAACCCAGTCAATAAAAGAAAAGGAATGAAAATTGCAACGCTTCTAATTATTAAAAAGACACCCCCACGTGTCGGTTAGATTATTCATTTATTTCATCATTAGAATTTTTATAAACACAAACCTTCCTCGTTTATCCCTCTTTCCATAAGTGAAAACCGTTTATAATATGTATAGCCTTAACAGATATTTATTTATTTATTTATCGCGGAGTTTTCTTTAGGATTTTAGAAGAACTACAATTCTTTATGTATCTCTTAAGGTTTAGCCTATTTTCGACGACTTGGTTGTAAAGTATTGTTTTTTTTTTCTCATTACATAAAAAGTTAATTAGGTCTTGTTATACATACAAACCTTCCGTGTAAAATTATCTAACTGATCCAACCGCTTTAAAATCCTTTGCGTAGTTTAAAAGATCTAAGTGTACATACAGACAGAGGGACAGACGGCGGGGTGCGACTTTGTTTTATATTAAGTATGTAAACATTTCTAAAGTAAGTAATTTCCGGCTGTGCATTGATAGGGCAGTCACTTCAGCAACAAACAATTTTCTAAGAATTGATAAAAGTTGATAACATGGTGATATATGCAAATCAAAATTACATTTAATCTACATTTGATAATAAAACCAATATACAATTAAACTAATTTACATGCTAACAGTACACCTGCACAGCGCTGCCATTAGACTTATACGAGTACTTAACATTTTTAATATGGAAACAACACCCGAATATAAATTTCTCAAATCAACTGTTACACGATCGTAAATAATCCGTGAACTGTATTTCTTAGTATTCTCTGTTTAATAAAACTCTGTAGCGTGGTGATCTCAAAACTGAACGCGACATGACTCATGCGTGACTAAAAAAATACACGAACAATGCCTACTCTTTTTCATATTGGTACTGAGAAAATTTATATTAAAACATTATTTTAATCGCATTACAGATTAATAATAACATAAGAATCAAAAATTATTTGTTTTTTACGAATTGTAATGAGAAATGAAATTCTTTGAACGCTATCAAAAAATAACGTGTAGGCTCATCCAGCAATGAAACACGTGGCAAGAGCATGAGTCAGTGTTTCGTGACTATAATATAGATCATCAATAATTTCAAGCCCGATTACAGAGTGAGTCTCACTCACTCTACTGTAAAAAATGGAAAGACATAAGAACTAGTTTCTATAGATTTTTTGTGAGCTTCCCTTGGCTATTGTTATATAAGACTGTTTTCTCTGGCCAGGAAAAGACCATAAAGAAAAGACTCGTGGACTTATATTGTGATTTGTGATTATATTGTGATTAACAAAAAGTATGAGCAGCACCAATAAAAGTCTGAGAGTGCACAAACATTGTTTTAATGTATGGGTTGTCAGACAAGCTGACGATCCACTTATGGGAAGGTTGCTACCGTCACCTACAACACTAGCAACACCACAGGTGCTGTAGATCTTAGTAGAATTACAAGGGATTAGGAACAGATGGGGGGAAATCTTCTCTGGCTTCTCTTAAAACAAAATAGCACACATGCTGTTATTTTACGGTGGCTTTCTGTAAGGGGGTGATTACCCCCTTTATGAATAAGAAACGCAGTGTTCCCTGCCACTACTAAAAACCTTTAAAAAGGAGGCTTAAATAGCAGCTATCTGAATTCCTAGACTCGAGTCCAATATTATGCATTGTCTGATTAAGTATTTGTTTTTATTTTATTATAGCTTTTTTTTCCTTCTCGCAAAGCCATTGCGTTTAAAAGGCAATGATGGGTCGGAGGCATCTAAACATTTAAAGAAACTTTATTAGTATAGTAAACAGAGCAAAGGCTTGTTGGTAAATTAGCCTCTACACATTTTCCGTGCGACAGTGCGATCTAACGACTTCAGCACTGTGCCTATCGTTCAGGTGTTTGTATTGTGTTGCGACAGTTCAATGGTGCAGACATTTGTCTTGTCTAGCCGTCTGGCCTGCCACAATGAGACATGTTGCGTCAACCTCCATGCTCTTTGCCACATTTCTACGAAACAATGGGGGGAGTACCTATTCAGATGAGTTAAAAGAATACACTTAACATTAGAGGTTGTTTTAAAAGTGAATTCAAAACATAATTTAATTAATGAACTCAATGTGCAATTTGAAAATTATACAGGGCGTCCCAAGACTATGCGACATGAAGGGAGAGTATCTTAAATATCGTAGATAGGATATTTTGCTGAAAGAAGACTTTATGTTATTTTTAAAAGTTAGTAATACTCCATTCAAAGATTTTCTAAAAATTACTTGCTTCGTCGGCAATAAAAAATATTCTTGAAATTTGAATCAAACATTTTACCTTGCAATTGGGATGTTTTAAGATTATTTATAGACAATCAAACTTTTAAGCGTCATCAAGTAAATAATTAGTTTTTGTTACTTTAATAAATTGCAATTTATATTTCGTTCAATAATAAATGTCGTTTGCTTTGTAAGTCAATTAAAAATTTGCATATTTTAATTTAATTTAACCTACATTCATGCATGTAGGTATATAACAAGTGTATGTGTTCCAACATCGTGATACAATTACTAACTGCGTCTTTTCTAAATTAAAAATATATATAAAATCTGTTGATGTAGGTATCAACGTAGTGAAATTATTGCGAGTGTTGCTTGTTTTTTTTTTAATGCCAAAGTGAGCTAATTTGACATAACACAGTAAAAATTATTATTACTTATTTTCACCAGTTTTTCTAAATTAGAAAGTATGGAAACAGCAGTAATTTTAATTACGTAATCTTTATCTGATTGTGCGCAGACTGCTTTAACATTTTTTTGTAGTTTATACGTAATTATTCAAAGGTAAAAAGTTTCGGGCCTACAAGCATTTAATTACTAACAAAATTTCGTATTACGGATTAAATTGCATTTTTAAATATTTTCTCCTAAACTAGAGTACAATTTATTATAGCTTACTTTATTTGTGATTTAACTATTCAGTTCTCTTTGTTAGGAAGCACAAATTGGACTTGCTTTCACGCAATCGCCGCATAAATGCAAATCTCTTTGTCGAAAGAAGTGATTGTGTGAATATTCATATTAAATTTTGTTCGGAAAGCGGTTGGTTGTACCGCCGCAATTGATTACATACTAGAAACGAGTGCAAAATAGCCTTTAAGGCCATCATCGTGTAATAATCTCATTTTCACGGTGGAGGTTCGTAGACCCCGGCTGTCTGATCTCGGCTTAGTGTAGCGACGGCGAAGGTTCACCATACCATCGCGTTCGCGGCTACCGCTCCGGCCGCCGCTACTCACGGTCGCGTGATCGCGTTGCGATCGCGTTAATTTATCTAATTGAAAACTGAATACTCACTGTGACCACCATTCATTAACTCTCCAATATATTACTCGCTCTAATTATGCCATTAAAAATCATACGTCCCCGATAGAGTCACGCAAATACATATGTATAACTGTCGGGAATCATCTAAGTTGAAATAGTTTTTTTTTAGTACATAAAACACGGAGTTCATATTTAAATAAATAAAAAAAAAACTTATATTCCTACATGGTTTTCATAAATTACTTAATGCATTGGTTAGTTGACTAAATTTAAATGGGATATAATTTTCAATCGTGGTGCATTTTTGAATATCAATTTGCACGAACCAATTCACATCGACACATTTATAATTTTTTAAATAAAAAAAAATTTACACTGGAGACACTATTGATTTTTTATTTGTATCATAAATACACCGCAAGTGACAAGAGAGGTTATAATGGAAAGCCGGCCGGCCGGCGTCGAAAGCCGGTTGTCGGCGAGCGAGACGCGATGTGGGCGCGTGGCCCGAGGAGCATAGACAAAGGTTGAGAGATGTGGCGTGAACTCACATGTGAGCAACGCAGGGGTGCAAGGGCCGCTGGCGTTAGGCGGGCGGAGACACACACTGCACTTGTGAACGGGCCGTTTGCGGTGCTACGGTATCGCGGTGGCCGTTCGCGCGGCCGCTGTCTCTGGGACTGGCGCGAGACGGTTGCACCGCCCGGGCGTACCCCGCGCGGTCCCCTCCGACGCCCGCGCAACCCGCCCTCCAGATCTAACCAACTGTCTTCTTTCGACGAAGCCTCCACGATTCACAATAAATAAACCCCAGTCTGGCCCCCAGCACTGCATTCTCATTGCATAACACCAATCCTTCAGATTAATTTATTGAATATTCGCAGATTTTTAAAAATATTCATTGTCATCGTTACATTTGAAAAGAGGTTTGATTTTTATGAACAGGGCAACTACCCTTTCATAACTATTTTAAAAACCAACAGATTACAATTAAAGCTTTATCCATAGTTATAAAATCGTTTCCTGACTGTCTATCAAAACTACTAAATCTGGAAGCTAAAACTAAGAACATCCGCTAAGAAAGGATTTTTGAAAAGGTTTTAGATAATTACCAATCTTATAAAAAATTGCCTCAACTTGCCTCCTCATATCTACCTTGAATTTATAATACTAATTATGAATAAAAAGTTGCTATTTATATTTTTATTTTTGCAGAAGGTTTTTACACTAGTATATTTCGCGTAATTGTTGTTTTTACTTTATGAACATAGCATAAAATAAAATAAAAATTAACTAAGGTAATTTCATATGTGTTCACAAAAGATTTCTATAAAAGTATTTTTTTCTCTTCAAATTTGTCCTTATATTTTTGGAGCACAATGATCCATTCAACAATGTTATTTCTATTTTTAAAATAAATAAAATCTCAGTCGTGTGAATATTTTCTCTCATTGACACACAACATAGGTTGCAAGACATCGGGATAGTCTGGTTAAAACATCGGCGGCCGACGACCTCGCTGGCTACGCTACGCTCCACCGCGTCGCGCGTCGCCTCGCCGAAACTTCGCACTTCACTTTTCCACTAGGAACAGACCACGGCACACCAGCCGTGAAATTGCCACAAAACCGACGCAAACGGATCGCAACAAATTTCTGCATCTCACCCTACTCAACAGGACACTCCAACCGAAAGCCTTTTGAGATTGCGATCGTCTTATCAATTTGGAACTATCACATAATCACTATATTAGTATAAAGCCCGCCCTTTTATCTGCTGCAACCTAATATCTGAAAGTTGTATACGAATATTGGTACGAATATTGGTCCTGTTTGCAATTTTGCATAATTCATGAGTATATAGTTTATTATATATGCCGGTTATCACAGTTTTGATAAAAAAAAAATCTAAAAGATCTGTTTTTACAGCGAAAACCAGGTGTTTGGTTAAAAGTTTGATATAAGTTGAAACAATGTAAATATGTTAATTAATTAATTATGTTAACGTTTTAAGTATTTAATTTAGAACATATTTTATTTTCCCTTTACACTATATAATTTAAATTAATGTCTTATCCCTTTACATAATTAAAAATCACTTGCGACAAAAAATCTGTACATATTTAAATCTTTTATTTAAACCCATGCACAGCCGGGTGACTGCTTATTTTTATTTTATTTTCTTATTTAAAGTGTAAACAATAATGAATAAAGTTGTGAATAACAATGAAAATGCACAACAAAAATTAAACATACTGATGACGAGACGAAAGTAAAGATTTTTACAATTGCACACTTTCTTCCTCTACAAATCAACATATGCAATTACTAATCCACGACTAAATTCTTAATTGCACTTTAATGGCGGAGTGTCGTGTGTAGCTTGTGTTAGGTTGCACTCTTACAATGTAGGATAGACACTTAACAAAAACAGATTAGCCTTTCTAGAACAAGCTTGTTTTCACCAATTTTAAAACTGTTTTCTTGACGCGAATAAGATCGTTTCTATGTGACGCTTTCATTAAATTATAGCGCTATAAATAACTATTGCATCTGGAAGAAAAGTGGTGTAATGATGATGCCACACTACAAAATAGTAGTTATGGATTAACCAATCCGGCGAACAATGGAGACATTACGAAGTGGCCGGATAAGGTGAAGTTTTGTTCGTATCGTGCTGAATCCCCAATGAGGCGGAGTCCGCTCGAGGCTCGCATCCTAGCCAACTTTAAACGTCTAGCTTTTAATGCATCCTATGACTCACGTCTAAAATTTAGCAACGATTCGGCTTCGAACAAGATAATAGCACAGTCTGTTTATTGTATGTAACGGTTCCTAATATTTAATATAAATAATGTAGATAACACATCGACAGTTACTTGGCGGATGTCACGAACCTTATTCCGCGACGATAGCCCCTGTCGCCAATTACGGGCCATTACTCATTCGTGTGATATTTATTAATATTATCGAACTAGCCGGACCGCCATTTAAGAATATATGTAGTGTGTTTGATTACGATTACCGGCTAATAAACCGCCTGAAGCTGAGCTTACATTTTATATGCGGCTGTAAAACACATTGTAGAAAGATTTATGCTAACAGGAAGACTCAATCGCACTCAACAATCCATAGAAAACGAAAACGGTTACAGGTACTTAGATGTTTGAAAAGATTATCATTTAAATTTGATTTTAAATTTCTTTAATATAAACAATTTGTAATAATATAGGTATTGTAGTTTAGTTTAGAATAGAGGCTTTCTACCAAATTTGGAAATTAAGGTTATCGCTGAAACTAAGGCCTATTTTGAGGCAAAACATAAATCGTTCTACAAAAGTGGTATTGATATGCGGCGCTGGAATGATTGCGATGGAGATTACGTTGATGAATAAAGCTAATTTTGAACAATAAAAAACCGTGTTTTCTTTGTTAGGCCCGGGACTTTTCAGCCCATGTGTTATGTACATATTAATTAATTTAATCTTAATTTTAATCAAAACTTAAAAAGTATTTTAAAAAAGTATTACAAGATAGCAGTTTAAAAAATTTGTGATTTCAGTGCTATTATCACATCAATGTTCAATTGTTTATTTTTTAAATTGTTAAAATAATTTAAAATTAAATAAAATAGAACCGTCGTAGAATTTGAGGCCTCGTCTAAAACCTCTAAACATCTGATTAACTTAATGATTAATCTGATGTTTAGGGCGTTTAACCCGCAGTTTAGCGATGGTGATCAATTAATATTACTAAACGGCTGTTTAAATTTTAAACAGCTGTTAAAAACTAACCGTCTGTTGGTGAACTCGAGCCTAAAGAAAGTAAGTACTTACTTAATTTCTATTTTTTAAATAAGTATTAGTTTTTTCACATAGACACTACACTAAATACTGGATACTGGTACTACTAAATACTGCAGTATATAGCAGTATTCCATTACCTTCAAGTGGACCGTCAGCTTGTCTGACAACATTTACATAATAAGAGACTAAGCTTTAAAAATAGCCAAAGAAAGCTGAAAAAGAATTAAATCCCAGTAGATAGCCTCCGGAGGTGAGTAATGATTTTTTATTACAATAATTTGGAGGCCGGGTGTGCGAAAACCGCTCGGTCATCGAACTTCGTTCGCAAAAACAACACTCTATTGTGAATGTGCGTTTGGCGTTGCACGAACTGCGTCTGTCTACTGTCTTGTCTACTGGATGAACTACACGTGCTAATGATGTTTCCACATCACTCTGACAAGAAGAGGACATATTAACAACAATAAATAAATCAAGATACTGCAGTGAAGTACCGACCTCATTGCAGGCTCCTGTTATTTTTGATTTTATATCAAAAACGCCAACAGCACATATATTTATATTACGTATTGTAAGGTTTTAAAAACCATTTAGTTAAATTTGGTAAGGAGAACGAATGACGGTCAAAATAAAGGAATTTTTTTGAAGAGAATAAATAAGAGAAGTCAATATAATTTTGTAAATGGTTGTAAATTACATTTAGATATGTGCATAAAAATGAATGATATGAAACTGATAGAACATTTTTATTCTTCTCTTGTTTGTTCCTGTAAATAATGTAATGTAGTTTAACATAACAAGAAAAATGGATTCGGCTTTTTATGGAAATTTGTTTTTTATACACGTTGTAAATTTAAAAATAATTCAATATATTAAAGGATTGCAGTTTTCCAGATAGCCATCATTGTTTCAGGAATTATCAAGTTAAAATATAATAAAGAAATAGGTGTTATGTTACAATGTTACGTACAACCTAAAAAAAATAGTCCTACTAAAAATAAATAATTTTTATAGTTGCAAACAGATGTTAATGAGTTATATTTTTAGACCTAGGCTAGCTATGCAATAAAAGTTCCTACATAACTGTGGGAATCCCTTTCCAGTAGGTAGGTAAATATGCAACCAGAAGCACTTTGTGCTACTTAAGTAAAGATAGAAAATCTCAGCGTGAGAAATATCTAAGAACTAAACACATTACAGCCACACCGGCAGCAACTTTCGAAACATCCAATTTAATGTGTTGGATTAAGTCGAAGATTCTCGGTTGGGTATAGTAAATATATCCTTATGCATATTATAAAACAAAGTTCTCCGCCGCGTCTGTCTGTCTGTCTGTTCGCGATAAACTCAAAAACTAGTGCACCGATTTTCAAAAATGGATAGTGGTTCTCGAGGAAGGTTTTAGTACATAATTTTATAATTTTCACGCGGGCGAAGTCGCGGGCACCAGCTAGTAATATATAAGAAGTACTTTTGTAATAATAAATATATAGGGAATTGTATCGCATATCTGAAACATAACGACCGCTCACTCTCTGATCGTTCATTCATTAAACTCTCAAGAAACTCTTGCCTCTTGTTTATTATCCTCATTTATTACTGGAATTCAACATTGATGTTGATATAAATCTCTAATCTATAGAAGTTAACACTGTCGTGTTTAATTGAATATTAGTAAGTGGACATATATTTCTATTTTACAGTTCCTACTGTCCTAATGGAGTAGTAGCAAAATGAAATATTTCACTCAAATTTTAGACAGACGACGACGCGACTCGAATTATTCTCTTCAATCTTGCGAACGATTGTCCGGACATACTGGGACTTGTTCATGACGGTAAAATGGCGAATCGCAAACATGGATCAGCCAAACCAAACACCGCTTAACAAACATTCATGTCTGTCTCGGCGCACTCATACCTCTTCATACAAATTTATTGTTAAAAAAACCTAAATACATCTCTTCGAATTGCAAATCACACACGATGGCAATCCCTATTTGGAGACACATAGCCAACAATCAATTCGCCACTGTCTACTACTTACACTATAAGCAAAAGCTTTTGCCTGTATGTGATCGAAAGATTGTACGCTTTACTTGTACCATCAATTAGATGTAATCGATCGTCAGATAGCTTCGCATGAAATATAACTTCCTGATACACATAAAATATTTCAAACTGTTGCCCGCGCTAAGTATTTGATTCAACGCTGCCGGGTTAATCTATATTTATTATGATTACAAGCCAGAGTTTAATTACTCGATAAGTGTTTTTGTAATAGAATAAATAACAGGGGTTGCGATGGTTACAATTTAAATTAATTTTTTTTTATAGAATTATTTTTTATGGAAATGTCTTCAGCCAGACTGACGGTCCACTTGATGGTAGGTGACTACCGTTACCTATTACCACAAACAACGCCTCTTGTGCTGCAAGTGGGCTGCCGACCTCAGTAGGATTAAATATAAGGATGATACCAAGAACCTCCACTGTTCGAGGACATATCAACAATGAGCTGATAATGATAATTAGAAAGGGGGATACGGGGAATAGGATAATGGACTTTGGCGCCCCTTACTCACTTATTAACTTATCTTAACAAACCAGCACAAATGCTAATCTTCTTACTTCACGGTGGTACACTGTGAGGGGTTAGTTAACTCTTGAAACAATGGCTATATATATTATAAACAATGACACGTGGTAATCGTTATAATATTGCAAATGTATGAGTACATTTGAATATCGGAAGAAATGCAAAGTTGTAGCGAAGCGTGGTCGTGTTGCATTCTGCGGTACTGTTCATGTGTGAACTCAATTAGATAGTTTCGCTGTGTGGTGTCGTGATCATGACAGGGGAAGGTATGTCCGCAATTTGTACCCGATGCTATAGGCGCGATAGGCGGGTTAATTATTGATGGCGAAGACCAACTGCGTAAGATAACGTACACTCCATTGCTGGACACAACAAATGAGGACCAAAAACTTTTGTATTTTCTCCTACCTTTGGAAATATTTTCAAAACATTGCTAATTTTATTATTTGATGAATATCAAACTTATGGACTTATAGGCATAACATTTACTAAAAAAAATAAAACAACAAATTGTAATTTTAACTTGAAAAAATCAAGAGACATGTACTCGTGGTGTACGTCTATGTGCTCATACGTAGGAATTTCTGGATATGTTCCAAAATACAATTTACGATGGGATAAAATTGTGCAGTTTTCCCAAATAACGTCATCGACAGCAGTCTCCGGGATGAATTTTATTCTATAGCTATTAAAAATACACGATTTTGAATTTGCATGCCAGTGACATGTCCAATAGAATAATCAAGAGGCCCGCATAAATCTCACCCCTAAATCTCCTCTGATTCGATTGAAAGGATTACGGTGTTCTTTATCAGCCTTTTCTGCGGGGGACAACACAAAGGAGACAAATTGAGGAAGTCCTCCCGATCGTCTATTAAAATTTATCAAAACATTAAACCATTTTCACAAACGCACATTTCATTAATACCAATATTATAAAGAGGTAAAGTTTGTTTGTATGTAGGAGGTAATCATCTAAACTACTCATATGATTTAAAACAATGTTTCACCAATAAATTAGAATAGAATTTCAGGGTGCAATTAGGCTAAATATTTCACGAGGGCGAAGCCGCTGGTACCAGCTATCTTTAATAAAGATCCAACGCTTGGCAAAACTATAATGCCATGCATTTATAATACTTTACATAAATTTATTTTCAACTCGGACGAAGTTGCGGGCACCAGGTAATCTATTATAAAGAGAAAATTTGTATTTTTGTTTATGATGAATAAACTCAAAAACTACTGGACCAATTTAAAAATCCTTTTACTTATAGAAAGTTATATTATCAGCGAGTAACATAGGCTATATTTTATAAAGTTATGTGGGCGAAGTCGCGTGTAATAGCTAGTATTATATAATTAGAAGCAGTTACACTTGTGACTATAATTATTAATATTATGTACGCAAAAAGAGAAATAAATTTCAGGCTCGTCTGGAAAGTTTATGGCTTGTCATCTAAGGGTTATTTATAACTCTTAACGTTATTTCAGAATGGGAAATGGGAGTACAATCGCAACAGAAAGTTCTTCTTGAGGCCTCTCACGACAATGGATCAGAAGAGGGCGTCTCCTAAAACTTTCATGCTTAATTTAGACTGATCGCCGCCGCCTAACAGATGACAAATTTTGATTTATCCTCCAAATTATACTTTCAAAGATGTTTTTATTATAGTGTCTGCGGTGAATTTCGTACAGCTAGCGAGCGCGGCGGGGGTGGTATAAAAGTAATGATGTCAAAGTGAGGGCTGCGTTGGTAACGATCCCTCCTACACCGCACTGCCTCCGTACATTTTTATTGGGAATGCAACGTCACCCCCCCTCAAAAGCGGCCGCTCGGCTGGAATCATAATCACCACAGATAGGAATCGCTTTGTAAACATTCTACGGTTGTTTTAAATGTAGCTTTAAATTTATTTCCATACTCTATCTGATTAATGTTAGTAATATTCTGTGAATTAATACTAAGTCCATGGTTGGTTATTTGAACTAATAAGACCGATAGATATTTTTTTCATTTAGGTAAATGAAAGATAAAAACCGCGGGTTTAAAAATAATATTAAAATTAAACGTGATTTGTATTGGCAGGATATGTGTTTCGCAGTCACTAATTGGGGAGCTCGTTTGGTGACAGTAACAATTCCCTCCTATTATTATACCTTACTAAATGATAATAGTTAATAGGCGAAGGTAGCCACCTACCATCAAGTGGACTGTCAGCCTGCCTGCCGACCTATACATAAAAAATGTGAAGTTATTAATCTAACAAGTAAACGATGGTGTCGGCTTGTATACAATTATTTTTACAGCTGGAGACCTGTAACCCTAGCTTTCTTATTGTCACTACGGCTCTAGGTTCCTACCAATCTTACTGTGCAATATAAGACAAAGAAGGCAACAAAACCTAAAGACAGATAGGAAGTTGTGAATTAATCAAAGCCTCAAGGCTTTTTGCCCATCATTGAAGGGGAGGACCGAGTCATCGTCATTGTAAGGGGAAACCAACAATTTGATAAGAATCTAAGGATAGGATCAATAGAATGCTGAGCCGTAGCATTCTCATTATATCCTAAAATATATTGAGAAGGTTTCTCATTAAATTATATTTCTGTATAGGCGATAAAACACATATTATGCAAAACAAACACTAAAGGCTTTGAATGTAAACACAGTTTCCCAGACAAGATTGTATCGAATAGAAAACCAGATCTCATTAAATAAATAGGGAATAAAATATATCAATATCAGCCACAAAGTGAGTAGAGCAGGTATTTCTATTAATATAAAGGGTACAGGTTACTCAGTGGTTGGTTGTTTATGTAAATTTTTCTGTCACCGTATTCACATTCGCGGCTAGAACTGCACGCACACCGCTTCGCTCGCCCGACATGTCATATGGAGCGAAACAAAAAGCATACACTTTCATAGGAAACACAAACAAATCATATGCACAAGTTGCTTTCAATACCGCCACTCTACTAAAACAAACAAAACAACAACTGCCAATTGCTTGACGTTTTTAAATCACAACTTTGAGTACCGATTCGAACACTCAAAGTTAGTACAACAGAGAGAGTTAAATAATACCTAATTAGTTTTTAACTAGTTTTTAAATTCAATGGTTCAATTACGTAAATGGGCATTTCAGGCACTATGTTCATTTCAAATATTCAAACATTTAATATTCATTCAAATATTCAAACATTTCGAATATTGTTTGAACTGGGAGCAAATTACTTTATATGCAGATGAAACAATAGAGTAGGTACAAACTGTCAAAATAATACACTGAACCACGAGATTAATCTATAAATTTTAATTAACATTTCCGAGCACATTCCCACACGCCCAACACAAATGTGTATTATATCATTTTAGTTCATCGGTAGCATTCCATTGCAAGTACTCATACTTCCACCAGCAATTACGCCACGTTACTAACTCAGCGGGTAGGTGGAAAAGGGCCCATTTTGAGTAGGCATGCACCATCTCTTGAACTGTGGATGGTAATGAGCCCGGAATAGTCCACGGCTTGTTTAGCAAGTAGGGCTCTGCACTCTCATTAAATCAATACACATTCTCTTTTTAATTCAAATATTTACTTTTTAGAAAATTTTAACAATTACACTCATGCTATATTTGTTCGTTGTACCTACACTTAATTGTCGAATTGGGACGATTACGACGAGGCGTTTATAGCAATTTGTGGCATTGTTTAACAACGTACTTAAATTTCTTAAAAATAAACGCTTAACTGTAGAACAACGATTATTTCCGTCAAAACAGTGTTTTTTTTTGCTTTATAATTTATTGTCTTAAACTTGTCTCATTTCTTTAATATAAGTAATGCATAACGGGATGTCTCATCTGCATATTAAACAGAACGTGCTTTAAATCACTATTGCAATATTTAAACAAGTGATTTGCAGAATGTTTTACTCTACCCTGAACTGAATTTTGCAAGCACGTCTGTTTTTTTAAATATAACTTTTCAAAGATTTTAAAAACTGGAGAAAGTTAAGTACAAAAATAATTTAATACAAAAAAAAAACATTCGTGGCCTTCGAAAGAGTATATTAATTTTCTAATAATAAAATTTAAATTAATTATTGATAAATTGATAATTATTAAATTTGTATTCTGATAGATAGTAATAAGTAGATTCAGTTTAAATACTAACGTGTTTATCAATTTTATTTGTTTAGTGAATGAATGTTGGCAGATAACATGCGTACCCAAGAGTGTCAAGGTCGTGAGACGCGTGTCGTAGCAGAGGGTGCCAACAGGCGAGTCGGTCACCGTGAGTTGCGCACGCGCATTAATGATATTTACATGCCTCGTCCCTTTTTTAGATTCGTCTTGCCAATGAAAGGTAACTGAACTTATCTAATCAAATTTAAATAATTGACGCAGTTGACGTAACAGAAATCACTGGAAAATGTTCAATCTCGAATTTCTACACCTTCCCAGCTACGTATTCTAGACATAGGTTGATAGTAAATACTTTTCTAAATCCTACAGAGAACAGGTATAACGGTAGTGTTTGTCAGTGGGTTTTAAAGTAAAGTCTTAGAACGGTAAAACAAATACTACGTATATTTGTTTTTAGATATTTTAAGAACAGATATAAGAACTTCTTATATCCTATTAAAAATTTAGTAGACGTTGTAATGTATGTAAACATCGATTAATGTATGTAACGCACTAGCGTATGAGAATGAAGTCAATTTTGACTTATCGCACCTATTATTATCACTGGGTATCAAAGGCATACAATGTTATCTATTATCAGTTATCATTCAATCGATGCATCATAAGTATCCCTTTGTATTAAACATTTACCTTACTTGCAACAATAATAATGCAATTCAAATATATCGGTACACAATCTTAAAAAATATTTCTTTACTTGAGAGTTGCAATAGAAAATGTACTATGCTCATAATCATGGTATAATTTAATAAATTAATGTTTTTAATATATTTGTACAAAGATGATACAAAAGATTATACAAAGTTATTTTATTTTATTTTTTTGTTTAGTTGCTATTGACAAGCTAGTGTTATCAATAAAAAGATATTGGGAACAGTTTTTTATTCTAACCCTTAAATGAGAATTAGAACATATTCTAATTAAAAATGGTTAAAGACAAAGCAGTTCAAAAACTTTTCTCCATTGTTTGTTAACTGATTTTTTTTTCTTTGGTACCTTTAGAGATTTTGTGTTATGAGTAAAAACATTTTAGAAACAGCTTTTTTCTTACTTCTTAATAATTGTGGTCGAATTTCGACCAGTGAGCGAACACACTTGTATTAATAATAACATTCAGTTACACTTTTAATTTATTTTATAATACTTAATCTGTTGTTGACATTCAGATTAAGAGCAACAGTCACAACTTTTGACTGTTAATTATAATAGTACTTTTAAAACTGGTTAAGCACTTCATCTTTCAGATTTACAGCTGACAGAGGGATTATTGCAATGCCATTTCAAACAAAGTTAGTATAATCACATTTATTCGTAATAATTCATCAATATTCAAGAGTAAGTATGCCTATTATTAGATTTTTTAAAAGAGTTCCTAGTGATAAAAGTAATAAATCTCGAAATATATCATCCATTTATCGAATATTTCAAAATTAGGATTGTTACCGTCATAGGGTGTGATTGAGAGAGTTTATGGTATAAACAGGGGCCGAATGAAGCAACTGTAGGGGAGAAACTAAAACAAAAGTATCCAATTTCTCCACTTCCCCACTTCCGACGCCATTACGACACAATACCGCGGGGCTGCGGTGGTGAGCTGACCGCAGACCGGCTCGATTCTAGGCACCGCAGCAATCTCGTTACGGAACATAAAGTACGCTCTTATTGTTCTAGATTTTTTCGCAAGACCTTATTCAAACGAAGAAACCTATCACCGTCGCAAAAACACAGATCTTTTGACTTTCAATTCACCCATTGTCCCGGTACACAATGGCGTCCAGTTTTAATATAAAAATCTCACGATATCACTACTCTGATTTCGCTAAAAGGATAACATTAACTAATTGACAAGATAATTACGAGACATCGAAATAATCCACTCGAATCTCTCAATTCGACACAATAGTGACAGGACGCACCGAGGGTTAGAGAGGGATCACGAACCCTTATGCACTGTGTCAACAACTCCGATTACATCATCATAAACCACCCCGCGAATAATGTCTCATCATAATCCGTTAATTGATCCATTAGCTGAAAATATTATAGTTTTATTATCGCGGTGAAATGGTTTAATGTTTCCTATACCTGGGTCATTCATACGACCTGCTTCAGCAGGTAATGATGGACAAAGTTATCATGAGCAAAGTGGTATTGATGGCAGTTGGTAGTTATGTTAATGGTGGTAATGATGGGAAAGAGAAAGGTTGAGGTAAGGAAAAGGTCGTGGCTGAAAAACATCAGAGGGTGGACCGGTATAGCTAAAGGATAGCAGTTGAGCTAAAAGAGCAAAAAACTACGTTTCGCAGTCATTTGGGCAGTTCGTCTGACGGCAGGAACCACCCCCTTACAGATGAAGACGGTGGTCTTTTGTATGAAATCACAGCACGTGTGCTGTTGTGTTTCGGTGAGTGAATAAGGGATGCCAGACCTATCCCATTCCAATCCCTTATCCTTAATCCTGTTGTCGTCGGCGTGGTTTTCCACCTATGACGTTACTTGTGTCAAAGCGACGGTAGCACCCTAGCATCAAGAGGACCATCAGCCTGTCTGCTGACCTTAACAAAAAAAAAACAGAGAAGACTATTCCAAACTGATCTAGTTCATTAGTTTACTATCCAAACTTCAAAGTTGTAGAGGAGGAAGATTGTATTATGTTGGATTACAATGAAGCGTTCATTTGTGTAGGTATAGTTCTCACGTCGATAACCTTTGAATTCGACTCAATAAAGGAAACCCTAATGTTTACCGAACAAAATTTCTAATGTACAACATAAAAGCCTCTTGTCGCCCCCAGCCTCTATTCGCCACTTTAAAAAGAGATTTGCGGGAAAAGTCGCCGCGCAACCATACCAAAATGACCTACCCTACTTTCTGTTGTTCAAAGGCGGAGTAATCACGTGGAACACATTCGGAGGTTCAGTAAAATTGGTTTTATTGAAACGAGGGAGCTAACACTCGTTGCGTCATAATCATGTGAGCCGACGTTAATATGCACTCAAGAGGAGTGCCAATCAATGCCGATAGCCAAATCGTTTTATTTAAGCTAATTCTAATATAACATTGGCTGCTAGATTCAACAACACCTAATAGGTATATGACAAGGCCTATTTTATCCTGTCTGGGTCACCTTCATAGTGAGTATATACGTGACATTATATTTCATCGATACAAATATCATTGTCATGACATTAGATTTACAGCAGTTTACCTTGTTACCGCTGAAAGTAACACTATCTCAACTACAAAATGTGTGAGTCACTCACCGATTCTCGTACTAATTACAAGGCTAACTGCGCAATAATTGTTACGAATGTTGAACGCGATTTATCTGCATCGTCAAAAGGCCACTTCAGACTTTTTAATACTCAATTGAATTTAATTTAAAGTCTTAATTTAAAATATGCATATCACGTGATATAAAAAATTCTCCACTTACCTGTATCAGCAGCGATTTGTCTATAAACAGAAAGAGCGACTTCATCCTCGGATACAAAGTCCCATAGGCCATCGCACGCGATTACGACAAAGTCTTCGTCGCCGTCTAAGTCCACAGTGGCGATTTCTGGACGCGCCGTAACGTATGGTTTGTACTGTGCATCACCTAGACAAATAACATACAATCATTTCTGGTTACGAAGAGTTTTAAATGTTAAGAAAATTCAGTCATACAACCATTATTCAGTTGCTCACAATTTGAATTGCTAGATTATACGTAATCCGGGATCGCGACGTGAAACCTCACAAGAGACTTAACCGATTTGTACCTAGTATTATCTCTCAAACTGATACACACGGCGTTACAAATTGGACAACATTTAATGATTTATTAAACTTATAATGGATAATTGACGCGTTTATTGGTCGAGTGGTTAAGTTGCTTACGTTAAAACTTAGGGGGTCTCTCGGTTCATTTCCAAAGCTGGAATTTCGAACTATTTAAAGTTGGCTCTGGTCTTAAGATTTTAGTAGAGGCAGGTTACACTGCGATTCGCAGTCATAAATTAGGCAGTCCGACAATAACAACCCCTTTACAGAAGACCACCGTAAAGTATGAAGACAAACATGTGTGCTATTGTGTTTCGGTGAGTGAGTATGTGATGCCTTTTCTCTATGCCTTCTCATTTCTCCCGGTTCCCTATGCATATGCCTTCCTAATCCCTTATTATAGGGATACGATACAATAGCCACCCCCATCAAGTGTACCGTCAGCCTTTATATTTACAAAAATCAACGGTTAAACGAAGCCAAAAACTGTATTTTTTAAATGAAAATCCAAAAAGTTGCATTTAACTCGTTTACAAAATTCTCAGGAGACTACTTTTCGGTTAATAAAATGTTAAACTGACAAATTAAAAGGAATACAAGCTTGACCAAACCGAAACTAATCTAGCATGAAAGTTCGTATAAACAAAATGAGGGGGAAGGCTAAAGAAAACGTTTCGGAACTTAATCTTCGGGTGGAAAGCTAAAACGATGAGTTTCGATGTCGATAACTCCCCTGCGTTTAGAGCTGCGAGGTGTCGTCAAGAATATGTCAACACTATTATAAAACATATACGTGATACCGATATGTATCACTCTTACAAAAAAAGGCATAGAGTTGTACTACAATCGATATATCACGACAACGGATTAACTTTACACAATAGCTCTTGTTTTATAGAATTAATCAAATAAGGCAAAAGCATCATATGGGCAGAAGCTAAATACCCAATAATAAGCTTAGCACGCAACCGTGTAACAATGAATACTCGCAAAAGCTTTTACGGTGACTAAGCAATCTACTCTGAAGGTATACTATCGATATAAAAACAATATATGTACTGTAAAGAAGATCTATTTGAATTGTTTCAAATTAAACCGGCATTCAATGAGAAATAAATTTAGAGAAATTATCATAATGATGGTGTACAGCTAATATGTAAATTCAAAAGAACAGTCGTGAGAATATCTGAAAAACAATCATTAATTTGTTATGAATATCACAAAATAATAAATGCTGTAAATCGAATAAGACTCACGAAAATCAATAAAAAAAAATTTAAGGTAATGCATACACTTCTATAATATGATCCCAAGTCATATTCAAGTCTTAATATTATACAAATTTAAAAGAGCATCAAAACAGATATTACTTACAAAAGGCATTAATCTTATAATGATTTTATTAGACTGATGTATATTAGTTTCGTGGGACTGATTGTTGAATGTTTGTTTATTGTATGCTTGTATCACAAATTGATGTTTAACATGAAGTTTCTTGCCAATTCTACCTCATAGAAACTACATTCCGACTGGGGGTAGATGCAATAGAATTGATTATTGTAAGACTACGAATGAAATATAATACTCAGGAAATGTAACTGCGCTGAAAAAAATGACCCAACGAAAGTTGTGTACAAGTAGGCGGGGCTTAAAAGTTGTGTACAACGCGCCACTAGTCGAACATTTTTCTTGCAAGCGAGCACACGTCAAATCGTTGTGTACGTTTTCGATTTTATCACTATAAATCGGTTATAATCATCATGCCAGGTTGTGTTGTAAAGTGGTGCATACGAGATTTAACTGTTCGGGGATCACTTTTCACTCGTAAGTAGTCGCTAAATTATAATAATAATCAAAAATGTTCAAATAAGCATTAAATCGGGATGGTCAATATTATGCAAAATGAAGTCAGTCAATTTTTGACTTTATTTATTTAGGTTCTTTTTTCTTCTTGATAAAATGTATATTTAAATTTAAAACGATAAAATTATCAAAGATATTTTTATAATGTCTGATAATTTTACCAGATATTATACAGATAATATATTTTGCTTATTTTGTTTACTTTTAGTTTTCCTACAGATTTATTTCGGAAAAATAAGTGGATAGCTGCAGTTAGGCTAGAAAGACAAGAGAATGATTTGATGCCTGTCACAACCAGCAGTATATGCACCATTCATTTAGAAGAATTTTTTTTTATAAATCATTAAAATACCATGTTACAAAAAACTACAGTACCAGTTTGTACAGTAAGTACTTACTATTTTATTATTGATAATGATTATTTTATTATATCAAATCATGAAAATAAGCTGGTTTTTTTGTAAGCAGATAATTCAAGATGAAAGCAAGTTCCGCAATAAAACAAATACTGGAGACCCTCAAGCGCATAAGGCACAAAAGCCTAAATTGATGAGGTTTGATTATAAAAAAAACCAAAAATATTAAAAATGGTTAAATTTACTCTTCTTTTTATAATTTTGTGCAATAAATTGATTACATATATACTTCTATTTAAATACTTTAGAATCCATTCGTATTTAAGAAACAACAAATAATTATAATTAAATACAAAAAACATTGTTTTTTTTATTGACTTTGTCTTTTTCACTTATAACATAACATCGTCCACGCCGCAATTTGTTCTGAGTTAGAGTTCCTGAGTATATTATTTGTTCGTAGTTGTAAGAATTTGGTCCTACAATTCTGTTTTATTTTAATAATGTTTTATGCTGTTGTATCGACATTTGTGTCTTTTCCGTTTCACATCCCTATCTAAGTGCAATGTTATGTGATCGATATCACGGTTTTATAGTGACGTGCGGTGTGCAGGAGGGTCGCCGATAGGGTCCTAGTTCGGGAGGGTAGTCGGCGACACGCCGGCGCCCGAAACTCGCTCCATCGGACAATTGAGTTGTAATTTGATGCAGCTATTCCATTGTTTTGAAATATCGAACGCCACGTGGGTTGATATCTGCCCACAAACACTTGAATTTGTATTATTAGACTAGAAATTTGCATAACATTTTAATAATAACGTATTGAAACCGTGACACTTTGAAAAGATTTAACAGACACCTCCAATAATAATATCTAAATTGTAAATAACTGTATATTTATTAATTTATCTAAAAACATTTTGCATATCTGGCGTTTTATCTGTGTGAAAAGCCCACTTTGACACCTTACGCTAATGGTATCATTTTATTCCTTTAGCAATAGCAACGTGGGACATAAAATACACCGTTTTCCAACAACTCTATTTAACACCTACTCCTTTCCTGGACAAGTTCGCATCGGGTTGATAAACGGACAATTATCCCTGATAAGTCATACACAAATGTCCATAAATCTTCATATGACGGTGCAAATGTTTGTTCATCCCCCCCGTGTACACGAGCCAACGGTTTAATGGTTGGCGCACGCCTTTAATGAGGGCGGTGCGTTATTGTGAAAAATGAACGACTTGCGAGAGTTGTAAAGCAATAACAATGAGACGAACGATTAACTCGACCTCGCACCCGTTTCACACCTACCCTTTTGATAAAGTGTTTGCTTTTTTAGAGAGGTAAAATGGCAATAAGGGAAACGGTACTCGCTTGCCTAACACATAATCTGTTGAACGGTTTTAAACATTGAAAATCATAGTTATATTAGAGTGATAAATAAACTAGCTAGTTTATTAGGCAAAGTCGATTTCATTAATATTTATACAATTTAGTACCATTTTATAAGAAATTATTTGACATAAGTTCTTTACGGGTAATACTTATTACCATAAGCCCAGATATAATATTTTAACTTTATTAGTGTAGGTATACAACTTTACTTACGGTTGCCAAGCGTCTCTGTGTTTTTCTTTAAACTTATGTATGTAATATAAAAATGTTTTAAAATAAAACATGATAAAACTGTTAAAATTGATGTTATCTTCGTACAAGTAAAACTTAAAACAGCACACAGAGTTCTCATGTAATAAATGTCTCGTAAAGATATTGTATGACCTTGAAAATGTTGAAAATTCTACTTTTGTTGTGTTGATTCTGTAATCGGATTATAAACATTACTTAAGTGAAAATACAAGGAGAGTTTTGTGAGAATATTCATATACCTAATTATTTTTAAATGACATAACTACCTAGATGCAAAGGCGAATAATTGTTTGATCCAGGTCCGATAGGTACTATGGTGAATATAGAACCTGGATCACTTTTACGAAAAGGTGATACAGATTTGTGTATAGGCCATCATATGAGAATGAACTCTACATATACTTGTTGTTTTTTCTACACAATCTACAACTTTCTACTAATGCGATAATTAAATAGACTTTCGACTTTCAATTTGACAATTTTACTCCTTAAGGAACAAGCACTATTAATATAATCTTCTTCATCATAGACCCTAATACTTAGACATCCTGGAGCTGAGCAGTAAATTATAGTATTTACATAAGTTTATTAAAATAAAATAAATTTATAACCTAAGTAATTCAACTTTAATGTGTAAACAATATAATTCTTTTTGTTCAGTATTTACCAATATGTTTTCTTTTTGAATTGATTCCAATACTTCCAGAACGGATTTTTGGGTACTCTTATAAATCTATGTACAGTAAGATCCACGTGATTCACCAAAGTTCTATGATGTGAGAGGTAACTAAGTAAATGGTTTAAGGTTAAGTTTAAGTTTTCTCTTTAATCAAATTTATATTGAAGCTATGGTCATTAAACAATGCTTCAATTATTATTAATGTGATTTACAAATTTGACCTACTATGCAGATTCCTGTCAAGACGCATTTTTTGTCTATAGGAAATTTGTAATTAAGTTTATTCATACACTGATTTCTACACTTAAATTGTAACGGGCTGTAAATTAGAATTATAAACTAACCCCCAACTTTCTGTTGAGCCCAAACACGCTATATCTGCTGTAAGTTGCTGAGCAGTCAAACTACTTGACATACCACCGAAGTAATACTATATCAAATTTCACATCAATCGAACCTGTACAAGTTATTGAAATCCCTTCGTTATTATGAAATGGGCTGATGGTCTTCAAACGTTTGAACATATCGTCATAAATTATAGCTAAGAACAATCCCGATCACGTCAGCTTACAAACAGAAAAAAAACCGTATCAAAATCGGTCCATCCGTTTGGGAACTACGATTACGCAGTCAGACACTCGCGTCAAACTTATTACACCCCGTTTTTTTGTCGGGCGACGGGGGTTAAAAAGAAATAGTAATTTAATTTCAGGGCAAGTGTAAAAATAATAAAATGTATTCATTTATTGTGTTTTGCGTCGCTTCCACATTCACTGGTGTTGAATCCCTATGATTTTGAATGTAATTATAGGAATTAGTATAGGACGCATGTCTATATAAGTATATAAGGAAATAAAAAACAAAAGGCACTCTGAAGGTCCACTTGATGATAGAGGTCGCTATCGTCGCCTAACACAAATAGGGTTATAGAGGTTGCATGTGCACTGCAGACCTTGACTAGGATGAATGACCGGTATTCGAAACAAAAAACACTTCAGACTTAATTAATTAATTCACATATACAGAATTTGAATGAAACTAAGCATTCACTGCTGTAACTGTAACACTTCAGTTCTGAACACATTTAACAGATGGCGCGAATGAAACCGTGAAATATCTATACTAATATTATAAAGAGGAAAGATTTGTTTTTTTGTTTGCATTGAATAGGCACCGAAACTGCTGGACCGATTTGAAAAATTCTTTCACTGTTGGGAAGCTAATATAATCAGCGAGTAACATAGGCTATATTTTATAAAAGTTACGCGGACGAAGTCGCGTGCAACAGCGTTAGAATAGTGTTAGAATAAATTACCTATGGCCCGTGACACAGCAAGCTGCCCGTTGACGCGCCACGTGCCCCAATACATCACTGTACCTCCAGAACTCTCTATTCGATCTCGCTCATCCTGACAACAAACACATTTCAATTATATACTTTTAATAATAATAACAGACGAAACACATAAACACATTGACAGACAGACACTTTTGTGAATTGTCTATTTCAGATCTAACCCTACCAAAGCAGCGAATCACAGTCTTCTGTAAAATGTTAACTGTCAAAATCGACACCTTAAATAAATTATTCACTTGAACAGTGTGAAGATATGAATAATATTTATTCAAAAGAAACGACCTGTAATAGGTCTAACGATATATTAGTGTCTGTTTATTCGATTTACATATTGCTTTCCATTTAGAAATGAAAAATAAAGGATTTCATTCCCGGCAGGGTAAACTTTGGAAATATCTTTTCAAAATTGTCTCTAGGCTAAATCTAGAAAGTAGTGGTAGAGCACACTGCGTTTCACAGTCATTTGGGCAACCCATCGGGCGGAATTAACTACCCCCTTACAGAAGACCACCGTGACAGCAGAACAGCACTTGCGCCACCTGTGGTGTTGCTCGTGTTATAGGCGACGGTAGCCAAGTGAACCCGTCAGCCTGTTTGTCGACCTTAATATAAAAAATAAAAAAAACTGTCAGTCGTAGGACTGCACGTCAGAAGTGAAAACTACGCCATCTGTTAACATGTTAACCAACTACTGATGAAGTTAAGCTTATTATGAACAAAGAAGTACGTACTGATTCAGGTAGACGACGCTTATCATACAAGTAAACGTCACTGAGGGTGTTGCTCACACAAGTTTACTGTTTTTCCAAATACTCTAAAAGTTCCTAAAGCGCCTAACTTTCACTTTAAAAAAAAAAGACTTTCCAGCTTACCTCTCTATCAGGCTTGTGCGGGCGTACGAGCTGCATGAGCCGCATCCGCTTGGCGAGCAAAGCCTGCGAGTCTCCCGCCCAAGCTGCGTGCAGCTGTTGCCCGCGAACCGTCACCGCTACAGCAGTGCTGCCGCCACACGCCCGCTATGTTTCAAAACACACGTATTTTAGCATTTCAAACATGTTATATTAATATATTATTGTATCTATAAATACTAGCTGGTGCCCGCGACTTCATGTGCTTTCAAAAATAAAAGATATAACGTATGACATTATACTTTCGACAAGCGTTGGATCTTTATTTTTAGACAGCTGGTGTTCGATTGGAATATTTAGCCCAGTCTTTCTCAAAGTGGACGATAACGCCCCCTTGTGGGCGTTGGTATGATGGTATAAAAACTAAAAATACTTAACATAGATTTCGTAGGATAGCCCTACGCTATAGGTTATTAAATAACGCTATTGGGCTGGTTCATCGATACTTGTCCTAACTTAGTCAGTACGATTGAGCGTCGAAAGAGATAAACGAGTTTGTGCGTCTTATTCCTGTCGGTGCGTGCTGTATTTAAATCCTATATAAAAGCTCGTAATAATGCTTATATTTTCATTTGTGGTTTCGCGTGCAATCTTTAAACAAGTATTTAAGTACTACACTTTATTTATATATTTGTAAAAACAAAGCCATGTCGGAAGCAAAAAAAGAAGAGACGGCAATACAATGCAAAATATATTAAATATGGATTCATAGAAAATTCGACAAATCCATCTTTGCATTTGTGCCTTCTTTCTTAAAAAACATTTTTAAACGAAGCGATGAAGCCTTCAAGACTTCAAGATCATTTGAATAAAATGCATCCAGATAAGAAGGACAAAAATGTAGCCTATTTTCAAGACCTGGAAAAGAAGCATTATGCTTAGCAAGACGATGACGGGCTTCGAGCTTCATACAATATCTCTTTGTTAATTGCTCAAACAGGTAAATCACACACCATCGGATAAACGTTAATTTTGCCGGCAATGAAAGAAGTTATAATTACTGTGCTCCATAAGGAGCATAAGGTTTTAGGAGTGTATAAAAAATTTGGGGCACTGAAAAATAATTGATTTTCCAAGGGGGCGGTAAAGAAATAAGTTTGATAATCTCTACTTTAGTGATATCTAACAGTTTAAATTTTACAGAATCATAATCCTAAGGCACATTAAATAATATTCAAAAGGTGATCCCATGGCATTTTAACCTACTTAGGAATTACTAGCAACTTACAGGTGATACAGCGTGTTTGGGCTCAATAGAAAGTCGGATTATAAATTTTAATTATAGCTTGTTGCATGTAGATTTAAACATAATGTGTGGTGTGCATGTACCTCCTGATTGGACTTAGTCTTCCGGACGAACTCGGCGTCCGTCCGAAGGAAGGCGTCGCGCAGAGCTAGCGGCAAGTTTTGTGCGAAATGTTCGCTCTCGACGAGGTACTGGTGCAAGTGCGCCGCGCAGTAAGTTGCAGCGGCTGATCCGGCGTGGCCGTCGTATACCGCGTACAGAGACGTTGGCTCCGTCGTCTGTAATATGGAAAACAACTTGGACACTTCTTAATCGGCTCTCGTACCGTTTCAATCTGGGGACAGGGCAGTGCTCCCGCCAAGTCGAGCCATCAATAAATATTGATGTAATAACACCTTAAGGCTAGTTTATAAGAAGCCAGTAAACTAGAGACTTTCCACCTCTGGCCCGGCCCTTGTTTAACTGTTTATACGAGGCCAATAACAAGCCAACGCTAGCTGCCAGTCTTACTGGAAGCCAGCGTTGGCTTCGTGTAAATCATACTTTAGGGCCAGGGCAGACAAGGGACTTTTTTTCGCGAAAGAAATAAATCATCGAAGTGTGAAATATTTTGTTTGTTAAAAAAATACAATTTAAAGCGTCATCGTGAATCGCGCTTTACGCGGACTAAATTTCTCTGCGCACGTTAAACGTTGATGCGCCTTGGCAGGTTTATTCTATTATTATTATTTTTTTGAGAACTACCTCGTACTTTTGTGAGGGCCGGTCTCTAGGTGTCTTCGGTTGTTATAGTATGCGGTACTTTTGAGTCCCTCGTGTGCCTTGTTCGATGCAGTTGTAAGCGATCCAAATTTGGTCAACAAAAAGCATCCAGAGGCCTTGTACTTTGCCCGCGCAGGTCCTTGCTAATGTTATAATTTGGTTCGAAAATTATAATTACTGACCTCAATTCCAAAAAGGGCTTCTAAATTTCCTATCTCGACGTGTCTATCCTCCATGACGCGCCGCGAGTTCTTCGTCGCCGCCGACACCGTCTTGAGTTCTTTCTGAGAGTCCGGCGGCGGCGGCGGCAAACTGTCTAACCGTGAATTGTCCAAGTACCGTAAACACACTGTGTTCACACGCGCTGTTACCGCCTGCATCAGCCTCAGGGCTATGTACACTGAAATGCAAAAGAACAAATCATTACTTCACGAGCCCGATGGTCGAATTAAGGTCCCAGCCCAGGATTGAACTCTCTGACTAGGGTGTCTCTAGTTTGATATACTTTTAGGTAGATAATTGAGACGAAATTTGATGGATTCTCAGACCCAATCTGTACAAGCCTAGCCATATCAAAGACAATCAAAACACAAGCTATATTGCAAGCTTCAAATTTAGAAGTAGTCATGGCTTAGTTGCGATTAGTCCATAATATCATAGACTATATTCCAATATGGATTTCTGATAGCCGTGACTTTCTTTTCAAAACTATTTCATAAAACCTGCATCGATTTCAGTAAATAAGCTCTCTATATGAAATTAAATTCCATTCTACTCCCGCTTGGGAGTTGAAGTTGAATTCCTCACGTTATGAAGTCAATTATCACGTTTCAAACGTATTTTAATAATATTTAAGAGCCGTTTAAGGCTAAATATTACTGCGACGTCATTACAATTTTAGTTAGCCCTAGTCTCGTAAATTATGAATTGTTTTCATTTCATCCATTTATTGCTCCGGAATGTTAGAAAATCAAATGTCAGCCAATAGCTACTTGGAGAAGATAGAGTTATAGAATTTCCTTATCATCTCAAAAATAATGCTATAATTTACTTAGCGAGATGTGAATGTAAATGCAATGCACATTTCTCGAAATTAGGTCTGACAAGGTTTGTGTAAGAACATTGCCATCATTGTTCCTTAAGTAATAAATCTTGGGGTAACATATAAACCCGGCAATAAAGTAATTAGTTACAAAAAAAAAAAATCAAAATTACCAACATAGTTTTAACGCCCCACGTCACTTCACATCGCGTTTGGGTGTGAACCGAAGTGGACCGACACTTACTTATATGCACCAGTACAAGGGCGCTGTTTGATTTGAGCACTTATACAAATATAAGAGAAATATAGAAGCGTAAAATCGAGAAAACATGTTGAACAGCAACCCCGTACTTATAAACCCCGTTCATTTGAATAATCTCACACATAAAAATTTAAAAAAGAAAATCTACAAGTACAATGCCATGTGATAGTCTAAAAACCATAACTAAGCCTACATATATTAATTAGTGATGTGCCGGATCGTCAAAAATGTCCGCGGATAGGGATCTTAACTCAATCGGTGTTGGTGCGCGTGACCTTGAAACGATAGTTGACGCCCGCCACTTGACCCTTGCATTATAAAGGTGCCACATGTTTGATTTTAAGAAATAAAAAAATCTGAATAAAATTTAATCGTTTTTCATTGCTACTTAATCATCTATAGATAGAATTTCATCTATGAATTAAAAATTAATAAGGTAAAAGATCCGTAAAAAGATCCGCCAAAAAGTAACGGATACGGATCATTCTTCCCCTCGGATATCCGGCACATCACTAATATTAATTAAGCATCAATTGAGATAAAGAAAGAGTAATCTTAAATAAGTTTGTAATATACACACCTGATTCGTCAGATTTGTACCCAAACTCGTTGGGCTGTTTCTTCGATGCTGCACACACCTCGTCAAGTACAATCCGCCGCAGCGGCGTCATCAGTGTCGCCGGGCATAGTCTGCAAAAGCATCAGATACTTATTTACTTCTTAAACTCCTTAAGTTAAAGCGAGAGCAAAATTAAATTTCGTATATTAAATTTACAAAAAAAAATTTTTTTTTAAGTATCATCTCCCTAACACATTAAATAAGATTGACTAACTGTAATTTTTAAGTCACGTTATAGAATAATATTTCTCATAATATTAAACAAAAAACCAGATAAAATTAGGTAAATTGGGCAGTAGGTAAGTTTAGTAGTGGCAAGGCACACTGCATTTTGCAGTCATAAAAGGAATTCGGTCTATTAGAGTAGATATTATGATATCAAAAAACACTTAATAGCAGAGTACCCCTTGCCATCTGAGATTAAGACCTCTGATTTGCAAGATCTCTCTTATCTTAGAGTAGAAGTGTGTCTATTAATAGGTCCCTAGATTAGTTCGTGACCAAACAGACACACTTTATAGCTCAGTCACTACTATTCACAATAGTAGTAGGTTATGCTAAAGCACATTGATAATATTGCAGTTTATTTAAAACAGTTAAAAGTCAAAAGAAAAAAAAAGAAGGTGTCAACTTTGTCAACTTTGGTTACACCATGATCACAGTCATACGCGGTTTTTCCAAAAATTTATTGTATGTAAAAAAAGTAAAAATCTGTAAATAAATATCTCTGCTATGTGGTATGTACATACAAAGGAATAAATTAATAAAGTGCATTTATAATCATCCATTGTTTGTTATTTATTATAAAATATACAAATAACTGTTCAGATCAATGAAATTCTTAAAATAAAACAAACGCCATACGAACAGCTCTTCCACGCATTGTATACTAACAAAACAAAACTATTCAAACGAGTAGATAACTCAAGCACGACTTTCTCTGAGTATTTATTGAAGAATTTTTGACCGTAACTTCGTCCGCGTCCCTTTTTTTATATGTTTAAAAAACATTTACCCAATCTTTTTCAATTACAGAATCTCTACATATTATAAGATAAAATCGTTGTACTTTTTCTAAAACGTTTAACGAATTTTGATACTGATTAAACTAATAGAAAGACCTATAAACGAGGAAGTTTGTGCGTATGTAATATGCAGAAAGATACTCTCACATTACAATAAATAAATCTAACTAAATAACAAATAGGAGTTCTTTGAAATAATTAACAACAACAAAGGAAATAAAGAAAACAAAAGTGATATATTGAGTATATATTGAAGTGCTAACGAAGGAAGTAAGATCGGGGCAATACATCGGTCTGGTGACTTACCAGCCACGCAGACCAAACGCTTCCATATCGAAGCCTATATATACATATATCTAAAAAATCTAAAGAAATATTATTAAAGAAATATAAAAATATTATAAAGAATGATTATAAAGAACACCGAATGATAAACGATTTCTAAGATTTATGATAAGACGGCTTGAAGGTAAATACGTTAAAATCTGTAAGTAACAGTTTATTTATACTGTTAATTATTCAGTAAAACAAAGAAAGGTGCGACAAGTATAGTATACTATAGTGTAATAGAATTCAAAATGATAATATGTTCAGTTGTATAAACAAAACCAAAGAATGACAAAGAAATTTCTTGATAAGGAAATGTGGCATAGTATTGACATACATTTCATTTTATGCAGCATACATTTCATACGTTTCTTTCTATCTATGAGTTAGTCCTAAAGCTGGGGGGGATGTAATAGAAAAAGAATTCCACTCGTCTAACGTCAGACGACGGAACGTGGTCGTCTGACGTTAGATTTAGTAAACAGGATATTCTTCGTCCAATTGTTTCTTCGTGCAATAAATATCGCGGAGGTCCCGGACTATGAGAAGCATTTTTTTTAACCTCTTAATCATTCCCTTAATTTTTGTCAAAATAAAACCTATACAAATCTTATACAAATACTGAACAAAAATACAGCATTATTTACTGCACACTCAATGCTTGACTTTTGTAATATTAATTACAAAAAAAAAATCAATTTAACGGGAATATTTCACATTTGAAACATGTTATGGGTTTCTTGTTGGTTTTTTTTTTTCATAGCAATACATCACTTTCTACCACAAACATATCAGACATTAATACTTTCAGTGGAACATGTGTAAGTTTCCTCTGTTTTTCACAGCCGTCTCGTGGTTGTAAAATAAAATGCGGACGCATACGTCTGTCTGTTCAGTACATAAAGAGGTCAACGCCCCTGCTCTTGGAACGGATTTCATCGGTGTACCCACAGATAATGTAACTGAACTATACACACTCTTAATGGACGGAACGTACTTCCTTATTTATCAAATTATCTTAAACGATCAAACCCAGCTGTTGTTGACTGTATACAATATTTACAAATACAATGGAACACTAAGGACGATATAGTTTCTATTCCCATATAAAAATGTCGATTAGCGTTGTACAGAAAACGCATGGTTGCATTATGGTTGCATTTCTCAGGAATATAACATTGCATAAACCAATCGTGGGAACTCATTTTGATGAGTAATACCTTTTAGTTTAGTTAGTCATGCTTACCGAATCACCTAACAGGTGAAACTATGGGCCATGGCACAAATTTTAAACTACATACTTAAACAAAATATTTTTTAATAAAAATCTACTGTTTTATGTTAAGGTCGACAGACAGGTTGACGGTAGGTGGTTACCGTCGCCTACAACACAAGCAACGTCATAAGTGCTGCAAGTGCGCTGCCGACCTTAGAAGGATTAAGGATAAGGGATAGGGTAATGGGCTCTGGCATCCTTTAATCACTCACCGAAACAAAACAGCACATAACTTTTCTTCGTATCGTTTTAGAGCTTTCAGATGTTGCAGAGATTACTATCAAAATACTACATTACCGTTACTTTCTTGAAGAACTTAAGCGATTCTTCAGTTGAAACACGCAATGAGCGATGAGAAACAGAATAGAAATATGACGTAATTTTCCACGTGAATCGCGTGATTGCCAATTTTATTATCTATATTATATGTATACACTTTTCACATAGCGCGACCAGCATATTCCATTATCGAAGGATTGGATCATTCAGAAAATCGTCCCACGCCGGCTCGGCTCAATGGGACGACTTAATTAACTGTATTACCTAGGTATAACTTTCGCCCGCAACTTCGTTCGCATTAATTCGTAAACTATTTTCGTTTATGTGTCATTCTGGTGTTATAAATTATACTACTGCAAACTTTCATCATCAGTAGTTTTTGCATGAAAGAATAAGTAAATATCCATACATCTATCCTCATAAATTTCGCTTTACTAAGTAATATTTTTAGGATATAAGATAGAATAGAATTAAATTTTTTAAGACAACAGGCTTGTACGACATCATGAAAAGCGACAAATAAGGAATGGCCACACTAGGAGGATTGTACGAGGTCTGCACTAAAAGTATCTGGATTGGAATATTTCCATTGTTCCTAGCATAATAAAGTCTTTATAATCGAAAACTCCTTGGTTTTATTAATCGAATACCATTTATTTATTTTTTAAAAAGAACGCGGTCTTGTCGAACTTGTAAAGTCAGTGTGAAAATGGAATTGACTCGAGAAAATTCAAGAGCAATGATTTATTATGACTTTCGAAGTGGTTTAACACAAAAACAATGTGGGATGCTTTCTGCATTTGGTGATGAAGCCCCATCTAAAACCACAATTTATCGCTGGTTTGCGGAATTTCAACGTTGACGTGTCAAGCTCTGTGACGATTCCTGTCAAGGTCGCCTAAAAACTGCAATCACCCAAGATAACGTTGATACCCTGCGTAAGCTGATTGAGGAATATCGACATGTGACATATCGCGAAATTCAGGCAACTTTAGACATTGGCATGAGTCAAATACAAATAATCTTCCATGAAAAATTAGGTGTAAAAAAGTTGTTTTCCCGATGGATCCCGCATTCGCTCTGTGAGGAGTAAAAAGCGGCTCGTGTTACTTGTGCGTCAGAACTCTCGAGAGATTCCACGGAGGATCTTCAAATGCTGTATACAGCCTCGTATCAGGTGACGAATCCTGGATATACGCATACGAATCCGAAACAAAAAACCAGTCACGAGTTTGGGTGTTCGAAAATAAAGACAAAAGGGCCAGTATTTCCAGCTATTAGGTTCGTATTCTTGGCAAGAACAAGGACTGTAGCGAGATTTGTCCCCAATCATGTACTTTTTATAAATACGCCTCTTATGCTTCCTCCATTGATAAGTGCAATAGCAGCATACATGATTAGACCTAGGTTATAGAATATGCAGATCATCAAACGGAAGTCAACGACAGTTTGAAACACCAATCAAACTAATACCCTGATAAAAAAGACAATGTACAAGTAGGTATTTGAGGACCTGTTTGTTTATTTATGACTCAAAGCGACAACAAATTGCTCAACTCTTTATCAAGAATTAAGATAAAGAAGCAAAGTTTCGAACAGATGAAATAGATATGGGTCACCGTGTTTAATCATGATTACAATTAAACACCGGCCTCATGAGTACATTGACTCCGTATAGTACGTACGCGGCTGTCTCCGCTGGCTACTATCATCCCTCGCATCCTCGTCCTACGCAACGACTGTGCCAATTTATGCATCACACAACCTACGAACGCGACCCACGGACTCACGGTGAAAGCAAGTCATTGTCTAACATTGTTTTAGAAAATGAGGCTACAAAAGCTTTTTAGAATTGATTAAAAATTGCCTCTCAGCTTTACATAATTATCACATACTTATCTTAACAATATTTTAACGTTAACAAGTATGGATTAACTCTAAATATACTAATAATAAACAATATATACATTTCTACAAAAAGAAAATAAACCTAACTTTCTTATTTACATTTAGCTGGTGCCCGCGACCTCGTATGCGTTGAAAAATAAAAGAAAACGCCTGACAAAATATGTATAAAGCAATATAAGGCCTGAGATTATTCTTTTGACAAGCATTGGATCTTTATTTTTAGAATATTTATTTTTAGAATTATTTTCGAAAGAATTTGTTTAACAGATGATAGTTTCGAAGATTACCTCCTAAATATACAAATATAAAAATTTTACCTCTATAAAATATTTATTAAATATTTCTTTCATATACATACATATCATTATACGATTTTCATAATAATCTCATTTTGTTAATGATGTTTATGTTTAAATTATTTTGTTGCTTTTATTGCCCATGATCAATTTTATTGTGCTTTCAAAAGCACTGACTCCCTAGATACGTGCTTCAGGAGTTGGAGTTTACCTTTGACTATTTCAGTTTTGTATTTTCTGTTATTGTATATCATAGTTCATGTTAAATACTGTAATCCGTTTGTGAATAAAGTTTATTTTTGTTATTATTTATATATATATAACTTTTTTTATTATTTCATTCTACAATAACTGTAAAAACATTTGACATTTAAATAGCTCTATGCAAAAATATAAATTGTCATATAATTTTATATTCATGTGATGATCTCATAGAACAGCGTTATAGAAGTACAAGTGCCAAGAGGCACGTGCCTATTTATTGGGACTTGCTAAATATATCCAATATAATAACTATTTAGCACTTCAATGACTACTTATCGTAAAATGTACACATAATAATATTGTTTTAATGTCATGTAGTTTGTTTGTCAACTAACATAATATGTAATATATGTACCTACCCCTATGTAAATATAGGCGTTATGTATATTCAAATCATTATGTTTAAATTCAAACACTATCAGAATTTTAATTGTAATTAAAATTGCAATTAATAGTATTCAGGATACCTACATTTTTTATGTAAAGTACGTCGGTCTAGAGAAATATACCCGCTCTGTGTGCCCTTTTTTTTTTTTAACGTTGGGAAATCCTCTTGGATACCCGGCAGTGTAGGGGACACTGCCGGGTTATGCCGGATTCCTACCGGCTAAAACCCAACGACTTTCTATCAGCGCGGCCGTTCGTTGGCGGGGTCGCGGGGACGTTGTGACACGACTTCGGTGCCCCGCCACGGCACGCTCAATGCACACGCGCACGGCACGCGGCATTTTTCAATGCGGGGAGGCCTTGCTCCCTGTCAGAACCTCGGCGTAGCCGAAAGTGAAGGTACGCCGGCCATCTCGGGGGACCATACGACGGGCGGCAGTCTCCCCCAAGACCACCGCCCCGGTCCCGGTAACGCTCTGTGTGCCCTAGCTTACGATAGTAGAGGAGCACTGAATTTTCATGTCGTTTAGGTTTGTTTACTAGCGCAACTCTTTATCTGAACACGCGACATTCAGTGGCGTTAATAATAACTTGTTTCACTACAGATATGACACACTACACCTTCTTTAGAATCTAACTTAGTTCTAACGTTTCGATTCCTTCTTAGGTCGATCATCGCAAGCCCACTGGAAGGACCGTCTGAAAGTTTGGGTTCATTGCGTTGACATAGCAATCGAACAGGATAACTACAAAAGTTAAAATCTTTTGATACCTAATAATTAGGTTTTGCACAAACATTATTCTTGTTATCAAGACAGTTGTATCAGATAAAAAAAATCTAAGATAGCCGCGATAATAACCGTTGCAAACTTGTTGTATTCGTAAGAAATTTGCAGTTTGAAGCAAGTTGAATATTGTATGTGAAATGAATGCGGTCGTTACGTTATAATAGGTACAACAAGTGGATGGTCATTGGCGTCCGTAACCGCTCACTTTGCGCAATTCAGCACAACATAAGCCCAATTAAATAGAGCGAACAGAAAATTACATGATACACGTGTTATTATATTATAATAATATACGATCGCGTAGAATCCACTTACTTATATTTATGATTAAGAATTAAAATACTTCAATTAAAAAATTTCACACGAATTGTTCGAAAAATTGGCTATTAACACAGTCATACAGCACATTCTTATCGAGAAATTAGATACCTACATCACTTTAATACAATTCGCAAAACAAAAACCATAACATTTCAATCTTTCCACTCCAGTTACTCGTAAATTGAAAGTTGCATACGGCTATTGTTTCATAACGTATTACGTAATACTCTATGAGTTTTAAAAAGCGTTCTTTATTCATTTGGCAATTATCGTTGTTATGTCAGATAAGATGTCTGACAATTTATTTTCGACTACCTTATGCCCGCGACTTCCTCCGCGTCCCTTCTTTGTGAGGCTATTTTAACATCATATCATAGCCTAATTACAGCTACATAGAGCTGTTGCTTAAGGAAACGGTGGGGGAAAATATATTTTCTCTATATTTGTAGACTTTTGAGCAAAGAAAAAGCAAGATTTACCGACTTTGTGGGATTTTTTTATTTATTTCAATAGTAAAGATTATGTCACTATTATTGGCTTTTTTGGATTCTAACGAAGTTTCTAAGGTAACATCTTAATTCTCATAAATAATAATAATTGAAGATTACGTTTTTCTAAGCATTTAAAAATATATAATTGACCCTGCCTACATTGACCCACTGAATTACGTAAAATATGTCGGATTTTTTATCAACGATTCAGATTTGTCTAGGTAAGTTATAAGGTAAATTATAGGTAAAATTTAAATAATAAATAAATAAATTTTAAAATAATAATACTATAAAGAGTTATGAGGAAGTATCAATCAAGTTGTATTTGATTTTAATAAAGTTGTATTTGATTGCACAAACATGACAGCGGGTACTTTGTAATTGTCTGAATATAATATGTACATTGTAGCCCAGTCCACACTCTCTGGACAATGTATGGACACAAAAGAGGGCGTATTTTTCCGTGTTTTCAACACGCAGGTGCACGCGTCATTTGCGGTTTGACGATCACATGAACGGCGGCTACATAGCATGAGTAATACTCGCACCGTCTTTGTCATAAAACTATTGCATAATAGAGAACATAATAGATGGGTACATTCTTCCAAATTAGCCGCATATTATGTGCATATTAAAATCCACCAATGACCAACACACCAAACATTTTAAACAATCAGTTAAACAAAGTCATGTATTCATTTGACAAAATGTTCAGCACACTTGAACAAATGAATGGTTATTTTTATAAAAGGTAAATGTTAAGCCCTTTCGAGTCTTTAAGTCATTGACCAGTAGAAAGTTCATTGATGTTAAAAATGTGACTATAAAATTTTATATTTTTGAACACATGTTATTTTTTTTACTTTCATCATCATTATCATCTTACCCATAGGATGTCCACTGCTGGACATGGGCCTCCCTCAGTTTCTTTATCCCTGCAAAATTTTATAAAAGGGAAAGTAAGGTGTTGTCAAGGACAGTAAAACAATTCTTTTAAAGACAAGCACCAACATAGTTACTATATTAAGCAAATCATTGTGATAACCTTGTCAAATGCAATCTATGTGTATGTGGGCGGCCCATATCCACCAGTTAGCATCAGTTGGCGGTAACAAAAACAACACAGGTCCCACAAGACACTTCCTCACAGTATATTGTATTCATTTAACTATACTTACTTAATATATATTGATGTCTAAAGCTTTTATGCATTTCGAAATTTGGACACATTTTTCCATATTTTAATTATTGAATGAAATTAGATCTTTATTATAGTTTCAAAATTAAGATTTAAATGATTACCCTCAATATTTTTTCCCAAAAATATTTTTTTTTAGATTCTTAAAAATAGTTATGTCTTATTTACTCTGATCTACTATTATTTACATTTTTAAACAAAATATAAAAAACGATTTTATCCATGCAACTATCTAAATTTTGATTTGTTTATGATTAACTTTTGTCACTGCAGTCTGCCAGTATTATATTTAATGTCACTATTCACTGACAGATGGCGCTAGAGTTGACGCAAATCGAAATTATACTAAAATTATAGATGTAATATATATATATAAAGGGTGATGTTATATAGCCTAAAGCCTTCCTTGATAAATGGACTATCCAAACACAAAAAGAATTTTCAATTCAAACCAGTAGTTCCTGAGATTAATGCGTTCAACCAAACAAACAAACTCTTCAGCTTTATATATTTGTATAAGTTCCGCACTGGCCTGAGGATCATAAAATTGGTATGGTTAGCAAAATGAAAACTACTTTTAATTTTTTTTTTTTGTTCCTCTAAGATCTGCAATCAGGTTGTCAATTGATCCTAAATATTTTTACAGTGGTCTATAAAAGGAGATACTTATTAAATATATATTTATAATGTACAGCTTTATAACTCAGGTCAGGTATTGAAGAACTGATGTAAAATTTTATTTTGGTTGAATGCAGTCATTAAAATTTACATATAAGCAATATGTAAGATTATCTTTAAGATATCTGTATGTATTTCTTTTATAGTAGATACCTATTCTATTATATTAAATAATGTCTTTTTCTTTGAATTAATAAAACTTAACAATATACCTGACTTAACTATTTTTGTAATATTTTAAAGTGATGTTTTCTTAGTATGTCTTAACTAATTTACTTACTTTTCTGTTAAGTACTGAGTAGTCCAATAGATGACTTCTCCAGGGAGTTCTGTCTCAGTGATGGTATATCCAGCAATATTAACTGGCAATTGGTCTTCAGGATTAACAGTTGCCGCAAAGTTTTCAAAAAATACCCGATAGGAAGTCAAATAATCTTCTTTATCACCCATTTTTAACAATAAACACTAAAAGTTAACAATATAAAAATATTGTAATCGATGAACAAAATGTTTTAAAAACACTAGTCAACTTGTCCTCATAAAGATCTGTCGAAACTGAGTAAAGTTATAACTTAAACTAAAAACAACTTAACTAATAAGCACCTTATTATTTATAAATTTTCGTTTCGCGTTATAATAATCAAAACATTAATTTATATCTCATTCGTATCGTAATCGTATCACGTCACATCCATCAGTCAGACTTTAATGAGAACAATCAGAAATTCAGAATCACATTCATACACACCCTTACGTTCAAAACCAAAGCTTCTAATAAATATGATAAAACATTTGTAATTTTTTTTTAAACAGTAATTCACTTTATATTTACAACATTATAGCCTTGTTTATTTCTTGTAAATTATAGTTTTAAGTATCTTACTAATTCCGATGTAAATGAAAATACAGTTTTTTTTTCGTACTTATAAAATTGTAACAAAATCAAGTTTCGGAATGCTTTCAAAAGCAACAGCCCAACAAGCTAAAGAACAACAGCCCAACCCAGTACAATATTAGAGAATCAATTGTCAAAGTCCAAAGTCATATAAAATAGAAGTTCTATAAATTCTACAATATGGAGCATGGAGTATAGAGGTAAAGAGTACCATCTCTATGTATCTAAAAGTGTCCGTTGAAAGGCGTTAAATAAGGGGTGGCGCTAATGAAGCCAGTGTAAATTTTAAAAGTAAAAAATCACTAACAGATACATATTAAAATCTCATGAAAATTAATTTATAATCAATACAAAAATATTAAATTTTTAAAATCAGTCAGCGCACTTCACTCCGTCAACAACTGCTACATTCATTTCATACACTATATAACGCTTTAAGCTTGCCACTTTTTCAGTAGTTGGTACTCCTTTCCTCTATACTCCATAACATGGAGTTTGTAAATGTTTTTTAACATCTATATAGTTTGTAGCACATATCATACCTAGATGACCAATTTGCTAATAAGAACCAAATTAAGTTAATTTAACCCGTTAAAAATTGCGAAATTAAAAGTACCAAAATATTTTCCAGTAGACCAGGAAATTAACAAATGGTGCGAAATTTGATTTTCCTCAAAATTAATATTAACTTTAGAAATGTACATTAGTTATCAAAATTAAAATATTTTTCAGCTTTGTAAAAAAAGTCAAGATATTAAAAAGTGGCAATACTGCTGTTGTTGCCATATTGTTCCTTTCTACCCTTGATAAGAAAGGGACGACACATAGTATAGCCACTTTTTGATTTCTTAACTTTTTTGCCATAATGTATGTTTGTCTTTAAATTTTTTGAGGAAATTTAAATAAATAAATAATTCTTGAGTTATTAATTTTTCAAAAATCTTTTCAGGTACAGCTACAGCTTCGGTTATTAAAACATAAATATTACTTTACTTTTTTTATGTTGGCAATACTTAGGTAAGTTATATGGTTATTTATTATTATACATTGGCATGAAACTGAACTGAACATATGATTCGGATTTCGGTTGAAATCAATCTGTTATCAGTTTACGTGAGTGATAAAGATAATTATAATTGTATGTAATTGTATTATCTACAAAGTTTAAAAGGTGCAACACTTTTATAACTTTTTGTTTACAGAATATAACTTTCGAGAATATTCACTAGGCACTAATATTCTATTAAATAAGTTATAAAAGTTTGTTTACCAAAACAATTTATTCGAACATGCCTTCTATAGCAGGAAAATATCAGCATTACAAAAATGAAAATGTCGACGAATACTTTATTGCAGTTGGTATGTATATTGGGAAACACTCTTTATATTGTTAAACTGTTATTAAAAAAATCTCATATTTTAGGTATTCCTCTAATGGCCCGCAAAATGATGTCTGTCTCGTCTCCATTAATGGAAATCACACAAGATAATGACACTATGACAGTAAAAAATACATCATTGTTCAGGACAACATCTTACACATTCAAACTTGGTGAAGAATATGAAGAGAAAATGCCTAACTCTGTTATTAAGGTAACATAAATAATGATATTCTAAAACATTCTTTTCCAACACTTATTCAAAGCTTTCATATCAGATTTCTCATATGGGTATCTGATATGAGTGTGTGGTAGTACACCTGGTGGGAATGTAGTTCACATGATCAGTTCAAAGCTGGCAAGTGATCACGAATTCCTGTGCAAAATTACCATTCTATATAAATTTACAAAACAATGTCTTTTTCACCTCTCCAGCACGAAAAGATTGCTTTTGGTTCCTGAAAACATCATATGTATCAGCAAATAAAGGCTATTTTATTTTTATTTATTAATTGATTTTCTTACCTAAAGATGACTTAACGCTTTTCTTGCTGTTGAGGTGAAAAGTTGTATGTTTAACACGAGAGCAAATTTTTGGATCTCATGCCTTTTTTTTAAAATAGATTTTTAAATTTTTTAAAATTTTTTTTTTAAATATTTTTTATTTTTAATTTAAATTATTAATTTAATATAAATTAAATTTAAATTAAATAAAATTTAAAATAAAATTATTATTTTTAAAATATAAATAAAAAATTTAAAAAAAGGTTTGATTTTTAAAATAGAAATGTTTATTAGTTGCTTTACATTTTTTTATAAGATTGATGTTAAAAGTATTTTAAATATAACTGATAAATAAAAAGTAAAATGTTTGCACAAATACAAACGTTTTATTGATATTTATATGGATCCTATGAGGGAAGAAAGTAAAGAATGAAACCACCCATTAAGAAGTTCTGGATATATAATTAACAGAATAGGCCTTTAAATTTGCTTCCATAGTGGGAGTGGGAGGCATAACTGATGATGATAGAATTAAGGGATACCATTTGTCATTTTATCTATTTTTCGTTGCAATAAAAATAGAAGTTAGAAAACAATACATAATCAATTTGATTGATTGTCATGATGATTCATTAAGTGTGTTTGATTTCAGAGTACAACAAAAATTACAAATGATAACGAAATGGTGACAAATTCTATTATACCAGAAACAGGAGAAAAATGTGGACGTCATTATTTTTTTACAGATGATGAATGTATTGTTGTAAGTGCATTTATATATTACTAGATGATGCTCGCGACTTCGTCCGCATTGAAAAATTAAAAATATGACACCTGATATAACGCCTGATATCTTTGTCGCTGTGACGACGATGGCGCCGCCACTGTTGATGACGAGTGCCACGTAATTTATTTTATTTTTAGACGATCCTTCTGTAACCTAATATTTTCCAGGATAAAATATATTATACTAGTGGCCCAATGCCGGCTTCGCCCGGGTTCAAAATGAAAACTATCCTATCTTTTAAGGTGGACCAAATTACATATAGTTAAAAAGTTTGATCAAAATCGGTTCAGTAGTTCATCACGGAGGAACATGTGACACGTAATTTTTATATACATAGAGATATGTTAATCTGATACTTATTATCCCTGTGTGTAAACTATCTGTGTGCCAAATCTCAACCAAATCCGTCAATAAGTGGATTTATTCAATAACCTTTTTTTTTCAGACGCTTACACATGAAAGAGCTGCAACTCCAGGGAAAAGATACTTCAAAAGAGTAAATTAAATGATGAAATTATTATAGACTTATATCTGATATTTTATATGAAATGTTTACCCCTTTGTATAATTTTATAACATTTATTATATTTATATTAAACATGACTTTTTGATGTGGGAAATTTTTCTTCAATGTATTTTTTAGATTAGATTCTAAATTCAATAACCCCTTCAGATTTCATATACGAAACAGCAATGAAAAGAATGATATTTGGAAGATTTGGTGCAGATTATCTGCACTCAGATTCATATCAATATCATGCTCCAGCACGAACCTGGGGCAGTGCACTAATAAATGCGGAACGGTTTCCGCTACCCCATGCCCGCACAAGCAGTCCGAGCTGGAAGCCTTCTTGATTCTGTGCAGATAATCTGCAAACCCACCATGACCCGTAAACACCTGTACCAGGGTTGGTGACAACTGCAGTTTACGTATCATCCTGTACGCGGCCTCCGCATCCGGTAAGAACAGTTTGGGCCCGCAGCAGTGGTGCCATCTCTACATTTCTCCCCACAGGGCGACGGTCTTCCTTCTTAATATAAGATAAGGGGCACCTGTCATAGTTTTTGGCGACCTTTAATTTGGTCGCCGCAAGCTTGGCAAGATGGTCGGCCCTCTCGTTTCCCTCGATCCCCACATGGGCGCGTACCTAGTAGAGTCGGACCCCCCTTCCCTCTGATGCCATACCGCGTAAGTTTTTCTTAATCGCGTGCACCAGAGGGTGGTATGGGTTCCGGTCTCCTCTGAGAAGCTCCAGCGAGGACCGAGAGTCACTGAGTATGCCGACCTCCGCCTCTCCTATTTCCCGCGATTTCCATCGCCCTGAGGAGAGCGTATAACTCTGCTTGAAATACCTGCAAAATGACTCCAGCGCATACTTCTTCGCAAAGATCTCCGCACCGCCCCTCCAGCAGGATAGCGCCGCCACGAGCCCGCCGTCGATCTTGCTCCCATCCGTGTAAATCGCAAGACCAATATTAGGCACCTGCGACTCACACTCGATGCTTTCAAAATCGCCGGATGAGGAGCTCTCAGAACGGAGACCCTCTCCTCCACTTCCCTGCCTTTTATTTGCTCCTGCGGTCTGCCCCTCTTTGCCTCATAGAACTGCGCTGCTTCTGCAATACGCAGATTAAGAGGCAAGAGACCCGATAGTGTTAGCCCGGCATTTAGGAGCTCCAGTGTTAGTAATATAAAAGGTTCTTTCTAGATTTCTAGATACATGAACTCTTCTTTACATTCAAAAGTAGTAGGTAATAAATAAAAACTAGCGGATCGTTATATTTGAGCTCTTACTACAATAATATAGACACCAGAGAATGCATCTTTACATTTTATAAAATGAAGACGCTGTCCGTATCTGTGTTTCACCCCTAACTTCTTCAAAACAACTCGACGGATTTTGATACTTTTTTTTTTACAAATGGAAAGAGCGATAAACGAATGTTTGTGTAATTTTCAGGAAAAAAATTGAGTCCGTGCAAAGCCGATGGCGGTTCGCTAATTTGGTTTGGCCCCATTGGCCCGGGCGAATTCATTAATTTTAATAAAACCTACAAAAATTTCCCCATTCGCCCGACTCTTATTTCATATTCCCCCACTGGCCCGAGGAACGTAAAATCGGTACGGTTAGCAAGACTAAATAAAAATATGCTAGTCATGCACGTTCCTAGACGTTATTTTTAAAGACGCTCGCAATTAAACCAACTAGGAAATAAAAGTCTTATAAAGTTTGATTTTAGAATTAAGAATATTGTCGATGATCACCTAAATGAAGAAAAATTTAAAACTTAATAAAACATTTGAATGTTTGATGATACCTACCTAGTTTTAATTTTATAAAGGGCACCTTAAATGGTGTACCTATGCACAGTGAACTGTATATTTGTTTGTTTTTAAAAGATAATTAAAATAGTGTAAATATCTTTTAATATAGGTTTGTAAATGAATAAAATGTAAAAAATAATAAAACATTTGAAAAGTCGGTGTGCCCGAGAATGGCAGCTCTTACAATAGCTTTTTAATTGGCGAAATTACTTTCTTAAGAAAACGTAAAACGTGCGTGAGTCCCCCTTCATAGATATAACTAATGCGTTCCGCGTTGCATGTTTCAAAGCGTAATAGATTCTAAATTAGAAAGAGGTTGCGTCTACTCCATGGTAAGGTAGCTCATCTTATTTAATGGTCTGTGTGTACTGGTTAGTCTGTGGTTCAATTTTGTTTTGTTTCTTGACTTAAATATTTTGAATTTTGGTCGATTTGCTCGTACATACCTACTTGAAATCTTATTCAATTATTTATTACAAAAAATACTACATACTTTTACAATCAATTTTGCAATATATTTCAATAGTCCTAAGAAGTAATATTGCAAAATGGTGGATGTGAATTTACAAAATGAGGTAGGTTCAAAACTACAACAATAGATGTAGGTGATTTATACCTATTTTGCGAAATGATATTTCGCAAAATGATATTTTGCGAAATTAATGGAACTATAATAAAATAATGCCTAGATTCGGAGCTCACTAATCTAAATTAACATTAATTTTATTATAATAATTACATACATGTGTCAATTAATTGAGTGGAACATTATTTCAGGAACAAATAAAAACCCTCAAAAGAATGCTGGATAACTGGCGTATGGTTTTGATACCTCTTAAGTCTGTCTTTTTATGGGAGCAGCAGTGGCATCCTTTGGCTATATTTGGCTCGGTCTCTTTCCTCTATCTTATCATATGGCTCATGGATTTGAGTTACATCACAACATTTGCAGTACTTGGTCTTTTCATCAATTTACTCGACTTTTTGGTACCAATAGTGTGTAACACTATTTATGGGGCAAATTCATGGAATGGAATGAAAGAAAAAAAATTTGAGGATATCTGCAAGGCTATTGTCATCCATTACAATAAACTATTCAGAAATATTGAGATTTTGTATTCCATGAAGCATAACAATCCAATCTTGGTGAGTTTGTTTTTATAATAATTTTCGTTAGGTATATGTAAGTATAGACTACAGAATTTGTACCTATAAGCAACATTAAAAATCGGTCACACTGCGTCCATGCGGGGAAATCTTGTATTCGAGAAATATTTTTTTCTTTTATTTTATTAAATTTTTGGGACAAACAGAAACAAAAACAAAAATATAGAAAAAAGACACACATGATATTATTCCACAACTGTACCATATATTGTTACTGAGAATGCAGGTGTCTCGAAACTATTTTATAGAATGTGCTTGAGTATAATTATGCTCAGTGTCTGTTTTTTCTCCACTAACTACTTCTATACCACCCAACAGATTTTAATACAGTTTTCACTCATGAAAAGATAGATAAATGAGTAAGGTTTTTGTACCTATATAAAAAATTACATGCCGGTAGTAATATATCTGTATATCTGAAGCAAACTATCCTAATTCACATTAGCAAATTATTCAGTATGCATGATAAACGCTTGGGTGTATGCATGTTGGACTAGTAACATAATAATCAAAAACGAAACTTTTTTGTTTTATTTGATAGGACTTAAAAAGAGTACTTATAAGGAAAAGTGTTTTTTTTTTAAATGGATATTGGTAACATGGCATAGGTAACTTTTGTTTCAGCATCTGATCACTTCAACGGTTATTCTTGGAACACTCGCTTGGGTGTCGCACGCAATGAGCAACATGTTTCTGCTGTACCTTGTGTCGTTGGCCCTCGCCCTGTTTCCAGGTGTTCAGCAAAGTAATGCTTTCAAGTGTGTTCAATCACTGTTTGGTTTTACAAAAGGCGTGGAAAAAAGAGGAAAAGTGGAGTAATTTGACTGTGTAAAAATAAAATTGTTTAATGTTGTCTGGTCATTATTAATAAATATAAGCTTAGCTTATTCGTTTATGAGCTTTAAAGTTTTATATGCGTGGTATGCATGGGTAAATTAAAAAAAAAAAAAAGAATCAGCTTGTGGCAATTTTGTAATTTTTTAAATGTATGTTGTAGTCTATATGTAGTAGCATATCAAATGTGTAGAATTTTTTAATATAATATGAATACTTCATTGAAATTTCTTTCAGAGTTGATTCATTGCCAATACTTTATAAATGTCGTAAATGATTATACCTATAAGATCGTTATAATTTTCTGACTTACAGAACAACTAATTGGTCAGTGGGGAATTTAAAAATAAAAATGCCTGAAAAGTATGCCTCACGGTAGTACTGTTTTTTGCATGATCAACGGAATGGTTCCGTGATCTAGAACTGGCTCAGATGCGGTTTTCACTGATACATTGTTGCATGTTACGGTACATGTTACTGATACATTGTTACGGAAAGCTTTCCGTAAAATTTTAGTCTTTGTTCTATTTCATTCCAATCGGTTTACAAAAGTTATACGGAAAGACCACACTAAAAAAATCTCGCGTTAAAAAGTTGTAAAATCAAAACTAAAATTTCGTTACGGTTGTTGAATGAACATGTTGAATAGATAACTATAATTTAAGCATATGCACCCTATGCTTGTTATAGATTGAATATGTTTTTTAAACAAGAGTAGCAAAAGCTGATTAAAACTTGACTTATGTTTTTTTTCTATTGAAGGGAGTTCTTATGTTGACATAATTAAGTCGTTATTTTTATTTATGATCTACATGTAAAAATCTTAAGAAGATCTTGTGGATAGACAAGTAGTACGATCCCAAAGTTCTTTATTGATTGCACTTCAATAATTAAAACAGCTGTTCATCTAAATTTCGGCTGGGCATAATTTTTTTAATATTCACCTCACTAATTAGTTGGTCAGAAATGTTCGTTATAGTTATTTCTTAGAAATTATTTTATGTTCTTAACTATCCATTCTAATGGATTATAAAAGTGATTTTGCAATAACAAGGGCCCGCATAAAAATCATTGAAATGAATATAAAGGCGGTTCTTGTATAGTTTTAAAATATTTTTTTATAACTGCATGCAGGATGCAGTCTACAATTTTTTGTTGGAAGTGTTATATTATTTGTGAGGTAATTTAGATATGTATTCATTCATAAAAATAGTTGTAATATTAAATTTCATAGCTATTTCCATAACTATTTTATGCTATATTAAACTAGCGAGTTCTTGTTGTTAAGTTAAAGATAAGTTAAAAGAAAAGTCATTTCATCCAGAATATAAATTTATTATAAATTCTTAAAATATAAATTTTATTTAAAATGTAATATTTTTTCTATACAACTGAAAAAAATTTATAAGTAGTTGATATTTCGAATTACCGAATAAAGCGTCACTAGTTCATTCATTTCATGTTTATTCAGGGTAGTTGTCGATCACAATCTGAAAATTTTATATCACACCATGAAATACAAAGTTCAAGTTGCTAAGTTTTTTTACTAAGTTATAAATAAAACACACAGTTATGTATGTTCAACAATTAACAATCAACCTTCTCACCTTTACTATAGGACATGAGATTGAAAAGCAATGTCATGAATTGCCTGAAGTCAAACAAACAAAAAGCGTACACAATTTAAAAAAAATATCAAATTACATTCATAGCAGAGAACTAAATTACGGTTTCGAAGCAATCAAAATGTAAATTTTATCAACAAGCAACTTCCTTGCAGATCTAAATGATTAATATTTTATTGTATAAAAACACTTATATATATGAATGTACTTATAATATTTTTAACATTTAATATTGGGAACATTAGCGTTTTGGCTACTAAGCCAACTATAGTTACCACTTAGCCGTCAGTTCACAACGAATCACGAAACACGTTTTAAGGTAGGCGACGAAAATAATATAGAACTTATTTACTACACGCAATTAGACACAATTCAGTGAGTACGCGAAACTGGTGTCGGCGATGTAACGTTGGGCCTACGCCGACTGACTGTATGGCACGGCACAGCAAAAGATTTTTCCTAAACATATAATTTTTACCTTTATTGCTATGACTTTAGCACTAGCATTCCTTTATTTCAATATCAAGAGGCCTTAGCGTTCCGCGTCATGCCATGCAAGGATTTTAACACTCGCACTCCTTGTGCGAGTGTTAAAATCATTGCAATAAGTTTAAAGATAATATGTTTAGGAAAAAATTCCTTTGCTGTGCAATGGCTACGTCGCGATAAACATCGTCAAGGATATTGCCTCTTCAAGCATTCTCGCGTCGCGGCGCGTTTCGGTGTGAACTGACCCTTATTCGTCGATCTCATACTTTGTCATTAAGGCTTAGGATAAACTGATTACACTAGATGGAATGCCGTTTGATTGTAACAAAGAGGGATAGTGGAGAAAAAAGTAGTTTGTCAAAATCTGTTTTTTTTTTGTTTTTGTTTTTCAAACTAGAGCAAAACTGCTTTTAATACCATCATTCCTCTTTCCTAGCATATATAATGTGGATGTGTGCTTTAATTTTCACGAAACATAATATATAATATCAAACAATGCACATTATTAGTGTAAATGAGACGCTAGCGAATAAAGTTGTCTAATACAGTATGATCATGTTGTGTTTTCATCGATCCGCGATCGTGAAGCCCGGTTTGACGGTAACGTTTTTCGCTTTCGTGACGTGCGGCGGTGACGTGACACACGTCACGGACTTGACGTCCGTCACGCTCTGCTCGCCCGTTGGGACAACACACAAATTGTTGCTTGACTTACTCTGTTCGGTCGTGTCCGCCCTCAACTGATCCTCGGCTACTAAGGTCGTCGTAAATCTACTTCCAGGAACTAAAGGTAAAGCATTATTTTTCTGTGAACTATCACTACACCGTCTACTCTCACTGTTCACAATGTCATTCTTTTTATTTTTATTCTTATCAACTTTCAACGGTTCCATATTGGTGGTGCACTCGAAGGTGTCGTCTTTGGAGCATTTGTTTTTATCACAGTCCACATTGAAGTTGACACTGCTCGATGGCATGTCCTTATAGAAGCACTCCTTGGTTTGCTGTAGAGTGAGCCCGTAAAAGTCCCTCGTGTCGCTGGTGGAGGGCTGACTCAATTCCACTATCCGCAGTGAGGACATGAGTCTGTCCGGACTCAGTTCGGTTTGGTAGGCTTGTCTGGATGGTGAACCGTACGGATCCATTGATAACGTTTCTTCATCTTCCTCACCACCACTCTGAAATTACAATATAAAACATTCGATCATATAACACTACCAAACTTTTTGTAGTGCGCAGTTATTGCTATACTACCATTAATTTGTACATCAGTTAGTTTATAATGAGGATAATGTATAACATAATTTCATTTATCGTGAAATATTAGTAGAGATGATAACTGAAATAGTATCATAAAAAGAAGTTAAAGCAAGATTCCAGTTACTGTATTACTCTTGTACAAAAAACCTTAAGTAAAGAAAAATTAAGTCACCAATAGATCGTGGTCTGTAATGGATCCGGCTGTGGCCTCATTGCTGTTGACGTCTTGCTCCGAAGCAATCGAGACGGGCGTCAAGTCGCCACTAATAGATGAACCTACAGTGCAACAACAGTTTCATTATTTTCATTCATATGAATTAGGTCTTACATAATCGTATTGCTGGCTTTTATAGTTTGATAGCTTTTGTGCGGGCTTTGTATATTGAGAAGATCAAACACAATCTCTTCAAAATAATTTCAGAGGTTTCCCTGCCCAAAAGTTAACAGACTCACAAGGCAACCAAGTTAGTTGTAATAGCGAAACATACTGCGTTTCAGTCATAAACTGAGCATCCGATCTGGTGGCAGAAACAACTTCCTTACAGAAGATCATCGTGATATTGTGTTTCGGCGGCTCTTGCAATTCTATTTCTCTTACATTTTATCATCGCTCCAGACCGATAAAAAAGATGCTATACAGCGTGGTAACCATCTATATTTTGTGTTAAGCCACACACATTATTGACAGAATATGTTGCGTTGATGGTTTTAACAAGATATCGGTTCCACATGTTCAGTGGAACATAACGGCGGCGTGAAAGCCTATTAAAAAAATTCTAGTAACTAGTCATTTAACAGTGTACGAGTAAATAATGTTTTCATAACTGAATTCTCTTAAATATATCATTTAAATTAAATAATATATTCACGCATGATCTTCATTATTTTACTATTAAATTTTTATATTTATAGAAGTGTAATTTTGCGGGTAAGAAACACACTTTCACATTATCAATTTCCGTGTGAGAAACATACATATTACATAATTTAAAAAATATAAAAACTTTACAAAAATATCACATTCATTAGTCTACATGCACAGCACAGTTCGAAGTGAGTGATTGTATTCGGTAAATATTGCATTAAAACCATGCGCATATGAAGTTTTTACACATGAAAAAGAAAAGTATGGGCAAGTTGGCTTAAGGTGCTTTGTAGGCTTGTGATGGTTTGATGTGTGTTAATTATTAGTGTCGAGTTAATTTTTGGTTTTGTGGCGTGTGGCTCAATTGTGCGTTACACGATGTTAGGCTTGTGTGAAGTACGACACTGGTTGGTTTGCCTTGTAGCACTTTTTTTTAATGTTAAGATCGGCTGACTGACGGTCCACTTTATAGTAGGTGACTACCGTCGCACAAGCAACACCGCATGTGCTGCAGCCTACAGTGGATTAAAAATAAGAGATAGGGAAATAGGCTCTGGCATCCCTTACTCACTCACCAAAACACAACAGCAAACGTGCTGTTATTTCACGGTGGTCTTGTAAGTGGTGGCTACTGCCGCCAGACGGACTGCATAAATGACTGCGTAACGCAGTGTGCCCTGCCACTACTTTCCAAATCCAGACCAGGGCTCGTATTCTCTACCTGCTATCTGTGGTTTTGCTGTGGTTATCGACTCAATGCGGTTATAGACTCAACAATTGTCTACTTTGGTATTCACTAAGCACCTTTCAAAATGTCTGACGTTTTTACCGTGATTATACAATATACATGTCGATGAAGTTATTGGCTCGTTATTGTGTGGTTTTTACTTTTGAAATAGTATTATTTCCAATTTAATGTCGATAGGTTTTAAATACCACAAATAGAGAATAGGCCAGCAGAGCAAAGTTTGAAAAGTTAATTTCCAAAGTTGAATCGAACCCGGGAACCCTAGAACAGAGCGTTAAGGCAAACACCCCGACCACTCGTCCAACAGGTTCGTCATAAGTACTTGATGCTGAGTTGTGGTAATCGGTTGTGTGGCGTGAGGTAAGTTGGTACCTGTTGGAGCGACGTGCGGCATGAAGGCGCCATCGAACGCGCACAAGGTGGCTGCCTCTCCGTCCCACTGGGGAAGCTTGCTCGGCACGTTTTTACTCCAATTGCTACTGGAATCCATAAAGTCTGTCACATGTCTATTGAGGTACTACGGAGACGTCATTTAGTAATTCATTAGTAAAGGGTAATAACAATAAAATTTATTTTATTTTATTCTTAATGATGATTGTGTAATGCCTCCTCTTTTTCTAATAACTCGTCTCCATTTCATATAAATTTAAAGGAACTACTGAAAATAAAATACTAGAGCGTACATGATTTTATCTTTGAAAGAAAAATATGTGATTATGTGAAGCCAGCGGCTTCGTGTTTATATATGTATTATATTATATATTATATATAACCATATTATAGTGTATGTATATTAATGATTTCGTTGGTAAAAGAGTATGTAAGTATAGAGTATAGTAGTGAAAGTTCATACTAGAGAAAGAATAGAGGAAAAAAACTAAAACATTAAAATCAATTTAAGCATTTTATATTACAGTAGAAAAAGGTCGATCTAAAGTTAGGATTTAGTAAAAATTAAAACATTAATATAGAATTCATGCAAAACAACTATCGACCTCTGAAGTTGTCGCAATAGCTATAAACAGGTATCAGCGGGATCGCGCATTTGACCGTATTCGCGCGAACTGACGCTGGAACCAACTTCAGAGGTGAAAACGAGTAGTTCTTTGGCACAGACTATTAGAGCCGAAATCTCGCTGCAGACGCGATAATAAAACGTGTAAGTAAATAAAGCAGAGTATATTACTTACTCCCTTGCACTTATAGGCCTTATGGCAACTTGTAGTTTAGTACAGCTTACAGAATTTTCTAAATTTTTTAATTAACGCAAATTCTAAACAAAAAATAAATCATAGAATCAAAATCTTCATTCTCACAATCATCAATGCGCTATGTGCGACTTTCTCTTATACAATAAGAGAAAGTCGCACATTCTTACACTTCGCAATAACACAAAGTCGTCCTTCTGCATGGATAGATTTAGTTTAATATTGCTCCCAAAAGCCACCATTTCGTTAAGTATTCAAATAACGTGCTCGCTGCGCATGAGACCCATTTCGACCGGTTTATCGATAGATCCTTCCTGCGTGTGCACATTACTGTGCAAGATATAATATAATGCAGCTGCAGCTAGATTTCGGTCTGGATCAATAATTAAAAGTTTATACAGTAAACAGCGAGATCATGTGTTTTGTTTATATACAATGGTCAAACACTAGTTTATTATGGTGGCAATGAAACAAAAAAGGTACGAAGAGTACAAAATACGTAAGAGCCTTCATAGAGTTAATAAACTCATAATAGCATAATAATGCTATTAAATATTTATAATTTGGAAATTTCTAAGATTTTTCTTTATATCTAAACTAACCACACGGGTAAGCAGGCGTAACACGAGTGACCACGATAAATGCAAAAATAAAAGACGTCAGTCATTCTGTCGTTATTTGGATTCTTTGTTTCGTACAAGAGCCTTATAGTTTGACTTTGTGATTTAGAGTCAGTTCTGTTCTAACTGCGCCCCTTAGTAGTAAATTGTTAAAAGGAAATCCATAAACGAGGAACATTCGAGACGTCGATAAGGAGGTGAGGTGTGAGCTAGGGTGATACGTACTTGTCGGAAGTGGAGGCGTAGTTGGAGTTGGGGGAGGAGGGGCCGGCCGAGGACAGGCCGCTGGCCATCTCGCCCGACGAGGACACGAGCGACGACGGCCCGCTCCACGCGTTGGCCTCCAAGAGCACGGGCGCTGCCGTCACGCGCTCCAAGAAGCCGTCCAGCTGCCGCAGCGACAGCGCGTTGTGCAGCGTCTCCAGCGGCCGGATGGCCGGCACTCCGCCGAACCCCTCCAGCGCTGCGACTGTCATGAATCATGCCTTATATGTCTAAAAACAATTTCAAATAGGATAGGACTTTACTTTATTATTTTTCAATGTTAATGTTAATAATGTTAACTGATTATATGTATAGTGTGAAGTAAGTGATCAGTAGGTATATATATATATATTATAGAATGTTGTCTTCCAAATAAGATTGATTTTATACTTGCAATTTTGTCTAAGAAATAAATGTATATAGTCTATTTCAAATTTTGTACAAAGTAAGAAACGCGACTTAGCGGCTCTAGAAGCGGGGACTAACTTTCTCTAAAAACAATATGGAACTAAGTTATCAGGGCATTGGCTCTTCTAATACCATTGTGTCATAAATATAGAAAAATAAGTCAAACCGTAATTTGTTCAAATGATTATATTAAAGTGTTACAAAAGATTTTGTAACACATTAACCCTCATTACAAAGAAACTGGTAAGAAGACTATCGAATAGAGAAATGGAAATGAATTCTTTATAGGAAAATTAATAAACAATATGTGATTTTAATGCACAATGCAAGTAACCAAACCCCTATTCCTTGTGTAAGATTATGTCATATTCTAGTACATAATTACAAAATATGACATTAGATGCGTTATATTGTTGAAGTTTTAATCTTAATCTTAAAAAAAATAAAAATGCGAGGAATGAAAATATTTCGGTCTCGTGTAGCCAGACGACCCTACAACTTACCAGAACGTTTTTATAACATAAATAAAAAAATTGGCCTATTGCAACCTATTGGGCACGGGATCCCCCTCATACTCACTGTTGGTGGTCGCCGCACTGGGAATCATGACGCGTAGATTGGGCGCCGAGCTCGATCCGGAGATGACGGCGGTGCTGAAGAGTCCCGCGGCGCCCGACGGCTTCCCGCGTCCGCCCAGCCCCAGCATCTTGAGGTAGCTCATCTGGCCGGCGATGCTGTGCCGCTGGCGTCGCCCTGCGCCCCGCCACACGCATTCGCTACAGGCGGCGGCGGCGCTCGGCCACGAGGCCACGCGCCGCCCGAACGTGATCGCGGACAATGGCAGCTCGTTAGTGGAGGACTCGACGCCGTCCACGTTAATCACGGGCGTGACCGGGGAAGGGGTGGGGGGCGGCGAGGTGAGGCCGGACGGCGTCGTCACTGTTAGTACGGGCACGACTACTGCTTTGTGGGCGTTAGGGACACCGAGACGGCGTGCGGTTACATGGGGGCGAGAGGGGTGTTATAAGACGGGGCGATGATAGAGAGAGAGAGAGAGAGAGAAAAATCAATAATTATTATAGAGTTAAAAAGAATGGAAATAAAATAAATACATAAATATAATTATAAACTGTAAGTCTCCACTGACGCGACATGCTTAATGTAGTATTTCGAAAATCCTGATAATCAAGTAAGTTTATTATTTTACGTTCGCATTACAATCTTAAACCTTCTCGAAGGAAGTACAATCTGTTGGTCAGTTTTAACTGATGCAAACGTCTCTTATTCATGTATAAATATTGACATTTATTTGTCACTAGGTACTTAGACAGGCAAGGATTTTTAGCTGCAAGTTGTTACATATAATAAAACTAGATACCATTAGATCCATTCTCGACCTTAATTTTCTTAAATGTTTAGCGTTTTTAATGCTGCAGGATATTTGCTAACATCCCAGTCAACCTTTTTAAAGAAACGCCTTATTCATTGATCCGCTCGGTCTACTCGTAAACTACATATTCAGTTCCAAACTTTTACTTAAAATGCCATTTACTAGTAGAATTATAATTTTAGAAGGCATTTTTTTTCTCGATGTTACGCCAGTGCAAACTCAAAGTAATGCAAAATTAATGATGTTTTGAATTGATGATAGATCTGTAGTCTTATGTGGGACATTACAATGTATACGATGTACCGTAACCCAGATTGTGCTGTTCGACGAGTGTTGCGGAGCCCTACGGGAACGTATGCCTCGGCACCAAGAAACCACTCCAGCGGTCATAAAAGCGTTGCTCATATGACCGGAGGAGAAATTTGTGGCTGAAAAGGCACGTTCCTATACAAATTTCAACCTTAACTAGGTTAAAAGTAAAGTTAGTGTCATGCAAACAGGGTGCACCGCCACAATAGTCCAACGCACTCGTGCGAGGAGCGAAAATGCAACGCAAACACACAAGATCACCGGCCAGACTGAGCTAACAACGACCGAAGAGATGGACTACGCCAATTCGGCAGACAGCGGTCCAATATCTACACACTCCACAATAATCACATTATTTCAAAATAACACCCAAACAATTCAGAGGCTTTCACGGCAGCTTAATACAGCAGTGAATATCTCAGCACTTGACGCGACAAGCCAGACGTCACATAGAGATTTCGTGCATGCAATCTTACCACCGATAGAGACGGTTTCATATTTCTCGTCATTACCAGAATAAAAAACAGTGATGTTTTCAACAGGTAACCATCACCAGATATAATCCAAATACATATATTATATAATCTGTTGGTACGAGGTGAAATTCGAAATGTGCAAGATGTTACTCGAAGGGTCACCTTTGGGAGCATATTAAAACTAGACTGTACAAGATATACAAAAACATCAACATACTTACATTCATCGGTTTCTAAAATGCGCCTCTTGGAGTTGACCGTATTTGAAACTGGTATATTTTGTATGTGGATACAATACGAATTATGGACACGTATTGTTCGAATATAGACTCTAGACAGGCTTTTGAAATAATTTTTTTTAAACATTTTATAGATTTTAATGTTTAATTATTAAATGACGACATTCATAGATACTATATGACGTGAAACTTTGATAGTCGAATAATTAAAAAAAAAACATATCGACATCTCGTAGTTCAAACGCGAGTCACTTAACATATTATATGAATTATACAAATTTCAAAAAACGGTCAGTTCTATAATAGTCCAAACGGGTTATACAGAAAAAGGGCTTAACCGTGAGAAAACCGGGTAATCGGGTGTCAATAGTAGTGTAAATTCAGAATCGCGACTGAATTCCGTGATTGCATCAGCCGCCATCTTGAATTTAAGGGAAAATCGTTTTTGCTCAATATCTCGGCAGAAGTTGTCCATACCATTGTTGTTGTAAAGTTGAAAATGGTAGATGGCGGCTGATGCAGTCACAGAATTCAGTCGCGATTCTGAATTTACACTACTAATGACCCCCTCTAAAGGTTAGAACAATAAAATTGTGATCCCTAATTTTTTCACGGTTAAATGACTACCCGAGTGGACTATACGAGAGGTTACTCGTGCAATTGAAATGTCCACTTTAGGAAGACCCGTAACATATATAGAATGTTTGTGTATCACCGGTTGTGTGTCGACTGGTCGGTGTCGCGACGACTGACCTTGGTCGTTGGGGGCGGGCAGACTGCCGAGCAGCGCGTCCTCGCTTTCGCCCTCTGCCCGGGTTCGTCACAATTCATTTCTTATTACTCACACAATAAGGGTTCATTTACGTTCTGTTCCCGCTTCAAACTTTAATAATTTATATATCTATAAGCCTAACAATTAAAAACAATAGAATTCAAAGCGTATGTAGATATGTTGAATATTTTTAGCAAAGTTTTTAGTTGTGAACTGAATCACTTGGTTCTTTATTTAATACAGTTTTAAACCCAGAAATGGATGGAATGTCTTTATATCAATTTTTTCAAACATGAAAAGTTTCTCTAGTTTACTTTGTGATAATTATATTGGATAAAAGACAAGAGAAAATACAATTTGGAATATTCTGTTATTGAGGAGGGTGTTAGTTGTATAAATTCACACCAGCCAGGCAAGCTCGTTCTGTAATATCGCGGCCACTTACCGTTGTGCTGCTCCTGCTTGTGCTGGTCGTAGCTCCGAGCGCGAGGCGCCGTCTCCTCGCCATCCTTCGGCTCTTTCTCTTCGGACTGAAACCGATAACAATATACAATAGTTTAAGCTGATTTGTATTTTATATCTGTATGACGTTTCTTACAAAAAAAAATTACTGCTGACTTTCTATTGAGTCTAAACACGCTATATCTGCTGTATGTTGCTAAGGAGTTGGGTATCCCGCAGACTCTTGATGCTGAAGGATCGAATTAAAGTTACCATGTCACGGAAATACCATCGACGCAACAGTAGGTATACCAAATTTCACAATTTGGACAAGTACCAATTCGAACAAGTGGAAGTTAGTGAAATCCCTTTGTCAATGAGGAAATGGGTTGATGGTCCTCAAACGCCTGTATATATCTTCATTAATTATAGGCTAAGAACGATCCCGATCACGTCAACTTATAAAAAAAAAAAGGAATCAAAATCGGTCCATCCGTTTAGGTGCTGCGATTGCACAGACACACACGTCAACAACAACAACAACAACAACAACAACAACAACAATAACCTTGTTAGCGGCAGCTGGAGGGTCGCGGCCACGTAGTTCCGCGTTGAGCCTGGCGGCCAATGTTGACGCCTCGTGACCACTCACCGTGTAGTGCAGATTGCTGTCGCATGACTAACAACATGAGTAATCAAAATACCCTCATTTAAGAGGACTTTGCATCAATTAAAGCATTAGTTTAGAGGCAAAATTGACACTTTTTTCTTGTTATGTAGTAAATAAATAAATATCTTCAAACAAACCACACAGCACCATCTAGTTCCACAGTAAACAACTAATGCTTGTATTATGGATACCAGACAGTTGATATAATACATAGAATAGATTACTTTTTTTTGTTGTAAATATATACATATTATAAATACAAACATCCATGACTCAGGTACAAAGGTAAAATGTTAACACATAAACATTTGCCCCTAGCGGGATTCAAACAAGCGACCGTTTGGTTAACAGCAAGGGTAACTAACCACTAGACCAAACGTGTCGTCAAAATAGTCAAGTAGTAAATGGTTCTATTCAGATTTCGACGATAAATAATCGAAGGTATACACCTTTCAATACGGAAGCTATTATCGCATAACTTTTGATTTTGTTAAGAAAATTTGTGGATGGATAAATCTTTGATAATAAACAGTAGTCTTATAATAAAACAAGCATTTCAAATAAACTGATCAATATACAAAACTATCAACAAAGATTATTATGATGTTGTATAGTGTCAAGGGAATAGACTACATAGCGTGGCAAATTGGCAGTTCATTCGTTTCATAGGAAAAAAGAAATGAAATTAACATAGAAGGAAAAAAAACTTACCAAATTGGTATAGGATCTGAAGGTCTTAGTTTAGACTTTGAAGCCTTAGTAGGTGCAAACGTGTTATCCAATTCGTCCGTGGCATCCTGCGATAAATGTATCCATACTGCTATAATTTTGCTCGCATAATTTGTTGAAAAATGTTTTTCAGTTTGCGCTAACTGTACATTACTGGACAGTATATCAATGCAAGCGTCATCTAGTTCCAAAACTACCTATTTGGAACTTTTGGAACTTATTGTCTGGTTAAAAAGTATCGCCACCTAAAGGTGTATTTAAAATTATTATTAATGGAATTATTATATAGAACTTATTAACTACATTATCCAGCATCTTCGCATCGCGTCGCTTTTCGGTGTGAACTGACCCTTATGCGAGACAATGTATAATAAATATTTGATGTGCAAAAAGATTTTACCCTTTTTGAATGTTCAATAAAGAAGTAAGAGCTAATTATGTTTAATAATTATTATTCACTTACGGGTTGCAAGGTCTCCTGGCTGGCCATCTGATCATCTTCCCCCTCCTCCTCAATACACTTCACTTCCTCAGATGAACTCTGAAAAATATTTAACAATAAACACATAGACGATCAACTGCCAGACGACCACACAAAGTATTGAGAGCAAAATACAGGTGTGCGCAACTTTTACTAATTTTAAAAACAAACGTAAATGCCAAATTACCGTTAAAATATTGTTTTGACATATAAAAAACATATTTACTTTTCGTAAGTATTTGCCTAAAAACTTTTGTCACAAAGTTAACAGCAACAGTTATTGATATTAAGTAAGACAATAGTTGGTTATTAATTATTAGGGATTTGAAGTAACGGATTTGGATAAAATTTTACACACAGATAGTTTATAGGATACTTTTTTAGGTTCCTACGGGATTTTCAATAACGGACACAGCCACACCATATTTTTTTCCCAACCAATGGATTGTATGTTTGAGATTTGTTTGATTTTCTCACCGAGTTGTTGGTGGTGGAATGATTGCGGCTGTGGGGCCTGAAACCGGGCCCCGGGGGCAGGTTCTTCTGCACGCAACAGTTCACGCCAGGGCTGAAGTGCAGCTCCACATGAAATCTTAATAACAATTTGCTTACTCTCATTAGTTTATATACGAGACTAGCTGGTGTCCCCGACTTTGTCCGCGTTAACTTTTTCTAACGAAAAATAACGCCTGTGATTAACTTTTTCCAAGCCTTTCTCCGTTTCCAAAGATTTTGTGATAGCTGGTGATAGTGGTCTGTATTCTATCTATTGTAACTATTGGTGAGAATTTTTTTAACGGATGAGTAGTTTCGAAGATTACCTCCTACATACAAACAAACTTACTACCTTACCTGTTAGTATAGATTAAACGTGTTAATATTATTATTTTATTATTACGCTTTCACGAGTTAACTACACAACCAATCATCATGAAATTTTCCATACACGTTGTCTTGTCTACTGCCTATTTGGCCACTCGGACTACACTCGGAACACGAAACACGAAAACAAATGACAAGCTTCTCTTGCATTTTTAGTTAACGTTTACTTAAATTTATTTATAGTTTTTAGTAGACGAAACCATAAACCGTGTAATAAAAACTTTACACTCACCTCTCTTCAGAACACGGGTCTTTAGTGGGATCTTCGTAGAGCATAACCACAATTTGCGACATATAATTGAGTTCGGAGACCATAGACACGTACTCCATCGCTCGACGCCATTGTTCATCTTTCAATACCTGAACACAGATATATTATATATTTAAATATTGTATTATTATAATATTTTTTTATATAAAGCTCGGGAAGCAAGCTGAGTTGACGTTAAGTTAATCCGTTAGTAGAAATGTTAACTTGGTTAATTAACTTGGTTAACGGTCTTGTCGCAAGTTGTTAGGTTAAAAGGAGAATTTAATTGGGAGGGTACTGACATCGAGCAGGCCGCCGAAACGCAGCACGGTGAGTAGCGAGTGCACGTGGCTCTCGCTGGTGAAGTACAGTCGCGTGCGCACGTGTCTTCCTGGGCTCGACACGCCGTGACTGTACCTGTAAAGTTCAAACTCCTATAAGTCTCTTAAGCCTTTAGTAATTTAGTATAGTATGAACAAAATAATAGGTCTAAAATAAAAAAGGCTACCTGGGATTGAGTCTGTTGACAGTCTCCTCGCCAGATTCCTCGATGTTTCGCTGCAGATCAGCTCTAATTTTCTTAAGCAGTGGAGTGCAAATGCCTTGACCGATTGTTAGTTTCTCTTGCATTGTCAGTCCATACTCCTGTAAAGAAAAGGTTCAGTCAATTTATTTCAATAGTTTGGACAAATCTCAGACTCTTCAAAAACTAAATTAATTAAATCTTTTTATTCAAAAATTAAATAAAAATTAGAAAAGTAACATTAAAAAGATGCCTAAGAGGCAAAATAAAACGGTTCCTAATTTAGAAGATTTTCTAGGAGTCTTTAAAAGGTTTTTTTAAAAGTGTCATGCTGCATTTCGCAGTCATTTGGGCAACCGTCTGGCGTCAGTAACCATCCCCTTACAGAAGACCACCGTGAAATAATATAATATAGCATGTGTTTCGGTGAGTGTTTAAGGGATGTCAGAGCCCATTTCCCTATCCCTATGATTCCTATCCTTGATCCTACTATGGTCTTCAGCGCACTTGCTGCACCAGTGGCGTAGCCACCTAATGGACCGTCAGCCTGTCTATCGAAATTAACATAAAAAAATGTACCTTAAAAGGGACGAGATTAGAAAAGTCTACACCAAAAAATGTAGAAAAACAATAAGCTGACCTGCGGTATGACAATATCTGCCAAGTACTTGGCGTAGATGTAGAGCTCCTCGGCGAGTTCGAACTGCAGCGTGTGCTGGTTGTGTTGCAGGTCGTACTTGATGCAATCGTAGATGTCCGGTATCTTCGATATGTCGTATGTGTGGTTCTTGGTGCAGAAATCCTTCTCGATCTTGCCCCAGCGGCGGCCCATCAGCTCCCAGGTCTCGCCGTGGTAGAGCGCCGTGTCCTTGGTCTTGGGGTCGTCCTTCTTGATGAGAACGATGCGCACGAGTTGCTGGATGAGAGTGTGCACGTGCGCGCAGCAGCGCACCGGGTTCTTGACGAACTGCATGGCGGCCGCGATGCTGAGCGAGCGGCACGGGTTTATGCGAGCCGCGTCCTCGGCGCACAAGTCGCGGTCGCGTTGCATCGCCTCGTGCAACCGCGCCTTCGCCCTGACACCAAATACAATCAATATAACTACAGTTAGCGACATTTTTTATTAGGCATTTGGCGTTACATTAGGCGTTTCTTAGTAGAATACTAATTCGTGGAAAATGTTGTTAATTGAACTATAATCTATGTTATGTATGTTTCTCTTATTTCCTAATTTAATATACATGGTATTATCAATTCTCCATACAAACAAGTGCCCAAGCCCGCCTAAAGAAGTTTGCACATCAAAAAAATAGAGTTCGTAGTGGATACTCACATATTCTGAACCTTGGACGAGTCACAGTCGTTGTCGAGGAGGCCGTTGGTGTTGGCGGACTTGACCATCTGCACGAGGATGGGAGTGAGCTCCCCTTCGAGGGCCAAGAGGCCTTTGGCGAAGGCGGCCGCCGTCATCTGCACGCGACCCTCGTCCGACGCGTAGATCTTCAGGTCGTGGCGGAACGTCGAGTGCAACCGCAGCAAGCCCAGACCCTGAGTCCCACCTTCGCCTTTCAAGCAACCACAAACACGTGTTGACAAGTTACAACTTTAAATAAGCATACAATTTTTAATTTATGGATTTTTCAAGTGAAACTTCTTTGCGCGCAATGACAATTAAATTTCAAGATCGAATTTTGTGCAACACTTCAGTGTAACGATCATGAAACGCATCTTGTAATGTTTTTGTTGTAACGTTTGTTGTAACGTTTCTGCAAAGGTAAATAAATACCATTAATTAAGATTAATTTATTTTTTCTATTTTTTGTCAATAATTTTTTTATCTAGTTTCACCCCCTTTTGGGGTTGCACTTTATCGAGGGACACCCTGTATATAACTCTATATATATATTAAAAAAATTTCGTGTCACGTTTTTTGTCGCCGATGAACTCCTAAACTACTGAACCGATTTCAATAAAAATTTTCACACTGTCTGCAGGATATATTATATCGAAGTGCGCGTGCGCGTTTTTATGTGTGCCCAAATAAAAGAGTAGTATACCTGGAATATGCCTGCCCTGTCCGCCCGGATACATGCAGCGGAACATGCGACCCAGCTCCTCAGCCTGGATGCGGCCGGCGGGCGTCAGCTCACCGCCCCATTTCAGGATCAGCACCAGCGACGGCTCTCCCGCGCCCTCCACTGTTTATCATTTATATTATAACACATCCTCATTCTCGTTCTCAATCAAACACATCAAAAAGTATACTTTTGAGTTGAGATATTGACTAAGTAAGTTTACCTGAAAAATTTTTACATGAAGGTTTATTTTAAAAAAAAAATTATTTCATTTGAAACTTAGCATAGTTACATTTAACTGATTTGTCTTTTAAACGTGTAAATTTTATAACTTGTCTGATCTATGTAATTGAATCTATGCAAGTTAGTGAGATCCCTTCGTCGACTAAGATACGAGCCGATCATCTTCAAACGCCTGAACGGATCATCATACAAAAAGGGATCAAAATCGGTTCAAACGTTTGGCAGCTACGATGCCACAAACACACAGGTCAAACTTATATCTTTTGCGTCGGACGTTTAAAAAAGGTGAGATTTAAGAAAAATTAAGATATAAAATAGTTTTTACTACACGTTCAAAAACAATGTAGTACGACTACAAAGCAATGTAACACATTCTGAGACTTCATTCTAAGGCCATGTAATGGAGCTAATGGATTTCTAAGGATAAGCGCTTACCATGATTATAATATAACATAAAGCCTACATTTAATGTTTTATAAATGTAATGTGAAAAGACTTATTTTTAAAAAATATCCATAATATATACGATATGCAAACGAGTGTTTTTTGCATAGAGGACGTGTTGAGATGTAATGTAATATAAGCGGTGTCGGACCGTGTGTCTGTGGCGCGTTACCGTCGTCGGAGGAAGAGCCGCGTGGTCGTCCTCGGGGCTGATACTTCATCTGCACCTTGCGGTTTATGCCGGAGAAGTGGCCATACCTGGAACGGACACAATTACATTTCATTTACATGTTGCCAATGCAATTACAAATATACATAACCCGGGGGCAAGGTGGTGCCTCCGCCAACAAGTACAGCCGTTTCATCCTTTTCTCGAAGCGACTCACGGCACTATTGACCCCCTGTGACTTCGTTGCGGATAAAGCAAGAAGTTTGATAGAATTTTTAGTGTTCAAGAAGACTAAATATAAAAGAAACTTCACCATAATTATAAAAGAATAATGTACTATTTCGATTACTAAGTAAAATCTAACAAGTATTGTAGTTAATCACGATTGCGAGACACCTAGCAGATGTGAAACATCTAAAACATTTGGTTTAAAAAAAATATTTATTTAAAAAATACATATTAGTTCCATCCGCCTAAGTGTTGACAACACTGTGGTCTCAGTACCCTGGATGCAGAGCCCATCGGCAAGCTACTCACATTTCCAGTACACTCTTGAGCTGCTCCAGCTTGCCCTGCTTCTCTTCGATCTCGGGGTCAGCGTGACGCGTGTGGATGTCCGCAAGTAACGCGCGAGCAATGTCCAATATCTCCTGTAGCTGCTTTGGTTTCTTTAGCTTCACGTGGCCACGCTTGAATCCGTCGTACTTTTCGAATATCTCGAAGAACCTGCAACGTTACATCGTGACCACCTATCAACTGACCTATTTCAAATGATTTTTTTATTAATAAAATACAGACTAAGCGTTCCCATTAATAGACGCTTTCGACTAGACATAGGCTTTAGCAAAAGCCTCTCACAAAAACCGTCAAAGCAACTTTTACAATGAGGTTGGAAGACCTATTGAGTGGATACCGCTCAATAATTTTTCTGCACTGACGATTTTACGACAACTAAAGTCATCTAATTCAATTAGCTGTCTTCGATTATAAATCTCCGAATCTATAGATTCTGTCCCGCAGGGAATCTCCGAGGATACAGGTTCCATAATATTTAAGGCCGAAAATTACGAAAATATATTTCTTTATCTTATTTTTTAAACTAAAACTTTGTTCCCCAATACAGTACGCAAACCTATCTCAATTTCTCAGACCACATTATAAGATAGTTAGCATGTAGTTAAGTAAAAAATTTATTAAGACGAATGGAATAAGTTTTGACCACGAAATTTGGACGTTGTTTTATAAACACTTATAGAATGATCAACAACTCTCTCTCACCTCGGATGCCGGACCTCGACTTTCATTTTTTGCTTAGGAGTCCTGTCGCCGTGTCGGATAACAGCAACGACGCATCTCAGTTCCATCATCTTCCCGAAGGTTGTGGGGACTATGGGTGGGTCATCAAGCTGAAAGGGCACCGACCATGGGATGTGCAGTGTGGGCGCGAGCTCCCTCAATATCATATTACCCAAAATCTTCGCGCAATCGTCGTAATATTTGTTTGAGTTCTTCACGAAAGAAAATCCGTTCACGTCGCATACAAATGACTTTCCATTTGCCCTTAAATATTACAAAACGGTTATCATAACATCAGTTTCCGCTACCTCCTGTCGCACTCCGTACAATATCGGATACAAATTATAATTTACACATCATAAAATAAGTATTAAATTATGTTTATTTTAAAACAATTGCTAGGTGTCCAGTTCATCATACCATTGTGTTATACAGTTCATAGGTATATCGATTTATAATGAGCAAAACATTTTTTTCTTTCAAACGTCCACGTCAAGAATTGTAGAAGTAAGAAAGAATGGAGTATTTTATTTTATTAGTTATTAATTACAGAATAGTTAACTAACCAAGAAATAAAATAATAAAAAAATTATACATGTCTTATTTTGCGTCATGCTTATTTTTCATGTAAAAGGAAGGCAGGCATGCTGACAGCCCACTTGAAGGCATTTGGCAACACATGAAACTATGCGAGTACGTTGCGGAGCCTAATAGAATTAAGGATAAAGAAAAGAGTGGACCCTCAATAAATTGCATACCTTGCAATGGCAATTGAAATTAATTAGGTATAATAAATTAAAAATATAATAGTGTACGTTTAAAATAGTAGAAAAAGGATATCGCCATAGAGGAAGCAAATGAAATGCAACATAAGACTTACAAAGTTACTATTTCCTATATTTTTTGTATAGAAGCCTATTGAAAAATTTACTAGCTCCGAAATTACGTGCACACTATTTTTACAGTTTTACCGAAAGCGCGACGTAGCGTTGTGTTTTGTTTGTATTGGACAAACAAATGACCACATTCGTGGAAAAACATGACGTAATCTTTGTTTGTCATCATAATATATTATGGTGCTGCAAAACTTAAACCCTGAATTTATGAATCACATTAAGTGAAAAACGTTTATATGATATTTATATTCTTAAGTTTTAGAATTAAAAGAACTGACTGAAGTCCTGTGGGAAAGTAGGCGTATGGAGTATTTTTTTTTTCCAAGGAAAGTTTAATATCTTCAGAAATCTATCTAGTGGGGTATCAAATGAGCTGATTCAAAATATATACCACAACATTACATTTCATCCAGTTGTTTCCTAAAATATACGCCGAATGACTCGTATATCTTTATATCTAATGTAATGAAAGGAATTCGAAAAATATTAATGCTTACTATTTTTTTTTATTCTTTTCTTATAAAGAATGGTCTAATTAGATATATTTAAGAGAGAAATATATAAATTAAATTACGCTCACAAATAAACTAATGTTTTGACTAGTTTATTCTTAGAACCAATACAATTTCGTAGGACTACTATTTCTTTGGCTTATTATATTTTTAGACACTGACGAACCAAGTGACAGTTCAAATAATGAAATATGTTTTGGCAATTTGCCCTTTTGAAAACGTAAACAAATAACTTCAATCTACGACTGAAGATGTTTAACGAATCACTATAAGTCAAATAATCTGTGGACTCACCTCAACAAATCAAATCCACAAACGGTCTGCTTAAAAGCCAAACACACTTTTCTTGATATAAGTTTCTCCTGATTGGAAAGTATCACTGGGTATCTGATCTCTTTGCCTTCAGAGTCTCTCTCCACTTTTCCGTCCAGTGCTGGGCTCTTTCGAGCCTCTGCGTGGGCGTAGTCTGGCCCAACTGTGTATACTTTTACATCGGTACCTGACCATATCAAACAATATCCTAATAAGTAACATGTAAGACATTAAGATATAATCAAATAATAAAAAATCAAACAGAAAGTATTCCATATTCATGTGTAAGTAGTTTTTGATAGAAAGTGATCTAGTTTTATTGTTATTACAGTAACGAAACACTTTATAAACCAAAATAAATAAAATGTTAGTCAAGAAAAATCGTTAAAATAATAATAATCTTTATTTGCCATGACATTTGGAGTATTGCTTCAACATGACCAATCGAAAATTCGGCGTGCTTTCTTGCAATTAAAATAATAAATTAAATAAAAAAAATTTGAAAAAAAAAATATATAAGAATTTTTGTTTCTAAAAGTTAAAAAGGGAAAAGTTTTAACGCTATCTGGCAAGTTGTTATTAAATTTCTTTTACAATATAAGCTTTGTGGGGCCCATACTTAATTTCCGTCTTTATTTTACTAATAATTTTTACGACATACATATAACAATTTGTAATTTTTAATTAAATTAGATTCATTAATAAAATGAGTATTTACTTATGAGAACTTAGATATGAATTAGATTTTTTAATTGAAATTTGTCTCCTTCCTTTAAACTATACTTACCATCTGTTGGCATGAAATCTTCATAAATAAACGATCCAGTCTTTCTCACTCTCGATTCCGGCGAATATATACTACTTCGACTTCCTATCTGCGATTTTAAATATTAAACATCAGCACAATATTCAAAGAGTCAATTCACTTGAATAATGCGGAACAAACAATGCACCTTTCTAAACAATCGTTGGCTTCCACCGCCCGCCGACGTCGGGTAGTAAATGTAAATATTGTGGTCCTCGGCCGACACTGGCTTCTCTACAAAAGGCTTATTGAACACAACACCATTCACTTCTACATGATCCTCCGATTCCACTAACTCGTGATCTACCAACAAAACCATTTCAACAGTTTCAATACTGTATGTGAACACCAACTTAATTTCGGGAACCTAACCAGTTCCAAATTAAAAAATCAGCTAGTTTTTTAGTGCATTTTTTTTTAGTAAGTATACAGAGTTCTAAAGAAACAAATACATAGGTATTTCTGTAATAAAAACCTCTTGTGTAAATTATCTATGTTCCGAGGGACGTCCGTTTATGCCCGTCTTCTATTTTTATAACAGAACAAGTTACGGTATCACCCAAGTATTTTATCTACACCAATATTATAATATTATCTACACTGATATTATAAAGAGGAAAAATTTCATTTTTGGTGTTTTTTTTTAATGACAACTTAAATAAATGCCATGATGTGAACGATTAGTCCAGTCTATTAGTTACTTACACATTTTATTGTTTGTTTATATTATAACATTAATATTTGTTTAATATAAATAAATATCAACTTGTGCGAAGCGGGGGCGGGTTCCTAGTAATTACTAAAATTACTATATTATTACTTACGTTTAGGATCTGGCGAATCCCTGTCTAAAACTGCATATCTAGGAATTTCTATACCTTCATTTTCTAAAATAGCGTACACTTTCCTACGATCCTGTAAAGAGAAACTCCTTGTACATTGACTAATCCCACAAATAATTCAATACACGGATAACTAAAATTAAATATTTATTTTACTTATTACCTACAAATGTAGAAAAAATTTATATATATTAAAAATATTTACCTGAATATCATACTGCATATGGAGATTATTTATAACATATGGCTTCCTAAGTTTTTCATACTGAATTGCTTTATCTAAAGGGAAGCCTTTAGAATGAAAGGATATCAGACAATCACATATTGGCCACTCCTCCACAGGTTGCTATAAATGAACAATATTGTTAAAAAAAACTTATTGAACACCACTAGACGCCAGACAAGATTCCAACACAATACATGTCTAAAGACGGTAGAAGCTCATTACCAATTGAATAACAAAAGCATAACCAGACACTGCATACATAAGCCAATGTGCCTAACAAGCTATTCAAAGAAAACTGCAAGCAAAGTATTAAAAAAAAAAACAAATTTGTAAATTGTGCATACAAATATAACTACAAAACGTGAATAGAGTAGATTGTTAGTAATGAAAAACACAAATCATAAATAGTGAAACAAAATATTAATAAATTTCGGTTAGAGAGACTAAATTATCTAAAAGAAATAACTACTGACTAATAAATAGACTGTAATATTTTGTTCCACTTGTAGGTTAGACATTGTAGAGAACCTTAAGGATAACCTCCTCAGGGAAGACAAGCATCTTGATGTATTCAAACTCATCTAAACGTGTTAAGATCTCCTTCATCGGCTTCGACTGAGACTTTTTAGCCATGGCGCATACGCCAACCACCACTTTCTTACCCCCACCATCGCTGTGAGGGTCTAGCGACTCGCACAGATCCAACTCGCCCTGCAAACAATAGATTACAATGGTAGTATATTTTATTGGTTTACTGGCATTAGACGTGCCCGTTGGATGAGTGGTTAAGATGCTTGCCTTGTTGCTCTATCTCAGAGACCCTGGGTTCTATTCCCGGCAGGGTCAACTTTGGAAATGAACTTTTCAAAGTTGGCTCTGGTTTGGATTTGGAAAATAATGGCAGCACACATTGCATTTCACAATCATTTGAGCAGCCTGTCTGACGACAGTAACCCCATGTGTGCTATTGTGTTTCAGTGAATGAGTAAAGGATGCCAAAGCCCTCAGTATCCATTTCTAATCCCTATCCTTAATTCTACTATAGAAGAATTAAAGCAGTGCACTTGCAGTACCAGTGGTGTTGCTTGTGGTAGAGGGAACAGTAGGTACCTACCATTAAGTGCCCCAATAAGTCTGATTTAGAGTGCATGTTGCTGAGAAGATAGAGTACACTTATCTAAGTAGATAGCCTTCTATAGGCTACTTTTCACAGGTTTCTTTAGAATATTTTCTTTTGTCACTAGAGCGAATGACAATAGATTTGTAACCAATTAGACAAGTAGTATATATAGACATATTGAACCTAAAAAAACATATTTAAATATCCCAACATAATTATCTATGGTTATTAATCATTGTTTATTAGTAGTCTAAAAACGTAAAAGCTTACATCCGGCAAACAATCATCACAGTAACAAAAATCATCATCGTTCTGCTCTTTTTTCTTTTTATTCCTCCATCTCTTCAACCGCCACCAATCTTTCAACCATTGCCACTCCATTACTTAACACAGTCACTTATATACTAAGATATTATAATGATAATGAGATGGAAATGATAATGCAACTAAAATGTTGCTCGCTATTGGCTGTTGGCTAGTGTGATAATGATGATAACATTGACATTATTATTTTACCTCACTTGTCATTGTAACTACAAACATGAAACACTAATCTCGGTACATAATGGCATTATATAATAACCAATGTTATAAATAGACATCTAAACAGTTGTGTTGTTTCAGTGAAGACTCATGGTTGTGTGTTACTAGCTTCGTTTTTTTAATCTGTATACTCAATTATACAATTTAAATATAGATAAGAAATGTTTGATTTACACAACTTTAAACGAGCCAATGTAAGAGAAGTAAAATCTTTGTAGATTCTTCGTAGATAATTAGTATTAGTTCGTATTTACCTCCTGTCTGTGGTACGGGTAATCAAAAAACTTACGAAATTAAATTGGAAAATTATATTGTGTATCATTCGATTTTAACTGTTTTAATTATGTTAACATATAATTTCTTACATTATTACTTCATACTTACAGGTGATCTTATTGGAATAAGATTCCCATCCTCGCCAACATAAAATTGTGGCTGTGTGGCTTGCCGCAACCCTTGGTATCCATGTTCAAGCTCAGTGTATGACATTACCTACATAGATTTGTAAAAATTGTCTAACATAAAATACGATGATTATGTAATTAACCCTAAGGTTCTTGTTTAGTGCATAAAATCATAAGGTTCCTAATACAAACAAACAAATATAGTAAAAGTTGCTTATTAATTTTTAAAAATTCTTGACTTCCCAATATGACAGAATGACAAACAGCACACTGATTCTGACACTCTTGACAGTGACAGCAATAAGCGATTCTTGATAAAGTGGCTGTCTTTGTTTGGCCATAACAACAAAATTGGAATTGGAATTAGAAAGTGGCTGTGTCAAGCTGCGTAGTGTGTACAGTCCTTTGGACAAAATATTGTAACAGCTAGATTTGTTCCATGGTGCAGAGTTCTTTGGCGCAGAGGGCCTAGTACGTCAATTTGTTTGGGAATGAAGCAGCGCTACACGTTAGCCACTAGGTGGCGCTGCTTCATTCCGCAGGAGATCATGCTGAGACCAGAGATATATTACTGGCTGCTTGCTGGCTGAGTGAGACGAATTAATAATACACAAAGTATTATCAGCTCTAACAGATAGCCCGGAACGGGTGTGATCAAATCTTGCCCGGATCAAATTATCCTGGAATGGCGGTTATAGCAAAATTAACCTTGGCCGAAGGAGTGCAGGAACACAGCCCTCTAATCATGCTACTAAACTCTGCCTGGGCTGTGTTCTGCCTAGCTATAATTTTTCTACCTTTTAAATCGGCCAAAATGAACTTTAATTTGTGGTTGAATGAATGGACGCAATTTCGTTTATGTTATTCTATATTAAAACTTATTGACTAGTTGATTACTCTATAATAGTGAGTATATAGTTATAGTGTTCTGTGCTTTGTGTTCACAAAATAACCTAAAAAAAAGATAAACAGTGTGTTAATTATGTTTAATAATCTTATGTATGTTTATTGATAGAGAATTTTAAAAAATACATAAATAATGTCTGAACTCGATGCTATCATCTTTTCAAAGTTTCTTGAAGCACATGTGACTGCATCTTCATTTTGGAAAGCTGTTGATATATTACTCAGTAAACCTCATGTTGTAAATAAAAGATTATGGGGGAGTAAGATAATATTTAAGGACTATTTTATGCATACCACCAAAAATTGGGATCTTCCTGCTGTATGTGGTAAACTCGAAGACGTAAAGAACACACAATACATATTGTCATTTGTATGCAAAGAGTTTGAATTACAATTATGTACTGATGGTGCAAATAAAAATGATTGCAGCACCGAAATTGCACTCATTGAGCTTTTACCAAAAAATTACTATGACAGTCACGCTTTCCAACTTACACTGTTTAGGAGAGACAGAAATCTTATAAAGTTTTATGATATAACTCCTATTAAATATGCTCAAAAATTATGCCCTGATTATTCATATACATTACAATTACATACCAATGGTATAGAATTACAGGCAAATTGTGGTTAGTAATTATCAGTCTTAATAATTTGTCATTAGTTATAAAAGAAATTGTAGCTAGAGGCTTACAGTCCACCTGATAGTAGGTGACTACTGATGGCTATACTTAACACAAACAACGGCCACGGATGCTGCCAATCATAGTAGGATTAAGGATAAGAAATTGGGTAAGAGGATAGGAAAATGGTAAACAATTTTCTTTTCTTCACAAAATGTTCTAGCTAAAACAAAAACAACACATTTTCATACATGTAACAAAAAATAAAAATTTACATAGAAAATCGTTTTGTAATAAATGGATAGTCATTATAAGCAATAATAATTTAATAAATGGTTAGATGTTATAAGCAATATTAATAATATCCCCATTGAAGATTATTCTGTCCTTATTTTCAAATTGCTTAAAAAAAAAAAGTGTTAGAATTTTATTTTAAAGTTGTTTAAATATCATCTTATTTATTACAGAAAATGAGGAAGCATGTCATTGGTTAATGAATTCAGTGGTGACACAATTTGTTAAATGGGCTCAAGAATTTGTAAACGAGCCAAAAAGCCAACGGCTTTTCTGCACAGATTCTTTAACCCTAGTGTCCAGTGAGAAATATTATGAAAAATACAATAAATTGAAACTCAAATATGGCAAAGAATTGGTTAAGGTTTTGTATAAAACTCAGATAATTTGTTATTTCTTATGTTAGGGTCATACAACAGGTAGATGGTAGGTGGTTACCATTGACTATAACACAAGTTACATCACCTGCAAGTGCAATTTTAACCATAGAGTATTAATAAGGGATGAGGCAACAGGCTTTGGCATCCCTTACTCACACATTCTGTTATTTCACACTGGCATTCTAAAACAGGATGCTAAAAAGACTGTGATATTCAGTGTGCTCTGCCACTAGTATGTATTATTTTTATGTAATGGTAGGCTGATAATCCACATGAGTAGGAAACTTAATACATGCAATATTTGGGAGATGTAAGAGCACTGCTGATCTTGAATAGGCTCTGATGTTACTGTTGTCAAATGAACTTTCATCACAGTTTGCCCAGCCACTATTCTACACTGGTCAAATGTGAAGAGTTGTTGACAAAATAGATAAAGTCTATTATTGAATATTTTCAGATCTGGCCAGAATGCACAGATCCTTCTAAATTTGTATATGAAGATGTTGCAATCGCCACATACTTGTTATTAATATGGGAAACGGAAAGGGAAACTCTTGGTTTGAAAAAGCCTCAGTTCTTTGTTGACCTTGGTTGTGGTAATGGTTTATTAGTATACATATTGACTAAAGAAGGTTATCATGGAGTTGGAATAGATGTCCGTAAAAGACAAATTTGGGATACATATCCAGAAGAAATTAAACTTTTGGTAAGTAACAAACTTTCTAATATGTTTTCCATTATTTTATAACAAGAGTTTTGTACATATGAAATATTTTATAATAATCCTAAAAGTTATTTCTAATTTTTGCCTATTTCTTCACAGGAGAAAACAATAGTACCATCTGACAGTAATCTATTTCCCGAAACTCAATGGATCATTGGTAATCACTCTGATGAGCTCACCCCGTGGATTCCAATTATTGCTGCCCGAAGTTCATATGTGTGCAATTTCTTCCTACTACCATGTTGTGCATACAACTTCAATGGTACAAAATATCAAAGACAAAACTCTTCTAAAAGTCAATATGTTGAATACTTAGAATACATAAAATCATTGTGTGAAGAGTGTGGTTTTTGTGTCTCTGTAGATAGATTAAAAATACCAAGTACAAAAAGGATATGTCTAGTTTCACAAAATAGGGTTTATTCTAGTTTGGAATATAATGAGTATTGTAAAAAGATACAAATTTTATTAGACAAAACAAGTTCAATGGATAATTTAAGAAATAGTGACTGGATTAGTGACTTTAAACCAAGAGAACAAATAGAAAGGGTTAGAAATTGTACCCAAATTGATAAAAATTTGGTAAATTCCATAGTTGATACTATAGCAAAACACTTAATCAAAGAGTGCAATATACATTCTGCCTGGCATATTGGTAACACTGTACCTATCCACGAAGTAATACAGCTTATTTCTGCGAATGACTTGAAGGCTTTAAAATCAGAATGTGGAGGAATTCAAACTCTTCTAAAAAACCATTACCATATTTTCCTTGTGAAAGGAGGACAGGTACAATTGAGGTATCCAAAAACTGTTGAAGAAGTTAACAAGGAAATGAATAAGAGAAAGGAAAAGAATAAGAAGAAAAATTTAAAGTTGCAACAAAAGCCCTGTTGGTTTCACCATAATCACCCACAGGGTTGTCCGTTAAAAGATAATGTTTGTAGTTATTCTCACACCAACCAGTGTTGAAATAAAATAAAATAATTTTATACATTTTTATTTATAAAAGTAACAGTCAATTTGAATCCCTGGATAAAATTTAGATTATGAACCTTTAGGCAAAAGGTGTGCATTAGTATTTTTATTATTTATTAAATACTTAGAAGTGCTTGCCTACTCAGATAAATATTACTTTTATGTCAAAAGTTTTATGTTTATTATAAATTAGGGTTAGGTTAGGTTCTAGGAATGTATATGCAAATGCAAGTGAAGCGAGTCATGGTCCATAATTTAAATTTTTACCGAATCCCCAATAAATATAATATTCATATGAGCATTGAGATAGAAATGTACAAAATGTTGATAAAAAAAACCTTAAACTTATAACCCAATCAAAAACCAAAGATAAATTCATTTTAATATAAACTAATCTACATCCAAGTACAGTAACATAGTAATTTTTTACCCCATTTTTTAAAGTAAAGAGTATGCTTTATGAGTACGTAAATATTATTGCTCTATTTCAAAATATTTGTTCAATTCATTTAAATTTCTTTCATCAACAAATTGAGCAATTTGATGTTCACCTATAAAGGAACACACCATTCTTAATGTAGTCCAAATAGTTGATGAGCTTGTATCGGCAGATGATGAATCTGGATACATACTTTTAGCTTTACACTGTTGATTTAAAGCTACTAGAAAATGTTCTGCTGCCTGTCTATAAGCACCTAAATTCATGCAAGTAATTCCAACATTATATCGGGCCCGAATGAAGCCAGGCTCTAAATTTAAGGCCTCATGATAAGCATCCACTGCCTCTTCAGACCTCTCACTGTTTGCTAATGTGGCTCCTAACCTGTTCCACAATTTAGAGTTGTCGCTTGCTACCATTAAAGCAGTTTTAAAACAGTCTACAGCTTTATCATATTCCTGACTAATGTTGAACACTACTCCTAACGCATTTTGAACATCAGCATCTATTTGTGAGGGATTAAGCTGTGCTGCTTTTAGATAAAGTGACTTGACATAATTCTGCAATTCTTTATTATCCAATAATTTGGGATCAACATCTCGTGGTAATAAATCACTATACTTCGGGCTTGCTCTGAGCCAATCAAATAATGATAAAAATGCAAACTTTGGCATATTTTCATTAGTGTATGCAGCAGCCAATGTAATGTATGCTTCTAACTGTTTTGGATCTATTTGCAATGATTTTTTTAATGCTGTAACAGCTAAAGGGTCATTTTCGTTTTCAGCCTGCGTTGTGCCAAGAAGAAACCAAGCTTCTGCGGAATTGGGCTGCTGCTGAGAAGCAGCTTCAAAGCACAGAACAGCTCCTGGGATATCACCCATTTTCAATTTCTCCTTCCCAATTTCAAGAGCGGTTTTATTTTCCAACATAACATTGCCTTCGGTAAATGTATATTCTTCGGGTATTCCATATACACTCTCAGATTCCCAGTAATTAGTTACATTACTCAATTTGTCCCATTCATCTTTATATTTTTCAGCCATTTCATCTAATAATTCATCCTTATTTCTTTGTAATCTCTCAGTATCTCCCAGATTTAATTCACCTGAACTGATCTTCTTCATAAATGACATAAATTGATTATATGCAAGTTCATCATCATCTTTAACACCCTCAACATATTCTTGGGCTTTGGCTCTTACATCAGTGTCTGAGGCAGTTACTTCAGACTCATCAATGAATTGTATTTGAACATTAGACGAACTTGGCATTTGTAAAGGTTGTGGTGGCATTTGGAAGGGTCTTTGTATGAATGGTGGAGGCATAAAAGAGGAAGACGCCCCAGATGACATTGGTATAGTGTAATTGGTAGTGGGTTTCATTATTTGTGATTGAGGTGTATGCTTACTAGTAGCTTGAATTTCTGGAACATTGTTTAGTAATTCATTCATGTTGAATGTTTGCGGAATCTGAGAGTTCTGACCCATAAATTCATTGACAAATTTATCTGCTGATGATAGGTGATGGTTGAAAGCAGCATCACGACTTACAATATTAGAGAGTTGAACAAGAGAATTATTGCCACCACAATCTCCGCCGATTAATTTGTTAAACGACATTGTTATAAATATACTTTTCAGTTTACATCTACTAATCACTGAATAATGTAATCAATCCACTGACAATACTTTAAGTACAAAATTTATTTGTACGAAGAAAGTTCAAAGGTTAAACTGCTTAATTCTAGAAAAACAATAGAATACAATACATACAATTACATTTAGTTTTAATTAATTAGCTAAAGCCTAAAGTTACAATTGCAAAAATAGTGATGTGATTGGCCAGGATAAGTAACACTGACAAATGACATTCCAGTTTTAATAGTCTGTAACATGGAAAATAGAGGTAAGGAGGACATACTATACATACTTCATACTTTCTTTAATACTGTGACGACTTTTGGCAAGTTTTACGGTTTAATTGGAGAATCTCTGTAATAATGAAAATCTTCTTGGTCTGCGAAAATAAACCGTATTCATATACCCCTAAACGGCATTTTAACTTAACCCGCGCGTAACAACCTATGTCGCGTAACGCGACCCTATGTCAACAAAATGGGGCATAATTTAAGTTTCTTTACAAGCTAGAAAAGGAGCACGAAATGGGGAGTGTGTCTTTTGAGTATTAATCGTTGATTTTCTCTCTAATACAGTGTAGGGTGACCATAACATATTCTACAATCTAGAGCGTCTGCATTTCACTAGCTTTTAGGTAAAAAGTGAAAAATTTTCTGTGTTTGAAGTCTTGTCACAACTAAAACATTTGCGCTGTTAATTTAAAAATTTAAGTACTTATTAGTAATATTAAGTAAGCTAAAGAGAAAGCGTAGGTTGCGACAACCGTTTATCATTAGGTGTACCGTATGCTCGTCTGTTATTTGAGTTTCATAAAAGAGACTCAAGGAAGGAGATTCCATACCTAAAAATTTAAATCGCATGGTTGCTACATTAGACAGAAACGCACTCCCCCTTAAGACCCTCTCGCTCGGCTCGTTTTTTTCAGCTAAGTGCACAATCTTGTTTAGGTATAATGTCTATGTCATTAACAGAACACTATATACTCACAAGATATCACTATTTTCTGCTGTGGAATAAACTATATTGTCAATGTCATTCATTCCATTCCACAGTCCCACTCCTTTATTTTCATTTTTTTGCTCAACTCAATTCTGATCTGAGTTCTGAGAATGTGAGGATATTAAAGTATCTGTTTTTTTATTTATTCTTATCTTAATCATAAACTTTTTTATTAGGAATGCCTACTTTTATTTAGAAATAGTGCCCTATCTACTAACTACTTATATAATTTTTAAGGTTATGTTCCTACATATACAATGGTACCAATTTCCTAGGGGTTATTACGTGATTTGATTTTCTTATTTTTAAAAGAAAGTATACATTAGCATTGGTGAAATGGAAAACTCGAACGAAACTAAGGTTCAGTCTAGTGAGACAGATAATAAAACTCAACAAGATCCCGAAACACAATCAGAAATAGACATTGAAGACAAGTGGCTGGTTTGTAATTTAATTGTTATTACTAATCAAAAAAAAATAATTAAAATATTACTAACTTACTAACAGCTACCTAATAAATAAAATAGTTAAACTGTTATATTATAAAATGTGTAACTTTGTATCTAGTAAGGAATAAAAAGGTTTTACTATTATTATTATTATCCATCCAATAAAAATATGTGGTGAATATTTTTCGGTCTTATTTGATACTATCTGGTGCCCGCAACTTGGTCCGCGTTAAAAAGTAATAAATATATTAAGCAATATAACGCTTTAATACAAAATATCCTATTATAATATATTATTAATTTTCAAACAAGTGTTAGAAAGTTAAATGTTACCAGGTAATAACATCAAAATAAAATTAAAGTAATTACCAAAGTTGTTTGTAATAATAAAATTTAGTGTGATGGTTGATTTTGTTTTTCTCTATTTGTGGATGATCATACTAACACACAAACGTTGAAAAACATCAAAATATTGAAGTTATATTAATTTTGTAAGTTAAATATATTTTTCTACTCAACTTTTTGGCTGTTTACTGGGTCGCCACATGATAAATGTTGAGAAAGGAAGGATGGTCTATTGTTTTTTTTTTTTTTCATTACAGATAAGAGATTGTGATTTGTACTATGATGAGTATAAAGAATGTACTGGCTTTAGAGGCAGGTTTCATCAGTATTTTATATTTGGTGAGACATTAGATTGCAATCAATGGAGAAAGGACTATGATAACTGTTGTAAGTGGAGGGACAATAAAGATTTAAAAGCTGCTGTAAGTATTTTTAAACATTGACTAATAGTCAATGTTGTCTAAACTTTCAAAGCTTATCTAAATCACTTATCATGATAAATTGTCTAATCCTGGGTTTATAAATATATTTTATCTACCTTAGTCACCATAAAAAAGCATCCTCATGCTTATAGTCAGTGACATTATCAATGTTACATACAATTAAATATAAACCAAAACCTACCATACTTTTGTTACTGCTAGACCTATTCAGTCTTTTTTTTAATATTCATTGGTCCAAAAAAAGTTGTAATGAAGAGAAATATTGGACACAGTGCGAAGCGAAGCCGGGGCGCTAGTTGTTATAAAAACGACTCAATAAGATTTATTTTAATGTGTTACTGTTTTTTTAGGAAACATTAATTAATAGCGAAAAGGAAAGACGTATGCAGCGTCTTCAAGCACATTATAGAAATGACACATGGAAGCAAAGGACATCACCACCTGAAAATTGGGATAAGCCATTGCCAGAGTGGATGGCGAAACGAGATGCAGACACATATCTCGCAGTGAAAGCACAAGAGTTAAGAGAAGGGACAGTTTCAGAAAAAGATAGTTTTTGTTGTGTTATGTGACAGTTATGTGTATTATCTGTAATATAAGTAGTCAAATTAATTTATTGAATATGTTTATTTTATTGATTTTTATAAAAGACTTCCTAAGAAAGGATGATACCCCATTCTATTTTTTTTTGTTAATATTCCTAATCAATAATTTATTTTTATGATTTTCTACAATATAATGATATAGTTTATAAAAAAAGGGAGGCTAATGTGTGGTAATGGGCATTTACTAGGTAAGCCTGAGATATCAGGTGAGATTGTGTTCAGGTGCTGCCTTAATTTTTTTTTTGCTGCGTTTTTACCATTTGCAATCAGTTGGTTCCAAACTATGAGCAAATCTGTTGTGTGTTTTTCTGTCTATTTGAGGCTCTCCTCAGCAGGAGATGCCACTTAGTTTTACCACCTAGCATCCAAACATTGGATATCATGGCGTTTTAGGCATTTGTCATAAATGATCATGATGAGTTGTGTGGCTAGCTCATTTAGGTGATTTTTGTATTTACAGGCCGATCGTTTGATCTTCTTAACTGTTTTGACATTTAGCGCTTGGATTTGGGCATTAGTCACAAATAATTTGATTTAATAATAAATAGAAAACAATACTTAGTATGTACCTACTCTCTTCATGTTGGTGCAGTCGGATAAAGCAGTTTAACATACTTATAATATTATGTAGTTCTAACTACTGAGTATAAGTTGAACATGTCATGAGAATTAATTATTTTATTATATTTTAAAACATAAATATCTTGTAGGTAACTTCAATGTATTAGAATATCTTTTTTTAATAAGTAGATATGCTATTGCCAGATAGATAGGTAATTACATTTTATAAATAATAAGGTACAATTATGAACAAAAACCATGAAATTCCTCGATTGAATTACTTATGTAATTAACTAACCAATTACATCGCAAAATACAATAGATAGATAAGAAGTTGACCCAGCAACTCACTTATCGCACAGATAACGCGTTCTCCCGCTTATAATTGTTCGTAAACAAGTCGATGCTCTTACTTGGTAAATACTTATTTAGATATAAACTCCGAGGGGCGTCGGAACGTAAGCCTGATGAGTCTCGCGTTGTGTCGCACCGTGTTCAGTTTGCGTATTGCTAGAGTAACTATGTCTCGCAACGCTTCTACTGCTTACCTCATAGACGACCCAAAATATTCTTTCCTAAAGGAATTGGGTTTGGAAAAGAAAAATATTGGAGTTTTTCACGGCCGTTGGGAAGCTAATGGACAGGTGAGTACAATATCTTATTGGAAATCAACATTTTACGCACCTACTAGTAGACGTCATTTATTAAGCTTGTTTAACAATATCGTCTTTTAATAAATTCGCTACCTACCTATATACAGCTTTTGGCGAGCCACTTATGAGTGGTTAGGGTTCATGTCTTAACGCTCAGGGGTCCCGGATATGAATCCCGGCAGGGTCAGCTTTGGAAATGAACTTTTCAAAGTTAGCCCTTGTCTAGATTTAGAAAGCAATGGCAAAGCACGCTGCATTTCGCAGTCATTTGGGCAGCCCGTCTGGTGGCATTTACCACTCCCTTACAAAAGACCACTGAAATAATATCACGAGTGCTGTTGTGTTTTGGTGAATGAGTAAGGGATGCCAGAGTCCATTATCCTAATCCTACTATGATCGGCAGAGCATCTGTGGCGTTGCTAGTGTTCTAAGCGACGGTTGGTAGTCACCTATCATAAAGTGGCCCGTCATTGTTTACACAGTCATGTTAACATAAAAAATAAAACTACAAAATTCGTCAAGTTTTCATGATTAAATAGATAAACAATATATTAACAAAAGCATAATTAAATCGCAGACTATTCAATCGTTCAGTCCGGCCAATGGGAAAGTGATTGCAGAGGTGCAGGCAGCCAGTTCTTCCGATTACGAAGTATGCGCCGTGTCCGCGGAAAAAGCGTGGCACGAATGGGCCGAGATGCCCATACCTGCAAGAGGAGAGATCGTCAGACAAATAGGAGATGCGCTGAGAGACAAGCTTCAGCCTCTAGGACAGCTGGTATCCTTGGAAATGGGTAAAAATATAGTCACTGAAGTTTTTGACTTATTTAAGAGTTTTTAGTTTCATTGTAAATCAGTCCTCACGTGGATATGCTATCTAACTAAACTACAAAGTGACTAAGTAATCTTCAAATAGAAAGTCTCGCGCGACTGTTATCGGGTCGTCGATTCCAGATAATTATAAGTATCGTAGGTTAGGTAAACCGCGTGTAAACGTGTTTCGCAACGTTCTTACATAATAGTCTCCTGCTAAATAATGGCTAAACAATACTAATATAGAAAGTTATAATAAAATAAATAATTATTTATTTATTTTCTTTGTGTGGGTTTTATTAATAAAAAAATGAGTACCTAGTAAAATTCCTGCTTCCCAATTCACTTATTTAGCTAAATATGTTTACTGATTTTATTAGGTAAAATCCTTCCCGAAGCGATCGGTGAAGTGGTGGAGTACATACACGTATGCGACTTGGCTCTTGGCCTATCGCGTTCCCTCCCCAGCACCATATTCCCGTCAGAGAGGCCTGGACATGTCCTCATCGAGAAGTGGAATCCGCTGGGACTCATCGGCGTCATCACTGCTTTTAATTTCCCTGTAGCAGTATTCGGATGGAACAGTGCTATTGCTATGGTAAGCCGAAATTGTAATCTTTTTATTGTAAAGTATCTACTTATTTAAAAAATATATATAAACTTAATAGTTGTGTTTGTTAGGTGTGCGGTGACGTAAGCGTTTGGAAGCCATCAGACACTACGCCCCTTACAGCAGTAGCAGTAACGAAAATTGTAGAGGGGGTGCTCCGTAAGAACAACATTCCTGGCGCCATCGCCTCACTGTGTGTCGGCGGGAAGGACATCGGCCAACGTCTGGTTAAGGACAAAAGGGTTCAGTTGGTCTCGTTCACGGGAAGTACTGCAGTCGGACAAGAGGTGGGTGCTAATCTCGCATTTTTTTAATTAAAACAAATCAATACCTACTGATTTCAATAAAGCTGAAGATTTTTTCAACTGTAAAATTGCAATTGTTATAAAAACTATAAATGATAGCGAAAATCGCAAAACAGTTTCTGAAAGAGGAGGAAATTTCCGATAAAAAACTCTTGACTTCCGGATTTCTATCTCTAATAATTATAATTTTAATTTGTTGCTGAAAGTAGGACTCCGCGCGGCCGTATCGGCATGAGTTCACCGGCGCAAAACCGAATACCACATCTAAATTAATTTTGTCAGAGCCTTTTTTTTCATTTGAAATGTGTAGGTGGGCGTGGAAGTGCAGAGGCGATTCGGCCGCCATCTGTTGGAGTTGGGCGGCAACAATGCCATCTTAGTGAACAGCGACGCCAATATCGACTTACTACTGAACGCGGCTTTGTTCGCGTGTGCCGGGACCGCTGGCCAGCGTTGCACCACCACTCGTAGACTGCTCATACATACCAAGGTATTGGATACATAGCAGATATTCCATACAACACTGTCTAAGATCCCAACTCCCCGGCAGTTATTTATTTTCTTTAAAATTGCTGTTAAATAAATTAATTTTCTAAACCTATTCAGTTAAAACCTTTGTTACATAAGTCAACATCAACAAATGTTTGAAATTACATTGCGACATTTTACTTATTTGCGCTTGTCAGATGTTTTGCTAGATCCACGAGTAGGTACTATATATACTCGTAAAATCTTACTCTAAAAGAGAACAATTATACAAGTACAATTACGTTTGACCGCTAAGGTATAAGAGTTAAGTGGGCGTTGTAGTGAGTTTCGCAGCCAGTTGTCAAAGATTGTTTTCCATTTTGACAACGCGTTTGGTCTAGTGGCTAGTAACCCTAGCTGTTAACCAAACGGTCGCGGGTTCGAATCCCGCTAGGGGCAAATGTTTGTGTGTTAACATTTTACCTTTGTACCTGAGTCATGGATGTTTTGTATTTATAATATGTATGTATTTACAAAAAAAAAGTAATCTATGTATTATATCAACTGTCTGGTATCCATAATACAAGCATTAGTTGCTTATTGTGGAACTAGATGGTGCTGTGTGGAATGTGTGAAGATATTTATTTATTTTGTTATGCCCTACATAACCAACGAAGGTTATAGGACGCAACGATCCGAAAATCGCATACTTTGTCGCTTTAATTTTTCTGTGTTTACACATGACAACTTATAACTCATTAGGTGTACGATGAGGTAGTGGCTCGTTTGAAGAAAGCCTTCGCTGGTGTCTTAAGCCGCATCGGAGACCCGCTAGAGAAGGAGTCGCTCATCGGGCCGCTGCACACTCCGGCCGCCGTCAAAGCCTACCTCGACACGGTGGCTGAGGTGCGCAAACAGGGCGGCGTAATCGAATTTGGAGGAAAGGTAGACATTCATCAGGTTTTCAATTGGGAACTAATGCAATGCAAGGCCATTTTGTACTGACTGTACTGTAAGAAAGGCATAGAGATGGAATGAGAATGAAGAAAGGTAAACATTCGGTAGCAACATTTTTAAACAAGTTCATCGATCAATCAATTTCTTTTGTCATTAATAATGTAAAAAATAATTGTGCAGAATATGCATTTTCCTTCCCACTTTGCTAGACCAGTAACAGTTTATTAGCTGTAAATACTTAAACTTTGTTAAACTTACTTACCAAAACTTTATCACGAACTGATCGTGAATTTTGAACTAAATGAGTTTTAAAGCATAAAAGATAAAAATCAAATAAATGGATTTCGCTAGTTTTATTCAAGCCATAGGGTGTCGGTGTATAGAGATACTCGATATTGAATTTAACTAAACAAGTAAATAGGTAGGATTTATCAAATTTATTTGTTAGTGTAGGTAATTACTTGTTTGATCATTTAAGCAACATGAAAAGAAATAGTGATAAAATTATTGCAACAGATTTGAATATATTGAGGACAAAACAGAATCAATATCAACCACAGTGAAATATCGGCATGTGTTCTGTTTTCTTTTGGTCAAGTGAAATCTATCTATCTATACTCGTATATACATATAAAAGGCAATGTGTGTATGTATGTTCCAAAACCGCTGAACCGATTTTGATGAAATTTTCAGACAATCTTTAGATTAGTCCTGTGAAGCGGGCAAAACGTAGTATAATATAATAATGAAATGTGTGAATTCGTTTGTAAGGTAATCGACCGTGAGGGCTACTTCGTGGAGCCGACAATAGTGACGGGGTTGGCCCACGACTCGCCACTCGTCAAGTCCGAGTGCTTCGCGCCCATCGTCTACTGCATCCCAATACCAGATCTGGACACTGCCATCAAGTACAATAACGAGGTCGACCAGGGACTCTCCTCTAGTCTCTTCACAGAGAACATGGCAGATGTTTTTAAGGTACATTTTTTTTATTATGTTAAACCTGACATTAAGTGGCTGCGGTCGCCTAAAATACAAGCAACTCATATGAAATGGGTTGTGAGCGTATGTATGTGTTGCTGTCTCTGTATTAAAACTGTAAACCTGAATTTATATTAAATTAATCCCATGACTTAACATAAATTCAGTAACATGGCATGTAATAAATAAAGAGCCCATCCCGTTTTTTTACCTGTCCCTTAACTTTTACCCTATCAAGTTCGACATTGCATTTCAGTTCCTTGTTTGTAGGCAATGGTGGCAAGTTATTATCAAGTGAAAAGTCAAAAATGAATTGATATTAATGTTAACTTAAGTGTGAGCAATTTATTCGAAATCCTAAAAAACAAACATACAAGAGGAAAATTTTTGGACTTTTGTCACAAAGTGGCTATGGTGTCGATTGAGTTGTACAAAGACAAATAGACATGTGAATAGAATTAGAATAATAAGATAATAATTTTTAGTATAACAAGGCCCCTCTATTTCCCCACTATTTGATAAGATTTAATTATAAATATGAAACAATAGAAAGTGAAATAATTTAATAGTATATAAGTATAGTATTATTTGAAATAGAAATAAGACAAAGTTGTAGATCTGAAATATACACAAAAAAAAAAACAGTCAACTGCCTGTTTTGTTATAAAAAAGAAATAAGATGAAAATGGTTGTTACAGTGGATCGGTCCGCACGGGTCGGACTGCGGAATAGTGAACGTGAACATTCCGACGAACGGCGCGGAGGTAGGGGGCGCTTTCGGCGGGAACAAGTGGACGGGCGGCGGCCGCGAGTGCGGCTCCGACTCCTGGAAGCAGTACATGCGACGCGCCACTGTCACCATCAACCACTCCGGCGCCATCACGCTTGCGCAGAACATCCGCTTCGGCGACTAATACCAATAAATGCGTCAAAATACTACAGTAGTATCCATCCAAACCCTTCGCGGCTTTTTCCAGTACCGCTATTAGTCGCCAGCTGCCGCCATATTAGCGTGCGCCGCTTGGCATGTTACGCGAATGCGCATTATATTATCAACCTTATGTATATTGTATGTAAGGTTAATTGTAAGTTTTAAGCTTTCTTCGTTAATCGTCGCGAGCCGACTTTCTTTTCTGCGTGAACGAATATTCACGACGCGCCTTATCAAGTGTGTACTACTGTAACATAGATGAATTTATGTAATTACAACTCCGTCTATTGCATTTATAAAATAATAGAGATAGATGTAGTCCATGCGCGAGGTTCTAAACACATTGAACTATGAACGTCATTTAATAGATTATTCATAAAAATTATAAAGAACTAGTGACCTGGGATGCAATTTTTATATTATACAAACCTTCCCCGTTTATCGTTCTTTCCATAAATGAAATCCGAGTTAAAATCGTTCGAGCGGTTTCAGAGTCCATAGAGGACAAACATATTTACCTGGAATTCTCTGCCTTCTTTAGTGTTCCCTGAAATTTACAACTTGAGGCTTCAGGAACAGTGAATGGGCAAGCGAATTCCATCTTCACTTACCATCAGGTGAGATTGAGGTCAATCTCTACCTCATATACAATTTTTTTTAAACCAACAAAGGTCTAATATTTTCATTTTTTTTCCACACAACAAGCAAGCTTTTGAAAGGTCCAAAAGATAATAAAAAAAGCAAGCTTTACGCGCATAACTAACAAATTCTCATATTTGGTTATCAATAGTTCATACCCAGCAACTTCGTTGAAATAAACATATAACAATCCCAATTGATATAATAAAATTAATAGCTATAGTATAGGTACCAAATTTTATGGATATATTTTGATTTGGATTCTCGCGCGCTGACTACGTTTGTGTAAAGGAAGACTGACTTGATAATGAAATAAAAATATTTTCTTCTCTTTAACTTTTGTATTTTATTTCAATCATCTATATATACATTGATATAAAAGTGTAAGTATAACTTATTTACTTATTTTCCAGCCATTAACAATCTTTACTTACAGAACTTATTATTATGTAAACAATGATAATAACCAATGAGATTCACAATAGTTCATTTCTTTTAAAAAAAATTTTTATGTGACTCAAGAAATATTTTCAAGTTATGATTTCCATTGAATTACCTATTATTAAAAATATCATTATATTTATCTATTACCAATAAATATTGATTTTGTCTGCTCCAACAAAATTCCAAATTATATCAGTATTAATAAAAAAGTATTAATTATTTTAGAGCAATATTTTATTTAAAAATGTTTTTTTTTTGTTTAATATTTGAACAGTTGCTAATAATAAAATTATTGGGCAATTGATTTGAACTTTGCAAAGTTTGGGTAGCATTAGAGTTAAAAAGGAAACAAATGTCTCATTAAATCAAATCTCACAGAAATTATTAGGAATGATGCAATCTCCATAGGTCCACAGCAATGTCTCGTGAGGTTTGTCTATGAAATTTATAAGTGGCCGGTAAGTCATATCGAAGTTCTGCAACAACCTTCCCTTTTACTCCCCACTCTTTTATTTTCTTCTGTATGTGAGATCTGAAAATTGGTATTTATTTAAAAGTTGCTTTAGTTAGCAACACTTTTACTATTGTATAAATTAGGTATTAAATTATAAATTAATTATTGTATTAGGATAATTTTCACATGTATTCTTTTGTTTTCATATTGCAGTTAAACAAACATGCATTATAAAACTTATCACGGTTTGTACATAATTTTTACCTTGTGGAAGACTTGTGTAAAGAGTAAACACTGTCACAGCTAAGATCTAGGCCCATTTTTAAAAACTTCATGTCTACACCGGCATTATTTTTTGTGCCAAAAGGTGGATTCATCAACACAGTATCAAAGTAGTTTTCCAATCTGTAACGATCCAATAAAATATGAATAACATTTCTGTAATTGTTTATTTATATGTGAAAAAAATTTGTTAAATTTTCAATTATTGAAACAAAAATTACACCTGAAAAACTTAGTATTGAGGAAGTCACATTGTATAGTATCAACATTTGTAATCTCAAATTCATCGATATTTTCATGAAGTGTGTGCAATGCGTCACTGTCTATATCCACAGCTGTGACTTGGCCGGCTTCCAGCAGAACTGCACCGACACTTAAAACACCAGGGCCACAGCCTGCGTCCAGCACTAACTTGCTTTCGAGTGCTTCAAATTGTGTCTATAATTACAAACAAATTACTATTATAGGCAAACACAACAAAATTAAGTTCAACTTGTTGATGAGGAGTTGAGAATGGTCAGTATCCATAACAGCCCTGAACATAGTGAAACAGTACTGACACTCATTAGCAAGTGAATAAATACACACCAAGTGTGTTTTAACAAGTCTTGTCCTCAGCTTTGCATGAAGACTTGGAAAGCTGAATGGATGCATACACTTATTACATACAAAACTGGTGTTTTCTATAGACAAAAGCTGATTTGAGTTGAATATTATCACCTCAAGCATAGGATGTCTACTGCTGGACGTAGGCCTCCCCCATGATTTTCCAATAGAACTGTTAAAGGCTAAATATCGGCGGAGGAAGAGAAAAGATGGTTTTAGGTCAAGACGAATGTATTTTGTCCGAATATCTTACGCTAATGACAAAAACTGTAAAAAATTATAAAAATTGACAATTAGAATATAAAAAATACAAAAAAAGCCAGTGGTATAAAAAAAGATCGTCAACAAGAACCATTCAGAAGTAGCCTGGATACACTGTTGAAAATCAAAATATTTATTTATCAATTAGGTTTCTAGAAGAAACTCTTATAAATTTATATTTATAATGATGATCATAATCATTATAAATCCTGAAAAGATACCCCGAAAGAAACTCAGGATATTATTCTTTTTATCATTTTAAAAATATAAAATTACAACAGTTAGGTACACTTAATACAAACAAAATCAAAGTACATATACAATTTACTAATGAGTATGGCAATAGAACCTCACAATATATAATTCCCCATCTAGTTAATAATTTACCTATCAATCTAAAAAATGAAATTACACAAAAAAACATAAAGCATACAATAAAAAAATATTATCTAAACTAAATAAATATCCTCTGAAAATATATATGCCTGCATAGAATGGGGGACCTCATAAATCAAGGCTTCACTGTCGCCTAAATAATCAGTGACCTTATACTAGCTTTTCGAGAGGAGTTTGGTTTTAATGACACCTTTAAATTAATTTATAGATAAGGCTCTGATCATCTCAGGCAGTTTATTATAAAACCGTATACATTGACCCATAAAAGAATTACTTATCTTGTGAAGTCACGTCTTATGTAAATCTAAATCATTTTTAAACCTAGTATTTATATTATGTACATCACATTTTTTTTTTAAATTGACTAATATTTTTATATTTAGTAAACTAAATTTTCATAAATATACTGACATGTAACAGTTAAAATCTTTATTTCTTTGAACTTTTCTCTAAGAGAAGACTTGCGGATCTAGTTTATAGATGCCTCTAATGCCCCTTTTTTGTAAAATGAAAATAGTATTTATGTCCGCACCGCTACCCCACATTATGCTGTGGAAGTAACTAAAATAGACAATCCTAGCTGTATCAACATCTATTGGGCGTCGAATCTGCTTAACTGCATAAGCCGCAGAGCTAAGCCTTTTACTTAGTTTCTCGATATGGCTGAATGTCAGAATGTCTGTCCTGTGATGGCATTTGCCAGTCTGTGGCCTCCACTTGAGGACTGCACTGCCATTTCAAATTACTGATCTGCTAGGCTATAAATATAAAAAATGTAGTTACTCCCTAAGTCATAAATAATTACCTGTATGGTGTGAAGGGCAACAGCAGCAATGTGGGCGGGTGTCTCATACTGCTCCAATTGAATCTTAGGGGTAGAGAAAGTATTTAACTCTTGCAAGTGGCTTTCTAATGTTTTTAATTTCATAACAGCTGCCATTTCTATTTATTGTCAAATCTAGGCAGTACTGGTAATATCTGGTTACCGAAGGAGGAGTCTTGGGAGACGAAAAAGCCACAAGATGTCGCGTTGGCGTGTTGCAATGCAGCCCTGTGGCTTGTATTTACTATGTTTGCTTCGGGTAATTGAGGAAATCCCTAAAACAAAGAATACACACAAAATCAATATATTTTTTTATTGCGTATAATCAAATACAAGTAATAAAATCAAGCAATAAATGGAGCGAAATAATTAAAAACTTACAGCAGTGGCAGATACGGGGGGAATAGAGCACATAGGTAGTTGACTAACAGGACTTGATTGCGCCAGTGATGTAGCGGTAAGTGGAGGCACCGAACCTTGCTTCAATAGCATTTGTTTTTTCAATTGGAGTTCTTCTAATATTTTTCTATTAGTCAGTTCTATAAAGAAAAATATTTATTTCATAAACATAGTCAATTTGAAAATGGAGCTAAAGGTTTGAAATTAACCTCTTTGTGCATTAGGTTGAGGAAACGCCATTTAAAAAGAAATCCTTTACAAATAACATATAACAAAAATTTTGTTTTCTGAGCAAATAAACAACTTATTAATACAATTCTAATAAAATAAATTTATTAGAAATTAAATTACAAAAACGTACAAATAAATAAACATGTGACATAATACTAATTGAATGTATTTGTCACTGTCATATATCTCAATCAGAGGCTGTGGAAATATTTAGTGTTCTGTGGTTAAACTTGGAAAACAATATAAATTTAACGATCTAACTAAAGTATCTATAATACTATTTAGTTTGTGGTTGATACGGAAAGCACTAAGCCAGAAGATCAAGTGTCAACAAAATGTCTAGTTAGTATTATATATTCTTTTTTTTTGGAATTTAAAGCATTATATTAATCTGTGTAACGATAGTCACAAAAAACTTAGAATGTCGAATGAGTAAATCCGCTCATGTTAGAACGTAGAAGATAATAATAGTCTGTGCTAATGTTAAGCGATGTATCGCTAAATTACGGTTTTCACTGTTATGTTGGTAGACAACTTCCCTTTGCATAGGTGGCAATCAGAGCCCGGACTCATTTGAATTGCAGAAAATAAAAATCCCACAAAGAAGTTTATATAAAAGCATTTATTTTAAAACAATGTAGGTAATAATATACTTTCTGATTCTTGGCAAAACAGTCTCACATTAGCAAGTCAACATTTGGCCTCTTTATGATTAAACATAAGACTAATATGCGCTGCCATAACTCACAAATCAATAAAACGTTAGACAAAAATGGTATTAACCAAAAAATAGGACAAACATAAAATTATCTCATACATCAACATCGCAGTTAGCATTGCATCCAATTGAGCAATATTTATATAATATAATTTGTATATTACTTTTGTAAATTAATCTAAACAAAAGTGAACAATAACAATACTAGAATTGACTCATTATTATCAGCAATATTAATTATAAAACAAATCATCTACACAGAATGTATATTAGTTCATTTTATTCACATACCCAGACATTACAGTCCACAATGAGTTGGTGGCTTCATTTATATCTGATAAAATTTATTAATAAATGCACAACAAAAATAGACTTTCAAGTTGCCTTTGTCTTTTTCTATACAAAAATATTATAACAATTTAGAAATAATAACAGATTTTTCCTATAAACAATTTGGAATAATATTGCACAAGCTCAAAGCTAAAAGTATATTATGTGCATTTTATGTACATATAAATACTTAGGTACTATAAATGTAACAACAAATCAACACGACTTGACTCTTCATATGCTACAATTATATTTATGACTGAAATCATGACACATTCAAATTCTGGGCGACATTTTAACAATAACACATTACGGATTTATTTAATTGGTTTCTTTATAGCGGCGATAACTTATTACATAAACTAATCAGAACCGTAGCAGACATGATATATATGTATAATTGTATATACTATGTAAGGCACGAATTGTATGCATCCGGAAGACTAAGGGGGCTTTGCTTCGCTGTGAAATTGTATAAAACAGCCGCTTTAAAAATATGAACCGTTTTTGTAGTAGTAGAGTAGGCTTGGACGCGCTGGAATGTACGAAGTCTCTAACAGTCTAGAGAAAATGTTCAATCTGTGTAATGGTTACTGTATACTTGCACAAGTATACAGTTACGTGTATAGCTAACGCAGTAGAGTTGTTCGGACTAACAAAAGACACAGGACTGTTCTAAGCTGATCGCCAACCTTCACCAGTGTGAAGCCTTAAACACCAAGTAAATTGTGAATGGAGATGATTAGGCTGAATCATAAAAATAGAAAAAACGTCACGGCTGCCATTGCTGAATTGAGCGAGCCTGCCCCGCATGGTTTTTGCGAATGCACACAGTTCAAAACCCAAAGAAATTATTTTCTATTTATAATTGAAATTAAAGAATAAATTATTCAATGGAAAATATCTACATTATTTATTTAAAATAATAATGTCGCCCGTAAAAAGCAGCAAATCTCAACGACCTTCCAACACAATGTAGCCAGTTCAAACTCACATTAAAAAAAGTATACAAACAAAAACAAGTCTTCAACAATCTTCTAACCCATCAATTGGGGGCAAGGATCTATATCACTTCAATTTAATGTTATATAGCATAAGAATAATAAGTATTAATCATTATTTATTATTCCTATTGATTATAATTTTTAAACAAAATAAAAAACAATAAAGACGACTACATTGCGAATCCATCTGAAATGCACCAAGTGTTGATTTGTTAAAACTTACTTTCACAGCACAAGGAACAAACACATTCTGGACTAAATAAAATCTGAAAATCGATAACAACATTGATTTAGACTAGTACATAATTTTGGCACAACTCTGCGCGAAAAGAGCACAGTGGCATCGATGTTGTTCTATATTATATTATATTATATTATATTACGTTACGTTAATATAATATGTAGGATATAAATTAATTATCATGAAAACTTGTAGATCGATATAACAGAATTTCAAAACTATAAAAAGACTTTTATAGTTATTCATTCAATTAAATCAGTTTAAAAGTAAACAAAAAAAAAATAGATTTTGTTACGATGCGACGAATAAATACTTCGATTGTATTATACATATTAAATCATTTAATGTAAATAGCAAGAGTAACAGCATAACCGAAAAATTGATGAATGTGAACATAAAATTATTGCTATATTTTAAAAAAAGTTAAGAAATTAATATGATTTAAGAAAAGAAATAAAAGCTATATAAACACTATGTCGAATATTTTATGCAATCCAAAATATTTAATGGGATTAAATACTATATTGATCTACAAATCACATGTACATTAGTTACATTTGAGACACTTCAAGTGAGGGTATTCAAATTGTAAAAACAAGGGATTTCATAATCAATTTCATAAAGCAAAGCAAATAAAGCATTTCCTCTTCTAAATTTGTGCCCAATGTGTCATGTCATGTTCGATGTATAAATTCACCTTATCTTATGAAACCCGAATATCATCCAAGAAACAATTTACAAAACTGTACAGGACAGCTGCCATATATTATTATTATAAAATGCAAAAGAAATGTGTATATATTTAAAATTTTGTAAAAATTAAATAATAATAATAATAATAATAAAAACTTATTTGAGTACATAAATTCTCTTGATCCATTGCTCGTACAATGATTTTGGTAACAGTGTGTAAAAATAACGATATATATAATATACATATTTTTAAAAAAAGGCAAGACGAACGAAAAGATGAATAGAGTATAGGAGATGAACTGTGTTTTTTTGATAGATTTTGATAATATACATCGTTTAGATGGACGTTATATGATACTTATAAGTTTCTATACGTGGGTAATTTCATAAACTAACCCATCTCATATACTCCGACCCGAATATTTATCGAGTTTCAACTCAACACTTACACGTTAGTGAGCTACAATAAGTATAATAGTTAGTACAAACAGTACAATGTTCAGTGTAATTCTATATATACAGTGTGTTATAAAATATATTATGCTTTCATCACCGTCCCCAATCAAAAAACTCACAAAATTTTCGATGTAATAATTTAAATTATTTTTACACCCTGCCCCAAATGAGTATTATATCTCAACAACTCTTAAATCCAAACAACAATACACACCTAACACTTCCCTGTAAAAATATTACATCATTATATTTATTATAATATATATATATATAGTCTTGTAAAAGAAAAAAAAAAACGTTTTGAAACCTCAAAGGTTATTTAAACACTACATGAGAAATTACACAAGAGCATTAGGATACAATATATTGCTACAAGTTAACTTATTCATTTGGCACTAAATTAACATATTGCATCACGAGCGTACCTCACAAATGTTTTTCATTCTCGAGAAAATTCAATTTCACAATTTACAATTAAAAGTTTTATTCCATAAAGTTCCTAACGATATATATTAATTGGGCCAAAATTCAACTTCTAAAGGAGGCCGCACATTGGCTACTATTGCGCGAACAACTAGACGCATGAGCGACCGTTCTCATCCCTTTATCAACAGATTTTATGAAGGAAATTGATCGCTCTAGCGACAAAATCGCTTATGCAACATTTCTATCATGTACAGTGTTTGTGCATATGATCGCTTCGGTGACCGAAAGCGATAGTAGCCAATGGGCGGCCTCCCTTTGTCAATGTGTGTGTGTTAAAGAGACCACGAAAGAAATGCATTCGGTATTATTGAGCAACACGAAGGCGTCAAACACGCGACGCCACCAAACACCTTCGACATTCACAAAAAAAAAACAAACAGACGTATTTACGGCAAGTTATAGTTTGGCAAAATTGAGCATTACGACTTTTCTGTTTGGCATCGTAAAACGTCACTAGTCAGTATAAGAGGGTTGTTGCGTATATTCACATCCGCAAATGCGGAACTTCCGCATCGATTTAGACAACTGCAATTGTATCAGAATCTTTTGTGGATGCGGATATGGAGCTAATCCTAAATTTGACATCTGGTAGATTTTCCCAGGATGTTTCAGTTTTTTTAATTTGAATCGTTTCTATTTTCTACTTTATTAAAATAATGACTTTAATTTATTAAAATGATAAATTTATGCGTTAAAAATTAAATCTATTTTAAAAATACTTGAAATCCGATGCGGATTCGAATTCGCTTATTCTTCTAAAAATCCGCATCTGCGGATGTTGAAAATACTGCTTCAGCAACAACCCTGGTCAGTAATATTCCCACACTACGTAGCATTGCGTCACTACAACACCCTAACCCTTGGTAACTGAAACTTATACACAAATACACCGATCGTTCTGCGGGCAGGAGACACGCGACTTTACAAAATGATATGACATATTTCTCAGAGGATTTATTTTTTTCGTTCAAAAGAACAATTATTATAAACATTACAACGACCGTGTGGACTCTCCAAGATACTTTTAGTTTATTAACTACCTACTCTTTATATAACTTGGTTAAAATAGTATTTAAAAATTAAAAATTCGCTCGATTTTTTTTTGTTTATCAAACAGTAATTATTGCTTCTCTGATATGATACACATTCTCGTGTTGGTGAGCGCTAGTCGCCCGTCGTCGCCAATTTAGCGCTTGCACGTCCATAGCGACTTAGCGCTTTAGCGCTTTAGCGCCGCTACGTCACTTAGTAACTCTTAAATGTATTTAAAAATATGACTGCTTTTATTTTATATCCATCGCGATCACAGCTCTCCGAAGAAATCTACATATATCGTACCACACACTCCGAAATAAATTCTTCATCATTTACACCTACAAAACGAAATGACTAATATATCCTCTACTATGTTAGTTCTAAAAATTATACCATTAATTTTTTTTTTATTTCAATATATTTTCTTTGCAATTGCAACGGTCCCTCGTACAGCAATTAAATGCCTCATATACAAAATTTCAACATAACAACGAGAAAAATGACTCGACTTAATTAAAAAACATATAAAAGAAGCGTACACGACTGACGACGCGAGTGAGTAAGATAATAAAATTTAGAAAGAAAGCGCGGCAGTGTTCGCGAGAATCCTGGTGCATAGAAGAACCTAACTACATAAATGTCTTAGGAACCTGATAAATTATTGCTAGAGCTTTCCCCCCTCCCCCTCCCCGCCCACAACACTGCGCCCCGGCGCCGCCGCGGACACATAACGACAGATAAAATCTTATCAGTAGCCAATAGAAAAATATCACCTAAATAAATATGAATATTTTACAGGTGCAGGCGTCCACGCTGCGGTTAGAATTCCTCATTTCTTTTTTTTTTTGGTAAAAAACAACAAGATTATGAAATTGATATGCAATGGGTGTGCAGCGGGGATCAGTGCGGCGCCTCGCCTCCACCCCCTCCGCCGCCCCCTCCTCCCCCTCCGCCCCCTCCGCCCCCTCCGCCTGGACCCTTCGACGCCTCGCTGGAAACAACATTGCATCCATTCATTACTAACCAACTCACTCACTTCTTTGCTGTCTAAAAATAGCAGTTTGCCAAATATACAATAGAGAGCCATCTTAATAACTGATAGTTTTTGGTCACTGGGTGGCCTTAGGCCTTTCGCACATTACGATACCAGTTGCGATGACCTATTAAATGGTTTCAGTTTTTTCTTTTCTATATTACTAAATTTTCTACATAAAACTTGATTACTTAATAACAATGATTAAAGTTATCAATTTCAATAATTTATCTTGAAAAGCTTTAAAATTAAATCTAAAAACCCACATTCGCTGATTTTGAAAAATCTGCATCCGCAACAAACAACCCTGGTACTAAGTCGCGGGCATTATTACTATACAATAAATGAAGTGTTTACGAAGCAGTTAAACTTTCTAAAGTGAGTAACTGGTATTTGGACTCAAAATACACCCCCAGCGGTTAGGCTGCGATTACGAAGCCAGCGCGCGGCAGCGATCACGCAAATGTATGGAAGTTGGTGGTTTCGAGCGTGGCGATAGCTCGCGCCCGCTCAACATCGAAGAAGTTCATAACCACCCGGTCCGTACGTCCCCGTACCGCTCCGCTCGTTTCGTAACCTCAGCCTAAGATATGTAACACAAAGTACTTACAAATTGGAATAGGTAGACCTAGAACTGCCCGACGGCGTGGATGCATCCGTGTCGCAAGGCGGAGGCCGCCCGGCAGCCCCCAGCATGTAATTGCCAGTCTCACTGAAACAATTGGACAGCCTACTTCAAATTGTATTACTGCCTCTAGTGTACACATCTGTGGCCCATTCAAATCTATATACACAGAAGTTAGACACAGCCTAGAGTTAGGGAACACATACCGCCGGCCATTAATGGCAGTCAAGTCACATTCACAATCCTACATTAAGAGCCGGACTGCTAGGCGGAATGCCATAAATGACCGGCTCGAATAGTAGTTAGGTGTACGCTAACTCTAGGCGACTGTTGGTGAAAACGGGCATAAGTACTATCATAGAGTAGAGAGCCGAATATATGGGCTTCTCTGAATGTTGCAAAGCAGTACATATATTTACGCAATATAATCTTTGAAATTGCTAATGAGCTGTATTCAATTCTTATTTTTAACTATAATCAATCAGATCATAAGCTGTCTGTGAATTCGGTTTACTATAAAAGGTATAAACATATCGATGTGCATTCTCATTTCTTCAGAAAGAAAATTGCAAGTGAATTTGTAAAAATTAAATATTAATTTATTTTGATAAGTGCCGATGTTGATATATACAAAATAATGTATAATGTCATCTATGTCAACTTATATGAAATAAAGTTAGTCTGTGATCTAGTATTACTTGCAGCTAAAAAGCGAGCCGAGCATTATATGTAGTAATAGTAGAGGATGTGTACTCTTTTTTAATAGGGTAAATTTTTAATGAAATACATTTTTTAGTCTGGCAAGATAAAAGAAAGGGATACACGGCCTCATCTCTCTCACCTCTCTCTGCTCGGGATAGCCTCTGTATAAGGCGCAATGAAAATATACTTTAACTATTACAGTTAATTATTGTAAATACAATTTTTTTCAAGTAAGCCATCCCGTTATATTATTCTACGTCCATGATTACCTACATCAGTCAAAACGATTTTTTGGGCCTGGCTTCTGCATATGAAATTTTGGTTTCTCCAACGTTAAAAAAAGTGAAAAAAAATTTTTTCATCAATGTTTGCTTTTGTAGAAACTACAGCAATTTTTTCGAATTTCTAGGAAATTTTCTATCATTTCATAAGCCTAAATAAAATATTTCTATCATTTCATTACAATATGCATGAAATGGAATATCATACATAAAAATACTCCCCGCGACGTCGCAACGAAGTCTATTTCGTACGTTAAGTACTATTTACTCTATGGTCGTACTTCGTGATTCAATTTTATAATTGATATAATAATTTTTTAGATATTTTTTAGATTTATTTAGTTTAGTTTTATTTTTAGATATATGGATGTTTTATATGTAAATATATATAAATTTGATTGTTATATGGCGACATCTAGTGAGCCAGATTGAAAATAATAAAAAAGTTACAATGTGAGATGGGATGTGACTCTCTATACTGGTTAAGTACTATTTACTCTATGGTACTATAAAGTACATTTTCTAATTCAACAAACACTCGAATCTCGAGTTATGAAAATACAAAATTCAGTATCCTTAAATGCTACAAATATAATCACTTACTATTATAACACTATAGTATAAACATGTAATTAACAATTAGGCGAGATCATAAAGCGAGTATCAAGGAAGGTTATCCCACACCATGCGTTGATTGGTCAATACTGTGACGAGGCGGAGTTAGAAACGAACAGTGAAAAAAAAAAACGCCTTAAATAACCTCCGATATTATATTTAAATAGACGATGTTGTTCAAATAAGGATAATAATAATAATTGTGACAATATTTATCTAAACATTCCATAAGTGCTCACTCGCCGATCAATCCCGAGCCACATGATTCATCTGATATCTATTAATTATGTGTATAACATTATATGGACCCCGAGACAGGCGCGTGTCGTGTCCACTGTTTAATTATGGTGATAAGTATGGTGGCCGATAACCCCGTATATCAACAATGTTTATTCATTGTCATTTGATTTATGACAATGTCATTTTATGTATTTAATTTATGGTGAAAAAAAGTGATCTATCATTCGCAATGAAATTGGCTGGTACACATTTCACAGTAGCCTGATAAGCTTTGATCTGATAGAAAAATGTTAGGTGTAGATGGTATTTTTTTAAATATTTTGAATTGTAAATGATGTCATAATAGATATCAAATAAAATTATCATTTTAATATTCCCTAAATTAAGTTTGCACTGTTTTCTAGGATTTTTTCTAAAGGTCCTATTGACAAAATGCATGTACACTAAAAATATAATACTTTTCAGAACAGTTTCGACATTCAACATAATATGATGAAATGATTTTCATTCGGTAGAAAAGAAAACGCAAAGTTAATCTTTATTAATACCTATTGTAAACTCGTTTTATGTTATGAAAATATTTTGTGTTTTTCCTGATAAGTGTGAATATATGAGCCCATTTATAACAATGTTTCTAACATTATCTAAATTGCAAGGAGCCTAGGTCAAACAGAACGCTGCCCACGCGGATAAGAATATAAAAATAGCAGCCCTTTTATATTTTTCATAAGGTCAGCAGTGAAAGGACACAAATCGTTCCTCCATCATTTCACTCATGCGGCGATAGTATAGTAATTTATAGAAATTTGATTTTTACAGAATTGAAGTCTGTAAGTGTACCATATACCATATATCTTATATTAAAAAAATACTATCTTTGTATTTGTATACTACCTTTGTATTTATTTGTGCAAGTATACCTTAACCATGAGTGTTTAATTCAAACCGCAATAAACTGGCTAGAGATAAACTATTAAAATTTATGAGGTTATGAACACAGCTGAATTTCGACCGAAGGAGGCGGTCTCCAAAACAAAAAGCATATGATATTAACACAGGCAAATAAAACAGAATAAACAGCTTTGAGTCGTATAAAGTAAGCGTTGACGCGACTTGTCGTCTTCCTTTTCAGGCAACTTATGACTACGTTTGGACGCTACTTGGTACTTACTAGTTAACTACTGTACTTATTGAAGTGTAGAGGGGCTTTAGAGGGGGTAAACGTGCGATATTACCTCGCGGTTCTCATTCTGAGTGCGGCGCAGTTCTCCTTACACTTGTAGGCGAGCACCTGCTTGATACGGCTGACTTCGACGTCAGGGAAGTGGCGGCTGACGTAAGAGATGAGCGCGTGGACGCGGCGTCGGTCCAGCGGAGGTTTGGTGGGGCGCGCCTCTTGCCCCGCGCGCGACCACCGCTGCCCCGTCACCGAGCACGTCGCCAACTCTATGGGCGTGAACAGCGCCGCCGCCAGCCCCCGCGTCACCTTCCGGTAGTCGCCCCACTTCACGCCGCGCAACAATTCCTCGCGAATCTCCACGCCTTCGCCCAGTTTTATCTGCAACGACGTATCATCCCACTATACCTCAACTCAACGTGTTACATTATTTATTGTCTAACCTAACACCTTTTAGAGTCTGTCACAAAAGTCAACTGACGCGGCCTAAACTATTTAAAATTTATATAATGTTAGGCCCTATTATGCATGATGAACACAGCAAGACATGCGACGAGGCAGTTACTGATGTGGACATTAAAGTTTTTAGGTACCTAACCTAACTAGAGGTTGCATATTACGTTTTGCACAGCTATGCTTGGTAACTTTTATAAGAACGATAAATAAATAAATTATTTACCAAAATATTTACTGTTTACGATAACAGCACCAGCGACTCGATGTTAACCTCCTATTTCTTATTTATGGTTTAGATAGCAGTGGTACAATGCAATGTTAAAAATTGTACAAATTCAACACAGCAACATGACCTCTATGTTTAAAGGCGTAAGAAGCCTTTTCGCCGAACATTGTTTTAACATTACACAAATATAATTTCATAACATCGTATTATCTATGTTATTTATATTGGTACAATTTGTTGGTGAAGCCCAAAATAGGGTCACATCAATACAATATCTTAGGTACATGATTAGGAATTTCTCACTCATTTTTATTCAATGGTTTATTAAATTCTATAAAGCTCGGAACAATCACATGGAGATACACGTATTTATAACCATGCGACCCTAAATGTCAAGTCACACCCACACTATAAATATACAAACGAACCTAATAATGACTAGTTATCTAACATTGCGTACGAATTTATGAGTTATCATCATTTTGTGGATTTCAAATACGCATAGGAGTTATCTAGAGGTGGTGAGTTATCAAGAGGTGAAGCTGCCATTCAAAATGTCGTCATTCCACATCATGGGGGCAACCAACGTGGAGTGTACCATCAATGCCATAACATTCACTGACATCAATGTACTACAACTATGGATTTCACACGCCAAACAAAACACTACGAACTTTATGGACCATTTAAAAATGACATATGCAATGAAGCGCGAAGGCAACACTGTCATGATTCCGTTTTAGGCGTACTTTTTATGTGCCGCTTTGGCATTTTTGACGCAAATTCCAGAGTTGTAAATTCCATAATAATTCCATAAGACCAATATTCGAATACGGCTTGAACATTTCAATTGAAGTCTGAGGAAGGTTCTTATACAGAGAAAACTTAAAAGCCGGGGGCGGTTCGCGATTTTATGAGAAGTAATATAAAAAATACTTTAATAGTGTAATGTATTTTTGGAATGTATTACGACACTGAAAACTAAGAAAGAAATCAAGGGTTCTTAATTTCTGAGAAGGGAGGGAAAACCAATATTAGTTCCATACATATTTATGTTGATATTAAATCAAAATAAATAAACGCTAGTAAGAAAACCAAGTGAAAGTGTGTAACAGAAAAGAAAGCAGCAGAATATTAATATTCAACAGAAAATACGCTTATGAAAAACATAAGCATAACCCTTAGCGGCCACACGGAGTGACTAGTTACTCCAGGCTTAGAAAAAGTGGAATTAGAGGTCTTAAACCTTTCAAATTAATACAACAAACGACATCTGCCGGTGGCAGACAAGTGTGAGATGTGACTTCGCTACATAGTAAGCCAAAAAATGCATGGCAGCAAGATGGAGGCGTTTCAAGCGTTCGTTTTCGCGGCCTGGGGTTACCCCAGTGTGGCCGCAACCGTTGTTCAGTACAATTTGTTTTTTCGGACGAGAAGTCAGGGGAAAGAATTATTGAATGAAAATGTTGACAATCATTCTAATTGTGAAGAACAATCGAACATAGACTCAGAACAAGTTACAAGATGTATCATCAGACGCGACCAGTTATTTCGACGAAGAAGACGTGTTAGATGCAGTTTAAAACTTAAAGTTTGAAAAAACGCAAACGTAAAGCAAGTGAAGAACTTATAAATATGTATGTAAAAGCTAATAAAACGCAAAAAAGCCAATTTTTTGATTTGTAATTTTTTTTAATTTTTCCCTCCAGTAATTTTGCAAAATAAATATACTTTTTGAATAATCGGCGAATTTTTACGGTTATTTAATATGATAGTGATATATATTGTGCGGACCATCCCGAAGCTCTAGCCGTTAATAATGCAAAATGGCGGAGTAATGATTTTTTCTTCCGAAAAAGCCATTTTCCCAGAATTTTGACCTATATGACCAGTTTTTAGAGCGCCATCTATGAATTAACCAACTTAAGCTATTAGAAATGTTGAAGAACTCCTCAAAGAACATGACACAATCAGTAAATTGGGTTTTTCAGTGTGGGGTAATGAGTTACCCCGTGTGGCCGCTATGTGGTCTGGCTGAGGTGTGGCCGCTAAGGGATAATGTCATGTCAAAATGTATTTTTCGAATGTTTTTATTTAAAAATATTCCCACTAAGCTATTTTTATGCAAAGATAACCCCACCCCAGTGATAATTTCAATGAAGAACGATAAATATTTAAACAACAAAGAACATTAGGATAGATAATGGTTAGCGGCGCTGTAACGGAGTTACTTGGAGATTTCTGCTATCTAACTTATCTGATTACATAAAAATACGAAAACGTAGATGTGCTATGGTGGAACGTTTTTGCACTTAAAATTTCATTTTCTTTAGACATATGCCACATGATAAGATTAATTATTAGAAGCGAATGAAAACTTATAAGAAATCTCGAACACCATAATATGAAGGATAGCTACACTACTAAAAAGAAAGCTTCAATAGCCTACAATTCCCTACAATTCAACTCCCTACAGGATTACGTGATCAAATATATCAACTGAATTGATGTTTGGACTAATGCTAAGTGTGAATATATTTTTTGACAAAATTTCATACAATAAATTAGCCTCTACATTACAGGAACATAATTGTATTTTCATTTGCCATTTATCTAGGCGAGAATCAAATTAGCTTATTAGTTAGACAATAACCACCCCCTTAGAGAAGACCACCGTGAAATAACAGTATGAAGTAACATCACACATGTTTTGTTTTGGCGAGTGAGTGTGGGATGTTAGAGCTCCCATACCTACTCCCCTCCTAGTCCTTCATCCTACTTATGTCGACAGTGCTAAGATACTAGATACTAGTGAGCATGCTTGCCGATATTTTCATTTAAAAAAAAAGCAGAATTTAAAATTACATAATAAACCAACCACATATCTATCCAAAATTAGTTTGAATGTGTATATTCAGCTATTTAATGTATGAGTTCATATGATTGTTTTCAGACAACCATAATCATAACTTTTTCATATATATTATATAAACAAGTTTAGTTTCATTTCTGGGAGTTACATCAAATTATAGTTGACATCAAAAAAACCCATTGTTTAGAAATAATTGTTTTGTTTCTAAACAATGATATTTTTTGAATGTTATGAATGTGAATGCTCTGATACACCTCAGGGAAGAAATTAATCTAAAATTTAATCAAATAACTAAATTTTCGTAGAAATTTTAAATATGAAAAACATTAATTAGTGAAAACTCAATTTCACAGAAAGAAAATATTAAACATAAAAAAATAGTTAAGAAAATAAAAGAAAAATAGGAAATAGGTCCGAGAGCTGTTAGACATCGCTAACACATTCGTTCCACGGTGCCAAATACCCCTTTAAAATTCTCTAACATCACTTCTATTAATATGAGGATAACATGACAATAACAACAACAGAAAAAAATAAAGATAAGACACCATTTTGAAGTGCGGGAACAGAGTGCGAAAAATATTTACCAAGCGTGGTGTGGCGGTAGGTCGTTCATTTTCCCGCTTGAGCACGAAGGGTAGCGCGCGGCGGTGTTGTTCCAGCCAGACCGCGTCCGGCACAGGACGGCCTCGACGCCCGTCCCAACGCCCAACTGTATCACACAATTCTTATGCCACTAAACCGAAAAAATCAACTGTCTTTTATATCACATCTTCGCAATGACACTTCTGCCGTAAGAGTACAATCGTTTTTACCATGCGTGAGCATGAGTATATAGGAGCAGCCCAACTATCCAGATAAAAGTTCTACATTTATTATCTGCCGATCAAAAGTATTGAAATTGATGTGAGCATCCACTATGATAATATCACCTAAATAATTAATTTATAAATCAAATACATCAGAATTATATGTATGAAAAAGGATGAATTTCCTTTTCCATACATATAATACATATAATTCTTTACCAAAGGGCTCAATCATAGGTTTTTTAGTTATTTAACGCTTCGTATGCTTAGACCTTATACTGAGTACTTCAAATTGTAACAACAACGTGCAGATATTCTGAATTCTGGTAAAATGAGTTGGAAATATTTGGATAATTTCACTGCTATTATATATCTGACGATGACTGTACAAGCATGTAAAACTAAAGTATAACTAAGGGCCAATACTCCATACAAACTTCATTGTGCTCATTCTCTAATTAGAAATAAGCGTTGATTTAGTTTATTAATTAAATACTTTAATCACATACTCAGCCACATTAACAATTCAAAAAGTTGATTTCTTTCTTTGTGATTTGAAGATATAAACAGCTTTGATAAAAATTTCTAACAAACAGATATTAAATTTAAAATATTGAGTAATTTTTAAGTTTAAAGGCTAATTTATGTATTTACTTATTCGACAATGGGCAATAACAAGGAAAATTACCAGGTGTGTGTGATATGTCAACAAAACACAGTATTATTTACGAGAATAAAGCCAAAGAAGATTGTAATTGTTACGTAATTGTGGCAATAGGCAAAGTGGCATGCAAACTTTATATAGGGCCAAATCTCAAGAGATAACCGTTGATTTAATTCTGTTTGTCATATAACACGTCAACAAGTTCGATAACTTTATTACAAGAGCTAGAAGTTTCCATGATACGCAACATAAGACAAACATTTAACAAAATATATCATTACTTTGGAGTTTATTAAGAAAATATAAGAATAGGCGTTGGCAATAAATAGATGAATAACTACAATTGTGGACTTATCAATAAAAATTTCAAAATATCGCGCGATTTATGAGATTAGCTCGAACAAAGTTTGTTAAGACTTTCTGGCACTAGTTTTTGACATTAGGTGAGACCTCATTGAAACGCAGAGGAGCTAAGCGGATTGGAGCAAAGAACTTTATTTGTAATCAAGTTACAACTCTCCGGGATGAGAGAAGTTAAGTGAAGTTGAGCTGTATCTACAAGCACAAACCGGTTTCCTTTATTTAAGTAGCTCTAATCCGTTTAGCTTTAGTGGATAATGTTTAGCGAAACGGATAACAAGGGCTTTGTAATCCTGTAGAAAAACGTCATATTTGAGGCGCGGTGCGGAGTCACATGTATTCGATTTTAACTCGGGTATAAAATACAATATGCAGTGTAAAAACTTGCAGTATTATAGTTAAAACATTCATTAATGCTATATCTGCCCGCTTTGCGCTTCTCCGTCTCAATGAAATGTAAGCCTTAGGGAGTAACTACATTTTATTCAGCTTAATTCAACTTTTGTCCACAGAAAACCCGCACTCATCTCCATACAAAACTGCTATTTCTAATTTCTATGTACAAAAGCTGAATTAAGCTAAATAAATGTAGTTGCTGCGCTAAACTTCACTAAGGCGGTGCAGAGCAGAACGAAATAGTACTCCCGACAGTCATCAATCACACACTAGATCTAATACAAGAAAACATCTCGACACAGAATCTCCGCATAGTAATCTTGCATACCTCAATAATACAAATTACAAATTAAATAGGAACACAAAAGAACACGTCTAATTTATATGTGTCTCTTCTCCGCATTCGAAGTGTACGTTTTTCTTTAGAATTACAACGTTGATTATATCAGTAGCAGGTGGAAACACCTTCTAATGACAATCAAAGAGCAGGTAAATTAAACTAGATTCAATATGTAACAAATAATTACGACCGACTGCCTAATTACATTAAAATTTGTTTAAGCAACATATTATAAGAAATACTGACCTGTGCAATTGGGGATAAATATCAGCGAGGATAGGGGATTCGTATAACGTTTTTAACGTAATGTGTGAACATTAATAGGTGCTAAAGAATTGCAAATTTTTTGAAATAATTTATTTTCCGATGTTTAGTAAAAAATTACATGAATTTATGTACATATATTAAAATTATTTTTAAATTGTAAAAAAAAATGCAGTCAGCGAAAAAGGTTGATGATACTTATATTACAAGACATTATTATATTACAATAAATATTGTGATGAAAAAAATTACTAATTAAATATAAAACAATGACATTAATTAAAGCCACAAAAACGAAGTACAGTGAGACATGGGAGTATTGCTGTTTTTGGTATTTAAAGAAGTAAAAAAAAGGCAAGAATCAGTTAAAAAGAATACCTATTTGAAGGGTCTGTTAATACATTTATAAAAAAAAGCCTTTTTTGAAATCCACATTAAACGCGAATCTCTTTTACATTGGGACTTATAATTCGTTAAAATACCTAAACTATCGCAACTATTGGCAAAAATATATTTTTTAAATCGATTAACGTTAAGATGATAAAAATACACATAAAAGATTATATAGTACGTACATATTGAACAACTATATTATTATTATTATTATTATTATGTAATAATATAAAGACATTTTGCTTACTAACACGTTTCATGTAAAAAAAATAACAATATGAACATTTATATTTATGCATCAACTTTCATAGCTGACTACGAGTTATCTATATATATGCAAAGATATACTAAAAAAACATAGTACGAATGAACTATTGTATAACTGTCTTTAAGCTATAAATTCAACAGGTTTGTATAACAGATATAAATTATTTATTGCAAGGTGAAGGCTTAGTGTATGTAAGATATAGTAAGTAGAGCAGCATTGAGGCGCGCAATGACTATTTCTCATTATAAAATCGAGTGACTATTTGCCAGAATTATTATCTACTTTTTCGTGTAAGCTTATACACTTTTGAGAAATACCCTAGCTCTACGAAATAGTCACTCGAATTATAATAAGATTTGGACTAATATAACAGCGCCTTAATGTAGGACTAAACAGTTGCAGGAAAATTGGCCCAAATCTAAAAGGGTCCACACTTAACAATTACATAGATTGTAAGAAAGTAAACCCCTTTTTTAAATTATTATTTATTGTAATATAATTTATTTTCTATCAATCTTAATTTAAAAAGAATAAAACGAATAAAAAACGTTGTTTTTTATAATTTTGGTTAAACAGCAGACTGATGGTCTATTTAAGGGTAGATGGCCAACTTTAATAGGATAAACAATAATTGACGAGGTGAGGATACGATAATGGGATTTGGCATCTTTTACCCATGCACCTAAACACAATAGCAAAATGCTTTTTATAATTTATTGTAATAAAGGTTCTTTTAGCAGCCAGTCTGATTTGCCTAATTTACGACTATAGAACCTAGTGTGGCCTACCACTACTAAAATGAGGCAAATCTAAAAAACCGGGTTAAGTATTAGCTTTACTTTATGTAACAATGACAGTAGTCATCGAAAGTATCTGTGATTCGTTAAGTGTGGGAGTCCCCTAATACTATGAATTTATGAAAATAAATAAAGTATTATGCTTGAAGCCAAATTTTTAAACGTTGAAACAACTAGAATTATTAATGTTTCTTTTATATAAAGTACATTCATAAACACCTTTACGATAATGATAAAATTTCTTAAACCGTAAAATTCTATTCAAATGCAAGGGTGAAGATATTTACTTTTTTTACACAATTACAATATCAAATTTTACAAATAATGATTATATTAAGCAATATTTTTTTTAAATAATTTAAAATTAAAATATTTCAGAATTTACGATTACTTCAATTATTACTGTCGCTAATTTTTAGCCTAATAATTTTGATTATTGCATCGTCATCTAATCTATATACTAGGCTTTTTAAAGACTCGAATTCATATCTTACAAAATAATATTTCAAATAAATGCAAAGAGAAAAATTTAGAGATCATGAACGCCTGAGATCATTACATTATTATGACAAGTTTTACACGATTATTTTAACATATATATTTTTTAAAGTAATGTTAAACTAATATTGTGATTCACAACCCTAATAGATCATACTCTATGTATCCCCCCTTCAGAAAACTTTAACTTTCCTTATAAAATGACTAGACACATTTATTTCCACATTGCAATCTCTTTTATACATAAAAAAATTGAAATAGATTCATTGAAAAAAAAAAAATACTAAAAAATATAATTTAAAATAAAAACATATTTTTTTATTAAAAATAAATTTGTAACGTGGTTAGTGCTTTCATGTGCACTGGAAAGTTTTGGGACCTATGGCAAGCGATCTTGTTTTATGTTTATATAGTATGTATGTATATTAATATTATTATAATTAACTTTACAATCCAAGAAAATTTACTTACAAATCCTTAGGGGAATTTTTGGTATAAGTTTTTAGAATATAATGTAATATCGATGTGTGAAAGAAATTTTCGATTCCAACATGTAGAAGAGGTAGAAATTTTTTTTTTATAAAATTCCTCAAATTATACAAAAATGGTAAGAGTTACAAAAAAAGTTTCAGACAAATGTTGTAGAGAATATAGTTTTATATAAAAATATTTATATGTATAACTTTTTATGCTAAAATGCTAAAATTAACAGAATTAGGGAGGTTAAAAGATAAGGGTTTATTCAATTCTAACCTTCCTACTGTTAATTTTAATTTTAGCAAAAAAGGTAATATATGCATTTTTATGTAAAACTAAATTCCTACAATATTTGTCTGAAACTTTATTTGCAACGCATTACCACTTGTATTATTTGAGAATTTTCTACCCCTTCTACAGGTTGGAATTGAAAATTTCTTTCACTCATCGATATTACATATATTCTAGAAACTTGTATAAAAAATTCCCCTAAGGGACTCAAATTTCTATTCGTTAGTAAATTTTCCTGGACTATTTATACCACTAACATTACTTTCCCTTATATGAATTTGAAGACAAATATTTTATTACTATTTTTCATCTGAGTTTTGTACAAGCTATAGTTTACCGGGAGCCGTTTCGATCACTCAACAATTAACATCGTGTAGAGATAAAAACTATTATGTATAAAAATATCACTATTGCTACTCGTTTTACCGAGTTCGGCGGGCGCTTTTGCGTCGTAGACAAATAAAATACGGATTCGCCCGGCGCCCCCATACGCCTCGCACTTACCAAAAAATTATATTACAATATCAAAATACACGTCACTATATATACTCGGGGGAGGCGTAGGGGGGCGCGGGACTGTGTGGATAACGTGTATAAAAAAGTCTGTATGTATGTATGTATGAATGTGTGTATATAAATGTAACCTGTAAATAACCTATGTACTCGCGAGTACAGCACCGATCGCAACAAACGCTTTAACAACAATCAGTCTATTGTCGGTGAGGATGGTGCTCATTTGTGTTCCTTTGCGCATCATGTCATTCGGAACACACGTGGGCACTTGGCGTATTATCGAAAGGCACACAATTAAGCGGAGAGAGGTGTGATACGTGACGGGCCCCCGGCGACACTCCGATCACAGACTAGATAACTATTGACAGTCTTCGTTTCGTAAGCCACGTGAGAGCGGTGAGAGAGCGCGCGGGCTACTGTTGGAAGGGGTGGGCGGGGTGCGCCGGGCGCAGCGCCGCGAGGGGCGGGGGTTTAAGGTCGCGTTGCGCCGCAAGCGGTGGAGGCTTGAGGTGGGCCGCGTGCTGAGCCAGCGTGTGCCGACGCAGGTAGAGCGGAGTCTTGAAGCACCGGCCGCAGGTGGCGCAGGCGACCGGCTGCGCCTCGTGGATCAACCGCACGTGCTGTCGGAGGTTGGACGCGTTGCTGTACCGGCGGCCGCACTGCACGCACCGCACGCCGGCGCCCGGCCCGCCCGCGCCCACAGCCGCCGGCCCGCTCGCTGCCAACAACACCGCACTTCGCACTGCCGGCCCGGCCCACGCGCTGGGCCGGCCCGGCAGTGCCGTCCGCGACACGACACCCGCGCGCCTAGCCACCGCACTAGTTACGAGTCACACCGCGCGCTCTCCAACCACTCGATATCGATACGCGTCAAAAGATGGTACGCCGGGGGCGCGGCTGTCCGAGTCGACGTGTGCGTGTGATACAGATCGGGGGGCACTCAATAAACTCATATTTACCTTCGGCGTTCTCGTCCCGGAGGTCCGCGTTCATGCCGCCCATGAGATCCAGGTTACCTGCGCGGGAAGAGAACACTCGTTACCTTCAAAAACCAACAATCTTAACCGTCGGCATAAGGTGGGGCACACTCACCTTGCAAAGCGGCGAACGGGTTCGCGAGTGCATTGTTCTCATTGTAGTACATATTGGGGAAACCGGAACGCTCGTCGTCGCTGGCCTCCTGTTCCATCACTTCCATTTTTGGTTCTAAGAGATCAGACGCATTGAAGTCTTGACACTTGTCCGCTCTCTCCGCATCGCCCGGATCCATATCTATTTCTTCGCTCTTCACTTCCGGCGCTTCGAGATCAGTTTTCACTCTTATAGAGGGATAGGTGCACGCTTCGATATAGTCATCGCTATTAGGCCTCGTTTGACTAGACATTTGAAAGGGAGTTTCCTCATTGAGATTATTTCTGGCAACGTCGGGAGAATTTCTTGTAGACCGGCGACTGGAGCTCTTATCTTGCTCTTCCGGAAGGGTTGATTCAACATTTTGGCTTGCGGCTTTGGAGGAGGTAGAATGAGATGGTTTAGCACTGAGCAAATTACGTAGTTGCGAAGGAGGAGATTTTCGATTTACTTTCTGCAAAAAAAAACACATACCAAAAATATTATTAAGGACTCTAGCTGCATTAAATATATTATTAAGCACATAATAATTTCGAATTGGCTTTACTTTATCGTTGTGTTGTGAGCAGTCGGTGAGACCGCGTATCTGAAGAGCATCCGCAGTACGCAGAAAGTCAGTGAGTTGTGCCTGAGCAATGTTCACCTGACCTGCATACATGAACTGAAGAAGAGCGCGTATATGTGCAACCTCACAGTCACGCATGAATATTATGGGGTGAGGGCATGGATTATTCTGCAACAAGATGGTATTTTCAATGCAAAACAAATATATAATTTGCTATTATCAATATGAAAAAATGTTTGGAGATAAGCTCCCATGATAAAAAAAATTTAATAGTAACCAAATAATATACAGTGAAAATCGGTTATAGCAATCTTCAAGGGACCATAAAAATTGGTCGAAATAAACGGATAGTAGTTATAAGCAATATTAATTTGTTATAGGGATTCAGCAGGAACCTTGCCACTTGTAACCAATTAGTTGTTATATCGGATTTCTATTGTATAAAAATGAAAATTTTTAAATGCTTTTTAATTATTTTATTTTTGTAAAGCATTACTAAAAAATACTTTTGTCTAATAGAAACCACTACATAAACAATAAGAAAAAATTTAATTCTGTAATAACAAGAAAAACTATTTACTACAGTTCTTTTATCTAAATTCACCCCAAAATTTAAAATATTTGATATAATAATTCTTCAAAACAATGGTAATAATGTTAATTAACAGTTGCTCTATTAATGTTATTAAGTTAATTACCTCATTAGTTGGTCTATGACCATAAGAAAATGTAACTTGTTTATTATGGTTAAGTGCTAAATGATTTATTCACTATAAAAATGTAATGTATTGCAAATGCTTCAAAGAAATAAATTTAGATAAAGAATATAATAAGTAAATCCATGAAATTGGTTATAGCCAATGTTAAGCTACTTTGATGGATATTTACCCACTATATATATCTTTCTATATCTATAGAACTATGTTATGTTAGATGGTTGGGTTTAGGGTCATCAAAGTTTAGGGTCATCACATCTAATAACTCATTAAATGAAAATTATGTCTGTCTGTATGTCTGATTTTTATTTAGTTACATTGTAAATAATTGAATCAGATATTTTAGTAAAACTTAGCTAATATTTCTTAATGTGAATAAACAAAATATTTGAAGTCATATTAATCCTCCATTGAATCCAATTAGGATAATAAATAGTAATTTAAGCACATGAAAGTAGAAACAATGAAATGCCTGGTTTGAAATTCAAATTAAAATTTCCATACTTAAATAAGCCACGTATGGTTTAATTCATTACCGTTGCATAGCTGCTATCGTAAAATGAAAATATGCTGACACAAATTTCATTAGTAACTATTTTTTACTTTTTTTGATATTTTAATTGTTAGTTACGAAAAATAGCTAAGTATGTGGGAATAGTTCGTACAAATCAAAATAATGTTTTATTAATATTTTTTATCATTTATTTATTTATAACCCATAAAAATATTTACACGAGTTTTTCAGTTGAAATTCGTAGTGAGCGCTACGAAGCTAAAGAAATCACGAGTACTTAACCGGAACGCAAGACATGGCATTTGTAAGTAGATCAAGTGTTTTATACATAACAACTTTCACTAGAGTCATTGTAATGGTGACACATCAAAGTGTGGGGAGTAAAAGATGCACTTACTTTAAATAACTCCTTGAAATAAGGGCTGCAGGCGGAAAGAACCACTTTGTGGGCCTCCAGCCTGTGACCCTCGCATGCCAGGGTAACATCGACAAAGTCCTCATCATCGCGCAGTGCCTCGAATTGAGAAGTTATATTCGCTTGAAAATTGTTCCATCTCAAACAAAATTGCTGGTCGCCACCCAGTTCTGTACCTTCCATTACTTATAGACATAACTCGATATCCCTGCTCATTTAATTGTTTGATAAGAATAGATAAATATTGAAAATAAATATATCACAGTAACTTGCTAATTCAGTCGCCGTCTGGCCGAAAATTTTTATGAAAGAAAACAATCAATAAAATCTCGTACCAATCTAAGAAAAATAAAACTTTTTAATTTGTCATTCACTGATGGACACATTCACTTTGACGTTTCGTTTCACCTTTCGGTGTATACCGGTTTTTAAATGACTTATTATATTTCGTTATTTAATTTATCAAAAATTTGTACAATATAAAAATTAAATTACAATTATTTTTAGATCATTTGTTTACTTTATTTATAAGATTATTTTGCGTTAAATATCCATAACATATTTGAACGTAGCTCAAGGCCGCTTTTGAGGAAATGGAACGCAATGAATCCTAAGGGTCATTGAACTGTCAACCCAGTCAGTCTGAGTGTATCCTACTTGTGCCTGTATGCCTGGCTTGCAATGCCAAACTGGGAAAACAAAAAAGAGCTCCAAAAGGAATACTACTGAACTAAAAACCTTATTGAAACTGACAAAAAAAATACAAATAGAAACAATTCAAACTTTTATTAAACTTAATGATACAGTAAAAAAATTAGAGTGCTTGTTCTCCTTCAATCATTTCTTTTAAATTCAACAATTCAAACTGACCCATGCCCTTAGTTTCTGTTCTAATCAATTCATCCAAAACTCTAAAATTGCCTGGATCAATTAGGCAAATTATGTTAGCAGTGCCGGAATCCCAATTTTCTTCTTCCACACTCATAGCAAGTTTTACAACTTTGTCTTTTGTTTTCTTTGCCTCTTTCCCAGTTAAAATGATTCTGACTCTCATTTGTGCTCTCTCTAAAGGTATTTCTTTTTTTAGCATTTGTATAACCTCAAGTGCCTGCTGTTTAGCACTTTTATTTACATTTACTGAGAAGTGTATATCTTTTAAAGCCTTCTCAATTATTGATACAGGATATGGTCGTTTGGTTTCTGGATTTACACACTTGTCTGCAACAGTTGTGGCAATATCTTTAAAAAGCGAATCTATTTGTGAATGCCTCTCTTTATCTGAAACTTGTAGTTCACCCTTTTCCAATATTTCTTTACATATATCCGTTTGATCCTCTTTGCCAAAAATCTTGACTAAATCTTCCTTTTTGGCGACTTGTCCTTTTGACACATTTGTAAATACAGTGTGAGTTTGCAAGACTTCATCGATATCTTTTTCCCTGTTAATATAAAGCAATATAAAACACCTTTTTTTTAAAAATGTCTTTAATTTTCAACATAGAACTTACAGTTTACTCCTCCAAGATAGAACTTTGTTTCGGTAACATGCTATTTCAAAACGTTTACCACCTTTCTTCAAACGTACTATTGCAACATTAGTAAGACGAATTTGATTAGTTGGTGTAAATATTTTTGACATTGTGACTATTTCTTTTGAAGTTCTTTACTTTTTTCTTTTAATTTGGCATCTATATCTGTACTTTATTTTTCTCTGTAAATTGCTAAGCACTTGTATAGTTACATATACAAGTGAGGTAATATTTCAATTTATATTTATAAAAGCGCAGTGCACTATATAAATACACAGCACACGCACAGCACGCCGCAGTCGCAGATAATTAAATTAAAGACCACAGACATACAGACACAGAATAGTGATAGTGACATTAGTGGTCGGTCGAATACATTTTTGTTGAGGGTATCTTAATTTTTGGGATCCATTTATATTCTGCAATAAAACATTTTATTGTTGTATGTGCACATCTTGTTTATTTTTTTCCAACTCTTTACATTATTAAATTTAATTATAAAACATTTCCAAAATATAAAACTTATAAAATCAAATATATTTGACTTTTATTCTCCAAATATCCAAACAAAACTCTATTACAATCTTTTTCACACTAAATTATAAAATTTTGTTTTATTTGTTTTCACATTCTGATTCAAATGTCCTATCTTTTTAAAACCAACCAGACATTTAAAATTCAACTACTCTATAACAATTTTGACGCCAATGAGTAATTAATAACATATGGAGGCGCCCTATTCTACTATATGAACCTATTCTACTATATTGCAAATTTTGCAATCATTCATAATTGGATGGAGCCTAAAATTTTACATCGATTTGTGCTTTTGCTTTTGCATTATTTGTAACTTCATTCGGCCAGGGTTACGGCGGTTCCATGTTGATCAAGTCATTGTTTGACGCAGTACCATTTTGAAAAGCCGCCCTCGATTGTCCCGAGAACTAATTTTGAATTTTTGACGTTTGCGTATTTTTATTCCATAGATGTATAAAGGGGGAAATAAAATATCGGAGGCGTTCGACTGCCGCGGCTTATGGACGCGGTTGCCATGTGTGCACGGGGTTTATTCTACCCAGATAACCAAGTGTGATAACTGGTTAACTAGACGCATTATTTCTTTCGCGGGGATAACTAGTTGTGTGTGGGTGGATGTCTAATTCCATATTCTTAACCGAGTTTAGCTACTAGTTGTCTACGGGGAAAGTATCTTCCGCGAAGAAAACTAGTTATCTGAGTGGAATTGTTATTTCACGTTCGTAACCGAGTGTGATAAAGTAGTTGTCCAGGAGGAACGTATTTTCCGCGTAAAAAACTGGTTAACAACATGGACTAAGATGTCCTTGAATATAACCGACAACAAACCAAAACCTGAAGCATTAGATATGTTACCGAATTTAGTACCTAGGTAAAGATACGTGTAGGAACATATCGATGCAATACCTCAACCAACTCAACCTCGTATCTGCAACAATGATTTGATAGAAAGTCACTTTTCTTATACTCGGAATACGGGTGTTTTTGCCATCAACCAGTTAACCAGTTATCAAACTTGGTTATCTGGGTGGAACAAACAGTGCACTGTTGTTCACATCCCAGTACGCCAGATTTCTAGAGGACGTCCGAACGCTCTAAAGACACGTCCACGACTTACGTCCGCTAAGTTAGCGGCAGTCGGACGCGTCCGATAGTTTGTTTCCACCTTTATAGTGTCAATACGGACATCACTAATTTTAGTTCCATGGACACTCGTTCTATAGTCTACAGCACCAAAATGACGTTTTTCAAATAGGCACAAAAATAATTTGACAGCAGCCTATCCAAAGTGTCCAGTGGTATATATTACAGGTCAGTGTCAATAGGCCACTAGTGAACTAATAGTAGCTTAGTAGGTTCATCGACGCTAATTAAGTAAGGGTTTTGTCAAATTTCTTAACAATCATCATGCGACTTAAACTTGTTTTTTAAAAAAAAGTATTGACAATATTAGATGAAAAATTTGTCAGAAAAGCATCCAAGATGAATTCAGCGTTAGGTTATTGGAATGCTAGCCAAAGAAAGTAGTTTGTAAAAGACTGAATATTCCATGCATCTGTTTATAATAATATTAGATAATTAAACACACTTTTTAGTTTTAGTTCAAATAATGGTCTGTGAGCAAGATTTCTGTATTTTGGAAAGTTTGTTCTATGTTCCCGGAAGTTGCCTTAAATAAAAAGAGAAGATTCATTCATTCATTTACTTACATACTCATGCATACCACAATATGTCTTTCAGTCTGTCAGAATCAACACGACGTGTATTTCCATAAAAACTTAGATTAGAAACGTCTTTTTGGTATTTTGTATATTTTGTTGATTTATATGTGATTCATCTTAAACATGGCTAAGTTGGTTGATATTTATAATAGCGAAAAGGATCCCGTGATAAAACGACGACAGTTGCCGTTAACTATTTACGAGAATCTTGCTGTAAGTTTTTGTACAATTCGACAAAATTTCTACCGACAAAATTACCTATCTTGTGTAATGGCCAAAATAAAAGTTTCCATTGGGAAATTGAATTGATAATTTCTGACAATAGTTACTAATAAGTGTCCAAATATTATTGCACGCACTGATTAAATAAGTGCCCATTGATTTCGTCTATGACGTTTTAATAATTGACCTTATTAGCTTTATTTCTTTGTTGATTTACAACTTAACCTTTATTTTCAGATGATAATGGATTTGAACACAATGGGACTGATTTGTGACAACCCCCAAGTGAAAGGCCGCGAATATGAAGATTTCATGCGAAAATATAAAACACTTACAATAGACGAACTGAAATTAGCTCTTAAAGTAGGCGCCGATGATATATTTAACGTATTAAATCAAAGCATTCCTTGTGTTGGCTGTCGAAGAAGGTATTTGTTAATTTTATCTTTTACATACATAACATACATGTATTATACATATATTTATCACATAATAACCATAAACACCAATGTTGTTTACTACATATCTATTATTGCTAAAGATAAACTTGATTTAATTCTTTTTTTTTTAAATGGACGAATAAGTGTATTTTATTTTTCTTGTGTCATCAAATTATCTATTGTCCTATTCTATTTGGCCTCCTTTATTGGATATGAATTCTGCAGGTAATGTATTAAGAGCATTCCAGAGGTTCATCTGATTACACACTCATGCTTTTTTTATGTCAAGGTTGACAGACTTTCTGACTGTTCACTCGATTGTAGGTGTCTAACGTCACCAATAACAAGTAGTCCCATAGATGCTGCAAGCCTGCTGCCTACCACAGTAGCATTAAGGATAAGGTATAGGGAAATGGGTTCTGGCATTCCTTACTCACTCACTGAAATACAACAGCACTCATGCTGTTATTTCACACGGTTTTCTGTAAGAGGGTGGTTACTGCCGCCAGATGGGCTACCCAAAATGATTGTGAAATGCAGTGTGCCCTGGCACTACTACATTTTTCTAATTATCTCTTATGCTATCCTATTTGGCTTCCTTTGTTAGAATACTTTGTACAAACACACAATATTAAAAAAATATATGTAGCTTATCAATATTTTCATAATTGGCACAAATACCCTCATTGCTAATATCACATAAACTAAGACAAATGATTTAATTATTGTCTTAATTAATTTCAAGAGAGTCTCTGCTATTAAAACTTTGTTCGTATTTTTCTTTTACAGTGTTGAACGTCTATTCTACCAGTTATGTAAATCTGGACACCCTACCTTAGATCCATTGGTTTTAACATCTGATGAAATAATGACAATAAGAGAGGAAAAAATTGTACATCCACAATCACTTGGCACTTTGTTAAATGGACACAGGTATGCATAGCAAGTTTTATTATTATTGACATGACCTCACATTGAAATACCTCTTTTTTTTGCATTTTGAATCCCTGCCACTGAAACTTATTATTACAACTTTCATACTGGTGTGTGATTAATTATGAACTGCTGAAACCGAATGAAACCATAACTGAGGATCGCTACTGACTGCATTTGATGTGATTGAGTCGTGTGTTTAAAGAAAAACGGCCGGAATCTGTACAAACGTACCTGAAAACACTCAAATGGGAAGTCCAAACCCACCCGCCGTACCATTTGTTTCGTTTGATGGCTCATAGCCTGTCTGAGCAGAAGTTCACTTCTTCCGAAGATTGTCAGAAATGGGTCGATTTGTGGATTGCATCGAAAGTCGATGCGTTCCTCCGACAGGGTATTTTACCCTGCCCGAAAGATGGTCAAAAGTAGTAGAAAGCGATGGGCAATACTTTCATTAATGTATTTTTTTATTTCCATTTAAATTTTTTTTTTCATTAAAAAACGCTAAGAATTAATTCCAACACCTAATAGCTATGTCTGTACTGCGTTTCTAGTACGGGCATTGAATGCCTACTAAGTCAACCACGACTGAAGAAGTCGCAACGTTGTGCATTGCATTCACTGGAAGCGGGTAGCGCACGGGGTTGGGGTGGCACGACAGCGTGCGGGTGGGGATGGGCCACGTGGGGTTGGGGCGGCAGGGCGGCGTGGCGGACGGCCTGGGACGCCATGAGGACACCGGCACGGGAGCACGTGTGTCTTGTCCACTTCAGAACTCTCCATGAAACTATCCACAACTATCTTAGGAAACATCGATTTTGTTCAGATTGTAAAGCTAAGGTGAGTAAGTCACCTTGATGAAAACCAAAAATGATGGTTTGATATTGTATTTTTATTACTAGCCGTGCCCCGCAGATTGACCTTCTTCATGAAAAAAGCTCACTTGTATGGAAACTTTCATGTTGATTGGTCAATAGTGTTTGACTTTAATGATTACAAATGTTGTATGTTCAGATATATAATATTGACGTAATATTAAGTAAAGTTTCTTGCATCTCGCGCGCAGACTATAGAATATGATTATATTAACGCCAACGATTTGTTTTTCTCAAAATAGATAGCGTGTGACGCGGCTTTTAGCTTTGATAAGATGCAGAAATGACTGTATACGAAGTGCTTACTATCTTTTTTCAATATTGTAAATTTTAATTATAATATTTTAGTTTATACTGATTAAAATATGTTACACTTCAAAACAATTGCAAGATGTCCTTTTAGCGACTAATTAAACGACTTAATTAACCTTGGACTCCTATTTCTGTGATTGGTAGCAAATTATCTTATTTGCTTTTGTGATATAATTAATGTTGCCTAAATCCATCTTCTATTTTTTTCATTAGGCTGCAAGAATTTTTTATTATGTTAAGGATGACAGACAGGCTGACGTTCCACTGGATGCAAGGCGGCTACCGTCGCCTATAACACAAACAACGCCACAAGTGCTGGAAGTGCGCTGTCGACCATAAGTTAAGCAAAGCAAGTTTAAGGATAAGGGATTGGCATCCCTTACACACTCATCAAAACACAGTATGTTATTTCGTGGTGGTCTTCTGTAAGGGGGTGGTTACTGCTGCCAGATGGGCTGCCCAAATGAGAACGAAACACAATGTGCCATGCCACTACCTTGCAAATCCAGATCAGAGCCAACTATGAAGAGTCCACTTCTGAAGTCGACCCTGCCGGGAATCGAACCGGATCCCCCGAGACAGAGTGTTAAAGCAAGCACCCTAACATCTCATTCGATGTGCTAGTCAAGTAAAATACCAATAGCATTTTTTTTATTTAAATTATTTTTAGGTATTACGTGCATATCTGCTTCTGGTTGAAGACAACGAGCCACAGAAAGAGAAGGGTTACGTTGCCGCCTTATATAGTGGAATAAAAAAGTGCTCTTTGGATAAACATCTACATTTGCAAGCAAAGACTGATTATATCACTCATCTCATAACGAGAGCCGAGCCGGAACTAGTTGGGAACCATCGTGAAAGACATGCTAAAACACTGGAAATTGCTCAGGAAGAAGTTAGTATTTTCATTTTTTACATAACGCTAATGATTTAAACGGGTGATCAGTTCATGATACTCATTGAAAGTGAAAATAGATGACTATGATTAAAAGTTGTCATAGATTATAGACTTAGCTAGAGCGTTGCACCCTGGCTTGGCCAGGGAGAAGTATATGAGGAGAGTTAATATGCATAAAATATAGCCAGGTTCAGGAGGTTACTCTCTACAAATGAAGATACTTACAAAATTCGCTTTTTTTATAATTTTTGTATAGATGATCATTATTACAATTCTCAAATCTTTTTTTAGTTTTCATTTTAAACTAACTGACCTGATAGTTGTTGCCCTGTCAATTTCATGTAGAAATTTTAAAAATTCCACTATTTTCCTTGGCTTTTCCAAATCTTGTCCCGGCAATTGCAAACACTACAAAAAAATCAACAAAATCAATTGTGCCATTCTCAAGTGAATAAGTTCTCAAAATTAATTTCTCTTAATTTTTTTCCCTGTGCATTGTCAGTTTGATTTTTCCTTTTAACAATATCTGCTTTTATGCACACATCAAAATTACTATTTTATAATTGCTTTGTTAGAAGTATAGTATAGTTTTATATTTTTAGAACATTATTATAATTGTCATGTATATACCTAATTAAACTTAATTCGCTAGCACTCCTCTCGTTATCTAGACAATGTTGAATTGTAACATATGATGTTACGCAGGTGGTGATATGTCTTGGCATCTGCGTGTACGAGCGTCTCCAACGCATTTCGCTTCGGCTCCGCGAAGAGGAGGGCACGTGTCAGATATTGGCTGCGGTCGCCGTAGAAGCCTTGTATCGCAAGTTCGAGACAGCCGTTGAGATCAAGAGTGGAGTGTCCAAGTTGCAGTTGCTCTACAACGAAATCACTCAGGAGGAACACACCAGACAGCAGAGGAAAGAACAGAAGAAACTCAAAAGGCGCAAGAAGAAGGAACGTCAAGCCATAGAGAATAAATGCAAAGTGAGTACATAATATTATGTTTAAGAGATCTAATTAATAATCTAACTTATTTGGATTTTGTCCATAGAAAATAGCAGATGTGTATGTGCCAATTCAGCTTTCCAAGCTGTATATAAATACATACACTGCTGCTCTTTTCTATGGATAAAAGCTGAATACAAAGATAACAAGCTATACCTATTTAAAATTATAAACTAACCCCCGACTTTCTATAGAGACTTTTTTTTTTAAATGCCTATTGTCTTGTTCCAAGGAGGTGGACTCTGAGGAGCCGGAAGAGAAATGGTGCGAGGATTGCATGTTGGAAGAGCGCGATATTCCCACGGACCTGATCTCGCCGAGAGACTACAGTCGGTGTTGCGCCGCGAGTATAGGGGACGAATGCGATTCATGTCGCGACGATCCACCGAAACACTCTCCAAACAAGACGGGGAAGAAACGAGTGAAAAATGGCAAACTATCGCCCAATGAGATGTCGCAAGACTGCGGCTACTCGTCGGGCAACAACGGAGGTTGCTACGAAACGTTGTCGGGGTCGTCTTCCCTCATGAGTTCCCCGGAAGGTTCGGAGGTGGCCTGTTCGGAAGGATTCTGCAACCACGAGAGAGGCGACTGTTTAGACATACCTAAAATGGGGAAAACTACGTGTAATGGCTTCACACTCTCCTTGCAAGAAATGTTATTGGTGAGTTTTTAAAACAATATTGGATTACTCTTTTTGAAGTAAACCTTCAAGGGCTAATTTTATGTGACGCTTCTTGTAATCATCTATAAAGAGGGAAGATTTGTTTGTTTGTTTGAATTGAATAGGCTCCGAAACTATTGGACCGATTTGAAAAATTCTTTCACTGTTGGGAAGCTATATTATCAGCGAGTAACATAAACTATATTTTATAAAATACGCGGGCGAATCCGCGTGCAACAGCTAGTTTATAATATTTATTTTATTTCTCTCTATCTCTGACATCTCTACCGTTTTTGCAAAATTCAACATGAATTGTTGCCAATCACAGTGGGTTAATATGGTGGCCTCACTATTCATACCTTCCCAAAGTCACGAAAAACCTGCGCCCAACATTGGATATACTATTTTAGTCTAAGAATACATATATTATTAATCTTACACTTGTTGGCGATAACCACCGGTCATGTCCCCCCTTCAAAAAGGGAGGAAATAAGAATAGGGAAGTAAACTCTAGCATAGGATCCCTTATTCACTCACCGAAACACAACAAACAGCACACATGTTGTTATTTCACGGCGGTCTTCCGTAAGAGGGTGGGTACTGCCGCCAGACTGGCTACCTTATTTCTGACTGCAATTGTAGTGTGGTTGGATCGTTAATTGATCCGCATATTAAATTTCATTCAAACAAAACATATTTCTTTATAGTGTTAAAAGTAGAGTCATAAATTGTACACATTTAATATACAGGACACATGCTCATCGGACGAAGAACAGGACACCAGTTATATTCCCATAGAAGAGATATTGGAATTTAAATCGCGTAGAAATATAACTGAGAAGAGGCAAGAGTTGAGGCAGAGTTTACGTCAGAAGTTTGCTCAGTTGTGTGTGAACACTCCACAAGCACATTCTGCAGGGAAGCAAGACAAGAAAACTCCCTAGAAACTGCCACAAGTAAATTCATTTGACTATCCAGTGCATCGAAACAATTTAATAAGCAATCCTTGTTCCGTTCAATTAATGTGATTGTCCTGGATTTTGTAGCTAAACTTTACCCATTCTTTGCCTGCGAATTAGATTATTTAAGTGTCAAAACATATATTTATCATTTTGTAGTTACAAATTTTTCTGACATAATGATTTGAAAACATTGAATATCACACTTGATTAATTAAGTACCTACCAGTATAAGTAAAACAACAGAATCAATATAACTTTTTAGACACATGAACAAAATAAATGATATGTTACATAATAACTAAATATATACAGCAAAAACACCCACCAGAGGTGAAGAGCCTCGATTTTTTATAACTTCTTTTGCAGTTTATTTTAAGAATTTAAAATTTTGGATTTCTGCCTTGATGTGTTATTCATTTAAATGTTTTGTCCATGCATCGATTAACATACTGAAAACAACTAGATTTAATAAAAATAACTAGGGTGGGTTTTGAACTATTTTCTTCAACACATCCCCAATTTCGTTATTAGTTGTTAAAAAAAAGTCTATTAGATGGGGAATGGGGATGAATGTACTTTATTGCCAAACTATTTCGGTTTAAAGAATTTATTCTCATAAGAAAAGAACAAGTTTGTCCACTTAAGCTATGAGAACTTAATAACAACATTAATATTGGTACATTTAATTCATCGGAGATAAATTAGTTATTTCCAACATTGGTCCATGTTTATATTCTTTTAATTTGTTATTAATTTATTATTTAAGACGGATTATACTCTTACTTGTCTGTGGTTGACCTAATATGATTTAAAATATGTAAACAACTGGTATGATATAGGTAACCCAAGCACATACATTTTTCTTCAAGAGATCAATAACGGGCTAGTACAGCCAAGTACTTCAATGCATTTTTATTTATTATTTGTAACGATAGTAAAAAATGCATTGTGCAAAAATCAAGTAGGCACTGAATGGGTAAATTTTCTGCTTTATGGGATTTTATTTTTGAAATTTTAGATTTTTTTTTATTAATTTATGTACAATAATCATATTCAATAATAAAAAATGATTATAATAATAATTTGTACACTGCATATTGGTGATTCTTGCGTGTTCTTCAGTTGCAAATTTATAAAAAACATCCATATCATAATAAACTGAGCATGAAAAGTGCAAGGTTTTGATTCAAATGTTTTTTATAGGTGTTAATTATTAAAACTGGGTAAATATTCCAGCATTTAAAAGTTATTTACTGTATAAAACGTTAGAATGTTTAGTGATCTAAAAATATATTGTAGCACTTTTGATCAACTTTTTTTTTCAATGCTTTATGTGACTCCATTGTAAAGTGGTACATAATAATGCCAGATATATCAGTAAGAAAATGTTGAATTTTGGCAAGTTTGGCCACTGTTATAGAAGTCAAAGAATTTGTAACTCGAGTTTTAAAAATATATATTAATTAAACAATGATGATTGGATTTTATTTACATATTTCAGCCAAACAAAGTGTTGCATTTGTACCACCGAAGCCAAAGGAATTTTTTAAAGCTACCCTCCGTTTTTCTTCCCAATTTCTGGATATTTTTGCAACATAATTCAAATTGTCTACAGGTTCTTCTAAATTAAGTGTAGGTGGTATTTCTCCATGGTGACAGGCCAGTACAGTGAAAACTGTTTCTAAATTTCCTGCAGCACCCAATAAATGTCCGTGGGCTCCTTTTGTTGATGAGATTGCCACTTCAGAGCTGTGTTCTTTAAACAGTGTTGCTATAGCCTTAGATTCGATTCCATCGCCCACAGGTGTTGATGTCGCATGAGCATTTATATAGCCAATTTGTTCTTTGTCTATGCCACTATCTTTCAAAGCCCTTTTCATTGACAATATGGCCCCACTACCGTCTTCCCTTGGAGTAGTTATATGTGATGCATCTCCGGAGAGTCCGTATCCTAAGATTTCTGCATACATTTTCGCATTTCTTTTGAGAGCATGTTCAAGTTCTTCTAAAACGAGAACAGCCGCTCCTTCGCCCATTACAAAGCCATCCCTTCTCTTGTCGAAAGGTCTAGAAGCTTTTTCGGGTTCATCGTTGAAGTTTGTAGCCAGAGCTTTCAGTCTACAAAAGCCTGCTATAGCAAGAGGACTGATACAAGACTCCGCTCCTCCACAAACCATAACATCTGCATCACCATTTCTAATAAACCTTAATGCATCTCCAATTGAATGAGCACCTGTTGCACAAGCTGTAGAGACAGCATGGTTTGGGCCTCGGAATCCGTACTTAATGCTAACATGTCCGGCTGCCATGTTAGGTAAGATTCTAGGCACAAAAAATGGACTAACTTTGTTGTAACCAGTTTTGAGAGCCTCATGTGTGTCGCATACATCCTTTAAATCAATCATTCCCATTCCTAAAGCTACTCCAGTAATCTCTTTGTCCATATCGGATTGAGGCATCCAGTTTGCATCAGATAATGCTTCCGATGTAGCTAAAAGTGCTAAACATGTTGCAGGTGCCATAGATTTCAAGTTGGACTTGGACAAAACTTTTGACACTATGTCATCCTTTTGTACAGGCACGACTCCGGCTACCTTACAGGGTAATTTAGAATATTCCTCTCCTTGCAGAGGAATAATACCACAATGACCTTTCAATAATTTTTGCCAAACTAACTCGGTTCCTGTGCCTAGAGGGCATACAACACCTAATCCGGTGACGACGACCCGCCGTCTCTGAAGATATCGAGAATATTTTCTTATGTGTCGGAAATAAATTTTTGAAACCATTTTTAATGTACTTTGAATTTAGTTGTTCATCTTTTAAAGAACTTGTTAGTTAACCTGTAATGGACTTTCGGCACTTGCTTTGGATTGTTACTTGATATAAATTATTTACTTTTGTTCTTACAACTTACAAGTGTAGGTAGCAAAATGTGTAAATAAAACTGTAAAATAAATAGAAGTAACAGTTAAATAAATAAAACAGCCAATAAATGTTGATTAAATGTCTTGAAGTTTTGACAGTTCTTTGTAATTATGTCAATGTCGGCAATGACATTCAATAGGACAATAATTATAAATATCAGAGTAAATAATCTATGGAGGCGCCCTATTCTACTATATGAACCGTAGCTTATATAAATATCTGTTATATCGATACGTTAGTGTCAAAAAGCATTTTGTCTCACTAGGTGACAGTTGAATAAGAAAAAAGAGATAAATAGTATCTTGTTAAGCGCAAATTTTGGCAACTCTTTGCTGACTTCATGACTACTAAAGCGTGACCGGTGCTGCCATGTTATGTGCAGAGTTTCGTGGTAGCATAGTAAATATTTTGTTGTTTTGTAAGAGAACGATTAAGAAAACTGCTTTTTGTCGTGTGCAGAGCATTGTCCTAAATTGAAAAGTCACGCCGGTTGATAATGTTCTTGGGTCAGTTATAAATATAGTCTCGTTAATGTTGGTTCTAAGTTGATGTGTCTAATTTCGACAGTAGTTCCTTTTTAACGATTCTGTTGATAGCTAATTGTTAATTTTAATGTGACAACATTTGTCACTGTTATGTCAAATGTCACAATGGTCACAATAACGTGGAGAGAAATGAGAGACAATATATGTTCATTATTTATTTATTAAGTATGTACCTAAATAAATATTTCATTATTTAATTAAATTCGCTGAAAAAAATTTGTTCATTTGAATCAAATGGTCTGTGTAAAAAATATAATAATGTATTAATGTGCTTAAAATATATATAAAATAAAATACCTACCTGATAATATTAAATTTCTTTAAACTGAAATAATTTGTGAAAAAAATAATTGTATTTAATTAAAATTATTAATCACCATTTAATATAATTTATTTGGTAAAACATTGCTAGTTAATATTATTTACAATGGTTTTAGAATATGTTCTACGCGGTCATTGTATTACTTTTATTTTTACGTTGGCATTAGTTTTATTAAGTATTTATTTCGAAGAACAATTGCACTTTTATTACAATAGATATATATCTAATAGTGAAACAAACAAGGAAATAATTGGAAGCCGAGTTATTACTCAAAACCAATTAGCTGAATATAACGGAGTAGTTAAGAATAAACTGTATTTAGCAATCCTGGGAGTTGTGTATGATGTTACTACAGGGACAAAACATTATGAGAAGGGTGCTCCTTATCATTATTTTATAGGTAATATTTGGCTATACTATAGAGTTTCCACTAAAAATATAATCGTTTGTCATTATTATAGTAATATTGTTAGGTATATTCAATCATTTTAGGAAAAGATGCATCCCGAGCTTTCATTACTGGGAACTTCAAGGATGAGTCTGTCAATAAAGATCATATCTTAGATTTAACATGTGAAAACTTATTTGCATTGTTGAATTGGAACAGCACATTAAAAGAAAAGTATAAATATGTAGGTAAGACAAATATAATAATACCTATGTCTGATGTAGTAAAGGTAATATGTATTTTTTATAAGGCACAATGGAAGGCTGGCGCCTTTTATGTAAAACATAAGCAACATAAAAAGGCTGTATGTAAGAAACAATACTCGGGTAAGAGAAGTAGTTTGTACTGTGTTTCGCAGTTATTTTGGCAGCTTGTCTAGTGGCAGTAACTACCCCCTTAAAGATGAAATAACAGCATGTGTGCTGTTGTGTTTCAATGAGTAAGGGATGCCCAAGCCCATTTGCCTATACTTTATCTTTAATCCTACAATGGTTGGTAGCACACTTGCAGTGCAGCACTTGTGGCATTGCTTATGTTATAGGCGATGGTAGCCACCTACCATCAAGTACATCATCAGCCTGCCTACTAAGAATGTACCAATTTGCTTCTTTTCTACTTGTCCTAAACCTTACTTACTATTATACCTTACCTTACCAAAAATCTTCAAGAATTGTGTTACATAATACTTGAACACCCCCTTACGTAGTATTGTTCATGTCAAATCATAAATAAAAGCAATCAAATTATTTATTTCCTCAAATTTACCAATAGTAGTAGTGGCTGGAATATCTATTTATTTTTATTTTGGTATGATATTATAAAAAAGTTATTCCAATAATTTATTATTAATTGCAGGTGTCGTAAGTGGAAGATATTACGACGAGAAAGGAGATAAAACCATATATAGTAAGCAGTTGAACGATCAATTGGACCGATGTGCAGTTGATAAGGAGCGAGTTAAGCAGATTGAAAAAGAGTATCCTCCTTGCAATATAGAATGGAGTGCTGATACAGGAAGCAGAGTTTGGTGTTCCAAAACAAGGTAGTGTTTTGTTTCTCTAATGTTCTTTACTAATATTTCCTATTCCATAATGTCATTGATATAGCAACTACTAAGCAGAGATTGAATTATCAATGAAATTACCTACCATTCAAAAGGTCATACTTTCAGATGGTCAGTTTTTCAAATCGTCAGAATTACAAATGGTCAAATTTGGTACAGTCTCTACTAAAATTACAAGTGTAATTGATTGATAACATACTCGGACGTGATTGCTTTGGATTTCACGGCCGCAGCACATAGGTCATAGATCTTCAGAATATAATATTTGTTTTTATTTTAGTAGTTGTTTAGTTTTTTAAAAATAAACATACAATTTGACTTTTTATTTTTGATTGTACTTTGACCATTTGTAATTCTGACGATTTGAAAAACTGACCATCTGAAAGTAAAGGAAAACTTTGAATCACCGATTGGATGACTGTGTGTAGCTACTTGCTACCAAATAAGGAATAGTAAGTATATAACAAGATTAAACTTAATTGTCAGTGTTTGAACGCCGACATCAGCATATGAAATAGTCCACAGGTAATTTCTATGATAAGCATTTTGATGCGGCGTATGTTGTAAGCATCCGATGCCGTTAATAGGAGACCACAGGCTTATATGACCCATACACACTTATTATTTAACTAAGGAACCCATTTGGCTGCAATATCTCCTCTACAGAAGACCAACACAGTAGCATGTGTGGTGTTGTGTGTAGATAATATAATATGAGTAAGGGCTGCCAAATACCTACACCTGATCCACAGCACCCCTGTGACTGTCTTCGCATTGCACGAATTTATGTGATAAATCTAGTGAGCCTGAACATATTTACATTAAAATATCTCAGCTTTTTTTCTGGCAATATTGCATTGACTTCCTACAAACATAAATTTAAAATAAGTATGTTACTTTCCACTCTGGGCACAGGCCTCTCCCCCAATGTGGGATCTCACTGTGGATTAGCAAAAGTTCAAATATCTCTTAAGACATAACAGAATATCTTTATGTATGGCCCAATCAGGATCTCAAATAATGTTTGCTGTTTAAGCAACTCAGCATTCAAATCATTGGGTTATCACTGTTTATGATATTATACATTATTTACCAATAAAAACGGGTTTCTTCTTACAGTGGAGGAATACCTAGAAGTTGGGTGGGTGTGCCAAGACAAATGTATACACCAGGCGACGAGAACCCTCGGTGTGTTTGTCTAAACCCTACCAAGGATAATTCCGCTCTACTTATTAAAGAATACAATGGCTGTCGATCGACAGACACGTCATGTACTATAGACAGTTCCGATTAATTTTAAATATTAATATTTTAGATTAGGTATTTGTTGAGATCATTTTATACTTTCATGCAGAGTACACTGTATAGTTGATTAATAATTATTAATCGGATCGTCCACCGCCAACTAAACTAACTGAAAACTAAGCTCAGTGAACTAAACTAAGTTAACTTATAAAATATGTTGTCCGAAAAATAAGCTTAAACTATGTTAGTGATGGTCAGTTTGTTCTAGAACGTTGAAGTAATCAAACGAAATGGAAGAAAAGAATAGCTATGACGAGAGTTCAGAGGAGGATTACAATCGTCATAGGAAAAAAGATTGATTATTGCTCATTATTTCATAAAGAAAAAAACGCAAACATAGTTTGCGGTGGCGGCACTAAGCTCAACTATGGGAGCTAAACTAAACTAACTTAGTTGGCTGTGGACGATCGGCTTTAAAGTTAGTAAGTTAAGTTATCAAAGTATTGTGTTGTATTAATTTACATAGAAAAGTAATATTTAACTGACATAAATATATTATGTTTATGTCAGTAACATTACATTTATAACATTTACCAATTCTACTGTGATACAAAAGACCTTGTATTGTAAATCTTTATTTATATTTTTAAATAAAAGCAATTTTTATATAATATGATGTTTTATTATACAAACAGGATTATTGTTGCTCACAATAAATTAGTTCTCAGGCTTTATTTTGTAATCATAGCTTTCAGGGCAGCAAAAGGGAAAAATAAACCTTATGAACTTAGCCTATAACTTTGTTTTTGTTTTTTGGGCTATTCACTCGATAATGTGCTAAGTAAATCGTTTAGTGGGGTCTTCACCCTATAATACCATTAAGTACATCTGTGGATTTGTTTCTCCGATTAACGTAATTTTACCCAGGAAAAAGCCATTTTTTTCCTATTAATATAAGTTGTCCAGTTAATGAAAGATATTAATTGATTTCCTCACTTTCAACAAAAATTGTCATTTTACAATAAAAGAAGGAAAGGGACAGGTAAATTGATATTCACCATAACAATGGACTAGATAGGCTGACTTAATAGTGAACTTCGATGTACAAGCTTCTTTAATATGTATTCTATCACTCAGTTTTACCATGTGAATTATTTTTTTTTGTGTTTGTTTTAAAACTACACCCCTCCTCAATAGAACTATCAGTAGGTACTCATACTATTAGCTAGAGATAAATAATAACACTAAATTTTATAATACTACAAGTAAAGAAGATCAAAGCAGTATGTACACATCAAACTTTTGAATTTTTAGTTTGAGCGTTTTCATTTAAATCGAGATCCTCAATTGTTTTGAGAAAAACTTCCATTGGAATTTTCTTTCTATTTAAAAATGCTCTGTTTCCAAGCAGTTTCTTAATTTTTGACCTTCTTTTCTTTATTTTCTCTTTGGTGCAGTTATTGCCCAAATGGAATGTTAAGAGTCTTTTAATTTTTTTACCACCCATAAGTGTTTCCGTGTTACTTTTATCAGTCATGGGTTCTTCATAAATTGTTTCTAATGTTTGTGAATTCTTTTTAATCTTTTTATCAAGATAAAACGCTTCAATTTCCTTTGGATTTGCATTTTCAGATAGGGTGTGTTTTTTTGGTTTCATGCAAATTCTACGATTAGAAGACTTTGTGCTCTCTGGCATTATTGACTTTCTTTTTCTAAGTACTCTCGGTTCACTTGTTGATTGCTCAGGGGACAGTTTGGGCATTTCTGTATCTACGTCCATGATATCTAAGCCTGCCATAATTGTTTGCAGTTCAGCATCTGTCCTGTAATTACATTAGTTGAATAACTTAAAATTTTTAAATAGGTATCTAAATACCTGCGAGAATAAATAATTCTTGTAACAAAACAATTTCTCTCACCTAATCCGTTCCATTTGTAGAATTCCCAAGCTAATATTAATACATCTATATTAAACTTAGTTCAACTTACTGGAAGTTATAGTAACTTCTATTAAAAGAAAAAAAACATGAATACACTCGTACTTTACTATAGGTTAGCTTATATCAAATGCAATGGGAAATAAGTCATACTTCGTTCCCAAACTTCCTTTCTGGAAAAATTTAGTCCCTTAAGATCGAACAACGTTATCTGCAGTTTTTCTCAACATACTAATTACATTGAAAATGTTTAAAAATCAGAAAAAACTATATTTACTTCTAACCGTTTCAATCAATCGCACTAAATTCAAACAAAAAGAAAATCGAAGCATAAGCAACCAACCAAAACAGGTAAGTCGGTCAGATGTGACAATGACAGTTCTTTAAAGCCATATGTTCCATGACAATGACATTACATAATGTACACAGAACATTACAAATCTCATGGACGCCTTGCATAAAGAAAAAAACCTCAACTTTTCAATCATAGAATGCATTTTTACATGCGATCTTGAGGGCGCGAATTTATCGATACAAATGTGAGCGGGTTGTCGTACTTTAATAATATTAAGATCATTTTATTATGTAGTAATTTCAGTATTGTGTAATAATTAACATTATACAAATTTGGTAAAAGACATCTGGTCACCGGTATTTAAACAAATAATGTCATGTGAATTGTTGAATCTTTTAGCTAAAAAAAGCAGAAACACATGATCACAGCTATAACACTTTTGGTCAAATTAATGTAAATAAAATATCAAATCAAGCAATGCGCGCGTTATGTGAGCGAAAATAAAAGACGCGTTGTTTTATAACGATTTATTGTACAAAACAATAATACATTAAAATGTACAGGTATGTTTAAATTTTTGGACTCTTTACGTCCCAAACACTGGACAATTATGTTTATCCTTCCCTTACAGACACCATATTGCTCGTCGAGGCGTCAGCACTAATAGACGAACATAGACTTAGCTATAGATAAGCAAACTAGATTAAAGAGAATAAAAATATAACAATAAATAATTAATAAGAGTGCTGTCAACTTAAGTACACATTGTCTATCGCACTGTTTATGTCGACGGGCACCATGTAGTCTTTAATAATAGAACAACGTAATTTAACAAATCAATTAAACCTCCTAAGCATATTGTATAGTATATACAAATTATGAACAATAATATCCTCTCTGGTGAACTAGCGCAGGTGAGCGGGTGGTGGGGCGGCCGCCATCTTGTGTCGTCACCACCGCGATTGCGTTTCTCATGACGTAACCCGCGCCAACGAACCAATCCAAAATGGCTTCGCTTATCATTCTCTCTCACTCGCACATTATTCCTATCTTTACTCACACACGTCGGTACAGCACGCAAATAAAGTTGCAACTGATGACGCGTTCGAATTTTTCAAAATAATAAAATATTCCTGTTAATTTTGAGTTTTATTTATCAAGACACCTATTTTTATTTCAGTATACTACATAGTTACATCAAATAAAATAATTTACGAAAATTTCACCGATTTGATTTTGCTGATGGTCTGACCTGTATTCAATTCAAGTAAAAGCGCCATTTTGGTATCTCCTTTTTATTGGCGCAGGTCGTGAGGTCATACATGTCACAAATGGTAATATCGAGAGACGCGCGCGGTGGAAGCGACAAAGAGAAGCGGACGAGCGACTATATTGGCTCGGTGGCGTTTACCACTTGTCAACGACCACCTCGTTCGCTGCAAAACAACGGGAGTGTTAGGTTAGTAGTGTGTGCGCTCGACCGGAGGCTGCCGTCCGCACTTACTTGATTTTATTTATAACTTTTTATTTATGCAGAGATCACAACCGTGTCGAATTTACTTTAAAAATTATTGTGTAGTTTCACTGCGGGATCACAACAAACAATGAGTGTTCATGGAATATGTGCGTGCAGTGCCGCTGCGACGGGTCCCGGCGTTTACAGCTTCCACGTAGGCTTGGCTGGGGGCAGACAACACAACGTTAGTGCATGCAGGAGGGAAGGGCTGGGCGGATAGGACACTCGAGTCCAAATAGTTTTGCATTTCATTATCATTTACTATGAGGTTGTCTCTATTAAAAAGAAAAACTACGTACACTTCAAAAACTTATGGCTAAAGGGAAAGTATTTCACGTTAGTAAATTATTGTCAAATGTATTTTATTTAAATATATTACAAATTAACTACACCTACATATATTTACGACATAAATACTATATTATTTAAATATAATCAAGTGATAAAATTTATAATTGTTCTATCGTAGCAATGTCTACTTGGTCTATGGTCTAACTAACCCATCTATGACGCGACTGTTATTTTTTTTCTTAATTGGAAGAATTTTAACATTTATGTAGTGGATCCAGCCTGCTTCAGACCGGTCATATTGGAAAATTATGGCGGAGGCCTATGTCCAGCAGTGGACGTCCTGCCGCTGAGATGAATGAATAAAAAAAATGATGTAGTTAAAATAAAACGATAAGTCATATTCGAGTCAAAGTGCCCGGCAATCTACATTAAGATTTAATAGCAACATTAGCTAAATCGGAGACAACCTCATTTAAATAAATATTGCCAAATATAAAAAAATGTACTTACATTACTTTATAAAAAAATTCCCAGTCATAAGAATTTCTTTGAAAAGAAAGCTTACCAATTATTTTTCGCGAAGCCAATCAACACGTTAAAGCTTGCAAAACTTCAAGAATATTCAGTGTTAGCAGGAAATATGAAAGACACTTGATAATGGCAGGTTCATATTTATCAATAATTACTAGTCATTTGGAACACTAGAAGGAATCTAAATAGTGATATGTTCAGGGGGGTTAAATTTGATGGAAAAACAAACATGTATTCTCGACAATTTTAATTAATGAAAAGTATATAAAGGACTGTACATTTAATTAAGTAAAACTTAACAACTTGTGAGGGATAGGGTATTTCATTTCGACAATGGTCTTGAGCATGCCCTCTCTGTGTAGTGTAAAATTTTATAAGAAAAATTATGTGGTCTCTGTTCATATTTTTATTGATATATTTAAAAAAAAAAAATCAAGATCACGTAAATGTTCATAAATCAAATATACCTATAATATCTAGTTAGTTAGATTGTCAATCCAAAAAAATCTGCATTTTCAAGTGTGACATGCAAGCATAATGCACTCATGGTGGGGTTACAATGTTGAAAAAACTTTCAAACCCATATTTATGTACGTACGACTCTGTAGACTTCACACAAAACTCTTTTTTTTAATCTAAAATATTCATAGTATTATGCCATATCATTAAAATAAAAAAGAAAGAACCACAACTTCATAGATGTGTCACGAGAAAGAAAAATTCTTTGGAATTTTCGGGACATAATTTATGTAAACTACTGGGATACATAATTAATTAGGAAAGAGAAAAATAAATAAATATTATTCCCGAAAAGCGTTCAAGAATTTCCCCCGTGACCCACCCACACAAAATGCAATAAATGCAATAGCAACTAAATTCATTGTATATAAAGACATTAATTAGTTTTCATTTAACACCTAAGTTCCGATTCGAACAATTATTAATTAATCTAAATATTTAAAAATGTTCGTACATACATACATCAACTATAATATTGCTTATGTCAAAATATTTGCAACAATCCATTCTACATTTACTAGATGTACATTATAATTATTTTAAGAAGTTAATGTAGAGACTAATATATATTCTCTACAGCTTCAAATATTTAGAAATTTTATTTTCCTTTCGCTAAAGAATGAGACAACTCAATCAATATGTTACTAAAAAAATTTGACTAACTGTAGAATGACGAATTACAAATACATATAGTATTACAGGATGCGAGATTAATTCGATGCGAGAAAACAAATCAATTAGTAATGATGTTATAGAAAAGGGGCAGTCAGTCGCTAGAGGCTCACTCCATACAAGACGGGGGTTAAAAGAGAAGTGAATGTGCGAGAAACAGAAATGCATCAGGAATGTTAAGAAGCGACCACAGGCGAGAGAAAAGAGTGAGAAGATACTCTTCAACTAACAATTTGCCGAGCAAAAGAAAAATTATACGTAAACCGCGTCCCTAGGCAAATACACTTAAACAATAAATTAGACTAAACTAACAACGCACATACTATAAATATATCAATTTATAGTCAATATGGTAAGTAAGTAAGTTCGATAAAGGTATACTTTTTGTCGTCCACACTGAGACTCCGCCGAGCTGTGTGCGAGTACCGGACAACAATTATTCGGTTTCCAATGTCTCGAGAGCATCAAAACTTTACACTATATAATAATAATCGTAACTTATCGTAGACAACTTTACATATATGTGGGAAGTTAATAAAGCAAACTTTGGAATAACTTTTATCTTTAATTATAACAACACACTTCTATTTCATCTTCACTTGACAGACCCCGCAATGTTGCCATTTATTAAAAGTACTAATATTCTATCAGTGTTGACATATTAAAAAAACAACCTTAAATACTACATATCCCACACGGCCATCCTGTTCATTCATCTGACTCAGATGAATTGTCTGTGCGGATCCAGGGCTTCATTAGATCGGCTGAGCTGGTCGAATGAATTGGTCCTTCACCATGACCGACTTTCTCCAATGTGTATCTATCATTGCGTTTCTTCTGAACAATCTTGTAAGGTCCAAGGTATTTAGGGTAAAGCTTACTTCCTTGTGAAAATTGGGTCCTTTTGATGGCAACCAAATCCCCTACATCATACGAATTCGCTGATATTCTCTTTTTATTATAGTATTTGACATTCTCTTCCTGTATTTTTTGTATAGAGTATTTTGCTTTCGTCCTAAGTGCAGCTCTCTCATCGACATAGTTCTCTATGGTTTCTCCCTCGATAAGCTTCAAAATCTCGTCTTCTCCGTGTCTCAATTTTACACCAATGAGTAACTCGAAGGGTGTCATACCAATACTTCGTTGATAAGTGCCATTTAAACATCTTTGTACGGCAGCAACTTTGCGATACCAATTGGATGGGTTATCAATGGTGAGTTTGCTCAAAACATCAATAATTATCTGATGGATTCTTTCCACCTGACCATTTCCTCTAGGCTGACCAGTGGTTATGGTGTAGTGAATGATATGTTCTTCTTCACAATACTTGCGAAACTCGTTGGAGGTGAATGCGGCGTTCCTATCTGTAATTATTCTTTGTGGTGAACCAAATGTTTGTTGCTGTAACAATAGTTTATTTAAAGTCTCTTCAGTAGTCAGAGTCTTAACTGGATAGATCCACGTGAACTTAGTGAAACCATCAACTACGGTCAGTATGTATTTGTAATTCTTATTTGTGGAAGTTAATGGACCAAGGTGATCAATGTGGTATGTCGATAACGGAACATCACCTTTATCTAATGGATGTAAGTATCCCTCTTTCCTTCCTCTTTTATGCGATATGAGAATACACTCAACACAATTATCTATTATCTTCTTAATTTTCATTTTCAGATTTTCAATGTAGTATTCCCTGTTAATTAATTCTTCGGTTTTTGTAATGCTAAAATGTCCCTTTTCATGGTTCTTTCTTATAATTTCGTTTTCCATCCTTTTGGGTACTACAATCAAACGTTTTCCGTCTTTCTCTTTAGTAAGTATACCATTTTCAATAATGTAGCTTTCATATTTTTCTCTTTCTAGTATCTTTTTTATAAGTCTGATGTGAGGATCTTCATTTTGAGCTTTCTCAATTCGAGCTGTAGTCTCCGTAAATATTAGACAAATGGGGTGTCTACTTAAAGCGTCAGCGTGTTTTAGTCTAATGCCAGGTCGGTGTTCTATCTCATAGTCGTACTCTTCTAATAACAAAGCCCAGCGAGCAACACGAGGAGGTAAGTCCTTTTTCTTCAGTGTCATTGTTAGTGCTGAACAGTCGGTTACGATTTTAAAGTGAATCCCGAGCAAATAAACTCTAAACTTCTTTATAGCTTCTGCTACCGCAAGGATTTCTAAATGATAGCTATGGTAATTTCTCTCGGCTGCTGTAGTCTTTTTGCTCATATAATGAACTGGATGCATCTGATTGTCTTTTGTACTTCTTTGTAGAAGCACTGCTCCATATCCCTCTGTGCTTGCGTCTGTATGTACTTCTGTTTCTAAATCGGGGTTATAAATATGGAGTACAGGCGAACTACATAATTCCATTTTTAATTTCGTAAACGCTCTCTCACATCTTTCGTCAAAATTAAAATTAATATCCTTCTTAAGAAGATCTGTTAGCGGTTTTGCGATTAGGGAGTAATTGCGGATGAACTTTCTGAAATACCCTGTCAAGCCAAGAAATGATTGTAGCGACTTGATATTAGTAGGTAATTTAAATTTAAAAACAGCATTAATTTTCTCTTTAGATGGACATATTTTATTATCGCGGATGGTATAGCCTAAATAATTAATCTCTCTTTTCATAAAATGACATTTCGCCCAATTGAACTCAAGCCCATATTCCTCAGCTCTTGCAAAAACTGTCTTTAGCTTTGACTTGGCTTCATCTTCAGTCTTTGACGGTATAATCAAATCGTCCAAATAGGCTAATACGATTCCATTGGAAATCAAATCTTGGAAGATGTTGTTAATAAATCTTTGAAAAACCGACGGAGATGTACACAGGCCAAAGGGCATCTTTTTGAATTCATATTGGCCTTGTGGTGTTACAAAGGATGTGTATTTTTGGCTGTCTTTATGGACATTGACATGCAAAAATCCATTTTTTAAATCCAAGGTTGTGAATGTCGTAGCTTCCTTTAATTGGTCTATTTGGTCCTCAATCAGTGGTAGTGGGAATCGTTCCTTTATTATCTTTTTGTTTAGCCTTCTGTAATCTATACATAAACGGTATTTTCCATTCTTCTTCTTTGCTAGAACGATAGGACTTGCGAAATCTGACTTACTAGGCTGTATGATTTTCTGTTCTATCCATTCTTCAATTTGTTCGTTCACTATTTTTCTTTCTAGAGGTGCGAGTCGACGTGGATTTTGATTAATCGGCTCCTCATCGGTAAGTATTATCTTCATCACAACATTACTTTCCTTCTTTGCTTCTTTAGTCTTATAGTTTCTTATCATCGTCTTTATTTCTTCTAAATATTTCGTTTCTCCTATCTCGTATGATTCGTGTGCTGTCTTTTCTTGTGTGATCAAAGTAAGGTGTTCTATTCTGTTTACAATCACTTCATTTTGAGCGAATCTTACTTCAAAATCGCTCAATATCGGTCTTCCAAGAATCACGTTTACGGGTATTGCGTCATCTTCGACTACATGGATCTTAACATCGGCAAAGTAAGCACCTATTTGTAGTTTGGCAATAAATGATCCTTTTGTATTTGCTTTTCCTTCGCCTAAGCCCTTCAGGCGTATGATAGCATTCTGGTCGTAGTTGGCTTTCAGTTTTTTGAACTGGGTCTCTCGAATAACATTGGCGTCACTTCCGGTGTCGATTAAAGCTATCATGGCGACATCATTAATCTTGATTCGACAGGAAACTTCGTCTTTTGTGTCTTCTGTATCAATATTCATTAATTTCTTGGGTCGATTTGGACAGTCGGGTCCTTTATGACCGAATTCGTTACATGCAAAACATTTTATGCCCTTAGTGCAGGATGTTGTTTGATGTTCTGTATCGCCGCACTTAAAACATCTCTTAGGAGCAAAAGGTTTCCGTATTCGTGGTAAAGGTGTTGTACTTGGAATGTGGTTAGGTCGTGTCGCCATCTTCGTCTTCAGATTACAATAAATATCTAACTTTCGTCTGAATTCTTTCAAGTCTACAGCACCATATAAGATAGCCTTATTAATTTCGTTGTCACAGATGCCATCTATGACATACTCTATAAGTGCTGCATCCTCAATATTGCCATGTACTGCCAGCTCTTTCATGTGGAGAAAGTATTGTTGGTAACTTTCATTACTTTTCATTTTCCGTGAGGCAAGCTTCTTGTGTAGGACCGCACTGTTCAGTTTGGACCCAAATTCTTCAAGTAAATTACTTTTAAGGTCATCCCAACTCTGAATGCCTCTTAATGACCTCATAAACAATTTGGCAGTTCCTCCTAACAATCTCTTTCCATAAATAAGCTTTTCAATGTTAGACCATTCCATAATGAGAGCAGTATCTTCGAATTCCTGGATCCATGATGATATTGGATAAGTATCATCGCCAGTGAATTCTGTCATGGATTTCTCTAAGTCGCTAAACGAAATTCGGGGTGCAGACATTTTCTTTAATTTTTGTTTATCTTCTTTATCGGACTGGCTTTGGTATTCTTCGCTATTATCTTCTTCCTCTGAATAATACATTATATTTTTCACCTTTTCTTTATTATCTTTCTTAGTAGGCATAAAAATTTCTAATCTTTATTCATCTTAAAATAGTCTTGTTTGCTTCTTAAAATCTTCATAAAAACATCTTCATTTAAAATTGTAGTCAACACTTACGTTCCGTAACCTTTAATTCAGAGGTAACTGTGCCTCTAAGTATTCTGAGCAATATTTGTACAAAGATTATTTCATTGTTCTGTGGTATAGTGCTCATTACAGTTGTTACAATTGTAATGTTCTGTGGTTCTAATAATTGTATTGTTCTGTGGTCTATGCTTCTGTGGTTTGATAACTTTGACCTTTACGTGTTATGTATTCGTTTATAGGTATTTACCGGCTTTGTTTGATGATTTTCTTAATTCTTCATCTTCAATCACTCCAAAATAATACTTCACTAAATTCCAATTGTATCCCGGACGAGCCCCCATAAGTTGTGGGAAGTTAATAAAGCAAACTTTGGAATAACTTTTATCTTTAATTATAACAACACACTTCTATTTCATCTTCACTTGACAGACCCCGCAATGTTGCCATTTATTAAAAGTACTAATATTCTATCAGTGTTGACATATTAAAAAAACAACCTTAAATACTACATATCCCACATATATATTTATATATATATATATATATTAAAAAAAAAACCAATTTGAACGAATCAATGCAGATCTTCACAGCCACTTGACTTGGGTAGTGGTCGGTTCGAGCTCTCCGCTTCGAATAAAGTCTCGCTCTCGTCAACGGTCGCGCGTCACGTCACACGGGTTCAGGGTTCACACGGTTAGAGTTGTAGGGAATGCAATACCGCTATACCGCACTACCGGCACTGTTCCTGCTAGTTCACATGAATATGCGGCCGTGATGCCTTTTTCATATACAAAAACGTTTGAGATATACAATAATAATTAAATTTACAACTTTTATTGTATATTGATTGAAACATTAAAAATACCTTTTTAATATGCAATGATTTGCATTCAAAAAGGATGGTTTAGAAATCCATGTGGACAAGTAAGAAGAGTAAGAAGAGGGTTAGGTCGGGATTGCATTCTCCAGTTAGAGTCGACTGCGGTGAGCGGGGCTCAGCGTAGTGGTTCCGCAGTGCGCGTGTGGGGTATTAGAGGGCTAGAGGGCCGGTCTATAAGGGCCCGTAGAGGACGAGGCCAAAGAAGACGGCCCAGGCTAGCACGAGCCAGTGCAGGTCGCGCAGCCAGTGGCCGAGGTGCGTGCGGTGCTCACCGTCGGAGATCTTGCGCGCGACGAACTTGAGCACCTCGTCCAGCAGCACCACCGGCACCGAGAACTTCATCACCGTCATCCACTCGTCCACCGACAGCGGCGTCACTTGGAACACGGCCTAAGCGACACATCACATTGCATATTATGCATTCAAAAATATCATGTCGCCGTAGCCCTTCTGGTGGTAGTAACCATTCCCTTACAGAAAACCATCAATAACATCATGTTTCGGTGTTATTTTTAAAATTTTTCATTTAAAGCCAACAGGCAGGCTGACGGTCCACTTGATGCTTTCCAGTTATTTGATTCTGTACATTCAAGAGTAGATACTTATTTTACAGTTTAAATATGAAATTAACACAATTTTATACGCTGAAATATAATCAAATATTAGTATTTAATAGACAAAAGAAGTTTGTCAAGTTGTACGTAAGCGCAAAGATGTTGAAACAATAATAAATGGTTACTCACCGAGAGAACCTCGACGTAGAGAATGACGAAGTGCAGCGTGAAGGAGAGAGCCATGGAGCCCACCAGCCACAAGTTGGACCAGGGCGGCATCGACACCAGCGACTGGTTCTCAGACAGACTGTTCATCGCGTTCAACATCTCGATGGTCACCAGCACCGACAGCGCCATCGTCATCGGGTGCGGGTCCGTGAAGATCTTGCAGTCGATGCCCTGAAACACATACCATCATTTTACCTACTCAATTGGATCCTTGCACATCTTCTGCCATTATTATTACTCTCGAAATATTCTAAATGTTGTCTGTTCAATAGAGTCTAAACAAAGACATGGAATATTTGAAATGACTGTAACACTTGTAATTGAAACCTAAACTAAAGTTATTCGAGTTGATCGGAAAATGCATTGTTGGAAAGAATGTGGACTCGAGTGATACCTTGAAGTCATCTCCGCCTTGAAGGCACTGCAGATGGTGAGTGAGCTGCCAGTAGCTCATCTGAGGTCCGTACGGGGAGTACATGAACCACCAAGAGGCGGCACCCACTGTCGCTGCGCCTACATACCCTCCGATAGCCATGTACCTATAAACAACAGATACAGAAACTTTATGGCACCAAATTAATACGTCGAATGATGCATATGTGATTTAGAAGAAACGGAATGGTGATCAATGGTGATCATTAGACAAAGAAAATAAGTGAAAGACATACCTGAAGAACAGCCATCCAGAGATGAGACCTTCGTCGGCCTTGCGCGGGGGCTTGGTCATGATGTCGAGATCGGGAGGGTTGAAGCCGAGCGCGGTGGCCGGGAGACCGTCCGTCACCAGGTTCACCCACAGCAGCTGCACCGGGATCAGCGCCTCGGGCAGGCCCAGCGCCGCCGTCAGGAAGATGGACACCACCTCACCAATGTTGGACGAGATCAGGTAGCGGATGAACTGCTTCATGTTGTTGTAGATGGCACGACCTAAACAAACGTTTGTTTATTAGGAATAGGAACAGAGCTGCATTTGGTATCCGCTGTGTTTATCTACTAAACTAGATATAGAAAGAAATATTATCGGTGGAACATGAAGCAGCCAGCGGGCTGTTAAAACTCTACATTATAGAATTATGTACTACAAATCTTTCATTCTAAAATATCCTTAATAGATGGCGCTATACAAAATATTTTGCTATTTTATATCTTAGTGAGTAGAGCAGTAACTCCAATATACTCGTATTTCAGTGATAGCGTGTTCCTAAAAAATAGTAGCTACTTGATATTTATGAATAAACCCTAACGGGCCTACGTTTAAGTGAATAATAATGTAAAATTACATAAGGTTAGCTTTTATGTTGCAACTGCAAATGCGCCCTGAGTTGAACTCAGCGCAATCGCGAAGGCGATTCCGTGTTCTCGTTGCGCCTGGATAAATTTAGAAAATGATAGTAAGAAGTTTTGAAAGTCACCTTCTTCAACAGCTGCGACAATAGAAGAGAAGTTATCGTCAGCCAACACCATCTCGGCGGCAGACTTAGCGACGGCGGTTCCGGAGCCCATGGCGATACCGATCTCGGCCTTCTTCAGAGCGGGCGCGTCGTTTACACCATCACCAGTCTGAAGTCATACAATTTTGTCCATTCTTTCATCACATCTGGCTAGTCAGCAGATAGTTGAAACAACGAATCAAATAAATAAAGATGTCCATACAACTACCTAACCTAACCCAACCAACCTTGGACTTTGGGTAAAATCTGTAAAATGTTCGAGGTCTTGCAATGCAATGCCAAAATAAAGTTAAGTTAAAGTCAACTGAAAGTTTTTAAATGAAATGAGTACTCACCATAGCGGAGATCTCGTTCATGCTTTGCAAAAATTCAACAATCTTGGACTTGTGCGCGGGCTCCACGCGAGAGAACAGACGCGCCTTGGCGCAGGCCGCGCGTTGCTCCGACACGGGCAGGTCGTCGAATTCGCGACCAGAGTAAGACTTGCCGGTTGTATCCTCATCTTCACCGAACACGCCGATGCGCCTACGATGGGATAAAGGTTCATATATATATATATATATATATATAGCGAGCTTTGTATGCAGTTTTCATCAGACGTTGACAAAAGTTCGGCGGATAATTTTATTCAATTTACAGACTCGTGACTCACTGCTATCAACGGCTTTATGCTCGAAAAACAATTTCGTGGATCCCATATCCAAAGTAAAGTTATAATAAGCGAAGAAATTTTATTACTCTAATCCATTATCAATGAAAAGCACTTAAGTCGATGACGAATATGTAATATCGACTTGATAATTGTGAACATATGTGTATGTATTAACTTCAATTATTGATCTTTTCCTAGCAATAATGTTTACAATCAATGTGGATGGAAAAAGCATTTCAAAGTAGGAAAGCGAGTTACTACCTGCAGATAGCCTCAGCGGTGGCCTTGTTGTCACCGGTGATGACGATGACACGGATACCAGCGGCGCGGCAGCGTACGATGGAGTCGAACACTTCTTTGCGGGGAGGGTCCAACATGCCCACAACTCCGACGAAGGTGAGGTTGACTTCGTAAGTGTAGAATTTGGTGGAGTCGCCGAGGTCCATTTCTTCGGGTTTCAGTGGGTTGTCAGCAGTCGCCAGGGCCAAGCAACGGAGGGTGTCGCGGCCGGTACCATACTGTCTGGTCAGATCTAAGATGCGGTTCTTCAGAGTAGAGTTCAAAGCGACCTTGTTTGTGCCGACGCGAGCGTGACTGCAGCGGTCCAATACACCTTCGGGGGCGCCCTTGACGAATAATTTGGGTCCGTTACCGAGGCGAGAGGGCTTGAGGGGTGTGCAGTAGGTGGACATAGACTTCCTGTCACGAGAGAATTCAAGGGTGAATTCCTTCTTCCATTTAGTTTCGATTTCCTGGCGGACGACGATAGCGCTGGAGCGGCGGTCGAGTCCGGTCTTCGACACGGTGAAAGGATTCATTTTCTCCGCGAGTACGATCAAAGCGGTTTCGGTGGCTTCGCCGACCTTCTCGAAGGCCTGTTTAAATTCGTTGAAATCGATTGCAGAGTCATTGCACATGACACAGATGGTGCCGAGTTCTTGCAAGGCGTCAAATTCGGAGGCCTTAACTTTCTGTCCCTTCAAGTAAACATCGCCGATAGGTTCGTATGTGGAACCAGTGATTTCAAACTCGAGGAAGTTGCTGTCGCCCCCTTCGATCTTCTCGAAGATGAACATGCGGGAGACCGACATTTGGTTGGTGGTTAAGGTACCGGTCTTGTCGGAGCAGATGACAGATGTGCAACCCAAGGTTTCTACGGAGGGTAGAGATCTTACGATAGCGTTTTTCTTGGCCATACGCCTGGTGCCGAGAGCGAGGCAAGTGGTGATGACGGCCGGCAGACCTTCGGGAATGGCGGCGACGGCCAACGCGACGGCAATCTTGAAATAGTAGACGGCGCCCTTAATCCAGCTGCCGCCGTGGGCGGGGTCGTTGAAGTGACCGATGTTGATGGCCCAGACGGCAACGCAGATGACAGAGATGACTTTCGACAGCTGCTCTCCGAACTCATCGAGTTTTTGTTGCAGCGGTGTCTTGATCTCCTCAGTCTCAGACATTTCAGTTCGGATTTTACCAATGGCAGTGTTGAGACCGGTGCCGATGACAATACCGCGAGCCTTGCCAGCGGCGACATTGGTACCGGAGAAAAGGATGTTCTTCTTGTCCTGGTTGACGGCGCGAGGGTCGGGAATGGCATCTGTATGTTTGATCACAGAGACAGACTCACCGGTCAGGATAGACTGATCGATACGAATGGTGGTCGAGTAGATTTTGATCAGGCGAATGTCAGCGGGGATCTTGTCACCGACGGACACCTCTACGACGTCGCCGGGTACAATTTCTTTCGCGCGAATTTTCTGTACACCTGATTTGTCGCCTCTGATCACTTTACCCATTTCGGGTTCGTATTCTTTTAAAGCTTCGATGGCAGATTCGGCGTTTCTTTCCTGCCATACTCCTACTACAGCGTTAGCGATAAGAATTAATAAAATAACAAAGGGTTCTACGAAGGCGGAGAAGGCGTCTTCATGTTCTTCAAATAAAGCTAAAACCTGGAAATTAGGGTGAGTCGTTTAATAACCTTTTAATGAGCACCAATAAATTCTAATTATACTTGTTAAATTTACCAAACACTTACGAAAGAAATAATAGCGGCTAACAGCAAAATCTTGACTAAAAGGTCATCGAATTGCTCCAAGACTAACTGCCATATACTTTTGCCTAAAATAAGGAAACATTATTTTAGTAATTTAAATAATCAAATGCCAACATTGTATCTTTTAATATTGATTTATGCATATCAATTTAATGTTAAACCACTTGGCGTGATTGTTTAAAAACACTTTTCGTTATTACGTGTTTGTTGGTTTTATAAAAAACATTAATTTCGTAATGTCATTCTGTATTTTTAGTTTCGAGCATAATGTCAGCATTTTATTTGCTTACTTATCAAATAAATGGTAAATGATTAAATGAGATTCCAAGGCTAAACACAAAGTGTCGGTTGTACCCTTGACATATATATATTGTTTTGTTTCGATAAATACTTTAGTTTTGATTCCTTAAATAGTAATCCAACTGTAGTGGGATAATTGCTCACCTTCTTCCGTGGGCAGTTCTGAAAAGAGAAGATTTCAAAATTAGAGAATCGAATAAAACATCAAAGGAGTAAATTCAACAGACAATAAAACCAGTCAGAGCAGGTATGCGATCTATCCCGACAGTTACGATCGCACATAAATACGTATGTACAAAGGCAATTGGTACATGTTGGTCTCAAAACTTTAGACCCGCGTTGGCGCTAGATATTGGTGTGCAGTAAGCATTGCTTGTGACGTTTGCAAATCTATCGGTGCCGCCTTTGTGTCCCATACGGAACAACCTCGTCATTTCGCTCTTTACGTAGTTCGTTATCAGCACATATAAACAGGTTTACGGTTTGAGAAACTGCGTAGTTTCTGTAATACTGCCGTTCGCAAACAAAGCTAATATCTGTTCTGGTTATGCTAAGCAGCTGCTGTGATTGCCCAGACAGATTAGATCCTTTCGAAATAGTAATAATGAAATATAATTATGAAAACGGGTAAACATTGATAAAAAAAATCTTGCGAATTTAAATGCGCGCATTTAATGTGTGGATTTTTGGTAATGAAACCATTTCGAGTAGACAAGAAGCTTATGGCAATTGGTTAGATTTACGTTTGTGTAGAAGTCATACGTTAAGTGTATTGACCTGACTGGTCACATTGTAGGGCCACGTCTGCTCGTGGCGCGATCTTTCACATTATTGCTTCACGTGTCTACGTAGGAATGACGTAATTAACGTCATTTATGATGTGGTACTAATTGATGGTTATATTTACTTTTTTTATAGGTTGTAGCGCTAGACTTGTATTATGGAAAACAATAAAGAGACTGACTGCTTTACTTACAAACTGAAGTATTTGTAAAGATGATTTTACATGGTCTTATAAAGTTATTTGTGCAAATTTTATTTTTAAAGCTTTCCAAAATTGGAATTCAGGGGGCTAGGCTATGCTAGGCCAATATTGAGTCAGAGGCCTAACAGTTTAATCACTGCTAGACCAACGAGAACGTTATACGTGTCAATAATTATAAAACCACGGTCGGTTTGTGGGTTGGGCTTGTTATAGACGAATTGTGTTCAGTTTTTTTTTGTTTTAGTGTCTACTACTGAGCTCTGGCAACGTGCGGTAAGTCAATCGTTTGTGCCGACTCTATTTGCGTACTCCGCGTCCAGCTGCCAGTTACGTCGAGACTAATGTAAGCAATTAGTCAACGCGTCGATAACGCCTTGTCAGCATCTGTGTACACTCGCGAATGATCAATAAAACTAATAATGGTTCGTAAACTCGTTCCAGACGAGGTTGTCACTTCATAGATAGACATGTTGCTGTGGTCAACGCGCGTGCTTCGCGTACTAATATTAATTCGATAACGCATTAAACAGATGAGCGCCTCCGATATTATGCATTGTAACACGCTTGTCTGGGAAAGAGATACGATCGAGTAGATAACAATATTGACGTAGATAACGAGAGGGAATGTGATATGGACAGTATTGTAAACAGGACTGAAGGCGTTTAGAAAACCATTAAACAGGTAGTGGTTTTAGGACCTTGACTTGAATTGGTTCAGTCGAATGGACTTGAATTGGTTCAGTCGAATGGACTTGAAATGGACAACTCGCTTAGATCTGTATAGACCAATTAGACGCTGTTAATATTTCTTAATCGAATATTACGTTACAGTATACGTAGCGTCAGCGGAACAGTCTTGTCTTCAAAAGTGAAAGTATATTTAATGCATTATCAAGACAAAAAAGAAATCTGAGTAGTCGGCCGGTGAAAGGTTTAAGAAACATTGTCATTTCTAAGCTTTTTTACCTGTTTTTATTGTGCCTGCGCGATAGGCAGACATTTCACTACAGAAAATTACTATACTTTTAGAATAAAGGATATAAGTTATTTTAGCACTCAAAATACTGGGTGCTGGGTAGCCGACGCCGTATTAAAAACGCGAAAAAGCTGGGAGAGCCTGATTCTCGTATCTATGTTTTACACAAATATTAGTGAAATTACCTCAAATTTACTGTATTCAAATTTCGGGAATCCCCCACAAATTGGCAAGGTTGATTGGTGTAATAACCTATTAATCGTACAACTATAGGATAAAACTATTGCGATTGGAATAAAACAAAGAGGTCCGCCTAGATAAAACAGAGATTCTTGGAAAGATTCCACAAAAGACGAGTGAATTATGTGGTCACACGGTGTAAGAATAATATTTGCCGAATAAATGATATATAGAGAGAGTGTAGTGAAATGAATGTGTACATCATGCGTCAGAAACTTGCTAACGTAGTTGGGTCGAAAATAACCGGCAACTAGTGCGTGTATAATATTTCAACCTAGGCACTGGATGGATATATACCTCCACACACTTGGCGATTCTATCGTCAAGTCGGGCTATGCGGCGCCGATAGAGATCACATACAATGCTGGTCTATTTCTTTTCTATAGCTCACAAACCTCTAATTAAAACTATAAGAAAAGAGCAAATTGTCGGCCGTATTTTTAGTACGAGATTAAGCTATTAATGGATCTTATGTTTGCGTTGTATTAAAATTGAGTAAACTGAGTCGCGTTATCAGAAACAATATATTTGAATTGGGCAAGTCTATGGTTTAGTTAACTGCGGCTAATGTTTGTCGGTCGAACAAACCATGCTTACCCGAGTAGATTTATTGTGTAGGCAGCGAATATGCAGTACGGAAATATCGAAAGAGTATGTATCAAATGTGATAGATAATAAAACTGCGTTAGGAAATAATACAATATCAATACAGACTGATTAGTAGACGTCGATTAATGACGCCGAGCATCTTCCATATGCTCAGAGTGTTTGTGGTTCAATTTGTATGCAAAATTGAGACTTAATGGAAATCTGATGGAGTGGTCCGTCCATCACTTATGGTTCGTTACGGCACTATATTCTGGAAATTAATTTAGAAACGTGATTTAAGGTGCATACCTTCTCGTATTTATGTATAGGTGTTGTATTCAAGTTGGCAGTAGCATTAGTGAGAGATGGTCTGGTTGGAAAATGGAATTCTACAGTCAAATAGACTGTCTTAAGTATTGGTAAACCCTGGTTTTTTAAATTGTTTTATGAAAAACACGCTAACGGATCACTGGAAGTTCACATCAGGGAGTTGGGATAAGGGACAAGTAAGGGGTATGATCAGGTATCCATTACTTATACACTGAAATATAATAACCTACGTGCTTTTACATTCCGGTGGACTGTTTACTGTTCTTAAGATAGGATGATCAGTTAATGAAAACTACTGCCCATCACCGTATTTTTCTATGTGACAAGAAACATAATAACAAAGAACTGCATTGGTTTAATTAAAAATAGTTTTTTTGAAACACTAATACGAATTGGCCATACTGAATGTCGAAATAGTAAATTTTTTACAAATCCGTAACGATTTAAAACTAATTCCCCTTAATATACGAACGAGTTTTTGTTTTACAAGATGAACGTAATATTTACTAAAGTTAGTGTCAATATTGTTGTATGAACTTCCGAACAGATCAAAGCCAACAACATCAGAATTTATTAGAATGTAACAAATAGCTCTATGTTGTTGTAAATACACTAGTCGCCGTTATTAATGAATTTATTTATTGGTTTGAAACTATATTCATTATATCATTGATAACGTTATATATTCACTGAGTGTTATCCATATTTCCATACTAATTCAATATGAAAGTCTGCCTGTTACGCTTTCGTGTAAAAACCGCTGAACCAATTTAGATGAAATTTAAGTTCTAGTAACGAGCACAGGACATTTAGATATATGATAAGTAGGTATGGTTTCTAAGTTAAGTAAATATGGTTTCTTGTTTTAGTTTGTGAAGATAGTAAAATTATAAATTATACTTTTGGTTTTCGAGTATGATATAATTAAAAAAGGAATAAGGTTATTTGAAATTAGACCCACACTTAAAACTGATTAAAACTGTTAAACCACGTGAAAATAAAATTTGTAAGTGTACGAAACAACTCAACCAATGTAAAAAATTCATTCTTCAATATTTTGAATGGACCTTCAGTGTGAACATAAGTTACTTTCTAAATTTTCCGGCGGATAAAGTACTGTTTACAATAAAAAAAATTCCAGAATACATCATTTATCGAAGAAACGAAGTAAACATAAATTTAAATAAAATTCCTCCAGTACAACCATTCTATGATCAAAAAACACATGGCTTAATATATCGGTAGCACTTTGACAATATTACTCCATTGATGTTTACAGTTTTATTACACATATCCGGCAAAAAGTTGTTTTACAAACTAGAGTTCATTGCTTCTTTGAATCTCTTTTATCCCTGAATAACCTGCGTTATTTTTACTAAACATAACAACTATATAACAAGCGCGATTGAATAATATTTTTCAGTTCAAGATTATATAATAATTTTCAACAGCTATTTTCAATTTAGATCACAAGTAGGTATATCGTGTGTTTCTTCTTCTAGTAGGCGTTAATACTTTTTGCTATCATGGCAGTTGTTCGGGAATACGAATAAAGTTTTTAAAACATATATATTTTTAAAGTTGTTGTTAGTTTGATTGAAGTTTTCCGTATAGTGACGGACTGACGCAAAGTTTACGCGATGTTCTCACATCTAAAGGAAAACATTCAGTCGAACAGGACGAGGTCACGGTAATGTTTATTGTCTAATAATTACTTATTCCAATGATCTATTTCAATTACTCTATTCTTCTTTCTTTACAGTCCTTTTTTTTGCAATTGTGGATAAGATGTTTGTACTCATATTACGAGGGCGGCACTGAAAATTTCGGGAATCAAGGAAGTGATACATTATTAGTGGAAAAGATATTTATTGTTTTTTGAAGTATTCTCCTTGAAACTTGACACATTTTTCCATTCGATGGAACCAATTATTAAAGCATTCATTCCATTCTGAAGTTGGGGTATTCAAAATAGCCGTTTTATAGGCGTTTACAGTTTCTTCAGGTAACGAAAATCGTTGACCACGCAATTTGATCTTAATTTTGGGGAAAGTATAAATCTTAGGTCAGGGCTGTACGGCGGATGGTCTCATAATTCAATGTTTCTGTGGCGGTATGAGAGTTCGCATTGTCGTGATGGAGGATGATGCGGCGGTTGCAGTTCTCTTTACGGAGTTCAGAGACGACCTGCGGCAAACAAATGCTAGCATACCATTTTGCATTGACCGTTCTTTGTCCCTCAAGAGGAATGGTCGCAACATGGCTGGTTTTAGAGACAAACGTGGCCACCATTTTTTTTGCAACGCTCCGTGAAGGAACAACTTTTGTTGGCTTCAACTCATTTTCGAACACCCAAACTCGTGACTGGTTTTTTGTTTCGGGTTCGTATGCGTATATCCAGGATTCGTCACCTGATACGACGCTGTATACAGCATTTGAAGATCCTCCGTGGAATCTCTCGAGAATCACCAAGTAACGCGAGCCGCTTTTTGCTCCTCATAGAGCGAATGGGGGATCCATCGGGAAAACAACTTTTTTACACCTAATTGTTCATGCAAGTTTATTTGTATTTGACGCATGCCAATGTCTAAAGTTGCCTGAATTTCGCGATATGTCACATGTCGATCTTCCTCAATCAGCTTACGCACGGCATCAACGTTATCTTGGGTACTGCAGTTTTTGGGCGACCTTGACGGGGATCGTCACAGAGCTTGACACGTCCACGTTGAAATTCCGCAAACCAGCGATAAGATGGGGCTTCATCACTAAATGCAGAAAGCATCCGATCAACACACTGTTTTTGTGTTAAACCACTTTGAAAGTCATAATAAATCATTGCTCTTGAATTTTCTCGAATCAATTCCATTTTCACACTGACTTTACAAGTTCGACAAGACCTTGTGACTAGACCGCATTCTTTTAAAAAAATACATAAATGATATTCTATTAATAAAACCAAGGAGTTTTCTATTATAAAGACTTTATTATGCCAGGAACAATGGAAATCTTCCAATCCCGATACTTTTAGTGCAGCCCTCGTAGCAAGATATTTAGTTAATTTTGAAAATCTTCGTTACTTAGTTTAAGTTTGAATTCGCTTTTCGCGTCGGTCTGTATGGCCGTTAACTCCTTCTCATAAACTACGCCACGGATTATGATGCGGTTTTCACCATAGGTTAGATAATTTTTCAATTATCCCTTGTTTATAGGTGACGATAGCCGCCACTTCCCATCACGTGGATCGTAAACCCTCAAATTACAACACCTCAAATTAATTCTGAATTATTCTTTGAATATTCTGAACCCGATTTTAGAGGTAGGTAGAAAAAGACTATATTTAACACGGGCAATATTTAGGGATAATTATTGAGAATAAAGTTGGAGTAACTATGGATGTTTGTTACTTTTTCACGCAAAAACGGCTAAACGGATTTGGATGAAATTCGGCACACAGAGAGTTTATTACCTGGATTAACATATATAGGATATTTTTTATCCTGGAAAAATGTTAGGTTCCCGATGTAAAAATATAGAAAATGATGCCATTGTTGCAGTCACAGCGATATGACGAAGTTAGTTGTTAATATAGCTTTTAAAAGAAAATACTGTTTCAATCATTACAGGTACGGGACTACAAGTTAATCATAGTGAAAAGGAAAAAAAAATACGTGTCATACTATATTTATCTATTGAGACGAATGGGGGACAGGGTGACCGTCGTCCTTCTAATACAAAGTGTCGGCATTGTCACGCCTGATGGCGCTTTCGGTAGGCGCTGGGTGTTCTGCCATACGCACCACTGGCAACGTGTGCCCACAGACTATAAATAAATGTGACGCACGCAGCCACCCGCCGGCCGCCGCAAAGACAGTCTCTACATCGGCTCAGGCCATCTCCATCGTTTACAATCTAGGCTAAGTGATGTACTCTCATCAGAATCTCATCTGCACAGTTCGATACGTCACAATATTTAACAAAACATGACTGTCTGTTTGTAGATACTCTCACAAACTTTTGTATGTCGATCCGATAGTAAAAAATAATAACTATTTATCTTTTCCCTGAATTCGCTATCAAAGAAAGTTTAACAAAAAAAGTCCCATTTTTTAAATACCTTCTAGACATATATTTGTTCAGGTTTAGATTATTCCAAACTGAATTCAAAAATCATTCATTGACTCTTCTTTTTTAAAAAAAGATGAATGTCGAAAAATTAAATGACTGGCTAATTTTTTCTTTGAAATATTTTTTTTATTTTTGAAATAAAATTCAAAATTAATTCAAAATTCAAAATTAACTGTTGTCATTTCAAAATTAATCAGTGAATATTTTAGAAATAATCTGTAAGTTAAGTGTGTGGAGCCTTACCAATAAGGGCATGTATTTTTATATGCCCTTGATGGTAAGGTGGCTACAGTTACATATTAACACTGCCGATTTTACTAGGATTGAAGATAAGGGATTAAAAATTCCTTACTCAGTCACCGAAACACAATAGCACATATGCTATTACTTCACCGCCAGACATCCGCCAGACGGGCTGCCCAAATGACTGCGAAAAGCAGTGTTTCCCTGCCACTACTTGCGAATCCTATATGTACATATAACATTTACAGTTGTTTTTAATTCGATTGATAGGGATTCGAAGTTACCAGAATGATGTGAAAAGATTATAGATCTACATTTTATATGGCATTAGCCATCTAATTTATGTAATGACAATTAATTATGTGACTAATTAATTATGGCCATGTAATTTATGTAAAGGCTATTTACGTATTGACATAACATGCTCGGATTTTTTGTATAATGTTGGGACATCCCCTTCCCAAAATTATATAACAATAAATTTCAATATTTAATTTGCATAAACTTTTCAAAAAAAGTTTCTAAATGACAGTGAAAACCTTAATAAATTCCATTGCGATGTTAGAACTAACTGGACAAACAAAACGCGACGCATATAACTTGTTTTTTTTTTTTTTTTTTTTTTTTTTTTTTTTTTTTTCTTTTGACGCACTTTGTTTTTTTTGTACTATTTAGAGATTGTGAAGATATAGATATGTTTTGTCATTGGAAAAATATGTCACTTCAACATTTTTATTCATTTAACATTCTTAACACGATTAATTATTTGCCATGACCGATAAGATGACTTTAAAGACAAACATACAAACACAGTCCGTTATCAATTTAAGAAAAATGAAATGACGGCTGAGTATCCTTACATATTATAAAACGAAGTCTGTCTGTATGTTTGCGATGATCTCAAAAACTACTGAACGGATTTTTTATGCGGTTTTCACTAATTGAAAGAGTGTTGAACGAGGAAGGTTTTTATATATAACTTACAGAAAAAAATGCACCCGTGCGAAGCCGGGAGAGGGTCGTTAAGAGAATATAATCCCGGGATCCCGGCAGTTTTCTGGCCCGAAAATCCCGGGATTGTACTTGGCTAATCTCAGGATTTTCGGGATTGATGTCATTTTAAAAAGGTTATAAAATAAACTACCTACATGAATGCTCTGTACCAGAGATCCCAACAGAAGTGCTTGCCTTTTATTTTAATATAAAATAAAGCTTCTTGTATTTTAAACTAAAATGATAGGCAAGCAATTCTTTGAGTTACTTGTTATACTTCATTTTTTGGATTTTTTAACTGCATTTTTAACCTGAATGCGCTTTCTCAGCAGCTGCATATAATGTGCAACAAATTAAGATGCAGGCTTACTGATGGAGACACTGGACGCAAAGTTATTTCTCAGATCATATTTTTGAAATTCAAATTAGAATGTTCCTATTAGATTAATTTTCTTTATACTTAAAAGAAATGTGACTGATTAATAATATTTTTATATACTTTTTGCTAAGAAATTGAGTTTACTACCTACTTGCTTTGCTATGCTGTTACATGAATGTTTTCTATTTAGTATTTAGTCAATGTTAAAGATATTTATATTAATTTTCAGTTTATTTGCATAGTTTGTTACATAAAGGTTTATTAATTTATGTAAGTATAAAGAGATCTCACTGATTTTTGAAAAAGAGTAACTTTACCATAAAGACTGAGTGATTTTAATTTCTGGTTAGTCTAACTCTAAGTTTGACTGATTAAAGTGATTAGATTAGCAATGTGTACACTATAAAATGCGTTGATTTTTGTCTAAATTTTGATTTGTTGATTAAAGATAAAAAAAATTATTAAATTTTTCTTATTTTTTATTTGTAACCTTCAATACCGAAATAATCCCGGGATTGACTATTTATAATCCCGAAATCCCGGGATTGAAAATAAGGGCCGGGATCGAAACCCCTTTACTCGTTAGTATAAAATATACAGAATCTTACACTTTACATCTATGAGGTTGCAACATTTTTTCGAATATAGCGGAATGAAACTTGTTTTGTTGCATATAATGTTCTAAAAATATTTATTGTCGAATTATCTACATAAATTATGCAAATATTGTGTAGGTATTGTGGAATAATACAGAATAATAATAGTTATTTGTTCAACTAGAGAGCAAAATTGTTTTTTTTCTGCGAGTGCCGACTTTAAGTAGTCTAGAATTGAATCACGAGCGTAGCGAGTAGTTCTAATATAGACTACTGAGCGAAGGGAGTGATTTAAAGGCACGAGACATAAAAAAAATTGCTCTCGTGTTAAACATACAACTTTTCACCTCAACAGCGAGAAAAGCGTTACTAGGTCAATTAAGACAATTTTAAATATTATATTTATTATAACCAACATTTAAATAGCCAGTCACATAAATTTTAACTAAATTAACAAAAATATTAAAAGTTGAAAGTAAAATTATAGCAATTTGTAAGATTAAAGAACAGTTTTGTTCGGAACTGTGATGGTCGTATTATTTACTTGAGTGTTAGGTAAGGGTATTGTCTATCTTAACAGCTGGGCCAACTCTAGTCGGCTATGGCTGGACACACTAATAAAATATTCCTGTAAATTATATCGCGTGTTCGAATTTCGAATCACGCTTGCATCAAAAATCGATTTTGCTGTGAGTTTTTAGGCACCAAAAGCACCATTTTCGTGCTGGAGGTGAAAAATAATTTATTTATTGCATCTCGAATGAAATACTGTCAGAATAACACTGAATGATAAAATAATTTTGGTTCAGAGGTTTGTATAATATTTAATCAAGTTTAAAAAAAACCGTGTAATCATAAAATATTCCAGCAAGTAGAAGCACGCTAGTCATCACAACTAATCATACGTGACTGTTATTTAAAATAATAAAAAAAACCAAAATAATTGCAATCTTTTTAATATGCTTAATATGTGCATTTACAATGTTTGCTGTACGTATAACAAACTGATTTGATATGTTCGCTAAGTAACATGTTTAAGTAACATTAAGACAGAAAAAGATAGATTTGAAAACAAGCACGTAGGTTCTTTCTTAAAGTTTACTGCTTAAATTGATAAGAAACGGAAATGAAAAATTTGATTCCAATTTTTAGTAACTTGATGCCTGGAATATTCTTCAATATTTATTACAAATTATTGATTGTTGTTTTTGTAAGAAAAAATGCATAAAAATTGTTGCAGTTACTATAAAAATTGCCTATCTAGTGATCTTAATTCTATCTCATATTAGATGAAAATATTTATTATAGAAATGGGTATGTATGATTATTATAAAGCAGACACTGATGTATGATTATTATAAACCCATTGAGGTAACAGGCTTCAAATGAAGGTTCAGCACTATGAGTAGAGTTATAGTATACTTTGATATGACAGAACTGTGATTCATTTGTGTTGTATAGAATATTTGTGTATGTATGTATGTATGTAGTTTTGGTATTGGTTCTACTTCCTTATAGTCCATCTGTGGTGTTTGTAATTATATAGAAAGCTATTGGATTGTGGCACCTGAGTGTAATTGTCAGCTATGAACTTTGAATGAGAAAAAAAAATTGAGTTTTACGTCATTCTGTGCAATTTTTCTCTCCATAAGAACCTTTCTCAAGTTCAACATATATTTAAACAAAAAAAAAGAAAGAAATTTATCCCAATTGTTTTTATTTATATTTTAATTTTTATTATTTATGTGAATTGCTTAATACTAACAAATATAAATTATTTAGTATTTCCAGCAAACATTTCTATTCTAAACACTTCAAATGCTTCCTAAGCATTGATTAGAGTAAGTATTTAAATCATGAGAAGACTTTAATTGAAATTAAATTTACTAAAACAAGCTCAGAGTTGGGAACATTTATTTAGTAGTATTTCTTTCTTATTTAGAATAGTTTCTTTCATACTAAATAAAATTAAAATAAAATTATTTTAGTTATTATTTCAGTCCTAGTGAAGTTTTCAGTAGGTTTCGGTTTAGGGTCAAAACCTATAAATTGTATGTTATGTCAATTAAAGTAGATACTCATGTGTTAATATTGGTATGGTTATTGTTGGATACACATCATTTTAACATAGTTAGTATTATTTGAAATTGTGTTTACATATAATTAACGTTTATAGATAGACAGAATGATAATTCTTTTTTAGTCTTTAGTCTCATAGTAAACCTTTTCTGACTGGTTTTAATATTTATTTAATAATTGAAGATGTGAGTGAATGAAGGTGATATGTCGCATATTTGGTTTTTTTTCGTTTTTTTTTTGCGTTGATGAAGGTCATATAAATGATTACAGACCTTAAGATCGTCGATTTAAGACATATTTTGGAAAATTGAAAGTTGAAAAAGGTGTTATGGTACAGTTAATTTTAAAAAGCAAAGAGTGCAGAGAAGTTTACTTCTATCATATCAATAATATTTTAGGTTGTTTACACAACTTTGCATCATAATTTAGTACAAAAATCAGTTCCATGGCGACTTATCTCAAAAATTAAAAGTAAAACTTTAACCTCGATTTACTCAAAATTGGAATTAAGCAACTTATCACCTTCTTCATTCACGTCTTTAATTTTAAGATTGTAAATGTAAAACTTACCATTTGGGCCATATTTTTCTTGATTTCTTTTGATTTGATCTGGACTAAGGCCCTTGTCCGGGTCTGTGCCAAAATATCCTAAGACTTCATCCACGGATTTCGAGTGAGCGTCCTCCATGGTGGAATTTCTATGTTGCCGTCAGTTCTAGAAGGTACAAAGAAAATAAGGTTAGAAATGACGAGTCATCATAATCAAGTTATAGCTTAGAGGTTATACTAACACCAAACGAACAACAGAATACATCGATATGTATTTATTAATCTTTATTCTATTTGTAAAAAGAATCAATTATTAAATTTTTACACGTTTTTTTAGTGAAGAATTTAGAAACAATAAAGAATGAGTGACATTGCTCGTTATGTATTTGCTATCTTTTATCGTATTAAAACGTCGAATCCTGCCTTTAAGAGTTTTAAATTAGTGCAGTAATTTGTTGAAAATTGGACGAAATTAACGAGCAACTAGCTATTTCCTGAATCGCAAGCACTTTTTAGTTCTACCATTGCGTTGCACCACTCACCAATATATTTTAATACATCAGAAAAGTTTTGAGAAGTGGTTCACTTAACATAAGAAAAAATGTCTCTTATATTTATGTGGTACAAACTAATTTACACTAAACTAATACTTTTTTTTCACGTAAATATCATAAACCACGCGAACACGTATCTAAACTAGTCGTCATTTTTTCTAAAACTGACGTGTGTAACGTGAATATGGCAAGGGTAACACAGAGTCAAAGCAGCGCCATCTTCCTCAAATACTATTAACTATTACTTGCATATAAAATAGTATTATGTAATAATGCCTAATAAATAATGTAGGTTTATTTGTTTATGACCCAAAATGATTTATCTTAGAGGTATGACAAAAAAATCTTAGGATTTTGGTCAGAGTTTATCTGTGCATTTAGCAGTAAATGTGGAGCAATGCCATAGGCTGAATTTGTACCACGTGACGATAGGCTATTTCGGTGGTCTATGCTCCTACAAACGCGGTATTTTTAAAATTTAAAAATGTATGGCATTAGGTATATAAAGTTTTTCGCGTTATGTAACACTGTTTTATCACTGATTTACTATAACACTGACGTATCGTGGAAAACTTAACACTTCACACTTGAGATTTTTACACTCACAGTTATATTATATTTTTGATATAGGAACTTACTGAGGTATTAATTTTTTTTCGACAGCTCCGGGAAGGAAAGAAGAAATAAAAGTGGCGCGGGAGATGTTTTCCCGCCGCGCCCCGAGTAACGACTCCCGGGCAAAGAGCGACGATTTTAGAGCGGCGCGGGCGCAGCCGAGGGACAACGTCGGAGATTTCTTTAATTATTTTGGCAACAGTACTCGGTGGCAGAGCGGAGTCGCTTTCCAGGGTTGCTGTCGCGCGCCGGCCGTCGCGGGCCGTCCCATCATGATCTTTTTATAGCGAACGCAGCGCAGCCCGGATCGAGATGTTCATTACATTACATTTTTTTCTATTCATAAATAAGCTCACTACCCAGTTTCGCAAATATCCTAATTGAATTAGAATTTATTTTAGCGAAATGCGAAAACTTTCATATTATAATTAAATTAAATAAAAAAAATCTGAATAATTTATTATTGATAATTTCGCATAAATATTATCACAAGTATAACCACAATATTTTGGTAATTTCGATAATCGTTATTCGTTAATTATGAGGGGCATGCCAAAAGTTTTTAGATATTCAAAAATTATAATATTTATTATTTATTACTAATATCCATCTTTTCAAAGTATTTGCTTTTCCATGCGCATGTATAGCATATATACACTTTTCCATGTGTTTAAACCACTTGAAAAATACCTCTGACCATTCTTTTTCAGATACTTTAGAAATTTCGAAATTATAGGCAGCCAGTGCATCTTCCTTGCTTTCGTATCTCTTGATTTTCAATTTTCCTTTGATTTTGGGAAACAAGTAAAAGTCGTAAGGTTCTAAGTCAGAAGAATATGTTGGGTGAGGAAGGATACATATTTTTTGAGTTAAAAAAATCAAGCGTTCTAGCGGAATTGTGTGTCGCGGCGCTGTCGTTTTGCCAAAGAAGTTGCTGGATTTATAATTTCGGTCGCTTGTTACACCAAGCTGATAATACTACTGGGGCACAAACTGTCACATCCTACTCAGAATTGACTGTTTTTTGATCATCTAGCACCAAAGTAGCAATATGATGAGTTTTACATAACAAACGTGGCGACCATTCGTGCTTCGTTTCAGTGTTTCGTTGATGTTGGTCCATTTTCAAAGCACCATACGGTCAATTGTCGCTTTGTTTCAAGGAGGTAGTTATACAGTCATGTTTCGCCATTGGTAAGTATATCGTATACGTTGTTTTTCTCGCCTCAGTCGAATTTCTCTATTATAAATCAGCATCAACATACGCGGCGGTCTTTCTGCTCATCACGGTCAGCTTGAGCTTATCTCGGACAACGCTTACGGAGTGAAGGGTGGTCGTGAATAATGGTTTTCATCGCTGCTGATCACATCGACTAAGTTCCATTGTCGCAAGAAAATTCCCTCCAGATTCTTACAAAAATAAGCATTTTAAAGAAAAGTATATTTGTATTCAAATATTTTCCTATTTTTAATTTATCACTAAATAGTCAGTGTTTACGATGGTGTATATGTATAACTTTATAAAGTATAAAATTATAAAGTAAAAAGTATCTAAAAACTTTTGGCATGCCCCATATATTTACCTACTTAATGGTAGGTACTTACTTAATCACAAAATTAAGCAACTACATTTACCTAATTCATAAGCATTAAAACATTGGAATTGATGAGGGCTTAATAAACGGGATTAAAGATTCAATGACACCTATTAATTCTTAATTATACCTACTCATATAATGGGTATGATGAGCGTGATGATTTTTGTACGACTTTCATACGTCATCCATACTATCTATACTTACTCCGTCCGTCCGTCCGTCTATGCTGGCAGTCGGGCTATTCAGTTTATGACTGGAACGCAGTGCCACTACTTAATGCCATTTTAGTAACTTTTTTTGTTATTAGGTACGTAACGCAATTTGGGGGTTCTTGTAAAACGTTACGATGCTTTACAGGGATGGGAGGGGAATCCCTCGAGTGTATTGTAAGTCATTTTTATTTTGTTCTCCCAAGTTGGCAACCCTTTTCGTTGGTAAAAATGGTCACTTGGTAAACTTGGCCCTAAATGTAACGTTTAGGGAGGGTACAGAAAAATGTTCGGCGCGTTACATTGTTTGTCAAAAATCTTCAAGGGATTGGGAAGGGATAGAGAAATGGGCTCTGTATTTCACCTATAAGATACCTTCCACCTATAAGATACCTTTTAAAGTAAATGTTAGGTACTCATAAGATTATAATTCTTATGAGCCTTTCTGAAACAGGCCCAAGGCAGGTAAAAGGCAGTGAACCGATAAACTGCTTGTATTATGGGCCCAGTATGTTAGACTTGAAAATAAACTTCAAATAATCTACATACATGCAGATACACTGTTTATAAAGGAGAGATACACATAGCATAACAATCAATTAACGGAAACTCCAAAGGGGAATGCAAGTAGGAAGCCAAATGTATGATACTCATAATTATCTAAATAAATTTGAATTTTTAAATCGGTTATTTAGAATATTCAACACGTTCTGGTCCATCTTGTAACCAAATGACTGTTTAAAATATTTGTCACCCGGCGATCACAGCCTTGTGTTTGGAGCACTTGGTGTATATTTAGAGAGTGAAAATAGAAAATCGGTGAAAAATATTTGAATGCCAATGTTAACGGTTATTTTTGCTGCTTCGAACTCCATTTGAGTTTTTATGGTACTCATAAAATATACGGATTTTTTAACTGTTTGCTTTTTAAAATAAAGTTTTTTGTAATTTTTTTGCAATGGATTTATCAATCAATAATAGAATAAAATATAATCATTTGTTATGTAAAATCATTGAATAAAAATTTAAAAAGTACCTATATAATACATTTTCTCAAAGTGCTTATTGGCCTAATATATATATGGTTTGAATTTTCAAAGTTGTTAATTATTATTAATAATTTTAGCTAATTGGCCTTATTATAACTGACTAATTGACGTGAGTCTAGAGTCAGAATGCTGTTAAAGTAGAAGTAACTAAAGTTAAGGCACTTAAGGCACAAATGCCTTAAGGTCAAAATTATACTAAGATGTTTTAAGCGTTATCCTGGAAAACTTTTTGAATGACAGTGAAATTGCATTAAATTTAGTAGCATTAGGGCTTCTTTCACCATGTGTCAAGTAAGCTAATCACCATTTAAAGTCACCGGTAACCGGGAATGATGGAGCTGATATACCTTTGTTTGTACTGTAAAAATCCCAAAAGAAAATAATAAAAAAAAATTCACCTATCGAAGGATGCAGTAAACCGAGTGCATAATTTAATAAAACATAAAGTTATTTCTAAAAATAACTAATCCACACTTTACTTGTATTGGTGAAAGAGGCCCCTAGTTTAAGAGATACTTATGTGCCGACAAACAAATAGACACAAATATAAACCTTGTTTTATACTTTTTTATACTTAATTTGTTGTTTTTTTTTATTGATTGGTCTTACTATCTTGTAAGCCCGGATTTAAAAGATTCTGAGCACATACTATGTTTAATATTATATACATTACTAGCGATCCGTCTCTGGCTTCACATGGAACTGAAATTATCAAAAATCCTCGGATGCTTACATTATAAAACTAGATTAATTTCTAGACTTACTATTGGCTGTGGTAAATAGAGTGATTAATAAAAGTGCTTCTTTGAAATCTATTCAATGAATTGATTATTCAATGTTTATGTGAAAAATCAAATATTTATCAGAATTAGGATGTGAAGAAAATTCTATAAAAAAAAAAAGATAAACTCAAATGAATTTAGTATCCGTTAAGACCGCGTTTTATAAATCATTCGAATACGAAGAGCTCGAGGTGTGTACAGAAGTAGTGTATAATAAAAAATCAAGCTTTTAACATTCCTAGATAATGTAGTACGTAGTACTCGTACGTACCTACGTGCTCTGGCGTACGCGTCGATATGTACCTACAGTAATCTAACCTTATGTAAACCGATTCATCATGTACAAATAAACGGGTGAAGGTAATAATTGAAATAGAATTATAGTAGTTGAATTTCGTAACATAATTTGGCAGGTTAGATCGAGGGCTCTTGGCCGGACAACAAGGGACTTCAACGCTTGTCCGAAATACTTTGGAAGCCTGCAAAGTACCTACCTAACTATTGGGACAATTTATTGGAGCACTCATATGTTGCCCTTGGACTATTATTCATTGATAAACTTACTACTTTTTAATGATTTTTCTTTCTTTCTAGTAAGAGTCACAATTATTATTATTAAAATTGATAATTAGTCTTTTAGGAAAATTATTTATTTATAAACGATTACATGAAAACATACACTGATTTGTCTATAGATGTAAATGAAAAGTCTTGACTTTATGTTTGAAAACAAAAACGTTTGATTTTTAAATTAAAAATTTTATTCGCATGTTTTAAATGTTGTTAAAACGTAGATCTGTTTGTTTAATTTTTAAGATCTTACATCAAATATTTATTGATATTGATTTGATAGATATTTGATGTACCATATGCGGAGTCGTGGATCATCTTCTATATCTACTTCATAGATTATATTACAAATTAGAAAAATATTAAAAAATAAAGTCGTAGTCCGCTAATTCTATTTGGCTAATTTCTAAACTTCCTAACGGATTTTGATACGGTCTTCACTAATGGAAAGAACGATAAACGAGGAACGTTTGTGCATCCATGCGAAACACAGGGGAGAAATTTCACATTGACACATTGAACAGTTTATGAACAGTATCAATATAATAAATGTGAAAGTGGGTTTATTTGTTTCACACTCTAACTACTCTAACCAATCCAGTGTAGGTAGGTACTGTTCCCGACGAAATGCGGATGAAGTTGCTAGCGAAAGCTAGTATATAAGCTAGTATACCCCTGAGGCCATTGATAATCCTTAAGTTTATTTTATAAACTCTAGAGTAAACGCTATTTATCAAGTTTAGTTTAGCGTCATCTATAATTGAATATTAAAGAAATGGTTTCCGCTAAAGTAAATGGTCAGAGCGTCTAAGTTGAATCTTTCTTAATTAGTAATTAGCGATTACTTTATTGTAAAGTTGAAGAGTTGAAATAAAAAAATAGTTAAAAACTCATTTTTTTCGAGATAAGGTCCAATGAAGTTTCTAATGTTACTTCGCAAGGATAAAATAATTCTAGATATTTTTGAGGTGAAAACGAGATATTAATCCTTGCGTTGGTTGTCTTAATTGTAGATCAACGGATTCCATCATAGTTGTTTTGCGGTTTTCATAATGTAATACGCGGAGTATTTTTATAGCTACACATAAATTCAAGGTATTATTACATATACCGTGGTTACTATTTTCAGTTCATTTTTTCTGCCAAAAAACTTTTACATACATACGTACACATACTATATCTATATATCTATGGAACAGGTATAAGAATTTATAAAGAAATGAAGTTATTATAAGATTTAAAAGATCTAAGACGATTAAAGTAATATTAATAATAATTTGGATCATAATATCAATATAATATAGCGTAATGTTATTAAAACACTATAAAATAAAATTTTATTTATTAATTTAAAATTAAAATACTTATATAAAATTAGACAATTGGAAATGACATTGGGCAATACCAATAAGAAAAATAATATTATGATGTATAAAAATGAAACATTTGTATAGAAATATGCAATGAAAGTTGCTTGGAAATAATTTTTTCATGAAATAGGATTCTACATTATCAAAATTTTAGGCGGGCAAAGCCGCGGGGCATAGCTAGTAGCGTGAGCATTTGTAAATGCATTTAGCATTAAACATACCTATATGTAGGAAGACTACATAAATTTACTTTTATATAGGAAAAAGCAATAATTCCGGGAATAAGATTTTATATTTTCAAAATTTAAATCGGGCCAAGCCGCGGGGAATGTCTAGTAGTATAAAAGTTTCTAAATATCTTTAAGATTAATGATATTAATAGGTACATGAATTGACTTTTATAACAGGGAAAAGCAATTTTATTATAAATTTTACTATAATTTTATTTTATATTTAATTATTTAAATGCTTGGATCTATAATGAATAAAATAAATTTGGCCGTGCTAACGGGACATAAATAAAAGCAATCTGTGTGACCTTCACGATTGTGTAAGTTTGACCTCGACCTTTGCCTTTTAATATAAAACTTCTGAAAAATTATTTCAAAAGACCGATAACACGTTTCAGTAATTTATTAATTTTATGCAATTTTTTCATTCTTAGCTATTATAGTTATGATATAACGAATAAAATACAAATTGTCTAGTGTTGCTGTTATAAAAAAACTAACTTTACTCTTTTTTGATTAATCTATACAAACGATTGATTTCTTTATAAGTATTTGTCACTTTGTTTTTCTTTTTTGTTAATAATTTCTAGCACTATAAAATCCAAATTAAATGCGTGCGTACGTAATCGTCATCACAATTTAATGTTGGCAACACTGGGTTACGCAATCGAAATTGAACGATTTCATTTTTTTTCGTCTCTCCGCACATAGTGAGCACAAAATATCCATTCGCAACGTTTTCCAGGATCACAATCCACAAATGTGGCAACACTGAACAGTCACATTTTTCACGTTTCACAGTCCTCGAGTTGGTAACACTGGTCACAGATTCAAAATCAACTTACCGTTTCACTTAACACTTGGTCCCAATTTGCGGTTTGTGTACATACATCAAATTATAAAGAAAGAATTTTATCTTTCTTTTATTGTTTTGTAGGTACTATCGTGTGTGGTTTGTGCGCCCCATGAGGATAGCGTCGGGAGTGCGGTGCGCCGGGCGCGGTGCGAGATGGCCGCCCTCTTTTATAAGCTTCGTGGTGGGCAGGCGGGCCGGGTGCCAGATACGACATCGCTACTAACACAAGCACACACGTAATACACTCGACAAACACACCGCCGACTCTATCCCAAAGGCGTAAGGCTCGTTATCGCTTAAAAGGGCTTCAAATATGCACATCCCAGACCCACAGCTCTCTTGACAACTCTTGACGTTACCTTTAATTTACAAATTATTACGTACACGCAATACGTATATCATTGCGTATACTGTCGAATAAGCGGACGCCGGTAACTTGTCATTACTCGTATTAAAAATTTGCAAATTTTCACTTTGCAGTTGTCAGATTTGGAATTTCTTTGTTTCTGTCAAATTGTTGAGGCTGTTTGTTCATTGTCGTTTCGATTTATGAATATTTTGTACCAATAATTTTTTTACTGGTTTTAAAAAAATTATCACTTATTTTATTTCACAACTTTCATGTCTTTTCTTATTGTATTGATTTTAATTTATTAAACCGTAAAGTTTTTGTGTCTTTATGGGTATTATCGTGCCATATCGGTAAAAAATAAATAAATTAAATACTTTTAAAAACCTTCTCTGTGAATGAATTATTTAAAATTGTTTAAAAACCTTTAAACAAAGCTAGTGAAAAATGCAAGAAAAAATAAGTAAAGAAATGAAATAAGTAAGACGTGTTTTAATGTTTTACTATGGTTTTACTATAATCAAATTCGTCGTCGTCGTCAAAATTTTTGCTTTTTCGGTGGCTCGGTAGATCCTTGCCGCTGCTCCGCTCCGCTACTCATACTTACTCACCAGTAGAACTATTGTTTTAAATTTATTCGAGTCCAATATGTCATACTGTGCAGTAGAACTTACATAGTTGGATTTTTTTTGTCCAAACAATTCTATCGTAGAACTAACAGTAGAACTGTTTGGAATAATCCATTAACACGCTTTTATGCTACGGAAATATGTAGCAAGGGCAGGCGTAGCAGTAGCTACGAGGCATCGTGGTCGCGTACCAACCTTGCTACGAGCGCATAAGAGTAATTTTTTTTTATAGACTCGAAACAAAAACTATTAAAATTTCTTTGTCAAAATCAATATAATGCTAGATTTTTAAAACATTCTGTATTCAGGCTAATAAAAAATACATGAACGGAATGTGTATATACATAAAGAATAGAATTTAAATACGTCATTGTTAATGTAAAAGTTACATTTTTGTTTATAGTTTGTTATGATTGCTACCTAGTCACGTGACCACCGTAAAGCTTTTGTGAAATTGTTTACAATTTATTTATATATTACTTTTTTCAATAGGATTACTGATCGATTTTACAACAGTAGATAATATTTCACGAAATTGTCATTTAGGTGTGCATATATTTTTTTGATAGCAAATTCGTAAGATATACCCGATGATATATTATGGCCGCATTCTTGTCTCAGACGCCTTATCCGTACTGTTTACTGTTTACAAATATTGTAACATTTCGTGAGCATTAAATAAAAATCATACGAAGGATCATCTGAAGTGCATTCCTAGATATGTGTTCCAGAATGCTTCCAAGGGTATAGAAATGCTCGTTGACAACAATATTCGGTGATTACTTTGAAGGGCCTAATATAAATATTAAGAAAAACATATTAAAATATTTTTTTAAAGTAAGTACTAAGTACACACAATTTCTGAACATTCTTTGATCACATACTCGTAGTGTAGAAACAGAAAAGTTTTTTTCATCCTTAACTCTAAGAGAATTTTCCATATTATTAGCAACATGGTGCAATGACTCCATTAACCTCAATGGCCCACACAAAATACGTTTAGTAAGAAAAATATATATTTCACTTTTAACAATTCGTCGTCTGAAAAACGGCAAAGAATGCGTGTTGCCGTTTAAAAACCGGGAGACAAGATTCATTTTGAAAACAACTTAGAGGTTTAGTAAATTATTGAGCGTATAATTTTTTTATATAAAAATAATCCAAGACAGTTAAATGTTTATTTATTATTAGCAACCCGTTCCCGGCTTCGCACAAAATAGGAATCAACATCGGGACAATGTTGAAACTTTAATCTTTGAACACATTTCGTTAAATGTCTTTACAATAACATTCAGTAAGCTTACTGAGAACGTAGTCTGTTCAAATGTCAGTTAATATCAAAATTTCTCTTGATATCTAATATTTAGATGTCCGGAGATATGCTATTCCTATTCTTCATGATGAAGATAAGGAACGGATCGTGTCAGTATCTTCTTGCAAGACCATTACGTAGCCGTCGCAGTAACACAAAGGCAGTTACCATGTGAAGTATGTTTTACCACTCAATCAAATTGCACGCCAATACATGTAGTATCGTTTGGCAGCATTATCAGACAATAGATCTGAATGCTGGCCCCTTGGCACGACTGCTAACATCGACTTGTTCAACGCGCGTTGCGCTATTGTCAGTCTTTAGATCAGACATTTACAATACTGTGGTGCCCTTATGCCCATCGGGTATATCGAAATTTGGTTAGTCGGCTTAGGAACCATAGCCTTCTCAAGATATAATAAGTGTCTTGTTGACACAATTGGTAATCCAAAAGCCTGGACTAAGGGACAGATACAGAAGGCAGTATAATGTATACAGAAGGATATATGTCAGAATACTTCTTGACACGACACTTATCAAGTTCCTAGAAAAGCATAATAATTTTAAGTTCTTTTAACAAAATTTTTTGATAACTTTATATTGCAAAAATAATTTCTTTTTATCAAATTTTTTTTGCTCATATAATTATATTTGTCATGCGTTGAATTTTTTATTTTTAGATGATAACTCGTTAACAATACTTTTATCTGGATAAGAGGTACTCTGTGGCCCCGATCACGTTTTTAGTGATAATCGGTTGGGTAATTAAGGCGTGAAAGGTTGAGTATTTAAAGTGTGAAAGTAATTAAGAAATTAAAGTAATTAAACAGTTTCGCATTTATAATATTAAAGTTAGGATTCTATTGAAACAACAACGAAAATCTCAAGATAAAACTTAGTTTAAGGTGTACCTTCACTAGTAAAAAAAAATCTATGTAATGTGGATTTAAAACTTTCAGGTCTTTTATAATAATTACTTATGAAGCTATTTAGAATTGCAAACCCATTATTCCATACACAAATCGTAATGGGTTAACGGTGTGTTTATAGTGAGTTAGATACAGCTTTAAATAATATTTAGCTTTTACCATTGTACAACAAGGGTCGACAGGTGATTCCTGGAGTGCAGCCAAGTACCGCGGCCCACGCAAATCGCTCGCTTACTATCTGTCCACGGCATATCAGTTTGTATTTTGTTGCTACAAAAATTGAGTTTGATTTCGATTGCCACCTGTCAAATCTTCAAATCGATGTCCAAATCTCCGCAGGGTCATCTATCTCAGGCTCGGACGCGTTGTATTTTTATTTTGTCACGTTAATCACACATTCTAGCCGTGATTTATTTTGTATAATAAATTTGTTTTTTTGGCTATAATTGCTCAGAAAAAATTCGTAAATAACTTCTCAACGAATAATATGTGGGGTCACACGATTAGGTACGAGTACAATGGTTAAGATTGTAATCAAATATGTAAATCATAGAGTAAAAAAAAGTTCAGATATTCGTCAAAATTTTGTCTAAAATAATCAAAATCACTGAGCAGTATCAAAAAAGATTGTCAAGTATAGTAGTTGAAAACTTTATTTATTATATATTTAAAGTGTGGATAAGCTGCACGCCGCTAATATTATAACACTATAATATTAGTATACATTATAGTTCTTTAGGGTGGTGGTTTACGCGTCTAAATATATACTTATTTAAAAACATTGTGACTATTCTCCGAGTGTCTTTTTCTGTAAAGTGATCTTAAATATTTGCGCGTCGTCAAGCGCATGACACGAGATTAAATTTAAAACTTTCGTTTATCTTAATTAAGGCGTTTTGCAATATTTGTTTTTATTTTAAAGGTAGGCTGATAGTCCATTTGATGGGTATAAATATGTATAGGTGGACCACGGGCAATACACGATATTTCGGGTAATATACAGTTAGTTAATTCATTCAAAATACATTTTTTTATATGTTTTTTTTTTATGTTAAGATATTTAGATCTTAGAAATGGGAGGCTAATATACTGCTGGAGGCTGATCTAATACTATTTTTTAGGTCTACTTGATAGTAGATGACTACCGTCGCCTATTAACACAAACAACGGTAAAAGAGTTGCAATTGCACTGCTGACCATGATAAGATAAAGAATGAGAAATAAGAAGGGGATGGGCCATGGGATCTCTAACTCGTTCATTGAAACCATCACCAGACGTTTCACAGTTGGAAACAACACTCTAAGGAAGTATTTTGTGATTGCGGGATTACCATTTACTAAGGTTATATATACTAGATAACTACAATTTATTACTATAATTTATTTACTAAGTATTGCATTAAAATGTTCATTTGAACTCTATAGGGGAATTACATAACCACATACCACATAAGCCACATAAGTCGTGTAAGTTAATTAAAGTGGAGATGGCTGTACACGAAAGTCATGCTTGAGAGACTCGTATTATAATTTATCATTCCGCCTTGAATTTCAGAGAGCAATAGTTTCATAGTTAGTTAAAAAGAAAACGTTTATTTTCCGCAGTAGAAAACCATGAAGCATTTGAAACGACCTTCATATCTTTGCCTAGATTATTTATACCACTTTATAATAAGATTTTACAGAAATTATCTAGAGGAAGTATAAAGAATTTTAAATGTGTTTGAATTCATAACTCATGAATTTTTATACAACGATTTACTTAAAATCTTTATACTATTTTATAAAGGTTTACATGATTCAATTGACAATAATGTAACGCCTGAAACCGGATGAATTGATTTCCGTAATTGATATTGTAACTCGTTATATTCAGGCACATGGTATGATGTTGGCTGATCAAAACTAATGAAGTTGCCTTTGATGTTTCAATATGAAGTGATTGAAACAATAAATCTTGTTTTCATTGCCTCTCGTTTTGAACAAGAGGATTTGATTATCGTTTAAACTTGGATTGACTTGGGGAAATGGAACTGGAGAATGGTGTTCTCTGTAATGTTCTAGAAGTGCAAAGATTTTGTCGTTAGTATATATTTTTTTATAATTGCTAAATACACTCCGATCCATGGTAGAATATCTGACGAAAGTAATTGCTCTCAACTAGAAGACCAACTTGTGTATAAAGGATGTCAAAGCTCTTTTGTCTGTTACGAATGTACTATTCGTCTATCCTTTATCTTATTAGCGTCAGTAGTGTATTTGGAATCCAATGTGCATCTACAATCAAATGAACTGTCGACCTGCGTGCCGCCCTTATGCACAATAAAAGCTAAGAGTCCAAACCCTTATCCTCTTTCTGTCCCTTGCCTTTTGTACAATCCATTCGATACACTTATTGTTGATCTACTACCCTGGTCTCTATGCGAACCTCCCAACGGAACTTCCACATATTTTGGATTCCACATATTCCACTTACTTACCGTTACTTATTCATCTATATCTATATCTATATCTATATCTATATCTATATCTATATCTATATCTATATCTATATCTATATCTATATCTATATCTATATCTATATCTATATCTATATCTATATCTATATCTATATCTATATCTATATCTATATCTATATCTATATCTATATCTATATCTATATCTATATCTATATCTATATCTATATCTATATCTATATCTATATCTATATCTATATCTATATCTATATCTATATCTATATCTATATCTATATCTATATCTATATCTATATCTATATCTATATCTATATCTATATCTATATCTATATCTATATCTATATCTATATCTATATCCACATTTATTTCTTGACAATCATCAGTTTTTTCCACATGTAACGCTCTCATATACAGAAAATATGTGAGCCTATATAACGTTTCTCTGTTTAACCCGTCACTAGTCCTATAAATGTAATAGTAACCACGATGACGGCATAGAGAGTAAATCATAATTCCTTTATAAACAAACTGTGAAAACCGGTGTGTGTATTTAGTTTTTTCACATTGGAAATCATCGTAAGTTAATTTTTCGCCCTACCGCCCGCATGTTTGTTTATACGGTTCAGTCAAATTGTGTATTTATAGGAGTCTCTGTGATGGCAGTCTGATTAAACAGTGAACATTTGATTTTTATTAGTAAAAATTGTTTGTACAAATTTTATCAAAAGATTATTAAATAGACCGTTTTCAAATCCACGAAAGTTCTATGACTGAAGATAGTCCTTTACTAAATATAAAAATATGCAGAAAATGTATAGGTAACACCAATTTATCCAATAAGCAAAAATCTATGATCCGTATTGCAAAATAGTAGTGAGGTGAAAAGTGTGTGCAAATTATTGAATGCGCAAACGTCCGTTGTTTAGTCTACGTATTGTAAAACAACACAAGTGTTTAAGGATTCATAAACGAGATTGACATAAGTTTTGTTTCTCCTTGCCTAAGATTAAGAGGGCAAATCAAACGATCGTAAATTTCAGCTTTGCCGAGAATAGCTCCCACACTCGCCGTCCGACGTATGATGAGTGTTGGCGTTATAATAGAATGGTTTAGAGACGCGTAAAACAATAATTAATTGTAAAAGAAAAGAGTTGGCAGTTGCCCATCGAAAAATTCCGCGTACAGTCGGTAGACTGATCGTTTACAAAAATCGAGCGATTTAAAATATGGTTATTCCCAAATTATTAAATAAAATTTTGATAACGATATTTAAGGCGTGAAAATAAGCAAATTTCCATTTACATTAATAATATACTACTACTTGGACTAGCTTTAGCGCAATAATTCGTTCGCAAACCCTTCTAAGGCATTGAAATATTTATTCAATCTTTATTGCTCTTTTATTTTTCTACCACCGAAGTAACAGCATAGTATACCAAATTTTACATCAATCAAACTTGTGGAAGTTAGTGAAATCCCTTCGTCAGCTAGGAAATGTGTTGGTGGTCTTTATACATCTTCATTCCAACAGTAGACTATAAATTATCTATGGTATACATGCAGATGTGAAGTCAAGTGTAACAAGTGTGTGTGCTATGCTCTCAATAAAAGTATTAAAGGGCAAAAAGTTATTTTATTAATAAGTAATGCTGTATAAAAGGATTTCACAACATGGATGTTTTCCATATTATATAAAATAAAATAAAATAAAATAAAATATTACAAAAAGCCTGTACAGATCTAAGTAGACCATCTAGATCATGTCAGCTTTTAAACAAAAAAAAAAGGAACAAAATCGGTCCATCCGTTTAGGAGCTACGATGCCACAACCAGACACAAAGATACATACATATAGACACACAAGTCAAACTTATAAAACACCTCTTTTGCGTCGGGCGTTAAAAGAGCACAGTAGTCCGAATTTCTGTAACATCCAACCAATCGGACTAGTAATATTTATACTAACCACTCGAACTAGGGGTAAAATTAAATTTTTGACCAACGGAGACGTTTTTATATCGTCAAGTGTATTTCGAGATCTGTTTTATGAGTTTTACCACGAATGCAACGAAGTCTCCAAGGAAACATAAAAAGCGAATTCTCTTTTAATTCTAATTAATTTCGTGACATTAGATGGAACAATAAACGCATTATAAAATGAATTAGTTTTAGCAATTGCTTGCAGATGTAGGTACATAGGTAGATACATAGATATCTTTAACAAAGATAACATAATATAATAAATTGTCAATTTTATTAATACTAAACTCTGGTGTGTATTAGATTTTGGTTGGACGTTATTTAAAGCCATCGTCGTGTCCATAAATAGTTTGAGCTCCGAACTTGGGACAAAACCCGAATTGTAGTAAGGTTATTTTAGTTTTGGCAAACAATGTTTTCATGTAGATGGAAGTTGTAACAGATGATGTCACAGTTTTTGTACGTGTTGCTCTTTCTTGTGGACGACGAACAGACACGTTGTCAGGCATCTTTCATCTTTTCAATTTTATTTATGAATCCTGTCGCGCTCAAAGAAATAATGAAAAATTATAAGAATCCAAATTTAGTTGTGTCTTTCAATTAACAATAATTCTGTTTTTGATTTTAAATTAAATAATTATTAATCGAAAAAACCAATAGAAGAAAAAAATCTTAATCCACTCTTATCGAATACTTAAAATCCATGCTGGAGTGAAGTGTCTATATATATATAGTTCAAAGCGTTAGTTCAAAACCACATATCTTCGAAATTACTTTATCGAACATGATGACATTTTGCACACACGTTGTAAAGGGCAAAGAAAAGGACGCGAAGTATCTTTCATCCAGAACAAAAGCACTGTGCCCGAAGGATCATCTGAAAAAAAAAAAAAAAAATAACATGGCAAAATATTTGAGCAATAAAGATTAAGGGGTGTGTGTCAATGTCTAAGAAAAAAGAAAAAAATATATATATTAAGGATATTTTGGAGTAATGTTTGTTGAAGGCCGGTTTATGTCCTTGTGATAGGTACGTAATTAACCATGCGTTTAAATTTTATGAACAAAGTTGTCCTCTAGTCTTCTAACAAACTCAACTTTATATTCCCAAAATAACTACATACAAATTATTACATTTTAAATACAAAATGTCAGTTGATGGTACCCACAAAAGATATCACTTATTATGATCAATGTTAAAGTAAAACATAATTGAAATATATGACGTGAGTCAATGTTCCATTAAATGCTAGAGTACATGAATTTAATTTGCAATTTTTATATATCTTCAGTAGTCATATAATTCATTTTAGATAGGTTAATAATTCATTTAACTATAATTTCAAAGTTAAAATAAATGAAATGTATATTTTTAATTTAATTAAATGAGATGATGAAATGCAGACTTTGTGAAGAGTTCAAAAGTTATAACATGTCATTTATGTTTATATTATTTTAAAGCGACATTTACTATAGAAAAACACATAAAATAATGTGTTACAATTTTAAAAACATGTGAATTCACAACTAACGACTGGCCTACGGCTTCGCATGGTTGCAATTATATACACAAAGTTTCCTCGTTTATCGCTCTTTGCATTAATAAAAACCATATCAAACTCCGTTGGGGGGTTTAGATTAGCATTAGCTTAATTAGATGGTTTAGAAAGTTAGCGGAGAATCACAGTGAATTTTATTTTAAAATATGTAGGTACGAGTACTAGAGACACGCTCCCCGCTAACAGAATAGAATAGAATAAATTTTATTTGCTACAAAGGACATATAAAAACATACATTGATAACATATAAACAGACAAACACACAAACGTCCCCTGCTACAAACTGGCTCCAACTCACACATCTCTAATGAAATGAATTTAAAGGAAAACCTTTAAATTACATACACAAAGTTTCCTCGTTTATCGTTCATTCCATTAGTGAAAACCGTATCAAAATACGTTGGGTGGTTTAGAAGAAGTTAGCGGAGAAACTATATAGAAGCGGACATTATCCACACTATGTCCGCTTCTGTATTTTGAGAGATCAAATGAATGCAAAACGTAGTGTGTCCTGCCACTACTTGCCCTTTGCCTTACTCAACTTTGAAAACTTTTCCAAAGTTGGCCCCTGTTCAAGAATCGGGACCTTTGAGACAGCGCAAGCACCTTAACCAATCGACCGTTGGGCTCAACAAATAATGACCAATGGTAAAGTACGACCGAATATAAAATATAATATAGCACAACTACTAATACTTCAAGGTACAGGTTCTGATACGTTTTTATTATCCAAGTATAATATTCAACCAATAAACATAAAAACTATTCAACCATTACATAGAAGTTTATCGTTCTTCGGGAGCTGTCAATGTGTAATCCCGAAGCATCCGCAAATCCCTGGATGCAGTGTGGTGGCGCATCAGCCCGAAATATCCAAATATTATGCACTTCATATACTATGCTTACCTTGGAAATAAAATTAGATAGTAGTACTTGCGGGGAAACGTTGCACGCTCCGCCGAGATTTTGTATCGTTTACATGATTTTGACGATCAATCAAATTATGAAAAATTAAACGAATTTAACATTTAAAGACTCCTTCTAGCCAACATAATTTAGTTTAAACTTTGAAATTTATTTGCTTACTTCTTTATCTAGGTTTAGATTTGTTTTGAGAGCATATGTGTAGCTGGCCTGGAAATAGGATTTTATGATAAAATAAAATCCTCAGTTTGAATAGGTATTATTAATACGAATATTTTATTATAACATATTTATAAGTTATGTGCATTTTTTGTGGTGGTAAAGTACTCAATTAATATTCGAAATGATTTCAGCCTTATCTCTTCTAGATAGATTCAGCCTATTCATCATAAATTATAAAACAAATCTCTGACCGCTTCTGTCTGTTTCTCCGCTAACTTCTCCACTAACGGATTTTAGATACTGATTGAGAAAGCGTTAAACCAGCAGGAGGGTTTGTGTGTATAATTTGCAAAAAAAATATTTCATCCGTACGAAGCAGGGGACGGATAGCTAGTTGAATATTTTTCTTGCTTAAAACGTTTTTGTTAAAAAAAGGTCACAAGTGAAAAGAAAGTGATGTTGATTTCAACATCAATATCTTAGCTACTTGTGGACATAGGCCTCTCTCATAATTTTCCAATAGGACCGGTCAAATGGAGCCTAGATCCACCATCGACCTGCGACCCTTATCAGATCGTCTGTCAGAACGTTCTGCGCTACGCATGCCGGTCTGTACCCCCACTTGAGAACTTTTCGGCTCTGCCAACCGTCCTGCCCATTAGAAATGATTTCAATTGAAAATTTATAGGAATACTTTTCATTTCTTCGAATTAATTTTGCACACTAATTTTACAATTTGATGTGTATGAAAAGATGAAACAAAAGCTGAAATTACGCCTATAAGTGAAATATTGGTTAATTAGGTCGTTTAAATCACCCGCAGTGATTTATGTAATAGCCATTATATTACAAACGAACATTACTCGCCAGTCGCCACTCGTAAACTGGTCACCGATTTTTATATCGCATTTATAATAGACGACACGACACAAGATCGTGATTTTTGTTTGAATTTTACTCAAAATATAGAGTTTAAATTCACTTTTACATAAATAACTATAAACATTTTTATGCCAAGAAAGATAAATTTATTGCTTGCTAACATTATTTATAAATGCGAAAGTTTGTTATCTAGGTAATCCCCTCTAGACTACTTTGACCATTTCCTAACTTGTCCGTTTTAAAAGCTTTCCACTTCCTAATTTTCCTGCATTCTAACTTAATAATTTTCAAAAGCCGCTTCTAAACTTGTTCACTTCCTAAGGGCCAGCGCACATTCTAGGAGGTCACGACATAGTATTTAATTTTTTTCATAGTATACTTTGTAGCTGAGGGCTTTTAATTTTATTGTCGTATGCTTCGGAAACAATCAACGTGCTGGGCATTCTGTCGTAATCGTGCTTTTAATCGCTACAATGAGGTATTTTCCAATAACGGTTTCTTTTAAATCAGTATACATATAGACATCTTTTAAATCAGTCGTCCAGACGGAGTAATGGCGAATATTTGTCTATGAAGAAATTTGTTAGCTGCTCGTTGAACACGCATTTTTGAGGATTATTGTAGGCAGGACTGACTTTCTAATTATAAGGCAAGCACTACTGTTACACAGGCCGCTGACCTCATATATAATATAAACTTTTCCTTTTTTACGTGTACATATTAGACGGAATGCATAAATAATATGGATTTCAAGGAATAGTGTAGTGTAGGTGTAAATGTAATAAAATAATAAGTCGTAGAGTGTAAACGTCCGATGAGCAGAGCGGGCGGCGGCCTGGCATCGAGCACCAAGGTCCCAGGTGACCGCCACAACTATTAATAACACATGCACTCTCAATGGGGGATTTATTGACTTCATTATTTCTAAAGTACGGCACATTAATTTATTTCTTTGATTCACAAAGTATACAACGATTGACAGTTACTGCATAGTAATAAGCGGCAATGCACAATTTCCCGATGTTTCTGAAATTTATCCAAAAACACACTGTCATTGAATTTTAGAACCTATTTGTACCATTTTTGTTTTACTTCCTCGTGAAAAGTAGCGCTTCGGAAGCGTACAAATTATCTTTATGTCTAATTTCATCAATATAGGTTTATTTTATCTAGCACTCCGGCTATAATAATTACAACTATTTTTCTAACTAATCTTATATACTTAAATAAAAATCAATATAGATTAGTAAGTTTGTCCTCTATAGACTCCAAAACCACCCAACCGATTTTAATTAGGTTTTCACTTATGGAAAGAAAGAACTTTCAATTTTAGAAAATTTTGTATTGAGTTTATAAAAAATGTATCGGCGTCGGTTACTGCAGTTTTAGGAATTTTCCTCGACTTTCTATGGAACTCCTCTATGACTTGTGGTTTCCGAAATCCTCTTGCCCATTTTTTGCCAGGTGGGAAAGTTTCAGATTTTTCTTACTGAACTATTCGTAATCAGTAATCAGACCCCGATTTAAATGCCACCCTTCTTTTATTCTTCTGGGAGAACAATTAGTCTGTGAGTAAGTAAGTGACTTTTCGACTTTTAACTCATAATTACACTTTATATTAACGACAAACTATCGCATTTATAATATAAAATATATAATATTTTTCTATAAAACGTAGAGGTCCGTATCTATATATTCTAACAGGTTCATAGACTTACGATCTTTCTATATAAATAATATTTTTTATTGTACCATAAAGATTTATTCAAAGGGAACGCTGCATTTGACAATAAACAGTTGTTGAGCTCATGTTGATGTATCGTTTCGTACTTTGTGTTAAACTGCAATAAAATTTTGTTTAAAGCAGCCAAGTGCTTTTTATGTTCAAGTCAGACAATTTATGGTTTCCTAAATTGTTGGAACGTCTATATTCAAAGACTAATTAGATGAGATGCATCAATACCTATATGAATTTTAAGTTCTTTAATAATTGCTTATTTGTATTATTAAAACAATATGTTGTTATTGGTAGGTTTGTAAAAAAATTTCGTTTTTTGTTATTGTTTATTGCCGTATTCATCTTCATTGCTGCTGCCGCAAACCGCATCTACTGTCTTCCCGTGACTTTCCTTTGGACCACCTAGTCGGAGACCGTTCTGCTCAGTTTCACGGCACGTAGCGCGTGAGTGTCTTCTGAATTATGAATCTCAGATTCGAATTCTGGTAAGTTTCTGAGTTTCTGCTCATGTTATGAGCGGCTCTAATAAACCAATTCTAGTTCTAGTATGGAACTGTAAAAATTGGCGTTGTTTGTCTAGAAAATACTGAAAGGCAAAGCTTAAAGTAAAAGAAGTCCCAAGCCCTTAGAAACTCACAAGAACAAACTCTGTCATTTAAGCTAATCAGACAGTTAACAATTCAGAAATGGAATCCATGTCACCGAGATTGTTGTCGGAACGGTCAGAAGAAACGCGTGATTGATGCGACTACCTGCCGACACATTAGTCATTGTCACTTGTGTAATGTATACGACCACATAGATCTCACGGTTTGTTATTATAATAGTACATTTCAAATATTAACGCTATAGAGTACCTACAGTTTATGTCTTCAAAGAGATGAAGAGAATATTCGGAACTATATTTTTGTACCTAAGTACCGTTCTTTGGTCTTACATAAGACTGTTGTGACATTACAGCATGTGTGCTGTTTTATTGCGGTCCGTGATTAAAGGGTGTTAGAGGTCTATTCTCTTGTTATCGCTTTGCTCCTCACCTTTCAACAACGAATTCATATGAAGTAAAGTCGTTGTTACTCATAATTTCATTTCTTTTCTCCTAAATAAAACGATCCCATAATATATAAATATAACATAGGAATTGGCTGTAACAGCTCAATTGTTGAACACTTGCCTGCAGAAATGAACCCAATCGGCTCTGCCATTTTAATTGTTTTTTTTTTATTTAATTTGAAGATTAAATATTACCACTTGTTCTAATCTGACTATAATATAATGAGCCCTATAAATCTAACTATAATATGCCCTAGACGTTTACCACTTTTTGAAGACACATGTTTTCAAAAGGTGCTAAGTTTGCCAAGCTAATGTAGTCAGGACCATAGGCCCATAGGTGTAGGTCATAATATTTAAGTTGATATTTAAAAAATATACTTAATTCTACGGGAATATTCTTATATTAAAAATTAAATTAGAATTAATTTTAGCTATTTTAGCGTGTGTATTCAGCGTTATTTTGTACATTGCATTTATAGTTACATTGATAAAATATAGGTGTGCTATAAATGTCGAGTACGGTATGGCGGAAGTAATGAAACACTGCCAAATGTACGGATTATTATAATAGGTACATCAATATAGTTTGACATTATTGTATATCAATCGCCATAAATGTTATATTGTGTAAACAATTATATAAATTATACAAAAGTGGAAGCCCCTAAAATAAAAACTGCTCATGCAGCTATGTTGACAAGGTTTCAACAATTAGATATTTGGGTGTTATAATTGATCAAAGACTATCATGGCACTCACACACCGAACAGATTATGGGCAGAGTTAGGAAGCTGATATGGATTTTTAAAACACTTCGGCATGTTGCAAACAAAGAACTTTTAAATAAAATATATATAGCCTTAGTTCAATCAGTTCTGTGTTATTGTATACCAATATGGGACGGAGCCTCTAAAATTAATTTTTTAGAATTGGAAAGGGAGCAAAGATCTTTACTTAAAGTGATGTACTTTTTGCTCCATAGATTCCCCATTACTGAACATTATAATTATTGTGACGTCCTAAGTGTAAGAAAATTATCTTAAACTACATAAATCCTTAAATTATGGCCCTAAAATAATTAAAAAGAGAAGAAATGACATAGTTGTTCAAACAAAAATTGTAAAAACCGCCTTTGCTCGAAGACAATGTATTACCCAAACTTCTTATTTATATAACAAATTAAATAAGAAACTTAATATTTATCCTATAACACACTATAAAGACTATTACTTAACTAAATTAAATCTAAACACTTATTTGATAATGAAATGGGACTAATGTAAAAGCTACACTTAACTTATATACTTAGATAATGCTATTTCACATACACACACAACACACACTTGCACATTTTTTTATTCTACTGCATTATATATTTTTTGTATTCTAAATTAGCCTTAAATTTAAGTGCGGTGTTGCAGGAGCGGGGGTCTCCTGATACAAGTATTTTTATACTTAATAGGAAGCCCCTACACCTTTTATGTACCTAAGATATCTATATACTTAAGATATAAATAAATTATTTTGTATTTATTTGTATAAGGTGCATATTGCATTGTGCAACAAATATTTTGTAGAGAGGTACTGTGAGGGATTGTTTTGGCAACCTGTTGCTCACAGTAGGTGGTATTAGTTTTACCTATAAAAGTTGTATTACCATTTTTTATAGTTAACCAACATTTTACTTGTCTCACATATGACCTGTGTGTGAGGTCAATACCATGTTGTCACAAGTGTTCTGAAATTGATGTTAAAATTTTAACTGGAAATTCCCCTTTGGTGACCGATAAGGCTCCCCTATGGAAGTTTAATATTTTTATGTAAAGGTCTACTTGATAATAGTGTAATAGCCATTATCATAACTAGGGTTACTTCAGCTAGACGAGCCTAATTTATGACTGCGAAATGCAGTGTGCTTCTGCTACTATAAGTATATAAATAATGGAAGGTGGAGAAGCCCCCATCCTCTCGGTCCAGTAGGTAGCCTAACTAAATTAAGGTCTGAATCTAAATTTTTGTATATGTATACGTCTGTTTCGTTTAAAATACTTTATGACTCTGAAACATATTTGTACCTGCTTAACAGATTTTTTTTATAAGTATAACAAAGGAATGTGCCAAAGGCCATAAGGCCGCTAATAGGCACGCACTTCCCGGTGGCGTGGACAGTGCTCCGCCAGAAATAAAACAATATAAGCTTTCAGGAATAGCGGTGTTCCGAAATAGAGCGAGAGTGCGGGATCGTGACGTGTCCTTGGCTGGCCACAGCGTCACAGCCAGAAATATTATGTCATTAGCGGTGCGCGTGTCGCGACCGGAATTCTGAACGCACCCCAATCACTTCGACCATTGCCAAAGGAAAATTACTTTTTACCTTACCACAATGTTCGGTGTTTTGTACAATAATGTCTAAAAATACCAATACGTGCGCAACGGTTCAAAATTATATATTACTAGCGACCCGCTCCCGACTTCGCAATTTTTTTGTATACCTACACAAACTTTCCACGTTTATTTTTATTTATTTTTTATATTAGAGATGGGTTTTCTCTTGACCAGAATCCAGCGGTGTAGCGAAAATGAGGCCTATGATGGAGCGAGCTCACTAAGAAGATGCCTATTCACTCGAACTTTGAAAAGATTTGGGTTATATGGCTCGGAAAAACAGACGTCATCCCAGTTTTCATAAGTGAAAACCGTATTCAAATCGGTTGGGTGGTAAAAAAGTAGTTAGCGAAGAAACAGACATGACGATTTATAATACATCATTTTTACCTATACAGTCATTTTTATGTACCTATCTCTTCAGGTTTTGCTTTAGCAATAGTTGTTGCTTTTTCTATTTATATAAAAACTTTATTAGGTTTTATTATACATATATAGTTTCCGTGACAAATTATCTAACTGATGGTGAAAACCGCATCAAAATTCATTGCGTATACAGAGAGACAGAAGCGGAAAGCGACTTCAAATTGTGTAAAGAATATTATATGACTATATTATTACAAGTCTTCATAAATGAACGCTTTTTCAACGCGGACGTAGTCGCGGACATCAGCTAGTACAGTATGACATATATTTACAACTAAAATGTCTTTAACTAAGTTTTCCTCCATATCAAATGTTAAATCTAATTAATTAATTTTATTCAAAATTTTAGATGAATGTCCTCTATATGCTTGCAAAGATATATTATTTCAATGCCTTTTCATGATTTCAATATTACATTATAATAATAAGGTTTTAACAAAATATTTCAGAAGTTTGAATACGAATTTGTTGGTATAAATAGAGATCATGAGTTCACGACTTTAACACGTGAAAAGAGGAAAAATATTTAAAAAAGAAATGTAGCTTATTTTTCTAAAAAAATTGTTGCCAACCAATGTGCATCCCACGATATGTGGTTTTATGTGGTACCATTCAGAATCTGCTTGATGTATAGGTAGCTTTCGAATTCTTTGGATCTCCATTCCAAAGAGGAAAATTGCGAAAAGCGATAATTCCAGCCAATCATATTTCAGCGAAAATAGATGGTTATAAGTACTTATAAGTTTATTTCTTTCTCATGAGATCAAGATTTGAAAAACAAATGGCCTAGCATACTATAATAAAAATCATTTACTACACAAAATTATGGCTGACATTTGTTTATATTATTTACTAGCTGGTGTCCGCGACTTCGTCCGCGTCGCGGGTAGGTATTTGTAGTAAATATAATAAATTGACAGACGAAAGTAGCAACTTTTTGTCAAGTTCGCAAAGGTCGTAGTAATATTTCATAAATACAATTTGGAACGTTTATTTTTATATAGACATTGAGTGTCGTAAATAAGATTGACCCTGGAGGGCCATTTTATGGCACCTGTTCATATAACTCACAACATGTTAAAGGTTGTCGCAACATTGTCACATAGTTAGGTACTTATTCGTGATGTGTGCCCTGATTGTTTGGCACTGACGAAAAAATAGCACTGAGTGATCTTACGGGTATTGATGATGCGTTGACTGATGCGATATGTTCTAAAACCGAATTTTCTTTGAGCAAAGAGCTATGGCATGTACACGTGCAACGTTTACTTAAAACAAATTTGGGGCATCTTAAGAAGTTATAGGACCTCAGAATAATTTCTTATATTCAAGCGATTGTTATAGCGTGTAGGTACTATAGGTATAAGAAACCTTCGGAGAACGTGATGAATAATTATTTTCTTGACATGTGTTGTCAAATTTCATCTCAACCTTTTCATTATAATTTAATTTATGGAACATAAAATTGAAGTCAAATTTAAAAAAAAAATTCAATCAAAAGTGGACAACCTCAGTAAATTTAAAATATTATGTAGAAAATGTTTATACCTTTCCTTAATGTTTTTGTATTTAATGTTTCTATATTTTGGTTAAATTTTCTGTTCCTTTTTGAACAAAACCGGATTTGTATAATATAAACAAAACCGGACTTCGCCCATGTTTGCAAACATAACCGGATAAGTCCAACGTTTTCAAACAAAATCGGATAAGTCAATTTCTATTTCTTGAATAACTTCTAAAATATAAAAGTAAATTAAATATTAATTAGTTGTCCAAAAATAGATCTAATCCACCTACCTATAATTATAAAGTTTTATGTATTTAATCTCTTCCATACAGTAACATCAGTTTTTTCGCCGTCCTGTAAAATTTAATTTCTCGGACTAATCCGGTTTTGTTCCCCAGCTCCTCAAATAGTTCCGCCTCTAGCGAAATCCTTGAGAGCATTTATTTGATAATAGCGATCGAACGTCAACATCGGTCCACATTAACTTTACACGCCAATAAAACAATACACGATATTGGATCGTGCATGCAATAAAAACCGTCAGTCACCTGCTATATCGGCGCTGCCCACGCGGCGACCAAATGAAAATATACTTGACGGGGCTGCTGCCAAACAAATTAAATAGAGTAGATTTTTCATACGGACAGACGCGCGGCGAACAATAGGTCTCGGTTACAAGGGAAGGACACGAGTGACGCGCCCGTTGCGATTCATCACATTTATTCATACACCCACTCGTGATTGCAACTAATGGCTTTATGTTTCGTCTCATTATATATTATTTATATTTAGTTATCAATTTATGGTTATTGAATCAACCTTTTATAATATCATAGTAATAATATATTACTTAGAATTTAGATTTGTTAATTTGTTTACATGTTTTTCCCGGCAGGGTTAATTTTGAAAATGAACTTTTCAAAGTTTGCTTTTCTAGATCAGAAAAGTAGTGGCAGTGTTTCGCAGTCACTTGGGCAGCCTGTCTGGCGGCAGTAACCACCTCCTTACAGAAGACCACCGTGAAATAACGGTGAAGCAAGCTGTTTTGTTTCGGTGAGTGGGGAAGGCGACGGTGGCTACTGTCACCTTTTGTGTAGCTGCAATGCTGCAAGTGCGCTGCCGACCATAGTAAGATAGGTTAATATAATGATGAAAATGAAATAATAATTAGTTAACAATAAAGCTTCATATCGACGCCATGGTTGTTTATTAGAATTTAGCACGCGGCCTACAACTCAAGTGAACTATCAATAATGGATGTGGCGAATATTGATGCACTAACTCGACGCCTGTCTATATTTCCTGTATTCGGTAGACAGTCATAAATGTGGGAGTGTAGAGAGATACACCGCTTTCTTGTAATAATTATTTACATACTATATTATTATACTATGAGATGTAAGTATTTACAGTAAATAAATATCCAAAAACATATAACAACAACATTGTATGCTATGATTAGAAATTCAATACACCTATGTATACTATGATTAGAAAAATAGGTTCCTTCTCATCATTTTAGCCTTTCCTACGAAAACAACGGTTATTACTAAAAACTTGATTGTAATCAAGAATATCGTTGCTAATAATACTTAATAATAATAACAAACATTTAATATTGTTAGTTTTAATTTTTTATATCTACTTTTTCACTTCCAGTGCCTCCTCAGTGTTGAAGGTTCGCCGTCAATGCCTTAAGATGAGTTGAGTGTCTCGCAGACTACTTGATGCTGTAGAATCAGGTCAAGATTACCATGTCATGGAAATACCACCGAATTAACAGTAGACCAAATTTCTAATCAATCGAACCTGTCGAAGTTAATGAGATCCCTTCGTTAACTAGCGAACTGATACTGATTATATCGAACGCCTGAACAGATTTTCATTAATTATAGTTAAGAACCACCTCCATCACGTCACCTCGATCTAAATAGGTCCATCCATTTTGAAGCTATCAGTTTGTGGATACAAAGGTTAAACTTATAACATCCCTTTTTGCTTCGGGCGTTAAGGATTAAAAAGCCAAGTGGATTATTTGTTCGACTGAGGCAATTTTAGTCATGTGCACTAGAATCATCAACAAAAAGAGAAGTTTACGGACTGGCATGTTGTTTAGATAAAAAAAAAAACAAAGAGCGATACAAAAGATAACTCACTACAAGACGTTACACATAACTGAGAAATCAAGCCTTATTTTCAATGCACTTTTCTCTTTGAATATACCTCAACACTGTCGATTCATTTAAAAACGAAGAATGTGCCAACAACCTTTGGTCTTTATAATTATTTTTATTACCTACTCACATTCACTTTGTTAGTAGTTGATTTTAATATGCAGTTATGAATATCGTAAATATTAATGTTTCCGTCATTAATTAATAAATTATGTCAGTAGATTATGGAGGAACAATAAATATGGCGCACAATGTTAGCTATTTCACGCGGTCTCAACCAATTACTATGTTTTAACGATGCGAGTAACAATTTATTGTTTGGCTTTATAACCGAGGGAACAGTTTACAAAACAGATGCGGAATATAGTACACACTATGAACACTAGTAAATTATAACAAACAAATTAATAAAACCGTAATTTCGGTTTTATTGTCAAAACAGATGGACTTGTCGGTTACATAAACGAGCTTTTTTGTGTAAAAAAGAAATATCTATGAGCTAACTAGAATTTTGTTCTATGTATAGAAGCGGCGATAGCCTAGTGAGTTTGACATTCGCATGTTGAAACGTAAGATGCAGGTGCGAATACTGGCAGAACCTTAAGTAACATGATGTTGAGGAAGTAGTTCATCATATGAACTGCAATAGGATATTTAAAAAAAAAAATAAAAAAAAAATAAGTCGCTAATATCAATAACTAAGTAGTTCTTAATAGTTCCAAGAAGTTTACCATGAAATAATAGCATGGGTTCTGTTTTGTTTCGGTAAGTGAGTAATAAGCACTTGTGGCGTCGCTTGTGTTATACTTAGACGACCATAGTCACCTACCATCGTGTGGACCGTCAGTCTGTCTAAAGACCTTAACATATAATGAAAGTTCAGGAATATACAAAATAACTACTTTGGGAAAATAATACAATTGGTTAAGAAAAACTTTATAACGTCTTTTCATCGCTAATCCTTAAATGCCTTAACACGAAGCTTTTTAATCAAAGCATTTAAGCTTTTAATCTGTTCCAATCGGATTGTTTACTTTTACTAATATTATAAAAAAAGAATATTTGTATTTTTGTATGTTTGTAATGAATAAATTCAAAAACTACTGAACCAATTTTGAAAATTCTTTCACCTATAGAAAGCTACATTATCAGCGAATAACATAGGCTATATTTTATAAAATTACGCATGCAAAGTCGCGTGCAACAGCTAGTCTGTTATAAATCTGCTTCGACGTGGACTAAGGTAGGTCTCGTCTTCAAATTGTAAATTACTTAGTGACATGCAATATGCGGCAAAGCGGTCGTGATAGGCTAAAGAATCAGTTAGCTGAAATGGGAATTGACCGGAGATATCTGCTGTGGAGCCGCTTGCTGGACCGATCACCTCAAGAAATCGTTTGGCCACGGATGAGATTCAATAGAAAAGGCATGGGACTTATATACTTTTACTAGTCATTTAGTGTATATTGTAATGAAATACGCAAAACTTTTAGCGGAAATTACTGAGAAGCGACAAGACATGTGCGCGGACGCTGTCAGTCAAATTTGAAATTGCAAAAACTTGAAAGTTATTTCTGTATAACAAGAATTTCCTGCTTATTTTTAAACTCAATACGGTACACTACAATATGAGAGGCAGGTGTCTAAATCGTGAACTACTCTATGAAGTAATTCAAATGAAGATTATCTCACACCGAGATCGTCTGTAAAAGTTTATAGGTAACAACACAAATCTATATACTTAAAAACTAATCACTAAATGTGTTGCTAAGCGCAAAACTCTAAAACTGCTAGACCAATTCTGCTATTTTTTTTTTCAAATATTTCTCGTTGTTTGAGGAAGGTTCTTATAAAGAGACAATTTACAAAAAAAAAATGCTTGGATAAACGTTTTTTTTTTTCTTTTACACATCCGAAGATCCTCGCTGGCTATACTGCTTTGTGCTTTTTTCTTGACCTTATTTATTAGGTTTTTTTGGTGTTGCTTGAGCTTACAGGCGACGGTAGCCACCTAGCATCATGTTTAAGAAAGCCTTTTGTCTTGTCTGCCATCTTTTAACATAAAAAAAATACACTGCAGACTTTTTTGCTTTACGCTATTTAAAAATTTTAAGCGGTGCGCGGCGTTATGAATAATTATAAACGCTTAGTTTTTGACGCATCTGTAATGAATGTTTAGTTTAGTCTATTCTTTGTTTAGGAATTTCGGAGTGATGCCGTAACGTACAAGATGTGGTAGTCGATTCTTCCGTATGTTAAAAATCACGTGTATTAACACAACGAGGCCATAGAGATTAGATAAATTACTGTGATTTTTAATGAGAATTTCGTTCATGCACAAGAAACCAAAAAAGGGCCCTTATTTTGTGTGAATGATGAATTAAAAATTAAAAACATCAACATTATCAATTAAAAACATTTTAAATTATTCATGAAACTCTAAATATCTACGTTTATTTATTTCAACTTTCACGGAAAATTATAAAAGTTGAAATAAGTGGAATGTATAAAATCAATCCCAACTCCTTTCCAGTATGAGTATGAAGTTATATGAGCTTTCCAGTAGTATGCATACTCAACAATTTTCAACTATCCAAATTGTTTTTGAACTTGTTCAAACCACCTTCCTATGTAGCTTTTTCCATGATATAACTAATCTATTAAAAAATGGGTTTCAATTCACCATCTTCCTTTCAAGATTTACTTCACATCTGTGTGATTCGTGATTTCTCTATGTTCTAGTGTAATTTGCCGGTGTGTGTAGAATAAAAGAAATAATTCAAGTAAATATTTTACTTTATTTATAAAAATAAGTAACTTATACAAAAATAAAATGCTTTTAAGTTGATCAGTCGCGTAACTTTCTATGTAGTAGAAATAGCACCAAAGTACCAGTAATTAAGCTGCCGCTCCTGAAATGAACAAAAGTCACCTTATAAAAATATAAATAGGCAATCAATATCAATGAGATCTAGATTCAAGGTGTACACAAGATTTGTTTTCAACATTCACCTTTGGACAGTTTAAGCATTCACATTAATTGTTAACTCAACATAGATTATTCTTCTACTATTAAGTTAAATGCATAAATACATGTATATATATTTAAAAAAAAAAAATTTACAATCAAAATTTATTTCCTATATATTAAACTACTGATTATAAACTATTGAATTTATTACTGCAATCAATAGCATATGTAATTAGTTAGGAATACATTAAAAAAAAAAAAAAAAATTGTTAAATTGGGAAATTGGTGATTATAGGATCCAAAGATGTCGTTTATTTTATCTCTTAACCAAGAGACTTGGATTTTTTTCTTATTTTTTCTAGATCTGGTATAACATAGGCTATAGAGTTTCGGGTCACATGTATATAGAGCTAAACATAATAAGATAATAAGGACAATGTATGGATGTAAATAATGTATTTGAAGTGTTGAAAAAACAAATGGAGCTAAACTAGTCCGACTGAATTTTGCTATCGGATAAAGCTGTAAACTCACCACATCGCCATTTTAGCAACAACGGAGTGTCTGTACACATTATACATCGACACCTTGTAGTCTCTGCTGTCTTTGAATTGTTTCAATATTCTGTCCAATCTGAAAAAAAAAAAAAAAAAAAAAAAAAAAACAAAAAATTATCTAATCAATAATGTTTTCTACAAGACTAAACTAAGAAGGCTCTGGAGGTTAGTATTTCAATATTATTTTTTTTTTTTCAAAAAATGAAGATTGTAGCCCATATATTCAAACTATCACTCTATATATTTCTCAGTTAAGATATCTTTAACGACGACTTAGGTTATTAATAGACAAAATTTAACAATTGGTATATAAAAGATTCTATTTTTATTAATATTTGACGAGCCCATTGGATGAGTGGTTAGGATGCTCGCCATAAGGTCAGTCTTAGTAAGCTGTCCCTTTATGCATCAACGCGAAATCGGGGCAGTTTGACTGTATAAAAAAAAACCCGATATGTTTGTTTACATTCATTTTCTTGCATAATTTAAAATACTTACATGACTCTCGAGCCTGTAGCAATTAGAGCTGTGCTAGTGCCATAAGGTTTGACGTCTACGGAGCCATAACTAGACAAAACTGACGCCACCTGTACGAATATGTCAACAAAAAGCGTTTTTATTTGCGAGTACAAATAACAATTAAATTGTTTTAGCAACCAGATAATTAATTTTTTGGACTTCCATAGTTTTGACGTTTTCATTTGAAATAATTCATTAGTTATAATAATATATTACTTGAACATTTCACGTCAACATTAGTATAGAACAACACTATCTATACAAATGTTATGAAGAAGAGAAATTTGTAATTTGTTTGAATGAATACTCATCCGATTTAAAAAAAAATCTTGCACCAATAGTTAGAATAGAATTTCAGAATGGACATAGGCTAAATGTTCCAATATCTGTTAAAAGTATAATTTCAGGCTTTATATATTTTGTCAATATCTTTTACATATTATTCACCTATAAATATCCCCCGTGACGTATAAGTTACTATCGCATAATGAAATGTGGCATCGGTCGACACTCGCTCCGGGCAAACGTATTTATAAGTCGACCTTGACAGAGGCGTGAAAAACTACTGCCCGTACATTAGAGAAATCAAAATGCGGGGAAGATGATTAAGAAAAAGAAAAAATGTTCCGAAACAAAAATAAAGTTTAAAACTTGTGACAGTTGGGCATTATCAATCTGTTTGAAGAGACGACGGAACTTTGTGCGTATTATAAACACCGTGCAACTGTCCGCTGGCGTATCGCCAGAGCGAGTCGTGTTCCACTGCAACCGTTTCACGGGAGAAAACCGCTCGGCATTACGAGTGTAGATTTAATGTCTGTTTTTATGTTCGCTAACTTCTCCTAAACCACGCGGCAGATTTTGATGCGGTTTTCACCATTAGTTAGATAATTTTTTTGCGACCAAGTCGCCGAAACTGTCCGTGTCTGTTTGTTTCTCCGCTATCTGCTTCTAATGGAAAGAGGGATAAACGAAAAAGATTTGTGTATATAAAAAAAATTGCAACCCGGGCCAAGAATGAGTCGCCATATTTATTACATTGGTGTATAAAATTTGGTGAAGCAATAAATGTATAAACAACATCTCGTCGACAATATCGTCAAAACGCTGAAGAGATCAAATTGTGACTGTGCAATTTTTTACTCAATCTAGCCGATAAATTACCTTACACCGCCATCTGTTAGAATCTTATGGAACTCACAGATAACTATAACTCTTTCTCATATAATAAACAAATAATTTGCAATAAAAAAATATTGCGACTATAAATCGAAATAAAAACTATCGTATCTTTTAAGTTGGACCATATTACACATAGTTACAAAGTTTTATCAAAATCGGTTCAGTGGTTTAGGAGTTCATTGGCGTCAAACAACGTGACACGTATTTTATATATATATATATATATAGAGATATAAGACTAGCTATCCCAGAGATAATTGCGAACATACAGACAGAGAGACGAGGCGGGGGACTTTCTTTTATATGTAAGGATAAAACCATTTTATTAGACAGCTCTTCTCTGTTATTGGATCTATTATTGGTTGCCTATAAATTTATTTCTTACATCCTGTATCGTAGCATCAGGAGCATTTGTTGCCAATGTCGAATATGCATTTCGTTGCATTACCGACCATAATAGATATCGAGACGGTAATGGGTGTATTGTGAATAAATAGTGCTCGAGTCGAAACATCTGTGCGATTGTTTCCTTTTAGAAATCTACTGAGATGTTTAATCTACAGATATACAGCTATTCGGTGTATGTTATTGCAAATATTTTGATTGTAATATACGTCTGTTATAAGAGGCCAGCTTTCGTCCCTTACATTACAAAGTAAGAACGAATGTCAGACAATTCTCAATATAATCTCATATTCCAACCTCCAAATGTTGGATTAAATTTAGGTTTTGTTTGGTCGCAGTAGCAACTCGAACTTGGAGTCATTGAGCGTTCGAGGTGACAAATATTAGAGCCATATTCGTGCGCTGAAATTTATTCAAGCTAATTCTGGCGCCGAGAATTGAGACAACGCGGATGGTCTTACACATTTACAATATCAATGAAAATAGAATTATACCTCACTGGGGATAATATAAAAATAAATATAACAAATTACCAGATATGTTAAAAAATGAAAACAACGATATCATATTTACAAAAAAAATTAAAAACATCCTAAATTAAAGTTGTTGCTGTTATTCCACAGAATATTGAATTTTTCTTTTTTTTAACATAGTTGCTAATAATCGTGAAAAATCGTTTGAAGATTTGTCCGTTTCTCACTAGACAACAAAATTTCGATGTTATTTTATTATTTAGAAAGTTTATAATATTATAGTAGATGCGCGTCTTCGAAAGACTATAATTCTTTCGAAGAAATAAAGAAAAATTGTCTAATTGTGTTAATTGATCCAAATGTTACAATTCCTTTTAAATTTTTATTTTAGATATTATAAAATAAAATCCCTGTCCGCCTCTGTCTGTTTCTGCACTATTTTCTTCCAAACCACTCGACAGATTTTGATATGACTTTCCTAATAAGAGCAATGAACGAGGAAGGTTTTAGAAAAAAAAAAAAATGCATCCACGCGATGTTGGAACCGGGCCACAAGTATTTTATAAAAATCGACAATGTAATATTTAAATTGAAAAAAAGTATTACTTTTTTCCCTAGCGATAAAATTTTACAGACTTTCTAGCCAACATTCTAGTTAAATTTATAAATAGTACAGAGAGTCGTCTATTTCCAGCATTGTTTCCAAGTATCGGTTGTTCGGACTTTATTAGTTTAATGTGTAATGAAACCTTAAAACTTGGGGGCGCTTACATTCAAGCTGTTTAATCCTTTATTAGGCATTTTATTGCGGAGTCAAATTGTCTAGTAATTGATTTAATTAGGACAATATGTTGGGCATTATAATACTGTCAAAATGATCTATCAACAACTAAAACTAAAGCGACTAGCGATGTGTTCTTACACATAAAGAAAATAAAGAACTTCACAAGTTTTTATTTAGAATCGTTCAAATAGTTATTAAGACTGACAGATGAAATCTGAAATGGTCTCTTGAATTCTTTTAGAAAATATTTCTAAAGATATCAAGAGGGCGGCAGGAGTTCATTTCAAAGTCACTCTTTCAAATAACGTTTTTAATTTATTATTTTGGTTCTCGTTTTTTTTTTTTTCATTCCGTCGAGGCGACAACTTCGTTTAATACAGGTATCAAATTACATCTCAAATGTGTATCAATTACATTTTTAACAAAAATTTTTTTTTTTTACAATTCATTACAAATGAATTAGGTCTTTACTAGATTATAGTTGGCTACCGTCACCTATAAACACAAGCAAAGCCGCTACATTCTTATACTTCCTATTGATATGTGTAGATATTGGCGAGAAAAAACAAATGAGATGTGTTAGAGTTCAATTTGATTAACAACAATTGTTATTATTAACAAAAGTCCGTTATAAATATAAATTGATTTTTCATAAAAGTGTATGAAAATGAAAGAGGTTATTGTTGACCAAAAATACACAGTATTTGCGTTTTTTCGTCGTCCCTAGTTCGTCAAGATTCTTTGTCAACAGAGTGAAACAAATGCATTGCGTTGCCATGTCTGACTGTTCATTTTTAGAAGTATAGAGTCAGTTTAATGTTAATAAGATCCTCAAAGTATTCCCGATGGTAAAGAATACGGACTTGAGTCTTAATTCTCACCAGATCCCTAAAGAACTCTGAGATATCCCATTCAATATTCTTCATTCAACATTTCAATATCCCGCTTGAGATATTGAAATGGTCAATAATGGAGAACTCTAAATCTGGAAGAGTCAATTTGGTATTTCGCACCACACCAGTATTTGTTTTATTCCGAATGTGTAGTAGAAATGTAAAAGACAGAGTTATTTAAGCATTTCTTATATTAATATTGGTGCATCATTTAACCAGTCTTGGTCAAATCAACAAGATTGGCTATATTGAGACAATTGTAAGCTGGGAGTGGTGGTAGGTGTTTTTAAGACTGCTTTTAAGGCGTACTACAATGAAGTTTCGATTCTATACTTGTATAATTAGATGCTGTTAAGGTCATACCTTGGCAATATTTATGACAGGTTCGTTGAGCGCCTTGATGTGAAGCAATTCCGGTCTTTGGCGTGATGGGTCTTCGTTCGCGAAATCCTGGAAACAAAAATAAAAAGGTTCATGAGTCACCATACTTCTGCTGTGATATTTATCATGTTCATACAAAAACGTATGAATTGGCAAATTGTAGAGCTCGTATATCATCAGAGTAAACTTTAGACAATTTCACCAATAGCATTTTTGTTTTAATTTAGAAACAATACATCGCACAACGTCTTAGGGATCCCCGAGACGATCAATTGCGAATGACAAATTTCAAATGATGGGCGATTGAAGGGCCAATTGAAGGTATATCAATAATAATAAAGCCTTTATTACTGTTAACAATATTTTACACTTATATCTACTTATATCTAATCTAATTTTTAGAGAGTAGAGGACATTCATAAAGAGTCCAACCATACTTGCATCTGATAATTGTTGAAGCATTTTTCTAAATCTTTACTGGTTTTGGAAAATAACACTAGCTACATCATTAGCAAAGCAAAAGATGGTTTAGAGTTTTTCTATAAATTTTCAGACCATGTTTCTCCCAATCCAGGTTGCGGAATACCATCTCTAGCACAGCGGAAAATACTTTTGGGGAGATCGGATCGGAGAAGCTTTGTTTGGAAGGGTCTTTTAATTTTTTAAAATCTCCATTTTACGCCATACAGTTGTTATATTCCCAATTCTATATGTCGACCTGATTTCTAATTCACTTAATCTATTACAATAATTCACTGATAATAATTCACTTAAAGCTTCTGATGGTTTTAATTATAAGCGCAATTAGTTCTTTTGATATTTTTTTATCGATATACAGGGGGTGCAATTGCAGACAATCAAAATTTTTGTCATTTGCTGTCAATGCCGTAGTAATAATATTGACAATCGCTTCTTTTGCATGTTGTAAACGATCAATTTTTGTGTCAATGAACGTCAATCACGTAAATATTGTCATAAGAGTTCCCACTCGATAAGACTTACCAGATAGAGAATAGAAGCTCTAATGACATTGACTCGGTTGGCAAGAGGCTGTACGGCCGCGAGAATCTCACTGGCCCCTAGAGACCTGTAGCAGCCGCGCGCTTCGCATGCCGCCCATTGGCTCAGACGCGCGAAGCAGTACGCTGTTCAATCATACATTTCTAATTAAGACCCACTTTTTTATATTATAAAGGGTGGCTTAAATGCACAACCAACCGAGGGTGCAAGTGCGCTGCCGACTATAGTAGTGTTAAGGATAAGGATTAGGCAAATGGGCTCTGACACTGAAATACAACAGCACATATACTATTATTTCAGGGTGGTGCTACTAATTTATTTGTATTTTTTTTTTTAGTTTATTTAATAGTTATTTATTACTTTCTTTCGTAGTACCATCTCTTATCGGAGGTCGGCTATCATTATGGCCATCGAAATCCTCGAAACGGCGGCTTGAACTTTGGTCATACTACTGATACTAGTTAATTTTATTTTGTACAATAAAACATTAGTTGCTTTTTCAAAGATACTTAATTAAATATTTCCAGTTTCACACTATAATGCTCGTCATTATTATGGAAACTTATGTTATTTATAAGGACGTCACTATGAACCGAGACATAAATAAAACATTCAATGAATAATATAAAACACCGAAACACTTACCCGAACAGTATGCGTCCCATCCCGCTTGATGGTAAGTGTAGTTTTTATTAAATGGAATAGCTGGTATTATAGAATTGGCACCTTTTTGTAGTTTCTTGCATTTGCCCTCAGAAAAGAATTCGTATAAACTGAAATAAATATGTATTTTTTAAGTATATCATTTCGATTATGCGTTTTTGAAGTAGGAAAGGAAGGAGGTATGCCTTTTTTGAATTCCTAACAATGTGCATGCAAATGTGTGTGATAATAATAAATGCAAAAGAGGAAAATAAATCTAAGTTAAGAAATAAATTACTGAAATTTTATTACTAGTCATTTAGACTTAAGTAATTTGATCCCGTAGACCGTGAACCTAGAAAAAACAACGGACTGAGTGCTGTCACTGTACAAAGTGAAGTGTCACAAAGTATTGACATTTCACGACACAAACTGCTTACCAATATAAACATAATTAAGATTACTTTCCATGTTAATAGATAAACAAACCGGTTGAGTAATGAAAGGATGGCTACTGTCACTTATAACCACCAACTCCAGATATATTTCAACCGGGTTGCCGACTCTGATAGGATAAAAGATAATGTCTGCAGGACATAGGGATAGGCTCATACTTACGCCTCGAAATTCACCAGCACAATTTCACTTATTTTTTCAGTAGTCATATCACTACTAAAAAAATCTTTAAAAAATAATTAATATTAAATATTTTTATTAATAAAATTTTTTTTTTATAACTTACTCTTGCAGTGTATTGGTCTTCCAAACTTCATCGTAACTTAGTTTCTTTGACATTTCATAAGAAATATACTTTGTATCAAATATTTGAGGAAAAACCTTATGTATGTTTCTCTTAAATGTTGTATATTTGTCAGGAAGCGGTCCTATGAACTGGTTGTGCAAAAGTATCGTATCCATAAAAATGTTGTGTCCGACTATAGGTTTCTTACAGTTCTCCAATAGTGTTATAACTTTTGAGAATCCTAATAAATAATTCATTAGATTCTCTTGTAGAACAGACAAAGGGGCACTCTTAGCATCATCTACATCCTTATCTCTGTATATTAGGACCTGAAGAGATGTACATAATTTTTTTTTTAAATATTACAGTAAAATCAATAGCTTCGTTAAGAGTGTTTGTTAACAACAATAATAGATGAAAAAAAAACCTTGCAAAATGTATGCACCCCCACATGCTTGGAAATAACTTAATTACTAAGTTGACAGCCATTTTATGTTATTCATAATGTCAATTCTTATCTGAATTAACGAATATTTTTAACATTTGTACGTTTAGAAATTCCTATAATTATAATCTGAAGAATTTATGCCTATTATTTCCTTGCAAGTTAAAGAAAAATGCATAATATATATAGATATAAGTATCGACCGAAATAGCAATTGATGGCCTCATTTAAATTGCTTTATTTTCGCGGCTTTTGCGGTATTTTTCTTCTACTGAGCTCAATGTAACAAAATGGGTTAAGCATATATTGAAATATAATATGTTTGTATATATTTTTCTCAGAATTTTGCCACACATGAAAATGACTGTTATTAAAGATATAACAATGTATTTATAATAGTTGTTATATACAAGTTCTGCGTGATATCATAGCATAGAGAAACAAGTGACCCATGACAGTATATATAGTAAAATGAAATATTAATAAATGCAAAAATTACTTCCTTAAATATTTAAGGAAATATATTTTTCAAATGTAGACTGTAGTACTAAAATTAATTACCAACTATATATTTTACCTTATTGCTATTACCTAAACTATCTGTTGTGAGTACGTTTGGGTAACGAAGCCGCACCTCATTGTGAAAAAAATACCTTATAATTGGATCTTGAATATCTATATAAAGTGTGTCTTCTTCTTTGTCTATTATCCATCTGGAATAAAAAATTAATTTGTTTATTAGTTAGACCTAATAGATGGCCTTGTCTACCTGCATATTTTTGAGTTTTTAACCAAACTTCATAACTATGTGTAACCAAATTACACATAGCTACGAAGTTTTATCAAAATCGGTTCAGTAGTTTTGGAGTTCATCGAGAACGTAGATTTGAAAATTGATAATTTTTAATTACTTAGTGATAAGTACTAACTTTGTTACTTCTGAACAATATTTTTGTAATTCCTTTTCTTCATCTATTTCCAATACTGCTGAGATGTTGTTGTACAAAGATGTATCCTGCAGATCCTTGACAATTTTCTCCACTTGTACTTTACTCAAATAGGGTATTCCTTTATAAATGAACTGAAAGTTATAGTTCAATAAATATAAGCTTCAAGAGGTATCAAAATAAGGGTGGTAACAGAAATTGCCACAAAAAGTAGTAAAAATAAAGTAGAAAATCTTCATTACAATCTTTGTAGGATTCTTAATAATTTGATTATGAAGTTATCTAAAATATTGGAATTTGCAGTAATTAATTAAGAATTGAACAAACTAAATTTTAATTCAGATAAGGTCTCGCAACTTGTTAATTTCACTGCTTTGTAAATAATAACTAATTATTACCTTAATCAGATTTAAATAGATCTGAAAATAGTAGATCAACTTAGTATGTGTGATGCACATACTTATGTAAGTTGTGTATGTAGGTAAGGTACATGATACATAGATAAATTGACCAATATCTGCCATTGTAGGCAGTTATACCACACTTGGACTATGCTTGGCATGTTAATAAAGAAATATCGATGTAAGATAAATACTTACTTTATTAAAATCAAAATTATGTTTACATAGGAATTTCAGTGTTGACGCTTGAAAAATAAATTTTTGGTCAATGTTTCCAAATGCTTGAGGGCACAGATGAAATGTATATGTTGCTGCTACGTAAATGTCATTATCTCTATTATATTGGAACATCGACAGCCCAATCTGTGTCATAATCAAGTTGCTAACCTCAGATTTTAGACAATCATATCTGTCCTTATTTGTGTCAAACAACCTGAAAATTTGTAACAAAAAATGTTAGGTCTATCAAGGTACACAATGAAGGACTATTTAGGTGCCTAATGGGATTTAATAATTATGTCTAAATCTCAGACCAAACAAAAACTAAAGACAGAATTTTGCGGACAATGAATTATGGCTACAGTTACAATAACTCATTTTTAATTGTTTTTATTAAAAATGTTAGTTTCCAAGTTAACTTACGTGGGAAATGTGATTCCATCCTGCTTTTTATATTATTTCATTACGCAATTCGGCATTTTCACTAGTAAATGCTTTAATAAGGTGATGTGTAGTTTCATCGCCTTCACTCTGCCGTCCACAGGGGTCTATCTTTGGTTCTTATTTTATTTATGAGATCTAAATAAATAAATTTAATATCGCCCCACAAAGTACAGGGGTAATAAGGATAACTGTATAAAATTTATCTATGGTGGTAGGTACTTATCACATTTTTATATGTAACAACCTATAATTGAAATCACATGTAAAGGTCCATAGCAAAGAGACCAAAACGCTTATAATCGAATCTTAATAATGAGGTACTTACCTATATTTAAAACGTTCGCTAGTTAAAAGTCCCGTAAATTCTGCATCAAATCCAATAAAACACGATTTTTTTATGTCTCTTACAATGTTATCGAATTGCTGTGCGAAATTTTCTTTTGTAATCTCCATCTCTTTTGTAATTCATTCAATTAACCAATTAAAAGCGATAAAATTTTAAATTAAATATACATTACATAAATTGTGATTACTAGTTAAGTTATGTAAGGAATGTTGTTTCCGATTGTTTCTGTTTATTTTAATTTTCATTTCACTTTTGAAGTTTTGATATGGTTTTGATGACATTGACATTGACACAACAGAGATTGTCATTATAAGGACACTGATATGATCTGAGTATATGTATATGTCGTCTGTCCATTCCACCAATATGATTCCAATTTCCATCCACTGAAGACCAATTATAATTAAATTCATGAAGGATGATTTTTGTTTTGATTAAGCCAAGCTTCATTACTAATAAATGACTATTTATAAATTATTTTTTTTTAAATAGATTTTTTTTATTCGATATGTGCCAACCCCGAAATATTAGTGTTTTTGGACAGATTTGCAATAAATGAGTCCTAAGTGTCCTAAGCTCGAGTTTTTAATTAGGTAAATGTAATCATACACTATTAGGCACTGACCTGTAGTATATACCTACTTACCACTGGACAGGCTGCTGTCAAATTATTTTTGTGCCTATAATATAAGGTAAGTAAGTATATCGATCGTTTATTTTTACAGCTATATATATAGAGCATGTACCTGTGAAATGACGTTTTACTCCCTTTATGGTAACGACATTTACAGATTACACATTTCCTCATGTTTCAAAACTCAAGCGGACACAAATAAACTAAAACACTCCCTAAGACATCAACAAATAAAATAAAAATATGCAAAAGCTTCACGGTTGTTTAATTTACAAGGGCAGCTATTTGCATTGGATTTGAGTTACGTCAAAATTAGTTCCCGGGACAATCGAGGGCGCGAATTGTTATTACAATAAATTGTTATTATTACATTTTCTAGTAAATAATATTAAACTTTAAAATTGCTGGGAATGATGCTTACCTACTACTGACCAAAAGACCAAAAGACGTTTAAAAATAAATTGAAGAATCTTTTGTCTTTGGTTACAAAGAGTATCTCCTATTGGTCCGTTTAACATTTTGGCGGGATTTACAAAAAACCTTATAAAGCAGGCGGAGTTAGGGCATTATACGGTAGGCCCGTTGATGCTATAAAGGTACTAGGGCCAAAACAATAAACCGCGAGGGGTTTTAGTGCGGTGAGTCCCACAACCCGTCAGAAAATAAGCAGTCCAGAGTGCTGTATTTCCTTTCACGGGTATCTTTTGAAGATATTTTCTCCTCTCGCAAATAAAAGGCATTTTACGGTATTCGTTTAGATAATATGTCGCCTCAGGAAGTAGTGTTGTGTGCTGCCTTCATTTTTTTTCCAAAAGGTGATAACTACTAAGTTGAAAAAAAAAAAAAAAGATTTAGGAACTACTTGCTAATTTCCTCCGATTCATGTATTTTTGTAATTCGAATTTTGTAGTCTTACCAATAATATTTTCTCTGTTTCCAACACTTCTATTAGTTTAAGAATTAATTGTGTCATATTTTCAAATAAGTGAAACATATGTCTAGACTCGTATTGACCTGTTTTGAAACTCAATTGTTTCGCCTGCTCACCACTGCCAGCGGGTTTTTACCACAACAAATTAATATTATTGTTTTAGAATCAAACACAGATTTAGTTTCTGAAACAGTGTTTATAAACAATTATTTCTCAGTGAATATATAGCCTTAAATTAACATCTCACATATGGAAATTCTGTTTATAGGTAAATAAATAAGATAAATGAAATACATCTGAGTAACTTTACACCTTTTCATCTGAGTTTAACAGGCTTGGTGATTTTGAATATGTTAATAAATGTGCATCAAAAAAGAATATTTTGGATGAAGTGACATGATGTAAAACTATAAAGAAAAGAGTATTTGAAGCACATAAGGGAATACAGCGAAGCTGAAGATCATTATAAATTGAATGTGGTATGAATAGATGAGATTTTCATTATATGGTTATTGCAAGTCCATCTAAGTAATTTCACTTGGAGTGAGGTGAATCATTATACAAATGGATTTTAGAAAAAGGTTTTGTTTACCAAATTTTTATCTGTACAGGTCTTTAAGTATATCTGTTTATTTTATTCTTTACATAGTATAAAACAAAGTCGCTTCCCGCCGACCCTCTGTACGAGAATGTACCAACGTTTAGATATTTTAAACTACGCAACAGATTTTAATGCAGTTTTCACTAATAGAAAGAGCGTAAAGGAAAAACGAAGTAATATCACTTATGAGAAAATAAATTTACAGTATTATAAATTAAATGAGACAAATATTGTAATTGTTCCAAGGTGACAATAATCTAATTGCACACAAAATAAATTTTAAGTAATATAAGTAATTTTTCAAGAGTTGCGTGACATTATATCATTTTTACTTTGATAATAGGTTTTATAAACTTTGTGGTGTTTTTGATAGTTTTACTTACCGTAGAAGCATGTTTTATTAGGTAATATATTTTTTATATTTATGTGTTAGGGTTGATAGATAGGCAATGCCACAGGGTTTGCAAGTGCGCTGCTGACTAGTAGAATTAAGGATAAGGAATTGGGAAGGGATAGGGAAATGGGCTCTGGCATCCCTCACTCACTCACCGAAACACAATAGCACACCACACGTGCTGTTAATTTACGGTGTTTTTCTGTAAGGTTACTGGTGGTTACTGCCGCCAGGCGGGCTGCCCAAATGACTGCGAAACGCAGTGTGCCCTGCCACTACATATTAATACCTTCTCTAATGTGTATTTTTGTATTTCGTAGTGTTTATTCATTCATAATATAGGTAATCAAGGTTGAATTTCAATTATACGCGTGTATGATGAATTACTATGCAAATGAAATTTTCGCACTCGTTAGTCATCTACGACAGGTAAGTAAAAATAAAAGTTAATTTAGATTATAACATCTCTTGCACAATATCAAATTGCATAATAGACTCGGAGAGAGTGAACCGCCTCGCCAATTTACTTCCGAATCTAAGCCCTGTTTATGTGCCGTTGTCTTGAGGTGTTGGTGCATTGATGTTGCAATACAGTAACTTGTTTCCAGTCACCACTCGAAGGTTGACTCGTGTGGCCGCGTTCAATTGCGGTCTCACCGTTTAACCGTACTCAACTCAGTAGAATTCACAATTATGAATTAAACATGTGATTTTTTCTTTTGTGTTCGGTTTAATTTTAAACTAAGTCCAATAGTAAACATTTTCAACTAAAAAAATGGAGTCAAATAAAAAGTTAACGACAGTGGAAAGAACGCACGTAAAACCCAACTACATGCTGATGTCATTGCAAAGAATATTTGTGCTGATATTGATTGTAATCAGTGTTGTTATTATTGTTTACCACACGCCGATGCCAGGTAAAGTAATGCTTTTTTATACATGTATTTACTTATATTGTCTTATCACCTGTTACAGTAGAAGGTTGTGAACTTATTTGTATTGATTTTTCAGAGGAGTATTTTGAAAACTGCGATCGGGAATGTCACGAGCTGGACTGGCCCATGATATGTCGAGTCAAATTGGTGGTTGAAGTCTATAAAACTCTTAGCAGGTAAGCATGTAGCAATTATGTTTTTTAATGACATTAATGACTGCTTATGTTACCTAATTATTCTTAATCTAACTAGTTGATTGTGTGGAAGTAATATAAAATACAATAATAAAAGTTTGATGCGTATGTGTTCACAATTATAATTGCTTAAATGAGAGTATAGAAAAAATACGGAAAAATAGAGAAAAATAGAACTCTTACTCAGAGGTCAGGGTTCGATTCCCGGCGTTGAAAATGAACCCAGGTTTGGCTGTTTTAGCAGTGGCAGGGCTCAGCCCATTATAACCACTATAGTACCGTAACTACCCCTTTTATATAAGAAGTTCTGTTATGTTTCGTTAATTGAGTAATAGATACCAGATTTCATTTCCCTATCCTTTCCTAAGCCCTATTACTATAAGGTTGGCAGTTCACTTACAGAACCTGTGATGTTGCTTGTGTTAATAGGCGACGGTAGCCACCTACCACCAAGCGGTCCATTTGTCTGTCTGACAACAAATATACATACAAATATGTGATTAATACATATATAATAAATTTTTTGATGACAGGACGTGCGGAAATTGTACGGAAAGCAACGGTGGTAAATGCCCACAAAAGTGTATATCTGCGGATGGCCGAGAAAGAGGTGTCCTATCTATTAATAGACAGTTGCCTGCACCAGCACTGCATGTATGCGAGAATGACATCCTTGTAGTGGATGTAGTGCATAGGGCACCTGCGCATTCCCTAGCGATGCATTGGCGCGGACAACCGCAGAAAGAAACTCCCTTTATGGACGGAGCGCCTATGTTGACACAGTGTCCTCAATCAGCATATACAACTTTTCAATACAAATTTCGAGCATCAGCAGCAGGTACTCATATGTACCACGCACACTCCTCCGCAGACTCAGCCGATGGTCTTGCTGGTGCGTTGATCGTCCGAAAATCTACCAAAATCGACCCAAACAGTGAGCTATACGACATAGATGCTACTGAACATATTATATTTGTAGCAGAATGGGGACACTCGATGGGACCTCTTGCTGGAATGACAATGAAAACACCTAACGCAGAATCACTTCTAATAAATGGTAAGGGAAAAACGGAGGAAACTCCAGACGCTCCATTATCCAAATTTAATGTTGATTACGGAAAGAGATATCGATTTAGATTCATATATAATGGAGGATCAAAAAGTTGTCCCGTGAAATTGAGCATAGAAGATCACACACTAAAATTGGTTGCATTAGATGGACATAGAATAGAAGCAGTTGACGTTGAATCTATTGAATTAAATCGTGGTGAACGTGCCGATTTCGTTATAGACGCTAAACGTACACCAGGTGTGTACAGAATTAAAGTGATCGCGAATGATGATTGCCAAGAAAACTTGGAAGGTTTTGCAGAACTTTTGTATAATAGTAAGGAACACAAAGTTTTATTAAAACACGAAGAGAACTCAGAGAAGAAAGTGAATCGTGTCTTTACAACTGTGTACAGTGATAGGTGTAATCTTGATAATGTGTTGTGTTTGGAGAAGTTACACGCGGCGGATAAACTGCCAGAGGAGTTGGTCGGAGTTGTTGCAAAAACAATTTATGTTCCCTTCATTTATTCTACGAGACAATTAACCTCGAAACGCGTGGGTGAGTTTAATTTAAATTTTTTTCTTATTTTGTTCTTTTTACATGTTTGTTTGTGTATGATTAAGATTCTGTTTTCATTAAATTTAGGCGTCTTAAATTCGAGCACACAAATGGATTCAGGTTTGATTAAGGATGAGTTAGATAAACTAAACATATTCACAACGTTCGATAAACAGTAAAAACTCGTTAGATTTAAAAAAGGCATGGAAATGAAATAATTTTCTGATCTTTTCATGCTAAATAAAATTGAACCTTTTTTAAACATTATTATCTACGAGTGACTTAAAAAAAAACAGAAGTAAAACGTTGATTTAGTAATAGCAAAGTCATAATTGGGCAGCAAGCCTATTGGAAGTAACCACCCACCCTGTTACTCAGATAAAATAAGAATTTTCTTATAGACGACCATCGTAATATAGATGATGAGATGAGTGAGTAAGATGTAGATGCTAGAGCCTAGTTCTCTATCCCTTAAGTAGATTATCCTTCTATATTAGTAGATTATCGCCGAAGTTAGTGGATTATTATTGTACTAAGATCAGCAGCGTATTTGCGGCACGTCAGTATAGAGTTGTTTGTGATCACATGCGACGGTAGCCAACTTCAATCTAGGTCAGCCTGTGTCTGTTTACCTTATATATAAAAAAAAGATTATTACTTAAAATTTTTTTAATTACACTACGAAGAATATTTAGAAGTTTGACGAGAAAATCACTGCTTATGTAAATCATTAAATATTTACTTAAAACATTAATATTTTTTAATTGCTACTATGTATAATTATATAAGTATGAATTTATACATCAAAAATAGACACGCAAAAGAAATTACGTTACACTAGACATCTGTAAATGGGGACGTTATTCCTATGATTAGTTGGCTCCAATTTCATAAAAAAACTTATGTCGATTTTGGTATTCCTATTTTAAATAGATTGCCATTACAACATACTACAATAATGATAGATCGAAGTATACGTGAGGTGATGCAATTAACTCTTATTTTTTTCACAAACAAATAAGTATATAGTCTGAGTAATTGTAATAATAAACATAGGGCACACAAAGGAAACGTCAGCACCAAATGTTTGGACATCCATTAGCTGATGTAAGACACTGCCTCCGGTCATGTGTTTATTTTGTTTTATTAGCAATTAATTTGACCGACTGTCGTTTGTGTGTAGTGTTCAAATGCTATTAGGTACAATTTCTCTTGGGAATTATAATGTGATTTTCTCTTTTATGGCTCAACCTTATAAAGCCTTAGCTTTAAATAAAGAACAAAATTAATGTCATCCGATATAATCTAGCAAGTGTCGTTGAGTTATCGCTTTGAGACGAGGGTTCTAGAGGCTTTAGTTTTTTACGTAAATACATTACACAACAATACCACTAAACAAGCAACGTCTATGTTTGTAGGTCAGAATCAAGATTTACGTAATAGCACGTAAATGCTATGCGAGTATTTCTTAGTCACATTATAAATATGACTTTACTATCTTCGATTGTTGGCAATTGTATATATTTAATTTTTTATAGTGCTCTTTTGCTTCCATAGTGGGAAATCAGAAAAGGCATGATAGATAGATCGGGGGATAGAGTTTGATGCTGTAGCTACCATATCTACCATCTACACCCAAAATTTAATTACACCACTCGATAGCTAAAACATATTTTTTGATAATATGATATATTCGAATTCGTTTATATACATATAATACACTCAAAGAAAATATTACTCGTATACGTACACGTATTCACGTAAAACACACGGCCGTGTCCACGACACAGCCACACTTCATTCTTTTTTAAATAAACTCGCTTTTCTATTTTTCTATTATATTTAATTACATTGAGGTGATTACAAAGTTAGTCGCGATTATGATAAAAAAATAATTTTCTTCAACCATACTCACAAGATATTTAGTTTTTCTTTATGTACCTATATTACTTTTTCTGCATAGCTAGATAGAGGTGTTATGACTAAACTTGTAAGTGCGAATAAACTTAATGTCACGCTGCATTTTGTATCTAAAGAAAGTTAGGTAACCGTCAGAGTGGATAATCATGTCGGCTTCAACCACAAATAATGTGTTTTCATTGCAACTGTTTCTCAACTTGCATAGCTTGTGTCGTGTCGACATATTTCTAAGCGAGGACTTAGATTAAAGTTTAATGAGCCTTATTAATTTAAAGTAGATACATTTTCAAGTAAGTCGAAACACTCCTTGTATATTTTTTGTGGTTTGAGTGTAACCTAACAATATTATAAATGCTAAAGTTTGTATATTTGGATGTTTGTGACCCAATAACGCAAAAACGACTGAACGGATTTGGATGAAATTTGGCACACAGATAGTTTATTACCTGGATTTTCAAAAACGAACTACACCGCGAACGAAGTCGCTGGCGCAGCTGGTGGAGAATAAACGCAATCGTGTGGTCAATTCTGAGGCTATTTTGGGCATTTTTTCGTCGCAATTCAGGGGCCCTAGCCAAGATACAAATGCAGTGCTTTCTACAGTCGTAAACGCAACGCTACGCTGGGAGAAAGCTTTGTGATTGGTTAAAATTTTATTTGGGCATTACAACAACCAATCACCGGGCCTTCTGTCTTTCGTTTCGTAAGTACGCAACGAAACGTTTGCATTGGTTTGGATCTTGGCTAGGCCCTCTGACGAGTTTCAGCGTCGATAAATAACTAGTACAAACGAAACGTGGATACTCTAACTACTACACTACAGAAACAAAAGAACAGTACAAAGTGTAGTCTTTTAAAGGCGAACGGCCTCCGAAGAATGCGAAGATCGTGTAATCGAGCGGTAAGGTGATGGCTACGGTTTTTTGCGATTCACGTGGAATCAAGTGCATCCATTACTTGGAAAAAAGAAGAACAATAACTGGAGTGGAAAGCATTATGCGTCGTTATTACACGCTTTGAGCGAATAAACCAAGGAAAAAACGTCCTTTTTTTACAAAGAAAAAGATCATCTTCCACCAAGACAATGAACGTCGAAAGCCAAAATCATGGAATTAAAGTTCGAATTATAACAACATCCACCGTATTCACCTGATTTGGCCCCCAGTGACAAGTTGTTATTTTTAAACATTGCTACCAATATACATATATATAGTCTTTTGTTTATAAACTTAAAAGAAATGGCTCGCCGGACAACGGTTTACATCAAACGAAGATCAGTTCAACAGTTGCCTATTTTGAGGACCATCCGAAGTCTTACTTTTTATGTAGATTTCTAAAAAAATTTGGAAAAACCGTTTGGAATGGGGAAGAAGCATATTATGTTAAATTATAAAAAAATCTATATATTAAAATAATTTGTTTTTCTATCTTTCTTTGTAGTACCTACAGATGCTAGAGTCAAATTGTTATTTAACCTTAAACTATTAAAAATATAACAGACAAAATATATTATGAGCAATATAACGCCTGACATACTTATTCAACGCTGTTATACTTTTGCCAGGTGTTGGATTAAAAATTTAATAAAAACAGGGGAATGGTACCTTTATTCTGGATTTTTCTATATCCTTTTCTGTATCCCTGACAACATTATTAGGCCGTGAAAAGGCAACAGACAGAAAGACAGACAGACAGAGTGACCTCACATTGATATAATATTAGTATGGATTTATTTCTTTAATTTTTAATTGAATAATTAATTTTAATTTAATTAAAAAGATAAGACACGAGAACATTATTTTAAGAGTATTGGTTTTCATCGCTAGAATCGCTAGAGTAATGGCCCGCATTTCTCCGATGTCAATAACCTTATAGCTTCTCAGTTAATCAGCAATACAGCGTCGTTTTGCCAATCGATCTAGTAACATTTTTTTTGGTTTTTGGTTGTTGGCTTGATTGTTATACGATTAGACTCGCTTGGACAAGTACTTAGTAAAATTTATTATGAAAATTTACGCGAAATACGACTGTATTCTATATAATATGGTAAATAAAGTAATTAACTTATTTAGGTATCATACAGGGCTTTTACTGAATATCATAGTTATTTAATTATAAAAACTTTTTCATAAATAAACTTTTCAATTTTCAGAATTAGGTAAGTGGCTATAAATGGGTCGATAAATGTTAATATTGTTATGTCAAAAATTATTTATTTTGTTTAAGAATTCTTTAGAGACAAAAATAAAAATTTAAACAAAATAATCTCAAGCATTTTATCATTAAATAAAATTAAAACAATGGTGTACAAAAATAATCCTACTAATATTATAAATGCAAAAGTTTGTGAGGATATATGGATGTTTGTTACAATTTCACGCAAAAACGGCTAAACGGATTTAGATGAAATTTGGCACAAAGATAGTTAACATATGGGATACTTTTTATTCAAGAATAATTTTGGGTTCCCGAGGGATCGTCAAAAATATTAAAAATTGGGCGCCATAGTCGCCGTGACGGCGTCACAGTCGTCACAGCGATGACGATGTTAGATATTTTCACAGGTGTTATAATTTTCATTTTTCAATGTGGACAAAGTCGCGGGCACCAGTGAATATATTTCATATTACCTATTCTATATGTGATCATGTATCCATACGGTGTGTGAACGTTTTTTATTACGCCACACTTGAAGTACACTAGTACGAAGTATGCACACCCTCGGCTGAACCACTTTCACTACATATCAAATACATTCGATCACTTTCAGTCGAGATTCGATACTTTATTTCAACTAGCAATGGTCAGAGAATATTTATGTTTTTAATTTAGTCTATCTTGACTACCAAGATTTACAAAATACTTGCATAGGAAATTTCCGCTACAATTGCTTCAACTGTTTATAAGATTACCACGAAAAATACATGAATATTCAAAACGCGAGCTTGTGTTTCGTAAGTACGAATAAAAATTCAAGACTAAGTAATTTGTCAAACTTGATTTTTTGTTCAGGCCTTATTTATAATTATGTTTATAAATAGTTTAAGACGTGATAGTAAAACATTTTAAGATGTGATACTCGTAGTAAATACGGGTACTAAACATGTGTTTGACGAAAGACAACATTGTTTATTTTTCTTATGGACGTTTTGCTGCCATATCTACATACATTTTAAATCGGTCAAAAGACGTGAAGTTAAGCTACAAGCTCTCCATGACTGACATTTTATCAATTTTTTAATGTTAAGATAGACAGAGAGGCTAACGTTTCACTTTATGGTAGGTGGCTATCGTCGCCTATAAACAAGTTTGTCATAAGACCCACTATATCATATACAACGAAAACCCGCCAATCGAACACATTCGGAATAATGTACCTATCCTCTATACACTTGTTAATAATTCAATGAACATGAAGCGCTTTCTGTTCTGACATACTAGTACTCGCACTGTACGTGATCAATACGACGCTATACACAATGCTGCTGAATAATTAATAAATACTTGAGCTTTCATATTAAGTTATTATTACGCTAATCGCTCTGTCGTTAAACAATTCGGAGATCGATAGACATTTCACTTCCATTACAACACTCGCACTTACTTCCTTGTATTAATAAATACAATTATAATATGCAGAAAAAAAAAATTTTTTTTTTGATAGAATTGTAATAGGTCTCTGCAATGATGTACAAACCTCACTGCAGGCAACCTATGTTTTTTAAATGATAATAAATGGCTCTTAAAAAGAATTTAAAAATTCGTTAAGCTTTGTTAAGCGCTGCAGCAATGAAGCAGTTTTTTTTGCGAATAATTGCTTGGGAACTATATATAAGGAACGCGACAGCACACTTAAGTGTTATTTCACGAAAGAAGGGTAACCCAGTTTATGGGGATGACTGCCGAACTAACCGTGACTTTCCACTACTAAAAATATTAAGATTAGATCAATTAAGTTGTTTTTATTATTATTTTGATCTTTTTGGAACTTTTCAAAGAATTTTATATTTGCAAGAGGGTGAGCAAGGGGGGTTATGAGTATTTTGTTAGAACAAAACTACCACTAACTAAGGTGACATTCGCAAGTTCAAAGTTGTTAGGTTAAAGTTGAGTCTTGACCTTATCATCTGACTCTGACTCCATTTAAATGTCTAATTACACGAAAAGAAAATAGCCGACGAAATAACATCACGGTTCATATTCCATGAGAAATTATATTTTTGGTACATAGAAAGAGTCCTACTTACTTTTATGCTAACATTTAAGCGCGGTTTCGCTCGTGTGAAGAGTTAAAATGATAGCTTGTATAGGTAATGTAAGTAAGTCCTCCAAGATTAAAGATTCGATCATAACATCGAATTTAATCAAAATAGAGCATTAACGTAAAAAACAAACAGGAAGGCAGACTTACTTTCGCATTTTTAATATCAGTCTATATTTGTCTTTACAAATAACATAAGGACATAGAGATCAAGTGTTTTGTATACAACATCTTTTCAATATTATCTCCCAATCTCTTACCCATAATGCTACTATGGTCGGTAGCGCACTTCTGTCTATCGATCTTAACATAAAAAAATTACATTAATTGATTGATTCTTCCCTTCTCCATAACATTAGTATTTAATTTTAATACTGGCAGGGCACACTGCGTTTCGTAGTCAGGGTAGCCCTTCTGGCGGCAGTAACCACCCCCATACAGAAATCCACGGTGATATAAGAGCATGTGTGCTGTTGTGTTTCGGTGATTGAGTAAGGGATGCCAAAGTCTATCAATTCCTAATCCTTTTCACTTAATCCTACTATGGTCGGCAGTGTGAATTTGTTTATATTATAGGCGACGGTAGAAACTAGAAACCTACCATCAAATGGACCTCCAGTCTGCCTGTCAAGCTTAACATTTTAAAAAATAACCAACAAAAATTGATCCTCAGCCCATATAAAAAGACACTCAATAATTCTTGATAAAGTAATAATTTTCTAATAAATTATTTATTGATCAATCGAACGCACGAGAATAAATTAGTAATTAGCATTGCCCTTTGATCTAAATTACATTAAGACATCGACTTATTTACAATAGAAACTTGTTAAACTTAATTACTTGTTTAATTTATCAACTGACATATTTATTCAGCATAGAGGTGCAAGAATTAAAGCAGTTTATTTTTTTGGTGATAGTGGTAATAACAGCACGTGTGCTGTTTGGTGTGCGAGTTAGAAATGCTCCTTATTCTATAAGAGTTATTAGGTTTTATTCTATAAGAGTTATTAGGTTTTATACTATCAGTCTTCAAGGTGGCTGAAGGTAGCTGAACCGTAGGTCTGCTTGTTGTCCCTTATTCCATGACGCCTGTCCTTGAAGAAAACGTAATTAATTTTCTTGGAGATTTAGGCCGAACCGAGATTTAAGCTCCGACGACCCTCTGGAATATCAATGTATTTTGACTGCTCTTTATTGTTTACTGCAACCTGTTTTCGTAAGGATGCAATCTTTTCCATTAAATTATATTCCTACACTTAAATTAAATTACCTATCTTTTCCTATCTTTTCCATTAACTTATTATATTCCTCGTGTATAGCCGAAGTTGAAATAAAAGCCGAAAGATCTTATCTTAAAATGACTTCAAAATGCTCTATTTGCTGTGTAAGTAATTTTTGAAAGCGTTATACTGGTAATTGCTTTGTAAAGCGTTCATGTTGAGATTATAGCGAAAATAGACCCTCTATCTAAAATGTAATCTTAAATTAAGTCTTTGTTGTTTTAAGAAAAGTCAGATATTATAATATTATGTTAAATATCCATGGCAAGCAATGCCATATGCATGAGGTAATGAAACATTACTTTAAGTCATCTTTATTAATAAGGTGTTTTAACATTGATTTAACTTCCACCTTCCTTATCTGAACTGCTAGGAAGTGGAGCTCACTGCCTGCGTCTCTGTTTCCTCAAAATTACAACCTCGGGGTCTTCAAATCTAGAGTTAATAGGCACTTACTAGGTAAACGTGGTCCACCTTCGGCCGCATCTGTACCTTACATCAAGTGAGATCGCGGCCAAGTGCTGCCTTAACTAAATAAAAAAAAACTTTTCAATACATTTTACTTCAAATTATGGCTCTTTCAAATTGGCTTACCTGTCATAAAATACGTAGTGTCAACACAAAAACAGTCCCCATTTTTAATTAAAATTAGCGAACAGCTCCCGGCCTCGCACGGGTGCAATTTTAAAAGACAGAGAGGGTGATGGAGCGCTGGCGGGGTGGCTAAATTCAGTCTTTATGTCCCGCTAGAAAGGGCTGGAAAAATTCGCGACCCTAATTTAGTTTAAATAAAGATTGGACGGTTAATGTAACCAATTTTTTGTATTCGCAGAGAGTTGGGGTCAAACTGACGGTCACCGTTTCACGTACCCGGCGTCTCCACTCCTAACTCAAGGTGGTGATGTGAATCCTGACGCCTATTGTACGGAGGAATCCGAGGCGAACGAGGAATGCGTCCATTTGAAGCACATCTCTCTTCACTCAACTGTGGAGATTGTCATGTTTGATCAAGGTAAGACAAGTGCTGATATAGTTTTGTTTTAGAACAGTAATCCTAGTATGGCTTGTTCTTACAGAAGATAAGACGGCGAACAAATTTGCATTACGGGATACAATTTTTTATAATACAAACCTTCCTAGTTTGTCGCTCTTTCCATCAATGAAAACTGTGTCAATCCGTTGAGTGGCTTACTTGTTTATTTTATAATAAATGTATGTATAGATTCAGCACGATTTTAAAAAGATTTTTATTAATAGTACTGAAACTGAAACAATCAAGAAAATGATTTTTTATGTTTACTTTTTTATTATAATTATATATATATATATATTTATTATCTCAATTGAGACGATAGTTACCCTAAATAAATATACTGGCTTTAACAATGATGAAAATCAATACGAGGAAGCTTGTATGTGTGAGAGAAATGGCAATCTTTTTTTAAATTTTAAGTAAACAAAAACTGGCAGGCTGGCGCAATTACAAGCAAATCCAAATTTTGATTTTGAGAATTGGGAATAGGGATAAGAAGGGCATAGGAAAATGAACTTCGGCATACTTTATTCACTAATCGAAATACAACAGAACACATGCTCCTTTAACCCCTCTAGGCTCCAATGTGGTTACTGCTGCCATACAGGCTCTTCAAAACAAGACAAAAATACACAAAGTCATGTATAGACAAAGTATATATATAGTACCCGTCATTTTGTACATATTTTACTGTAAAATGTTCTGCTGCATCCATACTCTTCATATTGAATGAATAATGTCTCACACGATGTACTCTTTGAAACATGGGAACATAAGCTTTAGCTCTTGACTGTAAAGCTCATTGTAGATACGGTGAAAGCGTCGAAACTCTACTCGGATTTTTACGCCCTTGTCTCGTCCGCCTAATATAAAAATCGTTACGACTGTTGGTTTTGTATAACAATTTTATTTATCTACTAACATAACATTTCAATGTTTTTAAAGGTTACCTTAAAAATATGCTGAATGTATTAACATAAGTAATGAACGCGTATTGTTATTTTTTTTCTGGTTCATTTAAAAAAGAAACAAGATATAAGTAGCGTTTGTTATTTTAAAATATCACTGTTATCGTTGAACATGTACCCTACATTATCTAAATTAATTAATGTAATAATTAGCGATTGCCCGCTACTTCGTTAGCGTTTTCCGTCAATGTAGTAATTTATAATTTCTTATTTCTTGCGAATAGATTTTTCATAGGATATTTCTAGACAACGAAGCTTAGACACTAGTATGTAAATTAAGTAATTCTAAATGTAAATTTAGTATATAAATGTGATAAATTAGTAAATAATAAAACGTAAACACTTCCTCTGTAATAATATTACAAATGTCTTTAAGCCTTTTAAAGTTCTAGCCACTTTCGTGGTTTGGAAAGCTAGAAAATAACACAAGTTTTCCAAACACTTCGGGCTCTTGGAATATGTTGTAAAGTCAATATTTATCTTGCAGCAAGATATTCGTAAATTGCCTTTGTTGCGATTGTATAACCATACGCTTAAGAACTTAAGAAAGGCTTAAAGAGATTTTTGTGTGTTCATTCTTGTTCAAGTTACGCAACGAAGATACTTATTTGATTTCTTATTGAACTTTGATTTCACGTAACCGAACAAAAGTGTCAATTAAGACGCATTTCGCAAAACGAAAGCGCTCTCGTGTAGGGATGAGTTATGAGGGATGGTCAAAAGGAGAGTACTCGAAATATGCTTTTATTTTGAATAAGTACTTTTTATTTTGAATTTACTGTTTATTTTTTTTTTTTTTTTTTATATAATTTATATTACATAAATACATTTTCTATGTCTAATCAATGTCTATGTCTAATCTGTTAATCTTTTCTAATCAGTATTTTTTGTAATTGAGAAAAAAAATATCAAAAATAATACAAAAGAATACTTAATTTTGGCAAATTTTATAATAACAAATGATTAATAATAGAAAACGGCACGACATTGAAATAATACTAACTTATAATTTAAACGAGGTTATAAAAATTACTATTGCTATTATTGTCTATATAAAAAAGCAGACATTGACCAGTACTTACTTTGGTAAAAACTTTGGTATATTCATATATATCCATAAGATGTGCTTTAAATTTAGATCAGAGTTGTGCCTTTGATTCTCTATTTTTATGTGTGCAAAATAAATAATATTTACATGATTTTAACTCTAAAGGAAAATTCGAAGAGAAATTGTCCAAGACATTTAAAGCCTTGACATTGCTGCAGTAAATTTAGAGGATAGCCATATGCCTACTAGTGAAACGTAATTATATGTAATTTATATAGACTAACATGATGCAGGAATATAGAAGTGTGAGCCTACAAAGTACGCCATGCCTTTTTAAAAAATAAATATCCTAATACAATAATACAGGTATATTTTTAATTATATTGTATTATACATATTAAATTGTATTGCTTATAGCAATACAATACCATAATTATTGTTAAGATTACATAATGAAGAATTGATTAATATAAAATATGTATAAAATACAAAATCCATTTAATTTTTTAAAATATTTTTTCATGTAAATAACTAATTCATGAAGGCCATTCATATAATTTTATTTTTAAAAGTCATACCAAGTTGTAATTGCTGATAAAACGGCTATAACGACATAATTTGCATATAACCTATAACCTCTTAGAAGCATAACACCATTTGAGTGAGTATTTATTTTATACATGTGTTAAAATGCGGAAACGGGTTTGTTTGTATTTAGGTATATGTCTTATTTTCACACGAACATGAGGTTCAAGTTAAAATTCAAATGGTATGTTCATTATTCGTAGGTACTACATTAAGTAGGTATGTGACACAGAAACCTACCGATTGTAATGTGTAAAATTAAATACTACTGACGAGCGTACTAACGCTTGATAACAATATTAACGAAAGTCGCTCCGAATCACGAGTTCATGAATTTTATAGCGTAATTTTATATGTTGGCGAGACGAAAATTAATTAGAAATTCAGTAAATTTAGGTGAATTTTCTTAAGAAAAATTGTGACTTTTACATTTAAAGATAAACTAATTTTCCCTAGTTTAAGTTTTCATAAAATAGGTAATTCGTAATTTATTATATAAATTGTATGTTAACGAAGCGACGCTCACTTACTATGGTAAATTCAAAAGAAAATTGTGTACGTGCGCCTACTGTACGTATCTTAAGAATTTTGTTGACAAATATTAAAATGTTGTTTATTATTATTTAATGGTTTCTGTTGATTTATATTGATAAACCAATCAACTAAACTATTATTATTTTTTAGTTTGTGTTTGTCTAAATCTTCAGTTATGTTAATATATAAATACTTATTGATAATAAATAATTAAAAATAAATATAATAGGATCAATATATAGTAGCTACTTATTGCGTTGAAAAAAAAAAACAATTAACATTCACTATTGTTATTATTGAATAAAAACGTAGGTACAAACAATTCCACGAAAGCGTTTGAAATTGTAAAAGACAATTCGTTAGAACGAAATTGAAAAGAAAATTAGATTTTTTTCTCTAAATAACATTTTCATAGATATTTTTTTTCAGTCTGCCGAAAATAGGACACAAAAGTACTTTTCACGCCGCCCTCCTATTCAATTCGAAAGATAAAAACGTTTCAGGTGAATTTTATAATACGGCCAGAGGGAGAGACTTGTAATTTATTGGACTTTAAATACTTTTTTTTATTTACAGGAGGCGAAACGGATCATATCTTCCATCTGCACGGTTACAGCTTCTACGTAGTGGGCGTCAGACAATTCAACGCTACAGTTAGTAAAGAAGACGTCATAAAAATGAATGAAGACAATACTCTGTTCCCGTCCAAAAATCTTGTAGATCCTGTGAGGAAAGACACTGTGGTGGTGCCGAAGTTTGGAGCAGTGGCTTTGAGATTTAAGGCTGATAACCCCGGATATTGGCTGATGAGAGACGAGCGCTCATCGCATTGGACAAGAGGTCTAGATTTTGTTTTAAAAGTTGGCGAAGAGAAAGATTTTGTTCAAGCTCCGATAGATTTTCCAAAGTGCGGGTCGTATGTGGGCCCTGAATACTTTTTAATCTAATGTTCCAATTTTAATTCAGTTACCAAAATTATATAGTTAGATCAGCGGAGTATATTAAATTTATATTATAAATTATTGGTCTTGTCTATACAATAGGACAATTTATGGAGTACCACGATGCCTTAATATGACAACAATCAAATAATTATTCTTGAAAGTAATTTGACAATACGACAATTTATATATACCATGATGCCTTAATATGACAACAATTTTTTTTTTTTTAATTATTATCAAAAGTAATTTAAGTAAATGTGGGACGGACGCCTAGAAAGCGACACGAACGTGTAGAATTGTATACTTGCTAGTTAATTGCTGTGGTGAGAGATTTTTCACACAACAATATTATTAGTGTAAATTATTTATTACTAAGTATTAATGTGTTTAGAGAAAAACCTGTCTTATATATATGATATAAGTTAGAGTGTAGTGAAAAAGGTATTTGTGATAATAAATCTAGAGTTTAATGCTCTCTTTATTTTATTTAAATTCTTCAATGTTATTTTCATTATTCTAATATTCTTATTTTAATAATTTTACCTACGTCTAACTAGTGTCCGCTCATAATTTAAACCGAGAATCTTAACTAATATTATAAACGCTATGAATTTTTGATCATCATGAAATTTTGTATACACATTGTCATAGAAAAAAATCACTGTCAGAAAATTATTAGAAAATGACAGAAAAGAAAATATTTCATTCATTTTTGGAGTACCATGAAATTATGAAAAGAATGTGAAAATCACGTGTTACAATAATGTGTAAAACGTGTAATAACCACGAACAAGTTTAAAACCCGTAATTTTTAATACGAGCATATTTTAAATAAACGCATTCAATAAAAATATTTTCTGTATATTATGTACAAAAATATGTTCGGATAAAAAATCCGGCATATTATTTTTACAGAACAAAACTTTATTGCTACGCTTTCACATAATATTACGTGCCTATAATATTACAGCTTCCTTATTTATACCGTTACCGTTATTTTTTCATTCAACGTAGAAATTTTTAACATTTTATTTCGAATAACATGTGAAGCATCCGAGTCCACATATCGTGGTTATGTAATTCAAATATCAAATGGCTTCAGTTTTAAGCACAATGCCGGAGTTTGCGCCCAATTCGTGAATCCCAAAAACAAAATACTGAACCTACATTTAAAAGTTATTCGCCGGCGACTGGAGTTTTCTATATTTTTATGAATACGTCTTATTTCTTACGTAATTACATATTTTGTAAGATACTTCTTTCGTCAATAATATAAATTTCTCTTTGAGTACTTTAAAAGTCATTAAGGTATTGAAATTTTTGAACACGACGACAGAAGCAAGAGTGAACTTTAGCGATTGTTAGAACAGTGAAAGCAGCATGCAAAGGTCAATAGGTTTTCATTGTATATATCTATGTGTATATATATGCCAAATGTTTAATGACGTAATGGTGTAATCATATATGTATAGTACACATTACTGAATGCGAAATGTTTTTGTTTGTTTGTTCAAAGACTTAAGCTAAGGAAGAAATATATATACATATTGTTGGTTTGTTATACACACGAAAACCGTGAATTTGTATAAAATTGATATTATTTTATAGGTTCTCGTCAAATACGTATTAGCTAAATTTTGGTCTTATTTTAATAATAGATCAGTTCAATCAGAGCAGAGCCGTCGTAAATAGCTGACTCAATAATAATTCTATTTATGGTTGACTGAAATGTTACGTCTACTGACTACTACTTGCCAAGAAGTCTGTCAATGTGATCGACATTTATATACCAGGCACTTGTACGTACTATGTACGATTGTACATAATTGTACGTACTATGTATATACCTTGATATTTACAATACATATGTAGAAAAATATAGTAGGTATTTATCAAATAGATCCAAATTGCATGTGTGGCGATGTGGTTATCTATTAATTAATGATACGCATTGGTTTTGATTGGTTTGCGGATGTTTGTCAGGTAGGTAAGGTATGTTCAAATTGAATTTACAAATAAAGGCTTTGTCCCATATTCAACGAGGCGAGAAGGCTATACTGGTAGATGGTAGGTACTATGCTCGGATGCTCGGATTGTGGCATCAGGTTCTTTTCATATATAAAAATAAAGGCGGCATTGTTTTAACTATTTTATAGATAGTTTTAGTAAATAAATACTATGAAATAGATAAAACATTGCAAGGTCTTTTCTTGCCATTTTAAAGAGTTGGTGATTGCAACTCAACAAAACATTTGCTTTTTATGCATTAACATCATATCAAAAAAAAATCAACAATCCCAATTATTATTATTATTATTATTATACTCCAAAGCTCAGAAGAAGCCCAAAGAAGTATGAGCTTATGACGCAATCAACAAACAACGCGCCAAATAAGACGTATAAAGCCAAACAAAAACAAAATTTTCATACACGTAAGAATGAGTGCACGATCGATTTTCGCCAGTTTTGTTTACACGAAGCAGATAGCTGCCTTATATTATTAAATCTAACTGGAGCACTAAGAAACATTGCAAAATGTGTCCCATATAAATTACGATATTCTATATACAATACACTTGTAAAACCACATTTAGAATATCTAATTCAAGTCTGGGGTCAAACTGCAAAGACTAATCGTCGTATATTAGAAACAACTCAAAGTAAAATTATTAAGGTTCTTTTTAATTTAACATCTACAAAGTTAATTAATTAATGATAAAACTAAATATTTAATTAAAAAGTTATATAATTATTCGATAATTATGTATGTTAATTAGAAATATAGAAACAAATAATATAAATTCTCAAATCACTTTTCAAAAAAGACTTAACAAGTACAACACTAGAAATAGAAATAAAATTGCCTAAAGTTAGAACACAATATGGTAAAAAAAATATATTATATGAGAGAGCTAAGCAGATATACAATGCATTACCTGAATGTATAAAAATTGTGGTACCATTCGTAGCTTTAAACTTAAATTAAAAAAATACGTATGGACCAATGTTGGATATACCTAATTAATCTCCGATGGATTAAATCCGAGCACGGTCAGCGCCTGTGTGTGAAAGCAATGACGCGCCTCTGGTGCTGAGCAATAAAATATATAACGCCTGATAAAATATGAAAAGCAATATAACTTCTGACATACTTCTGCCGCCTGACGTTATACTTTTGCCAACCTTTGGATTTAATTTTTAGAGTCGGTGCCCGCGGCTTCGTGGCTAGTTGAATATTTAGCCTATGTTCATCCTGAAATTTTGTTCAATTGGTGAAAGATTTTATTAAAAATCGAATGAGTAGTGCCTCTTTATAATACTTTATAGTAAAGATTTGTATTATTTCCAATGCTTTTTAATACTTGCAACATAAATGATCACAATTTATTCTTTCATTTATTTCTTAATTCAACGAATAAACCATTTTAATATTACAGATTACATTTATCCAACTCGGTGTATTTGGGAGGCCTTTATTTGATTGAAAGTTACCCGCGGGTCGAGAGACTTTCATGTAATAATTATGTACAACTCGTATGAACGTACAGTATACTTATTTAGTTCGAAAGGTCTCCATTGAGATTTTACTAAGAATTTATTGGGAATAATTGGAAATTTTAGCAGTGGTTTTGTAGTGTTTATATTAATTGTCATATTCTGGTCGAGTGTTCAAAATTTGATGGATATGGCGACAGTAAGGAGTTGGATCTCAAAGAAGACCTTGGTAAAAATGACTCAGATGAGGGGACTTTTGTTCGCGGAAGACAAAAATCCCTGAAGTTTTCGTTTATGTTAAGGTCGATAGACAGGCTGACTGCCTTCTTGATGGTAAGTGGCTACCGTCGCCTATAATACAAGCAAAATCACATGTGTGCTATTTCTTAGTGTTCTTCTTTAAGGGGGCGGTTACTGCCGCCAGACGGGCTGTCCAAATGCATGCGAAATCTTGGAAGCCTTGAGATAGGCTAGCATTTAGCAGAGGAGAGACATAGGCTGATGGTGATGATGATTAGGCGATTGTAACAATTCACCAGAGCGTCAGCCTGTCTGCCGATATTGACCTACATAAATAACAGTAACTAGCTATTTGAAATTCGAAAAAAATAAAATTAAAAAAAAAAACCGCAATGCTATAAATACTCGTTCAGTTTTAACTAAAGTAATTAGGAATGGAAATGAGTAATTTTTATAAATAATGGAAACGGGTTAAGTATCGAAAACAATTAACAATTTATCTTTACTACTTTTGTTCTCGAACAAAGGGTGAATTTATAATGTTCTAAGAGAAGGCTTAAATAAGAATTAAGTTGCTACCTCCGATCGCACACAAATTTTATTTAAGTTAATTTTAAAGTTTCTATACACATTAAGTTATATTAAAAGACTTCTAGCAATTTCAAATCTATTACAATATTAGCAACTCGTCCCGTGGATTCCCATATTTTTCTGCAATTTATATACACGAACGTCCTTGTTTTTTCCATTAGTGCAAACCGTATCAAAATCCGTTTAGTAGTTTAGAAGAAATAAGCGTAGAAACAGACAACACTAAAGACTTTATTTTAAAATATTTATAGATATAGAAGATATAGATGACTAGCCGTTATTTTGATAGATGACTAGATGACCCCTGACCTAGATATATTATTATAATATATTATTTTTTTAACTAAACAACCACTAAAATGTAATAAAAGCGACAGTAAGATTGTATACCACAGCCAAGAAACAAAGAAATGATTTTGAACAAAAGCGCGAGTCATCGAAAATTGCATTCGCCAAATGTCTTGTGCTCGGCTTCACGAAAACGAAACTTGTTTTTAAATACTTTCCGAGCGGCTTTCACTTACAACCGCCACTCGCCGATCAATAAAAGCGTACATCTGTACATGTTATATTATGTCCGACTTGTGCAATTGTCTATTGTTGTGCGGCATTAAAATCTCCATCGTGATTATCGTGCATTACTTAATATTTGAAATCTGACGCTGTTGATAAATTTCACAATTATTTGCCGCTCTAACAATTAGTGTCAATGAGAAATATATGCTATATAATTATATCATTATTAAAAATTCATAGGAAATTTATCTGTTATTTTATATCTATACAGCTTTAAACTGTTATATTGATGCCAAACGGGCTGCCCAAATGACTGCAAAGTTGATCCCGCCAGGAATCGAACCCGGGGCTCCTGAGACACAGTGTTAAGGCAAGCACCCTAATCATTTATCTAATGGGCTCGTCAATGTGTTACGATATATTTGTTAATAGTTATGGTACTCTATCACACACAAATCGTAGAAAATAACTTTTATGTACCTAAAGCGCTTAAATAGACCAACAATGTTGTAACATTGTTGAAAGGTAAAATATTAACATTAACACACAGTACATAATGCGGCGGAGTATCCTTTCATAACCCTCGTCAAAAGTTACTGGCCTATGGCTTTTTTTTTATGTATACAGCTGGTGAATTATATAAAAATGTGTCTTTTTAACCCCTGACGCCTTACGCGAAAACGGGGTGTTATAAGTTGACATGTGTATGCCTTTGGAATCGTAGCTCCCAACTGGATGGACCGATTTTGATCCGGTTTTTTATTTATTTGAAAGGTGAGGTGATCGGAATCACTTTTATGAAGATCTGTTCAGGCGATTGAACACCATTAAGACTATTTCCTACTTGACGAAGAGTCACTAACATTCATATGTTCGATTGATGTGAAGTTGGGTATACTGCATATACTGTTACTTTGGTGGTATTTCCATGACATGGTAGCCTTGACCTAATGCTGCAGCATCAAGTAGTCTGCGGGATATTCAACTCCTTATCAACTTTCAGCTGATATTGCGTGTTTGGGGTCAATAGAAAGTAGGTTAGGGGTTAGGTTATAATTTTTAATTACAGCTTCTTAAAATGTTCATTCAATTTGTGTGTGAAGATCTGCTTAATTGTAGAGGCTATTAAGATAGACAATGAGAGATATGTTGGGATATTGGGCTATGGCATCACAGAGCACAGAGAAACCAGGCATACGAACTTAACTAGGATGTTATATACTTAATCTTCGTTAAAGTATAAGCTAAATTCAGGAGATATGCTAAATTTCAAAAATATGCAGTATACAGTGAAGTCGACATAAAAGTAAATAAGACTTTCATAAAAGCTGTGGCCGCTCAATAATTACTCATCAGGCCTTTCATAGCCAAGACGTTGCATCTTTTGCAATCATATAGGTCTCGGGTCGCTTTTAATTAAAACTCCTTCTGAAAACTAGTATTCAAAAACAATAGTGTCTGGTTACATTTTTAATTACGTGTCTTCAAGATCTAATGTCTGATGTATAAGACAAGAAATAGGACAGAAATATAAACCAAGTGTTTGCATACTTTGAGCAAGCTTAAATTAACCCCGATTAATAAGATAATAATGTATAGTCCTATAGTAAATAATTGGACCTGCTCATATATCTACATAAGGGTCATAATATGAGATTAATGTTTTTAACTACGAGGCTTTTGAGTGGTAGTATATGTCACTGAAGGTGATAAATTTATTAGCATCTGTAATTATACCACGCTCTGTAAATACTTGGCCACTGCAACTATTGTAATATATATTCTCATACTACCTTTGTTCCGTGGTTTCACCGACCATTTAGGTAATTTAAATTGACAAAGACTTTTTCTCTTTTTGCTTGACTTCTTAGGGTGCATAGCTTGATAATAAATAGCTGTCCCCAAAAACTGCATTATCAAATATATATTTTTTAAATCTTGGTACTCGTAGTTCCAGCAAACAAACAAACTCTTTATTTATTATTATATTAATATAGATTACACAAGCATATTTACGACAGTAAATACAGTTTATAGTACCTAGTTAGTTATACCTACTTCTATGCTAATCACCCTGCTTCATAGTCTATCACAATAGGATAGGGTAACTTAATAGGACAGGGGATTGGACGAATCAAATGTCAATTGTTTCGTATCTAAGTCGCGTTATAAATGGTTAGGATTAGGGACACAACAATGTACTTTCAATAATTTATTTGACAATTCAATAAAGCAAGTAGTGGTGTATACGACTGTTGTCGATATCAATCAAATCAATCAATCAAATCATTTATTTGCCTGTACATGGGTGTAAAACCAGATAACATAAATACTATTTAATACAACGTCCCAGCATGTACTACCATATTTGGTGTGCAAAATATTTATATCACGTGTCAAAACAACTATTACACAAATCAAAGTCAAATTTAAAATTTAAAATGCACTTCAATAATATTGAATTCGCCTATAACACAAGCAACACCACAGTTGCTGCAAGTATAAGGAATCAGCGAGGGATAGGGAAAGGAGTCCTAAACATTGAGAAATCCTCTCGCGGCCGTTGATGGGCGGGGTCGCGGGGACGTTATGACACGACTTCGGTGCCCCGTCACGGCTAGGGAAAGGAGTCCTGGCATCCCTTACTCACTCATCGAAACATAACAGCACACGTGCTGTAGTTTTACTTTTGCACAAATTGTTTTGAGCTAAGGTAGAAATTAAATTTACTAACAATTTGCATGCAACTTGAAATGACCGTCAGTTTGAAATATAAAGAAAAATGTAAACTGTCACAAGAGATTCCACTTCGCATAATATCTGTTTCTTTATACGAAGAAGGAGAGTTTTATTAATCACTAGCTGTCCCGCTTCCATTATTACATATAAAATGTAATAAGGATAATAAAATGCGGCCGGGAATTTTAAAGCGGATAATAAGAAAAGAAAATATGAAACGAAACCGTAAAATTGTAAGTAACAATCTGGATTATCCGCGGGATCCATTAGATGTCTCGACAGACGTTATGAATAATTTAAATGAGACAACTTCGCTGAATACACATGTTTATCTAAGTATTTCCACGCTATTTATTCTATATTATGTTGTTACAATACTACAGTATACGAGTATGACAGCACGATATATGACGTTATCTTAATTTCATTATTAATTAATTAATTAATTCATAGATGCCGATAATTAGATTTTTAAAAGCTTCTTACACTGGACCGCAAAGAAAATCAATATCTTCAAAAGTACCTGACCTAGCTTTATGAAATAAAGACTAAATTAAAGCTAAACTAAATAAATTTTATTTTTATTTAAGCACATTAAAATATTCTTTAATTTAGTCTTTACTAGCTGTCCCGCTCCCGGCTTCGTCGATATTTACCTCGTCAGCATTATTTTGAGAAATGCAATATTCTAGGATATATGTATGTATCTTTTTCAATGCGGACGAAGCCGCGGGTACCAGCTAGTATTAAATAAAATGGCAGGTGTTTTTTTATAATCACTCACCTCAACGAAATACATTATTGTTTCATCCAATATCGACTCGTTTTCAAACAGAAATAGATGAGCCTGATTGAGTATTGTGGAAATACACGCGAAACTACCATCGGACCTTGGACCAGGAAGTAGGTTAACTACTTCACTTTTAGATAGGGCATGACGTAGATAGTAAAGGATTTGACATGTTAACTAAGAGGTCGTAAAGGTTACGTTGCCTCCAAGTGTGGATTTAAAAGCGTAGTATAACTTTTAAGCTCGCTCTAATCTGTTAATGGGTTAAGTTGATAACAGTTAACAGATAACAGTTAACAAACTTTAAATAAACAGATATACTATTAAATGTCGTTAATAGAGCTAATAGCACAGAGACTAATAATAGAAGACAGGACTCTGACAACCTTTACATTTATTTATATACTAGCTGTTGCCCGCGACTTCGTCCGCGTGAATGTTGGTTGGATAAAAATTATGTCCTTCCTTGAGGTTCAAGCTTACTCTATACTAAATTTCGTTAAAATCGATTCAGTAGTTCCGTAGGGAGCCAATCACGCGTCTGAGCCGCGCGACATGGTACCTCGCAGAGCTACCGGCGCGGCCGGCCAGTGATGCGCGTGCGTGAATTGAAGCGACCCGAACGTTATCATACCTATTTTGTTGCGGGATTATTTTAAAAGTATGATATCTCTTAATAGTACGAGATACGGCATTAGAAATATATATCCTCATCTGTTATTTAATGATGGCAAAGATTATCTGGTAGATGATACTTACATTGATAAATTGCGAATGGGTTGCCTAATGAAATCGAGTGCCGATGCTTTTAAATAAAATAAATTATAATTAACTCTTGCCATCCCTATCTGTCACATCGAGTGACGCACGCAACGTTTCTCTGACAGAGAGTGACAGAGAACCGTTGCGTGCGCTACTCCATGACGCTACCGTCGTCACAGCGATAAAAGATGTAGGGCGTTTTATATTTATAATATTTTCATTTTTCATAGCAGACGAAGTCACGGGCATCAACTAGTAACAAATATTATATATACGTGGTTAAAAATTAGTACTACAGGATTCACTTTGCACTTCGTCGCAGTCGCGTAAAGTAGAGAGAAGCCAAGTTTGTTTAGTGTTGAAAATTTAAGTAAGTAGCTGTTTTACAAAGTTGTGACGTAGAGAGTAAGTGTGGTGAGAAAATATTACGCTTTTCTAGGTTTCTTCACTTTTTAGAGTTCAATTATTATTATCTTTAATAATAAAGCTATTTTTTTCTAATTGACACTTTCTAGCATTAAAATCAGTAATTAAGAAGAGCTAAGCCGAGAAAATATTATAGTTTCCATTCCATTAGGTTTCATACAATAAAGATTTATTTTATAGTGATTGATAAAGAATTAAAAGAAGCCCTTTTTAGTTGAGTTTTACGGCGGTGTTCAGAAAATATGATTTAATTGCGTCACCAACCGCAAAGTATTATGAGGATTTTTATTGAGAAAAATAAGGGCCTTTTAGCTCTTACAACTTTAATTCGACCCAGCGATTATTGTGCGCATTAATTAACTGAATTTTTCAGAGGAAACATATCAACATTTCACTGTGTAGACAAATATTTCATTGCTCTTCATTTCTATCAGGCGCTAACCATTCGTTAAGTATACAATTGAAAGCTCACGAGTTGTATTCGTACTATTATAATGCAAGCTACAGCCTAGATGAGCAAAGTTAGCTTGCAATACGTGTACTAGCAACTATCTACATTGATTTCCAAGTAATCATTTTGTATTCTAACTAGAAAACTAGGAGTATATTATTGTTTATCACAAAGAATTCTTAATAGTAAATATGGTATCGTGTAACAAATATAAAAAAATATGTTTTTTTTTAGTAAACCGGGGAGGACCATTGAAATATGACCTATCGAACAAAAAATGAAAAACCAAAAACATACAAAAAAACAACATACAGTCGAATTGAGAACCTCCTTATTTTTTTTAAGTAGGTTCAAAATAAATTTACAAATTTTGTTCAACAAATTGAATTTATGATTTGAAAAATATAAGATCGAATGTAATTGTAGAATTAGGTACTAGATGAAAAAAATAAAAATCAGACGTAATTGTATTTAAAAGAGAGTATATCGTATTTATTTCCTACGAAAACGAGGGTGGTTTCATAGTTGCATTGTTATTTTGAGGTAAAAATGTATTTATGGCACAATAACTTTTGGCCGGTTGCCAACGAAGTTAGCCGCGGTTGTGCATTGTGAATTCCTTGACGTTCTCTTGTTTAAACATACCTTATCTATCCAGTCCATCAGGAAAGCATCACAAGTCGAGGCTGTTTGCGGACTTGCTTGCACCTATTAAATTATGTACTAAGCTTCAGGTAGATATCCAAGGTAACCATTAGTTTTGTTCTGAATTACATATAATTTTGTATTTATAATAATAAATTAAAAGTCTCATAGCGAAAAGCTTCGTTTAATATCTTGAGAGGCTTTTGCTAGGCGAATAGACTTTATCTTGAGAAAAATTCAAGACAGATACAGAAGGCGGGGTATTTCTTGACACGACCTAATATATACTAGTAGTACTCAGCCGCTTCCGCTGAATTTGAGAGTAAAACAAACTTCTCCCTTATTAGACACATACTGTCTTTTCATTTTTTCTTGTTAGAAGTTATACTCGTAATGCTTTTTGGCTCCACGGGCTTTTTGCCTATATTTAAAGTCGACATTTTTATCATGCATTGTTTCAACTCATTTTAAACGGTTTATGTAACGTATATACATATATGTAAAATGGCGATTTCAAACCGATATTGTAATATGTGCAATACGCGGTATATGTAATATGATAAATGTAAATAATCCTATTCATAAATTTCTCAATCTCATAAATCTCAATTACCTTTGATACCGACCGGTTACAGCTTTTCAAGATTAGCACATACGTATAGTCAGACACAGAAAAACGGGGACATTTTTATACTACATAATTCTTACAGCTACACAAATGCGAGCTTAGAGTGCAGTTGAATAATCTTATGTTTGAGCTTGAGGAAGCACATCTACTTAGTTAATGTATTCGTTTGTTATTTTTCTTTGATATTTATTGTTTCTTTGTGGATTTTTTTGCATTATTTGTTTGTTTTGTTTTTAACATTTTGTCATTTCTATCTTAGTTGCGTATTTTTGTTTCTGCTCGAACACGTTTCAATGTATTTATTTTTGAACACACCTCTGGAGGTGTGTTACTTTTATTATTTTTCCTATATTGTTGTTTAATCTCTGTATGTATCCCAAATATTAATAAAATAAAATAAATTAAAAAATAAAAACTAGCCACATAGCGAGTATTCCCAATTGTACCACGATCTTGTTTTAACAGTGGAACAAATTGGATTTTATTTAGTTTGTGTTTGGCCACACTGATAGAACATATTCGAATTTAACTTCCAATTATATTAAACTATTTGTTCTACTTATAAACCTGTAAAACCATGCCATTATTTTACAATGCTGAAAGCGTCGCTGAGGAAATCCCTCTGAGGTATATGGCTCGATTATAATGCATTACATGTGCAGCTGCTACGTCTCACAGCTTAAACTTGTATTGCATTAATTTTGTATTCATTCTTCCAATGTTCCACCATTCGATTTGTTACTCGATGTTGGTAGGATGTAAATATTTATATAGAAGACTTTACAGCATTGTTTTCTTAGTAAATAAAATACCCCTTAAAATCTGTTAGCATTGAAGAAACTGCTTTCTTTTAAAGAAAATTTAGTCGAATGTTGTCTAAATTTCTAAAAAACATTTAATCCTTTAGCCGTCAGAGTGGGATTTATCCGACAATTATTTTCGTGTAAATTTCACCACATTCGTATATATACGACAACTACCTCTACTTGTATAATGTTTATTTTTAAATCATTGCTTTGCTTTCTCTTAAAAAAATACGAGTCAAGCGCTAGCTAGAATTGAGGGCACGACAACTCCTATAAAGAAAGCGGTTAAAGAAGGTTAAAGGAATTTCTCTGAAAGAAATTTTATAGTCTGAGGTTTGCTAGTTTGTGTTGATAATTTAAAAATGAAACAAAACCCTCCTTCGATACCCTCGAACAGTACCCTCGATATCGAATTTGTTCGCGTCAAATTAGGTAATTAATATTATAAATGGCCACTTAAATCGTTAATGTTCGTTGTGAGCTTAAAGTACAATCAAAATATAAATTACCTAATTTAACATCAACGAATCCATGTCGAGTTCGATGTAGGTAAATGTCGAAGTGATCGACCCATTTTTCCTTATAGAACCGCACGCTGCAAAGCTAAGGAATTACTTAAAAATAAAATAAGTAAAAAAAAATATTTGCCAAATTTTATTCAAATCCGTTAAGCTGTTTCTGAGATTAGCGTTCACAAGCGCACAAAATTCTAAAAACTATCTTTTCCCCTTCGGTAACATAAGTACAACGTGTACAATTAAATGTGTTTAAAAAAATATTTAATGTACACTTGACTGCACTATAGCTTATTCATCAATATAACACAGGCGAAGTTGCGAGCACCGTGTGTGAGGACAATGTTAACGGCATTGTTCGCTTGATACAGTGGTACTAATGAGTAGTACCATCAATGGTACTGCTCAGTGGTACTACTGGGAATGTGGTACGTTATCCCCTAATAATTATAATCGTTCCTAAGAAACGAAATCAAGGTCACAAAGAATAGGTAATTGTTTGGGTGGTTGTGGTAGTGTCACGCGAAACATTCATTAGACGACAAAATAATCGTTGACAAGGTCTAAGTTTGTTTGCGTGTTTCCCTACATGATTCCATTTACACCTTATTATAAGGAGGAATTGAGTTTAGTTATTTATGATATCCGTATTATTATTATTATAAGTGCGACGGTAACCCTGTCATTTTTGAGACCGCGTGGTTCGACTGCTTCGTCCGATTGATTGGACGATGCGGACTTTTTTCCTGTTGCTCCGATTGATAGGACAACGAGGACTTTTTCCTATTGGATCGATCACAGACGACTATAAGAAAAGCACAAATTTTCATATCTAGACAAATATAAATTTAGACATGTACAAAATATTCCCGCCCGTTCCATCTATCCCTACTAAGTATCCCCCCTGGTAGGGATAAGTGGAATTTCTTTTCCACTTATACCTACCAGTAGGGATACTTTTCCACTTATAACGTACACATCGGCAGGGATACTGAAAAGAACATATTTCTTATTCATTTATTTATTTTTTATTCATTTATTTATTTATTATCACAAGGCCTCCAACGATGCAGGCATCAAACAAAGTCGTCGTCATCTAAGTTAACGCTTACTTGAAGTAACGCTTGGCAGATGCCGCCGCAGTTACAGGAGGCACAGCCTGCACCAATTATAGAGAAAAAAAAAATAGAATATAAATTTATTATATTAAATAGACACAAGCAAAGAAACTACATTTGCTACTTCATACGAAAATTCTTGACAAAATACACAGATAAACTTAATAACTTCTTTGTTCGGTGTGAAATTAGGAATTGAAGATAATAGGATCAATAAATATGCTTGGTTTTAGCTATTTATTTTAATGACTGTGTAAATATAAAATGAACGTGTGCATATGTATACTGGTAGTCTTTAATTTAATACGTCGCTGCACAACACAGGCAATAAAATCAGTGATTTAGAAAATATAACCGCACCGCCAGGAGCAAAATAATGTATTTTTTAGTTAGACTAATACGAATCATCTTACGATTGAACGCATAAATGTGACTTTTGATCCGTACTTCCGTATTTATCCGTCCGTACTAATATTATAAATGCGAAAGTATGTTTGGATGTATGGATGTTTGTAACTCTTTCACTCAAAAACTACTTAACCGATCACCATGAAATTTTGCATACACGTTGTCTGGGACACCAGAAAAAACATAGGGTACCTTTCATCCAGACTATTCCTAGGGATAAATAAAAAATAACAAAATAACGCCTGGCCAAAGTGTTATAGCAACACGAGGTCAAGCGTTATATTTCTTTTTTTTTTTAATTTTCTCACTCGGACGAAGTCGCGAGCACCAGCTAGTGTATGGCTGGCTCTCGGCTTTGCACACATAATTTTTTTTGAGTTTTTCATATATAAGCCCGTGGTATGAAAATTTATGGGAGTAAAATCAATATTTTAGAATATGCTGAAGTTTCAGAGATTGATCCGTATAAAGGCTGGGACGCGTCGCTAATAATATAAAATAGGGAATCTACTTAGTCAGTTACAGTCCTGGAATAATAAAGAAAATGATGTATAAAAGCACAAAGATCTACGTAGCATTCAAAGGCATTCAAAGGAAGTCAACATGTCTAGTGCAACTTTACTGAATCATTTATTTGCCTTGTAGCGGGGCCTTTACCCGTTTTTCAGATTCGTATTACGTAGTTCAGTTACGTTAATGGAAAAGCGTTCGTAGTCATAAACTTGGAGTTCCGTCTGGCGACAGTAAAACTTCTCATTACAGAAAAATATTTTTGATTTTTCAAAAAAAATTAAGTGCTATAAAATTTATAAGGGACGACCTCTGAGGTATGATCTACCAAACAAAAAAGGATCAGCATAATCAATTCATAATTGGCGGAATAATCGCGTAACAAATATACAAAATTATTGATTGATTTTTTTTTTAAAAAAGCGCGTTTTATTCCCATTATAAAACCACAAAGTTTCTATGTAGGAGGTAAACTTCGAAACTATTCATCCGATTTAAAAAGTCTTTTATCAATAGTTAGAATAGAATTTCAAAATGGCTATATATTCCACGCGGGCAAAGCCGTGGGCCGAATAATAATGAGCGATAACTGGGGAAGAATTAATCAAGAGTGGTGGTGTACTGTTGCTTTTACAGTGTAGTAAATTCCTACAAGATAACAATACTGCTATAATGACGCGTATTTCGCCGGCGTGAAACTGTCAAGTAGGACTGGTGTAAAATCAACGCTGTGCTTTTCATCAGCTTATGCTGAGCCAGATACCTCTTTGCTGTCATGGCGCACATTCAATGGGTTTTTATGTATGTATTCTCATTCAAATGTGTAAACTCCACTCCATTCCATTCTATTCTATTCTATATCTTTTCGCTGGTACCAGCTATCTAAAAATAAAGATCTAACGCTTGGCAAAAGAATAAGGTTAGGCGTCAATGTATGTTATAATACTTAATAATATATCTTGTCGCCCGCGACTTTATCTGTATTTCAGTTTATTGAAAGATCTTCAATTACAAAGCCTTACCTTTCAAAGCCTTTCAAAGCCGTTTCCTTGAATAAAATAAAATGTGAATTGAAAACGGATAATTATACAATATAATATTTTTTGATATAAATTAAACCGTTAGGCAGTTTACATAGGTTATAGTTTGAGCGTTGTTCAAATGTTTCTTTTGTGAAAAGCGGTTTCAAGACTTTCAAGTGTCACAAGGGCGCGAATACTAAACGAGTGGAGGCTTCGAAGGGTGGGATGTGCGGGGAAAGTGTGCAGGGGTTGTACTGTACATAGGCCAGCAGAGCAGATCGCGCGACTGTAGCGGGCGAACGCCGCGTACCTCCGCCGCTAGCTATCGAAACACTCTCAGTTAAAGAGAGAACGAATTGAAACTGTGCTAAAAGTCTTGTGTGAAAAAATGCTGGTCAACTAGTTCTGTATGTGGTATTAAAAGGAGATCCGCCTGTTGCGTCGCCTCGCACGCTTCCCGCCTTCAGCAGACTTAGCCCCAACTTACAAGGCCGCGCCTTTTTGGTTTTGTCGATAATTTTGGGTGAGTACTTACAAACACACCTTTTGCTTTGATGAACAGACTCTATCTAATATAAATAACTACATAATTCTGTTTAATATTTACTAACAAATATTTAAGTGCAACTTAAATTGAACTGAAAAAGAATATTATGTTTAAGTACCTAAATGTCCTTTATTTTCAAATAAGACACAGCGCTTAAGTACGCTGCTTCTTGTAAATAATATTTTGGAACAGACTCTAATATAAGAAGGGTCCGTTTTCTACATAATATTTACGCTGTATTACCAAATCATTATGAACTACTTGAAATTATCCGAAGTATAAAAATATACGAATTTATAAAAGCTTTCTTTTAAAATTTTAACTTTTATGAAGCTTAAGTAATCTATACTTATAAAATGGTTTGTCTTGATAGACTGACTTGGCCGTCCTGACGCACATCCAAAACTACTAAATCTAGAATGCTGAAATTTGGATCATAGGTTTATTTTGTAGCGTAAGCACCCGCTAAGAAAGGGTTTTTGAAAATTCCCGTTCCTTGCGAAGCCGATGGTGGGTCGCTAGTTTTTTTACACGATTGTATAATATTGTGAAGTTCGAGTTTTTTATTGGTATCAACTGTAACGAATTCACGTTAAGAAGTGCGTGCGTAAAAAAAGCTTTTAAAGATACAGTGTAAAAAGTAGCTAGACGTAAAAAAAACTTTGATGAAAATTTTAAGAGATGCGATTCAATGTCTGGCGCGAGACTTAGATTTATGAGTTTAATCTGCAATATTTTCCGGAGGGTCGCACATTTTCCGGACTTTGAAATATTATTTAGTGTCCTCGAGCGACCCGTACAGTTTATGTGACATATTTCCCGACTACTGTTTCCAGTGTTAATATCGTGTAATACATGGATACATTCACTATGACGACGAAGCAGGTATTTACGGAATATGTGTAATTTGGTCCAACTTAAAAGATAGGATAGTTTTTATTTTGAACCCGGGCGAAGCCGGGAGCGGGCTACAGGTTTATTTATATAATTATAATAAGATATAGATTTCAACAGTCCTATAGAGTGAATGAAGAACAATATTCTAGTAATAATCATTTCAAAGTAGAACTTTGTTTTGACATTCCGATTTTAAAATTACAAATTTAAAGTATGAACCAAAGACAAAGCAAATAAAATGTTAGGAATAACTTTTATTTTGTAACTTTGTAATGCCCTGGACATCGCTGACAAAAGAAAATAAGGTAGAACAAAGGAGTAAAGTAATGGCGAATAATTTATTCCGTGAACTCGTCATATTCTGTCATTTATTAAGCAAGTTAATTGAGTTTCTCTTCTCTATTATTGTCCCCTCTCAAACAGCTGCGGAACTGCGTAGGGATCCCATAAAACGAATTAAAAATGTTCCAATTCCTTAGTTTTTGAAGTGAAAACGCATTGGGCACTTTTTGTATGGGAAAAACACTGAATTTGCGGGACCGACCTGCTTGGATGTTTATAATATAGATGTGTGTAGTGTGTGGAAAGCTCTGGAATAAATAAGAAAAGAAAATCCAGGTTACTTAGTTAAGAGACAATAGAGATATATTTGAAAATTGGGAAAATCGACATCCTGGACTTTGGTCCAAAATGAAAATTTTAGAATGAAAATTTTTGGTTATTGTAATGATAAATTTTCAAATTTTGTAGTTATTTATTTTTTGTGTAATCCTCAATAATATTTTTTTGTTATTAAAAATATGGCATTTATTCAAGATTTCAAAATTGATAACTTTAACTTTGTGAAGCTAAGTTTTTCACTACTGACGTGCAGTCCTACGACTGACGGTTTTTTTTAAATGAATCGCTGTTTCGATAACTCGAAGTCACAGAACAAGTAAATGAGGTCGTCAATCATACGTCAGTCATAAACGATATATCAGGGCATAACGTAGCCCCCGTGAAACATTAAAATGGTGATTGATGATACTTTGTATAAGCCAATGTGAATTTAGAAATAATTTCACACACACAATCGTTACGTGATTTAAAAGTAAAGGGTCGATCATATTTCACGACGTTTTATACGATCATATTCACGATCATATTTTGTTCAAACGTGGGGAAGGATATAGGTTACTTTTTTTATAATATGTTTTACGGTTCAATAAAATATAGTGCATCAAGCAAAATTATATGTATAATTACTTTAAAAAACGAAAATCACAAAACGGACAATAAAGTACCTAAAATCAATAAAAAAATAGGAATTCAAATTCATTAAACTAAATCGATTCTACTCGTAGTAAGTACATAGCTACCTACATCCTTGGTGTCTCATTATGAAGCATGTATGAAATACGATATTGACAGAATTATTCTTAATTTGAATACAAAAACTTATTCAATTTAGTAGATAAAATAAGTTCACCAATGGTGTTCTTGATTTCATATTCTCAATTTGAATATTTCTCGTTTACAACCGGTGTTATTTTGTAAAGTTGTTGTGTAAGCCCGTGTAATAGCAAGTCCATGATGGCGTGTAATAGGTAATTTCCTTTTCCCATAAAGGAAGGAATAAGTTTCAGCCGAACGCCTAGCACGTTCGCACATAAAACGTCTTATTTTTTCTTCATAACATAAGTGCGATGGTTTTCACAAAGAAATTCCAGTCCTAGTAAAATTATTAAATTAAGTAAAATTTACTTATTATTTTTTACATCTTACTACCTGAACCCGGTTCGTTGAACACGCATCGCTGTGCGAACCTCCCCCCTCCCCTTTCCCGTTATATAGAAACACTCTTGCTGTTGTGAAAACTACCAGATGAACAGCACACAAATGCTGTTATATCACAGGGTGAAACCCCTTTACAAAGGACCATTGCAATCAATGTAGGTAAATCAGCATTTTTGTCAGCAACTTAGCGTAGTATATAGCATAGCATATAATATAGCATATAGAATATTCTTTTGTAAACGATTTGAATTTAATTATTGATAGTTAGTTGGTGTGCGTCGTTTGTGCATAATTGTAAAAGCAGCTTTTTTTAATTAGGTTAAAACCTACTTACATTGGTTTTTTATCTTTATTAATTCAGCAAGCCCATTAGAGTTTTAGCTTGCCTACGTGTTATTTAATCGAATTTAGATATACGAGTATGTATAATATCACTGAATATATGTTTTTGTATAGATCTAAAATTTTCAAGTTACGCTAAGCATGTTTGTGAAAAAAAAAATGCAATGAAGTTAGTTTTTTATTTGTTGTCATTTGTATGCATAAGGTAACTATGTAGTTTGTAAAGAAATGAAATTCAGATTATATTTTCTCGTAACAACATTTCTAGAAAGAATTCACTTCACGAACGGAATAACAAATACAAGAATTTTTCGAAAGAAACGTTTGAAATACAATTGTAAATAAGATTCTTATATATGAATATGTCTCCTTTTAGTTTTTTTTATGTAATGGTCAGCAGGAAGGCTGACGGCCCACTTGATGGTAGCTGGCTTCTGTTGGCTATTAATACAAGCAACGTCAAATGTTACGTTTACGAGAGATTTATATTTGTAAGCTTGCTAAACAGTAAATGCCTATCAGATTTAAACTTTCATAGTAAAAATAGCTAATAGTATTAAAAAATTACCTAAGCTGTAATTGTTGTTATAACATTTGAAGGGTTGATGTAATATTGTTTGCTATTACAATATTTTCTTGTTTTCTCAATCCATCGCTATATTATGTTTGTCTACGAACAGTCGTCGTCACGGTAATGTAATCATAACATAGATAGGAGCACCTCCATATGTATGTTAATGTGAGCAAGGGACTCGATGCGTGTCGCTGAAACGATGTATGTTATGGCCTGGAATTATGGCGTTGTATGTTACATGCTATCATAGTATATCACCTGAAGCATGGAATGCTGTAATTTGTTTTGACAGACCGACCAAGACTTATAGTAATTTTAAGTACTTGTAAACTTTACATCTATCTGAAAGGATCGTTTATATTCTATAAAGGTATATTTTTTGTGTGAATGTACTAATATCTGGATTTAATAAATTCTTAAAAATCCCAATTCTTAAAGAAGATAGATATGGCGCTAAAACCCTTAGGAGGGGAGCCAAAATAAAAATAAAAGTCAGAAGAAAGTGGGTAGGTTACCATGAGTGGCATACCGACGAAAACTGAGCAGTAGTTACCGACAATAAACCAGAAATAACAGAATGCCTTGCTGTTGTCTCGATGAGTGGGTAAGGAATGCCAGAGCCTATTTCCTTTCTAATATCTTATCTTTAAACCTACTATGGTCGAAAGTGCACTTGCAGCACCTGTGACGTTTCTTGTGTTATAGACGACGGTAGCCACCTACCATCGAGTGGACCGTCAGTTTGTCTGATGACATTTACCTAAAAAATATTCTCTTTCTTTATACTCTTTCTTACAAGAAACTTCAAGAAACTTCATTATTCTCTAATTAACCCCAACCGACATAGTTCTATAGTTAGATAGATATATAAGAGATTAGAAGGAACCGTCAGCCTGTCTGATGACCTTTAAAAACACTACAACTTCAAACAACAGTTAAAACAGTTCAAACTCTGCTTAAAAATATCTAGGACTGTACAAAAATAATAGTAACTTCATTTTGAATAAATAACGTTCGCGGTTCACCTCTCTTAAACTTAAATTGGAAAGAATAACTTCGTTTTGGCTCGAAGATGTTGTGATTGTTGTGCTTCGTACCAACTTTTGGCACTCATAAATGAATATTTTAATGTTGTTTCGACTGTACCGACCCAATGAGAAGTTAATTTAATTTTGTCATCGACAAAGTTTTTGTGGCCATTTTATGCCCAGAGTGTTTGCGACGTTAGACTGCGGAGCAGAGGTCGTAATTACGGATGTCTTCGGCGGCACTGAAATTACTAAATTGGATCTCATTTAGCTGAAAGCTCATTTAGATTGTACCAGCTCTGGAATTTCTGAAAAAACTCTCGTAAAGTAACGGATTTTTGTGTTTTGATCCACTTATAAACTTTTAGGTGAATTTCTGGGGGCTTTATTATAGGAGTTTAGGAATAACAAATTTTAATATTAAATCAACGGATAGCTCGCAATAGATTAAATTTGAAGTTCAAATTGACCCTCAGCCCCCAGAGTTCAAAAAATAAGTGATTCTTTTAAGTCACAGCTGTCAATAACTAAATATAAAAGAAATTTATCAAAAGAAATTTGTGTATGAAGGCCTATATGGTATAGGAAAGCTTCTTACAAAAATGCGAAATGACATTTATTGTATACTTTATTATTAATGGTGAACTTTTGTTAATGAAATATTTATTTGGAAAGAGCGGGTTTGTTTTGATAGTCTGTTTGCCTTAGAAACCGCATTGTGAACAAGTATTATATTAATTTGTCTTTAATTGTGTTTGATGATTTAAAATACTTGTAAAAAATTATTTAGATAAGTAAATATTTAAATGACAAGAAAGTAAAATAAGTAAATTTAGATTTAAATAAAGGTTATCATCTCGAAATACCACCTTATCGCGTTAATAATTAGATATATAATTGTTTACGACACCTTATTTAATCTGATATACAAGACACAAGACGAGATTTATTATAAAAGAGTAACAGTTTACCAACATTCTATACTTAAATTAAATGTTATCCCACATTTTTGTGACCAAAGTTAAACGAAAACAAAACCTATTTTTTCCTTATACTTACATTGTATACAGCGCCGAGGTTGGGAACTTGCAAAGACAGTTCCTTTGTGAATTGTGAATGTGAAAGGTATATAAGTGCTTGACAGTAACTGTCTTGGAATAACAGGGAAACTAAGAGATAAGGGTGCAGAAGAGAGAAACAAAGATTAACTTTCTTATCGTAATTATAATGACTTTTTATATATAAAAATAATAAGTTAGTTTATGTACCTACGCTTCAAAAACTCGAGAATGGGTAGACCAACTTTAATTCCGTTTCACATATGGAAATAGGGATAAACGGGAAGGATTTTAAAATTTAAAATAAAAAAAATATTTATAAAAATTGCATCCCGGGCGAAGCCGGTAGCAGATCGCTACCGATATATAAAAATGTTAAGTTGGTTTGTGTAAGCTTTAAAAGCTTTAAGACGGAATTTAATTTTGTTTTCACTTATGGAAAGAAATGAATAAACAGAACAACATCATACAGTGCAGTAGCTCTTATTTTTTATTAAAATTACGTTATATTAAATGAAATATTTAAAGTTCAGCAATGACAGCCATTCAATGTAACTAGTAGGTACATTTATATTTCAGTCTGTAACGAACCTGTTTATAACGAAAATTCAAGGAAAAATTGATTACCTACATACTCTAAAAATAAAATGAAAATTTTCGAGAAAATGTCGTTCAAAATAATGAGAAATAGTAAAAATTCTTCACCCGTGTATCTGCGCAGCATAAAACAAGAGAAATCTGAGCCCTCACACCCTTACACCTACATTTGATACACTTAGCTTAATCAAATAGATCAAATTGTATAGTGTATTCGAGTTACTTATTTAAATATAAAATTTCAAAATAACGCGTCGATTAACGTGGCCATTACGCTTAGAGTAAGGTTAAGCCATTACGCTTAATAGATGTACAGTAAAATTGTCAACAAGTCGATACATGCACGTTTTCATGGCGAGGTGTTAAAAAATCATTACACCCTCCCATGAGGCTCGTAAGTGCGATAAAGACGCGATATCATCTGAACCGCTCGCACAATTTTGTCTTCATCAATTTGATATGCAAAACAAAGTTATATATTATATAGCCCTTCATTATGAATAAGTATGGAGTTATGGACTATAGTCTACATACACGTTAATTCAATGGCATTATTGTATTTACTTTCTTTTGGAACATTAAAATTGTTTTAGGACAAGCAGCTGCGTGCACTCTATTTATATCCAACTTTTTTTGTCATTTACCTAAGCATTATCGCTTATCGCTTGTAGCTCAATTGACATATCATGGAAATTGCCATATCATGGAATAATTATTGTTTTTTAAGGTGCCAAATTTCACATGAAACCTATAACAAATTTCACATCAATCGAATCTGTGAAAGTATGTGAAAAATACGAAGGTATTTTCAACTACCTAAGAAATGGGCTGATCACATCAGCTTTCAAACAAAAAAAAAAAAAACGGATCAAAATTGGTCCATCCGTTTCGGAGCTACGATTCCACAGGCATACACGTCAAACACTCCATTTTTGTGTCGGGCGTTTAAAAATGGCCTTCTGTAAGAATGTGGTTGTGCCAGATTTGTTCACAGTTTTTACACAGTTAAATGCAGTGTGTAATGATTCAAATTAAAATCTGCCATTCTTGATTGAAAATATTCCATCCACGTCTTGTATGTATGGCCAATGTTGACTTAATTTCGTCCAAATACGATTTTCAGCACAACTATTTGTTCGAATGAACAAACATGTGTATGTCATGTACATATCTATATAGAGATGAAAGTGCCACGGCACTCGGCACCCGAAACAGTCCGCACCCTAAAACAGACACTTTATTTGGTGCGAATACAAGTTTTTGCACATCCTTTGTAACACCTCAGGGGATTGCCGGCAAACTGGATGAAACTCCCAACTCAAAGCGACAGCGTTCACAAATGGAATACCAGATTTAATTTAATACTTTGTAGCGAATTTTTACCAAGAGAATATCTTCAAGACTCGAATTAAATGATATTTAATTCAGGTGTATAATTCCAAAGATTTCTTTTGATGAAAAGTTTCATAAGTTTCAGGATAATCAAACAATAGATAACTTAGTAGCGGGCAGGCCACACAGTTGCAGGCAGCCCGTATGGCGGCTTTAACCACCCCCTTACAGAGGACCAGAGTGAAATAACAGCATGTGTGTAGTTATGTTTCGGTAATGCAGGTATCCAGATAATTGTTCTTTTATATGTTAAGTTCGACAGACAGGCTGGCACTTGAAATTGGTAGGTGGCTACCGTCGCATATAGCACAGGCAACGCCACGTGTGCTGAAAGTGCACTGCCAACTATAGTAGGATTTAGGATAAGGGATAAGGAAGATATAGGGAAATGGGCTCTTGATGGCTTCCTAATTCTTCTAAGGTCGGCAATTCTTGGCAATTCCTAATTCTTGGCGTTGCTTATGTATAACCAACTACAGCATCAAGTGGACTGTCAGCCTGTCTGATAGCCTTTAGACAAAATAACATAAAATAAAAGGAGAACACATTTTAATATACATTGGTTTTATAATAGTTTTCATTTATCTGAAAAGGTTCTTGTTGGAAGTAGTTTGCACGAAGGTCATATTTTAGCGTGTCCAGAATATTTTACGAACTGGTGAATCGAATCGTAAAAGGGAAGATCAGTAAAAACCTTTTTTGTAATATTGCCTATTATTCTCATCTATTACTATCACAGTTCTATAAAAAATTCGTTTAGGCGATCTACGTCACTTTCTTAGAAGGTCACTTTCTGACAACGCCATTTTGGGATTTATTAGGTCATTGAAACACAAAAGCGCTTCTGTGTTTGTTATTTCAAGTTTTGATCTCGTAATCGTTACCAGATAAATTTCCCTAATAAATTCTAATGATTAGATGACTATATATATATACTAGATACTTGACAGTAATAACTTTCAAGTAAATGAAAGTAGTTATATATGTGGTCAAGGTCAGGTAACGATATAATATTATAATTTCATTTTGATATCTGATAACTTTTTTTTTATATATAAAAATCAATCCCCGTGCGTTACTCCCGTAAAAATCGGCCATTTTTGAGTTTTAGCGAATTTCAATTCGGTTTTCACTTAAGGCGGATGGTTTGTATATATAAAAAAAAATTGCACCCTATGCAAAGAGGGGAGTGGGTCACTAGTTACAGACACTTTTACTAAAGAATTAGCACTCAGTACAGTAAAAGAGAAGTCCACATTACTTTATAAATTAGACTGTAGTTTACTTTTTTCAAACTAATGTTACTAAATCAGTGTGGCCTTTGCCTAGCTAATTAGCAATGTTTCTTAATTTTTATCCCAGTGGCGTCGGAGTTTCGTTGGTTCGTTATCTGCGGCCATTACGAAACCTCCCCGCGCAGTTATGTGTTCCGGACCTCACCGCTAACGATCCTCATTATACTAATGAAATGACACGCACCCTGGACATCCTTTGTAGTGTACTGCCTTAATCTTTCAGACTTGTTACCTAATGGTGAAAAAGGTTTTTAATAAAAAAATATTATACAGCTTCTTTCTAAATTGATTTTTGTAAATGTTTACGAGATAATATGCATACATACTATTATGGTAAATGCGATTTCTTTTATGTAAAGGCTGACGATCTACTCTAAAACAAATTTCATTTATTAAAATTATTTAAAATCATATATTGTCAATTTAATTTTTAATAAATGAAGCATATGAAAACGGTTGCTTTTTTGCAATTGCTATTTTTCTTACAATACAATACACATACGGAATTTATACAATACACATTTGGCAACACTGATTTCAATTTGGTTTTCATTTATGAAAAGAGGGATAAACCAGGAAGGTTTGTGTATATAATTGCACCCCGGACGAAACCAGGAGTGGATCACTGTATAGTATAAAAATAGTACCATAGAAATAATAGGACAAAAGATAATACGACATTGTCGGTTAAATAACACGCTGGCATATACGTCTGATGATGAGGTAAGTAATGGATTACACGCGAAAACGACCCTTATGAATATTCAAAGTATTAAGTTATAAAACCTATGAAAACGAATTTGCAAACGTAACTTAATCGCTCACAGGTCTTAGCGAAAATATGTCCAAAGTTAGACCACGGAAAATTTCGATGAAAATTTAATGCTTTAAATATCCATTAAAGGTCTGATAACTTAATTACTTATTATAAACTGTTCTTATTTATTGAGTTCATAGGATTATACTAAGTCGCTTAGTAGGTAAGCTATTTGAACAATTAAAATAATGGCCTTTTGAGAACTGGTAGGTTTTTTTTTGTGGCAAATGTTAAGTTAATTTATTTATGAGTATTGCCCATGATGTTAAATTATAACTCACTAGTTGGTGCCTGCCACTCCGTCTGCATTGAATAATAAAAAATATCATACCTAAATAACGCCTGACATATTATCGCTTTGATGAAGTTGGTGTCACCACGGTGACAGTCATGGCGCTCATTTTTTTATAGTTTTAGACGATCCCTGGGGAACCTAATATTTTTCCATGATAAAAAGTATCCTATATATTAATCTGGTTATAAACAATCCGTTTGTTACATTTAATTCAAATCCATTTAATAGTTTTCAGATGAAAGAGTAACAGACATACACACATCACATATCCATAATTACTCACAAACTTTCACATTTATAATATTAGTAGGATGATTCACGAGTCTAATCATGATTATTACTTGTATTAACTCAACATATTGAGGTCTTCAAATTGTTGCGGTAACTTCAAAAGGTGCGAGAAGCTTGAGAGATTGTCGGCAAGGAGGGAAGATTTATTATCCCCGGGTGACACTGAAACAGACGCTTATCATCATAAATTGTACACCATCATTGATCTATCACGGAGATGACAGTCTAACTTGACGTTTATCCTCTAGAAAAATATACTAATAATTTTCAAAATATCTGTTACGGTCGATACTAGATATGCCGCACGGTTTCACCTGTCGTATAATTTAATTGAAATTAGTTTTTCTCTCCTTTTCTCTCTCGGTAATGTTCGGTTTTCGTCGACTTTCAATATTTTTGATCGGCTCGTATGAGTTAAAGAGTGATGCGTTGTCTCATACATTGAACTATATGTTAAATTATTAGTAATAAATAATAAATCCGAAAGTGAGTATACATTGTCAGGGGTACAGAATAGAGCATAGGGGGTACCCTATCGAGAAAAATGATGGATCATCTCTTTTTATGTTAAAGTCGACAGACTGGCTGACAGTCCACTTAATGGCAGATGGCTACCGTCGCCTACAAGACAAGCAATGCCATAGGTGCTGCAAATGCGCTGCGGACCTTAGAAGGCTTAGGGATAAGGAAGGAATAGGTAAATAAGCTCTGGCATCCCTTAATCACTCACCAAAACACAGCCGCACACATGCTATTATTTGACGGTAGTCTTCTGTAATGGGGTGGTTACTGCCGTTGGATGTGTTATGCCACTATTATTATGAAATTACAAGTTTTATTCTTTTTCTTCCTTTTTTTTTGTATTTCTACAATAACTTCATTGTGTAGGTATATAAAAACATTAATTTTCAGAGGGATATCCAGTCAACAAATGAATCTCAATAATAAAACGGATAAAGTACTAACCGACTGTGGAGTCGACGTCATTGAGAAATCTTTTTATAAGACGCCAAGTTCACCGGATTAAGCCATCCAATCCCACGAGGGTTTCCGTGGAACGTTCTCTTTATTAACTCGATAAGATGTGCCAAAGTAAATTCGGCCAGTTTGTTTTACCAACGTTTGTTTCAGTACATTTTCCTCTAGTAAACATTCCTTCTGTTCAATGCAATTATTTTGTATGAAACAAATAGGATTCAAAAGAGATGTATAATGTATGGAGTCGAAGTATTCCTTTGAGATAGGGCTATCGTTGCTGCTTCCTCTTGTAAATAAGTAAATATTTAAAATGGATTATAGGATATTCTGCATTTCTGTTGTATATTAATATGCTTCACAAGCTTTTGCCTGCGACTTCGATCGTGTTAAAACTTCAAGATAAATCCATAAGGAACAATACTTTTTTCTTAATAAAAGGTACTCATGTCCTTTTCTGTGTCCCTGTGATAATCGGTTAAGTAGTTAAGGCGTGAAAGCGTAACTTTGGTTACGCTTCGGTTTGGAATTTATAATGTTAGAATTTAGCAATTTTTGTAAAAGTTTTCTGAAAATAGATACTTAATGTAATGGAGGTGAGGTGTTAAAATTCATTTTAAGCTTGTATACATAGTGCTTGTTCACGTTGACTCGCTGGCGCGGTGGCGGGCGCGATCACGAAATAATATGCAAGTGTTCACATACAATACGCAAGCTAGCGACTGGCGCGTGCGGCGCGCTCGCGGAAATAACAAACTTGATTTTGTTTGTGTGTGTGTTCATCTCGAACTAGCAACGGAGCGCGCGATTCACTTGCGAACGTCAGGCCGCGAGTTCGCCACATCCACCGCGTCCGCACCCGCCACCGCGCCCGCGCTTTCCTACGTGAACAACCACATAGGGATAATTGTAAATCCTATACTGAGCTGTAGTTGGAGGTGTCATAAGTCTGTTCGGTAATGTTATTCTGTTGTGATAGGATAATACCGTTTATGTTATAGTATTCCTAAATCTCACAGCATTATGGCGTTAAAATTATATTGTATCAGGTATGAGGGAAACTAACATTTACGTCTAGTCGAACTAGGGATTAAAAAGAGTAATTTTCTTAACTATTTTCAGCGGAATAGAATAACGGTTACGGAACGATCAGGTAACCTTTAGCTTTCTCGGATAATTGGATATAAGGAGAGCCTTAATTGCATACTCTCGGATGCTATTTTTTTCTGAAACTTATATAAAAAAATCGTTTAACGCTCTTTCTAATATATTGGTGAAAACCGCAATTTGTTGAGTTGTTTAGAAGAAGTTAACGGAAAAACAGACAGAGGCGGACAGCGATTTTATTTCATAATATGTATTACTAGCTGGTTCCCGCGACTTCTTCAGCGTTGAACGATGAAAGGTACTCTATGTCCTTTCTGGCGTCCCAGACAACGTGTATGCAAAATTTCATGGTGATCGGTTCAGTAGTTTTTGCGTGAAAGAGTTACAAACATCCATACATCCATACATCCAAACATATTACTTTCGCATTTATAATATTAGTACGGATATAAGTAAATATACGACTAGATATACTTATTTTACTTGTTGATCTACAAATTTGTAAAATTTCTTTATCCTAATTAAAATAACAATTTCACACATTTATTTAATATTATAAATTATTGAAAAAAAGAGACAGAGATTTTGCTGTTTCATGTTTTTAACAAATTAACTAATAAATGATAAGTTGCAAAATTAATATCTTTAATTATGAACTCGGATACTATGCAAATATTTATATCAAAATATCTATGAGAATCTCACTTTTTATATTAATAAAATACAACGGTGTTATATTATCTAATAATCGTACTGTGACTCAAGTTGGTTCTGGCGAATAGTCCTTATTTCTAATGCACATGAATATCATTCAGAGATATAAGATCGATAAGGATTTGAACTTAGTTAGGTTCGCTTCGCGACTTCCACTGCTTCGCCATATACCTACTGTTGTATACTTACAAAAAGGACCTACTTATCTAGACCAAGACAAATAATAACGCAAATTTAAGCACTACTTTTATTACAACCAAAATCTACTTACTCTTTTAACGTATAATTGAGGAATGTGTACATTTTTTGTACACACTGGTACGCAGCTTGTAAATAATATTTAATTTACAGGGTTATTAAATATTATAATTCCTCTGCTCAACAGTTGGCATGTTGGCATTGTTTTCAATAAAGCGTCACACACAATGAGTAGAGAAACGAACATTGCCAAGCGGGTCACGGCGAGGCGGACCGTCGTCATCCATTCTGTCAGAACTGTCAAAGCCCATGGAATATGGCGATTATGTGTAATATCAGCTGAATACAGAACCAATTTGCTTGAATATGTCCAATTGAAAATTTGCATCGGACCCCGCCGAAGAAATTCTTACTAATATTATTTTTGTCAACTTCAGTCCCCCTTTGTAGCAATTTACTTTGATCGAAACGAGATTATTCAGTCAGAAACTTTGACGTGCCAAGGTCTGTAATTTAGCAAGTGAACAAGAAGTTGGCTCGAGTAATGTACGATGTTAAAAGTGAGGTATACTCCAATTGTAAGTAATTAACATATTACGTACTTCGCTGGTAAAAAGAGTTATTAAGAAAATGCTTGAACAATGAAAATGTATTGTAGCGCTTACCCCCGTTTAGCCCCCCTTACCCACACACTCCACGTAACCCACACGGTGTCGAATATTTTTAAAATAATGGAAATCGTTAATACAGATTTTGTGCTTTATTATATTTGTATTACTTGCGCAATTGTAACAGTAAAATACTAATTTGATAAAATAATAGTTAAAATAATATTGATGATATAAAATTCTAAGAAGCATTTGTGAAATTCTAGATTTTACCTACGAATTAATCGGTGTATCTTTATAAATTATGGTTTACATACTAATACAAACTATGTATATTGCTGTAAAATTTCATTAAAATCCATTAAGTATTTTTTTTTTTATGAAAAGGAAAAACCGGTATCCTCTGTTTAAGAGTGAAAGTTTCTTGCAAAATAAATAAATAAATAGAAGTAGGTACAGAAAGGCATAATTTATATAGACATAGGAAATAAATGTTCTGCCTGAATGTCCAGACAATTTGGGTTCATGTCATTATGCTACTCGTATGTAGGAAAAAAATATGCACTAATCAATTTGTGTCATAGTAGATTTGAGTGCTCATCTCATTATGTAGTAGTCAATTTAAGCTCTAGGCAAAAATAAATGTAGTCAGATTGTGTTATAGACAGTCCAAGGCCAACGCGACAAAGCCGTAGCTAAAAGTTAATATAATAATATTAGTTAGTTTTTCGTGAAAATAAAACTCCATTACAAGCTGCCTTATAGTGTAATGTAGTCGATTTTTTTTAATTTGTTCATGTGAATATCTACTGGCCATGTTATAGTTGAAAGTCAAATGTTATCACTGCGGTGAAATGGTGGCAAGCACGCGAACGCTTTTAGATTGTAGAGTTACATAAGGTGACTTTTATATGCTCATTTCTTTGAGAACTTTTTGAATAATTAAGTTCTGTAGAAAGTTTATATTAGGTAAAGTTGCAATACCAGAGTTACCTATAAAAAGTAAATTTCCAAAGTTGGTCCTGTCAGGAATCGAACCCGGGACCCCTGAGACATAACAATTTTATTGTAATAAATTTAATAAATAAATATTCACGATAAAATTATCAAACCACTAAACTTTGTAATTATCAATACATATATTAGTAAATTAAGAAAAAACTTGCAGCACTTTATTTTTTAATTATGTCATGGCGATGGTAGCCACCTAAATCATCAAGTAGACCATCAGCCTGTCTGATGATCTTAACATAAAAAAATAAAAAAATAAAGCGATACATATCGTAATTGCCCACTGAGAGTTACAATTGGAGTAAACGCGGATGCGAGTGGAAAGATATGAGGTAATCTACAGGGAATAAATAACCAACAATACAATTTTATATAACCTTCATCACTCTGTACTCCTTCGTGTATTGGAAATTTGAAGAATGATATTCCATAAGCGTTTGATGTTATGAAAACGCGTTTGGGGACGTCTGTTTTTTTATAATAACATTTTTAAGTGAAAATCGACTATTAAGGCTTTCGTAAGAGCATTATTTACAACGTTATGTGGCTTGCTGGTTCGTAAAAAATTTAGTAAAAAGTAAGACCTTAATTAATGATTGACAATAACATTATCATATAAGGGTCAGTAAGCACTTGAATTGTCCTAGTTTTGCCTGTATTTCACAAAGTCAGCCATTAAACATTCAAAGAACACGTTAAGTAAGAAACTTTACTCTTCATTCTATGCATTATACTCAGTGGATTCGATATTCAATCAATATTTCTTTGTTCCAACTCAAGAATAACTTTCATGCGACAAAGTAAATCCACGGTCACGATCCATGGCAAGCGATGTTTGTACGTGATGAGGCAGGTAAGTAGGTATTATTTGAAAATTATATTTTATTCGAATGAAAATTTCGATATTGATGTAAGTGAATATTACAGTATTAGAATTTTTTAACTATCGATTTCGATTTGAGAAGGTTTTTTTTAAACTTTTCTAATAATATTAATATATAAAAAGAACAAGAAAACTCAATTTTAACACAAACAAAAGAAAAGGTTAGATTAATTCTTCTTTTCTCTTTTTTTTTCTTTCTTTTTTTTTCTTAGAGTTAATGCATATTAATCCCACAGATTATTGTGTACGGTATTGGTGGATCTTCATATGAAACTAAAATAACGTATTAATACAAATTATTAATTATTAAAAAATATTTTTCTTTTTACACATTTCTATTTTTAAACTAAAGTGCAAACCCTTGTGTAAATAATGTGAAGAACCACTTAAGTTATAATGAACTTATTTAATTACGGGGTGGTATAATGTATAGCCTTCATTAAGGTTATGGTTGCCGGTGGTCGCGCGTGGGCCGTCTGACAGTAACGTATTGCCTAATATTAAATTAAGTTATATGATGATAAATAACTACTTTTGCTTAAAAAAATTACTCTATCGTTAGAGTTTTACATTTTTGACTTAAGTACCAATAGGGAAATGATTGCGTCTCACTTCCTGGGCACTTGTTAAATTCGTAAGTATTGGGTGCAATTTTTCCTGCAAATTATATATACAAACCTTCCTCGTTTATCACTCTTTTCATTAGTGAAAACCGAATCTTAATCCGATGGGTGGTTTAGAAGTTAGCGAATAAACAGACATAAGCGGACAACGACTTAATTTTAACTAACTGGTGTCCGCAACTTTATCCGCATTAAAAAACTAAAAATATAACACCTGACGCATTTATCGGTGTGACGACGGTGGCGCCGCCAACAGTGGCGCCGTTTTTTTTAACCCAAAATATTTCAGGATAAAAAGTATCCTCGATGTTAATCCAGGCAAACATCCCAAGCATACAAACTTTCGCATTTATATAGATAGATGTTGATACCTAAATAGCTTTATAAGCAGCTACGAAGGTGAAAGCTGAGAAAAGTATAAAAAAGAAAAGCTACAAACCAATTTCTTTATAGGTACCGTTATCTCAAGCGAACTTTTGCAAATAAACCGCAATAATGTAGAATAATAATGCGAAATTTCATAAATAATTTCGAGGTAACATTTTATGAGCTTCGAGTAGAGAAATAATGATGTTCACGGGCTGCTTACACTGAATGTCAGAGCTCTTCTTCCAGATACTACGTCAAGTGTGAATAATGGTTTTTGTTTGAAAGTTTCCAGCAAAGGTTAAATGGGATATATAGGGCTACGTAACCTTCCATTGTTTCGACTCATAATGTCATGTCTGGAACAATAACTGGTCGATGGATAGACATTAATAGATTTGACAAACAGACATTTATTTTCCCCCGTATCTCTAACTAATGTCATCCATAAAGTTACTTTTTATTCCATTGATTTTTCCGTTGGTTTGGTTTATTTTCGGCATAATTTGACTGACTTTTGCATGACAACCGTTCTTGTCATCGTGTATGGTTGGCATAAGCTTCATCATAATCATTTCAGCCGCAGGACGTCCACTGCTGGGACCATAATTTTCCCATAATTCCCATAAATTTCCAAAAACTGTGTAGTTTTTATAATATTCTTTCCAGTAAATGTATTGGACTTTAACTGATAGGAATTTAGGTCATATTTTGCGTAACACAAGTCACGCCACACTTTTTACTGCATCGCTCTGGTAAATGTAGTTCCACATTAATTTATTATTACGAGAGGTCATTCGTTTTATAACCACAGTGCGCTAAGTCTCGTGGTGGCAGCCGTAAAATGGTTAACTAGATTTTTTTTTATCGCCACGACTCATCGCAATAAAATAGCTTATTTCGATTTTTCATTCGTGATTTATTCTTGTTATTATGTTGCTATTTTATTTAATTTAATTTTTTACATATAATAATGCACTGACATTCACAGCTATTTAAGATCTTATTGTTTGTGTGATTATCTAATGTCTATGGGCCATTTTTATATTTCTTAGATCATACTAAACATTATAAAATTAGGTTCTCGTAGAAGCGTCCCTTCTGTTTTTTGGGAATTGATTTGACAACAGAAGTACTTATTCAACAAGTATGTTGGGTTAGTACACAGCAGTATTTACTTAAATAGGTCAAAAAGTTGCCTCAGATATAATAATTACTATGGGTGACTGTATGATGTATCGAAATACCTACCAAAATGATCCAAATTTGACTTTACAAACAGATCAAACTGTCAGGTTTTTCGGCGTGCGAAGTAGTGTAATCCAAGCGGACCTAAAAAGATTGAAGAAAATGCTCGGATGCTCGCTGCGATATCCACTGGCCGGAAAATATGTAAAGTATCAATATATGGGCCACGAGGGATTGACGGCGTATCTAACCAGATCGCATTTTGTAACTCTTTCACATCTTTTTAGCTTTTTATACAAGCGAAATATTTTAGCCATTGCCAGTTAGTATTGGCAACAATAACCATACCAAGTGTAGTTGTCATGACGATTATTTATGAGACTAGACTGCGCATTCTCCTTCTTAAAAAAAGGCGTTTCATTGCGGACAATATCTTTGTTATGAAAATCGCCCAAAACATTGTTGATTCTCCTTATTTTCTATCAAAAATAGATCTAAAATTTCCTTGTAGGTCTGTTAGGATAGCATCACAACTAAGTTCCAGACATTGCGCAACAAATTATAGGAAAAAATCTTTCTTTCCCAGATCTGTCAAGTTTGTTAATAGCCTAGTTGAATTTCCAGAACTCGATTTATATAATTCAAAGATTTACAAAATAAGAGAATTACTTTCAAAATCATGGTTTGATGGTTCTCGCTCTTCACTGTAGACTTTTTCACTGCATACTTATTCTTTTTCTGTTTTTGCTTTATTTGTTTACTTCTTATTTTTTTTTATTAAGTTAAAAAAAGGCTGTACTCTTTTTTTTGTCGTATTGATATTGGTTAGAAACGGTTTTATATTATTTTATATAGATTCAATATGCGGAAACTTGTAAATGGTGTCAAATTAATCTGTCATTTAGTTATTAAGTAAATTTTTGTATAATTATCACTGTAAGTTTTCTTTGAAAATAAATAAATAAATAAATAAATCTGGAGGCAGTAGCCACCCCCTTACAGAAGACCACCGTGAAATAATAGCGTGTGTTAAGTACCCTTACCATGAGTTTACAATGACCGCACTCGCTAGCGAGAACATAAAACATTTATATGAAAAACTGTCAACTGTCAATGTCAAATTGACAATTTTCCATATACTTAAATATTTTATGCTCTCGCTAGCGAAAGGGTAAAACATTTATATGAAAAACTGTCAATGTCAATGTCAAATTGACAATTTTCCATATAAATATTTTATGCTCTCGCTAGCGATTGCAGTCATTGTAAACTCATGGTGAAGGTACTGTTGTATTTCGGTGAGTGAATAAGCCATGGTAGAGCCTCAATCCCTTATCCTTAATCCTACTGAACTTGGCAGCGCACTTGCTGCACCGTGGTGTTGCTTGTGTTATGGCGACGGTAGCCACCTACCACCAAATGGAACGTCAGCCTGTCTGCCGACCTTAACATTTAAAAAAAAGCTATCTGAGCCAATTGGTCACCAAAAATAACTCCACGAATTGATTGTACTTTATGTAAGTAACTTTGTTGTGTGCTCCGAGAATAAACAGAGTCATTCAACAACTGTCCGCAGTGTCAACAGGGCAAGCGAGCGGAAACTCGAACAATTAAACGGTTTACTGCAACTTCAACTGCATTGTTGAATGTTCAAACTTTAAATTAATATTAAATGAAAATATTCTCCAAGGTTTTGAAATTTTCTACGAAGAAACTGATTTATTTTCTCGTTTCACAGGGAATTCGTTGCACTAGGGAATCTTGGGAACACAAATATTTGTTTTCAGTCTTCAAAATCCGCGATGTACGCTCCAACTACTATTATATTCAGTCTTTGAAATATTTTCTATTTTAAAGTTAAAACTGTTTAAGATAGCTTTTGCACGCGGTTCTGTCCGCGTCCCTTTTCCTAAGGTGTTAAAAAAAACACGTCAATAGGTTATTAGAGCTCCAATTATTTTTGCTTTTAAGTTAAAGATGGATTCATGAAAATTTAAGTAATTTTTGAATACGTTTTCTATTACCATTATGTAGAACTTCTCATCATTGAACTAGAATATGGGGCAGGTAAAGCATAGTAAGTGTGGGATAATTCGGAGAAACTCTAGAGTGAGTAGCTCACAGACATCTTTTAAATAGGTAATCAACCGGACAAAGCCGCGTACAAAATCTAGTAAATAAACAAAACTGTATAGCCGACATAAAATAAAAAAATCATGAACGCAATGTTGTTGTTATTGTTTTGACTTCAAATATTCATAGTCATTTAATACTTTCCACAATATATAAATAAATATTCTTTACAAACTAAAATAGAAATATGCTATTGGCTTTGGCTATTGCTAAAGCTATTCACATATTAAAGTAGCGGCAGGGCTCACTGCGTTCCATTGTCATTTGGGTAGCCCGTCTGGCGGCAGTAACCACCCCCTTACAGAAGACCTCAGTAAAATAATACTTGTATGTTGTGTTTGAAATAAATATTATCATTGTAACTTCGGTTCACAGTATAATTATATTGACATAAGTCAACGTCTTATCTAATATGTAAATGAAAGTTTTAGGCTATTTCAATTTTATTGATAGGAATAGTCTTCGTATGTAGGCACCGTACATTAATATTATTTTGTCGTGACATAGTATAAAATATATACTAAAAACATTCCCATATCGGATGTAATGTTCATTGATTTTCGATTTGTATCTATAATTGATGTACTCGAGAGCTTATTATCATTTATACTCGTAACTAGCTGACCTGACACACGAAGTTCTGTCAAAGCTATGACTGGACTATGGTGTGCTATAAAAAAAATAGGGGTTTTTTTTGCGAATAATTTTTCAAATTTTTCTCTTCACAAGAACCTTTCTACGACTTTAACGAAATTTGAAAAAAAAAAAAAAATGACGATATTGTTTTCTTTTAAATTAACAAAATTACGTTGAAGGCTATTAGAGGTATCTATATGTTACTCGTACAATTCTTTAAATTCTATATAATTTGTATTTTGGTCTCAAAATATACTGTGTTCCTTATAGCCAGTATTTTTACTATTTTATATGTAAAATTTACACAAGCAACACCACGGGCTTAGTAGGATTGAGATTAAGGGATAGGAGACTAATCGAGAAATGGGCTCTAGCATACCCTACTCACTCAACGAAACACTATAATTCACAATGCTATTCTGTTAGGAGGTGGTTACTGCCGTCAGATATTCTGCTCAGCTTATGACTGTGAAACGCATAGTGTGCACTGCCTATAAGCTATGCTCTATCTTTAGGTACATATAATAAAATAAAGACGCTGACCGCCTCTGTCTGTTTTTCAGCTAACTTCTTCTAAACCACCCAACCGATTTTGATACAGTTTTTAATAATGGAAAGAGAGATGAAGCAGAAAAAATTGCAACCGTGCGAAGCCTTGGCGGGTCGCTGGTACGTTATAATAATGTGCATTAAAATACATTACGAGACATGTAGAGAAATATTGGATGATGTATGTAAGAGAAAAAAATTTTGAACTCATTCCAATAAATCTTTCTCATTCAAAAATATTCAAATTACGAAAATAAAAATTCATTGAAAGCTTTTCTCCAATTTCAGAATGGATCGCTTCATTGGTTTAGAGAAAATTAAAATCAAAGGAAGGCTGTGTTTCTTAGAATGAAAACATTGCGGTATTGTTTACTGGTAGCATCTATAGAAATATATTAAATAAACGTGTTTGTGTTTCCAATGATACTTAGTGACTAGATCAGACTGGATTAATCTAGATCTTTCTTGAAAATCATACAATTACAAAGGATTTAATTGGAACTTTTCAAAGTTTTAGCCAAGTGACAAAATAAATAACTCAAAATTGATTTAGAAACTATATTCAATATACAAAAAATCTTTTCGATCATAAAAGTTTCGCAGTTAAGTAAGTATTTCTATGAATAATAATAATTATATGATAAAACTGAAATTACAATGACATAACTATACCACATCATACCATTCGTATGTAACCAAAAAGTTATGGTGGCTATTTTTGTAAATAAAAAAAAACAAATGTACGCTATTTCGTTGATATTACTTTAGGAGATTCTCATTTGCTCATTTGAAATTTATAACTAAGTACTTTTTTATTGTATTTTTTTTTGGCACAACATGTAAAAGTTGCTAAATAATATTTTTTCCAATTTAGTGTCAGTATCTTTCAACTTTCATCATATCAGGATTGACAGGACAGTGCCCCTCTGACCTACATCTCACTTAAAAAAATATTACCGTAAATGATATTGGTATTTTTTGTTAAACGTTTTCAATGCTTATTATGTAATGAAAAAAAAAAAAAAAAATTGAAAAATATTTATTTAACAGAAAAACAATATATTTCTTACCTACAGCAAGTTTTATAGCTATGAAAAACACACACTAGGCATGCAAGACTAGTATGGTATTAGTGTCAAATTTGCGAGTTACATATGAACGTTTTGCAGATTTTATGTGATAACTTATGCCTTCATTGCATTTTTTTTTATGTTAAGGGCGACAGACAGGCGACCATCAGTTTTAGGCAACGTTAGCCACCTAACCATCATAGACCGTGAGCCTGTCAGTCGACCTTAACACAAAAAAATATATTAAGAACTCCCATGGGGTTAGTTTATAGGGTCGGGGTTAATTGCGGGGGTGCGTCATTTGATTTTATTGGGTCGAACGCCGGAGGGTCGGAGGTTTACTGAACATGATTTAGGTCAAAGGGCCTACATTTGTATCGTCGAAATGAAAAGAAAGGTATACGCTTCAGCGGATCCATAGCTACCAGCGACGTGTGCCGCAATAAATTGGAAAATTGGCTGAATTTGAAAAAAAAAAAAAAAAAAAGAAACCTAAAGACTATTCTATTCAATGTGCGTCTATTGTGCAGAATATAACTGATTTGGTTTAGTTATTTTTCTAAAATGCATACTAGTCATGAAAATGCAGACAGACAAAAATCTACATTTATATACTAGCTGGTGCCCGCGACTTCGTCTGCTGTGAAAAATAAAGGATATAACGTCTGGCAAAATTAGTAAAAGCAATATAACACCTGACATTATACTTTTGCCAGTGCCCGCGGCTTTGCCTGCGTGGAATATTTAGTCTATGTCCGTCCTGAAATTCTATTTTAACTACAGGTGAATGATTTTTTTTAATCGGATGAGTAGTTTCGAAGAATACCTCATACAAACTTTACCACTTTATAATTTTAGTATATAGATTTTTCAATGCCTAACGTTTAGAAAACAAAAAAGTCCTTATTTAACCGACTCATTTCCATCTAAATGATAAAAGGGAATATCCATAATGTGTCTGTAAGTATCCATAGTAAATGAAACTAAATGTTATTGCCAAATTTAAGCACGAACTGTGAGTATAAATCATCATTTAGAGAGTAAACATCGAATATAGAACAATGTAAAATGTTCAAGCTTCCGCGGCCCACCGCCGCGCCCGCGCCTCGTACGGCGTGTTGCATCAGCATATGTACATTAAACAATAACAGTAAGTACACTCAGTTTGAAGCATGGCTACCTAAATCTATTTTGTAATATATATATCGCTGCTTAAATTCAAAAGTATTTAAAAGTCAAGTTCAAATCAAAATTATACTTTTTTACAGGAGAGCTAATCGAAAAAAAAAAATTATATGTTTGCATGCAGGCTAGCGTTTCACTCGATGATTGGTGGATACCGTCGCCTGTTAACACAAGGAAAGCTATAGGTATTGCAATGGTGGTTGCTGGTGTGAAGATTAACCAAATAAGTTATTTATTACATTTACAACACGACACATGCTTTCATTTAACGGTGATTTGTAAGGAGATCTTTACTGCAACTAAACGGGCTGCTAATCGCAGTGTGCCCCGCCAAGATTTAGTCAAGTTGAATCACTGTATTTAAAACACTGTGGCGACATATAGGCCTCGGCGGTGTTCAGTTAATTACAGGGGTCGATGCTAATTGCGTTCCTGAGGGCGACACGTCCGGCCATGGGAAGAATTAACTACTATTGACTCTAACTTTAGGGATTTAACGGAGAATAGAACTATTAAATGAGTTTGGTAAAATTAACTGGTTTCAATAGGTCTATTGAATATTGAATGAATGATGAAGGGAATGATCTATCTCTGCTTAAATTTTCATTCAAACAGATTAAGTCTTTTTTAATAAGTAAGAAGTATATGTCTCATTCACTATCACGGTGGGTTCTAAAACGTATGAAATAGAAACGAAATTAATCACTCTACGGGAATCAAAGAAAAATGAATTGTTTGAAATTAGCGACCCGCTCCTGGCTTCGACGGATTTTTTTTGTAAAATATACACATACCTTCCTCGTTTCGAAGTGAAGTTGTGAGGTTTATGAAGTTAGCAGAAACAGCGACAGGTAAAATGTTTCAAAGTACATTTAACAGATTATGTTTAAAAATCATCGATGTTTAAAACATCAACAATTATAAAGAATTTAATTTTTCAGTATAAGTAATATTATTTAAGAAAGAAAAGCGGCTCGAATGTAAATTTAATTCATTGGTGTCTTAAATGTCAGCTGTTGTCGTGACTCGGCATCTCGGTCTATTTGTCGGAATTACTGTCGTTGCGACAATCCCCTCGAGCCACACCTAGCAAACTATCTCGTTACCTTATTCCTGTCCTAAAGGGGATGCAAAGTGCAAAAACTCTTTGTGGCGTTTCTCAGCCGGAAAACCTACAGAATAACTATAACTATACTATACATAACTAAGCATTTCTTCCTTTGTCTAGTGTCTAGTGTAAGACGTTGTCAATAAGTAATTATTAAGAAGAAGCTGTTTGTTAACTTTTGTTAACTTCGATCGTGTCACCCATTGATAAGTTCAGAGTTAGAAAGTTATTAAAACATAAATAAATATGATTTATTATCTCAATGAAACCTAAACAAATATGATTCTATTTATTAAAATATGTCAATGTTTAATATTTAAATAATTTAACCCAAATCCATTTAATGATGTAATGAACATCCCAACATATTCACTAACATTAAGAGTTGTATTAATATTACTTTCTTTAAAAGGATTTATAAAAGTAAATAATAAATATATATACATAATAAAATATATGTAATAATGAATAATATAGATATTATCTCTTCTTAACTGAATTTGAGATATAAATAAATAGTATTAAATCACTTCTAAATAGGCTTTGAAAATGCAAAGTTTCTGATATTGAATATACGTGAATACATTTTAATAGGCTTTGAAAACTGTTTACTGTTTAATAGATACTGTTTAATTTAAACGGTCCACAGGTTTACACAATTCCCAGTTTCGTGTAAATTGGACGGACAGAGCGTTTTCCAGGTGTAGAGTTAGCTAGCAGCTTATTCAGTGGTTCATTAAGCGTTGCAGTGCAGTGGGTGGATGTAGGTTGTGCAGGGGGTTCAGTGCAACCATGCGGGAACCAGTAGCTCAGCTCAAATTGTTTCGACGTTCAATTTAGCTTCCAACGTCTATCGCGATACTCGTACTCGTACATACTTTCTTCAATCTAAATTTATTTTTACGATTGCGGCGTAAAACTTTCTCTTGTAGCTTCTATTCAATTTAAATGAGCTTTTTGCATTCGTTTGTAACTGGGAATACGTGCTTTGTTTTTATGTTTAGAATTTAGATGTCGTGACTTTTTTTGAAGGAGTTTATTTATTTATTGTTAGGTATACATCAATCCTTTTATCCTTACACTGATTTTATACGACATTTTTATACTGTAAAATAAAAATGTGTAATATATACGTATTGTCCTATCAAAAAAATAAATTGAAAAAAATAAAAAAATTTAGAACTACTGCGTCGTGGTTGCATCACTGTCGTCACAGCGATAATGTTTTGGACGTTAATTAAGTATTATATTTTTCATTTTTCAAGTTTGACGAAATCGCGGGCAGCAGTTAGCGGTAAAATAAAAACGATTATAAGAGACTGCAATTTTATGCTACACAATAAAAATATTATTATTTCTTATATTTATAATTTAGTTTTATATACCTAGTAGCAAAAGGTGGTTATTGTATTACGGGTTTACGGATAAACGGGATTACTACACAGGGATGCGAAGCACGTACCAGGCGTTTGCTCGCATGAGCATACCCTACCAACTCGGTTTCTTAATGAGAATTGAGACCCAAGAATAAACATTTTAAAAGCGTTAGAGTTAGGTTTAGTGCTCATAAAATTCATTTAAAAGTCTATCACACCTTTGTAACACTTACATGAGGTGGTATTAAGTGTATTCTGTAAGACTACAATAAATTAACAGCATTTGTAATGTTTTTGTTGGTACATAAGTAAGCGTTACCAAAAGTTGATTTGAACATGTTTATCTTGTTCTATGTCCGTTATCGTATCCGGATTACCAGTATACATAAAAAAAATCAGTACTAAGCTCTCTTACAAGTCCTGATAGGACAAAGGATGACCTGCGACCCACATATACAGTAATGGTATTGCTTCTGCAAATATATCAAGTGGGATATCAGACTGTCCGCCAAATCTTAACTTAGAAAAATGCTTATTTTTATACTAAATCTAAATTAATATAATAATGGTTGCTCTTTTCAATACACGTCTCACGGACTGCAAATCCTGAAATATAAAAAAGGATGCAACATTGATGAAAAAGTAGCTTCGATTATTTTTTTATGATAAAGTGTGATAGATAGGCTGAAATTTTATAGTGGTTAGTATTGATTCTTTATTATCTGTAACAAAAACAAATAAATAACTGATGAAGTTACGTTACCGAATCAAAAAAATATATGAATCAAAACTGAGACTACGTTTTTCTGGAAAATATTTATTGGCAAAATAAAAGCAAAAAAGGAAAAGTTTTCGCTGATGTTTTACCTCGTGTACTGTTAAAGCAAACAAAACTTCTTAGAAGCAATTCTTTTCGTTGGTTATATTTACCTAGCTAAAATGCATTTATATACTTTATGTTTTAATGTAAAGGTCCACAAACAGGATGCTGGTAGGTGGTTACAATCGCTTATATACAGGAGTAACGCAAAAGGTACCGCAAGTGCGTTTTCATCATAGGATAAGGGATTAGTAAGTGGTAGGGAAATGGGTTCTGTCGTCTCTTACTTACCTCACTGGCGATTGTTACTGCTGCCAGATTGGCTGTTCAAATGACTGAAAAAGGCAGTGTGTCCTTCCACTACTTGCCAGACACAAACCAGAGCCAACTTCGTAAAGATCATTTCCAAAGATGGCCCTGTCGAGAATTGAACCTCTGTTCCTTGAGACAGAGCGCTAAGGCAAAAACCTTACATCAATGGGTTCTTCAATAGGTATATCTTTTGTTTTTTTGTTTTTTAAATATACTTAGTATCTTTTTTTTAATGAGAAAGAAAAACTTCTCAACAAATAAATGAACGCTTCAATTCTAGAATTATTGTTCCCTTTAGAAAACTCTTGAAGTTCTCATCTTAAATTGTAAGAGAGGTACGTAACGAGCTGCCAACTTCCCGAATAAGAATAAAACCGTTGAAATGTTTTCAGCAGACGTTACCCGTTCGCTTTTTGTTACAACCTTTAAATTTGTTCACCAATTATGATGTTTGCCAAAAAAATGTTGGAGTAACGAATGCTCGTTTCTTTACAACAAACATGACAATGTAAATATGTAATATAACTATTTAAATTTAATATTATTAGTATTCTAAAAGAATAAATTTAAAAAGTTTTTAGAATTTGAGTATAAAATAAAAGAACATCGATTATTTTATTTTTGTTATCAAATTTGAGAATAAGCGAAGGCGGTATTACACGAATATAATAAACAAATGTAATATTAAAATGTATGAAATGTAACAACATTTCGTGGAACAATATTCATCAGTTATAAATACTTGGAAGGCATTTGTAAGTAAATCCTACGTTTACGTAACCATCTATCATGCGCCGTTGTGTTCAGCTCAAGGGAGAAAGGGCGATATTTCAAAGATTATACTATTGTCCTCACATAATACTTACCTAGCTTTATTACATAAACCTGTACACCTTTATGTAATAAAACTTAGTAAGTATATCTATCTATATTGTATTATAGGTACTTACATAAAGGTGAACATCATGTACTATTTATTTAGATAACATTTGCTAATAAAATATAATAGCTACAATTTTAATAATATCAACTAGGTAATCGACCGATGCTTAGTATTAAATAGTATTAGATACTTAATCTTACGATCTACACAGCACAGCACGTTAAGTGGCAAAACACTTGAAATAAGTTTTTTTCAAAAATAATACATTTCAATTCCTCAATTCAATTCTAAACTAAAAATATAAGTATATATTGTGCTTAGGTATAAGAATTAGGTATATATGTAGTACATATATAATATAATAATATGTAGGCGGTTAAGTTATACCTACTGTTTTCGCACTTAATTTTCGCATTTATAATATTAGTAGGACTGTATAGAAACTGTAAGATGTAAGATACTTTGATTTATATAAATGGCATAGATATTATTAAAACTAGCGAGCCGCTCCAGGCTTCAAATACACACATATATATATATAGGTAGATAGATCTATTTCATATTTTTTTATACACTTATACACAAAGTATAACAAAAATAAACTTCAGATTATTACGCAAACAGCAGCCCCGAGAGTGGCCACAAATTATGTGAGGTTTGACGAATATTCCTTACAAACATATTAGAGATGAAATCCTCAGTCATTGGTATAACAATATATGATACCTTTAATTTACCCTTACCAAGTTGTGTATCTAGCTTAGTTGAGTTGTAATAGCCAGTAACCGTTTTGTGTAGTTGACATTTGCATTTAACAAACAAAGTACAACACAGAAGTGAAATTTATATGAAATCTGCACTAGAATATCTTTAGTGTATAAGAATAACTCTATAGAAACAAAGCAATATACACTTAAAATTCATTCCAATAAAATACAATATCGCAAAGTTGTAAGCAACTTTGCGATATTGTATTTTTAACTTAGTACGAGTAATAATTATATCATTGATATCAATGGGATTTCACGTAAACTATCCCCACCGCTTCTTGGCTGCATTTGACGCGAATCTGTGCATTTCAGGTGCATGAAAGGATTTCAAATGTCTGTATAAACGTCTTAGCTCGTGTCGCTATTCAAAGAAAATATTGCTCCCTCGAAGAAATAAAGCATCTTTAGTTCAGTCAAGCTCAGATTTTACAATCTGTTATCGTATTAAAGCTCCGTAGTACTACAGACATTTATTTAAATTTTGTGCAAGCTTTCTCAAGAACACAAAGTTTAATTCCGTTTCTCCTCTAGTGTAGTGGAATCGTATGCAACCCACTCTACAATTTATTGTGTCTAACTATCTACTGTGTGAGGAAATTCGTGGCGTCTATATGATTTTACAACAATGTCATACTTAGTTTTAATTAAATTTCGAATAATCTCGGCCACTATCGACGTGGAGTTGCTGTTTAAAATTGTTAAAGTTCGTCTATTGAACGCGAGAGTTGCGCAGATAACAAGTTTCTTGGTCAAGTTTTCCGCATTCAGGTCTTTTTGCCATCTGATGTTGGAGCTTTGAAAATAGAGACTTCTCCTTTTGAACAAATTGTTGACCTTATACGGTTTGTTTAATGTTTAGAATGTCAATGGAAATTGTTTATGAAATGTAATAGTGTTTTTGATACTTTTTTTATGTCAGTGTTGTTAGTGGCGTTATTAAGTAAATTGCCTCGCCCTGCTTCGTTCTCTCTTCTAGACATTATAGAACAGAATTTTTAAGTGTGCATAAATAAATAGAAAAATGTAGAAAGTATTTCCCAGTTAGAGGTAGCAAATATGTCCCAAACTGAGTTTCGGAGACTTAGTCTGTGTAACCGGACTGGCACCAGTAATTACATCTTTACAGAAGACTACCGTGAAATACTTAAATAGTCTGACGTGTGTTGTATTAGTGATAAAGGGATGCCAGCGACCATTCTCCTGTCCCCCCCCCATCCCTTATTTCAAGGTTATTCTTCTATCAAGGACCTGCTGTCCTTCTGCAACCCCTATGTTGTGATTGTGCTTATAGTCACCTCTGTCCGCTTCTGTCTGTTTCTGCGCCAACTTCTACTAAACCACCCTACATATTTTGATACAGTAGTCACTATTGGCAAGAGGGATAACGGGCAATGTTTGTGTATATATATATATATAATTTGCAGGAAAAAGTTGGAGCTGGTCGCTAGTTCGATAACAATTTCCATTCATTTCAAATTTCGCTAAGGCTTAGATATGAAGTAGAGATTGATTACTGATTGACGTAATTGGTCATCGTTAAGCCAATCATATATAGGATAAATGTTACTGCAACTGTCCTAGATCTTGCGAACGGTTATCCATAAATAATGAACATTTTATTTATTAAAGAGATCCCTAAAACCATTCACGTTGTCCGTCAAGCTGTCAATTAGGATCTATTGTTAATTTTGTTTTTACACGAACTCGCTCCTCCTTTTTTAAAACATGGGCATAAATTTCGAAATGGTTTAACTGTATTCGTATATGACATAACGGTATTCGTATATGTTATATATGATATAACATAACGAATCACAACATAACGAATCACATAACATAGTTTTATTTCAAAATTAAATTATCATTATTTGTAATTTGTATTTTTAAGGTTATTTTTAGTGGCACACGGCGCACTGCGTATTACCGCAGTTATAAATTGGGCAGCCCGTCTGACGGCAGTAACCGTCTTAGAGAATACTTACTACCTTTAAACCTACGGTAAGCTTTGGGTTGCGATGAGTGTGTAAGGGATGCTGGAGCCCATTTACTCATATACCTATCTCGCTTAATCCCTTATCCTTAAACTTACTGATGTCGGATTTGGATTTGGATGTGCATTTACAGTACCTGTGGTTTTCTTGTATTTATAAGCTACAGCAGCGTCAACAGCTACTTACCATCAAGTGGTTCGTCAGTGAGTAATTTTTTTATCATACATTAATGTCAAATTAATTTTTTTTCGTTAAAATTTAATTAACACAACACTTCACACTACTAGTAATATACAATACAAATGTTCCGCTCCCGGCTTCGCACGGATGCAATTTTATGTGCAAATTATAAAACAAACCTTCTTCGTTTATAACATTCTTACCATAAATGAAAACATTATCCAAATCCGTTATACTTAGAATGGTGCAATTAGACTCACACCTCAACATTTAATAATAGTAATTATTTTGGCTTTTGAGGCCGTCTCCCCCTATATTGGCTTTTGTAATGCCCTCATTTCCTTTTTGTTTATTTATCTATGTTATAACATAGGTTCTTACTCGCTTAAGACTTTCAATATCAATTTAGTAAGGAGTTTAAAATTTTTATTTCAGTATTGTAATTTGATTGTTTATTTGTTTCAGTCGAAGTAAAGCATGTTGTTCTCGTTAAAAAATTAGAAAAACATTGACAAGTAATATGAAATTCAATCGGGAAGAGTGAACACAAACAGGACAGATAGCCTCCGGGTGAAGCCATCGATTTTAAATGGTATTGAATTTCGATCGCCCTGAAATTGGCCCAATCTATATGGATTATATTTTGTTATGAGAAACGCATGTGTTGGTAAAAATGGAATAACTCATGTAATGTATGTGTGTGTTAATACAACATATTGGTTCATTGGCTCAGCGGTTGTAACTGTACCAGCTGTGTGAGAGGTCGCAGATGCAATTTTCACTTAAGACAAACATTTGTATGGGTGAATATGTTTATGTATTATCTAAGAAAATCTAAGTATTTTCGCATTGATGAAATTTTTCGAGAAAGTTTTCAAATTTTGCTCTTCATAAGGACCTTCTTCAGACTTCAACAAATATTTGAATAACATTATAGCTTTTTTATTTATTTATTTATTTCGGATGATTTATAATCAATATGAAAAAAGAAACTTAATTAAGAAAGATCAACAAAAACAAATATTTACAATCTTAATTTAGTAAGATTTAGCAAAATTATCAGCCATAGCACCCAAGTACGGAATGTCGTGCGGTAGCAGCCAAGACTCCTGAAGCGCTTTGCTATGATATCTGCATTTCGACACAGATTACGCACATTCAACAGATCTTATGTTACAATTAAAACTTGATATTAAAGCAACTAGTCATACTAATATTATTTTATTATTTTCTATGTTAGAATTCAAAAAGGCGGCCGTAAGCCACTCCAACTCCAATCGGCCAAATATCATTCAGCATAAATAATTTAGCGAATCATTTTTATTTACCGCTAGTTATAAAAGTACCTAATATTCATACTTTTAAAGATATACGCATAATGTAAGTACGTGTGGTTATCATCAATTATTTTTAATTTTGAATGACGTTCATTTGATATTCAAACGTTCGCCAACAATTCCGTTTCATGTCGACTTGGTCCGAAAAGTTTAATCAATACCGGGGCTTAAGCTGCTATTGTTACTCGATCACGTCGGCAAACAAGCTAACTTAATCCGACGGCTTCGCTGCACCCGGCATGGTTTACAGAGAGCTATCTTGGCAAGCAAGTGGCTTCAGTAAACATTAATATTGCTATTAATATTTCAATAGTGTCTGGTTTAATCACGTTTGTATGCCGAAAACCCTGTTGTATCGGAAACTACACCCAATAATTCCATCTTAGTTACTAAGGTAACTGTCATTATATTATTATTAAAATATGTATATTAATGTATACTTATATTAGTTTAAAAACTTAGTTATTAAGGTTAAATAAAAAAGGTTTATTATTTTTTGCTTTTCAGTTTTTTCGGCGGTTTAATTTTTTTTGTTAAAAAGTTTTTATTTTTATAATTTTTTGTGGCTATAATCTACTAATTACTACAAGTAGCTACCTACTTTACTTTAACTATTAACTGTTATTACTCATCATTAAATGAGTTAACAATAAATCACCCCTATTTTCCCACCCTTAGGGTAGGTTTTTTTTTCCAAATTTATATGGGACCACCTTCGAGGTATAACCCTATCCAATTATCAAAATCGTACTACTCTTTAAAAATGTATGCTTGGTCATACATAAATATATAAATAATACGAAAATATACAACAGTATATTATTTTAATTGTAAAATAATATACCGTTGTATATTTTCGTAGAAGTAACGCCAATTTGAAAAGTATTTCGCGGGTTTATTTGTTGATAGCTGTAGAATGTCGTTAGCGTAAAGTGAGTGTAAATGTTTGCACTCTGAACACAGTTACGGAACTTTGTTACAGACGTTTCAATGAACATTAAATATGCACGACTTTCCAATTTTATTTAACGCTTTAACAACCTCTGAACGGAGTCACCATTTAAAATTGTTATTATAACTAACTTTTTCTTAAGCATAATTTATTTCTCATTTGTGATTTCCAATGAAATAGCTCTCTCTCTATATATATTTTTTGTTAATTTTATTTAGTCTGCCATAGGTTTTTAATTTACCTTCTTAATTAAATCTTCACCATCTTCCTACTACTTTAAAATACAGACGCTAAAACGCTATTTTTCCGGTTCACAAAAACTTCATTTTCTTTTTAATTTTTGTATCCGCCTTTATAAAGTGTACTTGGCATTAAGTTTTCGAGGTGTACCCATAAAATTCATGTTCTCCTTTTGCTTAAAAAAGCAATAAAACGAATGAATATGTATACACAAAATATATACCACCAAATAACAGCAGAGACACCGCCTGATTGAGATTAATGATTACTCTCGCAGAGCTTCAAAATAATTCTAAGTAAATTGCCAAAAAATGGGAACGAAGGAAACCAAGGAGCTGTTATATTATTCGTTTATCCGTAGAGCAAGGCGAAATTATTATTTTCTTGTGGGATATAAAAATAAAGTAGCTCGGTTTACGTGAAAAAAACACAAAATAATGAATGTTTAATTTTCAAACGGCTTCATATTCGACTAATATTACAAATATAAGGAATTGACTCTATCTTAAATTTTCACATCTTAAAGCACAGTACCTATTTTAATAAAGTTCATTACGTCTTGGAATAGAGTATGAGCCAAAAAATTGTTGTTTTAGTAGTTTGTGTAAATGTCGCAGTGTTATTTTAAAAGTCGTAATTTTTTTTAAAAAAAAGTAGAGTAGCCTTCCTTCCAAATGAGACCAAAAATCTACCTTGCTCGAAATATCCACATCCAGGGTACCAATTTACCAATGCTTTTTGATATTTCGAGGGTTATGGTTGTATGTTTACTATCAGCATGAAATATAGTATATATTATTTATAAAGATACAGGCGGAAGAAGTCGCGAGAAAATGTTAGTACTTATATCTATAATAGTCAAGTATCTTTAGAGAGAAATATGAAAGGGTATTCCATACGAATGTTCATGACTTTTTTTCGAGGTCAGGCGAAGAAAAATATAGCTGTCTTGGGACACGCGACGAAATTAATCAGAATAATAAATACCTAACGGAAGTTCTCGGGTTGAATTTGTGTTAGACCTTTCATAATTTAGTAGTTCCCAAAAAACGGGTTCGGTCGAGTCACGGATCCTGAACCCTGAGTCCCTCTCCTTTGTAAGGATGGCTGAAATTATAATTACAAATGGACAATATTCATGGTGATATCATTTTCTATCTATACATGTAATAAAATCGTAAACAAGGCGTGTCTACACATTAAATATTTTTTCAAAAAATTAATTTGTACACTTGTAAATTTGTAAATAAATAATAAAGTTATTTATTTACAAAAAAATAGTTCTTAGAATTTTTGCCTGTTTGTCTGTGCGTTTGTGCAGGCTAATCTCAGAATCAGGGAGCGGTCGCCGTATACGTCGCGGCGTACATTGCGTAAATTACTTCAGGGCGTCAGAAAGGATTAGGATTTTAGGATTTTTAAAAACGGCTACAGCGCGTACGAAGTCGCGAGCACAGCTAGTTATCATCAATACTATATAATACTTAGCGTTTCTGACTTTGGAAACTATTTATGCAAATCTATATGCCTATACCTATTTAAGTAAGTATGTAAAAATTGATGCTGTTCAAAACAGCAAATCTTTTTCATACAGAGATTTCCTTTTTCCGAGGAATTATTGAAAAAAAAAAAAAAAAAAAATAGCACTACAAAAATATATGAGAAATAAGAATAAAGTTTCAATACCTAAGAAAAGGGTCGTGGACGGAGTAGCGAGCAAAAGCTAGTATTGTATATACTAGCTTATAAGTTTAAGGGCCTCATTCACCAACTACAAGTGTTGATTAGAATAATTTTAGAAATAATTTCGAGAGTCGAATTTTTTTATTATTTTCTTTTTAATGTTTGGGACCGTAAAAACAAGCTCCTTCCCGGTGACCGGTGACTTTAAATGGCGGTTAGCCTACTTACTCAGACAGTTTACTCAGAGATGGTGAAAGAGGCCCTAAGCAATAAAATTGTTTTATCGAAATTTAATAATTATAGTAATATGCTTTTTATATTAAACAAGCTGACCCGCGAACTTCGTACCGCCTCAGGGAGAATAAAAACCCGTATCATACAAAATGTACGAGAAAATGAATTTTCTTCATATATATTTTTCGTAAATATTTTCCCGAAGTTTTAATAGTTATTCTGCTATTCGGGATTGTGACAAATTCAATAAAACAAAGATCATAAAAATCTATTCAGTCGTTCTCGAGTTATAAATGGTGTAACTAACACGACTTTCTTTTGTATACATATAAAGATTAAGCATTAAATGATAAGTGGCACGAAAAAAAGTTCCAATAAGTTTTTTTTAGAATTCAAATTGGAAGACATGAAATAAAAGGAACCGTAAAACATTTTATTGAAAAGTCTCCTTTCAGGGCCGAACGTTTTATACGGGTTTTGTGAATGTAATCATGATTGAGATAGGAATATAAAAGAGAAAAATGAATAGGCACTGACCAGACACAGAAACACATATTTAAGGAGTACATTAATAAATTTTAACTCATTCAAAATTAGTGTTTTCGTAAGACTAGCAAAAAATAGGGGTTACAAGTGCGTTGCTGAGATTGATAGATAGGTTTAAGGTTTTAGGAGTTTTAAGTTTGATGGATACCTAAGAATAAGGAAGGTTTTGGCATTTCACTCTCCCGCCAAAACACAATAGCACACGTGCTGTTTCTTCAGGGCAGTCACGTTTTTTTTTACAGAAGTAATGGGTTGGTTACTACCGCCAAATGGGCTGTGCAGCTTACACAGCTGCCTCTACTATGCCTTAATTCATACTATTATTCACGTGAACAGCTATTCATTACGAAAAAATAAAACAGGCACCGTCACTAAAAAAATATAATATAAAAAAATAAACCTATTTTTTTATATGACAAGTGATGTTGCGTGACCCGCTGTGGCCACGTGGTTCGACTGCGTACCGACCTTTGTTATACTTTTCTAAATCTTGAATTAATTAACGTGGAAAATATTGTTTTAATAAGCTTCTGATGATTTATTCGGCGTTCTTTTCATTTTAAGGTACAAAAGGGAGCGTCAGAGGGCGAAACAGATAGGAAAATTTTGAAGCAATATAAAGGTGGGTGAAAACAATTTTAAATAATTACAATATAAAGGTACCTATTGAATTTTATCTACAGTAACATTTTTTATGTACTATGTTCTAATAATGTTTACAATTAAATGGTTCATACGTATAATTAATAGATATTCGGTAAAAAGAAGACTTATTATAATTAGCATTATTAGCGTAATGCAGATAAGCTAAAACTATACAATAGTTGTGTTGTATGAAACAGTTGCAAAAACAATGGAATTTTGTACTTAATATTAGGTTACATTACAGTGAAGGCATCACTATACAATGAAGAACGCTATTAATTATACTTTAGTGACATATAAAGCACTTTTTAAAGTATATATATATATATTAGAATTTCATAGCGACATCGAATTTGGTAGATTATTCCAAAACTTGGCACCTTTTCGTCGCGACGGGTACTCGTAATAAAATGGCTACAGAATTAACGTTATTATAATAATAATTCATTATTCATAACAGAAGCCATTCGCAGACTTGTTTAATGAATTTTCATGAGGTGCATTCAGTAAAATTGGGGCATACGCGCTCGTGTTGAACTCGGGGCGTACTGTTTTTGTGAGTATTAAAATTTCTGCTTCAAACGCAGGTACTTTCATCTAAGCCCTGGTGCTACGCTGCTCACCACATTACACGTTTGTGTAAAAAAAAAAAAAAACATTTTTGTATTTCTATTTATACGAACGACAATTCTTGGGAAGGAGGCTAGATTTCATAACAAAGGGTTTTTTAAAGATGTTTCCAATTTAAACGGTGTTGGGGATTCTGAATATTATATTAACTAACATAAATATACATACTAGCTGATGCTCACGTCTTCTTCAGCGTTCTTTTTCTTAGCTTTTCAAATATTATTTAATAAAAAATACATATCACTGTCAAGTACTTTTGTTAAGATAAGTAAAGTAAGTAAGCGGTAACTAAACCTAAACTAGCTCTGCTTACTTTTACGCAATTAATTTACGTTTTCCCACAAGACGAACTTACACTACAAGAGAAACTCTGTACTGTACTGTAACTAAGAGAACTCTTGGCGGTACTCTAAGTACAGATTATATTATGTACGAGTATATACGCTATATTATTTAGTTCTACGTGTCAGAGTTAACGTACGTGTTTTTTTATTTATTTTGTAAATCATTATTGATTTATTGAATCAAATTTTAAATTTCATATATATATATATAATAACGTTTCATTGGCGCCCAATTTGTTTTTTTACAGATAACATATATTGTTGTTACTGTAAAGTACGTGAAATTGTATATATATATATTATCTTATTTATTTTTTCAATATTTGATTCACTAATTCTGTTGATTTAATTTTTGTAAGTTATTAATTTCTTCAATTTCCTGTTTTTTGTTGCAGAATGACATTTTAATTAATTTGTTATTTCAGAATGATTATTTCTTAATTTTCATTTTTTTCATGTTAATTTATTTTAATTATTTTAATAAATTATTAATATTTAAGATGTCATTCGCTATTTTGTTGTAACAGGCAAATAGGTTATTGATTTAATTTGTCACTATCGTCACAAATAAGATGTTGTTTTTTTAAAAAAAAAGGAATTAGTATTTTCATCTAATTTTATTTTTTTTATTTTTTTTTATTTTTTCATATATTTTTTTTATATTTAAATTTTATTTATATTTTATATATTTTAAATTTATTTTAAATTTTTTATTTCTTATATTTTTTAAATTTTTTTAAATATATATTTTAAATTTTAAATATATAAACATATATTTTAAATAATATATTTCATATATTCATTTCAAATATTTTCATCTAGGCTCCAGACCTTTCCAGATGATTTGTATAATAATTATTTAGGTATTATAATACATAATATTATAATTCTTGATTATGTACATATTTACTTAATATTATTAATTCCTTAGTTATTCATTTATTTAGTTATTATTTAATTATTTAACTAATTAGTTTTTATTATACCAACAGAGCGGATTACAACTCTTTAAACAAGCCCTAAAGTTCATAAACAGAGCGGATTACAACTCTTTAAACAAGCCCTAAAGTTCATAAACAGAGCGGATTACAACTCTTTAAACAAGCCCTAAAGTTCATAAGCAGAGCGGATTACAACTCTTTAAACAAGCCTTAAAGTTCATAAGCAGGGCGGATTATTAAATAAAATAATTTAAGCTTTGAAGTTATCGTCTAGTTATTTGTCTGGGCGTTTGTTATTATTAACAATGTAGTTCCTTTTTGTTTTTAAGGAATCTATTTTGTTTAAGTATTCTTTGGTTGAATGCTTAGTTGTCTGGGCGTTTTGTTCGCTTGGTGTTAATTGTTTCCTCTAGTTAGGATTCAGTTATGTTAATAATTAATTATTTTTTTAATTTATTTATTTTTTTCTTTTTCTCTTTATACTCTTCCTCATTTGTTCCTTAAACACTTCTGCTTTAAGGTCAGCAGTTTTATACTACTGCCCTATCTTATGCAAGTTACTTCTTCAAGAAAATATCTTGAATTAGTTTTTTTTTTGAAAGGAAACATTTGAGTACCACAACACAGTTTTAATAACTAGTGCTGCAATTCTCACTGTTAATAGTATGGAAGGTTTTATTTTTTGAACGTAGGATGAAAGTGGTAGCATTTGTGTATGGGCGCAAAGAATTTTTTTTTATCCTATTAACGGAAAAAAAAAATTCTTCTGTAGGAAGAGGGGATATGTAACGTAGCGTTACTTATTTTATTTATTTTATTAGTTATATTACCTTATTTGTTTATTTATTTATTTAAGTATTTAAAAACTTATTATTTTTTTTAAATATATAGAATTGCATTTGACGTTCAATATTCAAAATTTTCAGTCAGAGAGCGTTTTTTGTTTCTCTGTCGCTCGCAGAGAGCGGTACAGTTTTTGTGCTGATAATAGCCTGTATTTGCCAGTTCATTTTCTTTTAAAATTTTAATTATACAGTTTTAAATATTTATGTAAAAAAACCCCGGTTTATAAATGGGTACGTATTTCATCTTATTTCTGATGATAGATTGTTGATTAATGTTTTTTTATTATAATTTGTGTTTTAGTTCATTTTAAATTTATTGTTTATTTTTAATCCTTATGCAATTGTATTTTTTTTATTTTTCTCTTGTTTATTTTTGCCTGACCATTTATTGAATAAATTATTAACATTTAGGGATCTTATATCTAAATTTTAGATTCCCACGGTCAGGCACACATATTTTTTCTTTTAGATTTGTGTTTAATTATTTCTTTTTCATTTCAGGTTTTTTTTTGTTATGGTTTTTTAATTTTGGTTTTTTTGTCATTCATGGATTTAACTAGAGATATATAATTATTATATAATGAATCCTGGGTTTTATCCGCATTTTATATTTTGATGAGCCTTCTTCATTTTTTCTCTGGTGACACTGATGAGCAGCCTGTTTTATTTTGCCGAGAAGGAAAACTATATTATTACATCCAGCCATTATTCACATCCAGCTAAGTTTTTAATTTTTATTAGCCGGATTTATTGAATCAAATTTTAAATTTCACATATATATATATAATAACGTACGGGCTTAAGGACCACCCCCTGTTTTTTTTTTATTTTTGTTTAAATATATTTTAAGTGCTAACATTTTTATTTCTTATATTTTTTAAATTTTTTTAAATATATATTTTAAATTTTAAATATATAAACATATATTTTAAATAATATATTTCATATATTCATTTCAAATATTTTCATCTAGGCTCCAGACCTTTCCAGATGATTTGTATAATAATTATTTAGGTATTATAATACATAATATTATAATTCTTGATTATGTACATATTTACTTAATATTATTATACAAATCATCTGGAAAGGTCTGGAGCCTAGATGAAAATATTTGAAATGAATATATGAAATATATTATTTAAAATATATGTTTATATATTTAAAATTTAAAATATATATTTAAAAAAATTTAAAAAATATAAGAAATAAAAATGTTAGCACTTAAAATATATTTAAACAAAAATAAAAAAAAAACAGGGGGTGGTCCTTAAGCCCGTACGTTATTATATATATATATGTGAAATTTAAAATTTGATTCAATAAATCCGGCTAATAAAAATTAAAAACTTAGCTGGATGTGAATAATGGCTGGATGTAATAATATAGTTTTCCTTCTCGGCAAAATAAAACAGGCTGCTCATCAGTGTCACCAGAGAAAAAATGAAGAAGGCTCATCAAAATATAAATTGGGCGCCAGCTAACTAAAAAATGAAAAAAAAAAAATGTTAGCACTTAAAATATATTTAAACAAAAATAAAAAAAAAACAGGGGGTGGTCCTTAAGCCCGTACGTTATTATATATATATATGTGAAATTTAAAATTTGATTCAATAAATCCGGCTAATAAAAATTAAAAACTTAGCTGGATGTGAATAATGGCTGGATGTAATAATATAGTTTTCCTTCTCGGCAAAATAAAACAGGCTGCTCATCAGTGTCACCAGAGAAAAAATGAAGAAGGCTCATCAAAATATAAAATGCGGATAAAACCCAGGATTCATTATATAATAATTATATATCTCTAGTTAAATCCATGAATGACAAAAAAACCAAAATTAAAAAACCATAACAAAAAAAAACCTGAAATGAAAAAGAAATAATTAAACACAAATCTAAAAGAAAAAATATGTGTGCCTGACCGTGGGAATCTAAAATTTAGATATAAGATCCCTAAATGTTAATAATTTATTCAATAAATGGTCAGGCAAAAATAAACAAGAGAAAAATAAAAAAAATACAATTGCATAAGGATTAAAAATAAACAATAAATTTAAAATGAACTAAAACACAAATTATAATAAAAAAACATTAATCAACAATCTATCATCAGAAATAAGATGAAATACGTACCCATTTATAAACCGGGGTTTTTTTACATAAATATTTAAAACTGTATAATTAAAATTTTAAAAGAAAATGAACTGGCAAATACAGGCTATTATCAGCACAAAAACTGTACCGCTCTCTGCGAGCGACAGAGAAACAAAAAACGCTCTCTGACTGAAAATTTTGAATATTGAACGTCAAATGCAATTCTATATATTTAAAAAAAATAATAAGTTTTTAAATACTTAAATAAATAAATAAACAAATAAGGTAATATAACTAATAAAATAAATAAAATAAGTAACGCTACGTTACATTATTCAGAAATTAATTATAAATGTGTTTAAAAATTATAAAAATAATAATTATAAGCTGCGTAAGGAGTTAAAATGATTAAAATGACCTTTGCTTGAATATTTACATTGTACATCTATACTAATAAATAAAATTGAAGTGTCTGTTTTCTTGCAAATATATATTATTTCGATGGTCTGTCTGTAATGTAAAATAACTGTGATTTTATTATAACAAAAAAAACAAATTTAAAATTTAAAATCTCCGATACGGCTATATCGATTTAGACAGGACTTTCACTAGCATATAGCCGATGTTATAAGGAGTAACTCAGGCTACTTTTATTTTAGAAAACTAAAAAATAACGCCGCAAAGAAGCGGGGCCGGGCTCCGCTAGTTTATGACTATAAATTAAATGTAACTATGCATAAGGCATTTACCATTACGAAATAATTAAAATTTGTTAGTGACATTATTATGTACTTGTAATAGTGTAACAGCAATAATAGTGCTCAATATGTGATTTATTAAATTTTTTGGGCAAATGTGGTTGGATTGCCTAACAAAAGAAATCCAGACAAAGAAATCACCAACTTCAGTACTCGAATTGGTTGTTACTTGCTCTTTCTAATAACACATTTGTTTTGTAACTATCTACGTCATGCAGGTCACTACAAAGTAGGCTGCGCCTAAATATTAATTTCTCTTTGTATAGCATAATAAAGCCTAACAGTTGTTTCACATATTTTCCTTGTAGAATCTCTTATGATATGTTATTATATATAAAAGCGTACAAATGTTTCCTTTGAGAGGAACGTAAGATGTAAGCAAGCTTTCCTTTATCAACAAGTTATTACTTTTGTGTTAGGGAACCGACTGCAACTGGTGTCTCTTTGAAAGGTCTCTAGGTACTTGTTGCGCATCGTTTGTCACGAATAATACCATACATTTGAAAATCAGTAATTTTACAGTTCCTTTTCGTTAATACCTATTCACCAGATTATTACCTTTTTTAGAAGCATACTTGCAGAATTTAAATATTTTGGTATTTTTGTAATACGATATGTATTTTTTTTATATTGAGGTCATAGACAGACAGGCTGACGGTCAATTTTATGGTAAGAAGGTACCGTCCCCATAACACAAGCAAGTCACAGTTGCTACAATTGCACTGCCGACTATATTAGTAAAATTAAAGTTAAAGAACCCTTACGCCTGTCAGAATTGACACTTACTGTCACTGTAAGGGGTAGAGCGTACTGTCACAGAAATGTTACAAGAAGCGTCACGGATCGTTACACTGAAGCGTCACACAATATTCGAGCTTGAAATTTACTCTCACCGCGCGCAAAGAAGTTTCACTTCAAAAAGTAATAAAACAGGAGACGACCAATTAAGTGTTTAAGACAAATTAAACCGCGATAACAAAGTCTCAACACATCACTCTACTACACTATAAATGCGAAAGTTTGTGAGGATTCAGTAAGGATGATTGTTACTCTTTCAAGCAAAATTACTGAACGGATTTTGATGAAACTATATACTAAAATCGTTAATACCTCATAAAAAGACCTAGGTGAAAGATAGGTGGACGAAATTAGAAGTAAAAGCTAGTGTATTTTACATGCCTTTCAAACCAGTGTAGAACAACCCTTTATCGTATATAACCACGAAGTAAACTAGCAAACATTTCTAGACGGAAGCTCAACTAATGGAATTTCAAATTACATTACTCAACTAGATATACCGCTTTCTCTACCGTCTCTGTTTATATTTAATGAAATTTGAACATCGAATATTGTATGACTGAAATTGTTAGTATAATTAAAACAAATGAATCTATATCTTAATATATTATTATTAAGTATATCTAAATATATGTGTATATCAGTCCATCTCTGTATGTTTCACCTTTTTTTTAAACCACCAAGGGATTTTGAAACGATTTTTACTAATGAAAGGTTTTTTAGATATTATTTTCAGAAAATAATGCATCCGTGCGAAAAAAGGGGCGAGTCGCTAGTCTAACAAAATAAACTAACTAGTTGTGAGATAAGTATAGTTGTGTTGAACCACAGAAGCTTAAAATTACCTAGTTTACCGTTAGATTTTTTTTGTTATAATATAAAAATCAATAATTTCTGAATTTCCAATTATCAGGTCTATATTTTAAAACCATTGCGGCTAGCCATACTATATAAAAGGAAATGCATTGTATTAACTGTTAATAATTTATTTATAAGTATTTTTTGCTTGTAATTAAATCCAAACAGTTTTTTTACTAGATCAGATTACCGGATGTTACTAATGTGAATATATGACTAAAGAGTTCAGAAGATACATCCCTCGTACCTATTTGTACACTTAGCATCCAAAAAGTATTACACGATTTTATTTGTATCTACTCTCTTTAATAGAAAAATTGTAGCAAAGTCGATATGTTCATCGTACCTTTCGATATAACGTACCTAATTACTTAAACTTTTGTAGAAAGAAAATAGTACAGCGAGCTTATACTGTTTATTAGATTAACTCGGAGGAAATACCTTACGAGAACGAACATTTGTTGTAGGTATATAAGGAAAAAGCTCATGGAAAATGTTGAAGCTACGCAAAAACTCATTTTAGTGACTTGTGACGCAAGGAAATTCATTTTACGGGTTCTTGGTACATGTCAATTGATAGGTAGATACGTCATTAAAAAATATACTTGTTTTTCAAGACACTCCAAGTCAAGTTACAAAGACTTGGAGTTAAACAATAACAGATTAAAACTTTTTAAGTGATTTTAAGCAATTATTATAAACTAGAGCGACTTTCCGAACTTCGTCCGCACCTATTTTTCTCTATTTAATATTGACAGTGGTTAATTTTTGATTTTTGATAAAACGTTCCCCCGGAAACTGTAGGAACTTCATATAATTCTCGTGTCAGTGTTTGTAACAAGACTCCTCCGAAACGGCTTGACCGATTCTTATGAAATTTTTTGTGTACTTGTACATATATTCGATAGGTCTGAGAATAGGTTGTAAACTATTTTTTATACACCAAAAATTTTTTTTTTGGCAAAACAACGTTTGCGGGGTCTGCTAGTATATATGTAAAATTTCATCATTGTCGGTTGAGTAATTAAAGCGTGAAAGCGTAACATACAAATAAACAAACAAACTCACTTTTGTATATTGTTATTATATTAGTTATCAGCTTGCATTGTGTGTTACGGTTGTGAATATGTAACTGATGCTTTAAATTTTATTTAATATTAATAAAAACGGAAATCACAGACACTGAACCGATTTTGATGAAAGATTGTGCGTACAGAAATAGCTTACGTTTCGGAAAAGGACATAGGTAACTTTGAACCTTAAACGCAAATCATTAACTTATAGTTTATATAAAATAAAAAAAAAGAAAAAACAATTAAGTTCTTGACGTAGTCAATTAGTAGATACGAATATGACAGAAATATTATACACATACAACTAACTTAATAACACAAGTTTATGTAACTTCTTTCTATACGAAGTTCTAAATCGCGCTAAACATAGTATTAGAAACTCTTGCGCTGAATAACAATAATACCAGGTAGCAATATTTTCAAAAAAAACGACGCAAAACTTTACTGAGAAATAAAATTGATGCGAAAAACTTACGGTGCTGTAAATCCTGGCAACTGTCTGAAGTTTTATTGCAAAGTGCAGAAACAATGTAACGTACCATTGTGCCTTGCATTTATGAACTAGTAGGGATATGTGGTGATGCTGATGATGTCAACTATAATTTTCTCACTCTGCCAAAGTTTTCCAATAGGACCGATTAGAAGTAGCCGAGATTCAGGCACACTGGTCCAACTCATAACACCCCTCTTTTGCGTCGGCGTGGTGGCTAATAATTTATATTTTGTAGACTGAGATAAGTAAACACAATATAGGGGAGCGTGTACACCCAGGAGGATCAAAATCGGTCAATCAGTTTAGGCGCTACGGTGCCACAGACAGACACACAGGCACCTCTATTTTGCATCGGGCGTGGGAGTTAAAAAAGGAACAATTTAACTTATACTTTGTAGTGTAGGAAAAGTAAACACAGTAGGGAAGCGTGTACACTGTGGGGGTAGTGATGCGTGGGTGAAACACGCGGTTCACTCGAGCGTAAACCGATTGCTCATTGTAGCTCTGGGATCGAGCTACAGGACTGCTCTTGTAATCACGCCCATTGTTCACTCACAAAGCGTTTTCACATCTCTACCTTGATACGACATTTGTAGGTTGCTCCTACATAAATTGCGATGTATAATGTATTATCTAAGATAAATATTACTATTAAATTACACTAATACTATTACACTAACACTATAAAATTACATTATCATTAAAATTGAGTATTCCCAATTGCACCAGGGCGTTTTTCATTTTTAATAATCCGTCCTTATTAATATTATTATAAATGGCATGTTTGGATATATGGATTTATGGATATATGGATGTTTGTAACTCTTTCACGCAAAAACTACTGAACCGATCACCATGAAATTTTGCATACACGTTGTTTGGGACACCAGAAAGGACATAGGGTACCTTTCATCCAGAAAAAGGACTTCCCGAGGGATAAATAAAAAATAAAAATCTAACGCCTGGCCAAAGTGTTATAGCAACACGAGGTCAAGCATTATATTGCTTTTTTTTAAATTTTCAACGCGGTCGAAGTCGCGAACACCAGCTAGTATTTAATAATAATAGGAATCATAATATTATTATTATTTTTTTATTTAATGAGACAATTTTTCTTTTTAATTTCAGTAGTTTTATTTCCCAATAGCAAAAATAAGTCCTTGTGAATAGAGCATCATGCTGAGCGGAAATAGTATTATAAGTGCAGTATGTAATTCATAAAACAAAATCAGAACTTAAGACACAGAGGTTTATTATATTAAATAAAAGAGGCATAAAATGGACCATTTCGCCCTGAAAGTGTATCTTAATTGTTTCCAAGGCAACCCTTAATTTATTTTTACACGAACCCTTTTGATAATATTTCGTATGAAATTATTCCCATCTAAGAAAATAAAGTGTTGAATGTCGGCTGGCTAACGTCTATGTCGGGTCCCTGAAAAATGTTATTTCAGGGACGTAATGGGCTCAAATTTATTCTGGCCTTCCTATAAAAAGGTTCAGTATAAACGTTAAGATTAAATTTCCAACGGTAGAGGTCCCCGTTTAGAAATCCCATTGAAATATTGGATCGTGTTTCATAATTACTGAATACAGGTATTGTGTTGTCAACAAAGTTTCATGTTGCCTTTCTTAAAACCATATCTCATTTGTAGAATAAATAGTACTTTCTTAGCTGATTTATCATGATTGATTCCTGTTAAAATATATGAAACAAGCTGACCTGCTTGCCCTGTCAATTTCATATAAAAATACCATCAAAATTTACCAACAGTTGCCGTGGATTTTCCAAGAAAAATATTTCATACAAACCTTGCCACTATTTTTTTCTTATCATTTCACTCCAATTTTCGATTATGCTTGCCTATACGATATAATTTAATAAATTTGACTTTTTAATTAAAAACAGGTAAAATATTTCAATTGAGATTAATTGCAGTTGAATTTACAGAAGTATATTGAAAAAAAAAAAAAAAAAAAAGACATATACATTCTATTAAGAAAATATTCATATTAGAGGATTTTTCAAAAAATTTCTAGGATTACATGAATTTATTTTACGCGTATTATCCTTAGAAGTAAGTAGCAGCCGTTGCATATTCGCTCTTCTAGTTTTTATTTCTTTTGCACTAAAAATAAGAGGAATACATGGACGGTCGTTACGAGAGGAATGTGAATTTTTGTGGTCTTATATTCGTTCCAGGTTTCCACAGATAAAATGTGTCTTCTTTTTAATACGTCGTACATTTTTGTGATTTTTATTTATGGTGAAAAACTTGGGAAAAGCATCAATTTGGGCTATTCATAATGTTCCGCAACTTTTCTGATCTTGATAACTTAAGCATTAACTTAACTGTATCGTTAACCTTTGTATAACTTGTGATTTATTGTGTGAATTCGAATAAAAAAGGCTATCTGACTGTTTGTGATCATTAACAACAAAACACAGTATAAAATAGTTTTTACCACTGCATCCTGCTAGTCAAAATTAACGTTTTGTTTTATTAGCGACTAGGTATTCCTTAAAATTTATATTCTAATATTATATGTAAATGTGAAAGTGAGTTCAACCGACCATCATAAAATACATACACGTTGTCAGGGATACAAGAAAGGACTTAGGGTATTTTTCATTCAGAAAAAAATGTACTGTTCCCAAGGGATCATCTAAAATAACAGTGTTATAGCAGAGGTCAAGTGTTTTTCCAATTCAATCAATTTTCCAACGTGGACAAAGTCGCGGGCACCAGTTCTAAAATATAAAAATATAAAAATCACTTAAGTTCTGCCAGATGTGAATCCTTAGTTAATGAAATAGCGCAGTAAGTTCTGCAAATCTCATGCGGTTAACCGAATACATGTGAACATTATCATTGATCAAGCGACGTCGTATTGAGCGGGCTATAAAATTCGTATTCAACAGGGAGTGTTACATGTAGCTGTGGGGTGAATGTCAATTTTGGAGAGTCCGCCCGAATATCCAGGTCATCTCTAGTTAGGTCGGGCAATGTAAAAAAGAAGTTTTTACCTCTCAACCACGAAAAGGGTGGATTTGGTGCCTAAAAACACGCAGAAAAATCGATTTTTTTTTTGCGAGCGTGATTCGAAATTCGAACACCACATTTTGCAATTATTCAACGCAGAAAAAAGTGTGTTCAGAAACTCTATTTAATAAATAAATAAATTCAGTAAATAAATAAAAAAAAAAGTTTTTATTTTTTTAAATTTAAATTGTATTATTGCTATTTTTTAATCGTAATATTTAAAATAAATAATAGTAAACATTATATCAATTACTTAAAAATATCATGTTTGGTTTTCATAAAAATGTCAATGTCCGAACGCAACATTTAAAAACAATATTGTAAAACAAAATGAAATTAACCTTTTTTCAGCATTAGGTCTTGGTGTTTTTGTACTGTTTTGGTAAATATTAAAAAAAAAAATGAATACGTCCAGCGGTGAAGATTCTCTAACTCCAAAAGAATTAAGAGAACAAGTTTCAAATGCCGAACTTGTTCCAGAAAAGTCGCGTGAAAAATATCTTTAGGCGTACGAATTATTCAATAATTGGCGACTGTCAAAAGGTGCTAAAACTTATTCTGAGACGGTGTTTTTGTCATATTTCATGGAATTATCAAAAACAAGGTTACCAAGTACGCCGTGGAGTATTTAATTTAGTTATAATTTATGTGATTATGGCTATAGTAAACATAATATTTAAAATTGTCTTAATTGATTTTCTTACCTAAAGACCTAAAGATAAGATAAGATAAGACCTAGTAACGCTTTTCTCGCTGTTGAGGTGAAAAGTTGTATGTTTAACACGAGAGCAAATTTTTTTATGTCTTTTGCCTTTATATCACTCACTTCGCACAGTAGTCTATATTAGAATCACTCGCTACGTTCGTGATTCAATTGTATAGACTACCTCGCTAGTTCGTGATTTAAAGTCGGCACTCGCAGAAAAAACAATTTTGCTCTCTAGTTGAACAAATAACTATTAATTGACTGTGCCCGTTCTGTATTCGAATGACACAAAATATAGCAGTCGTGTAGTTTGTATCGGTGCTCGTGCTTATTTGTAAATAATAAATTTTTTGAAGTGAAAACTTCTTTAGGCGGGTTGGGCATTTCTGAGATGGGAAATTTTGTAACCGTGTAACCGTAACGTAACCGACACCTATGTATATTTTCGTAATCTACACAATACCACTGAAACTAGAATATGTTACGTAATAATACATCCTTGCGAAAACTAATTGAATTGAAATAATACAACAATGCTAACAGAGATGGCGCTGACAGTTTAAAAAAAGAACAATTTTTGAGGCGGGAAAAAACCATTGAACTCACGACCTGTAACCGTGTAACCGACACCTCTGTATTTAAGTATGTACTTTCCTGACGATTCAAAAAATACACACGTAATTGTTCAAGTTTTCATTTTTGTCGGCACTCCTGGAGTGCCACTGTTTTTTTTTCTTACTTTGTACTTTATATTTCTGTTTATATCTACACAAAACATAGAAACCAAATTTTGACAATAAATGCGAATATTCCATTTAATAAAATCAATATTATAAAAACGGCACATTAAAAATATTGTATAAACACTTATACATCTTTATCTAGAAGGAAAGAAAGAAATAATTTTATTAACTGCACGCAACACAAAGACACAAACATAATACAAAAACAACAAGACAGAAACTAATAAAAAAAAAATAACAGGCAAAAGATGTGTGTGTGTGTCGTCGCGACAGCGAATCTGAGATACTAGATAAGCACCCACATGCAATGCTGATTTTCAGCCAACACCTATACATGCAGTATACATACATAAAATAAAATAAAGTCGCTTTCCGCTTTTGTCTGTTTTTCTGCTAAATTCTTCTAAACCACTAACGGATTTTGATAAGTTTTTCACAATACATAAAAATATTATCACTATACTGATTTGTGGTTTAACATAATTATGTTGATGCGAGCGGGGTCTGACTGTGTCGTTATAAAACCTTTATAGCTTTGACACCAACTTTAGCTTTAATTTAATACAATGTAATTGGTTTTGGCCACGGTACCATAGGTTGGCGCCCTCATTACACTTTAATTAACGTCCAAATCCATAGAATTTAACAACTCCTTTAATGATCAGAGAGCAATGAAAATGCTATAATATTATATTGGATTGGAAATGACAGTTGTTTCAAAATAATTTGTTTACTTAATTTTTAGCAGCCAATTTCGTTTCGATATATAATGACAAAGTTAATATTTAGATATTTATTTGCCTTAATCGTTGCCTTACTCGGTTGGTACCCGAGGCATCGCCCGCGTGGAATATTTAGCCTATGCCTATCCTGAAATTCTATTCTAACTATTGATATAATGAACCGGATGAGTAGTTTACACAAATACACGAATACACAAAACTGCGAAATTTAAATATTTTGATCTGCAGTATCACTAGTGGCGCCACCGTCGTCACAGCGAATGCGAAAGTATGTTTGGATGTATGGATGTATGTAACTCTTTCACGCAAAAACTACTGAACCGATCACCATGAAATTTTGCATACACGTTGTCTGGGACACCAGAAAGGACATAGGGTACCTTTCATCGTTCAAAGCGGACGAAGTCGCGGGCACCAGCTATTTAACTCATATTATATTTTCAGTTCTTAATTTAAAGTAGTTGAGAACACAGACGCGGACAGCTTCGGCGACATAGTTGCAAAATATAGTTTTTTTCTTATTATACTTAATTAGGTTTTAATAATATATACATAAACCATCCGTGAAAAAATATATAACTGATGGTGAAAACTGTTGTGTGGCTTAGGAGGAGTTTGCTGATACACAGACAGACAGACGCGAAAATCGACTTCAAATTATACTATGTATAAGGATATTTATAGATACAGATGTCCACAATATTTCACTAAAAATATTAAAATAATAACCATGCTCTTTCAGAGCTATACGCCTCCGTTGCACGTGAGCGACAGACAACATAATCACCTTTCCTTTAATATTGTTCTCAGTGTATTGTCGAGGAAGACAGCGTCACATTTACTTAGGAACCGACGCTCGGGGCCATAATTGCCTTAACTTGACGGAGCAAATCGAGTTATTCTTCGAATGTGCGTGTAGATATTCATACTGAAAATGGCAACACATTTTACGTCTACCTTTATAGGGCAACATTGTTTTCAGCGATGCATTAAGCTCTTCAGAAACAAAGTGTAAGTATGAAAGTTTTAAATGAGTACAGTCTCATAAGCTGTGGAGCGCTTTTCAGATTAATGTACGAAGTTGAGATAAGGTTTCACATTAAAAAGTTGCATCATTATGCATTTCAATTTATATGGCAACATTCATGTCTATTTATATAAAAAGACATTTAAAATAATATTATGTTTAAGTAATTTAAATAACTTAACAACTTAATTATTTTTTTTAAATCCCGACGCCCGATGCAAAATCGGGGTGTTATAAGTGTGTCTGTGTATCTGTGTGTCTGTCAAAGGGATTTTTCTTGTACACGCCGTCGATCCGTCGATTGTCTTGTCCGATTTTTCTTGTACATGCCATACTACTCAGACAAATGACAGCACAGGATACTAAATTCACAATTTTACTGTTTTTTATGTAATATAGTGTTAAATAAAATATATTGGTGTAAAAATATTTTTACAACATTCGACTTAAAACTTAAAAGCTAAGCTTAACTTAACTTAGCTTAACTTAAGCTTTAACTTAAAAGTAAAAGCAAAAATATGTTTTCTTCATAACAGAACTTACGGATACACTAGGTGTATCCAATGTTTCAAGTAATATGTTACCATGCCATACGACTAAAGAAAGAATATTGCTTCACAGTTAAACAATAGTTCTCATTAGAAGTTTTGCGGTTGAATGGGCACTATGAATTTCCAGTAATGAAAAGCGAAGTGTTATTTCAGATTGAAGTTGAAATAAGAACAACACTTGCGATCCACAACAAAAGCAAAGTACGGCACATTTGCCCTCAATTATTCGAGGGGCAGCGCCGTGGTGGGTCATTGAGTCGACTGCTCTTGTGTGTAAAATAAAAGGACAATACAATATTGTTTACCATTCGTGTACTTTGTTAGAATTAAAAATAATATGATACTGCTTTTTCACGCCGCTAACATGCAGAAAAATATATCGTATGTCCATCTTGAAATTCGTTCTAAAGTTTGGTTAAATTATCTAGTTTTAACTTTAATAAGTAAAATCGGTCTACCTGTTCTCGAGTTTTTGAAGCGTACACAAATCAAATTCACATTTTTATATAATATATAAATATTTTATATCTTGGGTTAGCTTTTTTAAAAAAATATAGTTCGATATAGCGCATATAGTTGGTTCTTATTTTTATTATATTTTATTCCACCCATGAATTCAAATAAACTAATTACTTACTTAATGAAAGCAACTTAATATTAAGTAGTTTACATGCGTTGCATTTGCATTTATTTTGCTCGACAGTGTAGTTGCCAGTGTAGTTTATAACTTAATGAGCCTTAGTTCAAAAGTTTGATTATTTATATTTTCTTTTATTTACGCTTTCACGACTGCTTCTAAATATCATCCCTACAAATATTGACATAGAAACGCTAGTAACTTCTAACTAACTTCGTTTATTTTATCAATGTTTATAATTGTTCTGTACTTCCTTTCAAAGGTCACAGCAATTAAATAAAATTAAAATAATTGTATGTCAACAGTTATTACGTTTAATATTTTAAGGTAAACCTAAAAATTCTACATGTTTACATGACAATTACTCCATACAAGTATTTAATAATGGTTCCCAACAAGTTTGGTAAAGCTACCAAACATTGTTGTAAATGTACCAAGTTTGGTAAATGTTGAAAATTTAGGTTTGACAGTTGACATTGACAATGAGAGAGTTATAATAAAAGAAAGTAGCTTTCTCAGTCTCAAAACACCCAACGGATTTTAAATTTCACTAATAGAAAGAGCGCCAAACTAAGAAAGGTTTATGTATATAATTTGCAGAAAAAATAGATGGGGCGGGTCGCCTATAATAAATTGTAGCATTTTAAACACAAGAGTGTCAATTTATGAGAAAAACCGGCAAACGTTGTTTTGCTATATAAAAAACCATAAAAAACAGTATAAAAACCGCGTGAGTCAATTGAACCGACCCGAACGTTATCATACCTATTTTGTTGTGGAGTTATTTTAAAATTATGACATCTATTAAAATGTTGATTGAAATCAAGTGATGTTAAGGATAATTTTGTTCACAATTAAATAGTTCTTTTGAATAACGTATTTATTCGATCAAATCAAATCAAATGCATTAATTTCGATCAAATTTGATTAAAAAAGGTTATAGTGAGTCAATCTTAAAAGATAGACATATGCTGTCGCGAACTTTTTTTTAGTACTTTTAAAGAGGAACAATCTTGAACAATTCTATCATACATGATTTTTCCGTAACTTAAACCGTCAACGGAATCTCTCAAAAAGGAATCATTTTTCCCGTTTTAGCAACATTTTCCATTGACGCTCCGCTCCTATTGGTCGCAGCGTGATGTTATATAGCCTTTATATAGCCTTTCTCGATAAATGGACTATCCAACTCAAAAAGAATTTTTCAATTCGAACCAGTAGTTCCTGAGATTAACGCGTTCAACCAACCAACCAAACAAACAAACAAACTCTTCAGCTTTATAATACCGTGGAAGAACGGGGTTACTTTGATTAATTTTGAAATTAATATAGCTCTACTTCTTTAAATATTGTCGCAAAAAAGAAATTAAAAAACCATAACATCAACTTTTGTTGGTCTTTCTATCAAACTCAAACTCAAACTCAAACTCAAACTCATTTATTTGCTAAAAAAGCGGTACAATTGATGGTTAGGTAAATACATGGGTAATACAGATCGCGCTTTTTACCAGAATCTGGCATGCAAAATCAGTTATAAGTACATCGATTCTATGCAGTTATACAATAATTTTATGTTATGCAACGTCAAATACGTGAATTTATTTCAATTAATACAAGTAAGTTAGCAAGTACAAATACAAATAATATAAATAAGTAACAAATAAGAATAATACAATTACCTAATGTCAACATGTGAATTAATAAAAAACGAAAAAAAAAGACAAAAAATATTCCATGTAGAATAAAAATATACAAGACAAGGCATATATGGGTTACAACACTTAACCGAAATATTCAAAATATTCTTGTACAGAATAAAAACTGTTCGATATTAGCCAACCTTTTAGACTGGCCTTGAATGGCTTTATGGGCAAATCTCTTATTTGACTATTTAATCTATTAAAAATCTTTACCGCCATGCACAGCGCATTGCTGCTGTACAGTGACGTTGTTCTCACAGGCGCCACAAGCCTACGAGGATACCTTGTGTTAAAGCTGCAGCAATCCCTTTTTTTTCCGAAGAGGTAATCGTGTGTCTTTACAAATATGCAAATTTCAAAAATGTATAAACAAGGGACAGTTAATAATTTTAACTTTTTGTAGAGTGGTCTACAGGAAGTCCTAGAATCGACACCACAAATCGCTCTGATACATTGCTTCTGTGCAGTGAGCGCATGACTTGCATGTGGCGAGTTTCCCCAAAGAAGAATGCCATATCTAAGCTGTGAGCATACATAACCGTGATAAGCCTGAATAGCCGTTTTTTGGTTGCTTACTCTAAATCGTCTAAAATCGTCTAAATCGTCTATCGTCTAAATATGGTTTTAATATATTCACAAATAAGCTTTAGTTAGAAAATTAAACAAAAAGAGTGATCAAAGTTAAACTGCGATCAGTTACCCGACACTGTACCCGCTTTTTGTTTATTTTTTGAGCTTATTTTTGAATATATTAAAACCATATTTAGACCATAGAAAGACCAACAAAAGTTGATGTTATGGTTTTTTAATTTCTTTTTTGCGACAATATTTAAAGAAGTAGAGCTATTTTAATTTTAAAATTGATCAAAGTAACCACGTTCCACGGTACCAGGAAAAAATACCTACTTTTTCATGCTATTTTATATAAAATATTATACGAATATTTGTAGGTATAAAATAAATAGAACCATATCAAGCGTTAATTTTTGTGGTTAAAACCGACGGCGAAATTTAACATACATACTTTATGAGCAATTTAACCAAGACTTTGTTATGCGCAAAGGGAGGCATGAACCGTGTTTACTCTGCAAATGATTTCATTAAGGCTTTATGTGAATAACCCGAAATATTTAAGGTTCATCATTAAAAATTTAAAATATAACACGTTTGAGCTTTGGAGACGGCTATTCTCGGTGCAAAATCGAATCAGGAAGGAGGAGGTCCGTAGACGTATGAAAGTTACCGACATAACCCTGCGGATTAGTAAGTTTAAGTGGCAGTGGATTTCTTATTGCTAAGATATGTATACGCTATGTTAAGGATATCTTAGCTAGCGATAAAGACGACAATGTTGCCATAACGAAGTTCCACAGTGCACATAATAGCTCTGTCACACCCGCCACTAAAGGCGTTCACAATAATGGCACATCGTAACTCAAGTCCCCTGCGCTTCATATCTGCCTGGCTTATTAACGCCAAAGTGTTTAATTATTTGTACTCTAGCTCGACCAAATTGCTCCTGTATATTTTGTATTTCGAATAATAAAACTAATATTTTTAATTAGGTAAATATCTAGAAAGTTAGAGAAGCTAGAGAAATCTAGAAACCTTAATAGGGGTACGTGAAGGCAAAGTTTGAAAGACCCTCCCTTAAGTGCTTGATATCACCTCTAATATGTGTACTGTGTATAGTAAGTATAACCATGACTAATAACGCTCAATAGAAAATCTAACATGTAATTTTGAGTAATTATAGGCCGATTTAAATACACTCCTAAGAAGCTTTTTGTGTAGGTTAATTTTTAGTATTTTAGTTTAGTATAATATTATTGACAAGTGTTACTATGCTTTGACATGTTATGTTATAAATTAATTTATATTTTTTATGCTAAGATCGGCAGACAGGCTGCCAGTCCACTTGATGGTAGTTGGCTTGGCTACCGTCGGCTATAACACAAGCAACGCTGAAGGTGCTGCAAGTGCGCTGCCGACTATAGTATAATAGGATTAAGGATAAGGAATTGGGAAGGAATAGGAAAATGAGCTCTGTCATCGACCGAAACACAAGAACACGTTATGTTATTTCACTGTGGTCTTCTGTAAGGGGTGGCTAGCTGTTCCCGCAATTTTGTACGCACTATAGTTGTATAATTCGTTGCACTAATTTTTAATACCCAAATAAATTGTTACTAAATATTTACCGACCGTATTGTTACCGAATAAATTGTTACTTCTACTTTATTTAAGTAAATTAAATACAAGATAAAATTCAGGTACACTGCAATTATTCAGTATAAAAAATAATAATAATAATAATAAAACTAGCCATTTTGTCGCTCTCGGGTACTTCAAAGAGACCGCGCTACCGCCCGCCGCAGGTCGACTTTATTAAATTTCACGTAACCGCTAAAGTTTTAATTAGAGCTACGTTTATAGTTAAGTATAGTTACTAATCTTGATGTGTGTGTCGATGTTTACATTTTCAATGAAAAATATCAATGAAATATTCATCTTCAAATAAGAAAATGAATCCATTGAAAATTGAATGTTTTTATTCATTGGACTTTAAGTAATGGATGTAAATTCCCATTAAATTACATATTTATGGATTTATATTTGATAATGGGTCCAGCCGGAGTCACAACATGTAATTTAGAATTAATACGAGTAGATAGCAATCACAAAGACGAGCGAAAATTTCTTTTTATATATATATCCACACTTCTCCAGTTTGTTATTGATGTTTATGACGACATGAAAGGCACGGTACGTGCGTTACATATGAAATTACGTAAAAAATGCCATAATATTTGTCGGCAGAATTGAGGAGAATCGGGTAAATTGCCTACTTAATAGTCCTATGTATTCTACCAGATACGTGTACTAACTACCTTTTTTTGCCAAATTTTGCTGTCTATACATTATGCTATAAAATAACTTATTTAATAAATTATAAACAAGAATAGAGGTAATTTATGTGGTAAAGCTTATGTTCCAACACTTGAAGTGAAGAAACTTTAAACAGTTAGACAAAATTGCATATAAAGGCTAGTCAACAATAAAGCTTAATTAGCAGCTTCTGGCACACCAACAGTTGGAAATGGTAGGTACCTTTTTTGTTTCAATTTAAGGTTGGGGAAAAACGAGCGTATTCGCGTAAAATAAGTCGCGTAATTTACGTTCAATGCGGTTTCATACAAAAGCACAATTCAAAAAACTAAGCTCGTTTGGCCCTAGCCCTTCTTGGCTCGTAGTCATGTGTGCTTTCTACAGCCGTTTACGCCACGCTAAGCTACGCTACGCTAAGAGAAAACTTGGTGATTGGTCAAAATTTTATTTGACGTTACAATAACCAATTACCAAGTTTTCTCTTAGCGTAGCGTAAACGAATGTAGAAATACACTTGGCTAGACCCCCTTTTGTACGTGCAGCGTCAATTAAGCGTTTACGCGACTCACAACTCAAAAAATTAAGCTCGCTTGGCCTCAGCCTAAAAAAAAATTGTTAACGCGTGCTTAGAGTGTTTCTTCATAGGCAAGTTAAGATAACCTTTTAATTTTTGATATTTTGTATCATTATTTTAAAATATAAACTTAAAACAAAAATTAATTTTGCCGTCCGTCACAGATGAATAGCACACTACTTAAGCAAATTCGTTTCTCTATCCTTGCACCTCACTTTACGAGTACAACTACGATCTAAGTATATCTATTTCAGTTATAAATCATTAAACAATCACAAAAGCCTCTTTTTAGCAATTACTGTAGAAAATTTACAGAAAAAAATAGAGAACAAAGCAAATCGGGAGCATAGGGACATGGAAATTAGATTTGGTAACACTACCAATGAAACACGCGACCTTTTTGTTCAATGAAAATATCGATTTCAGATAAGAGTTTCCATTTCAGTTAGATGAAATGAAAACGTTTTTGCGAAGTTCGCGTTAAAAATACTTTTATTCTGTAGAAACAAGTTAAGATATTAAAAAGTATTTAATTGGGTTTGCAAAAATATGCCTACATTTTTTATCAGTTTTTATTTTGTTTCTTTTTTTATATAAAGACAGACAGGCTGACGGTCCACTTGATGGTCGCCTAATTAATTATTTAAATTAATTAATTAAGTAATGTCAATTTGGTTATGTTATCTTTTCTATGTTCTGTAAGTATGTGAAGAAGTATGTTTTTATTTTTGTATAATTATTTAATATTAAACGGGTGGCAGAATAGTTTTAAATTGAGATTTCTCTTAAGTACTTACACTCGGCGAGTGTAAGCTCAATGGAACTAATTTTCACTCACATAATAAATCTAATTCGCAGGTCGTTCGTGATGCTGGAGTTTTTGAATGTAAAATTCAGAGAAAATTCTTACATTTTAAAACGTTTTACTTTGACTATAATTCACTCATAATGCTGCTGTATTTATGAGCAGATGCTAAATCTAGGCGGTATTAAACTTTGCATACAAAGAACACTAATATGTCTAGAAAAGAGTGTAAGAATATTCATATAATTTTATTACAATTTTGTTATTAAGTAAGCAATATATCGTTGCTATTCTCTAAGACTTCAACTGTACCTCCTGCCCACATTGTGGTTGCTTATCCAGCTTAACATACACCCACCTGAGATCATTTTCCGCTAAGAAACAAATTTAGCAATTCATTAAGATATTAAATATACATTAAGATTTACATATAGCCATAGATATAATTATGTAAGTTCCTATATTTCATATGTGATATAGTTATGTAATATACCTATATTTACAATTCAAAATAGCTGTTAAACTTGCAAAAAAAAAAAAGAATTGCAAAACGATGCAATACTTCAAATTATGTGCAATATTGGTTTTACGCTTCAGGTATCTTCGATTACTTCAGAAAACAGTCATGTGAAATGTGTCAACACCTATAAAGTTGGCCCAGCATGAGGCGTAATATACATTCTGCCTTCGAGAAGCGGCAAAATAGAATATAAACATGAAATTTAAAAATGGAAATATAAAAACGCCTTTAAGAATTTGTTTCACACGCAATAATTAGTTATTTTTATTGTTAGTTAATTTTATTTTTGAAAGTTTTGCGAATGTCGCCTAGTTAAGTAAAAAGAAAAACTTATTTTGAAATTTTTTTAACTTGCTTTGCAATTCAATTTAAGTTGATGGTTTGCGAAATAATGAAACCCTAAAGTACCGAACTCGTACTGATCACTCGCCTTAGAATCTGACAAAATGCAATACTAGCTAACTGTCATGGTTAAACGGTGTCGGAGTGTTTCATATTTACAAACAACTTATATATAATATATATATATATAGAAACGCAAGTTCTACTTGCATTTAGGTATTCGAATTTTTTTAATAATAACAATTGATAAACACTCATTGGTAGTTGATAAACCAATAATTCATATTAACATAGCGGATTAAGAATTAGTTTTAAAAATTGCAATAAAATCCCTACGTGTTTTTTCAGTAATAAATAGCGGAGAAAATTAATCCATCACAAATTATAGGAAAAGTTGAAAATGACGACGGAACTTTGTTATTTATCTCTTACCAAGCACACCCGTAACATGAACGTTAAAAGTTACTGCCGGTGCGAACAAACGATCGGCATCCTAGGGTTAAACGGTGAATTGGATATTGAATATAACGGGACAAGTTTCCCTCACTTCCATAGCCCCTATATTGTGTAAGTTGGACGGATGAAGCCAATTTCTTACTTGAAACTGACACGCTAAGTAAGCAACTATAATACAGTAGGTATATTGTTTATAGTTGCTTATCTAAGCATGTAGAAATTTTATTTAGTTAAAATATATTTTAACTATTTGACATAACAACAACACGAGAAGGTTGCTAGGAGATGAAAATAATAAATAATAAATAACAATAATAAAATAATAATAGTTTATTCTTAAATAATTTTTCACTTAATAAAATATAATATCTATTATAAAATATAAAAAGTATAATCCTTTATATTTATTCTTTTACTCGTAGCTTGGTTTATTTAACGTTTCAAGGCACATTTGCTAGGTCAACACTTGAACCGCCTTCTCGATATCTAGCTTCACCTACATATACCTATAACTTCGCCTTCGATCGATAACTTCGCCTGGCTAAAATTATCTGATACTTGCAATGTCGTAACAATTATAAGTACATAGCTATTTTCGACAGCTCCACTCGCTCCAATCTATATTTATAATTAAAAATAAATAAATAACATTTCTTTATAATAAAACATTTTTTGTTAATAATAATAAACCTTGTGAATAACAACTCAAATGGCTTCAGAGTCTTTTCGTTAATTTTATGAAAATGAGCAGCAGACAGTCCAATCGTTTATAGAATTATTGTTAGATTATAAATACATATAATATATATTATACCTATAATATACACACGGAAATAGGGTTATAGGTTGGATATACCGGAATAAAGATGTTAGGGAAATACCCGTTGATTCTTATGACTATCATCCAGAATTATCTGGATCAAGGGAAAAGTTTTAAGTATAATTGAAATATAGAATATTCGTGCCAAGATCGTTTAATATTGTAGAATGTTACGCTTTTTTGAAACACACATTAATATGTACTTAATTAAACAGTTACACATTTGTTAAATGATATAGCGACCCGCTTTCAGCTTCGCACTTAATAGAAATTTTCAAAAATCCTTTTTTAGCAGATGCTTACTTTATAAAATCAACCTATATTCCAAATTTCCAAATTAATAGTTTTTGCTGTGCATTGATAATCAATCAGGATAAACGATTTTATTAGTATTATATTAAAAAGGGCACTATTTGTATAGCATATACTACATGCTGCAAACTATATGACTATACCACTTGGAAAGGCCTAAGAACGTATCAAAACTAGAAGTAAAGACTGACTGAAAACTTTTAGAGGTAGACAGTAATGACAGTAATGACAGTTTTTCAGTAATGCAGTAATGCTCTACGAAATACAGGCGAGTACTCCACCGTAGTTAGAAGCATTGTGGCGGCTACAATACTTTCAGCATTTTAGCTGTCGATTGTATTCCACGTAATAGTGAGCTCTTGAAAGGTAAAAGATGTAGTGTCGCGTTTCATTCAAGAAAAAAGGGTTTGTTCAATGATTCGTTTGCCATTCTAGTCACAATAGCAAATTCAGTATAAAACTGTAGGCGCTACTAAAACAATATTATACATATACAATACAGTAAAACGAATTAATTTGACCAAATTTATATATCATACCGGATGTTGCCCGCGATTTCATTTGCGTTGAAAAATAAGAAATATAATGTCTTGCAAAAGGACAGACAGACAGACAGACAGACAGAGTTACTTCCACATTAATAATATTATTTGTAGTCTTGTATATCTAATCAAATCTACTACTATATGTATCAAAATTATATATAATATTATGTAATCACGCCACAAACACCAAAGTGACGACGCCAGTCTGTTAATATTTTCCAAGATTTTCCAAAAGAAGCAGCGATTTACGTGCCTTGGTTTCATTTATAATAATTAGAAAGAAAAAAGCGCTTTCTCAATCCCTTTATTCAAACCATAAAGAAAAATTAAAATAAACGATCAACAAGTAGTGTAGTGTTAAATGAACACATCGCGTTAAACCCCCGATTAAAAGCAGTTGGTTGTTCAGCGTAATCCAAATGAGATTATAAAATCCTTTTAATGTCGGCGTTGGGAAGGAATTTAGATGTGTGTAAACATTTAAACCCTCACTAGGCTCTTCATTATTATGCTGCTTTCATGTCAGTCCTAAATAATTTTTGGGCAAAAAAGGGCAAAAATAAATCAGCAATAAAATTTCAATATAACAAAAAAAAAAAAAATGTAAATGATAACTTGTTATGCATTAAAAATGCATTCGCAGAAAATATTGTATCAATTTTAATTACGCCCTCCAGTAGTAACGAAGTTCAGCGACTCATCGTTTGAATGGCACTGATATGACGACCGGAATGAGTGCCGGTACCAAACTATACTACCTATAGCACATGAGGCATAATGATACTCGGATCGGAACGGAGGTGGCCTATCAAATGATAATGGATGATCCAAGGGGCCTGGACAGTCGCGCGACAATCTGCGCAGCAACATAATAACGCTCGCATACAGAACGTGGCGAAAACAAACATTATTTCCGTGTACTAAGTGTTCTCAACCGTAAAAAGTAATGTTGAATTTTCAGTGAGAGCAACAAGGAAGTGTTTTAAAACGTGCCATTTTGCTGCTGTGTTGTCTAGTGAAACTCTTGAAATAAACGAACGTACGGTGATTTTACAACATAAGTGACTTCCTTTCAAAGTGTAGCGACGTTTTAATGGAATGACGCTTTTTTTTTAAATTGATCCGGAAATACGAAAGTGAACGAAGTATTTGAACATCCACGCTGCCTACAAAAAGCTTAACAACATTATATCCACATACACCCGTGTTAATAGTGCTGTGAGTGGAGACAAAAGGTTCAATTTTTATATATTTTTAACTAAAATGCATGGAATGTAAAACAAAGAGTGTTTTACTTTTCATGGATTTTAGTCTACATTTGTAAAAGAATAAATAAAAACATAACCGCACATAAATTTACAAATTATAAATACTGATTGTGATCTATCTGTCTTAGATATTACTGACTTGGCTTAACTTGAAGGTAAATCTTAGTTTTACTGACTTTTCCGCAACTCTGTGTCAGACCTGAGTTTTCTTGAAGATGTTAAAAGTATTTCAACGAATCTAGCTAACATATTTCAAACTTTGAGAACCGTTTATTTGAGTAGTCATCGAAAATAGCGAAATATGTAGGTCAGGTCGGATCCCTTGCGATGCACGAAACAAGAAATTCCTAGGAATACTTACTTATTCTGAGACATGATACCTTGTAGTTTTTATAATCGGTATAAAGACCAATAGCTAATTATAATCGGTATATGTTGGTCTATCTTTCGTTCTCCAATCAATATTGTTATCAAGATCTAAATAGTCGACATTTTTGTACATAATAATTTCATAGCTAAAAAAACACTTATTAAAAAAATTACCCATTGGTCAATAATTTCTTCAAACAATAATACCCTATCTATACGATTGCTTACATAGTCTTAATGAAATGAAACTCTTTAGTTTTGGCCTCGTTCCTAGTGTTACGTCGCCGTACATTACATAATAATGCGACTCACTAACACGTGGTTTTCTACTTGACTAAATTTATAATGAGGAAATCCGTAAAAGATTTCAGTGGTTAGGGAGGGTTACCTACTAAATATAATAGTTATGTGCTAAATTGATAATATAAAAACTAAAATAATCAGATAGTTCTACTTACACGTACCGAAATTAGATATTCATTGACATTATTAGGTAATAATTGACAATAAAGACTAATATGTTTGTAAAGTTCTCCATAGACTAATATATTGTGAAATTCTGATACATATGAATTTCTATTTGTGGAACTGGAAATTTATAACAAACAAGTGTATCGATTCTCAATATTATTGTGTATTAATGTATGAACTGTTATTGTAAATGGAAATGTATTTATGAATTGTGTTTGAACATCATACATCAACAAACACGCCAACCATTGATGAAATTGTGTTACTTTACGTGTTCAAGTATAGGTAAGCAAGAGGTTGTATGATCTTTATATAATTAAATTAGATGTGTCATTAGTTTCACAGTTATGGGTGTTTGATATCTGGCTGGACTGTCGTCTGAAAGTTCTATTTTGAATCATAATTAATTTATTCTACAGACATTGATTTTTTGTGGACAATTGAAAGAACTATGAAAGATATTAATTAACCTTATTTATATGTAGCACATGACCAAAAAAGTTGAAACCTTATTGAATGTCAACTAATACATTTATTTTTTCTACAATTAGTACTATTCAAAAATGAAACTATTAATTGAATAATTCGCAAAATAAACTTGATTTTAACGATAACGATAAAAAATTCTTCTAATGAGAAACTACTAACTTGCTCATTTTGACGTATGATCAAACAGAAGCTTTGCTATCTAAAGTTAAAACATTGACTGAATGAGAATTCCTATGTTTACACCAAACTCTGAGGAATGCGGAGTCCATTCACGTGGATAGGGACCCACTGTCAACGAAAGGTCAGGATGGTTAGAAACAGTTTTGTTGATATGTCAGTTCTTGTTGATAACTGTGAAACAAACTCCCCGCAGAATTGTTTTCTCACTAAATAATGAGTTCTTTGATGTACCGAATAAATTCTCGCGGAATGGACAAGTGAACATACACTGACACTTGGGAAATAATTTCCAAATGTAGGTAGTGTTATAGTGATAGAAATCAGGTATTATACAATACTCATATTATGAAGAGATAATTTTACTTGTATTTTAAATTTAAATAAGTATTTTATATACTAGATCTATATAAGTTCTGCTTCTTCTCAGTTAAAATAATTATATTTTTCCTAATAAATGTTTCCTTATGATCTTTGAGCACTGTCCACTAAAATTTAAGAACTGGTAAATAATTTAAATCCATAATTTTATTATTGCAATTCTCTTGTTAACCTTTTGTTGGCTTCTTCTAAAGTTGTCTTGAAATGGTGTATCTATTTTTGTGAATGAATTAATTATCTTTTATTTGATTTTATATTTTATCGTTTATTAATTTTTTATTTGCTTCTTATGAAAAATATAGCTAATTATTATTTATTTGATTTTGAAGTTACTGGAAGTTATTATATTGAGATATCGTGTCAATTCGTTCTTGACCTTCTCTACAAACGAAAGATAACATAGATCCCCATCTACGAGTAGATACTTGAGTGCTTGATCAAATATTCTTTAGTACCAATTTTATTAGTTTTAAAACACGATAATTTTTATTTATTTTATTTTATAATTTTAATACCGAAACACAAGAGCATACATGCTGTTATATCATAGTGATCTCTTTAAGGGGGTGGTTACTGCCGCCAGACAGGCTGATCGAATGACTGCGAAATGCAGTATGTCCTGCCACAACTTGCCAGATCCAACTTTATAGGAATCGAACCTGGGAACTCTGAGGCAGAGCACTAAGACTCGACTTAACTTAACAACTTGATCAATGGTTCGACGATACTTCACACATATTAAAAATGGAATATAATGAGTATAAGAGATGCCAGAGCGTAATTTCCTATCCCTTCCCGATCCCTCATACTTAACCCTGTTGCAATATTGTTTTCATATTAGAGTATCATAAAAAAAAATAATCCACTATCGTCTATCGATAACTTTAAAAAAAAAATGACTATTGTTTTACATCAGAATGTTCCGCGTTTTGCTTTACGATTTCTCAGCTCGTTAAAACTAGACATAATAAACACACAATATACTAGTATTATTCCGATTTCAAAGAGAAAAACGCACTAAATTATTTCCGTACTAAATCCAGTTTTTCCGTGGCAGCGCTATTACGAAATGTTTTTAACAAAACCGTGCACCGAGTTTGAATTTTTAAAAAGGTTGTATTACTTGCGAAAGAAATTTCTTGTCTTTTTTAAGTTCGTTTATTTCAAGTGTTGTATAAAAATTAAAAAAAATACGGGACCAATTGATAATTGCTGTACGCATACATTTTTACATTGTGGCCTACCAACAAGGTTGTTGGTGAAGAAAAAAAATACTAACGATCACCCAGGTGGACAGCGTGGTTTGTCGTTTGGTAATAGACGTTAATAGCCGTGACCTACCCTGAAAAATAATGTAGCTTACGTACTCTTTATGGCCGGCACCTTAATGTTGTTTATTTTCATTTTGTCTTTACCTAACTGTTGATAAAAATATAAAAAGTATTTCCATTTCTCTTAACAAATAAAATACGTTTAGTTGGAAGGCAAATTTATCTTTTCGCCAAGAGGTTTATTTTAGCGCATTTCCGCTAAAACCGAATACCGTTACTCACCGCAACCCTGGCTTTATTGATCTTAGTTATAACAGACAAAATTGGAATGAAAGGTACGCCTTTCCCAAGACATTTGTAAGGTTCTAACAAAAATATATTATTTCGATGGGTTCTAAGAAATTTTAAATAATTTAAATATCCAACGGTCGATTATTGTTTTTATGGTTTTTTAAAGGAACATTCTTAAACACATAACTTACTTATGTAGTCTTTATATAAGTAAAGAGGCCCGCGTTCGGTTTCTGCCTCCGGATCTAAGTAAAAGGACATTATGGTAAAGAACCTGTGTCGGCAGGTCTGCTGTCAGGAATACCTCCTATTAAAGCCTCTACACACCAAAGCCGCCGGGTTAAGAACAATGCAAAATAAGGCACGATTATCGCAAAACAAGCACGGCGGCCTAACCCGCCTTCGTATGCACAACGTAAGAATCCAAATTGTATCCTCAGACCAAATAACAACTGTATTTATACAGCATTTTGCGGACAACATAGTGAAGCGTAGACCGTTTATTTTATTTTTTGAAGACTGTTTTTTACACCCTTTCACTAACTAATTCGGTATTAATTCACTAGTAAATATTTTTATAAGGCGATGCGTAGTTTAGCATTTGCATGTGTGTAATCGTGTATGTAAACGGCGAACGCGTAGTTGTATCGGTGTCACAGGCAGGTTCCTATCTTTAGTTCTCATTTTATCTGTGATCGTATCTATATAATCCTACGACACTTATAGAATTAGTTACAATATAGAGCCGCCTTCTTTTGTACTGTTCATAAGATAAGTTTCAAGAAAATGTTTACACTATAACTTGCAAGCTTTTACGACGCTACAACCCACCAAGGCAAATAGTGCTATGAAAAACAAATTTCTCCTTATGGAAGTTTTCATTAAAGTTTCGACGTAATTAACTGGGCGGTTCTTCTTCGACAGGGCGAGTTGAGGTCGACTCTATGAACATGACCTAGTGCCTCATGAACGCGGCACACCTCTCGCCTCCATTCCACATTCACTCGCCAACCTGACACTAAAATTCACACGTAAGTAAGTACCTAACTATACAGATTAAGCATTGTAATTTCGAATGTGCAACTATGGCCACTATTGAGACAACTTTATTATATATTTTTTTAATGTTAAGGATGACAGACAGGCTGACGGTTTACTTGATGGTAGGTGGTTACCGTCGTCTAGAATACAAGCAAAGCTAAAGGTACTGCAAGTTCGCTGCTAACCATAGAAGAATTAAGGATAACTAAAAGGATAACACTAAATTAGGTATATCTCGCCTTATATGTATAAGGCTGTTGATATTTTTGTCTATAAATTGTCGATTGTCGATAATTCAACTTTTATTAGTAACCTTTAAAGGTAAATATATATATAATATTCTCCAGTCCCAAGGCTTTATATTACGTAAAGAATTTCACCAAATTAAATATTAGTAAGATACGTGATCATGCATACTAATAAATATTAATCACGTTACAACGATCCTCTACTTTATTTTTTACCTTATATCCTGTCAAGGTCGGCAGCTCATTTGTGACCTCCTACATACCCTTAAGTATTTTTTATGTTAACAAACAGGGTTAACATCCACTTGATGGTAGGCTACCGTGGGCTTATAATACAAGCAACGCCACTGGTGTTGCAAGTGCGCTGCCGACCATAGTAGGTTTAAGGATAAGAGAATAGGTAGGGATAGGTAAATGGGCTCTGGCATCCCTTACTCACTCACCGAAACCCATCAGAATATTATTTATTATTCACTATTATTTCTCGGTGGTCTCCTGTAAGGGGGTTATTGATTACTGCCGCCAGATGACTGTCCAAATGACTGCGAAAGCAGCGTGCAGTCAGCCTTTCTGTCGCCTTTATTTAAATAAATCCCTTATGAACATGGCAGGTAACCACAATGGAACCGCGGTGGCTGTTGGTCTGCTGTGTGGTGCTGTGGGCGCGGCCGGCGCACCAACAAGGCGCCCAACAATGCCCCGCGCCAAACACGATAACACCCTGCAGTTGTACTGTTAAAAAGAATGGCCTCGACATACTTTGCGAATTTACTGAGCAACAGCATATACAAAAGGTAACTAAGTTAATAAACAAGGGAATTAAGTTGCTTAGGTTTGTGTTTCCGAGCTTATATTATATAACCCAATTTTTTTTTAAATTCGAGTGAATAGACATTTTCTAGAGCCTCGTCTTTGCCGCACGGCTAGATTCTGGTCAAGAGCAAACCCATTAATAACAATAAAAAGAATGTACAATAAAATCATTTTCACTTTAAACATTAGCATGTGTTGATTCACAATTTTTCACATTACCGACATCTTTAAAAACATTACAGAGATCTTTGAATGCTTTTACTGTACAGGCTCAAATTCTAATAAAGCCTGCATACATCTCAATCTTTTTGAAACTTGAAACTTTTTGAGACTTGAAAGATCGTGAGGCAAACTCTGCGTATACTAGCAATATATGGAATATTATCAAACAAACAAGAGAATACTAGCAATTTCACAGACAAAAGGCGCTATCCTTGTGCAAGACCACCAATTGGGACGTAATATGTGTAACGCTTTTAGGCTGATACCGGCTTTACAGCGAATTACTGAGTAGTTCGAAGTAAAGTCAAATAGTGAAACATTAAGATAGGTCGATATTGCTAATGTAAAAAATTCAATGAAAATGATAGAATGCTTGGAAAACAAAGAATAACTAATTTAAGTTGTTTTAACTATTTGTATATTTGTAGGCGATGAACAGTCTTCGCTCCAAACCTATGATTATATTCTACTTGAAGCTTCGTCATAATAACTTAGCCAAGCTGCCTTCGTACATATTTCTTGGGCTCGATATTCGTCATCTCACTGTTCATAACAGTAGCTTGGCTGTCATAGAAGACTCGTCGCTTAGTTCTATTGGTAAGTCATTTATTATAGAAATGAAATTTATCTATTAACCACACAAGAAATAGTTACTATAACATAGATCTCATCATTGTTTGTTTTTTTGACTAACTTTGGACTCGTTGACACAATATATTAAATATTTTATATATATATTATCTTTTTAATTTTCTTTGTTTAAATGTCAAAGTATATATATACACTTGACTAAATAGTATTTATTTTTTAAAATCTAACATCCAAACAAGAAATCTGTACCCACAATTTGCTGTAGTTCACTATAATTTTTGTGTGAATAAAAGATTCTTTCATTAGTTACAATTTGTTAAAGAAAATATAAAATTAGAATAGAGCTTTTTCTGTGTTTGTATTCCTAACGTTACGTAAAATTTTGATATTTCCTTCAGGCAACAAATTAACGCAACTTGACGTCTCTCAAAACAGTCTTGCAACAATACCGACCTCGTCTTTCGCGCATCTCAACCATCTACTCATTCTCAACATGAACCATAACAAGGTAATTATAAGGTTAACTTGATTCTATTATCTTTGAATTAATACGAGTAACGTGCAACGAGAACTCATACATAAGTTATGGCGCTCCAATCATATTAGCATTAAAGTCTAAATTGTATTGGCACGTCTGCATGTACCTACATTCATAACGAAGTACACTTGCGAATTGATACAATGCCAGCAAACATTCAAATCAAACATTCGAATCAATTTGAAATTCTATGTTTAAACGTAACTTGATAATGCACTATCCAAATTTATTCATAGCTGAGCTTTTTAAGCCATAATGTACAATTTTATTTATAGTGATAAACTAACGCGATAAATATTTGGCTGGAAGACGCAATTTCGAATCCAGTTCGGGTTTGTATTTATAATTGTTTTGATGAAGATCGCGTGATTTAAGACAACCGTTTAACCTCAGACCGAACACATTTTTTTACCAAAATGACCTCAACCTAATAATGTGCAATATATTGCATGTATTTAGGTGAAAAATATTTGCACAACAAATTTTTGTAGTTTCTCGAAGATAAGCGGTATAAAATATAAAAAATAAATAAAAATAAAAGTAGCCGATTAAAATTTTAGTACAGAATTTAAGTTAATTAATAAACTTAAAAATAAATGTAGTTGTCGCTGAAAATTATTATTACTGAGACACGAAAGGTTTTTTGGGCAGTAATTTACTATTTTCTTTCTCAGAAAATAGATTTTTTTTTGTATAAATCTGCCCAATTCAAACTTTTTTAAATATAGTCTACTAGTGGCCAGCTCCCGGCTTCACACGGATTCAAAATAAAAACTACGAATTTTTATCAAAATCGGTTTAGTAGTTTAAGAGTTCATCCCGGAGACACAACGTTACACGTAATTGTAATATACTTATATAAAGATTATGCACTGTATTTTATCTAAGTTTTAATTTGCTCTAAGAAATCAAACTTGGAAACGAAAATAACGGTTTTCTGCTAAGTTCTCACCTTATTGGTAAAAATATACCGTAAAGATATATATCATAAAGACTATCGAGTCTTACCATGAAGACATGGTTATGTCATGGCAATTAGCGGTGGTGTATTCTATTATAATGTATTCATTTCCTCCTCACGCAACAAAAAGTTGGAAATAATATGGTTATTATACCTATAAAAATGCTGTAAAAGGTTAGGCCATAATAAACTTGGGAATCAAGAAGCAAGGCACAATAATAACATCCTAGACACAAAACCCGAGAGGAGGACTGAATTATTTAAGACGCGAGAAACATAAAGTTGTGTTTCTTGATGTAGATAAGTGTAGCAAAATGTTTAATGTTTTTATAAAGGTAACAGCTGTGCACAACAGAGCTTTCGTCGGGCTAGATACGCTGGAAATACTCACCTTATATGAGAATAGAATATCTGTTGTTGACGCGGAGGCTTTCAAAGGACTTGAGAAGTAAGTTGTTTTTATATTACACCGTTATTATTTTATTTAAAATCAGTAGCTGATATGTTGTTTTTAAATGCTATATCAATTTATTTTTGGGGCATACATAGCAAATTTATATAATTCAAGTCGTCGTAATCACTATTTAAAAAAATGTAGACCATGACACAAATGTCTTAGTAAATTTGTAATAAATCTCTTTGTTATTTTTGCTTTTTGCTCTAAAGTGTCTTTAAAGCTCGCTCTCTATAAAGCGACTTGCCTCCTGCCTGTCATCTGTCATTTTTATGTAAAACAAAAAAAAAAAAAACAAAAAAAAAAGAACAGTGAATAAACAGTCGATTCAACGAATGTAATTGTTGTCTTTATTTCCCATTATTTCCTATACCGTAATTCCTATTATTTGTTCCAAGCATAAACGTTCAGAGTTTTTAATTTATAATGAATGGAATGGAAAAGTTCGACAAATAAATTAGAATGTTCACGCTTTTCCACAAATTACCAACTCCCTGTGCGTGTTTCCGTTACCTTAAAGTCTCCATTACATCTGATGAATACATTATAACGTATTTGTTTGTAAGAAATAATTTAACGTTTATTTTTTTCTTTAGGAAATTAAAACGTCTGAATCTTGGCGGGAATGAATTGAACGCGGTTCCTCAAAAGGCTCTGGCTTTATTGGAGAATTTAAAGAAACTCGAAATGCAAGAGAATCGTATCAGTACGATTACCGAAGGCGATTTTGCAGGTGAATATCCTTACATATTATAAAACAAAGTCCTCCGTGGTTTTAGATTAATAAATGTAAAATATAGAACGTGTCGAACAGGCCATGAGCCACGGTCCATGGACATCGACATTATGATAACCAAGTCATATTGAAATGTCATGTGTATAATATATTGTAACGAACAGCCCGTGATGTAAGAGTTCTCGTTCAAATCTATGGTACTTAAAGGTTAACAATAGAAATGTACTTAGTTTGAGGCCACACGATTGACATGTTTGTCTCGAGATTAATTTTTATCGTAAAATATTTTTTATTATAATAACATAATAATAAATCTGTACAATAATATAATATAATAATACAACAACACGTTTAACAAGTTTCTTTTTGTCTTAAAAATTAATGGTTATAGAATAATATACTCGTTACTCTTGTTAGGTTAAAATCATAACATAGTCACATAAGAGACACATACATACATAATATTTGTTTTCAATATGAAAAAATAAAAAAGAGCTTTAAAAGTACATTTTATCCATTTGTAAAACACACTTTAACTGTAAATAAATTTTCAGGTCTAAGAAACCTAGATTCATTAGGTTTAGCCCACAATCAGCTACGTGAAGTGCCTGCCCAAGTGTTCTCACATTTAACCTTTCTCAACTCGTTGGAATTAGAGGGAAATCAGATTCAAAGGATTGATGAGAAAGCTTTCGCCGGACTGGAAGGTATATTTAGCGTCCTTTTTATCGACTCGGATCGGATTAGTAAAGCTTAGTTGGTAATCGAGACTGGCTGAATGCGTAATTGTTAACAATACGAAAGAATTTATTCTTTATTACACTTTTATAAATTAACTTACAATTTTATTCGTCAAGACTAGAAATAAGGATATTTAAAATGTACGCAGGAGAGATTTCAATTACGTATTCATCCGTATGGCGTAGAATTACGCTCTATAATTCAACCCAATTTAAATCTACTGACTGCCATTTTACGTCACACGATCAATGATAAAATTCTCTGAACAACATATATATAGATATACAGCGGAAATTTCAATGATTCTCGAGCATATGTTAATGTCGACAGACAGGTTGACCGGTCCACTTGATGGTAGGTGGTTACCGTCACCTATAACACAAGCAATGCCTCAGGTGCTGCAAGTGCGCTGCCGGCCACAGTAGGATTGGGAAGGGGTAAGAAAATGGGCTCTGACATCCCTTACTCACCCACCGAATCACAACGGCACACAGGCTTATTGGTCTTCTGTAAGGGGGTGGTTACTGCCGCCAGACAGGCTGCTCAAATGACTGCGAAATGCAATGTGCCCTGCAACTGCTTTCCAAATCCATACCAGAGCCAACTTTGAAAAGCTCATTTCCAAAGTTGGAAGCTCCTCTGGAATGTTTGCCCAAAATCGTATTGAACCGTACTCATCCAAATGAAATAACGAGCGTGACATATCTTTGGCATACCATGCTTGGTGGTAGTACGAACGGTATTCCGAAGACAAATATTATTACTACATAGAGGGTTGACTCCTGTCCTACATCTTTTTTTGGATTAACATTTTGGATGAGGATGATTGTAAAAAAATTGAATATTTAATATTTATTTAATACTGTTACTTAATAGTTTAAAAATGTATTCTGTATGTAAATATTTGTTTTATTGTTATAGAAAATTTGCAGTATTTGCGTTTGGGAGACAACCGTCTTCATGAGATTCCCTCTGAAGCTCTGCGTCCACTTCATCGTTTGCGCCATTTGGATCTGCGTTCGAACAACATTACGTACATCAGTGAGGATGCTTTCACTGGTTACGGAGACTCCATTACCTTCCTCAACCTGCAGAAGAACATGTAAATAGTTTTTTTTAATATTGTAATTAGCAACGCACAGACAACTGCCTGCTTACTACTCTTATTAATATTATTAACATATAAATATCTGTGATAATATAATATATTAATATAATTAAGTGCGGTTAGCTTTGTACTAATTCAAACACTACTATTATATTTCAAGCAAACACTAAAGAGCGTCAGAAATATTCTACTTTAACTATAAATCTGTTATAACTTCACAGGTTATCTTGTTTCTACTTTGGAGTAAATGTATATCTCTCATTATGTTACATTAGAATGCGCACCAGTGTCAGATGTTGATTAATTTTAGGGGTGTTTGTTCAACTCCACAGAGCCCTACAATCTTATAACAGGCGAGAACTTGATTAATTAGTGGCGAAATTTTGAACTTAAATATGACGTGCTTTATGACATTTTGTTTGTGATTTTATTACAAACGTTGATAAAATGAAATCCATCTTAAAGTACAAACTATAAATAATAACGTTACACTTGACTATATCTGCGATAATGTCAATATAAACTGTAAAATAAATATAAGGTTAACGAGTGGGAAATTATGAGAAAGAGAGAAATTTATTTAAATACATAAATATTTAATTCAAATTCGATAATACGGACGATAAATAAATAAATGATAGAAATCTTGGGTTAAAATAAACATTTATTTTTGTACAGGATTCACCAGCTGCCTACGATGGGCTTCGACAATCTGAATTCCTTGGAGACATTGAATTTGCAGAATAACAAACTGCAACACATACACGAAGAGATTATGGAGCCCATATTGGATACTCTTAGAGTAGTTGATATAATGGGTAAGTTTAATTTATCAAATATTTCGCAGAAAAGCCAAGAGCTATGGAAGAATTGTTCTCGTGTCGTCGCTCCCAAACTATGCATGAAAAAGTCATGGGTAACCGATTGGTTACGTTTCTCGTGAGAGACTAATAGCGTGAAGATTAAGAGGATGACTTAATTTTTTGTATGTTAAGGTCGACAGAGAGGCTAACGGTCCACTTGATGGTAGGTAGGTGCAAGGCCATAAGCCATAACACAAGCAAGGCCACAGGTTAATGCTGTGCTGCCGACCGCACTAGGATTAATTAATCAGGGCGTCCCAAGACTATGCGACATGAAGGGAAAGTACCTTAAATATCGTAGATCGTTATTTTTAAAAGTTAGTAATACTGCATTCAAAGATTTTCTAAAAATTACTTCTAGAATTAGTCGTGGGACGCCCTGTATAGGATTGGGGAGGAATAGGAAAAAACAGCACATATCCTGTTATTTCACAATGGAATCTTACACGTTATGTTTTTTTATAAAAAGTTCGGCAGGTAGCCTCATGGTAATTTTGATTACCGTCTGCTATTAACACAAGCAACGCTTTATGACATTGAAATTACGCCGCTGACATTAATAGAATAAAGAAAAGGGAAATGAGTCCAGCCATCCATTACTCACTCACCGAATAACAACAGCATACGCGATGTTTTATCCCTTTATAGTATTATGTAAGGGGTGGTTATTGCCGCCAGATGGTCTGCCTAGTTTATTCAGGAAAAGCTTGTTCTGACACTACTTATTATTTCCTAATGAATCTGGGAACTCTAAAATGAAAATGAAGGTGATGTATTTTTAAGTTCCACTAATGTAATTATAGTAAATAATCGAAAATAGGTAATGAATAAGTAAATTCACCTTGAATTTTAAAATGACTTATTAAGAATGTAAGTTATTAACTACATAAATTTTAAAAATACACGCTATAAATTTAATTTAGTTAATTAGGATAGATTGAGGGCGCGTAGCTAAAATTCATTGTTTTAATGTGCGCGTATACTGTGAGACCAGCTTGTAAATTCGAAAAATAAGTTACAAAAAAAGCAAATAATTTGTAAAATGTAGTTCTTACAATTGTATTTCTTTACTTTTCGCGGAATGCGGTTTCTGAAAGAAGTTGACGAGTACTTAGTTCAAAAATAATAAAATTAAAAAAATATATTTAACGCAAAATATTATAATACAAATTATAAAAATTTGAAAATTTTTGAGGATGGATTACGGACACTTTGACATGATGCTTACAAAAAGTATTGGAACTTGTAAACTGCAAGTTTTTTTGTCATATGCGAGCGATATTGTGGACTTTAGGGCAGATGAAATGCCCCGAGTGATAATATCCCTCCAAAATACGAATAAGAAAGAAAGGAAGAGTTTTAAACTAGTGAAAGCTGAGAGAAGTTTAGGTGACGTTAAAAAGATACATACTTCTACTTGTTATTGTTTTCTGTTCATTAGATAATCCACTGACATGTGATTGCGAGTTAGCGTGGTACGAGGCTTGGCTTGCGGGACTCAGAGATCGCGACGATGAGATGATGCAGAAGAAACGAACAGTTTGTACAATGGTGAGACGCCCTAAAATTTTGATTATTAATAACTCATTTAGATTATTGTTTGTCACAGCAAAAGCCTTCACGTCTATCGTTTTGATTCAGGTATCGGAGCACCGTGAGTACAGCGTTGCTAAGATGCCTCTAGAGAAAATGAATTGTAAACGCAAACCTACTTACGGACGTTCCAATAGCGCCGGCTTCAACACACCCAATATCGTCAACATTTTACTCCTTTTCATCGTCAGCTGGCTTTAGAACATTCTCTTGATTAACTAATTTGCCGATGTTCTGGTATACTGTAAGATCATATTTAAGTATTTCTCTTATAAGCTTCGATTCGCAATATTTTTTTTTTCTATTCTTTCTATCATTCTCTTCTATAATAGTTGTAGTTAAAATTTTAACATTATTTTAAGTTTGTTTAGTATCCTTATTTTTTGTAAATCTTCTCTTTAGCGTTTAAAGTGTCCTTGTCGACCGTAAATTTAATATGTTTTATCATACTTAATTTTTATTTTGTGAATTATGAATCTAATAACTGATAAACTTCTTTAACTGCTAGCTTTACATCGGCAGTTTTAGTTCGCATATGACGTCGTATTGTTATTGTTACGATATAAGTTGTTCCTGTTTAGTTGTCGAAGGTTCTCGTATGAGCCAACTGTGGCCGGTGACTCTTCGGGACCCTTCGTACCCTAAATTATTTTCAGTTTAAACATAACGTGATGAATTTGTGCATTAACTACGATACATATCAAATTTGGGCTGAGTAAAATAAATTTTATAGTATTTTGGGGCGGTAGCTTTTAATAATTGGTGAAGATGGGATGGACAAAGGTTGCTAGAACATTTTATAGAAATGCGGGTCGAAGATCTTTATGCCTTACTAATGTGTTAATGTCACGTAGTAGGTAGACATGGCTCGATATTTTTGATAGATAATGTCGATTGCCTATGGTTAATTCAATTATTATGGTGTTCGTAGAATTTCAAATTAAAAATAGCATGGAGACCTTTTGCTGCGGAAATGTTTCAGAGTATAACTTTTCAGAGCTATGTAAGTATTTCTAACACAATATTTTCATTTATAAAGCCTCTCAATGGAAACCTATTGTATTTTGTTATCTCGTTTACCCTTTATCTTTAAGATTGATTTGATTTGATTGATTGATATTGATGTACACCTATTAGGAAAGCTTTTATGCATATACGATGTTGACTAATATGATATTATTCTAATAATAAATAAATGCCGGGGGCTTTGTGTGGATTATATTTTTTTTAATTAAAGCAGTTTATTCGAAAATAATTTCTTCCATTATACTACCTCTAAATATTAGTTACGAAAAACATTATTCTTTATTTTATATACATTTTTTTTATTATAAAATATTGTCGCCCCTGGGAGTTCGAATTCACGTAAATTTAATTTGTAAGTAGAGTTATAAGTCTAAAGGCCTTTTTCACCAACTGCAAGTAAAGTCTTGATTAGTTACTTTTAGAAATAATTTTATGTTTTATTAAATTATGCACTCGGTTTATTGCATCCTTCGATAGGCGAATTTTTTTTATTATTTTCTTTTTAATGTTTGGTACTTTTACCGTACAAACAAAGGTGTATCATCTCCTTCATTCCCGGTTACCGGTGACTTTAAATGGCGGTTAGCCTACGTGACACTTTACTCAGAAATGGTGCAAGAGGCCCTTAGTGTTAGGAAGATATATTGTCAATATTATTTATTCGCTGTTACGATATAACCAATAACATTTTATTGTTGATTAAATCAAAAGTAATGTTGGAATTTTATTGTTTAAAAAAATACAATTTAGAATATTTTTTGCTTTAATACAAGCATCATTAACTCTGCAAGTCAGTATCTTGCGCTTAGTTGTAAACACGGAATGATATATTATAAATTATTCAAATAATATAACAGTTTTTTCGTTCTTGTAGTATAAAAACACTATGCTTAGTTTTTATCGCCGTAAAACTTTTATAGATATTAAATAGTTAAATAATAAATGTGACTTTAAAACAAACTCTACTTAGCTTTGATTCAGAACTACTTTCTTAACTAACATTAGTTTTTTGAATATAATTTATTGAATAAAAAAATACTTTTTCTATACATTCTTAAAAATTGACATCCAAATACATATATTACTGTGACTCAACTCTCATTTGCATTATTAGATAAATTACTGTTAGGTACATATAAAAATCCCTTTTTATCATATAGTTAAGTGATATTGTGTAACCAAAAACATATCCTTTAGTGGTCTGAATTGTTAAAATAAATGTTATAAGTATGTATAACCTATACTACATTATTATACAAATATGTGTATGGAATGAATAAAGCTTGCAATGTGATAATAGCTTTTTCCTTTAGAAAGAGACATGATACGATTTAGTACGTATTATAACTCTTCTGATTATGTAAACATAATTTTAAGAATATAATTATAGTTTTTATTGTTAATTTTTACTGATAAATTTTTTACTTGTAATAACTCTTTTTAAATAAAACGAAACCAATTGAGATTTTTTTCAAATAAAAAAAAATCAAAAATGACTTAAAATTTATAAATTCTTAGTTTTATTGAAATATGTTTTAATTATAGAACTTTTTTATTGTTATTATTTTTAGATTTTGAACTATAATATTATTCATATATTTAAATTAATTGTTTTTTTTTTTTTTTTTAATAAATATTCTAACATTTGTTTACGTAGTCGAAATATTTCAAATATATTTCTAGTTAACTCCATGATGTCTTTTCAAAGTATCTGTCTATCTGTCTATATAACATTATAAATTAATTTGAAATGTGTAACGTACGTAAGACGCGAGATTGAGTACATTTTGTATTCTATTTACATACGTTATTGCATTTTGTTATAAAATTTACATGTTGTTATTATATACCTAATATAATTATTAATATATATCATTACAGTAAGTACACAGTATATATACTATATGAATGTTCTCTATGTGTTTGTAGACGCACGTTTACATTAAATATATGGTATTGCACTTAGACATTACTTATCTACCTATGTATAGTTGAATGAGGAGTCAGCGAACCTGATACAATCAATTATAATGTTATTATAAGAAATCTTCGTGTACCTTTAACTACGTATTTAACTCGTTTCACGTTTTTCGTAATTGTATGACTGTTCGTTGTTTCAATGTCGTAATGTTAATATATAATAATTCAAACTCGCAATATTCGCTTGAGTAGTTGTATGATTTGACGCAAGTTAAAATTAACACCAGCAAAAAATAGTTGAAGGGGTAAAAAATTTAAACATTTATTTTTATTATTTAAAACAATAGAAGTAAGGAACAAACACTCTTTTTTGCCAAACGAAATGCAAACAAGTTTTTAAATGTCAATACCTTATGCCAGTGTTGCTCGCAAATGGTATTTCAAAACATAAGTTAATTTATAAAATTATAAATTAACTTCTTATTTATAAAAATGTTACAATCTGAGATAGGAAAAGTTTATATTTCGACAAATTACTTTTTCTAAATAATTAATTTAAAAAAGAAATTTAGGTTAATTTGGCGTTTTCAAGATTCAAGAAAATGACGTAGGTATACGTTCTGAAGAAAATTTATTATGACGTATTGAATTATTTCCTTATTTATTATTTCGAAGAAACAAACTACCAAAAATACCTTTGCATGTGGTTATTTCTTTCTGTGTAAAAATTAAAATTGGATTTTTAATTTTATCAACAAGATGATTAAATTATGACAATTCATCTTTGTTCATTTATCACCTTTATTTATCATCTTTAATGACGATAATAATGATAAATGATAATTGTTCAACACTTTAAGGCGACTGTAAAACCGTTTTCAATTTTAAATGGGGCTCTAATCGCTTCAACCCTTAAACAAAAATATACTTATGTAACTATTATCTTGTAATATTTCCATAACTTCGCTATTAATAAATTGATGTTAATAACTAAGATATTATTCCTGAAATGGAATGTTAAACCAGCATGAATACATATCAGGGACGTGGATGCGAAACGGACAGGCGGTTCAGAAGGAATACAGCACCCACCGACCTTGAAACTAACATATCATTTAGAATTTAGACATAAGTATGTAATTCTAAAATATTTACTTGTTGTTTGTGTGTTTACCCGTTTATCCTATATTCACTGTTACACATTGTTATAATAGGCATCCGTTGTCGTTCGAATTAAGTATAAGATAATTTTAGAGCAATATTACTAAATACACTCCAATTAAGAAATGTTTAATGTAAAACTAATAATGAATATTGACATTTTTATTCTGTCGCTAATTTAATAGGAAATATTTTAATGTCACATAAATTTCATCATCATAAATCATAAACTTGCTAATATGTTAGGTAAGGTGCAAAATGTATTTTATTTAAACATATACCTATATATCTTTCTGATCAGCAGTGGTGTGAGTGGAAGGAAAAGTAATGTTTTATGAGTCTGATAGCAAGTGTGTTCTTATTTCATTGTCATGTGAGAATTAGCGAATTCTTTAAATGTTTCGATGATCATTGGGTCTGTGTAACATTTTAGAGAAATCGCTGTAGCATGGTGCGGATGACAGCTGTCAGTTTCACATGACAGGTTCTCATAGCAAAAATCGCATTTATTATGAAATTAAATAATAAATGCAATTTGTTTATTACAATTTAAAAACATATTAAGGTATATTTTAAAACTATTTAATATAACCGATTACAATATTTATATAACCGAAATGAAATTACAATTCTATTGTTTATAATTTTTATTAAAGTTTAGATTGATATAATAATTACATCCTCATCATTAAACAACTTACTGTACACGCTATTCTACTTTTAATTTGTTTTAATTCGTAAATATTTTTTATTTATTTATTTATTTATGTACCTTATTTATTAATGATACTGTATTTTTGTTTAGTGTGCAGTTGATATTTAAGTAATGATTGTATATCGCGGCAATTTTCAGAAGTGAAAAAGAACAGATCCTCTAATGTTATCTGTACCATGCTAAAGCGATTTATCTATATAATTAATTTAAATTTTAGATAGTTATTTTGAATTTATTATGTAACAAAGAAATTAAAATACCTATCTAAAATGTTGATTATCCGATTTTACACAGGCTATTCAATGTATAGAGCTCAGACTGTTTGAAGAACTGTCATATACCCTTTAGAATCGCACGAATCTTTTAACAACAATGGAACTGTATATACTTGATAAAAGAGCGCAATAAAAGCGGTGATAACATTGATATCAACTGTCGTCGGTTTTATCTCGCGTTTCTGTTGTTCGCAACATTGTGTTTTTCATTATGTTGTTCTTTCAATCTTTATTATCTGTCGATTTTTATAGTCACATTTATTATAACGAATTCTAAAGTAGGTAATTTAACTCTAATGTTGAGAATTCGATGTAAGGGTGTATTTATTTAATTTCGGTTCAAATAAAAATTCAAAAATAAAAGTCTATTCTTTTCATTTCCTTACCTATATATTTTTTAATATTATTAAGGGTGTCAGGAATACTGACGATCCACTTGATCCAAGCTACACCGGGGTGAGGGGTACAAGTGCGTTGCGACAGTGAAGAAATTTGTTTACCGCTTCCTTGAAGAAGCATATATTGTTACTAAAATTACTTTACCTAAGACAGCTTAGGTACGAACAGCTTACCTAAGAACCAATTTTATTTTAGGAATCCTTGCATAGTATAAATTGGAGTTGCTGCCTCAGTCTGTCTGTATATCCGATAACTTCTAAACCACGCAACGGCTCAGTAGTCCGATGTTCTATATTCTATATCATCGGACTACTGAGACGAAAAGTCTCATCAGTCCTATCATCAGACTAAGTAATCGGACTACTGATACTAGGCCGGATTTTCACCATCGGTTAGATAAAAATTTTCACGAAAGATATATTATACATGTAGGTACCTACTGATACTGATCTGAAGATACGCTGTTCGTTTAAATTCAAATTTCATAATGTAGGTACTTTCGACTTGGAAACCATGTCTTTATTTCATACTTTTACAGTTGATAATTTAAGTATTGAAAATGATCCAAATACAAATAAAGTACGAAACTTTTCACTCCGACTTAACTATGTTAGAGAAACGCTTATAAAGCTATTGTCCCCGAAGGGTGTTGTTTATATTTCTCGTGATATTTCCCTTTAAATTTTAATTGACTTAATAAAGATATTTTGCGTTCTTTAATGTCAACTTGAACTTTAAAATGTGCTTGGAATATTGGTATATTAATTTGAGGCAAATTATACACCCAATATAAAGTTAGTTAGTTGTAAATATTTTATTAAAATATTTTGTTTATATTTGATATAATATAATACCTACTATTATATCAATGCTAAAGTTTGTGAGGATGGATGTACGGATGTATGTAGGTATTATATTTTTACGCAATAATGGTAAAAAAGATAGTTACTTTTTATACTTTTTATTCTAGAAAAATGTTATGTTCCCGAGATATCATCTAAAAATATTAAAAAAAAAATTGGGCGCCACTTTCGCCGTGGCGGCGTCACCGTCGCAGGCAACAGCTAATATAATAATGTTATTAATTTGTTTATCGTGTATAATTTTTAGTAACATGTGACATACACCGTTAAGCAGTTATAAATTGGGCAATAGGTATGGCGGTAACCACCCTGTTACAGAAAAACGTGTAGACAAGACATAAATATCCTACATTTTTGCATATCGGCGTATGAGTAGCTAAATACCACACCTCTATCCTCACTTGACGAGCTCATTGGTCGAGTGGTTAAGATGCTTGCTTCAACATTCTATTTTAACATTAAATTTGGAAAAAGCTTTTTAAAGTTGGCTCTGGTCTGGATCGTGTAAGTAGAGGTAGAGCAAATTTGGCCCGTATTGTGGCAGTAACAATCTCTTTATCATGACAACATGTATATGGTGAGTGAATAGGGGATGTCAGAGCCCTCCTAATCAATTATCATTAATCCTACTATAGTAAAGAACACACTTGCAGTACCTACTTGTGTTGTTGCTGTTGTTAAAGGAGACGGTAGCCACCTACCAATAAGTCTAGCGTTAGCCTGTCTGACGACCTTTACATTTAAAAAAACCTATCTCTAAATTGTCGGTTTTAAAGTGGGGTTGCAATCCCCGGGTGTTTTAAAGCTACCATAGCCATCAACCGTCAACTAATACGCTTGACAACATTTCTTATTAAAAAAAATCTACTTCCAGTAACATTTTACAAAGAATCATTTTAACTTAAGAAGACTCCATATAAAGGTTAAGTACTTTGATATAAAGATATATGATAATGAAATAATAGAGTGCTGTTAGCTTTGTGAAAATGTGAATATCAATATTACAAACGAGCAACAAGAGAATATGAGTTATTTTACTTTGACTAAAAATCTGTTATAACTTAAAAGGTTAACCAATCTTGTTTCTACTTTGGAGTAAATGTATATCTCTCATTTTGTTAGATTAGAATCCGGCTAGTGTCAGATGTTGATTAATTTTAGGGATGTTTGTTCAACTCCACAGAGTCCAACAGTCGCATAACAGGCGAGAACTTGATTAATAAGTGGTGAACTCTGAAGTTGAATATAACATGGTTAATGACTCCTTTGTTTCTAATTTTATTACAAACGTTGACGGTTATATCCAGCTTAGAGTACAAACTACAGTATTCAAAAAATAAAAAATAATCAATAACAAAAAAATGAAATTATTACACACATGATAAATTTAACGATAAAATGAATTGTCTGTCAACATAATGAAGTTGAGATTCTCAGTAGCGCTGTAAAAGTTAACTTACATACATTAGAAATTCGCCGCTCCAACCGTGAAGTTGATGTATGAATAATTTGTAAGTAGATATTACGTCAGCACTTATACTTATACTTATAGTTATTACGTAGTCACATATAGTTTATTTCTTACTCTTTATTAATACAGGTATATATAGATAGAAGAAAAAAAAATTCAATGCAGTACATTTTTCTCCTCTATTCGCCAACCAATTTTTTTTTATTATTTAGCAGCTTTTGATGCGTATGATATAGACATTATAATATAATGTATATATACCTATATAACCTTAAACAAGAATTTATATTGTCTCTGTTTCTTTTATGCATATTTGTGGGATTTTTTTAAATCCTATTAAAAAAAATAACGTCCAATTAATTTTTATGACAAAAGCTTAAAAGCCAATAGGTAACCGGATTTCCTGAAATGACATTAATTTGGTAATTCATACCTGGCGACACATTTATTTATTTGACAATGAAAATATTTCGTGCCGACAGATCTATTAATTTGATGACAAAATATAAATTTTAATGACAAGAAATATAGTTCCCTTAATGAAATTTTATGCACAGTTTTTATTTATCACTTTTTATGAACAAAGCTCTCGTGGAACTAATGGATTATCGACCGTTAATGGTTAATGTACTATGGCTCTTACTATCTAGTTAATTAATAAATTGAGCAATGTTTACAACGGCTGTGGTTGTTTAGTGAATCTGTTGTTGTTTAAAATGCGATGGTTTCATTTTAAGGGGCAAGTTTACCTTAATTATAACTTGTTTGCAAATCTATCTAGTGTTTAAGTTGGAGTAATTATAATAAAATCAATTCCTGCAAGGTCGACGGCGCACCTGGTGTTGCTTGTAGCAGTCGACGTTAACCATCTACCATCTAGTGGACCGTTAGCCTGCCTGCTACAGGCAGATATCTTATATGGCTCAGTTAACTCTGCTATATTAACTCGGTTGCCATAACAACGGCTAACTTCCACTTTAAATGTGACAGCGGTTCTCGTTGGCGAGTGAGTTCTTCTCGCTTTCGGCAGATAACGCCGTAAAAAAAAGCTATTTTCTCGTGATCGAGATTATATTATTACGCGAAAAATAGATATGATCAATCCTTATGGCGGATTGCATATTGTTTAAAAATTTCAAGTCAATCCGTCGGCTAGTTTTCGAGTTTTTGCGTTATACATACACCAACACTATAGATAGATTATAAAGAGAGAAGATTTGTATGATTATGAGAATAAACTCAAAAACTACTGAAAATTCTTTTGAAAATTTTTTCACCTATAGAAAGTTACATTATCAACGAGTAACATAGGCTATATTTTATAAAGCTACGCGGGCGAAGTCGCGTTTAATATAAAAAATATTATAATATCAAAAAATTTATCATTTCTTTCGTCTCGTTTATGCCTTCTTGACATTAATTTTCTTCTTACAAAGATTAAAATTGGTGATTATGTAGTTTAATATAAGGTAGTAATGTACGAGGGCCGCCTTAATTTTATAAACAAAACACTGCATTTTCCGCCTAAAAAAAATGTAAATTTAAATATGTAATTAATTAAATTACCCGGAGGCATGATAAATTTAATTTACGACAGCAGTGGTCACGTTTCATTTTCGGGGAAACATTATTATATAAGAAAAAGTTGTCGCTATTAGGTACTTTTTCGAGCTAATTTTACTATGTCTCCCATCTATGGATTAAGGTAAGCGCTAGGATTTATGATAGATTAAAGTGTATAGCCTTCTAGAGTTAAGTTATAGGACACATGTGACACATATAATAATATGTTCCGGGACAGCAGTGAAACCTATGCAGGTTCACCGTGAAATAACAGCATACAGGCCGTTATTTCACGGTGGTCTTCTGTAAGAGTGGTTACTGCTGCCAAACGGGCTGTCCAAATGACTCCGAAACGCAGTGTGTCCTGCCACTACTTTCCAAAACCAGACCAGAGCCAACTTTGAAAAGTTCATTACCAAAGTTGACCCTGCCGGGAATCGAACCCGGGAACACTAGAACACTGCGTTGACGCAATCATCCTAACCACTCATCAAACGGTCTCGACAAATAAAATAATTCAAAGAATACCGCATATAATACCTCGCACCACCATATTTTTATGCTCGTGTAAAGTGAGCTTATATTGGAGTACTTAGTAGAAGAGATGGGGGAAGTGAAGTGGAAAATTTATAGCAACAGGACGTTGTTGTTGAAAGCTTTAATTTATCGTTTTTTGAGGACACGAGATGCATTCACTCGTTCAAAAAGTGGGAAATAGGGAAAATTTATTTAGAGAGTTCGCTACACGTCTCTGTGTAGTTTGAAAAATATTATTTACAACAGAGTATACGAATTGAAATTTTTATGAATTTCGCCGAATACGAAATTTTAATAGGAGAGCGTAAAATACCCACAGAAGCTTCAGGGTCGCTTTCATAAACACTAAAACTGCGTTGATTGGATTTTTACACCCGACAGAGTTTAATTTAACGAAAATCAAGAATTGGCGGTAAATTTAGTACCTAGTATCAAAACAATCACTTACTTACATAGATGTAAAAAAATTCAAAATTAAAATATAAATTAATTAATCCTTTGATCCTTAATCCTACTGTAGTCGGCAGCGCACTTGCACCAATTTGTGGCGCACTTGTGGCGTTGCTTGTGTTATAGGCGACGGTGGCTGCCTATGGTAGGCAATGCACTGCCAGCCTGTCTGTAGAACCTTAACTTAAAAAAAAAAAAAAAAAAAAAAAAAAAAAAAAAAAAGCAACTAAGGTGGTAAATTTGAAGTCTGTTATGCAAAGCTTTAACAGATTTTTTTTTATTACAACTTTATCTAAGCATGTGAATTTTAAGCATTAATATTTTTTAGGTATTTAAAAAAAAGTAGTTTATGAAGACACACGAACACAACTGCTAATATGGACGTCGCAAAACGATATGTCCTACGGACAGTGATTTATTGTGTTTCCGATATAAGCTCGGTTTGCGAGACACTATCTCAGAACTATTTCTCTTGTTTTGCCACATTAGTTATGCCATTTTTTACAGGACAAAATTAATTGAGTATTTTGTACATGTTATTGAATCGTGGTTTGGTAGCGATAAAATGACTATCACGTAATAATTTTAACAGGAATATTAACAAGAAATTGTAATCTATTTTAGTAGTAATGTAATCTTTAAATGAAACTTCTCCGTTCGGATGTACGCGAGATATGTACTGGGAATATCTCTAAAAGAGATTTTTCTATACGAAATTGCGTCGCAAAAATAATAAATGTAGAGAAAAAGAGAAAAATGTGAAAATGGAGTGTTATTTTTCATTATAAACGGAGGCGTGAGTGCGTGACAAAAACGAAATGTTTGCAATCAAGTCTAGACGTGAATGTGTCGAAATGAAGCTTCGCTTTCAAAAATTCAATTGCTATTTATATGTCGGATATTTGGGATGACAACATAAGGCTCATTGTTTGCCTTTTTTATTGGCCAATGTTTTTCCTATTAAGCCTGTTTACAAACTCGTTTCTATTCTATATTTTTGTGTTGAATTCATTTGTGTTGAAGCATTAGAAAATATATTTTAATGTAAGAGTTGACAGATGGTAGATGACTATCGATGGCACTTACACTATGGAGATTTTAACACAAGCAAATTCAGAGAGCGTGAACGAGCATGATAAAACCTAAAGTTACCTTTCAATAATTCTTAGAGCGTGAAGTAGTCTATATCAAGATTAGATTTTTTATATTATGGCTTTCAGTGCTATTGGAAATCCAATACCTACGTATATACGTAGGCACCTACGTATATATGTAGGTACCTACGTATATACAATTATAATAATAATATATCAGCTGATCTCAGCGGCCAGCCATCACCTTCAGCTATTTAGATAAAAAAACAGTAAAAACTACTATAACGAAAACTGATTAAATTTGTACACTGACTGCTATATTTATACAATCACCATTTAACATGTAAATAGTATGGGTTGTATTTAGTTTTGCGTCTGTCTTGTTGTGTCAAGAAAGATGAAATGCGAAATGTGTTTCGCATTCTAAAGACCTATATTTCGACGGTGCATGATGTTATCTTCGAAATATTATTTTGTGTAGTATCCATCCAAGTGTTGGTTAAATGGCAGACCATGACAAATAAAATTATGATTACTCATTATGATAATGATAAATCAAACGTCGAGTAATCAAATAATCGAAGAACTTACCCTAAAGAATCGCGTGGAAAGCACCGTCGAAACTCACCCTAAGAACTTTCTTCTTAATAATTCATAATCTCGGCGTCTGTTTTACGCTTCTTCTTTTTAATCCGTGAAGTAAGAGGGAAGAAATTACGTTTCCCTGCTTCTGTGACGTTTTGAAGTTGAAACATGATGGAAGTATACTTAAGCTGGAGATCAGTCATGAACTCAAAATATTTTTGAAATATCATATTTCGAATATTCGATCATAAAATCAATATCATAAAATCGCTGTCTTGATATGATTTCACTAATGTAAAAAGCGATAACAATGAAGGTTTGTGTATATATTTTGCAGAAAAAAATTGCATCCATGCGAAGCCGGGGTCTCTATCGCTGGATAAATAATAAAAACATAATTAACGGGGGGAAACTTGCTCGCAAACCAGATGAATACAAAGAAGTGATAAATGGGTGGGATGTAGCGTAAAAAAAAATCGCAAGTAAATTAAGTTAATTACGTTTTTTGCTAGCATAGATAAAAAACACACAGTATATATGAAAACACAGAATACTACTTCTGTTATTTACGACCAAGTTCTACTATTTATTTTAAACTCCAATGTGTTGACGTAAAGTCACATTTTCCTTTAAATGACAGATGTTTGGTTGGTTTTAAATGACAGATGCGGAGTTCATGCTCTACGTATATTAAATGTTCCATAAAGTTCGTAGTGTTTTGTATGGCGTGCGAAATCCATAGTTGTAGTACATTGATGACTACGGCAAATAGCTTCTAAAAAACCAATAATCAGTATTTCACACACATACATTCTTATGCTAATAGAGGAGCGAGCTAGCTACGAGTAATAGACGATGAAAGGATAGTTTATTTTTATTTTATATATCTGGCTAATCCAGTCATCTTTTCATTATTATTTATGAGTAAAATTAAATTTTATATTACCTATTAATACCGCTCCAAATACGCTGCTTACCTTGGTAGGATGAGGAATAAAGAGGGGATAGGGAATGGACTCTGGCATACCTTCCTCACTATCTGTCTTATCAAATTTCACAGAGATCTGCCGATTACTGCTACCAAATGGTTTGTCCATCTGTGACTGTGAGTTTATAGTTTCTATCAACTAAACTATTATACAAACGGTTGCAATAGATAATTTCAGGTTGGTTGGCAGTTGCCCTGCTGTTTTTAAATATTTGCTGAGTTAAATATTTACTTACTTATTTCAATACTGTGGGCATAATAGGTACGTATCACTTTTATCGACGAATATTCTAGGTAAACAAACGCCCTTGCCCGTGAATTGTCACCGCTCGATCAATTTGTTTGCATACTTAATCCCGATACAGGCACTAATAGCCAGATATATCATAGTTTATCACTGCATGTATTTCAGAAAACATAATTATAACATTCAGTCAATACAAAACTGTCGATTGTCCTGACATATATATGAACATTGTTATTCTAAATTCTAAATTCTAATTCTTGTTATTCTAAATGTTTCGCTCATTTATATCAACAAATTAATTTTATTTGAAGTTTAAATGTTCAAAGAAATATGGAAACGAAAAGTAATAAGAATAATAATTATGATGTGCAACTATTTAAACCGAAATTCTTCTATAAGCCCAAAAGCAACATTTCAACAGCAATAAGGTAAATACGATACTTAATAAAATCCTAAATGTCTATATAAAAAAAAATACGTGTCATGTTGTTTGTCGCCAATGAACTCCTAAACTACTGAACCGATTCATAACTATGTGTAATTTGGTTCAACTTAAAAGAAAGGATAGTTTTTATTTCGATTTATAGTCGCAATTTTTATGTTGCAAATTATTTGTTTATTATATGAGATAGGGTTATAATTATCTGTAAGTTCCATAAGATTCTAACAGATGGCAGTGTAACGTAATTTATCGGCTGGATTCAGTAAAAAATTGCACCCGTGCGAAGCCGGGAGCGGGTAGCTAGTAATATTATAAATTTGAAAGTAAATTTGTTTATTTGTTACTCTTTAACGCCTTAACTACTTAACCTATCATCATGAAATTTTTCATACCACTTGTCAGGGATACTGAAAATAAAGGGATACTGAAGGTCAAAAAAATTAGTTTTTAGAATTTTTATCTGTTGTTGGGCTCTGTTGTAAGCTCTGGAATCGCCATTTATGTCGACAAGCGTTTCGCGAAATGCTGTAAAATTTAAACATGTTAGGACCCCATGGACCATTTGATACCGATATAATACAATGTTTGAAATTGATTAACACCTTGACGTATAGTTTAATGTTCCAGGGATACATCATGCAGTCGAGGGTGGCTACGGCTTGTAGTACAATGTACTTTTGGTGCAATAACAGTAACTAGCTTTATTTTAATCGTCAGCATGTCCTTGAAACCGACAAACACGGCTTCAGACAAGATTTCGAATAAATGTGTTATCTACAATTGCAAGATACAATGTTCACAAGCACCTTACTATGATAGATACGAAAACGACATTGTTTACGCTGTTATGGTAATTTTTTTGATTTTATAATAATGCTGTTACAATATAAAATTATACTGTTGAACATGAATTGTAAACTTCAGACTAATATTATAAACGTGAAAGTAACTCTGCTGAATATCATGAAATTTTACATACACACTCTGAGAGTACTCTGGATACAGTAAAGGACATAGGGTACCTTTCATCCAGAATAGTCCTTATTCTCGAGGGATAAATAAAAAATAAAAAACTAACGCCTGGCCAAAGTGTTATAGCAACACGAGGTCAAGCGTTATATTACTTTTTTTTTAAATTTTCTACGCGGATGCGAGCACCAGCTAGTAAAACATAAAATTATTTCTAAAAGTAACTAATCAGCACTTTACGTGTAGTTGGTGAAAGGGGCCCTTAGCTTTATAATAATAAAATTGTTTGTTGAACTATCGTGTATGTCTTGGGCACTGTATGAAACTTGTAATAAAAATATTTTCTGATGCTTTCTGGCATTCTCCAGTACAGTATAAAATAGCGATACCTCTTATTATACTTACATTTTAAATGTCAACTCTCAAAATAATATTTTTTTTTACTCGACTCACGTTTATACGGATTATTAAAAATGAAAAAAAAAAGAGAAATACATGGGAATTCAGCTTTTATAACTTTTTTTATTTTAAGAAGTTTTTAGTATCCATTGGTACAATCTATGTGTTTCATTAGGTTTCATATTAAAATTATTTGTTATAAGTACCTATATATTTTTATTTTGTTTCAGCAAGCATCTTCAAAATGTGACAGAGTTGACTTAATTCTAAATCGACCAATTTTCATTAATAATACATTACCGCTACATTGGTTAGGTTATGTGGAATCGAACCTTCATTATTTAGAAATTGTTGGAGGAAATCTTAACAACGTTCGTCCTGATACTTTCATAACAACTTTTACAAGAAATTTAAAAGTACTCGTTTTTGAAGATATACACTTGGCCGGTTGGGATCCAGATATGTTAGTGGGACTATCTATAGTAGAGTTTCAAATTAGACATTGCACTATATCTGGTATACGCAAAAACGCTTTGAGAACTGTCGATGATACACTTAGAAATCTGGTCATATCTTTAAGTGGTGATTGGGACCCCGCCAATATAACAGGCTCTATACCTCTTCCGCATTTAACTTCAGTCGATTTTTCTTTCAATATATTTACAGATATTTTGTCGCGAGAAAGTTTTTCAGGTTTGAGTTCTTGCGAAATAATCTACCTCAATTCTTGCAAAATAACTGCAATACGTCGTGGTACATTTGATTTTCTGGTTAACATAAAGACAATATATTTGAATAATAATCTACTTGTAACCTTGCCTCCAGATATATTTAAGAGAATTACAAATATTGTAACACCTACTCCTAGAATCGATTTGCAAGACAATCCATGGGATTGTGATTGTTCGTTTTTTGACATTATGCACTTGTCTTCACAAGGTACATTATTAGTTGACCCTCTATGTAACGATCCTGACGAGCATCATGGCAAATCTTTTACACAAATTGAGATATATTGCAATAGAATTAACGCAAATAACACCCAACATTATTCACCTAATGAGCGAGATTCTGTAGCGAACAAAATCACTAAAAATTACATATACGCGAATGGATTTTGTAATGATTACAACGGAAGAACATCTACCCCAATGTTAATCTCGCCTGTTCCTGAGTATTCTTGTTTACCCAACAATGTATTAAAAGCTAGCATATTAGATTACGTTATGAGTGACTCTAGTAGACCGAAATCCAGTAATAGCTCGTTATTAAGACCAAAATTCTTCATAAAAAGTGCTCAGTTGTCTGTGATTGAAATCAGTGGTACAGAATCGGAGGGATACGGTCTTGTGTGGTTTCATTCAAACTGTTCCAACGAAGTACATTGTGTTAATTTATTACCTCATTGCTTGAGATTATATTATAATGTGGACATGAGTGGCTCCTATAAGTTTTGTCCTATACATCTCAGTACTGGAGTAATAGAAAGCGACAATTGCATTGGTTATGATATAGAATATACAAATTCAAGTTTAACTACAGCTGTTAATATAACCAGATTAATATTATATATTGTCACGTCTTTGGCATCTTTAATACTTGGAGCACTATGTGTTTATGCAGTCATAATAAGAAAACCTACACTGTTGAGGGGAAGCAAAAGAGTATTGTTTGTAAAACATAAACAAGTGGACGCATTAGTTTTACCACCTAAATTACCATTGAGGAATAATTTGTTGACCGAGCAAAATCCTATAGATTTTAACGACAAATCAATATTTATTACGCCTGGCAATCGTAAGCAGTACACACCAAACATGTTTGTAAGGGGAAATTCGAAGAGGAGCACAAAAAGCAACGCTCCAAGCTACATATCTGCAATTCAACCCACTGAAGACCAATTGAAGGAGTGGCGTTTACAACATCACTTTGATAGCAATTCCACGATAACATCAATGAGCTCGGACATATCAACATATTCTTGGATACTCAATGGAGATTCCTTGCTATGTTCTGTTGATGTTTTGGCATACGACAGTTTAAAGTAGGAGTCACAAAAGCTTTTATCAGTCTTGTCAAAATGTTTAGTTCGAAGGAAATGTGCAGCTTCCGAAAGCAATCAGTTATTTACAAGTTCATTAATCATTAATGTAGTTGCACTTGCAGCGAACTAAATTTCTCTCTGGCAATGCACGGTGACAGATGAGTATTTCAATAGTTATCCGGAGTTGTATGGTCACGTCGTGAATCAATCTCTTACAGCTGTTTCTGTTAGACGCGTTGGACGCAACGCTCTGTATTGTGACGGCCATTGAACGCATATCTATTTTTATTATCTACATTGTAAATCGACTATAGTGTTTGTAATATTAATATTCTCATTTGAAAATTGTAATACCGTCTAATATTTATAATCTAAGTAGATATCTAATAAATGCATAATCGGTGGTGATTCTTGTATTGTGATTTATTTAATAGTTTGCAACATACCTACCTTTTCACGGGAATGACTGTCAATATTTTATTTATTTTTTAATTTACAATTAATTCCAATTGGTAAATTTTTATGCTGTTATAGTAAAATTGAAACTTCGAAACACATTTCCAAAGATTTAAATCATTAGAAATCATCTATCATAACCGAAAAATAAATAAAATTTAGAAGGAGAAATTAGTTTCGAATTCTCACAATACTGTATATGGTAATTTAAAATAGAAAAAAAGTTTAATAAAATCATAGCTATGATTTGTTTTGATAGACTATTTTATATAGACTATTTAAAATCAGGAGATGCCTTGGTGACATTTTTTCTTCTATTGGTTCGGATAATTTAAAAATTAATATTTAATAAATAATCTTCATTTCAATATATCCTAAATATTAAGTTATGCAAAATATTGAAAGTTTATAGGTGATTATTTATTATTGTTTTACAAATCATCGCTTAAATTTAAGGAGACAAGTCAAATAATAAATACAAAGTCGTATCTTGCAATTGTTTTCAAAACATAATAAAGACTTTTATCAATAAAAAGTAGCAGCGTTGCCAAGTATAGATCGAAACAAACTACAATAACATTTGTTGTAATATTGGCAGACCCTTTTCTTCCGGCGCGACGAGAACAATGGTCTTGGCAATGGCATTGTAGGTGTTGGCGTTTATTAATAGTCTCACCCTTAGAGATTTCCGGGACGAATGAAAAATGAAACTGCGGAAATCAATAAGAAGGTCAGAGGGTAGAGAATATACACAAAATATAAAGTAACTATAAATTCCATTGAATATTTTGAGGTTGAATCTGTGACATGTTTTTGTATATATATAAGTAATTGATAAATTATTTGGCTCAATTATTATGTCAAAGGAGTTAGTAATGCTCATCATAATGCGTAGTTGCAAAATGGACCACCAGCTTGCATCAACTCTTTATTCCATGAAAAAATGAATAAATGAACCCCTAAGTCAGAGCGACACGCCATATTTGCTGTAACTTGTTAAGGAGTTGAGTATCCTGCAGACCGCTCAATGCTTCAGCATAAGGTCAAGGTTACTATGTCATGGAAATATCACCGAAGTAACAATATACAAAATTTCACATCAATCGAAACTGTGAAAGTTAGTGAAATCTTTCGTCAACTAGGATTTCCTATTATGTACTTCAAAAGAATGAACAGCTTCATAATCTTCATAATACAATGTCCTTTAATAAAAAAAAAGTCTAAATGACCAATGGATCAATAAGATCCAGACTAGAGCCAACTTAAAAAGTTTATTTCCATAGCTTGGGAAATCCCGGCAATGCCGGATTTGTGCCGGCTAAAACCCAACGACTTTCTAGCGCGGTCGTAAATGGGCGGGGTAGCGGGGACGTAATGACACGACATCGGTGCCCCGCCACGGCTATCCCCGGAGGGCTATGCTCCCTGTCAGAACCTCGGCGTACCTGACAGTGGAGGTTCGCCAGCCATCTCGGGGGACCTTACGACGCGACGGGCGCCAGTCTCCTTCAAACCGGGAATCGAACCCTGGAACCCTAATACAGAGCGTTAAGGCAAGCTCCCTTAACCACTCACCCAATGGGCTCGTAAAAAAAAAAATTAGTATCTATGTATTTAAAAATAATTTAGATACTAACATACGTTATTTTGGGATTTTGTTAATAATTGTATATTAAAAATTAGGTCCTAGCCTTAGTAAAAAAAATTATAATGAAATTCCTGCCGTCCTATATTCGTTGGCAGTCGTTGTTGCATTTTAGTATTTATACGCACGCAGCAAAGGCATGTCCAATTAACTTCTCATCTAGCCATGCACTAATCATTCGTACAGGTGTTCAGCAATTACTTAATAACAAAATATCGGATATTCCGAATTCACGAGTATTTCGCTGTAATCACGAACGCGAAACTTGATATATTAACAATTTATTTGTGTTCATCATTTATACTTAGTTAATTTGTCTGCCAAATTACAACTATTAGTGAGGCATACCGTATGTTGTATTATATTCCAGATTATTAGTGTTGTTTTATTTGTTAAACTTGACAGACAGGCTGACGGTCCACTTGATGGTAGGTGGCTACCGTCGCCTATAACAGAAGCAACGACACTGGTGCGGCAAGTGCGTTGCCGATTATAGTGGGATTAAGGATAGTGATTAGGAAGAGATAGAGTATACTCTAAAGTCTAAAAGGTCTAATCGCGGCTATATCGCGGCCTTATGGTTCTGAATGATATATTTAATATATTTTTTTAAATCTTCTGCTTTATGAAGATAAATCATTACCTGCTTTGATTGCATTATAATAATGTGCTTATCAATTAAGTATTTAGGTTTTGAGTAATGGTATCACTGCAATTTGGTGTAGGTACTCTTCTTATTTTATAAATTAAATAAAATTTTTGAGAATGATAAATTTCAAATTCAAAAGCAATACTTAATTTTTTATAGTATTATAATTATGGTTAGACTTTTTATACTAACAATAACGAATTGAATCAATTTTGAGTGTCTATTAGAAATTGGGTTTAGACAAATTGACTAATTAGTTGTACAATACAATACCAAATAATTTGTCAGTAGTGACAAATTATTTAGTGGTTATTAATAACCAGGACGTGCCTCATATTTCTCCCGACAAAATATTATAATCGTGTTTCAGAGAAGCGCCCTATTTAACACGATGCTTTACTGGCAACTGCACTGAGAAGCATTTTACTATTGTTTGCAAAAGATGTTTATTTTTGATACAATATTTATTTTATAGCTATTCAAACTAAGCCGTTTTCATAATAGGTGTATAACTTTTATCTATACTATAAATATTAGGTTTTTTTAAATTTGTGTTTGTAATGAATAAACTCAAAAACGACTGGACCGTTTTTAAAATTCTGTCAGTAGTTGCTAAATTATCACTAAGTAACATAGTCTACATTGCTGTCCAGTTAAATTAGGGATCCCTAAGAAAACTCCAATAATGTAACTCAAGGTGTAAAAAATCTATAGTAATATTATAAAGAGATTTGTATTTATGTATTTTTGTTTGTAATGAATAAACTCAAAAAATACTGGACCTATTTTAAAAATTCTTTCACCTATAGAAAGCTAAATTATCAACGGGTTGTAGGCTACATTTTATAAAGTATTATAACAGCTAGTAAAATATGTATTTTATAAAATATAGTATTACAACAGTTATTAGTAGGTATAATATACAAGTTTATATTAGAGTTTTATTGTAACTAACTAATAATAACACAATCAAAGCTTATTTAAATCAACTTTATTAAGTTTATTCTAATACATTTTTAAGTTATCCTATGGTATACTTAAAAGTCTATACAAAGACATTTATTGGGATGTTAACTATGCTAGGTTTTGACATGGAATTCTAAATTCAAATGTATATTTAAGGCTTGTTGTTCCATTTTTAAAATAAATTATTCATTTGCCTTTTTGTCTGAGTTTTGTTTTTTGTTAGGTATTAATATTTTATTGCAGATATAATATTTTTATAAGGTATCATTGCATTTACTTTCATAACCTTAAAATTTATACTATTTTTTAATATGAACACCTGACTGAGATGTGGAAACAATGCGTCTCAAACGGAACAAAATATCAATGACCTATCACTACTAACGAATAAAAGGTGGATTCAGATACCTATTTTATGTCTATTTGACGACACATTATAGGATAATGTACAATACTTATAATTATATTATCATTTATTACATCACATAGTACTGCGCCACAGAGATGATTGATATCTTCATTAGGTACATGAAAAATGGTCGCTGCAAATTTTCACACGATACCAACATTATTCTCATCAAATCTTTTTTTATAGATATTGAATATCTATATATCTAATACATATATATTTAACAGACATTTTTTGTTATTAATATACGAGGAAAAATTCCGTCGTGAAGTCTGGCCGTTTGAAGTAATTGATATTAAAAACACAATTTCCCCGTGCCTAGTTCCATTAACTTTTAGTTGATGTCTGTGGGATGGATGCAATTGGCAACGTTGAAATGTGACGTGCACGACAAATATGCCACACATTTCTACGCTCGAATGCCGCAGCTTCCAACGCTCGCCTCTCACACCCGTTCGCCTTGCTCGCTCACTCGACATCTCCACTGAATTTCATTATATTCAAATAGTGTATTTGAAATAGCGAAATATCGTGAAGAAATATTGTTTCGAAATAATCGATATAAGATTTGTAAAATCGCTTTTCGACGTCAGAGAATGGCAGAGAATGGCACGTTCACTACCAAGATGTGCATTCCTCTGTGGAGAAGAACGTCCAAAGAAACCCCACAGGAATCGCATCTTTTATATTTTCATTTCTAAATAAACAAATATTACATTACATTAATTGTAAAGTATATATTATTCTTATCCATTATGCTGAGTTGGAGCAACCGTAGACCAGACGTCATTATCCTCCAAATAATCATCTACTTTGTAATATGCTTTAGAATACATAATCTTTTTAATTGTAGATTTAAACTGTAAATCGGACAAATATATAATATCAACATATTTTGAAGTTACACTACAAAAAAAATTAATTAATAATACTAATAATACTAATATTATAAATGGGAAAGTTTGTGAGGATGGAGGTTTGTTACTCATTCACTCAAAAACGGCTTAACGGATTTGGATGAAATTTGGTACACATATAGATTATTACTTGCAATAACATAATTCAGACATAATTTTTATACAGGAAAATGTTAGGTTCGTTTAAAAGAGTAAAAAATTGGGCGCCATCGGCATCGTCGTCTCGGCGATAGATGTCGATGGCGATAGATTCTCTGGCATTGTGTTATTCATTTTTCAACGAGGACGAAGTCGCGGGCACCAGCTAGTGTAAAACAAATTTGGTTTCCATCTTTGTTTTATTTTAATAAGACAAAGATTTTAATAAGATTTTTCGCTAGTGGAAAGAGCAATAAATAAGAAAAGTTTGTATACATAAAATTGCACCCGCGCGAAGCCAGTGCTTGTCGCTAATACATATATTATGAAATAAAGTCGCTGCTATTCTGCTATCTGTTTCTACTCTAATTAATTCTAAACCACCCAACCGCTTTTGATGCAATTTTCAGTAATAGATATAGAGATAAACGAGGAAGATTTGTGTATATGGAAGAATTGGATCCGTGCGAAGCGGGGACGAGTCGCTAGTGAATAAAAAATAATAATTTGTATTACTCATTTGTTACATTTAGTTATTTCTCAAAAAAATAATAATATAAAGAATAGTAATAAAATCAACTCGAAGGGCCTCATTTTTTTTTTACATATATTTCTGATTTTTACTTTATATTTGATGAAATAAAATAAAAAATGATATGAAATTTGAATTTATATTGGACATTTCTCATACCTACTATATTTAATTTTATCTACTTAGATAAATAAGCTAATGAAAATAATGATAATAGGAATAAAATATTCAGTTTTAGGAAAAATACTCGAATAAGTAACTCAATAAAGTAACTTAACTTGGGAAACAATGTAATCAAAGAAGAATCCTAGTAAATATTAATTAAATGTTTGGAGAAAGTCGACTTCGTGGCCAGAAACCTTTAGCACTAATTGCTTTGTGTTAACAAAAAAATAAATTAAAGTAATGGAGTAATTAAATAAAAATTATCATCTTTTGTTAATAAATATTTAATCTAAAGGTTTATAATCCCAAACAAACTCTTTACTTCCTGCATCTTTACAATACAGGCGATCTGAGAGACCTTTTATATTATGTTGTTTTTTAGTTTACCTTGCAAAAACAAAATTATTAAATACACCAAAATAATATAATTTTGGTTTAAAAAAATTTAAGATAAAATATAATATTTTATCGTTTATATGTAGTTTACCAAATGGCAACAAATATACTAGTGGCCCGCTCCCAGCTTCGCCCGGGTTTAAAATAAAAAACTATCCTTTATTTTAAGTTGGACCAAATTACACATAGTTACGAAGTTTAATCAAAATCAGTTCAGTAGTTCAGAAGTTCATCGCGGAGGAACATGTTACACGTAATTTTTATATATTAAGATTTAAAAAAACCAGGTGGGTATATGGATTTGTCTTCTACATGTATATATTCTACAAAAAATATGTTTTCTTTAACTAGATTGAATATTGTTAATTAATATCACACTTTACGAGACAAACACGGAAATGTTTGAGCAAAGTTGCAAAAACAGTTACTTATACATAACATGAGTTATACTGAACATAATCTGATTATTATTTATGACTCCCATTTGGCGGTAATAACAGAACGGGTGCTGTTGTGTTTCATTGTATGAGTAGGGGATGATAGAGCGCACTAAGTACCCTATCAACACTAAAAGTCTATAATGCACTTGTTTTGCATTATAGACTAATAGAGACCTGGGTTACTCTACCGGGGGGTACCCAGGTTATACTCTACCCAGGTGTTGCTTGTTTTTAAATTTTCAAGTGAATCATCATTCAAACTATTAACCGGCGACTGTCGGCCATTGTCACAATTAAAGAGTGTTATTAATAGTTGTAAATAAGTTTAGAGGTAACATATATTTTTTTAATTTTCAATCGGCAGACAGTCTGGTGTAGCATATTTTGAAGATAACAGCTAAAAGAAAGCAAGTTCGCTGCCTAATCAGATAGGATGAAGGATAATATATTGTGGATTTAGAGTAGAAAGCACAGGATAAGCTTTGAGGCATACTTAGCTAATTATGTGCTTTTCCTTGTACATATGATTTTTACCATTGTTATCATAAGAACAATCTTGATAGAAACATCCTTGATATCATGAGGGATAAAAAACAAGGGAAGGAACTCAGGAATAACTTAGAATGCCCTTTCTAAGTTTTTAAGTTCTAAGTCTTTATGTGGTGATACTACTAAAAGACGCACAAAATCACAACAGCAAATGTGCTTATTAATGTTATCTATCCGACAATATCTCCGTTTAATTAAAAATGACATGTCACGCCAATTAATGTTGCCATTAGGTATTTCATTTTATAGAAAACGATTATAAAGATAGCGTAAATAGAAAATAATATTGATAGCATCGCATGTACGTGGTCGTGTTCAACAAATTAATTACATTCACGGCTAATATATATTAAATGGGAACTATAAATTTATCTAATCAAACACGCGTTTGGCTCGAAAGTTAAGGGGGGCCGTGGCCATCCGGCAACCGCAGATAATGTATGGCGGCCTTAACAATAAACAGTTAAAAGCGAACCACGTAGCCAATATACGCTGACTAGTGTTTCAAATTATATCTGAATACCGGGCGACCGAACCAACCTGGGTGACATCGCTGCCCGTTTGCGTCTAGTCGCGCAAACCATCCAGATACAGGGAATTGTCTTTCTGATACTTTGGTTTTACATCGCGTACCATATTATTCAGTTTCTCTAAACAAACAACCACTCGTGTAACAGTGAAAAAATGGTGAGGATTTTTTTTTGTTAGTTTAAAAATTACGCTACAGTTTCTCACAGTGAAATCATGGAAATATTTTTCTATGCAGTGAATTTTTGTGTATCCATTTTTATAACTGTGAAAAATCAGTGACTGTTATAGTTGTAACGTTTCTTTGATTAAAATTAGTTTCAATTTTTTGTTTTTAAAATCGTATATTTAGTTTTTTTTTTAATTCATAATTAATTGGTTATTTTGTGTAAATTTCAGGAGGAACTCGATAAAGATCAGATCAACAGTGAGTACTTACTACTTTTATTTTAATGTTTTAATGTTAATTTATTATCACTTTTGTGTAATGTAACTGGACATTTATTATAGAAAACTAGACTTTTAGATATACAATAAAAATTTATTTGGTAGCCAAAATCTGAAACTGTATGCGAAGATAAGTCTTGATTTTTATAAAACCTTATGGGTATTAATTTTAATACGAGAAACCGTGTTAGCTACAAAATTTATTGGAGCCAAACAAAATACAGAGTACATTTTATTTTACCAAAGAGTTCTATTCCCGACTATATTTTTTTTTTTTTTTCAAAATTCCAAAGTTCATTATTATTTGCCATAGATACCTTATAATACTCATAACAGAATAATACATCCACGCACATTCAAATAATTCACGCTGTAAAAAAAAATACTATAATGTAATAAAAAAAAATTAACAATATATTTTATATTTAAAAGAACAATGGCTTATTTGACAATAAATTAACTAATGTAACAATATTAATAACGTAGAAGTACATTATTTTGTTAGGAATGGTTTTCTTATTCTAAGGCGGTACGAAGTTTGCCGGGTCAGCTAATTTATAATACAATTATGTGATCTCAACCGTGAAACCACATGTCTTGTTCGAAATCACGATAGTGAAATATTAAAAAAGAAAATAAGCTATTTTTTAATATAATTGAAACTTAATTTTACTTTATTTGATTATATATATTATAGTCTTGAGGAAGGCGTTTGAAGCGTTCGATCAGGAGAAGAAGGGATGCATCGGTACAGTAATGGTTGGAACAATCCTCGGCATGCTGGGTCATCAGGTATCCGAAGAAACACTAAAGGAAATCATTCTAGAAGTAGACGCTGATGGTTGGTATTAAAAATTTACCAGCCTTTTAGGTACACTAGAACATTCATTTAATTCATTGATAGGGCGTCTAACATACGTCTAAAAAGGCAAGGCAAGGCGCAACGGGAACTTATTACTGCTATAAAAAGCAACCCAGCAATAAAAAAAAAACTCTATAACATTTTATCCAGAATATGTTTCATAACATAATAAGTAATAACTAATAAGTATGTCCAGTTTTATCTAAATCCATTCAGTGGTGTACCAAACATCTCTAGAAACTATTGCTTTTATAATCGTCATCATCATCTCAGCCACAGGGCGCCCCTTGCTAAACATAGTCATAGGCCATGGCCATAGGCGTCCCTATGTCCATGGCCCTATTTTCCAATATGATCGGTCAGAAGCAGCCTGCATTCACTGTAGACCCGCGGCCCTTATCAGCGCCCTTATAAGTGTCTTAAAATCTACACAATTTATGCGTCTATTGAGAACAAAAATGTCGAAGAGGCATATTGTGTAACACGAATGCTATCCGATATTTCAATATTCAGTCATTTTGTAGACAATGAAATTGTCTTTTCATGAATATTCGTTTCTAGAAACTAAAGATATGCTCTAAATTTAGGAAAATCAAAACTAAACAAATGCACGATATTTTCAAGTGTTATAATTGATTTATTTTAACAAATAATGCGTATTATGCGTAGAAGTAAAACATTTAAAAGGAATTTTTCAAAAGTTTCTAAGATTCTTTTGAATTAGATTTTTAGTTGTTTTATAATTGGCCATTTCGATTTTTATTGCAAAACTTCGGCTCTTTCGGATAAAAGAGATCGTAAAAATCGATACGATAAGCATCTAAGTACGTAACTTTATATTATCAACCACTAGGTAAAATAAAATATTTTTTATAGTTTTGAAAATTTAATTTCTGTCAGGGTCTGGTGAATTAGAATTTGAAGAATTCGTAACGTTGGCTTCGAGGTTCATGGTTGAAGAAGATGCTGAAGCTATGCAACAGGAATTGAAGGAAGCGTTCCGGTTGTACGATAAAGAAGGTAAGGCTTCTCTATATTTTCTACCCTGACTAACTTTGATAACTTTTGTAACAACTTAGCATTTTCGTAAATTTTTATTTGATTTCCTTGACATTTATTAACAAATTGAATTAAGACAAATATTTGTAAGTAAATAATTATAAATTATTATTTATTAATAAATATTTAGTATTATGTATTATAACTCGATTAAAAATTCACATTATCATGACAACGTTCATCAAAATAGTAACGCTATTTTAAAAAGTTATACTCAAATGAAAATACATAATTATTAGTAGTTGTCTTAAATGCCTCGAAAATTAAACAAATGCATACATTTAAGTGTTTATTTGAAATGTTTAAAGAATGTAAAGAGAGTATTTTGAAAGAAGCAGTTAAAGATACTCAAGACGATTCAAACTGTTTCAAAACAGTTTCACTCGTATGTTGTTTAAAACACGTCAATATTTGAACTTTATTAAAAAAAAATATTTTTTTAATTTATCGCATGTACCGCTTTTATAAACAAATAACTATTCTATTTAAAATTTGATATCTTACATCTTACATTTTGTACTGGCGCTTTTTACTTGCATTATCTGTTGTTCTCTCTAGGGCATTAATGACAGACAACAGCAGTGTCGTTTCTTTACCTTTAACATTTTAAACGCTAAGTTTATCGACTGAAATATGCAGCAGAGTGTAGTATAAAGTTACATTGTTACTCACAAGAAAGGAAATTATGTTGGCTTTTATTTAAATGTATATAATATAAGAGATGACATTAGATTAGCATCAGCCGAATTTCAAATTTCAACAAGTATCATCAAACAAATTGAGATTTTTCGTTCATTATTTAGTTTTAATAGATTTGTGGAGGCGTGGATTATATGAAACGTACTATACAGAAGCACTATGGTGTGTATGAGAAAAGTATGAAAATAATTTTCTTTATACAGATGCAAAAAAAGTAAAAAAAAGTATAAGTAAAAGTAAAAGTAAGTTAAAAAGATACAAAATTTAATCAAAAATATATCCACCACAAACTAATTATTTTAACAAGAATCATAAATTACCTACAAATTAAAATTTAACGAAGAAAATAATTAGATTCTTTGAAATCTTTCTCCTTATATATTTTAGAGATCGTTTCATTTCTATATTACCCTTTTACTAATTGCTCTGTTTAATTATATTCGTATAATGATGAATTAAAAAATAAAATAAAAATTTTTCAAAAGTCGACATGAAGCAATTCACAATTAGAAACAGAACAACGTCTTTATACCGCTCGGTCGATATTTCATCTGTGATATAAATGTCACATGTATCACATTAGTTCGTGCAAGCTGCCATGTCAGAATTATTTGTACATAGTATGTCAAAATCATGTACGTCACCTAGGTGGGTTCCGAGTGTGATTGTAATTTCGAAGTTTCAACAAAACTTCGAAATTACAATCACTATTTTATTAAGTAGAAAACAATATACTAATAATATTTATCATTAAATAAAAGAAAATACCATCACAATTAGATAATTCTGTAAATTAGACAATTTGCATGAGAAATCTATCCGCTCAATTTATCACTTTATGTTAAGCATGATGATGATATTTTTGGACAATTTAATGTAGTAAGTAGGTTAATAAAAAAAGCAAAAACTTTTTATAACAAGTATTGCAATAAGTCATATAAGTGACTCATATAAATCACGTAGGTACGTACAATTTTATTGATTATATCAACGTGCTATTTTAATTATGACCAGGGCAAGCAAACAGGCTTAGGGGATAACATAAACTGCTCAGGATTTAATTATTGGTGCAAACCATAAAATTGACACAAAAATATGTCGATGATGAAATGGTGTGATAAAAATTTCAGGTAACGGGTACATCACAACGGCAGTTCTTAGAGAGATCCTAAGAGAACTTGATGACAAGATAAGCGCCGAGGAGCTGGACATGATGATTGAAGAAATTGATTCCGATGGCTCCGGCACCGTTGACTTTGATGGTAATTGTCTTAATAATATTAAGAATTACACATTAAAGCTGGGAACAAAATTAGGACTAAGTAAAAACTGAAATGAATAGACTTAATTTGACTTAGTATTTTGAGAGAGGCCACTCATTTCAGTTCGTGTATTTATGTGATGACATTAGATTACATTAGATTAGATAATATATGAATATAATCTATGTAAGTGATCCAGGTAAGTAACTCTCTTGTCACATATCAAATGTAAAAAAAGGGATTTGAATGTGAATAAAGCAATTTTTTTACATTTGTGATTTCTTTATGTAATGATTTTTAGGCAGGCTGAAGATCCACTATCATACTATAAACATAAGTAACACCTCAGATGCTGCAAGATCAGATGCTCTGCCGATCTTAGTAGGATTAAAAATAAGGGGTTAGGAAGGGATGGGGCACTGGGTTCTGTTTATTTTAATTACTTATCACGAAATAAAACAGCACGGTGGTCTTTTGTAGGGGGGGTGGTTACTGCCGATAGACGAAACAGACGGACATCAGAATAGAGCCAACTTAAGAGTTAATTTCTAAAGTTGGCCCAGTCGGCGAAACGCAGTGTGAGTTGCCACACACCAGACCAATTGTGAAATTTAATTTCCAAACTTAACCCTGCCAGAAATAGAACCTAGGCCCCTGATTTAAAGCGCTAAGGCAAAAACTTTAATCACTCGACCAATGGACTCGTCAGAACGGGTTATCGTCAATTTTCATTTAAGTATAACAGATTGATTTGATCTTATTAATCCAATAAGATTGATTGATCCAATATTACATAAGAAGAAACTTATTTCCATTATGTCTTCAATGAAGTTAATTAGTTTCTGCTTGTGTGGTATTTGTTTCGTGATAGATAATAATGAAAAGATTCGCAGGCTTTCGTGCATGGAATTGTAACCTTATATTCGTAATAAGCCTCTTAACGTTGTTTTCAATAGAACATATTGGTTACAGAATTATATTAAATGTAAAACAATAAATTGTTTCAGTTGTACCCAGTTAACATTTGTTCATTTTTTTTTTAGAATTCATGGAGGTTATGACTGGAGGAGACGACTAGATGACTACTTTCAATTTTATTGATCAATCTTTAAAAACGATTAAAAATCTCTATTCGATCATTGATATGGTTCTATTTAAATTTTGAACAGTATTTAATTTCTAACATAAGTTAATTGTAAGAATAAATATTTTATCGGAAGTTAAATGTTTTTCAGTTATTTTTTTTTCAGTATTATTTATTTTTATAATCTAATATAAAACTTTTACTTATAGAAAGAGTGATTTAAAGGTGTATACACACCAAAGCCGCCGGCTCGCCGGCACGAACACGGCGGCTTCAGAAAAATTGCGAGTCGGACAAATTTGCTGACGGGTGATTGCGGAATGCTCGGAGAGATTGCGCGAATTATTACGACGTATTTTCAGTCTTATTTGATATGGATGAGGTCGATAGTGATCTAATATTAGCAGCTTGTGCAGTTATTATAGGTAGATCCCTTCTATAAGCCGCCGTGCCGGCAAGCTTGTTTCCAAGAGAGACCGCCGGCCTTGCTCGGTGAGTTGAGCCGTTCTGGCTCAACCCGCCGGGTGTGTAGACACCTTAAAGCGAGACAGGTTTATGTATAAAAATTGACAAAAAAATAAAACCCTTGCGGAACGGATCGCTAGTAGATTAGAAAATAAAGACGCTCTCTGTTTTTATTTAACTTCTTCTAAAGTGGTTTAGAAGAAGTTAAAACTTGATAAAATTAAAACAACGGATATTGATATGGTTTTCATTAATGAAAAGGGAGATAAACGAGGAAGGTTTGTGTGTATATCATTTTCAGAAAAAAATAAAATGCCATCGTGCGAAGCCAAGCCAGAGCGGGTCGCTAGTTTAAACCTCTCGCTAGAGAGTTCCTTGGTATGTTCCTTGGTTTAAACTAAATTGAAGGTAATTCAGAAAGTCAACGTTCATTTATTTAATTTCAGTTATGAATTGAAAATTATTTCGAATAATTTATTCATTTCAACAAAGTTAAATCACCCAACAATTTGTTAACACTAAAATATTATATGATCTCGTTTTACATTTAAACAAATGTGTATTTTGGTAGAGTAGTCATTGCTTACAATGAAATACATGTTTCGCGTATTTACATATTTAATGATACCAAATTTATGTGTGCAAATTTAACATTATTATGAAACATTATTTCCATAGAGGAATGGAATTGTAGGTACAAGGCTTATTCAATTGGGGGTTCTTTAAAAGTGAAAAACATAACAAATCAATATACACTGGACCGCAAAGACAAAGGGTCGGTTCGAAAATCTTCGATATCTTCAAAAGTACCTGACCTAGCTTTATGAAATAAAGACTAAATGATAGCTAAACTTAATAAATTTTATTTTTATTTAAGCAAATTAAAATATTCTTTAATTTAGTCTTTATTTAATTTATAGCTAGGTCAGGTACTTCTGAAGATATTGAAGATTTTCTAACCGACCTTTTTTCTTTGCGGTCCAGTGTATTTCTATTTAGAAAATTCAGGGAATTTGTGTAAAAACTCTTTCAGCAAATTTTTGAACTGAAAACTTCTTGGCATTTTTAAGATGGGAAATTTTGAGATGGAAAAAAACCATTGAACTAGCGACTTGTAACCGTGTAACCGACACCTCTGTATATAAGTATGTACTTTCCTGACGATTCAAAAAATACACACGTAATTGTTCAAGTTTTCACTTCTGTCGGCACTCCCGGAGTGCCACTAACTAACGACACTTTTTTTAAACTAGCGACCCGCTTCCGGTTTTGCTCGGATGTATTTTTTTCTGCAATTTATACACAAACCTTTCTCTGATTTTATTCCAAGAGTGAAATCCATATCTAAATCTAGAACAGAGTATTAAGGCAAGCACCCCAAACACTCATCCAACGGCAAAGAACGGGGGACATAGAAACATGTGAAATGTCTTGTGCTAACTTTTAAGGCAAGTGCTTATTTAAGAGCTTCCAAGGTCAAGGTAGCCATAATGGTCGCCAACCTTCATAGAGAAGCGGCACGCTAAGAAGAAGAAGAATTTTTAAAGGAGGAATTATAAGTAGCAATTATAAATACATTGCAAATGGACTATAAATGCTATCGAATGCTCTACATATGAGAAGCGCTTGCAGCCAAGTGATGCGTAGGCCAAGGATAGATGCAGTCATGCGACATTAATTGTTTTGACATTTACCACTAGTTCTAGTTGAGACTCTCAGAAAATATTTAATTCAAATGCTATATCAAACGATTTAAACCCGTACGATATCTTTGTTTACAATAATTATATTGACTTCACATTGTTGAAATTTATTTTTTTCTTCATATTTATACTAGAAAATTCCGGAAATTAAGTAGAAACTCTTTCTGATAATTTATTTGTAAAACTAGTGAACCCCCCCGGGCTTTAAATGATTGCAAATTTTGTACCCAAACCTTCCTCGTTTATCGCTCTTTCCACTCTTTATCACACCTTTTCATCAATTACACCCTTTATTTCATCCTACACTTTCATTACAGTCAACTAAAGGTAGTTGATTGTAATGAAAGTGTAGGATCTCCTGACAGGAGGTATCAAGGTGTATATATTAATATGGATATAGATATAGAATATATAGAGATTATAATATTATTATTTTATAAATAGTCATATATTATAATGTTTCTACACGCCGTGCCGCAATGTGTCCCCCAAGTTCGGAGAGAAGCGACACCGGCCGTGTGTTACAATACAAACTATTTCAAGCCACTTTAACTCTATATCTATCTAATCTATCTAATATTATATTAGACTCTTGAAATTTTGTGTCTTAATAGACGCACCAACGACAATCCGGATTGCTGAGGGTTATGGTATGGTATAATGGTACAAGTTTCAACGGTCAAAACGAAAATAATAATCAAAATAACTGATGCCCTCATCTCTATACAAAACGGATTGATCTCCTTTCTAAAATTTATTTTCCTCCAATATTGAACATCAATATGTTAGGTAGTGTCAAAATTTGAATAGAAAACGTTTGCCAGATATTTTTCTATTACCACTGTTGGTCAGAGAGAAATATTCCAATATTTCCAATGTTCGAAACTTTTATTTTTCCATTGAAACAGGCTGTGTGACAACTTGGATTTGTTAGCAACAAAGCCAAGTTGTCACACAGTCTGTTTCTACTTTCGCTGCGGTTTCGTTCTACATATTTTCAAATGCCGACTGGCTAGCTGATTTTATTGTACAACATCGTATTTTAAACGTCAATTATATACTTTGAAAACCTTAAATTAAGTGAGTATGTATTTTTTAATTTGATGTTTTATATAACAGAGAAATTATATACATATAGAGAATCCAAAATTTTATTAAAATCACATAATTAAAATATCTACTAATATCCATGCTAACCTGTAACAAGTTGTTTTAGCTCATTACGGTTTCTTCACTACAAATAATAAAAGTTTGAAAAAAGCTCTGGTTTGCATTTGCATATATTATAAATATTCATGTTAAGAATTTAGAGAGATGGAGTATAGTAAAATTGTATGGGGCCATTCATTAATTACGTAAGATGATTTTGGCTTCTTTTGACCCTACCACTAGCCTCTTGAAAGGGCATTTTTCTCCATCCCCCTTCTTATGTAAGATTTTATCTAGTTTTAGAAAAGCATCACACTAAAACTACTAATTTGACTTAAATCAAAGTTAATAAGCAATAATAATTCTCAAATTAAAAATATGTATACTTAAATAGAATTGTACATTAAAAAAGAAAAAATAGATCTCATTGTTGTTTTCCCCAACGCTTAGCGATCAAATATCCCTCACTCTATTTTAGAAACAACATAATATTACTTAAGAAAAAATAAATAAAGAAGAAGTAAGAATGGCTGAGGTTCAGCAGCGTAATTGCATTTCCTATGACGTTGCTCGTTTTAATAAGCGACTGTAGCACTTGATTGGTAAGTAGTTACACTTACACCACTTGATGTCTGATTGGAGTCTGTCTGTCATTAAAAAAAGTAGTTCAAAATCGGCGACATTTTATTCATCACTGTGTACCACTAAGTCAGCATTTATACAATAATATTTATACAATAATTGTGTATTGAAAATATCTCTGTGGAAGGATACCTCTTTTATTTCTTCTCTTTGTATGTATTTAATTGGTGTTTACCGTACCTACGAGTATGAATAATAATTGAAACTTAGAAATTCAAATTAGTAACAGAGAACTAAGCGAGGGAAACTTTCATTATTAAGTTATATTATAATATATGTATGTAGGGTAGATAGTAAGTTCTCTCACACAGCGCGAAATCGAAATCGAGACATAAATTATTGAAGATCTGATACGTGTAATCGGATTGGTACTAGCTTTGACCGAACACTTCTATGTACCAAGTTCTTAATGCGATACCTGCACGGTTTCACGTTGAAGGTAGTTTTAGTATTTTCGAGAATTGTATGAAACTAGTTTCTGATAGCGACTTCGTCCGCGCCCCTTTTTTCTTAAGCGTTGACTTTATTGAAATCTTTATTTTTTATTTAGACTGTATTTTTGTCGGGCGTTGTATTTTTCATTTTTATATTTATCTCCTACCGCCTAAAACTCGACGAGTAAGGCGGCCGTAGTAAGGCGGGATAGATAGCCGTAGATAGATAGTGTGATTGGGACACGACATTAGCAACCCCGCCACGGCTATCCAACGCGGAGGGATCGTCTATCCTACCTGCCGCCATTATGAAGCGATAAATAACCTAATCAACCAATTACTATACTTAATATTACAAAGGGAGAGCGGATTTTGTAAGTGTGTTCATGAATGGAGGGTTCGTAACCTTAGTAACATCTACACCTATTTGGATTTTTATTTCACAATTTAAAAGATGGACATAGAGTATATATATTTATTATGTATACCTACTAATCCCCTGATAATTATGGACCGGAGCGTAGCCGGGGCGCGTTGTTCTAATAAGATAATCTAAAGAGTAAGTGTCCATACATGCCTTCAGCACGTGATGTGTATAATTTTTTTCAGAGTCAACTTTACTAAAATTGACGACCCCGTTGGATGAATGGTCCCTTACCACTTACTTGCCAACTTCGATAATGAACTTTTCAAAGTTGCCTCTAGTCTTGATTTGGAAGCAGTGGCAGGGCACACTGCGTTTCACAGTCATTTGGGCAGCCCTTATAGAATACCACCGTGAAATAACAGCTGTTGTATTTCGGTGAATGCATAAGGCATGCCAGAGCCCATTTCCCTATCACGTTCTTGGGATTCAGTAGGATAAAGGATAAGGGATTGCCTTATCGTTAATCCTACTATAATCGGCAGCGCATTTGTAGCACCTAAGACGTTGCTTGTGTTATAGGTAATGGTAGCCACCTACCATAAAGTGGACTGTCAGCCTGTCTGTCGATCTTAACAGAAAAAAAAAAACTTAAACACAAAGTGACATCGACAGGTTAATATCAAATTTGGAATGACGTTTTTGCCTGCTTACTAGTTCGTTACAATATGTTGTCAGCCGACAGAATCTATGAGATTTGTCTCTGCCAATAACAATGACCGTCGCGATGTTAGAATTCCCAACATCGTAACTTCTGATTAGCCAGATGTGAAAAACCGTTATTATATTCAAGTTAAACTTTTGGTATAGATGATATTTAATCTAAATATTGTATTTGATCAAGAGAAGCTTCACAGCTTACAGCGACTGTGATTAATGGAATATTTAATCCGACTTTGTAGACTTAAGTACATTTCGAAATAATCAGATAATTGAAGATTGATTTACCTTTCAGGGATTGTGGTTTAAATTTCCTTAGATGTTATTTATCTTTCGATAATCGTATCAATAAATGAGTAAGATAGGGAATCTTACATTTCATCTGATCTGAACCATATTTAATTTTAATATAACTACTTTAGTTTATTAAATTCTTTTTTACATGTTAAGTGATTTGTGGGTAATACGAGAGATACGAGTATATTTCCATACTTATTTTTAAAAAGTTAATTAATTTTCAAATAGTGTCTCAATATTACACTACCTGTTGTAAAACTACTAACTGTATCTCGATTATACTTAATAACTAGCTGGTGCCAGCGACTTCGTACGCGCTGTAGTTCGTGTTTTGAAAATCCCACAGAAACCTAATTTTTTTCGGGTTAAAAAGTGTTGTACATGTTAATCCAGGTAATCATCATCAATACATCAGTGAAAATCGTAATTCAATCGGTTAAGAGATTAGCGTGCACAAACAGGCAAAAATTCTAAAAACTATCATTTTGGGTAATATATGTACAACCGTCTACAAATAGTTGTTTTGAAAAAATATGTAATATACACTTTTACGATTTTTGTATAGATTTGTGCCATATTGTATATATTATGCTTAGATATTGATTCATCTTTCAAAAAAAAGTATTAACCTTTTTTTGTCTAGCTACAGTCCATTACGTTTTTAATTATTTTTAAATAACTCTAGGACGGACTAAGCATAGTCTGGTTGTTTTAAGTTAAATGAAAACGAAAGGGTGTGCAACCCCTGAAAAATTCCATTTAGGCGGAACACGTCGAGCCTGTGATATATAAATGGCCCACGTCCAGTATAACGAGACTAAAGCCCGAACACAGATTGATTGTCGTACTGCTCGGTCATTATCAAGTGATACAAACAGGCAATAAAAATGGTGGGTTTGTTCTGTGAGCTAGTGGTTTCGGTGATAAAGTGAATTGTGTGCATGAAATAAAATAAAATAAAAATGGTTTTAAGCATATATATATTAATATTCGTTTTTTCTTTCATGCGTGGATTGCAGGATGAACTTGACAAAACCCAACTTCAACGTGAGTATATCTTTTTTCCTACCCTCACTTAGTATCAGTATCTCACTTTGTTTTCTTAACAACCCTGCGTTGGTGCCGAAATTTCGGATAGCTAAATATTTGTTTTATAGTTTACATAGATTTAAGTATTTCATACTAGATCTTACTCCACTTAGTTTGTTCACTTTTTTATGTTAAAGTCGTCAGACAAGCTGGCGGTAAACTTGATGGTAGGAACACCACAGGTGCTGCAATGCGCTCTCGACCATAGTAGGATTAAGGAGGGATAAGGAAATGCCTCCAGGAATCTCCTTTTATTGCGTTATTACTAACACAAAGATCTACCTTTTGTTTGCGTAATATTAAACATGTTATATGGTTAAATATAAACGAATATGTACAGAATCAACACGTCTTCTTTTTCTTGAATATCAGATCTATTTAAATGCAATATATAACGTTACTTATTAATCCCTACACCACAATGTATTAGTAGAGTCAAAAGCATGGAAAACTATGCTAATACAAAATATTATTTTGACAGTTCTTAAAAACGCCTTCGATGCCTTCGATCACGAGAAGAAGGGAGTTATAACAACGGACATGGTTGGTACAATCCTGGAAATGTTAGGACATGAACTGGACGAGGCAACACTAAAAGAGATCATCGATGAAGTTGATGAAGACGGTAAAAACCAAGATCTATTCAATTCCAATTGAAAAATAATGCCATCTATCTTATTAATTTTATATTATCAGTAAAGAAAATGCATGGGTATTAGTTATAGAACACTCTGGAGAATATCATCACACCCTCTTTGTCATTAATCTGAATTATTTATTGATCTGATATTATTCAATCAAAAAAATACATTAAGAATTAGTTACAGAACACTCTGAAGAATGTTCACGATCACACCCTCTTTGTCATTCATCTGAATTATTTATTGATCTGATATTATTCAATTAAGAAAATACATAAGAATTAGTTACAGAACACTCTGAAGAATGTTCGACATCACACTCTCTTTGTCATTAATCTGAATCATTTATTGATCTGATATTATCAATTAAGAAAATGTCTGGGAATTAGTTATATAACAATCTAAAGAATGTTCGTCATCATACCCTCTTTATCTGCAGGATCTGGAGAATTGGAGTTCAATGAGTTCTGTATGTTGGCTGCTAAATTCTTAACAGAAGAAGAGGAAGACGATGAAACAATGAGAGCTGAACTGAGGGAAGCCTTTAGGTTATACGACAAAGAAGGTATTATACACATATATACAAATTCATTTAAACAAAATTTTTGCTAATTAGATTAGCAACATATAGAATGAATACGACATTTTGGCAATTTCTACAATGCTATGTAAGAGCTTTGTAGCTTGTTAAGATATGCTACATTATATGTATTTATTACATAGAGATAAAATACTGTCGTCCAAATTCAAAACTTATATTTTCACATGATATTTTATTAGTTTCACATTATTGTTAATGCTTTGAAATTTGATGTCATTTTTCTCATGCTTATCCCAGGAACAAAATTTTAATCGGGAAATCAAATTGTTCGAATATTTTTAAATGTAATACTAAAGCGAACTACACTGGACCGCAAAGAAAAAGGGTCGGTTAGAAAATCTTCAATATCTTTAAAAGTACTTGACCTAGCTATAAATGAAATAAAGACTAAATTAAAGAATATTTTAATGTGCTTAAATAAAAATAAAATTTATTTAGTTTAGCTTTAATTTAATCTTTATTTCATAAAAGACCCCTTTTCTTTCATAACCGACCATTTTTCTTTGCGGTCCAGTGTATTTGTTAGAGACATGAAAGAGTACTTTCACGTTCGCTGAAGGCAATGGATTGGGGAAAGGGTCGATAATTGAGATAACGACATTCGAGGAACTTGAAAGATAAGATACTTACTATAAAATATACACCCGTATTAAATTAGGTACCTGTATTGAGTCTCTACTGTGCAGCCATTAAGACTCATAAGAATATTAAGAATAAAGTCGCTTTTTGCTTCTGTCTGTTTCGCTGCTAATTTCTTCCAAACTACCCAACGGATTTTTATATGGCTTTCACTAATGAACAAAGTGATAATCGAGAAAGGTTTGTGTTTATAGTTTACTTCCAAAAAATACCATCCGTGTGAAGCCTGTGTCCCAACTATAATATTATATCGGAATAATATCTTGGAATCCTTATGGATAGGCAGCAGCTTCTCTTTATATACCAGTTTGTCCACAATAGCTGTTCTTATTATTAACAACCCTTACAGGTAACGGATACATAACCACTGACGTGTTGAAAGAGATTTTCAAAGAGTTGGACAACACAATTACAGAAGATGATTTGGAAACTATGATTGAAGAAATTGATTCCGATGGGTCAGGAACTGTAGACTTTGAGGGTGAGTATATTATAATACATACACTCACTTGAATATTTTTTCTTTTTATTGTATCACAATATTTATTTTTAATATTTAAAGAGAAAATTCTAATTTCCATATACCTAACCAATAGATTTTTTAAATTACTGGATGCTCCATCTATACTTAATCGAAAGTTTATATTAGTTCACTTTAGATAGATCTTACTGAAAATACAGTTACAAGTGAGTGCTAGAGAACGGCTTCAGAATATCAGATACCAACTTTTGCTAGCGACTTCGTCCGCATATCTTTATAAATTATACCCTACAATCTATAACCTTCTATTTCTCAAGAATTATATAGGCAATCAAATAAAAACTAGATTCTTTAAATACATATTACCAGTTCCAGAGATCAACACATTCAGCTAAACAAACTTTTCGGCTTTATTATTTGCAATAATTATACAAATAATATATAGTCAAATAACCACTTATATTTATTAAGCCGGTACTTACCTACGAGTACATCCGATCCGATCAACTAAAGGGATCTACTAGTTGAACAGTTCGGTGTTCTGGAGGTGGTAATATTTCAATCGAGCCGATTAACATAATCGATACATAGTTGTATTATATTGCATTCCAAACGGAACAACTCATTTTATAAATGGAATAACATATGATTCGTATCATACGAAATAATTTGGCTGTAAAAAAATCCCTCAAAAAAAAAAATTATCAGCAAATTTTTAGCAATTTTACAATGTTAGAATGTTGTCAAAATCATAGACAAAGCAATGTGTTCTTTCGAGAATTTAGGACTTGTTTGTGTTTTGAGTGGGCTGAATTGTAAGGCAAAAATTTTTTGTTTCAGAATTCCTTGAGGTCATGACTGGAGAATAAATTCATACTATATTAATTTTATTAATTTAAAAAATAGGTTATATTAAGTATATTTATAATTATATTCATGTTTTACAAAATAATTATAATGTGATATTAGATTAGAAGACGACCAAATCACGTGCTCTTATACCTTTTTAAACTATGAAGGTGTTTTGAGGATGTTTTGAAGATTTTTTTAAATATAAGACTTATTTATGAGAAACAACTGCGCGCAGTTTACCTTAATTTAGAATAATAAATTAAACATCAAAAGTTTCATTAAGTCCGTGTTTTATTTTTTAAACGAATGAGATTTAAAATGACTAATAGAAATTCTATAGCAATGAAAACATGTAAGTGCTGCCATCTATTGTATATATTGTATATACGTACTCTACGTTCGCTTTTAATGTCTTGGTTGCAGAAAAGGTCTGAGATTCTAGTTTCTACTAAAAAATAATATGTTAAGCACATAAAAAGAAATCAGATTGATAATTTATTTAATGTAATACGCAAAACTATATTACGAAAATATTACCAACTAATCATACAACAATCTAGTCTAAAGTTTACATTAGTTTATCATACCAAAAAATTCATTTATTTAGTGCTACCATCTATTGATTGTAAAGAAAGTTATTTTATGCGCCAACGTTCAATCTGTTGAAAGTTTCATTATTGGTGCATAGATGTCACAGTTTTTGATTTTATAGATGGAAATGTGTTGAGTAGAATAACAGTTATTTTTATTTATTAAGTTTATGCTGATAGATAGGCGCCGTAGATAGATAGATGCCGAGGTTGCGAGGAAGTTAATACGCGACCCGCTACGGCTGTCAAGCAGGAGGCTTGCGCCCCCTGTCGGAATCTCGGCGTACCCAGGCAGGCGTATTAACAATAACTCATCCAAAGGGCTCGTCAAAATTATTCTAATTAGTTCACGAATCCTTTATTTGGTTTACAAACACTGCAATTGGCAAAGAATAAATAATTAATAAATATAAATACAAAATACAAATACTAAATAATTTATTATATACTTAAAGCCTATGTACAAAAAAGGTGAGGGGGCCTCCTATAGTACAAAAATACTTGTATCAGGAGACCCCCAAATAAATAATAAGCAATAAAGACTTATTATGAATGATTATAAAATTGAAAGGCGAATTGCAAGTTTCAGACAATTGAAATAAATACTCTAGTGAATAACTTCAGTGTATATTTTCCTTATATTTTCATGTGACAGATGTCAAAAAATGTTTATGTATGTAACTTAAACAAAGTCATTAATTCATACTACTTATTTTTGCAATCAAAACGTATATGTACCTACTTACACGAGGTGGTTTTGTGGTCACTCCACAAACTATCTGAATTCTGATTCCTTCCTACTTGCATCAGATTTGTGTGATTGACAATTATGTAGATAGCACACACTTCCTATCTGTAATAAGTAGATAGTAATTTACTAGGAAATAGATAAGTTTGTTTATCTGCACTGTTACGGAAATGGCGAGTACAAAAAATATATATATTTGAATTTTAATCAAATAGAAAGGTTACACCTTGTTTTTTTATATAATACAAAAGGAAGCAGGTAAGCTGACGGTCCCCTTGTTTAGTGCGATTATTCAGTCCGATGAACAGACTGTTGAGACTCCACTTGATGGTAGGTTGCAGGTGCGCTGACGACCCTGCAGCAAATTGTTTATGCCTTGCTTGAAGAAGAACATGTTATAGCTAGGTGGAAACACCTCAGAAGGGAGATTCCAAAGATCGCGAGTCCGCAGAATAATGGCGCCGCGAGGCACCTTATCCAAGTAAGTAATGCGAATGAACTCTGCATCTATGGCGCGCAGTATCCCCAGTGGATTTCTTTTTGTCCTATCGATTACGGTTTACGGGTCAGCGTTCTGTATAGCTGGCAAAGTAACAAAATAGTGTTGTTTTCTTAATCTGCGGTACAGATCTATACATATGAATTAGCACATCTATAACTAATATACATATGGTAAAGACTATAGTACCTACTGATCGGCAACCTTTTTTTTAACCTGAAACGGAAGATCATGGTGGATTCAGTTTTCTTAGTGATGACATTAACAGCCTGTATGTTTATGGCTGTAGTAACCACCCCTTAAATACCATGAAATAACAGCACGCTCTGTTTATGTTAGTGAGTAAAGAATGCTAGAAGCCTATTGTCATATACCTCATTGCACACGAAAGTGCATTGAATACTGTAAATACAATTAAGTGGAATATCAGCCTGTCTGCCGACCTTTACATAAGAAAATGAAATAATTATGGCGACTAATAGTATCATGTAAGTATTAATTCTATAAATTACATGCAAAGTAGATAGTTTTCCTGCGACATAAGAAGGATCGTATGGTAAATTAGAACTTAACTTGACAATAATATGTGTCACAATTGAATTCAGTAAACCCAGTGCAGTCGGATGTTACCACATTGGATCTCTTTTCTAAAATGTGTAATCCAATCTAATCGGGTGCCTGCAATTGAGTGTTGGTTAAATTCATCGTCACGCACACGCCCTAATGTCTCAATTACTCAAGTCGACAGGCAACCGCCACTGAACTGGAAAATGTATGGTAATACATGAAAAACACCAGTGTCGAGTGTTGATTACAATCATTTTACGGCCAATGGAAACTATTTTGCCGCTTTAGCAAATCATTTTGTAAGTATTTTATAACTACTACATTCAACAACGGGGATACTTGTCCACCAATTCGGGCCTCTGGTATAAATTATATTATATTTAGTAACTATTATTATCAATATTTTATTTTTATCAAGAATTTTAATGCTTCATTTGTAATAGCAACAATATTCAACTCATCAATTTTTGAGAAACTAAATGTTTGTTGACATAATCTAACTCTGGTAACATACTCGTATATATGTCCAAGCAATCTACAAACCAGACTTAGATTATGTCAACAAGCAAAAAATTAAGTTAACAAAAGAAAAAATATACCCTTACAATCAATATAGAAATATACATTTTTATGTTAAGACCGACAGACAAGCTGACGTTCCACTTGATGCTACCTTTGCCTATAACACAAGCAACGCCACAGGTGTCAGTCCCTCTGTATGTACGCTTAGATTTTTTAAATTTATGCAATGGATTTTGTTATAATGTATACAACCTCTACGAATATATTAAAAACATTAAAGCTTGAGTTTGTCAATATGACCATATATTATAAAAGACATCTAAACTGAAATGTGTTTCACTTTATAATAGTGGCGACGAAAATACTTTAAAATGGATGAGAACCAGTTTAAAGCGTTTATGGAACATCAACAACAATTAACGGAAATTTTGCGCGTGCTAACAACGCAACAAAAACCTTCCGGAAGCATAACAAATGTACAACCAACTGAAACACCCAGTAAGAAAATTTCCAATTTCGCAAACGACAAATTTAACCCAGAGACAACGTCCGTGAATAATTTTTTGGAATATTTTGAAGCTAAATGCAATATATACGGAAGTGAGTACAAAAAGATACAAAAAGATTTACTCATAACTTGTCTACCACCTGACATTTTTCACAAAATCAAAACGTCAATTATGGATACATTTGAAAAATGTTCTTATGAGGATATAAAATCAAAACTAATAAGTTTCTACTCCTCAAAAACAACCCGATTTAAGGCACTCACTGATTTTTGGAACTGCTCAAGAGAAGAAGGTGAGTCAATGGAAAATTACGCAAACAAAATTAAAGATTTAAGCAAAGACTGTGGTTATGAAGGCAAATTTCTGGAACGCCAGCTACGGGACCGGTTCGCAACTGGCATTAATCATGAAAGTCTACAAATAGACCTAAAACAAAAGTGGCCAGAGCTACAAGATCGAGACGCACATTAAGGCGAAGGCACGCTGATCACATAAGACCAAATAGTATACAGCTTACACAGCAGTCCACACCTTTCCAAACACCAGAACAGATCCACCAGATACCAGATACAATAGTAACCGAGGTCACACAGCAGTCCACACCTTTCCAAACACCAGATGCACCAGATACTCCCCCTACAATAGTAGTCGAGCAAACTACATCAACACCGGCTCCTGCTACAGTCCGCAGAAGCACGAGGACTATCAGACCTCCTCGTCGGCTCATTGAAGAAATGTAAATGGGGAGAAATGTTATAATGTATACAACCTCTACGAATATATTAAAAACATTAAAGCTTGAGTTTGTCAATATGACCATATATTATAAAAGACATCTAAACTGAAATGTGTTTCACTTTATAATAGATTTCATTAATGGGAAGGTTTTTAATTTTTATATATAATTTGCAGAAAAATTCGGTGCGAAGTCGGGGTCGGGCCGCTAGTAATAGAATAAAGAGGTAATGGACTCTGGCATTTTTCAAGTACTCACTATTTCACGACAGAATTCAAACCTTTAAATTGTTTGTAAGAATTTAAAGAATAATAAATAAATACTGTTATAAAAAAAATATTAATTTCAAAATGAAATAAACACTCCAATAAAGAATTTAAAGAATTAATAATACTTACTCATACAACATAAGAAATGAATGTATCATTCGGGAAAAATGCCAATGAATCAGTGAAGTTCACTATCACTACTTGACCTTCGTTTCTTATATAAAAATAAACATTAAAATAAAAACAAGAAAAAGATCTAAAATCTTTTCTTGGAATTAATTTTAAAATTTATGTTTAAAGATAACCACAAAATGTGTCATATTTTATAGGGTAAATAAATTTAAGATAAAAATCTGTTTCTATGATGTTTACTAGTGTCGGAGAATTTAGAGAATACTGCAAAAAATAAATAATGAAAATGCGAAGGCTTCTTGGGTTTGTTTACCAAACGTTCTGACATTTGTATGCATTGTATATTCCGTAATCTGAGCATTGTATGAGATAAGCTATGGCGGAGACATAACAAATTATATATAGCACGTGTCAACTAGTGAATGTTAGATGCATTTATCAAAATAAAATATAATAGGTATAATAAGAGAGACGTTGACTTGTATATTAAGTTTTTCACTCTGTATAACTTGCTACTGATTTAAGTTGTAGTTAGCTTAAAGGTATTTTCAAAAACTTTAAATAACCTTCTGTATGTTTCGGACATCAGTATGCCTTATTGGCAAAAAAGTGACTAAGTCATATGACAATTTACAAATTAGGTAAATTAAGTACCGAGTCTGTCTGTCTGTAAGACCACCAATTCCTCCTAAGCCACCACCATCGGTTACCATATTTAAATATATTTTTAACCAATCGATAATAATTGAACCAATATATTTCCATATTATAAAGTATTTAAGCTTCGGTCCCCTAGGCAGGGTCCCAAGCATGCTGGCTGCATTACCTTGTTGTATGGTTAACAATTATTTAACTTAGAATTAAATGAAATATTATTTAGCAATGATTGGTTATATATTTCTAAAATATCATATTATTGTTTAAAAAAAAATAAAACTAAGATAAATGTCATATAAAATCTTTATTGAGGTAGCAAAACAAACATAAGTGTTTACTTTATATATATACCCTGGTTGACTATATCCGTACTAGTCCGTACTAATATTATAAATGCGAAAGTATGTTTGGATGTATGGATGTTTGTAACTCTTTCACGCAAAAACTACTGAACCGATCACCATGAAATTTTGCATACACGTTGTTTGGGACACCAGAAAGGACATAGGCTACCTTTCATCGTTCAACGCGGACGAAGTCGCGGGTACCAGCTAGTTGTATATACTTTACACCTACCAATACATTATTTTACTCAACGAAGGATTAAAACGGAAGAAACTAGTCTAACATGCTAAGGTTTTTTAAGTAGTACCTAATCTCTTCGTAAATCTCTATTAACGTTGAAGGTCGAAGATTAGGCTGTCAGTTGACACGATCACCCAAGGTTAACAGTTGGAGACTATTTACCATGTCAAACTAATAGCAAAGATTGCATTTGAACTGGTTTTGGTGGTACGGGTAGCTTAAAGTGATTAAATGTAAGATGACCTTAGTCTAGAAGTCGGTTCGATTCCCTATTCAAACTCTCACTAGGGAATCAAAGGGAAACATTTTATTTTATCTCCATACACTTGTATGGGATATTACTTTTCTATTTCAATACTTTTGCGTGAGTTAACGAAATATATTTTTATTAATATAATAAGAGCTTCACTATTAAGGACAGGCTCCCGTGATAGGACTATTTGGATTCTTAGTCGCACTTCACTCAAAATTGACCTAGGTATATACAGTCCCGATGAAATGAGGATTATTTATATAATTGTAATATTTAAAAATAATTTAATACCAGGCAATTTTCAACTTGCACTTTGAAGAATAAGTCAGTAATTTCCTATGAATATTTCATATTTATAAAATAGAGATTAACTTATGTTAAAATAAGAAAAATAAGAAAATAAGAAAAAAATAAAAAGAAAGGAATTTTGATTTAATGAAAATTAAAAATTTCTATCACATAATAAATATGTAATGTACATACTCGTATATCGCTACCAATTTTTTTTCCGTTTCAAACTGGATCAATTTCATATTTGCATACTGCACATACATAATCCCCTTATGAATATTGTATTCATATGAATATACCTATGTATATATGAATAAGTATATTATGTTCATATAAACACACTATAACTTTAACTTATTCTAACGTGACACGGGAAACGGTTATAAATGGTATTTCGTAAGAGTACTTGTTCTCCAAACAGCCTTCTCGCCTAATTCTCGTGAACGATGAAAGTACTTATTGCGTGTATTTTTATGTTTAATAGAATGTCTAAATTATGTCAATGTGTACAAGTAAATTTTTATTATTCACATTTACTTAAGTAAGACTGCCATATTGAATTTCGAACATTGCGTTGATTTATGTCGATCAAGTAAATAATTTGTTGAAATTATTTAAGTAAAACGTTTAGTTAACTTGATTAATGTAATTTATAATTCATTTAAATTGATTCTCGTCTATTGAATAGGACAGTAAACGTTGTTAATTTATATCAACAATCAGAGCAATGGTAAATACCATACGATTATAATTTTTAGTTGTGAAAGTCTTTTTTACAAAGTAGGTATAATTGAAGTCGTTTTCCGCATCCGCGTCTGTCTGTAAGTCCGCTAACTCCTCCTAAACCACACAAACGATTTTAATGCGGTTTTCACCATCAGTTAGATAATTTTTCACGTAATTTTTATATATAGTAATAAAACCCAATTTAGTTTACCTGGGTGAAGCCGGGAGCGGGTCGCTAGTACATTTATAATAGTAAGTTTCATTGTGGACAAAAACCGTTTTTGTTTTTTAAATAATGTTAATTCTATTTAATATTCATAACTTCAGCCTGATATTCCTTTGCTTTTGCTCGAGTTGAAGGGCATGACCTTTTCCTCAGACGAGGTGAAGATGGTTTGCTGACATCACCATGTTTAAAACCACAAACATTACAAAATTATTAGGTTTGTGAGGTACAGAAATCCTATTATGTGTTGAGATTGGCCGGATAATAATCCATCACGTCTTTGTCTTCCATGTAATGTTAGAAAGCGAAAATGAATATGTGTAAATATAATTATCTACAGAGATCTACAAAAACTATTTACGATAGATAATCTACAGAAATGTATGGTATGCATTTCGATTTTTCTGTCGCAACTAGTTAGTGTTACAGGTACTTACTATCAATTCTACGGCTTCTACTGTCTTCTGACTATTAAATACTTAATATCAAAATAACTCATTAGTTATTTTGGCAGAATTTATTAATTACGACCTTACAAGTTAAACCTAACTATTGGCCTTGCAAACAGGTTTCAAGTCAGCGTTCTATGGAAAGGGGCTTGCAGTTTCTTTGCGTGACATTCATAGCGAGGAAATTCATGGGAGAGCAAAAAATATTAAGAAGGACAAGGCCTGATTGATAATAATCAAGCCTTATCGGCCAACATCATGTTGCTCGTCGAACCAATAATAGTTGATTTTTGGTAAAGCCACTATTCCACAACCAAGGACATTGGCACCACCAGGTGCTCCATTAAAAAGCTTCCGGTCTCGGTTTTAAAAAAGCCTCGGTATTTCGTACTCCGGATGCATCTTCTGCATAGTTTGACACAGAAAATAAAATAAATATATAATAATGGCATAAATGAGATAAGAAAAATGACGAGGGGAAATGCAAGTTCATATAGGGAAATTGATTTTGGAATCTATTAAGGTTTTCAGTAAAGCGGTGCCCAGAATCAGATTCTGATAGAAGAGACAAAAGAAACTGATTTTCAGACTGCCAAAAAAACAATACAATTAAATTTACATTGAACAGATAAAGAGCGTTAAATACAAATCTCCATTGTATAGGAGTGCAAGGTGACATGTTGCGAAATTATAAACGAAACATAAACCGGATTGTTCGCGATGATAATAGACAATTGTCACGCTTTTTCATCAAGGGTCGAGTAGCGGTGTCGCAAAGATAACCTGCGAAAGTAACCTTGCTTGCCAGTTCATGGACCGTCAAGCTTTAAGGAATTTGTAGGATCAAGTATTAGGCTTTAGGCAGATTTTTGATTGGTACCTATCTTATCAACGATGAGACGATTTCGTACACAAGACAGATATGTATCAACTTATTATCATCTTGCCTTTCTCTTTATAAGAAGAAATAGGTAAAAAAATCCAGAGCTACCCACTGCAATTTTTCTGATTTGTAAGTACGTTTTTGTAATATTACTACTATAATTATACGTTTTCGTTACTGTTTACTGTAATTATACAGTTTTACTAAACGTGGTTTAAATTGCTTTTGCCTCTTATTCGGGAAATATAATAAATAAAAAGATACCATTCGTTCATACAATTAGCTTTCTGTCTTGCTGGCGTATCCGCACATTTCAGTGTTCTGATTTGAATTAGGTATTATATTTTATATTTTTCGACGACTGCGGATTTTTTTACGGCGTTCTTACATATTGTATTTTATAAGTAACATGAGGATCTGCCAAATTAAGAAGTTCAAAAAACCTGAAGATATGATTAACCTTGACGTAACTATTGTAGTGCGTTTCAAAATTTTAACGAAAACTTCGACGAAATAATCACCAGTCTAGACGTTACACAAGTTGTCAATGCCTTTGACAATAAAATGAACGAAATGAAAACGACAAACTATAATAACCGTTATGAAACTAATAGCGTGATAAAATGTGCTCTTGAATATTACTGAATTGTATCGTAACACTTTAATACAGGCTTCGTTTAAAATAAATTAAATAAATGAGTGGGGGTTACCACACAGTACTACTATTATTAATATCACCACTGTTAATGTTTTTAAGACATATATATCTACTAGCTGTTGCACGCGACTTCGTCCGCGTAACTTTATAAAATATATCCCATCTCTTAAGTTGGATCAAACTAAATACAGTGTGCAAAATTTTATTAAAATCGGTTCAGTAGTTTAGGAGTTTGAATAAAATAAAATTGCTTTAATTTGATTAGCCTTTCTGTCGAGTTTAACATTTTAAAAAAATCTAACATAAAAAAGAGTTTTTTTAGGTTGCAGAAAGTACTGAATGAGGAATAAGAATTTTATTAATATGAAACCAGCAAATTTTTAATACAATTTTGATTAGCAAAGCGCATTCACAATTCGTTGGTCGCTTTTGTTTTCTGTATGATATAACGAATAAGAAAAATTACGCACAACCTTTTAAAATATTTTATTTAAACTTGTTACAAAAAAACCAGTCTCGTGTGTTAAGTACCATTAGAAATTATAGTATTGCAAAACTATACAAGAGTATTACAATATAAAATACCTATGTGTTTTTATTATGGTGTAATGAGGTGGATGAGTAATATATAGCCATTTAAATTAGAAAGTATTTGGAGCACATCAACTGCCTCAATTAATAATTGTAACTACTCGTTTGACACTTCTATACAGTGTTGCCATGTTTTTTTTTGTGTAAATTATGTGGTATTACTTTTTGGAATTTATCTCCTGAATGAAGACGAACCTAGTTAACGACAAGATAAATCGGCATCATGCTTACTTTTGTAAATTAAACATAAAACAGCGGAATAATAATCATTCTACGTTCTATTTTTTGAATATTGTAGAATATCTGAAGTTTCAGATACTCGCGCCATCAAAACAATATTATTTAGAAAAAGGACAATGTTGTTCTTTCGGCGTGTTCCAATTGTGAAAATTTAAATTTTATAATCGTTCGTAAGGAGTAAACTCCAGTCGTGTGTCGGAGCTGACACACACATTTATATATATAAATAATATATGTTTCTTGTTTATAATCTGTAAATTTGTCATTAAAATATTTTCAGTAGGTAGTTTGTGTGAAAATAGGCCTAGCAAATATCTTGACAAGCTTTCGAATTTGTAAAATACTAATTTTTAGGTTGACTTATAAATTCATCATCAGTCTGTCTTTCCAATGTTGGATGCCCTTTGTAAATAATAGCTCATTTATTATGTATTATTATTATGATGATAATAGTCAAATTATTATACACATTTTTTTTTAATTCTAATATTTTAATAGAGACAATAAGCATCGTGTTAATGGACATTATTCTTAGTAAATATTACAGTTAGTAAATTAGGTTTAAGTAAAATTATTCATTAGTCTTAGACTTGATAGTAATCTTAAAAGTATACACTTTTCCAGGTACACCCTTAAAAATTATCCAGTTGTATTAGTATAAAATAAATAATACCTACTAATTCATACATTAAATTTATTTCAGTAAAATTTTAAACGTCTTGGACGTCTAGGACATCTATTTTTAAACTTATCAAGGGAGGGCAACTATGAGGTAAATTCTAAAGGTATTTAAAAATTATGAATTCGGTTATTCATAATACTTACTTGCGATAAAGTAAACATAAATAAATTAAATATAATATATATATGGGTACATGGCAACACTTTTCTAGTTTGGTTAGAAAACACGGACTGTTTATTTATTGCAAAAACTTCAACATTAGATAATAAATTAGAGATGGCTATTTGATGGCTCTTGGGATATTATTAGTTTGTTACTTGACATTTTGTAATATAATAGAATTGGGTTCGCCTAGGTCAGTCATGCCTGACAAAGAATAAACTACATAATATTCGATCTTTGTTGTTTTTTTTAATACTAATTTAATGACACAATGGTATACCAATTTAGATTATAACGAAACTGAAAAATTATTAGACTTTTATGTAACAGCTTTAACTTTTTACCTTAAGAATTCACTAATAATATTTCGTGGTTTCATTTTCGATACAAATTAACAGGTAGTCCTTTGACCTACAAGGCAACACTCGCACGCTTTAAGATTTTTTTTTTTTTTTTTTTTAGTATCGATTATTTTAACTCGATTAAAAACCAGTATTCTACCTCCCCACTATTGGTCCGTAGCCATGACAGTTCATTCTTTTTCCGTGCGAGGCAACGAGCGCACGCGCTCCTACCTTCGAGTTGTTAAGAAAGTAAAACTATTTTGATTTTTCAAACGTTCACGATGCCTAAAAGATAGTTCGACGAGAAGATGGAGTATTATTTGCAAAAAAATGGAGAAACTGAGAGATAAACATCGACGTAAACGTCGGCGTTTAGATTTGTTCTCATCTTCAGGTGAAGGAAAAATAGATAATGTTCAAAGTAAGTGGTGTATTCAAAAATCATATTTTAAAGAATCGTACAAATACTGTTCAATTTGAAAGTACTTTTTGTTACGATGATTTGCCATAGATTCTAATTAGAACCCGGCAAAATTATGCAACCTACCCGCCATAGATTCAAAAATGAACAAGGCGTAAATATTCATGTTTTTTATGCAGGTTATAGATTCAAGTTATGAACTATTCCTGTTTATAGTCATTTTATTTTGACTTACGTAACCTATTGGACGAACATGCTATCGCCACATAGTCACCGACAATGGATGAATGCAATACACAAAATTATTTACCACTGCCACCGCCACCGGCACCGGCTGCGGCGCCGTTAGAGACCGAGACTTGTCCACCTCTTGACCCAGAAATTCTATCCGCCCTCGGTGAGGCCACAGATTCAGAACCAACGTGGGGTCAAAAGATACATAATAATTTGACCCAGCTCTGGCTCCCATTGTTAAAAATAGGTATGGACAAGGAAGTTAGAGAAAAGGTATTAAAACAGTACCTTATTCCCAGCAATTGCACTTTATTGCAAGCCTCAAAACTCAACCTTGAGATATCGGCGGCAGTTATAGAGATGGTCAGATTGCATGACAAAAAAGTCCAAGCTATGCAACAACAACTTGGCACAGGGATCACCGCTATCAGCCGGGCTATGTCGAAATTGTTGACAAGCGACAATAAAATAGATGCGATTAAAATGCTCAGTGACGGTTGTCGCATTCTATGTGATTTGCATCATCATGAAACCCAGGCTAGGATCAAAATGATCACATCAGGGCTTGCGAAACCCTTTTTGAACCTCATTCAAGAAAGTTGTTCGGTGTCAGTCTGCCAAAGAAAATTAAAGCTTCTAAAACTATTGAGAAGCAGGGACTGCAGATAAAAAAGACAGTGCCTCCGCCGAGGTCTAATCCTGTGGCTCCCAGCACAAGTGCAGCCCGCCAACCGTTCCAGGGAAACTGGACCGGGTGTCCTCGATACTCGACAAACAGGGGGGGGAAGGCGAGGAGACCAAAGGAAGTTACCCAGGTCGTTGAGACGACCAGCAAAAACCCCGCTGGCACAGCCCATGGCGTACCAGAGCAAGTCACGTGCCCCACCACGGCCTTAATACAGGTACATGAGGGTCGCATTCAATTTTTCTATAATTGTTGGCTTAACATTACAGATAATGTTAATATTCTTAGCTGGGTTCTGAATGGAGTACCTATTCCGTTTATAACCAAGCCGTATCAATCAAATGTACCGCGTCTATCGTGGTCATCAAAAGAACAGCATGAAATGTACATGGCTATTGATAATTTACTTAAACTAAGGTGCTATTTCAAAAATCGATCAATGGGAAGATCAGTTTATTTGAGTACGTTTTTAGCTCCTAAGCCTAATGGTACTAAAAAGTTTATTTTGAATCTAAAATAAATAAAATTAATTTTATTAAATAAATAAAATTTAATAAAATCGTTTTATACCAAAGACCCATTTTAAAATGGAGGATTACCGGACTGCCTGCAAGTTATTATAAAACAACCGGTTTATGGCAACTATTGACTTAAAGGACGATTCCTTATTATATAATTAGGATATACTTACTTATACCATCGTTTATCGATGTAGAATCTCGAAAATACCTTCAATTCCAGTACATCACACAAAATTCAAATGAAACTATAACGTACGAGTTTAGTGCTTTATGTTACTGCCTAGGGATAGCACCTAGGCGTTTTACTAAGATAGTCAGAGAAGTCGTAGCACACTTATGTACATAGTCGTGGTCACAAATCGGTCTGCTATCTTGACGACATTTGTTGCTTAACTAAGAGCTATGATGAATGCCTTCGTAATGTTGTTTGAGTGTTTATAAAAGTCAATTACAGCCACAACAAGTGTGCAAATTTTTAGGATTTATATATGATACCACTCAAATGACCCTTTCGTTACCTTTAGATAAAAGTAATAAGATAATCTGTATGGTTCAAAGATGTGGTAAATTACCGATTGTCACCATCCGTTGTATCAGCTTGCCCAGCAGTACGCCTATTAGTTGGCACAAAAATATTAGAACGACAAAAATACATAATTTTGGACATAATAAATAATAAATAATTTTGGTAATAATATTACATAATAGACAGGCAAAATATATATATATATATATATATATATATGTATATGTATATATAAATAAATTAATAAATAAATAAATTAATTAATTAATAAAATAAAATATAATAATAAAATAAAAAACCCAAACCTATGCTATGGAAATTTACACTGACGCGTCGCGTACTGGCTGTGGGGTGCCTGTTGTAATGGTTCCAGGGTAAACGGTTCTTGAAAAGTAGAACTGTTGTCTATATTCTTGACTCTTAAATGTTTTGTAAAAGATATGTCTAATTGTGCTATCGCACTCCGCGTAGACAACACTACAGCCATTAAAATTTGTTATATAAACCCCATGGGGGGTATACAATTCCAGCATTTGAACACACTGTCTCGTGATATTTGGCAATGGTGCGAGTCGAGACAGCTGTGGTTACTTGCCTCGTATATAAATACGAAGGACAATACCGAGGCTGATGAAGAGTCACGCAGAGTGAATCCTGATGCCGAGTGGGAGTTGTTAGAAGCAGCTTTTAACTGCATCGTTAAGAAGCTCAGTAACCCAGAGATTGACTTGTTTGCTTCTTGCGCTAACGCCAAGTGTCTCGAATATATAGCTCGGAAACAGGATCCAGACGCTATTAGACGCTATTACGCATTCACAATAAGCTGGAGTAAGAAATTCTTTTACGCTTTTCCTTTGTTATTAAACTGCATACAAAAGATTATTCGAGATAAAGCTACAGGTATAATAATAAGTGCATTAAATGGTACCCTCACTTAATGCACTTATTAGTCACTGATATAGTTATTTTAGACCCTCGGCCAAACTTAGTACTCTCACATTTGAGACAGCAACACCCACTCCACCGGACGCTTACCCCAGGGTACAGCGGTGCACCCAGGAGTAACGGTGCTCTCCGGTGCGCGTTCTCCCGCCGGGGCGTGCCGCCTACCGTCCTAAATTTAATGATTGGGTCGCGGTCGTATAAAACCTTACAGAAATATGGGGTTTTTTACAAGCTGTGGTGGAAATTCTGCCACGATAACGATTACAACGTATTTAATATCTCGGTTGCCCATGTTGTATCTTTTTTAACAGAATTGTTTGAAAATGGTGCGTCCTACGGCACGCTAGTCACCGTTCAGCTCTGTCATTATTCCTTGGCAATAATCTAAGTTCGGATGACTGTATCAAAAGGCTAATGAAAATAATATTCAGAATAAGACCGTCCTTGCCGAAATACTCAAGTACTAGGGACCCACAACTTGTGTTAGGTCATACTTCAGACTGGGTATCTAATAGCCAATTAAGTTTAGAAAAACTAACCAAAAAACTAGTTATTTTACTGGCCTTATATATGGCACACAGAGTCCAAACGTTTTCTTTGATTAAACAGATAACATTAAAATAAAACTAATGGAGTTGAGATTGTAATATCAGATATGATTAAAACTTCAGGGATAGGACGAGACCAGCCAGTTTTATTTTTGCCCCTTTTCCGCGAAAATGTTGCGATGTGTTCGGCCACGACGATTGTTGACTACTTGTCTGATGACTCGATACTTAAGACCTTCGAGTACTGATCATCTCTTAATTACTGTGTAGCGTCCTCACAGGGGCACGACAGTACAGAGTATAAACAGATGGATCAAACAAACGTTGTGCGCGAGCGGTATCGACGTGGCGGTGTTCGGCGCGCACAGCGTCCGGCACGCTGCCGCGTCGGCTGTGCACGCGATCGGCCGCAGCGCCGATGTGATCCGCAAAACTGCTAGCTGGACTGCGTCGTCCCAAACTTTTGCCAAATTTTATCATAGACTAAATTTTGCAACATGATGTTTGAGTCAAATTTTGCAAAAGCAGTTTGTTTGCCGTCCAATAATAATTATTCAGAATAAACTTAATTTTCGTTTGATGATCAATTGTATTGAAATAACTTAAATTATTAAGTTTTTTGATTAAATAAATAAATTGATTTTTCACTCTTACTTCGTATTTCATTTATCGTGTACAGATAAACCCACGATAAATATTGACAAAACTCAATCTCTAAACATCTACCTGTTAATTTGTATCGAAAATGAAACCACGAAATATTATATATGATCAAACGAACTTCTCAAGTGAAGTTCGATCAATATAATATGAGTGGTTTCATTTGAAGATACAAATCACCCACCCGCCCTTATCCCAGTTTTGTAAAATACGGGAAGAGTGAAATTAAATCGTTACTTTAAAAGAATGAACTGTCATGGCTACGGACCAATAGTGGGGAGGTAGAATACTGGTTTTTAATCGAGTTAAAATAATCGATACTAAAAAAAAAAAAAAAAAAAATCTTAAAGCGTGCGAGTGTTGCCTTGTAGGTCAAAGGACTACCTGTTAATTTGTATCTTCAAATGAAACCACTCATATTATATTGATCGAACTTCACTTGAGAAGTTCGTTTGATCATATATAATACCTATAATTATTATATTGGGGTTGGCAAGGAAGTAACGCCGCTTTTTAGTGTGAAACAAACCTATTTTTTTTTTGTTTTTCGGTACCTATCTAATAAAGTTAATCAAGTGCCCAATAAATATTTATAAAAAGTGACACATGTTAAACTAGAGATGTAATTGTTTTAATATGTAACTGTTTTAATAAATTATGTATCTTGTTAAGTAGGTATCTCACGATTATTGGCGTGCATAAGAATAGATTTCAACACTCTGCACACATATTCCGATCTGCGAATCAAAATGGCGTTACTAAATCTTTGTATTGACAGGTCAACTCACGCACTTGCACACCTTCGCGTATATCAATCAATATTGAGTGGATGGGAATTGCATTGGTACAGTCAGACGCAAAGTACCAATTAATATTAATATTAGATACATATGTGTGCTATAACTGTAGGGTCGGTGCAAGGACGTCTTTGCGATCCCTTGGTCTTTTCACTCTACATTATACTACATTATACTCATTAACATTAAATCAATAAACTATAATTCTAATATCGAACACATGTAATAATAGAGAGAGTCGACAAATGTGTCTGTTTATTTATTTTTTTCACAAAAACTGTGTTCATATTTTTAACGTATCATATGTATGCAAGACAGTGTTCTTTGAGCGATTGAATGATACTTTTTTATGTTAAGGTTAACAGACAAGCTGACGGCTCACTTGATGGTAAGCTCACGGCTACCGTCGCCTATAACAAGCAACGCCATAAGTACTGCAAGTGCGCTGCCGAACATATAAGGATTAAAGTTAAGGGATAAGGAAGATTAAGGATATAATGGGCTTTGGTATCCCTTATTCACTCACCGAAACACAATAGCAATGTTCTGTTATTTCACGGTGATTTTCTGTAAGGGGGTTGGGCAAGCACCCTTACCACTTATCCAACTGCCTTCTAGATGAAAGGTACCCTTTGTTCTTTCCTGTATCCCTGAGAAAGTGTATGCAAAATTTCATGATGATTGGTTATGTAGTTAAGGCGTGTAAATAAAAATTCAAATATATATTTATATGTTAGTAAAAAAAAAATATTATATATGTCGCAGTATAATTGGAAGAAACGGATTTTTGCAAAAATCCTATAGTCCATTGAAATGTTACATGAGCTGAACATTTTTTAGAGGACTCAATTTTATTTTTGGGATGTGTAGGGGGGGTCAATAGAAGCTTAACCCCAAGTTTGTGGGGTTGCCGCCCTTGTCTCCCGGCCGCCATCTTGGAAAAAGGGGTGAGAACACGTTTTTTGCTATATCTCGGAAACTATCAATCTTACAAAAAATTTGTAAAGACATATTTTGTAGCAAATCGCTTTGCCTACAATTATGCTTATGTGACTTTTTGTCATAAATCTAAAATTTAAAAAGTTACGTGCAAAAAAGTGAAAATTTTTTATCAAAAATTTCCTTTTTTGCGTAATAACTTTTTTTCTATTGATTTTACCAAAAAATTAGGTCAGAACAATTTTGTAGAGGATATCTTCACGAAGATTTTTCCTCTATAATTTTTTTCAATTTCATTAATTTAAAACGATGTTACAGCGCTCCAAAGTTGACCGGGTTCGTCAATGCTCATGACAACCCGGTCAAAACAACATGTTTACCTTACTTTTATGTTTTTTTTTTTATTGTAAACCTATTTTTGAAATTTTTTTTTTCAATCCCTACAATTTCACATATTTATTACTGACTCTTTTCCCCGCCACCTATGAGGTAGAGTCTGTAGGCGCGTTTTTTTTTACGTGGTATCCCCAGTAGGCCTATACCACAAGGTCCTCCAGAACAATGGAGGCACACTGCGGAGCATTTGAGGCCTGCTTTTCTGCAACCGCACATGCTTCCACAATTTCCTTTACATCTGCAGAAAATTAATTTCATAAGATCGGGGGGTGCTGGAGGCTTCGAAGTTTGGATTGGCATCCAAATGTTTCCATGTTTTTTCCAGCCCCAATCTTCAGGATTATAGTATTTTCCAAGCCATGATTGGACCTGGTGATACACTCGGAGACTGTGAAAATGGGCTGCATGCTGTGTTGGAGGAAACGATGATAAACTGAATGAATTTTTTGATACTGTCTTGGAGAATCGTTTGTATCTCATAGTGTCTAGAGAATCGTCCTTGGTGCCACCAACGTTCGCCAACAAGACTGAGCAAAGGTGGATCTACTTTCTCATTCAGGAATAGCGCTGTACCACCAGCTAACTCAGGATGTTGTGTCACATCCTGAAAAAGCATGGAGAAACAGTAAATTTTCCTCTATGAAATCTCCATACATAAAAGCTAATGGGCTATATAACTGGTCAGATGTACACCCTCTTGAAGGTTTTAAAAAGAAAATATTTGACTTTTTCCTCCCTAATGCCGTGAGCAACACAAGGATGTCGATGTCCTCTGCTACGATAGTCACGGAATCGCAGGATTGGGATGCAGCAAGTGCAGTAGAAACGATGACTGTATCTGCATCTGATTCAGCTTGGTCAACACAAAAACCCACCTCTGTCAGAGCAGTTTTCAATAGGTCTATGAAATTACATTTGTTTTTTTCATTACTAAGAAATTTTTCTTGGGATATTGTTGGTACAGTGCTTTTGTCAAATTGAATTTCTGTAGATTGATGCTTCTTGGTACGACGCAAGCGTTCCCACGACTTTGTTCCTGCAATATCAGGATTTTCGAGAGGTTTGACTGTAACGATTTTCAATACGTCTACACGTGACAAACTATGTAGCACAACTAAATGAATAAAATGAGGAAGAAGAAACAGCTGAACCTTCGAGGGCTACGTATAATAATAATAATAGTCGTAGAAGGCAGATGTTCATTTGTCCCCAAACGGTAACTCGGACCTTTTCTACCTGCTTAACATTCTTGAAAATGTACACTCCTCTTAGAAATTATTGTAAGAAACAATAATTTTTTAAGTTATGTAGTAAGGAAAAGAGTCAGTAATAAATATGTGAAATTGTAGGGATTGAAAAAAAATTTTCAAAAATAGGTTTACAATAAAAAAAAAAAACATAAAAGTAAGGTAAACATGTTGTTTTGACCGGGTTGTCATGAGCATTGACGAACCCGGTCAACTTTGGAGCGCTGTAACATCGTTTTAAATTAATGAAATTGAAAAAAATTATAGAGGAAAATCTTCGTGAAGATATCCTCTACAAAATTGTTCTGACCTAATTTTTTGGTAAAATCAATAGAAAAAAAGTTATTACGCAAAAAAGGAAATTTTTGATAAAAAATTTTCACTTTTTTGCACGTAACTTTTTAAATTTTAGATTTATGACAAAAAGTCACATGGGCATAATTGTAGGCAAAGCGATTTGCTACAAAATATGTCTTTACAAATTTTTTGTGAGATTGATAGTTTCCGAGATATAGCAAAAAACGTGTTCTCACCCCTTTTTCCAAGATGGCGGCCGGGAGACAAGGGCGGCAACCCCACAAACTTGGGGTTAAGCTTCTATTGACCCCCCTTACACATCCCAAAAATAAAATTGAGTCCTCTAAAAAATGTTCAGTTTGGCCCTAAAATTGTAACATTTCAATGGACTACTAGTAAGATGCAAAAACACCGGATAATCATCCGAGGTACTTTCAGGAACTTTGCGAAAATCCGACCAGTTTTAGGTAAGTAAGTCGCGAATAAACGCTCAACTATTATAACTCTTGTGCGCTGATTGGCCGAAATGAACGTTACTTTCTGACGGATGCGCTGATTGACCAACCAGAACAGAGAAGCTATACATCATTGACCAATCAGCGTTTAATTTTCTAATCGTCCTAAACTAATTGGGATTTTTGCAAAGATTCTGAAAGTACCTCGAATGATTACAAAATTCGTTGTTAGTTTCCTATTATCCGGTGTTTTACAATCTTACAAGGGTTTTTGCAAAAACCGTTTTTTCCGATATACTGCCACATATATAAACTATCAAACGGCATGCATTACAGTAGCTTCTCATTGATTTTGTCGATAAAACTTTAAATCGATTTACCTGTTGTATTCACCTGAAATAGGCGCTTAGTCGTGCCGATGATATAACGCAGGACAGGACTAGAGTTGGATCGGGTGTCGCAAGCTTCGCCCGATTCGTGACTGAACAAATGCCCGGAAGCCAATGGCCCACTTCCAATTCACTTTTCGTGGCCAATCCGTGGTCACAGTTGCATTGCACTTACTTCATTTCTTTACAATAAAGTGTTTCACTATTATTGTTATTGATGTAATTCTTACCACATCTTTAAAGAACAACGGACAAAGGTAAGGTCAGCGGTGGACTGGAGGGGATTTCTCTTCCAACTATCAAGGTTTGTAATTTTTTTTTAAATATTATAAGTTCATATTCGCGAATTTTTTACAGGATACTTACATCAAATGTAAATGTGTTAAGTACTTGATTAAATCCCAGCTTGTGTTACTATTGATAATTTAGAAATAAAAAGTTTTTTTTAATGAGACATAAGTATCTTTTGATACGTACGTATTGGTATATATGTACTAGTACATACGAGGATGAATCAAAAAGTTCATAGAATGGGTATTAAAATATGAGAAATTCAAATAAAAAAAATCTTTTCCTATAAAATCTTTTTCTAATTCATTTAGAGTATTACTTTTCCAACTTTCTTATTCTTTCTGCAAAAAAATCATGTCCTTGAGTCTCAAAAAACTCCTCTACGGCAGCCATAACTGTGTCATCATCGTGAAATTTAGTTCCGCGGATATGCTCCTTCAATTTTGGGAATAAGTGAAAAAAACTGGCAGCTAAGTCCGGTGAACATGGCGGGTGGTCAGGTGAGGAGGGTGAAAGTTAAAATTCCCGAGGGATCATATAAAAATAAAAATAAAAAATCAACGCCTGAAAAAAATTTATGAGCAACAAAGATTTATTTAAATTACTGCCGCCTTTTATGACTGCGATACGCTGCGTGTTTTGACATTAATTATAAAACAACTTGATGAATGGGATTGTCAAATATAAAGTAGTATAGATTTACTCATTTAATTAGAATAAAATTTAAATAAAATTTTATTTAAGAATAAAATGCAGAATCAGTGAAGTGTTAAATTTGGTTCACTGCAATGGTTCACTGTTAAAAATTTCTGACAATCTCATAACAATATGAACGTTTTATTTGCGCAAGCATATTGTTTTGATCAACTCTTTATTGTGAGTTTTGAGAGTTCTTGACATAATTGCACGGTTTAATTGTCGAATACAATGTAAGTGTATTGAGAGCATCCAACGTTTATAATTTCAACGAATGTCTATTCATGCTAAATTAAATCTTGCTCAGTCTTTGATTATTTGGGCTTTTGCAATTTCTCATTTACATGGTAGGTATGCAATCTAACAATATTCATGAACAATGTTTGTTAAAATTTTGACGCAACGGACGCGCCTTAAGTACTACTTGTAGTACTACTACTTATTCTGTGCCTTAAGTCTATTTCGTCTTCTAACATCTTAGTTAAGAATATTAGGTGCAGAATGTATTTGAATAGTGATCAATTTCATAAATTTCTTCATAAAGGTGTAACAATTCTTCAGGTTTCGTGGACAACTGTCAATAAAGATTATAAATCGAAAATATATATATATATATTAAACTGTTAAAAATCAATCACCATTGATGTAACGTGGTTCTTTTGATTGACACACGAACATTTGTGAAAGTAAATCAGTGTATCGATTCGTTTAACTTTTTTAATGATGTATAAGATATACTTATTTCTATTTTTCTTTTTAGGTTGTTCTATTAGTATTTCGTAATTAGAAGAGATGAATTTTAATCAATAATATAATATTTTTAAAAAAATAAAAAAAGGAATATTTTTATTTTTGTTTTTTTCGGGTTTTTACACTTTTATATGTAAAGAAATGTGGCGTGGACACGGCCGTGTGTTTTACGTAAATACAATTGCAAAATACAGTCCTTAAATTCCTTAAGAATACCTTAGTCTTCCTAGTGTCAAAAAAAAAATAGCCACATTGTAAGTAGGCACATAATTTATTTTTATTGCATCAAGATGTACATATTGGTAATCCATTTCGATTATTCGTGATTTCAGTTCTCAAGAAATGTTATATTTCAAAATCGCGGCAACACTGAGTCGCATGATTTGTAAATTTAAAATTGGGATGAAAATTGTTCGAGCTTTATTGTTCTCTTTGATTATTGCCAACGTTTATATTTCGTTGCAACATTGTTTTAACTTTGAGCGCTTATTAATTGTTTTTTGTTAATTTTGGGAAATATATATATTATATTTTTTAAATAGATTTGTACATAAACATTTAAAAAAATCCAATGAGCTACCAGTGCGCTGCCGACTAAATTAGGATTAAGATTAAGGATAATAATTTAAAGCATCGCTACTTACTTGCCGAAACATAACAGAACACGTGCTGTTGTGATTTCACTGTGGTCTTCTGTAAGGGGGTGGTTACTGCCGCCAGACGGGCTGCCCAAATTACTGCGAAACGCAGTGTGCCTTGCCATTACTAAATCATTTAAAAAATATTTAAGACGATGTTTGCAATGGTTAAAATAATAGTTATTAATAAAATAACTGCTGTGAACTACATATTCTGAATTACAAAAAAAATTAGCACAAATTGGTATCTCATCAGAGCTATTTTTTTGTTGTATTAATCTACAAAACCTCGAACCTACTGTATACTTTTTTACAATTCATTTGTTCAGTTTATTTCACAATTAGGCCGAATCGAGGTCGCATAACTGGCTGTTAGTTACTGCCAACGCCTTGGCTTCGATTCGGTTTTGCTCGGAGCTGACGATAAAGCCACCGGAAGCAAACCGACAGTTACTGCTAATGAAACTCGGCCATTTTTCCACACCTGCTTATTCAAATTTATTTAATTATCATTAGGAATGCTGCAAAATGTTTGCATGATTTCGCCTCAGCACTTATTAGAACTCGGAATATGAAGCCTAATATAATAAATTCAAAAATGAGTTTATTCGTTTGTTTATTACTCTTTCACGCCTTAATTACACGACCGATCATCATGATATTTTGAATACACTTTTCCATGGGTACAGAAAAGGACATACTTTTTATCCAGAAAAGGTACCCGAGGGACATAGGTTTGTTTAAAATAGACTAGGGAAGTTTATTTTTGAACATTTTAACTCCGTGCGAAGCTGGGGGCGGGTCCCTAGAGTAAAGTAATGTTGATATTCTGTTCACCTAGACCTGCGTCCTCAAACACAGCAGGCAGAGCTACTACAACTAAGCCAAAATCGGTCGTCGTTTATGCTCAACAAATTACAGTTAAATCAATCTGACATAAACAAAATGTACTTGCTTCTACGAGGAATCCAACGGAGTTTAAGGTTAACTAGGTGTGAAGAGAGTTATCCAAATATTAGATCTCCAATTTCAAATTTTAAATATAAATTTTATGTCCTATTTATAATTGCTAAATACAAGTAGCCTAACTATTTTTTATAAGTTAAATTTATTAAAATTTGAGTTTTCAATAAAAATGAATAATTTGATACATGTCCAAATAAATTGGGGTAGGAAGCCTTATTTATTAGTTTCTATATTGACTGCTATTTGGAATAGGTACATTTCTAATTAGTAAGCTTTTAATAGGCATCAGTGGAATAGTTATGCCCATTAATGTTTATGAAACAGTTTAATAGATGTTATCACCCGCGATAAGTGTCTGGACGCCTTAATTGAATTTCAATAAGTTTTTTTTGTAGATACAGCCGTATCAATTATATTGGACCACTGGGCTACAGAAGCTCCGATGTGTGTAAGCTGTACCTATGTTAAACTCTAAAGTTTAGAGTTCTAAAATAGCGGACTTTTTGTTTCTCTTGTAAAAATTTAATACAGGGCCATCTACGGCAAGCTACTCCTCTGATAAATACTGAGTCCATGATACATAATATCCATTCTTCAAATGAAATATTTAAAGTTTATATATATATTGATATTTTCGATATGTGAGGATTATTGGATTATTCTTATTCTGAAATTTTTGGATCATTAGATTGTTTGGTACATAGAATGTTCGTGTATTCCATATGTTCATACTGGCTTATGTACTTAATCCGTGTCATACTTATTTTCACCCTCTAACCTTATAAACGTTCAGGTCAAAAATTAAAAAGTAAGCGTTTTCCGACACAGTTCAATACCAATTTTTTCGTCCGCATATAGTCTATGTATTATTCTGGTGTATAAACTATATTATTGTAATGGTTCAACAAAATATGTTTAGTAGTTTTTCCATTAGTAAGTTATCATATCATATCCATTATATCCATACTTATACCCTTACAAAATTTGTGGTTATAATTTTAGAAGTAATTCAAAGTAATAACTTAATTATTGTCTTATTGGTTTATAGTTACTTGCTTACCTTCTGTTTCTCAATTAAGAATGCTTAGGTATTGAATAAGTAATCTAATAATTAAGTAATGTTATACTATAGTCACTTACTTTTATCGATTTAATTAAAATAAACGTGTCATGTAATTGAATGCAACCGATTTAATAATAAATAAGTGGTTAAAATATTGTTCTTATTATCGAAATTTACTTCTAATATTATTCATGGCGATATTGAGATAAATTATGTTTGGTTAAAACATTGAATAACACATTTTATGATCTTGTTTAAAACTGAAACTCCTCCCTAATTGCGAATTTGGTTATAAATTGCTACACATATTTATTATAATAAGAAATCCATTATGTATTGAAATGTACAATATTAAAATGCCATTCTCAATAGTTTCAACTAGCTGAAATATAAAATTACAGTTTAAGCATGATCTGAATTATTATAAAATAGAACATTTTTCACATTTTAATCTAAGGTATCAAATGCAAAAACGTTCAGCTTAATTAGATGAGAGCCTTAGGATCTAAGGATAGATGCAGACCAAAAGCTAAGCTAACTAGTTTAGCTTATTCGCATAGCTGACGCAGTTCACGACTATAATTTTGGTCATACAACAATCAAAAAGTTTAAATTCCAGTTTTCATTGTATTTTTATTACGTAAACATATTTTATTTAGTGTATTAATATATAAGATTCATATTTACATTGTAAGAGTTTACAGGAAGTATGTAAAAAGTTTCCAAATGGTAAATTTGGAATTTCTTCATTGCGTATTCATTTTTGAAGGTTATCTGTCAGCTTGCTAAACTAAATCTGGTCAATAATCAGGATAAATAAACAATAATTTCAGTAAACAGCGAGAAATATGAACTTCAATCACATTTGACATTTATTTTAAACTAGCTTGTGCCCGCAAATTCGTCGCAATCCTCAGAAATAGTGCTTTTTCTGAACGATTAGTCCTCTATATCCTTTTCTGTAGCCCAAAATTACGTGTGTACAAAATTTCATGATTGTCCGTTTAGTAGCTAATTCGTTAAAGCGTAACAAACAACAAAACGTTCGCATTTATAAGATCGGTAAGGATTCAGTAAGGATTTGTGTACTTAACGATAGTGATAATAGCTTAACAATTATTAAAAAACCCAGAGTTCGTTGCAATGGAAATGCAAAACGTCAATCGAAATTGGCGAATTAAAGCAAAATTGTACCTCAAATCCGTAATCTAATTTTGAATAACAAATAATGACATTTTGTGCAAGAAACGTGAACCAATTTGAAAATGGCCAACGGCGATTTATGCTTTACAGACTTTATTACACGAAAGTTCTGTTAATACGTACACATTATCTCTGTAAACAATGCATACAATAATGCCATAAGAAACATTGATAATTATATGACATTTAAACAATTATTCTATTGTTATTTAATAAGGTTTCAAAAGTATAAACTGCATGCTTTTCCTTTGAGTTTATTTTTTTTATCATGCTTTCTAGTTTATGGAGGTTCCTTGTTATGATGATAATTATGATGAAAATGTTTAATTCTTTGCTTATAAAAATAACTTTACTTAAACTACTTAAAACTGCTTATGCAATAATAGAATCGTACAACTCCAATTTAAAGAACACAAACGATTCATTTATACTTAGCGCCCCTAACCATTTACTATGTTAAAATAACTATGTTAGCTTTTCAGTACATAATTACATATTTGAATAGGTATAAAAATAATATTATAGTTTGTACTTATTGCTACATACAGCCGCCCACAGTAGTTCGAGCCATCAATCAATGCCTTGGCTTTCATTACAATGACGCCGAACGAATTTTCTTACACAGATGTACATGTACAGTCGACTATATTATAAATATATATGTTACTGTTGCTTAAATTGTATCGAATTCAGAGTTGTCTACATTGTAAATACCCCTTAGAGGGCATTTACCTTGAAATTTCAGATGTGTGTTTTAACTGACCACGCTTTGCTCATCCCCAACATAAATCATCATTTTATCTCATCTTTTATGAGTTATTAAGTCAGCAACATACTTGCGTTCCCTAGTTTTGTATGGGTTTAGAAACGACGGTAGCTACCTACTAAAAAAAGAACCGTAAGTCTGCCTCCTTGAAAGTATTGGAGGCGCCAGGTCTTGTCTCTTAATAAATTAATATTATACACCAATAAATAAGATTTGTATATTGCTCTGTACATTGGCATGCGGATTGATAAGAATAAGAATAAGAATAAGAATAAATTTTGTTGGCATACGTCCCCCACTACAAACCGCTGTCGCCACGCTAATTTACTTTTTAGTTAAATGGTTTTTTTTTTTTTTTTTTTTATATATATATTAAGGTAAATTGACGTTCTACTTGGTAATAGAAGGCTACTTCGCCTATATGTATATACAAGCGATACCAGGAGGGATACAAGTACGCTACGCCGAAAGAATAAAGAGAAAACCTGGATGGGGCATGTGCCAGAAGCCCCATTCAGGTCTGGCATTCCTTACTCATTCATCTCGAAAAACAACAATACAAGTTGCTTTCATTTAAATGGATATATCACACTGCAATCCGTTCTTGATAATGAGATATGCAATAAATTAGTGGGAAGGAAATTCTACTTAAAAATGGTAACTACATACAAATCATGTTTAAGTTGGCTCTAAATGCTTTCTATGTATCTAATCTCTAGTAACTGTGTAAATAGTTGTTCCTCTATTCGGAAGTGTTAGCAATAAATTTTATTCCGTTGGTGTGGTATTTGAATCTTGTACTTGCTCAGAATAGTTTTTCTCCTTAATGATAAGAAGTCGGTTTGTGTTGGACCATAACAAATTAAGTACAACATTTTTTAATGTAATCGCCTGTGGAGATACTGTGGCTACAGGAATTTTTATTAGAGATTTTTGCCTAAGACACGATTTGTGAAATTACGATGCAGTTCTCACATTTCCTAAATACCTGCTCAGACTTTTTACGCGCAGTCAAATTTGATTGTAACATATCTTGAGAAATATATGCTTCGTAAACTATAAAGCCTATTAAAGGCTTCAAATTAGCAAGAGAGATTTTTAAGAAATTTGTTTAGTAATTTAGCTTAAACTTTGGGAAGTCAAAGGTTTAAAATCTTATTCTTTTGATATATTATATATATTATAACATTTCGTTTCCGTTGGAACTTCGGAATACAAAGTATATAGAAACAACATTGTATTTGACAATATAAATTTTAATATCTAAGATAAATAAATAGGAATGAATAAATAAAATAAAATAAAAATATAAAGTCTTACGTCTAAGTTGTAATGTAGTCGCTAAATAACATAGTAACATAGTAGTATGGTCACAAACAGTTGCTAAATAACATAAACAGTTTACAGTAAATTTATTTCTAAATACACGACCATTAAAGGCCATAAATTTAAAATTATTTATTACTTTATATAAAATTATTCAAATCAACGGTTTGTATAACTAACTCGTGAAAAAATTGGTCTGTTTTATTATCACTCTATCGCTGTTATTGTATAACAACCCAACATATTTTGTTAATTATATGGCTTACTAGCGACCCACTCCCGGCTTCACACAGAATTAAATTTTATATATTATAAAACCACTATCTGCCTTTGTCTATTTCTTCGCTAGCTTTTTGTAAGCCTTCCTTCGGGTACGCTTTTCATAGCAAACGATAGAATGAGCGAAAAATGTGGAAGGTTTTTGTATATAACTGGAGGCGGGTCGCTATAGTTATTAAACTTATAAAATATATACATAGTTTATTAATAATTTTACAATCAATAGGCTAGAACAAATAATATTAATATATTAATTTTAAGTAAGTAATACTTTAATAAATCGATTATTTAAAATAAATAATCAAATCTCATTTCTTGAATTATGTACTATATGTCCATTGTATATGTCCATTTCACTAGTGGTTATAGAGTAACCATTTATAAGTTATATGTAACTAATTAAACACAAGCTATAGGTATATATACTAAAAATTATAATCTAACCACCGATTTTCTATTGAGCCCCAATACGCTATTATCTGCTGTAAGTTGCTATGGAGTGGCTTTTCAGCAGACTACTTAATGCTGTACCATCAGGTGAAGGTTACTATGTCATGGAAATACCACCGAAGTAACACTACAAATTTCATATCAATGGAATCTCGGAAGTTAGTGAAATCCATTCGTCAACTAGGAAATGGGCTGATGGTTTTCAAACGCCTAAAAAGATCTTCATAAATTATACCTAAAAACGATCTTGATCACGTCAGCTTTCAAAAAGTGAACGAAATCAGTCCATCCGTTTGAGAGCTACGATGCCACAGCAGACACGCATACAGATTCACACAGGTCAAACTTATGACACCCCTCTTTTGCGTCGGGTGTCGAGGTTTGAAAAGAGTTGAAACATTATCACCGAACGACAGCACCTACACTTCGAAATTTTCAAAGAAATGCTATTTTTAAAGATTTTCCTACTACTATTTAATCTTTTTGAGTTCGAATAGGTTTTATTTAATCGTGTGACTGTACTTCGGGTCAACATAAATCTCTTTGTATTGTCGGACAGTTGTAGGCGTGGACACGCGCGCATACCGCCCTTGAACTGATTAGATATTTCTATTCATCGTTATTATTATTATTATTATCATTGATTTTCGGTAAACATTTAGATCAGTCGTTAAGATTAATATGACAGTCTTTAAATTACAAAATAAATTGAGTAATAATTGATACTTTTATTGTAGATTTGCGCATTATGAAATTTTATATCTCGAGCAAGGACATAATATAAAATGGGGGAACTTATTGAATGAATGAAATTCAAGTGTGTTACTTGTGTCCTTAGGCGACGGTAGCCACCTATCATTAAGTGGGCTGTCAGGCTGTCTGTTGACCTTAACATAAAAACATTGCTAAAATTAGTTCAGATCAAAGTTCGGGTACGTATACTGGTATAAATGTATGATATGATCTGATACAATGATATTATCCTAAAAGATAATATAACTGTGTAGTTTTATTAAAATTTGTTCGGTAGCTTTTGCGTAAAATAGTAAACAATAAACGATTTAAATGTTAACAAGTAAGAAATTAGGATCAGATGTTACTCTAGTTGAGTTTCATAAAAACATAAACAAGAAAAAACACACATTATGACCACAACGCGTGAGATAGAACCATTTTATATTAACTCTTAGTTATGTCAACAATTACCTGTGAAAGTGGCAATAAGGCACTTTACCAGCATGTGGTGATTGGATAATGGCGATCTTTTCTCTTATTACCTGCTAATGCTCACATTTATCTTGATGTAATGTCGTTCAGTAGCTAAGCTTTATAATTGAATTGGAATAAGCTGTTTCATTTAATTTAATTTACATCAAACATCGAGCGTCATAGTAATAATAAATAAACAACATTTAAAATTAAAGAGAATAAAATAAAATATGTACATCTTTACAAGTCAATACAAGTAAAACTAACACCGCCACATACGTTGCAAGTGCACTGCCGACCATAGTAGGATTAAGGATAAGAGATTAGAAACATGCACGTGCTGTTATATCACGGTGGTCTTCTGTAAGGGGGTGGTTACTGCCGCCAGACGGGCTGCCCAAATGACTGCGAAACCCATTGTGCCTTTTCTTTGCGGCAGCACAATCAACCGAAGAGTCGAAGGCATTGCAAACAAATTTAAGAGTTAGTATTGCTACATAACAGCAATTTTAGCTAGCTTGTTTTATCGGATATTTGCAGTAATCATAATAATCTTAATAAGGTATGAAATATTGGTTACCTAAATTTTATAACTAAGGTATCAGAAATTAAATGATACATTAATTTGGAGCAACGTATTCGCATTTTTTATTTATTTAACAAAGCTGTCGACCGTGACATAACCGATATTATTTCTGTTGGAAGAAATTGCATTTCATTTTAATATTAGTTGGACACTTGTCTCGACGTTTTAATTACCCAATCAATTTGTAGCCTTACTAGTGTTGTTCATTAGCTCTTAAAATCGGGATGTCCCTAGACTTATTGCGGGAGTTCTATTTTTAAACATCTTAAAAAGGGTGACACAGACTTTCTTTATAGCTCGTATGATAACCTCGCAGAGGCGTAGATGTACAATGGGTAGACAATGTCTTACAATGGTCAATTTGTGACAGTGAACATTGCGTATATATAATTTATTATTGAGCCGACTTACTATGAGTAAGAACATGGATAGAGTAATAAAGTGTGATAATTATTCTTTGATGAACTGGTATGTTATTTTTTATTGATTTACTTTTAAGGCAAAAAACGATACCCAATAATTACATTTATTTTTCTTATTCTTATTATTAGATAAAGGTCAACAGCGAGACTGATGGTCGGTGGCTACCGTCGCCTATTAACACGAGCAACGTCATAGGTACTGAAAGTGAGCTATCGGAATTAGTACGATAAAAGAAATTGGATTAGCAGCAGATATGGAACACAACAGTACTATTGCTGTCATTTCACAGTACCCAACGTAATTTATGTTGTAATGTTGTAGAATTTAATATCTATTGTCTCTTAAAACGTGTTCCAAATGTATAAACTTTTATGCTTTTCATGGCTTACATCTTCCGGGAGTTCAGTACTTACATGGAGAAGCACTTTCTTAGTCACGTAACAGATAAAGTTTCTTATACAATTACAATATTAATACATATTTAATGACAACGGCTTGTGCAACGTGAAGTCGGTTAATTATTTATTTTTATTACGTAGTCCCTTAATTATTACTTAATTTATGAAATGGACATCACTAAACTCGTTTCCTAGTCTGGTGTCCAATAAGCCCACACTAAACATGAAATTGTTATTGCAAAAGTGCCCCAGAACCTATTCAAATGTGTTTGCGCCCGTGTCAAACAACTCAAATTCTATGCTGGAACTAAATTAAACAGAGTCGTGTCATAATGTTACTTAAACTTCTCAATTTATTTAGTTTCGCCTCAAGCTTACATTTCCTACTTGTCTATGTTCACTTTGAAATTATATGGAAATTGGAGTAATGAGAAGTTTGTTTATCACACTAGGCCTTAACAATTTTTAAGACGTCTACTGCTGGACATAAGCCTCCCCATAGAAATAGTATATCTTTGTATTCAAGTTTCTTGGGCCTCCCCCCATAATTTTTCTGTAGGAACTGTAAGAAATAGCTTGGATACAGCGTCAACCTGAGACCCTTATTAGGATGTCAGTCAATCTTGTCTTACGCTGCACTTACCTTATTTCTATTAAAGACTGTAACAATTAAATCTGTTTATAAAACACGAGCTGTTCCCGTGGTTTCACTTCCATACTTTTAGTGGACTTGCATATTATATTTATTTATTTTAAGTATATTTAAAATTTCATATTAATTTTTCAGTTCTTGTATGTACCGAATGACAGTGAGACAGGCATTGGAGGCATTTTTTTTAAATGCTTCCATGCTGCCTCGATTACCTCATTGTACTGCAATGCTATGCCGACCAAACGTTTTATGTGTGTAAAAAATGTTTTATTTATCACGTAATAAGTGTTTATATTTATTATTGTATAGTGAGTTTTTTGTAGTAAGAGTGTATTTAGTAAATGCTTATACTAATTTCAAAAAAACGGTCAAGTATAAGTAATTGTTTCCGCCAATCGCTTCGAAAAAATTTTTGATAACATTATAACGACTAAAACTCATTATTCATAAACCTATTAAGAAATATATTCAAAATGATAGTGAAAACAACGTTAAAATACGCGTATTATATTTACGAAGTTAATAAACGGTTACGGACTTCGACTACTATTGTTTTAAAAATTTTAATGGCGAAGTATTGTGTAAATATATTATTATGAAAAATATTGACGTGAAATTAACAGTTTAATATCATAATATTATTGTCGTATTATTATCTCAAATCATAATGCAATACATGTTCATGTAGATAGTTATCATTAAATTTTCGTGACTGAGACAATTACAAAATAGATTCGAAACTTGTACACCCACGAGATGGCGTTACACCGTTACACATTGTTTAAGATATTATTTATTACATGTTTGTTAGTCTCTGTTTGTGTGTTTGTCTAGTTAAACAAATCTATTTGTTTTTTTTTTACCATTTTGCAGAAGTAAGATGGATTCAGTATTCATTTCTTATAGTCACTTTGTTCTTATTCTCTATTCTATCATGTAGACTGACATTTTCATAAATGGTAAATATTATGTCATTTCCAAGAGTTCATTAACATTAACATTGGCGAGCCCATTAGTCGAGTCGTTAAGGCTAGCTTTAGCGCTCTGTCTCTGTCTCTGAAAGTTCGATTCTCGATAGGGATTTTCATCTTTGGAAATGAACTTTTCAAAGATTGCTCTGTTCTGGATCTGGCAAGTAGTGACAGAGCAAACAGTCTGGCAGTAATCACCCCCTTATATAAGACCACCGTGAAATAACAGCATAAGTGCTGCTGTGTTTCGGTGAGTGGGCAAGGGATTCCAGAAATAATTTCCCTATCACTTACCCCTTATCTATCCCCTATCCCTATCCCTTATATATCCTTAATCTGCGGCGTTGATTGTGTTATAGGCGACAGTAGCCACCTACCATCAAGTGGATCGTCCGTTACATTAAAAAAAAAAAAAAAAAAAAAAAAACAGATGTACTTAAACACATTTGTCAAAAAATGTTGAATAACACTACATGAACAGAATTTTTATTGCTAGTTATTATACTAATTGGCTGATGAAGCCGAGACGTCTCTATATATTAAATTAATTAGACGTATGTAATCGTCAGTGCTGTCAAAAGTGAAAACAATATTAATTATCTTAATGACTACATTAATTAAAAATCGAATTAAATGGTCCTGTAACGAAATTATTTGTTGAACCAGTTTTATTTCGACACCGTGAAGCTTTTTATACAATCTGTTAATGGTTCGTCTTCTACATAATAAAATTTATATTTTTGTATGTCAGATGACATCACCATGTCTTTTATTTCATGATAATGGGTGTTAGAAAGGTTGACACAAGCACAATTTAAACACAAGTATTGTTCGTGTTTAGTTTAGTAGTTAGTGTTTAGTAGAGAACACATTGATTTCAGGCATATGGCAAGTAAGCCTTCCCTATCCCTAAACCTAATGTAGTCGGCAGCGCACTTGTTGCATCTGTGGCGTTGCTTGTGTTATAGGCGACGGTAGCCACCTGCCATCAACTTTTAAATATGTGTACACTATAAGGGCAGTGTCCTAGGGGAAATTTGTAGTTCCTGGCAAAAATGGTCAAAATCAGCCTTACGTAATTAAAGAATGTCCTCTAACGAGATGTAACTCGTGGCAGTATTTTATCTTAACTGTTTTTTTTTTTGTTTGTATGTTCATAATGTAAATTTAATGTTTTAGTATTTTTTGTCACTTTATGTTAATATGTCATGTTATGTTGATTAATCTATATAATTATTTTTTTTTTCGAGGTTAGGTTAGGAGACAAAGCGATCGTGCGGCCAACCATTTTCCAAATTTTTGATTGTTTCTCGAAGTTACTACAGATAGACATTCAGAAAAGAGATGAAAGACATAGGTATTGACTACACGATCGCTTTCTGTCTTTCTAGAGAGTGGACAAATTTCATGCGAGTAATGCACACACATTTCATCTATATCTCTCTATGTCCATGTATTTTCCAATTATTTTGCATTCCAAAACATTTTAGTTCTCAGTGTAATTACATAGTTTAATCTATTTTTGTGTAATGCAATTGAATTACAAATTAGCATTCTGTTGTTCTTATGTTTTAATTAATCTGCGAGCCACCTGCGGCTCGTGTGTTGAGCCGAACTTGCTTGTCTATCGGCATGTTAACCAGTGCAACCTCGAGAATCGTGACTTAATGTTAATAGAATTATAGCACTTGAGATATTATTGATAATGTTTGCCCATATTTCGTTTTTAATCGACAGCTCAATACACCAACCAACAACTGATTAGGTCCAGTCTATTTCTTGTTGCAAAGAAATAAATATACTAATTTAAATAGTGGCAGGGTACACTGTGTTTCGCAGTCATTTGGGCACCGTAAAATGACAGCAAGTGTGCTATTCTGTTTCGGTGACTGAGTAAGATATTCTAGAGCCCATTTTCCTATCTCTTCTTAAACCCTTATCCTTATTCCCACTAAGATCAGCAGCGCACTTGCAGCACATGTGGCGTTGCTTGTGCTATAACTAGGTGACAACGTAGCCACTTAGCATTAAGCGGACCGTTAATGATAAGTTTCTGTCAAGCCTGTCTGAAGACTTTTAAATATGAAAAAAGTAGTGAGTTAATTTCTATTATCACTTTTAATATGATAGGTACACAGTATGCTTGAATTTCAACAAACAGTGATTCTTCCTCGGCGACTGTGTTGCGAAAAGTCGTGATACAAAAAGAGCTGAATTGATAACAGTTACATCTACCGGCTTTGGAAAGCGGACGTGATTGAGTTCATCCGAGAACACAAAAAGAACATTTCTTATTGTAGACAATTGCGTACCTACTTTGTCGTCGTATATTTTGTTAATGTAAAGTTTCTCGCTTACATTTTATGAGACACTAGTCCGAAACGCCACGGCTTTCCTCTGATTCAATTGTTTTAACAAAATCAGTTAAGTAGTTTTTGCGTTATATAGTAGTACATCCTCACAAAATAATAGTAGAACAAACTTATTCCAGTGACTTCATAAGCACATCTTTATAACTCATAGCTTACTTATTATTCTCATATGTAACCTATATTACTATAAAAAGTTTCATCAATATCAGTTAACTAGTTTTAGTTAACTTTGTATATTGATTACAGTATAGAAATCACGCGTTTCAATAATGTAATTTCATTCCATATCTATATTGGATCGAACAAAGATTAGTTACATAAAAAGCTGTTTTAAATTAAACGAACTTATGAAACAGATATCCGAGATAGATCGAGCGAGTGACAGTGACAATTTGATCATTTATACTAAATTGTGACTTTAATCTTGCTGTAGAACTGGTCAAGTTAGAACAACGCACCACGACACGCACGACTCGGTAGTGGTGTGTGTTTGAAGTTATCGCCTTAACTGTAAACCAATTATGCATATTATTACATAAACGGTAATTAAAATTATTGATCAGGCATATTAAATTGCATAAATTTTAAACCTATATCTATTTATCCTCAACTGTATTTCTATTTACCACTATAAACTTATTTAAAAGTAGAAAACGAAATTTATTGTGTATTTTAATCTTTTCATTAATGGCTTTTGTAATTATAAATACTCTTATTTATTTATTTATCTATTTACTATCTAACAAGTATTTATTTACATTATGATAAAAAATTCTGTAAACCTGTAGGTTTGTCATATTTAGTTCACGCCTTGTCACGTGACGACGTGTCGCTTTACGAGTTCACGTTATGACAACATTACAGTAAAAACTAATTAATATTATTATACCTCTTTAGATTCTATCTTACAAGCTATATGAGTCCATATATGGTTTTGTTTGGTATAGATTGAACTGAGGTGACTTCTCTGTCATCACAACAAAAAGTGTGTGTGTCAGCTCCGACGCACGACTGGAGTTTACTCCTTACAAACGATTATAAAATAAATAATAAAAATTATAAAAACATTAATCATAACGAATTAATATTAGCGCCATCTCTGGTGCTCAGGTGTCACCTAGTTTTCGCAAGGATGTATTATTACGTAACATATTCTAGTTTCAGAGATATTGTGTAGATGGCACACTCCCATAATTTTTCATACCACGGGCGTTATATATGAAAATCGATTCTTAAGGAATAAATTCCAAAAAAATTATTATTAAGTTAATTTACCAGACAGGTTAGCTTCGTATATTGTGTCTCCATAGCTTATAAAATTAAGAGACATCAAGAGTGAATGCAAGTGTACTGGTCAGCTTGATGAGACAAAGAATAGAGGATAAGACGTCATAATGGATGTCAAAACTGGAAAATTTACCAGGTGGCGAATACACCCAAGTCTAAAATAATGGTTTATTACTAAAACGAATACCTGAAAAAAAATATGCACGTATCTTCATACGCGAACTTCCGCACAGGACTACAGCCAGACCGAGGACTACTGCTACTATACTATAGTTTTTCTCTAAACTTTTCAATATTTCACTTCTAACTTTGACTTCTAATTAATTCTTAACTTTTAAATATCTTTCGCACGCAGCAGATTCCAAGGTCAAGATAGCCATAATGGTCGCCAACCTTCGTAGAGAAGCGGTACGTTAAGAAAAAGAAGAAGATATCATCCTTACTTTAATTAAAGGTTGATATTTACAGCACGAATATTATGTTTAATATTCGATTAAAAACGATTTAATTCAATGTCATTAATACGATAATAATAATATTATGTAATACAATATTACACAAAGAGCTTTCCCATAAGAATGCAGATAAATAACTAGCTATTTCATTGAAACACTAATGTTATTTAGCTCTGAATAACGACTATACCGATAAAAATTTCAATTAAGATGAAGCAACTGTATTAGATAATATCAGTAACTACATTGATGCAAAACGAGCTACGAATGGCGATTAAGTAAACTAATTGTTGTTGCGCTTCATTATAAAAAATATGCGCGGCACGGATAAGAATCTCATTAAAAACGCTTTTACTTACTGTACTGCCACATACCATTTACTCGTTATGGATATTTAGGGCAAGCTTTCTTTTAAAACAACTATTATAAAAAACTAGCAATGAAACTGAATTGACAGACTGACTTGAACGTACCGTTGAAAATTATAGGTAACTAGCTATTTCTTAAGTTGGATCAAACTGCACACAGTGTGCAAGTTTTATTAAAATCGGTTCAGTAGTGTAGGAGTTCATCGGCGACAAACAACTTGACACGAATTTTTTATATATATATATATATATAAGAAATTATTTTAAAGATGACAAAAAGAATGGTATCTTGAGTTTCTTTCGGGGTTTCTTCTCAGGATCGTCATCATCTTGGCTATTTTTTTTTTGCGAAACCCTGGCAAAATATATAATGATCAATAAAAGAGTTTCTTGGAAATCTATTTCATGAATAAATATATGATTTGATTTGTCGGTAAATGCCATTTACCGATATTCAAGCTACAAAATTAGGATGCAACCTGAGTTGATACTCGTACATTGGCACCGTCTTGTCTTCATAAAACAGTTATCACAGCTGCGGTAGAACAAAGTAATATATCAGATACCTTCGGTATCGTAGGCCAGCTACAATAGAACTCCCTTCGGTGTCGAATTTCTGAGTCCGTGGCGTCCAGGCGCGCTTACATTTTTAAACATTTTGACTATTACTGACCACAGAACTGGCTATTACCTCGATCATAGTACGAGGAAATGTGGTCAGCTTGCTGGAAACCTGCCTTAATGTGTCTGATATATAAATGGTAAATAATATGGAATGTTAATTAAATAAATATGAATAATTATGTGTTGATGAAACTTATATTAATAATATGTGTGATATTGCTAAAATTATTTCATATCAAAGTTCGGCTACTTATACTGATTTAAATGTATGATATGATTTTATACAATACAATTTATAATTCTAAAAGATAATTGAGAAATGGAATCGGAAAACGTATATAAAGTGCTATCGTATATGAAGTGCTTTGAGCTGGCAATTGCAGTCTGAATGACCGTCAAAATCATCAAATTGATGATGCAGTGTAGGCTTTCTTTGAAAGTAACTATTACATGGGAGCAACGCCTTACATTATCAAATCGATGCAATAATAGATACCTAATGATTTCGCAATAGACAACCGTAAAACCATCCCATTTAATTTAGTCACTTGCGTGAATGGTTTATCCAATGATGATGTTGATTTATTACACTCGCCTTAATGATTGTTACATTTCCGGAAATAATGTTACTTGGATGTCTAAATATACAAGTACCAAAACTGTTTTATCTGTATTACAAAACAAATGAATATTATGAAATTGTGTTACGATGGTCGCCGTCACACTTTATGGTGACACATTTTTCTCACTCTCACATTTTTATCAGCCCTGTTTAATATAATTAGTAGGATATAATAAACTACTAATATAATTAGTAGATTGCTTTACATCTTCTTAAATGGGAAAGCAAGACTAGCAATCAAGTGGTTAAGTGAATGATATTCGGTAAGTATTGTTATCAAACAAAATGATGCTACAAAGTCAATCGTATCATGTCGATTGGACGATCGGCTTAATCGTGTATTCTTGGAATAACTTTAGCGTTAGGGCCGACGCTGACTGACGATGACGGTATGGCACTCTTCCGCACTTCGTCGCAAACATATCGTGCCGAAAAATATTTAAGTTAGTTATTTTTAATATATGTATATATTTAAGTTATTTTTAGCATTGCATCACCATAATTTAGTGATAATAGCACTTGGTACGGAAGAAATTGTGACGTTACGTCTTCTTGGTATTAAAATAAATATTAATGTGATTGCTAAAACCATCGGAAAGGGGTATGCCATGCCATACCATCACGAGTCAGCGTCGGCCTTAAATCTACAACCTTAAGGCTGTGTTTATAACCTACCATAAATTAGAACGTCAAATAGCTTGTCAATCTTAATTTTTTTGAAGTCTATATAAAGTTCCAGATTTGTAATGAGAGCCATTAAAAATCTGGAACTTTATAATCGTTAATTTGATCATCATTCTATCTAAGATTTATCACTGCTTCTTTAGAATTCACATAGAAACAGTACGTCAATTTAACGATATGGAGATGGTCGACCCGGATCATCAAGTGATTTATTGTTATATTGTTTTTATTTTAGTGTGCCTAATAAAATTTAATAGAAAGACAGTAATGATTGAGGGGCAAGGCCGCCGGGTCGGGTAATTAGCCACTATGTTAATCAGTGCAAAAAACTTGAACCCAGAGAATGTTAATGTGCATATATTTGTTATCGATTATTGTAAAACATTTAAGTCTTTTATCAGAGGTTATTAAATTAGACTGAGTTATTATATTACACGTTTTCGGATATTTTGTATTTGTATTCTAGTTTTTGATAACAATATAATAAAAAAAATCCTTCCTTTTTGGAGATTTAGCTTCATTCAAATTATTTCATGCACATACTTCAAATAACAGCTTTTTCTCAGTTTTCTAGCTTCTGAAGCAAAAATAAAATATACTGTCATTTTATTTTTGTGCATTGTCTAATAATTATTTTAAATAACAGTCAAAATAATATTATTTTCAAATCTATTTCATTATAATCTATTCAAGTGTCTAGCTTACTTTGTTCATAATATATGAACAAAATATCATATTTGCAATCATATTGTATTAAAGCTAGTCTATAAATATTTTTATCCCTTTGTATATTACTTATCGTGTATTATGTATTTTGCATTATGTCTTGCACATTTTACCTTGTATATTAGGATATACATTTAATACTTTTTATATTGTATATATGTACATTAGAAAATTGAATTTGTAAATTATTTAGTATGTAAATTGTAATAATGCATTCGCAGATCAGTGTCATGATTAAGCCACATTGTGCTGAGCAGAGAACATTTTTGTTCACTTATATGTTTTTTTTTTCTACGTGTATTTTTCTGCTAGATTGTACCAAATAAAAAAATCTTTCTTTCTCTCTTTATTTAATTCGATTACCTGGAAACATGTTATGTTAAATTTTTATCCAGTTTCCGTAAATAAATAGCAATCACTTCGTTACTTTGGTAATATAAATTGTAAGTTAAGCAAAAAATGTATGGTGTGGTATTTAAACAATAACAAAAGAATTTTTTAAACATCTGGCGAGTGTATAGATTTCGTTAAGTGATATCGATCGATTTTCTGATTAGTCAAGATAACATCTGTTCTGTGGCGGTATAAATCTTATGTACACCTCATGGCCTATTTGGCTAATTCTGTTTTTATACACAAATCCATATTAGAACTCGTAAATGTATGTAGATCCGTAGACATTTACAATTTTCTATGGACTTTATATTTGGATCAACTATGTACTTAACATGAACGCGTGTAATTAATTTGTCTTCTAGAAAATGTACAAAAACACGTTTACTTATATGAAATAGTTAAAAATAATTATATTGATTTTAAATTCAGTACGTGAACAATATATTATTATTTATTTTTGTGGATATATCAAAACTTATTGATTTATTATTGAATTTAATAATTCCGCATTTTTTTTAATCTTCAGCTTGCTTATACTTTCGACTTTGCTTCTTAAATGTATTTGAAAATTTCTGATCCTTTCTATAACTCCGAGCATAGCTCTGTGACCGAACTTCCATAAGTTCATGACCATTCCTGCCGTGAGACCCATTGATTATATAACTTGGTCTTCAGACATTGCGGCAGTGACGAGAAGAGATGACTTGGTTGTTTAGCGGTTAGCTTATCCATCATGTTTTTCAATTGAATTGAAGCTGCATTGGATAACACCAGCACTGGTACACCAAACACTTATCGCTAACTTCTTCTTGTTTTCTGGTTTGGAGCAGAATTTGGTCGATTCTTCTGACTTCAAACTTTGACCGTCAGCCTTCCTGCATGCCCTTTAATGAGAAATAAAATTATTTTTTCGCATGTAGATTAAAAATTTAAACAAGTGTAGGCCCAACCGGAATTTGAACTTGCGACAGCTGATTTTGTAGACTCACTGGGCTATCTCTGCTTCTATACACACAGTTATATTAAACAGAAACCGCGCCCAAGACTAATTCAGTAAGTATAACAAACATTCTTAGAATTGAGGCTACTTAATAGAAGGAGAAATATGCAATAAAAATTCTTATGGCCATTGACCAAAAATGTCCGTCGTGATTTGTGACAGGGAGGGCCACTGGCACAGACCTTGCTAAATCTATGACAGTGTCAACGAGCAAGTGTATGTGAGGCAATAATTACTGGTTAACCAGCTAACTGCTCCATGTAACATGTATCTGTAACATGTTACAGAATTTTTTAATTTCCCACGCGGTGATCTATAAATTAAACATGATTCCTACGTAATATAAAAATAATGTACAAAGAGAAGCCGAGTCTTTATGAATTATTTACTTTGATCGTATTTTACTGAAAATCTAATTAAGGCGGTATAATGAAACAGTTACGTTGAATTAAATTCTAAATTGAATTAATTGAATTAATTTCTACCTATGTATTTTCTTTTATTATTAGAATTTTTTTTCAAAAAAAAAATTGTATGAATTTTCAGGAATTAACTTTAGCTAGAATTTGTTTCGTCATTTTACGGAAAAGGTTCCTTTATTTTCTCATTTAAGAGAAAATATGGTAAGATATAATAAAATCTGACTGAAAAAAATTCACCTTCTTTCATATCACATAACAATCCATACATATTGCTATGAGTTAAACTATAATTAACAATGCTCTAAATAAAAATAAATTATCACCGAATAGTATGAAGTAATTATATGACTTGTCTTGTTGCTGCAACCGATCAATTATGATTATAATAATTTGTCCTTGCTGTTATCGAAAGTATGTGCAAAAGTGTGCATTTCTAAATTGCATAACATTCATGTCAAGCCAATCACCTGACTTAACTGATTTTTTTATGTTAAACTCGACAGGCAAGCTGACGGTCCACTTGATGATGGGTGGCTACCGTCGCCTATAACACAAGCAACGTCACTGGTGTTGCAAGTGCGCTGCCGACCATAGAAGGATTAAGGATAAGAGGTTACGAAAGGATGGGGAAATGGGGTCTGACATACCTTACTCACTCACCGAAACGCAACAGCACATATGTTGTTATTTCACGGTGGTCTTCTGTGAGGGGATGGATACTGCCGCCAGACGGACTGTCTAAAAGACTGCAAAAATCAGTGTGCCCTGACACTAATCACTACTCAGAGATATAGAGGCGATGGGGACCTGCGTTTACCGTATTACTTAGCAATTCGTATTAGCAATACCACAGAATAAGTAATACCATAGAGTAAATAGTACTTAACAGTAGTAATGCTCGTAGTAGTACAAGTAGTAGCAATACGAACATTCGTCTCCCTGGGCTATTATTCGTCAACTCGTACTCTCGTTTAATTTTACAACACAATTAAAACTGTATCTCACGGTGACAGTTCGCGTTTACCCCAAATACCACCTACTTATACTGAATCAGAAACCGCATGACTTTGCAATCGCTTTATACCAATACTATAGCACAATTAAACCGTGCTTCCCTATCGATCGTGCCCTAACACGGTCCGTTTTGGAATGGCCGTCTGGCCATTGCAAAATCGTCGACATAATCTGGCTCAAACCCTGCGTCACTTTTCACTTCTCTTACTACGTGTTTTTGCTAATAGACGATAGTGCGAGATCCGGCATAAGAGATATATATACCCTCATCTGTTATTTAATTAAATCTGACTATAACTAGATATAAGGTAGATAATACTTACATTGATAAACAACATTTCTCTGTCACTCTCTACGCTCGCACCGAAAACCTTACATAAAAACAGTGACACTCCAGACTTAATTATAATTTATATTATTTAACAGTACTGGTACGAGATTTAACTAGGCAATCCATTTATAATTTATCAATGTAAGTATTATCTACCAGATAATCTTTGTCATCATTAAATTAGAGATAAGGGTATATTATTAACTCTTATGCCGTATCTCCTACTATTACACCTTACTACGTGTTTTTGCTAATACACGAGTTCATTCATACATTTAGTCGGGTGAATATGAATCACGCATGCGTTACGTAGTGGCACAATATGGTTAGAATGTGATACTATCGAAACAGTTGAAATTAATTCTGCTACAAAGTTGCAATTGTAATTCAACATTGCATTAAGTTCTCACGGTCCGTATAGGCATTTAATTGCTTGAATCTAATATAGAGTCTCACATTTTTACTGTGTGTATCTATGAAATATGTTTTACTAGCAACCCACCCCTGACTTCACACGGATGCAAATTACACACACACACCTTCCAAATTTACGCTTTTTCCATTAGTGGAAACTGTATCAAAATCCGTTGGATGGTTTAGAATAAGCTGTCGGAATATAGATAGAGGTGGACAGTGACTTTATATTATAATGTGTACAACTATTGAAGAACATAATACAAAAGTTATTAAGCTTTTTCCATATATGATGAAAATGAGAGGCTTATAAAAGACCACTGAGAAAAAACAGTTGTTGGGTTCTGGTGAGTTATACTAGAGCCAATTTCCTTATCCCAAGTATCCCCTCCATATCTTTTAACCATATATGGCGTAGCTTGTGTTTATAGACGTCGGTGTCATAATGAGAATCGTCCGTCTGCCTGTGGTTTTTATAGCAATATTAAAGTAATAATGATTTTCTTGTGAAATACAATCTTAACAAAGCACATGTGCAATATAGTAATGTATTTTTTAATAATAACATATTCGGCTTTATATTGTATTTTAGTTTGGAGTAGCAAAGCACATTGCGTTTCGCAGTCAACTTTAGCATTTCATATAATCTTCATTAGTCATAGTTTTTCATATAACCTTTCAGAAGAGGTTTTTTTTTGGGTGAAATTTGGAGGATGGACGGCCTATACTTAGTCATAATTAAAACTTATGACATTTTTACTCTGATAAGTTTCCATTGGGTAATATTCCTTACTTTGATGTCCGAATTAGATAGTGTTTTAGTTAGTTAACTCCGTTCCTGGTTAAATAACTATATGGCGCTTTTCAAATAAACATCAATTAACACTTTCAGCCGATTTCGCTGCTAATTCAACGAGAAAGAAAGAGGCGAGAATACTCATAGATTTTTCTCAATATGCCATACAATAACCATATAGTAGGTATAAAGCAGTTTTATAATTGGCAATATTATTACAGAATGGACTCCACGATCCTCACTCGCACAATATAACACAAAAAACAAACTCTGTCATTATATCTGATCTTCTGTTGTTGGTCTTCTTAATATGATTAGAAACGACAGATCGAAAGACGACAATGCAAAACAAGCTGTGTCATTATTTGATGGTAGTCTCCGTGGGGTGATAAAAGACAATAATAGTCGTGCAACTCGGTTTATGACTGGTCCATTATTAAATTGAATAAAGAAAAATGTATATTTTTATTTTCACGAGGTCTGCTATTTCAGTAAACTGATTCTTTCAGAAATTGTAATTACTCTTCAACCGATTGCCACGCTATTACAAAAAATACTAAGAATCTATATACTTAACTACTGTCCTCGTTCCATATACGAATGCATAAATTTACGATTGTTATATAAATGTAAATCTATTGAAGTAAATTATGAATTGACTGCGTTGTGCGAAAATAAATTTTCTCATATAAGGATAGGTGATTGGTGAAAAAATGCAGACATTAACCTAGTATACGTACTATTTGACAAGCATAATGCATAGGTAACACTACATTTGGCGTAAGAAAATACTAAGAAATATGAAAAGCATATCGTTATCAGATATAATGCAAATAATTTGTAACAGCTTATTAGGCTGATAAAGGCTCATTTACAATATCCTGTATTAGTTTTGCTTGATTCAATTTATGGACCTTGCTATTACAATCTCAGTAGGGCATAATAAGTTGTTGATTTTTTAGTCTCGTTTACTTTTTTGAACGAATACAAACTTAGTTGGAGCAACTAGGAATTGTTAATTTATAAATATATTTTTTTATCGTGATATAAAAAAAACTGCTAAAGGTCAACCTTAAGCTAACCTACGGAAATATATAAAATAACATTTTCATGGGTTAATATTATGATGACATTTTTTTATACTAATATTTAATATTTTGTTTAACATTCATTCAATTTTTTTTTTTATTTTTTTTTTTTTCTATATGAAGATTATCTTATTCCACTTAACTTTATTGTGCTTGGCAATTTAATTTTTGGCAATAAAATATGCATTATTCTTACACGTTATCAATCTACACATCTGTATCTGTTATCTGTATTTATAATTTTTATGGCTTCTATTTCCTTGAGACAGAACAACAGAGACTTGTGGAAAATTAGGTAAGTATATCAATTTTACATAGAACTTCCGAGAGAATTGTTTTCTTTCTTACACTACTAAAAAATCTAAATCTTGAATTGAATTTTCAATTCAATTCAACATTTAGATTTATGAATTCAACATTATGAAATTCAACTATCATACTATAACAACTATAACCCTTTGGTAGGTTTCTAGGAAAGTGGTTAAATTGCTTTCACCTTACTCTTACAGAATATTACCACCCAGGAATAATAAAATTATTAATACCACATAGTACAAAAGAAACTTGGGTATACATTACTATAGCTTCGCTAAGTGTGCCAATGGAGAATATGTATAAAAAGCTCCCTACCTCTATTTTGTTCATTATACCTAATAGAAAAATAATTTTCATAATTCATAATATATTTTCGAGACTCATTGAGAAAGAAAATATATTAAACTCGTGGTAGGCGACACGGCGTGATATACAACATCGATATTTGCAATTACACAATCCGCTGGTTGACCGACTTGTATGAATTATCAGAACAATTCGACAAGTGCCACTTTGCTGGACGCTGTTTTGTACAATAATGTGAAATAAAATTTAATGTAAGACTGTTATTTTTAAGTAATATAAATTCACGTAAACAGCTTACTTCTATCTTTTATTCTTTGCTATATTATATCCTATAAGAAGTTGGCGATTATTGAAGTTCTATTTCCTGGCAAACGACGTTCTATTCGATGTTTATTGTATATAAATGGAATTGAAGTTCTATACCCACTTTCAAAAATTTCCCTGAATTATATGATCGGAGTAAAAGATCGTTATTTTAAGCCTCGGATATTTCATTGCGTCTTTTAGATAAATCATAGAATTCCCGCCAAGGTCACGCACATAGAAGGCTATAATGTCTTTTATATGAATTTATTTACCTTCTAACTACATAATAAATATTCAGTCCACTCGTTTAAAGAGTCTCACGAACTTGTTTTAATTAACACACGACATCATGGACCTTTAGAGAAGTTTGCAAATAAGTGGAGATGATAAATATCTAAGTAAGTAAGTATTTGCACAATTTCAAAATTAGGTACACGGAAAAAGTTACAGCGAGATTTAATTAAACATATAATATATCTACTCGTGATTTTAAGTTTCTTTAATGTAATGTAATAAATATTAAACTATTGAAAATTGACAGACATTTGAGAAAACATCAGTCGTATGAGAACAAATTATGAAGTTTTGTTCTGTGGGAACCAACAGATTAAGGGCGCCCATGCGCCCACAGCAAAACCAATATTTCAAAATTTGTTTTTGACGTGAATATGTGTTAAAATTTGCTTCCAAAGTCGGAGGCAATTCAGAAAACTGTGATAATAACAAAATCAGGGAATGTGGTTTGATGCTGTAACTACTTACATATCCATACATCCAAAATTAATTCCAAAATATACATCCAAAATAGTGGGATAGCGGCAGGGAGTGAGTGCTTAGTAACCGGATGACCAAAACAATCAGATCCTTTCCTTTTAGACACATAGTACGGAATGACGACTGCCGCTGAGGCCGGAAGGTTCTCGAGTGGAGGCCACGGACCGGCAAGCGCAGCGCAGGACATCTGACTGCTAACAAGTCTTATGTGAAATAACAATGTGCTGCAGTATGCGAGAAAGAGATGTCAGAACCAATTCCTCTGTGTCCCTACAGTTTATCATATCAGGGTCAGAATAATACTTTCATTTCTTGGTGTTCTTAGAAGACGAAAGCAACCATCAATTAGCGGGCTTTCAGTAAAAATGGCTCCTGGAATGTTCACATACCCATAGGTATTACTTTTAAGATAGTTAGTCCCTAACCAGGTAACCGTAAATTTTGCAGACATTTTGGACACTGATTAGTTTATAAGTAGGTAATAAAACCGAATTCGTAATACCAAATCTGTAATATGGTATAAAACAAATGAGTTGCGTTACAGCAATATGTCAACGCACAAACTATCGCAATGTCCGGAACAAATGTCAAATGATAGAGTAATGACACTGCAGTATAGTTGAATAACAGTAAGTAAAGAATTTTCACTATTTCCTTCAATATTGAATACTAGCGACCCGTACACAAGCCTTCCTAGTTTATCGGTTTTCCCATTAGTGAAACCGTATTAATATTCATTAGAATTCATTCATTAGGGTGGTTTAGAACAAGTTATCTGATAAACAGAAATAAAATAAGGCCGCTGTAATTTTATTTCTGTTATAATAACGTCTACACGATTATGTATTATAAAAATCAAAACTTTTCTTTGATTTTTTTTTATTACAAATTTGGAAGTTTTATTATTAAAAAAAAAACCATATTAGCAAATATCATAAAACCAACCAACTAAACTACCAAATATTTATTTAAAAAAAAAAATCCAAAAAAATTGGTAACAGGTTTTACAGCACACTTGCTGTTACTGCTTATTACTGCGTCATGCTGCTCAGATCATGACTGATGAACGCAGTATACTCTGCCACCACTAACTAGGTCTCAATTTTTATCATAATTTGGAAAAAAAAATCATATTTTTTAAATATCGTAATTCGCTAGCTGATATACTGTTGTTCTCAGTACTGTTACTAACACAGTGCAGTTTACAAAATGGTCAGCAGGGAACAATAGCCGGGACCGTGCCGACAAACGATATCTTGTAATAATTTATTGTTGTTTCTACCACAACTAATATTGCGGTGAACTTTCGTTTAGTTTCCGCTGCAATTAGTCCAAGGACAACCTTATTGTAGCTACATAAATGTGAGTTATGTTAAATGTTAAAACTAAACGCTAATGTGAAACCACCTCAATTATTTTTCTCGAATTCTTATTGCGGACTATATAGGTACTGTTCAGATTATATATTACTGGAACTAGGATATAAGTAGCTCCTTATTGCGTTCTTTCTACCGTGTCTTAGATCGGCCGTGTCTAAAATAAGGATAAGAAAGATCCTTATTTTATCAAGGATATAGAGTTAAGGATACATATATAATGAGGAGATAGGGGTCTAGTATCTTTTACATCCCTCTGAAACACGAGCTGTTATTTGTCAGTAATCTTTTGTAAGGCCCTGTATTGACTATCAAATTTATGCTGGACAGACATAACATCTAGTTGGCTGCCCGGTTTATGACGGTGTAATTAAGTTAAGGAATATTAAGATAAACGATGTTACTTTCGCGTTTATAATGTACTAGCTAGTGGCCGCGGCTTCGTACGCGTTGAAAAATGAAAATATATGAGTTATGTCTCCTGACGTCTATATAGATCTTATGGATGTCAGGAGACTCTGTAACAACTATGGCGCCGCTACTCGAGTCCTAACATTTTTCCAGTATAAAAAGTATCCTATACGTAATATGTTAATTGAGGTAATAAAAACTATCTGTGTGCCATTCAGCCGTTTTCATCAAAATCCATTCAGCCGTTTTTGCCTGATTGAGTTAACAAGCATCTAAACATACAAACTTTCGCATTTATAAAATTATTAGGATTAGAATATAGTATAATACTTATATGTAAGCAATTTCTAAATCCAGTGTAATGTATGCAAACATATCACTTTCACATAAAACCAGTGCAAGTAACTATTGCATCACACTTTTCTTACAGCCGACAAAATTATTCCACGTTCGATGCAAAATCGTTTTGGTTAAATGGCATCATTATGTTAAAATTTAAATCCGAGCACGCATAATGAGACCAATCAGAGAAAATGATAGATATGTTTCAGAGAAATGCTAGTGATTTCCTCTTTCCTAACCCTAACTAATCTCGTGACATAGTTGAAGAAAATTAGCCAATGGATTAATAATTATTTTTCTTATGAAAAATAATTATCCGAGTCACAACGAAATAGGTTTTTTTTATGTTAAGGTCGGCAGACAGGCTGACGGCCCACTTGGTGGCCACCGTGCGCTGCCGAGTTATCCTCACCCTTAACCTACTGTAGGTTAAGGATAAGGGATTGGGAAGGAATAGGGAAATGGGCTGTGGCATCCCTTTACTTACCACCGCAACACAACAGTATACATGCTGGTATTTCACCGTGGTCTTCTGTTGTAGAAAGCAGTGAGCCCTGCAACTACTTTTCAGATACAGACCAGAGCCAACTTTGAAAAATTCTTATCCAAAATTAACCCATCCGGGAATCGAACCCAGGAACCATGGAACAGAACTTTAAGGCAAGCACTCTTACCACCCATGGGCTCTTCCCCAGTTCAGTTGACAAGTCAAAAAAGTCCCTTCTGCGGGATTCATGCTATGTCTGTCTATACAAAACTTCACCAAAATCGCTTCAATCAATTAACCGCACTCTTCCAAAGGGTGTCGTCAAACGGTATCTACTCTAGACTGTTTTACTTAGAAATTTAAATATAAATGTCTACGCTCTTATTCATATCTATAACATATTGCAAAATTCTATGTTTAAATAGAATAATTGTGCGCCATTTAAAGTTAATGTTGTTTAAATGATAATTCAAAGGGCGTGTTTAATTATGTATCCGTGAGATGTTATCGCCATAACATATGAGCCGCTTTTGTTAAACGATTCGTTATTTAATTAAACATTAAGTATTAGTTACAAAAGACTTAAGTTACTTAAGTACAGCAATAAGTAACTAAGTTACTTACTGCTGAAGCTTAGTAGGAAATTCCTTTGAAAGCGTATCTCGTATCTTTATTGCGGCAAAAGGAGGACGAATTACGTAAAATTTTGATATTCAGATCTGACAATAGATTTGAAAATCTATCGAAGTGTTTAAATCTAAATTTATTCTAAAGCTAGGGCTTCATATTGCGCATTTGTAAACCTATCTAGATGTCACATTTTCTGTTTATTGCCTAATATTTCTATAGAAATGGTCCTATATATACCTCTTTTGTGCGTGAGAAATTGTATAAATATCATCTTTTACGACTGATAGACCCTACAAGGTGATAGATCAAAATTTTAGATCGGTGTGAAAGCATTTTACAATCCTTATAGAAAAAAAAATCAAAATAATGCAATAAAACCTAATTTAGATTAAAGAGTATACTCTATGTAAAAAATATAAACCTATATAACATGGCCTAGAGTACTGCTCATGTTTCAAATGTATCTACAGAAAATTTAAATGATTATGTAAAATTATGAAAATGCAAAAATAATTCTGCGTGAAAAAAATTTCCGTTTTCGTAGCTGGTTATGAATATGGATGAAGGGGTTATAATTATTATTTGTATCTATATTTTTTATACTATATCCAAATGGATCTTGAAATGATTTTCACCAATTTAAAGAGCGATAAACGAGGTATATGATTTGCAGAAATGCATGTACAAAATAATTAAAAAATCAAAAGCTAGGAGCAGGTCGCTTTAGTATTAAATACTGGATTGGTCTTTTCATTGGTAACGAAAAACTTCTCCTCTGTCTGAAAAGTGCAGATAAAACGAACCATTTGGGACCATGGCGGATTATCAGGACCAAGTCATGTGTAAAGTTAGCTGATATTCTCTGCTTGAAAAGTGTGATTTGCCAATGAAAAATTAGATCATCGCTTAATATAGAAGAAAGGTGTTCCTTAACATTACAATACAATACACGCAAGTCTTTAATCTCACTCGAAGCATGTATGTGTAACACATTGAAATTTAAATCGCTCGGATCGTCTAGCACGTGCTGTATTGTGCAACATTTTTACATAGTTCTCACCGACTGACGCCCTATAATTTCGCTCACAATTTACATGTTATATTCTATCCGCATACGTGGTTCGCGAGCACGATTTAAGCTTTCAACACATATCCGACGCGACGGTACGGTGTTGCGAAAACGACGGGGCGCTATTAATAATTCTAGTTTGCTGAACTAAAAAAGACTTGTCTGCGTCATAAGGATGTCACATCCTGTCGGATATGTGCCGCATACTTTAATTTAAAAAAAAATCTGCAAAATAATCCAATTTAATACCTATCTATGAATTATAGATACATTGTAATTTCTTTTTTTTTTTTTTTTATTAAAAAAATATTGCACATAAATATGTAGGGCAATGAAAGTCAAAATATGTAAAGAATTAGTAGTTGCAGGGCACTCTGCATTTCACAGCCCGTCTGGCAGCTGTAACCACCCTGACTACCATCAAGTGAAAAATCAGCTTGTTTGAAGACCTCTATAAAAATGTGTGTGAGCCATCTCTTATGTAGTTAACTACACTCCAGCAACAAGCAACGCGTAGCGATCGTCCAACTGTCTCATCCGTCGGATATGTGCCATATACCTTATATCTAGATCCGCAGGCACTTTCGTTTGAATCGCTTCTGAATGTCGAGCACGCCATCGCCTATTGATTAGAAATTGTTCTCAGTACCAACGCATGCTGATGTCATGAAAGTTATTTGCTTTTTTGTTTTTGTTTTTTAAGCTATACGAGCAATTAAGAGTCCACGATTCTAATGGACTTTCGATGCCAGCGGGATTTTCAAATTGCATTGGGAAAAGTACATGTAAAAAAGTTTAAACTACATGTACTTAGTTCAGGCTTTAAATCACTTTCTCCGTTCATAAGTATTGTAATTCAAACAATGAAGTTTGTAATTTCAGATTTGAAATTGTCTTGAAAGGCTTATATAAGGAAAAGAAATATCCAATATAGGTAACTAGAACATAAAAGAAATAATGCCGTGATAAAAATTAATAAAGTTTATCTTAATTGTTTAGTAGGTATGTAAATTCAGAATAGAATTGACAATACAACAAAATGGCGCCTGCCTTTTTCTGATCTAGTTGGTCCCGCCTGTAATCTATGATCTATTATTAGGTATTCTCTATAGTTTTACGTATTATATTATTTTTTTAATAATAACTTTTTAATAAATAATGAAGCCGTTTCAAAGCAAGTGGCGGAAATATTTTTTATACGCAAACGAGAAAAACTTATGAAATTACAAATAGTTAATTACCACTTGGAAATATTTATTTAATCACTAACATGTCAAAGGTATTTGAAAGGTTTTTATTAACAAAAAATTCATAGCCGCCAAATAACTCGCCGCTTTTAAGGGAAGCTAAACGCATTACACCTTTCTGAATTGGAGCAAGAGAATTTGTTAAATCTAATAGCTAATGGCAGGAATATTTTAGTTATTTTTTTCTAGGTTAGAATAGTTAATTTAAAAATGTTATTAATCACTATCTATGATTTTATTTTTTATATAATACAATAATCACCTTTAGTACAAGCCATAGTAGGATTAGCGTTGCCAACACCATAGTAGGATTAGGGATTAGTAGGACAAGGGATTAGAAAAGGCTCCATAGACCAAAAATACCTAAAATAAGTACCTAATAGAAAATAATAATTTTCGTAAAATGCATTCATTTTTATTGTTACTCATAAAAGGACTAAGACTAAATTATCCGTTGATGTTTTGCTGGCATATTATTAATCAATAGACCACGAACTATGCAGCGTTCGGGGCTGGGACCTCTTGTCGTCACATACCTACATTAACGCCTCAAAACAAAGGTCTTTGATAAGTTGCCAATGGAAACGCATGGCACTGAATCATGATTTAAAAACAATAAACTTGGTCCTTATAAAAAGCACAATGTCGTTCTATAAGCTATGAAAAAGAGTTGTTCTCGGGGTTCCTCTGCAAGATCGAAATGAGAATGAGAAGATCGTAGACAAAAAAAGTTACCGAAATGTTGATGTAGTAAATTTATTACAAAGTCGCAGTTGTAGCATTCCAATAGTGGATTTACAGGTTAATGCTTTTCATATTTTTTATATCTGTCGGGAATGGAAGTACGATAAATGGAGAGAAAGCTGAAATTTCGAGCACGTAATGAGGGGCGAAATAATTTCAATATTTGTTATTGAAACATACGCTAAACTTTAATGAATTGAATGTATATTTATAAAGATTGAATTAACATTGAAATGTAAATATTTAAAGATATACTCGTAGGAATATAATTTTCTCTCAGTACAGTCAAATTCATGTTAGATTTATAGATGGTCGTAACAGATATTTAAATCATGGCAAGAACTTTATCATAATGCTTGGGTACATTTGTCGAACAATTTAATTCATAGGTGACCTTGCAACTACTTCCTACACTTTCAAATTTTCTGCGGTCAACAAGTCAACTTGCGCAAATATCTAGACAATCTTATATGACACTGATTTACATAATAATTGTAATTTAGTTTGTTCAGTGTCATTTTTAATAATTTTCATAAAAGGTAGACAAATGAGGCTTCTTAACAATGTATGTTAATATCTGAATAGAAAAATTGCTTATTACCAGTAGTTGTCAGTATCAAGACATTTTTGCTAGCATTATGAGCATTTAATAGAGAAATTAAGTTGAGGACAATACTTTCAGGAATTCTATCGTCAAATATAGGTTAACAAGAAATGATCTGGTATGTTATGGTGCATGAGTAAGATATGCCAGTCTTCTCGCTACATCGCTAGTTATTTATTTTTAGGGCTATACCTTTTTATTGTTTCCAACCACAGAATTTGTTGGAAAATAAAAGCTTTACGAGTAATGGTATTCATAGAAAGCACCTTTTTGTAGTACAACCATCAGTGATTAACGGAGAAAATGCATTAATTAATTCGAATAAAAAATAAGCACTCAATTTACAAAACTTACTTAGATACATTTAAAAACAGAAATAAAAATTAATTCGATGCGAATGCAATTTTCATATGGTTTTTGTCTCATAAGAACGCAGGAACTATAAAATAGTTTCCTACGTGTTTCATAATTTTGTTTCACAACTTCTCTTTGATATTTTGTCATGCAACTTATAATTAAAAATTATAAACTAACCCCCGACTTTTTATTGCGCCCCACGCTATATCTGCTGTAAGTTGCTGAGGAGTCGGGAGTCTCGCAGGCTAACTTGATGCTGCAGTATCAGATCAAGGTATCCATGTCATGGAAATACCACAGAAGTAACAGTATACCTTATTTCACATCCATCGAACCTATTGAAGTGAGTGAAATGCATTCGTCAACTATTAAATGGGCTGATGGTCCTCAAACGCCTTAACAGAACTTCATAAACTATAGATAGTGACCATCTCGATCACTTCAGCGTTCAAACAAAAAAAACTTATCAAAATCGGTCCATCCATTTGGGAGGTATGATGCCACAGACAGATAAACAGATACCCAAATACACAGATACACAGACACATAGGTCAAACTTATAACACCTCTCTTTTGCGTCGGGTGTCGGGGTTTAAAAGCTTGAAGTGGAGACATGGGGAATAAGCTCTGGCATCCGTTACTCACTTACCGAAACACGGCAGCACAAGTGTAATTTTATGGTGGTCAGGAGAAGGTAGCAGCTGCTGACTGTCTTTCTTAGGTAGCTATAAGTCTAGCTTAGCTTTTATTTGTGCAATACAAATTACATGCCATGACAAATCAGACAATTCCCAATATCAGTTCACAACACTGCCTTTTACTTGTTAGAACAAAAACACCTGTTTCCATTCTATCTCCGAAACTTCCTGCAACATGATAATATCAATTTAGTTTAATGTAGAAAAAACAATAATCCAAGGCCTAAGATTATGTGTCGCGATATCCGCGGTACAAAAGGTAAGAAAGATTGATATATTGACATGATACAAAATGAATTGGGGGACAGTTTAAAGTTTTGGTTGCGGTGATATGGGCTCTAATAAATCACTTCAGTGAACAAATGTTAATACCTACTCGTATTCAAATTAGTTTATTACACAAACAAGTTTCCGGAGTTTTGGCAATTAACAACTCACATTATATTTACGCTACATACTTTTAAAAAGAATTATGCATAGAAAAAATATTAAATTACTTTCATGGTAACTTCTAATTGTAAAGAGTTAATTTCTTAAGAGGATTAATAATATCTTATTTTAATTTTAAATGGTCGGCAGCGCACTTGCCGCACCTGTGGCGTTGCTTGTGTTATAAACAACGTTATACACCTACCATCAAGTGGACCACCAGCCAAACTCGTCAGTTAGGCCAGGATTATTTTGAATTTTGCACAGCTTAAAATCCAACTTAAGGCTTCAGTGGGATATTTAGCTCATACCTAGTAAGCACCGACTTATAATTGTAGCAGAAATAAAAAATCCTCGCAGATTATTTGATTAGTTAGGTAGAAGGAATCTTTAGTAATAATTTCTTCTTATTTTGTTCCCAGGTAATTTCACCTCATGAAAATAAACAAGGTTTGTGTATAATATATAATTTTCAGAAATTAGAGACGCGTCCCTATAGTACCTATAGTATAATTTAAGTTTACGCAATAATTTTATATTATTTATAGGAATAAATAATATACATTATTTACAGGCTATGGTGTATGTTATGTATAATGGAAACAGACCTGAAGCTTAGTGTAATACACATTTACAAAAAGGAAGCTAATTAGTAAGTACTTTGCATTTACTACAACTTTACTAACTTATTGACTTTATTAACTTAAACTTACTCGTACTCAGTGAAGAAATCTCAACGATATGATAATTATGATATAATTAGAAAACGAGTTCAAAAAACTACCCTAAGGTCAAGTGCAGCTTACAGCTTGGGAACTTACAGCTGTGGGACACATAACCATTTAATGAAGAAACAATTCAACTTTTCCAAAACAATATTTACAAATATGCACGAAGCAAGTTCGTTTCCATAGTTGACCTTGGCAAAACATAAGGATACTGGCTTCAATATTTAATATTGAAGCCAGTATCCTTAAGTTAGAGAACCGAGATCATAACCACTTGACTATTGGACTCGTCAAATTATCAGATTTCTAATTTAATTATATAATTATAATATATATGTTTACAATTGATGACTTCTTCAAATTCAATAATTTAATAGCATGACATAATAATTTTAAATAACAAAATTGAATCAATGTTAAATAATTTATAACCAGTTAAGGGCAGTCAAATTAAAACACATCCGATTTTAGTAGAAATTTAAAGAACCAGTCACACTTGTTTTAAATTTTAGAAAGTGAAAATGTGGTTGCGTATTTTCGAAACTTAGATGCATTATACAATTTAATAGCCTGGGTGGATTTTTTATTTTAAATTTCTGTATTTATCAAAATTCATTATGTCGGTCTTTGTGCGTAATTTCTGTTAAGGCGCCATCGGTTCTTATGGTATATTTTCACAATGCTTATTATTAAAGACATTACTTTGCAACATTGTGCGCCATGCAAGACAATTTAAGTGAGCGATTTCATGCACCACATGCACATTAAATAATAATAAAATAAAAAAATTCCTATGTCCTCATCTGCTGACATGGCCTCTTAATCAGTAGGACCTTCATTGCTGGACATAGACCTTCTTTATAATCTTCCAATGAGGCCGGATAGAAGCAACCTAAACCTTATTCACGGAAACGAGCTTATAGAGCGCTTTCGCTTTCACTCAATTTTATGCTGCTTTTAGCTTTGTAAACTATAATAAAATATTATAGTAATACCTACGTACTACATACCCACAACCCTACACTTTTTATTTTGTATAAACTATTCTAGCTATTAAGTTGTGAATTATTAATTAATATAATAGACTTTTTGCTTCCTGATATAATCATAAAATGAAAAATATACATTAGTTAATATACGTTAAACGTTAGTTAAACGAAATTCAAACCTTAAAATAACAATAATACGAATATTAAATCAATAAAACAAGATAAAATATATTTTTACCGTAAAATATTATAATTATTTAAGTAAAACCAATATTAGTACAGTACTACGGAAAAAATGCTGGTAACATTATTTTAAAATTTGACATAAGAACCTGTCAAATTACTCCTTCGAATTAAAAAACGCAGTATAATAACAGTGAGAGAGAGCGTCTGAACAGTGAGAGTTCTACGAACAGACTAAAAAGTGCATGTTCTGTGTACACTCACATTGTCAGTTATCTCCACCAATCACAGCCGAACGCTGTTTCTCCCTATAAGCTCGTTTTCATAATACAGAAATTTAAATTTATAATTTTTAGTTTTTAAGTTTTTTAGAGCCCAATATTTTTTTATTGGGAACAATTTAAAATATTTAAAAATTAATTATAGTTGGAATATTTCCTTTCTCTACTTCGGTTACCTATTTAATTGGTTATTTCGGTTTATTTAATTTTGGAATGTGATACAATTTAAAAGCGCTTATGTACCTTTTCCGCTTGTTTTCAAGGGTACTCGTGCGGTTCGCATGCGTATTATGACATGCGCCCAGGCAACAGGGTACCGACCGCGCGGCCTTAACAAAGAGCATTTTACGCAGAGGAGACACGCAAGTGTATTGACCAATATTGAGTTTCTTTTTGATTAATTAATAAATTAACACATATAATGTGTAGCTTAGATATTACACTCATCACTTGTTCATGATGATCTAAAAGAAAACATAATGAGGAGACTTGCTTGTAAGGGAAGGGAAGTGAAGCTTAGTTAATCTGTGTACCTACTTCCCATATTTTACATATTTCCTTATATTTTACAAGGAATTGAGGTATATTATTATGTCCAACTTTTGAAAATATAACTTACGTAATTAATAAAGTTTGATACAAAATTATAAAGTAGATACGGTACAATTTAATTTTAATTTGTGACATAGCTTTTGTATGTAAATGTCAATGAAATCTAAATAAGTCTAAAGATATATAAATATCCATAATATACATAATATAATATATATACGGTATAAAGAGAGTGAATATTGGTAATATATTTCTAAAAATAACTTAAAATGCATTAGCTCGTCTGGTGACAGTATCCACCCGCTTACAATACGCCGTGCACATATACGTAATATTGTATAACTTATAACGAGATAACAGCACGTATGCGGTTGTGTTTCGGTGAGTAAGGGATGCCAGAGTCCATTTCTCTATCTCTTCCTACTCTCTGATTTATCGCCCATTAATCCCACTGTGGTCCTCATTGAATTGTGTAGCAATTATGGAGTTGCTTGTGTTAATATGCTACGCTAGCCATTTACCATCAACTTGACCCTATGTATGCCTTTGTAATTATAATTTATATGAGATAAATTAAACGATTGTGTTGCTCTGTAAATTGTAATCGAAGAAACGACACTACAAGTTTAATATTACCAATTTCTTCGACATTTTCATTTTGTAATCTACATAAAATCAAAACAATTAGATTGACATAAATTAGACACTCTATGGTCGCAGTATAAAAAAGTATTTTACCTACGCGATAAAATATTAAATTAATACATTATATTTACAAACATTAATTTATATTTATTAACCTTACATTTATTATCTTAAAATTAACAATAAATAAGTGTTAGTCTTACTAAAACTAAATAAATAAATTATAAATAGTCTTTACTAAGACTAGTGCTAAGACTACAATAAAAGAGTCACAATATGAATATCAAAAGTCCTCTAAGAGGCAATCAATCTTTACCCATATTTTGTCAATAAGCTATTATTGTACACTATAAAAATAACTCCAACCTTACCTTGCACTTGCGTAATTTGTTCCAATCGCTCCACATATGTCCGACCAGTGACGTAAAGAATTCTTAATGTCTAGATATATTTTTTTGTCGAACTTGCTATCTCTTACACAACTTAATGTTGGTCAGTACTTATTTAAATTAAACTTTCAGATATTGAGATAACGTTTAGGAACAACAGATTGAAATATCGCAATCATTTGTTAGAGTGTAAATTGAAAGATTGAAATTTCTCTAAATAAAGACATTGCGTTTTCGTAGTGTTGTGCTAAATGTCGATAGATATTATCTGAAATAAATTTGTAATGTGTCAGTATCAACTTTATCGGTGTCATTAATCGTGATGTGGATAAAGTTGACAAATTATTATTATCTTAATAGCAGGTTTTAGGAACATTTTGAGAATATGTTTTGACTTTTTCTTATGGTAAAGGTCTTTAAGAAGGCCGAGGTTCACTTGAAGGTAATATGTATGATTTTTCAAAATATTAGTGATAACTTGAACTTTATTTCACTATTACTTATTTCAAATTTATTATTATTTTTATTGAGAGGAGGAAAATCTTCTAAAAGAAGACACCGGTCAAGCGACCGATAGTCATTGACTTATATATTAGTAGGATTTTTACTCACTAACCCCCCCCCCCCCCCCCCCACCCCCCTATCTCTCTCTATCTCTCTAGGGCAATGTTACCAAGAAATATTTCCGAATAGGTAAGTCTGGGTATGTTTTGTCGCTAGTCTTATATGTGATCTTCTATAACACAAACGACGTTTCAAGGTCTTACATGATCTGCGATGTTATCGACAGATTATCTGTAAGCATCTCGCAACACTAGCCGAGGGCGTTTTAGAATTTGAATACAATGATGTATGAACGTAACGTAAAGACCTGACTTTGTTTTTAAAATATCTGCGATAACATCGTATCCATTTCTTTATTTACACACAATGCACTGCATGGTCTCATGTGCAAACATGACGTTTTTTATTTATATCTATTTCTAAATTTCTAAATATTATATTTTGTGGAAAGTAAACTTTTTTTATATTACAAAGGGTGGTAGATAAGATCCACTTGATTGTAGATGGTTACTGTCGTCGCTTAAGGACACAAGTAACACATGGGGTTGCAGATCCGCTGGCGACCCTGAACTCATATCAATATATATTTATAAATCAATTCTATACTAATGCTCTTAGTATAGAATTGATTTATAATCTTCTATACTATGTTGTTCGAGAAATTTCATTAAAATTAAAACAATTAAATAGATAACTGCAAATAGATAGATGTACACACCGTACTCTTATGAGTAAGTACTCTCAAGACTTTATAAAAGTAACTAAGAAGTTGAGTCTTTATAACTGAATTAAGCAGAAATTAGATTTTGTTTTTCATGAAATTCATTAATTTCCATTTTCATTAATTTATAATACGTATATTCTAGGATAAATATATGTTACATTAAGGCTCGAGTTCACTAACAGCCGTTTAATAATATTTTGTTGATCACCATCGCTAAACTGCGGGTTAAACGCCCTAAACATCTGATTAACTTAATGATTAATCAATCATCAATGGTGATCAACAAAATATTATTAAACGGCTGTTTAAATTTTAAACACCTGTTTAAAAATAACCGTCTGTTTGTGAACTCGAGCCTAAGTATAGCGTTCTTAAAAAGCCTTAAAGAAATTCTTGGAGTAATGGCAGCTCATATGCGTTCCCCTGGTTACATTTCTTCTTCAAGTCATACCTTTAAATAAACTATCAGCCGGCCTGCTACTAAATTTTATATAAAAAAAAAAACAAATGTTTTATAGTCCGCAGAATAAACTAGCTAATTATAACCAATTCCCACTATAGCAAGAATTTCTGTGTCAAAGTTTATATACTATACTAATGCAAATGAGAAATTAAACCTCGTTTACTGCTTACTATATTATTTGCCTTATTAATTTTTTATTGCTCGTAATGTGTAGGTGTACATTGAAAATTACTAATAAAATGAGTGCAAAATTAAATTAGTTGATAAATTATTATTTTAATTACAACTCAATGTAGACCTGTTATTGTAATATTTATTAATATATAACAGATTATAATTCATTATTATAATTGACTATATTGACTATGAAGCTCCGAGACATCTTCTCGTTAAAAATTCCTCAGTGCCTTAAAACAGAAGTTTTCGACCAATGTGTGTGTGTGTGTGTGTTGCGGCCTCTGGGTCCTGATGGTTCTCAAAAGGAGATCACGGACCGCGAAGCGTAGGACGTCCACCGACAAGATGGACAGACGCCTGATAAGGGCCGAGGGTCGACGGTATTCCAGGCGGCTCCTAACTGGCCCTTTCGGAAAATTATGGCGGAAGCCTATGTTAAGCCTCCCAATTCATTATATTAATAAACAATCCCTCGGGAACGTAACAGTTTTCTTGGATAATAAGTATCCTCTATGTGAATTCAGATAATAAACTATTTGTGTACAAAATTTCATACAAATCCGTAGTTTTTACATGAAAGAGTAACAAACATACATACATCCATTCTTACAAACTTTCGCATAGATTATATTAGTAGAACTACTTAGTTAAAAATTCAAGTTACAAATTAAGTCTAATTTGATTAAAAATTAAAAAAGATCTTGTTAACCGCAGTAATTTTACACTAACGAGTCTATTGAGTATTTCCATTGAAATAAAAAAATATCGCGACAATGGCGGAACCGGACATGACGTTTGATTAGTTGTAGGTCATAGATCATGCAGTCCACACCTTGTCAAAATAGCTCCGGCTTCGACTGATAAAATTAAACTAATTATAATAATTAATCATTGTAATACGCGGCACTACAACTTGTGTAAAACAAAAATCGTTCCGTACAAACTATTGCTTCATATTTTAATCGATTCATTAATTTAAGGCCCTTTTCGTAATCTGTCGTAATTACTAGAAGAAAGTTAGGTTAAGGTTACACGCAGTCACTCGATGTCTGATAAAAAATAATTGGACGAAATTTCAAGTTATTATATCATTAATTGGATTTACTTCAATAACATAATTTTATCGTAACCTTCTTTATTAACTCAAATAAAATAAGTATGAATGATGATGCCTAAAAGATGTCATGCGGCTTCAATTATTGCAAAAAAAAAAACGTCTATTCTATTTAGCGTAAGTCAGGGGCATTCCAAGCCTTGTGGGCTTAGTATCACTGCTACCATTTCCGATCTTTTGTAATCTATAATTTCCTCAATTTCCTAAAGTGTGTTTCAGCCAAGCAGTGCAGTGATATAGTCGTGATATTTTTAACCTCATCTGGACTTTCCATGAGCATACTATTACGCACAAAAGAAAAATTGAGTCTCCACCATAAGACAGAGTCTGTACATCATCATGTCACTTTATTCTTTGCAACATTAATAGAGATCACAGTGATTTATTCGGTATCTATACATATTAACAATTATTTTCAATTAATGCCGCAACAATAACTTAAGGTTTGTTATAAGAATAACAAACCTTAAGTTATTGTAAAGATACAATTCTCATTCTTTTCTTAATTTTTTATTCTTTATCCTTTTCTTCATTCTTTACAACAAAGACTTAGTTTGTTTTAGAAGTTGGCCCTGAGACAGGAAGTTAAGGCTCTGGCTTTATCACTCGACCGAAGAGACCGACACATACAAAATTAATCATTTGGTTATAGCAGGTAGCTTAGGAATGCCTAGCTAGCTTATTATAAATGTCTAATGATAAGACAACATTATTAACAATATTGATTGGATAAGTAAACATGTTCGATAAATTAACCACTTGATCTAATCGTCCAAAGCCAAGAGTCCTACGCATTTTCCGTGTGTGTTTTCCTGGTTTTAAAGCAAAGTATCAAATAATTGGCATTGTTTTTGAAACAGTTTTTGAAGTACAATCAATCACAGTGTCTTACACATTTGGCGGCGTGTTGATAAATGTGCAGATTACGTACATACATTATGTCAACTGAGCCAATTCCATTTGGTGCTTGGGTATGCCTGGGGCTTGAACGGTGTCGGCTGGTAGAAAGTGTCCGCGGGACAAGGCCGCCTGGAGGTCACCCGGACATTTACTCACAAAAATTACTTGTGTTAAGTTATAAGTACTGTAGATAATTTTTTTATTGACATTATTATAATAAGGCCTTTGTCACTACTAACTCTAAATTTTTAAACGGAAATTTTTTCAGTACGTTTTCTTTATCCTGCAAATGTTGCAAATATACACATTTTGTTTACCTACAGATCAGATGATGTTATGATGATACGATAACATACGTCTATGATATATAATACATTATAAAGTGATATTTCAAGAACATGTACCAAGGTATTCCAAGATAATATTTCTTGGTTGTAAGCTTCTGACGTTTAGGATTAGAAACAAAAACTTATACCCAGATATTTAAGTATGCTGAAGAGCCAACAGCTGCAACAATTTATTAACAGCCTCTTCGAAGAATCTCCTGAACTAGCTCATAGGAGCACAGAAGAAAATTATGGTTGCTATACATATAGCCGGTTCGGCATGCCGGAAGGTAAACACGAATAAATTTGGATGAACATTCGAGCAGATTAAGAGGCTCGAACCCGAACGGTAACTAAATAAACCTGATAATATACTATCAAGTATCCACAATATGATCATAATTATGTAAAATGATATGTATAATCTATACTTATAAAGAGGAAAGATTTGTTTGTTTGCGTTGAATAGGCTCCGAAACTACTGGATCGATTTGGAAAATTCTTTCACTGGGAAGCGATCAGCGAGTATTTTATATTTTATAAAGTTACGCGGACGAAGTCGCGTGCAACAGCTAGTACATAATAAAAATAAAATCTCATTTGAAGTTGCCTTAATGCTGCCTTACATCGACGCTTGCAACACAGTTAACATACCAAAATACACTGATCTTTTTACATTGTAAAAGAAGTTGTCAAAATCCCTTATAGAATTTGATGCAACCTCAAAAGTAATTTCCTGTACATACTCGTACTTAAGGTAACTTCTTACCTAATAAATATATCTATAAACAAGTATCACAAATTATTTAAATAAATCTTTCATTCAATGATGGCAGTTACGAAGTTACGATTAGCACATATTTACGGTAGCCCATTCATCATTGGAATTTGGAAGCATCGCGACTGAGGCAATTAATGGATACTACACTACGAGTTAGTAGAAATTTATCATTGCCGCGGTATAGTTATTTAAATTGTACAACTACACAGCCATTGGGATTATTGCAAAACTGTACCGTTCAACGACTTCAAACACGACCTACATTATAGGTGCGTGTATAATTTTATATACCTTCCGTATTATTACTAGAATTTTTATTATCAAACTACGTTGAATACAAATAATATTTGTAACTGTTGGTACCATTCTGTATTGGTCACAAAGATTATATTGGTTTCCGATACCTGTGGTATTAGTCTATATATTTTTGACGAGCCAGGTTCCCCCGCCTTTTGCTCTTCCCATCGGATTGGTTTGTTGGGGACCAACAAGGCCCACACCCGTGTGCTACGAGCGGGCTCCGTTCTGCGGAGCTCGTGGCGGAGTGCACAAAGAAGAGGAAAAGTGCTCTCAGGAGCGCTCTCTTTGATGGGGTAACTCCGAGATGGTGGTGCTTGTGGGGCCCGGGGATAAGGCCTCGCTGTGATACCGGGTCTCATATTTGCCGCCGATGGTGGAACAGGGGGGGGGGGGGGGTTAGTGCGGTAATGCCCGGTGATAGGTCACTTCGCTGATTTCCGTTATTTCCCCTCTTCAAAAAAAGGGTCCCTGGATTCGATTCCCGGTTAGGTCAAGTTAAGAAATGAACTTTTCAAAGTTGGCTCTGAATGATCTGGAAATTAGTGGCAAGACACACTGTGTTTCACAGTCATTTGGCGAAATAACAACAAGCATACGTGCTGTTATTTATGGTACTGAATATACGGAAGCGGATGCCAAGAGCCCATTTCACTATCCCCAGGGCAACGCACTTGTAGCACCTGTGGCGTTGAAATTTAAATAAGAGAACTTTTGGTATTCATTCATATAAACCAACAATGGATTATATGTTTTGACTACATTAATTGAAATAATTACATTTAATTACTTGAATATCGCCATTTCCATAAAAGGAAAACATTGAATCCGCAGGGAAATCGCTCATTGCACCATCACGTCGGTTAAGTTGAAAAAATAATACTAGCCTTAGTAAAATAAATAATATTATGTAAAACTAGCTGTCCCGCTCCGGGCTTCGCCTGGGGTGCAATTCTTATAATAAATATTTATTTAATCCAGCCGATAAATTACCTCACACCTTACACCGTAAGAATCTCATGAAACTCACAGTTGTTTTAAAACTTATTTTAAAAGTTATCTGTGAGTTCCATTAAATTCTCACAGATGGCGATGTAAGGTTTTTCGTCGTCGTCGACTTATTCGAATTGTTAACGATCCAATGCTTACACAAAAACGGTTAGAACCCCTTAGTTTAAGAAGGAATGTAGCCTCTCTTTGTGTGTTCTACCGGCTGTACAATGGTGAGTGCTCTGATGAGTTGTTCCAGCTAATGCCTACCCCAAGTTTTTGCCACCGTACTGCGGGTCATTCAAACGCCTGAACAAATCCTCATAAATTAGGTATACCCAAGAACGATACCGATCACGTCAGCTTTCAAACAAAAAAAAGCTGGATCAAAATCGATACATCCGTTTGGGAGCTAAGATGCTACAGACAGATACGCAGATGGACACACCTCAGCGTATTCTGGCTGTCGAAATATTGACTACACGTTTCAAAAGAACTTCGCAAACCATACAGAGTAAATATTATTGAAGATTTATGGACAAATTGAAGCCTTGACTTTAAACGATATTAATCATTAAAATTTGCACTCCTTATTAAGAATCAGAACGAGGTAATACATGAACATGTTATATGTTATTACGTATCCGATAATTTACTAAAAAAAACATTTTTAAAGCAATATGGTCATCGGTCACGACCGATACTTATACGAGTAGGTTACCGAAAATATTATCCTTAGTCGTGCCATAACAGCTGCTGCCTTTATTATTTAGATACCGCGTTTGTGTATCTTTATAAATTATACCTTACTAGCGACTGTCTCCCGGCTTCGCACGGAAGCAATATTTTTCTGTAAATTATATATAAACCTTCCTCTTTTAACGCTCTTTCCATTGATGAAAACCTCATTAAAATCCGTTGCGTAGTTTAAAAAATCTAAGCGTATACACCGAGGGACAGACGGCGGGAAGCGACTTTATTTTATACAATATAAATAAAGGTACCTATGATATACTGTTTTTTTTTTTAAATTTATTTATATAAAAAAAACAATTGGTGGTACACAGTTTAGGTGTACTATAAACTTACTTAAGTTTGTACCTTACACCTGAGTTGTCTACACAGTTGTCTGTGATAGTTTCATCAAAATCCGTTCAGTACAAATTTTCGTGTTTATAATATTACTAACTTTTGTCTGCGACTTTATTGCCGTATATTTGTGAATTATATCGTATTTGTCATTGTGATATACTATATACTGTAAAGTTTCGTCATAATCGTTTAAGTAGATTTTGCGTGAAAATGATAAACATCCATACATTCCTCTCCACAAATTTTTGTGTTTATAATGTTATAATGTTCAACAATTTTTGCGAAAATCAAATACACTTCAAAATCCCTTATAATTATTACTCACAAACTATCGCATTTATACATTATTGTTATTATTTTAATTGTAAGATTACAAAACATATTAATATGATTCTTTATACATTTGGTCTTTACACATACTCGTATCACAATTTAACTGCTAATTTTAAAACAGGGATAAAGAAACTGCAAACATGCAATATATTATATCTAATGGGAAAATCTTTAAGAAAAAGTGTTCAGTAAATCAAAAATGAAAGTGTTTTTAAACATGTGTTTATTTTATATATTAATCATTATAAATCATTATTAGTATGACGTTGCCAACACGGCAGTGCTGTGCGTGGGAACATTTTTTCATTTGTACAGAAACAATACGCAAAGTGAATTTGTTATGACTCACATAACCTCTCTTTGTGTTGCACCGACAAACGATAGACAGTTTGATTACGAATAAATAAATTGGTATTAAGTCGATCAAATACTTGACATTTGAACTTTGCTTTGACCGACGCCAATGTTATAATGAAATAATTGATAGGTACACGCAACTATTTGTTTAAATACACAAGTATTTGAGAAGAAATTAATAACTATGGCGAAAAAATACGTAAGAAAATTAATAAAGTTTAAAATAAAAATAAATTAAAAATAATAATAAAATTTTAACACGCTTAATATGCGATCATCCTTAATCCTACTGTAGTCAGCAGCGCACTTGCAACCCTTTTGCGTTGCTTGTGGTATAGACGATGGTAGTACCTACCATCAAGTGGACCATCAGCCTGTCTACCAATTTTAACATAAAATTAATTGCTTTACAGGATTGCAGAATACAGATTAAAGCATACTCAATATATGCGATCACAGAAAAATAATAATATATTTCTGATAGTTATGCAAAAATTAACTAAAGACCCTTGAGACAGAGCATTGAGACAAGAACCTAGACTGCTCGTCCAACGAGCTCATCACAAAAATGCCTTTAAGGTTTATTAAAGTTCACATTTTAAACAATAAATCATAGGGTGAAGATAAATGAGTGTTTTGACAGAATGTTTTTAAAAGGAAAGAGGTTAGAGAATTCCTTATAAATGTTCGACTAGCATTTTCTAAAACGAATCTATAATTATCTTCGGACTCATCCAATTAAAAAATACGGCCAGAATAACTAAACACCAAGGTCGCCGCCGATGTGACTCATTAGGTTTCTTGGATTTCTATTTAAAAACTTCGAAATGTTTTAGTGTTTTTATGCAACCTACTAATATGTGGGTTTTTTCTATCTTGGACAACATTAGCACTGTTGTAATAAACACACGTCTTTGGATTTTGTTCTTTGTTAATCACAAGAAATGTACCTTGCCTTCCTCCGTTTAATAGATCAAAGATAAGATTACAGATGAACACATCATAACTTCCATCAACTTAGATGCTATTCAAGTGTCAAAATCAAACTGTCCAAAATAATCATATAAATTTCGCGTTTATCTTGCACTAAAGTAACACAAATGTGATATTGAGTTAAAAATTAATTCACAACTTATTGCCTGAAAGGATAGATATAATATGCAGTGAAGTTATACTTGAGTACTTGGTTTAATATTTTGTAAATAATAAATATATATACCTAAAGATCCCTTAAATACCAGTTAAACGTTTATAAGACATATTTACGCTTAAATTTATTTTCAGTTTTACAACTGAAATTTACAGTTTACAGAGATTTAAAGTTTTACACCTTAAATTTATTTTCAGCTCTGTCTCAAGGGTCTTTAGTTAATTTTTGCGTTAATCAGAAATTTACATTTATAGTAATGACCCGCTACCGGCTTCGCACGGATGCAATTTTTTTTTCTGCAAATTATATACACCTTTCTCGTTTATCGCTTTCTCCATTAGTGATAACCGTATCAAAATCAGTATAGAAGTTTGCGGGGAAACAGAAATAAGCGGACAGCGACTTCATTTTATAAGATTACACTCTACTGTATTATCTCATCTTTTATTCTAAAAACCTGATTTGCAAATCTAGTTTCATTGCTAATGATCCTCTTAAGGAGTCCAACCATAAAAGGTACATACAAACTACATAGTTGTCAATAAGTAAAAATTGTTGAAAAAATTTCACAATTATAATCGTTAAAAAAATTCTTACAGTCTCACAAATCGATTTATTTCAACAATAGCAGACGACAGATGAAGAAAAACACTGCCTCCCTTTTGGGAGCTGCTTACTATTGCATACTTGACCTATTAATAATAGAAACTTGTTTTCACAAATTGTTTCATAAGCATTACTAAAGAGGAGCCGTGAAAAAAAAATGTAATTTCTTATGAAGTCGACTGCGGTCCACATTGGTACATTTCGTCAAATATGATTTCGCGGTCTAGTGTCGCATACTTTCGTGTCGCATACACAAAGCGTATCAAGGCCGATATAATAAAGGCGGATTCGACTAAAAACTGTGGCAATAGTTACATAAGCCTCGGCGAGAAAGTTGCGTGTGAGTTTTTAAGAGAATCGGTTCCCAAAAAGCACCTACGCAGTAAACAGTCGAACGGCCGATGACCCTAAACACAGAAAATAAATATTAAGAAAATACTTGATAAGTACAAGTCCTTTAAAAGCAGTGTAAGGAGACGTCCACCTAAAATATGGACAGATGACCTAATAAGGGCCTCAACTCGACGCTGGATCCAGGCTTTTTCTGACCGGTCCCACTGGAAAATTATTTTAGAGGCCTATGTCCAACAGTGGACGTCCTACGAAGATCTTTATGTAAAAGTGACATGAGAATTACAGATTTTTTCAAAATTAAAATCGAGTAGTAGGCTGAAGGTATACTTGAGGGTAGGTGACTGCCAACCTTAATAGGTTAAAAGATATGAGACAAAGTGAGAAGAGGAGAACTGTTTAATATAAAGTTCACAACTAAGATCTAAGTTTTAAAAATTATTAGTGCATTAAATGTTTATATATGTTTTATTTTAGTATGCTTTATATAAATGAAAAAAAAAAATTATTAATTTATATATTGTCATGAAACACAACAAAAGGTCACGTTCATGGGAAAAAGGAACACTAGGTAAGTACTAGAAGCTAAATAAAAAGCTACAGCGAAACTGAACACGGGAAAGCCCAAAACCACAGGAAGTATCCAAGCGTAACCATTGTCTTTTTGCCTCATTTTTTTCACGATAATTCCAACTTTTTAGCGAATATCCAAATTTAAATCAAACCGGCATTCCATTTTTTTTTTTTTTTTTTTTGTGTAAAGTTCGTCAGACATGCAGATCTACCTGTCTGACGCCACTACTGCCAGTGCGCTGCCGACAAAATCTGGGTATACAGTTTCATGCTATAGCTATAACTATACATAATCTATCATCAACATCCAAAATTTAATCACACATAGCTGAAGGATCAAAGAATTTTTTGGTATATATGGTATATTCGAATTCGTTGGATATATACATATACCATAGGCTCAAAGATATTACTTGTATTCATGTAAAACACACGGCTGTGTCCAAGACACAGACAGCCACACCCAATTTTTTTTTTCTTCAAATATGTTACGAAATAACCAATTGTAAGAAAACTATTATTACAAGTAAAAACGTGGACGCAAAGTGTTACAAGCTGTTTTAATAGAAGTATCTATTACGATCAATAAAGAGTCATTTTGTAATGCAAGCAATGCATTTTGTCGGCACCAGATAATATAATTACACGCACTTATTGATTGGTAAATAGTGTACGTTTACTGGCGGTGTGTGGGGTTACCAAAATTTTGGTTTTTTTTTTATTAAATTAATGTATTTTGTTTTCAACACAAAAATTTATAAGTCACGACGAAGTCGCGGGCACCAGCTAGTAATTTATAATTAAAAAAAAAATATATAATATATATAAGCAATATAACGCTTGACACTTTGGCCAGGCGTTAGATTTTTATGTTATTTTAGATGATCCCTCAGGGACAGTCCTTTTTTTCTGGATGAAAGGTACCCCATGTCTTTTTCTGTATCCCTGACAAAGTGTATAATATGTATACAAAATTTCATGATGATCGGTTGAGTAAGGCGTGAAAAGGTAACAGACAGTCAGACAGAATTACTTTCACATATTTTTTTTAAATTTATTTACATACACATTTCTATAGGATGTTTTAATTTTTTTAAACTTTATTTTAACAAATTTATAAATAACTAGCTGGTGCACGAGACTTCGTCCGCGTTGAAAAAAAAATAAGCAAAAAAAAAAAACAATATAACGCTTGACCTCGTGTTGCTATAACACTTTGGCCAGGCGTTAGTTTTTTATTTTTTATTTATTCCTCGTGAATAGTCCTTTATTCTAGATAAAAGGTACCCTATGTCTTTTCTCGTGTCCCAGACAACGTGTATGCAAAATTTCATGGTGATCGGTTCAGTAGTTTTTGCGTGAAAAAGTTACAAACATCCATACATCCATACATCCATACATCCAAACATACTTTCGCATTTATAATATTAATTATAGTACGGAAGTACGGATAGTACGGATGTATAAATTAGGTATTATATTTTGAAATTCTTATTATTAGTTATATTTATTATTATTACTATTATATACATACACATACACACATGCACATACATATATACACATACATACACACACATACAAACACATTATAATATTAGTATGCACGGATGACACACACAGTTCTAAATCTCTAATATGTAAGTAATTGAACGACCGTATGTCAGTTTTATATAGCAACCAATAGCGATTCCTTGTGTGATTCTCATTTTCAATTCGTTCTATGTTCATGTCTGTCTGTCTCTTTCTTACCTTTTCAGGCTTTAAATAATCAACCGATAATTATGAATTTTTTTATACACGTTGCCAAGGATACAGAAAAGTACACAAGATCCAGAAAAAATACTGTTCCTGAGGCATCCCCTGTCTTCACTGTCGTCACAGTAATAAAGATGTCATATTTACTCTATATTTTATATAGTGTTGGATGTACTCTGTACGCTACATCCAGCACTTTTAGAAAATAATAAGTAGAAAATCAAATTTTATGTAAAATCATAACTGAACAACTGATCATAAACAATGTTTATCACAATGATGCCTTGTCAATTTTAAGTAAAAATAAAATAATAACAAATAAATTGTATAGTACAGTTTCTTTGGTAGCAGGTGAATTACAGTAATTATCTGTTTAAAGAGAATGTTTTTTTTTAAAGTTAAGCAAAATTCTACGTCTTGGTCTGTTTTAAATAAGTGGAATAATATTAATTTTCTTAGATTCAAAACCACATACTAAATTAAAAAAAACTATGTATGCAAATAATGTAATTTTTCTGCGAATAATTAAATAAATACTTGTATATTTTTATAATATAAATTACTTAGCTGTTATTTAATAAATATTCAAACATACATTTGCACATACTAACATTATGAATAATTATTTATGAATACTTTTATTGTAGTGTTATTTAAAGAAGACATCAGGAACTTTTAAAAATGTACGAAGATGATTATTACTCTGCCTCTGCCTGCGGCTTATTTTAAACTTTTTAACTTCTTAGTGAGTAGCAACTTGCATACGTATCATTTGACAGAAAAAAATGTATAATTTTAACAAATTAATTTATGCCTTTCACGAAGTCTTTATTTCATTTTTATTTTTTTTTTTTATTATCAAAAGTTTTAAAAATACTTAAAAGTACCATAATATTAATTTAGGAATAACTAATAATATATTTAAAAACTATATTTTGATTGTATAATATTTGTTATTTATTTTTTTAATTAAGTATGTACTATTTATTTATTTATACTAATTTATTTTAAAGTCTATTCGCTTAACACGTTTATAAAAAATGTAACTGTGCTTAAAATTTCATTACTGACATTCTTCCACCTATAGAAAGCTACGTTATCAGAGAGTAACATAGGCTATATTTTATAAAGTTACGAGGGCGAAGTCACGTGCAACAGCTAGTATATTATAAAATAAAGTTGCTGTCTGCTCATGTCTGTTTCTAAACCACTTCTTAACGGGTTTTGATAATATTTTCGTTAATGGAAAAAATGATAAATGACGAAAATTTATGTATATAATTTGCAGAAAATAATTGCCGAACAAAATAAATTAACAATATACTACACCAACTACAAGTAAAGTGTTGATTAGTTACTTTTAGAAACAATTTTATGTTTTATTAAATTATGCACTCTGTTTACTGCATCCTTCGATAGGCGAATTTTTTTATTATTTTCTTTTTAATGTATGGGAATTTTACCGTACAAACAAAGGTAAATCATCTCCATCATTCCCGGTGACCGGTGACTTTAAATGGCGGATAGCCTACTTGACACATGGTGAAAGAGGCCCTTAGGCAAGTATATGCTAGGTTAATAATATTTTAAGGTCAGAATATTATGTTAAAAAAGTTATAACACACATTTATATAAATAATTAATTAATGAGTAAAGTTTTACTATTTAGCTCAACATGGTTATCCTACACAAACGAAATTTGTCGTCATTTAAAATTATTAAAACGGAGTACAGCAACTTTTCAAACTGTCGACGATACGTGTTATTTGACAAATTGTATGTTTAATCATTGATATACTATTCAGAGGTCGGTTGACAGTCAAGACAACTCTAATTTTCCAATTTGCGGTTGTCCGAAGCGATAGCCTTCATTATGAAATGGGAATAAACCGAATAGGTGTACCTACAGCTTCTGACATCGTTGACTTTATTCGTGACTTTTAATGCTTAACATTCCACTACCGTCATTTTACAAGATATACATTTTACAGGATTTTTATATGACATGAGATGAGAAATGTCATCAATCATAATAAATTGAGGTCTGCATTTGTTTTTAATGAAAAAAGCATGCAGACAGGCTAACGGTCCATTTTAATGTATGTCACATATCATGTGCGTTTTTAATCGGACGGTTTTCACTTAAAAACGCACATTATATAATTAAATAAAAATTTTAGGAAAACATTTCAAATTGTTCACTATGGCAATATTTGTATATATTTTTTATGTTAAGGTCGTCTTATAGGCTGCCGGTACACTTGATGGTAGGTGGCCACCGTCCCCTATAACACGAGCAACGCAACAGGTGCTGCAAATGCGCTGCCCACCATAGTAGGATTAAGGGATTAGGAAGGAAAAGGGCTTTGGCATATATTAATCCCTGACCGAAACACATCGAGGTGGTCTTCTGTAAAAGGGGTGGTTACTGCCGCTAGACGGTCCGTCCAAGACGATAAGCCCAGAAACAACTTTAAAATGTTCATTTCCAAAGCCGGACACCGAACCCGGGGCCCCTGACACTGAGCTTAAGGCAGGCACCCTAACCACTCATCTAAGGGGTCTGGTTATATGAGTGGAAATGAATCCGATTTTCATCCTAGTTCCTATTCATTCATTATTAATTTATTCATAATATTAGTTCCATGTTCCGTTTTCTCATTGAGTATTAATTATGACTTAAAATTCCCTTAAGTAAACGGTATTAATGTCCTTGGACTGTCAAGTATATCAAATATTGTTCTTATACCCTAAGTAATAAGTGTTCAATAAAACGAACAAAGCTGACTTTAAAAAAACCATGCGTTATTATAATATTGCTTTACAGCGCAAAAAGCTCAACCTTTTACTGCAAAGCGGTCGACAAACTTAATTATTCCAATCTCTTTCGTACAAAGATTTATCTTGCGGCTGTCGCAGTGATTGTAACCGGTGCTTTTATTACCATAAACCCAATCGACCTTACTCGCCTTTATTATTGTATTCCGTTATATAATTGTAAACGGATTTTAATATACCATTAATGTATTATAGTCAAACTAGCGACCCGCCCCCGGCTTCGAAGAGGTGCAATTTTTATATGCAAAAAATGTACATACACAAACCTTCCTCGTTTTTCGTTTTATCTATTAGTGGAAACCATATCAAAATTCGTTGGTTGGTTAACGGCGAAACGGACATAGAATTTATTTTCTAATATTTATAGATATTTAAATGTTGCATAATTTAAAATATTTTTATAGATATAAAATTAAATAAGATGATACTAAAATGGTGCGAGAAAATAAAATAAGCAAGGAAACACGTGTTATAAAGTTATAGGTAATTAAAAATTATAAACTAACCCCCAACCTTTTATTGAGCCCAAACAAACTGTAAGTTGCAAGTTGCTAAGAAGTTGGGTATCCCACAGACTGCTTGATGCTTGAGTTAAGTTTATTTGTTTTTCTTCCTATATCGAATTTAATACATTGGCAATAAAATATCCTAGTTAATTATTATAAAAGATTGACAGCTATCATTTGTTACATATTTCACAATAGAGTGGTTCAAACGATAAATATGTTAATCAACATCACAAGGGCATTAAAAATTGTAGGCATATAAAATTTTTCTCCTTTAGACATGTAATTACATAATGGGGTGCCTTGTAACTTGAACCTACGCCTATGTTATTAAACAAGTTTCTACTTTTAAAGTACAATGTAATGAGTTTGTTTTTTATGCAATCAAATCTGCTATGTCATTCGATAATAATAAAAACATGCGAGCGGTTTGCAGTTCAGTTCCTTGCTTTTTACTGTAATAATCTGTATGGGTTATGAGTATAATGGTAATGCATGTAGAGTTTAAACTAAATAAAGCAACGATAACATGGGGTGGTTCTGTAAGTTACAGTAGACCACCTTGAAATAACAGCATGTCTGCAGTTGTGTTTCGGTGAGTGAGTAAGGGATGCCAGAGCCCATTACCCCGTCCTTTTCTTATCCCTTATCCTTAATCCTTCTATAGTCGGCAGCGTACTTGCAGTACATATGGCGTTGCTTATATTATTAGGCGACGGTAGCCATCTACCATCAAGTGGACCGTCAGCCTGTCTGTCGACTTTAACATAATAATAGTTAAAAACGTAATTGTCCACATGCTATAAATTTTAAGGCAGGCAATCTTAAAACTTATAATCACAACCAGGCTTATTAAATAAAGTTAATCAGCGGCTTTACTTAATAATGCCGACATACAAATTCACTTAGGTACATACATACTCGTACTCTTTTCTCGCCAAAAAATTTGCAAATTTCTATAATTATTTCAAAAAAAGAATGCAATTTCTCTTTTAAAGAAAGTGACTTTTTATCAAAATGTAACGTGTCTGTCTGTCTTGCGTTCATAATTACGAACACAAGACAGCAATTATAATTTTTGGACAAAGGTACATTGTTTTGTGAGAGATGAACGTAGGTATCCCACATGATTCAATGGTAAAATTTAAGTCAACGAGTGTAAAAAATAACGAAACACTTTTACTCCGTGGGACACTGTTTATAATAAAATAAACACGCATTTTTCTGTGGCACCACTAATTGTGTGACAATTTATGTTGGTTTCCCCTTTGTTTTTATTTTTACTAATTAAGTGCCAACACCATAATTTGAGTGTGTACCTAATTAATTAATTATTTGAATCTGTAGTTGCTTCCCTAAATTACAAAATGTAATTAGTGATATTATTGTGTTTGAAAAGACCTTTAGATTTTTTTCTTCAGATAACAAGTTCTGATTCTTTTTGCTTTTTGTATGCTTTATTTCTTTATATAGAAAATTTTAGCTTCGTTACGTAAAATAAAAAGAATAAATTCTTTATATTAATTTTTTTTTAATGATACGATGAAGCTTCATTAATCGGACTACTGATACTAGGCCTTAGAGTTTATCAAACCTAAGCTAAGTAAGTGGGACTGTTAACTTTTTTCAGAGATATTTTTCCTTTACAGATTTTTATCCTATTATACCTCTTAAATTAAATTAATTATTTTGTGTTTTAATTAAAACAAAATTTAATAAAATATACCTCTTCACTTAAATCTTCGATAAAACTTATAATGTGAAAATGCTTCTGAGCGTTCTTATGATAAATCCATATGATTTCACCATTTTTTCCCTTATCTTCGATCTGATTTAAAGGGGAATTGTGATGACAAGTTGTTGACATGAAGTTATACCTGTATCCTTATAGATAGTAAGTAAGAAATTATTATTCCCATGTGATACTGTTTTCACTTTTCTCACGAACTTTTACAAAATCCAGTTCAGGCGGCTCTAGATACCTGCTCTAACTTGCCTCTGAACAATTTTAATAACGATTTGCATGTTTAAAAAGTAATTTACTTGTTTGGTACAAGTCGACTTCCCTTAGTTTCCTTGAGAAAGAACTTACACTATTTTTGGAGCGTACGTTACATCACATAAGTATAGAGCTAAACTAATTATATCGTTTTAATATAATAAGTTTGTTATAATCTACTTTATTAGTCAACACAGCAATTGCAAAATACTATTTGATACTTTACCAATATTATAAAGAGGTAAAGTTTGTACTTTTGTTTGTATGTAAAAGGTAATGTTCGAAACTACTTCTTCACCAATAATTAGAATAGAATTTCTGGATGTACATAGTCTAAATATTCCACGCGGGCAAAGCCGCGGGCATCAGCTATCTAAAAATAATGATCCAACGCTTGGCAAAAGGATAATGTCAGGCGTTTTATGTATTATACTTCAACGCGGACGAAGTCGCGGGCACCAGGTAGTCATTTATATTTTACTCATTAAGTAATGTAACTATTTTATACCCGTTATTAATATTTAAGTCGAGATTGACTAAATTAATAACAGAATGGTATCCAAGAAACGGTAAAAGATGCATGTAGCGTTATATGAATACCACTTGTGATCTTATTTATATTCCTTGATCTAATAAAGTTTGAGCTTATTTGCAATACAGAACTCAAACTGCTATTGAGTAATCAGGCTCTTTCTTATCTCATGCAATGAAACTTATGTCACATTCGAATTACAAAATCTGTACTATTATGCAGCCTAACATTTAGACATTATCCTGGAGCCTAAACAAATTATACGTCACTCGCGTTGTAAACATTCAAAATGAAAATCTAATTACAGTGAAAGTGTTCACATAACGTTATCTTGGATTCAGTTAGTGGAGCTCAAAAGCAACGAACGTAACAATCCCTCGCAGCATGCAGCCGGCAACAAATTGATAGGATCTTGAGAACAAGGAACCATGCACTCTGGGTGGTCGCTCACGGTCCGAACCTACTTCTGCGAACATGTACTTACCGACCCACTCTTTTCCTTAAATTACTACTACTAAAATTGACTACTAATATTTTGTTTACTTCAAGGACTCTTGCGTAGATAGAATTAATACCTGAAAATCCCATTTAACGTTTCTATGGAAACATAGACCATGGAAACGAGTTTAAATTTACTTCATAGTCATCATAAAGCAGCTCGTAGTCATCAGTATATACCACTCTTATCATCGCTGGATGTATTTCTCTTATAAAGGACTCCCTATGACCTTAAACTACACCCACTTGTTGTTAGAAATATCATTCAACGCTTCACTAACTATTACAACGCTTATAGTAATTTGGATTATATCTCTTAGAGCTTATAGTAAAGTTATAATTTCATAAGCTAATATTTAATATCCTACTAATGTTATACAGGATAAAATTTGTGATTATAAATTTCAAGCAAATTTGATCATCATGATGAAAGTTTATTATAGTAATATGGTTTATTCATTTGAATAAGAAACAGTCAAGTTTTCAAATTAATGTTTTTGTTAAAAGTACCTACAGCATATCCTTTGATATAGGTACGTGTAGTAAAAAGCAGTTATTTTGACATTACATTATTATTATTTATATATAATTTATTATGTATTTTTATAATAGATTTATTTGTTATCTAAAAAATTTTCACACAAAATGGTCTCAATCTCCTTTATACAATCCGTATGATCATTGTGATTTATAATACTACGATTAATTAAACACTGGACTGTAAAGTATATGAATATTTACGTCTCCTTATATTACAAAAGGTTTATTTAGTGCTAAGTGAAGTATTACGATAAAAGCAGTCACTACCTGCTACGATACCTCAAGCAAGCCCCGCAACTTGCGATGCACCGCCCACACGATTACATTACTAAATTGTAAATCACGACTGCGTATAAATCAGATATATCTGTAGCTAATTACCACAACCTTACATACCTATTAAGGTATGTCAGTACAAATCAAAGCATTGTATTAGTCAAAACAATTAAACGTTTAGTCCTATACGCGTGACTTAGCATTTTATTGAGAATAGAGATCACGAAATGGCACTGAAGAATTCGTATGCAAAATAAATTCACAAGTAAGTAATTGTTTAACATAAATTTCGCTATTACAAAAATAACACTATGTAAAATTATTTGTACCGACTGACTATCAACGTACATCCAAAAGTATTATGTTTAGAAAGCTGAAATTTGGAATATAGGTTTATTTTATAACCTAAGAATCTGCTAAGAAAGGATTTTTGAAAATTTCAATACAGTGCGAAGCCCGAGACGGGTTATTATAAAATGTCATCTTAACCATACAAATATTAAAGTAAATGTCAAAGTTTAAAAACATTAACATAAATAATAACCACAGTATTAAATATATTTTTTATGTTAAACTTAACAGACTGGCTCACGGTCCACTTGATGGTGGGTGGTTACCGTCGCCTATAACCCAAGCAACACCAACCATTTAGGATTAAGGATAGGGATACTCACTTACCGAAACACAAAAGCACACATGCTTATTTCACAGTGGTCTTATGTAAGGGGGTGGTTACAGCCGCCAGACGGGCTGCCCAAATGACTGCTAAATGCATCGTGCCCTGCCATTACTTTCCAGATCCAGACCAGAACCAACTTTAAGAAGCTGCCTGCCGGGTTCGAATCCGTGACCCCTGGGACAGAGCGTTAAGGCAAGCGCCCTAATTACTCGTCTAACGGGCTCGAAAAGAAAGTAATATATATTTTACTTAATTTATGCTAGTTGAAAAGTGGTACCCACATCTCACTATTTATAATATTAGTACAGAGTTATGTACAGATACTTCATAGAGTCTTCATAGAAACTTCACTTTAGTATGTCATCACGTGTTAATGAACTCGCATCCAACATATCTATTAAGTTAGTAAGTGCCGACACGCATTCTTAATCAACGTTTAGTAAATTAATTGTGCACCTAAGAACAGAAGCGACCTTTGTTTCGAACTATTGTTCTATATCACGCAACAGACGCCGTCAAATTGTTATGATATTGTGTTAGTAACCTTACCGAAATTAGGAGCACGACATTCGGCTCCGTGTCGGTTGGTGTCAGTTTCCATACACCGGACGCGTCACGACACGAGAAAAAAACGAAAATGCTGAACTACATATGCATATATGTCTCCAGATTTTGTTGAATTACAAACACGCAAATAATGTGCGTGTGCCTCATCTGGTGGCAGTAACCACCTCCTTACAATAGATTGCCATCAAATAAATGTACCTATTGTGTTGTGTTTCAGTGGCTGAGTAATTGATATTAGAGCCCGTTTTCCTATTCTTTCTTTATCCCTTATCCTTTAGGATCCCAAGCGCACTTGCAGCATATATGACATTGATAGTGTTAATATGCGACGGTAAACCCCCCTTTTTTTAACGTTGGGAAATCCTCTTGGATATCCCTACCCGGCAGTGTAAAGGATACTGCAGGGTTATGACGGATTCTTACTGGCTAAAACCCAACGACTTTCTAGCGCAGCCGTTGATGGGCGAGGTCGCGGGGACGTTATGACACGACTTCGGTGCCACTGCTATCCAGCGCGGAGAGGGCTACGCTCCCTGTCAGACGACGGACGGCAATCTCCCCCACAATACCACCGCCCGGGTCCCGGTGACGGTAAACCCCTACCACCAACTGTGCCAAAGTTCACATTAAATGTAGATATTATTGCAAGAATAATAATGTTTTAGAGGTTTTTTTATTTTAGAGAAAATCTTTGTCTAATTTCTTATATTAATAATTGTTGAAAAGTATAATAATAATTATAGCAAAGAACATACACACAAACAAAGAGCATAAAAACAAAGCAGAATTTATACAATGATTAAAATGAATAACTTAAAACGCATTGCTGTCCTATCAAAATGTGTTCATGAAAAAAGTATTTCACAGTGACATACTATGCTTAAGTACCATAACGCTAGCGAGTGAGCAATGAATGACAGTTACAACGAAAACACGCAACTAGATCCGTGGTCAACTATCTATAGCGTGAGATCAAATACTTGGCCATTTGCCTTGAAAATATAAAAGCTACCAGCGGCTGTGCGGTGGACATACCACCATGTCTGATTCAGTTAATATTTACGCAGCTCGATTGGCCTGACTTTGTTCATGACACTTTCAAAATTAATTACAATACTTAATGGAGGTATTGTTCCCATGTAAACATTTAACATCCCATGTAACATCTTCTATAGATATATCGAAAAGAGTTCTATAATATCTTCCATATCTACATCATACTCGTATTAAAGTCGCTTTTCACATTTTCCTACTAATATCAGTTATCCTGAATTACAAACACGAGTATGATGAATATGAGTAATATGATGAAAAAATAAATAATTAAAACACATTATTTTGTTGTAAAAATCAACTATTTGGTTGCAAATATGTATAGCTAATTTAAATGCAAACAGGTCGATGCTGCCTCGGTGACATTTTCTTGTGAAACATAATGGGAATGGATTATGTCGGTAAACGCAGGTTTATGCCTCGATTATGCCTGAAAATTTACCTATTTTACAATTCTTATGTGTATAAGAAATTATTATCACTGTTTTCAACTATAAAGAAATAGTTCAAGAAGCCAGCGTGTCTGAAAGGTTTGAGGTAGCATAATTCAACATCGCGTAGGTAAAGTCTTAAAGGGCAAGCGTGGTAGACTTCAGGCGAGCGCTTAGCAGAAAAGCATAATTTTTGTCGCCTAATTTAACTTTTAAAGTAAAATTAAAACTTTAATAAAAATACAGTGCATAATAAATACATTGAAGTCTGAATCGGGCAGATTTATAAAAAAAATTCTGAAAAAAATAATAAAACAATCATTGCCCAAAAAAACCTGTTATAAAAATTTTCATTTAAGCTTATTAATAGGTTACTGACATGGCATGCCGCAACTGTCGCTTGATTATTTTACACAACCTAGTGTTAAACAATTATTCCAATTGAAATATGAACCTTAAATTATCTATTTATGCTCGTAGTACACATTAACTTAAAAAGCATATCTCTAACTATAATCTATAACAGTCATAATAACATCCTACGCTATGTCATGCTATAATGAACTACTTTAACCTTCATAGCCACACAAGAAATCATTTCCCTTCTTACTTTGTCTTATAAATTCATCAAGGTACAATTAATAATGTTTAAATTACTTAATTAACACTTTAAAATTATCTTCAAACATAACTATATTTTGTAACACTAAACACGTGTAGGTGTTGGAATGCCTACAAATTTCCTTTGTTTTAATGTCGGCATTTACTGAGTAATAACATTCATATAATCTATACAAACTTGGTGGTTGTATAGTTATTTTTTATGTTGAGGTCGGCAGACGGCGACTGACGGTGCACTTAATGGTAGATGTTACTATTGTTACCCGAAACCCGTACACTGAATCCACTCACCGAAACACAACAGCACATATAGGTACATGCTGTTACTTCACGGCCTTCTTTAAGAGAGTGTGGTTACTACCGCCAAACGGGCTGGCTAAATGACTTCGAAACACAGTATGCCCTGCCAGTACTTGCCATATCTAAACGAGATCCAACTTTGAAAAGTTCATTTCCAAAGTTAATCCTTACAGGAATCAAACCCAGGGACAGAGCGTTAAGGCAAGCACCTTAATTTTATATTCACTAATCAGCAATTATGCAAAAAAATCTTATCAATTAATGTACTCTTACCTAAAGAGCAAATTCGATAAAATACCATTTTGTTACGTTACATTTTAATAATGGGCACGCATCGCCGATTAAACTGTGATATGACAGTAATAGCTTACGTTATTTCGTTTGAGGTAGCGCCAATCTGCAGAAAAGTAGCAGGGTTCCATAATTTAAACTTGTATATTTTATACCTTTATTTTTTACCAATTGTACCATTTCTTTTATGTTTTTGAAATCTCTATATAATCGGAAAAAATATCTTACTAGATCCATTCATACTCAAATTTTTACACTTATACTCGTATTGTATAACCCTTTTAAAAAAATTAAAATACTAGAATGGTGCACTGCCGGTATCGAACCCGGTAATGAACCAAGAGTCGGAGAGTTGAGGTTTTTATGGAGGGGAAATACCGTTTTTATCACAGTGAAGCCTTGTTCTCGGATCCCTACACACCGCTACGTCCTCTGCGGACCCAGCTCAGGGCGAACATTTTTCGCCTCGCTTCATTTGTTTGCGGCGGTCCACTGGAATGCTATGAGCCGCCAAGCGTCTTTGTTGGGTATATCAGGACGTCTGATGTCCCTTTCTGACGCTCTGACGTAATTTACGCACCGTGCGTCGCGGCGTATGCCCAGGCACGTCGGCCGACTCTTCGACGCCTGATTGGATCGGCTTGAGGGTCAACCTCGTGGGACCGGTCTCTGGCCTCTTTGTCGCTTCACAATACTTCTTGACGGCATTCCAGCCGTCAAGGCTACCAATCATAGCTCTGACGACAGCGGGTAAGGACAAGTCCTGTCCCACGACTGCCGTCAGAGCAGCTCTATCTGTGTTCCATTCGTGGCAGACGGTGGTTCGCTCGCGATGTTGCACAGGTACCGTCCGAAGCAACCATACCCCGTAAGCATCTACACAAGCCGAAAGGAGAGCGAGCCGGCCCGCCTGCTCATCCACTCTTTGAGGACAGGCGCGATTGCAGCTATCGTGCGATGACCTGCACTTGGGTCCAGCAGCATATCGCGCCATTTGTCCAAGGCCGTATCGTAGGCCTTTTTCCGCTCAGAAATTGTTTCTGAGAGTGGAGCCGCATGTCGGGCCCTTGCATTCGCAGTTTTGCAAAAAACTACTGCAAGGACCTTGGCATCCAGCTCCCAGGGCGTGTTCCAGCTATTGCGCACGCCACCTCCAAGGCACTCCAATGCCTCCACCCTAACCACTTATTCAAGTGGCGCTCATCGATAACTTTTATAATATACTGAACCCTAGATTGCTTGGACGGTGCTTAACTTCGCCATCATCGACGGGCGTGTTAAAATAGATGAAATAGCTTCCTATTAGTTGCTCAACATACTAGCTGCAGTATAAGTCGGCTAACCGCCCGTCAACACTCGGTCGGCTGGGCCGCCACCGGAACGCATTGCACGCGAAGTTGCGTGCCCTCGTGAAGGATTATCATTCAATTATTACATTCGCAATACACCATTTCATTACTTATTAATTTGCCGATTGAAATATCAATTGATATCGATAACATGTTATTTACTTTTACGAGTGTGTGAATTAATCTTTATTTACTTACTAGCTGTGCCCGTAACGGGTGATATTCGGTGTTCTTGATATTTCTGTGCTCGGTAACTTTTTTGTTTGTAAATCGATTAGAATTAATCAAACACTAAATTTTAAGGAAAGCTTGCTATATCAGTGAAATCCGCATTAAAATCTGTCAAGCAGTTTCTGAGACTAGAATGCACAAACGTACTGACAAACAAACGAAAATTCTAAAACTATTTTTTGACTTCAGTAACATTATTAAATAAGTACAACGTGTACGTGTTAAAGTTTTTTTTTTGTTTTGAAAAATTATTTAATGTACAAACACGGCTCTTTTACAACCTCTACAATCTCTGTAATAACGTTCGAATCGTATACTTATAAAATCGTTCATCCTGACTGACTATCAACGCACAGCCAAAACTACTAAGCCGCCCATACTTACCACTCGCAGAGTGTCAGCGAGGGGCTTCACCTAAGAAGCACCCCATAACCTCTGCGGCACAACCTATCGCAGAGTCGGAGGCCACTTCCACCTGAAATTTACGGATAACCCCTGCTCGTGTTGCCGCTCATCTCTACGGCATTATAGGTGGGCGGCCCTAAGGGGTGTCCAACTGACATGCTATCCAAGCCTACTACTAAATTATGGGGGAAAAAAATTATTCAATTTAAAAAACTTTCCTGGTTAAAACTAGGTTAAAAGCAGAATATAGACTGTGTTACACTGCTGAAATACAGTTGCCATTAGAAACAGTAGTATACTCAATATCTTATTTTATCTAATTTCAGTAAATTACATTTCGATAATTTGAAAAGAGCTACCTTTCGGTGACCGTTAGTAGCAATTTAACGGTAACAAACTACTGTGTACAATTTAATACCCATTAGGTAGTGGTCGCGAATTATAGCAAATTATTCAATAATACCTTTGTCCGGAATGGGACAACGATAGGCCCAGGCCACAACATTACTCAGTTATAATTTAATTTGAACATTGTTTTCTCTGTTTTGCTCAGTTCTCTATGCGTTGTATCCGTACTAATATTATAAATGCGAAAGTATGTTTGGATGTATGGATGTATATAAATACATCCATACATCCACTCACTCACTCTTCACGCAAAAACTGCTGAACCGATCACCATGAAATTTTGTATACACGTTGTCTGAGACACCAGAAAGGACATAGGGTACCTTTCATCATTCAACGCGGACGACGACCTTAACAGATCGATTTTAGACCTAAAAAACCCCTAACCCTAGATTTTCGTCAAAATCGTTAGAGCCGTTTGCGAGATCGTCGTGGCATACAAGAATTCCTCGTTTAGTATTTATATTATAAGATTATACTTGCTGTTGCTCGCGTAGTCGGCGTAACTTTATGAAATATTGCTTAAGTACTCGCTGATAATGTAGTTTTATATAAGTGAAAGAATTTTTTAAATCGATAAAGTAGTTTTTGAGTTTATTCATTACAAAAAAAAATAGAAATCTTTTCTTTTTATAATATTAGTATAGATTTCTGTTGAAAATATTGTTACACGCAGAATTTCTGCGTTTAGAACCATTTCCATTCCATGCTTGGAGACTCTTTACAAGATCACTTTCAGATATAGCTAAAAATAAGTGTAATAATTCCATGAACAAAGGTTTGTCAAAAGTTAGTGATAATTTTTGTAATCTAAGAAAACTAATAAATGTCTGTGTTAGAAAACCATATGTAAAACAATACAGTGTGTCTAAGATTAAAGTTTTTAATATATTATAACACAGAAATTAACATTGTAATTAAGAAGTGCAAGAACAAAAACTTGCATCAAGATGACATTAAATTAGTTGCTACTAAAACTTGTAGAAAAGTTCTCAATCAATATCAACATCCCCATCTTGAACACTAATCTACTTAGTTATTTTTTGTTTTAATTTAGTACGTAGAAAGAAACAATTATTTCAGTAATATATTATTGTAAGTTATGTAATGTTACAACAAGGCCTGACTGATTTTTATAATTTTGGCAATGTCGCCGTGTTAAGTGTGTCGTAACAAAATTCCTGTCTCAAAACTGGGGTCTGTAAAATCTCGAGCACTCTCGTCGAAAGTCTGCGTTTAACGATCAAGTGTCGTTAAACCAGACTTAACTACATTCACTTATTCGTAACAGTGTGCGTACACACCTAATTTATTACGCACTCAGATATTGATTGGCTGTCATTGATCTATATTAATAATTGATTTCAGTCAGAGTTTGTTCCTATAACGATTCATCAAAAATACTACTTTAGAACGGACAATACAACTACTTTTATAATATATATCGTAGAATACTCTTTAATTATGATTTACCTTAAATTATTATGGATGTAAAGGTGGAAGATTTGGTGATTATATATTTGTTTATTACATACCATTACTAGTCCTAATGTAATTTAACTCAACGATGAACGTACTTGTAATTGGCTTGCATACGTATCTGTGTCTATTTTGTACAGTGGGTCCAATTAATTGTATATATATGTATAATACATATTATAATGTGTGACTCCTGGTATATAAATAAACAAATAAATAAATATGTGCTCACGAAATGCTGCAACACGAAACATCTTCTGGTCTAAAGTATATATATATATAAAATATAATTGAATCTGGAATGATATTGAGCGTTTCACATTAGAAATTTGGAAAAGTAACTGATAAAAATTAAATGGAAATCTTCCCTGGACCAAACAAAAAAACTTTCTTGTAAAATAAATTGTCGTGTTGGCTTTTTATTCTTCTCTACTGATATAAAATATTATCCCTCCAGAGGTTTTTGGAATGAGTGGAACGTTGTAAATACCTGAATTTACAGGTATTGACTATTTACCTGCGACGTACAAACATACAAACTTTGATTCATCATTTGAGTATAATAAAATATGAATATTATCATGATATTATTATAATATTCAGATTCTGTTTATTAGGCGTCATAGGAGAATAAAATCAAAATTTTAAAGAGCCAGTCGCGTTCTATCAAAACATCAAGGCAAAAAGCGATTGTATAAATAGACATCACCAATTTTATTGTAATATTTTGAAAATGAGTATGTGAATTTAGGGCTTAATTTTGTTACTTCTAAGAAACATGTAAAAAATAAATGTGTTATACGAACAAGTGGTGGTTTGATAGCGATAAAATTACTTAGTAATTTGTCACGTGATTACCTTTAATGCAGGTAAGGTGCAAAACATTAAAAGGCTACCGATTTCTTCACAGTCCCTTGACGACTCCATCCGTTCACAGCTAACAATAATCACCATGATGGCTTCAAAAAGTATAATTTTAAATGAAAATAAAATCGAACGTAAATTTAAGTCATTCAATGAAACATACAAATATTGTGCATTCGGACTAGCTCTGGGTATGATTTATCCAAATAAGAAAAAAATACGTTTAAGATATATGGTGTTCGCATGTGTTCTGCTGATTAACGGACCCGAAATATTTTGGTTCTTTCATTATACATTCAAAACATTATTTACAATGGACATTTTCAATTTAACAAGAAACGTGACTATGGGAGTCCTAGTCTTTCTATTTATATTCAAAACCGTATATGTCAATATGAAAAACGATATTTTCGAAGACCTATTAAATAAAATCACTAAAGATCTGTTAAGAGGAAACGAATTGGATGAAGATTGTCAAGATTTGTACGTTAAATATGTGGGAGAAGGAAAATTTGGTCAAACAATTTGGTTGATAATACCTATTTTGTTGAGTGCAGAATTTCCTATATACGCAGCATCGTTAACGATATATAACTCTATAAAAAGTGATGATGGAAAAAGATATATGGTTCATGAACTTGATTTAAAATATGTAGAAGACAAACAATACTCGTCGCCATATTATGAGATTATATTCGCTTACAATCTGTTTCAATGTATCACTTTACCGCTATCTTTTATTGGTTTCGACGGATCCTTTTGTATTGTAACCACACACCTGAGACTTAGATTAAAACTGGTGTCTCTGCAAATACAAAAATTATTTATAGAATCAAGCAATCGGTATGAATTAAGAACAAGATTGGGAGCAGCAGTGAAAAATCACCAAGAAACTCTACTGTTTTACGATCAAATACAAGATATTTATGGACCATGGCTCTTCATGGTGTTCTGTTTGACTACATTCATGATTTCGTTAAATTTATACCAGATTTATATCACAAAACGTGTAGATCCTGTGTATATTACTTTTGGACTTAGCGGTGTTCTTCACATGTTCACGCCTTGCTTTTACGCCACTAAATTGATTGACGTAAGTATACTACATTCTTTTTCGAATCTTACCATATTTATGCTGCGATATATTTTACAGTATTGTCAAAATTTGTACGTGGTATACAAAAGGTATCAAATCTATGTGATAAGTCTCTTGCGACTGGCGATATGGAAAGTATTTACTCGTAGTGGTGACTTGTTGGCTAATTCAGGAGCTTCTTAGCTCGTTGGCTGATGATGTAGGAGCTTCAGTAACGGTATAGATACTGCAATCACCCGCGACATCCAGCGATCAATCTTTAACCCCATCAGGTAGACTGGTCCTCATTAGCAGGCTTCGTCGAAAAGCAAAATGGCAAGCAAGGAGAGAGTGCAATAGATGTGGGTAATTCAAAAAATTATAAATAGAGAAACCCGTATGTATAGTAATATATTTATGTTATTAACATAAATAATATAAATACGTTGTATGTTATGTTATTAACTATATGTGTGTATATTCTTGTATATTTAGCCTAATTTTATATTATTGTCATTACCACTGACGCAGACACCTCAAGGATATTTTAGACCTCAATTGGAAACGTTCATCGTGATTTCGCTGCAACAAAAACAATTTATTTTTATAACTAAATAAATAATAAAGCATCTTCAGGTTAATTCTGGTCGGGTCCGTTGGATTAAGCCACTCTTACAATTAATGGTACTAATGGACGAAGTCTTTTTTCAGACAGGTGCTTAACAGTTGCGAATTAATTGTTATTATATCAACATAATGAATATCTATTCTTTCTAAAGCCTCATAAAGGTCTGTTTTTGAGAATATCTTTAATTTTGTCTCTGATTTTTACTGACCAGTAAAGCAATTAAGTCTAATGAACTAGCTCATTGATTTTACAACTTTGTAGACATTTCACACCATAACCGGTCAATATTACAATAATTAAAATAATATAAACTTATACATATATTATCTCAACTCCATTTATTATTATTTATACCTACAAAAATCCAACTCCCCATGAATTCCCAAAAAAGATTTTAACTCGTCGAAGTTCAATGCCATTATTAAGACGTTGGAAATCCCACATCATATTAGAACGTAGTCAAAGTATGGATGTAAAATGCGGCTAGCATTGTTATACTCGCTGAATCTAATGCTGATACAAGGCATACTAAAAATTAATTTTATATTATATTATTTTATTATATATACAATACAAGTAATAATGTTTTTCATTTGTATTAATTGTTTACACTCTTTTGTACTTCAAGGCTTACAATATTGTTATGAACTAACCACCCGTGCAAAGCCGGGAGGAACGCATACTTCTTAAAACCTTACACTATAAAAAAAATGTGGCTATAATCTACTAATTATTACGTGCTTAATTTTTAATTACTTTTTTTTAATTGTAATACACAACTCAGCATTAAAATCTGTGAGTGAACAATAAATCACCTCTATTTTACCACTCTTAGGGTACGTTTTTTTGTTTCCAAATTTATATGGGACCAACTTCGAGGTATACCCTATCCAATAAAAAAAGAATTATCATTATCATTAACATTACAATCAGTGAGTGAACAATCAACGTGCCCTGTTTTCCTACCCTTAGAGTTGGATTTTTTTTTCCAAATTTTTAATGGGAGAGACCGACTTCAGAGACCAACACTTTCCAATAAAAAAAAATTATCAAAACCGAACTACTCTGTAAAAAGTTATGCGTAGTCATATATAAAAAAATATATACCTCCTCGGTTTTTTGTTTTTTCGTTTTCGTCGGTTGATAAATACTAAACATTTTTAATATTATGTCTATAGGCTGGCGAAGAATTGAGCAGAGACGCTTATGACGCTTCTTGGGAAGTCTGGGCGGATCCTGTGACCACGAAAGCTCTAACATTCATAATAGCCAAGTCTCACCGACGTCTTATTCTCACTGGATGCGGTTTGTGCTTATTTAACATGGAACTTTTCGTGTCCATTATGCAAACGTCATATTCTTTTTTCACTTTAATTATAAGAAGTTAGATTGAGAAAATAATGTTATCCGTACTTACTTTTTAATTCACATTAAAGTAGATTACGCACATAACTTATTTTCATTAATATTAACTGAAATAACTATATGAAAAAAATGTTATGTTACTTTTTAAATCAGTGTTTTATAATGAAGCAGATTACGTACATCACCTATTTTCATTAGGTTTAATTGAAATAACTACATGAAATTTTTTTTTTATCCGTTAGTGATTGAGAAAAAAAAAATGTTATCTGTTAGATTAAAAAAAAATATCTGTACTTAATCACTTTTTTAAATCAAATTGTTTTGTTATAAATTAGGTTACGTACATCACCTATTTTCATTAAGTTTAATTGAAATAACTACATGAACTAAGACATGAAATTTATTCGTCCGACTTCGTTCACGTCCAGTGAATGAGATTCTAATTCTCTCTATTGTAGTAAGTAAAAATATATTAGATCAAATTAGATTAGAACATTGAATAAATGTTTATTACTCATTAATTTTTTTATATTACTCATTCTCGAAACATACCTTTTTCAAGAACAAAAACAAAAACAAGAAAGAATAACAAACAAACCTATTTACACATTTATAATATTAATTAGCGACAATATTATAATATTTATAATATGAAAATCCGTTCAGTGTTTTTTTTTTTTAATGTTCGTGAATGACAGTTGTAATATGTATATATATAAAATCAACTACATAATATTTATCTTAAATGAAACAAAAACAAATCCAAAAGACAACTTCATATATCCAAGTAAATATTATGTACCTGTTTAATGTAATGAAATACTTACATACAAATACGTAAGAATTAGGTGAGCAACATTTCCTTTGTTAGTCAGTGTCATCATATTTATCAGTTTGCATTTGAATCGCATTCGAAAAACAATTTTGTTTTGACAGACTTTTAATTACTTATTCATTATCACATTTAAAACAACAACTTTGTTTTGGAACACTCTTAAATGATAATAACTTTATAAATGATAACGTGATATGCAAGGTGTCATTTCTTTATATTTATCGTGAAAATTGAATCAGACGGCCTTCTGGGCAGGAAATGTGACAAAAACATATCATTATCGTAATTTTTGAATAACATAATGACATTTCTTTGCAATTTGCTTATCTGCGTCCTTGTTTTGTATGTTTCTTAATGAGTCCATTGCTGGACAGAGGCCTCTCCTTCGAGTGAGAAGGCTTTTTTAACTACAAGATGTCTATATGCCACAATATTAAAAATTGCTAGTATTCTCACAAATATGGGTTTTATAGCATTAATACAAGTTATGACTATTTCATAAGATACACAATAAGTTGTAGGAAAGTCTAAGGGCTCGTTTAAGGAGACGTGAGATGTCGCGCCATAGGATTTTTTATTAATTTGATGAGTAGTTTCAAAGCTGTAATGACTTTACCGAGGAGAAAAGATCGTAGTACAGATGTTACACATCAAATCAAACGTTACGTTGTAACAATCTATCAGCAAAAGCGAATTATACAAAGTACTCATAATATTTTTTTAGTAAGTAACGCGAAATTCATTAATGTAAGCTCCGGCTGTGTTATTATCTAGTTTAGTTATCACGGTGTTGGTTCGGTTAAACGCGCCTTCGTGCATTATCAAAAGCAATGGTGTATGTAATGAAAAAAAAATTCATTAACGAAATTGCCTTCAGTTGCTTATGACGTAACGAAAAATACCTTATTCGGTCATTTCAACAATTTTTGCTAACAAGGTATGGGTGTTACTTACTCGTTAAAAAAAACCGGTCAAATGTGAGTAAAGCTTGGCTCTTTGAGGGTTCCTGGCATTTTTAAGTTTTTTAATGAGAAAGGGTGACGGTCTACTTAATGGCAAGTGACTACTGTCGCCTACACTCACAATAAACACAAAATATCTATGAATTTGGGTTGCTTTCGTATTAAATTATTAATTATTAATCGTAAGTACATAATAAATTTAACACTAGTTGAGAGAAATATTTTCTGTACGATAACAACTACCGTGGACATAAATTTTTGTGTGACATTTTTTATGTTAATATGTGATGATCAGGCGGATAGACTATTCGACGAAGTTTGCGTTGTAAACATGTATAATTACAGGAGGATCGAATGGGCGGCGTAGATCAGACAAGTATCATAAAGACTATGGAAGAAATTAGATTAAAGGTAAAATAAAAATGAGAAAGGGATAAGAAAATTGCGGTTATTTTCTCTAAGAGGTGGGTGTGCTCCAATGTTTACAAAATACAAACAGGCGACCTGATGAGGGCTGCGCGGGTCGACGGTGGATCCAGGCTAGGAGAGAGGAAGCGTATTATATAAAAAGATTTTTTATTTATATTTAAATGAACATTTAAATAATATTCACATTTCGTAGAACCTATATATATTATCTATAAAATATTCATTAGTGTTATAATAACATTTACTATTTAGGATTTTTTTTTTTTGTTAAAATATGATATCATTGTTTTCATTTTTTAACATATCTGGTAATTTGTTATATATTTTTTTTTAATATATAACTGAAAGTATTTGAAGAATTTAGTTTTAATCGGGATGTTGGTAATATTAAATTATTTTTATGTCGTAGTGTATCCTTGTATGGTAAGTCTTCACGTTTTGTATAAAATTGTTTATATTCGTCTCTATGTACAGATAAACAGACGCACACTATTTTGTAGGGACCGCGGAACCCTACAAAATAACACACTTAAAGAATTTTCTGTGGGCATTTAGGTTCATTAGTTAAAAGTTAGATGGAGTTAAGAGTAACATTGCAATTCGTTATAATTAATCGATTCCTACATGATATACAGCGTCCATTATTTAATGCCATATTGAATAATTAATTTAACTTCTGAATAACCTCAGCACAGCTGTTACTTACATTGCAGCTACATAAAATATTTTTTTATATATTAACCGCCAACAAACATTCTTTATTATAATAGTAAGTATTGCAAATATTTACGAGTTTTTTACATCGTAGAGACACGTATATCTACTATAAGATTTCGTTATCTTCCATTTATTAAATGTGTTCTATTAAGTAGTTGGCACACAGACTTTCGCAGTCATTTGGGCAGTCCATCTGTAAGGCAGTAACTACTCCCTTACAGAAGACCACTTTGAAATAACAGCATGTTCGGTTGAGTCGGTGTCGAATGTCGATGTTTCGGTGAATGAGTAAGGGATGCCAGAACTCATTTTTCCTATCCCCTCCCAATCCCTTATCCTTAATCCTACCTTATCCTTATCTCTTATCCTAATCCCCAAGTCCGCAACTCACCTGCAGACCTTTTATTGTGACCTTATTGTAAGTTACTAAAATTTGGTCTACACCTTTAGATTACGAAGCTGTTCTTACGAGGTAGGATAAGGAACATAAGATATCCTTGCAACTAATTACTAATTTTGGATACACTGTGCAAAAAAGTGTCACAGTTTTCAATCATAAGCAGTTTAATTAATTAAATTTACATAATTTAATTGCCTTTTTACATAACTTTTATTTCCTAACAAATTTGATTTAATAAATTGTCAATGTTTTATTATGTTATGAGATTGTTAAAACCTGTTTTTATTCTATACTGAGATTTAATTTTTTTTTGTGTGGTCAGTTAATTTACTATTTTTTCTCAGTCATAATATAAATAATTAAAATTTGTGTACAAAAAATTTGTATACAAATATTCGAACTTAAATAATTTTTAAAGGTAGCTTTGAGAAGCAGCTATATATAAACTATATGTAGCTAGTAGTAGTATTCATCTATATAAACAAAAAAAAGATATATTTTCTAAAAAAAAATATTCTCATCTTTTCTATTGAACGCTACATTATCATACCTCTCTGAGCAATTTAGCGCGTTGTTACAGCGCGTCGCATGCACAGCTATATTTGCGTCTCGACGACAGCAAAAGTGTCTGCCGACCCTGGCGTATCGGTCGCCCCCCCAGCCCCGCTCATACTCTAGTGGAGGGGGTGCCACTTCCAGCTCCCTTCACCTTCGCGCCGTGAGTCGCCGCCAACAACCAATAACCGCCCGCCCCGAGCCGGCGAAAGGTTTTATATACAACTGGAATTCGCAGTGCCAAATTGGTATAAGTCAAAATATAGGGTAGTCGGGCGGTTCACTCGTTCGTCGTGCAGTAGCCGGCGTGAGTTGGTTCTGTCGTATACACTAAAAGTGGGTGCAATTACGCGAATGTTTTACGCAATCTTGGATTAAACGCGTATCGTGCCACCGGGCAAATGCACCGCGATCCTGTGCGTAAATAGATATAGCAATAAATTAAAAAATCCGAACTTTAAAAAAATAAATTAAAAAACATTTTGTGTTAACATGGGGTGCAGTGCGAGATACTGTTTTCTAGCTCTGGCTTTATGTCTGGTGACTGAACATGCTATCGCCGTCAGAGTCGTGCCCAAGCGGAAGAAAGGTAATTATAAAATATATATATACCTAATACAATAATATATATATATATATACTCAAAAGTTTATATAAGTTTATAAAATAATAAAAAGCTAAAGGTTTACACCTGACATTTCACAGCTATATAGGTAACTAAAAGTTTCACAGCGATTCTTACAAAAAAAAAACATATATATAAAAACACTTACGCGTTATGCTCTGAAAGTTACAAATTAACCTTTACATCCATTCTTAGCTAACACTTATTTATTGCGATGACCGTTACAATTTAATTGTACCATACAAAATTTTCTGCGTTACAGTTAAAGGACCCGATTTTAAAACTCAACACGTTAATTGCAAAAGATAATTAGTTATAATTAATTAATAATTGATTAGGTTACATACATTAAAGTGTAACATTGACAGTATTATTGGTATCAACTCGTGTGCATAATCAAGCTTTTACCGTTGCTCAGATCACGAGTCAGCTGGTTGCTTGTTTTTTTTAACCCACAAACAGGTTTTATAAGAGTAGTATAAAGACTCCAAGAATGTATTGTGACTAAATAAAACGAATAAAAAAAATTATGCGGGCATTTGCAAATTGACATTTTAGGAAAATTACATTTTAAATTTTAAATGAGTCACAAATTTATTTGGCTTTTTGAAAAAAAGTTAAGACTCAGAGGTCGTGTAGAATATTGTTTTCCGGCATTTTACTGCATTCGCTTATTTTATTGTGATTTTTATGTGAAATTAGTCGTAATACATCCTATTTTGGTCGTAATTATCTTTTTACGAAAACCATTACGAAACTTAAGAATTGTAAGGTTTTGTGTAAAAAATATACTTTTGTATAAATTGATAAGTTATAAACTTATACTGATTTAACGAATAACGAAGTCATTTAAATACAAATATATTTAAAATAAAATTAGATTAATTGAACTGATAAATAAATAATATTTTAATAAAATTATATTTGATAGTTATTGGGAACTTTCTATATTTCATATATTTTTTTATTTGTGAAATATAAAAGTCAACCAAAAAATTGAAAAAAATCCCCCAGTCATTTTGAAAACAAATACAATTTACAATACAAATATAAATGTAATTAATTACTTTAAGAAAAATGTGATAAAATTCGTAACCTTTAGGTACTTTTAGAAAAATGTAAAGTAGCCAATAAAATACCTTTTTCAACAAATATTCAATCGACAAATTATTTAATAGCTAAAAAAATTAGAAAAGAAAAAAAGTGCATTCGTACCTTAACGAGAAATCAACAGGCTTGCTTAAGGATTCAATTGAAGTATGATCTTCCATAAAGGGATTAAAAATTTATTAGTCTCTACATAAAAGGCTGCTTTAGACTTTCAATGTTACTGCCACTTATTTTACAGATAAATAATTATGACATTACAATGAGGTGAATACGTTGATTATTCACCATAGAAACAGCCATTGGGACTGTAACATTTTATCTTCTGACACGTACAAATTTTAAAATTTATTTTAGTCATTTATTCTTTTTTTTTTTAAATAGCACAGCATTGACACGTGTCTATTTACTCGTCATGGTAGAAGTCCTTTCTGTTCTTTTGAGTGCATTAACATTTATTTTCTTATCCAAGTTTATTTACTCTGTTAGCTGACTAAGTATTAACAATAACACTTATCTTAATACTTAGTCAGCTAACAGCTAAAACAAACTTGGTTAAGAAATAAAATCACATCAAATAATTCATTGAATGTTTAATTTTCATATAGCTAATGATTCTGTCTTAAGAGCGCGTACAAAGGTACACTAGCGCAACACATTTTAAAAAAAATTTCTCATGACTGAGAAGGAATTATTAATAACGGCTCAATCAGGACCCTGGATAAGTATGTCTACAATTTTTTAATACCTTCTATAAAGTTTCATATTTAGACACGAAGGTTCATATAAAAGGTATTAAATAATTGTAGACATACTTACCGAGGGTCCTGATTGAGCCGTTATTAATAATTCCTTCTCAGTCACGAGATAATATTATTTTAAATGAGTGGCGCTAGTGTACCTTTGTACGCGCTGTTAACGCGCCTCACTCTAAACTGTAAAAGACGTACGAGTATCATTGAAGGCATAGATCTCGTAAACGAGTAGTTAAAATAATCAGAAAAATATATATTTTATATGTAATATAATAAAGAAAAAAATTATGTACCTTTTTTCTTTTATTGTTGATATAGATGTAGATATATCTAATATCAATTCTATACATTACATATTATAAAATAATTCGCTATTTGTCTTGGTCTGTGTCTCTGATAACTTTTTCTAGCAGATTCTAGTTTCAGTTTCGTTTTTAAAAATAATTTCTGAAAATAATTTTCAGAAAAAAAAATGCATCATCCGAGGGTCACTTGAAAAGAATAGTATTCTAAAATTGGCATTTTAAACAATCTAAAATAATTAGCAAATAAAAAGAATAACATCATAAATAAATAAAATAATAATATAATATGAAAATAATTATTTAGCATTTTCAGACGGTTTTAAAGTGATATGGGTATTAATTTTAATTTTCCACATTTTTCTCAGACACTGTGTCGCCTTAAGACATAAAGCCAATTACGAATAAATAGTTCAGATTCAGTAACCGATAGATACCGGTCTAATTTATAGAATAAAAAGTGAGATTGAACAGTTAATAAGTAACCATTTGCACTGCGGTCGGTTGTTTCGCGTGAGACAGAAAACCTTCTCGTCAACGGTTTTCCAAATAATTAGCTTCAATTGCATCTTAATCGACTCTTAAAGTGTTTCTAAATTACATGTGATGGATTTAAAACGCTCTTTCATTATCTAGGTACAGTCCGCAACAGAAACAGCGAAGCAGTGGTTATATCACCAAAATAAATAAAAGATATCCTCAAGTAATTGTTACTTTTCATTTAAAAAAGTACTTACTTAGTTACGACCCCTTTACAGAAAACACCACACAGCTTGGCTGATGTTGTGTTTCGGTGAGTGAGTAAGCATTTCCCCATCCCTTCCCAATGCCATCCCTTATCCTTAATCCTCCCATAGTCGGCAGCGCACTTGCAGCACATGTGGCGTTGCCTGTCTTATAGACGACGGTAGCCACCTACCAACAAGTAGACCACCAGTCTTTCTGTGGACCTTAACATAAAAAAGTACATATTTAAAGATATTTCAACTATCAAAATAATGTTTAAAAATAGCATTTAGAATCCTTATCTAAAACATTTATTGCCAACTCTTCCTGTCACCGGTCAGATGAACAATAAAAAAGATACACAAAAAGCTGTGACATCAACATTGTACTTTTTGTATTGCACTGAACTAGTTTCTAATTAAAATTAAAACTGTTAAATTATGAACTGTTTAATTGTAACTGTTTTGTCAAACAACACGTGTACCTAGTTACGAAGTACGCGGAAAGGGAAAGTGAAAAGTTATAAATTTATTACTGCGGCTAAGTTTATTGATAGTTCTAAAGGAGACGATAATAATCTACTTCGTAATACTCTTACACAGAGTAGTTTTACATTAAAATGGCTGGGGTTTGTTAAGCAGTCTTCTTTAGGCTTATTTTTCACATACACTTTTTCATATACTTAAATCCCACAAGGACCTATAATTTTTCTAGGATAAAAAGTATGCTATATGTTAATCCAGGTAATAAACTATTTGTATGCCAAATTTCATACAATTCAACATGCAAGATCGAAATATGTATGTGTACTTTAAAGACAGTTTGTTACTGATATTTCTAGCGTATGGACTCAGAGAATTTTCAAAAAAGAAACAGTTTTTTCGGTACGAGTACATGGGGTAGTTACTTTTTTTAAACGAGATTATTAGTATTACATAATAAACCGCTTTATAGAAACAAGTGAAAATTGAAGAAATGGAAAGCGTCGTATCTTAACGACAATTTTACGACACATTAAAGAAACCGTAAATTCGAGATTGAATAACTTCCTTCTAAATATTAAGTATCCGAACCAAACACGGTCGTGGTTACTGCCAGATGGGCTGCCCAAATGACTGAAAAACGCAGTTTACCCTGCCACAACAAATGCAGCAGTATAATAAGCCTGTCTGTGTAATTTTATATCTCAATATATTTTTTTCGATTAATATTTTCACATAAATATTTAACTATAACAGTGAGTATCACATGTGACTTTCAAACGTTTTGTAGTTATGTCACAATCAATGTCAGTATTCCGTTTAACGCACAAATGTCATATGTTATTCATATGCATTCGAGTGTCGTATTCCAATTCATGTCACAAAAGCCTCATTGACGCTTTAAAGTCGCCGCGTGAAGAATTCCTTATTCATTTTGTGCAATGATAACACATAATAGTTGTTCAACCAACGTCTTTATTGCAAAGCCATTGGAAAATATGTAGTTCTTATGTCTGAGTTTAGACCTTTACGGAATTCGTCTTAAAAGTATATTATGACACTTCATCAGAATATCGATCTAAAAGAACCAGCGTTTACGCATAAAAGTTAAAGAAACATTAAAATTTTCTTATTTTGAGTACTATATTTAATAGCGCGCGTTACATGACTTATATTATTTTAGTTTCTTATTACGTTTTCATTTACCTATTCAGTTTAAAAATATAAATAACTAACTGTTGCACGCGACTTCGTCCGCGTAACTTTATAAAATATAGCCTATCTTACTCGCTGATAATATAGCTTCCCAACATTACAGTGAAAGAATTTTTCAAATCGGTCCAGTAGTTACGGAGCCTTTTCAATTCAAAAAAAACAAACAAATCTTTCCTCTTTATAATATTATATTAGGCTCCACTGTCGCCGTGGCGGCGCCACCGTCGTCACAGCGGTAAAGATGTCAGATATTTTCTCATGTGTTATACTTTTAATTTTTTAATAATGTGATCTTACTTCAAGGCACAACTAAGACTGGGTTATAATAACAGACACTACCACAGTAACATTACAATGCGCAGGCTGCTTGTCATTCATGTACATGACAAAAGAGTGTAACCGTCTAGGTACTTAATTTGGTGACATTGAATACATTAAAAAAAGTGAGACCACATTTTGTATTTGGGCTACCTTCTTCATTTATCAAAACCTCCGTTACTTCACCGCCCGATGTGTTCACCCAATTTTTATGTAGATATTAATTCAAATTACTTTATTGCGGTCACAAAATTAGTATTAGCGAAAGGTTTATTTGCACACAGTGTTAGCCGCAAGGCTTTTTGGCCACTAAGTATTTTTTTGAACAGCTAAATTAGGCATGACTTAGTCTCACTATGAAATTGTAGCTTAATGTTTGCTGTTGCATATAATATATTTTAGTTGCACAAACGCTGTAACTAATTATTTAAATTTGAAAATCTTTATTATTTTATTACAGCATACTTACTGTATATGAAGTAATTGCGACTAGAACAGGGCTTTCTTATGCAATTTTTTCTATAAATTATATATGCAAATCTCTCTCCTGTATCGTCCTTTGTATTAGATAATATCATATATAAATCCGATGGGTGGTTTAGAATAAGTTAGCAGAGAAACAAAAAGAGGCGGACAGCGATTTTGTTTTAAACCTTGCCTCAATACCTCAATGGTTTTTAGTGCTATTATCACACATAAAAATCATATAAAAGCCCTCTAAAAGAGAGTAGTTTATGACATGCCTGCCACTTAAAAAGCTGTTAAAATAATGTCATAAAATATTAAAAATAACTATTTACTACTATTTTTTAAGCTGTTTATTAGTATAAGAGTGTTCTTTAATAACCTGGTTACTGAGAGAGAAAAAAACTGATGGTAACATATCCAATTTTCATAACAGTTTTAGCTCGAGGGCTCATGATTTCATTAAAATCATCGTGATGAAGCTATTATATATAATTTCATTAAATTCAAGTAAAGTGCATGACATTCAATAATTTTTAGAGCATATCATTTTACTGTATAATCAAATCTTCCGTTAATTTTATTTTTAGAAAACTTCAATGAATCATTATTCAGATATATTTAGAGATAACTGTATCTCTAAATTTGTATAAAAATTTGAGATAGCACTTCGCTTTCTATACGAGTATTTATACATATATTTTATAATAATCTTCTCTATATATAAACATCAATCGACGTGCGTTAGTCTCGCAAAAACTTAAGAATGGCTAGACCTATTTCAATTTGGTTTTGACCTATGGAAAGAGAGATAAAGATTTGCATAAATGAAAATTTCACCCCGGACAAAGCCGGAAGTGGGTCACTTGTTATAAAATAAAATTGCTGTCAGCCTCTGTCTGTTACTCTGGTAACATATTTTAAAGCACTAATCAGATTACTCGTATGATACCGTTATCACTGATAGAAAAAGCGATAGACGAGTAAAGTTGGTATATAATTTGCAGAAAAAAAATCTATGCTGGGGACGGATAGATGTATTTTTTTAAAGAAATCAATAGTGTACAAAAATAAAAAGTTTAATTAGCGTATTTATGTAAAAATAGTCTAGCACGAAACCTCTGTTAGCTAATCTATTAAAAAAGTTCATTGCGTTGCACTAAAGGTACAGTGAAACCAAATAGGTGTTTAACGCCGACACTAATGTAATAAATCTGATATAACAATATACGCCCACGCTATATTGTTAAATCTTATATAAATACTATGAATCGCTTCGGTAACAATTAGCCCATTAAGAATTAAGTAATTAATTGTGCTTAGTATTACGTATGTACTAGCCATCCGGTCGGCGTTGGAACTATCGTTTGTGGTCTCGAGTTCGATTCCTGGTTAGGTCTACTATAGAGTGAAATCGCAGTCCTTAGATTAGAAGAATGAGTACTGAAGTAAATATATTTGTTTGAAGAAATATCAACTGTCAATGAATACGTTATAGCGAAATAATAAATATTTATGGGTACTTTATAGGAAAATAATAAATGTATATTGGTAAATTATAAGGAATTAATAAATATTTAAGGGTACATAATATGGCTATAACAAATGTCTAAGGTACATTTTAGGGAAAAAAGTAAATTATAGAGAATTTATAGAGAAATATGAAAATGGAAAATTCAAGAAAATTCCTTGTAATCTGCAAGAACAAGCGAGTAATAAGCTAGTTTACTTTAGAGAATTTTTTACACATCATACAGCTAATCTGTGCCAGTAGAATACAGAGTTTAATGAAACTAGGCGAGCATTTAAATGCATTAGTTTTAATTGCTTTATTAAAAGAATATTTATACGCAATTATATTCCGGCAATGGATCTGCTTCGTTAATACTTCCGGCAGGTCACAAATTCATTAATAATGTACATGTCGTTCTAATTATTTAATTAATTGTAATATTATTCGAAAAAAAAAACTAACGTAAAATTTGTAGGTTTTACATGTTACTTTTTTTTTTAATGTAACATGTAAAATTTACAAATGTGCATTTAAAATGTTAACGCCAAAAAAGCAATATAACGTACAATTTTACTACGCATTTCTAATAATGTTGCCAGTTAATCTATTAAAAATTCACTTTCTATAGATTAGATACGAAATTCTAATCACATGATACATTTTCGCTAATTTCACCAAATCTCTGCGAACGGCGATGTGAGTTGCATATTTTTTCACAAATATTCAAATTATTTATTCGTATTCCGTATTCGAAAAAACAACCTTTTTGTTTTTGTTAAAATGCGCATTTAGTTCATTGAAATAGATATAGTTAGCACAGTAACTACGGCTAGCTTCGAACTGTCCATTACAGAGCCCATCATCCCCTCCATTCCTTATACGTTATCCTTAATCCTTCTATGGTCGGCAGGCGCACTCGTTGGCGTTTCTTGTGTTATAAGCGACGAGCCACCTACCCATCAAGTGGACTTTGTTAATTTGTTTATTTTCCCCATGCATTGAATACTGCAGTAATTCTATAATTACTGCATTATCCGGAAATTCTAAGTTTACAAATCTTGTTTATTTCACCTACTTGTAACTAAGTATTTTATCTATTCTGTGCCACAACCTATCATAATGCGGATATCTAGAAAGGTATACTCATAAGTACTTAGTTATGTTTTCATAGGTAATATAAATTATGTTATCTTAAGAGGCTTTAAAATATGAGGAAACAATTAAATATTTGAATTACATTGTCAGTGTAGTGTGTACTTATAATTATCGTTTAGTAAGTAAGTAAATCAAACAGCGTTTAACATGGTCTGTTTGGCTGACACGAATCTGCTTGCAAACATTCTAATATGTATTCTAATTTTGTTTCATTGCTAATATGTATTTACTTTATAATAATACAAATAGGTAATGTTAACTATTATATAATATAATGTGTATTTTTGTATTCTAAAATAAAAATAGTCGGCTGGTTCATGCTTAGATTAAATTCTATTCCGCTAAGTAAACGGTGATATATCCGACGGTCAACTTTACGATATTTTGCTTGGTTTTTGAATACAAGTAACATAGGTTAATCTCTCTCTGTTATTTATTTCATAGAGATTACAGAAAAACAGTAAGTATATAAATACTGTTTTTCGGAACACCTCCCAAACCTCTACGATTTCATAAGAATTTCTGAAGTGTATTTGGTTTTCAGTCTTATTTTTACATATTTTCACATCTTTGTTTTTTTTTATTATGAAAAAAAAAACTTATTTTAAGGCACAACTGCTTTATACATAAGTTTTATACGTCTACTATAGAGTATACATATGTATTATTCTCTTCACGTATTAGTAACATGTACTTGCAGTCTAACACTTAAACCGAATGAATGGAACAATAGTCTTGTTTTGCGGGTATTTGCGGCCAGAAACTAGGTCTTATTGTGACCTGTACTTACATACGAGTGTCCCTAGCAAACCGGTTTTTACGCAATAGTCAGCTCAGTAAAGTAATCATGATAATAATACCACAGCATCGTTGAAACAAACAGTAAGGGCGTTTATTTGTATCCTAATAATTATTATGCAATTTATAATCATATGTCCGTAAGGTTGAGAATTGTTTGTTCCCGCGACTTCTAACGCGCTTTAATTTTTTTTTTTATCCCACTCGAACCTAACATTTTTTCAGGATAAATAGAATTATTTGCCTGACTTTTCCTTACTTATTTCGGCATTGTAGGAAAAATTAAAAACTGGTTAAATCATCAGTTATATTTCTGAGGGTTAAATATCCTCAAATCATCTGAGTGACGTTAAATTTGAAAATTTAAATCTTTAAAAATTAGAAAGTTGATTTATCGAACGCCCGTATAGTATTAAAAGAGTCAAATTCAATGAAGCGTGTTATCAAAAACACTAAAAAGATTTGCACATACTTTAATGGCTACATATGAAAGAATTTCACTGCTTTACGGTATAAACATTAAGGTTTATAAAACCTATCTATAAATATAAACAATATAATACACAAAATTCATTTGCTTGAATTTCCCATTTTTAAATAAAATCAAGACCCAATTCCAACGCTGTCAGATTAGATTTTTCTTTTTTTTTAACATTTTAGTAAGATCTAAAATTAAAAAGATTAAAATTTAAATCGTTTGAAATATATACTTACATAATATAATAACATTACAATAAATGAGTTGCGATTATAAAAGACGCAACATCTACTTTTAAATGACACACAAATTTATAGCACGAATATCACCAATAAAAAGTCAGCTAGGCTATATAAAATAAAAAGTCTGTGACCAAATTTTAATAAATATTTATGAAGTTACTTTTTATATTATAAGTAAGTTATTTTAAAGAATGAAATACTATTATTTATTTATTTGTTTAAAAGCTAGCCTTACAGCGTGTAACATTTCACAAACATTACTTGAAACTTCATTCGCTCGCAGTCATTCATTGTAAGTATACGATATAATCTTTTTTATACATAATTAATTAAAAGTAAGATTTAATAATATTTTTTTATTATTATTACATAGAGATTGGTTTGCTCTTGGCCAACATCCAGCTGTGTAGCGAAGATGAGACCTATGATGGAGCGAGCTCACCCGGAAAATGACTATTCACTCGAACTTTGAAAAGATTTCGGTATAAATAGCCGGTATTCTGAAATAATACAGATAGTTTTGCAATAAATAAAAATATTTTTTTTTACTTTTAGTAACGTGCGTATAACATAATGTGCACAAGATTACATATAGGATTGGAATCCATTTTAAATGGTCCAAATTTTTTTATTTATTTTTTTATTAGACATGGGTTTTCTCTTGGCCAACATCCAGCTGTGTAGCAAAGATGAGGCCTATGATGGAGCGAGCTCACCCAGAAGATGCCTAGTCATTCGAAATTTAAAAAGAGTTCTGATGAATTTGGAAATACAGCAGGGAGTTCCAAACCTTGGCAGTGCGCATTGCAAAAAATGTTGTTCATTTTTTGTATTTTTCATTCCAAAAGAATTTGTATTTTTCACATAATTCTAATTTTTAAGTTTATATGAAAACTTTGAGTTTATTTCTATGATCGACCATTCCAAAATTTGATCCTAAGTTAGAGCTGACACTTTACTTCGAACTTTTGAAGAATTTTTGAAAGTTTTCTACAAGAAAACTTTTGAAAAAAATAAGTATAATGTAACTTGACAATTAAATGCAATGCAACACAGACCATTTTAACTTTCGCTAAAACGTCATGGACATGTCATTTTGACAGTTGATTGACGTGATTCAATCAGTTGTTCAATAGCAAAATTATCTTCTCATTCTACAGAACGGCCAATATCAAATAAACAAATAGTAAAAAGAAAACAATCAAACAAATTCAAAAAACAATTACAATCAGTGGAGGATCTAGTTTGAATTGAAAGATTTCTAATAAGACGATTTAAAAATCTGTTTAAGTATTAAAAAACCACATTTGGCAATTGCGTAACGTAACGAGAGTTATGCAGGAACTAGTTTCGGATGTATATACCTCTACAATCAACTAATTAACATAACTCAGCCATTTCTGAAGCAAAATGTAACATTGCATAATCAATTTCAACTTTCGCGTTACTCATTAGTGGCCAGTACGAACTTGACTTTGGTTAAAAATTATTACACATTTTTAGTCTTTAATGCACTTATTTTTATTTGACGTTTATTATATAAATGACTAGCTGTTGCATGCGACCTCGTTCGCGTAACTTTATTAAATATAGCCTATACTCGTATTACTCGCTGATAATGTAGCTTTCTATGTGTGAAAGAATTTTTAAAATTGTTCTAGTAGTTTTTGAGCTTATTCATTAGAAACAAAAATACAGACATACAAAAATACAAGAATACAAATCTTTTCTCTTTATAATGCTCAAAGAAATGGATATAAGAAAATGGAAGATTAAACGAAAGAGTAAGTAGAAGATATTGAAAAATGTTGAAGCATTTAAGATCTAGGAAATCATGAAGATGAATGTCATCCATTTTTTAGGGTTTATTTACAAATTAATAATTGCGAAATGGATTTAAATCTAAACATATCAAAATTTACTATATTTTACATTACTTTTATATTATATTTATATATTAATCAATTGTGACGATGGATCCAGGTTACTTCTGGCCGGTCTTCTGGGGAGGCATATGTCTTTGAAGAATGACATTTCTTTAAAGATTCTTCAAAGACAATTACTAGGGACGTCATCGCAGTCCCTAGTAGGCTGGAGTGATAATCAAAATGACAAAACCACTTCATATAGAATAGAGACCCTTGACAATTAATTGAAAGATATATAGGTGAAGCAGATACAGAAAGAAAGAAAAGGAATTATAGTCGACGCAAAAGTGATTAGACGTTACAAATAGTGAATAGATAAATAATGTAATATCCGGCTAGCGGCCACGCGTCTGTTAAAGTTATCACAGTGTTGTCGCCATCAATGTTACCAGTTTACGTACGGTGTATAATTTAAAACTTTCACTAAAGAGACGACGACTCGTTGCCGTTGGTCAGATTTCCCTTTCCTCTATACACTTGTCGCTTCATTGAGCTTAATAAGAGACGGTGATGTAACAGACAATGATCTGAACGAATTTTTTATCTAAATAGAACAATTAAGGGAAACTCCTAGTGAAAACTCTATTCTATTCTTTGGGTATTTCTTTTGGTATGTTGGTTGCAAATGCACAGATTCTTTTGTATTGCTGCATTTTATTTAGCAGACAATTACCTAGTATATTCATCGCTATAGATATTTCTGAAAATATAAAAGATATAGATGGATTTTTTTATAAGATACCACGTTTGAGATATAATACAATGAGTTAGTAATGTAATGTAGACTTCGTAATATTTTTCTGTTTTCGTTTTTCCAAAGTAAGTGAGTGGGTGCTAAAAGATTATTAATTAAAATTTTTTTAGTCACTTTTTTGTTATAGGTAAAAAAAATCCTGAACATTACATTTTAAACTAGACCAATTACAAAGTTTGTAATTATTTATACTAATATATAATTATATATAATCATATTCTATTTATTTTATTTATAATTCCATCAAAATACTACATATAGGTACTCTTTTTTTATTGAAACATAAAACATATCATAGCATGAAGTCATTTGCTGCATGATAATGCGGCTCCGCTAACAGAACGCTGAAAGCACCATGTTTTGTTTATATAATATACTAGCGACTATTACTAGTATTTTTTCCCTGAATTTATTTATAAAAACCTTCCCCGTTTAATGTTCTTTCTTTTTACAAGATTTAAGCGTACATTCAATAGGACAGGCGGCGGGAAGCGATTTTGTTTTATACCATATAAAAATGTTATATGTATTTATTTATGCATCAATGAAGCTCTCTCCCTTTCGGACCTGGATCCATGAGCAAGTGTTGGACATCTTCTATGTCCCTGCAAACTTCGCAATCGGGAGACATATACTTATATATGTTCAGCCATAAAAATTAATGTATGTGATCTGAATGAATAGTTTATTTTAATTCTCAAACTCTGAACGTTACCTACGTTAAGTAGTAAAAGTAATTACGACCCTGTTCGAAATTTGGGTCACGAGAGAGTGCAATGTAAGGATTAAGAGGCTTAAATACGTTTACGCACAAAGCAATAACGTAACAACAAAAATTAAACCACACGCAACACACCTGTAACCACTTGCAACATTCTCGGATAAAATGTCTGTTGCAATAATTCCAAATTTGAAATGGTTCCATCGTTCGAAATTTTAGAAAGTAACATTTTCTAGAATCGATTCAGCAAAGCCAATTGATTCCATCATAATAATATAATCGATTTATTTGCTGTGGTTTTTTTTATCACGAATGCATCAACGCGGCCTAGGTCAAGAGCGGGTAGTTGGCCGTGGCATCGAATTCGTCGTAGTTCACGTCTTCTCTATATCTTCGCATTCAAATCGAATTATTTTAGGTATAAATTTCTTGCAGAATAAAACAATTCCATTTTTTTAATTACCTACGAAGATGTTCTTGAGAAAAATACCCTACGAACCTAAACCCCATGCAATGCAAATCTGCATAGGGGTATTAGTACCCCTAATTTTAAAAATATTGGGACAACTGTGATTTTGAGAAGTGAAAAATTGGAGCCCGTGGAATCGACAGTATTTTTAGGTAATACCGTAGATTCTAAATTAGAATGGAGTCCACATATTGAAAAACTAAGGTAGATTAGACGCCTAACAGATGTCGATACAGCTAGGATTGTCTATTTTAGTTACATCCACAGTATAATGTGTTATGGGATTCTTCTTTGGGGTAGCGCTGCGTACATAAATACTATTTTCAATTTGCAAAAAAGGGCCATTAGAGTCATCTATCAACTAGATCCGCAATCTTCCCTCAGAGAAAAGTTCAAAGAAATAAAGATTGTAACTGTTACACGTCAGTATATTTAAGAAAATTTGATTTATGCGCATAAAAATTAATAAATTGTAATTTATAATAAAAATGTCAATTTAATAAAAATGTACACAATATCAATACTAGGTTTAAAAATGATCTAGATAAAACGCGACTCCACAAAATAAGTAATTCTTTTAGCCATATCTATAAATAAATTTAAAAGTGTCATTAAAACCAAACTCCTCTCGAAAGGCTATTAGAAAATCACTGATTATTTAAGCGATAATGAAGCCTGGATTTAAGAGATTCGGAGCTCATACTATGTTTAATTTATTTTTTATTAATTAAGTGTAATTATTGTTATTTTATATTTTAAAGATGACAAAATAATAATATCCTGAGTTTCTTTCGGGGTTTCTTCTCAGGTTCGTCATCTTGGCTTTTTTTTTTCTTTCGAAACCCTGGTAAATTTAAATTTGTAATGACGATCATAACGATAAACCTAATTGATAAATAAATATTTTGATTTGATTTGATTTGCTCTTAGCCACTAAAACTATCGTTCGGTTCGAATTGATTGTTATCCAGACGATTCCCCGATTTTTTTTTAAGATCTCCGAAAGAATAAAAGTTTTATTAATTCCTCTCAAATTTCAGCTAGTCAATAACTTAATTCAGAATTTCGTCTAATAAATTATGACTTGGTAAAATAAATACTAAGTTTTAATTTTACTACGTGCTAACATTATCTGTCATAAAAAATCTATTTTAAAAATTAAATACGTACCTACGTATTTTATTTTGAAAACAAACAAATAAAAATATGTGTTTTATTTAATTTAACAAAAATATGCAATGTAACCTCCTTCAATCGCACTTCAAACATATAATTACTCATCAATTTGAGTACTCCAAGTCTTTCTATAACAATAAATGGCGCTAATCCAATTGTATCTTACTATTAAGTTTACAAGTAATTTTATCAATGTAGGTATTATGTTTTCACGTTTAACTGATCAAAAACATTTGCAACAAGGCACTAATATTTAGCATTAAGAACGAATTACTCAGCAATAACTAGCACAATTGTATTTGAACGTTCACAAATACAGATCATTTTGTAGGTCGCACGAAATGAAGCAAAACATAAAAGACGATAATTCAATTCAAGAATGTGATTTGGTATTTATTACGCGATTTACTTGCACCACCGTATCGCGAACAGCAGGTAAACGAGAGCAATTCCCATAACAAAAACATAAGTAAATCTGCACAAAATGTACTGAAGCAATACACTGAGTATCTCCTTCACTGTGTATCTCAACGACATCCACTTTAGCCGAGTAATGGATGCCAATTTTAACTAAAGATCGTATCTAACCACAAGCTACTTGAATGTGAAATAGGAGTAAATGTGTAACAAACGCTTGAGACAATTCGTTGGTAATTTTGCATGTCCCCTACTAAGTGAATAACTCCGTTTCTTCACTTTCACTGTTCAATGTCTTATGTAACGCCTTCACACTTGCAAAAGTTATTATATTTGTTTTGGTAAAATTATTTGAAAGAATCAATCAATCGAACAGTGGTGGTAAAAACTGTGCTAATTCAAACACGAACCCCGAGCGGTATTCACCTGTGAATCTATTAGAAATTATCTTCACGTGCAGTAACGGTAAAGAAAAAGTCGCGTAAGACCCTGCGTTCATAAAAAAACAAGACATTTGAACTCCTGTCAATCGTCTGTGGGATAGAGTAATTGAGAGTCTACATGTTAAGTTCAATAAATATGATATACCATATCATACACAAAAACTATCAAGAACTAAATTGAAATCGTTTATCAAAAAAAATGTGTGCTATAGACAAAAATGTGGATTGACTTCATTATATTTTTAATATTTAATTTAAAACAGCAAAAACGATTTATTCATGGTGGTGTTCAATCCCCGTAGAAACAGCAATCCAAACTGTGATTGACTATAAGCACTTGTAGAAGTGTGATAGAAAATAAATAAAATAAGTGAAAACTGAAAAAAGTAAACTATATAACTTACTTCCTATTTGCCTCTTAAGCTCTTTAAGCTTAATTAATAACACGAATGAACTCATGTCTTGCAATTATGAGATACACGAAGGTTGCTGCAACCGATTTTATGTCCAGAGAAACTGTAGCAAATTGCTAAATCTGCTAATTGGTCCATGTGACATTGTATGCATAAAAACTCAAAGGCCACCGTATATTCGAAAGATAATTAACAAATCCCTTTCACTGAACTCCATTCACTTAACCAAATTTACTCTCCCAATAATTAGAAGGACGTTGTTGCTAATTGAGTCGTCCAGTGGCTTTATTCCGTATAAGGCATTGACAGTTTTCTATCCGCTGATATGTTCCAGAACGGCTTCATAATTTCAAACCACACGCTGTTAATCATAATTCAAATACACCCGTTTCTAGTATTTCATTAAAGTAGAGAACGTTGCTTGAATTTGAAATTAAAACTTCCAATTTGGAATCTGATAGAGATACATATTTATCGTATTTTAAACTGTATACACGCCTTGACATACCAAGAGTTCGATTGACTGTTTAATTTGAAATTTTTAAATTGTGGAACGTTTTAATATACATGAGCTAGAGGAATTAGATGTTAATTGAGATAATTTTTGGAGAATTTGTGTTGTGGGAGTAAAAGAATTTGTGTTCTTTTTAAATTAAAAAAAGAAAGGCAAGCAGTTCATCAGACAAAAATAAAAGTTACCTTCTGTCAAGTTGATTGTGTCATATGATGCTTCACTTGATGGTACAGCATCACAAAGAAGACGCAACCTTCACAGCCTGACTTGATAAGAGAAAAAAATCAATACCAATTTAATAGAATTCTAAATTAATGATAAAGTGTTAAGAGTAAAGTAAAAACGGTAATCCTTAACTGAAGAAAGAAGTATCATTATTAATACAGCAACATAAAAGAAGGAAGCCGTAAAGCAAAGTCGTAAACTACGACTTTCACAACCATGATAAGTAGAAAAAAATCAATACCAATTTAATTGAACTTTAAATTAAATAAATGATAAAAATTAAAAGATTTCAGTAAGAACAGAACTTTACTGAAGAAACCTTAACTGAAGAAAGAAATATTCTCGAACCACCTGGTCCAAGAATGAGTGCATTCGCTTTGACTTTTACTTTCGCCAAACTCGTGCGTTAACGCAGTGCACTGAATAGTAGTAAGACTCGTTTAAGCTGACCACTGGAGCACTGGTGACAAGGTTGAGAAATAACTTGGAAACTAGTCCTACGCGCATTTACATTTTCGTTCTGAAGCCACTGAACTAAACACTTTTCGAAAGCGAGCACCGAACAATTTCTGACATTTATGTAACAAGCATCTCTTTAAAGTAATACATTGCACAAACCTATTACGTAATCATTTCTGCTAATTAAGTAAAACAATCAGAAATTAACATAGTGGACGTATTCAGTGTGCGTCAACTTAACAAATTTATCAAATGTTTTCCTAATTAATTGAGATTAAGTAAGAATTATACACACGATGTAACAAGGACAGATACGAACCGAGTTTGATATCATTGAACAGTTACGAAATAGCATATCCAATTACGACCGTCCACTTAACCGCAGTAGAGCAAAGCAATTCATATTTTACCGAATCTCATGAACGCGTGACAAAAGGCTTTATAATTTCCGGCCCATTAAAGGCATATATCATTGTCTTCAAGGCCATACAGCGTGAATGCGCCCACTTCGGTTCACGACAATCGCGTTCCTTTTTAACCTCTGCGTCGACTTCTGTAAAAACATTCCAATGAAATTTCGCAACTCAGTCAATAAAGATAAAGTTTACATTACACCAACGCGGCAATGGTTTTTAAACCTTTCATTAAACGACAATTATTTCATAAGCGGATCTAATTGATTTTAAATCACGAATGCAAACGTGAAACGGATATCAATAACGCCCTTGTAAGGTACTGATTAGAGCGGATCAATATTGATTGATTAATTAATGTTACATTATTACATAGTTCAAATATTTCTTTCGTTAGTCATACCACTTTTAAATCCTTTGGGAATTTAATTCGTATTAGGTATTTAGTAATGTGTTACTAAAGTTCCTCTTTGCTTTTCTCGTCTTGCCATTTTTTTATCACCGTCTCATTTTGCATTTCAAAATATTTATGAACACAACAATTACTCATTTTTGAAATACTAAACAGCTTGTATAAGATAAGCCTTTATTAATTCAAACCATGTGTTAGATAATTTAACATGGATTACTGTTTTAATATCAAAATATGTTAATATTTTTAATATATTACCCACTATTTTAATTAATATTAAAATAAATGCGAAAATTTTGTGAGGATGAAGATGTTTGTAACTCTTCCATGGGAAAACTATTAAACGTATATTCATGAAATTTGTCAAAAAAGTTCTTAAATCAAAACTAGACTATTATTTATAACGATACGTCAATCAATTTGTGAGCAAAAGCTCATATAACTCATATAACCGTTACAGTTTTGTAGATTTGGATAACATTAATCAGAGGTTGTCAATAACTTATTGTAACTTTTAATACAGATTATTATAATTATTCGATAATTATTTCTAATCTTTGTCTTTGTGGTTATAATAAATATTTTACACCAACACCAACAGGCAAATGTTGTTGTCTGCACAAGGATATAACTCGATTGTCTCGAAAACCGGAGGCTGTATTAATTAAAATGATTCATTATGGAAACGGAACATTTGCGCGAGAACGTGATCGCGGCCCACCAGATCACAGTTTACGTTCACATTGCATTTCAATTTCTATAGCATGTTTGATTTGTTATCTTACCTTACTATAGGTTTTCTATAAAGAATCATCATCACCACACACGGTCCACTGCGCTTCGCATCCAGCCACTTCACGCGAATCCTTTTAGGTCGTCTGTCCATCTAACCGCAGGACCCGGTTTCTATAAAGAATAATTATTATTTATGGCTAAAGGGCAGCCGGGCTAGCGATCTATTGAATGTTATTGGATCCAAAGCCATAATAATATGTGCAGTTATTTCACGGTAGTCTTCTGTAAGGGGGTTGTTATTAGCGTCAGTATGACTATGGATTCGAAATATTATAAAACATAATCTCTCTCTCCATGTCTGTCTGTTTGTCAGATTTGTTTAATATAAAAAGAGAGAGAAAAAGCAAATTTTGTGTTGTAAAAACAAGTTAAATTTTGTTTATTTAAGTAGATCAAATTTTCTCTTAACTCAATGCACTCGTGCGAAGCCGAAACAGATCTGTTAATAATGTATTAAATAAATTCAAACAATAATAGTATTCATGGCAGATGCCATGTCAGATTTCACCGATATCGTTGCAAAATTATACGTAGATATATGTATACAAACTGACATTCGTGTGACATTAAACAGACATGATTCGAGACAGTCAAAATACCATTCTCGGGTTGATGTGAACTTGTCACACAAACAATGCGGAGACATGTTGAAACTTTCTATGAAAATAGACAACCGAAATGATTTCAACAGAAGAGCAGAAGGTAGCGAAATGGCTAACTTACTTTTTTCCATTACAATAAAAATTATTAACAATCAGGAACACATCATGGTTAGTTTGGAATAACGCATCAAATATCTTAACCAACCGGATACTCTGTTAAGAAAGAACATGTCATCTCGTTAGTCAACTTCTGTAACGACTAGCTCTACAATAATATTATTTAAAACCATGAACATCATGGTTGGTTCGGTCTAACGCATCAAAATGTCTCCCGACGCGCAGTTACTCGAATTAAAAAAAAAAGCATTGTAATAAATTGTCATCTCGTTCGTCAACTTCCTAAAACAAAAACCTCTTACGAACCACTTTTACTTCATGAGAAAGAGCCGTAAGCGTTACTGCAAAAAAGATAACGGATTTAATCGCCGACGCTTCTCTTTATAAGAACAAGTTGTGAATCGAGTGAGCCACGCGACGGCGACGTAACTTGATGTTAATTATGTAAACACACCAAAAACCTTTACAATACTTCCTCGGGAATCGCTTATGGAATTACTTTACAAAAACAGTATTATGTCAGTAACATTGTGATGACACAACACAGACTTGTAAAAATACGTAAGAATAATTCACTTGTAATTTTACTAACAAAACTAATTAATATTTCTATACATATACACAAGAGGACTGATTAGAATTGTTAGTTTATTTCTTGTGAGAACTTATGACGTTGAAATAGTTTATTTTGTTTTGTTTTTAATGACGTTTTGTATCTATTGACATGTTATTCAGTAAGTAGTTTATACGAATCTTTCTAATATTTAAAGTAATAAAAAGTTATTTAAGTTAAAACGATTACGTTGCTTATTGTTTGAATCGAAGGGCACACTACGTTTCGCATTCATTTGGGTAGCCCATCTGGCGGCAGTAATCACACCCTTACAGAAGACTATCGTGAAATAACAGCATGTGTACTTTTGTGTTTCGATGAGTAAGTATGAGCTCTTCCCATTTCCCTATTCCTTCCTAATCTCTTAACCTTAATATTACAAGAAAGGACAATAAAGGACAAGGATAAGGAATTCATAGCAGAACACACTGTAAGCGGATTATACCCCAGTCGGTATCAAAGAGACGTCTGGTAGCCCATCAGACGGATTTACAATTAATGACTCTAGAACGCAGAGTACCCTACTTCTTAATATAGTATACCTATAATACTTAATATTCTTATTATATAGGTAGTACAAATTTATCATCTTTATAACGAAAATAGTTTGCTAATTATATTCAGTACAGTAATTGATCGTAAAAATACAATGTATTTTTGCTGTATCTAATCGAAATTCTTTCTTATTTGTAATTTCTTTCAACTAACACCATCAGGAGATATCGACTTGTTATAAAACTCTCTTATAATCGAGTATTTCTTGTCACTTCCGATTTTCTAATAATATTCAAGCACACGACACGATTTTCTTCTGCTCATTATAAATTTACACCATTAAACCTGGTCTTATTAAGCAACAGTTACATATTAGCCCGTTGAGATTTTCCTTTTAATTGGTTAGAGAGATCTGTTTCATTTAATAAATATAAAGGTATTCTTGCTCTTCATATCTAATGGAGAGTGAAAGGAGAGTTTATAGCAAAACGTACAAGAGGACTAGAAGATTTATACGCCAATTTTCTAAATGGCCCGAATTGAAATGCCTATTGAAAATAAAAATAAACATCACTTTCAACGAAAGTTGATACTCGCTCTAGATACACAAATAATGTCTATTGGACAGTGAAACCTCTTGACAATGTGAACGCGAATCGCGAACGCAAATTAAACAATACTTAACTGACTAGTCACGTAGACACTCGTGAAGTCCTCATAGGTCTCGTGTATGTAAATCCTAAAACGTGCCTAAATGAATTATTGAGCATGCAGAAAAATAATAATAATGTGGTAAATATTTAAAAAGAATTACAAAATGGTAACAATGAACGTGAAGATGTAATGAAATATACCACGAAGCAACAAAAGATAATCCATATATCAATTAAATTTCTGAATAATTGGTCTGCCCTAATAACAGAATAAAAAGTAATTAGTTTAAATGATACACGTCTTTCTGCAAGAAGATACGATACAAAGGCACATTTTAGCGATGCCACGATGTCGTGTGGCAACTCAGGCGTGAAACGTTCATTATTTCAAGTTAAGTAATATTAATTGCTATACAGAACAGAATTATAAATAAAAGATTGTGATGTCGGTTGCAACCGATTAGTCTAACGCTCGTTAGCTTGAGTTTTATGCAATACCACTGTTTAAAAATTGCGAAAAATCTAATTAGAAACACTCAAAAAATGGCTTCTGTTTTAGACGTTTTCCCTGTTTTTGTATCATAATGACTGAGGGTCCACTTAGTTGAAGGTGGTTACAAGCAATCAGTTAAGTAGGCTACCGATTTTATAGGATAAATGCTAAGGACAAGCAAGTATCCTCACAACTATTCTCTTCTGAAAGTGAGCGGTTAGTGTCGCCAAACAAAGTATCAAGTTTATCACTGCAAAACTTAACCCACTACACAGTCATCACTCAACTTTGGTGATATATAAGTGTCTGGTAAAAACGAAATTTTCTCTTTTTTTTCAAGTTACAGCTCAATTTCATAGTACTAAACTAAAATCCCGTTTTTATATTTAAGTTTATTAAAACCAAAGTCAAAATATTTTCAGTTTTGGAATTTACTCTTTAAGAATCGATTTTCATATATAAATCCGGGGTATGAAAATTTATGGGAGTAAAATCAAAATTGTCACACGTTATACGTTACGAGTTATTTTTAATTTTAGCGACATCTACACAATATGCTCTGAAACTAGAATATGTTACGTAATAATACATCCTTGCGAAAACTAGATGGCACCGGTAATCATGTATCATAATTTGAACAGAGATGGCGCTGATATTAATTCGTTATTATAAATGTTTTTTATTATGTATTTTATAATCGTGCGTAAGGAGTAAACTCCAGTCGTGCGTCGGAGCTGACACACACTTTTTTTTTATTTTTTTTTATTTTTTTCAGTTATTCTCCTTTTAGTTTCATAATTGGAAAGTATTAATTCTTTTTAAAAAAAATTCTAGTATACACAAATGAAACTAAAAATCAAAGACCCCAAGTCTTGCTACTTTTTTTTTTTTTTCAAAACTTAAATTTAATGCCTTGTAAAATTTCCTTTACAAAGTCTGCCAAGAATTATTTTTTGGTTACTATTGCTTAATTCTTTACCGAGTCGTGTCAGTGTTGGTATTGTAATACAGTGCCGGCATTATCGGTAGTACCTAATCTTGCACGACACTCGTTTAATGTTGTCGATAACTCTATTAACTTTGATATGAATCAGAACGGTACAGCCTCTCCACTAACTGATAAAATAGTTATTCATGGGAAGTACGTAAACTTTCCCATCATTCGTAAGACAATAGTTTTGCCAAATTTTTAATTATTGAAGAATATTTAAATATTGAAGTTTTTAATTGCATTGAAGAATTTGTGAATGAAAGCGCTCTTATCTAAAGTTAAAGTTCTATTTATTACTATAATCATTTCATCACCTTTGAAATTGGCTAGTGGAGTCCGACCTCACAGTTCGACCTTCATACTCAACAAATTATGGTCGCTTTGTTGTTTCATATCATAATACCAACACAAACGTGAAACCATTTCGTAATAAAAGTTATTGTGCTTCTCAAGGTGCAGTCAATAAATGCAATATTTACTTGATAGTTAAGAAAATGTCAAGAGCTACCTGTTAAAGAACTAACACAACTTGAACAATGAAAAAAAAACTCTAGGAGGGTTCTAAGCTATTTATCATTACGCTATGTATGACCTTTAGAAGCCAAGGCGGGTTAAACCGCGGGACACAGCTAGTTATATTATACGCTTCAGATAAACAAAGTATAGATTAAAAGTAAATAAACATTTAAATTTAGAAAACAACTCAAAAAATGGACTCACGTAAATGAGTTTCAATTACCGGTAAGTTACTCCACAATGTCGTCAGACTTCCGCAGCTCGAGACGATCCTAAGCCATCCACGCTGCCGCAATTTCAGCACATATTATTATCTTGAAACTCCTTGGATTCTGCAATCCTATTAAATCAAGTTTTTACCTTCTTTTAAGAGGAAATGACTTCACATTTCCTGTTATTAGATCCACTTCTGTGACCTTAGTCGATTCGAGACCTACTTCTATAGGTGACTTACAATGGATTTAAACAATTTGTTAGTATGTATATATTTTACTACGTTAAAAATGATACATTGTGGTCAAGACAAAATCACAGTTCATTTGTTTTCAATAAATTTTAATTTATTCTGTGACTGAAAAATGCTAAGAAATAAATTGAAGTAATTATGCATAATGTATATTTATTGTATGGAAATTCTTATGTATTGATAATCAATTTTTTTGTAAAAATAATCATAATTTACAAACTAAGGGATGTAGAGGAGTCGAGTGACTTTCTTTTTTCATTAATAACACTTCCACTAAGAATTCTTTTCATTCAAGTTGTATTTGTAGAACTAATAAAGTCGCTTAGTAATGTGCTTACTTAGCGAGTTTATTAGTTTATTTTAACTTTTGTCACCTAAGATCGAAAAATATTTTTTTAATTGAGCTCGTAATGTGTATAACTAACACATCTAACTTTTTTTGTGCTCTTGTAACCCTTAACCTTCTTAAAGCATTGAAACCACTGTCAAATTTTACATTGAAGTTAAAAATTTGAGTTCGCAATCACTGGAGACCTGCAAGGCGTAATCGTGTGAACCGACAGTCCTGCGCAAACGACGCCCGATGCTATTACGCTGTTATACGAACACAAAACCCCATATTATTTTATTATCGTAGCCACACTGTAATTTATGTCGATAGTACACTACAGGAACATTGTGACGTTAATAAGAAATCGACTTATCACGACTGTATTAGATTTGCTCTAAGGCGTGTCGCCGGTCGAACATTTTAAATGCCGAACACGTCCACGTAGATAATTCTGATAAGCTTTAACATTTAATAGAGTTTATTAATGTAATTAGTAATACAAACAGTTTTAATAATGTATATTGATATAAAGAACTCGATTCGACAGATCGATTAATTGTAATAACATTCGAATCAGGTGCAAGAGTATGATGTAATTAATATGAACAAGTTAAGTGCTTTTGTAACCATGAACTCTTGCTCGGAGGTCGGGTATTTTTTTCCGAGATTAATAGGTAGAAAATGGCGAAAAATACCCAAGCAAGTGAGTTATGAAAGCGTTTCAATGGCTGCGGTGTCAAGGCCCATCGTTGATAAACCACAATCGAGTACTGTATTATGAATGATTGGCATCTCTGCCCCAATAACTGACCCTGAATTACCTACATTGTTTCGACGACTACGCATTTGTTAACGTGTGGGAAAAACACTTGTTCACGGTACATTCTGTCAGATTTTGTGTAGTTTTTAATGCTATGTTTAGTTTTTCATCTTTTGTGTTGTGGAGATTAGCCGCATTTGAGTTTACACAATTGTTTTGCACACTAAAGATGTTGTTTTATAGCATAATGTTTCATTGGCTGCAATAAAATTACAATATTTTTCAATAGATGCTACCATTATTTTGCATTCAAGCTACTCATCAATGTTTTTTCTTTTAATAACGCTTCAATAAAGTTTCAAACAGATTTATATCATAATAAGCCTCTTGTTTCATTTTGCGTAAGTATATTCAAAAGCTTTTTTCTGAAGCACAGTTCAAATCGACAACCAATTACAATTTAGATGGTTGATTGCTCTCAACATTTTCTCTAACATGAAATATTGGACATCGGAGCTAATTCGCCTACCAACAACTGATGAGATTTACTCCATTGAGATTTCAAATTGTTTTAAATATTATATAAAATATATTATTTTAAATTAAATTATACAAAATATTAATTAATATTGTGACCATCTAACAATTTTGCTAAACAATTGTTATCTCTGGGAAACAAAGGTGCCCCTAAACAGAAATGTATACCAAATTAAGGTTGAGGACGGTGGCGATTTACTTGCGAAATCTTCTGTTATATTTTCGTACTTAAAAGTCGTTGGCCTCAAGTAGCTCGCCAGTTTCAGCTATAATTATTATAATTTTACTTTTAACGGCACTTCGGGACAATTGCACTCACTTAGTGAGTATAACAAAACAAATACATGAGTATTGGGTATGAATGGATATAAGTGCCAAATTATATGTTAAACGCATTGAACGAACACGCTCCATTTAAATATCTAAGTACTGTTGCGTTCAAGAATTCTTGACTATTTGACTATCATCATAATTAACTATCGTTTTGACACACTATATCGGTCACAGTCATATTACAGTAAGAAACAAACATACGTATAATGCGTTTCTTTTATAATTTTAATATCGAAATTAAAGACATCTTTACGTTTGTCTCCATAATTGCTTTTGATGTAACTTTTACTAACAGGGTTAACGGTATTCATTAATAGTAAAGAGCGATAAATGAGGAAGATATAATCTGCAAAAATAAATTACATCTGGACCACCAACTTCTTCGAATTGCTTCTAATTATACTGTAATTTTTTCATCTTCAATGAGTTATAACACTTTTACTATGATATACAATAATTAAATATAAGTACCTTCATAGAGAAATTGTGTGCGATAACAAAGCATACTTAATCATAATAGAGATATTGCAACAGTTAACAAAACGAGTTAACATTGAATAATTTTAGAACACTATCACAGAAACGTCCATAAGTAGAGTGAACGATGCATTCCAAACATTAACATTATATTGTAATGTTATTATTAGGCAAGAATACCCTTTATGCGTTTCCAAAGAGTGTGCCGTTCTTTGTTTATGAATACTAAATTAAGTACATGGTGCCAAATACAAGCATTTAGCGTAAAATTCACCCTTCGCTTGTCTTATGAAAATAAAATCAAAGGTGTTAAATAATATATATATTTATTTATTTTTTATAAAGTTAAACTTTGTGTAATATGAACTAAGGAAACGAACTTTTTATAAGTATGTGTCTCAATTTGAGTGCGATGATTTTTTTACCCCATTTTATCATGGAACTGGACTTTAGTTTGAGACTTTAAAATTGATATATCTATCCAGTGATGTTTATTAAATTAGTTATTAGTTTAAAGAATATACTCAGATAGATATTTCAGTTTATTTATCTAATTTAAGTAAAATATATTAATTAATAAGACAACTTATTAATTAGTAAGTTAAAATAAGTATTCTATACCATGAGTTTTACATTTGGTTTATTTTATTTTTAGTGTACTATTATTACAATATTTAGTTGCTTTATTTTTCGTAAGAGGCGCTGTTGTAAACAGAGAAACAAAAACGCTAACCGCTTATGTTTTGGACATCATATAAATGAGTAAAATGTATCGTGGGGCAATGCGGTGAATACAAATTATACGAACTGTAATTACCCGCTCATTACACATGTCGTTAACTTGGTTGCGTGTGCTGCTACCGCTGAACTTGATCTACATTAGAAGAGTTGAAGTATGAAATAGCCCCTTTAAACATTTCTACTATGTGGGTGGCCATCAAAGAAACCAATAATATGCTCTACTAATATTTTCCAAATAGTTTGAGCTACTGCTGAGTGCGAATAGTATTTAGTGGGCGCTCTTAGTAAAATGGTAACCGTAAACTTAAGTAAATCTTAATCGAATGAGGTTTAAATGCAGGAAAATCATTAGCAAAAGCATTTTATTTAAATCTTTGGTAAAATAATTTTACTGGTAGTAAAATTAGCAGTAGTACTAGTAGGACACTAGTAAAACTAGTAAACTAATGGATACTAGTTGGATGTGTCACAGTTTTTAAACAAAATGTAAACAAATGTTTGCTTTTTTTTTTCATGTTAAGCTCGACATCCAGGCTGATAGTCCAATTCATGGTAGGTGGCTAAGGATAGAGATTAGAAAAGGATAGGGATGAGAAATAGATAGGGATGTGGTCTCTGGCACTGGTTGTTTGACTGCCCAAATGACTGCGAAATGCAGCGTGCCCTGCTACTACTTTCCAAATCCAGACCAGAGCCAACTTTGAAAAGTTCATTTCCAAAGTTGACCCTGCCTAGAATCGAACCCCTCAGGGGTTCGTTTCTAGGCATACATTATTACAATTTCCAATCTCCAAACACAGAGAAAAATGTAGAGAAGTATCTAAATATCGATCTGCTTCATTTTATCAGTCCACAGTGACAAATACATCAAAAATAAAATATAATTCTTAATTCATTTCAAGTTATTAAACATAACAGTGCGTGCAAATAGCGATCACAAAGCAATGTTATATGAAACTTAATAGTAATTCAGGCCACAAAGCATCAGTAGATAAATATCGCGGTTATATTATGTCTAGCTATTGCATACTTATGTTTGTAATAATTAGCTAACTGCAACGCCCTATATTGCCTTAATATTGCGATCGAAAATACTGGTTAGAACTTTTATCGATATATCTAAAATTCTACATAGTAAATAGATAGAAACAATATGAAAATTAACTTATAATTGTTATTATTATTGTATATAGAGTTAATATAATTCAATATAATTTAATTGATAATATTATTTATATTATTTATAGCATTAATTATAAAATATTTTATTAATATTTTTTTTTAAAAAATAAAACAATTTAAAAATAACTTATACAATCAATTAATTGATGAGTGTAGCAATCAAATTATACTCAGAGTATTTAAAGAAAGTAGCTACGTCTGAATTTATTACAACAAAGTTGTGAAACTCCAAATTGATTGATAGCTTTATTAATAATACGAGTTGAAACGTATTTATCTTCCCACAGTAATTTAAAGTTAATGGCCAAAGGCTGTTTATTTACAGTACCTATATACTATTATGTTTAAGTATGAGACACCTATTTATTACCATCTTGCTTTCAGGATCAACCACATTACTATTGTTGCTTAATAGTTTTTAAAAATAATGTTTTAATTGAAAATTCAATTAATTTAAAAATTCGTTATTTACAAAAATCAGACAACATTTTTCGACGATGGTAATTTATCGAACACAAAAATGTAACAATATCACGTGTTTCTTTCATAGGTTTTTGTTTCATAGTTTACAAATGTAGGCGACAGTATACGTCGCTTATGTTATACAATCAAGTATACTGTCCGCCCCTCCTTATTTCCTTATTGCCTTCCCTAAGTACATATTCAAGATCTAACATATTATTATGTTTTCTTCAAAAAGAACGTCCAGAAGATGTATATATAAGAAAATATTGAATTCTATTAGATAACAAATAATTATATCCACTACAAGTGTTCCTAAAAATGAATATAAGCATATATATATAAAAATAGTGCAACCGATGCAAACTAAGTCTTAAATATTTTTTTTTAATTATATGAAGAAAATTTATTGTTTGTTTTTTTTAGATTTGCACACCGCTTGTAGGTTTAATATCTGGACATAATATAGTATATATTAAAATTTTCAACAACTTGTTTTTTCAACAACTTCAAATTTGAATTTGAAAAATAATATACTAATAATATATTTGTATTTGTTCACAGGTAAATGAAATGCAACCGAGTCTCACGAGACAGTCGTATGTCCAAATTTGCCTTTAATTAAACAGCGAACCATTCTCAGTGAGTTAGAGCGTTTAGTCAGCACACTGTTCTTAATTAAAGCATTGCCATAATTGGAAACAGTAGCTCAGTAAGTAGTTTCAAAATGTGCGATCTCTTTTGCGAAACATACTGGTAAATATTAAGTAACGCTTCAGTTTATGACTTATTCCCTTATTCAATTTTTCCGTGAAGAAGAGCTTTAGAGCTTTAAAACTTACAAAAAATCACTTCAATAGAAATATTTTATTGCGCTTATCTGCTTTAGACAGAAAACTCAAGTCTGTTATTTTAAGATCGTACCTATTTTAAATCTATATACGATCTGCTAACACACCGCGATCACATGATCTCAAATATAGCACTGTAATTTTATTAATCTTGAGCTAAGGGTGAACTCAGCAAGCCTACACAAACCTAAACTAACATCACACAAAAATATTTTTGTTAAATCATTTTTATTAAAGATTGTTTTAAAGACTGGACATAAGCCCCGTAACACCATATAAAGTGTAAAGTGTCAGTTGATCATAAAAGTAATATTATAAGTTACAAAAAGGTTAACCTAAGATAATTCAGCCCTATTGTATGACAATATGTAAGCATATAATAACCGACAATCGAATGAAAATTATGACAATCAGTGGAGTCGGGATTTAAGAAGTTTTTTTTTTTTTTTAATAGCGTTTATTCAATAAAAAAATACGGAAGTACAACAATGCCTCGTACGATTTCCGCAAAGATATTGTTACGAGAACGCAAATCGAAATTCGATCGACACACAAACCAAGAACTTTTCATGTAATACTTACGTTATTTAAACAAAATATTACTGGACTAGTTTTCTATATCTGTACTAATAAGTATTATAAAGAAAGATTGTATTGATGATTGTAATGAATAAATTCAATAAATACTGGGCCGATTTTAAAAATTCTTTCACCTATAGAAAGCTATATTATCAGGGAGTGACATATGCTATATTGTATAAATGCGGACGAAATCGCGTGCAACAGCTAGTTATATACAATTTGATGGTGATAGGCAATATATAACCAAATTCATCAATCCCAGTCACTTAGTTCGTGGACGTCTTCCGAATGCGTTAATGTAACATCCACGATAAAACCTTGAGTTATTTTCTTTTGTCACTTTTTATCTTGTGAAGCATTTTGTTTGCTACTAATTTTTTTTTTTAAATTATCATCATCATAATCAGCCTGTGTCTCTCCACTGTGGGATGTAGGCTTCTCCCAAGGCTCGCCACCGCGCACGGTCTTCTGTTCTTCGCATTCAGCCACTTCCTGCGAAGCTTTTCGTTTCGTCTGTCCACCTTCAGGCTTCAGGTCGCAGAGTTCCACGCTGTGCTTTTCAATTCTTGGCCTCTATTCGAAAACTTTTCTATCCCATCGGTTATCCGCTCTGCGATAGATGTGTACGGCCTATTGCCACTTTAATTCTCTTGGCTATTTCGACAATCTTGGTATTTAAATATTTTTAACACTATAATATTCCCATTATATTATATTAAAATATATAATATTTTAATACCAAACTCATTTGAATTAATTGATATATTGCTAGGCGCTAAACAAACCCAGAAACTGCATATTAGTATGACATACAATTTTTTGAAAGGTAATTACATACCCATGGAGGCATAAAAAATTGAAAGGCCCAATCGAACATGCCCTATTTAACAACAACTATGCGGAAGTATATTATGATCAAAATTCACACCTTACAATATATTATTTAATATTTGGATATAACAACCGTCCATGAATCAAATTACAAATCAAACAATCTTGTAACCTTTCATTAAACTTAACTATAGACATTGTAAACATTTCCTCAAACTCTAAATTAGTATTTTATTAGTATCTAATTAATGGTTGCACTAAATATATATTGCGTGTGATGAAATTGATTGCGATTGAAATATAGCTGGTTCCCGATTATTATAGAAATAAAGCTAAATTCGTGTCCAAAGCAATTGCTTTAATCATGCGGAAATTTGATAAACTGATAATTCATGTTTGAGATTTGAACAAGTATAAATATTGACTATGGCTTAGTTAGAGTATATTTATAGTCTTAATGCTCTTAGAACAAACTATGTTTATTTTATTTGTTCATTTAATTCAGCAACAGCCTAGGCACACTTTACATTTTAAAATGTATGCGCAAATATAGGAAAATTGTGAACGAATTTTGTTTCTGATTGTATCTATGGAAAGAGGAATTTCTGAGGATGATTTGTATATATATAATTCCCGAATATCTTCATTCTTCTTGAATTCTTATTCACGGTTTTTGGAATAGAAGGCGCGCGCACGCGAAGGATGAGCGGATTCAGCTAGTATCTAATAAATAAATATTTCAAAATTTCTGTTCAATTTAAATATTCCATTCCTTGTGTCTACTTTTTTGGAATAATATTTTGACTTTGGCTTATAGTTTTACTAACTTTCTTGTGTAACGAAGTCATGCCGTCATGCTTTCGGCGTGATATTAAAATAAAGCTTCGGAAGAAATTTAGCGTTACTTACTTATATAATGTAATTTAAAACAATGCTCCAGATCGTATAAGCCGTAACAATCTATTACTGCCGCTGTCAAAAACAACTTTCTAATTAAAAAAAAGAGCCAACTACGGTTTGTTTTAAAAAAGGATCGTATAGGCATATGAACAATTCATGACGCAATCGTGTAAGTGCTCTAGAAAAAAGAGAATATACTCGTATATGACTTTCGAATCCAAAAGGAAATTATTGCGTGTATTAAAAAAATTGATTTGAATTTATGGTGATGATAGATGCCTAGCGCAGCCTATTAAACACAAGCAATTTTGAAGAGCCTTTCAAAGCAATTAAGAAGAACTTTTCAAAGTTGGCTCTGGTCAAACTGAAAAGTGGTTGTAGGGTAAACTGCGTTTCGCAGTCATTTGGGCAGCCCGTCTGGTGGCAGTAACCACCTCCTCACAGAAGACCACCCTGAAATAACAGCATGTATTCGACTATCTATGAAATATTTCACGTGTCTCATAAAATTTCCATTAACGGATTCTTCTTTTAAAAATTACAACTTTCTCTTTTCAAATTCGCATTCTCTATTTGAAATCCAATTTCATGGCGGTATGCGTTAAATTACATTTATAATTAATTGGTAGCACTGGCCGTATTTGATTTGTCACAATACAGAGCCATGTTCTGTGCCGATTTCTCCTTTTTTAATCACAGTAATATTTATTGTGACTAGTGGCCCGCTCCCGGCTTCGACCGGGGTGCAATTTTTATATATACAAACCTTCTCCGTTTAACTCTCTTTCCATAAGTGATAACCGAATTAAAATTGGTGTACCCATTCTTGAGTTTTTGAAAAAAATCAATTGATTTTTTTTTATATAAAGGTTATGTTGCCCACTTACATACCTTTTTTTTTTTTTAACGTTGGGAAATCCTCTTGGATACCCGGCAGTGTAGGGGACACTGCCGGGTTATGCCGGATTCCTACCGGCTAAAACCCAACGACTTTCTATCAGCGCGGCCGTTCATTGGCGGGGTCGCGGGGACGTTGTGACACGACTTCGGTGCCCCGCCACGGCTATTCAACGCGGGGAGGCCTTGCTCCCTGTCAGAACCTCGGCGTACCCGAAAGTGAAGGTACGCCGGCCATCTCGGGGGACCATACGACGGGCGGCAGTCTCCCCCAAGACCACCGCCCCGGTCCCGGTCAGGGTGGAAGGCGGCGGATATAGGCCATCCGCCTGCGCCCAAGCCTTCTCCGGCGGATTGGCTGGGAGAGGGGATCCTCTTCCCGCTGCCTTTCCGCCGATTCCTTGCGCGACATAACGTGCTCACAGAACGTGAGCATCGGCTGCCACGCAGCCCACTTACATACCTAGCGCGAGTTCGCCTACTTTAAATATAAGGATTCCCGTCGGTTTAGCCCACTAAGTGCCTACTGTTGAAATATAGCAAAGAAATGTATTGTTTCCAGTATAAAATCATTAATGTTGAGTTATTGATACATTTTGAATGGCAAATATAATTTCCTTTAAATTATATTTATTACCCACTTATGATATTTCTGACGGCATTACCACCCACGCGGTTTAAAAGACAAACAAGTTTACGTATAACAAACCTAAGTTTCAAATAAAATACTTTTATGTAAATAAACCTTCATATTAAAAAAAAACATTTCAGTCGTAGGACTGCACGTCAGAAGTGAAAACATAGTTTAACAAAAATAATTGTATGATATTTAAATTCCTTGGCATTATCGAATTAGGTAAATACGATTATTATTGATCGCAAGAAATACAAGAGAAAATATATGACACTGACAAACAATGACAATTAAATAGAACATAATTATTTAACATGAACTTCATAATGACACAAACCATTAAAAAGGTTTGATGTTGATATAAAACTATTTTATTGGTCAGAAGTGTATACCATATTGATCCTTGTTATCATATCTAGTAAGTTTAGTTTCATATGAAGTTGTCTGCTTAATACTTATATATAGAGCTGTCAATTACATATTAATTACATGTCGCGAGTTCAATGATTTTATCCCATCTCAAAAATTGTCCTTTTTTTAAATTATCTGAAAATATACAGAGATGTCACTTACAGTTACATTACGTAACATGACTCTGTCACGAGTTCAATGATTTTATCCCATCTCAAAAATGCCTAACACGCCTAAAGAAGTTTTCACTTCAAAAATTCAGGTAAACTTCTTTGTAAATATCTCAAAAGTAGGTACCTACACTTCTTGCACTATTTTGCAAATGTGCTATACATTTTGTTTTGACAACAACGATGTCTTTTAAAATTGCTAAGTCTAAGTGCTTGATGCAATTACGACAAACATTACCTACTTAAAAACAGCTAGTTACGAGTACATCCACACTTCCTACATAAGTACTGAGCGGTTAAAAACGGAAACAGTTTACAAAGTAAAAGCTAATGAGTTTTGCAATTTGTCAAAGAAATATTTTCACTGGCACTCTCGTCAGCCTTCCTGCTAACAATATGAATAATTTCGCACCTGTAACGTAGGTAATGGATCGATTAAAGCCTGTTGTGTTTCTAATTCAGTCGAAGCATAAACTCTCAATAAAGAGTGTTCGCCGACCGAGCATGTAATTTATCAGGTCTCCGTTACTACACATGCCACAAAACATTATTTATGACTCGATCACATGCATAATTTATAGCGTTAACCGGTAGCCCGGCACAGAGAGGAGGCGTTAGGAACACAAACCCGTTCTGAAATCAAAACTCGGTGGTAAATCATGTGAAAAGTTATGCGACAATACCAGTACACAGTATTATATTACATTTTGCTCTATTTTGCTAGGTAATAAGATTTGTATAAAATTATCTATTCTTGTGTAGAGTTTTAAACCAATTTTCATTTATAATGTTTTGCCCGCGACTTCGCGTCCATTTTTCTTATCCCATCGCTACCAAACTTCACAGGATAATGCTGGACTAATCTAATGGACTAATTTCGTCAAAATAGTTCAGCGGTTTTGGAGTCCATAAGGAACATACTGGAACATACATACACACATTGCCTTTTATATATTAAGATTGCATCCATACGAAGCCGGGGCGGCTTGCTAAAGCTACTATTTTTTATGATAAAATGCAACAAGTTCACTTAATATGATTAAAGATAAAAGCCAAAATGATGACTACATTCTGAAATTTGTACTATAACTACTAAAGGATTACTTTGAATGATATTACTGTCTAAATGTCGGCAGGCAGGCTAACAGACCACTTGATAGTAGGTGGCTACCGTCGCATACTAACACAGCCTATTATTATTTATTATAAAAAAAAAATCAAGTGGTTCAATCTACACTGCAGATCTCTATAGGATTAAAATTAAGGAAGGAATAAGGGAATGAAATGTTTCATCCCTTACAACAGCATTGTGTTATTTCATGATGATCTTCTTTGACGGAGTCGTCAGTGGTTACTAACGCCATTCTAGTTTATTACATAGTGCCCATTCCATTACTATTCACCAATTCACTTAACACAAATAAAACCTTTGTGTGTATCTATTGAGAAGTTCATTCAACTTGTATCAAGTTTGCTGTACTGTATGCAAATAAAAAACAAGTGAGGATACAAATATGTAAATGTAGTCACTGATTGATATAATTGCAGTAACCTTCAAGGAAGTTACGCTAAAGTGTTTGTATAGCACCGCCCGCCTGTCTGCGAATTTCCGTCTGTATTTTAATATAACTAGTACAATACTCTTCGGAGGATATTTCGATAATTCGCTTCATGAGTGAATACATTTTTAATATTTAATAAAAAAAATTCACATAGCAAAATTGCTGAAAATGCCTCGAAAGAGTTTTGTCACACTTTGAATTTAAATCATATTGAACACCTCACCTAGTGGTCTGAATTATATTGTTAAGAATCTGTACATTTATTAATAAACTATATTCTAAATAAAAATAAATACATTCTAACAATGTAAACCGGAGGCCAAAAAAATTGACTTAGATTTTTTTGCCTGTTTATGTGTGCGTTTGTGCACGCTAATCTCAGAAATGGCTTAACCGATTTGATTGCGGTTTTCGCTGATGTATGAATGATTACATTAATTAATATATGGGATACCTGAATTAGGTTTTATTATCCATATGTATATATAAACCTTTCATGAAAAATTATCTAACTGATAGTGAAAACCTCATCAAAATCTTTTACGTAGGACTTCAATTTATATTATGTAAAGGAAACAACCGCTAAGAAAGGCATTTTGAAAATTTCAACTCCGTGTGAAGTCTGGGGCTGATTGCTATAGTATACATATATAGGTACAATCAACCTGTTCATTTAAAATGGAAACCTGATTCATTCCGCACAATCTAAGCGATTGTTATGGTGTTAGATAGCTGGATTGAGTAATTCATCATAATGTATTGTAATATACAACATTCAACAGGTGGGCTTGTTGTGTAGAGCGTATGTAGGCTGTTTTATTTTCTAAAACGACCTCCGTCTAATGACTTTTTGTCAATGCTAATTGAGAAGGTGCCAATTGATAATTGACACGACCTTCTTGTCTACTTGATTGAGATTAATATAATTTATTGTTGCAGTGTAAGGTCGTGTTTCTATATAAATTTTTCGTTTATTATAAACGTCGTTTTCTTGACTCACGAATCTTGCGTGTGGCCAATGATTTAATACGAATCAAATTATATATTACGTCATCGGCCATACATTTTGCGTGTACTCAAAAATGGGCCAACTTTTGATAAAAAGGTTTCATTGTCTGTAAAAAGTAGATGCACTTTCTTCTTCTAACTTATAACTTACTTGCTGTTGCACACGAATTGGCCAGGGATTTTTTTTTATAAAATATACAATTAGCCTATGTCACTCGCTGATAATGTAGCTTTCTATAGGTGAATAGAATTTTTAAAATAGGTCCAGTAGTATTTGAGTTTATTCATTACAAACATACTTTCTTTATAATATTAGTATAGATAAAGCTAGCTATTAAAATTATAGATACCATAATAATAATAATTGAAAGTTATTGTAATAATTTTAACTTATGAACATTCCAATAGTGAGTTTTACATTATTCATGACAAGCTGGTGCCCGCGACTTCGTCCTCGTTGATAAATTAAAAATATTGTATATAAATAAAAATAAAAATAATATATAACACCTGACATCTGCAATTGCTATTACATTTTTGCCAGGCGTTAGTTTTTTTTTTTTTTTTAATTATTTTAGATAATCCCGCGGGAACAGTACTTCTTTTCTGAATGGGGATGAAAGGTACCCTATGTTCTTTCTTGTATCCCTGACAAAGTGAATGCAAAATTTCATGACGGTTGGTTGAGTAGTACAAGCCTGAAAAACAGACAGACATAGTTACTTTCACATTTATAATACAACAAAATTGAACAAAATTTTAAGGCAATTGATCAAAATTGATAGAATATTAAATCAGAACCATGATTTTCCTTTCAGTATGCACAGATTGCGATCACTATCAAGACGAAACATATTTATTTATAGCAGTAACGAATCGCAAACGAGCTAATTCAATCACTAAGACGAAACGATAAACGTGCAAATTTCAATTTAATTAAATTATAAGTCTTTCAAGTCCTCATTATTAAACTTATCTCATTAACTCATTATCTTATTATTATAGTTAATATCATATTTATCACAGAAATAGTTATTATCCAATAAAGGTTCTCTATGCAATCATTTTGGATTTCATCAAATACTTACTTTAAGAAAGAATCTAGCTATCTATTTTGATATATATATCTATTTCTTTCTATCTCTATCTGTTTCTCCGCTATCTTCTTTTCAACCATGCAAAGGATTTCCATCTAATGGAAAAAGCGATAAACGAGCAGGGTTTGTGAATTGATTTGCAGAAAAAAAATGGTGTACGAACTACCTACTAGTTTTTGCTTACGACTTTCAAGTTGCAAGCAAACTAATACATATTCACAAGATTTAATTGTAATCGCTTCGAGAAACATATTGACTTGTGAATTTTACATATTAAGATAAAATAGAAACTTAGTTACCACTACACACAAAGTTAATTTTATTAGGCTGCGTTTTTTTTTTTTATTAATATTTTGTGAGATATGTAATACAAAAGGAAAATATTGTTTTAGACTATTATTTACATAAAATATAAAAATAAATAAATATAAAAACCACATAAGTATGAAGTCACGAGAACTCAAGGAATCATTGCATATTATTAAACTTTCTTTTCTTCTATCTTTCTTCGGGTCAGATTACGACCACAAATAGACTATTAGCAAATATCATACATGATATTATAAATGCGAAAGTGGGTTTGTTTGTTCGTGTGTTTTTTTACCCTTTCACGCCTTAACTGCTCAACTGATCATCATATAATTCTGCACACACCTTGTCAGGAATACAGAAAAGGATATAATGTACCGAGGGATCATCTAAAAATAATCTAACGCCTGACAAAAATATATGAACAATAAACACTTAAGAAAAAGGGGCGCGGTCGAAGTCGCGGGAAAAAACTAGTACATATATCCATAAGTTACATCTTGCTGATTATTTTATATTGTACCTGAACACCGTGTATTTTTCACAAAGAATGCACACCAGATGTTATCAAATGAAAGTAAACGCATGTTGTAAATTAAAAATTCCATCTTGCTTAAAATCCGTTTACCTGTTATTAATTGAGCTGTACACTTTAATTGTTATACGGAAATGAGATTTAAAACGAGCGAAAGTGATACCTGGTGCATTTCGTAATTTTGGAACGCACATTTCGTAATTGATGTAATATTAAATTATCATATTATTATTTTTTTATCTCGAATAGAGTATATATGATAAATGGCATTATAGATAAGTAGATGTTATCCGCGACTTCTTTCAAGTTGAAAAAAAAAAACACCTGAGAAAATATCGGAAATCCTTAACGCTGTGGCGAGGATTCCTCCCTCATATAATTATATTATAAACATTTCAGACACCTGTACTTTCTAGTGCCGTTTATTAAAATATTAACTTTTGCCAGCGACTTCATCCGCGCGTATTAAAGTCTTGTCCTATGTCTTTTTTTTGTAGCCCTGACAACCTGTATGCAAAATTTCGGTTTAGTAGTGATTTCACACTATTTTGTTTCGTACGAATTTCACTGTGGAACATACAACATAAATAAACATATATATTTCTTATGTAAGTATCTAGATTTATTTAAATTTTGAAACAAATTGTCACAAATTATCCCATTCTTTTTCTAGACCATGCCAATCCTTAATTAATATTATAAATGCGAAAGTTGTTTAGATATTTGGTTGTTTGGATGTTTGTTACTCAATTACGTAAAAACGGCTGAACGAATTTGGATGAAATTTTGTACACAGATAGTTTATTACCTGGATTAACATATATAGGATACTTTTTATCTTGAAGAAATGTAATGTTCCTGGGAGATTTAAAAAAAACGAACTATTGGCGCGTACGAAGTCGCGGACACAGTTAGTATGTCCATATTTTTACACATGGCGCGGGGTGTAGTCGCATACAGAAATTGTGTATTTACAAGTTCCCACCTCATTAATAGAACTTTCTCATTAACGTAACGATTTTCCGCATTTATTGTTACGCAAACAAACATCATCACACATTACACGGATTCCTAATAATCGGTTGAGCAGGAAGAGACGAGAAATTGTCCCGAGATTACAAAAACCGCACGATAACCGCCGCAATCGCCTCCAGCTCTAATTGTAATCTATGATTAGGTTAGTTACAGTTTATTACACGGACTTCGTAATAAATCATTGATAAAGGCCCCGAAGGTATAGGCGTTTTACTAATTTAGTGGGCGGCTTATGTTAATTTTAATCGCAAACTCACTTTATTTATTCGAGCCAATCTGTCCGTAGTGCAAAGTTTTATTTAATAAAAAAGTCTATTTTTTTTTTAATCTTATTGCAATATCAACTGCAAAATCCCGAAAGGAGCGTGAAGCTGAATGGACCATGAAAATTAAGACCATCTAGGTTTGTGCTCTATTTTTTAAGCGATCAAATGAATATTTGTCATTGAGTACATCAATTCAAATGAATATTTGTCTTCCCTCTATTTTAATACAGTTTACATTCAAGCGTTTTTTAATTAACTTAAAATTTTTGAAATCTTCATTACGTAAGTTGCTGTAAAAAACTTTACCTATTAAACTTTTAAAAAAAAGTTTATTTTGTCGTCATAGAGTAAAAACAATATAGTAATAATTAATATATCTATACATTTTCCACAATTTCAAATGTATTTTAGTGTTTCTTAATGTAATAAAATTAACAAAATTTTCAATAGTGCATATATCTTTGCGTCTATATCTAATAGTTACTGTACCGAATTATAATAGCTTGCCAGCATGTAATAATAGTAAACCAATAAGGAAGTAAAAGTCATTTTTATTCAAGGTCCTGAACCCTACGGTGACCCAAGTGCTCTATAAATAACAAAGCGACAAAGCAATTGATACATGTATTGAGAAACTATTTACTTGTAATAAAAGTGTAGGTGATTTGAATAGTCTAGACTTGACAGGTACATTGGTCGTACAATACAAAGCAATAACGGGAAAGTCGTTGCTTTTAAATTAAGTACACAGTCCCTTCATTGGACCGTAGTGGTCTTACGAAAAGGAAATCGTGACAGCACTAAGACTGGTCGCTATTTCACGTGAGCGAATTCTAGTTAGTGGAAAATTTGCATTAAACGCACCTGCTGACTGCTGGCTTATCTAATAAACTTATCACACGAATACTTTACTCGACTTGAGACAGATGCCTTGGGAAAATAGTTGAGATTAACAGATATTTCGTGCGGATAAATTGGTTTGCTCCCGCTTGCAGAGGGTGATGACAGCATTATGAGCTAATGTTGTGACAAATCGTTTACGTTTAAAGTGGCATTGCACACTGCGTTCTGAACTCATAAACTGGCCGATAGTAACCATCTCTTCACAGAAGATCATATTAAACAGAATTATATTTATTTATTTATTTATTTATTTATTTACAGGAACATATATATTTAGTTTATTGGCTATGAAAACACACACTAGGCATGCAAGCCTGTATCGTGTTTTATATATATATATATATATATATATATATATATATTTTCAATTCGAACCAGTAGTTCCTGAGATTAGCGCGTTCAACCAAACAAAAACTCTTCAGCTTTATATAATAGTATATATAGTATATAGATAATAGCCATCAAATGTCGAGTCAAAATACTACGTTACTACGTAAAAATAAGGTATCCCCCATTTACAACTGGAGGGATTATCCGAAATCTCATATCCCCTTATTGTTCTCTAAGTTTTTTCCTCGCCTTTTTTACGAATGGAATAAGTGCAATACTTCCTCGGGAATCGCTTATGGAATTACTTTACAAAAACAGTATTATGTCAGTAACATTGTGATGACACAACACAGACTTGTAAAAATACGTAAGAATAACTTCACTTGTAATTTTCAACCGACGATAACGAAAAAACGAAAAACGGAGGAGGTTCTCAATTCGATGCGTATACATTTTTTTATGTATTATCACGCATAACTTTTTACAGAGTAGTCCGATTTTGATAATTCTTTTTTTATTGGATAGGGTATACCTTGAAATTGGTCCCATATAAATTTGGAAAAAAAAAACCTACCCTAAGGGTGGGAAAATAGGGGTGATTTATTGTTCACTCACAGATTTTAATGCGGAGTTGTGTATTACAATTAAAAAAAGTAATCAAAAATTAAGCATATAGTAATTAGTAGATTATAGTCACAAAAAATTATAAAATAAAAACTTTTTAACAAAACATTTGCTTTTTCAATTTTTTCTGCGGTTTAATTTTTTGTTAAAAAGTTTTTATCTGGTTCTGCTTAAATCTATTCGTATAGATTAAATAAGAAAAAACTAAATTCATACTGATGAAGATAATATTTTGATTTCAGAAGCTATAGCAGACGACCAATCCACATCAGCGTCATGGTGGCAAGCTGGCACAGCGACACCGTTCCGGGATAGTGCAAGCAGCAGCGCGTTTTCCTCTACTCATGGACTGGTGCAAACACATCCTACAATCAACGATCCGTTCGGTTCATTTGGAAGCATTGGCAGCACTATTGGACCTTCATCAAACCCATTTGTCCAAGGAAGCGGCAGCGGCCCGCTCAGTGGTGGTGTCAGAAACAACCCTCTGCCTCCTCTGGCGAGAAATGCTAACGGCAGAGCTAGCTTGAAGCATTTAGACTTCTCAAGCAGCGCGACAGCTGAACTCAGAAGAAATCCAGCTTTATCGGCGCCTGATGAGTGCGCAAGAGCTTGTAGAGAAAACGAACCACCTAGAATCTGTTATTACCATTTCACTCTTGAATTATACACCGTACTCGGAGCGTAAGTACCAACCTTATTCAATGCTATAATAAAATTAGAAATCAGTGCATTCACAACTGTCTCTTATTCACAATTGTCATCGGAATTTAATTTGCTCGTTGGATAAAGCGTTCATTTTACGTGACGAAAATTATATGGTTTCTTTTCCGGTGCGATAACACCAATGGAAAATCCATTCTGTTTGACAGTCTGCGGGATCGTCACATAAAACTAAATGGCCCGTAATAATATTCACATGAATGTCACGATAAAAAGCTTAAAAGTTACGTAATTCTTCATCCACATTAAAGTGTAACGCGGAGACAGGGTTATCTGCAGCACGATCCCGACATACTCAAAATGTTACGAGAAACTTGGCATAATCGCATCGACCGACCCATCGACCGACTTTTCATTTCGCACACTTTACGGTTTGTTTCACACAAACTGTTCAATTTATTTCAATGCCGCCTATGCAGCAAGTGAACCGAATTCCGTTGGCATTACACGTAATTAATAGGTGATGACACTGGTTATGAAAACAAAGCAGTTTCGCGATAGAAAATAATATCTACTGAAATATTTATGTGTAAGACATTTTTTTCTTTTTCATTATTTTAGGGCGTGTCAAGTATGTACACCAAACGCTACTAACGTGGTATGGTCCCACTGCCAATGTGTGTTGGCCGATGGTGTCGAAAGAGGTATCCTTACAGCCAACAGAATGTTGCCCGGTCCCTCTATTCAAGTCTGCGAAAATGACAAAGTAGTAATTGATGTTGAGAATCACATGGAAGGCATGGAGGTGACAATTCATTGGCACGGTATCTGGCAGAGAGGAACACAATACTATGATGGTGTTCCGTTTGTTACGCAATGTCCTATCCAGCAAGGAAACACTTTCAGGTAAAGATGGAATAAATCAAATCAGAATACTTAATATGTAAAACATATGCAATATTTTGTATTCATCATTATTCTAAACCAATTAAGTTTTATTATTGCAATTAAACTTTGCTATTACACAGTTGTAAAGTACATCCTTCAACCTTATACGTTTTTTACTAATTGGATAATGTCACGGTTTTATTGTTTTATTGGTTTCAGATATCAATGGCAAGGTAACGCAGGAACTCACTTCTGGCACGCGCATACTGGTCTTCAGAAACTCGATGGCTTATATGGTAGCATCGTCGTCCGCCAGCCTCCTTCCAAAGACCCGAACAGTCATTTGTACGATTACGATCTGACCACGCATGTCATGCTTATCAGTGATTGGCTTCACGAAGACGCTGCTGAGAGATATCCCGGACGTCTCGCTGTCAACACCGGTCAAGACCCTGAATCAGTGCTCATTAACGGCAAAGGACAATTCAGAGATCCCAACACCGGTTTCATGACGAACACCCCTCTTGAAGTATTCACAATCACACCAGGAAGAAGATACAGATTTAGAATGATAAATGCTTTTGCATCAGTGTGTCCAGCCCAAGTCACTTTCGAAGGCCACAACTTAACAGTAATTGCGACTGACGGTGAGCCTGTACAGCCAGTACAAGTTAACACCATCATTTCGTTCTCAGGTAAACATGTCACTAGGAAGAATAAAATTACCCGTTCTCACCATTAACCTTTAAGTAACGTCCGCTTTGCAACATGATTAGAACGGCTCCTTTACTTTTTGCTTCGTTTAAAAGCCAATTGTTTTATTAAAATAAAGTTTCTGTTTGACTAACATTAACCTCTCCGGTTACGGAACCTTATAAGTCGATATTACACAACAATGTTATAGTCTTAAAACGGGCGTAAGTGAAAAAAAAACCGCGCCTTTATCATGTCGTAATATGTATCCATTTAAGTGGTGCACCAACTCAACCGGAGAAAATTGGATAACACTGTTGCACTTATTTCCTCTTTTACAACATTCGTTAATTTTTTAGAGCGTAGTGAAGCCCTGGATAATCAAAAACATCATTGTTAAAATTTCAGGAGAACGTTACGACTTCGTTATTGAGGCGAACAATATTCCCGGTGCCTATTGGATCCAAGTGCGAGGTCTCGGTGAGTGCGGTGTTAAAAGAGCCCAGCAGCTGGCTATCCTTCGATATGCTAGAGGCCCATATCAGCCTTCAACACAAGCGCCTACATACGACGTTGGCGTTCCCCAGGGTGTGGTAAGTTTGGACACGGAATCCTGTATATATGAATTTATCATACCTTTGTACAATAAGTAACACAAGCAAATTTATACCTGTAGTATGACATCGTCGTTTCTGTACATATTTTCTACACTAAATATTTGATAAATATTTCCTTCTTGTAAAATGACCTCTATCTACTTCTCTATATACATTTTACACGTGTCACGAGACTCGTTTAGTTATTAATCGGCGGATATTGCACATTGAATTCTTGAAGCCGGTACGACAACCTCGATCAAACTTAGTGGAGCTGTCAGCTAGTTGCAGAATATTGCTTAAGCCTAAATACTAACTATCAAGTAAATATTTAAAATGAATTCCAAAGCAAATTGAATGAACACCTCCAATATCAGCTAAATTTAAATAAATAATAATTGGACAGTGTAATGTCTAGGTACATTTATTTTGTATATAATTTAAAGTTTCCCCACATTAGCTACATGCATCTATTAAATATGTTTCGAATGAATAGTAACTATAGACTATACATAATTATTATATAGAGTTTAGTTTTTTCTAGTCAGCTACCTTTAATATAGTATATAGTAAATTTACAAAGCACCATAATGTAAAAAATTAGCAACTACATAGATTTATATATTTTTAGTAATTTTGTTGTAGAATTGTTTATTCTAGCCACCCGTGGTTGATTTATTAGCAGAAATAAATTGGTTTTGTAGTAATTAGAAACACTGAGGAAGTAGATTCTAGTGTAGAATAGATATGCACGTATCATTAGTAATTGCACGTACCTTTTTCCCAACTAACTATCCAGGTGATGAACCCCTTGGATGCCAGATGTAAAAACCCAAGGAACGACGCCATTTGCGTCAGCCAACTGAAAAATGCTAGAAACATTGATCCGGCGATATTGCAGGAGAGGCCAGATATTAAAATCTTCTTGCCTTTCCGCTTCTTCGCGTACAGACCGGAATTATTGTTCCAACCGAACACATACAATAGATACTTAGGTAAGGTTTGATTCTATTTTATCTCTATGCACACATGTGACAGTTTTAATACAATTACTTCGGCTAACTAGGCTAATGTTACAGTTGCCCCATCCGGAGACCACGTGATCAGTTTAATAGATGAGATATCGTACATGGCTCCACCAGCGCCTTTAATCAGTCAGTATGACGATATCAACCCAGAACAGTTCTGTAATGGAGACAACAGACCAGCCGGCTGCGGACAAAACTGCATGTGCACCCACAAAGTAGACATACCTCTCAATGCTGTGGTCGAAATTGTACTTGTAGACGAAGGTATGCATCAATATGTAAATAGTTTAATTCCTTTACGTTGCTCCAATACATAATTACTATACGGATGCATGTTCTAATTAATACGATTTTCATTTTCAGTTCAAATCACAAACTTATCTCATCCGTTCCACTTGCACGGATACGCTTACAACGTGATCGGTATTGGTCGCTCTCCCGACCAGAACGTGAAGAAGATCAATTTGAAACACGCCCTAGACCTCGACAGAAGAGGTCTACTCGAACGTCACCTTAAACAAGGAGATCTACCGCCGGCCAAAGACACAATTGCTGTTCCTAACAATGGCTACGTCATTCTGCGTTTCAGAGCTAACAACCCTGGCTTCTGGCTGCTCCACTGTCACTTCCTGTTCCACATCGTCATCGGCATGAATGTAGTGCTCCAAGTGGGCACACAAGCTGACCTTCCCCCAGTGCCTCCAAACTTCCCCACGTGTGGAGACCACCTGCCTCCAATCCCACTTCACTAGTTTGGTTCCTAGTTTTCAGTTTACGTATGTGAAAAATTGCTGCAGTTGATTTTATGTTGTCTAAGTGTAAATCAATGTTTGTATTGTGTGTATTGTCTGGTAGATGCGAAGTGCTCGGTTCTACCGTTCTGTGTTTAATTTTATACACGAACTGTTCTAAAGGAGTTTGTTCGTGGTTTTGTTTATCGATGTTACCATTCTCTTTGAATTCCATATCTACATATTTTCATGCCATATTTGGTGATGTATTGATGTGTTGCTTTAAAATTATATCGAGGCTCATAACATTATCTTTACCTAAGAGGTATTCTTCCAACTCATTGAGAACTCGCATGTTCTGTATCTAACAACTTGCCATTATTATTTTCACCAAGGATATTTATTACGTGTATATATTTAAATCTTACTTATTAAATAGTCATAAGTTTTTAAGAATCTTTACCAATTACTAACCCATTTGCATGCAATTTTGAACTTTTATAGATCCTTGTAATGTAAATAACAGACAACTTCAATACTTGTAAATACACAGAAATAGTTTGGATGCGTTTCGATAATTACACCGTATTAAGTAATGCACATATTCCATAAACAACGAAGACTGTATATACCTAATTGTATGTAGAAAATAGAATATTATTATCTGCAGATTATAATGTTACCATATCTGTGTTACCACTACTTAATCTTTTACTTGATGGGAACTGTTTTATATCACAAGTCTATATTGTTCTGCCAATTACGATTTTGTATTTAATAAGGGGGATGAATTGAGCGATCCTAGTCTTCAGATATAAAAAAACGAAAAATCTCAAATTAAAAAAAAACGTAATAATCTTGACTATGCTATTACGAGCAAAAGATAAGCCTCTTTTTTAATTATATTATAAGAAGGAAAGTGTAAATTTTATAATCTATAATAAAATATAAAAAATTATATACCATTTTATTTACCTGTGTGACCTGTTATTAGTGTATTATAACTATCACCTGTGATTATTATTATACTATTATAATTACCATATTAGTGTGCATATTATACTTTGTATATTAACGTAGACGTTTGTAGATAAACTATGGGTTAATTTTTAGTATTATAGACTTTGCAAATTTAGCAGTTGTTTGTAGTACGTAGATAGTCGCACGAGGAGTACAGTAAAACAAAACACAGGTTGTACAATTTTTTTTTTTTTTATTTTTGCTTGTACATATTATAAAAAAAATGAATGCTAAATATACTTTTCAGCTTCCACGTATGCCTCTTCTAAATTATAATAATATTCTAGGTTATGAACCCCTTGGACGCCATATGTAATGTAAAACGTAATGACGCAGTGTGCGTTAGTAACTTGAAATCGGCGCGACCTGTTGACAAGGCGATCCTTCAAGAGAGACCAGACGTCAAGATTTTCTTGCCTTTCCGTTTCCACGTCTACAAACCAAAGGATCTGTTTCAGGAGAACACTTACAAGAACTTCTTAGGTGGGTAAATTTTCACTTTCACACAAACATAATCGCGTGCGCACGCGACGGATCTATAAAGCGTGTGGCAGAAGTTATAGCCCACGGGAAGTGTCTGGCAGTGCTGTATATTATTTTGTAATAATATTCTATAAAACACTTATAAAAATCAGCCTTTAGAAAATAAGGGAAGTTATTATTTTACTTACCTTTCTCGCCTGATGGCTCTAAATTGGCCGTCTACCCCACATAGCAGATACGCATACGTTTAAAGTATACATAGGAATACTACTCGATTGCCCACATTATGTCCTTTAAAAAACATGTTATGTCTGGGGGCTCTATAGGATCTTATTCTATTTACTCATTTCACCGCTACTGTAACTCAACGACTTCTATGTAATTCCAGTTGCTCCCGGTGGTGATCACGTGCTGAGCTTGGTCGATGAGATTTCGTATACATCGCCTCCAGCGCCACCTCTCTCCCAAATGCACGAACTGAACCCTGAGTTGTTCTGCAATGGAGACAACCGACCAGCCACGTGCCCCGTCGACTGCCGCTGCACACATATGATTGATGTACCTCTCAACTCTATCGTTGAAATCGTCATTGTTGATGAAGGTAAATCCTTACTATTATAAATGTGAAAGTAACTCTGTCTAAGTCTGTTACGCTTTTACGCCTTACTTATTACTTATTACTTGACCGATCATTAGTCAAGGATACAATAAAGGATATATCTTTTATCCCGAAAAAAGTGCCGTTTTCGAGAGATTAGGAAAATAAAAATACAACGCCTGTCAAAATAACAGCATTAGCAATATAACAGCAAATAAGATTGCTCATATATTTTGTCAGGCGTTTTATATTTCTTTTTTCAACGCTCACAAAGTCGCGCACACCAGCTACTTAAGAATAAATATTCACTGAATTCAGTTTATTGCAGAAAATATTATGCAATTTGTAACTACACAAATTAAAGAAATAAAGGATTGAATAATAGGTATGTTTTTAGGAGTGCTTAGAACATATTGGTCAAATTGTAACAAACAAGACAATCTACTAGCTCGTAAGAACTAGTGAAAAAGACATTCATAAAAAAATCAAATAACAATTTGATTTATTTATAATTAAATGAAAATCAGGTCTACCTATAATTAATATCCTGCACTGTGTTGAGTACAGGTTGAGTCATTAAAATTTAATTCTAAAACGAAACATAAAGAACCTGTCCTTGATTACCATAGTAAATGCCACAATAACCGCTGACTTTTAGCAAAGTTTACATACTTACTTAAACATGGCAATCATTTTAATTATAAAGATTTTTAAATATCATCCTGTCGTTTTATTTCTAGGTAGTCATAAAAGAACATTAAGGAAGTTCTAATAATTATCAGTACACATATATACTTCAACACATAATTTTTTTATATTTTTTTATGTTAAGTCGTCAGACAAAGCGACGGTTCTATTGATGGTAGGTGGCGCCTATAACACAAACAACACCACAGGTGCTGCAAGTGATCTGAAAACTATAGTAGGATTAAAATTAAGGGATTTGGAAGGAATGAAAGGAAACACAGTGTGCTCTGCCACTACTTTCAAGATCCATGCCATAGCCAACCTTGAAAAGTTTATTTTTAAAATTGGAAATGGGACAGAGAGTTAACTCAAGCGCCCTAACCACTCATCCAGCGGGCTCATTTTGTAATTTTTATAGATTTTGTAAGTTTAAGATAATTTATTAATTAACATTCAAAGAGAAATACAAATTTAGAACATCAAAAATTTATTAATATATACAACTAAATAATATAAACAATTATATAATAATACTAGCTGACCTTGCAAACGTTGTTTTGCCAAAAAAAAAATTAGGATATAAAAAATAGTTTATAACCTATTCTCAGACCTACTGAATATACACAAATCATAAAAATCGGTCACGACCGCCGTTTCGGAGGAGTTTTGTTACAAACACTGTGACACGACACGAGAATTTTATATAACTATAAGATATTGTACTTAAATTAAAATAGAAAATAAATTATTTACAGTGCAAGCGCCAAATTTATCTCATCCATTCCACCTTCATGGAACTCCATATAACGTAATTGGTATTGGAAGGTCACCGGACAAGAACATAAAGAAAATCAACTTGAAACACGCTTTGGACTTGGACAGACAAGGTTTACTGCACAGACAGTACAACCTTCCACCTTTCAAGGATACCCTCGCTGTGCCAAATAACGGCTACATTGTTTTAAGGCTAAAGGCAGATAATCCAGGTTCGTATAGCTTCATTAAGAATCATTTTTTAAAATGCATACCAATAAACTAAATGTTATTAACCACTCAGTACAGTTATCGATATATTATATAAACATAACTGTATATAACGTTATATATTTTATATAAAACCATTATAAAACCCGTATAAAACCTTTTTTTTTTCTAGACAAAAAGTCAATCCTTAATCTAGTATAATTACTAATATTATAATATAAGATTTTTATTTTTGTATGTTTGTAATGAATATACTGAAAAACTACTGGACCGATTTTAAAAATTCTTTCACCTATATAAAGCTACATTATCAGCGAGTAATATATTTTATAAAGTTACGCGGGCGAAGTCGCGTCCAAGAGCCTAGTATTATATATGCGAAAGATGGTGAGGATTTTTGGATGTTTAGATATTTGTTATTCACGCAAAAACGGCTGATTGGATTTGGATGAAATTTTGTACATAGATAGTTTATTACCTGGATTATTATATACGATACTTTTTATCCTCCAAAAATGTTAGGATCCTGTGGGATTTTTTTTATAAAACCAACTACACCGCGTATGAAATTGCGGGCACCAGCTAGTCTTTCAATAAACCCCTTACTATTGATTGATTCATGTGCATATTAAATAAAACACTTAAACTTTTTATAAATTTCAGGTTACTGGTTGTTCCATTGCCACTTTATCTACCATATTGTCATCGGAATGGGCCTGATCTTACACATCGGCACCCAAGGAGACCTCCCCCCTGTGCCGCCGAACTTCCCTAGATGTGGTCACCATCTGCCGACAATTACTCCACCATACTACCCTATACACTGATGCCGGATAAACAAGAATCTGGCATTTCGATCTCTCAAATCGTTCAAATTGTTCCAAGAGAACTAAATGCGATTACAACCGAAGTGAAATAAACTAGCTATGCCATATTTTATTCAGTTGCCGACGAGCAACTAGTGAATAAAACTGACTTCGTACGATTGTTGTCGAATAGGTAAATGTAAATTAATGGTGCTATTTTAGGCGAATTAAATAACCATGATAATGATATCACGTTACGCGTATGACCAAAGTTTAATCGATGCGGTTAACATGTATTTATAGGATGTTAAAGTAATCTTTGTGATCGGTGCTTTTACTATGGCGGATTAAGCTGTGTCTCTTTTGTTAAAGTTTATTTTTATTTAGTACATTATTACGTATATTGTATGACAGTTTTTATGAGATTTTTTTTATGAAATTATAATGTGAGTCATCATAATAACAACACTTAAATAAACTGAAATAAAAGGCAAAAAAATTAACTTATTTAAATGATTTTTTTTTAATTATACATTAGAGACACTGCTTGAAACTGATGCCATTTCAAAGAATTATTTTGTAAGGTTTTTTTTTTTTTAATTTTTTGTTACTCGTTTTATATTTTTGTAAATAAAAATTTGTAAATCTTTATATTAAATTCCGAATACTCAATAACAACTATTACGATAATTATAAAAAAATATATTATATAATTTTTTTTTTAAACATTACCAGTTCCGATTGTATTTATACGGAATAGTGTATAAGTTACATTTTTATAATTAATTTAAAAATTTTTTGTGTGGAGTGAAAGATTACAATACGTTTCTTTGAATTTTTTTTTATTTAGCTTTCTCTTCAGCCACCTCAAGTTCATATGACTTGAGACCGTAATGATCAGTTACGGGCCTAGACTTTTTATTATTTCGTTTCAAATCGTTATGTTTAACTGTTTTTATAATACTGTTTCTGTTCTCAAACATCTTCAGTCGTTTAATGTGAATGAAGAAAAGTACTGCAAGCTGGAGTTTTACTTGAAGTAAAACATTCGTTCGTATAGATAACACTTCATAATTTAATCTGTAGTACCTAATTTTATTATTACAAATATTATAATATATAATAATAATACAGTACTGTAAAAAATTAAGAAATAAAAATACATATTTTTTGTGATTTTTGAAATGTTATATCTCAGTGTAAAATGGTCTTATCGAGATAAAAAAAGAACATTTTGAAGCTTTATTCTAGTTTTAAAATCTTTTGGCCAATAAATTTTATCAGCTGTTGTCACGCAATCCTAAGAAATAACGCAAAAATAAAATTTTATTATTATTATTTTCGAGTCCCCGAGTTAGAAAAACCAGTACCGGATAACTTTTTTATTTAGCTACAATTTTTTTTTATCTTGATACGACTATTTTTCACTGAGACAACATTTCAAAAATCTCAAAAAATTTAATAAATTTTTTTCTACCCCTAATTTTTCCAGTAGTTATAATTATTATAAATCATTAATTTACTAATAATCATCCATTATCACAATATTTTCTTTCTATCTCAATATTTAATACTAATTACTGTTTACATTTTTCTTTTAACTTTCCTTCTGAACTTCTTCTCCTGTCGTACTCTGTTTTTAACTTATTTAAATCTTTTTCTACTTTCTCTTTAAAAAAATAAATTAATATTATTTTAAATACTTAATTTTAGTTTACTTTAAGTAAATATCCAGCTTGAAGTGAACTAGAAATATTTGACACAGGGTAACATTTTTTACTAAATATACACCTGTGGTGGCCTCGTCTTATATAAATTAAAAGTGTTATTTACCTTATTGCCTCTGTAGAGTTGCATCTTTTTACTGTTACAATGTAAAGTTGTATTTTAAAAGAAGTTGTCGCGATGTCTTTTACTGGCAAACAACTGAAACATCAAAATTAGGTAGAATTATGTAAATGAATACAAAAAAATGTACCTTATCGAGTACATAGTGCCTAATAAAAACATGAAACTTCAACAATTTTGTTTTATTACTTATTATAATTATCTGTACGGAATTCGCGTTTGAAAGGCTTGACCTGCTCCGATATTGTAATAACCCGCATTATTATGTATGTTGGCGATAAAATTATCTCCAGACAAGAATGTAAAAATTTGTTAAAGTAAAGTTTAATTAGTATAATAATTTAATAGTTAAAGTTAGTAGTTACTTACATTTATTAGTTAATATCTTAAGGTAAAAATATAGTAAGAGCTATTAGATTAGACAAGAATTATTGCTTGTTTTGTAAATGATTAAAAAAAACAAGATACCTAAGGGCAATGTTTATCTATTATCGAAACTTTAACTTTACAAAATATGCTGCCAAGAAAAAGATAAGATATGATAAAAAGATAAAGATATCTAAGAATACAATTTTTGTATTTGTTTGCTAACTCATAGTTGCCAAAATAGGCCTGTTTTCAATTGACTGAATCATCATTGTTCGGTATGGAAGTACCTTAATAATTTACAAAAATATGACCTGGAATTGTCTAATGTTTATTAGATCAGCAGATGTTAAAAACATTTTTATTTAAAATCAGTTATAAAAAGTAACAAAGAGTTCACATTTTAGGGGCGGCATCAACGGAAATGTGAAGAGTTTTATTTACTAATCTGCTGCTCTGCCTAAAGACAAGGATCCTTTCGGCATCTGTCTACTTAAACTATCGAACGTCGACAACCTTTATATACATACTCAATTAAATATCTAGTCTTTACACCATCATACTTGTACATCTTTAAGTGTCTCTCCTAGTGAAAACTGGAAGTCTGATATTCAAATTCATCCTGGGCCTTCGCATACAAAACATCTCAGCGGCATTTCTCATCCCGGTCCAGTCTCGGATGTTATGCAATTACGAGTTACATCTGCGACCGATAACTCTTATGCCAGCAACTTTTTCCACAATGTTAATCTAAAAACATGATAAGCCACAAGAGATATCACGCTCTTGTGGCTTTAGCACGTTTCTAAGCAACTTTCCGCTGTTAAATTGTGTGAAACCTCACATTAGAAAAACGTATAATTGAGGAGCAGTTAAATCGGTATTCCGATGTCATAAACTGAGTAGTGCGTGTGGCGGCAGTGACCATAGGAAAACCTTTAAATGAGGGACTTTTAGTTTTGGCACATGAGTAAAGAATCTGTATCTCTATCAGTTTTTATGTACGTACGATATAAATATTACTACTCACTGCTAAGCTATGACCTCTTCTCTATCTGAAGTACACCTATAGATATAAGTATATTTTATAGGGTTAACAAATATAATAATACATTAGTTAGATACGTTCACGTTCACAACGATCATACTATACTGGTTGACAAAGCTTCTCGTATGTTCAAAACTTGAATTATCATACAAGCTCTTTTCCCTCAAGATGTTCTGTTATTATTAGACTAAGAGATTTCTAATCGAGACACGAAATTAAATTAAATGTTGATTCCGTACAACAGCTTTGTCTGTCCAGCGTTCTACTTCTGCTACAAGATAATTAAGGGTTGTATATAAGTAAAAGTTGTCCTGCCTAAAACTTATCCTGTATTCTATTAGGGTCTGCAGCGTTCTTGCTTCTCCTGTGGTTTGGATTGTATTCGCCTAAGATTAAGAAGACCTTCATTTTTATATATATCTTTGAAACGATTAATTTTTCTCTGTTACAGACTTTTTATCATATTACTATTGTAACCTGCTCATGAGTTACAAGATACGTTTTCCTTCGTAAGGTTTCTTTGTATTTTCTTTGTATGAAGTTTATTTTGCTTTGCCTATTGAAACTCTATCCTATTTTAGGTTTTCTAATTAAAAATTAATAAATAAGGACAACAATGCAAAGACGGGGGCGGTTCGCTAGTGTTATAAAAAAACATATTACAGAATTCGTGAGAATAATGATTTGTAAAAATATTCGTAACATCTGACAACACGATAGATAACGCATCTTAATGCAAATGTTATATAATAACTCACGATCCTGTCGCATTAAGTCAAATAGAGAACATGATATTAAAAGTATGTTTACTTATTTTGAGCAAAACTGCAATAGTTTTGACAGGTAAATTAATGTGTACAAATACAGGAGTTAATTGTATAATGGAAATATATTTAAATAGCTTTTCACTAATGAAGTTTTTATTCTGGCTAATGTACAGCAATCTCACACTATGGAAACATGCAAGAAAGTACGGGAAGAATCGTGGGTGGTCAGGAAGCAAAGCCTCATAGTCATCCCTATATAGTGTCTTTGCAAATAAGATTCCTCTGGGTGCGAATGCATATATGTGGCGGATCAATCCTTAATGATAGATGGGTATGTTGTATCCTTTTTTAATTTTATTTTTAATGATATAATTTTGTTGAAAATTATTAAAATTTATTACAATAAAATTCTTGAATATTAACTATTCTTGAATATGCGGTAATGTGGAGGGACAAAAAATAGTATCTAAAAGAAAAATGTTTATCATCAAGAGCTAATTTATAAAAATTATAGAAATAGTAAAATAATAGAAATAATTTATATATTCTTTATATTGTAACGGCTTCTAGCCTTCAGTAAAAATTCAATGTTCGGTAAAATTTCAAGTCAATATCCATCATAAATCATGAAAAATCATGAAAAGTTTTCGAATTTTTGGGGATATACATATAGAAGCTAAATTCTTATCTATATGATAAGATAAGATTTATACAGATAAAATTAATATTGTTAATTATTTCCTACTTTAATCTCGTCTCTCCTACAGAAACCAAAATTAAATCGATCAGAGTTACGTATGTATGGGCGATTTCTGCTGACATTATTTTTATTATCTACTAACAATGACAGTCGTTATTGTTAATATAGCCTACTAGATCCGATCGCTACCATAATTCACAGGTAATTTGATGGTATTACCAGCGGGTAATGCCATCAAATTATCCGCTGGACTAATCTGAAGGTTATGTGAAAATTTCATTAAAATCGGTTCAGCGGTTTCGGAGTCCTTAGGGAACATACATACATACACACATCGCTTTATATATATAAGATAGTTTGAACTAGTCGATGCCTATATTGCGATCTTAAGATCTTTGTAAGACCATACAAAAAGTTAATGTCTTCGGACTAGTGGTGTGAGTTTTTGCAATTTTTCATTTTCTGTTCAAAGGTATTAACTGCTGCCCACTGCATGACAGAATCCTGGGTGACAAATTGGCTTCCATTAGATGCTATCGCAGGAATACATGATGTAGATAACTTTGGTTCTAAGGGTCAAATTAGAACTATTGAAGGAAAATATAAGCATCCTCTCTATGATGGGTAAAATTGTTTTAGTTCTAAAATAGTTTGTTTTAGTGTATAATTATCTACGGGATTATTTTTACAAATAACTGTGGAAATTTTTCAGAGGTGTGGGACCCAATGACATAGCTTTAATGAAAACAGAATCACCTTTTAACATAAATAGAGAGGTTCAACCAATCTATTTGCCAACTGGAAATAAAGCTAATTACGAAGAGTTTACACTACCTGGCTGGGGCGCTTTGAGAACTACATATTTTATTGCTGATTTGCCTAGCAATCTACAAGAAGTCAAAGTCACCTACGTCCCCTATAAAGGTGCATACAAAATATCCTTTATTATATATTTTTAAGAATATTAAAAGAAATTATGTATTTTATTATTTATTTAATTAGAGACAGGGCACACTGTGTTTCGCAGTCATTTTGCACCTTACAGAAGACCACCGTGAAATAATAGCACGTGTGCTGTTGTATTAATGTAATAGAACCCATTTTCCTATCCCTTCCCAATCCGTAAATGTTACTTCTTAATCATAAATCCTACTGTAGTTGGTAGCACACTTGCAGCACCTTTGGGCTTTGCTTGTGTTATAGACGAGGGTAGCTATCTATTATCAAGTGGACCGTTAGTCTATCTGCCGAACTTAACAAAAATTCAAAAAGAACTATTTAGAAGCCTTTTAATAATTACACACAACTAAGAATGTGTTTGTTTTTTTCCAGATTGTTATAAAGCAGTCGAAGAGTTAAAGGACGATGATGAAATAAACACGTTAGATGAAAATGCTAACATTTGCACAGGCCCACTGACTGGTGGAACAGCAGCGTGTAATGGCGATTCAGGTGGACCACTTGTCGAATACATCAATCCCGAAGCAATTGAAATTAGCAATGATCCAGTATACGAAGACGAAATATCTGAAATCAATTCTAATGACACATACAATGAGGCTGGTGTTACTGATGATTTCGATAATGAGATAATTGATAATAAAGATTATGAATATGAAATAAAATATGTTAAAACAAAACAAAGTGGAGATGAAGATATAGTTCCAGTAATTGTAGGAATTGTGTCGTGGGGTATGTCACCCTGTGGAGACAAGGGAGCTCCAACAGTTTATACGCGAGTTTCAAATTACGTCAATTTTATTAATGAACACATATACACTTAAAATAAAAAAGAAGCAATTAACACAAATTTTAATTTATTTATTCACATTTTAACTTATGTGCTACTTATTAATAAAGTTTTTCTTATACTGAAGGTGGCCAATACGAAAATATAGCTAGTTCCACTATTTCCATTTTGTATTTCCATGGAAATAGAGGGATACACACCTACCGTCGTTTCTTATTATGATTAACTCACCTAAGTAGTTTACTTAACTGTGGTGAATAAAATTGAGATTCCAAAAAAAGTTTATAAACTATAACTTTTACTTTTTTGGAATAGTCAGTCGCAAATGGTCAGTCTCGCTGTCTCGCATTAAAATCAAACTGAAGCAAAAGTATGGAATGAAGTGAATGGAAACTATTTTCATATGGGTAGTATTATTTCAGTATGAATAATCAATTCATATTGAATTAATGTATGAAATTTTTTAGTCTATGACTATGACTATTCATTATGGCTATCGTGATACATTTTTGTATTTTCTCCTTTTGCCTCCTTTTTCAAAAACAATATATTAAGAACAATAGTACAAGCACCTCTTAACCTTAATTAATGAGTATTTACATAAACTTAATTAAATTAAATGCACATAACAATGTTATACATATTTATAATATAATCAGACTTTTAAAATAATCAGTTCAACAATACATCTGGCGGTTTGTAATTGCCACATTTTGGTAAAGATGTAATAATAGCGTGAGGTATAAATTGAGGAACGTCTATAATTATTGCTGCAGGTAAAGAAAATAAACCACAGGATCTACATTCTAGTATCCAACTTCCTCCGTTGTCCGCTCTGATACGGACTATCGTAAAACCTTTGTTAGGGACGTTCACGGTATCTTTTGAAACAGGATTTTGAAGATTTCTGGAAAGTCCAAATAATTTTTGTATTTTCAAAACTTCAGCTAAATAATAACAAATTTGCTTAGAATAAATAAAATCTGTTTTCATGTTCTCATAATCTTTGACAAATCTTATAAAAGCTCCTACACAAGGCAAGGTACATAATTTTAACAAGACTATTCATGTCAGATGTCAGCCTATTAAACCTCATATAAGGCAATGGAGAGTATGCAAGTTTTATAATTAGAAATGCAAACTTAAAGTGATATATTTGTTATTTCACATTATTTTCACTTTCCCTTTCACTTTTTTCACTCTGTCTGTCAGTTAAGTTTTCAAGCCTAAATCACTGAATCAATTTTGATAAATTTCAGTATAAGACTTTGGATAAGGATATAGGCCACATTTTATAGCGATAATAAAACTTTAAGTTGGTTAAATTTGTGATTAGTTTGTATTAAGACAAAAATAATAGGAAATGTATAAAAATATACAGGATCTAGTCTGAAACAACCATCTACTTTTGAAGACATCTCACTAAGTAAAAGTCTAACTTGGTAAATTCACCTTATTGAACGTGGATGTGAATTATATCACTGATAAGACGAATACGATGGTGTTTAATACCAGTACTAAAACAATCTGTATTTGCATTAAACATTTTACCTTTTAACTTTTCCATTTCTGTCCATTTCATGGAATTGTTGTCTTGATATTGGCTTATTTTTGGGATTTTTCCATGTAGAGACCACATGCATAGTATATCCATGCATGTGGAATGTATAGGAATCGTTACTGCCGAAACCTATAAAAAGACATTTATTTAACTTTTTACAAAAAAATCCTAAAAAATGTATTTGATTTAAGGATATCTAACCTTCATTGACTAGAGCGATTTCTACTACTTTTCCTTTGTCTGTGTTCAGTACCTGAACACATTGTAGATCATATTTCTCATCTTCTTCACCTACATTACACTTGTTCTGCAATTTATCTGACATTAGAAGTAAAGGACTATTGGGGTAAAGAAAATTCTTGCCATTTACTTGAACTACGCCATTTCCTTGTGTTTCTGAAATTAATTTAAATTTTGGTTAATATCCTTATATACTTTAAAAATTAGGAAAACTAATAATTGACTGTACCTAAAAACGACGGAAAAAATGGTTTCCTCTTCATTACATCAATCGTATATCTAAAATCATTGTCATCTTCTTTGAATGGTACTATATTCCTGTCAACACCTAAATATACTTTTTGGGCTTCTGTGTTCAACGATACATCTTGAAGTGACTCCAAGATTTGTCCATAAACTGTATCTGAATCAAATTTGGCGTCCACAATTATTTTCTGCAAAAGTCACCTTAGATGTAGAGGTATTTATCAAATCAATTTTGTCAAATAATTGAACAACTGAGTTATATAAGTTTCCAAACGATGTCAGTATCTATACCCCTACGGTCATGTTCACGTTTACTTTTATTCCCTCTCTAAACCTCTTTACCATGAATAATAGTGGTACCACTGCATCTAACCCTGGGTAGATAGGTTACAATATACGTTTGTAATCAACCTCATTGCAGTCGGTCATAAATTGACATAAATAAACTCAAATTGATTTCATGTTGATTTAAAGAATTGGTTTTGATATCACCATATCAAAACAATATCAATGAAAAAGGTTTACCTCTTCCTGATCCAGCATAGATGTGTAATTAAAACCCGAATAGAGGAACATCGCGCTGGTACTCAATCCTTCACAAGAATCTTCCCCTATCAATCTCAACCAATAGCCACCACTTTTCTGAGAAGCACGCACTACTACGTCCATCCGTTCTCCTGCAAAATGTAGGGACAAATTTTAAATTAAGTTTGGAAATTGTGTTTGCTGCCTCAGTTCTGAATTCTTCTTCTTACAGTGCCATCTGTAATGGCAATTTTGACTTTGTCTAAGGTTCTGCATTGAAATTATATACTTTTATACAAATCCAAATGATATCTAGGTAATGGTATACAATGGAAACGTCACAGTACAACGCGTGGCCTTAAACTACAAAAGTAAAGAAAGTGAGATGTAAACAATCGCAACCGGTTGCAATGACCTTAAACTCTCAGTTCACCGACTGAACACCTTTCTACTCTCACTTGACTTCGGATGCAGTGAAAACGAAACATGTTTTCATTTCATTTGTTGGCTTACCACATAATTTAAACCAGAATTCTTATGCATTTATGTATACTTCTTTACTCGTTTGCATTTTTTGCTTTATGTTTTATACTTTATGAATGATGATCCATCAGATAAAGTTATTTTTAAGATTACTGTGCCCTGTGAATGCGTCGTCCTTGTCTACTTCCGCCATAAAAATATTGTTAAAATGCACGCACATCGTTTTATAGGCACTACAATTGTTAATTGGCCTTTTATTAGGGTCATTTTAAACTTTCTCTAACATTTTATTAACAACATCTTACGCTCGCGACTTCCTCCGCGTATCTTTATAAATTACTAGCAACCTTCCTCCAGCTTGGCATGGATACAATTTTTTCTACAAATTATAGACATAAACCTTCCTCGTTTATCGCTCTTTGAGTTAGTGATAATTGTATCAAAATCAGGTGGATTGTTTGTGGTTGTTTAGAAGAAGTTAGCGGAGAAACAGGCAGAGACGGACAGAGACTTTATTTTATAATATGTTTGTATATATACATGCAAATATAGATGTCCTATCTTTTCCTATACATTTAAAGATATATGCATATATAGACATGTTTGTCGTAACAATTCATTAATATCGGTTCGGCGGTTTCGCGTAAACAAATAAAGCAAATTGTTTTATGTAATTATATAATTTAAAAAAAAAATTAATAAGCACGTACTCTTACCTAATACGCGAAAATTATTTTGACCATATCTGAAGTTTCAATATTTACTTTATTATTTAAACAAATAATTCTTCTACATGTACGAAGTAGGTAAGTTAAGTGATATTGCTTAAATTTACTATTATTGAGCCAATCAATAGCCGGTATTTATTACCTGGATAAAGTTTCACTTTCCTTGCAGACACAGGTTTGACAGGTTTTCCATCTGTGGATATGACCACCAGTTCGTGTTCGTCTATATAAATAACTATAGGACATTCCACCCCGATGGCATTTATTAATCTCAACCGATAAGCAAATCCTGGCATTACGAACATCCTGTAATTGCAAAAGAAAAGTATAAAATTCTCATGATTGTGAAACGATAAATTCCTATGATACGATAAATTCCTATGATACAGACATTACGTATCGCAGAGATTGAAGTCAAATTGCTCCCATAAAAAAAAACTGTGAATAAATTCAACGCTATCTGTAGTAAAGCGAAAAGTGGGAAATCGAAAGTAAAAACATCTTATTTAGTAAAAAAAAACTTACTTGAAATTATTTGCTTCGCCGTTGATTACGATAGATATCGGTTTTAATGAAGTTGAATCACCTAGATTGCCTGTTAAAAGTTTCGGAAAACTAGCAGATACAAGTAATGTATTTTCCATTGTTCTATCGTAGTCGTATAAATTTGAATTTGGATCTAAAGGTTGAGGTTGATTGACTGTCAATACACCGAAAACTCCGTCACTCTGATGCAAAACTAAAAAAAATAATTTTAAAAAATTATAACAGGAATTATACAGTGTATAGTTTTGTGTCGTTTTATAAGTTAACTAGGTTTTGCCTGCGATTTCGTCCGCGCCATTTTTCTTGGGCGTTTAAACATTTATCAATCTTTAGTGCTGCTATATATATGTCAGGCGTTGATTTTTTTATTTTTAGATTATCAGAACAGGATTTTTAGACCTCAAGATTTTACTCTTTTTCTTGATGAAACCCATCATAATTATGTCCTTTTCTGTACCGCTGTTATAACGTGTCGTACGTTGTATACAACATTTCATGGTGATCAATGATACTTTCGGAGATTAATGGTTTTGTTTAATTAATTTCTTAGATAGATTAAGGAGGATTTATACCTGAATCGCTATGATAAAAATATGTGCCTGGAGACGATGCCTTAAATGCATATCTGTATCTGGAACCATAACTTATAGGACATTGTGTCACCATTGGCACTCCATCCATATATGGTGTCCCTTTCTGTTCAATACCGTGCCAATGAATGGCTATATCTTCATCGGGAATTTTATTATGCACTTCAACAACAATGATATCGTTTACGCAAACGTGTATTGGTGGCCCTGGTGATATTCCATTAATTGCAATAATTGGCTTTCCGTTTTCTTGCACTACTGGTTCAATTTTAAAACTATAAATGCATATTCTTGGTTTCACGTTGAATTTACAAGGACGATAACACGATTGACCTGCAACTTTTATTAATGTTAATATATGCTTTATTTAATCTCAAAATGAATGTGTATGATATTTTAGTAAACATACCTGAATTTCTTGTATTATCTTCCAAAAGTATATTCGCATTTGTTGGTATAATACTGTCTATAGAGGCTTTAATGTTATTACTAATGTTAGCAAAAATAACCAAACTACAAATCATTAACTTCATGGTCACAAGAATTACTCTTCATTTAGTAACTCGTCAATGAATAGATGTATCTCAATTTGGTGAACTAGCGCAATAAACTTTTACTTATAAAGTAATAAGTTCTCCAAGACACACATAGCCGCGACGGAAAAGGTGCGTGTGCGCATTGACGTTCAAAAATGTACTGACAAAGTAGCACCAAGCAACAAAACGAAGGTATAGATAGGTATACTCCCAATTGGAGCGCGCTACTGCAAAGTTAGCATTTCAATGGAAATTTGACACGGTTTTACGACATATGAGCTTCAGTTACAAAAAAATCATAGGTTACTTTACATAACACTTGAAATCAACATGTTAATAACAGTTTGAACTTAGTGACATACATTTGTGGAGATTTGTTTGACTAACTAACATTCGAACACTTCTTAAAATACCTAAAGGCATTATGAGAAGATCTTTTTTAGTTTTATTATTATATTTTTATGCATCCTACATCACTACAGTTAAAGTTTAAAATCAAGATTTATGTAAGCCATTTTATTTATAAATGCCAAATACTTAAATACGACAAACTCATAGATTTTCTGATCCCAACCTCAAATATTTACATGGCTGTGGACAATTTCTAAGAAAAATAGGTCTTTTCATTCTAAACCCTTCCATACTCACGCAATAATTATTCAACCATCACAGTTGCATTAAGCATGTTAAGAAATGTAATTTCTAGGTTGTTATTGCCTCTAAAAATGAGAGTGCAATATAGTGAAATATTTATTTATTCTTTATATTAAAGGAAACTCCATCTAGTGTCCGTGCAGTGGCGTAACAATAGGGTGGCAAAACTCCCGGACTTTGGGGGTTATATATATATAAATTTTTGTATTTAATAAATTTAAGTTGGGTTTAAGTAAGTAAGGTCCCACTACGCAGACATTATTTGTTTTTCTTTCGATATAGTCGTAGTTTTTATTTTATCGGACCTACCTTACTTAGTGATTTATAAAATAGAAATAAAATTACATACTCACTCTTTTTTTTACTAAAGGGAAGGACCATATCCGATCAATTTGGCACTGGTCCCAGATAGTATAGTTACGCCACTGGTGACGTCCTTAAAATTAATGACAAGAAACATGAACTACAATTTTTACTATATTTTTCCAAATTTTTTTTTTTTGCTTTAATTAAAACTTCACAACGGTAACAAATTTATATATCCACTGAATCGTAGTCGCAAACGTGTATATATTAACCGGTATTATATCTGCAGCTAACACCTCTATTTTCATCTGTGACTGTAACAGCATTACATAAATCGTCTTTTGATCTTCGCATTTGAAATTTTCCCATCCACACGAATATACAGATCTCTCGAACTCCTCAGCAGCGTTTGTCAATTGTTGACAGAGTAAACAGTTGAAGAAGAAGACCAGGAAACAGTAGACCAACACCGGCATAAACTTAATAGCAGTCTCCATTTCGAAAAAAAAGTAGAAACACATGCATAGAGCGTTTGATCCAAAATTAACTCCTATAGATGCACTGTAAAGATTCTTAAGATCATCTACCGTGAGCAAGATTAATTCATGGCGTCTTATAATTGTAGGAAGTTTATCTTTTACCAAAGCGTTAATATTATTATTTTTGTGATCCACGTTGAACGTCATAATTTCCTTAGAAAGAAGTCGATACATGATCGCCGTGTGGCTTATCAGAACCATGGTAAGGACTTGGTAGTTGAGGTTTGCAATCATGACGCATGTTTCCAGTATTGTCACTGCGGTGTTACAAATATACTTATTGGGACTCTGTGACAACGGTTCTAACCCTGAAAATGTTACAGACCATAACTTATATGTCTAAAAGACAGTTTAGTACAAAGTACAGTGTTTTCTGAACATGAATTATGTTATATTCATAAAAATGTCTAAAACGCAATTTTTTTTAAATGTTATCGTTAATATTTTTTTGTTTTCTTACTTTAAAATAATTTTAAAGAAATTAAAATTAAACACTGAAGACTATTTTATTATTTTTTCCGTTCTGGGTGGTTTTTAAAAGAATAAGTTTTCTCGAAATTGAAGCACCATAAACGAATGGTTTTTTAAATATTATTTTTTGAGAAGTAATATATAATTATTTATAAAATATAATTAATACTATAATTAATTAATTAATTATAATTATATTATGAAACGCTCTAGCACTCACCCGGACAAGGGACCATCGACATCGCATCAGGTGAGGAATTCATACGATCCGGAATATATGTTACATATCCATTAGTTACATTACATGCGTAAAACAGAAGAGCAATCTTCTTTACTGTACTCAACATCTGTGCGTGTTTTTCCTTCAGGGAGGGACAGCTTATTGCTTGTTGGTCGCTGTCTTTCATCTTCTTAAGAACTGTTGTCAACAACTTCCTGATAAAGAGATTTTCTTGTAAATGATTTTATCTATACATCTTCAATACAAATAAATGATTGTTTTATTTATCCATCTTAATACAATATTAAAAAGGGTCTATTACTTGTAACGAATCCACCAGTAACTATTAGTAGCTATCAAAGCCAAAAGGCTGACGTTCACGTAACTCTTGAAAAAGTCAACAGCTTCCTTGGCGTAATTCATTTGATATGAAATACTCCCTGCACCGTAAGTGTAGATAAGCAAGAAAAAGTGAATCACCCAAAACCATGCTGAAAAAGATATACGTTTATTCTTAACTAACTGTACCCTGACGACCTTGGATAAGTAGTTAGGGTGCTTGTTATGACCGGGTTCGATTCCAGACAGGCTCAATTTCGGAAGTGAACTTTTCAGAGTTGGCTCTGGTCTGGATATGCGATGTAGTGGCAGCATACTTGGGCTTGGGCAGCCCGTGTGGTAGCAATAACCACCCCCATACAAAAGACCACCTTGAAATAACAATATGTATGCTGTTATGTTTCGATACTCTTGCTTACTCACTCAAGGGAGAGGGAAATCCCTATCCCTTCTCAATCCCTTATCCTTAATCCTACTGTAGTCGGCAGCGCACTTGCAGTACCTGTCAACGCCACAGGTGTGAACAATATTAAGTTGTGTTTTATGCGCCTGTATCCACCTACCATCAAGTGGAATGTCAGCCTGTCTGTCAACCTTAACATAAAAAAATATCAAAAACCCTCAATAACCACTTTATTCCGAATAGTAAAACTAATGGCGAAAAATCTAAAAGTAACTTACACGTGAACTGTAATTCGCAAACTCACTGCTATAAGGTGTTACTTACTATTCCAAAAATATAAGACTTTTTAAGGCTTTTTTCATAAGAACTTAAGAGCTTCACCTGGCGTTGTTTGTCCCCCCTTAAGAGCTGGTAGTCAGTGACCATCACGTAAAGTGTTTTCACGTGTGAACGTTCTATTTAGGTAAATTAAATACAAACCTGATACAGTATCTTTCTCTATGGAAAATCCCGCCAATCTGGGAACAACATTTACAATCCACAGAATATTATCAAAACTATTTTCTTTAAGCCTCCTTTTTACGTTTATAAATGATCCTTTAATGTTTTCCAAGAAATTCATTTTAATAATTAAATTTTGCGATACGTATGGCCAGTACGAAAGATTCATAAAAAAATAATTGGAAAAATATAAGCTCTGTCCATTATACATATTTGACACAGTGGATACTAAATAATTGTAGGCTGGTGGCCAGTGCTAATTATTACTAATTAAAGTTAATCATAGTATGCCACTCAGTTATTATTTTTATAGTATCGATTTATAAAGTATTTTTAAGTGTTTGTGTACTTATTTAAAACTAACCGGTGCCCGTGTCTTCGTCCGCGTTGAAAAATCTATTACATACTCATAATAAAATCTTAAACGAGCCGTGTGTATATTAAAACAGAAATTATAGAACGATTTCTGTTGTGTATTGGTGAGTAAAGTAGGATACGTTCTGATATACTTTCCTGTGTTACTTGTGCCTCTAGGCGACGAAATAGCGCGTCAGCTTTCTTGCCGCCTTATTTTACCTACCTATTAAAAATATATACCTATGCATCGGATTTATTGTTATACTTTTCTCCTATACTTATACACTATGTAAATTTTCTAGACCTTACAATTTAAAATATTTAAAAAATCACTGTGTGAAACGCCTCGGTATATACAAGCTAGATCTATGGTTATAATTATATCGTAAGTATTAATTAAAACAACGTTCAATTATCAATATTATAATTATACAATGAAATGTTGCCGATCACACCTTCGCCTATAATAAATAGGTATTTCGCTTCTCATAATTAAATATTTTGAAAAAAATTAACAAAATACACTTAAAAGGTAATAAATATGACTGAAACTTAAATTTTTTATTTTGTTTTACGATTTTTATTCAATTATTATAAAATGAATCTATATTAGAAAACTTTTTCAAATAGGCGACATCTTTCCAAAACATTTTAAATCAAGTTAACAACAAAATAAAAAAATATAAAAAAAAAAAAAAAAAAAAAGCATTTCTTCTCTTTTTCAACAGATGTCGCTACAAGTAAATGGTTAAAAACTTTAAAGCGTTTCCCACAGATGTCGCTTTTTCGTAACAGTATTATAATCTAGATATTTATGGTACGAAATTTGATCACATGAGTAATGGTAAGGTAAGGTCATCCTCATTTACTACGACACCAAAAACTAGTTTTTACATTCATTCGTGCACAACAACAACTTGATATTTTAATGACAAAGTATGGATACAATGTGTTGTATGATATTGGTTAACCTTGAATACAATTTTCAACGGATACAACATACAACACTTTAAAATTATCAAATAAGAACTCAAACAAGACAAAATATCTTTGTTTATAATATGCATATCATCGATTATGCATGTTTATTTCCGAAGTATTGACCGTCTCATCCTGAAGGAAGCACTCACAAGTATTTACTTACTGGATAACTCATAACACACAATTCATACTTACAATAACATCAATATTATACGGTACTTTTAGAACATCATACGTTTACTCTTTTAAATACGAGTAGTATAGAAGTATAATAATATAGATATATCTAAAAATATTCATTTGGAAACAAATCTTAAAATATATCTTTCACTTAATAAAATTATCTACAGTAAATATTTAAACTATCTAAGCGTCGTTTTTTATCGCAATCTCGGAATAGGTATAGGTATCTCTCATCGTTCTTTGGAATACGACTAATGTGAATTAAAGCTTAATATTCATTTGCCGGCGCGCTCCGGCAAGACTCATGTCAGCTGCTGTGATCACCGCTGACACTGCGCACCCTGCGAAGCAATTCCTCAACTTTCTTATACGGACTATGATGATGGTCTTGATCTGAGTCTATGAGGTAGGGTCCGTTATTTGTCTCGCGACCCTCCGGTGTATGACGACCGCTGGACCCGTCACCACCTGATCTATTCAAGAACGGTTGAACATCTATCACTGTTGGGGAAGAAACGACGACAGCTCTATTCCTTTCTTCGGCTGCCGCCATCTCTGCTGCCTTCTGTCTTAACCACACCGGTGAAGTTACGTATACTCTTGGTCTTTCTCTCAAAGCGTTACACCTTTCCAAGGCCGGTCGTCTCATTGGCATAGGGGGCCTATACGCAGCAGGAATCGGCACTCCTCGGCCGATGACTGAACATATGAGCCCCTTAAGCGCCGCTCGAAAATCTTTCAAGTGATAAGCGTACAATAGTGGATTTATAGCAGAGTTCAAATGAGAGAGTATAATACAGAAACAAGTGAGTAAGTTTGGAATGTCTAAATGAGGCATAAAAGCCTGTGCGGCGTTAAGCGTGTACAGAGGTATCCAGCAGACCATGAAAAAGAAGACTATGACTGCTAGATTTTGTGTTGCTTTGACTTCGCGTTTCTGCGCCGCTCCCAGTACTCGTAGCATTGTACCGCCTGTCATTCGACCGTGTCCGGCTTCTACGATCATCACTTGGCTCATCTGAAATGTAATATAAACATTGAAGTTAATATAATCCTAATTATTACAAGCTATGATTAAAATTATAAACCAACCCCCGACTTTTATTGAGCCCAAACACGCTATATCTGCTGTAAGTTGTTGAGAAGTTGGTTGCCCCGCAAATCACTTGATTTTGCAGCATCAAATCAAAAATACCATCTCATGGAAACACCGCTGATAACAGTATACCAAATTTCACATCAATCGAGCCTATAGACTATCTAGAAAATGAGCTGATTATCTTCAAACGCCTGAACAAATCTCCATAAACTATAGCGAAGAACAAAAAAAGAAAGATGTCCGCAACTGGGCATTTCTGTTTTCCAGCTGTCTTCTTTTTTTTTTTTTTTTCTTTTTTTTTCAGCAATTTTCTCTACTCTAATTGTATAATATCACAAAAACAAATAGTCCGTTTATAACCAGCAGAAAAAATCAAGTACAGTGTGCTGTCAACGGAAGTGACTAGTTGGGACTCAAAAGATATATTATTTCGACGTTGGGACTGCAGTAAAGACAATCATGACGTCATCAGCTCAATGACATACTATTATGGTTCATAATCATTCATGGTGTTGTATTTCAATATCTGAGGTATACGCTTATGCGAATGATACATTGCATGCAAGTCAATTATTACTAATTATTACAAGGAAAATTAATATTAGGTACAACGAACTCAGCGTTGGTCAAGAAGCTCAATGGGTTACCGCTTATTAACCAAAAACAGTAGTTTTTAATTTATAAATCACTTCAAACAGAAAACTTTTTCTATTTTTTTTTTTTCATGTCATTAAAAAAGTGACATGAAAATATAAATAACATTTTTTCTATATGGGAATGGATATTTTTTTGTAACTAGGGCAAGATTATTTTCGAAATGTGTTATAATTTTTTATTTTGAATTAGCTTACCCGACAGACGACGTTCTATGCATAATCCAACTATGCAGCTTTTGTTTAATTTTAACAAAAAAAAACGGTAAAATTTTCGAATTTTTTTCATTATAAAAGAACATTAGATATGGAAATATTATCTAACATAAAACATACTTACATTCGAATAATGATTAATTAAATAATATTTAATCGAACAGGTTCGTCCGAAATGCAAAAGGCTTATTGTAAGCATTACGCAAACCTGAATGGAAAGTCAATTGGTAATTCCGAGTCAAGGTTTTCCTCGTAGACACAAATGTTTACCTGCTTGATTACAACGCGATAGATGTGCGCATAAAACGCAGCCAGTAATACGCTGGGCGTGATTATTGTGGCGAAGTAGAGGAACAGAAGAAAATTGTAGTCCATCACTTCGACGAAGTAGCAGTCTGGAGCAGAGTCGACAGCTGCATGCCAACCGAAGAGAGGCAGGAACCCGACACCTGTTCCGGTCACCCAGCAAACAGAGATGATTACTGTAACAAAACAATAAATCGTTACGCGTTACGCACCGCACAATGAATAGCCTGGTGGCCATGTCATTAGCTACCGTTAACTGACCACTAATTTATCTAGTTCATGGTATGGAAAATTGAGTAGATAACAATACTACATTTCTTACTATAAGTAAATATTTTCCATTATTGACTTCCATATAATGTGAGTACAACTTGTAAAAATCAAAAAACAATTTCATTGAAACACTATCAATATGAATCTATAATCAATATTAACTTTCTACTTATTTAACGAGTTGAGGAGTTGACATATAGGATACTTTTTATCCTGGAAAAATGTTGTTTCCGAGCGATCGTCTACAAAAAAAATAAAAAAATTGGGGGCCAAAGTGGCCGTGGCGGCGCCACCGTCGTCACAGTGATAAAGATTTCGGGCATTATAATACTCATTACTCATATATTTTCACAAAAGTTATATTTTCATTTTTCAACGCAGTCGAAGTCGCGAGCGCCATTTTATATTTACAGTGACGACCCGCTCCTGACTTCGCAGATGCAATTATTTCTGCAAATTTAATAATAAAATAAACCTTAATCGTTTATCACTCTTTTCATTAGTGAAAACCGTATCAAAATACGTTTGGTGGTTTAGAAAGGTCAGCTGGAAAACAGAGAGAAACGGACAGTGACTTTATTTTATATTACCTATGAATAGATTTAATGGATCCACATTATGAAATAAATAAATAAAAATTTGTAACCTAAAATATTATTTTCTGTCAATCAAAATTTTTTTACAATATACATCTGATATTCAGTATAAATATACAGTGTTATCAAAGTGTACAGAACATAAACATTTACGCAACAAAAAACCCGTGTTTGTAACATTAATATAAATAAATGTTATCAAGTGAAATCCAACGAATAAGAATTGAATTTTTATAATATTAAAGTGTTTATAATATTATCAATGCGTAATATACTCCTATTATTATGAAAGAGTTGATGAATCTTCACATTTTTGTGCTCAAAAGAACGATGCAGCATATTTTGTACCTTTGTAATAATCATAAATGCTGATAGTGATGTTTTTTAATTACAATCAGGTCTACATTTATACTGTCTGCAATGTAAATAGTCGTAAATTGTTCAAATTGCCGATAGGAAAACTCTTAATCGAGAAATCGGGCGACCGGCGCGCCAGCTCTTTCTTCGCGCAAAGTATAGCGTTAGAAATTCAAAGATGGGACACTGCAAGCGTCCTGGGAACTACCATAGAGTAAATAGTACTTTACTGGTTAAGTACTATTTACTCTGTGGTACTGTGTACTACGCTGGATTCGGCGGAGCTAGACGATTATTCTTTTTTGGCAATTAGTTTCCTCCATGCACCTGCCTTCCCAGCATGCATGTGGTTTAATTATATTTATATATTAATATAAGTACCTATGTATATAGTTGCTTAGTAAAAAATAAATTTAATAGTAAATTTGTAAATATATATTTTAACTATTGTTGTAAATTAATTAATTTTATTGATTATATCTTATTCAAGCCTTTTTCATTATCGGAAGGCATAATTAATTTATAATCAACTTTATTCAAATTCAAGTAGGTATTTTAGAAATTTATTTTCAGGCAACTGGATCCATATGTTCATTATTTATATATTAAAACAAGCATTAACAAAATGTTTTTAATAATTATTTCACTTTGATTTTTCGATTTTGAGTCACCCTTTGTGCACACAACACACATAATAAATATGGACTGGTTTTGTTTACCAGAAACTAGCCCATTGTTTTAGCAAAAACGCTTTGCTAAAACAAAAGACACTTTACAGTTGTTTTTACCGGTAATTTTAGTATGGGATTCTCATATCATATGTACTTACTTAGGTACCTAAAGGTATGCAGGATATTTGTTATGGAATGTGGATATGAATGATTCTATACTTTACAATTATTGTAATAATTGTGTATAACAAGTAAATGAATTTGAATTGAATTAATTGAATGAGTAAATGAAAACAATTCAATATCTAGACAAAATTTAAAACCTACAAATATGTGTGGTTCGGCGAATATTAAATTCAAAAAATGTTAAGGACGTAGTAGATTATTATGGAACTCGTACGTTCGGCTGGGACTGTCCCGTTCCTTCACGTCACCATTAAGATCTTAGTCAACGAACAGTACAAAGCTCTGAATCATTTTAATCTTCAAATGTTCAAACTTCATCCTCAATTAGTCGTCGTCAACGTATAACTACGTTAGTTTTCCGCATAAACTAGTTCACCAACACAACCACCGCGTTCGCTTGCTTTATATTTTTTTTATGTAAAAGTCATCAGACAAACCTGACGGTCCAGGTTGATGGTTAGTGTAACCAGGGACGGGTCGCTAGTAGAATATTAAGGCAAATGAGGTAAAATCAAATATTAAGCAACAGGTACCTCCTGTTGCCTAACATGAAAAAGAAATTATACGTTTATATTGACCTAAATACAGCTTATCCTCCTATTTTGGGTTATTAAACATATATATTGATATATATATAAGATATTGTTGATATTGTTAAGATAGCACTATCATTAACGAACTGTTATCTGTAATAGACAAGCGTGGGTTTGTGTGTACACTATTAGTTTTATTGATTGGCTATGATATTAAGTAGTGGCAGTGGACGCTGTGATTTGGGCAGCCCGTATGGCGGCAGTAACCACACCCTTACAAAAGACTATCGTGAAATAGCATGTGCGTTGTTAGAAATGGGCTCTGGCAACTCGCGAGCCTATTTACCTATCCCTTCCTAATTCCTATCTTATTTGAACTTGAAAACATCAAAAGAACGTGTGATGTAGGTATCATTGAAATTTACACTTTTGCAGGGGCTCTGTTCCGTTATAGAAATTTTCAGCTTATTTGTGGTTGAAACAAAGAGCTAATACGGGATCAAAGAGAGATTCGGTTACTTCACACATCACTTTGATAAATTATCTGTCGGGTCTGTCGAAGTGTCCATTAGTAAAACATTTTCAACAGCCCAAAGTGGAGTAAATGTGTAATGTCTGCAAAATAATATAATATTTCCTTAACTGAATCACATTAACTAAATCCCAAAAAGCTGACCAAAAGTCGAAAAATAAAGTTTAAGATCCGGTAATTTCTAGTCGTAGATTAGGCCTAAGAGTACGAAGGCCCTTATTTTTTATTTTTTTAAAATAAATGTAGCATAAGTTACTCCACATAACATCAGCTATCTGCCAGTATTACGTCAAAATCTGTCCAGCCGTTTCGGAGATTAGCCGCAACAAAGAGACAGATAGACAAAATTTTTTTTTTTTTGTGTGTACCGTGTGTACTTTGATATACATTTAGCAAAAAGCAGTTATTTCGACATTACAAACTGACACTTCAATTTTATTTATTAGTATAGATTATATTTTTTATAGGAGTAGACACGTTGATGAACAAATGGGTCAAGCAAAGTTGGAAGGCTAAGTGCTTTTTAAAAAAAAAGTAGCACTATAGAGAATAATTATCTTAATTACTTATTGAGTTAATCATGCGATGTTACTTTTACTATGAAACAATCAATCATAAAAAGTTTTCCTGTTATCCATTTATCCATTTATAAATACATTACACGGATCTATTTTAAAGGGGATAAGATTTAGTAACAATTTTGTGATAAAGTATTCTCAGAAAATATACAAGTTTTACAAAAAATAATATCTGGCATCCCTTACTCATTCACCGAAATACAACAGCACACATGCTAAAATATTATTTCACGGTGGTCTTCTGTTAAGGAGGTGGTCACTGCCGCCAGACGCCAATTGAACGTAAATGCTGCGCCTTTGAGTTCTCACGGTGACAAAGCCGAACCGCTTATATACGTAGATAACAATAATAAAATAAAAATCTATTTTATCACATTGCTGTAAACATTTTGCAGACAAATAGTTAATTTCTTATTTGTTAATATTTAATATTTTTTTTATTTGTTAGTAATTATAATTAAGTTGGTAAAAGAAACAATTTTTTTCAACTTAATGAAAAGGCTCTAGCTTAGGTCTGTTACAACTTTTTCTAAGAATCCCCAGTTTTCTCCCTTGCGAATACAATCATTCACAACAAAAAATACATAATTCCTCGCATAGTATTTTTTAATACTAATAGTGTCATAGTATTGAAAGTTAGTCAGATTCGTTACTGATGTCGCATCATTCGATTGTTCAGCTGAACCCGTTTCATATTATGCTATGACTCAAATATTCAACATTAACAAAAGAATAATAATTTATTTTATATATTGCAAAGTGCATACCTTATTTCAATAGTCATAGAATGGAATTTCAGCCAATACTGTTGTGTATACAATAGCTGATAAACTTGGAAACAAAGATGACCTACCCCACCTACATTTAATCAACAAGATTTTGGCATTATGTTTTTTTGGAAAGTCGACACCCTTTATTACTTATTTATATGTCGTTTCCCACAAAAAAAAAATATTTCCAAACTGTTTCCTTTTAATGTTTTCAAAGAGTGCATGGTACTATTTAACGAAATTAAGTACTTTTCAATAATTTTTATAAATTTATAAAAAATGAACAAAAACTAGAAATTTCATTTTATAAAATGAATAAACTAAGTCAGTAAAATTATTATTTTTTTATATTTCTGACCGAACTTCAGTCATGTAAAAAATTAGGTACTAAGCCTAAAATGCTGACTATTTTAAGAACTTTCTTATTTAATACAAAATATAAAATTGTATTTTAAAATTTTCATTCATTCATTCTTTCTCATACAATTTCTCATTCAAAACAAAATTATTAATATTGTTATAGGTGGCCTTAAACTTTGCACTTGCACTTGCAACATAAATAACTTTGATTTAATTCTAATACAGTAACGATAAATATAAAGAATCTCGAACTAAAGAAATCATAATCAAGAGAAACCATAACCTACCTACCGTCTACATGAGCTTCTTGTCAACCGATATCATTATCATAATAAATAATTTGATGGACAATTTAATACTCGTAAGTACCCAAATGGGCACGATGATGCATTGTTTTTTTTTTTGTTAGTGGCATCGAACCAAAAATGAATGAGACTGGGCAATTTTCTTAACTCATTTCAATTAAACAATAGCTTGCTCAGAATGGTTCCAGAGTTAGGGAATTTAAAAAGGTTTTATCTCTCTGTAAGCAAACACACTTGACATAATTTCGTACTAGTTGTGGGAAATAGATATCTGACGTTAATAAAATATTGTACCTTTGGCCTATTATTTGCTGTTCAGCAAGTAAAGTATGGATATTTTAACTAGCTTCTTTTTAAAGGTACTGGCAAGTAGTATCACTAGTACTTTTAATGGTACTAGTTCTTTGGAATTCTTGGATAAAAATTTTTGGAAATTCCACTCGATGAACAGTTATATGGAAACCCGTCATTTTCAAAGTTAAAAGCACAAGCTCCTGGTTAGAAATAAATAAATACGTATTTCAGCCTCCTGTCCCCTAAGAGCGTGAAATGGAGATTGAAAATTTATATATATGAGGAGTCCGTCATTTTTGAATTAGTAAGTAATATAATATAAGCAGCTAGAAATATAATAAAAGCACATTTATGAATTATTTTACTTATTTTATTTTCATAAAATATTCAATGTCACGCCTCCATAATTATGGCATTTAGTTTTCAATATCTACGCCTAACAGAAATAATAGTCGAGTCGGTTTAAGAATTAATCACTGATTCAATTAGGTGAGGTGAGGTCGGTTTGTTTCTTTCTATTAACAAAATGAACAGTTTTAAAATCTCTTTCATACTGAGCACCTACATCCCCCTACCTACGTTTAATATTTGCTCTAAAATACCACTGTCTTTTCTTTATAACATTTTATTATTTACACAAGTGGTGTGAATAATAAAATATTTATAATGTACAATTTTCAGGTGTGCAGAAAAATATGAAATATGTACCTAAGTATATAACATAATTATATTGAAAATAGTTTGTAGCTAAGATATTCAAAAATAAATTAATGTAGGTACAAAGCTATGGGTAAATTGTGATGTTACATACGTTCTCGTATGCTAGTACTGCTGTAAAAAATAACAAGTAAATAAAACGTACCATTAGATATTTGGGCGATGTTGAGAATACGAATAGAATAAAATGTGTCAACTTAGATGAGGGTGGCTTAATATTCGCGTGTCACCGCACGTTGCTCCGAACAAATCAAAATGTAATAAGAAATAGAAAACTTCCGAGATTTCCAACTTACAACCGCAACCAGTATTGAAATATTTTACAGACATAAATGTATGGACATAGCGTAAAAAAAAACAGAACATGCTCTGAAATTCAACGAATCCTAATATTTTAAATGCGAAAGTGAGTTTGTTTGTTTACGTCTTTACTATACTCAACCGATCATAATGAAATTTTGCATACACGTTATGTACCCAGGTACCCCATGTATCCCACCTTTCGTCAAGAAAAAAAAGTACTGTCCCAATCATTTAATAATATAAATAAAAATTCAAACTATGTGAGCAATAAAGATTGAATAAATACCTATGTGTTTAAACATCTAGGGAAAAGGGACGCGGACGAAGTTGCGGGCAAAAGCCAGCGAAACTTAAAGTTGGAACAAAACATTTCTGCAAAAAAGGATATATTTACTGAAAACGTTTGAAGGTTAATTAACAAGACGCTTGCTTAACGAAAATATTTGAAAAATGACAAAAAAATCACACTTGTGCAAATATCAACTGTATGCCGAAAGAATAAGGCTAAGGAAAAGCCTTCAAAATACCTACTCGTAATATTTAAATTTGCCACTACAGAGTTACTAATTGAACAATTAGTTTCTACATTACTTTGTAAAACCTCCAACTGGTTTTAAATTTGCATGCATGTTATCTAATAATCTGCCTATAGTTTGAACTAAATGACCTTCAACTAACTTGACTAAACCTACTAAGTCTAGAAAGCTGAAATTTGGAACATACCTATAATTTTATGGTGTAATCATCCACTAAGAAAGATTATAAAAATTTCAACTCCATGCCAAGCCTTGGTAATATAATAAATATCACTAGTGATATAATAAAGCTAAACAATCAAACTGTCTGTTTGTTTGATTGAACTGGAAACTCTGAAACTACCAGTAGGATTATAAAAATTCTCTGCATTTAATAGTCAAATTTCTGAGGAAGGTTAAAGACTACCGACAATTACATTACAGACAATTACCGAGAAGGGCCGACATGCGTATGCCTGAATTTAAAATAAATAGCTTTGTACAAAATAATAGTTAACCATGTTGACATAATACCATATTTAGTTTATATATTTCAAGTCTCTCACATGATATTCTAGTTTGTAAATAGGTATCCACTGTAATAAATCCCCGCATACCTATTTCCTAACGTATTGTTGAAACCGGAAGTTCTCCACTCCAGTAGGCAACTATGACGTTGACCCTTGAACTCAAATGGGGCATCTATTAAAAAAAAGGTTTCCATAGGCAACATTATATTTTCAAACAAATATCACAATATTAAAAACTTATTTAAGGAAAACTTATCTATAAGAAGAAAAAATTACATTTATGTGATTAATAAAATCAATATCTAGAGCTACCTTGGAATCATAAGAACATTGTGATGTTTACGAATTGAATTAAATCATATCAAATTGAAGTTATGTAAGATTTTAAAAGTCCTATGTAGGTAATCCTATTTTTTTATATTAAGTAGAAAAATCGTTTCATTTAAAATAGATACACCTATTTTTATACTTACAGGTTTTAGATCATTATTAACTTAAATTATTAAACATTAACATTATTAACATTATTAAAATATGGAATGAACGAGTGATCTTTGTTAAATTTAATTTTTACAAATTATTTAAATTGAACATTTTTACATGATCAGTCGGTTAGATTAATTTAAAAATAGATTAATACAAAATAAGTGCAGCGCAAATCGCGGTCAATATCGTGAACGCGGGCACATTGCGTGATGCAGAATTCTTTTTCAATGATTGCTCCGCGTACGTTTGCAATAGGCCGCACGGCACGCTCTTCCTCATGTTGGACGTTGGACTGTTTCTAATGACGTAGCATTTCATGCCAGGCGTCACTTCCACCGGCTTTCCCTTCGCGTCTAGTGCGTTGGTCACCGTTGTATTCGTGACTGTCGTGACTGTTACCGTTGACGTCAATGAATTATTAGCAGGCGACCCTTCAGAGGTCGCGTTCACTATCGATATATTCATCGGCACTAGGGTACCATTAGGTAGCATAACATACTTCGGTTCAATGTTCGCTGGTTGAGCCTCTCCTGTACCGTTCATTATAGTAGTTGTATTCGTTGTGGTTATTATGGTCGTTATATTATTGCCTCCAGTTTGTGCCTTAGCTTGTTCCTCATAGATAAAGCTGCTGATTAATTGACAATCTATTCTGGTCTCCTCATAATCTCCGTTATCTTTCCTAACGCCAAATTTGCATATTTCTCCTGGTTGACCTTTGTAAGAAGAACCGCTACTGCTGCCACTGCCGTGGTGTGATGCCGCGTATATGCCTCCGGCTAAAGTACCAAGGTTCAAAAGAGCTAATCCGGCCAGTAGAGTGCCGTATTTGCTTCCAGAGTCTTTGTATTGGTAGACATACGTAGGCGGGGCACCACGATAAACCGGATATGACACAGGTGGACCGCCATGAGCAGGTGTATACCTTATTTGCTGCGGAGGGCTGTAGTGATAATGGTAGTGAACATTACTCGATCCCGTACCACTGCTAGGAGAGTTTCCTGATAATCCCTTACTAGCTGGATACCCGTGATTATTACTGTGATGAGAGTTAGAAGGATATGCGGAGCCTCCAGATGGGTATCCGTGGTTACCACCAGACATACCACCGGATGAAGGGTATCCGTGACTACCGCCCGATGACGGGTATGCATGCCCTTGATTGTTTCCAGATAGTCCTCCAGATGAAGGATACCCGTGGTTTCCGCTCGACGGGTAGCCATGACCGCCTCCAGAAAGGCCACCTCGAGAGCTCGGATAGCTATGTCTTCCGCTACCCCCACCGAAAGTCTTTTTTGCGTCACTTGGTATAATAGAAAGCACTAGAAGCACGGTAAGAAAAACAATATTATAGCGAAACATGTTGAAAAGTTATTTGTTTTGCAACATAACACATTCACTATCATGCGATAAGATCGCGACGAACGAAATAGCCGATGCTCACGCGCACTGAGAGAACCGAACTGAACTGGGTGGAAATAAAAAAGAAACTAAGTATTTCATTTAGATTCACATTGGCTGGCTGGCGCTTGGCGCTGGTTGTTCGTTGCCGTGCGCGACTGACTGCATATCACCGTCCGCCGTACTACCGCGTTCATCTTCCGTCTCTCTCTTGAACATTATTCGGAGGCAGGCTATCGATCGACTCTCTCTTTCTCTCTTTGACATGACACGAGAGCAAAGAGTAACATCATACAAAAGCGAGAGAGGACTAATAACAGTGTTGCTATTAGAAAAACTAAAAACACTACCCACGATTTCACCCTAATTAACAGAGCAATGAATGATTACAATAGGATTAATTTAGGTTGTATTGTAAACCATATTGAACGTTTGAACCCAAATCAACTAAATTGTTGTACTATACTTAAATCTTATGATAAATGATTGTTGTGTGGTTTTAACGTTTTAAAAAGAATATCTGTGCTAAAATTCAGCCCTTGAACTAATATAGTTTACAGTGTGAGTAATTAATTATTATTAGATTATCAACCTTATTAATGTACTTACATAGTAAACTTTTTTTTAAAGAAAATAAATAACATTTTATTAACAACAAACGAAAGTAGAATCAAACTTAGTGTTGCAACAAATTCTACTTATTATATTTCTTCTGGTTATATATCTCATTAATTGGTAGTTGCCTAAACGCCTAATGCATAATTTCTTTCCACTGTAAATATTATTATCTAAAATAATAATTTATTAAAATACCACAATTGGTAGATTTTTATAATATTGCAACAGTAAAATGGAGTTACAAACAAACGAAAAACAGCTGATGCCATATTGTATTTTATTCATAGGGTGCATGCTTGCAAAGGAAGGGGAGGGGGAAAACATTCGCGTCACTTGATGACTGTTTTATGGTTTCTTTTGTAGTTTGTTACCAACAATGCAATATTTCCTGTCACAATCATTAGCTAGCGCTATAATATTCAATGCTTAATAAATATTTAGAAGTACTAAGTTACTTAACTTTATAAAATATAAATATGTAGGTAGGTATCTAAGTACCATGTAAATATTTTGTTATATACAATTTGTGTGTTTTATTAAACTATCAACTCTAATATTTAATTTACATCATAAAAAAAATTGGATTAATTACCTATTTATATTTAAAATACATATTTATTTATTTATTTTTTAGTTCATTTATTTTCAAAATAATCTCAGTTAGTTCACCTTTTTCCATTAATTACAATTTTCAGACAAACAGACTACCTTGTAATTCTCTGTAGACCGTCCTATTGGAAATTTATATTATGGGGAAGGTATATGTCCAGCAATGGACCTCCTGTGACTAAACTGATGATGATGATGATGAGAATTTTAGAAGTATTTTTTAAGATTTTTATATTTTTTTATTTCGACCACATATTTTCATAATATATACTCGTATGTAATATAGCGAGCTGAAATAATAAACACTAATTATGTACAACCGAAAGTTGCTATTAATTTTTCGTGTGCACACTTGAAAATTCCATATCCTTTCCTGTTATAAAGTAGGTACTAAGTAGTTGTGTCTCGCCTCGGCTTTTAAGGGTCCAAAGCGCGATGATAATTAAATAGGTACCTAATTACCTATTTGATAAAATCTATAGTGAAGACCTTAAGCTTTTCCGAGCTGTTCCGAGTGGCCCTTGATAGAGAGGCCTTTTCGATGGTGATCGCCAACGTCAGGTAAACCTGATAGGGCACTTAAAGAAGAATGTCGGCTTTCTATCTCCATATGCATATAAAAACTATTACAATCATTGAATTGTACCATGGCATCGAAATAATATATCTCAAGTTCGCTATACCATTTTAGTATTTAAGCAAGTTGCGACCTCTAGTAATGATGTTTGGAACTTTTATATAAGAGAATTTAGGTTTTGTATATAAATTAATTCGAAAATAATTATAACATAAAATCAAAAATCAGTAATCAATAGTACACAGTTATTCACAGTTATCTACACTGATATAAGCAAGGAGTATTGTAGTAGGTATAAGGAGTATTATACGAGTAGAATCTGGATCTTTTTATGTTCACATAGCATAGAGAGAAAATACATCGTAAGTTTCTCACACAAATGTACCAATTAATGTCACTTCAGGATAGAAGTTCTGTCCTAGATTTTCTTTTAGAAATTTTCTTGTACAAAATTTGCAATGGCATGGTTGACAGCACTAAGCTGGTAGATAATATATGAAATTTATGGGCGTTAGCGGTCTGAACCAGATGCTCAAGACTTTTTTAACTGTAAGTTTGACCACATAAATTTGCTCTCCTTAAGGAAAAGCTTTGACAACATTATTGCTGGCTAGCGTTTACATTGGTTATGTACGAATATAATATTACTTTTCAAGCATCGTTGTCGTGTGTCATCTCTAATGTTGCGCAAATTTGAAGTTTCTTCCAACAGAATGACGGTCCGCTTAGGTGGCTATCATTGTCTATAACATAAGCAAAATTTCATGAAGATCGGTTGAGTAGTTAAGGTGTGAATAGATAACAGACAGACAGAGTCACTTTCACATAGGTATATAATATTAGTATATATAAACTGTATATCTAGGTACATAATGGTTTTCAGTATTGATATGAAGTTGGCTCAAAAGTGTCAACACCTTTTGTAATATTTAAACCCTTAATATACTTATATTTGTTTAGGATATGGCTGTCACAGTTAATTATTATGTATCATTTAGATATTGCCAGAAGTCAAGGTGAAAGCTGTGCTCAATTCTTGGTAAAATTTATTTATCTAACAAATGAATACAGAATAATGACCTTTGACATTATAAGCGATTAAAATTATACACACTATCATTTAAGAGTTTACAATTTTTTTATGTCAAGGTCGACAGACAGGCTAACGGTCCACATGATGGTAAGTTGCTACCGTTGCCTATAAAACAAGTAACGCCATAGTAGGTGCTGCAAGTACGCTGCCGACTATAAAAGGGTTAAGGATAAGGGATAAGGAAGGGCTGGGGTAATAGGCTCTGGTATCCCTGACTCACTCACCGAAACACAAGCGAACAAACCAACAGCACATACCTATGCTGTTATTTCATGGTGGTCTTCTGTAAGGTGGTGGTTGCTGCCAGGAATTGCTTGCTAAGGAAATGGCTTCATTATTATTATTTAGTGAATTTGCTTCTTATAATTTTGCCTATTCAAGTCAGTTCATTTTAAATGAAAACAATACCTAAATGAATAAAATGTCTAACAAACGAATATATTTTTTTATATATATACTTGTAAAGATTTGACATACTTTTTTTACATATATGTTTTACTTATACGACAGAAAATCACAATAGTACAAGTACATATGTATACACTAGTTATCTTTGTCGTGATAACCCCTGATGTCTTTTGATTTATGACGACTATTTATATTGAACTACTGGCCCGCTCCCGGCTTCGCCCGGGTTCAAAATAAAAACTGTCCTATCTTTTAAATTGGACCAAATTACATAAATAGTTACAAAGTTTAATCAAATTCAGTAGTTTAGGTGTTCATCGCGGAGAAACATGTGACACGTAATTTTTATATATTAAAGACATGTCTTCATATTTTACATTTTACATGTCTTCATCTTTTAAAATTTTTTAAATGTTACTACTTAAGTAAACAACACAATAATTTCAATTCTTTATTGAAAAAAAAAATCATCTTTACACTTACATATACAGTAAATATTATAGTGGTTTGTAAATATAAGGAAAATAAATGCGGTGTAGTGTTTACATATGGCCACTTGAACTATTTAGTTATTATTAGTAACTACAGCTCTATACATTTTTAACCCTCAAATAATGTACGCATAAATTCATGAGTATTTATGAAAGAAATATTCATTATAATTATAATAAAATTTATCATAAATTCTTTATGAACACTGATTCGATGGTGACTCTAGCAAATCTATTACATGCATTGTTAAGTAATAAATGCATTTTATTTTAACATAATTACGTTTTTACACTAAAAAAACCCCAAATAGACCTACAAAATTTATACAGCAATCATCATCGACATCCACCAAGGTGGGTTTGCTAACCACGATTTCAATTTTTCTCTCGAAGGCATCGACCCTTCATTTTTAGGTGGTTCCTTCAACTTCGAATATTCCATCAATGTCTTGCAGCTCACCTTGTTAACCAAATAGGTACTCTTTGTTTTAATTTCTACACTGCACTCCATATTAGATGCATCAACTTTAGGACCTTTCACTGTTAGAGGATCTGTGACGTTTGAAACTGTTTTGCATGTAGTAATATTAACCAATGTTGCGTTTGTAACGTCGGTAAGAAGCGTTGTGTTACCAGGCTGAGTCGTTGCAGTTTTTGTAATGCAAACTGTTTCGTTCATAGTTTCCGTACTGACAGTTTGATTATTGCTTCCTTCTGTAAATGTCGACACTATTTCACATGGAATTTTAAGTTCCTCCTTTTTACCGTCGCCTTTCATAATCAGTTTGCACGTGGCAACCTCCAAATTGCTGCTGTCTGAACTATAACTTGATGACTGGCCATTATATCGTGTCCTATAATAGTCATCATAATAATAATGATTATGATACTGACTGTGCGAGCGACCTAAATTGTATAATGTGAGACCGTTCAATACGTCACTGTATCGGCTGTCTGATGATCTATATTCCGTAATATAAACGTGTTGAGGCGCTGTGTGATATGTTGGCGCGTTGTAATGAGATCTATAACTTCCATGGCCATAGTAAGCATTACTTGAAGATCCTGATAAACCCGAAGATGGTGGGTATGAGTGACTTCCGCCCGATGACGAACCTGATAGTCCGGACCTGGACGAAGGATAAGTGTGCGAACCTGAACCTCCACTTCTTCCCCAACTGGATCCGCTGCTTCTACTGCCTCCACTATGGTAACTGTGACTGCCACCACCATGGTAACCGTGACTGCCTCCACCACGGGAACCACGACTACCGCCACCGCGTCCGCCTTTAGCACTACATTCTTCCAAAATCAGTGCCAAACACGTTAGTGTTAGAAAAAATACAAAAATACGACTTTTCATAGCAACACTGCGCGTTTGACTGATGCGTATACGATGGATCCCATCCAATTCTGTTTTCGAAGTATTTAAATTGCTCGGAAATGACATCATTGCTCTCCGTTACCGAGAACTCTGTATCGTCTGGTATAGTGTTATCTTTTTCTGGCCTGTAGCGCGATGCTGTTATTAATTGCTGGCTGAGTTTTTTTTGTATACAACTGGTGCTTTTGTTTTTATTCCAGTTATCTAATATGGTCGAGTGTATTTTTCAAGGTTATTATTAGGTAAAAAAAAACATTAATATTATACAGTAATTGTGGTCAAATTAAGGCAAAATATTAATTACTACACGCTTGCTAATGTAAAGCAGATCAAAATTCGAAAAACTATTTTTTCACTTCGTTAACATAATTACAACGTATAAAATTGTTATTTTTTTTACTTTTTAACTTTACCTACAGACGTTTACGATTTTATTATAATATTAGGTACATGTTATTGTTGATAAATTTAATTTTACTGCGGGTGTCGTTACCAAAATAAAATAAAATAAATTGCCAGACCAATGAGGTCAAATTTGTACAAATATCTTAGAATATGTTCTATTTTTGAGATATGTTTATACTACATTCGTATTCTGTTTTTTTTTTATTATTATTATTATTGTGCAAACAAAATATTAGCCACTGTGACAACATTTTCATAGGTAAGTGCTGATATTACGCTGGAATCACATCTTATTGCCTATTTACTTAATTTAAGCCAAAATGCATCAAGCTGCAGATGCCACAGGATTGCAAAACGAGAAATAACAGTTTACTACCAAGGTTACCAAGGTACCTGAGACCAGAGACAATAACACGATCTGTTCTAATGGAAGCAGAGTTTTGCAAAACACAAGAAACTCCAAAACAGTGAATTCAAGTGCAGTGACTTCAACTCAATAAATATGTTAGGATCCTGTCCAAATGAACCCGTTGGATGAGTGGTGCTTGCCTAACGTCCCAGGAGCCCCGGGTTCGATTCCCGGCGGGGTGAACTTTGGAGATGAACTTTTCTAAGTTTGCTCTAGATTTGGAAAGTAGTGACAAGGCACACGGCGTTTCTCAGTCATTTTGGCCGCTCGTCTGGCGGCAGTAACCAGCCCCTTACATAAGATCACCGTGAAATAACAGCATATGCGCTGTTGTGTTTCGGTGAGTGAATAAGAGATGCCAGAGCCCATTACCCCATCCCTTGCTTATCCCTTATCCTAAGGCAGCAACTATGGCATTGCTTGTGTTATAGGCGACGGCATACTTTCGCGTTTATAATATTAGTAAGATATTCTAGCCAATTTTCGAATATTATATTTTCATTAGTACAAAAATAAAACAAACCAGTTTGTGTTAGATTTAAATTGCTTTTGCTCTTAATATTGCGCAAAAATCATCCTGATGAAATAAAACTAATTTTCTAATAAATTCTATATAAATAGATAAGTTAAAAAATCTTTATATGTACTTATATTGAACTTTTTCATTCGGTTAGATAAAACAAAGTATTTTCGCATTTTTTTAGCGAATATGTTTTCCATTAAGAAAAATAAAAAAACCCTTGAGAATCAAAACTATTTTTTTTTTTATTTATGAAATTAAATAAAGTAAAATATAGTAAATTAAGCAACATATAAGCCATACATTAAAACAATATTTCTAGCAGATTTAACTGAACTTTATGTGGTTTTAGCTATTGAAAAATCGTCTTAAGAAAGTAATTTCTCGATTTCTGAATCTATATTCTATCGCTTCGATTTCGCTTTAAGTATCTGTATCCTTCTAATACTAAGTAATTACAGAATTTATAAACATACTATATTTTACCCGCGACTTCTTTCGTATGTCAGACTTGTTCCCATTTTTTAAATTATAGCCTTACCCATGGGTTACTTATTTTTGTAAGGTTATATGAAAATCTATTCGGAAGTTTTTTTCGTGAAAGAATAACGCGTCTAAGCAATCATCCTCATTAACTTTCACATCTATAAAATTAATAGAATTTATAAACCAGGGGGATGAACGCCCGGCCGTCGACACGGCAAACATAATTTCGAATCCTGTTAGTCTGTGAAACCTCTCGGCTTCTTAGATTTCTTGTGAGTGTTAAATTAAATCGTAACTTTTCATGTTTTTAACCCTCAGCTTTCATATTTCATTGATCACTTTCTCCGATTTCTAAATACAATGAGGTAACTCTCCAGACAAAGAAATTTTTAATGGCTTGATTGACAAAAGAATAGCATTTTTTTAATGACCTGATAATTCGTGGTGGACTTGAGCCCATATCTCGTCGCACTGCACATTCTTAGAAGAAATCAGCGACTCAATACTCAATACAAACAAACATTTAAATTTTCCATAATAGTATTTTAAACGGTTTATTACCTAATCATATTAACGAAAAAATCAGCGAAACAAAAGCTAAACGATAAAACAAAAGATCCAAATGTAATAAATGTTATGGTATTGAATAGGTCGTCGCGTGTAAAACAATGAGCACTAAATTACAATTCATCCTTTCAACCTGTAATCACTTCACTGAAGGCAAGTCTCAGCAGAGTTAGCCGTTCGTTTTGTCGCTAGTCAAAAGTCACGGCAATCGGTTAGTTCCCATGATGACGTCGCACCAACAGCACATTTAAAATGTTACTCCGAGTGTTGATACTAATATCGTTATCAAATGTGTTTTGTGTACAAGAGAACGGCGGCACAGTGAAACGTTACTTGTCGTTTCCAGTGCCTTTCGAATTACCCAATCGGAACGATCGTTCTGAACAGTGCTGGTTACGTATAGAGGATGAAGAGCTAACGGAAACCTTAAGCACATACTGCTATCTGGCTCACGGATTCCTCAAGAACTACATCCACGACTACAACTCGAGGAAACTGACTGAAGATGGCGTCGAAGTGAGTCTATGGAGCGAACAACCAAGGAATCACGACGAGTACGTGTTGACCCAATCGTCTGACACTGATTTTAAGGGTATAAAAGATTGGAGGATGACAACAGTATTGGACCCTGTGACCCGCATGAGATTATACGTAAGCCTCAAAGCTGACTGTAGACTAATTATGTATAGTAGAGATGGGATGTCAAATTATAAGGTGGACTGTGAAAAAATATTGTATTTTATCAATAGTCGTATGAGTGGATCAGTTATTTCCCGGGCGCATTTAAATCTAATCGCATTCGCATTTATTTTCCTTGTGCTTATTTTGTGATACTAATGCATTTTAATATTATTTTTAATTTATTTATATTATATTATGCTAAAAACAACGAAGCAATAAATAAAATAATTTGCCAAAGATATAATTCGTGTATTAATTTAATTGTATGCATCTCAGTTGTAATCTGTGAACGCTCTAATCGATGAACGCTGTATTTCCATAAATCCTGCGGATATTTTTGAACAATCTTGTTTGTGTAGGTATACTAAGCAAAGATAATTCTCTGTTTAAATGCACTAACAAAGGAGGTTGGTTGGTATCTAGTGAAGTGAAGGTCGCACTGACAACAATTAGTTCCAATTGATTCACTTTTTGTACAATTTGTATTGTTAACAGAAAAAATTGCTTCACTTCTTTTGCATTTGCTATTGCCATTGTCCTCTATTTCACGTGGATGAATATTACTGTTTTCGTAATTATATCTCTGATGTAAGTATTATTGCTCATTTTAACGAATTAAATACCTACATGAATAAGGAAAAAACTATCTGGTTATATCTTCAAAGAAGCGACTAAAGATAAGAAAATATTATAGTGTCAAATTGGCACAATTCGAATATTTTTTTCGTAATGATCCTGATTCAATCTGGCTAGTAACCACGAGCATAACCATAGCTCATGGTCACTTCATCACTTGACTTTCTGTATTAAAGCGAGGACTTAGAAAAGCGTTATTTTCGTCGCCCATTTTGACTTCTAAGAGTAAAATTTAAATACAGTGCACAATAGGCCTTATTTAAAAAGTTTGAATCTGGCAGATTTATACTGAAAATTCTATTTTCTGAGAAAAAATAATAATAAATTACTGCCCAAAAAAGACCCTGTGAAACCCTGTGGGTGAAAAGATCCCAGTAGATATCTGACCTGATTTTCTATATTCAGTAATGTATGTATATAATCTTGTTTGTATTATAATCAAATGTAATTCTTGGTTCAACAACTGTAATTTTGTAAACAGGTGTAGTGAGGATCTTATGTAGTTTGGCTGTAAATTCGAAATAACTGTCAAAGACGAGGGATAAGTGTTCTTCGAATTTCTACTTGAGTTGTCCATCTCCGAGGGGACGCTCTTGTGACTCCCTTACCCATAGGGTCCATTTATACTTTAAATATACTCATAACACTTACTAAATAGTGATGATATAAGGAACCATATGAGTACAGTTTTTTAAGCATTATAACAATCGATAGATCCGTGAAATCAGCTAAGTAACTTGTGAAAAGTAAGTTTAACTTGAGTATATCATTTTTATTGAAACTGTTACATGCTCCTGTAACGTCATTGTATAAATTACCTGATAAAAAAGTAAATAAATAGGTTACGATTAATTAACGTCACTTCGTTCGTCATTCATTAAAGTGCGTCATTCATAAAATGAACTTTTTTTGTGCGGCATGAGTGAAACAACAATCAATATATAAATAAACTTTTAGGCATGCGTTACGGTCTCTAATCTCAGCGCGATTCGGTCTTGTCGTTTTACAGTGAAAATTGAAATGTTGAGTCGTATCAAGACTACTTAATACATATAACCACTAATTGATGGTAGGTGGCTACCGTCGCCTATAACACAAGCAAAGCCATAGGTGCTGCAAGTAGGCTGCCGACCATAGAAAGATTAAGGATAAGGGATAAGGAACACCGAAACAACAGCACGTATGCTGTTATTTCAAGGTAGTTTTCTGTAAGGGGGTGGCTACTGCCGCCAGACGGGATGCCCAAATTACTGCAAGATGCAGTGTGCCCTACCACTACCTTCCAAATCCAGACCAGAGCCAACCTTGAACAGTTAATTTCCTAAATTGACCCAGCCGGGAATCGAACCCGGAATCCTTAAGACGTTAGGCAATCACCGTTACCACTCATCCAATGTGCTCGTTATTATTGAACATTGAAGTTATTAAATAACCTAATAAATAAGAGGTTGGCAATATAATAAATTGCCAATAATAATAAAAATAATAATAAATTATTTGGCAGAAAAATTTCGCGAAGAAATTTATAACGCTCACTTTCACTGGCGCTTTCATACAATATACGAGAAAGCATAACCTTTTATAATTGTATTTGTATATCTTGACCCTGATGCGACCTTTTCCTAGTTCGAGGACCTTCTCCTAACAAAAAAATTATATGTTTATATAACTTTATATAAGGTTATAAATTTATAACAACATTTTATAACTACTTATATTAAGTATATGATGTCATCATAGAAGTTTACTATAATTTATCTCTAGACAATAAAATTATTTATATTATTAAAATTTCCAAATTATTCGATTTTCATAAAGAAATGATCTTTTTCGATATTTTGTTTTTACGAAAATACGAAACATTATCGCTTGTCTAAGTCGCTTTCTATTGAGCGATAATTCCTGACGTCATCATGTAAAAACTATACTCACTCAAGTGAGATTTAGTGCTACAAAAATTTACTTAGCACGTCAAACAATGACTCATCCAATCTTTGATGAATTGATTGTTTTCTGGTAGTACGATTTTTTATACTCACACATTTATGGTTATTATCCGGCAAGGCATAATTCTACAATTTCATAATATAGAATATGTAACTTATATATATAATATATATATATCACCACGTTCTCGGTAACTAGGGAACTTGTCTGGGGTCCTCCCCGCGCTGGACAGCCGTGTCACAACGATCCCGCGACCCCGCCCATCTATGGCCGCGCTAGAAAGTCGTTAAAGTTTAGCCGGTAGGAATCCGGCATAACCCATCCCTCTGCCTTGTACGAGTTCCATTCCTTTGTTAAAATGTTAAAAATAGGTCTTTTTTTCCTGAGACTACAAATAAACATCAATGAATAAAATGTTGCTATATACATAGTGTAAGGCGTAATAAGTTCCGATGACATTAAAGTCTAATCTTTTTCGTGCATAGTTTACAATTTACATACATAAATATTATAAAAATAAAGTCGCTTTTCTTTCTATTTGTACTCCGCTATTTTCTTCTGAACTACAAGGAGATAATCATAGATAACGGAAACCATTAACTAATGGGAGATAATTAATCTAATCCTAATCTATTCGAAAAAACTTACCGAGATTAAAGGAGGATTTTCATTTATAATATTATTTGTATACTTAGCTGTTGCACACGAATTCCTCCGCGTATCTTTGTATAAAATACTAGCGACCCGCTCCCGGCTTCGCCCGTGATGCAATTTTTATATACACAAAGCTTCCTCGTTTATCTCTCTTTCCATTAGTGAAAACCGAATTAAAATCAGTGCAGAACTTTTCGAGTTTTTGAAGCGCAAGTGTTTTCGAACTTAACATTTTATATTATAATACCTAGATAAGAAAAGAAATATATAATTTTATAAACAAAAACTAACATTATAAACAAAAAAATGTGTAGGGCAAATAGACATTTCCTTACGTAAGAAGCTAGGCGTTGATTCAATAAAACATTCCTGTTGGAACATGATTAGAACATTTCAAAGTGACAGACGTGTGTTTATTGATCAGAGTAAAATATATAACGAGGTCAAATATTTTACTAAATTGTTTTAAAATATAATATTCTCCATTGTATACATGTATATTAGTGTGTCCCAGGCTATAAGGGCAATTTTTTTTTTTGCGAATGGAGTTACGCATACCCCTTATTTTTTTTCCATTTGACCCTAATGACTTAAATAATAAATATTATGGCGATCGGATAATGATAACCCGTGCCGACTTGATGTCAAACTTTAAATGAAAAGTTAGTATGGAAGCCATAGAGAGGTTGTAGAACTTAATACGTATTTCAGTAAATGAAACACTGTTTTACCCGTATATAATATTTATTAAGTATTAATCGTTAAAAGAACATTATTTACTAAATTTTCTTTTTAAGGTTTGCTTTTTGCAATCCGGATATACCTGTCTGTGTTCTTGTACGCAACGTAATAAAAATTGCTTTTGTTCCTCTTCCACAGTAATTAAGCCATGGAAGTCTTGCATTAACTTAACCGCTCTTTCAGCCGTATCGTTAACTGCTCTCAGTGCCAGCACCTTTTTCTTAGCATGTTGAAACGAGGTATTATTTGACCATGAAGCAGGACACTCGTTGAGGAAACTGTCATCAATTTTGAGTCGATTGAATACAGCCTTACTTTTGATTGACACAAAATCATCAATGCTTTTCTCTGAAATTGAAAAAGATAGAAATAAGTTATCTAAGCAAAGTGATAAAAGAAAACAAATATTTTTACTAGTTCTACTAACCGAAAAGTGGGCCACATAGTTCTTCCTTCGATGGGATGTAGCGTTTACCGTAGGCTGATGAGTTTTCTTTGGCTAAGTTAGCAACAATTTTTACTTTTGTTTCCTGGTCTACATTATCATCAAATATAGACAAGACAGATACTTCATCTACTAAATACCATAAATGCTGGCAGAACTTCTGTAAAGCTGCTTTTGAGATGCTTTTGTCGATACTTTCGTAAGCCTTCATGGTCTTCAAAAAGCATAAATCCTGGTATGGTGCCTGTACCGCTAAAGTGCATTGCAACCAAGGCTTCACGTAGGATGTCACGATGAACAGGCACACGTCTAATAGAGCTACCTTGTCCTTGTTCGAAATTTTAAATTGAGAGCTAAGTAAAGTTATTTTCAGTGAATAAATCGCTCTCGTCATCCATCGAGCTTGGTGCATGGCACCTGGAGGCCGGATCTTAAATCTCTTCTCTCTATCTCCGCCGAGAAATATTATTGATAGCTCTATTAATTCACGATAGTCATCTCTAGCAATTTTTTTACTTAATTCAGATTGGTAAAAGTCTAGCAGTTCGTTAATTTCTGAAACATTTAGGCATGCTAGCTTTTCTGAATAACTCTGTATCCTTTCGGGATCAACATTTTTCCAGTTTTCTCGGAACTTTTTAAACAGTGGAATGTCAGGGCTCGTAGTGACTTGGCTAATTTTGGCTTCAAACACACCTTTTAATACCAACTCGCAGACGTGATGGCGGCAAGCAAAAACGAGCATTTCTCTATTCATTTTCTGTTCGAGAAGCACACAGGCACCATTAATACGACCTGTATTGGAAGTAGTGGTATCACAACAGAGAATCTGCACTTTATCTTCAAGATTCCAATCAATCATAGCGTTCCAAACTGCCTGTGCCTGTTCGTTTCCTGAAGAGTTCTCTAATTTTGGCACAGCGATGAGTTGTTCTATATGATCGTACGAAATAACTATCGGTAAACGTTCTTCTTTAGATTTTCGTCTATCTAAAGCTGGTAAGAGTTTGCCATCCCAGTGGACAGTTACAGTATCCGGTACCTCGTTTTGAAAATCAACTTTTATAGCTTCTGCGCGCTCTTTTCGCTTTTCTGTACGAATTCTTTGAATTGAGGACTTACTTATAGGATATTCGTCAGTGTTATGTCCAAGCGCTTCAATAGTTGCTTCAATAATAAATACAGAATTTCGCATACTTAACTGACACCTATCTAAAGCTGCCACTAATTTCGGAGTTATGAAATTTTTCCTCATAGAAGTGTTAGACTGTGTGCTCTCGGTAAAGGTGGGCAAGTTTTCTTGCAAATCCATTATTTCAGATTCAAAAGACGAATTTTCTTGTAGTGGTTCATAAGAAGGTGATGAAGGAGTTAAGGATGACAGATATTTATCACGTCGCTTTTGCTCGTCAATGTTTCTAACGTAGGCTTTTTCCTCCTTTTCGGCCAGTTTTTTATCCACTCCAGCTAAGTGACCAGGCCGACCTGGCTCCCTCTGGCGCTGCAGGAAGATCTTATCTTCATTAATCCTCATTAAATTAAGGGCATCGGCGTGTGCAAGATCAAACAAATCATTTAAGTTTGAAATAAATTCTCGCCGACGCTGCACAAACACGCCTTGAGTTTTATTTGCATTTTTTTGCAAATCTCTCCAAACTTGGTACAAGTTAACTAGTTTTTTAACACAGTTTGGTAAAGACTTAGTTGGTATACGTGCCTTTTCCCAGTAAATAATGCACTCACGAATAGTAAGATTGGCGCTTTCATTGACACTTAAATTAACTTCTCGAATATTATAGAACAGAACTGCCAGTACCTGTCCATTAGAGGGAAGTTTTGAACCAGTAATTTGATGTTTTACGTCCCCTATTAAAAATATCCCCTTTTTAGAACTGCGTAACTCCATTGACATGTTGACAGAATGAAAACAATGCGTTTACTAATCAACAAACAAGCAACATCAAGCACATCAATACGTTGGCTCCCGCGCGCCTTAGTAAACAAGTACCGACATGTTTCGATGCAAGTCGGCACGGGTTGCCGTGGTTCTAAATACGTGAAACTTTATTTATAATACCTTTGACATCATTGAAACAAAATAAGAGGGTATGCGTTGGAAAAAAAATACTTTTATTTTTTTGGGACACCCTAATGTATATACACAGACAAACCGCTCCCGGCTTCTCATGGACGCAATTTTTGTCTACAAATTATATGCACAAACTTTCCTCGTTTATCGCTCTTTCCATCAGTGGAAACCGTAGCTAAATCCGTCGGGTGGTTCAGCGATTTCTTCTCATAATATGACTGGCAGGTGCCCGCGACTTTGTCTGCGTTGAAAAAATAAAAAATATAACTCCCGACAAAATATATGGAGAAATAAACCTTTCTCCATTTTTATTGTTAAATTATCCCTAAGAAAAAAAACCGTCTTTTTCTGGATGAAAGGTACCCTATGTCCGCTTTCTGTATCACTGACAAAGGGTAGTATTCAAAATTTCATGATAATCGGTCGAGTAGTTAAAGCGTGAAAAGTTAACAGACAGACAGTTACTTTCACATTTATAATATTGGGATAGATTAGATATAAAATATATATATATAAGTACAGACGTTGCGTTTTTATTATAAGTAGGTGAATAGGTGAAAACAGATTTTCCAAAAAAAACTCTATTTAGAATTGCTATAATTATTATTCTGCGCAATTACAAAAGAAACCTAATAAATATGTCATTTACGTAACGTGATATATAGTAAATACATTAAATAAATTTATGAAAAGGTATATCAGCTTCTTCTGATATCATATCCAAGGCATACAATCGGAAGATTAGGCTATGTTTACCAAGGGAATTATGGCGACAAGTCACCGCGTTCAATACATTGTTGAGTAACTCTACTAATACATTGTTATGTAAGACTCTGTTTCTTATTCAGAGTTTATTTTATAGCCAATTACACAGAATAACCGTAACTGAGTTACGGTTATGTTAATTAAACTATCTCCTCTACAATTCAAATTACTTTTTAGAGTACCTAGGTATATAAGAGGAAAAAAAGTTATTCTGAAGTGTCCTTCTCGGTTCAAAACAAGGTCGTTTCACAGTAGATATTGAAGGGAATATATATAATCTATCCTTTAAAATATTATATTATATTAAACTAGGTTTTGCCCGCGACTTCGTCCGCTTCCGTTTTTCTTATCCGATCGCTACCAAACTTAACAGGATCACCAGCTGGACTAATCTGAAGATTGTCTGAAAATTTCATCAAAATCGGTTCAGCGGTTTTGGAGTCCATAGGGAACATACATACACACATTGCCTTTTATATATTAAGAAGATATCCGGTTCTTTATTACTTGTAGATTAATCTACGACATAAACATGCTTGGCAGATACAATTTTTGTTCATATTGAAGCCAGAATCCTTATTACTTTTTCATATCGTAATAACCCCCTGCTAGCTGCTTAAGGCGGCACCATCAAAGTAATGATTTAATGGAGCCTTGATTCCTAACGATTGTTTTTGAAACTTCTGGAAATTTCTGCTCATAGGTGTAACTTGTATAGGTGTAGGCTATGACCTAACTACGCCGTGATACGCCCTAATATAACTAACAATTTTGAGGTCGATCGTCAGCAGTTCAAGTCTGAGCACCATTGGAATAGAGTATTTATCAACAACTAGCTTTTCCCGAGGTTTTGTCCACACCTTTTTTTCTTAGGCGTGGAAACATTTATTCCAACTTTATTGCTCATATATTTCTGTAAGGCGTTGAATTTTTTATTTTTATTCTTAGATGATCCCTCGGGAACAATACTTTCCCTGAATGGATGAAAGCTACCCTACAACTTACCCTTTAACTCTAACAACATTAACGATTATTAGCATTTATAATATTAAATTTAAGCTAATTTCATGGTGATAGATAAAGTAGGTATGTTTTTGAACATATAATACTTCTCTAATAATATATAGTTATAATACTTCGTTTTGTTTTCATTACTAAACTATAAAAAAATATAAAACGGAAATATTTCATATATTAATATTTAAAAAATTAATTTCACCCTGTCAACCTTGATACTTTTGTTGAACTTCCAGATGGGATAGAAGCTTAAACAACCGAAAAGCTACATTTTTATCTCAAGTAGGTACACTGTACATGAACGAGTGTGTAAGCCCCCTAAGATACCATCCCATAGAAAACAATCATTAGAGAGCTTTAATTAATTGTTGTTTAATCACTCAGGCCATTATGTCACAGCGCTCTAGTCAACATGTGTCTGCGTGTGATGGATTGTACTTCCTACTGGGAATTTTCGTACCTGAGGGACAAAGTTATTGTGGTCCGTAACGTAGGCCAAGGGCGGTTTTTTATTACATGCGTAACACAAGTTTTACAATTTGCTTTACTGTAATAATAAAAGTCTTTTAAATTCATACATATAAAGGTTAACACGCAGGTTGTATGTCGACTTGGTGTTTCTAAGAGGCTAACATCAATAAAAGGAAAAAGAAAAGGGTAAGAGGGTCTTATCACGCCTAATTCGCTCATGGATATACAGCATCTTAGATATACGAGATTGGTCTTCTTCAGAAGGCGGTGCATTTCTGAATCAGTGTGCTACTATTAATTAATTAAATTATTATACCTACAATCCTACATAAAGCAATTATCATCAAGGTAGGAAATAAAGCTACCAATGTTAAGTTGGCATGCGTATATATGTATATACCTTTTGGAATAAAAAGATGGGATTCTGAAAGTTCTTTCTCATGGGATAATATGTAGTTTAGAAATTTCCCGATACATTATACATACGGAACTGCAACAACAGTTTGAATACGACTGTGACATTATTATTAAACTTCACGTAGGCCAGTTTTATTTTAAATTTATTTCACACAGTAAAATAATGTACCAAAGTAAATGTTCTGGTCTATGTATATTGTATATATTACATGTCTATGTATCTATTCTGTCTATGTCTATGTATATGTCTATTCTATCTATGTATATGTGTATATATTAAAGAGATTTACAAATATCTAAATGACTTCACTTCATCAACTTTCCCATTAATAATATTAGTTAAAATTCATTTACATAATAAAACTATTCACTGGGATATTTTTAAAATAGCAAAAATATAACTAAATTGTAGCACGAAACATGTTTTCTTTTATCGTCGTCAGTTTTATTTCTAACAAATTCGATCTTATAAAATTGCTAAAAGCTTTATAAAACAGTTTTTGATATACTTTATCGCCTTTGACATTTCACAATGTCTTTGCGATCAACTAACAAAATACCAGTTGCCCAATTAAAAATTTCGTTTCAATTTATGTAAGTGCGTTACGCGAGCGTTTACAGTTGACTGTCTGTGTTGGACTCGGATTATTAACAAACAAAACTAATTAAACTTCTAAGAACTCAATAACATCCATGCCCTTCAAAACTTGTCACGTAATGAAGTGAATATAAAGTTGTAGAGATGATTATTCCTGAACATGGTGAAAATCACGTACTTAGATACCGCAAAGTTGTCGCAAGGTCGTAGTGGGTAAAAATGTAGAGCAAGTAGTTACTGGCTACGACACATCGAAACTGAGGTTGCGCGTGAAAAGGACTTGTCCTTTCAGAAGCTTCTTTCACTATTGTGTTACTTTTAATATAAAAATTTTCAAATCCTAAAAAAGTATAAGTTAGGCTTTCAATATTACTCTGGTCTGCGTCTAAACGTCCGTAGGTCCGATGGCTTATGGAGAGAGAGTTTAGTACTGACTTCTGGGCCATGCTAATCTGTACTCTGTAGGCCACTGATCTATGTATTCTAGTCTATACTAATAATAAAATAGAAGTAAATTTTTTATGTTTGTTTGTTTATATGTACGTAGGAGGTAACCTTCGAAACTGCTTATCCGATTTAAAAAAAAATCTTTCACTAATAGTGAGAATATAATTTCAGGATGGACATAGTCTATCCTGAAATTTAGGGTAATCAAATTTGCAAAGTAAGTCGACAAAAAAACTATGATTGATTTCTATAGAAAAGTTTAAGATCGTGAAAATACCTACAAAAAGTCAGCAACAGAATATTATGTCTAACTTTTGTTTATTTACGCCCCAAAAACTACAGTTATTATGATATTATGATTATGATTATGATTATGATTATGATTATAATTATGATTATAACAAAATTATGATTCCTTATGAAAATCAGAAAGTTTATCGTCAAAGTATTATACCTACACGTGATTTTTGCTTTTACTGTATATGTTAGAAATGTATGGTTAAAGAGATTATACGAAATATACAATATGTAAAGCGCGACCGCGCTAACAGAAGAAAAATCTAAATTGCACGCGGGCGAAGCAGCGAGCACAGCTAGTCTGTTATTCAATGTGTGTATGTGATCTGGAACATACTCAAACACTTTGAATTGTTCCGAAAGTCAAGAGCCTCTTAACAACTTTCTGAAACTTCTTATAGTATATCTTGTTTAACTAATGGAAAGAGCGATAAACAAGGAAGGTTTGTGGATATAATTTGCAAAAAAATATTGCGCCCGTGCGAAACCGGGGGCGGATCGTTAGTTAAAAATAATGTAAAAAATTCACACTTCCCTGCGTGCACAAAATAAAAGGGCCCGGGTGGAATCCTTGGATATAAAATTTTTACTATCTCCAAGGAAAAGTGAGAAATACTATCGGACTAAGTAATATGACTCGGTGAAGTCGGTGAGAACATTTGGAGGCATCACGCGAGGTTTTGTAGATAACACAGAGACCTCTTAAATCAGATAATGCTCCTTGAGTCCGTGCTCATGAATATGTATGGGGGAGAGGCCACAAACAATTTGTTCACGCGGCCTTTTACAATGTTTACACGGGCTTTAATAAATTTTCATGTTAACTACTTGTTCGCGCAGTATTAATTGTCTCTTTTGCTAGTAAACAATTATTTTATTGAAATTAAAAATAATATTCACAATGTATTTTTTTTTTGTGTGTAAATGTCGTCAGACAGGCTGACTAGTCACTCAGTTGGTTGTAGGTGGCGGGCGACCGTCGTCTTTTATTTGTTTGTTCGGGTTTATCTCCGAAATAATTATTATTATTATTGTTTATTTGCTGAAGAGTATCCCACTTACCATCAAATGGATCATCAATCTTCCTACCATCATTTAACATAACAAAACAAATAATTTAAAAAAGGTATTCCTTAATTTTATAGTTACACAATATCAGTTACAGTATACGTACTAATGTTTCAAAATTAACTAAGTACGTTGATATAAAAGAAACGCTACGTCAAAAGAAATCCCAGAACTTTATCGCGAAAAAAGATGACACATAACAATAGAATTACCTATTTCTAACGTAGATAGTGCAGATGTCATAAAATTTTATCTCGCGAAACCATTAGGGGGCCGTTAAAAATAAAATATAAGAAAGAACCATAAAAACTTCATAATTCATTTTGCATCTAGAATGTATCCATAATAACAACAATGTTAAATCATGCGACAAAGGTGTATAACATGTTATCCAATTTGGAGGCACCTTTAAGTCGTTGAATTTTTCGCTCGTTCCACCTATCCCTACTAAGTAGACCCCTGGTAGGGATAAGTGGAATTTTTCTCCACATATACTTTCCACTTATACCCACTACTTTAAGATGATCGAGATAATCCACCATGTGTATTTTTCTGTACCTCCGACAACGTGTATGCAAAATTTTATGGTGATTGGCTAAATAGTTAAGGCGTGAAAACATAATAAGCAAACAAACACTTTTCAGTTTTATTGTAGTAGTACAGATACCTGAAAATGATTAAGAAATACATGCTCATCAGGAAGTGACCTTTTCCAGTACTATCTACGAAATTGAGCCCATTCTAAAATCGCAAGATAGGCATGTCCATTTTGTGGGTGGAATATACCTACACAGTGACATCCCAATTCTAAAATGTATAAACAATTTTCCCATTGCATGAGATGAAGTGTCTCGCATACAAATAGCGATAAAATGAAATGTAATTCAATGTTTACGAGCAAATTCACATATTTGCTTACAAGCTTTGAACTAAACAGATTTATTCCCGACATCCAATCGTAATGTCAATATATCATCCAAATATCATCAACATGTTGGCGAATCCATTTGCATTTGTGTCACACATAAAAACCATTCTAAAATCAAATCCCAAACATTCTTAACAAATAACGTATAAGCAAGGAGTTGATAGATATTTAAGGGTCTCAATATTTAACACAAAAAATTTAAGACTATTTTGAAATAATTTTATGTTTTATTAAATTATGCACTTGGTTTACTGCATCCTTCGATTTTTTTTTATTATTTTCTTTTTAATGTTTGGGACTTTTACCGTACAAACAAAGATATATCATTTCCATCATTCCCGGTAACCGGTGACTTTAAATGGCAGATAGCCCTAAGTATATTAGAATTATTAGTTTACTAATTAGTTATGAAAATCACTTATTAGTATAAGTAGTTGTGTTTAGGTGAGTGAGTTAGGGATGCCAGAGTCCACTATCCTATCCCTTCCTTATTCCTTATCTTTAATCTTACTGTAGGTACTCGGCAGTGTTATAGGCGACAGTAGCCAGCTCCCATTGAGTGGACCGTCAGCTTGTCTGAAGAGTGACGACCTTCACATAAAAAAAATATATGAGAAAAATTCTCATATAAAAATAATGTAAGGTTAAATTTTGCTGATAGTTCGTATTATGTCATTTTTATTTAGATTTCACTATCGTCTTCACACTTTGTTTCTGTGCGATGTGGAATTTTATATTTTTAAATTGGTAGTTTACGAACAGTGCTGCTGAAAGAAGGCTAACGTGTGTGAAATCTAAACAAAAACCTAACAAGGGCACCTGCTGAATATTGTAATAAGTTGACTCCCTCCACTTGGCTCCCATGTCTAAGATCCCATGGGATTCTATGATAATTCTTTTGCTTGTTAGCTCCCATGAGATCCAAGAGTATTTTTTCACTTCTCTTTTTATCTTTTATGTAAAGGCTGACTTATAAATTCTCTTTAATTGTACCGCTTTTTAAATATTTTTAAAATTTTCATACATCACTAAAGAAATATTTCATATTAGGAATATATCGAATGTTTGTCAACTACTCGCATTTTTTTGAAATTCGGTACGGAAATAGCTTGAACTCTGTAGCATTACAATGTATTAAATCCTATTAAGACAGTTCATATTTAAAAAAAAAATTGTAAAGGTCGTCATACAGGTTGACGGTCCACTAAATGGTAGATGGCTACCGTTGCCTATGTACACAAGCAACGCCATATATGCTTCAAATGCGCTGCCAACCATATACCATGATTAAAGATAATAGGGAAATGGGCTCTGACATCCCTTACTCTCTGGGGTTCAACAGCCGGGTCAACTTTTAGTTCAAGCGTGCAGTCTGTTTTGACTTCTGAGTATGTTCCCAATTACAAAACCTTTCCTCCTAGCATTACATATTAATTTATTGGCAAAACTCGCAGTCATTCGTTACCAACTTGTGACACTGTTTCTTTTGCAAAACACAATAAAAATTTGAAACTTTTTCAAGCGTTATTGTGATTGTGACAACATTACACTTGTTATGACAAGTGAAAAATTACAGCATGTAACATTGCACATAAGTATTGAACACAAAAAAAATATAAGAGAAGATGAAAAGCGTACACATAGCAGTACGTGTAAATATGTCGTCGGCGTTTGACGACGACTAGGCGCTTGTTATTTTCGGATGTCGTAAATTGGTTTATCTATGACATTCAAATGGGTCAAGTTTCTCGATATTTTATTCGAATTAGACTGTTGAATTTCTTCCTCGGCGCTTTGACACAACTTCCGCAAAATACTTATTATTTTACCACATTTTTCCTATAACCTGAAATGAGTTGTCAACCCCTTTTATTATATAAAATCGAAAATTATTTTGGCTCATCTCGCGTTGTTTGTCCGCGATGAACTCCTAAACTACTGAACCGATTTTGAAAATTCATTCACCTGTAGAAAGCTATATTATCAGCTAACAACATAGGCTATATTTTATAAGGTTACGCGGACGAAGTCGCGTGCAACAGCTAGTTATTTATATGTTCATTATATCACCTTGTACCTTGTAATATTAAAAAAATGTAGTTGGAAACTCCATTTTACTGCTTTTCAAACTAGACTGTCCTTGTGGATCCAAGTGGAAGGAGGCCAATTGTCACACGTTTTGCGGTTTCATTAAGATGCTTCGCACCCAATGCCGTTAGTTTTGGGAACTAATAAAACGCCACGTGCTTCCCAAGGACTTGTTAACCTTGTTAACCCAGTGAGCAACTTCTGTTGTTGATGAAAATAAGTTTCGTTCAAAAGATAATACGAAACAGCACGAACAAATACCTATGTAGTTTGATACAGCTATTGTTTGGAACGATATAAACACAATTAACTGCTGCTGACGTCCCCCGAATTTGTAAATCGTATACTCAATCGTACTTTTTTTTTTCCAGCTTCGCATAATATTCCGAGCTTTGCATCAGCATGTCCGACTCCACTGGGACTTCAGTGACCTACGGACTAAAACCTCCCCCTATTCCTATGGCAACCCTTTCGGTAGGCTTAGAGGCATTTCTTCCAAATCAATTATACTAAATTGTATCAAAGTCTTCGGAATGGGTATTTCATAACTTAATTTGTCGTAAAGTTATTCAATTCATAGCACGAGCACAGTCGCGTGGAAAAGCTATATTAAAAAAAAATAAGGGTGTCAAATAAACGATAAAATTAATTATCAATTTCGAGCTTCTGATGTTATTACATTTTATAAACCCATCTATCACTGATCCTTCCAATCTCTGGTAATCGAAATAATATATCTCTGCTCGATGATCTGCCGACTTAAAAGGCTCTACAATTAATTTGAAATTTAATCTGAAATATACATTTTCAGAGAGCAGTAAAAAGTTTTTTATCGCTCTTACAAGCTAAACACGAGAGGGGGATTTATCTATTGTGTATGATAGAATAATCAATTTTCAATAATAATCTTATTTTTCAATAAGTGATTGATGTAAGTATTCTAATATTAGAATTTTTCGCGACTTAAGACACAAAAACTTCTGTCATGCCGCTTAAAGATGGAAGGTTGCTTAACCAGAACATGGCAAGCAGTGGTACTTACTAATATCACAAAGCTATTTTTTTTTTTTTATTTTTTTTTTCCAACTCACCAAGCTAGACTGGAGCTGCCAGTCGGATTTTTTTAAAAAGCTATTGCATCGGTAACCGACTTAACCGAGGTGAAGCCGCGAGGTAACCATAATTTTAATGCACATTATTATATTAAGTTTTCATTAATGACCATAAAAAATAATATTAAGGGGATATAATATAAAGGTGTTAAAATGTAGGGAAGTCATTTCATTAAATTCTTTTACTAGATGAACACTACAAAGATTAGTTGTTCGCCGTAAATGGACCGACAAGTTACAGCAAGCTAGTTGTTATATTAAGTAATTTTTCTAGAGTTAGGTCAATTGCTCAACAATTCCGCTCACGCACGATCCTGCCGCAGGACGGAATTGAAACTGTATGAACGTCTCGAACGTGTACTAAGCGAATAACTACTGACAATAATACGGTTGATATTATAGTTTATTTTATTTATTAGGAAGCCAACACAGTATATAGTTAATGATTTTGTAAAACATTAGCTATTGCAAACGACTTCGTCCGCGTAACTTTATAAAATACTAGCGACCCGCTCCCGGCTTCGAACGGGCTACAATTTTTTTATATATAAAAGTATTCCCCGTTTATCCCTCTTTCCATATGTGAAAACCGAATTAAAATCGGTCAACCCATTCTTGAGTTTTTAAAGCATAAACAAACCAACTTAATATTTTTATATTCATATACACATATAGAAGATAGCCCATGTTACTCGCTGATAATGTAGCTTTCTATAGGTAAAAGAATTTTTAAAACCGATCCAGTGGTTTTTAAATTTATTCATTACAAACCATAATACAATTTCGTTTTTTAATATTATTGTAGTACGAGTATAGATTTTTTACACCTTGTGATTACATTATTGGATTTTTAGTAGGGATCCTTAATTTAATACAAATAAATATAGCCTATGTTACTCAATGATAATGTAGATTTCCATAAAATTAAAAACTAATTAAATTTTTTCCTAAGCGAAGACGAGAGTATAAATATAAATTTAGATTACCCTTAACCTAAACTCAGCTTCACTCATTTGAACATTTAACTCCCCCCACAATAAATAAAATACAAAATTAATTTTTTTTTAACAAAAACTTAATTTACTCCCCCACATAACATTATTTTCTGATATTTAACTTAAGTGCACTTTCTTGTCGCTTCCAACTAAGTAGCTATTTCTTATTAACACTTTCAGTGTAGCTAATACACATTATTTCTAAGCGCGTACAATTGCAACCAGTTAAGTGGTGTTCTTTAGAAATACATTAAGTTTTGCTTAACTACCAATCTTCATTTAACATAAAAAAATTATTTATTTTTATGTAAACGTTTAAACGCTGGCTGAAGGTCAACTAGATGATAGGTGACTACCGTCACCTATAATATTACAAACAATGCCATAACGGTTGCAAAAGCTGCTTTTATTGACAGTGAAATAACAGCACGTGTGCTGGTGTATTTCGTTGATTAAGTAAGGGATGCCAATCCCTTATCCCTATCCCTATACCTTCCCCATCCTTATCCTTAATCTTACTGTAGTCGGCAGTTGCTTGTGTTATAGGCGGTAGCCACCTACCATCAAGTGGACCGTCAGCCTGTCTACCGATCTTAACATAAAAATTTGAGGCTTTTTTATGATAAACATTGATGGTCATCAACAAATAACAAGCAATACTGTGAAGCGAATACGCTGTCGAACCTGTAGGGATAATGGCCAAAGAACAAGAGTAGGATAAAAAAACAGACTCCGGTGTTCCTTACTCATGCATCGAAACTCAACAGCACAGATGCTGTTATTTCATCGTACGGGGATAGTTATGCTTTTTTAATCCCATTCAAGTATGGTCTGCAGCGCACTTTTGTGTTATAGGCGGCCGAAGCTACCTACCATCAAGTGAACTCATTAATAATTCTCTCTTCTCATTCGCATTAAAAAAAAAATAATTTAAATAAATGCCTGTTTATCTTGAGATTACATATTACCTGTATAAAAATCAATAAGCAGTGAATCTTTTTTGTCGCTCAAAATATTTACGAGTAAACGAAACCCAACAAATCCCCGTTGGTTCCTGTCGTTCGAGAATATATGATGTTTCCTACATCGCATACCAAAGGGATTAACTTCATCTTAACAGTTCACACAAACTTTATTTTCTAAATTACGACCGCATATGCAAAAACAACTCGTGGCGAACTAAAATTTCTTGAAGAGCAGTGAAAATTGAAATATTACGATCAGTTATATCTCGTGGATATTTTCAGTAAAGTGAGAAAAGAGTAAAAATATATTTTAATATGTTAGGGAGACCGCTGTCGCTAAATATATAAGAAATTAATTGTAATAACGTTATATACATATATGTAGATATATAGTAATAACGATGCTACTTAGGGAAAAATAGGATGAGGGAAATGAAAATTCGTACTTTCAGACATTTTGGGAGAAACAAATACACATATCAATTATGAAAACGCAAATAACTTTGGAAGTAGCAAATAATATTATGGTGCAACACACATACGTTAGATTCTATCGCCATCTTTAATGTTATCTACTGTTAAAGTTAACTTTAACACGAACAATAACCGAGCATATGGTGCATTCCAGCCTAAGAAATAAAATTGTAATTAAAAGTATTCTTAATTCATGATTGTTCTTAACAAAAAATCTAAAAGTGCATTCCATAGTAAAAATAATAATTCTATATTCTATAAATAAAATAACCAAAATAATTTTATAGAGAGATGACTGTGTACGGATGCGAGAGACGTGTTAGCGAATGACATAAACGTCAAAGACGATTTAAAAATGTCACTTGTAAACAGACAGCTGCGACGACCGAGACACATAAAACTTGCTGAAAATATAAAAAAAAAAGCAAAGAAACAATAACACTTCAAAATTAAACTGTTTTATGTATTTTTTTATTTTGCGAACGTATTTTAAAATAAATTCCCCTCTTCCTATTTTATTAGGCCAGTGGGTATCCTTGATGGATTCTAATAAAAAAAAAAAGTATCTACTCGTAATAGGTAGTTAATTGAAAGGAGAGCCGACTGTGCCGGCACCGGAAGGTCTGACATTGAACTTCGTTATTGAAGACAATATAGTCAGTACATTTGTTTGAATGTATACGTTAGCAGTTCAAATGTTGCAACTCAAAAGCAAAAAACAATAAAACTGCTATAAATAAATCGCAAGCAAAGTATACTTAGAAAGGACATAATATATTACAGTACAATGATTAGGTATTTCTTAATTTTTGAGTGGAATTCGTGTAATTTGTGAAACGTCACTTGTTAACGTCGTAGCATAGTCTGCAAATGTCACCAACAATGTGGGTCCAATTTATCTTCCGAACACAAAAAGCGCTTATCTTGTATTATTAACCTTTCTTCTTGCTAAAATTAAAATCTGAATTGATGCCTATTATTCGGCTGTTAACTTAATTAGTGCAACTAATAGGGCTATTATGACATGCAACTGATAGGTTCAGCGACAATAATAAAATTCTCAGTCAGTGCTCTCTTGATGTTAAAAGGCAGTTATTTTGACATTACAAACAGACTCTTCAATTTTATTTATTAATATAGATGTGCATTTGAAGTTTTGAACATTGAACAATAACAAGAGTAAAAGTGGTGAGAAATTCCATTAACAAATACAGAGTTACAATGAAATGGTGAGAAAGTGTTTATTATAATTATTATTTCGGCCACGAATAAGAGTAGGTACCTAATTCCTGGCCATATCACGTCTCTCATTGTTTTCCAACTTTGTGACAAGACAACATAACGGACATTTTTTTTTTTCTTTTATAAGTACTTACATTTTCTTTCCTGTTAAACTTTTAATGAACTTAATGCTTACTTAATTCACTTGATACCTACTACTATCGTTTTTCAAAAATCTAAATTATCAGCGAGTAACATAGGCTATATTTTATAGTTACGCGGACGAAGTCGCGTGCAACAGCTAGTTATTAATTTAAAAAAAAAAACGATTTATGCACTTGACTTGTGTATGGCTAATTCTATCCATACACAATTAAGACAAGTGTAGCTATCATCCAAAATGGCTTAGTTAAGCCAATCGTATCATACCGATTGGATCGTTTATAGCTGTATAAATTTATATTATATATCGACGACGCAACGATCAATTTATGCAAAGTTGAACAAGCTCATTTATCAAACAAACAGAAATATGAAATTTTAATGCAAGACGCTTTTTGCTTTTTTCTATCTTCATTCATTATTTATGTATGTTTATGAAGCAATAGTAACTGAGTAACAGCTAAACGTGAAAACTGAGCGTCTAAGAAAATCTAAGCGTCAAAAAAAAACTTTAAATATAATTTTATATTAAAATAATTTTATAGGGTAATAATAAATAAAAAAAGGCCATTTATTCCTTCACCAAAATACAAAAAAAAAAACTTATATTGAAGTTAATCCCTATTTAATATAATAATTATTATTATATTATTATTATTTCGGATCATTTACAATCCATATGAAAAAAGAAACTTAATTTAGAAATATAATAATATAATAAAGAAAAATATTATATAAAAAAAATATTTATTTTTATTTTTTCATGTTTTCACTGTTTTCCCTCATCGAGACACTAAAGTTACTCGCTTAACGAACAGCACAAGATCTCTTCGAAGTAAGGTTACTGCCGCCAAATTAACGTAGTTTATTCTGGAGTATGAACTAAGTGATTACATAGCAATTTTTATTATACATTATCCTTTGTCGTGAAGAAAATATAAGCATATATATCAATAAGATTACTTTCTCTGACAGACACGTGATGAAAAATCTTTAGAAGTACGTCACGAACGGCAATAAACAAGTTTCAACGTCATATTGAAGTTCGTTCAAGATAAAACAATAAGTTTGTCGATCAGATAATATGTTTTCTTCACAAAATGCTTCGACATTGAGATAAAAGCGGTTTGCTTCATTTGTAATAACATATTGCTTTTATTTGTACAGTCGCGACATAAGAAAAATATAATGTTGGTTATTTCTCTTCTTCCATATTACTGTTTATTTGTTTTTTCAGTATTATACAAAATATTTATTGTTGTAAAAATTAAAATAACAGAATAACATATTTAAATAATTTCAATAAATTAAAGTAAACATTTTATTGCTCTATCTGAATTAAGTATTTTTAATTTTGAATTAATTTGAATTAATTTTGTAGTGGTAGGGCACACTGCGTTTTTCATTTGGGCAGCCATTCTGGCGGCAATAACCACCCCTTTATAGAAGACCACCGTGAAATAACAGCATGGTTGTGTTTCGGTGAATGAGTAAGGATGCCAGAGCCTGTTTCCCTATCCCTTCCCAATCCCCCATTCTTAATCCTACAGGAGTATGCAGCGCACTTGTGTTATAAGCGTCGGTAGCCACCTACCATCAAGTGAACCTTAACATAAAAAAAATAATGGAATGTTAAGTATTTTATGATTTTTCTCTTTTATTGATTAAAAGAGAAAATCATAAGGATCATATGAACAGTTATAATATTTCATTATTATATTTGCAAGGAAACATTATATGAGCAACCATTCATTTTGTTCTTTCATAGTTCATTCAATTCGTTTCATTTTATTCATTCATGTCATATGTCAATGGATAGAAATTCATAGATCGTCGTAGCACCGTAGAGCCCACTACGATCTCTAGTCGTAGATGAGTCAGTTCCTTTCATTACTTCGGGTCTACGAACGTCAACTATTGACGCCGACTCCGCCCACCTACTTGACAAGTGTGATTTTGTAATAATATAGCAATTTCACACTTGAGTCATAATGAACAAATACGTGGTCAACTGTTCACAGAGGCTGAACAAACCACTTTAAAACTCAAGACAAGTTTTCGACCAATGTGTGTAACCAGTGATAACATATGGCGCTGAAACGGGGTCTTACTAAGGACCTCGTAAGAAATATCAACGTCGCCCAACGAGCTATGTAGAGGAATATGCTCGAGGTTACACGTGATCGTGATCGAATCAGAAATGAGGAGATCCATAGACGTATGAAAGTTACCGACATAAGCCGGCGGATCTTTAAATTAAAGTGGCAGTGGGCATGACACATAGTATAAGGGCCGCGGGACAACGGTGGATCCAGGCTGCTTCTGACCGATCATATTGGAAAATTATAGGGGACATAGTCCAGCAGTGGACATCCTGCGGCTGAGATGATGCTGATGATGAATTTAAAAAAAAAAAACAATATTTTCCTAAGTTAAGTATAAATATGTAAATCTTTTTAAATTATACAAAACTGTAAATCTTCTAAAATCCTAAAAAAAATTCCGCGATGGTATATTTTTATCGGTTCACTCCACGTTCACTAATTCACTCACTCACACGGTTCACTCACACTAACCATTTCTTTTAATTAATTGAAAGAGCGATCAATGAGGAAAGTTTGTGTACATAACTTGTAGAAAAAACTTCATACGTGCGAAGCCGGAGACGAGCCGCTAGTGTTTTATAAATTTATTAGATGTACGAGTCAAGTTAATTATAATCTAATCATAGTTAACAGAAGATTGCTTTTAGTTTTGTTGTACACATTTCAAACGTGTTTCAACAGCTTCTTTCCGGCGTTAATACGTGATTTAGACACCTACGCTACCAAGCAAGGTCCTATATAGCTTTGACAATTACCTGAGGCATTGAATATAAATTGACATTTCCCTCTAATTAATTGCACATGTGTGTATCCAGTGAGGGTCGCTATAAAGGTATACTCGTAATTCATGAACCATAAAATATAAAAGATTAATGTTATAAAATATAACTGACACAGAAAGGTTAAATTTACAATTTCTTGTTTATTATTCTCGGACCAATGGTCCGAGTTATTATTATACTAGTACTCGTATACTCGTATCAGTTATTAAAATGATTGCACATAATTGATCAGTAACATTTCGGTTAATTTTTGACATACTTTTAATGTAATATTTGGATTAAAATAATTTTCTTTAAAAAAAAAACCTTTACCCTCGTCCACTCCTCATCATCAACCCCATAATATTCCAATAGGACCAGATAGATCGCTACAATAGGATCTACTATTATCTTGCGTCCCTTATTAGGTCATGTGTGGGTGGATATCCTACGCTACGCTTGCCAGTGCGTGGTCTCCATTCAAAAACTTTCCAACCTTAAGCGACCGACGCGTCGCGTCGGTTCTCCGTACTACGTATGTGTCTTGCCCATTGCCATAGCTACTTACTAATCCGCCACGAACTACTAATTCGACATAACCTATGGATCGCCTCATTCCTAATTCGATCTCGCAAAGTAACCCCAGGATAGCCCTCTCCACAACTCGTTGAACTTTCTTACTAGACCCATAATTAGAACTATAGTTAATCACTGGTAATAGCCACTGGTCAAAATTTATTTGTTTCGAATCATTGAGGAATTTCGCGTAAGAAGATGTGTCCACTAAAATTTCCAAAAGTCGTAACAATGCCTGATATCTAAAAATCGACTATAGTTGATAAATATTGGTTAAACAATTTCCATGTCTACTCTTGCACGATAAACAAGAAAGAAAAGACATCCATATACTGTAATTAATTTTGACTTTGCTTTATTTGTCTCTCTCTTTCTATTAGTAAAATCAATGTCAAAAACAGTTGGGTGGTTTAGAAATGGTTTAGTGGAGAAACAGACAGAGGCGCATTATATTTATTTTATAATGTGTGTGTATATGGATAGATATATAATAGATAAAAAAGATTGTATATCTTTTAACAACAATAATTTATAACAAGTCACAATGCAATAATCTTTAAACTAGACTTTAAATCTGTATGTTAAAGATAATGTTTCCGACACGAAACACTAAAAAGAACAATGACCCTACTCGCCATGTCTAGTTCAACGCTCTTAGTTAATAGATATAAAGGGGATAGATCAATTTTTAATGATGAAAATAATAATAATGTGTTTCGCAGTCATTTGGGCAACCCGTCTGGCGGCAGTAACCACCCCCTTACAGAAGACCACCGTGAAATAATATTTTTTAATAATGAAATGGAAAAAAATTTAAAAAAAAGTATGCTTCCAAATTTTAACTGGACACTACTTTTTTTTTAATTTTTTTATTACTCTCGTATTTAAATAATAATTTTAAAAAAAAACTAATTTTAACTAGCAATTAAATTACACAAGGCATGTTCGCATTTGCAAGAGTCGTAAATAGATACGGTCCATAAAAGACAGACGCGATTTAACGTCGGTACATACTCGCACAATACGACGCACTAACGAGACAATAAGTAATTCGAATTCATCTTCAATCGTTTAATGTCACTCTTCCTAAACAGCTGTGTTGTGGAAGTTGAAGAGCCAAGCAAGGTCAGTCAGTCTACTTACTATTATAGTCAGGTGAGCGTTTACATCATGCCACATTTTTAAATACAAAAAGACAAATATCTCTACAACTAATACTTTTCAGTGCGTTCCGGTAGTTCCCTTGAAGAACACCGTGAAATGAAGAACCACATGTTTTATTGTGAAAGTTAAGTATGCTATGATATGGCTAGAATACACCCCCTATTCTCATATATGTCAAGTGTATAGTGTAAAGGTATTGAAAGTAAGAGATAATATAACTTTCGCAGTTAAAATTTAATGTACAATTAGCTTTTAAATTATTTTTAATTTTAATGCTTTAGCTGTGCGGAGCTACCTTCATTAGTTCAATAGAACTATTTTCAAAAGCGGTTACTAGTATGTATCTGTATCCATATCACTTAAATTTATTGTTCAATACAATAAAGACAATGTCACCAGATATCACTTCAGTGTCGGCGCCAGTTTAAACGCCTCTAAAATTTATAGTCCATTCAAAACGCCATAGGTGTCCAGTGATAATCTATTATTTCAGAGGCACACGAGTGAAAACATTTTATCGAGTGATTACCTACGTTTATTTGTTCTGAGAAATCTTAACTACAACACCTTACTTAATATGAGTATTATATTCTGACTCATATTTTTTTTAAATTGAATGTTCCTCCTTCTTGGAGTGTCTGAGTCAACGCATCCAATACAATTACTATCTACTTTTGGCAACATTCTTTACTGTATACTATACTAGCTGTTGCACGCGACTTTGCCTGCGTAACATTATAAAATAAAGCCTATGTTACTCGCTGATAATGTAGCTTTCTATAGGTGAAAGAATTTTCAAATACGTTCCAGTTGTTTTTGAGTTTATTCATTACAAACATACAAATCTTCTCTCTTTATAATATTAGTATAGATTAGCTTTTGCCTGCGACTTCGTCTGCGCTCCTTTTTCTTAAGTGGTAAGAAATTTATTTAACCTTTATTTGTCATATAATATGTATATGATGTTGTATATTGTAAGGCGTTGTATTTCTTATTTTTATTTTTAGAAAATCACTAGGTAACAGAACTTTTTTCTAGATAGGAATCTTTACTACCAATATATTTATATAGATAGTCTGAGTAATTTACTCGTATGCAAACTTTCATGACGATCGCTTGAGTAAACAACCAACTCCCTTTCCCATTTATAATGTTAGTAAAAATTATAAATAATAATAATAATATACCACATAATATTATAAGAAAATTTAATTATCTTCCTTATCACGCGTAACACTCGTAAAACTAAAGTGAAAGCATTTTTTGGCACAGGCTCATTTTGTTTGCATCAAATACTCAATATCGCCAACATGAAATTCTTAATGCATACATAATGAGACCTCGCCTTCATTATTCAGTTTTTTATCTTACCAAATCAGATGAGGATTAAATAAATTCTTGTTATAGGCATTTTCGCATGAGCGAAAATTCTGGTGAAATAAGTCTTTATAGTGGATTGAGGCTTGAAGCAAAACTAACTTTATAAATTGATAAAAGCGGTGAATAGTCCAGTTACAGGCTCAAACATTCCATAAAATAATATGAAACCTTAAAAGACTAAAATGAAGGATTGTGTGCAAAAATAGAAGATAAATTGTAAATATAATATATTGTATAAATGACTAGCTGGTGCCCGCGACTTCATCCGACTTGAAAAATAAAAGATATAACGCCCGACATAAAAAGATGTTGAAAAATAAAAGAATGACGCCTGACATTATACCTATGCCAAGCTTTGTATCTTTATTTTTAAATAGCTGCTGCCCGCGGCTTCACTCGCGTGGAATATTTAGCCTATGTCCATCCTGAAATTCTTTTCTAACTACTGGTAAAAGAATTTATTAAATCGGTTAAGTAGTTTCATAGATTACCTCCCACATAAATACAAGCAAGCAAACAAACAAACATACAAACCTTACCTTTTTTATATTATTAGTATATTGTACTAATACCTACTATACTCTTTACATTTTAAAAAGTCTTTAAATATTATATTTAAATATTCTTTAAACTTGTCTTTGTAATATATCTTTGTATATTACAAAGACAATAATATATTACAAAACTACACATAGAATTGTTGCTATAGGTTATTGTTGCTATTTACCTTGTCTAGTTGTAACCGCAGGAATATGCTAATTTAAATAGCTAATTAAGAAACTCGAAGGACGTCTTAAGTGTGAAATGGTTAGTCTGTGCCCTACTTACACTGTATTACTTATTATTAATTAAAAACATACACTATTATAAACTCCAATTTATTTTAAATATCCCACCAACATAATAAAATAGTATTTTAATATGCATAGTAACTATAGTTATGTATTAACGATTTTTAGTCAATTAGAATACAATGTAATCCATTTTTATTTTTTACATGAAAGAAGTGGCAGACATGATGACGTTTTACTTGATGGTAGGTGAATACCAGTTGCCTATAAACACAAATAATACATTATTTATAGTATTAATATATCTGGCATATCCCTTTATGACTGTGAAACGTAGATGCCTGCCACTAGTGAATACAACGTCGGCGCTCAACGAGCTATGAAGAGGGCTATGCTCAGGGTTACACTGCGAGAGGATCAAATCAGATATAAAGAAATCCGTCGACAAAGGAAAGTTATAGACTTAATTCGGCGGATCACCAATTTGAAGTGACAGAGGACAGGACACATAGTACGAAGAGCCAACGACCGATGAGACCGGAAGGTTAACGAGTGAAGGCCACGGACCGCCAAGCGTGGCATAGCACGTCCACCACCCACAAGGTGGACAGACGATACCACCTGCTTCTGACCGGTCCTATTGGATAGTCAAGATGTAGGCCTGTGTCCAGCACAGTTGAATGATTAAAATTCCTAAAGCTATATGTGGTTCGAAAAACAATTCATAACTCGCTCGCTCAGAGGTTTGTTAACACGTTCCTCAATGAAGTTGTCAAGTGTTTCGTTTATTTTTTTCAATAAAAATAATCAGCACCTGGCTGCATGTAAGTATTGATCGCGCCATCAGACTAGACAATATTAATGCGATAAAATGACTCCATATCATGTGCAAAGGATTATTTATCAATCATTGATCGAACTATCGTGTGGTGTTTTCGGATTATAGAACTAACAACTCGTACCTACTTCAATATATTGTGTTGAGGTATATATATACGCTTGTTCCTCAGGTCAATAAATAATCCTTAGGACATAATAAGTAACTTAAACTTTACGCTAAAGTCCGCCAACAAGAACTCTTTACAATGTCATGCATGCCATACTCTTCAGCTTCAGTCTGTAAAAAAAAGTTGGCAAAAGTACAGGAAGGAAATTACTATTTAGATGGTAGCCGCAATCAAAATCAAAAGTAATCTTAACCAGGAGGTGATTCTCTACTGACTTTTTTAACAAGAGGGGAAATCTTCAAAAGGGAATAAACACAGAACTCTGGACTGCTTAGTTTCACAGGGTATGTGGGAATCTTACCGCACTAAAACCTCTCTTGGTTTGATTTTATTTTGATAAGGTTTTTAATAATGTAAAAAGCGATAAACGAGGAGGGTTTGTGTATATAATTTGCAGAAAAAGAAACTTACAAGGCAGCTGTCTCCTGTTACAAGGGTAGAAAGAAACTGCGCAACCAGCCTCGTTTAAGGCTCAACTTGTTACTAAGTACTGTTATCTAATAAAGAATAGGTCTAATTAAAGTGGTTTAATACTTGGCTCCACTTTCAAACGAACAGTTTCATAACTGGAGAGTTAACTGAGAAGTTTTCTATCTTTTTTAAATGTCACTGCAGACTATTTAATTTCTTTCATGACAGAACTTCCAGTAAAATTGTCCTAATAATAATAATTCCCACTTTTAAAAAAACTGGTTCATAATTAAATATATTTACTCATGTTGAAGGACAAAATTAAAACCAGTTTTGCAAAGATTTCATTTATTTCTTTTATGTATAAAAAACACAGGCACATTGAGCACATTTTTATATATAGGTATGTACTTAGGTACTGAAAAATGCTGTCTAATTCCTGTCTGAATGTCTGAAGCATTTTTATTTTTAAATATTACAAAACATACAACTTAATATATAAATATATTTTTTACTTGTTAAAATATAAATTATTATTATTATTATTTTTTTTTTTAAATTAAACAACGGGTGAAACCGCGGCACACAACTAGTTCATTATTATAAAGGCCAATTAGGTACCACATGAACATACCCAAATGGATATGTGGTATTTTTGAAGTGAAAAATTCTTTAGAGGCGTTGAGCACTTTTGGTATGGGGAAAAAACACTGGATTCGAGCCACTCAGTGACGCTCACGCTCAGTGACGCTTAATGTTGAAGTGAAATTTTTTTTTAGAATGGTGAATAGTACTGTTTTTAACTTGTTATTATATCAAGCAATATTTATTTCTTCTTAGTCCCTATTAGTTGAACGGTTATAGTCATAAAGATCATGGATTCGATTCCTCAGACGAACAACTGTGTAATCGATATGTTTTAAGCAATTACATTTTTTCAATACGATATTTTACTATTCCATTTTACGATACATTTTAATATTAATTGTAGAGTAAAATTATATCCTAAAACCTGGTATTAGGCCACAAAATTATTATATTTTAAGCGATATAGATGTTAAGACCCCGGCTTTAGTTTTACAACCAAAGATTACATTACCAAAGCTTTTGAAATTCATGATTAATTTAGAATTTATTTACAGTTTGAGCAATAACCTATGACTTGTGTGTCATTCAGGGGTGCTATTTCTTTAAACTCTTTCCTTTTCTTACAGCAAACCTGACAACAAATAGAAATGGTGACTACTACAGAAACAGTCACTGGGAGCCAAATGTAGACAGGTACTCCTGATGGTTTCATCGTATTAGAATATTCCTTTAACAGAGCGCACTGTATATTATTCCTCTCTTTATGCACTGTCGCATTATGCCATATAACACACTCCTGATTTCTTGTCACTTCTATAGGAGGCATTCCTGTACTGTCTATAAAAGATTTCACTTCTATATGAGAGCCCATAATGTCGACAGTATGCGATTCGCCCACAGGTATACGTTCAGATTTATCCATAAAAGATGATATCATGAAACATGGAATGGACGTTTCTTCGAAACGATTCGGATCGATAACTTGTAGGGAGCAAACTTCGTCGATCCGTTGTTCATGATAGTGAGACGTGTGTCCGTAGTCTAAAGCTGATCTTCCCAAATTGTATAGCGCCAGGCCAGTGAGTAAATCGCCAAATCTGCTTCCAGATTCCCGATATTTGTACACGTAGGATGGCGGTTGACCGTGGTATACCGGATAGGCGTGAGGATGAGAACAATAGCGGCAAACGAAAGATATATGGCTCGGTGGGTGATAGGAGAAATGCGCATGCCGTGCGCTAACGTGGTGATTGACTGTTGGTTTACTATCGAAATCTTTACTGAAGCGTCCACGAGGTCCGCCGTTAATTTTAGCACATGCAAAAACAATGTTTATTATTATGTAAAAGTGGATAGTAACACAGTGCGATAGCTTCATGGTGCAGCGCAAGGGGCGGTTCCCGGCGCGCGACTGGCGTCGTAGTTCGGGACTTGAGTTCGCTTGGCGCCAGGACAGACTCTCTGGCGCCAAATGCCGCCCCTAAATTCACCCCAGACGATTGCAAAAATAAAGAACATTTCACAAACTAGTAGATTGTGTTTAATTTTGTTAGGGTATAACTTCCTTTTTCACACATAATCACCATTTTTTTTTATCAATTTACCATTGCAACCTATGTTTATAAAAATGATAATTATGATCTTCCTTTACATATAAGCGCATCAATTATGAACAGATTAACCGATATGGTTAATATATAAAGAATAGTGAAATTAAACAACACTAGGTAGGTACCAAAATTAATACCTTTTTAGTACGGTTTTTACCAAAATACTATTATATTATAATAAAGTATTTAATGTACCAAGTATTTTAATGTATTTTCTTATTCATTTATTGTTTTAACACTTTTTTTCTAAAATACTCAGGCTTTTGTTCCAAACAAGGAAAACATTAATTATTACAAAAAATATTCTAGTCTATACTTTTTGGTTGGTTTACAATCAACAGACACATAGCTATATATGTATATAGTTTGAATCAACACTTCTAAGAATAATCTCAGAGAAGTCTGTGTGATAATTCTACCTGTGCTCCTAAAGCAATGTCATATTTGTCCTGATAAGGACATGTCATGCGCTTACATCACTAATTCCAGGCCAGTATAAATGTCATCCGATTTCTCTTGAATGTACCACGCCCGCGCACAAAGCAAATGCTCGTACGCTTCCTGCCAGATACCGAGCGCTGCGGTCGCATTATGGTCAATTTCCGGAACATTGTTGTCGACACTGATCCTTGAGATGTTTCTCTTACTTCAACACAACTATCGACTCAGGTTCAACATAGTTTCATTAAGATTTCAAATGTTTCCATTGAGGACTTACTAGTGGTAAGAATTGGAGATCTAGTAAGACTACTATACTAATAAATCGGTAAATAATGTTCTGTAGGTCTTCGGCCTGCTAGGTCCAGAACCTTAACCAGAATAGACTATTATTGATACTGTGTTTTTCGTCATAAAAACTCAATTTTTGTATAAAATTTTCTATTTTCAGCTATTGATGAATAAAATAATTATTAAATAATTAAATGTAGCTTCATCGCTAGGACAATCTTCCATAACATACAAACTATCCATTGTCAATTTCTTGAAAAAAGTCTCTTTTGACTGGGTTCTCTTAAAATATTTACCTTTTTTGTTTTTCTTGTGATCATCGACTAACTGATGCACGTGAAAATACCACTTCTTCAGCATTCGTCGATGCTGTTTGTTGTAATCTGTTGTAATTTTTCGGGACACCAATTCGGAATTTAAGATTTAATCAAGTGAAAGAGATTTTCACGTGTTTTTAATTTCTCTTTTTTTGTTTAAGTAGGTACAATTTGAAATAATATATACGAGTGGATATAATATTTTGGTTAGAAAGGCACCAAAAATTATCTTAGTAAAATACTGTTTTCACCTGTAGTGGGTCAGACGGTTTAGTTGTCATTTCGCACGATTTTATTTTGTACGAAAACGTGCTCTAAAAAGTGGGTCAAAAGGGTCCGACACTCTTTATTTCTATGTTTTGACATGAGAAATCCATTTAAAACTAAGTAGGTATGCATTTTTTTAATATTTTCACTTAAGTGAAAATAAAGCATACTTAGTACGAATATTACTTCGAAATCTTCTTCTTCTTCGTCTTATATTTCTTCGAAATCATTCAGCGACATTCGATACACTTTTCACTAATGGAAAGAATGATAAACGATAAATGTATAATTACAGTAAAAACTGCATCCGTTTGAACCCGGAAACGGGTCGCTATTTTTTATTTACAAAATTCTATGTTATATAAAATGCGAGTAGTCACTGTGGACGAAGAAAGTTGAAAATAAATTATGTTTAAAATAAAATGTTGGAAACACATAAGGCCTAACAACAGCAAACGAAACTATTCTCAATAAGTTCCTACCAACTTTGTAAATCATATCCTAAATCCATAAATTTATAAATAACTGAAACGCTTTCGGTGCAACCATACAATATACGTATATAATAGTAATGTACTTCAGGAATGAGCTGGTATAGGTACTGACCTTTACACACTTTAGCGAAAATAGATATTTTGCTTACTGCATCGAAAGCCGAGTAACACATGGGCTTCTTAAAAAATAAATATTCCGGCATTTAATTCTGATTGTGAAAGAAACGTGAATAAACATTAATTCATTCGTAACGTCTCTTAAGTAAACGGTTTTAAATGATCTAATCCAATCTCGGTTACACAATATTTATACAAAGCTTCATACAAATCTTACTTACTTTATTGCTTCTAGACGATTGTTTTGTTTTAAATATAAATTTTTAGTACATATCTAGCTTATTACTAGATAATATAATATATAGCTATTTATATAAGTATAATTATAAATAAATAAATAAATAAATAATAAATATCTCCACACATTCCACACATCACCATCTATTTCCACAGTAAGCAACTAATGCTTGTATTATGGATACCAGACAGTTGATATCCTACATAGATTACTTTTTTTTTGTAAATACATACATATTATAAATACAAACATCCAGGACTCAGGTACAAAGGTAAATGTTAACACATAAAAATTTTACCCCTAGCAGGATTCAAACCCGCGACCGTTTGGTTAACAACTAGGGTTACTAGCCACTGGACCAAACGTGTCGTCGAATATATCAGGTATTATCAGGTACCTTAATATTTAATTTATTTTATATTAACAACAGAACTTAAAGTTCATGCATGGCACTGGCGAAATTATCAAGAATTGCAAGTCGCACAGCGAATGATGGAGAAGTCGGTAGTTATCTATGATCAGTATCTATGATGGATTTCCTCCTATTACGCAAAAAAAAAGGAGGAGTTAGAGAACATACAGACAGACAGACGCGGGCATTGACTGCAATTTATACTTTGTAAGGATTTTCATACTGTGCAGTTGCAACAAGAATGTGTTCTAAAATATAAAGAATATTAAGAAATTGACACCACGTACAGCGCCACATTCAAGTACGAGTATGTTATTTGTCTAGCTTGTTGCAAAAGTCCGGGTAAGCTCTCTATATTGAGACATATTGCAGTTGAAACTTTACTGGGGGTATATTACATGGTAGTTATCTAATATTAAACAAATTATTAACAATATAAGAGGATAGTGGATATAACATATATAAACCACATATATATAACATATATGTAGATTAAACCATTATTCGATAAAATTATAAACAATCTAGATTGTTAGTAGTTAAAAGCTTTAATTATGGTTACATTTTTAAGGAATGATAATTGAGGTGAGTACAGGTATAGCTGAAGGCTATAGTTCCCTCTTCAACTCAATTCTGAAATTTTCCACTAAAAAGCAGCTTACATTGCTACTCTAGAAAGGTGTTTAACTACAAATGAAAATCATATCAAAATTATTTCAGCCGCTTCTTAGAGTATATGTAACTCACTTAAAGATTTTTTTTAACAATTTCGTACACATTCATTTTATATTTGTTTTTCTTAAAAAACAGTTAGTACAGTTTGTAGTTTTGTTTTCGAGATCAAGCTTCCTGTAACATTTAGTGTTTGTTTCATTCCAATCGGTTTACAAAAAAAAAGTTAAGTTAATTGAATACGCGCTACTCGGAACCACGCGTATACAAAGTCGCGGGAAAGGCTAGTATAATATACGAGTCCATCGAATCACGAATTTCCATTCATCGAAAACAAGGTCAAGTGTTATAAAACGAAGCTTCCCTTTGTCATTATTACTGAAACCCTTATTTAAGTGATAAAGAGAAACATGAAGCCTACTCGTAACAACCACCGAAAATTTGACCTTGTCCTCCTACACACATAATTTACAACACAGAATAAAAAACAAAGTAAAATAAGGGTTCAATCAATATTACAGTTACTACACTGTCCAACACAAGATTTTTTCGAGAACAATTTGTTACAAGTGAAAAAAATAGTATTTTAATAGGAATATTCCTACGAATAATGAATGTGTGTTTCAGTGTTGACATAATATGTCATCGCCACATTAGGGCGTATTAGGCCATATTAGGCCATATTAGGTCTCTAACTATGGGCCACGTAAGAAAGCTCAACGTCCCTCATCGAGCTATGGAAAGGATAATTCGCAGCATACACTACGAGATTGAATCAGATATAAGGAGATCCGTAGACAAAAGTAAGTTACCGACATAATACGGCGGATTAGTAAGTTAAAGTGGCAATAGGCAGGGTAAAGCAGAGAGAGCCTACTGCCACTGGGGCCCGATGGTTCTCAAGTGGACGCCACGGACCGACAAGCTCAGCGTAGGACGTCCACCCTCAAGGGGGACAGGCGATCTGATAAGAAACGCAGGTCGAAAGTGGATCCACCGTTGACCTAATTGGACCGGTCCTATTAGAAAATTATTATTATTATGGGAAATCTATACTAATATTATAAAGATGGAAGATTTGTAATTTTGTATGTTTGTAATGAATAAACTCAAAAACTACTGGACCTAATTTAAAAATTCTTTCACCTATAGAAATCTACGTTATCAGCGAGTAACATAGGCTATATTTTATAAAGTTACGCGGGCAAAGTCGCGTGCAACAGCTAGTTATTTATAATTTTGTGGATAAATTATGGACGTCCTACAACTGAGATGATGATGATGATTCTATGAATGAACTTCTCATACAAAAAAATGTAATCTCATGCTATTGTTTCACTACTTAGGGCCTCTTTCACCAACTACAAGTAAAGTGTTGATTAGTTACTTTTAGAAATAATTTTATGTTTTATTAAATTATGCACTCGGTTTACTGCATCCTTCGATAGGCGAATGTTTTTTTTTTTATTTTCTTTTTAATGTTTTGAACTTGTACCGTACAAACAAAGGTGTATCATCTCCTTCATTCCCGGTTACCGGTGACTTTAAATGGCGGTTAGCCTACTTGACACATGGTGAAAGAGGCCCTAATAATAATGACGTTGTTTATATTAAAAAGCCACGATAGCCACTTACCATCAAGTGGGGCGATGAACCTGTCTGCCTATTATTTTTATCTATATTATAAAAGGTTTGTGAGTTATAACTGAGGTATAACATTCGTAATTGGTCACATTCTATATTAAAGACCAGGTAAAGTTTGTATGTAAGAAAAAATAGAATTTTTTATATAAATCTGCCCGATTCAAACTTTTTTTAAATATAGTTTATTCTTCATTGTATTTTATCAAAGTTTTAATTTGACTTCAAGAAGTCATATTAAGCTACGAAAATAACACTTTTCTGCTAAGTCCTCGCCTTAAATTTAAAGTTATTGTTTTAACTCGCAATTACTAAAAAAAATTGTGAATTCCTAACTTAGACCTAATATTTAGGGAAAGTGAGTGAATACAATCGATTATTAACATTTTAGTATTGTATCTAAGTGGCACAAGTAAACAAAAACGTAGTCTTTAGATTGGGGTGACGCCGTTTCAATTAAGGAAATGGCTGCTTTGACGATACATAAAACCGAAAGCTATCATAACAGAAAGTACGAGGTGATTCACAATATGTATAAATTTGTAGATTGTAATACATATACTATTTTTACAGTCATATATGTACATATAGCATGGGTAAAGCAGTTTGGTATTTGAAGTTACTAGAGACGTAGCGTATTTATAAATTATTGTACGTATTGTATTTCTTGTAATTTTTTTTTAAATAACATGCGTGAAATGTATGAAATCAAATGTTACCGTACCCATGCATGAAAATTATTTTATCAATAAATATTACAGTGATCGATAAAGCACTTTCGGAGATTTACGGTTGACCGTCAGCCTGTCTGTCGATATTAACATTTAAAAAAAATGAAAAAACAATTTCATTATACATATTCAATATGGCGGTTTAATCCATTTCTAACTTTGGTGGTTTCCGAATCGTTTTATATTTACTGGTTGGGAAAAAAATTCACCAAATTCTTCACATTCCTTTGTAAGCCCCTCAATCGTTCCCAGGAAGATACTGTGAGTATTTTACGTATAGAATAGACGTTACAAAATTGATTGGTCCAAAGTCTTTTGAGGCAAATATCCTTGAGGAAATAAAGTTCTTTTTTAAAGTTATGTTGTATTTTTTTAGTCAACTATTTCGTTACCATCTGCATTAAAAGCTTAGTTAGGAAAAGATAAATCGGGTTGTTCCGTACTCATCCTACGACATTATCCCATCATCCAACTATTATATTTTTGCCTAACTAGGCCTATTTGTATTCCTTACTCAGCTCATAGCAATTATTTGATCCTAAATTCTTATTTCATCCCCTGGCAGCTAATTGGGAAAACCTAAATATAATTTGTAGCAATGAATTCGCCACAGCAATAACAAAAAGAAAACCTCTAAAAACGTAATTAACTCGGTACTCGTTGTAATCAAATGAAACAGGAAAGTAACCAACACCTTTGAGCAAATAAACTTCACCTGCGTTCCTTTATTGCATCTCTTTGAAATCGAATTAAAGGTACATTTAGGGTGGGTAACTAATGTACGGGAAAAAATCATATTGTACTATGGTGGTGTATTGTGAAATTGTGATGGTGAGCTGGTGACCACGACTTCGACCGCGTTAAAAAAATTAAAAATATAACACTTGAGATAATATCCGACATCTTTATCGAGGACGACGATGGCGCCCAATTTTTTCATAATTGATTTTTTCAGGATAAAATAAAAAGTATCCTATATATTAATCCAGTTAATAAACTATCTGTCTGCCAAATTTCATCCAAATGCGTTCAGCCGCTTTTGTGTGAATTAATATTATTTACTAGAACACTATATACGAGTTGGTTATATCGCAATATATACAGTTTTTTAATCTTCTAAATTGTATAAATCAACGTTGTCTACGATCCAAAGAACTTGCAGACAATAAATTGAATCTGCGAGTGTTCAACCTGTGGTCGAGTATCGAGGGGAGTTTAGTAGTCGTGGTAACAGACAATACCTACTTACTTTTTAAAAGCTGTTCACTATTCCATTAGATGGATAAGGTTGTCACACTTTAAATAAGTATCTCTAATTAAAACATTTTAGTTCTTACACATAATAAATCAAATCGCTTATTTCTCAAAATGAAGAAATTGAACAAAATGGCATTCTAGAAAGATAAAGATCTAGAAGATAAAAAACGGCGAGAAACTCTCCAGCAATCGCTCTTCTTATTATGAAATAACATAACAATATTAACAATAATTTAATCCCATGCATTTTAATAGTTTTATGTATTAGGTATACCAGGGTTTTGGAGAAAAAATAGCAAAGACGATGGCGATCCTGAGGAAAAACCCCGAAAGAAACAATAATATTTTGTCACGAGACAATAATACGTATAAATATATGTTTATGTTAATATAATAATCTATATTATCAACATGTCAGCCGTTAAACGTCTGCTGCTGCTGAGCATAAGCCTCCCTCAATAATTTTTCAGTAGAACCGGTCAGAAGCAGCCTGAATGCAGCGTCGACCCGCGACTTGTGGTTAGACGTACCTACTACGCTGCGCTTGATTGTCCGTGTTCTCTATTCGAGAACCTTCCGGTCCCAACTGTAGCAGGCTCTCCGTACCTTGTATAGTACATATGTTACAATTATATAAGTTTATATAAACATTTTTTTTTCTTACGAGTACTTATATGACAAACGTAGAATGAAGAACCTACTGTACATGGACCCGAACCCATAGTCTCATAATAGCTGGATAACTTTTTGAATATTGGTATTTGACGACCCATTGGTCTAGTGGTTAAAGTCGTCTTAGCGCCTCAGACCGGCGCTAAGACGGGTCACGGATTCAATTCCCGCCAGGGCCAACTTTACAAATGTTGTAAAGTTGGCCCTGGTCTGCTTGTGCTCGCCCCTTTCCGTTCTATTGTTATCCCATCCCATAACACAAGCCTAAAATTGCTTACTTTGAGGTCCATACAATTGATGTATTTTGTAACGTCGTTTTATTCATTTATTAAAAATTATTTTTATTTTAAATCTCTTTGTATTTCCTTCTAACGACAACGCGAGACATTAAATAAATGGGGCATTTAACTGTAAGCATTTCCAATCAAGTTGTAATTTTGCGTAACAGTGGGAAACCTCGCATATGCTATTACAAGCGACATTAATAGACCCTCCATCCAATCAATGGTCATCCTTATTTGAATGGAACCAGATCATTCTTGAATTCTCCACTATACATTTGTCGAAGAATGTTTTCAACTTTTTTTCACTGTATTTTATCGCAGATGGTTTAACATGCGTCTAAACAAAAAAGAGTTAATAATTAACAACTTACAGCAGATATAGCGTGTTTGGGCTCAATAGAAAGTCGGGGGTTAGTTTATAATTTTAATTACCTAGTTGTAATAATTACTTAGTTTGCTATCCCATTATTAAGTGAAGCCACAGGAAACAGCTAGTTTAATAATATTAGTTTATTAATAAAATAAACGTTAAATTAGTTATTGAGAACTTCAATATAACGCCATCGGTTTGTCAAGGATTTTTTTAAAATTTTGTGTTTAAACTTAAAAATTAAACTTTTAGAAAAATTATTTGTTAAATACGACTTTTACATGCAATTATATATGTACAGGGCTATAAAACGAGTATATTAAGTACACCCCTGAAGTAAATTAATATACAAAATGACTTCGTTTACGCCATCTATTAAATGAGTTCACAACTAACTTTTTATCATCGGAACGTGTTATGGAGATAAAAAGTTTTTCACCTATTGTGTTAAACTCGTAGAAATAGAAGAACAAAAGTTAAGTAGTAACAGTTTCTAAGGTTAAACCAAAAGAAATTGTATGTGTGATGTGTGTTCAGACAAACATGGAAATTTTGTAATCAACAATATTTTCATAATTACATTAGGTAAAATAGCGACACGCTCCCGGTTTCGCTCAAGGTTATAACATTTACTCTACTTATTTTATTATTTGTAGAAGTAATAGAGATTTACCTAAGTATAATTTTATTTATTTAAGAGAACATAATAAAACGCGTGTGGTAACAATAGTTATTCACGAACAGTGCAAATAAATCAATACTAATAATCATAACACCATGTATTCAAACAATAGATAGTTAAATTACAGAATGGATCTTCAGTTGAAATCACAGCCAAACATTTTGATACCATTAAATTCTGATAGTAGATAGATATGAATTTTAATTATCTCATTATTGAAAATAGTGTGTAGGTATAAAGACACAGAATAAAACTTATTACATACTATATGGTGCCCGCGACTTCGTCCTTATTGAAAAATTAAAAATTAAACACCTGAGAAAATATATGACATCTAATTATCGCTGTGATGACGGTCACGCCGCCACGGCGACAGTGGCGCTAATTATTTTATATTTTTGAACGATCCCTCGGGAACCTGACATTTTTTCAGGATTATTCAGGATTATTAAGTATCTTATTTATGTTAATCCAGGTAATAAACTATCTATGTGCTAAATTTCATTCAAATCAGTTGAGCCGTTGTTACGCGAAAGAGTAACAAACATTCATACCACCATCGCCACAAACTTTCGCATTTATATTAGTAGGAAGTATGAAGAATAATATGGCGTTTCATTTCAAAGACAATGAAAACGAAAAGTCTTTATTGACAGCTGCTCTAGAACGTAACTGTTCTATGATTCGTAAATATAAACTTTGATTTATTTATGCGTAATAAAAGAAATATACTTATTATTAACTACTTAATCATATCTATATACACTATTTATTGCCCAATAAAAATAATAATATGCCTTAAATGTGTCAGTTTAAAAAATATGACTGTACTTATTTGCATGATAAAAAGTCACTTTCTGTCGTAGCTAGTGATGAGACCGAATGTATTTATATTTATCTAATAAATGGAGAATACACACTATAAATTAATATTATCATCATGTTATATCATGTTATCATTTCTTTTTTGTATTTATTCAAACGGTTATTATAAAAAAATCTGTAAACAAAACCCTCTTAGCCGCCCTTGTCTTAACTATCGTCAAATGCCACACACACTCACTCAGTTACTTTTCTGTATGTACATATTATTTATTAATATTATTTACTATTGTGGTTGTTTTATATTGTGTATTCAGGTTTTAAAATTGCATATCTTCAATATAGCGTCTAACCGTACGGTGCACAAAACTCCTTGGGCAATCGTGCAGTCTTTCGGCCTTTTTTTGACTTTGTCTCAAAAATATGTATTTATTTTCAATTAAATTCAAATATTTATTGCGAAACCATAATGTATAAAGGTGTTACAAAATTTATAAAGACCAGTGTTATGGACCCTGTCGGGCATGCAACTTGAGGGACTAGGAGAGAGGAAGTGTAAACTAAATATATATATTAAGATTTTTATTTTATTTAAATTAAATAATATTTACATTAATAATAATCTATAAAATATTCATTAGTGTTATAGTATCATTTACTACTTAGGATTTTATTTAATTTTTTTATAAATATTATATCTTTGTTTTCTTTTTTTAAATTATCTGGTAATTTGTTATATATTTTTATAGAAGATCTGAAGGTATTTGAAGAATTTAGTTTTAATCGTGATGTTGGTAATATTAAATTATTTTTATGTCGTAGCCTATACTTGTATGGTAAGTCTTCACGTTTTTGTTTTTTGCATTATTTATTTGCAGTTTTTTAAAATATAAACAACACAGCCTAATTACCACTCAACAAATAGGTAATATGTTATATGCTACAACCGTTTGCTTGCTTTAAACTGCTTAAATGCTTTAAATTGAAGGCATATGGAAATATTTTAGAAAAGTAACAATAAAGTGAAAATAAATTATTTATTTGACGTTTTAAAATAATAAAACTTTAAAATATTAAAACGTTTTAAAATATTTGTTTTAAAATAATAAAACGATCAAAATAATGCACTAAAACATTTGTTTAATTTCGTTAATTTCCTAACTTATTTGGACATTGTAAACGTAATTGACATAGTAATGTCTTCTTCTCTGCATTACCACAACATAAAATAAATATTTGCGTTTTAGAACATATACAATAAAATAAACAACTCACCAATAGCTGTTCTAGTCCGCACGTTTCTGGAATAACACATTGGGTGTAGTATTGCCCAGTAGCGATCAACGGAGACAGCAACCAAACAGAAGATACTGATTGTGCACAACATCACAAGCAAAGACACTGTGAAGAGGCAGGCGTGGAGGTTCCTCGGTAGACCGACCGAGGCCAAGATCGCGAACGGGATACCAAGCAATCCGACCAACAAATCCGCTACAGCCAACGACACAATGTAATAGTTCGTGCGACGCCTTAATCTTCGGTCTTGTCTGAACACATGAATCACCATAGAATTGCCTATCACCGCGACTATAGCCACGATAATTTCAAGTGTCGTGTATGCCGCGTGCAATTCTGGTGTTGCCGAACGGTGCGGTGCCGTAGAGGCGGTAGTCGTCACCTCTGTTATTATATCCTCACTCATATCCACAGAGAACGGACACGTGTTTATAAATCACCAATTTCAATAACAATATAATGTTTCGCGACACACGGTTTAATGTCATTTTGTTAATAATTTATTTAAAATCCGACCACAAACCCTTTAGGACTTATTTGGGTTTGCAGTGGCATCTCTAAAACTAAACTTTTAACGGTTTTCAGGGAAAGGTAAGTGTGTGGAATAGTTTAGTCATTTTTAGGAATGTATGTGAATAGTGGTGAGTAGAGGGGATAGGGAAATTGTTATGAAACAGAGTCGCGAAGTACGAATTGATGCAATAGTTGGACGCGGTAGTATGTGCGTTAGTTACGTGTCCCGACCGCGAGACGCGCTTCCAGTAACTGCGGCCGCGATATTAGACGGTTGGCGCTCAACCACCAAGTGGCGCGTCGCTATAATTCGGGACGCGCGAGTCCTACGTACGCCGACGCTACAACGCTGGACACTAGACTCCGCCCGCCCTTCCGTCGCGTCATTACGTGACGCGTGAACTTGTTGCATACAAAAACGTAAAACAGAAACACTTCATAACAAGCCGAGTATATTTAAAAATTATAAAGTAAAAATAACCAGACTTCGTCTATGACAAATATGACTTGAAACTTTCTAAATGGTCTAATTTAAGCTGTCATTCCGTTTAGGGCGATTGTGCACTACAATGAATTTTACTGTCCGGAGATCCGATTTTTTACAGTCCGATATGGCACACCATAAAATTCTGATTGTCATTATGTATTTGTTCTAATACTAAAAAATAAACAAAAAAAAATTGAAAAAAAAAACTACAAAAAAAATCTTTCCTTTGTTTTATACCTATAGCTTTGTCTAGTTTTTGGCTTTTTTTTTTTTAAGTATTAGAAAAAAATTGTGCACAATCGCTCTTACTCTTTCTTTATGTGTGTTGTGCATGTATGTATGTACTTATATATTTTCCGTAAATTGAGTATTAAGAACAATGGATTTTGAATAAATAAAATAGAAAGCTGACGTGATCAAGATGGTTCTGAGGTATAATTTATGGAGATCTGTTGAGGCGTTTGAAGACCATCACCTCACTCATTCGATTGATTTGAAATTTGATGTACTGTTACTTCAGTGGAATTTTCAGACATGGTAACCTTGACTTGATGCCGCAGCATCGAGTACTCTGCGGGATACCAAATTCCTTCTACCCGAAATTAGTACATACTTCTTAGTTCATAATAAGCTTAACTTCGTTAATAGTTTAAGATGTTAACAGATGGCGTAATTTTCACTTCTGACGTGCACTACGACTGAAAATTTTATTTTGTTACTATACCTACTGAAATCTTACGCACATTTCTAACTATGCCTGTCTATAAAGGTTCCTTATATATATATATATAAGTATATGCAATTAACAATTGTATGGCGACTACACAGATAAAACAAAAGTACTTTACAGAATATAAATTTATTATATATTATACAATGAATTTTGCAGAAACGGTTTGGTATTTTATTTTCTAATGCCCCATTAGAACACAGCAATATGGGCAAATTCAATTTTAAACATTTATAAAGAAGATGCTAACATAAAATGTAGGTCTGCTCGCATTAGCAAAACATGCAAATAAATATTAGAAGACGATTTCCTTTATCAAAACTTTTTTATGTCAAAGACTACAGTCAGGCTCGCGATCCACTTGTTGGTATGTGACTACCGTCGTTAATAACACAAGCAACGCCTCAGGGTTTGCAAGTGCCCTGCGACCATAGTAAGATTAAGGATAAGGGATAGGAATGGATAGGAAAAATGGGCTCTGGCATCAATTACTCACCGAAACACAAACGCACATATGCTGGTATTTCATGGCGGTCTTCTGTAAGGGGGTGATTACTTCCACCAAGCGGGTTGTTTTAATGACAGCAAACGCAGTGCCATACAAATTTTCTTAATTTTTAGTAACTAAACTAAATAAACTAACAAAAAGCAATCAAGTTTAAAAAGAACACTATTTTCGAGATATAATTATTACATGGGTAAGGCCGGCAGGCAGTCTGACGATTCTCTTGATGGTAAGTGGCCTTAAAGCTTTTAATATTTACTTAATTTAATGTTTTGCTAAAGCGATCTTTGTGAAACCAGTCAACTAAATTAGTTATTGTTATTACAAATAATTTTTAAAACCATAAAAAAAATTAGTCATTTAAAAAAAAAGCCCGATGCGACATTTCGTAGGTCAATGTTTTAAAACCATAAAAAATTTAGTCATTTAAGAAAAAAAGGCCGATGCGACATTTCATAGGTCAATGTATGTAATAATATAAAATTATAAATACTAAAAATATATTTTAAACTCTATGCAAAATATTAATTTCGGTTTACAACAGATCGTACTCTTTGTATTTTTAACTTGATAAGAAGAGCTAACTCACATGAGAATACATGTGAAACCATCATAATCACCATTATAACCATATTATACCATCATCATTACCAATGCTACACAAGGGTCAATCTGGACAATTCATATAAGCACCCATATAAGCATAGCGAGACCGTTAATCGTTAATTAACTAAGTTAACATTTCAGCTAACGGATTAACTATAATAACACAATTAACGAAGTTAACATTTCAGCTAACGGATTAACTATAATAAGCATTAGTTCGGTGGTGACGAGTATTTTAGTAGATCACTAACGCAACGACATAAAACATGCGATTTCTATAACGTGTTAACAGGTTTTTGATTAACGGTGCCCTGCTATGCATATAAGTTAATCCTTCTTACTTTTCTATTCTTCATGATTTATTCATCCGAACGCAGCTGTCACAGAATAGATTAGAAGAGAAACACAGTTTCCTTACGAGCCAAACATCAAACACCAAACATTTAGGGATGTTAAATTAATAACAATCTGTTCCAAAACACATATATCGTCGTTGTCAAACCAAAATTTGCTATGTGCTCTTTTTTGAGATTATATTTAACATTTTGACTTCTATCGCATAAAAAATACTGCTAAATGCTTAGAACTACGACCTCTTGAAAAAATATGCTATGTGCAGCAGCAAGAATCTGTTATGTGCGAAATTTACACTATTATCAAAATAATAAATAAACTATTAAATTTTAGTGTTTAAAAGACAAATAAGTTTACGTATAACAACCCTAAGTTTCGAATAAAATTTTTTTTTACATGTAAATTTTTTCAGGAAAACTTTTTGTCGATATCTCGAAAGGTTTTGCGCATAGCAGATTTTGGTTTGACCACAATATAATATTTATTTTTACAATTTCAAACATGATAACGCTTCGATCGACTAAAAAAAGATCCAGCCTGTTCCGCCCACTTATTAATAAATCGAGAAAAAAATCTATAAATGCACAAAAAGTTTAACAAAAAAAAATTCAATTGTCACACAATGATATAAATGTAAAAATAACTTTATTCATTAATAGGTATTTGAAACATGATAACATAATAAATAGGGGTAGTATTTAACTGCACATTAAAAATACCAATTGCACATCAGAAGCAATCAACCTCATCATATAGTTAAGGTTAGATGTCAACCTTTTATATGAAATTACTATCTACCTACTTAACTTTAGTTTAAAAAAGTTATATAGCTCCCAGTGCCATGGGCTCCGACGGCGAATTCAGTAAATATCAGTACATATTACAAGTTCGCACTACGTATATTATACTAAAGAAAAGCCACAGAGAGAACGGAAACACTGACCCATACTGAGTCTTAAAACATCTAGTGATCATGAATCTATGTCCTTTTCCCTCGCACGTAAAAATGTCAGAAGCGGCTGTCTCTCTCTGTCTCTATCTCTCTCTCTCTCTCTCTCCCTGTCTCTCTCTCTTTCTCACCGCACTGAGTTCGTATGCCTATAGTGTAAGCAATATGAAGACTATTAATACGTGTTTGTAAACTATTTGTTTACATTCTTTTCGTTGTCTCCGTGGCCTTGCTTTAGTTGGAGACAAACCATGTGAGTTGTACTTTTATGTGCTATTAAAAATCACCACAAAATCTTCTTCAGAGTATAAACCAAATTTCAAAACAAACATAATTCACAAAAAATACAAACCAATGTATTTTCTTTTTACAATGGCTTTAATTTATCCACATAGTCCATTGGTATCCCGAGGTGTAATAATTTCTTTCTTTCCATTTGATCCAAATTAGGGTGAAAATGCAATAAAGCCTCCCAACAAATCTCACTCAGCTTCGGAATACACAACCACACTTTGTACAAGATATTATTCCTACAACTGCCCTCTTCTTTCGGCTCAATACCACCAAACACGTACATGCAACCCTGTGAAGTAATAGTCGACGAATGAAAGTATAGAGGGTGCGGTAGAACAGTCTTCCTCATCAGAGTCCATTGCAACTCTGGAATCGACAACCTCCATATATCTTCAAACACTGAATTCCCATCGGAACCGCCTGCCACAAACACCTGAACACCATTTTGTGTGTTAATTTGAACAGCACTGTGACATTTCCTAGGCAATGGAGCAACACTGTTTTTCTGCGAGTCATCTAATTTTGGTATAAGCAACTTCCATGTTCTAGTGTCGAGGTCAAACTCTGGTATCTCCATCAATTCAAACGCCCAATCGCCGGTTCCGCCCCCAATGATATACAATTTGTTGTTCAGCCTTGCTATTTCATGTCGATACCTGCCCACGGGCTCCCCGTCTTGGCCAGTCTCTATATAAATTGGTTCCCACATTAGAGTCCGTAAATCTAATCTGTAAACAAACAGTTCACCTTACGATGAAATTATATATTTAACACTAAACTAAACTAAATTATATATTTAATACATACAATAACACATATATTAGTGTTGCTGACCCCAGTTTCACACTACAATATATATATATATATATATATTATAAACCTTTCTCCCTTAACACTCTTTCCATTAATGTAAGCTAGAGCATTTAATAGTTATGAAGGTATCTAAAATACTTTAGGAATAGACACAATGAAAAGATCTATCTTACATGTACTGAATTCTCAAAAGGTTTTTTAATAGGCCAGGCCACCTGTTTGCAGTTCAAACTGTAGAGCACTTTATTACATTAAAATAACATTTATTCAATGTACCTAGTTTAAACTCTAATGGGGTTCCCATCCTATTTTATCCCTGCTGAATGCTGCATTTGCATTACATTTGAAAACAGCTAATAGAATACAGTGGAAAAACTTAGAAGAGGGCTTTGTTGTACAAACTAGGAAAAAATAATAACAATTAAAGTTTATTTTTATTAATATTTTTAGCATGAATTTATGTAATTATGATTCCTAGAAATAAAGGCTATCTTTATCTGTAATAGAGGAATATGACTGTAAAAACAAGGCAATAGGTTTGGATACGTCATAATATGCTTTTCATACTTGCCTATAAATATCACAATTGTAAGCAAATCCATTTGTTCCACCTATGGTATAAAAATACCCTTCATGGCACATTACAGCTTGACCATACTGTCCAGGTGGCCTATTACCAATCGCTTCCAGAATTTGCAGTTTAGCATCTCCGGAAGAGGTACGCCACATTATTACATCATTACTACATCGGTTCCCAAATGGAGCACCAGTGCCACCGAAAACCTGTAAAAATAATTGACACACTAAATTATTTTTAGTTCCGTCATCTGTCTAAATTATGTAGGGTGGCAGAAATTATGACTACAATGAATACATAAAATAGCGTCAGCAAGTGACCAGTTAAATAATTTATAAATAGTAATTTTTTTTATTACTACAAGCAACCTGGAGTCTAAGCTAAACTTTACATAGTGTTATTACATTGGTGACCCTGACATGATTTAAATTATGAGGCGACTCAAAGTCAGGATAGGATCAACACTACCAACAGTGCTTTACTTTCACAAAAACCAATCAAGAATAATGCAGAATTCTTACAACTCTATATATAAACATTTTTTTCTCACCCCAATTTGAGACATGTGCTACATGAATGAAAACATTTTTTAGAAAAGTTTTTACTCTGATGTAGGTGGTCTTGGCCGGTTTCATATATTTATCATAAGAGCAAATATTTTTAATAGATAAGTATGCAGTTGACATTAGAGATTAATTAAAATTGCCTTAAGTATGTACATTTGTGTTTTGTTTTTCACAATTTGGGAGATATTTTCCAATCCATGATATTTTTCTATTCACTCAGGACACCAGGACAGACACTTTGAATCCGGGACAGTCTCGAACAATCCGGGACGCAAGGTCACGTTATCTATACATGAATTTATTGAAATTTTTAATAAGTCAATACTTAGTACTTACCATTAAGTACCGCCCACTCATACACATTGCATTAGACGCTAGTTCATCCGGCATATTCTCCACAACTCTATGCTGTTTCCATCTGCGACTAGCTATTGAAAAACTCCAAAGCTCCCTGAAAAGTGGACGCTGTGGGCTCCACGTAGGATTACCGCGTCGAACACGAGTTATTGGTAAAGATGGATTATAACCACCAAAGCAATATATATTTACATCGTCACAAACAATCCTATGTCCGCTACGGGGTCTCGGACTCTCCAAACCGCGACACTTAACTTCGATAACCTTGTAGGGTTGAAAAACGTAATGATTTCTTGTTGAAACCATACTGCTATTGGAATTCATTTCTTAGTACATACAATGATTGTGAAACTAACACTATTAAAATGTTATAAATATTTTAGGGACCATTATTAAATATCTACTGTTTACAAGACCAAGAAACAATGACAGCTTTGTTTATATTACTTCATAAATTATAGTATTTTAATTCACATTTTATTTTTGTCTTGCAGTTGCAACTTGGATAATTATTGTCATTTGTCAAGTCATGTCAATTGTGTTTCAATGACAAGTGACAATGACAGATTTATATGCCATAAACATAATTATCTTGTTCTTTCGTTTTATATGCATTTCTTTACGATTATTTCATGAACTACGCAACCAACCATGATTGGTCAAACACCAATACTATACTAGCGCCATTCTGGTCAATTTATTGTTTTTATCTTGCCACTTTTTCAGTTTAACATCCATGTAAGTTGGTCCTCCTTTACCTCTACTCTCCATACCAAAAACCAACGCTTATTTATGAATTTATGGTTACGTCAGTTCTCCCACCAATCAAACATCCACTCTAAACCTCAGCCAAGCCTCATTTTATTCAATCTAAAATACTCTCCTGTGATTCCACTTTTAGGGATTTCGCCCTTTTTTAGGGCGAAAACACACATTTTAAGTATGGCTTAGGGCTGTTATATATTTTTAGCAATTTAGGGTAATTTGGGTAAAATGGGTAAAATCAAATATAAAGGTGGCATAACTATTTTAACATAGACTTCAGCGTCTGTCTGCATATCTGAATGTCTGATAAAAGCAGCTAAAAAATTAAAATCCAGTGCTTCATCTTCAGCATCAGCGTTATATTCTTCACCCTCTACTTCTCATGATTAATTGCTTACTACAAATGGCAATATTGTAGTGTTGTCCCGTTGTAACTATTAATGTTGATATGAAAGGGGTCTTTATAATAAATAAAACAAAACATCTGTTACCGACATTTTTATCCATAATCAACCCATACAATATAGGCAAAATAAAATATATATAATGTTTAAATTTATTACGCTTGACATGTCTGAACACTAATCATAAATTATAAGCAATAAATCCAGATTACAAAAAAAAAAACAAAGCAAACTATATCACTATATTTATAAATTTTTGGATTCATTGTAATAGATTCTCTAACACGATAGTTGTAACAAGTCAAAATATACGTAAAATAAGTTGAAAATTAAGAAATGGCATGAAACCATTATAACATTAAAGCGCTACCTCGAAAAGTTACTTTTCACTAAGTAAAATATTCTATTTTGTATTGTGGCAAAACAATTTTTTTTTATATAAATTACCTTTTAATAGGTATGTCAAAGTAACTATTGAAAAATAAATATTTTTTTTGCAATTTATTAATACTATTAATGAATACATTTATTATTATTATTAATTCAAAGAGCAATTTTATGTTTATTAATCAGTAAATATTACCAAATTTATGTTATATTCACGCATATATATATAAATACATTTTCATAAAATAATTCAATAATATATATTCCACAATAATAACACCACCTTCAACACAAAGCAGTGTATGCTGTCTATTCTTTATTTGTCTGTCTGTCTGTATATCCGCCAACGGCTCTTAAACCACGCAACGGATTTTGATGTGGTTTTCACCATCGGTTAGATATTTTTTCATGAAGGTCTATACTTACACATAATAAAACTTATTAAGTTTTTATTTAAGTAGAAGAAAAAACAATATTTTACAACCAAGTCGCCGAAATTGTCCGCATCTGTCTGTTTCTCCGCTAACTACTTCAACAGATTTTGATGCAGTTTTGACTAAAGTTCTAATTTTAATATCTTATACAGCCTGATTCATTTTATAGATTTATTTAACTTCAATAAAAAAAGAAGATCAGTTAAGATCTTTTGTTTTTTTATTTTGGTTCTTAGTTATTCAAAAATTATTTGTGTTATTCTTTTTTTTTATTTCATGGACAATTTTTAATTTATTAATGAACCACCGCAGAGCCTAAATGAACCTCAAATAACATTGATTTTGTAACATCAATTATTAGCGGGTGATATTGTGAAGTTTAATAGCTATCGGAGAAGCAGAAGTTTTTTATTTTGTGTCATGTTTTCCTTACAAATTAAAACAAATTTGAATGCCTTACAAAAAATACATGAGTAACAAAGACTATTTTAAATTAATATTTTTTAACAACTAAGAAAAAAGTACGCGGACGAAAGCTAGTAGTATATAGTTATATACATACAAGTGTTGAATAAAAAGTGAAAGTGAAATTTCGAGGTGGCGGAAAACGAAGTCAAGTCAACCGGCGCGATGCATGCTGGTGGCAAATAACATCTTGTGTTTGGTCTTCTTGTTCTTCTTGGAGGCGTTGGCAGTGGGCGGCGAGCCGACGTGTTGTAGTGCGGCCTCAATGGCGTCGCTTAGTACCAGCTTTCGAGGCGCAGGCGCCTCTTCTTCGTCGACAGATGGCGCCGGCGGAGGTTCCGACGTCTTTCGTACGCGCCACGTGCCGCTAGCACTCGCCATCTGAGAAAATACAAATACATTGATCAACAACACAAGACAGGATGTAACTCGAGCGAGTAAATATTTTAAGACGAGTAGAATGAAAACTTAGATAAAAATACAATGCATAATAATAGAATATATTGCAAAAAGTTTGAATGTGGCAGATTTATACAAACGAAAAATATTTTTCTGAGAAAAAACTAGTAAATTACTGCCCATAAAAAAAAAACTAATTATTACTTATCTGTGATTTTTCAATTCGCTACTGCACTTATTGAATTATTGCATAATAGACTATATTTTAAAAAGTTTGAAGATTTATACAAAAAAATCTGCCAAAAATAACTCACTACTTAACCAAGTGATTTCTTATTTATTGAAATATATTATTACCTTAGCAAAAGAGAGTCCAGACGAAGACGCGGCCGGCGTCGGTGTCGTGGAGGTGTCAGGCGACCCGGATATGAAGGGGCCGGACGTGGGTTCGGGGAGCGGCGGACTGTTGTACGTGGGCACCGGGAACATGAGCTCCGAGGAGACGTCGGGCCTCGGGGGACTGGCCATGGCGCGTCTGTAGGCGCGTTCGCGACGCTTCTCATCGCGTTCGCGACGCGCGCGCGCTCTCACACGTCGCTCCAACTCATCTGTGATCACACATATAAACTAATAACTGTAAAAGATTTGTTTCTTTGTATAGGCTTCGAAACTACTGGACAGATTTGAAAATAGCTTTCACTGTTGAGAAGCGAGTAACGTAGGCTATATTTTATAAAATTAAGCGGGCGAAGCCGAGTGCAACAACTAGTAAACAAATAATACGCTATATTTGCTGTAAGATGCCAAGCAGTCATGGAAATACCACCGAAGCCACAGTATACAAAATTTCACATCAATCGAACATGTGAATCTCTTCGTCAACTAGGAAATAGGCAAACGAACGCCTGAACAAATCTTAATAAATTATAACTAAGAACGATCCCGATTATTACGTGATCCGATCAAAACTTTTGTGATTACGATTTTACAGACACAAACTTATAACACCCCGTTTTTGCGTCGGGGGTTAAAACCAACAGAGACCGAAATTTGTATTGGTTTTGATGAAATCTTGAAATGTGGACTATTCATAAAATAAATTTTTAATATTAAATATAATTAGGTATAACTCACTTGCGAAGCTATTAAGAGCTCCAGGAGTTACATAGGGTGGTTGTAAATCCAATTCCACAATATCAAACGAACAATGTAATGGCAAATGGGCAGTATAGGGCATGTGTTTTCTTGTCTGGAACAAAATCCACCATATTAAAATAAATTTTCTTTTAGATACTTATACAATTGGAATGTTCACTCAGATCTCAAAAAGCAGAATGGTGTTTTGAGTTCAAATTATTCTCAGCAATTTGTTTTGAGACAAATTTAAAACATTTAATTATAGTCACTTTATAATTAGACAATCTCGTCTGCATACATCATTAGAAATATTGTGATTATTAGAATGTGATATCACTGTTTAGAATATAATATAAGATGCCAACTCGATTTGGTCGACATCACACAGTGTCTTTTTAAATCCTTTACTACAAAAATAAGCAAAGAAAAATACATATTCAGTCCAGTTTATTATTCATAATATAGCATTTTATTTTTATTTGTTAAAAATATATAGAAAAAAATATCGCCACTAAATACTATTGGAACTTCATTATTATTTTATCCCATTTAGCCAATGGGATAAAAATATCAAATTATACAAATCCAGCGCAACTAAAGGCCCATTTGGCCGCCAATTTTGTGGAGTAAACATTATCCAAAAAAGCGATAGAAATGCCGTCTCTAGTGGGAGGTGGCACGGCGATTCTTTGCTCTATGGTTTCAATCCAAAAACAAGTAAATAAAGATCACCTGTTCGGTGAGAGATTGCGTCTCGCAGTGCAAGACGCGACCGCTTATCACTTGAGGCGCAGCCACTAAAGCGCCCCACGAAGCGTTCAGCAGCCGCACGTTGAGACTGTTCAGGAATATCTGCTGACCGTCCTCCGCTGGAGAACCGTAAACACTACCATTGTATGTTGTGTGATGTATATACAACTAGTTATATACACCACACAACACCTAGTTACAGTCGTGGTGTATGTATATACAGTTAGTTAAATATTAATTACCACATTTTTATTATAGTTAAATATAAATTATTGGTATAAGCTTCAAAGTTAACTGATTCAATAATAGAACAGCTTGGCAAGAGATACAAACTATTTCATATCAGTGATTCAGTGACACTTTTTTACATACCTTGATAAAAATAGAAATATTTCGTCTGATTTTCCTTATCAATGTCAGAAATAAAAACAGGGTCGTCAGTTTCTTCTACGTCCGGTGGCGAAGTGCATTCAGTCAATGGAAACTCTTCATCAAAATTATCGTTTGAATCTATTTTCATGAATTCTGGAGCGTCTGGATTCAATGTGGACTCAACATTGGGTATGTTTAAATCTTCCATTTTGTCTTTCAATATTTCAACACAAGCTGCACCATCATCGGTCACATCAAACCAATCAAGTTTATTTTCATTAATTTCATATTTCTCTACAACAGTGTGAGGCAGCTCTTGTTTTGTAGAGATATTCTTGTCGACTTTGGGTATGTCAAGGAACATATTGATTTGTTTCTCCTTTTGTTCAAGTAAATCTAATGCTTGTTGCAAGTAAACATATTCAGTTGTGTCCACTTCTTCCATTATCTGATCCTTAATCTCTTTACGCTCCCTTTCTAGTATATCAAGTACCTGTAATTTAACATTATGTTCTTATTTACTAAAATGGTCAACAAAGCTTTAGTTTAATAATTTTCCTGTAAGTTTTAAGATAAGTAGAAAGAAAAAAAATTAATATAATTTTAGTAATGGCACAAATTGGCAAATTTTAGGGTATGGTGGCAGTTTCTGCTGTTGTTCTTCCAGAAATGAGTAAGAGATTTAAGAACTCTTTCCCTAATCCTTCCCCCCTTTTCCCATTATCCATAATCCTAACCTATTATTTAAAGGAATCTTAATAATTTGGTCATAGTATAAAATATTAATTGGGTGATGATTTAAATAACTTTTTTTATAGTAAAAGTGTATGAAACAGGTCTTACTTGTTTCGATGTAGCCGCAAACAGTTTAGAGTATGGTGCGTTATTAATATTATCCAACGGCAAGACGGAAAGGGCTTCCTTGTTCGCTGCATTTCCACGAGGCGGAGCCACCTCCACCACTGTGGAGCCTCGCAAACGACGCACAAGTCGCATTGTAACCTGGTATCATTATTAATTATAATCACCACAGATTAGTCACTATGTGATTAAATTGGAGAAGACAAATTTCATACAAAAAATTTTTTTATTGTTGTAATTTTGTTACTTAATAATCCATGAATTTTCTTTGGAAACGCAAAAGTTGTAATCTGTGCAGCGCCATCTATTGTCGTAATAAAAGAAGCAGTTGTCACATTTAAGTTGAAGGATGTATGTATCGCTTTGTTAGAATATCTTTGCAGGATGGCTGTAAGATGCCATAAATGTGTAGTAATAATAAGAAAATGTGAAATATTAAATATTTCTTGAGGTATTATATTGTATTATAGATGTAGTAACCTTGAACTTGAATCAGATTTTAGCGGAGGGGCGATATTTTTGACGCCGAGTATAGTAATTCTCAAACAAAGATTGTAAGTAAAGACAATCTGGTACTTTAATCTCTCTTCTATTCTGTCTGAAAAGCTTAAGAGTCTACTCAAACACACACAAAAATCAAACAATCATTCAGTAATATTTTACAATTTCTATAGACTGGATGTAGTGACAGAGAGCAGTTATAGATTTTTACTCAAACACTATAAGTGGTTGAAAAAGTGCCAAGAACATGCTTGCTTATTTGTTTTCAAGAGTAACAAAGTAACTACAGTAATACCTCTTCAGTTGTTGATTTCCACTGCACAGTCCTCGCCGGCTTCATATCCTTGACATTGAGTGGTGTAGCACATACTGGACACGGTGGAGGTTGTTTGTCATGGGTAGCGGCATAATGTAGCGCACATGCCCAGCAATACACGTGACCGCAGAGACCAATGCGACCCGCTGAAGGTGTTCCCAAACATATTGGACACTCTGACCGACCACTGCTTCTTACCACCTATACAATAAATTTTCAAAATACTGTATTTAATGCCAGACTAATAAAAAACACAGACACCGCTGTAATGTTTCTATATTTATAATCAATTACTTTTATATTGTGTTGTTTTGTTACTATTATAGAATTTGAATTAATTTTTCCTTAAAGTTAGGCAAAACACATGTTATCACAAATATGTAAAATAGACAGTATTAAAAATAGGTTATCAATGAGATAATGGACTGCTTATCTATTTGAAATTAATTTTGTGTATAATAGGATTCAGGCATACTGCATCTTTTGCTTACAAAGATCAACAGATAGTGTATCTACAGTAGAAACTCGATTATCCGGCCTTCAGTTATGTGATTATCCAGACTACCAACCACGACCAGTTACGCATATTAAGTAAATACCTACAAGTCGAATTTATGCAAGCATGAACGCGTCAGTACTGGCATTACCCCGCCCGCGCCCCGTGGGATCGATTAATAATTTCTTAATAAACATTGATTTTCGTTGACATGTATTTGTTGTTTTTAATAAACAAATAACATTATGTACGACATATGCACAAAACCGGCTTTTCTTCATACATTCGATTATCCGAATGCCTAAGGACAACAATTAGTCCGGATAATCGAGTTACTAATGTACTTGACTAAGATCAATGTAATAGCTGACATATAATGTCAATTATATTATCAATTTATTTATGATGGAAGGCATTTCATTTAGTGAAAAACAGCTTTATAGGTTAAAACAGCTTTAAAACCTATATTTGGTTGTCATTTATTTATCTTCTTAGTGGTTATTTCTGGTCTGCTAGAGTACCAGTATCACTTCGTCCATTGCTGAAAAATTGTGATCGCCACTTAAACAAAAGCTCTCTACCTATACCTACCACATTTAGTACTTTTTTGATAGAGGCATTCCTCACATCTTCACAAGCCTTGGTTGTTTATAGGTATAATCATTGTATTAGAAAAGAATTATAGCACCTATACCGAAAACCCACACTGGTAATGTATGTTCTAATATTTAATTCAAGGTCATTTTAAAAAGTTTGTGCTCCTGTGAACACCAAGCCAGAACTTTTGAAAGGGACCAGCGTACTCCTCATCGATGACCCCAAGAATGCCGTTTTCGGAATTTCTGATTTTCTCCCAGAAAGAAAATATTCCATTTCGAATCACAGCGAAAAAATCAGGCACCCCCGCCTCAGCAAACATACTGGAACTGCACTGCAGTATCGAGGTAGTCTCATTAATGTGCGGTATGCATCATTATACTGCACTCTAAGGGGACTCCAGGATGTCCTTTTGAAGCGAGTCCACAATTGGTAAGTATAAAAGCTTTGACAATAAGTGGGAAACAGAACTAGTCTGACTTCCCTACTGCACTTTGCAAATCTGCAAGCGAGCATGTTGCATCGAACGGACAATGCCTGTCTCTCATGCTCAAAATCCATGTCATCCTTACAGTCATCGGTGAGTACATGACTAGGTATTTAACTTTACTAACCACATGACTGGTCGCCCATTCAAAAAAATGTCTTGCACCCTGTCTGGACCCCTTCCAGTGCGAAATATCATTACTTCTGATTTGGCTTTGTTATACTAAAGTATCAATAGAATATTGCTCACAAATCTAAAGCAGTTTTCTAAGACCTCTGATAGAGGGACTAAGGAGCACCATGTCATCAGCGTAACTATTTACACACGTTACCAAGGTGACATCCTATTTTGGCGCTCCTCATTCAGACCGTTGACATATACACTGAAGATATGCTAAACACCTTTTTTGCTTTGCTGTTAGTGCTGTAATCTCATATCAAATACACAAATAGAAGATTACATAATACATTGATTTTAAATGTACAATTTAAAACAAAATAGTATGATAACAATAATTGAAACTCACAACTTCCTCAATTTGTTCCCAATTGAGAGGTACATCAGGATTTAGCAAGTTTGAATCAAATTTCCCATATGCTTTCACCACAAACTGACAACTAAAAATAATTCAAGATATTATTAATAATTAAGGTGCATGTCAAAAATGCCAAAAATAATAACTCTTAATCAACAAATAGCATATAAACTTACTATGATCTAAGATAAAGATCATGCTCGTGTCGATGGAAATGACGTTGCGTTTGACGCCTTTGTGGTTGCCCTGGCCCACGTCGATCTCTGATGTCCTTTCGTTCATAGTTGAAATTCAACAAATGATTCAAGCTTTGTTTCTTGCTTCCAGACAAAAACACCGAGCCGATTTCCGGCTCTTCATCTTCCTCTATCCTGTAATTTAAATTTAACATTAAAAATATGACCAAATTATTGTAAAGAGATACGAAAGATGTACACTCCATACCCGGTGTTCGCTGTTCCACCCATATTAAAATTTCCGCGAGGGCGCGGACGGCGATCATTTGGTCCTCTGCCCTTTTGCAATGGAACATTCTTAGCAACATTATTACTGGGTCCTTCGCGTTTTTTAGGATTTCGTGGCCAAGGTTTATGCGGTAATTCTACAAACACAAAACATTTATGTTTCTAAAAATAAACAAAATGTCAAAGTTTGTCTAAGTCATGACCTAGGAATCGAACTCACCAGCAGGTTTTTTACAGTCGACGGCCGAAGACCTCGACTGTGATTGGGATGATCGATTTTGTATTTTCTTTTCCATTTTTGATTCCTCCAACATTCACAACACTATTTGAGCGGGTCACTCCGCGAGGAGACGATTTTGCGTAACAGGCCCACATTTTAGAAAGCCATGTTTATAATTCAAAACAAAGAAATATAGCAATTTCCTTATTAATAAACTTTACCTAGAGGTAAATAAAGATTAGAAGAACTTTAAAACACAAAAAAAGGGAGTAGAATCTACTCCCCTTCGCCGATAACGACGAGAACCTTGGAAAAAAATTAAAAACCTTGCTCGCCGCAATATGGCGACCAGCCCGATGAAAATACTATTTTGTTGATGCGCACTTCCGCAAACGATACATAAAATGAACAAAAAAATTAAAACGTCTTGTATCAAAGTTTTATTTAAAAAAATGTAAAATATAAAAGAGGTTTCAAAGAAGTTTTAATAAATATTTATAATTCAATTTTTGTTGATTATTTTTGATTCAATAAAGTCTTTTGGTTTTTAAAATTAAAAATTACATATTAAGGAAGAAAGCAATAATGATAAATAAAAAAGTGGTTCAATTTTTGATAAATACTTTTACTTATTCGACGGTAGATTTTATTATTCGAACTATTTTGAACGAAACTATGGCCAAAGGTTATATAAAAAAAAAAGATAAACCATAGAGATAAAAGAGAGATGGATGGATGGCGACGTTCTCGACGTTCGTCGCATGGTTCGTCTTTGTCGGCTAATAGGAACCGCCGTAACGTTTTGCGAATATCTTTATTTATAAGCTGGAGCAATTTTTGCAAATGTCATAATTCGATGGAGGAATTAATTTTACATCGATTTATGCTTTTGTGTTTGCATTATTTTTAATTTCATCCGGCCAGGGTTACGGCGGTGTGATAGGAACTTTTTGTGAGTATATATAGTGATTTGTGCAATGGTATATATTAGGTCCTTACATATTTTATGAAATTGACGTTTTGTCGTACTGATCTCAAATATCTCCTCTTTGAATAGGAATTCCAATTTCAAATTTATACAGTTACTCATGCTTTTGTGTTTTGAAAACCGTAATGCATTTGTTATTTCCTCTTTTGATTTTTTCTTTGCGTCACTCAGTTTACAAAATGGAAAACTTGAAATATCGCATTATATACGAGTACGAGTTCCATCGTGGCACCAGTGCTGTAGAAACGGCTCGAAGGATTAATGATGTGTATGGCGGCGGTGTTGCAAAAGAAAACACAGTGCGTTTTTGGTTCCAACGTTTTCGTTTTGGAAATTTCGACCTGCAGAACAAGCACCGTGGACGGCCGGTGACCAAAGTTGATAATGAAGAATTGAAGGCTATTGTGGAAGCGGATCCATCGCAAACCACGTCCGAGTTAACTGCAGGCTGCGGTGATAGCGAAATTTGAATAACTTCTTGCAAGGGAAAAAATTCAACTCCGATGGGGCAGTCCAAAGCGCCTTCAAAGATTTTATTGATTCCCGTCCGAATGGTTTTTTTAGTAAAGGGATCAATGAACTACCTATAAAATGGCAAAAGTGCATAGATAGCAATGGTACATACTTTGATTAAATAAATATATTGGTATATATAGGAATCAAATTCAAATGAACGCAGGCACAAAACAGGAATAGTCAAACAAAATACAATACTGAAACATACACATATTCCACGATTTCAATGAAGTTTGAACACTAATAATTATGTTCTTCTTACGATTCTTTTTACAAGTCAAATTAGTGAATATAATTGGTTTGTGGGGAACTCCCCGAATAACTCGTGACCTGACAGTTATTCGGGGATATACAGTTATACGACATTATTATAACTCTATGCTATTAGCCTATTAGTAAAACTTGAGCTGTGTGTGAGCCGTGAGTCAGTTCACAGCTCCGGTTCAGTTACCTGAACCGTGAGCTGATCTGCATCTCACACATATTCGACGAGTTACCCATGACTATCCATCACCATCCATCTGACAATCTACCGCAGATAAATTCTGATGAATGACTCAACTCAACATACGAGCAGAAATCGTCTACAGACTACACACATTCAAATAATTGTGTAAGAGTAAGTTAATTATAAGTCCGTGGTAGTAACAGTGAGCTGTGACCCGTCTACTTGTCAATTGAACCACAGTTCATCAGTTCAAGCCACTCAGATCTGAATTTTTGAACCGGCTCTGAGCTGAGTTACACACGCCTATATGTAAGGACCTAATATATATATGGCGTGGCCGTGTCCTTCTTTACTCTATGCGCTCTATGCCTTCGCCTTGGCGACAATTTTTGGCGGGAAAGATAGTAGTTTAGTTAATAGTTAGTGACGTTTTGGCTTTGGTTGGCGCTTGAAGCTTGATTCGGCGTTGAGAAATTGAGAATTTATAGTTTCTTTTCTACTTCTAGAAGTTGCAATAAGTCATTGTACTAAAATTAATTTAACAAATCTCACTGATTAAAGTATTTAAGCAAGAATATAACTTGCTCTAGCTAATATATTAACTGTAATAGTATTTTGCATAGAACACTAATAAAATAAGTCAACAATGAAAAAAGCCGATAAGCCCACTAAGAAAGCTGCTGCTGCTGAGCCTGAAGAAGGAGCTACATTATCGGTAATAGTGTACATTTTTTTCAATTTTGCTGAGGCCTGCTGAAGAAAGGCAGGGATAATTTTGTATTTCGATCAAATTTCAATCTTTGGTGTCCTCACACCATTGTGAAGCCGGCGGCCATATTTTCCATATTTTTGGTTGTTTTATATAAATGGCATTTGTCAACATCTCAGGCCAAATAAGACCAAATAGTTCTTATTTTATTAAATCTGTGGTCACTGAGACACTTAACTTTTTATGTACTTCATATGTTAAAAAATATTGTAGGAATTATTGGAAAAATACGAATTCTATGGGAAAGTAATGGGGGAGGCCCATATACAGCAGTGGACGTCCTACGGATGATGATGATGATTTTAGGAATCTTCTATGATTACAAAAACCAACCCGGAAAATGATAAAAAATTATTTATTTTTTGTTACCTACCTATGAGTTAAGATTTATAAGTATTCCCTTGCTTTTTCAATTTACTATATTTATTAAAATAAAAACAAACAGGTTAAAAGAAAGAAAAACCAAAGAATAAATTTTGATGAAACAGCTGTAAAAAATGAAGGTGGCTTTTCTCAGCAGTCTCAGATTACAAGGTGAGTGTACCCATCCACTATATATACCTAGGTAATTTATGGTACCTACTTATCTAGCACTCGGGTAAAAAAATCAACATTGGGACATGTTTTTCACTATAGTTTTAAATGGTCCCTACCACAGAGTTGGTTGCTAAACCAGCATTGGATATATTCCTTAAAAAAAGTATCCGCTGTACTAACCAAATCAAAGGTATAATATACCTACGTAATGTGATTGTTATTGAAGTTAAGGGTAGTTTTATATTTACTTAAAATAGAATAAATATTAAGATCTACCTGTTGTACAATTTTGATAACTAGTTAATAAATAAAGTTTGTTGTGACAGCTTGTGAATATTATTTAAAATATGATTACCTAACAATTTAAAACTAAAACACGGTGTCAGGTGTGGGGTTGTAGCTAATTTATTTGATTGGAAACATTGGTTTTTTTTTTCTGTTAAAAGTCGACAGCTTAAAAGTATTTTCTTATGTTAAAAGTCGACAGACAGGCTGACGGTCCACTTGATGATGGTAGGTGACTATCGACACTTATACAAGCAATGCCGCAAGTGCGCTGCCGACCATTATAGGATAAAAGATGGGAAATAGGCTCGAGCATTCCTTACAAACAGCACACATAGAATATTTTTAATATTATAAAATGGGGTTGGATCATAATGACTGTTAATAGAACAGTAGATATATAATTTACCTAAGTATACACACTTTTTTATATTATATGTACTCATTTAAAAATTAGATTGACATAAAATGTTTGTGAATCTCCATTCATAAACATTTAACACAAACTATTTTAATTTCTAATAATGTATATCTTCATGTTATAAAATAAACTCACTGTTCAACTCTTTTTGTTTCTCTACTAACTTTTAAACCACCGAACGGGTTTTACTAATTGACAGTGATACTTAATAAATGAGAAAGGTTTGTTTATATAATTTTCAGAAAAAAAATCAGTTTGAAGCCAAGCTACCAAACTGATTGGTAGTACCTATTTTATAACATTTACACTGAAAAACAACGTTATATATTTCCTTTTATTTTGGTATGACAATTGAGCCATTGTAGGTAATATAAAAACAGAATTTTAAAATATAAGTAGTTTATTAAGATTCCCTATATCTTTAAATACTAGCTTGATTTCCTAGTAATTATCCTGGGTAAATTTTCTAGGACAATGACTTTCCTAAATAATGGATCAGTTTGAATCACAGTTGGCTAGCACCTCTTGGGTGTTCCTATCTATTTTTTATTAAGATTAGAAATAATAATCACTGCTTTAACACTGAATAAAAACCTTACGAAGAAACCTATGTGGCCTAGAGAACTAGCAATCTTTTGAAAACATAAGTGAATAAAACTTATTTGTTCTGATAGAAGACAAGAGAGGGGTCCTCACTAATATGAGGGTTCATGGGGTGTGTTGTGGAAAGCTACAAATTGAGCACCAGTGGCTATAAACTGGACAAGCAACATGAAATGGACCAGTCCAATAAATACCTACACCTCTTGTGTCTTGCTAACTAAAAGAAAGATTGTTGACCTTGTAGGGAATCTAACCTGGTACCCTTGTTTAAGTGAGTGCTGGTTTTTAGCCTGGTGCCTAAAACGCAAACAACCACTCAATACAAATGTTAAAAAAAAACACATGTATATAGTAAATGTTTTAACGCCTTAACCGCCAAAGTCGGATTTATCCGACAATTATTTATTTTCGTGCCCATTTCGCCAGAGCCATATACGACGAATTACTCTACTTGTATAATGTTTAAATCATTGCTTTGCTTTCTCTTGAAAAAATACAAGTCAAGCGCTCTAGAGGCACGACAACTCCTACAAAACCAAGCGGTTAAAGGGATAATAATAAAATAAATAAACATTTCACAGTTCATACAGAGAAGTCTTAAGTTTGCCTTCTCGAAACATAAGTCATCGCGAAAGGATGATTTGGATTCAGAAGCACCGCGTGTCTGGCCTCTGGGTTCTGTGCGACGATTGCCAAAAATGGCGTTACATGCCTCATATTGAGGAGAGACATGAGTTGCCAAAAAAATGGTATTGTAAAATGAATCCAGGTAAGATAAAGTAGAGAATCGTAGGTATAGTAGTACAATACAATAGCAGAATAGAAAATATGTAGTTAACTACTAGCTGTGCTTGGACTTCTTACGCGCTGTAGTGAAAATTTCACAGGAACCTAACATTTTTCCAGGATAATAAAATGCAAAATCGTCCAACTAATTAAGTAAGTAGGTACCTGTATAAGGTAATATGCAAGACGTGTTTGATGCAGTTTCATGTGTAGGGTGCACGACTTGATACTATGTAGATCGAGAAATTAGGTTCAGTTCGAACAGGTCCAGATTAGAAGGAAATTTTAAAATTTATGATACTAACTAGCTGGTGCTTGTGACTTCGTCTGCGTTGAGAAATATAAAATATAACTGACCAAATATATTCGCAATAGGTATAACGCCTGACATGGTCCGGTCAAAATAGACATTCAAGGTTACAATAATTCACTTAGAACTAAAAAATTGCTACGAATCTTGGGAACACCATTAGGTATAAGTGAAAAGTCCCCATCGATCCCAAATTGCAAAAAAATCCAGGTTTAGTTTGCAAATATGCGTTTCTTGCATTTTTCAGCCAAACGGTAAGTTTTATCATAAAATAGATGAGAAAAAATGATCTACATGAAATCTTAAATGTTAAGTTGGTTTGTGTACGCTTCAAAAACTAGAATGGGCAGCCCGATTTAAATTCGGTTTTTACATAGGTACCTATGCAAAGAGGGATAAACAGGAAAGGTTTGTATGTATAAGGTAAAATTGCACCCCAGGCGAAAGCGGGAACTCGCTAGTTGTCTTTAAAAATTGTTCTTACACTTATTTTCCTAAGAAAGGTCCCTTTCAACAAGTAAGTTCTATTCACGAGTATATTTTCCACAATGTAAAAAGACCGCTGGCAATGCAACTGCGCAGTGCACGGCAATGCACGTTTTATCGACGAAATTGGTACCTATTCCGAGAGATGGTAGACATTTCCGGGTAAGTACTTATTTGAGGCAAGCTGAAAACTTGTCCTATAACTGTTCTATAATAAATACCCTAACACAGTAGTGGGCTAAATCAACCCTCATTTTCTTTCGCCTGGCAGGTAGAAACTGCAGAAGATCCCACCAAAATGATCTGTCTTTTTTAGAATATTTATTTTTAATTATAAATACTTAATATCCTGTAAAAATTTCAACTTGCTTCAAATACATTTTTTTGAAAATATTTTTACAAGCCCCTGGCAAAGTTAAAGACCCGACTAAATAATCTGCCTTATTTTTTAAATTCTAAATATATTCGCAAAAATCGCAACTGAAAATATAAGGGTTGTCCCGATTTAGCCCCACTACTCCCCAGCCAGGTATGTAGTTTTCTATTAGGGTATTATAGAAGAGTTAGGTACCTATAGGACAAGATTTCAGCTTACCTCAAACACTTGGAAATGTCTACCATCTCTCGGGCCATTAGGGTCTGGCTGCGATCTCACTTATTTATACAGTTTAGTAAATTTTTTACAGACGCTAGTTTAGCAAAATGTTCAGCGCCGGAGAAAACTTTGAGCCTTCGTGAACAAGAGGAATTAATTTACAATGAATACTCGGCTGGCTCTTTAGTGTGGGCTCGCATATCTGGTTGGCCTTGGTGGCCTGCAATGGTTGACGACTGCCCTGATACGGAACAGTTCTATTGGCTCGGCGGTTTCTCCGAAACACCTGTTAGTACTTGCTCATAAGACCTTTATAGGAATTTAATTTATACAATCTGACTTAATGAGGATGTTACAATGAAATATATAGGTTTTTGCGGATGAAGAAATTTCATCATTCATTTAGTATTAAAGATGAGGTGGAAGGTAGGGATAAGGAAATAGGCTTTGGCATTGATTTTGCATTCGACGTTTCAATATGCTAAGACATCCTTAAATATTATAAGAAAAAGTCTCCCGTCGCGTCTGTATCTATGTATGTATTGTATGTTCGCGATGATCTCGAAAAATATTGAACAGATTTTCATACGGTTTTCACTAATGGAATAATCTAGGAAGGTTTTTATATATAGTTTGTAATAATAATATAATATTTTTCAGGAGGAATATCACGTTGTATTCTTCGACGTCAAAGACGTTACAAGAGCTTGGATTCCAATACAAAATTTAAGACCTTTCGCACGCAATGATAAAGTATTACGGGAAAGTATGATGACATACGACAAAGAAAGAGCTGAAGAAGCTTTAAAACAAGCAACCGATGCTGTAAAAATGCCTTTAGCAAAACGCTTGGAGAAATACAGTTTCATTGCGAGATACAAAGGGAACATAAATACTCCTAGAAAGCCAAGCAGGCATCAATTGCAGAGGTTCAAGAGTCATGTGGAGAGGAAATTCAATATTGAATTTCCTCTTGAAAGTTCCAGCGATTCTGAACATGATAAACCCCTTACTCCCGTTAATTCGAATAAAACTCCGATAAAAAATATTTCTGAGAATAACACTCCAAAGAAGTCAAAAGAAACTGTTGAGGATAATCGGAATGGTAAATCTAAGAAGAAAAATGTCTGGAAATCGCCAAAAACTTTGACAGCTACTGAGCATACTGAGTCCTCTAATGATTTTACAAATAATGGTAAGTAACAGTAAAGTCATGTTTTAAATGAACTAATGTCAAAAAAAATTGTGTGAAGGCTAATCTCAGAAACGGCTAAACCGATTTGAATGCGGTTTTCACTTATGTTTTGTACCAAGTTTTCCGTAACATTTAGCGTTAGTTTCATTCCTATAGCTTTATAAACAAAAAAAATTAATTCAAATAATACGCGCTTTTTTTTTAGTTGACAGCTAGTAAAAAAAAATTATTCCTACTAATTAGTATCCCCCTCAGTAGGGATAAGTGGAAAAAAATCCATATCCCTACCAGTAGGGATAGGATTTATAGATCTATTGCCTCTGTAAAATTAATGCTACATTTTATTTACAGAAACTTCAAAAACTAATTTAACACAAACCGGACTTAGCTCGGAAGCTCGTAAAGCTCACATGTCTACAGAAAGCATTGATTTCGATTTTTAATTTCAATGCATGTTTCTTTATTTTATTTTATTAATTCAGACGTACAGATGTACTTAAATTTTTAAAACGAATTCCTTACTTAGATAAGTAAGATATTTTATTCTTTAGTTTGTAACTAATTTTTCAGAATGTTTTTTTGTTACCTATTTAAAATGAATTGATTCTCGTTTCAACCGTCTTACTTAAATTTATGTTTAGTTGTGTTATTTATATGTTATAATTTGATAATATTTATAATTTATTAAACAAGAAACTCAGGTACCTAGTTAAATATTATTATTTCTTTGTAACTAATTTTTTATAATTTGTTTTTTTTTTGTTATTTAAAATGAATTGTTTCTCGTTTCAAACTTATGTTACATTTAAGGTATGTAGTTAAATTTATGCTATGTTACCTATATGGTACTTATGATTTGATAATTTTTCATAATTAATCAAACTCTAGGCACTTACAAATACCTACCTAGTTTTAAATACATAATATTTTTAGTACTTAACTAAATTCTTTGTTACTTACTATAAATGGTTTCTCGTATTATACTTGGTTTTATTTATAATTTTTAATATACTTCTATTTAAATACTTTAGAATCCATTAGTATTTAATAAACAACAAATAATTATAATTGAATACAAAAAATATTGTTTTATCATTGACTTAGTATTTTTCACTTATAGCATAACATCGTCCACAACGCTATGACAACTGCCTACCAGGTGACATTGCAGCACGCGCGCGAACTAATCCCTGCTCTCGTTCTGAATTTAAACCAATCACTAGGCATGTGTATTAATTGATTCGTATTTTGAATATACGTCGTTTTGTTTTCACATAGGGCCACTTTTTGTGTATAATTTGTTCGCAGTTAGAGTTCCTGAGTATTATTTATTCGTATTCTATACAAAACCGAAATGAACCGAATATCTCACCTTTGTTCCCGAAGTCACCGAATTGCCAAATTAAATGCCGATTACTGCTATATATTGTTAAATAATTCTATTGGTGCATCATATTTTTAATATAATTTAAATATATTTATTCCTAGCTTATGCCCGCGACTGCGTCCGCGTTGTAAAATAAAAACTATTTAAGCAATATAATGCTTTATCCCATGTTGCTATAACACTATTAGCCAGGCGTTAGATATTTTATTTTAGATAATCCCCTCGGTAACAGTACTTTTCCTTTCCTGTATTATCCTGATCGGTTGAGTAGTTAAGGCGTAAAAAGGTAACAGACAGACAGAGATACTTTTACATTTATAATACTAGCTGGTGTCCGCCACTTCGCGTTGAAAAAAAAGTGTGTATGTCAGCTCCAACTCACGACTGGAGTTTACTCTTTATGAATGATTATAAAATATTTATCATAACGAATTAATATCAGCGCCATCTCTGGTACTCACGTGCCATCTAGTTTTCGCGAGGATGTATTAGTACGTAACATATTCTAGTTTCAGAGATATTGAGTAGATAGCGCTCATAATAATAATATTATTATTAGCTTTACGCTGACACCCAAAACTTCAGAGATATTCTAAAATATTCAAAAATAGAACGTAACGCATACCGTGTCACAATTTTGATTTTACTTCATAAATTTTCATACCTCGGGCTTATTTATGGAAATCAAAAACTCCAATAAAAAAATTATTTTATTTTAGGCGCAAGTTTTTTATTTTATTTTAGATGACCCCTTGGGAACAGTAATTTTTTCCTGAACGAAAGATACCCCATGAAGATTATCGGTTGAGTAGTTAAGGCATGAAAAGGTAACAGACAGACAGTTACTTTTACGTTTATTATATTAGTTATTACAAAATTTCAATATCTCAATGAAATTATGGTTGACAATAAAACCTCCATGGTAAAACCTATAATATAGAAAAAAAAAGATGGAAACTTTGCTTAAACAACTACAGTGACAAAAGCACGTCACACATACTGAAACGTTTTTTCATTTGAAGTTGACATAATACACATATACACATCTTTCATTTTTTTCTCTGCTTGGCTTTAATGTACAGTTAACAGTGTGGCGGTTTGTACAATGTATTTTGGAAGCTACTTAAGTAGTCTGTACCGCATTTACCTCTCTTTATAGAGTAGTATATACTACGTGCAGATTGGCAACATTACAAATATGACAATTTGACATTGATTGAACATGATTTTGATTTGATTATTGGTTCTAGAATTTTAGATTAGAACCGGAGTGAAACTAATTATATTAAATAAATATATACTTACCGCTACGGTAATACCGTATCTCCTTGATAATATTATTAAGTTATTAGTTATTACCTTCTGATTTATACGTTTACGAAATTGTCCGGCCCAAATTTTATTGAGGCCCGCAACAATGGCCACAATTTCGATCGCAAGAAATTTGGTTAACCCAGGTAAGGCTACTTTATTTTATTAAAGATAGGAGATTGCAATTCAAATTAATCTCGATTAACACAGAGATAGAAGGACGTCAAAAAATGTCTTTAAATAATCAATATATATAATTTTTTTGGTTATATATTTATAGGTTATATAAATAAAATAATGAACCTATATTAGTTTTTCTTTACCTACATATTTACCAAACGGTTGTCGCAAAAGCTAAACTCCACATTACACTTTATTTTTTTAGTGTTGAAGCTGGTGTTAAAGCAAAACCATATTAGTCGGACAACTGCTGCACATCGCTTAGCCTCATTGAACATCATACTACATAGGAATTATGCTGAAAAACAAGTGTTTGAGAGAACAAAACCCCATTGCAATGTTGGTACTATTGGCCATGTGGATCATGGAAAGACTACATTAACTGCTGCCATTACAAAAGGTATTTTTGTATGTAATGTAGGATAGCAAAAATTAGTAATATTACTGTAATATTCATTATTTTTACAGTATTATCCGATGCCGACATGGCACAACTGATGAAATATGCAGATATTGACAATGCTCCTGAGGAGAAAGCTCGAGGCATCACCATCAATATTGCTCACGTAGAATATCAGACAGAAAATAGACATTACAGTCACACAGATTGCCCGGGACATGCTGATTACATTAAGGTATTTTTGTTTTAGTTAATGGTGTAAAACCTTGATTACTTTCAGCATAATTGAAAAGCAGGCTTATGAAATAGTTGTTTCTCTGTTTAGAACATGATAACGGGCACGACCCAGATGGACGGTGCAATCCTGGTGGTGGCCGCCACAGACGGAGTGATGCCTCAGACGCGCGAGCATCTGCTTTTGGCGAAGCAGATCGGCATCGAGCACATCGTGGTGTTCATCAACAAGGTGGACGCCGCCGACGCCGAGATGATCGAATTGGTCGAGATGGAGATTCGCGAGCTCATGACTGAAATGGGCTACGACGGCGACAAAATCCCTGTCGTCAAAGGTACAACTCACTTTAGTCTCCACTTTATCTCACCACTAGGACACTTTCAGACTTCATCATCAGACTATGGCATATGACCCTGTGTGTTCGACTTGGTCCCGAGTCACGAGATGATCGACTTGGTCGAGATGGAGATCAGTGAATAAATAAATTAAATAAAATAAATAGCCTTTATTTTTTACAGGATCAGCATTGAGTGCCCTGGATGGCAAGAATCCTGAAATAGGCGCCGAAGCTGTCACTCAGCTGTTGAAAGAAGTGGATGCCTTCATTCCGACTCCGGTCCGAGAGCTGGACAAGCCTTTCCTTATGCCCATTGAAGCCACTTATTCAATACCTGGCCGAGGAACAGTAATCACTGGATGTTTACACAGAGGTATTATACAATGCAATACATGGTTATTGCCGCCACAAGGGCTGCCCAAATGACTGCGAAACACAATATGACCTGCCACTACTTTCCAGATCCAGACTAGAGCCAACTTCTCCAAAGTTTATGTCCAAAGATGTACATGTCGGGAATCGAACCCGGGAACTCTAGAATAATGCGTCAAGGCAAACACCCCAACCACTCATTCAACGAGCTCGTCAAGTTTTATTTTATTAAGTTATTTTGTTCTATGCAGTTTATGTCTGCTGAAAGCAATAATATCATGCTGTAAGTAGTAAACTTTATAAGCTGCGTGATGGTAACACCAATCATAGAATATAAATTGTCTTGTGTACTCGGTGGTAACTGGTATCGTTGAGCAAGAAGTTAAACATTGTAAATAATATAATTATAATATAAGAGTTGAATGGACAGAGAACCTGCAAATTTTATTAAACAACATCCTAAATGTTAAACATGTCATTAAATATTATTTAAAGGGATTTTTTTTTTTTTGTAACTTTAAGGCGTACTAAAGAAGGGGAGCGAATGCGAAATAGTCGGTTACGGGACAGCCATGAAGACCACGGTGACCGGTGTGGAGATGTTCCACAAGACATTGGACGAGGCGCACGCCGGAGACTCGATGGGCGCTCTGGTGAGGGCCGTGAAGAGGGATCAGGTGAGACGGGGGATGGTGTTGGCCAAGCCGGGCACCGTCAAGGCCCACGACAACCTCGAAGCGGCCGTCTACATCCTCAGCAAGGAGGAGGGAGGCAGGCCGAGGCCCTTCACCTCATACATCCAACTGCAAATGTTCTCCATGACGTGGGATTGCGCGGCGCAAGTTATCATCCCGGACAAGGAAATGGCGATGCCCGGTGAAGACGTCACGTGAGTTGCACAGCATACTATAGCCTAAGTGTCTGTCTGTCTGTATAGTATAGCCGCTGACTCCTCCCAAACAACGCAATAGATTTTAATGCAATTTTATCCATCAGATAAATGTTCAAGGAAGATGTTATATCTCCCTGAAAATTATACGAGATTTATATTGAAAAGTAGAAAAACAATGTAAGCTTCTGTCCTATTTCTCCGCTTACTACTTCTAAAACAAAGTACAGACTTTGATACGGTTTTCACTAATAGAAAAATAAACTAGAAAGGTTTGTGTATATAAAAAATTGCATCCGCTAGTAACAAATATTATTGATGCGAAAGTAAGTTTGTTTGTTACACTTTGATACGACTTTGAAAGAGGAATATACATCGATTAAATGTTTTTTTAAAACCTTTGAGCAAAAACTGGTTAAGCCATTATATATAATCTGTTCAGTAGTTTTTGCTTTAAAGAGTAATTAACATTCATACGTCCATTCTCAAAAACTTCGCAAAAAAATCCCTAATACTCACTTCTCTGGCCAGTTCTTCCTATTGAATATTTTAGGGTAATGAAACGTTGATACTATCCGATGTCTCTTTTTTTTTTCTAGGTTAAAATTAAAATTATTTAAACCAATGGTCTGCGAACAAGGACAGAGGTTCACATTGCGTTTCACCGGATTGACCTTAGGAACTGGTGTCATCACCAAAATAGACAACAACCTTTTGGAAGAAGAGAGACTTAAACTGACCGAAGGAAAGAAAGCGAGAGAAAAGGCAGCTGGAAAGTAAAATATAGGTACAAAATTAGTTTTTAGTATAGTCTTAATGTTAATGCATTTTAAATGTAAAGCTATGAGTTAATTATATCAATACTTAACCACCGATTGTTGTTTTATTTTATTTGGTTTTATCTTTTAGAGTACCCATGGTCGTTGTGCATACAAAGAAATAAAGAGTCCTTGCATTTTGAGTTCTCAACTGCTTAATGTGTTTTACAAATATAAGTACGTAAATTGTATAAGTATTAGATGATTGGTTGATATAGTAAAATTATGGTTTTTGAAAATGGTAATAACTCATTACATTTTTTTAAGTAAATACTAGCTGACGTATGCGACTTCGTCCGCGTAATTTTATAAAATATATCCTATCTTTTAAGTTGCATCAAATATAGTTATAAAGTTTGATCAAAACTGGTTCAGTAGTTTAGGAGTTCATCGCGGAGGAACATGTGAAACGTAATTTTTATATATGTAGTGGCGTGGCACACTGCATTTTGCAGTCATTTGGGCAGCCCGTCCGGCGGCAGTAACCATCCCCTTACAAGAGACCACGTGCTGTTGTTTCGATGACCGAGTGCGGGATGCCATTGCAATGGCTCCATTGATGGATCCTAGTGCACTATTTCCCCACCAGTCAATTTCAAAAAATGGTTCAGTTAATTTTCTCTAATGAATAAGTAGGTACAGTCAGCTTCAGTTTGATCTCCAGGCTTACCATTGCGATTTCTACAGGACAACTAAGAGAAAGGGTGTTTAAAAATAAAATTCAGAAGCAGCAGAAAACACCGTTTATTTTATAATTATGAGAGAATTTCAGATTGATAACCTACATACAGAATGTGACTATAAAAACCAATCTATATAACTTGAATTTTACAATGTGTATTTATGTTCTGAATATCACCGATAATTCGTAATACAAGTATTGTAGTATGTAGTCAGTGTGTTCCTTTACAAGAAGATTACAATACGACTTTATCATAAAGAGGAATACAATTTTTAATATAAATTCTGAAACATACTTATTTAGATACAAGAACTTCAGTAAAAGGAGACTATTCTATTTCAACAGTTTCACTAAACTAAGTATAAAAATAACATGACTTAAAATAAATTATAAACTCTAATATTTTCAATGTTTCACATCATTCAACGCCAAGCAACATCAAATATAGTCAGAGAACGAAGCACAAGTCGATAATGTTTTTTTTATTTATGGATTATGAACTTTGTGAAAATGTCACTACAAATTCAAGTCTAGCGACTCTACAATCAATATCTTTAAACAAATTAATACTCTTATCAATTTAACATTTACCGCCGATTGACAATTTAAAGAATTGTTAATTAAATTCTTCTTTATATTAGCGATAAAATTGGGACGCGTAGTTTCTAATACAAATATTATATAAAAAAAAAAATCTTCTATAATATATATAAAAGAAAGTCGTTTTAGATACACCATTTATAACTCGAGAACGGTTGAACCGATTTTCGTGATATTTGATTTGTTGAATTTAAATAAATAATTAGCACTATTAGAATTTAAATAAACCGCCCCGAATAGCAGGATAACCATGAAAACATCTGAAATATTCACGAAAAAAAAATGTGAGGCGTTACGAAGTTCGCCGGGTAAGCTAGTATTACATATAAGTAACAATGTGTACTAAACTTGAGATCAAATATTTATCATTCCGAGTAAGTAAGTTTTGTAAATATTAATTTACACGATTTCCTTTTAAAATTGCATTGCAAAAACAGAAATTCTCACTGCAGAGCGTTAAATCAGTTTGCAAGAAAGTTTCGTTGTCTTAAATTAAGTGAAGAGAAGGTTTTTGAGTAAGGGATTACGTAACGCAATCTTTGGAGATTTTTGACACCCTCCCCCCTCCCCCATGTAACGCGCCGTAACGTTTTTCTGTACCCTCCCTAGACGTTACGTAACGACCAAGTGACTATTTTTACCAACGAAAATGGTTGCCAACTTGGGAGAAAATAAAAATGACGTATTACAATACACTCGAAGGATTCGCTGTAAAACATAAATGAAAAGGGATGCTGATCCCCTCTCGCCCCTGTAACGCATCGTAACGTTTTACAAGACCCCCTCCCTCCAAATTGCGTTACGTAATACTTGAACGGCCCCTAAGTAAGTAAGTAAAGTATATTCAGTTAAGTATATGAGTACTTTTAGATTAATTGAAAAGTAGCTACTCGAACGAGAGGTCACGGTTTGATTATATTATCGTGTCTATTGCTGTGCTTTACAGATACCTAAACGATAAACTTGTGAATAATAAGTTAATATAAGTATCTAATTATTATTATTATTATTATTATTATTATGTAAATATTAGGTACAAGGTTCACTTTGTTCAGCGCTAACTGTCGAACAAGCTTAATAAACATCACTGTAATTATTATATTATTATTTTTTTTCGGTTACTTTTATTAACACTTACTAACTAACCTTTGATGTAATAAAACGCTATATGAATTGACACATAAGTATATATAAACTATACTAATTGTGTACTTATTACAAAATATTAGCAATCCAATCAACAATACGAATACTATTGTTTATGAAAATACTTTTTATTTTATAAGATTGAAAGATATTATTTAAGAGATGCGTCGCGACACGACACGACACGGCGCGTCGCGTCGTGAACTTAGACGTCACTTGAACACGAGAACGTCTCTTATACTTATGTACACTAAGTATTATAACCGAAGAATGCAATGGTTAAGATTAGAATAAGATCAGAACAATATACATAATATATATCGAAAGCCGACTAGTAGTCCGGTTACGCCTACTTAGGGAATGCAATACCAGTTAATACAGTTTAATACTCTTCAAATGTACGGATTATTCATTTATTTATTTTTAATAGTATAATTTCCATTATATTCGACTGTTTAAATTTTATGCCTAGTGGTTAATTCGGTGTAAGTGTTCACTGATGGTTTGAATATTTGAATTGGTTGAATTGATCAAGGGATTGCATTCTCAACGCCAACTCTAACAGTTGCGTCAGCGTTCGACTCGCGCGCAGCGTGACTTGTGCGAATACGTTTACCGGCGGCGGCGCACTCGTTGCTAATCACTACAATTTATTTTTAAGATTGGTGTCAGGTACGCGATCTCGTCACGAGACCAACAATTTTTTTTAACTCACTATATATTTATATATAATAATTAATCATATAACAAACGAGATTAGATGTTTCTAGCTAGAGGCAGCGCAACGTTGATGACGCGACAGAGCGACAAGCGCGCGGCGGAACGACCTGCCCGTTTGACTGTCGTCCATCGAATGACTGCCGTCCACCGTCCACCAATATTATTTAAATTAAAACGTCGTTTCGAACACAGACAGCACGTTCGTATTTCTTATGTCGGGTAGGTAATAGATATATAACTTATATTCACCAAAAAATATGTGGACGTCAGGACAAGCGGGACAATTGACTAGCGACTGGCCTCAATACAAAAAACGAAGCTATCGAGAGAAAAGAATAATCTAATTCCTCTACTATTACGAAGGCAACTAGATGAAATCCTACACCTTAAGGATAAAAGTCTATAATTATATTCTAGAAATGTTAAAATTAACATTGCTTAACACCTCAAACGCGAAACGGCATGAAGACGGGATGGGATACAGGACTGCTGCTTAGTGCCGTTATCCTTTCTTTCATCCTCCTGCGGAATGCCTCTTACTTATTCGACTTAAACTAAGTAAGTACTTATTCGACTTTTCTCCTTCTAAGTTAATTTGGTGCTCAATTATTGAGTGGTATCGTCTACTACGAGATGTTTATAATTATTTAATTAAAAAAACTGAAAACACTGTCCGACAACATATTATATATCGCATATTGCTCAAGATTTTGTATTATATTGTTAAACATTAGAAATTTTATCCTAGCTAACTAAGTAGCTACAATTATGTATTTAGTTATACTGTACACAGAAGAACGTCCTGTTCAATACGAAATCAATGTTATAATACTTCATTCAACTACGTATTCGAGAAGCGCCAAAAATTTTATACCAACGTAGGTAATGTAATGTAAGATACGAGACTAAGTACTTTTGAAAATTTTAAAATACTTAAAGTACCGATTCATGTTACACTCACAATAACAATTCATTTTTATCAATTACAAATTATTATTTTTTTTAAATTTAACTAAACAACAACTGCATCTACTATCACACATTCGAAAGATTAAAACAATTTTTAATCGAATTATTGCTACGGCGATGACGTTCGCCGGCGCGATATGCTCTAGTTGCCAATCCCCTCATCCCTTATCCCTCATCCTCATCCTCATCCTCATCCTCATCCCTCGTCCCTTATCCTTTATCCCTCACCGCACAACCCAACACTCGCATCAACATTCCGCGAAAGGCTGTTCGACTGCTGCCACACCTCAACCATTCATACTCTTAGCAGAACACTCTTTACTGTGAGAACAATTTGACAAGAATGCAGTGAGTCATCTTTGTCCATCGGCCAGAAATTAGAAAGTCAACTTCACAATGACTTTTCAACGAAACGGTTGTATCGTTTGTGTGTTGCCTTCAATTTTAAAATTTTAAAAATTAATACCTCACCCATTCGTAAGAATAAAATTGGCGCGATAAGTCATAGTGGAGAAAGAAGAGTGATTTACAATATTTTTAATTTAATACTATAATAAATACGAAGGAAGATTCCACTGACACCGATTAAATATATTGATAAGGGCTTTATTTTTATTTAAGACGATCAAGTTAATTTTTATCCATTAAAAACTTAATGTTTTAAAATATAATCAGTTTGATTTTTAACTCCACTGTGAATACACCTTTACCTTACCGTTGCACTGATGACTCGCTGCATTCTTAACGCGAACAGACTATAGTACCGAAAAAAGTCAACACTCATTCTCAAAATCACCGGAGATCTAAACTATGATCGAATTCAATCGAGCTTATGCTCAATTGTGTGTAAATAAATAAAAATCATAATGGGCGTCTACTTTTAAATATACCTTAAAAAATCATGTACACTCCAATAATGGCAACATTTTTATCTGATCTGTGTAGAAATAGTGATTGTTAACTTTTGGTTGAAATGCGAATGGGTTGCCCTCCAAACAAACCCAAGAATCTTCGAAATTGATAGGGTCCGGTGAAAATTTTTGGTAGCATTTTAAGCAATCTTGGCTTCGGCTAGTTTTGTGGCAGGAATTCGCCACAAAAAAGTTAAATGCAGTCAAACAGCCTATTTTTTTTTTTTACTTAAATATCTGTAGTTTATGTATGTATACATATAATAAGATCGTATTGTTGAACACTTTCGCATATTAATTCAGTTGCCCTTCAACTAAACGTCTTAGAATTAGACATGGTTCAACTTGCGAACTCACGTCCATTAAAAATTGAGACAAAGTATTAAATAGTTTCTAATATTTTATACACGACAATGTAAACATACACAAACTATATTGTACGATACGTAATATAATACATTAAACAACAAATATATTATTATCATTATTGATGGTTGATTCACAAATAGCATTGATATAAATTTAAATTAAATCAAAATTTACAGACATTTTTGCCAAATAAAGTGTTGATCGGTATTAGTACGAATATTTTCTTTATTCTATCTTGAACAGTTTGCTCTTTTCCAACTATACTTAACAAAAAATATTTACCAACATCTTTTACGTTTGCTAATTTTACCATATCTTCGACTTTTCGATTTTATACATATCTTAGAAGACAGGTAATCAATCACTATTATATTAATCGTAAACTGGGTGTTTTCGAGTTTAGTAATGTCTTACAATATAAGATAGAATATAGAGAATAAACGTTCAGTCCGGGGTAGAGTTAACAATCTCACTGATTTAATAAATGTCTAACACATGTAATAATATTTCGTTAGTAAAAAAGTAGTGTTTCCTTTTATAAAGTAAGAATTACTCTATTTGGCGTCGCGTCACCATTATACAACTCTCCAGTCGAATTGACGCTAAGTGAACAACTTGGGTGAAGGCAAGTATTTATACCATTTTTTTGGTCAATTTCAACATTTTCCTAAGCAAATTCAACATATTCCCAAGCTACTTAAACTTTCCATTTATTAGCCAAATTTAACATTTCTGTCACCGGCACTTAACTTTTAATAATTTGCTAATTTATTTTTCCATCTGCTCCATTTTGATTTTCTATTAAACCGATGCATTATATCGATAAAACGTACTCCGTGTCCACGCCTTATCCTCATTGAATACGTCTATTTGTGGGCATGGTGTAATTTAATTTATTTGTGTCTACGGTAATCTTTCGTCTTTAATTTTTGTTTTGAAACTCCAAATGGATCGCATTAAACAATTTTGCAAAATGCAGAAAAATGTTGAAATTGACTTAAAAAAAGTTGTAATAGCCTGGGAAAATGTTGAATTGCTTGGGAAAATGTTGAAATTGACCGAAAAATTGTATATATTCTGTTGTGATTCTCTAGCATTTAGTCTAACTCTAAGGTCAAGCTCACACCGAAAAGCGGTGCGATTAGCACTTTTTTAAGATAGCAATAGAACTTATAACTAAAAAACGTAGTTTTCGGTGTGAACTGGCCCTAAGCGTACATGCACTATGCAGCAAAGTCGCGGTGGCCAAGATTTTTACTTGTTAATTGCGACCTTAAAACCTGGCCGCTTGGTGTGAATGTACGCTAACCCCGGACATCATTAATTAGTTACTTTTAAAATTATTAAACTAATTTATCTATAAAGAATAGACACGGGCAATTATAAACAAAATAATTTAGTGTCCCTTAAAAATTATACAATGTAAAAATAATGTAATATACCTAAAATGACACCATCACAGAAAGTGACTGTTGCCACAAATTTAACATCTAGTATTGAAATTGTTTGTCATCTAATGAACCAACAAAACAAAGCATTAAATAGTTAATAAATCTCTGTGAAGGTCAAAGCCAGAAGCAATGTTGTCTTTTGTTAACTTCTTCAGAAACCGCGGATGATGATGGTTATTCAATTCACTCATTTCAAGAAAAAATAACTAAACAATACCAGAAGTCGGCCAGTCGGTCAGAAATGAAAAAAAAATGTAGGTAAAGGACAAGATGTGACTAGGAGGATGAATGGGCTAGTACACTCACCGTATTATTACCCAGTGTAAGGGTTTGATTGATTCTCCGTACAGGCTAGCCAGTTTAGGAGTTAGTTTTGACTAATAAATCTTGGAGATAAAGACAAAAGTGATTTGTTTGTGTCTAGTTTCCTTAAACATGTACTTGAAAACATTTTTACTTCGGGCAGTGACCGTAACATAACAATTAATCCTCGTTTAAAGAAAAACTACGTAAGTAACTATTGATTATTGCTTCAAATCAGAAATATAAGACGCATTTAATAATAAAAAAGAATTAATTATTATACATTATTCTAAACTTGTGTCCTAGCTCTATAGCAATAAAAAGCATGCTGTTTCTTTGATCAAAACATCTTGGCATTTTTAATGCAGAAAAATCATGCTTAATTTTATTGCCAAGCTTTAATTGTAGGTTTTTTTAAGTTATCTGTAAGTTTTCATGGGTTTTTGTCATACTGTTTTCAAGTCTCGACTCAGAATACATAAGGGGCGTCGATCATAGAAGAGCAAGATTGATAGATCATTTGCTAGAACAATATGCCATTAATAAGAAAAATCAATAGAACCACAATTAGACATACGAATGGACTACTTAAGGCATAATATATAAAAAAAATTTTCATCCAAATCCTTCGTAAGTTTGGGTGCATTTTACGCGTCCGAATAGTACAAGGCATAATTGCACAGTTGCAACTACGAATTATTGACTAGATTATCAGAATTATTAACTAGATCTTAGCAGAATTAAGATTATTAACTAAATAATATTTAATCTCTGATGGCTTAGTTATTGCGCGTACGCAAGTTCTGTATTCTGGGTCGAGTGAGTAAATGAGTAAAAACTCTTACATGGCGCAAAAATGAACTATATTTCTTTTACAGGTTAGACACGAATGATGGCGAATACCACGTTACACGAATACACAATTAGATCGTTACATGCGACTTATGGTGACATAAATGAATGTTATGTGTGATATTGTGGGTATTGTGAATATTGCGACGCAATGACGACTGCTGTTGTATGCCAGGCGGGTTGCAGGCACTGAATACAGCGACAATGGTTTCTTCGCCTTGCGATCCTGAAAATTTTACAATGGATACTTTGTATTTACAAGAAGTACAATAAAAATTGATGATACACACCGTGGGGGGACAACATTAATAATTTAGGTCAAACTTTACTATCCCATTGGCATTATAAGAGGCAGCCATGAAAATTAAGTGTCATTTTAATAGGTTTATGGTTTGCAAACGTCAAAGCATACTCCAGTCATCGTCAATTGCCCTTTTTAAGACATATTTGTAGATTTTCTTTATATACTCAAAATATAGATCTTTAATTTGTTCAGAGCCCTCTGTTGCTGTGTCAACTAAACATGTTCTAGCACGTATCTTGAAGGCTTTATTTAACTTTGATAAGTTATTGACGAATACATAGTGTGATGACGGTTCTGCATATTTTAATTGTTTTCTTTGTAATGTTCCTTAAAAAGTGGATGTGTAAAATCAAGGCCTTAATTGTCAATATGCCTTGTTATTTATACATTCACTATGTACAGATTTATTATAACGCCAATATCAAACCATTTTTAAAACGCATATCTTTTCCTAAGAAGCTGAAGATGCCATACATAGACGTCGGTAGGTAAATTTTCACGAATCAATGCATATTTTTTGGATTAGGTATTTCCAATTATATTGAAAAAAAAAAAAAAACATAATGTTGATTGCCATTTCATGGTGTAAACATTTGTCAAAATACTAACAGAAAATTGGGTAGGGTATTAAAATAGTATACCTACTTAAGTAGGTAAACCTGGAGATGTTTTACATAATAATATGTGTTTTAATAAGTTTCCAGTGTTTTTCTGTAATACGTATTTGTATTATTTATTATTGGATTTTATAGTAATTTAGGTAAAAAGACGCAAGTATATAGAAAAACAAAAAATAAATAAAGAAGAAAACTTGTTGAAGAGAAAAAAAAGTGCAAGAAAGTATTTGTGCTAGAGTATCAATCCTAGCGCTACTTAATTCTACACAACTGATCGATAGAATTAATAATTTACAATAATAATTATATATAAATATGTAAGTGTTATGTTAGTAATAAGTTGTTTACCGACCAAACTCCATTTGCTGTTGTTTATGGGGTCCAAAAAACTTGCTTTAAAAATTCACAAGCACCAATATATATACATATTTTTAGTTTTGGTGATTGAATATTTGTAGTCCAATATAAAAATCGGGGTTGGCCGGTAGTGGTAACTGTATAAAAAATATTATGTTGTGCATTACCAAGAAGCATGAAATCAGAGCAAGTCTAAAAACAACTGTATGAATTAGAAGTCTTATAAATGTGCGTTAGGTTTCCAAAAATTGTTTTTAATTTTTAATTTATAAGACCTCCGAGTAAGTACGGGATTCGTAAACCCTAAGAACGTGTTTCTAAAGAGCATAAATTATTCCTATACGATATGCAGCTGATTCATGCAAATTTGATGTTCCAATCCATAGGACACTAAGCCCCTCACTTTCGAACCAATTGCATCGACTTAGTCGTATTGCCAAACCATACAGCGTCTACTTTAAATCTCATCACGCAACTAATGGCATCAATATCAAATTAAGCTCTGCAACCGGTGCAGAGAAAGTTTAAGGCGCTATGTTGGAAAATGTTTCATTGAACCTATAAAACTTAATATACATCGTAGATATAAGACTATTTTCAGGTTTAATCATGACTGTATTCAATTATTAATGGGGTAAAGAATTTTTTAAAGAAAAATTTGATCAACATTTTCATCAAAATTAACGATAAAATTGTACATTTTTATCTTCATTGTCAGTAAGTATATATATGTGAGTGAATACATATTTAATTCTGACGAAAAGGTTTTACATTTCTGTTACACCCTCTTTATTCGATTGAGCCCTAGCAGAGACATTTGGGGAATTTTTATGTGAAGTCCTAAATTAATTTAACATCCTTAAATTTATAAGCACAAAGCTCTGTCTGAACATGACCAAAATATATTTTAATAATATTAAAGTAATTTCCATCAAACTTAAATAATTATTTGAATGAATACTGCAATTTAAATTAACATTAATTTAACGTAAAACGTCAAAGCAATTTTTGATTTTCCAATTCGATTCCGCCATCCGGACCTATAAACATAGCGCCTTAAATTGAAGTATGAACAACTAACTACATAATTAATTAGGCATATTAAATGTTCTATATATATTATTTAATTATGATATAGCCCAGAAATAGTCTCGTCAAACCTGCCCCCGGGCCGACAGTTTAGAAGAATGTGTTATACACGTAGCCGGTCGCGATCAAGCCGAGCACGAGGAGACACACCATAATCATAATCTTCTTCTGCAGAAGGGACAAACACAAGAGGCATTAGTTGGGAGGGCATTGGCGGTGCGAGCTCGGGCTTAGTCGCCTTCGCTCGCCGGCGAGTCCGCTTACCTTTGAGCATTCGTAGTAGCGACGGCGCAGCGTTCACATGAAGTAACTCGACACGTAGCCGACCACCACGAGGCCCAGTATCAGCAGACACACTAGGATCATGATCTTCTTCTGCCGGTCGCGACCATGTAACAGTACGCTTTATACGTGTGCCGGGTGCGCGCTTCGCTTCCGTATTGGACAACATTGCAACTCAACTAACGGTGGGTGCGTCATTTGCCTTTCGTTTTACTATTTATAAAAATCTTATTAAATACATATCCCAAATAGACGGAAAATATCGCAAAGGTGCTGTCTATTTATGTAGTTGATGTTGTATTTATTAAATCTTAGCGTCAGTTCACACCGAAACGCACATTTTATCCCATTATAGTTATCGATGTGAGTCCATGTGTGCGGCATTGGTGATTCCGAGAACCTCAATTTTTCGTGCCATCTCAGTAGTGTCAAGACTTGAATGTGTTAAGGTAGCAATTCAACATAAAACTAATACACAAATAGGTATAAAGTTCAGTGAGTACCTTTTGCTACCTTAAAACGAGCGCGTCGCGTTTCGGTGTAAACTGACGCTCATGGGTTTATAAAAACTCACTTATACAAAAAGGGTTGAAAAGAAAATAAAAAAAAATAAAAATAAAATAAATAAGTATAATTTTAAACGTTATCAACATATTTACACTTTGAGTAAATAATATGTTATTATACTCATTTAACAATCACGAGTAACTAACTAATTCGATTATCGTTAATATATAACAAAATGTTCTATATTTTTTTAGTAAAAATGAAAATGGCATAATATTATGATTCACAGTCTTTTTTTGCAATATTAGTGCACAAAAATGAAAACTTCACAAAATTTCAACAACAGTAGACTTAAAAAAAAGAAAAAAAGAAATTTGAATTAGTTAATTGAAATGCTTGTTTAAATGCAACACTGAGATAAAAATAAAATAAAAACCTTCAAAAGGAAGTACAAATACTTTGCTTATTAATACCAGTTTAAGATAGAATCTGTTAACAAAATGTTATTTGATTAATTTTTATATGCCAGCAGTATTATATAATATTTCACATAAACTTTGTGACGTGATCTCTATAATAAACATTTAGAAATTTAAACAAAATGGTTTCATTAAATTTCATATTTCTCATCCCACAATTCAACAAATTAAAAACTATTAATTATACACTTTTAGGCTGCGATTATGAAACGAGCGGGGCGGGAAACAGATCAAATATATGACCTTAAAGCTTGGAGTTTGGAACGGTGTATAGTGTATCTATGCCACTCCGCTCCGCTCGTTATGTAATATCAGCCTTAAAGAGCATATTCATACATTTCGAGAGATGAAATATTAATTTGTTTCCACAAATCATTGAGGAACACAAAGAAAAATATTATTATAAAATAAACTTTCAACTAATCAACTCTGGCGATCTGAGGAGCTATTAATATTATATGTAATTTCAATGCTTATGATATGTGTGATGAGATAAAAAAAAAATGGAGTGTGTCTGTCACACTCCATTTTACGTGAGTACGTCTACCTACGTAACGAATAGTATTTTCTTTGAGCGTATTATATGTATATATCTAGCGAATTCGAAATACTTTGATCCTTTGGCTATCGAGTGGAGTAATTTTGGATCTAGATGGTACGTAGGTATGTAGCTACAGCGTCATACTGTATCCCTGTTTTCTGAATTGCCTCCCACTCCACTGAATACAAAAGCAAAAAAGCAACAATATAACCAACGAAGTTGAGAAATCATCAATTTTGGTGGATTATTTCAGACTTATGTAGAACTTAATATTGTATTAGTCCATAAGTCGAGAACTTTGTCATATTGGTTTAAATTAATATTTTTACTCTTCACAATTTTATTATTACGATAAAAGACTTTACATTTGAAATTACTCTAAAATATAATAGCTCGGTTGAATTCATACACCTATCTGATAATAAGTATGTATTTAACTGTTACATTGTGCAAAATTAAAACTAGACTTTGAATACTGATCAAACAAACGTTCTATTTATAATGGAAGAACAATATATTGTACTGTCATTAATTTAACGAAAACAAATCTCATGTTTAGGTAAACTTCACTAGTAAATATATCTGAAGAAAAATTAACAGCAAAGCGAAACTCATTAAAAAACGCTTGCCCAAAAAACTTAACAAAAATGTTATATATGTGCTTTGGGCGATTTTCAAATTAAACACAGAAACAGACGCACAAACACAAATAGTTTAACAATAATAATTTTATACTCTACATAATGTGTGATGTCCTCAATCATTATCTTAAACTATGTTTATATACAGATAATAAGTTTTTAAATACTAAATTAATCTGGTAACACCAGGAAAGCATCATTTAATACAGGATGAAACCGTAGCAAATAAAAAAATATGTAATAAAATAATGAATCATATTGAAATGGTCGAGAGGGCAATACTAAAATTGAAAACAAACATCTTCATTGTAACTGGGTAAAATGTTGATACTATATAATACCTGAACGAGTTTCAGTTTTTATGGATTTATTTATATATTTTTTTAATAAAAATAAAACAATGCAACACAAAAATAATTTGCTTTAACATTTTCATTCGGTCAATTTTCGATTCTATAACGGACAGGTACCATTTTGAGTTCATTAAATTTGTAAGCGTCATTGTAAACAGATATCGATGTCATCATATAATGGTCTTATAACTGGAAACTGGAAAGTGTAGTTAGGTTTTAGTCTTGATTAAACAAATACGACTAAAAGATATTATATCATTTTGTTAAGCCAATATTTGCTACTGTTTCACCCCGAAGCACTTAAAATATTAAAGCACAATCATCTTATTGCACTTTGCTAATATTGTCTGGAACCAATCTACCGCGACAGCAATATCCTTCGACAATCACTAAATCGAAGGCAGTGTTATTTTACCACAAATTGTAACCTAGACCAATACACTCACAGTCCGCTATTAATTAATTCCTTAGTGCCATAACATGGCGCTTAAGACTATGCACATTTTATTTAAGAAATCACTTTTAGATCTGGTATATAAAGTTACAAAAATTGTTCTCGTCTTGAAAAACATACATTTTTAGCAACTTGGATTTTGTTTTCGCATTGACTACTTTTATGACTTAAACGAGGCACCTGAGAGCCGCAATAGACTCGAAAAAATTATAGGAATAAATATTTCGATCAGCAAAATGTCTACTTTGCCAGCAACTTTTTTTGGCTGACCAAACAGGTTTCTTGGGTGATCATTCATTTATTGATTACGTTAGTTTAGTTGTTCTTTGGCGATAGATTATAAAAAATTTTTTAATAAGTTGCGGAAAAAATGTCTTTTCATTAACATATTTCGGACGCCCGAATTATAAATGCCTTAAAATAGTTTACAAGGGGCCAAATATTATTTCGTGAAGCGTATTTTAATAAAAAATCAAATTAAATAATTTTCAGCCCAAATCTACTTATTGTGCAAAATAAGAAACGTACATAATGTTCACATGTTAACATACATGTTTGGTATACACGATAATAATTAATGTTGATCTTGTTTAAAAGTCAACTGAATCTGTTTTTCTTCAACGCATTGCGGTTCCTTCTGCACAAATCTATTTAAAGTTGAATTGAAGTTGTACACTTCGTGTTAACCTTTCGGGGAGTGGAATTATGCGGAAAAAACAGCACGCGTGCTAGTGATGCATAAAAATATGATTTTGCGTTATAGCGGAAAATATCCTTGAAATGTGGTTCAGTGAGGCCATCTTCTATCGTAGTCTATGAGAGGGCCACAGCAAGTATTATTATCAATATTACCACCGTAATTGACAGGCATATTATGATGAAGATTTTTTTCTGAAATAAAAAATGGAGAAACAAAAACTAAATAAAATGTCTGAATGAGTATAAGTAAGTGTCATAGTGTGTAATGAATTTTTTTTTATATTATGGATATTCCAGGAATGTTTAAAAAAATAGTAAACTTATCACAGTGACAAGGTAACATCCATTTTGGAAGAGGAAAATTTTTTGTTCACTTTTCAGAACTTTTGATTTTGGCAATTATAGTTCTTCCTAGAAAAAAACATCCATTTTTGAAGAGGAAAATTTTTTGTTTACTTTTCAGAACTTTTGATTTTGGCAATTATAGTTCTTGCTAGAAAAAAAATATCCATTTTGGAAGAGGAAAATTTTTTGTTTACTTTTCAGAACTTTTGATTTTGGCAATTATAGTTCTTGCTAGAAAAAAAACATCCATTTTGGAAGAGGAAAATTTTTTGTTTACTTTTCAGAAATTTTGATTTTGGCAATTATAGTTCTTGCCAGAAAAAAAAAAATGTTCTGAAATATTAACAAAACTAGCACGACTCGACAAGCGTGACAATGCATTGACTTTTAAAATAAGCCTTTACAAAAAGCTTTACATACCAAAACTGCTCATAATACAAAAAAAAAAATGCAAATCACCGACACAAAATTACATACATATGCTAGATAAAGCAACATATAATATTATATGACATTGTACACACAATACTTATTTAAATACATATTGCGTAAAGGCTGTTTCATGCTAGCAAGTTACTTAAAATATTAGGCTTTTAATTTTAAGCTCAAGTTATTAGGTGCCTATAGACTGTGTGTGCAATTGTGCATACATTTATATGTATATTGTCTTCGATCAAATATATTATGTAGATTTTGTTGACGCTCAAAAAGAATTAAGAATTTTAAAAACAAGACATCAATTGCCTTATTTCGCTTTTATTAATTAAATAAACGCGGGCGTTTTATAACGTTCTCGATACTAATCTTATAAATAAATTTTATTTGGACGTTTATGGCAAACATGATACTACAGGCAGGACTATATTAAAGAAACTAGAGGCATACCTTTATGAAGTAACCTAAAACATGAGGAAGTTAGGGCGATTTTGGTATGAAAATATGCATCTACAATTATATTTGATCGAAGTAAATTACTTGTTATGCCAAAAAAATATATATCATCCAACGATAGTTGAAAAGGAAGTAAAATAAATAAAAATATACGTCATGTACCTATAACAATTTTCAGTGTTAACATGTTTAAGGCACCTACAAGCCGATATGCATTTCACGATACGTTAACATAATGCTGCATGCAATATGCAAATATCGAAGCTATTCAAATGGAGGAAAAACATATGGAAAATTTCATATTAGATTATTAGATATATACATACATTAATTATTTCATTTTAAAACAAGATCTAATCACAATATTTTATTAAATTTTATTAAAAAAATAAATTGTTTTACAAATTTTTCATTACAATATAAAAAACAAATAATCACGGCCACTTTTTTAACTCACATCAATTAAAATGGTTAAAATTACATTAATTAGTTAAATGAGTAATTATTTAATTAATTAAAATATTATATGAAAATGAGCACTCAATCTCTCCAAAATTTACTTAAATAGAGAATCGTATTTGGTAAAAAAAAATTTTTGTAAGAACACATTTCAATTAAATTTTATTTACACTTTTACTTTTTTAATTAGATCTGGCCTTAAGAAAAACAATCAACTTTCAAAATGCAAAGGTTAAGGATTTTTTTTACATACATCGCCTGAGATCAGGATCAGGCAAGAAATACCTGAGAAAATACTGAAATCAAGAATACACATTTGTTTCAAACTTTCTATCAAAAATTATATAAAATTCGTACATCTCACATCTGCTCCGTGTACCAACATTCATACACGTTCACACAGTTTATAGATAAAACAAATACTTTGACACCCAGTTCCAATTAAGGCATATATATCACACCCCTTTGCACACAAACACTTCCTCGTACACCCAAACACACATTGTCAAATTTTACATTTTTATTATTATATAAAACCGGAAATGTATGAAACAGCTTTGTCACCATGGAGATTTTAGTATAAAGTGTAATAATGTATCTTATTTTGTGTCGTCCTGTTATAAATTAAATCAAATATATGAGAAGACAAAAATGTACCATATCAAATTAAAAGTGGTGTGTATGATACTTTTTTAGGGAATTAAAAATGATAAAATAAAATAAAGGAAAAGTGTTGTCAATAATAATAATAATAATCCCCGTATCATATTAGTGTGAAGTTATAATCTGTTTTTAGAGCAGAAGGAAAACAGGACATTGCTCCATGGAACGGAAACGTATATCGTTTCATGTTACGAAGTGGGTTGAGCTAATTTTAATCCTGGTATCTATAATACGCTGATATTTTTCTGAAATTGCATTAAACGCAAATTATACCAGTAAAAATTAACAAATCGTAGCAAAGTAGCAAAAATTCATACTGGTACGGGTCCTATATTAAAGCAGTGTATAAAACATAAGTTTGAGCTTATTTTTTGTAATAACATTGAAAAGTATAAAATGCAAAAAACAGCTCTTTTTACTTTAACTACACAAGCTTAATCGCGTGATAATCACAACCATAATATTCATAGATGTTTGTTAATTTTCTTAACACACAGAATTTTGATATAAAAGTGTAGATACTAAATTTCAGTTAATGTGAATATCTGTTATGTTTTGAAACAATATTAAAATTAAATATTTAACCTATACTCATATGGTATAAATAAAAAATATGAATTCACATTAAATACGCTAAATAAACCTACTTTAAAAAAACTTTAGTAGCAAAAATAAACATTTAAGAAAATGTTTGGCTCTCCTGCGATCTTTTAAGGGTCAATGTCCGTTTTTCCGCCTTCTTATTACAGGCATGATGTTACGTTGCATGTCCCCAGTTAGACAGAGAGATATTGAGAGAAAGAGAGAGCCCCCTGTGCGTTTACCTTCCGCGCTTTGACGGCCCACTTGTACGCTTGGTCGAGCTGTCCGCGGCCGCCCTCTATGTAGTCTGTGGTCTGTGTGACCTGGTGCTCGATGCGATCAACCAGCTCACCCTGTTCGCGCTAAGGTGAAGGGCGGAGGGAACGGGACGCGACTACTTTGCGGCCGATTGGTTCAATGGTAAGTCGTGTTACAGGAGCCGACCGAAACGAAACTATACACCACAATGTTAATGTATTCCTAGAGTAGGTATAATAATATTCAAGTGTTAAAGTAACGATACACAACAACATTGAGCGCAAACGTGTGGTTACAGTGATGACATAGAGTGTTAACTTATTAATATAGAGACAGTTATATAGGACACAGTTAATACATAAACGAAATTAATATAGATACATATACAGTTTAAGCGTCACTTACAGTTTATAGAAACAAATACCACCATATACCGAAGGCAAATTACGCACACACCAAACCAGAGTTTATAAAAAAACATTTGTGATACACGAAATCAGGTTAAAGTTTTAAGAAGCCCAAATCCATTCAATGTTAGTTGGAGCGATACGAATATTCATCATGTAAATAAAAATACGGTCAAAGCAAACGTTAGATGCGAGTAAAAATAAATAAATAAATATACAAAGTGAACCAATCACCGAACAATGTAAAATAAAAATGCAGGAATAAAATGAATAGAACCATAGACAATGTGACATAACAGGGTCGGGATCGGGATTAGGACGCGACGGGGTCGGATCGAGGACGGACAAAACAAAAACGCATTAGCAACGAATGAAACAACACCGATATGAAGGCAACTCACCCGTCGAGCTTTGCTCTGATATTTTAGGGCCTTCTTTGTGTCTTGCGTGGCAGTTTGGACATAGTCCACGGCATGTTCTACATGATACTCAATGCGGTCGATCATCTCACCCTGCACCCAGAGAACCTCGTTTATTTTTACACTCTGGTTCCTTAAGAGCCTTATTTTCCAACTTAAGAGTCTATCACTCTGGGCATAGGCCATGAGACAAAATTGTTTAAGAATAGGTCCTTAAAACTTTTCTGCAAGTGTAGCACGGGCGCTCATACATGGACTAAACTTGTTACTGCAATGCATTATAGATTAAAGAGACAAAAGAGCAGGCCATTATAGCTTTTTAAATACAATCTATCTAAATCTAGTAATATATTTCTTTATCGCCCGTGCTACACCTTCAGATTCATATTCGAGGCCTCTTTCACTTTGCTTATTTATGAGATTGAATTGATGAGTTTGCGGGTGTTGAATTTACGTCAAGAGTTCCGCACGTCTAGCAAATTGCTAGTTTTAAAGTGATAAGAGGAATTGTTAACAAAACTGCCACTAATCGTAAGTTAGACTTTTCCTTTATAGAGATCAGTGTGTAAACAAATTCTTCATGTGGCTCCTAGAAAATCTACTATGGAAAGTAGACACTGAACGTTCTTAGCTATTTTTTATTAATGTAATTAAATATGGAGTATTTCGTGTTAATTGATGTTTATTGTTTTCAAAACTCACCTCGTTTGCTGTAATCACTAAAATCAATATAGTACAATTAAACTGAATCTCTCTTTGGATTAATGAGTGATTGTGGGCGAAACAAATAATTAACAGTGTGTAAACCTATGCATTTGTAGTTTTAAATGTCTGTCTATAATGTTCAATATATTTGATTGTAATTCTGAATAGTTATATGGAGTCGACATATATGGTTTTAAATGTCCAATTCAATTTTTTTTTTATTATTTAAAGACTGAGTGCTTGTTAAGAACAAACACTCTATTTCTCCTTAGAGATTCCGCCAGGAAACCTCGCTTAGGAAGCTTTCGAAACAAAGTTCAAATTGGAGAGGCTAAAAATATTGAACTAGATATGTATAAGGCATATATAGTTTTAAAAATCTGACACAACAGATATCTTCGTAGACAAAATGTTTTGCTCTGGAATAAAAATTAATAATAGAAAGTATGTGACCTGACTCTCTACGAGCATCGCCATGTCCATGAACATGTCGTGGAGTTCGCGAATGGACGTCTCCAGTTTGATGATGTCAGCGTGTCGCGCCTCGATGTCGGCCAGCGTCTGCTTCGCTTGCTGGGTCTCCATTATTATCTGGAAAATATTCAATTATACAACTATAATATACGTCAAATAAGTCTGCACATTAATAATTTTCTTCGCAATAGCCTATAATCCGTACTAATATTATAAATGCGAAAGAGTGTTTGGATGTATGGATGTTTGTAACTCTTTCACGCAAAAACTACTGAACCGATCACCATGAAATGTTGCATACACGTTGTCTGGGACACCAGAAACGGCATAGGGTACCTTTCATCATTCAACGCGGACGAAGTCGCGGGCACCAGCTAGTGACTCATATATAGTATACGTATATTCGGCGACAGTTGCTATAGATTTAGTATTAGCATTTTGCAGTGTGGCAGAATGTTATAATTGGCATTTATTATAACAAATATTTATATACAGCAAAATAAAAGGAATGCGTAATCTCTATATTGAATACCTCAAGTTATCATTGGCTAAATTTTAATATTTCCCGAAATAGTAACAAGATGACAAATATTAGCCTCAATATACGATTATGACAAAAATTCCCAACAACCTTTCTTCGTAATCAATGTGTGTAGACATTAGGTAAGTTCTGTCTTTGGTTTCTGTCTGTAAACAGAAAGTTCTGACCGGTCTGTCTGTAAACAGTTTTACAAGCACATAAATCTTAGAAATTTATTATTTTACACATTAGTTTTAACTGGGATTAATACTTATTTAGGGTGAAAAACTAATATTAAAAGGATACTGTTGGAAGAAATTGATGATATCGCTTAATAACGTGACAAAAAGTATGCCACGTAGGCATAATATATTTAAAAGTAGCGTCTAAAATGTGAGAAAATCCCACACTACACTGCTTATTTTTGTACATGTTGGGTTTAGTAACAAAGTAATGTAGCGTATAAAAACATTCCATTTATGGGTCCCGAGCCTGAAAATACTTTAAGAATGAATTTATGTATGTGGGCGGTCCGCGAACTAAATTATTCTCTGCTAAAATAACAACAGCAATTCACTGAATTGATATCTCATTTTCCTTCTAACTTTTATAGTATATTTTAGTGAACATCACTTTCAATTAATATTATAATTACTTAATATTAAATAATAAATAATGTTGATTTGACTAAGTCATGATTTGATGATTCTTAAGATAGATTAGATGAAGTTTTTTTTAAATAGTAACATTAATGTGGTAAAATATCTGCGTAGTAGTCTGTGCCATTGTTAAACAACAGCAAGGACAAAAATACCATTTTCTCCTTCACTATTTTGTATGATTACATTTTGTTGTTTTTGAATATATTTATGTGTAATTTATTCTTTGTATAGGTTTAACATGATAAATAAATGTTTCTTTCTTTAGTTATTTTCTTTCTTCTTTCAATTAAATGCTAACTGCGCGTAAACGAAAATAAACATAAACTATACTAACTACTGTACAGTAAATAAATTAACTATAGTCATAAATATAAACTACAAAATATGATAAAATCGTGAAGGTTTACTTTTTATTTTAAACTAGCTGACTTTTAACTTTAAAACTAGTTGCATGATCAATTTCAATTTCATATAAAAATTTATAGTGTTTTAATACAATCCAAAGTTCTGACTATTGATGACTATTCCCGTGGCTTGTCCAAAAAACTCTTTTATACAAACCTTGTCCTGACAAATTACGAACACAATAAAACAAAAATCAGCAAAATCGGTAGTGCCGATTTAAAATGATGCTCGGTCATACATGCGGAAATTGATTTTATTTATATACTATAGATTAAGAAGACTACGGGCAGAAGAGATACCCTATTACTACTTCTGTCCAGAAGCTGCGATTTGATGGTACTACTCCATAGGAGTACTTACTTAGATGGACTTTCTTTCATAGGAGATTTGATGGTACTACTTACCCCTTGGGTGAAGACGGCAGGATTGTCTTGCTCGAGCATGGCCTCGAGTTCATCGTCGGTGGTGGCGCGGCCCGTGATCTCCAACTGCCGCAGTATCCTGTTTTTGCACCGGTCCCTGTAATCGGTCTGGGTGCGGTTGTATTCGGTCATCACCTCGACGAACTTGCGCGACAGCGTCGAGTGCTGTGTCTTTCTTATCCTCAGGTCCGCCGATGATTTATTCGAGTGCTCCTCTTGTTCGATGTTCTGTTCTATGTCTGTGAATTCATTCAATTGTAATGTTATCCAGAGAAAATACCTTGACTGCATTTTGTCCACAACTTTTTTGTTTTCAACTTATTTTATAGCCAATGATAACACTTTAATGAAAAGCAACTTTGTGAGCAAATATCTTAAAACTATTCTTTACTTACCACTAAGTTATTTTTCAGTTACTTGTTTGTGATGTAAAGACAAGTCTATCAGCTTTGTGAAATTAAATAAGTATAAAGGTTGACTTTGCAAAGAGACAGAGCGAGCCCATTAAGTGGTATTACAGGAGTTTCTACTGTATATAAAAATGGATAATACAAATTCTGTAAAGGCAACAAGGAGGCCGAGAAAAAGGTTTATTGATGTTTAATTGTGGGGGATTTGTAAATTGTTTAATTGAACCACCTTGCAACAATCTGATTATTTCCTGAGATAGTTTTAGTTTAACAAGATAAGTGTGTGGACTTACGTTTTAACTTTCCTCTTACTTTGTTGGCTGTTTTCTTAACATCGGCCATGAGATCTTCTAATTCGTGTTTTGTTTCTGCAACAAGTGAACATATGTAAGCATCTAGTTTATTCAAAATACTTGGCAGTTAAAGAAAGGACTTAATTAGTAAACAGTTTGAGCCCATGTTTCTATCCCCTTCTGATGCATCCCCTCATCGTGCACTTGCCGACCTTAAAAACAATCTGCTGAAGCACTGAGGCTATTACTATAATAAAATTATAATGACGGACTAACATTATAATATACATTACACCAAAATCTGTGTGAAGAACAACATAATATTATTATAAAATATAAACCCATGCAAATATCAAGCCAATTGATTATCTAAGAAAATTCTTATATTATGTTCGTTACAAAAATTATTATGAATCATTATAAAAATAAATTGAATTCATTAATCACTTCAATAAACTTGGCGGTCCATTTTTATTTGGAGCCGTTCATTCGCCAATATTTTAAGATGGACGCTTATTTATTTCACCAAAGATAAATCTCAGCGTCAACACCAGGCGGTGCTTCACAACGATAACGGTAAATGAGGGAAAAATTGCTTATTCCTTAGCCCAATCTCTCTTCATTTTATATCTTACGTATCCATAAATTCACTGAATGTATAAGACTAGCGCAAGATAATAAACAGAATACGTGGTAATTCAAGACTTAGGAGAAAATGGACGAAAACTTTTTCTAGAATGTGCTTGATAAAAAGTTGTGAGCATTGGAACGAGTATTATTTAGTATTTTAGAGATTTTTTTTAAATTGAAGATCTTTTTAGGTTATAAATATTCCACCAAAATATTTCTGAATTTTATAATTGTGCTTGGTTAACCAAAAAATCCCATCTAAGTATACTAATCTTATCTTCACCATCTGGTGCAATGATGTCGAACCATTGTACCAGATGAAGATATAAAAAGGCTAGAAAATCTTAAAAAATCTTCATCATTAATCTAGTAGAACCTAGCTCAGCTATAATTTATGTATAGTCCACAACGCTTTGCCCGGGTGCTTCGTTGTAGTAAGTACTTCATAAATATCCAAACGAAGTACGAAGAAACGCTGAATGATAGGCCCGGATAGTTCATGAAAGACATGGATCGGCAAGAGTAGTGTAGGTCGTTCACACAAGATGAACCGACGTCTTATTAATGGCTGCGGATCAACAAGGATCCAGCCTGCTTCTGATCAGCTCAAAAAGAAAAATATGAGGACGTCCTACCTCTGATATGATAAACAAACAGGCAGTAAAAAACGTTCCGCAGATTGTTAAATAAGCATATTGTGACGCTGTAATTTAATGCTGAATCACGTAAAATTTTAATACCAATGAAGCGCTACTTATGACAACAACCGATGCCTCTGTTTGCGTCATTGATAAGCTATTAGAATATTTGTATTGTTTTGTGAGCAGGTGCGGAGCTATGCGGCGATAATTGAATTTTTCCTGGTAGATATTCCGTCCGCACGTTCGAATTTCAAATCCCGCAATATTGATTAGTCGCGAGTTTATGCTGCCGCGCCACGAACCCTCCGAAACAACTGCATCTATGAGTACATACATAACTAACAGCCTTTTTAGACCGAAGCTGACATGTTGTAATCGGATTACCGTAGCTTACTGTGCCTTGTTTTGAACCATTGCATGCTATTAAATGAATCCTCTATTCGCTTGTTATTTGAATTTACACCTACAATCAATACGATAAATAATACCTCCCTTTGCCATGCATTGAATTGAATTGAACAATGAGGGGAAATCTGAAACTATGAGAGTTAAGACTTTAAACTTTTCTAAAGTAGGTACACAAATATGAATCGAACCAAGTCAAATCTGTACGATTTACCGGTAATCATAATTCTTAAAATAATTAACTATTACAATGTGAGTCATATTGTGCCGATGTATCAATTTACTGAAGTAATTACTGTTCGAAATGGTACTCATTTTCCAATTTGGTTATTGCAATTTTGCATTATATTTTTCAAGTAGTGTAATTTTGTTAAGACAGCTTCAAAGTTTCTAGCTTTTCTTCTAGCTCCAAATAATCAATTATTAATAAATTTTGAGAAGATGTTAAAACTTTGCAAATTCTTTAACCTGTTGACATTTCTGTTTATTATTTTCATTGTTTTAATAACAAATCATGTTTCTTCCTTATGACCCACATTATCATAATAATATACTATGGTTGAATGTATCAGAGCTTACTTTGAAAAGTTTAAACGCATTTTTTTTTTATTTCAAAACGAAGCCTTGGTCCCTAAGAATAAATTTATATATATCTCTTTTCAGATTTGACGACCGTTTAGATTTTAGATTGTTCGCTCGGTGTATGTTGCCAATTAGTTACTATTAATAGGCATTTGAAACCCGATCCAATGTTATTTTGTGTTTTACGTTCTAATTTGTTAAACGACAATATATTTTAGACAATTGGGTCTAAAAAATCACTGTCTCTTCGTTAAATGTCGTTCAAGATATTCCAATTGGGTGGTCTGAGGATGTGCAAACCGAGGATGGCATGTTTTCTTTTAGTTCTACAATAACAATTTACAATTATCAAAATGAAAACAAATGAAAAACAGAGAAACCACTGATGCACAAAATTAAACTTCGTCCAATGATTGTATAAAGTTCATTCCGATCGCAAGTTGTGTCTCACTTCAACGTTGGCCACAAAATCTGTTTTCCCGTCCTACTGCGAAACATGAAAATTGCATTTCCCCTACAAGTAAACGATTGAATGTTACTCCTACGTACGCTCGGTAATTGATAGTTTTAAAATAGGGTCGTGGGTTTGTTTTGTAAGCTCCACACGGACGGCCGTCGGCAAACGGGTAAAGGACCGCCTTTCGGTCGTCCATCAGTTTTATTCGACCCGATCCGTTTTACATAAACTAAGTTGGGGTTCGGTGCATACAATGAGTAGACCAAATAAATGTTTAAGCTGCCGTTTTAAGCGTTTGATTTTATGAATATCGGTGGGGAGTTTCTAAAAATATATATCTACCTATATGTTCACAAACTTAATTAAATATGATGATTGTGAATAACTATTTATTATAGAAATAAACGAAGTTTTTGGTATGAGTTTGTGCTACGAGTATGAGACACCATATATAATCGATTTTGAGGAAGCGTAACTAAGTAAAGTTTAAATGTTTCTTACATAATTTTAATAAAAGTGTGTATTATGCATATCGCCGTGCAGAAAATTGTTAGGTAAGCAGGGTGACACATTATCGCCCGATAGCATACTTCGGTAGTTAACTGCGCTGAGTTGTGCTTAGCTTATGCTTGAAATTCGGGTCGTTCACTTTGCCGTTCAAGAACGATGTGAACACGCGGCTCGGCGTACGTGAACTATTAACCGTCAATTTAGTGATAAACGACATTAGCCTACACTGTATATTTATGCGTATGTTATAAAATCGATGAATCCGTTTTAATTTAATATTAGTCAAATAGCAAAACACAATTTTCACATTTAACAAAAGTGTGGTGCCAGATTTCTAACGTAAAGAATAAGAGCAGTGTTGAGGGTAATGGGCTCTAACAATACTTATTCACTTACCAAATCAAAGTATACATCAATCATGTGTGCTTTTACTTTACAGTGGGCTACTGGAACTTAAGAACACAAGCAATAACAGTGAGATGCAAATGTGCCGTCACCGGTCACCGGGAATGATGGAGCTGATATACATTTGTTTGTACGATAAAAGTCCCAAACATTAAAAAGAAATCAATAAAAAAAATCGCCTATCGAAGGATGCAGTAAACCGAGTGCATATTTAATAAAACATAAAATTATTTCTAAAAGTAACTAATTAACACTTTACTTGGGTAAAAGAGGCCCTTAGGCTATTAAAATGTTATCTAAATGTAAGACCTCAGCCATCAATGATTTTGTCAATTGAAGCTGCTAATTCGTTCATTTAATTCAATACTAAAATCTAAACGTGGTTTATTTACGATGACTAATAACTAAATACTACTAAATAATAATAGCAAAATAAAAAACTAAAATATCAATTTTCAATACAAGCCATTCTCGCGAGTCTAAAGGGAAAATTTATTAAAGAGCAAAGTGTAAACGCATGACTTGCGTATCCCGAATCCCATCGAAAAGAGGGTTCAAACAAGCATCAATCCGAACCTCAGGAAGCGGTGGATGTTCATTATAACTTTCAACGAGCTAAATGAGGCGGAATTTTATACACAATCCATGCAAAACTAATGTTATAAAACTTCCCTGACCAACTAATGAGAATAGGGCTGCTCCGTAAAAGATCAGTCACAATCATCCCCGAAACTGGAGCAGCTTAGAAATTCATTAGATGTGTAGGTGTAGTAGTGCTCTCTCTCTATTGTAGTGTTAAAACTACAGAACAATGTACTACAAAAAAATAGTGGGTTTATTCCTTTTCATATTTTATATGAAAACCAGTGTGATCAAATTCACGTACAAAAATATCAAAAATCTTACATGCCACTAATAATAAAATTATGTCATCTTTATTTAGATTTTTGTTGAAGAATGGAGCTTTCTTTTTTAACTTCAATCGTAATTATCGTTTTGGGAATATTGTATTTGTCATACCTATATTTTGGTTAATCAAAAAGGGTTCGTTAGGTAATATAGTATTTGCTACTTTTTTGCCGTCTGTACTTTACCTACTTGATAACTTTGTGGCAACGGATAATACATATTTATCCTCGTGTCCAAATGGAATTCTTTATGGGTATTTTAGTTTCATCTATTAGTTCAGTTTTATATAATATGGATTTATGTAATATGAACATTCACGATCTCTTTTGTGTTTAAGGTACATGATACGTTTTAAAGGTTTACGAACGAATCCACACCTTATTTTGCTTAGTGTTAATTGTCAGAAAATTTTGAGGCTACAAAATGAATCGCACAAGACCAGTTTCATTAGCAAATTAAAAATGTCAGTCGGTCCTTTATCAGTATAACAACAACACGGGAGAGGAAACTAAGTTAAAACAATCAACGTATAAAATCCAGTTGTAAATTTATAATTGACATCAATTAGAACAAAGAGTCGCGTTCGCAAGGGTTCACTACTTAGTGCCTATTTATTATTCAGAGTTACATTCATACAAAAATAGACTATATATTATTATTTTATAAGGATAATAACCTTGTTACCTTTAACCCTCCTACTGGAGTTGTGGTGTAAACGTGGGTGGTTACCCTACGAATTGATTTAATCATTATAATAATAACACGCGATGTATTTTTTAATGGATGAATTTATTATTAAAATTATTTCCTTTGTCATCATTTTGTGTTTATACAACAATTAGAAAGCTATCCAAATAAAAGCCTTTTAAATAAGATCTACATTTATGAAAAGAAGAAGAAAAAATAAAGAAACTCCCTAGTCAACGATTAGTATTTAATTGATAATACTGTAAAACTATTTTTACAGTTATTTATTATCGGTTTCACAGGTATTAGCGAAAAAAGTGATTTCGTGATTGGTTGTTGCTAGCTTTAAACTAGGTGTTAGTGATATAATCTATATTTAAGAAATTATTTTATTATATAAGTACATTAAACACATTTATATGTTTTGTCAAAAACGACAACCCTACGATATTCATGATATAAATTAATAGCAATTGTGGTAATGACGTGACCGTAACACGATCACGCGAACTTTGACTCCATTATTCTATATAATGGACTCTTCTGTTGTACAACTAATTCATTGGTTAGATTATTGAATAAAATTTGTATCGGGCACCAAAAAAACCAATTTGAATATTTATCAACATACGATACCGATCTGTGAGGATGTCATTTCATACATGAATGTGTATTATATATACATACATATTAGGTCCTTACATATGAAAGTGGCTTCAGACTACTTCAGACTACTTGATGCTGCGGCATCAGGTCAATGTCATGGAAATACCATCGAAGTAACTATATACCAAATTTCACATCAATCGAACATGTGGAATTTAGTGAAATCCCTTCATCAATTTCGTCATGTGGAAGTTAATATTCAACAGATCTTCATAAATTATAGCTAAGAACGAACCTAATCTCGTCAGCTTTCAAACAAAAAAAACGGATCAAAATCCGTACATCAGTTTGAGAACTATGATTCCACAGACAGACACCTGATAAACACATATACAGCCACATACGTAAAATTCATAACACCCCGTTATTGCATAGGGCGGTAAAAATAAAATAAATAAATGGTAACATGAAATCACTTTTAACACGAACAAAAATGAATTTATAGTTATATGAAAAAACTGTCGTCACCACATTCATCTACAGAAGTTTCGCAGTTATTATAAACGTAGCTTCCTTTTATATGCTACGCCGTAGCACCGCGAACTCATTTCCAAACGAATTTAAATTAATGAAAAATCAGAAATGCAAAACTATAAAGTGAGGTAGATCCACTGCAAGCCTTAAAAATTTCAAGCCTGCCTTTCACTTTAATTTACGGTTAAACATTAAGTACCTTGAACAAGATATAAATGTAATATGTTTGCAAAATAAATATAGCCTCATAGTTCCCATTCAAATGGGTCAACGGTGGCAATCATCAGATTAATATGAAATGGGGAAATTGCCTCTTATCAAGATTTTCTTATAATTACTAATAATGGTATTAAATGGTTCGACATTATAGTTAATGTCGCGGGATAGCAATAGATCCTGGCTTCAGTTAGTCACACACTTTGCTGTTCTGTGTAGAACTGTCCAGAAAAATAAACAATTTTCAAGCGCTCACATTGCATTGGCTTGATGCTGGCCAAACATTTATTACATTGAGAATTTATTGTAAATTAAATTTAGTCTTGTGTAAATAGCGACCGTACAAAGCCAGCACGGGTTGCTAGTTTAAAATAAAATAAAGAAAACTTGCGATATTTTCTCATACGGTATAGCACAATCTACAGGTGCTGTTCTAGTTTAAAGTATTCAAATGCAGATGAATACGACTGACAAAGAAAGCTTTTCACAACGAGCGCGAATTGCAATATGTGGCGAATAAAAGGGTCTTTCCAGCTTCTCTGAGGACACTCGTTTAGTCGCGTTCGTTTTATTCTCTTAGATGCCTATACTGCTAGTATTTTCCGTTAAAAAAATAATAATTACCTTTTGCGAATTCTAAACTGAGTGGTTCCAAGCTTGAAATAAAATGTAAGTGGGTCTCTTAGCGGTGCCATTCAGTATCCAGCAAAAATGGTATTAGAAAAAATACAAAAAATTAACGTACTTATTACTGTTAACGATTATTTACATGAGTGCATTATAGCATACTAAAAGTTTTTAGAGTTGGCCATTTATAACAATGGAAAATCTGGAAATGGTACACTTTTATATTTGCGTGACTTCGTTTGTTTTTTCATTGTGGCGTCGTGTTGAAAATGGATTCAACTCAAAATTTTAGTTGTGATTTAATTACGAGAGTGTTCGTTGGTTATAACTAGCGACCCGACCTGCCCACAGCTTCGCACGAATGCATTTTCTTTCTGCAATTTATATTCACAAGCCTATCCAGCGCCCCTTCCATTAGTAAAACCGTATCAAAATCCTTTGGGTGGTTTTGAAGAAGTTAGCGGGAAATAGTACAAAGGCGGACAGAGACTTTATTTTACAATATGTATAGATTTTGTGAAAGGTGTCGAAATTTATCAAACTATTCAATACTTGTGAATACGGTCAGCCTAAAAATATGTTTTAGGATTTAAAATAATTAAAAATTAAGTAGTTTTGCTTGATGTTTTTAAATAATGAACATCGTCAATCAACTCGTTGATATTTCTTCGCATTGAACTATTCTGTGGGTATTATGACATTGGAACAGTGGTGGTATAGTTTACTTTAATTAGACAATATTTAAATATAAGTTTTTTATGATCCAAAAAGATATGTGCTGACAAGGCATGTGTTTATTTTTGACACTCGCATCGTTCTGCCAATACGGTTCAATTCAATAATTTCTCAAGGAAGGATGTCGTTAAAGGGATCCGCATCATACAGTGCACAATGGAATGAAATACTCGAACGTTATCGACATTACCGGCAGTCGAACGTGTCGTATCAGGTTACAATATCACACATCGGCAATCACCTTTCACCCGTCGGCGATCGTCGGCACCGTTCAACACTTGCGATTCATTCAGAGCAATTTTCATCATATATCGCCGGTGTCGCACCACGCATCATCTTGTATGTACAAAATTATAAAGCCTATTGTATCATAAAAATATTGTATTGTTTATTATTATTATTATCAATGTGGATATATCCGTTCTTTGAAACCTTCTTTACTTATCATTGCAGAGTACTTATCAACGTATCTATGTTTTTTAATATCACATCAATGTGGGTGGCTACAGTCGCCTATAAATAAAAGACAATATAACCCTTGGAGGATGGAAGTGTTGATAGTATAAAAGTAACAAGTGGGGGGGAATAGGGATAGTATTATTTCACAAAGGTATTTTGTATGAAAATGTTCAGTGCCCGTTTTACATACAAAAAATTGCATTTATTTTTTGTTGAAGTACAAACTAACTTCCTTACTTCTTCGTCAGCGTCACGCAAAGTCAAACTTTTGCTATAACACGCCCAGTAACTTTTGGGGTCAAGTCAAGAGAGATGCAAAACAATATAAACGTTTTCTTCGTAGAAGAACTTTTCTTACGAGAAATGATTAATTTATATCTTATTTGCTTATTTATTTCATTAAAAATAATAGTATTTGGAGATCAATCCACTATGAGCAACGAACAGTTCACGATATAGATGGTATCATATTTCGCAACGTCTTTTCCTCAGGGAAATCAGCAAATGCAATAATGAATTTTGTATCCATCTCTGAGAATGTCGTTTTTATATAATACTAACTTTTGTCCTCGAATTCGTCCGCGCCCATTTTTCTTAGACGTTGCATACAACGTGTATATGCAAAATTTCATGATCTCGGATATTTGCGGTTTTAAACTAAAGAAAAAAATTTTTTTCTTATATTTATAAATAAAAACTTAATGTTCGTTTGTTAGATTTTAAAAATGAAATATTAGTATGGATATGGATTGCTTAACAGCTCTTCATAAAAACATTTTATTTGAGTGCTAAATGCGGCAAACTGTCTTCTTGATGGTAGGAGGTAGTCCTACCATCACGCGATCAAGGCGACAAGTAATAACCCCATTGGGTTCATATATACTGTCGACCTTGGTAAGGACACGCTAAGGATAGGGAACGCTAAGGAGGGGGACATTTTTGACCCACGCATCGAAGCATTCAATGCGTGGGTGTGTACGTAGCTATATTTAAACGTTATGTTATGTCACGATGGATTTCTGTAAGAGTGGTTACTGTCACCAGACCGGCTATGCCACTACATACATATTTATTGACTCTTTATTTGTTATGTTTTCTAAACTGAATCTGTGAACGAAATCTCATTAAATTAGAATAATTTTGTAAGGGAAATAACATTATATTCATATTAACCTTTAAAATCAAATATCGCATTTTGTATCCTACCTAAACCTTTATTTTTTAACTTTATACTCGTTTATACTTTATATAAAGGACAGTGCATAACCACTGCTGTTAACTCGTATCACAACGTAACCTTTATTTTGACGTCTTGTACTTTATTATTATACAAGACTAAGGGGATTATTATACTTTATTCAACATCACTGTAGTTCACGTTATACTTAAATCACGTTATATTTCATAAGAAAAATAATGGAGTTTGAGAATTTACAGGGGAATTTACTCTCTTGCCACAATTTTTGCACTTTGAAGCTTTCTGATGGTTTAGTTTTACATTTATAACAACCCGACGGTTCTCTATAAACTCCAACAAATGTTAATATTCTCGCCTTGTGGTCTAGCCATAATTGCATAGCCATTTTGTTTGTCGTTTAGTCATAATTTATAATAATTGTAATATGTAAGAAACTAGAAAGTACTTCTTTTTGAAAAATTTACAAAAAATACATACTAAAATTACTAAAATACAAACCGAATAATGAACATACCGTAAACGTCAAAACAAATGTCAAACATTTGAAACGTTAAACCATAGGCTTATTAAACTTTATCGAGTGTTAACGGTAATCATAGCGTAGGTAGGATACAACATACCGAATTATAAAGTAAACGTTTTATTACAACCTCTATTTTCTGGCGTTATTTAGCGTGTCCTTTGTGTAAAGTAAGTGATACGAAATATGGGTGAATATTACAGTTTGAAATTATTGTGCATATTGCATACAGAGCAACGGATCAATAGAGGAGATATGTAACCTAGTCGAAAATGACGCTAATTAATGTTAACAATATATCAATACCAACACTAACAACATATACGATAATAATTAACGAGCATTAAGTATACATTTCGAGCCTTTTTATTACAATAGCAGCCGTATAAAATTTTATCGTCAGCTTGTTCGATATAATGACAGCAACGATGGCTTATTCGAGGCAATTTAGGTCGGGTCAATGGCTAATCGTGAGCCGTGACGCTCTTGGTAAGGGCCGACCGTTAGTAGACTAAGTGTAGTGTATATTACCAAGTGAGGGTTAAGTTTGATTTCTTCAAGACTTGCTTGCCGAGTTCTCGGGCAACAAAAGTTTTAAATAACGTAAATTAATATTATACATAAAGAACTCCAAACGGAACAGGGTTAAAATTAACTCATAATTCACATTATTTTGTGTATAAAGTGTATGGTGTTATTAAGTTACACAAAACCCATATTTCTTGTAAGGAACGCGAAGCCACTCGGATATGAGGTGGGGCAGAAAGGTAACGAGGCAGAGGGTGTCTTTAGAAAGGGTGGGTGGCTTTCGTTAATTCGAACTAATCTCGCGTCAAAATCGGCTTCAACAAAGCCAGGTTTCATTACTCATATAAAAACTTTTTAACAAAAAATTAAACCGCCGAAAAAACTGAAAACCAAAAAATAATAAACCTTTTTTATTTAACCTTAATAACTAAGTTCTTAAACTAATGTAAGTATACCTAAGTAATTTTGAGTCGGCGACAAACAAGCAAATTAATTAATTACGTAAAGCGTGATGCACGTGATGTCACTATGAAGCACTGACATTTTGTGAACATTTTATACCGGGTAAAAATGACAGAGCACGCAGAGTTCTGCATTTTGGAATGGCGAATACAGAGCCAATCTAATTCCCCCATCCTCGTCATTTTGCGTTACACCTGAGGCACCTGAAGCATTTCGATTTCTATGTTGTTAGACACGATCACAACTCAACATAAATACACACTAAACACAATCGCAGAATTGCTGATATTTCAATACTGACGATTCTTACAAAGGTCCCACATGAATATTGGAAAGGAAAATGGCATTTAATAACTAATTTCTTTTAATAACCATACAGAATAGTTACCAAGGAGATGCGATCTATTTCCATTTAAGATTTCCTCAGTATTGATGAATAATGAAGCCCAAATCAGGAGACATGCGTCATCGGCTTAAAGCGCTGCCTTCGCAACGAGACGACGTGACGCCCCCAGTAACGCCTACTATGTATTTACGTAGGTACGCAGAAATATTAATTCTTAGCGTTTCAATGATATTGTTGCATAAATAGAGTTTGTAATTTGCTACTACTAATTTTAACCGCGAGCGATAATATGCTAGTATGGAAATTTTATCGATCTACCTTCACCATCGACAGCAATAATAGAACCATTTTCTCGGTAATAATTAATGCAATTCTGGTGTAGTTACTTCGATTTAATGCAATTTAATCACGATTATACCTACTTTTATATAGGTCCCACATTAAGCTAATGGGTTTATAGTTTGCGATGTTATATTTTTTACCTTCTTTATGAATTAAGATTATGGTAGATGTAGTCCACTGAAATGGTATTCTGTAATTAAAATTTTGTTAAAAAAGTGTCTGTAATAAAAATTAGTGTTACTTCCTTTGTTTCGATTAAAAGTTCATTTGAAATGCCGTCTTCACCGGGTGCTCTTCTTTTTCCATATAAAATTTTCTCTAAGATATTACTGGAACGTCTAACTAGAACTTTGGTTGAAAAGCAACCCAAGGAACAAGCGGGTCTCCTCAGTGGCTTCTCATCAATAGACCACATACATACACACTTTTAAGCAAGTCACTCAAAGATGTAATGAATATAACTTAAACTATTATCTGGCATTCGACTATAATAAGGCTTTCGACTCTCTGAAACACGAAAAAACATGGGATGCTTTAACAAAACAAGGAGTCAATGAAAAATACGTACGTTTGCTTATTAATATATACAAAGACATGAGTGCGAAAATTCGAACTGAAAGAGTAGGAGATAAATTTTCTATTAAAAAAGGAGATAGACAAGGAGACCCGATGTCACCCAAGCTTTTTTCTGAAACACTCCTATACGTAATTAGAAATCTTGACTGGAAGAAATATGGATTAAAAAATAAATGGAGCGCAACTAAACCATTTAAGATTTGCGGATGATCTTATATTAATCTCGGATAATGCAAACAAATTACAAGAGATGCTGCAACAGCTGGTATCTGAAAGTGTAAAGTTGGTTTATCGATGAACAATGGGAAGACTAAAATAATGACAAATCGAGGCAAGACTCCAATCGAAGTTCTCGGTAACTCTATAGAATATGAAGACGAATATACATATCTTGGTCAAATAATATCTCCAAAAGATCTTTCGACAAAAGAAGTAAACAACAGAATAAATATTGCTTGGAAAAAATATTGGTCTCAAAGAAATCATGAAAAATCCTAAAGTAAAATATTTGATTCATGTATCCTGCCACCAAGTATGATCTATGGGTGTCAAACGTGGAGTTGCAAATATCCGTAAGCTAGAAATGTGTCAGCATAGTATGGAGCGAAGTATACTTAACATTAAAAGAAAAGAGAAAATTAAATTATAGAAGATAAGAAAGTAAACTAAAATTATCGATATAACGTACATTATTAAAAATCTAAAATGGAGTTGGGCAGGACAGATGATAAGAAGTCAGAAAGCAAATGGGCTAGAGACGTAACGGAATGGTGTCCGAGACAATATAAATGGAGGAAAGGAGGACGTCAACAGTGGGAAGACGATTTTAAAAATGTAGCAGGCAAAAACTGGATGGTAAAGGCTCGTGATCGCAAATTGTGGAAAGCTCTAAGGGAGGCCTATGCTGAAAAGCAAGACAATCTTTAAGAAACGGTGTCAGGACTCTATAATATTTCATTTTATAATGTAAAATTATAAATAAAGGTTGTTAAATAAAGACTATAATAAATACCTACTTTTAATCATTAGGGACAGGTTTACGATTCCTTGATGACTGTAAGCGAGGAAATTATATGACTCACATCATCTGACCAAAGTATCTGTTGAAATTTTTTAATCATTATTACTCAATCGAAAAATTTACAATAATTGTTTTATCTTTTGAATTCTTGTTAATAAGAAACAATATCAGTATTCCGAAATGCGATTAAAAAGTAATTTAATTAATCAATGTTGAATTCGCCCTAAACTTAACAATAACTTAATTAATTACAATATTAACCAAACACCAAAAAGTCATTTGCAGCTCATATTATTAAAGATGAATTTCACTTCCTGTTCAACATAAGGATCAGAAAGTTAATTAGAAAAACTGATTTTTCCTCGCCATTCCGCTAAATTAACCTATTATAAAGATTACTAAAGGTTTCATTTAGATTGTATTAGGTGGAATCACTGTCAATAGATTGTTAAATCTATTATATAAACTAACATTCGTTACAAGTATCGGACCTAAAATAGATATTTGGAAGATAGAAAAATACACTTACAGCAATGCTTTGCGAAATAAGCAACATATCGTCTTTATATCTCTCGAGGCGAAAGTATCAATTTAAGGAATATGTACTAAAAATTCACCAGAGCTCTAGGCTATAATCTCGAGTATCGAAAAGGAGAAAGAATTCTTTCGTAGCTATTTTCAACCGTACAATTGTAAAACTGACTCGAAGTAAAATTTACTTACTTTCGTCTGACTGCGGCGCTGACAGGATGGCACTGTGCTTCTTCTTTACTTCTTCGACGTTCGCCTGAATCTTATCTATCATCTCTCGTATCTCTTCCACCTGTAGAAAGGCAAATTGAACACATTTATATCAAGTCTGTTGGAAAACTTTATGTAATTGTACGTGTAAAAGTTTTCTCATTTATTTTATTTTCATGGATCACCGATTTCTGAGCGGTTCTGAGAAATAATTCTAATTTTAACTACAATTTCTCACAGTTCCTCAAAGGTCAATAGAAATTATTTTTCAGGAATAACTTTTGCCGATGAAGCGTTTACATACATTCTAACATTAATTGGACTCCTTTATGTAAGACCATATAAAACCAGGGTAGATCAGAAAGCTAGGAACAAATAACTTCAGAATAAATATTCTCTGTGAAGTATAAGAAGTTTAATCTTTCTCACTTTACATTCCAATATATTTTAGCTGAAGAACTAATATTTAATTCAAAACTTTCATACCTATATTATAGGAATTATCGGAATATGTAATATTTTTTTAAACACACAAATTAAATGTGTAGATTCTAAAATCCGTTTAAACTTTTAACACGACAAGAATATAATCGATTGATTATTTATTATTACTTAATGATTACAAATGCATAAAACTCCAAAGTAACGCACTTTGAAGTTTGAATAGCACCATCAATTCCGGAGTGTTAAGGCAAGTAAAGTTCTCATTTTTTTAATCAAATGTCCAGTTATCTATTACAGGTTGTATCCCATATACGAATATATTACAAACGAAAATTATAAAACAAAACAGGGTAAGTACAGTCAAAAGTTTAAAACATTTTGTTTAAATTAATTAAAATCTACAAAAGAACGTTGGCATTCACAGATTAAATTAACTAAATTCCATTTTCAAACTAATTTCTTCAGAGCGTTCCTATTCCACGTCCACGTCTGTTCCTATTCCTAGAGCACCTTAATGGGTACAAAATAAAGAAAATTATTGAAGCGTCTAAATTGGTGATTGGGGAAGGCTAGATTGCGCCTTCCTAAGATTTTTAAAACAAGTACCTAATATATAACACACATCTTTTGAAATCTTTTGAATCTAATTAATGAAATTGAAGTTTAAATAAGAAGAAGACCATCAGGACATCAGGTAAATTAAAACGATCAATGTACAAAGTTCAATTCAACTTGATATACATACAATCGGGCGTTATCATACCAGCGGTTTGCGAGCAGATTCGGGGCGGAGCAGGAGCGCAGCATTTCGGTTTGTACGAAAGTGTACAAAGTGGCGTCCACGCTGCTATTCGCAGCGATTTCGTTGCGCGTCCGCGACGTCCTCGCTTTTCAGCCGCGACGTGTTCGCGACGCATTCGCTGCGCGCCCGCTACGCCTCGAATCCGCTCGCAAACCGCTAGTATGATAACGCCCTAAGAATACTTTATACTGACACTGTTTATTAATGTAATGAAGTTAAAGGGCTTCCGACATTACTAGTTTTTTAAAAATGAATCACTATTATGCACACGCCATGCCTACTTTTTTTCACTGATGACATTTTTTTAGCATTTCGTGGTACATATTACATCATGGGTACAAGCAACGTAGAGCCAATTTATAATACAAATAAATAAATCCTCGGGCACAGGGAAATTTTATTTACAGCATGTCGTATGTAACAATTTCATTCGTTCTTTATGGACGCTGAAATATCGCATAGAAATTCAAATGTGGTGGGTGCGAGCTTGCCAAATGGTGTATCGATTATTATACATCAGGTCAAGTATTTTGCACAGATAACATTTTGCTATATGGAGGAGGCGATTTTTATGTTCTTTAATCACAAAGTTAAAGCTCTATGGCAAAGAAATAGGTACTTTGTTATTATTATCTTAAGCTGTTTTGCGCACTCGAGAACACATAAGTTCATTAATCAACTTACTTCATAAGGCGATATTTACTCGCTGCTTATGTCTGGATCATATATATTCGCGACGACTTTCAAATTTATACTTCTTTGTCTGGCTTTGAGCCAGCCAAACAAAGCCACTCTGACCTCGCGTGTATGTACTCAAGTTACAAGATTTCACAAGAAAAAATAAAAACAATGCTAGAATTAATGCTATTACCACGCCGTATCACTTATCATTTAAGTAACCAACTAAAATGTGCGTATATCTTTTTCTTGGCAATACAAAGCCTAGCAGTGAGTTTTCAAAGCTAAATTTTCCATTAGACTATGTTCAAAGGACTGCTGGCAGAAATCCAATGTCAAAGTAAAAGGTAGCTAAATTTTTCATTAAATGCGCATGCCAAAGTTGAGAAGTCTTCGGTGTTTTTATTAAGTGAAATATTGTAAATATATTTCACCAGTCAAGTTCACGGTTGAGATAATATGCGAGAGGTTCGAGTTGATAGGCCAGTGGCGCGGCACTGTACCTCGGTTATGAGTCACCAATTAATCAGATTATGACGATAACCGCTATCGGCCGACTGCTGTTGCGCTGCCTCCGCCGTCATCGCTTGCTCACAATTTAACAATAGGACGTCCGACTCGTTACTAAGCCCTATGAGTTTTTTTTTGCACTATTAACTAAAAATTCCTTTCAATTTCAAAGTCAATACAATTTTTATTTTATACATAAAAGCAATTATATCAACATACGCAAACATTCATAACAGTCGGACCCACATTAACACAGTGATGTTAGAGTTAATTCGACTGCAAGTCATTTGTTCACCTTTTGAAAAGAGGTTGAAACCTCAGAGGTGTCGTTTGTGACAGGACTGCTACAAATTCACTCATATTTTCAATCACTTAAATATCATAACCGCTTTGTAATTTATGACACTATGGTATATAATATACTCGTATTTAATTATCTAATCAAATAAAATACACTTTATAAAACTTTGCTTAAATAAAATAAATTATAGCAACGATAAACACGCCACGTGGGTTAATTGTCGGCATGACAGATAACAAACACAGTCATATCATATGCGGTCAGTAAAAATCCTACATTGAGTCAACCAAGTGACCGCATCGGTTTACTAATGCGGAGCAAATGCACACTAAATAATAAGAAGGGTTAAAACTAAAACGTACGTGTGTAGTACGTATGTGAGGCTATTCGCTAATCGACATCGTGCCAAGCATTTCTAGTCGTGATTTGGAGGCAATACATAGATAGATATACGCTAACAATACTTATAACTCGTTCAGGCATTGAAAAATTGAAGTTTTTCACTGCCCTAAAGGTAAAGGTATTTTCTATAGGAATCCAATGAAGTTAAAATTTAATAACAGTATTTATTATATATAAATGGTAACTTAAAAAAAATCTGTATATATCTTGAATAAAGATTGTACCTTGGAATATCATCCGTACTAATATTATAAATGCGAAAATGTGTTTGGATGTATGGATGTTCGTAACTCTTTCACGCAAAAACTACTGAACCGAACACTATGAAATTTTGCATAAACGTTGTCTGGGACACCAGAAAAGATATAGGGTACCTTTTATCGTTCAACACGGACGAAGTCGCGGGCACCAGCTAGTTTATTATATTTAGAGACAATATATTATGTACCCCTACATGAGGTTGTACATGAGCTAGTCAAACAAGCCACTTTATTGTTAAAATAAATAACTTTATAAATACACTAAACAAAATTAGAAAGATCATATAAGTGATGTTCTAATAGGCATAACAAAATATATAAATTTTTGTCATAAAACGTTTAAGAAAGATAATAAAGCATTTAAATATCAACATTTAAATGTGCTAATTCCAAAGTAGTGTAGCATAGTAACAGCGTCGCATGTGTACCTACATTTGCGTTTCTATATTTTCAGCCTTCTTTCGCGTAGGACCACTAAGTTGACAAAGACAAATCGTTACTTAGCGACACAAGAGAGGATGAATGTATTACATTGTTTCGCACATTAAAACAATACATAACGCCACTTATGTGTCACTTTAGTTGGAATATCAAGAAATGTTTTATAAGTTGTTAAGGAAATCCCGAGTCTATTCACAATCTCCCTCGGAGCCACGAGTCACGCCATAAAAATCCATGACGAAGTTTTATTTATAGGGATGACGTAAATAAGGGTACTCGATACGTATAGGTCCTGGTAAAAGTAACGCGTGAGAAGTATTTGGTTAAATTTATTTATCAGCTCGCTTAGCTATTTTCATATCTACATTTAATGCGTCAGAGTTAATGAAATTCCTCAACACATCGGATAACAAAATAGGCAATAAAGCGAGGGTATTCATCTGAATAAGAGTCGAGTGGAAATAGTTTTTGCAATTGATATATCTATTAAAGCCGACTAATATGAGCCTTTTTGAATGTGGGATTCGTTGAGCCGGAATATATAATTTAACCGAGGTAGGGTATAAAAGATAAATTCGACGGTTAGGTATTGTAGCTAGTGAACATTGCAAAGTCGTTTGGAGTGCGATGTTGAAAATGGGGCACACAGTCAAAGCTCCCTGGCATATTCAAATGTGTATGAGGCCGTGGCTCGCGTTAGCATATCTCTCATAATAATAATTATGTAGATGAATTGTATGGTAATAATGCGAACATTACTAGAATATTTATTAATGCAGTGATGTCGTAAATCAGCAGCTACGGTTCGAGACTCGGTGAATTAATACATGAGCATGACGCAATATAAAGGAAATAGATGTATAACTTATTACCTACTGTTGGGAAAAGAGGAGACGACAATCGAAATCCACTTAATAGATATATATTCGTGACACGTACATTCGCCATCTTTAAGGACGGTTGCTCTCGTATTGTGTGCGTAAATAATAAAGATTGTACCCTTCTTAAATTCAGCTTGGCGTACACTCTAACTAAGCTAAACGTAGTACACAAGTAGGTACATAAATGTTAAATTTGTAATTTACATATAGTAAATTAACTGGTGCCCGCGACTTCATTCATGTTGAAAAATAGAAAAATAACTAACAAAATATATGAGGAATATAACGCCTGACATATTATATTAATTGCTGTTATACTTTTGCCAGACGTTTGATTTCTATTTTTAGATGATCTCTTAGAAACATTACTTTTTTTCTGTATAAAAGGTACCCTATGTCTTTCTGTATCACAGACAACGTGTATGGTAAAATTTCATGATGATCGTTTTAGTAGTTAAGGCATGAAAAGGTAACAGACAGACAGTTACTTTACTTTCACATTAATGATAATATTAGTAATGGATACGGATTTATGAGGACGGCAAAACAATGAAACAATGCATGAAATTAATATCATTAAGTTTAAGACTTTACTAAATAGACATATATGAGGGCTGCACTAAAAGTATTTGCATTGGAATATTTCCATTGTTCCTGGCATAATAAAGTCTTTATAATCGAAAACCCCTTGGTTTTATTAATCGAATACCATTTATTTATTTTTTAAAAAGAACGCGGTCTTGTCACAAGGTCTTGTCGAACTTGTAAAGTCAGTGTGAAAATGGAATTGACTCGAGAAAATTCAAGAACAATGATTTATTATGACTTTCGTAGTGGTTTAACACAAAAACAGTGTGTTGATCGGATGATTTCTGCATTTGGTTATGAAGCCCCATCTAAAACCACAATTTATCACTGGTTTGCGGAATTTCAACGTGGACGTGTTAAGCTCTGTGACGATCCCCGTCAAGGTCGCCCAAAAACTGCAGTCACCCAAGATAACGTTGATGACGTGCGTAAGCTGATTGAGGAAGATCGACATGTGACATATCGCGAAATTCAGGCAATTTTAGACATTGGCATGAGTCAAATACAAATAATCTTGGATGAATAATTAGGTGTAAAAAAGTTGTTTTCCCGATGGATCCCGCATTCGCTCTGTGAGGACAAAAAGCGGCTCGCGTTACTTGGTGCGTCAAAACTCTCGAGATTCCACGGAGGATATTCAAATGCTGTATACAGCCTCGTATCAGGTGATGAATCCTGGATATAAGCATACGAACCCGAACAAAAACCAGTCACGAGTTTGGGTGTTCGAAAATGAGTTGAAGCCAACAAATGGAAAAATTGGTTCCATCGAATAGAAAAATGTCTCAAGTTTCAAGGAGAATACTTCGAAAAACAATAAATATCTTTTCCACTAATAATGTATCACTTCCTTGATTCCCGAAATTTTCAGTGCCGCCCTCGTAGTATACAAATTGACATTAATAGCAACTGACTCTACAAGAGTTACCGAGATGTAGGATAAAATTATACAAACACTTAAATGAAATTCCAATATGGTGGTAAACAGACAAAAAGTATATTGAAAACGTAAAAAGCCAATATCCAAGTTTCCAAGTGAAGAGACGAGACTAGGATTGTTTGACTAGGAGAGAAAATGAGGGCAAAGGGATTTTCTCTTTCTTATACATACTAAACACCTAACATGTTTTTTTCGCCAAGTCTTAAAAAAGGGATAATTTCGGTCGGTTTGTAGGATGTGCATGATATCGATCGATTTTACGGCTGTGGAATTTCCCTTCACTAAATATATTGCACGGAATATAATATATAAGAACCAACGAATATAGTATAAAATAAAATAAAATATTATAGTATTGTTTGTAAACGTTGTATATAATAGTTAAACCAGTCGAAACCATGAGAACTGAATTAATATAATAATTACTACAGTTAATTGTTTACTTCCTTTGAACGCTCTAAAAAGGGTTCTTCATTAAAGTAAATAGTTGACTCTAATCCTTGGTCTACTTTTATAACTGGATAAAGATTAGTTACTTAGATTAGTTAAGTTAACAAATCGAAGTTGAAAAAAACATGTAAAACTTTTATCTTTAAAGTCGATATAGATATTAAAATGTAGATTTGTGATAATGTTCCACAATAAAGATATGCGAGTCATTAATACTAAAGTATTTTTTAATCAATGGCTTCTGCCCGCGACTTCGTTTGCGTATTTTTGTTAATTATAGTCCATATAATGTGTTTTCCTGATGTATGAAATATAATACTGTAAAGTTACATATAAATTAGTTCAGTATTTCATTGGGTGAAAGATTTGATTTCTCAATTATAAATTAAGTAGGATTAGTAGTATTCGCTTGACGGTCTAACTAAATCGGACCTAGTTTGAAATATCGACTGACAATGTGAATATACCAACACTTTCGGATATTTTAAGAAGACTGTTTGCCACCACAAAAAGAAACCTGAATTTTGGTGATAAAAGTAAAAAAAAACACCGCACCTTCATTGCGGTTGAACTGCACAAGATTCGTTCGACCCCAATTCGAGACCTCAGACAAGATTTTCTCGATCGAAGACAAAGCCGCTAGCGACAGTACAAGATATTTCAAACAAAAAAAGTTACACGAAATATTCAGTAACTTTAGATTGTGGTCGATTTAATAAGGATTAGTAGAAGTGACGAACTTGAAATCTGCTACCAACTAGAAAGAACGGATATACATTGAAGTATCAGCAGATATGAACTAATAAAAATACACGAAGCTTTACAAAACTTAAAAGACTTTGTTCCGTTACCGTAACGGACTCTCATCCAATTTCAAATTTCGCGCTACCGATGAACGATGATTGACGGTTGGATTGGCGTAGTGACAATGACAGCTCAAAACAGTTGTCATGCACGTCGTCCCGGTGAAACGACGAGAGACACACACTCCTGAGTATCGGCCAGCCCAACGGTGAAATATTGCCGCGCGCGCGAACTACCATTTTAACAACAAGAAATTCCTGTACCGGGTGGAAATCATCGAGTGCAAGTGGCAAGGTACGTACGTGCATTGTATTGTCGCTGCCTATTTCGAATTGTGGATCATCGTCATCGATTGTAAAATTCCCAGTGTAGCACAGGCCACCAAGTTGCGGGTTGCTACAATTAATGGTGCCGAAACCCGGGACTTCCACCTATTTCACCGATCAATTTGTGTATGGTATTTCTGGTTAGTCGTATTGTCGTGGCTCAGGTCTTTCAATTCAACGATTTCCCGTTTTTTGTGATCTGAGTTACTCCATTCTAGCCTAATTACCCACCTATCGATAGCACCTACATAGATTGAATCATATCGAACAGGAATTTCATCGTATTAAACGTAAAAGTATTGAATTACTGTAGGAACAAATAAACAATCATCTCAACATATCGGTGTTTATTTTCTAGTCGGCTTGCAGTGATTCAATCTTTTAATTCATCATATCAATTGTCATATCGTAACAACGTATTATCAGCGCATATTTAACGTTAAATTATGTAAAAATAAAAATTTTACGTTGTAATTTTGCTTTGAAAAAAGTAGCGGGGAGGGTAGGTTGTACGTTTGAATCACTCGACATTCTTCGTCATTCAACGTTCGAATCGACTTACGTCCATCACACCGACCTAATTATTCAAGAAATAAAGTCTAGTTTTCTGTAGTCGTTGTTCTCGATATTATTGTGGGGTGTACAGTTCACCTCATAAGTTCAGGCGTATCACCGTACATTATCATACATTGTTGCAGAAGACTTGTGGGGAGTGCTGTACATGCTAGCTATTTTATTACTGTGCGTACAGTTCATCTAACAAGTTTATACGTAATTTGCATATTGTTTCATACAAATTGAAACAAAACTTGTGTGGTGCACGTATTTTGGCGACTGACTTTTTTGAATTGTTTGCGTTTACCTATTTTACAAATCGAGTGCTATTCTGTTATCGTTTAAGTTAATAAAGTATAATATCAAAGTAATACTTTGCAAAAATGTCTCATTTAAAACGGCATTCCGCTCGTAAATCGAGCCTTCTCAAAAAGTCGCGATCGAAGTCTCAGGACGTAGAATACACTGCACAGAACCTATCGTCATTGCGTAGGCAACGTACGATCGCTTATAAGAGAATGTGTAAGGCATTAGAGGTCAGTGTCTCAGCTGTCAAGGACCGCTCTCAACAGGACATGTTCTTCTCATATCATCAAGAAATTAAGAAAATTGCTTCTAATTTTGAAGACGCCCACCTTGCGATTCTGGAGATTTTAGATGACCCGGAAAACGACGATTCTGACTTGCAGGAACGTTTTGACGAAATGTATTACAAAGTTATAGCAACTTATCGCAGTTTAACCAAAAATGACTCTTGCTCGTCTCACTCGCAGTGTAGTTCATTGTCGAATGTTCGGTTACCGAAAATACAGCTCCCCACTTTCGATGGAGACCTTAAACGTTTTCCCGAATATATTGATACCTTTAACGCATTGATACACAACGCCACTTCGCTTAGCGATACCGAGAAGTTTCATTACCTGATTTCTTCTCTCAGCGGCGATGCATTGACGGTAATAAAACCATTCCCACTGAGCAGCAAGCATTACGGCGACGCATATGCTGCGCTTATCGGGCGCTATAAATGTAAGCGAGAATTAGCTTTCACGTGCTGGAGGGAAATTCTAAATATGAACTTCAACCTTAAGGATGCTTACGAGTTCCGACAATCACTTGACCTTTTTGAAGAAAATTTGTGCATCTTAAAATCAGTTAGTCTGCCGGTTGATCATTGGGACTTCGTGTTGGTGTATCATATTTTATCAAAATTAGACACAACCATACGCCGTGATTTTGAAGAAAAGCATTCAACCACCGAACTACCCTCATATGCACAACTCAAAGAATTTCTACATTCTAAATGCGAGGCGCTAGTACGCGACACGCATTTTACCGAACAAGTTAAACAAAACAAGCCTTCACCAAAGATTTCTTTTCAATCAGTTCAATCCAAGCGCGCACCTACGTCGCTTACTCTCATAGCATCAGATGAGCGTCCAGCCGAAGTGAGTAGATCAATAACCGCGAGACGTCCTGTCACTTGCTCCTTTTGTGACGAATCGCATACTATTTCGTTATGTCCAGAATTTCTGAAAAAATCAATTGACGAACGCATGAAAATTGCAAGTGATAGAAACTGGTGCTTTAACTGCTTAAAATCTTCACATCAGTTGAAGAACTGCAACAGTGTCTTCTCTTGCCGCACTTGTAGACGTAAGCACCACTCATTGCTCCACCGCCATACGTTAGCTGAACCTCGCGAAACCGTGTCAGCTCTAGTCTCAAGGTCACTATTGAACACAACAGTACTGCTAGCTACAGCGATTGTGCAGGTTAGAGACGCGTCAGGAAGCGTGCAATCTTTTCGTGCGTTGTTTGACACCGGTAGCCAAAGCAACTTTATTACCGAATCAGCAGTTAACCGTTTAAAACTCAAATGTACACAGACAGCTGCACGTGTCAGTGGACTTGGTGAGGCGGACGCTTCCATAGTGGGGGATGTTACTTGTAGTATCGTTACTAATGACGGAGCGTCTTTCGAGTTGGACTTGCACGTGTTGTCAAAAATATGTGGTGATCAACCTATCGCAATTCTGAACACATCAGGATGGTCACATATCGCAGAATTGCCATTAGCCGATCCCGGTTTCGATATTCCCGGACCGATTGACCTTTTGTTTGCCGCGGATATATTTGCCGAGTCTTTGCTGGGCGAACAAATAAAGGGACGCTTAAATCAACCCACTGCCTTTAAATCGATTTTCGGCTGGCTTCTTGTAGGCAAAACGCGATTAGCATCGACCACGTTGTTAAAAGCATCAGAAACAAACACGAATTTAAATTCACTAGTGCAACGTTTTTCGGATCTGGAGTCTTTATCTAAAGCTCGACTGTTAACTCCTGACGAATCATTATGTGAGCAGAAATTTATTTCTGACCACTCACGTGATACCAGTGGTCGATATATATTGCGTTTACCGTTTAGAGAGGATTCAGAGTCTGAGTTCGTTGGATCACGTGAAGTTGCCCTTCGGCGATTTCACGCAATAGAACGTAGACTATCGCGTGACCTAGTCTTGTCCACTCAATACGCCGATTTCATGGCTGATTACATCAAAACTGGACATATGTCGTTAGTCCCCAGCGATGAAATGGAAAGGGGAAAATACTCCATTCCTCACCACTGTGTTTTGCGTCCTGAATCTGCCACTACTCGCCTACGCGTTGTGTTCGACGCGTCTGCCAAAGATTTTAATTCGCGCTCGTTAAACGACACTCAACTGATCGGCCCGAAATTGCAACCCAACATCGTTGAAATCCTTCTGCGATTTCGGGAACATAACATCGTTTTCATGGCTGACGTCCGTCAAATGTACCGACAAATTTTAATTTCTCCAGATCATCGCGATTATCAAGGTATCTTTTGGAGAGCCTCACCGCACGAGGCTCTTCGGGAGTATCGCCTCAATACAGTGACGTATGGTGTGGCTTCATCCCCTTTTCTCGCTTGTCGGTCATTACAACAACTCGCTGAAGATGAAGGAGAGCCCTACCCAATCGCAAAACGAATTATATTATCGGATGTTTCTATCGACGACGTAGTCAAAGGAAGTGATTCGTTAGAGAGCGCACAAATGGCGAATTTGAAATGGGACCCAGTGTCCGACGCATTTCTTTTCGAAATTGAAACGTTAAATCAAAGTTGCACAAAGCGATCGATCTTAAGTGAACTCGCGGGCATATTCGACCCTCTCGGTTTCTTGTCCCCGGTAACTGTCCAAGCAAAATCTCTCATTCAGAAACTTTGGTCACTCGGTGTCAGTTGGAACCAGACTCCGCCAGACGAGATCGTGCGCGCGTGGAGTACCCACCAAACTCAATTATCACAATTATCGCAACTACGAATCCCGCGGAAACTGACTCGTAAAAGTTTCCAATCATACGAATTGCATGGTTTTACCGACAGTTCCGAGATCGCAGATGGTGCTGTTGTTTACTTGCGCGTGACAGATGTGGACGGTCAGGTTCACATTTTTTTTGTGTGCTCAAAGGCAAGAGTAGCACCATTGAAACGTATATCACTACCTCGTTTAGAACTCTGCGCTGCTGTTCTGCTGTCGGATTTGTACCTGTTCGTTCGAGACACGTATCTCACTCGTATTTCGTTTAATGCGATCTACTTCTGGTCGGACTCGACAGTCGCTTTATCGTGGATACGCTCCCCTTCCACCCGATGGGCAACATTTGTCGCTAATCGCGTCAGTCACATACAAGATATCACTCCAACCGAATGCTGGCATCACATCTCATCGGGTGACAATCCGGCAGACATATGTTCACGAGCGCAATTTCCGGGTGAGCTCCTTCACAATCCACTATGGTGGGCGGGGCCTCGTTGGCTATCTGAAGATAAGGACACCTGGCCTGCTAATCGAGGAACAACATCTCCCAAAGACGAAAATCGTGCTCCACTACATTGGCCCATCGGTCGTGTGATAAAACTTATCCCTGGTGGTGATGGCGTAACTCGGATCTCAGTTCTAAAAACAGCAACCAGTGATCGAATGCAACGACCTTTAGTAAAGTTGTGCCCTCTACCAATAGAGGACTAAGTGGAATTAACTTCTTCTTTCTTTAATCGTATTCTAGTTTTAGGTTTAGGTTTAGGTTTTAGGTTTTAGTAAATGTAAGTTTCTTCTTACGTACTTACGACGTACTTCTTATCGTTATCATTTCGTTCTTTCTGTGTTATTTTCTTTGCCGTTTTTTTTTTTTTTTTCTATCGCTTTCTTCCTTTATTTTTGCTAACCAGAAAATGCCATAGGCATTTTGGTGGGCGGGATGTTCCGTTACCGTAACGGACTCTCATCCAATTTCAAATTTCGCGCTACCGATGAACGATGATTGACGGTTGGATTGGCGTAGTGACAATGACAGCTCAAAACAGTTGTCATGCACGTCGTCCCGGTGAAACGACGAGAGACACACACTCCTGAGTATCGGCCAGCCCAACGGTGAAATATTGCCGCGCGCGCGAACTACCATTTTAACAACAAGAAATTCCTGTACCGGGTGGAAATCATCGAGTGCAAGTGGCAAGGTACGTACGTGCATTGTATTGTCGCTGCCTATTTCGAATTGTGGATCATCGTCATCGATTGTAAAATTCCCAGTGTAGCACAGGCCACCAAGTTGCGGGTTGCTACAGACTTTCAGAGCCGCGAAATATGAAACGAGACGACAATAGAAAAATATTCAAACTTAGAGAGGGTGAAAACTTTCTATTATACTTTTACAAGTTCGACAGTTACAAGTCTTTGTAAGAGAATGCCAAGCGACTTTTTCAGTTATAATAAAAATGAAATTTGTACTTCTTTAGTAAAGACGACGATGCGGAGGTTTTAATTTATAATTTCACAATTCATTACTAAAACTACGAGTACATTTATTAATATAGGTCATTTTTTTGTTTTAATTAAATCAAATACGAGACCTCAATTTTCAAAGGAGCTACAAACTTTGTCTTTTTTTTTAGAAACAACTAGAGAATAAAATATCAATACCAATCAAAAAAGATCTTAAGGATCTGTAGTACTGACTGACATACTCATACAATTTTATGTACTTTACTATTACTATATAGTTAAAACAAAGAAATGTTATAAAATTGTGCACCCATCAAAATGAAAACCTAAACCCCATATATTTCAATCATTTATTATCTTCCTAGTACGTATGTACGTAAGGCTCGTCTCTTTGATTTATGAACAGATTCTCTACGAGAAAGGCCCCGACAACCTTCGGGGGGCCTACAAAAAGTGCGAAGTCAATGTATATGCTAAATCATCCGTAAATGACACGTTCAATGTGGCCTACTAGGGATCAAAACAGATTTTCATTTATATTTTTTATATTAAAGTGTGGCAGACAGAGTCCTATCTCATTTCCCGGATGTACATGTATATATCCAACGGCAGATGGATTTTTTCGACGTTAAATTGTATTCTATGTCTTTTTCCGCTCCACAAACTATGTCTGTGAAAAAATCATGCCAATCTGTTGTTCAGCTGAGTGAAAGGACAAAGCAACTTTCTCTGTTACGGTAGGTACTAAGATAATTTATATAAAAATATAGGTAGAGTAAGTAAATAACTAATGTTCAATAATCATCCGCTATCCTCCATACAGACCTCGCTCTAACCAACTACCAATTTTTCCGACATTTGGACAATTTTTGCACCAAAAAAAATTCTTCCCACGAAGCAGGTCAAAATGCATTCACACAGTTTGTGGAGTCCAGGTCTCCAGAGTTCTATCGCAAAGGTTTAAATGTACTTCTGATTAGATGGCAGAAATTTATAGACAACGAGGGTAAATACTTTAATTAAATAAATATATGTATTTTACCCTACAAAAATTGATGTTTTAATTTTTCAATACGAAACGGCGTATCATAGTAATAACCCCTAATATTATGCAACGATCTACATACCTACGTAGTCGCTTTGACTTACAGGTAGCAACGTCGCTACAAACAAAGTTTACAGCAAATAAAACACCGCGAACACGTAACTACAATATGTTTTCAGTTCAGTTATACAATGTATTCCAACTCGTGCAGCAAGCTTTATTCAATTTTTGTCAACTTTTACAAACCAGTTGCTAATTAATAATGTTATTTAGTACAATAATACCATCGACAGCGCTAGAAGAATAACTATAATAACAACTAATAATATGTAGTGGTAGGACACACTGCGTTTCGCAGTCATTTTGGCAGCTCGTCTGGCGACAGTAACCACCCCCTTACAGAAGACCCCCGTGAAATTACATTACGTGTGCTGTTCGCGGTTTTGGTGAATGAGAAGTCCATCACTTGATGGAAGTCCACTTTCCATCAAGTGGACCGTCAGCAATGTCTGCCGACTTTAACATAAAAAAACAGTGGCACTCCGGGAGTGCCGACAGTAGTGAAAACTTGAACAATTATGTGTGTATTTTTTGAATCGTCAGGAAAGTATATACAGATGTGGCCTGTAATAAGAGCAATAAATTAAAATATAGACCCTTTAACGAATCAGTAATTAATTCCAAATGGTTTAAATTAATTAAAATGAAAAACAAATTTACTGTTATTTTCTAACAAAATTAATGGAGCCAGCAATCGCATCATGTTAATTTTAAATTATATCAAGAAGTTAACTTATCATTTTTTTTTATTGCACAACACGAATACTTTTCCAAACCACACGCAAGAAACGACGCCATTAAACTGTGTACATTAAAAGCTCTACGTTCTCTAATAAAGCACAAAAAAGTTATTTAATAATATTTTATATAACCTTTTAGTGACGAAAGGGTAACAACATTACTTTTAAAACCTTAAAATGTATTCCTCGACGCTGTTATACCACAATTACAGTAAAAAACTGTGACGTGGGAGCCACAATAACACTAACGAGCTGTGTAATGGCGCCAAAACCTGCCTGAGTAAACGTTTCCATCATTGTTATAGGACATGGATGAAACACAAAAAGTTGATTCCGAAAACGTTCTTTCGATTGCTATAGTACACGATTTTGCTGGATGGGAATGTACTACTACAGACATAATGTGTCCAGTCGGAGTACTTGACATTGACATTTACGATATGTACAAAAGAAAACGTCTCTCGCGATTAGTAGTTTCTAGTGCGTGAGGTTAAGAACTAGTTTCGATTGATGGATTGTTGAGGAGATACTTATTTTATTAAGAATCATCGCCCCATTACCAAGGAAATACCATGTACCAAGACATCTAACGACTAATTACCGACAATTTAGCGATCATGAAATTCATTGATTATGTATTGTAACTTTGGATTGCTATATCTCTTGAGTATAAACACTTTGGAGCATTATGATTAGGTTAAGGTAACTATGTATACTCTATAGAATCATCGTTTAAATTTATTGCTCTTATTACAGGCCACACCTGTATATACAGAGGTGTCGGTTACGGTAACAGTGTCGCGTGTTCAATGATCTTTTCCCATCTCAAAAATTGTTCTTTTTTTAAATTAATATCAGCGCCATCTCTGTTCGCATTGATGTATTATTTCAATTCAATTAATTTTCGCATGGATGTATTAGTTTTACGTAACATATTCTAGTTTCAGTGATATTGTTTAGTAGTGGTAGGGCACACAGCGTTTCGCTGTCATTTGGGCAGCCCGTCTGGCGGCAGTAACCACCACCTTACAGAATACCACCGTGAAATACGAGTAACAGCATATATGTGCTGTTGTGTTTCGGTGAGACCCATTTCCTCTATCCCTTATCCTTAATCCTTCTATGGTCGGCAGCGTATTTGTAGCACTTATGGCGTTGCTTGTGTTATAAGCGACGGTAGCCACCTACCATCAAGTGGACCGTCAGCCTGTCTGTCGACCTTAACATAAAAGAATCTGTAAATATACGGTGGTCGCGAGTTCAATGGTTTTTTCCCATCTCAAAAAATGCCCAACGCGCCTAAAGAAGTTTTCACTTCACAAATAAATTTAAAAACTCATAAATAAAAAATCACTTACGTCACTAAAGAATTCATCCATGAAGCCTCCTTCGACAGCGACGTTGACATCGTCAGGCCCAACATCGTCATCGTCGCTTTGCGCCTGAAACAAAAAGATAATAACTTCAATTATTTCAAACATTTTGAATGGCAACGTTTTTAAAATATAATTTAGAACATTACTCGTAACATTGAGTGGGAAATTTCATTACAGTGATAGCGAATGGGTCGTTCGCAACTTTCGTAATTCGTATATTAGTTGGACCCGACGTTGGATGGCGCACGTAAAGCAAAATAGAATCCACTTAGTCGTGCAAGCCCATTATTCAATTTACGCGGATAGTCACAAAGGCCTCCCCGGCTACGGTGCGGTGTGTTGAAGGTTGGAACAGGAAGCAAGCATCCCTCGTTTCATGTTTGGCACAAAATGTATCCTTGTTCAAATTCAATACTTGCAACGCAGAATTATTTTCTTCACGTAATTATGACAAATATTACTAACCTAAAGCAAGTCATCCAATCCAATAAGACGCTTTCGTTATTACGACCATTGATAAATACTTAACTAAACTATGCAAGATATTAAAAATACATCTTTATATTTTATATATCTAATATTTTTACAATTATTTATTTACAATTGTAAAAATTATATTATACGCAACGCAATAACTAATCTTTATTAGTTATTGCGTTATAAACATGTTATTTAATTACCACTATTAACACATAAATGACAGCGTTTATAGCAAATATGATTTTTATATAATATTCTTTTAATTATTTTTTGCAGTATCAATAATCTATCTAATTTATAATTTGATCGAATTTATAGCCTTTTACAGTACAGCAGGTGTGATGTGTTTCGGTGAGTGAGTAAGAGATGCCAGAGCCCATTACCCTATTCTATCCTAATCACTTTTCCTCAATCCTACTACGGTAGCGCGAATTTGCAGCACCTGTGGCGTTGCAAACCTGTGCGTTGACTTTAGCCACCTACCATCAAGTGAACCGTTAACCTGTTTGACGATCTTTAAAAAAAAAAAACATAAATATCGTCTATCGCAGCATGGCCTCACACAGCAGAATGTCGTATAGAACTGTAGTCAAGAGATAACGTATTCGAAAAATTCACATAAATAAGGTAAATTCGTAAGGAAACGCGTGCACTATCCAACGACCGGTTCTTTGTTTCAGGGAGCGATCGAATGTGGGTCACGGCTACAACGCCTGATGGTAACACGCCGAAACGTTGATTCAAGGGAACAGCGTTCCGAATAAAACACAGTCACTTCCATTAGCAGAGCCGCGTAATTAGAAACACTTCATTGTAATTAGCGCCAACCATTGTAACAGTTTCGTCCGCAGACGGTGACAAGAAAACAATGAAATGATCAATCACCTCAAAACAACCCGACCAAGCGCAACGAAAACTTCATCAAACATTAGGTATTTCAATTTTAATATTGTCATCAAAATCTATGAATCTCAGCGGCGCTTTTAAAATGAACGCAGTTTATATTTGATATGTTTTTCCTAGGTGGAACACGATAGCTTCTGAATATTTTTACTTCGACAACATTGACCTTATTGAGGGGAAAGTCAATATGCCAATGCCAACGTTCCGTAATATCAGGTTTAAATTTATCTAAAATAAATTTAGAATTAAATGATAAGAAAACTTCTAATTGGACTGATTGTGCGTGTCTGAAATAATGTGGATTAAAAATTTTAAGTGTGATGTTTTTAGCGTTAAGTATTTAAATGCACTTTGTTAATTCGTACTAATATTATAAATGCGAAAGTATGTTTGGATGTATGGATGTTTGTAACTCTTTCACGCAAAAACTACTGAACCGATCACCATGAAATTTTGCATACACGTTTCTGGGACACCAGAAAGGACATAGGGTACCTTTCATCCAGAAAAAAAGGACTATTCCCGAGGGATCAATAAAAAATAAAAAACTAACGCCTGGCCAAAGTGTTATAGGTCAAGCATTATATTGCTTTTTTTTTATTTTCAACGCGGACGGTGTCGCGAGCACCAGCTAGTTATATATTTTACTGAACTACGCCACGTTCCGTGTCCGCCTGGGTGCAATTGGGGAGTCAGTATACATAATTTACATACATACATGTTTGAAGAGATTACCCTCCACATGTGAACAAACTTACAAAATCTACTCTCTCTGTCTTTGTAATTTATGTATAATTTATGAAATAACTAGCTGTCCCGCTCCCGGCTTCGCCCGGGGTTCATTTTTTTCCGTAAAAGCCTTCCCTGATTATCCCTCTATCCGTTGGTGAAAACCGTATGAAAATAGGTGCAGTAGTTTTTGAGTATATCGCGAACAGACAGACGCGGCGGAGGACTGTGTTTTATAATATGTAAGGAAGGATATTACTCGGAGAAAATGTTAAATTTTATAATACAGTACAAGTCAGTCTCAGTTCTAGTCTATGAAATATAGAGGCAGCATGCTTCAGGACGCTGGTCACGTATTTCAATCGAACCATTTTCTGTAACGTCAGACGAGTTGAGATGGTTCGTACACGTCACAAATTCATAAAAATATCATTCGTTAGAGTTTAAGTAACTTGTGCATTATATTTCAACAAAAACAGTTTTAACGAATCTTTCAAAAGATGTAGTCATTTTCAAAATCGAAATCCATAACCTTCTGAAAATACATTTTTACCTCTTCACCGCTGAACCAATTTGGTTGAAATTTGATGTGGGTGATAACTTCACCTCAGAGGAAGAACGTTGGCTAGGTACATTTTGATTTTCAGCTCTATTTTCTTGGTTGTCTTAAAGCAGAAACATATCTTTTTGATTTTTTTAAAAGGAAAACAAATCGACGACAGCCGGTAATATGGGGTAAATAACAACTGCGGGGTGTATTGCAACATTTACGGAGTTATTAGACTACTCGTACTTGCAGGCTCCGAGAAAGGAAGAAAGAATAATAACAATACCTATTCATAAATAGGTACGATAAAGAAGGGCGTTTTGAAGGTTTTATTTTTTCTCTCTCGAAAGTGTTGCAATACACCCCCGCAGTATTCACCGCAGATTAGGTATTTAAAAATAAATGAAATAAACGCATCTCATTAAATTTATTGTAATAAGCAATCGGTGTTGCGTGAATATAATCGCAATGCACAACGCAACGAACAAAGAGGCCTCCACCTTAGTAAATGTGCTCGGTCGGTAGTGATTCCCTTACGAAAATTTATCTCTATTTTAATTTTGGTTTAACATAAATTTCTGAGATAAAAGTTTTATTCTCGACGTCGCCTATAGCACTTTAACTGGTTTTCAAATTGTTCAACAAAGATAAAAGTAAAATGAAGTTATATATTTAAGTTTCGAAATTAATCTTGCATAAATGTAAGTGCGTAGTCAGATGAGATGACGTAAAATCTATGAAAGAGGAAAGCGGAATCGATATTGCAACGCGACGCGACCTTCACTAGATTGGTGCTAATAATTTATTAACAAAGCGACCGAGTTGTTCCCTTTTGTAGTAATTTCGCTCTTACCGATCCATATTAGTCCATACTTATAATAAATGCGAAAAATTCTATGACTTTTATGGGCATATTTACGGTCAAACCGCTGTACCGATTTAGATGAAACTCGGTGTGGAGATAACTTCATATCTGGACACTGTAGAAATGCAATTAAATATAACATATTATATTGGCAGTTATATTTGTTATTTTTCTCGAAGAGAAATTTCCGAGAATTGTGTTGATTTATGTAGGGGAAGGGCAGGCGGGCAGGCCACTCTGTTTATTTATGGACTTTTAACAATTCTTGAAGGCAAAAATTTGAAATTTACTTTTATCTTTGGAATAGATACCAATTATTTAAAAAAAAATACAATTATACATAATTTTGGAAGATAGCAATGTGAAGTTTCATTTATTAAGTAAAACTGTTGATGTCTTTTAAAAATACTTTTTTCATCTTATGAAAAAAATCATCACAAACCAAATTCCAAGCGGTCAAAGCCGCAAGCTCAGCTAGTAAATTGTAAAGTTGATTATTGTAAAATGTGAACGGCATGTGCGAACAAAAGCTATAAAAACAAGAGGAAAAGTTCGCTCGATACAAGGAGTGCGAGTGTGACTCGAGAGGATTACGCAGATTTGGGTCAATTTGGTTAGGTTGCAACATCCTAAAGCCTTCCCCCACTCTCGGCATATAATTACTGGTGCTGTAAACCCTCCGCTCGTCTAGATCGTCTCGACACTTATGCGGCGCTCAGCTTTTTGACCCGCTCTATTTGCTGCTAGAGAATCTCGACGATTCAAATAGTTAAAGGCAACTATTTTCCATTCACTCAAGCAACTTTTAGAGACACGACACTCCTGTCTATTTTCATTTCCCTCAGGGTATTCTCGGCAATTATTCTACTGACCTTTGTGAGTTCATGTCCACCAGAGATTAGTATGGTCGGCTCTATACAACTAGTCCATACTGCGGATTAAAAAGTCATTGCTTACCTGTCTTTGAAAATTGCTAGTCTCTCGGACATTGTTCTCTAAACAATGTTTTTGTATTGTCAAAGTAAATGATCCAAATTTGTGATCCATGAATTAAATTGTAAGCTAGTTACCGGGTTTCGAATCTGCAGTGTCGAGAGATTAGCGTTCGTCACGGTCATCTATAGCTGCTGCAATATCAACACTTACATTTTTACTAGCTTTTTCCAGCAACTATGTCCGTGACCCTCGTTAACAGTAATTTTTTTCTGAATGAAAGGTATTCATTGTACTTTTCTCTACCTCTGAGAACGTCAATGCAAAATTTCAAGATCATTGGTCGAGTAGTCAAGGTGTCAAAGCGTAACAAATAATCAAAAAACTAAACAATTACAATTTTGCATTTATTATATTTGTTGGCATAATACATAACGTAATTACGTAATAACGTAATTACAAAATAAGGCTTTAATTTTTTATTGATTTCAGAATTATTCTAATATGTATAGTATAATGCCCAAAGTGTGAACAATTTGAAGGTCTATTATTATTGGTAAGTATTACATATCAATAGATATTAAAAGATAATTAATATCTATTGATAATCTTCAAAAACCTTCTTAAGCCTAAATAACTTTTTACAGTTACAAAAATGCAAATGGCTGCAGATTATGTATTATGAACGGTAGAAATTGCTTGTAATACACGACTTGAGTCCAAATTTAAATCAGTAGAGGTAAGGCGAGTTATCTTTGACCCTTTTTTAGCAGCAAAACTAGCTAGACGCCGACATTTTTATAGCCTCTCGGGAGTCGTTTGTCCAACCCCAAGCAAGGTTAGAATGACTACCTCAGACCTTGAAACCCGAGTTAATGTCGATAGGCTTGATGAAAATTTTAAATAAGAAATCTTTGACAACAAAACGTGCATCTACGAGAAATTTAGAACTAGACACTCCACTCACAATTAAAGTAATTAATGATTAATTTATCTACTAATTATATAATATACATCTACTAATTAATGTAACTATTAAAAAATGTGTGTTTATTTTTGTTATATATGTTGCAAAGTAATGTAAATGAGCAAAGATTGTGTGTTAGCAATTCTTATGTACGGTCTAAACATGTGTTTCTATAGACTAGCCATCAGAGCAAATTAAATTTTTGCAACAAAAGTAGTAATCCTTGATCTATATGAGTCTTCTTCCATTACGTTTTTCCTTTCATTATAATATAATTAAATTTTAAACCACGATACCTATGTAATTTTTGAGCATCTTGTCGAATATACTCGTATAAGGTGGACATTAAAATCAACAATTTTCGACGTTTTTCAAATACAATTTTACTAACTATGCTAATATTTTAGTTTGCATATAAAATTTATCAAAAAATATCTATATACATAATACAACAAGTGTTTAGGTAAAGTATACACAAATAATTAATATGTAGGATTGTACAAATCGCTTCATTACGTTCGGTTGGTATTAAACAAATTGTTGCACGGGTTCTAAACTTTATTCCGACAACTTCGATTACGGATACAATAATTTATGACTTTGCCAGCGTAGCAGACCTACATACAAACAACATACTAGACCTTCCGAAAGATTAATATCTCTACCTAAGTAAAGGGGAACAATTATATTATGTATTATTTATATTATGATAATAGGAGACAGGAACAATAATATTTATAATTATAATTATAAGGGTGGTTTTTATTTGACATTGTTCGTTTATGCACTGGGTCTGATCTGGGCTGAACGGTAACTGGAAAATTACTTCTTCTTCTTCGTCGGTTTCTCTGTCTCGTCGGTTCTTCCCGCCGTGTACGTATTATTTGCCTGTTGTAGGAAAATTACAACAGGCAAATAATATATAATAAATAATGTATCCTGATTATTCCTGATTATCCTATGTAGTGAATTTAATAAATTTCTAGTTTTCTATAGCAGCATATATAAATTACATAAAATTTAATTATATTAACACGTACTACTTTTGCTGCGTCGATCGACGTTCTTATTTGAAGATTTATGGGTTATAATAGTTCGCCACGCTTGTCTACAGCGGTTTGCCAGGACTTCACATTTTTCGAAGATTGCTAGTCCTCTAGGACGCGCAGCCTTCCTCAGGATGTAAATGAAAACACTTAAAGCGCAGGCCTCGTTTGTATTAGTACCTGCATCTGATGTTTCCGTAGCTGAGCGACATCTCGCATGGACAGTTTTAAAAATAGAAATACACATATTGTTTTAAATTATTTTATTTTTTACTAGAATAAAATGTATTTTTCACCTCTCCAGCACGAAAAGTTCCTAAATATATAAAAAAATGAGTACGTCCAGTGGTGATGGTCTAACTTCAGAAGAATTACGAGAACAAGTTTCAAATGCCGAACTTAGCTTTCTTCCAGAAAAGTCCCGTGAAAAATAACTTCATTCGTACGCAAGTAAATAATAAGACACCATCACAGTTCAGAACAAAACTGTTTCCTTTAATCTTACAAATTGCAGTAATTTTACTTTCAACTTTTAATATAATGTTATAATTTATGTGACTTTGGCTATGTGAATGTTAGCTATAATAAACGTAATATTTAAAATTGTCTTAATTTTAAATTTCTCGCTGTTGAGGTGATAAGTTGTATGTTTAACACGAGAGCAAATTTTTTATGTCTCGTGCCTTTAAATCACTCACATCGCTCAGTAGTCTATATTAGAATCACTCGCTACGCTCGTGATTTAATTCTAAACTACTTCGCTGTTTCGCACTCACACTCGCAGCAAAAAACAATTTTGCTGTTGAATAAGAAAACATAAATTAGGGCAGACTTAACTTAATCGATGTCGATTTAGTAGACTCATGTAATTCTTACAAGAAAAACACGCGTGACCTATTTTATTGCGTGATGCGTTTTCGCCAAGCAAGAAAATACAACAAAGACCTGGTTTCGGTTTCACGCGACTGAAGCTGGCTGGCTAGTTACACGGAGGGTCGCGGTTAGTCGTAAAGGCGGCGCGGCGAAGGGCGGGCGGTTGAAACCGCTGCCTCGCATATACGCTTATTTACGGCCCTTAAAACTAAGAGCTTGGAAGGGATTAGGTAATCCCATCTCTCTTCGAGACTCGACAATAAAGACATCAAAGTTCTTGAGCTGATAGTACTACCTAATAAATAAGTGTTTTAGATGCAATGAAGGTATTATGTTATCAATCATATTTAAGCCAACAAATGACATTTTCTAGTTAGTCGCTGCGGACGACGGTCAGACCGCTACAAAATGTCACAGATGCGCGATACGATTCGACTCGTGGCCAAATGTGAACATAATGTAGACAAAGAACCCTTCCTACAACAATCACAGTAGGATACTCCTACATTCTCAATAGAAACATTGTGACACTTTAAGGTGAAAATGAAAATCGTCTCACCCAGACAAGAGCCAATCTAGTGGCAATGGACAAAACTAGTACAATTTATAATATGTGTACACTCATAAAATCGTTTGTCCTGCCTGACTATGACTATTAACGCACAGCCAAAACTATTAATTCTAGAATGCTGAAGTGCGTGCGACGGCTAGTATATTATAAAGTGAATATTATAAGTTATAAATTAGTCTATTGAATACTCTACGGTACACTTTAATACCTAAACGTTAAAATAATAATTTAGTTGAAAAATAACTAAAAAAATATATTGTCTCATTGAAAACTACCGCCATACTATTCGCTGGAAGCTCGGAAAACGGTAGGCGTAGAATATTGCTGCAGATCTTATGTAATCGGTCCCCAGCCGCCTCGATACTTCCGAATCCGAAGCCGTCGGGCACACAAGCAAGCTAAAAGTAATATCGCACGCAACCCCTACGATGGGCACTTACTTTTAATTCATATAGTTAATATAAAATAATAAAATAAAAAAAGTAATATCCCTTCAAGGCTAACATGGTTTGCCAAATTGCCATCTATAAACAGTCTAATATTTGCGTTTTTTTATTAGTTTCATTCTGTTAAAAAATGACTACTACTCCAGAAAAGATGTAGTCATATAATTTTAAAAGCTTTCAAAAGGCATATCTACATATAAACAGCACACATAACGTAAAACAGGTCATTCCTTAGCTATTGGCCAGCTAGTGTTGTAAATAAAAAAATAATAATATTGAGACTAGTGAGCAAGCACTAGTAAAAATTAAATGACAAATTATTAAATAACTTTGTAAAATTGAGCGTTTTTAAAAATGTTTAAATTCATCTCTAACAAATCTCTAATAAAGAAGTTAGTATAGTAGGAAAATAAAAAATGCAGTTCCTCTTTACTTTTAACTTTTTCATAGAAATACTTACATAAATGCTGCCGTAAATATCTGTGCAATTTTGTGTTGTTATAAAAACGTCTGTAAAATTTGTCGCTGTAATTCATAATTCCATTTAAAGTCTGCGCTAATTAAGTAGGAGTCTCATTTAAATAATCCGCTTATCTCTCGTACCTAATTTACCAGCTTATTTATATTTCTCAATTTAGCTCATATGAAATTTACCGATTCTTTCAATATTTTAATTTATTAATTAACTGTAATTTAAAACTTTACACTGATTCCTTTCTATTCTAAATCTTTATATGCTTATATGTAAAAATCAATCGCCGTGCGTTAGTCTCGCAAAAATTCAAGAATGCCTAGACCGATTTTAACTCGGTTTTTCACTAAAAGAAAGAGGGATAAACAAGGAAGGTTTGTAGTTGTACCCCGGGCGAAGAGGGTAAAATTATTTTTACATTGATTGACTAACATAATGAATAGGTTTAGTAGAGGTTTCGCACAATTTTGTTTCGTACGAATTGTGCGAAGAAGTGACTTTAAAATTAAATATATTTTTGAATATTTCCTTTTAATATATGCCACGCTATTATTCACTCGTCGAAATGTGTTTGAAACGTATGTAGAATATGAAATACGACAATAACGCAAAAAACAACTAGCCAACAAAATATACTACACACCTAGAGAGACTAGAAAGATGTCACCGAATGACGCAATCCAATCTGACAACGGATTCAAGCCGGTTTATCACCTGCGACAAATGATGCGGGCAGGGACTCTCGCTACCCGCCACGCGTCTTCTGAATCCCCAATACTCGACCCTAATAACGGGATTGGCTTTCTGCAGTGAAATGCTGAATTACAATCAACCCACTTTATATTACATATATAGAAAATGTTGACACTACATTTCCACCTTAAATGATAATTTAGGAAACCTGATTACTAATATATTTAGGGCCTCTTTCACCAACTACAAGTAAAGTGCTGATTAGTCACCTTTAGAAATAATTTTATGTTTTATTAAATTATGCAGTAAACTGCATCCTTGGATAGGCAAATTTTTTTATTATTTTCTTTTTAATGTTTGGTATTTTTACCGTACAAACAAAGGTATATCAGTACCTTTACCATGAGTTATAATGACCGCACTCGCTAGCGTAAAATATTTATATGGAAAATTGTCAATTTGACATTGACAGGTGACAGTTTTTAATATAAAAAATTTTACGCTCTCGCTAGCGAGTGCGGTCATTGTAAACTCATGGTATAGGTACTGCTCCATCATTCCCGGTGACCGGTGACTTTAAATGGCGGTTAGCCTACTTGACACTTTACTTAAAGATAGTGAAAGAGGCCCTTAATCTAATTTATTTATTAATATGTTAAAAACACTGCTCATATTTAAAAAAAAAATTAAATTCACTTTTTGATACATTTTTTATATTTTCCATATTTACTTTATGGAGTAGAAATCAAAAATAAATATGACCTTTAGGTTTAAATCTACGTCCAAACCAAATTTCATCAAAATCTGTCGAAGACTTTGTGCTGAAATAGTAGGTAATATATAAATAGTCAATAAGTGAACAATATAAACCCGTAAGAACATTATGTATTGTACACATATGCTGCAATATTATATTTAATGCTTACAATACTTTCTGGATTATACTTAAACTACAATATGCAACCATCTATTCTTACACCAATATACTTATAGAGCTTTATTTTTGTGTTAATTTAAGTATAGTTATGTACAAAATATTAAATTGTTTTAGTTAGTCCCTCCATTGACGCTAATATTAAAACGTTAACTAAAAGAGTGCCTTAGTTTAATCAAACTTAGTTGGTATTCGATTTTTTGTTGCTACGCGGTTTATGGTGATGTTAACCTCCAGCAATTTCGTGGTTATGTAATGGCATCACGCGGCGAGAAGTACGGAACAACCCGAGATTACTTGAGCGATAACAACTTGAACGAACTTGAGGCACAGAATAACACAACGAATCCACATTTGACCAGTAACGTTGCTAATTTATTGCCAAGATACTCGTCTCTTACAACTAGTGATGTGCCGGATCGTTAAAAATGTAGATCCGCCGATATGGATACGGATATTTGGTGTCAAGATCCGCGGATACGGATACGGATCTTAACTTTCTTACTCAATCAGTGTCAGTGCGCGTGACCTTGAAATGATAGTTGACGCCCGCCACTTGACGCTTGCATTATAAAGGTGCCAAATGTTTGATTTTAAGCAGTAAAAATAATCTGAATGGAATTTAATATTTTTTCATTGGTACCAAATCACCTATATGTAGAATATCAGCAATAAATTAAAAATTAATAAGATAAAAGATCCGTAAAGATCCGCCAAAAAGTAACGGATACGGATACAGATCTTTCTTCTCCCTCGGATATCTGGCACATCACTACTTACAACCCTTGTTTAACAGTAAATCTTTGTTGAAAATACTCTTCACGTAAACATTATTATGTACACCTCCTTTATGACAGCGTTTTATTCAACAATTTTGAATCCTAAATATTGACAGGGCACACTGTGTTTCACTCCCATCTCGTTGGGCGTCCCGTTTGGCGGCAGTAACCGCCCCCTCGCAAAAGATAAACGCATGGGTGCTGATGTGATGTGTTTTGGTGAGTAAGAGATACCAGAGTCCATTTCCTATACCTCTTAATAATCCTTTATCCTATTAAGGGCGACAGCGCACTTGCAGCACCTATGGCGTTGCTACATAGGCGACGGTAGCCACATACCATCAAGTGGACCGTCAGCCTGTCTGACAATAATATAAAAATGAGACTTGCCAAATGATTCAATAGCGCGTGCTTACGATGTGAAAATAGTGATGAGTAAAATGCCATTAAAAGAACTAACACAGCCCTCAGAAAGGATAATGCTAAGTGAAGAATATTTTCGAACAGTAATCAATGCTCTCAAAAAGCGGTATGTTGCATGCGGGCGGACGGATGCTATGGACTGCCGGCCGATTACGATAAATGTATATATAATGTAGAATAAATAAATGCTGATTTTTGCATCGAATTAGAAAAATTATAATCTGTGAAACAGTATTTTTCATACCTTATAACATTCATTAGTTTAGATGTTAAAACACGCCTTACAATTTTATGTGAAAAATATAGCGAAAATATGCTAGGTATAATAACTGGCGGTTCAAGAAAGTTTAACCGCAATGAAACTGGAAAAATTATTTAAAAAGTAAGCAATAACGTTGCAACATCTCGTTAGGAAAAAGTGCTTGTTGGTATTGAAATTATCGCGAGTTTCCTCGTGTGTGTGTATTTATTGTATATACGTCGTATACAATGCAACGGTGTAATCCAATTTACTGTTTATTTGAAAACAGTGTGAGAGTTTGATAAGTGTTATCGCAGAATGTTCTCAGATATCATTTCTGATAAGAACATCGGGACAATATCCAAATCTTTGGTAAACATTAATTCGCTGTTACCGTTAAGAGTTTTAGTATTTATTGCATGTAGGTATTGCATATAATATTCACAATTAATATATCTCGAAAACCTACCCCGTAATGACGACACCAAAGGAAGCATTTCATTTTAATTTATGAATCCAGTAGTTAGGAACAAATGCATAATTTACTATTACATTGTACTGTAAAAAAAACGTTCAGTTTTCGTGAAATCTGACATTATTTAAGTGACCACATAAGGGAATTTAATACTATGCTACGAATAAATAATACTCATTTATTCGAAGATAATATGATCCAAATCTCAAAAAGTCTACATTGCGATACGTCGATCCATATTATCTATTTATAAAATTGTTTGTCCTGGCTGACTATCAACGCACAGCACGTCCTGACTGACAAAACAGTCTAGAATAGTCTAGATAGATGAATTTTGGAACATAGGTTTATTTTATATTATAATATAAGCATAAGCTTAATAATATATTATTATCATGACGTTTAATAAAGTGTTTTTATAAAGCTCTGGAGTAGGTGATTGTCAAAATATTAATGATATTTGGTCCGAACATCCGATGCAGTGACCTAATTTTGAAATACAATATTTCAATACACATATGCTAAATGGCAGCCTAAATAAACCAATATTGGAATGTGGAGCTCTACGGAAATGAATGCAAACATTACAAGATATCTATAAACTCCTCTACTCTATGACATTCAAATGTATCGACTATCATTTCGAATCCATTATTGTACTAACTAATGAAATTTGATTAGGTATGACATTACAAAAAATATTTATCAAGAATATACATGACATATATTTATATGCTTTTCTCCTTTCAATCATGAGATCTATTTAAGATTACATAAAGTTTCGAATAATATTATTAGTACTCATCAGCCCATCTGGCGACAGAAATCAACCAGAATATATTGTTGTCTATGAGAGACAAAAGACAGAGCTCATTTCCCTGTTTCTTGTCCTTTATCCTGTCGAGGTCGTCAGGCATTTGCAACCCCTATTAAGTTTGCTTATGTACGAGGGCTGCACTAAAAGTATCGGGATTGGAATATTTCCATTGTTCCTGGCATAATAAAGTCTTTATAATCGAAAACTAATCACTTCCTTGATTCCCGAAATTTTCAGTGCCGCCCTCGTAAATAGGCGGCACTAACCTAACCTAATATCAAGGACTGTCAGCTTTTTTTATTTGTAGCTAACTATAACTATACGGGAAAGCGATTGACCTAAATCTCACCTGATGGTAAGTGAGGATGAGGTCGAAGATGAAATTCGCTTGCACGTTAATAGCCGTTTAGGCCAAGCCGCGGAAAAAACCTAGTGCTAAATAATTTAGTTTAACATGCAGAAGCTCGCTCGGATAACAATGGCGGCTGAAAGCATATAATTGAGGGAGAGACAGAGACAGAAGAAAGATATTATTTGCACAAGGTCGTTGCATACTAATGTAGAAAAATAGAAAATTAAACATACTCGGTTGTGATAAGTATAATGTGGCAAAATTCTGGCAACCTAAAAGACTAGCTGATTGAAGGTTCGAATTGGACGGTAGCCAGTAACAATATACTTTATCGTGCATGTTAAACTCGTTCGGGGATTCCCCGATTTAAACTTGACGTAATTAAGTTGGTTAGAGTAAATGAAACTTGTTAATCATGTTAAACATGGAGTCTCATTACAAAGCCATTTTCACTTCAATGAAGATAGATATTTATGTAGTTGTACACACCAGTACACACAGCATTTTATCTACCACCATTACGTCTTAATTCCATAAGTGCTAAAACACTTTGATTATTCACTATGTGAGGAAATAATGTTTTCCTTGGGACTTGTTAAAGAATCATTTTCTAGGTCATTACTGTAAATAACCATGTTTTTTTTTTTTTTTTTTTTTTTTCAATTTTAATAGGTATTATACTAATTTAAACAACTAGGTATTATTGTCAGCCGCTAACACTTATATTTAACACTTATATAAAACTTGCTTCTCTGTGGAAAATATCTAGAAGTGCTGTGCCAATTTTCACAGTTATCGGTCAAAATTGTGTCGCTGTTAATATGACAATTAATTTTTAATATTAAATGATGAGTAATAAATTTAATTTAATTTAACAGTTTTTATTTTAAATATTTGTGTTTAATGTACCTTTTAGATCATTTAGAGTAGGTAGGTATATGAGAGAGGAGAATATTTATACTGTCTTGAACATGATATCTATCTTCTCTGGACATAATTATGAAAGAGACCTAAAGAGACATTTTTTATTCAATGAAAGTTATGGAGTTTTTCAGAAATTACGTTAATGTTAGACAAAATAATGAATAGTATTAAAATTAAGCAGAGCATAATAATTATATTTAAGGTATTTAATACATTACATATGTAGTACAAAAGAATTTCTATTGGATTTAACAAACAGATTAAATGTGACCTTGAATCGCCTGGCCGTATTATTAGCATTATCTTAGTGAACATTTTAATTCCTTAAAATAAAAAGTGCATTTACGTGTTTTTAATTGATGAGTGTGTGAATAAAATAGGTGAAAATTAATGAAATTAATTTAATGACTATAATTTCGTTATGTGTTTTTATGTCAAAAAATGGAACCCATATACTGTTCTCGTAAAGTGCGTTAATTTTTCTAATACTATCCACCTATCTCCACTGTCCCTACTTCAAAGAAATTTCAAGAAATGAAATATAGATGTTTATATAATATAAGTGATAGGATATGATCTCACAGGAAAAAATACGTGATAACTCGCCTCTCACTTCACAAAAAAAGTCTCGTAACTAAAGAATAAAATCAGTAAAGTAATAGCGGGCAAGAGAAAAACGGTTTTCTTACAATAAATTCTGGATTATATGCGGCATAATGAGCAGCAAAAAGAACCATTAACGCCTCTCTAGAGTTTGAGATGAAAAGCGAAAGGATACTTCAACTAACTTATGTATTGGAAGCATTGAATGGAGAGGCAGAGGCACGTGAAAACATTGCTAAATATAGACACAAAACAGCTATTCAAAGTGAATCAGCTGTGTAGTTTAAGTCGGTATGACGTTGGTCATGCTACATTACAAACTTATCACGGAGTGTTACTGAAAAAGCCCTCCTTTTTCTCTCTATGTCTGTATGCATGCGCTAATCTCGGAAAGTTATAAATGGATTTTGTTCCTGACTGTATCGGTGGAAAGAGGAAATTCTTAAGCCACAGCTTAAGATTCTTATTTGTGCGACTCATGAATATCTTATTTTTATATTTATCGAGTTATCACGGTTTTAGTCAAAGGCGGGCGCCCCACGCGCACTCTGCGGTTAAGCTAGTTACATTATAAGGCCTTTTTTATAAAACAACAAGTTCGCAGTTCAATAAATTAGCGGTCTTTTATATTAATAAAAACCATATATTTATTAAATAAAGAAAACTATAAAAACAATCATACACAATATTTAGGATAAAAATATTAAAAAAATATTCAGGTCAAAAGAATTACACGGATACATAATTTGATTTGTCGCAATTTTTCAGGCCATAATTATATTGAATAGTCTAAAAATGTAAAAAATTCGGCGCTACTGTCGTCACAGCGATAAAGCTGTCAAGCGTTATATATATTTCCTTTTTCAATGCGGACGAAGTCACGAGCACCAGCTAATATCATATTTAAAAGGAGTTCCTCCTTTTTGAACTTCATTTTTAAAATCACACTGAGGATTTTTATGTTTCGCGAACAAAAACGCCTCGTCTGTACCAGCCCTTATTGGACCTTTCGCGGGACGTTATGTAATTGATCAGTGGCCAGCAATAATAAAAAAAAATATTTTATATATTAAAAAAAAAACTTACAACTATTGTTTACGTCTGAAGTATTACATTATCAAGATTGATGATGCAAGTATGACGGTTGTTTTTTTTATGAGTCAACTGCAATGAAGGCCGTTTTCCGGACGCCAACCATCATCGGCCTTTGATAACAGTACTTAAAATAAGTATGCAAATCAACATTCCTTTTAACTTAAATAAATGTTACACCATTCACCATAGAAAAATCCGGGTTATTAAGTGAATTCGCAACTATTTGTTTACTAAGTATTATAAAAACACTTAATTTTCTTTGAAAATTAGTTGTCAAAATTGATGCAGTTACAAGACACTAATGATATTATATTTGCGAAAGTTTATATGTTTGTTACTCAATTATGCAAAAACGGCTACTGGATTAACATATAGGATTATGCTATTGTTTGTACCTGGAATAATGTTAGGTTACTGTGGGAATTTAAAAAAACGAACTACTGCGCGTATATAGTCGCGGGCACATGTTAATGTTTAATAAATCTTCAAGAAAATAGTTAATGTGTTTAATAAATTCAAAGAAAAAGAGTCAAATCAAAATCAAAACAATCAATATTATTATACTTGTATTTTTTACCAACTTTCTACTACATAATCAAACCTCGCGTAAGTTATGTCTAAGTACTTTGTATACCTAAGTATACAAAATATACACAAAATTGTATGTGTTCAATAATGAAGTTTATTAATATGGTGGCTAGCCAAGGCAATTTTCACTGATATCAGCGACTTGTGAAGGAAAGTGACAGTGAATTCAATGATAAAAAAGTGTTAAGGACTATCTATTGCTTTCAATTCCTCTGTTGCCCAAAACTTTTTATTTCAAGGTAAGACCTAAGGCAAGCACATGCAGGATGACAAGTATAATTATGATAAAATATTTAAACACTTGATAAAATGAAAACATTTTAAGTTTCATATTAGTTCATATTGCTTTCATTCGACAGTAGTGAGTTGATAGTAGAAGTATTGACAATCGCGATTGTATTTTTTACAGTTTTTAAACACTCACAATTAGAGGAAGAATTTGATTTTTGCCACAAATATTGATGAAATAAAATTAAAAATAAAATTAATTACTTAAATTAAATTAAAATTAAAAACTAAAATAATGTATTAATAATGTACACAATTAATATTATGGCCTTCACTCCACAATTGATAACAGTTTTATCAATTTAAAATGCACATTAACATAAAGTTTTAAGTGAACAGTTAAAACTTTTAAAGTAAGAGGTTTATATAAATATGGTCAATATTTTTACCTACTAAATTCGCATTTCATAAAACATGTTTTAAAAAGATATAGGTAACATCTTTCAATCTTCAATAGTTCCTCATACAAAATTGTATACAGTAGGTAGATTGTTTGAAGTTGGCTTCTTATCTCATCAGCAAAGATAATATCTATGTTGATCTTCATCCCACTTACCTAATTAGACCTTTTGGTCAGTGTCTGTTATCATTGACGACTCAGCATTGCCATTTAATGAGATTTAGCCTCTAATTGTTGGCCTGATGTGGAGGCACAGGTATATTCTATGTAATGATTTCCTGTGTAACAAGGTCTGTAATTAGGAAATTCATAGGGGATTTGATGTCGCCAACATAGCTCATAGAATTACCACTAAGAAGTGGCAGTGGTTAGGGATCGTAGCAGTGGGACTGACAACCGATGACATGGTAAAAGTCAAGGGTAATGCACTTTAGTTGTCCATGGGTAGCACGTAGAGATATAAGCAGTGGGCTTATATTGACAGCTGATCATGATAATGATGATGATGATGATGATGACGATGATGATGTTAATGGAAAGAGGTACTAGTTAGTTATATTATTATTTAAAAGGTAGGTGTCATAACCATATTAATCTAAAATAAAATAAAGCCATCTCGAATTTTGCAGTAGTAACACATTTAGCGTATTCTGCTAAAACATTTTGTTTATTGCTAAATAAAATTTAATTTTATAAATTTTATAAATAGGAGATATATAAACATTTGGTGGAGATTTCATTTTATAACAATACACATTTTCAAATATCTTTTTAAATCATAAACTGAAAATGAGTATGTTAAAGGCTGTTAAGTCATGTAATGATTATTTGAATAGTATGTTCGGGATTGATAGCTGTTGTGTGACAAATTGTATGATGTGACATAAATTAATAGTTGAAAGATAGTAAAAACAAAATTTATAAAGGAATTTAGGTAATTTAAAAATAACGGCAACTAAAGTCCAATATATAAAATATACATTTTTATTTTCCTTTTGAAACAATAAGAAATTTGATAAAGTTCATTGAAAATAATATATCTAAGTCATTAATTGTTATTTTAATATTGACTTAAAATTAAAAATGAAACTTTTAATTGAAGCTATATACTCCTCTTATTTACTCTTTTTTAAATTTTACTATTCTTGTTATATAAAAATATATAATCCAAATGTTTTAATTCTGTCACCATAATAATAGCTTATCAATTTGTTAAATAACCCTAAAATTAATTCTCTGCCAATTCGTATTGTGTAATTGAATACCCAGGTATTACAAATGAGAACAGTTAATATTTTTTTAATAATGTACTATAGTTATAGTAAGGGAGGTTAACTATTTGGCATCGAAGACAAATTAGGCAGTTCAGCCAGCACTTAACAGTGTCAAGTCAGGGGTGGGGCGACAAAAAGTATCATAGGATCTGTATGCATAAATATTTTTACAAAATTCGTCTAGTAATATGCAGGTATGCGCTAGAAGTCTCGCTTCTATTCTCACAGAACTCGAGGTCATCACGAGAGACCTTTTGGTTACATTACGAGCGAGGAGTGAAGGAACTACTTACCGCTTGAAGCGCCGCTAACCTGTCCTTCGTCATCCTTTACGGAAAATCACACACTAAATAAACGTTTTATCTTGTTACACAATCCCATTCACAGAAATTTTTCTACCGAACGTCACTAAACTAAAAGGACACGAACACTACGTTCATTTCACTCAAAAATCGATACACACCAAAGGAAACTTCACTACCATCCGTCCAACGTCCAACCGAGAACCGAATATAGACAATACTCTACTTATTTTATTTTACTAAACCACATTATAGATGGCGCCTTTGTGGCAGGTTCAAATAATATGACGTCATCCCAGGTCGGTAAAACAAATTATCAATATAAGTACTAATTATTTCTACAGTGTAAAGAAAGACGATATTTTCTATATTATAACAAATTAAAAAAGAACAAATATAAAATTACAAAATTTAGTGGCAGCTGTAAGTGTGAATGTTGTTATTATTTAATTTGACTTTTAAAAAGGCATGTACTTGACTAACGAGTGACATTTGCTAACTTTGCGCCAAAGAGTTGTCAAAAGTTCTACTTCCGTTTTCAAAGTGACGCCATTGTGAGCCGTAACGACTTCTAGAAGCACGGAGTTAAATCTTAATTTTCTTAGGTAATCAGATTAATTTGTTTAATTGTGTTATACAATTTGATTCTATATATCTTCAACTTTGTTTCTATTATTGTATTTAGTGAATTGTTTTTGTAGTTTTGCCATAAATGTGAGTTATGTTCGGTACCACCGAGCTAAATTCCTGTGAGGGTTATTGAGCGCCATTTGACGAAGACTTTGAACAAATTCAAGCCGTCCGTTTATAACGTTTTGTTGTTTATTGCGTGAGCATGTGCCTACATGCATTAATTTAACTAAAATTAGTAAACGAGTTTTCTAAAACAAAGTACTAAGCTTGCTTTCATTTTCACTGTGATGTCATAGAATATTTTAAAGATAACATCCCGCTTTATTTCAGAAAAAATATTTTTCAAAAAGCAACAAGGAACTAAAGGAAAATGGCAGAGGAGGGTATGCCCACATTCAAATGTGTCCTTGTTGGAGACGGCGGCACTGGAAAGACTACATTTGTTAAACGTCACTTGACCGGAGAGTTCGAGAAGAAATATGTTGCGACATTAGGAGTTGAAGTGCATCCTTTAGTGTTTCACACGAACCGTGGCCCCATAAGATTTAATGTTTGGGACACTGCTGGTCAGGAGAAATTTGGAGGTCTCAGAGATGGCTATTACATTCAGGGTCAATGTGCCATCATTATGTTTGATGTGACCTCCCGTGTTACGTACAAAAACGTTCCAAATTGGCACAGAGACTTGGTGAGGGTTTGCGAAGGTATACCGATCGTGCTGTGTGGCAACAAAGTCGATATCAAGGACAGGAAAGTTAAAGCCAAAGCGATCGTTTTTCACAGAAAAAAGAACTTGCAGGTTAGTTTTTACGTTATCACTAAAATTGTTGGTTATTCGTGAAAATTTCAAGTTATGAGCTCAGTAGTTAAAATGAAAGATCACAGGCTTCATCATATTTGACTAAGAAGCAAATGGCCTAACCTGGATATTATTTTGTCTACAAATAAAAATGCCTAAACAGTACTTTGGCCTTATGCACATGATCCTTATTTAGTAGAAAACTCTTGTTTTACACGTGTCTTGTATTGTTACTATCGGAATTATTGCCACTTCAATTGTATCAGTTGACCCTTTTAGGCATTTTGCTTCTTTGTCATTGATTGTTTATAGTCATACTCTCAAGACATAGTAGGCAAATCTAGTTATGGGTAAAAATGCAGTAGTGGCATCTTATATTTTAGGTACTGAGTCCAGTACTGAATATTTTAATACATAGATATTTTATTTAACCATAATATTTTCAAATAAACAGATTGTTTCAATAGTTCTTTATAAATTGTTATTAAAGGACACACATATAATGTGTTCATTAAAAATTCATTATTCATTCATTAATTCATTAATTCTTCATTAAAAAATAATTTAGGATAAAATGGCATTATATAATTCTAAGAAGTGACATGTCAATCATTCTGGTTGCCTCTAGATTATGTTTTAGTAATTAATGCAGACTTTGTTGAGAAAAATGTGTATCTATATTCTAAACTGTATAAAATACAATATTTCAATGTTATTTCATTTATGACAGATACATACAAATTCAAGGTTTAAGGGAAGAAAGGGTTCTACCATAACTATATTACTCATAAAATTAACACTAGAACACAATATGATATTTTGCAGTGGTGTGTATAAATTAGTTGCATTAATTGCAGTTGCACCCCCCTTTAAGGCTTATTTATACTGTTGTGTTTTGGTAACTGAGTAAGGCTAAGTTCACACAGCATTGTCCTGAACATTTATTTTGTATTCGTTTTTTAACGTTCAATCAGCCTGGTGTTCGTATGGCAGATTATCATTCATGTAAAAATGAATAGCCGCAGTTTTCACAGTTGTCACAGTGAGTGACGTCAGTGATGGATCCACGCTTGGTTGTACTTTTATATTGGTATTGAAGACGCCAACAGTTTCGCCGCCGACAAAACAGAAGGTTTTGGGTACATCCTAAAAATTAAGAATCAGTGTATACTATATAACATTTGAAAAGTTCTACAATGAACTTAGAAACGATGAAAAACGCTTGTTCTGTTACTATTCGATAAAAAACGTATTAACAGCGTGCCGTGTGAAGGAGACAGCGCTATACTATGTGCCACTGAAAACCGAATATGTTAAAGTACATTCGATTTGCTTGACAAGTCCGATGAGTATTCGTTTAGACATATAAATGGTGTACGTTTTTTGCAATGCAAACAACGTGTGAATGGTTCTATGTACAATGTATTTATTCGTCAAGACATATACTGCAAAGAAACGTGCAGGACAATGCCGTGTGAAGGTAGCCTTAGGGAACATCATCATCAGCCCTTAATTGAATTGATTCCCACTGATCTCAGTTATTTGATATTTACATTCATCCACTGCCAGCCACTCTCTTAGGTCATTGGTCCAATCCAAATGGCTGACCATTTTAGCCTATGTTGACCACTTTGGAAACTCATTTTTATCTGAAAAAAGACTGCATCAGTGTATGTCTCAGCACCATATGTAAAAACTGGCAATAGACACTGGTTGCAGATCTTCATCTAACAATGCAAAGCCCACATGTCTAAGATTTGTTTAGGCTCAAGTGGACTGCTTCTAAACAAGTTATTTTTGCCTTTTTTGCATCATTAGAAACATGGTTTTTTAATTTCAGTATTACGACATTTCTGCTAAATCAAATTACAACTTTGAGAAGCCTTTCCTGTGGTTAGCGAGGAAGTTAATTGGTGATGGCAACTTAGAATTTGTTGCTATGCCAGCCCTGGTCCCACCAGAAGTCACCATGGACCCGCAATGGCAGAACCAAATTGAGAAGGATCTCAAGGAAGCTCAAGACACGGCTCTTCCCGAGGACGATGAAGATCTGTAATTTTAAGTTTTGTTTGAATCAATGGAAAAAATGTGATTGGAAGACCATAAAAATTTCACGTTCTGTATTAATTATTATAATTTCATTCCATTAGGATCCCAATGATCACAATAAGTACATTTACTCAATAACACATGTGTTAGCTAAATAAACTTTTTTTTATGTTGCATTTCTTAGTTAAATAATATAATTTTTGGTATATACAAGTATTTTTGTTCTTATTTCTAATTGTTCATTGCGTTTTTAGTGTTCGAGATTTTGATGATTTCTCTTTGATTACTAAAACGACTTGAAAAGTGTTTTTATTATTTAATTAAGAACTGACAATACAATATTTAAATTGTGATGATACTACTTTTCAAATAAACTTTTGAAAATAATTTTTATTTTATTGAGTAATAATTCCTAATTATATTTGTGACTGGGATGAAAATGAAGAAGTGACGGTAATGTCGAAGTCAAATGAAGGGAGACCCTGATTTGTTTATTTGGTCTTCCTGAACATAATTTTTTTTGCTGGCAACTAAACATTCAAAATCTAATTATTAGTATTTAAAATTTGTATGTGTATTATGACAATTCTCTGTATGTCAAATAAACATGTCAACAAAATGGCGTCATATAAAGCGCTACTCCTAAAATAGTTGTAACTGCATCAATAGTGGTCAAGTAATTTTTATTGTCATTAAAAATATTACAGCTTACTGTGTTGCCTTTTAAAGGTAGTCGGTATATTTCATTAAAATAAGACCACTTGCTATGCTAAAAATACAAATATAATAAAAAGTTTGCAAAGAAATTGCTGTCATGCAAATTATTTGTAATAAAACGCATATTTTCATATACCTATTGTTTCTTTTTTTTTTTAAATGATTTCAAAACATCTTATTACCCCTAACACCTAAAAACATTGTTGGCATGACAAACAATAACCCATTATGGTAGTTACAGAATTTTTCTTATATTGTATACAAAGACTTATACAAGTATATTATTGTATTGTATAGTTAGGCAGGCAGAGACTTGACGTGACATGACAGTGCGTTCAAGGTGTAGGTAGGTATTTCGATCGGGATAATCCTACCAAAATCGGTAGCGCACTTGCAACACCTGTAGCGTTGCTTGTGTTATAAGCGACGGTAGCCACCTACCTACCATCAAGTTGACCGTCAGCCTGTTTGTGGTGAAGCCCAAATGGCGGATAGTTTTTATTTTAAAAAGCTCCCATTTTTAAACGAAATGCATTCAGACAAAGTTTTAAACGCTCTAGGCTCAAAATTTAAATGAGATTGTGGATAAAATTTTACAAAGTTTTGCTTACGTAAGCTACGCACCTGTGCATAGGCATTTATCAAAGGCCCTGATGTGAACCAGATGTCAATGAACTGGCTACATTTTAGTGACCTATTTGGAAATTCTGAAGGTTTTGTATGTGCAATTGCTGACTTAACTATTAATTATTATTAATCGACTAAAATATATCCTTAGGGACTGTATGGGTCGCCATTCTTGGAGAGACAGTAATATTTCAAGGATATTCCTTCAGGATATCGTTGCCGGTGTAGCACTAAGAGCCGTAGCATGAGACTATTTTATTACGAATAATCACCAGAAAACTATCTGGTCAGTTATATAAATGATAAAATAGCAGTTCCTGCTTAAAAGTAAAGTACAAATTCCTAAAAATGAAAACAACCATTGGCTATTTTTTCTTTATAATTAGGTCACAGTTTACATTGTAAAATGCATTTAACACTAAACTACAAAACTAAAAATAATCTTGTTTAGACATTTTTGGCTGCAGCTTTTTCTCTGGCTTTCTTTCCCTCCAACAGCTTAATTCTTTCATCTTCAGATAAGTTTTTGTTTATTTTTGTGATGACACCAGTTCCCAAGGTGAAATTGGTGAGACGCAGCGTGAACTTCTGTCCTTGTTCACAGACCATTGGTTTCACTAATTTTAATTTTAACCTGCAAAAGAGAAAGATGACATTTTCAATTCAATTGCACATATTAAATGAAATATCAAAAATGACTATGAAGATTGCTAGTTTTTAAGGACATTTTGGTTTATTTTTTTATATTATATTCCTCATTGTTAGAACAAGTGATAATTATTTCTAATCTAATTACCACATATGAAATCAAAATTTACTCAAAAATGCATGAGCTGCATTTTATAATGAGGATAATTATTTGCACAATTTGATGAAATAATTGATAAATTAAAAATATAAAGCCTGTCTATTAATAAAAGGGTCTGTCCAGTCCAGTCAGTTCCGTTCAAATGAGTTTTACATTTATCTATATATCTATCTATACAAGACAAAATTGGATGACTCACGTGACATCTTCACCGGGCATAGCCATTTCCTTGTCCGGAATGACCACTTGCGCTGTACAATCCCACGTCATGGAGAACATTTTCAGTTGGATGAAGGAGGTGAAGGGCCTCGCTCTGCCTCCCTCCTCCTTGCTGAGGATGTAGACGGCGGCTTCGATGTCGTCGTGGGCCTTGACGGTGCCCGGCTTGGCCAACACCATCCCCCGTTTCAACTGCTCCCTCTTGACCGACCTGACCAAAGCGCCCATTTGGTCCCCGGCGCGCGCCTCCTCCAACGTCTTGTGGTACATCTCCACACCGGTCACGGTGGTCTTCATGGTTTTACCGTAACCGACTATTTCGCATTCGGTGCCTTTCTTTAGTACACCTAAAGACATAAAATTCGCATTTAAATCATTCAAACTGGGGGCAGTATTACTGAAACCAAATTATTTGGTTCTTTTGGTTGTAGGATTCATATTTGAACCAGACGATGCCTCCGACTCCGATGATTTGTTACCAGAAATCATCTTGGGATAACTACTTATTATAAATTAAATAACCAACACGAACCAACTAAATAACTACAAATAATCAATATAATAATAAATTGAATAAAATTACCTCTCTGTAAACATCCAGTGATAACTGTGCCTCGGCCAGGTATTGAGTGGGTACTTTCAATGGGCAAAAGGAAAGGCTTGTCCAGCTCTCGAACAGGATTCGGAATGAAGGCATCCACTTCTTTAAGCAGCTGAGTTATAGCTTCGGTCCCTATTTCAGGATTCTTACCGTCCAGGGCACTCAACGCTGATCCTGTAAAATACAAGTTAAAAAAATTAAATCACCACACATTTAGGATTGTAGGTACAATGGAAATCTTTAGGAAAACACTTCGAATGCAGACCATCGCAAGCCACTTCAGATGCAACTTTTACAATGGACGATCTGATCTGGCCTTTATTTAAAATAGCAGGCCGTGCCGTGAGACAGCGGCATTCACTCACGTTCCCTTCAAGTTGGCCATGTCTGCTCTTAATAGCAGTCTGTCAATACAGTACGAACATCTCGACAGACGCAGCCTCTGTGCCCACAGTACAAGCGTCGTGGTCATACGCCACAGTCTAATGATAATTAGTATGAAAGTGTCCTAGTGGTGAGGTAAAGTGGAGGCTAAAGTGAGTTGTACCTTTGACGACAGGGATTTTGTCGCCGTCGTAGCCCATTTCGGTCATGAGCTCGCGAATCTCCATCTCGACCAATTCGATCATCTCGGCGTCGGCGGCGTCCACCTTGTTGATGAACACCACGATGTGCTCAATGCCGATCTGCTTCGCCAACAGCAGATGCTCGCGCGTCTGAGGCATCACTCCGTCTGTGGCGGCCACCACCAGGATTGCGCCGTCCATCTGCGTCGTGCCCGTTATCATGTTCTAAACAGAGAATCAACTATTTCATAAGCCTAGCTTTCAATTATGCTGAAATTAATCAAGGTTTTACACCATCAACTAAAACAAAAATACCTTAATGTAATCAGCGTGTCCTGGACAATCTGTGTGACTGTAATGTCTACTTTCCGTTTGATATTCCACATGTGCCACATTAATAGTGATTCCGCGAGCTTTCTCCTCTGGAGCGTTATCTATATCCGTGTATTTCCTCATTTGCGCCAAGTTGGCCTCAGATAATACTGGAAATGCATAAGAAATCTTTGATTCATTTTATTAATAAGATCCAATACTACAAAATTACAAACATGATTTAAATTTAAGTCATGTTTCTTTTATGTTATGCCAATTATTTCCTTACAAATTTGTGAAAAATATTATACATGCCTAGACTGAAACATCAATTTGACAACTTTGGGTTGTTTTAATTAGGCTTGTTTCACCTCATACTTCCAATACAACTTAGCATACAATTGCTTTATTTTTTACGGAATGGGTAGGAATATCAGTAATATATTATTCAACTGTCAGATGACATTTGGAAAAGTAAAGTAATTTGTAACTTCTTGCAAATAAGTAAAATACATGTTTGGAATATTTTGCTATTATTAATTTTTCTTATTACTTATAATTTGATTATTCATATCAAAGGTTTTTATTTAATTAATAACTCAATATTTATAACCAGAACAAAATCTTTTTAACAATATACTAGCTTTTTACTCACTATTGCTATCCTTGATGGTTCCAAAATTTCCAATATTGTCCAGTGAAAAAAAACTATCTTTACCTAGCTAGGACATTATTGTGTAGCAGTAGATTTACATTCTAGAAGTAATGTTTCAGTTACATTTTTTTTATTAGAGTTACCTTTTGTAATGGCAGCAGTTAATGTGGTCTTTCCATGGTCCACATGTCCGATAGTACCAACATTGCAGTGGGGCTTTGTTCTCTCAAACACTTGTTTTTCAGCGTAATTCCTATGTAGTGTGATGTTCAAGGGGACTAAGTTAGGAAAAGTAGTTCTTCTACCAAAATGTGAATGATGATTTTGTTTCAACACCAATTTTATTACTGAAAAATACAAATAGATAGTTAAATAGGTTTTTAACTTTTTCAATGTAATTTGAAAAAGTTTGAATTGGGGAGCAGGCATTTGGACATTGGTTTTTTTAAGTGATGCTGATAATTATAACAAAGCTGGTATGTAAAGATTTATTTGTATTGGAAACAAAGTTAGGTTAGGTTCTGAAATCTTTATGAAATTAATTGTGTACGTTTCCTCCTCACCATCAAAAATATCAAAATTCTTCCTCACAATCAAAACTATAATAATAATATTTTGTTATAAAACTAGCATCCATTCCTATACATTTATTGTAGACTCGAGATTGAAACAAAAGGATCTTATTAAAATTGAAAAACTAAAAGAATAGAATAATTGCATATGCGACTATTAGGCTTAGTTTTGTTATATTTTAGATACTAGGTATATGTTTTCCAACACATCTATTCATATTGTTTTCAAGACATTCCGTTTTAAAAAAAAATGTGTCGTCTTACCGGGGTTAACTAAAGTTTTAGCATACGAAATCGTGGCCATGTTGCTAAAACAATGATGCTAGATAATTTTATTTAACACGAACAGCAATAAGTTTACGATGATAATATTTACATTACACAAAGAGAATCAATTCATAAATTCAATTATAATTTTTATTCACCACAATCCTACCTAATCCTAAACCAATCACCACAGTCCATCAACCGACAACAACGGATGTCAAAATTAAGCTCCGTAAACAAATAAATTTTAAAATTTAATAAAATTGATTATGTATATATATATAAACATTTTAAATTGTATATATTGTGTGGTTTTTTAAATATAAATATTGAAAAATCTGTATAGAAGCGCAATAAATGGACTCTCTCCTGCTGAATTGACATTTGAATTCACGTACGAAATCTGAGGTATTTATTATAAACGAATAATACAATATTACAATAATGACATCAAATAAAATTAAATGCATACATTGCAACATTGTTATTAACGAGGTATTAGCATTTGTCAAAAATAAATGTGATGTTATGGATGAAGAAAGTCTTTGTAGGATTTGTACTGATACATTTTCACCAGAAGAAATCCTTAACGCAAAGAAATTGCTCTATGACTCAATACCGACAGCCAAACGTATAAAGCTTCGTAAACGGGTGGGTAAAACACAGAGAGATATCGCTGACATAGTAACACTATTTAAAGAAACAGACCCAGAATGTGTACCGACATTTGTCGCCGAAGCTCTCCAAAAATTACCACCGGTCACATTTGACCACATAGATGTGACAAGACTACTAAAAGATTTGTTGGTCCTAAAACAAGAATTAAATATTGTACAAGAACAATATGTTAATGAAGAAAAATTTGAACAACTGAAACAAGAGGTTGATAATTTAATGAAAGCTTCTGTAGTAAGGAGTGAAGTTAAAAAAGTCAATAAGAAAACAGGTACTAACATATCGAATTCGTCTGTTTCTAATAATAGTAATAGATCAGTTGGAATAATTACCAGATCTAAATCTGTAATTGAATTTGATGGTAAGACCACTACTAATAAAAGCGTTTTAAATGATTTAGGACAAATCCCATCGTCATCGCCGCTAAATGATACATATAAACGGGTGCAAAAACATTCAAAAAACAACAAAAAATGCGATTTAAATCAAACACCGAATGAAATGAATGAAACTGAAGCTGAAGCTGAGCTAAGTTGGTATGAAGATTCCAGTTCTATTATACCGCCCATGCCATCGCTGACGATAGAGCTACCTGATACATGTATGACTGTAAATGAAAATATAGATATATATTCAAAATATATATAGTACAAAGAAAACGAACCAGAAATTATTTCGTGAGTAAACAAGGTATAGCCCCCTTAACGTCAGGTGGAAATTTTAAAGCAGCAGATATAAAAGTGCCGCTTTTTATTTATAATATTGACAAATCAACAACGGATAGCGATATATTGGATCACATTTTCAGGAAAACGCATTTGTCACTTCTTCTACAAAAAATTAATATGAAATGGAATAAAGAGTATAATGCATACAAATTAATGGTGCCAAAACATAAACTAAATATATTCCTAGATGTAAATTTTTGGCCTGATGGAATAATGTTTCGAAGATTTATAGAGTTTAAAAATAAAGGTGAAAACAATAATGTTAAATCAGGTAAAAATAATTAATTAATTAATAATGGATATAAATAACTTAATATCTTGTAAACTGATAAGTTTTAACTGTAAATCTATAACTAGATCTGCAGAATGCGTAAAGGAATTATGTACGTCAGCGGATGTGATAGCTCTTCAGGAAACATGGCTCCTTGCACACGACATTCCAATGTTAGGCAACCTAAACATGGATTTTGCCTTCACAAGCAAATCTGCAGTTGACACATCAGCAGGTATATTACACGGCAGACCGCATGGCGGGGTAGCTCTACTATGGAGAAAAAGTTTGTTTTCATGTGTAACGGTAATAGAGTGTAAAAATGTGCGTCTTGTGGCCATTAAAATTGACACTAACGATCGATCACTACTAATATTTTCTGTATATATGCCAACGGACTGCACAGAAAATCTTGTAGAATACATAGATTGTTTAAGCGAAATCAATGCTATAATAGACAGTTGTGATATTGAGTGTGTATACATACTCGGAGACTTTAATGCGCACCCTGGCCAACTATTCCATCGAGAACTTGAAAATTTTTGCACGGAACAAACTTTTATATGCGTAGACACAGAAATTCTACCAACAAACACGTGTACATTTATCAGTGAAGCGCATGGATGTAAACGCTGGCTAGACCATTGTATAGTAACAACTGCGGCTCGTCCAACTATTACAAGTGTTAGTGTTCTATATGATGTATTCTGGTCAGATCATTTTCCTCTAGAGATAATTTGTAATTTTCATATTATTAGGCCAAAAATTTGTAAAAATATTATTACTCATAATAATAATGTAACATGGGGAGAGAGAGATATAACGCAAACTGAGAAATATTATAAAATTTGTGATACTAAACTTAGAGAACTTGATTATCCATTGGAACTGAGTAATTGTTGTGACAGTATGTGTAAATTAGCTGAACATAAAAATTTTATAAACATAATGTATGAACAAATTGTCAATATATTAAGAGAAGCATCTATAAATAGTATGATATCAAAAGTAACACAAAAACGTAAATTTGTAATGGGATGGAATAAACATGTAAAGGATGCTCATCGTGAGGCTCGTCTGAAGTTTCAATTATGGGTAATTAATAATAAACCTAAATCTGGATACATTTATGAAGAAATGTGCAATGCTCGTAAAGAATTTAAGCTTAAACTGAAATACTGTCAAAACAACCAGGAACAGATCAAAATGGACAGAATCGCAACAATGCATAAGGCTAAAGACTTTGGAAAATTTTGGAAGTTAACAAACAAATTGAAACCAAAGACGAGTCTACCAATGAGTGTTGATAGAATAAATGAACCTGAAAACATTGCTAACATGTTTAAAAATACATTTAAAATTGATCCTCCCAAGATTTATAAAACTACATCGGCAATAATCAATGCTGAGAGACTTCCTGCCCCTGAGACACCTTTTAAAATTACTGCCTCTGAAGTAAGTATAATAATTAAATATATGGCTCGAGGAAAGTCTCCGGGGCACGATGGACTCAGCATTGAACACGTTCAGCACGCAGGCGTTAACTTATCGAGGGTTTTGGCTATATTGTTCACACACTGCATTAATCACACATACTTACCTGATGAACTAATGAAAACTATTGTAGTACCTATCATAAAGAACAAGACAGGTGATACATCAGCTAAGAGTAATTATAGGCCGATATCCTTAGCAACAACTATAGCCAAGATTCTGGACGGCGTGCTTGACACATATCTAAACAAACATATAACTTTGAATGATGGGCAATTTGGTTTTCGACCAGGGCTTTCTACTGAGTCTGCTATACTATGTCTCAAGCACACTGTAAGGTATTATACTGATAGGAAAACTCCTGTGTATGCATGCTTTTTGGACTTGTCTAAAGCCTTCGACCTGGTCTCATACGAAGTCTTATGGAATAAAATGCATTCAGAAACAACCTTACCTTTAGAAATTATTAATATATTCAAATATTGGTACAACAACCAAACCAATAATGTACGATGGGCAAATTCACTTTCGGATATATACAGATTGGAATGTGGCGTAAGACAAGGTGGAATAACTTCACCTAAACTTTTTAATCTGTATATGAACTCACTGGTCAAAGAACTCAACAGCGCTGGTATCGGTTGTTCTATCGATGGTTGCTATATTAACAACATTAGCTACGCAGACGATATGGTGCTGCTGGCACCTTCAATCAGTGCCCTTAGAACACTATTGAATATATGCGAGAAATACGCTGAAACCCATGGGCTCAGGTATAATTCCACCAAGAGTGAGCTGTTAATGTTCAAGGCCGGAACAAAAAAATACAACTTTGTACCACCCATATCACTGAATGGTTCCCCACTTGTTAGGGTGAGTCAATTCAAATACCTGGGCCACTGGGTTACGGAGGATTTGTCGGACGATATAGATATTGCGAGGGAACGAAGGGCTTTAGCAGTGAGATGTAATATGATCGCCCGCAGGTTTGCGCGTTGTTCTAATGACGTTAAAATAACATTATTTAAGACATATTGTCAGTCTTTTTATACATGTAGCCTGTGGGTTAACTACACTCAAAAATCGTTTAATGCCCTACGCGTCCAATACAACAATGCTTTCAGAGTGTTTCTGGGTCTGCCGCGATACTGTAGTGCATCAGGGATGTTTGCCAATACAAGAGTTGCAGATTTCTATGCTATATTAAGAATGAGAATAGCATCCCTGATGACTAGGGTGCGAGGCAGCACAGACACGCTGTTGAAGGTGATTGCTGGGAAGGTGGACTGCCCAATACTAAAACATTGGGTGAAATCGCATATCACCCTTAATAGAAAATGATAATCAGTTTGTGTTAATTTTTAATTTTTATTTTACTTTTTGTTTTTGTATAATATGTAACATAATTTAGTTTATAATTTATGGACACAAATGTCTGAAATAAAGTTATTATTATTATTATTATTATTATTATTATTATTATTATAAATTCCATTCTAATCTGTGTTCCATTCCATCCATAATATAGTAAAATAAAATATAAGGTTAGAAAATATCAATGACAAATATATGCTTATTTCATGATTGTCTATGCTTGCCCAACATGCAACATGTTTAATTTTTCTATAGTTTATTATAGCAATGGTTTAGTCATAGGAGACTACTAGACCACTGCTAAAGGCTATTAAAGGTGTATTCTTTGGTGTGTCAGTGCAAAGCATAATATTGTCTGGTTGGCTTAAAGGTCTGGTTACCAGGCCGTAAAATTCACAAAAAAATGCAATGTCTGATTTGCATTTTGACTAGATCAATGTATAGTATAGTCTGTGTTTGTAATTGATTTGTGAAATCTATTTATCTATCTATATCTATAACAAAATTTGTAAATACCGTGCCTCAATAGGCAGTTAGGCACATAAGTAAATCAAAATTAAAAATACATGGTTTACGTACGAGTTAAATAAGTGTTCGGTTGGATAACATAATATATTATTACTGATTTAGTTAGAGCTACAACATGAATGCACCACCTACCTTTGAATCGTTTCTTTTATATGATGGAGAGAAAAAGTATTTTTAAATTTTGTAATTTGTACCCATATAACAATAATTATGTGACACTGTTTTTAAAAGTGCTTATTTTACAGGGTTCAAAAGGAGGAAGATACCAAAGTAACTAATGCAGCAATATTTACAGTTAACAAGGAAGATCACACACTTGGAAATATGATTAGACAGTAAGTAAATTTCGGAAATGTTTACTTTAAAGTAACATTGCATGGTATTAATACCATGCAGTATATATATATACATTTATTTGTTTCGTTTTCGGTTTTAGCCAACTTCTAAAAGATCCCAAAGTGTTATTCGCTGGCTACAAAGTACCTCATCCATTAGAACATAAATTTGTACTCCGCATACAAACCACATCAGACTACACACCTCAAGAAGCGTTCATGAATGCGATTACGGATTTAACATCAGAGTTATCGCTTTTTGAAGAAAGATTCAAAGTGAGTTTTATTACCCATTCATATTAATTGTAGAGTTGTAATGGTTTGTTTATTTTCAAACTTTTATTAGATTTTAGTTCCATATATATGCATTGCAATATTATGCATGTTTGTTATTTTAACACATCTACCACTCAATCCAGTCAATGCTCCACTCCTTACTCACAGAAACACAACAGCACACATGCTGTTATCTGTGGCGGGGCTCCTCAAATGACTGTATAACGCAGTGTTAAAATCAATTATTAAAGGTTATATGCTAATGTCACATCTTCAGTAATCTTTGTTATTGTTTGCATTATTTTGCAATGGATTTTCAGACTATTCCTACTTATAAAATTTGTACAGAACTAAGTTGAATGATGAACTATGTTGAATCTCTTAAGGTATAATAGCCAATGGTTTGTTTCTGGTTGAATTTACTTGTATTTCTATAACATTTTTTGTAGTTTTCCTATATTTATTTGTTCCAAAATGTACAAACCGAACTGGGTGTCTAAATGACAACATTCGCTTTAGTTAATTTATATTTATGTTTGTTACAGGAAGCAATCAAGGAGAAGAAAGATGGTTTAGATTAAGCTTAAATAAATAAAATGATCATAACTTATATTTTTTATAATTAATAAAACAATACAAACAATTAATAAGGTCTATTTTTGAGAACTAATTGTAAAGGCGGTAAAAGCATAAAAAACTGTATGGAAGAACAAATGGGAAAAAATGTGTGTCAGCTTGGCACAACTGGAGTTCCTCATTACGATACGAATGATAAATAAATACAAGAGAAAATATATGACACTGACACACGATGACTATTAAATAGAACATACCTACCTAATTATTTAACATGAACTTCATAATGATAGACCATTAATAAATACTTACGAACGATTATAAAAATTATGAAACTTCAGAGATATTCTAAAATATTCGAAAATAGAAGGTAACGCATTAGTTTAACAATTTTGATGTTACTTCCATAAATTTTCTTACCACGGGCTTATATACCGTCAAACCGGCCAATTTTGCCCACGGCAGGTAACTACTCAAGAACAAAAAATAACTTTAACTATGGATTGAAACTCTAGGAATAGCAACAATTTCTTAATTTCTGGTCAAATTTAAATATATGTCTGTTCACACTGACCGATCGATGTTTACTTTCAGCTATTTAACAGTAACACGCGTTCAAAGTGTATGTAAAGTGAGCCAAAATCAGTGATTGCTTTTTCACTTATTGTGATAGATTTTTCTAGGATTTTTCCAGGATAAAAGTATCCATCTGTGTATCATATTTCATCCAAATCCATTAAGCCATTTTTGCGCGAGAGAGTAACAAACATCCATCCTCACAAACTTTCGCCTATTATTTGTATTATTATTTATTGATAGGACAGGCCTATTATTTTTGTATGCAAAAATATGATAAATTAAAAATGAGGAAAAGAATACAAAAAAAAAATATTCAAATACTTTATTACTTAGGTGTATAAAATGTTGTTTTGGTGTTCATTAGTTATTTATTAGTTTACCCATAATTTTATCGCCATAAAGTACTTAAAATTAAAACTTGTAAATAGACCATTAAAATTGTGATCAAAGATTAATACTGTGACCGTTAATTTCTCAATGTTCATTATATCCAGACAATGGACACGACAAATAAAACGTAACAGCTCACTAGAATAAGTTGTAGATTGTAGAGAACAACATTAAAAGACATTCAAACTATTGGAATTCTTATTTACATATAAAAATAATTATGTTCTACATGATGATGAACAAACAACACTTCCTACCGTAAAATGGTAAACAATAAATAATATACCCAAGTAAAAAAATGAGAAACATCAACAAGGTTAACATTATAACTAAACCTTCAACAAATTATTATTAAAACGTTTCCTCTTCATCACAGTTCTCTGTTGCATGCCCAAACACTGAAAAGAAGAAAAGTATTTTATGTATAAATAAATAAAAATACACAAATATGTAGGTACTTGAGAGAGTATAAGTCCACTATTTCTGACCATTACCATTCTACTACTGAGAGACTACTACTCTACTACTTACTCACTGAAACAACAGCACACGTGCTGTCAATACAAGAGAGCCTCCTGTAAGGTGGTGGTTACTGCCGCCAGATGGGCTATCTATACAAATGACTGCGTACCGCAGTGTGCCCTGCCCCTATTAACTGTACACAAAAGCCGAGATTTTATTGAGCCGGTAGCTTACGTGGAAACCTACCTCACATTTTTCGTTATGGTGTTAAGTCGAAATGATTATCTACGCTTTAAATGATAAGTAAAAGCGTCTTCGCAAGAGGCCTGAGCAATGGGTCAGATAATTGATTCAAAGAACACCTCGTCTTCTAGGAATGAATGAAATCAAATGGAATTAGCGTCATGAGATATTTTATTGTTTAACCGTGACATGCTTAAACAGGTTTCGATTGTGCAAATTAGTTTCAACTTACAACTTTGTGCAAGCCAATGGAATCCATTCTTAAGGGCACCTGGGGCCCTAGCCAAAGTAATAAATTAAAACGATAAAGAAAGTTCGAAAACAATAAAATGTATGGGATTGACATATGCCGTCGCTAAATCCCGTGATACATCCCATACATTTTATTCTTTCGAACTTCGTTATCGTTTTAAATTGGGGGCCTAGCCAAGATGCAAACGTTTCGTTGCTTACTAACGAAACGAAAGAGAGAACGCTAAGAGAAGGCCCGGTGATTGGTTGTTGTAACGTCAAACGTTTATTTTGACGTTGCAGCGGCCAATCGCCGGGCTTTCTCTTAGCGCAAACGACTGTAGAAAGAAGTGCGTTCTACACTTGGCTAGAGCTCCTGGTGAAGATGTGTAGGTGTATGAGGGTAGAGTGTGAGTACCTTCGCAAATGTCGCAGTAGGGTCGCGGGGGCGGGGGAGGTCGTCGCGGGGTGGCGGGAGGGGGCGCGTCGTCCGCCGTCGCCTCCTGGCGAGGACAGTCCTCGGTGTCGTGCGCGTCGAACACGTCGCAGATGTCGCAGAACAGCCGAGGGAGCGGCACGCGGGCGCGTCGTCCGTTGCTGAATTTTAGAACACAGTATACACATCAGCGGGCTTTCGCAATTAGGGTCAGACTTCATTAATCGACACTTGGACAGAAAGGAAAGCCAGATTCCAAGAATACAAACAGCACAGCGATTAGACGTCACTTACAAGATGGCGTTGGAGTCGGTCGTGACGTGGCCCCCTTCGAGCGCCTGCAGTCGCGCCAGCAGCTGTTCGTTCTTCCGTTGCATGTCCACAATTACAGAGTTCAGGAAGCTCACCTGACCTTCCACCATTTCCTTCTCTTCGGCCGCACTGAAACACGTATACACAATTTAGCAACTAATTCATCAACAATTTAGTCAACAAAACACTATAATACAATTTGATGACTTAGAAATTGTTCACATTACTCCGGTCCAGAGTTCTGCTGGTGACAAAACGCCCGACAAGAATGTCGAGCCCCAGGAGTTTTTAATAATTTAAGATACATAATAATTATATGACATTACTTATGTCCGTCCATCTGAAATAATGTACCTGATATTTCGTTTAATTATTTCTATTTTTAGCAACACTTTTACTTACTTGCTAATTGGTGTGTCGCCCTGCCCCAATACGCCCATAGCATTATCATTTTTATCTTTGTTATCTTTTGGTCTGGACGCCAGTTCTTTTTCAAGTAACGACTTTTCTCTTTGTGCTATTTCCACTTTAGCTTTTAAATTCTAAAATTAAAAACAAATGACAAAATAAGGACTTAAATAATGTGTATGTAAATATGGACCATCAGCTTGTCTGTCGAGTTTATCATTAAACAATTCTAAGGTTCTGTTAGCTTCTAAACATGCGGCAATACATTTTTTTAATCATAATAATATAGATTTGTTTTACCTTTAATTCTTCTTGAGTCTTCGCTATGAATTCATCCTTCTGTTTTAAATCCTTCAATTTATTATCTAAATCTGCTTTCAAATTTCTAACAACAGTCTCATTATTCGCCAACAAGTCAGCATTTGATTTTCGTGTACTTTGCAATTCTCTTGTCAATTTCTCTAATTTGTCATCTTTGTCTACGTCGCCACTTTGTTGTACCGCTAATAATTCCAATTTGTTTGACAATTCCAACACTTTGCCTTCATATTCCGTAAGTTTATTTTGTAAGTCAGTATGTTTTTCTGTTTCCACTCTAACTTTGTCTTTGGCTTCACTTAACTCCTTTTCATATTGTTCTATCTTAGCTTTAAGTTCATGCTTAACCCGCTTGCTATCTCTTTTATATTCGTCATATCTTTCTTGTAATTGCTTATTTAAATCTTCATAATTATATTTCTGCCCCTCATTAATATTCGTCAGTTGTTTTATATCGCTCTCTGATTTAGCCAATAGTTGCTGTAGTTCAGACACTTTTTCTTTGTTTTGTTGTGATTCCTCCAAATGTTTCTCTTGTTCTGAAATGCGACTCTGCAACGCTTTTTCCTTATTGTTTAAACTATCGAATTCTTCTTTATACTGTTTCTTTAAAGCGTCATTTTCAGCACGGAGTTTTTCGACTACTTCTTGTACTGCATTGTTGCTCGTTTGTAGTGACTCATTTAGCTTAGTCATTTGTGATTCTTTCTCCAATAATGCGGCATCCTTGTCTATTACGTCTTGTTTGAGCTTCTTAATCTCTTCTTCCAATATAACCATCTTATTTATTTCAGTATCATACTTTTGACTTTGAAATTTTACCATATTTTCTTTTTCCGCTAATGTCTTATTTAATAAAATGTTCTCATTCTCTATTTCTTTCAATTTCTTAACATTGTCTTTGTAATCATTATCTAACTTTTCCAAATTATTTGAGTTTTCTTTATATTTTATTTCCAGATTGTTATTGTTTTGGACTAGCAGAGCCATTTCTTTTTTCAAAGTCTCCAACTGTCCTAGTTGTTCTTTCAAAATTGATCCTTCTGCCGATGAATTGGTTATAAGGGCATCATATTGTTGTTTTAGTGAAGACGTCTCCAAAGTTACGCAATTGAGTTTTTCTTCTAATTGTTTTTTACTGTCAGAAGTCCTGTTTAGTTCTTCGTTGATCTGAGTTAGTTGCCTATCTTTTTCCTTCATAATTTCTAAATTAGACTTTAAATCTACTTCAATCATTTCCAATTTTAACGTTAATTCCTTTATATTATTTTCTTTTTCAAGTAAAAGATCTGTCATTTTCTTTTCTTCAGACTTACTTGTTGTTAGATCTTCTTTTATAGTTGTTAACTGCGATTGCACTTGTACTACTTCTTTGTTATATTGTGCTTTTTGATTGTTTAACTGAGCAGTCATATCATCAACAATCTTTTGAAGTGAATCTTCATGTTTTCTCGCTTCTTCAAGTTTGTTGTTCAAGTCGTTCTGTGCTTCTGTTAATTGGTCTACTTTTTCCATCAACTTAACTTCAGAAGTCGCACCTTCAGCCTTGAGGATCGATATTTCCTCTCTGTATTTATCTATATCTACTTCAAATTTCTTCCGTATTGTGTCATATTCGGAAACTATTTCTAATTCCTTCGTTTTGAGAGCCTCAATTTCGCTCTTCAATATTGAATTCTCATCTATTAACTTATCGTTACTGGTTTCTAGTTCATTTAATCTATTACTAAGCCCAGTTGCATGCGCCTCTATTTCAAGGAATTTGTTTTGTGATAATTTTAGTTTCTCAATATTTTCATTTGCGGTGTGTGTTAATTGGGTGCGTTCTAAGGAGAAGTCTTCTTGTAATTTAAATAATTTTTGTTTCAACTCTTGCTCTGTTCTACCATGATTGTTAGCTGCTTCTCTGAATTTATCCTTCAACTCCTGCAGTTCCTTTTCTGTATCTTTCAAATGTTGTGATAATTTATTAAATTGTTCATTCGAATCAGTTGCTTGTCCGTTAAGATTCATATATTCATTTTCTATTTTATTTTTAGCCTTCTCCAACTCATTACACTTTTCTGTGGTGCTATCATATTGACGTTTTAATTCACCTATTTCCAACTCCATGGCAGATATTTTCGCCTTAAGTTCACTATTCATATGTGTCAAATCGCTTATTGATAACTTCAACTTCTCGTTTTCCTCTTTTAAGGCTTTCAGCTCATCCACATTTACTATATATTGGGAATTAAGTGTGTCTAACTCTATTTTACTTTGATCTAAAATTTGCTTGTGGCTTTCTATTTCTTGCATTAGTTGTTCTATTCTAGTATTGCGATTTTCAATTTCCTTTTTGTGCTCTTCCGCTATTTTGCTGTGTTTAATATTGAAGTTAGCTGTTGCCTGTTCAAAATCGTCTTTGAGCTTTATAATTTCTTTATCTCTTTCATGGATTGTTTCTTTATATTCATTTATCAATTTTTCAGTTGAATCAGAGGCAGAAGATTTTTCGGACAACAATTTTTCGTAGTCTTTAATTTTGGCTGTTAAACTTTGCTGTAGTTCTAGTATCTCTGCCTTGTTATTTTCATTCTCTTGAGATACTTCATTTAACAAGCTTTCGTATTCATTCATTTTCACGGAATAATCTTCTTTAACTTTGGTGATTTCATCTAGTAAATTCTTGCACGCGGTTTCCTGTTTTTTAGAGGACTCTTGCTCTTGTTCTAAATCTAATATTTTTGCGCTGAGTTCCATTTTCAGTTTCGTGATTTCTTTATTGAGATTAACATCGTGTTCTTTGCTCGAGCCCATTACTGAAAAGAGTAAAATTAAAAATGAGCAGACAATGTCAGACAATATTTTTTTTAAACAAATATAACTCGTTTACTTACCTTTGTTCAATTCATGTGTTTTATCATCAACAGCGGCTTGCAGCTGTGCTACCTTTGTGTTAAGGTCTAAGATAGTTTGACTGTTTTCTTTATTGAGTTTTTCGACATTCTGTTTTTCAGTCTCCAGTTTTGACTCGGCCATTTGTAACTTGGCTGTCATTACAGAAAGTTGAGCTTCATATTCAGTTTGAGAAATTGTAATTTTGGTTTTCGCTTCATTTAAAGCTTTTTCATATTCTACCTTGACCTTAGCCAGTTCTTCTGACATACTTTTACCCAGCGAGTCCTTTTCGCTTTCCTTCTCCTTAAGAAGGGCATATGCTTCATTTAACAGTTTTTGTAATTCTGCCGTGTAAGCTGTAATTAAATAAAATAAGTATCAATGTATTTATTCTTATAATGCAACTTATAGCAGTTAAATTTTAAACGTATTTCTTAAATTGTTACTAATGACCTATTGAATCCATTCTTAGTCTATATATGTATGTTAATTAAGACGAGATGTATCGAATATTAAGCTATAATTTATGAAGATCTATTCAGGCGTTCGAAGACCATCAGCCCGTTTCCTAGTTGAAGACGTAACTGAGTTGACGCTAATTTGACGTGGTAACCTCGACTGCAAATAGAATATCAGTTTATAGTGAAATTCTTTAGTTTTAATTAATATATTTTCTTTTAATAGAGTTAAGAGTGATAAGAAAGTTAATACTTTATGAAGTAAATCAAGTTTGATCGTCTAGTCTAGTGCATGGACAATAAAGATAAGTGTTTCTTTACATTGTCGACAAGTTCTAAGAAATATAGTAAATAAGAATTTAAAAAGTAGCCTACAAGAGTTTTGAAGTTTTTTATCGAGTTAGATATTATAGTAGGGGGTGAGTTAAGTGAGTACAATATCTCACTTTGAGCCAACGCGAGCTCTTCCTTATGTTGTTCGCTGATGGCGTTCATGTCGCTAGCGCGTTGTTCCTCGATCGCTCGCAAAGCAGCCGCCGTCGTATTCGCCCGTTCCGCTTGCAACACCGCCTCCGCTTCCAACTCGCGAATGCGTTGTTCCCGCGCTGTCTTTTCATTCTATGTAATATTCAAATTTTAAAAGAGGATTTAAGCAAACCAAATGTAAATACAAAATTCTCTTTATGAAGGATTCGCGGTGAATCCCTTTATCAAATTTCATTAAAAATTAGAGATATCAACTAGATGTATTTTTCTCGTAGACAGTGAGTACGACACGAAAAATTAATTTTTTTTTTCTTTTGTAGATAAAAGCTGTTTTTTATAGTTGGCAAATATTTTTAAAGATTTCACAGGTTTACTTAAATTTTATATTAAGTAATTTTATTTGAATTTTTTCAAATGAGGTCATTGAATTTGAGAAAGAATTAATGTAAAATATGAAGGACATTGGTCAGAATTCTTACAAGTTGTTTCTTTCAAAAGAAATAAAAGGATTCATTTGAAGACGTTTGTTAGTCAAATATGCATGGCAATTTCTAAAGTTTTGATGCAAAGTTTAATTTCATATTTCACAAGAATCAAAATTAATTTAGTATTTTTAATTAAAATAAATAAATACATACCTCCATTGTTTCTTTGTATTTCTGTAAAAGAAAAACATCATTAGATAAATCCGAAACATTTTCTTAATAAATAATACCTTGTGGTATCAAAATAATCGTCCACACTTACATTGAAATCCTCTCTGTTGATATTGTCTTCCTCACTCCTAAACATAAGATCTTCGACCTTCTGTTTCTCATCTTCCAGTAGTTTGTTGAGCTTGTCCAACTCAGATTTGAGTTTTGCATTTTCCACGTTCGTCTAAAAATTTGTGCAGTGTTAAAAATATACTTCTGACGTTATTTTCACCCATGACAATTTAGCTATCGTAGAGCTACCTTGGGACTTAGTGTATTGTGACAAGTAGAAAATTTAGTAAGTAGAAACTGAATATCAGGTAAATTTCAAGACACCAAGGCAAGCAAAGATGATGGCAAGCAAGCACGTGGACAGTCTTCGGCAACATGGCGCGAGTTTAAAAAAAGTTTTCCTTTTTTTGTGAAATAATTCATTATTAGACAAATGAATATTAATCTCTTTTGAAATCAATAATCTAAGGAAAAATCAATAATTACGACAGCATTTTTCATATAGTAAAATGGCCATTAAAGGCGGGTTGTAGTAAAATCTTTGATCACGCAAAAAAGAGAATAAGACGGATACCAGGATGAGCTCTGGTATCCCTTAAGATTTGGATAGACATGTTGATTATAAAAGCATAGTCATAGAAAGTAAGACATGGATGGCATGGTATTTACTAACACGTGGTATGGACCCGATTACACATGCTATGACCATCATGACAGTTACTTTAGTTAGAACATAGGCTTAAATTATAATTGGCAGAATAATCTGAATTTTATTATATAATATTATACTGATTAAGGGACATCGTGGATCCTAGTCCTAATATACAAAATAGGAACTTATTGAAATAAGTGATATAATATTATTACAGATAATAGCGGTCGCGATACCTGTTCAGCCTCTTTCTTTGCTTGCGAAAGCGCGCTTTCAGCTCTATCAGCTTGTAAGGACACTTTGGCTACTTCGGCTCGCTCCAATTCACGTTCACGCATCAACCGCTCCAAATGATGTTGCTTCTCGCGGAGCAATTCCTATGAATATTAAAATAAGACACATTTAAACAAATTCTAGTCTTATAACTATACAGTGACCGACGACCGTATCAACTATTTGTACAAGTAGCGAACAATGTAAACTCTAATACTGTTACAAGATGGTTTTTTTTTGTTCTTAGTCAATATCAATAATTTTATAATGTAATCTTAGATGAAGCTAAAAAAACAGTTACAAAAATAAAAAAGTATTGACGACAAAATTATTATAAAATATCTACCTACGTCAATACATCCTTAATGTGGCTTAAGGCGCGGCGAAGTCTAGTTACGTCATTATGACTGCACTCACACTGTATAATACTAGCTTTAGCCTGCGTTTTCGTTCACGTGAAGTTTTTGAAATTTCTTCTCATAAATCTTATAAAAACAGATTCAGTGATTTAGTTGTGAATACTAACAGTTAGACGAAGTAATTAATTTTCATATGTATCAGGTCACCTTTGTAAACACTCCCTAAATTTAATTTATCTAATTACGTATCTACATAAAGTTTAGATAACGGTAATAAACAACATTAATATATATTACTACTAACATTGACTAGGTATTCAAAATCTAATACATGTTCCATAATTACATAAGTAACTAAATTGATTTATTTTCACTTATCTAGTTAGATAAAATAGACAATTTGAGCGAGAAATTAGAATAATTACTATATTAATTACAAATATAATAATTATTGCAAACTGGAACAAATAAACAAAAATAATAGGTATCTAAATAATTAAAAAGCATGTTTCTAAAACAAAAGATCAGTTTCTCTTGTGGTGATTAGTGGTCTGAAGGTTCGTCTTCTGAAGATTTCTTATGGAACTTGGACCTGAAAGAAAATATTATGAATATTTTTTTAAAGTATTTATTATTATTTTTTTTAATTGAGAATTATGAGCCATGTACTTACTTTATTGTAATATCTACTTTTAAAAACAACTTCATGTATAAAAATATACTTTTTTTTTTTTCAAATTTCAATTCTGTTACTTTATCAGGGCTAAGCCTGAAATGAAATCTCAAATCAGTATTAGCCGTAAAATATTTTCGCATTATAACTGGTGTATGGGTATAATTCGATATAAGATTAAACAAAAAAAAAAAAAGATAACAGTGGTAGTGTAGGAAAATAAAAGAACAAATCTAGTTCTGTTGCAGCCCGCTAGGCGTATACCTACATTATACGAAGGTGGCATAAGCAACCTAGTTTTACAGGTTGGTAGATAGCTGAAACTTCCATGACTATAATAAGTCAACAAATAATCATACTGAGCCCTATTCCCACATCTTTTAACGTGACAAGTCAAAGACAGGCTGTCAGCCTCCCTTTAACACAAAAAAGTAGTTTCTGTCATATTAACTTGCCGCCCCGTCTAAATCATCGCCTAACTTTTAAGCAGTAAGAATAACGTTGTTGAAATATCAATTAAAATATTTGAAAATTTTGTATATTTTTCTATAGCGGCTTAGCTGCCATGACTTAAATTCTATAGGAATCTTTAATTCTGTACAAGTTACAAACGCGGACGAAGTCGCGGGTATATACTAGTAGAAGATAAAGATATAGATGAATTCATAGCATTAATCAATAGACATCCCTGTAACATTATGACCTTACTCATTAGTATGAAAATCAGTGCAACCAAATTCACATACAAAAATCGGTACATAACATGCTGATGGTATTATGTCAACTTTATTTAGATTCTATGTACCTATATGTCGGTGTTGTTTTCGCACGCTATTTATGGTACGACATAGATTCATATAATTGTATTGGTAAAGTTTCTTAATAGTGTTGAAAAAACACTGCACGTTATTATTAGGTATTAAGGACGCATGTCTTTAAACAAAGTTCTTTAGAATTTCACTCGGGTTTTACTCACATGAATGGTCCTCTTTTAAGAGAATTATTCTGTTTTGTGGTGTAGTATTTATTATAGGTACCTACAAGGGACAAAATCCTTACATATTATAAAACAAAGTCCTCCGCCGCGTGTCTGTCTGTCTGTTCGCGATAAACTCAAAAACTACTGCACCAATTTTTATGCGGTTTTCACCAATGGATAGAGGAATAATCAGGGAAGGTTTTTACGACAAAAAAATGCACCCCGGGCGAAGCCGGGAGCGGGACAGCTCGTTTTGTATAAAAACGGTCCTATTGGAAAGTGATGGGAAAGACCTATTGACTAACAGTGGGCCTCCTACGGAAGAGATGATGAGTATAAAAAGTTTTTATCTACAATATGTCTGACCTTTTAGTTCTTCTAACCAAAGTATGCTATTGACTCTGATGCGGCTTTTTTACAGAGAATTTCTACCAGAAGATATAGAAAATATTTAACAGGAAAACGGAGTAGTGCAGAGGTATCAAGGTATCTACAACATTACGTACTCTATTAACTACTAGGTTTTGCCCGCGACTTCGTCCGCGTCCATTTTTCTTATTGGATCGCTACCAAATTTCACAAGATCACCCGCTGGACTAATTTGAAGATTGTCTGAAAATTACATCAAAATCGGTTCAGCGGTTATGGAGTCTATAGGGATGTTTAAATACTGGAAGGTACATACACACATTGCCTTTTATATATTAAGATTCAGCGTCATAAAAGTCCAGAAAACTCTTTTACCTGCTAAATAAGAGTATATGTAATTGCATTATATCACTATTCCATTCACTCTGTGAACTTATTTAATATTAAATTAATAATCATGCGTAGGTGTCTTTTCAACGTAAACATGATACCTGCTTGTATTCATAGTTTTTTTTTTTTATAAAGATGACGTAAACCATTAATATGGTAATAATAAAACTAAGCTGTTGAATTTCTACTCAACATAACCACATATTTCAAGAGCGTATTCATATTATTTAGTGTAATATAAAAATAGGATTTCTAAAAGGGTTTTCTAAATGTAGCTTTCAATACTTGAAAACGACGGCTTGATTAAGTAATAAAATAGTTCCTAACTTAATATGCATGCTGACACATCAGAATTATTTTTTAATCCTACTTTAAAATCTTTCCTTTTCCGACTATCCTAAAGATGTTAAGCCTGGTATATGGTTAAATTATGTCCAGCAGTGGACGTCCTGCGGATGGGATGTTGATATGGTTTAACTATTGACATAACTTGTCTGATTGCATTTGCGATACGTACCTATTTGAAGCGACAAGTACTTTTATAAGTAGAAGATTTAAGACCGGGCCCTGGGATCGGAGTTGGTTTGACCTTATTTTAAAATAGGTTACCTTCAACTTAGCTGTTTTTTTAAAAATAGGATCGGCTTGTAACCGACGATAACGCATTAATAAAAATTAAAAAATATATCTAATGTTAAGAGGATAATAAGATTTACACTCCTTTCTCAAATATTTTATAATATTTAAATTTATATTTTATAATTTTTAAATAATATATTAATATCTAAATATTTAAATTAGCCAGTGTAGAGAATTGAAACGCAGTTTCAAATGTCAAGTAATTTAAATGCAGATTCTATTTTGGCAGTTATTATCTGTGTTAAAATTACATAAGCTCAACGAAAACTTTGAGCTTAGGGAAAGTATAAAAAGTTGTGTGCTTGTTTTGTTTATTTGGTGTGATTTGGTTGGGGCATCGATGGGTTGTGGGCACTACCATGTTCCTAAATTAATTTTTGCTCACCAATTAAGGTGTACAAAGTATATTTCATCATTTATTTAAAAAAATATATAGATAAATTAAAAAATAAATATTACCTAAAATTAACACTACTGAAACATGTGTATAAGTACCCGCACTTGAGACTTTCTTGCCCTATTCAAGTTTATACCGCAAAATGACTGCTGAGAAACAGTTGGGAATTCGCCAAACATGAAGTCTAGAAAACTCCACAATGGCTTGATTTATTTAAAAGTTCGAGAGCCACGTTTTAGTAGAATTTAGTCGAAAATAAATTATTTATGATCTTTCTTGTGAATGAAGCAGTTAAGTATAGCTGAACATAATCTGATAAGCAACGTTCATTTTATGACTGTTCAGAAAACGTTATCTTATCTGACATCGCTCTGTTTGAATGTACCTAATAAAACAACAATATTTTGTGGCACATTATAGAAAACTACATGTACCATAACAGAGATAAGAAGTGATGTAACTACAACCTCTACAATGAAGTAGAAACTGTATAGCCTTCACAATACCTAGCCTAGATAGGAAAGTGATTTTAAAAATGGGTGCTTTAAATAGCGGAGGGAACTGTTTACACAAAATGTGAGAATAGTTTCTCAGTTTTATGCATAAATTCAATGGAGTCGATTATTACGACTATATTTTTATTATATTGAAGGCTAGGGATACTGAAAAAAAAAAAGAGAGCGTCTATTTAGGCTACGCCTGTATCGCGCCTGACATTCATTATAATAATATCAGAATCAATTTATTTACAATTAAAGAAAAAAAGGAAAATAAAAAAAAAAGCTACACGATAAAATAAGTTTTTAGATTTATTTATGTATGTGTAAGGGGGACCAATTATTTGTTAAGATATAATATACTTAATTCATTTAATTATCTATTTGTTAATAAAAAAAAACTATTTAAATATGTTTAATAATATTAATGTATTTGCTATCAGATGTAAAAATTTCTAATGATAGATTGTCAAACTTATTTATTTTATTAACGTGGTTCGTAATCATTATTAAGGAGTTTCAATTTTGATAGATTTTTTATTATTGATTAACTTATATAACTTTATAGTTAACAACTTTATTAGGACCGAAAATAACAATTTCTTCTTTTTGTTCACTTTGAACAAAATTGGATATCTTTATAGGTACAACATGCTAAACACATTAAAAAGGGTTTATTAACCTAAATAAAAATCGCAAGCAGTATGTACAGCTGCATTAAAACAAAACCAATCCACAAACCATTATATTTTATTCAACAATGTACACAAGATAGGTATGTCAACGGGAAATGCGGGAGAGGGTAATAAATACACGATGCGTATAATAAATTTTATTCAAACTAATTTGTCATTCATTTTATTATTAAATATTATCAACCATACACGCTTAAGTTATACAATTAAAAACTAATCTAAAGTACGTTTTAGCGTAGAAATATTAATAAGTTAGGTACCGGAAAAATTATAATTAAAAAGTTAAAACTAAATGAAAACTACATACCTAACAGCAAGATAACGCTTAAAGCCCGTCACACACGTAGCTATAATAAATATTAATATAAATTATAGCAAGGCATATTACGATATATTTTCTATACAAATATTGGACCACACACACAGCTGTAATATATATTTCTATGACGTCACCAACGTATACCGTAATATATATTATAGCACAGTATATTAATATATATTATATCTACATCTGTGATGGGCTTTAAGCTTCGGCACACTGCAAGCGTTTACAGTTTAGTGCGATTCCTAAGGGCCGGCGCTGACTGTCGGCACGGCCGTTGTTATCGCTAAGAAATCGCCGCGCTTGCAGTGCACCAAGGCCTTCATTCATAGTGAGTAATTAACAATTCATGAATATCATTGTAACTTACAGGCACTGGTATATAGTTTAGTTAGACTAAGTAACAATACAATATCTATGTTATTAATAAATACACAATTTAAACATTGCATCGAACATTTAAAAAAAACGTTACGTTGATTGTAGTTATGTCAAGATTTAAATAAATAAATAAAAACGAAAAAATTATCACAGTTATTTTATTGCAAAAGCGGAAGGCGTCTGCGCTTATTGTGTAAACCAGGAAGATAAATTGAAAAAATAAATAAAGAGAAAAAACATTTTTGAGCCATTAAAGTCTTTATCCCTTATACACTAGAAATAAAGTGACGGCTATAAAGACATGGAAAGCGGAAAATGTTATCTCTCTATGACAATAACCTTCTAGGGTTTTTTAAAATGACAGGAATGCATTTAATTTGTACTTAACGTATTTTATCATGGAACATGTATTTATTTTCAGGCAATTGAATTTTTGTACTTCAAAGTGCGCGGCGACTAACCTCATTACTTAGCATTAACATATTGTATAGTAGAAATATTTATAAAATATAAAACAAAGGTCGTGTTAGAATTTTAGTTCGTAATTACAAGGCATAAAATCAAAAAAACAATTTCATCGATTGTAACAGACGATTAGTTCGTAAATTACATGCTTCTTAAAAATCAAACAAATTAAAGAAAAATCGATCTTAAACTAAGCGTTCGGATTTATCGAAGAGAAAATGTAAGCCCTGGGGTGTTGTCGACGCGGTAGATTTAACTTCTAAGCGAGTGTAGTACGTCACAACGGTATAATCGCATTATTAACGCAACACGCTCACCCACTACGTAATTCGAACCTTGACAATCAAAGAAGAGTGTACCTTGGAACTGCGGAAAATTAGGAAACTAGATTTTATTAACAACTTGAATGTAGTTAAAAAAAACAAATGCAGAAATGCAATAATTGGACAAGTATATTAAAAAATAGGCGAATTTTATAAAAATATTTATTCATTAATATTCAATTTGACAACACATTTTATAATTTGGGACAGACTCTATACATATCCAGTTGAGAAGAATCGAAGTGTGCTTGCACGCTTATAGAAAAGTACTTTTGAATATTCAATTCGAAAATTCAAAAGAAAATTACAATGATCCCAAATAAGTCATTTGGTTCTAAGGTTTTTTTTTCAAAAACAATTCCAAATTTAAAGTTTTTCATACGCACTCAAGTAGACAGATTCAAATCCTTGTAAATCTTTGTAAATCCAAAGAAGATTCCAAATTTAAAAGTTCCAGCACGAAAGCGGAGACGTTTGAATGGCGAGTGACGTGCGGCAATGACGTTTAACGAGACGTTGTGACGTGCGACACACGGCATTCGGCCAAATAATCTACCGCGCGACAACGCCGCTTTTGGGGTAGTACCGTACCTGGAGCGCGTTCTTGGCGGAGAGGGGCGTAGAAGAGGCACGGGGCCCACGCTGCAGATTAGTCACAGACCACACATGGGGGAAAACAACAGGCGTTAATGCAAACACACGGCCATCGCTACACGGCAAGTATACCTCCCGGCGGACAAAAAGGACGCTAGGAGTTTAGCGCTCTTTTTATCTGCCACGATGTATACTCTCAAAAGTGTTTTGAGACGACTATCGAACACGAGCAGAGCTAGTGCTCACGGATGGCTTTTTATATGCTCCCTTGTCCCTTAAATGAAAATGTATGGAGATGCGACTCGTACTGTGACACTTCATACATATTTAAGGACTTCGAGAGTGACAAAAAGCAGCCGTGCACGTAAAGCTTAATGAGAAAATAAAAACCACAGCCTCAAAATGTATTTTACATCAAATTAGACCTTTTTATATCAAGTAAAATATTTTCTCAAATTTCATTGCAGACTATGTATATGAAGATTGTATGCATATCAAGTATACAAATAACATGAAATTTTTACATTAAAGTAACGGACTTTCAGTTTGAGGTGATGGAAATGTCCGCTTCCCAACATTATTGTTCATGTTGACAGTCAACTCAACTCATATACCGGACATTTAATCCGCGAAGCTCTAAGATCACACAACACAGACAAATCGAGTTAAAATCAAGACCGACGTTCTGTCAGACGGATTTGCGTCTAAAAGTGTAAATCAGTTTGTTTCCTGACAGACTTTTTGTTTGCCGTGTACATTGTTTTGACTTGTTCACGGACCAAAGTCTACCGTTTCTGTGGCTGTGGCCTTTAAAACTTTAAAATATATATTACTTTAATAATTTAATTAGAACTGTGTCGATTTTTTTAGTTGTCTCGAAATACATTTTCATCCCAACAACGTATCATACTTCGTCATATCAAAATATAATACAATGGAGGGACAAAACAATAAGTGTAGGAACCGCCAAATTAACTTACTATGTATTTCCAACTAATCAAACAATTTGCTTATTTTAACGTATCAATTAGTTCGGAAGTACAGAGTAAATTAACCGGTGAACAGTATATCCGATCGGATAAAGTGTCCACCGGATATATTTACAGCAAATCAATAAAAGCTCAAAAAAAAAAAAAAAACTAACGTAAAATTGAATGGTTTTCATGTGATAATAGATCATTTACCTTTCAATGTGTAATATGTATTTGGAAATAAGAGATCATCATAACTAAAAATATATCTTTGGAGCTGTTGGCAATATAACAATATTAAAACAAACGTGCGATAATAAAAATACTTTCAAAGCCTTTTGTTAGTAGCCAAATTTATTAGTTATCTACAAAAAAACATACATTGTGTATATCAATATATGTGTATATGTGGAACAGTCTTTAAGTGGACATCTTAATAATATCACAGATGAAATAAATATTATGTACAAATGGTACATATTGAAAGTCTTGTATTCAAAATTAAATGTGATTTTCAGCAAACCTAACATGTATATCAATGAAAGAGTGAGCCTCTGATAAAATGATAAAAATGAAAATGAATGAGAAAAAGGGCCAAACCAAGGGGTGCCAGCTACAGATAAAATAAAATAAAAACACAAATTTGATGCTCATGCAAACGACAAGCGCTCACTACATAGTAACCATTCTTCCGGCGAATCCCCCTTTCTTTCTACTTTTAAAGCTCACTTGAAGGAACTTATGCAAGTGATAATCTATGGAATAGATTATATAAGTGCTATTGAATTTCTATTGAAATTGGAGTTCAGTATCAGTGTGACCACTTACTTGTATCAGTTTTATATGTTTTCCGTATATTTAGAGATACAAGCAATTTAATTGTTGCGCTAAAATATTTATACTTGTGTGTATAATAAGTTATGTGAGAGATTGAAGAAGTATAGGATACACAATGCGAGGACAATGAAATTTGGTGAATCAATAGTTCAACTTAGTTCGAATTTTTTGGATAACACAAACAAAGTTGCTTGAAAGAGCCAGTAAAATATCATTCAACGAAACAGGTCAAATAAAAATAATTTTACCTAATTGTGAAAAGGTGTGAAAAAAATTAAGAATTAGTCTTCGCGTTGTGCAACTCGTTCACACAATACGACTCGAGGTGAATTTATGAAATTTCTATTCCACAGATTTTGGTTTTGATAGATTAAATACCCTAAATGTGTGAGCACATTTAGCGGGTTGACAGAACCCGTTGTCTTTAAAAGTTTGCTATAGTCTGCTGGGATATGTTTTGCCGGTATGTTTGTTCCTTTAAGGTTTCACTGCAGTAGCATAATCAGGGATAATAATGTGGTCACACTGAGTACCAGTGTCTGGTGCACTAAAATGAGATGTTCCAGACCACAGTCGACTTGGTCTGCGATAGGAACTTGATGTTTTTGTGGTGCCAAACCGAATCATATGTAGACGACATACGGATACGTGAATTGGAAGGGGGACACGCAGGAGTAATGGTAACTCTTGCCGAAGCCCGAAAAGTGTGTGCGCGGTGGCGGCATCTCAACATATATCTCCGTAGCTGCGGCGACCCCGCGGCTGGCCCTCGTCACTGCGGCCGGCCGCCCCGCCCACCGCACCACCTCACCCCCTCGTTTCGACTCACTCCGAAACGACTCACTCGACGAGCGAACACTCACCGTGCCCTCTGAGCATCGCCAAGATTTCGGGAGTGATTCGCTTGTCGAGCGCCGCGGGATCATAAGCGCTTCGCGCAGGTGACTCCGCGGCGTTATGTCGTAGTAGACGCGCGGTTGCGGCAGAGCTAAAATGGCGCATCGGTCGTACTCCACGTGCTTGATGAGGAGTGTTTTGTCGAAGAGGCTGGGGGCGCTGGTGTGCACCCTTCCCCCCCGTTGGGGCAAGGGCGAATGCGGGGAGCGGGGCGGGGCGGACCGCGCGCGGGGCTAGCCTACCTGAGCGCCGAGCGACGTGACCCCGAGCCTCACCCCCGCGCGCGAGGACGCTATCGAGGTGCCAAGTGAGGTGAGTGAGTCGCGCGAGTTGGAGCGGCGCATAGGAGTAGCACGCCCATTGCTGTGGATAGCGCAAGCACCCGGCTTGCGATTCGACGGTGAGCGTGACACCTTCGCGATCGGAGCGAACAGGCCGAAACGTGGTGCGCACTCGAAGTATCTGTACACACAATCAGAACACAACTATTGAATCCCGAAGAATGCAGGTAGAGAGAGCTACAGAATCTCGCTGGTAGAGTATTTTTAACCCCCGATCAGCCCATTCCCTAGTTGACGGAGGGTTTTCGCTAACTTCCACATGTTCGATTGATGTGAAACTTGGTATACTGTTATTTCCATGACATAGTAACCTTGACCTAATCCTGCATCATCAAGAGTCTGCGAACACCCAACTCCTCAGCAGCTTACAGTAGATATAGCAAGTTTGAGCTCAATAGGCAGTCAGTTTATCATTTTAATTATAGCTTGTGTTATTAATGTAAGCAGACCAGAAGAGCAGGAACATCGGTTCAGTCCAGTGGCTCATTAATATCGAGCTTTTGAAGAATGATTAAATTGTCGACGGATGTTGTTGTTGCCTGTTAAGGGCCCTTGTCAATTCTACCCCTGTTGATTACTTCTGTTGATTCTAACCTCTTTCCGTCTACGGAGCCGTCATTTTTGCCAAGTGGATCGTCTAACTCAACACCTCCCCACACCCCAGGCGCAAAGTCTGTCACACCGACGTATTTCAAAGTGCCGGCTTTACTGCCCCGACTGCTCGACACTATCACGCGATCGCCGATGCGGAGCTCACCGCTGGTCGTCGTCACCACAGATGCATCTGCCATAAAAGAAAAGAAAACTTGTATTCTATAACTACACATAATATCTACTAAGAACATACAAACGAGTTGCTGTGTTTCAATTACACGGTGCGCCCTGCGGTTCTATCTAACTAATCTATGACAATATTAAAAAGAGATAAAGTGGATTTTGTTTATATGTTTTTTTAGAGGGTAATCTTCGGAAACACTGAACCAATTTGAAAAAATTCTTAATTATATGAAAGGTACAATTGGGTCAGTCTAGTTCTTAATATAAGTTGCACTTCATAGCCATATCAAGGTATGCTCGAACTTAACTCGTCAAAAATATTAATGTGCTATGTAGGTGCTATGCTACACCATTTAATGCCATTGATAATTTTATGAAACTGTTTCAAGCAGTGTGTAAAAGAAGCAAAATATATTTAAATAATAAGTACCTATTGACAATAGCGCCATTATTTAATTTACAAATTTAAATAACAAACAGTGAAGTAAGATACGATATACTTTTCAAGATATTGTCCATAAAGTTTATAGGAGAACTGTGATTACGAGTTTTTTCCAAATTTTTTTCTAATAACTCCTTCGTCTCTTAATAGCTACTCTACAAATAGGTTGACCAACAGACGAGGAAAAGGTTTTGTGTTTACTTATTTAGTCGTAACGTAGATATTAGGTAATAAAGTAAGACTTACTCATCTTGCTGCTGACGACACTGCGTACACTGCCATTGGGTGACAGGGTACGCCTGGGGCGAGCGGCGCCAGAAGGTGGTCTCTCGAACACGCTACCGGCGTCTGAGACCGGTGATGCGTCGTGAGTCGCGTGCGAGATCAGTGGAGTGCGAGTTAGACGCGTCAATCGAGAGAAAACGCCGCGTTTCTCTGAACATTGGAAGTAACGCACTCCGGCCACTGATCCGTCGTTTTTACCTGAACAGTGATCTTAGTATGAGTGGAAATAGCTGTATTTATTCACTTTGCCCCTTATCACATCAGAGATGACTCAGGTAAAAACTGAGACACACTTTCTTTTTCTGGTTTTACTTGTATTGTAACTACCTACCATGTAGTTGGCTGCTTGTCTGCAGAAATTTCACACAAAAAAAAAGAGTAGTTCTCAAGTTAACGAATTTTTGATTCCACAAACTTTGCGGAGATTCAGTGTACATGTGCAAGCGCACGTAGCGGACAGATCGTTGTAGCCAAACCTCCCGCTCTCATTGTCCGACTAAACGCTTAATAGTGCGCACTTACGCTTAATAGGGAATTTCTATATTGATTAAACATAATACAAGAGGAACTCACCGATGGGTTCGTCGAGGACAATGCCGGCCCAATCTCCTGGAGCGAACTGTGTTTCGCCAATATAAGCGATCTGTCCAGGCTTGCTCCCCCCGACCCATACTCGTTCGCCGATAATGAAGCTATCAGTATCCTCTGTTAATACAACGCTGTGATCTGCAATATATGATTTCAATTAAACCAGGAAAAGCGTCGACATTACCTTTTTACTTCATTGGAAAGCAAACAGAAAGTGTGTCTCCTTGATCACGTGATAGTCTTGATGTAGCGAGATCACCTATTCTGAACACATTTATGATGTGTACACGTCTCGAATACCGTTGTATGCAAGTGCAACTGCCACCGCCGACAATAATTTGCATTCAATTTTACATTACAGCTACATACATAATTTTTATTACCTTGACCTTCTTACTACCAAATAGTTCAAACTGCATTTGACTTCAATGGATCACATCTAAGCCTACAATAAAAACATGCTATTCGTGTAACAGTGCATAGCAATCACCAACAAACACAAGCTTTAATGTCTACGATGCATGTATTGACTACCAGGAGTGAACGTTGCAAGTATTGCAACCTTATTATTGCAACACAAAAACTAAAACATAACCAAGTGAATCGGGTGTATGTAAACGCTTAAATATTTTCACGTAACGATATCAAGCATTTGTCGGTACCTACGTTATAAGAATTTGACGATCACATATCTGCAGTTGACGGTTTCTGAACGATAAGTTACTAAAAATCCATTTCACAAAAAAGAAACGCTAGTTCACAAGCGATTAAAATTTTATTTTATTATTTTTCAGTATTTATTTCGTAATAAAAGTCATTTTTCTACATCCAAAGTGTTGTCAATATGATCAATTTTAATAAAATATTTTAAAAATCAATAATTGTGTAAGTGCAAATCCGCGACTGTCCAGTTTTTTTTTACATACACTGATAGCTCATATAATGAAACTAAAACTAAAATATTGTAAATATTATTATAAATATATTATTGCAATCATGTTGAAGTGTTGACTCAATATTCAAGATTTTTAGAGGAAATTAAAAATTATTTTGTCATGAAAGTGGAAAAAAAAAAGAAAACAATCTTTATAAAATACTTCATAATCAGCTCCACGTTATTAATATTTTATAATTGAATTTGTATTCCTTAGTTATAACACCAAAGTTTGTCATCTATATCTTGTTATTTTTTTTCGCGAAGCAATATGAAACGACTCTTAAATGGCACCAACAATGACGTGGAATATATTTAAGCATTTAATGAAGATTTATGAGGAAAGTTACCTGAGGACCGTCTGAGGCCGGCCTCGCTGAGGCGACGCGGATGTCTCTCCCAAAGCGCCTCCATCGATGTGATGCTGTAAGTGCTGCTGGCTGTGACCACATATAAGCGACACGCACACACATTAGCACCACTAACACAAACATGCATGTATTGACTGACGTTTATTTTGCACTATGCCTGTGTAATCAAATTGTAACTATGAAAAGTTTCCTGGAATAAACTATTTTCATTCTTTCTTTCAATTTTTATTCAAATACTGATATGTTTCAAGTAGTTCGCCAACTCTTATACTTAAATTATTACATTCGACTCTCGTTGTTATTGTTTCTTATTATGTTTACTCATTGGCCTTGATATTTATTTACATTAACTTTTAAGGCTATTAATCAATCAGTTCGTTATAATTAAATTAATCATGCAACAACTTCAGCGTCCAGTCCACTGTGAAGACATCACTTAAAAACTGTCTCGATGAATCATTGTTTCTGTAAACGAGATCATTGTAAAATGACAGCAAAACTAATTGTAACATTGTAATGAAACAATCAGTGTCATAATTTTGTGTTGTCAAACAATGAGGCTAATTGCGGAGGTTAAGATTTGATGGCGTTCGTAGGCGAGCCTGTCGATTGACGCGCAGTTAAAACAGTGGACCGGAATTGAGGCGTTTAAAACACTATTAAAATCTTTGTTATCAATTATAATATCAGTTAATTAAAATTATATAAGCGCCGATTAGAGGCGACTACTCACATTCTCAGTTATGCATTTTATCGTCTACATATATCAAAGGAGTTAATATTATCGTTTTTAAAATACGCAATAAACCGGACATGCTCTCTGTTAAAAGTTTTAATTTTTTCTATATAAGTTTTTGCTTAATTAAACTATAAGTTTACATTCTACAAATATATTAATTTTCTACAGGCACAAGCAATCCGCCACCGCTCACAAATTATCTACCACAGCCGCCACCTAAGATTAATGCTTTTTACACACAGCCATCACCTGATTTGATGCGAATGTTTTTTTTTAACTTATGAGTAATAAGATGGTAATTGGCCTACACTTACTGGATGCCTTGCGGTTAGCACGTGGTCTATCCGGCAAGTAGCTCGATACACCGTCCTCGTCGGCTTCGATGAGGTCTGCTTGGTAAAGCGTCGCGTGCGATACAAGCGTGCCGTGAACAAGTGAACATTTATAAACAATATGTACAGACAGAAAATGTTGTGAAGTATGATTGTAGTCTTTGGAATGCGCATGCCATTCCATATATCATCCTACAAAAGAATGTGTAATGCTATCTTCGTATCCATGCGTGTACGGTTTTTCCATCGACTTTTGTGTGGCCAAACAAAGCCAAAACGGAACTCACCTGATAAATGTTTTCTGGACGAGTCGTCGCTCAATTTCCTCAAAGTGTCCGAGGAACTGCCGTCTATGACAACATAAAACAAATACACATAAAGCTAAAGGAGACGTGCCAACAAAAATGAAACTAGATAATAGTAAAACATTTTTGAATCCAGCTGTTTGAAATACACTGAACATTTTATAAGTACCATATATTTCTAAATAGATAAAATAAAAATAAATATTCATATTGATATTCAAATATGACAGAATTTGATAAAATCATATATGTAAGTGGTTAGTGTGGGAGACTCCCACTGAATGGAAAACACGAGGCCCTACCGTTACACCTTTGAGTAGGCACACAAATTGCCGTGGGAGATAACGTTATGGCTTTGAGAATGACTATATTAATATTGACTTTTAACTTCATCTGTTATAACTGATTGATTTTATCAATATACATACATTGTTGATATATTTACCCTATAAAATATGGACAGAAACGAATTTACTCCGAGCGAATATTCGATCCCCGTTTGAAAATTTCCGTTAAAGAATATCGAGTTTGTGCTACGGATTTGTTGAGCGGAGCCGGCCGGTCGGTTCTCGCGTGTGTCCGGCAGTGTTCGTCCAAAGACTGATTAATCATCGAAGACAACTGCGCAACGTACCGGCCTTGTTGATGCGCGTGGGTTATAGAAACATAATTCACATATAATGACTGAGGACTCATCAAAAGCCCTACTACACCCACCTAGAAGAAGGATGCGGAAATTGAAAGAGAAAGAACAAAGCGTATCACTTATTTATGGTTAATTGCTTGTAATGGCACGTAGGTGTATATACTTCAAGACAACACATTTTTATTACGCTCTTCTTTATGTTTGACGAACGGAGTAGGTATCTCTTGGTAAACAGGTCTCTAAAATTTCCTATGTCTAGGTACACATAAATACGGTTGTATTCAGAATTATTAAATGCCTAGGTCTGATGTGATAAAATATATCGATATCATTTAACTTCAACTTAAAGTAATTATTAATTAAAAATAATTCTGGCATTTAAATATCACGTATGTAAGATTTACGTGATAGTTTATTGAAATTTCTCTGATTGTACCTATCACTTTCCGGGAAAAAATAGTAGGCATCTGTTGTGGTCATTCCTAACAAAACAATATCTATAAATTCTGCAATGACTATGCAATTATAAATTATTGCAAATAACTATTATTACCAAAGAAGAACGTTATATCCGCGTAGGTTCTAATCTGATGATTGCATCGTTGATAAAGATTAAAGACACTGTCTGCACTTTGCATGGAAAATCAATCTTGTTTACTTGAAACCTTCATTAAACTTAATTAAACATGACATGAGTTGCAACAAACTACTTGAATTAAAGTAATAGTTTGCAGTTTGTATTGCGGTTGGTAATCAATTATTTAACCTTCAATGTAGAACGTCTTTGTCTGGTGTCGGCAGTTGCCAGTATTCCCATGAATCTTCAACGCAAGTCTTACGTTTTAACGGCAAGTTAATGCTGCAATTATTTTTTATTCTTGTACCGTAGATCTTTTTTAGTATATTTTAACAACGTAGACGACAGCCACGTAGGTACCACAAAGGAAACCGCTCAACCTGCTAAACATTACAATAAAAAGATCGCGTTGCTTCTAGGAGACTAGACTACTTTATCTCTTGACTTTATCGTCTTCATATGATAGATGTCAATCTTCGATTGATATTTTATTTTATCAAAAAATGTGTTTAAATGATATACACGTTGTTTTTCTTTGATCAATAAACAAAAATTCTCCCGCGAACTAATTTTACATCAAGCCTTTCGTATGAAGCAATCAAGCCATAATTATTTCTATTGTGGGAAAATGTCAATTTTATTATTAATCTTTTTGGCGAAAGAAACGTTGTCATGTCTACTCAATTATTTAAATAATATGGTTCCTCATGTTTTAGAATCAGCACTTTATACTGCAAGATATTTAATATAAATAAATGAAATCAATACAAAAATTTGTTCTATTTCGTGGATTAGTCGACCAAATTACTATAAAGATTTTGTGATTTGATTTCAATGTCAATTTGCAAAAATTTAAATAAACATCATATTTAAATATCACACGTCATTCGCTACGCGGAAAAAACAGTTCAAAATTTTCGACGGTATTAAATTTAATTGACAACATTAACATAACAAGACGGCATTTTTTCACGTGCCAGGTTACGGATGACTTCTATTGTCATGTAAAGGGGACATTTGTCATACACTAGGAACTAAGATATGTTCGGTTGTATTGTACTCACAAAACGTTATAATCAATCTAGAATCTGAACTTGAGTCGAATGGTTTATGCTGCTCCTGCACTCTTTTTTCCGACCTAAAATGCGAAGCACTCAGACCGGACACAAAATTCCAAGCAACCTACAATTTAAGTTTTCAATTTACAGATTCTTTATGCGGTTTCAATATTACAATCAAAAATATCATCAACATAAGTTTTCATTTCTTTAACCGGTATAATAGCAATTTTATCAGTTGTTACGGTGTAAAGGTCGATTGTTTGAAACTAAAATGATGATAACCTTTCTGATAGTTGTGTAGAACTATGCATACACGTATTGTCTCGCACAGGTGCTAAACAATAAAAACAACGTATGAGCCCACGCAAACATTCGTGCTCTCCTTCCTCTCGTCATAATTATTATGATTCTAATATGCGGAGGCGAACTAAAAGCCATGGAGACGAACTTATCTACGAGATGGCAACATCTCATGACGCATGAAGCAAGGAAAAATTACTTTGTAATTTAAAATTTTAAGCGCATTTAATCCGACACAGGCCACGGCTAATCTATGTTTACTTACGAAGTTCTTACCTACTTAAATATCGACGTTCTTATACATAGCTAAGCGGTTTACAAAATATGATGTAATGCCTATAAAGGAACAAACATTATTTGCTCATTTTATTATACCTATGTATAATCCACTTGTGGCTTAACAACACACCGTGGCCGAAATGTTTATGTTGATGACATTGTTATTGTGGTCAAGTTCAAGTTGAATGTGATTAGCTTTTTTTATTGCATTTTTCAACTTGATTTTTAAAGTCAGACAAGAAACAGACCAATTAAATCCAACATCACACTTTCAGTCAAATAGACACTAATTCTTCAATTAAGGACAATTTCGCGGTCTACTCTCAAGTCAGTCGGGCACCAACTAATAAATTGATGCAGCCGACACATGTTGCAAGACAAGATGCAATTTTCAATGGCAATTATATAGTTTATCTAATCGCCAAGGTGAATCCGGCTTCGTTAAAGATTTTCCGCTAAACTTAACTTCATTATTATTAATTTGATCACGTAAACTGCGTGACCCCTTAGCATTTTGTAGGCGTGTAAATTCAATATTATCCTTATGTATGTGTATCAGAGTATGAGGAAGTTTACTATGCGGTGAACAAAAATAATTTAGTTTGACCGAGTTGGCTGCCCTGTGATACCGCAATCCTCACTTCGCAGCTCGATACAGTGGAATAGACTGCATTAAGGCCATATAAATAAACAATAATGATTCATCGAACTCGTATTTCAAGCGTATCGATACATTATCATACCTGAAATATTGTTAAGAGAGAATGTAATTATTGTATAAGCCGGTTACATATCAGTTTCTTGGTACAAGGTGATTCATGCGAATAATACTCGACGAGTAAGGAGACTCTGGTCAGACCTTCACATAATAAGACGCCGCGTAAACAAAAATACCCCTTATGTCAACACCATATTCCCTAGCAATTGACAATAATGTCCGACTGGTGGCCGTATTCGGCAATGTTTTTAAATTAAAAGAAAATCTCAGTGTAATAGCAGTCGACAGCAATTGTCGTGCCAAAATCGAATTAAAGTATTGCTGTGGTAACTAAAGGAATTATTCATTTTATTGCTCTTTGGTTGGACGCCGAAAGATTTACTGACTTATTGTATTCGCTTCGTGCACTAATAATGTTAATAACATGCGATAATTTGTAATTGCAATGAATACATTATATAACTGGTCCATAAATCTCATTATGGCGTCAAAATATATTAAAAGAATTAGTAAGTATATCATTAATTATTTTCGCATTAACAATGGGACTCAGTGATTGATGTCGCGGCTTATTTGGAATAAAAAGTATCGACAAATCCGAACACGTGCGCCCTCAGTACGATGCAGAGCTATAATCAGCCACATTAACATCAACCTCGCATACAAATGTGGATCGACACTTACGCTAACGATACTAATTAAGCCTAAATGAGCCAATGAATACCAATGTACTCAAAGGGTCTGAACAACACTTTCGCCAATTCTGGCCACGGTAATAAGTGAACAAACTGGTTTTGTTAGCTGTACTATCGGATATCGTGATGAAACTAGATAATTGCTAAAATTAGAACGGAATAAAACATGAGGCAATAACGATTCCTGACATGAGTGAGAATTCGCCGTTTAAGAATCAATATTTGATAAATACCTAGTTAAAAAAAAAAAAAAAAAAAAGAACTAGTGTTTAAAGATAGGAATTCCGCTAAAATCAATTTCACATTCTTCCTTGTAATCGAATCAAAATATGTTTGGTATAAATATTTAGCGAAGAAATCCGTTAATAATGCAAATGAATAAAAACCTGTTAAAGATTCTCTATGCATACAAGATTTTGACTTGAAATTACATAATAAAAATAAACTGTTTCGAGATAAGCCCCTGTTTTGCGGATGTTTTTGGCAGTAGTTTATTGTCTGAGATGTGTCCTATTTCTATCTCCGTTCTGTTTAAAATACTGATGGCATTATTACAGCAGATAAATGTAGGTAGTGTCAGTAGTTAGAAGCGAAGCTAGTCACGAAGTGCGGCGCGTGCGTGCAATAGTCCTCTTTGTTTCTCACGCCTGCAAGAAATACCGCCTAGCTAGATTGTAATCGCAGACAATGATAAATGCAGACACTAACAAGAAACCTGCAAGGCTTTTGATAAATACCAATTTGTGTACTGTTGTTTAAGGTGTATCTCTTTTGCATTACTCTCGTAGCTAGCACGAAATTATTTAATCCATCTACGATAATACTGTCCGAGGAGGTAAATGATGTGAAACAAATAGTGTATTTAGCTTGTGTGTAGATAATGAAAAACAGAGCGAAATGTGGTACAAACAAGCCAACTGTGTACACTCTTATACTACATCTAACGTGACTCAACCTTGGTGTGACAACGCGATTGTTTACATTTTCATTTTAGAAAAAAATGAAAAAGTTAAAATATAAAATTAAAGTATATGTTTTATTGAAAGTAAAATGCCAAGGATAAAAGATAATGCCATTGCTATTACAATATTAAAGATCAAAGGACCTTGATAATGTTAGGATTGTATTGATTATAAAATGATTTGCGAATGATCTTGTGAGCATATTTGTTCAGCTACATAGGTAATCTCCTCATTAAATATAAATATTTCGAGACACAAACAAGATGGAGTTTCCCAACGAGAGGTTGCCTTGAACTTGTAAGTGAGTTTTGAACTAACACTGACGTAAGTGTCGGTCAATAAAGCAATTCACACCGTCGTAATAACACCTGCCTAAACAGTTGCCGCCTCCGAAGCAATTGATTACAATAAATAAAAATTTAAACAATTTCTGATTACTTTATAAAATCCTTAGAAGATTCACCGTAAGACGAAAGTCCAATATGCATAAGCAAAACATCAATAAGCAGTTCTTTTATTTATTTAATACTTTCAGTGACGAATGAAGCTATATATTAAACAACAAAAATATATCAAGAGTGCGATCATCACCAGTATAATTACCTACTACAATGTTTAGGTAAAGCAGACAATCTAAGCACGATAAGATGCTTGGACGTTAAAACTTCAAGAAGGAAACGAAATGGATTATGCAAATGTATTCATATTAGTTTTGCCCGATAATAACAAAAATTTGCGAAGGCGGTTTGTCACCGCTATAAATGGCCGTTAATTCATGTTAAGGTGAACGTGTGTATTAAACGGTTGTTGACGGAATATTAAAGGGTTCACGCCTCTGCATAATATCGACATCTAAAGTACTAATACTTTACTTTAATTAGATCAAACATGCATAGAGCTAATATTTATGCAACTGCGAAAGAAATCATCTTTGCGCTCTTTCCAGATAATCTGTCAAAATGGTAATAACTCTATTAGGTCTATTATTATAATAACATATTTTACAGTATTTTATATGTTTGAACAAAGCTTAGCGTCCCATTTTGCTCTATTACTATATAATCTTCTCTTCACGTAATCTATATTTGAAGCCGAGTACTACGAAAGCTCTATAAATCGTGTCAGATAAGACATTTTACTTCTATTCCTATGTTATCGACTGCTGAGGATAGAACACAATTTAGAAAGCAATTCCGTTGCAAATTGTAAGATGAAAGCGTCTCTTGCCAATTTGTATTCCAATGGGATGGTTCATTTAATGAGTTTCCAATTTTATATATTATACAATAAAATGTTTAATTATTTAATTTTTCGTATTGCACCAAACATTTTCCTTTAAACTTTCTCAAAATCTAGGACTTAAAATAAGCAATAGATATAGATTTAGCATGCGGTCGGAATTGTCTATTTCTTCCTGAAAAGTCATAATATCACAAAAAGTACGACCATTTTCGAGCGCACACTTGGCATTATACTTTATTCTTGGAAAATTGCTTCCCTGTGGGGGAATAGGTACGGGTCAATAGTTTATTTATGAAGGGTTACTAAGTCTGCCTTGGAAATAGGTCGGTCTAGACTAGGCGGCGTCGGTACCACTTTCAATGCATATAAATAATCCAAATCGAATATATTCAACCCTCTACGGAGCATTGTACTGTTATGAAAGAAACAAAACTAGATCGCTGCTTTTGGCGAAAATCCAGCAAAAAAAAAAGCTAAATTGTGTTTCTACAAAATGCAAAGGGACAAATAAAATGCTTGCATGTAGGCATATAGAAGTCATAAATAAATACAGTCAGTTCAAAGTAATAAAAATAAAAAAAAACTTAGACGAAAACACGATGCACATCATTCATCTACAAGGAAACTGTCGCTGTTCAAAGATTACTTGCAGAGAATCTTGTCAACTGGAAGAGCATACACCACAAATCATTTGCGAATTGTGTATTGTGTCGATTACTGCGCAAAAACTTGTTTTTGCCGTCTTACTTACGTAACTGAAGATTATACATTCATACATATGTATTTATGTATAGAGAATATGAAACGGTGTGGTGACGCTTGAGTATTCTCTAATATAAACTTCCAAGAATTACCATACCTACGAGCATGAACTACAATACCAAAAGCTGTGACCAAAAGGGAAGATGAATAACAAAAACTAAAGTGACCCCGTCAAGAGCTACGTCGAAAACGTGCTCGGGGTGTAAACATTTAAAACAGTATATCTTTATACTTTCAATTCGAGTTTGTTTAATTTTGATTAATTGTACCTCCTACCTATTATTATTCAAAGTGACGGGTGATTTAAGACTTAATCAAAACCACCGGAAGTCTGCTGTGGCCATTTCACTGATTATGCCTGTTTGTTTATTTGATTACTATATAATATAACTTCATTTAAATCTGCTTCAAGCTTGATTGAAAGCGACATTTTTAAAAAGAAATTATTTATAAAAGTTAAAACATCGCGTTTATCATGGGTTCTTAAGCAAATTTTTCTAGATAATGGGCTTTTTATAGATAAATAAGTTATAATGAAACTAAATATTTCGAAACTCTTGGACAGGTATTTTGACGTTTCCCTGTGACGTAAACTCTAAGTGCAATAGTTTTCAGTATACCAATTCGATATGTATACTAGCGGAGTAACAGGATAAAGGAATTAATCCTTAGGTAGTTACCACGAAACGATATTGTGCATTCTGGCTAGGATAATAACGTTATTGTGTTGTGTAACACTTATTAAACGTATAGGTATCATCCGCCAACCATTTGTCATGCGCGGATCAGGCGTAGGCGCACCGTGTACCTCCGGACATGGTCATCCGCGATAAAACTTACATCTCAATTTCGCAACAAAAATTGTATACTCAAAATGAGCCGTCAAACGGGCAGATTGATCGCCGAGCCATGTTAGTAAGTATCGATACGCTTGAAAAGAACTATCGATGTGAAATCAAAACCGTGTTTCAAGGTGGATAAGTATTGATTTACCTTCGTAAAAAAAACAATAAAACATGAGGCGTAAAATATTTTTAGCGCATACATTAAAATGTTATAATAAAAACTACTCGCACGAACAGAAAAACAAGTCGTGCACTTGGGCGTTGTGCTATTCCATTCAATATTTAGAAGGAATTTGGTGTTCTTCACGCAGGTCACACACTTGTTCTGTAATGTTACTACGGTTGGCTAACGACAATGTCGGTCGCGTAATTGAGCAATTCTAACGCAAAGAGTTCATCTCTGATAAGGACGAGACGGGAAGTTAGCATGTACAGAATAATCCTTTACTTTAATTTTAAAATCTTTTTTCAAAATATAGTTACTAACAGTGTAAAGCAATTTAACGCCAGCGAAATACTTAGATTTGGCATATATTTTAGAAGTACATACTAAACAATAATTCCACTGTAATATTTGTGGTAGAATCTCACAAATTCGCAAATAGATATAATACAAGGCATGAAACCGGTTCGAATTAAATTGTCATGTTGTTTGTTATCAGGACAAGTGGGTTTTAAATTTTAAAAACAGATAAAACATGAGCAAGTGTTGTTAGGTATCCAATGATTAGGTACGGCTGTGTTAAAAATATGACGTGTCCGTATGATGTATAGTAGTGGGCTGTGGACGAATGCGGTGCAAATTCATGTCACACTGAATCAATTATATACTCACTATATATATTTGTACGTGTTGAAAATAATCAATAATTTTCCGACGATTACTATTTTTGTTATCAAATAAATCATTAATTTGTTAAAGGTACAGTTAAAAATTATGACACAAATTGACCCAAATAACTCGTACAAGGCGTAGAAATAAAATTTTACAGCGTTCGAACAAGGCAAAAAGATGTCGTTGCGATGGTTATATGCCATGTCATGCAGGTAAATCAAACAAGGTTATGTACTACCAGTCACAAGTAGAAAACATTACACATTACGAATATAGAATTATAAGTGCAGCGAACTGGAGGTCATGGTGAACCTCTGTTAATAATTAAAGCATTTACTTAGGCCGCTAAGACTTTAAAAAAAGAAACAGTGTGACTAAGATCAATATGTAGTTAACTAGAATGGTTTATTAATTCAATTCACAGGTGTAGCAATAGCGATCAATACGCTTCGTATAGGTACTGCAGTCAAAAGCAGCTAAAGGTGAACCCTTTTGAGACATAATACAAAAATTAAGTGTTGTTCTAGTCTAGTGCTTATTTGTTTCAAAATTCTTTTGCAAAAAGACGGCCTTTTGTAAAAGTCAGAGTCTATTACCTACACACAACACCACAAGTTATTTTGCTTTGATTTTCTATGGGTCTGGTTACTGCTGCCAAGCGGTTTACCCAGTTATTTCAAACACTGCATGCTCTGTCACTATTGTGTTCTGTTTTGTTAGTGGTCATAACCAACTTGTGGAATATTTACTAATATATTTAATAGAGTAAATTTGAAATAAACATTAATATGTAGATGTAAAAGTTGGGTAGGTAGCTACAATTTGCGGCGTTTCAAGGACAAGGTCAAAGGGGGAGACCCCGCCAGGGAGTCCTAGCACGGCCACGTTCAGTTTTGGCCTAATAAAATATCCAAACGGTTATGTAACCTTACTTTAGACTACACGTAGACGTTGATAAATGAGGCCGATACGACACAGATTACAAAGAAATAGGTCTTAATAAGTGAAGTAAGTCACGCTAAATTATGAAAGTAAAAACAATTAAATGGTTTCATTTTATCAAATTATTTTAACAAATAACACTGTTAGGACACAAGGCAAAGAATGAAATCGACTTAAGTAGGTGAACCGAAGATAAAGAGACACTTGATAAAAAGGTAAAAATAAACACTGCAAATATAAACAAATTTGCAAATATTGTCAGTCAAATGGTTACACTTCTTATACACGTATCAACTGAAACAACTAACTAAATATCCATCTGTGAGAGTATCTTTCACGAAAATTCTTTTACAGTAATATTAGTTTAAGCATCAAAATATAATACCGATACTTTAAATTTATAAAGACACGCTACGAAGTCGCTCGTAAAAGCTATACATGTAAAGTATCAAAGGTCCATTTTTTTATCTATGGCAACAAATAGAATAAATAAATAAAATAAATAACAAATAACAAACAAAACAAATAAATAACTAATAGGTTAAATAGTATTGTAGAAAAGTTTTAATGAATGGTATAAAAAAAAATAAGTGAACTTTTTAGCCTATAAGCCAATTTAATGGTTAAGAAGATATACTAAATTTTGAAGGCACTATATGCATGAAGCCTTTTCAGTTAGTAAGGATTTAGGAAAGTCTATTTATAAAATTGTTTTCTACTTAATCGTTCTTAAATGATACTAAACATACAAAAATAATTGATCTTTGTACATTAAAGTTTTCAGTTCCAGTATAAACCGTTAATAGTCAATGGTCAAACTTTTCTTTTGTGGTTTTCAATTACCTCATACAACCCAATGTGGTTTACGATTATGCACTCCAACTCTACTAATATTAGTAATTGAATCTAACAAAATCAGTCACATAACATAATAGTCACCATATAGACTAGTCTTTGCACGATTCATATTATTTAATAATGAAGACCACTGGGATTTCGTCATACCTTATTTGTATTTTAAATAGGCTTTGTTACAGTTGCTAAGCACTGAGTACTTACGTCTCATTAGCGTCTCTACCGAGATTTACCTTGTTAGCACTTAGCCTATGAAATCGAAGACAATTTAAATATTGTGTTACCCCTTTTTGATTTTAATAATTTTAATTATTAAAGAATATACTGCTTAAAAAAAAATATCACCCTACATCTTAAAATAATAAAAACCTTGTTAATATTGTGTTTTTCTTTACAATGAAATACTAATTTTTAAGTTCTTAAGAATTAGACTGATGCGCCCCGGCTTCAACCAAGAGCAATTGGGGAGATAGTGTACATAATATAATAAGTCTGGAATAATGTCCATCTGGAATAATGTACGTTTCTAATAATGAAAGAATTTTCAAAATGGTTCCGGAGATTACCTGCCACATATAAACAATTATAAGTGGAGATACTCTATTTATTATATATATATATATATATATATATATATATATATATATATATATATATATATATATATATATATAATATTAGTATAGATTTTTAAGTATAAAGCTGATCTTGCTTTTATTGCAAAAAAGATATACTTACAGATAAATCAATGACACATTTTGAATGCTCACGGAAATGAAAATAATATGTAAACTCACCAGAAAAGCTAATTCTCGTTTCGACCGGCATCTTTTGAATCTTCAACGAAACTCAAACGAAAAAAAGTGTAAGTAAAAAAATCACAAAAGTCCCTTAACGCTTCACTTTGGGTTGTTTCTTTTTTTTTTGTTTCTATGAAGTCGAGTTGCTGATATGTTTCAGGAGGTCCTGCGTGTTTTCAGTGTTGCGTGTTGTGACGGAACGCGTATGTCGTATGCTCGCTGAATGTGCACTGCCGGCCGTCTGAATTGTCGTGTCGACCCGAGACCGGCGCGTTCTACGCCCGCTCGCCCGCCCTCACGTCTCTGCCTGACATTTATCGTGTTTGTTTTCATTGTCGACCCCACGTAGGGAAGATTTTCACAAAACTTGAAAATTGCAACACGTTTACATTATAAAATATAACAGTTAGAATGGACATAAGACGCGATGCTAAGGCTGAAGAGAAACAAAGTTACACCTCGAAACATTTTTAAAATATTTAGTAGAAGTTGATTGTTCGAGTCTACTACGACGGAAAGACCTATTGATCCTGTTTGACGTCCGCACTGTCTATGTCGTAAGAAATTATGTAAACTAAGTTATTTTGGCTTCGACAAATTTCAGTTACTTGTTTTATAATGTCATTATAATTAGCAACAGTGCAGAATACTGATTCTCTCGTAAGAAAATTACAAGAAACTTATAAATCTTAGAGGTTTATGTTATGACGTATAAACCCTTTTTATATTATTAATTCATGATGCAATCACTATGCCATGTAATAATGCTATATTCAGTTATCAATAACAATTATCATTCAAATAAACATTATATGAGTAATATCAGCTTTTACAAATTATGTTCTATTTGTATTAAATTTGTATCTATAAAAATTTATTTTAGCATGAGATTTTGAGAAATGTATGAATTGAAATTTTGATTTTGAGATTTTGAGAAATGTAAGATTTATTGGCATTAGTCGGCCTTCGTCTGTGCACAGATTAATTATTTTTGTTTCGCCTAATCTTACTTGTAAGTAGCTGAATCTAACTGTTTGGATAGTTCCAGTAATCCAGTATACTGTATTGAAACAAAAATATGAAATTCTTGTGTTAAAATCAATGGCAACTAGAAAATATTATGCAAATTAAGTACCTATAAGTAAATACTCGTACTAACTATTATTTAATCTGTGCTCGTACTACGCAATAGGTAACTGCCGCTAGGAAGACTGCCCAATTTGAAACTGCGAAACGCAGTAGGGTCCATCCACTGCTTGCCATACTCAGTCCGATTTTGAAAAGTTAATTTCCAAAGTTTGCCCTGCCGACAATCGAACCCAAGAAGCCTTGGTCAGAGCGCTAAGGCCTTAATAACTCGACCAAAGGGCTCGTCAAAATTACAATCCTTTGTAAAAATATTTATACACAAAGTATTTATTTACAAATCCTTTGTTTATTCAAAACCCACATGAGAAACATCATTGTGATGTTTCTCATGTGTAATTTGTGTACAGATAATATTTTATCATTGCTATCAGTGGCGTCGCGTACGATATGAAATTCCGCAAATTCCTCCAACTTGACTTCGATACGTGGAATTGTTTATTTAGCTGGTGCCCGCGACTTCTCCTGCGTTGAAAAATATAATACTTAAATAACGCCTGACATCTTTATCGCTGTGACGACGGTGGCGCCACCACTACTACAGTGGCGACTAATTTTTTATATTTTTAGACATTTCCTTGGGAACCTAACATTTTTCTAGTATAAAAAATTCTGTATGTTAATCCAGGTAATAAATTATCTGTGTGCCAAATTTGATATGAATCCGTTCAGTAGTTTTTACGTGAAAGGAGTAACAAACGAACAAACATACACACATCCATCCATCCTCACAAACTTTCGCATTTATAATATTAGTAGGACTAGCTGATTCGACAGACGTTCTGTCAAAATTTAGTGAACTACTGGGAATAGACCAATATTTGATTGAAATGTTTGAATTGTCAGCTAGGAACTTTCGAGGGGAAATATAAGGGATATTTAAGTTTTCACTTCTCCAGCACGAAAAGGGTGCTATTGGTGACCAAAAACTCGCAGAAAAATCGATTTTTGATGCGTCGAAATTCGAACACTCACAGGAATAAAATTTTGATTTTATTAGTGTGTCCAGCCATTGCAGACTAGAGTTGGCCTAGCGTGAAGATAGTTTCACAGCCGTTCAGAAAATGGTTCAGCATTAGGTCTTGGTGTTTTTGTACTGTTTTGGTAAATATATACAAAAATGAGTACGTCCAGTGTTGATGGTCTTACTCCAGAAGAATTAAGAGAACAAGTTTCAAATGCCGAACTTAGCTCCAGAAAAGTCCCGTGAAAAATATTCGTACAAACATAGAGACAAGACCCTTACCTAACACAAGTAAATAATACGAGCATCACAGTTCCGAACAAAACTGTTACCTTTAATCTTACAAATTGCAGTAATTTTACTTTCAACTTTCAATATTTTTCTTAGTTTAGTTATAATTTATGTGACTATATAATTATAATTTATAATATTTAAAATTGTCTTAATTGATTTTCTTACCTAAAGATGACCTAGTAACGCTTTTCTCGCTGTTGAGGTGAAAAGTTGTGTTTAAATGAAAAGTTGTATGAAGGTTGAGGTGAAAAGTTGTATGAAAACGAGAGCAAATTTTTTTATGTCTCGTGCCATTAAATCACTCACTTCGCTCAGTAGTCTATATTAGAATCACTCGCTAGCTCGCTATTAGAATACAAAGAAATGATTTTTTTATTTTTTTTTTCATTTTATTGATTGTTTTTGAAGATCAACCGGGCGTAAAATTCGTATCTTTAAACCCTATATCTCTCGTTCGATATAGTTTGGAGCAATTCTTTTTGCACATTATAACATGTTTTTGCAAGGACTATAAACGACAATAGGTTTTATTAAAGGCCGCTAGAATGCCAACCCTCCATACAGTTACCCAATCCCCTTTTTCAATTTTTCTCTTCATGAGAACTTTTCGGGTTAGAACAAATACTTAATAAAAAAAAATAGCAACACATTTAGGGGTTAATTTTAAATACACAGATATTATATTGTCACTTCTTTTTAATGTTCCATTGAATGTGGCATATTGACTGCTTATTCAAACGCAGTCAAATGAGCTTAGCTAAGCATTAACGTGACAATGCACATGGTTAAACTGGACACGTTTTCTAACGGGTCAAAGAAAGCGAGTTAGCGAGGTCGGCCCGTATTGAGCAAATGATTCATTCCGTTCGCATCCTGATTCACAAATGACTTCAGTCGGTCGGTGCCATTTGTCTCATGACAGAGGCGATTGTGAGGAGTTAGCTAAACACCTTTCACTTAATAGTAACAAATGTTGGCAGTTGAAAGTGAGACTTTACTTGGCTGAGGCTACGAACGCTATGGTTATAGAGCGGTCAGCGCAGAGCTTACGCAATTAAGTTGAATAAAGCCCAGGCTTCCTTTCACTGCAAAGCATCTAATTCAATTTGCATTCCCTGTAATGCATTTTGTGGCTTATGTTCTTTGTCTAGACGGGACAACAGCTAAAGCCTTCACTTGCCCTTTTCTTCGGATCGTAAAGGTTATACTAATAGATTACATAGAGTATCAATGCAGTAACAAATTAAAAAATATGTTTGAAAATATGGCAGGGGATAAGTTATTATTCATAAGTGGACGTAAGTCACGAGTATAAACTTATTTATGTTTTTTATTTTACATTATAAAAATATAAATTGGATTATTTTACATTTTCCTCTTATGGAAAAAAATGCAATAGTTATACTTAAATAAATTTAAAATAAAATGGGTACAGAAAAACGATACGGCCCAATACTGGGGGAGGGGGGATCAAAAATCTTCAAACATTGCGTTACGTACCTAATACTTGAACGCGCCCTAAAGTATATACTTTATTAAATATCTATATATTATATAAATCATTGATGCTATTCTCATGTGCTCCTACGAATCTTTGAGTGGAATTATAATGTTAGTTATTTATAACTTTATCATTGATTGTAACTTTTTTTAATCTATATAGACAATCTGACAATTCAGAGCTGACGCTTTAAAATTAAACTTACGGAATATTTACTTTAGCAGGTGGGTTCGACGGGGTTCAGAATCTTATCAATTATGCTGGTCACGACTTAAGGCATTATAAGGCTTGCCTTACAGATTGGATGAATAACTTGCTCGTGATACATTCCTTCATACACAATGCTGACCTATTGCGTTTTATTGAAAGTACAGTACAGGTTTACTAGGTGACGGGTCGGTGGCCTCAGTAATAAATTTAGACTGTTGGAAACTGTTCCAATATTCAATTGGTCCCAATTGTTAGTCCTATTTAAAATCAGTTTTAGGAAAATATAAGTGCCGTATTGGGAGTAGTACCTACTGAGGTTTTATTTATTTGTTGTAAATAGTGTCCGCCCATTGGGACATATTCGAACTTTTTAGGGGGGAAAAAAACTTTACCCAAAATTAACTCTTACGTGGAAGTATGAACTCTTATTGAGACAATGAATAAACGAGTTCAAGCATTCGAAAAACGTTGAAAATTTCATGGAGAAACAGGGTGCGGAAAGAGACGGTCATGCAAATTATGAGCAAGCAAGCAAGTTGGAAATTTTGCCCACGATTAAGTAAACGGCGTAAACTGAAATATCTGGGTCATATAATGCGACACGATAGATACAAACTTTTGCAATTGATAATACAGGGTAAAATACAAGGGCGCCGAAGACCAGGAAACGAAAAACAACTTGGATTAAGAACCTCCGGTAGTGAGCACCCGATTGCGGACAAAATTAAAATTGCGATGATGATTACCAAACTCCGGTAGGAGATGCCACCGTGAGACAAACTGCTTTATGATGGTGGTCTTATGTAAGGGGGTGGGGTGTCAATTTATGATTGCGGAATAAGTCACTATTTAATCTTTGAATTTAGCGACTTTATAAGGCAATATAAGATGTCTGTATTAAAAGAATATTTGCATTTCTAATGTTTATTTTTTACTAAGGCAAAGTTCATACAAGTTTATTTATTTTATAGTACTAACTCATTAAGATAATACTTTAATTATAATGTAAATAATATTTTGAAATTTTTATTGCATTTAAAAATGGTTCCATGAAGGTATTTAAAGCATTAGAAAGGAAGAAATTGTATAAAATATTAGTAATATTTGGACAAAAAGTGAAAAAATAATATTAAAGAAAATAAACACAATGTGATTGTATGTTCAGTTAGAATTTATAGCAAGAGCCCAAATACGGGCGACCGTTTGCTTTTCTATTAACACCATTCCAAAATTGGCTTCGTAAATTGTTAACATACAACTAACAAAAATTTCAAGACCAATAATTTAAAAAATAAAAATCTATAAAGAAATAAATCCCTATTAGATCAATATCTATATGATGTAGTAGTTATGGTAAAAAATTCATTATAAAATTGCACACTGGAACGTCAAATATGCCAGAAAAGCCATAATTTTTCAGAAATAGAATTTAGAATTGCTTAGAAATAGTCAAAGCAAAACCAAACTTTGAATAGATACGCTATGGCATTGAAACCGTGTAGCATAAGCTAATATTAAAATATTCTTTATTAGCCATTGACATTACCTAATGGGGCATTGACCGATAGTTTCAATTGCAAACAAATAATTTAGTCATAGATAAAATATACAAACTTAAAACAACGCTCGTCGAACGTTAAAATAGAAAACATTATAAAATAACTAGTTGACCCGGCGAACTTCGTACTGCATCAGAATTAAAACGTTGTTTCATACAAAATTTATGAGAAAATGACTTTTATTCATAATTTTTTTTCGTAAATATTTTAGATGTTTTAATAGTTATTTTGCTATTCGGAGTGGAGACAAATTCAACAAATCAATTATCATTAAAATGGGTCAACCCATTCTCGAGTTAGAAAAATGATGTTAACTAACATGACTTTACTGTTTCTTATAATAATGTTGCTTTTTTAAAAAAAAAAGCTCAAGCAAGAGACAATGTTTTCGTCCATACTATTCCACAAGTAATTTGTAGACATAAGACAAGATCGTTGTTTGAATGGAGACATTAGCTCTCGGATTTATGTACCGTGAACGCAATTGCTGACAAGAAAAACTAATTAAAGTTGAACTTGGTCTGGATGTAGCCCTCAATACACTGTGCTGTGTGGTACTCATTAGCACAAGCCTACACCCTAGTACCCGTAGTGTTTCATTTGCAACTTTCTCAATTGCAACGGCTCACTTTTAATTTACCTTAATGGGGACTTAAAAAAATTTGGTTTGCTCAAGTTATTATTAATATGTATAATGTATTTTGGACTAAATGAGATGAATTTTGTTCTTGTTTCGCAAAAAATTACTGCAAACGGAAAACTGGTTAAGGCAAAACATTTGTTTTGACTGCTGTTCAGTGAGGTGTGACTTCCAGGCACGTACAAAAACTGTTTAACGTCGATACTCAATTCTGCAAATATGCTAACCGGTACTGCACAAATAAGTTAAAGTACTCATTTTTATGAGTAGCAATCTGAAACTGAGTCAATTTTTCTGGGGATACTGACTAATACTTCATTACAGAAGACCATTTGTAGTAATAGCATAGTTATTCAGTTTCGAAACTCAGTAGGTAGTGCCTGCTTCTTGAAGAGTTTTTTAAATTCATTTCATGTATACCACCTGGAGTTGCACAGATATATGTACACTAGTCTTCTACCTAACGTTCAGAGTTCCTTTGTGTTAATTTAAATATCTGACCTAAAATGTAATTCTACCTAGCAGACACGGTTTCACACCGATTCCGGGACGGTGTTCGACGAGCACAGGCAGACCGTGACACTTTCAATTATTTCAACACACTCGAATTACGGGAATATCAAATCACATCTGGCAAAACCCAAGTACGGGTGAAAGAACAGGATATGAGTAATTCTACGGCAGATAAACTTACAACTTAGGCAACATGCAGAGAATTAACATAGTAGTTTTTTCGATAACTTTACCATAAATCAATTATATAATTAAATCTTCATCATAATTATATCGATAAGCTAAGCCATGAAAGCGACCCCGCTCCCGGCTTCGTACGGACACTTTTTTTTTTCTGCAAATTATATAAGACAAACCTTCCTCTTTTATTGCTCTTTATATTAGTGAAACTGAAAACCGTGTCAAGACCGTTGGATAGTTTAGAAGAAGTAAGCGGAGAAGCAGACAAATAGATAATATTAATAAAGACTATAATATTAGGGATATATTTAGTATGAATTAGATAATAATTACTAGAGTTACGCTTCTACTGAATGCTAATAATTGAAACCACGTGTTGGTAGATTTCATAGAAAATATGAACGGTCATAATTAAGATATTAATTTATTACGATCGCCTTGTTATCTTGTCTCGGTGATTTAAAGTGTAATTTACGCGAAAGAGCGTATAGAATTAGTTTGAAATTGTAGCCGAGTTGGTTGGACTTAGCACAATTCTATTTATGCAAGAGAATGATATCACTAGTGGTAGTAGGTACATAAAATAAAGCAGTATGTAACCTTGAACTGCGACAAAACATTAAAATCATGTTTAAATACTGATAGCAAATTTTATATTTTACGATGTAAACAATTATTGAAATTATTCTTGGTGTTTTTAGCACGTAAAATAACTATATCTTCTTTTGGCTTATGTAAAATGCTTTCTCTTCTTGGTGCGCTTTATCTTTTTTTTTTTTATTAAAGATGGGTTTGTCTTGGCCAGCATTTAGCCGTGTAGCGAAGATGAGGCCTATCATGGAGAGAGCTCACACAGAAGATGCCTATTCACTCGGACTTTGAAAAGATTTGGGTTATATGAGTTTGGAAACACAGACGCCGGTAGGGAGTTCCAAACCTTGGTAAGATCAAAGACCTAAGTAAGTTTGGTTCAGGATTCGTTTGGAAATTAGTCGATTTAAAATTCCTGTAATATTATTATTGTCAACGCACGACCATAGCAATTTTACTGAGCAATAACAGGAACTACAAATAGAAACGCTCTCATGTCGGTACCATTTTATCATGATTTCGGCACACAATTTACCTACATTTTTATTGAAAGTGGCAGACGATAGTTATCCTTTTGTTGGGGTTGGGGCAAAATACAAATTGGTTACGGTCACATTTTCTGTCATAATGTTTAAAAACGATTCGGTTTTCTACTTCCACTTAACTTTTACCAGACAGTTATTTCAAAGGGATAATCTTTTAATATGTAGATTACTTATGTGTCCTTGTGTTCTACAAATATTTACTAACATGCTTCATTGTAAATGTTTTATCTGTTGAAAATTAAATAAGGTTTCTTATTGTTAGCGCGATTAAGCAAGGTGTTCCCATTTGTTTCACACGAAAACATTGAGCAATAATAAAAACAATGCGTCATCATTGCATTGGTTATTGTCCCCGTATAGTTATTCCGAAATATTAAATTTCCCAAGAATTGGTATCACTCAATCTCATATTGTAATATTGTCATTTGCTTAATTTTGTTTGAGAAAAGTTTGTATTTACTTGATGATATTATAAAATCAATTCATTAAAAGACTCCGCCAAAATATAGTCATCAAAATGTAGCCAAAATATCCCCCACCGCGTGTCTTTCTGCCTGTATGTATGTTCGCGATGATCTCAAAAACAACTGAACAGATTTTCATGTGTTTTTCACTAACGGAAAGAGCGTTAAAGAGCGTTATAATTCGCTCAAAAAAATTGCACCCGTGCGAAGCCAGGACGGGAGCGGTTCGCTAGTAATAAATAACAAATCGCTAAGCCTATACACACCAATTATATAGCCCCCAAGTGAGCACTCATTAGGCTTGTGTTATGGGATAACTAAACAATGGACAGTTGCACACTCAGACCAGTCAACTTAGAAAGGTTCATTTCTAAAATTGCCTCTGCCGGCAATCTAACCCGGGACCCCTGAGACAGGCCACTAAGGCGAGCACCTTAGCCATTCGACCTATGAGCTCGTCTAAATCCAATCAAAATAATTCTGAATAATAGTTTCTTACTAATAGATACCATTACACATTACCAGTATAGTACAACAGAACTTTGAAAATGATCCTCGTCTCAAGGTCTTTTAATAGTTCAATTGGTTGATATTTCGAGAGAATATCAATTCAATTGTGTACAATCTGATTGTAGAATGCACTTGTCCAAGGTTAACAACTTGTTACAGGATTAGGTCTATTTTGCGTTTGTTATGTTAGTTAGTATCTATGTTAGATTTAAGTAACTGTAACTTAAATGTATTATAGAGCTTCTGTTTTTAACAAAGTGGTACACCATTGTTAAAGCAAATAACTTATGCAAAAATTAAACATAAAAGTGCACTTTAACCCGCCTTTACCTAACTTGCAGATAGGTGAAATGTTAAAAACATGTCCTACTTAACTTGACAAGTAAAGACTTAACAAAGAAGGAATTTAGAAAGCGTAAAGTTGAATAATTTCTTGTAGTTTTTTTAGTTAGTAGAGAATTTTTGAATAACTTTGGGACCTATAGGGTTCAACTACACATATGTCTAATACTAATATTATAAAGAGAAAAGATTTGTATTTTTGTATGTTTGTAATGAATAAACTCAAAAACTACTGGACCGATTTTAAAAATTCTTTCACCTTTAGAAAGTTATATTATCAGGGAGTTACATAGGCTATATTTAATAAAGTTACGCAGACGAAGTCGCGTGCAACAGCTGGTATTATACAAAGTGGTAAGCATTGTTTGTGAGCTTCGACTAATGAATTAGGTCATCGTTTAACGGTGCGCCTGGACTAGATCTTACGTAGGCAATTGCTACAGGATTATTTCACTGAACTGTAATAAAATTTCGCGTGCCAAAACAAAATTATTTTTAAAACTAGCTGGTGCCCGCGACTTCGTCCGCGTTGAACGCGGTACCCTATGTCCTTTCTGGTGTCCCAGACAACGTGTATGCAAAATTTCATGGTGATCGGTTCAGTAGTTTTTGCGTGAAAGAGTTACAAACATCCATACATCCAAACATACTTTCGCATTTATAATATTAGTACGGAAGTTCGGTTTAGTAGAGGTTTCGCACAATTTCGTTTCGTACGAATTGTGCGAAGAAGTGATTTTAAAATTAAATATATTTTTAGTCGCTGTTTCGCACACTATATAGAAGAAAAAAACGTAAGTACTGTCGTGTAAGACAGTGAAATAGGTAAAGTAGGTAAATCGAAATATAAATAAATTAGTATTTTAAACATGAAATTTAGATATTACTAGTTTTTCTTTTTTATTTATTAATAATAGGTTTGAGCCGGCATCCAGCCGTGCAGGAAAGACGAGGCCAATGATGGGGCGAGCTCACCCAGAAAATGCCTATTCACTCGAACTTTAAAAAGATTTGTGTTATATGAACTTGGATACAAGATTATAAAAATAAATAAATACAGACAAAATTCTGTACTCATTTATATAATTAGTTTGATAATCATTAATAGTGACAAATACGTAAGTTTTGTAACAAACTTATTAAAAAACGATCAAAATTTTGGAATATTTTATAGTTGTAAATAAAATGTAAATATTTTGTAAGTGAAGTTATAAATATCATGTTTAGAACTGTAAAATTATCAAAAATATTTTTTTTTTATTAAAGTTTAATTTTTTAATGAAAATATATATTTTTGATTGATTTGTGTGCCTTTACTACATTAAAAATATTCCCCCATAGATATCACTTTTGTACGGTACTGTACTTTTGTTCAAGTTTTTTTTATGAAAATAATATTTGTGCGAAACAGCGACTAAAAATATATTTAATTTTAAAGTCACTTCTTCGCACAATTCGTACGAAACAAAATTGTGCGAAACCTCTACTAAACCGGAAGTTCATGGGAATTGACAAACAAATACTTAACACAATTATGTTTCCACATTCTATTGAAATGAAAATATACTTTATGCAATAATGCAATCGGTTATTTATAATGCAGTTAGAGTTGAAGACACAAAGGAAATAAGATTATCCATGCATTGTTTTTTATTTTTACGTTAATTCCATTGACTCGCAAAACTATTTTATGGTAAAGTATAGCAGGTAGCCCACATGAAGTTAGGTTAGATGTAAATTAGGGGAATGAAAGTGCCGACCCAGGGCTAAGCAAAAAAAAGGACTACGGGAATGAGTTTTGACATTCCTAAGTCACAAAACAAAAGTGCTTTTATTTCGCAGTTATTTTCTGTTGAGGGATAGGTTATACTGTCGCCAGGTCAGACTGCGCAGTTTAAGACTGTGGAATGCAGCGTGCATTGCTACTACTGATTAAATACTAAGGCAAAAAGCTCACTATAACCAACTAAAAACGGCCAAAGCTGCGATGAGATAAGTCTAGTGAGTTTACAATAAAAGCATTACACCTACAATGTATCCGATGTATCTTATGATTGAAATTCCTTAGATATTATTATGAAGGAGAGACTTCATGTAGTTATCGTGCGGTATAATTTACAAGCTTACGCAATAACTAATCAACTACATATTTTGTTTCAATTTTCACAATCGACAAACTAAAATAATACCTACGGGTAGTAAAAAAAAAACCGCGACGCCAGATTCGGCGCTAGCGCAAGTCACGCTCGTCTAACGGAGAAAGTGAATTACCGAGTTACCAACAATAGAATACCAAATTTTAATCGGTGTAAATTTTAAGCAAATGCTTTTGCTTAGAATATTTTTGAGGAAATCTCTTACCGAGAATATTTAAAATAGACGTAATGAAAATTAAATGTGTCTCAAGTTTCTATGCAAGCTTGGTGTCAGGTGCAAATTGCACGCCAAATTATTTTTGGAGTCACGAGGGTAATCTAAGATTTTCAGAAATTATTTATAGTTTTCGCCACGGTTGGATACTTACATTTTATTTAAAAATAGGTACTTAGTATTAATTTTACTATTTAACATTTTATAGGGGACTTTTTCTACGAGAAATGCATATTTTTAATAGAATCTTGTCCTTTCCCAGTGTCAAGGTATCTCCGCACAAAATTACATCAATCAGTATTGTAGTTTAGCTGTGAGAAATTAACAGACAGGCACGGAAGATTACAAAAAAAATATAAAAAGGTTAATGAGTATGAAAAAACCAATATATTCCTTAAAGAATATTGGTTTTAGAGATGTATGAATTTTTTAAAATTTGTATATCAACAATGCACAATCTGCAAAAGCATAATATCAACAATGCACAATTCCAAAATCGGAGCACTTTGCTGTTTAAAACAAACCGAATAATCGATGATATAAAATATTTCATTTCAAACAGCGATTAATAATGTTCTTAATTTAAACACAAGCAATCAATTATGTGCCACGCGAGTGTGCAAGTTCTTGCTATGCAAGTCATTAAAGTTAATGTAAGTTAACAAAAACGTACTTAATAAGCACACACAATAAGTAAGCACATCACAACTTCCTGATATAGCAGTTATAAATGTAACTGTAATATTAAAAGGTATAATAGAAATCGTTAACTGTTATGTGAAGGTCATAACGAGAACCGGTATTTCCTATAACTATAACAGGATCGGATTTTTTATCTTGAGACCGGTAAGCGAGCCATTGTAAAAACAATTTACTCTTTCTTTCTATGTAATCATATAGATACGTCATAACTTGTCACATTATTTCTCGTATAGAAGTGTAAAAAGCGGATTATATTACAGATAGCTTAACAAGATTACCTACATAGGCCAATGACTCGAGGATTTCTCTTCCACTTTTGTATAAAATATACACAAATATCGCCTTAAATGCGGACGCTCGCAGTGAAGCTCAGTTGTTTACAGAGATAAAATTTAATTCGGCGTTTAAATTTTTAAACCATTTTGTTAAAAATTCAATATATAAAAAATAAACAATACACTCAATAAACAGGCATTAACTCTGAGTCATTTTCAACGTGTTTAAAAATTTAAAAATAGAATTACAAAATAGAAAGTAGAATTTTTTATATTTTTTTATATTCAATTCCAAATTCTCGAGGAATTTTTATAGGCTATGTATTATCACTCGGTAAGGCGGTGGTTACTGCCGCCAGATGGACTGCCCAGTTTACCTAGAAGTAATTGCGAAATGCAGTATGTGTTTACACTACTACTACAACATAAGTAATTGTGACAATTATTTGAAAATTTGGAGAAATAGTTATATTGACACTGCACTTTGTCAGCACATAATGTACCTAATGTAGAATGAAAATAATTATATTTTATAAGAACAAAAATACGATTTTTTTATTCTTACGCGTAAAGTATTGTTAAGATGTGAGCCTAGAGGCGAAAACATCTGAAGTATTTTAGAAGTGACAGTCTATAATTTGAACTAAAGAAATACTCACGCACACCGAGGAGAAATCGTTCGTTATTACGGCATATAATTTGATGTAGATTGGAGCGCACTCACTGTCCGACACAAATCAACCCAACCATCGGACTTTGTTTCAGGCGAAGAGAAATTCCTTAACTATGCCATAGCTCTAACAAAAACGTAAGTAAAGTGGGCGGGTATTGACTTTCTTTCGAAACAAAACTGGAAAAGATTGCTGTGTTCGTACCCACAACTTTATTGGAATTGAATCTAAAAGAATCACAAAACTAAAATATCCTTCAACTTGTGTTTGTGAATATGTGGATTCAATTTCCTAGATAATTAAGATTTAGCCAATATAATGTCACTTACGATCTCTAAAACTGTGCTTTTTTTTATATCGCCTTTACTATTTAAATAATAGAAGAGTGTGTTTTAGTTAAAAAAAACTCTACAAAGAAACTAACCAGCCCCGGATCGGGGGGTGGGCAAACCGAGGCACCCGCCCTGGGCGGCGGTTTCAGCGGGCGCCAAAATCACAAAATCTCATCAATAAAAATGAATCACTAAATGTGTCTTTATAAGCGTAAAACATTATATTAAAATTTCTATGTCATTGCCATCGCCACCCCACCGTACCACCACACCAGGTCAGAATATAGATCTCCAGAGAGTTTTTTATCGGGAATTTCCTGCTCTTTAAGAATCTTTTCTCCGATTTTCGTTATCGCTTATAAATAGTTTTTGGGTTATCAGCGAAAAACTAAATGTCTTTTTTTCTCATCTTAAATTGTTTATAACTTAGGTCTGCAATTTTTTAAGTGCTGGTACAACATTTACTTCAATACATTTTTCTAAACATAATTCAGAATCCAGTGATTTTTGTACATATTTTTACGAGCTTTTTAAAAATTTTACACCAATTTGAACTTTCGAACTACACTATTAGATTAAAATAAATATCTGTTCTTTCCTAGTTAAATTTTATGTCTCAAAAATAAAAAAAATGTTAGGTAATAGATTAAGAAGAGTGCAAAAAGTTCACCAATTATATATTTGAGATTTTTTTAAACTTAAACTGGTGATAGGGGACGCCACATCAAGTTTCTGCCCTGGTTCGAAAAATTCGTAGATCCGGGGAACGGGTTGATACTAACAGATGTGTATAGTTAATACATCTTTAATTACTTAGAGACGGCTCTATAAAAAAATAATGATAAAAACATTAGTAGGTATTCGGAAAAACAAATTGTAAATATCAGTAAACTGTTTTTTTTTTAAATTTTGCACAAGGTTCTTTTAGTGAAGAATCTTGCTTTTACAATTCAATGATAACATGTTAGAGATCTTTGGCTTACCTCATCTATATTAATACGAAATGACGACATAATCGCGATGAATACGATAGAAATTAGACATAATATTTATAATAGAATGAGAATTGCAGTTTACATATTATTGTTCATTTTAACTTCATCATTAAGTAGTCTAGACAGTTTATGGTGGAAGTAATCAAAATTTTGAAGTATAGGAGTGGATATTATCGAGATACGACATTAATGACGTCTCATTTTCAAATGTTACCATACTGTGGTAAAAAAAAATTATAAAGGTTTTTTTTCAGACAAAAATTCAGATTTCTCTTTATTGAGAAAATCTAGGGAGTAGTCTGTATATTTCACATAATTATGTTATGTTGTAGTCACCAAATACAAAATTTGGTTCTCTTTTATTTTTTATTAGAATTATTGATCAACTTTAAAAATGAAACAGCCAATAACTCTAGCAAACATAAATCCAACTAAGTACCTAACCACCTACATAATATTCTTGTTAACAATATATAAATTATGTTAAAGTAGTGCATGCATCATTACTTATTAATTCAACAAGCATCTGTTGAAACTGGGACGCAACATTGCAAAATATATATATACAATTAAATTAGTATGCTCTGATAAAACTTAATTGAGATGAAATATTCATAACAATTCTATAATAAAACCATTGTATGCAAGAACTATTGATAAAGAAATTACAAGAAAAGGATTAGTAAGCAAATTGATCAGAAGATATATTGTAGAGACATTTAGAAAGAAACTTGAAAAGAAATTTATATATAAAATCTACCTACAATGTAACTTAACTGCTTAATATTACATTGTTACAAAATAATTATAAACAATTTGTATGATCTTGAAATTTCTGTGAAGAGATCCTAATACTACCAAAAAAAAATAAGGTATGCTGTCTGTTTTACGTGAATAGGTGTACTTTTGAAGTAATAATATTTTCTTTGAGCATATTACATGTATATTTTGTATATTTACAATGAATTTGAACATACCATATATATGAAATAATTTTTCGATATATCCAATAGCTAAATCTATTAAATGGTGAAATTAAATTTTGGATGTACAACATCAAACTGTATCTCCCAGTTTTGTTATCATCAGTTTTCTGAATTGCCTCCCACTGGCTCCATATTTCCATAGCAAATTTAAAGACATATTTAAGTTGAAAAAAGGCACACTGCATTGGACCACCTATACAGTATAAGAGTACGAATTAAAAGCAAGATACTTAGTAATTTAGATAATTATGTATTTATTTTGTTAACTTCTAATTTATGAATATAAAAAAATAAGAAATATAAAGAAAAATTGCACTGTTACAATAAAAATTACTAATAACAATGATACAATATTGAGATGAAGATTAATTTGAAAATTCTTTTCAATAAAGAATAATCAAGAGTAAGGTATGTTTAAGAATAAATATAATTCTAATTTAACTCAACAAAAATTTTTATTATAAAATCTACACTTCAGAAATTCAGTACATATGTGTTACATTCAAATCTGTCATTATTGAGTACCAATTTAAATAAATATCTACTTTTTATGAAGATGATGGGTAAATAAACAAAAGTAAGCACAAATGGCAATGAGAAATCAATCAACAATTTGTCAAGTGCAGTTTGTTGAAAGATAAATTAGATGGTGTATCAAAAATTGTGAATATAAAATGCCAGCATATTTGTTTCACACCTAATAATATATTTATTTATTATACTATAATTTGAGATTACTCAAAGTTGGAAAATAAAATGAATAGTTAAACAAATTTAAGTACTCACCAGTTCTTGGAGAGATGGGCACAGCTGGTTTGGGAGCAGAGTTGGAACATAATCTTCCTATCTTTGTAGGTGGTTTGAGTCCAGAGGGCTTCGGTAAACATGATGGTCTTATGGGTTCCGCAGGTTTCATTTGGCTTGTTGGCTGTGCTGTGTTATTAGATTCTTGATCTGATGATGTTGATTCTTGTAATGGAGATGACAGCTGTTGTGGTGTTGTGGTGGTGTCCACGGGTATTTCTTCTTGCACTTCACTCATTTTTATATATATATTTTTTTCAGAATACCATGATTTTAACGATGTTTTTTATCGCTAGTAGACGATTGTTTAATATTTTGCGACTGATGAACTAAAAATAGCACACGTTCCCGCGTAAAATGAGGACACGTAATCTGGATCACGGCCAAGATTAAATAATGTAAATAAACGCAAGTACATAATGTCCTTTCGTGTACATATGAGAAAAAATATTAAAAACAATTATTACGTGTACAATAATTCGCAGTTTATTATAAAATTCAATAAGTTTTGTGCATAAATAAATGGTAAAATTAACATATAAAATAAAGAAAATATAACGGCATACCTTGAGTAAATGGAGCACGAAAAAGTGCTATGTATTCCTAACAATCGGCACAAAAACTTAAGATTTTTACCGTTCGTGGTTGGACTCAACTGAGCTTGACAGGGCTATCACTTACTTTCGAACACTGTAGGTACCTTATTTTTTTTATTACACTGATTCAAAAACTTACAGCTTTGGTACCATTTAAACTTTGATTAAAATAAAACCTACAAGTCTCTGGACGCGTAAGAAATCAACAAACATTTTTTAACGATATTTATCGTTCGTTACAAATTACAAAGTTTTTCTACCACAACATAGATAGATAAATGTAATGTTTCACAGTCATCACTTCAATACAATTTTAAAAGTTGTACTCTGCTGTGGAGTCTGTGGCGTTCTGACTTGAAGTATTCTATGTTTCAATCATTCATGTTTGTAAAGGATATAACAGATAACATACTTTCATTAGATTTACTTACTTCAAAACGTAGAATAGGCCAAAGGATTTAAATGCACTTGCCCACAGTTTTTCAAAAAATATGTTTGTAAGTATGTTGTAGGACTGGTTCTAAGACTTAAAGCTCACATCTGCACCATTAGAAGGGAAAGCGCTACCCGTTGGACAGAAAAGGAATCCATTGGACAGTGAAAAAATATATCTGTATAATGCAGTAGTTTAACGAGCATCAAATTTTATTAAAATACAGTCAATTTTGAATTCTTTTTCGTACATTTACGTTAAAAATAAATAAAATCAGTTTTCGCTATTGTTTATTTTAAGCAAAAAAGTTTTCGGTAATTTAGTAAATAAAGCAGCAATATTCATAAATTGAAGGTCATTTTTAACTTACTTTTTGGAGGTTTTATTAATATCCAATGTTAAAGTACAATAAGGCCGGCAATGTGACTGATACTCATTATCTAACAAGTAAGTATTGTAAGTAAACATACTAATGCGACACTAGGTTGCGCACTCGACCACAATAGAAACAAAAACCAAGTTAGAGATAGGAAAATATTTTGTGTTGTGTGTATAATGAAATGTAACACAATATGTTGTTATTTGATGGCGGTCTTCGTTACTGTCCCTAGACAATTTGACCTGTTTATGACTGGGGAAAGCAATGTAAACAATGCCACTATAAAATACGTATCTGAGTATAATAAAATGAATAATATTTCTCGGGGATATTGTTTGCATATTACACATTTCAAAAGATAGAAGCCAGTAACAATTTAAATTGGATAAAATGGCGCGAAATAACTAGTAAATTGTCACCATAGACACTATTATACTAGGTAATATTTTATTTCTAATATGATTTCATTTTTGTAAATTATTGTAAATGTTATTGATTTTTATATTGTGAGCAAGTTGTTTAGTGAAATAATAGGTACCTATAAAAAAACATGATAACTCGTCCATTAACTCTTTGTTACTTGTCGATAACGAAGGGCATCTCTAAAATTCGCGCACTTCTGTAATCACGCACACAAAGACATTTCTGTTTTGACTTTTGGTGATGCGGAAAACGGGAGTCTGTTCGTCTATTACGTAATATAATAGTGTCTATGATTGTCACAGCGCATACTACTAGAGACTAGAGCTTGCTTTAGCTTAGCTACTATAATAAAAAATTAATGTTTATGGTATTCTGGTCATTGTCTCTGTCATGTAATGAGTGTCATATAATCATTTATAATTCCTCCCTTCCGTGACCCTCAATCAAACAAATCAATCAATCAATCAATCAATCGCAAGATCAGTCTGTTTCTGTTTTGATTGAATCAAGGAACATATATACTCTCTAGAGAGAGGATTGAATTGAATTTGATGCATGTCCTTTATGCATCTAGCCGTACTTATCAGTTTAAGATAATAAATTAAATTGTGACTAATTAAAATGCAAAAATAAAAGCTAAATACTCGGTACAAAAACGCAAAAATGAAGTTAATAAATAAAAACATCGAAAAAGATGGTTGCGGGTAGGTGTTGTGGTTGCAATAGTGAAGTAAATGTCAATATATATTTGGACAAGAAATAATTAAAATCTTACTTTTAGGAGTATTGCCCTCGTTCCTGAGGAGCCCGAGGACATGTGGCATGCATACAATCTGATTGCGGAGGGAGATGCAGTAACAGCATCCACCGTACGAAAAGTACAGACGGAATCTTCTACAGGGTCCTCAACTAGCAGCCGTGTGAGGACTACACTCACAGTCAACGTTGAAAACATCGACTTTGACACACAAGCGTGTGTTTTACGATTAAAAGGTCGAAATATAGTAGAGAATCAATATGTTAAGGTAAATATAACTAAACATATATTAGTTGCCCATTCCATAAAATTTGCAGCTCGCTGTAATCTCTCAGTTCATACCAATTGTCTTAATAATAATAATAATAATAGTAAACTTACAGGTTCGTTCCTGTAGGGTTGGCAGCGCACTAGCAGCTCCCATAGTGTTGTTTGTGTCCTTAGGCGATGGTAACCACCTACCATTAAGTGGACTTTCAGCCTGTCTGCAATCCTTTTATATAAGACACAAAAATGATCAAAAAATGTTATTTCAGATGGGTGCATATCATACATTAGATTTAGAACAGAATAGAAAATTTGTATTAAAAAAGATATATTGGGATTCGGTAGCTCTGGAGAGGGTGGACATGGCATGTGACCCTGCTACTAACGCTGACGTAGCGGCAGTTGTCATGCAGGAGGGTCTAGCACATGTTTGTCTCATTACACCATCAATGACTCTTGTAAGATCCAAAATTGACATCACAATACCAAGGAAACGAAAAGGATTTGTACAGCAACATGAAAAGGTAAGGAGAACTGAAATGTAAATTATTTTCTTTTCATGTTGAAATGAAAAGAAAAAAGAAAATCAAGTAAACATTGCATGGTCACCCATGAACAATAAAAATAGACAAGGCATGACTAAGTCTCCATGCTACTTTTTCTTATAGACTGATTTATTTTATTTGCAATCTTACTTCACTATTATTTGATTTTAAATTAAATTTCTGGACAAATTTTTCATCTAGGTCAGCATTTTGAGCTCCAGTAATTTTTTCCTTTAACATCATATTAATAATGGCATAGTATAGTGGCCTATTTCAAGTTATTATAGTATGCTTGGCCAAGGTTTAAATTTAAATGAAGTTAAGGCTAATAAGTGTGTGTCACATTTGTATTACTATCTCTTATTAGAATAAAGAGATTGAAATGTATAATAGCTATTCTCCTTAATTATGCATTGTTTTATATCCACATGTTTTAACAAGTTAAATAGGTATATTATTTAAATATTAGTTAAATAGATATATGTTCAAGGCTTATTTATATTTGATCCCAAAACTTCTATCATAGACCCACTGGTGGGTCTCGACCCATACTTTGGGAAATGCTGCATTCTAATGCAGCATTATCTCTACGCAATTAAATCCCTTCTAGTTAAAGTAATTTTTTCCCCATTATTTCTTTACTACAGCAATTTCATCACAATGTAATATTTTATATGTATTTCAGGGACTGAACAAATTCTATGATGCAGTAATGCAAGGCATTCTACGGCACATTGATTTTAATGTAGTGAAATGTGTTATATTGGCTTCACCCGGATTTGTGAAAGATCAGTTCTTCGAGTACATGATGCAGCAAGCCATAAAAACGGACAATAAAATGTTGATTGAAAATAGAAGTAAATTTCTTCTAGTCAAAGCTTCATCAGGATTCAAACATTCTTTGAAAGGTAACCTTCAAGGCCACTCATGCTCAATAAATTAATTAATGATTTTCATTCCTCCTTTTAACCCCCGACCAATTCAATTAAGTAAAATATTTTTTTTTTTAAATAGAACAATGAAATAAAATGATATTTGAATGTTATTGCAGTTTTATATGATTTGTTATTATAGAGGCCCTTCAAGAGCCAGCTGTATTGGCGAAGATATCTGACACCAAAGCAGCTAGCGAAGTGAAACTTTTGGAAAGTTTTTATACAATGCTTCAGTTGGAACCTTCTAAAGCATTTTATGGCAAAAAACATGTTGAAAGGGCAAACGAGGCTCAAGCTATTGAAACTCTAATGATATCTGACAAACAGTTCAGGTTAGTTAAAAAGTATATGCATCTCTTAAGGATGATTGCTACTAAACCCACACCATAATATTTTTAATTGCATTTTTTTTTTAAATATCGGCAGGAAGGCTGATGGTACTTTTTTAAAATTAATAATGCTTTTGATTTGCTGTTGGCCAGCATCTAGCCGTACAGAAAAGACGAGGCCGACGATGGAGCGAGCTAACACATAAACTGCCTATTCACTCCAACTTTAAAAAGATTTGGGTTATATGAGCTTGGAAACATATGCCGGCAGCGATTTCTAATCCTTGGCAGTGAGCGTGAAAGAGTTTTTAAAACGTTTGGTCCATAGAAGAGGTTTTTTTTACGTTGATAGAGTTCATTTGATAGTAGCGTTGACTATTAACATGAGCAAAGTCATAAGGATTCTATCAAGATAGTAAAAGTGTAAAAATGTTTTGGCATCTATTCACTCACCGTAATATATACAATAGTACAGTGCTTACTTTATGACTGGAACACAGTCATACACCATCATGATATGACAGCATGTGTGCTGTTGTGTTTCGGTGAGTGAATGAAGGTTGTCAGAAAGTTTAAGCTAATGGACAAAAATTTACATTAGCTTAATCATTCTTTGTAGTCATACAACATAGGTCGGCGGTTGTTTTTTGAGAAAGTGTGACACGGATAGCAGAAGTCTCCTTAAATTAAATGCTCGTTATAACTTCAAGCAACACCAGGAGACTCGCAGAGGCGCAAAGGTTTATTATTGAGAAAAAAGTAAAATGGGTATGAAACACAAAGATAGAAAGTATGAGATGATATCCTATCCTAGGAATAAATGTTGGAATTGCAAAGTTGCCATCCCCTTATGAAATAAAAATACACGTATGGAGCTTGTTAAAAAGTGCGGCCGCTATTTTATTGTTCCTCTATGTATATTGTATCTTTTTGTTATTCCCTCAGGTGTCAGGACATACAAAAAAGGAAAGAGTACGTGTCGCTAGTTGATTCCGTGCGAGAGAATGGTGGCGACGTCAGGATATTTTCCAGCATGCATGTGTCCGGTGAACGTGAGTATATCTATTTTATCTGTTTCAGAAATAAAAACTATGTAAGAAAAGGTAGGAATTCTTTTTACTATTTTTACTTTATATCCTCATATTAACGTAATGAATGGAATCATGAAAATATTAATGCTATTTTGTTTTCTTTTATTATAATGGATTCTTATAGACAGGCTGACGGTCCACTCGATGGCAGGTGGCTACCGTCGCCATTAACACAAGCCATAGGTGCTGCAAGTGCGCTGATTACAGTAGAATTAAGGATGAGGGTTTGGGAAATGGCATTGAGAGTTGACTTTTACAGAACTGGACCAACTGACTGGTGTCGCGGCTATTCTACGGTTTCCGATGCCCGAACTCGAAGACAGTGAGGAGGAAGACAGCGATTCAGGATCTGATTGAAATCGTTATGAAGTATATTTATTTATGATGTAACCTCGAAAATTAAACACCGCAGGTTCTTTGTTGTTGAAAGGATTAAAGTCAAACCTGTAACATTTAGAACATTGTAAATACCAGGGTTTTTGCTGATGCAGAATTATTGGAACCATGATTATTGGAATTGATCATTTTATTAAGTAATAAAAGCTTTCAGAAGATAATTGAAACAAATTAATAAACTGAAAAAATAGTAAGAATTAATCGAAGGGGTCATAGAGATTACAAGTTCTAGTATTCTTAATAGTATCAGACTTTCCTATACAGATCAAGTTTAGTAACATTTGTACTCAGATTAGTACAGTTTGAAAAATAAATTTATTTCATAGTGCGTTTTTTTTGTGAATTTTCACTGTGAAAATTTATGATAGAAGTACATGTCCAATATTTTTATGTATAATTTTTTTTCGGAAAAACAATTGTATTATTTATTTCTGAAAGTGATTTTAAAATTAATTAAATACAAATTTAAAAATGCGATCAAAAATCACTTTTAATTTGTGCTGAATGTTGTAAACAATAATTCCCTAAAATAGAAAATTCCATTGATAATCCATTGATACAATTTTGAATCTCTGTGTAACTATATATATTTTTAAACTAGTTTTGCCCGCAACTTAATACGTGAGGTTTTCATACGCTTGGTATTACGGTATAACTTTTTTTTATGTAAACCGATTGGAATGAAACAAACACTGAATGATAGATTCCTATTATCGTCGAAGTATTTATAATTCTTTTGGGATACCTCTCGCTGTAAACGCGACCAAGATGACTGAAATATTCCGTTTCACATGCAGTATACTTTATTTTGTTTATAAAGGAGACATACCATCTGAACTAGTACTGAATAGTATAGTCAATGAATTAATTTTGTAAAATGCCAAGAAATAGTGAAATTATCTAAAAAAAAATATTTATTAGAGTGTACCTTAACAAAGTTGTGACATTTCTTGTTATAAATAATTAAAAGTTATTGATTGATATTGATCAGTTTGTATGTTATTGGACAAAAATTTAACTTGAAAAATAGTTTAATACAGACATAATAAATGCTTGTAACATTGAAAAAGAAAAGAATGGATATCTTGTCAGTTTCAATAATATGTTGCCAGTATTTTCGTGATAGTGGCTACGTTATACATTTTTTCTACACTTTGGCCGAGCTTTATAATAATAATTATTAGAATATTATTCTGTTAAATTTTTAATAAAGTTATTGTTTTACCCGATACTTACTTTTTATTTACTTCGTAATTTTTATTTAACCCTATTTATGTATACTTTTATGCTGTTTTAATATGGGCAACACCTTCAGTCAATATCTTCCAATACCCGCTTATTCTGTCGGCCGCGCCTGCCATCTAGTCGACAATCTTTACATATAAAAAAACCGTGAATTACGAATTTAATAATCATTACTTGCTCTAACAGAAAGTATCCGAAATTACTAGGAATTTTTTTTTTGTCTTCCATCTTTTGATAGATGGAAGTAGTATATCTACTAAAAAATTTCATACTGTATTAATTCGGTGGGAATGACTATTTACTATTTCTTTTAGACTTAATTTAAAACAATAGATTCTGAGCGGGTGGGAATTCTGCCTTTTGTGCATGAATGCGTTTATTTATTATTAACACACAGAGGGGTCTCTGGGAAGTAAATAAGGATTGTGCGAGACAAAAAAAAATTAAACCTAGTAAAAAAAACATATTCCATTTCCAATACATAACAGCGTTTATTAACTTTAAGACACGTTATGACGATGCTTCTACAGCTTCAATTTTTCTTTGACGCTTGATGGCTTTCTTCTCCTCTTTGACCTTCTCGTCGTGAAGGCGTCTCTTCTTCCTGAGAAGCCAGATCTCCTTCTTGCGCGCCTTCTCGCCCTCTCTCATACTCCTGTACAGCTTCTTGTGTTTCTTGGGGACCAGTTTCTCGCGTAATCTGAACGCTTGCTTGTCCTCTATTTCCTTCTGGTACGGATGTTCTTTGTGTGTCACACCGGTCGTCACCGCCATTGCTTTTTTCTGTAACATTTATTTCTGACATTATATCTTATAAAGAAAAATGGACACACAATGGAATAAATGAAACAATTATACGACTCATTAGCTGGCTCATAATCTTATCGAGCCACCAGGGCGACAGTGGCGCCATTTTGACGATCCCTCGGGAACCTAACATTTTTTTTTCAGGATAAAAAGTATCCCAGATGTTAATCCAGGTAATAAACTATCTGTGTGCCTAATTTCATACAAATCCGTTCAGCATACATTCTCCCAAACTTTCGTATTTACAATATCTGTAGGATTTATTCTTTCAATAATTAATTAACTAAGAAAAGTCATACCTTCTCTTTAGCCAGTTTCTTTTTCTCTGGATCAACATTGTCCTCCTTGTCTTCATCTGAGGAGGAGTCTTCTTCTATTTCTTGTTGGTACTGTTTTGTGAGAGCTCCTTCTCCATCAGATTCTGAATCTTCCTCCTTGGAATCCTCGTCCTTGGAATCTTCATCGGTTGCTTCCTCAATATCAGTACCGGAAGATTCACCTTCAGCTAAAAAATACAAATGCAGAAATTTAAAAAATAGTTGTAAACTTTTCATTTCAATGCTATAGAGTAAGTTATTCTTCAATATTCCTTGTGCTTATGTTTGCAACATCTATATAGTCTGTAACTAAAGACAATCTGTTCTATAAGTTTTAAATATAAAGAAAAACCGTCTCATGTTCTAAATGTTCGCAACAAACTATTTTAACTTTGCTCTGTATGTGTCTAATATGACAAATTAAATAAAACAAAAAAACAGACACATTAACTATTTTTATTATACTAATTTAAATATGTATAATTGAACTTTTTTGTACTGTCTTTCCATTTGATCGTAACGAGCAGTATTGTAATTTCCGACAAGTAATAATAATCTTTTGGAAAACGAATAACTTGTGTAAAAGGCAGTAGTAACCAATCTCTTAACGATAACATAAAATAGCAACATTGTGTTGTTGTTTCAATGCATTAAAATATGTAAGCTTTTAAGTAATTAACTCAAATATTGTGCATATTTTGTTGTAAATACTAATTGATAGTTAACCTTTTTTATAAATATACTCTTTTTATATTTTCTTATTTCAAAACATTAAAATAATATATAATTTGATGTATTGTATCTAAGTGAATATCAATAAAACTATGTACATAGCAACATCTATTTTTCTCTTTAATACTTAATTTTACATAAAACTAAGACTTTTTAAGCATCTTCCAACACGTTATCAGCACGAGGCTCTGATAGAAGTAAAGTTTTAATGTAAAAATAAAGAAAAAAGTGTTGTTACGTTTTTCTGGTGAAATAGTAAAAGTCATAGAAAAACATGTTAGAACAAGGAAGTGGTGAAGTAAATAAGTATAAGAACTCTTCATCTATACCTACCTTTACTCTAACAAACAGAGATGGATATTCCACATGGAAATTTAAGATGTATCATTATCTTTTACATGAGGATTTATGGGGAGCAGTAAAAGGTTATCCACAAGATGACACCACCCCGGCATCTATTAAGGTTCGAAATGATAGGAAAGCGTTAGCTAAAATATGTCTCACGCTTGATGGTGCAGCCATCACCCATGTACGGTGTGCCAAAACTGCTGCAGAAGCTTGGACGTTATTGCAAAAGGCTTTTGAAGATAAGGGTTTAGGACGGAGACTTGCATTAGAAAGAAAATTATATAGAATGAGTCTTTCAAATTTCGATAACATTGAGGAATACATTAATGCTGTATTGTCAACGGCTCAAGATTTAGCCGACATTGATAAAGTTATCGAAGATTCCTCTATTGCTGCCATTCTACTTGGAGGTCTCACTAAACAATATGAACCCTTAATTATGGCACTTGAAAATTTAAACATTGCCATTACAACTGATTTAGTGAAAACTAAATTATTGAATGAACTGTCAAAAACCATAACAGATACACCAACTGATACAGTCTTAAAAGTAGTGAAATCAAAACCTAAGAAGAAGAAAGCAATCGTGTGTTATGATTGTAATGTGTCTGGACATAAAAGACCAGACTGCCCCGAGAGGTTTAAGAAGAATAAAGTTAAGTATGTAAATAAAACGTTGACATCTTCTACAAGCAAAAATGAAGAAAATACATCGTTTGTTGCACTTAATACTTCGGGTTGTCCATCAAAGGATATTTGGTATGTAGATTCTGGTGCTACAAAACATATGTCTTCTAGGAGAGATTGGTTTCAAAACATTACCACTCTTGATAATGGAAAGGTAACTGTAGCAAATGGTGAGCAGTTAGAATGCTGTGGATTAGGAAATATATCCATTAACACACCCAATAAATTAGTCAATTCAATAAGTGATGTTGTTCTTGTACCAGATTTAAAAGCTAACTTATTATCTGTACAGAAAGCAATAAAAAATGGTTTTGTATGTGTTTTTGATAAAAATGGTTGTAATTTTTATATCAACAATACTTTTTGTCTTACAGGTGAATCCGTACTACATGCTTCGCCCTGTGGTGGACTGTATACTTTAGACTGTACCACTAACGTCCCCACGAATGTGACTAAGCCTAATGATGCAGCATATGATGTGCACACTGACTGTCTGACTAATAATCAATTATGGCATAAACGGTTAGGGCACTTATGTCGCATAGGAATGAATAAATTAAAAAGACATGAAGTAGGTGTAGATTATACGGATTTTGATAAAAATAATTGCATTGCTTGTGTACAAGGAAAACAGGCTAGAAAACATTTTAAGAAGGTAGCATATAATAAGGCTACCTCGCCTTTGGAATTGATTCACAGTGACCTTTGTGGTCCTATGAGCACAACATCTTTTCAAGGAAACAGGTATGCTTTATTTCTTGTAGATGACTATACCCGAAAAATATTTATTTATTTTATTTCTTCTAAAAGTGATGTTATTAAGAAATTTCGTTTATTTCAAGTACTAGTGGAAAAACAATTAGGTTCTCAAATAAAAGCAATTAGAACCGATGGTGGGAAGGAATTTGTAAATAATGAGTTTAGTGATTATCTGTCTTCGAAAGGAATCCTGCACCAAACATCGACACCATACAGTCCGCAACAAAATGGTGTAGCGGAACGTACCATTCGGTCAATAACCGAAAAGGCTAGATCGATGATAGCTGAAAGTTCTCTGCCTAAAGTATATTGGGAAGATGCATTTAAAGCAGCGGTATATTTAAAGAACAGGTCACCTCATAGAGCCTTAAATGGTGAAATACCTTATGACAGGTGGTTTGGTCGAAAAAGTGACTTAAGTCATTTAAGAGTATTTGGGTGTAGAGCCCTTGTTCATATACCTGCACATCAGAGAACGAAATTGGATTTAAAAGCAGAGGAAGCAATATTTGTTGGATACTCCGAAAATCCCAACACTTACATTTTTAGAGATCCAGTCAAACCTAGGAGAATTATATATTCGAGAGACGTGACTTTCTTTGAAAATGTTTTTACTAACTTAAAGCGAGAGAAACAATCTCATAGTTCGATGGGGCAACCTTTATTACTTGAAGATGAGATTGATAATGATAAATCTCATAGTTTGACAAAGCAATCTTTATTATTTGATGATGAGATTGATAACGATGGACCTGAGTTTTATGATTGCCTTGATAGTGCTGTTGAACAGTCCATTCCTACTGTTGAGCAAAATGAACCTACAAGTTCTGTAAATATGGATATAAATTCAGTAGAAGAGGAAAGAGAACCTGAAATCATTGAAAGAAGGTACCCTTTGCGAAGTAGGAAACAGCCAGAATTTCTAACGTATCAGGTTATCGAGTCGAATGAGCCAACTACTTATGTTGAAGCTATTCAAGCGGAAGATGCTGATAAATGGCAGTTAGCAATGGCTGACGAGTATAAATCGCTGAAGAAACTTCAAACTTGGGAGATGGTCGATAGACCAAGAAATAAAAAAGTTATTCCATGCAAGTGGGTGTATAAAATAAAAAAGGATGCTCACGGAAATATCATTAAATATAAGGCTAGACTCGTTGTGAAAGGGTTTAATCAAACAAAAGGTGTGGATTTCAATGAAACTTTCGCACCTGTCATCCGTCATTCGTCATTGCGAACGTTATTCGCATTAGCTACGGAAATGGGTCTAAAAATGAGACATATGGATATTGATACAGCTTTTCTACATGGAAACTTAGAAGAGGAAGTATTTATGGAGCAGCCTCTTGGCTTTGCGGAAGAAGGTCAAGAAGATAAAGTATGTCTGCTACATAAATCACTTTATGGCTTAAAACAAGCACCTCGCGCTTGGAATAAAAAGCTTAATGAAATTTTATCGAAAATAGGTTTTAATGGAATACCTTCAGAACCTTGTGTATTTACAAAACTTTTTGGTAATGAACTTGTCATATTAGGTATCTATGTTGATGACATAATAGTTTACTACCAATCTGACGTAACTTTTGAAATTGTCAAAAATGAATTATCAAAATTTTTCAGATTAAAAGATTTAGGCAAATTAAAATATTATTTAGGTTTGCAAATAGAAAGCAATGATAATTGTACCAAAGTGAATCAATCGCATTATATTATATCCCTATTAAAAAGATTTAATATGCAAGATTGTAAAACCGTCAGCTGTCCTTTAGCTCAGAAAAAATTAGAGCGCAATATAAATGGTGAGTCGACTTCATATCCTTATCAGAATTTAATAGGATGCTTAATGTATCTAGCCGTGAACTCACGTCCTGATATAGCATATGCAACAAGCTACCTGAGTCAATTTAATACCTGTTACGGAAAGGAACATTGGTGTGCTGCAAAAAGAGTTTTGCAATATCTGAAAGGTACACTTGAATATACCTTATGTTACAGGAAAACCGGACAACCATTAAAAGGTTTTTCGGACGCTGACTGGGCTAATTGTTCTATGGATAGGAAGTCTTATACCGGCTATATTTTCAATTTAGCTGGGGCACCAATATCTTGGGAATCGAAAAAGCAACCTACAGTAGCGCTATCGTCTACAGAGGCTGAATACATGGCACTTACGTCTGCTGCTAAGGAAGCATGCTACTTACGCAGATTCATTTCGGAAGTAACTGTATGTAAACCTTCTTGTGTTGAATTATTATCAGACAGTCAGAGCGCCATCAATTTAGCTAACAATCCTGTGCACCACAATAGGACGAAGCATATAGATACTAGGTTTCATTTTATTAGGGAAAAAGTAGCTGATAATTTGATTAGAATAGAATATTTAAAAAGCAGTGATATGCCTGCAGATGTTTTAACGAAGCCTCTAGGGCCAATCACACATAAGCGATGTATGGCCAGTATGGGTTTAGTTAAATAGTTTAATGTAAATATTCGTTATATATATATATTTTTGTTTGTTCATTTTAGGTTAATCTCAATTAAGAGGGCGTGTTGTAAATACTAATTGATAGTTAACCTTTTTTATAAATATACTCTTTTTATATTTTCTTATTTCAAAACATTAAAATAATATATAATTTGATGTATTGTATCTAAGTGAATATCAATAAAACTATGTACATAGCAACATCTATTTTTCTCTTTAATACTTAATTTTACATAAAACTAAGACTTTTTAAGCATCTTCCAACAGTTTCAATGCATTAAAATATGTAAGCTTTTAAGTAATTAACTCAAATATTGTGCATATTTGACCTAAATGGATTATCAATCCCTTCAAACATTCTCATATAAAAAATAACACTTACTTGGTTTATAATTAGGATCATTGAGAGCTCGTTCCTCGGGTGGTATATAAACTTGGTCTTTAGTTTTATCGGTGAACGGTGACAAGTGGGGCGGCAGAACTTCTCCCATCAGATACTTGTTTATGGGCAGCGGTGTTCTTGCATTAACACTGTCGAACACCCATTGCGGCTGTATGTAGTATCTTGACAGGTACTGTTTGTCCATACTCGGTCTGTCCACGATTTGGTAAGAGATGGACTCATCGGTCTCATCGAATGTGGCTCCAACAAAATGATCCTTATCCCAAGAAACTTCACCTCCGAAGCAACGAATAATAAACACAAGCGGCTCCCGGGGCACCTCTCGGTTTATGAAGAATTTGATGCCTTTGAACATTGTCTTTAACTTTTTAATCTTCTCCGCTTCAATCTTGGCTTCTTCAAGTTTTTGCGGGTTTTCCTCATCTGTTTGGAAAACGTCAATTTCTGGCAACTCCTCTGCTTCATTAGAACCGACGACTCTAGCCAAAGACAAGTTCATAGCGGCAATTCTTTCAGCCACATATGCATTTTCATCGACCAAATCTTTTTCGTCAGTATTCAAGCCAACAGTGAGTTTAGGCGGATATACTAAATTCAAAGAGTGGAATAATTTGAAGTTGACGAAACCCAACATAGTTGTGTAGAACTCTACGAAAGTTGACATTATTTTGAAATCAACTTCATCTTTGCTTTGTGGCTGAAAATAGGCAATTTAAAAAATGTTGACAAAATTATTAATGTCCTAAATGTACAGGTTTTAATATCTATTTTTAATAGAAACAAGTAAACAATGGTATATAAATTTCATTACAAAGTGTGAGTTATGTGATAATGAGAATTGTGTAAAACTATATTGTTACACTTCAATATCAGTTTGGATTAGGCTAAACTAGAAGCCTAAAATGTTTAGGCCAAACTATATGGTCCTGGTCTAAATTAGTATATCCTGACACATTCCAGATGAACCCAATTTTGCCTAAGACAAACTATTTAGTTTGGCCGGTAACATGATATACTTTGACTTGTTTGAAAGCTACAATAAAATAAAAATGTTTTTGACAGACTTACTTGGAAAGAAAAATGATGTGGAACTATCCATGTTATAGTTTGCCCTTCAAGCTCAGCCTGATAATAATATCCTTTGACTGATACAAATACTTTTCTTAGTGCTTTTGCAGTGATAACAGCGTGCATGAACTCAACAGTCAGTCTTCTGCACAGCAGTGACTGATCTCTAGGTACCCTATTCAAAGATGGGAAAGTACTAAACAAGAAGCAGAGTGTCAGACAATCATCCAAATCTCTCAAAGCATCTACAAATGTAGGATATCTCTCTTTCACTATATGATCAATATTTATTTCTGGGTAGTCACGTAAATACTTCCTCATCTGTCGATATTCTTTCATGGATCTTGCTCGACGGATCTTTTGTTGGTAAACCTTGAAAAAATTCAAAATAAATTTATTATTCTCTATCAAATTACAGTGGACCCCAGGTAAACTGGCCTCTGGCCTAATCTGGTACCATCTGTAATCCGACATGCCTCTTACATGTTCAATACATTTTTATTTCTGAGCATGTTGTTAATTAATATTTACATTAGTGAGGTTAATTCTAAAATAAACCTTCTATACTGGTCTTTTGTGCTAAATTCCACATCACATGTTTTATGGTATGTGCATGTAGAATCTTAACACTTTATTTGTTGGAATAAAGATATTAATTATCAAAAAGTGATGAACTCTCTAACTGTACTAAAACGTAAATTAAAGAAATTTAATTTAAATACTTACTTTTAAGTCTCTGAGCTTCCATATTATGGGTTCGTGCAATAAAAATTTTATATCCTTGGTGTGATACAGTGTTTTGATGCCACCAGCCCCTTTTTGGGCCCTTTTACGATTTCGGGGTTCACGAGGATAGATGCCTTTTAGAATGCAAATGCGTCGAAAATCTTTAAGCGACAATTGCAGCTTCTTCAATGCGGCTTTTCTCGTCATAAACTGTGCTCCTTCTCCAGATGAATACTATTTTGAAAACAATTAAAAAAGTATAAACACGTGTTGAATTTAAATAAACATGGTTAGAATATTGCGGAATCGACATGAATAAGATGCATACAGTACCTTCTTTTTTTTCTTTGAAACCATCTTGTTCAAATATCTTAAATTGGGAATTTCTTTCTAAAAAGTGTGTTTTAATATTTTTAAATATTTATTAATGGATCACACCATACCTCATTTTCATTCTACAACTCAAAAGAAAAACACAGATTATAATATTAGTTACTACGAAGAAAAATGTCTTGTCAGTCAGTCTGACAGTTGACTAAGACCGTGTCACCGAAGTGTCAGTGTCAGTTAAAGTCAAACAACATAGAATATCACTTATGTAACACGGCCACAGATAACGGCTGTCTCTGTTATGAATTTATTCTCATTGTTTTTTTCGCTCAAAACACACATACACTAAAATGACGAGTCATCGAATAACAATACACAGACTAATACAAATATTTAAATCAAAATTCACAACTGCAATATTCAGAAAATTGTTACTGTCACAATACATATACAATCAGGTACAAAATACCTGGGCGTATTTGTGAATCAGTGACTATCTTGGCATTCCATGTAGTATATCTCAATCAAAGGACTAGAAAATTAACATGAATATTCAAAACATTAAGACATATAAATAAAATGCCGAAATCTAGGATCTCTTTAAAGAAAATACAATCTATTTCGTTAGTACCTACCTACAATCTATTTTGATTTATATACTGCATACCTATCTGGGGTGTATATATCAGATCAGAAAATTGTATTATATCAGATATAATTCATTATAATTAAAAAAAGCATAAGTATTTAACTTACTAGCCTAATATATGAAATATACTCGTATGTTGCCTTACATAATATATGAAAGTAGCAACAGTACCTAATGCTGTAATAACTGGAATTACTAAAGTAGGTAAGAAAATTTCAATTTAAAGAAGCGCCTACATAGGTATAAAAAGCAAGATATAATATCCGTTTTCGTAATTTTCAAGGCTTCGTCGTCTAAAGTCTTAAGTTTATTAACTTTAGTCTAAATAACTAAAGTTATTAACGGTAGGCAAGAAATGCCAGAGCTAATTACCTTATCCCTTATCCTTAATCCTACTACGGTCGGCAGCGTACTTGTAGCACGGATTAGGCCGTAGCTTGGATGTTGGCGACGACTGATAACTGGACTTCAAGGGCGGGTTTTGTGAGAAGAAGGAAGAAGAAGACACGGAGGTGTAGCTGCGGAAAGCAACTAGGAGGGCCGCGAAAAAATGCTAACGCTGTCCCGCAGTACTAAATACTAGAGAGGGGAGTTTATTAGTGGGTAAGAACCTCACATTATTGGTCACTTGACCGGTGACTCTTCGAAGATTTTCCTCTTTCAGCTAAAAAAAAGTAACAATATGGTAGGATTATGAATAAGGGATTGGGCGAGGATAGGGAAATGGGCTCTGTCATCCCTTACTCACTTACCGAAACACAACAGCACACATGCTGTTATTTCGCGGTGGTCTTTTGTAAGGGGATGGTTGCTGCCGCCAGACGGGCTGCCCAAATGACTGCGACACTCAGTTTGCCCTGCTGCTATTTCCCAGATCCAGACCAGAGCCAACTTTGACAAGTTCATTTCCAAAGTTGACCTTGCCGGGAATCGAACCCGGGACCCCTGAGACAGAGTGTTATGGCAAGCACCCTAACCACTCATTTAACGGTCTCGTCAATAACGGCTCGTCAAAGCTCGTCAATGGGACATTTTTTAAATAATAACAAAAAGCCTTTTGTTTGGTTCAACTTTATTATAATATTATTATACAATTAAACACTAATACATAAAATAAATTAAGTTACAAAATGAATATATGCATCTTTAACTAGTTAGACTTATCGTTTTCATTGACAGTATTTGTGACAGATGAGGGTGAGCTAGCATGGGTATGTCCCATGTTGTTGGGATCCACCATAACGTATTGCATGGGATAAGCGTATTGGGGTGTAGGCCACAATGCAGGCATCGCAGGCATTAAATTTGCAGGTACTTCGCTTTCCTTAATTTGATTAGTGCTTGAAATTTTGCCGGGTACCATTGGCGAATAAACCAATTGGTACGGGTAAGTTTGAGGGATTTGCTGTATTGTATTTGCTGGAACTTTGTCGGCGCATTGATGTTCTTGTGTCACAATTGGATACATGTATGCGTTTTCGTTGAACAAACCCGGGTATTGTTTGTTAGTTGTAAAAATGGCGCGTTTTGTTTGTGGCGTAAAGTATGGTGAGCTCGACGCGGCAGCTACTGGCGAAATCTCTTGCTGAGGCTGGTTTTGAGTTGCGACGGTGAAGAAGTTTACCGGTTGATCAGTCAAGTACTGCCTAATTCCGTTGTCCTCGCTTGCTGCGACAAATAAATCTCCTGTCGTTCCATCCGCTGAAGGTTTCACGTATAATCCTTGGACTGGTTGAAGTTGGCTGTGAGGATTCAGTAGAGTGTGTTGTGCTTTAACGTAGCAACTAATTGCAACTAAAATGCAAAATATAACAGCTTTACTCATTTTGAATATGAATTAACAGACTGGTATATGCTCTCGAAATGATTTATAAACGACATATTGCCTGTTTAAATATACTTTGATGTGCATAGGATGTGTCAATTGAGCTGATTTAAAATGAGATAAAGATATCTTCAATCAGTAGATAATAGATAAAATATCAATTAAATATGCATTAAAATATTAAAAACATTTATTTAAACACGTATTAATGTAAACGCACGTAGTTATTAAGTATTATTATATTTCTTAGAAATCAACTCGTGTAGGTACGATGTGACAAAATCTGCTGATGTTGTTTTTCAGTCAACCTAAATAAGTTGTTATGCATTAAGAAAGAATGCAAGTAATATTTATTGCAAAATTAAATAATGAAATCCATGTCAGACTACGTCATAAGAAAAACATATTAACTTTTTTTATGTTAAGGTAGGCAGACAGACTGACGGTCCACTTGGTGGTAGGTGGCTACCGTCGCCTATAACACAAGCAACGCTACAGGTGCTGCAAGTACGCTGCTGACTACATTAGGGGTAAGGATAAGGAATTGGGAAGGGATAGGGAAATGAGCTCTGGCATTCTTTACTCATGCACTCACAGAAATACAACAGCAGGCAGGCATGCTGTTATTTCACGGTGGTCTTCTGTAAGGGGGTGGTTACGGCCGTCAGATGGCTGGCTGGCTTACCTCGACAAATCGGATTGGTTTGTTGGGGACCAAGAAGGCCCACACCCGTGTGCACACCATAGGAGGACGCGTGCTCCGAGGGGAGCTCTGCCAGAGAGGTCTGAGGCAGAGCTTGTCCCTCCGCCTCGGCTTGTCCCTTCAGCTGTCGTCGGGGTCGTAAGTTCTGAGTCCAGGAGGCCTGGGGAGGTCTTGGGAGGAGGAGCCCCGGCATCCTGCTCAGGCCGGTAGGGTCAGCCTTATGTGGTTACTTTGGGCCGGTATTGGTACCGGTTGAACCTCTAGGCGGAACACGAGTGTCTGGCTCAGGCGGCACGTGCAATCCCACATACAATCCGTAGTGCGATTGCCCCTCCTTGGAAAATTGGAAGCCCGTCTGGCTACAGTAACCACCCCTCTCAGAAGACCACCATGAAATAACAGCACGTATGCTGTTGTGTTTCGGTGAGTGAGTAAGGGATGCCGGAGTCCATTTTCTGTAGTGGGCAGCGCACTTACAGTACCTATGGCGTTGCTTGTGTTATAGGTAACAGTATCCACCTACCATCAAGTAGACCGTCTGCCTGTCTGTCGATCTTATCATAAAAAAAAATATTACGATTTGAATGTAAATGTATATTTGTAGCCATAAACTATAAAACTCAGATCGATAAAAAATTTAAATCAATGTTTTCCCTCCAATAAAGTTATGATAGGACATTTATTTTTCACATTACTTTTGATTAAAGACGTGGAACTGTTTAGGACTTCGGCGTGCATAAATCAACACGAAGAATTCTCCTTATGCGCCTGGATGTGTCCGGCGACATGTGTTAATTTGAGATTACTTAGTCGAGGCGAAATAGCTTGTCCCTCCATGTGGGAATGCAAGATTGGATGCCAATGCTCAGTTGGGTATATCAAAGACGAATATAGTAAGCAATGCATATTACCGGATAAGTGTCCAAGTAAGAAAAATCAATTTTAATTTATACTATAGTTTACTAGCGACCCGTCTTAGCCCGGGTCGCATATTTTTATTATACATAAACATTCCTCGTTTATCCCTCTTTCAATTGGTGAAAACCGTTGAAAGACTGACAATAGACAGACACGGTCAGTTTCGGCCACTTGTTTGCAAAATATTGTTTGTTCTACTTAAATAAAAACTAAATTAAGTTTTATTATTTTACTAGCTGTTGCACGCGACTTTGTCCGCGTAACTTTATAAAATATACCATATGTTTCCAGCTGATAATATAGCTTTCTATGGCTGAAAGAATTTTCAGAATAGGTTTAGTAATCTAGGAGTTCATCGCGGACAAACAATGTGACACGAAATTTTTATATATTATATAGAGAGATATTTATAAACCTTCCGTTAACATTTATCCAATTGATGGTGGAAACAGCATCAAAATCTGTTGCGTGATTTAAGAGGAGTTCCCTATGGACTCCAAAACCGCTGAACCGATTTTGATGAAATTTTCAGACAATCTTCAGGTTATTCTAGCAGGTGATCCTGTGAAGTTTGGTAGCGATCGGATAAGAAAAATGGACGAGGACGAAGTCGCGGGTAAAACCTAGTAGTATATAAACTATACTAGCTGACCCTGCAATCGTTGTTTTGCAAAAAAAAAAAAACAATTTTTTTTGGGCTTTCAAAAATAGTTTACAACCTATCTCAAACCTACTGAATATACGCATAAATATCGGTAAGCCGTTTCGGAGGAGTTTTGTTACAAACACTGTGACACGAGAATTTTATATATAAGAAATAAGTATACGTAAATTTCTATAAATTATATTTCGAACTAATAGAAGTTCTATAAGTTATATTAATAATAGGAAAAATTATACATTAATATAAATCTTCATTTCATCTTCTTTCAATTTAGGAAGAGAAAGAAAATCACTAATGTGACAAAAATTTCATCTATAATAATGTGTAACGGAGAGGCAAAGGCCATATTAGATGAAAAACTAACAAACTGTTAAAATGTTAAATATAAAAAAAAATGTTTTTAAATGTTAATTTCAATATAAGATTTTTTTTGTATTAATTAGGTGAAATAATACAAAAAATTGATTTTTTATTTTATTTTTATTTATATTGTAAAACACCTTTAACAAATCTGTTCATAGTCTTTGGACTGATCGCATGATGCAAATAAAAAAAAACTTATAGTGTATAGAGTAAACTGTTACATATAAATAAATAAATAAATAAATAAATAAATAAATAAATAAATAAATAAATAAATAAATAAATATCTTCACACATTCCACACAGCACCATCTAGTTCCACATTAAGCAACTAATGCTTGTATTATGGATACCAGACAGTTGATATAATACATAGATTACTCTTTTTGTTTTATATAAACATACATATTATAAATAGAAAACATCCATGACTCAGGTGCAAAGGTAAAATGTTAACACATAAACATTTGCCCCTAGCGGGATTCGAACCCGCAACTTTTTGGTTAACAGCTAGGGTTACTAGCCACTAGACCAAACGTGTCGTCACATATTATAGTATAATTTATTAAAGTGGTTTTTTGTGTCAGTTTTTCTGTATATTCGTTAACTCCTCCTAAACCATTTTTGATGCATTTTTCACTAATGAAAAGAGCGATCGCTGAGGAAAAATTGCAACTGTGCGAAGTCGGGGGCGAGCTGCTAGTAGGATATAAAGTACAATAGTGGCAAGGCTTTCCTTACACAGGGTAACTCAACTCGCATTAAAGTGTGTATTTGAAAAGAGGGTTCAAATAACAGTTTTTGGTGTTATGGTATAGCTTAGATAGAGCTTAATGAAAGATACTTTATTTTTCATAACGCTCTATTGAAGCAAGGGGCCATAAGTATTTCTTCCGATTCTCAATATTAATATTAATAATATTAGCTTATAATGTGAAAATTATAAATTTGCAACGATAGTGATTATAAAGAAATTTTTATGCCAATATTTTAGTTAATTACGTGTAAATATTTTTTTTTTGTTATTGTTGCGAAACATAAGTTATCTGACGCGTACGTCAAGAATTTTTTAAACAATGCTTATTAAAATTCATAGCGACAATAACCAGTATACGAGTATATAGAACGCATACACAATACAATATGCATATCCGAAGAGATCTAACTATTGGTAATTCCTGAACCTGCTTCCGGCTTCGCCTGGGATGCTATTTTTATATACGCAAACCTTCCGAGTTTATGCCTCTTTCCATAAGTGAAAACCGAATGAAAATCGGTTGAGCGGTTTTGGAGTCCTAAGAGGACAAACATACTTACATTGATATTCATTTATATATGCAAAAACCTGCCTCGTTTATCCCTCTTTTTTAAGTGAAAACCGAATTAAAATCAATTGAGCTACTGTTTTGGAGTCCATAGAGGACAAACAGTCTTACATCGATTTTTATTTGTAAAGATTAGTGACCCGCTCCCGGCTTCGCCCGGGATAAAATTGTTATATGCAAAAATCTTCCTCGTTTATGCAACTTTCTGTAAGTGAATTAAAATCGGTCGAGCGGTTTTGGAGTCCTAAGAGGACAAACATACTTACATTGACATTTATTTATATAGATAATTATAATGCATATATTATTATTTAAAAATATATCTACTTTAATATCGATCCCATATTTTTGACTCTATTTTATGCGTTTTATTAATTAATCGTAGTTTTTTTTTTATGTTAAGCTCGACAGGCACGCTGACGGTCCACTTGATGGTAGGTGGCCATCGCCTATAACACAAGCAATGCCACAGGTGCTGCAAGTGCGCTGCTAACCATAGTAGGATTAAGGATAAGGAATTGGGAAGGGATACGGAAATGGGCTCTGGCATCCCATACTCACTCACTGAAAAACATGCACCGTGAAATAATCACGTTGGTCTTCTGTAAGGGGGCGGTTACTGCCGCCAGAGGGGCTGCTTAAATGATTGCGAAATGCAACATGCACTGCCACTTCGTTCCAAATTCAGACTTTGAAAAGTTCATTTCCAAAATTGACCTTTTTTTTAAAGTTGGGAAATTCTCTTGGATACCCGGCAGTGTAAGGGACACTGCGGGGTTATGCCGGATCGTACCGGCTAAAACCCAACGACTTTCTAGCGCGGCCGTTGATAGGTGGGGTCACGAATTCGATGCCCCGAAAATAAAAAAAATGCTAAATAAGTAGTAAGGAACAAATTACTTCCTTCGAGCAGGATTTCAACCAGCGACCTATGGATTTCAACAATCCACCTCTCTACCAATAAGCTACGGTACCTACCTAGCATCAAGTGGACTGTCTACCTGTCTGTCGACATTTATATTTAAAACAACATATCAAGTAAGTACGTAATACTTCAAAACTGGCACCACATATACCTACATTGGCAATATTTGAAGCCCTCGAGTAAATCCCAAAATCCGCTCTTGGGCCCAAAAATACGGACCCAGATTTTGTGGAAATTTTTTAATATATTTGTCGACTCACTCTATTTATTACATGTGATCGACATTGGAATTGTAATTGTGATGATGAGTATTTAGGCATTTAGTTTTATGTTTCTCATTTATCCAATAAGTAATGTATCCATGTATCTGTACTTCATTTTTCTATTTCTTCCATCCACCTTTATCTTCTAATTTGGGCAGCGCATATGCAGCCGTTGTTTATTTTAATAAGCTAAGGTACCTACCTAGCATAAAGTGGACTGTCTACCTGTCTGTCGACATTTACATTTAAAACAACATATGAAGTAAGTGCGTAATACTTTAAAACTGACACAGTTACTATGCAATATATAATTCTGCATAAACCACTCGAAACGCAAAAGTGTCGATGCTATAATTTAAAATACTTAGTTGCAACTTCAATTTCAATATTATGGTAGGGGAGCCCACGATGCTAAATGTGGAGTTATTCGAGCGTCGTGGGGACCTATGGGATTTTGAAGATTAGATGGTAGGAAGAAAAAAAGGTTATATGATGTTTCCCTTTGCAATGGGCGTCTACTTAAAGGCATTCAAAAGTTTGTAGACGCTGTATTAAGAAAAATCCTCCAAATAATCGTCAGATTAAGAATCAGCACGATCAGGAATTCAGGCTGAACCGTCTGTATGAAAATCTGACACGCTCGAGTATTTCAAAATGGCAATCGCCAAAAATCTTTTTTGCATTTTCAAAAAGCTGCATTTTTGCATCCGATTCGTCTGTATTTTAAATTGGAGCTTAGTTTCGGTTTACTTAACATCCTCTCTGAAAATCTGACTCGCTCGAGTAGTATTTAAATTTTTACCCCAACACCCACCAACCTCACCATCCAAACCGGCAGATTAACACATATCCGCCATCGGAGACACGTTTGACGCCCTCGAGTAAATCCCAAAATCCCCTCTTGGGCTCCCCTACTATTACAACAGAAAAATCGATTACGAAAATATGTTATAAATATGAGTTCATCGATTAACGTCACTTCATTAGCATTTTGTACACAAAAAATGAAGGTTGTTTTCCTGTGTGTTTTCATGGCGGTCGCGGCTACTCTAGCAGCGCCGTCTGGCAAATTTGTCGACAATATTAAAGAAAAATCGCCCAGGGAGAAAAGATCAAACTATCAAATGCCTCATATATCGCCGGGTGCTGCAGCCTCGTCTCCTGTGTCCTACCACGCACTAAATCCTGGCTATGGATACGAATATCCACAGTACGGCTTACCGACTGGAAACCAACATCATTACAGGACAGAATTTGGGGAAGACAATGAAATGCTGAGCTTCTTCAACGACGATCGCATGCATTTAGCCAGAAATGCGTACCCACATGGCGTTGGACATGTTCTGCCTCAAGTCTCATCTCCAGTGAACGGCGTGTTCCCTAACGCGAATGTCGGCGGATGCAGCGTGCCGCTTCTGTTCAGCTGTACGCCACACATTACATATGGAAAAATAGCGAAGGCTCATCCGCAATATTCTTATGGAAGCATGGATCATACCGTCGCAGTACACCCGTACCGTGGTGCCGAAGAACAAGAGGAAGAACAAAATCACCACGATGAAAAGCCAATGAAAAGCGAGGAGTTCTTCCATCATGACATGAATCACTTCGGCGCCCATAACTAGTGTTCAGAATGTAGTTTAAATAGTATATAATTAGATGTAATTTTTTATAAATTCATACTTTTATAATGTCACGTGTAACATTAAAGTTATTTTTGAAATACCTAAGCGTTTTTGATTACTACTAAGTATTTTTGATAAATATTTATACTTATTAAAAAGTAATACCTAATCTCTGTGTAGGTAAGTAACTAGGTAATTGGCCTAACTTAGACGTCACTAACTAGGTACCTATCTAAATAGATTAGTCCTATCTAGACCTAGTATTAATACCTAAACTTGTACTATGTACTAAAAAGTAATTATTTAAATTTTTAAATTAGTGTTGTTAAATTTTACATAATAATGTCCGCGACGCGAGTCGTCCTTTGATTATGTGGGAAGCCTATGGGGAAGCGATAATAATGGTCGTCCTACGGCTAAGACGATATGTTGATGATGACGACATAAATACTTTAATTGGTAATAATTTTTATTTTCTTATAACCTGACTTACCATTAAGTAGTATTTTATCTTTGTTTTTTTTTTATTATTAGAGATGGGTTTGCTCTTGGCCAGCATCTAGCCGTGTAGCGAAGGTGAGGCCTATGATGGAACGAGCTCACCCAGAAGGAGCCTATTCATTGAAAAGATTTGAATTATACGAGCTCGGGTTATAAAAAGGGTATCTATGCCCTTACATAAAATATTGTAAACCGAAAATAACTAAATAAACGGTCAAACATAACATCTGCGAAATGTTATTAATCACTAGCGAAATCATTTCATTAACCTTCCTCGTTTATCGCTTTTTCCATTAGTTAAAGCCGTATCAAAATCAGTGCGGTTGATTAAAATAGACAGGCGGACAGCGACATTATTTTATTGTACTTATAGAATATTTGATCGTAGTTTCTATCTCTACTTTCTATATCATTATATCGTTATATCGCTTTTTATATCGTTGGATGAGTGTAAATGATGAGCCGGTTGGATTAGTGGTTAGGGTGCTTGCCTTAAAGCTCTGTTCCAGTGTTCCCAGGTTTAATTCCCGCTAGGGTGAATTTGGGCAGTCCGTCTGGCGGCAATAACTACCCTTCTTACAGAAGACCACCGTGAAATAACAGCATATGTGCTGTTGTGCTCCGGTGAGGGAGTAAGGGATGCCAGAGCCCATTATTCCATTCCTTTCTTATCCCTTGTCCTTAATCCTTCTATCGTCTTGCAGCGTTGTCAGCGTACTTGCAGCTCCTATGATGTAGTCACCTACCATCAAGTGGAGCGTCAGCCTGTCTGTCAAACTTAACATAATTAAAAGATTAAAGTTTTAATGATAGAAACGGTTACTGTGAATATACCGTAAAGATGATATATGCCATTTAAAACTTTTCTTTGGGATTTTAGAAGAACTGCAATTCTCTAGTAGGTAGGTATATCATTTTTAAGTAGATGTTTAAACGAAAAATAAGTCAATTTTTTTTTCGGCAACTAGGTTATAATACATAAAAACTTAACTATTATACATATAAAACTCCTGTGAAAAATTGTCCAACTGATGGTGAAAATAGAATCAAAATCCGTTGCGTGGTTCAGGCAATACATGCAGACAGACGCCCACCCCCGGTTACGGCCGCGAGACGGGTTGCCCAAATGACTGCGGTGAAACGCAGTATTTCCAAATAAAGACCAGAATCAACTTTGAAAAGTTCATTTCCAAAGTCGATCCTACCGGGAATCGAACCAGGGCCTGTGAGACATTCTAGGCAAGTACCCTTACCACTCACCCAGGTCGTTATAACAACATAAAATTATAAATCCAACATCACTGTTTCTCGCTTCTTCTAAACCACCGATTTAAGAGGAAAAAACGAGGAACGTTGGTGTATACAAAAAATTGCACCCTGGGCGAAGTCGGGAGTGGGTCGCTAGTATAATATATATACAATCTACCTCATTTTCAGGGAAGGGGATGATGGTCTCTTATTTTAGAATAAAGAAAAATTGATATTCATTTATATTGATATTTTAACATTAAATTCTAACTGCGTAGAATAAATTAATTTAAGAATTTCGAAATTAATTTTTGATTAACAATCGATAAATCTTTCATCATTTTATTTTTATCATTTAAAGACAGATAAGATCACACAGATAACACAACTCTAGATAAAATTTATAATAACAAGACATTCTTGTACGTGATTTTTCTCTTCATTAAGATTTGTATAAATATCACGTTGCGATTGAAATAAATGTACAGATAAAATTGTAACAGAATTGCTTACACACAGAGAACGCAGTGATGTTTTTACTCGTAATTGTTGCAACTATTCTGGGAGTGGCCTCGGCTGCTCCTTTGAGTAACTTTGAAATCTTGCAGCAAGCAAAGGCTGCTGCGCCGTACGGATCTCCTTACGGCTGTCCATGCGGAGGCCAACCTATGTCTTTGTACCTATCTCCGGTGCCAAATCCACAGCCTATGTATCGTGAGACAGACTTCGAAGGTTCAGCACGTTCTTACTACGATCCCGGAGTTGGATCGGCTTCTTCAGGGTCGGCTTCTACGAGCACTTCAAGCGGATCTACTGCCATCGGTATGTTCCCTGACGCGAAGAAAGACGGTTGTACGTTGCCTCTACTCCTTAACTGCGCGCCTAATGTGATCTTAGGTCACCTCGAAAAGCCCAAGACTCCATACCCAGCATACAGGAAAGAAGAAGAGCACAATTTGCAAAGAAATGACGCTAACCTCGGCAAAGTTTTGGCAGAAAATCAAGGAGCGGCTCCCATGTCTACGGAACTAGAAAGAAAAAAGGATTCTCTAAAACAATTTGAACCTAAAAAAGAATAGTATAAGTTATATTTTATGTATTTTTCAACTTATTTATTATTATGTTTGAATAAATTTGAACTTTTATAACTTATTAAACTTTTATAAGTATGACTTTTATTTGGTTTATTCCCACTAGTTCAATTGATTGACTCACTTTTAGTCTCACTAGTTCAATTACATTAATTATTTGAACTACTGAGAACATAAAGTCTCAGTGGTTCAATTGACATTATTATAATAGGTTAAAAAAAAATGACTTCAAAATATAATTTATTATATTTATTTTAATTGATATGGTTGTTATAAGCCTAAGCCGATAGATAATAGGGATTCTTATTTATACATATCGATTTTATAATTAATCTTAATTTATATTGCTTATTTATTAAAACCTTATTTTTAAAAACCCAAGTACCTATGTATAATTATTTTATTTTGGTGAAGTTTGAAAAAGAAACTTCTATTGCTTATTAGGATTTTTGAGTTTATTCATTACAAACAAAAATACAATTATTCTCATTTTAAACAAAAAAACTACCTAGACCGATTTTAATAATTCCTTTACCTATAGAAAGCTGAACTATCAGCCAGTAACATAATAGGCTTTTTATAAAGTTACGAGATGAAGTCGTGTGCTACAGCTAATATAAGTACAGATTTTTTACACCTTTTACATTATTGAAGTTTTTGTTAGGGATCCCTAATTTAACTTGATTTTTTAACAATATAGCTTACTTTACTCAGTGAATGTAGCATTATATTAATGAAAGAATTTTTGAAATCGGTCCAGTAGTTTTTGTGTTTATTCATTACTCGTACAAACAAAAATACAAATCTTTTCTCTTTATAAAATCACAAATTAAGGTCAATTGAAAATATTAAATAATTAATTCAATTTTACAGTCAACATTATAAAGTCTCTGGTAATTTAAATGTTTTAAATACGATCAATGGAATTTTGAATTTGATTTTCGTTAATACAGTTACAAATAATATATGTCGTGATAGTTAGTATATTACTCAATCACGACGGGGAATCAATATATTAAAGTTTTTCAGTTTTTCACCACAGTTTTTTTTTATATATAGTAAAAGTTAATTAAGTTTATTCTGGGCACAGCCAGGAGCGGGTCGTTAGTCCCTACCTATAATAAAATCGTAAACGAGCCGTGTCCGTCCATTAAATATTTTTACAAGAAAACAATTTGTACACGTTGTACTTATGTTATTGAGGTCAACACATCGAAATAATATAATATATTGTATTGAAGTTCGCTGAGTCAACAAGATAATTTTTAGAATTTTTACCTGTTTATGCGCACGCTATTGAATGCAATTTGAATGCGGTTTTCAATGATGTATGTATGTATTTCACGCATACATACATGAAAACGAACTACAGCGCGAACGAAGTCGCGGGGACAGCTAGTATATGTAACGATTTCGACATATACTAGCTGATATACGATGCCTATTTTTGCATTTTGTTGACTTTATTGAAGTTCAGTTTAATTGAAAAGCCCAATTAAACTGTTAGCATTAAAATTTGTTTGTAAATAACTCGATATATGTATATATAAACATATTTATTTATTGCTAAGCAAATAGTCATTTATTTTGGACTAACAATTCTCATTTCTTCTTAAATATTAATAAGTAACCAAGATGACATAAAACAAGATAAGTATAGAGAGTGATTTAAACCTTTTCAATAACATTTTTTTCAGTCAATTACTGAAAGTAGATAAATATGACAGTTTTTTTAAATATGTAAATGTCAGACAGACTGACGTCCGACTGATGATAAAGATGGCGTAAAAAAGAGCCAAGTTCTGATACTCTTAATACAGAGCGTTAACGGGCTCTTCAAATATTAAGAGTGGATTAATTATTTTTTAGAAGCGCCTATGCATTGGACCCCAACAATTAGTTGCAGAGATGCCTCTTTTATTTAGGACTAGCTGACCCGACACAAGTTGGCTTTGTCAAGATTTTTACGTTTTCTCAGAGCAATTTTTCCAGATTTTCCCTTCATAAGAAAGAACCTTCCTCGGACTTTAACGAATATTTTAAATTTTTTTTCTACCGATTTAGCTGTTCTTGAGTTTTGCGCTTAGCAACACATTTAGCGATTGATTTTTATTTGTATAGTGTAGAATAGTTATTGTTACGTTATAATTAATGATTAAATATTAAAGCCGTGGCCTACATAGACATTAGACACAATTTCTTTATGAGAACAGGCTTGTCGGTAGTAGTCACAGTCGCTTATGAACACAAGCAGTGCCAGTGTTGCCCATCCTGATAGGATAAAGGATAAGGGTGAATGGTTCAGGAATCACTTATCTGAAACACTTAAGTACATTTTTTATCATTTTTACAATTATTTAAATTACATGCTAATTTAACGAGCCCCTTGGTTGAATGATTATGTGATTGCTTTTCCGTTATAGGCGACGGTTTTCACCTACTATTAAGTGGACTGTTAGCCTGTCTTAACACAAAAAAAAAAAAAATTAGAAAGAATACATAATATTTATCTAAAATTTCTTTAATAAACGAATAAAAAGTACATTATGTCAAGGGTTAGTTTGGTACACACATATTTGAACAAATTAAATATAACACAGCAAAAATACCTACATAATTAAATAATAAACTAGATATTTACTAATAATATCTATTATTAATAATAGGCTAAGAGTTAGTTTGAAAAAAGCTATCAAATACAAATTTTGTATATTAATTTAAATATTGTACTTTGGTCAGAAATTTCTTTAGTTTTAATGGCTTGTTAAAAAAAAATTTTATTTACCAACGCTAATAATCCAATTTTAAAATTTAATACTTATAAGAAATAATAAAAATAAAAATTACGACGGCAAAGTCGCCGGCAATAACTTGTTTCATAAAAATATCGTGTAAGCAGAAATATTAAGACACGTGTAAATATCCATTATACGAATGCAAGTTGAACGTGAGAAATTATACAACAATCTATTAAAAGCGTAGATGGAAGCAAAAAGAAAGATGCAGTACAGATACATGAATACATTACTTATTAGATAAATGGGCTACATAAAACGAAATGCCTAAATACTCATCCCCACAATTACAATTCCAATATCGATCACGTGTAATACGAGTAATAGAGTGAGTCGACAAATATATTCAAATTTTTCCATAAAATCTGCGCCCGTATTTTTAACGTATTAAGTTTATCAACATTAATTAACGGTGAGTATATTATTCACTTTGTTAATATCTACTACTTGGGACAAATAGTCCAATTAGGTAGAGCCAACTTCGAGAAGGAGGTAAACTGTCGTTTCCAGTTCGGATGGGCAGCGTTCGGCAAGCTCTGACAAGACATCTTCTAGAATCTATACCAAAATTCCTCAGAAACTTAAAACAAAAGTTTTCGGCTATTGTGTGTAGCCAGCGATGACATGGCGCTGACACGTGGTCTATAGGCTATAACTATGGGCTTCGTAAGAAAGCTCAACGTCGCTCAAAGAGCTATGGAGAGGGCTATGCTCGGGGTTACACTGCGAGATCGAATCTCGAATGAGGAAATCCGTAGACGAGCGAATATAACTTAAAGTTACCGACATAACCCGACGGATTAGTAGGTAGAAGTGACAGAGGACAGGACAAACAATACAGATAGCCGACGGCCGCTAGGGCGGTAAAGTTCTCAAGTGGAGGCCACAGACCGGCATGTGCAGTGTAGGACATCCACCCACAAGCTGGACAAATGATCTGTTTTTTAGAAAATTATGGGGCATGGTAGACTCAGCGTCCTACGGCTGAGGTGATGACGTGTATGCAAGATTGGACTAAGTATATACGATCGATGCGCGAATAGTGAGTCACTAATCTATATTTTTGCTTCCATCTACGTTTAAAAGGTACTTTTCCGAATTGTGAAATAATCATGCATACCGGAACGTGTCTACTCAGCAAAAGGAAGCACGTTACATTTGTTTTGAAGATAATATTGATCATCTCAACGATTAGAATTTAGTATAAATACCAGGGCAGAATCCGATTAACCTCACACATCACAGAAACATCACAAAATGAATATATTAATGGTGTTTTCTACTATAACAGCCTTAGCTGTGGCTGTCCCGACTCTATCGGTTAAGCAATTAGAAGAATCGTCGTTGCTTCAAGATAAGAAAACTGCAAAGCAAAACCATGAATCCTTCGACAGCGAATTGAAGACCATGGGATTCCTTACAGAATCAAACGAGAATCAAGAACGCACTTTTTTGAAGAAGAAGCTTTTAAAGAAGAAATTGAGAAAGTTCCGCGACAACGAGGAAGAGGCGAAATCTGAATCTCAAGAAAAAAATATGCCGAAGTCTGATGGACCGCTATGCAACGCAACGGAACACAATAGTCAAGAATGGGGATTAGCTGATTTTGATCAAGCGGTAAAAGTAGTTACGAAAGCTATAGAGCGTCTACAGGGCGTCATAAAAAGGCAGGAAGGGGAAAAGAAAATTTCCGCATCAAAAACAGGTAAGTCTCAAAACGCAGAAAATGAATCAGAAGAATTGGACGAGACAGTTGAAAAAGCAAAGGAAGCTTTAGAACAAATTCGAAGTGACATCGTTAATTTGGAGGAATTACGTTTGCGTACAGCATCCTTTAATAGTCCAGCATCGGCACATGAATCATTAAAAGAAGAAGAAAGGCTAGCTCAATGGAAGGAAGCCATGGAAAAAATTCAGAGAAATGTAGAAATTGCAAGAAATTTAGAAGATACCTTTAAATCCGAGGGTCAGTTTTCAGGACCTATGCAAGCGAGAAGTAATGTAACGGATCAAAAGTTTGAAAAAAGTAATAAAATACAGTTTGCAAGTGATGATGATAAAATGAAATCTGAAAAACAAGAAGTAAAGTCCAGTTGGCATCATGACGAATTTAAAACTGACATGAAGGCAGCGGTTGAGGGAGCCAAGGAGCCAGCGCCATTGAAGGATGACGAACATATGCACATAAAAAGTTGCGGCGTGCACGATAAAGCTTTCGTAGGTCCACATAAACACCGCAAACCCTCCGCACTAGCACAAAACTCTACTGGCACTAAGGAAAAGAAGTCAAACCAGCTAAATGAACCAAAAAATAACAGCGATGAAAACAAATCAGATTCTAGTTCTCAAGAAAGTGAGAAGTTAGAACAGCAAATGACTAATAATAAAGAAAATCAACTGAAAGGGGATGAAAAAAATAAAACAGGAAGCCCTCTTCATAAAGAAAATAAACCTATGGAGGCGATGGGACATAATAAAACAAAATCAGATTCAGATATCGACATGGGCGAGAATAAAATAGAAAACCATCTGAAGAAAATCGAAAGCGACTCACATGTTGCTGCTTCTAATCAAATAGCACATGTGTTAAAACCAGAAACAAAGGCTGAAAGTGGAATGCCAAACTCAAATAAATCTATGGAATCTAAGTCTGAAAATAACCTACCTTCCGAATCACAAATGAATTTTAAATCACAGCAAATGGGGAATTCGAGATTTTCTCAACAGGACTCGATGAGATCGAATGATAAATTTCACGAATCTCATTGGCACGAAGAACACGGTCCAAACTTCAATTCTTTTATGAAAGCATCTGACGAACACAACCAACGCTTCCACCCGACGAAGCAAAATATTCATCACGAGAGTCCAATGGTTTCAAATGGCATGATGCTGCAGGGAAGATCTGCTGAAATGGCGAATGTAATGTGGGATAATATGTCCGATATGAGATCAGCACCTATTCATAACAGATGGCAAGAGCTGCACAGGTCTAGAGGCGCCTATGGACCAAGTCTTGGTTATGGCACACCGCCACCATCATCAGGTAGTGCTAGCAGTGGTTCTGCAACAACAAGTGGTGGCAGCGGTAGCGGTTCTGGGAGTGTCGGCGTTTTCCCTAACGCAAAAATTAGAGAGTGCGGTATTCCGTTTTTGCTGAGTTGTTCGCCTTCCGTGGTGACCGGTACATTGAGTAAAACGAGCTCGTACTCTGCTCCCGCCTACAGAGCCGAAAGTAAGCATTTCAGTTTTCATGACAAACGGGATACGAAGAAAGTTAACCGTTTTCCGTCGCAAAAAGAACTGCAAGAGAGAAGCCACTACTAATATTTAAAAATCTTTACACTGGAACTTAATTTTTTTCTTTTATTTTAATCAATTATTTAATGCACTTTAAATAATATTTATAACGATTTGTCATTTTTATATTCCCTTTTTTTGTATTGTACTACACTAATAATATTAAATAAAAAATGAAATAAAAAATATGTTTTTCAATCTTCCAAGCAGTACCTACATAGTTGTAAAATAATGTTTTCAACAATTATTTCAACATTTTCACATTGATGAAATGAATAAAATATTTAGTGTGTAACGTAATACATATAAAGACATATCCTGAAACAAACATATCCAGAAAATATTACTATACAGAAAGTATTTACTAAATGTATACTAAACCAAAAACCAACTTTATAACTATGTTAAGGCGCTCTTTGGGTTTATTTATACGTCAAAAACATGTCCCATTAATCGCCAATCCTTCTAGACATTGTTAAAAAAAATATTTTTATTAACGACCGATCCCTTATTGCTCAGGAAAAAAAAACTTAATTAGATGTTATTATATATTTATGATAATTCATTGTAAAATTATCTATCTGATGGTGAAAACCGCATCAAAATCCGTTACTTGGTTTAGGAGGAGTTAGCGGCCATACAGACTTCCAATTATACTATGTAAAGGTGTAAGAAGAAGCGTTTCTTTTTGAAATGTTAGTGAAATTTCAATGTTTTAGTTAAAAGATGTATGATAATATTTAAAACGATTGACGAAGACTTAAGTAATTTTATTTGGGTAAGAAGTGTTCGAAATAACACAGCCTAAAAGCCAACGCATACTCGTATTTCTTGGTACTTTATTTAATTACGAATCTAGATGGAGAAGGGGTCGGTTACTGCCGCCCGCAGTGTGCCCTGCCACTACTTTCAGTTCTAGACCAGAGCCAACATTGAAAAGTTAATTTCCAAAGTTGACTCTGCCTAGAATCGAACCCGGGCCTATGAGAAATTAGGCCCTTACCACTCACCCGGCCGGTCGTCAAAACGACATTTTAATATTATAAATCCAACATCATTGTTTCTCGCTACTTCTAAACCACCGATTCAAGAGGAAAAAATAAGGAACGTTAGTGTTTACAAAAAATTGCACCCTGGGCGAAGCCGGGAGTCGGTCTCTAGTATAATGTACATACAATCTACCTCATTTGCATTTCAAAAAGGCGATGGTTTCTAATTTTAGAATAAAGAAAATTTAGATTCATTTATATTGTTATTTTAACATTAAATGTATACAAGAAATCTATGTTGAATTTGTTTTAGGAATATTTAGGAATGATCCTTGTTTTATCTCCTTGTGTATGGAGAAGATGGATGCGGATACAGTACATGGGTTATGTCTCACATCCCATATTCATGGGATAGAGCTCATATTACTCAGCGATACATGATATTTATCAGACATAACAATTTTATATTACGTCATTCTACAATTCCTTTTATGAAATGTTTTATAGTAATCATTATAGTCAGGTATTGCTACTCATCGCAATTTGATGTTCTACAAACAATTCTTATACGAATTAAAATCATGCACTTTGCATAATTTTAAATGGCGCATTTATAAAATTAGTATTCGCAATTCGAGTTCATTTAATGTGTGACAATGGCTCGCTTTGGAACATACGTAATATTTATTTTGACAATACCATTTGTGTATAATAAATCATTGAAGGAAAGTTTCATTAAAGAGCATACTCGTAGAAGTGTTACGCTTGAAGATGTTGAATCTATAAAAACCGACTTGGCCAATAGACACAGTGTAGTTAAGAAACCTTCCCCCGAATTCATAACTATTGAATTACCATCAAGTGACCGGGAGAACATTCAAGAAAAACCTTATATAAGCAACGACATAATGGAACAGCAGTCTGTTAATTATGGGATCCCATGGCAACCTTACAGTTTTGTACAACAAAATTACCTATCACCATATGAACAAATTGTACCGTGGCCGCAAATCAGCTACTTGCCTTATTCTGGTAACTATGGAGAAGTCAATCAGTTTTATCGTAATCTATTCAAAATACGTTCTCTGCCACCAGTGTATCATCCTACTTATATTAACGAAGAACATAAGAATAAAGTAATGACGGATTATGAAGAAGAAAATCAACGAAATTTATTTGTTCTACCACCGTCTCCGTGGACTGTACGACGCCAGAGAAAAGACGATTTGATGGATCAATTGGCACATGATGCTATATTGAATAACATCATACCAACAATGCCAAACCAGTTTTTGATGGATTTTGAAAGATCTGCACCCCACTATCAAACGTCTTATGAAACTCCAAGTGTTGTATTTCCCAGCGGTGCTGTGAAGGACTGTGCTAAGACCATTTTGTTTACTTGTTTGCCAAGAATTTCGCAAGGTTTTATTGCAAAGAAGTGTAACAGTCACTCTGAGTACAATAAAAGCAAGGAAGCGGACGAACCAGTATCAGTACTAAATACTAACAAATAGCAAACAAAAAAATTGTCTGAAAAAATCACTTTTAGATTAATATAATACTTTTTTTGTATTGTTGTTTCTTTAAAAAAATTGTTCTTATTAATAAATTTTCAAGCAAAAATTTGGTTTTATAATTATTTCAAACCTCCTTTACGAAGGCGTATTAGAAATAAAAAAATTCAATGTATACGTTTGTGACTTTGAGGTAACCGGTTAAGTAACGTGCAATAAGAATCGACTGAACCTATTTTGATGAGATTTTTACCTACGAGTAGATTAGTTTGACAAATTAAGTTACTTACAGTATCTATATAACTTATTTGGGTTTATTATTTTATAAATTAATTACTTTGAGCAACTTAGTTCCAATTGTTAATATTAATTCATTAAAATTTGAATTTTTATTGACCATTAGGTGTGTTCTTCATGAGCTTAACTTTTATCTTTAACTAATAATAACAACTAATACTTTAACTAATACTATGTAAAGATATTTAAAATGAAATATAGAAGCATGAAATAGATTTTTGTCTCTGATAAAAAAAAATGCGTAGATTAAAGTAAGTTATTTTTTTTTTATCTACTCGATATGTTTACGCTATTTCACATTTATGAGGAAATTGTTGTGGTGAACAATTTCGCAATGTAGCTCACACCTTGATGAAATTCTGTGAATTCTGTGAACCGACTGCTTACTATGAAACCAATACCGTAGTTAGCGATTAGTGATAGTTATATAGACGATTGGACTTTTTAATTAGCAAGAAAAACGTGATAGAGGAGGGTTGCGCAGAATTACTAGCCACGGATTATTCATTAATTAGTTTATGTTTTCAAAGTAATAACGATTACAACTGTAACTGTAACTTTTATCTTTATAAACTCGTATAAACATTTATAAATGTAAATGTCAGTTGTAAATTAAAAACAACCCTTTCTGATCAAAAGATATCTTTACTTAGTATACTTAAAACAGTTCTTCTTGCTGTCTGTCCCTCTGTATGTTACGCTTAGATATTTTAAACTACGCAATGCATGTTAATATGGTTTTCACTAATGAAAAGAGCGTTGTACGTCTTTCCATTAGTGAAAACCATATAATAAATAATTATAAATAATTTGCAGAAAAATATTAATCGTTTGTTATCTTTTTCATCAAAACCGTGTCAATATCCGTTGGGTGGTTTAAAAGAAGATAGCAGAGGAACAGACAAAAGCACCCTTATCTTATAATATAACCTACCTATACCGTACTTGACTAATTTGACTGTCTTATTTACTGTCTTATTACAGAATACGACACATGTCCTCCTGGAGAGGCGATGGGAGCAAATTTACAATGCGATCATTTGTGACTAATCTGTGTGACTGTTGGTGGGATACGATAAGAAATTTTAACATAAGACAATAGGGATTTGTTCAATTAAACTGTAGTCTTGATTTATTAGTTTTTTTTAATAACTTTAAAATAGTCAGACATTAGACCGCAAATTATATTAGAAAAATAAAAAATATAACGATTGAAAAAATATATAAACAATATATCAGCTGACATCTTCAATACTGTTATACAATAGCACGCATTGAATTTGTTTTAGATGATTCTTTTGGAACAGTACTTATTTTCTGGATGTCTTTTCCTGTAACCCGGACAACGTGTATGCAAAATTTTCTGATGATCGGTTGAGTAGTTACTTCGTGAAAAGCTAAGAGACAGACAGATCAGAGTTACTTTCACATTTATGATATTATTAGCTGGTGCCCGCGACTTCGTCTGCGTGGTAAAAAAAAAGATAAGCAATATAACGCCTGACATCTTTATTACTATTACACTTTTGCCAGGCGTTAGTTTTCTTAATTTTAGATGTTCCCTCGGGATTAGTACTTTTTTTCTAGATGAAAGGTCTATGGACTTAGTCTAAAATAAAGTTATTATTATTATTATAGAATAGATAGACTATTTTAATAAGTTAATTTCGAAGGTCGATCCTTGGAATTGAACGCTGGACCATCTGAGACAGTGTTAAGGCAAGCAAACTCCATTCAACGGGCTCGTCAAATCTTTTATAAAATCTTTTTAAAATCAAAACTTTTATATCCAACGGATTCTGTCCTGAGTTTATAACAATTAATATTTTCATTTCAGATTCATTTTGAAAATTAAATCAGACGGCCTTCTAGTGGCGTGGCTTATTCATGGAATTGTGACAAGGACATTATCATTATCGTAATTTATTCATATCATTATGACATTTCTTTCCAGTATACTAGTCCGCGTCCTTGTTCTGTATATTTTTTTATCATTCAACGGCTGGGCAGATGCCTCTCCTTTGATTAAAAAAGGCTATTTTATCATCCAAAATCAAAAATTTCAAATACAAGACAGAAAAATCCACTCGTAACCTACTTACATATTATATTCCTGATCAGTATGGTCTCTCGGTAGTAATTAAATTAAATTTAATTTAATAAATATATATTAAATAAATGTTAAATTACTATGCAAAATTGTATATAAATATTACATTTGTATATTTATATACAAATGTATATAAATATTACTTAGGCTAATCAATTAGCGGCATCATAAATAATGAAATTTTCGCAAAGTAAGGTATTTACATATATACTTACTATAAACACGATTTGTATAATATAAGATAAGGTTTCTTAAATATATTTAGCGAAGTGGGGAAAGACCTACACGAGGGAAAGAACTTTGTAGCACTAGTCCTTAAAGATTTAATTTCAAGCATAATAATTAATTACTTAACAACTCGATCAACACAAGAAATAGTAACTCCTAAACCAGAATGTGGCAAAAAAATTTTGTTTAACTTCAGCCAGTTTGAGGAATTGTGTTACTCGTCTTTTTTGTTGATTCTTCCTGGACAAGTCTTAAGGTGAATCTTTCAAATTTATAAATAATATTAGCCTAATAATACATTTATAATTATACATTATCGTATTATACATTTATAATTTTATGCCGGGCTAAGCCGGAATGCCACACGCTAGAACAAATAATTTTCGTTGGTTTTCTTCTTCATAATCCGTCATTACTTTATTCTTATGTTCTTCGTTAATATAAGTAGGATGATACACTGGTGGCAGAGAACGTATTTTGAATAGATTACGATAAAACTGATTGACTTCTCCATAGTTACCAGAATAAGGCAAGTAGCTGATTTGTGGCCACGGTACAATTTACGGTACAATTTGTTCATATGGTGAAAGGTAATTTTGTGGTACAAATTTATAATTTTATGTTCGTATTATTCATTTATAATTATACATTTATAATTATACATTATCGTATTATACATTTATAATTTTATGCCGGGCGAAGCCGGGAGCGTGTGGCTTCGCCCGGCATGCAATTTTTTATACACACAAAGCTTCCTCGTTTATCCCTCTTTCCATAAGTGAAAATTGAATTAAAATTTGGTAACCTCTAACAAAAGACAACTGCGGTGGGACCATACATTAGTAAGAGATTGCTTACTCAATTATAGAGTATTTTTTTTTTCAAAGTGTGATGTGGTAGAATAATGTGACAAGGTCCCTTATTTATGCAAGGGTTATAATAATATGTAAAAACCCAATTTGAAAAAAAAAAAAGACTTTGTTTTGGGGTAGACGAATCTTGAAGAGACCATTGTCGAAACGGTTTGTGGGCCAAGCACAAGCTGGGCTGGCAGTAAATTTTTAAGGAGCCCGTTGGATGAGTGGTTGGGGGTGCTTGTTTTCACGCTGTCTCAGATTTCCCGGTTTCGATACCCGGCTTGGTTAATTTTGGAATACCTTCGGTAGCTTAGTTGGTAGAGCGGTGAATTGTAGAAATCGTTGGTTCAAATTCTGCTCGAAGGAAGGACCTTGTCGCTTAACACTTATTTAGTATTTTTTTATTTTCGGGGCTCCGAATTCGTGATCCTGCCTATCAATGGCCGCGCTAGAAAGTTGTTAGGTTTTAGCCGGAACGACAGTGTGTCCCCTACACTGTCGGGTATCCAAGAGAATTTCCCAAATTTAAAAAAAGGGTCAATTTTGGAAATGAACTTTCAAAGTCTGAATTTGGAACGAAGTGGCAGTGCATGTTGCGTTTCGCAGTCATTTAAGCAGCCCGTCTGGCGGCAGTAACCGCCCCCTTACAGAAGACCAACGTGATTATTTCACGGTGCATGTTTTTCAGTGAGTGAGTATGGGATGCCAGAGCCCATTTCCGTATCCCTTCCTAAACCTTATCCTTAATCCTACTATGGTTAGCAGCGCACTTGCAGCACCTGTGGCATTGCTTGTGTTATAGGCGATGGCCACCTACCATCAAGTGGACCGTCAGCCTGCCTGTCGAATATAAAAAAAACTACGATTAATTAATAAAATGCTTAAAATAGAGTCGAAAATGTGGGATTTGATAATAAAGTAGATATATTTTTAAATATGTCTACTATATTATAATTATCTATATAAATAATTATCAATGTAAGTATATTTGTCCCCTTAGGACTCCAAAACCGCTCAACCGATTTTAATAAATCCTTACAGAAAGAGGGATAAACAAGGAAGATTATTGCATATATCAATTTTATCCCGGGGCGAATCTGGGAGCGGGTCACTAGTCTTTACAAATAAAAACCAATGTAACACTGTTTGCCCTCTATGGACTCACTTATGGATTCGGTTTTCACTTATGGAATGAGAGATAAACGAGGAAGCCACGGGAGCGGCTTCAGGAATTATCAATAGATTGATCACCTCGGATATGCATGTTGTATGGTGTATGCGTTCTATATATTCTAGTTATTGTCGCTACGAATTTTAATGAGCATTGTTTAAATAATTCTGGACGTACGTGTCAGTTAACTTATGTTTCGCAACAATAACAAAAAATTTGTTTTGAATATTTACACGTAATTTAACTAATGTAATAAAATTAACTAAAATTTACGCATAAAAATTTCTTTATCATCACGATCGTTGCAAGTTTATAATTTTCACATTATAAGCTAATATTGTTAATAATCAGAAGAAAAACTTATGGCCCCTTGCTTCAATAGAGCGTTATTAAAGGTTTCTAGAAAATGTCTCAGAGCATCCCGAACGCTGCCCATCCGAACTGAATTCGACAGTTGACTTCCTTCTCAAAGTTGGCTCTACCTAGTTGGACTGTTTGTTCCAAGTAGTAGATAGTAGAAAGTGAGTGATATACTCGCCGTTAATTAATGTAGATACATGTAATATGTTAAAAATACGGACGCAGATTTTGTGGAAAATTTTTAATATATTTGTCGACTCACTCTATTTATTACACGTGATCGACATTGGAATTGCAATTGTGGTGATGAGTATTTAGGCATTTAATTTATGTTTCCCATTTATCCAATAAGTAATGTATCCATGTACCTGTACTTTATCTTTCTATTTCTTCCATCCACCTTTATCTTCTAATTTGGGCAGCGCATATGCAGCCGTTGTTTATTTAAATAAGCTACGGTACCTACCTAGCATCAAGTGGACTGTCTACCTGTCAGTCGACATTTACATTTAAAACAACATATGAAGTAAGTACATAATACTTCAAAAATGCAATGCAAATCAAAAGTAACTATGCAATATATAATTCTGCATAAACCACTCGAAACGCAAAAGTGTCGATGCTATAATTTAAAATACTTAGTTGCAACCTCAATTTCAATATTATAGTAGGGGAGCCCACGATGCTAAATGTGGAGTTACTCGTCGTGGGGACCTATGGGATTTTGAAGATTAGATGGTAGGAAGAAAAAAAGGTTATAAGTATGATGTTTCCCTTTTCAATGGGCGTCTACTTAAAGGCATTCAAAAGTTTGTAGACGCTGTATTAAGAAAAATCCTCCAAATAATCGTCAGATTAAGAATCAGCACGATCAGGAATTCAGGCTGAACCGTCTGTATGAAAATCTGACACGCTCGAGTATTTCAAAATGGCAATCGCCAAAATCTTTTTTGCATTTTCAAAAAGCTGCATTTTTGCATCCGATTCGTCTGTATTTTAAATTGGAGCTTAGTTTCGGTTTACTTAACATCCCCTCTGAAAATCTGACTCGCTCGAGTAGTATTTAAATTTTTACCCCAACCCCAAACCTCACCATCCAAACCGGCCGGTTAACACATATCTGCCATCAGAGACACGTTTAACGCCCTCGAGTAAATCCCAAAATCTCCTCTTGAGCTCCCCTACTACAACAGAAAATTTGATTACGAAAATATGTTATAAATATGAGTTCATCGATTAACGTCACTTCATTAGCATTTTGTACACAAAAAATGAAGGTTGTTTTCCTGTGTGTTTTCATGGCGGTTGCGGCTACTCTAGCAGCGCCGTCTGGCAAACTTGTCGACAATATTAAAGAAAAGTCGCCCAGGGAGAAAAGATCAAACTATCAAATGCCTTATATATCGCCGTGTGCTGCAGCCTCGTCTCCTGTGTCCTACTACGCACCAAACCCTGGCTATGGATACGAATATCCACAGTACAGCTTACCGACTGGAAACCAACAACATTACAGGACAGAATTTGGTGAAGACAATGAAATGCTGAGCTTCTCCGACGACGATCACATGCATTTAGCCAGATATGCGTACCCACATGGCGTTGGACATGTTCTGCCTCAAGTCTCATCTCCAGTGAACGGCGTGTTCCCTAATGCGAATGTCGGCGGATGCAACGTGCCGCTTCTGTTCAGCTGTACGCCACACATTACATATGGAAAAATAGCGAAGGCTCATCCGCAATATTCTTACGGAAGCATGGATCATACCGTCGCAGTACACCCGTACCGTGATGCCGAAGTACAAGAGGAAGAACAAAATTACCACGATGAAAAGTCAATGAAAAGCGAGGAGTTCTTCCATCATGACATGAATCACTTTGGCGCCCATAACTAGTGTTCAAAATGTAGTCTAAATAGTATATAATTTGGTGTATTTTTTATAAATTTATACTTTTATAATGTCATGTGTAACATTAAAGATATTTTTGAAATGCTAAGAGTTTTGATTACTACTAAGTATTTTTGAAAAATATTTTTACTTACTAAAATAAAAAGTAAAAAGCAATACTTAATCTTTGTGTAGGTAATTAACTAGGTAAATAGCCTACCTACTTAGATGTCAGTAACTAAGTACCTATCTGAATAGATGCCAACCTACCCTTAATACCTATACTTGATAAGTAGTTGTACTAAAAAGTACTTAATTCGCATTACAATTTAGAGATGGCAAAGCATAGGCACATAATAATATTTATATGCTTTTACATAAAATATTGTAAACCGAAAATAACTAAATAAGCAGTCAAACATAACATCTGCATAATGTTATTAATCACTAGCGACCCGCCCCGGTTCAATTTTAACGCACTGATGTAAATTTTGTCTGCAAATCATTTCATACACTTTCCTCGTTATCGCTCTTTCCATTAGTTAAAACCGTATCAAAATCAGTGCGGTGGTTAAATAGACAGGCGTACAGCGACATTGTTTTATAATACGAGTATAACTTTTGAAATTAAGTACTACGATCAATTAGTTTCTATCTCTACTTTCTATATAATTATATCGCTTTTTATATCGTTGAATGTATGTATGTAAATGACGAGCTCGTTGGATAAGTGGTTAGGGTGCTTGTCTTAAAGGTCTGTTCCAGTGTTCCCGGGTTCGATTCCCGGCAGGGTCAACTTTGAATATGAACTCGATCTGGATCATTTGGGCAGCCAGTTTGGCGGCTATAAATACTCACCCTTCTTACAGAAGACCATCGTGAAATAACACCACGTGTGCTGGTTCGTTTAACTGAGTAAGGAAGTGATGCCAAAGCCCATTCCTTCCAAATCCTTTGTCCTTAAATAGTGGGCAACGAACTCGCAGCACCTGTGGCGTTGCTTGTGTTATAGGCGACGGTTAGCCATAACTAAATGGGTAATGTTTAGCATTCTCATTTTTATATAAGTACTTGATGGTAGGTGACTACGTCATAGGGGCTGCAAGTACGCTGACAACCATAGAAGGATTAAGGACAAGGGATAAGAAAGGAATGGAATAATGGGCTCTGGCATCCCTTCCTCCATCACCGGAGCACAACAGCACATATGCTGTTATTTCACGGTGGTCTTCTGTAAGGGGGTGGTTACTGCCGCGAGACGGGTTGCCCAAATGACTGCGGTGAAACGCAGTATTTCCAAATAAAGACCAGAATCAACTTTGAAAAGTTCATTTCCAAAGTCGATCCCACCGGGAATCGAACCAGGGCCTGTGAGACATTCTAGGCAAGTACCCTTACCACTCACCCAGGTCGTTAAAACAACATAAAATTATAAATAAAACATCACTGTTTCTCGCTTCTTCTAAACCACCGATTTAAGAGGAAAAAACGAGGAACGTTAGTGTATACAAAAAATTGTACCCTGGGCGAAGCCGGGACTGGGTCGCTAGTATAATATATATACAATCTACCTCATTTTCAGGGAAGGGGGTGATGGTCTGTTATTTTAGAATAAAGAAAAATTGATATTCATTTATATTGATATTTTAACATTAAATTCTAACTGCGTAGAATAAATTAATTTAAGAATTTCGAAATTAATTTCTGATTAACAATCGATAAATCTTTCATCATTTTATTTTTATCATTTAATGAAAGATAAGATCACCCAGATAACATAACTCTAGATAAAATTTATAATAACAAGACATTCTTGTACGTGCTTTTTCTCTTCATTAAGATTTGTATAAATATACAACATTGCGATTGAAATAAATGTACAGATAAAATTGTAACAGAATTGCTTACACACAGAGAACGCAGTGATGTTTTTACTCGTAATTGTTGCAACTATTCTGGGAGTGGCCTCGGCTGCTCCTTTGAGTAACTTTGAAATCTTGCAGCAAGCAAAGGCTGCTGCGCCGTACGGATCTCCTTACGGCTGTCCATGCGGAGGCCAACCTATATCTTTGTACCTATCTCCGCAGCCAAATCCACAGCCTATGTATCGTGAGACAGACTTTGAAGGTTCAGCACGTTCTTACTACGATCCCGGAGTTGAATCGGCTTCTTCAGGGTCGGCTTCTACGAGCACTTCAAGCGGATCTACTGCCATCGGTATGTTCCCTGACGCGAAGAAAGACGGTTGTACGTTGCCTCTACTCCTTAACTGTGCGCCTAATGTGATCTTAGGTCACCTCGAAAAGCCCAAGACTCCATACCCAGCGTACAGGAAAGAAGAAGAGCACAATTTGCAAAGAAATGACGCTAACCTCGACTAAGTTTTGACAGAAAATCAAGGAGCGGCCCTCATGATTACGGAGCTAGAAAGCAACGAAGATTCTCTAAAACAATTTGAACCTAAAAAAGAATATCATAAGTTATATTTTATGTATTTTTTTAACTTATTTATTATTATGTTGAAATAAATTTAAACTTTTATAACTTATTAAGTATGACTTTTATTTAATACAAGTAAAAAATGAGTTATAGGTACTCGTGCATATATGTGTATATTTTCACGCTTGACATCTTTCTCGCTGTGGGTGGCGCCCAATTTTTTATATTTTTATACGATCCCTCGGGAACCTAACATTTTTCCATGATAAAAAGTATTCTATATCTAAATACAGATAATAAACTATCTGTGTTCCAAATTTCATCCAAATCCGTTGAGTTGTTTTTGCGTGAGAGGGTAACAAACATCCATACATCCATCCTCAAAAACTTTCGCATTTATAATATTAGTTGGATAATGAAGTTTTTACTAGCTGTTGCACGCGCTTCGTCCGTGTATCTTTATAAAATACAGCCTATGTTACTCGCTGATAATAGGTAAAAGAATTTTTAAAATTGGTCCAGTAGTTTTTGAGTTTATTCATTACGAGTACAAACAAAAATACAATTTTTTCTCATTTTAAACTCAAAAACTACTAGACTGATTTTAATATAATTCTTTTACCTATAGAAAGCTAAATTATCAGCGAGTAACATACTTATATAGGCAATACTTCATAAAGTTACGCGACGAAGTCGCGTGCTACAACTAGTATTAGTATAGATTTTTTATACAGTCAACATTATAAAGTCTCTGGTAATTGGAATCAATATATTAAATATAATTTTATCATTTCATTTTGTGCTATAAGCAAGTAGATATATATAGCATTATCTTTATTTATATAAAAATATGGTGTCACATTGTTTGTCCGCGATGAACTCCTAAACTACTGAACCGATTTTAATAAAATTTGCACACTGTGTGCAGTTTCATCCAAGTTGAGAGATAGGATATATCTTATAAAGTTACGCGGGCGAAGTCGCGTGCAACAGCTAGTATAGTATAATTTGTAATCGCTTTCCGCGTCTACTTGTATAGCCACTAACTCCTCCTAAATCACCCAACAGAATTTAATGCAGTTTTTCACCACAGTTAGATAATTTTTTTACCGATTTTTTATATATATAAATAAATAAATTAAATAAACGAAGTCGCGGGCACAGCTAGTATATGTAACGATTTCGTCATAATTATACTAGCTGATGCACGTTGCCTACTTTTGCACTTTGTGAACTTTTCAATATTTTTATGCTATTGGTAGCACAATTACTGGTGGCCCAATTAAACTGTTAGCATTAACATTTGTTAGTAAATAACTCGATATATATAAAAACATATTTATTTACTGCTAAGCAAATAGTCATTTATTTTGGACCTGACAATTTGGTTTCATTTGTTCTTAAATATATTATAATAAGTAACTAAGATAATATAAAACAAGATAAACATAGAGAGTGATTTAAACCTTTTCAATAATATTGTCTTAAACATTTTCTTCTTATGATTCTGCATAACCAGTAAATTACTGAAAGTAGATAAATATGTAAAGGTCGTTAGACAGCATTGGAATAATTGAGTACATATTATCTCAATGGAGCAAAGTAGGAAAATACATTTCCAAAGTTCCTGCCTGAAATCGAATCTGGAACTCTTAATACAGATTTATTGTTCTTTTATTTTAAAAGGTTGCGTTTTTGGTATTATCCCCTGTAATATTATTTTACAATAATGTTCTACCAAAGAATATAACTTTTTATTACAGGACTCAATGAGTGTCTACAACACTATACGACCGATAAATTCGTAGAAACACAATGCAATGGACACCAATAATTATCTATAATAGCGACGCCTCTTTTATTTGAGACTAGCTGACCAGACAGACGTTGGCTTTGTCAAATTTTCACGTTTTCTCCAAGCAATTTTTCCAAATTTTCTCTTCATAAAAAAGAACCTTCCTTGGACTTTAACGAATATTTAAAAAAAAATCCGAATTAGCCCTTCTTAAGTTTTGCGCTTAGCAACATGTGGCGATTAATTTTTATTTGTATAGTGTACAATTGTTATTGTTACGTTATAGTTAATGATTTAATATTAAAGCCGTTGCCTACATAGACATTAGACACAATTTCTTTATGAGAACAGGCTTGTTGGTAGTAGTCACAGTCGCTTATGAACACATGCAGTGTCAGTTTTGCCCATCCTGATAGGATAAAGGATAAGGATAGGCGAATGGTTCAGGAATCACTTATCTGAAACACTAAAGTATATATTTTTCTTATGTAGTGAATGTTAATATGCATCATTTTTACAATGATTTAAATTGCAAGCTAATTTAACGGGCCCAGGGTTCGGGTTCGATTCTATAATAAATAGCTGGCTTTTAGTCTGGATCTGGTAAGTAGTGGCAGGGCACATTGCGTTTCTAAGTCATTTGGACAGCCCGTCTGGCGGCAGTATCTAACTCCTTTCAGAAAACTGCCGTGAAATATACAGCATGTGTGCTGTTGTGTTTCGGTGAGTGAGTAAGGGATGCCAGAGCTCATTTCCCCATCTTTTTTCAATCCCTTATCCTTAATCTTACTGTAGTCGGCAGCGCATTTGCAGCACCTGTTGCTTGTGTTATAGGCGACGGTTTTCACTTACTATTAAGTGGACTGTTAGCCTGCCTTAACACAAAAAAAAAAAATAGAAAGAATACATAATATTTATCTAAAATTTTCTTCATTTCTTTAATAATCGAATAAAAAGTACATTATGTCAAGGGTTAATTTAGAACACACATATTTCATTGAACAAATCAAATATCACACCTCAAAAATATACCTACATAATTAAATATAACATAAACTAGATATTTACTAATAATATCTATTATTAAAAATAGGCTAAGAGTTAGCCTGAACAAAGCTATCAAAGCTAAAGTTTAATGTCTTGCTAAATAAGTTATAAATCTATTCTGTAAGTAGATAAAATTGGATTATTAGAATAGAATAGAATAAAATAAGTTTTATTTGTAGTAGGTAACATATAAAAAGACACACACAAACGTTCCCCGCCATAAACTGCAACAAACTTATTAAGAGTTTATACTTAACGCTAATAAACCTAATTTTAAAAGTGAATGCTTATAAGAAATAATAAAAATAAAAAATAATGAAAACAAAGTCGCCGGCAATAAATTGTTTCGTAAAAATATAGTGTAAGCAGAAATATTAAGACATGTGTAATTATCCTTTATACGAATGCAAGTTGAACATGAGAAATTATACAACAATAATATGTTAAGAGCGTAGATGGAAGCAAAAAGAAAGATGCAGTACAGGTACATAATTACATTACTTAATCGATAAATAGGCTACATAAAATTAAATGCCTGAATACTCATCCCCACAATTACAATTCCAATATCGATCACGTGTAATAATAGAGTGAGTCGACAAGTATATTCAATTTTTTCCACAAAATATGCGTCCGTACTTTTAACGTATTACGTGTATCAGCATTAATTAACGGCAAGTATATCACACATTTTCTACTATCTACTACTTGGGACAAACAGTCAACTGTCGAATCTAGTTCGGATGGGCAGCGTTCGAGAAGCTTTAACGAGACATCTTCTAGAATCTAGACCAAAATTTCTCAGTAACCTAAAACAAAAGTTTTCGGCTATTGTGTGTTGCCAGCGATGACAAGACGCTGACACGTGGTTTCTAACTATGGGCTTTGTAAGAAAGTTCAACGTTGCTGAAAGAGCTATGGAGAGGGCTATGCTCGGGGTTACACTGCGAGATCGAATCGGGAATGAGGAGATCCGTAGACGAGTGAACATAACTTAAAGCTACCGACATAACCCGACGGATTAGTAAGTTGAAGTGACAGTGGACAGGACACATAATACACAGAGCCGACGGCCGCTGGGGCAAGAAGGTTTTCGAGTAGAGGCCACGGACCGGCCGTAGGCTCAGCGTCCTACGGTTGAGACGATGACGTGTATGCAAGGCAGTGTCCTTTCAGCGACTGAACGATACTGAGTTCATAGGACTCAGTATATAAGATCCATGCGCGGATAGTGAGTCACTAATCTATCTTTTTGCTTCCATCTACGTGTAAAAGGTACTTTTCCGAATTGTGAAATAATCACACATACCGGAACGTGTCTACTCAGCAAAAGAAAGCACGTATCATGTGTTCCGAAGACAATATTGAGCATCTCAACGATAAGAATTTAGTATAAATACCAGGGCAGAATCCAAGTAACCTCACACATCACAGAAACATCACAAAATGAATACGTTAGTGGCGTTTTCTACTATAACAGCCTTAGCTGTAGCTGTTCCGACTCTATCGGTTAAGCAATTAGAAGAATCGTCGTTGCTTCAAGATAAGAAAACTGCAAAGCAAAACCATGAGTCCTTCGACAGCGAATTGAAGACGCCCAGCATGGGATTCCCTTCAGAATCACACGAGAATCAAGCACGCACTTTTTTGAAGAAGAAGCTTTTACAGAAGAAATTGAGAAAGTTCCGCGACAACGAGGAAGAGGCGAAATCTGAATCTCAAGAAAAAAATATGCCGAATTCTGATGGACCGCAATGCAACACAACGGAACACAATAGTCAAGAATGGGGATTAGCTGATTTTGATCAAGCGGTAAAAGTAGTTACGAAAGCTATAGAGCGTCTACAGGGCGTTATAAAAAAGAAGGAAGGGCAAAAGAAAATTTCCGAATCAAAAACAGGTAAGTCTCAAAACGCAGAAAATGAATCAGAAGAAGAATTGGACGAGACAGTTGAAAAAGCAAAGAAAGCTTTAGAACAAACTCGACGTGACATCTTTAATTTGGAGGAATTACGTTTGCGTACAGCATCCTTTAATAGTCCAGCATCGGCACATGAATCATTAAAAGAAGAAGAAAGGCTAGCTCAATGGAAGGAAGCCATAGAAAATATTCACAGAAATGTAGAAATTGCAAGAAATTTAGAAGATAACTTTAAATCCGAGGGTCAGTTTTCAGGACCTATGCAAGCGAGAAGTGATGTAACGGATCAAAAGTTTGAAAAGAGTAATAAAATGCAGTTTGCAAGTGATGATGATAAAATGAAATCTGAAAAACAAGAAGTAAAGTCCAGTTGGCATCATGACGAATTTAAAACTGACATGAAGGCAGCGGTTGAGGGAGCCAAGGAGCCAGCGCCATTGAAGGATGACGAACAGATGCACATAAAAAGTTGCGGCGTGCACGATAAAGCTTTCGTAGGTCCACATAAACACCGCAAACCCTCCGCACTAGCACAAAACTCTACTGGCACTAAGGAAAAGAAGTCAAAAAATAACAGCGATGAAAACAAATCAGATTCTAGTTCTCAAGAAACTGAGAAGTTACAACAGCAAATGAGTAATAATAAAGAACATAATAAAACGAAATCTGATTCGGATATCGACATGGGCGAAAATAAACAAGAAGACCATTTGAAGAAAATCGAAAGCGACTCACATGTTGCTGCTTCTAATCAAATAGCACATGTGTTAAAACCAGAAACAAAGGCTGAAAGTGGAATGCAAAATTCAAATAAATCTATGGAAGCTAAGCCTGAAAATAACCAACCTTCCGAATTACAAATGAATTCTAAGTCGCAGCAAATGGGTAAATCGAGATTTTCTCAACAAGACTCGATGAGATCGAACGATAAATTACACGAATCTCATTGGCACGAAGAACACGGTCCAAACTTAAATTCTTTTATGAAAGCATTCGACGAACACAATCAACGCTTCCACTCGACGAAACAAAATTTTCATCACGAGAATCCAATGGGTTCAAATGGCATGATGCTGCAGGGAAGATCTGCTGAAATGGCGAATGTAATGTGGGATAATATGTCCGATATGAGATCAGCACCTATTCATAACAGATGGCAAGAGCTGCACAGGTCTAGAGGCGCCTATGGACCAAGTCTTGGTTATGGCACACCGCCACCATCATCAGGTAGTGCCAGCAGTGGTTCTGCAACAACAAGTGGTGGTAGCGGTAGCGGTTCAGGGAGTGTCGGTGTTTTTCCTAATGCCAAGATAGGAAATTGCGGTATTCCGTTTTTACTGAGTTGTTCGCCTTCCGTGGTGACCGGTACATTGAGTAAAACAGGCTCGTACTCTGCTCCCGCCTACAGAGCCGAAAGTAAGCATTTCAGTTTCCATGACAAACGGGATACGAAGAAAGTTAACGTTTTCCGTCGCAAGAAGAACGACAAGAAAGAAGCCACTACTAATATTTAAAAATATTTACACTAGAACCTAATGTTTTTCTTTTATTTTAATAAATTATTTAATGCACTTTAAATAATATTTATAACGATTTGTCATTTCTATATTCACTTGAATTTTTTTTATATTGTGCTATATTATATTGTACACTAATAATATTAAATAAAAAATGAAATAAAAAAATATGTTTTTCAATCTTCCAAGCAGTACCTACATAGTTGTAAAATAATGTTTTCAACAATTTCAACATTTTCACATTGATGAAATGAATAAAATATTTAGTGTGTCACTTATAATATTTATAAAGACTATCCATCACAAACACAAACATATCCAGAAAATATTACTATACATAAAGTATTTACTAAATGTATACTAAACCAAAAACCAACTTTATAACTATGTTAAGGCGCTCTTTGGGTTTATTTATACGTCAAAACATGTCCCATTAATCGCCAATCCTACTCGTCTAGATAAAAATATTTTTATTAGCGACCGATCCCTTATTGCTCAGGAAAAAAAAACTTAATTAGATGTTATTATATATTTATGATAATTCCTTGAAAAATTATCTATCTGATGGTGAAAACCGCATCAAAATCCGTTACTTGATTTAGGAGGAGTTAGCGGCCATGCGGACTTCCAATTATACTATGTAAAGGTTACTTTTTGAAATGTTAGTGAAACTTTAATGTTTTCTTTAAAAGATGTATGATAATAATAAAAACGATTGACGAAGACTTGAGTAATTTTATTTGGGTAAAAAATGTTCGAAATAAAACAGCCTAAAAGTCAACATATATTTCTTGGTACTTTATTAATTATGATGGAGAAGGGGGTGGTTACTGCCGCCAGACGGGCTGCCCAAATTACTGCGAAACGCAGTGTTCTGTGCCACTACTTTCATTTCCAGACCAGAGCTAACATTAAAAAGTTAATTTCCAAAGTTACTGTGCCTGGAATCAAACCCGGGAACTCTGTATACAAGAAATCTATTTCGATTTCTTGTATTATTTAGGAATTTAGGAATATTTAGGAATTATTCTTATTTTATCTCCTTGTGTATGGAAAAGATGGATGCGGATACAGTACATGGGTTATGTCTCACATCCCATATTCATGGGATAGAGCTCATATTACTCAGCGATACATGATATTTATCAGACATAACAATTTTATATTACGTCATTCTTCAATTCCTTTTATGAAATGTTTCATAGTAATCATTATAGTCAGGTATTGCTACTCATCGCAATTTGATGTTCTACAAACAATTCTTATACGAATTAAAATCATGCACTTACATAATTTTAAATAATAATAATAAATAATAATAATATACTTTATTTCTTAAGCCGGTAACTATTTGTATACATAATATTTACATTTTAACAGGAACATAGCTAGACAGTATCATAGGCTTTAAAATACATATACATATATTGTCCCCTGACCTCCAAGCTAGGATTGCCTGTGTTTTGGAGATCAGTGGCCCCGCGTCGTGGCAGCCGATATTATTTAAAATGAGTGTTATACTTGAGAAACACATTCAGTATATGCCAACCCACTACCACTTGAAGCCTAAGTTACATAAGGCTTATTATTATCATTAACTTTTTACACGTTTCCAATCACACAGTTATCATATTACTCTCACTACCCTCTTCCAGTTAAAAAGAGTATCTTATTTTACAGCAACAAGTTTATAAATATATATGGCGCATTTATAAAATTAGTATTCGCAATTCGAGTTCATTTAATGTGTGACAATGGCTCGCTTTGGAACATACGTAATATTTATTTTGACAATACCATTTGTGTATAATAAATCATTGAAGGAAAGTTTCATTAAAGAGCATACTCGTAGAAGTGTTACGCTTGAAGATGTTGAATCTATAAAAACCGACTTGGCCAATAGACACAGTGTAGTTAAGAAACCTTCCCCCGAATTCATAACTATTGAATTACCATCAAGTGACCGGGAGAACATTCAAGAAAAACCTTATATAAGCAACGACATAATGGAACAGCAGTCTGTTAATTATGGGATCCCATGGCAACCTTACAGTTTTGTACAACAAAATTACCTATCACCATATGAACAAATTGTACCGTGGCCGCAAATCAGCTACTTGCTTTATTCTGGTAACTATGGAGAAGTCAATCAGTTTTATCGTAATCTATTCAAAATACGTTCTCTGCCACCAGTGTATCATCCTACTTATATTAACGAAGAACATAAGAATAAAGTAATGACGGATTATGAAGAAGAAAACCAACGAAATTTATTTGTTCTACCACCGTCTCCGTGGACTGTACGACGCCAGAGAAAAGACGATTTGATGGATCAATTGGCGCATGATGCTATATTGAATAATATCATACCAACAATGCCAAACCAGTTTTTGATGGATTTTGAAAGATCTGCACCCAACTATCTAACGTCTTATGAAACTCCAAGTATTGTATTACCCAGCGGTGCTGTGAAGGACTGTGCTAAGACAGTTTTGACTACTTGTTTGCCAAGAATTTCGCAAGGTTTTATTGCAAAGAAGTGTAACAGTCACTCTGACTACAATAAAAGCAAGGAAGCGGACGAGCCAGTACCAGTACTAAATATTAACAAACAGCAAACAAAAAAATTGTCTGGAAAAAAACACTTTTAGATTAATATAATACTTTTCTTGTATTGTTGTTTCTTTAGAAAAATTGTTCTTATTAATAAATTTGCAAGCAAAAATTTGGTCTTATAATTATTTCAAACCTCCTTTACGAAGGCGTATTAGAAATAAAAAAATTCAATATATACGTTTGTGACTTTGAGGTAACCGGTTAAATAACATGCAATAAGAATCGACTGAACCTATTTTGATGAGATTAGTTCGACAAATTAAGTTACTTTTAGCAACTTAGTTGCAATTGTTAGTTTTAAATAATTAAAGTTTGACTTCTTCATGGGCTTAACTTTTATCTTTAAGTAATAATAATAACAACTAATACTTTAACTAATACTATGTAAAGATATTTAAAATGAAATATAGAAGCATGAAATAGATTTTTGTCTCTGATAAAAAAAATGCATAGATTAAAGTAAGATTCATATTTTTTTTTATCTACTCGATATGTTTACGCTATTTCACATTTATGAGGAAATTGTTGTGGTGAACAATTTCGCAATATAGCTCACACTTTGATGAAACCGCAATTCTGTGAACCGACTGCTTACTATGAAACTAATACCGTAGTTAGCGATTAGTGATAGTTATATAGACGATTGGACTTTTTAATTAGCAAGAAAAACGTGATAGAGGAGGGTTGCGCAGAATTACTAGCCACGGATTATTCATTAAGTAGTTTATGTTTTCAAAGTAAGTATAAACTCGTATAAACATTTATAAATGTAAATGTCATTTGTAAATTAAAAACAACCCTTTCTGATCAAAAGATATCTTTACATAGTATATTATACTTAAAACAGTTACTTCTTGCGGTCTGTCCCTCTGTATGTTACGCTTAGATATTTTGAACTACGCAATGGTTGTTAATATGGTTTTCACTAATGGAACGGTTAAGGTTTTTATAAAAAATTTGCAGAAAAACATTAATCGCTTATTATCTTTTTCATCAAAACCGTGTCAATATCCGTTGGGTGGTTTAAAAGAAGATAGCAGAGGAACAGACAAAAGCACCCTTATCTTATAATATAACCTACCTATACCGTACTTGACTAATTTGACTGTCTTATTACAGAATACGACACATGTCCTCCTGGAGAGGCGATGGGAGCAAATTTACAATGCGATCATTTGTGACTAATCTGTGTGACTGTTAGTGGGATACGATAAGAAATTTTAACCTAAGACAATAGGGATAAGGGATTGAACTCGGGACCACTGTGACAGAGCGTTGAGACAAGCACCCTAACTACTCATCCAACGAGCTCGGCAAATCTTTCATAAAATCTTTTATCCTGAACTGACTCTGTCCTAAATTTATAACAAATTAATTAATATTATCATTTCAGATTCATACTTGGACTACTTGGACTACCTACCAAATTTATTTGCTCATAAATAAAGATTATCATTATATATCAGTTATCGCATTTGAAACAACAATTTTATTTTGACAGCAGACTCGTAAACATCGATAGGTGAAGTGTTATTTGTGATTGAATTTACTTTGAAAATTAAATCAGACGGCCTTCTAGTGGTGTGGCTTATTCATGGAATTGTGACAAACACATTATCATTATCATAATTTATTCATATCATTATGATATTTCTTTCCAGTATGCTTGTCCGCGTCCTTGTTCTGTATATTTATTTACCAGTCCACGGCTGGGTAATGGCCTCTCCTCCGATTAAAGAAGGCTATTTTAACATAAAAGAAAAATGTGTGTGTGTCAGCTTCGACGCACGACTGGAGTTTACTCATTACGAACTGTTATATAATACATTTAAATTTTCACAATTCGAACACGCCCAAAGAACAACATCGGGACCCTCATCGTCCCGATAGTCGTGTCAGCGAACGGTCTTATAGCGAAGAGCCTCGACCAACACCTCAAGAGGCTCGTACTGGGTGGCTGGGTCAAGGGACACATACAGAAGGCGGTACTTCTTGACACGGCACGAATTGTCAGGAGGTTCCTCACTATTTTATTAGTAATTTGTAAGCTAATTGGTGTGTACTAACGTAAACATAAAATAATATTAATGATCTTGGAAGAATACAGCGTCTAAGATACAGGCTCGGCCTCGTTTAGACGCTGGTACTCAACATAATTGTATTGTATGTTTATAACATCGAATTATGTTTATAACCCTATATGTTTATAGATTTGTGAATAAATAAATATTATTATTATTATTATTACTATGCAGCCCTAACCACCGGTAGCTTGGGCCTTGCCCCACTACTTGCGGTACACTAGATTTAAGTTTTTTATAATATTTATTGTTTTTTATATATATAGTAAAAAAAATTAACATTAAGAAAGAAAATAAATACACGTGAATAATAATAATAATGTTAGGGGTACAAATTAAAAACGCAAAATTCAAGATGGAAATTACGTCTAAATAATCATTTAATGTTTTATTATAACACGTGCATCTGTTACGTCTGAAAAAGTATTATTTGTGTAATTCGTGCAAAGAGGAGCGATATAAAAGGTACCCTTCGAACTTGACGAGGAAGTATATGGAACTCTAAAAAGTAGTTTTTCCAAGAGGGACGCAGAGTTAATATGATTATGGTGAATCCTAAACTAGAACATACAATCCAGAAATTTATGTCTATCGTGTAAAGGGTAGGTACATCCTGAATCCAGTTAGTCTTTCCATATAATTCGAATAAGTGTTGCCCGCTCCCGACTTCGGCCGGTATGCGATTTTTTTATACATACAAACTTTCCTCGTTTATCGTTCTTTCCATAAGTGAAAAAACGAATTAAAATGTAGTAACCTCTTACAGAAGACAACTGTGGTGGGACCGTGCATTAGTAAGAGATTGCTTACTCAATTACAGAGTAAAAAATTTTTTTTAAGTAACTTCGTGATATTTTGTAATGGGGTAATCACATACTTACCGTTTTGCGGACATACTCGTAGGTACTTTGTGTTTGACGTCAAATCATCGTCAAACAAAAATTTTGCGAATCTCAAAGTGTGATCCGCAACACATGTTTACCTACTTATCGACTTGTTTACTTAGTTAATACTTTGTATAAAATAAAGCAAGAAGTTCAAAAGCATTTTTAACCTATAATACGATTAATATTTCATATAATATAATGTCGACTTTTGTAATTTATACGTTTTTCTATAATAGATAAACTCTATAGTTTGATTTTATTGAAGCAGCTCTAATTTCTGCCTTTTGAATGATACCTTTTTTATGTTACGGTCGATAAACAAACTGACGTTCCACTTGATGGTAGGTGGCTACTGTCGCCTATAACACAAGCAACGTCACAGGTGCTGATGTTGCGCTGCCGACCATAGTTAAGGGATGGGCTCTGGCATCACCGAAACACAACAGCACTCATACTGTTATTTCACGGGTCTTTTGTAATGCTATGGTTACTGCCAGACGGGCTGCCCAAATGACTGCGATAAGTAGCAGTGTGACTTACTATCGAATTATTTTGTTGGAAATAAAATGTATTGTATTGTTATTGTTTTTTATTTTACTTTTTTCTTATTGTAGTCTTAGGGTTTCTTTCACCATCTCTGAGTAAAGTGTCAAGTGGCTAACCGTCATTTAAAGTCACCGGTAACCGGGAATGATAGAGCTGATATACCTTTGTTTGCACGGTAAAAGTCCCAAACATTAAAAAGAAAATAATAAAAAAAATCGCTTATCGAAGGATGCAGTAAACCGAGTGCATAATTTAATAAAACATAAAATTATTTCTAAAACTAATCAACATTTTACTTGTAGATGGTGAAAGAGGCCCTTATTATATGTACGAGTATATCAAAGTAATATACTTTATACTTACTTATAACAAAAATTAATTTCTAAAATTGTTGCCTCCGAAATGGCTGGACCGATTTTGACGGGACTTTCATTAGCAGATAGTTGTAATTATAAGGCAGATTGTTATTATTGGTCTACATTTATTTTAAAAAATTAAAAAATAAATTATATTATTTATAAGCAGTGTCCAGTACCGCGCGCGAGTCAGGGACACTCCTGTAAAAATATACGTAACAAGTCTTACGTAGGACTTCTTATCTTTAAATTTTACGCTCCTTGATGTTAATTCCCAGTCTAGCAATGTGTACGACTGACGTCATAGATTTTTGGGTGACTTTTTTATTGTAAATAAAATTACTCTACAATTTTACGTAAGAGACGCATGCTGACGTCACGTCAGCATACAAAATATGTGCAGAGGGGAGTCTGCTTGGCACCTGGCACGCAAATTATGACGCAGACCGCAGCCTAATAGATAACAAATTTTAGTATTTAATAAGGGGCAAATACACAACCGAGTACAGTGTCGATAGCGTATTATAACTACAATCATGTGCAAATTAACAAGTTTAATTGTTTTAATAACTGTGATCGCTGCTGGAGTGGGCGCCAGACATCTGCATCCCATAAATGACAGAGTCATATATATGACTTGGAAGGATTTGTCTGAAGTTGTAAAATCACATGAAAACAAAACACACGAGAGCGATAGAATGCCTATTGTAAGTATTTTTATGGTAATGGTTTATTTTGTCTCAATATTATAATCTAAGGTCTACATGTATTGTATCTAAGGTCACAAGATTGTTTCATAATAAAAACAAGTAACTTTTCTTTAACAGTTGAAGCATAGTTGGTTTGCTCAAGGTACATACCCGCTTTAGTGATGTATAAAAGCATTATAAGTGTAGGTGTAGATCTACTGGAACTCAAGATATCAAAATATACATTCGAAGATTTTGAACTCTTTAAGTTAAAATATATATATTAAATTTACGTTCTATAAGGATCCATAAAAACATTTTTTTCTAATTGTTTTTCTTTACCCACCATATAATCGGTCCACTTGATGGTAGGTGGCTACCGTCGCCTATAATATACATAAGTAACGCCTCTGTGCTGGTGCTACAAGTGCTCTGCCGACTATAGTAGGATTGAGGATAGGAATAAGGAAGGAATAGGGAAATGGGCTCTGGCATCCGTCTGGCATGGCTCTGGGCTCTCGCTTACTAAAACACAAAAGCACACATGCTATTATTTCACGGTGGTCTTCTGTAAAGGGCTGGTCACTGCCGCCAGACAGGCCGCCCAAAATGATTGCGAAATGCAGCGTGTCCTGCAACTACTTCCAAATCCAGACCAGAGCCAAGTTTGTAAAGTTCATTTCCTAAGTTAACCCCGCCAGGAATTGAACCTTCTAAGACAGAGCGTTAAAGCAAGCACCCTAACCACCCATCCAACGGACACGTCAAAACCAAAACAAGGCTGAAAGAAGTCGATGTTTGACAGACGTATCTTAACATTACATGTAGTGGTACACCATATACCACTTAATACCTACTGCATACCTCGTGTTTGCGTGTAAAGCAATGAAAGCAATAGGTAAACAGAATTAATAGTAATGTATTTTTTTCAGGATGTTATGATAAAACCAACTCGTTTTGTGCCCATCAATAACAAAATGTCGTTTGCATCTTACGGGCCATGTGAAGATGGATTCAAAAGGGACCTTCTCGGTGTCTGCAGAGAAGTTTGGTGAACAGTAATAGCTAATGCAATTAATAAGATAAGATAGACTCCGTTTGTGATATTAAGTTAAGAACCTTATACATATCATTACTTAATAAGAGTAAACATGATTAGATAATTTACGTATTTATAAATAAACTCTTTATCGTATTCTGCATTTTATTATTTTAATTGAGTTCCTACAATTTGTTCGTACCTGATTTATTAACTTTTTAAAATCAAGATTTTATTCAGTGGTACCAGTTTATAATGACCGCATTCGCAAACGAGAGCGGTCATATAAACTCATGGTATTGGTTCAAAACCGTGGGACCATCAAATTTCAATTGTAAATCAAATACCCTAATCCTCCTAATCCTATTAAAAATAAAATGATCTGACGAAAGCGGGATCTGACAAATGTGTTCTGAATCAATATAAGTAAATGCGAAAGCTTTTATGTTTGACTGTTTGTTCCTCAAGAACGCAAAAACGGCTAAACCGATTTGAATGAAAATTTTTAACACAGATAGGTATGTATTAACATATTTTATCCTGAAAAAATGTTAGCTTCTCGAAGGATTGTCTAAAAATGTAAAAAATTGAGCGCCACTATCATCACAGCGATAAAAATGTCAGAAGTTATTCAGGTGTTCAAACGAAGTTGCGGGCACCAGCTATTTATTTTATGATTGGAACAGCGAGGCAACCACCCTAAACACACGTTTACATTATTTCGTTCATTAATTACTACATAAGTACTAAATTTAAAATTGAATTTCACCTTAGCTACTAGAAAGCAAAGAAATTTATGATATTTCATAATTTAATAGACAAACTCATTCAAGTTATTGAAGATTTACCACAGAACAACAAAACAATCAACAAACATTTCACACAACTAAACAAAAGCATTTGTAACAAAATATAACAAGGGATACATTTAAGGCATTACAATTTGATATTTAAGTCTTTGAATTTAAAATAAATGTAAAAATATCTCAAGGTTTCAGACAAACACTAGAATTCTAATATAAACGCCCGAGTCATATTATCATATAGGTTACAAAAGCGATGCTGGTGGCAAAGTGACGGCAGCGTGACCGAAGAGCGGTGTGGGTAACGGAGCAACGCCACGGATCCAAGCGTCGCGTTCACAGCAAAACGATTCCACATTATTGAGGACTCGTGTGTAGATCGTTGTGATGCCACCTGCAGGATTAATAAATCGTCATATCATGTAGGAAGAGATGTCAGTCACCTGCAATGTCACTGAGACTGTCGAAGTGTCGTACATGAAATAGGGGAATGGGCTAATATGGTCTCATTTACGACAGCACCTAAAATAAATAGTAATGTTATTCTTGAAGGAAGTGATCATTGCATTTAGAAAGGCCGACGCAAGTTCTAGACTGGAGAACGCAGTGTCCATGCCATAGGGTTCACTATTATAGATTTATACTGCTTTTGTGCATTTTTATACATTTATTAGCGAGCCGCGTCTGTGTGTTTCTTTGTTGTTTCAGCCTTAATTTTAGGTAAAAAAATTAATTATTTAATTTAATTCCTCTCAAAATTATTTGAGCGTGTGTGTGCGTGTTAGCTTATTAGAACTTTTAAAACGATGAGATAATGTAAAGGCACCTTCATAATTGTAAAAAAATATTACTTTTTATTGGCTATTAATACTTCTACGGCTTGGGTTTTTGACACTCAATTGGTCAAGTGGTTAAGGCTTTAACAGTCTAACACGGGTTCGATTCTAGGTAGGGCCAACTTTTTATAATTTGTAGTACAAATTTGGTACTGGTCTGGGTCTGACAAGTAGTGCCCCTCTGGCAGCAGTAACCACTCCGTGTGTAGTTGTGTTTTAGTGAATGAATAAGGAATGCCAAAGCCCATTTTCTTATCTATTCCTAATCTGTTATCCTTAATCCTACTAAGCGCATTACTATCAGCGCACTATAGCAGCATCTGTAGTGTTGCTTTTGTTAATACGCGACAGTAGCCACAAGTGGATAGTCAGCCTGTCTAACGACATTTATATTGCAAAATATGCTCTAAAGGCTTGTAATTGTAATACACAAATCTTACTGGGAGATGAAACCTTAAACAAGGGCAACTATAAAACTTTCCATTTCATATTAGGCATCGCTAGGAATCAAACCAATGATTCAAAGGTTTTAATATAAAAAAATGTATGTAGGTACCTACATATTTCGTTTAGAAGTAGTTAGGCAATTGTGCAAACAATTTGTATAGCAAACAAGAAAATTAATAAGAAAGCAAATACAGTCCAATGTTCATGGAAATGTTTACGCAGGGAATTTTATTTACTTAAAACGTGACCGCGAACGAGTAGGTTAGGTACCTAGTCATCGTTTTTCGCCTAACGTGTTTTGTAATGACGCATCCGGCGAGTGCAGCAACCGGTGAATACGACGCTTTCAGCACGTAGGTGTTGCAAAATAATGTTAAACAAATACTATACAAATTTGAAAGAATTTTATTGGTTACTGGCGACCAAATTATTTTTTTTCTGATCAAATTGAATACACAAATCTTCCTCGTTTATCGCTTTTTCAATTATTGAAAACTGTATAAAAATACTTGGGGAGGGTTTAGAAGAAATTAGCGGAGTAACGGACAGTAGCTGTCAGCGACTTTATTTCTAGCAACCCGATCCCGGCTTCGCCCGTGATGCAATTTTATTATATACACAAACCTAAAGAACCTATAGATAAAGGATAAACCTTTTTTGTTTATCCCTTATCCATTAGTGAAAACCGAATCAAAATCTGATGCGTGGTTTAGGAGATATTACCGGACATACAGACCAGATAGATGAGGAAAACGACTTCAAATTATACTACCTATGTATCAAATGCTTTTACTTATTTAAATGGTTTTTTGTACAAATTAGTTTCAAAATTTGTACCTTATTTTTATGCCTTTATAATTTTAAGACAAGCAAGTAAAGTAATTATTTCGTCCCTCTTTTAACAAAAACTTGTCAGTAATAGTAAAATAGTATTTTTGATTTGAATAAAAATGTATAGTAATTTTATGGGCAAAATCAGCCTTTAAGGGTAAAATAAATTGCTTTTTTATATTACGCTGACCAGGAAAACTCTCGAGTCATCGCAACACATGACCCCTACTCTTCTAAATTGTACGTTGTTTGTTATAATTTTTTGTGGTTTCTTAATTTATCTTATTTTTTAAATTTCTGCTGAAATTATCGTGTGCGTACGTTAAAGATATATACTTTTCCGCAATTTTTCCATATTTCGCGAGTGTAAGTTGTTATACTTTATGTTCTACCAACGATGAGAAATTTATAGAATATATTTTATTTATAGAAAATAGTTGACCATACAAATATCAAACTCTGGTTTTGCTCTGGTTTTGCTAGTCTTGCGACCTTACATGCATGCATTTCGCCTATTAGTGGGACTTTACAATCACTTAGTAGATTGTTTACTATGTTCTTATAATTATCATTAGAGCGCTATGCTCTAATGCTAAATAATATATTTTTTATTTATTTATTATACATAATATTAATCGATATTATAATATTATTATCAAATCGTAAACGATATTGAAGGTCGTTAAGATAAACAGTCGGGATAAGTGTATCCTTGTGATAAAGGAACTATTAGAGATAAAGTTAGTTCCTATATTACTAAATAGTGCCCGATAATAAAAAAAACTGATAAATCATTTTGTAAAATAAATTTTTTGTGATAGTTTATGAACTGTTTTTTTTTTGTAAATAAAGTAGAAATAGAGGGACACTTCATTATGACTTTAAAAAATGTTAAGTAATCTTTTATGCATTTCTTCTGGCACCACTCGCGCCATCTGTATTTGAAATCCGGAATTAAAGCTTTTAAGGTGTATTAACTTGCGCACGCTTCCACTAACTCCATCTATATATAAATTGATTAATTATCGAACAAAATTTTCAGTATTTGGTCATTATATATGCATTACCGGGATAGTTTTAGATATAATAAATACATTTATCTCTAGGGAGTCATGTCTTTTAGAGAAATGAACGAATTCATATATTTAAAAAAGTTTGACGAATCGGAAATAGAAACGCGTTATCATTTGTATAATAGGTACCTATTATAAATTTAACATTTTCGTTCACTTCATATTAATTGAATTGCACTTCATATTGATTGAATTGCAAGATAATTTCCCTCATTATGCAAGCCTTTCCAAAAAATTCAAACACTTCAATACAAATTTAAGAATCTCCATAAAAATATATTACTTAATTCAGATCGTACTGCAATAGTGTATGTAAACGACAGCAGTACTTACAAACAAATCTGAAAAATGATGACATGGTATCGATATAATTAATTGATTGACAAATATCGGTAATTTTTTGTTATTTCTATAAGTGATTTTGTCTGTATTGGCTTTCATAGTGAGTAACAACTAGCTGGTGCCCGCGACTTCGTCCGCGTTGAAAATTATATACTAAAACCTTCCTCGAGAATAATACCTAAATAGAATAAACTTAACCTAATAAACCTACCTAACCTTTATTAACCTAACCTAACCTAAATAGAATAACCTAATAGAATAGAATAAACCTTATCACCAATTGATAGAGTGGTGGTACTCTATCCATTGGTGAAAACAGCATGAAAATCAGTGCAGTAGTTTTTGAGTTTATCGCGAACAGACAGACAGACAGACGCAGCGGAGGACTTTGTTTTATAATATATGTAGCGAAGTCAGAGTGTAAGAATTCATGCCTTACCCATGATGATAAGTTGAGTGCCGAGATAGGCCAGTGCGTGGCCGTGACGAGGTATCGACATTTCCGTGTGCGGCAACCACTGTCGCTGCTTCCAATCCCACACATCGATTGCACCAACACTACTTGCTGTCTTTTCCTATAAATCATTTAATTATAGTTTTATAGTTCCTCTGTTTAGAGGAAATGATGATATTAAAGATAATTGAACTAATTAATCTATACTAATATTATAAACAGAGAATTTTTGTATGTTTGCAATAAATAAACTCAAAAATTACTGGATTGATTTTAAAAATTCTTTCACCTATAACATAGGTGAAAGCTACATAATCAGCGAGTAACATAGGCTATATTTTATGAAGTTACTCGGACGAAGTCGCGTGCAACAGCTACTAGTTAGAAATAAAAATTGAAAGAGAAGAAACATTTATTTGCATAAACTGTACTCATTCGAGAGACTCTTCTCGAATGGACGTCCACCCTTAAGGTGGACAGACGACGGTGGATCAAGGCTGCCTCTGACACGTCCTTTTAGAAAATTGACAGGGAGACCTATGTCTACGTAGCAGTGGACGTCCACGGCTGAGATGAATGGTGATGTGATGATGTTATTCGCTTATTTATGGCACAGGATGGACATACATTATAAAATTAGCTACAAAGTATTTCCCTCACTGAGTGTACTCGTAGTGCCACTAATAGAGAGAGAGAGAGAGAGAGAGAGAGAGAGAGAGAGAGAGAGAGAGAGAGAGAGACTTGTCAGACATTTCATAACCACGACCGCTCCGTCAGGAGTGTACGACTGAGGAGGAGTACGCAACATTCAAATAATAAAAAAAAAAAATACCTTTTCAGTTATTTTCCCAGCTCCACCAACAAGGTACAGTTTATCGTTCATCGGGAAGAGTGTGCAGAAACAACGAGGAAATCGAAGGTTATAAATTTGTGTCCATCTGAAATTTCACGAGTTAACAGATAAAATTATTTATAGTATAGTTATAAAAAACATTACCTTAAATATATGTAGACCATGTAATTTCATAAAAATAGCATCTAGTATAAATTATTATGACCTAGTATGTAAATATATGTAATATATGTAATGTAAATATATACAAATAAAGTTTATTATTAATATTATTATTATTATTATTATATAATTATGTAAAACTTGAAAACGTTTAAATGTTAAATGCTAAAACACTTAAATAAGACATAACTTTTTGATTTGTAAATAATTAATTGTTCTTTATTAAAATTTAATTAGTTAATTTTATTTTTAATTTCAAAATTTTGGCTGTACCTCGAATAGGAAGTATGCCACGTCAAATTAAAACTAATTTATTCAAATTTTATTTAATTTGTATTATATTACTATTAATTTATCTTAAGCCTATGGTCAAAGCTCCGTACGGCCTATAATTGCATATAATTGTTATTATATGCAATCTTTTCAATGTTTGCAAATAAACCTAAATTTGAGATTGAAAAGTTTTATAGTCATTTTTAAGTATGACATGTTGTTGGTGTACGATAAAGCTATACTTATATTTGGGACAGTAACTGGAAAACTAACGAATTCCCCGAATATCCCTGAGATAAGACATTTTAAGTTTTAATCCAGTATTAAAACCGTCCACCTGTATGTCAACTGTATGTTATTATACGAACATCCAAACATTTTAACAAACTTTCGCATTTATATGTAATAATAATAACATTTGAATAAAATATATTCACGTACATATTTTTTAATCGCAAACTGGTATTTATACAAAAAGCACGTACAAGAAAGAATGTCTTGTTATAATCAAGTTTATCTAAAGTTATGTTATCTGGATGTTAAAAATAATATAGTGATGACTCACTCGATGGTCAATCTGGAGTTAATTTCGATATTCTTAAATTTATTTATGCCGGGCTGATGCTGTAAGATGCTGAGACTTCTTGATACTGCAGCATCAGATCTAGGTTACCTTGTCATGTAAATTACACCCAGGTAACAGTAGAACACACACACACACACACACACACACACACACACACACACAACACATCAGACTTATAACACCTCGTTTTTTTACGTCGGGCGTCGGGGCTTAATAAAGAGGAATAATTTTCCAAGTTTTATTTTATTTTTTAATCAAAATCAATAAAATAATTAGATTTTATACTAACTCGTTAGTATTCGAGTTGTAACACTCTACCACGTCGCAAACCGGTCGTTTTTTCTCGCCGGTCATGCCTCCAGCCACCCAAATGTATTCGCGATACTTGGCTGTGGCAGCCGCCATCCGAGCTACGCTCATCGATTTTACCTCACTCCAAGTGTTCGTTCTTGGGTCATATCTTTCCACGGATCGTAGGACTCTTAAACAAACATCTTAATTGGAATTTGTATACCTATTGGGATATCTACAATAGACGGTACGCGAGTGGTGTCCACGGCTTCAAGCTGCGCCATGCCATAGCACACGAATCAAATTCAAATTCAATTTCAAGTGCACGCCCCGGTATAAGCTGACCCTTATTTACCTGCCTCTCTTATCTTGTCCTCCAATTACATATAGCGCCATACGGTGAACAACCAAACCAAAATCCTTCCTGGGTATTGAAAGTCCTGTTTCACTGTACCACGATTTAGTTACTGGCTCAAAGCTCCAAACGGTTGACACTACAACTGATTTTCCACGGATGTCGTCATCACGAGGGTCCGCGCCTCCTAAAAATTAAAATGGACAAGACAAAAGAAGCGGTTAAGAGTATTTGAATTAAACCTAATCACAGGTTCGAGGGACAAGTCTATCCAACATATAAAAAAATATTTTAAAGTATTAAACATACTTTAAAATATTTTTTTATATGAAGTTCCCAAATGAGAACCTCATGACAGTGACTCGGGAAAGTGACAGTACTATAAATATCGACTTACCAATAAGGTAGACTCGACCTCTCAAAAACGCCACTGAATGGTGGTGTCTTGGTTCGGGAATTTTGCCTACGTTCTCCCACACATTCGTCACTGGATCGAACCTGCCAGATACACGATGGATTTACACAACACAAAGGAGTTCAGTACGTCTATACTAGAAAATGCATTATATAATACCAATGTTTGAAATGCTGGTCACTACGGGTCTCTGTGCTGTGTGCCCGCTAGGCGACCGCACAGTAGCTTGGTGTCTTAAAAAAATAGGATGAGGATGCTTTTCTACCAACGCGTGAAATGTGGATTTCTTAATTCGGATTTAGGGAGAAGTAGATACAGGAGGGATACTCTGTATAGACGAGTATAAGGTAATACTCCATGAGACGGCCATTATTGTAAGTTGCGTTATTCGACATTGCAGAGCCCATTCCGTTATCCTTAATTTTTTGTTATCCCTTTACCTAGCCATACTTCTTAATGTTGTTTAAGTTTGTAGGCGATAACGTATTCAGTTAAAGGCAAATTAAAGAGCAAATTAAGTTGAGCTGAAGGTGAAGTGTTGATTGTCTAGGATAATTTTAGTATTGGATAACATGATAACATTTAGAACTACACTGATACAACCTGTATATTTCTTGTCCTGTATTTTTCCCATTCGTTCCATGCGGAAGCTGACTGTTAGTACCTCCAAAAACTAACACCGTCTCTCTTTCCCAGTGAAATAGGGAACCGTCCGTAATGTATACTTTGTTTGAGGGACCGAGAACTGAATTCGACAGTTTATTCCTAAGGAAATAGACATCGAGTTATTTATTAAAAATGGATAATTGAAAGCAAAAATAATGAAATTATCTCTTACATTTTCACTATCGCTGAGGATTCTTTGGACTCATTAAACAAGGATATTTGTGGGCTTAATAAATTCCTAGTCTCCACTTGAGTTGCTTCTGTTGGTTGGTGTTTTGAAGAGTGAACTGCTTGTGGGCGTGATGAGGAATGAGCTTCTGACGGTCTGAAATTATATATATAGATATTTTAAACTTCTGAAGAACTACCAGTGCCTCGATACATGTCCAATAAATCATGGAAACCCTTTCGAGGACCTGTAAGTTCTCTCAGAATAATACAAAAATCCCCCAATGAAAAATCGCCAGATTTCGAGTTATTCATGGTTATATATTCTTGCGAGTTTTGGATTGATTTACCAGTCCACAAAATGCTTATGATTTTCTAGAAGCTTGAACAACTTGAGAATTTATACATATTATAAAAACGTATATTGGCTTCTTGACTTCTTAAACTGTATTCAATTTCAGAATTGTTGAAAAATTTCATTGCCGATGGTAACATAATATTTTTGAGATTTTTTAAATAATGAAAAAGTGTAAAGCAATACGTATTATAGAAATTCTGTATTAGTTTAAATATTACAAAAAAAAAATTAAATATTATATTAATTATATTAAATTATTATAAAATTATTTATAATATTAAAGCTATTAAGTGATAATATTATTATTAATGTATATAGTATTAATTAAATGTTCTATGTTCATAGCCATTTCTGTAGTAGAAAAAAGAAGTCCGTTATTGGCAATATGATATAAAACATACATTATATATTATGTATTATATACTCGTATCTTATATTATTATTGTATTGAGTGCTGTGTGACTATATATGTTTCAATAAAAAAAAATATATTTCTTTCCACAATTGGACAAAAACCTCAATATGAATAGGTTCGGGCTATATTGCTAATACAATTATTAGGTTGGCAGAACTTTTATATAACTATGTTTTTAAATATTACTAGACTTTGCCGACACGCAGGTTTCAACATATTTCATTTTACAGTTAGATTAAGTGATCACCATTCCTAACCACATACGTATGAATAGTCGAAGAACATTTCATGAGTCGTTATATAGCGATTTCTTTTATTTTGAGTTTAAGTTCAAATATACTGCATTTGATCTGATCTAATGAGGGCCGACGCAAATTGGAGGACGTCACCTGTAGAGCTTTTTGCCATCTTCCATTTGAGTCTGCACTTATCAGTTTGAATCCAACCAATATCTTTAGGTATTACTTAGTAAACAAAAACGCTATTAAAGTTGTTTGAGGAAAATCGTCTTACTTTGATGTAGACAGAGCAGCCGTAGCAGACGCCAAGAAAGTAGCGGCTATACTTGGCCGTCTTTCGCTCTGATATTGCTGCGAAATCATAAGAACAAAAAAATAAACACAAAAATCTAATATATTTGTTATAATAAAAATAAATTCGTACAAATATTATAAATGCGAAAGTATGTTTGAATGTATGAAAGTATGTTTGTAACTCTTTCACGCAAAAACTACTGAACCGATCGCCATGAAATTTTGCATACACGTCGTCTGGGACACCAGAAAGGACATAGGATACCTTTCAACGTTCAACGCGGACGAAGTCGCGAGCACCAGCTAGTTTGACGTCTGACATAGTTTTTCCAAGCGTTGGATTTTTATCTTTAGATAGCTGCTTCTCCTGTAATTCTATTAAAACTATTGTTGACAGAACTTTTTTAAACCGGATGAATCGTTTTGAAGATGTTACACCTCTTACATACATACAAACAAACAAACTTAAAAGATATTTGGTGAGTTACGAGTACACATGATACTTCGAAAAAGACTTTGAAATTGAGAGAATTTCAATGAATACTTAGTTAAATCAAGAATTACATACGGAATTTATTTTTAAAACAAAAAGACAAAGATACAAATCTTTGTCATTACAAAAATTTGTATAATTATAAAAGTCTTAAATTTTTACGAAATTTATAAATCTCATTAAAGGTTTTGTAAAACTATATAGTAAGTAATCAGTTGTACTTTTACCCTGACCATTTCACTGCGACTTGTGTCTGACTCTTCAGTGGAGTCTTTTTCTGGTGGATCGTATTGTTCGTAGCGTTTTGAAACTCCCGCCTGTTTACAATAGAACTTTATGTAAAGGTATTGTAACATAATTTAGAAATAACAGTAATGTATACAAGATTAGGTAAAATATTATATATCCACTTTTTCACTACTATAAAAATTATATACAAAGGATTTAGGGCAGAAAGTATTATGACAAGATTTCAATTCTGCTGGATAATCAACTCGAAAAGAGATTCGATTATCGTAACGGTGTGTCAAAATTAATTATTAACATTAACTTTGTTGTATAACTTACAACATAAAACAATGCTCTCCTGTACATTATAATAACAGTGGAATATAACTTGAATGTTATTCTAACATGTCTATAATTGTTTCATAAGTACACGTGATGATGTGACTATCTCGCAAATGTTATATGACTATGTTTTATAACAATTTTATTATAACAATCTGGTCTCACCTTTAGGTATATAACGGCTGTCTCTTTTGCCAATGTATTTTAGGCCTTAGCCCGTTGCGTTATGTTGGTATTGATTATGGTGTAAATAGTTACCCTGTCATCTCTGTCGTACTCCACACTACACATATGGACTTCTTCATGATTGCCGTAATGTGTCGGCGGTGATTTCACATACATAATTTGTTGGTCCTCATTGCGTTGCTGTTATATGTAAATAAGAAATGTTCGCTGTACTGTACTGTACTGTATAAATATATATTTATATATGTATGACGCCTGTGTCCCACTTTTATTGCGGTTTATAGAGGTTTTTTTATTTCTCTCTCTGCGTTGATTTTTCGTTGAGATTTATCGGTGAGATTTTTCGGTGAGATAGATAAGAATAAACCCTGAATGTGATTAATTAACCTGTGATAAGGTGAGGAGAGATATTTAGAATCACATTTTAAAGTCTTATCTTCTCCTTTCCGTTACCGCGGAGAAAATTATTCATTGTGTCTTAAAATCTAGTCCTCAAATCTAGGAAACAACGGTAATATTTAATGTTCAATTACTTTAGTCATCAATTGTACATCATCTTTGGTGTGAAGTTGGTTTGGTTCCGATGTTCTTCTTCGCTCCGGTGATGAGCGTAACCCATCGTTTGTTTTTGCATCAGTTGGCGGAGAGCGGTTTGGTGAAAATATTTTCAATCCTTGACCCTATGATAGTTAATGTTTCATTAGTAAAAAAATATATAACAAGAAGCACCTAATTGACATACATTCTTACATAATATTGTTTGTATTACTTAATACAAAATGTTTTAAAGTAATGGTTTGAAAATAAAGTGTAGGAAAAAAATATATATATGTAATTAGTCACGTGTAGGCGCCCGAATATTTAATTATATCATTCAAATAAGTAAAACTGATAGTTGTTTCAATATCGATTTGTTATTATATTTAAAATAATAAATTTCCTATTAATAATTGAAATAATCGAAGCAAACACACAGTGTTATAATTAAATACAGTAATGACTTAATTAATAAGCAAGATCTTAAATTACTCAACTATAACAGAGTAAAAGGACTCCACAAAATTTTACCTTTTTTCTGTCTTCGAAAAACTCGCTCATAGTTGGAAAAGGTTTTTCTTTTTCGCCAGAGAATGTTTTCAGTGTCGCAGGCAAAGGAAAGTCCGGCCTCTGTTTACGCATTTCCAATTTATCGGTTTCCATTCCGCGCAAATTACCTCCTATATACCGATAAAATTATTTGCTATTGTAATAACAATAGGCACTACGAAATTTAATACTTACAAGACGTTTAAAACAAAAAGACAAAATGTCACGTAATTTAGACAATTCTTTTAGTAACATTCTAGCTTTTCAAATAACACATTTAATAATTAATTTTTAATTTATCAATAGTTCATAAATACAAACAAATATAATGGTTTACAAAGCTTATAATTACAAAGCATTTATTTACAATTGTATAATCTTTTTTCTTATTTTAAGGTCGTCAGACAGGCTGACGGTCCACTTGATGGTAGGTGGCTATCGTCGCATATAACACAAGCAACGCCACAGGTGTTGCAAGAGCGCTGCCTACCATAGCAGGATCAATGATAAGGGATAAGGAAGGCATAAGGAAATGGGCTCTGGCATCCCTTACTCACTCAATGGAACGCAACAGTATACGTGCACGTTATTTCAGGGTGGTGTTCCGAAAGGGATGGTTACAGCCGGCTATCCAAGTGACTGCGTACCCCTGCTACTACTTTCAAAATCCAAACTAGAGACAACTTTGAATAATTCATTTCGAAAGTTGGACTTTCCGAGAATCCTGGAACAGAGCGTTAAAGCCTAGAACCATAACCCCTCATCTAACCTGCTCGGCAAGACATTGACATTTTTATCAATAAGGAAATAGGTACAAAGTAAACAAAGCACCTATATTCTTTATGTATTTTTGGTCAATAATAAAGACTAATACCGAGCATAATATTGTCTTCGTTTCGTCTCGGTGGCTGCATCACCGCCAACTGCTGGTACATTTGGTCCTTCGGTACCATGAATTGTTCCAGGTACTTCAGGAAATCCTTATACGTTACATGGTTCTGTTAAATTATGAATCATCTTAAATATAATGTAAGTAACTTGCTTGAAAGTTTATCGCACGAATATTTTTCCTTATTTACCTTCGGTGCAATAAATTACAAGAATTATGTGTTATTTCAATTTATTTTAAAATTACATTGGTTCTTTAAATATTATAGAGGAAATCAAAATATGACGACAGACGGGGTAAAATAGGATACCTTTTAAGAACTTTTACACTAATTTTTGTTATTATTTATCTATACTAATATTACAAAGAGAGAATAAACTCAAAAACTACTGGCCGTTTTGAAAATTCCTTCACCTATAGAAAGCTACATTATCAGCAAGTAACATCTTCTTTATATAAATATTACGTTTCACGTTGTGTGTTATCGATGAATTTGGTCCAACTTAAAAGATAGGATAGTTTTTATCTCAATTTATAGGTTTTTTTTTGCAAATTATTTGTTTATTATACGAGACTTATAAATTACCTTACACCGTCATCTGTGTGAATTTTATGGAACTCACAGATGTTTTAAAACTTATTTTAAAAGTTATCTGTGATTTCCATAAGTTCCTCACAGATGGCGGTGTAAGGTAATTTATCGGCTGGATTAAGTAAATACTTATTACAAAAATTGCACCCCGGGTGAAGCCGGGAGCGGGATAACTAGTAGGTTATATTTTATAAAGTTACACGTTCGAAGTCCGCTTTAAGTTAGGATTTGATATCATTTTTATATAAAATTTTAAATGTATTTAGGTAGATATCGATGGATTTGTAAAGAAAGAACAATTTTTAATTCTTTTATGCATTCTATATATTATATACAAGCTGTTGCACGCGACTTCGTCCGCGTAACTTTATAAAATATGTTCTATCTCTTAAGTTGGATCAAACAGCAAAATTTTATTAAAATCGGTTCAGTAAACCGATTTTAAACAGTTCATGAACTAAACAGTTCATCGGCGACATACAACGTGATACGAAATTTTTATATACATTCTATATATACGAGTATATGCACTAGTCCTATTATTATAATTCTTATTGATTATAATTCTTATTTTCATCTTGTTAGATTTTCGAACGAGAGAGAATGTCACGAGAAAATAATAGTAATAGATAACATTTAAATTGTTCGTGACATTTTAAATGTTCAAGCAAATAAAATCCGATTATCAAGTCCTACATGTGATTATACGAATACAGATTACAGAAAATATTGTTGGAAATATTTTGAATCATGTAACACTTCTTTCATCATGTATTCACTTACTAAAGCTGGTTTTTGAGCAATATAAGCTGAACAATATAACTATTAATTTTTTTTTTTACAAGAGAAATCCATCATAAAGATCATCATCGAGATTGTAGTGGGGTAGACCTACCGACTAAACCTCTTTGCGTCCTCCGCGTCCGCTATAGGCGCAGTTGCAAGGTCGGACGAACACCACTAATAGTTCCTGACAAAAGCTATTATTCCCAACTAGTTTTTTTTACATAAAATCCTACAGGCAGGCTGATGGTTTACTTGAAGGTAGATGGATGCATCGCTTATATATTAAGGAAAATGGAGCATGTCTGGCATTCCTTATTCACAAAATGAAACAGAACAGCACGTTTGCTGTTATTTCACGGTGGTCATCTGTAAGCAAGTGATTACAACTGTCTGACCAGTGTCAGATGGGCTGTTCAGACTGATCAGACTCAGTAACACAATATGTTCTGCCATTAAGCCAGTCACACACGTAGCTATAGGCTTTAGTGAAAAGTCCAATTTTTAAGAAGTTTAGTATTATGATAGCAAAGTAAGGTATACTAATAATATAGTTTTTTATATCACCTACTGCAAGTGAAGTATACATTACCTTCTCATCTCCTACCCAGTTCCTTTCTGAAGGCTCATTGAGACCCAGCACGTCGATCCAGTGATGATAGCTCTTGCAATTATTACCGTACCAATATTTTATAATAACATACCTGCAAGTAAATATGAGTTTGCTACAAACGCAAATATAACATTTATAACGCAAATATAACATTTATTACGCAAATATAACATGAATAAAAATCACATAAAAATTTATGTCACCACATCAAATTGCAAACGAAACGGCGTCCGCTACTAAAAGAAAGTAGGCTTTAGTTTTCTGGGATGCTAGAATTCAGCTTAAATCTATTGGAAGTACTGAAGTTATTTTGTAAAATATAAGTAAATACTTAAGTTAAGTAATTATTAAATAATATATAATATTTACGCCAGTCCATCGTCAACCATCTGTTGTATTTCTGGCTCGTTGACAATCTCCACTATCTCGGCGTTGTCATGGTTGCGTTTTATGTCCACCAGTTGCCACGGTGATATCAAACCAAATCGGACACATCGCATTATGTCTGTAGCCAAATTACGACGCGAAGACCAGTCTCCGTACAGCCATCTAACACCAGCCATCAATACTTCCATTTCACTGTGGAAAAAATAAAAACTTATCGTTGACTTAGGTGTAACAAAATAAATAATAAAATAAAAAAATAAAAAAACGAGCATTTTTGCTTTTGGTCATAACATGACTGTGTTAGTATTGTTGTTAATGAGAACAAATATTTAATTACCTAGTTACACAAATATAATTGGACTTCAGCAAAGTCATAACTTCTTCCAGTTGAAGATCAAGAAAATCCCTTGAGGCTACCAATGGTAAAAAGAAGCGCATCACTCGAGGTATCTACAGAAAATAAGCAACAATGCAACTATAAAAAACCAAAAAAAACAGCTCAAACTATATGTATTAAAGTTTCGAACATATGAAATCAGAACTTTAGCTCGTGATAATTAGAATTAATGTAATTATACTGTTGGAGTAATTTGTAAATCAAAGAGTCCATTGATCTGTCGAGTAGTTAAGGCCTTTGCGCTCTGACTCAGAGTCCCGGGTTCGATCAAAACCCACCAGTAACAGCATGTGTGCTGTTGTTTCGGTAAGTAGGTATATAAGAGATGACAGAATTCATTCTCCTATCAGTTTCTAATACGTTATAATTAATAATACTAAGGTCATCAGAGAATTTTCAACACTATAGGAACCTACCAACAAGTGGAAAATTTGAAAAGAAATCTTATTAACTTATATAATAGCTACAAACATCTCTCAAAAAGGAGAGATTATACGTAATTTTGCTATGACATACTGACAAGTAGTACATTTGTACTAATTTTTGCTTAATAATTTGTGCTCATAACATAAATACTAATTTCACAAACAAAATAAGTTTACCATTAACTTCATAACAGGTTTAATGCCTTTCTCTCTTGCTTTTCTAAACAGAGCAAACGCCGTATCTTCTGTGAAAAGGTTCTCATTCACAATAAATACCCAACATTGTTCTTCCAAATCTGAAGATAACATCAATAAGTAACTAAATAAATAAATATTTAAGTAAGACAAATACAAAATGCATTTGTTATACACTTAGCTTAAAAAATATGAGTACCTAGTCACAAGTATTTCGTTGCATACCTACAGCTATAAATTAGCGTCTTAGTTATGAACTATGTAAATAGCAATTGTAAATAGCAGACAACATTAGTACAAAGAAAACTTATTAGGAAATAAGCAAAAACGATAACCAGCCTTTGATCGACAGATATTGCGCGGCACAGAATAATTCTAGGATATTGTCTCTCTTCAAAACCTTATTATTTTCTGGTCCGCTGAAGATCATCCACTCGTAAATAGTTTTGAATGCTTCAGGGGTGACACTTGTCTAAACAAAAAAATATTGTATCAAAGAACTACACTACTGGCAGATTCCTGTATTTTATTTTTTTAATTAATGTTAATTTTTTTTACAATATAATAATAATAATATATAAAAAACAATAAATATTATAAAAAAAAAAATTAAAATTTGCTATCCCAAAACAAATCATCAATCCCCAAGCAGCACCGTATAATTATGTTACTAGCTGGTGCCCGCGACTTCGTCCGCGTTGAAAAATTAAAAATATATAAACCTTTAAAAATATCTAACATCTTTATCGCTGTAAAGCCCTGCTTCTACCATACAATTGGACAATACTTTATATTCTAGTATCGTTATCCAAAGTTAGTTTATTTATTTTTTTCTAGTAAATTATCTCTATACTTACGGAAGGCAGTTCAATCTCTGAAATGGAATACGAGTCAAAGAATGTAGAATAGATTTGTAGTACAATACGGTGACAATGGAATTCATCGTGACCGATACGTATGACGGTATCGGTGTTCCTGAAAAAAAAAAAAAAAAAACAACTACTGTATGTACAAAAAAAAAACCAAAAACTATGCAATTACATGTTTTTTAATAATGTTTTCTGTATTGTTGATCCATATATGAACATTTTCAATGAACATAAGTTTTGTTTGTTACATATATGGGCATTAGATAAAATTTCGACTTTACTTATATTTATTATATAATATAGTAGGTATATAATAAAATTTCTCTCACATATAGTTGTGGATTTTTCGGTAGAACTCTTGAAATAAATCTCGCTTCTTTGGCAGTTGCACTCTCATCCAGTCGACTGGTTCCGCTACAGTGTAACCTAGGCTAGCAAGATCTTTGCCTTTATCCTCTCTTCGACATTTGGACTTACTAGCACTTCGATCACTCACTACTCTTGTCTGATTATTTTCCATGTGACCTTTTTCAAAATTATATTGCAGTCTAGTTTCGAAATCATTTTCTTCTTCCTGGTTTCAAATTAAAAACAAATTGTACATAATTATGATTATACTTTCACATTAGTTTAACATAACAAACTCTTAGTTTGTTATTTCAATAGTAATCTATACAGATTACATTTAAAATAACAATCTATATAGGTAAGTATATAAAAAAGAATGGCTCTACTTATTTGAATTTTTGTTTTGTTTTTATTTCTCACAATACTGAGGTGGCTTGGAAAAAACTAAACTACGAAAAACCTAAAGGAGCAGCCCAAAAACCGGTAATTTTATATGGGTATTACCATTTCGGATCAATTTCAGTAGATGGCATGTCATTCAGTAGTTTCAATGATTACTACCCCCCAACATACATTTACAACAATTTTACCTAGGTACCTCTTTATATTATAAAATTATATTATATAAGTATAACATACATAAACACTTACATATGTATCGTCATCATTTTCACCATCCTCAAATTTAACCTTGACTTTTGCCTGAGCTGGATCAGCTAGTAAAACGCCTACAGTTGAAGATTGAAATACAACCTGTAATTAGAAGAAAAAGAAACATTGTTTTCATTCACAATATATTTTAAAAAAAAGAAGTATGACTGACAGTTTAATACATTCACCTGATTTGTTTGAACTTTTAAATTTCCACTCGGTGTCGATTTAAATGGAAACGTGGCTCCCATTTGAATGCTTTGCGCTGTACTCGAGCTGAAAAATAACAATAACTTCAACGCTTGACAAAAAAAAAACTATTGACGAGCTCGTTGGGTGAGTTATTAGGGTGCTTGCCTTAACGCTCTGTCTCAGGGGTTCCGGGTTCGGTTCCCGGCGGGGTCAACATTAGAAATGAATTTTTCATAGTTAACTCTGGTCTGGATTCGAAAAGTAATGGCAGGGCACACTGCTTTTTCGCAGTCATTTGGACAGCCCGTCTGGTAGCAGTAATCACTCCCTTACAGCATATGGAGCTGTTGTGTTACTGTGAGGGATGCCTAAGTAAGGGATGCCAGTGCCCATTCCCCATCACTTCTCAATGATTTACTCGCATATGGTCCACATCGCAAATGGTCCACTAGTCCATATCTCAAAATGTCCACATTGCATTTGGCCCACATTCCCTTTTACTCCTAAGTCCTGCTAATGAGTCCTGTTTCGATGCTTATGTTATAGGCGGCATTGATTGTTCTACTTAATTGTCTTGGCCAGTTTAAATGTAAATACACTTCATATATCGTACACTTAGCAAGTACTTGTTAACAATGTAAGTAAGTAAACTCTGAACAAGAGTAGTTTGTTTTGCTACAGTTTTATATACGATCGCTCTTTTTGGTTTATTTTGACTAGTTAATAGTTTTACGAAAGAGGCAAATGCTGGTAGAAACTGAAAATAAAATTATCGAGTACTATTACTGCATACCTATGTATATGCATAGGTATTCAATAGTTGTTATTTAAATTACCTAGAATTATCGGGACACGATGGGGACTCAAGATTATCTTCGTATTTTATGTAATCCGAAGCAAATTTTTTGCCATAAGTTCCGGGGATCATTTTGGATTTCTTGTTTGGTGCTCTGAACAATAAAATATATGACTATATACAACATCCACTGGACTCAACATTTGATATAAGGTGATTTGCTAGATTTTAGATACAGACTTTCCTCTGAAATTCCAAGACATGTGTGCGAGGCTAGATTGATTTCTGGATAGATTTAACGTTGTAGCGTCTCCAGAACTAGCGTCGAATAAATCTTCTATAGTTTCTTTAGTTAACAACTCGTTTTGTTTGAAAATATCAAAAGCTGTGAAAATATTAATGATATAATTAATATATTAATGCCTCAGGTCAACCAAAATTAACTACCAAAATTTCATTAATTTCTCATGTAAGCGTATCTACATATTATGTTATTTGTTATAAAATAAATGATGAAACCCAAATATATCAATATTTAATTTCATTTTTTTAATTAGTTTATTTGACTAAATGCTCTGTTATAAGTTTCATTCAATATTACATCACTCGAACTGCTATATCAACTTTGTAAGAGGATGGTTAGGTATCTACCAGTATTGTCGCCAGAACGACTGCCTAGTTTATGACTGAGGAACGCAGTAACTTTGTAACTAAAATAAAGTGATTATTGGTGATAACTAATTTTCATAGACAATGTTGCGGGCGTGGCCTGACTGACAGCCCACGGCAGCGCAGATTACAAAATCTCCAAAAACTATGGTGATCTACATATTCGTCGATCATTCATTTTGAATTCTCAGAAATTCTATTTTATTTATATTTACTTATTGTATATGCTAGATGCTACTCGTGCCTCTGCTGGCAAGGATGTCTTCTATCAAGGCGTGATAGAATAATGTGAAAATATGACTATATCGTTTCCGATATTCTACTGTGTTAAAATTATCTTTGTGCACTCTTGCATTTCAAATGCGCGCGTAAATTTTTTTATAGATGAGCGATCGTTCTGATATATAATACATTTCTGTCTTACAACTTTAAAGATATATATTATTAAGAAAAGAAAGAAAATTTGTTAATAATAAATAGTTGGCACTTACTGAAATCGCTCGGGGACCTGGTGAGGTCAGACAGAGAGTTGCTCTTGAGAAGTTTGGGTCTTATTGTTATACAATACTGTTCATGTACGTTTCCAAAACTCGAGATAAACCTTCTTTTTCTAGGTAATGTGGTGTACCTATATGTAGTATATGAACACATTTATTGATTCTTAATATTTGCACATTAAAGTGCATTGCAGTGTTGTTCGAAAAATATATATACGTAATATGATATAATTGAATACGTAAAATTTGTTGCTTACTCAGTAGAATTGTGTGCATAAGTTCTATGTCTCACATTTGAAGGACTTGCTGAACAACTTATCTGTAATGAAAATTTTATAAATAATATTATAATAGCACAATCGACCGATACCAACAAATTGTCTTATAACGAATGTGGGTTATAAAATCAACATCATAGTCATCATCAGCCCGTGTCTCTCCACTACTGGATGTAGGTCTCTCCCCAGGCTTGCAACCACGCACGATCCTCTGCGCTTCGCATCCAGCCGCTCCCAACGAAGCCTTTTAGGTCCTCTGGCAGCAGGACATCCCACACTGCGTTTTCCAATTCGTGGCCTCCATTCGAGAACTTGTATACCCCATCCGCTCTGCAACAGTTGGGACCGTCTTATTGGCACTTTAAATGCAATGGGTGGTTCTTGGCCGAATTTCAGAATTTCTGATCTTATCCACCACTGAAACCCCGAGCATAGCTGACACATTTGGTCTAGTGGCTAGTAACCCTAGCTGTTAAGCAAACGGTCACGGGTTCGAATCCCACTAGGGGCAAATGTTTATGTGTTAACATTTTACTTTTGTACATGAGTCATGGATGTATTGTATTTATAATATGTATATATTTACAAAAAAAAGTAATCTATGTAGTATATCAGATGTCTGGTATCCATAATACAAGCATTAGTTGCTTAGTGTGGAACTAGATGGTGCTGTATGGAATGTGTGAAGATATTTATTTATTTATTTATAGCCAGCTCCATAGTGCGCTAAATAATTTTGTACTTGAGAACCAGTTCTGCCGTGAGAGACCTCTTTCCGGCCCGTAAGTCATTACTGGCAGGAATCACTGATTTTAGACCATTGTGGCAGTGGTGACTAGAAGAGATGACGTAGCTCCCCGAAAGCAGTCCAACCCAACTGGTTTGTTAAGTTATTATAAAATCAACATTGAAATAATTAATAGTATTAAATAAGATATACAAACTAACTCCTTCTAAACTGCAACACTTGTGCATTTTAATTTCCCTGGGCGTATTTTACAAAGACATTGGCGAAATTATTCATAATTGTAGTTTTTTTAGTTTGCGAAATGTTTCTAACTTTTCAAAGCCGTTTGACATTTGGAATAAATGACTTGGAATAATTGTTATAATTGTCAAACGTTCGAAACATCAAAATGATATAATAAAAATAAATTGGAAAAAAAAAAGAAAAAAAAAAGGTTTTGTTTGTTGAAAAAAAAAAAAAATATATCAATTTGCTTTATTAATCTTTTCTTTAAGATACATTTGAAATAAGGATTCAATGTCTTGAATGTAATGAACACACTTCCTACCAACATCTATAAGATAATATCAATAAGATATAAGATCCATATATTATAATCAATATTTCATAATTTAATTTTAAAAATATTAATAAAAACTATAATTTAAAAAATTCTTATTCGTAGCTGATTATGAAAAATAGTTATGAATGTGGGTGAAGTGAATAAATCTTATTGCTGGTTTTTCCTATCTACTTTGTAATTTTCTTTCCTCATTTCACGGTACTCCGTTACTCGAAAAGCACTTAATAAGATGTTTTCCATTTAATTGGAATATATTTTTCCACGTAATTCTATTGTTTGATAACTCAAAAATGTACCTATATACAGTCGCATTGACAAATGTTTAAAGTATTCTGAAAAATAATGCCTTGGTTTTTAGATAATATTGAAATTTTGATTTATTTTCATGTTTGTTTTATAAATAATAATTAGCTGGTGCCCGCGACTTTGTTCGCGTTGAAATATAAAAAAACATGTAAGCGATATAACGCTTGACCTCTTGTTGCAATAACACTTTGAATAGGCGCAGTTTTTTTTATTTTATTTTAGATAATCCCTCGGGAACAGTCCCTTTTTCTGGTTGAATGGTACCCTTTGTCGTTTCCTGTATCCCTGACAACGTGTACGCAAAATATCATGATGAAATTTGATGATAAGGCGCATAATTATGTACGTGTATGTAAAATTCATGGTCGAGTGGTTAAGGCGTGAAAAAGTAACAGATATACATAGTTACTTTCACATTATATTAGTATGGATAGTATGGATGCTTAATAAAATCGCATTTTACTAGCATATTTTATACTGGCATAAACTGGCAAAGCATATTTTATAGCATTTTTTTGTTAAATAAAACATTTATATAGCAGTGTACTTTATTATTATATACATTCAATATAATTTTCAAATTATAAATGAAGTTTTTTATTGAAAACGTTTCACTACATTAATATTCATTATTAACTTTAGTTTAATTAAAATTGATATTTATTTACTTTTTAGTAAGTATCTTTTTTTATTAGAGATGGGTTTGCCCTTGGCCAGCATCCAGCCGTGTAGCGAAGATGAGGCCTATGATGAAGCGAGCTCACCCAGAAGATGTCCATTTACTCGAACTTTGAAAAGATTTGGCTTATATGAGCTCGGAAAACACAGACGCTGCCGTCAGGGAGTTCCAAACCTTGGCATTTACTCCAATATTAGTATAAATTTAATTATCAGGGGACTTGACCTGACTGCTTTAGACTTGACGGACCTGTTTTGGAAAACTAAGAAAAATTATAGACTTGACTTGACTTGACTTGACTAACTAGTGTCTGGATCTGCTACTTTTGATTTTAATTTCAATTTTGCCTTTTCTTTTAAAAAAAAAAGCTATTACAAATTGATATTTTTACAAATGACACTGGCAAAATCATAACGCGACAATCGACATTAACTTGACACTGGCAGACAATGGCCATTTTAAAATGAGCCGCATTGCCATTTAAACCTAAGAAGAAGAAGAAGAAGAAGAATTATCAGACATTTATTGTTTTTAAAGTTAGTAAAAAATTTATTGTTAGTAACTTTGAAGACAGCAGCCGTTGCCATTAACTTGATATACTTCATATATTGATGATAATTTGATATACTAAAACGTGATCAATCAGTTTCGTATGGAGATCGTATCAGTTTTTTTTAATATTCGTTATAACGATTGAACCATTAGGTAAGAAGAAATTATAGATTTTCCTTGGAAAATATTGTCTAATTTGGTAATACGATTTCATAAGACATTGATGTTTGAATGTATTAAAAAAGTTTGAACTTATAAAAAGATTCAGATTTTTTGGAATCCCCATTTATAAAATATGAAATATTCACAGGAAATTACTCAAATTAAGAAGACTTTTATCACCAAATTCTCCAGTGTATTTGAAAAAAAAAAACAATGGCCTGGTTTTCAACGATTTCCTTTAGATGAGACCATCGGTGAATTATTTTATATAGCTTCTATACATTTTATAGTGAGTAAAACCATATTTGAAGGAGTATAAATGAACGTAAATTATATGTAATTTAAATCCGATTATTCTCAAAATTGACAAACATAAATCTATATATAAATAAAAAATAAATCTCTAAATACGTTGCATAGCCTAAAACAAAAGAAAACCTGGACCGATTCGGCTATTTTTTTTTAATATTTGTTAAAATATAAAGACAAACATTTGTTGAAATCAGATGTTTTTATAAAGAGAAAAAAATGGGCTAGTTAGCTAGTAGATATTGTATATAAGGAAGGAACGGATAGAAGTAAAACAGTCGAGAGCTTGTATTTGATCAAGTAGCTTGTGTTTACAGTGAGTACTGATTTCAATTATTTTATTTATTTACATAAATTAATTATCTTTTCAAACTATTTAGGGCCTCTTTCACCAACTATGAGTAAAGTGTTGATAGGTTACTTTTAGAAATAACTTTATGTTTTATTAAATTATGCTCTCGTTTTACTGCATCCTTCGATAGGCGAATTTTTTTTTATTATTTTCTTTTTAATGTTTGGGAGTTTCACCGTACAAACAAAGGTATATCAGCTCCATCATTCCCGGTGACCGGTGACTTTAAATGACGGTTAGCCTACTTGACACTTGACAAAACAATAACGAGGTCTAGTTAGTTGGCTTATTTAAGTGTATGTATTTCTCAAAATGTCCTCAACTTTTTGAAAATTACTTAGCAGTTGTAATGAACAAATTTTTATATTGATAACAAGTTGATAATGATTGCTAATTAACTTAATGTGTTGTAGACGGAACATCAGAGCTTCAAGGTTATTTCATTTTGAAATATACGAGCCAGTACAGAGCTAGTCAAAAAGTACCACAAAAAACAGTTCTGTTTAATAGATTTAAAGGAAGTGTTCGTATAGTCGTGTCATGTATTTCTGTTTTATTTGGACTGCGGTCAATACAATCTTAACCTTGACTTATTGTCAAACGGCTTGAAGTTTAAAGAATACATCATAAAAAGTTTTCATACTTATTTATAACTGGCATGCGACCTCGTCCGCGTAACTTTATAAAATACTAGCTGTCCCGCTCCCGGCTTCGTCCGGGGTGCATTTTTTTTTTCGTAAAAACCTTCCCTGATTACTATCCATTGGTGAAAACCGCATGAAAATCGGTGCAGTAGTTTTTGAAAAGTTAACAATATAGAAACAAAGAAGGGAACAAAAATAAGGTTATGACAAACAATGGAATAATCAACACAGAACAGCCTCCAATCCGTCCCAGTGAGCTGTGACTATTTAATAAATAATAATAACATAGCGAAATTAATGTTCCCAATTTTTGTGGATCTGTAATTTACATAGATTTTTTTTTAACAGGAATGGCCGACAATGATAACATTGTATTCCCTGAAGAAGTTGTCGCTAAAACTGACAATGTCAAAGAAAAAGATGCTAACACAAATTCGTTAGAAGATCAAAACGCTCCGCCAACAGTCACTTTGAGAAACGTGATCGTGGCCCCTCCAAATGACATCGATGGAAAGAAAATAGACGCTTACGGAGTTGTTAGAGATGTTTTTGATGATTAAGTTTGTCTTATGAATTATTATTTTGAAAAAAAAAAAAAAAAAATAAAAAAATTAGGCTACAATTTGTGACACAAAAACCTGAAAAAAATTACAGATGCAGTAATATTTTGCAAGAGTTGTTCATACTTGTCTCTTCGGCTCTTCGGACAATTTTTGAAGTTCTGATCCTATCCACCAAAGAAATTCCGAGTATATCTCGCTCCATAGCACGCTGAGCGACCCTAAACTTGTTTATCAGTCCTGCCATCATCAGTGGTAGGACGTACTTATTATACAACTTAGTCTTTAGACATTGCGGCAATGGTGACGAGAACAGATGACGTAGCTTCCTGAATGCAGCCCAACCCAGCCGGATTCTTCTTGACGGTGAATGAACGTTTGCAATTTATTTGGAACGCAAATTCGATATAAAAAAAATAACTTGGATGCGAGTTTAAACTCGATTATTTTTATTATATTATTACAATTCTTATAGGAAACTCTTAAATATAATAAGATATAAATAATAATTTATTACTATTGGGTAGCTTTAAATTGTTTATTTAAATAGTAGGAAAGCAGTATTTTATGTGAGAATCTTCAATAATGTTAGTCTATATAGGTGTATTGAATAAAATATCTCTATATTAATATATACAAAATAAAATTGAATTTGAATTAAATTTGGGTATTTTCATTCACGTATTGATAATTAACGATAATTTAATTTAAAATATTCATATTTTTACATAATAATAGTGGCCTTTGTTTAATATTTGTGTCTGTCTGTCTGTTTGTTTGTTTCGACCAATCTCCGAAACGGCTAGACCGATGTTGACGGGACCTTCACTAGCTGATTGTTATAAGGATTAACTTAAGCTACTTATATTTTAGAAAAATTAAATAAGAATACTATATATAAGCAGTATCCAAAAACGCGCACGCGTCTTGCACTTGCCACAGCGAAGCGTGGCCGAGTTCAGCTAGTACCAATTATGGTATTTCGTACTAGTACACAATAAAAATATAAATATGTGTGCATTAATAGTAAAAAATTAAATTTTATCCGTACTATTAGTAATGTTGAAACGATATTTTATTAGTTTTCTGGGTAATAAATTGAGCAAAATAATCCCAATATGCTTACAGATAGCGATAATCTCAACAAAAAATGACGCAGTTCGGTTTTTATAATATTCCACACATGGTTGTGTATTCCATGCGAATTTCACTTATTTGACTTTGAAATTAACGATTCTTTGAGATATTTGTCACCCATTTAGTTGGATAGACTCAGATTCACTTAGATTCAATTTTTTAATATTATCTTGTAATTCAATTAAGTATATATATGTAATAGAAATAACTTTTTATGGAACAAACCAATGAATGCAATAAAAAAATCTTTTAATATGAAACCCTTTTAAAATGTGATCAAAAATCACATTTCTTTTTTATATAAAGTTACGTCCGCGCGGAATGTAAGGTAACCCCATGTCCATTTCTAAAACTCTGACAACCTGCATACAACAGAACAACGGTACCGTGTTAGGTTGAGCGGTCTTGGATTCCAACATAACACACACTTCATTGATTTTCAAATAAGGATTCGAGTATCTCGAATTAAATGATCAGCTATTATGTTGATAGTTATCTAAAGAAATCGCAATAAAATTTGTAATTAAAAAAATAAATAAAACGTACTGCTTGTATCAACCCGCCTATCGAACTTTATCGGGACAAATCTTTTAAAATTCATTTTGAATTTACAATAAAGAATTTATCATCCTAAATTTTCATAACAATCCGTTTATGATAAATCGCGTATTGACGATACCTACTTACTTTACGCCCAAACACGCGGACTTTATTGCCTTCAATGACCTTCAATATAAATATATTCTTGTAGTTACTCCTCAAACACAAAGCAAACCTTGTATATCAGGACTGATAAACGATCGATATTTACTTTGGATTAGTATTTACTATCGTCTGAACTATTTCCAATCTTGTTTACATTAGAGTGTTCTTGGAAGAGGTGTAGAAACAAATATAGACGTAGACATAGATATACACAACGGCATAGACACATTTTATATTGTGTATATGTGTAATAGTGTGTACATGTATATTCTTTGTTTTTAAATTAATGACGGTTGGTATTGACAATCCGTCGCCATCCCTCCTGACCGGGACCCGGGCGGTGGTCTTGAGGCACCGAGGTTCTGACAGGGAACTTAGCCCTCACCTCACCCTCAGCCGTGGCAGAGCACCGATGTCGTGTCATAACATCCCCGTATCCCCGCCCATCAAAGGCCGCGCTAGAAAGTCGTAACCCCGCAGGGAAATCCTGCGGATTTGTCAACGTTAAAAAGAGGTAGGTTAGGTTGACGATCCTCTTGATGATAGATGACCTATTATTGCCTCAGGACGTCATACCAACGCGAAAGCGGATGGAAGTAGTTGGCAGCTCCTAATATAGAATCCATCACTCCAACTAATTGGAAGATATCATGCCAAGCCAAGTGTTGTTAAATCCTACTAATAAATGAGAAAGTTTGTGAGGATGTATGGATGTATGTTTATTTCTATTTCACGTAAAAAGTACTAAACGGATTTGGATGAAATTTGGCACACAAATTCGTAAAAAATTCGTAACAACTGCACTATTTCGTAAAAAATTAAACAATGTCTAGGAAAGAACTGCGTCGTTCGTTTTTCGTATCAATGCACGTGTTTTATCAATTCAATACACAATGGGTGGATGTAATATTTTATCATGGACTTGGAATAGATACGATGAATCATTATATCGTGGAAAAGATTAAAAAAAAAAGATTAAAACGACTTTGTCAATCAATATTTCGCAGGAAAGAACATTCGTCCCTATTAATAATCATTTCCTTTACTTATGTTAAGCATAAATTTTCCTTTTTTTTTACACCAAATACAATATTCGATCGGTACAGAGTTATTTGTGTTCGTCGCACATGTCTCTGTGGCAGACGAGATGTTAATTGGCTGCCGTATTTCACAGGCATGCCAGTTTAAATGACATCATTCTTCGGTTTCTTCCATCATCAATGTAGTATGCCTTGCCACTACTTGTCAGATCCAGACCAGAGCCAATTTTGAAAAGTTCATTTATGATGAAGAACCTTTTTTGCCCCGACTGTACATTGAATAAGTAATTATTTAACGTAAAAGATTATTTAATATTTACAATTAAAACATATTTTTAACAAGTTTCAATAAAAGATATACGAAAATTGTTTAGAAAATATGAAAAGTACTTATATAGGAAAACGAAAAACCATACTTCAATACTAAAAGTCGTATATATTTTTAAACAATCGTATATTTTTAACCAACTTGTGTTTATGTAATATTTTATCCTTGTGTAATTGTTTTACGTCATCTCTTACAAGTCGAGGTATAACGGTTCTTTCAGATACTTACGATAATTCTCAAAATCGACAAATATGAATCACACTGTGACGTCACTTGAATATACACTTTTCAGTGGCTCATACTCGTATCTCTAAGGATAAATTGCGATATTGTATATAAGGAAGGCATACGGATATAGCCAAAACAGTCGAGTGCCGGTACTGAATCCAATAAGTTGTGTGGTGCTATATTGAACAGAACACATTATTTCAATCTGTGAGTAATATATTGCCTAATTTATTAACATAAATTGTGTATAGGTACTTAATAAGTATTTTAACACTACGATACAATAGTTACCCCTAAAACGAAACTGAAAACTTTTTTTTATAATATTAAAAATTAGTAATTTTTTATTAGTGAAAAATATTTTCGTAATTAAAAAATCTTAAAAAAAAAAACTTAAAATTATTCGGAATGAAATATTTCTGTTGGTTGCGTTTTCTGTTGGTGTAGCTTTAGTAAAAAAATAAATAAATAAATATTTATTGTAAAAGAAATTCGTCATTGAAAAGGTTTCATAAGCATTTGCAATTTTTATATATGTACGTTGAGAATTTCAGAAGAAAAAACCGTATTTGAGTTTACAAGTTTTACAAGCATGCATTGAAAACAATGAAATTTTTTAATATATTTTTTACAATAAGATCGAACACAGTCATTCAATGTGAGTTCATTTCGGAATGTGAATATTCGTAAAAGTACCTAATACAAAAAACTTCTGGCTATTAGATAAAGGAAGCGCTAATTCAGTCGCGTCATGTCTTTCTGTTTATATTATTTGCGCTGCGGTCAATACAATCTTAACCTTGAGTACGTGTTGACAATTATGTCAAGCATCTTAAATGTAATACTTCACAAAAAGTTGCCATACTTATTTATAGTTTGTATAACTACTTGCAGTCCAATCATGAGGCCACAGTTTTTCAGAATGTTGGAATTAATCTCTGTCGCTCCCGCTCAAATGATACTGTCGTCTTCCTCCATACAAATGTGTGCGTTAGTGGTTTTAAAAGTTAATTAAAGTCAATTTTTCTCGTTATTACATACTTATACGAAGTACAAAAGGACGTAGCAGGTGTAGCCAAGCAATAACTGTGTTGCCCAAATTAAGACATACACATCAAGATTGTTGCGGATGCGGATGAATTTGAGTATGTTTTTGGAAATGACTAATCTTCAAGATATTTTCCATTGCTGGAAGTGTAAATAATCAATATTACTAACTAGATTTTGACCGCAACTTCGTCCTCGCGGAATGTAAGGTAGCTTATGTCCCTTTCCTGACAACACGTATGGAAAATTTCACTATGATCGGTTGAGCGGTTTTGGAGTCCATAGGAATCATATAAAATATATACGCTTAGACTCTTATATATACTCGTAGAAGATTAATTCTAAGCCGCATTAATATTTTTTTCTTCAGGAAATGGCTGACCAAGACAACATTGTATTTCCTGAAGAAGTCGACGCTAAAACTGACATTGTCGAAGAAAAAGATCTTGTTAAAGGCGGTGACACAAATTCGTTAGAAGACCAAACCCCTGCGCCATCAGTCACTTTGAGAAACATGATCGTAGCCCCTCCAAATTGCCCCAATGGACAGCAAATGGACAGTAACGGAGTTTGCAGAGATGTTTTTTAATTAGTTTGTCCTATAAATTATAATTTTGAACAAGTATCTTCAGTCTACAATTTGTGCCAAATAAATCTGCACAAAATTATATAAGTATAACGTAAAATCATCTTTTCTATATGTTTTGCAAAACTGCGAAATCTATCGCACGTCTGATAGTTATGTATGTGGCTATATGTGCATTTATTATATGTTATATATATACGTAGGTGTGGTATATTCACAAAACTGGTATTTTGTTAGATCACTATTTTGTTTTTACAGATTTATTTGGAACGCAGTTTCAATACGCTAGTAGGTACGAGTTTGAAATTAAGCCAAGTATTGGTTAAACTCGTAAATATAATTAAATATAAATAATTATTATAATTATTTACTATTAGGTACATGACGTAGTTTTAAATAGAAAGCAGTATTTCTGTGTGAGAATCTTGAATAATGTTAGCCTATATATTGAATAAGGTATTTTTATAGGTGTTTTGAATAAAATATCTCTATGTTCCTACTTTTGATTTATACAAAATAAAATTAATTTCTAATTAAATATGGGTATTTTCATTTAGGTATCAAATAAAACACATACGTTTCTAATAATTAACGATCATTTACTTTAAAATATTCATATTATTACATAATAATAGTGGCCTAAATCTGTGATAATCAGAACGTAGGATCTAACTTTAAAAAAATTAAATTTTATTCCCTTCTATAAACCCTGACATCATAAAATATTGTTAATATTCACCTACACAAATTATAAATAACCGAGCGTGGCATAAGTTTTAACAAATGGAGCTTCACTGTCGCACGTATTTCTGAAAAATAAAAAGAACTTGTATGAAATATTACATAATTTGTCATTGTTTACATCCGTAAAAGATAGGAGATTGGGGAGGAATAGGAAAATATCCCTCATCCTTAATCCTATTGCAGTCGGCAGCGTACTTACAGCTCCATTTATAACTCGTTCTCATATAATAAACAAATAATTTGCAATAAAAAAAAAATACTATAAATTAAGATAAAAATTGTCTTATCTTTCAAGTTGGACCAAATTACACATAGTTACGAAATTTCATCAAAATCGATTCAGTAGTTTAGGAGTTCATCGCGAAAAAACATGTGACACGTCATTTTTATATATATATAAGGAATTATCTACGCATTTTGGAAGCTTTCTTACATAAAAATTGAAAACCTAACTTAAATTTACAATATATAATTTTTTATGTTGTAATAAATGATAGGGTCCTAAGTACTGTATTCACGGGCTATCAATCTGGGCCTCCTCGGTCAAGGGGCCCGTGGCATTTTGCCCGTTCTGCCACCTTATTGTTACGCCACTGATTTTTTGTTATCAAAAAAGGGTGTAAAATCTCTACTGCATAATTATGTCAAGGCTACCAAATTCCTTGGGGCCATGTTCTTTATTGAAATATCCTTTGGCGCTTGCATCAATATTAAATGTGAATCCATTTACGATTTATTGTCGTCAGTGGATATAATGGGACATATTACGAAATATTCACTAGTCTCAGTATTTCCATGGAAATAGTGGAACACTTTCCGAGATGTGACTTTGAGTATGTAGCACCTTACATCGACGAGAAATTTTATGCGGCAGTATGCAGTATGCACCATACAAATATGTCCCATGTTCAACAGTGAATTGGAGTTTATCTCAACTTACGTGATCTGTGACTTCAATTAACATTAAACCATATTAAACGCGAGCCAGATGAACTACTGTAGGCAGAATGACTAAGCACAGAATAAGATGTATGATATCTCCCCTATTAGACCAGCAAATGGTTAAAAGTTATCTTTATCTTAGAAAAGAAATCGAAGACTTGATTCAGATTTACACTTTTAACACCTGTGGCGTAGCTTGTGTTATAGGCGACATCAAGTGGAGTGTCAGCCTGTCCACCGACCTTAATATTAAAAAAAGTTTCAATTTTTGCAAGCTCAATTCTTACATAACATTTAATTTATTACACACGTTACAGGAAAAAAAATATACATGCATATACGAACACCTTGTAGAGACGAGGACATAATTATGTGGTATACGAACTGAAAAAAAATATATATAACGATAAGCTTACTTTGTTGCATACAAAAGAAGGAAAGAAAAAAAAAACAATAAAATATTAGGAGAATGTCATTGTTTAATTATTTACAACTGTCCTGATATTCTTACAATTATATTGCAGAATTATTCTTTTCGAGTTGTCAACACAAGTGGTTTAGTATCAGTGTTTTTGTAAGTATCTTTTAAGTAATAGCTTATATCTTTACAGAAATAAATAAAAAAATCAAATTTAAAAAAAAAAACAATGCAAACCGTAGATGGAAGCAAAAAGTAAGACTACTGACTCAATATCCACGCATGAACCTTATATACTGAGTCCAATGAACTCAGCATCATTCAATCTCTCAAAGGATACATACACTGTTTTGCATACACGTTATACCTACGTTAAAAATACACACGCAGTTTTTGTGGCAAAATTTGAATACCCTTTCTATTATTACCTACACCTGATCGATATTGGAATTGTAATTATGGGAATGAGTATTTAGGCATTTAGGGGGTAAGAATGTACAGTATCTACCTTTTATCTTCCATCTACGACGTAAACAACACTTAAAACTGCAAACAAAACATGCTGTATAGAAAAACTAAAAAACATTTATCTACAAAAAATGCTCAAACTCCAAACTCACGAGTACTTACTCGTCCTCCCAGGGACAAATGTCGTTCCGCTGTTTACGCTCACCGACGTCCTTCTTATTATCACGCTTAACAATATTTGATTCTGAAACTGACGACAGTTCGTCTATCTTATGAGCAATATTTTTCGTCGCGTCTGACTCGGACGCCGCTTTGGAATCTCCCGAGACCCTCCGCGATGGCGCCGAAGGCACTTTTTCTACGTTCTCATCGTCGACCCCGATGTCCTCGCAGACGGCGAGCGGCGCCACCGGAATCCGGATCGGTGCGACCGACGCCGTCGGAATCTCTGGAGTCTTTGGAAACGCCGGCACCTCCGGAACTAAGGGCACCGCCGGAGCTGAGGGCGCCGTTTCCGGTAGCGACATATGCGCCGGCGCAGCGCATTCCGTCGCGACAGCACTCTCTGGAAGATCGCTAATTTTCCTACTATCTTTACTTGAGGCCGGACTGGTTTCTTTCGTCGTTGAAGGTTCACGGGACAGCGTTTTCTTCACCGGAGCGACGTCGTCCACGGACGACTTCGTCCGATCGGAGTCCTTCGAGTCCGATCTCGCGACGACGGACGACGTCGGATCGTGCGATACCGACTCGGATTCGACATTCACTTTCACAGCTACTTTCGAAACGTCAGTTCTATCACAACTAGAGGACAAGATAACAGTTTTTTCGAGTCGATCCTCGATAGATTTGAGCGTGGTTCGAGACGGGTCCGTCGGAGTGGCGTCCGCGGACGCGAACACGGACGACGGCTCGTCGGAGTGGGCGAGAGAGCGCGATTCGTCCGGCGAGCCCGTGCCGGCGGGCGATCCGGCCGACTCGTCGTCCGGCGCGGAACTCACGCTTATAGTGGGAGTGGGGTGTGGGGGGGCGACCACCGCGGCGACGGCGGCGGGCGCGGGCGTCGGGCGGGGTGCCCGCGGTGAGGCGGGGGGCGAAGAGAGCGGCGCAAGATGGCGTGGCTCGACGGCGGACAGTCGGCGTAGAGGCGGCGGAGCGCCACGCAGTCCGCCGTCCAGCGTGCTCTGCTGCGGCAAGCGTCGCGCGCGCTCGACGCCCACCGCGACGGCAGCGCTGACGTCAGAGGACGAGCTGCCCGAGTCGGCGGTGGAGTCCTGCCTCCGCCTTCCCGCCGCGTGCACGCCCTCCCGCGACGAGCTCTCCCACGGAACTACGTCCGCGGTGTCGTCGTCGAGAGGGTCTCTGCAATAAGAACGAGTCTTTTGTAATATGTCTTTTTAGATAAACATTTATGTAAACATTGTGAAGCATCGCACATGTTAGATTAAATTTATAATCTATATTAATATTTCATTTCATTTCCATAGTTTCAAATAAGTGAGTTTTTGGAGTTTACTCCTTGAATCGATTTTCATATATAAAATTTATGAGAGTAAAATCAAATATCACGTGTCACACGTTACGCGTGTGACATATAATATATTATATTAATATGTTTTAAATATATTTATTAAATTATTTATTTATCGTTCGTAAGGAGTAAACTCCAGTCGTGCGTCGGAGCTGACACAGACACATTTTTTTAAAAGATATTTAGTTACCTGAAGGGTATAATATCGCAGAGATTGGACTGCGAGTGGCTGTGGGGAGGGGGCTCCGGGGCCCGCGGGGGCTGCGCGGCGCAGACGGCCAACTCGTGAGCGGAGCCCGACAGCGACCGGTCGGAGCCCCTGCGCCTCGTCAGGCCTCCGCTGCCTCCGCCACAGCTGCCACTGCCACTAGCCGACCCCGGCTTCTTCTTCACCTGACCCCCGAAATTAAAAAACCTGGAAAAATAGATCCAAATTTTTATATGTTACAATAAAATCTTGTATCGAATTCTTATTCTTATAATAATAATAATAATAATAGCCTTTATTTAATAATCTCATATACTATATGACTTAACCTATTACAATGAATTTTGATCTGACACCGGTATGTGAAGATTATCTTGCTTTCCAGCATAGGCCTCCCCTAAAGTTTGCCATAGGGTGCGGTTCTGTGCTTGTCTTCTCCAAGTAATTCCTGCTATTCTTCTAATGTCATCCTCCCATCTACGACGTTGTCTCCCTTTCTTTCTTTTGTTTTGTCTCGGGCACCACTCTGTTATTTCACTAGACCATTTATTTTTTCTACTTCTTATCGCATGGCCTGCCCACCTCCATTTTAGTTTTTTAATACAGTAAGTAACATCTGTGGTCATAGTTTGGTTTCTTATAGTATTTAGTCTTACTTTATCTTTTAGTTTTATGTTGAGTATACTTCGCTCCATATTGTGTTGGCAGGTTTCCAATTTACGAACATTATCGTTAGTTAAGCTCCATGTTTGGCAGCCATACGTCAAGACAGGTAGAATGTACGAATTAAATATTTTGCTTTTAGCTTTCAGTGGCACGAGTGCCATTCTTATTCTTACTAACTAACAAATGACACGTCAAAATTATAACACCCCGTTTTTGCGTCGGGCGTTAAAAATGAAGTTAAAGGAAATAGAGGCAGAGGCAGAGGGACATACTTAGCCTTCTTCTGGTGCACGTTGCGCCCCTCGGTGAGCAGCCGCTGGAAGTGGTCGGAGCGCACGAAGCGCGGGTAGCAGTCCTTCTTGAGCAGCAGCCCGTACACGTGGTCCGCCGCGTGGTCCAACGCGTACCGCGACCCCGACCGGATGCCCTCCGCCACGCGCTCCGCCGTCGCGCCGTCTATATTTATCTCGCACGGCGCGCCCGGCTTCAGGAATTCCCTGTGGATATCGTTCAAGTGATCAATGTTCGCAATTGTCCCATGAAATAAGCGCCATCTGCCTGAAACTTCTTGGTTCATATAAAAGCTTGACTTCGTCATTAACGGAGTTGTTTATTGTTAAGACTGACAGTTTTTTTTTATTTTATTGGATCTATAGACCCTTTGGATGATATTTTTAGATGAAATTGATGGGTAACGATTGTCCTATTATGCAATGTTTGATCATTTTTAATCAAATACGCGGAAACATAATTTCGTGAAACACGTACTCATAGATTTCGTCCAATTTCTTGGGTATCTGTTTGGTGGTACTGCGACGCAGGTCCATGACCGCGAGCCAGAAACGGATATTCTCGTGCGAGTACTCTTTGCGCAGGAAACTGGTGAACTCCTGAAGTCCAGTGGGATCCGACACCAACTCCTCGATCGACAGAGCCCATCGTTGCACCCGTTTCTCACTTGGCACCTCCACACTGTACAAACGAATAGTTTCATTACAATACATTACAATACATATCTATATAACATACTCGTTAAGAATAAGTCAAATCTACTCCCAAAATAGCTTTAGGTAAATTTAAAACGATATAAAATGGAATAAATAGGCAAAATTCTAAAAATCCAAAAAATTACCAAACAATAAATTTTGCCTTTAAAAAAGACATAAAATCATCATCAAATAATATGTACTTATTTGGGTGTTGATTGTCTGTTAATAACTTGCAAATCGGTAAATACAAATTAAATCGCATAATGACGTGCGGTTAATAAAATTTAGTTGAATATAAAGCTATAGGCAATGAAAGAGGTTCTTACAGTGGACTGTTGATTTGCCAAAAGAGAGTGTCGTCGCTGACCCAGGGGTTGGAGGGCTGCGGCGGAGTGAGCCAAGGATCGTATGGAGCGAAGGTCTCCGAATAGGCCACGAGGGCCTCTAGGGCAATTGAAGTCTTCACTCTCGTACGGTCCAGGCTTGCTTTCAGATGTTCTATCTATAAGGGATTCATATTCATATTCATATTTATTTGTATGTAGTAGGTAATAACACCATCTCTGAGTAAAGTGTCAAGTAGGCTAACCGCTATTTAAAGTCACCGGTCACCGGGAATGATGGAGCTGATATACCTTTGTTTGTACGGTTAAAGTCCCAAACATTAAAAAGAAAATAATAAAAAAATTCGCCCATCGAAGGATGCAGTAAACCGAGTGCATAATTTAATAAAACATAAAATTACTAATCAACACTTTACTTGTAGTTGGAGAAAGAGGCCCTAACTATAATTGCTTTTATGTCTGAAACTGATTATATTTCATACAACAAATTGTAACTATTCTTGTCTTTCAAATAAATTGGAATACCTGAGTATAAAAAACAATTTTCTGTTCAAATAATCTACATTGGTTTCTGTCGCAGGAAGCAACAGAAGACCGTGTGTGGTGGAAAGCCTTGGGAAAGGATCATATTGTATGGGCTTATACACACAAGCAGTATATTAAGATATTTTTTTTAAACTGACTTCTCTCTTGAGTTGTTGTATGGTGCGCATCTTGGGTCGCTGGTGCTTGACACGAACGGGCACAGGGCACGGCTCCAGCGCGCTGGGCATCCCCGGCGGCGGCCGAGCCACGCGCCAGTACGCCCTCTCTTGGCTGTCACTCACTATCTTGTCGCCCTTCTTACGATCTTTCGCTAGCCGCACCTGATCCATCACAAAAATAAAACGCTTATTGTTAAAGCAAGGCCAACAAGACAACGCAATTACTGTAAACAAACTTTCAAGAGTTGTCTAGATAGCTTCCTATACCATGAAACAGATAGAGATGGGAAAAGGACAGAGAGTAGTTTGCGTTGTTATAGTTTAAAATTGCCAGCGTTCCTAAAATCTACAAATAATAATAGCACAACACTCTACATTCTTCAGTCAAAAACTGGGCTATTCTTCTGGCAAGACAGCAAGTCGATCAGTTCTTTTTTCATATTTGGAATAACAATATGTTACGAATAATTTGAATGGATCCCGTTTGGATCCCAACCTCCTTCAGATAACCTCGAACAATTAATACAGCGTTGTAGTGCATTAACGTGAACCCAGGGTCGACGTATCCTGCATAAGGAACTACACGCTCTTCCAGGATCTCGGCAATGTATCGGCGAGCAGTTAGGGACCCTTGGCCGCGAGTTCCTCCAGTCCTGGAGTTCCACATAGTGTCCAACACACAATAACAATAATGTAAAACCAGTAGAATACAGTCCAGCATACCTGTTCCTCTGCCTGCATCGTAATGAAATCCCACTTGGCAGCGAGGTTCTTCTTTAAGTTGTTGAGTGCTTCCATTTCATAGTCTTCAAGTCCATGTCGCTGTTTGTTGCGCAATGTTCGCTTTACGAGATATATCGCGTACTCGACATTGTCAGGGCCGATGGTCGGAGCCGACGAACCGCCAGCAACACGTGACGCCTGCCATGGCCAATAATAAGGACTCTGAAATGCAAAATATTCATTTTATCCAATTAGCAATCACCACTGTAGAGGAAATTTAGTGAATCTGGCTCGAAGGATCAGTGCCCGAAGGATCATTATGTAACATAGCTCTGGAAATCTAGGTGCAACGTGGTTAAAGAGCGGTGCAATAGAGTTTTGCAATGACTTTTGCTTTATGTTTTATATTATTACGAGCTGGTTCACGTGACTTCGTCCGGGTTTAAAAAATGAAATACACCTGACATACTTATCGCTGTGATGACAGTGGCGACGAACTTTTTATATTTATAGCCGATTTTTCCATGATAAGAAGTATTCTATATGTTTCATCCAAATCTGTTCGAATATACAAACTTTCTTTCGCACTTATAATATTAATAGGATATATATTTTGGACATTTGGAGTAGTAAGAAGTAATGACTTAATATTAACTGATTTTTTTTCTAATATAAAATATTAAATACATACGTAATTAGTTTTTTAAGTAGAGAAAAAAAAAACAAATAAATTAGTTTTATTATACTTGCCTGAAATCTGTATAGAGAAGAATCGTCTTTAAGAACTAGGTTTTTCGAATCATTGACAGGAAAGAAGTAACCATATTGGCAGAGTTGATTGGCTAAGTTTATTGCTTCAACTGAAACAATAGAAATTATAAATTCAATGCAATCATTAGTTTATTATTATTAGATGGAACAACTTTGAGAGACAATAGACTATTTATTAGACACTGTAGACGAATAAATAATAAAAATCTTTATTTTCACAAACACATGCATTTATATGAAGCGATCACAGTAGAAAGTAGGTATGTTCCAAGGGCATGCAAATATTTGTATTTGATTTGTTTAATTTACTATAACTTGTGGATTTCTTTATTAAATAAATAAATGAATTAATGTGTTTTGTCATAAAATTCTTTAAAATCATAACAATCTTAATAAATATACTTTCAAATTTTTTGTAAATTTGGATCCGGAAATTCCTTTATAAAGTGGCCATTATTATTAATCTCATCGTAGATTATTAGCATTAATCTGGATTATTTATAAAGAATTTTTTAACTGAAGTCATCCGGCTTGGCTTAATCTATGATGATGTCACAAGGCCTTACTATTTCTTTAGGTGCCTCGATTTCTTGTCATTTTAAGAAATGTTATTTTTTGAGTCAGTGCTATTACCATATTGAACTATTTTGGAGAGTAAATTAAAAAAAAGTCAGGTTTTGTTATTTCCATATACATCACTAAATAAATAATATAGTTTACAGAAACAAATCAAAATCACTTTTTATACTATTTGAAGAATAAAAAGTAAAAATATTAAAAGTAAAATTTTAAACAGTTCATTCAACCAATGAACAAAAATGTGGAAAAAACTTTTTTTTAAATGTTGAGAAATTGACATTTAGTGGTTTTAAATGAATGAATATGAGAAGTTTTAAACTTACCATTATTAGTTTCATCAAGATTAAATTTTTCCATAAGCCATTCGACAAGATCATAACCTGAAATGATAATGACACTCAGAGTTTATAGAAGGCTTTAAAAATCAGAACCGAAAGAAGATGGCACTGCTTTCGGTTCTGATACATACAATACATAAATTACAAGCAACTTAAACAGTCATTTAGACAGTCCGTCTGGCTGCAGCAACACCCCTTCCTTATCCTTAATCTTGATCCTTATCTTTAATCCTTAATCAGCACCTGTGGCTTTGCTTGTGTCATAGGCGACGGTAGCCACCAATGATCAAGTGGACCGTCAGCCTGTCTGCCTACCTTATCGTGTTCTCACGAATTCTTACGAATCAGGATAAATTATTCATAGCAACATGGTATGAATTACTTTTTAACTTCAACTTAACTTTATTATAATATATGTATATTCTTACAATATCATTGTTTTGAACAATTAGGTAGACTATTTACAACTTTCATATAAATTGGCTAACAGTGATGAGGTCTTTACATGGTCTCAATCTTGATATGTCTCTTAAAAATGTCGTAAAAGGGTTTACTATCCGCCCAAAGTTAAGTATGTATATTCATTGTGATATAAAGAATATTAAAATATAAACGAAATTGTATATAAGTGTGGTCGCCGCCGGTGAATGTCCTCTGAAGACATTAGATGTGTGGCCGTTATTATTGATTTTACAATCAGACTACAAAGGCCTTATCGGGCTCAGACGTCTTGATGTCTAATTTTACACAAATATACATATACTTTGTTTTGTAAACTAAGAAAATTCTATTGGTAAATTCAACTAAATGTCCAATAAATATCTGGATACTCAAAATTTAGTGGGCTGAAATTAGACAAATTAATCAGCTATCAGCGAAGAGCAAAAATAAGATGAAATTTTTGTAAAGCGAAATAAAATTTCAATTTAGCATTGTTTTTTTTTTAAATTATACTTACTCATTTTTATAAAAAAAAAAAATTGTAAAATTATTTTTCAACTGGGATATTAAAAAATATTCCCTTTTTTTTTCCTTTTTCATTCAAAGAAAATTTTCGTTTTTTACAATAATTTACAATCGGAGGCTCTTTCAAAATCAAGTATCCCAATGATCTTACCCATAAAAGCAGATGGAATGTAGGTCAGGAAAAGTTTTTGACTGCGTACTGGTACACCGGTTTCTGGATCTTGCATGTCTCTAATCAAACTTTCCATCTGAAAATGACAGCAAACACTTTTATGAAACATTTTGTTGGAAGTAAAATTTTTTTTAAGTCAATATAAATAACAAAGAAAAGTTAATATCCTTTATTATTTTAGTGATATGAAACAAACTGAAACCAACTGCTAAAACACTGTTGGAGTATTGATTTTCAGTAATGTAAATAAAAAATGCAAACACTATGAAAAAAAGACAAAAAAAATTAGAAAACTTAATTGTGAAAGTGAGTTTTTTTTATTGTTTGTTTGTTACGCTTTCACGCTTTAACTACTCAACCGATCATCATGAAATTTTGTATACACGTTTTCAGGGTTACGAAAACCTTTCATCAAGAAAAAAACTGTTCCCGAGGATCGGAAGACGCGGACTTTTTCCGTTGATCCGATTGATAGGAAATGTCTCACAGAAATATATGAGCAATAATAATTGAATAATTTTTTGTCAGGGGTTGATTATTTTTATTTTTCAAAGGGACGCATCGAAGTCGCGTTCAAAACGTAGTTGAGAGTAAGTGTGCATTTTAAGGCCCGCGAAGGCGACATGACGAATGTAAAAGTAAAATCAACATTACTGGAAAGTCTCCAGTAATACTAATACCTATACCTAACACATTCGGTGACGTCAAACCTGGTGATATTACGTATGAATGCACTTTGGCAAGTCAAGGTCTTAAGTATAAGGGTCATCGTCAGCAGAGTGGGACCTGCTATCGGCGTTAAGAGCCACTCTGAGCCACTCCATCTACTCGTAGTAGAGAGATCGAATCTCTCCACTAGATTGAGTTTCTCACAAAGCCAATGCAGTTTAGCTTATACTCAATCTGGTCTTGCGTAAGAATGATCAACTCCGATTTAGATGCCAATTTTTGTATCAATTGTAAATTTTTTGACAGATAAGTTTCATTCAAGAAAATGATTCATATTATTTATTTAATATCGTTTATAACCTATAACTGTAGCATTCTCTTTTAATAAAATTGTTCAATAGCAACATAACATAAGTTACTACAGACAATTAACGCCCACTTAACTTTAAATTCTTTCTTTTCTATAAATACATATGAAATGAAAAAAAAAAAAATGTGATCTTGATATAAATATGTAATTTTTTTATATTTCACTATTTATAGCATCTTATTAAAAATTTGGTCTTGGGCGTTATTAAAAATGCTATGTTCATTACTGCCCTTTTACTAAATATAATTTTAGACGCAGTAAACATATTCCTGGAGGATAAATATATAATAAAACATCACATACAAAAATCTTTATTAGAAATGGAAATACTTATTTCTTACAATCTGCAACACCCTTCAATTAACACAATATTTTTGCTATTTTATGAAAACTGATTGTGAATAGAGCATTTTACTTTTTATGATAAAAGACCGCATACAGTCATACCAGCTTAAGTGAAGGCTATGAAGTTCTAATGAATGGTAAACGTTTTATACGTCGCAATCTCGTCACTACTGTTGTCAAGAGAAAAAGTAGTCACATTTATTATTAGATATATATATGTATACAATACATGATAGCCGTTCGATAGATGCGTATGTACGTCGTATGTGTTATCTCACTTTATAAATAATCAGATAAATTTAATCGCTTGTTAAAGGCCCTCGAGTGTATAGTATTGATATATTTGTGCGAGCGTGGTACGGTCCCCTGAGATGAGTGAGCTCGAAGGCTAAGGCTGTGACGTCACGGGCACGATCGATACGGGTCACATCCCACCATCCGGATCGCGTTGCGCGCCGCTACTTTAGAACTGGCTGCCATCATCTCTACCCGTATCATTATGCAATCCACTACATACAATCTTCTATTATTTATTATTAAATAATAATAATTAGATCGTTATAATGTTAAGTTTTTAAAAGTAGGTAAAGTTCATCAGGCAGCCTAGTCAGTCCAATTGATTGACTGACTATTCACGCCTCTTAACACAAGCAATTCTTTAGATGAGTGGTAGATGAGGGACCTTTGATAAAATTTCTGTTTTGCCATGGACCACCAACTGTCGTATGAAAGTGGTATTTCATAATTTTTTTTAGTTTCCTGCCCTAAAAGCTCCTCTACAGCCTACAGCTTTAAGCATTCAAGGCTTTATTGTATTTGTATGTATTTTTTTTAGATTTGGCAATCGATTTTGAAATTTGAAACGATGCAGCTAATGTTTTTTCAGATGTTGCATAACTTGTTCTTGGACCCATTGTCATATTTTTTGAATTATTATTTTGTCTTGGATGAAGGTTCTGAAAATTTAAAATTTCTTTGAAGATTTCTATTTTTAGCATAGGCACTCAGGCTTTCTCAAAATATCTTAAATCATCATGAGAGCAAGTTTAGAACCATCACAGAATATTAATTATAGAAATAGTATTTGATTGTTGTAGTGGGTAATATTTTATAAGTCTTAAAATTTCTTCCATTCTGAATCATTTGAAATGTAGCTACACTAGCTAATAAGTTTAAATTTGGACGTCTTTGAACGACTAAAGAAAGAATTACAATAGCGTGTTGTAAGAAGTTAAAACTTTAAACTCGTAATTGTGAGTTCTTTTGCTGTGGAAGCAGAAAATAAAATCGCAATGAACGCCACAAAATACCGTAAAACAACTTTTTAAGCCGTCCGCAGCGAAATAATGAGGGAAGCCTCCAGTATGAGGTTTAATGCATTAAAAGAGACGGGGGCGGGTGGTTGAAGTGGCTTGGGCGGGTAGCGGCTCGGCCGATTCCATTTTTCGCTAACTACCGCTCAATTAACAAATACTTCTTCCGATTGTAAAACCGTAATTTTCCGACAAAAATTTATGCTTTAAAAAGAGAGCGTTGGCTGTAAAAATTTTAAGAATAATCTAGAATTTAATATAAAAGAATAGAACCAATTCAACCATCCATCTAGCTAGACTGTTGGATTCAAGACTCATTTTCCTCTGAAAAACGGTTACATAAACGCACGTTCGTGCGTAACATAACATCACATCAGTGATGATTTTGACAAAAGTTCCGAATCGATAATGGGTTTTATATTTAATAAAATAAATTTCAAAATAAGTAATTAATAATTATTCTACTACCCCTGTCGTTACTCACGGGTTGGGCAACAGTTATTCGTGTGAGAATTATATATTATGTTATCGTGACCGCGACACATTTCACTGGCAAACAGTTTCCGAGAACTGTCAACACGAATAATACCTAATACTGGTACGAAGTCAATTTTATATAAAAAATTTATAAGATTTTCTTAAAACTAAGTTGTTTTAATGTTACTTATTAAAAAATAACTAACTGTGACGCTCTCCTGATTTTTGTCTCAATACAGTCACATAACTTACACACATCAGATTGATCAGGAAAAAAATGACAGTTTTATATTATGACTAGCGATCCACCCCGCTGTAAAGAACGTTGTAAAGTAGGCACCTACTTTTACCGAGGGGTCATCTAAAAATATAAAAATTCAACGCCTGACTGAAATATATGTATGAGCAATAAAGATTTTATATTTTGGTCATGCGTGATTTTTTTATTTTTAAACGCTTAAGAAAAAGGGGTGCGGACGAAGTCTTGAACAAAAACTAGAATTACAATATCTCCTAAGATGTCGAAATTTCCCATAGCGAAGATTTATTAAAATGGGGTGTGGCTGTATCGTGGACACGGCCGTGTGTTTTACGTGTATACATGTACGTTACAATTACGAGTAATATTTTCGTATAATGTATGTACTCGTACATAATATATATAACGAATTCGAATATACTATATGTATACTTATACCAAAATAATTTTTTGATCCTTTAGCTATCGAGTGGTTTAATTAAAAATATAGAAGTACCATATAAAACAATACATAATTAATAAAAAATAAATTAAAAATTTAGAAATTAATAATACAAACAAATTAATAGTACTAGAGCAACTACGTTATCACTAGTACCATTAGTGGTATTAGCGACAACAAGCAGTATCACTAATGCTAATACTAAATGGTCCAATGGTACTACATCAAATTTTGGATGTAGAAGATATATATGTAGTTCCCGACTGTATATCCTCCGATTTTGTTATCATCATTTTTCTGAATCACCTCAAAAACGATATATATATATATATATAATTTTTTTTTTTTTTTTCATTGTGTAAGCCTCTGTTTAGTCTATAGTTTAAGAAAAGTTATGACCATTTGAAGTTTTTATATAGTGACTGCTTAAAAACGAATTAGACACAAAATATTGCACGCTAACTGTGTGGCTAGGTATGGCCTATATGAAATTCTAGTGAAAGCGGGTGGTCGGTAAGGAATCATTAATATCACCGTCACCGGGTGAAGCGAACCCTATCGATTTTTAGCAACGAACTAGAGGCGCCGATCGTTCGCGTTAAAAATAAAATGGAGGCAGAAGCACCCCTCATTCTTTCCACAATGCATAATGTAAAAGAGCGCTGAGTAGGTAAGTTTTTAAATATATTCTTCAAACTATAGGACAAACATAGACAAAAGAATGCAAGCTTGGAAAATTATATTGATAACGTAATTATTTTTTGTAATTATTTTATATTATTATAAGACTAACATAAAAATACTCCTGGCTGTTTGTTCATAATAAAATGTCAATGTTACTGAATATTCCTGAAATGGCACATTTATTACAAAATAGCTTTTAGCCGCGACTTAGTGCGCCTTTGAAAAATAAAAATTATAACTCCTGACAAAATATATGACCAATAATTTATTCAATCTTTATTGATGTTTTTGTTTTTCCAAGCGTTGGATTTTTATTTTTATATGATCCCTCGGGTACAGTACTTTTTTTTGGATGAAAGGTTAAATACCCAATGTCTATTCTGAGATGACCGATTTGAATTAGGTTTTCACTGATCCATCCAAAGTTTTTTAAAAAATGACCAATACTTGCGGAACAAAGAAAAAAATGGAATTTTTTACATATTACATAATTATATTTGTTCGTTTGTATTTTATTAGCATGGCAATCAACATTTCCTTTCATTGTGTGGAAATAGCTTTAGTTTATAATAAAATAGATATATATTTATAATAAAATAGATATATATTAAATATGAACTACATAGTTACAAAAACAAATTTATACATTTATTTATTTTTTTGATAAATTTATCACTTTATCAAATATAAATATCATTGATGTGATGTGTAACTATTGTAGGATATACTTGATAAACACAACGCAATTTACGCATCCTAAAATACCTAATCAATAAGGCTTTAACTGAGGCCAAATACATCCAGAAACTTAGAAGACTATTTCATAATAAATTTTCAATTAAGCTAAAATAGTGCAGTACCTAGGTAGGTTATATGAAGATAAATTACTAGTAAGACGTATATTTCAATGCAACTCGTAACAAAAAATATATATATTCTCCATGATATAGTAGTTGTCACTACTATACTACGTTTCGCAGTCATTTGGGCCGTCTGGTGGCAGTAACCAAGCCCCTTAAAGAAAACCACCGTGTAATAGCACTACATGTGCTTATGTGTTTCGCTGAGTGAGTAACGGATGCCGGAGCCCCCAACCCTACGCAAGTGCAGCACTTTTAGCGTATCTACCTACCATCAAGTGGACCGTCAGCCTGTCTGCCGATCTTGACATTAAAGAAATATTTTACTCGTACCTTATCGATGGCGAGGGGTCGGTGGCGAGGCACGTCCGTGAGTTCCATGGCTAGTGCGGGGCGGGGCTGGGGCTGCGCGCGCGCCGCTAGCCGACCTCCATTGGCGTCTGCCGCAGGGGCCGCATGCCGCTCGCGACCGCGCTGCGCCCCCGACACCTGTCCACACCAAACAGTTAGCAACACCGCACTAGTGCTCAACGGCACAACACCAATGCAACTACATTATTCATTACATTCGAAACTAGCTTTCACTTGGACGTCGATCACAAGCGTAAAATATAAAAATTCAGTCTTCAAGAAGTGCCTACATTAATAAATTGCTACACCTTTTTGTTCTTTACATAAGTGATATCTCAAGTGAATAAATGAACAAATGAATAATTAATGCATGTTTCACAGGAAAAAAATTAATAAGATACAACAGGTTTTTGTCCAAATAAAACGCAGTATGTACCTGATTGATGGTCCCACCTGGTCTAAATCATAAATATACAAATATTTATACATAAAACATGATACAATTATAGTAATTATACTGTTAAACATTTCACTATAATTGTATACTTAAGTATATGATATGATGTACTTAAGTAAATTACTTACATGACTGTTGCTGGTAACACGGTAACAAGATTAGTTATGGAAAAGAAAAACCAGAAGAGATCTGAATTAAAGTTTTCCTTCCAATGGACAAAATCTCAAGAAATATGCGTCGCTTTGCAATATAAATATTCTAACAGGATCACAAGTGGGGTAACCATCGCAAATCATTACTTATCAAAGAAATAAATCCCTCAACTTCTTAATGTTAACCCTCAAATGTTTAGCTTCATTTCAATTGTACTTTACGTTTAAGTGTATAAAGAAATGTTATAGATGTATAGGTAAATTGTGTATACATCTAGTTATACTGTATAAAATGTATAACTAGGTGCACAAAAAACTTAATAGAAGTAAGTGTAACATAACATGTAAGAACTAGCAAAATGCACGTGTCTAACCTGCACTTTGATGTGTTAAAAAACTTTAATCATCCCCTGAAATAAGTTCACATTTAGCATAAAATTGATATACAGCCTTAGTAAATTGTTCGTAAGTCAAGATATCTTGCTCGGGTGTAATTGAAAAATTACCTTACTTTTATAACAATCTACTAATAAGAAAACAAGCAAAAGTAAGGTATTCTTATTAACCTAGCCAGACTAGAATTTGTTATGACAATAGCATAGTAATTTTCAGACATTGCATGTCTTAAATAGGGGAAGTGAATTGTATGTAATCAGCAGTTTAGATATTTAGCTATAAAAATACGTAATGATACTTGCGTGATCCTATACTATGAAGTTATCTAAGCTAATTAAGTATACCCTATGTAACATAAGTATGGGTTGCATCATGACGTTCACATAAAGATTTAAAACATATGAATACCTTGATGAGCCATGCCGATGAATTCACGAATTCATCCAGGGATGTCATTTAGATTTAGCAATCACTTTACATTAGGTATCTGAAAAGTTGTTATAAAATGCTAATACAGTTTTCTTGAAGAATATATATATTAGAATCTCAGAATATGTAGTGTGTTCAATTCTTATATGGACATAATTATCCATCAAAGTTGCATGTCAAATGAGAGATTTTTGTATCGTATTTGTAATTATGAAGGCTGGAAGCAAAAGCAGATACGCACAAAGAATTCAGACTCTTCTCTCGCATCTGGTAGTGGATATAAAGAAGTGCATGTAATTTTTCCTCTGTGTTTAATTTTTCACAATTAATGGTTATGATTTATGGTCGAATACTGCAAATTTTATAGCCATTTGAATTGAAGAGTCGAAACTAATTAGCGGAGCTCAGTTTATTAAAGAAAATTTATAAAAAGATTGCCATCTTTATTTTCGGCATGAACAATCTTTTAAAAAACTTTTCGGTTTCATTACGTTGCAATATAGAAACGTAAATGAATTTTTTTCAGTGAGCTCGTGTGGCACTCAAATATCCAGGTTTTTTTTTTTGTATATCCAGACTTTTTTAAATAGATCATAACTGTTTTGTTGTTAAATACGAGCTCTATGTTGTAACTACTGAAATGTCGATCTTGTTCGGAAACTATTGAAGAAAACTTTTACCCCGACCTATTATATAAAAAGATACACAACTAAAAGAATAATAAATTAAAACGAAAACAGTAGGTTTGTATCCGATCCTGCCTTACTGATTCACGTATGTTAGCACTCACAACTGCCACAGTACACTCTAGACTTCTATCAGGACTAGAGGCGATTCGAAATTAAGATCACTAAAATTAATGTATGCAAATGAAATAATGGAACTACATTTAAATTTATCCAACCCGAGAAATCTTGCATGAACCATACGAAAGCCATAAATGAAGTCATAAATCTAGTCTTTACAAGGCGACTGGAAACTAACGTTACAATGAATTTTCAATGATGATAAATAAATATCACATCCTGCCTACACACGTATGATGTCAATGAATAAGACTATTCTGACGTCAACTAAATTTATAGTATGGCTGTTATTGAATCATTAATATAATAATTATTGTTAACATCACTTACCTAATGTTAGATCATATGCAGTATATTGCGGAACGCATAATGATGAGACGAGCGAACTCACTCATCTGTGAGGGCGATAATCGTACATAATAATACGTGAATTCTAAATTTGAATTCCGGGTGTGTTTGTAAATAACTTTGAAACTATATGGCCAGTAACAATTATTTGTATGAAATTGTCTACACCGGCGTGTTATTAGTTCGACAGATAGCTATTGTTTAGGTAACGACAGACGCAAAGCGAGTCGCAATATCTTCTGATAAAACAGATAAGACCGCGTCCGCTAAAATCTCTTCTCAAGTCGTAAATTTTAGACTCACCGGGGAATTTAGGGAGGCTTAACCACCTTTAGATAAGTGAGATAAGTAACGTGACGTAGAGCTCGAGGGGCACCGAGAGCGGATATAATTTAGTGCGAAAAGGTCTTTAAAAGCGAAAAGGTAACATTTAAATGTAAGAGTTCATCGTTTCCAATTGAATATTTTTTTTTACTATTTCAAGTCATTGAAAAATTAGAATACTTACACACTAAATTCGTCTCGGAATTAAAGGGTTCAACCCAAAATATATTATTTATGTAGTTTTCTTTCCTATCGGTTTTCAATTTATGTGGCGATTATTTAATATCAGGAACTTTATCAGGCAATTAGACCAAGCTTTAGGTCTTAGTTACACTATGGGTACAACAAAATCGGTCGAGAGAGAGAGAGAGAAAGAGAGAGAGAGAGAGAGAGAGAAAGAGAGAGAGAGAGAGAAAGAGAGAGAGAGAGAGAGAGAGAGAGAGAGAGAGAGAGAGAGAGAGAGAGAGAGAGCAAGTTTTATGACTATAGAGAAATAATAGCCTCCAGTGAAATTTCATGTATACAAGTAAATATTTTTGCTTGCACTACAAGTCGAGCAAATCAAGCATAACACAAGCATTATTGTGAAAGACATATATTCAATATCTTACATGCATGAAACATATGATTTTTAGATAACAAAAATCAAAAGGAATAATATCCAAAGAAAACTCACTGAATCATAAATCGAACTAAGGACATTTATATCTAGTCAAACGCTATAGAAGATGCTGAAGAATTCATTTTGTACATGTGTTTATAAATATATCACGTAAAACCGATTTAATTTCTACGAAGCCTTAGATCAAACATTCAATAGTTAAATCGAGGCTACCTGGACTTATAAGGGCATGCGGTATTTGCTTGGATCAATACTTAGACTGATTCATCACTTCCATTAAAGAATACAGTGTTATGATTTTATTCCATTACTAGCTGTTGTCTGTGTTTCTGGCATACTTGGATTTAAATAAATAAATATAATTTTCAGAACTAAGCAAATATTCCTTATCGGAACTTAAAGTTCCCTAAAGATCCCACGACCATTGAGACAAAACGCTAAGGAAGTAAGGAGCCCATCGGTCAAGTGATTAAGGTGCTTGACCCTACACATGCGAAAAAAAAAAGTCAACATGTCTTGGCGTATACTTAAGAATATTGTAAGTAATAAAAATATTTTTATACACGAATATATTTGAAAGTTAAATTAGAACATGTTATTATTTTAATTAAATTGTCTCTAGACCTAAATATGGCCTTTCGGCGAAAAGGCACAAAGGTCTAAAGCTGGAAAAAGTTATTTTTAATTTTAACTAATTTAGGCTTTAGTACATGTTGTAATAAGCCAATGAAGTAAATAAATTCCTGTAAATTCCCAGTCAAGCCTATATTGTACTGATGTTGTCACAAAGAAAAACTCTGAATCACCTAATACTATGACATGGTACTTTTGTCAGGCCAATCTTCTGAACCTGGATAAGCTGTAATCGAATTGACTTGGTAATCCTACCCACAAACACTTCAATTCTAAGCCAATAATTTATATCTTAGTACAATAAGAGAAACGACTTAAAAGACTAGGTTTAGTACTAAGGGTCTAGCTAGTTCAAGAAGTACGACCAATAAGGAAGACGGGACACACCAAGCTCTGGCGTCTCGTATTTTTCGCGTCACCAAAAAGACGCAATAATCACACACTGCAGATGATTCAACCAGCATAAACTTACTGTCCAAAAATTATATAGTTAAGTATCTACTAGTTTAGTTCAACAAATATAATTTTGACTATTGCTATTCTAAACCTTAAATATCAACAAGGGTGTAACTGGAAAAGTACATCCCTTTAGAGTTAAAATCTTGTCGATTGTCGAATAAGAAGATTCTTATTGACTATTTGATTGAAGTAAACGGAATTAAATTTCAATTTCAATTATATCTAGTTTCAAATTATATCACTGGCTCATGAGTTTTGTAATTAATAGCAACAAAAATAACATTTCTTTGAGAAGGAAATAATAATAAAAAAAAACTTACATAAATCATAATTTATACATAAATGATAATTGACTAACAAAAAACATTTCAAAACAAAGTGTGAAATTAATTACTTAATATAAAACAAAAACTCATCGAGGTTGACTCTATATTAAGTGAACGACGCAGTTATTTTAGTTGAACTCAGCAAAGACGTTAATTAACGGGTCACTGACATAAAGTAAACTATGGTGGAGGTATTTCAATTTAAACCGTGTCAAGAGACGCGTCAATTAAAATTTGTAACGTCAATTTGAACTTGTCAAAATTGAATTTAGAAAATCTTTGCACAAAAGTTAAATCGAGACGTGCGCTTGTCAACAAATCTACATTTATAATTTTTTCAACTTCATAAACGTCGGAATGAAAATGAAGAAGCGTTCTTCATTTTTGTAGAGCCGGCGTAGAGAGGAAAACGGGCGAGAACAACTGAAGTGGCAATTACTCGGCCGAGAAACACAAGTGCAAAGCTCACCTCATTCCTGGATGACACTCCAACAATGCCGCAAAGCGACCATCGCCTCGGCGACGGGACGTCACTTCCCATCGACAGATTTGTACATTTCTAATTTCCACGTGTCTCTGCTGCTCAGTGGACGTCGTTATGAGGCAATTAACACTCGTCAATGCCAGCCCGACCTTTGCGTGTCTCGTTATGAGAATTTCTTTCATGATCTATATACGGAATAATTTTATATCGACATAATATCTGACTACTTAATGTTTAAAACGTGTTCTAATAATAATTGATGTTTAGTATTTTATTGGTATTTTTTTTTTGCAATAAATCATAGAAATCTACCGAAATAAGCATAAAAAAACCAATGGAAATCTTACACTTAAACTTAACTTAAACTTAAATTAATTTGATTACCTACTACGCTTTAATTAACTTTAGTTTATAAAATGGGTTTATAAAAAAAACTAATTTAAATTTTTTTCATATTTTAAGTTGTATTTTATTTAAAAACAATTTAGAAGCCTTTTGTTACTCTTTAAAATGTTTTGTTTGACTTTGTTAGTTGTTAAGTTTAATACGAATAAAACTAATTAATATAAATTAGGGCGATTTTGACTTAAATATAATTAATAATTGTTATAATTAGATACCTACATATTATCATGAACGTATCATATATTATGATTATTATTATCGTAATATTGTCATAATTATTATGATGAACGTGTGTTGTCATAAACTCATAAAAGGACATAGAAAAGGAAAGCGGGGGAACCAGCTAGTGATGTAATAAAAACCTAATGATGTAGGTATGAGAGTACATTATTTCCACTAAAAAATTACTCGGTTTTTAAAATTTATTTGGAAAATTTTGAAGTAAAAAAGTAAAAATAGTAGTCTTCATTTCCGGGGTAAGCTATACGTTTATACTAAACGAAATTCTAACGGAACCCTCACTGCGTAAGACTCGCATTTGGGTACTATGAACGATAGTACCCAATTGCTGTTCTATTATATCAATAAATTAAATTAAATAAAATATAATATCTCAAAGTTTAATAATTTGAAGAGTACCTAGTCTGATTGAATGGTAAATATTAAAAATATAATTAAGTTAATATAGAAAACATGACGGAAAAAATAATAGATCTTTCAAAAGAAGCTGGTCTGTGACGGAAAGATTAGAAAAGTTTGTATTATCTGAGCCAATAAGAGCTCAGCTTTCAAACGAATCTGTCTATCTTTTTTAGTTTATTTTGTTTTATGATCAATCATCATTCGACAAAGCTCGTTTCGAATCTAAAAATTGTATAGGAAGCAATTATTGCGTAATAATTATGTAGATTATATATAAATATATATATATTTAAAAAAAACCAATATTTTTTATTGTTGTGCAATATAAATAACCACATATCCGGAAAGTCACATTGGTCATTTCTAATCATCATCATCAACAACAACAACAACAACAACAACAACAACAACATTATCGTCATTTCAGCCGCAGGACGTCTACTGCTGGGCATAGGCCTCCGCCTTAGTTTTCTAATAAGACCGGTCAAAAGTAGCCTAGATCCACCGTCGACCCGCGGCCCTATCAGGTTGTCTATCCAGATCAAGAGGACAAACAGCTCTAATTTCAAACAGCTTGCAATTCGGACCAGATTATCCGCCACCTGCTATCAAAAAGTTCTCAATTGCTTTAGGCACATATCCCGCAGAGAACCAGAATACTTGGAGAAGCTGGTGGTCTCCTAGCAGATGGACAGACCAAGTTGTGGCTCTTACAGGCCTTACAGTTGCGAAGGCTATGAAGAAAGGCTGAGGACAGGGTGGAATGGAAACAGCTGGTGGTCGATGCCACCACGGCATTTCAGAGCGGGCACGACTTTTAGAAATGAAGAAGACGACGTATGATGATATGATTATATTATGATATTATGATTTTTTTCTTAAATTTTATACATATGCACATTGTACATAATTAAATATTATAATGTTAAACGATAAATTGTTACTTATTCAATAAAAAATAATAGCAATAAATGTAATTATGTATATGCACTTGATGTTTTCAGAGCCATCTATTGTCAAATGCGAGTTAAGTTATTCTAGATAGAGTCTTGTTGAAATCACTTCGCCAGACGAGTCCCATATACCTCGACTGTTCGTCGGCGAAGGGGTATGTGGGATAATCCGTAAAATGTGATTTCCCCTCCTCAAAAAAAATAATAATAATATAATATTATTATTTTTTATCAGAGATATCTTCAATAAGGAGTGAATCACGACTACCAAGTTAGGCTTAGAACTCACGAAAAAAATCGGGTGAAAATCGCTCAACGCGATTTGCGGTTAATGGTTTTAAATAATCAACGACTTTAAGTGGCGTATATTTCTTGAGACTAACTCCACTATACCTATATGACCAACTTAAAATAACGTCAAATCAAATTAATATCTCATCTTACATGACCGTAAATATTTTTATGATTAAAATCGTAAAATAGAACAACTGCCAAAAGAGAAGGTATCTTTTGTCGTTTTATTTGGGTTTTTATTACCATTAAACTAACTAATAGCTATTTCACTATTGCTAATAATATAGCTATATAAGCATAATATATACATATAAGCTCTAATATATGCACTATTGCTAAATCGATTCAGTTTTAGTCATTGAAATATCTGAATATATATTAAGTGTTTAATTAAAATGTTGCCAGTTTCATTTGAAAAACTGTAAGCACCTATTTATTTCTTTGTAACTACGTAGTGGTAAATGCGGATGACAATTGAGTGAGACCGTGATACCACAGGATAGCGAACACCCAAATGACAGTTACAGCTCAAGATTTTCGATTATGTAACAACTGCGCTAAAAGCTCTTCAAGCTAACTGGCTACCAGTAATCATTAACGATTTGCGTCTAGAAGTTTTTAAAGAAAAGAAATTCAAGACTAACCTACAGTTCATCAGAGTTATGGCCGTGTAACACCGATAACTTTTGTAGTAGTCACTGGAGAAGAGAATGTAATAGAAAGAGTCCAGATAACAGCGAGATACAGTCCGGTTTGGAACGTGATAACATTACCTACGTGTCGTCATACAGTGAGCGGTCGGAGCGCGCGCGAGCCGCCCGCCCGGGGCGCGACACAGAACAAAGATGCCAGCACTAGAGACGGTGTTACTGGCTGGTGGTAATGGCGTGGCCGCGATACATTACCTAGCGGCGGCGTAGTGCGGTGCAAGTGGCTTGTGTGGGCTGTGGTTGCGCTAGCAGTCGGGCGCGGTCGGTCGCGGTGTCAGCGGTCGCGTCGCGGCGCGGCCATGACGGCTGCGAGGACGGCTCGCGCACTGCCGCGGACTCCGCGAAACCACCGGCCGCGCCCGCTCGCCTCCCTCCGCCCGGGCCCGCGCACGCGCTCCACACCTCACCGCTTGCAAATTGATCAGTTAAGGGGTGTATTATCAGCTCCTTACACTAACATTAGAGATGTATAAAGTTTTTTTTTTTTAATTAATCTTTTAATTAATGAAATTTAATATAACGAGCATTGAGTTTGTGTCAAATTCAAACTAGTTTTGTTTACTGAATATTATTATAATAAAGATGGGATTAAGAGTTGATAATACACCCTCAGATCCTCGAAAACGATGGAATTTATGACACTTTTTATATCTATGTATTTATTAAGCTAGATTCATATTACACCTTCCTTTCGAGATATATGCATTAGGTATAAGGCTATCGAAGCCATACCAAATTTTCTTTTGAAGGCGTACATAATCTTCTGTACGCATGTATAAAAAAAAAGCTTCTTAAGGTTTAAACTGGAACGAAAATATCGTATTCCTTACTCTAGTTTAAACCCACATAAAAATTTGATCAATTGTGACCGATTTGCGTTTTATGGCTAACGTTTGTGCACATTCCGTTGCTCGGTCATAAAATCGGCGCCATACTGGCGGAAGTAACCACAGTCCTCTTACAGAAGATTAATCAAAATAACAGCACGCATACTTACAATTGGAATAAGAAAGCAAAAGAGCTGTGCTAGAGAGCCCATTCTGTTTATGTATAGTCCTTATTATAAAAAATATTATTCATAATATATTGTAAAGCACAGAACATTGTATTCCGAAGTCATAAAGTGGACATTCCATCGGGCAGCAGTATCCCTTACTATAAAATAACACCCCACGTCTTGTTGTGTTTATGAGACTGAGTAGACAAAGGAACGCCAGAGCCAACCCGTCTACAGAATCTGCCATTTACAAAATCTGCCGTTCCCAGAATCTTTCTATTCCAGAATCTGCCATTTAGCGAATAAACGATCCGTCTATCGTAGTAACAGTTTCTAATTCTATCCGTCTATCCTTAGGTACCCTTTTTCTAATATTCTATCAATATCTGTTACTCAATTTTCATTATTTCTTGGAGTTGCATGTGTTAATTGAATCGACGGCCTACAGATACCTACTTACATTAAAAAATCTACTAATTTTTTCCTCTTACCATCTTACTCCTTTTTTGTGTGATCGATTGATCCCTTGCATAGGTCTATAAGTAACATATTATAGGCCTTCCGGCCTGTCCGTCACATAAGCACATTTTACATCCAAATATAGAAATAACATATTTAAATTAGGTATTTAATCTAATCCACGCGCGCTTAATTCACTGTACCGCAGCGCGAATAAAAGACAAATTTATTACAATATATACACGAGAGGCATCCATAACTGACGAGTTCTATAAATAATGGAGGAACAATGGCTAAGGCAGTAAAATAGTGTGGGACCGTTACAAGCGAAATGGTGTTGGAGCGAAACGAAACGCATAACATTTGCATAGTAAAAGCCATCAATATGTAAACTGCCGGTCGTGAGTACGCAATTACACGTGATTCAGTAAACAATGTTGTTATTAGCCGAGTCGTTTTGCGAAAAAGTAAATAAATATAACGTTAACCAGCGAGAGGAACAGGGAAATACAAATCGTAGCGAATTAATTTAAGGCCAATACATACGTGTGAATGTAAAAAAAGCTAAAAACTGTTTATAATTGAAATTGCGATTGCTGTGTGAGATGTAAAACAGCAACCAATAGTAAGTATGCTTTGGTATTCCGAGCAAGAATAGTCACTTATCTAAAGTCTCATCTATCTATATCTATATTGTTGAGCCCAAAGCCCAAACAGTGGCCAAGAAGCTGGGCATTTTAAATAAGGTAAAGGGATACTTCACAGCTCCTCTCTTTGTATAAAGCACAAGTCCTAACTTTCCTGGAATATTGCCCCCACCTTTGGGATAGCACAGCCAAATACCAACTTGCAGGAGTCGACTCGGTGGATCGCAGACGGCAGTACGCTTTTAGGAACAAAGCTGCAGAGCATAACATAGACGCATAACCGCCTGTCTATAAGATGTACATCGGAGAGTAGCTATAAGATCTACATCAGGAGCTGCATGAGCTCATACGGCCTTTCCTTTTTTTCCATCGGACATTCAGACCTACGGCTGGTTATCATCCTCATTTTATTAAAATTCCTGATTTTCGGACTAACCTACATACCTATTTAGAAAAATAAATAAATATAAATACCTATGTATTTAGGGACAGTATATCTATTAGAAAGGTGGGTTATTTTGGAGTCAGTTCTGATTTTTAAAAAATAACAGAGATGTTATAAACAAACAGACCTTTTTTTCCTCTTAATAATGGTAGGTATGTAGTATAGTTGATGTAAATGTATCAGCCTTCTTAATTTATTTTCGCTGAATCTGACCATGTCACCATGATTCTTTTGTCAACAAGGAGAAAATTATGTGTACACATTTTGTGTGTACGTTGTTCTTGATATACTTAAACAAGAAAAAAGAAACGAGTAGGTCTAGGTAAAAGAAGGCGGAAAATAAGCAATTTATCTTTAAATTAGCGACCCGCGTCCAGCTTCGCACAGATGCAATATTTTTCTGAAAATTATATACAGAAACCTTCCTCGTTTGTATATGGAATAACTATGTAGCTATATTTTACTCCTTGCTGCCCACTCACTTAGCTGAACTGTAACCTTTGTCTCAAAATTGTGACGTGTTTATGTGAGAACCGTGGTTTTTTAGTTGATTTTAATGTGTTATATCTCTACATATTATAAATTGAACTCTGTCTGTCTTCTTTCTTTCTCGCGTCTGTCTTTCCGCAAAAAGCTTCGCGGTGCGTGTGTAGGGTTTCTCCACCAGCTTCTTCTTAACAACAAAACGGATTTTGATACGGCTTTCACAAATAGAAAGAGCGATCAACGAGGTATGTTTTTGTATTTGCAGAAAAAAATTGCATCTATGGTAGTACGAAGCCGGGGACGAGCCGCTTGTAGTTATAATTCAAACACATTAACTTGAATTATTACAAAATGAACAATTTGACTTTTATAGGATTACATTTATTAACGCGTAAGTTTGTATTTTTGTTCCTCAATAACGTAAAAACGACTGAACGGAATTAGATGAAATTTGGCATTCAGATAGTTAATTACCTGGATTAACATTTAAGATAATTTTATCCTGAAAAAATGTTAGGTTCCCGATCGTTCAAAAACATTTAAAAAAATCATCTTCACCTCGATAAATATGTCAGGCGTTATAATATTTCATATTTTTATTTTTCAACTTTTACGAAGTCGCAGGCACAGCTAGTATAAAATTATTATATTTGTTCATTTCATGTTGAAGCCCCAAAACTGAGAATTCTCAATTTTTTGTGTGAATAGTTCGTTGGCTTTCAGTAATCCGTTGAGTGTTATTGTCGTGCCTCTTTCCTTCGTCACGCGATTCGGCAGTTTCGCGACTACAATCCACCAATCCACTGCTTATTTGATCGATACAATCAACTCGTTTGACTTGCTACTGCAATTTCATTATGCCATTTATATTTAGACCCTAATACTACCAAACTTTACTACTTACAGCTCACGCAATATGCTCATATGAAAAATAACACGCCAATTACGTTACCTACCCTGACCCCAAATAGATATAGGTACCTACTGCTTGCAAAAGTAGAAATTCTACTATATATTTTTTGTGATTATAATGGAGTAGATAATGGATGATTTTTTATATAAGTTATAATTATAATGAGTAGGTACTATATAATTGAAAAAATACGGCGACGTTAGCCATCTACCATAATAAAAAAATTTACAAAGATTCTATTGTGACATCTTCCATCAATAGTTGGCGCTGCTAATTTCTTATCAGAACACACAAAAAATACGTTTGTTTAACTCTGTTAAACAATCAAGCGCGATGCAACCTAATCAAATCGTCTATAATCTATGTAGATACCTGCTAGCGACTCACGCCCGGCTTTGCCCGGGGTGCAATTTTTATATATAAAAATCTTCCCTGTTTATCCCGCCATAATTTGAAAACCGAATTAAAATCCGCCTCGTCTAGCCATTCTTAATTCAAGTTAACATTTTTATATCTACCTATATTGGCTCTGTGCACGAGTTTAGTGCCACCTAGCGATGACAGATGATAGCGCCAACTTTATTTTTACTTTTGGCCACTATGAGCGCTGCGATCAATTATATTACCCCCCCCCCCCCCCCCCACCTAGTACTTCGCATCCAGCGAATAGGTACTATCAAATATGAGGTAGAATAGAATGTATTCCATAGAAATCGAAAAGCAACGCCATCTACCGGACATCAGGAAATTTTTAGGAGAACCTTTCATTATTTTAAAGTTGCTATGTATATCTTAGCTTCTATAATTTCTTTGTAGTGCATTTAGGTTAAATATCTACGAACATTATTTTCTTCCTTGTGATGAAAATAAAATAAGTCCTTGCGAACGAAATCGCAGGCAATAGCAAGTGCGAGATACTCGCTCGGTTATATAAACAATGTAGTGTAAACAATCGTGAAAAATAAAAACAATTTGTATTCAATACAATTTAATTATATTATATTTGGACACAATAACATAAATATGGAATGATTTACAAGAATCATTTTTAGCAGGTACCCCAAATATATATGTATTTTTAAGATTTAATACAAACTTTTACATCTTAAATATATTTCAAAATAGATAACAATATTATATATAAACTTTTTTTAAATTGTGCTTGTGATTTATTACACTGGGTGTAGAATAGTAACTAAAGCCGAGGAGTGAAATAAACAATAAAATATAGGTAACAAACAATATAAAGAAACATGCTGTGAAATGAAATACATCAATGTTTATATTGAAAAAAATATTAACAAAAACTCTGGAACGAAATTAAAACCTTAGCAAAATATTTTCCTGACACATAACTTCCTACACTTTTGTATAATTTTATTAAACTATAACCTTCTTTTTTATATTATATCATCCACTCACGTCTTCAATTGTCGGATAAATCCGTCTCTGGCGGCGAAAGGATTAGTCGAGTTGCGCTCTAGACTTGTCCGATTTGATAAACTTATTGAGCTCTGCGTCGCTATTGGGGTCGACCTGCGACAGTTGTCTGAAGCTTTCGTCATCCACGAAGCAGATCTCGTGACCGTCGGGGTCGGCGAGGATGATCACGCGGACGCTCGCCTTGCCTGGAGTCTCCAACGTGATCAACGGAGTCAATATCTTCTCCTTTGCTTCCTGGATCTTCTTGTCTATGATCGGTTGTTCGCTGTGAGGGCACGAGAACGCTATGCGGCCGTAAGCTTTGGCGTGGTTTACGGGTTCACCTGAAATTATATTTATTAATGTATCTAATATTATAGAGAGGAAAGATTTGATTGTTTGTTTGAATTGAATAGGCTCCGAAACTACTGGACCGATTTTAAAAATTCTTTCACTGTTCGGAAGCTATATTATCAGCGAGTAACTTAGGCTATATTTTATAAAGTTACGCTGACGAAGTCGCGTGCAGCAGCTAGTTTTACAATAAAATTGTGAAACCATAATAATAACCAAGATATATATTTATTTTGACATTAAAAGTGATCAAATTATATCAATTTTAAGATTTCAGTAGGTGCAGGGCGATCTGCAGTCTGAAGTCCTAAATTGAGGCGCCTTACAGAAGAATGTGTGCTGTTGTGTTCCGGTGTATTTAACTATCACCCTAAACCATTATCCTAATAAACTTACCATCAATTGAACCGTCAGCCTGCCTGCTAATCTTTATATATGAGCACATCTACTGGCCATACAATATGTTGTATCATTTATGTGAATCAGAGATATGTCTGATATAGTTTGATTATCATATAAAAGAATGCAGATAATTATAAATTTAAAAAATACTAAACTAAGAATTGCACAATTGTGCAAAAGTTAAATTAAAAATTGTGTTGGCACTGTTATTTTTAATGAATAAAACCGTTTACTAACCAATATCAGTCAGTTCAAGTTTAGCTTGATCCTCGCTGAATCCCAAAATAACAGATTTGTCACTTTTGTCAAAGACCTTGAGTGACAACAAGCCGTTCCAGTAAGCAATGGAACGAGCCAGGTTAGAACTAGCCAGGGAAACTTTTACCACTGGATCTGGAAACGAAACACTTTTTTTTAGATCACTGAAGTAAATATAAAATTAATAATACATGATTTGTCGAGCCCATTGGTCGAACGGTTAAGGGTCATTTGTCTTAATGCTCTCATGGGACCCGGGTTTAATTTCCGGCAGGGCCAACTTAGGAAAAGAACTTTTCAATGTTGGCTCTAGTCTGGATCTGTAAAGGAGTGGCAAGGTCCACTAGGTTTCAACCCGTCTGGCCTCCATCTGAAAAGTAGTACAAACTTTTGTGTTTCGGTAAGTGAATAAGGGATGCCATATCACTAATCTTATTTTAAAACGGTTGTCAGAACACTTGCAGCACCTGTGGTATTGCTTGTATGGTAGCCACCTAACATCAAGTGGATCGTCAACCTGTCTGATGACCTTTATTTAAAAAAATAAGTGTTAATTTTAACTTCTAAATATTACACATGATATGGTGCAAAGCAATTAAACATATACTTTACATATATAAAATATCAATGGAGCCCATGGAAAGCCATGCTATCCAGTTAGCTAATTGAAATATATAATATCTAATCTTTTATATTTGGAGTTGATCTCAGACAAATCGACAAATTCATGAAGATAAACAATGATTACAATACTTCTTATCTACTCTCATATCAACTAATTAGACTAGTCTTTGTTAAATAATGTCTATATATCTTATATTATCTTTTACAAATAAAACTATAAATCCAAAATGGTGTGTTAGACTTAATTTGCATATGCAGCACAGCTGCAGGCATTCACTTATTATTTTAACATGTCAAAAACATTATCTCATCATTGTAGGATGTCCACTGCTGGACATAGGCCATAAATTTCCAGTCAGAAGCAGCTTGGATCCAGCGTCGACCCTTTATCAGGTCGTCTTTCCACCTTGTGGGTGGACATCCAACGCTGCACTTGCTGATCCGTAACCTTCACTCAAAAACTTTCAGGTCCCAGCGACCGTCAGTTCATTATATGTCTTGCCCACTAGCACTTCAACTTACTGATACGTAGGGTTATGTTGGAGTTGATCTTGTAAAAACATAACCTAATATATGCTATTTGCTTCTTGAAGATATATTATAGCAATAACCACCCACTTAAAGTAATATGTACGCAATCGTGCTTTGGTGCCTAAATTGAAGATTCAGATAAAATCATATTTTACAAAGCTTACATAGTATATTTAGCCTAAAGAGGCTCGGCAGTGAGTTGCTAGTGTTTATAAAACACTAGCCACCTACCAAGAAATGGATAGGCAGCTTTGCTTTAAATGTTTCTCATTAAAAAAAAACTTTAGAAATCTATATTATCTATGATCAGTATTTGTGTGATCATAGATAATTTGTGATTTGTTAATATTTGATTTTGTGAGTGATTTATGTGTTTATTTATATCAATGAAATAAATAAAAATTTGTTATAGTATTTGTCACTCCTAACAGTAAATTAGTAAATCAATGCAAAACTAGTTGCATTTTGAAATTCTTTCTGCATTTGATAGCCCAAATGTTGAGGAAAGTGATCAACACGCCTTCAACAACCACGCCCTTGGTTAGGATACGAGGCGGATGAAGCCGCGGGACACGGCTATTATTAATGTATTAGTTCTAACCTATCTGTAGATCGATAAGATAGATATATCACATGACTAATGGACCTATCAATAATTAATACCACTGACAAGTGAATTTAAATATGTACACTGAATATCTTGAAAGAGTGATTTGCAATAATTCCGATAATCAATAAATTTACTATAATTATTGATAATTTAAGGATAATCAATTTGTTTCAAATTTTAAAAGATTATTGTTAAAAGATAAAGGTTTGTACGTAGGAGGTAGTTTTGAAACTACTCATCCAATTTAAAAAATTCTTTCAGCAATTCAGCAATATTTAGAGACGTTGGCTCTCGTCTGCAAGATATACAGAAGAAAAGTAAAGTTTCTATGAGTACTTTAACAATGGGGCATGAGTCTTATAAGGACAAACAAGTAAACAATACTAAAAAATAGAATTCCAATATTTAAAAATAAAGATCCAAAACTAGTAGTTAGACAAAAGTATAATGTCGGGCGTTATACTGCTTTACATACTTTGCCTGATTGAATACTAATGATTTTTGGTCTCAGTCAATTCTTGGTTCAAGACAATTAATTAAAAATTTGTTTTATGGAGAATTTAATTTGAATTTTTTTCTTAATATCTTATTAAATTAATACAGACATTTTTTTGATTAATAATTTAATGAAATATTTAATGTAACTTATAATATATCACTAAGTAAATGCTCACCCCTGTCAACTGGTTGTGGTTTATCAATGATATAGAATTTGTATCCGCCAGGAGCTTCAACATATTTTAATCCATTTTGTTGCTTCACTTCCCAATTGGCATCTTTAGCTCTTTTCAAGCTTTCACTGGATTCTATAGTAATGCCAAGGAAATCATTGCCAGACTCATAGTGAGTCACACCATAATTATATGTAAGTTCAACCACAAAGTGAGTGTCTTCCGGACCATATCCCACCATGGTCTTGCTCCATCTATTCGCGTATGGTCTGAAATTCAGCATTTAGGAAATTCTTACTTTTTCTTATGAAATTTATTAATTACATTTTCTAGGACCTAGGAACTTTAATAATCATTTCCTAGTATTTTCCTAATTGTTTGTTTCACATAACTATTGACTTTGTATTTGTACAATTTAGTAGTCATAAATTGAGAATTTCCTTACAGAAGACCCCCATGAAACATTACCTTGTCATTTTGTTGGAATAAGCTAGAGCCCATTTGTGTATCCTCCTTATACCATATTCTTTATCCATACTAATATAATAAATGTGAAAGTTACTGTCTGTGTGTTTATGTCTTAACTTTTATGTCCTTTTATGTCTTAACTGTTTAATTGATCACCATAAAAATTTGCATACGCATTGTCAGGGGTTCAGAAAAGAACGTACCTCTGATCTTAAAAAAAAAGTACTGTTCCCGAGGGATCCTCTAAAAATAAAAATCCAACACCTGGCAAAAGTATAACAGTAATAAAGACGTGAATATTAATCATATATTTTGTGAGGCATTCTTTTTTTCAATGTGGATGAAATCACAGGCACCAGCTAGTTCTTTATGAGGCTACTGCAGCCAACTGCCAACAAGTGAAACATCAGCCTGCCTATAAAACTTTACTTAAAGAGACAAATGAAAGTATATCTTTACAGATTTTGTGTAAAGAAAACTTACCCGTTACAAGCTGCTTCACACCCTTCACTGAATTCTTCATGACGAAGAATCTACATGAAAAAAAAAAGGTAAGCTCTTTACCATCTAAGTAACTGTATGAGGAAAACGATAAAATAATTGTGTCATTAAATTGCACACACAATAACCTTGAAATCTTAACTGATGTGGTTATAAGCAGTGAAACTTTGTCGATAGTAATAACTAAAGTAATTGTATTTTAATGTTTTATCAAGTGAAATGTGATTTACTTAAATAATCAAAATTAATTTCGAATAACAATTAATATATTGAACTGAATTTATCTCACCTTCATGCCCAAAATTTCCCTATAAAATTTCGCAGTTAAAGTTCTATCGGCGACTTTAAAGACGAAATGCAATGCACGACCGTTAACCATTTTTTATTCGAAGTAGGTTCCACGAAACTTTAATAAGTGTGTAGTTATTAAATTATTATTTTGTGTCTTTATAAACAAGTTATCTTAAATAAATGTAAGTTTGCGTTATTTATGCTCACTAACTTTTTACGCTTGTTAAATTTTTCCGGCACCAACAACCAACAACTCAACACAACAACTGTTATATCAATGTCAACAAAGTGTCAACGAAATGAAAAATAAATAAATAACACGACACGGCGACCTACCACAGAATACCACGTCCGTCCGACCGACAGTCGAAGATGAATTTTACCTACCAATCCACACACAAGTCACAACTTGAGGACAGTGAGTGTTGTGAAGACAGAACACTATAATTATAATGAGGTGTCGTCATGGACGTAGGACAGTAAATTTTCGTAAATGTAATTTTTTCAAGTAAGCGGTACTTGAAAAAATTTGAAAAGCGGTAAATGTAACTTTTTCAAGTAAGTAAGTGGTACTTGTAAGTAAGTAAGTAAGTAAGCGGTACTTGAAAAAAATTACATTTACGAAAACTTACTGTATTACCAATAATTAAAGTATATTTTTCATTGCGCCTTCTACAGAGGCTAATCCGAGCAGAGAGATAGCCAAACTGAGCCAACTGAATATAGATTCAAAAATCTTAGTTTAAACACTTGTATGTTAATTGTACTTCAATTATTTTCTTAATAAGTTTTAAGTCAACGTATTATAATCACATTAATTTCGTTATTTATTCCTAAATTACAAAAGTTAATATTTATTGTTTCGGGCCTATTTTATATATTTTTTTTCTACTGGTATCCCTTTAAAGTGACATAACGGTAATTGACCATAAATTTATAGCGTTGGTGGATGGATTATGTACAATTGGTGCAAAACTATTATAAGCAATAAAATGAACAATGCGAAAATTACAACTGGTAAAAGTGTTGGTTAAATCATATCTAAATTTAAAACAGTAGGTATTTATAAGAAGCAAATGTAGGTATATTACAACATTTAAATTTCTCTCACATAACAAAAAACTTATTGTCACCCTATTAGAAAGGGAAACACAGCCTCTCTAATACATATTCTGCTCGGCTCGCTTTTTAGCTCCAAGTAATAAATCCTGCTTATTATATTAGATCCATAGGTGTCGTATTGTAATGACAGTTAAAAAGGTCAAAGTTGAGAAATATGAATTCTAAATTTAAAGTAACAATTTTGATGTTTATGTTAAGTCCTTGTTAAGTATAATTTTACGGCCGGCTGATTATCATCATCTGCTGCTGGACATAGACCTCTCCCTGGCCTCCCCCCATAATTTTTCTATAGGACCGATCGGAAGCAGTCTGGATCCAGATTCGACCCGCGTCTTTCCATTATTATCATTTATTAGGCTTTATATAATGCATATATATGCAGCCGTAAAGTAATTTTTATAGTAGGATTGGGTAGGATCTAAAACAGCTTACGCCACATCTTCATTAAACCGGATTCACTATGTTGTCCTCAAAATTCTGTGTATAGTACTTATACGTGGTCTGAGGAAATGATGGAAAAGGGGTTTCGGAGACTAAATGTAGTATTTATCCCTAAAACAATTTAATAAGTAATCAAAATCCATTATTAAATCATTCACATAAAAACTACATATAATTTTCATACAGAAATACGGTTAGATATATTTTCTCTTAAATCTAAACTACATTTATAACTTCGTGGGTAGGTAATATTTTTTTTTACATTTTCCCATAATATGCAATAAATTTAGTAAATCTTACATAAAATCTCATACATATATAGATAAGTTACATTAAGTTTATAGACGTATTTATTTCTGCTAAGTTCTGTAAATATCTTTATAACTACCATTTTATGATTTTTTTAAATCAGGTATTTCGTTTGTTCAGGATATGATTGTGATAAAGACATTGTTTTCTTGTACTGTGCTTAAATATTTGAAAGTTTTTGTTGATTGTAAAATAACAACTTGAAATTCACAATGATTAATTATTGAAAACTAAACACCTAAGAAAGTACTAACAACAGTCATTTTATTGCGTTAAATGAAATTGTAACATTATATTATTAGTGTCGAAGTAGTTTCTTTTTTAGCTTATCATTTATATTTCTACTAGTGATGTAACGAATTTCTAATTTGTATAGGTAGGTATTTAGCACGAAAATGACCTAAAATTAAAAATATGCCAAAAAAATAAAAAAAGTCAAGAGAAAAGTACTTAAGTTAACGTAATTGATTACTTAAATAAAAGTACCGTTAAAGGATATAAAATTGTACCTACCTAACTAATGCATTTTATAGAGGCCAAAAATTTGAACTACATAATTCTTGAAACAAGCAGCGCAGTTTAGATGGCCTCTATTGATTCTGAGAATTTTCAAACATGCTTTTCAAAGCGCTGTATGTATTAACAGTAAATAAAATATTAAAATTAATAATAAAATTAATCAATAAAATATTTAACACCAATTATTTAGGTAAGTAAGTATATGGTTGTAAATGTTTTTAACATTTACTGACTAGATTCATTAGCGTTAAGTATATTTAATTTAAATCACTCAACGAAAATAAAGATGTATTCTTGGTCATACCAAGCATAGAAATATTTAATACAATCAGTTGCTAAAGTGCATTGAAACAATTCTACATTTCACTAATTTAAAAGAAGAATTAGACGACATTGTTTTCTTTTATAAATAACCCACTTTTGCAAGTGACTGTACAAAATTTATAGATACCTAAGTAGTCATATACCAGTTGTGGGGTAGTCGTTTTGTTTATAAGAGTTCTTTTTATAAAAGTATTGGTCATCAATTGTTTTCTTGTAACAAAGCAGTCTGATTTACTACCTAAATGTAGCGTACATGCGCACTAGGCGACCAGATCGCGGCGGCTAAGTTTGTATGCTTGTCATCAAGTGCGTGTGATCTTCGTTGGCCGCCGCGACCTAGCCGCCTAGTGCACGTACGCTTAGTGTCTATTCATTTTTCTTTTTTTTTTTTGTCATTAACACGAAAAACACAGAAGCAACTAAAATTATTTTTTTTATAGACACCATAACAATTGACCGTGACAACAAAGTTTACTTTCAGTAACATAAATATTTGTATATTTAACATTTTTTCTCTTTAGTTAATAAATTATAGGTTAGCTATAAAGTAAATGATTTTGGTTTTAATAATTGTGCCTACCTGTATAGAATAATCAGCGATTATGAAAATATTGATTGGAAATTGGTAAAAGCTTAGAAAAATAAATGCTCATTTTAGCGGATAGTTGTCAGGACAGCAAGTTTTTAAATGCATATTCTCAACGATTGACACTATGTATCAATTTACAGATATAACAACATAAATTATAAAATACACTTTATAAGCTTCGTAGAGTACAATAACACAGCGATGACTGAGAATTTCGAACTACTATGAATTGTTAGAAATAGATGAAATAATAGTTTTTAAAAGAGAGGCAGCGATTGAAAGTTTTTTTGCTATATATTCTTCAACAATAATGTGGGTAATATAAGCCCCCGAAAACTGAAAACTGCTAAGGCTTCGGGTTACCATTTTGGTGACGTAATCTCTTGACACACAGAAACGTACCGTGATCAACAGTGACTGTGGCCGAGTTGTTAGTTGCAGATAACGTCACATAGATGTTAATGTTACAATTTGCGGGTATTATAATAATATATATATTCGTAGTGAACCAATCAGGAGGTCAGCTAGTGAAAATGTGATGCACGAAAATAAATTATATTTTGTGCGAAGCGTTTCTCAATAGTTACGATTTCTTGTATGTGCTCTTTAAGTCAACCTTTTTTGTTGGAAACTGGCTGAGATGTTGGAAACTGGCTGAGAGCCTCTCATTTCCCCTAATAATATTTTAAGATATCGTATCAATTACAGATAGTACGAGTAAACATGATTAGTAAGGTAAATTTGTAGCAATGTCTGTTTTAAATAAAGGAAAAGGTAGTAAACGAAGCACCGAAAAGCACCAATAATATTTAAAAGTTTCGAAATTCTCAGCCGGAAGCAAGAAGACACACACAATTCCATTTTTCAACAATATAATATTATATTTTTATTTTGTATAAGTAATTATTAAGTTATTTAATCAGTTATGTGTGTGCTACTGCCACCAGTTATAACGGAGACGTAAAAGCAATGTTTTCGATTAGATTTCCTTTTGGCTGTTGTCCTTGTCCTTATCCTTTTCTTTATCTTTATCTTTTTCCTTGTCCTTTTTCTCTTGCAATTGTTGTAAGTGTGCTGGTAGAGCCTTGAGAATCGCATGTACCTTTAAATGAAACGTATCGAAATTTAGATAAAATTCTATTTTAAACATAAAAAACATAAAATATTATATTTTTGACATTGGTGTTCATATATGTACTTAAAATTAAAGGTAGTAACTGTAACAAAGTCTTTTCCAATAGGTTATTAAAATCCCGCTACGACCCGTAGGAGATAAGTAAAACGATATTAGTCACATGGAAGGCGAATTGTCAAAATTTTTGGATACTAAAAATTTTTATAGTGGGAAATTCAAGTCAGATCGAATTACAGCGACAGATGCAGACAAATAAGAATTTGTGAGATAAAGACTCCACTGGGCACGACTTAATTACACCGTTTCTATAACTTATCTTATAACTTACTTCCTCAGCGACAGCCATGAGAACAAATTCGAACTGCTGCTTAGTGGCGACGGTGCGCGCGCGCTGATCACGGATGTGCTCCAATGTGGCGGCGATGTCGATCTCTTTAGCGCCTTTTGCCATACGATTTAAGACCATGTCGATAAGACAATAAGTGCCTGTACGTCCAGCGCCATCGCTGTTACAGAATTACATTTTCACTTTAACAACTTTTATTATATAGATTTTCAGCGATGTTTGGTCAAGCATAATAAGGTGTAGGGAAAAAGAAAAACGAATATATTGATTTTAAATTACCTGCAGTGCACTACTATTGGACAAGACCTTCCTCTGTACGATTTATTCACCTTCCTGAAAATATATCGAAAAATTGATTTAATTAGTATCTACCTATACCCTCGAGTAAAAGATACAAGGCACAAAATAATCTAATCAAAATGTCTGAGACAAAACGAGATTGAAGAAAACCTTTAAAAAATATTTTATTGGTAGTATTTTGATCATACTTAAATTAAAACTAAAAGTTTACAAAAAGGAGGAAAATTAATGGAATTATAGTCCCGTCAATTTCTTTAAGCAGATAATTTGACTTTAGGTGTGTAAAATGAGAAGCAACTACATAAGTGTTTTTTTTTATTAAATACGTTAGTCTATTAAGAATTAAAAAAAATATCTGGTTTACCTTCTGAATTCGAGCATAGCCTTCGTAGAGGAGGGGACGCCGTTCTCTGGCCAGGACAAGAAGTGGAACTGAGTGACGGTGCGGGTCTCGCCGGTGCGTTGATTTTTCAGGTAGAAGCTGCGAACTAGGTAATCGTCACACCAAATGTGTTCGCTCACAAGGTGAACCTAGAATATATTGACAATGAACAATTGGATATTTAATTTAAGAACATTAAAAAAACATTTGAAGATTTTTTTTGCATTTTTTAATACAGTTTCGAATTTTAGAAGGTATTTTTAATGCTTTCTGGATCCTTCCGAGCTGGGTTCGATTAAGTATTTCAATTAAATAATTAATTAATTAAGTGTCTATTTAAGATTACCTCATAGATGTGATACAGTTCTGAGCCCTCCTCCGGCCAGTATCGATGGCAAAGTTGTTGGCCGTTCTCAGTGAGACGAGTAAGCATTACCATGACAACGCTTCCTTGCTCCCATACTAGTTGCCAGAAATCCGGTGCCGTGTGCGCAAGAGGTCCAGCGGTCGCGATATATGCAGGGTTTCGAGGGTCATGGTCGGTCTATAAATATTTAGAAAATTTAGAGTTTAGAACTAGTTTAGAAAATTTTAGCACTCTAAACTAGTTTTTGATAGCTGTTTTACCCGCATAAAAAAGAAATTAAACCAATTTTAATTGTTTTTCCCAAAATTAATCAAAATCGATTCAGCAATTTATTTATGAAAACGTAATAAACTGACTAGGTTACGTTTTCACGCCTTAACTACTCAATCGATCATCATGAAATTTTGCTTACATGTTTTCAGGGATAAGTATAGGAATGGACATAGGATACCTTTCATCCACAAAAAGTACCTACTGTTTTCGAGGAATCATCTAAAAATAAAAATAATAATATCGACAAAAATATATTATGAGCAATAAAAAGATAAGAAACGAGCGAGGACGAAGTCGCAGGGAAAATCTAATTGAATCTAGTTGTAATATAAGAATATTAAACTTACAATGGTTGAAGCATTGATGTAGTCCGATCCGAGATGATTTGAGAGAGTGTTCAAGGTAACCCTGGAGTGATCGTAGGGTAACACGTCGGCGTAGCGATTTTTGCCCGTATTTTCAGGTTTCAAAGCAGCGGTAGTCGCACATGGTTCTGCCTCGTAAGCGCAAAGTGCACGCCATTCTTGCTCTAAACGATCCTTATTGCGAAGATGGTCTTCCATGTAAGCCTGTTGTGTAAACATATCTAATAAAGGATTGTTCTATGCTTAGAAATAGTTCTTAAGTCTATGCAACAACAAAGAACTTTATCGAGATAAAAGTATTAGTGACCTTTTTCTTGCGTAAACGATAATTTGGCCTTGTATATTGTAATCTTTATAAAAATTATTTATTACTTAAGTAATATGTTAAATTTTTATGTTTTATTACAAGTCTAATACATCTTTTAAGTTTTTCTCAAATCATTTGGTTTTTTATGATAGGTAGTTAAAATTTATAATAAAATATACAGACACTTGTTAGAAATTATATAAAAAAAATTAAAATATTTCATAGTCAATATTGATTTTGAAAAGTCCTTAAAATGGTTACTTACCAAAACCATATGTCCCGTAGAAATATCCATATTGGTCAGTGCAGGTTCTTCGCTCCTACAAAGAGATTACCAATATTTTATGTAAAATTGAGATAGAGTCCAATATTTTCCGTAAAAAATTATTTAAAAAAAATTACTTTTCTTATAATATTACTAGCGATTTCATAGCCTTTATACTTTTTTACCCATCCACTTTATTTTTCTCGAGTCTAATAAATAAATAAGTTATTAATGGAATGTTAATATTTATTACTATAATAATGTAACTGAAGATTTTTTTTTCTAAAATATGAGTAGGATTTGAATATGATTTTAACATTGATGGCACAAATCTAAATCCTTGTTATTTTATTCATTTTAGTTCTTATTAGGAACTATAGTAATGATACCATCTACAAATGGAAAGATTTAACTTTTATCAAAAACAAACGACATTCATCTGCAACACGGATACGAACTCAACGCCGCCGCCGGCTTAGGCCTTACGTGCTGCTGAGCGAGTTTTAATTATGTAGTCTTATATAATATTAGTATACTTAGGGCCGGTATTTCAACTGTTACTATTCTTAAGAATAAAATTTAAGTGAGGCTTAACTTTACTATAGCGTATTTCAACTTTCACTCAACGAAAATTCGTTCCTGAGTGAAACCCTTGATATTTACCATCCGACTGTCGGATTAGATGCAATTTTTCTTAGCTTTCAGGAGTTATACCGATCATTTGACGAAACCAGTGATTTAAAAGTTTTGTAAAATACTACGTCTGAAAGCACATTTATAAAAAATATACCTACCATGATGAAGTGCTGGATCGAGTAGATGGTGAATTTCCGTCTGGTTCCTTCGATAGAGAAGTAATGCGCTGAGGGCCATCAGGTGGATGAGGAGGGGAGGCGGTCGTCTGCTGACCACTCCATTTACCAGACATTCGATCCCGGCACAACTCCTATGGTTACATATTTATATTTTATTGAAGCCACAGAAGGATCAATATGAATATTAGAAAAGCGGAAATATTGTAAGTTATTATTTTAACATTTTCATCCAAAATTTATGTTCAAACTTAAAAAGCAAATTAAAATTAAAAATAAACCTGGTAATCTCTGGTAGCTTCTGCATCGATATCCGCAGCTGACGCGAGACCTTGCATTTTCCTCTCGCGCTTCTCATCTCGTTTTAATAGTACCACGAATATTATTCCTCCAATCACAATTATGGTTAAGGTTCCAGCCAATGACAGGTACACGGACAAATCGGACAGATTTAATTGACCATCTGGCGAATCCATGTGTGTCACCAGTGGACGCTTACTCTGCGTTAACAAAACATGGGTCAGTTAGTTTAAAATAATTTATAGTCAAACTGTACTTTATTTTGTTGAAATCTCTTACCCTATCACCAACGCCTGTAGATGCGATCTGAGCACCCGTTTCTCGTCGTAAATCATCTTTAATTTCATCTGGGAAAAAAATGGATTATTTCATTTTTAACCATAAGAACTTTATTAGAATAATAGTTGAAAACATCTGTCGGTGAAACGGATTATTCGCATAAGGACAGATTCTCATAAAGACAGAGTGTAACGAGTGAAATACTATTGACAAGTGTTGACATAATACCTACTTATTTCAAATTATTAAATTTTTCAATTAATTTATTTCAAATTATAAGAAATCTATCAAACATATTAGAATAGTGTTTCTTTCTATGAATGCTTTCCACCACACTTTATCTGAAGCTAGACATTACCTAAAGAGAAATATCTAATCATTTTGTCATACAGATAATAAATATTATTTACCAATTTGTTTTGCAACTTCAGCCGCATCGTATCCCTTACTGTTCTTTTCAACTTTAAACGTCACCTCTGTGGAATCAACTCTGAAAGAAGAAAAAAATATAAAATAAGGATTTAACTTCGTTATGATCAACTTAACATTTAGTTGAAAGCAATTTGTTTACCGAGGATTAGTAAAAGTGTTTTTCTCTAAACCAAGCATTTCCTCGAGTCTTGAAATGAACAAGATGCCTTTGTGCCAGTCTGTCAAGAACCTGAGGCATAAATAAAATTAAGCATTACTTAAATAAAATACAAGGCAGACATACGACATATACGACATATACAACAAATATTTTAAGTCGTACCTATTTTTCAATTGAACATAGGCGTATGAAGGGTCGTAATCGTAATCGTTGTGATCATGATCTCCATTCAAATTCTGTCCGTTAGACGATCCGTGCGCTAAAAAAAATTATTATATGCCTTTAATTTGAATCAAACGAATATTTCCCGTACAGTAAATTTTACACCAATTTTTAGAAGTCATGCAAATAATAGGTAGGTATGTGGAGAACTTTTAAAAATTTCATTAAGTAAAGCTGTTTAAAATTTACTTGAAAATATTAATAGCCTAGACAAAGATGAATTCAAAACTTAGTACAAGCATATACATCGATTAAACATAACATTATAAAAAATGACGACATCAATCGATGAACAAAATAATAACTAAAATACGCAACCAATTTGACGCAACTAATACCCAACTTTATAAAATAATGTATCGAAATTTTTATGGACTTACGACGACAAATATGCAAGAAATGCTAAAATAGATAGGTATCACGATATCGATCTCGTGCTGGGTGTAAAACGTAAATAAAGTGCTCGTATTATAAATAAAACATTTAGTGCCACGTTTCTATAGACAAGACGAAGAGGTGCAAATATATAATTGTTAAGAAAAAACGTATATTTATTTTAATGCAGTCAATTTATTCTTTAGAATTGTTAAGAGGGTACATCGATACTCTAAAACATCTATCTCAGGCCGCCAGGACACTAACCTGTCGCCGACTTATTGTGGTATAAAATCTTTAACGTTTGCGCGTCCAAGCGCGGCCCGGGCTTTTTAACGTCGTCTCTTTCCCTACGCTTAAAGCCCCATTCATTACTAAACAAATCTTGAAAATCTTCCGAATCAAATTTTGAATTTTCACCTGAAACATCGTCTTTATATGAAACACCTTCGATCTGGTGTAAATGTCATTTACGGGGCGAGTATTTTCGGTATTAAGACTATTTCAAACAATACAACTCAATTAGAGAAAAATATTTTTCTTTGAAAAATAATAATAGAGTAAATGTGACAATTTCTAGGTTTAATGTCAATGAATATGCGACTGCACATACAAACACAAATGAAGCATAATGCAAAGTAAACAGTATCTATTCACAAAACTTAAATAATCATCAAATAAAATCACCTTCTAGATCACTTGGTCCTAAAGGGCCTCCTTCAGCGTAAAGAGCTGGCTGAGACTTTTGTTGCGGGGCTATAATATTCTTCCAGTAATTCACTAAAGACTCCATGTTCTTTGTATAAGCCCCCGATTTAATCATTTCTGCAAAGCAAGAATGATTTAAGAGCGAGGATATGTTAATTCCTACTGTAGGTACCTACTGCAATAAAATGATAAAAATTGACAGAAATAGAGATAATTTTTTACCCTGTGCTTGATAAGGATCCAATTCTCCACTACCCAGGTCGACTTCTAATTCTGGTAATTCGTCGTAGTAAATCCTTTGTTCTGGAATTTCGTTGTTCGGATTTTCATATTCGAAAGGAAACTGTTTCTCAGCAAAACTCTGCCTGTATCGCTCTTGTGCATTTGAACGAACTTCAGCATCTAGCGGTGAAAATCTATTGCTTGTTAAAAATTCAGCTGTGTAAGGTGGATTCTTGGTTTTTAGTTTACGAAAATGTGCTCCCAAGCGCTCCTCGTCTATATATTCCCCAGAATTACCTGTATCTGGTTTATTATTCTCAACTCTAGCTAAGGATTTCTTTTCTTTTTCTATGACTACGCTGGGAGCATTATCGTTTTCAATAAGAGTTTTCGCTTTCTGTTCTGTTTGGAGTCGTTCTCGAAACCCTTCGAATGGTACTATAACTGGTGATTCGTTATCTCCGGCGAAAATCAAATCGCGTAATTTTTCACTTGGGCTTTCTTGGTCTACAATGGATTCTTCGTCGTCATCTACAAAAGCGATAATGTCATCAAGTTAACAATAACTTTTTGTAATTGAGGATTGAAAACTAACAAAATTACCTTTAGAAATCATGTACGGAGTCGGGTCATCATCGGGCGATAAAGGTGGATTGTACACCTCATTAGCGTAATCAGAATCAATTAATGGAGAGTTCGGTGTAAAACGAACGTATGCGGTTTCATCGGGATCAACCTGTTAAAATTTAAAAAAAATTAAGCTGCGTGTTTGTTTGTGTCAAGCTTTTATATATAACAAAAGTCAACAACAAACAAATCCCATTGCCGTTCACACACCTTTTATTTGTGTGAGGATTACTTGTTGTTTTTGTTAGACATAAATAGCTAACAAAACACTTCAGTACGTTTTTCTTACTCAGTACCTACCAGTGGGCAAACACTAATTAAAATTAAAGTAAAGGCTATTGTCGGAGGTATGTTTCAGTTGTCTTCGATGATTACTAGTCTAAAATTATACAAATATAAAAAATACGTAAAAATTATACATACTTCAGAATTTTCATCTTCAGTTGTTTCTGTGTTAAGTTTTGGATCGACGAAATGGTCACATATTTTTTCATTGACTTCAGCCGGATCCCTGAATACGAAAAGGTCAATTAAGAGTTAATAAAAATTTATTTGCGGTTTTCCATCAATAGACATTTCATATAATATACTAACAGGTCCTGCCGTAATGTGTAGAGCATCGCTTGTAACACGCACTGTGTATAGGCGTGCTCCCAGCGATATCCGCGTGCCACAAGTCTTTGCAATTCACTCTCGAACCATTGCAGTTGCTCCGAGCTCAAAGAATACCTGTATCAAATGTTTTAAAATATTTATAAACAACGATAAAATGTATTTAGTTACAACAGATATATTAACTTTACAGTTAGTGGAGTTTTAACTCTGCTACAGTACAGCTGTAAAAAACCATGTTTATTTACTTTACAAGCGGATTTACTTTAACATAAGTTTCGTTAACTATCGTTATCTCACAAGTTGTTTTGTCATTTTATTCAAAACAGTCTTAGTAGTCTTTAGTAGCATTCAATCAATCATTAATTAAACAATTTGCTGTGCTACGAAATCGTTAAGTTTTAATTAGATAATTTTGATTACTTACCGATACGTTGAGCCATCTTCTTGGTCATTTCCATAAATCGGTATACACTTCCCAAAGGCGTTGTCTAAAATAAAATTATATTAATAGACACTAATTAGCACAGGTTGCAATTTAGCCTATATCCACCCGGAAATCTTTTTGACTGCGGTACTCAGTGTGCTATGCCACTCATTAAGCTGATGATGCTACTTATAAAAAGTATTACTCACCGTCGTAGCACCATTCCACTCCGTCTACGCACAAAGAAGCGCTAAACAAGCAACCTGTAGGTATAAAAAATAATGTTTAGAACAAAATATCAGGAGGGAAATAACTAAAAATAGTAACCAGTTCCAAAGTACCGTTGAAGATATATTAAAACAATAAATTTTCTTAACATTCTCTTTTATTTTTAATGTTAAGGTACCAACCTTAATATTAAAAATAACCTTAACATTAGGTGTAGACGGACGCATGAAAAACAGAGAAGGTTAATAAAGTGAACCACCTTCATTTTATTTATAAAAAATGGGTGTAGTGAAAACTTCAAATTTTTTTATTTTAAAATATATATATATTTTACTGATTATATGCAAAATGTGTCTGATGACGTCTGGAGCCGAGTATACGCGATTCAGTGAGTCACCAATCGGAGCGCGCTTGTTATCTAGTCTAGTGGAGTCAAATAAACCCGATTCGCTTCACCGACCCAGTTCACTCCTCAGCAGTAAACGCGTCTAAAGAAGTTTTCACTTGAATAATCATAAAATGTAACGACTACACAGTGGCAGATCATTGAACTAACATTACAAGACCACATGTTTTTATTGAAAAAATAAAAAAAAGCAATTTGTTGCTCACCTATGTTTCCATCGGCTTGCGAGGGCGCCAGCGTGCTTAGCAACGCCAGCGCCCACAGGGCCTGCCGCCGAGTTAGGCGGCACATTACATCTGAAACAAACATATGGAAATATCAATTAAATTATCTTGTGTCAAAATCAAAGCAAGTTAAAGTAATGGAGAGTATCCGTAGTATCCAACTCTATACATGAGAAAGTATCCGTCGGCCACCATTAAAGAGGAGGCGCGGAAAGGTAGTAGTACCATAAACCACATCCATATATTACGGCAAGTTATACAGAAAACCGAGGAGTATAACCTCCCATTACGTCTGGCGTTTATGGACTATGAGAACGCCTTCGATTCAACATTAATGGACTCTCCAACTCCATGAGAGGCTATTGGTCGGGGTTGTCCTGCAAGATCGAATCTGGAGATCCGTAGACAAACGAAAGTTAGCCGAAAGGAGAGCCTTTGGTAATGGCAGAAGGTTCTCGAGTGGAGGCCACGGACTGGCTAGAGCAGCGTAGGACGTCCACCCACAAGATTACCAGATGATATAATAAGGGCCTTGGGTCGACGGTGAATCCAGGCTGCTTCTGACCGGTTTTGTTGAAAAATTATTGGAGAAGCCTATGTCCAGCAGTGGACATCTTATGTCTGAGATGAAAATGATAATGACACAGACTTAACCGACACATAGTTGCAGATAATTAGCCACCAAACTCATTGAAAAGTCGTAGACCCGCTTGTAAGGGTCGAAACAATATTTGCATATGACATTTTATATCGAACATTTTATTAGAACATGTAGAAAAATAAAGTAGGTAATCCATCACTATTTCGTAAGAACTTTACATATAGCCTTTTAACAAATTAATTCCGTCTAGCGTCTAAGGACATTGCGGAGGTTGACATAATATTTATGCTTCACAAATTTTCCAAAAATTTAATAAAGTTTTCTCGAAGGCAAAGGGGAAGATCAACAGTTGGTTTTCTCTTGAACAAGGAAAACAAAGAAGTTTTCTCTGGTAACCCAAAATAATGTTGGCCAAATTTATTTCAAGAGATTTGTCTAAGAATTTATTAGTAGTATTATTTTTTGAATTAAGTTGTAAATTTTATCTTGTTTTTTACTATTAATTTTTCCTTTTTATTTATTTTTACTTATATGTTTTAATATGTAAAATTGACCAACTAGAATAACAATGTAGGTAAAACATGGTTCCAGTTGCCTGAAAATAACTGTTTTTTTTTATATTATAAGGTATTATTGTATTATAAATATAGTATAAAAATATTCATGTGGTTATGATCTTACTGATAGACGTTCCGTAGCAATTGCTACTTTTACTATGTAGCTAATCCGGCACTGCCTTATCCTTAATCCTATACAATGGTCGACAGTGCACTTGCAGTACCTGTGGCGTTGCTTGTGTGATAGGCGACGGTAGCCACCTAGCCATCAAGTCGACCGTCAACCTGTCTGTCGAACTTAACATACTAAAAAATAAAGTCATAAATAAGGTCATAAAAAATAAATAAGGTTGTAGAATAGCACACCGTTTAACTGTGCACTCGCTGTGCTAGGATGATATTAAAGCAGCCCGTCGCCTAGAAAATTGGAATTACATTTATTCGACGAAGCATTTTTTAATCCTATCTAGGTAATAAAGAATATATATCTCCATCTAGTAAACCGATGTTTCATTAGTGTTATAAATAGTTGGTTATGTCGTAGCTACCAATTGACGCAGGTTGCGCTCATTCGTGCCCTTTAGCTACCTATTTGCTTCCCACGCGAAACATTGTTCAAATTTTCATGCTTCTATTTATAGATTTCAAATCCAACATTACAAAATCAAACGTTTTCTATTGACTTTTTTAATTCAATAATATGTAATTTAGATACAATAAAATTACGTTTTTATTAAGTAATTAAGACTTACCTAAATAACTTGGGTATATAATTACTAACTAGGTACCTAAGTACATATATTTTAAAACATTTAGTTTTAAAAGGAGCTAACTAAAATAAAAATAATAAATTCGCGGTGACAAGTTTATAAACAAACATGAGTTTACAGGAATAAATAATTGCTTGTTATTGAATACGCCGTAACAGGTTTCAAGAAGATTATATTAGATATGGCGTCAACTAACTATATGGGTTATTTGAGTAATTGCGTTTTAACTGCTAATTTATACATTTGTACATACCGTTTATAGTCGCTAATTAGTCCGGAACATATCCGTGATAGAACAGGACACTTTTGTATTTTACAATAGCCACAGTAAAACAGTTTGAGGCTTCTTAAAATTTGTCGCGGACGGACGCGGTGCCCCACAGCTGTATGTTAGGAACCTGCGCACTGGGCTCTATCGATCCCTATCCAGTCCATTCACACGATGCCATATCTCCGCCCACATGCCGACGGCTAGATGTTAACTTCAATCATCATTAGATAACACGATATTACCACTCAGCTCACACAGCCGTCGCTAAAACCACTCTACATATACAATCATAAAAAAATGTTTATGATAACAAAAAAAAATCTATTGCGTTTTTATATTGAAAGCAACACAGTCTTTAAAAAGAGGGGTTACAAATAAATTTTTTAAGTAAAAAATAATGAAGTATTTGTTTGTAATACATGTCTCTGTCAAGTGTTTCGTACTATTAATGTGCGGTTAGGTTAGCGCCCACGCACATTTTATCGCTCGATAGGCGCCCTGCATGTTAATTAAGTAACGACTTTGTTGATAGCGTTTAAAGCTGTTGTAATGGTAGATACTTCTTTATCAACTTTTTCAATGGTAAACAACTAAGTAAGTAGCGCTCTAATGTTTCAGTGCAAAAGTTTTTGGAAGAATTAACCTTATTTTCGAGGTTAAAAGTTGGAGTTGAAAGTTCATATTACCAAGAGTTTAATTTTGTGTAGGTCCACAATCAGTACGTACCAAACTAAAATATTAAAAATTATAAAACAAAGTCCCCCGCCGCGTCTGTCTCTATGTATGTTCGCGATTATCTAAAAAACTATACTGAACGAATTTTCATGCGTACTCACTAATGAAAAGAGCGTTAATAGAGGAAAGCTTTTATATAATTTTCAGAAAGAAAATTGCACCATCGAGTTCGCACATTTTCACCCTCGTCAAAAAAGTAGACGCACAAGTATTTTAGTTTAGCGCGCAAGTTAGTGCAACATTTTTATGCTACTTAAAAACACAGATTTGCTCGCCATGTTTTTAATCATGGTTTAAAAGCATTGAAACTAAATACATAACACTATACACGAAATAGAAAAGACTCGGAATGTATGGACTGCCGAAATTCTGAGCAGATATAATGTAGCACACTTCTACGAAAGCTAACGTAGTTACGGATGACCCATAGAATGAACTTGTAGAAGGCTCTACGAGTTAACGAAGACATTCTGTTTCGTAGCATAAATACAGTTTTTTTCCCGAAAAGGTGTAGCATTATTTAGTGACTATAATAACTTTCTTTACAGATTCGCTTTTTGTCCTTTTTAATCTATTTAAAAATATCTAGCAGAATTATGAAAATATAATATGAACACTATTAAATTATATTTCAAATTTGCTGGTTCCCGCGACTTCGTCCCCGTTGAAAATATACCTAATGCCTGAGAAAATGTCTTACATGTTTTTCGCCGTGACGACGTTGCGGTGGCACCGCCACGACGACAGTAGCGCCCAATTTTTTTATATTTTTAGACGATTCCTCGGAAACCTGACATTTTTTAAAGGATAAAAAAAAGTTCAGGATCTATATGTTAATCCGCAGGTAATAAACTATCTGTGTGCCAAATTTCATCTAAATACGTTTAACAGTTTTTACGAACATCCATCCTCACAAACTTTCGTATTTATTAATTATCGCATTATTAATAAATGCGAAAGATGTGTGTTGATATTTAACTTTGGCCCGACCATAGGCAAAACCATCACAGACAAACATGGATATACCAAGATGTGAAAGTTCCATAACGCATTATATAATGTATTAATATACGATTTTTCTTTTACTGTTAGCAAATAATGAAATGCCAACCACTATATCTAAGTATATAGCGAGTACATATTCACAAAGCAAACATAATATTAGAGAAACACCCAAGGGTTTTAAGAGCAAATATGATTACTTACTGTGAGTGGGTCGGAATGTGTATTGTGAATAGGTCGCCGTTACGACCTTGTAGATATAATAATGTTACTACTTGCACACAAATGTTAAAGTCATACGTCAGTTTGTTTATTTGCTAACAAATATAGTAATACGAGTTATCAAATAGACTATATTGATAACTCGTATTACAAGGCTTTCAATAGAGTTGGATCCTCTATTCTGTGCTACAATAAGAGTCCCATATGTTACATGAAGGGGAAGAAAAATGTAGAAGTATTTAATATCGGTATATTTCTATCTTCATTTTATTATTTAATGTCATAAACAGCGTATTGAATTTTTATTTTTTAAATCAACTTACCTAAAGAGTATATCTAAAAAATATTTTAGAGATACTCGTTGAATACTCAGTACTCGGCGTATTTGGTGTTTTTTTATTACCTACTCGTACTCGATCGAATGACTCGGTGCAATTCGCTTTAAATACAAACTTACTTTTGCATTTGTAATATTAGTTAGGTTAGGATTCACCTTTGGAACACAAGTCCACAGGAAAACTTCGCACAGGGCCAAATCACCCCTTATAATAAAACATATCTTTTTAAATTATCTATAAAATAAAACAATATTTTTTTCCCAAATTTCTCATAAAACTATTAATTCCGGCTTAGCTTTCAAAATGGGCGATAATTGACATAATTATAAGTAAAGCTGAATAGTTTGTTTGTTTGTTTGAACGCGTTATTCTCAGGAACTACTACCATTATCGAATTGAAAAATTATTTTTGTGTTGGATAGTTCATTTATCGAGGAAGGCTTTAGGCTATATAACATCACGCTTATATATACCTATAATTTCGATTTGCGTCAACTCTAGCGCCATCTGTCAATGAATAGTCACATTAAATATAATACTGGCAGACTGCAGTGACAAAGTCTTATTTTCATCCCATCAGATGGCGCAAATGACAATATATTTGGAACTTGACCCGACTGCTTTAGACTTGACGGACCTGTTTTGGAAAACTAAGAAAAATTTAAGACTTGACTAACTTGTGTCTGGATCTGCTACTTTTGATTTTAATTTCAATTTTGCCTCTTTTTAAAAAAAAAAAGCTATTACAAATTGATATTTTTACTAATGACACTGGCAAAATCATAACGCGACAATCGACATTAACTTGACACTGGCAGACAATGGCCATTTTAAAATGAGCCGCATTGCCATTTAAACCTAAGAAGAAGAAGAAGAAGACAATATATTTACACGTAAACTTACAGATGGCGCGTCGTACTATCCCGACGGGACAAAACATTTAATTTCTTAAATTTGTTTTTGCGATATCTCATCGTATAATAATTACTCATATATTTTCTCTTTCAACACGGACGAAGTCGCGGGCACTAGCTAGTTAACAATAAACACATTTATCAACCTGAGAAAAAGTAATTATCAAATAAATTAAGTCCAAAATCAAATATACCGGGAAAATTTTTTCAGCTCTTGTAGTAAATAAGACAGTAGGTAAACAGAATCTCTATCAAATTATTATTAGTAATTAAATGTATGTAAATGTGAATGGAAGAAATAAAATGACACATACTAGACTAATATTTTTATTATTTCACATGGGAAAATGAGTAATACGTCTTTAAAGCTTATCGAACAATATATGTACAAGTAATGTTTATTCAAATTATGTCAAAACCCAAAAACATCTTCTAATTACATATTTTTATATAAATCACTAGATCGACCAACTAATTTTTGTGCTAACATGTTCACGATTTTCTCACAATGTTGCCATAATTTTTCCATAACATACTTAGGAAACAAGTGTCTTATTTATAAAGCAGTAAATAATAATATTTTTAAGGTAGGGCGTATAATGACGTAATTTTTTTTTTTTTTCTATGAACTTACGAACTTTTCAGCCTAACTGTTAGCGGTGGTAGCGACAAAAAATAGTTGATCTATCCACAATCTATCCACAACAAGTTAAATCTTGGTTTTAGCTAATTATGCAATCACTATAATAATATTAATAAAAGATGACAAGTTAGGCATAACAATTGACTTATAAAAATACTCTATGTAGTTATATAATATTTCAACCTTTTTAGGAAAATCAAACAATGTTATCATATTATTTTACAATGTCATTGTGTATTTCTTTTTATTTCAAAAATAGAACTAACACACACTAAACATTTTTGGGAATACAATTAGAACAAAAATAGCTTCCACTTATTACCTATTTACGCTTTATTCACACTGCTTTTTTTTAAAAAATAAAGCTTAACCGACTAAGAAATAGCTGCTTTGACAATAGGTACATAGAGCTTTTTAAATATTTATAAATAAGAAAATCAAACACTTTTCTTCGTTCAAACATTATAAAATTACACCAAAGGGAATTAAAAATACATATTAAAAAAGCAATTAAAGACAATTAAAGCATTTGAGCTATATTTTTTTTAAATTTAAATTATTAAACTAATCTAACAGGTACATAGTGGTGAGGCACCATGTGATGTTTCTATTCAGACCGACAAAATATAAGGCGTGTGACTTAAAAAAAAAAGAGACGAAAAATAACTTTAATTTCTTTTCTTACATATTTTTTTTTAAATCTCGTTTTTTATTATTTGGTTGTATCTGTATAATAAATATGACTAACTCAATGTCCAGGCTTCGCCCAATATACTTTTTAAATAGTGAAACCACTTTCCAAATAGTTGATTCCGGAGATTACAGTCCACATAATCATAAACACAAATTACAAAATCCACTCTAGCTCATTCTCTCTGTTTATAATATTTATAATATATAGATTAGCAGCGCCGACTAAATACAGATTTAGACATTATTTGGAAAACTAATCATTTATAATTACAATTCTAATAAAACTTCTCACGATAGCTATTTACATAGTCACTTATTTTTTAAAGATATACAGTTCAATATAGCCATACATTTATAATTATATAATAGATATGTTAATGATGTGCAATACTTGAAGGCTATTAGCGTCAACTGTTTAGTAGGTAGGCTAGTACAATAGTTTGAGCTTCGTTGCAAAATAATAATATGCTTTTTGCATATTTTGGACACGTTTACTTGCAACTAACCTAGATATTAATGGAACTTTTAAATTTGTCTAGTCTAATTTTTAACCTGATGCAATTCTCACAGGTCGTTTAGTGTTATATTTAAATCAAACATTCTTTGTCACTTAAGTTCTTTTTTATTGTAAAAATAATTAAAGAAGTTACTTAAATCTAATCAAAGCTGTCATAAATTCTAGAATAAAATTAAAAAAATCTCTCATGAGTCTTCCACAATAAACATTTCTAACATAAATAAAGCTAATTCAACGTTGAAGATAAAAAAAATAATCGCAGAACTTATTTAGAAAATACTGCTTTTTAGTAAACATAAAAACAGGTATAAGAGCAAATTGCAAAAATAGATATACATCAAATTTCGACCACATTTTGAACCACATCTGTTACAATGGAATCGCATTTTTTCATGTTACATCGCTCAGGATCATCATTTCGATTTTAAAACGATTTTCTGCTTCCTGCACAAAATATATATTATGCATCTTAATGAATACACAGTTCTTTATTTGTGGTCGAAATAAGCACTAGTGTTGCTTTATAAATCACTGGATGCATGCATAAACTAATTAAAAAATCTCAATCTGTCCACTCCACGCGAGTATTCGAGAAATATTGCTTGAATTAACATCATCAACGTAAACCATACAAAATTGGGGAGAAAATTATTTTAAAAATACTTCCGTAATCAATATAATAATAAATTATATTATTTTTAAAGTAACTAATGTTTCAGCTTTTAAAGTATTCTTTATACATTTATTGTTAGTAAAGTTAAATTTTTCTCATATAATTAACAAATAATTTGCAATTAAAAAAAAAAAACTATAAATTAACATCTTATCTTTTAAGTTTGACCAAATTACACAGTTGCGAAGTTTTATCAAAATCGGTTCAGTAATTTAGGAGTTCATCGAGGACACACAAGGTGACACATAATTTTTTTTTTATATATAAAGACAAAACGCAGCAGGAAGCGGATGGATGCGAAGGGAAGAGATCCCTATTAACACGTTCCTTGTCCCCGTATAAATTTGATTTGATATGCCTCACGCTGTCTTTTTTTTTTTCAATATTATGCCTTATTTATGGTTTACATTTACGATCTATTACTCTAGATTTATGGAAAATCTATTTATTTTTTATTTTTTGTGACACCTATTGATCATAATAATGTGATCCATTGGACATTGGACAGGTAAAGTGTTATGTCAAAATGTATCCTTTTAAGTGTTAATCGGGATGAGTTTGTGGCGTGTTTTGAGATGGACGCGGAGGCGCCGGTCGGTGCGGACGCGGTGTTGCCAGCTCGCAAACCTCATCGTAAACGCGCACATTACTGTACGTTGCCTCACCTATCTCACTATACACGTTACTAGACACGTCATCGTATAGAGCCCCGTTGGACGCAATGTTCCCATAACACTGATACTGCTCACCGCTCTGACTCTTAAAGGCTGAGTAATTTTTAGTATCGCCTCTAGTACCGCTAAAGTTACCCAATTTCTCCTCCTCATATTTGGGCACGTAAATATTCTTCTCGTAATCGTTCACTTTGGCAACAGGAGACGACAGCTTCGTGTAATAATCCTTAGTCTCCATGATGAACTGTTGATGTGCCGGATTCATATCGAAATTTTCATATATAGGCATATCTTTGTATCTAGATTCATTTGCGGACGCGACATTTTGAGTTCCGGACGTAGACGGAGTTTCGGCATAGACGCCGGCATTTGAGTATATTTCGCTATTCGTATTCTTAGATCTAAGGTTTAGAGATTCAGATATTTTATCGTCGAGTGACATTTGAGCTAGCGATTTTACACCGCCATCTAATAAACTATTGGCGCTTGTCCTCGACTGAGGTAATGCACCATAGTTGGCTACGTTATTGAATATTTGAGTTCCGTTATTCGTCGAGTAATTATTTGAGGAATATCTTTGAGATTCACTGTTTTGATTGCTTGAATTGTTCAACTGTATATTGTTGTAGGTTGGTCCTAGCGATCCATGGCTGGTCGATGCTCTTTCGTTTACATGATTATCTAATTGAAAGTCATAATTCGGTCTCGCTGGTGGGTTCGGATTTGTAGGATTTGTATATTTGGGTCTAATGTCTCCCAAGTTTACAGGCCATAATTGCGAAGTATCGAAGGGATCTGGTTCCGATAGTGAAAATGGAGTATTCTTCGCGGGCGAGGCTAAATTATCTAACGATTTGGCTCCATATAGCACAGGATTACTTCTTTGCGAGCTGGTATTGAACGAGGGAAGACTGTCGCCGCTCTGTTGTTCCCAATCTGATTCTTGAACTGTAAATGCAAAGGACAAAATCATGAGTTGTTAGAGTGTTTGCCTTAACGCTTTACCTCAGCGTGCACACTGCGTTTCGCAGTCATTTGAGCAGCCCGTCTGGCGGCAGTAACCAATAAGGGGTTGCCAGAGGTGAATAAGGGTTGCCAGAGCCCAAATTACCCTATCCCTTCTAATCCCTTATCCTTAACCCTACTATGGTCGACAGCGCACTTGAAGCACCTGTGGCGTTGCTTGTGCTATAGGAGACGGTTGCCACCTACCATCAAGTGAACCGTCAGCCCGTCTGTCGACCTCAACATAAAAAAGTTTTTTGACCTTAAAAAAATAGATAAGTATATATTAAGCAAAAATTCCACGCCTACCTAACTGCGGCACATCGATCGGCTCGTCCAACAAGGAGACATTGTTCCGATTGGTCGGCGAGTGAACGTGAACGGACGCCGATCGCGTGCTCGGCGGCAGATCTAGATCTATTAGCAGCTCTTCTTTAACTGAAAATTTAAAAAAAAAAAATCTCATTTAGCGTTTGTGAAAAGTAATAATAATATGACAACTGCTGGTAGTACAGGATCCGAAGAGATGTCGTCCTTCATCCATCTGTTCACCAGACTAAAAGTACATTTTATCTATGTGTTGCCTATTAAAATATGCTCGTGGATATCTTTAATAAAAAAAATTAAAAAAACTAAATGCTGTGCTGCGTTCTTCTCTATTACACTGCACAGTACGCTTAATGCTTCTCTGTTTGCACAGTTCGACAACAACATATATATATATATATAGGATAACAATTGATAATATATACTTTTAGTCTGGTAAACAGATAAGTGAAGGACGACCTCTCTTTGGATCCCATACTAATAGGGAATCTGAATTTTTATATACAAAGATGTGGCAAATGTTACCTTGATTTAGACTCCTCGAGTAGACGTCCCTGGTGGACCTGGCGAGTCTACCGGTGAGGTGCAAGGTGGCTCTGTCGTTGGTCAGTTTGTTGTAGTTGAAATGTCTGCTGCCGGTGTTGCCGCCGCGAGTGCTGGTCGGCTGCGTAGACTCTATTGTTCTACGCTTTCGTAGCACCACCTCATCGGAACTGGATGAGCCGTTCAGTACTGGCGACTGTGGCGCCGGCGCGGAGCCTTCAAACATTGTCATATCTATTTCAATAAAAATCTAGCTTCCTCTATGTCCACAAAATTCGAAAACTAGCCGATGGATTGTCTTGAATTGAAATTTTTACACAACATTGCATTTTATTTAACACGAGATTGTTTTTATATACTTTTTATTCCGAACGGATAAGATTGGTTTTAACGTAAAAATCGTAATATATTTTTTTTAAAGTTAAAGTTGAAAGACATTAATGCAATCAACGCCACAGGGGCTGCAAATGATTGCCAACCTTGACAGAGTAAAGAATAAGAGATAAGAAGGGGATTCTCTCACAAAACACAAGTAGCGCTGTTATGCTGTTGTGGAGACAGTTACTTCTCTAGGACATGCTTTCCTTCGCCGTTAAGGAAAATGATGAGAGCGAAACCGAGTGGCATTCGACAAATGTCCTTACATACTATAAGTAACTAAACCAATTTTTAAATGGACCTTAACAGAGATACGTCATTCTTTATTTTAATTATCTATATGAAGAAAAAAAAACGCAGTTACTAAACAATTTGAATTATTTTTAAAATTGTAAAGCAGTTAAAACTTAAAAAATTAATAAAAAAATGTATAAAAACGGGTAATTGAATAACACCGCCTGGATCATTTAGATAAACGCTTAACTTGCCTACGTTTTTAACATTCTAGAATAATAATGAGCGTTATTACTCATTGGATTGGAAGTATCCGATAACAAACTATTACATATGTAATCACATTAAACGTATTAAACACGTAGCCCTATACGTTTTCCTCTAGGAGTATGTGTGGTCATTATAATTTTTACTAATCTCAATAATATTATATTAACAGATGCAAGCTAAAACAAATTTTTACATTTTTCATTTTAAAAATGCGAGCGTCTTTTGAATTGAGTATAACTTTGGTTCATTTTGGAATGAAATACTTCCATTATTGATTTATTAGTCTTCAACAATATACATGTAATAAAACCATAAACAAGCCATGTCAGCACATTAAATATTCTATAAACAATATTTATTTTTATTTTACAATTTTTCGTTTGTGTGCGATAACCTCAGAAACGGCTTAACCGATTTGAATGCGGTTTCCATTTATGTTATTGTAGCAAGCTTCCCATAACATTCTGTGTTGGTTCCATCTAATGGTTTAGCAAAGTAAAGAAATCCTAATATTTGCTGTAATCCTCAAGTATGTTTAAAACTAATTGAGTATTTATCAATGCGAGGCCTTTTAAAGTTAAGATATAATAGAGTTCTTTAGTTGACAGCGAATGTTGGTTCAGGTGTGGTTTGTTGTAAACGTTCAAACCAATTAGTCACATTAGAGATAAGCCTATAAGTAGATTCGCGCCTGTAAGCGAATATCGCTAATCTATGACACATTTTTTGCTGTGCCTTTGTTATTTTATACTTTTATGACTAACTGTTTTAAAAACACTAACTCATTTATTAAAAACAAAAAAATAGATATTCAAGTTGCCATACCTATATCTATACTTACTAATATTATAAAGAGAGAATATTTGTATGTTTGTAATGAATAAACTCAAAAACCGTTGGACCGATTTTAAAAATTCTTTCATCTATAGAAAGCTACGTTATCAGCGAATAACATAGGCTATATTTTATAAAGTTACGCGGATGAAGTCGCGTGCAACAGCTAGTTATTAATATAGTACGTGAAGCAAAAATTAGTATGTGAACCGATTTTTTTTGTTTAGTAGCTATTGACGAGTTATCACTATAAATATAAATATCATATATCGAAACACAACAGCACACATACTGTTATTTCACGGTGGCCTTCTGTAAGGGGGTGGTTACTGTCGCCAGACCAGAGACATTCGAATTCGAATCATGTGCTCTTTTCACTGCACTACATGCTAATATCGTAAAGTTACAATAAGGGAATTTACTCGTGTTGAACTAATTATAATATCGCGAGACGACATAAAAGGTGACGTGTTGCCTCAAAGGAAAGTTTTCCACAATCATCCAGTGAAAAGTGACGATTGTTATTTTAACAAAAAAATATTTTTCTTAATAAGTTTAATTACTCAATTTTATCATTACTTCCTTTTAACAAATTCTTTCATGCCTCTTTGTATGAGTTTTTTTTTAAATTTTACTGAATATGTTCATTGTATTGTTTCAATCAATGTAAGTAAATTACAAAAGTTTAATTCCTATACAATATTTACACAAATTAAAGATTAACGTTGTGTAAACTTAAAACAATTTAAATAGCAAAAAATAATAATATACCTAATAATATTTACCTGATTTTCTGATTGGTGATGAAGTTTGTGCCTTCTCCGTATTCTGTACTTGCTTGCTTCTTCCACTCGATACTAAAGTGCTGAAAAATAACGCAATGCAAAATGTCACTAGTAAGAAATAAAATACATTTTGCTTTCGAGTTGTGACAAAATCGCTTTTATTACCACGCAGTAAGACTCACCTTGGGAATAAGCCGATCTCCAGCGTCCTCTGGTTCTGTCCCTTCCACCAGTGCAGTTCGGGCCTCTTATCAATGAGGATTATAGCGTCGCCTGCTTCCACAGTCATTTGACCTTGCTTCCTATAGCTGATTACAACAAATAAACACTTTAAATTATCAACTTATACGGGAAGTTTTATCGCCTGTCAAAATAATTGCTTTAAACTACTATCCCTACTATCCCTCTTTCAATGTGTAAAAACCGAATTAAAATCGGTCTACCCATTCTCGAGTACATAAACATTTATATATTATATATGTAAATATATATATATATATGTGTGTATAAAAGTGTAATAAATCAAAGTACTTATTAAAATTATATAGAATTTTCTAGGTCTGTTTGTTCCGGCTAATGTCCGAAACGGCTGGACCGATTTTGACGGGACTTTCACTGGTAGACAGCTAATGTTATAAGGAGTGGTTAAATAACCACAGATAGTGATTAACAACAATAGAATATTTAAAAAAAAATGTCATTTGTGTTGAGAGAAGCAGTTATACCTGAGCGAGGCGATGGCAGTTTGAGACTTGTTGGTGTCCATGTAGCGTTGGATGCCAGCGAAGGTGGGTCGCTCGCGCGGGTTGAGGTCCCAGCACTGCATCATGAGCATGTACACGTCTGGCGCACACGCGGCCGGGGCGCTCAGTCTTTGGCCTTCGCGCATTATCAGTCTCAGGATCTCCGAGCCGTTTAACCCTATAAACATTTTCGCTTTAGGCCTATCCATTATATCATACTAGCTTTGTTTTACATCTGTGTTTCCTAATTAGTGGTACGCGTACCCCCAGAGCAATAGTTACTAAAATTGTTTAATTTTCTTAAACCAAATAGGAAGCAATATCATTTTATCTCTAATATAATTAAATGATTTCGATAAACACTAGAAATGAGGCAACCTATTTGTTAGTTGAACGAACAGGTATTACAATAGCGCCATTATATTCCTTGTAACATTTTGTTAAATAGCTTTCACAATTTTGTGAATGTTTTGCACTCACCTATCCAAGGCTCCTCTCCAAATGTGTACATCTCCCAGAGAGCCACAGCAAACATCCAGACATCGGAAGCGTGCGAGAACTGCCTCGTTCGCAGAGATTCAGGAGCGCACCAAGGAAAGGGAACGCGGCGTCGTTCGCTCATCACATAGCAATCGTCGGCGTCAGGCAGAGCTCGCATCAAGCCAAAATCGCCGATTTTTACCTACCGTATTAATATATATATCAAGGAACTCTTTAACGTAATAAAAACACTCCTCAATCAACCACGAGATCAAAGCCCTACTAAATTTATTAAAAGGGTAAAATTAGGTTCAACCTATTTAATGTTAAAGAATGATTTCGACAGCTCAAAAATAAACAGTAGGTACCAAAGGAAACCGCCAGCAGATTTTTACAAAGACCCTTCAAAAATGGGATAAAATGTAATAGGATTGTTCAGTTCACAAAGTAATTTTGACTTATGAAGTAAGCATACAAAATTTTTCAACTTACCAAGTCTAAGTTGGATAATAAAATATTCCTGCAAGCCAAATCTCTATGAAGAAACCTGTGTTTTTCCAAATGAGCCATGCCAGCCGCCACTTGCTCAGACCATTTAGCTATGAAGTTTAATGAAATTTTGCCATTTTGTGCTCTGATATGATCTAACAATGCTCCCATTGGTGCTAACTCACAAACCATCATAAGCGGATGGAACACTACTCCATGCAATCTGATCAGATTTGGGTGTTTCAAACTGTGCATAGCTTCAACCTCTCTACGAAAATCATCATATACTCCAGGTTGTGAGAAAGCGTCTGCTTTTAATACTTTCACGGCGACTGGAAGTGTTTTGTTCGGTTGATCCGATGACAGCCTCCACTCTCCTCTCCTTACAACACCAAAGGATCCAGTTCCTAATTCATCATGTAACCTAAAACAAGATGTGATATTGTCAATTTGAAGGGCCTGTCAAATACCGTTTTAAGGTTTAAGGGAATTAACAAGCCTATTGGATAAATGGTTAGGGTGCTTGTCTTAATGTTCTGTCTCATGAGTCCCGGGTTTGATTTCAATTTATTTACAATTTACAAAAAAAGTTTTTTTCTAAGCCATTGTGCATTTTGAGTACTAACAACAGTTATAATTTAAATAGTCACTCTTTTCAAGTAAATATAAAATTAAGCGACAAATGATTCCAATAATTTACTTACACAATATCCTTTTCTAGAATTATACAAGTAGTGCTCGGTTCAGTCTGTGGTGTTGGTTTTATAGATATATCAATTTTCTCTTTAGGAACTGTGCCTGATGACGAACCGAATAGTTTATTCCAAAACTTTCGGTTCCATAGTTGCAGTTTCTTTTTTCTCACAGCATCCAGAAGCCTGCGTATCCCAGGCTTACTGATGCCTATTTTTTCCAGATCCTCTGCATGCACATAATCAAAATGTGCTAATCTTGTTATCTGTTAATATAAAAACATTACTTTAGTAGGCTTTTTTTTAATAATGATAACTTCACCATTATTTAACTTTACCTGTAATTGATCTCTGATTGGTAAATAAAACTGTTCAAGCTGGACATTTTGTAGGATTTCAGATAGCCAGTCAGTGCCCGAATCCATCTTCTATATTAATCCACAAATAGCGCAACAGAATTAACTTTTAGCGACCATTAAGAAACCACAATACATAATTATGTGCAACATCTCAAGCAGGAAGTTATGAACAGCGAAGGATACAAAATTGTTTAAACGGGCTCTTTAGTCAATTATCCACAACTTTATATAAGAATATTATAAACTCTGAAAATTGAACTATTTATTATATTATTATTATTTTGTTTATTTTCTACACGATACACATAATAAAATTAAATAAAAACCGATCCGAGGACGCACGAGAACGTAAAAACCCGACCAAACGAGCGAGACAAAAATAAATGAACATGAATAGTCACTGTCAGTTAGCTGTCAGCAGTCATCATTTCTGACAAAGAGTAAATAGAAATTTGCTGCCAATTGTCATGTCTATATTGTCAATGCCTAAATAAACTAGAGCACTAAAATTGTAGACATTGATGTGCTGCCATCTGCCAGTGATAACATAAATGGCGATGAAAGGTGGGCTCTAACAGCTATGGGCCATGTAAGAAAGTTCAACGTTGCCCAACGAGCTATGGAAAGGCCTATGCTCGAGGTTATGCGAGATTCAATTTCGCAATGAGTTTATAATAATTTATATGGAAAATGCTTTGGCTAGCGAGTGCGATCATTGTAAACTCATGCTATACCCACAGGAATGAGGAGGTCTGTCGACGTACGCACGGTACCGACAGCCTGCGGATCAGTAAGTTAGTGGCAATGCGTGTACGGAGAGCCGATGGCCGCTGGAGCCGTAGGCATCCACCTACAAGGTGGAAGATGACCTGATAAGGGCCGCGGGTAGACGGTAGATTCAGGCTGCTTCTGACCTGTCCTATTGGAAAATTATAGAGGAGGCTTATGTTCAGCAGTGGACGTCCTGCGGCTGAAAGCTATATTATTTACATTACATTATATTAGTTTTCATTTACCTATACTCTCTATGCCCGCAAGTTCGTACGCGCTGTAGTTCGTTTTGAAAATCTTACGGATCCTGAAATTTTTACAGGATAAAAAATTTACTTAGGTATACCTATGTTACTTATAATTTTTATACAAACGTACAAACCTTCGCATTTAAAATATCATTAGGATTATCTAAACCATGGAATTTGACGCTAGTTTTTTTAAAATTTATAATTAAGTACTTTACTTACATTATGTTTCAGTGTTTTTGATGTGCAAAATTTTGTCAAACTTTTTCTAAGAAGCCTTTTTCATTTCCGTTGACATCATTATAACTTAACCATAACTTCACCAATAACACAAATGACAACTTTTGTATCAAATGGAGGTATTTGCGAGAAACCAACTTTCTTAATTTTATTAATTGCGACAAAGAATACCGTTTACTCCAAATTTAAGACATTTGTGCTAGTTTAGCACATGAAGATAGGTAAAATGGAGGATACGTCGAACGACAGTATTTTAGAAATCAAAACTGTTAATTTCGGATCTCTACCTGTAGATAAAGAAGATCATAAATTCATCTATATTACGAATAGTTCAGATGTGAGTTTTATTCAAATGTTTTACACTTAACATGATGGTTTAGGATAGTAGGTAAAGTTAGCAGAACCTACCTAACTACAAAAGTCAAAAAACATATGAGGATTTTGATATCAGTAGAAATGTTGCTTTCTACGAATAAATAATTAAAATAAACAATTAGAACTTCTATACTTACTCATATAGATGTTTATAAAACGTTTTCTATTCTTACTTAGGTAGACAAATACATGTTCCTTCCTTATAGGTATAGGCAAGGCAGATATAGGCTATACTATACCTACGTATAGGCAAGGCCTTGCCTCTTAAGTAATACGCGTTACTTACTTACTCCGATCCTAAATGACAAAATGAGCACCGATTTTTCAAGAAATTAATCATTTACGAGAAGTTTTTCACTGAGTTACATTTATGACAAATCAAGATATATTGATTGCATTTAAATTTTAAAAATATATTTATACTTAGTTGAGTGCACTATTTGAGTCATTTTCAGTGCCCAATTATGTTGTTTGACTTGTTATGTTTATATTTTAGAGAACTCTATCATACCGCGTTTCACTGATGTATACTATGAACAATATAGATCACGTATTCAAGTTATGTCTTACGTCGACTATCGTAAAACCCCATGAAAAGGCTGAAGTAAAAATTGTGTTTAAACCTAACATTGTAGGCCAGACATTTACGGAATATTATGTTGTTGATGACACCGATGGGAATGTTTATAGATTAACAGTTACGGGAAAGAGTTTCGGTAATATTTATCACCTACAAACTATAGCCATCATAGTATCTTACATTAATAAATCAAATTGTTAAAAACCATTGTCATCTATTATAATTTTCATGTCCCTAAAGTGTCAGTTGGACACCTCTTGGGGGCAAGAGGCACCCGGAGTCGCGTCGCCACGACGCAGAAATTGGTTAAAGTATGTAGACAACAAATAGAATAAAAGCTGAGGGAAAATAGTGAAATGGACTCTGATATCTCTTCCCCCTTAATGTAACACAACCGCACCCAAACTGTTTAAACGCGATATCTAAGACAAAGATTTATTCAGTGCGGTCAGAAGCTGGCCAGTGTGACTGTAGAATGCAGTATGACCACTGTCGCTCACTACATTTGACACCTATTTAAAAACAAAATAAAAATGTTTATACAGTTTTGTTTCTTTTTTAGGTCCATCGGTGTCACTGAGCAGCAAAAAATTGATATTCAGAGTATGTAAAAACATATCTGAGAACAGGAAGGAAATTATAGAGATGATAAATAAGTCTGCAGTAGACACTACGTATCAATGGCTTTTGCCTATATCTGGACAGAGTTACTTTCAGGTATTTAATCGAATTTAAGCATTCATTTTTATTTCAGTGCTAATATCCGAAGTCGCAATGTTGGTGATAACTGTCGCGCTTCAAAGCTGCCAGTCGCAACGTTGCCATTCCGCAAAGGAACTGGTATCCGCCGCCAATAATTTCCCGCCGCTAACATTCATTTTGCGTTAATTTTTTATTTTACAACAAGCAATTGCCTGTAGATTTCGCTTTGCGTAGTTATCACTATTACTTATTCAGAATTCTAAACATGTCAGGTCTCCACGGGAAATTGTGGACTCATCAGAGCGTTTGAGAAGATTAAGACGACTATCCTGTTCACTGGAACAGCATTAGGCGTTTATACGTCAGAATTAGCTTGCTTAATTATGCATCAGGTGATACATATTTTTTTCTTTTAAGTTAACAAGTGAAGGTACTTTTTTTACATTCGATTGCCCATTACTCCCGGAAGGCGGAAGCGTTAGACGTAGGTACATAACGCTTGGCGGGGCACCGAAATCGTGTCATAAAATCCCCGCGATCCCGCCCATCAACGGCCGCACTAGAAAGTCTTTGGGTTTTAGCCGGCAGAAATCCGGCATAACCCCGCAGTGTCCCCTACACTAGGGGGTATCCAAGAGAATTTCCCAACGTTAAAAAAAGGTTCATAACGCTACGGAGCCTTAGGAGTTGACTAAAAATAATGAAGTCAAAAATATGGGCGATACGATGGGATGTTCGGGGGCTGATCAGTACTAATATTGTATTGATATGTATTTTTGGTAGAGAAGGATGTTATGCATATTTTACGATGTAAAATTTCAAGGCGGGATAAGTCGCGGACCACAGCTAGTTAAGGTGTATCTGGAATTTCCATATATTTAAATGGTAATTCTGAAAGGATACTAACATGTGTGTATTCAAAGTAAAACAAGACATGATCAGCACGTGCTTACAAGTGGAATGCGGTTGTAAAATTCTTATTTTAGTTTGCAAAATATTAATAGCAAGGAAAACACTTGAATACTTTAAAATAACAAATAACAACGCCAGTCAATGAAGATTGTAAATAACAATTTATCTATGTTAGATGTAACATAAGTATGGTATCGTAAAATACAAATAAGTAATGAGTAGGTACAATACACGAATGACAATCAGGTAGGAACTCACCAAACCTTTAGTATATTATATTTTTATAACACCCTGTTGTAGTGTTTCCTTAAGTATACTCTTAAAATGTTACAACCTTTACCTTTTTCAGGGTCCACTTTTTATGAACGTTTTAGCCACAGTGGTGTTGTCTGGTAATCCGATGTTGAGCATTCACGATCACGTATTTGAAAAGAGCTGGAAACGTAAATCTCGTTATACGCATTTGATGCAAAACAGTCTCAATTGTTTAACTTATATACCAAGTGCTTCGGCTTACGAGCGATACTTGGATTTCGATACAGGAAGTGTCACGGATGTAACTGTCAATATATCGCACACTTTGTGCGTTACTAATCACGAAGAAGAAGATGGATTCATGCAATGGGTTCCAGGTGCAACTCTTACCTTTAAAAATAGCAAGGCTCGCCATCACGCACGGTCCTCAGCCCTTCGCATTCAACCGTTTCCTGCGATGTCTTTCAGATCGTCTGTCCACTTGGGAATATATGTGTATTTATAATAATTTATAAGTATTAATAAATGACGGATAGTTTGTTATAAGTAGTAAGTTATTATTGCTAATGTATATCAAATATTCTCATAGAGCGGGGTCTCCTGGCACATACATTCAATGTCAATGTCGTCAATTTTTTATCAAGATCAACAAGACCGCGAATGCAACTCCTATGACGTTGTTCGCGTTATCTAACATCAAGTGGACATCAACCTGCCTGCTGACTTATTTCTTTTCATTCTACTTATTTTATTTATTTTATTGCCAATTTTTTTTTTTTAATTATTTCTAGAATTTTATTTTATTTCAAAACATTACTGTGCATAACTAACCATCGACTATAATGTGCGTTATTAACAGTTTCCCTAATGTTACTTGGTATTAGCTATTAGTATAATAATTATAGGTTCAAAATGATGGTGGAAAGATTAACGCCTTTGATGTTGTTTCAGATCCCGATAACGTGTTTCTCATTGATCCAATTGACGCCATTATACCTACAAACGAGTCTAGATTGTTTACTGTTAGATTCAGGTAGTGAAAAAGTATTCTATAATAGGGAATTGATCAACTTTTCAGAATACTTTGAAAATGATCTATAAAAGATATTGTTATCTATAACACAAGATCTTATCGGTCGCCGCGAACTGACCGCTAAATACGCTTAAAGTGTCGATTTAACATGACATTACATCCGACATTTATGAAATTAATCAGAAAATAGATTATAATATTGTTTCAGGCCTAAAATAGATGACGACGTATTCGGTTACCTAATGTTTGGAGATTTTCGATACAAGCGTTTCGACTTGGAGAAGTCCGACGTGGTAAATATGCACCACACGTGGTTCCGCATACCATGCATAGGTAACACTTGGAAACCTTGCACCGAGTCTATTGTGGAATTCGAGTCTCCTACTGAGGTTTGTTCTTGATTTCAGTCAAAAATGGTATGCCATTATACCTAATTCCGATGTAGGTACACGGAGGATGGTCGTGCTTGTTCTACCTCCTGCGATATGAAGATGTCAAAGTCATACCAACCGACTACGTGGAGATACCTCTTTGACGACATCATTGATAATTGCCAATACAAAAATGCTTCCGATTTTCTAATGGATTAAAAAAAAATACTATCCAATATCCAATGATCTAACTAATGTCATTATTTAAATGTATTGCTTTAACTTTAAAGTATTAACTAGAACTTCAAATTATTAACAGAATGAAGAAATGTCATTACTTTTCACAGGTAACTCTACCACCAACGGTGCCCTCGCGAACGACTTTCACAAATTTTATGATATCAAATAAATTGGAGATTCCTATGTGTTTTAAATTGATTCCTCCTTGCGAAACGTAAGTTATTTTGAAAGCATTAATAAATAATAACGCATGCAGTCATTGTTTTGAGCAAATTAATCTTTAGTAAGAAAAGTAAGGGGACGTCCCCCAAGTTCTCAGACACTTAGTTTTTCAGTAGAAAAACAAAAAACTTTGATTTATACAATCATAATTGATCATAATTATTTTTCGCTTTATTGAAATTTGTCAAGTACCTATCTATAAAAATGAATTGGGAGTGTTTAGGAATTTCGTTGTGATGCCAATGTGTGGTATCGTACCAGCACGCGGATGGCAAATAATGTCGGTGGCTTTAGAAGCGATATCATGTGGATACTATTGCGAAACATGGGACATTGTATTAAACCAAACACAAAAGGTAAGTGGTATATAAAAAGCGTTACTTATGTCAATAATAAACCGCTCGCACGCTGTCATTGCGGATTTTAATTTTATGTGCAAACCATTGTTGTTACAAAATATTGAGAATTTTCAACATTGGTGGATGCTGATATCTATACCGATTCAAAAGTTCCGCATTTGCGGATGTCGATCCTAATATCCGGAATTACCCTTAATTCCGAAGAGAAAAACGAATTTAATTACGACACGGATTGCCGCTATTTTAATTTATTTAAAATTACGACATTTTTTCCTGCATATTATGTAAACTTTCGTCGTTTATCGTCCTTTCCATTAGTGAAAACCGTTAAAATGGGTGGTTTAGAAATAAGTTAGCGAGGAGAAACAGACAGGAACGAAGAGCGACTTTATTTTATTTTATACTTACTTATTTATTCAGATAATTATTTATTTTTTACTTATTTTACAGCCGGTGGCTGTATTTCCGAGCTCATACAACCCAAATTTTACACCCCCCTTTTTAAAGTTCGAGTGAATAGGCATCTTCTGGGTGAGCTCGCTCCATCATAGGCCTCATCTTCGCTACAAGCTGGATGTTGGCCAAGAGCAAATCCATCTCTAATAAAAAAAAAATGTAAATTTCAGAAAAATTACAGCATTTTTATGATCATTTTATATGCTATCAACTGAATTAGTCATAATTCCAATATTGGCCAAAATTTTCTTTACAAGCTTAAAACAATAATTCCCAAAAATATTGCAATGCTCTGTCACATTATTAGGAACGTATATGTTTGACTGGAAACGCGGAAACAAGTCAAGTGGAGGTGATGTCGCACGGTTACAATCCGGCCGCTCACGCCATGTTCGAATTTCCGCCAACTATTACGGGTTGCACCAATTATTGCACCGCTTACCTACACAATCTTACCAGAATGGAGATACAGTAAGTGCATAGCCTATTTTTTTTATATAATAACAACAGGTAAAAAATGATTGGATGAGCTCTCCAAACAATTAATGGATACCATTTCTAAATGTGTTATCTTTCACATTAAAATATTATTAGGATATTATAACAGAAGCTTGGCCGGGTTGACCTAGTCCTAACTAATATTTATAAATGCGAAAGTAGGAAACCTATTTGATGCATAAATAACTGTTTCACTGTTTCATTGATATAGGTTTTTCTGTTGAAGTTATGGGAAAGTTATTGTTCCAATAGAACCTTTATAAAACACAATATAATGAAATTACTATGTTAACTTTCAGTATTAGAATATTGAACAGCGTAGACTGGCTTGGTGCAGATTATAACGGCACACTTATTCTACCACCGAGGGAAATCGTGCGCTATCATTGGTGGTTCTTTCCAAAGGTTGCTGATAAAGTTTATGATACTACAGTCACTTGTTCCTGCGTGTGCCTTATAAATGGAAGGTAAAGTATGGGATTTTTTTTTTTTTGGTAAAAATATGGATCTTCCATTTGTACTTAGTTCATGCAGGTTGAGAAAATTAACGAGTGATTACGAAATGTATACATAGCATCTATAGGGCTAACAGCCTTTCCTAATAGTTACATACCTACTTATATGTAATCTCAATCATCCCTTTGTTTTAACCAATCATACATGTCTCCTTTGAACACAATAAAATAAAATGAAGAAGCACAGCCTCTGTGCCTCTCTCCGTGATCTTTTCTGCTTACCGGGGTACAGTTAAGTTACTCGTAGTATGTAGGTATGCTTTGATTTGTAAGGGTTGAGCGCCTCATGCTCGCTCGATAGTCCTCGGAGGAAGAAAAAAATTTCATCGGTTTGAGCGTCGTGATCATATACCACATATGTTTCATAATAGCGATGGTTTTGGTATAAGAGTTGTTAAGGTGTTGGTTTTCTAATGTAAGATTTGATTGCTTTCAAATTTTCTCTTTTGAATTCACGTCAAAATTGTCTAGAAATTTGTCAAAACTGTCAAGTCTAGAACCTGATATAACAACCTACTGGGTTTCGACACAATATTCTCATAGTAGACACAAAGCACCTTGTTTAGCCCAGTCGCAGTCTAGTGGGCGTAATTTGTATTTTGTGTCTTGTATTTTTGTGAATTATCTCGCTTTTGGTCTTTAGAGCAAAGTTGTGTATACCCACTGTGTTATAGGTAGGTACTTAGCTTATTTATTTTTATATTTCCAGGCCAGTTGGAGAGCCAAACGAACTCTTTATTCATATTACGGGATTTTCTGAATTACCAGATTTAAGGGTAATAATTCTCCAATACTATTTTTTATGTTTAAGTATGGCAGGCGGGCAGACGGTAATTGAGCTCTCATATGCCTTACACACGCTCACAAAAACTACAGCACAAGTCACGCATTTAACGCTAGTATTCTGTAAGGGAGTGGTTACTGCCGCCAGACGGCTTGTCCAGGTAATGACCACAGAACTCCGTATGCCCTGCTGCGCCGTGCCATACGGCCAGTCAGCGCCGGCCCTCTCTTTGCGGATGATCCTAACGTGTTAAGAATCACATTTGCACAATCGACGAAAGTCTTTGTTCAAAGATATTTAACTGTAAATATATTAGCTATTGTGTTTGAACCCTCTTTGTCTTTGTTTGATGCGAAGCTCTTTCAGAATGGAAACGTTGGCGATTGTTTAAACTTATATTGTTTAAAGAAAATTTTCGTTTCTTTTATATTTTCTGCTCACAGATGTTACCGAAAACAGATAACCTTCATGATGTGATTATCGGTGAGAAATCTGCAACATCGATCACATTGTACAATTATGGTTCATGTTATTTCACATCCAAATTGTATACAATTATTACCGGCATGGGAGACGATCATAGTAAAGACAGATGCGAAATTGATCCGATAATTGTAAGTGAAAAAATAACGTATACCTAGGTACTTTTATGAATTTCTATCAAGTTATTCTCTATTGATTTTTTAAAAATTTAAAGTTTTAAAAAATTTGATTAAAACAGAACAGTCTAAAGCCTTCGAATCACTGCACGATCACGGTATCGGTAACCCCAAACGGAGCTGGTCCTCGTCAGATTGATGTAAAGTATACGGTTCTGTTTCGCACCGAATATGACGAGGTTGACGAAATACAACCTGTTAAGAAAAAAATATGTACTGTTTGGTACGATGGAATATATCCAACAATGAAGGTTGGTTTTGATTAAAAGATTTTCTTTTCATATATGAATGATTCTTCTGCAAGTTCAGACTGATTTTATATTTTAACATCTACACTAACATGCCACTACTTATTCTAATATGTATACTATACTAACTTTCTAGGTAAAACGGACAATTTCAATAAAATGTCCGGTCATATTAAGCAATCATTGCGTGTGGAACATCTCTAATATAGAAGCGTACGTATTGATTGTTTTTTTTTTTGGAGTTTACTCCTTAAGAATTGATTTGCACATATATATATAAGCCCGTGGTATGAAAATTTATGGGAGTAAAATCAAAATTGTCACACGAATGCGAGCACAAATACGTTATGTTATGCGTTATATTAGTTACGTTCTATTTTTTGAATATTTTAGAATATCTGAAGTTTCAGAGATATTGCGCCATCTAAACAATATTATTTAAAAAAAGAACAATGTTGTTCCTTTGGGCGTGTTCGATTTGTGAAAATTTAAATTTTATAATCGTTTGTAATGAGTAAACTCCAGTCGTGTGTCGGAGCTGACACACACACATTTTTTTTGTTTCAACCATAAACACTAATCAAAATAGGTATTAATTTCAGATTTAATAAAGCGCTAGTCGATTGTCGTCCAAACAAACCACTGTCTGTGGACCTGTACGGTCCAGATATGTGTGTGCGTGATGAAGAAGTGGAAATGATATTGGTTATGGGATGCGTTTACGCAGCTCCCGTAGCTTGGAGTTTGCGTAGAGAGAAAATTTGCGATTGTGAAATGATTGAAGTTCAAATTGGCATATCGATGTACGAACTGAGACATAATTGCGTACATAGACCATTGGTGGAATTATCGCCGCATAATGGAATAGTTTCGGTGCGCAAGTTTCTGTTGTTTAGAAATATTTTAATAGTAGGTAGATGTGACCTGCGGTATCACCCGGCGTTTAAATGAAACTGACATAGAAATGCACATTTCGGCTATTGAAGGTGATTATCGGTTTCGCCAAGCTGCACAGCTTTCGGTCACTGTGAAAGTCTTCAAAAATTGCTAATTTTCTCAAACAAGCCTACGTTAGAAACGTTAGAACAAGTGATATTTTAAACATATATCACTTGTTCTATTTTAACAGTGATACATCTATTTTAACAGTGATAAAAAAAATCTTAAAAACTTACAAGTGCAGCATGCGATCGGGATTCACCTACTTTAAGAATGATTAATTTTCCTTATTGTTTTTTTTTTTAGCCCAAGAATCCCAGTTTAATTTTTGTGAAACTGAAATACGCCTACCAAGGAGAGAACATATTGCGCTACCAACTTACGATGCCAAACCAAAGAACCCTCATCTTAAACGTTCATATCTTCGCACACCTTCCCAATAAAGGTGTCCTGACGCCACTGAGACGGGTCGTGGGAGACAATGAACATTTAGCTGTTCTAGACTGTGGCAGAGTGCCAATTAATAATTTGGATCCCGTTATAAGGGTTCGTCAAATCTCAATATTTATATTCAATAATGTAGCCAACCAAATACCACACATGGTTTGCTATAGCTAAATCTCACGTAAACGTTTTTTCAAAGAAACAGTCTGAATTTCGTAAACCATCTGTTTTACGAGTCAACCCACGATTATTATATGCCATAGATAAAACAAGCGTTATTATCATAAATTTTAATGAACTTAAAAAATTATTTAATTAATAACAGTTCCTATCTAAAAGTATTTGGTTTTTACTTTTATGAATAATAATAGGCGAACGAAATTTTTAATCAAAAAATTCACAAATTAAAAATGACAATCTTTGACAATGCCCCACCACCATTGAGTCTTCAATTTAATGTTTAAGACATACGGTTAGGTAATTAACATACAGTGAAAATAATCGCCGTGCCTCAAGTTACCTACACAAAATAGTCTCCGAACGCTTCTCATTCCGTTTATCAGATTCTATGGCTATACAATCCCACCGATGTATTTACAACATGGCGTTTGTTACGAGGAAATATGGTTACATCTGACTCTGCCATTCGTTGCTTACTTTATTTCGCCGAAGTGCCACCTTTGGGGAAGTTGGCAATACCGTTTGCATTCATGCCCAGCGAAATGATTGATTATGAGGTATTTAACATATTTTTTTGATTTCCTACTTTAGACATAAAGTTCTAAATGTTTATGTGCTCTTGAGGACTTCGTCACAAATAGGTAATTTTGAAGTAGATTTTAGGAACTTATGCATTTTTTCGTTTCGAAATTTAGGGACTCGCTATAATAATTATGTAAGTATATAGCTACTTCTTAAATAGACATTTTTCCGCTAATTAAGTTAACTGTTCACAGACGAAATTTTTATGTTCCTTCGGATATGATGTTAAAATTTGCGTTACTGGTCAAGGCGGTTTGCCGAATTGCGTTGAAACAAGACTCGATATGCCAAGTTATGTAGAAAAGATAATAAGGTCAGCGTACAGGAATGAAGTGGTAAGGATTTACAGTATTAATTTGGTTAATATTATTCCTCAATAATTTTAAACATAAACTTCTTTTGTGCGTATATTGTAAAATATGCATTAAAAATGCCAATTTTTGACAATACTTGGACAATACTTGGTTCCATATGCTTCAATCGGAATTTATTAATTTCATTACGTTCATAGATTTTTTTGTCCATGGAACACATATCTTTACCGATGATGCCCACGCATTCACTGTCGAGGGACATAATTAGCATTTGCAATGAAACGGATCACACAATAAGATTCATATGGTTGCCGTAAGTGTATCATATCATATGACATAAGTTTCAAATTAAACTGATTGGGTTAACATTGACTTACTTAAAACTGTTTATAATTAAACGTTGGGAAAAATAATAAAAAAATGTGTGAGAAATTGCTTCATACACACGAAGGGCAATATTCGCAGACGTGAAGTCATGTCAAGTCAAGTATAATTTGTTACACTCAATGCTCGTAATTTTTGCACAGTAGGCATTCTAGGCGTGTGCCAACACTGCAGAGATAATAATTATGGTTTTAGTGAAAGGATCGCTAATATAGTAAACATTGTGATGACACCTTGTTGGGGTGTGATCAGCCCTAGATGCATGGAATGGATCACCATGACAGTGTACACTCTACAGGAGCCGGCCACGTTCACGTAATTATTGCTTTGAAACTTTCTATTGCTGTAGTTCACAAGCCTAATATTATAAATGAGAAAGTTATGTGTATATTTGTTGCTCAATAACACAAAAGCGGATGAATGGATTTGGATGAAATTTGACACACAGATAGTTTATTACCTGGATTAACATATAGCATACTTTTTTATCCTGGAGAAATCTTAGTTTCCCGTGGGATCGTCTAAAAATAAAAAAATAAAAATCGGCGCCACAGTCGTTACAGCTATAAAGAAAATATGTCAAGCGTCAAATAAAATGAAAATATAATTCATATACGAGTATTTTATATTTTCTACGTGTAGGAAGTCGCGGACACAGATAGTTTAGGTAAATATATTTATATGTAGGTAAGAACTTTACTATATCTGCAATATTTTTTTACGTTACAGGACAACCGTTGCTTGCGAGATCTTAGATCTAACAGAACGCAAAAGATATCAGAGTAATGAGGCATTACGGAAGCTTAAGATAGAGAAATGCAATCAAGAATTTATTATAACGGAAGAAGGGACGTTTCATCCTGTTAGTGAGGAATATTTATGTTTGTTAAAGAGAGGCCGCGTGTTTTACGGTCCCAATGTTATTTAATGAACCTCTTCTAATTTTCTAGAACATTCAATTAAAAATATCTTGTGATTTATCTTTCTGTGATTTTTATATTTTAAGTTTTCTGAGGCAATAAGTTTCCTCGCAATATTTTGCGATAAAATCGAAGAGTTTCGAAATTGCACGCTTTCTAAGATTCGGGCTTGAAGCAGAAGACCGTGCGTCTGACTCGGACTTTCAGTTTATATAATGAAAGTTTGTTTTAAAGGGTATTAACGACTCCCCGCCGTACGTAATCGATATGAAGAAACCTCAACCGAGCTATCTAGCCATGACTGTGTCCATATCATCGAAAGGACAACGCGATGGATACACAAGGCTGCTGTTGAAACAATTGTGGGAACAGGTATACAAAATTCTAATCAAACATAGTTTTAGTTTTATTGTTTGCTAGCGTACGTGTCAAACTTCCCGTTTTTGCGTTGGCCGTTAAAAATAATTGCGATTATTGGAGGTGGTTACTGCGGCCAGATGAGCTTGTGGGTCCAGATTGACCACAAGAGCTTATTTCGTTATCAATTGTCACCTGATACACGATTGTAATCTGGTTACGATGCGCAATCCTGTTACAGAACATTTTTTTTGGGTTCGGTCAGGATCCACTATATAAATAGTAGCTGTAGTGAAATTTTGTTTTCTGTAATGTTGAGACATTACAGAAAACAAAATTTCACAAAATTCAACAAATTTTTTTTGTAGATTCCGCCATATGATTTGTTGACATCAGATTTAAATGAAGGTGGCGCAGGCGGCAACTGTATGACAATATCTGACATTATTCAAGTTATAGACGGAATTCTTTGGTATGAATTACTTTTTATTTAATTCAAATAAATATGAATCCACTTTGTTAAAATTATACTATATAACATATGAAAATTGAACAGGGACGCCTTACACTCCAAGATGTTTAAGAATCAAATACAATATTACGCCAAAGAGGAAATACCGACCCCAATGCAACTTCAAAATGTTATGAAAAAAGAGAAAATAGAACAATTAAGCAAAAGGTAAGTGTTTTTATCATTTTGCTGTAAAATTTATTTGTTTTTAGAAGTAAAATTAATTAAAATCAATATAGGTTCAAATTACCCTAGCAAAAAGTGATAATGGGAGATAGATTTTATATAAATTTAAAAAACTGAATTACAAGAATTATTTTTTAATATATTTTCTTTTCGTTTGACTATTTTAAAAAGTATCGCAAAAACCTTACAAGAAATCCTATGAAATGTGTTCTAAATGGCAGGGTTTTACAGCACTATTTTAAAACATATGCACGTATTATTATACTTATCATTATAATCTCAGCCATAGAACGTCCACTGCTGGACCTATAGGCCTTCCCCATAATTTTCCAATAAGACAGGTCAGAAGCAGCCTGGATCCGCAGTCGGTGACGGTGACCTTGTGATAACTTAAGTTAAGATCTTTAAGATTAACTTTAAGTTATTATTTATCAAATTTTAATTATGTTACAGGGTTACATCTGGAATATGTGATGCTATAGTAAACAAAGCTGTGTTTCATGTGTATGGTCTCAATACCAAACACGATGCGACAATTTTGGAGGCAGAGTAATAAATGTTTTAACTCTGACTTCCTCCTACGCTGACTTAGTGGTCGGAAGCTTAAAATAAACATATCAAAGTTAGGGTCCGTGCACACGACGTTTTTTCAGGCGCCGTTGACGCCCGTTAGGTGCGCCGCTAAACTTGATTAATTGCGATTGTATTGCTGTAAACACACGAGAAACGAGCTAATAACGGTCGTGTATTTTAAAACTTTTATTTTAAAACGCGCCGGAAGCATGCGAGCTCGCGAGCTCTCTGTGACTGACGTGGAGGCGCGATTTTGTTGCGTTACATGAGCGTCGACAACGCGTGAAAAAGTCGTCTGCATAGGTAGGTACTAACTACAATTTTATGAACGTGTGCATAGGTACATTCGTAACGACCCAACGGTTTCGATTGCGTGCAACGTCGTGTGCAAAGGTCTAATTTATTGTCGATGCCTATGTCATAATTATCGATATAAAATACGCTTTAATTTATCGTAAATATAGCATTTTAAATTTAATAGCAAACTTTTATTATTTTTTATAGACCTTATATCATATAAAAATAAAAAAATGTAAAAATTATAATAAATGATTGTTTTTTTGCTTAATCCAAATATTTGGGTTAAAAAAAGTTTGTACCAGTTTTTCCTTAAAGAAAATGCATTTTGAACTGGTGCAAATTTTAACAACTGCAAAATCGTTTTATTTTGTTGTAAACAATAAGTACCTAAAGAATAATTAGAATTAATTATTTTAAATTAAAACACAATAATGATTAAAATCAACCATTTATTAAACAAGTTAATTCTGATATTACAACAAATTCAGTTAAATGTACAAATAATTGATAACACTAAAAAGATGGTGTTCACACTAGCGTGATTTAATTTAAACCCTATTTTAACACATTCAGAACTCATATTTGCTCTGAGGGCAATTTAATAAGATTTTTGTTATGAATTTGGATGTTATGGAAATGCATAACACGACATTTTATAGATCCCATAAATTATAATACTTCAAACATATGTCGAAAAGTATGCTGTCGCCATTTACCGTGGTACTATCGTTCACACGAGGTAGTGACCAATTTGTTAACCATGGTTAAGTATGGAATTGAAGCAAATATTTTTTGCCGTAGACCCCATTAATGGTACGACGAAATTTTATGTTTTTCCATTGTACCACTGAGGGTACTACGACAATATTAGGGAAATTAAATTGATCTAATGCATGAATTATTTGGTAAAACAGAAATTTAGAGATAATTTTAAATATAAATTTAAAGGAGCAGTCCTGAAGTGTGAGATGCCACCTGCGTCGACACTTTGGCACCGTCTCACCTTCATGGAACACTTGCCACAGCTGGTGCTGCTGCGGCGCGTTATAACCCTTACATATTATAAAACAAACTTCTCCCGCTGCGTCTGTCTGTATGTTCACCGATGATATCAAAAAGTACTGAACGGATTTCTATGCGTTTTTCACTAATGGAAAGAGGGTTAAACGAGGAAGGTTTGAGAGTTGTAGTTCGTTTTTTTAAAATCCCATAGGAACCTAACATTTTCCAGGATAAAAAGTGTAATTTAATCCAGGTAATCATCAATACATCAGTGAGAACCGCATTCAAATCAGTTAAGCCGTGTTCAAACGCACAAACAGACAAAAATATTAAAAGAAACTTTTTTTTTGAGCTATATAACTTGTAGCACACACAGCATATGCTGAGTTGGATGCCTATTTGGGTCGAAGCACTGGTTCATGCACTGGCAAGTTTGGTACTATTGTCAATACGATTAAGATTGTTCTCATAAAACTTGTATTGCATGTGCTATTTGTGTTGACTCAATAAAATTTCTTTTCTTTCTTTCTTTCTTTCTTTCCATGCGAAGCCGGGAGCTAAAGGATCACTAGTGAATCATAATATTTGATTTAGTTTGAGTTGAATTTTATTAGGTACTTTTGAAGCCAAAACGGTGACCGCCACCTTGTCGCCAAGCCGGAGAGTTCGGCCACACATGTTGCTCGAATGAATGAGACCGTCTTGACCCACTCCGCAATCCACGAAACATCCGAACGGGACTACGTTGCGAACTACGCCTGCGCAAACCACAACCACAACCACAATTAGACCCATGACCATTCGCAAATCAAGTCTTTCGCAAACCATAAACAACTTGGCAACTGCTTCGACGAGCCACAGCACACAGCACCATCTAGTTCCACACTAAGCAACTAATGCTTGTATTATGGATACCAGACAGTTGATATACTACATAGGTTACTTTTTTTTTTTGTAAATACATATTAACACATTAGGTAAAAATATTAACACATCAACATTTGCCCCTAGCGGGATTCGAACACGCGACCGTTTTGTTAACAGCTAGGTTTACTAGCCACTAGACCAAACGTGTCGTCAAACACGACTCCCGTTGGATGAGTTGTTAGGGTGCACGCATTAACGCTCTGTTCCAAGGGTTCGATTCCCGGCAGAGTCACTTTACAAAGTTGGCTATGTTCTGGATCTAGAAAGTAGTGGCAGGGCACACTGCGTTTCGCAGTCATTCGAGCAGCCCGTCTGGCGGCTCACAAAAGACTACCGTGAAATATCAGCACATGTGCTGTTGTGTTTCGATGAGTGAGTAACATATGCCAGGGCCTATTTCCCTATCCCATGATCCTACTGTAGTCGGCAACGCACTTGCAGCATTTGTTGTGTCATAGACGTTAGCCACCTACCATCAAGTGGACCGTCAGCCTGTCTGCCGACCATAACATAAGATAAAGCATGTTGATCTACAAAGGTTCACCACCCCTGGAATAGAGATTCAATAGTTCACTATGCAATCGCAGCTTGAAGCAGTTGATAATGACTGCATCAGGCTGCCCGTGTATTCCCGGCCTTAATAATAACATAGTATAGTATAAATTTAGATTACCTGTCAACGTCATTCCCTCGTTCAATTGTTCAGTTCCATTCACAGTCACAGAGTAAACAGGTTTAGAGTACACGATGACGTCACTCTCGTGAGTTTTCTGTTTGAAAGCGCTCGTGATCAGTTCCAGAGTGCACACGTCTGTGCCGAGTTCTTCACTCATATATACGAGATCCATATTTAACGTCTTATTATTAACTGTCTCGGGAAAATGTGGTTGATTAAGCTCTTTTATGTTGACGCCGATTTTTTTGGCGAACCTTAAAATCAAAAATTGAAATAGATTAAAAGTATAACTATAGAATGTCTGGTATGTTCTTTAAAAACGATATTAAAGAAAAGATTGACAACTGTTTCGTTCTCAAGTAAAGCTTGGCAAAAAATTGTAGAAATTAAAAAGTAGTGTTTGTTGTCCCGTTGAACTGTAGTGTTGTCCCGTTCTAAGCATATAGATAAGAAAGGAACGACACTATAGTATTGCCACTTTTTAATTTCTACACTTTTTTGCCAAGCTAATACAAGTGATTAATATAGCGTCATTTGTATTTCTACAAATTGAAATGCAAATCACCATTATGGAATCACCGTTTTTGCGTGAAAGAGTAAGAAACATTCATCTTCACAAACTTTCGCATTTATAAAATTAGTTTAACATTATTTATTTAAATGGAAATGAAGGTAATCGTGAAAATGACACTCACATCTTCGCTATGTTGTAGCTTTCTGGGTGAATAATGGTCGAGTCAAGAATTTCCGTCCCACCCAAAACTTTGAGGAAGCCAGCGCATTGTTGGAATGTGATCTTTCCAATTCCAGACACTTTCACTATCTCTTCTCTTGAACTAAACTTTCCTTTCTCCTGACGATACGCTATTAACTTTTTTGCTCTTCCATCGTTTAAGCCGGATATACGTCTGCAATTTAATTGTAGTGTGATTATGAGCTTTATCGAGACAGAACTAAACTATTGGGCTATGTGGTCTAAAAACAAAATCAGAATCGTTTCAATGAAGAGATTCCATCGGTCGAAAGGTTAAAGTGCTTTGCTTGCCTTAGCGATTCCCGGAAGGGCAGACTTTGGAAATTAACTTTTCAAAGTTGGTTTTGGTCTTGCAAGTAGTGGTAGATTACGCTGCGTTTAGCAATTATTTTAGGGCAGCCCGTAAGTAATCACACCCTTACAGAAGACCCTTATAACAGCATGTACATGTTGTTATGTTTCAGTGAGTGAGTAATAATAATAATAATAATAAATATCTTCACACATTCCACACAGTGCCATCTAGTTCCACAGTAAGCAATGCATGTATTATGGATACCAGACAGTTGATATACTTGTTGAGGAGTGGACTGTATTTAATGAAATGAAAGGATGATGATAAAATAAGAACATATATTTATAGTAAAAAAACTAACACACTACCGATCTCTCTGCTCCTACTTACGACTGCTAACTGACTTATATATTATTTTTAATTACAATATTCTTTTAAAACTATTTGTTGTGGCCATCAACCAGCCAGTTGCCAACAATACTACTAGGTTACTTTTTTTTTAAATACATACATATCATAATTACACAAAAAAGTTTTAACAAGAGTGTTTAATAAACTTTTCGCAAAATAATTTTTAACACTTCGTTAATTCCACGCCTTAATTATTATTTTGGTAATTTAAAACACTACAGATACTGATAATAACCCTATTTCTGAAACTGATTCTAGATTAATATGATTTTTTGTTAATACTTAATTTTATTTTTATAAAAAGTATTTCATTTGAAACGGGTTGTTTTACGTATACTTATTTGTATATTAAACATGATAAAGTAAATACGATAGATAAGGCAGTGAACTATTCACTAAGGTCAAAATCTTATAAAAGTGCGCATAGCAGGTTTTGATTTGATAACGAATATGTGTTTTGAGATGTTTTATTTATTGAGTAGAAATTGAAAACTATTTAATTCAATCACGTGTCTCACCTTAACAAGGCTTGCGAAGCAGTATTGATATCGACGCCGACCAAACTGACAATTTTTTCAACAGCACAATCGAGGGCTGTCTCTAACATTTTCGGTGGTATGTCATGTTGATATAAACCAACGCCCAAGTTCTTTGGTTCTACCTTAGACGTGAATAAAATTATATCATGTCATGAAAATAACAATTTAATTAGTTATTTTAATATTCATTCATTTACAGGCTAGAACATTTAAAGGTTCAGTGTGTAGGTCAATTAAAACTAAACACACAATTCCCAATCAGATACCAATCTCATAAACCTCAGATTTTCTAAAACAGTTGCAACATAATATCTTATTCGTTCCGGCTATGAGTAGTTAGGGAAAGTCTTATAACCAAAATAAGTATTCCACTTTTTGTCAAGTTCAAATCAAGTCAAATCAAAAATAGAATAACAAGATCACTATTTTGAAGTCGAAAAACTAACAAAAAAGGCATTCTGAAAGAGAAGAAACGCCTAAAGAAACTGTCCAGCAATCGCTCCTTTTTATTCCATTCATTTTTATCCGCTAATTAATCTTTAATTGTATAATCTTTAATTTAACTTTAACAAGTTTCCGTTTACTCACCTTTATCAATTCTCCCAACGGATCTAACACTCGCCTGGCTATCGACAATGCTGATATAAGATTGGGATCCATGTTAGGATGTTCCTGGAATAAGTTAGAAATAATATCATATTTAGTTAGATGATTATCTCTTTTTAACTAATCTAATGGTCCAATTGATCGTACGTGGCTACCGTCGCCTATAACACAAGTAACGACACAGAGCTGCCGACCATAGTAGAGCATTGAGGATAGTGTTAGGAATTGATAGGTCAATGTATTATAACTATTCCTGATTCTCATCTGGAATTATTATTATTAATTATAAAACCATATAGCACTAAAAAAAAAAAAAAAAAAAATTAAATACTAGTTGTTGCACGCGACTTCGTCAGCGTAACTTTATAAAATATAGCCTAAGTTACTCGCTGATAATATAGCTTCCGAACAGTGAAAGAATTTTTCAAATCGGTCCAGTAGTTTCGGAGCCTATTCAATTCAAACAAACAAAAAAATATATTAAAAAATATAAATAAGATTATAAGTTTAGTAGTGGCAGGACACACTGTGCTTCGCAGTCATTTGGGCAGCCCGTTTGGTGGCAGTAACCAGTAACCTTACAGAAGACCACCGTGAAATAACAACACGTTCGGTGAGTGAGTAAGGGATGCTTATCCTTAATCACACTGTAATCGGCAGCGCACTTGCAGTACCTATGGCGTTATTTGTGTTATATAGGCGAAGGTATCCACCTACCATCAAGTGGACCGTCAGCCTGTCTGCTGACCTTAACATAAAAAAAAAAGCAGAATATTTTACCTTTTGAGCTTCTTTGCTTATAGAATATATAGACGCTCCTTGCTCCGGTACTATTACTACGGGGATAGTTCCAGAAATGTTATGACATTTGAGCCAATATTCTGTCTCACGACAAGCCGTTCCGTTGCCTAAACCGATCAACTCCACTCTGAAATTAAAAAATCAATTAGTTTTTTTCATCAATAACATCAGTATTTATTCATTTAAGTGACCAAGATAATATTCACTCGTGTTTTGTTAAGAGTTCCTTCAAATGTTTAGCTGCAACGTCGCTAGACTTATTTCTTTGTAAATCTGGATGTATTGTGGAAACATCTAGTTTTCGACCATCTGAATCTATAATTCCAACCTAAAATTAAATAAATAAATATTATTGTAAATTAAATTGTGTAGATACATATGTAGCTTAATGCGGTGTATATATATTTTTTAATGTACAATAATTTTATGGACGAAAAACTGAAATAAAAAATATATTATTATTATAAACAATCATACACCAAAAACCATATTATCTTCCAAACGCCGGTTTAGTATCAAATGTACGTATTTCCTTAATTCTTTTACAAAATGACACATTATTCACGTCTCTACAACATCCGTTCGCCAGTAGTATTGTTAAAATTTATAAATACTTGCAACTTCGATAGAAATTGTTTTCATGCTTACTATATACATATATTAATAATATGAACACAAATTATAAATTCAGAGATGTTTTCCGACTGTTCGAGGCCAGCCTAAGAGATCGTAATACATCCCTTGATAGATTTTCATTAGTGATGCGCCGGATCGTTAAAAATGTAGATCCGCGGATACGGATACGGATCTTAACTTTCTTACTCCATCGGTATCGGTGCGCGTGACCTTGAAACGATAGTTGATGCCCGTAACTTGACGCTTGCATTATAAAGGTGCCAAATGTTTGATTTTAAGAAATAAAAAATAATCTGAATGGAAATTAATAGTTTTTCATTGCTGCCTAATCACCTATATGTAGAATTTCAGCCATGAATTAAAAATTAATAAGGTAAAAGATCCGTAAAAAGATCCGCCAAAAAGTAACGGATACGGATCTTTCTTCTCCCTCGGATATATACGGATACGGATATCCAGCACATCACTAATCTTAATACATTTTTTATTGCTGATGAAAATTTTCAGTCTAACTTGAACGCTTCAGTTCCTAACCTATCAATAGGCGATGCCAGTTGAGCCCTTGGTATAGCTGTATCTAAATAAATTTTAACAGCATTACCTTGCAGCCAGCTTTAAAGCCTGGATCCAATCCTGCAATTCTCCGATTTTTGACAGGCTCCGTTAATAGATATTTCTCCAAATTACTGGTGAACGTATTGACTGCTTCCTTGTGAGCAGCGACAGTGAGGTCCGCCCTAACTTGCCTCGAGAGCCACGGCTTTATGAGGCGAGTGTATGCGTCGCTTACGCCCTTGCGCACCCACTGATTACTCCTCCACAATGATAAACAATATCTGGAGTATCATCAATATTATTGCGGTTAACATTTATAATTCACTAAGTGATCCGCGACCGGTTCCCACAAGTGAATTTTTTTTATATTATTTGTAAAAACCTCTTTCCTCTAGTGAAAGCCGCAATAAAATCAATCTGTTGAGTAGTTTCTTATATCTAAGCGTACATACATACAGAAGGACAGATGGCGGGAAGTGTCTTTGTTTTATACTATGTAAAGATTTTTGTCATATTTTGATTCCCGACAGGGACAACTTTGGAAATGAACTTTTCAAAGATGGCTCTGGTCTGGACCTGGAAAGTAGTAGCAGCACATCTGGCAGCAGTATCACAGGTGCTGCAAGTGCACTATCAAGCACACTTAGATTACCTAAGGATTGCAAAGGGATAGAGATGAGTTCCTGCATCCATTATTAACTCAAACACAACAGAACACTTGCTGTTATTTCACAGCAGTCTTCTGTAAGTGGATGGTTACTTATTAAAGAATTAAAAGATTGAATTGTACCTTTCCAGTTTGTTGTGAAACCAATCGGGAACAACCACTTTGACACTGAGCACTTTCTCTGCTTCTCCCCTGTTAAGTGCTAATGTTTGATGCGGTTTGATGAAATGTGCGGGAGATTGCCAATCGAAATATATCTTGTATGTGTTTGGATCTGACTTTGAGTTCGCCTTCTTGTCTACTTCTTTGTTTTCCTTTGTCGAACTCTTTTTACGTGTACTTTGCAATGTGAATCTTGTTTCTTCTTTCCTTCAATTAGGCATGTATTTTTTATTAATAATATTTGCTAGATGACATTTACAAAAAAAAATAAAAAAAATATTTATTAGAATAGATAAAAATTAAAATAACTCACAATTTCCTTATTTGTTCAAGAACTCTTGTATCTTTGTATATAATATCAGCCACTATGTGTGTGATATGTGTATCAACCAATTCAGTTGTTGAAAGCTCTTTATCTTTGGTGCATAGTGTGTATAAGTCAAGATATTCCCCGTTTAGAGCCTTAACAGCGAAAGGTTCGAGGCCAAGTTTACGAGCCCTTTCCGCAAGTGTTAAACTCTGCGATTTTAAAGGTGCATACTGCAAAAAAATATTATCACCTTAACAGTGAAGACAAAAGATATCACTTCTTACATAACAGGGGTGTATACAACTAAACACTACTTGATAAAATAAAATAAAATAAAAAATAGTTATTTGCACGAACATAATATGTTTACACTAAATGTTTCCGAAGCTGGCCACTTACATAAACAATATTTAAAAAGTATTTACATTTGATTTGAAAAAGGAACTCTTTGACAGGCACATCACTTGCCAAGCATCCTTAAGAATAGACATAGCTATAGATAATAACGTTCTACCAAAAGATATTCTTATAACATAAAAATAACATACCACCAAGTCTATTTCAGCCAGATTACGAGCAGCCAATAAACTTTTTTCTATATCGGGAGTTAACTTTTTCGATTTCCTTAAGGTTTCTATAGTCGATTTAACTTTTTTCTTTAAATGTAATACACTTTGGTAGCTTTCAAACATCTCCTGCAATCTGAAAGTAACAAAAATAAATACTGTCAATAATTTTGGAATATTGTTTTCAATTTATCATTATCAATCACTAAATACTCTTAAAAAATTCAGTTACTTAGTGCACAATTATCAAAATGACATGTAAAATTTTTACATCAACTGAAATGTTCATCTATTCATGTGTGTTACAAGCACCATCAAAAACAGCAATTATCCTAATTTTATAATAAAAAAAATCTATATTTTATTACTTCACTAGAATAAATATGTTGCAAATTCATCAAGTATATCAAATAATGGTTCATCAAGTAATTAGGCACTCACCTGTCAGGAGTAAGGAAGTCTACATTGCTTTTACGGTATCTGGCAATGAAAGGTAAAGTACACCCTTCGTTTATCAGGTTAACAAAATTTTGGGCAACTTTTTGAGTTACTTTAACAATATGTGATAACATTAAGGCATCATTCCAAGAGTCATCTTTAAGATGCGTATTTTCATCACCACCCCCTTGAAGTTCTGTCTTTATTAAAACTTCTTTATTTTTTGTTTTTGTTAATTTCGATTCGACATTTTTAACGGATTCATTTGAACACTGATTTAAGTTTTTTAGGAGAAGTATTGGCATCGTTTAATTCTATTTTTCGTTTTCTTCTATTAGTTTTTATCATATTGAATACTTAACTTGCAGTCAATTATGTATAAGAAATTAATATTTTAAGAAAATCGAAAGAAACAATCGGATATTCGGGAATCCCGACCCGAATTGTGAAAGTGAAAACCAAAACAATAAATAAAAGAATGCTTGACAAGTTGACATTAACTTGACATCTATCATTGACTGACCAAAAGACTACAATAATACTGATCGTTACAAACAGAATTTATATTCTATTATAAACTCATACTAGTAGGTACTAGACCCACAGAACAACTAAACATACTGTTCTGTGTTGATCTTTTTTTTTTTTTTTATTTTTTTCTTCATTTTTCATAAAAAGTTTTCAATTCAATCAAACTGTTTTTAATATTTATTTACTAATGAATTATGTCTCTACAGCCGCTACGCAGAACTAAATTAGAACTAGTTCAATATCTAACGCATTATTTTTACAAAGGATCCGTCAATTTTGAAATAGAAGTAAGTAAAAATTAATACAAAAACAAAATTACAGTTTGTTTCTTATTTTTATGAAAAAGTAGGTCTAACAAGCAACGGGCTACCAACCAGCTTTTGCCTGGTTTAACATCTACTTTTACCATTTTCCCTAGTAAGTATAAATATAAGCATTGCATATATTTTTTTCCACCTACCAATAGTCTGCTTTTTTCCTGAGATTTAGGTTTCCCACTTTGATTACATGCATATTAACACATACAATTATAGTAATATAATACCTATTAGTATGGATTTAAATTTAAAATTTTATTGTTGTTTCAGCCTGATGAAATTTTACTATTAAATTTTGAAGCACAGCAGATGTTTCTCGAAAGGACAATATACAGTAACTTAATTAAAAAGTATCCAGTTAATGAGAAATTTAATAAGTTATTCTTTAAAAAGCTTATAAACTATTTGGAACCCAAACAAGAGGTCCATGATGATTTTTATACACATCTATGTTTTCTAATGAAAGATAAAGAAGATAATGAATTTTGCTATCACCACTATATTATTTCTAAGGATCCAAGTCAAATAATTACCACCAAGGAAACTAATAAAATGGTTGTGAATGGTACCACAGGTATGCGGACTTGGGAGGTTTGTATTACTTACCTAACTATACTAGAGTCAAGTAAATTTGTACCTATTCAAAGAGTCATTTCATAAATATCTTTTTAAAAACATTTATTATACATGTACATACACATTGTTACAGTTCAATATCATAATCATTTATTTCTTTTTTTTAATTACATGTCATTATAAATAATATATTTTTGGTGGCCAGCTACGTCGGCGACATGGTCCACCCCGGTGTGACAACACCAGTGTAGCGGTGCTGACGCAGCACGCTACAACGGGCCAGACACGTAGGGCGAGCTCTGCGTAGCCGCAGTGCGCTGGTCGTCCCCACGCGAATAACACGTATAATAAACGAATGCATATTAAGAAAAGTCTTTAATTCCGCTATCACCTTAGGGACAGAGACCAGCCACTCCCACATTGGTGACCCCGCGTTTAATTTGGTGAAGGTGATAGTGACGGAACAGTGAAAATAATACAAAACTTTGCAACAATTGAGTTAAATAATTGCGTTCGGAACGCGTGCAAATATAAGGCGTTAAGCAAAAATTGCCGACGCGTGATCTACTCGCCGGACAGCGGTCATTGCACGGCAAGTGCATAGCAACACACACACGACGTTGACGTCATACAAGCACGAGGTACATTCAAATTAATTAACACGTGTACAGAGGTGATAATTTATTCTAAATAATGGAAGGAGTACAAGTTACTGACTCAGGGCAAGCAACGGCATATACAACGGCAGCTGCAGGTAATCATTATGAGGCGACGTATCCAGGCTACTCAGGTGGCGGGATACCAAGTGCCGTTAACATCGAAGCAGCTGGCACGAGTCTATCAGGCGACCTGGCCGCAATAAGTATAAACTCAAGACTTCCTGAATTTTGGCCACACATGCCAAGACTGTGGTTTGCACAGTTTGAACATACATTATTGCCACAGAAGACAAGTGAAGAAGTAAAATTCCACGTGGCTGTATCAAAGCTGACACAGGATGCATTACAACAGGTCAGCGATATAATTTATAACACAAATTTAAGCAATAAATATCAAGTATTAAAGGAACGGCTATTACAAGTTTATGAGGACTCGATTAACGCTCAATTTAAAAAATTAGTTAGTGAACTTGAGCTTGGTAGTCAAAAACCGTCGCAACTCTTAAGAAGAATGACGGAAGTGGGTCGCAATATGAATGTGTCAGAGCAAATATTAAAGAACTTATGGTTAAGTCGGTTACCAGCATCAGTAAGAGCCAGTCTAGCTGTCACGCAGGAGACCACCTTAGAAAAATTAGCCATCGTTGCAGATAACGTCATGGAACACATCAACGTAGGAGAAGTAGCACAATGCAACGCTATCAACCCAGCATACTCTCCACTAACAGAGATGATGTCACAATTAAATAAATTAACATTAGAACTAGCATCCTTACGCAGCGAAGTGAACCGAGGACGCAGTCGTTACCGAGGTCAAGGCCGTGGAAGAGGATTTGGAGGTCGTCGATCGAGATCAAACTCCCGCGCTAGACCAAGATCCAGAACAAACAATCCCAACTGGTTATGTAGATATCACTTCAAATTCAGAGAACAAGCAAGACGCTGTGAGCAACCCTGTAACTGGCAGAACAGGAAGAACAAGGAGGAAAACTAAGTGAGGTACGTACGGGAACAGGCAACTACGTACCCAACAGCAACCATCGCCTGTGTGTAACAGATTGGACAAACAATCTAAAATTTTTAGTGGACACTGGTGCAAACGTATCTGTATTACCAGCGACAAGGAAAGACAAAAATAACAGTGAGTTGTCCCATTATCGCTTATTCGCCGCGAATGGTAGTGAAATTAGAACTTACGGTGTAAAATCATTAATCCTTAATCTTAAGCTTAGACGTAAATTTAGATGGACATTTATTATCGCAGATGTTACACAACCTATACTAGGTGCTGATTTTTTAACGTACTATAAATTGTTAGTAGATTTAAGTTCTAAGAAATTGGTAGATCAAATAACAAATTTAAATATCCTTGCCTCTCTAGTTGATGTCGAACATTCAACTATAAATACCATAGGTAACGACCATCCTTATTACGATTTATTAAAAACATTCCCAGACGTCATGAAACCAATATCTTTCAAGGACATACCGTCACACTCGGTGACGCATCATATAGATACAACAGGGCCACCCTTATATGCTAAAGCAAGACCACTACCACCAGATCGTTATAAATTAGTCAAAGAAGAATTTACTCATATGCAAGAATTAGGTATATGTCGACCATCCAAAAGTGAATGGGCAAGTCCACTACACATAGTACCAAAAAAGAATGGACAATTACGTCCCTGTGGTGACTACAGGAGATTAAACCACATTACTAAACCTGATAGATATCCAGTACCACGATTACACGATTTCACATATATTCTAAGTAACAAAACTATATTTTCTCGCTTAGATATTAATAGGGCTTATCATTGCATACCAGTAAATGAAGAAGACATTAAAAAAACTGCTATCATAACACCTTTCGGTCTTTTCGAATTTGTGCGAATGCCCTTTGGTCTTTGTAATGCAGCACAAACGTTTCAACGTTTCATGGATCAAAGTGTATTAGCAGGATTAAATACGGAATTACAATCGGATTTTTATTTCGCATATTTGGATGACGTCATAATAGCTAGTGATAACGAAGAAATGCATAAAAAACATTTGCAAGCTATTTTAAATAGATTTAATTGTTTTGGTATCACAATTAATATATCTAAATGTAGTTTTGGTCAAAAAGTAATCGAATTTTTAGGTCACGAAGTATCATGTAAAGGCATACGTCCACTAGGAAAAAAAGTCGAAGCTATTTTAAATTTCCCTAAACCGGAAACTGTAAAAGATTTAAGACGATTTTTAGGAATGGTTAACTTTTATAGACCGCATATTCCCAATGCAGCGGAGATACAGTCTATATTAAATTCCTATTTACATAATACAAAACGTAATGATAGCACAAAAATTAATTGGACAAACGAAGCGATAAAGCAATATGAACAGTGTAAATCAAGTCTTATGAATGCAGTTACGTTATCGCACCCGTTACCCGATACCCCACTAGCACTCATGACTGACGCATCGAATACATGCGCAGGCGCCGTATTACAACAAAAGGTTAATAATCAATGGGAACCTCTAGGATATTTTTCAAAAAAGTTTTCAGACGCTCAACAAAAATATTCAACATATGATCGCGAACTTACAGCCATTTACTTATCAGTACAATATTTTCGTAAAATGTATGAAGGACGTCAATTGATTATATATACAGATCATAAACCTTTAACTTATGCATATAGTAAAAAAAGCACAGACAAAGAATTACCAAGACGCACTAGGCAATTAGCATACATAAGTGAATTTACAACGGACATACGTCATGTAACAGGCAAAGGTAACATAGTAGCAGATACATTATCCCGAATAGAGAGTATAACGTGTCCTACTAGCATTAACTATGAAGACTTAGCAATTGAACAGTCATCGGATGACGAGTTAAAAGACTTATTAAATCGAACTGACAGACAGAAAGACAAATCACAATTTAAGGAAATATATTTACCGAACTGTGAACATTCTTTAGTCTGTAACATGTCTACTCAGAAGGCAAGACCGTATCTAACAGACAAATATCGTAGGATCGCTTTCGATACATTACATAATCTTAGCCATCCAGGAATTAGAACTACAAAAAAACTAATTAAAGATCGCTACTATTGGCCGTCTATGAACAAAGATATATCACTTTGGAGTAAAAATTGTATTAACTGTCAAAAGTCAAAAATCCAACGTCATACAATGTCAGAACTAGGTCAATTTCCACAAAGCGAACGTCTAGAGCATGTACATATAGACATAGTAGGGCCGTTGCCTACTACAACGGAAGGCTATAGATATCTTTTAACAATGATAGATAGAGGAACAGGTTGGCCAGAAGCCATACCTGTGCGCGAAATTACAGCAGAATTGATAGCTAAAAAATTTTTTGAAACATGGATTTCCCGTTTTGGTTGTCCAAGACGTCTAACGACAGATCAAGGTAAACAATTCGAGAGTAATTTATTCACTCAATTATCAAAACTTTTAGGTATAGAGAAAATCCGTACTAATGCGTACCATCCACAAAGTAATGGTATGGTCGAAAGGTGGCATAGATCGCTTAAATCAGCATTAAGAGCAAGACTAAACAATAATTTAAACTGGTACACTGAATTGTCAGCAGTAATGTTAGGACTACGTGCAGTTCCACGAACTGATACGTGCGTCAGCGCAGCCGAGCTCATGTACGGTATCAAGTTAAAACTTCCGAGCGATTTTTACGACACAAGCGAAGCCAGAGATATCGATTCACACGAGTTCATAAAAAATCTTAAGAATACTATTTCAAATTTAAAACCGAGGTCAGTTAAACAACGTGACTCAAGATCAATATTCGTACATAAAGACTTACGAGACTGTGAGCATGTTTTCTTAAGAAAAGAAGTACTAAAATCTTCTCTTTATCAACCGTATGAAGGTCCATATAAAGTTATCAAAAGGGGAGAAAAGTCATTTATAATTGATATTTTCGGCAAACAAAGCTCAGTATCAATAGATAGACTTAAGCCCGCTTACACTTTAGAGTTCTACAATCAAATAGAAAGTCAAGGATTGCTAGAAAGTAAACATAAGTTATTAAGTCAGTATACAAATGTAAAAGTAGACAATCAACATGATAGATCAAGCAACGACGAAAAGTCTAAAACTTACACCACGCGCAGTGGCCGAGTTTCGAAACCAACAGTGAGGTTTGCACCCTAGTAATCAAAAATTTTCTAATAAATAGTACATTGTAAATTAAATTCATCATTTCAAATCTTTTATCGCAAGAGTATGATCATTACTGATCCATATTCTCACCGAAACTTGGATAATACTCGCGAACAAATGGGTAAAAGTTACAGTAAACAAGAAGAAATAGTTATCGCGCAAAATGGTGCAAACGGCGCGAGCACAAGCGACATAGAAACACATCTTAATCTTCACGGATCCATCATGTTGGTCGTACTGATCATGTGCAGCATATTGTTCCTGTATTTCCTATTTACCAAATGCAAGACAAGAAGTGCACGTTGGATGCAACGACAGGTACAAATGGTAAACACAGAAATACCAAGGGTCACTGTACAGCAACCTCAACCCCAGCCTCAACCGCAAGTAGTGTTTGCACAACGTACATAAACATCTATAACTATAAGTAAGTACTAACATAGTATTAAGGAAATTAAAATAACAATTTTGTATTGTATTCAATTTATAGTAATTAGGCTAGAATAGTAACGTAATCCTTTTCCAAAAATGTCAAATTTCAATTATTTTCAATTTTTTTTCAATTGTCAAATGTGTAATGTCAAAATTTTTTAATAAGAAGGGGAATACTGTAGCGGTGCTGACGCAGCACGCTACAACGGGCCAGACACGTAGGGCGAGCTCTGCGTAGCCGCAGTGCGCTGGTCGTCCCCACGCGAATAACACGTATAATAAACGAATGCATATTAAGAAAAGTCTTTAATTCCGCTATCACCTTAGGGACAGAGACCAGCCACTCCCACACCAGTAACTTAGGCCGACGTAGCTAACCCCACTACAAATTTTGATTTAAAAAAAGTACAAATAATAACAAAAACAAACACTTTGCCCTCCCTAAAATATAAAAATAAAAACAATATAGGTATAATAAAAACTAGGAGGGCAATACTATAAGTTTCCGAACTGGACGGCGTAACGTTCCGGTAATGGTAGCGACTTCAACTACTCTAACTACGCCGTCCTTGCCCGGAAACGTTCTGGCGACCCGCCCTCGTGGCCAGACACCACGAGGGAGGTTACCATCAACAATTAAGACTAAATCGCCTACATTAACTTTCTCGCTGGGACCGGAGAGCCTGCGCGGTATCAAGCTCGGTAAGTACTCGCGTACCCAGCGCGACCAGAAATGGTCCGCCAGACGGAGGCCTCGCCTCCACTTCACTCTGCGTATCAAATCGGCGTCCTCGACCTGGGATACTACGGAGTAAGGCGAAGACGAGCCCAATATGAAATGGAAAGGCGTTATAGCGCCCTCTTCGTTAGGGCCAACGCTGACGTGCGTCAGTGGACGCGAGTTGACCAGGCTCTCCGCTTCCAGCAGAAAGGTATGGAAAACCTCTTCCGAGGGGGCCTTTTGTGTTAGAGTTGCCGAGAGTGCAGTTTTTATGCTTCTCACCAAGCGCTCCCAGCAGCCTCCCATGAAAGGAGCCGACGGGGGAATAAACTTCCACGCGATTCTTTGGTTCGCAGCGAATTCCTGCACTGGCTGTTCATATAGACGTGCCAGTTCTCGACTTGCTCCAACAAACGCTGTTCCATTGTCGCTGTAGAGCGTGGTCGGCGTGCCTCGTCTGGCGGTAAATCTTCGTAGTGCCATTATGGCCGCGTCGGTACTCAGGCTTCCGACGATTTCTACGTGAACAGCACGTACTGTAAGGCATGTAAAAAGGGCCACGTAACGCTTTTCGATATGTCGTGCGACGGTGATGGAAACAGGGCCGAAGTAATCCAAACCCACGCATGTGAAGGGCCGGACGTGATGAGCTAGCCGCTCTGGTGGCAAATCTCCGGTCGGAGGTATCTGAGGTGTTGATTTGCGAATGCGGCAACGTAGACATGTGGACGCCACACTTTTCACAGCTGGCCTCAAGCCGATGATGTGGAATCTTTGTCGCAGCTCGTTGACCACCAGTTCATTGTTGGAATGGGCCGCGCGTTCGTGGTGATAAGCGATGAGAAGCCTCACGATTCGATCTTTTCCATCCAGAACTATGGGATTCTGGGACACCGTGGGCACACCTTCTACTGCACTAATCCGACCAGACAGGCGTAGCAACTTGGTGGACTCTTCAATGAACAGCGTCAGGTTTTTGAGACGACCGTTGTTTGTAGGTGGCTCGCCGTGATTAATCCGGATATAGTCCTCGCGTAGAGAGACTAACTGGGAGTGCAATAAAAGCCGCTCTTCTGCGCGTGTCATATCTTCTGCTGTTGGCTCTCTGTATTTTGCTGCTGTGGACTCTCGGCACTGTGATGAATAATTTGGAAATTTCAAATTAGGGTCTAAAAGCGCTGTCTTAAAAATATTGGCGCAAACTAAAACACGTGCAGATGTTCGCAGTAAGCGAACCCATTTGCTAAAACGAGTGGCGTCTGGGACCACTGGTACAGGCATTTCGCGTGTGTTTGTTAAAGCTATGAATTCCGCGGGAGGACGTTTCATTTCCTCAGGAACCGGTGGTTGTTCCTTTATTGGCTCTGTTGGCCATTCGGATTCAGACAAGTAGAGAAAGGAAGGTCCAGAAAACCACCGAGACGAAATTTCGAATTTTTTACCGATACGCGTAGCGTCGTCCGCTACGTTCAGTGCCGTTGGTACATACCGCCAATCAGAAACGTTACTAATCTCTGCAATTTCACCAACACGATGGGCCACAAACGGTTTGAAGTCGCGGGCGTCGCTACGTAGCCATCTGAGGACAGTGAGACTGTCTGACCAGAAAAATAGTTTTGAGGGCTTGCGCTTGTGAGCCTCGACGATATATGAAGCAAATCGTGCGGCCATAAGGGCGGCTTGGAGCTCAAGTCTGGGGATGGAAACTAGTTTCACAGGCGCAACCCTGGCTTTTCCGCCTATAAGGCTGATCATCACGCCACCGTCAGAGCAGCTAAAACGCCAGTAGGCAACGCAGGCATACGCAACCTCGCTTGCGTCACCGAAAACGTGGAGCTCCCCTGACTCAGCACGACGACCACCCAAATAGTGACGAGAAATAGAGCCCAGTTTCATTTTCGAAAGCTCGGCAAACCAAGCCTTCCACTCTAATATTAGAGACGATGGTAACTCTTGGTCCCAGTCAACACCCAGCTTCCAGGTCTTTTGAAATATTACTCTGCCTCTCACGATAATTGGCGTTAGAAGACCTAGCGGGTCATAAATCTTCATCAAATAAGCAAGAGTGGAACGTTTGGTTAGCTTGGCTGGTAAGTCTTCTATAGATGAAGGCGAAAACAAAAGACTGTCAGTATTGACATCCCAAGTCATGCCTAAAATACGGACGCTTGTTGAGGCAGCGTTGGACGCGCGTAAGTCTGGAGACAATGCAAATAGTGCTTCGGGTCGGTTCGAAATCCAGGACCTCATCTCCAGGCATGCTTTGGAATGAATGAGTACGATGTCTGCCGCTAATTGAGCAGCTTCTGATACAGTGTCAACGCTGCCTAAATAATCGTCCATATAATGGTCTTTAATGATGGCATCCGCGGCAGCAGTTGAAATTGACCTGTGTTCCTCTGCATTTCGGTTTTTTAGGTAGATGGCGGTAGTTGGACTAGATGTGGCTCCGAAGATCATAGACCCCATCCGGTACTCCTGGAGGGAGTGTGATGGGTCAGCACGCCAGAAAAATCTTTGGGCGTCTCGATCTTCGTGTCGTATTTTAGTTTGCGGGAACATTTCGCGAATGTCACCATTAAGTGCCACTAGTCCCTCCCTGAATCGCATCAGAATCGCTAGAAGAGGCTGTAACAGATCTGGGCCTGCTAAAAGGAGCGAGTTTAGGCTTACGCCTGATGACGTTGCCGCAGCATCGTGAACTATGCGTAGCTTGCGCTTCTGAGGGTGTATGACTCCGAAATGAGGGAGGTACCAAGTTATGTTGTTGCTGTTCGGCGGTTCAGTGCAAAGTTCCGCGTAACTCTTTCGGATTATTGAACGAATGTTCTCCCGATAAGCATCAGCATAAGCTTTGTCCCTCACCATTTTCTTCTCTAGGCTCTTAAAACGAGAAAGTGCGAGATCCCTACTGCGACTGCTTGGCACGTACTTAATTTCAGCCCGCCACAAAAGTCCTGTTTCGAACCTGCCGTTGGGCAGGCGGCGGGTCCTTTCGTTTAAAATATCGGTTCCTCGCCTATCATTTTCCGAAAGATATTCTTTTTTGGATATACCTATGCCATCAATCCGAAAATATTCTCGGAGCTGACTATCCAACGAATCTGTGTCGCTGGTCTGACAATAATTGACTATCTCCGGACATGAGTTTGTTTTAATGCGTCCGAAGAGGACCCAGCCGAGTGAAGTCAATGCCGCTGCTGGTTGGTGCCGATTGCCACGTCTTAGTGCATGAGGCACGGAAAGGTGCCAGTTGTCGATACCAATCAGCATCATTGGCTTGGCTTCATCATAACTCAGTTCCTCAATTAGGTCCGCTAAATGATCGTAAGCGAGCAAATCGTTGCACTCGGTTATCTGACTCGATAAGGAAAGGTTCGCAATGGCTCGAACGTTCTCTAATTTAAACGTTTGTGAGGCATGGCGACCTTTAATTTCTAGAGAGATGAAAGTTACGTCGGATTCCTTGGACATGCCGCCCACTGCATTCACCCGGAGAACGGACTTTTTTCCGGTAGCACCTACGGCCTCGGCGATAGATGAATCGACCAATGTGGCAGTCGAGCCGTCGTCTAGAAGTGCATATGTGTTCACAGTACCTCGGGGACCGGACACACTAACCGGCACCATTTTAAGTAGGGAGCGTCGTGACGGTTCCGGGGTGCAGTTGTGCGCAATTACAACATTTTCTGGGATAACAACATGATCAGGACTACGATGGTGAGCGCCATCATCGTTGTTGCTATCGATATGTGTTACGGTTGCTTGTGGTATCTCCTTATGTAACAGTGAATGATGGGTTGTTTTACTAGGACAATTAGTAAAAGTACACGTAAATTTCCTACATTTCCTATAAAAGTGGTTGCCTTTTTTTAAACATTTGTGGCAAACTCTTTTTTTAGTTACCCAAATCCACCTTTCGTCAATGGTAATCGAACTGAACGCTTTGCAATCAACAGTAATATGACCTTCATTGTTACAAAATAGGCAAAACTTATTTGAAATCTTAACTTTAGAAAACGACGGTGTAGTGTCATTGGTAGTGACATGACATCGGATAGGTTTGACGATTTCATGTTTGACGGGTTCCGAAATGTAATCGTATTTTGATTTCATTTCGGCCTCCAGTTTGAGGAATTCTGATAAGAGTTCCATTCTGGATCTCCTCACAGAGTTCCTGTCCCTCTCATAGGCGAAGCATGTCCACCGAGATCGCAATGTGGTCGGAAACTTCCCCACGATCTCGTTGGACAGCTCAGGAGAAGCATACTCCGGCATGTCGAGCAGCCGCACTACTTCGAGGCAGTGCCGCACCCTACATGAAAAAGCATTTATCTCCCTCGCTGTCTCAAGGTTGGAGATCCTAGGCAACGCTCTAATTATGGCTAACTGGGCTAAGATAATGCGTTCCGGCCTAGCAAATTCAAGCTCGAGAGCGTTAATTACCTCGAGAGGGTCGGAGCCAACCGCTAGCATGATCACTACTGCGTCGCGGGCGGGCCCGCGCAACGCGGCGCCGATTCTTGCTAGGTTCTCTTCTACCGAGTAATATGAGCTAGAAGTTTGGTACGCTCTCCTAAAAAAGAGCCAGTCTGAAGGCTTTGTGCCGTCGAAAATAGGCAAACTCACACTGACCTTAGGAGCATTACGGCAACCTGAGGCGACAGCGATGTTGGCGACGGCTTGAGCTAATTGTAAAGTATCATAGTTTTTGTTCGAGCTAATATTTTTATTAATGTTGTTATAACAATAATTAACGTTTGGACGTGTTCCGAAACTACGTGTGGATGTACGTATAAGTGTATCCTCTTCGGCTGGACGAGAAGGCAAGCCGGACCAGTGGGGCACCTCCACACACACAGCTCCTGGATCTGGAGCAGGCGCAGCGACATAGGATGTGCCGCCTTGTGGCGCGGACGTGTATATGGGTGCACTGAAATAAGTAGGATAATAAGTACTCGTAGTTTTCGGTAAGCTATTTTGGTCATGATGGAATGAGGCGGTCGTACTGGATAGTGAGATTGGAAGGATAGGAATCGTATTTGGCAAGCTATGTATGAGGTCCTGGGGGTTTTGACTCAGCGATAGATGTGGTTTGTCCTTTTGTCCTGTCGCAGGCAAGGCGGCGTCTAAAGGCGACACAATCATCGCGTCCTCAGGTGCCGAGTGGGGCACGGACGTAGGGATGACAGTGTGCGACGTCTCCATTAAGGCCTGGTGTGAACAGGAAGGAATAATTGAACTGTTACCACCATTTTCACGGTCTAACCAATCCTGGACGCTCCTGTTTGTACATTGGCTCGATCGCCGGCTTCCGTTGCTTTGCGCTTCTAGAGAAGCGACAAGTGCGCGATGCTCTGCTTCAGCCACTGCGCGTTCGTTGGCGAGTGTACGTTCACGTTCAGCGCGGTCTTCGGCAAGTGCGCGTTCACGCTCAGCGCGTTCTTCGGCGCGCTCGGCGCGTTCCAAGTCTGCGAGGCGGCGCAAATGTTGTGCCTCCGCAGCGAGCACTCGTGCTTGCACGGTGGCAGGCGAATGCGATGATTGAAACGATTCACTTTTCTCACTAGTTTTCGATTTTATACTCCGCGTTTGGCTTCTTAAAATCATTTTTATAGAAAAATTTTAAAAAATCCGTTTCTGACACCAAAAATGTTACAGTTCAATATCATAATCATTTATTTCTTTTTTTTAATTACATGTCATTATAAATAATATATTTTTGGTGGCCAGCTACGTCGGCGACACACATATAAACTGTCATTAATATTTCCAAAAAAAAAAGCAAATTTTTTTGATAAATCTAAGATAGCTAATGGCATTATTTTCATTTAAATGGAAATCAATTAAAAAAAGAAAAACAATTGTACTAACTTGCTATTCAAAACATGCATGCATGTTGATTAAAATTATGCAATGTTTGCAATTACATATTAATATCAACACACATTTCTACGCTTGCCTGTATGTAACTGTGCTTGAAATATGTTTATATTTCATTTTCAATGAACTCAGATTGTTTCTTTTTAGGCAGCATTAATGCTATCTGACTGGGTGTTGTGCAATAAAGATAAATTTTTAAAGAGAAAAATTTTAGAGCTTGGCTCTGGTATTGGATTTACAGGAATTACTATTGCAAAAATATGTAAAATCCAATCCATTATGTTAACAGATTGTCACCATGATGTGTTAAAAGCTCTATGTGAAAATATTAAAATAAATTTCCCCAATCATAGACAAATTGAAACTTCATCTTCAATAATGTTTGAAGAAGAGTTTAAGAGTATAGGTAAATTGTTTTTGTACCTCACATTTTTTCCTGTGACTTTATGTAATGGTTTGTATTAATTTAATATATTTATGACATTCAGGTGTTATGCCATTGGATTGGAACAATACTGAAGATGTACCCCTTGATGTAGTACCAGATATAGTAATTGGTGCAGATATAGTATATGATCCTTCAATATTAAAACTTCTTTGTAATGTTATTAAGCTATTTTTTGAGAGAAATGATCAATTAGAAGTGTACATTGCAAGTGTAATAAGAAATGAAGATACTTTCAAAAGATTCTTAGAAACATTAGGTGAGAGCCTATTTCAGGTGTCAGTTCCAAAATTGTGATAATTTTGTGTTTTATTAAAATAATTTTATGTATATATTTTTCAGATTCAATGAATTTCAAATATGATGATATAAAGCAGCCTCAAAGTGTATTTATAGAATGGGATACTAATATACACAGAAGTTTATTAAAAATTGTATCTAAATAAATACTAACTATTAAAAAAATTGTACATCTTTTCTTGGCAAGTATAAAACCTACTTTTTTTTCTTTTCAAGTTTTTATAGGTGTGTGCTACTTATAGAATAAAATAATATTAAATAGTGATATACAAATTCAAAATATGGCAAAAACGGTAATGACTTATTGCCGACTGAAACAGGTCTCTTCAAGCGAGGGAATCAATGAAATCAAAAACAAAAAAAATCTTTTTGATTTTTATTACGTTTTAACATATAAATAAGTTACACAGATTGATGCATATTTTACAAAGACGGTTTTAAACTTTGTTTACCAGAGAACAGCAAAAATTTAATTAAGGCAACAACTAAAATATTATGCAATTTATTACAGTTTTGGTAGTAAATGCTAAAAGATAATATAAATATTTTTTTACAATTTAAAATTCCGATTAAACATCGCGAGCCCGCAGATACATAAAATCTTCGTACATTTTATGTAAATAGCTATCAGTCAGTGGGCCGGAAATTTCATTTCTGCTGAATATATTTTAAACTGCACTAAACTTACCAAGTTTAATTACTATGTCAACTTATTTGTGTGTTTAGAAAAAAGTAGCTTTACTTCAGTAACAGTCTCAACTTCCATTAAAACCAATAAACAAAAATTTTAAAAAATGTAATCTGTGAATTTTGCTCCGACCACTTGGACCCACAGCTCGGCTCCATTTGTGGATCCGCGGATACCTTTATCTTCTCTTAAAATCAATTTAAAAGGTGGGATACATGGATACTTCTATTTCCTCTTCAAATGGCTGAAATTAATTATGTTCGATAAGTGGCACTTGGTAAGCACTTGGGCTAAAAGTCCTCAACCGCATTTGAGAAAGAAAGTAACACATGTTGATTTATTTTTAACTAGTTGATATGAATATAGAAATATTATTAAGTTAATGTTTTAGTTTAATGAGATTGTTTTGTTTTTTCTATGTTACGAGGGGCGTTTGTGGATCGCAGTTGCATATAAATTACGTTTATTATTGAATCCCTTCAATGTTAGATTTAAGAGGAGATAAATGTATCTGCAGATCCACATGTGACGCCGAGCTATAGGTTTGCGACAAATTGACTTTTCGTCGAGCCATAGTTTAGTTTCTCGACGCGACTTCTCTATATATTTTAGCTCCCAACACTGTTTTAACTGTTTTTATTCATAAATAAATTATATATAAAAACCCAATTTTTTATAAATAACTAGCTGACCCGCTCCCGGCTTCCCCGGGGTGCATTTTTTTTTTTCGTAAAAACCTTCCTTGATTATCCCTCTTCTATCCATTGGTGAAAACCGCATGAAACTCGGTGCAATAGTTTTTGAGATTATAGCGAACAGTCAGACAGACGCAACGGAGGACTTTGTTTTATAATAGGTAAATATAAGGTACTATTATCAATAAATCTGATGAATGATTATCTGTACGAAGTAATTTTGATATTTTTTACCTGCTAATTAATTCCATTAAAATTTAATAAAAAAAAAACTATTATAAACTAGCTGAACCCGGCCACGCTTCGCTGTAGCTGTCAGCAACGTTCCACGGTTGCCATAACAACGGTTTTTTTTTTTTCATAAAAAAATCAGTTTCCGTTAGAATTTTGGAAAAAAAAGTATATAAGATTATCCCTCTGTTAAAATGCAATGTTGTGTAAAAATTTCAGGTCAATCCGCCGGCTAGTTTTCGAGTTTTTGAAGCATACATAAACAAACATTACATTTTTATATATATAGATGTGTCAAGTTCTTTCAACTTTGAAGCCCTAATCGAAATATATCTACTTTATTATTAAACCGTAATGTTGTTATGGTGTTACGGGTTTTTAAACATAACGTTGATATTTTGATGGGTTTTTATATACTTTTATGAATAAGAAAACAGAAATTCATTCTAACTACACCAAAACTAAACTACATTACAATGTTACACCTGCACCTAGTCCGTTTAAACTAACATTAATGTAATTAGCTATAAGTGTACACTCAAGTTTTCTTTAAATATGTTTCAAAGAATGACACCGATATACATATCGAGTGTGTTGTTCGATACGAAATAAGCACATTTTAACTTGCCACGCTTAAATATACAAAGCAATCACTATATTTAGGGAATGAAACAAACATCGAACAATTCCACGATATTCTATTTTGGATTCAGAGCAGTTTTATTGTAATACATAATATACATACATACATACGGCTGTTTCAATTTTGTGTACTGAATTTGTTTATAGTGTTATCATTTCATTCACTACTCCAACAATCATTTTTTTTTTTTTTTTTTTTTTTTTTTTTTCAAATTGTATATCTAAGTTATATCACAAAATCAAGAGTAATCACCCCAGAAATAATCATTTCAGCCGTAGGATGCCCACTGCTGGTCAGAAGAAGTCTGGATCCAGGAAATCATGTTAATATATAAAAATAGCACTCATTTTAGCCATAAAACGCGGTTTCAAACGCAAAAAAATATCGTATATTTTACGTTATTTAAAAAATGCAAGCCTAGCGTTTTACTCCAAACAGAATTGAAATTTTTTTATATTATGTTAAATAAACATTTTGACATAGCATTTCGCATAAAAATTATAAGTTGTGCTTAATATTTACACATTTCCTAGCGCCAATATTATTACGTATATTGAAAAGCGCCTCTGCAAATCAGTTGAGATTTAACAAACATTTCATACAAAGTTAATCCACATCCCCTTAAGAAGATTAAAGAGTCAAATTTTGGGCAAGTTTTGGCTTTACTAAAATTACTGTTCTTGCATCATATATTTTTCTTTGAAGTGTATTATAACACTTTGTTAGAGAAGTACCGTTTTTATATGTTGAATCCAAAATACAATACCGCGGCTCACAATATCAATCGCATCTTCATGTATATACAAAAAAAAATATGCAAACACACAAGCACACATCTGGGAAATCTACTGCCGTCCAAGGCTGTAGCGTTCGTTCTATATAAATTTGTATACAAACCTTGATGGAGTTATTATGCATTTTTTATAAATACGTATTTAATTATGTAGTAACAGGTAGGTATATAATTTTCATCTTTATCTTACCTTTCAATCTTTAACCTACCTAAAAAATAATCAAGGGCCGATCACGGGACAAGACCTTTTTTTTTTTAATTATTTGTTGTTTTTTTTTTAAAGATATACAGAAATACAGTCAACACCAATTTTGTTATATTCATATTTGCTCAATCATTTACTACACAATCATTGGACTTTTTTCATTCCACGAACCACGATCATTTTTCCATATATTTTGTAATTTAAACATAATTACGTTAATTACAAAATTAGATTTAAATCTTGATGAAAATTTACCAGTATACTTTTTGGGAGTAGACATATTGATACAGTGGACCTAACGCCACTTAAGCCTCGGTTTTATTTTTAACTTTTTTAAATACTTCACTTTTTTAAGTTAAATATTTTTATGTTGATGCGATGAATTGTATTTAATTATAGCTTTTCTTGCTTTCGAATCCATCGATCGATAAGATTTTATCTTATCTTTTTCACATTAATATATTCATAAAAATTTTAAAAAGCAAGAATAAAAGCCTAAATACAGATAATCAGAAAACAAAATAAAAAAAATACTCACTGTAAAAAAAAAACACAAATACTCCATCTACCTCCCATGACCGTTCGTCATGGTAAAAAAGTATCAAATTTAATTGAAAACTTAATTGAAGAAGTAAGTTGTAACTGGCAATATTAACTGTTCTTAATTTTCTTGAAAAGGCGATATAATAATCATGGCATTTTTGTTTCGATTGATTGAATTTATAATAATGTAAAAATATAATCATAATAGAAATCCATTTAGATATCTTAATTCTTTCGAACAATGAAGTAGAGCCGAATATAAAACCAGTGGAATATATATAACCTGTTTGGTATTTTATAATAATAATATGTACACGATTTATCTTTGGACGGCAGCGTGAACCGGTTGAAAGTATGAAAAAATAAAAAAATAAATTCATCTATACATCTCCTAAAAACTTAGAGACATTTTATTTTTATATTCCAATCACGCGAATGAAACGCAAAAAGGAAATTAAAACATTTAAGAGATCATAATTGAAATCGCTCGAAAAAAAAATAAAAAAAAAATTTTTTTTATCGAGTGTCTCCTTAAAGTTCATTGCTGAAAAGTTTCAAGTGTTTAATGAAGCCGATTTCATATTCCGCTTTCATTAACTTAATATACAATTAAATATCTATATTACAACACTTAAACGAACATTTAAACGTAATTATACATCTATAAATTACTACAGAGTTGCATGCAAATACAAATGCACGCGAAGTTCAGAGAGTTTGTACGGAACAAATGGCCCCATGATCCCAAGGTCCCCAGACATTACTTATTTTCTAAAGGATCGAGTAGTGTTCCTATGTAACTTTGAACTTATGCGTATCTGCTTAGTTGGGTAGAAGGCCTATTTAGAGCTATCAGGCGAGAAAAGTAACTAAAAATAGGACTAACTTCACTTATTATCTAAATTCCGATGTTTGTATAATGTTTTATAGAATACTAGTTGAACCCGGCCTAATATTAATTCTAATATTAAATTGTCATAGCAACGTTCCACGGTTGCCATAACGACGGTCAATGTATGAATTTTTTTTTTTTTTTTATAAAAATATTTTGTTCTTATTAATATTTAGAAAGTAAGTGAAGTTAGTCCTTTATTTACTTACCATTCTCACCTGATGGCTCTAAATTGGTCGTCTGCCCAACTAAGCAGATATGTATACGTTGAGAGTACATATGAACACTACTCAACACTACATTTTGTCCTTTAGAAAATAAGTAATGTCTGGGGGCCCTGGGATCTTACTCTAAAATATAATATTACCGTGACTCGAATGGTGGGATGATAGATTTTTTTTTAATTCGCCACCTACTTACACTTCTTCCCCGTTTTAATTTATTTCTATTTTTTTTCTAGGTATTCAACTTATAAATAAACGAATTTAATATATATATAAAGTATATGTTTAAAAACAACCATGAAATATCGATAATAATACCGATTAATATGTTTGAATTTGTTATTATTTTCCTATGTTCAATTCATATACATAAACATACACGAGGGGCCAAGTTCAAATCCGCCACTGTCCATTTTTTTTTTTTCAATTTTTTTACGAATTTGTCTTAAATAATCAAATTATTGAGAAATATTTTTGATATTATTATAAATATATTATTGTTAGAGTTATTTTATAATACATTTACAATAATTCCTACTGCTTTGATTATTTATTTAAGCCATCAGAGTATGTTTTTCATGTATGTAGTTGTCTATGCAAATTTGCCAGGTATATATATAAACAAAGAGTTAGGTGGAGAGGTAGAGGCGGTGGTAGTCGTTGGCGCCGAAAGCGGCGTTGCACTTTGGGCACTTGCGCTGCCGCGTCTCGTATCGAGTGCGCAGACAGTCCCAGCAGAACACGTGGAAGCACTTCGTCAGCACGGCGTCCTTGCGCTTCACCTGACCAAAGCCAAACCAACACTATATTGTCAACCAACGAGGTGACATACTATTTGGTATATATTTCTTTCTTTGCTTCATGCTTCATTGAAAATTTGTGAATTCTCTGACATTATTCTAAAGTATTTTTCCTTTATGGGGGCTCAATAAAAATAACAAAATTCGTTTTTATTAATTCGGTAAAATTAATTTAATACAAATTTTAAAATTAAATAAAAATAATATTAATATTAAAATATTAGACTATATAAAAGAACATATGTAATTTTTTTTTTTTTTTTTTTTTAGTCTACACAGTACTGTTAATACTGACGTTATTTCATTTATTATCCTACATGTGAATTCTTTAGGTGTTACATACATAATACTCGTACATACAAAATTTGAAGAGTAAAAATTTACTTAATGATTATGAAACAAAGAAAAAAAAACGTACAAGGTTTTATCGCCATCAATGAGTGTAAATATAGAAGCAATAGTTACCTTGCAAGAGGGACACGTGAGCGTCTCCTTGTATTCCCGAATTTCCTCCAGCAGCACTTCGTCCATACTGCTGCCGGCCTGTTCCATCTTCTTCATGCGTTCCGCCTTCCTTCGCAACACTGCCAACTCCTCCTGCATTCGTTTACAAATCATTTTAGTATAACCATTTTACCTTTATATACTAGCTGTTGCATCCGACTTCGTCTGCGGTAACTATAAAATATAGCCTATGTTACTCCCCGATAATGAAGCTTTCTATAGGTGAAACATTTTATTTAAATTAGTCCAGTAGTTTTTTAAAGTTTATTCATTACAAACCAATATATATAATTGTTCGGTCTATTTCAACAATTACCCAAGCATTTTCAACATTTTCCTAAGCAAATTCCACCTTTTACCAAGCTAAACATTTTTCCAGTCAAATTCAACATTTTTTTAGTCAATTCAAATATTTTTCTACATTTTGCAAAATTGTTTAATGCGATCCATTTAGAGTTTCAAAACAAAAACTAAAGACGAACGATTACCGTAGACACTAATAAATTCAATGAGGATAATCTCGTCCTGCGCTGGCGCCATTTAATATGATAAGGCGGTGTACGTGGATACGGAGTACGTTTTATCGATATAATGCATCGGTTTAATAGAAAATTAAAGTGGGGCAGATGGAAAAATAAATTAGCAAATTAATAAGAGTTAAGTGCCGGTGAGAGAAAATATGTGCATTCTTATAGCGGCCCGACTGTAAATAATTTGAGCTTTTAAAAAATTAATAAAAAAATGTTGAAATTGGCTAGGAAAATGTTGCAATTGACTGGGAAAAAGTTGAATATGGCTAATAAATGGAAAGTTGAAATAGCTTGGGAATATGTTGAATTTACTTAAGAAAATGTTAAAAATGCTTGGGAAAATGTTGAATTGACCGAAAAAGGGTATTCAATAGAATTGACGTGCGACCTCAATTCTATTGAATACCCTTTTTATTTAAACATTCAATTCTCTTTACAGACATAAATGACGGTTTATATCCGAAATAAACCTTTTTATTTTTTTAATTTATTTTTAATTGAGATTTCTTAAATTACGATATAAGAAAAGGTTTTTTTCTTAATAGCTCAACAATGATAAAATACTGACGTGCAGTCTCTTAGTCTTGTAAGCCTCTGCCTCGAGCGCGCTGGTCTTCTCTGCGACCACTTGCTGAGCCTCTTTCATCTGGGCGTGGTATTTCTCTGTAAAATAACATCATTATGCATTTTAAGCAGGGAGAGCTTTTTGATTCGATCTTGGGAAATATAGGCCGATAACTTTCGATTCATGATGACATGATTCACATTTGATCCAGAATAATCCCCTTATTACTTTTTTTTTAATATCAGAATAACCCTCCTATAGCGAGCGATCTTTTTTTTTTTAAAGTTTCCCCCCGAGGGTTACACCACCCCCGTGGGCCATTTATTTGTTAATTTTCTCCTATTAACATATGGCTTGTTTATTATATATTTATTGTGTGGGGGGAAAATCGCAATTACCCCTTGCGTAGGCAAGGGACCTTGTTCATCAAGATTGTAATAATCTATCTCTCTAATGAGACTAGTGCCTTCTATTTAATTTTTATTCGCCCTGATCGACACCGTTGCCACTTTGTGGCAGAAGTCTAAAAATTTTTTCAATATCTGTTCGTTTTTCAAGATAAGGTGCAGATTATCTGCACTCAGATTCATATCAATCTCATGCTCCAGCACGAACTTTGCTCGCGCGAACCTGAGACAGTCCACTAATAAATGCGGAACGGTTTCCGCTACCTCATGTCCGCACAAGCAGTCCGAGATGGAGGTCTTCTTAATTCTGTGCAGATAATCCGCAAACCCACCATGACCCGTGAACACCTGTAGAGCGATGTCTTTAATTCCCGATTCTTCTTGAAAATTGACGAGACCGTTTGATGAGTGGTTAGGGTTCAAGTTTTAACGCTCTGTCTCATAGGTCGGGTTCGATTCCCGGCAGGGTCAACTTTGGAAATGAACTTTTCAATGTTGGCTCTGGTCTGGATCTAGAAAGTAGTGGCAGGGCACGCTGTATTTCGCAGTCATTTTGGGCGGCACGTCTGGCGGCAGTAACCACCCTCTTATAGCAAGTGTGGTTGTTGTGTTTCGGTGAAATCCCATTTCCCTATCCCTTCCCAATCCCTTATCCTTAATCCTACTGTAGTGGGTCAGCGTTATAGGCGACGGTAGCCACCTACCATCAAGTGGACCGTCAGCCTGTGTCGAGTTTAAAATAATAAAAAGATATATATATAGATTAGGGCAACGAATGCCTAGTCAGCTAGTGGAAGAGAAAAACCAAGTCCGCAAAAAAAAAAAATAATGCCTGCCGCGTTCACAGTTCACATTATTACTGACCTAAATGCAGCTTGAGATCGGCGGCCGACTGCGCCGACTCGATGGCCTTGCGCTTGTGCATCTCCAACGCCTGCTGTCTCAGCAGCAGCTCCTTCTCCACCGCCGAGAGAGTCGCTTGGAGCAGGCGCTCCTTCTCCTCCAGTCTGCGGGCCACGCTCGCCATCGAGTCTATTTGGGCATCGCGCGTGCCCACTTGCTCTTGCAACAGCTGCTTCTCCTCCCTTAACAGCTTGTGCAGCGAGTTGGCCTTAATTCGCTCCGACATGAGCTTGAAGTTGGCGTCGTCCTTCTCGCGCAGCTGCTGTATGAGTCGCGAGTTCTGCTCCTGCATGTCCTCGAACGCTTGCCCCGTCACCTCCATCTCGTTGAGCAGCGCCTCCTCCTCCTGCGAGCCGGCGAACGGTCGGCTGAAGCCGTGCAGCGCGTCTGTGGGCCGCGCGCAAGACAGCTGCTTCTGCAGCTCGTACTTCTGCTCCTCTAGCTGCTTGATCTTGCGCATCGCGTCCTCGTCCGCCACGCGACGCTCGCGTTTGCTCTCCTGTACGCGAACGTATACAATATTACATTTTTCTAATCACAATATTTCATTCATTATTTATATTTAACTGGCGACGAGGATATCATTTCTTATATTATACTTCTTTTCGAACCGAAATATTTCAATAAAAAAAACAAGCTATAATTGTATTATAAACTAACCCTCGACTTTCTACTGAGCCCAAACACGCTTTTCCCGCAAACTACTTGATGCTGCAGCATCAGGTCGATGTCTATACCAAATTTCACGTCAATCGAAAATGTGGAAGTTAGTGAAATCCTTTCGTTAACTAGGAAATGGGATGATAGCTCAGAACACATCTCTATCGCATCAGCTTTCAACCAAAAATAAAAACAGATCAAAACTGGTCCACCCGTTTGGGAGCCACAATTCCATAGACACGCGCCAAACTTATAACATCCCGTTTTTGCGTCGGGCGACAGGGGTTAAAAAAAAAAAAACAATACCTGCGCCATCTTGGCTTTCTGTCTGTGTTCTTCTAACTCCTGACGCGCCTTTCGCTCTGCCGCCATCAGCTGCACCTTGTCTCGTTGCTCTTTGCTCACGCCTTTGTACATGTCTAGCAGGAGTTTTAGCTCTTTCTGTTCATTCACCGCCTTCCTACATCAAAATATTCCCACGTGTATATTTCTTTGTGACATAGTCTACCATACACAGAGTGAGAGAGAGAGAGAATGGATTGAGTGTTCTCTATTCACATGTAAAGTAAATACGGAAAAAAAAGTGTGTGAGAGCCGAAGCGATCTTGCGGCCAATGGTTGTCTTATTCTAAATTTTTATCGGTCCTCGAAGATACTGTAGACCTACAGGAAAGAGAGGAAAGAGATAGGCATTGGCCGCACGATCGCTTTCTCTCTTTCTAGAGAGTGATCAATTTCATGCGGATATTGATCACTCCAGCAATCTCTCCATGTCTGTTATGGACAATGTAATGGATGACACCTGAAGAATTCCCCTCCTAAAAGTCGTCATTGATTATGTTTCGAAATATTTTACAGAATTATTTACATTTGCAAGAAAATTATAATTAACATATTAAAAAGGAGATTAATTTTATAAAAATAGATTACTAGAGTTTATCGTCCACTTCGTTAATCACAAAAAAAGCCACGAAATATTTACATTGAATCTTACTTAAGCTGTTGTTTGAGATCCTTAATGATGAGGTCTTGCTCCTGAATCTTAGCACGCGAGTGGTCCTTCGCGACAGAGCACTTGCCGTCCCCCAAGACCCCTCCTACCACCCCCGCACCCCCTGTACCTCCGGCCCCACCCCCTGCCCCCAACCCCTCCTCACCCTATAACACACAAGCCCATTTTCTACCTCATTCATACATTAAAACTAAACATGTGAAACCAACATTCGTCGCTGCTATATTTTTATGTTTTTAAATTACAATAACTTCTTGCTTAATTTTCATATTTATTAGTCAGACTGTTCTGCTTTTACTTAAGATTGCCTTTTGTAATAAAATTGTGGCGCTATCTGCCATGTGTACCGCTGAATATTAAACAAACCAACACTCAATCAAAGATTTGTATTAAAAGATGACAGTCGCCACAAATTATTGACTATTTGGATTAAATTTCGCATCTTGATAGACATATTTTATGACAATTAATATTGGAAAATAAAAATTAGTGTCAAGGGAAAAATTGGCGACCGACCTCTGCGTCGGGCTCCTCCTTCTTAACCTGAAGTGGCTTTTCGTCCAGCTGGTCCGAAGCGGGAGCGCTTCCAGATCTGCTCGACGCCTCTTCCAGTTCCTTGCGGACCTGCAACCGAACACACTCAATCAATGTACGATAGAGAACACTTTATACACCATAGATTAATATAGATTTTTTTTTTAATATTAATAACTTGCAGCACATTTATAAAATCGCTCTTATCGAAAAAATTACACTCAGAAGTGGCAATGTCTGGTGAATAAGGCGGCTGTGGTAGAACCTCCCATTTCACTCTATGTCCGGATTGGTTAACCTATACCTATCATTTTCATGTTACAAAATTAGCTTATTTTGAATTAATTAGTTAATGTTTGTAATGTTAGGAATTGATAATTTCTGACGGTTTCAGCAGGTCACAGAATTGTGCTTTGTCGTTAATGGACCTAGTTCACATGGCATTTAGGATTGGCATAGAGGTATTTATGATCACTTCATACCTATGGAGAATCAACAATTTTACTGATATCAAAACGTTCTGACATTGGTTCAAGTATACCTGGCCAAAAACACATAAATAGAATACAAAATAAAGCAAAAAAAACCATTCAAACTTACTTTATTTAATTCCTGACTAGTGTCCTTATACTTCCTCTTGTAACGATGCACCTCTCCTTTGAGCTGCTGATTGTGGTTTTGCAGTGAAGTGATGAGATGTCTCATCTCTCTGTTTATGGGACCCGTCTGTTCGTTTGCAGCCAAATTCTGCTCAAACTCAATACGCAACATCTCATACTCCTTCCTCAGCTGGCCCAAAACATCTTCCAGTTGAATCATCTCGGCTCTTAATGCCTTCTGTCTTTGTAATTCATCACTCTGTAAGCAACGATCAATAGCAAATAAGACACAGTTTAAACGTTAACTGGAGCTTCAGTCAAATTTAATTCTACTTATAGTCATACTGGCTGTTGCACGCGACTTCGCCCGCGTAACTTTATAAAATACTACATAGTTGAACCCGGCCATGCTTCGCTTTAGCTCAGTCAGCAACGTTCCATGGTTGCCATAACAACGGTCAACGTGTGAAAATTGTTTTTTCTTATATATAAAAAAATCAGTATCCATTGGAATATTGGAAAAAAAAAGTATATAAGATCATTCCTCTGTTTAAATGCAATGTTGTGTAAAAATTTTAAGTCAATCTGTCAGCTAGTTTTCAAGTTTTTAAGTAATACACAAACCAACACAACATTTTTATTTATATATTATATAGATAGATTATATTAATCGATGATAATATAGCTTTCTATAGGTGAAAGAACTTTTAAAATCGGCCCAGTAGTTTTTGAGTTTATTCATTACAAACACACAAAAATACAAATCTTCTCTCTTTGTAATACTAGTATAGATAAGTATCTCAATATTATAATATCAAACGCAGGTTTTTCTCCAACTTTTGTTTGGTAACCTTGAGAGAGTCCTATTTCCAGCAGTGGATAGACACGGGCTGATGATGATAATGACGATTTTAGTAGTAAAGCAGTCAATGGATTTGTTTGTGAGGATGCACTGACCTGTAATATAATGACTGTATAAATAATGCTTATTTTAAAAACGCAATTTTTGGCTATGGAGCGAAAGTAATTGGAACTAAAATTAAGACATTTCCTCATGTTTCAAAACTCAAGCGGACACAAATAAACTTAAAACACTCCCTAAGACATAAACAAATGGAATAAAACAGACACTATATATAAGGTAAACGAAATTATCTGTCATTTGTATGGGACAGTCTGTCCAGTGGTATATATAACAGATCAGTGGTGAGGATGGCAACACATATTTTTGAATAGTTGGTACGAGAGCAGCATTAGTGCGTCCGCATGAACTGTTCGTTTAAGGATATATAGATAACAAAATAGTACTTTTGAAGCGTAAATGCCGACCTCCATGAGTTCAACCTGCCGCATGTGCATGTTCTTGGCGTTCTGTAGTTGCAGACGCGTTTCGTCCAACGCGGTCTTCATCTGCATGGACTCATTGTACAGCACCGAGAACTGGCTTTGCAAGCATTTGTACTCAGTCGTCTCTACAATAACGCACTCGGGCAGCTGTCTTATCTGTATATTATATATTTAAAAATATATTATATATTTTAAGAGAAAATCCTACTATTACTAATATTGCGAAAGTTTATGAGAATTGATGATATGGATGTACTCTGTCACGCAAAAACGGCTGAACGAATTTGTATGAAACTTGGCATACGATAGTCTATCACTTAGGTTAACATAATAGGATACTTTTTGTTCTGAAAAAGCGTTAAGTTCCCGAAGGATTGTCTAAAAATATAAAAAATTGGGCAACACTGTTGACGCCACCTTGGTCACAGCGATAAAGATGTCAGATGTCTTCTGAGGTGTTCTATTTTTCATTCTTCAACGCGGACGAAGTCGCAGATACCTGCTTGTGAATTATAATTATTTAAGCACAAATTTGACAATCGAAAGGAAACAAGATTAGCTCTTAAATTACTTCTCCACCTGTAATGTAAATACGAGAAGAAAGTGCGAGAGAGACGAAGCGATTATCTTTTCCTGAATTTAATTTTCCCTCGAAGTTACTACAGACTAGTACAGACCACAGATATAGAAAGAGAAAACAGATAGGTATTGGACACACGATCGCTTTCTCTCTTTCTAGAGAGTGGTCGATTTCGTGCAGGTATTTTACTCAGTCCGCCTCTCTACGTCTATGGATGTATCAACAGGTGTACTCACGTCCATCTTGAGTTTCTCGACCTCCTTGAGGGTGTCGCGATGCTGCCTGTGCAGCCGATCGAGCTCGGCGAGCCGATTGTTGGCGAGCTCCCTTTGCTCTTCGAGTTCGGCGGCCACGTCCTCCAACTTGGCGGCGGCGACGGCCGAGAGGGCTGGAGTCGCCGTGGCTCCCGCCCCCCCTGCGGCACCCCCCGCCGCCCCCGCACTCGTCGCGCCCGACTGGTGGTAGCTCTTCAGCTTCTCTATCGCCTCAGCCAAGTGGTTCTCCAGCTTGTCGTTGCGGGAACGCACCTACACGTCAACGCACACTTTATGTGACTAGGATTAAATGACGCCTTCCTAATAAATAGTCTTTCAAAGCATTGGAGATGGTGGCTTCTTGATTCACACACTCCATGATCAGAACTGATAAGAATGGGAGTCCAGACATTGGCGACATTGTCGAGTGCATACGTTTGAAAGCTGTCAAACGAATTTATAAAAAAATAAATTAAAAATATTTTTTCAACGGCGGCCGCCACAGAAACGCTCGTTCCCGTTTGCGACAACTTCCGATGTCGATAGTTGTTTGGCACAGACTAACTAATAGCTCAAGGGTCGTAACTTCACTAAATGGCATAGATAATCCAACTTGTACTGTAAAATTTACCTTTCTCCACACACCACATCAATGTTCTATGCCACAGACATACGATCTTCGATCTACAGATGATGGGATGCGTTAGCATGGAAGAAGTACCTTCATCAGCTCGTATTGCAGGTCGTCAATCTGATTTTTGAGCTCCGCATTCTCCGTGTCTCGGCTGTTGACGGCGTCCTGTAATTGAGCAACCCTCAGGGTCATCGCGTGATGGCCCTCGTGTAAGGTGGTGCACATCCCCTGCAGACGTCTGTTCTCCGCAGTCACCTCGCAGTTGGCTGCACGGATGACCTCGTCCAGAGACGGTGGCGAACTGCCCTCTGTCACATTGCAACAGTCAATGTCAAAATCAAACAGTTCCAATTTGAACCGTTCACTAATATGCTGTGCTCATTTTTAACCATTCATTTTTAACGGGGTGTTACAAATTTGTGTAACACCCCGTGTGTGTGTGTGTGGCGCGTGCGTGCGTGCGCGTGCGTGCGACTAGCTGTTACACGCGACTTCGTTCGCATAACTTTATAAAATATAGCCTATGTTACTTACTGATAATGTAGCTTTTCATAAGTGAAAGAATTTTTAAAATCGGTCCAGTAGCTTTTGCGTTTACATGGTGCTGTGACGTAACAGGCGGATGATTTTCAAACGCCGTAACAAAACTTCATCAATTATAGCTAAAAACCATCCCAATCACGTCAGCTTTAAGAAAAAAAAAACCAGTTCAAAATCAGTCCATCCGTTTGGAACACACATACGTCAAACTTATAACACCCCGTTTATGCGTCGTGCATTAAAAACAGTTCCACCTGATTACGACTATATATACATTATCTATATTATAATTTAAATAAAGACGAACCTTCTGCACTTTCTCCCTTTATCGCCCGCCAAATTTTATCGTTCCTCTGTTGCAATCGATCGAAGGCCTGCAGAACTTTAGCCACAGCCCTCTTGCTGACCTGAACTCTATTTGCAAGCTGTGCGTCCAATTCTTCCTTATCCCACGTCGAGAGTTGCATTAAAAAAGACGTGGTCGCTTCATTCTCATCTGTTTAAATAATAATAAACCTTTGTGACATATAGATATATTTTTCTAAAAAAAAAAGCAATATTTTCTAGAAATGCTCCTTTAGATTACTTCAAAACTTTAAAGAAAAGAAATGAATCATTACCTATACATTTTATCCAAAACTTCAATGAAGAAAGTGATAACTTTTAAATTCCAAATTGAAAACTCTTATATAATTTCAAAATTGTTCAAAAGGTGAGTTTTATTGAATGTCTTGTGCACTATTTAATTAGTCAATGATCAAAGTCTCAATCATACGGAGTAACTTCGGTCTATTAAATTTGCTATAACTATGAACTAAGAAGCATTCAATTTGTAACAATTATTCTTTATAAATGCGAAGCTTTGTGAGAATGGATGTAAGGATGTAACTATTTCATGCAAAAACGGCTTAACAGATTTGGATGCAATTTTTCAAACATATAGTTTATTATCTGGATTAACATATAGGATATCCTTTTTAAGACAAATATTAGGTTGTCGAGGGATCATCTAAATCTAAAAATATGAAAAATTGGGCGCCACTAGTCATCAATGTTGAACAAATAAAATAATGAATATTGGAATTAATGGAAATTAAAAACATAAATTAATGAATATAGGAATTAATTAATTTAATGAAAATTAATAACTTGGAAAAAATCATACTCATTACTTTTTTAACACACCTCAAATGCCTAAATATCACAACCACAGTGAACACAATAAGTAAGCAGAATTTTAACTAAACTTACTTTTATTCTCTGATTCATCTGCAGTTTCTGCATCAAATCTTTGTAGTAAAACTCTGATGTCCTCATTAAGCAAATTCCAGTATCGATTGACAACACACAGTACAGCATCATCTTGGGTCTGTCGCTTTTCCAACTGCTCTATTCTGGCTCTTAACTCTGCTTCACATCTGTGACGTTGTTCTATTCTCTGAAAATAAGGAAAGTTCAATTTTAAACAAAACGTTACAATACTTAACAACATTTTAACAATTTAAATTATCTACCAATTTAAAGCTCAATGTTATAATGTGCTATATATCATGACAGAAATGTATGTGTGAAATGTCTTAGATTTGAAGAAAATCCAATAGCGAAATTTGATTTACTATCTGCAGAAATACAAACTTTATTACCAGCCTGCATTTTGATTTTCTGGATTTAAGAAAGGGAATGGAAGTACTAAGAACGATAAAGAAGAGGAAGCTGCAAAATTTGGGGCACATAATGAGGGGTGAAATATACATCAACTAGTGATTTGAAGAAAAATACTTTACTAAAATATCAGAGGCAGGAGCAAGACACACTGGTTGAAGAATTTATGAGTGGTTTGGTATAAGTACTCGCTCCCTCTTTCGTACAGCAGCTTTCAAAGTTAAGGGCATGTAGGCCACCAACCTTCGTAGAAAAGCGGCACTTTAAGAAAAAGTATCTTGCCTCGACTCATTACTCAAATTACTAGAAAAGAAGTCACTGCTGGGTTTAATACTGTGTATTCCTGGCTTTTCTAGCCGCGCCGCACTAATAAAGAATCAATTCTGAATATGCAGTCACATTTCTATGTCCCTATTGAAGGAATCCTGGATAAAAATTCAGTGAAATGAAATTGCAACTAAATTTAATAAATATTACATGATAAATTATGCAAAAAGATTAAAAAAAGAAGAAAGTGTGTCCTACCAACATATAGAACTTTTTTATGTTAAGGTCAGCACACAGGCCGACGGTCCACTTGATGGTAGGTGGCTACCGTCGCCTATAACACAAGAAATCTAATTGTTACTATTGTTCTTGATATATTAAAACAAAAACAAATTTGTTTCAATAATAATGTTTACTTTATGATGAGCAGACAAATTTTTTACTAATAATAGAATGTAAAGGTGTTTAAAAGAATGCAGATAAGACAATATAACAATTGGGCAAAGGACTTGTATTTTTTATTTAATTATGAATGCAAAATATAATTCTTCATATGTTCATATTTTTAAGAAAAAACAAAATTATGCCAATAAAGATGTAAACTAGGAAACCATGTCTTGAAAATAAACGAAACAGCTGATCATTTCTATTTCTTTAACATAGAAAGTATTGTAAAATTGAAAATCAATTTGATTGATTGTATATCAGTATCGAGGGCATTACCTGAGCCAACTTTTTGTTCTGAAATTGGAGTACTTTTATATCCATTTCTTCAAGGGTAGATACTGGTCCAATTAGATGGGGTTCGAAATGAACTTTTTTAATCGGCGGCTGGCTACTGCCGTTGCCGGCATCCTCAGCGTTACGCTTAGACATCTTTAACTAGAATGTAGAATCAAAAATATTAGCAATGTTTAAGAAAACTCCATTCTTTGTTATGTACTAAAATCACAGAGAAATTGTTTCACAAGCTATTGATCTCTATAACTTTGCTAATTTGAAAAACATGGAAGATATGCTTTTGGCGATATCGTTCTTGTGAACATTTTAATTTAGTAAAGTTATACGTACATTTTAATGTCAGTGTTGACACAGTCGTTTTGCGAAAAACTAATTTAATTCGTTTGTATTAAACAAGTTAATACTATTTTCAAATAGCAAATCATTCTGTAAAATGTGTATGATCTAATTTACATATAGTTAAAAAAAAACCTAAAATCTTCGCCACCCAAAAAACCCGTAAAACCCTACCACCAAGCAAACCAGGACACAGGACATTATTTATTTCTTTTCTTCCTTCTAGTTTAAAAGTCACAGACTATTAAATTTAATGTCAAAGTCAAAATTGGTCAAAAGGTTTTTTTGTACCACAGTCCACAACAAATATAGTTTGATATGGATATGCTATGGTAAGTTTATTTATGTATGTCAATTTATCTCCACAAACCAAGCCAAGCCACAAACTTAGGTAAGGTATACTTTATAGAACATTTATTGGATACTCACTTTGTTATTTTGTTAGAGAAATGATGAATAATCACGCAAATTATTATTACACCTACACTATTTTAACATAAATGTGTAATAATATTAGAATTTCAGTTATAGACTAATAGGTTATTAATTATACCAAAATAATTCACATAACTATGTACATGTAAGTGATTATGGCATCATAAGAAAACAAAAAGTACCTTGGTAGGTATCCTACAATATATATATATATATATATATATATATATATATATATATATATATATATATCCATTCCCAACACAAACACAATGTTTTATTTGTAGAACCTACCTACGTTAGTAAATTTTAAAACTTCATAATGTTATAAACAATATAGTGGTGGCAGGTGTTATTTAAATTTTATTCGTTGCTATGAGTGCTTCATTATTCTTATTGTTTTGGATGTGAAATTAAATAATAAAAATAAAAATTAATAAGTAAGACTTTCTATATTGCTTCATATCTTCACTTTATTCACTATAATTTCTTCGTACATAGCTATGTATAATATCTATCGAAATTGACTAAACAAACATTTTAAATATAATTTCTAAAGAACATTCTCTACTAAAATATTAAAAGCAACTATGACATTTATTCTAAATAAAACCCTTCACTTGTTTTTTAAAATCACATTTCTTAAATTTATCACCAGTATAAAATTCAAACCTCTAACAAGAAGTGCTTAACTTTAGCAATAGCAGGACATCGTTTTCTTATATCGGCAGCGTACTTGCAGCACCGGAATGTGTCTTACTCAAAATGGTACTAAACCCCTGTGAGGTTACTTGTTTTATAGGCGACAGTAAAAAACCTTTAGGTACTTTACATTTAAAAAATCTATTGTAATGGCAACAGAAGTGTTAAACTGAAATAACAATAAACCAATAGCAAAATTCAATTAAAATATCTTTATTCTATAATGTTATATAATTGTATAAATAAAACCCCTAGATTATTTATAACCACTAATATTAGAGACCCTTGTTTCAAAAATAGCACCTTCTATACCTAATCTACTTGATTTGCTGCTCCAGCTCATTTTTATCACCATCATACAGTAAGTATATTATATAACTTATGTATTGATCACCATTGTAGGTTCTACCTACTCTTATTACATTATTAGTCTATATTTCAACTGATCTTGAAACATATTGAGAAATACTTTGTATTTTTTGTTATGGAATGATTTCACAGTTGTATTTGGATGTATAACATCTGCTTCTCCGCCCATATTCTTAATAGCCAGTTCTATATTAGGAAAATATTTTGAGGCACAAGCACCTAAAATTGCAGCACCTACTAAAACAGAGTCTTTTTCCCGCGGTAATAGGGTTGGCAATCCAACAGCATCCGTCTGGGTCTGTACAAACAGGGGATCTTTAGTTATACCACCACATACAAGAAGAGACTCAAAACGTTTGTATCCAGCATCAACTAATGAGTCAATAATATGCCTTGTTCCATACTGAAAAATAAATGATAAATATAAGTTCACATATTCACATGATATACAAGTACACATGATATAAAAAGGTCACAATCCAAATACACTTACAGAAAGCCCCTGTAATGTGGCAAGATAAAGTAAAGCCAAGTTTTCTACGCTGTTGTTTATTGTTAATCCAATGATCATCCCTTTCATTGTGGGATCAGCTAGAGGAGAACGGTTTCCGTGGAAGTCTGGATATACATGTAAATCTTGTGTCAGTAAACTTATATCATCAACACACTGCTCCTGCGCCATTTGTTCAAGTGTTTTACGAAGTTGATTGCGGACCCTATAAAATATAAACAATTTTTTTTAAAACATATTGGAAAACGCAAGCCACATAGCGGTGCAGTGAAACTTACTCTCCAGAACTATGTTTATTTAAAAGCTCTACTCCAGCAGGATGAGATGATATAATATGATCTAATAACATTCCCGAAGCACTCTGTCCTGCTTCATTCAACCACATATAGGGCACCATTGCACTATAATAAGGACCCCAAATGCCCTTAACCATAATAGGTTTCTTGTTTACAGCCATATGACAGGTGGAAGTGCCACAAATAAGTCCCAAACGACTGGACATATCTTGATTAACATTTTCAGCCATCACACCTATCATACCAAGGCCTCCAGCATGAGCATCTATAATTGAAGTAGCTACTATGGTATCAGTCTTCAGACCAAGTAAGTCGGCAATCTCTTTGGATAAACTTCCACATGCTTCACCAGGCATTAAAACTTTACTCCCAATTTTACTAAAATTGTCTTCAGACAAATCTTTAAGCCCGATAGCACGTAAGTAACTCATATTCCAGCCATGTTTGTGTTCAGAATACTCATAGTTCCACTTACATACTAAAGAACATAAGGAACGGCTGTCTGACCCTGTGGCTTTCCATGTCAAGAAGTCTGGAAGGTCAAAGTAATGTCCAATTGTAGACCATGACTTCTTACAATTTCTCTTTAACCATAATATTTTCGGCATTTCCATCTCCAAGCTTACTTTACCACCAACATATTTAAGTATTCCATGATTTGTTTCATTTATGAAGTTTGCCTCATCTTCTGCTCGATGGTCCATCCACATAATAACATTTTGTTCTTTATTACTGTTTTCACTGACAGCAATAGGATCATAATTCTTATCTAGCACTACAAGTGAACAGGTTGCATCAAAACCTATACCCTTTATTGTTTCGGATTTTATATTTCTTACTACATCCTGTAAACAACCAATAAATATGATACAGGTGAAAAAAAGATTTTGTTTGATAAAGCAAATGGCCTATTTATATAATTTAAGTGCTAATATGAAGTGCATGTTAACTTATTTTACTTTAACTTACTTTAATAACAGTTACACAACAATTCCATATATCTACAGATGATTGTTCATAGTAACCAATTTTTGGTTTCCAAGTCTGAAGTTCTTTAACTGATGTTTTAAAAACACGACCTTGTTGATTGACAAGTGCGGCTCTCACACTTCCTGAACCAACATCGACACCAATAAAATATACTTCTTCACCCATAACTTAATCTCTGAAATAATGTATGACAATATATTTTTTAATTCTATTTAATGAACAGGAAACGTCTTGATTCTATGTTAATAATTGAAGCAAACAACACACAACTTGGCCTAAGCAATATCAGTAAATTGCTCCTTATTAGTTAGTTCACATTAAACTGGACATAATTATCAATAAAATTAAGTTAAAAGATAACATTTTTTTTCTGGTTATATCTACTTAATTATTACTGAGCAGTTGTTATTCACTGATAAAGTTTATCTTTATTACTTAACTGGCCTTGACTTTCATTAACTTTAATATTATCTTTGCCTTTATCTAAATGAAGGAACTAGTAGCCATATTTACTATAACTATGAATATTTACTTTATATACTGTCAATTGTACTTTAATAATAAAATGTCGAAATTATAATAAGCTAAAATATGATCTTGTATATTTAAATATTCGTAGATATGAAAATTTAAATACCATAACCGCCATATGGTAAACCTCCATATTATAAAAGCACTTTGTGTAAACTGTAAACCTCCTTTTGAGTAAGTATATAATGTTCTGTTCTGTGTAGCGAACAATTGACAAACATTACATAATTATAATGTCCATTTTTTAGAAAGCTCAAGAGTATCTATGGGATTGACATATACCGTCGCTAAATCACGTGATACATGCCTTACATTTTATTCTTTCGAACTTTGTAATCGTTTTTAAAATGTTACTTTGACAAAGGCCCTAGACTAGATCAAAGAATATTACTACTCTCTGGCTAGCCCCAGATCTTCTCCGATGATTTTGCCAGTGTCATTTGTAAAAAATAAATAATTTTAAAAAGGGCAAAATTCAAATTTTAATCAAAAGTAGCTGATCCCGAGACTAGTCAGTCAAAGTCAAGTCCATAATATTTCTTTGGAAAGGTCTAGGTCTAGTATGAATTTAAATGGCACATTGGAAAATATTTAATTTGAGATTGGCAATTTTCCATATAAATATTTAATAAACTCATGCTGGACCCACAGTTAAATGATATAATAAGGTGGTCTGTGGACTGGAATAACAAACTGTCACTTTGAATATCTTAATTTAGATGGATATGGTCTAATTTACTGTTTGTTTTTAATTAATTTAATTCTCAGATATTGAAGATTTTAGTTTTTCTATAAACTTGTGATTTTTTAATAATTCACACATATAACCTGTAAAAATCCTAGATAAAGATCCTGTAAGATATGATAGATCCTGTAAAAATAAAACTATTTTTTTTAACCTAAGACATCTGAAGAACAATGGTTCGGCTTAAGAATAGGTAGGATATCAAATCGCTTCTTTAAAGTACTATAACTGGATATTTGCTGTTTACACTGCAGGTATTATACAAATTTGTTTATTTCAGATATATAACCTTAGAAGTAAGTTCACCGATGATTCCTGAACACAAACCCCTATGTATGAAATCAAAAACATTGCATGATGCTGTTGTTGATAAAATCCAACAATTACACGGCGATTTTGGTATTGCTGCGGTTACTAATGGATTTTTAGTTAAATACTGTAACGAAAATACAAGAATAGCAATCATAAGGGTACGGCATGGGCCACATAGATTTGTTACAACTAGTATACCATTTATAATTAAAATTGACAATCTTGATGTTAATTTAAGAACCCTGCATGTTGGAGCAACATTAAAGCATAGCTTTAAATTTATTCAAAAGCATCAAAGAAGGTTTTTAGATTCTGTGTGGTCAACATTGAAAACAGATGAGGAGAAAAAAGCATTGGAATCAACAATAACAGATTTTACTACCACGGATGTTGTTAAGAATATAGAGTCAATGCAATAACTTTATACAATTAAGTGATGTAATTGATGGATTAAACAGAACTATGAAAAATGTTTTAGTAAGAATGCATAAGTATAAAATAAAAAAACTTTTACATTTTCTTATCTTGATATATTTATTTTTAGATGTACACCCATTTACTATAGCTATACTAATGACACGCTATGATGGCCATTCTGACAAAACAAATGTATCTGTTTTATTAAAGCTTTTTAATTTTTATTAAACCAAAAAATTATAGAAGTGGCAACTCACACTTTATTTTTTTTTCTATATTAAATCGAAGTCATCATTGTATGCTGTTTAGTGTTAGTACAGTTACAGTAAAAAAAATTAATAGTCCTGTTAATGGGGATTTTTTTAACTATTAACGTTAACGAGACCAGCTGATTCTGTTTTTCAATTTTTACAATATTTTCATTGAAAATAATTGAAATTGTAATGTGTCAAACAGTCACCATAGCGTGCTGCGCAAAAGAAAAGAAATAGATATTTTAGTTGTTGTGTTTGTTTGTGATACCTAAATTGAAAAAGCATTTTTAGAAAATATCATAATTTGTTAGTCATAGTGGAATCTTTAGATACAATTTTTTCCTTAGTGTTGATTTAAATATAGGCACTTGAGTGCGTTGTAGCGTGGTACATATATGGGTAACACTATTATTCACTTTAGTAAATATATCACTTAGGTGGTAGTGCTCGCCATATTTTCTTAACATTCCACACAACAGCTGTATAAAAATGGAGCCTTTTTCGTCATTTCTATATGCCTCAAACTCTGGAGCAGTGGCCCAATAAATGAGGAAGTCTAACTTTTTTATATGATAGTTAAATGATGGTGAATCAGCGAAAAGTACAGGTTTTGATGTGTCTTTAGTGACTTGGCATGCTTGTAGTATAAAAATTTTTGGCTTGTCCCGTAATTTCTCTGCATCATCAGAATCTAACAGTTTTTGTACATCATCTACACTAACTCCAACAGAATCTGCAGCGTACACATGCCCCCTGTAACCATGCGAAAGAATGCACAACATAAACATGCTATCATCTTCTCTTACTCTATATTTAACAATATTCTTTATAGACTCCATCATTTTCCAACATTCCAAGTTGTCATGACTTATAATTTCAAAGTTAAATGATTTCATGGTTCTCTCTAAAACAAGTTTATCTCTAGTTGAACCTTGTCTATCATCTAGTATGTTTAATGATTCACTTTTAATACTTCTTTGAGATGGATGAAAATTCTCTTGGTTTATGATGTAACAAATTCCAATTCTCTTCTCATTATTTATCGCATACATATCCTCATCTACTTTCTTTGTATCACTCTGTAAGTTTTGAAATGCTGCATCATTTACATTAAGTTCTTCCATAAGGCCAAAGATATCTGCAAAACTGCCTCTAAATTTATCTTGGTCACTATCGTCAGTTTCATTTCTTTCAATCGGAGCTGATAGACTTGATTTCCCTTCTCCGTTAGTTTTCAATTTATGATTCAAAGTCTGTTGTAGTTCTTTAAGTTTTTTAGCAAAGTTTTTTATCTTAGGAATATTAATAATGATGTTTATTAGATTTGCAATATCCGTATCATGTCTGACGGGTTTTGTATTACCAGAACTTTGGTTAACAATTATAAATTTCTCGCACATGAGTTTCAGAAATATTAATTCACAACTATCACACTCCGATGTATCTATATCATATGAGTGTACCGCTTTCTTTATTTTTACTAGACTGTCAGAGGTTATTGCTTCACACAGTTTATACATACACTTTTTCATAGGACTAATGTACTTACTTGTGAGAATTTCGTTTGGTAAAAAATGATCCTTTACATCAGTAATATCAAAACCCAATTTTCTAATAATTTTGTACAATTGACAGATAGCCAGTGCTTCTAGAAATTCATACCTCCATGTATTTTTTTGTTGCGCATGAATAGCCCAGTCGTGCAGCAAACTTACATTGCTATCACCAATTTCCTTCGAAACTCGTTGAAACACAAAAAGCCGTTGTAGCGCCGTATCAGGTACATCATACAGGAGGAAGACCAAGGAAATTACATCTTCCGAATGTATATCCTTTTGTAATGACGAAACTACGTCGACAGTTATAGAATTAATGTTTTGGGAAATAGAGTCTTGTTTCATCGAAGAATCACAGTGCAGCATTTTAAATTTATTTAAAAAATATCTAACAAATTTATTGGCTTAAACTATCGCCAAGAAAATTGAAAATTCATTAACATTATTACATACACTAATAATAAAAACAAGGTAAAGTACCTGACCTGACAGTGTTGTCCACGAACGAAACTATGATATGAATCTATGGCGTTGTTTTCCAGTGCTGCCAACAATAATTTTAAAATTCCGCCGTCTGTATATTTATCTGTCAAACTGTCAAACGCCATTTTCCCGTCATTAAAAATTTTCAAAATACTAACTTGAAAAATATGGTACCTAAAATTTATTCTAAATTAGTAGCAGTAACATTGGATATTGAATTAATGTTATAGCTTGGCAAAATAGTTAAGAAATTAAAAAGTGGCAATACTTAAATGGCGTCCTTTTCTTATCACTTATCAACGAGATGGTTAAAACGGGACAACACTACAGTATTGCTACTTTTTAATTATAATTGGTAAAATTAACTATTTTGCCTAGCTGCAGATTGAGCTTCAATCTACATCATTGTATAAATGGATCACAACTATTTTGCTTAGTGCTCTTGTCTATGATTGAGGAATACCTACCACAACTCCACAAATATAATAATATGTTTCATTTTGACTGGCTGGTATCTGGATAGTACAAATACACGGGCTAAGCTGTGCAAACTATCGGGCTTAACTCGCGGAGTTAATTTTGGGCCGTCCTTTGTTATAGTTTTATATTTTAAATATTTATGAAAATTAAAAACGTAAAAAATAGAACTAAATTTTGAAATAAAACAAACGATGGAATTTTATATTTGTATGTCAGAATTTTTTCAGTGTTTTAGTATAGACATTATGTAATTTTGATTAAGATATTTGTGTAGGCCCGGTATCTTATTGTACGCACGGTTTTGATATAGCCATGAAAAAACAAAGAGTGAATAAATATTAATATGTGAAGTTTTTAAAAAGTTTTATTTATTAAGCATCATCTTCACGGGCCCCAACGATGTTTGAAAAGAAAGTATAAATCGACTTCTACAAGATTCTTGAGCGTTCGGACGTCCGATAGAAATCTGGCGCACTGGATGTGAATGACCGTGCGTGCACACTGCACAGAGGCTGTCGGACGCGTTCGATAGTTTGTTTCTAACCTTAGTCCTCGTTACCTCTGATCTCCATGGAGTTAGTATGCATATAATACTATACCATACGTTAGTATCTAATCGAATATATATATTTTAATATTCTTAAATTGTTCTTTAGCGTGATCTGTCCCTCTTTGTTTTCATACAATAGTGTTCTTTGACTTCTTTGGCTTAAAGATCTGGTAACCAAGCCATAAAATTCCAAAAAATAATAATACAAGTGTAGCTTGGCTCAGTTGGGTTAGAGGTAGCTCAGTTGGGTTAGAGCAGGTGACAGTTGTCAGTATGACGTTGACATCTGTCAGTACCAAGTGACTAGGGATGGACGTTATGCAATTCATTTTTATCGCTAACGATATTCGATACCGATACAAATTTTTGCGAAAATTTTTGGTATTTGATATTTTTTTCGTGACAACATTTTTGCTCTATGGCGCATTGGTGCGGCGGCCATTTTGTTTACTTACCCGTGCGATGCTGTCAGTGCGAAGTATGAGTGCTAGCACCTTGTATGTGACACGTATTTCCATTTCATTGTTTGTTTTCAATATCGTTAAATTGTTATTTGTTATAGTTTGTTGAGTTTGTTGTTCTATTCGTGGTTATTACCACGCCTAAGCATACAAAAAAAAACTGTTTTGGGTAGTCAGGCCAGGGCGCTTGTTGTTCGCCTCCGAGACTACTTTGAAAGAGAACAACAAAATAATGGACCGTTGTTACCACTGAATCGAGTTGTACAACGAGCACAATATACGTTTTTTATTTTTATAAAATGTCGACTATTCATCGTAGCAGTACTGCAGTACATCCCATCACTAAATACATCTTTGGCGTTACGTTATACGCATAACACTTTGCTCAATTTTTGTTTCAATTTGATTTTATTTGTAGATTAGAACATTCTGGTTGGGTTTAATTTAATTTACTACTACAGTTATTAATAATTACGAATGTGGTGCAGCTGAAATACTAAGTCATAATTGTAAATCGCGGCAACTTTCAAGAGTGAAACGAAACTAGTCGTAACTGTCATCCGCACCAAGCTACAGCGCAAATAGTGTAAAAGCTTTAAATAGTGGTTCATAAACTGACCAGAATAGCGCTAGTGAAGCGAGGGACATAGACTATTATCACAAACTACATAGAAGATACTAGTATGACTTTGACTATTATTAAAGTTGATAGTTGAGTTTTTTTTAGAAACAAAATAAACTCCTTATTTATGTAATTGGAATATTTATAAGGACTTAGGTTTACCTTGAATACCTATCTTTTATTAAGTTTGCGAATAGATAATGTCTTTAACAAAAATTGAGATTCTTAAGCTTTACAAAAACTTAATGAAGTATTCTCAAACAATTACTTTATCCGACCCAGCATATTTTAAACGTAAAGTTTCTTCTGAATTTCGCCGTAATAAAACGCTAGAAAATCCCGAAGAAATAACTTTTGCCTACAAGGTTCATTTCTTATTTAATATTTTAATTTTTTTATGTGAATATTATATTTTATAAAAATCAACCAAACGACTATTTTTTTTGCATGGATAAAGTTTCTTCAAGTGAGTAGCGCTACTATTAGAATAATATAACAATAATAATTTAATTCTAATTTTCAGAAAGGAGAGGCCCTGTTGCGTCGCCGTTCAGTTGTGTAAAATGTTACGTGCCAGGCCTTTATTTTGTCTAAAATCTCTATCCATGTACATACCTGCAATGTATAAACATTCTATCGATTATTCTCAAGTACCTAAGCTAAATGAAACCGATTTATCTGAACAATTCGTGAGAGGGGGAGGACCTGGTGGTTCGGCTGTAAACAAAAATGCCAATTGTGTGGTTCTCACACACATACCTACAGGCAAGTATTTTTATAGTTATTTTATACTACAAATAATTGACTCAGTAAATGCTGCAACTTTGTGTGATGCACTTGTATATGCTTAAGTAGATTAGGTGGTTATGGTGTATGGCATACATAGGTCATAGGTTTATGCCACTACCAGAAGTCCCCAGAAGAATTGGTGGGAATCAAAGCCTTCTCACACTGTGGCTTTTCTATGACAAATAATGCATGTTCCTTTAATAAAGCCACCTTTCGCTAGCAAAGGCTAATTTCAACCTAAAAAAGTAAAAAGGGGTGAATCATGCTAAATGTGAATAATTACATCTTTGAAAAAAAATTGTGAACCGATCCATACAGGCCAATGTTTTCATAGATCGACTCAAAAAGCTGTAATAATGATTGATTGCTCAAATGATGTTAAGATATGTGCACTAAATATTTATCAGTTGGTCATGAAGGAACAATAAAACTAAATTTCAATGTTATCCTTGATACCCTTGGTCATCGCAAATAATTTCTTATTATTAAAAGTAAGCAACTAGGTTGGCAAATAACATATTAACATTATATAAGAAGACACAACACAACACAAACATCCATTTATTTTACAATAGCATATCCTAATATTCTAATTAATCCTAATTTCTTTTCAGGTATTGTTATTAAGTGTCATCAAAGTAGATCTCAAGATGATAACAGGAAATTGGCCAGAGAAATGATGATTGTTAAGTTAGATGAAGTGCAGAACGGTGAAAATAGTGTGACCGCACAAAAGAGAAGAATAAAAGAGAACAAATCTAAAAATGCCGAATATAAGAGGAAAAAAATGCTAGAACTCAAAACCGAATGGAAGAAACGGGAAGGTTTAACTTAAGTATGAAATGTTTTGTAGTGTATAGAAAACAATTTTGAGTTAGCTCAACATCAGTTAGATAGTATTTAAAAAAACGTGTTATACTTATGTCATATTTAAGTATAACACAAAAATGTACTTCATAATTAATAATACTTAATTATAAGTTGCAATACATTTTTTTTAACTAGTATGTTGTGTGTTTTACAAAACTGTAACCAGCTTATTTTTTATTAACTTACTCCTTCCTATTTTTTATGCCATTTCAACTCCTAAGTTTCTATTTATTAAACAAAATATTTCCACATAAGCATCATCAGTGGAACATAGTTGATATTAAATATTTGATGTCAATTATAAAATTGTAAGCAATCACTAGCAAGCAACACTTGCCCACTCCCTTGAAAGTGAATATGGTTGAGAAAGTCTAAATCAATGCATATTTAAGTTCCGTATTTGTTGATACTGATGTGAATATCTGCAAAGTCTCTGCTTAAAATCAGGTATGACCTGCACTACTGAAGCTTTTTAATAATTCTGGTGATGAAAGAAAATAATAATAATAAAGTTTTATTTATTACTACAAACAATTAAGAAAAATAAAAAAGACATCAATTTAATAAATTAAATAAGCTAGTTGTGGGCTTATGGATCTGTTGTTTGGGTAAAAGTCTCTCCCATTTTTTTCCATTGTTTTCTGTCACTACCAATGTTTAATTAACCAACCTTTCCCTGCTACTTTGATAATATCATCTGACCACCTTTGCTTTGGATGTCCAACACTCCTTGTCCCTTCTGGTCCTTTCCATCTCGTCCTTATGGTCCATCTTTTATCTTTGTTTCTAGAAATGTGACCTGCCCATTGTCACTTAATTTTTAATGCCTGTTGGAGAGCATCTGTTAATTTAGTTTTTTGTCCTATGACTTTGTTTCTAATGTTATAAATTTTTCTCAAATTTAAAATACCCCTTTCCATAGCATGTTGGTAGGAATTAATTTTGTTTGTATAGAAAATAATTTGTAATTTGTAATGAAAGAAAATATGAATGATATATTCCCTTCATGTCTAGTCTTGTTACGTCGAGTCTAAAACACTAGCTACCTACATAACTACAAAGACGTTTCATGTCTTGCCTATATGTCGGGTAACCCTTATCAATCTTCAAATAAGCAACGTGTTAGACCTAACATCAAGTGGAACGTCAGCCTGTGTAAAACCTATAGGTAGGTACATAAAAAAGAACAAAATTCTTATGAATCTCATAATGTTTGGGCTGCCTTTTCTATGAGTTGTTTGTTTAGTTGTTGCACAGTACTATACACTTTAATGAATAAGCGACTGGATTGAGCCAGAGAGTTTGATTTCAAAGCATTTCGTTCGCGCCTATTGCGACGCTATCCTTGACCTAAATCGAGCCCCGACGATGACCTTACCATTGTACCCATTGTAGCTCCCGATTTTCATTTTCGACATCACCATGAAATAATAATGTAAAAGTAATTTCCATAAACTCGATTAAATCGATAAAGTAAGTTAAACTTGTGTAATATTAATACAAAAATCTTGCAGCCCTTCTGGCGGAAATAACCACCCTCACAGAAAATCACTATTATTAAAAGTGCGAATAGTGAGTTAAAGGATGCCAGAGGATCTTCTCTTAATCTTTGTGTTTGCCTACTTGCCTGCCGATCTTTACGTATTTGGAATGTGTATTTTTTTTAGCTATGTAGTACCTACTGGGAAAAATTCGACTGATATTCGTTCATATGAAAACTTTGGGGTTCCGATGAAAAGTTTTCAAGGGAAACTACAAATTTAGTCTATGTTGACACCATAAGATTTTAATTAAAGTGTAGGTAATGTGTACTAAATACACACGTCATTCCTGTTTCCCAACGAGATACGCCAATAAGGGCATGGGGACGCTCAGTAGGTCAAGGTTGTGTGATCTCAGGGGACACAATAAACAAAGAGGGCTGTTGTGTGGTGTCTACGAAAAAAATGTAATATGAAAATTCATGGAATAATTTTATTTCATAAAATCGGATGTCTCTTTTAAAAAGTGTTTTATTTATGCATTTTTATTTTTCAATTCGAAAGCGATTTTCACAAGGTTTTCTTGTTTTTTCTCTTGTTTTTCTGTTCAGCATGTGTGCAGGGAAATTTATTAAAAAGTGAAGCTAATGGTAGAGACAAGTGGACCGTGAGGGCAGGAAACACACCCTTAGAAGATAATTGTGAAATAACAGCATAGGCTGTTATGTATGTTTCGGTTTGTGAGTAAGGGGACATTAATTAATTACGTAAAGGTCCCGAAGGGTTACGTAGGTACCTATAGGTAACAATACAGATAAAATAAATAACAATTTCACTTGTTTACCTACTACACAGCAATCACGATTTAAGTTGTAACATACTTATATTTGATGTTTAATATTATGTAGGTACTTACCTAGATTAAACTCAAAGAGAAGATTACTGCTTTGATCATACCCTGCTTACAGTGAAATGCCTACAAGCTATCTATACGTAGGTATAGTTTGTAGGCATTTCACTGTAAGACGTGATAATCCCGTACCTTCTACTAAAGAAGGAATTAGACATGTAATTCATCTTTTGAATAGTATGTTATTTAGCATCTATGAAGAAAATATTTAAACGGACGCATTTAAAATGTGTATGTCAGTCAATTGTAGAAATATATAAGGTATCTACTAAACCATTAGAATAACATGTAAGTATGTATTACCTACCAAATACTTATATATAATATTTTTCTCATCATTAATATGTCTTCGCAAATATTTCATAATTTTATAATTTATTAACGAGCAATAATATGTCCAAAAATTTTTGCTAAGTTTTGAATAACAAATTTTGGTATCAACAATTGTTTTTTCTTTTAATCGAATGAATAGACTTTAATAAATTAATTTTCCGTATTGCAAATAATATTACCTATCTTAGATTTTCCCATTTACATATGCATATGTTATTAAAAAAGCAAGGGTATATTTGTGATGACAGTTTATATGTGCACATATTTTATAATACCTAAAAAATATATATGAAACGATTCTTTGAATACATATTAATGCATTTGACTCTATATAGGTACTAAGTATTACACGACTGCTAATGGAAAATATTCGCAAAGTAAACACAAGATTGGCGTCTCTTCTTAAAAGTTATTTATGCGTCATTAGTCTTAACGAAGTTCCGCCACCGACGTGCTTCGTTTTCTAATTAATACAAGAAGATCATTATGTAGATCGAATTCATAACACTGAGAATGTATATTTTATTTTTAAAAAAATAGCTCATTAATGTTAATAAACTACTACTTAATAAAATGTAATGGAAATTAACAAATTTATTATTCATTATAATCTCAGCCGTAGAACGTCCACTGCTGGCTGCCTATGAAAAGCGTAGGTTATAAAATATAAACTAATAAATAATGCATAGAGAAAATCCATTATAAGGATTAATAAAGTGACGGACATTAGATAATATTTTGACGGACATGCCCTAAATCATAATAGAAATAAATGAAGAGTAGGCAGCAGTAGGCTAACTGCAGAAGGAGAATTTGGATAAAATGCTTGTAATAGACTGAAATGACCAATAGACCTAAATTCTATTTAAAATAATATATACTATTATAGTACGGAGAACCGACGGACGCTGGGGCCGGAAGGTTCTCGAGTGGAGGCCAGGAACCGGCAAGCGCTGCACAGGACGTCCACTGATCCAGGCTGCTTCTGACCGGTCATATTGGAAAATTATGGGGAAGCTTAAGTCCAGCAGTGGACGTCCTGCGGCTGAGATGATGATTATGATGACTATTATAGACATAAATTTTTTGTACTATATCTTATAATACTAAACGAGGAATTCTTGTATGCCACGATGATCTCGCAAACGGCTCTAACGATTTTGACGTAAATCTAGGGTTAGGGGTTTTTTAGGTCTAGAAATCGATCTGTCAGGGTCTTATCTTCGATAAAATTCGTTTAAGGTAGTATTTTTAATGGAACGGTTACAAAAGAAATACTGCTTGCTACAGCTAACACCATCTAGCACCGAGTGAACGAACTTGATACTTTTTTGCTCTCTCGATATCGATCTCTCTACTCGATATCAGATGGTGTCTGGACTGGATACCCCGAAATCGATCTGTAATACCGCTTGCTCGTTTTATAATATTTTGAATTATTAATTCAAGTATTCTTGATTTTTTTTCTATAATGTTTCATAGACTTTCTTTCTTACATGTAAAAAACTTAAAACCTTTCATTGGCCCGAGCGAAGCTCGGTCACCCAGTCTATATCTAAATTAAACAGAAAACTATGGTGAAATATATATAAGTATTAATATTTTTTAGTATTTTCATTGTCGCGTAATTAGCTCCGGAATGATTGATTTGTTTCCATTCAATTCATTCGTTCCATTGATTCTATTGGGTTATACCACTAACGGAATAAGTAATACAACACCAAAGTATAAAAACACTTTTATTATTACTATTTTTTAACTAAACATTGACATAATCAACCATTTTATATGAATGAGACGTGGTGCGCGGCGAGAATGATGCGACGTGGATTTTGCGTCTTGGCTTGCCAACTTTGCCAAGTACTATTCCCGGTGCATGCGCGAAGCGTCCGCGTGGCAGCGCCGCCATCATGCTGGTTCCAAAAGTCACGTAGCAAGGTTTGAAGGCCGTGTATACACATGGAATGTAGGCACCACACACGGGTTATGTGTACCCTACATTAGTTCATTAGCAAGACCAGAGCTAGGTGTCAACTTAATTCATTTTGACTTTCTCGTTATGAGAAGAAATAAACAAATCTAAAGCTGCCCCAATTGGTACGGCTGTGTATAAAGTTATAACTTTATACATAGTATTGTATAAAGTTATTTAGGTAGGTATATGATTTATTTAAGTCATAAAAAACCGTTTTTGTGTGTGTGGCTGTATGGCATAAATTGCCTTTGCCTTTGCCTAATTTGTGGAAGAATCTTAATTAAAAATAATTTATTCATTCAATTTTTCCCTATCTTGCACTTTGCAGTGTTATGGTTTAATTTACGTTTTATATTTCATATTTTACGACGACTCGGCTTCGGATTTAGTACTGGATTTGATTAAAATTTTGAACATAACCTATACTTGCCTTTAACATAACATATAAGTATTTATGTGCTGTCATTTACTATTTTTACATTTAACACTGCTATTATATTTATCGTGCCAAAAGTTAGAAGGAAGAGACATCAATCAATCTGTAATGTACCTACCTACCTAACAAAGAATGATACTTTAATGTAATTAAAATATCATTACCACAGCTCTATTTGTTGGAGTAAATGTCATGCCTACGTAGTTTTAAGTACTTCCACCAGTATTTGGCATAAGTCAAAAATCTAGTTAAAATATTACAAAAGATTTTTTTAATGATAGTAATTGGTGGCTACAGTAACTTGGTACCATAATAATTAACAATAACAAATTCGAAAAGTCGCCATTAAGCTACCAATTGCATAGAAATATTGAAAAGCCACTAGCGATAGAAGCGTTAAAAGTTGGCATCGTGCTACGAAATCAAGTCGGTGTGCAATGCCACTGCTAAATATGTAAAAACTTTTAGCTTAACATTAAGTTTTGCATAGCCCAACTCTTCTTGGTTACCGGGGCAGTACAGACAATCGAGTGATCGCCATCACACTTCAATATTCAGTTTTTAAAAACCGTCTAAGTTTATATTAGGTGAAGTCCCATGCTCTATGCCTTGTACTTACTAAGCGCTTTTCGCAAAGCAATGAGTAATGTAATTCTTGTAAAAGTATGACGTAAACAAGATATTACAGTTTTGTTTACCAGTAGGTACCTATATATATTTATTTTGCATAATATCTGTTTTGTAAAATGTGTAAACACAGTAATTTCCTTGAATAAATGCTCAGACAAGTTGTTTAATGAAGTTTTGTTCGTTAAGTTCACCTTAATTATTCTTATTGCTTTCTTCAGGTAGAATGTTGGATTTATTTGTTGATTCTTTTACTTGGATTCATTAGCAACAACCTATTTGACTTTTAACAGTGCAGTTTATAATTAAGTTGCGGTTAGACGTAACAGTAATTGATCTTGGTGGAATAAATACAATAATAAATAAATAATATATAAAGTGCTTTTTTTGCTTTTATTTACGATAGGAAGCTTTTTTCTTTTTTTATGTTAGGATCACTAACATTACTTGTTAATGTATTTTACAAAATAAATTTTTACTTAAATTTTATACTCTTTAAAATTTATATTTTAATATACTTAATTTTAAATTTGTTCTCTTACAAAATAAATTTGTCACTAACTTTATTGTTAATATAATTTCAATATACCATAAAATATATATTCGTGTATTTGTGATATTTTAGAATATTTTTGCTGATATTAACCTTTATGCTGGAGTACTTGTTGCGTACTTATTAAGTAAATAAATAAAAAATTAGTAAATATCGTATATAACCTAGATAAAACTTTGAAATATTAAATTAATCAAGGTTTATATACATACACTTATTTGGATTTATACAGAAGCATATACTGGTATCCTCGATTCTGTAACTTTTTCAGATAATAAAGGTTTATTTTATTTTATTTTTATTTGTTGCCTACTTTAAAGTACTTATTTGTATCAGTTTATATATAATGTAAGTGTCCCATTGATAAGCATAAACGAAGACCACATATTGTCTTATCTTCACGGTTAGAATACGAGTAGATATATTTAATTCCTAATTCACATATGAAATCTGATTCAGAACAGAAATGTTGACTCGAAAGAGGTCAATTAAACCTAGTTGATCGGTCTTCCCAAAGAGGTATCACTGGTTTTAATAATAAAAAAAAAGATAATTTCTCGACTGTATTAAATACTAAATATCAACAATTTTCAATAATAAATCCATCCATAAACTCCAAATCCGGACGTAGGAAATAATGATAAAAAATTTAATTACAGCCATAACTGTAAGCTTTTATGACGCGTTGCCCAACATTATTTTGATATGCGGAAAAATAGGGCATTTCGAATTTATGTGAAGAAACCATGAGGGAACTGACGTTTTATTGCTCAGGTAATAAACTCGTAAATGTTTACTAGTCGGTCCTTCAAGTCGCATATAATAAATTTGCATATATATATGGTTAAATGGGTGATCTGGCAGAACGGAGAGTTATTTCTGATATTTAATCTATATTAATATTATAAAGAGAGGAGATCTGTATTTTTGTATGTTTGTAATGAATAAACTCAAAAACTACTGGACCGATTTTGAAAATTCTTTTACCAATAGAAAGCTACATTATCAACGAGTAATATAGGCTATATTTTATGAAGTCACGTGCAACAGCTAGTTGTAAAATAAAGTCGCTCTCTATTTCTGTATGTTTCCCGCCAATAATAATGTAATACACTAGAAACCCCGGCTTTGCACGGACTTGAAATTTTCAAAAATCATGTTTACGTTATAAAATAAACCTATGTTCCGTTTAGCTTAATAGTTTTGGCTATGCGTTGATAGTAAGTCGGGACAAATGATTTTATAAGTATAGATAAAAATATAACTTACACAATATACCTACTCAATATTGTTCTGTAGAAATTCAACCTCCAAGCAGTCTCTTAGGAGGAGGGTACTTAATAATTGAGTGACATAAAATAACGGGTAAGTATTGCCTTTAATAATGGAATAGGTGTGTTGGCGACGATAATTGAAAGTAAACATGAAAGACAACGGTCGAGAACTGTGGCACGTTCCTCTTAAGGTGATTGCATATTCAGTGTTGTTTTCCAGAGTAAAAAATCCATTCACCTTACCTCTATAAAAATGAATTTAAGTACCTATTACGTCATCTTTTTCCTCTCAACCTTGTTTCCTACCAGAAACGATGTAACGAAATACGCGCCCCATTAGGTGCTATCGACATTAGCATAATATGCAAACACAAAATGCTAATATATCTCACGTACTTGAACTCAATATATAGATTTTGTTTACAATATATAGTTTGATATTGTTCATGATTGTATTATATTATACAATGCTAGAGACCTGATTGTGTAAACCAATCTTCCTCGTTTATTGCTTTTTCCATTAGTGAAAACACTATCAAAATCCGTTAGGTGGTACAGAAGAAGTTAGCGGAGAAACAGACAGACAGCGGACAATTTCATTTTATAATATTTATGAATAGACATGATATTGGAACGGTAAAAATAAATAAAAATATGTAAATCTGGTAAGAGTTAAAAAAAAAATAGTAGAGTCATCTCAATAAAATAGATAGCTTGTCTGGCGACAGTAACCACTATTTGCAGAAGACTGCCATGAAATAACAGCATTTGTGCTGCCCGGTTCATCCATCTCCGTTAAGCCGTTTTTGGGTGAAAGAGTAACAAACTTTTGCATTTATAATATTAGTAGAATTATGTATAAATATAGATAACACCTGAAGCGAGAACTTCGAATCCCATTTTCCAACTTGTTTGTGAAACGTTCAGATAAAATAAGAACTAAAGATGTAATCACATTTCACACGCAAGTAAACATGGAAACCAATATTTTCAATACAAAAAATATGGAGGTTTCAATAAATAATAAAATGAGGTTATAGCTTGAAACATAAAATCTACATTAAAGGGCTTACTCACACAATATGTTTATAAAAGCGGCTTCACTATGTTGTCCGCAAAACTTTGTCTATAAGCTCTTATTTGATCTGACCTTTATTGTTATTAAGAAAAACGATTGGAGAAGTTAGTTTTATTTTTCTCCATCATAGTCGAATTTCGAACATTGGAAAATAAATAAAGTAAAAAATTAACATGACTAGAATTATATTGTTCGTTGTTCGGATCATCATTGTTCGGATGATGTTAAGATAATTTTATTTAAAGCATATTGCCTTGTGGGTGGACTATACGCAGCGGGCATACAACGCCTTGCGTGTTCAGTATAATAACGTTTTCAGGATGCTGTTGCGGTTACCGCGCTTTTGCAGTGCATCCACAATGTTTGCTATGGCATCTACCATAGAGTAAATAGTACTTAACAGTATTACTCTATGCATCTATTGATGATTTCTATGCCATCAGACGCAAACGGATCGCCTCATTGCTACACAGAGCGCGCGCTAGCGGTAACTGCATTCTGAGAGTGTTATGTAGCAAGTGCGACTGCCCCATAGTACTGTATTTTTGGGTCAAATTAGTTACAGGGATTATTAAATAAGATTATGCCGTTCTTTGTATAACAATTTTGTATTATGGTGTATTTACTAACATAGTTTTAAGTTAATTGTTACTAACCAATATGGATCTGTGTAATCCGAAATAAATTATTATTATTATATTACCTTAGCGCTTAGATCGATTGTACCTTGAGGCACTTCTGAACCTCGTCTCAGTTCGAAATCGCTCGGAACCATGACCCACTCTGCCTGTCAGGGATAATACCTACCTACTCTTTTGACTTTCCAAGACGAGATAACCATTAACTAATTAGACCTTTTGTTGAGCACTGTAGTATTGAGTAATAATTAATAAATTGCACTGCAAATTTATTGTAATTACATCACAGTATCTTTGAAAATTTTTAAAAATTTTCAAAGATATTTTTCAATTTCAGTTAGAAAATTTCTTTGGACTTAATTATATACGCATATCGTTCATTAATTTCAGTGGTATATATGTATTGTTTGTATTTACTTTTTAATTAAAGAAAGTATATGAATGATTCTTTTAATAGTAACAATTGAAATCTAATGAGAACTAATTTTTAATTTAAAATAAGCGAATGTTTAAACCAAGATTGGAAGGTTTGGTAAATGTAAAATTTACTCGTATCCTAAAGCAATTTATAACTTTACCATTATAAATTGTCACTGAACGCCGATAACTTTTTCATTATTTATTTATTGTTGTGAATCCTTTTAGAATTTAATATATATATAAAAGATAAATAATAATACTGCTCGTACGTGGATATCATAGTCGCAGTCCAATATACTAAGAGGATAAAGTTAAGACATTTCTTTAATCTTGTTTGTGTGGTATAAATGGATAAACAAAGTGGCTTGATGTTGTTCGCGTTTTTTTATTAATACAATAATGCAATATAAACAATATATATATTAGTAGTTCTTAAAAAGTGATTGTAATATTGTAATTCTTACTATCAATTGTATTCTGGGCTGTGTTCCAGCAATCCTTTGGACAAATATTGCTCGAGCTAGATTTGTTCGATGGTGCTGGGACGACCTATAATAGCTACATACTATCAGAATATATATATACTATCAGACTGATATATATACTATCACAATTTTATAGTTTGACAGCATAGCAGTATTTTTGATTCAGTACACATTTGTCAGATTCAGCTTTCGTCAGATAATTTTTTTTTTTTTCAGTATTGGTCAGAATTTTTAAATTGATGACGAAACGGCAATTATTGTAATTCCACATTCGACAGATTCCGCTTTCGTCTGATAACTAGTTGGACGAACTTTTCATAATGGTAGGGGAGCCCACGATGTTAAATGTGCGTCGTGGGGACCTATTGGATTTTGAAGATTGGGTAGTAAGAAAAAAAGGTTATATGAAATTTTTCATTTCAACGGTGGGATGAGCGTCTACAGGCTTTCAAAAATGTAAAAAAAATCTATCACATGGACATACTAGAGCGCGTCAGATATTGATAATGTATATGTTCCATATATTCCTGATGACGGATTATGTTAATCTGAAGCGTTAAACATAGAAAAAAAAAATGTATTTTTGTAGTCCTTATACTTCTCCTAAATCGTTTTGTTGTAAACACTTACTCGAATAATAAGTGCCTGGCTACGCATTTTACAGTTTAAAAACTAAATTTATTTTTGTGAAAGATTTATTTAATTTCTAGCTCGAAGTTAACAGCAGAACGGACATGTGGTCCGTTCTGTTACACTATTTGGTAGAAACTGACGAAAGTGTCATTATTGGTTTGCAACATTCGTCATTCATGACCAAAAAGAACTAAATTTTCATACATTTCGATTTATGACAAACTGGAATCTGACGGATGTGTACTAAATCGCATTTTTTAGGCGGTAAAATTAATATTAGGATAGGGATTACGAAAGTATTAGGAATTAGGAAAGGATAGGGAAATTGGCTCTGATGATTCTATAAATCTATTCAATATTTTAAATCCATCAGCATTTCGATTTAAAACATAAAAAAATACATATTAAATTTTGTTTGTAATAGTCGTATTTTGCACTTCTTCAAAAACAATAATTAATGTGATTTTAAATAATAATAAAACATTAATTGTATCGAAACTGTTCAATATTTTCTTAAATAATTGAATATAGCTAAAGAAAACTTATATTTCGATTTTTACCAAGCCTATTTATATCGGAGCATCGTCGTAACATCGTAGCACTCAGCTTCTTAGAGGCTTCGTAGACGCCACTTAGAGGCTTCGTAGACGCCACGTAGCTACGAATTTACTTAGGTAAATTACATACGACGTTTTATTTTTATTTATATTTGTTTAAGATAAGATAAGATTTAAATAGAGCACGCACCTTTGAGCAATAGTTCTGTGCAAAGACAAATTGATGAAATGGCTGAAAACATTGAAGAGTCATTATGTAATCATGTGAAGACTAGTCAATTTTCAATTCAGTTGGATGAGTCCACTTTACCAACTAATGAAGCATTGTTGCTGTCTTACGTGGGGTTTATTAAAGATGAAAAAATATGTCAAGAACTTTTATTTGCTAGAAATTTAGAGACAGACACAAAAGGAGAAACTATATTTAAAACACTGGAAAAGTTTTGTGATGAAAAAGGAATTCCCTTGAAGAATATTATATCAGCTGCTACAGATGGTGTTCCAGCTATGACGGGGTGTCAAAAAGGCTTATAGAGTACTTAAAAAACAAAATTCCAGATGTGCTTGCTGTACATCGACAACATTTGGTTGCTAGAAATTTAAGTGAACGACTGTTTCAATCATTGCAACATGTTAAATGACTCTTTAAATGACAGATTATTTAATCACAGCTTTGTGTTATTAATGATGAAGATTTCAACCGATTGATCTTTTATATAGAAGTGCGTTGGCTATCAAAAGGAAATTGTCTGACTCTATCGTAGAGTTTTGGAAAACAAAGACAGAGAATTGCGTGACAACGTCATCACATCAAAGAATGATATCGCATACCTGACATACCTTTATAAATTGTTTAATAATATGAATCTCCAATTTCAAGGCGATGACTTGAACTTAATAAAAACAAAAAATGTCAATGTCAAATTGACAATTTTCCATATAAATATTTTATGCTCTCGCTAGCGATTGCGGTCATTGTAAGTAAACTCATGGTAAAGGTACAGAACATGGCGACTATATTATTGCGTATACCGACGGCTATAGTATATTATTTTACAACTGCACTTCTAATATCGGACGTCAGTAACAAATGTTCAAAAGTACTAACAATATTTTCTCATTCACAAACAACAAGCCAGGAAATAATAAATAAACATTAATTTGTGACGGAGATTTTGCGCAGTAATAAGTAATAAATCAGAAGAACATTTCGAATAACCTAATTAAGTAGCAACGAAACAATTAATGTTACGCCGAGTTTTAATTATAAAACTTGGACCGAGTCATTAAAGTTCACCTTTTAGGATGTTTTTAATTAATACTTTTAATTAATATATAAATAGAAAGTGTCAAGGGACCTTTGGAGTGGCAGGAACACCGTGTTTTGACGAGAAAGATAAAGACGTATAAAGGAGAATGGTTGGTTTTCTATCCGTAGACTTCTGCGTATAATTTCTGGTCTGTCTCTTTCTAGAATTGCTTGGAAATGGTTATGAGGCGTTAACTTTTAACTTAACGTTAACTTAACGTGTCATTGACAATACAAAAGCCTTACATGTTGAGCAGAAAGCGAATTTATACACTAGTGAAATCAATCAACAAAACTATCTATCTAGCCTCTTGAAAAGAAGACTGGTGGGGTGCACAATATAACGCTAAGTGATTTAAAGGCTACACCACTTCTTTCCGATGCTACCACTGCGTCCTTCTAACCGTAACTACGATCAGAGGAATAAAGCAATGTGGCTAACGTGTAGCGCTCCTTCATTCCCAATTTCCCATACAAATTCATGTTTATGCATTCGATGTGTTTGATCGAGTAAAACTCGCACTACACTCTGTCCCTAACAGTAACTCTTGTTTTATAAGTCACCCTGTTAAGTTTTCTGAACACCTGTATTGACGAACCGCTAACACAAATATAGGTATACCTACACGTATGTATTTGAATATACAAAAGTCCTTGAAAAGTCCATATTATATGTAAGTATGGTTCTAATATTAGGTACAAATGCGAACGGTTTAGTTAGATGGAGATAAATTATGGTACAGACAAAACCTGAATTTATGTCAAAATACAAAAACGTTGACGCCAGCATAAAATGGATTAAATTTTAATCTGTGCAAGCATATAATTCAATCTGTTAGGGAATTGCTATTCAATTAAAAACTTAATGAGATTTCTTTCATCATGACTTGAACGTTAAACCAGTTTGCTTTCAAACTAAACAACAGACGCTTAGGTACTTATAAGAAGGGATGAAAAGAAAACAAGTTCATTCAAATAAATTAAATTACAAAATTTTTTTTTTTTTTTGTCGCTCCTTCAGATCTTGGGGACTTATTTTAGTCTGTGATGTATTGTGTAGATGAGCTAACACGTGATCTGTGGACGTATAATAAAGGATACATAACATACCTAATTTAATTGTCAAACACACTCCCTGTAATATAATGCTTCGCATTACTCTTGTCTGAGAAATATCACCATTACATAGATCGTCGAAGCTAAAGTCAACAAGCTTCTGGTGTATGTCGCCATGTCTTTTACTGGCGTATGGCGTATGTCTGACAACATGTATGCATGATTTAATATTTATAGGTTGAGTAGTTAAAGTGTGAAAGCGTAACAAACAAACAAACTTTCGCATAATTTATAATATTACTTAGTTAGGAATAGGATAAATATCACGGCTTTCCAAAATTATTACTTTAAAGAATTTTGAAAATATAACAATAAATATATATTTTATTAACTAACATAGACGAGGCACGGAAAGCTAGTGGTTGACACAAGTTCAATCAATATACACTTTACGCAATCCACAGGCTTTGACTTTCACTTGACCCACAGGACTACAGTGAGGTCCTGTATTATAATTCCTATATAGTTTAATAAATAAGGCTTCTTAGTAAAAGTTTTGTTAGATTTAGGTAATCCAATAAATCAAGACAGACGCGTTTGAGAGAAAGGCTTTGACAATAAATTACATTGTTTGCCAAGCGCTTAGTGGGATTGATATCCCGCTAATTACGTTAGAACGCCTCCCTCTTTGTCAACTCTTCTATGTAGCAATTACGTGTTGTTGTTAAAATAATTTAAAATAAACTTACAAGTTAATAATAACATCATATTTACAAGTTAATAACACATCATAGTTAATATTAACTTTATTGACAATATTAATAAAGTTAATAATAAATAAGTTAATAATTGAAATTAACAATAATGGACTTTGTTTAAAAATTACATATTATAAAAAAAGTCCCCCGCTGCATCTGTCTGTATGTCTGTATGTATGTATGCGGTTTTCACTAATGTTAAAAGCGTTAAACGAGGAAGGTTTTTATAAATAAATTGCAGCTTTCATCCGTACGAAGCTGGGAGCGGATCGCTATAGTAAGTTAATAAAATTTAATAAATTGTTTATTTTCTCTTAAGCACAAACTTGTACAATAAAAGGCTATAATTAAAATTATAAACTCACCTCCGACTTTCTATTGAGCCCAAACATAAGCTATATCTGTTGTAAGTTGGGTGTCTGGTGGGGACTAATGGATGCTGTAGCACCAGTTCAAGGATACCATGTCATTGAAATGCCACCGAAGTAATAGTATGCCAAATTTCACATCAATCGTACTTGTGGAAGTTAGAGAAATCCCTTCGTCAACTAAGAAATGGGCTGATGATCTTCAAACACCTGAACAGATCTTCGTAAAAAATATGATAAAATTCAATAAATTACATTTTTAATAGTAATTCAATGTAGGTAGGTATAAAATTGAATAACTTCTTCAACTTGGCAAATAAATCTTGACCCACCGACTTACTTAGCATACTTAATCACATCACATTCTGTCTACTATCCAGTGATTCAGTTACATATAGTGGTTAAAGTTTCATAATTAGTATTTCAAGCTAACTCACATTTATTAGGCTGTTTGTGGACGTACAAATTATTGCATACACTAAGGTCTATAAAGGAGACAGTTTTCACTTTTCAAAGCTTTCGCTTGTGTGTAAAAAAACAAATTGAAACTGGATTGAAACAAAAACATTTTAAAACACAGCAGAGACTGTATTACCAAGTCAAATTCGTATTCTGCGCAGGTAACGTTCTGTCGTCCGCAACAATGAATAGTGGATGAAGGCACGGGCAACAGATACGTAAAATGCAATGAATTAGTGTACAATTCTGTAAAGCTTCACTCTCCAATTTGTAGGTATATTTAGATCTCTTTGCATAGATGATCTTTATACGTCTGCATTCTGAAACCCAGAACACGTTTGATATCGATCCCTCTGACGTCGTCACCACATAGCTATTACATTTTCAGACTGCCGACTGTGTGTTCTCCTTTGTATTTAATTATCCAGGTAATCCTTAACTTTGCAATAGCAATTATTAATGTGATTTTTTCCCAGTCATGAAAAAAAAGGCTTCTGAGTTGGATCATAGTCGTCTCTGCCGTAAAACATCTTCTGCTGGACATAGGTCTCCCCTACGATTGGTATTGATTGGTATTGTATTGGTATAGATATTGAAGTGTTTGAAATTAAGTTGTTAGCAAAGCAAGATATACTTTAACAAAGACCGCTTTTGAAGTCACTCGACTCTATTAAATACGAGCATAATCTTTTAAGATGATGCTTGCCGGTGATTGGTGATAATTATCGATAATCAAGTTTTCTGCATACCTATCAAAGGGATTAGGTACCTATGACAAGTGTTCAAGCACTTGATCGAAAGCCCAGCTAATCCGTCAAAGACACAAAATAATGAAATACCTGAGTTAATGAAGCCTCAATTGATTTCACGCCCATCTTTAATGATATATAAATAAACCATATACAACTAGCGTTTACCAGAAGCTTTATACATGTGAAAAATTAAAAGGAAGCTGTCCTTCCCCAGGGCTTCAACTACTTTCATAAAAAATGCAAAAAATATTTCACTTATTTTGAAAACATGCAGGCGTAAAAGAGAATTGCTTTCGTATTCATGTTTTTTATGCCATAAGCGGAGAAACAGAGATTGACATGACAGCGACTTTGTTTTATAATAAGTATGTAATAGCTGGTAATAGAGACCCGCTCCTGTTTTCGTAAGGGCCCAATTTTATTTACACAACCTTTCTCGCTTACCGCTCTTTCCATCAGTGAAAACCGTATCAACATCAGTTGATGAGACAGATAGAAGTAGTCAGCTACTTTATATACTTACTCGTATATGTATAGCTGATACCCGCGACTTCGTCCGTGTTGAAAAAGAAAATATATAAGTACCTAACGATTTTTTTCAACGATTCCTCGGGAAACTAACATTTTTCCAGAATAAAAAGTCTCCTATATGTCAATTAACTATCAGTGTGCCAAATTTTATCCAAATCTGTTAAGCCGTATGCGTGAAAGTAATGAGTGAATATTACTAATAGTATAGGATATAAAAAACGTATATCTCTATTCGAAAACATAAAATAGCCACAAGTGAGTTGACCACTTTTAATTAAGTATTAAACATTAGGTCTCCTAAGGCTAATGTTCTATTTAGACGATGCATATGAAAGTCCATTTGTTGGTCGCTCCCAAAGCGATCCCTGAAAATAGGCTAAACAAACAGCGAAAGGTCACCACCATACGAAGCAATGAAAGCCTTTTTGATATCTTTTGTTAACCTCTCAATTACACGGAAACAATACACTCAACTGTATAATTATTACAGTAATTAATTCAAGAAGTTCGTTACCTTGTTTATCCGGTTCGAAGCTAAACAATTCAATTGTTATAAACCAAATTTATTTTACAACTCTTTTACTGTTTGAAGTATAAAATAAATAATTGTTTAAAGAAAAGTAGAGTTGAAATTATTTTCGTTAATTTGTTTTAGATTTTTTATATATACTTTATACTTCACCTTCACTTCACCTGACTTGAAATTTGAGCATGCTACTCTGAAACTAATAGAACCTTTTGAATTTTTTGAATCTTGTTTCTTTCATTTGTGGTTTAAATATAACAATAACTTACTCTAACTTTATAGCAAAATATTGTAAGAAAAAGATTGTATTTGATGGCAGGGCAGAAATTGTTTCGAAATCAGCTGGTCTGGCAGTAGTAACCGACCCCGTACAGAAGAAAACCGTGATATACACACATTTTTATAAAACTGGCTTCACTATTTAGTCCCAATAGTTATTATATGGTATGAGAGTTAATTAAAGTTTTGGTTATACTTACTCGATAAATAGACAGCTGTATATGTTATACCCTCTTTGCTATTAGAACATAACATTAATGAATCTTGTGACAAGTCTACCATACGAATAACTGTGTAATTATTTCTTTGAACACGCAGGGAAGTCAATACTGGATATTACGAGCGTCTAGCGATGCGCGATTTATTCGTACGTATCGTCAAGAGTTGTTGCACATGTTTTACAAGAGTTATTTAGTTAGTCAGATCTTATGAAATAAAAATTATAAGTATATTTTGGATCTACTTACAATATTAATCAATCACAAAAGTTATTTAAAAATATTACGTTATTTAAAAAAAATAGCCTTCGCCCGGCAAGCCCAAATATTATCGTAATACAGAATTAGGATAATTTATTATTATCTTAATGATAATTTTCAATGAATTAATAAGCAGGGTGCAATAGTTTTTGAGTTTATTTATTACAAACAAAATACAAAATACAAAATATTTTTACTTATGCTAACATCATTATTATATGTACAGTATGTACTTTAATATTAAAAAATAACTTAGACTAATGCGTTAAACAATAATAAGTAAATACCTACCACGTGCGAAATTTAAAAATAAAAGAAATAGAAATAATAAACACACACACACACACACACACACACACACACACACACAAATGTAAGAGACAGAGAACTGAATTAGGGAAAAAAGTATTTTTTCTTTTATTAATTTTATTATATTAGTGAAAATAAACAATTACATACATAAATCAACAACATTTTCCACGAATTTTAAACATACATTAACTAATTTTTAACATAGTAACTAAGTATGGCAATACATGGTTTGAATAGTATCTAAAAATTCACACCGTATGAAAAATGAAGCGTAATTTAGGTCTGATGCAAACTCACAAAAACAATGCTGTGTTTATTTCTACACATATACACATTGCTATAGGCTATTAGGGGGCAAAATGAGAAGGCTTTATGTGGCTTGTTTAACACGCGCAAATGGTCCATTACTTCGTGTCACGGCTTTTGTTATATTGTAGCTTCATTTTCTAGACGTCTTTTTATAAAATGAAAGAATATAATTATGGCAAAAATGTATTGAAGCCTATATGATGTCTAAAATAGGGACGTGCCCTTATGTAGGTACATTGTTAATATTGTTCGTGAATATACTATACCTTATACTGCGAATACGAGATATCTATACTATACTAGGGACCCGCTACCAGCTTCGCTCGGGATGAAATTTTATATTTTATATACGAGTACAAAAATCTTCCCCATTTATAACTCTTTCCATATGTGAAAACCTAATTAAAATCGGTTTACCCATTCTCGAGTTTTTGAAGCTTACACAAAATAACTTAATTTTTTTTATATAATATATACAAGATAATATAATAAACCTGAAGAGTTTGTTTGTTTCGTTGAAAGGCTGAAAGTTTTAAGCTCTGGAAATACCAGTCGTGTTTAAAAAATCCTTTTGCCTTTCATAACTTCATGTTTGAGGAAGGTCATTAGGCTAATTACCATCACGCTATGATTCTTAGACCGACCGTCGTCGTCCTGTCTGACAAACTTTATATAAAAGAAGACCAAAAAAAGGACGTTGAATAGCTATCCGCTTTATTTGAGTACGTGCATTTGAGGACACCGCTAGAAGGCAACGGAGAAAGATTACAATAGATGAGATTTTCTTTAGGTTAACTGATCCTCGGCTTACTTGGTATAATCTAATAGGTCGTTCGTCTCTCGGTCATAATAATATAGTACATGAACGTAATATAATGTATTTATTTAAATAACTTAAATTCATTTATTTTTAATTTAAAACAACTTATGTAATTAACAAAATAATTAACAGGGTAATAACTTATTATCTATATAAATAAAACATTATAATAACAAAATTAACATTAAACTTTAAATACAAAACAATTATAAAAAGAATATCCCGTCTAACAGGTACGCTTGCGGCATGAACCCTATTATACTTATTTCAAAATAATCTTACAATTAATTAACAATGTGAGACTTTTAACAATTTTAGAAAAATTATTAATATATTTATGAACTCTACGTAGTAGCGACCCGCCCCAAGCTTCGCATGGATGCAATCCTATTGGAAAACTATGAGTGAGGCTTATGTCCAGCAGTGGACATCCTGAAGCTGAGATGAAGATTATGAAGAGCTAGCATAGTTTTTTTATATGCCGTAGTTTTTATATTGGCAGCAGTAGCATTTTATAATTGCCTGAAGGCTCAGTAGTCCGCTGTCTTATTATCTGGTGTGCGCGCGGTGTGCTGCCATACAGAAATGATGCACTTTAATTTTAGTTATTGTCCGTAAGACGCCTTATCGCAAACCACACCTTTGTGTATATTGCACAATAATGTTGACTCTTGTTACCGAACTACTGAGACTAGGCCCAAGTTTCAGTTCCATAGGATATTAATTAATTTTGAATTAGGTATTCTTTATTTCATTACAATATAATGTTACTTAGTAGAAGCATTACAGTATACGGTAATTTTCTGCTATGTGTAGGTAAGGTACCTTTATAAATTACACTAAAGTCTTTGAAGGTAGATAGGTCTTTGAAAGTAGATACTTCTCAATGGGAATTCAATAAATATTTCATGAACCGATATTAGAAAACCAACCTTTGTTATTATGATTCGGACGAAGAAGATGGATTCTTAATATCTACGGCTCACAACGATTCTCCTGAATTAATCATTGCACAAAAGAACGTTGGTTTATAAATATTGTGAAACTTGTTATCAAAGGAATATTTAAGAATACCTAATAAATAGAAAGTCTGACCATAGTAAAAGAAGCTTCTATAAATCGAAGAGACTGTAATGTACCTGGACGCGCCGCTTCCGTTTCCTATCCCTTTCCTTGTCCCGTGCACAACCGTCCAGCGAGGCAGAGGGAGAAGGAAGATATCCGATGCGCTTGCATCGACGCATCGAGTATTCATATTGCACATACCATTGTCGCATATTGGCTTCGTAAAAACGAAGACGTCCGAACCGCTCCGCTACGCTTTAAATTGAACTTTATTAAACATAACCTCGTGTAAATAACGATATAGATAGATTGTGAAGGTGAAGTGAAAACAAGGTGAAGTGATTTGGTGTGATTGGATTCGACGAGATCATCGCACGGTGATCGCTTTCTCCGAGCGCAGTCCCGACCGGATCCTGGACCCCAGCAGCCCAAATTACGAGGTACGTGTTGTGCACCATCTCAATCCCCGCTACCGCTTCCTATTTCTCCCCTTAACGCACCTAGGATAATACGTCCATCCGCATACGAAGCAATTGGCTTCTGGTCCTTCAGCCGCCTGACCATAGTGTTGGTCCTTTTCGAACCGGATACAAACCGGCACATAACCGCTTTTCAATAATATTGAATCAACAATAACACACAATATCAGTTTGTTATTCATTCCCATAGTTCATGCGTATTGTTATTTAGACGAGATTTTATGTTAATACCGCGCCCTCTGAGGGTAAATCTTAAAACCGCATCGCCCGACTTTCGGTCGATTTTCAGTATTGCATACATATTATTATTTATTATCTAGCCTACACCGCATCGCATAAAACCTATTCGTTTGAATAAGTTTATTACAACATTTATTTACATAATTTTCTTGCCGTATAACACAAACATTACGTTAAATAATTACCTACATAAATGAAAATAAATATATGTTTCCGCATAAGTTAAAGTAAAGTAGGTAATACTTTAATTTGTATCTTTCATTTATTTGCGTTTTTTGTATTCCTTTTTATAAGAAAGTATACCTATACATAGATTACTTTACACTGTGCTGCAGCGCTTTAAAGCGATATATAATTTTGTACACGCTTTATAAATAATTTAATTTGTTTTCTATTCACATTTATTCAGCACTTTAGGTAATTTACATTTTGTTTGAATTCGTGACAGACGCGTTCGATTTGTGTTTAAAATTGTAAACATATTTTTTATATATATATAAACAGTCTTTAATTTGCCATCTTTTGCAATGGAGTCGAAATTAAAGATATTACAGGCGAAAAATAAGGTCAGATTTGAACGTATTACGAGATTGTACAATGCTGGTAAACAGCTGTCTCAATCAACTACCGAATTACGCACGGTTGAAACTTTTATGTCTGATAGTGAGACCATAGACACATTACGTAATGATTTCATGCAAACATTGGATGAAATTATCGAAATGCAGATACAATTAGATCCCAAAGTTGAACCAAATTATCAGTCACTTTCATCATTTGAAGATCTTTTTGCTCGTGTCATAAGATACCGCGTAAATTTGAAGGGAAGTAGGTCCATAGCTTCGAATGCAAATTCACAAACCGCGGCTAAGGCTCCCTTCACACTGGCACCGCTCGCTATTCCCAACTTTGATGGAAAAATTGAAAACTGGCCAGTGTTCTATGAATCATTTAAGGCTAACATACATTGTAATCCAGACTTAACCGATTCACATCGAGTTCAGTATTTAGTCGGAAGACTTATTGGAAATGCACAAAAAATTATTGCAGGTGTAATTCCTTCCGGTGAGAACTATCCTTCTATTTGGGAAAGTCTAACAAAGAAATATCAAGATAAAAGAGCCCTAGGTTCATATTATGTTTCTACATTACTTAACATTAAAGGCGCTTCAAATGATTCAGTTTCATTAAATAATTTCATCGAAACATTTGATGCTGCTGCCGCTGCACTTAAGCAATTAAAAATTGAAAATATGTATGATTTCATTTTATTCAACTTAGCATTCCGCAAGATGGATTCAAGTACCGCTCAGGCCTTTGAAATGACCGCTAGGGATAAAGTTATTCCGAGTTACTCAGATTTAGTCGAATTTATTAAAAGTCAAGTAAAGATATTAGATAGAACTACTACTAGTAATAATATTTCATTCAACCGCACTACACGTAATAATAACGCCTATAATAATAATTCTAACCGCCCCCGCAATACAGTACATTCGTTCGTAACTCGTCATAATAATTACAACAGAAGCACTTTATGTTCTATGTGTAATACCTCGGAACATTATCAACTATATACTTGCCCCGCATTTAAATCAATTTTACCGAAAAATCGTATCGAATTTATTAAATCGAAAAGAGGGTGTGTAAACTGCCTTAGTTTAACCCACTCAGTGTTGAATTGTAATTCGAAATATAGATGTAAACAGTGTGAAAAGAGACACCATACCTTGCTACATTTAGATATTATTAAAAATAAAAATATGTCGTCCGCGGCAGACCGGACAGCTAGGAACGACGTACCGGACATCGCTACGAATCGTACAGAGAATTGCGTCATCGCTTCGGCGTCGACGCCCGTTACCAAAGCCTTATCACTTTGCGCTCGCTCACCTGTCGTAACTACAACTAAGTTACCCCCCTATACCACGTTATCTTGTACTAAACGTGCTGAAGTTATTCTTTCTACTGCGAGTATTTACGCATATAATAATGATAAAAATGTAAAAGAAACTGTTCGATGTCTTATTGATAATGCTTCACAGAATCATTTAATAACTGTGAACTGTTGCAGAAAACTTAATTTAAATATTATACCGCTTTCGAATTCCGTTTTAAAGGGTGTTGGTTTAACTTCTCGACCTGTTATAGGTTATGTCAATTTTATGATTTCCGCGAAAAATAATAAACAAAGTTTTAACTTAACCGCATTAGTTATCGATTGCATTACCGATCGACTTCCTATCGATTATGTTGATACATCTATCATTAGTCATTTAGCAGACATACCGCTTGCCGATCCATTTTGGCATATACCGAGTGAGATAGAACTCGTATTGGGAGCAAAATTATTTCCATTCATACTTCTTAGTGGAAAGATTATTGCACCGCCCGCTCCACCCGCTATTGAAACCGTGTTCGGATATGTGTTCATGGGTGACACCGCTTCTAGTACCGCTTCGCCAGTTCGGGGCGACCTAACCGCGCTTCAACGCTCACCTACCGCTTCGTTTCTTACTTGTATTGAGAATAATATAGATGCTTCTCTTTCTAAATTTTGGGAGTTAGAAGAAGTTCCCGCAAAGAAATTTCTTAGTCAGTCTGAAGAAGAATGCGAACAAATATACACTTCTACAATATCTCGCGACTCTTCAGGTCGCTATTGTACCGCATTGCCATTCTCTAAGGATCCGAGTAGCTTAGGGAATTCTTACGCTGTCGCTCATCGTCGTTTGTTAGCACTAGAGCGCAAGCTATGCCACAAAGATTTACGTTTGAGCTATAACGCCGCAATTAAGGACTACATAGATAATAAATATTTATCTCCAGTGTCATCATCGGACGAATCTGAAGGAGGTTATATAATTCCTCATCACCCGGTGATCAGGCAAGATAAACAAACCAGTAAAGTCAGAGTAGTTTTAGACGCAAGTGCTCAATGCCATAATGGAATATCTCTCAATGATATTTTACATACCGGACCCAATCTACAAGCAGATTTATTTTTACTTTTATTGAATTTCCGCCTTTTGCCAGTTGCTGTAACCGCCGACATAAAGCAGATGTATCTTCAAATACGTGTAACTGAAGAACATCAAAAATACCAACAAATACTTTTCCGCTTCGACACCTCTGAACCGATTCGTACTTTCAAGTTCAACAGAGTGACGTTTGGTCTTAAGTCGAGCCCATACGTTGCAATGCGCACCGTGCGCCAACTCTGTAATGATGAACGCACCAATTTTCCAGTAGCAGCTGCCATAGCTGAGAAGGAACTTTATATGGATGATTTGGCTAGTTCAATTATAAATGAATCTGATGCTGTCGAGGCATCCGCTCAGTTAATTAATATGTTTAAATCTGCTGGCTTTGATTTAGTGAAATGGTCGACCAATTCAAAAAAGGTGCTTGAGAGCATCCCGCAGCCGCTAAGACTTGCACAGCAAGTAGAATTTAATAAAACAACATCTCTTAAAATATTAGGGTTAGAATGGCAGCCAGAAAACGATACTTTCGTTTTTAAAACCAATAATGATGACCGCTCCTGTACCAAACGTTCAATTCTTTCTGTAATCGCCCGCTTGTGGGATGTGCTAGGTTTCGCTGCACCTGTAATCCTTTATGCCAAACTTCTAATTAAAGAACTATGGATTCAAAAGGTCGGATGGGATGAAGAACCTCCGGCAAATATAACAGCTAAATTTATTAAATTCAGAGAGCAATTGCCACTTCTTACTATTTTAAAAATACCGCGCCATGTTGCCGTAACAAAGGGTTGTACGACAAATATAGTTGCTTTCGCCGATGCTAGTATGAAAGCGTACGGCTGTGTAGTTTTCTTACATGTGACTGACTCCACAGGCAATGTACATGTACGGTTGGCCTGTGCGAAGTCGAAGGTCGCACCAGTTAAAGTAGTTTCACTTGCCCGCTTAGAACTTTGTGCCGCAGTCTTAATGTCAAAGTTAACTAAATTGGTCTGCGATACTTATTCAGCACGCACATCTATACAAAATGTCTACGCCTTTTCGGATTCAAAAATCGCCCTCTCTTGGATTCATTCGTCTCCACATCGGTGGAATATTTTTGTTAGCAACCGCATAGCCAAATGTCAGGGGAATCTAGAACCTAAAACCTTCTACCATATCGCCGGAGTGCATAATCCTGCCGACTGTTTGTCTAGAGGCTTATTGCCAGAACAATTGCTAACTCACGAGTTATGGTGGAACGGTCCCATTTGGCTGAACGCACCCATACTTGAGTGGCCGATAGAATCTTTCAAACCTGAAAAATGGGAAGATTTGCCTGAATTTAACAATAAGACATTTATTACAACCGCTCCTCATACCGTAGAATTCTCACCGCTCTGTTCACTCGCAAGTAAAGTCTCATCGTGGAATAAATTATTAAGAATAATTGTCTACATTTTACAATTTGTACGAATACTAACCCGCTCTAAAAATATAGAAACCGCTCATATACATACCGCTGAAAATTATCTGCTCCGTGCAGTTCAAACTGCACATTTCCCGCATGTAATAAAGGATCTAAAAAAGGGTAATATACCCTCAGCACCGCTAAATAAATTAGATTTATTCATGTCTGAAGACAGATTGATTAGGATAGGAGGTAGATTATCAAATGCAAACTTACCCTTTGAAGCAAAGCATCCGATTTTGCTGCCTAAACATGATAATGTTACTTACCTGATAATTGATCACTTTCACCGCATAAATTGCCATACTGGAGCCACTCTTCTTAGTTCTTTGATTCGCCAAAAGTATTGGATATTATCCTCTAGGTCAGTTATACGTCAACGCGTACATAACTGTAACTTCTGTTTTAAGAGTTCTCCTTCGTATCAAACTCCTAAAATGGCGAACCTCCCCGCATTTCGAGTTCAAGAGACTAAAGCCTTCGTGCATACCGGCGTAGATTACGCTGGACCCATTAATATTACGCTATGTAGACGTCGTGGTCAGCGAAGTCAAAAAGCATACATTTGCTTATTTGTTTGTTTAGCGACAAAAGCTGTTCACATTGAGCTCGCATCAGATTTGTCGTCTGCTACTTTTCTTTCCGCCTTTAAGAGATTTATATCCCGGAGGGGTCCAGTTACCCATCTCTATTCCGACAATGGAACCAATTTCGTTGGTGCCAAGGCTCATTTAAATGAACTTTATCATCTTTTAGACTCTTCAGAGTACAATAAAGCACTATCGAGTGAGTTCGTTAATCGCCGTATCGAATGGCATATGTTACCACCGCGAGCACCGCATTTCGGAGGAATATGGGAGTCGAATATAAAAAGTTTAAAAACGCATTTATACCGCATTATTGGCAATCAACTGCTTACTTACGAAGAGCTTTTAACAGTCTTAACACAAATTGAAACTATTATGAATTCGCGCCCGCTCTGCGTTTTGCAGGAGGAACCGCATCCCGAGCCTTTAACTCCAGCACATTTTATTATGGCTTCCCCTTTGCAGTACTTGCCACTTGCGCCGCTCTCTACAGCGCCGCTTCTTACGCGTAAATCACTACTCGATCAAATGATTCGCTCGTATTGGAAGAGATGGCATTTAGAGTACTTGAATAATTTGCAAGTCCGGCAAAAATGGTTAAAGGATGTTTCAAGTGTTGGGATTGGTACTGTCGTGCTACTGCATGATGATAATGCGCCACCCTTACGATGGCCAATGGGAATTATAGAACGAACTTATCCAGGCGCGGATGGTGTCGTTAGAGTGGCATTAGTTAAAACGCAAAATGGTCTACTGAAAAGACCACTAGTTAAATTGAGTCCATTACCGTCTCAATAACAATACCGCATCTCGTCAAATGTTTATCTAATTTTTTTTATTGTTAAGTACTTAATTTATTTCTTTGTCCGCTTTGGTTAATTCCACTCCATAATTAATTTGTGTGTAGTATATTTCATGTCACCATAATTATTTTAGTATCCTCTTTGGTTTCTTTTGAGAAAGCTCTGTTTCTCAAGGCGCCGGAGGATGGACGCGCCGCTTCCGTTTCCTATCCCTTTCCTTGTCCCGTGCACAACCGTCCAGCGAGGCAGAGGGAGAAGGAAGATATCCGATGCGCTTGCATCGACGCATCGAGTATTCATATTGCACATACCATTGTCGCATATTGGCTTCGTAAAAACGAAGACGTCCGAACCGCTCCGCTACGCTTTAAATTGAACTTTATTAAACATAACCTCGTGTAAATAACGATATAGATAGATTGTGAAGGTGAAGTGAAAACAAGGTGAAGTGATTTGGTGTGATTGGATTCGACGAGATCATCGCACGGTGATCGCTTTCTCCGAGCGCAGTCCCGACCGGATCCTGGACCCCAGCAGCCCAAATTACGAGGTACGTGTTGTGCACCATCTCAATCCCCGCTACCGCTTCCTATTTCTCCCCTTAACGCACCTAGGATAATACGTCCATCCGCATACGAAGCAATTGGCTTCTGGTCCTTCAGCCGCCTCAGCAGTACCAATCGTAATAAAATTTCTACTAAATAGTTTCATCCATTCTAATATTATAAATGTGAAAGAAACTGTCGGTCTGTTTGTTACCTCTTCACTCCTTAACTATACAACCGATCATTATGAAATTTTGCATACAAAAAAGGACATTCACAAAAAAGTTCTGCTGGCGAGGAATCTTCTAAAAATAGAAATCAAGCGTTCTGGCATACTGGCCAGTATGTTATATGGTAATGGTACCATATAACACAATGGTACCATATACCAGTATGATATGTTGTACAGGCATAAGTATAACAAAAATTAATATGTCAGGTGTTATATCGCTTATATATTTTGTCAGTTACATTTTTATTTTAAGGTCGGCAGACAGGCCGACAGTTCACTTGATGGTAAGTGGCTACCGTCGCCTATAACACAAGGAACACCACAGGTGCTATAAGTGCGCTGCCGACTACAGTAGGATTTAGGATAAGGAATTGGGAAGGGATAGGGGAAATGGATTCTGGCATTCCTTATTCACTCACCGAAACACAACAGCAAACGTGCTGTTATTTCACGGTGGTCTTCTGTAAGGGGGTGGTTACTGCCGTCAGACGGGTTGCCCAAATGACTGTGTGTGCCCTGCCACTATTTTCTAAATCCAGACTAGAGCCAACATTGAAAAGTTCATTGTCAAAGTTGACTTTGTCGGGTATCGAACCCAGGAACCTCCAACTGGTTGTTCAAGTAAGTAAGAATTCTTTAGTAGCAAGTTCTGATTTTTCTTTAATTTTATGGCCTGGTAAGCCAAGCGAGTCTCTGAAAGTTTGATGTCAGCTCTACTAAGACAGATTTATTGGTCTTCTTAGCGGTCTATGGTACGCGAAACAATTTCTCTTTCTCCAATACCACCACGCCATTTATTTTTGCTAAATTTTTACTAACAAAATCAAAAAGTTACTCACCGATATTCTAGTTTTAACTCAGATTGTAAATGGAATGAAATGCACAATGCATTTCATTTTGAAACGGTATCGATAGAGCAATCAAAATGATAAAGCGTCATTTTAGCCTCCCCTTGTCATTTTAGTCACACGAGGCGTTACAGTTACATTTGATATGCTTTGAATAATGGAATTCATATGTCCCTGGCTGGTTACACGAACACGAGATTGTTCCATGATTAATTTATTTATTGTGCTATAGTCGGCACTGAGCTGTGAATTATAATCTATGACGTCTATTGAAACCTCGTTGTACTAGGTAATATAAAAATCTAAGGATTTATTCCTTTTAATCCCCGACGCCCAATGCAAAAACAGAGTGTTAAAAAATTTACTTGTGTGTCTGTCTGTGGAATCGTAGCTTCTACCGTTTTTTTTATTTGAAAGTTGACATGATCGGATCGGAATTGTTGTTAGCTATAATTATTAATTTCGTTAATTAATATATATTACATTATTAATTATATTATTATTATATATGAGGTTGATCTATGAGAAATGCACGAAGCTTTACTGTTACTCTTAAAAGTAATTAAGTTTAATGCTCTAAGAAAATTATGATTTTGCTAATCCTAGCAGATCCATTAAAACCTTCATTACGCCCTACTAAGTAGAGTTGGGCGTAATGAAATTATTTATGATTGACTTAACTTTGGCATCCTGACCGCAGATTATAAACTAAGTTACTTCGACCAGACGTTGTTACTTAGTTCTTGCTTACTTCGTCGAAGTTAGGATACATATTAAAGTTTTAGATATCTTCTACTCAAATTTGGATTAAATAATAAATATCGTTTCTGGTGACGTGAACACTTTTTTTACGTTAAGGTCGGCAGAGCAACTGGCTTAACTATGGTCGTTACCGTAAAGATTGTAAATACTTGGGTCGTAAGATTGTACTTTGGGTCATTGGTACGCTACCAACACGATAGTGTAAAGATTCGGATGGAGGAGTGGATTCTTATACCTCTTAATTACGCAACCAAACAGAAAACTCACTATTACGAGTATGCACTGTAACCGAGTGGTTGATGTAGAAAAATCTAAACCTACAATTTAATAATGTACCTTTGAAATAGTGGAAGATATTTTCAAATGTGGGTAGTAATCTCTCATAAACAAGCTTACAAAATCGGCTGAGTCTCATTGGTTTATATAGTTTCAGTATTGATATTAAAATGATTGAAATAAATAGGTGAAGGAATAAACGACATATTTATTTCAGAATAAACTTCAGAATAAATCAAAAACTGTATAGTATTATCACTAGCATTAGCTACCTAAACCTATAATATAAAATTCACAAAACAGGCAAGTTTGCGTTAATCTTAGCTTCAGAAATTCATAACTCTAAACCTGAGGATTACTAAACACATTGGAATAGTAGACACCATTAAGCTGAAAAAGGATTTTCGGCCTTATAATGATAACATTTCGTAAACGAACAAATTTTGTTATGATAATATTTACTTAGGTGAATTTTTTAAGCAACTTTACATAAGTAATTTTTTATTATTTCGTAGAAAATAAATTTGATGTAGGCGTAATTTAATATTTATTTTTCATATTAATATTAATATTGAATAGTGAATGTATATAATACTGGCTGTTGCACGCGACGTCGTCTGCGTAATATATTCAAGAACGACTAATTATATGGTCAACATTAATTAACTTTATTCTAAGCCTCGATTAACACATAGATAGACTTTCTGATAAAGACAGATGTAAAACAATATAATAAACAAAATATACCAACCTGACTCTTGTAAGATAAACGTATTTTTGTACAGTCGAGGTAATTATTATCAATACATGTAATTAAAACGAACTCCACTGTACTTTGAAAGAAACATTTCATTTGATGATCATCACAATGTTTCTTTCATACGAACGACAGGCAATTTTTCACGGCCTCGCCATACTTTATTGGTTTCTGTTCATATTTTCTGGTTCCCTAGGTCTTGAGAGAACCCTCATAACTCAAATGCCTTTCTTCGTACAACCGCTCATTTGTCAAAATGTTTTAGTGACGTCTTCCGTTAACAATTTCAGAAATGAAAAAATCATACGCAGTGCTGTAATCCAAATTTGGGCTAAACAATTAATTGTCGTAAGTTTCTACCTTGATAAATTCGCAATACCATGAATACCAATAGTTAATAAGAATAAAAGAACCTTAGTTAACAGTACCGAAACTATAAGAATATTATGAGGACTATCATCGCTAGTTTAAATCGATTTCGAAAGATAAAACAACGTTACAAATTGCAAGGAAACTCTTTTATTAGATAAAAGAGAATAGGCACATAAAAATATTTATAGACAGCTTGCCTAATGGCAGTCACCACATTCTTTCAGAAGACAGAAGTGAAATAACACTTTGTGTCCTTTTGTGTATCGATGAGAGACTAAGGGATGCCAGAACCCACTTCGCTATTCCCTTATAATCCCTTATCAGTTATGGTAACCAGCTGGTGTTAATAGGCGACGGTAGCCACCTACCATCAAGTGGATGCCGACATTTGTATAAAAAAAAAAACCTAAGATGTATCATATACAATCGCGTACATATTTACTTATAGCCCAGTATTAGGGCTCTAAAAGCACTTTGATGACGGTATAATAGTCGTTGTCATTTTCCGGACAAACATCATTAATCGTGTTAATGCTTTGCAAATTCGAAGCTTAGTGTTTGGCATTTCACGTACCATGTCCGACCTATTTGTTAATATTACGAGTTGAGCTGTGACCGTCTTAATTAAAGTTACCTATTGTTTTGAAATTTCAATGTGCTCTGATATTAGAACGGAGAATTAGCACGACCTGAGATGTGACGCGATATTACTTAATGATTCCGTAAAACATATTAGCACACATAGCCTTTGTTTGGTCTCGTTACAGCCCGTACGTTTCTGTAGCAGGATTTTGGCACGTATATATAACAGTGAAGTTTTTGTTATATTTCTACCCAATGATGTGTTTTCTATCTTCTTCTCCATAGTTCCCTTAAACTCCTGATATTCGTTTCTCATATTAGGGTTAGAATAATTTGTAGGTGTACAATCTATTGCTCGCGGCCGTACCGCTGTATTTGACGATGAATTTGTGGACTAAATTGTTGCCGAACTTGTATTAAATTAGTTTTTGCCCGTGACTTCGTCGGCGTTCATCTTTTTTCTGGATGAGAAGTACCCTATATTGAGCAGTTAAGGCATTAAAGTTTAGCAAACAAACTCATTCGCATTTATAATATTAGCTATCATGAATTATCATCCACTACGTTTTTTTCTTCTCTATCAATAAAATATTTATTATAACTCATAAAATAATGTATTGATAACAACCTGTATTGATAACCCCCAGCGAATTAGGAAGTTTGTTTTGTGATATCAATTTTTAATAGTGATAAACAAGTGATAAAATATTTTCCCATTTGAATATTTTATCACCTGTTTTTACACTAACACAACACAGAGAGATTAGAAATTATTATCTACATATATTATTACAAGCGTAATCGAATACTCAATGTATTGGAAAGGTTGCAATAGATTACATTTGTATTTAATTCAATGTTTTGACAATTCTCTAATTGACATACTTACAATTCTCTGCTTTGCTTGCTTTGGAATAATGTCGGGAAGTCAAGATTTGGATACAACCATGCGATTTTTTTTTTAAATTAATGCAATATACGTATGTCAAAAACAATTTATTTGATTTTTAATAATACAATATAATGTTTAATTTAATTCTAAGTTTAAATATTATAAATATAGTACTAGGTGACCCAGCAAACGTTGTTATGCCATTTAAAATTTTTTTTGGGGTGGGTCACCCTTATCACTTAGTTAGGGGTATAAAAAATAGTTTACGACCTGCCTATTCTAGAATATACACAAAAAATTTCATAAAAATCGGTCAAGCCGTTTCGGAGGAGTTTGGTTACAAACACTGTGATACGAGAATCTATACTCATAATAATATTATAAAACTGAAGAGTTTGTTTGTTTGTTTGGTTGAACGCGTTTATCTCAGGAATCGCAGCGCACGCAACGGAAGCTCTCAAAAATGAATCATTTTCCCGTTTTTGCAACATTTCCCATTGACGCTCCGCTCCTATTGGTCGCAGCCTGATGTTATATAGCCTAAAGCCTTCCTCGATAAATGGACTATCCAACACAAAAAGAATTTTTCAATTCGAACCAGTAGTTCCTTAGATTTAAGCGCGTGATAATATAAGATATGGATTTGCTAAACGATTAGATAATAGAGTTGAAATTATCATTAATCAAAGTGTTTTTGTAGTATTTAAAGTTGCAACCAATGCTTACTGTTAGTCATAAGTCAGAAACACTATTTTAATAAGTACGCGTAAAATTATTTTTTTAGTATTTAAAAATGACGGATAAGCAACGATTGGAACAAAATCCCATAGAAATTGTTGATGTTGAACCAGAGTTAAACGAAGAACTATTGAAATATTTCGCAGGTATTATTTAACATCTAGTTCTAGTATATACACCATGAATTTTATTGCCTTGTAGTTTTAATAAATATTAATTAATTAATTAATTTGCACAATAGATCTTATTTATTCCAACAAATATTATGACAAGCATATAGAAACTTTAACATGATCTGAGATAATAATAAATACATTGATTTATTTTATTATTTATTATGAATTTCATAAACGGGTTGTCCCATTATCGTGAAAGTTGATTGGTTAGTGTTTTTCGTGGTTTTTATGTGTTTTTCAAATTTATAATTAAAAATTAAATCATCACAAATTAAAAAAATAAGCGAGCGAAACGAATCCATTTGATATTTTTAAATATTTATTTTGTATTTTTTAGTCCTTCCAAAATTATTTTCGTTCGCTTGTGGTTGATATAGAAATAAAAAAATATTATTATAGGTCACAATAAGCCTTACATACGCATCGGTCCAAATGGTTACTTGTTCAAGGAGGGATTGAAAAAGGAAGTCAAAAATATTTATTCATTGCCGCTAAAACCGACTGATACCTTCGTTGTAACTTTTCCACGATCAGGTGAGTTGTTTTTTAGACCGTACTATCAATCAATTGCCTTTTCACCACACTATCTCGCACTAAAATCGCCACTTTATTCCAACTAAGAAAAGTTTCTATTTTAAAAGTTCAAACTTAACCTATCAATATTTTACTGTTTCATTAGGTACCTATTTATATAAAAAATAAAATTTATATTAAAGCGCTTAGTGTCGTCAAATGGATAATTTCTTAAGCCTCATTTACGGTTAGACAAAAAAAAAAGGGATTATCAAAGCTTTTATTCTTTGTATCACAAAATTTCTTTATTTAAAAAAATGTTAACCTATCAGTGTTTTTTTTGGCTTGAATTCCAAATTACTGCTCGTTAGCGGGTACGGCGATTGGAAATTTAAACAAAACATAGAATATGTAAATCATTCAAATTTTCATTCAAAACATTGAGATGTCTATACATATAAAAGGCGATGTGTGTACGTATGTCTCCTATAGACTCCAAAACCGCTGAACCGATTTTGATGACACTTTCACAAAATCTTCAGATTAGTCCAGCCCGTGTTCCTGTGAAGTTTGGTAGCGATCGGACGTGGACGAAGTCGCGGGAATATACTAGTTAAAAATAAAATATAAAGAAACAAAGAATTTTTGTTCCACAGAATATCTAAAAAATGATCATACACGATCATAAAGCATTTTTTAAAAGCAGAAAATTTGTCGCCAATTAAGACACTAACGAATACATGTGATTTCTTGCTCTTCCAAATTTTAATTATTTCCAGGAACTACCTGGACTCAGGAACTAGTTTGGCTAATAGAAAATGATTTGAACTACGACAAAGCGAAAATAATTCCACTCACTGACAGATACGTTTTTCTAGAGTAAGTATACTTGTTTAATTTTATCTGTTCTTCTTATATTATAAACTTCCTTGCATTGAATAGTATGTATTCTAGGAGATACCTTAACATCAAAATTCACCTTGCCAGATTTATTGGTCATATTTCTTACATATGTTGTAACCCTCTAGGATAATACATATTTATTTATTTATTTTATTACCGCACACAGGCGTCGTCTGTCAAAAAATATCATAATTAATTAGTAGGATTAAGGATAAAAGATTTGGAAGGAATAGAATATTATTCCCTCATAATAACAGGGTTATTATTTAAACCAAAATTTATTAATGAATATGGCAAAAGAACCTCGCAATAAATTCCCCATCTAATTAATAATTTACCTATCAATCTAAAAAATTAAATTATATGCGATTAGGCATGGCATGTTGATAAATTGTAATGTTGTTATCTTATATTTATATAAAAGGAAGTCATGTTAGATACACCATTTATAACTCGAGAACGGCTGAATCGATTTTTATGATCTTTGTTTTATTGAATTTGTCTCCATCCCGAATAGCAGAATAACTATTAAAACTTCGGAAAAATATTCACGAAAAGAAATATATGAAGAAAATTCATTTTCTCATACATTTTGTATGAAACGGGTTTTTATTCTCCCTGAGGCGGTACGAAGTTCGCGGGTTAGCTCGTAATCATATATTTATTTATTTATTTATTTTATTTTAGGGAAATTTACAGGTATTATTACATGATAACAGTTTGAATAGATAGCTTACACCTAATAAAAAATTCCACTTATAGAATAATATATAGTGTAATGTTGTTATGTTGGCGTGAAATAAAATGTTTAGACAAACCTTTACGTATTAGATAATTAATAAATAAATAAATAAATAACATCAATTCTTGATTTCAAAAATAAGAACGAATGCATATATTAAATTAAATTTACAAGCCTTCTTTATTTTACAGAATAAATTCTTTGATGAGTTTTGATGTAAATGATCTGTATAAGAACGATGAACCCATCAATGGGCACCTGGAATTTATAAATGATGTTATGTCCACGTCGCCCATCGATCTATTCGCTAATATGCCACCGCCTCGTTTCGCAAAATCACATTTGCCGTTGTCCCTACTACCACCCAATTTATTGGACACTTGCAAAGTGGTGTACGTCGCCAGGGACGTGAGAGATGTCGCTGTCTCGTACTATCATTTTCATAAGCTCGCAAAATACCTCGGATACGTCGGCGATTTTAAAACATTTTGGAATTTGTTTATGAGGAATCTCAGTAAGTGTTCTTTTACTATTATATCATTCTCTCTAAAGGCACATTTCGAATCTTGACGTACGCGCCTCGTACGAGTACTGGACATTCTAGTATCTATAATTTCCAATAATAAAAATTATCGATCGCCTAATTTGATGTTTAAAATCGCAAAGTTTATCCATTATATTCGTTGATTGCAGCTCTTTGGGCTCCATTTTTTGAACACGTTAAAGAAGCGTGGAACCAAAGGCATCATCCTAATATGCTGTTTTTGTTCTATGAGGAATTAACTAAGGTAATTGACAGATTTACATAATTATACTTAATTTAATTTAAGAGCGGGCAAAAAGCTAAGAAAATTTCTAATTTCACCCGCGCTTGCTCGTTGGAAAAAAAATTTTAAATGCATTTTTCAAAAAGCAAAGCTATTGTTAATTAACGAATTTTTTTCGTAACTCCGTTTTCATTAAAAGTAGCATATATTTTTAAATAATCCCCCTATAAATTTTTCACTCCTTGAAAAAAATTAGGATTAAGAATGAAAATAAATATATGTGAATAATATTAATAAATATGACTAAAAATTACAAAAAAACATAATACATAAAAACTACAAATTTTAGTTGGCAATTTAATTCTTACAGGATTTACCAGCAACGGTTCGTCGCATCGCTGATTTCTGCGGAAAGAAATATAACGATAAACAATTTGCTGGTCTTTGTGAACATGTCGATATCGAAAACCTTAAAAATAACAAATCTGTAAATCATGCGAAAATCACTGAATTGGGTTTATTTGAAAAAAGCGAAAAATTTATAAGGAAGGGTAAATTTTGGTTTTTATAACTTTTAGTTTATAAGTTCTATACAATCCAAATTTCGTACATGTCACGCGTCTGTATAAACATAATTATTTAAATAGGTAATGTCCAATATCCGTTTAAAATTGATAAAGTTAGAAAATGACACCAGTATTAAAAATATATTATATATTATAACTACGTAGATGTTCACATATATATGTATGAATAATATGTGAATAACATTAATTCACATACAATAACCTCAATTTTAATTTAAAAGTTTGTTTTTTAAGACTTACATGTGAAATGTGATTTTCAATTTTTTTAAGACTGATTTTTGCAACCTTTCACTAGGAAATATTTTAATAAAGCGAGGCGTAGTTTGATTACATTAAATTTCGTGCGTGTAACGGGCGTAGTTTTACAGGGATTCACTCTGCCGTCCACAGGACTCCATCTTTATTATTTTATCTGAGTATGAGACATATAAGTTGTATTAAATCTGATCGGTGTCTTATGTACGACTAATTGTTTAGGAAAGTCTGGAGGATGGCGCGAATACTTCGATGAGGAGATGAGCGCACAGGCGGAGCAATGGATCCAGGACAACCTGAAAGACACTGACCTGCGGTTTCCTGCTCATGAATAATTAATTATATTATACAAATTAATTAGAATTCATTATTCCTGTCTTAATAGTAGCCAAAGGTTTGATTTATACTTCCGATGTAAGAGTTAAAGATGATCATAAATTTAAAGTTTCGTTGGTTACAACGAAGTTTTATTTTGTATTTTGGTTGCGTTTTTTTCTGGATGAAAGTATTGTCCTTTTTAACCCTATGTCCTTTTTTGTACCCCTGAACCCTATGTATGTGAAGTTTGAAACTATTTTTTCATGAAAGTTTAGTCGGAGTCTTAGTAAGTAAGTATTTAAGACATGGATGGATATCCCTCACCTAGTAGATTTACTAGTTATGACGTCATCAATTTTTAGTAAGTGATAGAGTAGGGTATCAAATAAAAGGGTTACAAAAATATACCACATTTCAGCCAATTGTGTCGTAAAAAACATTTTCAGAACACACTCTCCTGACAGGAAACGGCTGAATGATTTTTCTAAAATATACGCCAATTAAAATTCTCATATTATCACAAATATAAATAATAATAAATATCATCACACATTCCACACAGCACCATCTAGTTCCACAGTAAGCAACTAATGCTTGTATTATGGATACCAGACTATATAGACCAGAAATATATATATATTTGAATACTACATAGATTACTTTTTTGTTGTAAATACATACATATTATAAATACAAAACATCCATGACTCATAAACATTTGCCCCTAGCGGGATTCGAACCCGCGACCGTTTGGTTAACAGCTAGGGTTATTAGCCACTAGACCAAACGTGTCGTCATATCTTAATATATAAAAATAATGTGTCATAATAATAATAATAATAATAATAACCATTTATTTGCTGAATATAGGTTACAATGGTTTTATAGTAGATAAATCTCGCTACATTCTACCCTTCGAGGGTGTGCAAATATTTTAAGTATGTTACATAAAACAAAGCTAATTAATATTACTAATTATTACAATAAGTTATCACACATAAAATCTTTTATACTATAATAACATTTGTCAACGAGTAATTGCTTCATTTTCTTCTTGAATAAATTAATATTGAGTTCTTTAATGGTGTTCGGAATTTTATTGTATATAACTGGCGCTTGACAAAAAACACTTTTATGCATCAGAGCTGTTTTTGCTTTTCGTATGCATAATCTGTTAGGATCTCTTTGGGCTCTTTTACTATTATCAGAGACTCGGTTAAATAGGTTGGGGTTAGCTTTTACATATACAACAACCTCAAATATAAAAAGTGATGGAAGTGTCAGTATTTTATACTTTTTAAAAAAGGGTATACAACTTTCTAATACGTTTAATTTAAACATGGCTCTAATATACCTCTTTTGTGCCTTAAAAACAAAATTTCTGTTTGTCGAGTTGCCCCAGAATAGAAGCCCATATCTTAACACATATTCAACAAGTCCGTAATATGCTAATAAGAGTGCGTCAATGCTTAAAGTGTTAGTTAATTTATGTAGGGCATACACTTGTTTGCTGAGACGTTTTCTGATACTTTCAATATGACATTTCCAATTTAATCTATTGTCGATTTCTAGCCCTAAAAATTTCGTTGTATCTATTTCTTTTATAACTTGGTCTTCGTAATGTATGTCATGATATGGTATGGCAGGTACCCTTTGACTGAAATGCATGACATTTGTTTTCAGCAAATTAATTTTTAAATTATTATTATTTAACCAATGTATAATCCTTGTCAAAGCAAAGCTAATGTCATCACCGTAAGTATCTTTATCTTTACATTTTATTACCATGGTGCTATCATCGGCAAAAAGACACATAGGATGCTCAACAGCTCTTGGAAGATCATTAATGTACGCTATAAACAATAAAGGTCCTAGGACACTGCCTTGTGGGACGCCGTAAATCAGAGTACGTTCCCCAGATAAGAATATTTCGTGTTTTTTATTGTATTTGTTTATTCGAGTAATTGCAGTAATTTGTTTTCTGTCGCATAAGTAAGATTTCATTAGATTTAGTATGTTGCCTCTTATTCCATAGCCTTCGAGTTTATTAAGAAGAATTTTATGGTCTACGTGGTCGAATGCTTGTGTCATATCCATGTACACAGCACATATAGTCTTTGTGTCTACGTTTGTCATAATTGTATCTAAGAATTTAAAGATTGCTCCATTTATTGTGTTATTTTTTCTGTATCCGTATTATACTATATGTAATTAGGTCCAACTTAAAAGCTAAGATAGTTTTTATTTTTGAACCCGGGCGAAGCCGGGAGCGGGCTACTAGTCTAATGTAATTAAAGGTTTTTGGAAAATATTAATGCTTACCTTTATTTTTACTTTTTAATTTTTTTTCTTATAAAAAAGTAAAAATAAATCTTAAGCATTTATTTTTCTTGTCACGGAGTATCAGTCAATAACGCTTTATTATGACTTTTTAGTGATAAAAGGTTTTTCTTACCGGATTACTTTGCTGGTCGGGTGGTCTGATAAGATATTTATTGATTACTATTCAATTTATTGATGATAATAAGATTAAACTTATCTTAGATAAAGTTGTTTTCAATATTTAAAGTAAACACTAAAATTAAGCAATTCTTAAATAATGAGCACACGTAAATTTTTTTTCATTTTACAGGTATAATTTAATTTATATATTCTTTTATATATTACTACCACGAATAAAGGTTTAAATGAAGATTAACTTCGTTCAGTTCAGGGGAGGTTCATAAATTTAACAAAACACTGAACATTTCCAGGAGAAAACAGGTTTTATTCGCGTCGGTGCCAAGGGCTACATATTTAATAGTGGAATGGAAAAAGAGACGCAAAACATTTACACATTGCCTCTGAAGTCGTGTGATACATTTGCCGTTACGTTTCCATGGAAGAAATAGATTTTACATGCAACGAACTATTCAGTGGCCTCTGCAATAAATAAGCATAACTTGTATTGGAGGCCAGAATTACAGGTAAATGGGTTTAAAAAAGGTTATCGTTTGTGTTGAGTGTGTTATTTCACTGATATAAGTTTAGAAGGCAAGGCAGGCAAAATAATTAAGAGCGTTGACGTACTTGCCAATTTTCTTGTTTTGAATACTTTTGTAGTTACTCGTACATGTTGTTCTGTTTAGTCAACTTTTATATATCTTCATAGAAAAAGTTCCATGTTGTCAAATTTCTTATTTTATCAACTTTTAATTATGTTAATATTGGTACTTAATTCTTGTAACATACACTATTATTAAGTAGATAGAAATATAGTATTATTTCGTCAACTCTTAGTACAGTTTTACGAACGTTAATAGGTACATCTTGTCTTCGTATTTAAGTATTTATTATTTAACCTTTTTGATAAGTACACTTCATCTTGAGTGCTATATACAATCCACGGTTACAAAGAAAACCCAACTACTTATGTAGTAAAATTTCACAAGTTCTGTAAGTATACCAACGAAAAAAAAATATTATAAAAAAAACCTTTATTTGTCTAATCACACAGAAAACAGTTAAAATATTTACATTATTTATTTATTTGGCTAGTTTGCCTCTGAGGCAAATGACAACGATACTCTTGTATTAAAAATAACGAGAATGTATTTGGCTGAACTTAAAAAATATATTAAAAAAATACAAATAACTTTTGGCGAAATTCCTAATATAATTGATTTTTAACGCCCGATGCAAAAGAGGGGTGTTATAAGTTTGATCTCTGTGTATCGGGTCATTTGTCTATCTGTGACAGACAAATGACCCGGAACGCATATAGTCCATGGAAATCGTATTAAACAAGAGGTGTTGCCTTACATCAAATCAGGTGGTTCTGATTTTTTTTATATGTTGGTACTGATGAAATGGTAATGACAAATCCAATTTTTCCATCCCGAAAGCGTCTCGGATCATTGATAAATTCATTAAAATGTAGGACTTTTTTCAGTTTTTGTCGATTTTTACCACCAAGGATCTGTGTTACGGCAAAAGTCACTATGCACACTTTTAAATAAATTAAATTTTCAATTGAATGAGAATAATTTAGTCTTAGTAGGCGAAATAATTTTAAAATTACAGTTATTTTTAGTCTACGCCTACTTAATCTATCGATAAAACGTAAACAAACGGTAAATAAGATTAAGTATATTGAAAGATTTAAAGAATGTACTTCAAAATTTTTATTGTTATTTTCCTATTATAAATTTTTTTATCGCTAAGGACTCCAGATCATTTTTCAGTAGAACCGGACTTAACCACCCCGGTTTCTGTCTAGATTTTCGAAGCGTACTTCCATTCTCCCTGGTGACCTTGCTTGTGGCCTTCGTGGAGGTGGTAACCACCTACTATCAAGTGGACCGTTAGTCTGTTCTTTATAACATAAACAAGCTATAATTAAAAATTATAAACAAATCCCCGACTTTTGTTTGAGCCGAAATACGCTATTCTGCTGTAAGTCGCTAAGCAATCTGGTATCTTGCAGACTACTAGATGCTGCAGCATCAGATCAAGGTTATCCTGTCATGAAAATACCGCCGTAGTAACAGTATATCAAATTTCACATAAATCGAACCTGTTAATTGAATCTGTTGAAGTTAGAGAAATACTTCGTCAACTAGTAAATGGGCTGATGGTCTTCAGTCCCCTGAACAGATCCTCATAAATTATAGCTAAGAACCATCAAAAAAGGTTCATCCGTTTGGGAGCTACGATTCCACAAACAGATACACAAGTACCTACATATACATACATGTCAAACTTACAACACCCCGTTTTTACGTCTGGTGTCAGGGTTTAAAAAGCGTCGAGCCGCAGCCCTTATTAGGTTGTCAGTCCGTCCTGTGTGTGGATGTCCTACACTATCCTTACTTCTATGGTCTACACTGGTAACTACGTGCTCTGATAATTTGAATCTTATTATTATCTGTATATTGCATGATAATAAGATTAAAATTATCTTAGATAAAAGTGTTTTCAGTATTTAAAGTGAACACTAAAATTACGCAATTCACAAATAACAAGCACACGTTTAGGTGACCAAAAAAGTAAACAAAATTTTATTCATTCAAAGATGACGGATAAACAAGAAATTGGAAATAATCCTGTCCAAATAAGAGATGTCGAACCAGAGTTAAATGAAGAACTAATAAAGCATTTTACAGGTATAATTTATATAATATATTAGTTCCACGAATAAATATCCAAATAAATATAAACTTCTTTCAGTTTAGGGGAGATTCATAAATTTAACAAATCACTGAACATTTTTAGGAGAAAAAACAGGTTTTATTCGCGTTGGTGCCAAAGGCTACATATTTAATAGTGGAATGGAAAAAGAGGCCCAAAACATTTATTCGTTGCCTCTGAAATCGAGTGATACATTCGTCGCTACATTTCCACGATCAGGTGAGTTGGAATTACAATCGTATTATTTATTTATTTATTAAAAATAAAAGATAAAAAAAACATAAATTCTAATCAGCTGAAAACGAATTATTCAGCGGTCAATAACAATAATTTTAAATAATAATTAAAAAAACATTAAAAATGCTATGTACTAAAGAATTATACAACATGAAACGTTTTTGAATATTTCTAGGAACCACCTGGACTCAGGAATTAGTATGGTTAATAAAAAATGATTTGAACTATGCTAAGGCTACTGAAATTACACTTATGGAGAGATACGTATTTCTGGAGTAAGTATGTTTGTTTTCAGCAAAATTCCATTGCCGCATACTCTGATAGGAGGAAGAGTAACCGTAAACCGGCAAGATAGGAATAGATGAGTAGACTTGGAACACATACTCGTACAAATGCGCATTTATTCTTCTGTGGTGGATTTGGTTACAGGAGTGATACTAATACGATAAACCAGCCACTATTACCCTAACTGAAGTTTTGTTTTCTATTCTAATCTAGAGCCTCGTTTACACGTTCGGCATTTTTATCGCACGTCTGTCACTGTATGTATCTGGATTTGGTCTATTGAGAAATCGACCTGAATTAGTTTTATATATTGTGCATTATCCACAAGGGGTATATAAAATTATAATGCAGGTTATATTTGTAAAACGAATGACTTATGGGACATCTAAGAATAGCGACTCTCCTCCTAAAGACATGACTACCGCGTTTCTCTATATTTTACTCTTAATGTGTGAAAAGACTATGTTTCAAAAATGTTTCTATTAAAAAAAAGATATTTGACAGAATGGGCACACTGATGCATGCTGAAATGGTTGAAAAAATTCAGAAAGAAGAACCCGATTGCGAAGACCGTCGCAAAATTGTAAATGCTTTCGCGTCCGGGACGGGCACTGAGCTATTCGCTAACATGCCTTCGCCTCGTTTCGCCAAAACACATATGCCGTTTTCTCTTCTACCACCCAATTTATTGGACACTTGCAAAGTAGTGTATGTCGCCAGGGACGTAAGAGATGTCGCTGTCTCGTTCTATCATTTGCATAAGCTAATAAAGTTCTTTGGATACTTTGGCGACTTCAAAACATTTTGGAATTTTTTTATGAGGAATTTAAGTAAGTATTTTCTTTCTATAAAACTACATGACTTCGGTAGGTAACGTTTTAACGTGAGGTAACGTTTAAAATTTTGTAGAGACTAAAATTTTGATTTGTTATATATACGAGTACCTTGCATTGCGGGACTACAGCGGGATCCGCACACCTTGAATAACATTATAATATGCCATATTCAAACCTTAGCATTAGATTGAAAATTCTTACTAATATAAATGTGAAAGTAACTGTCTGTCTGTCTGTTATCTTTTCACGCCTTAACTACTCAACCGATCATCATAAAATTTTGCATACACATTGACAGGGATATAAGAAAGGACATAGGGTACCTTTCATCCAGAAAAAAATACTTTTCCCAAGGGATCAAAGGGTTCAAATTACAAGAGGTCAAGCGTTATATTGCTTATATATGTTATTTTTCAACGCGGACGAAGTCCGGTTACCACCAGTAAGAAATAAAAAACGATTGACTTAAAGCAGTAGTTGTATATTGTCATTTTAGTAAATTAAATATTATAAAACACATACCTATATATGTGTTATAAATTTTGACAATAGAAACTGAACAGTAAGTGTACAAATATTCAATGTTTTTGTGATTTTTATCTAATGATTTTATATAATGATATGGATATTATACTAAATGAATTATGTGATATATTTATTGATTTCAGTTATCTTCGGACCTTTCTTTGATCATATTAAAGAAGCATGGAAACAAAGGCATCATCCTAATATGCTGTTCTTGTTCTACGAAGAACTGATTGAGGTAATACTTGATATAATATTTGCAAATCCTAGTTGAAATTTTGTTGAAAAGACTGTTGACGACAGTGGCGCGCAACATCACACGTCGTTTTTTCATATTTTTGATAATAGTAATTTTTTTCTGCATAAAAGGTAATCTATGTCCCTTTCTGTATCCCTGACAATGTGTATGCAAAATTTAACGATGATCGGTTAAGTAGTTAAGGTGTGAAAGTCTAACAAACAAACAAATTCACTTTCGCATTTATAATGTTAGGATTGTGTATCACCAATAATTATACATATCTTTATTCTTTAGCAATTTCTATGAATTCAAAAATTCTAAATTTTCTAGAAGCAAGGCGGTTCTAGACCTTATAATATAACTAGATGTTGCAAGTCCGTGTAACTTTACAAAATATAGATATATAGCTTATTTTACTTGCTGACAACGGGATAAATAATTTTTATAATAGGTAAAGTAGTTTTTTTTATTTATTACAAACAAAAATACAAATCTTTTCTCTTTATAATATAAGTAAGTAAATATATAAGAGTAGGTACGAAGAAAATATTCACAAATAAGGAAAAGAGTTTTAGTAGTACAATAATATTGACCATTTTCATATTTACAGGATTTGCCTGCGATGGTTCGTCGCGTCGCTGATTTCTTCGGAAAGAAATATGACGACGAACAATTCGCCGATCTTTGTGAACATCTCGCTTTCAAAAACGTTCAAAATAATAAAGCTATAAACAATAATGACATGTTCGCACTCGGAATATTTCAACATGGGGAACAATTTGTTAGGAAGGGTAAATTTCAATTTTCAATATTTCAAATCTTATTTCATTTCGCTCAAAACTAATGTTGAGCAATAAGAATGAGTCCAAGTTGTTCCATCCGATTTAGCTTATTTCGATTAAAACTATTACTTATAACTTTTTCGGGAGAATTTGAGAGTTTGGTTAAATTTCAACTGCTTTGGTTTGGTTAACTTGAGTTAGACTTGTATAATATATATTTTTTTAAAAACTGAATAATTTTTTAGGTAAGTCTGGCGGATGGCGCCAATACTTCGATGAGGAGATGAGCGCACAGGCGGAGCAATGGATCCAGGACAACCTAAAAGACACTGACCTGCGGTTTCCTGGACACGAATAGTTTATATTTTTCCCAATCACTATTATGCTTCGTAATTGTAATTGTAATTATATTATTGAAAAGAAATTATGTTATTATAATGATTTATTTGTAATACTTAATATGTCATAAATGTCATTAAGTTTATGATTTTTTTTATCATTACGAGTATACGAGTATATATATAGGTTGACTCGACGCCGTGATAATAAAAGCGCCTACGGTATTCTTATAGCAACATGTTTTCAATAGTACTAATTATGCGGCAACAAATAGACACGTAAAGTATGTGCTATAAAAATAAACTGTTTGTGTACTAATAACAAATAAATAAATGATTCAACTAAAATGCTGTATTTCCATGACATGGTAACCTTGACCTAATGCTGCAGCATCAAGTAGTCTGCGTATAATCGGGGGTTAGTTTATAATTTTATTTATTTGGTTATTAATACAGCATTAATTTTATTAATATCCAAGTGCGTTTTCCCAACAAAGATGTTTTCCATTTATTATCTCTGTAAAAAATGTTAATTACGTATCACGTTGTTTTACGCCAATGAACTCCTAAACTACTGAACCGATTTTGATAAAACTTCGTAACTATGTGTAATTTGGTCCAACTTAAAAGATAGGATGGATAGTTTTTATTTCGATTTATAGTCGCAATATTTTTTTATTGCAAATTATTTGTTTATTATATTAGAAAGAGTTATAATTATCTGTGAGTTCCATAAGATTCTAATTTTTTTGTTTTTTTGCGTTGTAACAGTAAGTGTACAAAAACGGTAAAATACGGTAAATGAAAATCGGTAAATGTTCTTCAGAATAGTGATACCAATAATGAAAGTAAATCCGATACCTTTAAAAATACGTCTTTAAATAGTAACGAGATGTTTGAAATGGGATTGTTTAAAAAGGGGGAGCAGCCATTTATCAGAAAAGGTATATCACATTTTAAACAATTTCAAATTATTTTTACAATTTCAAATTATAACTAGTAAATAATTTAAATATGTTTGCTAATTACAATTGGTGATCAATTTGGGATTATTTATGTAAAGAACTCATCAAGTGGGCTGTACAGTCGCCTACAAGCAAAGAATGCGATTACGCAGCCGATTATAATAGGAAAAAAGATATGAGACAGGCAATAGATCAATGGGTTGTGACATTGCATACGCACAAACTGAAACTTGATTACAGACGGGCAGACCAATTGTGACTTCGGGACAATGTCTTATTGACCAGCACATAAATACATTTAATTAATATAAATGTATAATCGTATAGGCACACGAGGTGGAGGTGGATGGTCTGAGAGGCACTGATCTACGATTCCGGTATCGTCAATGACTGATATTCCTGCCTTAGAACCTGTCAGAGAGCAAAAGCATTTTGTTTTTAGGATATACAACGACTCGGAAATAAATTGCTAAAGTGACGTAGTATCATGTAGTATTAAGCTCGCATAAGTGGGAATATTCAGAATAGAGTAACTTAGGGCGTAAGTATATACTCTCAAGGACTGTACTAGAAACTGATACTAAAAAATAATGTATTTCTCGATGTACTTAACAAAAAACATTTTTTTTTAATAATGTTAGAATCGTATATAACTAATAACTGTTTGTTTTATATTTCACTCGTGCTAGTAGTCAACACAAGTCACACTCTCAAACCACATGATTAGAGTAGCTCGAAGCAATAAATCTGAGCGAATGGAACGTGATTCCGCCTCGAGCAATACGGCGGCGGCCCGCCTTCTATTGTCCGCCTCTCACAAAGAACTCCATAGGTGATCAACCTTTTTCAATAGCCTATTTCACGAGGAGAATGCCTGAAAAGTTTTTAAGCTCATATGACTTTCTGAAAGATTTTTAATCAACTAGTAACCCCGTTAACTTTAAACTTTACTTAAAGTTTCACTTATTTTATTTTAACACATTTATTTTTATTTAATCTTTGAACTAGCAATCCACCTCCGGCTTCCAAATTTTTTATTTAAATTAAATATAAAAAACTTTTCCAGTGTATCACTTTTTCCATTAATAAAAAAAAAACCGTATAAAAATCCGTTGGTTGTTTAGAAGAAGTTAGCGGGGAAACAGACAAAGTTGGACATGGACTTTTATATATTTTTAGTTTTAAAAAATTAGAACGTTTTTTTATTAGAACGCTTAATATATTTTTAGACAAATATAACTATACTAATTAGGTTTTGTCCGCGACTTCGTCCGAGTTCATTTTTCTTATCCGATCGCTACCAAAGTTCACAGGATCACCCGCTGGACTAATCTGAAGATTGTCTGAAAATTTCATTAAAATCGGTTCAGCGGTTTTGGAGTCAATATAGACTATATTGAGCGCATGTGAAACAAAATGAAAAGCAAGTATGGCGGCAAAGCTAATGATTTCTTCAAAAATTGTTCTTGTATAGAGTTGGTAGGTAATCATTTATATTTTTATACTGACATCAAAAAAACACATTTCCGCGTTCAATCTGATAGCGGCACACTTGCCGAATTGTACTCACGGGCGTGACATGATTTTTAAGAAAGACTTCAGCGACGGAAATAGCATTATAAATATTTCATGCCGAATATAAAATATGTTCCGTGGCAATCACCTGTATACACTTGATTTGATTTTATGTTGTTTATTTAATTTAATATCTCATAAGATGCATAGAAATTAAATTAGTAAGTATATAAGAATCAGCACTGATAGCTCAGTGATTCGAAAAATTGCCTGACGAAAGAGCATTGTATTTTCAGTATTGCGCCTTTCAATTGTTTTTCGCTTTCATGCATAGATTTGTTTTTAACCATGAAAAATCATAGTTTATTTAAACCACAAAATTGAGCTAATAGCATGTAGACTCAATAACGCCGTTATGGTTCATGGCATGGCGGGTAACAATTGGACATCATAAAGGAAAGAGAAAAATAAAATATTATGCAGGAGACAAGTATTGGTCCGAATTTGTAGTTGCGATAAAAATATGAAATGGTTGAAATATTTTTATTATTTATTGTGAAATTTTGCCCCCACTACGCTACGCCACTGGCTATAGAGTCGTCTTCTCAGGAAACAGACTCATAAAAACCATGTAATACAAAATAATCTATTTGTTAAAATAACGTAACTTAATTATATGTCTACATGTTAGTTAACCAAAAAGTGGTTTTGTGAAAATAGGGAATACTTTAATAATAAAATTCAAATCAAGACAAGAGACATTCAATTTCAAACGATGAATGTAAAATTAACGCTTCATTGAGATTGTAATGAAACGAAAATGTAAATCTCGCGAAATTATGATGAAATAGAATTTTAACTGGAAACACTTCTAAATTTTTAGAGAATGATACCTAATTGCTTAAAGATAAAACCGAATTTACGTTGTTTCCTCTTATCTGATGATTCGCAGTGACTTAGAGAGGATTTCAAGGCCACATCTAATATCGATATTATTTTAAACATAACATTTGTGACATCTATAATGTTGTTTGGTTATTGTTTGTGGAATTAAAGTTAATTTTTAAATAAAATTCAGTAAAAAGTTAAGATTAATTTTTACTCTCCTAGTCACGTGACCACCGTGAAGCTTTTTTGCCTTTACCTACTCAATAATTACCTAAAAACTATCCTGTGTACTCGTAGCGAGTTGCACACGCACAAAGCGTGACGATGCGTGACGATGCCTCGCTCGACCGGATTTCTTTTTTTTTTAATGCTGCTAACTGAGTTGCATCTTGTATGAGATTCAGTTAGTTAGGCATGGCATGTTGATGAATTGTAATGTTGTTATATATATAGTGTAATGTAATGTTGTCATGTTGGCGTGAAATAAAATGCCTAGGCTAGACATTTTATTCACCAAATTTCTATCTAGACAAACCAATAATGGTTTAAAGACATTGTTATCATCTTGTGTGTAAATACGTGTTTGATAATAAATAAATAAATAAATTTATAAAGTCAAAATTTCGCAGACAATCGCAGACAAACGCACCGTGTTCGCAATAAATTTATCTTTATTTTGACATAAGTTTCATTTAATAATAGTACATAATAGTTATGATTATATCTATCCAAACGTTATGACGGGAAAAATAGTCAACCTTACATTTGCATATTCTGTAATATTATGTAATTCGTCTATTAAACAAACTAGTGCCACGTTTTACAAAAATCATTTTTTAATTTATCCTATCTAAACTTAACTTACTTAAATCATCTGAAAATTTTCAGGCAACCTGTTCGCAAAATTTATCTAAAAAGCTTTTCATTCATTAAACAGACAACAGGTTTTAGGTGAAGGTCGTTGCCTACTTGGATCCTCTACTAAAAGGCCTCTGTAGACAAACGAAACATATCCCGGCGGATTAGTACGAGTACTACGGCTCTTCGTACCACCGGAGCCGGAAGGTTCCAGAGTGGGGACTACGGACCAACAAGTGCTGTGTAGGATATCTTACAACAAGATGTACAGACGTCATAAAAAGGGTCGCGGTGTAACGCTGGATCCAGGATGGTACTGACCGGTCCTACTAGAAATTTTTGAGAAAGCCTATGTCTAGCCGTGGACGTGATTTTTTTAAACGTTGAGTTGATGGGCGGGGTCGCGGGGACGTTATGACACGACTTCGGTGCCCCGCCACGGCTATCTAGCGCGGGGAGGCCTGTGCTCCCTGTCAGAACCTCGGCGTACACGAAAGTGGAGGTACGCCGGCCATCTCGGCGGAAGCCGTGGACGTCCTACGGCTGAGGTGATAATAAACTTCAGTATTAATTGTCTAGATGTTTTAACGTAATAAGTACTTATTGAAAGGCTTATGTATAAATCTTTAACCTATTCTTTTTAAATAGACTGTTTTTTATTCTAAGTTAAATGCCCAAGACCGTTAAAATGAACATAAGATACTACACTTTTGCGTCTTCAAAATTACAATCAATATTCAAGTTTATTGTTCTAAAAGTTTATAACGTTAAGAAGAAAAGTTTATTTCAATTTGAAATATTTGAAATTGAATAAGATTGGAACGCCTTGGACCGTAATACTATAAACATATTTCAATTGTATTACCATCTGTTTAATACGTTGGTTATGTGACCAATTTTTCTGAAGCGCTGAAGGTATTTTATAGCAAAAGAAAAGAGGATCGTATTTAGATAGAAAAGTAATATTTTTTATAAAAATAATCTAGTTGTCTACAAAAAATAGTCATTGTTGATCAAAACATGCATATAAAAAGAATGGTATGGCTGTGTGGCTTCTAACTCCTAAACTATGTAGGTAACGGATTTTGACGCGGTTTTCTCAATCAATTAGATAAATTTTCACCAAACCAAATCAAGTTTTTTCCTGGGAGAAGCCGGGAGCGGATCGCTAGTATTACAAAATGAATAACATAATTTATTAAAAACATCCATCATTTCAACTGACTAAAAAAATTACTATTTTCAATTTCATTTCGTCCTAGATACATTATGTATAATATTGGTCGACGATAATATTTTTTATTTCATTTCAAACATTTTCTCTGAATGTGAGTGTAAAATAGTCTGTTTGAGTGTAATACTGAAGTTTTATTATGTGAATGTATTATGAAACGTTTAGGCGTTTTAATTAATACGCGGTGATTAAAACGTTTTTGTATGGGGACTGTGAACATGTTAAATCATTTAGCAACTCTTATTAAAAGTGCAGGAATAGTAGCAATAATGAAAAAGCTAGCATTGCAACCGACGCGACGCGATGATATTAAACCATGTAATAATGTAATGCTACGGTGCACGGCTACGTAGCGTCGCTCGTAGCTCGTAGCACGTAGCCGCAGCCGGATTACACTTTATTGGAATTCAAGCGGAGTGTAAAATATGCTCGGTAGGTAGCTGTGTGCTTCGGCTTACATACCGGCTTATACCTTATCACATACTAGTGATTTAGAGAAGTGTTGTATTATGTTCTGTGGAAAATTTTAAAAATATCTAAAATTCCTAATCTAAAAATCTAATAGTGGCAGGGCACACTGCGTTTTGGAGTCACTTGGGCAGCCCACCTGGCGGCAATAACCACCGCTTACAGTAGACCACCGTGAATTAACACCATATGTATTAGATGTGTCCGGACTTCAAAACTTGGCAGTTTATATATACCTAATGTTATGTACTCGTAGACTTAGACACTACGTAAGTAGGTAGTTCAACTTTGTTGACTTTGTTGACTTCGTTTTACCTACAGCGAACTCAATACGCAGTACGTAGATACAAAATTAGGTACTAAAAAAAACATTGTTTATTTTTAAAATAGGCAGCGCTGCTGGCTGCAGTAACCACCGCCTTACAGAAGACCATCGTGAAATAACAGCATATATGTTGTTTTGTTTCGGAAGTGAGAAAGAGATGGCAAAGCCCATTTCCCTATTCCATTCTAATTCATCATACTGTACCCTACTAAGCTCGGCAGCACACTTGCAGAACCTATGACATTGTTTGTGTCAATAGGCCACCTTATATATAAGTAATCAGGCTTCTTGTCGAATCTTATATTAAAGAAATATACCATAAATCTGGGTACATGTGAAATTATAGCAAGACTAAGAGTGCGATGAAAGCTCTGTTTCCACCATGAGATGTAAATTCCATTTTATATGAATTATCTCTTAAGTTACACATTAAGTATGTATGGATTAGAAATTATTACTTTTACTTCACCATTGGTGTGGCCTTAGTGCACGTCATAAGACATCCGATTTTTAAGTCATAAGACTTTTTAAGTAAAGTTAACTTAACTTTACTTAAAATCAACGCTGTACAATGTTAGAGCCTAAGCCGAGAGGTGTCCTTTTGGCGTTTCTTTATATTAAATATGTTTTGTGCTCTAATATGTTATTATATTTTTTTTTAAATAATTTCACTTCAATTTACTGATCCGCCGGGTTATGTCGGTAACTATAGTTTGTCTACGTATCTCCTAATTCCTTGATTTTATCTCACAGATTTTCACCGAGCAACGCTCTCTTCATAGCTCGTTGAGCGTCGTTATTACTTTCTCACGAAGCCTATAGTTTCAGCGGCATATATCATCACTGGCAACGCATATTGGTCGAAAACTTTTGTTTTAAGAAAAACATGAAGTGTTAAAACTTAATCTTACTAAGCAACTAAGCAAATAAATACGAGTAAATTCGTTGCTAATGAAATGATCTTTTGTATACATAGATCGGTAGGTACCTATCCAGGTGGATAGAGGTATGTATACTCATCTCCGACGTCGATTTATCATCTCTTACTTCTAGTTCTAAATATAAAACACAAAAGGTGTGACATTTCCAGTATTGAAGACTGTCGCATAAAGGCTTAGATAGAATCTTGTGTTGTCGGACAATGCAACTTCTAAAATGAATCCCTAGTGGGAAGATATGCTACGGGTTCAGTTAAGAACACCTAATACAAACTTATAATATTTGCGCTTTAAAATATACATACTAAGTACATTTAAAGTTTGAGGTATTGAAAAAACTACGTGCCATGTTATTTATTATTTACCTAACTTGGCACTTATATTATTCCTTGTAATAATTGTCTAAACTATGGACCGCTAATTTTTGGTGACTTCATTCGGTTTGGTCTAATTTTGTGGCAGAACACAACTGCATTTCGCAGTCATAAAATGAACAGCATGTCTGGCGGCACTAACCACTCCCCTTGCCACAATGCCAGAACTCATTTTCCTTCCTAACAGCAAGTCGGTAGCGTACTTGCTGCACTCGTAGCGTTGCTTGTGTTAATAAGCGACGACTGTAACCACATACCATCAATAACGCTATCTACCTATCTATGCAAATCAGTTTTATTTATCACCCTACCTACTCCATTTCAATTTCACAAGTAAAGAGTGTTTAGAAAAATTGGCACGAATATGATAATGACAAAACGCAATGAATAATAATATTTATTTATGAGAATGAAAATTCCAAAAATATAAATGTGCTTACCATGTTATATTTTTGTTGTAAATACAGATAAAGTATTTTGTCCGGCAAACCGACTATACTTAACTTAAATAGACAGGTAAACATTAAAAGATAGGAAATAAATTTTCTGCCTGAATATCCAGACAATTTGGGTTCATGTCTCGACTGTACTAGAATTATTATGTAGTAGTCAGTTTAAGCTCTAGGCAAAAATCAAATGTAGTCAGATTGTTCTAGACAGTCCAAGATCAACCCAATAATTGGCGGATAGAAGTTTCAGTGTGTTTGCGGACAGTTGATTGCTTCGCATGTATAGCCCGAGGTTACCGACAACGTTACGGCAAAACCAATTCAATTAACTTCGGGACGTAACAATAAATTGAAAAACAATTTTCATTGGATCAACTCCAATTCTTGAAATTGTTGTACGGGCTTCTTAATTGAAGAGGTTTTGCAATTTATGCAATTGAAATAAAACAAAACACGTAATATGATCGATCTCAATTTTTGTACCTAATACTCGTAACGCATTGAAATTCTTTCTTATTTAGGGATATCTCTAAAATATGATACAAATGCCAAGTAATAGTTGATGGATGACTCAGAAGTCAGAATCGAATTTTATTAGTGTAGGTATAATATGTGTGGCTTTTCAATTGTTGATAAAATTTGATGATTGATCACTAGCCCTGAAAGTGAAAACCAGAGTATCTGAGATCAGAAGTCTTCGAATGTCAAACCGCTGTAGCAAGCGAACCCACTATAGAAACTATATGTAGTAAATAAAAACAACGTATCTGCATGACTTCATTTATTTTTTTATTTTAATTTTTAACTGTCGACAGACAACAAATCACCTTATAATAATCCAATTTGTACATATCGACTTAAGAAAATATGGCAACACTCATATTTTTAACAATAAATATGTTACGTTTGAATGACAATTTTGCATATTATTAACTTTTTCAATTAAAACATCTATTTTAATGGCGAGTCTAGCTTCGAGATAGAATCATCATCGTACAATACAATATTTCGTATGTAATAAATATAAGCGTGGCAGTCGAAACGGATTATAATAATTTCGTTTAGAACTACCATTAATTACAAATATTAAAAACATAATATGTACTTTTTGTCTTTTTCTAAATATTTTTTCACTTCACATTATGTTGACTACATAATGTAAGATTCGTAAAAGGTTAAGTTTGCACATTGTGTGCAACGCAACGCGTTAGGCCGCTTGTTTTACCGGGTTAAACCCGGCTGGTTTGCCCGGTCGATTAGCCGGGTGTACACCCGGTCAATTCAAAGCGGTTCAACAAAATTATTACAAAATGCGTCGATCATGTAAGTTTGTAATTATAATTTTAACGCAAGTATGTTGATACTTAACAGCTTACAAATTACGAACAAGTTAAAAATCCTTACAGAGCAATTAGTTTTTTAACGAATGACATTGCATTCGTTGATAAGGGCATTATTTAATTTATCCAATTTGTATAATTCTTTTTTAAATATAATTTAAAAAATCTCTACAGACGATTTTATTGATAAAATTGCTTGATTTTAATGATTTAATAATTAAATAATTGTATCGTAATTAATTATTCAAAAAGTCATACAATCCATTAGATTTTTTTCTCATAGAATCAATATACAGACTGGTAACAATAAAATTGAGTCGATCATTGGTGACATTCGTTACATTTTTAATTTTTCTCTATGCATAATTTGAATAATTCTAAAGACGAATGGTGTCTCTTCATTGATGTAACGTGTGGATTAATTTTCTAAATAAATTAGATAATGCTCTTATGTCTGGGCCGCAATCATCGCTAAGATTTTTTTTTTTTTTTTCAAAGTAAAAACTTATTTCCGTTTTACGTTGGGCACGGTTACATGGGGAAAAACTGTGTACTCGTCGGCACGTGAGTGGTTTTTTTTATTATTAAAGTTGGGTATGCTCTTGGCCAGCATCTAGCCGTGTAGAAAGGACGAGGATTTTTAAAATAAATTGTGGTAGTAGACTTCGATTTTCGTCTACAATGAATGTCTATGGCCACTTGCGATGGCTCTGTACTTTGAACGGTAAATATAGTTCCAACATTCCGTATAAAATAAATTGACCAATTTAAACCAGAATCTGAGCGCAGAATGAGGATAATGTCAGCAAAAAGCGAAGTTCTTCGCCTCGAATTACTTTGACGTGCTAGAGACTCTGACAACAGAGTAATATGTCTTCGGATTTTTATAAAAATATAATATCTAAATACGTTACTGTAAAACAAACTTTGGTGTCTTCGCGATAACTGCGGTCTAGACTTTGTGGGATATGATATAGAAAAGATGTAAGTATATTTCATATCTAACAACATCTTAGACATATATATATTAAATATTTAAACAACATTTAAGACCGTCGAACACAACTCCTTCGTATTTATCACGTGACGCGTTCCATAGTCGTCTGCGCCGGTCATGTTGAAAAACTTGCTCGAACTCACTGCACAATTAAAATTAACTATAACGGTAAACATCTCATTAAAATATCTGATATGAAGAGTCAACTATGCCTAGTGTATGTCTTGTGCGCTACCGTGCAATCAGTAAGGAAGACGAGAATTATTAAAAATCACCGAGTGGACACAAGTTTTTCAACAGATACCTCACGTTTCCAACAAGCTTTCGTTCTATATTCCTCACTTACTCGTTAAGAACCATAACATTAACATATATTCAGTGCTTAGAATTTTTCTGTGACATCTCAAAATACACTGGAGCCGAAATGTAAAAATATTTACAACTTCGCTTTAAGCCCTCAACTCGTTACGACTACATTATTAAAAGGTCAATACTATTAAAACATCCAAACCTATCTATAAATCTTTGTTTATCATTCGTTTTAAATGTCGCATGTCGATGCAATTATGTCTTTTACGATGTTCGAAATCACTGCGTTCAGCTCTATCATTTAAATAAAATAAATCATTTTTTTTTTTACATTTTTGCTGCATAAATTAAAATAAAAAATTATTGGGCTCCTAGTCTTTTTAAATCTTACTTGAACTGTCACAAAAATCTAAATTAAGTCTGAGTAAGCCAGCTTATGCTTCCGTGTCAAGCAAATACAGATTATACACATTTGAAAATAGGATTTTTATTTTTATCAATAACTTAATGACCTAAAACTAAACCATAGCGTAAAATTGGGTAAACGCGAGTTAATCTCTGATTAGAATAAAGAATAGAATGCATTGAGGTTTGAGGATGCTCTGTGCAGTGTCATTCGAAATTCGAATGTCTGTTTAGTAACGCGATTGGATGTGAGACGTCAGGGCCAAGAAATAATGCGCGTTCATTGGTCCAACGCTTCTCCTCTTTTGGTTCAGATTATAAGGGAGTTATTACATTTATTCAGCTTTTGTTCGAAGCGTCCGTTAAGTTTAGCTTCGGAAACCTGAACTGACACTTACGCATCTTCATACAAAACCTTTTTTTTTTTCTAAGGACAAAAGCTTAATTGAGCTAAATAAGTGTAGTTACTCCCCCATAGAGTTCGCGTTACATTTATCAGAGTCCAATATTGTAGGTACATCATTATACTCAATCACTCAAATTTTCTCACGTCTCAAATGATATTCTTTGTAAAACTTAAGAACATTTAATTTTTTTGTTTTATAAAATAAACGATGACTAAACCTACTTTGTCTTAAGCGTACCAAAACGAAGCCGTCTTCAAAAATATATTTTAAAATTTAAAATTTTAATTATAAAATCGACATAGACAATATTTTTTTTTGAATTGCACAATTACAGTTAGAAATTTAACCTAGTTTTTATTACATGCACGGTTAAGTTAACGCCTTTTGCTGGTCTGTCAGGGTTGCCACAACATTTTAAGTCTAACAACAATTTCGGACAACACAGACCCATTTCAAAAAACGACTCACTATGTATGTAAATGAATGAACGTTTCTTTACATTTATATTCAACATTTCTGCTTCAACTATGGCTTCAATCACTAGCGTCTGAAGTCTTGTAATACTGCAAAATATATTCCTCTCTCCGAACATTCACCACATTCTTCATTTTAGAAATTGTTCTATTTTAACTTTAATAAATTTTAGAAGATACCTATCTATCGCACTAGAGTTCTACTACTGTTTAATACATATTAGGTATACTGTTTGGATATCTACTTGAACCAGTCAAATTACCTACAATTTTCCGGGTAGGTACATGTTTTTTTTTAATCCTCTTTAATTTAACAAGGAAATCTCCTTTGTCTTAAGAACGGTGGAAGAAATGTTTAGTAGTCTCTTGTTACTTCGGCGAAGTAATTATGATTTACGAACGAGGGCTCGAAATAAAAGGACCTTAAAGATAAAGAATTTAAATCATTATTTAAATTCTTGTTTAATTATTGTAATTATTAATTAACATGGATAGTAATTAATGATTTAATTCAGACGCTACACGCACAGTAGAAATCAGATGTACTGCGTGTGTTCTAGTTTGGACGCTTGTATAATGTCAGCCATACATGATCAAGCTTATCGTCAAATCGGCATGTTACGATTGGCTTTATCAAATCAATTTTAGTATGTATAGGTGTTATTTTGCATGACAAATATGGCTGTAATGCAAAATGACACCCATACCAAACGTATCCTGCCGATTGGAGGAAAGGCTGGCATAAAGGAAGCCAAAACTCATTCCCATATCATCACTATGTTCCTTTACTCTTGCATCGGATCTGGCTTCCATGATAGTATCAATCTACTATCAAGCGGACTATTATCAGACTGTATGATAAGAGACATCATTTTGCAGCGCAGCTAGCCTAATCCGCTGAAGAAGGCTTTAGAGAAATGGGAAAAAATCGCCTTCGGGAAAAATTTTTGTTCTTATCTATATCAAATATCAATATTATTAATGCGAAAATAACTGTCTGATCAGCTTTTTAAGGGTAAATAAATCATTGAAATCTAATTGATGAATATTGATATTGAAATGGAATGACCTCTGGGGAAGATATTTTTTTTTCTTAGAAAAGCCATCCCTTGAATCGGTAACATTAGGGGAAGAAAATTTATTTTGGGTTTACTTAACTTTTGAAGATATAAATTTTAAAAAATGCCTATATTAGATTTTTTAGTACAAATTACAAAAACGATTTCAAGACTTTCCTGAATTAGCCCTCAATATGAATGAAACTTATTATGAGGTATCGGTAATTCTTTAATACGTGTATTTCAATTAAATCTATTAGTATTTTTTTTAGAAATTAAGGCCGCCATAGACTACTTATTGGCTGTCGTAGCTCTAACTAATTGTGTGGTCGATTTAACGAATGTAAATTTTTACACCAAATTTAAATCTTGCTTAAAAAATCCCTTACGCGCTTCTCAAAATGAATTGATAATTAATAATTGCTACCAATAATGTTCTCGTTATATTACATAAATGTGCTTATTCCATTTATGTATATTATTTATGTGTACATAATCGAAGCCTTATTCGCTGCCAGTTGCATTCCTCTATTCCTCATCTTTAGATTCAGTATTACTTTTACTCCTTTTGCGGAATACTGAATTTGAATTGCAACCACATTAAAATAAAGTTGAAATTCAAACACAATGAACTCACCAAGAAACGCGCTCGGTTAATTCACCTAATAAATTCCAAGCTTTGCAGTACCGTATTCAGTTACGTCATTAGAGGTGTGGATTTCAGTTAATAAAAATATAATAAGTGAACTAGTCACATACTATAGTGTAAAATAATATGAAACCATCGAGCACTTTCAGGAATAACGTTTATTTAGGTACTCTCGTTACGAGATTTATTAAATCTGACATAAATTGACTGCTTAGTGCCAGCGCTGACTGACGGTATGACACGGCAACATGCATTGGCATGCCGCGGCGTACGTACTTCGGCAATACGCATCTTTGTCGTAACGAAAAAAATATTTAGGTTAGCTTTGCGTTATCTACTCCAAAGTCGCTTGTGGATACATAATTTTGTTAAAATGATTTATTGGAATTTAGTTATAAGTACTTGTTGCTGAAGAGATACCACGGCATACTTCAGCATGACGCTAAACGTCACGGCCTCTTAGTATAAAATAAAGGAGTGCGAGTGCTAAAGTAATTGAAATAAGGTTAAAAATAATACTTTCAGGAAAAATCCTTGCCATGCCGTGCCGTGTCGTGTCGAGCCATAACCGTCAGTCAGCGTCGGCCTTTATTTGCCGGTATCGTATTTCGAGCCCTCGAAATGGCGGCGTTTGAAAAATCACGCGTAACGCCCGAAGTAGTTCGCAATTAAAAATATTAAAAACTTTTTTTAAAACGGCCCTTTTTAATTTTGCTTTTAAACACGATTATAAACCACTTTCTTTCGCGTACAGTTGAAAAAATCGTTATTTTTTTAACAAGACACATACAACACGCATTAAGGCTTCGGCACATATGCGACGAGACGAGACAGAGGAATATAATTTCAGTACACTACAACAACCGGCGACCCTCGATATCGCGAGATCCCGTCTCGTCCTACATCTGCCGAACCGTTTGAGGAAATGCAAGATATTCATTAATTGTTAATATAATGTAGGTAACATTACTAAGAAAAAATATTGAAATAACAATCTTAAACCGAGACAGCTTAATTTTTTGCGAACGTATCTTTTTTTAAAATTTATTTATTTAATTAAAATTGATTTATCGAAATTGTGTGTCTTCGTTTTCGCTTCGATTTTCCTGTAGCTGTTATCTTTACAATGAAATTATAAGAAAATTACTCATCCGTATTTATCGTTCGCGAGTGTTTCTATAGATAAGACGCGTTCGCATCACTTGACGATTTCAATTGTTTGGTTTGGACACTATTGGGTGGTGAGCAAAAGTGTCTCTTCGAAGATAAGTTGCTTCAATGTCTCTTTGGGCAAGTCGTCCAGCTCCATGGCGAACCGAAATGGCTCCTCGGCTACGGGCTGCAAAGAAAACATCATTTATTAAGAGCTCACTTTCCAAGCTTACGCTTCTATACGAAGCTTACGAATTCTATACTACGTAATTCCATGATTACTCATTGGTTATTGGTCGTAGGCATACATTAAAAAAAAACATGACATTTCTGAGATATAATATGAAGGCTTGGACGGAAACGAAAAACTGAAATTAATTTCATATCTAGTAAGTACAATTAATTTTTAAAATTTGCAGAATTTGTAACATTTTCGGGGGTTAAATTCTTGTAATTGCTGACTAAAAGCCAAAAATGTTTTTTTCCATGAATAATTCGTTGCTATAACGTAATAGTAAAGTATAATATACAGATTATACTCGAAACATGATCTTGCCGGCCGATTGGCTATATTGGTCAGCGGTACTGTGTCAGGGGTCGCGGGTTCGACCCTCGCTCAAGACAAACATTTGTATGCATGAAAATGTATTCTATGCAAATACATAGATTATATAGAAAACCTTAGAGAAAATTAGTTCCTTCAAAATTAAAATGGCAGTATTATGTTTTCTAAGTATTTTATACTTAGAGAACATAATACTTATTGCTTATAGAGATTGTTTTATTTAAAGCATTATTAAAGAAATGTTGTAGGGATATTAAACAGAAAACATATTTAAAAAATATTAATATTTGTAGAAATAGTGCGTGAAAAGGGTTAGAACATCAGTTTCAATTTTTTGGGATACCCTGTACTGTACACACAATTCTTATTATATATAATGTTTTTAATGTGATATTTCAAAATTTAAAATATTATTAAACATTTGCGTCTAATGCACTTTTGAATGACAACGAATAATAAAAGCATTGTCAAATTTTACTTGTATAGAAACATAAAACTATATAAACAATAAAACATTTCAATATTATTTCAAGTGACTTTATATCAGTTTGTGGCATAACATATGTTTACTTACATATTCATAGCAATAATATCAGTGTAATTTGTTCCCGAGCCGGAGCTCATCACAATATTATTCCTAAATTATACAGTTCTATTTCCAATTTCACGATTGTTATTTCAGCTTTCTGAGGAGAGCGAACAAAACACTAGGATTGTATTTCTTAGAAAGTTAAACTATATATATTTACAAATGAAAAATCGAGACATTTTGGAGCTATCATGACGTTATGACTATAGGGGTCGGCAGAACATTTGCTTTCCCTCCGCTGCAGTTTGTTTTTAAACCCAGACGTCCGACGCAGAAACGGGGTGTTATAAGTTTGACGTGTGTGTCTGTGTATCTCTGTGTGTCTGTCTGTAAAATCGTAGCACCCAAAAGCATGGAACGATCGATGCGAATTGATCTACAGGCTACGATAACGTCCTAAGGATTAGCCATTCTAAGGAAAACTACATGTAAAATGTACCAGTAAAGATATTTTACCGTTTTAAATTTTTTGTTTTTATGCAAAGACTAAATAATGGTTTCATAAATATTTTCATGCAATTTCACGTACGGCGTTCTAGTAACAAAGCGACTTTTTACGTATAAAATTCCTTTTGTGAGGTAGCTTTGGTATTTTTTTAGAATTATGTTTTGTCAACAATGAAATAGATCAAGAATATTTATTTGTTTCAAAAAAATTCGACTTACACCGTTGATTCTGAAACCATTACTGGTACACTAACCTGTTCTTGAGTTATAGGACAGTTATAGGGCGCATTTTGTATAATTAATGTAGGTAATAAGATAGAAATAATACATACTCTGCATTTCGGTTCCCTTATGGGTAACAATTAGAAGTGCCATATTCAGTTTTCAAGCAAGTAGGTATGCGTCGGCGTTCTTAATTTAATTTCCCCATCGAGTGCTAACCATTCTGATAATAATCGATACACCCACAACTCATACAATTACATTATAATTAAACACACGTGCACCTGGGACTGGGACATGCGCGAATAATTAATGTTTAATGGTCGACGTTACATTATTAAGGGCCAATATTAATATCGCAAGAGGAGTTCTCTCAGGAGTTAATAAGATCACCAATGCAACCCTTTAAGGGCATCATGTTGAACAAGCGAGCGATGTCAGTAATACGAGCGAATAAAAATTTGTTATTTCAATTTACCACGAGAATAACAACACATTCTCGGCACTTATTGAATTACGAAAAATAATAAAACATCGCCAGCCATATTTTAGAAAAAAAAAACCTTTATAGATGTTTTCATCGAAAAATATTATTGATTTATAGCTTTTAGTCAATAATTACAAGAATTTAACCTGCTTCTGCACATTTTAGAAATTCATTTCAGTATTTTTTTCTATCCTTTCATATTATGTCTCAGAAATGTCATGGTTTTAAGTATTGCTATAAGTAATCATAGAATTGCTGGTTATAAAATTGGTAAGCAGCTTCTGTTGAAAAAATAGCTCTTAAAGGAGAATTTTAACAATCATTAAATACCTGAACAATCATAAGTAATCAAAACTATAATAGCTCAAACCGTATAGGTAGGTACCTTAAAATCTATTTTTACATAATCAATAAGTCTTGAGCTGGGATTGAAAACTAAACTATTATTATGTCATCAACTTATCGGAACTCTAATTCTTAAACACATTTCGATAACTTCACTTACAAAAAAAAAATCATTATAATATACTTTTTCTATTCACCTTTTCACATTATTTTCACTAGCGTGGAGAAAAAATGCGAAATTTTGTGAGATGTTGGTTACCATTTCACGCAAAAAGTAATGACCGTTCATTAGTAAAGATTTTAGTAAAGATTATATATGTCAGGATAATAAATAGACATGGAACATGGTAACATGGTAGTGTGTTACTCTTTACAGATTGCATATATGTAGAACTTTCTTAATAATTGAATTAGATGACGTAGTGCACGATTAGTATTGGTTGGTATGGCTGGCCATACACGGGCAGCTTGAAGCAATAAGGACCGACTGCTTCAAGCCGCGACTGTATAGTGAACTACAGTAAACCCTGGCAACGAACAGTCAATAATAATATATATTACCAGCAAAATCTAGTAAGAGAGATTTTCTTAATAAGACTTTACATTTAAGATTCGATCTTTTCTTATAATAAAAAAATGTCAGAATTACGAGATCATTTCTGATTTGGACATGTAAACAACCGGTACTTGTGGAATATGTGTAATTTAAATAAACAAATCGTTATAACTGTTTCGCTAACTTTGTGAAGAATACTTAAATAAAAAAAAAAACTAAGTTTTCGTGTCTGTGTTTAACTTAACGGACCATAATTTTGAATCATTTAGTGGGAACATTCGAACTAGAAGAGAAAAACCAGTTTCATAGTTATAAGAAAGATTTATAGATTGATTTAATCAAGAAAAATTATTATTTCTAGCTAAATAAAGCACGTTCTACTCTGAAACAAATCGAATCCAATTATCTTGCAACGAACTACCAACACATATGTTTCTTTACTATTGTTAAGATAGATGTTTCTGTTTCTGTTGTAGGTCAACAGAAGTACAGTTGTACAGGGCCTGTATTACGATTATTAACCTAAATGTGATTTCCACCAGGCAGTTTCCAGTGATGTGTACAGGATATTTTCTTTTTAAGTGGTAGCTCTATATGGAAATCAGAAACTACATAAGATTCAGGTAACCGTCTTGAGAAGAATTAAGTCATAGCTCTTTTTCATTATCATAGTGGTCACCTTATTAATTCAAAGGCAATTTAATTTAACAATCAAAATATAAATTGCAATCTCTAGATAAAATTAACGGCTATACACAGTATAATCTCCACATTACATATTCTATAGGTATATATACGAGTTACCGGCGCGTGGCGACGCCACGCCAACAGCTAGTTTCACCCGCCGCAAATGATTTTTCACGTTGAAAAATAGAAATATATTCTTTACTTTCAAATATTATTTTTATTAATATATTCTGGCAATACTTATACAATAGTATTAAATTAAGCGTTCACAATACACCCCATCCGCTATACATGTGTACACGTTGTCCTATCAATCGGAGCAACAGGAAAAAAGAGTCCGCGTTGTCCGATCAATCGGACCAACTGCAAAAAAGTCCGCGTCGTCCGATCAATCAGACCAACGGGAAAAAATGTCCGCGTCGTCTGATCAATCGGAGCAACACAGTAAGTTGATGTTGGCAAACTACGTGTATTTTGTTATTGGACTCCTTTAACAGTTCCAAGCTAAAAGCGAGTCGTCGGATCACGTACACACGAGAGAGAAATTCCCGTCGGAATTTCGGAAAATTTTCGCTACACGCTCATGAAGTCACACATTATTAGGCTTTAGGCACTTACATTTTTAGATATGTAATCCGCCGTACTCAACATGACGCTGACGAGACAGATCCATTCTACCAGTTATCTATACAAATATTATAGGACTGTCTCTTAATAAAGAGCGATCTCTTCATTAAAAAAATGATATTTGATTATGCAATCAAGCTACGAACGTAAACAAATTCATTATTCCTGGTTAACAACGATTTACTAAGGAAAGAAATAATAATCTTTCATTATTACAAACATCGCATTCACAATATCAGTAGGGCAAGCTATAATTAAAATTATAAACTAACCCACAGTATATCTGCTGTTAACTAGAAAATGGGCTGATGGTCTTCAAACGCCTGAACAGACCTTCATAAATTGTATCTAAGAACAATCCCGATAACGTTAGCTTTCCAACAAAAAAAAAACCGGAGCAAAATCGGTACATCCGTTTGGGAGCTACGATGCCACAGACAGATACACAGAACACGTCAAACTTGTAACACCCCGTTTTTGTGTCAGGCGTCGGGGTTTATTAAAAAAACAATTGATTAATTCAGAAAGATATGAGATCATTATTTTAGAATTTGAAACTTAATATACTTACGAGCTATTTATATTTGTTTAGGGTTCGATTCGCACAAGAATTGTTTATACCACTTAGAATATCATGTTTACAGCAATCTTCAGATTGAGGAACAATTACAATTACGCCTACGCTTGAAACGAAACAATTCGCTCTATAACCTACTTGTATACGAGCTATATTTATAGCCAACATTCGAGGATTGCTCGTTGATGAAACACTTGTCTTCTATTTTTATAATCTATGTATAAATATTGATAAATATTTATAGATTAATATAATCGCTTATATAATAATATAATCGCTGATATCTGTTTTTAGCTATTGCGACAACTTCCGAGCTTAATAGTTGTTTGATACGGACTATACAAGTTATAATAAAAACTTTACGGTGAGTGAGAACATACCTCATCGTTGGGGTCGTAGTACTGCTCAAGGTATGGATGCGCCAGTGCCTGCTCGACGGTGATCCGGCGGTGAGGGTTGAAGGTGAGCATGCAATGCAGTAGATCTAGCGCGCGAGGATCCGCTCCGGGGAACAGCTCCGTCCAGGGCACACGAGGCTTAAACGGCAACGATTCCAGATACCCGCGAGCCTGCAACAACACAAACACTCGTATCGGGTCCTTTGTACACAATCCTACGTAAACTTCTAAAGAAAACGATGGTCTAGCTAGGCGAAACGTTGTTATAAAGATTAAAGAGAACTCAATTTCACTATAATTTTCGCCTTCGTTTGTTTATTTTATTTTCAACTTGATATTTATTGCGTTAGAGGCAAAGATAGCACTGTTTTCATATACAACTTACAATCTTTATGTCAATAATACGTAATCTAGTGGTTTATGAGCAAAAAAGCTTAACAGACTTCTTTATAAAATACTTGATTTAGTTATTTTCAATATACCTGAACCTAGATCTTATCGTGTTCAAAACTTTCCAGGTACCAACGCTCATAGGTGACGGTAGTCAATACTAACTATCTTAGAACGTCTTACACATGATATAATAAAAAAACGTTTTCTTTCCTCTTACGAGTAAGTGCTCGACAGTATACAAACATCTACTACTGATTTGTTACAAAACTTACCATCGACTACTATGTCTTCAATTCCCCTGTGTTTCGAAACTGTTAAGAGGTCGGAAAACTTGTCCACTTGCGGACGTTTCCGGCTAAGTCAATTAAGTTTATCGCATGCTCTGGACGATAGACTCGAAGAAAATTTAAACCAACTTAAAAGGAAATTCAATTTGAAATTGTCTGTCACAATTTTGTGTGAAACCACAAAACTGAGCTTCCTAAACTATCCAAACTTTTGATTTTACACGCTCAGCTAAATTCTGATTTTGGTGTAGCGTAGTGTTTAACAAAACTACGTAACAAAATTAAACTGAATCCTATGAGACTGCTATTCTAAAACGAACGCTTGGCAGTAAAAATGCACTGTACAACTTTACCATATAAATTTTGAGCCACTATTTGCTTGTCAACCTGGCTTGCTGCCACGAACCGGATTAATTCGGAAATATTTAAAAACATTTATGTTGAAAATGACAGAATCACATTCGGAATAGCGTATTGTTACTGATATTGTAACATTTTGAGAATAGGCCTCCCAATACTAAGCTAAAGGGACAACTTCATCTTAACCTTAAATAATATGCCAATAAAACCATCAATAGGGAATGCCAATCATCAATAGTGGACGCCGTAGGTCCACTGTTGGGCGTTACCTATGATTTTCCAATAGGACCTATCAGAACAGCCTGTCGCCGCCCTTATTAAGTCGTCTGTTCATTTAAAAAGTGTAAGTAAATGTAAAGTAAACTTTAAACATTGTAGTTTTCGGTATTTTTTTAATTACAAAAATAAATATTTAAAATTATACTAAAAAATCAGCCAATACAAATATTTGTATTCCCCAGTTTTCTCAAGTCCATATGCAAATTAGAACCGATTAAAAAACAAGCATAGCTTGTTTGATATCTAACTAATTGTTTGATATCTATATTATTTTAAATAATATTTGCATTAGTGCCAAAGTTGTTACAAACTTTTAACTAAAATGTGTTAATATTTTTTTTCATTTATTTATATAAAAGTAATGCTGTTAGGTTAAGCAATGTTAAACGAGTTGTATTTGCTTTGAACGGACTGGAGGACACAAACGCATTCAGTGTGACAAATCCTAGACAGACATGTTACATGTTACAGTGTCATTACAATGTTGGCAGTCTCCAAGGTTATGCATTGTTCTGATTCGTTTAGGTATTGTTTTTAGAGGTCAAACGCGTAATCTATTTTCAGACTACTAGTTCATATCATGACGGCGTTGTGTCTAAGTTGAAGGACATGTACTCAAGTCAAGTTGATCTGTATTTAGCCCCTGACTTGTATTGTTAATATTTTTAATTAACAAGCAATGTATTTGGAACAATTACATTATGCTGGCTGATGGTTATAGGTGCCTACCGTCACCTGCAAATTATTTTTGATAAGGATAAGGACATTTTGAGTGTGGTGCACATTTTGCTTCTTGTACATTTTACTACGGAGGGGAAGAGATATATTAACAATCAGCTCGTGTTTCTGTGTGTCTCTTATTTGCACACAGAAACACAAGAGCATACATGTGATCTCCTGAAAGTATATTATTACATAATTTTATATTACACTATATTACTTACATAATGTAAATTACATATTTTAAACCCTTAAGACTTTAAAAACTGACACGCGATGCTTTCGTGCATGTAAAACTATTTTCATAACATAGAAGGAGCTCTTACTGGGTTTTTTTTTATCTCTTACTAGGTCTTAGATATATCATTGATAAAAATGTAGTAAAATTAAAAAAAAAATATAAATAAAAAGTAGTAGTAGTAGTAGTAGTAGTAGTAGTTACTTAGTTGCCTTATTTAAGTTATAAATAATGAAAAATCTAAAAAAATAACAGTTTCAAAGACCTTTTATACAAAAAGGAAAAACCTAGATTTTTCTATTAAACATAAATAAATACGTTTAGAAGTACAAACATACTTTCTCATTGATGATACAATCGAGGTCTTCCTGACTTGGCGAGCCGAGCACACCGAGAATATGGTTCAGTTGGTCAAGGTAGTGCTTTCCGGGGAAGATTGGCCGGTTCGATAGCATCTCGGCCAAGATGCACCCCACTGACCATATGTCTATGGACTTAGTGTAGCCCTGTTGAACGGAAACAAACAACATTATGCAGTATATGTTTTCTTAAACAATAAATTAAATGGATAATTGTTAAACTGAGAATTGTCTTGGGAGCTGAGGGTCGAATATTTTGTGGCTGTGAGTGAGAAACTTACACTTAAAGGGAACAAGGAATTTCAAACGCTTGAGAAAGTTTGTCCTCGTGAATTGTTTAGTTCATGGGCGTATATATATATGTTAAAATCGTAACGTTACAATTTCACAATATTTGTATCTGAAAATTAACGTCTATTTTGGTTATCAGAATATTTATATTAATTTAAAAAACATATTAAATATTAATAGTCTTTTAGCCTGTAATAGTAGCCTGTTAGAAACCATTTAATTTTAGCCTGTAATAAGATTTAAAGAAATCGCAATATATGAATTTAATTTTCAATATAAAAATTATGACATTACTAGCTTTTGCCGACGGCTTCGCCTTACATGGAACCATAAGAAGTAATGTATGCAAGATATAGAAAAAACAGGGTTTATACATTTATGTGTCATTGTAAGTAAGTTTTAATCCATGCAATAATTTATAATTATACCGTATCAATAAAACCTACCTTGGAATTGAGCATTATCTCCGGAGCGCGATACCAACGCGTAGCGACGTACTCCGTGAGGAAGCCAGTGTGGTCGTGATCGGGATCGGCGACTCGGGCGAGACCAAAGTCGCAAATCTATATGAAAGAAAAACATTTAATTTATATTAAAAAAATATATATACATTTGTATACCACTGCTCTAGTGTGCCATTTGATCTAACATCAAATATAATTTATTTATTGAATTTAAAATATAATATGGAATAATTATTTCCTTTCGTATACAAGTAGATATATCAATAAAACAGTAAAACGATAAAACTAGTAGCGGCAGGGCTGAATGCGTTTCATAATCACAAATTTGGCGGCCCGTAACCACCCGTTACACAAGAACAGTGCGATATAATAGCATGTGCGCTTTTGTGTTTCGGTGAGTGAGTAAGATGTGCCAGAGCCCTTTTCGCAACGCCCCTTCTAATCCCTCATAAAATAAGGAAGAGTTTGTAATTAGTAGACACTTGCACTTGCTTCATGTTCAAAGCTTATTTAACCCTACTAGTTCATGATTTTCAGTAGAATCAAATATATTCTCCAGATAGAGGTAAACTTGTAACATTGGTCAACAAATTTAATCACATTATCCAGCTAGTGAGTACTTAGCAATTCTGACGAACTACAATTCATCTAATGAATTTACTCGTTGGCACTCTCCTTACAACCTTTCAAGGCGTATTATACCTAATGAGACGTGGAGCTACGCAAAAGTAATCTCAGCTAATTAGTGCTGTGTTAAAACAGAATGTTGCCCGTGAGACGAATTGGGACATCCCTATGCGTGTGTGACAGGGCGTTTCGGTTTTCTGAAATGTAGGTCGCTTTATATAATATTATCCTTTATTAGTGTAACAGGAGTTGTGTATAATAATTACCTCATTCTCATAATATAGAGCAGACGCCTCTGCCCAGAAATAGGGCCTACAAGATATCGGAAACTATTATTACTGGGAACTAATATAAAGAGCAAATTTAGAACAATATTCAAACTTTTATTTGTTTTATTAATTTTATTTGTTTATGTTACTAAAGCATCAAGGAGGTATATGATTTGCAGAAGACATCCTATGGTTGACATTATGATGATGATAATGATGACGAATAAAACATTAACATACTCGCGACAGCTTCAGGGTCCTAATTTGAATAAATGTACATATTTTTAAAAATCGAGGGACATCTATTGAATAACGAAAAAAACATGATCTGCTTTTCCGTGACAGGAGATTTTAAATTCAAATTGCGATGCAAATCTAACAAACATATTTTTATTAATCTTCCATTTATTATTATGAGACACACATTAAACTCGGTACCCTGTACAAAACCGATAAATCTCGGTCCGCTGACACTGCGTGGCGGGAATAGGAGTAATTGATGGATTAAAATATACAAGCGAGAATTAATTAAAAACTCGTCTGTAATAAAAATGTTCGTAACACAATAAAAAAGATTGGGCCAATATTATATTAACAAACTAGCTGTTGCACGCGACTTCGCCCGTGTAACTTTATAAAATATAGCGTATGTTATTCGCTGATTATATAGGTATCTCTAGATAAAAGAATTTTAAAAATCGGTTCAGTAGTTCTTGAGTTTATTCTTGAGTTTCAAATCTTCTCTCTTTATAATATTAGTTTAGAAATAGATCAATGACTGTGGGTATAATACAAAACTATCAATCCGTTGATCCAAGACGACGAAACCCTAAAGGCCAGTCAGTAACAGGGCGCCCGCATTGCCTTTGATACTTCAAGCTTTTAAACCTTGATGCTTCTAACAGAAGGGTAAGTATTTATTTTGAACCTTATTTACATTAAACTACAGAGTAGAAGCTAAACAAACATTTAAGCGTAGGAAATTTTTAGCGCTAATCTAATTCGCAGAGTAGTATTCAACGTTAGTTTGTAAATTTAAAGTTGTATAAATAAACAAATTTGATGTTGAGATCAATTGTGAGTTTACCCTAATAGTAAGTATAAAGAATAAAGAATATTGTTATTTATTTTTCAATATATTTCTTTTTAATTTGAAATAACTTCTATAGTTACGTACTCGTATGGTGAACTCTATGTTTCGGCTAGAATGATTTAGGTAGAATGATGGCTAGAATGATTCGGCTAGAATGGTAGCCCATCTTTATTTTAATAAGTATCAAAAAATTAAAAATTAAAAATAATTTAATATAATGTGTTTTTTTTTTATAATTACTTATATATTTTTAATTTATTAATAATGGCATACCCATTATTGACCATTATGACCCGCGGCCAGCATCTAGCCGTGCAGCAAAGACGAGGCCGTCGATAAAGTGAGCTAAACCAGAAGATGCCTATTCACTCGAAATAAAAAAAAAGGGTTATATGAGCTCGGAAACACACTACACCTGAAGGGAGTTCCAATACTTGTCAGTGCGTATTATGAAAGAGTTTTTAAAGCGTTGAGTTCCGAGAAAGAGGGATTTTGACAAGATGAGGATGGTAACCCGATGTACGTCTCAATATTCGATGGCAAAAAGGGGAAGGCGGTATGAACTCATGCAGCTCATGAGCACACTCTCCGAAGTACATGTTAACATTTTCCGAAGACACACAAACAGGCAATTTAAATAGTCACTATAAAATTTACGAGATCAAAATATAACGCCCCTTTGTTACTTCTTAATAGGAATACCTACCTTAACGCTAATTTGCTAAGTAAGGTAAAAAATACAAAAACGTTAGAAATATTTGGCCGTTTCATATCAAAAGTATTGATATAAAACGAACAAATATATTTTAAATTCGTAATTGAATCGTGATTTATTATTCAATCTCGCGAGATATTTAAAACCGCAACAAGAGAAAATACATCTTTTTGGGATTCCATTGCCTCCGGGAATAATGAGGCGTGAAGAAATTTTCCGGCGCCTTACCTTTAAATCACATGTGGTGTTCAGTAATAGATTGGAGGGCTTAAGGTCCCTGTGCAATACATTCGCAGAATGAATGTATTTCAACCCTCGCAGGATTTGGTAGAGGAAGTAGCAGATGTGGTCATTACTTAATTTCTGGAACAAAAACAGTCATCATACATATATAATATATGGTAAAACATACGAAACATAATTAATTCAGCACTTTAATACGAGTATGTCGGAATATTTAGCATCTAAACTAGCATTGCTAATTAAACTGGTAGGTCAAATGCTGCCACTTTATGAAAGTGTGATAAAAGATATTAGTTCAGTTCAGTAATATTTTGTATTCTAAAGGAGTCCAGACTATATATAACAAAATATTATTTTGATGCCATTTAATTATTGAAAATAAAACTGGAAACTTATCAATAACTTAATAATATAGTAAGTTATTAGATATTCTATTACACCAACAATTTATGTATTTGAATACATTAGCGTACAATTCCACATCGCTCGTTCTTCTATAGGTAGGGCACAATCCCTAGAGAAAAAACGTGAATCATCCATAGTTTAAGGTAGAAAAATACCTTTTTTTTACTGTAATCGGAAAAATAATACGTACAGCCAACCCATGGAGAATTAAGTTAAATTAAAAAAAGAATTCTGGCGTGACCACTTCTGACATCACGCCTGTAAACCACAATATGTGTATTATAATCCAATACACTTAAGTCAAGTCAAGTACTCGAGTAATAGGTATTCTAAATATTTGCTAAGAGTAAACAAAGCAAAACCAGAGCAGATCACACACATCATGGAATGCAATAACTATAACAGCCCAGTGAAATGGATTGAGGACCTCTAATGGTCAAAGTTTGCCTTAGCCAATGATTTCTATGTACCATATTAGAATAACATATAGTTCAATGGCCTTAGCTCTCTGAGTCTTAGTTTTTAGTTGTCATTTATTTACAATGAACGTAAAAAAATAAAAATTATAAATATTTGGTATTACCTGTGTTTTTAACAATTTATAAAGGTCCGTCTCCATTAAGCACTGCACGATGTACACGTCTTTCATCTGTTCGATAGTTTCGGCCCTTAATATATCTCGTATATCGATAATCTACAACAAAAAAGAATTGAATTGACTTTATTCCTAAAGTGGATTCGCTAGTGTGTCAATGTTAAAATGTTCAATTTCTACATCCAATATCGAAAAGTAAATTTGCGGTTTTACTGTCGATCCACCCAAAAGATGCCTATCAGTTAAGGTGAGGTACACGAAACGATATTGAAATTGGATTGGGATCGGCGGAGACCTTCGCTGTAGGCAAATAAACATTCATACGAATTTAACTTTAAAATGACAAATTTATTTTCACCGATATATGCAGGTGGGAGGAACATAATTATGTTGTATAAGGAAAAATAAGAAATATTTCGACCGATCCAAGCAACTTCCCACGCAATCTCTGGTTAGCAAGTTATAAAAGTATGTTGAAGTTGCGAGACAGTATAATTTTCTCGTAGAAGTGAAACTTTGATAGTTGGCAGCACACCAAACGCCATAACGTCTTGTGTGCTCTGTGCACTGATAACTACCAGGTCGAATGGATCGTAAATATCGACTAAGAATAACACTTTTAACTTGATAAAAGCTTTTAACTTTTTAATACTCAAGAGGATGGGGAAACTAGAATCATGCGATTAGATTTTTTTAAATTATTATAAAGGGTGGCAGGCAGGCTGACGGTCCACTTGATGGTAGGGGTTACCATGGTAGGTCGCCTTAAGGACACAAGCAACACCAAGTGGGTGTACAGGTGCGCTCCCAACCCTGCATGAATTTATTTACAGTACGCTAGAATATTCTAGTTAGTTGGAAACTAGTCAGAAGGGAGATTTGTTCCATTCCTCATGGACACCAGGCAACGTAGGGAACGCTACGAGGTTATACCTCCCCCCATACCCCCCAAAAGTAGCGTTAAATAAATTTAAATAATTGTTATTATTGTTGTTGTTTTAATATTAGAAAAAAAAAGAATGTCATGGTTAATTGTTGTTTTTAATTGTCGTAACTGTAATTAATTAATTCATAACTTTTGTAGTCTTTATTAATTGAAAATATACGTCCCGTGGGGGTGGCGTAACCCCTGGGGAAAAAAAAGTTACCAGTCAGACCACATATTGAACCTTGAAAATCATCCATCCAATTAAAACACTATAAATTTTTAACTTAAATGTTATTTTAATAGTGAGTTACCTAATAGTGAGTACAACAGCAGGCACTTTTTTAAGATCGAAGAAAATTAGTAAGTAAAGTATCCTTTAGTAGATCAACACGCCTACGACTTCATGCGTGTGCATTTAAATACATAGCCTAATGACCTGCCATCAAGTGGCACATAAGCATACCTTAAATATAGCGCCTTAATAAAAATTATAAAAATAAAGAATACTCACGTTTTCATGCTTAAACCGAGTGAGAATTTTAATTTCTCGTAATGTTCTCTGGCAGTAGGTCTGGTGTTCGAACGGTGATATTTTCTTAATAGCGACTTTCGTCTTGGTCACATTGTCAAAGGCGGACCTGCGGGTAAATAGAGAAGCAATAAATCATTTCAGTCGACGTATGGTGTATGTAACGCGAAAAAGGTCAATGTCGACCGACCGAGCGTAAATGAATTTCGGATGGAGGTGGATGAGTTACGACTCTAATATATAAATGTGTGCTCATTTTAACACACATAACTTCCTGTAAAGAGAGAACATAAGGAACCCCTATGAGTAACTCAACTAATTTTCATTGTATTTTTCTACACACGTATATGTAGGCATAGATGATAAAGTTTACGACTATAGAGCCATCGAAATCTTTGCATAGAGCCCAAATATTTAAAAAAACTATTTTTCACCTCTCCAGCTCGAAAAGGGTGTTGTTGGTACCTAAAAACTGGCAGAAAAATCGAATCTTGATGCGAGCGGGATTCGAAATTTGAACACGCGATTTAACTCACAGGAATAAAATTTTGACTTTATTAGTGTGTCCAGCCATAGCCAACTAGAGTTGGCCCAGCTGTGAAGATATTTTCACAGCCGTTCAGAAACTGGTTCAGCATTAGGTCTTGGTGTTTTTGTAATGTTTTGGTAAATATAAAATAAAACGAGTACGTCCAGTGGTGATGGTCTAATTCCAGAAGAATTAAGAGAACAATTTTCAAATGCCGGACTTAGCTTTCTTCCAGAAAAGTCCCATGAAAAATAATCTTCATTCGTACAAACATAGAGATAGGACCCTTACTTAACACGCAAGTAAATAATACGACCATTAATCTTACAAATTGCAGTAATTTTACTTTCAACTTTTAATATTTTTGTTAAATTAGGTCTAATTTATGTGACTTTGACTATGTGAATGTTAGCTTCTTAATTGATGACCTATAACGCTTTTCTCGCTGTTGAGGTGAAATGTTGTATGTTAACACGAGAGCAATTTTTTTTATGTCTCGTGCCTTTCAATCACTCACTTCGCTCAGTAGTCTATATTAGAATTACTCGTTACGCTCGTGATTCAATTCTAAACTACTTCGCTAGTTCGTGATTTAAAGTCGGCACTCGCAGCAAAAAACAATTTTGCTCTCTAGATGAATAAATAATATTACTCCAGAGAAGTATACAATGTTTAATATAATAATATTATTATAACAGAAGCTTAATAAAGGACGGGCTACCAAAACAAGAGAAAGCAATAAAAGTTATTCACGAGAAATTCACGCGAAATTCAGAGAAACTTGTCTGGTGTGTACGGTCTTCTAATTAAAACTTATTCACTATTATTAGTACCTATTACGAGAATTTCTATTATTGTGTCTCGCAATACATAACCGTGAGTATCAGTTATATTAGGGTACAACTAATTCATCATCGCTACCAGAGTACCGAAAGTTCAATAAACCCTCTGAAACTGAACGGTTTCCAAGAACTACGAGTGTAAAATAGATAGACGAACCAAAATTTACTTCCTAAGTGATATACAAATCAGATATTTGATCTGGTGTTATATTTTTTAAAGTCGCGGGCACCAGCTAGTCTATACTAATATTATAAAGAGGAAAGATTTGTTTGTTTGTTTGCATTGAATAGGCTCCGAACTACTGGGCCGATTTGGAAAATTCTTTCACTGTTGGGAAGCTATATTATCAGCGAGTAACATACTATATTTTATAAAGTTACGCGGGAGAAGCCGCGTGCAACAGCTAGTAATTAAATAAAGTCGCTTTCCAAATTCTCTCTGTTTCTCCTCCGCTAACTTCTAAAGCATCCAACGGATTTTGGTATGATATTACTGATGGTAACTAATGAAAAAATAGTGATAAACAGGGAAGGTTTGTATATATAAATTAGAAAAAAAAAAAAAAAAATGCATGCGTGCGAAACTGCGGACGGCTCACTAATAGTCTATTCGTAATAGAGGTAATAGTTAGATACGCATTTGTAATAATAATGTCAACCAAATTAATGGTTTTCTTAGTAGCAGTGCATAAACTGGATTTCATAAACCAGACGTCCCTTCTGGCAGTACTAGCCACGCCCTCACCGTAAAATAACAATCTAGAGCCCATCTAACAATGTCAACTAATTTATATTACAGCTTGGTAAAAAAAACTAAACTTGCGACAGAGTTAATGAAAAATAATTAAATATTCTGTCCTCTTTCAGGCAACAATTAATCTGCGAACTTTATGTATTTTAAATTAAGAAAAATACAAAAGACCAAGAGGCAAAGTAACTTGCTCTTTTAAAGAAAAGATAAGAAAAAACATTATAACAGCCCATGGCAAAATTCATTTGAATCTTAAAGCTCGCAATGAATCAATAAACCTAGCAAAAAACCGAAATTCAAACTGACATAATTTTCGTCGTTTATTGGAAAAACTTTCTTAGAGTTCCGAAGTATTCAAGTTAATTAAACTTTTCATTGTTTTAGTTTTAATTAACGACTCTAGTTTATAAATAATTTTGAATTTGGCTTTAATATACCTTAAAATCTGCTACATCTTTACAAAGTAAAAACGGCTTCCTGCCGTTTGTCGGTCTGAATGTACGCTTAGATCTTTTAAACAGCACAACGGATTTCTATGCGGTTTTCATTAATGGAAAAAGCGTTAAAGGAGGAAGGTTTTTATAGATAATTTGCAGAAACATATCCGTGCGATGCCGGGGGCGGCTTGCTAGTTATCAACCGACAAAAACGAAAAAAAAATACGGAGGAGGTTCTCAATTCGACGCGTGTATATATATATATATTTATGTATGATCACGCATAACTTTTTACAGAGTAGTCCGATTTTGATAATTCTTTTTTTTTATTGGAAAGGGTCTAACTCGCTGATTGTAATGCGAAGTTGTGTATTATAATTAAAAAAGTAATCAAAAATTAAGCATGTAGTAGGTAATTAGTAGATTATAGCCACAAACTGAAAAGCAAAAAATAATAAACCTTTTTTATTTAACCTTAATAACCATGTTCTTAAACTAATGTAAGTATACCTAAGTAATTTTGAGTCGGCGCCAAACAAGCAAAGCAAATTTATTAATTACCTATGCGTGATGCCCAGCGGCGCGGCGGCGGCGCGGTCACGCGCCGACTCAACATTACTTAGGTATACTTACATTAGTTAAAGAACTTAGTTATTAAGGTTAAGTAAAAAAAAGTTTATTATTTTTGCTTTTCAGTTGTTTCGGCGGTTTAGTTTTTTGTTAAAAAGTTTTTTTATTATAAGAAAGTCGCGTTTGTTACACCATTTATAACTCACGGAACGCCTGGACCGATTCCTATAATCTTTGATATTATGTTGAATTTGTCTTTGCTCCAAATAGCAATATAACTATTAAAACAATGGAAATATTCACGAAAAAAAAAAAAATTATAAACAAAATTCATTTTCCCATACATTTTGTATGGAACAGGCTTTTATTCTGAGGCTGTACGAACTACGCCGAGTGAGATAGTTATAAAATATATATCAGAGAATTCGAGATATCTTCATATTAAGCCTGATCAGAATCTGTTAAGCACTATTAAAGGACTTGAAAAACGCTTTCCTAATAACCCTTTCCAGCTCAATCTATTTATTTATTAATCGCGTAGCCTATCAGTAACAAATATTTCCCAAAATGGCGAACAGGTGCTTTATCAATGTTACCCGTAGTCACGATTTAAGGATTCAAGAATAATAAAGCATTTCAACTGAAAATAAGGTTTAAATGTGTACAAAAGCTATTCAACGTTGTGTTTGTATTTGTATAGGATTGTACAGTACAAGCTTTTCAGGAAGGGTATCCCATTTATTTTCAAGAGCCACCGTGGTACCTTCGAAAATGTACATTAACACGTCTCTTGAATTTCCGTGTTTAATTTTATCGAAATGAGAACGACAAACTTTTGTTGAGTATACTTACACTTTTACTCAAAGTTTCAGTGTAATAATATTATCGGGAAATAAAAGTTATCGACATCACATTTCGTTTCTATAGAGAAAATTTAAAAATAAAATGAATTTCTCCATAGTTACTCTTAACAGCGCTGATTATAACAAGTAATTCAGATATTACCAATGTTGAATGTTTGTTACTTAATCGCGCGGAAAATAGCGGAAACACTTTATTTATCTTATCCTTTTTATCTTATCTTAAATTAAATTTGTAAGTAAATTAGTAAATTGTGAAACGTCATCCGCAGAAGATGTGGCTCATCGACTACATGCTGAGCGGAGACCATTTTGGTACACTTTTCTATAAATTGTATAATAATTGTACCAAATAAACATTTTTCTTTCTTTCTTTCTTTCTCAAAACTGCCTCATAGTACAAGAAAAGCCGTCTCTCCGCTAAGAGCTCGATAACCAAGCTCATAATCATCTCACATCTTGTTCTATCGAAATATTAAAATGCAAATCAAAAAGCTAAATAAAAGCTAATGCGGATAGATGTTAGTCTCTGAATTTAACTCGCAAAAAACTACATAATGTATATCAAATCAAATCAAAATATTTATTTATCAATTAGGTTTCTCCAAGAAACTCTTATGTTCGTCATTATAAATTTAAATTTACCAGGGTTTCGAAAAAAAGCCAAGATGACGATCCTGAGAAGAAACCCCGAAAGAAACTCAGGATACTATTCTTTTTGTCATCTTTAAAATATAAAATTACAACAATTAGGTACACTTAATACAAACAAAATCAAAGTACATATACAATACTAAACATAGTATGAGCTCCGAATCCAGGCTTCATTTTCGCTTAAATAAGCAGTGACCTTATAATAGCCTTTCGAGAGGAGTTTGGTTTTAATGACACCTTTAAATTTGTTTATAGATAAGGCTCTGATCATCTCAGGCAGTTTATTATAAAACCGTATACATTGGCCCATAAAAGAATTACTTATCTTGCGTCTTATGTCTTATGTCTTTTTTAAACCTAGTATTTATATTGTGTACATCACATGTTTTATTAAATTGACTAATATTTTTATGCGCGTAAATTAAATTTTCGTAAATATACTGACGTGTAACAGTAATGAATTTTTATTTCATTGAACTTTTCTCTGAGAGAAGACTGCGGATCTAGTTGATAGATGGCTCTAATAGCCCTTTTTTTGTAAAATGAAAATAGTATTTATGTCTGCAGCGCTACCCCAAAGAAGAATCCCATAACACATTATACTGTGGAAGTAACGAAAATAGACAATCCTAGCCTTATTCAACATCTGTTAGGCGTCGAATCTGCTTAACTGCATAAGCCGCAGAGCTAAGTCTTTTATTTAGTTTCTCAATATGTGGACCCCATTGTATTGTAGAATCTACTGTAATACCTAAAAATACTGTAGATTCCACGGGCTCCAATTTTTCACTACCCAAAATCCCAAAATCACATCCGTTCCAACACTTTTAACATTCGGAGTACTGAATTTAACAAGTTTAGTTTTCGTGGCATTTAAAAGGAGATTATTAACACTAAACAATCCGCAACGTTAGGAAGTGCATAATTTATCTTATTATAGCACCCAAGTTGTCTTTTAATCTTAAATATTAATGATGTGCCACCAGCAAACAATACAATATTGTGTTTACTCACAGATAAAAAGTTTAACAAGCAAATTCGTCGTCAACTCGACAAAGACGAGGCAGCTCTCGGAACTTCAATTCGCATCGCTGTTGGGAATGTTTGAACAAGTTTTAAATTACATTTTATAATGAAATATACTTACATAAAAACCCTTGCTCCTAAATTATACGGTGCGGTGTCGCCAACACGTATCTCCACTTAGGTATGTCGTATGGATGTTACACGTGATATTTATACGAGTATACACATATGTGCCCTTGTTACCGTACAAGCACTATGGCGAAAATCCGTGCCGTGTTTCCCTTTCATGAAAATGTTTGCAATGTATGAATTTACGATGCAAATACTCGCCGACCATCTACATGTAAAACAAAGAGCAATTTCATGCATGCATGATTGTGCGCGCGGGGAGACAACAAAATATTCCGTAAAAACCACAATCAGGGAGTGATTTGTTGATATATATTTTTTTATTTCTAGATGAAAATACTAGTACAAATCTGTTATTCTTTTGTATTGAATTTTTAGATTTATTCTGAACTGTGATTGATAGCAAAGTGATTTAGTAGGATTGCACAAAAACAAAAATCACAGTATATAAGAGAAATTCCATTTAAGGCACTCAAACAAAATTCTGCAAAAATTTTAATAGAACACAAATCTTTAAGTTTTTAACACAATTTTTTAAGTTAAGGTTTTTAAGTTAAGACGGGCTGACGATCCACTTTATGGTAGAATCGAGTGGATCATCTACTACCGTCGCCTATAACACAAGCAACGCCACAGGTGCTTCAAGTGAGCTACCGACCATAGGAATAAGTACAAGAGATAAGGATACAACAGCGCACATGCTGTTATTTCACGGCCAGACTAGCCATAAGTAACTTAACTGTTTGTTTCTGTCTCAAGTTTGGCTATGATTTTTTTGACACTTAATAATTATACTAGCTGTCCCGCTCCCGGCTTCGCCCAGGGTGCATTTTTTTTTCTTCCGTAAAAACCTTCCCTGATTATACAGGCGCGGCGGAGGACTTTGTTTTATAATATGTAAGGATTACATAGCATTTCGTAACAATATAGTTACATCTCTTCTTCAACTTCTTCTTTCAAACTAAGAATTGAAATATATTTAGCTGGTATTTCGGCGCGTCAACCCAGAGCATTACTCCTTATGCAAATAATAAGTGTACAATATGTAAATGTAATACAATTCTAACTAGTATCATAAATGCGAAAGTAAATTTGTTCAGTTGTTGTTTGTTAACACACCTATTTTGCCTTAACTACTCAATCCATCATCATGTTACCTTTCATACAGAAATAAGTGACTGTTTCCGAGGGAACATGTAAAAATAAAAAATAATAATAAATAGCGCTTGACAAAAAAATAAGAGGAATAAAAATATTAACACCTAAGGAAAAGGGGGACAGAGGAAGTCGCGGGCAAAAGCTAATATGTAAATAAATGAATAAATAAAATAAAATAGAAAAGTTCATAAATATAGCGCCTGATCTGGCCCTTATTTATAGAGAACTCGATCATTTTATTACTCGAGCGAGTAGTAGGTAACAATGTACCTTAGGTATTATATAAAGTTTAAAGAAGAGAAAAGTAAGAAAAATAAAGTTAGTGAAAATCATATCGTAACACAATATAAAATTCTACCACTAGAGGATCATGAATCTTACAATTGTTCCGAGTAAGCTTCTCAGAGAAACGCAATATCTTGTCTCCCCCAGGACGTTGTTTGATTGTGTAATATTCTGTATTTTATTTGTATTACCTCAAAAGGCGAGAGTCGGAGACCGTTTTTTTCTGATGTCTTCACACGTTTTCTATCCCATATAACCGTGTCGTTCGTCGTGCACCTTTTATTCTCTTGCTAGACGCGTTATCGAATTACGCTTCACCGGTTTATCCCTTCGCACCTAATGTAAGTAATCAGTACTTTATTTATCGCCTACTTTGTTTGGGTTATTCTTGTACTAATGGATACCTTTTGAGATTTACGTTGTTCGTTGTGATTTTATGTTATTTTACATCTGACATTTCTGTAGCGTACCGAATATATTTGCATAATTATATTTTTTAAACTAATGCATAAAAATGTATTTTTAAACAAAATAAAAAAGTGATTGCAGTAGGTTTTAAATTATTTATGAGATACAAGCGTTGCATTTTATTTTAAAATACAACAACTCCAGGTTAGGCACTACAGGTGATCTTGATACTTTTTAATAATTTCCTACATTTCACACATTTAAATAAAAAAACCATCATACGAATCAGTATAATATGTAGGTATGAGAGTAATTTTCCACTGTATTAATGATGTGATTTTGAGGTTCGTTTAACTTAAACTTATTTTCTTCCAACTGAAACCAAATAATTATCGTATAAAATTATAAGAATAAATGGCAAGAAGTATCAAATACGTTCCTACAATCTCCACAAACGTTAATGATAACTATATGGTTGTCAACATTACAATGGTATCCAGGTAGGAAATCACCTAACCTTTTGTTTCGTTTATAGCACCCGTTGAAGTGTATTCCTTACTTTAAAAACTATAGATGTACACGTGCTGCAAATTTACGTCGATATTTCTGTATGGGGGTGGTAAGAGTGGTAACTGCCGCAGTCATAAACTGAGGCTGCCCAGTTTACGACTACTTTAAGCAGCGTACCTCGCCACTACCGTAATGTTTTCTGTCTCACTAACGCAACTCTTAACTCTTTAACGTTACTATTTCATCTATTGTATGCATATAATAAAATCGTAAACTAGCGGTGTCTGTACATTAAATATTTTTTCAAAAAATCAATTTGTACACGTACATGTTACTGAGGTAAAAAAAAAATAGTTTTTAGAGTTTTTGTCTGTTTGTCTGTGCACGCTAATCTCAGAAATGATTTAAAGGATTTGGATGCAATTTGACCACACATAGTTTATTATCTGGATTAACATATAGGATACTTTTTATCCTGGAAAACTGTTAGTTTCCTGTTTTATTTTCAAAATAACTAACTAAAAAATACAAAATACAGCGTGTACAAAGTCGCGGACACCAGCTAGTTAAAAATAAATTATTGTTGTTATTTTATTGCACCTACATAATTTTATAACATTAATACCTTAATCATAAACGCCAGGTTGCCCTCGCCCTAACAACCCCGCGAGCGCTCGCAAATTAGGTGAGATTTAATGAATGTTCCACATAAGTGTGTAGGTCAAATTCTGAAAATCGTCTTTAATAGTAAGCCGCTTTCTATTTTGAAATAATATACACACTAATATTATAAATGCGAAAATATCTGTGTCGTCTGTCTGTCTGTTACATTTTTACACCTTAGGCTCCCTGAAAATTAAGTCTTAAAAAATTTTGTAAGTAAATCTCATCAATGTAAAACTTAATTAACGTTTTTTTTAAACCTTTTTCTAGTGATTTTAAAGACAGAATCACAATTAATAGAAATTGACCCGATACTCTATTTTTTCTAAAATGAGTCCTTTCTAGATTTGGTCGTTTTTTTTTTTCAGAAATAAATTCAGTTACATATGAAAAATTAATAAGTACTTACTTATAGAAAGAAAATACGGTTTATTTGTTAATACAAAAGTTATTCTCATAATAATTCAAATTTGATTTGGGACTTACGTCATTTAGTTCTGTGCAAGAATACGGTCAAACGGATAATTCGTTATTCAACCTTAATTGAACGTGTATAAAGGTTGAATATCAAATGATTAGTACCGAGCCATCGCGGTTGTTGACGGCGTTAAACGGTTCATTCGACATTCAACCTCGATAAGGTTGAATATCGAAAGCGCTGTGCGCCAACAGTGACGACCTTGACAACGTCGTCTTAACTACTCAACCGTATGATCATGATGATCATGAAATTTTGCATGCACATTTTTTTTATGTTAAGGTCAGGGATTGCCATGGATCCCATTGCCATTGCCAGGACTGCAGAAAAGGAGATTGAGGAAGTCGCGGGCCAAAGTTAGTACCTACTAAATAAATGATTTTCTTTTGCTTTCGTCATCGTTAAAAGATAGTTATTGTCACAGAAAAGATTGATGAAAATTTATGACTGAAATATGCACATGGTAGCTATATTTAAATGCGTAAGTACAGTGAAATATTTTTATTCGGTGAGGACACACAAAGAGTAAATATATAGCTGTCAAGTGAATGGTCACACACACAGCCGAGTCTCGGTCCTACCTCTTCATTAAAGTAACGCGGTCCACTGAGATACGAGCATGACCGAACTCGGCAAGTCGGCAGCAGCGTTTTACTGTATAATAAATTTCGTCACTCCGACTCCATGTTGCTCTTTAAGCTCGTTAAGTTAAGTAGGAATATGTGCCTTGTAACAGTCATAATTTCTAATTGTGATTTTGTAGGTGACTCTTTCGTCATATTTCGTTGTCATCAAATATTAAGCAGTTACTTCTGATCAAAACTAACCTAGTTTTTGTTGCATTGTTAGTTTTTTTTAATGTTAAGGTCGACAGACAGGCTGACGGTCCCCTTGATGGTAGGTGGCTACCGTCGCCTATAACACAAGCAACGCCACAGGTGCTGCAAGTGCGCTGCTATTAGAATAAGGGATTAGAAAGGGTTAAGGAAAATGGACTCTGGCATCCCTTACTCACTCACCAGTTATTTCACGGTAAACACTACAGCCCATATACTGTTATTTCACGGTGGTATTCTGTAAGGGGGCGGTCACTGCCGCCAGACGGGCTGCCCAAATGACTGCTAAACGCAGTGTGCCCTGCCGCTACATAAATTGTATAATCAGCGACAAACTCGGGTGTTTTGTTAGAGAAATTGTCCGATAAATCTTGAGTGAAAATGTGAAACAGAATTTTGTAACAGTTACGCTTCTCTTACGGGTTTCCTGATCGCTGGAAAATTCCCAAGAGCCAAATAGATCGGATTCAAGGGGAACTTAAAACTTACCTATCTACAAAACCTGATCCATTTTTTTTTTATATAGTGCAAGTTGAATACTTACATTTTTTGCAACCGTCAAATTTAAAATTGTCTTTATATTATTTAAGGTGAGAAAATTGAATATGTCTTCCATAAAAAAAAAGGTTTTATATAACAGATGTGTCAATAGAAGATGCTTGAATATTTTAAAATCAAATTACATAAAGGAAACTTTTAGTTCTATCAATCAATAGTAGTTCTTCGTAAACCGCTAGTTTTCTTTCCTATGCGAAATAAGTGATGATTAAACACACTCAACCTAGGTATTTAATATCACACCAAATTACGAGTAACTTTCATTCTCTTGTCATAACTACATATTTTGTTATTCATGATTTAATCATCGTAAAAGCCGGCGGGGATTTGTTATCTCTAGTTTTTATGGCAAGGCCCTAAATATATGATATGATACTGCTACATTTTTTATTGCGTGTCAACTACTACCAATATAGTCTTTGCGTGTCAACCACTTAAGATCACAATTGCGTGTAAGTAAATTTCTTGAGTAACTATATTGCTCTTTATGTGTTTTACTGGATGTAAAATGACCAGTCTTTGATAAGTTGTTTTAATTAATGCCTACCCCGACCTTTTACCACCATACTGCGCGCCATAGATGCGGAGTTCATTCGCATTGCTAAGGTTCATACGCACATAACAAGAAACTTTTTTTCCGCGGACACGCGATTTTGGAACACCTTCTGCACCTAGGCACAATGTGGGTGAACCATAATCAAAATCTTGCAGGGTTGGCAACGAACCTGCATCCCATCCCCCTAGTGTTGCTTACATCCTTAGACGGCGGTAACCACCTACCACCAAATGGATCATTAGTCTTCCTGCCACCATTTCTAGCGTAAAAAATATCCTTAAAAGTCTATGAACGGCCAATAAGTATCTGAACCCATATTATTATGGTTTCCGTAAAATGCCCCATATATTTTAAGCTTTTCATTTTTATGAATAGAAGTTCAGCATCGCGTTTTGAATTTAAAAGTGGATCTCGTCGAGTTTTAAGCCGCCCGGCAATATGGTTCGCTAACGGACATCTTTTTTATTCGCCGGATATGGTTGCTCGTCATTTTCCGCTTGAAAATCCACAATTTCATTTTAAAAATTCATCGTCAGCCATAAAATACGACACTTTTCGTGACGTCAGAAAAATATCAGATTGGCACGAGTCGCGGACGACTAATGGGCCATTACATTTGTCAGCCGCACCTCTTATTGCCTATTTCCTATCCACGCGAAGGAGGAATTTATACTCTTCTATGAATATGTGAGTAATTGCTATAGTTCAAGTGTTTCACGAATGCGCATAACCTTTGGTTATAATTTTTATAACATGCCATACACGAAACTGCGCCAGTGAAATTCACATGGTGACCATGGAATAACGTTAGCCACGGATTCAGGAGTTCCTAAACTTTCAAGATAATGGAAAAAAATCCCTTTTATTTTACGGAACCCCATATCAAAGTATTAAAATCATTATAAAATTAACGCGTTGCATGCAAAACGTCATGCTGCTCCATACTCCATATTCCGGGCTAAATTCTCGCCAATTACCTACCTATGTACTTACATAACAATATGAGCTCTTGTAAAATCAAAATATTTGTATCTACCTATACATGGTGTTAAATCGAAATAAATAATTTCACGGAACCCTGGTGACTTTTCCATAGGAACCCACTTTAGGAATCGCTGACGTAATTAATGTAAAGTGTGTGTAAACAACAGAACAACAAGTAACACCGCGCAACTTATAAAACGCAATGCGATTAATAGGGACAAATTGGTGCAGATATTAATCATTCTATTTCTACCGGTTAAGGTTTAAGGTTTAAGGTTTCAAGATGTAGAAATTAAATAGACCAATTACGGACGATCATTAAAACCGTTCGGAATCTTAATGCTGGCCGTTTGTTTAGTGAAAACAATTATTCCCTTTAAAGAAAATGTTACAATTAAAATGATTTATTTTTAATCTGGACTTATTAGTCTAACATTTAAATAAACTAAAATACAAACAGTGTCGTGTTTTGTTTTGAAGATTTCGTTTCGTTAGTTTATATATAGCGCACTAGCTGGTGCCCGTAACTTCGTCCGCATTGAAAAATAAAAATATATAACGTCTGAAAAAATATATGAGCAAGAAATTTATCAATATTTTTGCTGTTATAGTTTTGCCAGGCATCCTCGGCGGGGGTGAAGTCGCCTAATTTTGCATTTATTGTGTCCGTGGTCCCCAAATTTGTGAGGACGACGGCGACTGCAATAAATAAGATCTTGCGGTAATACTGCAAAATAGTAAAACAATGCAATAATGACAACAATAAGTAAGTTAATAACAATAAGCAAAGTGGATTTATGAATTAAATGTTTTATTCAACATTAATATTACAATATTAAAGGCTATGATAATCACAGAGTACCACCATCGACATGTCTCTTCCAAAAGCTAAGCTCTTTCGACGGTCGGAGTCTTTTCTTCGTCTTATTTGACTGTAGAAAATTATCAAAACCAGATTTCCATTAAATTTACATTAATTTAATGTGCTCGAATAACATTGTTTTAGGCAAGATGTTCCATAATCAGACATCAGAATATTAGTTCGAGCATGTGGATACCCACATCAAACCCTCGTCGGGTCCCCATTTGGGGGCCACCTAGTATAATTACAAACGGTCCACAGCACTTACATTAATTGATAAACGAGTACCTAGACGGTTTATATACTTCATTTTCCTCGTCACGAACATGATGATTGTTATGTTGTTATTGATTTTAATAAATTTATAGTATCTATTTTCTTATCCGACCGTCCAAGTTCTATTGTGGTATTGGTGAACTTAAATTGAAAATTATTTGCGAGTTTAAACATTTTCACAGCTTTTTTGCTAGAACGTCGTTGTTATGTGGAAAATATAAGCAAATCTATAACTTCCACTAGAATATTTATTGTTAGTCTCGTCCGAAGCAAAAAAAGGCTTTGTAATAAGCACGCCACTGTCCCTAGACAATGCTGGAGGAGCATTGTCTCGGTACTACTTTATGTTTATGTTTCGAAGTAGAGCAGACCTGTTGTTACTTTTAGCACAACTCTTTTAAAAGATAAGGACATGAACGAGAAAAGTTAGAGTCGTGAAATTTGGTCCGATGATAAGACCGCAAGTTTTTTTTTTACTATGAATTGATGTAAACGAAAATATTATTACAAATTTAAATCGGGCGAAGTTGCTAATGGGATATATACGTAAATATTTGAGAGTAGAATGGCACATGAAATTTCATATGCAACAAAGCATCTGGCAGCCTGTCTGGCGACAGTAACCACCACATCATAGAAGCCCACCATGTAGAAACATCACCTGTATTACATAATGTTTTTGATGCATGAGTCAGGGATGAGGAGTTAATATCTTTATTCTCATCTTATGCCCTCGTCTTATATAATTGCCAACTAATCTTTTGATATAGTTGTCAAGATAGACATCATGTGTATCATACAAGTAGGTGACCTGAACAGCGCCCTGGCTTTCCCGTTATCCGATGATGCCAGGGAGCTGTACAATATTTACCATTCTAGATTTAGTGTGTAGTAATAGTTTAGTATAGTTTATCTATGTATATAAGACCTTGCCCAATGAGGCGACATGTCCCTAAGGGAAAAGTCTTAAATAAAGATTTAAAAAAAAATGTGTGTCATATGTTCTCTTTCTGAAGACTTTACAGTTCTGAGAACTAACTGTGTGGTGAATTATTGTGGGATTGTTTTCATGAATTTTAGTGGAGAAAAACTTCAGATTTTAACACGCCATGGTGCGTGGAAGTTGCAAGAGGTCTGACGCGATTGATTCAAATAAAACATTCAATTTGAGCAATGATATTTAAAAAAAAATTTTACTTTCTAATTTAACCTTTTGCCCGTGGTGAGGCATTGCAATATGGATTATGGATGCCTGCGAAGATTTTTTCCAATATTCTAGATTGTACTCCACCCTTATAAAGTGTGTGTTATTCTTTTTGTCAATAACAATTAGTTTACATGTGGTTCCTCGAAGAAGAAAATAGAACTCGGTTTAGAAAAAAACAGTTAAATAACTAGACTGACTGAACTCGAGGTATTAACAGACACAATCAAGAGTGTTGAAACAGTGAAAACGGTAGATGATGTAACGGTCCCAAATTTGCATGACTCATTAATGTAGTGTAAACGCAAATACAAGTGTTACAAAGCCACGTCCGTATGAGGTTTATCATTAAATTGTGTGGTCATATTCTTATTATTACCTATACAAATACAATAGGTAGGAAAAACGGTTACAATAACTGGTTTTGCTTCTATGTTGTTTATTAATACGCAATAATGTTTCTACGTCAACGTTACGTGTATGATATAAAAATAACAGAGAACTTGTTTAATTTGAGTAAGTATATTTGTTTGTTATGTTATTCACACTGCAAATAATAATGAAATGACTGTATGAGCAAAAATAATATTGATAAACGTAGATAGCCAAGATACGACCAATTGCTTTTACGACTTGATTACCAACAATCGACTTCTATACTCTTCACAAAATTAAAAATTGTTGAAATAATGTGTGTGTAAACGGATCATACGATGTTAGGTAGCCTGGGAAAAACGGATTTTTTATGAGGTAGAAAATCTTCAAAAGGATATGCATACAAATGCATATTTGCATAGGGTTATGAAATATTCTTTCCCACTAAAAACTTCGACATGGGATTTCTTCTTTGGAATTTGGAACCGACATCGGAATAGAAGCGGACACACAGATAATCAAACTATAGATTATACTTAGACACGTTGAACGTCCTAACTGCAAAAGGAGAAATATGAGAAAGGAGAAATATAAAAGCATCTCAAATGGCGGTTGTGCAAACGTTGTTAAAAAGCACTAAATCGCAATTTTTTGCAGTTATTACTTAGAGCTAATATAATTATTAGCTGCTATTACTTATCTTATTATTTAGAGATCCATTGAACGTTCTAATTGCAAAGGGAGAACAATTGACAAACATCCCAAAGCGACGATTTTATGCAAATGCTGTGCACAAAGCACTAAATACCACTTTTTAGCAGCTATTACTAAAAGGTATTATAATTATTATTAGCAACTATTACTTAGCTTATAGCTTTGAGACTCCCACTGAACGTTCTAATTGAAAAAGGAGAAACATTGAAATGCGTCCCAAGCGGCCCTTTTGTGCAAATATTGTACTAAAGCACTAAATGTCACTTTATTAGCAGGCTCACCTTGACTATATCAATTTCGGTTTTAATATAATGGAGGAAAGACCCCTTGCGGGGTGTCGCTTGTTTTTTCATGGCTCTAATAACAGCTTTCAATGTACTTACCGATCTAACATTTATTGACGTCACGTCGCGAGGTTAACGCACCGGGGACATGTTACGACTGCCCTAATTAGGGTTAATTGAAACATTTCAAACATTGGTGTATAACATTAACCGAGATCAAATAGATTCATATTTAGTGATATTAAGAGAACAATGTTAATAGAGGAGAACCTTTTGATTTTATTCAGCCAATGGTAGTTCGTACGAGTTTCGGGTCACACGGGCTGAACCATTGAAATAGTTGAGGCGTAAGAATACTATGTCCATGAGGTTAGCGAACTGACTTACTTTAAAGCAATACTTCCAATAAAAAGAGAAAATAGTAGTATGTTATATTCATAGGTGTCGTGCTTTAAATGTACAAGCATCGGCCGATCCTGATAAGATAAAGGATAAAAGAACAAGGTGAGAAGATAAGGAACGGAATTATCAATAAACACTTAAAATGTAACATTAACGGAATTCTACATTTGAAGTTCATTAATTTATTTATATACTGGCGGGCGGCACCCGGCTTCGCACGGGTTTTCTTAAAATTATATATAAAAATACCTTCCTACCGTAACGCTCTTTCCATTACTGAAAACCGCATTAAAATCCGTTGCGCAGTTTAAAAGATCTAAGCGTGCAAGCAGAGGGACATACGGCGGGAAGGGACTTTGTTTTTACATACTTTGTAAAGTCATTACATCCTATCTACCCTAAACTAATACATTGCAATACAGTTATTTAAGAATATAAATAAATATCATAATCAAGTCAAACATATTATAGTGAGTATATCTCTATCGTCGTCTGTGCTGCACGGCATACTGGCCAAGAGCAAACCCATTTTTTATAAAAAAAAATCCCAGTATTTACTTCACTTAAGATAATGATGATAAGATAGTATACGAGTAGTAATCTAACTAACTATATAAATATTATCTACAAATGACAACAAATGCGGAAAAGGGTCGCTATTAAATCTCCAGGAAGATACCTCCAACAACGGCCCAATTTCATGTCACTGTCTACTTATTTATTATGGGATGGTTCGTGTTAAATTATCGCCTACTCAATACACCTCACCTGTTGACCTCGATCGGGTCATGTTCGCCCTACCGTGAGACTGCGTGTAATGTCGCTGCCATTTCTAACCGCAAACAACCACGGTGACTTGATTGTCCAAAAACATTTACCACCGGAATTAAACGTCGTCTTTCGACAACTTTGTAAGTATTGTATTGTAACTTTTTTGTTTGTGCTGTTGGTGTACCTTTTGGAAAATAAATAAATAAATAAAATTTCGCGTAAATATCACATTGAACGTTCATAAATTAATTACGAAGTTTAACGGGCTTTATAAAGACTTTTATAAGACTATATTTTAATACCTTACTAGAAGAACTACAGTACCGTGATTATATTAAGAGTTTTTATAATTTGATTTTAATCAATTGAGCAATTTAGGTTTGCAAGCGTAACAAACAAACTCACTGTCGCCTTTTTAATATTAATGAGAAATTCGAATACAATTCTAATTCAATCCCTCTATTAAAACTAAGTTTTGCTCGCGACTTTGTGCGCATTTTTCGGGAACAGTAGTTTTTTTTTCTGAATTAAACGTACATATAATATCCTATTATTATAATATATTTTTAACCTGACAACGTATATGCATTAACATTATGATGATCGGTAAAATACATAATAATGCGTGAAACCGTAACAAAGTCACATTTGAATTTATTACTACTAGTTAAAATTAACTATGTGTAACAGAAAACTTTCCTTGGCAACAAAATGCGTTAGCGTGTGAATGATATCAATGTTTGATGAGAGCCAAGTGTGTGTTGGTATTTTAATTTCAATTGATTGTACTGATTGTCATTTTTTAAATATAAATAAAACTCTAAATGCAATTTTGAAATTTCGAATTTATTATTAAAAACAATGCGTTTTTACGCGGTATTTTTAGATAAATAAATTACCTCCTACGAATTATAAATTTCACTTTACTTCTTTACAATATTAGCGTATGTAAAATCTATTAATTTATTAAGCTCATCACTATTGAGGTCAATGCTCAGTTTGAATAAATTAAGAAAAATATAATACAATAAACATTTGACGGAACGACGTCTGTCGGGGTCGGCTAGTTAATATAGAATAATAAAAATAATAGTGATAGGTATATGAAAAATAACAGATTAGTAGAACATACGGAGTTATAAAATAATATAGTTCATGCTTCGCCTGGCATTATCGAGTCCTTGGCAGTGCTCGGAGGTCGGCTAAGGGTGAGCAGTGTAGTGGAAAAACGTGTGTGCAATGAGACTTAATACCACCGCCACACAACTGGCATCCGAGATTACACAAGTCATTTCAGTGTTCTTCGTATAGAAAAAAAGGCTAGATGTGGAATAACATGATACGGAATTGACAACATTAAAACAAGACCAAGTCTTATTTTTTACTTGTGTGAAGAGGTCACGTACAATTGTCGAATACGGCTTCGCAATACTATATAGTCTGACCCGATTTGCGTGGGACATCCCTATTTTCAGCGGTCTGGTCCCGATTTATCTTTGATCGGGACATTAAATATCACGATTTTTCACTAACCTCTTTATTATTCTATCCTTTAATCGATAATTTTGTAAGGTAAAACTAATTTATCTATAAAGTAATAGACACCTACTATAAATATGCTTTTGCATTGATACTTTCGTATTCTTAAGTTTTGTCATCTTAAAGAAGTTTATCTAGTTTAAGTTTTATTTGTTTCGTTTCTTGTACTAAGCAATGGGGTAAAATAGCCCCGCCCCGGCTTGGTACGAATTTTTCCAATTTTGCTTTGGTAAAAACCTTTCTCGTACTTCAATGACTAACTTTAAAAACACAATAGCTTAGCAACATATATTATAAATATAACCATTAATATGAAATCTTACATATAAATAACTATCAGTCAGTATTATTATAATATATATTTGCTACCTGATAATGGTACTAAATGTAATAAATATATTAATTGTAGGTATTCATTTTAATCACAACTAATATAAGGTTTAATATGTCAAGAACAAGAAGTTTCCTATAAAATTATTCCATCTCTATTTATTTATACTCCTCAAAAAAAGTACACAGTAAAAAAACAAGTTAATTCTTAGAAAATGTTGTGTTACAAGAGTTGAGGTTTAACACCACGCCACGCAAAAGTTTGTTCAGCCAACGAGTTCGTGTTGGAGAGTTGTTACTAAATTTCAGAAATATTAAACAGAGTAAGTAGGTACCGTACTACAGAATTAATAATTTTATTTATCGGCTATTATCCGTAGGTCATCGGCGTAAAAATGTTTTAACAAATTCAGATGATCAATTTTGTTGAACGGTATGAAAAAGTACTTTAAATTAACTTTTATAAAATCAAATACTGTTGGTAGTTGGGTCACTTGGAAAGTTCATTGAAAAGTCTTCTTTGAAATAAAAAAAGTAGGTGTGTGAGATTGACCCCCAGGCCGATCCACTCAGGCGCCGAAGAGTCGGCCGACGTGCCCGGGTGTACGCCGCGGCGCACGTTGCGTGAACAATTTCAGGGCGTCAGACGGGGACATCTAAAAATGAAAAATGATCTAAAAATGATGCGTGGCGGCTCATGGGATTCCTGAGCCGTCACAGGCGAACACTCGCCACGAGATGAGTCCGAAGTGGACGTAGCGGTGAGTGGGGATCCGAGGACAAGGCCGCGCTGTGATATCGGACCCACACATCACCGCTGATGGTGGAATCCTGGGGTCTGTCCCCGTCGACGAGGGATAGTGCGTAAATGTCATCTCCCCTCCTAAAAAAAAGGTTTCTTCAGTGGTGACACACTGCATTCCGCAGCCACAAACTGGAAATGACGCCTGAACCATCCTCTAAGAATATATCTAAAATAATCTTTTTTACGCTTCCCGCCGTCTGTCCCTCTGTATGTACGCTTAGATCTTTTAAACTACGAAACGGATTTTAATGCGGTTTTTACTAATGGAAAGAGCGATAAATGAGGAAGGTTTTAAATAAAATTTGCAGAAGAAAATTGCATCCGTGCGAAGCCGAGAGCCGAGAGCGCTAGTTGCTCAATAAACCTTTTTTGGTAACTAGACCAGTGGAGTAACATAGACGTATGCGACCGGAAGAGTCGAAACACCCTATGGTTTCTGTAAATTTAGAGTTATTTTGTTATTTTCTCATTATACTTGTATCAAATACTAATAATTTTAATTTATTTAAAATCTTCTGAACCTTATGAAAGACAGTTAATCTAATTTCGGCTTGACATTTATGTATTAAAATAAGTCCTTTAAGGCACAAACTTAGAGGACTTCATTACAATAAGACGACTATCGAGAAATTAATTAAGACGCTACTTTGCAAACTCATAGAGACATCTGGAAATTATGTGAAGACGTTAAAAACTTTGGCGATACTGAATAGTAAAACCGATATTTTTTCACAGAGTCAATTAATGTTCGAGCGCTGGCAAGTTTCGACGACATTTTAATGCATTAAATTCAGTTCTGATTTGTGCGGGGAAAATCTGTAGGTAAAACTGTGTGACAGAGTTCAAAATTGATGAAAAAAGTTTGATTGGATGCCAATAGTTTGATTACTTTAGACGTCAAATCTATTATGGTATACTAGTCTGAATAATATTTCAATCACAATAGGTAATTATGTTTAGCTATATTTATATTGCTCTGTGGACATTGTAGACCCAGGTTCGAAATTCGGTAAAAAAATTGAGAATTTTTCAAAAAATAAAAACTTCGAAAGAAAATTAAATGGCTTCGGAGACTTGTGAAGTCTTGTCAACCTCAGATCTATTATACATTATTATTTAATGGGATGTAATCTTAATTATAATATTATAAATGCTAAGGTTAGTATGTTTGTTTATGACTCAATCACGCAAAAACGGCTGAACGGTTTTGGATGAAATTTGACACATAGATAGTGTATTACCCGGATTAGCATATATATAGGACGCTTCTTATAGTTACTGGAAAATGTTAGGTTCCTGTTGGATTTTTTTAAAACGAACTAAAGCACGTAAGATGTCGTGGGCACAGCTATATTATATATAATAAAGCCAAAAATTTGTCAAAAATAATCGTAACTTAGACAAATATGAATCTAAATAATGAAGTTGTAGCAAAAAACCAAATCAAATTAGAGAACACATTTTCCCACGTTCCTTTTGTGAATCGAGGAGAAATAATATAATTATTATGTTATATTGCTTTTTTAAACGGAATAAAGGCTGCAGGAAAATAATGTGGTTATTCTAATGCATCATTTACTTTGAAAAGAAAAATTGAATTCTTTGAAAGAATTTCCTTCAAAATTTCATCGAAAATCCATCTTAGATCAAACTAGAAAACTTAATTTTAAGGGAACTTTAATTTTGCTTTAAATATTCTATAGCGATGTTACTTGGTAAATTTATCTACGAATATTTGAATAATGAACGTTTGCGGGCTCAGAAAGCCTGGGGCGAGGCATAAACCATCATACAATAATTTTCTATGTAGAACTGCAAATTAGGGTCGAGTTAGGCACGATTGAAGACAATAGCACTTGTTTGGCTGAACTTAACGTGCCCAAGAAATAGCTTAAGTCTAAAGGTATACTTAATTGTTATTGTTATTAGTTCTAAAGACAGGAAAATCTTGATTCTAGATCAATAAAATAAAATCTCTTATTATAAATATTATAAAAATATATTATTCATCGAAACATCGAATATATTTGTTCGAATGAAAATATAACGAACTAAAAGGAATACTTTCGTGTTAACTGTAATAATGTTACCGTTGTAGTTAAATATAACAGTAAAAATTAAAATCCCCGTAAAAATTTACGTTCGTAGTTAGTAGGTACAAGGAGCAAGAGAAATTGCGAAACATATCGTAAGTTGTCCCTCAGGAGCTGAATAAATAATTCCCTAGAAGTGAATCACATATGCAAAATTTATTAGTTAATTATGTAGGTACAGTGAAGTTAATTGAACACATCTAGCCACCAGATCGTTCTACGAAATCTGCGTATTCCCATACGTTTGTTTCGTTGGCGGGATATTCAATTTAATCTCTGTGCTGTTATGATAAGATTTTAAATTAAAATGACGTAATAACTATTAAGAGTAACTGATTTCAATAAAAAACCTAATACATACTTAATTTTCTCTATCTAATCCATATCTACATATTTGTTTGTATGAAGAAAATAATCTTCAAAACTACTCATCCGATTTAAAAAAATCACTAATAATTAAAATATAATTTCAGGATGGTTAAATATTCCACTGGACATCAGCTATCTTAAAGTAAAGTCCAACGCTTGGCAAAAGTATAATGTCAGGCGTCAATGTTGTATGCTATCTTTTATTTTTCAACGCGGACGTTGAAAAATTTTTCACGATTTTCATTTTATTTAATTTTATTCGGACGATTTTCACTTTATTTTATAACATACATATTTTAAAATAAAGTGGCTGTCCGCGTCTGTTTGTTTCTCCGCTAAAAACACAAAAAAAAAAAAAAAAAAAACACTTGAAAATACTGAAGTCGTCGTCGTAGCAGTATTAAATTTACACAATTTAATTCGTAGAACTTAAAATTCAATAAATCAGCCAGAGCGCTGTACATATAATACCACGAGTGTTGCGATCAGCTGTAATAGCAACGTGTCGTCATGGCTGGCTTGTGGGTAGGGTGCGAGAGTGAAAAATAGAGAAATAGAGAAAGGGAGAGCTGTATGTCAAGGTGACTTTTTTTGCAACTGTGATCTTCCCATTTCCTTTCGTCACGCTCAAATCGTTAGATTATTAAAATGTACACTTTTCAGCATGTAAATTATCTACCGTACCTTAATCTGACGGACTCGAGTAAATCCCGAAATCGCCTCTTGGGCTCCCCTACTATAACTTCTATAGTACCCAACGAATTTCAAAACGATTTTCACTAATGGAAAGAGCGCTGAATTTGTGCGAGCTTTGTCTACTAACGTAATTTGCAGAAAAAATTGCATCCGAACGAAACCTATAGGGATAAGTAATAATTCCAATTCAAAAATTATATTATTTTTAGTTTACTCAATTAACGATTCCTACACTTGTCTTAGTTTTATTTGACGAATAAATTACAGAAATGTCCTTTTGTTACACTTAAAACTGGAGTGCTCTTTAATTCCTCAATGTGTAAGTAAGTAGGTATGTAAAATTATGTATGGCGTTTCTCTATAATATACGTAATGGAACGAAATTTGCAACGGAGAACCTTGCAACTTGTTCTTGAGAATTTAGTGGCGTAAGTACATAATTTCCTATTCTGTGGTTGAGTGTATCGAATATCATTGAAACCTCACTACACGAACCCGTGAGAAAAGAAATGTTCCAAAAAATGACAGGCTCCTAACCGAAATGGAAATTGAAGATTGAAGCCGTACAAGTTTCGTTAATGAACACGCGTCAGGCCATTGTGTACGTGTTACAGGCAATTTATAAAAGGTTAATCGACAAGGAAATAGATGAAAAAAAGACACTGTTAGCTAAACGAATAATGAATACACGAGCGCGATAAACGACTCTCATGGGATTGGGTTTGGATATTATTATGTTTGTATAATTTTGTATATACTATTATGTTTGTATAGTCTCTATATATTGTTATATTCAGACGTGAAGAAATTTTTATATAGTTAGTTGGATGAAAAGCAATATAAATATGGAGTGTCGTAAGTCTATTGTAGCTCTATAACTTTAACTTGTAGAGTTAAGTTATAGCTTTTTGCTCTATAAGTATTTTTTATGAATATTGATTCATTAACAAAATATAACTTTCATAAGAATTCCAATGTCGACTGCAATGTCGACTAGAAGCTTGAGTAATGTTATGTGTGAGTAATGTTGTCTGAAAAAAAAAAAGTGGCAGTCCGTAGCCCGTACTAACTTACTGTGGTACGGGCTACGCGCTGCCATTTACCATGCCGTGCCCATAATTCCATAAGCGTATTTATATCCAAAATTAATATATTAGACAGGAGCTATCACATTATTAATAATGCGATGTTCCAGCAAACAATAGATTCCATTCTATGATCATTGTACTGACGTCTGGTACGTGATTCGAATAAACGTGATAGATGTCTGGACTCGCACACGTCATATAGCAACCCGACGCCAGTTTCCGCATTGAATACCGACGGGAACCTATTTTCCTGTTTCAACGAATAGAAAACCGTTTTATAGGTAAAACTTTATTTTATATTTAAGCGAAAGAATACTTAGAAAAGAGACACAAAGAATACAAAGACAAGAAGTGATTGTTGAATAAACTTGAGTAATCAAACTCACCGATGCTCAGCAATTGACTCTCTGAATTAATTGACCCAGGTTCGATTTTTTTCAGTATTTCCTAATTGCTTTTGGTCCGGAATCTTTCAAGCGACACCGAGTATTTTAATGAGCATAAATGACTTTGTAACCTTACAAACAATAATTTTTATCGTAATTTAAGAAGTAACTTTTAGGAGGAACAATTGAAGAATGAAATAAGCACTGTTACTCCTCGGAGGTCTCCTGTGTAAGGGAGTAGTTACTTTCCAGTTAATGACTGTAATTGCTATTATAGCGCCACTACACCGCGCTCTGCGTCTACTAATTATTGAATGTATCAATATGTATAATATTGATTGTATGTAAAGAACGTATAATCAATGTAATTAGAGATATTTTTTTTTATTATAAATTCACTGTTGTTATAAAAGCAGACCTGGTGTTACATTATTGGTGATTATCTATTATATGTCTGGCTGGTGACAATAATAAATATACTAAGTAGTTACAAAAAGTATATTTTATGTGATAATATATGTAACGTAGTTTTGTAACGATTTTCAAATATTTAACCTTCAATTATATCACGAAACTTGAGTTTCTTTACATATTTCTTGATTCAACAGGAATTGCGCTATAGATTTTGATAAGAGAGTTTGCGGATATTAAAATATGTGGCAATAGATCTTTAGACTACATTGACTTAGTTAGTTAAGGTCGACACTTTCCAACTTCTTTTAAATTTTTCAATAAAATACTAGAAGAAAAAAGGTCCTGACAAGTCATAAGACATATAAATACACTATAACTTTTTTAAATATATTATAATATTTGTTTATTCAATTAAAACAGACAAACATTTGGTTTACTTACATAAATATAAATTGTTGACATTATCTGGATTCTAAAATATTTTCTTGATATTATAGATAAAATATTTATTAACTCGCTGAAGTTTACACAAAAACGTTATCTGCCCTCAGGCACCTCAGGGACGATCTCAGTACCTCAATTAATAGGTAAGTACAAAGTTATTAGACTAAATAAATATATATATATATATATATATATATATATATATATATATATATATATATATATATATACTCGTATATATATAGGTATGTAGGGAAACTTGTTATGCATTGATTTTACACAGTTAATGTTTAATAACGTCAATGAGATGGGGTTAAATAAGGATTTAAATGTTTGTGGTCACTAGAGTAACTAATTTGAAATGAGAGCTGCATTCATAGTGTGTATTTAAACAGATCTTGAAATTACTATAATATGATTATAAACTTATAATCCATACTTATAACTTATAACTCAGGCATTGGCCTGGCTAATCCATACTTCCATACTAATATTCTAAATGTGAAAGTGATTTTGTCTGTTGCCTTTTCACGGTTTAACTACTCAACCAATCCTCATGAAATTTTGCATATATACATTGTTAGTGATACAGAAAAGAACATAGGGTACTTTTCATCCAGAAAAAAAGTACTGTACCCAAGGAATCATTTACAACTTCATTGTCGGTTACCCTGACGTGTATTCAAATTTCATGATGATCAGTTAAGTAGTTAAGTAGTTAAGGTGCGGAAGCCTAAAATACGAAGAAATAAACAAACTTTCACATTTAAAATAATTACCAAGTTGGTTGATTGATTGGTACTGAGATACTTAATATGTGAAATAAATAATCTATACATAATATGAGTACCTTATAAAATGTGTTATCCTATCAACACACAGCTAAAACTACTAGTTAAGTATAGAAAAATTAACATTTGGAACATATTTTTATTTCATAATGTAGACATCCGCTAAGAAAGGATTTTGGAAAATTTCAACTCTATGTAAAGCCTTGGGTGGGTCGCTAGTTTATTACAAGGCCAGTGCAACATACCAAGAGGTTACATACCTTCTGATATTCCAAATTACAGAGCCTGATCTGGGCTAGTGGGGAATTAGACGCTGCCCCATAGAGGTAAGTAGGTAACACTTAGCCTCGCTAACATACCGATTATAAGGAAAACTAGAGTAGGATACCATAACTTGATACTAATTTGAGTGGTGTCATGTTAAATTGTCTCTTAAATCTTGGAACTATTAAATTATTCCTAATATACCCATTTCATGGTTGGCTATAGAAATTGCTAAATAAAAATCATTGTTGAATATTATTTTATAGCAGTGAGATTATCCAAGCATGTTACATTATGATCTAGAATCTAGATTTTTACATGGATCATAGGATGCCTATGCCTATGTCTATGTCTAATATTTAGAGATGTTCATTGATTAGAATGATTTACTTTTTTAATGAATGTGGTTTTTTTTTGTTTGTTATATTATGTGATAGAAAGTGTAATAAGTCTTTCTTTAATTTCTTTAATTAAATAGTTTGTATTATTAAATGTTTGTCAATATTGATAGCTGATCCTAAATAGCTGTAGTTTTCTAGAAAACTGGTCAAAATATAAGTACTTACTTATAGCTTAAGTACTTAAGTAGCTCTTGTCATTTTGCATACATTTTTGCTGTCACTTTAATCTTATATCTTAGCAGCTAATCTATGTAATATTATATGGTGAGTAAAATACCTACTATCAACCAGATTAAGAATAATTTAATACAGGTAATACTATTTCTTACCTAAATTCTCTACTTGTCATAAAACTGCATAATATTTAAAAAAAATGGAAACAAAAATATATTCTTTTAATTTTTACACACCTTGTTTAATAAAAAAATAAGCCCATAGTTTTATATGAGTGCAGCATAGTGAAATTATAATTTCTTGTGACTTTTTGGAGTGTACTCAATAAAAAGCTATCATAGTTCCACACTTACCCAAGGCTAAAGGCCTATAAATCATTCAATAAGTACAAATTAAAGTGAAATAAATAAAATCATATATTGCATTATCATTACAAGGTGATGTAATATCTACATCTTTGTATTTTTTTATAATTTTAAATTCACCAAATATTAAATGATTTTTGCCTGAATAAAATGTGGTAAAGTAATTAAATGACTCAAAAACTCAATTATATGAGTAAATTTATATTGTTAATGAAGAAGAATATTAACTTCTCAACTAAACTTTGTAATATAACATTAAAACCAAACTATTTATACTAAGGGCTCATAAACAAATAAGATTGCAGTCTTTGCTAATATAACTAAGTGAAATTATTTAAGTGTTTAACTTACACAACCATTCCATAGGCTCCTTCGCCAATATATTGAAGAGTTTGATATCTTGGGCCCACTTCAAATACCTGGCCTCTAACTATTTCCGCATTGGGATTGTTAGCAACAACGCCTGCAGCACCTGCAGCTTCAGCCATCGTGGCGTATTCTCAGAAACCTAACGAGTTACTATAAAATAAAAATCCTCCGCGGAGAGAACTCTTCACTGTCACAATAAAGTCCTCTTTAGCATGCAAGCGTTAAAGAAATCGCTACACTATAGTATTCAGTTCAGATGACTCGCCTCACGCAAATATGCAACACTTCACAAAAACAAACAATCCGACCTACATCATCCACTATAGTTACTTGCACTAAAGCAATTTGACCACAATTCCACAATCACTTGTCATTCGTCTAACCAACGCTTATCATTCTTGTTTGTCCCCGAGACCGACTTCCATGAGAGAGAGCAGATACTCCCGTAAACTCCCGTACAGACACGGCGGACGCAGTACCGTTACAAAGTGAAGTGACACACAAAATAGATTTTTGTCCCTATCTCACATGAGTAGATGAGATTTTTTGTCCTTTTCTTGCAATAAATCCCACTTCAAAATGTCACTTATGATATGAACGTCCAAAGTCAAGCTTAATTGACAGTATAGAAACTGTCAGAGAAACTGGATCACAGAACACTATATACACACATTGATAACTTGATTCATCGACTGATAAATAATGTTACTTTCATATATCCAGTACATACTTTCATACATCATGATCCCATTGTCTGTGTAATTTTAAATAATCAGTATGGCATGGCAATGACTAGTTGTTATTGATCAAGTCAGTGATTACTTGAATTCATATAAAAAAATTAACTTGTGGGTACGGTGTAAGATAATTATTGTTATATTATGGACATAGCGAGAAATCATGCGTCAATACTTTCTCGAGTTAAAATTGCCAATATTAGCGCGTTGGCTACATGCAGGACTAATGTATTTTTGATCAAGACTAGTCACTAAAGTTTAGTGAAAAAATAAGAGATAATTGAATGACGCTGACACTTGACGCTGACGCATTGAATCCAAATTGATTTTTGAATTGAATTGTCAGTGTCACTGACACTTAGCTCCTTAGCTGTCTTGTCACTTGTCAGTGAACAGCTCAAGCAACTCGATGTGTTTTTTTTTTGCAATTCTCCACGTCTTTAGTTAATAAGTTCGTATTGTAATTTAAAAAAGTTGTATTTTTAATTAAGTTTATAATCTGCTTAACTTAGATATTTTTGTTAGGTCGCGAAAACTCGAGGCACTTCTATGTTTTCATTAAAAGATACACAAGTGACCTCGTCCGGTTAAGTCGAAGGACTAACGTAATATTTTAATCAGTATAGTTATGTCGGTTTGGTCATCTAGTACAGCTGGAAATAATTGCCGCTGCGCAACTCCAGCTTCACGTTCCAAATACACTAATAACTGGTGCCCAAAACTAAATAAGGTATGCATTTCTTATTACCTCTGATCCGATATTTTTATGTAGGTATTTATTATATATTTTCAATTTCCATTATAACCCCCAAATATAAGTATTTTACTACATGTATACATATCAACCATTTTTATATAATTCCTTTTTTAATTGACACACACAGCATTCCACAGTCACTTGGGCCACTGAGGCCGGAAGGTTCTTAAGTCGAGACCACAGATCCACAAGTTGGACAGATGATCTAATAAGGGCTGTGGGTCTACAGTGGATCCAGGCTGCTTCTGAATGTTATTATTGGAAAAGTATGAGTGGCCTATGTGCAGCAGTGGAAGTCCAATGATGAATAGCTCCATCTGTAATTTATTCATTTAATTTTAATTCATGATTAAAAGCTGTTAACTTATTATCATGTTAAATAACTATAATTATATTTGCTACAATATTCTTTTTAATTTGATTTTGTTAATATTAAACTATGATATAGTTCAACACTAAGTTTAAATATTGCTGTATTTTATTAATCAACAGAGTTGTAATTATCTCGAAACATTGTATTTTATCAACACAGTTATACATGTAATATTAACTGGAGGTTATTTTTGTACTAATTCTAATCAGTAAACTGGTTGGCATGCATTTACTTATTTCTGTATTTAACATGTTTAAAAACTTTATCACTGTCACTATTTTTTTAATTTAATATTTTATGACTAAACCAATTTGATTATTTTAAATTTATATATAGTTAGTTAGCTACAGTTATACTCTGACATACATAAATTTTATATTTCATCTCTAAACTTTTTTCAACACATATTCCATGTTTAAGCTGATGTTCTACCATCTGAGATTTTATTGCTTAATAAACATGACATACATATTTTCATATTGTAGAATAAAACTTGGTGTCCATAATGCTCCATTTCTAGTTGACATTAAAGAAAATTTTCTTTAATGTAGCATTGTAAATGTTACTTTTCCGTCATTAATTAACGAGCATAAATTTGAACTTTCAATGTCATACAAAATTTAGCATAATCTAGATTTATAAAACTGTTTGTCCTGACTGGCCATCAACACACAGACAAAACTCCTGGGTCTAGAACACTGAAATTCATTTACAAAATTAATATTTAACTCATTAATAAAAGACTTATAAATATTTATATTTATACATGGATGAACATCTGACATAACAATAATTAACTGTTGTGTAATTATTTTAAATGTATGTAAGGGTATTGTTGTTTACTTGATGTCTTTTTAATATATTCAAAAATGTCGGTGCACCTTATTATTTTTAAAATTATCTATTGATAATAATGCATTTATCACTTTTGTTTTTTTTTTTCTATAGTGATATTGATGACACTTGTTTTACAAAGCCTCTAAATTTGGTTTTGTGACACATCCAGGCGGGAGACTTGTTCTACTGTCTCTTATTATTAACAGTGAGTTGAAAATTAATAATAAGATTGGGAGAGGGTTTCTGTCATCATACTGTCTCCATTGGGTACTCTGCCTGTCAACTGAGCTGGTAGTCTTATATAATAATTTTAACTTAGTAGTTAGGTCAAAATTAACAAGTGCTATTAACATTAAAAATACTATTGTATGCATAGCTAAAATGTTACTAACACATTTCAAACAAATTTTCCAAGTACCTAGGTATGTACATTTATAAAAAAAAACATATTACTTATATAGATTTTTATTTATAAATTTAGTTGCTGATCAAAATCAAAATTTATTAATTATATTTATTTAATATGCAATAATAGAAAAGATTTATCATATCTTTTTAAATTATTCATCATTCATGTATTGCATGTTCTTATTGTAAATCATTTTAATAGTATATACTTACTAGGTACATACATGTATATAAAGTTATTTTCTAATATTCGCTATTTGTGACTGTTATGTAGCTTTTTAAATAATATATATAAAAAAAATATCTTATTATTAATAATAGTATAATGGATGGGCACATTTGTACAGTCCTAATTCGATTTAAATTTTAACTTGATTTAGTATGGTATTTTTTGTGCCCTAACTTTTAAATCTGCTTCCCCAATTCGAATTAATTTTGGATCTTTCAAAACGTTGTTGTCATTGAGTCACGCTGAAACTAGTATTAGTATCTCTTGAGGAAATAATATTAAAAAATAATTCCTACAAGTATTGTTACACCAGGTCTTGAAGGTTTAATGCAAGGTTTTCGATAGAAAAATAAATTATAAATTTGCACTAAGTTGTTATGTCTTAAATACGAAGTTCACAAATAAACTTCTTTTAATAATTATTTTAGTAGGTAAAAAAAGAAATATATAAATGCATTTACAAAATGAATATTCTCAATTGTACACAGCCAGATAAACATTTTGCGCAAAACATGTAATGGAGAATAGTTGAATATTAAGTAAATACAATTGCAGTATTAGCAAGCCTTTTATAAATTGCTTTGTTTTTAATCATATCAAGGTGTTGCTGCAATTTAATTCTATTCGCATTTAAAATGATTGTAACTGCATCGGCTCGTTACTCACAGCATAAAAAAGAAATATTGAATTAATCCAAATTAAATCTGGAGTATTTAACAACCTACTACTTTTGTATTAATAAATGTTTGCATAGTGATTGTTTTCAAACGATAACAAAGTTCGTCTACTTATACTTCTTACTGTACGATAACAACTTTCATATTCTCTTTTGTTTTTTGTCTTTTTAATTTAATTATTATTTTACTTTGGAACTATTGCAGTTCGGTCGCAGAATGTCCATGTTCTAATAAAATGTGATTTGTAAAAACGTGTCTGGTTACTATATTTTACCGTGGCTCTATACTTATGCCCGCATTTAACATTGTCCACATCTCCCTAAATCTTGTCCTCATTTGATTTGATTGATTGATTGATCCTGTATTGATTATTCAAATACAGGGATCAACCAGTCCTTTTTGAGATACATACATGAAATAGTTACAGTAATGGTTTGCGACCTCCGCACTTGCTTCAATTAAAGTTACTCGTAAATTATCTTGTTTAAAAATTATTTTAACACTATCAGTGCAACTTTTGGTAATATTTTGACAAAAAGTTCAAGATTGACACATTTCGCTGCGGGACATTTTTCCTACATCCAGTAGTTGTCTGTCTTTACGCACTGTAAACCATTTTGCTTAGTCTTGTAATGTAATCCGGTGTTAGTCGATTTGTATAGAGCCACATAAATGGGAAAAAGCATTAGCAATTTAAGTATTAATAATATTGTTATCCTTCGTGTACAGCACAATTGCGTGATGTCTGGCGAAGCCCCGATCCAGTCGGGCGATGGGTTGCATACACCAGCGTACCTGTCTTGGAGGAAGTTGCAACTTAGCCGCGCGAAGCTAAAAGCTTCTAGTAAAACATCAGCTTTGCTTTCCGGATTTGCTATGGTAATTTTCAATATCACATTGTGATTGAGATCAAAGGAACTTTAAAAAAATAATTAGAAAAGGATTAACCAAAAAACTTCCTGGTCAAAAACATAATAAAGCCCTAGCATGTTGTACTTAAAAAAAATCTGACCAGTAAGTCGAGTCCTGCATGAATGGATTGCAAATCGGTGAGTATACTTATCATCAATTTTTTTACAGGTAGCTATGGTAGAGGTGCAACTAAATCCTCCGGAAACAACCAAAGTGCCTCCCTCAATGCTAGTGGCATTTACTGTATGTACAACCCTCCTAGTCGCCGTGCATATGCTCGCTCTAATGATCAGCACGTGTATCCTACCCAATATCGAAGCAGTAGGCAATCTGCACAGCATATCGCTGGTACACGAGTCTCCACACGAGAGACTGCATTGGTATATAGAAGTGGCGTGGGCTTTTTCAACTCTGTTGGGCCTCATTCTATTCCTTGTCGAGATTGCTATACTGTGCTGGGTGAAATTCTACGATTTAAGCGAAACGGCGGCCTGGTCCGCCTGCGTAGTTCTTATACCGGTGATGATTGTCTTCCTAGCGTTCGCTATACATTTTTACTTGTCCTTGGCGACACACAAGTATGAGGTCACCGTGACGGGCATAAAAGAATTGGAAATGCTCAAAGAACAAATAGAGTTAGGTGACCATGATTCGCGAATGAATAATCTCACACTCTTAGAGGCGCGTGTCGTCTAAATGTTTCGGTGTCAACTTTTGGAGTGTTTTACCCTATTTTATATTATGTAAATAATCTTCACTGGTTTTTTTTCTATGTAACTGGTACTTAGAGTAAGGTTGTACTTAGTGCCAAGATAACGCACCACAATATTATACCTATTAGATATTGTATTACATTTTAAGTGGAATGTTGTTTCCCCATTTTTATTTGTGGTAATGATGACTAAGGGCCGGCGCTCACTGACGGTATGGCATTGCAAGGTACGCTTCGGCGTGCCTAGGCACGTCGCGGTATCCCACAGTACATTCAGTACGTGTCATGCAGGAAACTTTTCAGGGTAGCATTACGTTACTTCGAAGTCGGTTGTGTATACATAATTTTGTTAAAATGAATGATTGGTATTGAGTGATAAAAGTACTTGTTGCTGAAGGGATGCCCCGGCATACTTTGGCATGACGCGGAACGTTACGGCCTCTTGGTATTAAAATAAAGGAGTGTGTGTGCTTAAATTATTGGAATAAGGTTAAAAATTATATAATATGTACAGGAAAAAATCCTTTGCCATGCCGTGCCATATAGTCAAAGCCGGCCTTAGGATGTTTACATGACATCAGAATCTCAAATGTTCGGGACGTACCTATATGACTATTAATTAATGTTCTGTAAATGTTTTATTAAGTGTAGAGTCCAAGTCTCCCAAAGAGTAAAAGACTATGTTTATTAGAAAAGTATGGAAAACTGAAACTATTTTCAGTCATGTCTGGTTGTGAAATGTACTGAAAATTTTGATTTTCATTAAAATTTTCAAAAAAAATATGAAAATAAGGCACAACTACCAATCAACCTAGAGCGCGTAATGATAAACTATTAAAACTAATGTCTCTATTATATAAGTCTTGGAATCGACTCGAATTGGAAATTCCTAAAATGGAATAGAGCTATTAAAATCTGACATACCTTTTATGTTATATTAAACTTCAAGGTTTTTATTATGATCTATTGTGACCAAGCCTTTAAAAATATTATCTTGTTGACTTGTTTTTTTTTTTTTTGAGCTAGCGAATTTAAATATTATAAAAATCTAGCTATTTTGAATATTGAGAAACGTTTGCAAAAACAAATTTAAAAGATTAATATATGAAACTATAAGTAGCAAAAGCACGTATTAATTGACGTCTACAACTCATAGGATGAGTCACAATTGTGAAAACAAGTCACATTTTGATAGCGTCTGATGAGTCGGAATTATGAATATTTATTGAGATTTTGCTACGCCTTCTACTGCGACCTTTTAGTGACATTTTTTTTTAAGGCTGAGACTTCTTATTGAAATTTGCTTAACTGAGAACTTTAAATAGCAATCGTTAGGTAAATAATATGAAGTAAGATCCCAGGCCCGCCAGACATAACTTATTTTCTACTAAAGGACAAAATATAGGAATCGCATAGTGTTCCTTTTATTGTCTGAACGTATGCTTATCTGCTAAGTTGGGTAAACGGCCAATTGTGAGCTATCATTTGAGAATGGTAAGTATAGGATTCACTTCACTTATTTTCTAAAGGCTGATTTTTTATATATGTTCTGTAAAATATTATTACAAAATAATATTCAGCACTGCCAGACATTTCTTACCTGATAGCTCTAAACTGACGGTCTAACCAACTTAGAAGACACGCATACGTTAAAAGGAACACTACTCTATTCCATAAATTTTGTCTTTAAGAAAATAAGTTATATCTAGCGGGCCTAGGAACTTTGGCCAATGGGTTTATTACCTACCCCAGTGTCAAGGTGTACTTAAACACTGTATTTCTGACGGATTTTACGATGACAAATGAGTATATAATTGCTTTTAAATATAGTTTAAATTATGTGAATTACGAAAAGGTATTCCCAATTGTAGTTGATATCCCGTGGGGGACTATTGGGGCCATTTCTTTCCAGAGGTTCACGGTCGATAATTCACTTAAAAGCTACATTCTCGAGCCGTTTTTGATTTTATTTTTTGTGCTGTAGATATACGCAATAGAACACTTAAATGCAATTTTCATTGCAACAAATGGTCTATTCCATCAGGTTCTACTATTTTTGTTCTACTGTTGAACTATACGGAAAAAAGTTCCACATAGTTCTATTAATTGAATATTAGTTATTCAATTCCTTAGAAATAATCAATTAATTTAAAATAATTCCCTGTTTCTTGTCCTGTCCTCTAGGAGGAAATTTCCCACTGGTCCCGTCATGAGAATTATAGCAGGATTGCTGAGAATTTACTTGTATATTTTTTATGTAACTGTAAAATACAATAAAACGCATTACGCGTTTTTTTTGTCTATTTCATGACAAAAATAATGTAACACTTATTTAACTTTAAAAAAGCAACCGATAACTGCTTTGATTATGTATAGATATAATATACCTACGTTTCAATGTATAATTCCAATCTATTATAGTAGGTACGTATTATATCCTGAGTTTGAGTTTGGTTAATATAATTTAGGGACCTTAAATTTGTCAATGAATATTGAGTGTAAAAGTTACTTAATAATTATATACCCTGTGATATAATGAAATGACACATTGTAATTAAAATTGTCAATGTAATTAGAAATAAGATGTTATATGAATTTATGTATAAAAGTTTTACAATTGTAAGTGATCTGAGAAATAAATTAATCTATCATTTGGTCAATACAGAATCGCAAATTCTTGTCAATATCCCCTAATTTCTGCTTCAGCCAAAATTCACTCTCTTCTAGAACTTTCCTTGGATTTTCCAATTCCACCTATAATTTTTAAAAAAGGTAAATTATAAAAAAAATAAGACAAAGCAGTTCCTAAGCGATAGATATAAAACTTTTTAGAAGAGGTTTCTTTTTTGTCAAAATAAATTATTTTTTTATATGCAAAAACGTGGCAGGCAGGCTGACCTTACTGCCTGATGGCTATTTACATTGGCTACCGTCACCTAAGGACACAACCTACGCCGGAGGGATGCAAGAGTAGTACCGACACTATAAGAATATTTAAAATGGTGTGTCGTCGCCTATAAAAATTAGGTACATATACCGTTAAGCAAAATTCATACTGTCAATCAAATTCAACGGGTTCAAATTAGATCCAAAATTAATGTCACAATGGTCAAAATGTTGTTGGGTATTTTTTCCCTACTCCTGACTGAATATCAACGTACAGACGAAACCAAGTCTACAAAGTTAAATTGGGTAATAGATTTATTTTATAGCATCCGCCAAAAAAGGATTTTTGATAATTTCAACTGCTTGTGAAGCCTGCGGCGGGTTCGCTATTTTTTCCTATATAAAATTATTTGTCCTGATTGACGCAGTCAACACTTATGGGGAGTGAGACATGCGCGTACCATAAGTGTACAGAGACCCGAGCGCTTGCTGTCTCATCTTTATCTACTCGTAGCTATAAACTTTGTAATATCTAGCATAAAACACAGTGAAAACGGTGAGTAGGTATCTTTATGCATCTTTTATGCAGACCCCGTCGCACAATAGTGTGCGATAACAGCCCTACAGGTGAAGATAGGGCCAGAAATTTGACAAATAAATTACCTTAGGTATGGAATACTCTGTCGGTAATTCGCAAAATTGTCTTATAACAATGTCTGACATTTTAGAAGCAACGCAAACGTTGTCTAACCAGCAGCCTTCTTGTAACTGGCCGGTGTGCATGTGATAGAAACGACCCAATCCATTCTTAATATTCTTCTCCCAATTCCCTTCGTACCTGTTTCCATTCTCTGTAAATTCATCATTAAATAGGCATTTCTTCCAGTTTTTGCTACAGAAGATGACTATTTCGAGCTACCTATCACAAAATGGGGTTAACCTTGTACAAACATTCCTAGGCCTTCCTTAATATTCATTTTCCAGTATCCCACGTATAAAGTGCCATCGGCGTACCACATTTTGCCGTAACCATGGCGACATCCCGCCTTCCAGAATCCAAAGTAGACATCGCCGTTTTCAAAGTACCGCCATCCCACACCTTCTGGTTTCCCTCTGACCCAATCGCCGCGGTACTCGAGACTGTAGGTTCCGTTTTGTAGACGATTGCTCAAAGTTCCGAATCCGTGTCTGATTAGGCAATTAGGAATATATATATATGCTACGAAATCTTTATAATATAAAGATTATATATATATAATATAAAGATTTCGTGTCATGTTGTTTCTCCGCGATGAACTCCTAAACTACTGAACCGATTTTAATAAAATTTTGCACACTGTGTGCAGTTTGATCCAACTTGAGAGATAGGATATACTTTATAAAGTTACGCGGACGTAGTCGCGTGCAACAGCTAGTAATATATAAAAATCACGTGTCACGATGTTCGTTTACGAAAATCTCCAAATCCCAACTTGCAAGATTTACATTTATGATTTCTACCCTCTATCGAGATTTAGGATTAGCTCCATATCTGCATCCGCAAAAGATTCTCAATTGATGGAAATAAAATTAACTTACCTAGAAGCTAAAATATATTTCTTTTAATGTATACCTGAATCCTCTGTACCAATCTCCTTCATACAATTTCCCATTTATTGTCAGAAACAATCCTTTACCTATTCAGACAATTTTATATGTTATTTTAGCTTCTTAACAACTGCGATTCTTGTTACGTCTTCTGAATAATTAACACCAAACTGAGTGCCGTCGAGTAAATTTTAATAGATAAGTACAAGTTTTACCTTCCTTCAAGTCACTTTTCCAATTCCCAATATACGTATCAAATCTAGATGTAAATATAGAATGGTGGACACCATTTTTTACAGATCTCTTTTCAGCTGCGAAGGCTAGTGGAACAAAGCCTCGCGGTTTACGGTAAAATGGCATCGCGAGTGTAAAACCATTAAAAACATTTAAATGTATTTAAAAAAATCAAATATTTTCAATACTATAACATATGTGTGATTGACATTTCAATTAATGTATACACTTAATGACAGAAAGCAGTAAAACGCTACGAAAATTTAAAAAATTAGTATTTATTCGAATTTTTTAGGGATTTCTTTTTAATAGAAACGAAATTTTGTCTTGTGTTCACTCTGAAAATATTTTTAATTTCAACAGTATAACTACCGTAGCAAATCTGCTAAATAAGAAGTATAATATGTAGATTATATTTGTAGCTTGTTATTTCTCTTTTCAATTAAGTGCCAATACAAAATTTAATATTTAAAAAATACCTAAGTATAAGTTAAAAAAGAAAAGAGGGCAAAATTTTTTTAATATCTTATTATTACACAAATTACTTCGTAATAATAAAAGTCATATATTACTTCTAAACATATTATATTATTACATGTAAATTCACGCTGTGCCATGCGCTTTCCTCAAACCCCTACTGAGCTCAGCTAATTGCTGATAATGTTCTCTGAAGCCTTGCAAAGCCAATTCCTGTTGACCTCTCATCGACGATTTGCTCACAATGTATTTCTCAACGACTTCTGTGCATCTGGTGTCCAGTCGGATGTCCTCTTCCGATAGTTCTGTTTGTTTGTTCAATTGCACTGGCGTAGACAATATCTGCAATCGATATTGGTCTGGTTAAACCAAAGACAATATAGAAGAGTCAAAGCTTTGCTTGACATTTTATAGTATATTCTTCTAGTTATATTTATTTCAATAACAATGAACACAGAGTATTATTTCTTAATCAGTTAAACTGGATTTTTTTCACATTTTTTTCAGAGCTGGTATAACCTAGGCAATCGTCTAAACACACAAACACATCTATATATTTATATCATCGCGTGACGGTCATGCGAGTTCAGCGCTTTTTTCCCAAACAAAAAGTTCGACTAAACTTTAGATTATGGACCGTCGAGTTGGCTGACCGCGATTTTTTTGGGAGAAGGTTAGAGTATAGAGTATGCAAAGTCTCAAACTACGCAACCACGTAGTTTTTTTGTAATAAATAAAAGAAATTCAAATAATTTTGCACCATTTCCCCAAGAAAAATTACAATGAAAGGCAGAGACCCCAGTGTTGCCATATTAATGACCTTGTCGCTAGAAATGGCGAATTTTAGAAACCATTTTGTGATTGAAAAAAACAAAATACGACATTTTTCAACACATTTAATACATGTAGCGAGTCATTTAGTGTCATAGTCAAAAATTGTACATGGAACATGTACAGAATACACATTTCCTCATATTTCAAAACTCAAACGGACACAAATCAACACTCCCTAAAACATCAACAAAAAGAATAAAATAGACACTACAATACATATCTATGGAATAAAAATACACAAACGTCAAAATTAGTTCTGATTACTGTCGTCGGCGGCGATTTAAAATGGTACACGAAATTTAATGTCATTTGTATGGGACAGTCTGTCCAGTGGTATATACATATGTATTAATTACAGGTCAGTGAAATTGGGATAAAATGTCCACAATAGGTATTTAGAATAATTAAACCATCACCTCTTGTGCCAGTTGATTGGCAATATTTCCATCCGCAACGTCACCCAGTATGGCGTGTCTCAGCGCCACCAACAAGGCGGCCTCTCTCACCGCTTCCGTTTGTAACAACTCCAACAATAGACCATCGACGCTTTCATGCCAAGTCAGGTAGAACACCAAGGGCCCGAAATGACGAGTCGATCTAGTTAAAAATGAAAAAAAAATAATAATAATCATATTTTTAACTAATATTCTTCTCTCGATTACAATTTTGACGTAATTAAGTCTTTAAATTTACCTCCAAACTTGGAGCAATTAAGAAAAGTGGACAAAATAGGGGGGGATACAGTTACAGTTGTATATCTAATGTATACTAAACTTATATCAAAAATTTAATTACACCACTCGATACGATAGCTAAAGGATCAAAGATATTTATTTGTATATATGGTATATTCAAATCCGTTGATTATTATTATTATTATAATTATTAGTTAGTAACCTACACACATTCACATAAAACACATGACACAACCACACTTCATTTTTATAGCACACTGCGTTTTGCAGTCATATTGACAGTCGTCTGGCTGCAGTTACCATTCCCTTACAGAAGATCACAGTGAAATAACAGCACATGTGCTGTTGTTCCGGTGAGTGGTAAGTGATGACAAACCCTTCCTAATCTCTTACTCTTAATCTTATTGTTGTCTGCAGCTCATGTGCAGCTTGCTGTGGCGTTTCTTGTGTTATAGGCGACGGTAGCCACCTATCATCAAGTGGACCGTCAGCCTGTCTGACAAACTTATCATTACAAAATGAAAAAAATATATATATATATATACAAGAAACCTCATTATTTAGTAATGGTTAAGTAGAAGCGTTGAAAACCTGTGAATTTCTTACCTAAGCAATTCATAAAAGCTATTCTTATTGACATGCTGGTATGTAATACTTGTGATCTTTTGATAGGTGGGTTCGGTCGGCTCATATTGTATGCAAGCTCTGTCCAATACAAATTCATACTTCTTTGAATCCAATAACTTCTCTAATTTCTCCAAATCCGTAAACATTAAAGGTTCTCTGATCTTACGACCGTTCATTGGGAAATATACCTGAAAAAAACATTAAATATTTAAAGTTTCATTTGTACTATTACATACTGGATAGAAATTCAATAGTGTCCAATCGACAACAATTTCTTCTTTGAGAACAATTTCTTCTACAGTATTGAGGGCTGTTTTTATTTTACAAAATGTTTATCATCAAACAGAATAGGTATGTATATGCACTGTCACATACCTGGTTTAATCTCTTCCTAACATCATGATCGCAGCTGCGCAATGTCCCATCGACATCTCTGAAATTTTATAAACAAATGTGTCATCTTAATATGCAGAAGATTTAATTCTTAAACAATGATATAATAACAGTAATTAATAAAAAGCTACTAGTAAAAACTGGACAAGCACATTGGTGGTTTAAAGCAATTATAATGTACATTTAAATAAATCTGATAGTTTTCAGACAAACAAGTCTGCAATGTCTTTTGCAGATTCTTCCCTTGTAGTAAATTTAAATAAAATTTCTATATACAGAAAGATTACAAAGATAAATATTTCTTAGGATATTATTAAAGTTGATTGTGCTTTTTCAATACTCTTAATTAGATCAAGAATTTTAAATTCTGTATTAAAGTGTACAGTATATGATTAGTAAAATATACCTTTCCACAATGATTCTATGTGCATCATCAACACCAAAAGTAATATCTGTAAACATATATTTCGCCGTGTCATATCCAATCAAAGCAGGGTCTTCAGATATCACATCATAAATGGGTGTTTGGACCTGAAAACAAATGTAAACTCATCTTTACATTACAATGTTACCAGAGATTTCATGTGTAGAGTGTGTAACAGTGAAGAAAAATAGTGTAAGAAAACCTGCATATCCTGGAGTATCTAAGACAGAAATTATCAATCTTATTTCTTTTACTGCCCCCTTTGAAAATTAATTATTTTTCAGTGCCCCCAATTTTTTATATAGTCCTAAAACTTAAAAACCACAATTTCATTACTTTAATTAATTTACTTATAGTGTGCTATATTAGTCGGTTCTGGTGTTTAAACTTACATTCTAAACTAGACATTTTTACCAGTGAGAGCAATTAAAATGCAACTTTATAATATTAAGAATATATTTTAATCAAATTAAAAGAAACAATATAGATAGGTAATCAATTTTAGTTTTAAAACTAATCTAATGAGATGAATGAATTTGATGATTTTTAACAAGTTTGTTGATATCAGGTTCGAGCTGATCAGGTTGATTCTTATATATATGAAAATATAAGAATTATTATGAGTTTTTATATAGGATTTAAATATGGCATGCACCAACTGGAATAAGACAAACATGCACAAACTCGTTTATCTCTTGAAGATTACCAATAAATGAAAACAAATCTTAGTTAAAAATTCATTTGTAATTAAATTTTAGGACAAATTTTAATGGGTTTAAAACAAATCATAGTTTATTTATTCCTTATTGTATTTACTTATTGTTTAATGTAGGTAAGTAAATATATTTTTTCTTTAATGACATTCTCGTGAGAAAAATAGTAATGAGACTATTTTTATATCTAACCTTACAATCTTATGTATACATCTTATCTTATGAATCTAACCTTTACAACAGGAGGCATCTGAAGCAATTTATCAGCTTTAATATGTGTTGCTGTCAATTCTGCTTCTAATTCTTCATCGGTTAAGAATTTATACCTTGGCGATTCTAACACCTTTCGTTCAACATTGGTTCTTTTCCGAAATACCTTTGTATAATCCGGTCGGGTTAACCGTTTCAATAACTTTTGTACATTTGATGAAAAAAATTTCGGTGCAGGATCATTATCACCATCTGTAATAAGTAAATAAAATAAAAATACACGCATATTCAATACATCCATAATACATCAAAATAAACCAAATAGTGAATATTAAATTACCGTATATTGAAGGTGAAAAACTTATTTTTCTTTGGGTAATAAATAATATGGAATTCTTAGAAAATATGTGGTTCTTGTTTGTGATTATGTTTTTAATTAAAAGAGACATCCTCATAACGTATTCAGACGCTTTTTATAACCTAGAAAAAGGAAACAAGACTATCCTATTTTAACATGAATTTATTATAACAATAAATAAAGTATTCACTGAGTGACAGTGAGAGTGAGAGTTCTACGAAATTTCTACAAGAGACACAGACAGACAAGACGAGAAATACTACCTGAGTATATAGTGTTCTGTGGAGAGATATACTACATCCGTAGACTACAACCATCTCGCTGGCGAGTACAGGCAATCGGTATTTTTAAACTTCGTACTAGAGCCATAGGTATGACCATAGACAGTATGGTATGACAATATTGACAATAAATCGTTGTCATGACTGACAGCTGACAGACAGAGGAGGGAAAAATAGTGATTCTAACTAATTATACATACATTACATTACCTATTTTTGTATAGTGTGTAATTTTCTTTATAAAGAAGTAAAAAGACACATTTTATATTAAAAAGTAATAGTTGAATTGTCTACCAAATGTGTTTATTATAACAACAAAATGGCAAAAAGGAAAAGTGCCGTAAAAGGAATAATTTACGAATTGGACGATGATATTGAGTTAAGTAGCGATGACGAAGTAAAAGAAACGAAAATCAGTCGTTTAGAAAAAGATTCAACAATTGATTTGACCGAAAGTGAACCGATATTAGAAGAGAATTGCATCGAGGTCGTCGATATTGATGTTACGTCTCAAGAATCTATAGCTGAAGAGGTTAAGAGTGTATCGTCAACCATCGAAAATGGAGGGAAAACTCCGCCCGTTTCGCTCACAGAGAATATTACAGAAACTAATAATACTATTTTTTCCAATAACAATGGGGAAGACACCGATGTCGGTTATTGGGATGAAACTCCAGCTGGTTGTGAAAATAGAACACCATTGCTTTCTGTACGATTTAAAAATAAAAAACTAGCTAACGAGTATAAAAAGCAGATAAAAGAATTCATGATTAAACTAATTAAGAAGCATAAAGGCGATAGTTTAGATGATTCGAGTAGCGAAACTGATTTGGAACTAGATATATGGCCGGAGGACTTGGATAGTGCTTTAGAGGACAATGAAGTGGAATCTGATGGCTTATTCTTTGTTGATACAGCTCCGTGCAATGCAGAACCTTCAGAAGTACCAACCTATAGTCAGGTTTGTCTTAACAATATATTAAAACTGTATTTAATACTAGCTGGTGCCCACAACTTTGTCCGTTTTGAATAATAACACCTGACATAATATGTAAAGCAATAGGGTATCTTTCATCCAGAAAAAGAGCACTTTTCCCGAGGGATCATCTAAAACAATTTAAAAAATCTAATGCCTGACCAAAGTGTTGTAGCAACAAGAGGTCAAGCATTATATTGCTTATATATATATTTTTTAACATGCACGAAGTCATGGGCACCAGCTAGTATCAAATAAAATTTCATTATCTATCTGGAAAATAAGATTTAAGTGCATTGAAAAAATGTCTAAAAACTTCTATGAAATAAATCATTGTATAATATAGGCTTTTATATTTATATTATATACATATTATAAAGTCCCTGTTTCTATCTTTTTCTCCACTAAAACCTTTCACACATTACGATACTCATTTGATACAATGCTCCAGTAACTCCAGTTGAATGTCAGTAGAATATTCATTCACAACTATAGGTTCTTATATTACGTAACTGAAAATGAATCAAATTTTATCATTTTTAATTAAACAACATAACATGTCATCCTTCAATTTTTAGGTTATGTCAATTAATTAGTGAGAAGGCATACCTATGTGCTTTTTCTGTTTAACATTTTTCAATTTTATATGTTTAAAAAAAAAATTGCTGCAATGCTGACACAACATTCACTTTTCAAAGTATAAATAAATATACTACAAACTTTTCTTTTCCAGGCATCGTCAATTCTATCAAACACTGCAGAAGATTTCACTCCAGAACCAAGTCAAGGTTATAGAATTAATTGCTTTAATTGTAATGGAGACCATTCATTAAGAGATTGTACATTGCCTAGAAATAAAGCTAAAATAGCAATGCAAAGGAAAAACATGGGGCCTAAACTTGGGTGTGTATATTATATTACATTACATTTTAATACAAATTTATTACAGACTTTGCTGAATAGAATGTAATTATTTTGTATTCAATTGACTATGAAAATTGTTCTTACCAAACAATCAACTTAGTAATTTTTAATTTAAATTTGCTCATTAGTCTTACAACTAGATTGTAATCTTACTCTCTCAGGTAAATAAATTTTAAATAACCTTTAAAATAAATATTGACGGTCTGTGTTGGAGCTGTGTGAGTTCAGCCATTTTGTTCTCATGCAACATAAGGGGCCTTGCCAATAGTCCATTGCAAGCCATCAATAATGCAGAAAAGATGTAGAGAGGAAGTACGAGGCGCATCCCAAAAGTTTTTAGATAGTCAAAAATTATAATATTTATTATTTATTACTAATATCTATCTTTTCAAATTATTACATAACAAACGTGGTGACCATTTGTTTCTGTGTGCTTCGCGCATGGTGACGTTTCGTTGATGTTGGTCCATTTTCAAAGCACCATACAATCAATTGTCGCTTTGTTACGAGGAGGTAGTTATACAGCCATGTTTTGTCATTGGTAAGTATATCGTATACGTTGTTTTCCTCGCCTCCGTCGAATTTCTCTACTATAAATCGACAGCTTGAGAGGCCCCATCTCGGACAATGCTTACGGAGTGAAAGGTGGTCGTGAATAATGGTCGCTCCTGATCCAATATCCAGTTCTTTCTCAAGCTCTAGATATATAATTTGTCGGTTTTAATGGATAAATTTTTCAACTGTTTGAATATTTTCTTGAGTGACTGCGGTTGGCGGCCGACTCATCTTCAAAGCTTCCCCATCCTAGTTTACACTCAGCAAACCAATTAAAAACTGTTGCTTGTGAACAAGCAGACTCACCAAAATTAGTAACCAAAGATGTAAAACATTCATGAGGCTTTAGACCTTTTGGAATCATAATAAATCATAGCGCGAGAATCACGTCAACTAAGTTCCATTGTTGCAAGAAAATTCCCTCCAGATTCTTACAAAAATAAGCATTTTAAAGAAAAATATAATTATTTGGATTCAAATATTTTCCTATTTTTAATTTATCACTAATTAGTCAGTGTATAACTTGCTGTTGTAAAGTAGAGTATTTAAAAACTTTTGGCATGCCCCATGTAGTATGGGTGAGGAAAAAAAACTAGAACACAGGTCATCAAGGGCTACACTAAAGAAAAAAGAAAAGCATATGCCAAACAGAGTTTGTGTAGTCTTCACCAATATTATCCTTTTTAGACGGTATCACATAGAAGATGATCAAAAATATGGTCATTTAGTACCTGGACGAATATCCTCATCTCTTCGTCACGCATTGGACTTGAAACACTACGAGATTCCTTTACACATATATAGAATGCGTCTACTTGGATATCCTCCTGGGTGGTTGGAAGATGCCAGGATATCACATTCCGGTATCTCAATGTTTGATTCAAGTGTAAGTTGATACAGTGAAAATTTTTGTCCAAAAAATCCCTAAATGATTTCCCCAAAATGATAAAAAAAAAGTTACAGTCCTAACTTGAACCACTAGAGCTAGGTTTTAAAATTATTGTCAACAAGCCGGTGCCCCCAACTTCGTCCACGTTGAAAAATCAAAAATATAACACCTGATAAATTATTTGACATCTTTATCGCTGTGACGACGGTGGCGCCGCCATGCAGTTTAGACGATCTCTCGGGCTTATAGCTTGCAATGTGCCCAAAGCGATACCATGCAATATGTCTCTTCAGTAGGATCAGTCACGTAGCGAGTGGCTTGGTTGCGAGTTGTGTGCTCAGATCTTGCAATGTCGAGTCAACGTAATTAATAAAAAAAACTGAAGGTCTATGACCACAATACTGAACTTTAAATTAGAAAGCGCTTAAAAAATAAAGAGAAATTGGCTACATACTGGCGACCAAATGCCATACGATGCGAGTAATGTGCGAGCTGCTGCCATGCGAGTGGTGCAGGGCAAGAATGCAAGTGAAAACAAAAAATGTTGAAGTTACTTGGATGCAAGCTACTATCTAACTCGCAAGTGCAAGTAACTAGTATGATACGTTTACACAGTGCGAGTTACTGCGCTGCAGCTACTGCGTAGGCATTAGTATTCTTCTTTCTAGGGAAATTCTTTTTTTAAATTCATTAATAATGAGTTTTCTCTTAGCCAATTTGGAACTAAACTGAATAAAATTACTTTTTATTTAGATGAGTATATTTATAGGGTAAGGCCATTTTAGAGCCTGAAGATGAAGAAGGCGAGTATCACGAGCCGGGCTCCAAGGATCAATATGATATTAAAAAAATTCTGGATTTTCCTGGTTTTAATGTCGCCCCTAGTTCGCGTTATCTAGATGTAAGTAAAATTAGCATTAATTTGTACTATAGTAGATGGTCTTACACTTTGGCAGACATTTGTCATTTCTGATAAGTTACCTCATCTCTTACTTATTATTATCCCTTGCTCATAAAAACACGATGGTCTTCACTGAGGGGGTGATTACTGCGAAAGGCAGTGTGCCATACTATAGGCTCGTAAATGGCTTTGCTAATTTGAATCCACTCTTCTATATCCTTCCAGCAATCTGACGAATACGGTTTTCCGCCAATATCAATGCAAGACAGCAAGATATTAATGCTGCAACAGCTGGCTCCCAATGCCATGAAAGCTTATAAACGCAAGAAGCTGACGCTGTGTCCTTCTACAGATTTTGACAGTACAGTGCATGTAGAACATGCTGAAATGGAACTGGACAGTGGCGATGGTTAGTAATGAAAGGTGGAATATTTAATTATTGAAAATAATATGTAGCTGGTTCTTAAATAGTATCAAGTTCTGTGAAAATACTTTATTTTATTTAAAGATTTAAAGTGCAACAAACCAGTGGTATAAAATGACGCGTAAATAACTATTTTATAATAACTTTCAATAATATAACAACTTTCAGAAGACGCTGCTTTCCCCTTTGTCCCTCCGTTGCCGGATGAAGCTCCTCCACCACTCCCCCCTCCGCCTAAATCTCCTCCACCTATCCCATCACCTCCTCCCGACACTCCACCTGCTCCCACTAAGAACTCTGTAGGAACCATAGCGAAGGACTCTAATAAGGATGAAAATGGAAGTTCATCGGACGAATTGCAGATAGTGGACATAACAGAAATGGGGGACATACCTATACCAGATGGATTCATTGTTGTCGACGAAATAGAAACCGATAATGTATGTATGATTTTCTTTAACAATTTGTTTATTTGGATGACATAATTATTAATTAGTATAAAAACTTCAAATCTTTTAAGTTTGAGTTTGAAGGCTCATTCAAACTCCTGAGTTTACACTTCTGTCGATAGATGGCGTTGTTAGTATACGTTAGATAGCGCCAACGCTTCGTTCGTCGTCATAACTATTTTTATGTGTTGCTTTTTCTTTATTTCTGTAATCGAGTATTATTTACAATAATAGATATCCACGCACTCATTCGTGTCTTTCTTTCTCTACTTGCACCTAATAACATTCGTAGGCAGTTTAAAAGTGAAAGTTATAGTTAGAAAATGAAAACTAAAACAAAGAGTATTTGTGACAAAGTAAACAAATTCTTTTTGAAATATACCTTAATAAGTAAAACTGTGAAGTAGATTTAATTTTAGATAAAGAAAGGAATATAATTGTTCTTTGTTTTATTTTACTTTAAAGATGATGACTTTATTTAATTTATTACCGTCATTGAAAGTTATTTAACTGTGAAAATAAAAATTATTTAAACCAAAAATGAACAAATAATAATACATATGCTTACAAAACCTAGTTGTAGTGTACCAGAAAGATTATATTTTTAAACGTTTTATTAATGTTTCCAGGATGATAAAGAAAGTGTGCGCGCAATCAGTCCGACAATTGATGATCTCGAAGAAAAGAAACGACTTCTACTGAGTGCTCTCAACAACGAGAAGGCTGATGTGTCATCGGATTTATTATTAACAGAAACTAGTGTTAACGATTCAGGTGTGAACGTTGAAAGTGTAAACGACTCGGAAGCAACTAATACAAATGAGAACGAACTTACTGCTGGTGAAGATAAAACAACGGATGAGGGAAACGATGAAGTCATAATAAACGATAATGATAGAAGCTTTTCTACTGATACAAACACAGATAGTGATCAGAAAACAAGTGATGTTGATACAAAAATTGTTAATATCACGGAAAAATCATTAGTAAATAATGATTCTATTAATACAAATTCACCAAAAACGCCCAAAACCGGTCAAGTGAAGATAACTGCATACGGTACACCGGTATTGAATATCGCATCTTCATACGAGAAGTTACCGAGCGACACGAACTTTGCTAAAGACATTTGTGACGTCATCACATTTGAGAACCTCCCGAACTCTACAGGAAAATATAAACAGATAAGTAATCTGTTGAAAAGAGTCAAGAGTGAAGTGGACAAGATACAAGAGTCATGATGCACGACGACCGCCTCACGTGAGGTATGTACCGTTTCGTGTGATGTATAAAAGAATATGTGTTTTATTATTACGTGCGGTAAAGACTAGGATCGCGTGAACAATTTTTGTCGTGTCGACACATTACGAGGAATATTCGTGAGACTGATTGATAGTACTAAATAGTTTGTATCTAGCTAATAGGGCAGGACATATCGTGCATCACGATATGTTTTGTATGGGTACTGTGAACATGTACAATTGTAAAGTCATGCAAGTTATAGACGAAATTCTTTGTTATTGTTTTGATTACAATTTTAGTTTTTTTTTGAAGGAAAACCCTTTAGCTTGATCTAACCCTTAATGGCAAATAGTTAACAATTTAAATTGTTACTTCAAAGTTTTATTTTATTTTATCATGTAGACTTAGAATTTAATTTAATTTTTATATTAATTTCGGTTAGCTTAGTTTATTTTACACTACTTGGTGCCCGCGACTTCATCCGCGTTGAAAAACAAAAGAGTCCTTTTGCCAAGCGAGTGGCATAGGTTATATTTTATAAAGTAACGCGGGATTGAAGTCGCGTGCGACAGCTAGTATTTTATAAGTACATAATTATGTAACAAAAGATAATATATAACACACTCAAAGTACAGCGGTTTCTATTTATTGGTACCCTGGCCAACATTTTCCGATAATATCATATATTATATGATATTTTTTTATTTTTTTCTTACTTTTATTCTCCATAAGTGGAGGGATAATTTTTTTTGTTACAATGTTGTTTTGAGCCGTAAATTCTAAAGGCATAATTAATTATCTATAGATATACGTAACAGACTCGTCGATTTTGTTGTTTCTACTTTTTTTTATTTACATTAAATATTTTATTGTTATTGTAAAAAAAAAACAATAATAATTTCAAATACCTTTTATTTCATTTAGTCAACTTGTATGTTATAAATACAATCTCCATTGGTGTTTCTATAGTTATAGAAATAGAAATTACCTCAACCCAAGAGAAAAAGAAGCTTAATTAAAAAATAAAAAAAAAAACAAGGAAGTGTTGATATGAAGAACAGCAAATCTGTTCTATTGTCAAAACAATAGATGCTTTGGCATTTGATTTTACAAAATTCTATTAATTTTTTTTATCACCGCTAAACCTATGTCTCCCTGTGTCTACATATCTACACTGTCACTTGTATCATAAAATAAATTGATACACGCATAATAAGTGGAAAAGATAAAAACTAAAGGTGCAACAAAATTTGTAATTAAATAGTCAATAAAAATAAACATTGATCACAGCAAATCTGTTTCTAACAATAGAATATGTTATAATATAAATTCTCTTACTTATCTAGATACATACATGTCAGATCTCTACATAAATATGTGTAGATAAATTCACTTGTGTTTTTTTTTAGCAACGTACAACATTACTGTTTTCCAATTTTCTTAATTTTTTATTAAAGAGAGAAAAAAATCAAAATAAATATGTAATAAAATTGTACATTTAAAAAAAAATAGATCCCATAGTTTTCCCCATCGCTTAGCTTGGCCTTAATGGCTTAAGAATGGCCTTAACTCCCCTTAAGGGGAGTTAAGGGGGGCGGGCAATGAATGATTTTGAAAACCATCCTTCCCTCTGGACACTTACGTAATTAATTAATGGCTTCTAATATAATGATTATGAATTTTATAAAGAAAAGTTATTGGATATGATCTAAAACAAATACCAATAACAACACGATAGACGCAACAACAATTTGTAATAAATTCTTAGCGTTAATGTTAGGCAATTCTGGCACATTCATTTCATGATAAAGAAATATTATGACACTAGCTGGTGCTCGCGACTTCGTCCGCGTTGAAAAAGTAACATTTTCCATTGACTCCGGTTCTATTGGTCGCAGCGTGATGTAATATAGCCTAAAGCCTTTCTCGATAAATGGACTATCTAACACAAAAAGAATTTTTCAATTCGAACCAGTAGTTCCTGAGATTAACGCGTTCAACCAAACAAACAAACTCTTCAGCTTTATAATATTAGTATAGTATAGAAAAGTGAATTTATCTACTATCTTTTTTTTTGTGACATTACATTGCACTTCTACAAGACACTGGGACAAAATAATATGCTAGTGTCAAGAAAAAAAAAATGTTAAAAATTAAAACCAACACAATAGTCAAAAGTACCAAACATGTGTCTCAATTATTTGAATACTTAAGAAATTCCTTTGTAACTGGAGAAAAAAAAAAGATAATAAAATTAAATGGAATGATAATATTTTTAACAAATTCAACCTGTTTATTTTGAATTCAATAATTTTGAAGTTCTAATTTTTTTGTATTAAAAATCTTATCTGCATTAAATAAAAGTACAGCCAATTGTTATTTTACACTTCTAATAAGTTAAATTTATATTTATTTTTTACAAATAATCTCCTCTCGTCTTTTGTCAAATAATCAATTTTAATCATCGCCTAGCTTTTTTTTTTTAAATTTATTTATTAAGGCTTAACATATGTATACAATTTATAATACAATTTTTTCAAGTATTGAGTTGTCTGTTAATTCGTGGTTGTAGTATTTAAATCGACTTTAAATTCTAGGTGGCGTTGGTGGTGCACCGTCGCGGTCCTGGAAAGTGAAAATTTCACAGTTAACATACATTTTGGAAAAAAAAAAAAACACTAGATTTTTTTATATAAATTTTCATAGAAAATATATTAAATGACGGTTTACACTATTTGAAAAACACAAATACGCATATTTTGCTTACAAACTAAGCAAATATAAACATTGTGGATTTTGATATAAATATTATGGAGATAGCTTAAATCCTACTTCTTACGTGGGCGAACCAGCATGACATGGCTAACTTATTAGGTATGATGTTTAAATCATAAATCCATGTTTGAATAAGAAAATTTACTTTTCAAAGAGAATAAATAAATAATTATTTACAATTTACATAATACACGAAAAATCTTTTGCGGTTTTTAAGTAAATGTACCCTACTACTATAGAAAAAGCATAATAGTTTTAAATCATGAAGTGCCTATATAACATTAACCTCATGAATATATATATGTACACTACACATTATATTAATTAGCCAATGACAGTGCCCGCGACTTCGTTCGCATTGAAAAATGAAATATCTGACATCTTTGTCGCTGTGACGACTGTGGCACCCGATTTTTTTGTATGTTTAGACAATCCCTCGGGAACTTAACATTTTTCAGGATAAAAAGTATCTTATATGTTAATCCTGATAATAAACTATCCAAATCCATTCAGCCGTTCTTGCGTGAAAGAGTAACAAACATTAATATCTGAAAATCCAATTTAGCAAACTTGCCACAAAATCGTGTTAGTAAAATAAAATATCACGGAATGTTAGAACTAACAACCAATTAAAATATACCGGTATTTAATTGCTTCGTATTTGTATTGTTAGAACTGAGTTATTACAAACAAATATTTAAAATTTAAAAACAAGCCATAAGTTAGGAAGCCGGTCTGATGGCGGTAGACATATTTCGATGCATTAGTAAAAGATGCCAGAACGAATTGTTCTGTTTCTGTTTACGTCTCCACGAATGTAACCCCCTCTGTGTTTGTTGATAAAATCATATATACAACCCATATATCATATATGATTCTATTATCTGATAATAATTGAATTAAGCCAGATGTTAATAGTAAACTTTCCGTTTCTGCATATAATTCATAATCAATAACTATTTTGTCTAGCTAATATCTAACAATCTAAATCTTAACCTAATATTATATTAGGAGAAAACGTAAACAAATTGCTATATTGAATTCACAATGGTTATAATTATAAGAACATAATTCTACCAGCATTTCTTTTTTTATGGTAAATTTTTACTACATGCAGTAAAACAAATAATTCGTTACATGCTCTTTGTGATTCGAAAATTATATTGCATTTCAATTTGTATTTATGTTATCACAGTTAATTAATTTAAATTTGTAACATCTTTATAAAAACACTATTGTCTCTCTCGGTAGACGTTGTCCCACCCGAAACATAATAAACATTCAGTTATTTCACGGTGGTCTTCTGTAAGGAGGTGGTTACTGCCGCCAGACAGGCTGCCCTAATGACTGCGAAACGCAGTGTGCCCTGCCACTACTATCCAGATTCAGACCAGGGGCAATTTTGAAGACATTTCCAAAATTGAGAATCAAACCCCCCGGGAACCGCTCATTCAACGGGCGCGTTGAAGAGCGCCGGGTTTACGAATTTACCTCTAGGTGTATTTTTGTTAGGGGTGCTTTGTGCCCCAGCTGAGTCGACGCAGGCGCACTAATGCGTTTTACTGTTTCACTACCTAGGTACATAGGATTCCTAATTTAAAAAAAAAGATATATTCAATAAGTAGGAATGACAACTAAATGCGGCCTTTCGCTGACTCCGATCTAATTGACACAGTAGGCAAATAATCAGCCCGTTCAGTCTCTAGTCAATGCTTACCTTAAAAATACAGTTTTCATTGCTGTTATTTTAAACTTACTTGAGAGTTACGTGTGGGCTTTGCCGCATCCTGTATTTGGTTACGACGCGGCCGCATAGCGTACATGGCAACCGCAATAGCCATCACAAGGAACATCATTAGGAAGCTGCTGGTTGCGGACTCCTGTCCTTGTCCTTGTCCGGGCAACTCCGGCCATGCATCCACGCAGTCCGTGTCGGTACAGTACGACTGACCTTGACGCAGCTGATTGGTAAAATATAGTTTACTTTGATAATTTAGGTAAAAATAAACAACGCTTATTTATACATGCATTTTGGTAGTTTTCAGGTGCCAAATTGAATATAACATTGACTCTACGATTTTTTATGTCAGACAGGCTAATGGTCCATTTGATGGTAGGTGGCCAGAGTCGCCTATAACACAAGTAACGCCACAGGTGCTACCGACCATAATAGGATTAAAGATAAGGGATTATAGAGGGTTAGGGAAATTGGCTTTGGCATCCCTTACTCACTCACCGAAACAACAACAACACACACATGCTGATATTTCACTGTAGTCTTCTGTAATGAGGTTCTAAAATTTCTCTGCTAAACTTTAGAAATTAAATGACAAGAACAGAAAAAGTGATAGTAGTGGCCAAGAAAATCATGTTATTTATGGTTGGTCTTCTATAAGAAAGTGGTTACAGCTGCTAATTGGGCTGCCCTGTTAGTACTGAAAACCTATAGTAGATTCATGTGGATACCACATCAAATTTTAACAGATTTACTCCCACTAAGTATATTCTATATATAAAAAATCAATTCGAAAAGTTAATATCACAATATACATAATTCTGTTTCTATATCTACTTGTATTTGATAAAGTTAGTCATACTCCTAATAGTATGCTGATAATAGTCCAAACGGTGTTGCTGTATCAGGAAATTTCCTTCACTTGAAGCTAGCTAGTTATTGCTCATTATTTAGGCTTTTTTTTCATACTTAATCATAATATTGAATTATATATAGTTCATTAAATTACCTATTTACATTTTTAGAAAATCACTTAATTATCTATTTGATTGATAAGATAAAATACTAAACATACATATAATATAGTATTGGTATCAATTTTGTAAAATAAAAATCATTGTGAAACTTCAACAAAGATAGTCTGAACATCACACAATTTTTATCGGTCCATCCGTTTGGCCGCTATGATGTCACAGACAGGCACTCAGGCCAAACTTTTCTTTTGCATTATCGACTCATTGAGCATAAAAAAGTAAATATTACATGGTATTAATTTATCTACCACATTCTAAATATTCATTTTAGGGTGATCCTAGAAGGTGAATTAAACAGACATTACGAAGGAACAACGAAAAGGCAAAAAGTATTGCAATAATCATAATAAACTGAAAGTTATGCACATTTGTTTTGCAAATGAAAGAGAAACAAATGACTGATAACACCTCTACAGTTACAGACTGAAACGAATTGCATTGTTTCATATTATTTAATCATACTTAGGTACCCACATGGTGTTAGCTTGCTTGTGGTTTTCCTTAAGCTACAAAAGAATTGAAATGCTTTTTTAATTGCAATATTTGTTAATTACCTAAGTACCTTTAGTAAAAGTAATGTAAAGCCGCATAGAAAATTTATAACTAGGTACCTACATTTTTCATAATCTATACTAACAAAGTATAAAGAATGAAGATTTGTAAGTTTGTAGTGAATAAATACAAAAACTACTGGGCGGATTTAAAAAAATTCTTTCACCTATAGAAAGCTATATTATCAGCGAGTAACATGGGCTATATATTACAAAGTTATGCGGACGAAGGCGTGTGCAACAGCTAGTAAATAATAAGATAAATATGTGGGTGGTTATGGCTGCATTGCTATCGCACACAAAACATTAATGAAAAATGACAAGGTCATTCCGTTATAGATACTCACCAACGAGATAAGTCTCCGCATTGCTAGCTCGTGATTCCACAGGCATTCGCACGGATCCATTTCATCCCCCATATCTAATAAAAAACCGTACACGTTGCTTTTTATAATATCTATAGCTTCACGTTTATTTCCCCTTATTCAATTCATTGACCCAATAAAGAAGGAAGCGTAAGAAAAATGTATGAATTTGTCACAATAGTAAATCTTTCTGTGATAAATAGAATGATTACATCAACAGACATCCGATCAACTTCAACTCTATATCAGATGACTGGAAAATAGCTTTGTTTTTATTTACGAATTTTAAAAACATTGGTTCAAAGAGCACTGTCAAAGGAAGAGAAAGTAATTTGTGAGATTACAAAAGGAACTGTACCAACCTGTATTTAATTTTTACAGTTATTGAATTGAATTTATTTACTGATTAAATTCTTATTTCTACTACGTGGAATACGTTTAGCAAAACAAAGCAAAAATGATCACTTTATCTATAAGCTAATTGGTATCGACGACATTTTTATGTTGATTCGACTGCGTGCTTGGACTTCTCGTATTGGTTGACTTATGAAAATAAATGGGCGGTATTAGCCAATCAGAAGAACTTACTTATATTTTTCTGTTCTATTGCTGACACAGTTACAAAAGTTTTTAGCCTTGTCGAAGTATCTATGCCTCAAAATAATATGTAAAACAAAAGTTGACTGGAAAAAGCGGTATATTTAAAATTTTAAAATACCAATATTTATTCATCACGGTATTATTTACTTTCATTTATTTATCACATTACATCAAAGTCTATATTACTGCTTATATCTCATGATAACTATAACAATTATTTAAATTAGTTCACTTGTCCAATCTTGACCTTCGTTTTCCAGATTCTAAGATTCTAACATAATTTCTAGAGTTATAAGATTGTGTAAAGAAAGTTTATATGTATTAACTTTTAAAGGTAACTAAACTGTGTCCCTACTAGTCTTTGAATGCACCTTTGCTTATTTTATGGGTTGAAGACTGCATTAAGCACTGCTCTTGCTTATTATAAACTGAGAATTTTTATAATTGCCTTAAACCGAAAAAGAAATAGATATACCTTTATTTGTCCGGGCGCCTGCTGAAAGCATTCCAGACGTTTTATCCTTCAACAGGTTGATCTCATTCAACCTTAGAATTGAGACAGTGTGCGTTCAGTGGCGGTTCACTTCTGGCCCAGATTCAGAATCGCCTGTCGGTTCCTGTTCCGGTCAACATAAAACTGACGGACTGTGCGCCAATTCCGTCTCGCTAAAACATCTCGCCTTCATTTTGGTTTCTCTATAGAGACGATATAAAAGTAAGGTAAATTAAAGATAGGTAAAAACACGCGGGTGTACTGAATATCATCGAAATACCGAATTCCAATATATTTTTGCAAGCACAGAATATCGTTACACTAAAGCGTCACAATATTAACATTTGACCTTGAACTTTTACTCTCATCGCGCACAAAGAAGTTTCACTTCAGTAATATTGCTAATAATAATGTTAAAAAATCAGTAGATAGGTACAGTTGTTTTGACGGCCAACGGATTGATTACAAACGCCTCTTAGTATGATAATTTGAGACAGTTGAAGTTCCGGCGGTGGGTCACTACAAACCCGGTAGTGACCCGGCGGTGCTGCTAGATACTGCCAGGACCGACATTAGGATCACGTCTTTGTCGCCCTAAAGCTAAATCCATCATCACCATCATCTTCCTTCATCAATTCGACTTACTAATCCGCTGGTTTACCTATATCGGGTATAAAACATAAACGGCTTTTATTTCAACATTTACTTTTTAAACAAAATTTATCATAAAAAAAATTAAATAAAAACATTGCCTTTCTTATTTACTCGATACCATATGGGATAATTGAGAACAGTCTGCACAGGAAATAGGAAAATATAGTTAAGTCTTTTATTATTAGGTACTTACTAAAATTTTAGTGTTTAGCACAAATCACAGCTGTAATCTTTATTAGATTGACCAGTGGTATTTCATATGCGTACTTAGTTGTCACAAATGGCACACATGATTCAATTTACTCTTGGTTGGAGAAGATTGAATGGGTTCAAAAGCTTGAGTTATATCTAAGTTTAAGCTCATTGATATTGGAATTAATAAAGGTGTTAATAAGGTGTGGTGTCATCCCAAGTGCGGTGTCAACCATGGTAAGATTAAGAATAAGGGATTAGGTTTGGATAGGGATAGGGCTCTGGCATCCCTTACTCACTCACCGAAACATAAAAGCACACATTCTGTTATTTCACAGTAAGTCTTCTGTAAGAGGGTGCCAAATGACTGCAAAAAGCAGTGAGTCCTGCCACTACTTGCCATATTCAGACCAGAGCCAACTATGAAAAGTTTATTTCCAAAGTTGCCCAGCCCACAAGCGAACCCAGGACACCTAGGACAGAACGTTAAAGCAAGCACCTTTAAAGCGAGCTCGTTGTTCATTGATTCGTGATGATTGGTTCGGTTATACCTACTTTTATTTAACCTGTCTACTAAAACGATATGTTAGATATGAAAATGAAGTTGTACTTTAAAATAAATATAATTGTGACATCGCTTCGATAGAGATGATAGCCTACTCGTAGTCCATCCACTACAATTTTACATAAGAAAGTGTTTTGAATGAAATATTAGCTCCTGCCACTTCTTTATAAACTACATTACAAGTTCTATGGCAAAGGTAGGTACAATTACTTCAAGATACAGAACTTTTATCGGTTTGAGTGCTAGAACGTGTCTCGAAATCCCGGAGTGATTTACGAGGTAAGTAGTGGAATTAAGTCGCGGAGTCTTCTAGAAATGTTTCTGTGACGTAGCGGATATAATTGCGTCGAAAGTAGGCCGGATACGGTCTGGGCGTGTCCGCTGCGAAACGCCGCCTACTCGCGATGGGCGGAATCCCGCCCACGGCTAATTGATTACTGAACAATAAGATTTCTGCATCATTATCAATGCTTACTTACTTAGCTCAAATGTAAGGTAATTTGTGCTTATATTTTATTAACTTATTATACTATACATTTTACTTAGTTATCTAACACATTTACAATCTCATTAGATGTAATTCATTTTCCGCGTTAATGGCTAATCATTGGGAAAAATGAATGATACTACTTACCAACTTGAATATTAAGCCACATGAGATATTCGAACAACTCTTTACAGCAAAAACTATATAATGTTAATAATATTTGGTAAGAGAAACTTAACAGCAACAGGAGTTATACCTACTCTAGAATAGGATTCATATGATGTATCTATATTTGTAATCCTAATATAACCTAAACAAAAATTAAAAATACTAAAAGAGTACTTAAATAAATAAACATACTTACATAAAGAGGTACAAGAAGAAGAAAAAGAAGGGCGATAAAATACTTATCGTCCTTATTTTAATAATGTAACTGTTTTTATCCTAATTTTATACATCCTCTAAAATCTAAAACTATTTAAAGATAAAGGTAAAACTAATTCACCTACCTAGATCACACATTACTAACCTTGATAAAGAGTTATTCTGTTAGTTTGGGTATAATGTGTTATTTTTAGTAATGAAATAAGCAATAAATCTAGCTTTTGTATAAGTGCGCTTAGTGTGTAGCTTTTGAAATAACGGAAATGAGCAATAATATATTTGTATTTTTTAAAATTATCTATTAAATTTTTAATTTCATTATAATAGTTATTAGATAGAAATGATAGTAATAAATATAATCCTCAGAAACACTTACCGATAGGTAAGTATAAAATTAATATAAAATATAAGATATAAAAATCTAAATAGAAATATCTAACAGATATAAAATTCAATCACGTCAATGTATAAATTAGACTTTTTTTTTAAAATCTTTATTTAAGGCTTTTCCCTTAGGGGCATGTCGCCTCATTGGGCAAGATCTTATATACATAGCTAAACTATACTAGATACTACTATACTAAACTATTATTAAACACTAAATCTAGAATGGTAAATATTGTACAGCTCCCTGGCATCATCATATATTATACTTAGTTACTACATGGGAAAACAAGAAACAAAATATGTCATGTGTTCTCACAAATTATTGTATTTATTACATTTATAAGTTTCGTTTCATGTATATACTTAGTTACTACATGGGAAAACAAGAAACAAAATATGTCATGTGTTCTCACAAATTATTGTATTTATTACATTTATAAGTTTCGATACAATTTAACTATTTAAAAACTTTAATCATTTCTAATTATTTAAATTTCCTTCAGCTGCACTAATTTGCTTAAAATACAAATATTAATTTGTTTAAGTATTGCTCATTCAGTTAGTGGAATCTGTGGATGAAGAAGCAGAGAAACAGATGCGGACAGCGTTTTTTTTTTATAATGTACATATATAGATATTCATACATATAGATTTAGATACTTACAAATTAGGTGGTACCTAAATAAGTTAGTTCTGTTCGTCTGTGACCTAGTAGTCTACTGTAAAAACTTAAACGAAATAAATATCTAAAAGCATTTGTGAAATAACTACATATCTCTCTGAAGGGTGTAAAATTTTCTCGTTAGGCGTGGTATTTGTCCCGCCCAGTCCGCTGAGGAACTTCACAGAGCACCCCATTATCAACATTCTCGTTCTCGCGTCATTTTGTGACGAGCATCGCGCCGAGCGGTCATGGCGCGAACTCTGCACCCGCCGAGCCGCACGTGAGTTTTTATTCCATTTATTTCAACTTTTCCATTTATTTATTTATTAAACGGTTTAATTTGTGAACAACTTAAAAATTTTAGTGTTTAATCTCAAATAAATTTCATTACATAAAAATAAATTGGATTTATGATAACATTGTTTGAGTCCCAACAAAAAAATTATAAATCTATACAGTCATATTTATAATAAAATCGTAAACGAACCGTGTCTGTCCATTAAATATTAAAAAATAAAACAATTTTTACATGTTAATATTTATGTTGCCAAGGTCAAAAAATAGTTTTTAGAATTTTTGTATGTTTGCCTGTACGTTTGTGCACGCTAATCTCAGAAACGTCTTAACCGACTTGAATGCGGTTTTCACTGATATATTGATGATTACTTAGATTAAACTATAGGATACTTTTTATCATGTTAGGTTCCTGTGGAATTTAAAAAAAACGAACTACAGCGCGTACGAAGTTGCGGGCACAGGTAATTAATAATATAATAAAGATTTCTTAAACTGTTCGAATACTTACAATATTTTTTCAAATAAACACCATTTTATTTGCATCAATTATAAATATTATTCTATTTGATCCGCTTTGAATGTGGTAAAACTTTTAACGCAGTCGTATAGTACTTAAACTCTAAAACAAAGGTGTTCGCGGTTTTATATTTGGTTCGAATTTAATTATTTGTACAATAGATACCATCACTACAGTTAAATCTTGGAGACTTTAGATAATATGTTTGTTCTTTTATTTAGTTTTATTTAGAATTAATAAAGGTATATATCACTTATTATATAGATTTTTCAATATTATAATAACTATATATTAATACAATATCATTCCCTCTCTATGTTCTGTCTCTCTCCCACCCACACATAGGCATCTTTTAATTATTAGGTATTAAATCCTTAGCCTTTGTTAAACTGACTTTAACAGATCGTCCCGATTTATTCTCAAGCATAGGTATTTGCTTGATTTTTTTAATGAAACCTTCTCCGACTATGATTATTATCTATGTGCTACGAATATCTCTATCAACCTCTACTTTTTCAAACAATGTTTAAGTAGTCCGAGAGTTTAACGGCTAAAGAATGCAACTGTTTTAGAAAATCTAATATTTTTATATTTAGTTGAGTTAATGGACTACTCGCAAAAATTTGTATCTATTGTAAAACAATTGTCTGCACGTCAGACTACTATTACCCTCAAACTAGAGTTGGGGTAGCTGCAAAGTCTGAAATACTAGTTAGGCATCTCGGAAACGTTTTAGGAAACCTGAAACTGATTAGGAATTTAAAGTTACTAAAACTCGATATTTGGTTTTAGGCATAGCAGCGCATCAAATTTGTAGCGCCCGAACGAATTTTAAAGACAGGAAGCACTTGCTATTGTTTATTATTTGAATTAATTAAATAAATGTAATTTTATTGCACTTTCTTATTAATTAAATATTTAGTAAGTTAATATTTAAACTTAAAACTAATATTCTAACTGATGCTTAATTAAAACTTCTAATTTATAAAATTTGTTGTTTTTTTCTGTAAATAATATTGGATTTTTTTCATACAAGCGTCGTTAATTCTCTCAAGAAATTGTTATTTATACAACCTAAAAGACACACCCTTTAATATTTATTATTTTTTGATAATGAAGTTACTTATGTTATTTTCGATATTTTTAATAAACCTATTTAAAAAGAGGAATTTATCTAAACAAAAAAGAAAACAATAAACTTAATTTACATTTTTAAGTTTAGTTATAATCAATATGTTATTTTAGCAAGTCATATAGATATTTATAGCCAAATGCTATAAACCTTTTTTTTTGTTCTATAAAAGTCCGCAGATGGGCTGTCGATTCACTTGATATTAGGTATTTGACTACCGTCGCCTATAACATCACGTAATACTTATAACATGACATAACATCGAATATACATATGCTGTTATTTCACTTTCTATAAGTTTACATTCAGGAACTTTAGAAACTAAAAAAGAACTCTCTACCCAAGCCTTAAGTATTGTGTGTCAGCGAAAAAGTTTGTAATCTCTTTTTTTGTTGCGAAGTTTGTCAGACAGGCCAGGTGCCCGCGACTTGAAAAATAAAAGATATTTTTCAACGCCTGACAAAATCTGTATTAAAGCAATGTAACGTTTGACATACGTACATTCACGCCTGACATTATTAGCCGGTGCCCAATTGGAAATATTTAGCCTATGTCCATCCTGATATTCTATTCTATTGGTGAAAGAATTTTTTAAATCGCGGATATGTACTTAGTTTCGGAGATTTTCTCCTACATACATACATAGAAATAAATAAAAAAACATACAAACTTTATCTCTCTCTTTATAATATTAGTATTTTGTTCCGGCGGACGAGTAGCATTTTTTAAAACTTGCTTGCTCTCATCATAATTATCTCAAATTATTTATTTATCCTATCCTATCATTTACCCTCCTCTAGTGTTGTTTATGTGTCACTTGCCATCAAATGAAACAAACAATTTGTTACTTAAAAAATTAAGAATTATTCTTAAACTACTTCTTTTAAGTTTCACTTACTTAATACCATCTGTTTAAAATAAAAATCCCGACTACTAACTCACTTTCGCATCTATAAAATCAGGATTTAACTGATGATTTTAACTACAGTAAAAAATTTTGTTTACTAGGTAACCTTTTACTTAGAAACTAGTTTTATTTTTTATTTTTGTACTTAATTGCCTTTTCCACACGTGAAGCATTGTAAAAAAAAACTTCAAATTGTCTTAAATGCTTACTTAATGTAATAAGCAACTCTCATTAGAAATCTACAATTGTTACTGTAATTACAAATGTTTCAAAGAGAAAGGGGCGCGGACGAAGTCGCGTGCGAAACCTAGTAGTTTATAAAGTTTGCTAATAACACCTTTAGTATTGTTAATTAATTCATATTACAGGTAACTTATTCTATTGCTAAATATATAGGCTAACAATATATTCAGTACTTAGCTTTAGCTACGCACTTGCAACGGATATGTCGAGAATTCAATTTGTCGTTTTAGTGGTAGTGCTGTTATGATGACGTGGATGTTTTTCGTGGCGGAATCATTGGAGCGCTGAGTCTGACAGCCACTCCGGACGACAGACCGTGCATAGATCGAGAGCTACATCTAGGGTTGACACTCAAAATTTATTAGATATTTATTTATTTTTGCCATAAGCATTATTAATGGGATTCAAAAATGATTTATTTAAGAATACTTTTTTTTTGCACTTAAATGAACTATTATTAATAAGATAAATAAACAATCACAACATGAACACTACCTACATTAAATAAACTTTAATGACCTTATTTATTGGTTTTTGTAAAAAGGATCCTGATGAAGTTTCTCGTGTTCCATCTGTTAAGTTTTTCGGGGTATACCATTTAAAAATTTTAACAGTAACAGTAAGCCCAAGTAAAATGTTGATGTGAGTTTGTGTGTTTGTTTGTTACCAAGTCGATGTTTGTTACGCTTTTACGCCTTAACTAATAATCGATCATTGGATACACGTTGTCAGAGATACAGAAAAGGAAACAGGGTACCGTTAATCTAGAAAAAAGTACTCTTCAGTGCAATAAAGATTGAATAATGTTAAAACACCTAAAAGGGATGCGGAACAAGTCACGGGCGAAAGCTAGTCTTCTATATACGTAAACATTAATTGCCATATGTTATTCTCGCATAAATTAATAAATGGCTCGAGCGACTGGATTTTGTTTTGTTCCTCTTGATGCTGGGGTAGTTAAAAAAAACAAATGAGAAGGAACCCAAAGGAACAGCCAAAAAATTGAACCGCCCAACCGGGGAGACGAATCGTGACGTCATCGCACGATCGATCGCGTTTTTTAAATAATGTCGTACGAAAATTCCCACTTTGATTTTAATTTTCTCAGCCATTTTCGAAAATGGAAAAAAGTAAAAACACCGTGATTTTCGTTATTTTTCTAGATTACTTCATCATTTTTAGAAAAAAAAAGTTTGTCATCTCCATTACCGATTTCAATTAATTGGAGCTAGAAGGATTTGATTAGGATTAATATAATCTGTACCTTGTCCCAATTAATCAACGCACAACCAAAACTACTGAAAGTTGAAATTTGGAACATAGCTTTATTTTATAACGTAAGAAGAATTTTAAAACTTTGCGAAGCCGGGGGCTGGTCGCCAGTAGCTTATAAAAAGTTACAATTAAATCAATTTTCGGTGGTACGAACTTCACAGGGTCCTCTAGTTATTAATAAAGTTTTCAATTGATTAACCTTAACTGAAAGTACTAAAACAAATACCCCCGAATTTAACTGAGGTACAGTATATACATAAGTGGCAACCCTGATATTTTAACCGGTTGGCCAGTGGACACGGTTGAGTGCGAAGCCCCTACGTCAGAGAGCGGTGCGCGTTATAACATTTGTCACTTCATTATATGATCCCGGGTCACGCTAATGGAGTGCCCACGAGAGGACATACGCCGATTATTTCTGGCATGTTCATTAACCCTCCGCGGGTTAAAGGTCAAGCGCTTTTATAGTTCTTCTGGCGCGAATATTACGCCGCGAAATAATTGAATTTCATTTTTGGTTGCTCAAAATTTATAATATATAAAACTATTTTTAAGTTTAAAATTGGTATGAAATTTGTAATAGCTATTTTTATTTTGAGCCCACGACGTCCAACGTAAAAGAGGGGCAATTGTTCATATAAGGCAATTGTTATATTTGGTGTTCATATTGTTTAAGGGTGGGGCGGCTTGGTGTGAGGCAGTAGAATGGCTCTTAAGACGCCGACACCGGGCGGCGGCGAGCGAGAGACATGGGGCAAGAAGGTAGACTTCCTGCTCTCAGTCATCGGATTCGCCGTCGACCTAGCGAACGTGTGGCGGTTTCCATATCTCTGCTACAAGAATGGAGGAGGTAATTAACTGTGATTTTTTTAATTTGGTAAAATTTTTATGTGTCTACTAGGTCGCCTATTAACGATTAACGATTAGAAATATGATCTGTGACATCCCTTTCTCACTCTCTGAAACACAACAGCAAAAATGCTGTTATTTATTGGTGCTCTTTTCTAAGAGGGTGGTCACTGCCACTAGACGGGTTTCCCAAATGACTTAGAAACGCAGTGTGGCCACTACTTGCAAGACCCAGACCAAAGCGAAATTTGAAAAGTTCATTATCCTGATCTGCCAGGAATCAAGCCAAAACCGAGCGCTAAGGGCCTCTTTCACCATCTCTGAGTAAAGTGTCAAATAGGCTAACCGCCAAACATTAAAAAGAAAATAAAACAAAAATTCGCCTATCGAAGGATGCAGTAAAGGGCTCCTCGACAATTAAAAAAGGTTTGATAAAATAGGCAGTTTTACTTATTTCCCAACAAATATTGTATGAATCCATCAAGTATTCAAAGCAACAACCAAAAATCCCAGGAAATATCTGCCATCTTTATCGCTGCGACGACAGTGGCTTCCAATTTTTTTATGTTTTACGATGATCTCTAGGGAATCTTACATTTTTCAGGATTAAAGTACTTATCTCAAATGTTAATCCACGTATGCCAAAATTCATCCAAATCCGTTTAACCGTTTTTGCGTGATTGAGCAATAAAGATACACATTTTCGCATTTATAATATTAATTTATAGTTTATTAATAGGATTGCAAAATGTTAATTGTCAACGTCTATTTCATTGCAGCAGATTACTGTCCGATTGCAGGAGGCATTAAAAACTTGAATATATTTTTCTATTGGCACACACTTCCACAATATACGTATAGGTAGGTGTTAATGCTATGTAATGTCAGGCGTGCGGTGTCGTGCAACCGCGAAGTCGAGTACTAAGTGCCTCTCGTCGAGTTAATTGTTCGCTTCTGAACCGTTCTCTCTTTGGAACATGCACTCTCTGCCTGTAATTCGCTATTCACCTCTATGAACCTCCATCTTATGAGCCGTCTCTTAAATATTAACACTATTCTTCTTCCTTTTTTCTTCATGTACTGAAATGGTGATTGGCCAATATATGTACAATGTTTAATTCGTATCTACTTAAAATTTTCCTAATTTTTATCATACTTACTCGCTAAAACTATCGCTATTGGATCGGTTGAGCCATTATGGAGTCTAAATAGTCCATAGGTCATACAAGACCGCCTCAGTCCACTGGCTCCAACGTCTAGGATCCTAGGATACTTTTTTTCATTTTGGCTCCCATGGGATCCTAAAGTATTTTTTTATTTCCCTTGGACACACATTGATTTTTATTTATAACGATGTCGAACTGGTGATGGTATACTCGAGATTTGTTTGTTTTATGAGTCTGAAATTAATTCGTGAGCATTAAACAATAATTTTATTTTTTATTATTTATTAAATAAAGTGTGTCTTGGCACTAAGGATTAATTCGTTTAATGAATCAGTCATATGACCATTAAGAACTAGGCAGTTTGATAAATTGGTCATTAACAATATAAGGCTTGAACTGTTTTTGGATGAAAGATGAATAAACGTCCATATATACAATACAACTTTCGCATTTACAATATTAGTAGGATTGAGGTATTTAAATTCTTTAAATTTGTCATAACTTTCCATTTACACGTTAGCTGTGTTGAATTCGTTGCGGTATTGTGAATTGATTGCGTTCTAGTTGGTGTGTAGGCTGTAGGGCTCTCCTCGCATAATAGTCGGCTAACAATCCGCCTTCTACCGCAACTCGAGTGGGCACACTCAGCTTACACCTACCGTTCACTAATTGAGGGTACCTAGGCACAGTTTCGCATTTAACTACCACACGTAACCTACAAGAGCTTTCTGAAATTTGTAAGCCATTATTTTGAAGATATTTTCAAAAGCCGAACGAACGTCTTATGTCCTATTTCACACTCTACATGCAATTTTCATATAGTTGGTTGTTACTCTACTCCTATATTAGGCAAAACGTGATTATTTAGCCTGATAAATAAAGACAATTATTAGCCTGATAATAATTGGCTTTAAAACGAAGTAAGCAGTCTGACATCGTTCTATACTTATGTCTAGAACTATAAATCACTTTATAAGTAATTTACACCTAAAACTAGCAACATTATAGGTATTACATAAGCATTAAGAGGATGGGCTCTGACATCCCTTACTCACTCACCTCACCGTAACACAAAATAACAGTTAAGTATTTCATTATAATCTTCTATAATAAGATTGTTACTGCCGACAGACGAGTGGCCAATATGTGACTGCGAAACACGGCGTAGGTACTTTGCTACTTAACATCTATTTTCCATTTCAAAAAGCTTATTTCGTACAAAAATAATTAATCTGGCTCTTTTTTGGAGTCTGTGAATTACAATAAGAATTTAAAGCCTCCAAAGGCTCGGAGTCGCCTAAGAATTAAATGATTTCATGCTTTATAATCTAAAACAAAGGACATAGAGAGTTGATCAAAAGACATTGTGCATGTGTATGATAGCGGAAATTAGCCGCTTGAGGGCAGTCCAAGAGACGCGAGCAATGGCGGCGGAGACCGGATGTAGTTCAAATGAGATTTGTTTGCTTTAGACGAATTCATTTAAATGTAGTCGAATTTGTTAATCTTTATTTAGTAAATAAAAATATGTCTTATGTTATAAATCAGAGTATAATAAAATTTCTCATTAATATACATAAATGAATAGTTTCAAAAATATTAAGAATAAATTATTTCTTGCCTTTTCCTTTACCTTTGCCTTTGGGCTCGATTTCTATTGGAGGCGTAGGTTCAGGTTCGGGTTCAGGAGGTGGAGTAGGAGGCAGCTTCCTATCAGGCCAAATACGCTGAATATATTCTACAATCTTTTGAACGTCAACAGTCCGTGTTTTTGCAGTTTTAGGACCAGCGAATACAAAAGATAATTCGTTTATTAAATCTTTGTCCAGAGGTATATTCTCAGCGTCTATTCGATCTATTAAATCTTGATTCGAAATATTAGGCTTTGTTAACTCTTTGGCTAACCTTAAAAAGTATAACGCAATATCCACTTGATGCTTTTTATTTCTCTTACCTAGGTATTCAGCCCTTTGCAATATTAAGTCTCTCGGATCAGGTCCTGTTACAACCCAATTTTCTAATATGTCACCATATTTTATTTTAAAATTTTCACGTGACTTCATCTTTCTTACCCTCTCCAGTACGGTTACAAATTTCTTATTAACACAAACATTATCAAGATACAAGTTTTTTATTTTAACTCTCGGTTTTAACATAACTTCTATAACAGCTACAGCATCCGTTGTTGTTAATGGGTTAAAAGACAAGTCTAAAGTTTCCATTTTCTTAGCTTTAAATAGTTTAGCTATTATTAAAAGTACAGCTTCATCGCGAAATCGATTATAGCTCAGATCTAAAACCAATAATGCTGGAATTTGTATAACAGCTTGTAGAGCTCCAGCAATACGTTCACCTTCAAACAGGTTTCGGGATAAATTTAATTCTTGTAATATTTTACTTTGTCCTAAAACCTCTAGAAGTTTTACAGTAGACGGAGTGTGGAAGAAACTATTTGAAGACAAATCCAAATGAGTTAACTTGTTTCGAAACTGTAACGTTTCAAACATTGCAACAGCACATTGTCTACCCAGATTATTATGACTTAAATTTACTCGTGGCACGGTAGCGCCTTCATCTAAATATTTAGCGAAGTATGTTCCTCCTTCGTCCTCTATACAATTCCTGGCAAGGTCTAGTGTAACAAGTTTATTATTAATTACGAGACCTTTGCCTAAGCGGAGCATACCAGATGCACCAATACGACAGCCATTTAGTATTAATTCTTTCAGAGTGTTATTATTAGCAATCGTCTGTCCTAAATGATAACAGGCGTCATCGTTTAAAAAGTTATCAGTCAAAATGAAACGTTTGACATGTTTATTGTAATTAAGTGCTATTGCCATGCATCGAATCGACGAAGGATTGACTCCATAATAGCTCAAACTAATTTCTTCATTTAGTAAATTTCTATAGAACATTCCCACAACACATTGATCCGATTCTTTGCAAAGAGCTTTGTACAAATCACGACCATCATCAGAATATACGACTGGTTTTTCTGGCACAAGTAAAGCAGATACTATACCGGGATCAGTAACGGCAGGATAGTTATAGTAAACGTGTCGACTAACATCGCTGTCAGACATAGCAATATATTTCGCGCATAATTCTCCACTTCCAGGCGAGTATAGGCCTTGTATCGCACGACTTCGTTTCATGTTTTCTTCCAATGTCGCTACCTCAAGAGATGACCATTCGCTCATCGGCACCTCTTCTCCGGAAGTTTCTTCTTCTTCTGTTTGGAAAATGACTTCTATTTCATCTTCAACCGAACCGTTACTCGACATTTTTTTAATAAAAAATTAAATAAACTATTTAAAAAATATATAAAATAAAACTACAAATGAGACTTCACAATGACACAATCTTTCAGTGCATTTTCGAAGCATAGATAATAAGTTGTGGTTGATTGTGAGAAGCATAGATAATAAGTTGTGGTTGATTCATTTTGTGACCATAGATATTTAAATAATACCTACCTTATAAATATTACAAGTACTTATTTTATTTATCTATGATATTATTTCATTAATTTATTTTCAAACTATAAGTAATTTTCATTTGTTACTTATAGTGCAGCTTTGTAGACACAGAAGATATTTTTAAATATTTCAGTACCTTGGCTTGAATCTTAGGAAAGAACATATTTTACATAATAATTTTTGTCTCACGTGATGTCGCGAGCAATAGCTAGTTGTCTATTTACGCGATAGACAACTAGCTATTGCTCGTAAGCGATACTTTACGCCTGGACAGCTCCTATCTTTGTATGAGGCGCAAGTCCTTATACAAAAATTTTATAAAATGTACTTCGGAGAGTGTGCTCAGGAGCTGCATGAGCTCATATCGCCTTCTCCTTTCTTCAATCGGACATACAGCTGGTTACCATCCTCATCTTGTCGAAATCCCTCTTTTTCGGACCATGCTCTTTAAAACAACCTTTATAAAGCGCAATGCCAAGGTTTGGAACACTCTGCCGGCGTCTGTATTTCCGAGCTCATATAACCCAAATCATTTCAAAGTTCGAGTAAATAGGCATCTTCTGGGTGAGCTCGCTCCATCACAGTCCTTATCCTTGCTACACAGCTGGTTGTTGGCCAAGAGCAAACCCATCTAATAAAAAAAATTTAAAAAATATCGCATATTACCTAGACAGGCACCAAAAAACTTAATAAGAAATACTGATTAATTTTAGTTCAATCGAAAGTTTTTTGTTACAGTATACGAAAAATATATAAGTAAAAATATCGAAAACCCGGCTACACTACCCGGCTAAAACAATCAAAACTCTTAACTTTTATATGAACTTATACACTAGTTTCACATTGGTTAGTGCGTACGATGTAAAGTATTTCGCACGTAGTTAATTGCATCCTGAGTTTTGCTTTGAACGTCGACTCTTTGGTAACCGCTCCTTGCCGTCCGACAGTTAGTAATTGACAATCAAAACGCGCCCTTTATACGACGCTTGGAGGAACTTCGTTAGCTTCTCGATGTGCAGGAAAATTAGTAACGCAATAATGGGAGAGGGTAATAAGCTAATGGAGTGGGGCGGAGGTCATCCGAGGCGTAGCGAGAGGCCGATCGGCTTCGACGGCCCCTGATCGAATTATATGGCAATTCTCGCGCAACTGTTGAAATATGATCTTGTCTTTCTACGTTCTGAAAGGGAAGATTGCCGCCGGAAATTCGTTTAGGCATATTTTAAAGAATATTCCTTTAAAGAAGAATTCATTTTTATTCAACACTAACTTTTGCCCTACACTCATTTTGACTAACTTTTTTTTACTACTTGTTCTTTGGCCTAATTTATTTGGGGTTACACTACGAGATTGAATTAGAAATCGGAGGAGTACAGTGGTTAAAGTAAGTTAAAGTGGCAATGGGCAGTATTTAGAGCCGACGGCCGCTTGGGCCTGAAGATTTTGAAGTGGAGACCACAAACCTTGAGCCTGATAAGGGCCGCCGGTCGATGGTGAATCCAGGCTGCTTCTGAAAGGTTTTGTTGAAAAATTATAGGGAAGGTCTATGTCCAGCAGTGGACTTCCTGCGGCTGAGATGATGATGATGATGAACTTTCACCTACTGCTTCGTCAGCGTTGAAAAATGAAAAATTTTACGCCTAACTAAATATATTATGTCAGTCATTGTTGCGGTTATAGTTTTGCAAGATTTTTAATTTTATATTCCTCGGGAATAGTTTTTTTTTAAATAAAGTAAAGTTACCCCATGTTTTTTACTGTATCCCTGATGCAAAATTTCATGATGGTTCGGTCGAGTAGTTAAGGCGTGAAGTTAATTTAATAAGTATTCATTACTTTCAAAACGAACTACAGAGCGTACGAAGTTTCCGGCAACAGCTAGTTACATATTAATAATACACATCTTAATACTATTTTATTGTTCATATCTTACTCAATCTTTCTCCCCTAATTAATAGAGTGCCGCTTAATCATTCAACCCTTGCTATCCATCATATCAAAATGACGTTCAGGTCCAAAGGCTACCATACAGTACAAGCGAATAAATGCTTAATACTACGACACACGTAAAAGCAATTATTCTAGATTTAAAGGGAAAATTTAGTTTATAATTGTTTTTATTTAAATCTGCTTTTATCATTGACTATAATAACCAACCAATTTTTACTGTTAAGGGATAGCCGGAATTGTAAATGCACGAAAATTGTCAATCTTTCTTTTTTTTTATTTATGTGATACTGAGTTAGTCGAGATTGGATTTTTTTTTCTGTATAGATTAATTATCTAGATCTACCTTTAATATCTAGATTACATACTAATACAATGTAATCTAGATATTAAAGGAACATTGGACAGTACAAAAATACATATATTCTCATAATATCAATGTTATTCAAATGATTTTTATTGTAAAATTTAAAGTCAACTGATGGATGTAATTTTTTTTTCTACAAATTATATACGCAAACCTTCCTCGTTAATCGCTCTGTCCATTGGTGAAAACTGTATCAAAATCCTTTTAGAAGTTAGCGGTGAAACAGATAAAGGCAGACAGCGATTTGATTTTAAAATATGTATGCACTTTTAATCAAAGTGAATCCACACAGATTCAACTTAATGTTGAACAAACATTCAATTTAAATAATTTATTGCTTGTAAATCAAAATTTTAATAAACACATTTCGTATCGAGCCTCCGATACATTTCCGACGGAGCTCGGTTTCTCAGATGATTTAATAGCTACAGATGGAAATCTCATAATACTCAATCATCTGGGGTGCCCTCAGGGAATAGTCCCGACTGTTCAGGGACAAAGACAATTCGATTATACACCTAAGTCCAGATTCTTAAGCATTGGACAATCGACGAAAATTGGAATTTCATTTTGATCCGTACGGATCGAACGATCGTCTGTGGACTTGATTTATTTCTCTACTACGAGTAGACTTATTTATTTTAATCGACATTTTTTTAAAATTATTTCCTCATTGTCGTTCTTTGTGTGCACACTTCATATTTCTTTTAGAATTCCTTTTATATAAGATTGGCTAATAAATGTTACCTTTTTTATTTAGATTAAACTGACTTTTTTGGTCCATAATAGAAATCTTTATGGTATTCTATTTACTAATTTACTCAAGTACATATTTTATGTGTTTTATGGTATTAAATTTAGATCGTATGTATAGCTTACAAATTTAATTAATTTATAGAAAAGCAGCTGTTGACCGTGGCTTTGCACGCGTGGTGTCGTTTTTTAATAGTTATCTATTTAGGCTCGGTAGCTGTGATTCAAGTTTTTAAGTTTTTACCTTCAAAGTAGTAAGACTATCATCCTTCCCTCGCTTTTACTTTGAAATTCTGAAAATCCTTTCTTATCGGATGCTTTCGTTATTAACTATACATACGATCTAAATTTCAGCTTTCTAGACCTAGTATTTTTTTTTCTGTGCGTCAGGAGGACTAACGATTTTATAAGTATACTCATCTGTAGTATTTTATAACTAAGTAGGTAATACGAGTATATCGCGAATAGGTTGCTTGAAAAATTTCAATCCAAAATATGATTAATAGTTTTTTCAATTTGTATCCCCAATTTTGTTATCATCACTTTTCTGAATTGCTTCCCACTCTGGTGGCAAATTTAAAGAAGTATTCACGTCAAAATACTCGTATTTATATAACTTAAAATAGAGTTAAGTTAACCTCAACAATGAAGTTAAGATAACTTTTAACATTCGGACCGTCTTAAAGGGAAACTTTTCCTTTGCGTCGTGTTCCCCCTTTATTCGCTACTTTCAAGACCTGTTGCATCCGGCAATAAAGTAAATCCCGAGGATCTTCTCCCTATAGCTGCTTCGTCCCACCCCACAAGCATGTGGCAGCGCATAATGCGCCCATTCTTTATCTTTAAAAGCTTTCGACGTTCGGATCAAGTATTTGAATTGCAGTATTTGATTTCTACAATGCTGGTTTCATTTTGTTTTATTTGCAGTTGTATTGTTCAATTACCCAATCTTTATCTATAGCAACACATGTCTATAATTATAAGATCGTTTGTCCTGACCGACTATCAACGCACAGCCTAAAAACTACTAAGTCTAGAAAGCTGAAAGAAACATAGGTTTATCTATCTATATATATAAAGGAGATCTGTGTATGTAATGTCTCCTACAGACTCAAAAACCGCTGAAGCGATTTTGATGAAACTTTTAGACAATCTTCAGATTAGTCCAGCGGTTGTTCCGGTGAATTTTGGCAGCGATCGGATGCGGACGAAGTCGCGGGCATATACTAGTTCTAAATATAAAATAAGCATCCGCTTAGAAAGTTTTTTCGAAAATTTAAACTAGGTGCGAAGTCAGGGCGGGTAGATAGTTATAAAATAAAGTCGCACTCAGTTTCCACCTGTTCTCCGCTAACTTCTAAACCACCTAACTTATTTTGATACGATTTTCTCTAATGGATAGAGCGATGAAAGATAAGATTGTGTTTATGGTTTAAAAAAAAATATTATCCGTACCAAGCCGCCTGCTAATATTATAAAGAGAGAGGATTTGTATTTTTGTGTGTGTGTAATGAATAAACTCAAAAACTACTGGACCAATTTTGAAAATTCTTTCACCTATAGAAAACTACATTATTAGCGAGTAACAGGCTATATTTTATAAAGTTACGCGGGTAAAGTCGCGTGCAACAGCTAGTCTAGCATAAAATATAAACGCAAGGCAAAGTTAACAATAATTGTAGCGCAAGCACGTCCTAGAGGAAGTCATTAATTTAACAACAGTTTCTTGTGTACGGTTTTCATCACAAGGTAAGTGTTACTGCGTAACTGTCCCATTTACGAGTATGATCTATTTAAATCTTTTTAAGACTAATAGCACATTACCTACCTTGATAGTCTTTATAATTTTAACAAACTTGTACTTCTACAATTATCATCGCTCATCGATTTTATTAAATCTTTTTACCACCAAGACGATTGTACTTAGCATTTTTTTTATTCTTCTTCTTAGCGTGCCACTTTTCTACGAAGATTGGCGACCATAATGGCTATCTTTATCTTGGAAGCTGCTGCGAGAAAAATGGAGCGAGTGCTTAAACCGAATCACTCTCTTAAATTCATTCAGCTAGGATGTGTTTCTTCTGTCACATAAATTTTTTATGATGTGTTTTTTATAAAAAAATTGCAACAAAAGTCTAATAAATAATAATAACCGGTCGGGTCCGGTCGACCATCCTATGGCCACTTCTATCCTACGATCCTTTAGAATATCCTTCACGATTATTAATTAAGTTAATAAAAAATATAAATAATTTTTGGAGGAATAGCTCTTACAAGTTTTAATGAAGATTTATTTATTTAAGACTAGCTAGTGCCCGCAACTTGGTCCGCGTTGAACGATGAAAGGTACCTATGTCCTTTCTGGTGTCCCAGACAACGTGTATGTAGAATTTCATAGTGATCGGTTCAGTAGTTATTGCGTGAAAGAGTTACAAACATCCATACATCCAAACATACTTTCGCATTTATAATATTAGTAAAGATTAGTACGGATGTAAAATATAACATTTTAACATTTAATTGATATGAGCTAGCGACCCACACCTGGTTTCGCACGGAATCTTTTTTTTCAGATAGTCATATTATATACAAACCTACTCAGGGTAACAGGGGTGATGGTTTGAATGAAGTTAGCAGAAACAAAAGAGGAGGACACTTTATGTGACTTTCTGTAACTGTAAATATATATCTATGGAAACATTAATATCGAAAATAGTAAAGGCGTTTTATACTGCTTTGTTTTATACAAAAATTATATCAAGAGTTAACATTTTAATAGCTTTCTTTTACCTATTTACATTGAATATTAAACGTTCACCCACTTTTGCAGCGTTACTATTATTAAACTTGAAATAGTACTTAAGAAAATATTGCGATTTGGTGGAATAGACCACGAATTTGATTATCTGGACCTGCTGAAGTCAAGACTCCACTTCTCTCTGGTCTATATGTCTCTTTCCTTGTTCTTTTCAGGTTAAATAAATCCATGTTAAATTTGAGCAATAAAGTGTCAGGTCGAGTTTCTTAAAAGCATATTCAAAGTAAACTAGAGTGTCTTAAAAGGCCAATTACCGTACAATTGCGTCGCCGTCGTCGCCCACCCACTCTCTTGAGGCCGATGTGAAATTATTACCTCAACAATTGCTAAAGAGGACGTAGATCTAATCGACTGCAAAAAATAAGAGGATTAAAAGCTTAAATCGAAATATAATTTCAATGGGTATTAAGAAATTACATTTTAAATTTTCTATAGAAACTTTTGTACTAGGTTAGATTGAGACATTTTAATAGCAGGCCTCTATTAAAATATATTACACAACCAACTTAAAATAAAATAAGATTTTATAGAAGGAACTTGAAGGCAATAGAGTATTTGAAGGCATGCTGAAATTGTGTATTATAATCCTATCTATGTTTTATCGACTAGTGGCGAGGCATTTGTAACTTTGAAGAGTCAAAATAAAAAATATAGAAAATATATATAAAGAGAGAATAACTTTATAATTTAAAAAATGATGCATGATTTAAAAATATATTTTTCCAAAAAAAAATTAATCAATTCAAGGGTTGATAATATCCCGTGACTCTTTAACCAGATTTTAAATTTTGTATTTAGTTATTGATAAAAAAAAGAGTTTTACGAAGTTTTAAGGTATCTCAAGTATCAGATCTCAGCTTATTATGTATTATTTACAAACAGGTGCTTTCCTGGTGCCATATTGCATAATGCTGGTGGTGGGTGGCATCCCTCTATTCTACATGGAGCTGGCTCTCGGACAATTCCATCGGAAAGGCGCCATCACCTGCTGGGGCAGGCTAGTGCCACTTTTTAAAGGTAAGCCTTGAAGGTTGTTATACATAATATGATTAAAGCTTTAAGGGTAGGTATATAAAGGAAGATATCAGACAGCGTCTGAGAGGCGTTTGAGATGGGTGTTACCATCGTATGCTCCGTATAAGCTGGACTCAGAAAGTCTCTAAGGAAGAGGTGCTCCATCATGCTCCATCAGAAGTATAACCTAGAATTTTTGCAGACCGTCCATAAGCCCAAGGTTAAATATTTGGGGTATGTGTTACGCAACAACAGATATGATCTGTTTCAATTGATAATGGTGGGGAAAACAGAAGGAAGATGGCGCCCTGGAAGGTGGAAGAAACCTTCCCTACATAAGATCAGAGAATGAACCGGAATCTCCAGTTTAGAACATCTGTTTCATCTGGCCCAGAGCAGGCACAACTTTTCAGAGTTGACTACCAATTTCCAGAAATGGAGGGGCACCTTAAGAAGAAGAGTAAATAATAAGTTATTAAAGTGCAATACAGTTAAAATATAAAATTTTCTTAAGACTTTAATATAAAGCAGATTCATTATGGCGGTCACGTACGAGTAGATCTCGTAATATGAAATATGCGGCGAAGTAGTTTATGTCAAAGGGATCTTGACATAATGTTACCACAAGCAAATGTGAAATTGTCCATTTGGATTATATTTCCATGAATATATTACTTTCTGTCAAATGGTTATAAAGAGTATCATTACAGTAGTAAGAGACAACAATTACAGAGTTAGTTGCTAATTAAATTTAAATGATATTTTCCTTATCAAGTCAGATTCGCACTTGCATCCCTCCTGATTTTGGCTTGTGTTCGTGGCGACCGTAGTCACCATCAAGAGGACTTACAGCTTTCCTGCAAAAAAAAAAAAAAACCCTTTAATGATAGGATAACATATGATAGGAGCGTTGCTTCTATTTATAAAATAATTTTATAATATGATAGTTCCCTACTCGGTTTAATAAGGTACTAATCTAGAATATTTCCGTCCTAAATCTATTTATACCCTATACCTATACATATAATATATAACATAATATATTATATGTCAACTAAATTTTTTTAACATATTGTTATATTGACTTTAAAAATAATAATAATAATATAGATAGTACTGAAATAAATAAATCTTTGTAAATAATATTTAGGTCTAAAGACACAATCAACTAACACCAAACAAGACAGCTAGCTTGAAGAAGACCTTATCGTTGAAATGAATCAGGAGGGATTCATTTTCAGAACTCGGGTATTATTCCTCGTACTAAACTTTCAAATTTAAAATATTAGTAAGTAAAATAGATATACAATTTCTTTATTACTTTTAACCAATATTGCCACTTTGAAAAGTCCTCTCCATTCCTCTAGATTAATTCCTATGTTCCTAAATTACTTACCCTCGACCAGTATCCTCCTGTACAGTGTTGAAGCCATTAAGGATGTGTTCTTACGAGCACAGGATCAACTATTATCCGGATCGTCTCTGTCCGCGTCTCCACTCAACACTCAACACCCATAATTGACACCATTTTCCCCGAGCTCCCCTTAAGTGCTCGCCCATACGCGTCGGAGTCCCCTCAGAAGGCCGCGCTAGATTTGTGGGGCGGCTTATGCCCGCTGATTTCATTTTGCCCGATTGTCACGTCGCGCCGCTGAGTGGCTCCGATTTTCAAGAGAAATAAAATTGGTAATGGAGTGGAAAGGTGGTGGAAAATGCGTTTAGAGTTGAAAGCATATTTTGTCGAACGTTTCTACGACTGACCGCCAAAGGATTTATAGATACTTGGGCTATAGAAGAAATAAAACCACTACGTCTACGGCAAAATGGTTTCTACAACTAAGGCATAACTATTTATAAAGAATTTCCGAGTACATTTTAAGTTTTGTATGTTTTACAAAACAGAAGTTATTATTAGTCAATCTACAGTGGAATTCAAGTATCATAACGGCTAATTAAGTAAAATTTAAGATTTCAGATTTATTTCTTCTTTAGCCTAATGCTCTTTTTCACCAATGGCCATTTACGTTAGTCATATAGTCATATTCACAATTCTGCATGAAGTGCCAAATTGCAAGGCGGACTGCTGTGAATGCCGGCTTAAATTATGTAGTAGTTCGGTGTTCCCTAACTCCAGGTGTGGTCAAACTTCCATACCGCCATCCGTATGGAATTTTCGCATTTATAATACATGTGAGTAGGATTAGCAGCAATGTATGAAATTAAGATATAAAACTATAATGTTTCAATACTGCAATTATATTAAAAGTAGTTTAATTTGAACATGACCTGTTGGAAGGAACATGTGAATACTGTACTATAGAGTTATCTAACTATAATAAGATCAATGGGGGTCAATGCAATTATTCAGCTAATGAATCTTACTCATGTCATATTGAGTCAGTTTACGTCTATGTGGAGGGAAAATTTCAAAGTTCTCCATATAACATGAAGTTATCTTTTAAAATTCCCTTAGTAAAAACTCTTTATCCTGAGCATCTAAAGAACCATGTACTACAGCGACTACTGCCTTATCGTCTTCAAATTTTTGGCCTCTGAGATACTCTTTCAACGGCGGAAAAAGATAGACTAGGGTCGAGGTCCGGTGAGTATCAGTTCAAAGCCAGCCTCTTCAATGGCATCTGTCGCAACGTTGCACTTGTGCGCGGGGGCGTTATCTTAGTGAAACAAAACAACTGTAGTTAGTTTGCCATGCCGTTTCTCGCGTATTTCGGTACGCAATTTTTTTATTTGTCCTGCATATAAATTCCCCGTAATAATGGCTCCATAATTGAGGTATTCGATCATTGGCTGTCCCAGAAAAGAGAGCCCATGATCTTACCGCCTTACCGTTGGAGTTGGAGATGGACTGCTGTTTCGTTTTCGGGTCATAATGATGAAGCCATAAGATAATGATGATAGTTATGAATCGAGACAAAAATCGATCAGAAAATTGCTGCAACAAATCCAAACAGCTTCCTTAGTCTGGTTTGTTTCTGCGCGTCAGTAAGCATTCTGGGCACCCAGCGCGCGGACATTTTTTTCATGCCCAGGTGGTTGTGCATAATAATATAGACACTCCCAATTGAAATCTTCATTTCTTCTTCAGCTATAAAACGAACTGTAACGCGACGATCCGCCAAAACAATTTTTTAATTTTTTTTATAATTTATTCGGTTACTGCCGTCGCAGGGCGCCCCGAGCGTGGGTCATCGTTGGTGGAAGATCTTCCTAGCTTAAACTCAACACACCAACGAGCAACTGTAGAGTATGGAGGAGCATGAACCCTTAATGTTCCTTGCAAGTCTTGATTTTTTTAAACAGAGATATTTAATTTCCGCGCGAATTTCAATTTTCTCCATTTTCGAGAATACGTTCCAAAACGTAGAAAACAAATGACTACAATTTTTAAAATACAAATGAAAATCGATAACTTTTTTCATTATTATTATAACAAATGTGTAGGCTTTGCCTGCCAGTATCAATTTTTTTTCTTACCAGGGAGTATCTATTTCATTCTCACTTTTTACTGAACACCGCTCGTATATTGTCTTATTGTGTACATCTTGAATATACTCATAAATCTTAAAATGAATAAAGCACCTTATTGATCATTATGAAATTTTGTATACACGTCTTCAGGAGTATACAGAAAAGGACGTAGGGTTCCCAAGGGATCGTCTAAAAATTAAAATAAAAAATTTAACGCCTGAAGGAGCAATAAAGATTGAATAAATGTTTCAACGCTTTGGAAAAAGTTTCGCGGACGAAGCGTAGGCAAAAGCTAGTGAATATAAAAAATCTTGAAAATAAATTACTTTTATTGACGAAATAAGATAAGAGTGGAAACTATTAATCATAGGATTACCTAAGTCATAAAATGCAACTATTTTATAAAACTTGTGCCTCTCCACTGCTGGATGTAGGCCTTTCCCAAGGCTCGCTACTACGCACGGTCTTCTGTCCGTCGCATCCAGACGCCTTCTGCGAAGCCTTTCAGGTCGTCTGTTCACCTGGCCGCAGGGAGTCCCACGCTGCGCTGCGCAATTCGTGGCCTCCATTCGAGAACTTTTCTACCACATCGGTTTTCTTCATCGAGAACTTTTCAATAGTTTTTTTTTATAAGTGTACTCAGATACGTAAATATTTAATTAGTATAAGCAATGCTTTCATTAAATAATCTGTATAAATCAGGTATCGGTTACGCGGTAGTGCTGATAGCTTTCTACGTGGACTTCTATTACAACGTAATAATCGCGTGGGCTCTCCGGTTCTTCTTCGCCTCATTCACCACAATGCTGCCGTGGACCAACTGCGACAACGACTGGAATACAGCGTCTTGCCGACCGGTCTGTATTATGGCCATAGACATAGAGAGATGGCCTCTACTCCCTATCCACATGTAAAGTTAATACGGTCAGAAAGTGCGAGAGAGACGAAGCGATCGTGTAGCCATATGTAGTTGTCTTTTTCTGCAGATTTTAGGTCCTCGAAGTTGCTACAGACCGACAGGAAAGAGAGGAAAGATACCTATCGTATTGGCCGCACGATCGTTTTCTTTCTTTCTAGAGAGTGGTCACTTTAATGCGGGTATTCCTCAATCTATTCTCTCTATGTCTTTGATTAGACATACTACTTAAGGCAGTAAAAATGGCGAAATAACATCATAATTGTTCTATTGTGTTATACAGTTATAAAATGGTTAGTCCGTGTTGTGATATTATTAATCACCATTTAGAGAAGATTACCGTGAATTAAGGACACTAGTTGTGTAGTTATTTTTTGGTGCGTAAGTTATATCAAAACCCAGTTAAATATCCCCACATTTATACTGTGTTTTTATTATGTTAAGTTCGACAAACAGGCTGACGGTCCATTTAATGTTAAGTGGCTGCCGTCGCCTATAGTACAAACAACTCCACAGGATCGTAGTAGGTTTAAGGATAGGGATTAGGAAAGGATCGGGAAATTGACTCTGGCATCCCTTACTCACTTACCGAAAGATAATAGCACACATGCTATTGTTTCAAGGTGGTTCTGTAGGGGGTGGTTTCTGCCGCCAGAAGAGCTGCCCAAATGACTGCGAAAAGCAGCGTGCCTGCAACTACTAAATACTACTAATTTTATAGCAGCACCTGTTGGTGTTGCTTAATTGTACTTATAGGCGACAGTTTCCAACTACCACGAAATGAACCATCAACCCACCTGCTTCTTTTTAAAGTGCCACTTTTTAAAGTTTTTTTTTAAAGGTGTGAAAAGAAATAAATTATTTTCTTTATTTAAAAGTATTTTTTATTCACACGAATTCCTCTGCAGTTCGAATCTATCTGGGAACAAGGAACAAACAATCGTTCTCGCATACGTCAAAACGATTCTGCCCAAATACCGCCAGTTCAGACAACACAATTCACTTCTGCTGCTTCTGAATATTTCAAGTAAGTTTTGATAATTTCATTTAGCAATACATTTTCAGGTGATAACTAAATTAATTTGAATTTTTTTATGATTCAAAATTTAATTTGTCTATGCCAGTTTTGCTAGGGTACTACTCACTTAGCTAAAATTAGCCCTTTTTCGCAGTTACCTACCTAGCTCAAGTTTGAAAATTTATTTTCATTGTTTATAGTATACGCATTTACAATTACCGGAAATTTCTAAAATCGAATAGAAGATAATATTTGATTTTTCGTGACATTGAAAACGCTACGTATAAAATAATTTTTATAAAATAAATTTTGTTTTATAAAGTGTTTTATTTATTGTTTAAGGTTTGTTATTAAATCGCTGATAACACAGAGTTGATTTTATTTTTTCTATAGATAATTCAGTAGTCGTTTGATATTTCGAATCTTCTTGATTAGTAAATTAAAACTTTGTTAAGTAATAGTAAATACAAATCAATTTATAGTATCTTAATGCCTACTACTATTACCTATCTAAAACCGAGATGTCAGTCGATCACCGATTTCTTTCCACTCATTTGGGATACCTTCTTTCTGTATCATATTTATTACTTACTTTATATCTATTTGTTTCTTTTCATATTTCCTATTCTTCCATACTATTCTAGTCGTGCCATACTGGAGTTACACGGGAGCGATGGGTTACACGATTTGGGCGCCATCAAATGGGATATGGCTCTGTGTCTGTTTGCCGTTTATATAATCTGCTATTTCTCGCTTTGGAAAGGCATCAGCACTTCTGGCAAGGTCAGTTTCATCTCTATTTACATTCTTTCTTGTAAAGACTTCATTTATCATGACTTTTCTTTCCAAGTAGGTAATCTGTAATTAGAGTTTAAAGATATGTTTGTCTCGTGTAAGCTTTTTATTGTTTTTATTGTATAAAATATGTATTAGTACATGGGTTTAATACTTGTGAAATATAGGTACCTAATAAGCAATCTAAAAATCTATTGCCTTATAATTTACTTACATCTTTATCACTATTCTATTCACTTGATTTCTACATGTTTTGTTCTAGTGAATCGCCATTTTCATCAACCCCGATCTTTTCTCCTAAAATGAGTTTCTAGGAAACTTACCTAAAACATAATCGTTAAAGAACGTTGTGAATTGTATTTGGGACGTAAGTGCCTGGTATTTTTGGTTTGTTTTTTGTTCAATGAAACTTCGAGAGCAATTAAATTATTATTTATTTGTTGGAAATAAGCCTATAAGATTAAATGACTTTACCATATGTACATTTCATATGAAATATGTTAATTTTGTCTAATGAATTCTTATAACGCCAAAATAAATTTCCGGCAAATTATACGTGTCAATAATCAACTCTCAATTACTAATTAATATACTGGATGTGCATTATTGTCAATAGTGGTAATTTAATTCACGTGTTTCCAGGTGGTTTGGTTCACGGCTTTGTTTCCTTACGCTGTTCTCCTGATACTCTTGGTGCGCGGAATCACACTTCCCGGGTCGGCTACTGGAATCCAATATTATTTGAGTCCTAATTTTGAGGCTATCACCCAACCACAAGTAAGTTTACTACTTTAACAAGTCGTGTCAAAAAACACTTCAAAATTTAATTATTTTCATTGACTTTTGACTCGTTTTGAGCGATTAATCTTTGGTTTAAGGTGTGGGTGGATGCAGCGACACAGGTGTTCTTCTCATTGGGTCCAGGATTCGGCGTTCTATTGGCTTATGCCTCGTACAACAAATATCACAACAATGTTTATAAGTAAGCTATTTTATTTCATGAATCTTATCGATACATTAATTATATCTAGTTCTACCTTTTTTGTGTTAACGTCGGCAGGTTAGGTAACAGTACACTTGATCGTAGGTGCTACAGTCGCCTATAACACAATCATCGCTAAGGTGCCGACCTGGAAATGAAAACCTATAAGTGACAACGTCGAAATGGCATCTCTTAAGTCGTTCACCGAAACACGACAGCATTCGTAACTTCGTAATTCGTAACTATTTGGTTATAATTTTATACTATAATTTTATTATTTTTAATTTAACAGATTTTAATTTTATTTATTGCTTGTGCTCAACTTAAACGTTTTAATTTAATAATTCCAATAGATAAACCATGCAAACGAGTGGACTGCCAAAGGGTTCCTTGCATTCATATTTCCTTGTGTTAACTATATTTTGTAATGAACACTGACATGTTTCAGGGACGCCATACTCACAAGCGTTATCAACTCTGCAACATCTTTCGTGGCTGGTTTCGTGATATTCAGCGTTTTGGGATACATGGCCCACGCGTCAGGCAGAGATGTAAAGGACGTGGCCACAGAAGGACCAGGCTTAGTATTCGTTGTGTATCCAGCTGCAATCGCGACTATGCCAGGATCCACTTTTTGGGCTCTCATATTCTTCATGATGCTGCTTACTTTGGGTTTAGATAGTTCTGTAAGATCCTTACCTTAATACTTTGATCAAATAAGTTTTAAAATGGTACATCCACAAATTAAGCTCAAAATCGTCTCTGTATCAAAGATTTTAAAACAAAATTAAAGCGTTCAATCTATGCAAATATGTGTAATAAGTTTCTGTTTCATAGATAATGTGTAGTCATTAATTTGGCATTAAAATAAAAATACGTGTTAATTCAGCATCGTAAAACACGCGCGGTCTACAAGCGATTTCTGATTTAAGTAGGTATGCCTTGTTTTTATGACAAAATTGGAATATTTTAGTTTTATGGGGACGTGATTGGAAAAAGAATGAGAGCTAATGATAGCTTATGCTTGTGTTTTCAGTTTGGCGGTTCAGAAGCAATAATAACGGCTCTCAGTGATGAATTCCCTCCGATCGGAAGAAATCGTGAAATATTTGTTGCATGTCTCTTCACTCTTTACTTCATCGTCGGTCTGGCGTCTTGCACCAAAGGAGGGTTTTACTTCTTCCAACTTTTGGACAGATATGCTGCTGGATATTCTATCTTAATTGCTGTCTTTTTTGAGGCGATTGCTGTGTCTTGGATTTATGGTTCGTATCCCTTTTCGATTACGAATTGAGCATATTATTTACGTTTTATTTTACGACAGAAATTTTAAGCCTTTAAGGATATTTATATATTTTTATCATTTAGAGTGAACCAGACTTTAGCTTAGTAACAGTCGCAATTTTATATTGTAACTGGTACTCTAACCACTTTAATCCACATCACTTATTGGATTATTATTGTATCACCTAATGAGTTTAATTTGATTTCTCTTGTCAGGTACACAAAGATTCTGCGAGGATATTCGTGACATGATCGGTTTCATGCCAGGCGTTTATTGGCGCTTCTGCTGGCGGTTTGCAGCACCGGCTTTCCTTCTCTTCATTACGGCTTATGGGTTGTTGGACTATGAACCGTTGCAATACGAAGACTATGTGTATCCGGGATGGGCCAACGCTCTGGGATGGGCCATAGCAGGATCTAGTGTCATGTGCATACCGACAGTGGCCATTTACAAGATTCTCACGACTAAGGGTAGCTTCTTGGAGGTAAATATCTATTGCAGTAAAACGTTAATGCATATTACCATTTGAAGAGTCCATTGATCGAGTAGTTAAGGTGCTTGTCTTTAGCGCTCATACACTGCCCCGGGTCCGATTCCCAGGAGGGCCAACTATGAAAATGAACTTTTCAAATTTAACTCAGATCTAGGTGTCATCATCAAGTAGGGAATGGTTTCAATATCAATTGTTGAAATTCATCATAGTGTTGCACATCATGATAGTAGAAGTAAGGGGAAAGAAGAGGTCAGGTAAAAAGAAAATGTCATGCCTCAGAAACATCAGACAGAGAATGGACCGGTATCAAAACCGTTGAACACGTCCTACTTGCAATGGACTAGGAAAGGTTCAAGACTTTGCCTTCAGTATTTAAGAGGCATTGAAAGAAGAGGAATATTTCTAATTAAGAGTCTTTTTATAATTTTCTTATGTCTTCTATACTATAAAAACTGAAATTCCGAGTAGATACATCTCTTTGTATTTAATTTTCTTAATCTATAGTTTAAGGGCCACGCACATTGGAGGATGGCACGGCAGTGTTAAAAAATTATAGTAAGTATTTTGTACCTTAAGCACTGTTAAATATAGTTCAAATTTCATTGTATTATGCTACGACGGAATGCTGCAGTACTCTGATTGTTGCCTTAGTATAAATCAAAGAAATTTGAACTATATCAAAAGTGCTTAAGGTATAAAATACAATGAAAAAATTTAAATACTTTTTCTTGCTGTCCTCTAATGTGCGCCGGCCCTTAATCTGTAGTTTAATTAGGTGACCCATAGTAAATGTATTGATGATTTTCAGCGTATGCGTATATTGACGACTCCGTACGCGGACAGCTCAGCGGTTCACAACGGTGTGGTGGTATCGGAGAGCGGTGGCGTTCGACTAGCGTCCGGTCCGCACACGCCAACGTCCCCCGCGCGTACCCCTTCCTCTGCCGCCGCCCCCTCACTTTCGTCGGCCCCCGCGCTCGTCTGAGCACACCTCTCCTTCGACGTCTATTACGTTTAGACGAGGAGTTTTTTTTACTTTTGGCACAGGGTAGGGATATCACCACCACACCAATGATATAATATATTCGAAATTGTATGCAGCTTAGTGTGTTTTTTAAACATGTTTATTGAATAAATTCAAATACTTATAATAACTAAAATATTGAGTTAAATAATATTAATAATAAAATTTCAATAATAATGAGATGCAGTCAGGTGTGATGTTTGACCTTTGACTATTAAAAATGTCAATATAAGTACGAGTACATACATCTGACACAATTAATACTGGTGATTGGAAGTATAGGTAGCAAAATCATAACAAAATAATTCAGTTAACTGTACTATATTGTGACGTATATTATTATAATAGTTTACAAATTACATGCCAGCGAGAATCTCTACCCTGAAAATTAAACAAATAAAACCAAATTTGGCGCAAAATATTATATGTTGTGTTGAATTTTATTTAATTTAAGTATCATATATTTCGTTTAATTTCAAAAGTTTAGTTAGACGTTGATAGGGGATATCATCAGCTGAGTTTTGGCGATCGGAAGCAATTTTTTGTAAAAGTTTTTATTTTCTAAACGGACCCATCTGTAAAAAAATCCCTGACAGCATGCGGTATGCATTACAAAAAAAAAGTAATTTATTTTCTTGAAATAAAAAAAAAAACTATTTATCGCTCTATATAAAGCAACATTATTTTTTTGTAAATAAGTATAACAAGTACTTAGGTGAATTCCCTTTTGTCACGAAAAATTAGCGCGACAGTAAAAGTAAGTAAGCGATTTGAGTGAGGTTTAAAATTGAAATTCTAAGATGTATTTCGTGGCAAAAGGGACTTATTATTATGTAGTATGAATTAATAAATAATTTATTAAAATACTTGGGTATTGATTTAATTCTATTCAATTTTACTGATATAATATTATATATATATTACATTTTTAATGTAGTAATAATTATATATGTATAAAACAGAATAATTCAGTAAACCGTCATATTAATAGTATTAGTTTTAAGAATATTACTGAGCAATAAAGGTTGAAACTGGAACAATACAGTATATATATTTAAAAAAATACCCATGCCATTGCTTGGTTTCGTAAATTTTAGGTATGTGAGAAAAAATAATTTTGCTGTATGTATAGTACCTATTATATTTTATAGCATTTGTTTTTATACCACTACCATTAAAACCCTCTTTGCAATATCTCATTAGTAATAAGAATGTAAATTTGAAAAAGAAACGTGTATCAATGCATTAAACCAATTTAGATGTTTAATAAATAGTAGGTATGAATATCTATCTTAAAGTAGCTTTCGCTTTTTAAATTCAGTATTAAAAGATATTTTGTCCTATTAAAGCTTAGTAGTATTTTAAATAAAATTAATGTAAGTATAACCATTTAACAAAAGTACTTATATTACTTATAATTGAGCATATTAAATTCAGTAGATATTGATGTTTAATTATAGAAGACGTAATTTATGATCATGGTAAAAAAAATTAATTCACATATTTTATTAATTGTTTTTCTTAAAATTCTTAGATAGATATCTTTTATGATCTATATCTAAATATTCTTAAAATTATCAATGGTTAGAAATAAATGTTTGAAAACATGTATTCTATGTTGTAGTTCAAATTCAAAATATTCTAGCATCAATGATATTTAAAAGTTAATAAAAATTAGTGATATATGAATAGTTTTTAAGAAAACAATGAATGCTGTGTAGATAATAGTAACATTATACTGTAAGTACATAGTTACATAAATCGATGTGTACATTAGTCTATATAAAATGGTTCATATACCCACACATAAAACATATTTTAAAGATACATTAAGTTTATTTAGCCAAGAGTAGAATCTAATAAACTTATAATCAATAACTTGATGTTTATGAAAAATATAGATTCATGTTATAATAATTAAAAAAAAAAACAATTATATTCAGCAATTTATCTCTTGATGTTGTGCTTTAATGAATATTGAATAGGTGCTCCATTTTTAGTACTAATTCTTCATTCCGTCCTGGGCAATGCGGACTGACGAATTGTACGAAATTTATTTTTGATTTTACTTTTAATTTATTTAATATTAATTTAATTTATTTAATATAATAAAATTCGAAGTGGTATAGAAAGAACCATACACGCCAACAGTATACTAAACCGATGATATATGCATTGTGTGTAGTTCAACTTTCGCTTTTGATGTCAACTGTTAAAAAAATATAATATGTTAAAATGTGTCTATGCGTATCGACGTTTATGTAATGTTAGAAGTATTGTATTTGAATATATTTTAAATTAATAGCTGTTGATGTTAATAATCGGTGGTCATATCAGCCATTGTGACTATTGATTTTTTAGAATAAACTTTGTTTATACTTGCTGTAAATTGGTATTTCATTTTAGCTAAAAAGAAAGTATACACCTCATTGTTGAAATCTTTGCAGAAAAATTCCGGTTGGACTCTAGTCCATTGGACTAGACATACATACACACATCGCCTTTTATATATTAAGATTGCTTTAAAGTAATGTTAAAATTAATTTTTTTAAGGGATAAAAAAATCATATGCAAAGGTCGGTTTTGACGCTACGATGCGGCACAGCGCTTGCCGCGTGTCGTCCTATTTACAAGATTAAACAAAAACTATAAATATTAAAGATAAAGTTTCAGGAGACGACATTTTTCTAGGAAACTTATTCAGCTTTAAAAATATTTTTTAGGAATGTTTCATTAATATAGTTTTTGAGTTATTTGAAAAAACTTGAACCCCTTTTTTGAAATCTCTAATTAAGATTTATAACTTCCCGTTTCTTTATCTGCGAGGTTGAAACTTGCACACTCTAGACGTCATTACGAATTAAATGAGCTATCGCACGTATTTTTACTAGCAGTATCAAGAAATAAGACGTTTTTCAACTTGTGGATTTGACTACATGGAGGATAAAGGTAATGAGGACTAACTTATATTATAAAGGTAATACACCCTATTGCGTAGTTCATGAAATCACCGTAAATAAAATGCGTAAAGTGCCATGTCATCACGTGACTAGGAGATAAAATGCATACAGCGCCACACCCCAAAGCTACTACAGCCGACCAGCCGACCCATACTTTCTCCATGGTCTGTACAATAATCTATCTAGTCTATAGAAGAAACAGACCGACCTAGTCTATGGTTTAGTCGTTTCGTTTCACGTAAATAAACATGAGATTTAATTAATATAATGAAGTACACCAATAATTTTATTACTGAAAATAATTAAATTGGAATAGTTTAAAATAGCCATTCTATTAACTAATAATTAAAAAATAAGGACTCACAAAGCACAATATTAAACTTTCGTTTCTTCCTAATAACAAATTATTATGTAGTCTAATCTTGCTATATTTACCTGATATTTGGTTTTTTTTTGCTTTCAGTGTGGAGTACACTGATAATTCGTTTGTCATTCATGTAAGATTAATTTTGACATTGACGTTGATGTTTGACGTCTATTTTTAGGTTGTTTGCTCTTAATGTGGTATATTAGTTAGCTTATTATTCATTCATTGATTTTCTTATTAATTTGATAATAGACGAGATGGAAGCTAACAAAAACGATAATCCGGGTTCCACTAAAACTATTTTTGACGCCATAGCACAAAACGACTTGGCCGAATTCAAGAATATTCTAGCTCAACACAAAGGCAGTGTAGATTTCTTTGATGAAAATGGCATGACGGCGTTACAACACGCAGCCTATAAGGGAAACAAGGATATGGTGCAATTATTGCTCGATAGGGTAAGGCTGTCATTGTTATAGGTACATAATATTATAATGTCGCTGTACACTTGTCTATTTTTCTGCTAAATTCTAAACTATCCAACGGTTGTTGATGCGGTTTTCATTAATAGAAAGAGCGATAATCGAGGAAGGTTTGTGTATATAATTTGCAGAAAAATACATGCGTGCGAATTTGTATGCTGGACGCTAGTAACAAATAAATCATACTTTTAGATGTTACATTTTTGTGTTAAGGTCGACAAACAGGCTGATAGTTCACATGATGGTAGGTGAATATCGTCGCCTATAACACAAGCCATGCCACAGATGCTGCAAGTGCACTTCCAACCATAGAAGGATTAAGAATAAGGAGTTTTGAAGGGATAATGCACACACCGAAACAATGACACATGCTGTTATTTAATGGTGGTTTTCAGTAAGGGGGTGGTTACAGTCGCTAGATGGGCTGCCCAAATGACTGCAAAACACAGTATGCCCTGCCAGTACTTTGTGTTTAATTAGACTTTGTTACAGGGCGCCGATGTGAATTCTGGAAAGCATGAGTACAATTATACGGCATTACATTTTGGAGCGCTCTCGGGTAATTCGGATGTCTGTAAATTACTTCTCGATGCTGGTGCTAAGCCGTCCGCAACCAATTCAGTAGGCCGCACAGCCTCCCAAATGGCTGCATTCGTTGGCAATCACCATACTGTTGCAACGATCAACAATTTCATACCGCAAGGTGACATCACCTATTTTTCAGTTTTGCAAGGACAGCAAACTGAACCATACCTACCATCTATTTTAGTTGATCCTTTACATAAATTTGTATTAGGTGTCAATATTCATCCTGTAAGAGTTGCATTAAACTTGCAACATTTACCGAGTCTTCTCGAAAATGCAGACAAAGTGAGTAAAGTTTTAGAGATGTTGTGTAAAAAGGAAATGACCGGTGGTTTGGTATCTAATTTCAAAGACTCAAACGAAGTTATGGCCTTCAAATACCACTACTTGTCTTTCATTGTAAGAGAAATACACAACATAAAAGATAAACAGAAACCTTCGGAGAACAAAGACGATAAGAAACATGATGTGGTGGAAATATTTGCAAAGAAACTGTTAAAACCAGGCAAAGATGGATATTCGTTGGACTTAATGGATACATTCCTTAAAGACTGCGTGCGAGAATTCCCTTTCAGGGAGTGCACTACATTCCATCAAATGGTAACTTCGTTGACAAGTAAAGATCCCCCGACGGCTTTGTGTGTGATTAACTGCACGATAAATGGTCAACGTGGATTCGTTGATGCCATACCGTACTGTAGTACGTGCGGGGAAGAAAAGCCTGCAAAGAAATGTTCAAAGTGTAAATCTGTGCAATACTGCGATAGGGAGTGTCAACGCCTCCACTGGTTTGTGCATAAGAAGGCTTGCAACAGGGAGTCTAGTGCACCGACCCCACCTTCGAAACCAACTCACATTGACACCGCCGAGCTTAGTGCTGAACTACAAAATCTTGTAGCTGGATAAGACATTTTACATTATATACAAAATATATGTGTTGTGCGTCTAATTTAGAATGAATGCAGAATATAGAGCTAGTTTTTGTATATTATGTTTTTATTCCATTCATGTTAGGGCAAGCTCTACATTTAAATGTCTAAAATTTTAAATGAAATTCTAAATGCGTGTCTAAATCATAACATTGTCAATAAAAAAAATATTTGTCAGTATTTTGCATTAATGAAAGAGGAAACTTAATCACTTATAAAGTAATAAAATATCTGTCATATTCTATTTTTATTTTGGAGTATAAAGTAATTTAGTAATCTGTTCCGCATTCATACTAAATAAGTTTTTAATGATCTATAAACAAGGTACCTAACATTGTTTTATAAAGAGTTATTCTATCATTATTGTTTCTTTACTATTGATATCTATAATAAATAAAAATGAATTGTCACATGTATGACGGAACATTAATTTTTTTTAAATGTTTTTTGTGATTGTCAGGACAAGGTGTTTTTAGCCATCATATGTTCAAAATATTATTATAAAAATAAAATCAATAGTCTTGTGAATCTAGTGAAACCGTGACACATATTTCAATATTTTGTAATCATATAATATGGATTATAATTAATTTTATAAATCCTCTTTAAAACTTATTTTAAGATGCACATAGGTTATATTTGACAAAAAAAAACAATAGGTGACTAGGTATATAAATGGTCTGAAACAAAGCATTTGTTTATGATGTTATTTTGTAATTAATTACCATTTATTTATGAAATTTTGAGTATCTTGTGTAAGTGCTACTAATTGTTAGATGTGTATGTATTATCGAATTTGTGGTACAACAATAAATGTTGGTTTTCTCATGTACTTTGCATTTCTTTTTATATACTTTCTGACATATTTAATTATTGCAATTATTGCATACTAGCTGATGTCCAATATTGAATATTGGGCCTATGTCTATCCTGGAATTTTATTCTAACTATTGGTGAAAGATTTTTTAAATCGGATGAGTAGTTTCAATGATTACCTACCTACATACAAACTTTACCTCTTTCTAATATTAGTACCTATATTATAGGTTTATAGCATTGATTCATTTTATAATAAGTAGTCATTCGTTACATTTTTAAACACAAAAAAAGCACTCAAATCACAAACAAGTGGCACCCTCTACCCAAAAGCTTAAAATACGACATAACCAAACACGAAGAATTTCCATAATGCCCCATTCCGAAAGTAACTGTCATTTTCGTATATACTTAAGCAAAAAAAACAAACAGTTTACTTTTGAACAAAAATATATTGTTTCCACATAGCCATATTTACATTATTTACAAATAGCGTATTTCAAATTAATAAAACGCACGAAATAAAGTCTTAAAAGTTTACAACGTTGTAAGTTAATCATTCTAAATACTTTTTTGAATTATCACTAAAAGTACAGTATGTCTATTAGATCTTTTAATGGTAAAATTAATTTAAAACTAAGGCACTGCAATTATCACAATATTTATTTACAAAAAAATAGAAAAGAACTTACACATTGCAATATTTATTACAAGATTATGACTTGCTTAACGAGGTAGGTATATAAAACATTAGGTCCAGTTGGTACCCTATTAAAAGAATACAATCAAAAAGATGTCTTTACAATTTAACTGAGTTGTTTAGTTGGTTTGATAAATAAAATTATTAATTTAGTTACAACCAACGAATACAATTAGGTTTATAATTATATATTCAAGTAAAGAGACCTACTTATATGTGTTTTTTTTAGTATATTTTATAGGCATCTACTACTAATCTAATACAATTTTAGATAACAGATAACGGCTTAAGATAAGAGCCTGTATATTACGTAGGTACGTATATAGGTTTCTTAGTAGGTATACCTACGTAGGTACAGAATATATATAATAATCATGTACATACGTACTTATTTTACATTTTTTTTTTAAATTTTATACCCAAGTCTTTTCTTTATCATTGATGTACTGGTATGTGCGATTTTATCAAAAATACAAGTTTAATAAAGCCACGACTATGGGTATAGTGTTGTGTAGTGTTACCCACACTTGCAATATTTGTCACAAACACAAATTACTAATACCTATCTAATTAATTCAGTTCCATTTCTCTAACAATACCTATAAACTTTTTTAAAATTTAAACTATTTTTAACATAAATATAATTAATGTGTACATTATATCAGCCTACGAGTACAAGCGTCCTCACTTACAAGTCACACTCATTACTCTACCATCTCGGCATCTATCCATTGCTAGCCGTTCCCATCGGTCAAGTGAACGGGTGATGGGCATTTCGATCGTGGTCTCCTAGTGGACACATCTAGATATGCACATTGCTCTATAGATATGTCACCCTATTCCCATTTTTTAGGTTATGTCGATTGTCGACCAATTTGGTTCTCCGACAGATACTTAGGTATGCGTATTCTGATAATACCCTTCAGAGAAATAGTGTTCTCCATAGGTCACTAAGTGAATTTCAATGGACTAAATAAATTGCGAGATATTTCTTCAATGTCTACGTCGTAGCACCGCATGTCAAAATTGGCAATACGTCTAGGCCTAGCTTACAGACCTAGATTAGGATTGATATCGATCTATTATTTTTAAGATGAATTTTTAAGATAAGTGACATTTTTTTAAAAGAATAGTGACTACGCCCTTCTTTTTAAGAATCTAACCACACTGACTATACGCCCCAGATCACGGAACATGATCTGTTCCGTGCCCCAGATATTTTACCATTCTAGATGATGGTGTTGAATCGATTTTAGAGCTAGTATAGAAGCAGTGCATAAACTAGATATTGAAAATTCATCCTGCTTTTCATCTGTGCAAGGACAGCCACAATTTTAGCTATGCATCGGGAAGCTGATCTGTGTAGTGGCGACACCTTATTGCTATACACAGTATTGTTATCTACCTAACTTAAATCGCTAATTTGGTAGTCTTTATGAAATTAAGCAGCCCGGCAAAATATTTATCAGCCTTCCCCAAGGAGAGCGCTTATAGTAAAACTTTTTACTCGGCGGCAAGGATTGGGTGCTGGGGGTGGAGGAGTTGGGAGACGTTGAGGTGGGAACACTGGGCTCCATCCGAATCCATGAGGCACCGTGTTGCCAGACCAAAATCCTAAAGGTAAATGCCCCATCGGCAGTGGCAAAGCATTTAAATAGGGCAGCTCTGGAGGGTAGAACGCTGGCGGCGGGGTGAGATTTTCAGAAGGTGGTGCAATCGAAGCGGGCGATTCAACTAACGGAGGAGATCTTGGTGAGGATGACCTGAGACTGCCTTCTTCGGAGCAAGACGAGGCTGCGTCAGAACAAGGTCGTTTGGCTTCTGTGGATTCTATACTTGTTGTGTCGACGTTTTCATTGGCATCAACGTTTTTCCTCTTGCATTTCGATTGGCCGCAAGCACGAAACCCTTTGGCGAACGGATTGTTGTCTATCTTCAGCTTCGTTATTCGGTCATTCTGTGGACAATAAAAAAGTTTTGGTTATTATCTAAGCATATTGTTATATTTAAAAATAGGTAAAAAAAATTTAAATCGCGGTAAATTCTAAAGTAAATTCTTCTCTCAAGACACACTACTTCAAATAAAAGAGATATAATCTAACTTTTATATTTACAAAAATATTAATTTATAAAGTCAAACGACGTCAGCTGTGTATGCATGGGGTTATTTGTTTAGTTGCCATTGCTATAGGCTGTGTATTTGCATCGCTCTTGTATGAGGTTACTTGCTTGGCTGCCATTGCAGTACAACAGTAAACGAACAGTAACAGTAAGCCATTGCATTGCATATACGACAGTAAACGACAAGAGCTATCTACCATCAAGTAGGTTAGGTAGGTATACTAGGAGATCGTTAATACATTGTTAATGGTCCATTAGTATCACTCATGACTTTGAAATTTAAATATTAGTAACACACCAGAATGAACACACTTGATGTTACTTCACGGTGGCAGTATGGGGGTGGTGACTGCAGTACCTACTAGGTACAATTTTAAATTTTCACTTTTTACTCTCAAATGTGTTTTAAATGTAACGTATATCTGCGTAGGAAGTCTTCTTATCTAATTTTTGGAATGCAATTCAAACATCCGTTTCCGTATTCATCCCCTGTTCGTTAATAGCTTGTAAGGGATAATTGTTGCACATGTGGTGTGTTGGCGACAGGCCAATTAGCGATGCATGTTTGCGTGACGTCGTCTCGCCCGCCCGCTCGCACTTGGCGCCATTGGACCCGTCGGTTCTACTCGTAACAGCGAAATTGTCTAATTACCAACATTATATCTTTTAGACATCGTAACTTTCAACGAAAACACTCATTTAAATGTCGCGCCATAAATTACAAAAAAATTGTCATGCTAAAAAAAAAGCGCAATTTTATATTGAGATGTTTTTATAAAGATAATTTTATAATGAATTAGCTGGTGCCCGCGACTTCGCCCGCGTGAAAATTATATACTAAAACCTTCCTCGAGAACCACTCCATCCATTGGTGAAAACAGCATGAAAATCTGTGCAGTAGTTATCGCGAACAGACAGACAGACAGACGCGGCGGAAGACTTTGTTTTATAATATGTAAGGATAAGAGATATCATTATATTGAATAATGATTTTTTTAAATAGGTACGAAAATGTAGCATATTATGACTATAAATTTATGAATGAACACGTTTATATTAAGCATATAAGGCTCTTTGTTAACGCTATCAAATCATTTAGTGAGCTAAACCTATCACTGAAATCCAAAATTATGACGGGCGCTACACAGTTAGGTATACATTTGTTACACCCCTATGCTAAGCAAAAGTCTTTTCTCAATGTGAGGAGATAAATACTTTATTGGTAGATATTGTTAGGTCTCTAATGTCTTTTTGCTATAACCTGTTGCAATTTTCTGTATTCGAAAATAAAGAATAGACTTTTCACGATTCGAAAGAATAAAAAAACATCGAAAACAGAACAAGGGCCAAAAGAATTTTTTTTTCCACATTTTGAAACTGTAAACGCCTTTGAAACTATGCTTCATCGCATTAGATGCATTTTAGCCCACAAATCTGCGTCCACTGACTCAATTTATCTTTTACGATCGTAACCGCAAATAGCGATATGCGAAGTCACTTGTAAACGAATGTTTACTAGGCGTGATAAGGCGGCGCCGACGATTGTTTGTGCAGCACACCAATAGATAACGCAGCACTCCGTCCCAATGGCGTGGAGTGGCAAAAGCCTGTCATTAGCGACCTGAGAGCTTTTTGAGTTGGTCGGCTGGTTGAAGCTGGATTCTCGAGATGTGGTAGGCGCCGCCCCAGGCCCGCCCTGTCGCCTGTGACGTAACGCGACAAACCCGCACTCAAGGCATTTCACGTATACGTGAGCGTCGCCAACTTTTTACAAATGATTAGGGGTCTCTGAGTAAGTATGTTTAGTTTATCAAACACCCCACACGCGTTGGGCAAATATTTGAAAGTAAATGATGAACAATAGTTATAATGACTGAACAGGTTTTTTTTTAAAACTCAATTCAGCCAGTTTAATTGTAAGTTTTAAACGTTTTTGGTAATAGTTGATATTTAGGAATAAATTTAGAGGTAATATTTTCACATTTTTTGGAGTTATGCAAATATCGAAAAAATATATAAATACATAAATAGCGACCCGGATTCGCACGGTTTCATTTTTTTAATGCAAATTATAAACACAAACATCGTTTATCGCTATTTCTTTTAGTTAAAATCAAATTAAAATGCATTGGGTGGTTTAGAAGAAATTAGCGAAGACAGCGAGTTTATTTTGTAATATGTTTTTATAGATACTTTAACTTGTTAATTGAGTAATATTTACACGATTCTCTATACCTGCACAAGTGAGCTTATCAATTAGTAAGTAGGTAGAGCGTTTTTTGTAAGCTTGTTTATGGGTTAATGCTCCTATCTGAATACTTTACCTACTCCCTCAATTTCATCCAGACCAAGCCAGTGCATGTCAGTATAGTTTTTTTCTTATAAAAATGCAAAGTGAGAATTGAAGTCGTGCCTTCACGCAAGATGCTTATAATCTATACGTGGCGCCAAAAATCAAACAAAATATAAATATTCACAAATTATTTGCTATTGAGATAAGGGTGACGTGTAAACTGTTTATTTGAGTATTTGCCTATTTGACCCTCAGAAAACCTCGAGGTGACACGTCGGGTTTAGTATTTGAAATATTTAATGAACAGATTGTGTTGGCAGTATCTAATTTGTACTAAATTTTTGGATTACATACAAGTACGATTTTCAAACATATGGCGAATATTATTTTTTAAATAAACGTCAACAAGCAGGCTGACAATCCACTTCATGGTATGTGGCCACCGTCGCCTATTAACACATGAGGGTAGGTATATGAAAAAGAGCGTCTTACATAAATCATGAAATAAAAACGTTATTAGAAAGATTAGCTTTGAAATAATCCTGATTAAATTATTAAATAATCACTATTTTATGTAAGGTTTGTTTAGCATGCAAGTCCAGGTTATCGTCGCCTATTAAGACAAGCTACGTTATTAGTTCTTCCAGTGTGCTGCCGACCTTAGTAGGATAATGAATAAGGGATTAGAAGAGGTCTCTCGTATAACTTACTCACACACCAACACACGCAAACATACCTACTGTTATTTCACGGTAGTCTTCTGTATATAAGGGTAAATTTAATGCCTCCAAAACGCCACTACTTTGTCAGAAATTCGTAACAAGCGTTTACTAAATAGCATTACATTATAAGACATCGTGTATCAGCATTATGCGTTATTGCAATTAAAACTGCCACCTTGTTACGCTCACGTATAACGCGTCGGCCATCACAAAGGTTTCTTTATAATTCGCGGCTAATTCCCAACAATAAGTGCACTGTTGGGCGTCAGTTTGTCCGGGGATAATGCGCAATGATACCGCGCCTCCAGTCGTCCGCATGTACGGTCCCGTTAACCGGACAATTCCCGGATAATCCCACGTTTCACAAAGACGCCGGGCTCTTTGTCGGGGTAGACGAATTCGCGCCTCATTGCAGTCAACATGAAAGGCGCCGCGGGTGCAAAGACACCGACTCGACCTAATTACAGTAGGACGGATTACGCTTGAAAAGTACACGCAGCGCTGACGCTCAAAGAGATCGTTTACATTTTAGAAAACAAACAGCGGGAGTGCTCCGTAATGTATCTTTACATAAGAACCGTGTAATAATCGTGTTAACTTCGTATAATTCATTAAAAAATTTTTTTTTTAAATAAAATATTTTTATTTAAAAAATATATCAATAAATATTATAGAATAAAGTCAATGTCTGCCTCTGTCTGTTTTTTCGCTAATTTCTTATGTTACCACTAATGGAAAGAGTGATAAGCGATCTCTAAGCGATGAATTTGTAGAAAAAAATTGCCACCGTGCGTGCAACTTTTATATATAAAAAATAAGATATTAAAAAAAAAACAAAGCTAGCAATTATATGTCTTATAATTTAATAAAGTAATAATTAATTAGTATTTTTTAGTAAAATTCTTAAAACATTTGCACACCCTTAAAGGATGGAATGTAGCTTTTATTTGTTACTCATACATGACAATTTTAAAGCAATGGTTCACTTTAACACAATCCTTTTGTTTTGTTAACGACCATGACCATTCAAAAAAATTATAATGAAGTGTTTTTGTCACAAGTGGCACCACAGAGTACGTAAAAGCTTTGGCGCCTTCGATGGAGAGAAAAAAAATGTGTGTAAAGTGCGAATCATCGCCGGTTCCAAGAAACGCAACGCGATTTCATGGAAGTTAGATGTGTGTGATTTCAGATTAGGTGTGTGATATTATCTTTATTAGGTACAAGGAATCCCCGTGATTCTTTACAAATGATATTGGTCTTATTTAAAGGTAATAAAGTACCAATTGCCAGAAAAATCTAAGATTCAAATTAAAAACACAAGTAGGTACACAATAAATTGCATCATTTTAAATTTTGCACAGTTACAGTTATTTTCGTTATGGAAAGTAAATTCCTTATTTCATCTTAATGTTTTTTTTTATTAATTAATCAAATAACTAAAAATAAATTGAAGACTATTATTTATTAGATAGGAGGAAAGATAAAAGGACGAAGACATGGCTGCGAAAAATCTGTCAGTGGACTGGAATTTCTGGAGTAGTGGAGCTGTTTCGAGTGGCGTATGACAGAGAGGCCTTTTCTCTGTTTAGACTTGGAGAAGAACAGGTAGTTCAGAATGATTGCCAACGCAGGGGAGACCTGATAACGCACTTGGAGAAGAAGAAAGTAGATAGATATACGAGAATGAATAATTACAAATAATAAATTTACCTGATAGGCAGTGACAGCGATGAATTCTGTTTCTGCAAAGGAGAAGGAAGCGTGCGGAGCACCCCAGGCTAAGGCGGCCGCGTCTCTTGCTCTCACCACCAGAACTCGAGGCCGATACTTGTGCATCGAAGTTAATACCATCTGTACAAGACATAAATTCACATAATTAATATAACTACAAAATTAAAAAAAAAAAAAGGTTTCAAATTTCTATTCGAGATGAGGCCATATGTATCTATATATATAAAAGGCGATGTGTTTATGTATGTTCCCTATGGACTCCGATTTTAATGAATTTTTCAGACAACCTTCAGATTAGTCCAGCGGGTAATCCTGTGAAGTTTGGTAGCGATCGGACGCGGACAAAATCGCGGGCTCCTACTAGTTTGATAAAAAAAAAGTGTGTCAGCTCCGACGCACGACTGGAGTTTACTCATTACTAACGATTATAAAATACATTTAAATTTTCACAATTCGAACACGCCGAAAGAACAATATTGTTCTTTTTTTAAAAAATACTGTGTAGATGGCCCAATATCTCTGAAATTTCAGAGAAAATATTCAAAAATATTCAAAAATAGAACGTAACGCATATCGTCTGACAATTTTGATTTTACTCCCATAAATTTTCATACCACGGGCTTATATATGAAAGTAGTAAACTCCAATAATAATAATAAAAAATCGTATTGTCTCACGATATAATTATACTCAACAAATAATGGTAACTTTTATTTGAGTAACATGATATCTCTGTGTCCATTTGTGAAAACCGTATCTAAATACCCGTAAGTGGGTAATTTAGAAGTAGTTAGTGGAGAAATAGACAGTATATTATCTTTAAGAAATTAATATATCTTTTAATTTCTTAAACCTGTTTAAAGATAAACGGAAACTCCATTACTTATATCGTACATGCAAGGAGACCACACCACACAGTCCAGGTATTAGCGGTACTCCTTGTAATTTCGAGAGCCTTTATCTGTGGGCCCTTGACGTGCTAAAGACGGCTACCTGCTAAGACACCCGCTGCCGCAGACACCACTTGACGAAAGGGGGTTTTGTTTTCTAACATTTTTTTTTCATAACAATTGGACAAAAAATATTTATGACATTTGTGATGAGTGAGTAAAAGAAAAATTTTAAGAAACTATGTTTTTTTTTAATCTAAATTAATTCATAAAAATTAAGTTAGTCTTAATATTACGATTCATAATAATTATCAATTTATGAAGTGTATTAAATTACTATAAAAATAACCCAGTATGGCAATAATAATACTTATTATACAGTTGTAAAAATAAAATTATATTTAATAATTAATAATATAATTCATAATATCAAATGTTTATTAAGAAATCACATTCATCCTAATAATATCTTCACATAGTATAAAATTAAGTCGTTTCGCGCCGTCTGTCCCTCTGTAAGTACGCTTAGATATTTTAAACGAGTTACCCAACAGATTTTAATGCGGTTTTCACTAATGGAAAGAGCGTTAAACGAGCGAAGATTTTTTTTGTATAGTAGGTATTATTTCTAAATCGAAGTATTTCTAAATATTTCAAATTTAAGTCTTACTGTAGAGTAAATATATATGCTTTTATTATCCCATTAAGTACCTACATCAAATTAGCAATAAGTTTATCTTGCAATCGCGGTCAAAAAAATGTTATGCATGTGTTAAAGAAATCCGAGAACTTTATCTAATGTTATTTAGATAACTTGTCTAGACGGCAAAAATCTGACTGGAGGCGCGACAGGCGACGTACTTCAAGTGCAAACAGTGACGAATTTCTTATCCGTCAAAAACGCCACGCACATAAGAAAAAGCTCTATAGGTAAGTGCATACCTGCGTTTGTTCTTTTACTATAAGAATTTATTGGTATGTGATTAAAACACATTTTTAAGTGTCTTTTTATAATTAAATATTAGAGATTCTATTGCCCCTTTTTTATGTATTTTTCTTATTTTTAATCTGATAGTTGGGTTGTTATTTGTTATGTCAACATAAGGGTTATCGAGTATACGCTACCTACCTTGTAATGATATTAAAATATATAAGAAATGAAGAGCTGTTTATAACTTTTTTAAGAATTAAAAGTAAGTTAAGAGTTAATTTTGTTAAGATACAGAAAATTTGCAACTTAATTACAAACATTACTGGTTAAGTCCTTCTCTTAAATAAAAAACTTACATAGGTATGAAAGAAAAAATGTGATCTTTATGAAGAGATTAAATCTAAAAATACATCCCTTGTCTAGTTATCATCATTGTTATCGTGTGTTCATCAAATCGTGTCGTTGTTTTCGAATTTAAAATTAAATATTCATTTGAGGAAAAAAATTAAAAAGTACCTAATATTTGAATGAAGTGTGACATACAGACAGCTTGACAGATAGACAAAATACAAAGGCTTCACCGCGTTCAGTAGCTCGTCCATCAATTTGGATACGTGTTCAATCAAACTAGATTGAAGTTGAAGATTACAAGACAAGATTGAGGTGTATTTGGTTAACATAATTTTTTGCGTAATCAAAAAATTTATGAAACTCAGTCAAGGGACGCGACGTTCCCAAGAGTTATTAAAAATTGATTTCTTACTTATTTTTTAAAAGCTAATTCCATTTTCACGAGTACGTGTTCGTAAAAATACGCCCATTCCACCTATCCCTATTAAGGTATCCTCCCTGGTAGGGATTGCTTATCAGTAGGGATAGGTGGAAAATTTTGTTCCACCTATCTCTACTGTACAATTTGTACAATTAAATTTATATATTATCGATAGAGCACTTTGTAGCATTTTAATAAATGTTATATAGCAATATTGCAACCAAACAAAACGAGAGGGATATGTGCAACTATATTATATTATATTCATATTTATCTACAGTTAACTTAAAATTAGATGTTGCTAAAAACCTAACATGAATAAAAAGCGCGAAGTTATGGTCATTCAAAAGATTTCAACGCGTTTCCCATTATATTGTATGTACAACGATCTCAGTATACTTTTCTAAAATTAGTTTAATATTTAATAGTTTAAAATCTATAAACTTGTCTTTATACATGTATTGATCTTTTAATAGCAGATTTGCTTAAAAATTGTTCAAACCCATTAAAACTTTTATCTCGACACCGATTATAAAATAAAATAGCTGTCTGCTTATGTCTGTTTCTTGACTAACTTCGTTATACCACTCAACGGATTTTGATACGGTTTCCACTAATAGAAATAGCAAAAAACGAGAAAGATTTGTGTTAAATAATTTTCAGAAAAAAATTTAATCCTTACAAATGAAGCCTACAACCAAAAAGAAGTTTTTGTCTAATATTAAGTTAGCAGCAGTCAAGTTTATTACTTAGACATAAGACCTTATTCCATAGGATCATTTCTATAGTATAGTAAGTAAGTTATTCGCTAGGACATTGTGAGTATTAGTTACACATCTTATTTGGTCTACTGATATTTAGTTGCCGTTTGAAGGAAAACAAATAGATAATATACTTGTGCCTACTTTTTTGTAAACTAAATGTTTGTCATATTTCATTTTAGACATTAAATTATACGGATTAAATATAGGAAATATATATTACTATAGATTTAAACAAATTAAATATAAAATATTAAAATGTATAAACTATGAAAATTAAACATCGAATTAATCAAGTTGTTAGTATTTGCGTATTTGTTAAAAGAAATACGCTACTATCTCAATAATTTTACTTATCTACCTAAGTATACATATATTAGTTAGTTAGTTATAGTTCTTCATCCTATAATACCTCTTCTCTTTCTTAGAATTTCATATATTTAATCCTTTTTTTTTTTCATTATTTTTATCACACTTAAAGCTATTGTATTAAAAATATTAACAAAAGGGTGAAAAGGTTTCGAATGCAGGTGGCCACTCAAGTGCACAACTAACCATTCGATGTATGTGCGAAATTCGGCTCCCGAATCACATTTTTTGGTACCAGCTATTGTACTATTTTATGTACAAAGATACCGCGATTAAATTACGCTTCACGTGACCGCCCACGAGAAGGGGGTTAACTTCCAAAAAGGTTGTCTATTTAATAAACATTCGGAATGGATCTTCGATTCGACAAAGTTATAACGTTATTAAAGTTTTTAAAATCCATATAAAATTCATAGATATAGGCACAGTATTTAACGCTCTTTAAAGAAGTAACTGTCAGCACGTTTGATGAAAGTTATCAGCAATTATTCTCTTATAGAAACTCATTTATAGTTGTTTTATTGTTTTTCTGTTTTGTGATGTTACGTTTTCAAGCGTGAGTAAGATATTTTACTTGATCATTTGAACTCTACAATATTTGTTTATATAATTACTAGCTGCTGCACGCGACTTCGCCCGTGTAACTTTATAAAATATAGCCTATGTTACTCGCTGATAATGTAGCTTTCTATGGTTGAAAGAATTTTCAAAATAGGTCCAGTAATTTTTGGGTTTATTCATTACAAACATATAATACAAATACTCTCTCTTTATAAGTATAGATACAGTCCCTGCAACAAATATACCTAATTAGGTGTTGTGTGTCCTTAGGCGATGGTAACCAAGTCATCAACCATCAAGTGAACCGTTAGCTTCCCTGTCACCCTTTATAATATAAAAAAGGTTCATCTGTGAAGGAAATAAAATAAAAATAGATTTTGATAAAATCTTTAAACAGATTCGTATCCTTAGTTCAAAATTGGTCCTTCGGCGGAGGTTCAATTTTTACTGTTGCAATGTGCAACCAAGCGTCGCCACCGTCCCAAAACCCCGTCACAACAATTTAATGTTCATGCATAACGTTTATACAAACACGATGTCTGTTTTGATAAATGATAACTTGTAACATGACATTGAATTTATTTCCTGTAAACATATCCAGCTATGTTGACAGCGGTTTCGGTTTTAATTACGCCGGTATTTTAGTAAGTAAGTTAGTATTAATAAATATAACAAAGAAAAAAAGATTTGTATTTTTGTTTGTATTTAAAAAAAATCTTTTTACCTATAGAAAGCTATATTATCAGAGAGAAACATAGGCTATATTTTATAAAGTTAAGCAGACTAAGTCGCGTGCAACAGTTGTTAGTGATCAATAAAATTCAAGTTTGTGTGAATTGGAGTAAACAATTTGTTTATAGGTATCTAGATTTCAAAATTATCTAGGCTTAGTAATTTGCTCATTAGTAATTGAAAGCAAATTACTAAACACTAACGGAGTTTGGCAAAAAACGGCAAGGGATCGCACTAAGTGGAAAGCTTTGGAAGAGGCCTATGTCGCAAGACAAGTTGGAGTTGTTGATATTAAATAATATAATATATTTTTTTGTAAATTAACTAAAGCAATAAAAGTTATTTTTATTTTATTTTATTACATTGAAAGTAGATTTGCTATCTTCAACTAAATTATTAGAGTATAGTTATGACTTTATGTAATATAAGCCGTAGCCAATACCGCCAACATGATACTCGTAGTATTAAACATATTCACTGATTCATAGTTAAAATAATCACAAAAAAAGTTAACATTACTAAATATTACGGAATATAGATATTCTATAAGCTTACTACTTATGTAGTTTAGAAGCAACGATGCCTTCATCTCGACTCTTTTTTGTTTATGAATGTGATTTGTATTATGTACAAAAAACGCCGAAAGTAGGAAACGTAGATAAATATTGAAGTAGCATTAAATCAAATTCCAAAATGCGTTTTCTTGACTCAATAGAAACAAGATAATATCATACAAATTTATGAAGTTGAAGTAAACAGGGGCTTCAAGGCGTCAACCGCTCTGTTCAAACAAAGGAACAAAGAATTGCTGTTACCGGAATGATTGCCGAGTTATACAGAGATTCTCAAAGTTGTTTTAAGTCCTACTTGTAATTATTCATTAATAATTTATTATTCTACGTTTTAATATAGTTTTGATTATAGTTTTAATATTTCTAAGTTCTTAGCCAGAATTTTTGGAATTATAAAAAACAGTGCGAAAGTAATTTTTAAATCATAGTTAAATTTTTAAGTCGTTTACTTATTTGACAATTACAAGGAATGCTCTATTCACTTAGTTTTTATTGCGGCAAAGGTTAGCAGATGTCTCACTTGATGGTAGGTGGATGTTATACATATAACAAGCAACATGTTATACAATGTGTATTTTTGCTTTCTTTGTAACATACCATAATAGTTGTAACTTATATGTATGTATGTGTGTATGTATGTATCTATGTTTGTGAATCTTCTCTTTAAAACACTTCGGCATTTTAAGTTTCCCTTGACACCTGGCGAGAGAAATACAATATAACATCATAAATACAATAATATTATATTTAAATATATAAAATGGCTGAGAATATTGAGATGTGTTTATAAAAATTCAATGTAAATTTTCAACCACATTGGTAGCGGTCTACAGTTTAAGTAGCTCTGACTTGGTCTTACCTCTTAAGTTATTCACTTGAATGGTGAAACGTAAACAGTGATTTTTTTGTACTTTCGAACATTCTAATTTAAATCAAAATTCCTACAGTTTGTTACATTTTTCCTTGATATAATTGCGAGAGTTCAAAATGATGAAGCAAATTGTATTCTATCCGAGTTGTTTTAAGGAATGATGTTATGGGTTAATAATATTATAATGGCTTTGTCTTAAGTGGGCGTTGCCTTCGAAAATACGTGACAGTGTAGTCACGATTCTAGCCTCAACGATGTTTTAAAATTGCAAAGACATCCGTAAAAGTGAGTTCTTATTTTTTTTAAACAACTACAATTGTCTTGTTACTTGTTTAAAAGATTCATTGTTATTAAAATAACGTTATGAGTACATACTTTCGCTTTGGGGTCAAATATTATAAATTTCTAACACTTCCCTTTCAAACTGTTATGATATCGGTGACTAAGAGTTTTTGAGAATATGTCCTTATGCGAAAAACCTGTAAAAACCCTATATAAATTACGAATTATATGGTGGTTTTCTTAAACTTTATTTTAAACTAAGTTTTGTAAAACATTGCAAAGTTTGAATAGACTTTTTTAAATTGCAAGAATTTATCCCGTAAATGGTTAACTAATACCATTTATTGTTTATTTTTTTTTAGTATTTTATGGGACATTGTTAGGATATATATTAGAAGAACAAAGTTTACGGCTTCGAATTGATTTTTCAGTTTTTGGTTTATAAGTCTTTTATGTTAAAGGTTGTCCTGAAATTTTTTAAAGTAGAATAATATTTGCAATAGTAAAATAATAATGTTGATAACTAAAATTAACTTTTTTTCCTTTCACGAAACAAACAAAAAAGATAAAAATGTACTTACATGTCCTTGGGCATCCATGGTATTATTGGTCAGTTTAAGTTTACTGAACGAGACAGGATTAGCGGTCCAGTGATGTCCTGGGGCAGGGGAATCGGGATGCAGCATCAGCCTCCTTGGAGACTGGGGTTCAGCGCCTCCCGCAGCCGCCCAGGCACCGCCTGCCCACCTCCATCGACGGCGTCCGACCAGAGACAGTTCCAGGAGTACACAGTACTCCTCGCGAGGGTCCAAACCGTTGAGAGCGACTCGCAGGGACGGAAACATGCGCCTGCAATAAAATATTTATATAACGTTACAAAAACTTTTGACTCTTCTCCACATAATTAGGTATAAATTAAAGTATTTTTTATATGAATATGTGAACGGTTGGAAAATTTGTTGGAAAATAAAGGGTAGGCTCGGAACGATCAAGATAAGGCATCGAAATATAACAGTTACGGTTTATTTGTTATATCTATGTAGGCATACAAAAATAAATAATTTAGTATTGTGAATTTCTTTACTATATTAGGTTGGTGTAAGTACATAACACCTTCCACAGTATATTTTAGCCACTAAAATTAAATTTATGTAAAAATTGCATTGATTTGTTTAAAAAATCCGTAATTTTATAAATAATATAGTACAATGACAAGAATTATCATAATAAGCTAGTTATAATTTTTTTAAATAGTTACTACTATAAATTGGTAATGTATTTTAGTAATAAATTTACGTGACCATATAATTCTTCTGTAAATATAAAGGTGGAGTTGACATCCGATTTCATTACAAATGAACAAAGCCATTACACTATCGGCATCAAAACGCACCGAACCCAAGAAACAAAAGAAGGCGATAATAGAATTACCTCCGTAATAGAAAATGTGTGATAATTTCCATAATAGACAATGGAGCTCACAGTCCATAGACGGGCGATTCTAAAATTATCGTGATTATAAAAGCGTGTGATAGGAGTAAAAGTGTCGACCAACGAGGGCCTTTTGGCACCCGTTTGTTCGATTGTAAATAGTGTCATAAAAGCTAGAGATACATCTGGCGCCGGTGCTTATCGCCTGAATGCGCGCGGAGGTATTGCCCGCCGGAGTCGCGCCGCGTTGTACTTTCCAAAATACACCTACTATGTGAGAAAAGCTCACATACCTGCTAAGAATGTGACATTATATATTTGCATACTTTGAGAAGAATGAATGAGAAGAATTCTTGCATATATTCTTCTCATATATGCATGAGAATATATGCATTCTTTGAGAAGGAATTTTTTTAAGAAATTAGCATACCAGTAACTTTTGGCGTTTAAAGGAAAAGAAATCAAGACTATCTATAGACTTAACGAGACTTGAATAAAATAGTTATTACTTATCTCAAACTGGGCCATTTCAGTTCATTGAAGATTTTGTGTTAAAAACTAGAAATTATATTTTTTTGTAAATCAGCATTTTAGGCATTCCATTAGAAGACAGAAAGACAGAATTAGTGACACGAGGTATATAACATATCTCTACTATTTGGATGAAAAGAATTCTAAACAATATATATATATAACAATAAAAGACTCACTTATACATTTGTAGAAGGTTTAGAATTATGGACAGATACCTACTCCCATAAGTCATAACATGGTCATAACACATTAAAATAACTATTACAAGAGTCAATGAATTAACACAGAGTAAGTACTTTTGGATTTGGTTAATACAGTGTACTAAAGATACTTGATATCTAGAAGGCAGACGAAATGATGAGCATACAATAAAATGCCATCAGTCATATCACGAGACGGAGTTATCAGGGCCGCGGTCGGGAGGCCGCTAATGCAGACCCGCCGATAACGCGCCGACAGAAGCTCAATTAACAGCAAACTAAATTAGACTCCATTTAAACTTTACGATCCCCGCTACCGCCTTACGTGGATCAGGTACGGATACAAACTAAACATATTTTATTGTTTTATTATTTATTTATGTTTAAAAAAAAATTGTGACCATAAAGCAAAGGTATCTTCAAAATTACATTAACCATGGAATTATTTGGTACAATCTAAATAGTAAAATCTCATTTATTTTTAAAATACACTGGACCGCAAAGAAAAAGGGTCGGTTAGAAAATCTTCAATATCTTCAATATAAAGACTAAATTAAAAAATATTTTAATGTGCTTAAATAAAAATAAAATTTATTTAGTTCAGCTTTAATTTAGTCTTTATTTCATAAAGCTAGGTCAGGTATTTTTGAAGATATTGAAGATTTTCTAACCGACCCTTTTTCTTTGCTGTCCAGTGTATATTATTGCAATGAAAAATTTATATTTTCAACTTAAACAATGTTTTTTTTTTAATGTTAAGGTCGACAGACAGGCTGACGGTCCACTTGATGGTAGGTGGCTACCGTCGCCTATAACACAAACAACGCCATAGGTGCTGCAAGTGCACTGCTGACCATAGAATTAAGGGATAAGGAAGGGATAGGGTTAAGTTTACTTAAAAAGTAAATCAACACGCCCGTCTGCATATGTCCATCTGATAATCTGTATTAATAATCTGAAATAATCTGAAACCTTTCAAATAGTGAAAGAATTTTTCAAACAAGTGCAGTGGTTCTGAAAATTATCTAGGCACTCTACACATATATAGAGATATAACCCGGTGTCTCTGTATCTAATATAATATTACTATTATAATAATAAGTGCCGCATCTATATATTATAATAACAGGTAGATATTACTAAATGGCTTAGGCTAAAAAACACTCATTAAAAGAAGATATACCTAATATGTTCAACTAATAATAAATAAATCTAGAAAGCTGAAATTGTGATCATAGGGTTTATTTTGTAACATAATTTAAAAAGGATTTAATTTTTTTTTCCCGAAGAAAGGCTTTTTAAAATTGTAACTCCATGTGAAGCCGGGGGCGGATCGTTAAGTATATCATAAGACTATTTTAGCTTCATAGAATGCTTCAAGTAATTTATTCAGTGTTATTTGATAGACGTTTACTTATTGAACAAGTGGATCGTTCAATAGTTCAATATGTATTTTGAGCAAAGTATGTTAACGCATCGTTTGTTGACTGTACATTGACGAGTCAGTTTACTCGGCTACTGTTCATGGCTCAGGTAGAATGTTTGGCTCTTATCACGAGGCCCTCACTTATCTGCCTGTTTGAAAGCAACGCGCGCCGACAAAGAGGTGACGATATCAATGCGAAATGTAATTTAATGCACACAAAACAACTAAGTATTAGCATGTTGAATTTTATACATGTTTGAATTAAAAATTTGGTGATTTATTTGGGCAACCCTTAAGTTAACAAGTTAGTTTGATAATTTTTAAGGAAAATAAAATTTAGGGTTTTTTCTTCGTCTTTCATTTCATGTCTGTTATTATATGCAGGTGTGTCGTAGATTAAATAGGACAAGCAGACGCAAAAATAACTAAAATATATTTTAATATGAAATAAAATCAATAAAAAAACCTAAGATCATTTAAAAATTACTGGACAGTCATTTTTATTAACTAAGTATGGATTTGTGTGATGTTGCAGTGTATTTATTTCTGGATAAATGTTTATAAAAATGTATGGTTAGTCTAGTCCGTAATTCGCTTAATTCGTCTACCCAAACTACTCAGTTTTCAATAATTTGATAAATGAATCAACAATTATTTAATAAATTTTAACAGGACCTTTCTCCAACTCTTATTAAGTTTTCCAACGTGGAATCTAAAGAATGTTTCTATCCAAGCTGCAGAAATATAAAATAATAATAATCTGAATACCTACCTAACTGAATTGTTCGTGCTAATGCAACGGCATCCATAGACAAATAATTATATAGAATATTATAATAGCAAAGACATTAAAACCGTAAAGTTGCCTACTGGTATATAGGGATACCTAAATGGAAAAAAAATACGACGAGCAAACTATATTTGTACGAATATTAAGCAAAAACTAAACTATTTTTACCTACATTTTACTACGATTATTTAATAAGAAAAAAAAAATCTCTTCTAACTTACCAGAAATAAGTAAACTGGTGTGAATCACTAAGTAATTGAATAAATTTATACATTGGACGCTCGCATTGTGTGTAACGGAACCTACTTCTTACTTACGTTATCAGCATAATACAGATCTATGCAAATTGCGTCAAAATAAAATAAACAGGGAACACCATAAAAGGCCTCTCGAGACAGCGCTAAGCTGGTGGAGGCTGCAGCGATCGGGTGGGACTTAGCGGCACACAATGGGACCACCAGAATCGCCTCAAATAAACTTTAGAGTGGGCTGTAAATCTGTAACAACTCGCCATTTGCTGCTCAGAGGCGCTAACTACACAGAACCGCCACATCCGTTATAACATCCGCGTACGAATTCAACAATTTTTTACACATATATAATAGCTATACTTGCTATACTTTAGGGAGCTAAACTTTAGGGATAAATCAATTAGAAAATTAACCATTTTTAATTGAAAATAATGACAATTATTCTAAATTTTAAATTTAATATGTCACTAAAATAGTCGCTGACCGCCTCTGTCTGTTTCTACGCTAACTTCTTCCATACCACGCAACACGTATTTCGATACGATTTATACTAATCGAATGAGTGATAAATGAGTGCCGTATTTATGACATCTATATAAATTTGAAAGCAAAACGCACAAAATTAAGAACGTCTGGACGAATTTGGTTAATTATTTTTTAACAAACATTAATTCAAGTGCGATTAAGGTTGTTATTAAGAGAAAAATTGGAAAAATTGCCCGGAAAATTGTATCCGCTCGAAGCCGAGGGCGGTTCGCTAGTTTCGTATATGTAGTATAAATAATTTATTCACTGTTTCTATAATGTGTTAAAACAACAAATATTGTACAGTAACGCACACCCATTTCTATTGAAATTTGATAAAAGGACTATTTTTGTCCCTTATCTAAATTAAAATACACCCTACAAGCTGGAAGTTAAACTGGTGGTTACATTAGCTGTTACAGTGTACATGTCTGTTACTATACATTTCAACACCTAAAACAACCATAAATCCCTAACCTTATCCACAAGAGTGTATCACAGTATCTTTACTGCTGATTTCATTGGCTTTTTATCGCTCAAGTTCAATGCTAAGAAGCTGGTGTGTTTTTAAATGTTACAATCCCGCCTTTGTCCCCAGACGACATCTGCTTCGTTTACACGATGGGCTATAACTCGCATGTCAAACAATCTCTAATTCCCGAGAGGCAAAACGGCTTGTAGATGTACTATCCCGAATACAGGCTCGTGTTCATTAGCGTTTGCTCGAGAGGTCCGGCCAGTTTTTTCGTCCGCCCAGATGTGGGTTTGTGTAAACACACCTCCGACATTGTCTGAGGGAATAAAAAATTGAACACCTGGAAGTGTCAAATTGTTCACTCGGTCCGTGAGAGCGGCCCGTGTGAACCAACCGAAATTCATATTAAGAAATTACTAACTTTTCCCCGCGACTTCTTAAGTGTTGAAAACTAAAAAAACAACGACTAACAATTTTTTAAAACGTTAAGGTTTGATACCTTAACATAAAAGGTGGTTGGTTAAGACTGGCAGAAGGGCTGACAGTCCTATAACAAGCAACATCTCAGGTGGTGCAAGTGCGCTGCCGACTACAGTAGGATTAAGGATAAAAATAAAAATAAAACTACACCTTGATAATGATTTTCAGAATCTAGAAAACTGTAATATATAGTTACTGTAGAAAGTTTATAAATCTGTTTATGAAACCGGTTTCATAAATATTACGAAAACAAATAATTGTTCTTCCAAGTCGGTTCATCATTGTTACTTCATATAAGTGGGTTGAAAGGAGAATGAATCAGCTATTTCACATAAGCAGTATTAGGGGCGGTACGTGCTATGGTAATTAATTCTTAGTAGGTATACATTATTTGAAGGCATATAATCAAAACGTAATTGGGTACAACACTAAAAATACCAAAGTTAATTTTTGGGACGCGAGAATTCGTAGCAGTGAGGCTTTAAGGGCATCCTGTACGATCGAGTGAAGTCAGTAATAGGCACCTATTTAGGAGAATTTGCTGTCTTAACCTACTATATATAATGCGAATAACCACTTCAACTAAATGCACACTTCAACTAGTCAACTTATGCAATTCCAATATTTAAAAAAAATCTTTTATAGATGAAAACATCCTAGCTATTGATGGTAGGTAGCTATTGACAACACAATTTTAAACACGTTTTCATGGAAAAACGTTATTAAGTTAATAAGTTATTCAGTAATTACAAGAATTTAACCCGCGAAAATATCACAAATTCTGCACATTTTAGATATTAATAGTACTAGATATGAAATAAATTTTAGTTTTTGTTCCTATCCAAACCTTTATATTAAATAAATAAATAAATAAATATCTCAGAAAGTCTTTATCAAGTTTATAGTGGTTTAACTTTACTATAGGATAAAATTCACATCTTATACAAATGTTGAAGAGAACAGAAGAGATTTTACAAATATTTTGTAAACATACATTCTAATAAAAAGCAGCACTCCATACGACTCGCGAGTTCGCCTCCGCAAACCAAATAAACTCGCCTTTTAAAGAAATATGCTTGTAACAAAACAAATAAACCAATTTGGGAGCGGTCACAAAAAAATCTCCGAATCGTCTCGACTCCGACGAGGTATTAGCATATTGATGGGCGCCGGCTATCTGTCGTCCTTTGTCTAAAATCAGCGACACCACCTTCAATCATAACGATTGCGACAAAAAAGTTATATTTTATTGGTCGCTTTTTGCCGAAAACAGCGGATCGACGGCAGGTGGCATAGGGATAGAACCAAAAAAAATGTGTAAATCGTGTTAACGATTAAAACAATTTACCCTTTTTTTTAAACAAAATCTAAATCCTCTGGGCCTTACATCATTTAGGGGCATTCAAGTGATTAATGTAGCCTTTACCTTATATTTCAGCTGTAATGAATAAACCTAATTTTTTGGAGTTTCTCGTGGTATGAAAATTTATGGGAGTAAAATCAAAATTGTCACACGCATACGGCGTTACCTTCTATTTTTGAATATTTTTGAATATCTGAAGTTTCAGATATTGCGCCATCTACACAATATTTTTTTAAAAAAGAACAATGTTAATCTTCCGGCATGTTCCAATTGTGAAAATTTAAATGTATTTTATAATCGTACGTAATGAGTAATCTCCAGTCGTGCGTCGGAGTTGACACACACACACATTTTTTTATATTAAGGTCGACAGACAGTCTGACGGTCCACTTGATGGCAGGTGATGGTGGCTACCGTCGCCTATAACACAAGCAACGCCACAAGTGCGCTGCCGACCATACTTAAATTAAGGATAAAGGATAAGGATACTGAGGAAATGGGCTCTGTCCTTTATTATTACACAACTTTATTGTTACTGACCAAAGCATTATAGTTTAAAAAATAATAATTTTACATTTTTAACTACTTAATAGTTAGACTTTACGCGGTAATGAACTAGGTTTATTGAAGTTGTGTATAACTTTATTGTTAATTTTATTAATTATTATTTAACCACTTTATTGTTTCTTTTTATTTGAATAATCATCATCATCATTACAGTCTAAGAGAAACATCCCGGATATCCCAACTTTTCGGATATCCAGCGGCCATCCACTCTGCGTACTATGTGTCCTACCCACTACCACTTCAAGTTACTAATCCGCATCTCGGTGACATTCGTTTGTTTATGGATTCTTTTAACCCTTGAATCTATCTCGCAGAGTAACTATTATCACTCTTCTGAAAGGTTCAGCATAGATTGATATTATTGACACCAATCAGAAGTCTGTGGTAATTAATTGAAAACTGTCAAAAAAATTCTAAAAAGTACATATTCAACTTTGTAAAATACTATTTTGATAATTATTATAACAGAGGTATATATTACTTAACAACAGTTATTGAAGACGTCGGCAGAATGTCACTTTGAGCATCATATAACAATGATCGCCTGCAGAGAGCGCGCACCTGCTAGACATGTTTATATACTTATAAATATATTTCGCCAAATTTACGACCTTACCTTAAACTTAAAACCTTTGGGCAAATTGAAAATTTTGATTAGAAACTGAATATACTGCTTTATAGAGAGCTACCTTATAATTGTATTAGGTATATACTGAGGGCGACTTTCAAGACGTTTTATATATTGATTGGGTACATTGTTTATACTTAAATGTTATTTTGAATTTTTGCCAATATTTAAATATTGAGCAAGCTTTCGATAAGTCAAAGAATGTTGTGCTTTACTATACCTATATATACGTCAAATTACTATTCCCATGATAAGCTTATTTGGACTTCAATGAACAATTGAAAATTAAAAAAAAAATAGCTGAATTTTTCTAGTCGTTCTTGAACCTAGCACTTGGCAACATATTTAGTAAATAATTTTTTAAAATATTATTTCCTTAGATATAAGTAACTAAATAACTGTTATAGATTGCCTCTGTCTATTTCTCCGCTAATTTCTTCTAAATCACCCAACGGACTTTGACACGGTTTTCATTAATCGAAAGAGCGATAAACAAGGAAGGTTTGTGTGTATAATTTGCAGAAAAAATTGCATCCTTGCCAAGCCGGGGGCGGGTCGCCAGTGATCTATATACTTAATCTCAAAAATTAAAAACAATAATTTACGAAAACTACTCTACATATTTTGAACCTTCGAAATGGTCAGGTTTTTACAGTTTTAAAATGAGTGAAAAAAAAAAAAGCATATTAATGTAATTGCGAGGCCATACATTGCGAAATGAATTCGGCATAAGCGCCGGCGCCTTAGCTGCAGTCCGCAAGCGGCCGTAAATCGCAATGAGAAGGGCCGACAAACGCGTTGTAATTTAGTTGACAGTTAGTGCGGCCGACCGCCCTGCCTTGCACAAAGCTTATCTGCCGGCCGCATCTATAGCCTATTATGCGCCTTTTGACGCCGTCCACTGTCGACAAGAGATCGTTAAGATAGCGTAATGTATCCAACAACGCACTTGTATCAATACCCGCTTTGATTATCTCCCAAATGAAACATAAATTAGCCAATATCTTTTAGATTGGCTAATTGAATAGACGCAAGGTTTGACAAACTGCACAATCTATTTGGCTGCTGAGAACCTTTCTAAATTGTTTTATGCAATACATTTTCAGCGGAGAAATTATATAAGTTAGACCACTAATGCCACGTTAAATTGTACCCAACCCAAATGACGCTAAGCAATACTTAAGGAAAATCTTATGTCCTAACCGATTATAATAGTTTCAATTAATTTTTTTTTTCGCACGAGGTTGATGATTTAAGTCAATTAAGTTGTTGCTCTCACTTGATGGTAGCTGGCTACCGTTGCCTTTAAAACAAACATTGCCAAAGGTGCCACAAGTGTGCTACCAATCATAGTTGGATTATGGATAAGTCAACATTCCTTACATACTCATTCACTTAACATAACCACACAAATTCTTTTCATGGTGATCATCTGTAAAGAGGTGGTTACTGCTACCAGACTGGCCCTGCCTCTATTTCCAGATCCAGACCAAAGTCAACTTTGAAAAGTTCTCTGATCCAATGAGCTCGTCGATTTCACAAATGTTGTTATTTCACGGTGGTCTTCTGTAATGGGCTGCCCGTTTACCGTCAAATTGCGAAACACAATGATTTTATACTCAAATGATAGTTGGATGAAATTTTTGGCATAAATTTTGTTTCAGTACTATACAAATCATACATCATATTATGTAGTATGCATTCATATAAAAGATTTAATAATTTTTTAATATATTTAATTTAAAGAGAGGTTATGTCCCAATGAAAGAAAAAAGTTTAGTTTATCCTTTCATAAAGGAAGACTCATCGCCGAAAATTAATAAAGTTAAATTTATTTAATCGCAGATTGGGGCGCATCGCTCCTGCCCGGTCGGTCCCGTCCGGTGGCGATGGCTCGTTAGCTCCCGACCCCGTATAAATCACACAGTTTTATGAGAACTCAACATTTTTTAACTGAGAACCTAATGAAATGCGAGCACAGTATGGGACCCGGCTAGCGACATTAAAAACGACAAACCATAAGAACAGACAGATTCTAATTATAATTCTGTCAAAGCCGCGATTTAGGGAAAAAATTGATGATCACCTGAGCAGCGGTGATTTTTATCTTTCGGTATCGCTGTTCATAGTAGCTGTTGAATACGTCATGTTTATGTTTAAACTTCGAGCTTTACCCTTTTTGCAAGTTCTGCAAGCTTGCAAGAACTTGCAACCTGGGCGAAGTAGTAAATCGTAATTGCGAAACATCCGGGAATGGACTGGAATTCTAGTCAATAATGATATAATTTATTGAGTAGCTGTGTCGGTCGGTAGAGTATTATATTTAATTCATGTTAATTACTTGCCAATTAAATATACAAAAGTCTAAGAATCCTTTTAGGATTGCTTCAAAAGCCTTCAGAAACAGTTTAGCTTTATGTTTGTAACAAGGAACTACTACGCATACACAGTAAGTTGTAGAGACGAGGCAATCAATCAAGGACAGGATCTTCGCTCGTCGTACCGTGATGCCGCAATCCCTTGAACCTATGTGAAACTTGTAATTAGAAGCCTTTGCGGTTGTAATAAAGACTATTATCCTTTGAGGGAAGCTGGTGAATGGCGCCTGTATTTTAGGAAGCTTTTCAGAGAAGCAAGAGGGAAAGACGTAGTAGCGAATTGCGCGCATGCAGTTGGCAGCTGAGGTTCAGTAATGCCGACAAAGAAGCCGCACCGCACGCGAGTCCGCGCCCGGTACACAATTAAGCCAGTGTGTGTTAATTGATAATAATTTGAATCGTGTGGTGCAAATGTAGAAACTTAAGACAAGTCAATTCTTTTGCATTTACCACCAATTCGGAGTATTCTATGAGAAAGAACTGTTAAAAACCTCATAGTTGCAGTCCAACTATTGACCTCAAATATTTCATCAGTTAAATAATCATTATAGCCAGTACAGATTTTCTATATATTGGTTGAGACTTTATTATAAAAGTTTATGCAACTACTACAAAAAAAATGATATAATTATATATCATGTCATATTAAAATCTGATATAGTATTTGGTTAGTAAATATTGAAAAAACTAATAATAATATGGAAGGCAGAAAACATTTTAGCGACTCTCCCCCAAAATATTTTTCGAAAGCAATTCTTTAACATATTCGAATTTTAATGTTTTTCTTTTTTTTCATATTAGAAAATATAACCCAAACAAATACATAGGTACTGGCATATTGTATGCCTGTAGTAACAATATACATATTGCATGCCATAAAAGTGGCAGTAACTACTGTTACCAAAGACCACTACGATATAACGACAAAAGTACTGCTTTCTTTTGGTATGTAAAAAAAGAGTTGTCAGAGCCTATTCTGTCAGTCTTTATGCTAGAAGAGGTGATGGAAACCCTACTTTTGTAAATATAGACGACGGTAACCACCTACGATGGTTTCAAAATTGCGATGATGATCGCTAACCTCTGTTAGAAGATGGCACTGTAAGAAGTAAAACCACCTACTAATAAGTGGAGATTGAAACAGGGCACACTGAATTCCATAATCGTAATGAAAAAAATTCTTCGCTTTCATTCCTAATTCACAACTTTTTCATAATTCCGCATAATCAAAGTGATCAGTAGTGCTTCACAGATCACAGCTCTGTCAGTCCGTTAATCCCATACAAAAAAATCGCTACTCGCTTGTTGAATGAGACCAAGATTTTCAGACGCGTGTACTAGGAATCGCGTCAAGGTTGCGTGTAATGTGTTGAACACAAACGCGCCGCGTTGTCGCCGCGTCATCGACGCAATTAGTGGGCGGGTTGCGACATCCCACTCCATGTTATTGACATTGAACCGTTATTACACATTTCACGGAAATCATTCCGAGTGGCGTTTGATCTGCACTAATATGAGAACAACTCCGCTAATATGTTGTGACATTCTCAAGATTACATTCGTCAACACTTCACAGTCTTCCACTGAACACTCTAATAGAATAGATAGAATTAGTATGTTCAATTGTTCATTCATTAGTATGAAAAACAGTGCAATCAAATCTTTATATATATATATATATAGCTGGCTACGTTCGCGACAATAGGACAACATCATCAAGAAATGTGATGACTAAGGACTATTTACATACTAGAACTAGAATTCGGAATATGCCCATCGTACTTTTGGCTGTGAGAAAAGCACCCCTGTCAGTTGCATGAGTAAATTTTCCTGACATTATGTATTCAGATAGAGAGTTTGTCGTAAAATCTCCCAGTTGGAGCAGCGTCACGACACGTTTATTAGAGAATCGTGCGTCACCGGCTGCGCCCAGGCAGCGTTATCTCGAGTTTCGGTAGCGAGTAGGGCGCGGGACTACCGCGATACAATCGGGACGTGTCCCGATGAGCCGCTGATTGTCGCGGCTACGATCATATCGGGCACGAGTAGGTACGGTCGAGTCGCCCCCACACCCAGCGGTCCTCTCGACTTTACGCCGTCAAGCCTACGCGTACTGGACGTGATATTAGTACAATATTTACAATGACAGTTACATTTTTTTTAATAAAAATGTAAGACTAATTAAGATAAGTTTACAGTTTATATAAACACAAGCAACGCCACAGGTACTGCAAGTGCGCTGCCGAATTTTCAGCTTTTCATATTTGTACAAACATTGACGATCCCATTAGATGAGTGGGTAAGATGCTTGCGTTAGAGCTCTGACTCCCCAGTTTCGCATCCCAGCGGGGCCGAAATTGACTTATTGCGCATTGGAAAAGTAGTTTCAGGAGACACTTCGTTTCAAAGTCATAAATTGGTCTGATGTCAATAACCATTCTTTACAGAAAATGAGAAGACCACCGTGAAATCTACCATCAATTAGTGGACAGCCAGCCTGTCTGATGACTGACCTTTACATAAAAAATAATATAAATAACATGTGAACATCTTTATTAAAAAAATAATTTAAGTATATATTTTTAATTTTTAATTCGTAATTTTTGGACTTTATAATTATCTTAATGGAAAATATTTTAATCGAAACGAAAGTCTTATATTAAATAATAAAATTATCAATTACGAATAAGTAAAACATGTACTCTTCCTAAAGAATGTTGTGATGAAGATTTGTTTTACTAGCCCATTGTGAAAAAGCTACGTGAGCAGTCCACGGTCTGCCTTAAAACAAGATATTATCACTCGTTGAAGGAGACCTTTTATTTACAAAAAAGTATTGAAGCACCCAAGAGGGTAGATATGGATGTAGTATTGAAACTGGTAAGTACCTAGTTCAGTTTCAGTAGGTAATCTTTTAAAGAAAGAAAGTAAGACTTCCTTTATTTAAAAGTAAGATTTTTTTTTAATTTTTCCATACTTTTAAAGACTCTTGAAAATTTCGAAAATCATAGTGGTGCGTCCGATATACATAGATCCCTGACTCAGCAAATGCTGTTGGAGAGAACTACTGCGCTAATTTTTAGTCAGGGCCTCTACAATACCTTACAGAGAGTGTGCAACGTATTAATAATAATACTAAAAGATATGTGTGTACATACTAAAACACAACAATTAAGTAAGTAAGTAAGTAAAAAGATGACAATTTTAATTAAAAACAATAAAATTTTTGCGTAAAAAATGTCTAAGTTAAAACTTACCTACTCGTATGTTTGACTATAAAATTCAGTCAGTACTCAAACAATAAATTAATTGGTTTGAAAAGATTTGAAAAATAATATCAAAAGTATTTCCATTAAAAATACGTTTAATTCCCTAAGATTTAGAGAACAATACGGATACTTCAAAATGTCTCAAGAGAAAGTGTTGATTTTTTAAAATAAAGAATTATATTAATCTGTTTTACGTATGATTAACTAAATTTACATTTAAACATTCGTCTTAATTTAAATACTGTTGTTATATAATGACGTTACATGTAATTTAATTTTTTTTAAAAAGTAAAGTAAGTATATGTAACTTAATATGCTCATACGCCGCGTAAGTCCGTGTAAAGGCCAAGGTCGTAAAATGTAAACAAATCCTGTGTGAAATATGACAATTTCACAGATAAAACAACTTTAATCTCGCCCGCTGTTATGAGTAGTGTTTTTTATGAGAGCCATGATAGACGACGCACCCCGTTCTGCTCCCATAATGACTACGGTTTCTCGGAGATGCATTATGAACACGTAACGAGCATAAACACAAGAAATGTTTGACGCATTCCTTCATGTTCTGTCTCCTGCTGAGTTGTGTCAATTCACGGTAGCTCGAGACAGATACAATTTCAAGTGCCCGCTTGACTACCTAAGTGCTGCTCAATAAACTATAGTTTATACATTATGACTGGTTCTTATGTTTACAATGTTCAGAAGATTAACAATGTTTAATCAAGCTCGCTTCATGGTCAAGACCATTCAATAGTGGGATTGCTGGGAAATGATCCCTAAGCAAATTTAAATTAGTCTTATATTTAATTGGTTGTAATATATGTACACTTGAAACAGTATTGTTAATATGAAGTTTAGATGACAGTACTATTTTAGTATAGGTACTGTGTACTAAAAAAATATAATTAATATTTATTAAATAATAAAGCACTTAGCAACTTTTGATACGGTTTTCATTAGTGAAAAGGAAAGGGTGATAATGAGAAAGGTTGTGTATTTAATTTCCGCAAAAAATCTGCAGAAAAAACAAATTAATCCTACGAAGCAGGGGTATTAATTACTCGAAGTTCTCTCTGTCGAGACAAGCATATTTACTTTTTTATAAGTTTATGAATGTTAGGACTCCTTAACATTGAAGCGCTCGGTCGCACGAGACAAATCCTTTGATTAAACGCGACATGTCCATTCTGGCCGCATTACAATTTGTTACAAGTCCACCGGAGAGTCCGTGAGAATAATCCCGGGAACCACGTAACATGGGTTAAACGCTTGTATCGGGAGATACCGATCTAACCCGAGCTGGCGCCATAAAAACAAAACATCCACACACGACCACTTTCTTCCCTAAATTATTCGTGGAATTTACGACGATTCAACCGACAAAACGTTATAACCTAATGAGAAATTATCATCAGTTCGATGGTGGTTGGATCAGCAAAAAACAATCATCAGACCGTGATATTGGAATGCGTATTTTTTGTATCCAATTCGATTAAGTATACTAGTTGTATCTTGTCTGTTTTTTCTCGATTCGTCGATTGTTTTAGTTTGTGCCTAGTAAAAGGCGCGGGAGCCGGCGATGACAGCGCTATTTTGTTAATGCTTAACTCAGTTTATGTTCCAGTCACTTGATGACGTAGCTTCGTAAGCGATGTCCATTACTAGTCGCATAGGCAATGATGTGTTGTTGCCTCATTGAATGAACGCAATGGATTGCGTCTTGTTCGAATTTGTGAGGAATCAAGGCGTGTATTCCCTGGAGATATCGCGATATGATCGTTCAGTTGACGCCGGCGACGATTCGGCGCGTGCTTCGGATTCCGGGACTTCTTTTGGTTCTTTGAACAGTATTTACCCATTATACGCAATGACAAACGTTTTGTTTCAACGGTCTGATAGATAGGGTTAGTAATTTTATCTTTATCTGGTCAAAGTGGAAATATTTTTAAGTTATCATTATATTTACTTATTATTGTGGGAGACTCAGTATTCTTGAAAATATTATCTATTATCAGAACTTTTAAAGTTCAACCAAAAATAAAAGAAAAATTTAAACATCTGATTATGTGCGGTTAGTTTCCTTTCGCAGATATAGACAGACAAACTCAAAATTTCTTACCATTTTATAAAAAAAAACTAATTTTATATTTTATTTTATAAAAAAACAATTAAATGTATTCTAATACATAATATTATAAAAAACCAGCGACCCGCTCGCCGGGGTTGCAATTTTTATATACAAAAACCTCCTTAGTTTATCCCTCTTTCTAGAAGTGAAAACCGAATTAAGATCCGTTACGTGATTTACAAGGTTAGCGGATATGCAGACTTCAATTATACTATGTAAGGATAAGTTTCCAAATATTCTATTAAAGTGATAGATAAAAAAAAAAAATTCTGGCTCGGTGTTCATTTTTAAATAGGTTTTTTAATTGTGGTAGTTTCAGATTAGACGAAGATTTGAAGAGTGATTTAGTCTGAAAACAACGAATAATTATTTGTTGTAGCTGTGGTTCATTATGGTTTACAGTTGCTCATTATTTCTTCTGTTATCAACATATTATTAACCTGATAAAAAACATTAGAATGTAATCACATTTCTAATTTATTATGTCTGTTAAGTTAAGGGTTGGTGCTTAGAACTTCCCGTGTTAAAAGTTGTGATGTCAAATTTCTATGAGAGTTTGAAAAGTGACGAACGGAGCCGGTATGGACCGGGAGACGGCTGGCTGTCATAATCTGATTATTAGTGTTGCGTGCGCTGGGCGGGGCGCGCGGCGGGCGGCCGGCGGCTCTGCAGGAGGTCGGCGCCCGCGCATCTCTCTCTCTCGCTCTAGCGCGTCAGCCGCCTCGCTGGACAGAGACGGCGACATGCGCGCACGCAGCACGCAGGCGACAAACGACCCGTGGTAAAACAAAAGGAATGGCGGCGGCGACGCTTTGAGGCGCCGGCGCCGATCCCCGCGCCCTAATCACCCATTTTAATTACGACACAGATCGAATCAATTAATCGGTATTTCTGTTAAAACAAGCGCCGGATCAATCCGGTACGATACTCATGCATACGCTCGTTTTCAAGATATGAATTTGGGAACGCACGTGATCAAGCTATGATTATCTTGATCATCTTTAAAAGTTAAATCGTAGACAATAGCAATCTGTACTTATAAAATTGTTTGTCTTGACTGACTATCAACGCAAAGCTTAAATTATCTTATTTTATGTTACGGTCGACAGATAGGCTGATGGTCCACTTGATACTAAGTGGCTACCGTCGCCTATAACACAAGCACCGCCACAGGTGCTGCAAGTAGGTAGGTACCTGCGCTGCCGACCATAGTAGGATTAAAGATTGAGAAGGGATAGCGACATAGGCTTTTGCATCCCTTACTCGCTCACCGAAACGCAACAGCAAACATGCTGTTATTTCACTGCGGTCTTCTGAATTTATTCTGAAATTCCGAATCTTCTGAAATACATAAGTTTAGAAACCTGATATTTGGACCACAGGTTTATTTTATAACGCTGAGACAGGATTAAATATATCAACTCCGCGCGAAGCCGGGGTCAGGTCGCTAGTTACGAATATATTGCGATGGTAGACCTGACAGTGAAAACCGTCATCCTTGATGTTACTAAAAGTATGAAGTTGACCAATTTAAAAAAGTAAACACGAACATTTTTAATTATAAGTTTTAATTTTTTCAAGTGAATTCGGGCGCGCCCTTCCCTTCGAATGCAACAAGAGAATAAATAACGAGTTTTTATGTTGTATGTTTGTTTTTAAAATGGCGGGAGGTCCGCGCGACGACACGCGAGCGATCTGCCTGCGCGGGCGCAGTGCAGACGCGCCTTGCCCATTTGTCATAATTCGGTTTTGAGAAAAAACAAATAACCTACTCTTGCCTAACTGTATTTATTTATACAGCCATTATTGTGGATAAACTAAGCCGGAGCGATAACAAGCGCACAGTTGTTTCGTGTCCAAATTGAAACTTTTTCATATTGATTTGAGTAGACATATTTACCTAATTAATTCGTAAACAATGTTGATGTTATAGATATTTTAGGTACCTACTCTTAAAGTCAACATTAAGTTTATTATTATTATGCTTAAGTAACTAATTATAAGTATTTACTATTATCTATGCTGTGCTATTATTAAAGTTAATTCACTATTATTTGATCTACTTATGCAGACAATGTAGCATTTTATTATTTAATACTAGATGTTGCTTGAGGTTTTGTGTGTGATTTAAGCTTTAAGCTACTTATTCAATATTATTCGAATTGTTCTTAGAGAAATAGCAATTTAATGACAGGCAGGACACACGGCATTACGTAGTTATAAACTAGGAGTCCGTCAAACGGAAGTAACAACCCATTAATAAAAGACCATTTAGATTTTAGAGGTAACAAAACCTAGCGCTAGAGAACTTGTAAGAGAGGTGTAGGTATTATATTTATGCTGTTAGTCATTTTGTAAGTAAGTAAGGGATGAAAAAGACCTGTCCCCTATTCTTAATCTTATCATGTTCGGTAGCGCATTTTCAACGCATTATAGTATTACTTGTGTTGTTTGTAGGCAATGTGATAGGAACCACCTATAATAAATTAGACCGTCTAGTGTAGGGGCATATACCTCTTCGTATTCAGGTAAATATATAGGGATATTGATGTGGAAAGCAATATATAAATTGACGAATAAGAAAAAATAAATTATTTAATATTTTTTTCAACATATCTAATCTATCGATCTAATCGATATGATTTGCAATAATAACTATTCGTGGACTATAAACATTCACAATGACAAGCCGACAAAAAGGAACTATAAAATTTAAAAATCTTGAAAACTTCACAAAACTTGAAGCACATAAATTTTGAACAGTTTTCAAACAAAAAATACTGACAATTACCAGACAAGTATTATTGATTATATAGCTGAGCCAATTCACAAGTTGAGTCACAGGTGAAAAATTCATTACTAACACATAAAGTAAGCAGCATGGCGGCCAACGTGCGGCAGGTGTTAACACCAAACTTCATCCACCACTCCTCGCCGCGTCCCTATCCCGCTGTATAAACGAACCGCCCAAAACCCTCGTGTTTGACATACCAATTTAACCTCCGCTACGTTGCCCCACTCCGCGAACGGATAAAGAAGTAGTAGGAACAGCTTTTTAACGCGTGTTTGAACTGTGTTTTACCTGTCTTGTCTAATTCGAAGCAAAGGCTCCCGCTATTATATAGAGCCACGACTTATCGCTGGATAACAATTTGGAGCTATAAAACCGCTGAACCGCGATTCTATAATATTGTATCTTAGAGACAGCCGTTAAAATATCGCCAGCATTAGATCACATTGCGATATTGCGAAATTGTGATTTTTTGAGGTACCTATGAGGTACCTATTGTGGGACGAATAGGCAACATTTAGACTATTACTTTTATAAGATTGCGCTCTTGTGGGTTTATAATTAAAAAAATAATTAAAAACGCGTAATGTATAGGTACATTATATAAAACAAAATCGCTATAAGTATGCCACTGTCTGTCTCTTTTTCCGCTAACTTTTGACGAATACCTTCTTATTTAAATCTTTACATCCATAGTCAGAAAATTGATGATAACAAATACAGTTTGATGATGTAATAGCTACATATCTTTTTCTTTTTAACCTTAAATTATTTCTCAAACGCCTAATTTCTAGGTTCAACAATGTACCAGTACCTAATAATAGGTAGTAAAAAACCTAGTAGTAGTAGGAAAAATCCTCATTCTGCCGTCGTCGTAGAGAAATTATATTGGCCAGCATTCTCCTCTCTTTCGCCTGTGTAAGTCTGTTAATTCAAAAGAATTTCGACTTTTTTTGGTTATTTGTTTTCTTTGAAGTTATATCTCTATAGTTACCTATGTGTAATTTGTTTAGAATAACATTTTATTTAGCATTTTTTACTACAACTTTAAATGAATTTAGATCTTACTTAATGACACTTTTATCTAATAAGTTAGATCTAATAGATAGGCATAATGACCATAAAGATTTTTAACAGTTACTATATTATTACAGTAATTATATATAACAGTAATTATATATTATTATATATTAAATGTATGTTAGATCATGTGCTACAACTGCTACATATACATTGCAACACAAACAAAGAAAAGTATAGGTTTTCTGAGTGATTGATAAGATAAAACATAATGTACACACTTTTAGAAGCAAACAATGTAAAATAAATTGATCTTTTCTATATCTGATCTAAATAAGTTCCCCCTTAAAGCTGGCGCCCGTTATAAAATAACTCAATTATTCAAACCAACAATGCAACTAGTATTTAGATGAATAAATGTTTGGTCCATAATATATTTGGTCCAAACCAATGGCGCCAGCATGCCCCCGGCCGGGTCTCACGCGGGATCATTAATACAAAACAAACAAAACTGACCTCTAGACCGCATCGGCACGGGCAGCTAACGAGATTCACTAACTGCACGGGGATAAAGCGGTAAATTATTGGAATGTTAACCGGACGAGCGCGCGGTGGTCTGCCCCGCCGGCGGCTACACCAAAAAAACGTGTTAGGAGATGACAGCAGTTCAGATGAACTCCGGCTAATTATCCGCGAACACAAAAACCAAAGAAAGACGGCGCGCGGTTACAAGCACAGCGAACGTCAGATATTCGGTTACGAAAACGGAGTCTTTTTGTTCGCCTCTTCAAATAACTGATGGCCGAATGACACTTTGTCCGATTCTGTAATTGTGCTTGGATAATTAGTTCGCGTTTTAATAACTCGTTTTCTTTTTTAATGTGTGTATGTATGTATGTATGTATGTAAAAGATGATGTATATTTATCTATACTAATAATTAAAATGGTAGTGTCTGTTTGTAATGTCAAAATTACTTACTGCTTTTTATTTTACTAAATTTATATTAAAGTACATACGGACTGATAATAAAAATCTTTTTTTTTTAATTTTTGTTTGTTTGTTTCGGCTAGACGGACCGATTTTGAAATCTTATTTTAGAAAAATAAAAAATATATATTATACATACGTCATACTTAGACAAATAGCAGTGACGCACACTTCAGGCAGACTCACGCGGTCCAGTGGTGGCTAACATCTTAACTAATATTATAAATTTGATATTGAGTTTGTTTGTACGATTTCACACCTCAATTAGTGAACTGATCGTCATGAAAGTTTACATACACTTTATCAGAGATGCAGAAAAGGACATAGGGTACCTATGTACTGGTCAAAGGGATCATCAAAAATTTAAATTAAAAATTCAACGCTTGACAAAAATATATGAGCAATTAAAAATTGTGTGTGTCAGATCCGACGCACGACTGGAGTTTACTCCTTACGAACGAATTAAAAAATTTAAATTTTCTCAATTCGAACACGACGAAAGAACAATGTTCTTTTTTTAAATAATATTGTATAGATGGCGCAATATGTCTGAAACTTCTTCTCTGATATTCTAAAATATTCAAAAAATAGAACGAAACTATAACGCATAACGTAACGCATTCATGTGACAATTTTTTTGATTATATATATATATATATATATATATATATATATATATATATATATATATATATATATATATATATATGCAAATCGATTCTTAAGGAGTAAACTCCAAAAATTTCAACACCTAACAAAAGGGGGCGCAGCCGAAGTAGCGGGAAAGATGATAGCTTATAAAACCTCTAAAACCTGATAGACAAGGTGCGCCTTGTTCGAATAAGGAAAAGGTGCGGATGGTTAATGGTGACAGTACTCGTATTAGCTGCTGTTATTTCACGGTGGCCTTCTTTAATAGTTGCCCACTTTATGACAGCGGGATACGTCCACTACTTAAAACATGTCCTGCTACTAAAACATGAAACTGCTATCGGGGGAAACGATTTTGTTTTATATTTAAAAAAATAATAATCACCAAATAAATAAAATCTAAAAAAAATCTAGATGCAATTAGTCAGGTATTTCTGAATAATATTTCTTAGAGAATAACATATAATATGTTATTCTTTGAACTACTTTGAATTACTAATTTTCTATGGAGGACTAAAATTACTTTAGAATTTTAATTTTATTAATATATATAATATATATATTGATTGATTATATATATGTAAATTTTCTTGTCACGTTGTTTGTCGCCGATGAACTCCTAAACTACTGAACCGATTTTGATAAAACTTCGTAACTATGTGTAATTTGCTCCAACTTAAAAGATAGGATTGATTTTATTTTGAACCCGGGCGAAGCCGGGAGCGTGTAGCTAGTATTTAATAAAATATAACAGAAAGAGGTAAAACTTGTGTTGTCTACATACATACTTGAAGGATGCTTCTAAAGATTCAGATCAGAAAGCTTCAGAAGAAATGCGGATTTACATATGTATAAAGTAGGATATGTTTTTTTTGTTTGCAACCGCGTCTGTCTGTTCCTCCACGTCTTTTAAACCATTCAATGGATTTTAGTATGGTTTTCGCTAATGGAAACAGCGCTAGTACAATTACCGTTACAATTTACAGTGTTTAGTATAATTAAGGGAACCCGCCCGAGTCGATTGTAAAGTCAATTCGATTGTAAACAAATAAATAAATTAAGTGAGTATCTCGTTTAACGTACAAGGCGTATTCTAGATTGAATGCCATCTGCTAATGACGAGTTGAATGTGTAATTATGGACGCAGACAGCCAGTGATATTGGACGAGTCGAAGTCACTTCTGTCTCGCTGCGGTAGGCCACTGCGACGCAGTGCGTATAGACGTGGACGCAGGAAGAGATGACGGGCGCTGTGTAATTTCTTCACTGTTCGTTTCACATTATCGATCACGAAAAAACATAATTGAAGGGGTGCCGTCGTAAAGCAAACAAGCTTATAATAAGCTGTAATTTGTGCTCGGCCATTTAGAGAAATGCACAAATTACCGAGGCAGCTGTTTGTTTTGTCTATGACGGAGGTCCGGCCTCACCCAAATTATGCGTTAACAAGGGCCGCGTCAGATTCGGCAGCCTTAATGGGTTTTCGTTATGTTTTTGCCGTTCGTTCCAAAATTTATGAGGAATAATGTTCGTTTTCTTAAGTTGTATTAGGCAATTGCGACAGCTGCATCATTCAAATCCGAAGGCTTATAATTATTTTGGCTTAATTGAAATTTGGTATTTAGTATTAGTATTGTTCGTATTATTATTATTTGAATGACTAACATTTATTTGTAAAATTTTAGTTATAGCTAGATATGAAACTAAAATTTTTGACACTTATTTCGTGTTATTTAATCTAATCGCATTTGGTGTCAGGTCTCGAAAAGGGCAATAATAAAATTATATGTACACTGATTTTTCACACAATTGGAAGAAAGCGCAAATAATTATATAAAGAATTAGATTTTTCTTTGTAATTACCTGGCATTGTAATAATAATTCAAAACGTCATAACTATAATACGTTGATATTTTAATTATTTAAAAATAAATCAGGAGCTGACCTACGAATAAACGCACGATTTTTATTCTTAGATACAACGTGTTGGCGTCGAGACGGCCCACCTCTTTGCATCGACCAATCGGCAAAATATCTCTAAAGTGCATAAAAAATATTATATGCTCAACAAGTGGTATGAAGAGCATCAATTATCTTTATAATAAAAAATCTAAATATTATTAAATCTAATCTAATTAAGATTTTAATAATAAAGATGTCAGAAAGTTTCTGTCATCAGGTAATACTTGATAGTCGTTTTTAGAGTTTGTGATTTGTTAATTATATGATGTGCGAATGGGTGTACTCGTATACAAAAAATATGTGCCTATTTGTATACTATTATTCTGTTGTTCTTTTGTTGGGTATGGTTTAGTTTTTTATTTTCTTTTTTTTAGCTTTATTTTGTAAACAGAAAATGTGGTCTTTCGTGTTCGTTTTTAATGCATGCTGAGTTAGCCCATAGGTAAGTGGAGTATACTATATTATAAAAGATGTGTTTAAATGTGAATAAGTGTATCGATTGTTATATACTGTGTTGGCTTCCTAATAAATAAAATAAAAATAATATAGACTTACCGTCCCCCTTTGGTTATGATCATTTCGGTCCCAATGTCGTGGAAACGCCGCCAGAGTTCGCTGTTCAGAAGACGGGCTTCACAACTCGGCGGATCAGCGTCGGCGCCGATGCGATGTTCTGTTATATACAAAATATATATATTAATTCATTTAAAACACTGTATTTGTATTCATAAATTTAGCCTCAATGAAGCTTTTAAGCTTTGTCAATTAGCTTAGGGGAGGATGAGGCTAACATTGTATTGTAAAGTCACAAAAATTAAAAAGATACTTAATAAAAATTGTATTGAATTGTAATTACAAACATTACCTCTCTGTTGATGCTTAAGTTTTTAATTATATAATATTATATTGAATACCATTTTAATTAATGTTAGTAATTTTATTAAATAGTAGAATTCCTTTCATATAAAATTGACATTTAGCATTGTTAGCTGGCCAGACGGAAAATTAACTTAATACTAGTAAATATATTTTCCATTAAGTAATTATATGTCGTATTTTTTAATTTATGATACATTTTAAAACAACAATTTAAATATGATAAATTTTAGGATTAAAGTAACGAATAAACGTACTTAGGTAGGTACCTAAAACTATCTTTGTAATTCGGAAAATAAGAAAGATAGTTTATTGTAACAAAAACACTTTGTATTACATATTGAGTTGTTACTAATTTTAGAATTATTATTTTTTTGTTTACTATAGTGACAAAAGAAAGAAATAAGCAACCTGTCTGTCAGAAATAACCACCCAATTACTTGACCATCATTCTGCATAAAAAAACAGTTATTTGCTTTACATACCTAGATTTTTTTAATGTTTTTCCAACAATTGAAAAGAAAACTAAATTTATACATATATACTTTCGGTAATACATAATGAATAAATAAGATAATAAGAACCGCACATGTAAATTAGATACATAAAATTTTGTGGCCATCGATTCGACAATATTTTATATTTAATACTTTATTGCTTCCTATGATCTTATCTGACTATTCAACATAGCCATTGAACGATCAAAGTTACCGACATATAATTTATGATGAAATTAGTACAAAAATATTTGACGCGCATATGAAGTATGACATGCTATAATTAATCTTAATATTGTAATACTCGTAGTCGAACGTCAGATTTAGGGTTATAGGATTATAGGGTTACCGTATTTCTATAGGACTACACACTAAACTATACATAGAATATTGTTTCCTCTTACTAACTACTATATTAATTATTTACTGTGAATATTTGAGTGAGCCAAAAAATAGATAATCTAAACATTGATCATATTTATTTGATAAATAATAATTTGTCATGCTCCGCTAATTTTCAGATTCCCCATTTATTGGAGTCCAGAAGAAAAAATTTAGAAAATACAGAAAAAAGGTCTCGTTCGAACATTAACTTATCAAATGGTCATGCACATTATGTTTTTTAACTACATTAACGCTATATCTACACGTCCCATTTCCCTATCCTACTTTATAATCTCTTATACTTAAATACCACTGAGGTCAGCAGCGTAACTGGCATCCCTTACTCACTTACTGAAACACAACAGCACACTCGCTGTTATTTCAGAGTGGTCTTCTGTAAGAGGGTGGTTACTTCCGCCAGACGGGCTGTCCAATTTATTACTGCGGAACACTGTGTTCCCGACCTACTCGCATTTGATTTCAATAAGATACTTAACTAGATATTTGAAAAAAACAGGTGCAAAATTCAGTATTAATAGGAACCCTACATGTTTCTTTCGGTTAAAATGAACTTTTACTTTATAAAATTGTTCGTAGAACTATAGTCAAAGTTCTCATTCTATCTTTAATTAGTTTAGTATGTAAATAGTGAATTAAAAACAGTAAGTTAAAGTTACAGTATTTTTTAAAATTTTAAAAGTATCAAAGGAATTATCAATGTACTGTAGAAAGTTTTATGACAAAGACACCAACGCGAGATTGCTTTACGACAGTTTCATTTTTCGTTCTAAAATAAATAAATAAAAATATAATCTTACTTAAACAAAATAAAGAATGAAATCAACTTATAAAATCGTTTGTACTGACTATTAATGCGCAGCCAGATCAACTAAGTCTAGTAAGCTGAAATTTGAAACATAGGTTTATTTTATAACGTCCTCTGAAAAAGGATTTTTGCAAATTTCAACTCCATGCTAAGTCTGAGGCAGAACTTAACATACTCGTACCTACCTACCTGATTGTTTAATAAGAAGAGAAGATATTTATATTAAAGAATAGTTAAGTTTTAAAGCATAGTCAATATTGTAAAGAATATTAAGTTTTTAAATGTATAATTTACAATTCACTTACTTAGATAATTAATAAGAAACATTAATAATGTCTTTAAGGTGCTTGCTTTAACTCTGTTCTAGAGTTCCCGGGTTCGTTTCCGGCCGTACCAAATTTAGAAAAGGACTTTTCAAATTTGTCTCTGGTCTGGATGTGGAAAGTTGTGGAACTTCCTGCCGACTTTCACATAGAAAACTATTTTTGTTATTATTGTAATGTATAGACTTTGCATTTCAAAGTTTGTGTTATGTCACCAAAACTTTAATTTCTTATAAGATTCCATAGGGAATAGCCTGTTAGGAATTAGAAAAGTAAGACCGTAACTCATGTTTCTCTAACTTTAGTTTACCTAGCCTAGAAATTAGGTCTCGTAATAATGTTCTTTTAATTATCATGTTCAATGATTTAAATTAAGCTATGCATAGGTAAGTACCTAAGTACTTATGCAAAAGTTTCTCAATGTTCCAGATAATAAATGTTCTCATTTACCTAATTAGTGTATTGTTTTAGGCTTGACAATGTAAAACCACACCTGACTAATTTTCAAGATTTAAAATTAAACTAACTTACCTAAGTATCGAGATTTTGCTGACATAAATACAAAAAACGTAAATATCTACTCCTGCGCAAGCTAAGTACCTAAGTTTAACTTTTGTTAGCTGACCACCTTGGACAATGCCGGTTACAAGCATAAACATAATTTAATAATTATTAAAGTATATACAAATGAATAAATCTTACGCAATCCGCTCAGTGAAGCATGCAGCATCTGCTGTCTCATCAAATATTCGCCAAAATGAGTCTGATCCATCATCATTTTGACAACAAGCAGAAAACACAAAGACAGTCACTTCACAATAACATTTTACAAAATCCAAACTCAAAAACAAAGTGAAATGTCCAAAATCTATTAACTGCTATGAGTAAAAGCTTTCCAAAGAGCTAAAAAGTTTTCACACGTGTTGAAATGAGAGAAGTCGCGACGTACCAAACGTATCGACAGTTGCGTTTACACTGAACTCGATGAGAAAGCGCAGGCGGCGCGTGCGCATGTACCCGCCCATTGAATGCTCGCACGCCATTGGTCCGTTGATAACTAATGGCGGCGGTCGTCAAAGCCTTTTTCGTGTCGCTTTCGTGAAGCTTTCGATGTTTTCCGCCCGCCTTTGAATTTGACAGGTTATCTGACATGATTCTACAATCCAATTTGGATTTTTTTAAGCGTAGGCGCATATCGATGAAGCCATGTCTATTGTTAATGGAATACAATGCTTTTTCTATGTGGAATAAGTATATTATGACGAGAGATTTGTTATAATGTAAACATTACGTTAATATCTACCCACAGTACACTATGTTATATATGACATCCCAATAATGGGCAAGACGCTGGAGATTGGCAGCAATTCACAAGTCTCTAATTATCTAATTTGCTAAAATCATAAGATTTCTAATTTTCTATGAGACATTTGTCTCTCTCACATTAAACATTACTAATTTACCTACATAAGAAATAATTAATTTTTATACTCAATAAAAAAACGCCAAGATGTGGTCCCGACCCAGAACCGAACTGCGTCTGCTGTTTTAGCAGCTGACGGTTTCTCCTACCTACTTGACCGTATCTGCTGTTAACGACACTATCACAAACGTCTTATAAAACTGGAATCTGCATGTTCTGGGCAAAAATAGGATCTATGAAAATTATGTTGAATGAGAGGGAGAATTATTCCGGTTAAGTTAAAGTTTAATAATTTTTATACTGATATAAAAATTTAGCTTCCGTATGTTAATGTTCACAAAACTCGAAAATTAACCAGAGGATTTTTTAATTTCTTTATACAACAATGACCCATTTTAATACAAAAAAAAAAGGGAGCCACAGCGAAGCGTGGCCGCCGGCCCGGTTCATAATTATAGCACTTAGGTATCATAATATATATATAGAGATTATTATAATATATTAAACAAATAGATTTTTTATAAATTAAATGCCAATTTAATAACATTTTGGCAGCCAGACTCGCGGGAGTAACCACCTCCTCACACAAGACCACCGTGAAATGACACCTATGTGCGGTGAGTGATTAATGAATGCCACAACCCAATTTCCCATTCCTTCCTAAGCCTTTATCCTTAATCTTATATGGTCGCCAGTGCACTTGCAGCACCTGTGGCGTTGCTTTTGATATAGGCGACGGTAGCCACCTATCAGCATCAAAGTGAACTGTCAGCATGTCTGACGAACTTAACGTGAAAATAATAAAATACCTAACTATGTGTGTTTATTTGTGCTTACTCCTAAGAAGATGTAAAATGTATCTAAAAAGGAAAATCGTATTGTTTTTTACTGATTTCCAATTATTCTCATCGAACGTTTTTGTTACATATAAGATAAGTACTTACCTAATTTTTCAGTTCCTATGAGTACTTAGGTAAAGGTTTTGTCAATATTCTTGCTTTGGGCGGTATCGAACAAGTAAAATTGTATCGGTATAATAATATACAAATATACTTCAATAATCTGTAGAGATGTGGGAGTAGTTAATTCATATAATTTAATTTTGGTTGAATTTTATAAGAAGTCTAATTCTAACTTACTTTCTAGAGTTTTAAATATCTCTATCTACTTACATATTATAAAATATGTCATGTCTGTTTCTCGGATTTTAATTCGGTTTTCACTCATGGAAAGATTGATAAAAGAGGAATGCTTGTGTACCTATATAAAAAAAATTGGATCCTGGGCGAAGCCAGGAGCGGGTCGTTAGTCGTAGATATAATATTGTAATAGTTTTTATAAATTAATCTAGTCGTTTTTGTAAGTAATTATATGTTGTATATAAGTAATTTTTTTTAATAAAATAAATGAACTACTTAGTAGCAACATGGGAAGCGAGTATATGAAATTATTAGCTGGTGCCCACGACTTCGCCCGCGTTCAAAATGTTATATTATATAGCCTAAAGCCTTTCTCTATAAATGGAATATCCAACACAAAAAGAATTTTTGTTCCTGAGGTTAACGCGTTCAACCAAACAAACTCTTCAGCTTTATATTAGTAATATTAGTAAATATAGATAACAAATTTTCAAGTTTATAAAAACCTATTTTGCAGATAAGATTTTACAGATAAAACTTTATAAATTCATTTAAGAATATGTTTTTTATGTATTTTTTACATGTTGTTTCCATAGGTTTTGTATTTTATTTGAAATCGCCGAAGCAATGAAACTTACAAACATTAAAAGGGCCGGCGTTCTATTGGAGGACGACGCGGCAAAGTATTTAATTTTGTTCATAGTATATTGTATCTTAAGAGCTTTTAATATAATTCAAATTTCATTGTATTATGCTACGCCAACAATCAACGTGCTGCGGCCGAAGCCTCCCGCCGCGTTTGTCTGTCTGTATATCTGTAATTGTGTTTAAATGACAAATACCTACTTATTTTATAGTTAAATAAAGTCATAAAAAATTAATAAAAATTTAATATTTACCTAAATCATCCAAATGTCACCATTTTTTTTTAATATTTGAGTTTTTAATTTAATACTTCAAAGCTAGATTAGATTCAATACTAGATTTAAAAGCACAATTTAGTAGAACAGTGTCACTGATGAATTTCTCTATAAGAATGATTTTTTGAAGTGTGTTTTAATAAAACTTAATTTTTCAATAAGACACATAATAGCATAATTATTCAATATTCATTTGTAACTTGAAAACTACAATAAAAAACAAAATTAACACAATAACAACAAATATCAAAGTTACAATGAGGACCCTACTTAATTAGTATTTTATTGTAGAGGCCACCACAGATTTTTCGTAAGAACTCACACACCAGCTAGGTACTATAGGTACACCATGCCTATTATATAATATTCATCCAAATTTGTATAATTAACTAATTAAATAATTAAACAATCGTCAATACAATATTATAACTAAGTACATAAAAAACTGAAGGATGACACAAAAAATAACCATACAGTTACATGACCAAAACTCTATTAGTTAGATATTTAGTTTGAATAAAAGCGAGGAGTTTAGTCTTTGAATTTATGGAAGGAGAACAATTTAAGATATTATCTAGATTTTTCTACTTAAAAAGACATCTGCTTAAAAAAACTATAAATCATTGAACAGTGAAAAAAATTCGTTTGTATATAACAAAAACAATTTTTATCACAATATTTTTTCCTATAGAATAGAAGTGGAAAATGTTTTTTAAATTGATGTTTCGTTTTTTTGTAAACATTATTTTAACATTTTTTTAAGCATTAATTTCATTAAACGTTCTAATAATAATAATAATAATAATAATAATAATAATAATAATAAAATAGTCTTTTTTTTAATTATACATATTTCTCGCTATTTCAATTTAATTATTCATACAAATCTTGAATAATAATCAAAGTATGATCGTTTTAAAATTTACCTACTACCTGGATACCTATATTTTCCAACCAAAAGTTCACATTTATTTGAAGTGCCTCTAAATTATTTAGCTAGGGCTTCTAGGCGGTTAAAAGCTAGGTAGGCCTAACTAAATTTTTATACCAAAAAATTCCTGTGACAATACAACTCCCTTTAAAGTGACTCACTAACTGGGTGTATGTGATAATTCTTAAAGTTTGAGACATCCTTTAAAAACCCACTAAGTACTTAGCAGATAATTACGCAATAATGTGAATTCTTTAGTCACATAATCCAAAGAGTACGTAGATTAGTGAACGAAATGTTTTGTAAAAACTTGTTTTAATAGGTATTTTTGTAGGATAGCAAAGCATTATCAACCCAAAGAAAACATTGTAGATTGTGTTGTGATGTTAACGAGCTAAAAGTATGTTGTACAAAGATATATTATCTTAATATACCTACTAACTGTTATAATAATAGGTACATATGTATTACTATAATGTAAAGTTTAAATTTATTGGTTTTCCTTTCGTTTAATTTAATATGTTTGTTATAAAGATTTGATCTTTGTGATTGACCCTATCGACTGATGTCATAAAATTACCTGCAGAATGATATTTTTTGTATTTTAGCTGGATCGATTCCCAGGTGTGGCAAACGTATTTTCAAAAATGCAGTTTTGTTTCTTCTTAAAAATAGAGGAATGTTTACTTTCGGTAATTTTTCCTATCCTCAGTAGGTAGAGAACTTTCCTACCAGGTGACGTTAAAAATTTCCACCCTTTATATTAATGTCGGTGGTTTAAGCGTCAGCTACGTTTGATTTTCCCTATTCATTCATTCCAATTTGCAGTGGCGGATTTACATAAGGGCACTTTGGCCACGTGCCCGGTCGCCTCCCACAAGTCCCTACAAATTAAATAACCAATTTTTAAATTCCCGCCAATAACAAGAAAATCGAAAATGTTGCAAAATGTTGTTACTTTTTGTATGTATTATTTATTTACCTTGATACTATGTATTTCATTTTTTGCATAATTAAAATTTTTAAAAAAATTGACAATATATAAAATATATTGATCAAACCTATAAAGCCGGTGCTGCCGATTAGTTCCGTTTATTCAGTAACGGATTCTATTGGGTTATAGATTCCTTTACAGAATAATCTGGCCATTAAATAGTTGTTCATTAATTGTCCAGAATGTGTCTGTAGCATTAGTGAATTGGTAAAATTGGATGTTTGCGTAGTCCAAAGCCTCATAAGAGTTGGTCCTCGTCACCTCAATTCTTCATGGGTTTTTTTTAACCCCGACCGACGCCAGACGCGGTCTCAATCTCGTCTTAACACCGAATTTATTTTATAAGTTAGTCCTCCATATCTCTATTATCCATGGAATAATGATATAGAGCAATATACAAAGAATAAATGTCAGTAAATTGACATTTATTTTGTCTATGGTTTTCTTTATCAGTCTTACTGTCATCACATCGATAATTTACCAAAATAAAGTGTATTTATTTTGAATGAAATACTGTTACTAATTCGTGTATTTTTATTAATATATTTTAAAAATTATATATTTTCTAGAAATCGTAAATGTTTTTTAGTTCATATGCTGGTTGTAAGACCCTGCGGTATTATAAAATAACTCGAGTACCGCCATGTCTTGACGACTATAAATCAAAAAGGGAAAACAAAGCTGTTTAAATTATATCCGAGTGTTATACAGAAACCAAAATGTTTACTAAATCTCAAACGAGTAAGGATACATTTTTGGAGCAGACTAAAGCGGCTCGCGAGGAACGAGCACTCGAAAAGAAACGGGAATATTCCGCTGTAAAAATACAAGCTTTAATAAGAGGATGGCTTGAACGGCAAAGGTTTATGCGATTAATATTGTAAGTAATTTTCTTCACATAAATGAAAGCCAAAAAATAAATTTTAGTGTTTGCATGAACACTTTTTCTTTTTTTTTCTGACAGGCTGACGGACCACTTAATGGTAGATGGCGACCGTCGCTTATGACACAAACAACGCCACAGGTGCTGTAAGTGCGCTGCTGAGGATTAAGAATAAGAGATGAGGAAGGGCAATGGGCTTTGGTATCTCTTAATCACTCAATGAAACAACAGCACACATACTGTTATTTCACAATATTCTTCGGTAAGGAGGTGGTTACTGCCACCAAATGGCCTGACCAAATAACTCTGAAGTGTAGTGCATGCCACTTTTTTCAGATCAAGAACCAAGTTTTTAAGAAGCATTAAGGCAAGCATCCTAACTGCTCATCCATTGGTGTCAAAAATATATTATCAAATATTGTACACTATATTATACTTATCATACTACAACTAACGATCAAATTCTACATTGAGAATTACCTCTTTTGTGTTTTTTCCATTAATTATTATAAAAAGATAGAAAATTTGATGTTCTCTATAAAAAGATCTCTGTGTAATAGTAGATTATATAATGTAAGAATATATTTGAAATGTTTCAGGAAGGACTTTGATCATCTTCTCCCTAATGAAGTAGCAGGGAATCAGGATGAGTCCCAGCCTACACAGCCGCCAGAACTTATTCCTGCTTTGGACATATATAGAGTGACATGCCGTTTTTTCCTTATTTTCGATAAACAACGAGATAGGAAAAGGTTTGAGAAACTTTGCAAGTACATTGTTCAGAGCCTTCATTCAGACTCTGTGAAGCTTTCATACGTGGGTGTATTCTTGAATAAGGAATACAGGTAATGGCTCCAACAGCTAATTTACTTATAATTATAATGTTTGTAATAATCAAAATATATTGGCTCTTTCTGATTGGCAACAAAAAAAAAAACAAAACAAACACAGATGCACAAAATGTCTAATCAAGGATTGTATAGTTCCTATATTGGCAAGTACTTTCCTATTGGCCTTAGTGTCATTATCATATGGCAATTGTTATTATCAGATATAGTATATATAAAAGTGGATGCTTGAATGTTATATAAAATCACCAAACTTTTGGCCATTTGAGCAATCACCATAAAAGTTAATTTTTTTCCTGGAGAAGGTTTATACTATACTAAATTTAAGGCATGCATAACTGTAGAGCACAGCTAGTACATTATATTCATTCAGCCATTTTTTCAAAAAGAAAATTTTCTAAAATCTGATTATTATAAATTATAAATCTAACTGGTAGTTTAAGAGTTCAATTAACAAATAAAGTCTTCAGCTTTATTGATATTAGTAACAGTATAGATACATACATAATCAGTAGCATTATAATAATTTTCAACAAATTTGCTAACTTCATAGGTAAATAAAATAAATTATTATATAATTAAAAAAATTACACCTTTATTTATTATTCCAAAAATTGCATGATTTTCTTACAGTAAGATATTTTTTTTCCAGTCTTCAATGGATAGCTCACATAAAGGATCTCCTATATAAATGTTGTTACTACTTAGAGGAACTCAAGCCCGAATCACCAACAGACATGCAAAGCATCCTCATACATCTTCACACACTTGTAGCGTTCACAGCCACCAACACGTGGACTTTGACGCGACTGAAGAATTTCGAAAAGTTAAGAGGTGGCATGACACAGCTGTGTGCTAATGTTATGGGATCATTGTTTCATAAAGGCTATTACTTAACACTCAAGGTAAGAAATTTATTATTACATATATTTTGTTTTAACTTTCTCAAGCCTATTTGATTGTGAAGTATGTTTTATCATATTTTTTTAAAGCATATATAGATTTTATAAATACAAGCAATGCCATAATTGTTGCATTTGCGCTGCCAATCTTTATAATGGATAAATGAGGTAGTACTGGGGACAATTAGGCAATGGCACTCACGTAAACACAACTGTTACTACACTATGATTTATAAAGGGATGGTTACTGCCACCTGAAGAGCTGCCCACTTTAAGACTGCGGAACGAAGTATGCTCTGACCCTACTAACTCAATTTAAAAGAAGATATACTTATTTTGCCCATAGATTTAAACTGACCTTAGTATAATTTGAGTTTGAGTTTTTAGAAGTTGGGCTTCTTGTAAGGATTCAAAATGTATAGACTTTACAATTATGAATACAATTATGAAATACTTATTAGTTGGTTTATATAAATAATGATAACATATCAAAACAAATGATATCATTTACAGCCTTATTGTGTACAATATCCTTAATAAATAAAAATTCTCTGTTTATTTGGTCTTTATGGAAATTGATATATGTATTTATAGATATAGGTTAAAAGCTAAATAGTGCAAGCAATATTTATTGTGAATTTGGCTAGATTTTTCTCAGATTTCAGTATACCATCTCTACAAAACACTAATCCGCTACTGCGACTATATATTGATAATAATATATAAATATCATCTGTCCCTGATATTAAATATTCAATAGAAAAAGTGAAGTTAGGTTAGGTTAGTGTCTGTCTGTATTCGATGCACATTTTAAATATTATTTTTATTTAATTATAACATTTTGTTACTCCACAGTCTCTACTTCTACGTGGCCTGTGTCGGGAAAAAGTCAGTTTAAAAAATATAGCATTGACAGCGATAATAACTTTGTCTTTGCGACCACTCGTCTCTGCACAGTTTTCAGAAAAACTCCTCACGATGTATATAATTCAGATACTATCGGTGCCAACACTTATATATCATATGCAAAATATATCTCCTGAGGTAAGTATTTACAATTCTACACAAATAAATATAGTATGAAAAAGTTCAATGTTATTTTTGCATGAAAATATAGAAAATAGAAAATACATAATAAGGACTTTTATAAAGCACTAAGTAAGTAAGTGATTAATTAGACTCAAAACATTTTTAATATGGTATGGAAGTGTAATTGGAAGCTTTTTTCCCCACTTAATTAAGTTAATAAAAAATAATGACTGCAACATTTCAAACAAGATTTCTTTTCTGTTTCATTCTGTTGTGGTGTTGTCATTGTACCGATACTGACCAATGTTATAAAAAAAATTTGATCTGTTGTGTAATGCGTAACTTTTTCAGCACATTTTAATTGAAATTTTATCTATAAAACATCACAATTTGTACACATGTGTATTATTGAATAAATATTAAATTAAAGTTACTTAATATTTATTAGGAAATTTTCAAATATATGTACTTACATCCTTATAAATTGAGTTTACTATACCGCGAGTTCATATAGAGTCAAATATAATCTACACATTCAGCGTGAGAATATATATATATATATATAAAAAAAATCATTACACTATTATGAGTGAATAATATTCGTTAACATTGTTCACAGTCAATATTGTCATACAGAACGTACTCAATGTTTGACAAGTGTCTCGAGTTCCTCAGCACCGATCAGAATATGAGAATAGTTTTCAACACCCTAGAGGGGAACTACGCATTATGTTTACTGGGAAATATCATACAGATGGCACATTTAGAGAGGGAACACGCACAAAACGAAACATATTACCCTACATTTGTGGTGAGTACATTAAAAAAAAAAAAAAACTTTGTTACATACATACTTAATTTTACAAAAGCCAATGTATTTGATAAGGTTCTACTGTCAAATATTGTAAGTTAGAGAAAAAAAACTTCTAAATCACAATCTTTCAATTTGGTCTAACAATTTACCTCAATTTTGATTGAGTTAACTCGCTCCGAACTTTTTTAAGATTCAATTACCCAAAGAAATTAATTATATTTGAGATTATAAATCTGTAAACGTATCAAAATATTTGCGTAGTTAATATTTTTAAAATAAAGCCAAAAGAGCTTAAAAATAAAGTTTTAATAGCATTTTACGTTAATAATATTAGTATAGTATTATCTATACTAATATTATAAAGAGAGAAGATTCGTATTTTTGTATGTTTGCAATGAATAAACTTAAAAAACTACTGGATCTATTTTAAAAATTCACTCACTTTATAAAGCTACGTTATCAGCGATAACGTAACATAGGTATTTTTATAAAGTTACGCGGGCTATGTCGCGTGCAACAGCATATAGTAATTTAGAAGTATAAGTAAGTTTCTGTGAGATCGTGCATGGTGGCGAATCTTGGGAGATGCCTACATCCAGCAGTGTAAGAGACACGGTCTGGTGATGCTTTTATATAAAAATTTTTTTTTATTAAAACAGTTTAATCGCTAATAAATTCGAATAAATGATATGTTTCAACATGCATTCAGCTTGTGGTGACACGTTTCCTCGACTCGTGTCAACAATATGTGGTCTGCAAGAAGGGGAACCTCAGCAACTGGCATCCGGTTCTCGGTTGGTTTTCGCAAAGCTTCGACACATACTTACCACCGGCGATGGGGAACCTCCGCACACAGCTCTCCCTTTTATGGGGAGCGCCGCTTTTGAAGAAATTGCTAGCGACACCCCTAAAGGAAATGTTGGAGGGTGGCGTGTCGGGGGAGGAAGGGGCTGGTCCCTCTCAACCCTCGACTCCCGTACAGAGTACCAACCCTGCGTCCTTTATTAGAAGAGCTCTAGAAGCGAGGACCAGTAGGTGAGGATTGTTTGTTGGTATTAAATTATATTCTCTTGTTAGATTAAAAAAATAGTATACCGTCATACAGATGAGCATAGCATAGTATAAGTTAACTTATATAATTATGTTAAGTGTTAGATGAATTTGGTTCATACCTTGTGCGCTAGAGTTACTGTTGACTGTACAAAGGATCGATTTACTGACACTGAGCCTTCTTCACTCGATATAGTTTTTACATGATTTATTTTTTCTCTTTATATAATTTAAAGCAATGCTCTAAAACGGCATAGATTTGACGTTAATACTTAACAGCGGAGGAAATGTTATACTAAATAAAAGTACATAGAATAATAAGATGCATTTTGATTTCAGAGCAAATGCACACAAGAATTACAGAAAATTGGGATCTCCAGATGTGACGAAGGCGGCATTAATTTGTTCTATATATCACACCGCGTTACAGACTATGACTCAAGTGAAACTAGACATATTAACTGGTAAGCATATGTAAAACGTGTAAAAGATTAGGAAAAAGCTCTTATGTTGAGCAGAAAATATTAGCTAGTGAAATAAATGGGAATACTCCTAACCCATGTCAATTTCTTCTGAAAAAATTAAAACAAGTAAACTAATACTAACTTTTAAACTTTTTTTAAATATTAGATTTACATAATTATTGTTAATTGAGATGTGTTTTTTGTTATTCTAAAACTTTAACCGCATAATCTAGCCAGCTTATAGTATAATTGCTTTTGAAAGATTATTTATTTCCTTCTCTGAAGACTCTATTAACCTGTATTACTTATTCAATTCAATAAAGCCGGTGCTGTACAAATTGTACCTTTATTTTTGAACATTTTGAGAGAAATGAGTGTTAGTTGTTGTTAATGGATTATTTAATTGTTAAAAAGTAAACGAATGAAAATTTATACATGATTTGCTAATCGAGTGTTTTATTTCCTTTTGTTGAAATAGGTCTATGTAATCAAGATGAAATCCTATACTCATTGTGGCAATTTTTGTGTACATTGGGACCTAGTTGTGGTTTGAAATCGTTTCTTGATTTGCTTGCCGTGAATACTAAAACGTCTGCGCCGGAGTTTCAAATGTTAATACTATTCGCAGATTGTATGACACATTATGTAACGTAAGTATTACTTATTAGAAATCTTGTATGAATAGTGTAATTCACGTTGAGGATCGAAACGACACCATTTGAATTAAACTATTTAAACGTTTTTTTTTGTGAAGCTAAGTTTTCATTTCAGGCCCGAGACTGACATTTTTTTTTTAAGAAAAAACATTATTTAAAATTAAAATCAAATATACTGTGGATGATATGATTAAGTTTAATAATATTATCCTTCATATTAGTATTGATATGATACACAGTATGCAAAAAAGGGTTGGTTTCCTTTACAAAAGACCTCCTTGAATTAAAAACAACGAACAAGGGATGTCAAGCGAGTCTTGTAAACTTCGAGTTTTAACGTATATCTTGTAAATTTAACGTACGTTAAACCTCAAAGTTGAGTACGGTCTACGAGTTTATGAGTCTAAAATATGGATCAATTTTGTTTCTTGGACATAAAATATGGAGGGTAAAAGTCATTTGGGCTACGCCACTGCCTGCATGTTTCAAATTATATTACAAAAAAAAAAAAAAAAAATAACCGTGTATTATTTTATTTCAGAATATTAGACGACATGGAAATGTATGAGCAGCAAAATCCTTTTAAATTGCAAGATTTCGTTAACATGTCCCAATTTCTGAACATGTTCGTTTATAAGTCAATCATGACTCAACTGTTTGGTGAGTACATTGATAATTTGCTCACTAAAATAAGTAATAATCGAAAGTTGGTTTTGGGTTGACGATATAACGATGCCGCATTTCAGATCTGAAAAACATTCAGAGCAATGAGTTGTTCAATTCGCTACACACGTTGCTGCTGGTGTTGTATAGACGGGACTGTCGACGCTCATATACGCCGCCAAACCATTGGCTCGTCAGGGAAATAAGGGAGGGACAGTTCATGGCCGATCTGGAGAAGGGGAAGAAACCGCAGCAGGTATGAGGCACCGTTGTCATACAAAATTACAGACGTCTTTAATAAAATTTTATAAATACGTAAAATGAGTCGTGTCTGTAAATTAAATATTAAAAAAAAAAGAAAACAATTTTTACACCTTATACAGTATATATTATCGAGATCAAAAAATAGTTTTATAAAAAATTCAGATACTGTTTAATGGATTGGGATGAAATTTGGCAGTTTATAACTTGGATTGGATTTTATTCTGAAAAAATTTTAGGTTCCTGTGGAGATTAAAAAAAAATAAAAAAACTACAACGCGTACGAAGTTGGGCACAATTAGTTTAAAATATAATGTCTTTACAACTCATTAACCTAAAATAAGCGAAATATTTCTAAATTATCTTGATTTTATCTGCTTATTCAATTGATTTCAGGTGCTGGTACAAAAAACACCTCACATGATAGCTCACGGTGAACGAGTCAGATTGTTCAGACGAGCAGTTGCCGATGAAAAGGTACGTTAATATCTCTACTAATCTTACTCGTGCCTACAGAGGGCCTAGTCAAGATGCAAACGCTTCGTTGCAACAACCAATCACCAAGGTTTCTCTTAGCGTAAACGACTGTAGACAAACTAAGTGTGGTTCGATGGTGCAGATGGTGCTGGGCCTGACGGAGCGCGCGTGCGGCGGCGCGGGGGCGCGCTCTACGCTGGTGACGGTGCGTCGCGCGCGCCTCGTGGAGGACGGCTACCGGCAGCTGGCGGCGTTGCCAAGTCGCGCGCTCAAGGGCGTCGTGCGCGTGCGCTTCGTCAACGCGCAGGGGCTCGACGAGGCCGGCATAGACCAGGACGGCGTGTTCAAAGGTCTCATTATATTCTAACATCTGCAGACACGCTAACGGTCCACTTGCAGACACGCTAACACCAGCAACGCCACAGGTGCTACAAGTGGTTTAGTCCTCTCCGAGATAAGTAATATACAACAATAAAACTTGTGTTTAGATTTTCAGGTATATACTCCTAACAAACTCATCATGTATATTTCAACTTCACACTATTTTAATTTGTTTTACACATTCATAAATTAAAGGGTAAACTAATGCAAGTATTATTTTAAAATTGTATTCTTTTTGAAATTTTTATCGAAAAAACATTTTCTTCTGATCTATGGACTGACTGAACTACTTCTGAATATTTGCTACAATAAACTAAAAATATTTGATTTTAGTAAAATTGAAACGCCCACTGACACTGACAAAATGTTTAGAATTCCTGGAGGAAACCATAAAGCGAGTATTCGACCCATCGCTGAACCTGTTTCGCGTGACGAGCGAGGAGCGACTGTACCCCTCGCCCACCTCGTGCTTGCAAGACAATCACTTGCAACTCTTCGAGTTCATCGGCAGAATGCTTGGGAAGGCTGTATACGAGGTAACTTTGTCATTCAATTTTATCATTTACAGGTAATATTTTCTTAATCGTGTCTCCGTTTTAATTTTAATCATGTATCCTATTCCTACATCTTTCGTCGTGTCGAGCTGTCGTGTAACGTACGTTCACTTTCCTATTTATCTATTTATTTAGAACTGCATACGAAAACCAGAAAATATTCATGTCAGTTAAGATCGCATCAAAAGTCGTTTCAAATTTTCGATTAGACTTTTTTTTTACTTTTTAGATACAGATTCACAACAGATTGGTTTTAATCGCCGTTATTTTTTCTTAGAATGTACCAACTTCAAAGATGACTTATTGGCAATTTTTTTCTATACAATTTCAGGGTATAGTAGTGGATGTGCCTTTCGCATCGTTCTTCCTCAGCCAAGTGTTGGGACAGACGCAGCAAGCTTTGTACAGTTGGATAGATGAACTGCCTTCACTCGATCGAGACTTGTATCGCAGTCTCACTTACATTAAGCATTTCCAGGTGCTCTACATTTTCTAACTTTACTTTTTTACTTATTTACTTTGTGTGTCTGTCTGTGGAATCGTAGCTCCCAAACGAATGGTACGATTTGATCAGTTTTTTGTTGTTGTTTGAAAGCCGACGTTTTGAAGACCATCATCAGCCCATTTCCTAGTCGACGAATACATTTCACTAACTTCCACATGTTCGATTGATATGAAATTTGGTAAAATGTTACTTCGGTGGTATTTCCGTGACATAGCTGCAGCATTAAGTGGTCTGCAAATAACTCCTCAGCAATTAACAGCAGATATAATTCATAATTTTTAATTGTAGCTTAATTTTTAATATATTATTGAATTGTAGAAAGCTCTCATATCTTTTTTTCTTTGGCTTCATTCTTATATTCTTTGGAATTACAGGGCGACATATCTTCTTTGGAATTGACATTCTCAGTCGACGAAGAGAGATTGGGTGAAATAGTCACCCACGAATTGGTACCCGGTGGGAAAGTTATACCAGTGACCAACGAAAACAAGTAAGTGCACGGACATTACCGACAATAAAAGAGCTAACAATTTTATTTAAATATTTCAGGATTATTTAAATATGTTCAACAATTCACTAATGTTTATTTAAATATTTCAGGATAAACTACATACATCTGATGGCACATTTCCGAATGCATACACAAATCAAGGATCAAACGAATGCTTTCATTAAAGGGTTTAGGACTATTATAAATCCCGAGTGTCTGTCTCTCTTCTCCACGCCCGAGGTAACAATGAACAACATCTAAATAAACTAAATAGTTAACTAAATCAACGCTTAGAGTGCGTTATTTTGAAAGCGGTGAGTTTTTTTTTTCATTATTTTCTTATTTAAGAGTCAAAACTCTTTTATTATAATGAAAATACTACGTCAATTTCTTTTTAGCGAATGACGACAAAGGGTTCAATTAATTTTATTATTATGATGTGCACCGAAATGGGTGTCGATGTAAACATTAATTGTTATTAATAAACCAATAAATGGTTTGATCGGTTGGACTGAGTTGAAGTGTTCGAAGTGAAGGGGGATGTATTGCTCACCAACAGCTGCAGCGGTTGGTGAGCGGCGACAATGTGCCGCTGGACCTGCGCGACCTGCGACGCCACACGCAGTACTACGGCGGCTTCCACGACTCGCACCGCGTCGTCTGCTGGCTCTGGGACGTGCTGCAGCGCGACTTCTCCGAGAACGAGCGCGCCATGTTCCTCAAGGTAACCACTGGTTAAATGGGGCGGAGCCAATCATTACTAACCAATGAGCTTCGGTTATTTCATTGTAACGCTAAAACAATGTCATTTTTTTTTTTTTTTTTTTTTTATAGTTTTTACCAAATTTTACAATAGTTAAGGCACACGTTATTTGTCATCTTTACTTATAAAATCTTGATTGTCTATCAACGTATGTCTTGACTTACTACTAAAGCACATCCAAAACTACTAAGTTTAGAAAGCTGAAATTTGGAACATAGTTTTATTTTATATTATAACATAGGGCGAAGAAAAGATTTTTGAAAATTTTCGACTCCGTGCGTCTGTTAAATTTCAATTTTATTTTATGCCTTAACTATTCAACCGATGTCATTTATTCACTTATTCCAGAAAAAAGTACTGTTCCCTAGGGATCATCTAGAAGTAAAAACCAACGCCTAGCAAAATCATAACATCAATAAAGATGTCCGACGTTATATTACTCATATATTTTCTTAAGTTTAATTTTATTTTTTATTTATCAACGCGGACGAAGGCGCGCGCAACAGCTAGTGTATAATAAAACAATATTGTATTTGTAGTTTGTGACGTCATGCTCGAAGCCTCCAGTGCTCGGATTCGCCCATTTGAAGCCCCCCTTTTCAATTCGTTGCGTGGAAGTAGGCGACGACGAAGACACCGGAGATACTATAGGTGAGACATTGTTGAAGCTTTTATCCGTTCGTCATTGTATCAATTGTAAAAAGGTTTAATAGTGAATGACTAAGTATTCGTTCACTACTCTGGGCCGAAAAAACTACCGGAAGATTAAAGATAAGGGATGGGGTGATGGGATCTGGCATTCCTTACTCACTCACCGAAACACCACAGCACACGTGCTGTTATTTCACGATGGTCTTCTGTTAGGGGCGATTATGGCTGCCCAAATATCTGAGTAAGACTGGCCATACACAGGCAGCTCGAGCAGTCATAGTCAACTGCTTGAAGCTGACATTGACAACTGCGGAAGCAGTTGGTATTAAATCAACTGCTCGACAAGTCTCGAACGAACGAGAGGGGCGCGCGACGTGGAATGGAGAGCGCGGGCGGAGGTCACTGCGCGAGAGCAGTCGACAGCTCGAGCAGTCCGTTTATGCCTGCGTTCGAGCAGTCGTTGCTCGACCGCACGGTGAAATTTCGAAGCAGTCACAACTGCTCGGCTGTTCCGTGTACGTATAAGACTGTATTTCACTATGCAGTCGCAGCTTGAAGCAGTCGGTCCTGACTGCTTCAAGCTGCCCGTGTATGGCCGGCCTAACGCAGCGTGTCTGCCACAACTTTCCCAATCTACAAATACTTATTACGAGATATTTATTTTAAAATAAATATCTTGAAACAATTCTGTGGCCTGGTGCTAAAAGGGCCAAAGTCCTTTTTTTGTGAAAAATGGGATTTAACAGCAAAGTTGTTGAAAAAGAATGATATTTATTTGTCCTAACAATAACAAAAAGATATTTTAGTAATACTACAATATAACATGTAAATTATAACTATCAATTCTTGTTATTGTTCTTGTTATCAATTATTGTTCATTGTTCTAATGCTTATTACCGAAAGATAGGAATATAGATATTGGCCCTTTTAGCACCAGGCCACAGAATTTATTTCATTTCCATGCGAAATAATCTCTCGTCTATATTCTAGTTTGTGTTGTTCTATTTTTAATTTCACAGGCAGTGTGATCCGAGGCTTCTTCACGATCCGCAAGAAGGATCCTCTCAACCGTCTGCCGACTTCCTCGACCTGCTTCAACCTTCTCAAACTGCCCAACTACCAGAAGCGGAGCACTCTTCGCGACAAGCTGCGCTACGCAGTCAACAGCAACACGGGATTCGAGCTCTCCTAGTTCGTCGTGTTTGCAGTTCTTAAATATCACAGGGTAACATCTTCTGATACTTGGAAAAAAGCCATTTAAAGCCGTTTAAAGCCAAATATGTACTAACTTTTTTTATTGTTAATTGTGTAAATTTAAGTTTTTTTAATAACCCCTCCGACTACCTCTCGCCTTCACACAAACCACGAATCGACAAAAGCGAGCCGTAAAGTGCTCAAATTGAGCACTTTTATTGGCTCACTAAATCACACCGAGCATCATTATGGGCTGGTTTTATTATATTATATAAAAGAATTTTATAATATATAACAGAATATTTGGTTCAGTCATTTAGTAGAAAAAAATATATATCTAAAAATGACATAACAAAATACAGAAATCCAGAAAAATTGTAGATCAAGATCAAATGATACAAATGTAATGATCATAGTAAATAATAATTTTTTTGATTATAATCTTCATTGATTTGCATATATATATGAAGTAGGATTTCAAGTGTTTTCGTTACTTTTAAAATGTTACAAATAAACTATTTTATCGTCACAAAATCAGCGGTTTTTTTTTTAATTAAAATATTATGTTTCATTAAAAATACTAATTATAATTACACATCAAAATATGCACATAAAAATTAAATTAAAAGTTTGTTTTAAAAGAAATCCAATACGGATAAAAATTCTTTAAAAAATATGATTTAAACTAAAATGTCTTTAGTTGAAATAATATAAAATTGGCCTTGTTGATATATATTTCCTTTCACATTTGACAATATTTGAAATTGTTATACTTTAATCTATAATAATCACGTTATTAAATGGTAAACACAATCGTGGTTTTTAAAATAATTTATTTTTGATGCCATGAAAATGAATGTACTGAATGTACTGTGGCAAGGATCAACGCACAATACGTTTTAATCAAACGACGATATAAAATTAATATTTTATACATATATAATAACATGATAATATATATATATATGTGTATAAATAATTAAGTTTCAAATTCGAACAGGATCAGCAAATTAAAAGATAATCCCACAGAACAACTCTTAACATTATCTTCTTGTCATTGGTATTTTATATTGAATTAGTATTTGTGTACTTTGTTGCATAATAAATATATTATTTTTGTAAATAAATAAATACATGTAAAACCATAACTCTTTAAAGCAACTTATTGACGTCTAAGTGTACAATAAGTTTTTTTTTTTTTTTTTTTAAATGGGTTTATTAAAAAGCATGTTACAATCCCAAGGCTGTTATTGGCCATTATATATACGTTAAGATTCTATGTACAGTTTTTATTTATAAAAACTCAATTTTGTGTACATTGTTAAAATACAAATACAGGATAATATTTCTATATACTAAAGGGTGGCAAGCAGGCTAACGGTAGGTGGTTACCGTCGCCACAAGACACAAGCAACGCCAAAGGGGATGCAACTATACATTACAAAAGACACATTAAAAATTACAACAAAAACTTTATTTCAACTAAACAATGTTTTTGATGTTAATTAATATTCACATATAACATGCAATAATTTGACCCATATTCTCTACATATGCACAGTCACCATAATTAATAAAACCATAAACAGCCAGTAGAAGAAACCACTCGTCGAAACATTTGTTTTTAAAATCACATTAAAATTGAATATTTTACATTAAAACGAATATATAACTTTTTGTTTGTGTACTTTGCAAAATAGGATGGAGCTTGAAACTTACAAATAGACTTTATTACGAAAAAAGCCTTTTGTTTGGATGAATTAAAAATTGTAAAGAAAACAAGTCCAACGTCTTTTTTTATATGTGTATATAGACAATAACGTATTTAGCATTAACAATGTATAAGGTTCGTCGCACACTAGGCGATTAATTGAAAAATTTTAAACATCAATAAAGTTTTTTGTTCTTTAATCATTTATTTAATGGTAGCTGTTGCACGCGACTTCGTCCCCGTAACTTTATTATTTATGTTATATATAGCCTATGTTACTCCCTGATAATATATCTTACTAAAGGTGAAAGAATTTTTAAAATCGGTCCAGTAGTTTTTGAGTTTATTCATTAAAAACATTTATAATATTACTAATATAGATTATACTCCCATATATACTTTTATTATTATAAAATATACTAATATTAATATTATAAAACGAAAAAGAGAATTTTGTGAGTTTGTTTATAATGTACAATGTAATCGGGAATCACTGCAACTATTCGATGATTCTTTCACAGTTTGAAAGACTTTTTCTATCATGATTAGTATTAAGTATACTTTTGCATTGATAACAGCAGTCATAGCACGGGTGTCTAAAAGTGATATCACGTTAATAAAACTTTATTGCGGGCTTATTTCAAATTTTTCACTGTTGAAGATGAAACAAAAAATGTCATTATCTTGACATATATTTCTTGGAAAATTCTTGGAAAATTCTGTATATTTATTCATACGTTTCTTATGTAATGTAATACATTCATATCTGTTTCATACGTTTCTTCCCCTATGTCAATATTGTTTACTAAACGTTGCGTTGGCGCGATTGAAACTTTAAAAACATTTCTTAGTCTCTACTGCAGATGTTGCTTGCTATTTGAAAGTCATCAAAAATATTCAATAATTTCATACAGCATTTAGTTTTTGTGTCCGATTTTAAAGTCCGCGTCGTCCGATCAATCGGACGAAGCAGTCGGACCACGTGGTAATAATTTTAGGTCATCTTAATTGCTTAGTGTGCAAGCGGCCTAATCTCTTATCTATTTAATTGATGTGTTGATGTCTGTAATGCGTTCCAAAGATGTGTCGAAAACTTACAATGTAATTTTAATGTCGTATTAATCATATATATACATACATACGTGTACAATTAGATGGATGTTTTTACTCATTATTAACTTGGTGTATATATATATATATATATAATATTATTATTTTCTAAGTCGTGTTTCTTGAGTGTTTTTAATTTAGATTTGGTAAATAAAAGGTCACTTCCCAATATAGAGGCTATTAATCTAAATATAAATTAATGTAATTTCTTACATGGTGACATTCAACATTGTTTATTACTAAAGTTACGTAAATAATGGATTATATGACATTTACGTAATCAGAGACAAAGTAATCATAATTAAACTATACTTATATGAATATTTTTGTAAAATGTTCATATAAATTTTTATTGTGTATTTAAAATAACACAAAGAAAATAAATTTTAATATACTTACTTATTTTCATTCTAAAGCCAGCGAAAAAACATTTCAAAAAAAAAAAAATAATCACCAGGTGTTATGGCAATTCGTCATTCAGGTGACGTCGCGAGGCTTATGAATAAATTATTGAAATAATTTTTATTAAGTAAATTTGAAATAAAAAAAAAATCCGTATCAGTAACACTATTTTTAGATACGGCTTTTGTTCAGTAACTTTTAAACGTGTTTACTTAATCTATCACGAGAAAAAATTAACAGATTTAAATATAAGAAAGAAAAAAAAAAACTTGAAAAACGTTTTTATTCCTGGTGATTTATTAATTATTTTGGTTAACTGTAATTCGGACTGTAATTTTAACTTCTGTTGGAATACATTAATACTAAGAAATTTCAAATTTAGGACCTCATTCCCTGATAGATGATATCTTTGGTTTAATTATTTGTATTTCGCATTATATTTCCTAGTGACGTACAAAATGGATCATAATGCTTTGTTTATTTTCTTTACCGATAATATAGTTTTCTTATTTACTGTAATGTGCAATTATGTTATGTGTTTTAAATTTTATAATTGAATTCATAATGATATGTGTGTCATATATAATTACTTGTGTAATATGTATATATATATATATAAATGTATTTTATTAACCTGTACCCTACCCACATACACGTACATATTAGAAGTAATCGAGAAAAGATGTATTTTGTAGCAGTGTTTCTGTTTTCATCGGTATAATAAGTATATATTACGTGTATAAGTTTTTACTAATAATGTACCTATCTATAGCAAACATAGAATTGGATATTGCAAGAAAATTTTGTACTAGCAACATGAATGTTTATAACACAATGTGATTTACTGTGATAATATAATTGATATTTATTAAATCAGGTTTTTTATTTATATTTTTTTATAATTTAACCTAATTAAACTTTGAATTTAAAGAAATGGTATGAAAGACATAAAAATCTTTATACATAATTTTTTTTAACGGAAACGGAATTTTACACATCGCAACTCCAACGAGACTAGCAAAGATTTCTTTGCTTCTTGACATTCGTTAATGAAAATTTTAAAAGCTTAGCTTGGCTTAGCAACCTTTTGGTCTAAATATGTTATGTAACGGTCTATTTGACGGTAAGTGGTAAGTCGCCGATTTATATAAGTAAAGCAATAGGTGCTGCCAAGGCCCTGTCTACATTAGCAGAATATAGGATTAGAAGGAGATAGGGAAAAGAGCTCTAGCATCAACAATGCTCTAACACAAATGCTATTACTTCACGGTGGTCTTCTGTAAGAGGGTTCTGCAACCAAACGGTCTTCTATAAGGGTGTTCTGTTCAATTTATGACTTCAAAACACAGTGTAACCTGCCCCTACTCCATTTTTAGATAATATTTACGTCACTGCTTGAAGCTCGTCTAGTAATAACAGACTAGGTATACTATTTTTTATAACAGTTCCAGTAATTTTTTTTAAAAAAAATTACCTACTTATTTAATGAATCTTTTCTCTCGCGCATATTTCAAAAAGTTTGGTATAGTAGAAATATGTGACATAAACTGTGAACTCGTTGATATTGGGTATTGTAGGAGTTTTCTGTTACTGAGAGCCGAGGGCCGGAACAGGGGGCGTAGGTGGCGCCGAATCGGACGTGTTTAGGCAAAAATTCGTAAAATGTTATCCACAAACTCATTTATATTTTTAGGCTGTAGGACCTACGCTAAACTTTACAATTTAGAGTAGGTATAGATAGCGTGGTGTCTACGAGTTTAGCGTTTAAGAGCGCGTAACAATTTTAACGCAATAAAATCTTCGAGGTGCTTCCAATCTCCAGGACGAAATCTTAATCAAGTCATCAATAATGATTTATATGTTTCTTCCCTTAATGCGTTTTAACTTTTAAGATCTCTCAAGTTTTAAACTAGACACTTTTATGCTATGGATCTGGTAACAATTTTTTTCATGTAAATGTCCTCAGGCAGGCTGACGGTCTAGTTGATGGTCGTTGACGCCACAATGCCACCCACATCTTAGTAGGATTGATGATAAGAAATTAGGTAGAGCCTTGGAATCCTTATACTCACTCACCGAAACCGAAACACAACGGGACACATACTGTTCTTTCACAGTGGTCTTCTGTAATAGGGGTCAATGTTACAATGTTGTAAATGTCACGGGATAGATAATAGTGTAGGTACCTACGAGTTGCTAATGTAATGTAAAAAAGCTTACAATTTTTAATATAAGTAAATATCAATAAATTCTAATCTTTTTCTTCTTTTCTAAGTTCCTTTATTAGGTTTCCCTTACGTTGGTGATCACCCTCGAAAAGGTCTCTCTATCACGCGTTCTATCTAGGCATAGATATATTTAAAAATGTTGTTGGTTTGTGTATGCTTTAAAAACTCGAAAACTAGCCGTCGGATTGACTTGAAATTTTTACACAAAGTTGCATTTAAAGAGAGGAATAATCTCATATACTTTTTTTATATATAACCTATGTTACTACCTGACAATGTAGCTTTCTATAGGTGAAGAAATTTTTAAAATCGGTCCAGTAGTTTTGGAGCCTATTAAATGCAAACAAACAAACAATCAAATCTTTCCTCTTTATAATATTAGTATAGATAGGCAGCAAAGTTACACACTCACTGACATGAATTTAGAAACTCGCTAATAAATAGCTTTCTATAGGTGAAAGAATTTTTAAAATTAGTCTAGTAGTTTTTGAGTTTATTCATTACAAACCGTTTACAAACATACAAAAAGAAATATCCTCTTTCTTTATAATATTAGTAGGTTTAAGTTAAACAGGTATAAGTCTTCTTTATAATCTCTGAAAAAATAAAAATTTAACCATTCACATTGAACTAGTAGGTAAGTACATTTCACATTATTGCGTAGGTACCTGCTTATGTTATTAAAACAATTAATTTTTACTGTAAATGTAATGAATGTGATAATATTTTAAATTTATATTTAAAAAGAAAAGAAATAAAGGAAAAACATTAAAAGGAAGAGCATTGTCATGCTTACAGTTTCGGACGTTCGGTGCGGGCGGGGCGCGTGCGGGGCGCTCCGAGTCGCGTCAGTCGAGCAGCTGTTCATCGCGTCGTCGCCATTGTTGTATGCCATCTCGTTCGCTCTTCTCTTTTCTTTCAGTCTCGCTCGATTCTCACCGCGTGAGGACGTTCGCTCGTTGTCCGCTCATTTAATTTCACGGTTTTTACTCTCTGTGCAGGAAGATTGAACCGAAATCGGAAAATAAATAGAAATTTTCATTTACAATACACGAAACATTGGTTTATACATATAAATTAGCTTGTGATTCGGTAAAGTGAAGCAGTAAGTTCCTTGTGTGCGTTCAGTAATTCCCGCATAGCCGATTGAGCATGAATAATAAAGAAGTAACCGGTGATAGAGTGGCGTGTCCACGGGAAGGTTGGTGATCAGGAGTGAGGCCGTGGGATGAGTCTGCGGTGACGGCTGGCCGCTGAGCGGTTGGATGGCGGCTGTAAGCGGCCCCGCGCGGCACTCTCGCGTCTCGATGAGTGTGTCAATGTCGCTGATGCAGGGCGGTGCGCAGAGCGCGCCGCAGGGCGCCATCCTGGCGGCGGCGGCGCCCTACTACCAGTCGCCGACCATTCCATCGGACGTGCAGCCCGACCGCCCCATAGGCTATGGCGCTTTCGGTGTCGTATGGTAAGTTCAAACTACACGAATCCAGGCCACTCAGATAAATAAGAAAAAGTATTACTGGCAAATCCTGGTTTTTTAAATCTTGGTCACATCAGTTTCCTTGATTTAATAAAATTATTATGACCCTCCCCTTTGAAAAATTAGGGGGAGGCCTATGTCTAACAATAGTGATCATACTTAATAAACTTATGTTATTATCAACAATCTTTGCTAAATAAACTATGTACACAGATACATTGTAAAAAGTTTACAAACTTACAACTTTTACACCATAACCTATTAGGTATTTTTTCAATCATAAATCAGTCATAAAAATCACAAATATTTAATACTAGACTGATGCGCCCCATCATCGTCTGAAAGCAATTGGGGGATTAGTATACATAGTATATATCCTATGTCCATCTATAATAATGTACCTTAAGAATTTTTCAAATAGATGCAGTTCCGGAGATGACGCTCCACATATAAATAAACATACAAAATTAGTATTGATTAGATCATTATATTGTTATCCTGTCATAAATTATAGGTTTAATATGTTTTTACTATTACTGCAAACCCATCATTGATTAAACAAAATAATGGGACAGTTAATGACAGCCATTATTTTAAATGATCCTTGTAGTGCTTCCTGCCTAGGAGAAAAGTTTTTTGGTTAGTTAGTGCCTTTTTCTTGTTTTGAATAATGGTAGTTATCTTGATAATCTTATTCAATGTGGGTAGGTACAATCTTTTGTCCCAATCATCATGTAGATGCTAAAAACGAATAAGCCCATCAGTTTCAATGCAAGTCTGGAAAGAAAACTCATTACCTAGGTATATGAACTTTAAAATTTTTCATTTTGAGATATAATCAGTGCACCATCATACAACATATTTGATCCTGATCAATTTCATCAATTAAATAATATTTGTTACTTTCTTAACTACAAAATTTTTTTGAGCATTGACATTTTTTATGTGATGCCTACCGCTTGGGATTTTGCTTATAGAAGTACTAGCTGAATTCGGTCCCCAAATATAAATAAGATATTTATGAATTATACACATAAGCCATCCTCAGAAATTCCTTTTTTCATCTATAGTTACTATCAGAAACAAAATCCATTCACAGCTATCCAAGATTAGTGCATGCATACAGATAGACAGAGAAAAAGGATTTTAAACTTAATTACACTGAGAAAAAATCTATGTCTTCATAATTTAGATAAATCTGCTGCGCTCAATGGCTTCGCCCACCTTGAATATTGATGGCATAAAAACTATCACATTACTTATATGTGTATACTTTCATTGTGATCAGTCAAATTTTGTGGTTATATAATATTTTGTCTAGAAAAAAATATATAATTATATTTACACAATACCTTTACTTACATTGTAAAATTTTTTGAAGCATATTATGAGAACCCTATTCAATTAATTCAGCAATAGGAACTAATAAAAATCATTAGATTTTAATTAACAATAAATATTATAATAATATGTAAAAAATATGTTGAGTTTATTAACTTTTCCACATTATGCAAATTCCATTGTAACTTCTACACTATCTTCTCGTTTGTAAATTACCAATGAGTGTCTCATATTGCTCACTAATTAAATTATTAATTTATACTATTGTACATATTTAAGACTGCTATAGCGTTAGCTAATGTTGGTAAACACTGGGACCCTATCAACACCATTAATAGGTCACTAATGAACCCTTAAAACGTCATTTTATTGTTGCTTTTAATTAGTTAGGATATACCGCATACTGAATACCCTCACAGAATACCTATAGTGTCCCAAACGAACACTTTTTTTTAATGTTAAGGTCGACAGACAGGCTGACGGTCCACTTGATGGTAGGTGGCTACCGTCGCCTATAACACAAGCAACGCCATAAGACCACTACTTTTCAAATCCAGACCAGAGTCAATTTTGAAAATTACATTAAAATTTCCAAAGTTGACCCCGCCGGCAATCGAACCCGGGGCCAACGTTAGGCAAGCACCCTATACAGTTATTTTGCTCTGTCAATTGTAATTCGCGATATTTTCATGTCTACAATAAGTGGGTGATAATAGTTCTTTTGCCAGGCTCCAGGGAAATAGCGGGGACCATTGTTGACTAACACAATGCATTTGACATCGGCACTTATCGTATAATGCATTCACGAACACAATTACTATTAGTGTCGTCGAAATACCTACGACGATTCAAATTGAAGTTGAAACCACTGTGTCAACTGTTCCACTGCTGGACTAGAAAATTATTTGAAACGAGATCTTATGAAACTAACAAGGTGTTTTTTTTTTTGTTTAAATTGTAATAGACCGTCTCACGTCTCTTATCACAGGAGTCCTTTGACTTGTGATTTTTAATGCATAGATAACAGTGATGTACACAGACATTACTTCCTATCAGTTGTGCCTAAATTGATTAAGTACCCCACATAGCCTTAAGTGTTCACAGATGTCAGTAGTGACAAAATAAGCCATAAATTCACGAGAGAGGACTCAAATGTGTACAAATAATATGTTTAATTTTTGTATCGTAAATCTTAAGGCTTTTATCGGTGACACACTTAATTATACTTTTCCGTTATATAGAGAATTTTTAAAAGGAAGCGGCGACGCGGTAACTGCAAAGCCTAAAAGTTAGCCTAAATGACATAAATTTATTAAATAAAATAATTTATCTAAATTTTAATTTAACTTAAAGTTGAATTAAAAATCATTTGGATGACATAATAAAAAACAGCAGCAATGACAGGGCAGTCTGACAGTCCATTTGATAGTAGGTGGCTACCGTCGCCTATCAACAAAATTAGTACCATAGGTGCTGAGTAGTGTAATAGCCAAGTGAATTAGATAGGGAATAGGGAAATGGGCTCTGGTATCCCTTACTCACTCGCCAAAATACAACAATAGTAGACATGCTGTTATTTCACTGTAAGATCTTCTATAAGATCACAGTAAGATGGTGGTTACTGCTGCCAGACGAATATTCATGTAAATAGTAGTGAAAATCGTACCGAAATACATTACGTAGTTTGGTACAACTAAATAGACAGATTGATGTGGATAGAACATAATCTAATTTTCACTTCAGTCGATTTTAGCTCTCAATAACAAAATATTTAAGCTTTATTTTAACTCAGTAGATTACTGTTTGCTTTTAATATTAATTATTTGATATCTCTCTCTCACTCACTCTCTCTCTCTCTCTCTCTCTCTCTGACTCACTTTCTCTTCCTCCCCTTCTGCCTCTTACTCCAGTCTTAGTCCATTTTTTGTCTTCGATTTTGCCAACAACAACCACTTTGCCACCTCTTCTTTCTATGTGTCCGTAATATGACAGTATACGTTACAAATATAGAGTAGACAGCCGCGTTGCGATGTTAAATAAAAAAGAATAACTAGACGCATTTGTGCGTTTAGCACCACATTTCGAAAGCGTCTCTCTCTGTGTCTCGCATTATGCATGTTTCCACTCTGTATGCAAAGATAGCAAATATCAATTCTCTGACCAGACGTGCCTTTAAACTCTTATATCCTATATCCTGTTTTTTTAATAGTAATACAAAAATACAATTCTAATTTTGAGATACCTACACCCATTTATTATAATTATGGTAACTAGATTGTTCTAATTCTGCCATGTTTACGAGAAAGTTGTTGTTTAGCCTTGAGCGACTCTCCTCTGTTGTTAAATCATGTCTCAGCAAGTATCTTATGTTTGTTAAATTAACAATTATGCAGTGATGCACTGTACTGAAACTAAGGGGCCGTTCAAGTATTACGTAAGAAGATTTATTACAATTATTTAACGAAAATCTGCCGAAATAGTAATAATTCGCATTTTTCTTTTAATGTATTCTGCTTTTTTTTATTGATTAGGATAGAGGACTTTTAACACACACAACATTAATATTATGTGTATTAATGTTAGTATTCATATATTGATTAACAACCTAATATAAGATAAACATTTAAAATTGGCAATTTGACGATAAACTAATATTGTCAAATACTCTTAATTTAGTAATTAATACTTATTAATAGTTTAAATATCAATCAGCATCTCTAAAATATTATCCACTGACCTCCGAAGCTATAACGATTTTAAAGGGATCTAATCCTTAAAATTTCAAGAAATCTTTTCCTAGTTTATGTCTTCAACTTAGAATTTATTGAAAACATTGTTATTTGGTAATCAATTTATGCTTGATTTTAAGATAATATCTTGTGTTGGTTAAGTTAGGTTTGTATCGTTACTGGACTATTAAGCTATGAAACATTTCCTTTGTTTCATACTCAATGTATGATTGCATTGTACCTACAATAACAAAATAAGTTTTAAAAGTGTGTTCAAAAATCTTGAATTCACCACCTGCCTCTCATTTGATATTAAAGCTCCACAATTACCACAAACACACACACACACACACTGACGATTTTATTATAAGAGCTTATTTTACACTTCACTCGATTTCTGCGACTGTTTTATTTCGTCCATTCAATTTTACTATCTAAAGCATCTTACGAGTTCATCGTTTGCGACTATAAAGAACAAACCGATCTCAATTTACTTTCCTTTATTTGAACTTTAACTGTTATTGTCATCGGGTTTATTTACAGAGGTGTGCTTTACATTGGAATGATATTTTATACGATAAGGAACCTACCGACGACGCTCCAGTGAAGTTGTATTATACCTATTTAGGCAGAGGCCAGGCGACGCGACGTTTTGTAAAAGTTTCTAACATGTGCATCGAAGTTAGTTCGGTTGTAATAGTTCAGTTCACTGCCTCTGATCTGCACAGTTGCCCCTTGTAAACACGTGGTTGTCGGTGCACTCGACGAATGAGTATTCGAACCAGTGTGAACGTAATAAGAGCGGTTTTCAATATTCATGTTTTTCGCAATTGAAGACACATTGCGTCTGACAGTTGCGCGACATTGTACATTCGATTCTACACCTTACTACATCAGTGTTTGGTTTGATTTTGTATCGGCTTTGAGCTATGTTTGTTATCAGAATGAATGCAGCGCCTGCGTGCAAATGTGTTGCAGTATTGTGAATTTTATTTGTAGCGCTACAAGGTTGAAATTTATAGGTAGCCGAGTGTGAGATATTGGAAGTGCATTCGTTCAGCCGGCTAGATGTAGTTGGATATGGGTGGATGCTTTGTGTAGAGTAGTCGTCCGCTGTCGTGCGTAGGTAGGGACCTCATGGCGCTTGGCGCGTCGATTGTGTGAACGACCGCTGCGAGGGGGAGGCTCCTCTTGATTATAGCGAGACCGCGTCGATCGGTCGAGGGCCCTAAAACCCGACCCGAGTCTGCCTTGCCTGCCTGCTCCCTGAGTCCTTAGTCCCGACCGACGCTCGTTGAATGCAAATAAGAACAGTTTTTTCTTTTAACATTTTAATGTGTTTTCTCAGAGGGAGTTAATTTATTCCGGCATGTGTCCTACCACTCCATAATGGCGTTCGGTTTATTACCATTTAGTAGATAACTCTTAAGACGCTCACTACAATATGTTTTCTCCTGTTCATCCCACCGTGTAATGACTTCGTTTTCGTCACTACTCGCTGTGCAGTTTTATTGTGCATAATATCGTGAAGAAAGCAAAACAATGTCGATTTGTCGTAAATTTTCTAAGAGTTTGGTTTTACCTCAGATTAGTAAACTGTTTTACTAATCTGAGGGTTTGGAATATTTATAGAGATTATAGCTTCTAAATATTATGAAAAACTAAATCTATGTCAATTTTAAAGTCACTTCTTCGCACAATTCTCGGGCAATGGTTGAAAATTTAAAAGCTTGTCTAAGATGTATTAGATGTAGAAGCAAACACCAAATTACATTGGATTTTTTTTTAGAAGTGTGAGTACTTTAAACTTTTTACTTTTATAAATTGAAAATATTGAAATCAGTCATGAAAATAAAATTACATAAATTATGTAACCATTATTTATTTAAGCTAATACTGCTATGTTACGGTAAGTGAGTGAGAGATTCCAAAGCCGAGTACCCTATCCCTTCATTATTTTTTATCCTTAATTCTATGGGCGGCAGCGCACTTGTAGCACCTATGGCGTAGCTTGTTTTATAGGTGATGGTAGCCAGGTAGCCACCTACCATCAAGTGTACCGTCAGCCTGTCTGTCGATCTTAACATGAATTGAATGAATTGAATGCGAAAAAAATATGTTCTAACTAAAATGTTTCTCTAAATTTTGATAATTATTAATATATTAATTTTTTTCAAAGATTTTGATCTAGCCATGAACTAGGAGTAGCATTAAGAAAATAGCCATTTGACACCACTGAGCACTGTGGAAACGCAAAATGAGGGTGATTTTCGCTTATGTGCGATTTGCATACGCATATTATTCCTTTGCTTGGCTAGTAGGTATAGCCATAAATATAACAAGGATTGTGTATACGTGTATACCAATAATGTATCAAAATCTATCTATCTATACAATAATGTTTACCTACATCTATAAAGGCTAATCGATCAAACGTCGTCGGTAGATACAAGGCGCTAGGTTCGCAGATGTAGCCACGTCCAGGTCGTCTCAATAGTAAATTAATTACTACGAGGGTGCGGAATGATTGGTCGGAGGGGGCGCAGGGGGACTCGCTTCGGGTCTCGGGGTCGGGTATGTAGACCCCGCCCTGCTCCGTGTCTAATTGCTAGAAGCCATGTTTTAAAAAAAAACTTGATTCATCCCTCCCGTTTCGAGGTCGATCCTCAAGCTTTTGTTGTCAATGAAATTTTTAAAATATTCAAAAATTCTAAACATAATCCACTTAGAGCCTCTTTCACCAACTACAAGTAAAGTGTTGATTAGTTACTTTTAGAAATAATTTTATGTTTTATTAAATTATGCACTCAGTTTACTGCATCCTTCGATAGGCGATTTTTTTTTATTATTTTCTTCTTAATGTTTGGGACTTTACCGTACAAACAAAGGTATATCAGCTCCAACATTCCCGGTGACCGGTGAGTTTAAATGGCGGTTAGCCTACTTGACACTTTACTGAGAGATGGTGAAAGAGGTCCTTACATTAGTTATTTATAGAAGTAGCTATGTTACTACAATTTTATTATTATCGTTTCGAAATAAGATCCTGTTACCTACTTCTAATGTTTTAAATTCGCAATGCTTACTTTTCTAAATATGTATGTATGTAATAATGACATGTTTGGTCTGGTAGCTAGTAAGCCTAGCTGTTAACCAAAAGGTCGCGGGTTCGAATCCCGCTAGGGGCAAATGTTTATATGTTAACATTTTACCTTTGTACCTGAGTCATGGATGTTTTGTATTTATATTATTATGTATTTAAAAAAAAAAGTAATCTATTCAGTATATCAACTGTCTGGTATCCATAATACAAGCATTAGTTGCTTACTGTGGAACTAGATGGTGCTGTGTGGAATATGTGAAGATAATATAAATCACGGCGGCTGATTTTAATTTTTCATGCAGTTTTCGATAGGTACCATTTAGATTGGTCAGGGGCATTAGTCATTCAAAATTTTATGTATGATAAGAAAAATAAGAAATAACTATGAAGAACTAAGAAAAATAAGAAATTTATTTACAAGCTGAGAATATTTTATTGTGTATAATATTTTTAAGAAACCATTGGCGCATTGAAGATTCTGATTGGCATGACAGGCAATGAATAGAGTTCCTCCATTCTTCGCTTTAACGTACAAAAATACATAAAAAGCTGGCTTTATGTTGCAGTAATGAAAAGATTGTGTTTATTTATCTATAAAAGGAGCACACCAGATCAATCAAGCATAACAGTATACCTTATGCCTGTCACTATAAAGCTTACAATGTAACTGTTACAATAGGTCGTATAATGTCTTACTGGTCCTAAGTGTATTATTCAACAAAGAACATCTATATCTACCTGCGTCTCCATCAACAGGTGACGAGCTACAAAAAAGCTGGCGATTTAAGTAATCTTTTCAACAGAGCGTAATCCAGGGCTATTAAAGTAGTTGATGTAACGATGATAACTTATAATAATGTATACGATGTAATGTCAGCGGCCATGACAGCAGAGCTTCGATTCTCAGTTTGCATCTCGATTCCCATGTGTGAATTAGAAGTAATAAATACAAAAGCGAAAGAAAAGATCTTAAGAAAGTAAAAGAAGAAGAAACTTTAGAATATTGAGAGCTCTGATGAGTGGTTCAACCTACGGCCCCGTTCACATGGTGATGTGTTATTTGATATACACCTTAAAGGATCTTTTTTCTTGCATTGATAGCGTATGTTGTATGAGCGAGTACACAATAAACTCTACATACACTCTACCTACAGTGTTCTGAACGTTCATCCTTGTCAATTCTTCAAATGTAGTTCAAACTGATATTTGCATCACATTAAATAATTATAAAAAAGTTGCAAGTCCGGTACTTCTCTAAATGTGCTCTTAATGTCTAACCCAAGTTTGTGCCACAGTACTGCGCCCCATTGATGCGAAGTTCAACCGCATCCGAATACTTTGATAAGGTGCCGCTTTGCACGGCCCGAATAGGTAGAAACTTTACCCCGCCGACGCGTGAACTTTAGAACAAACTCCCTGAGATGTTTCCGCCTAGTTACAATGTGGGCTTCTTCAGGCGTTCTGTAAGGGTTGTAAATAAATTCTTGGAGGGTTGGCGGACCGTTTGCATCTACCACAAAGTTAATATAATAGAAAACCTGTTGGTCGAGTGGTTTTTAAGAAGTTTCTGTTGCTGATTTAAGGAACACGGGTTCCATTCCTGGCGAGGCAACAATCAAAGCAATCTTTAAAGTTACATTTGTCCAAGTATACTGTTTTTTCATAATACCAGATAAACAAGTAATTTGGTACGTATTTAACAAATGATTTGGACCCAATTTTGACCATACAATCAGATTCTTTTATTTTTATTTACATTTGTTTATTTATTTTCATAGTATTTTTTTTATAATATGTACAACAATTTTATAAATATTACAAACAACACATAATATAAAAAAAAAAAACTTAAAAATAGTTTGCTGTTAATAGCGGGGCAAGAGTGAGGAACCTCCTGATAATTCGCGCCGTGTCAAGAAGTAGGTACCGCCTTATTATTGTTGTGTCACTGGTTTGTACTCCTAAAGCTATTGTTATTGTTACGAAATAAATATTATAAGTCATTTGCCGAATTGTCTACTTACCTAGGTCAGGAAAGCATGACAATACTGAATGGCTCGTGGCCAAATCCGTTACGATTACGCCATTTTTTGTGTACTGGTCTGAGTTGGAATCGTGATTTTGTCGAGTTTCACTCTGTGGTTCAATCACACGCGACAAGCGGTTGTTGGTGACGTCACAGATTTAAATTAAGGTTCATAATGGCATACTTAATGAGCTGATAAAAGACAGCTTACATTACAAGATTAATTGCTTATTTGAGAACTTTTTACATTTCATTTCATTTTAGAAATAGATACATTTTGACAAATGGAAAATGCTCGCATCCATCTTGTGTCCTTAGACGGTAGCCATCGGACCATCTTGTGTCGACTATCAAGTGGACAACCGGACCTCTAAGACAGCGTTAAAGCAAACACTTTTTCAACCAAGAGACTCATCAAATTTGTTTTCACGAGTATGTAGGTTTAAATTATTAAAATTTAATCAAATTCGGTATGTCTACATACTGTGCCAAACGACATCTTTTGCTTTTCACGAATTATATTGTATGCATTATACAGGCGTATATTAACAGAAAATAATGTAATCGTAATTTGGTAACGTGTTGGTATAAATGTGTTTCACACAGGTAACACAGTCTAATTGTTACCAATTACAATCCAGGGTCGCAGATGTACGAACCAGCGAAGATAACGGCGGCACAGCACGCGTGTGAACTGGTTACTGCAGTGGCCTGGTTACGTATAACCAGGCCACGAGGAACGAAATGCCTGCTTCGCGAGTATTGTATTGTGCGCGTTACCGACTCTTGTACACATTCCATAATTCAATGCTGATTAGGTAATTTACTTACCGATCGAACATTTTTAGAACTTTAGCAATTTTCGACTTTTAGGTTATGATAACTTCATTGTAAAACAAGTCTCAGTTAAAAGTCTACATTAATAATATTAAAATTTATCATATGGTGATACAATTTGTTAGTTTGTTTTTATGGGAATGGGATATATAGGTAATTAGTGATATTACGAACTGTTAGTAATCTTTTTCCTGATAGGTAGCTCTTTATTATCTTTGTTTTCAGTTCGAAATTCAAAATCTCTAAGTCAAACCATTACTGTAAAAAAAAAGGCTAGCATAATCATGTCTGAGATTGCTATTTCTAATAGCAGGCATAAATCATCATTGAGTATGCATGACGCGAAAACTTAATTGTCGTCATCACATTAGCTCGTAAAACAGCCTATATAAAACGATTTTTAAGTACTTTACTTAATTTGGTTAAATGGTTAAACTTTAATTAAATACGTGTATCTATCTATCTAACTATAGTATTGAAACTCGCAAAGTTAGATAATCATTAACAATACAGTTTTAGTGATTTTTTACATTATTTTAACAAAAAAAAAAAATTACAATAATAATATGTCTAACAAATCTGTTAATGTTTATCGATTTCAAAATGTACCTTTTAAAATGCTTCCTGAAAGATATAATAGCTTTTGTCTTTGCAGATTTGGTTCAGGGCGAGTTGTTAATAAACTGAAGTTCGAGTTTAGAACTTAAAGTATTCCGCATTATGGACTTAAGAAGTTTTGCCTTAAAGATAACATCAAATTCTTATTCAAAGCGTTAAATGAGATTTCGTCTTTAGGTTCGTGGCGTCTTGTTAAAATCGCCAATACGTCAATACCTCGCTGGTTCACTTGTATTCATTGAATAGTAAATATATTCATAGTAAATATATATAATATTATACTATGAAAATAACATAGTATTCCGATGCTCTCGTAAAAATACAAAACACGAAAATTCAGCCAATTTTGTTTCTCAATGTTATAATATACTAGCGACCCGCTCCCGGCTTCGAAAGAGATGCAATTTTTATATATAAAAGTTCCCTGTTTATCCCTCTTTCCATATGTGAAAACCGGGGGAGACGAAATAAATTGATCGCTGCGAAAAATAATAATAATTCCTATAATTATAAAAAAAAAATGTAACACGAACCAAGTTGTAAAAACTAATTAGAGAATAGGTATAACATTGACATACATTTTAAAAACGTAACAGGTGCGAGGTGAAGTTGTTTTGACGTTGGGAAAACAAAAAATGTCGTAGTGACAGATTTGAATGGTAAATTATTATTTGTTTAACCTCGGGAAATTATAAAAATTTTGAAAAAAAAAAAAATGCTTAACCTTGTAAACATTATTAACAAAGAGAGACTGATATAGTATTTCTCCTACTATTATCAAGTTATTACTCGTATATGGTTGAAGCGATATCAAAAAAAGATTTTTTTAATTTGATTGAATTGTAGGTACATTCACGTTAATTTTAATTTCGCACTATAATATTTATATTATAAATATAAAAGTATGTTTGGATGTATGGATGTTTGTAACTCTTTCACGCAAAAACTACTGAACCGATCACGATGAAATTTTGCATACACGTTGTCTGGGACACCAGAAAGGACATAGGATACCTTTCATCCAGAAAAAAGGACTATTCCCGAGGGATAAATAAAAAATAAAAAAACTAACGCATGGCCAAAGTGTTATAGCAACACGAGGTCAAGCGTTATAATTGCTTTTTTTTAAATTTCCAACGCGGACGAAGTCGCGAGCACCAGCTAGTATTATTATAGCTCGATATTCTATGGACTATTTTCTTATTTATATGAACTCTAAATACGTTAAAATCGGATGCGAATATACAAACATTAACCTGAGTTTTATCTATTGGCAGCTGAAATATATCACATGTTTATCACGCAGTGAGTTCAATAAACTTCCTTATTTTGTTTAGTTATCGTTTTTAAATTCATATCTGTTACCTTAAAAGTATAGTAGTCATAAGTCTTTTTAGAGCACAGTAGAATCGCCTGCATGAATTTTAAAAATAAACTCGTAACTAGCATTCTTATCCGTTTGTCACACGTGTAAATAAATAAACATTCAAATATTATTCAATTGGATTGGATTTTAGTTTTGTATGTATGAGTTAATAGACAATTCGCCCGAATTTATTATTAATAATGTTTTAATGTTCCTTTCTATATTTAAATTTGTCTATATCTTTAGAATACTTCCAAAGATTTGTTGTTTATTACTAAATAACGCTTTAATTAAACTCTTAATGTTAAGATCATGTCCTGTATTTAAACATAGGATACTTTGTATCTCTACCATGCTTTTCAGCGAGATGATAGTTCAAATTGAGTTCAGAACTTAATAAATAGATGGTATGAATATATATTCGCGGGCTACAGCTAGCATTAAATAAACTTAAAATTGTTTTTATGATTAGTAACTCTTTAATATTATCATGGCGTATACTACATTTGTGTATGTGCACGTATTTCGGTTCATGCGTAAGTTCGCGACTCGAGTCGTTTACGTGCCATTGACATTCGGCTCATGGTTTCATTGGTGCACGATCGAAATAGCATACAACGAACCCGGTCCTATTATTACCGACATTATTTTCATGCTGTTTTCATTAATAAATTGACTGCTGATTTTCATACTCGCTTCTTCGCCGTTCAAAGTAAATTAGTGTACAATTTAAATATTTTAATATCTAATCTAAACTGAAGAAATACTTTTGTATTGGAACAACTTTTTAATTGGTAAATGTTGATTTTATCTGATTATACGATTAATTGTGTCCTGTTGAGACTAAGTTCAAAAAACTTTTATTAAATATAATTTCAATTTGTGTCTTTTCTTTAATGTATAGTATAATTAAAACCCAGTTAATTGTAGTTAATTTGATTACTAGTTAAATATTTTCTTTAAAATGTCGTCTAGGCGTCTGGCGACAGTAGCTAACGAACTCCTTACAGAAGACCGAATATTCTAATATTATTCTGATTCGAATGTTGTGTCAATGCTGTATCATCTTTGCCAGTGATATAGCATTGTCACAATATTTTGTAAAGGTACATTATAAAACAAGTCAAAACATGAATGTAACCTACATCGAGCAAAACACGTGATATTTTAAGTCTTGCATCGGAATTAGGAGTGCACAACCAAGTTCAAAGTAAAAAAAAAAAAATAGTGGCTCCGGGTCAGGGTCAGGTGTAGGTGTGTCAGGAAAGTACATACTTATATACAGAGGTGTCGGTTACGGTAACAGTGTCGCGAGCTCAATGGTTTTTTCCCATCTCAAAAATGCCCAACGCGCCTAAAGAAGTTTTCACTTCAAAAATTATATGGAAATAAATAAATATATCCAAACTTTGTAATTTGTAAAATTGCTCTCGAAACTTTCTTGGTGAATGGGACATTTTGGATCACACGCAGCGTCGACGTCCGCCCTCCTTATACAATTGTCGATGCATCAATCACATCCTAATCGAATCTATGAACGACCGAGCACCGTATGGACTAAATCGGTATGCAATTGTGCGAATAATTTACTCGAAATTCATCAATTAGGTATTACATTTACCATAATGTATCGGTTAGATTCCATACAGTTTAGGCTTGTCGCTCGTGTGGTCTACTAAACTCTAAGTTTTTTTGTTTATTTTCGAAATAGTTGTAATGTTTTTGGTCCAAGGATCATAAAAAAAGCGGGACCGCCAGACTGTCGGGCGAGAGTAAAAACTTGCATAGGTACTTGCTTAAGTATTGTTAGATATTTAACCCTTATCGTAACCAAATTCTTACTGGTGACCGTTTGTACTAATAGTGAATCAAACCAATGCCGGTGGCAGAAGCAGTCTCTGAGTGAGAATAATTTTTAATTAGATTTCTTTAAAACACTTAACATAGGCAAGTTATGCAAACAGTGACAGTTAATAGTCTTGAGTCGTGACTCGCCTTTATATGTGTGAAAAATTCTTGCAAGTTTAACGGATATAGCTCATGGAATTGGCAAGTTATTCAATTTGCCAATTCCTATAGTATACCTTTAGCATTACCTATACCTATAGCAATACCTATAGGTATCTATAACCTCTTAGAATCGACAAAAAAGATTGTAGCGAGAAAAGAGTGTCGTTTGTCTTTGACATTCTATGGGGAAGGCAGTCCAGAAATTGGCGACTAACGGATGCTAATTTGAGTAACGGTGTTTGCTAGCATAACGTTCACGCTATTATTAACAGTTTGGTTATCATCAGTTTATTTGGCAACAGTGAAATCGTGTAAAAATGTTATCGCTCAGTCCTTGGACATTAAAATATAACTTTCAGTGGAATTAACGCGTTTTCTGTGACACACACTGATTGTTATCTCGAGAGAAAGTACTGCGCGGATAATGTTAATGATCTCGGTTACCAATTTACAGTGTATATGGTGTATTCGGATAATGTAGTTTGAATTGTGATCACTAAGCGGAACTATACAGACGTGATGGAGGCAATTATTTGTAAGGGTTGCGCCATACTTATGAGAGGTCGGTATACGTTCTTCTTCCCACAATAATGCGTTTATTTTTACCCCTATTACGGATAAGGAGCATCTGCTCACGGTCTGTAACAGTTGGAAATATAACGCCGCGGACACGACTGCGGAACAAAATGCGTAGACACCTTATGGACCTAAGGGAGTTAATAAATTCTGTTGGGATAGGCAGTGCACCTGCATCCCTTTGGACTAACAACAAGAAAGCCGGCCTATTTTATTAAAAAAAGCTTTGATTGTTGGGATCTGGATAAAAGTAAGTTCTGTATAGCGCTTTCATTTTAATGTATATGGAAGTGCAATTGTTATCAAATGACTTAACTAATATGTTTAAAGGAAATGTCAATTTCATATATGGTACTCAAATAAAATGAAAAAAAAAATAAATAATAAAATAAAGAAAATAAGACGACCCGACTCAAGCATGTTATACGATAAATTTTTGATAACGGGTTGTACATTGCACTATTAATGGTGTTCTTTGTTCGACAGCTGTGTATTTTGGTATTCAAAGAGCGTGACCCAAGTTTCCGTTTTCGGTCCCTATGTGAAAACGTTTCACAATGTCAAATTGCCTACCTGCCTTGTTGCAAAATACGGCCTTCCTGTTGGCCCGGCCATTGTCAATGGCTGGCAAAAATATACCTATAGTATAGTACATTTATGTGTTAAGTAATAGTATAGGACTTGCAATATTTAATAGCATTCGTTTTCTGACAGGTTGTTTGTGACAATTTTATCTGTCAGGGTCTTTGATTCTTACCGCAGTTTGAAAAGTAGGTAAATGCTTATACTATTAAGCTGATTGTTTTTTATATAAAAATCGGTTTATTAAAAAGTTAGTAGGCATATGTATAATAATGTAATGGCTAAACTGCCATTTGACAGATCACCAAGAAAGTTGACACGTAACTTAATATATATTTTTATATGGTTTTTATGCTTTCAAATTTAACTCATGTTAATATGCTTAACGTTTCATATTGTCATTGGATTTATAACTTAAATACAAATCCACTAATATCTAGGTAATTAAGTGTTTGAAATACTAGCAATATTTTTACACGCATAACCACTTAAGTGATACTTGCCTTATCATCGAGACCGTTAGCTGAACAAAACAACTGGTAGACAATTATGTTCGAATTCTGAATGACATGACATCACTCTTCTGACTGCTGCTAACTGAGTTTATAGTCGTTGACCCACATCTGCAGAGCTTACGGTGAGAGTCGTGACGAAAATTTGGAAAAATTTGAAAGTGTGCATATTTTAAATTTATCGTCCCCAATTCACTGAGGATAGCTTTCGACCTCGGTTTGCAATTGGCATGTTTGCAAAATACCAAATGAAATCACAAATCGCGAAATTATTTGTGTCAATTATTTTGTAAAGACAAATGGAAATTTCGTGATGATAATAATACAACACAACACAGTAGAAAAAAATACTGCTTAATAGACGACTCCAGCAAATGTTAAGAAAAGTTACATATTTTAAATAGTGTCTGACCGAAAATGGATTTTCAGCCCAAAACGAAAAAGAAGCTTCGGCTTTAGTCTTATTTTAATAATCCAGAAGCGACCGAATGTCTCGTTCGCCATTTCAACGTTTTCAGTAAAAAAAATATTATTAGATATTATCTAAATCTAAACACATACAATTTAAAGAATTGGTTATTATATTAGTTATGGTTTCATTTAAAATAGCGGCAGACATATTGCCGGTACACTTACTTGATGGTAGGTGGCCTATTTGTGGCCTATAAACATAGCAACCCCACGGAGATGCACTATATATATATATATACTTCCCAAGGTCTACTAAGGTCAAGGCAAGAATGGGATTAATCATCGTCTACTTAACAATAAGTACTGTTTCTTTTTTATTGCTGTGATTGCCTACAAAACCAGAAGCAATTTAATTGGAAACCAATGAATCATTACTTAGTTTGATCGGTCTCCTAAGTTTCATCATAAGAAGTGCTCAATCTGGTCGCCCGTTTCGCGTTGGTACGTACGGAATCCTTAATTTAACTGCCATCCCGCCTCCCCCGGAGATGCACCCGGAATGAGCTTCCCGCCGGTGATTGCATTCGCACCCCGCTTCGTGACTCAAAATTAATGTCGCATCTTACAAATGTACCTACGTCTCTTATATACCTATTCATGTATTTAGATTATGTTACAAGAATTTAACTCCTCGAGCCAATGAACTTAAATAGCAAATTTAGATATTTATTAGTTATCCCATACCATTTTGTGACCGTGTCTATGTAGTTCTATTACTTGTCACTGCTAGGCGAAGCTTCTCTTCAGTGTGAGGAAGTATGGGCTTATAATACACCTTATAGACGACTGCGATTAGGTAGGAACTTCACATAGCTTTAAAATTGCAGGTCTTACATAGAGTGGACAAGTGGTCATTGCGTAAATATTTCTAGTTCTAGGTTTTCATTTTCGCAACAACAAAGAAAGTTTATGTGTTATAAGAATTTTATTATAACAAAATACCTCTTATCATAGAGTGACTGCTGGCAAAAGGTCTCTCTCTTCCACTTCTTCGGAAGCTATCTATTTGAGTGTGAAGTATAATATAAATATAATCATAATACATGAAATAGTAGCGACCGTTCCGTAATTTATCTACCAAATATAGGTATATACAGACACATACGTTTATCATTAGTTATGATAAATCATCTGTGCGTTCCTACATAGTTCGCGTGAATCGGTCTCATAAAAATATCTGTTTATGATCTTACCTAAACATTATTACGAGATGTTAAAGAAAATCTCAATTTGTGGCAGCGCACTTGCAGCACCTGTGCTTGTCTTATAGCCGACTGTAGCCATCTACCATCGAGTGAATCGTCAGCCTGTCTGCCGACCTTGACATAATTAAAAGACTTTTTTAATTTTACAACCATTTTAAAAATATTATTTTATTAGCATTGAATTAAAGATTTTTTATACAATACAAAACGAAAACGATCGTTTGTTTGTTTGTTTCTTTGTTACTCTATCACACCTTACACTACACTACACAATCAACCATGAAATTTTGTATACACGTTGTCAGGATTACATAAAAGAACACAGGGTACCTTTCATCCAGAATTTCGCAGTCAGACGTTGGCAAAAGCAATTACGTACGTTTATATTATAAAAATGACGTTCAAAATAATATGATACTAATTATTTTAATTGTTAATTTTAATTATAATATATTTTTTTATTGTTTCAGGTATGTATTGAAATTTGTTACATCGCTTCACACTTCAAACTTGCATCACGTGATGAAGGATATACTTTTAATATTTACAGTAAGTTTATAATTTTTAAGATCATCATCTTTGCTCATTATTTGTTGTGTGTAAACTTTTTCTTATATATATTTAAAAGAAAAAGTTATATATATGTGTGTAACTGCAGAATATGTTTGTGAACCATAGCTGTGTAACTTTCACACTAGAGCCATTTTTATTTGCTTTTCAATATCAAGTGAATACTAACAGCACCCTTATTTCCGTCGTGTTTTTTTTTTTCATATTTTACAAAGCAAGTTATTTTTTTAAATAATAAACAAATAAATGTTGTGTAGATTGATAACACCTAAAATAACCACTGTTTTTAATGTATTCTGTTCTGTATCTCTTTGGGATCCCTACAAGTTAACTAGATTTTTATCGATCATCAACAGACTAAATAAAGGACTGCAGGCAGTTTGAATATCAATTTTAAATAAGTAGTGGTTACTGTAACATTACAATAAATCCAGATACTATGGGGATATCATACAAACTCTGATGTGACAGCCACTGAGTTATTATTCAAAAGTTATTAGACATTAATTTTTATTGATTCTATGACTAACATATTTTAGGTGTGTTCTTCTTTTTGCTTATAATTAGAAAATTGTTATTAATAACATTTATAAATTAATTACTTAATTGAAATTGAGCTTTATATTATTTTAATATTTATAATACTTGCTATGCGAATTTCTATTTAAAATCTTGGTCGTACAGCGTTTTTTTAATTATATTTATCGGTGTCAGATTTTAACATTTATTAAATAAGATTAAAGTTAGATATTAAGTGAAAATCTGAATTTCAAATACTATCCTGTAATGTTTGTTAAAAATTTTTGTTTATTTTCCTTTATATACAAAACTTAAATAAATATATTATTTCTTTAATGTTTTCAAATTATAAAGTAAATACTACGAATATTTTAGTTCTTATTAGCTATTCAAAGATTTCGTTCGGTAATCTATGGTAATATCGTTGAACAAAGTAATTTTATTTTGCCAGCTGGTGTATGAAGGCGTCTTCGAAAAATTTATCGCGGTAACCGGCGATAATTTAAAGGCATTAAGCAGGTGTTTAATTAATTGTTTCCACCTTCACGAGGCGGTATCAATACGTGTAATTATATCGCCGACTTCCAAAGGATCAGGTTTGGCGGGATTTGTATCTGGTTCTAGGCTTTCGTGCTTCTCGTCCAAAGCAGTAGTGGATTACATCTCCCAGATATATACCAATAATTATTATCCTAACTATTATTATTATTCACATATATTTATTTTCATCCTTAATTCTAAATTTTTTACAATATACATTTAAAAAACGGTTTAATATCGTAAAAAACCTAAAACTAGAATTCCGCAGGTGGTGGAGCAAGGCCCAAGCCACCTGTGGTTTAGGGCTGCAGAGTGAGTTACCTCCTGACAATTCGTTTTATTATTATTATTATCCTACTATAATTTTCGAGGACAAAAACCATTGTAGGTGTTAAAGTTTATTTACTTTCATTTCTAAAATCTAAATGTACCTAATATTCTAAATGCGAAATTGAGTTTGTTACGCTGTCAAACCTTAACTACTCAAGAATACACGCTGTCAGATACAGAAAATCTGTTATTTTTTTTTAATATATATAATAAAGAAAATCAACGCTTGAGAAAAGTATAATAAAGCTTGAATAATTTTTTTTAGCATTTATTCAACCTTTAATGCTTTAATTCATTATAATACTACAACGCTATGGTGGTGTTTGCTTTCTAATACAACTTATCTGTACCCTAATTATTATTTTTTTATTTGTCCAGTTCCTTTTTTATAATACAGTTACTTGATTGTATTGACACATTTGTAACGACATCTACAAAGGCAGACACTGGTATTGTGGATACTGGTGTTACACACGTAGTAGCCACACGTTACACGCGTTCGTAGTGTGTAAAAGTATAACAGGTTTTAGTCTGACAAAAAAGTCTCCATAATGAAATGTTTAAAATAAAATAAATGGTCACTTTATTTACTATTCTTAGCTACGGTAAATATGACCTTTAATAGCGCCATGGAGCTCTAAATTTTTATAGTCCACTAGCTGGTGCCCGCGACTTCGTCCGCGTTGATAAATAAAAATACAACACCTGAGAAAATATCTGACATCTTTATCGCTGTGTTGACGGTGGCGGCGTCGTCATGGCAACACTGACGCTTAATTTTTTATATTTTTAGGCAATACCTCGGGAACATTTTCCAGGATAAATAGTCTCCTATTATGTTAATCCAGGTAATAAACTATCTGTATGGCAAATTTCACCCAAATCCGTTAGCCGTTTTTGCGTTAAAGAGTAACAAACATCCATCCATCTTCATAAACTTTCGCATTATAAAATTAGTAGGATTTCATATTATTTATACAATGAAAAATTCTTCTGTCCAAAGGTTGTGTACACCTTCTAGCTAGAGTAATTCTAACTGTCGTGATTGGTTCCCGATCCAAGTAGCTTGGTGTACGTCAGCGTCTGATTACTGAGGGGTGTTTAGTTTCGGTGCCAAGTCGTCGCGTCGCATCAACACAATGGAGGTCCGGCTCCACAATCAGGTTCCACTGGATGTAATGCACACTCTGTAGCAAAGACGGGAAATTTGTTGCGCCTTCCTAGCCTGTTTGTGGTTCGCGACGTTTCCGTCGTCGCGCATCGTTTAAAACGACCAACACAATACGCACAGAAACTAGCGGAGAGTGTTTTGGTCTGAAATTCTTTAAGTACACGATGGCAATTTCTTTTCATCACATTCCGGGGTATAAGAATTCAATAGAGAAGAAGAATCTCTCTTGAAGGTTTATAATCATGATGATAAACCTTCTGTGAGAAATCATTGATGTACTTATCTTCATGAAGTAAACCTTTCTCATAGATCACCAAAGCACCGCTGACTAGCCCCAGCTAGCATTGACGCCGTGGTCTTTTTTTCTTCGTGTTTGACAACTAAACTTTTCGTTCATCGTAACGTCTCTACTTATTTGCATACTAAGATCTATGTAACCTCCTCATTAACACTTTAGCAAGCTAATTATATGTGCTAAGTATGTCAATGTCTTTAAATCTTCTTTTAGTTTTCTAATTATGGTCTCTTGTAACGCAAAGACACCCAAAGCATATATTTTAGTTGTCATGCCAAAAGTGAGAAGCTACGTCTTTAAACGTTGCGAGAAAGAATCAAAACCTCAAATATATATATTCAATGTTAAATTAATATCAGCGCCATCTCTGTTCTCATTGATGTATTATTTCAATTCAAAATTCAATTAGTTTCTAGTTCTAAGCATATTCTAGTTTCATTGATATTGTGTTGATTGCGCAATAACTGCTGCGATCTGAGGGTTACAGTAACAAGTCGCGAGAAAACCATTGAATTTTCCCATCTCAAAAATGCCTAACGCGCCTAAAGAAGATTTCACTTCAAAAATTCATGTTATAAATCTTTTCCAATATTGTAAGTTATCTCGAAAAATTCCTTACGATTTTAGAGCAAGTCCTATTAATATGAATACACTAAAATGACAAGAGGGTAGATTGTTCATTAAATTGGAAGTTTTATTTTTAACCGTGCCCCGACCGTGTGAAACGAATCCTTCACAAAATTAGTACCGTCACAGCGAGAGCGATATGTATTAATAACAGAGTGACCCGTGCGTGACCCACGTCCATATAACTGCATGTGATTGATCGATGCAACCGCATCGCATTTTATCGCGTCTATAAAATTCCGATCTCGTATCGTTTTGTGAGTCAATGTTGTTTAAAAAATATTATTCTTATGACAATGCAGACGATTAATATGCGCTCACTGAAGAACTCATTGTCCCAGTCACTAAGCGCAATCTTTCAAGAACAAGATAGTGTTTATGTGAAAATATTACTTTTGTGTTTTAAGGTCAACATTCATTCGTAAATAGTTTTTGCATTACCTACATTATTTTGCAATTTTACAAAATAAGTTTATACTTAACTATGGAAAATGAACTTATAATTTAAATCATAATTAGAGGAATTGCTTATGGAAAAAAATAAAATAAATCAAGATTAATAAAGATAAATATTTGGCAGACATATAGAAATATGTAAATTTGTGTCAGTCATAGTATGCTAATTAATGTATGAGTGATTAGTATGCGTGAAGAAAACTGGCTACAAAAAGTAGGTAATACTTATATACCAAATAAAAAATACGAAAATTATCTTCTGAGAAATTCAAATAATGAAATCGTTTACAAAAAGCCCACCAGGCTACAAAATATAAAAATTGTCTATGAAAAAAAAGTACAAATATCGAAATTGTTTCCAAAAATAGGAAAGTTGTCCTCAAATAACACAATTATTAAAAATATTTACAAAAATAGTTGGTCTAACATACAGATCACTGAGTATAGTCCAGGAACTCGAAAAAATTGACTACTAAAAAATCAAATGGTATTTTTTTTATAAACTAAGTAATTGGGGTACGAGATTGTTTAAAATCGAACATTTCGAAAATGGAACTTTTCAAAATAATTTTTGGTATGTATCTGGTGTCGCAGTGTTTTTTGATATATAGTATCAAGTAGGTATATAGTATATGATATATATATACCTGTGTTAAATATATTATAGTTCGTGTGGTGTAAAGTGAAACCAGGTTGTGGCTAGGCCGAGCGGAGCGCGGCAGATGTGGCGCAGGTCACCGCACTCGGGACAAACGCAGCTGGAAATCGAGACTTGCTTTTTGTGTTCCCCAACCCGAGACCGCTCCCGGCCACACTCGTCAAATTCACGATTCACGCGATACCCGCACCAGATAAGTTTTTGCGCTCAAAAACCCTGATGCCTCCCGGACTCATGCATGTTTACTCGAAATATTAGTGTATAATATAACCATAATATGTATGTAATACAAACGACTAAATTGTTTTTAGTTTTAATGTTCGTCCGAGAAGTGCGGCTACTTCGTGACTCGTCCCATCTATTCGGTTCGCCGCGTGGCGTAATTTTCTCGTTTCGAGTGGTCATTAGTTCCACGGGGTAGGGACTTTGTCTGTCACACGACCATTAACTTTACAACCGCTTTACCTGTGCTAGGGAGGCGAAGCTAGAAAGCACGAGTTTTTAAAGGACCTTTCTCTCGTTCACAACAGACATTGGGTAGTGGTTTATGTGCGGTGTTGAATTCGAGATGATTTAATCGAGCCAGATACTTACTTGCTCTATCGTGATGTTTTAGAGGGTTTTCGTGAGACGGGCTGCGTGGCTACTTGGGTGCGGTGTTTGCGAGTTTGGGGTGAGTTTGCCGCACGCGATCGATGCCCCGGCCCCAGGCCAAATACAAAGAATCACCTCCCAATAACGCCTGTTATTTTATCATTGAAAGCTGGGGTCGGCTTTTACAAGTTTCGAATCGGTCGGTACACTCTTACCCTCACCGTTTTAGTTATGTAGTTGCGTTAAGTTTATTTCCCATGGAAGCGCAATGAATGAAATAAGCATTGGCGCACTTTTATATAACAAACCTAAGCACGTAGTACTGCTTAATTTAGGACTTGTTATAGATGTGATTGTCTAGTCATTATTTTTACTATTCTCTTAGTGGTTTCTTAATAAAGATCCCATAACTGTAAAAAGTTTCCATTCAAGCGTTTTTATAATTTAACTAGCGTGTACCCGGCGCGTTGCTGCCACAGAAGAAGTTAGGTAGGTACCTACTGTAGAAATATCATTGGAATATCTTCTTATTGATCCCTTGGGAACAGTACTTTTTCTGGATAAAAGGTATGTTCTTTTCTGTGGGTATCCCTGACGTGTATGTAAAATCTCATTATGATCGGTTGAGTTGTTAAGGCGTGAAAGCGTTACAAAGTCACTTTTGCATTTATAATTTAGGTTTTAGAAATCAAAGTAGGTATATAAATTTTAATACTATGTTTTTTGTTCTAGAAACACAATGGTTTAATTTTTATGAAATAGTTTCTTTGTATGCCTTAATTTTTTATTATACATCGGTAAATTATTAAATTAATTTAATAAAGTACAGGTGTTAGATACATTAATTTTATTATTACGTACATTTACAAGCGATTAGAGGTCTATCGTGACCGTCCCCAGTACAATGGAAACGAGTCTAATCTAAATCACCGACTACAGTCGGCCGAGATAAAAGTTCCAACTACCGAGAACTACGGACGCGCTGTAACTTTAAACTGGTTTACTGCAGGTACCCAGCTAAAATTATACGTAGACAAAACGAACCGAGCGAACACGATTTTCGGCACCATAGACGATCTTTGACAAAGGCGCATTCCGTTCGAATCGCCCTTACACTATAAACACATAATTTATATATATATATCTTATAAAATCGTTTGTCGAAACTGACTATTAACGCACAGCCAAAACTAAGTACTAAGTCTAGTACTAAGCTAAAATTTGGAACATAGGTTTATTTTATAAAGTAAGCATCCGCTAAAGGATTTTTGAAAATTTAACTCCATGAGAAGCCGGTGGCGAGTCGCTAGTTATAATAAAAAGTCGTTGTTCGCCTCTGTCTGTGTCTCAGCTAACTTTTTTTTAAACTACCCAGAAGATATGGAAAAAAAGCGATAAACGAGGAATGTTTGTGTATCATTGTATTTGCAGAAAAAAAAATTGCATGTGTTTGAAGTCGGGGGCGGGTCGCTATTATATTAATAATAAACAACATAAAATTTAAGGAAAATAATATTACAGAAATATCTTTTATACTTTCAGCGATAGAATGTACTATATTCGCGGCTTCGAGAGAGTACTTGTTAGTTCTCAATAGGTGCGATTCGATGACCCTAAGATATTGGGAATCGATAATGAAGCCGTCGTGTACCTAAAGTCACGCTCTTACTATATCTTCTGAGTTTTTGTACGCAGTGGTTATTAATAATTTTTAATATTTTTTATGGCATAAAGTGATAAGTAGTTCAACTTGTATTAGTAAACAAAATACAATTGGTAGTAACAAATACCAAAATTGTACGCCCCAAAGTAAGCAATAAGAAACGGACTTAACATTGAAAAGTTCATTTTCAAAAATGATCCTGCTGGGACCCATACCCGGTACTCTTTAATCAGAGCGCTAAGGCTAAAAATATTCGAGTCGCCCCGTGTGTGTATGTTCAACTAAAATGTATTAATTAACTAGCTGGTGCCTGCAACTTCGTACGCGCTGTAGTTCGTTTTTTGAAAATCCCACAGTAACAGGCTGTCCCAGTAATCTTTAAAAACGGAAACTAGTGTTAGGTCTATTCGCGTTCTATCACATATCAAAAAATAGTCTTAGGGGTTTGTGGGACACCTGTATAAAAAAATCCTATCAAGCTCTTTTAAAATTCCTATGGCCTTGCTACTGTCAATAGGCGACGACGGTGACCACCTACCACTGCCTGCTTAATCGATAGTAACAATAATGGTTGTTAAGTAATTTTGTTATAGCTGAAAATAACTAAATAATGTACAAGAGTACTTAGATTATTACAAGTTTAATTGTTTACGAATCATAAAGTTAACTTGAACGTGTTGTTTTTCATAAACAATTTCATGAATAATTTCGCAACCGCTAGTTTCTCACGGACGGTATTGCATTCAATTAAACATTCAATAGATGACTGTTATGTTGTGGCTTAACTCGTAGTGCATGCAAGTAAAAAAATCAAATTAAGAGCAAACACTTGAGTGCAATGTTGCTATGTCTACCTTTTTCGTGAATTATAACATAGTTTAATGATTACGCACTTTCGGGGAATTTTCTGATTTGAAAATGCAAAGCGGGACACGAATTATTGATGTCCGCTCCGTTCCGTGCAAGGCGGCCGGGCGGTTGGAATGCTCGCCGGAAACCGCATCAGGTAGTTAGATGAACCCGTACTAAGGTTTGGTGCACTATACGGTCGTTCGTCCCTCGCCTCCGTGCGTTACCCCGCATTTAGCGGAAAAAGTGCTATTAGAATAATTTCACTTAATGATGACGCAAATGCAAGCGAACGAGTGTCTGTTCGGGTCGGTGATTTGTTTTACTTGATCCTGAATTTCCTTGTAATAATTAACGAGGCAGAGATTAAATTTCTCAAAAGGACAGCATTTTATGTCTTTGATGTTTTTCTGTTTATTATTAGAAAGGTAATACAAAATTGTGGAATGACAAAGGCTCATTATTTATACAGTAGGGTTGCTAAATATGCTAATTTACTAGCTGGTGCCCGCGACTTCGTCCGCGTTGAACGATGAAAGGTACCCTATGTCCTTTCTGGTGTCCCAGACAACGTGTATGCAAAATTTCAAGGTGATCGATTCAGTAGTTTTTGCGTGAAAGACTTACAAACATCCATACATCCAATCATACTTTCGCATTTATAATATTAGTACGGATTATGCTAATATGTTTAATAATTTCCGAAACCTTTTAATAAAAAATCCTTGGAAAAGTCTACGCGCAAGAGCAGACCACGTGCTTTCGTCTTTTATTATTTTGGAGGGGGTCACTACGATAAAATTTACCTGCGTTAGTATTAGTTTTCAAAACAGTCATGAATATTCAAGATAACCTTAGCATTTATTGGTTTTAAGATCGCATTACAAGGCTATACACGTATTAATACTTTAATCATCATCATCATCATCTCAGCCGCAGGACGTCCACTGCTGGATATAGGCCTCCCCCATAACGTTCCAATGGGACCGGTCAGAAGCAGCCTGGATCCACCGTTGACCCGCGGCCCTTATTAGGTCGTCTGTCCACGGACGTCCTGCACTGCGCTTGCTGGTCCGTGGCCTCCACTCGAGAATCTTCCGGGCCCAGCGGCCGTCGGCTCTCCGTACTATATGCCCTGCCCACTGCCACTTCAACTTACTGATGCGTCGGCTTATGTCGGCAACTTTCGTACGTCTACGGATCTCCTCATTTCTGATTTGATATCGCAGCGTAACCCCGAGCATAGCTCTTTCCATAGCTCGTTGAGCGACATTGAGCTTCACTGGCAACACACATTGGTCGAAAACTTTTGTCTAGAGACACTGAGGAATACTTTAATAATTACTGCAAACACTAATTAAAAATAACCAGTGAACTGATTTCGTTAAAACACCACTCATCCAACGGATTCTTCAACGGCGGTTAACGGACGGTTGTATTAGCTATTAAAACTTAGCCATCAATATTCGGTTTAGTAGAGGTTTCGCACAATTTTGTTTCGTACGAATTGTGCGAAGAAGTGACTTTAAAATTAAATAATTCATATTAGCATCAAATTTCTGTGTTTGTTAAACGGAAGTGCCAAATGTCACCGTTATTAGCCTAAACTTTACCGTCTGCTACAAAGTTTTCTATAGAAAATATAAAATGACTTTCAAACGGATTCAATTTGGTAATTAAATCTGACGAAATTCTTAGTTTAGGTAGAGTTCACTCAGCTTATCGTGATTAAGGTTTTGGGGCTGTTGATCTGACAAGTGGGCTGCAAGTAGCCACCCTCTGCCGCCTAGTCTCCCCCCTAGCGCCACCCTTCCCATGTTCATTGCTAACTTGTAAGTTTGCGACTTTTTCTATAGTATGAAATAAACTCAAATGGTTATTGAACACCAGAGCAGAGCGTTTGATACTTTTGTTTTTGGTCACTGGGCGACTTCTAGTAATATAAATTAGGAGATTTTCGTTCCTATTATTTACGGTAATGTTTATTAATTTTTCGAGATAATAACTAAATATTTGTATACAATTTTATCGGCACTGCAAGTAGCTGTACGTATGATTCCCGAATAACCTTGACGTAAATCGAAGGTTTATTTCGATGGTCTATTCATTTTCAAATTGACGAGTATCTCCTTCAATAGCTAAATCTTAAAATAGCTAACGTTCGATTCTCTATACCAGTCTCAAGAGATCTATTAAATCGAGTGAATGAAGGGGAAATAATCGATTGGTCATACGTGCAATTCCATGTGAGATTGAGAACGTGGCCGTCTTGTCCTCAACTGCAAACAATTATAATATGTGACATGAGTCTAATTTATATGGAATTATAATAAGTTCCAAGATTGTGAATTGATGATGAATAAGTGAGCGTAGGATACTGTAACCGAAATTTTTTTAAAAAAGATAATATTTTTTGAACATATATATTATATAATTAATTCAATTAGACTATAGGAGTTCGTTCCTGCGTAAGAAAAATGATAATAATATAGGTACTATTTTTCACATAGCAGGTGACATTTGATTTCTTCAACTTCATGTCATTTTCCAAAATTATATAAAAATAATATCAACTCCAGTATAATAAAATTATATCGTTTTTATATTATTCATCATAGTTATTTCAAACAAAAAACCTAAAAAGTAAAAGTACACTTTTACTTGTTTGTTAAATAAATGTGTAAATATTATAGAAGTATTTTTTTCCTTGTGTAAGTCTTTCCCGCCCATAGATTTTAGTTTGATAATGGTTGCGTAGACGAAGTTTTAAGCCGGCAATTAAGTATTGTTAGTCATTGCGGCTCGGGAGTAGCGTTAGTTTATGTTACGAAACTGTTGAAATCCTTTATCGAAGCAAGTATTATTCATGGAAGTTTCTGGTACAGTTACAACTAACTGGTGTCATTCATTATGAATGCTTATTCTATTGTATTCAGTATAAATATATATTCTTATTAAGACCGAAACAAAGGTCAACTTTAAAATATGCTGTCAAAAATATACCTAATTGTAAGCAGGTTAATTTGTATGGTTTTTTTATTTCCTACTAGCGAACCGGCCCTGGCTTCGCTCGGATGTCTAATTTTAAGAATCTCTTAGAACCTCTACATAATTAGCCGTTCTCCAGTTTTGCGCTTACAACACACTTAGCGATTAATTTTTATTTATATAATTATAAATACTAGCTGTGCTCACTTCATGCGCGCTGTTTTCGCTTGGAATCTTGTTAATAAACCGATGGAATGAAACAAACACTAAAAGTTACGGGAAGCTTGCTACAATACAGCAGTGAAAACCGCTGTTTTTGAAATTAGGGTGCACAGACAAAAAATCTAAAAACTATTTTTTGACATCTGTATCATAAGTAGGTACAACGTGTACAATATACATTTTTTTTTATATAATATTAAATCTAATATACGGACACGGTTCGTTTATAGATATGTAAAGATAGATTAATTAGTTAGAGTAACATCTAAAATCTTTATAAATAATAAATGTAAATTGTTATAGAAGGAAGGCAAATGATCTTTTAAAACCGAGACTGTAAAGTTTATATCCGCTAGATAGATTTGAAAATCAAATTTACATCCTGCATTTCGAATTAAATACTCTATACTTTCAAATTGTTTTAATTCAATTAAAAAAAATGCAAACACCTCAATCTTCCATCGTAAAAGTTTTTGTCTCTCAGTAGCTGTATAAACTTCTTTTTAATAGAGCGAAATGAATTTTAATCCAAAATACTTCCCCAATGTACCAACAGCTAAAACTATCTATGTAAAGTGAACACGTGTTGTGTTTACTCATGGAATTAGTTGGTCGAGTTAGTCTATTATCAGCGTCCACTCAGATTAATTGAGTGAAATTCGCCGATCAATACGCAAGGGCTTCCGCCTATTGTCCACGATCGCTTCCCGTCTAAACTGTGTAAAGGATTGCCAGCAGTATGGCATAAGACCGATACACTACAGACGCTGAACATAGTTGCTATTTACAAGAAGAAAGAATTTGAATTTGGACACTATACAAATTTATGTTAATTTAAAGGTATATAAATTATTAAAAGGAATAAAAAAACTTTCCTACTTGATTATTCTTATTAGACCGTAGGCTCTTAAAATATCGAAAAGTAAAAAATATAATACTTAATATGTATTCGCTTTTCCATACGTCACACGCACGCGTTCTTGAGGGTCGTGAATGTGTAACAAAGATGTACTTCATTCAATATTTTCTTATGGTGTGCGACCAATCTTGGCTATCTTAACCTTGGAAGCTGATGTACAAAAGAGGGAGCGAATTTAAGAGAGTACTCAACCTTAAATTCCTCAACCAGGGTTTCTTTCTCCTGCCTCAGCTGCGTTCATCCTGTATTTTTCCTCGCATCATTAGTTGCAGAATACGATATCTCGCTTCTCTTACGTTTACTTCCACTCTCTTTCTGGACTTTAAACTTAGAATCGAGCTTACAAACTATTTCCGATTATTAGTGGAAATTGTGAATCTCCCCACGAAACCTTTCAAATAACATTATTTATTGCAAATGTATCTAATATAATTGTTTAAAATGATGTCTCTACAATTAGGGGTTTATTGGCCGTAACTAATTAGAGTAATATCAAATTTAGTATCTTACTTACCTTATCCTTTACCTGTATGCTTATTTTATGTAATTCACGAGTTGATATAATAAATATATATATTCGTTATTCAATGCACAAGGGGTTCCACGTATAACTTTGTGTGTATCGCGATCTCAACACGAAATAGGTCGTTGGTCGACTGCAATGCTGCCAACTTACCGGGCGATTGTAGCCAAAAGCACCGCTCAGCTGATCGGCTGCACCACGCGCAAAGGTCTCTGGGTTAATTGTTCAAACGGCACTCTTGATTGTGCTCGTTATACATTCGAGGTAGGCTGGAAACTGTAAACAACCATTAAACGAGTCATTTAGCAAGGAAATATAATATGAGACTATCCCAAATGTTACGCGGCGAAAGCTCAAATGAGTTTTTTTTTAAATTAATTAAACTACAAAACACAAATGAATTAAAATATGAAGTAAAATCGCTGACCGCCTCTGACTATTTCTCCGCTAACTTATAAACCGCCCAACCAGATATTTTTATACACTAAGGGCTTCTTTCACCATGTGTCAAGTAGACTAACCGCCATTTAAAGTCAGCGGTAACCGGGAATGATGGAGATGATATACCTTTGTATGGTAAAAGTCACAAACATTAAAAAGAAAATAATAAAAAAAAATTCGCCTATCGAAGGATGCAGTAAACCGAGTGCATAATTTAATAAAACATAAAATTATTTCTAAAAGTAATTAATCAACACTTTACTTGTAGTTGGTGAAAGAGGCCCTAATAGAAACAGCGATAAACGAGGAAGGTTTAACGGGTCGCTAGTTAACAATAATATTCAGAACGGGGTTACTTCTAAGCAGTTTCTTTTTTATGACCCAAACACTCCTTTCAAAATTTTATGTTCTTTTATCATTTATTTTACATATATGTTTATTATGCCTTGTTAATATTTTTTTATCAATAACCGTGAATTGGCACTTTCATTCATTACGACAATAAATAAATTTACAACAAAAACTAAAGAAATTAAATGAAAAAATATTGTACCTCAATGGGTGTTTCATCTTCTTTTGTGCAGATTGATACAGACTCTATTATACTGCAACTGATACCGCGCATCTGCGCATTTTTTTTAAATTATTGAATCCCATAATTGCTGGAATTCATCAGACCTGTATAATCACAGCGTTTGATTAACAGTGACTTGGCTTTTTTGAGTGACTACTTTGATAAGTCTCCCTGGTAATTTTATTACGGCAACTTTGCTTAGGGTCTACGAAATATTTTGAATCTTCTGAAAAGGATTAATGATGTAACCATTTCGCAATTGTGTTACACAAGTGAAGGGGAAGCGCGAATTCAACACAGACAACATCTGTGTTCGAAGGCAAATAAGTAACGCGGTCCAGGATCTTGTGAAAATATTGCCCGGGGTATGGAGGGTGTGAGATGATTGATAACCGGGCTGGCAGCTATTGGTATATGTATATGGTATGATAATATGTATATGCCTCTAGGTAATAATTATTATACAAAAATGAGTTATGGTCTCAAGTGCGTATACCTAAATTTAAAAATTGTATTCTTGATGCGATATTAGCTAGTTTCTGTCTACACATCTCTCCTCACTCGTCCCTCCTATATACCAAGGGCCAGCAAAGAATGACTCGTGTGATCCTGTTACTAATAAATAAATGGATCCCTTATTGAAAAAAAACCACAGAATTTCTTAACTATTTTAGCTCTAGCATGAGCAGCGCAGGTTTTTCTTTAAATTTTTTACACAAGTATTAGTAATTTTATTAATTTGCCCATGCTATTGTTTTTGATTAAAAATGCACTTGTTTATGAACTAAAATGAATTGTAACAGCGCAGAATCGTTCTTAAATGCGACCCAAAGTTAGCTTGATGACGCATAATTTGGACATTTTTTATGAATACTAAAATGTCCACAACCACGACATGTTAATTAATAATGAAATCATTATCATGCTACTCGCTATCATTGACCTAACACTGTTGGGCTTGCGTTTACGAGTTTTTGCAACTTAGATTGTTACCTGTTACACTGCCGTGATAATGCAGATTCTACAAAGTTTCACAAAACTACAGACAAAAAAATATCAGTGACTTGTGCTTTGGAATATCATTTTTTAATGTAAAGTTTCACTTGATGACATGACAGGCTGACGGTACACTTGATTGTAGGTGGCAACCGTCACCTATTATGACACAAACAAAGCCTCAGGTGCTGCAAGTGCACTGCCGATCTAAGTGGTATTTAGGATAGGGATTGTAAGTGATAGGGAAATGGGCTCTGGCATCTTTTTACTCGCTTGTATCTTTCTTTTTCACTAAGGTATGTTAGATGGGCTGCCCAAATTATGACTGCTAAACGTAATGTGTCCTGAAAATAATTAATAAAGTATAATTAAATATAATAATTAAGGAATAAAGAAAAACAATAATTTCGAATTTTAATTGTATTTAAGTTCATTTTTTTTTATTTACACACAAAAAATATACAATTGGTGGTACAAAGTTTAGGTGTACTATAAACTCAATTAAGTTTCTACCGTACACTTGAAAATTATATTGGTGTAGTCAATACATCATCAATGGTTATAATTTATTTGTATAGTTATCTCTTAATTAAATTTGAAAGCCTATTATTGCTTTAACACATTACAAATTGTTTGTACATTATAACTCGTCAATAATCTAAACAAATTATTTACCAAACACGGCGCTTCGTCAGCTCTGATTGCTTTTTGTTTTACGATCGAGTCTCACGATTTTACTATTAAACGATCCTATTTATATTCCACATGTGGTGAAGCCGTGACTTTACCATCGCTCTTTAAATACAAGTTGAAGTTTAAACAACGTCAACTTGTTGTATTGAATTTACATATAAAGCAACCTTCTATGATTTCTAACTTAAATATTGTAGGATTTCCTTAGGACACATTAGAGTTGCTAAATTTATTTAATTCTTGTGTGTCAACATTGTCGACATGTCAGCTGCTAGTGACTGCGATTTCCTACACTCTTTTTCTAGCTATATAAATAATTCTCAAAGTTAGTCTGTACCTGGTTTACAGACAGACAGGGCTTTGATACTGTCATTTTGTGGGTTCCTTAATTTGGTATAAAATAATGTGTGGACCCGAAACAGGCATTGTTTTCATATTTCTCCGTTGTTCAAGATTAAATTCTAACAGTTTATGTAGTTTGCGATAAGGCCGGTCGACAGTTAAATCTTATATAACCATTATTTAACGATCGTGTATTTTATAAGATAAATGTGTTGGGTGAGGAATCCTTTGTCCCGATCCAACTTTTGGTGCGTCGTCGGTCGGTGACGTCATCTACGTATATGTACATTGCATATTTTTGCCTAGCTATGTAGTTTTGTTGGGGGATCAGAAAGGATTATGTGAGCGTCTTATTCACTGGAACCCCCTCGATAGTTGAGCCTTGAGGCATGTATGGAATCACTTATCTTTATTTAGAGACATATTTGAAATAATATTCCTGTTCTAACTTATTTTTTAAGTGTATACCACTTTAATTTTTTTTATTAGAGACAGTATAAAAATTAGTGATTGACCACAAAACTGATTGCTACCGACTTGTCAAATCCCCATAAAAGATAGCTTTTATATAAATGTTACGAATCAAGCCTGCCCACTCAGATAACGCCTCAGTTTTGTAAGTAACTCTAATGACAGTCACTACTTTCTAGGGTGATAAGACTGATAAGAATATTTTAGAACATGCCGAGATTTTGATATTTCACAGACAATCCTTTAAATTTTATAAAAAACTTAATATTTAAACATACGGACAAATTAACCTTACCATACTTGAGATGATTTTCTTGATTTTAACATCAAGAACTTAAACACATTGTATAAAGTTTTTAGACATCAATAAACCTTTTGCATATCAATACAAACTCTTCTACAATAATATCCTCAACGATATTAATTCATCAATAAAATTATTAGAAAATGTTATTAGGATTTATTTTTATAAATTTGAATAAACTGCTTGGGATTGACGACTAGTATTTTTTAAAAAGTGTCTTGTGGTTTCATATCAAGCTCAATCATAAATATAATACATCATTTCAAACCTGTGTAATCATTGTGATAGCTAATCTTGAAATTGAATTTGAATTCAAAATTGCGTAAATTTTCACACTGTTTGCTTTACAATATTTTATCGTTCTTTCGTGCATTAGGTCTGTTTATTTTTGTTCTTGTCATTTCTATTTCTTTTTCTTTTTCAGCTCTAATGGGAACCCAAAACAAACGTGTATAGTTTTTGTTGTTTGCACATGAGCATGTCAGATGTTTTCTGTCTTCCTTTGTTTACGGCTTGGATTGATACTTGATACATCAATATTTGCAGTTATAGTATACTTACTGCCCATTATTTGAGTCACAAGGATTCGACACGAACGCCATTTCCTATCTTTCATCAACGGTTATATATACACAACATTATTACATTAATTAGTATATTAGCGAAATAAGCGAAATCTGTTACTCTGGTATAAGGCGTATTTTTTCAAAACCTAGGGACTCCAAGAATTTGCCTGTTTTTTTAAATAGTTGAATTCAAAAACAAACTAGACTGCGGAGTAAAATAAATAGTTCTAGTTCAACAAGAAAGACCCATATACAAAAAAGGTATGTGTGGCTGAAATGTATTGTACATGTACACGCTCAAACGTACAGTATTTCATTTCATACATTTCCACTAGCAAAACCTCCTGTACCCGTTCCCGAGAAAAAGGTTCTTGACCCGTCGTCGGACAGAGACGGACAGCCGGACGACAAAATTATCCAATGATATTTTTTTTTTCCCTAATTACGGAATCTTAAAAATAATATAAATTGTCTTTTTCATGCTTTCAAAAATTTGTAACTAACGGACTGTCAAAAACAAATAGTATTATTTATTAAACCAGCATAGAATCGTTTTAGGGATGGCAGAATTTAGGGATTTAGGGATTTAGGGATGCCAGAGCCCATTTCAGTATTCCTTCCTAATTCCTCATTCTTAATCGTACAAAGGTAGGCACCACCTGAGAGGTTGCTTATTTGTATAGGCGACTGTAGCCATCAAGTTAACCGTCAGCTTTTCTGACGACCTTTACATGAAAAAGACATCTTGGATTACTCCTTGAATTAGATACATATCACAATGCGAACGGTGTTGGTGTTAGTTATATTTGTTCATTGTATTTATTTTACTTCAATATTTATTAAGTTGTATGCAATTGTTTCAGGTAATCTTCAGTTACTACTTAATTGTCGCCGATCTTGGTAACCCTTTTTTTTTATTTAGAATTTTACATCAAGTCAGTAGACGTTACCATATTATATGAAGCTGTATAAAATATTAAGTGATTTCACTAATTTATACTTATAGCAATAATTACTATTAAATAGGATCGATATAAGCATGTAAATTTTTTATACATTTTCCTACTGTCAACAGAAAAGTAAGAATCCTACGATCCTACGATTAATTTAATAAAAAGATTTTATTAATATAAATAATCTTTACTGATGAGTAAGGTAGATTAAATTGATATTTTAACAAAATGCATGTTAGTTAAGACATTATTACGTATAATCTACTTTTTTAATTATAATAATTAAAATAGTAAGTATAGTTTAAGTGGTTAAGAGTTGAAAAGGGCCAGATGGAGGTGGGTTTGTAACGACAGCTGGTGAACGGCCGCACCTGCCCATCTGTTGTATACGAAGTTAATAAGTAGTTATGTCAGCTTAACTTAAAAATTAGCGAATTTTTTAAAATTTATATTAGTTATAACCAGAATAAAATATTATGCCATATAAGTCGATTCCGCATCAAAGATAAATAAAAAACGAAAATTCTTTTGACTACCGAAGCTTTAATGAAAATAACAGGTATTGCGAATAATAAAAGCTCACTTCGCATATCTGCGATAAAAGTATTTTTCGATTGACACGTAATGTCAACCCCCGATTTCATCTCATTTAAAAAAATAATAATACAAGGGTGAATTAAACATGTTAAACAATGATTGTCTCGATAGTGTAATATTCTAAATAAATAATGTAATATAAATATTTATTAATTTGTCAGACTGACCACTTGATGTTAGTTCGCTGCCATTAAAGGCACAGGTATAGCAAGTGCTTTGCCGACCTTAGCAGGATAAGGTATTAGGACGGAAATAGGACATGAGGGAATGTCTGTTCTGTCTATATTACCTTTTCAGGCCTTAACTACTCAAGATCATCATGAAATTTTGCCACCGTTGTCGCAGCAGTTAAAGTTATCAGACGTAATATTACTAGGATATTTTCTCAGTAACTATAAGTTTTTTTTTCAACAAGTCGCGGGCACCAGTCCGTAGTAATAACGTTATCCCCATTACCATTCCAAATGTACATTTTTTTATTCACTACCCTACGTGTGAAAGAGTTAGAAATGGTTTACTATGCAGTCCATCCGTGCCTGTAGAATGTAGATCGTAAAGCTGTTAGTGGGATAGTAAAAAAATACTGCTTCATTGCACTTTTACATTGTTTTGCACTTACCACGTTGTTTATTACAACTATCAAAATAGATTTATGCACGTACGTACAGCGTTTACTCAGTTCGATAAAGAACTGCTTTGAAATTTCATTTCTTTCTATTTTTTATAGAAAATTTAGTTAACTGACAAATGTAGTTCACAGTTATGCCCACATACTGCTAGCAAATTGTTTGTAAATAGGTGAGCTATTGAGGTATATAATTTCATTTTAACGATTATGTATATTATCAGCTTTTGCCCGCAACTTCGTCCGTGTTCCTCGAAAACAGTACTTTCTTCTTGAATGAAAAGTACACTACGTCCTTTTCTTTGTATCCCTGACAACGTGTATGGAAAATTTCATGATGATTGATTGGGTAGTTAAGGCGTAAAATCCCCACAAACAAACTTTCGCATTTATAATATTAGTTATGATAATTAATTTTCTTTTTGTCTTTCTAGTTCTAGTAGTATGCAACTTTAAGAAAATAATAACATAAATAAATAAAAAGATTGGGTTTATCTAAAGTGCGGAAGCTAATTGGGATTAGTTAGTAATTTTGACGATAGTTGGTCTTGCAACGTTTCCACAAGTTTCGTTCGTTATATGCAATCTGCAAGCAAAACGGTCGGTTTCACAGCGCAATGAGGACTTTAAAACGATTATTTCGCAACACTGGCTCACACCTTGGGTTGGGTATATATGGCAGAAATGCTCGCGCCATTCCCACGGGCGTTTGCCTCCCACGTCGCAATCGGTTTATTGACGAATTCGCCAAGATTACCCTACGAAATCCAACTAGGTAGGTAGCAACGTATAGCATATATAATATTAAAATTTTTGCAATATTTTAAATTATATTATACATCTAAAATAAAACAATAATGAACAGAATTTGGTGAATACGTAATCGAAATATGTGTGATGTTGTGGCAATGTCGATAGAAAAATGTTCAAACAATGTTGCTCTTTGTTTACCTCGTAGTGTAAGTTGAAAGTAATGAACGAAACATCCGTCGTCCTCGCATGCCATTGATTTTGTCCGCTTCGTGTTTTGTACCATGAAATGCAATTCCCTATCGGTGCCATGGTGTGCCTGCGACACGAGTTTTAGGTATGTAGTTCGTTGAGTCATTATACCATTCAGACAATTTGACGGACGGGAATTATCGCGAACCAAATAAAAACTTGACTCATAATTTTTGTTTTTTTTTTTTTTTTAATTAAATACTTTGGTTAAATTAACTTTTAAGTTATAAAACGATATGCCCTGACTTAGCATGGCCTGGAATTATTTAAGGGGCAATTTTAATCACGTGAAACAGCACGAAATATGTATTGTAATAGTTATAAATTGGTCAGGACCAATGCTTCAGTAATATATATTTTAGAACTTTTTCTATGTGTATGCTTAGGATCCTCTACTTAACCTGTGTCTTTAGATGGACACACTTCATGTTCTGGAGTTTCCAATTTAGAGTAGGTACTGTGCTATTGGAATACATTTAACGGTTTCATCGACAGGTAATCAAATTCTTACATATTCTAATTGTGGAGACATTGTCTATCGAACAATGTTTAAATGTTTTAATCTCAGCTTTAATTGCGTGTAACATGTGAATCGTTAGGCCGAACTAATCCGTTGTTTATCGGAGCTCCTGCATTCCACATATGAAACAATCCCGTTACGTAAAGTCGCTTTATCAGCGGCATGTTATGTGACTGCTATACGAGATACATGATCGGTTGGTCATCTGGGTATTGCGTTCTAGATATTAAAATGACAAACGCGAGTATCTACAGTTCAGTAATACGTAACCAATTTTAACGGACTTATTGTGATGTTCTATTTAAATCAATTTTTTTTGTGTAATTTAAATATAGGCCATTTATTCTAGATGAACTAATGATGAATCTACACTCTATACTATATAGAATCTGAAACAGGGACACTACGATACTTCCAAAATGCCTCAAAGTTGTATTAGTAACTCAAAATAGTAGAGTTAGGGCACTACTGCGTTTCGCACTTATTTTGAAATGGGGCTACCCGTCTGCTGGCAGTAACTACCCTTGTTACGGAAGATTACAGTGAAATAATAGCAAGTGTGCTGTTATCGCCTCCCAATTTCTTATCCTTTAGTTATCTTCGAAGACATGTGAAGTTCAGCTAATCGGTTTCAGGTTATCGTGGTGGTCTATTTAGCTCATACATTTTCACATATATGTGGAGGAAAGGTGTAATATACATCATATGTTGTGTATAAAGGCAGAATACAGGAAACAATTTACCTAGATACTATCATAGCTCTGTAGTCTTTTTTAAAACCGTGGGTGGTATATGGTTGCTTCCATTGTGATTTTTGTTATGTTACTTCTACGACTACATATTAACCATGATAAGAACTTGACTATTTATTACCTTGCGATTCAATCAAAACATTTGAAATGTTTACAATGTATAGAACTTAAAAAAATATATTTTGAATTCTGTTAATATCAAAATAAAAATACTTCATTTCAGTTTTTTTTTAAATTATGTCTTTAATTGTCTATATTGCATCACTTACATTGATATTGTTGGATACATTTCGCTGGTTAATGGATATTAATGGATCGTGGCAAATAGGGTTATTTTAAACTGTCGACTTCACATCACAATAATTTTTCAATCTGACTACGTAATCGTTTATACGTAGATAATCAGACTACGCATATTTTAGTAATAATTACAAATGATAACACAAGATTAAACCTCAGTGGTTTTTTTTTAGTGTTATAATTTTACATGTATTATATTATTAGCCTTAAAATTATTAAATAAATAAAAAAATTAAAAATCAGATTAGTCTGCTTACCTTCACTATAAAATTAAAATTGTTTCATTAAAAACATAAAGGCATTATAATTGGCAACATATGAGATTGAATCAATTTAAACGCTAATAATAACACTATATTGTAAAGGTTAACATCATTGCCTCAATGACTTTATAGAGCAATAAATATAACGGGAGAAGGTATGTATGTTGAACATCGGAGGTCGTTCCCTGAACTTTTGCGGTAATTACTGCAGCCGTAATCAACTCGCTGCAGGAACTCGCCTGTTATCCTTGTTATATTCAGGTTGGACGAATGAATAATGTCGCCAGTCCACACCGAGGACCGAGTTCAAATAATTATAGGAGATTGTATTCTTGAAACCGAAAATATCAAAGGCAATTTAACCAGAGCGAAATGTATCAAATGTCAAGATTTTTTCGTTGTTTGTAACCCGAACTCGAACGAGGTTGTTTTACTACTTGGTATTTAACTGTCAGTTCAACTGTGAAACGTTATTAAATTATTAGAAGAGAAGGTGCATTTTAAAATTTTCAAAGCTTTTAAAAAATAACTTTCTTTTCGTTTATTAATAAAGCAAGAGTTTAATGATTTATCTATTAACAACTTAATAAAATTTTGTAGAATGAATTGCCAATATCAAGTGTAGCCAAGTTTGAAGCCATAGAATAAAATAATTTAATATTTTTAGTTTATAGTAAACTTTCTATTTCTTATTAACACTGCAATGTTCTTTTCAGAAGTTTTTTTACTAGTGAATATTAAAAAGGCTCTTAATATGTTGGCTTTTATATTATTATAGTTTTTTGAAAAACTCAATGGTGAAGCGGTTTCTCCTGTTACTAAGAGAATTTCTTTTGGAAAGTTGAATATCAATAGTAGGTAATTCATGTTTTGTAATTGGGGTTGTAAAAAAGGTTTTTACTTTTATTACATTTGCGTCGCATTAAAAGTTTTCATTCAATGTAGATTTATTTATATTTTCCATTGGTCGTTGAGAAACTTGTGAACAATGAAACTGTTCAGTCAGGGAACTAAAGCGACATCAAAATATAAAAGGCATTTTTCTACAATGAAAATTGAAAGCGGAATTCCGTGCGGTGATCGTCGAATTTATTCATCGATTTCGCTATTAAGTGGCTGGCGATGGCGGTTGGCGCCGAGGTTGCAAATTCATGGCGCCCCTGTCCCTGCTTCGCTTCTCATCGCTTGTTTGCGAAAATGTCACGTCGTATCCTCCCTATAAAACGCCTTCGTTCCGTCCAACCCCCCTCTGTCTGCTATATACGTGTTCTTCTATCTAGAGCTCGACTTGGCTTTGAGCGAAGCGATAGATGAATGGATGCAATGCACCACTATTAAACTTAGAGAGATACCGCGTCACGGCTTCCATCGGTTCAAGCTGTAGTCGTAAACATTCTGAACATTCGCATGTTTCGTAACACAAGTACGTACATTCAAAACTTTTTTTATGATCAGACATCCGTATTTCAGACCGTTCTTCTTAACCTCACTCAGCTAAAATATTAATAAAATAATACTGATGAACATAAAATAACTCTAATGAACGGATCAAAAAAATTATAAGAACACTATATATAAACTCTTCTAAAAAGTTAAGGTACCCAGGTTTAATAAATGTCTTATGTGTCTGGATAACCTAAACTGTCTCATTTCATCACATACAAGCCCCGTTCAAAGTTTAAATGCGTTCCACACACATCATCCTAAAAGCCGTCGAGCCAGTCATGTCGCTCAAAGGACTAGAATTCCCCGCTCGCTGTAATATTTCCGAAAGAGGGTTCGTCTTGACATGACTGGCTTTGACTGGAACTGTTTTTATTGAGAATTCTCGCTTCTGGAAATTTCACGTAATTATCCTAAAGAAGTGCAAGCAAACTATGATTTTATTTACTTCAAATTTAATGTTGAATTGGGTGAGACTGAATTACAATCATTTTAGACAGTGGTCTTTTTGACAAAGGACCTTCATATAAGTTTAAGAATCTTCATATATAAGTTTTTTTTATATATTTTTCATTTGATACTATTGATACACAATTGATACTTTATATATTTTTCACTAATTAAATAATCATCATTAGAGTAATAAAAGCTTGATTATGGTTTAGCACTTTGGCACATGCATCGTTTTGGAGCTTTGTTCGGTGTAGTAGCTAATATAACTATTGGTATTGACTTTTAGTTATTTTAGTACACCTTTAAAATGTTAATTTATTTGAGCTTATTCCTATTGCTTCATTTATCAGTTCCTCGAATACACACCTTTTTGCATTACAAATTTATATTGTTTATGCATACATCGGCAATATGTCATAGGACTTGATGCTATGGAACTATAAATAGACCATTATGAGTTTTTATAGTTATAAATAACGCAAAGACTTATAAGTCGATCTTATAAGTTTAACGAAATTTACACACAATAACATCGTCGGTACGCATTTGTGTGTACAAATGATGAAATATTATGAGAGGTCCGGCTGTTGCGGCGTGCGCATGCCCTGATGTTACCGGCTCGATATGTGCCTATTCGTTTAAATTTCCAGAGAGCTTCCTCCCTAAAATCTATTGGCTCATTTTCTTTCTCTAGATGCCTAGTTAGTTAGTAGTTCCTCCGGCAGCCACAATATCTTTCAAGCACTGGACTTTCATTGAACTCAATCCTATCTCCGACGAACAGTGTCGCGGATTATCAAACTTACAAACTCTCCCATTCCATAACCATAACCATAAGCTCGACTTATAAATTTTATATGTTACTTTTGAACTAAGGAAAAATTACTCTGCATTCAATGTTTTGAATTTTTTTTAGGTCACCTTTAAACCTGCCTCTTTCGCCGTTTCAAACTCTTCATGTGTATATTCGTTCTGGTTTGGATTTGTTATTATGCTGGTTTATGCATATCCGCAGTGAATGATGAAAAGTATGACTGAGCGGTCCAATATTTAAACAATGATTAAAATCGGACGACTATGGGTGGGGAAACGTGATACGCCTCGGTTCCTTATCTAGACGTGCGATTTCTTTGTTTGCGGTGTACGCAATATCCAAAAAGCGACTCCGAGCGCCAGTAGGGGAGGAGATAAACCTTCCGAGGCTCGCTCCGCGCCTGACGATAGCAGATATCTTGGTTGCGTAGTTTGCCATTTTACGGCCATATCCTATTTATATTTTCTTGTTAACTCTAAGTTTCGTAATATCGTTATATTACTTAAATAGAACACCAATATTGCAATTATTATAACCTTTCTAAATAGGTTTTGTAATTAATTTTGCATTTAGTATTTAATTTTTATGAACGGTTCTCATGAAATAATATTTTGAGGTACCAAATATCTTGTCCTTAATTACTTTCTGCTTGTTTAAATTACCTTTGTCTCATTTTCGTTTCATTTGCCTATATTCGAAAAAGGGATTTCTTTCTTGTCCCTTTTTTATCTCTGAGTAATAACTTTGTAGCTTTCAGGGCGAACTTAGATTTTCCACTGTGAATTGTCGTACGAGTCAGTCACATCTTAGCCCTCTTTTGGCCCTAGTTTTAGAATTATCCTTGGTTTATTTTATTTTTTTACTACAGGAGATCGGGTTGGCTACATTATACTTATAGCTACTAACACAATTTTTATGTATTACTTTTTTTTTTGTAAAGGTCGTCGAGAGAGACTGACGGTCCACTAGATGGCTACCGTCTCCCATTAACACAAACAACGCCACAACTCTGTAAGTGGTGGTCATTGCCTTCAGGCTGCGAAACGCATCATGTCCGGCCCCTACTAAAACATCTAGACCATTTTTCGTTAATCGATTTTACAACATAAGGGACATTGTCTGGTTCAGGAGATCAGAGAAAACAGAGAAATACAGGAGTATTAGATTGCTTAAATAAATATCGCCTTGTTGTTGTTCTGTCTGTTACTGACATAGATAACATAGATTACGGAATGGATATGCCTGACAAGAAATACATCATTATTATGTCCGCATATACGGTACTGGCAAGTAACAAGTAACGCTCTTCAATAACGTATTTCAAGTATGTAAATGTGATGCCCACGGCTTTAGGGATTCGCTGTTCGCGCTTCCACGAGATCGTATCGAGCGATGTCTTTACATTCCGGTACCGTAATAGCATTACGTGTGGGACGCATCAAGACCAGGAAGTGCTCTAGAGAATACAAAAAATATTTTCTGCCATCTCGCCACCGCATAAGCAACTTACAGCTAATAAAGTTGCATATGCCGAACAGCTGTTTGACCTTATTCAACTTGTTATAACTCGGAGCATAAGCAACCAATGTCTACGGTATCTTTCTCGACATGTGTCCGCTGACCGCGGTAGCATTTGACCCGATTATAAATGACTTTAATGACGCCATTTTTGTCGGCTACTAATTAAACTGACCCGGCCGGCCCAACCGTACCGTTTCGGTAATCTCGTTTACTGCAAGGAATATTCTTCTTTTTTGCAATGCGAATTTCCAATTATTTGAAACCGGCTTTTCATTTCGGGATATAACCTGGGACATATATTATTAATATATCTGCTTACGAGTACAAATCTTACTTTGTAATAGAAACTTTTATGCATAGATTTTACTACAAACTATAAACTTTCTTTCCATCGACCCAGGCACTGACCCAGTGTCAGGGAGTAACCATTTGCACGAGAGATAATTAATAAAATGGTGTCCTTTTTTGTTTAAATTTATCTATAACAAAAGCGTAAGCAACATGAACACAAAATATAAATATATAGCTTGCAATAAATCAAAACATTAAAACAATATATGGTCGACATCTCTCGCGACTAGAGACTAACTAATACCTAGGGCAGCAAATTAGTCTTGTTATGCAACGAGTTAATACAGTCGGTATGCTTGGAATTCTCTCTAAGGGCTAGGTATGATATATAATTGTAAATAATATGACACATTTCATAGTACAAATTCGAATTGATTCTTAGTTGTTTCCAGTGCGGTATTATTGAGCGTGGGAGCGTTACTATGATTTGTTTACACCGGTCGAATGGCTTGCGCGATCAGCTGTGCGCGCTAGCCGCGTCACCGAGTGACGTATGCGTCTCGCCCACCGCCGCGCCGCGCCGCCTCTCTGCGTCCGATACATCGACGATTGTCTATCGACATTCTAAACTAGATACAACTGCTTCACTATAATAATGTCTTAATCTGTATTAGCTGTTTGCGCACCTATATTACATGATGTGAGAACGACACATTTACGTTGTGATACGATTTCAACCTTAAAAAGCCAAAAGCGCCTCTCAAAAGCGCTGTCCTTATTAATATTATGGGTGTCGACGAACAACCCGTCCAAGTCCTCCTCCAAGTGGGCCCAAAATATATAAACGCAATCTAGTAATAATATAATTGTAGAGTCACTTGTGTATGTTTGTTTACTTTGGATTTTGGAAAAGAATTAATTTCTTTAAATTGTGTTATTCTACAGATAATCCAAAGAACCATGTGGTTAGTAAAAATAGATTCACATAGATATGCGTGATGAGTAACTTTGCAAATTTTGATCCAATATCGGATAGGTGGACGGGAGAAAACGAGCGTCTCATTTATCGCCCGCAGCTATACTTTTATTCGCTCAATGTATGAGTTCCTGCTCAGCGGTTACTCTCACAGTGACCTCGCAACATGACTAAGTTACTTCGCCTTAAAATCTGACTAAACAGGGGCGGGACAGGATCAATTAGAATGTGTCAGTAATGTGTTTTGATCAAGATGAGGCAGTGTGACGCGGGTCACCGTATCTGTATTTGGCTGAGCTTTCGGAATGCACGTGCATCCGTAACCACACCGCATTATCGAGTTTCCGGCTCCCGGCCCCGGCTCGACGCTGCATATATTGGGTTTTATGCATCGCTATAACCACAATTATCTTGTTACAGTACGTTGAATTATGAACGCGAACTCAATGATTATTTTGTGAACTTGTAATCATCCGGTATTAATTATAGTCTCGTTTGAGACTACCTTCTGATGTGTTTAGAATTAAATTAAACGACAAACGAGGGTACGGTTAAAATTTTCGCGTGCATTCTCATTACCTAATTACCCAATTTGTTGAGGAATACTCTGATCGGCATTGTCAGGAGAATAAGCGTTTTGGAATTAAACTACAAAAACTGATGTTTTATGTTTTCTAGTTTCGTGCATACGTTGAAAATGTTCTCTCAAGATACTCGTATAGGTAGGTACCTATGCTATGTGCGATGTGTAGTGTGCCCAACAACTTTAAGAAGCCCTACGTAGCGGAGAAACGAGGACATCTCTTGAAAACCATATTGCGAGGTACTTGCCCTACTGCATGAATTATGAAAGGAATTAATGTAATAATAAATAATTTGAAGTAATTATAATATTTTAGTGTTTATTAGGATTATAAATTAAGAATAGGTAATAAACTTAAAAACTTTTTATATACAACTATCGTCCCGTTCCACGGGTGCTTTTTTTTCTGCAAATTATATATAAAAAACATTCCTCGTTCATTAGTGAAAACCGCATTAAAATCCGTTGCGCAGTTTAAAAGATGTAAGTGTACATACAGAGGGACGAAGTCGATGAGAGGGACCGACCGTGGGAAGCGACTTATTTCATACTGTGTAAAGACAAGGTGGGTATTTTTTTTATCTTACACACCACTCACATATTGTGTTGTATACTGTGTTTTATAATTCGAAGGAGTAATTTGACAGGTCCTAATGCCAAATTTTAAAATAATGTTACCAGCGTTTTTTTCATAGTGCTGTACTGATATCGGTTTAACTTAAATAGTCATAATATTTTACGGTAAAAACCATTAATATATTTTTGATCTTGTTTTATTATTATATCAAGGTTTGAATTTCGTTTAAAGCAGGTTTACTAATGACCAAGTCGATTTGGAATGAATAAAAAACAATTCACAATTTATATGTTGTCAAATAAATAAAAAATAGTATAATGCATTACATAGCTATTATTTTGTGATAATTTTTATGTCGCCTATGAAAATATTCTCTTCAAAAAAATTATTATAATCGAAAAGAATTGCAACTTATAGAACGGATTTCGCCAAAAAAATGTAATTTAAGCAATTAAATACCTAATAATTAATATTAATTCTAAACTAATTAATGTTCTATAAAGCATTGATTACGGTTTTATAAAACCATAAGTTTTTTAATAAGTTCGATTAGGTGACAGCACTATTTTTGTATGATCAAAAACCTGCAACCCAGGAAATGTCAAATTACTCCTTAGAATTAAAAAACGCAGTATACATAAATTTAAATTAACCAATGAAATTGAAATCGTATAATGTTTTAAAAATGAATTACGACCTTTATAATCTACTAAATATACACTTATCATTTAGCATAACATTGTGATAATTTTTAAAAGACAGAGAGGTGTTTTTATTGGACTTTATTGAGGTTGAGCGATAATCGTTTACAATGAAGCAATTATTCTCAGTGTAAATTGAATTTTATGTTGACACTATAACCATTAAAACATTATACTTATAAATTGTAATGATAAAGGTACATAGATAGCAACAAGTCCAGTTGACGCAATTATACTATATGTCCACTTGAACATAGTTTGGTTGTAATTGACGGTCTGTGCTAATAATTAATTTCATTGTAATGGGTCAAGCGCCGCGCTGTAACGACTTCCTGGCGATCCAGTTCGAGTGCTGCGCAGTTAAATATAACTAGGTTTCAGTGTTAGTCATGCACCAACGTGTTTCACACGAAAATAGATTTAGGCCTACAGGCTGACGCATATGGGCCCTTTGGATTTACCACAGCATAGATATACCTACTGTTAACCTCGGCGTTTTATGGATATTGGATAAAATCGTTTCGCTACTTTTAAACAGAGAGTTACTTTTACCGACACAAGCATTCGTTTATATATTTGAACTTGAGAACAAAATCGCTACCGTAGGTCAGAGAGATTTTTAATCTTTTAAAAAATATTAGGAAATAAAACTAGATCAAAGGTTTAACTAAATGCCATGTTATAGGTGTTTATTAGATTACAAAAAAATTATTATTATGTACTTACTATTACATTTTTATTTCATGTTTATGAATAAATTTAAGAAAAAAAAATATACATACAAATCATGAAATAATAAGTATATCACTCAAAACACCTTACATACAAGTTTCCATTGTTTTGGACACATTTTCATAAGGAACATACCAAAAAGGACTGATATAAATATCACCTAACTATCATAGTTATTTATTTGATTATTAAAAATCACTGTAGCGGTCGAACTATGAACTATGAACTCATAACCAGGAAAATTGCAATTGAAACTTTGGCGTAAATTAACATAATGATGTGAAAACTGCATGTACAGCAAAATAACATTTTCAACGCTCCCTCAAACATCCACAACTTACAGCTCTATATTACTGATCGATGAAGTCGTTTGATAACTTTGTTTTAAGTCTCTCGTGCGGCCGCGATATTAACGAGCGATAATATTGAAAATTATATCAAACGCCGCCTCAGCCGCAAAACAACGTGCACTATAGATAATATGAATTATGTTTATGTATATACGACTTTTTAACAGCTGATGGCTTCGTTTGCGTGAAAATAGTAGATTCTTCGAGTAGCCTTTTTTTCTCCAAGCTTTCATCGATTCCCTTACTTACTTAATTAATAAAATTGTTTAGTTTCATCACTTATTCCATCATGCTTTTCAAGTTTTGTTTTCCCGACAAAAATAAGAATATGGCATCCAACGTCCTAATATAATACACCAAAATTCACCAAATTTGATTCAGCGGTTAAGACGTGAAAACAAAACAGCCAAAAGTTAGTACAAATATCGGGACGACAGAGTGTGACATACGCTCGTCTCTCGATAGATTGACGCAGGTTCGCATCTCTGTTTGTTTTCTGAATGTAATTTCTAGTATTAATGTAAATTTAATTTTATGCCGTTATAGTAGTTATCGCAATGAAACCAGCCTGTGCAAGAAGAATTTCAATTCTCAATGTAGTGTGTAGGAGAGGCCTTTAATGTATTGTATAGTTAGACTAATACAATAGGAAAAACTTTCACAGAGTATGTTCAATTCAATGCACGTTGTTCAGTTCATAAAGCACGCGGCCCGCGACATTGGCAAGAGGCGGCTGGCCAAAATAATTCGCTAAAACTGCGGAAAAAGTGGCCGGTGCGCTGACATTGACACAGTTGTGGCGCTTCCTGCCCTCCCATTTCGGGTCCACACTTGTTTTTAGTTGTTTTTCTTTACTGGTTCACTTTCAGACCACTTTCCAATGGTATTTGGAATTTGCTTATTTATTTATAGCGTTTATGTTCGCTTTCCCAATGCTCTTTTGGATTGTTTTTATGATGTGAATGTTTGTATGGTTTTTTAATTTTTTCATTCAATTTTATTTTTAAGGTTTCACCGTCTATTTCTATTTAACACATCTAGTCTAGTTTAGGTTCAGTTTAAAGGGCGCATTTCTTTATATTTCTACGTACAAGTATATGCATTAGCCGTTATTAATATTTCTTCATGACATAGTAGTATTGCGTGCCGACTCTATTCCGTAGCCATAAATAATGTAAAGATGCGATCCTCTATACACCCACGGGAAATTGGCTTCTCTTAACTCCTTTTACCATTTACATCCCCTTAAATTATTAAATTAGATGTATATTTATAACTTATATACAACTTTCTCCTACAATGTACCATTGGGTATGAATAAATTACAGAGATACAGATTATGAATAAATTTCACTGGGAAAATATCTAGTAAATAATGGGATTTCATAGATATTTAAGATTGAAAGTATTAAAAAGTCTATTGAATAATTGCGCGTCATTGATCGAGCGTCGAACAATTTTCGATTTTTATCCCTATTTACAATATTGAAATATTCACAGGGAATTACTGAAATTAAAAAATGTTTAAAAAAATGGCATGGTTTCGAACGATGACCTTTGATAAAAGATGGCTAAGAAAAGAAGAATAATTGCTGTTAAGAATATAATGCAGTTATATAATTACGGGATTATTATTTGTTTAAGTAATTAAATAATGATAATGGTACATGGCGAGGTCCCGTATAATTGACGTAGTTTAAATGACGGACGTCAATGAATGATTGAACGAAGTCCGCCACCGTGAAATATTGCGTGAGAAAATTTTATATCGAGTCGTCTATTTTTCGTCACTCAAAAAGTCAACAGCTTTTTTATTCGGTTGTCGTATAGAAAAACCTTGACTAATCAAATTGCTTTTTAAAAATTCTTTTCAATAATTTTTGAATGCAAGATTTGTCCAAAGCTCAAAACATACATTTCGACTTGGCGTGTTAGTAGAAAATGTTTATTATGAAGATTACCTATTACATGAGTGTTTCGAAATTTTTAAACTAATACTAGAACATTATTTGCGACCCGTCCCCGGATTCGCACGAATGTATTTTTTTTTCTGTCTATTATATACTAAAAACCCTGTGTTATTATAGCTTTCCATTAGCGAAAACCGTATCAGAATCCGTTGTGTGTAAGAAGTTAGCGAAGAAACAGACAGAGGTGGACATCAACTTTTTTTATATATATGTATATATATAGGTAGAAATGGTTTATTTAATATTAAAATGTATTGTTTCATTTACGCTCTAATAAACCAATCCAAAGTGTTATTACAAATGACTGCACTCAGGCAACAGGTCTCATTCTATTAGGTCCGCTTCTTCGTACAATGCGATTGCGTAGAATGCCAATGTTATTTCTCATTGTTCGGGAACATTCTTGTCCGATGAAGAAGGTCAACCTTACTTTTAGCCTCCGTACTTTACGGCCTCCTCCTCCTCACGCTCAAATAACCCCAGATAAAAGGCTACGCAAACCTCCTTGTGAATTCACAGGTTTTTCCTTTATAAGCAAAAACTAATACTACGGTACCATGAAGAATTCTTACGTGACTGGTTCCGATTAACCGAAGATTTGTTTTACTGCTTATTTTAAAATCATCTTTTAACAGCCACCAATGCATTAATACTTTGGTCAGACTTCGTTACAACTTATGTATGTAAGCTATACAGCTGAAGGGTTTGTTTGTTTGAACGAATAGCTAATCCATGTCCAGACATAGAAATATAGAAAATAAATATCTTACTAGCATTATTAACAGAGGATCTTAATAGGCACACACATTCCTCGAGTTACAGTATATTCAGTATATAATATAATGCAAATTGATAATTTAATAATAGCAATAAATTGTTCATAAATAATTTATTTTTGTAAGATTTACCTAACCTAACCGATCACGCTTATAAACACACATTTCCTAGAGAAAGTTTTCTAACAAAGTCTTCCGTCATGAAAATTAATCAATTTATTTGTCGAAACAAGGTTCCTGTTGTTAAATTAATGTGTGGCTGGCTACTATTTAAACAATAAACTATTAAACGTTAAAGTACAAGAGAAATAGGCACGCATGTAGGTACTCGTATTATATTAGAAGGGGACAAAAGCGGCATTGCAAATCCTAGTGGATTTACTTTGGGAGAGTTTCGGACGACCGCCTCTGCTTTCATGTTAGAAATGGGGTCCTCTTTACCTGCTATACATTCGTATTACGTAATAGGTACGTATGGGTTTGTACCTAAATCATTTGTACCATTAATAACCCAAAGAGTACTACACTTCGAAATAGAATTGTTTTTTAAAACGTTCAGACATATTAGTCAAAAAAACATGGCTTTAATTTTCCACACACCGTCGAATCCTTTGTACTTGAAATTACCTAATTTATTGAGTAGCATTTTAAATGCTCCATCTAAAATTGGTTCTTTCTTACACACATAAATTAGATAACAATTTCTTTTTTATTTCGTTTTTCATGAGACGGTCCCTCAAACTGTCTCAAAGAAGCCCCTATGAATAATTAAGGTGGCTGAAAATTCGCAACACATGTGTCTTTAAATAAATACATAAGGCTCATTTCTGAATGATTGATGTGGAATGAAAAAAGAAAGTTTTTAATGAATGTGCCATCACGTAAAACGGTTAGGCGAAAAACATTGGGGTTGTATCCATGAAGAGGGGTGACGTAGCCCATAGCGACAATGATTATAAAGCGGAAACGAAAGTTTTTGGCGTCTGTGCGACGTCAACCTACAGCCAACCCTATTTATATAGTTGAAGTGCTGTGTAGAAATACACATATATAATAATGAATAAGTCTTAATTTACCATGATTAAAATGATCCTAAAAATAAAAATAATTTCAAAATTAAAATAAGTATGAGCGGAAGTATGATTAGTTAGCACAGTTTATCAATTTGTGGGTGTTTAGGGATTCCCTTTGATTATTATTTCGTAGCCCCATTTTTATTTAAGTATTTTTCTAAATAAAACCTTCAACTAGACTTCTGTTCCTGCATTTTTTAACTATGTAAATTATATACTGCTGTCGTTTTCTTCTCATATAATTTTAATTAAATCTATCCTATCTTAAGTTTTGTCAAGTGTCTTCATCCCACGCAATAATTTCCAGGAAACGTAGTCTTATAAGCGCTGTAATGACTTAACTAGGTATTAATAAGACGTTCTTTCCATTTAGCTACATAATAACGGTTATTATGCATAGTTACACGGGTTCCGTTTTACTTGTACTGGTATCACAACACCTGCTTGTTTTTGCAGTTTGCTTAGCTACGGTTTAGAACTTGCCGACTGGATTGAAAGCTCCACAGATTTTAGAGACCATTTTAGAACATAGCGAAGTGTTGTATTCAAACCTCCAATTTCAATTGCAGATATTATCCTCATTATTATTTGCATAATAATTTGAGAGAATTCTGGCCATTGGTTTCATACAGTTCGTGCACCGAACCGGCCTCAATTTTAATAACGGAGTATTTTAAAAACTCACACTGACAGTAACGTCAATTACCTGTAACATCTTGTCGGAAAAATGACAGTTGCTTCTTTCGGTATACATGTATAACAATCAACAACATGAACCGCAGTGTCTATGATATCGTACTTCATTGTCTGTGCTATTCTGGAACCGTACCAGAGCGTGTAGGCAGTAACATCAACTTGTTGATGGCGGTGGTGGCCGAGTGATATAGAAACAAAAAATACAATACTCAAACACTTTCATGTTTTCGGAGTGGAAACCACGAGTGTTAAAATTTCTATTGACAAAACTATATGGTGGGCTAAATATAAATAAAAAGTGGACAGTACTCGTATCTTCGCAGTGCGTAAAAATAGCTAATCAGCGAGAAAATACTGTTTTTGCCGGTACAATGTCGCAAGGACGTATTACTTATTTTACCTTTGTGAAATCATAGTTATTATGAGCCCATAAATGACCCTTTATCATTTTAATGTAGCGCCACCACACTCAGTCTTCCACTGTCACATTCAGTTAATCTTTTAAAGTCGTTGGTCCAGCGATAGAGTAGACGGGCCACGACGCGTTTTGGCCTTGGTCACCAGTTCAAGACTCGCCTTTATATCTTTTTAAATAGTCTCTAAACATTAAGTAATTTTCCCAGCAGTTGGTCGTATTATGATAAGTAAATATAATCATTTATTTGTCTCGTATACAGAAAGCCATTAAGACATATGCTGAACTAGTTTTGAACTAATGGTGGTGCAGGAACGTTGCTTATCTGTGTTAACCAATCTCGTGTTAAATTTAGTTATACACACGGTGGAGCAATAGCCGAACTAAAGGGAGGGAGGCAACTTGACACGGTCCAGTAACAGCGCGAATAAGGGCATATGAGTTAACATCTAACTGTACACTTCTTCACATAGAACCATAGGTGGCACCCGGTGGCACCTGCAATATTAATTCAGGTTTTGAATATTTACAATCAGTTAGATTTGGTAATTTGATAAAAGGTGAAATTTGTTTGTTTGTGTCCGTTACATACATGTATTGGATAATTTTTGATCATCTGTAACTACTATAACTGTCCTTGTAAAGGATTTTACTTATTGAAACAAAAAGTTTGGTCACTATTGAAAAAAAAAAAGAAGTTTATTACATATATAACAGAGGGCAGTATAGTTTGAAATGCTAGATTCTAGAAAATATTTAATCTTTGCTTAAGATTGCTAGGTTTATTTACTATTCATTGACCTTGTTACAATGAAATCGAGTATTGATGTACAAATATTGAACATGAAATAATTCCAATTTATGTATATAGGTAAGTAATAAAGTAACGTAACGTAAGTATAGGATTTCTGTACGACATTTGAAACTCATCCCTAAATTACTATCTGAACGTCCTTCCCGAGTGCTTAGCGGGGTACGGGCGCGGGTACAGTGTGGCCGTGTGGGTACAGGCTTCGGTCATTGCACCGTTGCCGGTCGGCATCCCCCACGCGTCGGGTATTTATCGGCCCTAGCTTCGATAGTGTCGTGGTGCCTTATTATCGCAAGGGCACAGCTAACGGTCTCCTTTAATAGGGGGGAACGACGCCGATTGCATTTTTGATAACGGATTGCCGCTATTTAATAAATGATTTAAATAGGGATCGACCACGTGGAATATTTTAATTTGTAACTGCTTAAAAGGGGGATTGTTAAATGTATGCATCAACCTGAAATAAGTTCAGCCTTAGATGTTGAATGATGTTTAGAATTTGGTAACCAAATTTCAATTCCATTCTCTCTGCCATAAGTTCGTAACTTTAATAACAACAATGAGATATTTAAAATTTGTTGTGTAATATTGCATCTTAATTCACAAATAATTAGATTGTGCTCATTTTTGACAAAAATTGTGTTCGATCTGAGGTTAGTCTTAAGTTATAAACGGAACAATAAAACAATAGATTCGTATAGATATATAAATTGAAGTAAAACATTTTGCAATCTCATTTCACTATTTCTATATTAAGTTGCGAAAGTAAGTGCTAACACCTTCAAGTAACATTTTGTTATGGTAATTTTGAACTTTGAGAGCCGTGAATACCGATAACATTGTCAATGGATGTCACGTCACGAGTAACTGAATTTCTGTAGCTTCCAGCCCTTTTATTGTAATGGTAATAATATGGTGTCTTGTGAAATATTCTAGCAATAATACAATTAGTATGGTAGCAGGAACAGTTTGTGTATGAACATGTTTAATTTTATGTCATTACAACTTTTAATGACCACTTACAGGTACTTCGCTTATACTTATACTTACAGATAATATTTACACATACCGATATGAATAAAATAGTTTATTCGTATCGGTATGTGTAAATATTTCCATCGAAGTTTTAAGTACCTCAATTCGAAACTCAGATTTATCAACAGAAACTTCTGTGATAAAGTGACACAAAAGTTTTTAGTTTGTCTTGTCTATAATACGAACATTGAATCGCCTTCTTTTCCTAAGTGAATGTTAGCATTGATATAATTGACGGAATGCTAATAGATCAAAGCAAAAGTGAAAAATTGGTTAAGCAATGGATTAGTTAATAGCTTAACTATAATAATTGTTTCTTAAATTACTAATTAATTGTTAAATTTTTTAGCATTTAAGTACTTATTTTATATACACGAGAAGAAAAATATACAATGCTAATAGATTTTATAGTCTACAAGTCTAATGCTTTATAGGTTTTTAATTTTAAGGTTTTTTTTTAATCTTATATATAAAAGAAAGCCGTGTTAGTTATACGATTTATAACTCGAGAACGGCTGAACCGATTTTTATGATCTTTGTTTTATTGAATTTGTCTCCATCCCGAATAGCAGAATAACTATTAAAACTTGGGCAAAATACTCACTTAAAAAAAAAATATTAAGAAAATTAATTTTCTCATACATTCTACATTGGAGAAGACTTCATTATACAGGCATGGTTAAATTTAATATTTTATACGACAATTTTCCTAAAAGCAAACCTGTAGTTCATTTTTTTGATACCAGAACATACTTAAATACTTAATACTTAATATATTTTTAAAATAAACAATATGGAATATACATCGCAAAACGCCTCGAGAATTCATTCCTTTCCTACTGGAAGAAGTATGAAAAATACACACCATAGTACGATATTGTGAAGTACATCTATTATACTCATTTATAAAGAGGAAAGATTTGATTGTTTGTTTGTTTGCATTAAATTTAGTCCGAAACTACTGGACCGATTTGAAAAATTCTTTCACTGTTGGGAAGCTATATTATCAGCGAGTAACATAGGCTATATTTTATAAAGTTACGCGGACAAAGTCGCGTGCAACAGCTAGTATGCAATAAAAATAATGGTCGAAGTGTGTGAGGTAGTACAAATTTGAATATAAGGCTACATTATGATAATATTCATGTTGTTACAGGGCAGTGACAGACCCGCGCGATGGCCGGCGTGTAGCGCTCAAGAAGCTGCCAAACGTATTCCAATCCCTTGTCTCCTCAAAGCGAGTCTTCCGGGAACTGAAGATGCTCTGTTTCTTCAAACATGAAAACGTACGTAACATATTGCGTACTATATAAATACAGCATAATATCAAAACACTTATATGTTACACAATATTCTTATGATCTCAAGCTCAACCTAATTATCGTATTATATCTTTAGACTCTCGAAAAAGTTTAGCGACTCTTTTGAAAAGATAGGGATTAATTAATACCCATACATAATATATATACCTACTTTTCAAAGAGTTCAAATAGTGTTTCGGAAATTACCTTCCACATATCAAAATCATAACATACAAAATCTGCCCTCTCTCTTTTTATTATATTAGTTAGGTATTAGGTTTATTTTGCAATTCCTAATGAGTTACTTGTGTTAATAGGCGACGATAGGCACAGACCTACCATCAACTGTATCGCCAGTCCCGACTACCCGGACCCTGCTATGTGTCTTAAAAAAGAAAAGCACTTTTCTTGAGATTAAATCTGCAGAAATATATGATTAACTGCTATTTTATCTTATCATGTTAATACTGTGTTTCGTGCCCACTAACTAATGATTTTAATAATGCAGGGTAATAATAACAAAGGTATCACGACAGCAATTATAATTTAACGGACACATCATAATTTATTCATTCCAATGACTGTGTGTGTTTTATCGATCATTTTGTACGTTTTCCGTATTGTTTGTGGTTTGTGCACATTTGTCGCTCGCCAAACACGGATTTGCATTTAAAATTATAAATGCGAATAAGAGATTTTGATTAGTACGAAATCATTTATTTCATAATGCGTTGCGGTGATTTCAAAACATGTGACACATTTCACAACACAACTCAAAACATTATTATATATACTTCTTTCATTATTATATATACTTCGTTCATTAATACATTAGCTTCCTCCCATGACTTCGTCCGCGCCCCATTATCTTTGGTGTTAAAACCTTTTTTCCACATATATTTTTGTCAGGAGTTGAGTTTTTTTTCTACACCCTTTTGTATATATATCTATGTATTTACAGAAAAACAGATAGAATTTGTAGTCCTTAATAATAAATCCCTCGAAAGGATGTTTGAGATGATAAGCCATATTAGTGGGAGAAGATAAACCATATTAACACGATGTACTTAATAAAACATGAATTGAATATTTATTGGGTAGTTACTAATTTATATGGCCACTAAGCCATATAAATTATACTTTCCAACTTCGTCCATATACGTGTTTAATTGACTAGTATTTATATCTAACTTATTATAGCATAGTCATATAATTTTAATAGTTGATTAAATAGTTGTTTTAATTAAATACACTTTAAAAAAAACTGTAAGAAGTAAAGAATTTTAAAGCAAGATTACTTCTTCAAGTCGTGTCCGGTTCAATAGCCTAACAAAATATCCTATTCCGATACGATTGTCTCGGGTTAAAATTGTCTGAAATTTTATGTTCCATGCCTACAATCAATCACCTTGGTCACCTTGGTACTTTGTATAGCATACATCATTATAAATTATTTTTCAAAAAAACATTTCACTTTGTATTTTCCCGTACCTTTCAAATTTTGTGTTTTTAAATTTTTTTTTATTTACCTTAGGAGATACACATGATATTCAGGCATTTCGGCATTTTGTAATTTTTAGACAAAGAAATTTTAAAAAGGACAAAAAAAATGAAAATGTCTCAGGTGAGTAATGAATCGACATCGCACATGTATCTCCTTCAAATAATGTTGTATGACACCCGTTTTCATAACGTGTTTCAGATGGAACTTCATTTATTATTACTAAACTAATTATCTTTAACATCCATTCTATTCTGGTCAGGCTATAGAAAAAAACTAACAAATTCCATTAATTAATTTGTATTAAAGTTTGTTGTGTAATTAATAACTGTTTATCATTTACAGGTACTATCGGCATTAGACATCTTACAACCGCCTAGCCTCGACTTCTTCCAAGAAATGTATCCTTTTCTACAAAAAATTACATTATTACAATTAATTAATAGGCAATTCTTCACCTGACAGTGGAAAATGTAAGTAGTTACATTAAGGTTGTTATAATATAATACTTATATGTTTAATATAAGTATTATAACATTTTACGTAAATTAAGATTGTTACCCAAAATCCCAAAATTATCTGCGATATTTTCAATATAAAAATAGGTATATTGCCGTTCTACTAGTTCTGGCGAATATTTATAATAAATATCATATAAACACATTTTTAATAAAACTAATTATTAAATATATTATTTTTTCATAATGGTTAAGACCACCAAGGTGTTTTTAATCAAAAGTTCTCTATTTAATCTTTTTTATTAAATTTATTTAGGTACAACTGAAACGAATGGTCGGGAATCTTGGGAAAATTTTGAAATTTTTATTTATTTTAGATGGATGTCGAAATTCTAAGACAGCCGCTAGTTAATATGAAACCTAAATACAAATCAAATAAGCAAAATTTATGTCTACATGTAAACCTACTTTAGAACATAAACGCGATACGTTATCAAATAAAAAGGAATCATATTGCTTGTGTTAACGGGCGTGCGAACGTTGACCTCGGTGTTAGATTGCATTTTTACTTAGACTGAATTTTCAGAGGTTCCGATGAATGGTGTTCAACACACACAGTAAAAATGTAGTAAAAGCAAACACCGTTCTAACCGAACCAATAAAACTAATGAATGTGTGTATATGCAAAGATCAATGTCTTGTATTATATTAGTTCACAATGTGAAGATTACTGGCTTCGATTCTTAATAAAGTCAACTATGGGTAAGACCTTTTTTGCCTCGATTATCTTTGATCTGCATTGCGTTCCGCATTAGTTGTGTTTTCTAAATAATTTAGGTGTGGCAGCACTGCGTTTCGCAGTCATATGAGCAGCCCGTCTGGCGGCTTCCACCCCCTTACGGAAGACCACCGTGAAATAACAGCACGTGTGTTGTTGGGTGAGTAAGGAATGCCACAACCCAGTTTTCTATCCCTTTCCAATCCCCTTATCCTTAATCCTACTATAATCGGCAACGCACTTGCAGCACCTGTGGCGTTGTTATAGGCGACGGTAGCGACCCACCATCAAGTGGACCGTCAGCCTGTCTGCCATTCTTAGTATATACCAAAAAAATCTCTTTATTAATTGTAATATTTTCTTGAAGTTATATAAACGACTATAATTTAAAATCTTTTTTATTTACGAATAAATACAGTTCACATAAAAATATTTCAACAATTTTTTAAAATTGTTTTAAATCGATTAATTCGGCTTGTTACAATTTTTGGTGCGGTTTAAGTACATACTACATTTTGGCATACATTCTGAATGTTCTTGTTGGCTGATGGCTGATGTTTCGCTTTTGTTTGCTGCTGACCTAGATAGGAGGTTTCCCTCCTTATCCCTTAAGGAGGGAAATATTCCCCTTTCAATGTCATTCTTAACTCATTTACCGAAACACAATGTTGTTATTTCACAGTAGTCTTCTGTAAGAAGCCGGTTATTGCCACCAGACCAGCTGCTCAGTTCTTATGACTGCGAAACCTGCCACTTTCAGTACTAACACTATTATTAGTACTACCTATTAGTACAAAGCGTCTTGTTATTATTGAGTCTTGAGGTAAATCGCTCGCCCTTGGACCGATCTCCAAGGGCGTTACGCGAGGTGCCTCCACCCTCTATCGTCCTCGTTCACAAATCGTTATTTATATGTTACCTTTCTTGCGTAGATATGTGTTTTTTTATGATTTACGTCTATTTTATTTTATACTAGCTGGTGCCCGCGACTTCGTCCGCGTTGAACGATGAAAGGTACCCTATGTCCTTTCTGGTGTCCCAGACATGCAGTGTATGCAAAATTTCATGATGATCGGTTCAGTAGTTTTTGCGTGAAAGAGTTACAAACATCCATACATCCAAACATACTTTCGCATTTATAAGTACGGATGTTAGTTTATCGCGGAGTGATAGTGTATACATAAACCAATGTCCTCTAAGTGATAAAATATATCTATACGTTGATATTAAGGCCTCTGGTCGTCATTAAAACTAATAGTTTAACAAGTTACGAATAATCTGAAAGGATTATCTTAGAAGGACGTCTAAATAAATTCAAACTATTTATGGATTTTTATGCTACTTTTTTTATTTGTTTATTACTAGGATACAAGATATCTTTATTCTAAATTGAATTATAAACGGTTTACGGTTTTAATTGCGAATAAAACTCGCATTTTTATAATTTCAATATATGTACTTACAGAGACAGACAACATTTATAATGTTGTATAAACACAAAACAATTTAATTTAGCAATCATATTGCGTGTTATGTGTAGTCTAGTAAACTCTTTGTTATTTAATTACAAAGAGATATATTACAAATCGGAATCGAGATTACGACGCAAGGTTGTAATTAATTACATATTGTGGAAATTACGTATTTACGCACGGAATCCAATACGAGTATAAAAATTTCACACGGGATTTGTTATGGGCCGCCATCATTGACTGATAGGTTGGATATGTAGGCGTACAAACAAAAGCTTTTTAATTTCATGATACGAAACTATCTTGATAGAAGTTCATGTTACGGGCCCTGGGCTTTCCAGAAATTTCGCTACTTGAAAAATAAACAACAAACCAAGACACGATGTCACAGCTGAACTATGCCACAGAGTATCACTATCAGACCTACCAGAACGTTCCCTACTAGAAAAAAAACCACGAAACCTTGACACAGAGTAACCTATATGCCTAACCAGGCATCAAAAGCACCCTTTTCGTGCTGGAGAGGTGTTAAATAATTTTACAGCATACATTTTATGAAAAATTTTCAGTATTATTTTATTATTTTTAATAGACTGAATATTCATTTTTATTTTATTTTAATAAAGGTAAGAAAAGGTGTTGTATGCCAACAGTAAAAATTTTGTAAAACACTGGAGCTTCTGTACTAACTTTTATCTCAAAATCTCGTATTTTATTCTCAGAGAAGAACATGTTTTTTATAGTTGAAAATGAAAGTTCGTGTCTATTCCTCTTTATCTTTTCGTCTTTGTTATTATTTACTTATATGTAAAAGTTACGATAAGCAGCATATTGAAATAATTAATGGCATTATTTTCGACTACCATTCGCTCTATAATTTCATTCTCGTATTACGTACGGTAAACAGCAAATGTAAGGCGCGTCTTTATATCGATTGCGATAAGAGTTAAAGTCATGTATCATAATATGCTTTGAGCAGAGGGGCACGGCGTCAGCTGGTGCAGAAACACAATATCTGCCCCTCGACCGACAATTTATTCCCCTTCAACTTTTATTGAAATTCGAATGGCAATCGAATCGAGCGTCCGCTTTTTCTTCTTCGCCATGCGACGCGGAACGAGACTAGTGTCAAAGGAGAGCGCTCGGTGGTTTTATCAAACCTAAAAAAAACCTTTTAAAAAAGGTTAATTAAAAAATTAGGTGTTCAGTGTAGTATATGTATAGCCTGGAACCCCATTTCCAAATGAAATTACTAAAACCCAATACCGTGATATAAACCACCAGCCACCACGAGCAAGTAGGACATTCACTAATTTAATAATAATTAATCTCGAGATTAGGCTAACTGCTCTTGACTTGTTGCCATTACAATCTTTGTTAGATTTAATATAGTAAATTAGGCATTGTTTTGAATTAATATATTTTCACGGATGCGGATTTTTAGGTAATCTGAGAATGTGAAGTTTTTTTAATACTTAGATTTAGTTTTAAATTAAATTTATAAATAAATATCTAATAAAAATTGATAATTGTAATCATCTTTTCTAATAAAAGTTTGATTACTTGATCAAACTTTTAGTAGAAAATTGAAACAATTTAAATTAAAAAAAAAAATTACTATTTCACAATAAAATTGATTTTGGGGAGATTTGCCTGATATAGGACTAATTCCATATCCGCAAAAGAATTTCATTAATATGTAATATTGTCAGATTTCATTGAATGCTTATAGAAAACTAGCTGTTGCACGCGACTTCGTCCACGTAACTTTATAAAATATAGCCCGTGTGACTCGCTGATAGTTTAGCTTTCTATAGGTGAAAGAACTTTTAAAATAGGTTTGGAGTTTTTGGTTTGGAGTCCAGTAGTTTTTGGAGTTTATTCATTACAAGTACTGTATGTTTTACAAATACAAATCTCTCTTTATAATATTAGTATAGATAAGAGAAATATTTTTATTTGAACAAGAAGGTATACTGGCAACAATAATAAACCTCATTATTGTTCAGAAGTCTGTAGAAGACAACGGCCGAAATGATTTAATTTTTTCCGCATCAAATGTCGGAGCCTCGCGGCGTATTTTTAAGTAACAAAGTAAATTACAAAAGTTAGTTTACTCTTTAAAGATTCAGCAGAACTGTCGGTGGCGCATCAAAGAGATAACGAAAGAAAAATTACTTTTGTGGCCTTTCATATTTGAAGGAAATATTGAAATGAGATTGAGAGATTTCTCATCTACGAAGACAACTCGGAATAGAAAATTAAATAAACTAATATTGTAAACGCAAAATGAGTATGTCTGTAGGTCAATCAGTTATCCTTTTACAGTTAAACCATTGAATCGACATTTTGGCCATTTTGGCATGTTGATAGTTTGATCCTATGAATGTCACACAATACTAAAAAAAAAGAAGGTTTTTCACCAGTTTCTGTAAATTTAAACGTATGTTAATTGCTACTTTTCTACGCTTGGTGACCATCAAGCTCTCTTAACTCTTATCTCTTATCTTAATATCGGTTGGCTATCTTAACCTTGGAAGTTGCTGAACGAAAGATTAAGCCTGTGCTCATACCAAACCATTCTTTTAAATTTTTCAACCAGCCTGCTACGTTTGCCTTATATTTTCCCTTGCATCCTTAAGAATACCGTATCTTTTGCCCCCCATCAAATGCCTGATATATGCAGCTTCCTCTCCTTTATCGTTAAATAGACGCAAAACTTTATTATTTATTATCTTCTGCACCCATGATAAGCCAAGCAAAGCGCCTGTAAGTCTAAATTTACATAAATTGGAAAATTATGCTGTAAATGCATGGGTTTAAACACGTACAAAGTAATGTTGATAAAACATATAAGTACGAGTAAATCACTATTAAATCATGGACTGTTTGTAATGACTAATATAAACGTATTAGGTTTGTTTATATTTACTTTGATCACATGGTTCGAGTCTTCCTATCGCCTCCCACTGTGACGATGCACGAACCAAAATAGATCTAAGTGCTTCCGCTAAATAAATTTCATTTGCGTTTGCGCCCCTTTGTTCGCCACGACATTCTTTGTTACTTTCTGGCACAGTAAACTGGCCTTTAAAATGATTTGCATCTCCTAAAACATATAGTATTTTTGACATCTTTGTGACGAAAGTAGTTTGACACACTTCAAGTCTCGACCTCTTTGTGTGCCTATGAGTCAAGTCCCTTATCTTATGCACTATAAATGTCTCGGAAGCCTTATGTATAAAGGAACGAATAACTATTTATTAATTCCCTTGTTTGTACATTGTTTACGTGATACATAGGTTTGATTATATCTCAGACAACTTGGTCCAATGATTAGTGAAGTTATATTAATCGATGGTTATAATGTATTTTATTTTATTTTGTTAATAACATTGCTGGCCATGAGTATATTACTATTCAGGAGCACAGCCTTGGATGGCAATGTAACTCTGCGCCGTTATTATTATGATGCTAAAGCAACGTGCCCTGGCTTTGCCCAGGTGAAATTTGAGTATTTAGTCTACATATCCTGTGTTCGTCTAAAATAAAAAGTATCTTTAACGGTAAAAAAAAAAAACTATGAAAAACATTTCATTTTCGAAATGATTATGGTCGAATTTGGTACAGTATGGGAGAATATTATGTCAATGCATAAACTCTTTTAATGCAGAGCTAAAGGTTTTTTCCTCACACTAGTTACAATGTTTTTATTGCATAACATAAAAAAAATTGTGTCCGATAAATAGCCACAATTTATTCCAGTTTGTCTTATAACTTATATCAAAATTATCGTAGGTTTTTTGGACCAATGGATATCACATACTATCGTTGTTCGATCATTGTTTTATAATCAGTTTGCTGATAAAACAACCCAATCACATTGCGAAACGGCTTTAGGTGTAGGTAAATTATTAAAAGCTTGTCTAGTTGACTTATTAAAATGACAAACAAGGCATATTTCTCGAGATTTACTCCAATGAAATTTGTATGGGAACCACGACACTAATTTTGAACGTGCTCATACGAAAAGTAGGAAGTGTCGAGCCATTCAATGTTTGCTGAAATGCAATTTTACACAACGCCACCTTTGTCTCTGAACAAGCGAGTATTGTTCGTATATTTTTACTACCATTTAGGTTGTCTTTTGTTTGGCGTGTCGGTTCTTTTGTTTTCCGTTTGCCCCGTGTCTTTGTTATTAGTGCGGGTAGAGCGCGATGCGCACGCGCATCGTGCAAAGTGCAGCGCCCTTGCGCCCGCGCTTCTTAATTAGCGGTTTGCGTGGGCCGCCTGCCCCGAATAACTTCGCCGCGTCACGGATAACGTTCGAACGAGAACCAATTTAAATTGCTCGATTGTTTTCCACTCTTAAATTAATTCTTAATCTATGATTAGGAACATTGTATCATGCACTAACCATCTATCTTGAATTTTGCTCCCGAATGTTTTTTGTTAATATAATCTAATTAAATCATTTGCTTATTACGAATTTACGTTTCGTTAGGTTTTTAACCTTTATTATGAACTCCACTTAAATAGTCTATCAAAATTTAAATTCAAGTAATTTTTTATAGCTTAACGCAGCTAACTTTAGTAAATTGCAATAGTCAAATTTTAATACCGTCTTTTATAACCGTTTGTGGAAACCTTGTTATATTAAGATGATTGACTAATTTTAGTAAAACTTCTATCGTGTATCCATGTAAAGTACTATTATTTATTTTCTTTTAATCACGCTAATTGCTAAGAACCACCATTCTAAACAAATATTTTACGGTTTTTATTTTTCATGAAAGTTTGATTTTAATAAGGATTCTTTAAAAATTCTCCAAGGAATTTCTGAAGCATTTATAAATAGTTTGAATTACCCAGTGTAATTCTCCGCATTAAACTCCACTCACGTATACGACTAATTGAGTAAATTTCAAACAGTTTAAGTAAGCATAATATGTATTTGTCGATCTAAGAAAAAAATATGTACTAATCTATTGTAGCGATTTGACGATTCACACATGAGATTCTTTCGATGAAAAAGATTGGATTTTTTTTTTCATATGAATTCACATCAGTAAAGTCGAATATTAGTCAAAAGGCTTGGCAACAATAGGCCAACAGGGATGTTACAATTTATGTATGAAGAGCACACATTAGCTTAATTCAGCTTGCGTCACGTGCAATGATGGTATAAAGAAAATTGATTGAAAGTCAATAGGTCGCGCCTCGTCACGCGACGTGCGTTTGAAAGGTTTCGGAGTAAATTTTAGACTTTATTAATGTTCATGGTAGGTGCTGCGTGTTTCGTTATGACGTGACCCATGAATACATTGGGTGCCTACAATACTTTAGATAGAAAACTTTTAAAATGTGTTCAGCTAAAGAGCAAAGTCAATTATTAACTAATGAAGTATGATTTCACCTGCAAAACATCGTTCTTTTTAACGTACCATTATTTTTATATTGTGAGAACTTTTTTTTTTCATATAATCTATACTAATATTATAAAGAGGAAAGATTTGATTGTTTGTTTGCATTGAATAGGCTCCGAAACTACTGGACCGATTTGAAAAATTCTTTCACTGTTGAGAAGCTATATTATCAGCAAGTAACATAAGCTATATTTTATAAAGTTATGCGGACGAAGTTGCGTGCAACAGCTAGTATATAATAAGTATGTAATGAATTTGCCTGCCAAACAAAAAATATTTTATATATGTCTTGAAATGGAACAATAGATTTCTAAGTATTTGTTATATACATTTTTTTAAAATGTCTTTGGATATACCTACTATTCACACACGCAGACGCCTATGCTGTATTATTCTCGCCTATGCTGTGCGCCCTATGCTGTATTATTCTCTTCATGGAAAAATTCTTATTTTCATCTCTTCATGTAAAAGAGCGGTTGTTATTTTTTTCCACGTCTTTTATAATTAATCTTTTACGTCTAAAAAATGAAACACAGTCAATAAGTTACATCAATAATTATTATTTCGTATATTATTTCTTGTGAACTTTAAAAAAAATTAAACAACAATTTTTTATTGTTAAATTAAATATCAATATGAATACAGAATTTTAACAAATTAAAAATGGAAAAATGGTGTAGTAGTGTTTGAATATAATGTAAAACAGTACTACATTATAATATAACTGTAATCAGAATCCGTGATCAGACCGGAACAACTCTCACGAATAAAGAAAAATCTAATTGTGTTAGGAAAATTGAGAAATTCGTTGAGTTTCTCTAGTCTGTGTACGGGGCACGGGGCACGGGGCACGAGGGCTTATCATCAGCTGTGTCACTGGAGCAATTAGTGCGATGTTTACTCGTGCATACCCTCCAGGGGCTTCGGTTCGCAACGCTCTAACACGCAATTCGCTTGTTATTACATTTTTAACTTTGTGCCTCCAAATATCTAATTATCATTTTATATTTGATTTTTCTTTTCACTTGTGGTAGTGGGGGCTCATTTAAGTGTAATAATAGTGTTCCCCAACTGGTCAAAATTCATAATCATTTTGTACGATACTATGGAAATGAACTTTTTAAAGTTAGCTCGACGACCTAACAATAATTTATACCTTATATGTATAAATTTTCGAATTATTATTTTTTTAATATTTGTAGCTTTGGTCTGAGTTGAAGCCTCCAATTCGTTGTTATCATAATTCAATTTAGGTGCATAATTTTAGGCAACACGATTGGTGTGTTTTCTGGCAATTATCTGGTAACACCAGTTACGAAAAAAAAGATGTTTATTATTTTCGTATCCAATTACTAAACAGTTTGTTCCACTCTATTAATAATTTGTATGTTACATTGTCGTAATTGTAATTATAGTTTTGATTAATTTCACGTAGTTTATAATGTTCAAAATTAAATGTTTGTTACAAACTTATGCTTATGCTAAAAAAATATACCTATACTTACTAATGTTTGCGAAAATTATAACTAGTTCTTTCAAGTACCTATTCATATTTGAGACTTAATTAAAGTAATGTCGAGTATTTGCAAGTGGGCAACATGAAACAAAGAGTGCGGAGTGCGGAGTTATAAGGGTTAATATATAGCATACAATCAGAGTAAGAGCATGTGAACATATTGCGCGCGAATCGTTTTTGCTTTTAGAGCGTTTTTACCTCGGAATGTTTTAAATGTGAACGTGTTAATCTCGTTACTGCGGGGCGGGCGGATGTGATTCAGTCGCACTTCTCATAATAATATCTTTATGATGAGACATTGACGTCTGCGGGCGTCAAAGTACTTGCAAACGTGTTCAATGTCGGCGAACCATATGCGGTCTTTGTTCGTTTCGTTCCTGGGAAAAGTTTCTCGAGCGGCGCATTTAAATAATTGTGCAAATTTTTTGGCTCTCCGAATATCTTACTGATAAATATCTAATTTACTGCAAAGTATTACTCGTGTGCGCCGAATCGAAATTTCACCGAAGAATAATGTCTAACGTATTTTTATTTATTTACGCGATAAAACAAAGAATGCGTTATAAAGTGGAAAATTATAAATAACTAGCGACCCGGTCCCGTCTTCGCCCGGGGTGCAGTTTTTATGTATAAAAATATTCCCCGTTTATCCCTCCCTCTCCATATGTGAAAACCGAATTAAAATCGGTCTACCTATTTTCGAGTTTTTGAAGCATACACAAACATGATCATGAATGAAATGAGTTATTCGTCATCTCGCACGAAAAAGACTCGCACGATCGTGCATCTTAGCACCATTCGATTTTACCTAATATTTTTGTCGTCAACTCGCACGTCCATGAAAATCTGAGGTAACTATGTACAGTCAGTTACAAAAAGCCTTTTTTAAAACGTTTAAGATTATATGACTGGACTATAAAATAAAACAAACAAATATTGAAGTGAAGCCATATTTTATTATAACAAGGGCACTGCTAATTGTAGTACTTTATAAAGTATCTTCTCACTAAAAACGCAGTTTGGTACATTAATTATATTGTAATATAATCAACAAGAGGCTATAAAGTGTATTATTAGTTCAGTTACAAAACCAGTGTTGTTCCACTTTGAAGTCGTAAGCACTTCAGAAAAGATTATCTTTATTCCTTGCGCATGGTCAAATTACGGACGAGTCACAACGATACTATAAAACTTGGCCTGATCTTGGTAGACTAATCACATCTCAAGATCTTGATGACAAAACATTAAAATAGATATAATGTTAACATTTACATTTGTACCTGAGTCATGGATGTTTGTATTTATAATAATACTAGCTGTCCCGCTCCAGGCTTCGCCCGGGGTGCAATTTTTATAATAAATATTTACTTAATCCAGCCGGATAAATTACCTTACACCGGCATCTGGGAGAAACTCATGGAACTCACAGTTGTTTTAAAACTAATTTTAAAAGTTATCTGTGAGTTCCATAAAATTCTCACAGATGGCGGTGTAAGGTAATTTATAACTCTCTCATTATAATAAACAAACAATTTGCAATAAAAAAAATACTATAAATAGAGATAAAAATTATCCTATCTTTTAAGTTGGACCAAATTACACATAGTTACGAAGTTTTGTCAAAATCGGTCCAGTAGTTTAGGAGTTAATCGAGGACACACAACGTGACACATAATTTATATATATATATATATATATATATATATATATATATATATATAAAAGATGTATGTATTTTAAAAAGTAATCTATTTAGTATATCAACAGTCTAGTATCCATAATACAAGCATTAGTTGCTTAGTGTGGAACTAAATGGTGCTGTGTTGGAATGTGTGAAGATATTTATTTATGTATTCGGATGAAATTCAAAGTTTATATGTGTAAAACATACCAGTTAAACTTATAAATTATAAAGAAGTTTATATATTTTGATAAAATTATTAACTCATATCCTGCTGGAACGTTGTATATAATATACGATACGGGCTAGGAATCATTAGGCGTGTCGTGTGTAGGCGGATATAGAACAAACGCTATAATTTTATATGCCCTTCTTATTTGTATTATGTTCACAATATTCTGACAGTTGTAGCTTTTGCGGCCGTCCTTATTGCGTCGTTATATACGAAGCTAGTATGAAATGAATTCGCAAGGCTCCCCTTAGGGATGCTTAAGCTCTCAGAATATACTGAATAGACGCAGCATGCCCGACACATTAAACGAACTTAACATGAAAATGCACAAAATTCTTTAAATTGTTCTTATTACTTTATTTATTGTCCTGTCTTACAGAAGATTACAGTGTGTAATGAATAAAGTAATTTCACTGAAATAACAGCATGTTCTATTGTGTGTGTCAGGGCTTATCCTGTCCACTATAAATCCCCTCTTTAGCCTTATCCTTTAGCCTATCAATGGCGGCAGCGCACTTGTATGACAACTAAACTGTATCCCTAGGTATAGTCTACGTACAATTGTACATAGATCTATATTTTAGTTAGATGGTTAGTTAGTTAGATGGATTGAATCACACTTTTTTCTAGACTTTAAGTATGGAATGTCCTACTAATATTATAAATCCTAAAGTTTGTAAGGATGGATGGATGTACGTATGGATGTTTGTTACTCTTTCACGTAAAAACTACTGAACGGATTCGGATGAAATTAGTCTCACTGATAGCTTATTACCTGTATTAATATTTAGGATACTTTTTATCCTGGAAAATGTTAGGTTCCCGAGGGATCATTTAAAAATATAAAACTGTGGGTCGCCACTGTCGTCACAGAGATAAAGATGTCAAATATTTTCTCAGGTGTTATATTTTTCTACGCGGGCACCAATTAGTTAATAATAATAATAAAAGACTTTCAGAATTAATTAACAAGAGCCGAAATATGTTCATAATACTTTTGAAATCTCAAAGTCTTATCCGCATCTTATTTGCTAGACCAACACTGAAGGAGTCGTCGTAAAAATTTCTTAGTATCAAGTAAAGTGAAACCGTTAACACTTTACACAAACTGCATTGCACTTAGAGAGATTGAATGTTTGTATCAAGTGCGGTGGTAGTGCTTGTGGGTGATACTCTCTCAACTGGAAACAACTTACACACGCACCAATGTCTGGGTTTCTGCATTGAAATAATGTGTTTCTGACACAGAGCAAATAAAAAGCTGTCGAAACAGTGACATAAACACAACATTCTTGTGCTAATTCACTAATTTGTGTCCATAGAGGCAATCAATAGTGTGTGTTCAGGAAAGAACAAGGAATTATGGGCGCTACTGAGACTTTGTAAAATTTTGTTTATACCAAAAATAAACAAAAACAACAAACAATACGAAGCGATAATGAATGGCAACTTTCAGTTGGCATTTCAGATGGTATCATACATAAATAATAAATTCGTAAACGAGCCGTGTTCAGCCTGTCAAATTTGTTCAGCCTTTCTCGAGTTTTGCACTAAGCAATGCATATAGCGATTCATTTTTCAAACAAAGCGTCGTCGTAAGGGATTTCTTTCTCAGTTATTTATTTACGCCAGTGCGTTATTTTAAAGAGTCCAATCAATTAAATTGCTCTCAGATCTAATTATTATTACGATAAAATGGAACGGCACATCGCGTCAACGGCAGTAAATTGTTTTCAAAATATTTGCATTCCCACAAGTGGTCGTATAAAAGGAAAGTTAGTTCTGAGAAGATATATTTGAATTTTATACGGGACATGTTAAGGTCAGGTCGTAAATGGTTGTACACGAGTTTTATGTTTATGATGCGCGTCCGTGTTGTTATTAATGTAACCATTGGTGTTCTTTATACCTCTCTGATAGCCTTTCCGAAGGGCGGAGAAATAAAAAAAGCCTCGAACGTCTATTGGATGGACTCATACGGGGCGCTGAAGGAAACTGTAGTTTGTCGCGACAATCTGATACTCGATACTGACTATTTTGCTCACGTAAGGCTCAACTTCGTTGATCTTTCATAAGATATAGTTTTATTTCTCATAAATTTTAAATGTTATAGTCTCTAAATGGTATAATAACGATGTAGCTGCGTCTGTTTGTTTATTTATATCATAATTATGTTTAATATATTTTTAAAGGTACCGAGCGCACTGCATTCCGCTTTAGTAAACTGAGCGGTAAGTCTGCCGGTTGTAATCACACTGTTACAGAAGACTACATTGTATTTCGGTGCTTAAGTAATGTCCACATATCACGGATAAACATTATCTCGCAATCTGTGTACTATTAGGGTCGACAGTACACTGGTATTTCTGGTTATCATATGCAAAATTATATTTTTCGGGCGTTTTCATACACAAATGTTTGCCCATTAGTCGGAATTCAACCATAAACTATAGGATACTTTTTATTCTAAAAAAATGTTAGGTTCCTGTGGGATTTTCAAAAAACGAACTATTAGTCCAAGCGGCAACCACAAAAAAGGGTGGTAAGATCCAGAATAAGTACAAAAATGGACTTTATAACTTTTTGGTTATTGGACAAATGAGGAACCAACGGTTAGGCGACCTGTAACTTGACCAATTTTTTTTTAATATTTTTTTATTTTCAAATTTTTTGTTTGTTTTGGCTAGTTTAATCTTAATTATTTATCAGGTTTTTAATAAAGTTTATTTTTGTTCCTCGTGGTCATGAGTTACACAAGTTTTTAATCCCTTTAACTTAGTAAGTAACATTACATTAACACAATTAAGTATTGGACTGACGTATCAAATGTCCAACACAACAATGCGGAGAACCAACGTAAGGCATCTCAAATATTACCGTAAACAGTTATAACTGTTGAACCTTGGTTTTTATATGCTTCCATTAACGCTTAAGGGTAAAGAATGTGGTGTTAAGTGTGAGCTTTTATGTTCTACCGTGACTTAATTAAGTCCTTCCCGATGATATAACTGTGAGTTATGATTATGACACACAACGACATTCAACGCGTATCCGAGTTTGTTTTCGTCACGTGTTCAGTGATACGTAGCTCTATATATGTATATATTTTGTCCAAGCCATCAAAAGAAGCCTTCTTCCTTCGCCAAGATTCAAACTATTTCATAAAAGCCGCTCAAGTGGTTTATTTATTTCTTAACACATTTTACAGTTTTACTCGGATTCCCTTAATTATACTTAGACTAGCGATTTGCTCTCGTCTTCACCCGGGATGTAAATTATTTATATACAAAAACCTTCCTATTTTTATACCTTTTTACATTAGTGAAAGTCGTAGGTAGTTAGCGGAGAAGCAAACACCCGCGACAGTTTCGGCGACTTAGTTTGCAAAATATTCTTTTTCTTTACTACTTAACTTACATAAAAACTTGATTACGTTTTATTAATATTAAGTATATAAAAATACTGATGTTGTAAACCTCAAAAAAGTCTAGACACAAGTATTCATCATAACGCGAATTGCGAAGCGCTGATAGAGAAATCGTGAAAATATCTAAGTTAGCAGCACTTCCTAAAGTTTAGTTGATTAGTGCCTGATAACGTGGTACAGGGGCTTTGTTTTGCACACTTATATTTTTGTATATAATAGCGGATTTCAGCATACGAGGATTCAGCATTCAGCCCGAACCTGAAAAAAGGATTGTATAACGCGATCGCAACGCCACCTGCCGGACGCGTACACCCACGTACAGGCGCGTAAGTATACGCGTAGTATATATTATTATGGCTGTGTTTCAACAATCAGCCTCGCCGATGAACAGCCGTGATTCAATTGTTAATTCGAGACGTGAATTTGAATAAAAAATTGTATTTCACTAATTTACAATTCACCGAGAGCGTACTACGTAGCGTATTGTGAATGTTGTTGAGATAGGGCGGGCGGAGGTGGTGCGAGGGCAGAAGCGCGGGAGGGGTGACCCTTCTCGTTAATGTATTCTGTCAATTTCACTAACGCCCTCCGCCTCCCGGGAACTTGAGCCCTGACTAGGCCCTAGATTAAATTTGTACCCTTCTGTTTATCATTACTTTTTTGTTACTTATCCCTCTTCTCTCTTCAGGGCCATTAAGGCTCGGGCTTAAGTTCAAATCTGATATCCCTTACACAATTTTTTATGGTCGTATTTTGACACTGATGAATTTCAAAACTATTGTGTGTTGTATTAGCCCACGCAAAATCTTTATAGAGATAATATATCATGTGATTAGTGTGCGAAAGATTCATACAAATCACAAGTATTCAAATAAATCTTATTGTTATTCATATGTATACATGAATTGCTCAGTCACACCTAAATCGTTGATTAGAAATATTGGTTTGAGGTCTATCTGTCAACGCCAAAAAGCTCTATTTGTAGCGTAACCAAGCTTTCAGAGCTCTCCCTTAAATTATTTGATGGTATTCCTATTACGTGTGCGAAATATCTCTAGCCTAAAATAATCGGAATAGTACAAGGTTATTATATCCTTTAAAAAGTTTCATTCTCTTAAGATGACTAAGCCTGGCCTTATTTACTTCTTATCATTCTCTATCAGACGCAGATCAGCCCCTATAGTTATTGAATATATCAATATTATCACTTCAGTGAGTCGGCGCGCCCATAATGTCATATGGGATCTATTAGACTCCAGAAGCATCGGACTGCTTGTATTATGAACGATCGAATAGTAGTTTAAAAATACATAATTTAAATCAAATTTTCTGTAATAGCATTAAATATGTATGTGTTTAGGCGAATTGCGATAATCTCACTATAGCGGCCATTAAATATGAATTTATGTAGATATATTTTGGTCGTAAACACGGTTTAAGGCTTCCACTTGGCACGAGGTGACCGAAGAGGGTTTCTTGGCTCGCTGACGTTGAGATCAGCACGTCGAATCGCGGGGACCCTTCTGGGTGAAGTCTTGGAAGGATGCCCGCTATACGAAAGATAACGCGAATGTTTCGTCTTTTTTTTCAACTTCGTCCTAAGCTTTAAGGGAAATATGTTTTTTTAAAAGAAAACTTTAGTATTGATGCCAACTGTATTGATTCTAATCAAACAACGACAGTTACTTGCCCATGTAACGTTTGTGCCCTATAAAACAAAACAGTTACGAAAACGGGATAAGATCTGGACTATCGAACATAACGGATGGACAGTCCTGTTACCTGTTATGGGACTGTAATGCTATGTTATGAATAGTACAATTTTCTGGGGCCCTAAGGGTATCGTTTTACTGCATTTTAAAAATGATTGCAGCATAAGCACGATTTGCCCACTTATTTGTATATTAACTTAACTTTGTAGATGAGATAACCTCCTAACAGTTACGAATATTGTTATTTGAGAAAACGGATCTTTTTGCGGATCTTTTACCTTATTAATTTTTAATTCATAGCTGAAATTCTACATATAGGTGATTAGGTAGAACTATGAATGAATGAAAAACTATTAAATTCCATTCAGTTTATTTTTTATTTCTTAAAATCAAATATTTAGCACCTTTATATTGCAAACATTTATCGTAACCATACCAATAGTACATACATAACTCAAAGGTACTAAATCAGCTATCTTTATAATAAAATCAATCACAAATCCTATTAAAATAATGATAAATGTCAATAATATTTGCTATAGAAGGTTTTTATAAAATAATAATTAAAATATCTTTATAATCAGATCAATTGAGTTTAAATCTTTGTGGTAAGCTTAATAAAATAATAAAATATATAAATGTTATAGAAAGTTATAAGATCACTTTTCTAATGTGAAATTCAAAACTTAAATCTTCGTAATATTTTAAATTCTAATTAAATGATTAGAAATAAAGACCCGCGCAATGTAAGTCTCCACTTTTAAAGATCCGGCAAGTGATGTGGCGGATCTTTAATCCCCTCATTAGTCACATTTACCTATCAATTAGTGAATTGATATGTAAATGTGATTAATGAGGGTATCCACTCAAGCAAGATTCTAATTTGGTGATCGTATATTCTGTGAGCTATCAGATAGAACCATTTTACCACCTATAACTCGGATGGCGAACCAGTGGCTCGCGTGCCCCTGATGGCACGCAACACAATGTTTTAGGCACGCGACCGATCTAAACAGTTTACATTTTAATTAAGAATAACAAACTTTATTCATTCAAAAAATACATATTTGCAAATTTTCGAAATAATTCAATTTAATTTAATTTATTAACTATAGGTTCAAAATATATTTTTTGCTGTAAATAAAGAGTTTTGAGTCGATAGGTATTTATTTTTATTATTTTCTAAAAAATTACTAACTCAAAATTATTTGATGGCAAAATTAAAATTATGACTTCATTAAACATTTATATATTAAAAAAAAAGGGCACGTTAATCCACAAATGTTCGGCACTCCTGACCTATAAATTACTTACTCAAATACCATCTCATCTCATCTCACTCACTATAATGTTGAACCATACGAATAATGCGTTAGATTTCGCAATATTTTCATTCGACAATAAAATTAAATTGCCTCCATTGATTCAATTGTGGTGATGAGTTTTTCTCGTCCCTGAAATTTCCTTTGTCTAAATAGTATCCTGTGTAGATATTGGAATGAGTGCGGCGGGCAAAGTAGAGACGCAAACGGAAATTTGTCGTCTTGTTGAACGGGCGGCGGCGGAGCACGGTGGCATGGCGCCCGCCTCCCGTCGTTCTAATGGCGACGATTCAACGCGAATTCTATTAGAAACTTTGTTTACACAAAGATAATACATTCTCATAATTGCTTTAGGTGCACGCTTAGCTCGTGCGACATCTCTCTCGGTGTACATGGCAGGTGAAAATGTCTCACGTGAAAGTGATAGGTACTGCTATATCTGGAAATTTGCGTCGCATTACATTATATATACTTTTGCGCATTTGTTACCTCGTATGGTAAGATTAGAAAATTAGAAAAATTAGAAAAAAAAACCCGCACATTTGGTTTACAAAAAGCTAAAATGGCAATGGACAGGACATCTCTTGCGAGAACCAAAACAAAGGTGGACGAAAATAATAATAGAGTGGTACCCCGGGGGGGATAAAAGAAGTAAGGGCAGACAGTTTAAACGTTGGGAGGATGATATAAGATAAGTAGCAGATCCTTTATGGAACAGATTAGCCAAAGACCGAAGAACTTGAAAATATTTAGAGGACGCCTTTGTCTCAGGACAACCTGTTAGAGTTGAAGGACCAATTGCCGATATTATGTAGTGTTTATATTTTTAGTTGTTTTATACTGTATTTAAATTATAATAGTATGTAGGCATAATAACGTAGATATATTGTTAACCTAACAGGCTTATTTTATTTATTTATTTATTTTATGGTAAGATTAAAATTAGGGTATTAAATATTACTTTTTTTTTATTAGAGATGGGTCAACAACCACCTGTGTAGCGAAGATTAGGCCTATAATGGAGCGAGCTCATCCAGAAGATACCCATTCACTCGAATTTTGAAAAGATTTGGGTTATATGGGGAGTTTTACTAAGAAAGTCTAACCATTATTTTATAATTGACAGTTCAAGTACAAAGGGAGCTTCCATTAATTTAATTTAATTCACATCAAACATCGGGGGCCGTAATAATGACGTGAACTTTTTTTCTTTAAATTTGTACATTGGTGAGGTTTGGTTAGACCTCCCTCTACCCCTCCTCTCCCTCCCTCCTTAAAATTGCTTAAGGAGTAAATTTATTTTCATTAAGCAGAAAAATAATACAAAGTAAAGGTATATTCAAAATTAAAAGTAATATTTTATTAAATTTAAATTGAATATTTGTTTTAAATATCTCTTTGTGAATAAATAAAATAAAAATTGTGTACTTTGTTAAATAAATAAACGTTCTTTTTATACTTACTGTGTTTTATATTGATCTGTGAACTCGATCAACTATTTACTACTTATGGGAGGAAATATTAGTTATAGCTCTCAAGGATATTACATTATATGATATCGTTGCGTGCCTACCATTCGCGCCCTCCGCAAATTCACGGACTTTTTTCCGCTCGACCCGGCTAAGCCTCTATTCATCAATGTCGGTGAAGACCTAGACCATACTCTCGCTACGCCTCCGCCCGCGTCCGCACGCATTCTCAGACAATATATTATTCAACTATTCATCTTGATTTAGCCTCTCTTGAAATCCAATACTTACAATAAAAGAAACGTGCTTCGTACTGAAAAATCCGTAAACAAATTACTGCGTCTCCTCTAAATAAAAATCAAATTTAAAACTATGGCGAAAAACAAAAATTGAAGAAACTAACTCGTACTGAATACTTACTATTTATTTTATAATATTTATTTTATTATGTATTCACTTGATTTAACCAGTCCCCCCTCCAAAAACCAAAATGAGGGGGAGACGGTGTTGCCCCCGACAGAAGCACAGTCGGTCGGGGTTCAGGGCGACAGGGACAGAAACCAACGCACTATCCTGACCGTATCGAGCACCACCGCCTGGTCTGCATCTGGGCCGGGAGGGAACCGCCGCGGAATCCCAACCGCCTCAGGTTATCACTGAGGCTGGTTGGGATCAATCCGTTGACGGATATATCGACTGGGATGATTTCAGCGGACACAACAGCCCACATGTCAACGATCTCGTGGGCCAAGTCGAGGTATTTCCTCTTCTTTTCGGTTTCGGCCTTCACGAGATCGTCATCATGCGGGATAGTTACGTCCACCAAAAACGCCCTGCTCCTGGCCCATCAACACAATATCAAGTCTATTCGCTAGAATAGTCCTTTCCGTGATGATGGGCCGGTCCCAATAGAGCTTGGCACGGTCGTTCTCAAAAACTGGTTCCGGTGCATACTTGTAATAAGGCATCCTCTCCTCAACGAAGCCGTATTTCAAAGCGAGTTCCTGATGCAGGATTCTGGCTGCTTGGTTGTGCCTATGCAGATACTCAGTGTTCTCAAGCGCGGAACATCAATTATTATTGTTATTTTATTTATATTTAACCGATGAAATTGTTTGGGATTGGTGTTTAAACAGTAGTTTATTGTATATTTAGTGTCTTCTGTCACAAAATTATACATTTTGAAAAGATGTCCTTACTTACAGGATCCTTACTTACAGGTTAAATGCCAATATTCAGGCGTTTTCACCATTAACAACTGTAATATCACACAACTAAATAATTGAAAAGAGAATATGTAATGTGTCTTGCCATTCTTATCGTTAATAATTATAAAGAAATAAAAATTGTTTAAATTAAAACACGTCCATGATGTTATCAATTTAAACACTGATTATCAGTAACGTTAATTGCTGTAAACTTCTTAATTTTTCCCTAATATTTGCTTTACTTACCTACACCAGTACATATTTTTTTGGTTCTCACATGTATATCACAAGGAGCTTGTACTCGTAAATCTGGGTTGTTTTGTGATATACATAGGTATATTGTGTCCCTAAACGGGCGACATTGATAGATCGCGGTGAAGAACTACTCGTACTTTCTAACAACATAGATGGATAAAGGCCTGTTTAAGTATTATTAAGTAATCGGGGGAGTACTTAAATAATTTTAACAAATTATATCTAAGTAGGGTAGACTGGGTACGGTTGTGACAGTTTTCATTTGATTGCCCATAATTTTATAAATATACCAGTTAGATGGCAGAAAGATATTGTAAAGTGTACATTTGTCTACGTATAATTACTAAAACTTTGTCCTAAAGTACAAAGGTTAACTCATAGGAGCAAATTAGAAAAAAAAGGGGAAAATGTCACAACCCAAGGACGGTTGTGACAGTTCTTGGGGTCGATAGTAACAGGTTTAAAAATAATCCAAAATGATTTAAAATCTTTTTTATTGCAAGTAATATCGAACATAAAGTAACCAAATCTTATTTTGGAATAAAAAGAATAATAACAAAAGAAATTAAGTCTAACACTTTAATCACTTATAACTAATATGACAAAAAAGTTAAATTATCATTTCTATTAATCATTAAGTTAACTGCGTTTAAATTCAAAACAAAAGATATTAAATGTTTTATAAAAATCTGTTAAATAAAAATCTGAAAATGTCTTCTTCAAGAAAAAATAAACATTTGTATAGAAATCAACATACCTACAATATAAAAAATAAAAAAAAAATTAAGGTCTATTTTTATTTCTAAAAATTGGAAAGTACGATACTGAGATTTAGATCACTACCACTTGCGCACTTTAAATGGGACCAAAGCTCAAATTTTCTCAGCTCTTCGTAAATATCTTGTTTCACTTCTTTGTAGTGATTTGACTCAAATGGGATGTTTCTTGTGGGACATTTTTGTAATAGCCCTAAACGTGTATCTACAGTCTTTATTTGAAGCATTTACATATACCGTCCTAAGATTAGGTACAAGGCATTTCTCAAATAAATTGAAAAAATCCGCGTAACACTATCTCTAGAAAAAACATAAATGTAATAATAAAAAACAAATAGAAAAAAAAACTGTTGTAAAAATTTTACAATGGCGCCTGCGGTTGTATAATAAATGAACTTTTAAAGATAAAAAAAAAACCTTTTAAAGAAAATTTAACTAACACTCGCCGACCCGCATCGTAGATATTCATTCCACAGCTGTGCCGATTGGTTAATTTAAAATAAAAATGAAAAATAATCAGAATCAGGATGTGTCTAAGATGCATAGCGTATGCCTTAAACCGGTCATGCAGTTAAACACTTAAAATAGCTAACTGAAGAATGCTTCCCATAACATTGTTATGGTGCATTATTGCTTTATGACTCATGGTCTTTATATGAGAACTATGAGTTGAAAAATTCAACGGCATTTACCATCCACTGGCGTGCAAATAAATCAATCAGTGATTTATAAATTCTTGAAAGGCGTTAATAAGTCACAAAGAAAAACGGGTCATTACTTCAATGAGTGATTGGTTATTCCATTGATTAAAAAGAAGATGCAAATTCAACACTTCTCCGTTTATCGCTCTTTCCATTAGTGAATACCTAATCAAAATCCGATGGGTGGTTTAGAAGAAATAAAGCGGAAAATATTTAAATATTCTATATATTATTCTTCTAAACCACCCATAAACCACCCATTGAAATGTTTGATATGTCCTCTAGGAGCTTTGAATCTTGAAAAGTATAATGGGGTTTCTATGTTTTTACTGGCTATTTTTCCAATTATTCTCTTCATAAGAACTTTACTCGGACTTCAGCAAATTTTATAAAAAAATAGCCGATTAGTCCAGTCTTACTCGAGTTTTGCGCTTGACATTTAGAGATTCATTTTTATTTATATGGATAGATAGATTAGAGATGACAAAACGCTTGAAAGAGTTGACAGAAAAAAATTGTAACCTGCTACAATCTTCAAGCTGATATAGATTTTTTGTATATTAAAGGGCTGCCTGCATTTCACACTTCAATGACCACGGGAACACTTTGATGACGGTGGAAAAGTTCCACTATTTCTATCTGCCCAACCAGTAATGTTAAAGTAACGAACCCGTAAGCCTTATCAAAATATAAAAAGAATCAAGTAAGGTCTTATAAAAAAGAGGATGATCAAAGTAAATGATAAGAAGGTTATTGTTGCGGAAATTACACAATATTTATTATAACTAGCTTTTGCTTTTGACGTTCAAAATCAAATGCTATTGGACAGAACCTATGGCAGCTAATGCGTAATTTAATAAAAACAATTTTTCTAATTTTTCTCTTCATAAGAACGTTCCTCGGACTTCAACGAATATTTAAAAAATAAAAAATATAGGCGAATTGGTCCAGCCGTTCTGGAGTTTTGCGCTTTAGCAACACGTTTAGCGATTCATTTTTATTTAAATGAATAGATAGATGGATATATAATGAATAGGTAGATATCATATATAATAATTTATAATAGATTAATTATAAAAACATTAGTATAACCAAGTAGGTATTAATTATTTACTGTAAGAATAATTTTGTTTTTCTGTTCACACATACGAATATCAGCCATGAGAGTGAGTCATACAGTACACTCATAGAGATCCCTTAAGTCGAGCAATTCATCGAAACAATTCCCCATTGTACAGTTTCGCCTTTTGCCGAACCCCTTCTTCAGGGAGCTGAAGGTCAGATCGGATCAGTAGTTACGGATACCCCTTGAGGGTTAGTTAAACTTTTCGCTTTGATAATACAGTTTTCATTAATCTATTATTCGATGCCCTACCATTTTTTTTGATACAAAATGCTAATACAAAATGTTAACGATACGAGATAAAACAGTCTCTGAAATGTCAGAAGTGATATACGGTACGATTTATCGGTCAGAGAAGTAAAACGTCCGATAGCGCGACCATATTTATTGTTAGCTAATCGGCACAGATAACGTTTTTTTTTTGTTTATATAAGTTCACAGATGTATACGTAACAATTCTAATTTTAAAGTTTTTCCTAAACAAATACTTATTCGTTTTTGTTCTAAATAGGCAAACCAGCTGCGGTGCATCCGGGCTTCGGAATTCGGCTTCACCGGATGTAAAGGCGTATAATATATACGAAATCGGGATACCAATCACTCAATGATTCTCAACAAATTCTAAATCCGGAATCATGCGAATTAGTCGTATATATATTTAATGTAGATCCCGTAGGAAATAACAGAATTTTTTGATATCTATGTATTATATAATTAACAGCTAGTATTAATAATTAATAAGAATTTCAAAATAGACTTTTAATGTTTATTAAATATTTATCATGAAAAAAATTAAGAAATGATGTTAATACCACCACAGAAAGTATTTAAGCATTTAAATTTAAAATAATTAATTTAATTTAATGTATTTTCGAAATTTTAGTTAATTCTTATGAAAATGCCTTCACAGTTTTAAGTTTAGCGGCTATTTGATGTACTTCCAAGTGTTTCGTTTGCGAGAGAATTTGAGCCGGAAGCGAGCGCCCCGGTGAGGGGGGGGGGGATGGGATCTCACAGTCTGCCCCTCTATAAATAATTACCTCATAGCGCTAGCCCATAGGGGTGCAGCCCCCAAAACTGGCATCGTTGCCGTGTTTCCTCATAAACTAGGGACATGAATTTGCGCTTTTCAATTGATCATTGGAAAATATTTCTACAAATCGCGTTCCCTAATTTGATGCAGCTTGCAATATTTGCATTGCTTAAACTGTATGTTTATTTTCGAATTTGTCCGTGTAGCTTTAAATTATACTTGTCGTTTGCTATAATACAGTGTCCCAATTATGGGACACTGTATATTGTAAGGATTACTTTATATTGAAACTGAAACTGGTGTTAGCTTTATTCACGCTCTATAACAACATATCAAAACATATAGTCTTAGTAAAAGTAAGGATTTCGAGATCAAAACTTTTTTTAATTGTCCTAGTTTTTTAATTCTTTAATTTTTTGGAATTCTGTTCTCTATTGGTGTGAAAACAGATGACAGAAAGTTATTGATAACATAAAAAAGAATATATTTTTTTATATGTTAAGGATGAAGACAGGCTGACGGTCCACCACTTGATGGTACATAGCTACCATAGCCTATAACACAAGCCACGCCATAGGTGCTGCTAATAAATTGATAGGTGTAAGTAAATAATAACTTGACTAATTTGCTAGTACATGGGTATTATGTATCTATTTCTTATTATTTATACTGCCCTATCAGCCGTATCGGGCGTAATAAAACATAGTTGATTAGTCATTATTGTAATTCTTTTGTAAAGTTACTGATTTCGTGTCAAGGTTATTGAGGATACATCACTTTTAAAATTAATGTATCGCAGTGAATGAGCGTGAAATAATGAAATTACATGCAACGTCCGGCCTTCAAAGTGGTTGAGGTGAGATCTTGTGGTTCAATGGTGGCTTACAATGCAGGTGGCTTAAGCAAGAACCTACGTGACTTGAGCGTGGAAACAGATTATTTTATCTTTTTTTGTTGTTAATGTGTTATGTATTATATTATCTAGTTATTCTAAGGCTTCTTTGTTTTTCATATATTTTACATAATACTTATTGCCTACGAAAACCATTTTAAATAGTAGGTAAATACTAATAAATATTGCACAGAAACCCACACAACGGACTTCGAGGTTACATCCAGATCTGGGCTATTTTGAAAAGGTCGTTTCAACAGTTTGGATCCAAGGCCCTTAAGACAGAGATAACATTACAAAACCGTTCTACCAAAGTTCTCTATCTATCTCGAAATAAATTTTCTAGAAAAGTGTTTCAAAAATATGGTTTGCATTATTTGTGTACAAAGGTTTAAGATGTATTTTTCTAGTTCCATATTAATTTACTTTAATGATTATGTTGAACATTTAAAACAATAGTCTCATCTCTCAGATAAAAATATAGATAAAAACTTGGTTGCCTGTCTGACTACCGTGACCTTTACACAAGATCTCCGTGACACAAATATGATGGTATTTCTTTGCGTGTGCAAGAATTAGCCACCGCATTCGTTGTCTTTCTATAAGTAATCGAAGGCGCTAAGCTGAAATTGGGTTGCATTGGTGCGAAGTAAAGCGGCTGGGTGCGAAGGACAGAAGACCTTGTGTAATCCCAAGACAGAAGACTACGCACGGTCTTCTGTCTTGGGAGAGGCCTACATCCAGTAAATTGAGAGACACATGCTGATGATGATCATGGTGTAGGTATAGGACGTCGGCTTCTCCATCACAAATTATTATCATTAAAAATATATGTTGTACTTACAGATCGTAGACAATTTAGTCTCATTTCTGTCTATAAATAATTTATGGTTTCATTAAATACTTTATTGAATTTATGTACATTACGTACCGTACTTGAAAACTTAATGGATAAAATATATTGAAGCTACACTTAATATTACTCATATAACCTTTGTTTCGTGATGCATCATCAAACAGTCTCTCGGACTTATATGTAGGTAAAATATTTTGATAATAATACTACCTACACTTGAAAGTAAGTGGCCTTGACCGTATTTTTGTCTCGCGGAAAAAAATTAAATATTTTAAGAAAGATTTAGTATAGATGTAACATAAATGAAAAAGGTTTTTAATGCATAAGTATATTATAAGCTTTTCGACATAACAAGATTTCCAATATATGAATAGGTCTTATTTTTCTAGACTTCGATTTATAAAGTAGTAAGCACTAATGCGTCAGTTGAACTACCATGGCTGTTTTATTTATAGTTTTCGTGATCAACGCCAGTAATGTGCGGTTCAAACACAGACACGTTCCGCAAACGACGCTACTTGTGACACGACATCGGCATCTAAACTGTTAAGTTTCCGTTGTAGTTTTTTTTTTTACTAGTTTAACTTTTTCTAGAAAAATCTCTACGGAGATAGCACTCTTTCTAATGTTCGTGTTCCATGCTATTGAGTGAATTAATCTAGACATTTTTCGAGCATACAAAGTTTAGTTATCTGACCAAACCCGTTGCTTCAGTTCGTCCCAAAGGTGTTCAATTGGGTTTAAGTGAGGACTCCTGGCTAGCCACGGCAAAACAGAGATCCCAACCTCCTTCAGAGGAATCTGCATAAGGAACCACATGCTCTTCCAGGATCTCGGCAATGTATCGGCGAGCAGTCAGGGACCCTTGGCCGCGAGTTCCTCCAGTCCTGGAGACGCAGTCAAGGTCGGTTTTGTCGTCCATGCTAATGCCGCCTCAGAACATGCACGAGTCACCTCCGTAGCTTACTGTCTCTTCGATACATCCTTGAGAAAATCGTTCTCCGGCCTTCTGTACACTCTGGCACGTCTGCCGTTGCAATAAAGACAGACGGCTTAAATTCAGTTGCCTACCGACATCACACTGACGAACTCCTGCTTGCAATAGTGCGATGACTTGAGCAGATTTCCATCTTCGCCGCCGCCGCCGCCGCCGCCGCCGCCGCTGAGGTGGTTTCCATCTTCCAGGATTGATTTCTTGCTCTTAGATGTGTTCTCTTCGACATTTGGACAGTGTATGATTGACATTTAACCTTATACAGATCTTTAATACCCAAGGAAACAGGCACAATTAGCGACCCTTCAACCGCGAGTTTTTACACCTTTTTTTTAACGCTCAGACCTGAAAAGCTGAAAATAAAAAGCTCGTGGCTTTTTATTTAAATTAACCAACATTAATTGAAAGTTTATTAAACGTGCTTTCAATTGATATCAGTATAATAATGTAAAGTAATTTTTATAAAGTTTATATTAGCTTGAATCAGATTTTCACGGAGGGGCGATATTTTTGACGCCGAGTGTAGTTGTATAACAACACAAACTGTACCGGAAGTGAAGACACAGATCGCTTATAAGCTCATCTGTCCCTCTTGGATAGTTACTGTCAAACAATTACTGACTGTCGGTTAGTTTCGAGTCTATTTCGGCACGAGTTACCATACCGATTCCAATATATTGTGTTGGTCATGTCCTGTAATTTAGATAATGGCCACTAGTTTCCTGGGCATCGCGATACGCGTTCTACAGACAACCGGGACGCCAGGACTAGACAGACGGACCGACCTACCCCTCTTCGCGAACCATGCATGCTCTGAACTTTAGGGATGAGAAATGCAAAATTAGTATAATACAATACTAGATTCACGATAAGAATGTCATTTCATAGAATTTAGTAAGTTAAAGAATTTATTGAGATCTTCTTTTCCCTCGCCTCCTCCCGCCAACGCAGGGTTGGCTTTCTTAATCTTTTGGTGCCATTCACTTCGTTTTATTCATTCAATTGAGATAGTAATATATTATAATTAAATTAATGTCAGGCTTAAAATAAGTAATAAATATTTTAATTACGAATTGCCCACTGTAATTTCTCCACTGTAATGTGACTTCCAACTAGAAGATTAGTTTTTGGAAATAAACATTTTAAGAGAAAATATGAGGGATGTTTAAATTTGTATTAAACCTTGCTATCAACGTAAATTATTTCACTCACTGACTAATTAAACACAAACCTCAAAAACTTCTTTGGTCCTATCGTAATTTGAGAAATGTGTTTAAAACAAAAAGGTTTTTTGGAAGTTTGCCTTTTAAGTGGTACCTAAACGAGGGAGGGGGTTTGAACAGCTAAAATAATATACACGACGTGAATGCAAATTTAATGAAAATTATTTTACCAATTCTCTTATTAATGCTAAACGCGTATTTGTATACAAAATGAGTAGAGTAGAGATGTAGCAAGAAAGTGCCGGAACGAACCGTCTATAAATAGATACATCACTACCTAAGGGAGTACCTAAATAAGGGAGGCCTACGGCGGACAATCCACCCTTTTGTGCGTGGGCGTACAAATTATATTACACTCGGCACGAAGTACTTCAAAAGTCCTGTGAAGCATTTGAAATCTAATGCTAAATTGGTAGCAGTTCGTTTTTGTTAATCTATACATAATGAAATCGTAAATTGTTCTTGAGAGAAGTCGTGGGCAAAAGATAGAGATACTGTAAATTAAGGCAATCAACATGTTTTTGGACACAATGTAATGCATGCAGTTCTGTTTTAAACGATCTTATGATTTGAATTCAACTTCAACTTACTAATCCGCCGGCTTCTGTCGGCAACCTTCGTACGTCTACGGATCTCCTCATTTCTGATTCGATCTCGCAGTGTAACCCCGAGCATAGCTGTTTCCATAGCTCGTTGAGCGACATTGAGTATACATAAAAAAACAATAATAGTGTAAATTTCACAGAATAATCTTGTCAATGAAACAACTGTTGAGATTTTCTTAACGAAAGCATAAACAGATATGTAATCACGGAGCTGCTGCAGAGCGACCTTCACAAGATCATAGTTTCGCCGCAACATCTCTCGCCGGACCACATCAAAGTCTTCCTCTACCAAATACTTAGAGGTGAGTACCCTACTTCGCTCTAACACTTAGAGATAATATGGCGCTTATCAAGTTAACCGTTTATGAATATTATAATGAGTATTCATGTTTTATAATAAATTTTCACACATAGATACTCACTCGTAGCTAATTTAGTAGTGCGACACGCAGTCATGAATCCGGCAGATCATCTGGCGGCAGTAACCACACCCTTACAGAAGTCCACCATCAAATAAAAAAAAATGTCTACCACCATCAAATGTAATGTTAAAGATGACACAAAGGTCGATACTTACGTTGAAGTGAAATAAATTAAGACGTGAAAATTTTATAAACAAGCGAATTTGATGATTAGAAATTTATTCTTTTAAATAATGTTTTTTTTTTTAATAAAAATCCAATATACCAGTAACTAAATCTAAAAAGGCGTTTCAAGATTGAAACGTCGTCGAACTGATTTGTCGTTTATTATTGGAATATCCATACATATTATAAAACAAAGCCCTCCGCCGCGTCTGTCTGTCTGTCTGTCTGTCTGTCTGTCTGTCTGTCTGTCTGTCTGTCTGTCTGTCTGTTCGCGATAAACTCAAAAACTACTGCACCGATTTTCATGCTGTTTTCACCAATGCATAGAGTGGTTCTCGAGGAAGATTTTAGTATATAATTTTCACGCTGGCGAAGTCGCAGGCACCAGCTAGTTTGTAATAAAATATGTGAATAGTTTATTACGTACACAATATAATTAGTACACATGAAATGACTGGAATACTTATTGGAGTTTATTATATCTCTTGATGTAAGCAATATGCAGGTATGTCACTACCGAATACAATATTGAATTTCATAAACATGATCGTTATTGCAACCGGAAGTTGTTTAATTGGTATTACGATAGTTGTACTAAAGTTGGCAACATGAAACCGTAAAGTTTTAGCATTATCCCCCCACCACAGTCTTAATAGTTTACGTAAATAAAGCAATGGAAGTTCGCTATTATTAGTACTTGCTTCCTGTGAAGCACTCTACTTGTTAGTTAACTTCATCAGCATTAGGTACTCTCATTTTTATCGCTGAAATAAATTTTAATATGTTTCTCATGTATTTATTTTTATATGTTTTGTAAAATATAGGTATATCAAGTTATTTCAATTATGTTTTAAATCAAATGAACGATACTAGGTATACCGATCGAGGGATCAAGTCTTACACACACACATAAGTGTGAAGGGACCATTCTGTTTTTGGATTTGATTATGTGAATTTAGAGTCCTCACACGAGTAGGTATATACAAATAACCGGGATCCTTCTAGCTAGTACGTATCTCGAGACGCTATGGTCGTACAGGTTGCACAAAAATTGATTGACCATGTGAAGTGTCTATAAAAGATAAGTAAATACGAAAGTTTAGCTAGGAACTCTGCGTATTAATACAGTACACAGCTACCTCGTCTGGGACGCAGTAACCACATCCTTACAGAAGACTAACGTGACATAACTATTAAGCTTGTCAGTTGTTGTGTTACGTTGAATGAGAAAGGAATGCCAGAGCTCACTTGCGACTCCTATAGCGTTAGATACACCTACTCGTATTGTCAAATAAACCGTAGGTATGGCATGCCTTTCGAACTTTTATAAAAAAGACAAGGCAAATTAAACTTCCTTTTTAAAAGAATGACTGATTCGAATTTATTACAAAACTGTGCTCATAAACTCTCCTCGTGAACATATTTCACAATAAAAGTAGCAATTTAACGCATTCATTTATGTAATTAGAATAGACGGGTGTGGTTTGCGTACTTAAAAGTTAGTATAAAACTTGGAGAATTCGCTATTCACTCGGTAAACATCGACGCCTGATTGTTGGTTCTGCTCGGACTCGGATGTTGTACGATAAATTCGAGTTTAAAACAAACCGAGAGCTCCGGGAGTTCTCAACCGAGAATGCCGGCAGCTTCGAAAGCGCTGGACGACGACGCTGGACCAGTCTACAATATTCCCAAAGCGCTCCCTCTACCTGTCCTAAATCAATTAAAAACTCCTATTCTCCGGCTGCGTCTCTGCTCGAGTGCCTTTCATATTTAGCCATAAAGCTCATCCCAGTTAACAAAAGTTTAAAAAATATCCCATGTTTATGTAAACCTAGAGGACGTCTTCTAGCTCTCGCGCGATTCCATGTTATAAATTTGTGTAATTATTCGTGCATTGCGAGAGATTTCCCCGGAGTGACTCGCCCCAAGGGAATGTAAAAAAATGTGGTCGTTAAGCCCGCACCGCTCGCTGCTTTAATTAAAAACTTTATAGTTGCAACGCCTTGAAGCCGGGCTCTAATGTACATTAGGCAGGCACATGTCTGCTGTCACAAATGAGGGAATTATTTAATCTGAGATATGCTATTCGTCATTTGACATATCAACATTCATTACATCCTAGCAGTATATAGTAGCAGTAAGTAGTGGCAGTTCACATTGCGTTTCGCAGTCATGTGGGCAGCGCGGTAGTAACCACCCCCTTACAGGAGTCCACTGTAAAATAATAGTATGTGTGCTGTTGTGTATCCGTGAGGTGAGTAAGGGATGCCAGTACCCATTTCCCTATCCCAATCCCTTGTCCTTAATTCCACAATGGGCGGCAGGGGACTTGTAATACCTGTGGCGTTGCTTGTGTTATAGGCGACGGCAGCCGCCTACCATCAAGTGGACCGTTAGCCTGTCTGTCGACGGTATCATAAAAAATAAATCAAATGTGCAAATTAAAGTATTATCAACCTTAATAATATTTAAAAACAAGCAATTTTAGTGTCTGAAAAAGATCTGACGATATGAACATGCTCTTCACAGTTTCAGACAGCTCCAGATAGTACCGTGTAGCTTTTCATGTGAAGTTGCATTCCCGGTGCGATAAAGTCCGCTACGCGACTGCACAGAATGAAGATAGTTTTAATATTCTACGCGTTCCTTTAGATTAAAGTTCCTCGCCTCCTTTGTCTCCCTCTGACACGACGAAGCGTTCTAATGGGGACTCATAACAAACCTACCGTACGGAAACACAAATAAAAACACAAAAATGGTAATTTAAGTTGAGAGGGCAAAGTTGTATTTCATGGCAACGTACACGAGGCATGCCCGTTCGATACGTCAGTGCCACCGCTAAATACGCCAGCGCCCTATTGCCACCCTTGTCTGTCCTTTACCTTTTATCCAACGTTGAGAAAATCTGTATGATAGGATTACAAATGGGATGTTATTAGAACAAATTGATCAGATTTGTCTGATCAGCCAACATGGTCTTTCGTATTTTCTTTGTGAAAATGCCGGGGGCCTTGCCTTGGGTAGTCAAGGCTATTTTTGATTATATTTACCCAGAAAACTTGAAACTGCTTTTATATCCATCTGGAAATGTCAATTATAGGTGTCGTGATCGAACAACGAAGGTACGGAATAGTTTATTTGATGCAATAATGATACATGTCCATGTCGCAGATACGATAATGACTGATGGCGGAAACAGATAATGTTAGTTTGCTCATACGAATTAGAATTTTCTATTACTTTTGTCTCTTGCATGATTCCATAAGAGTTCTCAAAAGTTATCATGCTTTAATTAATAGATTTTATTGTTAAATTTTAGTATTTGTAGAGAAATCGTTGTGGATAGTTATTTATCTTGAATGTTAGTATCAGATTACAACGCCTGCCTAGGCACGAGTACGGACGCGCTTCGTCGTTGCGGTAACGAGCAAAATTATGGAAATGCGCTGCTGCCGCAGTTTTCACTCGCTGCCTTCGGTTGACAAATTTATGTACGAGATTTTTTCGTTTAAGAAATCAGAACCTCACGTTTTTATTCGTAATGTGCTTTAGATTTAGTATTCTGATTAATGGCTATGATATTCTCTTTATTGAAGACTTAATACTTTGTCGTGTGTCGTTTATGTCGTGATGTATGTGTCCATTAATGTCTCAATACAAGTAATTTTCGGTGAACATTTCCGAAAATGTATCCTCTCAGATAACTGTTCAGATTTTATTTCTCTTATTCCTACTTTTCGTTCTTAAAAGTTTATTAGTGGCTTCTCCATATCTAAATAATTGAAAAGTAAAAGCGCGAGTAGAATAAATGTGGATTTCGAGCAAGCTCTAAGCGGAAAGTAGCATCCTGTCTGTCTATATGGACCTTTTTACTCACTAATGGAATTTGCTTCGGGATATGTCGTCATCTGCTCAGTGGAAACTCGCGATAATGCATTTCTTTAAAACTTAACATTAAATAAATGTAAAGGATCTGCAGTTTAATTTTTTTAAACTTTTTTGTTTTCTTAATCGATATTTTACTTGAATATGTACTTTGAATATAGATAAGAGAAATTTCTAGACACACCGACTGTTAAATTAGAAATCAAGATATAATTGAACTTAACTAAATAAGAAGTCCGGAAGTCATGCAATTCTTTTTCATCGAGGGAATAGTATGATTCTTATTTCATCAAAGATTACATTGGATTTCAGTAAGCTTCTGACACATGTCTCTTTTTCTCGTAAACGCATTGCTATTGTAGCTGCTAACCGGATGTGTATGATGTGCGTAATCCACAAATCCTCTCGCCTCGATTCCCAAATCCGTATAATTCGTGAGCGGACAGGATAAATGGATTCCCTTCTGACAAAATTCGACGTATTCCCATTAAAGCGTGCAAGGGTTTAGAATAGTTCTTAAAATTATGTAATTTCGTTGTTGTTTGTTATATTATCAAGATTAAACTAAGACTGATAGGATAATTTGATATTACAGACGACGTACAGTGTCTCTTTAACTGTAACTTGTTAACAGCCTTAGGAAAGAATCGTTTCTAAAATTATATAACAAAATATTTTAATGAAAAATATTTTGACGTAGTTGATATTTTGGCCAAGCGGGATTTGTGACTATTTTTATGGTGTAGTATTGACACTTTATTGAACGATTGCTTTGTATCATAAGAAAAATTGTATTTTCTTATATCCTTATATAAAAAAATTACGTGTCACGTTGTGTGTCCGCGATGAACTCCTAAACTACTGAACCGATTTTGATCAAACTTTGTAACTATATGCAATTTGGTCCAACTTAAAAGATAGGATAGTTTATTGCACCCCAGGCGAAGCCGGGAACGGGTAGCTAGTTTCATATAGAATTTTCTCATTCTGTCCAGTTAATACATGCATCCCTTTTGGTGTTGTTTTTGTTTGTGGTTTTGGACAACGAAAGCCACCCATCGTAAAGTCTGCCCGCAATTCTTTAACATAAAAGCCTAAAACATATAGAGGTGGTATTATGAGATAACCTCCAGCAAGCAATTATAAAAGTAAATCCTATAACGGTACAATTGTCGAGTGCCAGGTGCGAAGGCGTTAATTGTGAAAGCAGTGCTTTTGCCACCGGAGCGGAGTGTGAGACAGCCGCACGCGCTTGTTTTTCTGCCCAACGGACTGCTTTGCTGCGTGAACAAACATACCAGTGTGAACCGATAACAGTTAACTAATATTAATCGATGCTTTGGGATTTCTTGGTACAAATTTTCAAGTACTGTTGCGTATAGTTATAATCTAATAATACAACTAATAAAATTTGGTGTAAATTTTAGTAGTGGTAGGGTCATACTACCTTCTAATCTTTACATTAAAAAAACATAAAATTGATGCTATTAATTAAGTTTGGAAATGTTTTTCGGCTTAAGAAAACTACATTGACCGCAAAGAAATTATTTAAGACGTGAGACGCAATACAATTTAGATCACTAGAAAGTTTTTGCCAAATTTGTCGTTCCAACCTCTTATGACTTATTGGAAAGCACGTTGAAGAACACACAGTGTCTGAAACACCGTCTGTATGTCACACACACCCTTTTCTTACACAAATCCTTTTCTTATTCGCTCCATCTAACATCTTGACGCGTACAATTTGTGTTCTGTTTCTGTAACATTTCTGTTATTTTGTTCAATTGATTTCTGTTTACAAAATAAAACCCTGTAAGTGGCAACATATTTTAACGTGCCATTCACGGCAGTCACATTCACAATCCTGCCTGACTGCAAGGCGGCTTGCAGGACAATAGATTTAGATGTTCCCTAACTCTAGGTGTCTGTTGGTGAAAACTAACTAGCATGAGTATTAAAAACGCGGATAAATAACAATTAGCTAGTTATTGTGGCGACTTATTTATTGTTGCTTATTAGCCGTTTATAAAGTGTTCGCTGAGCAGTGAGCAGGCAGAAGCAAGGATTACGGGCAGTATGTTGCGCTTCGGTGCGCGTGCGCCTTCGGCCGACGACCCGCCGCCGCCCGCCGGACTAATGGGTTCGCCGAGCAATAAACAACGTTCGTGCCACCTCTTGCCCGTATTGTTGTACCTTTTATGCCTTTCTACCTTTTATGTAATTTTCTGTAACTAAACGCCAACATAGACACTAAATACCCCCTTTATTAGATCTGTTTAAGTGTTGAACTGTTTCAACTTTATGACATTGAAAAGGACAATGTACACAGTATCATTACTCCTGAGGATGAATCCCCTTAAAAGCTCAATTTGCCTACAGGAGCTGCTCATCAATTCCATACTACGATTCCATGATTACTTGTTTGCTAGTGGTCGTAGCAATACTTACATAAAAAAACATGACATTTCTAAGATATCATACGAAATGACAATACTTCTGCTGTTACGTGCGATGCGATAAAATATAAACAAATATATAATGAAGTATTCAAGCGTTAAAAACCGCACGCATATTTTGGATTTTTCATTTATGGTATTTATATTTAATTTGTCGTAGTTTTCTTACTGAATCTCTGACGGTGGGCGAGTGAGAACGGTTACAACCCTTAGGGAAATTAAACTCGGCGGGCACTGAGAGGTGTCGTTAATATGTTATGACGTCACGGGCAGCATGAAAGTAACACGGTTTTAGTACGTCTGTAGAACATCTAGAATATTCTTGACCAAGGCCGCCGGCGGTGGGTATTGCAGTCGGAACAATACAATTGTGAATGTCAAATGAAATAATACATTATAAAGTGAAATGAGAACATGACATTATATATTTATGTATGTTTAACTGTCTTACACAATATTGTTTGGTCGGTAGTGTTGCGGATCGGACGCACAAAAGCCCCGCTCAGCAGACAGCATTTAGATAATAAGGCAGACGATTTGTTTATCACGTACAATCACGGATACGGTTATCCTAGTTTCGTGTGTTACAATTAGTGGTATAGGTACAACCAGGAGTACGCGAAGTTAAGTAAAAAGGGGTACGCGCGGCAAAAATCTTGATTAATTTATTTTTAATAAACTTAATCCGTAAAACACCTAGTAAAAATCCATTTATCTAAATATTTTTTTAATTGATCAATGTACCTACTGTGTGCCACCACGTAACACCGATATATTATATTTTTAATATTAATAATATCACAGATATCGGAATAATAAGGCAATTAATTAACCTTTTTATCCCGATTTATGTGCACAAAAGTTTGTAGGTAATATCGATTATGCTAAATCAGCAAGTGGCCGATAGGTTACATAGTACCAAGACCAATGCCGAAGTCATACGAAGTACTCATAGAAGCTATCTCAAAGTAGGAAGAACTAGGTCGACATCCGAGTCGGAGATCAACATGTGGATAGGTAAAATCTTACAATGTTATTATGTGTAAGTTACATTTTAAGATAATTTGCAGGTACAATACGTACACTCGAAATGATCGTATAAAATCTGAATGCAATCGAATCACTGTTCTCATTGTAGCTATCTTTTTAAACCTCTTTCATGTCGGATTGAATTCATTATATTATTCTCGGGTTACAAAATTTTATCAAAATCGGTTGTGTTTTAGCCTTGTAAATGTATAACGTACGTACAAACAGAGATTCTCGCGCAATTGTAATATATTATTAATAGTATAAGGATATGACCACTATTATCCCAAATAGAGTAGACTAAACTGGATGAGACGTGACAGAATATTATTAGAACTAAATTGGTCTAGTTCAGACTAGGTTTTATTGCAAATACAAGAATAGCTAATAAATTAATTTATTCATATCAAACCCCTCAGTTTTTTTTTATCATGTATCAAATGGTTTGTTTTTAGTCTAGGTTTATTTTACAGCTGTGACTTGGAACTTATACATTTTTTTTAACACTCTTTTATTTATGTGCACATGTTGAAAGGGCAATCTATAAATATTAATCGGGTGTGTAGCGTCACGTTTTATGCAACAAAATAGCCAACGTCCACGTGCAGATCGTTTTGAAATGCTAACACACCTTTGTGACGGTGAATTACAATGTTGCCTTTTGCAAATAGTTTGTGTTGTGTAGCAGTTGCTGACATTCTTATATAGACTTATGTCGATTGATTGACGACATGATCCATCTAATTACAAGACGACTACTTATATATTTTTTTAACTTAAAGTTACATAAATCGCTTAATGAAATAATTTCCAAAACAGCCTTAGATGGAAGTGATAGGAAGAGAAGAAGGAGGAAGAAAGAAACATTTAACACATATACAAAGAAAGTGAAAATACATCTGAATTAATAGAAAAATAAGTAAATAAATAAGTACGAAAACAAATTAAAAATACAACTATCCACACATAAAAAAAAACATACAGTACAATACAGTGAGTGTACGCCATGCCAGCAAAAAGATATTTGGTTCAACATAAGCTCAGGCAAAGCACAGCGCTCATTCCAGTCTCCACAGTATTCCAGTTCTAGTGACAAATTCGGTTAGGTAAAGAAATAGAAGAGCTGTTTTGTTTTTATGTAGAAATTTGCTGAAACTTTGTTGTCATTATTATTGTACAACTTACTTAACTTAGGTTACTGCCACTTAGCTCTTCTGAGCTACCTGATATACCTATGACTGGGGAACGCAGCAGTGTGCCCAGCCACATACTACTTACTTTAAATAGATGTAATTAAATATAATGTTTCAAATTGAACAGGTTTAAAGTACCTACACTCAGCGCGAATCCTGCACAGAGACATCAAGCCTGGAAATCTTCTAGTGAATAGCAATTGTGTACTCAAGATCTGCGACTTCGGTTTAGCTCGTGTGGAGGAGCCGGACGCGTCCAAAAATATGACTCAAGAGGTCGTCACGCAGTATTACAGGTAAGCGCGTTATTGCTTCTCGAAATGGAGTTATTTATGGTTTTAAAAACTTTACGATTACAATCAGTCATGCTCTCTCACAAGCAACCGAACTCCTAAAAGCATTAGTTTGTTTTATTCGATATCCAAGTCGGTTTCTGACCTCGAAACTTGAGTTGTTCAAACTTTTGTTTGTATTCAATTTGTAAGTAAGCATTTACCAAGATTTTTAAATGTTTATTTAGCTCTAAACAACTAGGAGATTGTAACGTCAGTTACCTCATTAACTTGGGTATATTTATATGCTTTTTTTTTCTTTAATTTGTGTAATTTATTTAAGGTTATTAATTCCTTATATTTAATGAAAACAGATGTAATTTTTTGTCTATACATTCGAAACCGTTACCATAGTTCCTTACATATAAGATTAGTTATTTGTATGTATATTTTTCAGATATATTATTTTTATGATATTTTTTATATAAATTAAAAAAAAACTTTCTTTCAAATTTGAACGAATAATGTACCAAAATTGTAACATTACACGTATATAATTATCTCGAAATGTTTCCAATGTCGCCAATTATAAAATCGCAATCAATTATTCTTTTTTCATTAAACTTTTACGTCTTAAAATTAATAACTAGCCCGTGAGTATCCTAAAAGTGAAACAACAATTCTAAACGAGTAGTTTCGGAGATTACCACCTTCTACGTCCAAACTAAAAAAATTACGTTCCTTTAATCTACTGCAGTAATTTCAGTACAAGATTCTAGACAACTACAAACAATTGACTACTTGGCCACATTGTATAGGTTTTTGACAATAGCAATTTGAATTCTGAACAAGAACCGTGGTTTCATTAGTTTATTTTAATTTAGCTGCACACTTAAGCAACCTTCACTCTGTTTCTGAAAGCCAAAGGATTCACAAACACAGTGAACGCTCTCGAAACCGCGGCAGAGTTTCGAGATGCGGTGAAAGAGTGACCTTTTGTCCGTTGACCGCAGCCTCAAATTCAGGCCGTCGTTTGTGCCGGATAGATACGGCGTCGACCTCTAATGGCTCCCCTTCAGACTTAGTGGTGTCATCAAACCTATTTTTCTGTGGCATACAATTTTCTTCAGATTGTTTAGACATTACTTAGTTGATTTCCTTCAGTTTGTGGTAGTGGGGACGTCAATATTAAGATGAAGTCAATTGTTTCAATTTAATAAACCTAAATAGAAGATTGCTCAACTTCTAGTCATTTTTGGTCATCCGCACCTTAAATTTAATTAGAAGCCCAAATAATGGTTCTAATTGATTTTGTCTGCACTGATTTTTAGAGAGAGGTTCTAATTCTCTCTGCACCCGGTTGTCAAGACGGTTTTATTTAAATAAATCAGTGTTCAGGTATCAGCTATATGTTGAACATGCGTCCGAGTATTATTGTTAACAGTGCAGGTTATCAAAGACACGCTTTAATCACAACTTCGTCAAGAAATTTGCACATGTAAGAAAATTATGGCAGATTAAAATCTACATACTTACATTAATACGGCGGTGTTATCAAGGTGATAGTTTTACTCACATTTTTTCGTTTTCTTACTTATCAAAAAATAATTTAAATGCTTCAAAATTGTATTTCTTTTTATTATGTTAATGTTTTCAATAAATTTTAACTTAAACTTTCAGAGCACCCGAGATCCTAATGGGCGCGAACCACTATACGGCTGCTGTAGATATTTGGTCTGTGGGTTGTATATTTGGAGAACTCCTCGGCAGAAGAATACTCTTCCAGGCACAGAGTCCTGTACAACAGGTGACTACAACAAATCAATAGTTATTATATGATGTCGACTATTATATGATACTTAATAATTGAACTTAAAATACCTACACACATAAAACTGTTAGTGGTACTTAACCCTTAATTACTCGCGCCCAAAAAACTTACGCAAACACTCGCGTGGGGTCCATATGGACCCCAATTTTAAAGCTAAAATAAAAAAATTCAGTGGAAAATTACATATTTATATTAAAGTTCTTTAATAATAAACACAAACATAAGTTTTTGTATCAAGAAAACGTAAAATAGTTAGAATAAAGCGATCACACTTAAAAATTTAGGAACTGTTTTTTTTTTCTGGCCAATTTACACATAGTATGATAAGATAGGCCTTGTAGACGAATATAGAATATTTTGCGCACTGGGACCTTATTTTCTTGTCCTTAGACCTTGGACACACTACACACCTGCCTTTAAAAGGTTATAAAGTGGATATTGTAGATAAATCAAGGCTTTCGATTTTCACATTTCTTTATGCGTTTTTGTAGTAGTCGCGTCTACGTGTCCTCTCAATTCTTGACAGTATATTCAACAATATATTCAAAGGTAGTTTCCTACTACACTGCTACACTGACTGACTATGCTTTGAGCTGATTCGATTAGTGGTTGCTCTCTAAAATAACCAGTTAACTCTCATACTCTCAAGCACTGTCAGTCTTCCTCATCTTTCGAATATTCTTCAATTTTACAGTCATTTACTAGACAATTGTCATGAAAACTTATCTAACTTTATAAAATATATGTATATTTCATTTTAGAACAAAAATAAGTAAGAAATAAAATAAAAGTAAGAAAATCTTATTTCAGAAAAAATCACGTAAGTACTCGCGCAGGTCCGCTTGGACCCCAGATGCACTCTAAAAACGTAACCACGCATTTCTGGATCTCGCTCACGCCTATTTTATAAGAGTGTTTTATGAAGCTACTAAATGCGTTGTTATCGTTTCTTAAAATTTCGAGAAATTACAAACGTTTAAATTTGTATTGGGGTCCAAATGGACCCCGCGCGAGTAATTAGGGGTTAAAAAGAAGGATGAACAGCATAGCATCTACCAAAGAGTCTGGGAGATTTTTTTCGGTGTATTTTATCTACCTATGTTAGCTAATGCATTGTTTTGTACATATAAGGAGAGCTCTTTTTACTTCGTTAGTATTGATTAGGCGTTTAGCCAGATCTCTGAAAAAAGCTTGCACGCCAGCCGCACAGGGGCCAAGGTTCTCAACATCGACAGTAACTAAGTTGTTATTGGTGTGAAGAACTAACAGGTGCCTTACCTAATAGTCACCGTTGACATTGGAAAGGGGTTAATGTGAGAATCAGATAATTATCTTTGGTACTTGCTTCTATATTATCGTATCTCTAACTTGTTACTTTAAAATATATTTTACACAGAACCATTATGGTAAATGTGGTTCTTAAAAGTAAATATTGTGTTGATTGATATATCCGTTAGTTGATTTTTGTCTTACATAATCTCAATAGTTAGTTATGAATAACGAGTAAATATAGTTCTTAAAAGTAAATAATGTGTTTACAATGACTAGCTCGAATAAACATTAGTTTGAAATACTTCGGGATCAAAGCGTCATTAGCATTTATGAGACGAAGGTCTCCCAATTGATACTGACGTGGGGACGTATTGTAGAATACGATATGAGTGGATGGGTGTAACGTTCCAGTTGGAGCTGATAACGGAACTACTGGGCACGCCGTCCCTAGAAGACATGCGCCACGCGTGCGCCGGCGCAAGAGCGCACATGCTGCGCCGCGCACCTCGCCCGCCCGCTCTCGCCGCCTTGTACACACTCTCCGTGCAGGCCACTCACGAGGCGGTACACCTTTTGGCTCAGGTATGTACTCATCGACTCGCCTTAAACCTTAACTGAATGAATGCCCTTTGACACTTCAGAAACATTGGTTACTAATAATTTTAATTGCATAAACATTTAATATATCATACATTTATCTTTGTCAGGATGTATGGTTGGATGTCTGTTACTCTTTCACGCCAAAACGGCTGAACGGATATCGATGAAATTTGGCACACATATAGTTTATTATCTGGATTAACATGTACTTAACTTTTTGTGTATGTCTGTATGGACATTTATGTGTGTCGCTGCTAAAGATCCCCGCTAAACATTTCAGATGCTGGTATTTGACCCTACGAAGCGTATATCCGTGGTGGACGCGCTCGCGCACCCTTATCTGGAGGAGGGCAGACTGCGTTACCACTCGTGCATGTGCAAGTGCTGCTACAACGCGCCCTCTGCCGCCAGACATTACTCGCCCGATCTCGAACCGGTGGCGACGCATCCCTTCCACGACGGCTGGGAGCGGAAACTAACCTCAGTGCATCAAGTCAAAGGTATATTCATTTTATTCTGTCACCTGTAATAAGGCATATAAAGGGCGAAATTGTTTTGCCTAATTTTCCGAATGCCTAACCACCACCACGAAATTTTCCGAAGGATTTTAAGTTGCCCTAACAGAAACTTGCTGAAAGTAGAGCGTAGAAGGTATCAAGTATTTTAAATAAGATTCCTAATTAAAGAATCATTTGACATAGACGACTTGGCGTTAGCATAACCACCAAAGTACTTAACTGGCAGCCAGAGTTTGCCTTTTTATAAAGTCATGTCAAGAATTCGGAATGTTGAATTCGGATTTAAATAAGGGTTAACTAAAGCAATTAATATTCAATACGAAATCACTCTTATTACTTCTGGAGTAGACCTGGTTGTGTTCGTTCGCAATTTATGTAATGATATTTTTTTGCTTGATGCGTTTTCAGAGGAGATCCACAAATTCATAGCGGAACAGTTGCAGACGTCGCGTGTGCCGCTATGCATCAATCCGCAGTCGGCGGCGTTTAAGAGCTTCGCAAGGTAAGGCGCAGCCACCAACAACCGCAACCAACCGCAACCAAACGACACTAGGTGATTTTTTGCGATACATACCTAACACAGCTCACGTGTAGCGACCACCCGCACCCGAATGGCCACACTGACCGAACGTGCAGACAACACTAAGATGGCGCACAAAGCGATTCGCCCTCGGCGACCGTCTTAACGCTTTCATTAGTACTTTATCGCTGACATCGGTGTTGTCTCCACGGCTGCTCCACCCCGGAACTTCTATAATCACATTACTGAATAAAAATAAAATAAATAAATAAATATATAAACAGATTGTCACCACAACGAAATAGGTGTGGCACGGTGCGATAAATCAGTGTGTGCACGTCCAATGACTTCACACAATTTCATTATTATGTTATTGTCTCTTTTTATTAAGTATAATAATATTATGATGCGAGTTCGTTAAAGTCAACCTCGGTGGTCGCAGTCAAAAGAGCCTATGTCGCTATCCACTCCGTTTCCCTTTACTCCTATGTCCCTATCCCATTGCCTAGTGTAGTTTTGCGTAGTTAGGTACTTTGTGCCTTTGTACAGTAACTGCGAGGGGCGGCTGATAAGTGATCTATTTAAATATGAACAAAATATCAGTTTCTTTTTTGAAGGACTATTAAAAAGCATCGCAAGTTGTATCTAGTGGCAAAAATGAGGGTTGCTCTGTAAACCAATACCTCAATTTTGGAGATCGCTTATTCTTTTTTTCATCTCACATTCCCAATATTACGAAATGTATCTTTTCTGTCTGCTAAATTGGAATATGTTTGCTTATTTTGGATCCTCTGGCGAATCCAGTCTCATGATTCTTTTAACAAAAGATTTTCTTAATAATTTTAACGTGACCCTTATTTATGAAACATTCGTTGTCCCTAAAAGAAGTTTTTCTTAAATGTCTTAAACCCTTTTTCCCTTATGCTCATGAATATCTCTTGCTGATTCTCTTCTCATTTGTGGCGAGTATTTTGCAACTACAAGTTCTTTTGAGACAGCGGACCTTTCGAAACGCATCTCCCATTATCCATATTTAACGTATGTGAAAAATTTTCGATGACATTTCTCCTTTCACTAAGTAACTAACTGATAAAAATAACAACACATGAGATTTTTCTTAAAAAATTCGAAAAATGAAAAAATGTATGGTCTTGTAGCAGATCTTCAATAAAATAAATAAATAAACGAAACCAAATAAATACTTATCAACCGCTTCTCGTAACTACATCTGCGGGTCGATTTTGAGTCTGACTTTTGCATGGGTTTACATTTTTTTTTTTATTCTATTATCTTCCACGCTTCCGATCGATAGTTGCGCGTCTGTAAAACACCGCTGATTTCAAAATCAACCCTCTTGGAATGGTGGTGTTTCCACGCTTCTTAGCTCACTCCCTGACTTGTCGATTCAGTGTTAGCTTATTCCATTAATTAAATTTAAAATAACATTGAAAGTAACAATTCTAGTTGAAGAATATTATACTATAAATAAAATAAGGAACGAATTGATTTCCACCTAGACCGCCAAGTCACGGGAACGCCTCAGCACCGCCGTTTGATCCGATAGTAGTGTTATTAACGTTATGCTTTTTCTGTGTTTTGCAACAGCTGTAAAGCGGGTTCGAAAGCAAAAGTTTGTTCCCCTTTCAAGACGGCAGCAAAAATACTACTGCTATCGCCCGTGATATTTCTGTGCGCTGCATAACGTCCCGAGCCAGTAAGCGCCTCTCCGCACGCTATTCCTTATGTTCCTTATGTTTCCGAACAACCGCACCGACCGACGAGGCAACGCTATCGCTATTATCGTTATCGCTCGTTTCTCCTGCCATTCGGTCCGCTGATGTTGCCTTCTCGTTCGGTCGTCGTTATTTCAAAAGGGTTGATCGTTAGATAGTTTCGTTTCGTCTCCCTCTTTGGTTCGGTTGCATTGCATGCTAATGGCCCTCTACTCTTTTGAAGCATGATCGTCTTGCAAGTTTTGTCAATTCAATATCGTATTCAGTCACTGAGACGTTCGCTTCATCGATTTGTTAAATTTTTTTCCAGTTCCATTCACGACAAAGTGAAAGTCTTGAATGAATGTTAGGGGTAAAGGTTTGTCTGTTTAGGCATTGATTGTAGAAGGTGATTAATTAAATCGATTCAGACCGGCTTGTTTTGTTTTACTTACTTTTTTTTTTTTTTTGGGACAGTAATTCTATGTAATAAATATAGAAGAAAATGATTATTTCTCGTCGCATGAAAAAATTGTTAATTGTGATGACACAGTGATAGTAAGGTTTTTAAGTATTTACTTTTCTGCGAAGGTTTATGGTCGAGCCGTCTGATTCCGATCGCGAATTAGTGCATGCGTAGAAACTGGTGAAGCACAGTGCCATGCACTTGGTTGTGGTGATTTTTGACATTTGATTATTATTCAGTAGTTAAACAGTAGATTTGTGATGCAGTTTTGCTATTAAAAATTTTCCTTTATACATTTTACAAAGTGAAATTTTGGAATAAATTTTTTGCATGAAGTTCTTATCTAGTTGTTCGGTGGATTCGAAGAAGGATGCGTTAAATTTTATTAAACCAATCGGCACGCGACCTTTAAATTTTGTCTAATATTAGTTGATTCATTTTTTTTTTTTTCATTCTTATCTGAGACACTATTTTACATGCAATGATTAAAAGTTAAAAATGTCAAATGTATTGAATTACAAGCACGTAAATAATATCTGGCAATATTAAGTTCGAACAAATTACCCTTTTGGGTTTCGGTTGAATTTATGCTAAAAAGGTTTCGCGAGCCGATCGCCCAATTTCGATTCCACTGAGCAACCCAAGTGGCGCGGGTGTGGGTAGTTGGAATAATGTACTGTGTGTAACCGCATCGGACACGAACGTTGCAGTTCGACAGTGGCGCATCCTTCAGAACTGCCTCCGTCGCCGCATCAGTGGGAATGACGCGAGACGCGGCGCGGCTTCGACAAGCGACGCGCGGGATACCTCGACACCCGATAACCATCGCTTCCGCATCACTTGCATACACGCTCTCTTAAACGTCACACCATCTGAACCAACTTTACTTCATACCCTTGGCAGACTATGGGAATGAATCGAGCGCATAAAGCAATTAATATTAATTAATATCTATTTAAATTTTATAATACAGCAGAGAACAATTACTGTAGGAAACTTGTTGGAAATAAATAAGTCTTTAAGATATATATATATCTTAAAAGATTTTAAAGACATATTTATTTCCAACAAGTTTCCTACAGTAACAGTTAAAATACATTTTATTTTAACCTCATACACAATTTAATCTAATCATAGGCTGAAATTTTTTTTAGCAATGATATTTTCCAACTAATTTGTGCAGTGTACACGCAAAAACTGTTTATTAAATACAAAATTACTCAACACACTAGTAAATAAATGTGCCCATAATTGATGTTGTTAGCAGATCGGCGCGAGAAACTTTTCTGATATATTAAATATTACAGTTGCAATTGAGCCATGATTTTCTAAATTATTCATTCTCTATTTCTGTGGTGAGATTATTATTTATGATCAGTGTCAGAAATAAAATGATAAGAATGCTGGCGCAAAACAGTCCACATAGTCTTCGACGGGCATTATTCAAATTAATTAGTTATTAATTAATTAATGCTCAATAATCTGTACCTAATTTTCACATGTGTGTAAGTTTAGTTGTGTTATCTGTATTAGCAAATGGGTCGTCGTCTTGTGAGCAATTAATTACTAAGTAGATTGGAACAGTACTTACTAAGTAATAGATTACTTGTTTTGACGTTTTCAATTAAAAATAAAATTATTAAAGACTTTCCAATTGGGCATTTTCGATTTTATTAATCAGTTTTAAATTTCTGCAATTTAAGTATAAGATGTGATTCATCTTGTTTCAATTTATAACTCGAGCCTAAAAAAAACTTTAGTCCAATAAAATGAATAAAATAAAATAAAATAAAGCTCAATTGTTGAAAACAGATTTTTTATTAAGTCTTGATTAAATATCATTGGTTTGCTTCTGTTGTGTTAAAGATATGTTTCCAAGACTCGATTTATTTTTTGTGTATGTAAGTGAAAAAAAAAAAAAATGTACTTATAGAATGTAAAAAACCGCACTGATTGAAGTTCCTTAATTATTTTAATTACTTTGATTACACGTTTTGAAAATACGAAATTATTCATTGAATTAGTGATGACTCAACCGGTGCGGTTTTTTTTTTGTAGATATAATATTATCAAAATAGAAAAAAAAAAAAAAAAAAAACTTTCAAAATAATCTACATGAGTTGACATTCTGTAAACAATAAATTAGATAGCAGGTTATCTTATCCCGCTAATTGTAAAAAAAAAAAAAAAATACCGCGTCATACCTCATTCCGATAATAATGTAAAAAATACAAAAATGTAAAATTTAAAGAATAATAAATTGTTCTTATAAGTTCACTAGATGTCGACACGTTGTTCGATGCGGCTTTGTTGTCGGCGCGAAGACGAAGGAAATTCTATAGAAAATCCATTTCCAAACGCGACTTTTATATTAACAAATATATATAAATCTTTTGTCCTATTACTTTCAGTAATTTTTCTTATTATGCTATATTATATAGAGTATAGCGATGTTTTGTCTGTAGCTTATTATAGTTAGTTCGGTATTGTGAATATGGAATAATTAATGTTGAAGGGAGAGACCGGATTATGGATAAGAGCGTTGGTACATTCGAAACGCAAAGTGTTTGGTAGCATTCAGTTTGAACACTTGTGTTTTCGAGTGTACTTGTATAGAACTCGCTACCGGTGTAGTTAAAAGTCAACATTCTGAGGTGGAGGGGAATACATTTCTCAAAGTGGAAGTTTATTCCTCAATATACGAATACAGCAAATTACTATCCGAGCTGGAAATTAAGTAATTGTCGGCCGATTAGTATTGGCCATTGGCAATACGAAGCGAGGCAGAGTACTTTTTAAATCGAACGTGGCTGTCAATTGTTATTTCATCCGAGACTTGTATAGGTTGGTACTTTTCTTTAACTTGCGAGGAAATAATAGGCAAAGAAAATAACAAGAAAATCCATTTCTTCTGATGAAGTACTAAATTTTTATTACATAACAACTTTTAAATGTTAAAATGCAATCTTTTTCTGATGTTGTTGGCCACTTTATAAAGTTGTCCAGCAATTTATATTATTGTTTTCTTTGAAATTGACAACGTGCGTACAGAAAAGAGTCGATTGCAAAGACTTTTATATACTAGAAATTGCGCATTTAGTTACGGGTAATTCTCCGTAACTCATTTGCAGGTGAGCGAAGTATTTTCTATGGCGCTTTCGACCTTTTGGTCGCGAACTTTCTTACCGTATTTGACAAACAATTTTGTTGCGGTCTCCAAGTCTAGTTGAATACATATAGGTCCTTCCAAGCAAGTGAAAGAAAAAAATGTTTGTAGTGTTACTGGCTACGCAACAGGTGTAGGCGAATGTGTACAACGAAAATAAGTCTAAAATAACGACTAGCCTAAATGACTAGACTAGACATTTAAAGGTTTGTTGTACATCGAGCGAGACTAAAGTAGGGAAATCGTATTGGATAGTTTCGGCCACTGTTTGCTTATACTATGCGTTGGAAAGTATATTACGGATATTATAATTATGCTTTAAGTAGTTAATTTCGTTCTATATCGATTCCGCGTAATATAAAATGTATATGTGGCGTAGTTTTGTGTGCCTCTGTATGTTTGTTTCAGGAAAGTGGCCAGCAATAAATTTTGCAATATGTTTTAAATGCTATTTAAAAAAAAAAAAATTAAAAATAATAAATAAAATTTGTATTCTTATTACTTTACTTTTATCTAAAAATCGAGTGCAGAGGCGAGTTTTGTACTTAAAATAGGATTTGCAGTTGTGTGCCAACTTTGGAATCTCTTAAAATTTGCTCTCTGCACTCGGTTAAGGACTCGAGCGCGTCTGTGTATCTGTGTACTATAATTATTAGGCTTATTCCTAAACACCATTGTAAGTAACATCGACTGAACATTTTTACGTAGCTAGGTTAGATAGTGTTAGAGAGTAAAACCAATTTAGAATAAACACAGCAATGGAGTAATTGTATTGAGTGTTGAGTAATTTTCACTTGTCATTGCAGTAGTGAGATATTGTATAGCGAATTGTTGTAAATGTAACGGATTTAAATGTGTATTTCAAGCATTTATATAGATCGTATATTAGTGTTTTGACGTGTGTATACTGGAGGTATGTTAGTGTGCGTGAGTTTAAATTTAAAAAAAAAAAAAACACCTTTGTTCTGTGTAATAAAATATCTTAAATTTTAATTTTAAATTGGCTCCGTTCACGCCGCTAACATTAAGGTTCGGATGCACATTTTTCAAAAAGATATACTCTGCTTGCCATTTATGAAGCGTTGCTGTCTATTAGATTTTTTTGAAAAATGAGTATGCGGACTGTGACATTAGAATAGTATGATTTCGTGTGAGTGTCAACAGACATCGTAGCCTTAAAACTAGTTCAAAACTATAACGATAACAAAAAAATGTAAATAAATAAAGTATAGTATTTAATTGTAAGGCTTTAGTACGATTTTGAAATGTAAGCCGTTGTAGTAAGACCCAATTTTGGACTCCTCTATTGATCGTTGTGCTAATAGAGACTGGGGAAATCTCATTTCAGATTCTAACTGGCATTGACTGCATATTTACATACGACAATTATATTTGCAGTGATATATATATAAACTTTGCCATAGCATATACTTAATAATGCTTCACAATGATCAATAAAGGAGGTCCCGCGTCGGTGTACAAAGGAGGCGACACACACCCCACCTTGCCTTAAATCAATATAACTCTGTGATCCGATAGGCGTAATATTGGACCCGAAAACACGACCGAACAATTTGTATCCTGTACATACCATAGACTATATGTAATCTCTTTTTTTTATGGAGGGCTTCACTAAATGAGCATTGAATCGAAAGTCTCCTACCGAGTACTCGCACGATGCGTGACAAGACTTATCCGCTTTACATCCGAGAGGATCTTGGAAGCTAGTAACATTTGAATGTTTGTAAATATAAACAATATAGATGCATAGAAATTTTAAGATCACAAAGATGGACTTGCGGCGCCTTGGACATGCTTTTTTTTTTAATATTTTACTATGTACGTAATGTGTTTCCAGACTTTCAGAGATCTCGTTATAATTTTAAGTACACAAACCTATTATCATCTGATACACAAAGTGATTTTTAGTTGTAAGTTTTTGTCACTCTAGGTAATTGTGGTCAGACATCTGTCGGTTTAAGGGATTCTCAATTTCGGATTAGTGTTTTTTTTTTTTTTATAAAACTTCGTGTAAATGTAACTTGAAAGACTTAGCTGCGTTTATCCTTTTGTTTGTGTTCAGTATCATGAAACGTAATATTTTAACAATGTATGTGCAGTCGAGAAATATTTTTTACTTACTGACTTTTGTCTTTAATTAATGTATATATATATACTCGTAGTTAGATATTCTAGCACTTATAATTATATTAATTTGGTCATTTACCTATGAAGAGAACACGAAGACATTTCCCACAACTTCTTTTTCTACTGTAGGACGTGTGTCCCAATACAATATTTTCTTATTGTATAGTTTAGTTTAATCTCTCACATCACTCAATAAACTCGGTAGTCTTGTGATGTAGACAAGGAACGGACACTTCAGGAACGGAGTTTTTCACTCGATGTAAATATAAATGATAAATTATGTTTCCTGTCGTGTACCGAGTTAGTTGCATTTTACCATTGTTGCGAACTGCCAAAACTATTGTAATAATTTTTTGTAGCGTTGTCCATCGACGACCACAAATGTAAGTTGACACTGTTCACGGCAACTTGTGGCACGTTCTGTGTCAGATTATATTTGTGGTCGTTGTAAAGTAGGCGCATAGGAACTGCCAGTGGGCTCGCGATATTCTAACAATAAACTACTGCATAATTATCTGGGAATTTTTATTTTTATTCTCCCTATACCTTTGTTGTCATTTATTTTATTACCTTTTAAATGGAATTCTGAACATTGAGTGTTTAAAACCCTGAGACGGCTCGTGGTCCGATTGATAGGGCAACGAGGACTTTTTTCCTGTTGGTTCGATCACAGAGGACTACGACGAGAACTACTTCACTCAAAATTTAGTCATTTTTATGATTTTGTTTTATTTCAAAGAATACATTGAAATTGGTTAGAGCTATATTTTGACACTATACTATACTAAAACATATATTCTAGTGGATTTAACCGTTTACTACACATCATAGATAACAATTTATCGGCAGTAGAGTCTTGCATTCGAAGCGAAGCGATATTTTCTATCTGCTCCAATTCGATCTTATCTTTAGCGAGACTGCTGCTCTTATGGTACATATAAGCAAGAAGCACGTATAAGCAATTCCATGCCTGAGTAACGTTCAATTCTTATTTGGTACGTTGTTATATTAATATTAATATAATCTAGCTTTTGCACGCGACTTCGTTCGCGTAACTTTATAAAATAGATATAGCCTATGGTACTCGCTGATAATGTAGTTAGAAAAAGCTACATTATTATGCTCGCTATACTCGCTATTTTAAGAATTTTTAAAATCAGTCTAGTGATTTTTCGAGTTTATTCATTACAAAAAACAAAAATAAAAATCTTTTCTCTTTATATGCCAGACTTAAGTCGTTTCTTGCCAGACGATGTAGATGCATCTAGTAGGTACAGATGTGTATTTATAAAATCGTGGTTATTATAATCTTGAGATTATAAAAAAGTACCTAGGTAAGTAATTGGACAAGAACTAAAGTCAAGAACAAGACGAGAACTTTGTTTATTACGTTATTACGATATAATACGGACATATTTTTAAAGGCTTTGGAAACAATTGGAAAGCTATATAAAAAAAAAAGGAACATCTCATCAGACTAGGTACTTGCCATTTTAAAATCACACAAGATTCTAAGAGGAGTACTTATTGAATAGATTCGTAAATAGATAAGTATGGAGAAGCAGTTACTTCATATCAATACTATATACATGGCATAACATGTACCTATAGTAGATATAATATGTAAGTATGTATCGAATATGTATATAGGAGTTTCCCATGACGTAATAAATCACTACTCACTCTAAATAATATTTTTATTTAGATATGGTGCATACTTATCACAACTTAAAAACAGTTATAGGAATATTGTTATCAGACTGTCAAGAGTTTGTAATTAATTAGTTCAAACCGATATCTTTTGAACTTTAAGTATATATTGGAGATGTGTAAACACGCTTTAGTCATATTGAAATAATTGTCGTGAGGTGTTGTCTGTTAGAATATTAGATACCATTTTCTCACTATGGATTTGTATACGGTTTTAGTGTTTATATTTCTGTATGGTAAGTTGGTAACACAAAAATAATTGAGTTATTAACTATGTAGGTTACATTGCGTGTAATTTTCAATAATTTTTAATGTCTAGATACTAACTGTCATGACCAGGGTCAACTAATTGGTCGGGCAAAAGTTTTTTTCGTATTTTATAAGTAAAAAGTTTCAGTAAAATATCTTTGGTTGTACCTGCTGTTTGTATCTGTCTGATTTTGATACCATCAAATAGATGACATTTTAAAAACAGAAAAGCGAAAACGAATCTAACAAGAAATTCGATACATTTTGAAGTTTTATTACAAAAAGGGGATTGCTTATGATTTTTTAAAAAATTAGTAATTATAACCCTTATCTTCTAACCTCTCTAACTCTATTAATTTTAATTTTAGCAAAAAAGTTATAAGTATAAACATTTTTATGTAGGAAAGCTATTTATTCATAGTAAGAAAGCTACCTACCTAAAGCTAAATTTTTTTGTCCATAACTTTTTTGGAAATTACAATTTTTGTAAAATTTAATGAAAGCAGTTATTTTGATTTTTTTTCCACCCCTTCTACAGGTTGGAATTGAAAATTCTTTACACCCATCTTCTATATCTTCTAGAAACTTATATCAAAAATGCCCCTTGAGGTTTTTGATTTTGATTTGTTAGTAAATTTCCCTGGACAAATATGTTCGTTAAATTTTTAGCATCAGTGTCAGCCGAACAGCCACGCTATCGCTCTGATTATGTGTATAACAGTTTTACGAACGCCTTTTATAAGCTGCATATCGATGCAGCGCGCATTTGGAGAGCGAAAGAAATATGCATCGTGGAAGGGGCGAAACTGCTTGTACCGACTTCACAACAAGATATAACACAGTTTCACACACTGTTCAAGCAGTATCCTGATTTGGGCGATTACGCGTGGGTAGACACTGACGGACAGTATCATGAGTCTGCTGAGGAACATCCGATTATAAACTGTGAGTTATAAACCGAGTGCGTAATTTAATAAAACATAAAATTATTTCTAAAAGTAACTAATCTACACTTTACTTGTAGTTGGTGAAAGAGGCCATTTGAATTTTTTCAATTTTTTTTTTTAATTATTCAGGCAATTAAATAATGTGGAAGAACTTTTAAATGTATTTGTGTACATTGTACATACCTACTAGAAAAAAAAAGTAGGTATATTCGTTAAGTTGATTGTTGTGTTGATAAGGGTACACTGAATGTAATCACTAATTTTGTATTTCATTTAAAAAAAACTACGATGATGAATAATTTTATTTTTATTTTTCCAGTGGAGCCAGAAAGCACCGAAGAATATCACAAAGGTGACTGTGATGTCTTGACACGAGATGGTGAAGTAGATTCGTACTCGTGCGTCCACCACTTGCCGTTCATCTGCAAGGTTGACGCTCAAGATATATATTATAATACAAAATGCAACGTTTACGGTAAAGGTAAGAGTAATTTTTAACCACGATTTCCTATAGTAAAAAAAGATATAATAATAATCTAACAATATGTGAGTGCGGATATGACTTATATAGTGACATATATTTTGGAAATATTGTCCATGGATTCCATGTTAATAGTAGATACATTTTCTTTTCAATAGTTTTAAAACCATTAAACTAATTACAGAAAGGTGCAGAGATAAGACAGATTTTTGATATACTTAGTGGACCACACATGTCTGGGTAGTGGTAGTCCACGCTAGCTCAATAGTCTTCCTTGCAAGATAGGTTTCATTCACCATAGAGCCAGTGGCCAATAGCAATAACTTTCAAAAGTGCCCAATAAGAGATGAAACTCTACTCACATCCATAGTTACTTATAATAAATAAAATCTAAATTGCAGGTTACGAGTATTATCCAAGTGTTGGTAGTTGTTACAAGATCCCTCGGTACGTTTACAGTTGGAGTCAAGCCTATCAAGAGTGCAAAGCTGAAGGTTCCAACTTGATTGTACTTAATTCGGAAGCCGAACACGAGATTGTTTGGAATCTGACGAAGACGTCAACAGCTGTTGACGGCGCTAAAGCCTCCTGGTTCTTTTTTGCTGGATTTCGAGCGGAAAGACCTAAAAATGGCACAGAGAGGGTTTTCAAAACTATTTTTAGTGAGTACTTGTACCAATTTTTTCCCCCAATATGGGCATTCCATTCCTTAATTATGGGCATTCCATTTTTTTCTTGTCCATAGCGGTCATTATTTTATGTTTTTATGTTAAAAGAAATACTAGGCGATTTGTTGTGCTGAATTATTTTTATATAAACGGCTAGCTGTTGCACGCGACTTCGTTCGCGTAACTTTATAAAATATAGCCTATGTTACTCGCTGATAATATAGCTTCCCAACAATGAAATAATTTTTCAAATCGGTCCAGTAGTTTCGGAGCCTATTCATTGCAAACAAACAGTCAAATCTTTCCTCTTTATAATATTAAGACAAGGGTACGCAGTCAAAGACTCTGGTTATGGTCCAGAAGTAGCAATTTGTATTTGTAAGCACTGCATTTACAGATGACTATCATGAAATAACATTCCATGAAAACTATTCCCTTATGTCAGATTTTGTTCCTTTCTCTATCTACTAACTGGATTGGCGAAGCACCTGCGTCCGTCTTGTAGTGATTTGAATTTATAGGCGGCGGAAGCCACCTACCATCAAATGGACCATAAGCTTGCCTACCGTCTTTAAAAAACAAAATAAATAAATTAATAAACCAATCATTTTATTTACAGATGAAACTCTAGACGAAGCTGGTTACAATCAGTGGTCTGACAATGAACCTAACAATTATCAAGATTCAGAATACTGCGGATCAATCTTTAAGAATGACGGGAAATACAACGACTTGAACTGTGATCATTTGTACGCTTTTATTTGTGAAAAAACAGGCGTTTGACGCACAATTCTAATTATTTAGGAATAAATAGATTAGATATAGCTAATAAATTATTTATGATGAAGTTTTGTTTTTAATTGTTATTACCTCTTCGGTAAATTTGTGACCCACGTACAAGCGATAGTTTGTAGAAAGAGTTGAAGTCATTACCTGTCTGTTAATATGTATATTAAGTATATTATTATTTTGTGTTATGAGTCAATGGATATCTTCGGGTAGGTACAGTCTATTCTTTTTTTTATTTTTAACTAAGATTTAGTTTCAGAAAGGATCAAATGATGGAATAATAGTTTCAGTCATCTGATTGATTGACTATATGATGAGCTACTTTGTTTAATTAATAACAGTTTTATTATTCAAATGTTATCTGTGTCGACCTATTTGCTTATACATAGTTGTAATTGTTTTCATTTATCATTGATATAATGCTATTTATGTGTCTTGTGTTAATATGTATTTACTGGAAGAATATTGGATTGAAAATTGAAAATGAAAAAATATATAGACGTCTTCTGGAGGCTTGACATCGAACCTGCAGCCGACAAAATGACTAGTATTCGCGTATCTGATTCGACATGAGAAAAATTATCTTGTAATATTGGTAACAACCAATGTAACTAAATTTCACATAAGACATTTCTCATAAGATACAAGAAACTTTCTTATAATGCGCAAAAGGCCTAAGGTCGCCAGCGTAATTGCAGCACCTGAGGCGTCGCTTGTGTTATAGGCGACGGTAGCCACCTACCATCAAGTGAACCATCAGTCAGTCTGACGACTTTTACATAAAATTTTGCATGTCAATAAAAAAAGATGATTTTCAAATAAAAAAAATATATATTTATTTAGTTTCATGCGTGTTGCAAGTATTAGAATTGGGTTCATTTTCCTCTTCGGTTATTTCTACAAGCAATCTTCGGTCAGCGGAAGCTCTTGGCCCTTCCCGAATCATTGAGCGTCGCTGCAAGCACACGGTCATTTTTGTGTCATAATTATGATTCCATCTAAATTACATGGTTTTTTTCTGCTCACAATACTTACCATTGATTGTCTATGCACCGACTTTCTCAGTCGTTTCAACTTTTCTTTATTTTTCCTCCGCAAGAAACCTGTCTAAAATTAAATTAAAATTATTTTTGATTAGTCTTTTATACGAGACCACTGCTTATATAGCAGAGGTCTCGATTGCATCGACGACAATTAATTATTTGATTCTTATTAAACATGGCATCAATGAAAGGGGTAGGTACCGTACCTATTCGTACAGTCACACTACTATGCCAGCCCTGGCCACTGCATCGTTTTCATCATGACACTCGTATTTTGCCTTTAAAATAAAACAATGCATTCATTGCCTTGATATCTCATGCTAAGCTAAAGTGAATTACCTCATAAAGAGCGACAGCTATCAATATAAGGATGACTAGACCAACTAGAGAGGCAACTATGATTATCCATATTGGTATGACGGCTTCCAAAAGTATTAGCGTTGTCTTCACACTAAAAAAAAAATCAAAAAAATAAACTTCACTATTAACACCAAAGAAAAGAGATTAATTAACTCACTCTTTCAGTTTGCTTTTATCTCCAAGAAATAGCGTAAAATTCGATTGAAGTGTCACATTCTTTTCTCGTGTCAATTCTTCCTCTGAAAATATTTAATTATACATTAATTTAGTTTTATAGTAAAGTTCTTTAGTTAATCTCGGCATGCTTATTATATGGCTGCAGAAAATAACAAAATTGAAGATTTGCGTGGAATGAGTAAGGGAAAATGGAAGTAAGTATGGAACGATAAAGGAGAGGAAGCTGCAATATTTCGGGCACTTAATGACGGGCGAAAGATACCTACTTCAACTAGTGATGTGAGGAAAATTACAGGACAAATGTAGCAGAGGCAAGAGAAAGACATCTTGGTTGAATTTGAGAGAATTTGAGAAAATGGTTTGGTATAAGCACTTGCTCCCTCTTTCGTGCAGTAGCTGCCAAGGTTAAGACAGCCATTGGTCGCCTACCTTCGCAAAGTAGCGGCACTTGGAGAAGAATAACTCAATATCCTATTTAGATGGCCCTATTATTCCTATTTATTAAATATTTAGTTCTAGTGTAGGTTAACTAGAAAAAGATGGCTTGCTGGGAGACCTCAGCAGAACCTCATCAGCAATCCTTCATCAGACCTCAGAATTTCATTGACCCAAGTAAGTAAAGTTCTCTGAGTGGTGCAAGAGAGATAAGATGAAAAATAAAATTCATAAACTTTAGATATACTTTACAATATCGATAAAGTTTGTGTAAATAAAAAAACAGAGAAGCTTCGTGGGGATTATTGATTTGTGGAATACGAACAATTTTAAGGATATTCCGACTTGTGGAAGATTTTTATAAAGAGACTTACCTAATATTTCAGGACTAACATAGATGGATACATATAAAAACAAGGTTTTATTCACATCTATACTTCCGATGTCGCATGACGCAGACACGAAGTTGGTTTTCTCGACATCTTTAAATTCGCAACTAACGAAACCTCCCATTTCATCTCTGTATGCCTACAAAATATTATATTACATATAATATTTTATTATTACTTACTAGCTTTTACTCTATAGAGCTGCTTTTAACTTTTGCAATTTTATTATTCCTCTCCTCTATTAGTGAAACTTATTTTACCCACTCACAAAACATCTGAATATATAAATTGGCGTAACAAATTGCACAAAATGGGTTTTTACAATTCCAACTATATATGTGCTTTTCTATTACTAGTTACAAAAAACTCTGTTAGTTAGAAAAAACCTTTTTTCTGTTTGTTCTTTAGTGCATCTTTAGTGCATCTTTATAATTTAGGTATGTCATTCTCATTAATTAAACTGTATTACTCTAAAGTTTCATCAAAAATAGCTTTTGGGTGGAAGAGTATGTAACAAAGATCCTTACAACGTTAACTTATGTAATATTAGTAAAACAAATTTTAAGGCAAATAAGTATTCAGTATTCGAAGGTCGATCAATTATTACTTTATCAGTTAGTTTGAAGTCGACAATAATATTTATTCTATTTTTTGGTTTGCATTTCAAAAACTTACCATAGCTGATATGTAGTTCACGTTTGTTTGCTTTTTTGCCATTATACTACATTTAAGACCGACCCAGTTGGTCGGACCGTTATTAGTTATCTGAAAGTATAGAAAAAGTCTGTCACCAAAAGATATTTGACAACTTTCTATATTCATTATGCCATCTTTACTGGTTTTTAGTAGTCTTAAAATCCTATCAAATTTAATTTATACTTAAGCCTTATAAAATCCAAAAAAAAACTATTTAGATTCAGAGCCTATCTGTTCCTAATTCCTTATCCTTAATCCTACTGTGTCAGGCAGCGCACTTAGAAACGCCACACTTGTGTTATAGGCAACGGTAGTCACCTACCATCAAGTGGGACGACAGCCTGTCTGATGGACCTTTACATAAAAAAAAAAAACAGATTTCAAAGTCTATGTAATGCACAGAGAAGACCACATAAAATACAATCAATGTAGTTCTTCTGTTCCTAACAATGTTTTCAAGTTTCTAAGATATTTTGACAACATAGATTAACATACCTCGTATATGTGATTTATATTCTTGCCATTGTCGTCGGCCTTTGTCATTTTAACCACGTCACCCAGATTTGTTGACCTTTATAAAAATTTAAATAAATAACAGCTATCGTAAAGTATATCTGAACGAGGATGTAACACTAAGTGAGGTATAAACTAATTGCCTGCCGAACTTTTAATAATAAAAAAAACTTTCAAGACAACAATGCCTCTATTAGTAAGTATTAATAGAGTTTAAATAAATAAATAAATAAGACCGTAAGTTAATTAATAAAGGCATTCATTAAGTTCATTGGTTAAGTTATAATATAACCAATTTAAACCAATTGTAACCATTTAATAAAAAATATTTAGAAATAAACATTTCATAAAGATCTTACAAAAATAATAATATTAGAGTCCAATTATTTAAAATGTTTTAACAACGTTTTCAATATGACGACACGTTTGGTCTAGTGGCTAGTAACCCTAGCTGTTAACCAAACGGTCGCGGGTTCGAATCCCGCTAGGGGCAAATGTTTATGTGTTAACATTTTACTTTTGTGCCTGAGTCATGGATGTTTTCTATTTATAATATGTATGTATTTACAAAAAAAAAAGTAATCTATGTAGTATATCAACTGTCTGGTATCCATAATACAAGCATTAGTTGCTTAGTGTGGAACTAGATGGTGCTGTGTGGAATGTGTGAAAATATTTATTTATTTATTTATTTATTTATTATTTATTATTTATTAATATTGTAACCATTGAATAAAAATTATTAGATATAAATATTTAATAGAAATATACAACAAGAAAGAAAAAAAAAAAAAACAGAAACCAATATGCCTACTACATACTTGTATTAAACCTATCTTCTACATAGCTTCAATATTCAAAACAATAGGTTTACTTACCCTTTAATGTCAATTCCCTTGCTGTCGGTTGTCAAATTTATGATTTTTTGGTACTGTTCAGTCGCTTTCGGATCTTGGCAACATTTAAACATATCCATAATGATATCGATTTTCTTGTCATCACTTGTTAGAGCTTTTGTTTCTAATTTTATATCTTCTATTTCCTGTAACATATTTTTTTTTCTATTTCAGCCCGAATTATTTCATAAGATATTTTTGTTACATATACTGTAAAATCTTAATTCTAATAACTGAAAGAAAAAAAATCATTGAGATATTTGAAATATGCCATTTATTATTTTTAAATTATATTTATTTGGAGAAAAAATTTAAACTAACTAACTTTCTTTCTTTATCTCGCGAGAACTGAAAGAAAACTCGAATTAACTTAAGCTTAAATTAAATTTTCACAAGTTTTTTTTTTTTTATTTCGAGATAATCAAACATTACATACACAAGGACTTCGCCTTAGGACAACGTCTGTATATTTACCCAAGAATTACTGTTTTTTATTGGAGCGTTAGGCTTGCAAGACAAAAGATCCCCATTCAGTTTACACATAGGTGGCGCACGCAGCACGCGAACACCAATTATACGTATCTTGACGCATGCGCAATACGCCGTATCACCACTGTTGCTAATGGCTACGTTCAAAGTTTCCTCTCTTGATGAGCCGATTACATAATTTTCTCTGTTGACAAATAAATGTTGTTGAATCTTATAAAGTAGAATTGAATAGTGATTAGCGGTGCTGTGGAATCAGCTATTATCTAATTACGAAGTAAATATTATCTTATCTGAGGCTGTGGTCCGTAGTGATCCATAGCTTATAGGTCATAATTTCTCTGCGAGACAGACTCCGTAATAGGAAAATTGTTTAATTTTATACTTAAACTGGACAGTCCGTCTGAAGAATTGAAGGAAACTGAAGGAGTAGGCAAGTCCTCAGCCCAAGTTGAACCTTCAACCGTTGGGTAACGAAAACTTTGAGTGGCTGTACCTGCACTGCAGGAGGTTGTACCTCTATATGAAAAAATAAAGTCTTATCTCATTTAGAGGATAAGTAGGACTTTGTATGTCTTCAGAGATTCATTGTTTTCTCACAGCCAACAGGGTTCGAATGTTTTTGCCAGCTTACTAATAGAAGCTATTGCAATACAGAAAAAGTAATTATAAACTGTAGATACTCACGGAATAGTGCTAGATATATCTAGTTTCAGCACAGGATTACATTCGCTCGAACCCTTGCAGTCTGCTGCCCAAATAGAACCAGATTTTTGTGTGACACTTGCACTGCTTAAAGTAACACGGCGGGTTTCGAAAACTGTGCTTTTTATCGGATCACCGATCAGTTTGGCTGTTATTGTAAATCCAATAAGTTTTGTATAATCACCAGTCTGTAATAAAAGATTTCATTGCTAACACTGTTAATTAACTTAACATGTGCTATATATGGATGTAAATTTGATGCTGATAACAGATTTGATAAATCGCTGGTCGGAAAGCTGACAGTCTACTTGATGCTACATAGTCTTCCGATACTTATGTAAAACAAGAAAAAAAAAAATTAGACTAAACTTTTAAGCTTGTAAGCCAGACGCTTAACATTAAACTTTAAAGTTTAGCGAACGGCCTAAAAATTTAAATGAGATTGTAGATATGTATTACAATAAAATGTGGATTTTGATGTAAAAAAACTTACTTGCGGAGTAAAAATATTGATATTCTTGCAAAAAGACTCTTTCTGCTTTTCACTTATGACTTGAGAATATTTGTAAGTATTAGCAGTGTGCCCATCCTGAAATGTTGCTGTTTGGTGCATTATGGCTACTGTTACTTGAAATTCTGCGAATATAGAATGTGTTGGCAGTTGCAATAGTTAATAATTTAATGCGGTTCTTTTTTAATATTAATGTCGACAGGCAGGCTAATTGTCCACTTGATGTTTGCACTGTGACGTTAATTGTGTTAATAATGTGCTGCCGATCTTGATAACATCAAGTATATCCTAAAATTAGCGGGAGTGCTAATAATTATGTATTATAGTTTAAAGGTATAATTGATCATTTAGGTAAACCCGATGTAAGCTTCAGTTGAGCAAGGAAATAGAGATATATAGGACTGTCAAATCAACGTACTTATCGAAATGACTTACATACATGAAAGATTTATATTTACCAGCATACACATCTTCCAGTTTTTCTGGAAAGGTGACATTCATGCAAGATTTTAATACAAAGTATTCCTTGTTGGTACGATTCTGAAAGAAATGTTGCATCAAATTATTTAGTTAGATTATTCTAACTTGACAGCACTGAGAACTTCAGGGTGTAACAATATCGGCCATTGTTTTGGTCAGTTTCCCTTCCGAAAATTTCTTTGCTGATCGTTTGAATAGTTTAGACGTGAAAGCATAATAAACAAACACTTTCGCATATATAACATGTTAGGATAATTAGTATCTACTAAAAAAAATCTATAGATTGTAAATTACAAAAATATTTTAAATAAGCTAATCGACTTAGCTAATTTTAATTTTTATTCCTTCATCCTTTATTCTAGTAAGGTTATCTGCTTTAAAAAAACCTTTACATTACCTTTATATATTAAAAAAAAAAACTTGTTTTAAACCTTTAATGTATGGTGTCAAGGTTAGGAATTGTGAACCCCTTGATATTCATTGATAAAATTAAGCCTAAGTATACATACTTGTAAATTTCCATAATCTTCAAAAACCGTCACTGTAATAGAAGCAATACATCTGAATAAAATCACTGAGTCATTTCCAGGTGCGCCTACAGCTAATTCTGGAACATATTAAATCAAGCCTAGTAATGTAGTACAAAATGTATGTTTTATTTTAGATGTATAGATAACTTCAATTTACCATTACAACCATTTTTGTCATAATCTTGGATCGGTGTTAGACTTAGCCCGAAACTCTTTTGGTCTTCCTTTGCTTCTATTCTTTGAAGGAACGTTTTTCCGGTTACCAGATCTGCTCCTGAATAAAGGTATATCGCTCCACGACCCCCGTCTTCATAAGGAGCTGCTATTACGATTTCTAAAAAGAAAAGTAGGCATACACTACTTTTGCATTTAATCCGTAATTTGAAATTACTCATAAATTTATGAATTTGATATTGGTTGTTTATATCATTAAGATATCCTAAAATTCATTATATGGTAATGAAGCTGTGCTAAAACACATTTGCACTTCATTTTAGTAAAAATAATATAATTTACCATCTGTTCCATCACCGTCCAAATCACCGGCGTTTGCGATAGCGCTTCCAAAATGGCCGCCCTCTTTCATACCGTAAATGGTACGATTTAACGACAATCTCTGCAACAACAATTTATCTATAGTTTTGTTATTAGGTCTGAAGTCTCAATTTTACTGCATTCTTTCGGTATTCTTCTTGCTACTTACATTTGGTTGATAAGCCGAATAAACGTATACTGCTCCCACGTCATAAGACAGTTTGTGTCGAGGCGCGTATGCTGGTGCACCGACGAGCAGATCAGATCGTTCGAGGCAACTCAATTTAGCTGAGCACAACGAGACACCAAACAGAGAGCCCAAGTTTTGGTCTACAATCGTTTTACCCCTTTTAACATCCAGTGTATGGTGTTTACCTCTTTTATTTAAATAGAAGAATGAAATCTGAAAATTTTTAAAAGCATTTTAATTGATTGTCAATTGTTTTCCCGGTTTATTCAGACGCCATTCAATGATGAATCATAATTTGTTTGCGCCGCATTTTTACTGATTTAATGAAGTCATTGCTGTGTTATAATTTAGGGGAGAATGCTTTTATTTGGTACAAAATATTAATCTTATGTAAGTCATTATTTTATGATTAAATATTTATATTTAGTATAAAATATAGAGCTTTTTGGTGTGAAAATGCATCTACGTAATTATATTACACTAGCTGTTGCACATGACTTCGTCTGCGTAACTTTATAAAATATAGCCTATGTTACTCTCTGATAATATATATAGCTTTATATAGGTGAAACAATTTTTAAAATCGGCCCAGTTGTTTTTGAGTTTATTAATTTCAAACATACAAAATACAAATCTTCTCTCTTTATAATATTAGTATAGATATAGTTGTCTGTATATCTGCCCATATATGTCACATATTTTAAGTCTAGCGGCTCCTTATCTCATCTAAATGATGAGATAGCTGATGATGATAGCGGCTCCTCTCCTAAGTGACAGTAAGTAAATTCATCATGACAGGATTAATTAAGTCATTGGCCATAATTGTCAAGACTTCACATGTTTTAGAAAATATTTGACTATCATTCATTACTTACTGGCTTTATTATTATGCATGATTTATAGTTAGTTTAATAAAAAAATATTTTACCTTTCCCCTTCCAACTTCACCATAAGGTGAGGATATAGCGTATGTAGTTAAACTACCGAAAAATTTACCTGCCGCAACGGTATAGCCTAAAATAATCATAACGTTACTCTTTAAAAGCGAACATAAAGAATAAATCTCCTGATTTTTTTATGTTAAGATCGTCAGACAGGCTGATGGTCCACTTGATAGTAGTTGGCTACCTTCGTCTATAACACAAGCAACGCCATGCGTGCTGCAAGTGCGCTATTGACCACATTGATACCAATATACTTATATAGTCTTTGGTTGACCACTGTAGAATTAAGAATGACAAGGGTTAAAATGACATAGGGAAAGGGCCTCTCGTGTTCCTTATTCACTGAAACACAACTGGGTATGTGTTTTATTTCACAGTTTTCTTCTATGAGAGAATAGTTACATCCGCTATAGATGAGTTAACTAAAGTTAGCACGTTCACAGTACTCACACAAATGTGTACAAAGGAACAGTAGTCTCAGGGCCTTTTTCACCAACTACAAGTGAAGTGTTGATTAGTTAATTTTAGAAATATTTTTATGTTTTATTAAATTATGCACTTGGTTTACTGCATCCTTCGACAGGCGAATTTTTTTATTATTTTCTTTCTAATGTTTGGGAGCTCCATCATTCTCGGTGACCGGTGACTTTAAATGGCGGTTAGCCTACTTGACATTTTACTCAGAGATGGTGAAAGAGTCACACTCCTGCCTGGGTCTGCGCGGGAAAGAGACAGACAGTGGGTTTATTGCCAATTGCAGTTTGACGTTATTGTCATGCGTCTATTCACAGATACTAAACTACACAAACGCAATGTGTCAATGTTGGCACGTGCCAACTCTCGTTAACTTGCCTGATGGGCTGACCAAATGACTGCGAAACTCAGTGTGCCTTTTTTTAAGGAGGGGAAATGACATTTGCGCACTACTGTCCCCGTCGACGAGTGTGGGGGAAAGTGGGACTCGCCAGTGAAGTGACTTTTCACCGGGAATACCCACTAAAACCTCAGATTATGTGTGGGTCCGAGATCACACTGAGACCTTATCCTCGGATCCCCACCCAAATGCAGTGTGCCCTGTCACTACTTAAATCAGTATTTAAGTATCCAATGAATCTAATTTGTTCAAGGTGATAGGGCATTTAAAAATGTCTGCTAAGCCTTTTAAAGTTTGTTAAATTTAATTAATATTTTAATTTAATCTTAACTTACCAAAGTTAAATCGAGTAATATCACTTTGTTGAAATCCATTAGTAAGGAACGGAGCTGTTCTCGGGTTCAAATATGTTAAGACCCTACCTGAAATAACATCACATCGTACATATTTTAATGTGTGAATGTGCGTGCATGGAAAAAATGCATGTTAAGGCTCTTGACCCTAAAGAAATGTTAGGTTAGCGATTTGAGAAAGATCTCCGTTTACAAAATCGTCAAGGAGCGCATCAACTCAGTAAGTTACATTTGTTTTCACTTTGTACATCGGAAATTTCTGCAAATCGCACCTTTTATACTCTTAGATATATATTTTTATATATCATATACGTATATATATTTTTTTAGAAAAAAAAGCTAAAAAATTTTAAGCCAAATCTGTTCCGTCACGTCCAAGACTGACACAAGTTTTCAGCCAACCTCCAGAAATGGAGAGGCACTTTAAAGAGAAGAAATAAAAGAAAATATATTACCTGCTGACATGGCCGCACCACCAATAAGCACATGGTTATCATCAATTTCAACACTCCAACCGAATGAATCGGTAATATTTTCTGTAAAACAAAAAGCACATCGCAATTTTAAATTATCTTAGCATTGTGGCATTTAAATCCACAATGCTAAGGAAAAATTTAATTAGAATGAAAATAATGGACGATAATAGATTTTGTGAAACTTCGTTCCGTACCTACTTCAGGTTTTGCTGTTGAGGTTATGAGTTTGAGAGACCTAAGAAGATTTTCAAAATGATTGCTGAGAAGTATGATGCATAATCCCTTCCATGTAGCTCGTTGATATTTTTGCAAAAACCTTAATTAACTTATTAACTAGGTTAATAATTTAAGTATAATGTTTTGCCCGGAGTTTTTTTTACCTTCGGCAGACAATACGGGAGAAGAAGTTTCTAATGCCGGTCCTACTATTCTGAGGAATTGTAGGTCGCAATAATGATAACTTGCTCTAACAGTGAAACATCGCGACGGAACTACCTATTCCAGAAGTTTAGCAATCTTGGAAGATAAGCGACGTAATGCCAATTTTTGTCCAGCAGTCATTCATGGTAAATACATATGTTAAGAAATGAAAATATTTGATGAAGGTTTTTACCGAAAACTGTAGCTCCCTTTAACATTTCTGCCATATCAATTTGGGTCATCATCGTCGGTTTTACCGTAGCATTAGGCGCGGTGTAACATCGGGAAAAAGTCGAGTATTTGTAGATTCTGCTTGGCCCATTGAAAGCTGAAATATATTCAAAATTCTACTGCCAAACAATAATAATATGCATAGGGGCTGATGTACAACTTTCATTGTTCGTCTATAAACTACTCTAATCACTTAATGGGTAGGTACTATTTTCGGCTGTATACTACTGCAAACGATTTTCGGCTTTCTGTACGAAAATTATAAGAAAAATATAAGTGTACAGAAAAGATAAAGTAGAACACTAGCGTTCAGTAAGACTCTTTATTCGCATCTGTTATCCACAAATAAAATGTTTTAAATTTTAAATTTTTTAATTTTAAAGTAGAAATTAAAAAAAAGGAGAACGAAGCGATATAATAAAACATAATATAATCTTATGTTATGTTTATCTGTTCCTATATTTTCAATTAATTAAACTATTTATACTTACGTCGCTTATTGAGTTCCACGTATCGAGGTGCACACACCTGAAACAGGCATAAAAATAAACACATATTTTTTTAAGTAGATTATACTCTCTTAAATAAAATAAATAGGGCAAAATAGAAGGGAGATATTGCCTGGGAAGGCGAAAGAAATCCTAGCTATATAACATTAGGGAATGAACTGGACAACAGAATATCTGTTCCATCAGGCAGAGGATATGCATAAGGTTTCGAGCTGCCGACCAACCTCCACTAATGGAGAGGCACTTTAAGAAAAAGACACTCTTGGTGTATATAACATTAGGGAATGAACTCCACAACAGAATATCTGTTCCATCAGGCAGAGGATATGCATAAGGTTTCGAGCTGCCGACCAACCTCCACTAATGGAGAGGCACTTTAAGAAAAAGACACTCTTGGTGTCGACCACTCTTGGTATCAAAAAAATAGCATGAAAAGAACAGAATCAATAGATATATAAAATAATTTTTTTTTTTAATAACTTACTACATAAAACTGCTGTCCAGCTTTGACTGTTGCTCCCAACCAAATGTCGTGATTACTATAGTTGTGTCCCTCTGGGTCAACTAAAAACGGTATTTTTTATAAAAAAAATGATAATAAAACCTATTGATCATAGCCGTTATTACTTACTTCTATTTATAAGTTTATCATTTATAATCGTGATTTGGTTACATTTATTGTCGTCTAAATTGCAGCTATAAACGTGACCAACTGTGTCAGCCCTGGGTGCACCCACTAATAAACTGAAAAATAAAATTTTATTTTTATTGTAGGTAGGTTGGAAAATAGTAGAATATTTACATTTAAAAACTACTAAATAGGTTTAAACTATAATAATTTAATTTAACATTGTTATTGATGTGATAAATTTTGAAAATAGACCAAAATTTGAAACAATCAAGAAATCAATCAAGCTAAGTATATGAAAACTTGTAACTTAGGAAAAATTGTTTACAGAAAACATACTTTTTTCGTCATAGCTTACATATTTAAAAATGTATTTACTAATAAATTTTAGTTCAAATTTTATAGAATTATTATCATTAAACCGATGTGGGCATTACAATTTTTTTATTTTATTTTAAGGTCGACAGGCTGACGGTCCACTTGATGTTAGGTGGCTACCATCGCCTATAACACAAGCAACGCCATAGGTGCTGCAAGTGCGCTGCTGAAAATAGAAGGCTTAAGGGATAAGGAAGGGGTGGATTCTGGCATCCCTTACTCACTCACCGAAACACAACAGTAATTAAAAGGGTGGTCACTGCCGCCAGACGGGCTGCCCAAATGATTGCGAAACGCAGTGTTCCCTGACAATACTTATTAATTTTTTTTTTTAACAATAATAATATAAACATTATTATTTGTTGTTAAATTATTTAACACATTATATTTAACACTAAATAATTAATTAACTAAAATTACTTACCGCTTCGTGGCCTGTTCATAAGCAATACTGTATCCGAAGAAGGAATCTTCACGCAAATTTACCGGTGGTCTTAATAACATTGCCGATTTTTCATGGTAGTAAGAATTTCCAGGATATATCCAAGAGTTAATTACAATCCAAAATAAGACTAGAATGTTAAAAAGAATATACAATTATTTGTCGATACTAATATTTATATTTATTTATATTTTTATTTGTAATGAATAAACTCAAAAACTAAAGGATCGATTAAAAAAATTCTTTCACATATAGAAAGCTACATTATCAGAGAGTAACATAGGCTATATTTTATAAAAATACGCGGACGAAGTCGCGTGCAACAGCTAGTATTAAACAAAATATTATAATAATAATAAAAAATAGAATTAATACTCACTATGCATCGCTACACAATGTTTTAACAACTAAACAGTGATTCATATTTTATTCGAATATCCACTTATAAGGATAACTTTAATAATGTATATTGATAAAATATGATGTCAAAATAGGAAAAATGTGTTTCGTTTGTGGTTTTGTCGGAATTTTGAAATAAATTAAAAAAAACGGCTTATTTTTCAAATGTAAATATTTAATAGAAACCCTTAATAATTGGAAGTCGCCTATTCTACTTGATACTTGATTGATTATAACAAGACCTATTTAAGTGTAGGTATAAAATAGGTATATACTTATAAAATTGTTTGTCCCTACTGACTATCAATGCAAATCCAAAACTACTAAACCTTGAAAGTTGAAATTTGGAACATAAATTTATTTTACAATGTAAGCATCCGCTAAGAAGGAATTTTGAAAATATCAACATCGTGCGAAGTCAGAGTTGAGTCGCTACAGCTTATCATATACTAGCAGGCCGCCTACGGCTTTGAACGGTTTTTTTTCTGCGAATTATATATAAAAAACCTCTTTCCTTAAAGCTCTTTCCATTAGTGAAAACCGCATTAAAATCACAGATAGACGGCGAGAAACGACTTTTTTTGTATTTTTATTTATTACATAATGAGAAAACATTTTTGGCAGTTTATATTTATTAACTTTAAATATAAACTTATATTTAGATAATTAATCAGTGTGGTTCTTATTAAAATCATATTGGGCAGCTCTAGTGTGCTTATAGTGCGAATTATTTCAAAGTTTACCTGTTAACACTGCAATGTTATTTATTTAAACGTGCCCAATTAAAAAGTCAGATTTTTCCTTATACATTTGCTAAAACATCATTTTTACTGTGCGCTTTGTGTTGTGATGAATTAAACATGAATGGTGAGTTAAAAAATAAATATTTCATTTAATATGATTCAGTCTAACTAACGTGATCATAAATGTAAAGATTTTAAATAATAATTGAAAATAATATTTTATGACGCGTTGGTAATTCCAAATATTATTTCTTCCATAACTGGTTTGGACAATGTTTTGTTAATTAACATTCATTAATTAGTATGTTTCAGTAAGTAATAGAAATTGTTGTATAAAAATGTATTCTTCTTTTTTTAATAGTCTTTGTTTGTCAATTATTTTTGATACTCTTACATCCTAATTTATAAATTAACAGTATGGCACAGCAAGACACGCTTCGGCATATTCGGCATGTCGTATTATCCCACAGTACGCAGCCGTGTCGTGTCGAAAATTGTTCAGTATCATTGCGTTACTCTGAAGTCGGTTGTGTTTACATAATTTTGTTAAAGCGATTGATTAGGATATAGTGATAATATTTATTTGTTACTGAAGGGACGCCGTGGCATGCCGAAGCGAGCCTTGACGTGCCAGTATTGAAATAAAGAAGTGTCAGCCCTAAAATCATTGGAATAAGGTTAAAAATATAATATCAGTTTTAATAAGGTTCAAAATATTTAAATTTTTTAATTAATTAACTAATTAAATGATAAATATAAATTATATACAAATTAATATATATACAAAACTTAAAAACTAACTATTTTATTTTCAAAAAATACTTATAAATAATTTAAATCTATTAAGCCTTTGGTAGACAGAAAAGTGGCCAGAATGGTGGCGGCATTGCCCCGTTGGATGCATATACTTATCTTCTGGGCAAAGTAAGAGCCAGCATTCTGGTCACCCGACGCCTCTACCAACCGTTTAGCCAGCTCCTTGTAAAGTTCATGAGCAGCTGGTTAAAAATAATATGTTCAGCAAATAATCGTTTGCTATAACGTGCCTAAAGTCAGCGCAGTGCATTTGCTACAAAATCACACGTTATGCATTTGTAACTTTTCATCCCAGTTATAGGTTCTCAAACGTTTCAAACAATTTTTCCAAAGTACATGGAGTTTTACCTACATATATAGTACTTAGATCTTAATAATTAAACTAGAAGGCGTAACGCACATTAGTGCACAGTAGTTTTTTGAAATTCAACTAATGGCGCAGGTTTTTAATAATTATGTAATTATTAAAATAACATTCTAATATTTTTATATAATTTTTTCCTTTAACATTGCAGGAAAAATGCAACTATACTGTTTCATAATCATACAAATGTTACGATGTATAAACAGTGATCGCCAATATTTGCATGAGGTTTCCTCTAAAACTTTGAAATGCACTGACACTAGTCCCGGCTCAGACTTCGGACACACGATTGCTTATCAGAACTCAACACAACCTCATATTGGTATGTTTAACTTTATTGGTCTATTGATCTATAATCAATAAATTTAACTCTACTTTGCTTATCTACTTTTATATATAAAAATAAAACTCAAGAGTGGACAAACGGAGAAGGCTTGTATAAGTCACTAGTCTATAATAATATTATCTAAGCCTCTTTTCTAGCCATTCTCAAGCTCAGCAAGCAATGATTTTGATGTGGTCTAGTGTCTATATACTAGTGTCTGCTGTTAAATAATAGCAATGCAAATGATAAATAATAATAATGGGAATTTTATAATATTCTAACAAGGAGAGGCGGACAGCGACTTTTTTATGATATGTATTTAGATATAGATGAAACCATTAAAATATAATGTATCTAGACAATAACAAAAAAAAATTCTTTTGTACATAAAAATTATTCCAAATTCTTTTTATGTATAAATCATATTTTTTGTTATGTATAAACTTTTAATTAGACTTTCTAATATAACAGTCCCATCTTAAAATCTAATTAAACATTATCTTATGTAAAATATGATGGAAATAAAAAATGTAATAAGCGTATGTTATAGTTTTATTCTTTTATCTATTAATTAAAAAAAAAAACATAACATTCAGCGTCCAAATTTAAGAAGCACTCACTTGTAATCGTTATTATTTTTTTCCTGGCTATCAGTTTTACAAATAAATGGATATTTTTATAAAATGGTATGGGGTATACCTATTCATTTTATTAAAACGGTACTAAAATTCACTGAAATATATAAATTTGTCAAAAGTTGTTGGCGCTCCTCATGACCACGGGAAAGGAGGCGTGTTCATGTGCTCCGTAGACGATTTGCTGTGTTCCAAGGTCTACATAAATGTTGATAAATTGGCGCCATCAGAAGGAAGTAAGATAATACATACTATGGACCTTATTTAACGAAATTATTGTTCATAAAATGTCTCTACATAAAAATATTTTACATAAAAGATATTTAAAAGAAATTAACGTATAAATTTACGTCAAAAAACAATATTTTTGTTAAGTATTTGAGCCTTATTTTTTTATATAAAGGTGGCATAGGTTGCTTCTTAAAACAAGCAATGCCTTAGGTGCCATGGGATCTCAATGGGATAAAAAATAATGAATTAGGATGGGATAGAAAATAGGATGTTACTCATGTACTCACTTACCGGAACACTACAGCTTAGTAATATACGGTTATTTCACTGTAGTCTTCAGTAAAGTGGTGGGTAAGTACTGCCGCCAGATGAGCTGTCTAAATTATGACTGCGAAATGTGCACTACATTATTTGCCTTGCCACTACTTATAAAGCTTAATTCAGTCAGGGAGCGGTTCTCTAAGTTACTTATCCTAATTATCATATTAAGTAAAAATATATTTCACTTATAAAACTTGGTGTGGCATAGGAAATTGTGGATACTTACTAGATATGCCTAATTCTTATGAAATTATATTTACTAGTTGTAAGCTTTGTCGGTGTGTGGCAATTACTAGGTGTTAATGATGATGATGAACGATGATGCGATGTAATATGTATTACAGACTTTGCCAAAGATAGAAGCTATTGTTTGGGCGCGTCATTAGCTGTATTACCTGATTATTTTGTGGTATGTACTTTCTCTATAAAAGTTTAATTAAAATAATATAAATTTTATTATTGTTTGATAACTAAAATGTGAGTTTGTAATTTTTTTTCAGACCTGTGCTCCACTTTGGTCTACCGCCTATACTGAGTATCGAAAGAAAAACTCCCGCTATAAAAAGAATGTTTTTGGACAATGTTTTGTAGTTAGAAAAAATGTAACAAAATTAAAAGATCCATTAGACACTTATTTGGAATTGTCGGCAAGTAAGTTGTTCGATAAAATTTCGTAATTAAGTTGTTTCAAATAAAATATATAAGGTGCACCGGGGTTATTGCAACTAATAAGAATAGGTTCTAATTTTGTCCGTGAGACATTGAAGGCAAATTTGTTTTTTGAAAGATTAAAAATTTGTGCAATTATTATACATTTTATTACCAACTAAAGGATTAATTAATTATTAAATAAATAACAGTTCTATAGTTCCTCCATTCAGACAGATAAAGTTTCATTAACCCCAATTAGGGGGTAAATGCAAATAATTCAAATGAAGTAGGTATGTAGTAAAGAATTATAATATTTAAAGTTTACTGAAACTTGCCAGTCACTATTTATTGAACTTCACTCTCTACGGCATCATATCAGACTTCGGTTTTGTATAAAAAGCTTTTGTACCAATTGTCGGGGTTATTGCAACTTTTTCACCTAGTCTACCATGACATGATAAATGATTAATAAGGATTAATAAGGAATAGGGGCACGGACTCTGAAATCCCTTTCTCAATTACTGAAACAAAAAATAATTTAAACACGCTGTATTTTTCAGAGGAGGAAATCGGTCAATTCTATGCTCACGACGGAGGAACCGGTTGGAATTTGCATATAATTGACGATGGTATATTGGTGTCTCAATCGCCAGAAGTCGGAGGATTTTATAAAGTATCCAAAGACGATCAACTTAAACTGTTGAATGAGCACATAGCTTTCAACGCCGACACCAAAAAGTATAGAAATATAGGTGAGTTTTTCCATGTTGATCGTCCTAGTCAATATTATTGCCATTGTCATAAAAGGAATTATGTAAATCTAATTTAAAAAGTAAATTAATGAAATATTATTAAAATTAATTAATGTTTATATGAATAGTTTGATGAAATTTAGGTTAGGTATAAACATCACAAATCTTCTTGGGCTCTGTAGTGACCTTGAGCAGATATCTTTCGTTTGCGCATGTAGAATTGCGAACAATACTGCGCACCCGCTTTCTCTCGTACAAATGTTATAATTGCGTCTCACTCATTCCGTGGCTCCCAAGTCCCAACTCCCGCATCACAATACCTTACAAACAGTCCCAATATCGGTTACTGCGCATATTTGACACGTGATTAAGATTTGCGCCGATTATATTTATTTATGATTTATAAACCAATTTCAGTGATAAATATGTATGTATTTTCTAAATTATAAATGTCAACAAAAATTTTCAGGACATACGTCAACTGTCGGAAACTTTTTAGGAAAAAACACATATGCAATCAGTATGATAGACGATTATATGTACGAATATGTGAGTATAGTCAATTTACGAGAACGAAGACCGTTTCGACATTACGTATACAAATAACATTGGTTCTAAGTAAACATTCAGCTATTAATTACACTAAAATTGCTGTCGTGTGATATACTCGTATTACGTACTATTTCCGTATATATTGCCTTGTCATACAAAAGATCTAATGTATGACAAGGCAAAATACGGAAGTAGTGAGCCGAGTACCTATATTAATTATTACAAATAATATATCGATGTGTGGTAGCCATAACATCATAAGATATACGAGTAATATTAGGTATATAATTGTATATAATATAATTTGTTACTTTTTTTAAAAAATAATTTGATTCAAGAAACAACTACATACAATAGAGTCTGTTGCAAAAGTAAACTTAAATGTGAAACAACCTAATTAATACGTAAGTGGCAACAGTTTTTCAAATTTACCAAGTCAATTATTTCATTAAATTCAGTTCTCAAGCATATCAATGAAAAGGAAGACATTGTCTAGTGCAACCATAAAATTTGTATTTAATGTGATACTTAGGTTTAGGTAAAAAAGCACTACAGCGCCCTCGCACGCTATGTCGGTTGACTTTTACAATAGACTCTAACCATTCACAATATTAATATAAAAAGTAATTATGCAATTAAAATTGGGTAAAGGCTGCATTCAGCCAACATGTTGGGTACCTTGTCACCTTTACCTTGCAACAACCCAGAGGGATACTTAATCTCTGAGAGAGGTAAATATATATACTTAATTATATATTTTATAAGTATAATTAAAAAAAAGGGTCTCGTCACTTAAGTAATATCTAATAGGTACAATCAAATTTAAGGCCTCAAATCTAAGGTCGATCAATTACTGTTTATTTGTAGGTAACGATATATGACTCTGAAGCAAAGAAGATGGTAAAATTTAAAGAAAAATCAATCAATACTATGTTTGGATCATCTCTTCATATGGCGGATGTGAATCAGGACGATCATTCGGATTTGCTTGTAGGTGCACCGGCATACCACGACGATGATTTTGGCTACGAAAAAGGAGCTATATATATTTATTTGGGGGGAAATCCGGTGAGAAGTGTTTTTCTTTATAACTGTATGTAGGATACAAACAAACATACAAACTTTACCTCTTTTTGTTCTATCGTTAAGCATTTTCATTTAATTATGCTTTTAATATATCCACTGCACTTATGTGACAGGAAAAATACAATACAAATATTGCAGAAAGAAGTACAATATTGGCGACTAAAGATGGTTCTCGATTTGGCTCTACAATTGACAGCAATGATATGGATGGAGATGGAGTTCCAGGTAACATTAACCAGATTTTTTTTTTTACAATAAGCACCTTAATAAGGCTTGTCTACCTTATGGTGGCACTATCATTACCTATCATATAAATAAATACCATAAACGCGTGTACGAGTAACTCTACGGGGGATAGTATAAGAAAAATGAAACAAAAAATCACATAAAGTATACGAAAAATTAAAAGAAACATATTTAGGAAATGGGTTTTTATATCCCTTTTTACTTTATATGTTTTAATTATGTAAGGAAGCGAAACAGCACACGAGTTGCTCAATATGAATAGGCTGGTCATTTTAAACATTGCCTGGTGATATTAACATTTTAATATAAATAAAACATCATATTCTCTTGCTTTGTGCATACAGAAACGTTGATTATATATTATGTGCTCGTATCTATCACTATATAGGAAGCTTTATTTATTAATGTACGATCTATAAAATTTATTTTCTTTCAACTTGTAGAGATATTCGTTAGTGCACCCTACGAGGATTCAGGGAAAGGATGTCTTTACGTTCTCTCCGGATTTGAGGTTAAAAGTAAACTTCTGGACGGCGGCGGATCGAAAGTGATTCTTCTCTCCGAACTAACGTTAACCCAAAGAGTTCAGAATGAGAAATTCAAATCTTTCGGATACAGCTTTTTGAATATACCAGATTTAAATAAGAACGGATGTGGAGGTCAGGAAACACTCTTTTTAAATTATAATAACTATTGTAACTCTATAATAAATTACTGTTATAACTGTGAAATTTAACTGGAGACGAAAAAAAAAACTTATCATATATTTCAAGTAATGCAATAGATAATAACATTTAATAACAATTTTTCTAGCAGAGTTCAAGTCGGATGTTTTTTTCCCCCAGTTCAATTTGCTAGTAGTGTTACACTTTTACTAAAAAATAAGTATGTGGGAAATTAATTAAAAAAAATTTTTTTTTTACTGATAGATAACTAACCAACTCATAATATTTCATTGGAATTCTATGAAGATTATAAGCATTTTAATATTAATATTTTCAGAGGTAGTAATTGGATCTCCACGAAGTGCAGCCGCTTTATTGTACAACGGTGTACCGACTGTTTGCATTAATGTGACTGCTCAACGTATTGGGCAAGAGGTACTTTCCTATTATTTTGAAATTTATAGTGAGAACATTTCTCCTTTCGATACTAAATTTAATTTAGGAGTCCATTATTATTAGTACGACGAATACGTAGTCCGCTCGCTAGCTTTAAGGAATCCTATCACCCATATCATGAAATTATTTCATCATGATGAATAATCGTGAAATTATTTTATAAGTTTTAATTAACTGTATTTAATTGCTATGGTCATTGAATAATCAAAAACAAAAAAAAAACATAATAATCAGATATTTTAAAAAATATGAAATGAAGGTCCTATATTACTGTTACAATGAGAAGATTCACAGTACTGAAATATTTTGGGCGCTGTTATCACATTTTCCACATATTTTAATAAAAAATGAATCAATACCATTTTCCATTGAGCCATACAATGATATAGTAATTATAACCATACCAATCTTTGTTCTTAACTTAATTTGATTGTGGACTATTCGAGTAACATATTATACTATATTCAATATGATTTCAGGCAGTAAAAGTGAAGGCAACTAATTTTACAGTACACGTGTGTGTAAATATTAATTATAGAAATTCAGTATTAAAGGACACTATTTCCTCATGTAAGTAACAAAGGCTTTGTCTTCATTTTTAATCATAATTAGTTTCGCGTTAAAAAATATGTTTAATTTTTTCAAAGTTTGCTGACTGGCCTGCTTTTGGTAGATGGCTACCATCGCTTGTAAATACGAGCAATAACTTGATAGGATATAGGATAAACAACAAGGTCTAGATAAGGAAATGGGCTTTGGCTTCCCATTACTCCATAGGTCCAAGCTAACATAAGAGTATAATATTGTATACTACGGCGTTATTTTGTAAGGGCTTGATCACATCGTCAAACCATTCTCTAGTACAGACTATTTGCAAGCAGCAGTGAAAACTTACCATAACAATTAAGATGTTTTACTGCCCATTAAATTATTTTTTTTTATTTTCAGATTTATCGTTTAGTTACTTAATAATTGGACCAAATGCCAGTTTGAACAGAGTTGGACCAACGTTCGTAGAATTCTCTGAATTGCTTGATTCGTATTGTGAAGATGTCACTGTTCACCTCGTAAGTAACTACTGTGAAATTGATATTTCTAATTTTTATATCGAAGTCCGACTGTCCACTTGATGGTAGGTGTCTACCGTTGGTCTACGGTAACAAGCAAAGAAACAAGCGCTGTAAGTATACTGCCGTTCACAGTAGGGTTAAGGATAGGGATACATAAAATAGATACAAACTATCTGTTTCTTAATTACTACGAGTTATTTTCTTAATGACACTCATTGGAATAATCTCTAAATATTCCAGTTAGAGTTTTCACTCTAAAGAATAGAAAGTAGTCATTTAGTGTGACGATTTAAGTGACAAGTTCTATATAAAAAAAGGAATAGAAATATTTCAATTACCCACCGAAACAGTGGCAATGTACGGACTGTTATTTTGCGATGGTCTTCTGTAAATAAGGTTATCCTTATTATTATTAATTTATTTATTAATGAGGTACAAATTGGAAGAAAGAAAGAGAGGAATTATATTTATAAAAAATTTAGATCGCTTAGCTTTTAATAACAAAATCTATGTAGGGTGATTATTATATAATTCTGCGATGGCTATATAAAATTCTGATATTCGCTTGTACTGTATTAGTCAGGTGAAGCAGCGGGCTCATATAAATTTACTGCCAATGTTCAACTAGTTAATGAAGATATTGAAGATGCAATAAGTAAGTCAATTTATTGAACATATTTTTTTGAACTTAATAAAAAACGCTGTTAAATCCATTTGTTTCAATTTAAGGAATAAAATTTTTACTTAATTTCAGTATTTAATCCTACTTGGGTTACTTTATGTCCAGAAAGTGTGACAAAAGTTGCTTTAGAAATTGAAAGGAAATGTAGCGATGAGGGTGACTGTGTGCCTAAATTCGACATGAAACTAAAATGGACTGGTGGGTAAGTTAAGTACTGGTAATTTATTATTATATTTCTGATTTAGTGAAAAATATACCTATGCCAGAGTTTGTACATCTATCGATGCCAAGTTATCGATAGACGAAGAAAAGTATAATATATATATTTTTTTTTACTTACGAGTATTTACAAGAAAAAAATATATAACTTCACTAGTTACAAAAGTCAATTAAACGTGGACGCGCAATGTATTTACACTGCGTCAGTTCACACCAATAGGCAATGCGATGCGCACGTTATAATTATGGTGGCAATAAAATATAGAACTTCTTTACTACATAAAAAGGTAGACAGTTGAATAAGTAAGCGAAAGTGGTAATGGTGCCTTCACACTGCGGCGAGATGCGATCTTCAAGCACCTGCGCGTCGCGTCGCGTTTCTGTGTGAACTAACCTTTATTTTAAGTGTATAGTTGCGGCAGGGCAATTAAATATACGGAGTACGTTTACTATTATCTTATTCGTACTTCTAAGTAAGTTAAAATAAAAAAAATTAATCCATAATTGTAATTTCATTTACATAATGTTTTTTACCAGATCATCACCCAAATATGAAGTAGGTTTATCAGAACAGGAGACACTTCATGTCAATATTCAAAATACGGGTTTGATAGACGCTTACGAAGGTTGTGTCAGGATTGCGGTGAGTGGAGCACCAGTGTATAACAGTGAGTGTACGCATAACGACGGTCAATATCTTTGTTATCTACCTAAACCATTGAAGAGGGACTCCGTTGTAAGTATTAAGAATATCATCAGAATTGTCCAATACGAGTTATATGCGAGAATATGTGATTCTAACTCACAATGCCTTCTTGTCTTTGAATTTCCGAAAACATCTACAGTACTGAATAATTCATAAGAAATAATAATATAATATAATTGTAAAGAAATCACAAAAAAACTGAACTTAAAAAAAACAAAAGAAAAATAAATAAAATGACACATTTAAACAGAACCTTAATAGCAAAATAGAAGATAATACATGTTTTTTATAATATATTAAAAAATATGGCTGACGGTCCACTTGGTGGTAAGTGGTTACCGTCGCGTAAGGATACAAGCAATGCAGGTGCGCTGCACAATAACAGATGACTAACAGTTGGTAATACAAGTTAAAATAATACATCCATACTAATATTATAAATGCGAAAGTATCTCTGTTTGTCTGTCTGCTACCTTTTCACGCCTTAACTACTCAACCGATTCATGAAATTTTTCATATGTACACGTTGTCAGGGATACAAGAAAGGACATAGGGTACCTTTCATTAAGAAAAAAGTACTGTTCCCGAGTGATCGTCTAAAAATATAAAGAATTGGGCGCCACTGTCGCGTGGTGGCGCCACCGTCGTCACAGCGATAACGATGTTAGGCGTTATTACTCATATATTTTCTTTTTCAACGAGGACGAAGTCGCGGGCACCAAGTAGTTGTTTCATAAAAATCTCTAATTTCTTAAACATTGTTTTTTCAGTATATAATCAATATGCAATTAATGATGAACAAAATATCACACGACGATGCCAAGTTACACGTAGAAGCGACAGTTTACGGCAGCTGTAACCAACGTAATACCACCATTTATAGAGAAATCCTCGATCATTTGTATTACAGGAGTGGCAATAGTGTTGACATAAGGTAGTTAAACCCAATTTCTTTATCTTGAGAAGCACCCTGCACTATAATTTGATTTAATTATAAAATTTCATAATAGTAAGACGCTCTTAAAAACAGATACTTGTTCCTCCAATTATTTGTAATTGATTTTACAATTTCTTTTAGGACTTTTCCTCAAAATTATAACATAACACAAAAAGATTTCAAAGATAAGGACATTAATTCCGAACACATTTATAAGGCAAGTAATTTTATATTTTTATTATGAAATCTCAACTATCTCAACAATCTATACTAATATTATAATGACAAGATTTGTATGTTTGTAATGAATAAACTCAAAAACTAGTGGACGATTTTGAAAATTCTTTCACCTAAGAAAACTACATCATCAGCGAGTAACATCATAGGCTATAATTTATAAAGTTAAGAGAGCGAAGTCGCGTGCAACAGGTAGTAGATTATAAAACCCATTTTTTACGTCAAATATAAATAACTATAGATAACTGTGATCTCAACTATAGAGATACAATCGTAAAGAAAACATAATCCTCCTATTTGAGAGATTTTACCTTTAATAGGGGTTTGGTTTATTGTTATTCTTATAATTTAAAAATTATTTCTAACATGTTTTTCAGATTATCAACAAGGGTTTTCTAACTTGGAAGGATGTCGGTGTAAAAACAGTCACACAGGACCATGTAGTTATTACTGTAATTGATGAAAATGGGGTAAGTGTTTGTGAATTAGGTAAGTGTTATCTAAAAGTTCTTATCTCTACTATGTTTTTCCTCTCCATTCGGTAGGCACTGTCCTCTTTCGTTCATTCATACGAATAATTCTATTCATCACTCCCACAATTCATCATTCTGACAAAACATTTGATTAAACATTTAGACAAAATATAGATACTTACTATAATAAAATTGATCGCATTTATTTCAGGAGTCGTCAAAGGGCTGTACGGAGAAGTTTATCGATGGCTTATATGAATCAGAATGTACCATTAATTTGCTACCAAATTCAACCACCGTTGTAATCCTTACACAAAAAGTAACTAGTGAGGATATATGTGAGTAATTTTTAATGCGAAATAAACAGTACACTCTGTGGTAACTACCACAGAGTGTACTGTTTATTTCTAGACCACAGAGTGTCTTAGACACCAAACGTGCTTATCTGATCTGATTTATAGTGAATCAGTCGCTGATTCAAAAATAAAATAAATAAATAAAAAATAAAAAAATTAAAAAAATAAAATGAATGAAATTATGTACGAATTGGCGGCAAGCGATCTGATATGAACGATCAAGGCGACTCGTCGTGAACAATTATCAATTTGATCTTTCACCATCTCTGAGTAAAGTGTCAAGTAGGCTAACCGCCATTTAAAGTCACCGGTAACCGGGAGTGATGGAGCCGATATACCTTTGTTTGTACGGCAAAAGTCCCAAACATTAAAAAGAAAATAATAAAAAAATTCGCCTATCAAAGGATAAAATTAGGTATTTCTAAAAGTAACTAATCAATACTTTATTTGTAGTTGGTTAACGAGGCCATAATACCAAGAAATTTATTATCATTTTTTTGACAATAAATATATTATACTTTGTAAAATAATATTTACAATAACATTTTTAAATCAACATTAATGAAATATTTAAATTCTTTATATTACAAAAGTTTTAAAATGTTAATTACGAGTTGTGTTTTATTTTAATATTTAGGTACTGGCGGTGTAACGTTAAACGTTACATCTCAATTCGAGCTTTACTTAAAACATAAACAAATTGAGGATGGAACTGACGTTAAGCGTGAGAGGTTGGTAATAATTTTCATCTATCATTCATCAGTTAATTACAATATTTTCCTTTGGAAATATGATTAATTTTGATATTTGGTGCTATAACTTCCTTGCTATTATTAAAGATTTCTCCACTCGTGACATTTGGTGACAATTTTTAAAACGTATATAGCTATATATTTTTCACAGGTTCATCAGAGTGATCGTGTTAATTCAGGACATGATCACTCTGTGTTCCAAGTGGTTCAACGATAAACGTGCGACAAACATCCAAGCGACCATCTTTATATAGACTTTAAAAATTAATTACAGATAGTATACAGATTGTAGGATATATTTGATTAAGTTTTGGTTCGTTTGATTGTAAATTTATTTCTACATTTTTTTTATGTAAATGTCGGATCATTTGATGGTGGGTGGCTACCGTCACCTATTAACACAAGAAATATCATAAGTGTTCCACGTACGCTGCCGAACATAGTAAGATTAAGTATAAGGGATAGGAAAATAGGCTCTTGTATGCCTTACTTAGTATTTATTAATAACTAGCTGTTGCGCGCGACTTCGTCCGCGTAACTTTATAAAATATAGCCTATATTGCTCGCTGATAATATAGCTTCCCAACAGTGAAAGAATTTTTCAAACCGATTCAGTAGTTTCGGAGCCCAATTCAATGTAAACAAACAAACAATCAAATCTTTCCTCTTTATAATATTAGTATAGATATATTCTGAGCCACTACTAGATATATTAGACGGAAATAAGTTCGATTGTGTTTTTTACATTTAAAAAATAGTCAATAATTTTCAGTATGACGACTTTGTACACAGTTCAGGAAAGTGTTGGATTCTGGGGGAATAAATCATTGGTTCTTCTCATTGCTGTTTTAATAGCTGTTCTTGTAATACTAGTCATCATGTTCATATTGTATAAGGTAAGCACCTTCATAATCACAAGCTCTAATTCACATTGAACAAACCGAATTAGATTTTTTTTTCGCGAATTTTCTCGTATTTTATTAAACTAACCGATGTCCGCGACTTTGTTCACAATTTATTATATCTTAAGATATGATTATATTATTAATTTTATTAAAAAAAAAAATTAACTAGGTAGGTAAATTAACATAAACAAAAAATAAATGTATAGGTAAAATAGACTAATAAGCATAATTTACGCTCTTAGCTCATACCGCGGCATTTTTTTTACTTATATCATTTTTATACATTGTAAGTGAAAGAATTTATAAAATAGTGTTATAAAAAAGAAAACATTGAAATTCAAGCTGGGACCGAACGCAAGATAATAATAATATGACAATATAATCACGGAAGTAATAAAAGTACGAGTATATAAAGAACATTTAGACGAAAGCATATTTTATGTTTATATTTGTATCTTCCATAATTAATGTTCCTTGAATCGTAAATGTCTTCATATTTCATTACTTGATGTGACTTTGGTTCGTAATATAGGCTATATTAAACTCTCATTATAATTACAGCTCGGCTTCTTCAAACGTGAGAAGAAAACGCAACTCAAAGAACTTAAAAGGCAGAGTATTGTAAGTAACAGCTTAAAATAAAATTGTTAGACGTAATTAAGTTTCAGACAGTCAATGATGTAAGTTCTCAAGTGTCGTCTGTATCGACATGCTTATGAAACATCAGCTGTTGTTTTCTGTTACTTATAACTTTAATTAGAATATTAGTAATACCGTAGATGAAAACAAAAAGAAAAATTTAGTTACTCACTATTCTCATAAACTCAGTATCATTCAGTGGCTCGAAGGACCACTATCTTGCATACACGTAATACATTAAAAATGCGGACATAGATTTTGTGAAAAATTTGAATACATTTGTAAACACTCTCTCTTATTACACTTATTCGGTATTGGAATTGTAGTTGTAATATTTAGGTAGGTGTATAGTTTTATGAGTTGTCTGGAATAAATAGCATTTTGTTACTACAAAATGGTGTAGATTAGTAACAGTTAGGAAAAGTTTAAAATTAATATGAAAATAATATAAAATTAATATTTAATACAAAAATTAACCGTTGTATTAATTTCTACAGCGGAGGTCGGAGACTCAAAACCAGAAATCTGAAGACATGGAAATCGTCGAAGACAACGTGGAAGACGAAGAGGTATAAGCTTAACATAACATAGCATTTAGGTACAGTCGCAAACTTTATAAGATTTGTTTTGGACAGTCGTGAACACATAGTTTTACGAATTAGATTTCTGGGGATTGATTAGATAAATATATTAGTTATTTGTAGAGCGGGTGGCGTTACATGCAATTTTTTTAACAGGCAGACGATACTTAGATGAGAATGATTATGATTTAGAATATGCCATTATAATAGCGTAGTTGATCATACGAAAAGATATAACAAGGAACTAATATTAGAGGAAGGGACTAGAGACAACTATATGTACTTTTTTTTTTATTTATTTATTTATTTATTTATTTAGATTACATACAGCCATAAATTTAAAAAAATATATATTATAAATTATATACAAATAGGCCTAAAGAATCATAAAAATTATATTTTTACATTTATTTATTAATTAAAATAATAATAAGACCAAAAAAGAAAAAGAAGAGAATATTCTATGTGATAAAATTAATTTTATCTGTATATATATTTGTGTTTTGATTTGTGTTCATTGGTATCTACATAATTTTATTTAATATGTTAATAAAGTAGATTTTTTTAAGATATGTTAATGTTATTAGAAGAAATTAAATGTAATTTTCTTTACAGATGGATTTAGTTGTAGAAGAAATGTGCAATGCACAGAATACTCCAGTTCAAGAAAGAAAATTATAACATTTTTTTAGCAAAATTACACCAGAAATGTAATTCTTCTATTTATAATTGTTTTTTTATGAACTTTTGTTATATTTATGGAGAACTTCCTGCTATTCGGAAATTAAATGATAGGGAAAAAATATTTAGCTCTTATTAATTTTTTCCCATGAATAGTTTGTATTTGTCGTAAGTTATCCTCAAAATAATCATGAAGTATTAACGACATACACTTCCAATCCTCAAAGTGAGAGAGAAACTCAAACCATTGATAAGCCATTGAACAAATTTTTTTTTCAATCTCATAATATATAATCTTCTAAAGGCTAAATATTAAATAGTCTTACACAAAAAGACAAAATCGTAACCAACGACAAGTACAACGAAAAGAAAATATATTTATTATTTATATTCAAAATGGGAATACGAGTACAACATGTTATATTACAATTTAACATTAATCTGGTACTTAATAGTTAAACAAATTAATATTGCGTTCTTAATAAAATAATAGTGCGGGATTTCTAAACCGTGTTTTATATTTAATCGTTTTTTTTTTTAGCGTGGTATGACAATTTATGAGAGTAAAATCATAATTGTCACACGGTATGCGTTACGTTCTATTTCGAATATTTTAAAATATCTCTGAAGTTTCAGAGATATTGCTGAAATTGCTGCTCATCTATACATTATCTCTGAAACTAGAATATGTTCCGTAATAATACATCCTTGCGAAAACTAGTTGGCACCTGAGCACCAGAGATGGCGCTGATATTGTTTCGTCATGATAAATGTTTTTATAATTTTTATTATGTATTTTATAATCGTTCTTAAGGAGTAAACTCCAGCCGTGCGTCGGATCTGACACATACACTTTTTTTTAAATATAAGATCGGTAGGCACGTACACGTACAAGCAATAATCCAAGATCGTCCTCTTTCTCTTCACTGTTTGATATGGCTAGTAATAGTAATACGCAACGCCATAGCTGCTGCAAATGAGCTGTCAACCTTAAGAACCTTACAAACCTTAAGTAAAATAAAAGAGAGGATTGAAAAAATCGTTTTTGTTTTGCTATAAAGTTCAGATTATGTACTATATGGTCAATTTTAAATATTGGACAAAGTAATCTTTAAATCAAATGAGTATATGTTTAACTCAAACTTTATCAGTAATGATTAAGTAAGTACAATTAAATTATATTGACATAGAAAACTAAAACGGATTCAACTGCGGATTATATTAATGAAAAGACAGTACTTAAACAAAAATTAATTGCTTATAATAATATATGTCTATAAATATTTTCGTCAAGATTTTGTTGAAATCGTCAGAAATATCCGAAATTGTTCGCTTCTTTGACCAGTCCAACCATCATTTGTGTGACCTCGTCTCCTTGCTGGTATATTAGTTTTGCAGGCCAATGGAAAGCGTATCCTCTCAGTTCATATGTATAGACCAACCTAGTGCCTAAGGCATGACGCACCCAATCCATACTCCCTCCTGATGCCTTGTCTGAAATGAAAATAATTTTTTTACTAGCTGTGCTTGCAAAGATATATTATAATTTAGATGAGCTGTGCCCACAATTACTTACGCTTGGTATTTCGGTAAACCGATTAAACGGGACCCAAAAATGTCTTAACATTACTACTACAATATATTAGTGAAAACTGCTTACTAACGGCAGCTTACTATAATATATTAGTGAAAACTGCATTCAAATCGATTAAGCCGTTTCTGAGATTAGCGTGTACAAAAAAACAGAAAAAAATTACCCAGGTTAAAAAATAGCTTTTAGAATTTTTTTCTGCTAAGTATTTTTTACTGGTAAGTAAAACGTGTCATACATTTTTTTTGGAAACATATTTAATGTACAGACACGGCTCGTTTACGATTTTACTATATGAATTGATTCTATAGATGCTATGGAAGCTTTAATTACATATTTATATTTTCTTAATCAATCTTGATTTTGTGGCAAATTATAGAATCATAAACCCAAAACATGAAACCTTACGAGTAAATCTAATAGCTCTTAATTGGATTTCCTTATTTATGTATAAACAAACTCATGCTAATTTTAGTACTTATGGAGGCGTGATTATTACGAATGAATTAATCACTAAACTAATAATAATCTAATAAATATAAATAGCAACAAGATATTATTAGTTTTATTATTACAATTTTTATATTTAAAATAAAGTACCAATTACTTTTTATTGCAATCAGAATTTTTGATTTATCTATAACTAGTATATGCCCGCGACTTCGTCCGCGTCCGATCGCTACCTAATTTCACAGGAACACCCGCTGGACTAATCTGTAGATTGTCTGAAAGTTTCATCGAAATCGGTTCAGCGGTTTTGGAGTCTATAGGGGACATACATATACACATCGCCTTTTATATATTAAAAGAAGATTATTGTAATTTTTGGCTTATCAATGACAGAAATCTAGTTTATTCTAGTAATTTTATTTTCCAGAAGTGATCATTAACATGGATAGTTTTAAAGGACAATTAAAGTTGGAATACATAGGGTCTCTTTCACCAACTACAAGTAAAGTGTTGATTAGTGACTTTTAGAAATAATTTTATGTTTTATTAATTATGCGCTCGGTTTACTGCATCCTTCGATAGGCGATTTATTTTATTATTTTCTTTTTAATGTTGACACATGGTGAAAGAGGCCCATAGTCTAGTTTTTTTATGTTAATTTAGCTAAAACAGAAGTAACACTGTTCTGGTTTCGACATAGCTATAATGGTATTTCACTAAATTAATATAATTTACCACTAAAATATTTGGTACAATTGATAATACAATATTATTTCTTACATAGAATCTCAGACGCCGTTGCGGGTCCACCATATTTCGCTCCGTTAACTTTATATGCATACTTCAGTGAAGTCTCACCTATTTGTTTCTGAAAGGACATAAAATATATAATTGCTTAATAATATACTGTAATATTTTAGATTTAAGTTACGAGTAACTATGAATAAAAAAGCGTGATAAATAGCACTACTTGTTGTAGTAAATTTTAAAGGTGTGACTCAAGTGAGTCGCTAACCCTGAGAGGATAAAGAAAAACTCAACGAAAAAAACATATAACGAACATATAAGTGTTGCAATAATATTATCTAATTTGTTATTATATTACATAATTTTCGAATTATAAGGAGAGGTAATTTAGAATGACAGAGAAACTTAAGAATGCTTACCAAATCGTCGTAATTGTCGACGTGTTCCGAAGAGTCAGAATACGGTAAAAGGAGACACTTAGCGTCTGAGTGGAAGGCTATATAGGCTTGCAGGTTCTCGATACTCGAAATATATCTAGACAACGTCCGCGTTTCTATTTCAGAAAATGGTTCCGTGCCGGCGTATATTTGTGCATCGCAGGGATTGTGTGACGAACTGTGTTCTGAAAAAAAAAAAAAATGTTTTTTTAAATTTTATTTTACTTAAACTAAATCATTAGGCGATGTGAAATTGTTTGGTGACGTGTTATTCTTTCAAGTGATCCGTCCAATGACGTCTATACTAAACATAGTTAAACTGAAAAGTTTTTTTTGTGCGAATGCTCTAATTCCTGAACTACTCAACACTCGGTCTGAAAAACAATCCAGTTATTGAGGAAGGCAGAATATAATTAGAAAGAATATAATTATTGTTTATAGCATGAAAGAATATCCTAATAATATTATAAATTCAAATTACAATAACGCAAAAACAGGTTTTGGATGAAATTTGGCACATAGATGATTTATTATTAGATGATTTATTATTGATGTGGAATATTTTTAACCATATAAAAATATTAGGTTCCCGAGAATTTTCTTTTTCAACACGGACAAAGTCGCGGGCACCAGCTACTACTGAATATACGAGTATATAAGTAAATGCCCAATATACCTCCCCAATTGTAATCCCAGTTGCGATTAGGATCAGCGCCGTAGCAGCCATTGTATGACTTCGATCGTGTTTTCCTCCACATACGATCCTGTGAAAACAAACGATATTGATGTAATAAATCTTGCTCTATTCGGTATTGTATGAAAAGCTCTTAAAGGTTTTCTGTTAAATTTCTCTAGTGGTGGTCCACGAATGTTGAAAAACACATCTTTTTTATTAGCCAACCGGATCTTAAATATCACATAAATGACCTTTAGGTCGTTTTAAAAAAGTGGCCTAGTGTGCTTCTATTAAAAGATTTCATAAAAAAAATAACTGTCCTAAATTTGGTTTTATTATTTTAATATAAATTCAAGTATAGAAGAATAAAAAAATTAAGTTCAGATGACGACATTTACTTCAAAATATGAGTTAATTGATTATTTGGTTCCGTAATGGAAATATTACCATTTGCAGCATCAATGTACTACAACTATGGAATTCGCACGTCATACAAAAGACTACGAATTTTATGGAACATTTAAAAGTGACATATGTATAGAGCATGAACTTTGTCATCTGTCATTTAAAGAAAATGTGACTTTACGTAAACACATTGGAGTTTAAAATCAATAGTAGAACTTAGTCGTTACTACCTTTTACCATTGACGCGCGAAGGTAAGAGTCCGCCATGATTCCGTTTGAGGCGTACTTTTTACATGCCGCTTTGGCATTTGTCACACAAATTCAATAGTTGTAGTACTTCGATGATTCGTAGTTTCAAAATTTAAGGCTTACCTAATGCGTCTGCATATTAGCTGTTGTCTGGGATATTATACGTTGTTGGCTACATTACAATAAACATAATTAATGTTGCCGAAATGAAAAACCACAAAGTGTCTTACTTGAAACCCCCCCAAGAGAACTTAGTTCAAGCGAAATTCAACAGATGGTATCTAATTATTTTTTGATGACTGTAAGTAACAATAATTCATAGCGCCATGTGCCATTAGGTAGATATTAGTTTTAAATGATATTTATGACTAAAGGTGTTTCCAATTTCCTTTTCACTGATAATCTGTTAAATTAGGTATTATTATAATATATTATTATGTATATTGAATAAAAGCTAATAAAAAGGTATTCAGTTTTTGTTTGAATTTCCCTAACAAATTTATCCAGGACATATGAAGAACGGGTGTACGACATAGTTCCGAACTACTGGTAAGAACTGTCGCGAAAAAAGAACCCAATTTTTAACTCAGTATGATCAAATTTTAGAGAGAGAGATATGATATATTTTTTGTACACACATGAGACATGAGACAAAATTAACAAAATGGCTGCCACATAGTATACTGAAGTGAATTAGACTTCAGTATGTAGTGTATTTGTGTATAAAAATAATTGTAATTTATATAACCTATAATATCGCTAGTCCATGACTGGGCAAATTGTATATATAATATTAAATATTAAAAGGCAATTGTAATTAGTGATACTTACAACAGTGTAACTGAAATGATATCCATCGGGGTTGACAGTGGGGAAGATGCGCCAGTCAAATTGATCTCTTATCGTCGATATATCCGGATCGTCGCTTGTCAACAATTGATTAATAAAGTAGGTGATCGTCGCTGGAGTTATCCATTCACGTGCGTGAATGCCTTTAAATTAACAAAAAGTTTAGGTTTAAAATTAGATAGATGAAATACTTTGAATACTAAGTATACTAATTTAGTAGTAGCATGGAAAACTGTTTTCCGCAGACATAACAAGCATCACGACTGGCAGCTTTCACCATCTCTTACAAAAGGTTACCGTTTATAGCAGTATATTGTGTGCTAGTGTGCCTTATTTTTTGTTGCACATGTCTTTAAAGCTAGATTTCAGAATTCGTGAATCCTTCAAGTTAGAGTAAGTGATACTCGTATTCATACTTCTTACTTCAAAAATGACATACTCGCCATGGTAAAATTTCAATCCCTATTTCACCATCTCAAAGGAGAGATTTTAAAAAATAAAATACGTATTTAATGTGGATGTTTTTTGCACTATACAATGCATGTTACCCCTCTCTGTGGTTTAGGCTCTGCGTTGATGAATCACTCAGGACAAATTTTAGTTTGTAAGTTAACTGAATTTATATAATTTTTATTATAACATATATCTTTCACAGTTATTGAAAAAAAAAAGTTTCATTTATTTATCTTTTTTCTTAGGTGTTAAAACAAGTATTCAATGATTATTGCTCTTATATATTTTTAGGCACTGAAATTTTAATTTTAATTTTTAGATGACCCTTCAGGAACAGTTTCTTTTTTTCTGGATGATATGTTCTTTTTAGTATCCCTGTTTGCAAAATTTCACTATTATCGGTTGAGTAGTTAAGGTGTTGAAAGTTTAACAATCTCACTATGGCATTTATTAGTTAGAATTGGGATATCAAGCCATTTAACAGTTGTAAAGTCAAAATTAACTTAATTAAATTAATAAAGTTATTATACCTATAATCATTAATACATAAACAAAAGTTAATGACAAAACAATTGAATAAGTCATTGGTCCTTAATGAATATCTTAGAAATTGGAATTTTATTGAACTTTTGACATTGAACATGAACATTAACATCATTGAGGACTCACTTTGAGATTATATAAAGAAAATCTTAAGATTATTTTCGATAAGAAACAATCGACGACAAGTGGTATACTTAAGTCATTGAAGTGCTATTGACCGTTACAACTTGAAGTGCGCAACGATTTCTTTTCAGGTTTAAGAGTAGTAAAAGATTACGATTAAGTATAGGTATTTCATATTTATTGGTCCTTTAAGAGTGATGGCTTAGTAGGTTGACATAATGGATAATAAAGTTTTAAATATTAGTTTTACAACATAAACTATTCTGTATGTAAGTATCTTACTCGTATATAGTTAGCATCACGATTTTTTTGGACTATAAAATGTATTTACTAACAGAATATTCTTATTTTATATTTATTCGTAGTATGGATGGTATACCAATGGTCTGATGAGGATCTAAACATACCTGATTCTATAAATATGACAGGTTTATCGCTTGTTCTTTCAATGGGTGTGTTTATTCTGATTCCCAATATTGGACGTCCTTCGTAACTTTCACCGCCGATAATCAGTTCAGTCCAATTGTTATACGATTTAGATACATTTTTCAGGAAGCTATAAATCTGTAATTATTCAATATGTTTCCCAGTTTGGTTATTCAAAATATAAGTTAATTTTTGACTAATTAATAAATTGACATCTCATTTTCACTGAAAAAACCCCACTAGTTAAGCTTTTAGTAGTAGGAGAACATACTGGTACTACATTCGAAATTTAATAAAATATGTAAAACTAGCTATTGCAGGCGACTTCGTATGTGTAACTTTTATAAAATATAGCCTTTGTTACTCGCTGATAATGTAGCTTTCTACAGGTGAAAGAATTTTTAAAATCGATCTAGCGCTTTTTGAGTTTATTCATTACAAACAAAAATACAAATCTTCTCTCTTTATAATATTAGTATATTTAGATAAACTATAAAATTTATGTCAGTATTCTAATAAAGAACAAATGTCGAGCAATATTTTATAGGTCATAATTTGAACGTTTCTTACATCTCGACATGTACTTAGAATATTTAGGAATTTCTATCAAATTCCTCTCTTGATCCTAAGAAACTATTACACTACGATACAATTAAAAATCCGAAATTATTTGACATGTAAATTTAATTTTATTTTATAAATTAACAACTAATCTATATCTAAAACTAAGTATTCAAAATGTATATTTAACTTACGTCATCCACGTCATAATACGATGTCCACGAGAAACCTTGTGACCGCAAAGGCTTAAATGTGTCAGCACGAATAATTCTGATGACATAAATATATAATTAGGAAACATGAAACATTCATTTACTATAGAAATGTTTCAATATTCTGTAATCGACACGTAAACTGACGTTCGTAATACTCATCTTTCAATATTGTTTATCTATGAATAATTTCTGTACGCTAGTCGAATATTTGCTAATTAAAACCAAAACTCAATATTTGGAACTGTCTATGTATATTCGAATTCAGCTGAAAATGTGCCTATGTTGCAGAATAATTTTCAGACATTATATTGAAACTGTGCATTTATATGGGAATGCTGTTATAAGGTTTTTCATTTATTTAGTTGTGGTTTTAAAACGTATTGTAAAACCACAACTAAATAATAACTAAATATTCCTTTACAACTCTTATTGTAAAGGAATCTAATTATGTCCATTTCACCGGTTCTATTTTTGAACTGAATACAAAATTTCAGAACTCATAACTTGCCAATAGTTAGTTAGTACGCATAACGCTAAGTACCTACTTGTTTTAAACCATTGTTTTTATACATTATGTATATTTTTTGAAATATTAAAATTCAAATATCACTTGTTCTAAATGTTATTTTTAAAGTTAAGTTAAAATAACATAGTGTTTAGGTATTGAAAAAAAAAATCGGGAAACAAACAAAAATAATCTACAAAAAGAGATACTTTAAAATACACATAAGAAACTTATTTGAATATAAATTGTTGTAAACGAGTAATATCTTAATCATTTTTTTAAAACAACGATGTTCGTCTGAAAGGCAGAGTACCTATGCTGAAATATTTATTACCTGATGTTTAATGTTTATAAAATAAATGTTCGATGTGAAGTTGTCATTGTATTTAACATTGTATAGATTTCTTGACTGACCTCATTCGCTTTAATTAGTTAATTATTTTGACTCACAATTCCATTATATACAAAGATTATTTTTGGAGACGTCATTCAAGCAAAATGATTATTAAATGTAATCATTTTAAAGAATAACATATACTGATATATGAACATGCCAAAAATGTTATTTTCATTACTCACTTGGAAAAATCTTCAACTAAAACTTTTTCATGTAAATTCTTTTCATTTAAAATTTTCTTGAACACTGCATCGTGCTCAGGCGCCAGTAATATTTGTGTGGTGTTTCTATTGTGACTGTCATAATAGAGCGAATTCTAAAAATAAAATATTAAATAAGTTCTAATTGAATTTTGATAGTACGAGTATAGTGAAATTTATAAATATTTTTAGTCATCTGGCAGCAGCAACCACATTCTTACAGAAAACCACTGCTATACTATTGACTCCTGCTTGACGACGGCTTTAAAACCTTCCTGATGCTGTACAGACTTATATGCATATTATGGACTGACTTATGGCACACTTTTATATTATCTTTTTTCAGTTTCATTTTAATTAACTAAATTTAATAAACTGTAGAATCAGTATGTTTATTTCCTGTTTTTTTCCAGAATTTGAAGCGTTCAACGGACCAACCAAACAAACAAATTCTTTAGCTTTATTATATTAGTGAATGTCATTATTGTACTTACGTCAATCTTCCTCAAAACTTTGACTAAGTCAACTCTGCTGTTTTCTTCGCCTGTTATCTCATATATCTTGTACTTATCGTAGGTTTTGTATACTTGTGAGTGAGATAAAGTTATGAAAAATAATAGCAGCAAAGACAGAAAGTAAAACATTTTTTTTTCGCACGACTAGTTACTGTCTAATGATTCGATGCACTGGCGCTTTAAAAATGGTAACCACTGACCCGCATTAATCACTTATATATTAATTATCATTATCTCTTAAGTACCCATTTACAATAATTATATTACCTATTTTATAGATACGAGATTGTAAATAGTTAAGGCAGCAACACACACATTATATAAACTTGAAAAACGATTCTACAAAAGTACATCGACAGTGGCGATGCCAAATTATTATATTTTCAAATGATCCCTTGGGACAAGAACAGAAAGGTAACCTGTGTCCTTTCCTGTATCCCTGACAACGTGTATGCAAAATATCCTAGTGATTGAGTAGTTAAGGTGCGAAAACATAACAGTCAGATCGAGTTACTTTCACATTTATAATAAGTCATCGCCTTAAATATTTACTTGCAAAATAGTCATACAAAAACAAATCACAGTTTGTTTTCTATTAATATATACATGGCCTAATTTTTGCACGTCAAGTGCGGGTAATAAACTCGAAACAATTCAACTGTGGTATTCGAAATATTTAGCGTAATATATAGCGTATGTAGTGCGTAATTAGCATAATAGTTTAAATATATTTTTTAGATATAGGTCGACAGACATTCTGACGGTCTGATTGATGGTAGGTATTAACATGCCAAGCAAAGCCATAGGTGTTGGAAGTGCGCTGTCGATATAATTTGGGACAGAAAATATTTAAATTAAACTTTATGCCCTTATTAACTTTATTAACTTTAATTTTCAGTAACAGAAAATTATATATATATATATACAGTCTAATTTTAAAATATATTAATACTAATTATATCAGATTAAACTATGATGTAATAACACGTCCAAATCTTCCGGCATCTCTCTCAAATGTAGTTGAGTATTCAAAAAGGTATTTAATCAATTAATGTACTATAGACTTTGATACTGACGCTGCTAAAATCAACTGTACGGGTCCGCAGACTTTATTTCTAAACTCTTGGGAAACACTATTTGCGGTAGCACATGTCAACAGAACTGTGTTTACGTAGGAAATGACACGAGAAAGCCAGAATCAATAACAATTTCACTTATACCACATTTGATCAACACAGTGGGAGACTACTATATTTTCCCCGCGGCTTTGCATACATGAAAAGTTAAAAATTTCCTCAATTTTCAATCTCGGCTAAAAATTTCAAAGTTTAATGCTTGAGAGTGTACTCTTTGATCTGCAAGTAATAATCGCATATGTCGGCATTACTAGTGATTTTAGCAGAACTCCGTTCTACAACGCATTGTGAATACTATTGCAAGCAGAATCGACTGAAGTATGACTGAATATGATCGTCGGATCATATAGTTTTATTTATTTATTTATTTATATTTAACACATAATTCTACACAAGATGAATTCTGTTCTGTTAATTCTGTTCGTTTAATTAAATAAGTATATAGGTGTTCAAGTATCGTTCAAAGATAATTTAAAAGATTTTTATAGATTCACGAGCCTGTCTACATATCAAACAGGTAAAAGATAAGGTAATTTGTATTCAGAGACACGTTCCGTCAAACAATTCGCGAAAATCTGCAAAAGCTGTTCACTGTAATTCTGTAATGGTTGCGTAGTTACATTCAAACGGTACGCGTGGAGATTTGGAAATAAGTCGTACTTAAAATTATAATGGTATGTGATTTTATTGGGAATCCCTTTACAATTGCAGAAATGTGAAAGAACAATTTTTATTTTGTTTATAAACTCATATACTTTAATTTTTTTAAATGCCTTTGTAATCCATTAATGACTAGAAGTAAAATATTCTAGTTATAGTAATAATATAAAAATCGTAAAGTTTTCAAGCAAGAGATATAAGAGTTTGCTGTACAATAATCGATAACTATTTAAATTGAACGAAAGACGCTTGAGAGAGTATATTACAAGCATTTTGTCAAGCTTGAAAAGCTTGAACCAAAACATTTAAAAAACTTTATGAACTTATATATACTAATGAATCTTAAGCGAATTCGAATGCCAAGGAGTGAAATAAAATTAATAAGATTTCAACTTCAAAAAATATAGCACTAATTGCATTTGTTATTAATTGAATCGATAAGAATTGGATTGGATTCCGTTCTTCCAGACAACAATACACTTTAAGAAACGGTTATAAAGAAAGAAATGCGATAGAGTGGAGATTGGAACTTTCATTCATTTAAAATAAAGTAAAAAAATAGGTCGAACAGAGGACCTGAAGAGCGTTTCTTATAAAACTGTCGGTATACGCCAAAGCACGTACAAAATTACGTACAGTCCTTTCCTCTATACAGTAGGAAATCTGAAGTTGTAACTGTTTCCACTATATGTTTAGTTAGCATACACGTTGTCTGGGATACCAGAAAGGACATAGGGTATCATCCATCCAGAAAAAAGGACTATTCCCGAGGGATAAAAAAAATAAAAAATAACGCCTGGCCAAAGTGTTATAGCAACACACGGTCAAGCGTTATATTGCTTTTTTCTTTAAATTTTACTGGCTGGTGCAGCCAGTATTATAAATGTGACAGTAACTTGGTCTGTCTATCTGTGAGTTACCTTGTCACGCCTTAACTACTCAACAGGTCATCATGAAATTTTGCATACACATTGTCAGGGACACCGGAAAGGACATAGGATACCTTTCATCCAGAAGAAAATGTACTGTTATTGAGGGATCATTCGAAATAAAATAAAATAAACTAACGCCTGGCCAATGTGTTATAGCAACGAGAGGTCAAACTTTATATATATATATATATATATTTTTATTTATTTATTTTTTAACGCGGACGAAGTCGAGGCACCGGCTAGTATAAGTATAAATAGAAAGTGAAATTTCGTTGTAATCAATACGAGGTCTAATTTGAAAACATAAATAATGTTATGATTTGATATGTTCAAATAGTATGTTTGCTATAGTCATATTCAATAAAAAAAAACAGCCTTATAAATATATATAATTGGATTTATATACCTGCATAAAAACCCCTATATAGCCGGAAATGCGTATTATTTCCCTTTCGGTAATTCAATTCCATTCTTTAGTGCCATTCCTGAACACACTCTGGTGTTTAAAAACAAAAGCAGCGGTTACCGTATTGATTTTATGTATTTTTTTCATGTTATAATAGTTAAATCGGATCTTCACATATATATTGACTTATTAATGTTTATAGTCCAGGAAAATTTACTAACAAATCAAAATTTTAGTGCCTTAGGGGAATATTAGTTTCTAATTAAGAGCATGCTCGATAAAAATCACTAATAAAGAACTAGCTTCTCGTACTTTTGTAAATAAAGCTTTTGTTCTTTTTTGGTTTGTATGCTTACTATCTGGAACAAACAGACAAATTAAAAATATATATATATATATGTTGCATTTGACAGCCGAATTTTTAAGGAAGGTGCGACCCTTAGGAGCCAAATTCGGTCGCGCCAGTCGGAAACCGAGCATTTTAGAATTTTGAATGATTTTCTGTATACAGGAATACAATATTTAACTTTGTGAACTGAACATATGTTATGGCTAAATATAATATCAGGATATCTCTGATTACTTTTACAAGGTAACGCTTTTAAAGTTTTAGTACCAAAACACAAAATGCAAGTATTACTATTTAAGAATAATAGTATTCCTATAATACGTATAAATAGAAACATTATTATTTATTAGTAATTAGCCAGACGGAATAAAATTTAGAATTTATAAGGAAAAGAAGCTTGACATTTATGGAAGAAAGTTTGGACAGTCTACATAAATTATGTAGTAATGAACCAATTTATTAACCTAATTTTTACTTTTAATGCAATTATAATAACCTATGGACTAATTTGTCTGAGAAAAATTATTTATTATTATTAATATAAGAATATTGATTTTATGAATTCACATAATTGTGCATACTTAAGTACTTTTTTTTTTTCACTTTTGACTTTTTATACAATCTCATAAAAAATCCATTTAATAGAGAGGTTAACTAATCTGACTTTTATAAGTAATTCATGTAAAATGGGTATGTTTAGAGGTGTTTCCCAACTTATTATCAAAATCAGAGAGCGCGGTTCCGGAGGAAATTAAGGAAATGTAGGAGACATGTTTGTAAAGTTTTTATCAACGATCTCTTTAGGGCCTACGCGTTAATACCACATCTAAATTTAACATATACATAGTTAACCCCGTAGATAGAAGCAAAAAGAAAGATACGGTATGTTCTTACATTCATGTACGTAATCAACAAATGGGCGTCATAATACTGTATACTTACTCATCCCAAGATCCTAGATCTTTGCTCATCCACTACAACTACAATTCCAATACCGAGCACATGTAATACATAGAGTCGACAAATGTATTTAAGAGTTTCAAAATCTATGCCTGTATTTTTAACGTATCATGTGTATGCAAGACTTAAGTTCTGTCTTTTGAGCGACTGAAAGATACTGAGTTTATTGGATTCAGTATGTAAGGTCCATATGAGAATAGTGAGTCACTAATTTTTCTTTTTGCTTCCATCTACGGTTAACCCTATGTATGTGTTAAATTTAGTATGCAAGTTTTAAATTACTTTTAACCCTTAAAGAGACTAAAGCTATAATACCTCCTAAATACCTCCTAAATATTGCTTTCATAACCCTAGTCGGGTTTCAGGACAGACATACACAAAAACAACAAACTGACCACGTGTATGGAAAATGTGATGGTGATCGGTTGAGTAGTTATGTCGTGAAAAGGTAACAGACTGACAGTTACTAACACAGTAGGAATGTATAGAGGACTAAAGACAGTAAAGTTGAGATTTTGAGATGTTTCTGTTTCTAAAATTAATGACAAAATCTGGTCATATACGTTTTACCATAGAGTAAATAGTACTTATACTGGTTAAGTACTATTTACTCTATGGTTTTACTAATTCAGTATGTTTTCTATTACATTTCAATTTTATATATTATGTATGTATATCATGTACCTGTCTTCACGGTACCTAGATAGAAAATGGGATATATTTTATAATATTTTTTTTAAGATTTCCAACGAAATTTTAGAAGTTTTGCAATAACATTCTCAAATAACATTGTTAGAGGTGAAAATCCATACAGGCAACTTTTCTACCTACACTGCCTACGCGGCCTAGATAAAGGTTAAATTTGGTAACGCTTTTAGAATTCGGAGTTCTAAAAGCGGAGTTAAATTGTGGGTCTTCTGTATAATATTTTGTATTACTAATTTAGTATTTAATAGCGACAGGCACAGGGGTTCCTGACGTCTCAGGCAGGCACTCGGAATTAATTTAATTATTTAATGACTTTTACAAATACAAGGCGTGTAGAAGTATTAAGATTTACAAATGTAAAATCTGGTGCAGAATTTTATTTTATACATGTAAATTTTACATAAAAATCATATGCTCATAAATTTGATGGTCTTTGCCTACGATTATAGATTTACAATAAAGCGAAACAACATGGAATGAAATAGGAATGATCGTTTCACATCCAACAACCGAATAATGCGAGTTGTTATCTTCAAAAGGTATATATTTTTTTATTAGTCTAATACATTTTTTCTCGCTGTAGTGTAACTTCACCCTTATAGAAATAGACATCTTCTAACTTACTCGTAGCAAATGTTCTAACAGTTCACACGCACGAAAAAATTATTCACATTATAATAGATGGGCTCACTGCGCTCCGCAGTCATACTAGTAGTAACCAACCTCTTGCAGAGAACCAAGTTTAAATAACAACGGTTCTAATAGGTATGTGAGTAAAAAACGCTAAAGTCGATCCGCCTATCCCTTCTCTAATTCTAAATCTTATCAGGGCACTTGCAACATCTATGGCGTTGATGGGCGGAGTCGCGGGGACATTATGACACGACTTCGGTGCTCCGTTACGGGTAACCACCTACCATCAAGAACTTCAGATATAATTAAAATGTCTTTTTATTTTTGCAATTACAGTGATGTTCAAAGTTACAATAGGTATTATAGATATATAAAAAATACTTCTGAAGAGGGTTTAATCTAAATTTTTGTTAGCAAATGAGTTTAATGTTCTTTAATCGTAATTTAGCTTATAAGTTTTGTAAATAGAAAACGTAGGTATATACCGGTTCAAGTCTATTGGCTGTCTCCACGGCTGCAACACGGACACTGAGCGACACCGACACTACATCTGCAACTAAATGTCGCGGCAGTAGACACACACACAGACAGTCGATGTATACACTGAGTGTCTAGTGTCAAGTGTCGTCGTGTATCAGGCCATAACAGCAATTAATATGTTAGGTGTTATGTTGTTCAATAAATTTTGTTAGTTACATATTTTTATTTTTCAACGCGGACGAAGTCGCGGGCACCAGCTAGTTAAACATAAATATAAAAATGTGTTTTTGTTTGAGACAACACAGTCGTTAGGTAGAGGAAAGGCAGAATTTTGGTGAAGAATAACAAATGAGTTGAATAGCAACATTACTGTATACGATAATTTGGATACGGTGTTATCCGCAGAACATCAAACGTGTTTCAGCATCGAAAATATTCCTTTGTAAGCATCTCGTTTTCTCGGAATACGGCGCGATACAAAACTGGCAGCGTTAATATGCCGCTTACCCTCGACGTTTTAATAAAAAAAATACATTATATGTGATGACTGTGTTTGTCAATTTTATTATATGCTAATTAGTGCCCACGACTTAGTCCGCGTTGAAAAGTAAGGCATGTAGCGCCTATAACGCCTGACCATATTCATTGCTATACATTTGCCAGGCGTTGGATATTTATTTATTAGAAGATAGCTGGTGCGTATGTCCATCATGAAATTCTATTGTACCTTGAATTTTTTAAAACGGATGAGTAGTTTCGAAGATTACTCCCTTATATAAAAGTCGATATATGTATGTATGTCTAGAATCCAAAACCGCTCATCCGATTTCAATGGAATTTTCAGGCAATCTTTAGAGTGGCCCAGGTAATCCTGTGAAATTTAGGTTCTTATTATAACTTATCAATTTAATTGATTTTAATTTTAATTTAATTTTAATATTTTGTTTAAATTTTTAAATAATTTAGTATCATGATTTCTATACAAATTAATACAAAATTAGATTTTTTATATTTTAAAATAAAAATGAAAGATTTAATGCCTGACCAAAATATGAGTATCTTATATGAGCAGTAAAGACTTAATAAACGTTTTAACAATAAAATGCAGTAATTACGTTGCTTTTGCATTTATATTTAATTTAATTTTAAGGTTTTACTTATTTTTCAGAAAAAAACGACGTTTTAGCGGCCCGAGGTTACGCACACCTGAGCTTAGGAGTTTTTTGCATAATTTGTTCAATCGGATGCTGCCCACGGGATGGGAACTTTTCTTGTTTCACTGCTGCGCGAAATAAATGTTTACACCTTAAACTTTATACTAAATTACACGAGCATTTCCCCATTTTTTTATATAATGATAATTTTGTTAAGGGTATGCAAGCAGGTAACGGTATTATCCAATGAAAATATGACTAAAGTTTCAAAGCTTACTTAGCTTACTTTACTTATTGTAACACGAGTCAATTAGACATTTTAATGGAACACACACACATTCAAACAATTAATTTATTGTTTGTTTATCTGTCTGTTATGCTTTTGGGAATTTTGGTAATCATTAAATTAATTTGCACTTTGGCGACTGCCACTTTGTTCGACTGATTTTTTGTGAATAAGCATTTATTCGTAATGAATAATATTTTTTTAAATTTGAATTAGGTATATGTATATCTAACAATTTTTGAACCGAGGAAAATTTTGTAAGTAGTTCTTCGAACGAAACATTGAAATATAAACAATATAACAGTTAAAATAAATTTTATTGCAATAAAATTTTAAAAAATTGTAATGACATATTTTTACAGACAGTGTTTTCATAATATTAACCTTTTGAAGAGTAAACGCAGGCCTCATAACGTAAGTAATCTTCTCAACACTCATAACATACGTTGGTGATGTCATATTACTCTTTCTTTTATTTTGCAGCAAAGCCTTAGCTCCCGCACGTAACAATTGTATACACAAATGAAATTCTTGCAATTGTCTACTGAATATATAAGAAATTCTACGAATGTGAATTGTTTATTAAGCTGGAAAGCTCCTCATTTCATATATATATACCAGTGACCTGCTCCTGGCTTCGCCGGGGTGCAAAGTTTATATACTTATACAAGCCTTCCCTGTTTAACCCTTTTTCCATAAGTGAATACCGAATTAAAATCAGTCTAGCCATTCTCTAGTTTTTGAGAGTTTGAGGCGATCGATTTTTATATATAGGGGAAACTACCCAATTATTGGCAAGCAATTTTATATATCCTTTAGATAATGTTGATTATGCATTCGGGTTAGTTATTATATTGACCGCATCATATATAATATAATGTTTCCAGCATTTTTAGCAGTATTAGGCAATTACACTCGTTTCTCTTTCAATAGACCCATAGACCACTTATTGGCACCTTTCGACCTATTGTTGGCATGTATTCAACCAATTATTGGCATACAGTGCCAATAATAAAAATCATTCAATCTGATTATTCGCCTTAAGGTAGTAGGTATTTTAGAGCCCACTAAAAATCTTAAATGCTGTAAAGATGTAACATATCAAAAATATTAATAAAAAAACATTTACTATTTATAAATTATTAATGCGATGCAAATTGTATCTATACCATGAAATTTTCATTAATTTATATTAATTAAATTCTTAAATTTATTTCTTCGGTCTTAACTTTTGATATAATATTATAATTTCGATTTGAATAACATGTTACATGGGACCTAACTGTTGACTTGGTAAATTTAACTTTGCTTGGAATTTCCCTGCTAGTCGGTTCTATAATTACCGACAAGATCGTACTAATTTAAAAGTTGAGATTGTAATGGGCAGGCCATTCAACTCTTACAATCAATTTCTGTAACTTCTACTTGAAGAAGAACAGAAAGATGTTGTAGTAGACAACCCCAACAGGAGTTCAAATCCACAGTAGGTTAATATATTTTAGACTCTCATTTGAAACTAACTTGATGGGTGTCTTACATCGGTGGGCATAACTACTAAGTACATACTAAGATACACTCTGATAATACGCACCAAAACAAATGACTTTAAAAATATCATTTATTTGAAGTGTTCAGTTTTCGCCGTTTCAGTAAACACTTCAGTTTGCAGACAAGCTTAATTCAAGTAAGTACGTTGCGGTGACAAGTTGGCTCATTAAGATTGCGAATAACATTAACTGCGAGTAGGGAATGTTTTACGGACGCGAAATCAACTTGATGGATGCGTTGTACTTTCGTATTCTCTCATTCTTTTTCAAATCGACGTATTTAAAAACGGTTGTTTGTTCGTGTGATATTAATTTAATGACAGCAAACAGTGCTGTGCACTCTACCGACGACGTCACGCTTATTACTGGACTTTAAACACTTTCTCTGTCTCTAATCTAACATTAAAATAAATGGAAATTCGGCTCTTAACCTACTTATGAAATTATTTAAAATATTATCTCTCATAATGGTGTATATTTTTTTTTTATCATTTAAGCCATTCTATAAAAATACAATTTCGATCTTATACTTTAGTCAAAAAGTTGACGAGAAGTTGGATTAAATCATAATCTCACAAGTCAAAACGATTTGAATGGGTGGTTTATTGAAACGTATACGCTTTCAGAGAATACGCTAAGCTAATATCAGACTAAGAATTTTCATATTATTTTTATTTCGATCGAAACAAAACCGCAGAGCGCACCTAGTTTAATAATAAAAATATATAATATAATTCTCAAACTTGACAGAGCACATTCCCACGAGAGCTCGTTTTCGTGACGACTCGCGAATTAGTGCTATAAAGTAACTTTCTTTATGTTTTAATAATTTATTTATTGTTTCAAACCATTTGACGGAAATTTAAGTTCGCTTTTTGTTCTTCGTCTCTGAGGAGCAATAAGCAGAAATTATGTATGCCGTTCAGAATACAGAATTAATTGGCTATAACAAAACTTTCTATAAAAAATTATATTAGGCGAAAATGTTGAAAGATTCATCTGCAGATTTTTTTTGTTATAGAAGCGTATACATTACATAGACATTTGAAGAATTTATTGATTTTTTTTATTAACATCTGATTTAAAACTATGTCTTATGTTTTTTATTGAGGCATTTGTCTGTTTAAATAAATGAGTGAAATGAAGATCGGACAATTTCAATACATATAAAAATTTCGATATTGCTTTCCAATGTCTGTGTCATCCAACATCTGGGTTGGTTATATTGCAATATGTGGGTTGGCAGTTCATTAGCAATGTACTTGGTATTGGACAAAGGTGAGCTTACATGATGAAAGATTTATTTTAGTAAGTCTCGTTCGATGTATACTGTATATCCGCCTTATTATTATGTCCTTATGTTACAGTTATGACAAGTTATGTCTGACAATTTTAAATATCTACAAATATGTGGATTCACTCAGTACAAAATCTCACATTATGTAAATAAAAATATATATATATATATATATATATGATGACCAGTAATGTATAAAGTTAAATATTTATGAACCACAATATAGGGATCTGCCCCAATGAATGTGATAATACTATTCTGAATTCATGTTTCGTTCTATTCACCAAATCATCCTTGCTTAGATCAGAATGTTTTGTGTTGGGCGTTCCATATAAATAGCAATGATATATTATGTCATAGGGCATCAACGCGATATATCATCGGATTATCTTGGCAATCGTTCTCGCGACTTGTTTGTCATATATATATATAAATAGGAAACTTAATTCAGTACTTCCATCATACTCATACGAAGATGCTATATGTACTTAGTTTATTGTGTTGTAAGGTTGTAAGACACATGGCATATATATTTTAAAAAGCAAAAAAAAATATTTTTATCGTATTATTAATTATTTTATCCAATTTAGTACATGTTGCATATAAATAAAATAAAGGTATCTGATAATATTCTTATTTAACAAAAAGAATATAACACATTATTAATAACTTATTCAGATATCTTCAGTGTTGATGAACTTAGTAAGACACCTTCAGTGATTAGAATAAAATCTAATTAGGAGGTCTAATATTACTGGTATCAAAATCGTAATTCAATTATATTATTGTTTGAATTGAAAAATTATAACTTATATTCATAATATCAAAAATTCAAGAAAGAAATTTGATTAAATAAAAAGTACCTACTATCCATCAATTCAGTCGTAGGACGATCACTGCTAGACATAAGCCTCCTTTAAAAATTTTCCAACGTAAATTGTCCATCTTGACCTTTCCTAACGCTAGACAAGTGCGCTCGGCCAGTCTTTTATTTTATTTTATATTAATAATGGGTTTTCTCTTGGCCAGCATCTAGCCGTGCAGCAAAGACGAGGCCGATGACGCAGTGAGCTCACACAGAAGACTCGAACTTTAAAAAGATTTGGGTTATATGAGCTCGGAAATGCAGACGCCAGAAGAGAGTTCCAATCCTTGGCAGTGCGTATTATGAAAGTCTTTGGTCTTCAGTCGAGAAATTTCCAACCCTAGTGCGATTATTATAAAATAATACTCGTAAGTACCAAAAAATAGAAATAAAATCTTGTACGTGCTCATTCTATATGACAAAACAGTGTGGCAACGTTGCAAGCAGTGGACTCGAAATTTTACATGCAGTGCAACAACGCGGTCACCGCATCTCGAATGTGTACGAGACTTCAATGTGTAAATAGCTTTCTCTGTGTAAAGAGAATTTTAAAAACACACCCTTTATCATGCCAAATCTTTTTGTATCAATAGACTTCTTAAACATGTGTTTTTCACGGTTGGAGGAATTGTTGATTTATTATTCTACACAGTCGTGAAATCAAAAACAGTCATAAGTGTAGGTCCGATTGCGATTTGAATCAATGCCAACGTAAGCATTTCTCCCCCATGGCAGACAGATGACCTAGTCGCTGTTAGTATATATGTACTCAGATATCAACTATATACTCGCATATAAACTATATATAAGTAATATATAATTATAGTTATCAAACTGTAACAAAAAGTCAGCGCCACCGATAACTACAGGATGAAAATGAAGAGCTTCCTTTTTTCAAGCAAAACAGCAAACTATGAACAATATTCACTAGATGATCTGACCTCACAATTTTTTAAAAATTCAAATAAATTGTAATAGTTTGTATCTATGTCACATACATGATATTGTTATATGATATAATTGTTATTTCAGTGAAATTCTAGTTAAAATGACTAATAAAATTTGATCTGTCTAAAATAATTTAAAAAAGTCCAATCAGACCAAAAAGCTCAGAAAAAAGGAAATTTACGTAAGCAGTTATTAGTTACAACGGTGAATGAACCGCAACTATATTAGTCTAACTTAACTTCAAGTTTAACTTTGTTAAACATACATGGTGAACTAATTTAACTTCACCAGTCACAGTGGATTGGCGTTGTTTGTGCAAACTATTTGCGATATAAATGCACTGAATACGAAATAAGCCTGATTGCACTGATTTGCTATTAAACTTTTGAATTTTTCGCACTCATTACTCGGACTCGATCGATGTTATAGAAAGCGTTCTTAGCAGCTATCGTATATTCTGATAAATCATTACACATTATAAAACAAAGTCCTCCGTCGCGTCTGTTTGTCTGTCTGTGTTCGCGATAAACTCAAAAACTACTACACCGATTTTCATGCGGTTTTCACCAATGGATAGACCAGGGAAGGTTTTTACGAAAAAAAATGCACCCCGGGCGAAGCCGGGAGAGGGACAGCTAGTGTTTAATAAATAAGAACAGCCATTTATTTCAAAATTTGTTGGATTTTTTTTTGACAAATTATTTTATAAAATATCTTTCAATCCGGTGTACCTTTTGGTATAGACCTTGTCTTATATGACTCCAAGGTCACAGACAATTGCGGTACTTACCTTACTAGGATAGGACAAGGATAGGATTACCTGTCACCTGTTACCCAACTTACGACTAATCTGCCATTGAGAATACAGGTCTAAATCAATTTTAGCATATGTCAAACCGTCATCTTGATACAAGCACTTGTTAAGTGCCAAAGACAGAACTCTTCATTTTGTACGCACTTAATTAATACAAACAAAGACAAGAGAGGTACCTACATAAATACGCCAGAACATACTTAGAAGGGGTCTTATATAAATATATAAATAGTTTACAGTCAAATAAAACGTTTCTATTTTTGAAATTCTAGTTATTTGCTCTAAGAACTAGAAACTGGCAGCACGTGTGACTATTTTGTAATAACTATAAACTATATATTAATATATACTTGAAGCAAAAGCTTTTGATCCCTTTGTAATAAAATTGCTCAGACGGAAGAGTTTGAAAAATTTGGCACACTCAAATTGCTGGTAGACTGTGGGCATTTTTGAGATGGGAAAAAATCATAGAACTCGCGACACTGTTACCGTAACCGACACCTCTGTATATAAGTATGTACTTTCCTGACGATTCAAGAAATACACACATAATTGTTCAAATTTTCACTTCTGTCGGCATTCCCGGAGTGCCACTATTTTTTTTTATAATATTCAATAGTTGACACGGTGGCAACGCATTTGTTTTTATCCTGGTATATAGCTTTCGTCAATTCTTTAAGTAGACTGTCGACGTGACTTTATCATTGAAAACGTAACAGTTACAACAAACAAGAAGAACAAAGAAAATGCAATATCGTGGCGTTAGCAACTACATATTAAAAGCAAACAGCGTTAAATGTGTAAATTGGAACAAACTCTCTAAGTACGAGTTGTTGAATTTAATATGTTTTTTTATGCCGTTGCGCTATTAACGGGAATGTTCGAATCTAAAAATGCCGTTTTCTGTACGCTACAAAAACGACGAGAATTTTTTTGGTAATTACTGAAAATCAAGCTTAATTACTAACACATTTCTGAGACAGTTACAGAAATTTTCAACAAAAGGCTTTATAAAATTCACACATTACTTTCTCTCCACTTGACTTCTTCAACCCAATACGAGTTTTTTCTTTGGTTTGTTGGAAACATCGTATAATACGTATAGCATAGATATCTAATCGAGGCTCTACATTCCTATAGGTCCTCATAAAAAATTTTAAGAGAACTTTTTATTTTTGAATAAAATGTTATTAAATGTGGCCAAACTCTTAAAAATCTTCAAGAATATGCAGACTTAAACCCTAGTAAAGTACGTACTCTCGGTGGTTGCTTGTTTTTTCAAGCTTGTTACACACATCACGTTAACTAATGATATAAATGAGAAAAGCAGTGCCAAACAACTTTGAAATGTATTTTATAAGAACCTACTTATTTCATTTGTTTATATAAATTTCGACCGACTTCCAAGGAGAGAAAAATCTAAACGGAAAGAAAACTTAAATGAATTTCTGCAACTCGTTAGAAATGTTGGAGGTAAGGTACCTAGACGAATTCCAAGTAAAAAATGCTCAGTGTGCAATATCTAGCTTCCAAAAGTAGGGCGGGCCGGGAGCGAACTAATCTAACTTTTGTTTGCAAGGTGAAAAGCGTTGCTTTGAGCTAGTATAGGTCAATTTTTGTTTCGAAAAATCATAGCCATTTGTGAAAATTTAATAGCTCAGGACTAATAGAGTACTGCTAATATCATCTATATATATTTAGATCAAGATTCCTTATAAAGCCACGACATATGACTCAAAGTTACAACACAAACACTGCGTTTCAAGTTTTACAAAGTAATTTTTAGATTCAAAACTCATGAATTCAGTGAACATAACTTATATGTATGTAGGTAGTCAATTCACTTATATTAAAATCAGTTACTTGTAAGATAGTTCAAGATTTCGTTACATATCAGTTCTTATTCATATTTATTGACTGAATGTATTCTTGGCTTGAGCCAGTTTTACTAAAGAAGTTATTGAATAAAACATGTATACTTTCAACACAAACACACAACACAATTCTTAGATTCCGTTACACATAAATTCTTATTCATATTTCGAAAGAATTTCGTACTACTTAAATAACTCCTTAATAGTGCCAAAACTGTTATTTTCTTATAGTTTAGTTATTACTGTGCAATGTATCAGATGGTTTACCAAAATTATCTAGTCAGTCGTAGGACACAGTATAATTCCCCCTATAATTTTTCTGTAGGACTAATCAAAAGCAAATAGATTCAGCAACAAACCAGTGGACCAATTTTAGGTGGACGTCCTTGGACGCAGTGTTAGTGAATAGAATACCTCGCTGCTTCGTGATCTCCACTCGAGAATTTTCGTCGGCTTTTATTTGTCTACGGATCCGTAGAGGATCTCTTCATCCCTGATTTGATCTCGCAGAGTAACATAGCCCTCTCCATAGCTACATTGAGTTTTCTTACGAGGTCCGTAATTAGGGAACTCTGTTCACGTTTCAACACCATATTATCATCATAATATGCCTAAAAACGCTTGGTGGATGTAACTGGCGACGCCAGAGCAGAGCGCTAATACCTTTGCCATAGGCTAGGAAGTCTGATATGATATAAAATTTGTAAATAATTTTTGTCATTAGTAAAGCGTTAGTAGTAGATCCAATCGAAAAATATAATGTCATATAAGATACTCGTACTCCATTTAATGAACTATTTCGGCAAAATTATTGTTTATTTTGCCTGGCATTATTTATTGTTAAACATTTTCTGAATCCGTTCTGCAATTACTCATCAATTTGTACTCAAAATGAATAGCGTGCGGTTATTGTGGAGTAGTCCTTAATCACCATTTTGCTAAATCCAAAGCGGAAACAAAATTACTAGCTGCGTCTGTATTTAATTAGAATTTTGCAGGGTTTCGAATTTTCTGAAGGCTTTCATTGTACTAGTAATTAGGACTTTATATATATGTGTATTGAAAATGTATGAATGTGGACTGCAAGTTGAAATTTTAATTTTTGAGTGTTTCATGATTTATGTAACTGCTTTTATTATTGTTGTTTCAAAAATTTACTGTTTGGTCTAGTCTCGTATATTCTTATATATTTATTCTCATGCCTGGTCTGTGTGCTAGTGCCGGGTTTCAGCTTCTGTCCGTTGTATGGTTAACCCAAAACACAAGCCTGTGAGTGGGGGGCATACAATTGGTGCGTTCAGTATTGGCGATTTATGTATGATTTTCTGTCACATATTGTTATAACAAATAATTGTACAGTGTGTCTAAGTCAGTTTCGTGACAACGACAGTTTCGGAAATTGTCTTTGTCACCTTGAGGTGAAGTAAGTAAGAAAATCACTTAAAGTAGTCACAGAAAATGAAATAGATAATAGATAGCTTGTGTTTTCCAGGTATTAGCAATGTCCTAGTTGTGCTGGCGCGGCGGTGAGTAAAAATAGTAATCGATGAATTGCTAATATCACTATTAGTAGTGCCATTTAAAGGTTCTGTTATAAAAAGTATTATGGTTTACGTAAAATAATTTAAGATAAATAAGAGAAAATATAATTTATTAATAAGAAATAATTATTTGGCGACAGTAATCACCCATATTATTATTACCTAACATTCCATAATAATTTATGACACTGTATATTAATATGCCCAGAAATGGGACTCAATATATGCAGGCGGGTACAGATATTATAAATAATAATAGGTAATTTTACAATTTTACAAATAGTATTAATAATGACCTGAAACATAATATAATGTAGTAATTAGGTAGGTATAGAAAAGCCAAGGGATTTTGCTTCTCAATTCATGATCTATGCGGACAGCTATCGAATAACATTTAATACCGCTGGTTAGCATAGTCCCTCATAAATATGGAAATCCAAACGATTCCATCCATTATTCTATCGCCGCTCTAGTGTGAAATTCTCCAAATTTTCTCTATCGTATAAAAAGTTTTGGAATTCATTAATTTCAATAAAAGGAACGTGAATGAGGATAAGGAATTAATTTACGCTTGGACATTCTTTTGTAAACAAAACTAACCGTATTTATTTTTTTATCACAATTACAATTATTTTTGACATTTTACATAACGCGAATAAAATATTAAAAAAATAAGGCTTATCCTTATTTGTACGTATTTATATAGTGATAGTATATTTGAGAGAAACTACATATGTGAAACTTTCTGATTTTCTAATGTTTGAAAAAAAAAAAAAAAAAAACACTAGAAAATATTTGTATAAACTCTGAATTATACTCGTATATAAATAATACCCAGGTTCGCACGCATGCAATTTTTTCAGCAAATTATATACACAAACCTTCCTCATTTATCGGTCTTTCCATTAGTGAAAATATAATCAAAATCTGTTCAGTGGTTTAGAAGAAGTTAGTGCAGAATCAGACAGAAGCGCTCATCGAATTTTTCTGTAATGTGTATGAAGTAAAATAAATTAGTTAGAACTTGCCTACCCTATTTACCTTTGCCTAACTATATACCTCCAATACTTATAGCGGATAAACCAGTGAGATCAAAACTGCCTATATGCCAGTTACAATTGTTTATGTGTTCAGTATAAAGTACTCTTTTTAATCAGGGGTTAGGTAACACTAAAATAAAAGCCAGATCATAATTTATGAACAATTCAATAATAAATGTAATTTATTATAACACTCGATAAGCGATGTATACCGCCAGTAAAATAGCGTGCCAATTTCGTGGAATAGCTGTCGTCCTAGCACCGCCTTGGTGTAATTCTGCCAGACTTTCACCTGAGGAAATATTACAGAGATTAAAGAAAAGAATAAAGCTTCTGAATAAGTCGTTTTACTCTTACATAATCTATGGATGGAATAAGTATAAACTTTAAAACTTGTACCACAACATTAAGATGAATTCTTTCAAATAAATTTAAAAATAACCTTATCAATCAATATATAATACTAACACGAAAGTAAGTACGTAGGCATTGATTTTGGAATCAAATTGTTAGTATTATTTTATAAATCAAGCCTTTTTGATTTTTATGTCAGGACTGTTAATTTTTTAAATATGTAATAATCCTAGTTGCAGAAGTCTTAATTAAATACTTTGAACCCAAAACAGCGTGAAACTCTAATGAAGTTTTAATGCTTTCAGTAATACGAACTATGTGGTGTTATCAGCAACAATATTAAACGTAGGTATGTGGGTAATAGTAAACATTTCAGCCGTCATATAACTTACGACCCATTTGATATGAAACCAGATGTTATGGCCCATCACTTTCAGCTATAAATGTGTCTTTGCGAGGCACTTATTCGAACATATTATTTATAATACGATGCTTATTTCGTCCCCCAACTGAGCTGTGTTTGCTTTTGGGGACACGAGATTGGTGAATGTTATTATTTTTTATGTCTTCAAAAACCTATATTTTTTTATATGAGAGCTTTTTTATATAAGCTTCTTGGAATACAAAGAGTGAGAAAGTTTACTTGGTAAGTAAACTTAACGCAACGTACTTTGTCTCTCAAGACAGTTTGTTTGTTTGTTTTTTTTTTTTATTTACAATTTGTAGAAAAAGTCATTACATAATTAATTATGACAAATTTTGAAAGATAATATACCTACAAAAATATTTTTTGTTTCAAAATATAACCAAATCACTGGATTATAATTATAATATTTAATTCGCCTTCGTTCATCAGAATTTTATGCTAATTACGTATATATTTATTTACCTTTGATAACGTGTAGAATGACATGTGCTGGTGGAGTCGCAGGGGGAGGTGCACGAGCCACGCTGCAAGTGTACCGACCGGCGTCATCACCGCGTACTCTTGCTACGCGCAAAACAGAATTCGCACCGTTTGCGCCAAACTCCGTACGTACACTGTCGAAGGAAGTTGTAACTTAAGATACGTAGCTTCTCTAGTAAGTTAGTACACGTACATTATACCTGAGTGTTTAATGATGATAATTTTACATAATATCATTTGAGTCAGTTCTACAATTACTCAAATCTAAAACTGTGTCTATATAATTTGCGATATAGATATTGCATACGACATATACATAACATCCACTCTACCTGATGCCTCCTCTTGTGGTGTCATCATTAAGGAGTGCCTCTTTGCGAAACCAGAGCAGAGAAGGCCCACCCTCCATCCGGAGTCCTCTTACTTCGCAACGTAGTGCTACAGTGCTGCCAACTTCACAAACTTGTTCGGACACCTCTGCACCGGCACCGTCTACTATCCTCACAGATACTTCTGCAGATGAAGTGGACATTTGATATGACTGTTTATGTTGCTGCCAGAAATTCATACATGGTATCGTCAACCTGTCTGCAGATCTTTACATAAAATGAGTTTTTAAAAACAAAACTTTTCTTTTAAATTGCAGAAAATAAGATTGTACTAGAGCACTTTTTGATGTTTTAACATTATAAATTTATTTTTCATAATTTATTCAGTTTTAATTAAAGAAACTAAAACTTTGAAACGATATTTTAAATTTACATATCAAACCATTTTCAATATGAATAATTTAAAATTTCTTCTAGTGGCAACTAAATAGACAATCAAGTGTAATGGAATATTGAATATTCGACTCTGTGTTAAAAAGATATTATTTCGTTTATAAAATGGTGAAATGATTATTTAAACATACCTGGTACCCTCAAAGTAACCCTCGCAGTTCGAGGAGGATGTGCAGACAGTTGACAGTCGTAATGTGCTGCGTCTGTTGGACGGACTACCTTTATTTCTAGTCTCCAAATATCTGGTGGTATAAACCTTGCTGAGTACCTAAAAATAATCGAAAAAATATTGAATCTGTTTTATAAGTAATTTTTCGTAATTCGTGTTTTGTAGTTGGAAGAAAAATTTCGATCTATCCCTACCAGTGATAAGTGAAGATTGAAATTTACATAGGTTTTCCCACTCATTATACCTCAACAAGCATGGACACACACCACTTATAAACTAAATTAAGAAAGTCAATCAGAATAGAACTCATATTTCTTTTAATCATAGGATATTCAAGCAATAAGTCCTAGGACTAAAACACATCCTTATGTTAGCTGACTGATTGTTTCGGCTATGTCGACCACTTTGGTTCTCCAACCGAATTTACTTGGATTACTTAGTAATTAGATTACCTGAGAACTTATAGTGATAATTAAAAAATATAATTACTTTATACCTTAACTAATGTAACATAGAAGGACATAAAAACTTTTGCGACACTTCGAAGCAGTTGTCAGCTAAGTATTACTAGACCCCAGATGGAAGAAGTTTCTTAGAATAGGCAAAGTCACACGAACGTCGCACAAACTTTATGGTTAAGTTTGTTTCCTAAAGTTTGCAGCGTATTCGGATTTCAGATTTAAAGAGTATTGTAAGAAAATTTTCTTGAAATAAACCTACCTGTCGTCAGCAGTATACTGTTGAGTGCCCGTTGTGAGTAACTCCATTGGTTCTTCGTCGTTTTTTCGTCGCACCCATGACACCTGACAAATATTTTACATCAGTTTTTAAAATCATAAACGTATATAAACAAAAACTTTAAATGTTTGTCGCTAAGCTCAAAAGTCGAAAACGGCTGGACCAATTTGGCATTTTTTTTTTTCAAATATTCTTTAATATCTAAGGAAGAGAAAAATTGGAAAAATGTAAAATTATATATTTTTTTATCTCTCATGGAAAGTTCCTAGCTGACAAATAAAAAGGTGCCACAGTCTTTAAAGCCCGATTTAAAGCTGCAATCTGTCACAGGACATTCAGAAACTGTACAGTTTTAGGTGATTTTTTTGATGTTATTGATGATGTCAGCTAGTTAGGAATAAAAATATAGGTATTGCAGATTACACAGAAGAGACGGAAAAACTGTGTAAATCTTATTTGAAAATGGAACATACTTATTACCAGTTTATCATGAAGTGCGTCCACTTTGCAGTCCAGGTGTGCTGTTGATCCAACCAAAGCTTCTATCTCGGGGGCTGCGGCTGCATAGATACTGTTTCCATTGCCAGGCCTATAAAAATAAATAAGTTTAAAGTTTTCGAGTAAAATTATGCTAAGTTTCATTTCAAAATACAATTATATGCTTAATTTTTATTATATTATATAAAAGACAACTTTTATAAACTATAGAAACACTATATAGAGGTGCCGAATGTGTTCGGCTATAAATTCTCACGTACTGAAACAAAAGAGCACTTATGCTATTATGAAATTATGTTTGTTTTTTCATGAAACTATATATCCGTTTTTGAAACCTGATTGATTTTGTAAACAATCTTGACGATTCTTTTTTTATCGAAATTATAACAAAATTTAAAATTAATGATTTGAGAAAATAAATAATTTTTTTTTTGTTTTAATGATTATTAATTTATTTTTAGAGTTAGAGTTTATTGTAATGACTACCAACAATATAAGGTAAAAACTTTTAGTATTAGATGTTATATTTATATCATAAAATTCTTAAGTTAGAAATTGCTAACTGAATTTTAAGTCTAATACTAGAATATTTTATGTTTCAATCGGTGGCCGAAAAATTTTTGACAAAAAGAACTATCGAACAGATGGCACGAATGAAATAGCGAATTTACAGACTACCGAGTGCAGGAGTGTGGCTTTATATACTGTACCGTTAAATGTAAAACGTGAACTGGCTGCAGTCCAATGTACACTAACCGCATAAAAAACAAATAAAAAAGCAATTTGGCCTGTGCCTAAAGGCGCCCAAAATTTGCTTTAACAGAAAATAATGTTAGGAGTCAATCAGACGAAAGCGTAAGACAACAACTTATGAGTTAAGCAAATGATGACTCAGCCAAATAAATAGAAACACTAAGTGTTCATTCACGTTGACTCGCTGGTGCGGTGGCGGGCGAGGTCCCGAAATATCAAACAGCATAATATGCTAGCGTAGTAAGTAAAGTAGCGATGGAGCGCGCGATTCACTCGCGACGTCAGGTAAGTTCAACCAGTGTGAATTTTTCGCTAGAAATGTGGCAAATTTTCTTATGACGTTCAATACAGAGGAGTTTATCAGTGAATCATTAAAAATAAAAGATCGTCGTCCATCTTTTCAACCTCTGAGAACACGTCACACTTCCGCAAAAGCCTGGCGGTCAACGTGAACACGAGCTCGCCGCATCCACCTCGACCGCACCCGCTACCGCGCCCGCGCGTTCTACGTGAATAAGCACTAAATATTACGGCAAGCTCGCTACAATACACCAATTGAAAATAGGTTTTTTTATTTCATTTTATTATAATATTATAATAAAATCCATATGGATAGCCAACGTAACAATGTACATATAAAATTCAAAACAAATTGCATAACACAGTTCAGCCGATTCTGAGATTTGCGTGTACAAAAGCATAGACAAACAGACAAAAATCCTAAAAACAATTTTTTTTTTTTTTTTACTTTGTTTCAAATTGTTTTTCTTTTGGAATAATATGTACAGACTCCGCTCGTTTACGATTTTATGTATTGACGATGATATACAAGAATAATTTGGTTTAGTAACAGCTGGCAAGTCTTGCAACCCTTAGGAAAGTTATATAAACTTTTGAAGCGGATAAAGCCTTAAATCAAAGCTTGTCCGACTGTGAATTTTTTTGTTAGCAATGAAAAATATTCTTCATAACATTTTAGGGAACAATTTAATGCTGAAACCGCTTCAGCCAATATTTGTATAAGAATACAAACAGTAATGTTACATAACATTAATAGAAAGCTACAGAAATCGCTTGTTGTTGACGTTAGGAGAATTTGGTTAGTAAAATAAATAGTATTGTTTTCACTCCAAAGCATTATCAAATTCTAACCGAAGTTAGATATTAAATTGTTTCAAAGTTCCTAACATTTGTCGGTTTAGCGGTTTTTTGAAACAAAATTTGTTTAATACTTTGTACATTCCGTACCAAATACACGTCTATGTGATAGCATATTTGTGCGTTTAGTTAGTTTAACATTTTAACATCCAGATAAGGCCGACAGTATTCATGCAGCATCTTTGCCAACTGCTGTGGTCAATTGGCGACAGTAGCCACCTACTATCAAGTTGATCGTCAGCCTGGCTACCTATCTTTATATAAAAATAAGCCAATAGTGTTATCAAAATGAACCCAATACTTAAAAAAAAAACGATTGAAGTTTTATAACATTTTTATTGAACTAAAAATATTTTCGTATACCCAGTTTTTAGTGGTTACAAAGAAGTCGATACATTTGTTTTGTATATCTTAAGTATTTTAGGGATTATATGTCAAAATAACTATTTTTCTTCAGTTATTCCACTTATAATATCTGACTTTTTAGTCACATTACAGACTACAGTTGACAACTTCACTTATCCCATACCCCTTATCCCACCAGGGACGTCTATGATCTACTGTGATAACCCTGAGGTCGCTTTATCGAATAGTACAAAAGGCATAAATAATGTAACAAACTTGAGAATGTCTTACCTTTCATTCCTATGATGATGTGTATTCGAGTAAGTATCAAATATGTAATTGAGTAATGGGGAACTGGAACCAGTTTCCCCAGGCTTCCTCTTTCGTTCAGCAGTCATAGCAGGAGGGCTCGGTATCGATACGGTGCTTACTTCATTACCGTCTGATTCACTTGTAGTCTGTACTTTCATCACTTGCATCGCCCGTCTCCTTCTATTCCTCTTGCTATCTCTTTCATCATTTACATTATTTACAACTACATTAGCACCCTTGTTCACAATATGTACAGAGTCTATATTAGGACAACATTCAAGATTTGTATCGATAGAAGCAGAAGTTATATTGTTATAGGAGTTAAAATTATGTGTTAAAGTGAGATTGGAATGATTAAAGTTCGCCTCGAGTTTTGTTTGATTATGTATATAGGAGCTAGCGTGTAGCATTTGATAAAGTTTGTTCAAAGTTGGCTGCGCCCCTTTATTGCTGGATCCGTCCAATATCCGCGATGTGGTGTCGGCGTCGGTGCCTGCAAAACGAGTGAGGTTTTAAAATACATTTGTATTGTTTTAAAGACCTATGCTGTAAAGTTTATGATATGATTGGGTTGATTAAACCTAACGTATCATGCCGATTTGGCGATAGGATTGATCGTGTACGGCTGGCGTTATAGTCATCGACCTCGTATACTAGACTTGATGATCGGAACAAAATTGTTTGTCAAATACGGTAAGAGTTTACTCTAAGTTCGCGACCAAAAGGTCCAAAGTGCCATCCAAAGTATTATACTAAGGATGAAATTTTTATTTTATTTATTTATACACACGAAAGCTCAATCTCACCTGAGAAATAAACATATTTTTTTTTATATTTCGTTTTATAAAAAAAATACATTGAAAGTTATAGTTTAACAGTTCCGTCTGTTAAAAGTTACGTTCAGTCAGAACTTTGACATACATAGCTCCTTTTTTAGCCAGGGATATTATTATTTTAAGCATAAATTACTTAGCGGTATTTCTATTATACAAAAAAATGTATATGATTTTAAATTAAATACCTCGACAAGGCAATGCGGCAAGCGCGGCGAGCAATAGCGCCGCGGTCGCCGGCGCGCACATCGCTCCTACATCCTAGCGAACCGCTGAAACAAAAATACATACTTTTTCATATTGTTATAACACGCCAGGAATTAACAAAGGCCGGGTAGAATGTGACATTTCGAAACGAAATGCCTTTGTTTATTACAAAGTATTATATCCGTACTAATATTATAAATGCGAAAGTATGTTTGGATGTATGGATGTATGGATGTATGTAACTCTTTCACACAAAAACTACTGAACCGATCACCATGAAATTTTGCATACACGTTGTCTGGGACACCAGAAAGGACATAGGGTACCTTTCACGGTTCAACGCGGACGAAGTCACGGGCACCAGCTAGTTATACATAATTTCCGTATTATCATCAGAGCTTATGTATTATGTTACAAAGATACATACTGCCTGCCAAACTTACATTAAAAAAGATAATAATATACAAAACAGATTTTGGATTGTAATGAAACTTAGATATTGATTATTAAAATCAAAGTTTAAGTACTCTAATAAGTAGAAAATGTAAAATGTTCATATTCTACACTTAGGTCTTAAGATATATTTTAGATATTATTAAATATCTAAAACTGTTACACTTTTAAAATAAAATATTTTAACATTTAAAACGTTATTATAACGGAACGTGACGTTTCTGCGTTGCTTCAGGCTATCCGTAAAGTCTGCAGCGATGCAATAATAATAATAAAAAAAACCCAACTAGTTATAGATTTAAAAAATAATATCTATCTGTATCTTGTGAAAATAAAAAACTGTTGTCAAATATTTTTTAAACTACGGGTGAATTTCGGAATATTGATACATAAGTTTCCCCTGTGAAAATAATTGAGAATTGATCAAGCGGCCTTGGGTGAATGGAATTTCCAATTCAGTGATAACTTTGAAACGTGAGTGTCAATATTCATCGTGGTCCACCTCGGTTTGAATTACAACGATTCCGGTGAGAATTTTAATGAAAAATTAACATACTTTTATAACTATTTACAAATTTTATAGGTACGTTCATAAAGACTTTGAAATATTTGTTTCTATTTTCGAAAATTATTATTCGGAAATAAATATATTTTTTTAATATAATTATTTGTACAACATTGAGGCACCAGAAGAGTTAATATTATCAGATTTTACAAAATTAAAAGTAAAATAATATCGCCATCTTTGATAAACATATAACGACAAAATTAACATATTATATATCTTATATATGGCAGTGCACTTGCATGTGGCGTTGCTTGTGTTATATGCGACGGTAGCCACTTACCATCAAGTCACCAGTCAAAATTTTTGTCGACCTTAACATTTAAAAAAAATGGCTAGTATGCTGATTTGCCGTTCCTCTTGATGCTGTAGCTTTCTCGTCTAAGAACAAAATCAATCCCATGGGAAAGCAAGTACATTGTCGACAGGACATTGAGATAAAGAAAAACATAATTGGGTAAAAGGGTTCTAGTATAATTTATCCCTTAAGTACGTTCGCACCAAAACACAACAGCACAAGTGATGTTATTTCACAATGACTTTTTCTAAGGGAGTGGTTAGATATTTTTGTAAGGGACTGTCCTCTTTTGCGCCACCACTACTTATCTTTTTAATATATTTCACGCCTTAACTACTCGACCGATCATTATAAAATTTTGCATACACGTTGTCAGGGATACATACAAGAATGGACATAGGGTGCCTTTTATTCAGAAAAAAGTACTGTTCGCAATGTATCATCTATACTAATATTATAACGAGGAGATTTGATTGTTTGTTTGTTTGTTTGTTTGCATTGAATAGGCTCCGAAACTACTGAACCGATTTGAAAAATTATTTCACTGTTGGGAAGATATATTATCATCGAGTAATATAGGCTATATTTTATAAAGTTACGTGGACGAAGTCGCGTGCAACAATTAGTGTATAATAAATTAAAAAACGAACGCCTGGTCAAAAACAAGAGGACAAGCGTTATATTCCTTTTTTTTTATATTTTTCAACGCGGATGAAGTCGAGGGCACCAACTGGTCCATAGTAAGTATTTCCTAATAGTTCCTTGAGAACATAAGTACTCGTATATTTTACGTGAAACGTTCGAAGAGTAAGAAAACTTAGGTATACGCGGATTTATCTGGGTTTACTTAGGATAATCTGGGGTCTTTGTGTAGCGAGTCTGCAATGTACTGACAGGCAATACAAAAAGGCTACATTCAAAGTGCCTGCAAAAATAAACCGCAGAAGCTTTCTGAAGTAAAAAGATTACTGAAAAGAGTTTTATATTACATAAATTACGCTCGGCATATTCGATGCAATGAAAATTATAAAGAAGGAAATTCATGCGCTCAATTACTTTGCTTTAAATTTGGAATATTTTAAAGTGAAAAGAGTGTTTCATGTGTGTTTGTTTGTAATGGATAAACTCAAAAACTACCGCATTGATTGTAAAAATTATTTTATCTATAGAAATCTACATTATCGACGAGTAACATAGGCTGTTTCATTTTCAAAGAAATTAAAAATCTCTGCGAAAATTACTTTAAAGTGAGCAAAGGTTTTGTCATTATTTGGAGTACGTTGTGAAAACTATTAATTATACATAAAATAATGTACATACACACATCATTGCCCACAAAAATGTTTCACGAGGTTAGTCAATAAAATTGAAGCACGGGATGTATCGAAAAAAATATATATATATTTTTTTTTTTTTTTTTTACACAAGATCCACCAACATTTGCTCACACATATACACTTAACTAACAACTTAATGAAAAACTATAACAAACATGTGTGGCAACCAATTAAAGATGAATACCACTTCTAAATTTAATTAAAGACAATATACACAAAAAAAAAATACCAGAAAAAGGTAATAGAAAATAACAGAAAGTGATTACAGGTACAATCAAAATAAAAAAAGGAGGAATATATATAAATTAAAAAGATGATGACACTCGTATCATATTATTAATTCTTACACAATTAAATACTTACATAATCAAGACTGATTATGTACATGTAAATTTCTGTTAAAAATATTCGAATCGGACCTGTCATTTAGAAGTAAAATTCCAAAAGTAAAAAAAAAAATGAAGCTCTGTGAGTGAACAGCTTTAAGCTTAGGGCCTCTTTCACCAACTACAAGTAAAGTGTTGATTAGTTACTTTTAGAAATAATTTTATGTTTTATTAAATTATGCACTAGCTTTATTTACTGCATCATTCGATAGGCGAATTTTTTTATTATTTTCTTTTTAATGTTTGGGACTTTTACCGTACGAGTACAAACAAAGGTATGTATCATTCCCGGTGACCGGTGTTTAAATGGCAATTAATCTACTTGACACTTAACTCAGAGACGTGTCAAGTAGGCTAACCGCCATTTAAAGTCACCGAGTAGACCGAGTGCATAATTTAATAAAACATAAAATTATTTCTAAAAGTAACTAATCAACACTTTACTTGTACTCGTAGTTGGTGAAAGAGGCCCTAAGTGTATTTAGTTACCAACATATTTAATTTTTTGTTTACTTTGTAGTATAAGTTTTTGAAGATAATCTTAAGATGAAGTCCAGCTCTACTAATAAACGAATAACGATTACTTTAAAATGAAGAAATCAATTTGTGTGTTTCCAAAGAAGAATTGTTAAATTTTATGCTTTAGGAAAATTATATAACGACCGCGTAACTGCGGGTGACCGCGTCAGACTTTTGACCCGGAAAATATTTCAGCGAATTGCTTACTAAAACACAAAAGCCATTATTTTGAACAACTTGAAATATATCCGTAAGATCTTTTCCTGCGGCAGCCGCGAGTTCTTTTGAAATTATTTATTTAAAAAGATACTAGTACCAATATCGGTAGGACTGAATTAAACAGTATTCTGAAAAATATTTCTCAGAATATTCAAGTTCCTTTAAGACTTCATTGAGTTTCGTTCGAGTGAAAAAGTTTTAACAAAAGATAATTTTTTCACGATAATTTTATGTAAACGATAATAATCAAAACACCTACGTTTAAGTAATAATCTTATCCCGCTTCGCACGGTTTTTTTTTTCCTGTAAATTATATACACAAGCCTTCCTTGGTTATTATATTATATTATACTAGCTGTTGCACCCGACTTCGCCCGCGTAACTTCATAAAATATTTATTTATTATTTATTATACAAGGCCTCCAACGAGGCAGGCATCAAACAATATGGCCAATGTTTATGTTAAGTAGCACTTGGCCGCAATTATAGGAGGCGGAATTGTTATATATAAACCGGCTTTAAAGTAAGTTTTAACTTATAAATTCGAAAATAGCAAAAATTAAGTTATTCTTGAATGTCGCCCGAATTTTAACTAGACTCTAGTTGTAGAGACCTTTACTGGATATTTTTATATTGTGATAAAAAGATTCTTAGTCTGAGGCGAGAGTATCTCGGCTGCCTTACTTTTAAGCCCAAAAGACGTATTATACCCACTTAATCCCATTCACCTTCAGTGTATAATGAGGACTTATCTGCTTCGTAAGCCGACTCAAAGATACCGTTTAAAATTTTTAAACAGTTTGCTACTTAAATAAACAAATTCAAGTTTTTTTTTATTTTTTCTTATTTCCAAATTTGTTAAACTTACCTAGTGTAATTTTAAGTCGCTTTTTGTGTCTGTTTGTCTGTCTGTCTGTCTGTCGGTCTGTCTGTCTGTCTGTATATTCGATTTTCAACGACGGAGTTTGTGTATATATAATAATAAGGGCTGCGGGTTGACTGTGTTCAGCATTTGAGGTCCTGCGACTGAGATCATGACGAGGTTGATGATGACATATACAAACCTCGTACATCGCTCTTTTCATTAATTAAAACTTTATTCAAATCTGTTGGTTGGTTGATCTTAACTGTAATTCTAAATCTTACCGATATAAAAAAATGTAATGTTTATTTATTTCATTACAAAACTCACAAAATTGTAAATAACAGATCGTTCCAGAGAGAAGCCTTGCGAGCGTCGGTTATTTAGGTCAGATTTAATGAATATTCAATACAAACGTAGAGGTCAAATAATCAATGTGTTTTCTGTAATTCGGCCCTTAAGTAAAATTTTGGTGTTTATAGTAGCAGGGCATAGCGTGTTCCGCAGTAATAAATTGGGCAGCCCGTAAAGCGAAAGTAATCATTTTTTTTATATCCCTATCCCTTCTTAATCCCGTATTCTTAATCCCACTAATGTCAGCAGTACACTTGCAGCACCTGAAGCGTTATTTGTGTTAGCCTACATACATAGTACATAGTAGCTACATAAAAAAATAAAATTGTTTGTGTCAGCTCCGACGCACTATTGGAGTTTACTCCTTAATACACATAATTTTAAATTTGAATTTAAATTTTGAATTTAAATTTTGAATTTAAATTTTGAATTTATATTTTGAATTTAAATTTTGAATTTAAATTTTGAATTTAAATTTTGAATTTTGAATTTGAATTTGAATTTGAATTTGGAATTTTGACTTTGAATTTACACATTGAATTTGCGAATTGAACTGAAGGTACGTTGCGCAGAAGAATATAGAACAAACATAGGTGGCCTTATATGAAAATCGATTCTTAAAAAAAAACTTAATTTAACTCAGAACTCAGAAAAAAACAAAGCACACACAATGAAATAAATATAACATATCGCTCTTGAAAATCTAGTGTTACCTATAAAAATGTTAAACGAAAAATACGAAGAATTGTTGCAGTAAATAAAAAAAAAATTGTATCTACCAATAAAATATCGGATAGAACAATTTCCAACACAAAACCGGGGTAAGCATCTGTCGTACGGTAATAAGGGCAGTATATCACGTCTCCAGAAGCGAACCGAGCCTGAGAAACGACCAGCTTATACAACCTAGAGCATTTTGAACAACTCAATCCAGTTATTTTCATATCGATTTTATTATTATCGCATTAGAATTTATTTTTCAATGTCACTATACCTTAAGCGTTGTTTAATGAGCGTCATTTTTGAACTATTTAAAACTTCTACATATTTAAAATGTGTCTGTACATTAAATATATATAAAAAATATGTTACCGAGGTAAAAAAAAAACAGTTTTTAGAATTTTTGTCTGTGTTTGTGCATTTGTGTACGCTAATCTCAGAAAAGGCTTAATCAATTCGAATGCGGTTTTCACTGATGTATTATAGCAAGCTTTCAGTAACATTTAAAAGTTTAAATGGACCATTTCTATTCTTTATTCTTTGTGGACTTTTAAGGTTGGCAGAAAACCCAAAATTCCCTCTCGTAATTTCTGGTGTTTATAGACGACGATATTTAGTTACAATCAATTTGACAGTCAGCCTTTACATTAAAATTACTATCTATTTTATTGGTAAAAATAGGCATAAAAAAATTAAATTTACTACACATCGTGGCATTACAATATTATATTAATATGAGTAGTTGTGATTTTTCTAAATATCAATATAGCAAACTAAACCAAATATATTACAATAAATATATAGAAATAAAATATAAATAGTTATTATTGAAAATTTTAAGTGTGAATTTATATAATTCCAAAAGTATTTACCTTATTTATGTACTTATAAGTATTTTCCTTATCACAAATCTTTTTTAAAAGGAGTAAAAAGTATGTTAGGGCTTAAAATGACGAAGTGCATACTAAAGATAAATAGTCTAACTATAAAATTTAACGTAACCTGCAGGGTTAGTTTGCTCCACTTCCATATAAATGTGCGGTTTCTTAAGTCGGGATTAGGTCAAGTACCAAAGTAATACTACAATGTTTTACTGTCACTTTGGGTTTCTTGGACTTATCAGATAATATCTCAGATAGCCACATTTTGTTAGTAAACTTTTCTTTAAAAGTTATTATCACTTTCTAAACTTAGCAAAAGGTAGTTCAAAAGTTTATATCAAGGAACATTTATCTACCTCGTTTGTATAATATACGTTTATACAATTGAAAATTATATCCTAAGAGGATGTCTTTTTTTCTATGAGGGGTATCTGTACAATATTGTATAACAACTATAACAACGTTTTTTGAAAATCCCAAAGGAACCAAGATTTTTCCAGGATAAAAAGTATCTTATATGTTAATCAATCAGTGAAAACCGCATTCAAATCGGTTAAGACGTTTCTCAGATTAACGCACACAAAAGCACAGACAAACAGACAAAAATTCTAATATTTTTTTTACCTCGCAACTTAACTACAACTTGTATGTACAAATTGTTTTCTTGAAGAAATATTTCATGTATACAGACAGGGCTCTTTTACTATTTCATTATATGTTTGTATAGATTTAATTAAATAAACAAAACTCTGATTGAGTGTTGTGATATGGACATACCATCTGTATACCATCCTCTAATGGAATGAATAACAGTTTATTGATAAATGATACATCGATAAATACAGAAAGCCCAATATCACTTTAATTATAGTACTTATGAAACTTAATCATCTATCTGCTGCTTTTGCTATTGTGCTGTTGGGTGTGCCATAAGCTCACTTGTATCCCCTTGGTTTTATAGGCGACGGTAACCCACCTCTATGAAGTGGAGTATCAGTTTGGCTGCCCTCAACTGGCCTAAAATGCTAAAGCAATTTAAGTTGAGCTATTGTCTAGTCAAATTAGTTACCCAAAATAGATCTGCTTCATAGATGACATATCCCCTTCATAGATGATGTTATCATCTAGGTGGGTTGTAGTGGACAGACTGATCAAGAAAATGATTAGGGTAGGAGAACGAGCACCACTCATACTAATAAAATATGTTCACGCTTGTTGTTTGCAAGAGAGGGTGGTTACTGTCACTAGAAAAGGTGTCTCATTTTTTTCTAAAATAACAGGAAAGAAAAATTATTCCCTCTTAATGTAAACGATAACAGGATATATATTAGGTTTGAATAAAACAATAAAATATTGTGTGGTTACATAACAAATAACACAATTACTAAGGCGTAGAATGGAGACTTTTTTGCATGTAGAATATAAGATCATGAGTAATAGCTCCCAGGTGCGAAAATGATAAGTTATTTGCTCACTTTTGACAGGATTCATATAAGGTAAGGTGTCTCGTGAAGGCGTTGGGCCTCGGTGACGTTACTTATCATAGTGTCACGAATCAACTTTGAATTATGATTCGTATATAAAAATTTACGAAACAAAATAACGGGGACGACGTAGTGCGTTCGGGAGTAACAAAATACTGCTTGACGTTTTTATGTGAATAAATTTTCTGAAGTATGTAATTCACTCCAATATATAATTTTATGTAAAGATCATGTGCATGCTGACGATCAATGCATCAATTTCATAATTATCCTTTTTCCAGGGGGCGGTTACTGCCGCCAGATTGGCTGCCTATTCGACTTGCAGACTAATAGACGATACACATCGTATAAGGTACTCCAACCCCAAAAATAGGAAATTTGGGTTCCCAAAGACCAAGACTCTTACATTATCTCGTTCAACAATATTTTAATAAGCAAGTAAAATATTGTTTCAAATGGAAACTCGGTCCGAGTTCCAATAACCTGATTACGATCGCAACGGAATAGGAAGGAAGGGCAAATTGTATTTGCTTTGGACTTAGCCAGAGAGATTGTAATTCAAGGATATCAAACAAGCCGACAGTTGTTTTAGGACTGCTATTCTTACTTATCTCAATTTCGGAACACGCGTTAAGGAAAAAAAAAATACACACGCAACTTTGTATTGATTCACCTGGACGGTACAAAAAATTAATTCAATGTCAGTGCGTTCGCCGCGTTAGATTCAAACAATCTCAGAGAATCTTTTCACACCATTAATTTTATTTATTTCAAAATTTTTATTAAGCCAATTTACAGTGTAAAACAGTTAAAATATTTCCTTTTTTTATTGTGTTAAAATTTTTTTAAAATTGTTAAATTTATATTAAATTTTATGTTGAATTTTTAAATTTACTCACATGTTTGGCGCTGTACATTGAATATTCATCCCAAATTCGAGTTATATGTATACGACCTACTTTCAGAACAAAAGTGATGAAAAAGTTTTGATATCATTGCAAGTATTCTTGTACAATTCTGATTTTAGGCATTATTATGGAGACAGCAGGTTACCGCTAGTTATAAAGGTTTCTTTCGCTCCAGTTATTTGTGATCTCATTGCTATGATGTGATTATTCATTATGCTTCTCTAGTTTTGCACCTACTTACTAAAACAATGAAAGCGAATGTGACTCTGTCTGTCTGTATTGTTTCCACAGCTAAACTTCTGAATTGATTTTGTGTGGGAGAAATGCCATTGTTCTAATTATATCAGGCCAATCTGTTGTTAACAACCATTGGAATGAGATTGTTAGTTTATTACCACATTATACTTACCCACAATATCCTAAAATTTTATTTATTTTACAGTCGAGTAGACTTTACCGAGTAGCTAGTCGAGTAGAGTATGCATTATTCGTATCATACATACAATATTATAGTATACAGGTGACCCATAAACTTAGTAAAAGTCTCACGGATTTCGGGATTTTTGTATTTCTATTAGTTTTTTTGGAAAATGCCGGCCGGGAAAATTTTTTGGAAAACGAAAGTGAAGGTACGCCGGCCATCTCACATAATAGTTACCCTAGCTAGATATTAATAAATATTTTGATGTTTTAACTTATTTATCTATATCTATACCTATTATAAAATAAAGTCGCTGCTGCCTCTGTCTGTTTGTCCGCATCTTCTTCTGAACTATACCCACGGTTTTCACAAATGGAAAAAGCGACGAACGAGGAAGATTTCGGTATATAATTTGTAGAAAAATTGCATCACACGGAAGCCGGGGGTGGGTTGCTAGTTTGTTATAATTTTTTATATTACTTATCTTATGAAATGAATTATGTTATGAAAATATAACGCTTTCTTTGGTTACTAATTACAGAGAGTTTTTTTAATAACATCAAAACTCACAAAAGAAATACCAAGAAACATTTAATTTTAAACAAACTACCTAACTAACTAAGCCTTCTCTTCTCATCAAAATCAATACGAGCTTCACGCATGTTTAAACACTCGTCTTATAATTAATTTATTCCCATTTATTATTCTAATTGTAGCCAGCTCGTTCCACACTCCATACACGAATGTGTACAAGCCAAACTGTTACAGGGTGATGGTTTTCTAAAAAGATTTTATCACTAAAAATCTGATGCATTTAATTTTCTAAAAATAAGAGGAAATGAAATTATAATAATTAGATTTCGTTATTTGGTTTGATTGCTTAATATATATATTTTTTCCTTTTAGTTTTGTTTTCAGTGTCTTTTTGTGTGTTTATAATTATATAGATAAAAAATTATGAAATAAATATTCTATTTAGTAGTAGCAGTAGTGGCAGGGCATAGTGAGTTTCGCGTAATAAATTCGTAGTAAGTCCGTCTTGGAGATAGAAGACTACCGCGAAGTGACAACTGTTGAGTGGTGAGTAGGATACCTAAGCCCATTTCTAAAGCCCTAAACCCATTTCTTAATCCCTTCAGCATCTGTGGCGTTGCTTGTAATTTGTAATATTAGTTTTAATAACAGGTGGCTAACCTGTTATTAAAACTTATTTATATTAAAATTAATAATATTAATAATATACGTATACATCGTTATTTATACCTAGGCATGTATTATACATTGATTCATATATTTACATAATTAATATTATTTATATTTACTAAAAAGGAATAGAGAGAATTTGATTTTTTCCCGTGTTTATAGTGGCTTGGGAAGAAAATTTAGAATATTTCAAATCCAATTAGTAATTTCGCATCAAAAGTCTCGGTTTTTGTGTAGAAAGATTCAAAAAGAGCTTTTTTCAGTAAATATATATATTTGGGTGTAAAATTTGCTATTTGTAATGCCCTGTAAAATTAGATCGTCCTGTGTATTACGTCAGTATCTTTCATAATAATAAAAGGCAGTTTAAATTAATGATCCACATTTTGTGTTTTAAGTGCTAAATGGCTGTATCTTGTTACTAAGAGAAATGAAAATTGAGAAACAACATTGGCTACGTTTTGATTAATTGTTGTGACGAACAATTTCAAATTTCGAGTGGAAAGTTAAATACGATTTACTTTAAACGATCTCCCATTTTGTTTCAAAATAGTAGCCTTTGCACGTGACTACGTCTGTGCTCCTTTTCTAATTTAATTTATATAGTAAATTATTTACAAACTACATATATTTATCGATCCGCTCGCGGCTTCGCCTGGGGTATAATTTTTTTTTTATATAAAAATAACCCCCGTTTATCTTATCATATATTTTACTTGTATTAATTTCTTTTTCTTCTTTCTTTATCACAACTAATTTTTCGCTAGAAAAATGTAAAGGAGATCAATCTATTTTGTATGGAGATCAGACCACAAGTTTTATTATTGTATTCGTTTTAACGGTTGAAACTGGTACCATTAGATGAAAAGAAACTGGGACTTTTACTGGGAAAATATCGTATAATTTGGTAATGAGGTTTCATAGATATTTAAGTTTGAAAGTATCAAAAAAGTTCTTATAAAAAAAATCTTTTTAATTTTCGAATTTTATCCCCATTTATAACATCTGAAATATTCACAGAAAATCACTGAGATTAAGATTTATTGCGAAATTCTCCAGTGTAGGTAAAAAACAATAGCCCCTGGTTTTGAACGATTTCTTGTTAAGTTAGTAAGGGCTTTTGATAAAATTATATCTGTGTCTCAACATCAGTTCGTTCTCTTACCTACACTTTAGATAAAAGTGGTATTTGTTCTGAAACTATGTCAAATATAAATGTCTCGACCTACCTTTCAACAATGTCTTGACCGGGCAAATATTTGTCCCTGATAGCACGACTTGAGAGCTTTATACTTATACGAAAGTTTGTGGGTATAATTATTTTATGTTTGAATAAATATTTCTAAATATATAAAATTCTAATATATCATATATAAAATGAAGTCTCTATCCGTTTCTTTCTGTTTTATTTAAAATACTACTCTAACATCACTAGTGCTGTATTATTTCCGTACATGAGTCATTGGATAAGGAACAAGCTGGGAAATGATCGAGTCAACAGAGTTATTTTATGTAAAATTATTGAAATTTGTATAGTGATTGCTAGAAGAGTAGTGTAAAACCAAAATATAATAATAAAGTCGTAAATAATGTGAAATTGTTATTAGAAATCGAATGGTAGGAATGGAAATTATTTAGAGAAATATATCTAATAATATTAACAAAGGTAAAATGTGTTTTCCTGAACATACTAAACTAAACTACGAATATAAGAAAACGGTCAAAAAATACGTGACATTCAGCTACACATGCAACTTTCACAAACTTATACCAAGTGGGTGAAACGTTGTGACCCTTAACAAACTGCCATCGTTACCAGAAGGTCGAAACAATATTTATGAACTACGGTACAAATAAACTGTACAAATTGCGAGAAAAAGCGAACATCGAATACAATTTTCTGCTTCATTTTTGAAGAAATTTAGGATTTCTTATCGTAAGTACACTTATGACATTTTTAGTGTCGAAAAACACTGTGGCGGGTATAATATAGTTGATTGAAATTTTTATTGAATGCTTTTGACAAAGGATTTGCCTGCGTGAGTAAGCAAAGTACAAAGTAGCTTATATCCTTCCTTAGAATTCAAGCCTTATTTTGTCAGAAGATACCAGTTTGTATAAGAATACACATAAAATGTGACTTTCCCATTTATAATATTAGTTGTAAGGGTATCGTCTTTTTCATGACCATAATCAACAGACGATAATTGCCTATTGCTGATATAGACCTACCCCATAGACCACCGCATCCCACAAAATTTCTTGATTGAATCCAAGTATCCTGTTAATCTATAGGTATTTCGTATGGATATAATATAAATAATGTAAAATATAATTATGTTGTTGTATAATGGGGAGTTGTGTAATACCTCGTTAAAGAAAACTGAATAAATTTCAATATGTTCAGTACAGTAGTGACAGATTTTAGCCCGGCTTTAGGAAACAAAGTAAGGATAATCCCTCCAAATACGGAACAAACCAGGAGATATTTTTAAAATTTCTTTTTAAAATAATATCCAATTTCCAATCCCTTCTTAATACAACTAAATTCGGCAGCGCACTTGCAGCACGTTGGCGTTTCTTATGTCAATAGGCGACGGTAGCCATCAACTGAACCGTCAACCTGTCTGTTATGACCTATACAGACTATACACACAAGGATATTTTATTTGAATTACTTATACCATTCTGTATCGTTTCTAAGTTTAAAATATTAAGAAGACTAGTATAGAAAAGGAATTTTTAAAATAGTTAATTAATGTTTATAAAAAAAATTTTGCCTGTCAATAAATGCGTTCCGGGACATGGCTGTTCACATGACAAAACATCCAAATGGTTCGAACTGTTTCTTGGTTCAGATTTGAGATATGAATGGTTATCAAGGGTGTTGATGATCTAGATATATGTACAAATATAGATATTTATTATTTTATTAGAACAATTAATAAATAATGCTGCTTATATATACTGGTTTTTTAAAGAACTTTTTAAAGTATATTTACTTAAAAAATGTTTTAAGACTGACACACTGTGTTAAACGAACCTCTTAATTTTGTTTCAAAAAAGATCTTTTTACCTAAACTCTTGGCACAAATTAAGTTGAAGTTAATTAGAACTTTATTTTATGTTCTAATTTTATTAATTGTCGTTAATCAAGTTTCCTTTCTTATTTAACGGACCCATTACCTACTTAAAACGAAGGCTATAATTTTAACTTCGAAAAAGAATATCTTTTCTAATATGACCTAGCTTGCCTATAGAAAATAAAATACTTATACTCGTACTACTCCAAATTTCAAGTGTAATCTCGCCTTCAATACGTCGTTAATTTTTTGGAACATTCAATACTTCCGTTTGGAACTTCCGCCCCCTTAAACGTGTTCAGTAAGCCATAAAATTTAGATTTTTTCGGATGGATTATACTTAAAATACTTTGACCTTTTCAAAGTAGATCGAGGCCTTAACAGTTTTCCCCATTGTTCCGACAACGAGAGGACATTGTTACAAGACGTTTCTTGAATACTGAATGGGCAATAATAATTATTATCATAACATAGGCACGTTCATAAAGTCGATATCAACGTGGTAATAACGGAATTTGTAATGAAATTGTATTATGTGCCACGTAGCGGAGTGTAGGCTCGCTTAGCATAACAATCCTTACCATTATGTGTAACTAGCTGTTGCAAGCGATTTCGTCCGCAAAACTTTATAAAAGATTAAATTAATATCATTTTTGCATCGGGTATGTATATTATTAACATATATTTTGTATGTGAAAATGTTTTGCATGGAATACCGTTCCATGATAAAGTTTTATATTTTTATTGTAGTAAAATGGTACACCATTTTTAAGTAGCTTATTTTTCACTAGTATTCAACGACAAAATTTTTGAAATCTTGCTATTTATGGACACGGTAAAGAATTTTTTTAATTCTTAACAGTGTCCATAAATAGCAACATTTCAAATGAAACTCTTTGAAGTCACATTCAATCAAGAAGTTCTAAAATACTTAACTGAAATAACAAAATGGAACTTAAGACTTATCCTCTCACTTATTTATAGCTTGGGGATTATTTTCAGTGACAAACTGGATCCGTGAAAACTTTTCGAACAGTTTTAATCTCAATGAAATTTGGCATATACGTTGTCAGGGGTAAAGAAGATATTTAGGATATAGGTAATAGGAAATAATAGGTCATCGAGAAAAATAGTAAAAATTAAAATTAAAATTCAAGACCTGTCAAAAATATGAGCACTATAGATTGATCGACTAAAGATTAAAGATTCAACGCATAAGAAAAAGGAAAACGGACCTAATCGCGAACAAAAGCTCATGTTATAAAAAATCCGTTCAGTAGTTTTTACCTAAAAGAGTAACAATACATACAAACCTTCGTACTAATAATATTAAGTAGGATATTTTCATGGTAGTAGTTCCCACGGGATAATAATTCAGAAATTTATCAATGCAACCACATACAACAGTCACTTGAAATATTATTCGAGGCCGGTTAAACCGGTCCATTTAAAACAATTATACACAGTAACTGTTGAGGTATGTAAGTGGGTTACCGTATAAATAGGCGTCCATGTTTATGCAAAACTTTAGTTGAGTCCTGCGAAGTGGAGATAAGCTTTTCATATGAATACTAACCGACTATACGTCTGTCCCGGTCCTGTTTGACGGGTATATTCATTTTCGAAACGTCCGGACGCGAGCGTCACCACAACGGATGAAGAGCGAAGAGCCATTGTATCGCTTAAACATCTATGCGAACATATTTTATGCAAATGTTGTGCAAATTTTTATAGGTAGGTAATCAAAACTTCACATATATTTGTCAGTGGTGCGATATGTATTTAAATAAAAAAATATAAATTCTAATATTGTAAATACGAAAGTTTGTATGTTTGAATTTTTGTTACTCAATCACGCAAATATGGCTGAAAGTATTTTTGTACATAATATAATTTAAAGTTTGTACATATAATTTGCAAAATAAAATTGTATCTGTGTAAAACCGGGAGCGGGTCTCTAGTATTATATAAAATATTTTCACAGGGATCTAGAAAATGATGAAATTTGCTTAGGTTACTGTAAACATGGGAAAGGAGCCCCTACGAAAGCATATTAAAATGTATTCGTACGGAAGGAAAATCTATTTTAGTCGTATACCTATAAGCATAATATTATATTGAAGGATAGGGTGCTTTATGAGTACTATTTCTAGAACATTTTCGTTAGAAGTGCAAACTTTTAAGTGAAATACTAGCGACATGCCCCTGGCTTCGCACTGATACAGCGTACAGCGGCTTTTTCTGCGGCAAACTCGCTTTCGATCGACAAATCGTATTATTATTATTTTTTTAATACTGGCACAATTCATTCATGTTACTATTGCAATGTATGTAACATTATATAATATTTGTTGTATGTTGTGTATACATATAACGTATAAATATTAATTTATAAAATCCTTAAGAATTTCAACAGTGAAAATATGATTTTTTTTCTTAAAAAAATAATAATAAATAACATAAATTTTTACTTTACAATTTAAATTTTTACTGACTGCATTGTTTTTTAAAGAGCAAAAAACAATGCAGCGTTTAAAACTAAGTATGCCGAGAGCGTAAAAGCGATGCATATCTTGCAGCTTAAGTTTTTACAGTTTTAATGCAAGTTTTTTAAGAGAACTTCTAACTTATACGGTCTTGTCAAACTTGTCCACAAGTTTTCCGGGGAGACAGTTTCTCTGCTGTTTTTTCCTTGGGATCTCTGATCGATGGTTTAACTTCTTAAGAAGCTACGTGAGCCGAGCGTGTAATCTTGCGTAAGTTAGACTCAATGAAGAACTTGTATATCTAAATATTATCTTCTATATATATATATATATATATATATATATATATACTTACTATTATATAAAGCTTGAAGAGTTTGTTTGGTTGAACGCGCTAATTTCAGGAACTATTGGTTCGAATTGAAAAATTCTTTTTGTGTTGGATAGTCCATTTATCGAGGAAGGCTTTAAGTTATATAACATCACGCTTATATATATATATATATATATATATATATAATTTAAGTACAATTTCGATTTTCGTCAACTCTAGCGCCATCTGTCAGTGGAAAGTGACATTAAATATAATACTGGCAGACTACAGTGACAAAAAGTATTGTATTCAATTTGTTTTTGCGATGTCTCTTTTACTCATTATTTTCTTTTTCAACGCGGACGAAGTCGCGGGCATCAGCTCGTTATAAGATAAAGCCGCTGCAACTTGTAAATAACCCAGCGGAATTTATAATACGGTTTCCACTAATGGAAAGAGCCGAAAAACGAATAAGGTTTGTTTATATAATTCGCAGAGAAAAAAGCATTCATGCGAAGCCAGTAAATAATAAAAATAGAAAGCAGCTTTCTACTTAAGAGACTCCTCATAACCTCCTCGTGTTGTTTATATACGAATAAAAAAAAGAGGTGTTTATTCTCCAGATATAATTATAGTCAAATATAAAAAGTGTCGCTTCGCAATCATAAACTGGAAAACTTCATTGGCGGCAGTAACCACCCACTTATTTTATGGACTTGTTATTTCACTATGTGAAAGGGGACGGTAGCCACCTGCCATAAAGTGAACCTTTCACCGTTCAACGGAGAATTATATAATATACTAGCTGTTGTACGCGACTTCTTCCGCGTAACTATATTAAATATAACCTATGTTACTCCCTGGTAATGTAGCTTTCTATCGGTGAAAGAATTTTCAAAATCGGTCCGGTAGTTCGGAGCCTATTCAATGCAAACAAACAAACAATCAAGTCTTTCCTCGTTATAATATTAGAATAAATTTTGACAGAGAATTATATAATTCGGCGAAAATATAGGATATATTTATATTCCATATTAAATTAATAATCAAAAAACTTTTATTCTATATCGACAGATGATTATGTTAAATAAAAGATTTCATAAATACTAAATCTATAAGAATCGGTAATATTTTCGATAAAAAGAAATAAATGGATTGAAGACTTGAATGGATGAGTCGCTTAATTCCAATTTTGAATGAATCGAGGTTAAAGTTTTACTTGTAATTTTTGAGATAAGTCGCCACGGAAGTGATTTTTGTACAAAATTATGATGCTGTGAGCTGTGTGAACCACCTAAAATATTAATGGTATGATAGCAATTAAACATTTGTATTATTTTTTAAAATAAAAAGTGAACATAACTCCTTCCATTAACAAAAGTAAATTTTTCTGCACTTTTTGCTTTTTAAAATTAACTGTACATAACACCTTTTTCAACTTTCTATTTTCCAAAATATATCTTAAATCGACGAACTTAAGGTCTGTAATCATTTATATGGACATATTACCTTCAAGGCAAAAAAAAAACCAAAAATGCGACATATCCACACGTCTTCGATTGTTTGTTTGAAGTGTTAAAACAATAAACGAAACCAAACAATTTACGAGTACAAATAAGTACAAAGAAGATTGGAACAGTTTTATGGCGCAAGCGTTTCACATTAACGGCAGCCATTTTATTTGTGGCGTCCCATTTGGTGTCAGTAACCACAATAGTTTAGATTATCGTCGTAATGGTTCAGCACGAGTTTTTATTGTGTTTCGATGTAAAAAAGGTAAGAGACCACTATCTTATATATACCCTCCATATCTATTTACCCTTTTTTGACATCTATGTGACCGAAGACGGTTTTTCTGAGACTTTTAATGAAGAAAACTATATAATGTTCGTCTGAGTTGAAAAATAAATGATATAACGCCTGACAAACACATTAAATATTTTTGCCTAGTGTGTGGATTTTTAATTTTAGATAGCTGATGCCCGCGACTTTGTTTGCGTGAAATATTTAGCCTATGTCCATCCTGAAAATCTATTATAACTAAGTATTGGTGGAAGAATTTTTTAAAATAGGTTGAGTAGTTTCGAAGGTTACTTTTTACATACAAACAGTATTAGTAAAGGTTCTGTCTAGCAGCTTCTTATTATTTTCATTGCTAGGAATTTTTCTAGAAATTCCATTCACATTTCGCCCATTGACTGTGTTCTCAGAGGGCTTTGGTTCTAAATGGAAATTCATCTCTGAGACGAAAACGTTCCAATCGCCCTTCAATTTATTTTCTTTCCTTTTGTGACAAAACAATTAATCATAATTACATTGAGCCTTTGTTAACGATCTTGTTAAAGCCTTATTCTGTTTCCTGAATGTTATTTGTAGCAAGGGCTTTCCTTTAATCGCAGTGTACGTACTTTCAAATTCATCATTTTATATTATTCTTTTTCTCTGTAGGGGAAAATCGGTACAGTTTTTGCGTGATTTACGATATTACTTAGCGACTTAGCCCGACTTCACACGTGTGAAACTGCTACTTAAGTTGATCACTTATAGTGATAGATAACCATCTTTATGGTAACTTTGTTAGTAAACTAATTATGATATCATGATGATAATCACATACGAAAGAATGCGATGATAATGATTATCTACTTTTTTACATTGCATCATCAGCTGTATAATATGATATTTTGGCCGCTCATGAAATGTTAAATCAAAACAAGTTTCTTTCTTTTGTAGACCTATGAAATTCTTTGATTGACTAACGAATAATAAATCAATCGAAGAATCAAATAGGTAATAGAGAATTTTCTATGGAAGGAAAATAATATCAATAGAAAATTATAATAAACATTACGTAGATGGAAGCATGGACCTTATATACTGAGTCCAATGAACTCAGTGTCTTTCAGTCGCTCAAAGGACACTGTCCTGCATACACGTAATGTGTTATAAATACGGACAGCGTTTTATTGAAAAAATTTTAATAAATTTTGTCGACTTTCTCTATTACATGTATCAGATGTTTGAATTGTAGGGATAAGCATTTATTCGTACAGTTTTATGTAGCCCATTTATCGATTACATAATTTAAGAACTTACCGTATCTTTATTTTTGCTTCCATCTATGGAACATTATAAGAAAATGTTAATGTAATTTAGTTGTTTCAAACTTATGCTCTGAATACAAATTTACACAGCACCGCGAAGTTAACTCTTCAGAAAATTAGTTCATTATTTATTAGTCCTTAAGTTGTTCGCGTAATGAGTGGAAAATTGTTGTTGTAGCAAGTTCCAAAGCAATTTACTATTGTAACAATATAACAGGCGATATCGCCGTTAATTTGACGACTATTTCAATGTAAATTTGGGGCTGTTGTTATTTATTAGACTCGCACAGTAAAACGATTCAGGAGAGGCTAAATTCAATTCTAAAACATTTTATACAATGGATTGCCCGAAAAGTCTCTGCGGTTTCTTAAACAGTTAAACTATAAAAAATAAACAAAATAATGTTGTAAGCTTTTAAAAGCTTATTGTCGTCTATGATGATCATTTCATGAATAATATTTTAGGCTTATTATAAAAATATATAAGTTTTTTTTAATGTAAATGTCACCAGGCGACAGTTAATCTAAAGCTTTTATGGTAAGTTAGTTTTGACGAGCCATGGTTACCTTAACGCTCTGTTCCAGGGGTTCAATTCCCGGCAGGGTCAACTTTGGAAATGAACTATTCAAAATTGGCTCTGGTCTGAAGCTGAAAGTGGTGACCCAAATCTGTTCAGCCATTTTTGCGATACTGAGGAACAAACATCCAACCATACAAACTTTAGCATTTATAATATTAATAATTAGGATACAAAATTTCAAAATTAATCTAAACTTCTTTAAATAAACAAACACACTTGATCATTTATTTATATTGTAAACGTATGATTATTATTATGAGTCAATTTAATTTGCATAATAGGCTCGGCTTACCGCAACAAACGTGTGTTTTGACAAGTTGCAACTTGAAATTGCTTCTATGTTGAACACAAACAGAATTTGTCAAGGTAAACACGCCCTCAGCAATAGACGTGTGGCTTCTCGCCGCTTAAACACACCATGCAATTAATTAACTAAAAATAATTATAATCAAAACTCATGTGTATACGAACAACTCATTCAACTTGCACGTTTGAAACGCGTTGGAAGGAAATTTGAACATTTTCCGATAGTGAAAAGCGATTCGTGAATGAATTTGGTATAGTATTAAGAAAATTCGGACTCACTTGTGTTCCGCAGTAATAAACTTGGTAACTAGTATTACTACTAGTAATACTACTAGTAATATTAGTAATATTTCTGGTGGCAGTAATACTGTAATATCCCTAGAAGATCATCGTGAACTGTAATAATGATGACATGCATGCTCATTGTCAAAAAGTAGATAAATATTCTGATTAGATAATGTCTGAGAAAGCAAATACTATTCGAATACAACTCCTATATACAAATACGCGAGGTTAATTGCATATAATGGTTTTCGGACTGGAAAGATAAAAGATGGGCTTATCGCTACTTCACCTCGGGTTCAACATCTAAATAGCTGTAAGTCTCAGATTAGACCTTGTATACATATATACAGCCCCTATCTCCCATATCAGCCCCTACCTCTGAGCAGGGGTATGAAAATATCAGATGAATCTTTTGGACTATTTAGTGTTCTTAACGTGTTCTTCGATGATCCAATATTCTACAAAATACGGGCATTAAAATACCTTTGTATTAGAAGAGATATGACCCTCTCTTTCTATGAAACAGTAATTTATTCATTAAATAGGTTTCAAAGAAACACATTTAATTGTTTTTCAGACAATAATAGCCAATATATTGACGATTCTAAGAAGAAACAATGAAAGAAACTCATTATTTTTGTAATTTTTAAAATAAAATATATAACAATTACATTGTTTACATGTATTTATGTGTTTTATAGGCTGGATAATGGGATATTTTTATATGTATGAAAGCCTACTCTGGGTTTTATCAATATAATATATATACCACGCGCTATACTAATGAGAATTCATCATTGCCATCCCTCTAGAGAAGACAACTCGTATTTCGGTGAGTGAGTAAAGGAAGCCAGTGTCCATTACCCTATCCCTATCCTAATCCCTATTCTTCATCCTACTAAGATCACAGCGCACTTTTTTATAGCTTCGTTTGTGATAACAGGCGAAAGTAGCCACCGATTATCAAGTGGACCGTCAGCTTCCTGGCGAATTTTACATAAAAAATTTACAGCTTAAGAATACAAAATTTATCCTAGATTTTATCTTAGCAGAAACTATCCTATTACAACATCGTGGTCTTCAATTTTTGTAAATTATTTCTTGTAAGTCATTCATGCACTACTACTTGCACTCTTCCTGATGCAATATATTTATCTATTACTTAAAACCATATTAAAATCGTTTCAATATTTATAGGTTTTAAATTACATGTGGCTTTTAATTTACATATTTACTTAGCCAAGTAACATTGTGTTAGGTAGCTGAGTAAATACCTATGTAAACACAGAACTAGAACAAAGTGTAAGCCTATAACAATGTATCTTTGTTATTATAACTGTTTAATTATTCATTATATTAAAAACAGGTGGAATAAATAAACTGTGAGGGAATTAAGTGAACAGTTATTCCAAAAGGCTAACGACTTTCATTGCATTGTTTTCGAAAAGCAAGAATGCAAATCATTGAAATGCATAATAAAAGAGGGTATAAATTGCATCACGCAATAATTTATTCAGGAACCTGAGCTTCTCTATTGTTTTAAACAATATACTGTTTAATATTGGCCGTTATTTCGCTGATTATGTTCGCGCGGAAATAGAAGCTAAGCTAGCAAAGCACAGTTTTAAAGAGAGCTCCTATTTTACTATACTGTACATTTTTAAATATAAATTATTATTTTTTTATATATAATAACCGATGGCAACCAGGTGTACTTGATCATATAAGTTTACGGTCACCTACCGACACAGCCAACATAAGGCAAGGCTAATGATTACAACTAAAGTTAATGGCTAAACTTTTTTAACAGACTTAAGTATTTATGAAATTTTAATACTTAATTCCTAGTGAAGGTGTATAAAAGCTTTATTCCGTTCGTGTGTGATTTGATGATACATTTCGATTACTTATATGAACAGTTCTCTCTAATCTAGGTTATAAAAATGACTAATATTTAGCAAAAATAGGTTAATAGGTATTATTAACTAATTTCTCTCTGTGATATTTCTTTTCTAATTTCACATAAAAAATCTTTCAGAAGAATCTATTTCAAGTTCGTAATTTAATGCTCAAAAAATATTAAAATTTCTTTGATACGCAGCCCCAGTACGAATAAAAATTGCTTTTTAATATGGTACTGTATCAACAAAGTCTACTTAATAAAACTTAAGTTACACAATGAAATTATTAAGTGAGTTTTGTCTGTGGCGTTTATTAAATTTCCAATTTACTCTCAAGTGTCCAAGGACCTTTCCAAAATTACGTATATTTTAATTTTACTCAATTTTCCTACAAATATTTTTTCAGTACAACATTCCCTTTGCATTTTAAATTGCAAAATCACGAAATTAAACTCGTTCAAAGTGCTTGGAAATTTTTACAAGCTCTTTCTGCCTCTAGGCAAACCAGCTCAAATAGCTTAATAAATAAACAAATTGTAGTCAACAACATTTATTATCAGGACGTCATAAAACTTGTAGACGTTTGGAAACTTTGAGACATAAGATTAATTATGTTCTAGAGAATATTGTGCGAGAACAACCATTAGTTATGACAATCAATTTATACATAGCAACTATACTATATAACGGTATTGCAATGTTCGTTCATTCTGCGACCGACGTAATACCACGCCACAAGAGTATTTATCTAGCCAAAACAGTAATGTGTAAAAGCAGTAATGAACCTCAAAACAATCTTTATCTTTCATCTTTATATATAATAGTTTATGGCCGCTAATTCCTCCTAATCCTACACAATGCAACTGATTTAAATGTGGTTTTAAATATCATTTGGATAACCTAATTAATTTTTTTCCTGGGCGAAGCCGGGAGCGGGTCGCTAGTATTGAATACACACTTAAATGAAAAAAGAATAAATTTTAGTTTATTTTATTAAGTAAACTAATATTTTCTGTAGCAAGAGCAAGAGCAAGCAACTACATGGGCAAGGCTTGTATAGGCATAACTTTTCAAATGCAATTTTTGTCTTATTAAGTATTCAATAACACCCACAAAATCTCAAACTACAGCTAATGTAGCACATTAGTATTAGTCACGAGTTAATGGCCTATGAACATTATAAGAGTAGTCTGTATGAGCTTCTAGTCTGTTTAGTCAAGCGTGGATGTGAAGATGGCACGAGAAATAAAAGTTGGGTCAATGGTTTAACTGTTATTATTATCAATGGTCAGTGTACGACCGTTTCTATTTGTTTAGGTTCTCGTCTTACTGGTTACGATAGAATATCAAATCACTCACCGAAACACATACGCACATGTATTGATAATTCACGGTGGTTTTCTAAAAGGAGGTCGGTTAATGCCAAACCTATTTTACTTTAGGACCTCTTTCTCCATAAGTTTTAAGATGGACGTATCGAAGATGATGCATTTTCTTCTTGAACTCCGATTCACCGTTTCAGCCACTATTATTATGATGAAAGTCAACTAATCTACGAATTTTCGTTTAATCTATTAAATATATCTGAAAAATATATTTCGTGGAAAACCGCTTGATGAAAATTTTCCTTATCTTTCTAAGGCAATTTAATAAAAAAGCGGGGTATCTAAAATATTAATTCCGCGTAAAGCAAGCATGGAAAAGATGCCTGAACATGAAGGATCGATCAACGCACCCCTTTGCTAACTCAGTAATGTAAGCACCTGTATTCACATGTGTTATTATTTAATGATCACTCAACAATTTACCAAAACATTTTCCTTGTTTGTTTATTTTTTCTTTCTTTCTTTCACTCTTATTAGGTTAAGGTTTGTAAGAATTATTCGATTTGTTGACTATCAGTTCTCTGCGGTTTAACTTACAGTTAATATAGGAAATTTTAAATGATTTCCCCATATAAAGTTGATTACTAACTGAAAAGTTTAATATCTGTTTTAAACAGTTTTGTTAATGTCTTTCAAATCATGTCGTTTTGTTAAATTAAGCCTAAGATGAGTAGCAGCATGTTTTTTTGTTTAATTGAACCAACTTTCATCCAGAAAAAAGTACTGTTCCCGAGAGATCATCTAATAATCAAAAAAAAAAAAAAAAAACTTATTTTTTAAATTAATGTAAAATCATTAACAATTATGTAACGATCAGATTTCATTTCACTAACTATAAAAAGAGTACATTTTCATTATGTATATTTACAAGTTCAATTACTATTAATTTGTTATGTCGTGGCGTTATCCAGTAAGTGTCAACAAGCGTCCGCGTTGTCGAGTCGTCCCATGATAAATCTGTGTGACGAAATGTGGATTGTGAACGACACACGACCTTTGTATCTTGTCAACTACATGAACTAACAAGCGAGCACTTTATATGTACACTTTGACTCCAGCCTTTGGCTTCAAAAGGAAGAAGCACGCTTGTTCGACAGTGATACTGGCTTTAGCGCATTAGTCTTGCTGTTACAGAGATGCCCAAACGCTATCGCGGTGAATACGATGGAGTATCATTAACGTAGTTGTTTTGAACTTAATTGTTTAATTGTACAAGGTTCTGTATTTTCGGTATATTCTTGTATTATTCTACAGCTAATGACAAAGTGTTAGTAAAATTATATTACATTGATTACAGTTTAAACATTGACACATTTTTTCTACTCTTGCTTAACAACAATAATATACGAGTATGAATTTTGGAAGTAAAATATTGTAAAAGCCCCATAAAATTTCATATATTATACCCAAGAGACTTATTAAAGAGATAAAGTTATCGGGAATGATCTACCTTTTTCCTAAGTTTGACCTACTTTTAAGGTAATGCATTAAAGGTTTAAGGGTATTTGTAAAACTAACATCCCAATCAACTTTTCTTATGTATTTTGAACATTTTATCTATCTACATAACTAATAAAAAATATAAATAATGCAATAAAGCATTAGATAGATAATTATTTATCACTAGCTAGTGCACGCGACTTAGTCCGCTTTGAAAAATAAAAAATATAACACTTGATTGCTGTGACGACGGTGGCACAGCTAGTTTTTTATATTTTAAGATGATCCCTCAGAAACAGTACTTTTTTCTGGATTTTTCTAGACAACGTGTATGCAAAATTTCATAATGATCGGTTGAGTAATCAGGCGTGAAAAGGTAACAAACAAAAAGACAGACTTTCATATTTATAATATTAGTATGGAAGTATCTCTATTCTTAATCCTACTATGGTAGGCAGAGCACCACTTGGTGTTGTAGGCCAAGGAAGCCACCACTTGATTGTACCAAGTGTTCCGTCAGCCTGACGACCACTTGAAAAAGAAACTTATATTAAATCAATTTTTTTTATTTCAAAGAAGATACAATAAGCAATCAAATGATGAGCCAAGTATTAGATAAGCTAAGAGCACGTATCATATGAACGCAAAAACCAATGTACACGCGATAAACCAATTTCATTAATTACCTACTACATCATTTCGACAACAGAGTAATGTTATTGGCAGCACTCAATGCTGTGCGCCTCGTATTTCAAGCTAATATTTACAGCTCGTTTCCACTACATATGTTTGGTCCAATTTAAATTTAAATAAACCTACAAATTGGCAGACTACTACAGTGTTGAATATAGCATAAATTGCACAGACCCGGCACGGATTTACATTAAAATATTCGCTTTATCAGTACATATATTTAGTTTAACGTGATGACAATTTTACGAGGACATTAGTAAGCGGGAAATTTGCATTACGAGTTTTTAAGATACTACAACTCAATATTAATCTATCTATATTAATAATGAAGAGAAAATATTTGTATTTATGTTTGTAATGGATAAACTCAAAAAATACTGAACCGATTTTAAAAATTCTTTCACCTATAGAAAGCTACATTATCAGTAGTGTCTGACCGAAGTTTTGGTTTCGCATCGGCTTTGGTCACCTTCGGCTAAAGAAACCACCTTCGGCGAAACCTTTCGGCCCAAAACCAGGCCGAAGCCGAAGGTTTTGCCGAAGGTTTTAATTAAGAAGTTCTTGAGAAAGAATCCTAAATACAAATATGTTTAGCGAACTTCACTTAAGGTGATCTAATGTTAAAAAAATATATAATTATAACTTGTTGTAGATAATACAGTAATTACCTGATTATTTATAATTATCGCAATGGTTACTTTTAATTTTAATTTTCTAAAGTTTTCACAATGCATTTAATTGACCAATATTTATTAAGAAAGTGAGTGTTTGTTTATTTGTTTGTCTAGTTTCGCACAAGTCGAGAAAAACAACGACTGATTGATCGAACTGATTATGATTGATAAATTACTTTAATAAATAAATGTTATAATTCACATTATTTCGAAATATTAATTGCAACGATTTTTTTTTATCATTTCTTGATCAACTTCTAGACATGATTATACATACAGTCGATTTAAACGTTCAATATTAAAGTTTTAAAATCTTTATCTTATTAATTGAAGCTTGTAGCCAATCTTGAACAAAATTTCTTAGAGATTTTAAACCTTCGGCTTCTGCTTCGGCTTCGCGAAGTTTGTGGCGATAGCCGATTAATCGACTTCGGTTTCGGCCAGAAATTGACTTCGGTCGGACATATGCGATTAATATTATTAATGAGAAAGTTTGTATTTTTATGTTAAATTGGCACACACACAGATAGTTTATTACTTGGATTAACAAATAAGACACCTTTTCTCCATTAAAAATGTTAGGTTCCAGAAGGATCTTCAAAAATCGAACTGCAGCGCGTATAATGTCGCTGGAACTTTTATAAAGTGCTATATTTTGCCTATCTCAGCATAAAAAATATCCAAAACACGTTTCCAAACAAATTATTTTTAACTGTAAATTAAATAATTTCTATGCATTTCTATCTCTATATAAACTTCACTCGCTAAAATTGGCACCGAAAAGCAAATTCCTAAAGAACTGTGGCAGTTAACAGTTAAATTGCCATTTAAGTTCACATTTGCACAGATGAAGGCCTCGAAATCAGTCATCGACAGAAATGAAATGAGACACTACACTAATTTTATAAAGAAGTAAAAATTTGTTAAGTCTTCAAATTATGTGTGCGAAGCATCGAAATAACATATCTTTCAAGCAGCAAGCAGTGCGAAGTTACTATTGGAACTATTGGATTCAAAAATTACTTTTACCTAACTGGCGGACCGACGACGAAGTAAAAATAGAATAACTACATTGGATGGTGACTGGTTTAATCGTGTGTTTAAGTATCGATGAGAAATATCTAGAAGTTTCCAGTAGTGCACGTTTTCTGAGGTGTTGAGTCGATATCTGGATACTTTAGATCTATAAGATGAGGCTTATAATATTTTATTAGCGTATAATTCTCTTCACAAAATATATTATACCCACAATATGGATGCTTAGTTCATGACAATAACAGTCTGTAAAAGGTGCCTACTAAAAATTCTATTTGCAAAGAAATAACTATTTACATGACATTTAATTCATTCCTATTACTGTCAAAATGATAAAAGCAGAAAAATTATTAAGTTTTTATGTGGTAAACATAATTATTAAAACTAATTATTGAAATAGATGCAATTAAGAATTGAAATGTCCATCCATATAACATACATTGACAATAGATCTAGACAACGATATAGCGCCCATTTACTTATGCCTTATCCTAAATATTACTGTAGTCGGCAGTGCACTTGCAGCACCTATGGTGTTGCTTGTGTTATAGGCGACGGTAGCCACCCAACCTACCATCAAGTGGACGCTAGCCTGTCTGGTGACTGGCTAGCGTCCACTTGATGTAGTTGGATCCACAAAACTTGTTCGTTGGAATAGACAATGTACTTACACGTAATATGTATAGGGTATCCCACCGATTTCCCAAAAAGTTTTAGTACCTATGAAATAATAAGTTATTTATCAATGAATGAAGAGTTTCTTAAAATAAAATTTTAAATATAGTATAATAAGATAGGTTTTGTTCTATCTATATGGATAGTTGGATACCTACTTCATAATTTCCTTGGCCCAGAATCTTTTACAGATTATTACGAAAACTAAGCACGTTTCAGGCAGGCATTTCAAAACTAAAATATCAGCAAATTGGTGAGTCAAGAAAGGTAAAATTTATTCGAAACAATTAAACAATAAATTCGTTTCGGTTTTAATTTAAAAAAAATTTAACAATTCTGCTGTGAAAAGAAGCTGACATTTAAATTTGGCAAACGAAATTGTTTAAATTACTGCCTTGAACATCCATTATTCTTCAAAACCACCGAATAATGTGATTAAAAGATGTAGAGGCCTCAGCGTATATTGTATAAAGTTCATTCAGGCCTTAAATATAATCCGTCTAAATTTTATTGCCACCAGAATTCCATCAGGCAAGAAAAAATGGGCTTTCATTCATTTTTAATTTACCTACATTGTGGCGGAGGTATTAGGAGTACAATAACGATTTTCCGTAGAACCATTAGCCCTCTTTTTATGACGGCTATTATTGAAAATTATAATAATTAAATTATTATTAGAAGTTATTATTTTACGCTGAAACAGCTGGGGCTTAGATAAAAGAATCAAGGAAGACAGCAAAATTTAAATTTCATGTCATTAATTACTCTGTGTCATATATAAACTTTTTTATGTTGTGTAGGCAAAGACATATAGCCATAAAGCCTATACACATGGTGTATTGTATAGTCGATGTAAGTCGTAAAGCGACACGTCGCATGACTAGGAGATATGTTACGCCATGTCAATGTCGATGTCCGCGTCTTCATATGAATGACTTCAAACCTTTCATTCTTACATTTATCAACGAGAAAGTATTTCGCGATTTTCAATATATAGTGAACTTGATACAAGGATATTTATATCTCTATTTTAAATAAAGTTACTGTTAGTTTAAATTTGTTTTTTCGCTAACTTCTTTATAAACCATCCAACAGATTTTGATACGGTTTTCACTAATGGTTTGTGTATATCATTTGCAGAAAAAAATACATCCGTGCAAAGCTGGGAGCGAGTCACTAATGTTACCATAAAATAATCTATATTAAAATAGTTTAGTATAGTTCAGTATGTTTATGAACCAATTTATCTTATTTATTACAATAGCTATGGACGAATACTAGTATTGTCACGTAAAAACCATAAATCCTAATAGCAAAAGAGCAATAAAAAACCACATAGGACTAGCAGGTAATATCACGATAAATTATTAAATCTGGCTTATTGAAAAGTTGTAAGTTTAATATATAAAAAATTCGGTAAAAAGGTAAAAATGTAATGTAAAAATAAAATGTAATATTTAAGTAATAAGTATATCCCTTCATATGAAGCAGTAAAGCAATGCAGTTGGCAATATCTATGATATTGACAAATGGACTCCTATTCGAGGGATTATCTTTGATTGAAATATAGATCTTTTATTATTTGAAACCGTCATGAAGAATGAAGCCAAGAATACAGTTTATGGCCGCTTATGTGATTTAGACTGATCCATAGTTACCTTGGGCTAATTAAGGTTTAATGGCATCCGTGCGAAACAGAGAAAGGCTGTTTTGGTTATATAAAAAATAATCCTTTTAAAGCATACTTTGAGAAATGGTGAATAAAAAAAGAGACTGTTTTGCATGCTTAGCCTTTATTTAAAATATATGAAGTGCGAGATTATGTCCTCTTATATGTATTTTTGTATCTTTTATTACTTTAATATGAGTAATTTCCCAGTAAGTCGTAGGTTTAGTTATCGAAATGCTAATTACCAATATTTGTTTGCTAGGTAGATATATTAAAAAAGAACTACATCTATTTAGCTAATATAAACCAAATAAATAAATGTTTAAAAAAATACTTCATTCTTAATTATACTATGAATACTTCTTTCCCGTTAATATATTTGTAGATGTTCTTTTGTTTAATTAGAAAATAATGCTATTAGCAGCCCCAAAAATTCAACAAGTCTTTTTTAACAGACTGGCAAACGTAAGGAAGTTCGAATAGACTTTTCTTAAGAAATACAAAAACCATTTAATTTGGGGAGGTTAAATGTGAGAATAATTAAATGACGTGGAGAAAAATGACGACCAATAGGTTTGATAACACCTTTTATATTAAAGTACGGTAGACAGGCTGATATTTCATTTTATGGTATGAGGCTGCCCTCAAATACACTAGTGATTGCGAGCTGACTTACTTTTATTGGGACATTTTCTACTAATAATGTAGATTTTGTTTGTTCCTCGGCCTAACGGATTTGGATAGGAAGGTTTTTATGTATATAATTTGCAGAAAATAATAACTTCTGTGCGTAGTCGGGGGCGCAAGTAAATTATAAATACGACTTCTGTAAGTTTTATATCTTATAAGAAATAAGAAATTTCCGTTTTAATATTTCTGTCCTAGTTTTTTTTTTTTTTTGTGAGTTCGCCGTATCCGATATCGGCAAAATTTGAATATTAATTGAATTCTCTCGGACGTTGAGATAATAAATGACAGTTTTGAAATAAATAAGCCGCTTTAAGCACTCATAACATTCTTTCTTTCTTTTTTCTTTCTATAATTTTTATTTGTTTATTTAATAAATAAATATAATATCACTAAAATTTAAACAAGAAAATTTATTTATTTTGAACTATTCATTTTCACAGTGCAAAATCATATTTTTCACTATTCAAGAATATTTCAATATAGTTTATGAATCAACATCACGCTGAGCTATCAACACTGAACAACATCAACAGCAAATATAATATTTGTTTTGTATTAATATAGTGCATTTAAAGAGAAATAAAATACAATGTAATGTTATCCCTATAAAATATGAATAGAAAATGAAATTGTATTTAAACTCAATTTGATATATATATGATACCTAATAGTTTTAAAATAAAAATGTACTAGATTAATTCTCATTATTTGTTTAATGTTTCGTATAAATATAAATAAAAAATCAGCAATTAAATCATTGGATAGAAAATTATTAAGGCAGCGGAAGCTTTGAATCCTAAGTCAAATTTTACATATCTTGAAACTTATCAAGCATCAAGCATAAAACAAAAATAATATTATACATAATATGTTCTAAAGCCTATATGTAGTTCTATATCATGCTAGAATTTAGCCTATATTTCATCATATGCAGTAGAGGTCAGTGCTTGGTAATAGGATGTCATATTATGTAATTCATTGAATATGACATCATATGTATAAGACGAAGGATATTATAACCTGTGACCTATCTCATATACAGTCAGTAGAAGAATGTGTCGTGTTTAAGTAAAACGGCTCTTACAGAACATTGATTGGCAAAAAAAAATTGCCGAATTCGTCCAGCCATTTACGAGTTTTGCTCTTAGCATCACATTTAGCGATCCTTTTTTATTTATATATAAGATATATGTCACCAGTGTTAAATTCAAATAAAAATATATGTTATTTATTTGGAATAAATCGTTAAGTACCATACTAGGTTGGCTTAGAACTAAAATAAGTACCGCAATAATTCGAGCCACTAGTATGTGTATTCGAGGAACGCGACACCGATTTAAGACTGCAGTCAAATTGCTTGGGTTTGACAATGGAGCCTCCATATCAAACAACTACTAATTTTTTCTTTACCCAATTTATACTGTACATAGATAAACTTTATACCTTCTTTTTTATACATTTTAGATATTAGTTTGTAAATACTGTAAAATTATTTTTGTTAATATTGCTGCAACTCTGTTCAATTATAATGTTGATATATAAAATATATGTTATATTTTTATAAGGCTAAGTAGGTTTCCAGGAAAGGAACAATTACGATATCTGTTTAATTCTATCTACAATATTTAATAAACATTATATAACATCGATGTTTTTATTTGATCCATCCAAAAACTATTTCAGATGTCGACATCACAAGATATTTTGAAGTCTAGAAATTAAATTTCAATCAATAAAGAACTACCATTACTTAGGTTAAGTAGTTAGAAAAATCCGCTTAAAATTTGTTAAAATTATTCAGTTGCTTTTAAAAGAAATTATTATTTATTGTTAATAAAAGTTGTTTATAATATAATATTTGTTGTTAATAAGATCCTTTATTGTTTAATAAAGGAGAAATTCAAGCTTTTTAAAGGGAATTTATTATAAGAAAAAATTAAGTATTATTTTAAACAGTAGAATGGTTTAGTGATTGTATAACCAGAAAAAGATAATACTAATTAATTTGTTAATATTGTAATAAAAACATATAATAAATATAAATTTTAATAAATGGGAATATATTGTAAAATTAATAATATATTGCCTTATTTTTAATAAATATAAATTATATACAAATTAATATATACAAAACTTAAAAACTAACTAATTATTTTCAAAAAATACTTATAAATAATTTAAATCTATTAAGCCGTTGGTAGACGGAAAAGTGGCCAGAATGCTGGCGGCATTGCCCCGTTGGATGCATATGCTTATCTTTTGAGCAAAGTAAGAGCCAGCATTCTGGTCACCCGACGCCTCTACCAACCGTTTAGCCAGGTCCTTGTAGAGTTCATGAGCGGCTGGCCCCCACGGACCCATGGTTTCTACCGCAAGCGGCACAAACATGTAACCCCTATCTAAGTTTACATATTTGCGCCGCTTGAGATTTTCGGCTTTATAAAATTATATAATGGGAATATTATATAAAATTTCCTAAATTCTGAATCAAATTTATCTTAAATTAAACATAATTAATTAAAATCATATCGCATAAATGACATTTTAGAAATTTGACTTAATTTCAAATTTACTTAAATTTTCCACTTAGCATACTTGTTACAAGGTTTCAAATGATTTTCAATTAAGTGAAAATATTGAAAGGAATTTTATTAATATAAAATTTAACTAAAATGATGCCAAGAATATAGAATTAACTTGGAATTATTAAAGTTTATGAAATAAACTTTTAAACCTATACAGATTTAGAGAAAATATGATAAAATATAATCCAAAAATATATCACCCTAATAAAATGTTAACATGAAATCAACACTTACCACAGTTAACACATGTGAGTACAGTTACCCCTTTCACTTTAGTCCACAGTTTTCATTAGAACCACTTGTTTACTTTGTTCGCTCTCTGTTAACTTTGTAGCGGCGCTACGGCGTAGCAGTGCTACGGGTATGTCACGACACGTCCTTACTGCTACGCTACTGAAATAGGACTGGGGGTGGTTGCTGTATTCGTCTGACTGAGTATTTTTTACTCATTTAAACTACATACGTAAATAAATCAGTTAAAAAAAACTAAGCCCACTTTATTACTCGTATTTAAAGTTGCTTAATGGGTGTAATAACATAATATTAATCATTTTTAACCAATGAAGTTACGTAAATGTTCGTAGTTTTGTGTAGTTTTATATCACTTTTAAAACTTTTATACTCAGTTTTAATATGATTTATGGAGTTTGATTTACTTTTGAGATAAAAATAAATTTTTAACTTCAATATTTTTGAAACGCTCGGTGAATCTAGATAGGTTTTAAACGATCCTATTGTAAAATTATTCTGGAGGCCTATGTCCAGCTGTGGATGTCCTAGTCCTACGACTGAGGTGATGAGTAAGTATGATGACTATTAAAAAAACTATGAATGCAGTTCATCTTAACTAAAAAGTCGATTTGTAGATAGAAAGAACCCTTTTTTGTATTTTTTAACACAATTAAAATTTAAAACTTTCATGTAGAACATTAACTATTTATAAAAATTAAAAACGTAGTCAAAATAAAAGTGACATAGTAAAGGTATTGGATTCCTATATCACTTCATATGATACTTTTGATTTATGGCTGAACAGTTCTTATTGCACCTATACTATCGAACCGCTCCGGTTTCGCATCGATGTCCCATTTATCAAATTTTTTAATAATTTTTATATCTTCTTTCTGTGGAATATAACTTTATGTTTTCCAATATTTAATATAAAAAAACTTACAGAAAATACAGAGAGAAAATATGAGATTTTGAATAGAATTAGGTATTTTCAAAGTACAACGATAACAGATATGAATAATTTATGTGTAAAAACAACGACTATGTCATATGCAAATTGTGGCTTATCTGCCGGATTCGTCCCTGTACTAATCTGATGGGCCCTTTCGAGGAAGTTTATACATGTATGTCCCTGTAATGTAACTTGATATAAATAGCAGATACCAATATAAGTCATCTACTTATATGATATTACTATCTATTAGTATTATCATAGAGTAAATAGATAATGGTTAAATACTATTTACTCTATGGTATTATATACATTTATTCATTTACATTCTTAATTTTTTTACAATATAAATATAAAAGACAATAAACTTTAACCAATTTGCCACAAGTAGCAGGGCAAGGCCCAAGCTACCACCCTATTTAAATATGATAGTAATTTAAATTTTAATAAAGAAAACTATTTAAATTTAAAAATTATATATATATTTGTAATCGTAATGAAATTGTAATTGTAATTAGAACTATTAATTGATGTGTTTAGTTCATTTGATGTTTTAGCTTCACGAGTTTTAAGTTTGTGCAAGTTTACTATAGAGTTAACTCTGTATATATTGGAAAGCTTTTCTTAAGGTTATCTTAAGGCTGAATCATATAAGGTTATATTATGAGGTTCTTCAATGAATATTCTAGAAGGTTTTGTTAAAGCCAAAACTTCGGAAGGCACATTGTAAGTAGATCCTTTGTGCTTCTGATGTATGGCTAGCGAAGTTGTGGCCAACAATAACTAAGTATTGGTAACTGCGAAGCAGTAATCTAATAGTTTAGCTACTCTGGAATATCAAATGACCTTTAGTGGTTTCGTACTGATTTTGCTAATTAGACTAACTACAAATTTATGACAATCTGTACTAATAATTAATTTACAAATCAAGTTTTCGAATTGAATTGAATTATGTGATTGATTTTATTTCTGACTTTTGAATGATATTTTGGGTAAAAAACAATACCTACGTTCTAGTGGCCTGAAATATTCCCATTTTAATTACTCTAATTATTAAGATAATGAATAACAATTTACAATTCTTCGCCAACCGGCTAAAAAATTAATCAAATAATTTATTATTATTTTCAAAAATAAGAATCTCTCAACTTTAAATTACCGTAAAGAGTTTTTGACATTCAAACTTAATTTATCTTACCTTGAAGCTATTTCAAGTACTAAGTTTCTAGCCACTTTTGATGTAATTTTAAGGAATCTCTCTCCTCAGTCGTGTTGTGATAACTTAGTTATATTTTTTAAAAGGAATAAGGGTAAAACCCATTTTTTTATTCAACATAATATTCTTATGAGTACAGGCGTGATCGGCATTAAAGTTATTTTACATTAAATATGTTTTTTATATTAAATTAGTTGTATATAAATTTTAATTTATATGTGTTCGCGAAAACAAAGTTTTTTTTTTATAAATTTCGAAGTTTAATTTCATGAGCCAACTTTTATTTCATACGATTGATTCATTTCATCCATTACCATACAAATACATAGAGTCGACATTGTGCTATTCTACATGTTCCAAAGAAAGCAAATAAATATCTCCAAAGAATAATGTGTACAAATGCTGACTATAACAAGTAAATATGAATCATAATATAGCAATCTACACTAAATACATATATATAAATATTTTTTAGTACTCATATAATAATAGAATATTGTTCACTAACTGAACGCGGCCAGAATAAAGAACTTCACACAAAAGATTTTCCTTTTGATGTACCGACATTTTTATAACTTCACCTTTAACGCCATTTTGATGTAACACTGTTTACGTGTTTAGAATTGAGGGCCTATGACATTTATTTTCGAATACCGACTCTCTGTCATTCACTTGTCAAGTATTGTAAAACGATTGATATGCCAGAATGCTTATATAAATCTTTTCACTTATATAAATTTATATAAGTGAAAGGACCTGAAAGGTATAAGTGAAGTGAAAGATCTTACATGAATTTAGGAAAAAAGGGTTATTCTCAAATTATAAGGTGTATAATATCATAATTATAAGGTGGACAGACGTAATGGCTGTTGCTGAGCGGTCTTATTGGAAAATTATATCTAGCAGTAGACGTATTGCGGCTGAAATCTACGATAGGAATATCTATACATTTAGTTTATGCGTTTGTCACTATGAAATGATAGGTATTGATTTATTATATTGAACTAGTGGCCCGCTCCCAGCTTCAAAATAAAAACTATCCTGTCTTTTAAGTTGGATACAATCATTTAAATTACACATAGTTACAAATTTTTATCAAAATCGGTTTAGTAGTTTAGGAGGAGTTCATCGCAGAGGAACATGTGACACGTAATTTTTATATATAAAGATATTTCCCCAAGTTTTTATACTACAGCGTTCCCTCCTAGTGATATAGTTATACATGTATAGACTAACAGCATTCTTAAAATAAAGTTAAACAAATTAAAACACTAAAACACGTACATAGTTAAGTATTAAGCTAATTTATTCAATGAACTTCATCATTTAATTTTAATATTTAAGTTGTGTCCTTATTTTAATTTATATTAATTTTTCTTCTTAACTATTTTAAGGCAAGAGGATGGTAACTGTAGCTAAGCGGATGTCCTGTTTCTGACTACAAACATACAGAGAAAACATGAGCACATTGTTAGTTTTAGTGGCTTCAAGTGTTATATATGACGATTTTCTTATTAAGGAAAGGTCAGCATGTAGGCTGATGGCATACTTGTTGTTTGATATCTTCCCTTATTAACACAAGCAACGCCATATGCTTGTGGACTTTAGTAGGATAAAGGAAATGGGATGACGTAGAGATAGGGAAGGGATAAAGAGATATGGATAAATGTATTTATTCTATAAGGGAGTGGTTACTGCCGCCAGACGCCTCTGTTTACAAAAGTATTACTGTGAAACGCAATGTTCCTCGCCACTAAGTCTAAATATATCTTATATCATTGACAAGATCTCACTTATAGTCTGCTATAGTTCTGTTATTTTCTGCACTAATTTTTGCGATCCAATTTGTCATCCAGTGGAAATAATATTACTCATAATCCCCACATTACCCGCGTGTGCTTAAACTCAAACAGTAAACATAAGAAAGGTTTTCGACGCGTCCTCACTCTCCTCATTAACAGCCGACAAGATAGAAAAAAAGCCTGATAAACATTATGTACCATGCGAACGCTTTTTCCTTGTTTTTCCTAAATCATATTATTACACACTCACAAAAACGGGGTCTGTTTTGTTTTCATTTATCAGAAAGTAACATAATAAAGTAGAAACTAACAAAAACTATTCCTAATAGTAGGTAATATTCATTTGTTATGGGATTTTTATTATGATCATTAGTGTGAAGATTTTATTAGCTTGGTTGGTGACTGTATGCTAGGGTTGGTGCTGTATGTCTGGTAATTGGTTCTAAGATAATGTTTTGATAAAATTAAGGGGACAGGGCCGAGCTTTTAATAGATTTTTTTTTATAGTAGACCAAGTTCTCAGGGCACAGGACAAGTTTCATAGACACTATTTCGAATCCCAATTTTTATTCAGTTCCGTTACAAAATCAAGGCGCATTGGCAACTTCTACGACGATTTAATAAGCAAAGATAACAACCTACCATCCGTAGACCGACAACCTACCTGCCAATGTTTATATAAAAATAAAAATAAATATTTTATGGGACATATTTTATTTTGTAAATTCTTATTTTTCTTATTATTATTTTTGATAATTATGCTGTAAATAAGCAATAAATAAAAGGTTTCGTATAAGAATTAAGATGAAATTACCTGGAAGACTGTTAGTAGCGCAATAGGAAAGATGTCGATTGAAATGCTAGTTCCTCTGCGCATTTTCAATAAGCGCTTTTACATAGCTCAACCGGAACCAGCGACCGGCGCCAGCTGTATGTGTCAAAATTATGGTTTAGTAGAGGTTTCGCATAATTTTGTTTCGTACGAATTGTGCGAAGAAGTGACTTTAAAATTAAATATATTTTTAGTCGTTGTTTCGCACAAATATTATTTCCATAAAAAACTTGAACGAAAAGTACAGTACCGTACAAAAGTGATATCTATGGGGGAATATTTTTAATGCAGTAAAGGCACACAAATCAATCAAAAATATATTTTTATTAAAAAATTAAACTTTAATAAAAAAAATTATTGTTGATAATTTTACAGTTCTAAACATGATATTTATAACTTCACTTACAAAATATTTACATTTTATTTACAACAATAAAATATTCCGAAATATCAAAGCTTACCTACAGAGCAAGGCGCGCAGCCAGTTGTACTCGTACGCTCGACCGTACAAAGCAAGCAAATTCAGACCAGCATGCGCGTGTTCAAACCGGCGTCGGTTAAGCTATGTAAAAGCACTAAACTATAATTACTTACTTGTTCTAATTCTAAATGCTGCTTGTGTGAGGAGACGAACAATCTTCGAAGTAATGGGAAGTATACATGCCAATATTTATGTATTTTTTACTGGGTCGATGAAAAAATATATTCCCAACTGAATATGAGTAAATAAGAACATAGATGGTTATCAAATTAAGATATATACTATGTTAATATTAATGTCTCAAAAGCCCTGCGGCACTCCATTATTCGGCTTCATATTGCCACGCACATGTGTATGTAACTACATTTATGTCCGCATATCACACCGTTGCGTTACTTGGTTACCACCTTTCGATCTTTATATCTGTGTTAGATAATTAATAAAAATGAGGTGGCATTATTTTTCAATCTTTATTTATGGTCTCTTATTTAGTATTTGCAATACAATACACAATAATAATTATTTTGGTAATAGTTACGTCACATGATGTAATGTAATTTTCGTAAAATTTATGTTATCCGATCATATCACAACAAATATAATATACGTTTATATAGATATAGGTAAGTGGTACACAATTGTTATCTATTGTATCTAAAAATCTAAATCTTGTAAAAATCTAAAAAAAATAACTTTTCTTTTCAGTATTTATTTTCAGTATTACGGAGGCTTAAAGCTCTGTTGACAAGCGGTTGCGTTACCCAAATGCAAGGTAATAATAAAGATTTCAAAGTCCTTATTGGCTTTACGAGAAGTGTCACAATTTCTAGTTGCTAAAATTCTAGCTGTCACAGCTAAAAGCTAAATCAATTGGACCAACAGGAAAAAAAGTCCGCGTCGTCCGATCAATCGGACCAAGCTCAGTCAGACCACGCGGTTTCAGGGCGAATTACGATACAGTGTAACGCGCGTCCAACAAACGTAATACGAATAACAATTTAGATAACTCGTGCGAATGAATTGCCATTATAATACATGGTTCAAAACCCCCTAATTGAGACTAGTTTTCAGATCTGTCAAGCTATGTGATTTACGAGATTTGTTGTTGAACTTCGTTTGTCTTAAATTTAATATTTGCCTCATCAATATCATAATTATCGAGAAAGTATACCGCGTTGCAATCATGTAGCATCCAAGAATCAAGATTTTGAACGAGTTCCTTGTACCTTGTCATAGAAATATGATTTTTATTTTTTCAATTTTGCACTCAAAACATTGAAATATATAGAGAAAAATTATATATTGAGAATTCTGTATGTAATAGTCATTATAGAGCGAAGGGACTAATAACCAAGAAATGCAACTGCACTTCGACCTAAGACATAGCTGGGAATCTTACTCACTCATCCAAGCAATATACACCCTATAGATTGAGTCGTCTGAAATGAGTGACTATAATAAAGTATTAACATATTGTTATATCTATATTCTATCACCTCCCTCAGCACTCAAAAGTCTAAGCAATAAACTTTTAATTGAGGACAATGTGGGGAATTTCCAAACTCTATTGAACACATCAAAAGCAGTCGATGCGTAAATAAAGCCACTAACGAATACAACAAGGCCCTAGCACAGGATGCCTTTGTAAAAGCAAACGTCTCCCGAAACCGGATTTAATTACTGTAACTTGTTGTCGGTCGGCCATAAACTTCTGTTTTTAATTAAACCCCCTGACGTACATCTTCGTTTTGATTAAACTAAAATGCAGCGAGAATAAATTAATAATGAACAAATGACGCCTATATCTTTTGCTCTTTGTTTGTTCAAGAATTTCTTGATGCAACAATTTAACATTAAAATCTTACATATTTCAACACCAATTACTTATCGACCATTCTAAGATTATTTAAAGGTAAAGTCGCGAACTTTATTTTAGAATATTTTTTGTAGAAAATTTTTGGTACAATTATTATGTAATCACCAACATCATCATTATCAGCCCACAAGCGTCCACTTTTCGACATAGGGTTTTTTAAGTCACCGCCACTATACTCGATCTTCCACACTCCGCATCTTGAGGTCTTGAGGTCTTGTCGTCAGCGAGGAGGTGGGCGGCCCCCAACGCGTTGTGCCGTTACTTTTTGTATATAAATGATTATATATTACTAAATATAGTATAATATATTCAATAATATTTTGTACTTTAGACCGGCCTCCTGATTAGCACGGATGCAATTATTTTCTGCAAATTACGTACTTGAAACTGTATCGTTATCGCTTGTGGCTCTATCCACTAGTGACAAGGAAAGGGGAGGGGACGAGAAGAGAGGAGAAGAGAAGAGAAGAGAACACAGAAATTCATTTTGGTTATACATGTTTTGAAGAGATTGTCTGTCGTATGTTAAGGCGCTAACTAAGTCGCATAACACTTCTTTTTCATATATTTTTAAATGTTTTTTGTCTAGTGTAGTGACATTAGACAAAAAATTAAGCACTAGTGTGCTTAATTAGAATCCATACGCCATTAATTACAAAGCCATTAATTACAAGGAAATTAATGGCTTTGTAATTATTATTATAGGATAATTTTAGTGTTAATTTGTTTCGAATTCTTTTTTAAATCACAAATTCAATGTATTCTAGAGTAACGCAAAGCGGAAGCGTGTGATTAATTTATAATGACATATTATAATGAGGTGTTAAAACATTTTCTTGGTGTTCCAACTGTGGAGGCAAATTTTCGTGTTGGTGAACGATCCTAATTAATAAAACATTGTATAAAATTACTTATTTCTAACCTCATGTAAGTCATGGTAATGAGTATAATAATTACTGAATTGTTATTTTTGAAAAGAACACGCTTTAGCCTGACACGTGACTTTTTTCATGTACACTGACTACTGTGAATTCATTCGTATTGAAATAAATTGAATTTGATTTATGCTCGTAAGTAAACATTGCAATCAAGGCATGTTTGCAAATATTTAGATTGTAAATAATTTAAACAATTATTTTTATTTTTGTTTAAATGAATAAAGTACTTGAAATTTACTAAATGCGAAAATTAAAGTAATGCGATACATATAATGACAATTCTGATAATGGTTGCATTGACATATAAAAGAGTTTACATTTTGCGAAAGTTTATAATTAGCGAATAAATGTAGGAGTGAATAGAATTGTTAACAATTTGCTACAAAATCTATGTACAAAATCATTTTTTAAGGGGATGGTTACTGCCGCCAGACGGGCTGTCCGATTTAAGACTGCAAAACGTAGTTGGGTGTGCCCTGCCACTTAACTATCGTGATTTGAACCTACATTTGCTGTATCGACAGCCTAGTGAATTACACACTGATCTATCGTTGCTAATAAGAAAATTCAAAAGTAGGTAATTCTAAAGTACTTAAGAAGCGAATGAACCATTTAAATATTTCAAAATTTGTAAATATTTTGAGTGTTCCAATAAGATGCTAATTTTGTAAATAATGTAGCAATAAAGAAATATTACGAAATATTATAAAGAAGGCTCGTATTCCGATATCTGTATTCCGGAGGCGGTTGAAGATATATCGACACGGCGTGTTCATCGCGTCTTATCGTGTTTGCGCATAATGTGTACAGCGAGACTCGATTATTAAAATTATTTCTATTTATATTTACAAATATATTTTACACTGCTCTAGTGGCAGGGCACAGTGGCATTCTACAGTCATATATTGGGCTGCCCGTCTTGCAGCAGTATCCAGCCGCTTACAGAGAATCACTGTGAGCCTGAAGACAAATTATCAAAGTTAACTATCAATTAAGTTTTCAATAAGTTTAACTTTTCAAAGTTGGCTTCTAGTCTGGATCTAGTAGTAGTGGCAAGACGCACTGCTTTCGCAGTCATATAAATTTGGTAGCTCATCTAGAACCAGTAACCACCACTTTATTGAAATAACAACATGTGTGCGGTATTGTTTCGATGGGGTTCCTTCTAATCTCTAATCTGCCTTGCAGCACATGTGTCGTTGCGCCTGTAAATATGCGAAAGTAGCCTAACCTAATCTTACCTAACCCACCATCAAAATGTAGATCAAATTATAATGCGGTCAATAGATGTTTTAGTTTTTTAACAAAAAAAATGTTTGATTATCCACTAAAATTCTTTTTTTTTGTGCCAAAGTGCCAAAGTTGCCAGTGATGACACATGGCTCTGAAACGTGGACTCTAATCTAACTAATATAAGTGCCTTGTAAGAAAACTCAACGTCTCTTAACAAGCTTTGGAGAGGGTTGTGTTCTGGGTTACTCTGCGAGATCAAATCAGGAAGGAGGAAATACATACACAAACTAAAGTCGCTGACATTGTCCGGTGACATAACCCAATTAGTAAGTTAATGTGACAATAGGTAGGCAACTTTATTTGCGAAAAAAAAAAATTGATTTTAATAAAAAACCTTCATTTTGAAATAAGACCTTCATTTCAAAATTAGAGTTAAAATTTTAAAATCTCTTTAAATTAATTTATCTGTATAAATTTTTGAAAGCAACTATGGGGCCTTAAAAATATAATCATAATAATCGGAATTGAAGTATTTGTTCAATTTAAAAATTGACAAGCTGACTTAATCCTAAAAAAAGTCTAAAAGATATTCGCAAAAAAATTTTGATTTCATAAAGTAATTCATTTGGCGTATACATGACAACTCGCAACGTTATAAAAAACTGTTTTTATTCACCATTCTCTCATTCAGTAGCGGAACACTGCTTGCATCTTCCATTAAGCGAAAAGTACGAATAAAGTTGCGGTCACACTGAATAAATACCTAAATATTTTATGATCAGTTATCACTATATTATCCGTCAAAATAAATAGTTGACAACTGCATCAAATAACACACTCGAGAGACTCATAGTACTCAGTGTACTGAAAGTCTATCGAATAACCGAGGACATCGACAGGCTGGGCATTACAAAAGTACGCGGGAGTCCCCGAAAAAATATAATTACAGCTAGGCACGCAAATAGAGGACTTAAGTCCGTCCACGTTGAACTCTAGACTTGACACAACTTCTCGCGAACAAATGATCACACATCATGTGCGTTGAGTCCGTAGTAATTCCTCACTGGAGATTTTATTCATATTAAGGGGATTTTCCAGTTCGTAGCAGGCCCTAACAGTGACGGAAACCATTCTGCGATAACCAACGTGGCGATGAAGACTAGAGAAATATTTGACGAATATGTCTGCCATTCCAAAGTAGACATAAAAGTTTTGAAATTATTTGTATGTAATAAGTTATTTCAATATAACTAAAACTACTAAAACATATGAAAATAGTTCTATTGAAATTATTGTTCAAACTAAATACTGGTCATTTGCGCTCAGTATGAACATGCCTCTATGGGACACGCGTGCATCGTTTATGCTACATAATGACGACAGCTTCGCAGCGCGGCACTAGTGCTAATGGACTTGGTTCATTTCTCACTATACGTCGAGTCTGCATTTCGTATAAACAAACATAAAAACTAATACATTTTTTGGGTGTTTGAACTAATTTTGAGTAATTTAAATTACAGATATACGAGAATAACTTCTTACTTTTCAATCCTCCAAATAACATGTTATATATCATTTAAATTTATTGAAAAAAAAATCGTCTACTTACCACTGTTGGACAAACACACACCCCTTAGCAATTGTAGCATATCCATTTCCCTTTTGATCGATTTACTTTGATCACGTTCCTTCAGAAAAATGCCGAGCATTGACTTAGAAAAATATTTTTAATGTGCATGAAATATCATATAGTAATAGTAGGTAATATTAATATTTATTTATTTCACATAACATGATCCATTATATTAGTCATTTTATATACATACTAGCTGGTGTCCGCGACTTCGTCCGCGTTGATAATAAAAAATATCTGAGAGTATAAGTAAAGACATCTTTATTGCTATAACATTTTTGTAGATTTTTAAATGACACCTATGTCCTTTCCTGTATTCCTGATGTACAACATAATTGTGCAAAATTGTTAAGTAGTTAACAGAGTTACTTCAATATTAATATGGATGATTGTTATTGTTATTTTCTTGTGTTGTGGTATTTAACTATGGACTTGAGCCATCAAATAAATTCATAAAAATAAAGTATAAAGTGAAGTATAAAATAAATGTTTAAATAATATATTTCAAGTTCTATGTGCCTGAAAAAAGTGAAATAAAGTAAAAATCTAAAGTCTAAGTCTAAGTCTAAAGTGAAGTATAAAATAAATACTATATTAAAAGTTCTATGTACCTTCGGGACTTTCAAGTTAAGCGTACAAACAGACATATTGATAAAGAGACATTGTGTTATACAATATTTGTAAGTATTGGATGTCAACGAAACGTATGAAACTGTAAGTATACATATTTTTCCAATGAAAAGTGTCAGGAGCAGAACCCCGTGAAAACTCGTTTGCTCTATTTTCACGCTCACGTATTTCGCTAACGTGTACGTTTACGTTTCGACGACACAAAATATCTTTTGTCAAACTATCTTAAAACGTTTCGTATGTGTGTCGTGTGAAGAGAGACCTTGGTTCGTGTTCCACGTGAGTGTGATTGCATTCGAGACTAAAAGCTTTTAAGTTAAATCGTTTCCGTGAAAGCTTTTATTAGTGTAGGTACTTTGTAATTGTAATTTTTGAAGTGAAATCTTCTTTAGGCGCGTTCGGAACTTTTTGTGTGTGTGTGTGTGTGTGTGTGTGTGTGTGTGTGTGTGTGTGTGTGTGTATGTGTGTGTGTATTTGTGTGTGTGTGCGTGTGTGTGTGTGTGTGTGTGTGTGTGTGTGTGTGTGTGTGTGTGTGTGGGGTGTGTGTGTTCTAATAGGCTTTAAACACCTTAAACAGTATCAGCAAAGTTTATGCTAGAAATATTATGCTATAAAATGAAACTATATTTACCATACACTCAAGACTGAATCGAAACATCAAAAAGTATCTTACAGTACACAGAGATAAATGAGATGTTAATAAGAAAAAAAAAACTCCAAACATTTTCTGCATCGATCCTCCTTGCTCCGATTGAGCCTTTCAATAAAGCTACTGGTACGAGTAACATCCGTCACATATGTAAATATTTCACGGGCGTCCCTTAAACTGGGTTAGCGAAGAAATAAAAAAAATCACAAATCGTAAAACCCATACTGAATGTTGTTTAGCAGTTGGCGTCAAAAAGGAGAGTTAGCGGGTTTAAACATTACATTAACTTCATCATTATCTCAGCCGTAGGACGTCCATTGCTGAACATAGGTCTCCCCATAATTTTCCATAAGGACCATTCAAAAGCTGCTTTAATCCACCGTCGATGTTAACTTATTCAATTTATTTATTTATTTATTCATTATCCACACGTATTCACATACAAAATAATTAAAATGTCTGGAAACCATTACCTATTAGGTTTGTCTAGACATTTACAAGAAAACAAAGAAAACCGGTCGAGCGAGGCATTGTCACGATTTGTGACGATTCACAATTCAATCATTTATTGAAAAACCATAATGTATAGATAGATATTACAAAATTTATAAAGACCAGTGTTATGGACCCTGTTGGGTATGCATTTTAGGGGCCAGGAGAGAGGAAGCGTATTAAACTATATAAAAAGAATTTCTATTTATATTTAAATTTAAATAATAATTACATTTGTCATTTCGTAGAACCATATATTATCAATAAAATTTAAGGATTTAGGATTTTTAAATTTTTTTGTAAATATGATATCGTTGTTTTCATTTTTTGACATATCTGGTAATTTGTTATATATTTTTATAGAAGAACAAATGTTTTATTGTATTTAATTCACTTTAATAAAATTTGAATTATAATTTATGTTTGATTGTACACTGACCAAATGAAACTCTGGCAATATGGGACCAAACCTTTTATATTTATTATTTATTTATAATTTGCCATCATTTGAAAAATAGACAAATTTCTGTAACAAAGATTATATTATATTTATCCCGGTATTCTTTATGAATAACGGGTTAAAGAAAGTGTAAGAATACACGTCCATATATCTGCACACATTTTTATATTTTTAATTTTTGTGTGATTGATATGTAAATTTTAATAAGTGCTAATAAAAATTAATTAAAAATCGTAAATATTTACAAGGTAACCATTTATTAATTTCTGCCTCCGCTCGTCGCTTATGCTATGGAACGATGTTAACTTGGAGACGTCTATTCTAAGTCCAATGCCTGTGTTTTATGAACCACCAGCGAACGATAAAAGTCATCTTCAAAGATATTTCTCTTGATTTGGAAAAAAGATACGAAGCATGTAATGTTTTAAAATGGGCTTAGTTATTCATGTCTACATGTGATTTTAGTACAAATATTTAAATATATTTTATATACACATATATAGTTTATATATAAAATGCTATTATCATCAGCTTTTTGGAGAATGCTATTAAAGGTATATATGCATAAGGATCCAATAATATCTATTACACTCGTATACAAGTTCTTAAGTAAACAATTTGACGTCTTCTAAAAAAAAATAATTCCTCCTTTAAATTACTCCAAATAAATATTTCTTTTAGACTCGAGCAACCGAAGAATTGAATAACAATACAACCTGCTGGGCGCTTACTTAATGCGCAATGTTCTCACCATGATACGAAACATAACGAGACTAAGTTTTGTGTGTAACATAAATGTTGTATTGACAGCAAGTGCGCTGCTAATTTTGATTGATAGGATAAAGGATAGGATCAAAGTTTGATTTGAAAAATAATCTCTGGCATTACGCACGCAACGGCACCCCATGGACCGATTTCTCTATATTTGTAAAAAAGTTCTTTTTCTAAAAATAAAAGTAACCTAAGTTACTCCTTATAACATTAGCTTATAACCCGTGAAAGTCCCGTCATAATCAGTCATCAAACAGACAAAAATCTTAGATATTTTTGTTATTTTTTTTAATTACCATACGGTATATAATGTATACGGTAATATTACATACTTCGATATAAATTTAGTAAAAACCAGTTATTTTGACATTACAAACCGATATTTTTATTTATTTGTATAGATTTCATGGAACCAGGGAGATCTCATCTGGTTTCTTACCATCATCACTTACTCGAATCCGGAATAGAATAAAAAAGAGTACCATTAAATCTACACATTACGAGTAAAATACTGTCTATGTATATTTTAGGTTATCATTAAAAATATAATAATACTTATCATATTATGTAATTTTCATATAGAGAAAAAAGTATTATAAGCAGTTAAATAAACTTTTTATTGCTTTCTATCGAGTTTTGTTTCTAAAAAGTGTTTGCGAATTTCCCGAGAGGAAAATATCCTTTTTATGTCCTTTTGCTATGCAAATTAAATGTAAATCCAGTTGAGTAATTGGAAAATAAAATGGCCGAAGAATTTTACAATTAACCCACAAACAACAACAAACAATTTGGCGCCGATTTCGATTTTTTGTGTTTAAATAACCGCAGGCTGAGAATTTATCGTTTCAAAAAATGTTTAAAACTACAATAAAGAGAATGAAATTGTTCAGATCTATTTATCTCTGGAATATAAAAACAGGACTAGGTAAACTCTCTATGTAAAATTTAATTAATTTCTAGCTATGTGTTTTTATTTTTTATTTTTTATAAAACCTTTAAATCTGGGCTAAGGTCCAAATTTAAAATAATTGGCATCTCTAGTGAAGTCATCACTATATTTCACTAATAAACACTAACCAAAATGGACCATATACATTTAACATTACCAAAACAAAATATACATTTAACGAATAAATTTAAAAAGTATAGCTGTGCTTTAGCTGTGTACATTTCGGCTATTCTCGGCTTATGTTAAGTTCTCTTCGGGAGGCATAACTGTCGTAGCGTGATGTAAAGCAGCGTAGGTTCTAAGACATTTTCCAAGAATAGGGCTATCAAATGCAAAAACATAATCAAGTTCGACTGCTAGTTCTTAGAGGTGCATTCATACAAAAAATAAATCTCTATTATTATATTATATTTTTACACCACATTGTTTAATTGTAATGCGAATATAATGTAAGTTGAACATACTGAAAGAAATTCTAGCAAGAGTGACATACTCAAAGGCAAGTTTGTGAAAAGTTTAGCTTCTAAATTTTCTGTAATTATTTCCAAATGTAGATCATTCACCGATCTTAATAATTCTGGTGTAGCTTGATCTGAAAATATAATTGCAAATTATAAACACAATTAGTCCAATAATAAAAAAACAGTACAGTTGATTTTTATTTATTTCATTATTTCATAGACAGGGTTCCAAGCATGCTGATTTTTTTAATCTTTAATTGTTAATAATTTTTGCAATTTTTTTCGTGCTGGAAAATCCTTCAAATACTTTTTCTAGACGTCATTCCGAAAACAATGTCCTATCGCTCATACTTTTAGGAGCTTTATCATTATTTAACACGAATTTGAGTTTGTTAACTAGATGTACACTGCCTGGTATCAAAGAGGATTGCCCAACGTTAAAAAAAGGACGTTAAGCAAGAGTTTTGCTAAAATATTAAAACAATTAATCAACTTGGAACACCGTACACCCAGATATTCGATACAGAAATGAGTATAATATTTTTTAACAAAATAATAAAAAAATACTTTTGCTTTACGTGCAGATATTTTTATATAGCAAAGATTGAAAAATAATTTTGAAAATTTATTAATAATGCTGCAATTTTACGGAATTTTTCTACTAGAAATGAAACAATAAATCAGTACTGTCATAATAGATACGTGAAAGGTATTGACTGAAATATTAACTCACATGACAAAAGCGTATTGTATAAGTTCGCTATGTTTGTGTCCATACGTTTGGCTTCGTTTTTCATTCTTTGACCGGCGTTAAATGTTATTATAATAATCGCGAGAGTATCGAAGACAGCGAAAACTCTTTCAAATATGCGGTATACATTCTAAAATATAATATTTACATTACTGACACAGTAACCAAAAGTGTAATAGCAATGCATAATCAGGCGTTATACTGCTTATAGTATTATTAATAATTATTTTTCAACACATGTATCAACTAGTAAGAGAATAAAAATATTTACAATGTAATTAATATTAATATTTACAATGTAAATTTAAGTCAACTTACAATTGTGTCTGTAGCCATTATTGTCACAGTTTCATATACCATCAATGAAAAAAAGATTGCAGCAGAAGATACAGCGAAACCGATCTAAGGAATTGAAATATTAACTGTTATTATTAATATTACATTTTTTTACACAAAATAAATTTGTTATTTTATTATCACTTATTTATCAAAACTGTGAATTTAAAAATTATATATTGATAAAACACCAAAAATTTTTTATGGCAAATTAAACTTTGAACCAATTATGCAATTATTGCACATTAAATATTAGTCCTAGTTAGTGGAGGAGATAATAATTCGACTCACTTAGATCTGGAACATGATTCAGTTAAATCTGCAATAGTTTTTGAACTGTCATAGTTAATATTTCCTTGCGAAAGAGAATTGCAAAAGAGATTGTTTTCTTGACTTCCATATATCTGGCTATTTAGATATTTAATTTAACATATCACTATGCACTTACTTGTCCACTGAAAATTCCATTAATCTTGTTATTGCATTTTACTATATTTTCATAATTATCTGTCCACATCTTTATGTATTTCCTCATTCTTTTTAGAAACTTCTGTTTAATGCTTTTCTCTGACAATCTTCTTATGTGTTCTTCTATAGTCACAATAGATTTGTTTACGCTTTTCAATTGTAAATGTAATATATTCAACATTGCTCTAAGCAAAATGAACTCTACAATATACAACATTACTATCCAAAAATTTGTGAGAAATAATAAAAAAATTGACATCGAAAAGAAAATCAGGGAGGCTTTCGTAACTAATAAAGCCATAACAAGTAATAAATGTCCACTCAAGGAATATACAATACTAATATAGTTTGTCATGCATAATTTTTCCAAAGATTTCATATATAAATAGTCTCGTTTGCATCTTTCGTGAGTACAATTGACACTAACTATGAACTCTTTAAACAAATGTGACGAACTAATTGAATTAGTTATTTCTATGAAGGCATTACTACAAAGAATGATATTAGACACAATCATTGTTAAGTAAAATATACCAATTAATTCATTAATATTTGAAAAGGATTTAATATGACCACTGATTATAACTATTATAGAAATAATAGCTTTTATTTTCAAAGCTCTTTTTCTGCTTGGAGTCTCAGCAAAGAAATCGTGATGTACACCTAACAGTTTTCCAATGAACATCATATTGTTAAGAGCGTTTATGTTTGACACTTTTAACATTATTTATTTCTTGAATTGTTAAACCAACAATATTATACTGAAACACAAATACTTCGTCCGTCTGTACAAAGAAAGTAATATTGAAGTGTTCGTTTGAAACGCATTCACTTTATTTGTGACTAATGTATTTTATAAATTACATAATGAGGAATAATAACTTTTATTCTATAACCATCAATAATTCATTGGCTTTTGATATATATTATTAATGTTTCTGTGAATTTCGGTAAATTGCGCAGTTATAGAAAATGGAAATGATCAATTTATTAATCTAAAAAAAAATATTTCTCTAAATTCTGCATGTCACAAAAGCATCACCCATTTAGAAAACAAAAAAGATATTTTTTTTAGTACATTACCGATACAAATCCATTGATGGTTATAAATATGGATAATACACAATGACATGACTGTGGTGTCGATAAAGTGAAATATTCTGTTAGGAAAGACTACAACATAAGTGCTTTTCGTTGATACACTACTATAGTTTATCTTTGAAAGAATCGGCTGTAACTGATCTTGCAGCAAAATTGAAAGGTATTAATATATTGTAATATAACTGGATGTGCCCCGCGGCTGTACCCGATAAATATTTCTTAAATGAGGATACACATACAAAACCCTACTTTCTTGATTGTGGTCGGTGCTCGAATTTAATTCTTGATACAAACATATATCTATATATTATAAAAGGCGATGTGTGTAGGTATGTATTTTCCCTATGGACTCCGAAACCGCTGAACCGATTTTGATAAAATTTTCATGCAACCTTCAGATTAGTCCAGCGGGTGTTCCTGTGAAGTTTGGTAGTGATCGGACGAGGACGAAGTCGCGGGCACCTAATAGTTTTCATATATCTATGTAGTATATCAACAGTCTGGTATCCATAATACAAGCATTAGTTGCTTAGTGTGAAACTAGATGGTGCTGTGTGGAATGTGTGAAAATATTTATATTTATATTTATGTTTATATATACAGATATCTTTAAATTTAAATTTATTAAATAAAATATGGCATTAAATTCAAAAATAAGTATACGATTTTTTGTTATAATTTCGCATATTTTTATTTAACCACATGAAATATTAACATGTTATTATCATAATAATAAAGCAGACAAAAATCTTATACTAGCGAATAGTTTTCAAATAATAAATTGGAATTTATATTATTAAAAGTTATTGACGCTCTGCCAAGAAAAGTAATAATAATATAGTGAATAAATTTTATCAAACTTTATCACAATAAAAGTCATTTGATGTATTATAATTATTATTTTATTCGAATAATTTAATCATGTAATGTGTAAGAAGAAAATACATTAGTTATAATTGATTATTTACATTAAGTATACGTGAACGTACAAATACAAATACATTATTTATTATTTATTTATTTATTTATTTATTTATTCGTGAACATACAAACACATCATTAGTTTAAAACGTACGTCGAAATTAAATGAAAAAATATCACAATCTGGTTTAAAATATTTTTCAGGCCAATTGTGCAAAACAGATTATAGTGCTCACTCACTCACCGAAACACAACAGCACACATGCTGTTGTTTCACAGTAGTCTTATGAAAAGTGGTAATTACTGCGGTCAGACGGTCTGCTCAAATTACTACTATACGCACTAAAAAAATAACACAAATGTAGTGAAAAAAGAATAAAAAAATAATTGTGTTATATTTGGCTTCGAATACAATGAATCTTAACTACGCCTTACCAAAAACGCGCAACTAACTTGTACTGAAAACAGAAAACTTTTGCAATATGTTTTCCTCTTCATTAAAACTGCAAACCGTTCAATATAGTTTAGTTGCCTTGGAATTCATTCCTATTCAATAAAACTGTATTCTCTGCACCAACGATAAAGATCTCTCTTGTCATGTATCTTGTTATTTGTAAAGTAATACTATTTCTCGTATTACTTTACAAATAAGTAGTATAGTTTATACGAGGTTATACAAAATACAGGTTCATCCATAAGGAATTAATGTGACGAATAACATTTTCACAGAAAAATACACTTACTACTTTATTTGTAGTAAATTGCGAGTATAATTTATAGAAACAAACTCACAATCAATCAGCCCTTAATCTACGACCTTAGAGGCCGCACATTTGTCGATTTGCGACGATCTATCAAAATCAGTTAAAGTTGTCCTCCCTGCTAGCTAGCCATTAGTTGGGCAGCCCGTTCTGAGACAAATTACCAACTCAATATATCAGAGCAGAATGAAATATGTCGCTCAGATTACATACTTACTACATCCCACTATTCCATAGCCCAAGAATGTTCTTTGGACGATTTCGTGATAATGTGTTTTCAGCGTGGTTTTGTAAAAGGAAATTTTATTACCTATGGTTAAAGTGAACCGGCGTACAATTCGATTAAATTCCACTAAATATTGAAAACGTTCGTCGTTTACAATGTTAATTTATTTACGTGATTGTGGGACCAGTTGTCAATACAGCTGATGCAATAAATTGACTTGATTAATTGCTTTCAAAGTTACACAGCGTTAAGAGTATATGTTAAAAATGTGGCAGATAAATTAGTAAAAGCTGGTATATTCTGGGTATATATTGAAAACAAGACCATAAAATCCAAAAGGAAAATAACTAAAGAAACTAAGTACACATCGAAGTTGTTTTCATGTTGATTATATTTTTTTTATATTATATTTCAGCTTTTGATTTATATTATTTTCTACATCCAATCGTACCAATCAAACCTGAGGCACTGGAGCAGCAAATTTTCTACTGTTTCTTGTACATACTCGCACAAGCATTCAGGATTAGTTTTCTTTTTTTTATATACGTTTTCTAAGAACCCAAACTATTGGTATAAAACAACTTCAATTCCAAACTAAAACGTAAGCATAGCATTTCTAACCTTTTGGAGCTCTTGGACGCACCAAATTCAAGTAGTGTAGTAAAGGCAATCGTCAGAGTACGTACATTGCTTCAGGGTTGCTACTGATAAGCTCCTGAGAACAAAATAAATATTTATGTGTGAGCACTTGAATACAATTGCTTTCTGTATATGCAGTTGAAATTTTTTGCCAACCATAGCCAAGGTTTAGGACTTTTTTATTTATGGTACGTGGAGCTACAGTCGTCTTTTAATACAAGCATGTCAATATAATATGCTGCAAATTCGCTGCCAACCTTAGTATGATAAAGGATAAAGTTTTACGAGAGGATTGGGAAATTGGCTCTAGAATCCCTTACTTACCGAAATACAACAGCACACATGCTGTTATATCACGGATGTTTTTTGATAGGGCTACACTTCTTACATCTGCCAGAAAGGCTGCATATCCAGGCTGGCCTGGATCCATAAATCTAGCCCTTCGTCTGAGTAATTATAAAGTAAATAAATATGTAGTTATTTTGATGACAAATATATCTTAGTAAATGGAATTTGATTGAAAAAAATCTAGATAAATATCTTGAGGTTGAAGTGGACAACCCTGGTCCAAAAGTTGCTATAGTGCAATTTTGTCCAGACCTGCATGAACTGGCTTTGTAAGTATCTAGTTACAATGTTTTTCTTTTTGTTACCTTCTGCTAGACAAAACATTGGATTCCTTATGTTGTTACTCTCATTCATTTATAGTAACATACACTTTTATTCGTATAAGGCTCAAATAATCAATCTGTAAGTCACACTATCAAAATCGGCTCAGTAGTTGTTATGTGCGAAACTACCGCTAAAAATTACATATTAAATTTATTATTTAAACATTTTATCATTTCTTAGATAACTTTTTAGTCCTCTTAATGTGCCTATAAGCTAGATAAATTTAAGCGTAATTTATACTCGTGAGAATATATGTATATAAAAGTAAATGTCTATGGATTTCGGTAAGGGCAGCATACGCAATATCTAGGGTTGGAGCTGTACGGAAACATTGACCTTTCAACAGTAAATTCTGGACACGCGCGTAAATCTTGGACCACGCCTGACTGTTAAATAAGCCATTTTATTTGTACCTTCATAAAAAACTTTTTTTTTTTTTTTTTTTTCAATCTTTAAAAGAGAATTTCTTCTGATAGGCTTTACATGTGTGACAGTTATAATATTATTATTATTAATAATTCGTAATTTCGTTTTTCATTTCATTCAGTACAATGTTTCACACCTAACCTTACATTGTATATTATATAATTTGATTATTATTTTGTTGCTGTATGGAAATCCCGCTATATAAATATAATATTGTCATACGAATACACTAATTAACATCATGAAATATTTAATTATTACAACGGGAGCGTTGTGATTGATATCAAGTATGTATTATGAGCAGCAATTATACACAGCCAGAGCCATTGTACGAAGCCAATTTCACGGAGTACAATGCCACAGTAATTATTGAATTGATGCTGACATCCTCAAAGCCGTATTGTAATTGCCATTGGCAAATGTACCCTCTATACATATGTATGTATATATGTATCTCTATCTCTTATTATTGTTTGTTATAAATTTACGCGTCAACATTATGTAAACAAAAAGCAATTTTTCTAACCTATTTTAAACCCCTATTAAGATCGTTAATGCATTTTCAGCGCCTAAGACGTTGTTGTGTTTACAGGCGAACGGTAGGGTATGTTCCCTTTATGTCTAGTCCTGTTATGATGAGTCGCAAACTTAGTCCCACTTTTTTTCCCTTTACGTCGAGTTTATGATTTTTGCCTGTTTTTAATTCCCTTTGCGTCGGGTGTTATACATAAGTAAAAAGCGAATGCTATAAATAAGAATTTGGTATCAAAGAAAGAAATTCAGTAACTTATTCTAGTTCGCAAGTTTTTCTTTCTTATTTATAATATACTAGCTGTTGCACGCGACTTTGTCCGCGTAACTATATAAAAAGCCTATGTTACTCGCTGACAATATAGCTTTCTATAGGTGAAAGAATTTTTAAAATCGGCCTAGTAGTTTTTGAGTTTAATTATTATCCCGTACCCCAGTGACGCCTACATCGACCACGCGAATTTTTTCTAAATCACATTTTTAAACTCGTGATATCTTTCGAATGGATTAGTACGGATATTAGTATAACCAGATAACCAGAATAAATATTATTATTTCAGTAATTTAATTAAATTGGATATTTAGAATACTAGTAATACTATATCCTTTTTTTTATTATAAATAACACTAAAGGCGGAAATCTATCAATGACGAATCAGAAATTCAGAATATCATATATATATATATATATATATATATCTTTAGGTACTCGTTCACACCTGCTAAGGTTCTCATTCGGATATAATCGCAAAACTAATATGACTTACTACTTACTGTTACAATACTATTAGATACTTAGGAACTGTTAAATAAGTTCAGGACCGTTTTCAATCCCTTATCTGCAATCTTTGTAAATAATTTACCAAACTGTTTGAGTTGCTGCCTTTAAAAATTGTGTTTCGTTGGCAGGCGTAACAGCTTTTTTATTGTTATACAAAACATATAAAAACTAAAACATTATTCTTATTATATTTTATTTTTTCCGAATTTCATCCATATTATTCTTTGTCAACCAATTTAAGTTACATATTATTATTAAGTCTTACATCTTTGCATATAGGTACTCTCTTGCTCCTCAGTGTGACTATTACAATATGCTATAGTCTATCATCACTATAGGCCACTATTAATTGCAAAATTCACATGTTATCACAGATTAATTTTCTTTTAGGACAAGTAGCTTTCTTCGCTTTCTTTCTTCTTGCCAGAACGAATCAGGAGTGAAGAGATGCGTAAATACAGCCGCTATAGACTTGGTTCTATTAGAAAATTATGACCCCTCCAACTGAAATGATGATGCGATATGATTATTTCCAATCCACACATAAGTCCTAAAACACACAGAAGAGTGGACCCGAACTCCACACGAAATTGAAATGATACGATGATAGGTGACCGGGCATTTGAACATATTTTTTAGCAATTTCGTTTTGAACAAATATTATTTAAATCAACTTTGCTAGTAATTTTATTTTACATTCTGAATACATACACGATTACAAAGGATAAACGAACAATCACAGAACGAAATGAAGGGATTAAATTCCAATGATGGCTGTGCCTTTAGAGAGTATCGGAACTGGAAAAAAAAAAATGTCAATATGATGAGATATTCAAATGGTATGGAAGTTCTGTGAACAACATTAGGGAAATCGGTCCCAACGGATCGCGCAAGGATCTGTGCGAACGGAAAACTAACACTGAAATATATCTCCATAGAAAAGTTCACTGCGGTTCGCAAAGTGTTCTCGGTGAGTTTGCATTTGAAAAAGACTTTTTTGTATATTTAATTCTATACCTTATAAATATATACAAAATCTATTTTAAAATGTTATGTATAATATAATAGAAATTATTTATATAATTTGGGTTAAGAACTGTCTTACCTACTTAGCTTTATATAGTATACAGATATTATAACAAATATTATAAATTCGAAAGTTTGTATGTTTGAATGTTTTTATTCTATAATGCAAAAACGTCTGAACGGATTTCAATGAAATTTGCCACACACATAGTTTATTAACATATAGGATACTTCTAATCCTGTAAAAATGTTATTTTCGACAGTTAACATTAACAACTGTTAACAACTGTAAAAATGTTAGGGATCGACAGCGCACTTGCAGCACCTATGGCGTTCCTAGTGAAATAGACGACACTCAAGTACACCATCAGCCTGTCTACCGAACTTTACATAAAAAAACACTAATGAAATTGTAACAAAATTAAAATTTATTAATTACATTACTTACTTTCATTTATAGAAAAGTTTGAGACAGTTCTATGCAGTTTATTTCTATGGCACACATTTTGAACTGTCGAGTTGCAAGCGGACTGTACCTTCTGCAAGAGTTGAATACATTTTATTTGCATTTAAATAGATAGACGGCGAACGGTATTCTATCGTTAAATCTCGTGAGATTGCAATTACTAACAATACACTTTGTAAATTTATTTTTTTTCCTTTCGTGGAAGTTTAATATTAGAGTCAAATATTATAATATAATCAGGACTGTCCTAGGCAAATAAACATTTTTTTTAACTTTTTTGAGACTTTTTATTTGGTATTTCTCTCGCTTCTTTTTATTTATTTTGAAGTGTTGTATTTATTATTATTTTTTAAAAACAGGAAACGCTTGTTTCTTAATGTCGTCTCTGGTAAGTACATTAAATTGACGTGATGCTTGGTAAATACTCGTATCTTGTTCAATTGACTCTAAAGCAGAAACAAGATTTTCGTTAGTGTAGTTTTTAAATTTCTTCTTTTCCATAATTTCTGCAAAATAGAAATGAATAAGTATTGTGAAGGAATAGGGAAATGGGCTCTAGCATCTCTTACTCACCCACAGAAACACGTCAGCACACGTGCTGTTATTTTACTGTGATTTTTTTTAAGGGGGTGGTCACTGCCACCAGGCCGGCTGTGCAAATGACTGCGAAATCATTGTGCCTTGTTACTACTAAATTACGTAACAAACAGACCGAGTTACTATCGCATTTATGACACTAAGATGTCGTTTTCAAAACTACATTTTAAATTGTCCTATTTTATTTAATATAATAAATGTATTTGCTTAGAGTATTCCGGTCACGAATCCGTATTCACCGCTCACAACATGTCAGTGGGCATCGCAGAGCCTTTATAATGTATGTGCTCTAATGCATCAAACGTGACGTATGCCGAATTACATTCTCATATTTTACGTTTTTGGTGACTTTTTAATAGCCATCAACCTAAATAATGACATTAACATGCAAAACATATTCATTCATACTCGACTACGAGTAAACTTTTAAAATAAATTTCTCAAACAAATACATTAAGTAAAATGTAATAGGTAAACTTAGAGAAAATTATAACACTGCTTCGAAACTATAATTTTGCCTTCAGCTTTGTTTCAATGTTTGTTCAATAAACTAAATGAATTGAGAATAAGGCAAGTCATTGCTTTTTTTTTTAATAATAATAGGTTTGCTCTTGGCCAACATCTAACCGTTACAGCAAAGACGAGACTCATCCAGAAAATGCCTTTCACACGAACTTTAAAAAGTATATATAAGCTCTATATATGAGGGTTATATGAGCACTGATACTAAGTAATCATTGTAAATATTGTTCAAAGAATCTTTTAAATCGGATATCAATACACCAGATGTTTAAATTAACGCTCTATCTCGGGGGTCCGAGTTCGATTCCTGGCAGGAATAAGATAAAAAACGGAATAAGATTTTTTTTTGGCAAAGGCATTACAGACTTTAATATGCGGATATTTGAATGTGGAATTTATTTTTTTCTGCTACCGAATTTTCAATATTTTCTTTTAATCAAAAATTCAAACAACGATGGCCTTTTGCTCGTTATTTTTATTTCGTTTTGTTTTGTTTGATTGACAGATGTTGATTTAGTGAAAAGTAAAATTAATAACACACCACTCACACACGCACGCGCACGCACACACACACACACACACACACACACACACACACACACACACACACACACACACACACACACACACACACGCACACACACACACACACACACACACAAACACAAACAATCGCACAAAAAAACATTGGCAACACGAGTCGCGGACCCATTTTCTTAGGTTTTGTTTATTAATTTTGTATTATGTTAGTAAGGGCATTGTGTTCCTATATAATTCTGAAAATTTTATAATAAGAATATAATTCTAAAAAAATAATTACAAAATTTTAAGAATTTTAAATCTCTATCACACTCTTCATGCCCAAATTTACCTAATTTTATTTTGTTATAGGCATAATCAACTACCGAAGTTATCTCTCTGAAAAATAATAAAACATTGCCGCTATAACGATACCTTTTTTCATTAACGGCTGCTGAAATAGCCTCGAGCTACGGACCAAATTTTGCCGATTAATTATTTTACAATATACATACGATACATAATTTGTGATATGACAAGGGACCGTCTGCGTAAGCCATCGCCTAATAATCAATTAAAATGGAAACTAATCTGCTGACTTTACGGCTTGTGGCTTCATTTAATTCTGTATAAGCTACAAACTCTAATGGGGCACTTCGTCTCCGTAATACATCTATCCCAATTCTTGTCACAAATGTTCACAAGATGTAAGGAATTTTGTTTATTATTTGTCATACATAAATGTTTTAGCTATTTATAAACTAGATCAATGCGTCCCAGATTCTCCCAGATGCATTTGGTTGACCTAGTATATAACATGCTATATGCCTGTGTTTATCTTGAAAGAATGTCCCTTTCGCAGTCCGCCATCAGAGTTGGATTTGACGATTTGACCTCCTTCTGAAAAATACTTATATATAAACAGTTAAGGACAAAAGGCCCTTTTTATCATTTGCTTTTGAACCGATAATCTCTTTTTTGTTAAATAGCTGTTGACAAGCTTTAGTAGCTATCAATAAAAAGAATTGAAACACTATTTTTACCTTCCAAACAAAATTTATAGAGACTCAACTACTTATTTGCTTCAAAGAAATGCTTAAAATTTCTACTCTTCATTTTATTTGATACCGCATCTTCTACACAATGGAGGAATAAATGAAATGAATTCATTGAAGCTGCGAGTTCTTGTTTACCCCCAGTTGTTGACACTGGACGTCTATATAAAGCTATGAGAGGAACCCAAGAGAAGCCTATTAAATCGACCGAGTGTTTAATTTTAACTCAAGAGTTTGCTCCCTAAGAATTTTAATCTCTATACCGAATTGGCTGTAGGCCTTATTCTCTGGTCAATAAAGTTTCGAATCTCCACTCAAAGTACAAGAGCGATTGTGATTTTTTTAATATCAGCGGCCGAAGCGAACAATGAGACAGATAGAGCGGACCCAACAACATCAATCTCTCCGGATAATATTACGGAATGAGCGACGTTGACTGATGTTGGTCGCAAGACGCGAATATTAAATATCGAAGCAACTCCATTTAATTACGGCACTTGAATCCTATTATTATAGCAATTTATAACTTTATAGTGATAGTCTAGTGATAGTGATATCAATAAGTGTAGGGCAAGTTCGAATCTAAGTGAGGTATGAACTTCTGTTTTTTATTTTATTTCATGCGTGGTTCGCAATCGAGGTCCACTTGCTCTACGTAATTCTGAAGGAAAAAAGTTCGGGAACAAGCTAGGTGATGGTAGGTGGCTACAAATTCAAACACACCAGGCATGTATCAAGTGCTTTAGACCTTGATAGAATATCAATAATAGAAAACAAAAATGTACTACTCATTCAAAAAGATAAGTGTCTCCAGTAAAGGCCACCATTCACGGGCACTCCATTTGGCAGCGCTCCACTCCATTCAATTCATGCATTATCTCATCGTGAATGTAAAAAACCACGTGAATTTTGTATGATAAGAATTTGGATGTCGTCCACCGATGTCGTGATATAGTGGAGCGCTGCCAAATGGAGTGCCCGTGAATGGTTACCTTAAGAAATTGGTTACTACAGCCAGTCGGACAGACTGACAGTGTAAACACTGCCAATTTTCCTAAACATATAATTCTTTCACAGAAAATAGCTAATACCTATGACGTGGTCCGATCCACCTCACAGGGGAGAGGTCTATGTCCATATGTGCAATATATTACGTTAGGCTGATGTAGAGATAAAAGTATATACAAGACAATCAAACAATTCGCACGTTTTCCCGTCTGTACAGTGTCAAAAGGTAATTGAATCAACGCGGTGCTGCCCCGAGGCTTACTAAAGGAACGCAACAATAGAATAATGGACAACGTTTTTTGGAGTCTAAGTAGAAGGGCGATGCGTTGTGTCGCTCTCATAACAATCCATTTATAAACATTTTTGCTATTACACTGGTAAAAATGTATGTATTCAGGGATAATTCAGAGTATAAACATAATACGTGTCCCATTGTTTACTCATTTGAAATATGAAATGTTCTTAAGCAATCTTTCAAGTATTCTGGTTTGTTTTATGTATGACTAGCTGGTGCCCACGACTTCGTCCGCGTTGAACGATGAAAGGTACCCTATGTCATTTCTGGTGTCCCAGACAACGTGTACGCAAAATTTCATGGTGATCGGTTCAGTAGTTTTTGCGTGAAATAGTTATAAACATCCATACATCCAAACATACTTTCGCATTTATAATATTAGTATGGATTTTTGTGAAAAGTGAAAATTTCTTTACACGCCTTGGGCACATTTTTGTATGAGGATAAACACTGATCTCGCGAGATGACGTAAGCGTCACACAATAAATACAATTCATCGACGTTAGATGGCGCTGTGGTTAATTGATAAAATTAAAGTCAAATTTAAAAAAATACTTATTTCTGAACAACCCAAAAATAATATTTACAAGTTTGTTGTGAAGCTAAGAAATTTTCACCTCTGACGTGCTGTCCTTTGACTGACTTGTTTTTTTTTCTATAAGAATATTCTTAACTTTTAATTAATCATTTGAAAAGTTTAAGATATAAGTCCTAAAACGTGTGATTTCAATCTATTCGTAATTTATGACGTAATAAATGAAACGTTAAAACTATAATGGAATTAATATCCTTTAAGACATCAATGATCCAACCATTGGAAAAATTTAAAACGAGCGTAGTTAGGCAGTTAAAGAAAGTTGGAACTGGCGTGGCGAACCAAACAAGTTTAACGACTTCTCGAGATGCGCAAAGATATAAAACTGCAATTAAGCACAATCTCTGTTATTAACTAATTTAATTATTATAAATGTCATGTTCGTTTTTAAGTCTTTCTTGGACAAGCAATAGTGGAGAGCAGTGTAAGTCCAGGCAGGAGAGAGCAGTTAGTGTGTCACACTCATCATCTAATAGAACTTTGCTGGTTACATATTTATTTATGTAATATTATCGACCCACTCGATTGTAGGTGGCCCCATCGCATATAAACAGTATAAACACAACATAATAGAATGCTGCTAAGTACGCTGCTAACCTAGATACGATAACATAAGATAGATACAATAAGAAATAAGTAGACTAAATACCTAGTATTTTAGTGGGATAATCCCTGTTAAGTTAATCCCTATATTCCATCACCATCAAGAAACTTTATTGATTAACATTAAAAATACATCATCGTTGCTACAGATACCCTCTGTTAAGGCTCAGCTCGTCCATAAAAGCCTTGAAAGGTTTCTTAACAGCTTTCAGCGGGATGATTAATACCTCAAAACTTAACTTTCTTGCGCTCGGTGAGGCACCTATTAAATTATTTATTATTATAAAACGCAGAGCATGTTCAAACTTTAATTTACACCTCCTTTCATTAAAGAAGTTTTAAAATTTATGGTAATTAACTTTGTGTAATCTCGAAATAGTACACACACACTTTGTATAAGACGGTGTCAAACGTAACTTTAAAAATTTGAAATTTGCTTTTCTTAAAGATTTCTATAACATTATTAGTGTTTGCCTAACGTTCTAAATCTGACCAAAATCATTTAGTAGGTAAAAAAATCACTTTTTACTAATTTCTTTATTAAAATTTTAAGCTAGTCACTAACCACTAAAAAAAATCAGTTCACAAACAAATAAGAAAAGGATACTATACTAATATTATAAAGGGAATAGTTTATATAATGAATTAACTCAAAAAACTTATAGTAATTATAAATTATAATATTAACGATTATAAATCAAATTCAACTGTGCATTTGCACAGTGTTGATTTTTCTAGAAGTCTAATTTTAAGCTTTTGAATGAGAACAAACTTACTACTCCGCCAAGGGTTTCATTAAATAATATTACCTTTTTATTTTTTGGTTTTTTTTTTTTAAACAAAGACTAATATAAAATGTGCAAATAATCTCTCAAATGCAAAGCTTTACTCAGCCAGCCTTTCTAACTATTTTCCATGGCATTAATGACCTTCTTATAAATTCTGTGTCCACAAAATTATAAAGCGAAAAAAATAACTAATATTAAATTCCACACTTTTACTAGATGTAACAGTGCAATAATAGTGCTGTAGAGTGCAGTAGTGAAAATAACATTGCATGTCAGTAAGGGTGCCAAAGCCCTTTTGCATAGAACTACTTTGTGTCATCAGTATTTCTTGTTTTGGCATCGGTAGCCACATACCTTCAAATGGAGAGTCTGCCTGACCCTGATATTAGTTTTTTTTTTTATATATGTTAAAGGGAGGCACCCTTTGACATATAAAAAAAATCTAATATTGTGTTACAGACTATGGATATATAGTCGTTAAAACGTATTTTACAATATCCTCCTAATTTTGCCTCACAAAAATGGGGTCTCGAAGAAAATTTAGTGCGAGCCGGCCGCGGGGTCGCACCAATATGCATAAATCCTTTGATATATCATTGGCCCTTTATATTTCATAGTGACAAGGCATATTGGATGGAAACACACTGTGACTTGGTTCCTTTTCTGTACAGCCATTGAGTTCTATTTCGCTATACAACGCCATTTTCTTTATGAACCCTATTTCAAATGAACGCTAATCTCTGTCGTGATCTTCTGTTGTTTTTGTTTGACCACAAATATATAGGTGCTTTATCATGAACCTAAGCCACAGGGCGCATGTAAAATCACACGAAAAGGTTGGTACTACAAAAAAATAATGGTTTTTCATAAAATGATTGTTCATGCATGCGACATCGTCCGTTTTAAGAAATTAAAAAAATGAAGCCTGACAAAATATATAATTTTCATTGCTATTATACGTTTGCCAGGCGTTGGATATATACAGATTATCAAAATGCTGAGTCATAAAAAATTAACAATTTAAATTGTGAAACAGTTTTGTTTGTTTATTGTAAAATTCTTTTTTTCATTGAAATGGAAATTATTATGCATGGCAATAAAAACGGTCCATTAGCATAAAAACATTTGCACAAAAGCACTATAAATAGTAAATGAAGGGTTATTCGAGCCATCTATTATTTGCGCCCTGAGTGTGTTAAATTTTTTGTCGCTTTTAAAGCCAGCATATATTTTGGACGTGCAATTTACAAAACAACGGCCAGCTCTGTGCTGATTTATAAACCGACTGCATTTTGAGATCTCATCTCACGTCATTAATCTGGTTTTTTTTTTTTTTGTTTTGTTATTTTTTTTATAAGGTCGATGGACATGCTGACAGTCCACTTTATGGTGGCTACCGTCGCCTATAATACAAGCAACGCCACATGTGCTGCAAGTGCGCTGCCGACCATACTGGGATTGAGGATAAGGAATTGGGAAGGAACAGGGAAATTTACTTTGACATACTTTACTCACTCGCCGAAACATGACCGTACACATAGTTATTTCACGGTGGTTATGTAAGGGAGTGGTTACTGCCGCCAGACGGGCTGCCAAATGACTGCGAAACTCAGTGTGCCCTGCCACTACAGTTACAAATAAATTATACTATTTAAAAATTAATTGCTCACGACCGAGGTTTAGACGCAGCGATATAATTATTATAGAATGAGATATCCAATAACATGGGAGACGATGTTGTGCGTCTCCGTAGACATTTCCTTAATAGCCTTTACGAAACCCACGGGAATATTCCCGAACAAACAGCTTTAGCGTAAGAATTTATCCAGCTTCTGTTGAATAATGTTTGTGTGACACGAGGACATTTGTCCTTCTCTTTAAATATATGATATATTTTTAAGAATGCAAATTTTCTTTTATCTTTTTAATTTAGACAGATTTGTGATACAAACTCGTGTTTTATTTATAAAGGGCTACTTGATTAATGTTTTAAAATCAGTGGTTTTTTTTTTTTTTTTTTTTCATTTTTATCTACAACTTTACATTATAATGAGTTGTATACCAATCTCCACTCTCAAGAGGTTCATGAATGATATATTTTAGTTTATACTTTAAAGTTCCAACAGTTATGTTAATCAGAGTCCTGCTAAGCCTTCGTTAAATCTCTAGGGATGAATTTGTCTTTGCGATTACAAGCGTTTCCGCAGTTGACATGTACCGTCTCATGAGTGTGACTTTAATAGGTTGATGTTGCTGCAGGATTTATATGACTGAATTATTTTATTACCTCCGCTGAATTTTAAATTAAGAACCAATTAAAGTTTTTTTTTTTTTTAAATCTTATTTACAGTGGCTGACCACATTAAATATTTGCAGCCTGTCTGGCGACAGTAACTACACCCTAAGACCATAAGACCCTTACATAGTGAGTGCGGGAAGTCAAAACCCAGTTTCCTATATCTTTCCAAACCCTTATCCTTCTATCCCACTTTTTGCCTGCTCCTTCTCACCATTTGCGGTTTACCTATCCAGGAATTGGCTTGGTAAGGTACACGAGTTTACTAATGCGATTCAATAATTGTTTAATAACTCAAAAAATATCAAATTTATAGACCATTTTAGTAAACATAGCGTATACATTTACAAAAAATACATAGATTCACTGAATTTCAACAACAAAATTGACAAAAGGCGAATATCCTATTTTTTTAACGTTGTAATATAGACGTTAAAATGTTACAAAATGAGACAAAGAGATCGCACAGCAAGTACCTAACTATATTCATGTTTATCAAACAGAATGCAACATTTTAGGACTGCTTTGCTATATTGCATCGCAGGCAAGACTTTCGGAATACATTTTACAGTAGTTTCATCATCTTTCATGTACACTCCGTCCATGTTTTAACTTTTGAATATATCGCCTCAAACTGTATCCTGCTTGAATTTATCGTCGATATATTTATTTTGACAATCTTATAAAATGTTTCTGTATTTCTTTAAAGCTACATCGAACTAGAAGTTATAGCTTATATTATAGGTAAGGTAAGGAGTTTAAGTTAAAGAGTTTTGCTATAAATAATAATAATAATAATAATAATAATAATAATAATAATAATACTTTATTTCTTAAGCCAGTAACTATTTGTATACATAATGTTTACATTTTAATAGGAACATAGCTAGACAGTAACATAGGCTTTAAATTACATATAGATATATTGTCCCCTGACCTCCAAGCTAGGATTGCCTGTGTTTTGGAGATCAGTGGCCCCGCGTCGTGGCAGTCGATATTATTTAAAATGAGTGTTATACTTGAGAAACACATTCAGTATATGCCAACCCACTACCACTTGAAGCCTAAGTTACATAAGGCTTATTATTATCATTAACTTTTTACACGTTTTCATCACACAGTTGAAAAGAATATCTTATTTTACAGCAACAAGTTTATAAAAATCTAAAATAATATCAAAAATATGATTTTATAGAATTACCAGAATAGAATCTTCCAGTTAAAAAGAGTATCCTATTTTACAGCAACAAGTTTATAAAAATCTAAAATAATATCAAAAATATGATTTTATAGAATTACCTACAACTTCTAATAATAGGTACTTACAACAAAATAAAACATGCATAATGCTACAATAAACAAAAACTATAACAAACGAAATTATTTGCGAAGTTTCAAAAAAGCTTGTCTTTAATTTAAAAAATGTCTCTTAGAAATAAAAATGACTTATGAACTAATATTATACACTATAAAATAAATATATCATTTGAGACTGTAAAGATTATCCCAATAACTAATACATAGATAGTGAGGTTAACATAGCTAGCATAGTAGGTCTCAAAATACATATACATGGTGTGTGTGTGTGTGTGTGTGTGTGTGTGTGTGTGTGAGTGCGTGCGTGCGTGCGTGCGTGCGTGCGTGCGTGCGTGCGTGCGTGCGTGCGTGCGTGCGTGCGTGCGTGCGTGCGTGCGTGCGTGCGTGCGTGCGTGCGTGCGTGCGTGCGTGCGTGCGTGCGTGCGTGCGTGCGTGCGTGCGTGCGTGCGTGTGTGCATATGTTGAATTTATTTGACTAAAATACTTTCGGTTTGATCATAGTCAAGTTCAAGGAGCCATTCTCTCAATTTTGACTTCAACTCGTATTTATTTAACTTTAGAACATCATGAAAATTGTTAATTTTATTGTATATTAAAGCGCTCATGTAAGTGTATTGTTTCCTGGCAAAAGTTGTTTTTGTTAGAGAATTTGGGATGGCAAGTTTTTTTCTTCTAGTTAGGGGAGGTTCAGGGAGTGGCAAAAGTTCAGCATGTCTTCGCAATGCGGAACGGTTAATATATATTTGTCTTACAGATAAGAGATTAATTTCTTTATAAAGTTCACGGGTGCTATATTTGAAGGGCTTGTTCAAAAGTACCTTAAGTACAGCTCTCTGTGCACGCTCCAACTTAATAAAAGTGGCCTTCGAAGCACCACCCCAGACCGGTATGCAGTATGATAACAGAGATTCACACAACGCGATGTATACAGTTCTGAGGGTGGGTATGTCAGTTGAATTGCGTAGTTTTTTAAAAATAAAAGTTAGTTTTCTGATACGATTTGATAGTAATAGTAAGTGTGTGTACCAGTTTAAGCAGCTATCAATGGTAATTCCCAAGTATTTTATGGTATTTGTTATATCCAATGTCGGACAGTTGCATGAACAGGGATCATTACAGGTATGAGCTCGCACCCCTATCGATAATGGTGCTGGTTGAGCAGAGGGTCGTGAGGTGAATGTTATAGCTTTTGTTTTAGACAGATTTAGTGTCAGAAGATTGTCAGAAAGCCAGAGTATAATTTGGCTAAGCACGTATTCGGCTACTTCAACTGTCTCGGTCCAATTGTCTCCTTTGATTAGAAGAGCGGTGTCATCGGCATATACAAAAATTTGGCAATTTTGGAATTTCATATTACAAAGCTGGTTTACATAAATAAGAAAAAGTGTTGGTCCTAAAATGCTGCCTTGAGGAACACCATAACTAACCGGTTCCGGTTGACTTACATGACTCCCAATTTTAGTGCATTGTGTGCGGTTTGACAAGTAGTCTGTAAAGATATCCAACACTATGCCCCTTACACCTATGGCTTCCAGCTTAGACACGAGAAGTGGAATAGAAACGGTGTCAAATGCTTTCGATAAATCGAGAAAGATTCCGATACATTTGCAACCCTCGTCGATATACTGTACTGTCTGTTCAACTAAAGAAATAGTGGCATCTTCTGTGGAATTGCCTTTTCTAAAGCCATATTGTCTGCTAGAGATAATTTTGTTCGCGTCAAGGTAATTGACTAGGGAACGATTAAGAATTTTCTCTAAGATCTTTGAAAAAGTAGGTAGGACAGAAATGGGCCTATAGTTATTTACACATCTTTTATCTCCATTTTTATATATGGGGTGCACTATTGCTTTCTTAAGAGCTGAGGGAAACTTACCAGTATTTATTGCAAGATTGCAAATGTAGGTAATGATAGGGGTAAGAGCATTTCTTGAAGACTTGATGAGAGATGTGGGTATGCCGTCCCAACCAACTGCACAGTCATTGCGAAGGCTTCCAATTATGTCGTGAACTTCCTGTTCACAAACGTTAGGCAGGGACATAGAGTTACATGGGGGGTTCACACTCTCACGTCTAATGTGCTCTGTATTCTGTCCAACTTGTTCAGCCATTTTCCTTCCAATGCCGGCAAAAAATCTGTTGACCATCGTTACCGATTCCTCAGGACTCTTACTAATACCCAATAGATCGACAGGTGGAACTTTATTTAATTTGGTATCGGTAACCTTTTTAATTACTTCCCACGTCTTTTTAGGACTTTTCTTTGCCTTCTCAAACTCTGACCTTTCATACTCTTGTTTAAGTTTTTTAAGCAGATCATTACAAAAGTTGCGATAACGTTTATATGTAATAGATAAAGTAGTATTTTCGGGATTAGATTTAACTTTTTTATGCATATGGTCACGGTTACGTATACACCTTAATAGGCCTTTCGTTATCCAGGGCTTAATAATTCTTTGCCTACATGGGATATTAAAAGAAGTGGTGTGTGACTTTAGTATGGACATAAGCATGTTTACAAATTCATCAGTCGCTTGTTCAACATTATTTATATTTAAGATCTCGGAGAAATCAATGGATTCTATTTGTTTTTTTGCTGCAAGAAAGTCAATTCTTGTTCCAGTACGCTCGGATTGTCTTTTTACAAGGTTGAAGTCCAGATTTAAGAGAACTGCAAAATGATCTGTTATGGTGGTTTCGATAACAAGAGTAGTTGCATTATAATTAGTTTTTAACAGAACATGATCTAAACAGTTATTGCCTCTTGTGGGCATAAGGTGTGCTGGTAGTAAGCCATGGGTTGACGTCAACTCAAGATATTGGTCAGAATTCAGGTCAAGATTATTTGATTTAATGTCAATATTTATGTCTCCGATAATACCAATATTGCAGTATGATGCAAGGCCAAGAAGTACATCATTTAAACATGCAAGAAATTGGTCAGCTTTTTTGTAAGAAGGAGATCTATACAGAGCAATTAAAGCAAGTTTATTTTCAATTTTTAAAATTAAACAATTACCCTCTTCAAAGTGTGGTTCATAAATTTCATAGGTTAAGTAGTTTTTAACGTAAATTACAACTCCTTCATTTTGGTTGCTCACTCTACTAGTATAGAATGACGTAAAGCCTTCGATGATTGGTAGCACCGGATTCTTAGATAGCCAGCACTCGGACAAAATCAAGTAATTTTAATTTTTAAGTAATTTTAAGTGAGAAGAGTAGGGTCATGAACTCATCTATGTTTTTGTTAAGACTTCTTATATTCATGTGAAAAAGATTAATGCTTTTCGAGTTTACATTAAGATAATTGGAACAATCACATCACATCATCACATCAAATGTAGTAGCGTTTCAAGTGTAAAAATATAGAATTTTATTATGAAAAAAATTGATTTTTATTATGTTTATAAAAAAATAATGTACCTTTGTGTAAAACCGCAAATCTCTGAAAGTACCCACAATATCGATAATAATGAAAATCATTATGAAATATAAATACACTTTGTCGAAAGTATAAAAAAGAACTTATATTCATCCATATAAAAGTACTCTTCGCGAGGGATTATCTAAAAACAAATATAAAAATTTAACGCCTGACAAAAATGTATGAGCAATAAAGATTGAATAAATGTTTGTTATGGCTAAAATTTGTTAAGTATTTTATAAAACTTAAATTTCGCTGGATTTTACTTGATATTTTTTAACATCCATTTGTTGATATATGTGACACATAATTTTTCTGTGCGAGTAAAAATAAAAGGTATTTTTTTGAAAAAGTACATACATACTGTAACTTTTTTGTAAACGTAAAAATATTACGAGTGATTTCAGGTTCGGTATTTTTTTTTAACAGAAAAAATGAAACATTTTTACCGCAATATCGACATCAGTTTCATCTTAATCAGTTTTATAACCACAGCTTCGTATCGGTGGGAGTTAATTTTCTACCTATTTAATTATTTTTTTAATTTATATATGTAGTTTGCCTGAATTAAAATAGTTAACCGTCTGTCTCCGAGATAAATAAGCAATGCATAAACCCGCTCGGTCTCATTATCCGTTTTCAACGTCATGAGGAGAATACTGAAGCAAAACATAATAATCTACCTATTTAGTAGTACGCTTCTATTTAGGTCAGACGTGATGAGAAGCGAGCCAATTGCCTTCATTGTTAGATAGGCCTTTATATTATCCTACTGAGTCTAGCTCCGTTCTATATACTACGATTTGCTTGTGGATCCACTTGCTAAATAAACCAAAATTATTTTTTTGTCAAATGTTAATTATCCCCTTTAAGGAAGGGGTAAAACCCATTGCCTTATATCTCCCTAAACTACTATAGTCGTCAGAACCCTTGCAGCACCTGTGGCGTTGCTTGTGTTATAGGCTACGGTAGCCACCTTAACATAAAAAATGGGGTAAGTCTGTTGTGAATAAAGCCTTGTGTTTTATGTGAAAACGTGTACGTTACTAGTAGTATTTTAGTTGGATATAATGTATGTATATATCCAACAAATTCGTATAGAGCATGTAAGTATACCATAAAATTCTTTTATCTTTTAGCTAACGAGTAGTGTAATTAAATTTAAGATATATAGGTATAAGATTTATATATGTCGGAGTGTAAGGGTGGCGCCACCAGTTCGCAACGATTAATTGTAGTCTATGCGTGGCGACATCGCGTTACAGTTATCGTCCTACATTCAGTTTTCTATCTGGCAATATTGTTTTTCTTTATGTTCTGTGTCTACTGCGCTTATTATTTAAAATGGTAACATTTCTTATTTTAATTTAATTTTTAAGTTGGCAATCTGTTAAACATGACCGTATGCTCTTTCTGATTGGATGTCGATTAAGATTGTAATGTTGGTTAACTGGAAACGCAACGAGAATTGGACAGCGCTGATTGGTTAAGCGATTTTGGTTCCGCTCGCTTGGACATGGCCCTTGGCGGGGATAAGGAGGGTGGATTCACATTTGATTAAGACTTTTTAAGAGGAAGAGGAACGATCTCCATCTCTTGCCAAGAGACTTGTCAGTTTCCACGAAGCCAATCTGAAAATTGTGATTTTAATTTATCTGAAGCCCGTCGCTATGTCCGATGCCCAAGATAACGCCCCGATTCCCACTTCGGCCTACCCTGATCCGTTATATATATATAAAATTAAGTCTTACTGTCCGCCTCTCGCTATTTCTAGGCTAACTTCTTCTAAAGCACCTAAAGAATTTTGACAGGGTTTTCACTAATGGAAAGAGAGATAAATGACGAATAATAAATATCTTCACAAATCCACTCAGCACCATCTAGTTCCACAGTAAGGAACCAGACAGTTGATATACTACATACTCCTAAATTACGACGAGTATTTAAATTATTATGTTGTTTTATGCAAAATTAGTTTTCAATTGTGGTAGATTTTCAAAATTTGGGATATTTTTTAAATATTTTAATTTTAAAAGTATTGTGGTTCCTTCTCTTTCTTTTCTTTCTTTTTTTCAGTGGAATATCAACGCTTTACTCCTTTGCCAGAATCTCATCGTGATGAACTTGCTACTCACTATCACTGCCCTGATGATGAGTCCTTTAGTGGGAACATGTATTTTAAGTGAAACATCATGATAAATCAAATTTGTTTTGAAATTCAGACTTTTAGTGTTTCTGTGTTTTGTATTGAATGTATTTTTTTCAGTTCTAAATGTCTAACATGCCTCTTGAAGGTGGCAGTCCATAAGTCCCTAAGAAAATAATATACGATCATGCAATATGTCAGGGAAAGGTTTCAATTTCAATATCGTCACAATCTACGGAGCAGACGACATTGACGGGTCAACTTCGCTCCCCAATTTATTACATAGACCTTTTTATGTGGCACTTACCTCATATAAATAAGTAATACGTCTTTTAGTGAAAAATCTTTAATTAAAATTAAATCGAATTTTGTCTTGAGGTTAATGGTCAGAGTCAAATCTATTTGCTTTTTTTGTTCTTTACAGTCTAATCTATTTTTTTGACGAAAGAAGTCTAATTTTACTTTATGAGAAAACGTCTTTTAATTATTTTAAAAGAAATTATATGAAATTATCTCAATTTTTTTCATTCTTTAATTATTTTTTAATAAAAGGCGGAGTGCCATTTAAAAACAAAATGTAATTAAACATATAGTATTAAACATTACTAATTGTTTAATTAAACATAGTAATTAAACATTACTAATTAGACACAGTTTGTAACTTTTGGACTATGTAGTGTAGTCATTTAGAAACTTATTGACGGAATAATAAGCTTTATCCACCTGATATTCTTTATATTTTTTGGAATTTTATTATACAAGTGTCGTGCCCTACAAGACACTAATTTTTTTAAACTAATTTTAACAGGGACTATAAATTTCTCTATAAAATTATATAACTTGATCTTTCTTTTATAAACATTATATACTCAAATTTAAACACTGAAGGCCTGTCAAAGTTTGTTAATTTAATACAAGAATTTCCAAGATTTAATATTTTTTTAAATTTTAATTTTTGTGCTTTCAAAGCTCTCTTTGTTTTAAATTGCAGATGGCTCTAAATACCTACTAATTACACTTTAAATACCTTTTGATTATCCATAGAATTGCCTCAGGAAATGTATATATTTTAGTTGAATTCTTCGAGACAAGTCTCTATATACTATCGTTGTAATAATTATAGTATTATTGGAGAGTATTAACTGGACAATTGATTTATTTACATCGAAGCTTGATTAGTGTACGAATTAATTCCAGTACTTACATAATGTTACAATACTGACACATGATAGCCGTCAATAAGATAATTATAACAAATATATCAGTGAAGCTGTTAATTTAACACGCCAATTAATCAGGTTGTAAAAAGCAAATCTATATTCTGTATATTACGTAAAATGTATGAATGTATCAATAACAACTAGTATTCAGTAAATGTAATGAAAACTTTGAAATTTATCACTTTTACCGATTATCTATACTAATATTATAAAGAGAAAAGATTTGATTGTTTGTTTGTTTATTTGCATGGAATAAGCTCCGAAACTACTGGACCGATTTGAAAAATTCTTTCAATTTTGGGAAGCTATATTGTCAGCGAGTAACATAGACTATATTTTATAAAGTTACGCGGACGAAGTCGCGTGCAACAGCTAGTTATTAATAATTCATTTATATTTTCGGTAAAAGTAATAAAACAAACATGAAATGGTCTCAAAGAAGTCCCCAATGTTTGTTGGTAACTAACAGGAAATTTATGTGTTTTTAATTTTTTCTGTAAAAGTCTTCATCGTGTTAGCGAAAACCATATTATTAAATTCTATATTTTAAAATATCTAAGCGTACATACATACCTAATTTATATATCTTTACATATATTGTGTAAAGATATATAAATTAGGTATTAGGTATTATTCCTAATTTTTAAATAATTTCTTATTAACACAAACGACAAACTTCTTACAATTAATTACATTTTTGTAAATTCTTCCTTCACAGTCTATCCTCCTTTTTATCCAATAGATTGAAAGTCTTCGCTAATCAACTTGTATTTACTTTTATATATTAGCGCCGAAGCGTTTCATATTCGATATCACGTATAGCCTACATTGAAGAACTTTTAGTTGGCGACCTAGTTATCGACGAAATATGCTCGGGCTTAAGACTTGCCTGTTTTAGCTTACTGATACACAGAATAATACGTGGTAAATCAAAGGCAATTCTAACTAAGTACATTATAAATGCGAAAATGAGTTTCTTTGTTAAGATTCCACGCCATAACTACTGAACCGATCATCATGCAAGTAGTGAGGGATACATAAAAGGTACCTTTTGTCTAGAAAAAAGTAAATGGATAAATGAAATGTCTTAATATATTTTTCTGTACAATTTTAGTTTTAAATAAGTTTAATTAGTTTAGTTTTATGTAACACATATCAAGTATATAATAATAAATATACCAATTTAACGAAGTTACATATAGTTAATTGCTTGCCTATAAATTATTAATTATATATTTGTGCTCATTATGTTTTTTTCAGTGGTTTAATTTTTAATTTTCAACACTTAATAAAAAGGGTCGAGGAGGGAGTCGAGGTAAATAGCTAGTATTACATCTACCAAAGTTCGTTGCGAGTTAGTTTAAACTTTGGAAAATTGTTTAATGTACTTTCTAATTACAGTAGCGGAACAAATCTCAATTTAAATGATTGCATTCAAACGCTTTTCACATTCCAACCGACCACGTGATTTCTCTAAACCGATTGCAGCCTACAAATGGAAATACCTAACGCCACGACCCAAACACAAGGCAACAGAGTATGTTCTCTCGGTTAGTATTGTTTAAATTTATTGCTATGGGAAGAGGATTAATAAGTACAACAATCTGGAAAAGCCTAGTAGCAATCTTATGGAGCAATACATAGAACTCATTTTATAATCGATCCTATATATTATAAAATCACACCAACCACTTTGTCAACGTAAGGAGACAGCAAAAAGCTGATTATTTAGTTACAGGGTACACACAAGGCAGAATGACTTGTGATAGTAACTACCCTTTACAGAAAATCACATCACAATAACTGAACACATGCAATTACTGTGCGTGAGTAAGGCATACCAGAACCTATTCTTCTAATAAGTAGGTATATATCTTAGCATAGTTCTCATATATCTTAGCACTTTGTCGTATGGAGGCAATGCTCAAACAGCATCCAGTACGCTCACAGGTAAGCCAGTTGGTAGCTTAGCTTGTCTTGACACCCAACAAATTTATATCTATACAAATATTATAAAAAAACAATAATTTTTTTTCGAGAGGAGACATCAAAAGATACCCTATGAATACAAATGCGCATAGGGTTATATGGGACTCTTACCGCACTAAAGATTGTCATGGTTCTAGTCTTAAAGGTTCTTAAGTTGTCCCTAAGATACTTTAAGATACTTTGGAACGATCACCGATTATAAAATAAAGACGATTTTTTTTATAGGTAAGTATAATTTTTTATTAAACCACAAAACAGATTTTGATACAGTTTCCACTAAATAATGGAAAGAGCGATAAATGAGGAAGGTTCCGCAGAAATCGATCCATCCGTGCGAAGCCGAGGACGGCTAGTAATGAATGTGACACTACTTTCCATTGCATGTAGTGTGACAACGTGAATCGTCCGGCTCGATGGATAGACACGCGAGGCGACAGTACTAAATGAACTGGCCGGTAAATTGCAGGACTAATGTTACGTTTTCGTATTGCACCGAGCGTTATTGGACTATTCCTACGTAATTGTAGTCAGTACGTTTGTAGGGGTTATTAGGAAAGTTATTTCGCTGATTCACTATTAGGTATATAATTATACAAATGTGCATTATATTTCCTATTAATTCATTTCATTTTTCCATTCCATTGTATAGTTTTCCGAGTGCGGACGTCCGACGAAAACCGAGAATTAACGAAAATATTCATACCCGTATAATAATAATTAGCACAGATAATCTATATATATATAAAATTCTCGTGTCACAGTGTTTATAACCAAACTCCTCTGAAACGGCTTGACCGAATTTTATGAATTTTTTTGTGTATATTCAGTAGGTCTGAGAATAGGACGTAAACTATTTTTTATACTCCTAAGTGATAAGGAAGGCCCATAACAAATTAGCCCACACCAAAATTTTTTTTTTTTCTTTTTGCAAAACAACGTTTGCCGGGTCATAATACATTATGATGTAATATATTATTATCCTAAAGGAGTATGATGACGACACATTTTTTTTTTTCTCCCATTTAAGTAATTAACAGACACTGGTAACAATGAATTTATATTCATAAAATACGGTTTGAATTGGCGTTCGTTTATTTATGTGAGCAATTTCTCGAATGTTCGTATAAATAACGGTGTTATCGTTTTTTCCTCCAAGTGTCAGACGCGATCCTCGTCCGCGGACCGGCGATGCGAGAAATCGAGACTTTCATTACTCTCTCGTTGCGGCCGACCGACGTAACTTTGTCGGGGGTAAATCGCTTGTCATATGGACAAGTTCGAAGTATACAAGAGATACCCGACGAGTACGTTGGCGAAAAGTTAAATTTTCCGCTTCACATGCCGCGCTCTTATAGTTCATAATAAACTTTGGTAGCTCACTTTTTTCTCGTTTCGATCATGACGTTCAGGCTGAATAGACCTTATTGTAATGTTAAACATGTTAGGCGGTAAATGTTCCTTATCGGATATGTTGTTGACAATTATTGTAAGTTTACTGCGAACAACTTTGGGATCTATTCATTCGATAATATTTATTATCTATTATCGGAGAATAGATATTTTTGTGTTTCTGGTTCAGTTTTATTTTTAACTAGCTGGTGCCCGCGACTTCGTCCACGTTGAAAAAAATAAAAAATATAACACCCGAGAAAATATATGAATAATTATCGCTTGACATCTTTATGGCGCCGCCGTCGTCACACCGATTTTTTTTATATGTTTAGACGATGCCTCGGGAACTTCCCATTTTTCAGGATAACATTTTGAACAAAGAAAGTAGAACAACGGATTCATTGAAAGTAGTTAAAGCATGAAAATATGGCAAACAAATAAACAATTCTTTTAATACTATCTGATGCCTGCGACTTCGTCCGCGAAAAACAAAAAAAAATGTATAACGTTCGACCCCTTGTTGCTATAACACTTTGTCCATGCATTAGATTTTTTTTAGATGATCCCTCGGGAACAGTATTTTTTTCTCGATGAAAGGTACGCTATATCCTTTCTCGTGTCCCAGACAACGTGTATGTAATATTTCATTATGAACGGTTGAGTAGTAAAGGCGTGAAAAGGTAACAGACAGACAGACACAGTTACTTTCACATTTATAATGTTAGTATGGATTAACATAGGTTGTGATCTAGATGGCGGTAATCCTATTTGCAACCTATCAAGTATAATATCGACGAACAAACCTAAAAGAAAGAAATCGAATTTTGTATTATGATAGTGACACAATATTGTCCTTTTGTTTTAACCTAGGATAAGATGGGTCACGAAAACATAAATCAGTTCGAGAGAAGATTGCATCAAAATTCGACATTGACTGATTCAGTCGTTCCCCTTTGTGGATAAAACGAGTAGGTGCGACGCAATCAGGCTAATACGCTTATGGGACCTATTTTGTGATCACTGAACGCATTTTATTTTTTCCTATTTATTTCATACTAGCTGGTGCTCGCGACTTCGTCCGCGTTGAAAATTTAAAAAAAAGCAATAAAACGCTTGACCTTGTATTGCTATAACACTTTGACCAGGCGTTTGTATTTTATTTTTTATTTATCCCTCGGGAATAGTCCTTTTTCTGGATGAAAGGCACCCTATGTCCTTTCTGGTGTCCCAGACAACGTGTATGCAAAATTTCATGGTGATCGGTTCAGTAGTTTTTGCGTGAAAGAGTTACAAACATCCATACATCCAAACATACTTTCGCATTTATAATATTAAAAAGTATAGATAGACATTAGTATGATATAGAAGTATAGTATTCTTAATTATTATTTATAAAAATTTTTTTATTTAGGTAATTATTTTTATTATAACAAAGAATCTCAGTAGGTATTTAATAGTCCGGCAAAATACCTATTATTCGCATCATGGAAGTACTTATGCTGGTTTTTTATGGTTTTTGAAGCATTTTTGAAATAAATGTGTCGAAAATCTTTATTTTGTACTAAATAGCTTGTAATTAATATAAAAAATATATTTCTAATAAAAAAATAACAAAAATTGAAAAATTACGCAGTCATTACAGAGCTCGAATCACGAAGGTCAGGCTTTTTAAACATTTTCGTCAATTTATATCGTGGACTCTATGTGAGTAGTTCAGATTGGTAGAGTTTTTTTTTAAATATTGGGTTCCAGAATAAGACACCAGCAATTCCCAGTCGAATCTCTGGAGATTTCTCAACTAATCCCAACATTGTCTTGATTGATAACAACAGGAGGAATTGTTCGCGATTGCGAGACGTGAAACTTTTGGGCCACCGCAGATAACTTTGATTTATTTAATTTATTTTAACGGCATTTGTCTTTATTAAACTGTAATAGAGATGGAAGTTGGTTTTGTGGATAAACCAGGAAGAGTACTCGGATCGAATGAACACGGGTGAATATAGAGATTACGTTTACTTTGATGTTCCAATTTGGTGTTCACTTCCAGTCCATGTTAGAAATAACAACGACTTGAAGGTATTTAAGGTTATGCTATTCAAGTCTATCTGTGAGCTTATAGTTACTATAGTTTATACCAGTTACTATAATTATGTTTGTTCAGGAGGCTATCCATAAATAGCTCTATCTTCAAACATCTTAGAATTCAGGCAAGACTATCCGCCACCTGCTATTAATGAGTTTTCAATTAGTTTGGGCTCTAAGGAATAACCTGTATCAAGCGGATAACTTGGAGAAGCTGGTGGTGGATGGACGAGTGGATGGCAAGTGGTCTCGAGACCGGTCTCCTAGCCAATGAACATTTGCAGGCCTTACAGTTACGACTACTATGAGGAAAGTTGATAACTGGATAGAATGGAAACAGTTGGTGTTCGATGTCAACAAAGCATGTCAAAGCGGGCAAAATTTTCGACAATGAATAAAATAACTTTGACTAATTGATAGTGATGCAAAAGTTTGTAAAGATATTTGGATATTTGTTACTCAATCAATAACTTAATACTGTGAAACGCAGTGTGACGGTGGATAAACTGGAACCAGTTCAATAACACTACTGAACTTACGGAAAGTTATACTTTTAATGTGTTGGGCTTGAACAGGTGTGTTGATCTACAAGTTGCTACTTAAGAACTATACTAATAAAAAATACCCTGTAACCTGTTAAAAAATGAAGACAACCATTTATGAATGAATGCTATGAAAACTGAAATTTTTAAAAGATTGGATTATCTTTTCACAAATCCCAAACAATTTTACATATTTACGAAATCGTTAGTTATTTCAGTTAGATTTACGGTTAGATAAGATACCTCATCGGCCCGATTCTCATTCGTTTTTGACAAAATTTTTGAAGGAATAATAATTTTGATAACGAAGATACCACGAGTATCAAACAACATTTCAAATCTGACGCACAAATAAAATCAATAAGTTAAACTTAATATTATTTCGATGGTTAAATTAATACTAATGATGTTTAACCATCGATGTTATATGAAAAAATGTTATTTTTTAAAAGATTTTCATTTGTGCTAAGAATTTTTGGGCCACCCAGTAAACAGTACGAGTATATGTTAACACGTGTGATTTCATTTCCTCAAGTGACCGCACTGCGACCATCCACCCGGAAACTGAAGATAATGTGGTAACTCAAGTTGGCTTTATGTGGGACTTATGAGGGTAAGCTCATAATCTCTTACTTTTGATTTCAATATTTGTATGAATTTAAATAAAAATTTAATTTGTGGTAGATATATCACTTAAAATTTAAAATAAAACATTTCTATTACTATTCAATAGTTAGTCGTCATTAGGTTTTAATAAGATCCGTAGTAGTTATAAACTACGATTTTAGTTAAACCATAGTTAAACCATTGTATGGTTACAATTATTTTGTAATGTTAATATCGACAGACAGGCTGACGTTCCACTTTGAAATGTGGCTCGTATAACATAAGCAACGCCACAGGTACTGCAAGTGCGTTCCAGACCATAGTAGCATTAAGGATAGGGATTAGGAAGGGATAGGGTTGTGGTTGGTTTGTGCTGTACGTGATTGTATAAATTAAAGATACGGATTACGACGGATTAAGAATTATATTTTACAAAGAAAGTTATTATATTAAAATCACGTCAGATTATCACGTCGGGGTCACCAAATTTGTGGTTGGTTTGTGTTGTACGTGATTGTATAAATTAAAGATACGGATTACGACGGATTGAGAATTATATTTTACAAAGAAAGTTATTATAAGAACATGACAAATTGGTGACAAACAAATATAAGTGACAACATACATATGACATAAAAATATATTAAAAAGTTAACGAAAAAGTTTGTATAACGCAAATGAGTATTTACAACAAGTCCCTACAGGGTAAATGGGCTCTGGCATCCCTCACTCACTCACCGAAACACAACAGCACACATGCTATTATTGCACTGTGGTCTTCTGTGGGTGATTACTGTCGCCAGACTGGCTGTCTAAATGACTGCCAAATGCAGCGTGCAACCCTGAGACAGAGCGTTAAGGCACGGGCTCGTCAAAATATATACCTACTATGATATTTGATTGAATTAGATTTTGAATATGTACAAATGATTAATTAAATTGAATATGTGCCTAAGAATCAATGAATATGCATGCTATGGTGGCATGTAAGTGTGACTTGTGCAAGCTGAACTGTATTGTGCAATTTGTTTTGAATTTTATGTGCACATTGTTATGTTGGCTATCCATAATTATATAAAAAATAAAAATATACAGTAACCAGAACGTCACAGAAAACACCGTAAAATAATGAATAACGTTCCTATCAAGGCATGTTGCACAGGTTCCCTGGGGTCACTTATGTTTATAGATACCATACTATTAAGTGACATTTTTATAAAAAACACAACAGTATAACTTTTTATTAAATTTACAACCATTTTACAGCGGTACAAAAATCTGTTAACGAATTCTGCGAATTCGATTCCGACTCTTGTTCGTTTTTGAAACTGAATTTCAATTCCGTTTGAACTTTGTTGTTTTTTATCGATCGAACGTAAAGGAGATTATTCTTAGCCACTTTTTTCCAATTTCGTATATCTCTTGTTCATGTTAGTTTGCCTCCTCGACATGTTATTTTTTGCACCATGATGGATTGAAGGGAGATTGGTGTTGCCATGATTTTGGCAGATATATATTCAATACTAGCTGGTGCCCGCGACTTCGTCCACGTTGAACGATGAAAGGCACCCAAACATCCATACATCCAAACATACTTTCGCATTTATAATATTAAGTACGGATTATACAGTCAAAATTGTTCGTCGGTTTCTATCTTTAATGCTTCGAATAGACTCTGCTTCAGTTTCACAGTCTCGTCCTTGTTTTTGTTTAGGACCAAACCTAAAATAATAATAAATATTGTAATAAATTTCACAGTACAAATATTAAGAGCTTCTTAAAGTTTAATAAGACTTTTAATTTAAATTCTTCTTTTAAGTCATAGAATAAATAAGTAACACAAATAAATGTCTGTATACTATTTGAAGATATAAAAATGTCTTATTAAAAAGCAGCTCCTATAGAAGAATTCACTGCAATCATTATCGAAAATTGCAATATGAATGCGAATTTCTTATAATTTTTTGTTATAAATATCGAGGCATAGTTTTTACAAAAATCTAATCTATGAGAGTGTTCATAAAATAAAATCTGAAATATATTGAAATATATGAAAAAAAAATCTTATTTAAGTCACTGTATTTCTAATTTTGTTACAGAATGGTCACCCTAATATTTTAACACCTACTTGCGTGTTCGTGCTAAGCCGTTGACAAAAAGTATTGAGATATATACGTACTGACATAAAAACGTACTTCCCATTATATTGTTTTTTCTTTGAGCTCTTTTCAGCAGGCTTCTAATAAACAAAGAAAAAGTAGGACAAAATAATGAAGAAAAGTAGGATAGAATAAAAGATTTTTCTTGTATATTAAAAAGGTGGCAGACAGGCTTACGATCTATTTGATTGTAGATACCATCGCCTGAGAACTCCAGCAATATATGGGGCAATACACTGTAAAAATCTTCGTAAACTGAGTACAGAAATAACGTATTTAGTTTCTTTATGGACAAAAATATTTTAAGAGAAAAACTTCCCAAAAATATCAAGTTTCATGCTTACACGAGCCGCGAGCTACGACGGGCGAAAAGGTCAACAACTGCTGTGCGATTAGATTTTGCTTTTTATTTGTGTGATTTATTATTTTATTTGAAAATTTTGCCTTTTCTTTTTTTTTTTCGTGTAAACTCAGAAGAGACTGGCGATGTCATAATGATCCATTTTTGGGGTGACAGTGTTTTTTCTTTAAATTTACGGTAAAGGGAAATAAACAGGCTTACGATCCACTTGTAATGAGGTGGTTAGCACCTTCTGAATACGAAAGCAACTACAGGAGGGAAGCAACTGCGTCGCCAACCCTCAAGTATCAAGACTACCTTGAAAATTCTAAGATCAGGGTGTGGATGATATATGCTATCCACATTACAAGACTTTATGTACAGCTTCTAAATAAGCCCTATATTATGGCAAGATAAAAATGTCTCTCTTAATTCACAGTTAACACGTCTGTGAGACAAAGTTTCTATATTTCGTACGCTGGGTGTTCTTATTAAAATAATCCAAAACACGTGTACCTTAGGTAAACCAGATTAAATAAATAGGGTTGAATTTGTAAGCAATATATAATTATCTTTCATTAAGCCTTTATTAAGCCAAATATTATGAATTATTTAGAATTTTACTAATATCTTCTTTTGACTTTCTGATATTGTTCTGATATAAAGTGAACAATTTATCGTCAAGAAAGCTGACGATTAGTTTCGATTAGTTTATTTTCTATGTAAAGAATTCCGCTTGTATTGTATGCTGAAATTTCACGGTAGCCACCAGGTGGTTACCGTCGCCTATAACACAAACCATGCCACAGATGCTGCAAATACACTGCCGACCAGGATTGAGGAAAAGTAATTGGGAATGGATCTGTAAGGAAGTTGTTAATTCTTTTAATACTTATAAGAATTCTAAACGTTTTAAACCACACAAAAAATAATTTCGTGAATAACATTAGACATTTAAAAATCGTGTGTTTCTTAAACACAGCTTTTAAATGAAGCTTTTTTTTTTCTCTCAAATCCTCCAAACATTTCGGCTACGTGACGCTACACCATCGTTAATTGACCTCCCTCGCTCCCCTGAAAACTAACATTATTTGAAGAAGGAAGTTGATACCGAATGACTAGTCAGAGGTCACACGTTCTGGACACGTAGTTAGAGTAAACTCATCTGGCGTAACCGCTAAATGGGCCTGAGGGAACCTCAAAATTTCAGTAGAAAGCAAAGTAGAATTTTGAGCACCTCATTAATTCAATGATTCCTTTAAACTTTTTCTCCTCACACTTAATTAAAATTAAAACGGTTTTTAAGGCTTTATAATTAAATGATATTATAGCTGAAATGTCTTTACTTATAGACAAGGTTCTTACTTTTTCTAATATATATGTTTTAATACTTACAAATAAATATTAAAAAATGAATTTTAAGTTTGTAATGAAGATGCTTGTTTAGCTACATAAATATAATAAACATAATAAAATCGCTAAAGGTTGTTAAGCGTAAACCTCGAGAACGGCTAGACCAAATCGGCTATATATATATTATTTTTAAATATTCATTTAAGTCCAAAGAAGGTTCTTTTGAAGAGAAAAATTGGAAAAAATGCTCGGAAAATTGCATAAGTGAGAAATCCGGGGGCGGGTTTCAAAATAAAAAAATATATATAAATAGGCCGGTGCCGGAAAGTTCTCGAGTGGAGTCCAAGGACCGGCAAGCTCAGCGTAGGACGTCTATCCAGAAGAGTGACTGCCTCGTATTGGCGCTGGATTCAGGCTGCTTCTGTCTAGCAGTGAATGTCCTACTACTGAGATAATGATAATAGATGATTATAATAATGATCAGATAATGATAAATTTTATTATACTGAAGTAATTCATAAAAATACTAAGGTCAAAGTGAACAAAAGTCCTGGTTTTTGTTGCGCGCGTTGGTTTTTTGTCGGCATCTATTAATTTGCACTAAATTGCTTTGCGCTGATAGTCGTCAGGCCCATTTATTTTGTTTGAAGTTAACTCAATTTCACGGTGTGAACGTGTGTACCGTAAATATTGCGTGCTTCACGCATTATTTTTGCTTTTATTAAGTAAATACATGGAGAAAGCGCATATATATTTATGATATATGTGGCGCACAAAAAAATGTAACAGAATTTTTACTACACAATAATTTTATGATATTAACTTTATTTGATATCACATGATTCACATTTTAAAAGCAATGGCTACTTCATGTGACAGTTACTGTTGAGTGGTTCCTTAAGGGAAGGCTACGATCACTTCGTCTTGTTGTGAATGTTAACATACCTACTTTAAATTTTAAGAATTCATTACCACAACACACTAGATTTCGCAATTATAATTGGGCAGTAACCGCCCACTTACAAAAGACCATCATGATTTGTGCTGTTTTGTTTTGATGAGTGAGTAAGATATACTATCTCTTCCTAATCATTCCACGAATAATCAATTAATCAACCATTAATAATAAATATTAATAATATTACAAATAATCAATCATTAATAAAAGTTCGATAAGTAATCCATTTATTAAAAAAATTATCGATTTAAATAAATTTTGAGCGTAAAACTCCAGTACGGCTTGACTGACACATTATAGCGCGCCAATATATGTAATAAATCATAACAAAGCTTAAAATTAAATATAAGAGATTATTTATGACACATTAAAATCCTATAAAATGTCAATTCATGAGAATATAATGCATACCTATAAAGTTATTTGAGATTTAATCAGTTGTTTTGATTTGTTATTGAAGTATCCAACACATTCAATTTATGGGGACCCTTTTGCACATATCTGGCAATTCATCTATACTAAAATTTAAAAAAGAAAATATTTGAATTTTTGTTTATAATGATTAAATTCAAAATCTACTGTACCGATTTTAAAATAAAACTACATTATCAGCGAGTATCATAGGCCATTTCTTATAAAGTTACGCGGACGAAGTCGCGTGCAACAGCTAGTTACATATATATCAAGACACAGGATACGTTTACTTTATTTTAAAATTACATTTTATCTTGTATCTAGTAGCTACTTTCTCTTACATGACCCAATTCGATTTAACTGCAACACGTACGATATGCTAATAGCTGCCGACTTGTAATCACGTGCCAAAACTCTTGCGCCCTTCGAACATTCTTGCATAATAACATTTGCACGTAATCCGCCGCCTTAATTACGCCTGCTACCGCATTAAGGCGAGATTTGCATTGGTTAGGTCTCAACTGGCTTAAAATCTTACAGAAGCCAACAGTGACATACAGTATACTAGCTGGTGCCCGCGACTTCGTCCGCGTTGAAAGATGAAAGGTACCCTTTGTCCTTTCTGGTGTCACAGACAACGTGTATGCAAAATTTCATGGTGATCGGTTCAGTAGTTTTTGCGTGAAAGAGTTACAAACATCCATACATCCAAACATACTTTCGCATTTATAATATTAGTACGGATAGTCATATTTTTAAATAAAAATCAATTAAATATAGCTAATATTTAAAGAAATCTTGCAAAAAATGGGTTGATTTTCTTAGAAACTAAAATCAAAAAATTTTGATGAACTTCTTTAAAAAAATTTAAACAGACTGATGCTCTGAACCATTCAACTACAACCTCAACACATCCATATATTTTACACACACGCATGAAATTGCATCACAGGGTTATGCGGGGTAATGCATTAAGTTAAGGGTAATCAAATGTAAGATAAAAATGAATATATTATTATTAATTTATTTATTTTGGTTTTTACTCTCATAACACCCCTTAATATTTATTTTATCAGGGTCAGCATTGCTCTTGCGTCCTCCTGCTTTAAGCGAATGCATCCGCCTACCATCCGCCAAACAATACCTAGCATAGTATTGATTTAATAATAAAACTTTTTTTAAGTCAAAATATAAGATGAAACATAAGAATAGAGTATCTATTAGCACAAATATCACAGATTGCGAATGTATGAGAAGGACAGTAATGCGAAAGATGATACGGAGAGAGTGAGACTTTTGAACAGAAAGAATAACTTTTCATTTTGCAGGATAACAATCTTATTTTCATACATGGAACTGTACAATTACTGACTTACGTTTAAGTATAATAAAGTCTGCGCCTGATGTAGAGTTATCTTTTCATAATATTCATTCTACATATGTGTAATCTAAAGCATTTAAGACAAACTAGAGGAGTTTAGTGAAACTTCTTATTTAGTCTGCGAGAAGAAAAGATCAACAGTTTAAAGTAGGTAATCCAATTAGGGTAACCGTCGTCGGGTGGCGGCTCGTTAAAATAAAGGTACAGTTTCGCTGCTCGCGAATTAACTACGTATAATAATATTATCATTACTCGTACACATTTAGTTGATCGCCTTTCATTCATGTCACACGTTACTGGTAATATTCGTCAGGGTTGCTAACTAACTTGATCATCTTGACTACATTATGCGGACAGGCAGGCTGACGATTCATTTGATGGCACCCAATGTCAATGGCATTGGGTGCACTGCCAACTTTGATAGAATAAAAGGCAAGGGATAAGGGATAATACGAAAGTGGTCTATGGTAGGACGTCTATCTACAAGTCGGACTAAAGACCTAATAAAGGCCGGGGTCGACCCAGATTTCAAACTGCTTCTGATCGGTTCTACTGGAATAGATTATGATGAGAGAGTCCTATGTTCAGCAGTTAACGTCTTACCGCTTAAATGACATATTACTTCTTATTAAGAGATTATATCTACGATATCATAGTGTGTTCAAAAAATATATCTCCTGTTACATTGACCGGTAGGTCTGACGTTATTATTAACGGCGAGCATCGAAATAGTCCCTTTATAGCCCCAATATTGTGGTCACTGATGGAATTTTGGTGTATCATGCGTTCGGGACAATGTTGTCCCGTTGTTTCTGCTTCGTTAGTGCAGGGTTAGGGGTCGTTTGTTGATTGGTTTAGTTTGTGATGGATTAGACTGTCCTTAGTTAACAATTGCCCACCTACGAGTAGCAATTAATGCCACACGCTCAGGTTTAATTCAAAACTATATAACTTTAGCCACTTTGGTCTCTAATTGCTCTTATAGAGCTCATGTTTGCTCAAACAAACATATTGGTTTGTTTTATGTACTTACATTAGTTCAAAAAAAAAAAAAAAAACATAATAGGTAAATCTAAGTAATATCTATGTCAATATCAATACATATTATAAAATAAAATCGCTGCCCGCCTCTGTCTATTATTCTGCTAACTTCTTCTAAACCACCCAACAGATTTTGATATGGTTTTCACAAATGGAAAGAGTGATAAACGAGGAAGATTTGTGTATATAATTCGCAGAAAGAAATGTATTCGTGCGAAGCTGGGGTCGGGTCTCCGTTAAATATTCATAAGGAAATAAGTATAGAAACATTTACTAGGACCTAGGGGAATATAAGAATTTCATATAATTAGTTTTCTCATGTTCAAAGTAATATTAAACCTTAATGTCGTGTACAAAGAGTCTAAAATTTCTGTACAATAAATAAACTTTCTGTCTCTCATTTAAAGTTTTTCAAACAAAGTAATGTTGTAGACAACTCATCTCTTACTTATAGCAGTTATTAAAAAAGTATTTTTATATATTTTATTTGCTTACATCTGCTAAAACTATTTGCTTATATCTTAATATACCAGTTATATGTTATAACCGTTGTAGGTGCGAACTAAACGCCAATAAAGGCGGCAGGCTCTATTATGTTATTACGTGAGCGAACCCAAATTGCCAATTTCCCGTAGGCCTGATCTGAACTTATATCCATTCGGTTAAGTGTGTAAGGTGAGCAGGTGAAACCAACTCGTGTTTACGATCTTAAACATTTTTTATAATGTACCTAATCTTTTACGACTTTATTGCCCTTTTATAGAGATAAATAGTTAATACTCAATTTCTCTGTGGATCTAAAACATACTTGTACTGAAGATAGTGATCATCTTAAGTTAAACCTTTAATAAATTTTGACAAATAAATATTAATTTGTAATTGGCTGTCAACCTGTCTTTTTACTATATTTCTATACTTTAAACTCGTAAGACGAGTGGTTAGGATGATTCTCTTAACACTCTTTATCAGTTATACCGTGTTCCGGGTTCTGGATTTAGAAAGTAGTGGCAGGTTGAATTTCACAGTCATTTGGATAGCCGACGGCTGGCGGCAGTAACCACCCCCTTAGAGAACACCATGTTCTGTAAGGGGGATGTTATGTTTCGGTAAGTGAGTTTCCCTATCCCTAACCCTATCCCTATCCTTAATCCTACTATCGTCGGCAGTGCACCTGCAGGCAGTGACGGCAGTCGGCAGGCAGTGGCGTTGCTCGTATAATAGGTGACGGTAGCCACCTACCATCAGTGGTCAGTCTACTTGATGGTAGGTGAAACTGACTACCTTTACATTTAAAAAATATCAGAAAAAAGTACAACTAAATAAAATTTTGTGGACCATCAAGTGTACCGTCAGCCTGTCTGTCAAGCTTATAAACAAATGTTTTGTTAATTTACCAATGCATTATATTTCTTTATTATTTTTTTAAGGCATACTTCGCTTAGACTATTTTTAATTTAATAAATTAATCTTCCGTGGACAGAAGATTAATGTTTTTAATTCTTATATTAAACCAAATATGATGACAAAATGCACACTCCAAATCAAAGAAACAAATCGTTCTTTTAAACTTTGCGAACTCAACAAACAAGTTTTCCTCAGAAATCACGAGCTGTTTCAGTTCTAAACGACACATCGATATTTGAGCAACAATTCAACTCCTGAATTATATTACTTGACTGGCACGAACTCTATATTTGTTTTGAGAGTTCGCAGCCTTCGTAGTTTAACAAATCAAGTGGATTTTTCACCTTTCGTGTGGATATTGGCGTTGGCATTGCTGCATATCTACATAAACAAAATGTAATATCAATATTAATATATACAATGTTTTCTTGATATCTAGTGTTTAAAAAACACTCATATTTTTTATCGTTCTATGTGTATTATGTGTATTTTAATAATCTTCTTAATATATAAAAGGCAATGTGTGTATGTATGTTCCAGTATGTTCCCTATGGACTCCAAAACCGATTTTGATGAAATTTTCAGACAATTTTCAGGTTAGTCCAGCAGGTGATTCTGTGAAGTTTGGTAGCGATCGGATAAGAAAAATGGACGCGGACGAAGTCGCGGGCAAAACCTAGTACATTATAATCTATGTAAACTATATTAGACAGTGGCTAGACATGCCACAGTCCCGACACATGTGGACGTGGTAATCAGATGACTTATTATGTTTATGGTTATGGTATTCAACTACCATCAAGTGGAACTTCAACTTTGCTAAAATAAAAATATTAATATTATTTACAAATTGTGTCGAGTCGATCATTTTATTTTAGAAAAATGCACACTTATTTCAGTTGCTTTATTTTAAAAATATAACTTTAGAAATATCCTAGAATAATATCCGCGACTGAATAAAATCTGACCACTTCACAAGTTTTCGGCGTTCATCTGTGGAACGCAAATAACTCATCTATAATAGGGATTCTTCTATAACTATATGTATAAAGAATAGTGACGTTTAAAGTGGTTATAAACATTACTAAATTAAAATAATATTAAAGGAAATTAATAACAGTTTTTATCATTAACATTTAACTTCTTAACAACTAACAAACAATAACCTTAACAAGGTAAATATCGAATAACAATAACCTTAACAAGGTAATATCGGTGTCAGTGTCAACGATTTTATTAAAAAAACATTACGTTTATAGGTCCGTTTGTACATGTCAAGACAATTCTTAATATTGAAGTACCATTTTGAACTTTTTTTTCTTCTTCGTAATTTTACAAAACTGAGAGAGAAACTGAAATTTCCCTTTAATGCATTACGTATAAAGTCTTTCATTATTATATTATTTTTAATATTTTGGGATGTACTTAGCTATAATGTACAGTATTTTATTTGTATACGGGATAGCGATTGACCTCAATCACACCTGATGGTAAGTGAAGATTATGTTGAAAATTGAGTTCGCTTGCCCGTTACTATAGCCTAATTCACTCTGTTCTCTAAAAAAAAAATTCAGTACCTTTCAGTCATTTGACTGTTGTTATAATTGTAATTATCAATAAACAATATGTTACTATGATGGTTTATAACGAAGGTATAAAGTCACCATAACGTGACCTCAAGTATAGCAAATTGCAGTATAGCCGTCTACACCATTGACACTTTTATTATAAACTTCTTGTAACAAATGCGAACATATTTTCGTGGCGGCTAAAAATGGCGATGTATTGTCCACAGTATATTGGATAGCAGTATGTACTGCTATTATTTATATGCTATATATTTTATGAATTAAAAAAAATTGTCATCATAGCTGTGTCTCTCCACTTCTGGATGTAGGTTCATCCCAATGTTGCACACTAGAATCTGAGAAAACTCAGAGGTGATAGAAACTGTCATTTGGACTGGCTCGTATTTGAACTTACCTTAGTCTTAGCTGGCTACAGATATACACACCCCATCTGTTGATAAATTTCAGAACCTTTATTCTTTGCTCTGCCTGAATGTTATTAGCAAGGAAAATGTGTCAAGTGTTATTTAACTTCGAATACAATTTTAAATTTATAAAATTTGGACATACTTACTGTACTGCTAAGCATAATAGTATTGTGATCACATTGTTCCAACGTAATTACGTTTGACAAATGTAAGTTGCTTAAGAAATACGTCTCGCAACTTGTGACAAGAGAGCCTAACATAATTCTGTAATGTTTTTCAATGTGAACCATAAAATTGTATAAGTAGTGCATGGAACAATTTCAGTAATTATCTTGCTTAATTTTTTTTTTATATAATCACATTGCACAATTTTTATTAAGACAATGCCGAAAGAGTGTAGACTTACGACTTTGGACTTCTCTTCAATAAGATTGATTGTCTCTTTTATATATGCTTAAGTTTAAGTTATATCGGCCTTTTATAAATGCTTAAGTTTAAGTTATATCGAGGTCATACCGAGATAAAATGAATATATTTGTGTTTCTTTACACACATTTCTCTACCTGTTAATGAATAGTACATTTTTTCAATAAAGTCAGTGCATTTTATTTTGCAAACCGAACAAAACACGAGATCCTTTTGCCGTTCAGAATTTTCCCGTTGAAAAAGCCGCAATTTCCTATCGAAAGTTTACTCTGTAAACTCATTCGCGCCTTTGCAATAATAAAACCCCAAATATAATGCTACAATGAAACCCGAGGGGAGAGTTTAAAAAGTATCAAAGTTGAGGACGCTCGGCGACACAGCCTGTTCGGACTACGTGAGGAGCTCTTTAAAGTGGTCACGTTTTACTACGGAACTCCGCCGGTCCCCGTGGGTACACTGCTTCAACTTTTTGAGGTTTTTAGGTCGTAATAAACTCTACTTTCTAATCTCTTTGTGTCAGTGCTACGCCGCGTTTACATGCTACGTAGTTCTACGAGGGTGGTACGATGCTACGAAATGTTACATAGGCTGGTACATGTAGCGATTCACTTCCTATTAATAAGCGTTATTTCTTGAGGTAGATATCTTACTCTGCATATTATAAATTGAAGTAGTTGTCCACTTCTGTCCATTTCTTCACTTACTTCTTCTAAACCACCTAACGGATTTTAATACGGTTTCCACTATGGAAAGACCGATCAAGGAAGATTAGTGTATCAGTGCGAAGCCGAGTGGAAGTCGCCAGTACATATTGTAAAATAAAGTCTCTTTCCGCCTATATCTGTTTCTCCGCTAATTTCTTCTAAACCACTCAACTGATTTTGATACATTTACCACTCATGGGAAGCGCGATAAACAAGGAAGGTTTATATATATAATTAATAAAAATATTACATGCGTGGTTTATTATATTTTCCCATTATTACATACAATAAATTCAGTTAGTTATCCGAATAAGTACATTTACTTTAAAATGTCAAAAAAGTAAGATCGTGTGAAAATACAAATTCTTGGCAAACCCGAAAAAAGTTATAATAAATTGTATGTAATGAAATTTCCAATGAAATCGTGTGAAGCCTTTTCACGACGCAATTCATCCTTCGTGTGGCACAAGTGAATTAGTTTTGTTCGTGTATTTTTTATTATTAATATATTATTTAAAAAAATATAAGACCTAAATCTATAATGTATAAATTTAGGTCTAAATAAGATTCAAAGCAATATAAATAAAATGCTAGGACTGGAGTTGAGAAGTGTATACTTTTTAAATTGTTTCTCATTTGCTTTTAAACACTTTATTTTGAATAAAAATAAACATGTTATATAACTTTGTTGTATAACATGTCCACAATTATACATATTATGTAACATAATATGTTTATAAAACATGCTATATAACTATGTTTAATAACATATGTTTTTATATACTAGAGTCAACTTAATATTTTGTTATTAAAATTAATTTTGCATTTATTTTATTATTAATATTTTCTATTATTATTATCATTACAAATTTAACTTTTATTTTATTGGTTAATATATTAATTTGGCTGTCACAAATGACGGAAATAATTGTTTTAGAATGGATTGCTTGAATTTGAATCTAAAAATATTTAATAGTTCACTCTTACAGAGAAAAATATTGAACAATACGAATCACTTACAACTTGAACCATTTGTAAGTTTTGGGTCAGCGAGAAATAATTTGAAGGAGTGCGGAGGTCCGAACACTTTATCTGGCAGTACGGGTCGCTGCCCAACTAGCATGAGCGCGGAAATTAGGAGCCGAACGCCATTAGTTATCGTCCTAATGACGCATTACTTTCAACTTCGAGTTGCTCTTACTCTTATGTTTATGTACACTATTCAGTCTGTAAAATAGTAAATCTACATACCGGTGTTTGTGCTTTAAATGTTTGCGAAGAATTTGTCCCAAATATTTTTCAACAATTTCTAAGCAACAAATCTCACAAACTATTATAGTTTATCGATCACAGTGAAATTTTGCATTATATCTTGTCATGGATACAGAAAACGATGTAAGCTACCTTTAGAAAAAATTAAAAAACCACCTGACAAAAATATGTGAACATTAAAATTTAAATAAATGTTAAAGGGCGCGGACGAAGTCGCGGTCAAAAGCTATTAAAAAATACAACACTTTGAACGTTCAAAAAACTGTTGCAAAAATTTCAAAGAAAGTTTTTCACTTGGGTTTTGAACCCTGATAAAATTTCACAATGTGTTTTATGAAAAATGCAATATACTTATAACTTAGGCGATATTACAACGAAGGCATTATTGTACTGTTATCAGATAATAAATCTTGGGTTTTACTGGAACATTTTAGAATTTACCATATTTGGAGCTTTAATACTAACATATAAATTGACGTTTAAAAGATTTATTGATTTTCGTAAGCCTTGCTCAACGTACTGCCAATATATTTTAGGTTTACAACAGCTAAAATCTAAAAATAAAATAAAAAAAGTTGAACGCCTGACAAAAATATATGAGCAAACAAAAGATTGAACAAATGAGACCTTAGAAAACGGGATACGGACGAAGTCGCGGGCAAAAGCTAGTATTGACATATCTATTTATTTATAAAATTATCTAGATCATTTTACAAACTTTGCTAATTTTTTTTACATTAACTGATTTAATACAATTTTAAAATTTTAATATGGAGTTGAAATTGTTTCAATTTATATTCCATTAAACTACCTGAAGAGCTATCTTTAGATAGACCAGATACTGAATTTTCATGAAGCTGATAGTTCCTACTATGTCGCCTTTGAAATTGAACATGAACAGAAAGTATACATTTCACACAACGTTACTAAAAGAAACCGAGTACTAGCGGTTTCTTCAGAAAACTTCAGATACTCAGTGTCTATGTATATTTATTCTATATCTATACATTAAATTTGTAGAAAAAGTCAGGGGCGGATTGCTAGTTATATTATAGAATTAAAAAAATCTCATCCGTGCAAAATAAGATACAAAATTAAAACACATTATTACGTTTTGGCCTGGCGACTTGCGACTTTTTTTTTATTTCAATTTGCAGAGATACCTTAAACAAAATAATTACTGATATACCAAAGACATTAAAGACATTTCCAAGATTGCGTTCTAAAAATTTTTTGAAGATAACAACAAACGAAGATAACAATGCGCCACCGACCTTAGTTGGATTAAGGATAAGAAATATAAGTATTAAATTTGGTAAGGATAAGGTATAGATAAATGGGTTCTGACATCCCTTACTTGTGGCTGTTGTCATCGAAATACAACAGCACATATGCTGTTATATCACGATGGTCTTCTGTAAGGGGATAGTTTCTCGAGTAAGTGAACATAGCATGACATAAGTAAGATGCTCGAGTTGGAAAGTGGGCTCTTAAATTAAAGAACAGCTGTTAGCTTCGACTTGTTAAACTATTTTCGAGTTCCCATAGTTTCAATGGCCCGAGCGAACTTCAGTTTAATGACACATTGCAATAACCTTACGATGCATTATTTGACACTTAAAAAAAACGAGTTCCACTTGAAGAGCTCAGCAGAAAGTGTTTTCGTAAATCTTCCATGTTTTATAACTAAATGTGACAACCACAGAGATATCAATTATTAACATATTACGAGTATACGAGTAAGTATAGGTATAAATTTTGCAAGCTGCTAAGACCAATAAAATTGGTATATTTACATAATTTAATTAATAAGCTAAAAATGCGCAACTAAAAACTAAATACGTAACTGAATAATAATATTTAGCAAAATGTCCAGTGGAAAGTAATTCTTATGTCTTATACTCTTTGCCATCCTATTAGATTGTCATTTAATAATGCAATCTGTTTGAAACGCACACTCAAAATTGATACCTAGGCAACATTAGCAAATCGAAACATTCAAAACCCCTTGAATACTGCGTCAAGTGAGCAAATGAGACTGAGATTGTTGATAACAATCAATTAAATTGATAGCTTGGTTGATTGAGCTAAAATTTCGTATGTTCTATTCGATACCAACTCTAGTTACCATACCATTTAGCACTTATGGAATTTCGTCCACAAAATTGTAAATGTATGTCTAACATATTAATTATTAATAAATATGTTATTACATAATAATGTAAAGTTCGTCAGACAGGCTGACAGGATTTCCAAAATTGGCACTATCCAAGTATAGCAAAAGGCTAAGAAAACTAAGCATCTTAATAACTCGACCATTGCGGTAGTTACAATAGTATTAATCAATGATATATGATATATAATCAATGATATATTTAACAACCGATTCGACACTCGACGCAAAAACGGGGTGTGTCTGTTTTCGGAAACGTAGCTCCCAAACCGATTTTGATCTATTACGAGTATGACCGATTTCTATATAATTTTTGTTTCAATTTATTAGCGAGATATTTTTACCTCGATTTCAAGTCATAGGTGAGGAAAATAGATTAGAAAATCACCAAAATTAAAGGACTAAGTATGTCAAGTATACTCTTGAAAGTTCTTGTAATAAAAATAAAGATATAAAAACTGTAATAAAAGTTTTATTAATATTTAAGTAATATTTAAACATTGCTATTGTACTTAAGTTCTTTATTGAATACCAGATATATCTCTCGCTACATTTCATTTATATGCAAATTACACATCTGAGCGTAAAAATATAAATTCTATTTCATTTGTGCTCGTAAAGATGTTACAACAAAACGTTACTTTGATTCGTTTATTCTTTTAGATTTCTCCTATAAAATATTCATGCTCTCATAGACAATAAAGGTTAACAATTTTGCCCGTTAACATTATAGTTTGAAAAGAGCACATACCAATTATGTATAGTTGACTAGATCATTCTATAAAATATTAAATTTGTCATAGTTGGGTTTTATTGCATTGAATAATTCCTATCCATAGTTGAACCGCTATTTAAAATGATTCAAATATTTGATAATTTAATATGGTTGATCAGTCTTAAATACGACTATATAGAAAAACTATTTGAATCGATTTAAATAAGTAATATCTATCACATATTTCGATAGCCTCAATTTATAATCTAAATATATTGTGTCTTTTACTTTTATATATACCTACTTATTATTAATTTAGTTTATATTTAATAATTTATAAATTGTTATTTGAATTTTTAATTATTTTAATTAATATAATGAAGCACACGATACAGGCTTGCATGCCTAGTGTGTGTCTTCATAGCCAATAAACTAAATATATATGTTCCTGTAAATAAATAAATAAATATTATATTATATTGATACTAATCTAGATGACTAGATCATTCTATATTAATTAAATGCATAATTTTCTCTCTTCATTCTTACTAAAATGACTACAGCAAATTGTCGAGACAATAATTTAAAACGTAAAAACTTTTCGTCTTAATTACCATTTGAAGTCTCTCCATTTTTAATGGCATAAATTATTGTTTTATTGGACAGTTAAAGCAAATGAAAATGGAAATGTGTAATTCTGCAAATTAATGCTCAAGCAGGAAAAAACAATTTTTTTTTTATTTTTTTTTTTTTTTATAATAGGAGCGACTTGAAATTTGAAATTAATAGACAGGAACAAAATTGTTAAATATTTGTGAGTTATCTAGTTTATTATGTAGTTTCACTGTGTAGTTATTAGATAACCATCTACTAATAAATCTACTTATATTTAGAAAAAAAAAAACTAGCTTTAGTCCGCGACTTCATTCGCGCCCCTTTTTCTTAGGTTTCAAAACATTTATTCAATATTTATTGTTCATTTATTTTTGTGAAGCGTTGAACTTTTTTTAAATTTTAAGTTTATTTCTCGGAAACAGTACATTATTGCTAGATGAAAGATAACTTATGTACTTTTCTATACCTTTCCTTTACAATATTTATGCAAAATTTCATTGTGATCGATATTTATTTTCAGAGATTTGCGGTTTTGAAGAAAATTATTTTATTATATACGATTATAGAAAAACAAAACTAAACTAAGGTTGTTTCAAAGTATTATAAACTGTTACTTTACTGTACAATGATCTGTTACTTTCGATATCTATAATAATATATATAATAGTATCTATGTATCTATCATTATAGTTATTACTACTATTACCTACATACTATACTGCGTTTTTTTAATTCGAAGGAGTAATTTGACAGGTCCTAATATCAAATTTTAGAAGAATGTTACCAGCGTTTTTTCGTAGTGCTGTAGTAATATCGGTTTTACTTAAACAGTTATAATATTTTACGGTAAAAATATTTTTAGATCTTATTTTATTGATTTAACATTCGTATTGTTGTTATTTTAAGGTTAGAATTTCGTTTAAAGCAAGATTACTAATGACTAAGTTGATTTGGGATAAATAAAAAAACAATTCACAATTGTGATTATTTTGTGATAATTTTATGTCACACATGAAAATATTGTCATCATAAAAATTATAATAATCGAAAAGAATTGCGACTTATAGAACGGACTTTGCAAAATATATAATTTAAACAATTAAATAATAATAAATATTAATTCTAAACTAATTTATGTTCTATAAAGCAATTATTACGGTTTTATAAAACCGTAAGTTTTTTAATAAGTTCGATTAGGTGACATCACTATTTTTGTATGGTCAAAAACCTGCAACCCAGGAAATGTCAAATTACTCCTTCGGATTAAAAAACGGATATTTATAGATACTATAGTTTATCTACATTTGCTGACTCCTAATCTTTGAGTAAATATCCTTAGGAGAAAATTTTACTATGGTTTTCTTCTCAGTATGTATTTTACCTCTTTGAAGTAGGAACCAACTGTAATACTACACCTTTTATGCACAGATTATACCTACAATCTAGTTTTTCCATATTAAAATATCCCGGAAATACATTAATATACCGCTCCTGCCCATAAGGGAGAAGCATTAGCGATTTAATTCTACATTTTCGTATCCGAAATCGTAACAGCCATAAAGTTTGTGAATAGACTACGGAAATATATTTTTAAACTAAAGACGAATGCATACAAACGAAAATATATAATTTAATTTTAAAAATAAAAATTGTGACCATTATTTTGTAGTACAATAATGTAAGTATACTCGTAGTTCATACATGTATATTTAAGACACTAATTTATATTGTACTAGCGACACCCTCCCGGCTTCCGCCGTGCAATTTTTTCTACAAATTATATATAAAAACCTTCCTTATTTAACGCTCCTTCCAATAGTGAAAACCGTATGAAAGTTATGAGTAGTTTATGTAGTAGTAGTTTATGAGTTTATGAGATAATCGAGAACATACTTACTGACAGACAGACTTTGTTTTTTTATAATTTATATATTGTTTTTTTTTTACAATTTCCCACAGATCTTTTTATTTTAAAAAAACTTAAAATTTTCTTCTTAGAACCTCTGTAACAACATATTCCAGGCTACTATACCATTCCAAGGACACAGTTAAAAGTAATTAATAAATTTACCTCTAGGAAGCAACTCACAATTAACGGCGTCAAAATAATAACCTGGGTGAGTTAAGTTAATTTTGAATAATTAACTAAGAAAGTGTACTTCTTCATTAGGACGAGGTTACACTATAAAACTTTTAAAACTTAAAACTGAGTGATATAAATATTTTCTCCAAAAATGAACCTATTCAATCTTTAATGCATTTTATCCGATTTTAATACAGAAAAGTAACATTTTGTAATATTATACGTGTTGAACACCATACAACCTTCATACAAAAAAAAAAACAAGTTGAAACTGTCGTTCAATGTAAGATTAAAATAGTTTATTATTAATTGAGTTAATTTATTATTTATAAATGAGTTAACAGTGTCGTCACAATTGTTATTTAAAACTAGCTAAATCCGGCAATATGGATCATGTTCAAAATGAAAGGTATATAAAACAATCTTGTTGTTTTTTTGTTTATTATTAGATTTTTTATTTTATTTATTTATTTATTTATTTATTTATTTATTTATTTATTTACAGGAATAGATGGGTTTGTTCTAGGCCAACAACCAGTTGTGTAGCGAAGATGAGGCCTATGATGGAGAGAGCTCATCCAGAAGATGCCTATTCACTCGAACTTTGAAAAGATTTGGGTTATATATATATATATATTTATTTATGCTCTGTAAAAATTTCAAGTCAATCCATCGACTAGTTTTCGCATTCGTAGACGTGTACGGAAGCTTTGTTTATTTATTTTTATAATATAAATCTATTTTCTACTTTAGGTATAATAAATTCCGCCTTTTAGATTATTATGTAAATGCTTAAAACACATGATCGGGTTTGAGTAACTTGACAAATGGACTGACGACCTAATAAGGGCCTCGGGTCTACGCCTATCCCGGCTGTTCCTGACCGATATGGGTACTTACTACTGGAAAATTATGGGATAGGTCCATAAGCAGTGGACGTCTTACGGCTGAGATCATAATGATAAATGTAATATAGTAATAGATCAAGTTATCAAGTTAAACTGATTATTTTGCATAAATCAATGTACATAAATAAGCTTTTAAGATCAAGAGCAATGAATTTGTAAGGGACATTTAACATTATTAAAGTAATAATAAAATCTTTATAAAAATATCTTTTATTTTATTTTTTTCAAATTTTTAAAATAAACTTAAAGTCCATGCAGAAAAAAATTTGCTGGTACATAGATTTTCAACTCATATATTAATATCACCTTTAACAAAAAGTGATAATAAGTAGAGTCAGTTTATGTTAACTTATTTATTTTACTTTTTGTTTTTTGTGTAATATTGTTGTGTAGGTATGTATATTTTAACATAATATTTTATTATTATTAAAAAATTGAGTTATTATTATTTTTATAAATAACTTTTAAAATCAAATTCCGTTTTCAAATGCCTTTATTAGCCTATAATTTGATAAAAACACCTAATACTTGTACAGAATCTAGTAAGAAACGACACTATAATTTGTGTGTACCCACCTTTAATCATAAAAATCGTAAAAACCCAAACGCTCGTAACCATCCGCAATATCGCTTGTCGGTTTTATTTTCTGTGAATTTATGAACGACGTGATAAGTCAACGAATGCCGACTCCTGCCGATAGCTGAGGTTTTTCGTTAACTTTAACTTAAGGCCCATAAGTTAGTATAGCGTTTGTTCTGGAGTAAAACCAATATATTATATTATTTCATTAGACTATTGAATTTTTAATTTACGTTGAAAAACCCGTTCAACAAATCCGCTAATCCTAATCGTTATAATATTAAAAATGCGAAAGTTTGTTTGGATGTTTGTTACTCAATCACGCAATAAACGGCTCAACGGATTTGGATGAAACATATAGGATACTTTTTATAGTGAAAAAATGTTAGATTCCTGAGAGATTTTCAAAAAACGAACCACAGCGCGTACGAAGTTGCAGGCACAGCTTGTAATGTTTATGTGAAATTTTATATGTTTGGATGTATGTTTTAATTTAAAGAATAAAACCGTTTAAACTTTAAACCTTTAATCTGATCCTATTCTTATGTGACGGTAGTCACCTGCATTCAAATGGCCTGGCCGCTCGTCTGTCGCTTTTCTCGTAATAAAAATAATCCTACTTCGTGATAAAACTCTAAATTTTTTACAAGGTATTTTCACTTTTTCATGTGATAGTGCATGATTTTTTAAACAGAAATTCCTAAAATTGGAGCTTTCACATGAATGCTTTTATAGCGAGAGGTGCTTTCGTCTAGTAAAGTGCACAATTGGCACTTATGGCTCTATCAGCGTCGAACAGTGGTGGTTTTAATGCAATTCATAGATTTAAACCGGATCATAACGTCACTGCTGCCATCACAGCTTTGTTCGCGAATGTCCAGTTACATTGAGTTTCTAATAATTAATCAATTTTAAACACACTCTGTCCTCCGCCCTCCATATATATTATATCTGCTGCCAGTCATTCTTTTGGAATTGTCAGTGTAGTGAATAGGTTGTCAGCCTATGGGGCGTTTTAATACAACCTCCACTAAAAGACTGGATGTATGGATAGATGTTTGTTACTCTTACACACAAAAACGGCTTAACAGATTGGTTTGAAATTGGGCACACAGATAGTTTATTACCTGGATTAACATATAGGATACTTTTTATCATGATAAGTAGTTAGGTTCCACACCGTAAGTATGTCTGACGACGTTTATACCTCGTAATATAAATAAGTTCTTAGTGGAAAACACAAGTTTTATAAAAAGAAAACATTATGACGTCTAAAATCGGGTTATTCGCATGAGGACAGATTGTATATTTAGTATGTTAACATGTAATCACTTTGAGACTCCAGATTTCGGAGTTGAGAAAAGTTTTAAAACGAAAAATTCGCCATTTAATAGAGTGGCGAATGTTATTATTGAACTGTTTAGCTTTCCTGAATACAAATGAAACTGTAATTGACCTAAATACATAAAACACACATTATTATACATTTGCTCTTCGTAAAAAGAAATTATTACTTACCTTAATATATAGTCGACATGAGACTAGAAATAAATTGTAGATTTATTTTATTTTTGAACAATAAAATCAAAGAAATCTGTATAAATATATCCCCTCAAAGCCTTTCCTGTGGAAAGTAGAAAGTGACTGACTAGAATACTAATATATTATATAAATATATTTTATATAAAGTAAAGTAATTCCCGTCGAGTATTTTCCAAGTGAATTTAAAAGGCCCGGTCCTTTTATATAGATTGCCTAAAAAACAATCTATTTAGCCAAGACTTGTATAATATTTTCTCTAATCTGCGAGAAAATAATAGGCAAAATATACAAAAAAAAAAACAATACCAATGAAGTACACACTCATTTTTATTATATTAAAACTTCTAAATGTAAAATGTGTTGAAAATAGAATTAACATTATGAATAAAACAAAATGGCGATCACTTCATATAATCTAGTTGGTCACATTTTCCAGCACTACATTATTATTCTCTTTTACATTGGACAGAAAAATCGATTGCTGTTTTTTTTTTAAAAAATAATACATAATATAATCATTTGCAACCATTTAAAGCATAAGCATATACATATATGTAAATAAAGCTTTCATTTTAAAACCCAAACATTTATCTAAGATTCAGGGAAAATTCTCTTTAGTGTACGTTTTCTACTCGTAGCTGTTGGAATTCATCTCTCGCCCAATGGAAATGTACTTTGGACGGCCGCCAAACAACCTAGAAGGACGTCTGTCCCAATGTGATTCACAGAAGTGTTTTACAAGCACCGAGCCTTGTTGCTTTCCACTATTTCTTGTTAAAATTCGAGTCCCGTTTTCCAATTATTTATTATCTATAATTATATTATTGTAATATTATCTCTACCTACGTTACTCGTTGATATATTATATAATTATATAACACTGAACAACACAAGATTAATTACAATAAAATTACAAGATTTAAAGCTATTTAAAGATTAGATTCTATTTAATTGGATCTCTGACGCTGAAACTATTTTTAATGTATTATCAGAGTCAATTATTTTAATGATAATAATAATGAAAATAATTAATAAGGGATTAAATGTTAAGTTAATTAATTTTAGATAATATCAAAATTTAAAAATAATATATATGTAACAAATACATACATAATATGTTAATTTACAAATATTGATAGTACAGAATATAATAAAGTTTTAATGTAAAGTGGGAAACAAATAAATTTCAATATTCTTTCAAAAATATTTATATTTAGACAGATATCACCACTGTATTACATACAACGGCAAATTATGTTATGATATTTCAAAAAAAATGACATAAAATGAGACAAAAGTAGCGTCTCATTGATGTCACAAATTCACTTCACATGTCAAAAAAACTTTCTACGTTCGTGTCGGTTGTTTATGATGTCACAACGCGTGAAAATACGTTTGTTATTGCGATTAGAAGCTACAGGTGTCCGTCGTAGTTGTATTAAAAATTGACGATACAGTGAAATTACCACGTTATACAAACATCAATAAAGAAAAGATAATATGATTCGATTCTAAAATCAATTAATACGCTCATGAAGACATTAGAAACGGTCCCGTTTACGAGTTAATCCCCTAGACGACCACTTCAATTCGGCTAAAATCTACAAATAAACATCTTGTTCGGGTACCAAAGATACGCTTGAAATAGGCCCGTGGAAGGAATTCAATTAGGGGACACATCGAACCCCGTGTAGGGACTTGTTAATGGAAATGGTCCTTGCAAACATTTCGCAAGGTTAAATTAATCGCTTCAGAGATATATGTATTTATCTACCACAGTATGAGCTGTGCAAGGAATATTTCAGAAGCTTTAAATTCGACTATACTTACACAAAACATCTATTAAAAGTAAATATTAATTACTAGCTGTGCCCTAATCTTTGTACGCTTAGTATAACTTTTTTGTTTTAAATCGATTGGAATTAAACAATCACTAAGTGTTACGGGAAATTTGCTACAATACATCAGTGAAAACCGTATTCAAGTCGGTTAAGCCGTATCTGATATTAGCGTGCACAAACGCACAACAGAAAAAAAAATTCTAAAAACTATTTTTTTGACATGGATGCAAAGTGTATAAATTTTGTTTTTGAAAAAAAAAACAATGTTCGTTACGATTTTATTATATGTATATATAGATGTTGAATCCGAATCATTTGGATTCTGTAATCGTATTGCCAAGTAAAACAAAGTAAATGCTTTGATTTACTCTGGCAAAGTTCTCCTGTGAAAATTCAATGTCATTGCTTGGTGTCGGCGGCACTCTCAACTGGAAATATTTGTTTAATACTAACTTTTGCCGGCGACTTCATTAGCGCCACTTCACAAGCCCTGAAAATTAAAAAATGCGCCTTGCAAAAATATCAATGCAAAGCAACAATTTATCCAATCTTTATTATTCATATATTTCTATCAGGTATAGATTTTTTACTATAATTACAGGAACAGTACTTTTTCTCTGGATGAAAGGTACCTTATGTCCTTTTTTGTATCTCTGACAACGTGTATGCAAAATTTCATAATGATCGGTTGCGTAGTTAAGGCACGAAAGCTTAACAAACAATATTAGTTAAGACAATATTAGTTATAATATAAGTTAATATACAATTCAAAAGTTTCATTAATGTGTATTATAAGTTCTCAGATAGTGAACAATGCTCTTACAAATAAATAATACCAACTAAATGACTTCTACCGATAGTCATAAGCGTTCAGAAAAAATGTCTTAATATTTGTATAAGATTTTCTTTGTAATTTTTTTTAAATCTTTTTAATACCCGCTAATTTCATAAATTATAGCTTGTGTGTTATTTTGATGTATGTATAATTGTATATATTATATTATTTTGTAATAATATAACTTGTAAATCCTTTTTTATAGTCCCTTCTAAAACTATATTAAAAGGAGCTCAAAGGCCATGTATTGTGAAATATAACCCAGATCTTCATCAACATTCCGTATTTACCATTGAATTTGTAACATTTCCTGTTTAAACAACTATTTTCTTTCTAATTTTGATGAATAAAAAATAAAAAAAATTCTTTTTGTTGTATTCACACTTTTGAGAAGATTTTTTTGTAATTTTCCGTTATCGGATCTTTATTTCTATCAGTTCATGGATAACTAAAAGAAATGGATCAGCAAAATCCATCAGAGTCACAGTTCTATCTAAGCCGCTTACCTTTGATTTATGCGTTCACGTTTGATTTGGTACAAAAATTTCTTACGCTCCATTTACTTACTTGTTTCATTCCGTCTTTGTTCAAATATTCATCGGTTTATTTTTAACAAACAGTGCTTACACATTTTTAGGATTTCAATTTTTTCCCTTTATAAAATTTGAATAATTTTAAATCCAAACAATATAATATCCATTGTCATTTATATTTATTTATTTTTTTACAAACAATAATACAACTGGGGCTATTGTCCAATTCAAACTTTTATTGTCAGGTAAGTCTAAAAAAATCCACATCATCACAAAATCTGTGCCACCGTAAATCGTTTGACATATCATTGCTAGGTTCGCATTATTTCAATGATAAAGGAGATATCGTGTTGTATTGACACATCCACTCTTCCAATCAAACATAGCATCGAGCAGCGGACGAGGGTCGTTCCTTGACAGTTCGAGTGACAGCTGCTTCGTGTCCACCGATCGCCCCATACAAGTTATATGTGTGGCGTTACTTGACCACTTTAGACTTTTATAAAAATATACTTAGTACGAAATTTTCATGGGATACTATCACAGATACGACTTTTTTCTGCAATTTATATTCACAAGCTTTCCATTGGTTATTTATTAGCCACTCGTTTATCGCTCTTTTCATTAGTGGAAACCGTATTAAAATCAGTTGGCTGGTTTCAAAGAACGTTGGTAAAGAAATAAACAAAAAATAATAGCGAATAACATTTTATAGCAGCGACTTTATTTTATTAATACCTACTTATATATAAAATTGATATTAGATAAGTAGAAAAATCTTGTTTTGTAGTGAACAGTTCTTTAGTAGGTACAGCAGTGTAAGCAAAATGGGTTGTACTCTTAGCTCTCGAAACACCCATAAATATTTTTTTCTTTTTATATATTATTATATATTATTGGATTAGAAAGAAAGATAACATGTTCTGGTGCTGGAAAGAAACAATAGGAGAAAACCAAAGCGATAGATGACTAGGTAACTACAAAGATATATAGATTTTCAACTTATATAAAAAGTAAATGTATTAAATTACAATTGTAAATATTGAATGGACCCATTGAAAAATTACTTTAGTATACCTAAGCATACAGTGTATATCTTTAGGGTACTAACTTTTCTTAACATTTATATAAGAGTAATGTAGATATTAAACTATCTAAGCAAGTTGTCTCAATATTACAGAAATAATGAATTTACAAAACAAAGTCCTGAACTCTATATACAAAAACAGATTTATAAATATATTATGACATGTTTTTCCCAATGTCGCAATATGATGATAATATGTACAAGAGGAACGTCATTAAGATACTATCAGCGACAAAACCCATCCGTCTTCATACAACGTCGCTTCAGTCGCTCATATTAAAATTTATTTTAACTTGGAGACACTTGAGCATTTGTGTAAGAGGAAGTAATGATGAAATATTTCATTAAGTGGTACTAAAAATAATATAGCCTTGTATTAAAAATAACAATCGTCCAATCAGATTCTAGTCTGTATCTCGGAGACTTCAATTTCAATTGTAGTGGAAGAATACACTGTAGGTGTTCGGTTTCACCTGCCTATTTAATTTAAAAGGTGAACCGCACCACGCTTCTGACTTTTCTTTCTTTTTGCTCGGCTCCTAAGACTCGTAGCAAGGTGTTAATAGCGTAGCCTTCGGGGAATTTGGGTTATCAAAAAAGAATATGAGCTCCTATCCCAACCTTACCTTACTTGTTATATTGATAACCAAAACATTCGTGCATGTTTTATTTATAGTAGAATGTGTAGGACGTTTTGATTAGAAACAAAAATGCCTATACTGAAGGTATAACTTATGGTAACTAATTTTACAAAGTTAATAGGGTCTATATTATCGCGGAGTGTAACCTTATCAAATAGGACAAAATGTCATTTTAGGGAAAAATAATAATAGCTCCTTGCGGGTATTTTAGTATAGAATAGAATGGAAAACATTTATTTACACCACCCCTGATTAAGTCTTCCCCAGTTATCGCTCATATCACAAAATTAATTACTTGGCTCAAGTGTTTATTCACCTTTTTGTCTCTCAATTAGTAAAGCAGTATATTTGGTTTTGAAAGCAAATTTAGACTTGAGATCACGAAGGGGGTGGAGGAATATTATTCCAACACTTAGAAGCCAAGTATCGGAACTTACCACTGAATGCTGCTGGCGAACAATAGGGAATATTCAAAATATTTACCGGACGTCTGCAAACAAAGGAAGGATTACGCCAATTCAATTTTTGAAACAAATACTCAGGTTTTTTAGTACCTGCCACTTCGAAGAATAGCGTTGCATAATAAAGTTGTTGCCTGACATTCAAAATATTATATTTATTCAAGAAATTTGTTATATGCGATCTAGGAGCCACCTTCACGCAGTAACGTAAACAGGCATTTTGCACTCGTTGAATTAATTTGTGTGTCTTCTTAAATAAACAGGGATCATATACAACCAAACAATAATTCTATTTGGATAGAATAATCGCTTCTCAAGATTTAAAACGCAAATTTACACTTAGGACATCTCTAATTTTGTACAAAACTTTCATTTTCCTTTTATTTTCCTTATAAATGTCGCCAGACAAGCTGACGGTCCGCTTAATGGTAGACGACTACCGTCGCCTATAACACAATCAACGCTAGTTTACAATAAAATTTTCTTTTTATTTGTTTAGTATCTCAAAACTTTTCCACTATATTTCCGAGAAGACGAAAATAAATTAAAAAAAATATATAAAAAGTCTTCCTATATCCACAAGGTTTATTATACCTTAGTTATGATACAGAGGGAGCTCTCCTGAAGGACGAAACATTATCAAATCAACGCCAGATAAACTCCGGAATAATAATGGTTTGAAGCGGAACTTGTTACATAAATTTACATGAATTACTCCAATGTCTGTTTCCTTTAATTACATTTTTATAGACAATCTAGTAAGAAAATTCTATATTCGAATAATAGGATGCAAACCAACCTGTTATTGTTTTATGACTGTCCACTTGACTAGTCCAAGTAACAATACACAATCAGCCAGCCAAATTTTAATACAGTAATTAAAATCAGTCAGCCAAATTTTAATACAGTAATTAAAATGCCGAGGAATTTAAGCATCCATGAAAGAGCTGCAATTATTGCAGATCATGAAGGACGAAATATTCGGAGGCCACGTTGTGCCAAATTTTAATTCTGGGCGCATATCTGCCAACATTTGGGGTTGGATCTCGGCTGATGGAGTAAGCTGTTGACCTTCCGCCTAGGACAAATGCAGCAAATTATGTAACGGTTTTGGAGGACAGTATGCTTCCAAGCGTTCGTATTTTATATCCAGCTGATGAACTAGCAGAGTTCAATTATGTTCACGACAACGCTCGCATTCACACAGCTCATATCGTGAACGAGTAGTTCCATCGACACCTTGAAGTAATAGTGATTGCTTGGTCTGCAAAATCAGCGGATATCAAAAAATCAATCGAACCCCATCAAAAATCTATGGGGTTTTATGGTGCAGCGATGGCGAAATAATAATGAAAGCAGCTGTTGTAGAGCATTGTCGAAGTGATTGGGAGAGTTTCAGGGGAACGGACATATGCTCTCGCCTTGTAGGTTCAATGCGAACCGATTACAATATGTGATTGATGCGAATGGCGGATATACACATTTTTGATTTAGTTTTGTTTTAGTTCTCGTCTTATCATTTTATATTATATATAAAAAAGATGGACACAACACGTCAATAATTTAATATCATAATTGATTGACTTTTCGTAGTTTCCTAGTTTTCCCGAAAACAAAAATTATTCACCTCCTTGTGAGTATATAGTGTTCTGTGTTATTCACTATCTACATAATATATTAGTTGACTTATCAGTCAACTAGCCTATTGCAAACGTTAATTCGATATTCTGTTTTGTTTTGATAATTGCCCTTGTACAAGCAAATGTCGACTATAAGGTAACGAACCTATTATTACGGTGATTTTACTTTACGGATGGGATATTGGGTGGGGATAGAGAAATGGCCTCTGTCATTCCTTACACACTCGCCAAAATATACTGGAATTCTGTAAGAGAGTGGTTTCTGCCGCCAAATGGGCTGCCCAATTATGACTGCGGAATGTAGTATGGCCTGCTACTACCAGACTACCCAAGGTCTCATGATATTAGTTGCTCTTTTCATCTCAATCTTCAACTACAAACTCAAAATCAGTTTGACACTATCTGTCTCCACAGATAATTTTCATTTTATGTAGATTATTTTAGGTAGCAAATTGGCCTCATTTTTTCTCAAAATCTCTCAAAGACTCTTATCAAAAACTGGATAAAATTTTTACTTTGTTCATTTGTTAATACCAAGACGTTGTTCATTCGTTAAAAACAACCGGTGCCTCTACTAAAGAATTTAACGATTTAATGGAGAATTTCCTCTTATTTTCGACTTTGGTAACGGGATATTTCCGAATATTTCAATGTTAACAAAACAAACCTGCGGATTTACTCCACTTTTCGTAAAAAGCCGTCTGCAAACCAACTTAATATGTGATCCCTTTTGAATGAAGTTTCTTGCGTAACGCAGATCCTTTACGGCCTTTCCGTCTGCTAAAATGAAAAGGAAAATTTACATAAGTATTTTACGAAGGAGGTAAGACACTTCTGTGGTATGTGTTTTCAATTTTAGTAGATTATCTGGGGAGGTAGTTGATCAATTACATTAGAGATATTTTGGAAAACGAGTTCGAGGGTGTAATTGATCACTTACTTCCGAGTGAAACACTGCTTTTTGTATGCGAGGAAATAAGGTACAATAATATATGTAAGCAAAAAGCTATGTTTTCAAAAAGTAAATTATGGGCGGTATCAATTTCTTTTTTAAAGCACAAATTGTTTTGTTAATGCTAAATTAACAAATAGCTGTTACTCGCTCAAACAAATATATCATTTTTGTTTTTTTTTTTTGTAAATTTCTATGTATGAAATGTTAATTGAATTAGGTTAATTTATTAATTTATAATACTTGAGGTATTATAAAAGTAAAACATGAAAAAAGAATTTAATTTGACGATATTATATTATTAAAATTCTATTATATTATTACATATTTTATTAGTTAGATTTTCAAAATAACTGTTGCCTGATTGAGTAACAAACATCCAAACTCCAAACATACAACCTGTATACATTCAGAGCAGTCTCTTTCTGCTCCTACTAATATTACAGTGGGTACCTGTAGTCGACTTTCGCAAGTGAAATAGACCAGGGCCACTTGACACAGTACTTCGGAAACGAATAGAGAATGCTAAGGCAAAGCTTGGTGATTGGTTGTTGTAACGCCCCAATAAAATTTTGACCAATCACCAAGCTTTCTCTTAGCGTTCTCTATTCGTTTCCAAAGTACGCAACGAAAGAGAGAACGTTAAGAGAAAACTTGGTGATTGGTTATTTTAACGTCAAACGTTTATTTTGACATTACAATAAACAATTACCTAGTTTTCTCTTAGCGTAAACGACTGTAGAAAGCAGTATTTTCTACACTTGGCTAAGCCTCCAGTACACAACATAATCTTAACATTATAAGTGATCGTAATACTTCCCCAATTTTGTCGAAGCCTCGCTTCATTACATTCGATACTCCATACTGTTAAGGTGTCAGGTCTATTCAAGTAGACTCGTCTTCAGTAAAAATCAATTTTAAGCTGCCACTTGATCCTATTACCCGACCGACTTCAATTACGAAGTCTCCTTTTCGTTTAGAAAAAATATGATTCGCAATTGACTCGCCTCTTTTAAAGCTCTTTTCACTGTCAACAGAACGATGTCCGCTTACGCCTATACTTCATCATCATTACATATATCGACGTACATTTGTCCCGAGCGGTTGGCATAAGTATCCGCCAGCGGACCTTGAACTGTCCACATGTCTCTAGCTTCTTTTTCTTCGCATTCAAACTGAGCTCATGTTATATTGGTGTAACAGTATTAGACGTAAGCCTAAAGAGGCATCAGACTTCAGACCGTTCGTATGAAATTATATGTGCCCTTTTGTCACAAAATTGTTGTAATTTTTCATCAGAGATAGAGCGTATAGGGGTTCAAGTACACTAACCTTTCGGAGGAAGTAATTTTTCATAATCAACCCTTTTACTATTACTATTATATATATACTAATACTAGCTGGTGCCCGCGACTTCGTCTGTGTTGAAAAATAAAAAATATAAAAGCAATATTACACTTGACCCCTTGTTGCTATAACACTCTGACTAGGCGTTAGTTTTTCATTTTATTTTAAATGATCCCTCGGGAACAGTACTTTTTTTCTGGATGTAAGGTACCCTATGAACTTTCTTGTATCCCTGACAAAGTATATGAAAAATTTGAGGATGATCGGTTGAGTAGTTAATGTGTTAAAAGGTAATAGACAGACAGACAGACACAGTTACTTTCACATTTATAATATTAGTATAGTAAGTATGGAAATATGGATTACTAGGTGGTGCCCGCGACTTCGTCCGCGTTGAACAATGAAAGGTACCCTATGTCCTTTCGGGTGTCCCAGACAACGTGTAGGCAAAATATCATGGTGATCGGTTCAGAAGTTTTTGCGTGAAAGAGTTACAAACATACATCCATCCAAACATACTTTCGCATTTATAATATTAGTACGGATAATGAGATAAAGTTTGTTATAAATATTATAAAGAGATAAGGGTTAAATCTTCGAAACTACTCAATCGATTTTAAAAATTCTTTCACCATGAGTTATTATAGAATTTCATTATGAAATATTTCACGTCAGTGTCCGTCTGTTTGTGATTCCTTTTTTGATACTACGCAACATCAAAATATTTATAGAAGGTAAAGAATAACCGATGCAATGCGTCGTCAAGTCGTGGAGATTTATTACCAATTAACAGTCAGTTTCTATTCAATCATTTTCGTAGAGCTCAATGAATTTTCAATTTATTACAAGTAGTTTTCAAAGTTTTTCACTCTTTTGTTTTGCATAGATTTTCGTTTGGAAATTTTCAAGGAGCTTAATGCATAAAATCGACATTATGCTAGTGAGTATCCCATTAAAGATTCTTAAACACAGAGCTTGTATTCAAATCTAATTCACGAAATACATATTATCTTATCTAAATTGAAAGTGCTCAAGTCTTATCTACACGTTAGAAGAAACAATTACGTATAACTGAATTTTGCTTGCGACTTCGTCCGCATGTTCTTATAAATTTTATTTTGATGTATCCTTATATATTATACTAGCTGTTGCACACGACTTCGCCGGATAAAATATAGCCTATGTTACTCGCTGATAATGTAGCTTTCTATAGGTAAAAGAATTTCCAAAATCGGTCCAGTAGTTTTTAAGTTTATTCATTACAAACATACAAAAATACAAATCTTCTACCTTTATAATATTATTAGTATAAGTAGATGTAAAGATATAGAAGACAAAGTTCCCCGTCAAAAACTATTAGACAGATTATCTCAAAAACTATTAAACAGATTTTCATGCGGGGTTTCTATACACAACTTGCTGTAAAAAATGCCGCCGTAAAAAGCCGGGAGCGGGTCGCTAGTTATCTATATTACTATAAACTTTATAGTATAAAGTTTAATCAAAATCCCTTTTTTAGTTTTTGCGTAAAACTGTATATGGATAAACTTTCACTGTATATGGTAAAAATTAATTTATTATCAAAAGACGCATCATTTGACATAAAATCTGTTACATTTGACTGGCCAAGATTTTTTAAAATTCAAATGGTAGAAAAATTATGGCCAGGCAAACCATAATTAGCTCTGACAGGACGAAATAATTTTTTAAATTGTTAAAATTTTCAATGTCAGGCAAGCCTTTGCATAAATCCAATACATCTTCAAAAATATTCGTTGCTGGTAATAACGGAATCTGACTATTTTTTTTCCTTAATAAATTAATTACACTTGTAATTTTAGTAGACTGTACCAAACTGACCATTTGTAATTCTAACGATTTGAAAAACTGACCTTTTGTCTGTCCGAAAGTCTGTCCTTTTGAAAGTAAAGGAAAAATTTTACAAGTAAATTTAAGTGCATTCAAAAAACTCTAAACTTTTCTCTTTCCCTTATCTCCGACTTTAGAAGGAGATCTATTAACTAAAGCAATTACACCATACAACAATCCAGTGGAGCTATACGATTCCTTTGTTTGTCTTGGCGATCGAAATTTACTTGAGCCAATTGGGACCTTATGTAACTTAAATTAAATAAAACAATTTAGAGCTCAGAACAATAGAAATAAAAAATAAGATTTACAAACTGACAAGGAACCGTTCATTAGAACAAATTTTGTTAGACATTTACGAACAACTCAAAGGAAAATTTACGAAGACGGTATTTCTCAATCATACTCCAGAAAAATTAAGTTATCAAGCTCATCCATTTTTTTATTTTCTCCAAAAGAACTAGTTTTTTTTTTTTTTTTAGGAAAGGTAGATGAATGTATTTTAGTCTTTCACAGGATAATTGATAAATAAATCACAATCACACATATTTTCTCTAGATTCAATGTTTGTACCATTTTTTTCTCGAAGCGACTCATTACACTTTTGACACCCCAGCTCTCCCTAATACATATATCTTTATATATGTAACTGAGGAGTGGTGGTTACACACTGTTATAATGTCTGTAGTTAGTCTTTAGTTAGTGTGACTAACATCTGTGGCTTATAAGAATAATATTTTAGCTAAAATTCAAAATGAAAAGCAAAAACAACAAATTAGTCCATTCTCCATCACCATCAATCACTTTCGTATTGTGTGACATTTACTTTTCAATGCGGCAGTAAAGAATGTATTGATTCGTTGAGAAAATACCTACGAATTTATTTAAGTAATACCCTTATTCCACGGTTTCATCCGCCATTTGATTTAAAACGCCAAAGGCATGCGCTTGTCTGCTCTCCTTGATAATTCTCGGTGATTCTCGATATTCTATAACCTTCCTTAAGAATGAGACTGTCAAATGCAAAAAGTAAATAGTGGCCGGGTACACTGCGATTCGCAGTCATTTGGGCAGCCCGTCTGGAGGCAGTAACCACCATGGAGTAAGTTTGCAGCAAATGGATTTTGATGTCATGTTAATCTATCTATACCATGTTAAGGTATTCATGAGTTTCAATTCCAGCGGTTTTAGTGTACCATGTATTATTATCCTCACAATTTAGTGCACGCTGAAAGCGGAATATTTTTTTGCTTGCCCACAAATGGCTACTATATTTTATGATAAATAAATCTAATATTTTATTTGTTCTATATATATCAGTACAATAGTTTATTAATCCCTACTTCGCGTTTAGTTTGTGAACAGTTCCACATCTTGTTCGTGAAAGGTTGATGTGCGTAATTAGTTTAGTGAGAAGTTTCGTCGAAGAGTTTCCCATTTTTTCGTGTCACTTGTCACTTAGCTGGTTGTCGACCTCGTATAGGGGATTGTGAATGATACATTTTTCAATGGAAAATACGAGTTGAGAATAAATAATAAAATTCGAAATAACAGTCCTGAGTAAGTGTGAAGGAAGAATATTTATACTTAAAGATATTAAAGAATGTCAAACTTTATAACACTCCGTTTTTGAGTCCGGCGTCTGAGGTTAAAAAATAAAGGTAAATAGGCTAACGTTAGTTTTTGGTTCGACACAACATTACAAAATAAATCGTTTTAACATTTCATTCATATCACCAACACTGCCAATATTAGTTTTGAGATTATTTATTTAGAGGTGAGTTCGCCTTTATATCGTCGTTCGTTTATTAAGCTTCACATTTTGTAAGTTTTCTTTTTATAATACAATCATCAAAAGCCTTTTGATATAATTTACTTTTTGTTTCTTATATTCTACAGAAGACTTCGTAGGTACTTTTTTCTTAAAAATTGGTTTTATTTTTTAATTTAACTCGTGGGCAAATTTTATATTGTTTCCAAAGAGTATTCCTAAAATTAGTCTCAGCAATTATTTCATTACTAAGCCATTCTTGTCTAGATGAATTTAATATATTTTTTGTCCTGTTAATTTACTAATGTTGACTTTTTATTCTACGTTGTACTTTTTATGCACCCATTTACATTGTACTTTTCCTAATCTTAAGCTACCTACTTGTTTTTATAGATAACGTAGTAAATAGTAGTGGCAGGGAACACTGAGTTTCGCAGTCATTTGGGCAGTCCTTCTGGCTGCAGTAACCCTCCCCTTACAGTAGATCACCGTGAAATAACAGAAAATGCATTGTTGCGTTTCGGTGAGAGAATAAAAAATTCCAGAGCCCAATACCCTGTCCCCCTTCCTTATAACTTATCCTTAATCCTAATATGATCGGCAGTGCATTCGCAGCACCTGTGGCTTTGCTTGTGTTGTAGGCGACAGTATAGCCACCTTCCGTCAAGTGGACCATCAGCCTGACCTTAACATAAAAAACACATTACAATATAGAAGTCTGCATAGTAATTACAAAGAAAAAGAGGTCACTTTAAGAAAGAAAGATTATTACTGCATGTCAAAATGCCTGAATGCTTTACATATTTTCATGATTGAATAACAGACATCTAAGCATACAAACTTTCGCATTTATGATATTATTAGGATTAGGATGACAATCGCAGTGTTAGCCTTGCAAAAACTCAAGGATGGCCGGAACGATTTTAATTCAATTTTCACTTATGGAAAGAGGAATAAACGCGGAAATTGCACCCCAGGCGAAGCCGATAGCCGGTTAATAGTATTACATAAAAAGGCTGTAGTGGTGTGTCCGAAATAGGTGTCTGACTCAGCATTTTCAGATCGATTCAGAATAAAATATCTTAACGTAAGTGTGACCTTTAGAGGTCACAGTCCATAAAAACCTTATGACTGTGACCTTTAGAGGTCACAGTCATATTTATAATAAAGATAAAAAGAAAAGTCTGTGTTATATTTTGCTATAAACAAATTATGTTTGAAGCTTAACCAAAAACATTTGAAAGAAATTAAGCAATTTCGTAGTCGAAATGTTTTAACAAATCGTAAGACCGCTTCGAATCTAAGTTAATCGCTACCAACTTTCCGTTCCCCCGATTTCAATGGGAAAACCGCGAAATGCAAAGCATTTCAAGTCTTTCTAAAAGTTATAAATAATTTAAATATGGAATCTGTACGTTAAATTGTTTTCTACGTGGTCGACATTTCTCAAAAAGTAGACCGTCCGCCCTGACATACTCTAAACCACAAAAAAGTATTAATATTAGGTACCTGAGTAATGTGTCGAGATTTCAGTTTGACGTGGTACAAATGGTTAGGCTATTGGGAATATTAATCAAAATCCTTCCTCAAAATCCCTTAATGTTTTCTTAGAAAGGTCGAGGTCAAGAGGTCACAGACCATAACTAAGGGTAAGTATGTGACCTAATTTGAGTTTATGCACATGATTTCAGCAATATTGTCAGATTCGCGTTTTGCGTCATTTGTAAGTGCGCATTTTTGTGCGATAAAACCTGTCAAAAATACAGTACCACACTGACTTCTGACCACCTAAGAGTCAACCAGGATATGTCCAAATTTTTTGTCCAAATTATGTACCTACACTAACCTTCTCCGTTTATCACTATTTCCATTAGTGATGGACCGTGTCTAAATCTGTTGGGTTGAGTACCTTTAGTTTTAGAAAAACAGACTTCAGCGGGCAGTGGCTAAACGGGCCACTTTAGTCTTATGTTAGCTATATTACCATAAAGTCTATTTTTTTTGGCGGTCTCTTGAGAAGATGTTTAATGCCTATAAAAATTTATAGACACTACAAATTCACCTTAAATAAAAAGTTGTAAGAAGTTTATTTTCGCTTTGTGTTCAGAAATTGTATAATTTGTATTTTCGTTTAATTTGAGACGAACGCGACGATCTCTCCGCTTTTCCGAGATCGTCCTCTAACATGATAGATAGGGGCTTTGTTTTTACAAATTGATACTCTCTTCGCTCGCTCTCCTCTGCTAAATATAACTAATATTTCATCAGACACCAAAGTAATGCGGAAATATTAAGTCGAAAAGAATTTACCTAACACTTTATATTATATGTGCTTGTTAAAAAAGAATATGTTTAATGTTGCATATTTTGTATTTGCAATAACCTACTTATTGCAAATATAAAATATGGCCTGACGACACTATTTATCTAATGAAACCTTTTCTTTTATTTCAGAATATTGTGAATTTTGTAAATTTTATAGTTTGTGAAATTGATTTGTGTAATGTAAATAATTTAATTAATGTACTTCGATTGGAAACTGATACATCGAATTAGGATTAGTCCTGTTATGATGTACCATGTGTGTTGTTGTAAATAAATAAATATATATATAAACAACATCGTTTAACGCTCTTTCAATAGTGAAAACTTCATTAAAATTTAGAAAATATGAAATACATTTTTTTTTTTTTTTCGAAGTATAAAATTCTAATTTTTATACGAAATCTGTAGATGGTGGTACCCGTAATAGACTTATTTTTTTTCTGTCAAGAAAACTGGACGAATGAATGAAGGTCTTAGCAACTTCCGCTAAGAGGATTATCGTTTAAACAGGAACCGAGGGAATTTAATTTATTTATTCATGCTTTATTTTCTAACTAGTAATGCATTTTATATGAAATACTGTCAATTTCATATCTAGGCTGATATTCATCTTTCCATAACCACATCTTTATCTAAACCTATACATATTATAAAATAAATTCGCTGTCCATTTCTTTAAAAAAATTACTACAAATTCATCCTGTTAGTTTAGGCCTTACAGACATTCTCATCATTAACACTTTGACTTTTATCTGAATAATAATAATTGTTTGGTTTCAAATATTCAAACAGTCAACTAACACAATACATTCGTCGCTCGGGAGAGTTTGCCAAAATAAAAAATTCGCGACACGGTTTCCTAACGATATGTTTCCGCCAAAGCCGTGTACAGAATATTTCGTATTGTGCAAAAAGATAAAAGCGCAGGTTTCACATGGCTCGCTTAACGACGCATCTGCATAACAAAAAAGAATGTTTTATCGTGTCATATGTCATTTTGTTGATATAAACGCACCGCACGACCGGTTATAGCGTCAACAGCGCAGGCTTTACTTTCTCGTCACCAGCATAAATAGGTCTTGCGATCTAAATAGCAATAAGCCAGTGTGAACAATACTTGGCTGCCTGCAAGGGAGATGCATGTTCGAATTCTTGTGAATTTTTTCTGTAAGTGTTCATTTGCAATATACTCGCTGAACATATTTGATCAAATAGTGAAATAAATCGGTCCTTTATTATGGACATTTGAGTACAATTTTTGCGTACACGCCCTCAGAAGTAATGAAGAAAAGAAATCTTGTAAACTTCTTGCGCACAACAATCGCATGTTCTGTTCGAACATCTAAAACCTGAGGCAATTAAATGACTCAGTGATAATCGGAAAATCATTCATTTTAAGCTTTCCTCTATTTATATACTTTGGTATACAAGCAGTAGTATACAAATTTTTATTTACAATATTAGCGACTCGTCCCTTTTATCGTACAGTTTGAAATTTTCTAAAACGGTTTCTTAATCCGTGGTTCTTTACAATCGCAGGTTTAAGAAGAAGGTTTGGTGGCTACTACATTTTATCTAATATTTAATTTGCATAGAAATTGCGGTAAATACCTTTACTTTTATTTATAAATCATAAATTATTTTGCTGACCTTACTTGTAACCTGCAATTTGATAAAACGACTATTCGAAATCCTTGCACGTTTTGTTTGTTTCATTTCGTTATATATCGGAACAGTCAGTTGCAAAGTTTACAAAGAATTTTTGTAACAATTGTTCGATATCCCAAAAAAATAGATTTTGTCATCTGTATCTGAATGATTTCTTTTCTTTTCTTCCTTATATTTTAACATGTTTTTAGTTATTTCGAAATACATAAAAGAGAACTTAAAATTTTCACGATTTTAAGTACCATTAAGCTAATGCAACAACGAAGCACCTTTGTCTTTTTTATATTAGAAAGATAACCACACATTTAGTCGACCATATCGTTTCTGTATTATTTAATAGAATGCGACTGAAACAGCAAATTAAAGCTGAAATAATGCCCATCGAAATAATATATCTTTGATACTATAATATAAAATATACTTAGCATATTTTATGGCACAAACAAGATCAATTATTAATCTAGAATGTTTAATCCAAAAATAAATTTAATCCAAATTAACTGTTATATATTTTTATCTTTTATATATACATTTAGTGTTTTAAACGAGTAAGAACTTATTTGTTTTAAAAGTAGGCACTGTAAAAGTACGTCTACTGCTGGACATAGGCTTCTAAATGATTAGATAAATACATTTATTAAATTATAATATATTTGTCTTTTAGATATGCATAACGCTTGTCGGTTGAATATGTTTTAATACATACATGTATTAAAATTTACAACAACTTGTATATTTAGCAAATAAATTATTTTGAATTTGAAAGTTTATCCTGGTCGTCTCACGAATCCCAAAAGCACAATGTGCGAAATTGACTCATATTATTAGAAACGGCCAAACGAGTGTTTATGAATGTTAGTAAAATAAACTGAAGTACAAGAAACTTTGTTAATTCTTCATTAACCTCCTTTGTTCGTTGATCGCTGACACGGTTTTACCGTAATGCCTGCGGTGTCGTAAACTAGAACGGTAAAAGTGCTACTTAGAGCTACTAACAAAACTTGTACAACACTAAGGACAGGAGTAGACTGTGAAAACGCGATGCTACATGGACTTCATTCTCTGTCGAACGACTTTACAAATGGCGATTTCTCGAATTTGGCGTTTTTGGCGCCTTTCAAAACGCCAACTGCCGTCTAAATATTTGCAAGCAATGAGCTGGAGATAGGTGACGATATAATATTAGTATAAATTTTTATTATATTACTATACATTTACATAGCAATAATAGCGCAGTGGAAAGTACCTACGCTCGACATATTGGTTATACGTTACACGTAGGTTCGAATCCTGGTCGATTTATTAATTGCATGAATGGTGTAGAAATAACTATCACTTGCTCTAACTAAACAGTCATTGAAAATATTGTGAATAAACATACATTTACCTGAAAACTATAATAGCACGTATACTGACTAAATGGGTTATTAGCATTCGCAGATTCTCAAATAACAGATTCTCAAAAAGACAGAACATGTATGTACAGTTCAACACATTATTCTTTATACTAAAATACGTAGGTATACATATATACTATTGTGTTTAGAGGAGTCAGAGATATCATAGCCTCTTCCCCTTCCCAGTCAGTTCACTTATCCCCTTCTTATATATTACCCTCCCATCAAGGCACTTGTAACTCCTATGTATTTTCTAGTGTTTAATAGGCTTCGAAAACAACTTACCATTATTTTAATGGATAATCTTGCCTGCTACATAACTACATATAAAAAAATATAAGAGAGCATATTTGATGGTATAAAAACTATAAGAGCTATAGCTGCCTTATATAAAAATTATATAGCAGTCTCACGTTCCACATGATGGTAGGTTGCTACTCTTGTCTATGAGGATGCAAATGTGCTGTCCATAGAAGTTAAGAATTCTATTCCATAGAATTCTACTAAGTCTGAGTATCCAAAAAAAAAAAAAAACTAATCCAACCGAACATTCGTCATGACTACAATCTTGTGTTTCCGCCTTAACTTGAACTAAGAAATTACATGAGTAAGTAGGTGTAGTGTTCCTAAAAGTTAGCTACTAAATGCGTGATATAACTTGGTTGTAGGTATGTGTCGCTGCTAATTTTATTATTCGTTACAAAATTACCCCATTTTTGTTGTTTCTTAATCTCGTGGGTCTTTTTATGTAATAATCTAGCACCGAAAGTATAATAATAAAAATTATGTTAGAAGGTGTAAAAAGGTAATAACTAGTACAAAATATTATATATAAAACAAAGATCCATAAATAATAAGTAATATTAAAAATGCGCAAATAATATTGAAAATATTTTCACGACTAAAATCATAGAACTGATCTTGACTTCCTAAGTATTCCTGAGTTCCCTAAGTCTGCCTAAGTTTATTACACAACTTAATTAATTTAAAATTTTACTGCTTTTTCTTAATAAAGGTCACACCTACGAAGGTTGCTTCCAAACGCTTCCAACTTCCAAAGTTGCTGGAAGGCCTAGAATTAACCATTCTCTTAATTTCTTCAACCAGGATGTCTTTCTTCTACCTCTGTTGGGTTTGCCCTGTATTTTTCCTTGCATCATTAGTTGAATAATACTGTATTTTTCGCCTCTAATTACGTGCCTCTATTTCAATTATTACATTTGCCCTTATTAAATGGCAACACTTATTAAATTTATATATTTTCGTGAGAAAATCGCATTGCTTTCATTAAAAACATTCTAGTTAGGCACGTCTTCAACTGTACCCGTAAAAACGTGATAAAATTCCTGTCAACAAATTTCCGTTTACAAAGATTTCTTTTTTTGGGTGAAATTGAATTTTAATTCCAGGCAATACGGTGCAGAATGAGAAGTTTTGTTGCAAACGAAACTTTGTTGAAATACAAAAATAAAGTAATCCATACAACCCCTCACAGAGAAGATGTTTCGTGCCGCTTCGGAGGGCCATAAAAAGCTGATATTTGCACAACGAGGAAAGGTTGTCATTTCAACGTTCATATATCCATTTATTTTCCCAATTAAAAGTGGAAAGCTGACAAAATAAAATATCATTATTTTGAAAATGAATTTTTTAAAGTTGTCTCTAGTCTGTTCTAGCAAGTAGTGGCAGAGCACTCTGCATTTCGCAGTCATTTGAGTAGCTCGTCTGGCGGCAGTAACCACCCCCTTACAGAAAATCAACATGAAATAGTGAATGAAATGTGTGCTATTGTGTTTCGGTGAACAAGTAAAGTACGTTAGAGCGAATTTCTGTATTCCCTTCCTATCAGTCACTCAACTAACGGTTATGATCGACGGTAGCCACCTACCATCAAGTGAACCATCAGCCTGTCTGACGACCTTTACATAAAGAAATATGTAATCATTTAAATTTAATTATTAACATATTACTTCGAAGAATTCTGACTATTTGAGAAAAGTTAAAAACGATTAATTTTCAACGAAAAATATTTTCACAAGAAATACTTTAATATCCATTGAAAACGAAAAGAAATTTGAAAGTAATCAAAGATATTTCGAAAAAAAAAATCAGGAAATGTAAACCTTTTATTGCGCACACAAAAATATTTTATTACACATTTCTTTTAAATATTTTTGGAACTTAAAAATTCCATTTAACTTGTTTTCTTCGGAAAGCAGCCGTGCACACTTGTGTTTGAGTACATAATACGATACACGCTGTTCATGACGCCACACATGTTATTTTTCATTGTCATCCTCATATAACCTTTCTCACCCCAGCCGACTCCGTAAGAATTTTTCAGTATCCAGTAATCTCTTCCCTGTTCTCTGCCATAACCGACGATTACTGTACCGTGTGACGCATACTTCAGATCGCTGCTACTGTAAAGTCCGATAATCATAGTTTTTTAAAAACTTTAGTAATTTTACTAGGAAATCGTAGATTTCACATAAAATATCTAAAACTAGCTTTTGCACTCGACTTCGTCCGCGTAACTTTATAAAATATAGTCTATATTACTCGATGATAGTGTAGCTTTCAGCTTTCGCTGATAGTGTTCAGTAGTTTTTGAGTTTATTCATTACAAACAAAAATACAAACATCCAATTTTTTTTCCTTATAATATTAATAGGTGTGGATTAATTTTAAACTTATGTATCGTAGATGTTTAATAAAAATATAATTACAACAAGCTATAATTAAAATTATAGCTAAACTAATCCCCGGCTTTCTATTGAGCACAAAGACGCTATATCCCTTGTAAGTTGCTAGGGTATTCTGCAGACTACTTGATGCTGCAGCATCACCTTAAGGTTACCATGTCGTGGATATACGACCGAAGTTACAATATACCCAATTTTAGATCAATCGAACCTGTAGAAGTTAGTGAAATCCCTTTGTTAACTAATAAATAAGGTTTTGAAACGCCTAAACAGATCTTCATAAATTATAGCTAAGAATCGTTCCGATCACGTTAGCTTTCAAAAAAAAAACGGATTAAAATAGTTCTATCCATCTGGGAGTTACGTGTCCACAGACAGCACAGATACACAGACACACACGACAAACTTATAACACCCTGTTTTTACGTCGAGAGTCGGCGGTTAAAACATTTCTTGTACAAATTCAATTATTGTAGGTAATCAAACCAAAACTATGTTTAAACATTTTTGTCTAACATTCATTTTGTTAGTTACATTTTTAACTAACATAGACTATGTTAGTACAAATATTTTAAGTTGACTTACTGCTGTTTTCATTAGTCAGTAACTGAACCATACAACAACCGTCTTATGAATTATTATCTCTTCATGAATTAACTTACCATTGATTATCATCGTAAATGCCTTTTGAATAAAACAAAAAAGACTTTAACGTCCCGTCTATGGCTATCGCCAGTGGTCCAGTATTTCTAAGAGCAAACTGAAAAATAACTTACTAATAAAACACAAAAAAGAATACACTTGTATTTAATAGTCAATGAAACGAACTGAACACAATTAGACACACGGAACGAAACGCATAAATAGCGCATTTAATTACGGGTCATTACTATTTTAAATTATTCTAAACTAGCTGCTGCCCGCGACTTCGTTCGCGTTGAACGATGAAAGGTACCCTATGTCCTTTCTGGTGTCCCAGACAACGTGTATGCAAAATTTCATGGTGATCGGTTCAGTAGTTTTTGCGAGAAAGAGTTACAAACATACACTTTCGCATTTATAATATTAGTACGGACTAGTACGGATTTGTTAAAACTTGTTTGTTACACCGCTATTTCAAATTTACTATTATTATATATAGGACCTTGTTATATTGACGTATGCTTTGTTGTATAAAATATAAGCCTTGTCTGTGAATATATAAATGCAAATTAGATTTCTTTTTTGTATTATTTTTTTGTGAAATTCTTATACTAACTTAAAAGGAAACCTGAATTAAGTTGATACCTATATAACGCAGATTTGCGAATGAATGAATCAATTAACTAATTACATGGGAATCAAATAAAATATTTAAAATGTTTAGCATATTTCGCCCTATTTAGATAAGCATTATTAGATGATTCCTAATTTTATTTTAAATATACCTAATTGAAGGCGAGCGAAGCCGCGGCGCACTGCAGTTAAAATATAAATGTCCTACCTTTATATGTTTATCGCTGCGTTTCACTTTCTTATAATCAAGTATCGTCATGAGATTTGTCACATTCTTGATGTGACATGTTCCTTCCTAGAACATAACAATTGAGCTAAAAAAAATCTATATTATGTTGTGGGCTTAAATTTATTAAAAATTATTTAAAATTCTGTAAAGATTTTTTTTAATTTTTTTTTTTTAAATAATTTTAAATAATAACTTACCATAGCTAAATAAGGTCCATAATCGTTTCTCCTTGGAATCCCATAATTTTTAACCCACTTCAATGTGAACGGTAAGTTTCCAGAATTGCAACCTCTGTTGATGCTGAATATTCAAAATGAAATTTAAACAATGCGAACATTCCGTGCTATCAATTTTAGAATTAATAACTAATAAGTAACTATAATGAATAACATTTGATTTAATTATTCTTATATTTTATATTATATATTTTTTTATACTTTTAAATTTTTTAGCAAATATATTTACAAATTACATTCCTATTTACTAAAAGGCGTTAAAACTTTTTTGGAAATAAGTAGTCCAGTTAATCACAATAAAATGTTAATTAGTAAAATACACTTTTTTTTAGTTTACAAACACCACACTTCACACTTTTTACGTTCAGTATATTAATTTTTAAATAAATACAAAAGTTGTATCTTTTTACCAGGATACTTTTTGTACGGTTATAATTTTCAGACAATATTTCAGACTTTTATTTTTGAAGAAAAACACTTTCTTATATTTTTAAGTAGTTGTCTTTTAGATAGAAGATAGAGAACACTTATTGATAGTGTCTAGAGTAATTATTATATTACTCCATCCATGTGCAATTTAGTTATGGGCAATCATTGGGAAGAACGTGGTGTATTTCTTACTAATTACGCGAACGAAGTCGCAAAGAAATGCTATTTTATTTGATATATAGGTAATAAAACAATCTTACCCCCAAGTACAATCAATAAGTGCTTGTTCACTGGCTTCGGTCAGATCCTTGCAGCCCCTACTAACGTAAGTAGATGATTCGACGGTTGCAGCAGTTATGAAAGCGTAACACGAGCCACACAATACTGTCTGATCTGAAAATGTATTCGGTATTGTAAACATACGCAATTACTGTAAATAATACAAATACAGTAAACAGTTGCCCTTTGTAATTCAATATTCATTTACCAAATACATATTATCTGAATATGTATTTGGTAAATTCTATAGTGTAGGTAATATTGAATCACAATGGAACTGTTCATTTAACTAATACAAACGTTTAAGTAAATTTAAATCGATTATTATCAGTGCCCTGAATTTTTTCTTGAATATTTTTAGTCAATGTTTACACTAGCCATGAAGTCACATAAAATTTTGTCATTTTGTTAAATGTTTTTTTTTTTTTTTTTTTAATTTATTTAGTTTTTTAAAAAATTTAAATTTAATTTAATTATTAACAAATTAAAAATTGAAATATATATTCTATATATACTCATATAAAATAGTTGAAGACTTTTAAATTTTGTAATTCATGCTGAATTGCGATATTAAAAAATTTAAAAATTGTAAAATTCGTACTGTCTTTCCTCTTTAAAAAAAAAGAAATTTAAAAATGCTAGTTTGCTAAGTACACTAACCTTTAACAGGAGACACAGCATCGTAATTTCTCCAATCGAATGAAGCTGTTTCGTCGTTATCATCTCCTTTAATAAATTCATTTTGGCTATTGTATTCATCTAAAATATCCTTTTTGTTTATTTCATCCCCATCGTTTATAAAATTTGTAGCCCTCGTTAATTTAATAAGTTCGCTTTCTGTTAAATCAGCAAATTTATTGACGACTAAAGAAAAATTTTTATGTTGACGATTTATTGCGCTGATATATCTGTAATATGATGATAACATTCATTACGAATTATCAATTGTAGCGATTATATCACAATTTTTTTCGTAATTAATATATATTATTAATGAATAAACTGAAAATTATGTCTGGTGTTAGTTATCGCCTTGAACGTAAACCTATACTTACATAAGATAGCAGTTTTATTATAATTTTCAATATAATTTAAAAATTCTGAACAGCTTTTGAATACCTTCTTGAATATTCAACAGCTGACAAAATTATTTTCAATTTAAAATATAAGTTCTAGATTAGTTGAAAGACTGAACTGTTACTACTGTTTAAAATATTTAATACAAATATGCGAGCCGGCCACGTCGCTCTTTTCATTAGTGAAAACCGTATCATAATCTGTTAGAGAGTTCAGAAAAAGTTGGCGGAGAAACAGACAGAAGCGAGCACAGAATTTATTTTATAAAATGTGTAGATTAAACTTTACCTCAGATTATTTTTGAAGATTTCCATTCTCATCATGTGTTCTGATTCGTTGGCATATTTCTTTTCATTGATCGATTTGAATCTGTTTCAAAAGCCATTTCTTTTATACTATTAATATAAACGAATTCAAAAATCAAAAACATCAGAAATCAGAAAAATTCCATTAATACCAATCATTACCTATTTTTATTAATTCCAAACTATAGATAATGTATCAAATTTGCATACAGAATAACAAACATTAAGTAAAAATTTTATCTGAAGAAAATGTTTGAAGAAAAGCTTAATGTCTATGAATAGTATGAAGTATATGAAATGTGTATGACCTTTCAAATGCCATTTGTACTCTCGAATTCTCTATAGAGGGATCAATAAATTCAGCTAAAGGATCGACAGCTTCTTCACGTAACTCGTCTTGATAAACTTCACAGCGTAAATCTGAAATAAAAAATTATCTGAAACTCAATCAAAATAGTTAGCTTAAAGTGAAAACTTCTTTGGGTGCGTTGACTTTTTATTTGACACTTTTAACTCTGAACCGTCACGCTCTGTGAGCGACACCCTCAGTGACGTTTGAGCTTATTACCTTATTAGCTTAAAATAAGCTTAAATTAAAACTAAAAAAATGGAACAAAAAATTGGCAACTGAATTTGTAGTAAAGTGGAACAAAGTGATTATGTACACACTGCCGACGTTGTTCTTAAACGAAATTGTTGCACTGTTTAGGAGTACAATTTAAATAATTATCCATACACACATAATTTATAGTTTTCAAGTATATAATTTGCAATCTGTTTGTGTACTATATCAAATAAAAAATAAAATAAATGAGAATACAGTCTTTCCAAAAATTTTAAAAAAGGAATCCCGCTGAAATGTTAAAAGTTCAATGGCTGCCAAAACTTAACTACGTGCACAGAGTAATTGAAGTGGGATAGCAATTAAAAAGAATTTTAATCAGACTAATATTTTGTCTTAAAATTAATTTCATTAGTCTGTACCAAAACCCAATTAGTTTTAATTGAAAAACGTGAAGGTCAAACGAACGATTGTAATGATAGACAACGATTCAGTTTGATTTGAACAAGAGAAGTGTTATTCAAAAAAAGAATATTAAATTAGAATTTATTTTAATCTGTAGTTCGTCTGACAGGCTGACAGTCCACTTGATGGGATTAGGAAGAGATAGGGCAATTTAGAAACAGTTTTATATATTCAAAAATAATCCACATATTTTTAAGCCATGGAAGCGATGAAGCTTTATCTTTAGAATACAAAAGAAACCAGAACGATGGCCGATCAAAATTTTTGACATGTATGTTGTCAAAAACAAGATGGAGGACTCATATTAACAATTTGAACATTAAATATTTTAAATATTATGTGAATGAATTATTTTTAATTATTCTGAGCTATAGACTAACTATAGTTACTGTGTCTTCTATAAATATAATTAAAAAATTGTGTCGACGTTAATACATTCATGTCCAACTTTGTGTAGGTATGTAATTAAAAAAAGAACATAAAAAAAACTTGCCATGTGGAATTTCAAAGAGACCAAACGTCTTAGTTATGTCGTCATAAAAAGAATAGTCGTGGCGGTAATAGTCAACTATCCTGTCTCCAACAGCCAATAAGTAATCGTACCTAAAACAAAAGTAACAATTACTTAGAATAAGGTTTGTCACGTTGTTTAAGAGCTCAGATAAAATAAGAACTAAAGATACGGCAGCAGATCCAGGTAAAACTACGCCTTCGCCGTGTATTATATACACGGTAACGCGCAACAAATTAATGCAGTCAAACTACGCCTCGCCTTATTTTAATATTTACTAGTGAAAATGTTGTATTACGTAGTGAAAGGGTGTAAAAACCAGACTTCAATAAATAAAAAGCAGAATGGAATCAGATTTTCACACGTAAATCAACTGGGAAACCAATATTATCAATAAAAATAAACATTATTTTAGGTAATAACTTGGAACATAAAATATCAATGCAGTAAACGGCCTACACAAACATGTTTATAAAACCTGCTTCACTAATAATGTTGTCCACAAAATTATTTCTATAGTTCTTATTTGGTCTGAGTTTAGGATAATGGAATAGGCTCTACTAGGAATTTTACTATTTAAATGAAATTTATTATAGCTTCATGGTAGGGGTAGAATTAAATCCGTTGTTTTTATATAAAATTATAATCCGTCAATATAATCTAATATAATATATAAAATTATATCCAAACATTGTACTATTTAAATGAAAAAAAAAGCGCTAAGCCAGATTAAAACCATTTTATGAATAAAAAGTGTATTATAAGATAGTCTTACACATAGTTACTGCTAATGGTTAAATTATTTGGATGAAACATATTACAGCTCGAAGTCAAGAGAAGATTTAAAAACTATTTTTTTAATCTTTGTAATATAGACAAATAATGTCACTATAGATAGAATCTTTGTACATTTAAAGGTAAAATATATAGCCATTGAGTAACCATGTAAATGAAGGTCCTACCTTAATGGAAGAGTAGTATTCAGTACATGAGAAGTGTTGCCAAACTTAACCCAAACTGTAAATATCACCCTAGCATTCGTACTTTGGTCTATTATGGCAACTTCTTCCCATTGTTGTGCATGAATGCCATTCACACGGTCATCCTCTGTTAAAAAAAAATTACACAGTGTACTCACCCCCTTACAAAAAGCCAACATAATACATAAGCCAACATATATGTATATTAAAAAAATTTTTTACTCTCCTCACATATTTTTGTATACATATTTTTGTGCTTCTCGTATTATATTGGACAGCCCATTTACCTATTCAAACAATGTCATTTTATTTTATTTTCTAGTTTACTAGCTGGTGCCCGCGACTTCGTCCGCGTTGAAAAATAAAAAATATAACACGCGAAAATATACGAGTAAATATGATATCTTCATTGCTATGACGATGGTGGCGTCGCAACTGTTGACGACAGTGACGCCGCCTGTTCTGCCTATCGGATTGTTAAATATTATTATATTATTACCAAGCAATCCGAAGGTATACTTACTGACATATCTAAAACGTCTTCGTGGTAAATACGCGTTCATTACCAGCGGATTGGATGACACATCGGATAACTTGTGGCAAACATATTTGTTATTGAACTTGTCTGTCGTTTCCGGATGTATCTGATAAAAAAGAACTTAGTTTTCTTTTTCAACTTAATTAAATAATATTATTTTTCGGCTTCTGTGTTTCCGAGCTCATAGTACCCAAATCTTTTCAAAATTCGAGTGAATAGGCATCTTCTGGGAGAGCCCTACATAGCCCTACATGGCTAGATGCTGGTCAAGAGCAAACACATCTTTAACAAAAAAAAAAATATTATAATAAATTAATAATTAATAATTTTAATATTAAATTATTACATAAAGTTGACAAAAAAGATAAAAAAAATATTTAAAAAAAAAAACCAATCGATTGGTTAAATTCGTATATGTGTGTGGTTTTCTTTTTAACGTTATATTCCATTGAAAATTATCATTTAAAGTTATTAATGTGACACTATGTGCGATAATCTATTTTGTACCTTGTAATAGACCCGTTTATTATTTTCCCATTTTCCATACAATTTTGTTGTGCCATTGTAATAATCCACTCGTGTGTTTCCACTTTTACCGTCGACCCTAAAATATTACAAAATATTAATATTCTTACTCTAATATATCTCTATTAGATATTATCTATATCTAAACATATAATATATTTTTTTACCCAAACTCTTAATGATTATTTCTCATATAATATTGCAAAGAAAGAGGATATAATGCCAGTACACATTTAAACAGTTTCAAATGCCACTAAATAAATTTAAATAGATAAAATATCAATAGCTTAACGGTCTCATAAATGGGCTGACGTTAAGAAAACCTCTCTCAGAAGACCACCATGATTTAAACCATTTCTGTGCACTTTTTTTCTTAGGACTTTGATGGCGTCTCTACAATGACTTCTCAACGGAAATGTTAACTGCCTGTCGGTCACATATTATCCTAACAAAATTTAATTACATTTAATTACAGCCAATAATAAATGTGATAAGTTCTGTGTTTCATTAAGTTAAATCCGCCATCTTGAATTGTCAGTTCGTTACAAAATTATTACGTATAGGTAATAACGGTAGCAGCTAAGGATTATGAAAGACAAAGACGAAGCTTACCATACTTCATACGGTTCGCTTATACCGGCTTGCGGTACAGTTAATGTAGCTTTTATCCAATAACTCTTGTTCCATGTTAACGATAAGGCTGAAATAGAAAAGCTCTCTTTAAATAAGTCCGTTATAGTTGTTTATAATAAATATAATGACAAATATTGACTGTCTTAATATATCTTTTGTGTCCTGTCCACGTCTCAAAATCCTAATGTAAAAATTCTATATTTTGTTTAAGAAATTTACAATATATGTAATAAACAAATGTATTTAATTAGCAAAATATAAATGATTAATCACCGTGAATGATCAAAAAGTAAAATATGAAAATCACTTTCCACACAGACTCCATTTCAACAATAGTGAAGATATGAGTGTAACCATAAAAACAGCTTACATTGTTTTAATTAACAGACCTCATTAGGCGACCTCATTAATGATATTATTAAAATAAATAGGTGCTTACCTCCGTCATCGTGATAAAATTCATGATGACCGTCCATTAATATTGATAAAATTTTATTACTTTTGTAACCCAAAATCATTTCCTAAAAACTTTTTTTATATTGTTATAATATATCCAAAAACTAATTATGACTGTATGTATTTCTAGGGTATTTTTATTTTATGAAAAAGAGTGATAAACAGACTGACGGTTTATAGAATTAGTTTTGGCAATTCAAATTGTCAAACTTGAAATAAAACACCTTGTTCCTGTGGTCCCTCGAAGAGATCCTAACATTTTTTCAGTATAAAAGTATCATATAAAATATATGTTAATCCAGATAATAAACTATCTGTGTGCCAAATTTCATCCAAATACGTTGAGCCGTTTTTTCACGAACGAGTAACAAACATCCGAACATGCAAACTTTCGCAGTTATAATATGATTAGAACTTCTATGGGCAGTTTATTGATTAGATTAGAAATTAAGTAAGTGCTGTGATGTTCTTTTAGGCGTGATGTGAGGCGGTTAGAAAGTAAAAATAAAATATGACATATATCACTAAAGAAGACATGACATTATAATAGCTTCGCGGCTATGTTTTCTAAGATTTGCCTCCCCTAAATAAGTTACCGTCAAAATTTCCGTCACGGCCGACAGGAGTGGTCGACTTTTTAACTTTCGTGCTCTCATTAAGTCCTGATTGTCGCGAACAAATACAGTCTACTGGGGCCCTAGTCAAAGTAACAATTTAAAACGATAACAAATTTCGAAAATCACGTGCTAAATCACGTGTTAGGTACATCCCATACATTTTATTCTTTCAAACTTCGTGAAAGAAAATATACTTACTATTGAGTTATACTCAATAGTATAACTCAATAGTATGTATTAACACAAATAACAGTCTATATGTGCTATAAGTGCACTGCCGACCTTAGTAAGGATTAAGTGATTAGGAATGAATGGGGAAAATTGGTTCAAGCATCAGGACTCGCACACCGAAACACAACAGCACACATGCTGTATTTCATGGTGGTATTCTTTAAGGAGGTGGTATTCTTTAAGGACGGCGAAACACAATGTGTACTGCTTCTAATACAACACTTTGAAAAGTTCATTTCCAAAGTTGGCCCTGCCGTGAATCAAACCTAAAACACCCGAGTCTGTGCGATAAGGCATGCACGCGCATTGTCAAAGAAAAGCCTATTATAAAAACATGTAATTAAGAAATATTACGCAATCAAAGTCCATAGAGAACCGTGGGCCTGTCTGCCGTACCTTGCTTATAAAAATATGTAGGTAATATTTATAAAGGAATGTAACTCCTTTGAGCCAACCACTCTAAAATTATACAAGACTAAAAAACTAAAAAAGTTCCTTCGCCATAACGAATGTAGTAACGAGACGACGTGAATTTTCACACTAATTAAATTTAGGAAAGGCTCGCGCAATTAAAAAGTAAGTAAATTAAATCACAGCTAGATATTTCGTGAGAACGTATTTTTTTAAATTTACCTTTGCTTTTTGTTCTTGTTCTTGTTTCTGCTTCTAATTTTTTTTTACCTTGGGTAATCCTCATGACGTACCCGTAAGTGAAGGTACGCTGGCCATCTCGGAGGACATTTATTACCTGGATAATGAATGAACCTTCCTAATGAACCTTATATCCTAACAAATGATTAAATGAATATCAAGTGTTGAAAAAAATGTTTAACCCCGTGAAAATTATTCATTCATAATTGGGCCAAAGCTAAAGCAAAGTTTAACGACGGAGGGGTAGAAATGGAAACACAAAAACTTCTTTAATAACCGAGCGAAAAGGATAAACAGGAAAGTATGAATTAACACATTATAAGGCCAAATTTAAATTAGACCTTCATGATTCGAGACTCGTTGAGAATTTTAGGTGGAAAACAAAAACAAAATTACACGAGGCGTCAGCAATTGTAACAAAGTGGGCGCAAACAGCGGTTATACTTTTTATTGTGCAAACGTGTCTGTTTTTACAAACCAAATCTAAAAAATAGAAATAGGAAAATAAAACTTATTCTAAAGGGATTATAATTTATATCCATATGTACCATTCGTAATTATCTTACTAATATTATAAATGCGAAAGTATGTTTGAATGTATGGATGTTTGTGACTCATTCACGCAAAAACTACTGAACCGATCACCATGAAATTTTGCATACACATTGTCTGGGACACCAGAAAGGACATAGGGTACCTTTCATCGTTCAACGCGGATAAAGTCGCGGGCACCAGCTAGTATTATATATTACTTGATTTCAGGCAGACATGGTGACAGTACTTGACAGTACTGTTTACCTCAGAGCCAAGCACAGCACGCCACAGGGGTTGCATTTGGGCGGGTTGGAAATGAATCCTAGTCTCTTATTATATGTGTTATTTTGCTCCCTATTGCTAGTAATAGTAGCAAAAAAACACCCTGTACCTAATAAGTATGTAGGTCTAAAAATAAATACATAATTTGTCTATGTCGAAATAAACATTAATAAAATGGCAGTGCGGGTCGCTAAAAGCGAACGTATGTACAAAATAAAAAGTTTCCAGTGCACGTCTAAAATTGAAATGCCCATTTAATTTCCGTCCACATCCGTAAACGTGGCGATTCTGAATTCGCGTCCGCGCTTTGCTTGACTTAAAAAAAAACTAAAACACGAAATGAGAGTCGTGTCACGTCGCGTACGTACTCTCATGTGGTCCGCGATGCGCTCGTTTTCCCCCACTCTTTCAAAACAGAACTGATAGAGTGCGCGTGACCCTAAGGCAACTTATGGTAAAACGAAGTTTTACACATTAGACCCTTGGTGAATTTGTAGAGTTTATAGGGAACTAGCTTTTGCGTGCGACTTCGCCCGTGGCCGTTAAGTGGTTTCACCCATTCCTACTAAGTATCCCCACTGGTACAGATTGCTCTTTATGGCATTTTAAATTTCGTATGATCCTCGGGAACGGTACTTTTTCCTGGATTAAAAGTAGCATATGTTCTTTCTATATGCCTGTCAATGTGTATGCATTTTTTTATGTTAAGATCGGCACACAGGCTGTATCAGGGAGCGTTAAATCAAGCACCTTAACCACTCATCCAACCGGCTCGTCAAACTATCCTCCAGTAAAATAACTAATTTAGTATAAATTAAATATGTAAATATTTAAGATTAACTAATTTTTATCTATTAATAATATAATATAGTTAATATTTAATTATATTATATTATTATTAATTATATTCATTTAATTTAATATATAGTTAATATTTCATATTAACTAATTTAGTATAAATTAAATATCTAAATATTTAAGATATTGCATAACTTATTAAGAATTTAAGAGAACAGCTGATATTTGAATCTTAGTAGACACTCACTGGGTTGTATAGCATCTTACATAACGTCTAAGAGATCGTTTGGCGACAAGGCCAGCATATGGTGCACTGACATTATGCGCACTTCGATCCAACCATTAGGTAGATTGGTTTATATTCGCATAAGAACGTATGTACGAATATATATATTACCTACCTACATAGTTTGTACATAATTTTTAAAGTGAAAACTTCTTTGGGCGCGTTGGGTATTTTTGAGATTGAATAAAATCATTGAACTCGCGACAGTGTCATGTAATGTAATGTAAGCATTGATGTAGCTGATTACTTTAAAATAATTTTAAAAAGAACAATAAGCAAACAACTGCATATGAAAGTAAACTTACTAGATATGATAACAAGGATCAATATGGTATACACCTCTGACCAATAATCTAGTTTCATATCAACCTCAAACCTTTTTAATGGTTTTTAATGTTTGTTCATGTTAAATAATTATGTTCTATTTAATTGTCATTGTGTGTCAGTGTAACATATTTTCTCTTGTATTTCTTGCGATCAATAATTGTAAATAAACACTTTCACTTCTGTCTGCACTCCCGGAGTGCCACTGTTTTTTTTTTATTTACTTGTTTTTACTTTAGTTTAAGCTTTTGAGTTACACGAGTTTTGTTTTTGTCGAAAAATTGCAATATAAAGAATGTTCCCTCGTTCATCGGACTTTCCGCTAATGAAAACCATATTAAAATCTGTTGCGTAGTTTAGACGTTACCTGGAGAAACAGACAGGCAGACAGCGACGTTATTTATACATATACAAATATTATAAAGAGGTAAAGTTTGTATGTTAATTTTGGAAACTACTCATCCGATTTAAAAAATTCTATCAACAATAATTAGAACAGAATTTCAGGATAGATAGCAGACACCAGCTATCTAAAAATAAAGATCCAACGCTTAACAAAAGTAAGTCAGGCGTCAATGTAGTTATGTCCAGCGTTTAATTTTTAACGTAGACGAAGTCGCGGGCACCAGCTAGTTTTATAATATATAAGTACACAATTAATGTATAGACATAGAAATACATAAATATAAAAGTAAAGTCTGTATATACAACAGTGCTTATTAAAGTTGGTAAGTATCAATATATATATTCTTTAAAAAAGTTAACCTTGTTTCGCATTGATATTAAATGATTTTTAAACATATCGGGGTTGGCAGACAAACGGATAGTCCAATTAATGGTTGATTGCTACCATAAATTCTATTAACATAAGCAAAATAATATAAAAATTTAAAATGAAAAAAAAAATCAAAGCATAACCAAAATAAATATAATTATGTGCAATAAAGATTGATAAATGTTTTAAGGCCTAAGTAAAAGAAACGCGGGCGAATACGCAGGCAAAATCTAGTTGTTCATCATCACTTAGGTATCTATTTTCATTCCATTTTTAGACATATTGGCCTTTTCCTTCCGCTCCGAAGATTTTTTTACTTGATATCATCTCTTCCTGAGAGAAACATTACTTCAAAGGTCCCATCTGCGAACGTTCATAATATGTACATTATTAATATTCTACGACGACGTATCTCCATCGCCAAACGCGGCAGTAAACTCAAACTATGAGCCTCTATCGCAATAAAGGCTATTGTCATTAGAGCACAAATTGCACTACGAGCGGACATACAATTTAACTAATATGGTAATTCAGCACACCAAGTTTTCTTGCAGAAAAGGTTTATTCCCGTTGTCTCCCTTTCGTTTGTTCAAAGGTTAAACTGTAAGTTTAATAAAAGTTTTTATAAATTAGTAACAACTTTTAATTAATTATATCTTTATATTATATGTTATATAATTTAGTATTTAATTTTATATTTATTGTCTAGAATTACTTAAAATATAATTTATATTTATATATACTTCTTACAAGAGTATTGGAGGTCACCTACTCTTATGGTGAGCACTACGATCTTGACATACTCGTAATGTACATATTCTGTGGTAAAGATCCAATTTACATCCTGTGTCCTACAGTGTTTCGTATAGAAGACTATCAAGCCAACGCTCAAAGTTCTAAACAAACAGCAATATCAGTGTATCTTTATTCTAATTACATTCAAGATAGTTGCGTGCCCCCCTAAGCTTGTCATTTGCTCGCTTAATGAAGAACTACGATGCACCGGACACGACAACGGGCGGTCATTACGCGTTATTGCCTCTTTATTAAACATGCCACAGCATCGGGGATCAATTCTGAACAGTATTCCTCTTTATTGCGTTAGATTATTTCAAGTAGAGCAAGAAACAGGTGCATTTTAGCGAATGTGAAAATACGTAGAAATTTTATATAATAATTTCAGCGAAATCTTCAAAAATTCAAAATCAATAACGAATTTAAAAGAATATTTTTCGAAGATTATTTATTAATGCTTCAACTCCAAAGTTTATATCATTTATTAAAAGAAAATTGTGTATTATATTCTACTATAGTATAGAAAACTATGTTTTACTAAACTAGAGATAAACAGGGATGGTTTGTGTGTATAAAAAATTCACACTGGGCGAACCCGAGAGCGGGACACTAATAAGAAATAAAGATTGAAGAAACACTAAATAGAAAATAATAAAAAAAAAATTGCCTATCGAAGTATGCACAAAACCGAGTGCATAATTTAATAAAACATAAAATTATTTCTAAAAGTAACTAAACAACATTTTACTTGTAGTTGGTGAAAGAGGCCCTAAGCAATTTTTCCGTGATTTAAGATTTAAGAACACCTAATAATTTATTAAGTTTGCTTTAACAATGTATCTTACAACAAACAATATGGCTTGACAAGCTGACAGTTCACTGCCGAATACTTCACTAGTTGCATTAGAGTTGCCATTTGAAGTTGAACGTTCTTTTGCATTTAACTCTATACATTGCTCTTTCAGTCTTTTTTATAAATATGTTGGAAAATGTCAAACAACGCCATCTGTCGACTGTAACATTTAAAAATGTTGAGGCTGCAATGCTTAATTATAAATATAGATTATGTTAATGTTACTAATGTAATTAAAATCTTCTAAAATCTTTAATTTTACCATTACTAGGTTTTTGGTAGGAGTACCACTACTACATTTCATGACACATTTGGAAGTCATAACATTAATGTCATTAATGCATGCAATGCCATATGTGTCATCTATAATTTTTCAGACTTTTCTTGAAAACCGTCACTTAAATATTATTATTATTATTTTTTTAAGAGCATCGCCACAGCCAATAATACAACATATATTTTGATCATTATAAAATAAAACTCCATGCGGTAAGGGGTTATATTCCTACAGATTGTGTTTTTAAACGCAGCAGCCAGCAATGTACAAATAACATTGTGTCCTGTTTCAAATACCTTTTGGTAGCAGGGTCTTGGATTCGGCAACTTGGTCACGTATTATTCATTCAAGTGAAACGAACGAGTCATCGCGAATATATCGTTCGAGCTATTCTTATTCAAAACATGACACCTGTTTATACTTCAAGACGACAGAATAACGCTTCCGTAGCAATAATTTACTTTGTCTGTCAGTTATAGTCTTTAAAATTTAAAAGTCGAATATAAAAGTTAGTTGTATCCGAGATGTTGGAGTAAAAAATATTCGCAGAATCAAAACGTCAAAAGTATTGGGTCTGTCCCCAGGCTGGTGGGTGTCCATGATGATTCCTGTTGTAAAAAAAGGATACGCTGCATTTCGCATTTGGACAGCCTGTTTGGCGGCAATGACCACCCTCTTACAGAAGATCACCGTGAAATAATAGCATGTGCTTTTGTATCTCGATGTGTGAGTGAGGGATGCCAGAGCTAGGGATTTCGATCCCGGCCCTTATTTTCAATCCCGGGAATTCGGGATTATAAATAGTCAAACCCGGGTTCCCGGGATTATTTCGGTATTGAAGGTTACAAATAAAAAATAAGAAAAATTTACAAAATCAGCTCTTTAATCAACAAATCAAAATTATTGTATTCTCTAGCCAGAGTCCGTTTCCCTATCCCCTCTTAATCCCTATCCTTGATGCTACTATGGTCGGCAGCGCACTTACAGCACCTGTGGCGTTGCTTGTGTTATAGGCGACGGTGGCCACCTACCGTCAAGTGAATTGTCAGCCTGTCTGTCTAGTTTAACTTAAAAAGAAGTAAAATAATGTTTCAATGGAGAGCACAACGAAAATTCTTTTCTATTGATAAAATAGTTTTAATTAAACATTTTTAATTATAACCCCCTAAACATAGTAACGACAATGATTGCATTGAAATAGATACATCACTAAATTACACAAAGCCCTGTCTCCCTGAAATATAGCGAAGTTAAAATAGTTGGAACTTGTAGAGGGACATGTAGCGTTAATCGTTTTCAACCCCCTATTGGCATATTTGCTATCGGCTTTCCGGCCGAACGCATTTTAACACCCTCGTCACTTGCAAAACCATTCGAGAACCAATTCGACGCAAACTGTTAGGGTTGCTTAGCACTAAGGCTTTCTTGAATCTTAACTGCTACAGAATGACCTATCTAATAAATCATCTTGTTAAATCAATAAAAAATTTAAAGCAATAAGTGTGTAGTTCGTTGAACTAACCTTTACATTCTGTTAATTCTGTTCATCTAAAATCTATACTAATATTATAAAGAGAGAAGATTTCTATGTTTGTAATGAATAAACTCAAAAACTACTGGACCGATTTTGAAAATTCTTTCACCTATAGAAAGCTACATTATCAGCGTTTAATATAGGCTATATTTTATAAAGTCAAGCGGGCGAATTCGCGTGCAACTAAGATATACTAGTAAGTTGTTATGATGTTCTTATTGTTTTATGCAATATTGTTTTCAATCATCAAAATAGGTAAAGTTTATAATTCCACGAAATTATTTTTACTACCAACAGATTGTAATTTTGCTATTCTAAAAATTGATCGACTAAACCGTGGCAATTTTCTTGAGTATGTATGTAACAATATTTTATGTGACCAATCGACCACTCCATGCAGTTATGGAAGTGTTACCTAAGCAGTGACAAAACGCCCCTATACCGCGTATAGGGGTTCATTTTATCGTATCAGTGCGCATGTAGTCTAATATGGCTTAACACCGCGAAGCCTGTTTCTCTGATGACAGCTGATAGACTTCCCTTTTGCCTGATTGATGCTCCTTTATAAGACCAATGCTGGGATAAATTGAGTTATTAATGTATAATATTGTACGTTTTACTAACCAATCTATCAACATGCTAGTATATATCTAAACATATACTATCTCAAATAATAACATATTTAAACGTATATGCGACAGATAATAGATAAATATGTATATATATGTAATATTATATGTAAATATTATTTTCTTATTTATTTATAAACCATTTTTGGTTACCTAAGTCCAGTCCTTTCATTCCACAGTCTACAGTTGAGATTCATAATCATATTTTTTTCAAGACCAGCTAAAAGAAAAATTCTTCAGTGTTATATAACTAGTTATTAAACAAGAACTATTTATCCATTTTTGAATTTTTATACTGTACACTGTAAACTGTTCATATTTTTATTTTCAGCAGGTCGAAACGCCCCTGTGGACCACATGCTTAGTGGACTGGGGCCTTAGTCAAAGTAACAAGTTCGAAAAAATAAAATGTATGGGATGTATCACATGATTTAGCGACGGCATATGTCAATCCTATACATTTTATTGTTTTCGAACTTCGTTATAGTTTTAAGAGGTTACTTTGACTAAGGCCCCTGATGATCTCAAGAGAGGGGCTGGCAGTGGATAGAAATAGTGATGGCGTTCAAAAGTCTTCATACAAAAGAGGTCGCTTATGAACTTTTGGTGGTCGGTAAAAAAAAATTGACAGGAATTTATTTGGTGGCTTTATAACAAAAAACAAAATGGCGCATTGCGTCTCGGCGAGAAATTCGGCTATAACGAGCACTTTACAGTTAAATTGCGCTGTTTTCAGAACTTCTCCGCTGGCCCCTAATGGTTTCAAATAAACCAACTTGTTACTAATTGAAGAGACAAATATAGGTACCTTAAACGCTAGAAAATATAATACATTTCATAATTAATTATTAAAATTTGATACTAATTTAAGTAAACAAGAGCTGAACGTAATCAAATCTAGACCCAATTTATTTTCATCCAAGCAGCAAATAATTAAAAAACCTTCCGTCTAAAAATTAATTGATATTGCCTAAACATAAATTTTACCGTAACGGTTTCTGTTGCCGATATATTTTTTCCCAACCTAAATCATTCAATGTAACTTTCATATCTACAATTTCTGATTTTAAAATGGCTCATATAAAATATATTAAGTAGATGTTTCATATTCATTTGTACTGTTGTTTCATTTAAATTTATTTTCAAATATGTTGAACTGTTTGCCGCGTAAATTATTATTAATACGAATATTATAACTTCAGTCAATACACCCCAACTTATGAATATGAGAACTGTAAATGAAAGTCACTATTTTTATTAAACGCACGATTCTAATCAAGAGTAAGTACTTGCTATTCGTACTAATATAGTATCAAAAGTATTTACTATTCATAATAGTATACCTAGTATCGAAAGTAATATAATATGATCTTACCAATATTTCAGACAGGAATGCTGTATGTATGTAATTGAAGTGAAAACTCCTTTAGGCGTGTTGGGCATTTTTGAGACGGGAAAATACCATTGAACTTACGACCTGTTACCGTAACGTAACCGTGTTACCGTGTAACCGACACCTGTGTATATTTTCAGATATTGTGCCATCTACACAATACCACTGAAACTGAAATACTACATCAATGCGAAAAGAGATGGCACTGATATTAATTTAAAAAAGAACAATTTTTGAGATGGGAAAAACCATTGAACTCGCGACCCGTTAGGCAATGTAATGTAACGTAATGTAACCGAAACCTCTGTATATAAGTATGTACTTTCCTGACGATTCAAAAAATACACACGTAATTGTTCAAGTTTTCACTTCTGTCGGCACTCCCGGAGTGCCACTGTTTTTTTTTTCCTTTTATTTTTATTACGGTTTTCACTAGTGGAAAGAGCGATAATTATATAACTCATATAAAAATTGCACCCATGTGAAACCGGTGACGGGTTGCTAGTTGGCTTATATCAGTTTAATATGGCTTATTTTAATCTATCTATCCGTACTAATATTATAAAGGCGAAAGTATGTTTAGATGTATGGATGTTTGTAATTCTTTCACACAAAAACCACTGAACCGATCACCATGAAATTTTGCATACACGTTGTCTGGGACACCAGAAAGGACATAGTGCACCTTTCATCGTTCAACGCGGACGAAGTCGCGGGCACCAGCTAGTACTAATATAAAGAGCAAAAACTACTGGACCGATTTTAAAAATTATTTCACCTACGTTTTTAGCGAATAAGATAGGATATATTTTATAAAGTTACGCGGGCGAAGTCGCGTGGAACAGCTAGTTACTATATATGTTGCTACGCGACTGTGTATCGTACGCGACTATTATCTTCTGTAGGTATTTAGTTTTCATCGACTTACGTAAAACGAATAGTTCGTCGTTTAATTTGAGGTTTGACCAAGCGGTGATTTACGTACACAATCAAAATGTCAACCATTTCGAATATCGCACCGTTTCATTCGACGAGTCGATTCTTCGTGCAGCGATCTCTCGAAAACCGCGAATTTCCGAAATGATTTACGACTTTGGCTGAAGGATATTTACGAGCGGGTGCAGCGTTTGCGTATTCGTTTTTAACGGTTGACTGCACTTTTTGTGTTGTGGGACACGACAGGACAAAACTCCTAATTTATTTAGTTTCTATCGGAAAAATATAAGTAAGTAAGATCAATTTAGCTAATAAAATGTTGTGTTTACTTGAAACTTTGCCTTCACTTTTCATAATTATATGAAAAAGAACTCTGAGAACTACACACGTATTTGTATATTTATTTATTTAATTATTTAATAACAAACATCCACAATCTCTCCTAACAAATTTTTGCATTATTAATATTAGAAGGATTGATGATGTAAAGAGCTACTACCAAAACCTGATGTAATAAGAATTAAAAGGATATTTCATATTTGACTTCTAATTAGCCCCACGCTTGACCAAGTTTAGTAAAAAGTCTTAGAGAATGGTTTTAGTACAAATTTCTTTTGCGAATTAAAGTTGACTATGTCAACCAAACATCATGGAATTATAAACTTTACCTATCTTGATGATTGAAAACAATATTGCGGTTTCTAAGAACATCATAACAACTTACTAGTATAAAATATAGCCTATGTTACTCGCTGATAATATAGCTTCACAACAATGAAAGAATTTTTCAAATCGGTTCACTAGTTTCGGAGCCTATTCAATGCAAACAAACAAACAATCAAATCTTTCGTCTTTAAATATTAGTATAGATATCACTGATTTCTGCTTGAAAGAGTAATAAACATCAATACATCTAAAAAAACTTTTTTTTTAATATTAATACTTACTAGCTTTTATCCACAACTTAGTTCGCGTATTTTTGTGTTATTCTGATATATCTAGGTATAAACTATATAACTGTTTACTTTAAAAAAAATCAATTCAATATTTTTATCGTAAAAGAGTAACAAACATCCACACATCCTCACAAACTCTCATTTTTAATACAAACTTTTGTCCGTAACTTCGTTCACGTATCTCTACTCTTAATTCGCACTGTACCTATATCTACTCTTTCAATAAAATAGTAATGTGAAAAAATCACGGCTGTAAATCGTTTTAAAACTATAATTTAATATATCCTCAAATAGTTTTTTCAGAAAATTTTACTCTTAAATAAACACTCGTTCTATTTCTATCCGTAAAAGCAGTTATAACGCTTCGTAATTTATAGTCCAACTTATTTTATAGATTGGAAAACTCGCCATAGATCCCAATTATTATCTGATTCCCCTTTCTTGGTTGAACATAAAAATTATTAGGTATACTTATCTAAGTATATATTAAATCAAATCAAGTGGAAGAAAATTGTCATATTTTATTTTATTAACATATTTTATTTATATGCTCTGTCGCATTTGTTAAGACATTAAATATATGCTTGGCCGAGATTCATCGACATGTTCAGGAGAGCAACATATATTGTAATACTAGCTGGTGCGCGCGACTTCATATCAAGCAATTCTTCCTATATGCTCTTGTTTATTTTTTATTTTTTTTTATTTCATAACATTGCGGCTAACATCACAGAATTACCTACCCAATACTATAGAGGAGTAATCTTTATCTAATTATAAAAAAAAAAAAAAAAAAAAAAAAAAAAAAAAATACCTAGACGGGTCATACAGTTCTGTCACATGTTTATTGTGAAATAATTGAGAAATGAATCATTTTATAGTTACCATTTATATACCTACCAAAAAGCACTTACTAAGACTTACTAGATTCTTATGCATATGCTAACTAAGCTTATTAAAAATGATTCCCGCGATTGATTGCTTTTTTAAAAATTTGTTCCGACATTCAATAACGGTCAAACTAAGAGCCTCCTAAGAATATTATATAGAATATAAATATAAACTAAGCAATAAAGCAAAATAAAAAGTTAATTAAGTAGGTAAACGAAAGATTTTCATAAAAATCTAACAACGTTATTTTCCAGTGGAGACGGCGGATATTACCGCTTATTTTCAGTTAAAACCAGCTCACGGTGCACGCTCTACGAAACAATGTTCCATTTTATATGCTACAATAGAAAACTGTAACGTTTTCTTGCATAAAATTCTATTAAACTATCCAGCTATAACTATTTTTCATACACAATACCTGAGATACCAATTTTATATAGGTACCTACTAAAAACCTATGATAACACAACTTTAACTTGATATTTTTGCAGTAATTTTTACATTGCTTTAGTTATAATAAATAGAACACTTTTTGCTTTAATCACTATAATGAACCATTGGTGATTGAAACCTCCCAAATGCTCTTGTATTGTAAACATATTAGAATTGTAACCAAACCTTGAAATTGTAATATCTAATTATCTGTGATATTTTCCGTGATACCCTGAAACACTTCAACAAGACGAGACTTTTTGATTTCTAAAAATTAGGAGTTATTTATAAATAATGTTGTTTATTTATTTAATAATTTTCTTTAATTTTAAAAGTATACACAATAATAATGGCTTATAATCTTCTTCTTATGTGTCTTATCAGGTTTCCCCAACGTTGGCGATCACTCTCGAAAAGACCTATCACGCGCCACTCGCAACAACTCTTCCACTTCCGTGATTCCGATCCATTGACGGATGTTTCTCAACCAAGACATCTGTCTTCTGCCCACTCCTCATATCCCCTTAATAAGGTAAAGCATAATGATCTTTTCACCCCTCAGGATATGCAATTTTACGAACCCTAATATTCGCCAATAGCTCTGTCAGTATGAGCTCTTCGAAGAATTTCTATATTAAAGACCCTCTGTCCTCTTATTATCGGACAGTATAAGCCCCTCTTTACAAAAAACTAACAAGTAAAATACCTAACAGCGTGTGTCCTTTTGTGTTTCTATGAGTTCAGTAAGGGTTGCTATACATATAGTCGAGCCGGCACATTTCATTCGGCAATGTCTACCGCCCGGCTTTGCCGACACGGCTATATGTACAGCAACCCTAAGGAATGTAAAACCTTAATTTATTATCCTACTAACCTCACTTCCTTGCCCTTTATCTTTTTCAGTGTTGGCAGCGCAATAGTGTTAACAGTTTTGATAAATAATACACCGTTGACAGTGTATTGACAACTTGCCTGCCGACCTTTAAGTACATAAAAAAATCTTTGACAGGAAAACCACTTAACTGATTAAAGCCAAGTGAATCGAAACCGTTCACAGGAGCAAGCGTATTACTATTCGAACATTCATTTACACTGTCGGCATTCGAGCTTTCTTCCCAGCACTGCATTCGTACTTTAAATGTAACCAGAATTTCCACTTTAGAAAAACTCTTACTGATTTAATTTCCAAAAAATGTCTCCTCAATTAGGTATACTGTGAATGTGCAGACAAATGTTACCAAGGTGCTGAACTGAATGGAGCTACTGTACGAATTTTGATGTAACTTTTAGTAGTGTTGTTTATCCATCAGCATAACAATACTGCTGCTATGCTGTTTTTATATTTTTCAAACCTTCAACGGATTTTCTGTATGGAAAAGTAAATTTTCCTGGACTATAATACTGGAGGACATGTTAAGAAAACGGAGGTAGTCGTGAAATCATTTAATTATTCACCAATACTTTTAAGAACTATGATTTAAGCTTTGATCTCTTGATCATAATAATGCAATTACTGCACGATCGAAACCAAAACATCCACAAAGCCTGATTGATACCTCATTTAAATTCTCACTGAATTTTATTTAAATATGGAGCTTTTGAAGACAGGTAATTAAAAAGTCAACGTCACATGCATCATATTTTATTACACTGTACAATAAATATCGGGTTGTATACAAAATATAGAGGAATTCCAAAAGATATTGTCAACACTCTAGTATACAATAACATGAGTGTATAAAATGACTTCTAATGTATCATTTAAAAATCCACGACGTACAACTAATCGCATAGCATTAACCTTAGGCTTAGGGACACTCTTTACTCTCTACACAAAACAATATCCAACGAAACTGTTCATTGATTTTCTAATAAATTATGAAATATTTGGATATTAACTATTTCAGGCAAATGAATTGGCACCCTAAGCGTGTACGCTAAAACCCCAATTTCGCTTGAACAATTCTTCTCGAATTATCAAACGAGTACCAGTTTTTTTCAGTCGAGATCCGTTTACAATCTAACCAGTCCGAAGTTCATCGATTTAAATAATTCAAGAAGGATTTTTCATCATACACATAGATAGAGCATTATGCCGTTGTAAAGAAATATCTTATTAAGGCGATTACTTTACATATTCAGTATAAATTTCATACATCACTTGTTTTTCATTTGTCTACAACGGTCAAATATGCTTCACTAACAAACGCAGCCCACGACTGCAATGTCCTTGACTAAGCCGCGGACTATTTGAGACCCATGTTCCAACCTCACTATCGATTTATTCACTACCCACTAATATTCATCAATATAAAAGTTCATTATATGAACTAAATTTTATTATTTATATGGATTTTAAAAAAAATTTTTTTTTTTTTTAATGATTCAAATCCAGTCACAGATATCCATAGACTACTGGTAAGTGCATCAACGTAACCCATTGTCTGCGGTTATTAAGGAGAATAAATTTGATTTTTATTGTATAAATCGTATTTGTTTATGGAACCTCTGATCAAATATATCAATTATTTATGTATTAAAAATTTAAAAAAAAAAAAAAAATATTTTTCTCGATTCGTTTTAAAATTGTAGGGTAATCATTAGACAGCTAATCTATCATAAATTCTGGGCTTATGTGCTTCTTCATAATTCTGGGGAGTTAGGACCTAATGTCAAAATGCCTGATCTCATTATGTATCAAAATATTAATGGTCGAAAATTTTTAAAACAACTTTTTCTCCGAATGGCTGAAATTTCGTAAAGCTAATTTTAAATACAGATATTAAATTTTTCATTGACTGCTTATCGCCCGTCAAATATTTAATATATACAAATTACGTGTCACGTGTTTGTGCGCGATGAACTCCTAAACTAGTGAAGTGATTTTGATAAAATTTCTAACTTAAAAGATAGGATAGTTTTTTTTTTTTTTTGCACCCGTGCGAAGCCGGAAGCGTGTAGCTAGTACCTTATATAATTGTGTGGCCGCATCAAAATCCAATCCGTAGTTTAGAACTACAAAACGGACTAGTAAACAGATAGAAAATATACTATTTAAAAAATTTGATTTTTTTTTTTGTGACATTGACTTGACATTTTGCGATTGTATTTTTGGCAATAGTACAATTATTACAAATTTAGTTAATTAGAATTTCACTTATTTTTTGTACTGTTTGTAATGTCTGGTAAACAATTCTATGGTCTCAGAGCATTTAAGAGTAAACAATAAAATCAATCTGAATATTTTCAATCCGGCATCACTCATCGAACAATCCACTCGTAGCTAACGTCACGGATCGAATTGAAACCAGATCGACTGTCTAATGATCACCAAATCGTCCACGTTTAAATTAATTAAATATAACTTGATTATATAAAACACTTAGGCATATAACTTGTATCTCTAATTGCAAGGAATTAAAGTTCAATATTGTGCGTGACGACTTCACACGGCTGTAGAAAACAGCTGCGATCCAATAACACCTAGTCGCTTAACTTAATTTAAAATATATCATTTGTTCAGTTTATAAAAATATGCTTCGACATTTAAATTTTGAAGAACAAAACGAGCAATCAAAATTTTTAGACAAATTGTTTTAGTGGCAACACCTCTACGCCACACAATGGCACTATTAAATGCAAATTATCACTATTTAATGATGATAATGATGATCTAAGAAAAAATTCATGTAAACTGAACTAAAAGCTTGCTTTACATTTATTGTACAAAAAAAACTGCGCTATCAAGATCGCTCACCGCTTGTCAAATTACAGAAATGGTTTATAATAATAAACGATTTAGGAGCATATAGGAGTCACTATTAATTATCCGAATTATTGATCATTAATAGTCCAATTTATTGATTATTTATAGTCCATTAATAGTCCAATGTATTTATTATTAATAGTCCAATTTATTGATTATTTATAGTCCATTAATAGTCCAATTTGTTGATTATTAGTAGTCCATTGATAGTCCAAATTATTTACCCCCGAGATGCGATCAAGCCGCGTCTAGTGTAATCATTTAATTGATTCGTAGTCCCAAAATTAAAATAAAATGTATACATTTGTTAGACTTTTTACACATTATTTACACATTCGTATACATTATAACGGCCTATACTATAAGCAGTAGCTCATATTATAAGTGTGCAAAAGTAATAGGATTTGTCCTATAAACTCAGTTGAAGTTGATAATTACTTATCAATATTAGTTTAGTTAGATTAATATTGGCACTTTAAATTGATTGGCCTTATACATCCAAATTGTGATACAAATGCCTGAAGCCTGAAAACTCTTATGGGACAATAAGGTTCTTTGGAATATCAACAATACACCAATCAGATACATTTTTTTGCAGACTAATCCAGTGTAAAATTATGTAAACCAAAATGTATGTATGCAAATGAATACCGGTCAGAGATTTATTCACAGATGTGACTGTTCCCCTAAAGTAAACAACAAAAATGTAACAGTGGTTATTTGGTAGGCTCTAATGTGGTCAGTTTCCTTTGTAAAATTAACTGATGACACATTAATTCCTAAGAATAATGCTTCGAAAAACAGAATTGTTGAAATGTTGTGCATTATGAGGTCACGTGACAACGCAGTAACTTGTACAATCGCCACTCAAAATACAATACACTGTAAAATTAAAGAGGTATTTACAATATAGCCTCGAATTAAAACCATTCGTGTAAAATTTACAATAAATAAATAGATATGTACTATTTGATGTAACCTAGACCGTAAATAAAAATCTAAATATCCGAAATAAATACTCTAAAGCTTAAAGAGACTTACATTTAAAATGAGTATGACATTTTATTATTATATAGAAATTATGCATTAAAACATGTTCGATATCAGATCAGAACACTATATTTAAATGACTTACTTTTGCATGATTTTGTGCCTTAATGAAAATTATCAAAAAAAAGACATTAAAATTTTTAAATTTAGCTTTTATGAGATTACTATGTTTTTAATGCCAAGGGACGGAATAAATTCGTATGGATATAAATGAAATGACTTCAACAAAAACTGTTTAATTCTTATTGTGGGTTCGTAGCATGAACATGACAAGACTTTTCAGAAATAAACCAAAAAAAAAAAAACACTCAAAATATAAAGAATTGATTATGGTACTGTAATACCATAGGATATTACAGTGCCATAGGGTGTAATACAATATTACAGTAGGTAACTGTAAAAATTACTATTAATTATTTTATTTACATCAATGTTTTAGTTATTTTTGTATACAATTTAAATAGTATTGAGCGCTAAAACAGTAACGGCAGTTTCGTTATAAAAAACAGTTAATTCGTTGCTATTTAAAGCCTTTACAAAAAAATTGCATCACAGTTTCTAAATTCCATTTGGTCTGTGGCCATTCTTCATTAAAAAAAAAAATCTCTATTTTATTGCTTAGTAATTTTAAAAGTAAAATTATTCAACATTTAATTATATTATTATTATTTTTGTCACTAGATGGCATCAGTGTATATTGTGACATATAGAAGAGTAAAGTACATTTGTTCGGCTCAATTATATTTAAAATTAATTTTGATATCAAAATTATTATTATATAAATATATATATAAATATATATATGTACGTATATATTTATATATATTATTATATATATATATATATATATATATATTATTATATATATATGACACGTTTGGTCTAGTGGCTAATAACCTTAGCTGTTAAACAAACGGTCGCGGGTTCGAATCCCGCTAGGGGCAAATGTTTATGTGTTAACATTTCACCTTTGTATCTGAGTCATGGATGTTTTGTATTTATTATATGTATGTATTTACAAAAAAAAAAAAAAGTAATCTATGCAGTATATCAACTGTCTGGTATCGATAATACAAGCATTAGTTCCTTACTGTGGAACTAGATGGTGCTGTGTGTAATGTGTGACGATATTTATTTATTATATATACGTTTCAAAACTATTACATTGAAAAGCAAAATGTATGATCTCGATTATAGACGGTTGAGCTACAAAAAATAACGCCATCTAGTGAAAAAAAAAAAAATATAACAAAAACTATCTGCCCAATTCATCGGACCCCTAAACTGCTATTTATTTATAAACAATATTTTGTACGGCTCTAATTGATAATACAAAAACAACTACAATATAATAATTATAATGCTTCTTGTTTCACATTGGCACTGCTTCGTAGACCTATTAACTTTATATCAATCTAACGCCTGTATAAAACTATTTGTATGAAAAAATCGAGATTTTTCTTTGAACGGTATACATGTAGACGATATATGCACTTCAAAAATATGGATTCAAGAAAACCATAGAGCACTTGTCTATAAAAGAAAATGCTATTAATTCATTAATTAGTTTTTCTGTAGTTCTAAACGTGTGAACTTCACTTGAAGTTTTAGATGCATTTTTTACTTGAGGAAATTAGAGCGAATCCAGATTTAACTTAAACGCTAAATCAAATTTTAACTTTGATTTAAGTTAAACGATTCGGTTCTTTTGTTAGAATTAGTCTAAGGCTGTTGTACACTTAATAAGTGTTTCAAATTTTATATGAGCAAAACACTTGTTAGATTTATCCGACGTTAGATCAATAGAGAAATAGGTCGTAAATTTGATTTAATACAAATCCAATCCCTAGTGCATATTTATTTATATATTTATATGCTTGTTGCGTTCATACATAATACAAATATATAGTTTAACATATACATAAATTTGTCCAAAAGTGATTATACAACTATAAATATTCATGTGCAAAATCTAAGTATTTTTTGGTCATAAATATTACTAAATATACAAACGAAATGTTACATCTACGATATAACTATGTGTGTATGTATGTATGTATGTATGTATGTACAAATGCGCTAAACAGACATTTAGCGCGTAACCAACCGACCACATGCCACATTATATCATACAAAACAAAGATTATACAAAGATTTCTATAAAATTAGGCCACATACAACAGAGGCCTTTCGAGTCTAAGGAATCACATCATACGTTTGTCTTTTCATAAATGGAGACAATTCATTATTATGCTGTTTCCATCAATCTACTACAATTATGGATTTTGCATCACAAATGCCAAAGCACATACGAAATACGCCTAAAACGGAATCATGGCGGAGTCAATGGTAAAAGGTAGTAACGACCAAGTTCTACTATTCATTTTAAACTCCAATGTGTTGACGTAAAGTCACATTTTCTTTAAATGACAGACGACAGAATTTATCCTCTATGCATATGTCATTTTTAAATGTTCCATAAAGTTCGCAGTGTTTTGTATGACATGCGAAATCCATAGTTGTAGTCGACTGATGGCTGTTTCGGTAGACAAACACAGAGTAAGCGAACGATCAAATAAAGTCACATAATATATTTATATCACAATTAACCACAGACAACGTATTGTCACTGGAGCATCAGAGACTCCAGGTTGCGATTGAGTATTGTGTCCTTCACCGAATTGAACACAACCTCTATGTTGTGCGTGTCTATGGCCGTCGTGAAGTGATGGTAGAGGGTCGTCTTGGGCTCCCTCCGGACGTTCGCGAACATGTTCAGCAGAAACATTTGCACGTCCCTGAGGTTGTGAGGGTCTCCCGTGTAATGCGAGTAGTACCAGCGTATGTCCGTCTCCTTGCTGGCGACCTTCCTCGCTAGCAAATCAGACTTGTTCAGGAAAAGTATTATCGAGATACCCTTGAAGTTGATGTTGTTGACGATTGTGTCGAATATGTTGAGAGCCTCCTCTAGCCGATTCGTCTTCCTGAAACCGTGAAGGAAAAAAGTCAAAGCTTTTACTATCCTGGCAATCCATTACGGAAGAGCACGACGAAATAATATATTGACGAATGATGAACAAGAACGAATTGACGAAATAACGGTTTCACTAAGTGAATAAGGTAGACAGAGCCCTCTAATGGTAGACGGTAACCACCTACCATATAGTGGACCGTCAACTTGCCCGCCGACTTACATAAAAAAAAGTGACAGGACATACTGCATTTCGTAGTCATTTGGGCAGCCCGTCTGGCGGCAGTAGCCACCCCCTTACAGAAGACCACCGTAAAATAACAGCATGTGTGCTGTTATATTGCGATCAGTGAGTAAGGGATGCCAAAGACCTTTTCTCTGTCTACCTTTTTAGTGTACTAAGGTCGGCAACGCATTTTGTAGCATCTGAGGTGTTGCTTGTGCTATAGGCGAAGGGCTGTCAGCTTGTCTTCACCATTACATGAAAAAATACCATATGAATATGGCAGTGTGATCACACAACGAACTGAGAGTAGACTAAACTGGACTAGGATTTAGTCCAAAGAACAATCTCTGTGTGTATTTAAATAATAAATGAATAAATGTGCTTTGCTTTTTGCTTTTTCAAAGCTACTTTAAAGTGTTGTTAACATTTTGCAACTTTTTAATCACTTCGTTTCATTAGGAGAGCCTTAAAACATTCTCGGATTCCAATCGCGGATGTTGACTTCTCTAAATACGAGTATATTTATCGAACATTAATAAACCCAACAGATTATAACATTATTCTAGGAAATCTATTTCATCGACACGAAATACAGTTCATGATTCATAATGAGGCGTTTTTAATATACGCGGCTCACGAGTGGTTTACGAAAATAAACAATTCATTCAATTTTTTGTCGCCGTTTACCTAGTTACAGCGGTCGCCTTGACATACCTTGACATAGGAGCGCAACCAGGAAAAATCTGACTAATAAAATGTGTCTTTAACAATATAGTTATTAGGTAACTAAAATAAAACTGTTTAAACCAAGTCAATTCGTGCTATTAAATACACGAACAGAAATACAATGCAAATAATGTCTCCAGATTATTAATATTAAAAGTAAAAGCAAAAAAATTTGGAAAAATATATGTCTAGCACACTATGTGTACGGGGTAATATGGGCCTTTGGAATACAAGTATTATTATTGAAATTTAACAATAAATGGCTCTATAGGAGCTCTGGGCAACTTCCAAATACATTTGTGTTTACATGGATTTCATTATTCAGCAATAATAAAACAAGGCAATTAAAGGAAGACGTTCGAGAATCGTCAATGATTTATCACAGTCATGTTCCAACAATGAGATTGAAAAAAACCTTTATCCGAGAAGAACAAACTACATATTCTTGGAGAGATCATGCCCTATTGACCTACTAACAATGCCTGAACTATTAACATGAACAAAATCGTTCTAATTATGAAGAATGCCTTTGAGAAAGAAGAAAAAAAGATCTGCTAACTTATTTGTGCATAGCGAACTCTCCGTGTAAAAATTCAAGAGGCATAAGTAATGGAAAACTTTTTATTTACCAAGATATTTTTTAATGAAAAATAAAAGGTAAAATTGGAAAAAATTAAAAAATAAACAAAGCTATAATGGAACAGATCCACGAAACTCGAATGAGCATACCACTCTTGTTACGAAAAGAGGACGGATATTCATAAATTTATAATTAGCGTTACATTGCGTATAACCAACACAGATTTAGACGACGCCATAAATTACATTAATACACGAACCAATAAAATCTTTAAAGAAATATTTAATTTATAAAGTTTAAAAATACTACGTATATGTGAATGTTTGAAAACACATAAGACAGCGGAGCGATTCTGTGATTTGGAAAAAAAAAATCTGTTTTTATTTTTTCCATCCCTTCTGAATCAAAACTTTCTTTCATCTATTGATATTTCACATGTATCTTCATATTTTGATTTGTTACTAAATTTTCCACTGGACTATAAGGACACTTACCTATCCTCGGACAACACTTGGTCGAACTCCGACGACGACACTAAGAACAGTATCGAGGTGACAGAATCGAAACACTGAGTCCACTTCTGTCTCTGAGTCCGTTGGCCCCCCACGTCCACGAAGACGAACGGCACGTTGTTAATGATGATCGTGCACTCCGTGATACCCTTCGTCGCTTTCCGGCAGTGTAGGATGTCCTGGTGAGACGGCACGTAGTCCGGTCTGGCTATACGTTCCAACTCGTCGAAGAAGTAGCTCACCGAATCGCTCTGAAATTGCGTAAGAACCATAGGTTAAACTTAAAATGAGACTGCATCTATCTGAATATATTTAAAGGACAGTTACACCATTAATTATAACTCGAGAACGGATGGACCGATTTTTATGACCCTTGATTTGTTGAATTTGTCTCCGCCCCGAATAGCAGAATAATTATTAAAACATCTGAAATGTTCACGAAAAAAAATTGTGAATAAAATAATCATTGCCTCATACATAAATTGTATGGAACGGGTTTTTATTCTGAGGCGGTACGAAGTTCGCCGGGTCAACTAGTATAATAATTAGTAAGAAAGGTGAAGTTTGTTTTTCTTTGTTTTTTTTTTTTTGTTTTGTTTCGTTGAATGTCTAAACTACTGTTCGGATGGTACTGGCTTTTGCCCGCGACTTTGACCGCGCCCATTTTCTGTATCCCAAAAAACGTGTACATGCAAAATTTCATGATGATCGATGTGTAGTTAAGGTGTCAAATCGTAACAGACACACTTCGCGTTTAAGATCTTAAAAATACTGATAAAGTAGCGCGCACAAACGCACAGACAAATAAACAAAAAATCTAAAATATCATAAGAACACAACTTCCGTAACATAAGATCACACAACGGGTGTACAAATGATTTTTTTTTTTTAAATATTTAATGTGAAGACACGGCTCGTTTACGATTTTATTATATTGTATAGAATAGATTATTTTCCACAACTTCTGTACAAGAAATACTGCGGACAAGGGGTTAATAATTTGCACTAAAATAACTCGTAAAATAAAATATACATAAAATATTTTGTTTTACAACTCTATAATAGTTCAGTCATTTTGTGTTACGTATGCGATTTACTTTACGTGTACTTACTATGAATATAAAAAAATCATCGTAACGATCAGATTTTCTGCTCATGTTGTAACGCTATCCAAGTAATTATTTTTTTATACCGACATTAATCACTACATTAAAATACATATTTTATAAAGCATATTGTATTTACCGCGTATTTTTATTACAGGTAAAACTAACATTACACTGTAGGCATGCATTGTTTAAATAAATAAATATATTGCCTGATTCTCAAATGTTACGATACGTTACCATACTAAGTATTATTATGCACAAACCCTCCTCGATTGAGGCTCTTACCATTAGTGAAAACTGTGAAAACCATATCAAAACCGTTGGATGATTTAGAAGTAGTTAGCGGAGGAACAGACGCGGCGAATTTATAATATGTAGATATTAAAGTTTTAATAAAAGAAATGGTAACTGTGAGTCAACCGTAATTAAGAGATAGATATGCTATCGTGAGTTTTCTTTAGGTTTTAGAAGAACTACAATTGCGTCTAAACTAAAACCGCATCAAAATCAGTTGCGTGGTTGAACCTAAATTGATTAAATACAAAATTATTATTATTTTAAATTTGGTAACCAATTAATTATAGAGTCTTCCTCTTTCGGACTGGACCCTCTCCCTTCGATCCGAGAGCCCGTGGCATTTTGCTCGTTCTGCCATCCCATTGTTACGCCATTGATGATAGCAATTATGGACACCATAAAACAATACAAAACCCATGAACTACACAAATAAACCAGTCTGCAGCGATGCGACCGTCTTGTGTGGTCGAACCACCAATGTGCACATTAAAGTATGTAATGTATAATAGATTGTAATATGTGTTAGTTCGCACTGAACAACGGTACTTAGTGTGTACGCAGAAGGCTTTGGAGGATAATAAAACAGGTGAATATTTACACCAATTATGTATGTGATGCGAGTCGGCAAGCGGCGGTCACGCCGGCGATCAGTGTTAAATATAAATTCACACAATGCCGGAATGACACACCGGTTTGTTTTGTATATGACGCGTAAATAAGCCTTTATTTACTGTACACTGTTGAAAACATCCTAACAAATATTATAAATGCGAAAGTGAGTTTGTTTGTTACTCTTTCACGTCTTAACTACTCAACCGATCATTATGAGTTTTCGCGTACACGTTGTCAGGGATACAAAAAAAAACATAAAGGTACCCAGAAAAAAATTCTATTCCCGAGGGACGGTCTAAAAATAAAAAAATCAACGACTGACAAAATATATGACCAATAAGATAGAATAAGCGTTTTAAAAACTAAGAAAGGGGGGCGCGGACGAAATCGCGTGAAACAGAGTATACTAATATTGTTATACCTATTGTTATACCTAAGTAAACTATTTGTATTATGACTTAAACGACAGCATAGGAATTCTCTTATGATAAGCTAACATGTGAAAATAAAAGAGCCAGTGTATGAATATCTATGTAGATCAAAGCATTTATTACCTCTTTCAGATAATAGATATGACTCGCTTTTACAAAAATGCAAATAAATCACAAATCATATAGTAGTTTGTTAGGTATAATATTATATTATAACAAGCGTTCCGTTTTCAGAAATATTTCGACAAGTTAAAATAAATCTACTATTAGTTATTTTAACTAAACGAGTAGTATGAGCGGCGACCGCAAGATCCGCTACGTCATTTGATATTATGTTTCGAAAAATCGGTGAAAACAATAATTAGTACAGTTAGAAAAATACTAGTAACCAAAAAGATCAAGGATCCCTTCGAAATAATGAGCGTCACGAAAGGTTGAAAATGTCGAGGTGAATAACAGTTCCTACAATATATTGGGCGTTTTAGTCCAGTATAGTAACGTATGTGTGAATGTCGTAAAAGTTTAAACCATAATATTACGATTATAACACAGCTGTTAAAATAAGCATGATTTTTAGTCGTATTTGTGTATCTATATTATGTTTTACTAGCTGGTGCCCGCGACTTCGTCCGCGCAGAACGATGAAAGGTACCCTATGTCCTTTCTGGTGTCCCAGACAACGTGTATGCAAAATTTCATGGTGATCGGTTCAGTAGTTTTTGCGTGAAAGAGTTACAAACATCCATACATCCAAACATACTTTCGCATTTATAATATCAGTACGGAAGTACGGATGTATCTAGGTACATTTGCCCAAGTGAGATAATATATTATTACTTTGAAGGGTACGGCTAAAACCACGCTTATATAGGTGCGTTTCGTATTCGTCACACTATTCCTAAATCGAAACATTTTGCTGTTTATAATAGGGTTTCACTATTTAATTTATATTGTATGTAATGGTTAGTATTATTTGTAAGTAATAATATCTAGATTTATTTATTTCGCTGTTTTTTTTAAAGTCTTACTTATTATTACGATTGTGTAAAGGCGAGTTATTCAATAAAAAAATTTATACAAAAATGCAGCGAAAGTCGATACTATAACTTCATGGATATTATCCGTAGATAGAATGAAAGAGGGAACCAAAGGTTTTGAGAATTAAATCACTATCTTAGACGAAATCTGTTTTTAACGCCCGACGCAAAAACAGGTGTTATTTGTTTAATTATAATTTCATTTCTTAAAAAAAACACAATTAGACAATTTGTGGCTAATAGTAATCAATTATGACACAGTAGGATCGACGCATTCATTATTTCAATGACATTATTCTGAAATTGTTGATATAATTTTGCACGTGCAAAATAATTCTAAGAATGAATCGCTGTTATTATTTCAATTACCTACGACAACAAAACACTTTTAGCAAAAATGTTGTTTTATTTATCCCTGAATTTGATTTAAACCCTAGTTAACAAACTTCGGATTAAGAGAAAATTAAAAGAAAATTGTTTAATATCGATGTTTTATTTTTAATGCGAATTAAATGTCATTAAATAAAGAGTAACCATGCTTCATCTATTTAAGATTTACCTTTCATAAAATATTCTAAATAGTCTAAGCTCTCATCATACCCTTGAAACCTTGTAAGTCATAGTCATAACTTATTGAAGTTTTTTATTTCATAATATGTTTTTAGGTTCACTGTTACATATTATATTTTTAAAAAAAATGCAACTGGTAAACCAGTTGGCGAGCACGAATAATGAGAGATAATTATGGATTATCTTAAAGAAAACTATTTGCAACAGACACTGTTGCCTTGTGTACATGACCAGAAATTTCATTTTATGCCATTGGTATAGAGTTTTATAACTGTTTAATTAAAAATCTGTTGTTCTCAAGCTAATGCGGTTAAAACCGCAAGCGAGAAACTAGTTTGCTTTACTTATTACATCCATCGTTCAATGTACACTTCAAAACTGTGTCTTATAAAAAGGTGAATAGAGTCTAAGTTTGAATGGTACCACTTTGTCGACCACACCGACTATCGTTGTCAATTAAACAAATTGTCAGAGATCAGCCAGTAATTGAATTACAATATGTATACGTATTGGAAACCTATATACGACGTATGCGTTTGCAAATCAACACATTTTAATGGCGTAACCATACTAAACAAAACACCTATTGTCTTGTCTTGGGTTGTTGAACCTAATTGGCAACCTCAAAACTGAATGAATAAAATAAACTCAACAACAAACAACAACATTACAAGGAAAACTTTGATATGAAAATTTATTTATCGTTTAGAAAAGTGGGATATTTTTATAAGAAAGGAAGACGGATCTAATGACAGATTCTTTTATGAGAATTTTTATGAGGAAGGGAGCTAATCTACTAACCACAGCTGATGTTTATAAGCGATTGTTACCTACCATAATCTGTTTCAAATTAAATAGGTTCTATCATCCCCTACTCACAAACCAAAACACAACCACTAACATTTATTACCACTGTTCATATTTTGGCACGGGATATATTGGTTATAATTATTGATGAATTACAAATGGTGAATTATCAGTCTTCTGAAAATAGTTTTTGACGTTCTTTTTTTAAGAGAATTAACTTTTGTCTAATAGTATTTTTTTGAAACCTGGGAAAAGACATAAGGTTCATTTTTAAATTTTTTTTGCGGACTAAACCGCCGATTATATTGAGTTACTTATTTTATGGAGCCCGGATTTAAAGACATACATTTTGTAGCACCTAAATGTTTTCCTTGTTACAACTAAATAGATCTCACAATGAAATTTACTCATTCAATTTGTTAAACAGACCAAGTGGCACTCAATCACAATACGGCGTCATGAGAAAACACGGTTGTGATCATAGTCGTGGGAAGACGGGACAATCGATAGGTACGCAGTTACTGGTGTGACGTGTGTAATTCTGTTATAAGAGCGGGCGACTCTTAACACCTCGCATAACATTATGATAGTTGTGACGATTGTTTTAAAGACTTCTTGAAATTTAAAAGTAATACCATAAAATTTTTGTATTTAATAACAAGTTTTGTATAACAATCTATAACAAGTACAGACGAAAACGGAGAAAGCTATACACAAACACATACAACCGGTTCTCGGTAGTAAATAAAAATTATACTTAAAAAAAATTTTAAAATATAAAATAAGAACAATTTAAGTTTTTTTTTTAATTTGTTAACATCTTTTGTTATTGTTAGATCTCATTTCTATTTTTTTTTATATATATAATTAATTAAATTACTCTATCTTTAGTATTCAATCTTCTATATATTAAAATCAATTACCACTAGTATGAGAGCAACATACGAACATAAGAACGGCATAACGATTTTGCTGATTTTTTTATGTTGTGTTTATATGCAAGAAAGTACATGAGAAAAGTCGAAAATTTGGATGGTATATTTATTTTATATAACATTGACAAAACAATATTTTCTAAATCGATTTACTTAATATTTAAAAATAAAAATTCCGTATAGATTACAAAGAATTTTGTAATTTGCTTTTGAGTATCGGAATATTGAATATTCGGGAAATATTTAGCTAACAAGCCAGTTGGCTAAGGGTGGTTGTTATGTTTAGTGTATTTTACTTTAAAAGACACTATTCTCTTTCTCAAGCACTTTCTAGAGTCACGCCATTAAGGCTGATGTATGTCTCAGTGGACTGGAAATTCTGAGGGCTACATTAAGCACATGGAAAGCACTAAACAAAGAAATAAACCGGCTTGAAACATGAAAAAGAAAAGCGTTTTTAGCGCGTGTGACATTTTGTAGAAACACTACAACCTGCCACACTGCTTGTGGCTGAACGTGAAGTGTTATTACGTGACATATTATTTATTAGTAAGATTCTTGGAATTGTATAGACAATCGAAATTAATTGAAATATTAATATTCGATACAATTTTTGAGTTGTTTTAAATGAGAAATTAGATAATTTTTATTTTCTATCTCACATCAATTTTATCAAATTTTATACTTGTATAAAATTCCATTAAAAATATAGGTGAAGCGTGGCCGGGTTCAGCTAATATGAAATACTACCTACCTCTTTGATAGTATCTTAAAAACAGTCCCTTGTAATGACTTTGATTAAAGCTTAGGTATGAAAAAGAAAACATGCAAAATGTCAAGGGAATATTGGGAGGTTCATAGACATTGCTTCTCGGAGGAATCTCATAAATTGTGAGAGCCTATATGATTCATTGTTTTGTCCTAGTTCAAAGGTTATTTCAATTAACACTCATCAATAAGCAAACAATAGACGGAGTAGAGCTTGTATTGTAGTATATTTATGTACAAAAAAGAAATGCGTTAAGTATACTGGGCAACTTTTCAGGCGCCAGTCTACTCCTCAGTTTGTTTCTCAGTTTTTTTTTCTTATTCTCCAATTAAATCAATTGGAGAAACGGTTTACAATAATGCAAAAAGCGATAAACGAGGAAGACTTGTGTTCATAATGTACAGGAAAAATTGCATCCATGCGAACCCGGAGTGGGCTGCTTGTCAAGTAATAAATAAAATACTGTTTAACTGACGCAATATTTACTTTAACTTCCAATTACAATTTTTCTGATTAGGTAGTAACTAAATATTATTTCGATGAGTATTATCCATTGACTAATAGTGCATTTGATAACCAAATGCATTATATTTCTTTTTTCCATCAAGATTCAAATAGTTCAAAGATAAGAATTTAAGATAATTTCATTACCATATTAAAAATAACATTTGGAAATATTACAAAACTGTTTTAAAAATATTAAGTATTATTTCCTTTTAATTTAAATAAGTCAACATTCAAATATGTGCTTTTATTTTATTTTCTATACAATTACCCAACTGACTGTACAAATTAAACAACATCGTTGCATCGTTGAGACAGATAACGTAAGGTAAGAATTTAAACTTGATGAAACATAATGAACATTATTCATCATCTGAACAAGCTAGTTGGCAAATACTACGTGATGATCGTGATTCAATGTTAATATGGATTACATCAATGTAAATTATTACTACTTACTTGATTAAAAAAATTAAAAGTCCGCATCATTCTGAAAGAAAAATTTCGCAACATTCCTCTATGACTCACACCGCCCGTTATTATCAAAATTATTTAAAAGATTTAAATTAAAGAAAATACAAATAAATTTGTCATAGGAGTGAAAATCATTTCCAGTTAGCCACGCCGGGAATCGAACTCGGAACCCGTGTGTCAGAGCGTTACTGAGGCAAACACTTTAACCACTTGACCAATGGGCTGCTCTAATCAAGGTGTCATTTCATAGGTGAAAAAACAGTGATAAAAATCATAAGTAAAGCTAGAAATAACAGTCTTGTCAATCTGTTAATGTTTTGAACACTGTTGAGTTTTGAAGAACCTATGTTCCCAGCAGTGGACGTAATACATTATATTAATGAGATATAATGTAATATACAGTTTGGAGATTTTGCCAAAGGAGGAAAGATTTCTTTTTCAAAAGAAAATCAATAAACAAAATGTAGATTTAACGAAATGAGCTCTTGATACATTACTCGTTTCCATCTGTTTGTATTTTCTGCCTACATGATTTGCCTGTTAGCTAACAAACTGATTTATAGCAGCAGACGCATGGTGAATCACTATCAGTACAATACGCATAGAGCACAGAGGGGTCAACCACGATTTTAAAAGTTGAATTTGTGAACCGAAATTTCGACCAAATTTGTTCAAACAATTTTTGCAAGCATGCAAAAACATGCAAAAATGTTGCGCTTCAGTGTTTCTGTAACTAATCTGAAAGCACTTATTTCTCCCATTATTTGAAAAGATGATGCATACTTTGATTCCCTGAAGCCGAAAACAACCCTTAGGACTTTTACGGGAAGTAAGAGTCCTAAGGGTTGTTTAATAATAATTTTAAAAACTATAAAACTAATATCTTCATAAAACTGAATTAATATTATTGAGTCACAATTACTAGAGAAAAACACTTAGTATTGACATAGAAAAGATCATTACAGTATTTGGAGACCTGTACAAGTGAAACTTCGTGTGGCTATTTCAATCTGCAATATCGCATGCAATTATCCAATTAGACCCCGATCATATACTATGAATTGCGAAATGAATAAGTAATTTAGTAAGTACCCAGTTATAGTTCATCCATGTGTTCGCAATTAGACGTAAACATTGTAACATTGTATAACGATTTGTAAGGGTCTAATATGCACATACCTACTGTTAATTAATTTATTTTTGTTGGTTGACAGAAGTTGACTTTTTTGAAAATCTACACGAAATGTAAACTGTTAATTATGCACTATTAGATAGTATATTTAATATTGTAAATTTAGAAAATATTTTTTATTTATTTAATTATTTTTAAACAAAAAAGTGGTCCAAATAAAAATAATGTAAAAAGAGAGCCTCCAGAGATTATTTTGAAAATATTCAGCTTTGTTTACAAAGATTTCTAGGCATTTAATTTTACTAACTTAGATGTTAAAAACTTTATTCAGTATTTATTGCATTTTTTTTTTTTCAATCATTTAAATTTTTCTTTTAATTTTTATAGACAGAAAAAATATAATTTTGTATTAATTTGCAAGGAACAAATGACACAAAATTGCCAATAAACAAAAAAAAAGACTTCCCTGGCCAAGGCACTTCTTTTAATAGTTTGCAATTTTGAAAATAATAAAAAAATCCGACTCTTTCGCTATGCCTCATTTCAAGTGAGAACTAAAGTTATTTTTTTTAATATTTACAAGTAAAGCTCCTTTCACATATACAATCTTCAATTCCAAAAAAAAAAAACTAAGTACCGATTGCATGCTTGCCAATTATTCCACCTTTGGTCACATTGTTCAGATGACTTTTTTATGGTCAAGAAGACAATAAAGAAGGTCACCGTGCTGTATTTTAATAATTTACTATCAACATTTTATTACACCTATATGCTCATTTTAAATGTAATTAACAGATATAAAAACCTACATATGGCAAAAACAGGTGTGATAAATTTTTAAGGTCGCGTCCTCACTGAACCAAATAATTCCATTGTAACTACCTAGTTGTCTTGGATTGTGACACAAATAAAAACACATAATAGTAATTGCATTAACTTATCTCTGATTAGTCATTGGTTGCGTCATGTGCTCCCAAGGCAAATAGTAGGATGTTTCAAACATTAGGTATGTATCATAATTACATTCTTATATATATATAATTCAATGGTAGTTATTGGAAAAATAAGGTATCATAGCCCTCAGAAAAATCATTACATCACACATATATAAATCTAATGTTCTATTTTTGCTTAAAAGTTGTCTTTTATCTTTCTTTTTGTCTTCAATTGCATTCAGCAAATGTAAAAATTACACTGAATTACTCTGAATTACACTGAATAGAGAGGTCTAAGATGTACACACTAAACCAGAATTTATTAACCAAGGTGGCTGCCAAGTGGACTGACTACTCAATTTGCTACTTTTTTTTATTATCATATTTTTACACACCAGTATATTATTAAACATTAGGTAATTAAAATCAGCTAGTGTAAATAATAGGACTCATTTGACATTTAGTTCTTTTTGTATATATCTATATATATCCGATATTAAACCATATATATATAAAACGCAATGTATGTATGTATGACTCCTAAACCGCTGAACCAATTTTGATGAAACTTTCAATCTTCAGATTAGTACAGCGGTTGTTCCTGTGAAGTTTGGCAGCGATCGGACGCGGACGAAGTCACGGGCAAATATAAAAGGCGATGTGTGTATGTATGTCTCCAATAGAATCCAAAACCGCTGAACCGATTTTGATGAAACTTTCAGACAATCTTCAGATTACTCCAGCGGGTGTTCCTATGAAGTTTGGTAGAGATCGAAAGTGGCGAAGTCTTACTAAACAAAAACAGGCAAATAGCTAATCTAATAAGAAAAAAATACAACTTTTGAAAGGCGAATAAATAAGTTGGTAGTGGTTAAGGTGCTTGCACTTTAATACACTCTCAGGGGTCCCGGGTTCAATACCCGACAGGGCCTATTTTGGAAATTATTTTTTTATGGTTGGCTCTGGGCTGGGTCTAGCAAGTAGTGGCAGAACCAGCCCATTACAGAAGACCACAGTAAAATAACAGGATGAGTACTGTGGTGTTTCAGTGAGTAAGCAAGGGATGCCAAAGCCCATTATCCTATCCTTCTTCCTAATCCCTTGTTCTTGGTCCTACTATGTTTGGTAGCGCACTTGGAGCACCCATGGCATTGGCAACAGTAGCCACCTACTGCCGCCGAAAAGTACAGGGTGTAATTTTTACAGATTTTAGTCAGTTCGATTCCCGGGTGTGACAAGCGAATTTTCGAAAATCTTTAAATGCAGTTTTCTTTCTTTTCATAAATAAAGGAATGTTTTCTTTGAGTAAAATTTTCTATCTACAGTATTAAGAGTACTTTCCCTTCAGGTGGCATTACAAAATTCCACCCTGTATAAAAATATATATAAAACAATATACAAATGTGTATATTTTAGTGCATTTTTTTCAAAACACAATGATAAATGATTGCCTTAGAAACTTTTGAAAAATCAATTTACAAATGTTCTTTTAAATCATTTTAAATATTATTTATACAGAATAAAATCAAAATTTACTATATTAAACAAAAGAATACATACATGCCAACCAAACCACATAATTTTATATGAAATAAACAATTATAGTTATGAAATTACAATACGAAAACCGCAAGACATCTTATGTGTATAAGTATTACAATAAAAACATTGTTTACTTACCAATTGGAATTCTCTCCGCCTGTCATAGGCTCTTCTTATGGCCCTGTCCAACCACAGCGAGTGAATATGTGGCGCATAATGCATAAATAATCGATTGTCAAGTGACGATGTACTGTTAAAATGCAAGGCTTGCTGTCCAATGTCCAGATTCCTCGGATTCTCCCACGGTATCGCGAGCTTGTCTCGCGCGTCCACTAACACTTGAATACCCTTCACAATGTTCTGATATATCACGTGTTGGTATTCACGCACCAGTTCCGGTTCGAACTTCACTTTGTGTATGATCCTCATCTGTTTGAGGAATGTTGACTTTCCGCTTTCACCCGCGCCAAGTAGCAACAACTTCACCTGTCTCCGCAACGCCTGTTTGTCCTTCTCCAATATCCTGTCGATTTCTTTGCTCCTGTACCTCTGTTCTATTTCCTCTGGCGACAGTTTCAGCCGTAGCCAACATGTCATAGCCTCCGTACAACAGGTACATGACCACCAATCGTTGGCCATTTTGCATGATTATCGACGCCTGCGTATGTATAGAAAAAAAAACTAACTAATGATGTGTTACACTACACGAAGAGTACTGATGTGCACATTTTTTTAATATCACTAAGTATGCACTAATAATAAAACGTTTGTATTAAATATTTCGAATGTACACACGCATTCCTTCCACTGGAACACCCCTCCCAACTTGAACACAAACTCATTTCATTGAATTGAAATGAATGAAGTCAAATGAAGTCAGAAGTGTATATATGTCATTCTCGTTTTACAATTTTACACAGACTATAATAGATGATATAGAACATACAATGTTTAGTTGCAAATGCAAGTGACAGATTTTTATGAATGACCAAAAGACACATAATAACGAAAGTTGCCAACATTTCCATTATGAATATGAATTTATCGCAATAAATTATCGATTATATTTATTTAAATATAATATTAAATATAATATTAATCATAATAAATTTGAAACTAAATCAAGAATTTACAATACAAGTTAGATCATGTACCTACCTATAACTTGAATTAAGTGAAGAGGAAAATTTCACCCTTACGGAGTCATCTAAGATATTTTCTTTTCTTTCAAGGACTACTTAGCTTTTATCAAATTCTTACCACCCCAACTTCTTGCATCTTTTGATTTTTAACTTTTTCTGGTAGGTATCTATAAAAAGTACAAGAACACTAGCACTAACAGAATTATCGGAGAGACCGATGAGGATAACACTAAAAGGGGATATATAATAATCGTAAATGGTATCGGTTAATATATTATCTGACATTTTAGCTTGTTTACATTGTTTACTTTCTTATTTCTGTGACAATCACTATGTGACTATACTGTGGTTAATTGTCAATGTCAACTTCTAACACGTGAAATGAAATAGTTTAGTATAGAAAATTTCACTACAAGTACGTAAATACGTCAATAGCACATTAAATTTTATTTTTGCAATTATAAATTCCACCACGTGCTTTACACAAACATTACCGAATATAGAGAAGTTAACTAAAATAGTCCTTAGTAAGTGTCTAAATCAATATTTTGCATATTTGTAAACAAAACTTACAATAATGTAATAACTTTTCGCAAGATTATGTCCAAAGAAGGTTATGGTAGTGAAAAGAAAGAAGGCGACAATAAAGTTGTTTTAGAAAGATTACAGTCATACTTGAAAGATAAGAGGAGCAGTGAAAATATCGAAGTGAGTGGCTGCTACAGCAAGCCGAGTACAAGTTACGAACAAACAACTTGCATTACTCCCTCGTACGAAGACAATAGTAATATTCTTAGAGAAGTGCTGAACCATAAGAAGACGCAACTTTTACGACAACCCGAAATTATTGAATTCTTAAAGTCAATTTCTTCCGATTTGAAAAAGTAATAAAGGAAAATGGCTATGACGGCGACAAAAGGTGTCCAATCTCTGATGCAAAAGACGTTAAAAAGGCAGTCGGCGTCGGCTCAGTTAAAATTTAGGATCAAAGAAAAACAAGTTGAAAATATTATATTAAATTTCATCGAAAACCATAACATCGCGCCTTACAATGAACTGATGAAAGTACTCAAAGAATATCCATTGAATGATCAAAATTTTAAGAACTTAATTGAGGATTGCCTGTCATGTGTTGTGTTGTTGGATAGGCAAGTCACGCCTTTCCTTGAAATAGTATTTAACATTGAATGGGTAAGCAGGAAGGAGGAGCTTGTGCAGTTGTATAGTAAATTTATACTAAACCTTGTGACTGCACATACTTATCATTGTGAAAAAGTAATGACTAATCTAGCTATGTTGTTCAAAGGTAAGTCTTTGAATTTTCAAAATAATTGATAGATTATTAATTCAAATTACATAATTACTGTGCAATTATTTACAATTTGATATTACAATTCTTGTGCAATGATTTGTAAAAAAAAATTAAAGTTGCATAATAATAAAAAATACAGGGTGGTAATTTGAGACGGGTCAGTAAGAGCAGCTACCTAAACCATTATAGCTAGAACAAACACACTTGGGAGACTATCCATATTTTTAATAGTTATTCCCATCGGCATTCAAAGATTTTGCAAAAATGCTACAGAGTGAGAATAAAGGGTTAATTTTCAGGTTTTGTTCTTATAAGGATACATTGGCCCTATGGACCCTGAGAATGGTATTTAAAAATGTGTTTTAATAATTTATTTTACAGCTGATGGAGACCATTGGGATGACTGCCCTCCAAGAGAATTATTACAAATATGGTCTAATGTTCACAAACTGATTGCCCAAATTGTTGCATTTATGCCTATGTAAGTCTTATTTTCTTATTTATTACAATATCCATATTAATTGTATAATACTACTATTTACTTGCTTTAGAATTGTTAGGCTTAGTTCAGAAAGTGGTATAATATTACAACTAAAATAATTTTGAATGAATAAAACAGAAAACTAGATTTAGGCTGCGACTTCGTCCGTGTCTTTTTTTTTCTTATGTGTTAAAACTTTTATTCAATCCTTATTGTTTATATATTTTTGTCAGGTGTTGAAATTTTTATTTTTAGTTGATTCCTCGGGAATAGAGGATTTTAGGATGTATATGACAAATTTCTCTATTTGTATAATGTTTATTTGTAAATCATTGAGTTAAAAAAAATTATGAGTCAGTCGCTAGGGGCACGACACCTCATACAAAATCAAGTGGTTAAAGGGTTATAAGGATAATAACTTACAGCTGGTCAGTTAAGACGAAACTTAATCACCAGTGTTTCTAATATCCAAATAATATTATTGTGGCATATAATTAGATTACACATTCTACCCAAGTCACCTGGAAAGTAAGATACTTTATCCTCAAAGGAAATTGGCGTGCTGAACAGGGAAAAGCCTTTCACCACTCCGGTCGCAGTGTCTTATTCTTTATAAAACGCTGATCAGGCCACACATGGAATACTACTCACATCCAGGGCTGTTATTTAAAATGCAGCATCGGTTAGAACCCCTCCGAAAAGATGTAGTCTCTATTTGTGAGTTCTACTGGCTATACAATGGTGAGTGCTCCGACTTAATGACTTGTATGACTTAATGCCTATGCGGAATTGCCGAGTTGATTCTCACCGTTTGGATCTGAAGCCACTCCACAAAGTCATGGAATGATACAGAAATGATATCCCATAGAGATTCAACTTGTGGAATGAACTAACTACTAATAATGCGTTCACGCGCTTCCATGCGATGGGCACGAGCACGAGCTTATTTGTGCTCGTGCTCGCTGCCGATCGGGGACGAGTGTCTGTTTTTCGAAAAAGTTCAAATGACATTCATCATTTGAACTTTTTCGAAAAAAAGTGCGTTGACATGCGCTACTTGCGCGTTTACATGCGCTCGGTCGCGTCAGCCGTGACGAATTAACGACCCGTTTGTGCAGACGAACAACAAACATGTCGTACAAACGATCAAGTTTTTAATTTTTTGGAGACAGACAAAGCCAATAATATAGGACCGCATCACAAATACCAGAAGGATAAGAAAAAAAAATTTGATGCTAACTTTGAAAGGCGGAACATGTCCTACTCGTGAACACAGTAGTTCGCGGGGCATCTCTGCATAAGCGCGTAGTATTATCAATCATGTCTGAGCGGGAATTTGAAACTGATTTGCCACCCGCTTGGTCCCGCGGCGGATATTACGCTAACTACCCTGGTCTGATCACAATTTGTGCATTATGGTCACAAGAGGTTTTTATATAGCTCTACAACTTCTACAAGCCATAGCATTATGTACAAAATGTCTCAGCTGAATTTCACTTGGATCTGTGGATATACTGAATATTTTTATATAGAGATTTCCATTTTGTTTTGTTTGAACATATTAGAGTTAGAGTTTAGAGAACGATTGCTGTAATCAGAGCACTGCTGTCAGTTTCTGAAATTAAATAGGAAGTTACATCTCATACTTAGAGATGTGCTACTAGTTCCACAGCAACTTTTTTTGTTTTTACACAATGCCATCATCTAGACATTCTGTTCCTATTTAAAATTTCTCCAATATTCACAATTTCAGAATGGTATTATTGTATTATCAATGTAATATTTTTAATTGTATTCTTTTACTCATTTCAGGACTAGTAAATTGCTCATAAGAACCATAGAAAATATGTTCCCTTATTTCAAGGCAGGCAGTTATATAAATAGGTCATATGTACACAATTTAATATGGATCTCCAAATATATACCGTCACTGAGAGAACAAATAATTACGATAATTATATGCAGGTAAATACACATGTCATAACGATATGTGGGTCTTAATAATGCTTACTTTATGCGCCTACTTACTTAATGTGTTTATTTTACAGAATGATAGAAATGGATGTAAATGTTGTGGAGCGAGCAAAGAATAAAACTCAGAATGATACTGTGTTTGAAATGGAGGTCGATGAGACGGATGAAGTGACAGACACTTTAGACTATTGCATGATGGAAATGTTGAGATGGTTGGAAGATGAAAGGGAGCCAATCATGAAAGACCTCGTCACTGCTTTTATGAGATATATACTACCCACATACGGAATAGGGTGAGTACATTTTTTGGCATCCGGGGTACATAGTTTCTGAAGACATTTTACTCACTCGTAATACTGACACGAGGTTATTAAAATTATTTGAGTTCATGATGAACTTTGGAGTTTAAATGTTCTAAAATCAAAAACACCAAAAGAAAATCCAATGAAGGTATTTGTTTTAATTTTCCAGACATGTCCAATTCTTGTTGTTGTACACGGTGTCCATAAACCAACAATGTGCAGACTCAGTTCTGAATAACCTGTGGGTAGTAGCGGCCGGTCTTCACGAATCGGGGCCCGGTGCGACTGCCACCCGAAGGACGGCTGCCAGTCACTTGGCAGGCCTATTGGCACGATGCGTGAGGGTGCCAAACACGAGGCTCATTAAATACCTCAAGTGTATGGCGGAGTGGTGCCATTCGTACATAACGGCCACACAGGATTCGACAGTCGCCACAGATATTACGAAGGTCCACGGAGCGTTCTATGCCATTTGCCACTCGATTTTCTACCTTATCGCTTTTAAGCATCAGCATCTGTTCTCCAGCAAGGAAAGTAAGTTTTTTTTTTTTTCTATTATATACAATAATAATAATGAAGTTTTTTATTGATCCATATAACAATAAATAAACAATGAGAGAAAACAATATTTATCTTTTAATCCTACTGTATTTTTTGTTCTGCTCAAAAAAAAAAGATTTTTTTTTTAAATGAATTATTTTGTTTCTCAGCTGTCATTTCTCTTTTCGCTGTCAATATATCGGATGTCCGGCATGTGTTTTTTTTTTTTTTTTTTGTTCTACTCAAAAATGATGTGACTACAGTATAGTTGGCGGCGCATGTGTTATATAGGCGACGGTAGCCACCTACCATCAAGTGGAGTGTCAGCCTGTCTGCCGACTTGTTCTTTGCAATGACAATCTGAATGACATAACTGCAGGACTAAAGAGTGTTGGCATTTCGCAGGTGTCACTTTTGTGGAGTCGCTGAACTTGCCGCGTTTGGTGTCGTGCGGTCTGAATCCGCTGCGGACGTGTCCCCCACAAGTGACCCACGCTTTCTCGTCGGTGACCCGTTCGCACCAAGTGGCCTATTGTCAGCCGATCATAGAGAAGAACTCGCGTCACACGTTGCTAGTCAACACAATACAATACGACGACTGGTTCCCCTACGACCCGTACACTTTGGCGAGGTAAAGTTACTATTTTATATTAATTTTTCTAGGTAAACTAATAGCTATTTCAAGGCAGGATGACGGTTCATTCATTGTAGGTGATTCCCATCGCCTATTAAAATTATTAATCTCAGAACCTAATAACCTATGTATTGAAGTGCAATATTGCACATCAAATTTCGTAGCTTCTAGGAGATATTATCGAACAAATTTAAAATTGAAAGGTTTTTCTTATAAGAAAAATAAAATGTGAAAAAAGAAATAAGGTAGCCGATTAAAACCTTAGTACAGTATTTACGTTAATTGATATAGTTGTCATTGAAATTTTTTATTCCTTTGACGAGAAAGATCTTTTTAGGCATAATTTACAATTTTTTTATTCTCAGTAAATAGATGTTTCGTATAAATGTGCCCTTATTTGAGAAATAAATATTTATTTATTTATTTTTTCAGATCGGGCAGTAAATTATGGCCACTGTGTATAGAGTATAAAAATTGGGCTGAGGGTGGCTTAGATGAAACTCAATATTCTAGCATGAAGAGGAAATTAGTAGCGGAGGACGATGATTTCCTCACAGCTTCAAGTTCTATGAAATTATCTAGTTCCTTGTCCAATTGTATATCTCCAGGATTTAAAACTAGTGACGCTGTTATGTGATTTAAAATACCTCAATGTGAACGACTTTTTTTAATATAATGTATGCTATCGGGTCTCCAGCATGTATTTTTTGTTCTACTCAAAAATGTATATATATTTGTTTTAATTTTTAAAAAACTGAATTATTTTGTTCCTCTCAGTTGAGTATTTTTTTTTTTTGTTGGATGTCCAGCATGTATTAATTTTTCAAAAAAGAAATATTTTGTTCCTCTCGGCCGAGTCATTTTTATTTTCGTTGTCAATATATCGGGTCTCCGATATATGTATTTTTTTCTACTCAAAAATGTCATTATATTATTTTAATTTTTTAAAAACGAAAAATTTTGTGATCATTTTTATTTTCGTTGTCCATATCGGATGTCCAACATGTATTTGTTACAAGTTATATATTGTGGGATGTTTTTCGTTTCATAGGTCGAAATGATAAGTTGATTAACTTCATAAAACAAAAAGTGTAGAAATTCGATTTAATATAGTTATGTTTAAGAAAATATGATCATCCAATTCGGTAATAAGATATCAACGACCTGAGTCAGGTTTTATTTTATTGTCACCAATACTGCATTAAGGAATCTGTATTTTTTTTTTTTTTTTTGTGGAGATCTGCATTAAAAGCCTTACATATGTAGATTTAAACATTTTAGATAAATAACGCTGTCCCGTGTAATTTGAGACTTAATTTTTCCATTACACTATCGGTCTTGAAAACCGTCATTATTAGTAAAATAATGATGTCATTGTTGTTTGTCACAGCTTTTCTTATTTTTAAATAAATATTTATTCGTTATATAACTGGGAGTTTTAATTGAAAATCCATAACATCAATTCAAATAATTTAATTTCATATAATTTATATTAACACACTTTTCTAGCAAACTATTTTTAACTCTTGGGATTAAATTTTAATTGTACAACAATGTTAGAAACAATCAATTAGTTTACTTTGTAGTATTATTTATCAGAAAAGATAAAATTGTAACACAGCCAATCCCAATATTCGAACCGGTTAATAGTTAATAATTGCAATTGTAATAACATAATATTATACACAACTAGACGCGACCTTGACTTTGCACGGTTGCAATTTATTTTTGAAAATTATATACACCAACCTTCCTAGTTTATAACTTTTCATTAGAGAGTGAAATTCGTATCAAAATTCGTTGTGGTTTAGAGGACGCGGAAAGCTACTTTTTATCTACCTCATTCTAATTGCATCTTTAAATGTATGAAAACATTATTTATATTTATTTATTTCTCTCTCTCTCTCTCTCTTTGGTAAAGTTAGAGACAAATATGTAGAATATTGCGAAAGGCTGCTAGTGAAAGAGTTGATAAGAATATTTATTAAAAATTCAAACAGGTTTAATAAGTCGGAAATGTTAGTGAGGATTAATAGAATTCACTTAAGGCATATCTTACATAATAATGAGTCAAATTTCTTTATCTAAAAATATAATAGAGAACTTTATCACATCAAAATCGATTCTTGCAAGTTAAATTACCTAGGTACTTATTTAAATAAACTAAATTTTCACACACGTCAAGCATTACTCAAGGACGTTCAATTAAAAAGTATTAGGTAACGCAATTTTTTCTTGTAAAACGTTACGATGCTTTACAGGAGTGGGAGGGGAATTGTACGTTATTTTTATTTTGTTCTCCCAAGTTGGAAATCCTTTTCGTTGGTAAAAATGGTCACTTGATAAACTTGATTCCTAAACGTAACGTTTAGGGAGGGTACAGAAAAACATGCGGGGAAGGGGGGTTCAAAAATTGCGTTACGTAATACTTGAACGCCCCCTAATATAGTTAAGAACTATAAAGCGTTATTGAGGTAAGTCCTACTTAATTTAATTAAAATAATAGGTTAAACTTACAACTGAACAGTCGAATCTTGGTAACCGGAACAAAAAAGTAGAGGTCTACCAGAATCTCATGGCAAATGGGGAAGTTAAAATTTGTAGAGTTCAATAAGGAAATTGGACTAAAGTATCTTGATACTGTTTAACACATGAATTTTTTTTTTATTATTTTTTTATGCCATCAGATTTTAGTATACACCTAATACCATGGTCATGAACATAATTTATATACCTTTACAAAAAAGTTTCAAATTTATATTCAAGTGGTGAATTTGTAGTCACTATACTTTAGTGTCTACAAATCCATTTAAATTTTTTAATGGGCATTCTCAATATTTTTCTAATATTCTGTCTCTTTATACAGACTGCATTAACACTGCAAAGCTTGTTCAAAAATTGCAAGATTAGAGGACCTTTGCATGTTTGTGTTTTGTGTAATCTACAAATTACAGACATTCAAGCTAATTTATTACATAGGAAATTATCAAAATTACACATTATTATTAAATTAAAAAAATCACATTGAACACAGAATGGCTTTACAAAATAACACATTCATTAATATAATTATTTACAACAAATGAGAATTTTAATCATTTGCCCATTTACATAATACTGTTATTACTTAAATTAAAACATAAGCTATATAAAATTACTGTTTTATTTGCTACAAAAAAAAAGTATTAATAAGAACATTCACTGGTCATTTAAAATTATTTAACATGATAAATAATCTTAACAAAAAAAGGCCCAAATGAGTCAGAGATTAATGATCAAACGGACAGATGATATTAAATGTGAATTACCATAAAATTCAAAATAATTTAAAACATAACTGGTACATTTAACACAAACTAACCATTTCAGAAGTTAGAGACTATAACAGAAAAAGTTTTGTAAAAATTTATTTGATCTCCAAGGTTTTAAAGTACTAGGGCATTGGCAAAGGAAAATATAAAAGATAAGTAATTGTTAGATTTATTAAACATATAAATATATGCCTTTCAGCTGTAAAGCCTTTTTTCTTGAAATTAAGTATACTTAATCAGCTTGCATATGCATTTGCAAATAAATGGTCCTAATAAATACTTTTGTTACTTGGTCAGCAACATTATATCATAAAAATTATATTTAGAAGCTATATAATGTTGTTATATATATTTTATCATGGCGATCAAACCTGAATCTGATCAGCCTGTATAGTGTGTATAGTTTGTAAATATAATTTTAATTTTTCATTCATATAGCTTTACAAAATAAGAATGTCAAAAAAAGTGTTGTCATTCACTTTTAACGCACTAAAGAAATTGTACAAGTTTATTGCAGGACTTGACCTGACTGCTTTAGACTTGACGGACCTGTTTTGGAAAACTAAGAAAAATTATAGACTTGACTTGACTTGACTTGACTAACTAGTGTCTGGATCTGCTACTTTTGATTTTAATTTCAATTTTGCCTTTTCTTTTAAAAAAAAAAGCTATTACAAATTGATATTTTTACAAATGACACTGGCAAAATCATAACGCGACAATCGACATTAACTTGACACTGGCAGACAATGGCCATTTTAAAATGAGCCGCATTGCCATTTAAACCTAAGAAGAAGAAGAAGTTTATTGCATACTAAAATAAATTTTATTGCTTGCCAAAATTTCATTAAATTTGACTTTGGATTTGCTTCTTCATTACTAATTTTTATTTTAGCTGTGAAATGAATTTTAAAGCTGCCCAATATGATATTCTTTGTTGATCTATTTTGTACTATCAATTTTGCAAACAGAAATAATTTTACGGCTGACCAAAACTTAACATACTTAACAGATCTTTTCAAATGACGGCTGTTAAAAAAAACCTATTAAAATAATACCGTTTTACCTCCTCCTTTGGTATGGATGGCGTCTTCTGAATGAGCTGATAGATTTTTGAGGTGGTTGGTGATGTTTTGATTGATATTGTGCAATAACTGGCCTCTCATTTGCTGCTAACTTGTTTATAACAAAATCGTCTCCCGCCTTCATGTTTTCCATCATTTTTAATTTAGCTTCTATTGACTGGATGGCTGTTTTCGTGCTTAACTTCACTTCTGGTTTAGCGCCAGCCAATGCGGGTATACCCAGTTCAGGTTTTGGTTTGTCTTGTTCCTCCTAAAAGTTGAAAAAATCATATACTTTCATATGTGACAAAACTGGCTTCCTTACATGACAGACACTGACAAAATGTCCCGCCTATATTCGCTCACTGGAAAGTTATGGAGAGAGCACTGCTTGGTATTTGTGGCCCTATTTCGGGATGACTATTCTTGTAAAATCCAATTTTACTAGAATTTTTTATTAGTTAATAAAAAAGTCAATAAATAGTAAAAGAAGTTTGTAAGCCATCAAAAATAGGTATGTAAATCAAGAGTAATGCAAATAACTTACAGAAGTATTCTTAGCAAATCGAACTGCAATTCTCTTGGAGCCCAGCATCTGTCCATTTAAAGAGTTCATCGCTTGCACCGCATCCTGTCTCTGCTTATATGTGACAAATGCAAATCCCCTCGGCATCCCAGCGTTGGGTCCACTCCGATGAAACAGCATATCAAACTTCTCAATGTTGCCGTAGACGCGGACCATTTTCAGTAATTGATACCGATAATAGAAAAGGTGAGGTTTAATATACAAATTTATTTGAGGATATTTTCTTATAATTATGGTAAATCAACTTTATAAGCACCTGACTATTTGGCTGTGAATGTACATTTACAGCCCAAGAGTCAAGTAAAAAATCATTCGACAAGAGGCAGAAAACACAATTTTATAATCATAAACTGAACCACCCAAGTGGTGGCAGTAACCACTATATAATAGCATGTGTGTTCTGTGACCCCTTAATTATCAAACTCACCAAACACACTTACAACTCTTATGATATTGACTCTGCCAACCTGATTAGACTAGAGTACACAGAATTTAACAGCTAAAAACGAATTCTTGATGTCCTGATGTTATAATGGATTTTTTTAAATCAGAAATGCAAAACCAGAGAAGACCATTGAAAGATTTTGTTAATTCCTAGATCAAAAGTGGTCAGCAACATTCTCAATGTACAAAGAGATTTCTACTAGTGTGTGGGTATGGTTAACTATATTTATGCCACAAGGAATTGTTTTATGACAATTAATTGTGTCATCGGGAACACATTATTTGCCATTAAATTATTATAGTAAACAACCAAGACTACTAATTTCATTAATCCCGCTGAGCAACACGACCAACCAACGAATCCTACCTACATGACGGCCGATTTTTACCTACAAAATTTTGAGGGAGTGATTTTTTTGTTTGAAAAGGTCCATCCATAAACATCGATGGTGTACTCATACTTTTTTAAGTTAAAATAAATGGACATACTCATTAACTCTGGTGTCAAGATTCCCAATCCAAAGTCTTTTGTCACACGTCTCGCCTTCTTTCTGCATAGGCTCCAAATTCAAGGGAAACTTAAACAAAGAAACGATTCAATATTAGACTAGACAAGACTAAAATCTATAATTCAGTTAATAATGTATAAAAAACAAGTAGAAATACTAACAGTCGCGCCGTCCATTGTTCACACTAAAATTAGGAAACTTTTGAATACATAACATAAATTATATTTTATTTAGCACAATAAACATTTTCACATAAATAAATAAAGTAAAATATTCAAATGGAAATCACCATGCAAGTGAATTTCAAAATCGCTTTTTTATAGATTAGCTTCCAGTCCATGGCATTCATTCACACAAAAATTGACAATTTTTTATTTGACGCATACACCGAACAGCACAGAACACTATAATATAACTGCAAATCTAAGTAACAAAATGGTCACATACCTACAGTTAATGAACAAACCAGACATTATACCTAAACAAAATTGTGCATAGCTGAAAAAAAACAAGCCGAGCGAGAAGGTCTTAAGGGGGAATGCATCTCTGTCATTAATAGTGACCATGCGATTTAAATTTTTATGGAATCGGATGACAGACGAGCTCGCTAGAGAGTAGATAATATTCTTTGGGTCCGCCTAATGGTAAACGATTGCCGTAACCTATGTACACTTGTGTAATAATATTAGAGATAAAGTGTACCACTGCTAGGTACATATACGTTCTCTCTAATATTTAGCTTACTTAATATTACATTACAAATGATGAACAAACTCATCATCCATCTCCATTCCATCAATAAAATTCTCCATCCATCAGTGGCTCTCTCTAGTATGAGCTTAAAATTCACACTAGATGCAAACTAGAGCAAGGAACATAAATATACTCTCTAGCGAGACGACTAGCAAAGACATTATACCTAAATGTCTTTGAGCACTAGTCACAGTCTGTCATAGATAAGTAGTGTATGACGTGATTGACATGGTAAGGTATGGATATGGATAATGGATATAGAATGAGTCAAACCTATGACACGAACGAATGTATTTTTTTTATTTGCTTTGTATTTATTTCATAATAAATGTAATTTGTAAACATTCTACTCTAACTCGTAACCTTTAATTATAATATAATAGTGATTTCACAGTTAAGAAGTAATGTGTAGTTCAATTCTACAATAAAAATAACGTTATAGTTTTTACAAACAATGAGAAAAATAAGCAAAATACCAGGATTCCTACAACCTCCCCCTAAAACTGAAATTGATGGTAAAATTACAGATCTATCGTCCAAAACTGTAGTAGAGTTATTAGAATTGCGTGATAGACAATTGAAATTACTGAATAATAAGCCGTTTATATCGAAACTAGCCGACAAAGGTTTAAAAATTCAAGTTTTTCATGACAAAGTTGTCGCCGAATTAAAGAAAAAACAAGATGAGGAACAGACTTGTAATCTATTTAACAAATTAGATATCAATTCAGTTGATAAGCAAAGTGTACAAAATATAGAATGGAGTCGTGATGTTAAAAAATGTAATGATATATGTTTGGATTCAGATGACGATTCTGAAGAAGAAGATGTCATAAAAATATTAAGTAAAAGTACAACACAAGAGAAGATAGTGAAGATAGCACAGCCGGACAAGCTTCTAATTACACCGCAGGACTTAATTAGCATAGGAGAAGACTTGCATACCAAATATATTGTTAATAAAACTGAATGTAATCCTAAACACATAACTAAAACAAGTTTTAAACCTTATAAAACAACAATATCAGACGTCCACAATCCTGAGAAGGAGTTATTGAGAAAAAAACCAGTTAAATGGGAAGTTACAGCAGCTACACCACCTCCTATAGTCCATGGTCCGATTAAGGTTTTAGCTTTAGAAGAGTCATTGCAATTACAAAAAGAATATAATTCTCATTTAAAGAAGGTTCAAACGCAGCATGCATATGAAAAATTGCTCACTAAAACCGGACTCAAAATGGCAGAATTACCCAAGGACACTTCTAAATTTGGAAGTTATAGAGAAGTTGAAAGTGAAGATTCAGTTTCAGAAGCGGAAGGAAGTGATAATGAAGTACTTGATGAAGAACCAGAAAGAGGCGGAGTTGTCTTTACAATTATGAAATAGATGTAAAGAATAATGAATTTTAATTAATAATAAATTTTTAATTTTCTTAGCATGTTTTTCTTTCCATAAAAGATTTAAAGTTGTTTTTACTTGATATTCTGAAAATGTAATTGTAGAATCTTAATATAAACTTATAAAATTGTTAGACCTGACAGACTATTGATTCACAGCCAAAACTATTAAGTGGAAAGCTTAAATTTATTTCATAACATAAGCATTCGCTATGAAAGGAAAGGCTTCACTCCATGCGAAGCCGTGGGTCGGTAGTTTGAAATAAGTGGTGACAATAAAGTGATTTATTTAATAAAAAATTTAAATAGATATTTAATTACAAAATCTAATGGACATCATAAACAATCTATCCTACTATATATAATTTAGATGAATAGTTTGTTGCTTGAACGCTTTAAACTTGGGAACTATTAGTCGGATTTTAAAAAAAGGTTAAAGTTAATGTTAAGTTTTCATGAAATGAAATGAATTTACCCTTTGCTTCTAGCACAAAAAACTTATTTTGATTTCGTTTAAGTATTTATCAACATAAGTAATAGATTTGAACTACGATAGCGCTGTTTTTGTTTTGATTAGACTTATCGAATCAATGCATGTGCAAACCGATCGCACACAAAACAAATGAAATACAAGTTTCTCTCGACATACAGTGAATGATTACGACAAAGTTCCGTTATTCCTTGATACCTTGACACATCGTTCAGTTGTGCGTTAGCGATCGAAGAAACGTGACGTGACGTACAATCGTACATAATACATACGCATCCCATATTGCCTCACTTTCTCGTTCGTCTGTCAATTTTATTTTTGAAGAGGAAATTGGAATTTTAAAAAATTAAAACACTGTGCAAATGGCACCTGTTTCAAACAGCGTCGTGGGAATTGACGACGATCAACGATTCGCACTAATGAAAGTAAGTGATTTTTTATTATTATTGAAATTATTCTTTTCGCATAGGTACCTACTTTATTTTTACGTAAAAATAATGTTTTGTAATTTAAATTATTAAAAAGGTAAGTACCTATCGTCTTAACAACTATCGTCTATCTATTTGTTTTCTAAACAACTAGCCGTATCTTTTCAAACAAGTTAGACGTTATATTTTTTCCAATTTTAAAGTATAATTAACATAATAACAAAAGGTTTAATATATGAACATAATAGCAAGGCATATCAAGTTTTTATACAAAATAAGACATAAGTATAATTCGTACAGAAGTTAATTCGTTATAAAATAATAATTTTAAAACAAAGACAAATAAATTTGAACTTCTGTCTATAACTGAACTGTTTAGCCTTTTCACAGTTGCCAATGGGCAAGCTAGATACGATAGTTTTAAATAATTAAAACTATCGTACCTAGCTTGGCCCTGCTGGGAATCGAACCTCAGAGACAGCGCTAAAGCAAGCACCTTAACCAAAGGAAACCTTATCTCGACAAGAAGCTCGTCAACGTACACATTACATTGCAATATTTTGTTGTAATTGTCTCAACATTACTTCTTGATTGATTTTCTCAACATACTTGATCTATAACATTAGTTACCTCACAAACTTACGCATTTATAACATTAGATAGTAAGAAGATACCTACCTATAGAATATATAAAATATATTCTATACAATCTATTTGATGTAATGTATACAGCTTATAATCCCTTTGGTGTGGAATCTCTGGGTCTGTGGGACAATGTGCATTATTAGATTGTCCTAAGTGACAAATGTCCCACCTTGGTTACACTGATTCCCAAAAAAAAGAAATGCAGGTCCATTCGGTTCGGGGTCATTTAACACAACATAGGTACACACTGGCATGTAAGAAATTACTTTCAACTTTCCAATTTGCTAAACGTTCGCGCTTGCATGCATTTAGCGGCATAACATTAATTTGTGCGATATGACACAGTCATTTGACAGTTCTATTTTAATTTATATAATGAGGTTTCGCCTGGGAATTTTTTATATACACAAAGCTTCTACGTTTATCCCTCTTTCTATAAGTGAAAACCGAATTGAAATCGGTTGAGCTATTTTGGAATCTATAGGGGACAAACATATTTATGTATTAATTTTTATTTATTTAGATACATTAATCCGATAAAGTAATTCGAAATCGTTAGATAGGTCATTAATCTTATCGGGTGTTTATCTAATTTACGGTATACCTAAGTATAGTTTGCATATTACCTATGCAAGTAAATTATTTATTTATTTTTTTAAGTAAAGGTCGACAAACAAGTTGAAGGTCGATTTGAAGGTAATTTTTTTCCGAATTCTTTTTTGTTATTTTATTTTTGCTATAAGATAATTATTCAGCACACAAAGGAGATTCATCCCAGCGGTAATTTCAATATCTTTGGAGTTCTATGACTCTTTTTTTTTAAAGCATTTTTTTCCTTATTTTCCAATTATTGACACAATTTTATTCCAAATGAAACGTTTTTTAAGGAATATATCAAAAGTGGTTTAAATTAAGAAAAATCATAGACATGTACACGATGTACATAATGCTCAAATATATTATCTATGTGGGTAGGTAATTCAGAAATTCAAGATTATTCCGCTGGGTTTACACACACACTCTTCTCTAAACTGTTAACATATACCTACTCACTATAAATAAAAGCCATAAACAATACAAAATTACACACATCAAGGATAATGCCGATCATTATGGTTATAAAAGTACATAATTTAACTATTACATACTTAATTTAAAACAAATTTGCATCTATTGCATGTTTGACTAGACCATTGGTCGAGTGGTTAAGGTGCTTGCCTTAACTCTGTCTCAAAGGTTCCGGGTTCGATACCAGGCTAGGTCAGCTTTGAAAATGAACTTTTCAAAGTCTGCTATTATCTGGTATGGATCTGACAAGTAGTGGCAGGTTCAATAAATTAAATGAAAATTTATATTTTCATTTAAGGTCTATATATTTTAAATGTCTATATATTTTACTAGTTACATATTGTTTATTAAAACCTTTTATTCCAAGGTTTGTCTTATTTCAATTTAATAAACAATATGTAACTAGTAAAATATATTGACATTTATATGACAGATACATGAAAAGAGAATATTAATATTTACATAAACATAGAATGAGGTTTGGGTATCTAAGAAGGTTATATATACCACAAATATTTGATTTAATCAAAATATTAAAGGATGGTAAAGGTGTAACGGCTTAACAATATTGACGGCTAAAGACCAAAAAAATAAGAATTATTAGCATTTACAAAAAAGGTCAATAGTCGTGTTAATTGTTGTGTGTACACAAGAATTAACTGTTTGCTTTTAAACCGCGTAAGATAGAATAGCAGTTTAAACTATAGAATAGTTTTTATTCTGGAAAAATGTTAAGTACCTGTGGGATTTTCAAAAAACGAACTGCAGCGCGTACGAAGTTGGGGTCACCAGCTTGTGTATGATATGTTATAATATTCTACATTTAAGCTTATTTAATGACTGTTTAGTTAGGATTTTTTAAGTATTGTATGCATATTGTATGGAGCGTTGACGTATTCGCCAACTTTCTTCTTTTGAGTACTTCTGTAGTAATTCATACAGGTTGTTCTCTTTAGCCAGTAACTTAGCAGTCAACCTTAGCGTTGACGTACCTACTCGCCAAATTTTTATTACATTTTTATTTACAACTAGATAAACCCGGCCCCGCTTTCCTTATAACGTCAGCTATCGGCCAGTGAAATTCCCGTCAAAATCGATCCATACGTTTCGAAGATTAGCCTGAATGCACAGACGGACGCACAGACATATTGTTTTAATGTTATATAATTTGAAATACATTTAGTAATAATCAGTTATTTTGACATTACAAACAGACACTTCAATTTTATTAGTATCTAATAGATATAACACCTGTACAGGAAGTTCATGTGTTTTTCCTTTACGTCACCTCCTTTGTATACGAGTACAATGTCTGTTTATTTTTGCCACGAACAAAAATATTACCTACAAAAAATATTACAAGTATATTTTCGCGTTTCACAAATATTATGTACAATTAAAACGTGTTTATACTATGACCTGTACCTGTCTTGTTTCGCAATAAACACACAGTAGGTAAATAGGTAAAAAAGTCTTTTTGGCGACTCAATGATTCATACAAAATCTTTGGAACGCTTTTTCATTTGGTTTATAGGTTTCGCTTGAAATTGAAGTTTAATTTTCTAACTATTATTATCTTATGCTAGTTGTGGTGCCTGCGACTTCGTCCGTTTTGAAAAATAAAAGATATAACGTCTGACATAATACATTGATTTTGCCAAGTCTTGGATCGTTAGTGCTGCGGCTTGGACCGCATGGAATATTTAGCCTCTGAAGCCTATGCCATTCTAAAATAATATTCTAACTTTTTTTAAATCGGATGAGTAGTTTCGAAGATTACCTCCTACATACAAACTCTACCTCTTTATAATATTACAATAATAGTATAGATAATAAGAAGATAATAAGCCATAATATATATAGGTACCTAATTTGTCGTTCTTTGTATGCATTTTGCAAATATGAAAGTAAAGGTGTTTGTTGCAACGCGTTGTGTTGCATCACTCAGTTTACATTGTACAAACAAATCGTAAATCACAGGATAACTTAATAATCTTGACAGTCATTTAAGCAATGCCACAATAATGACGCCATATGGGAGTCAAGGTTTTTCGATCTGTAGGTACAAAATCGAAATCTTATGACATTTTAAGGAACAATTAATTTCCAGACTTTTTGCAAGTCCTTGATTAAGGAATTCGATCCCGGCCCTTATATTCTCAATCCCCGGACTTCAATCAGTTTTTTTTATCAATAGTAAGGCTGATGGTTGCTATGGACGCCTAACGCTATAATGATTGCAACTGTACTCACCATCTTCACCTGATAAAGGGTAGTCCTCATCTTGTCGATATCCCTCTATTTCGGACAAAGCGCTTTAAAACATCTTTAAAACAGCTCATATAACCCAAATCTTTTCAAAGTTCGAGTGAATAGGCATCTTCTGGGTGAGCTCGCTCCATTTTAGGCCTCATCCTTGCTACACAATTGGTTGTTGGTCATGAGCAAACCCATCTTTTACAAAAATAAAAAAAAAAGTTATAGAGGATAAAGAAATTCCTGAAATATGTTACCAGGTTTTACTTTACGAACCTGCATCTGCAATATAAATTTCACTGGACTCAGCATTGTCATCTCAGTCATATGACGGCCACTGCTGGACATAGGATTTCCATAATTTTCCAGTAAGACCGCGGTCAGAACCAGCTACTACTGATACTAGGCCTTTGAATCCAGCTTCGACCAGCGGACGTACATATATTACTCTGGTATAACTACCCATTTCATAAGCCGGACTTGAAAACTATATGAGAATTTGTTGCTAATTTGTACCGCAAAAATTTTTTTTGTTGCTCCATTAATTTACGAGAAATGACCGATATACTGACGTAATATTACGCTAGTACACCCATAATGGGTATACCACCTTTCATCTTATGGGTAGACGTCCTATGCTGCGTGCGCCATTACGACTTTCGCTATGAATTTCAGGCTTTGGCGGCAAACATTCAAAAATATTTTTTATTATTATTAAATGACTAAACAAACAGTATTTCTTCTCTTCACATTTCAACATAATACAAACATAATTAGTTCAATATCTGACATTGAACATTCAATGATGCAATTATTCAAGCTACTCAATAATTATCTAACAACAATAATTGCACGATACATATATTATTTTGTTTAGTTGTTCTGTTTTTATAGCAATGCGATACCTATTTAGAGCAATGCAATTAAATTAATCATGCATTTGAGATCGATTGATTGTTATTCCATTGTCCTAGGTTGTTCAACTCGGGATAGTGTTATTGTAATTTTCGAATGAATCTCTAATTTTTTGAAAATATAATACAGCTCATGTACCTACTCGATGAAATTGAAGCTTCATTTGGTAAAAGATTTTTTAAAATCAGTTAAGTAGTTTTAAAAACCAGTTAATTTACAAAAAAAATCAAATACTTTCTTTTTATAACATTATCTAGTAGAAAAGTCGATTTTTTGGATCTTTAAAATGAAACGAATTCTTAAATGATTATAGTATAATTTCATATTTATTGCTTTAATTTAATCTTTTCCGTTGCCAACGCCAATCTTCGTATATTGCATAAACAGCCAGCCGAGGCTTCTTGCAGGATGGGGTCTTTTGATCCAATTGTTCCCAAAAGGAATTGAACAACTCCAGCCTAAACATAAAAATACTGTTTAATAAAGAAACAAAAATTACAGATAACCATATTGTATTTAGAAGTTCAACTATTAGTTTTTGAGTAAGTTCAGAATTGTGATTGGTGGTGGTTGGGCACACTGCGTTTCGCAATTCTAAATTGAGCAGCAAAAAATTTAACTATTTGTCCAAAAATACTTGGTCTGAAAATTTCCTATTTGTCAATTCTAAATTAATTTCATGGCATCTTATCAAACTACATTATTCGTAAGAACAAATAAAATATTAAATCGGTTGAAAAATCAATGCTGCTCAAATATTGAGTACTTGTATAACATGTCTATTGTCTACAAATGAGTTAACATCAAGACCTACTCGCAAACATTCTCATTTATAAATTAGTAGGATTAATAGACAATATATCTACCATAAAGTTTTATATGGCCATATCTACCACCGTAAAATATATTTTATTTAGTAATATAGATAATATGTACTTCGCTAAGAAACACCTAATTTTGACATCACGCCATAACAATTATTATCGCATCTCATATTATTCAAAATTAATTTGTGTATGACTGGTTTAAAACAACACGATATTTTTTATGTTATTTTATATACCTACGCCCAAAATTAGGTACTTTTCACGTTGATTGTAGGTACTAACTGTTCGTAAGCATGAGTGTGCCTAAACTATATACCTGTTATAACTTACATCAAGGAAATATAATATGAATTGTGACATTATTTCCTCAATGTCTCAATGTAAACGGCTACAACATATTATTGTAGTGAATTTAATTCACTTTTTCAACAATTTAAACGTTATTTTTATTTTTGAATATTATAATCGTTGTTATAATGGTGATAATGTCGGTTTTACGTTGCAAGACATTATTTCTCATAATGATCAGTGGAAAATTTCCATGCGACCTGCCTGTTATTTAGCTCCGTTACGTATAATTAATGCCAACTATATTTCCTTAATCACCGTGTTATACTTTTTTCAACTACAAGTTTTTTCTTGAGGTCAACTCGAATCCTATATGCGAGGCTTCATATTAATGACAAGGCGCACCCCATGAAATGGTCAGACCATAGTGTTGGTATGCACATAATGCACAGCGATATTGTGAAAGCCGGTATAAGTATGCAATCACTGCGAACGATTGCGGACTGCGCACTGCTATAAACCGACTTTTAAATTGCTTCTGACGATGACGATGACGAGGTATAAATCATTGTCATCACTATTTCTTTTCGAATTTTCATGCAACTACATACCTATTTATTATCGTAATATAACGCTATGCAGAAGTACCTAACCTACATAAGGTTAGATAGGTACCTACATTCAGTCTAAAATATCGATAAATTCTTTCAATTTCAAAGTATCTAGTATTATATTAGATAATAATTTTTTACAAGTTGTGATCCATCGATTCTAACGACAATAGTATTCATGACTTCTGATAATGAAACTAGTTTCTTAATTTCAAATTATACACATTAAACATATTTTGTCAAAATTACCCATTTACTAGGTTACCTATTTCTTGTACTAATTAATTAATTTTAATTTAATTTAATTAATATTAATTGAGCCTTCATAGAGGCCTAATATATTACCTGCACTAGTATGGCCAGAGAATTAGTTGTTAGTAGCTATTTCATGACAATATAAATGTCGATTTAACATGTTATAACTGATTTGACGTCACTGCGAAAATTTACACATACCTACTTAGGTAATGCTGTAGATATAGAAGTAATGCTGTATACCGAACAGTTCAAAGCTTCACACTAACTAAAGTCCGTTCAAAAATTACATAAAAAATACTATCTCATAGTAGTCAGTTGCCGTCTTGTTAATGAAATATAATGCACTATGCTATGCCTAATGAAATCACATATCGTCCTTGTTGCACGGACGCGTGCTGGCAATTATGAACCAACATTTTTTGGCCGTGACTGTACATGCATATACCAAATGTATGTAAAACTTACTGCATGCATGGTGACGCAATTGATCGAGTAGAAAGACAGGTGATACAAAGCAAGAGCGGTCGCTCGGTGGACATCGGGGTCCCGTGACGTCAACCAGTTGACAAGAGGCGTGATGGCGCCGCGACGGTTGAACTCGTGTCTGTTCTGAGCCCAATCGCAACAGTATGCAATCGCGATACCTAAGTTCGCTCGAAGGTGTTCGTCGGTTGTATTCACTGCAAAAGGACATCGTTTTTTTGCAAAAGTACAAAACCAGGAATTTGTCCTTATTTTTTTTAACTTACACTTTAGAATTTGGTAATAAAAGTATTTCTTAATTTCAGTAATATCCTGTGAACATTTCAGACTTTGTAAATGGGGATAGAAAATATAATAAAGACTAATTACTTAATTGGAGGCTTTTGTCGCTATTATCTTTTTATCGGTTTATACATCGATTTCGCGACATACCTATACCTAATAATTTATCGGCTCGGATATAATTAATATCTGTTCTTTCTGTTGTCCTTATCATCCAATCCAATCCAAACAGATTTTTTAATACTTTCAAACTAAAATATCTATGAAACCCCTTTATTAAATTACACGATATTTTCCCAGTAAAATCCTTAATTTCTTCTTACCTAATGGTACATCAACCATTAAAACGAAAATAAACTGATGGCCTGACCTAATCTCCATACAAAACTGATTAATCTTGTCTTTTTGTGTCAGTTATAATTTTGCAAATGAATAAAGCACTAGTAACCATTAGGTAATCTATCACAACACAAATTATTCACTCACTGGTGATTGGCTGTTTGTGCATTACCTACGTAGGAAGTTATGGGTGCACTGATTACTATGCTAGTAATTGCAGGTGAAGCTAATCAAAGGCATACACATAATGTCACGACATCATCAATTTCTGCTAGGGTTTTTGTCGAGATACTATGAGAACATTTTGCTAAAATATATTATGCTAAACAACATCACAGAAGCCTAAGCCATATGTGATCGTCATTTAAATTTCATCAATATAACCCAATTAGCAATTGTAAGTATTTAATTTTGTCCATTTGCTGTTATTATGACGTAACATATCGATACTTCATTTGATTACGTCTCAGGAGTTCGTTAGTTGCAATTTATAGAAATCAAATATTGGACTACTAGACTTGTCATTAGAATTGCTTATTTGCAATTAGATTGAACCAAGAAATTAATCGGCATTACAATCAGAAAGTGATACTTTTGTTTTAAGTGTATTATTTTTAATCTGTTTTAATTTATTCTTGCATTTTTATTTATAATAATTCCACAATATTAAAATCGCATAATCTTACCAAGTTTGGAAAGTTTTCCAACAACACCATGATCCGATATAACAGCCAAGTTTTCCTGGTCCTTCGCAATTGTTGCAATTGCAGCACAGACAGCCGCCAATACGTTGTGATCATCGGAGTCCAAAAGATCCACCGTTAATTCCAATGCACCAACAAATGACCTGACCATTTCACCGGAGTCATGTGCGTTTTGCACACAAGGACTCAGAGCCAGTGCAGCGTTAGTTTGCACCTTTTTAGAATCATTTTTAAGTAATGACCAAACCAATCTGACGCCATCCAGTTCGTCAATTTCATGCATACAGTTAGGTTCTTTTGCACACTCCATTATAACCAACGGTACATTTTCAAGTAATGGCTTGTACGTGTTATTTAAATGATGAACTGAAAAATTAGTTGACTATTATAATATTTTATTGCTCATTATTTATAATTCAAATATTGTTAAAAAAGGCGCGTTGCAAACTTGAACTGGACAAGATTTAGACCAAGATTGGGCAAACAATAGAAAATATTTTTAGGTGAGAGTGACCTTTACATAGGAATGAAAATGAATAATTTAATTGGTGTTCGATTTGTATATTTTTTATATAAGTCGTCATACATATGTAGGCTGACGGTTCACTTGATGGTAGGTGGCTACCGTCGCCTGTAAGTGCACTGTCGACCTTATTAGGATAAAATGTATGAACTGTTATAGCGTCCTTTACACACTCACTCACCAATACACAAGAGAACACATGATTATACTTTAAGGTGGTGGTAACTGCCGCCAGATGGTCTTGGTTTGGCTACTATTAAAAATTGTACATTTATAAATTTTATATGTAGGTACCTATATACTTACTTAACATAGGAATTCCCCCGGAACTTCTAATTTTATCTCTATTGGGAGGGTATTTAGCGCATTCCGCTAGTGCTCCAGCGACGTTCGTCAAAACGCCGTCATTTTCATCATCCAATAATCTAACTAAAATTGGAACTGCTCCAAGAATTTCTAGTTTCTTAACACTTGCATCACTGTTCGCACATTTCCATAGAGCACCTGTTACCGCGGCTAAAAGAGGTTTGTTATCTCTGTTTGTACTGTCTTGAGCAGCTTCGACCAACAGTTCTAAGCCTCCAGCTTCTCGTATCATGTCTCTTGTTATGGGGTCGCTGGCACATTTGAATATAGCCAGACTGCAATACATCTGGAAGGTAATTTATAAAAATCATTTATAATAAGTGAATTCTATAATAACATTTACACCGCAATGAAGGTAAAACATACTTTTAAATCCTTGTCTTCGTTGGACAAATGTTTTATTAAATCGTTGACCATTTTCTCTGTCTGTATTGCCAGCTGGAACGATGTCTCATTGGCGCACATTTGCAAAAGACCCGATGCAGGTATGGCCACGTCTAAATGTATAGTTTTCATGACCCTGGCTATTAGTGGGATCATCCCATACTTTCGCATTGCTTCACGATTCCTTTGCGACGACGACATTGACCACAACGCTTTCGCTCCTGCACGTGTTATGTCCAAAAATTGGAGCTCATCTAAATTAAGTTCTTCGCGTGGTGTCACTAGATAACTAGAAAAAGTATTATAATTATTTCATTTATGCATTTTAAAATTTCTGCTAATGAAATATTTGGTACCTACATACGAGTAAATTGTCTGCTAGGATCTTTGGATCAGATAAAGTAAAATGAGGTTTTTACGTTTCTCCGGTAAATTTTTACAAATTTTTCTTTTGATAAGTATTAGAAAAAAAAATATATAGAATAGAATAGAATAATAAAATATTTGTATAGATATAAATATAAAGTGAATGTTTGTTAAAAATAAAGGCCAGAGAAAATTTTAGCTTAATGTAAATTGCCCTTTTTATAACACTTTAGGGTAAAAGAGGCTGTCAGCCTACTTGACACTTTACTCAGAGATGGTGAGAGAGGCCCTAAGCCATATAACATGGTGAAAGTAGTAATTTATAAGTAAATTTTGTGGTTATTTCACTCAAAGCTGAACATCAACAACATGTTTTATATTCAACGCATTTGAAATGAAATGCATATGTCGGCCACATGATGTGATATTTTTACATTACCATAACATAACTATAAACACGATTATATGACCTATAAAAGATATTTACCTTTCTTTGATATCAAGTAAGTCTATGAGCTTCGGTATACCACCATATCTTCTACAAAATTTGCGACTTTTTCGAATTCTCCCTAAATTTGCAATAGTTTCTGCTGCAAGAATTTGTACGTCTCTTGCTGGATCCGACAATAATCCAACAAGTAACGGTATAGCTCCTAAGTCGGTCACTTTCTTTCTTATTTCAATATTAGGAGTAATGTCTTTGAGGACAGCTAATCCTCCTAATACACAACATAAATCTCTCGTCTCTAAAAGATTAACGAGCAACTCCAATCCCCCGATTTCTTGGATGGCCCGCTGGTTGACTTCAACAGTTAAGTCGTGGTCTTTCAAACATGATAACGAAACCATTGTAGCCGTTTGATTGCCGGCTTTCATATACTTTACAAGTTTCTGTATGTGCCAGTATTCTGGAGGTATTTCTGTCGATTTGATGAGATCAGCCCAATTGTCTTCATCGGGAGATGTAGACGATGGAGAGGACGCTGATGTATCATCGCCTTCGGTGACCATTACGATCCTGGGAAGACCCACCGTATCTTGACCTCCATCGGCACTGAATTGAGAAACATTATCACCTTCCATTGTTTATAATAATAAAAATGTATAATGTTAATAAGTAAATAATTCAATAAACCAAATCTGACTATGTTAGTTGAGTTTGAGTTATGTCAATACTAATCAATCAATACTGTTACTAAGGACCGAAAATTATGTGACGGCTGATTAGACATTGCTATTTTGACTTTAGATAACTAGATAAACTTAAAAGAATAGTTGGTATGTTTTATATAATTATATCTAAGCTAGTTGCTTTTATTTTTGATTACCTAAGTAGCCCCTAAGTATTTTTGATTATAAAGTAAGTAGTAAGGCTTCGAACGGATGTCCAATTTTGGGTTAGCGTACCACTGTTCAGTTTCCTTATTCCCTTCATAAGAACCTTCTTTGGACTTCCACGATTATTTGAAATAGTTTTTAAAAGAATTGGTCCAGCCTTTCTCGAGTTATGCATTTAGCGATTCATTTTTATTTATATAAATGCAAATTTTTATTAGATTATTCTTAATTTTTCCTGTTTATGAGAAACATGAGCGATTTATATTATAATATATAGCAGGTATAATTTAAATAATGCGACAGAATACATGCGACATACATTTTATAAAATGAAAACGAATATTTCTTTACACTTATGTAATTAGTATATATTATATTATTACAGTTTCGGCGAAATGTCAAAGACGTGTTGAAACCAGAACATAATGACCACTTTCTCTTAAGGTGGCTGAGAGGTAAGATTACGAAAAATTCTTATTCAATACTTAGTAAACTATCAATTAATTTTGAATCCAAACATTTTCTTACTTACCAAAACAATAATAAAATTAAGTTATTCGATTTCCAAACGTACCTATTTCTTTGGTTCTTGATCGTAAGGATGGCTACCGTGGCCTATACCTAACACAACCAAGTGCTGCAAGTGCGCTGCCGACCATAGAAAGATTAAGGATACGGTATAAGGAAGGGATGGGGTTATGGGCTCTGACATCCCTTACTTATTCACCGAAACACAAAAGCACATATGCTGTTATTTCACGGTGGTATTCTGTTAAGGGGTGGTTGCTGCCGCCAGACGGGCTGCCCAAATGACTGCGAAACGCAGTGCCACTACTTTCCAAGTTCTGACCAGAGACAACATTGAAAAGTTCATTTCCAAGGTGACCCAGCCGGGATTCGAACCCGGGGCTCCTGAGACGTTAGGCAAGCACCCTTGCCATTCGTCCTACGGGCTCGTCAAATGTATATTATTTCATATTGTCTTAGAATATAGCACCGACCTGAATCAGCTAGAATATAGATCTATAGCGCGACCTAAAGACATAAGAAGCGCCGTCTAGATCAATAATAAGGAACTCAATTCACAAAAGATGCAAACCTAGTACGAGAAAAAGTTACTTACTTCAAGTATTAAACTATGATTTATTTCTTTTATTTTCAGCTCGTCAGTGGGATGCAGATGCAGCTGAAAAGATGTTAAGAGATGTGAGTTATTTATAACATACTTACTTGAATACGACTTTAATTTATGCGTAGGTATTCACATGAAAGATACTACTTTATCTACCAAATGATTTACCAATAGTTCTACAGGTTAATTAAAATTTAATGTTTCACTGATAACTTGTTTAATGTGACGAGTGGTTAGCGCTTTAATTCAGGTGTCCCAGGTCGATTCCCAACAGGAATAACTTGGGAAAGAAACATTTGGCTTTGGTCTGGGTGCATTGTTGTAGCCATAAGCCCATCTGGCGGTAGTAATCCCCTTACAGAAGACCGCTGTGAAATAACAGCATGTGTGCTGTTGTGTTCGCTGAGTGAATGAGTAAGAGATGCCTGGGTCCATTTTACTATCATTTCCCTGGTTCCATTTATACCTGATCCTATTAAGCCTATCCTATCCACTTGCAACACCTGCTTGCGTTAATATACGACGGTAGGTATCCATAAAGTGATCAGGGAAATTTTTAAAAAACGAATTGTAGCATTTCACTTGTATCTTTTTCTCAAGTCACTAGCGTGGCGCGAGAAGTGGGGCCTGGATACTACATTGCAAACGTGGCAGCCGCCGGAAGTACTAGAAAAGCATTTCCCAAGCGGAAGTACTGGCTTTGACAAGGAAGGCTCGCCCGGTAAGTTCCATTTTAATTAAACTCTTCCATTTATATAATGTCTACGTCTAACTAGCAATAATAAGCTATTGTCGTAATTAATGCTTTCTCGTATCCGTTTATTGTTTCAACACACCAACAGCACTATTTTTATTCGGTTCCGCATTGGTTAATAATAGTATAATATTGATGAAATGATAATATTGGTTAGAATCGCGCTGCATACTGTAATAAAAATAAAAACGGGAATAACTAAGGAGAAATAGTATATTTGTAACATACACAGAAATGTAATAGGTTTGTATCTTTGTTTGGTAATGGATAAACTCAAAAATTACTTTTTGATTACTTAAAAATTACTGATTTTAAAAGTTCTTTCACGTATAGAAAGCTATAGATTATCAGCGAGTAACATAGGCTGTATTTTGTCCCTAAGAAAATAAGAACAATATTATAATAGATACTCTATAACTTGTAAGCTGTTTTGTAGCCTGTACGCTGCAATCTACGTTGGTTTCGTATACGCCACACTTGGAAAAGATTATGTAATGTTTAATAACAAACACTGTAAAAATATGCACATGTAGACCTAGAGTGTGACCGGCAAACTTTGAGAGATCTGATTTTTTTTGTACTTACATACGTAGAGAATAATCTCAAGGAAAAAAAAAAAACAAAATGGCAGACACTTACTTCAGTATGTAGTGTATTAAAATACTTATTTGAAATTTATATGCCTAAAATATCGTTGGTGACCTGTGTATATCTGGAGACTTAGGTACGTTTTTATGAGAATAGTTCTAAATTTCTAAATTACTATTCACAGTAATCGTGGTTCCGTTTGTGGGCTTTGACGCATGGGGACTCCTGCACTGTGTCACTAGAACCGACGTAATTCGGATGGTGCTAAAACTTTTGGAAAACTACCTCGCGATCGCGTCGAAACAGGCGCAGACACATGGACCAGCTGCTATGAAAGTAAGATTTTTAAGTAGACTTAAACATACGCCTTAAGTATTTACTTATAAATCGATCATAAACTGGACAGGCCGTCTGGCGGTATTATACCTTACAGTGCAAAAACAGCATTTTATTCTATTCACTAAGAATATTCCCTGTTCTCATATTATCGCATATCATTTATCCTATGATCGATACTATTTTCGGTTGCGATCAGTGGTTGCGACATAAGTGGCGAACGTACAACCTTGCGTAGGTTTTTTGACTTTAGAATCGGTAGACGAAAGTTCCTTCCACTGGTCTATTCTTTTCTCTGCTTCATCGCCGAATGCCTATTTGTATTTTAGATAACGGTCTTGTTCGATCTCGAAGGGTTCAGCATGAGACAGTACGCATGGAAGCCAGCCGCCGAAATGGTGTTCACATTGCTACAGATATACGAAGCGAACTATCCGGAAATATTGAAAGTTTGTTTCCTTGTAAACGGTGAGTTACTTTATATCATTAAGAAGTTTTTGAAGTGACACTTCTTTGCGCGCGATGGGAGTAAAATTTCAATTTGGGAGTCATAATTACAATTGTGTTTAGTCTTGGCGACTTCATGTACGAATAATTGTCAATAAATGTCTCAGAGTTCAGTGCATTGGTCCCTCCATAAAAAGATATATTTATTTACGTAATTGTTATCAAAATAAAGGTTTAATATCTTAATCCGAATGATTGATTTATATTGTAATTGTGATAAAAATTATGATAAAAAATGAAATAAGTATTAAGAACAAATCTATATTGTAATGGAAAATTACACTGCATAGCGCAGTCACAATATGGAAAGACCAACTGGTGACTGTAATCACCCCTTTAGAAGACTGGTCTGTTTTCTGAGATAACAGCATTAATGCTGACGTGTATCGGATGAGGGATAAGGAAGGAATGGGCTCTGGCATCCCTTTCTGTTATTTCACGGTGGTCTTCTGTAAGAGGGTGGTTACTGCCGTAAGATGGGCTGCCCAATTATTTATGATTGCGAAATACAGGGGTATATTAGTTCAAATGTCAGAATGTCCAAATATCAGCGTGTGCCATGCCACTACTAAGTTATTAATCTTTATTACTAAAGTATTATAAGTTACTCATCGAAATGTGAACAAATTATTTCAGCTCCAAAAGTCTTTGCACTCGCATTTTCGGTGGTGAAAAAATTTATGCACGAAAACACATTATCTAAATTAAAAATAATTGGGTCCGATGCGAAAAAATGGCAACCGCAAGTATTAGCAGTCATAGACGAGACGCAATTACCAAAACACTACGGAGGCACTATGGTAGACGAAAATGGAGATCCTAAGTGTAGTCTTATTGTAAGTAATCTCAGTAATCTTAACTTAATTCAAAAGTGAATTTACAACCAGTTCGCTCTCACAAATCTTTTCTCTTTATAATACATATTTACACTTATTACACCTACACCTGTTTAAATTAACCATCAATAGACAGAATCAGAAGCCACGTGAAAGTTATTTAGCTACTCTATCAAAATATTTAAAAACTTATTTTAATATAATTTAAAAAAAAGTGTTAAATTTCAGGTGAAGCCTGGTGGCAAAGTTCCCAAATCAAGTTACCAAAAGCACCCAGGCAATGAAAATAAAAAGGAGTACAAGCGAGTTACAATCAAGACTGGTGAAAAGCATAATGTCGATTTGCTGTGTGCCGACGACTCTGATAGCGTTTTAAGGTAAAATATTATGTTTAATTTTTTTTTTTAAATAAATCATTATCTATGTTCATATTAAACTCAGAAGTGCCGACCCCTTTCGTATGCATGACATCGTAATTTATATTATGATTTATTTATATGTAAGTAAATAAAATGTTACAATTTTAATTCTCTACATAAATAAAAATGAATCGCTAAATGCGTTGCTAAGCGCAAAATTCGAGAACAACCAATTCAATAATTTTTTTTCGATTATTCGTTGAAATCCGATGAAGGTTTGATTGGAAAAAAATTCTAGAAAATTGCACCCGTGCCAGGCCAGAGGCGGTCACTAGTTATAAATAATACTACACTTTTTTTTTTCAACTTTTATTTCAGACCATCGTGGTCTTATTACACTTTACATTTTATATTTAGTTTTATTATACTATATACCTGGCTGATTTGATATTTATTTCTATTCCATATACAAATATCAGCGACCCGCACCGGGTTTCGCACAGATGCAATATTTTCCTGCAAATTATAACCTACTAATTCAAATCTTTCTCGTTTATTCTTTTTTTATTAGTGAAAACCATATCAAATTTTTTTTGAGTGTGTTAGAAGTAGTTTACGTAGAACAGCGTACAAATTCGGCGACTTGGTTGCAATTTTTTTTTTTAATTTAACTAAAAGTTTAATTAGGTTTTATTCCGTAAACCTTCCGTGAAACTTATCTAACTGATGGTGAAAACTGCATCAAAATCCGTTTAGTATTTTACACAGGCATACAGACGTGGAAATCGACTGCAAATTATATATAATATGTAAGGAAGATTATATAATTTTGATTTTCAGATGGGAAATAGGCGTTGAGAGTCACGATATAAAATTCTCAATAAGCAGACGCGACGACGAAGGAAACGAATCGGTAGTTCACGGACCGAGCAAAGTTTCCGAAGGAGCGATCGATGTTGGAGTCTTGCCTGTCACGGGACCATCTACTTGTAGGTTTTTTGTCGTATAATTATGACTATGTGTTGTCGACGCGTTTGGTCTAGTGGCTAGTAAACCTAGCTGTTAACCAAACGGTCGCGGGTTCGAATCCCGCTAGGGGAAAATGTTTATGTGTTAACATTTTACCTTTGTACCTGAGTCATGGATGGATGGATTTATAATATGTATGTATTTACAAAAAAAAAGTAATCTATGTATCTGTCTGGTATCCATAATAAAAGCATTAGTTGCTTACTTTGGAACTAGATGGTGCTATGTGGAATGTGTGAAGATATTTATTATTATTTATGTATGCCCTAAGCTATGTATTGGTTTAAAAGTACCCCATAAGCTTATGTGATGATTTATATGTTACCCCAGAATTCTCACGTTAACACCAAATTATATTTTTTTCTTTTTTAAATTTCAGACACCGTAGTTTTCGATAACACTACTGCTTTTCTGAGAAACAAGAAGGTGTTTTATGATATTTTAATATCGGTGCCGAAGAAAGATCTCAATATTTCGGATATGCCTGAAGACAACGCAGCCAGTGCAGCTACCATGGATTTGTAAATGAACAACTGGTTGCAACGCTATCTCAAAATTCACGCGGGAGTTCATTCGTCTGTGACATTGTCTCTGGTGGGCGTAAGACAAAGAACCACAAAGAACGAATTGATGTGTCACTTCGTTTTAAAATGTTTAATTAAGCGGAACGCCATATTACAGGCGTGATATGTAATAATTTGTTTATTAAAGCATTTATTGATAACATCTTTACTATATTTTACTATTTACATTCTGTCGTAATTCGAATATCTGATCTGAAAAAATATCTTTAACTGCGCCATCTATCGCTAATGGGATGGCAAGATGAATTATCTAAATTAATTATTTTTAAAAGTGCGAGTGGCATAGATATTTGTATCAGTATTTATATGTAGGGGAACCTCGTTGCTTCCAACGGCAATTCTTAGTCCATGCTCAGTTTATCGCAATAGTATAGAAATTACACAAGTAATAAATTTATGACTTCGTCTCAAATACCTTAAAGTGAATTCTGATACTATGATTAAATTCCTATGTCAAAATGGGTATCTTGACCGAATTTTTTCAGGCCTTTTCTTAATACTTAATAGACTTTTTTACTTAATAAAGATTTAGCAAAGGAGCCCCTAGGACTTCTTTCACCATCTCTGAGTAATGTGTCAAGTAGGCTAATCACCATTTAAAGTCACCAGTCCCGGGAATGATGGAGCTGATATACCTTTGTTTGTACAGTAAAAGTCCCAAACATTAAAATGAAAATCATAAAAAAATGCCTAACGAAGGATTCAGTAAACCGGGTGCATAATTTAATAAACTAATCAACACTTTACTTGTAGTTTGCTATTGATTTGCTATCTGACTAATTAACGACTGATCATCTAGAGGGGTGTATGGCTGAATGCATCCTGGCATGTCAGCTGAATATTACACACGTACCGCTGAATGTCCACGATTGTGACAGATGGCCATGTAAAAAGGAGTCCAAAAAAAAAACTTGTAGTTGGTGAATATTTTAAAATAAATGGTTTGTTCAATTTATTGTATTTTCCTTGAGCTACCACGGCAGATAGTTAACATTCTAATTATTATACACTAGCTCCTGGTTTCTTCCGCCCAATAAAATAAAACTATTTTGTGAAAATTCTTAGCAATATATTACACAGAATTATATACACTCTCCAAAGAAAGGTTTATTCCTCTTCAAACAGCATTTGCAGTAGTTCCCTTTTAGCACACTGGCTTCCTTCCAACCTTTGAACTCCCTTCCATTTGATTATTGTAGGAATAACCATGAGTTTGGTACGGCTGTCTGTTCTAAATGGGCATTGTTTATCCTTCCAACTAAAAATTAAGAATTATCTTAAGGTGGATTTCTTAATAACTATGCTTTAAAGTGTAAAATGTGGCTTATATTATCATTGTGATATCTAGTATAAATTTATATATTCAAAGTATAGTTCAAATAGTTATCTCGAAACACTAGGGCATAACCAAATGGTCATGCATTCACCTTTAACTGTAATCAAACAGTTAAGTTAGGTATAATAAACAAAATTCAGGCCATTAATAGCATTAATTAATATAAGACTATATTAATAGGTTATTTTTAAATTTTATGTGGCATACTGCTTCCAAAACAATATGGATGGATATAACATTTACAACGACAAATTGTGTCCTAAGGAGTTATCCAAGTCAATGCGCAAACCATTGTTCAAATACAATCAAATTGAATCAAATAGAATTATAATTTAGATTTTAAAATGTGAATGTTTACAATGAATTAATTTAAAATTATAATAAGCTATTCAATTATACTCACTAGTCTCTATCGCCAACATCAACATATGCAAAAATCGCACTTTTGTTTAGTTCAGTCAGGAATGCCTTCACTATTGGTTCAGCTAAAAAATTAAAGACCATTAAAATATGTTTTTAAAATAAACAACAAGCTACAGGGAGGGCTCCATCATCATCTAAAGAAGGTGTTGGCTTGGTTGGCTCCACTCAGAGTAATTTTGCAAGATCAAATCAGGAGCAAGGAGATCCATAGACAAACGAAAGTCACCATTATAACCAATTACCATTAAATGGTAATTTGCAGGTAATTTGACGAGCAGACAGCCACTGGGCCTATTTCCAGCAGAGGCTATCTTACATCGGAGTTGATGAAAACAAGGCTAACTAAGAAACTTAAAAACTTAATGAAGTTATGCATCTTAAGCCTATGTGTCTCCACTATTGGACACACAGTTCTCTGTACTTCACATCCAACCGCTTCCTGGGCCAGGAAGCCACCGGGCCACTACGTTTTCCATTTCATGGCCTCCATTTGAGAACTTGTCTACCCCATCGGTTGTTCATTCTATGATAGATGTGACTGACCCATTCTTTCGGCTATATTAACAACTTTGATTCTTCCTTTAGTTCATTACTATGTTAAATAAATATTACTATCCTAACATAATTATCTAAAAAAACTACTTTATATTTATAAGGCAATTTAAATTTTTATTGTAAACTACAATTTACTACATACTTATTATTATAAATATTTATAAGTAGGTATACCCATTTGGCAATATATACACCAACTTCTACCATTTTCTTTCTTCTTTCCAGTAAATAAAAAATATACATCAGGATTTTTTTTAGATATATTATCAACATAATTTGTAAATTCATTATAATCGTTCAGATTAATTGTTACAATTTTACTTTTAGAAGGCATGTTAATTTGACGCTAGTAAATAAATAACTGGCAGTATTTGACAGAATATAAACACATTCCTTTAATTATTCATTGTTTCATAATTACCTTCAACGCAATCAGGGCACCAACTTTGACCATTTGGCAATTTTGATCCAGAGAAATAAAATAGAACAGGAGGGCCATTGGGATTTATGTTTTCTGTATATTTAGAAAAATCTTCAAATCCTTTTATTTCTGCGTATGACACCATTATGCCGACAGATCTATAGTCTCTACTTTATAGTTTAATTAAACTTATGGTAATTACACCTTTATCCTCAAAGCAAAACGAAATAATAGAAGTAACTTTGAAGTAATGTTATAAATCACCACAAACCCAGTACCTATCTAATCTACCTACAAATTAATGATAAATAAATGAAGCACTGATAAACTGATAAAAAAAATAGATACAAATAATATTACTATACTCTTTGTACAAAATACAAATACAAAACGAAAATGTGTTGTGGTACCTGCGGTTATGCAATAGAACAGAAAACAAAACATAGAATATGATTTTTGTTCTGCATAACGAGTCGAGTAGCAAAGTCGAGTTCAATTCGAATTAATCGAGTAGCAAATATATTATATTAGTAACTAAACGTGTCAGAACACTAAAAAATTAAGATGTCATGCGTTATTCATTTACAAAAACACCACTCTCTTATGCATTGTACCAAATTGTACTCGACTGTAATGCGAACGATTCTGGGCAGTGGCGAGCAGAAAGGCTAGTAGTTTAGTAGTTAAGAGCTATACGCTATTTTAAATATAGTTTTGTTCTATGTAATTATATCATAGCTATAGAGTATATTCATCTTACAAATAAACTAACATTCATTCCTTAAGCTGTGTCTGGAAAGATTTAAAAAAATTGTGTTATTTGTTTGAAAAACCGTTATGCCAGTAGATGAGTTTATTAGTAGATACGGTTTAGATTTATTTCTTCTATTAAATTGTTTGCATATTTTTGTTGTTATTTGTGAGCGAGAAATCTACTATAATTGGCCATGGAGACCGATTCGACACAATCTCCTTTACACCCTAAAACATTAGCTCAATTGTTGCCTGACATCAAAGGTAAAGTAAAGTGATTTGTATTTTTCTTTATTATTTATTAGTTCTAAACAAATAAATTTTATCCTATTTTTTTTAGGTATAATAACGGAGAGTGCTATGAGAACTCTTACGGCTAAAAAGCAGAATCGTGCTACTGCTAATCGGACAACCGAAAGAGTGTACAAGCCTCTTACCATGGCTGAAATGGCAGTTGAAATTAATGGTAAGTTACAAAAAAGTAACTGTTAAATTAAAATATATTTTGGGATATATAAAGCAAAATCTGATTAAATATGCAAGTGCAGTTTATAATCAATATATCCAATAGAATCTATATATTATTATATATTTTATACTAGCGACTCGCGCTCAGCTTCGCCCAAGATGCAATTTTATTTACAAAACTGAATTAAAATCCTTTGGGTGGTTTAGAAGTAGAAGCGGAGAAACTAACATACATGGACAATTTCAGTGACTTGGTCCCAAAATATAGTTAGTTCTCTTCTAATTACATAAAAACTTAATTAGGTCTTTTATATATTCAGTGAGAAATTTTCTAATAGAGATGGGCAAACTCGAGTTTTTGCAAAATCGAGTTAACCGAGTCAACTCGGTTGGTACTATTACCTAGATTATTTTTACTAACATTTAAGTGTATTTCACAATTTGCTCTAAAGGACGACCAGTGCAGGTTTTTAGAACCTCCATTTGGAGCCAGTTTGTGGCAGGGGATGTTTGTGTTTGTCTTTTTATTTGTCATCTAAGTGTGTCTTTATATGTACTTTTTTTGCAAATAAAATTTATTCTTATTCTTATGTATAGAGTGTTATATTCACTTGTATTATTATTAAATGTGGGTTTAGTAGTACATGCTACTCTATAACATTTCATTGACTAATGCACTGGCTGCCTACAAAGTAGTAAAATATAATAAATACAGTGTGATTAAGTTACCATATTGTGATAAGTTATACTTACATAATATATATTATCTAGGTAGTTGGTCCTTTTAATCCACCTTTTAGTCTTTTTAGTTAGGCTCTTTTAATCCAGCAGCATACAAAATTGAAGTATTTGCTTTTCAATTTGTTTTTATTTTTACATTTTCAGCTATGGGAAATGAAACTCTAAGAGCATTACCAACGCCTTCAACAAATATGTCAACAAGAAAAAAAGCTTGGAATTCATCAATGAAAGTTGATAAGAAATTTTTGAATCGTAATAATGCTAACACTAATCCTAAATTGAAACCATCAAAAAAGATTCTTTTTCGCCAAACTCCTGACCCATTGGCAATGGTATGTCTTTTTTTTTTTTAATATCATTCACCTTGTTTTCATATTTATACACGGAGGTCTAAAAGGTCTAAAGAATGAAACAGTTTAAAAAAAATAGTATCTAGTATCTGTTGGTTTGTCTACTAGTTTCCTTAAAATTATAATGGAGAAATGGCCCTCACATAGTCAGAAGTTAATTTCTTAGTACCTATATAAAGATTGGTATTTACTATTAAACTAAAAGAGCCTATGTTACTTAAAATAAACATATAAAACTGAAAATGGTATTAAATTCTAACCCAAAGTCAACAATGAGCCAATTACTAATGCTTTAAGAATAGTCCTGTTTTTAAAATTATTTATTTTATATTTTTTCAGTCTTTTAATCAATCAAGAGCAATATCAAATAGAAATATACCTAAATTTCCTAAGCCCGAATCATATGCCAAGAAAGCTCTTGCGGTTAATCGATGTAAGCTTTTTTTTATTCTTTTTTTTTTATAATAATAAGTGATGAAAAGAATGTAATGTAGCACAAAACTTATTTTTTTTTTAATGTTAAGGTCAACAGACAGGCTGACCGTTCACTTGATGGTAGGTGGCTACCGTCGCCTATAACACAAGCAAAGCCACAGGTGTTGCAATGAGCTGCCAAAGTGCCAACCATTATTGACATTGAGGATAAGGGATTGTTAAAGGAAAATGACCGAAAGACTTACTCATCACCGAAAGACAACAGAAATCTAAACATTACACATTGACATATTCAAGACTATAATGATTTTGTTTACAATTTCAGCAAACGAAGTAAGAATCAGCGGTGTATACAAAATACCATTAACACCCAATGTGGCTGGTAAGCAATTAAAATTGATAAAAGAGTCTTCAGCCAAAAAATCTTGTTCAAACAAAGAAAACTGTTTTAAAACATCTGCCGTGAAACCTAAAAAAAAGTTGTTCGTTCAAGAAGACACTCCTCTATCGATCAATTCAACTGGCTACGATAGTTTCTTGCAACACGAAAAAGATATTAATGATATAGTGAACAAAACTAACGCACTGAATAGAGAAGTAGTCAAAAACACACGTACCAATTCACTATCTGCATCCACTCCCTTCAAAGAATATAGAAATGTTGAAGAATGTTTTGATGAATCCAGTCGTCTCGAGACTTCTAACATTCAGATGGCCGATACGATGATAAATTTTGCCGAATTGCCATCGTCAGATGAAAATAAAAAGGAAGACGACGCTCTTGTGCCGTCATTGTGTGATATATTACAAAAAATCACAATCAAATCAGTGGAAAGCGCAGATTCCTTAGAAGATCTCGTGCATTTAAAACAATTGACTTTGAACACGTTGAAAACTTTAAATAAAATAAGAGAATCTGAGGAAGCGAAACTAGTAAAAATTGAACATTTGATAGCACTAAAGGAAAATCTATTGAAAAAGAATGAATTGATCGATACAATTAAAATAGAAACTGTAAGTTCAGAGGTGAATAGTAAAAAAGAAGATGTTAAAGAGTCGAACGACGTGCAGCCAGTTATAAAGTCGTGTTTAAAACCTTCATACAAATTGCCAAGAAGAAACTCTTTAATCAAGAGAAAAATACTATTTCAACACAATTCTTCGACCGAGGAGACACCAAAGAAGGGAAACGTTAGAGCGCAAACTATGTACATGAATTTGAAGGCACGACTTCCCTATTTGAGTACACCTTTGGGGAAGAAACAGAATGTGCAAGTCCGGGACACACCGGCCAAAATCTCGCATAAGTTACAAGAACAATTAGACAAGTTGTACAATGAAAAAAAGTGACCATAAATTATTGCTTTAAACGTACCCTATATTAATTTATGACAGAGTTGGGCCTGCACAGGCTGTGGAACATAATAATTAGTTACATATTGTTTGTTATGTTACTATTATCCTTTTATTGATTTTATTTCTTTATATTAAATTTTTTACAATATATAAATATTAAAAAAAAAATAAAAAAAAAATATAAAAAACTTAACATTAGATTGCCTCAAGTAGCGGGGCAAGGCCCAAGCTACCGGTGGTTAGGGCTGCAGAGTGAGGAACCTCCTGACAAGAGGAACCGCCTTCTGTATCTGACCCTTGATCCATCCATCTAGCGAGAGACTCTTAAGATCTTCGCTATAAGGCCATTCGCCGATATGACTATCGGGACGATGATTGTCGAATCGACATTCCTCCACATGGCGGTCACCTCGTGAGCCAAGTCTATGTACTTGGTGAGTTTGTCTTTCTCGGCATTCACGAGGTTTTCGTCATGTGGAACAGTAATGTCAACAAACATCGTCCGGCGTTGGGATCGGTCAATAACCACGATGTCAGGCTTATTGGCGACAATAGTCCTGTCTGTGATTATAGAATGATCCCAATAGAGCGTGGCATGACCATTTTCGAGAACGGACGCAGGTATATATTTGTAATATGGTACTTCAATTTCAACAAGTTGATGTTGAAAAGCATGTTGTTGCTGAATAATTCTGGCTACTTGGTTATGTCTGTGCAAATACTCGCCATTAGCAAGATGATTCTTCCGGACGGTGGCATGTTCGACAAATGTCGGCCGTACCGTCATTGAGAATATATTTGCGGTAGTTTCTCGTCTTGATAACTTCACCTGCTATTGCACAGACAAAACCTTCGGTTTCTCCAAAGAGGTCACCAAAATGTAGCCATTTAATTAAAGCGAGCGGGTCTACATCGAGTCCGGTGAGGGCTCGATAGAACCGCCCGTGCAATTTCTTGCTCATCCATACCTCCCTGCGATTCTCAGTACTCAATATTACTGGTTTGCGCCAGTAATATTGAGTGAAATAAGCATAGGGGAGTGAAGGGTTTGTCAACTGTCACAACATCATGATGTATCGATGTTAAGGAAATATTCTCTGAGACTGCATATTTCTCAGTTATGATGGTCCTTGACATTCAGAAAGCCGCGGCCCCCCAATTTCCGAGGAATATACAGTCTCATAACAGACGAAGGCGGGTGTAACATCCGGTGTGTGGTGAGTAGTTGACGAACCCTTCTGTCCAAGGCATCTAGTTCAGTCTGCGTCCATCTTAGTATACCCAAGGAGTAGGTTAACAAGGGCATAACCCAGCTGTTGAAGACGCGTACCTTATTACCACCCATCAAAAGACTCTTTAAGTACTTTTATTAGGCGACGAAAGAAGCGCTCCCTCACCCTCTGTTTCATGTCCCTATAAACGATACCCAATGACTGTGACATACCAAGATACTTATAGGTTTCGATTTCAGAGAGAGATTTAAAGGTCACTTCAGTGAGTTGTAAATTAGAATTTACAACCTTGCCCCGCTGTACATGCATGACCGCACACTTATCTACACCAAACTCCATCTTCATAGAGTTGCTAAAAGTTTCTGTTATTTTCAGCAACTCTAACAGATCCTGGCGTTTGGATGCGAATAGATTGAGATCATCCATGTACAGTAGGTGAGAAATGACCTCTCTCCCTCTCCGCAACCGATAGTCTAGTGTTGAATCCTTCAGCAATGTGCTGAGGGGATTCAAGGCTAGGCAAAACCATAGCGGACTCAGGCTGTCGCCTTGAAAGATGCCTCGTTTTGCGGACCAGAGACGCTCTGTAGACTGCCTGGTTGATGAAGAACTTATTATTATTTATTAAAAAAAGAACGGGTTCGGAAACAGTGGAGCATTTTGTGTCCGCAACTCTCCTTATTAAAATTAAAAAGGAAAAAATTAGAAAAAAGCTTATTAAAAGACCTAATAATAGAAAAAATAACGCTAAATTCATTAAATTCTGCGAAAAAGTAGTTGATTGCCTGCTACATATATACGACAGTATTGTTTTAAAACGTACCCGCCTCCTCTTTAGTTCCGTATGTTTTCCAGAATAGACTAGGGTAATATTTCTGTAAAAAAAGAAAAAAGTAATGTCCATAAACTGTATTTGAAAAGTAAACGCGCCACTGATGTGCGTTATCTATGAGTGCGTGATTGCCTAGAACCGAAAGTGGCCGAGGCTACCCGACTCTCCTCTATATGTGGGTAAAATGTATATAGCTTCTATAGCTTCTCTTTTCATTGAAGTTTGATCAGCATTTTTCCACTTTTCAGTCCATAAGTGATTTTCGCTCTGCAATGTGACCTTAAACACATCGTCATTTAGGTAGGAAATATCTTATGTGGCAATAACATTTCCAGCGTTGTCAAAATTTGCACAATGTTCCCTTCAAATCGACTTTTCAGACTTCCAAGAAGGTCATCTAGACACATGCTTCTTTTAAAATACTTGTCTGCCAGTTATTCGTGGCATTGTGATAGATTCGATGCCAAAGAGAGTACTGGAATGATCTTCATCTCTTTTGAATATCTTTCTAAATTCTTCGTCTAATGTATTGGTTCGCAGGTTTTGAATCTGCTCTATGACATTTTTTTTGCAAAAGTCAATGCAGAGCTTAAATAATTTAGGACTTTGCAAACACTGAGACAAAGTCAATTTATAACTCAGCAATTTCTCGCAAACCAAAACCGATATCATAAATGCTGGATTTTTCATTGCTGAATGCAATTGTTCCGCTTTAGCTGCAATTTTTCTTCCTGTTACCAAAACATTAAAGAGGCTAATGACAATAAGTAAAGTTTTGCTCAACAAAAACTATAATGGCGTTATGATGCTCCACAAATCGCATTTCACAAACACAAATCAATCGTGTCCTTTTTGTCTCTGGTACTAATGCCTGTATGTGACTTTTCAGTATACGACCATTTAATGAATTATTTCGAAATAAATTGCAAATGTCCTTAATGGTTCGAAGGCAGTTTTTAACACAAGGTGTTGTCATACCTGCACTAAGTGCAAGAATCAAACGATGATTGGCACAATGGATATGCATGGCTTTAAAATATATTTTTTGGATTCGTGCTTGTACGCCTTTGAACATACCATTAAAGGATCCAGCCAAATCCAGCGCCATCATAACCTTGCCCAATTAGTTTTTCCATATTCAAGCCAACTTCTTCGCATTTCCGGACCCCTTGGGAACTTCACCCGCCCCCTTGATACGTCCTTGTTAACTGTTTATCGCCATCTATTATCAAACATTGGTAAACTACCAAATCCGATTTCCAAATAAACACCATTCCAAAAAATTAATACTTTTAGTTTTCAATATTGTGAAAATTTTTCCAAAACTAAGAGTTTGTGTAGGTACCTGTAGTTTGTTATAGCCTTATAGGTATTTTAGAAAATAATAACACTTAGGATTAATTATGTGAATGAAATAACTTATATCTATATAATGTTACTTTAATTAAATGCAAAAGGGATTTAATTACTAAAGTTTTTATGTACCTACTAAAATTTATTATTTAATTGTGTAATAATTTAACAAATGTTTAAATTAATATATGATGCAAAACTTGTGTGCTTATGTGATATTATATTATGAATTGCCTCGCTTTATCAATATCACATAAGACCTGTGAAGTTTTTTTGCCATAAAGAGCTGTAAAGAAATTATAAATATGTAAGCAAATCTTTAATTGAGTTTTAGCTTTAATTTACGTAATGTCTATGGTTTTTTTATCTTTAAAATACATAACATGTTATTGTAATTTTTATAATAATATTAAGGATTTGTATATAATACCTACCCAATTTTATATTTTGTAAGTGGTCTTAATAATGTGTTTTTTATAATCTTTCACATGTGGTACCTATTTTAATTTATATGAGAGAAAATTTTAAATTTGGGTTTTAAAATAAATAACTTATTAAAAAATACTTTTTTATTGTATAGCAAAATGGGCTTTCCTTGTATGCAAGGAATATAGTACTCTAAGCTTGTATGTATGAGTCGGTAAGTTAGTCGAATTAGCAAAGATAAAATAAAATATTACAATAACAAAATCAATTTTTCTTTACAAAAGATTACTAGTAGGTATTCACAAGAAAAAAATAGCCGGTTTCAATTAAATTCATAGTTGATATATAAAATTAAAAATATTTTAGTTAAGCATAAATTTAAATCTGCGTTTACGTTACAGTTTCGACATAGTAACTAATATTATAATCTGTGGTTTCGACCATGGGTGACACAGACCAAATCAAGTCTATCACTCACTTTGGCAGCCGTGGCTCCATATAATGTTTATATTGCCCGTAATCGCTAACGAAAGCATATAATTTTTATATGGAAAATTGTCAATTTGACATTGACAGTTTACAATTTCAGTAGAAATATTTTACGCTCTCGCTAACTTTTAAAGAAACTATAACTATTCTAAGTTCTATTATATCGAAACTTTATAGTGCGGGCATTATAAACTCATACTAGAGCCATTGTAATCTTTTGTGTATATAGTGTGGGATGTAAATGACTTCACATTAAATTGTTTACATATATACACACATTTATTATATACATTTGATGAAACGCACGAATGGGCGTTTTTACATTACGCACGATGGGCGTTTGTGTTGTTGAGTGGCGAAAAAGCGCGTGCTTTTTGTAGCAGAGTTGAAGGCCGACTGTCTCTCGTTTCCGTGCTTCTTCATTTGAAATAATGACACGGAAACTAAAACGTAAGTTCCAAATAGGTAACTTAAAGGAGGTCGCCACATCAGCCCCCCCGGAGACCGTAGGTCGTAACGAAGAGTAGACTGGAAGGAGTGGACAGCACTTGGTGGCACGTTGTTGGGTGATGGCACTAGCCGTGTCCATTATCTGGATCGATGAACCGGCTGCTGGAACGTATCCGTGTGCGCTAGCCTGGATAATGCTATTAGGAGCGCGCGGTCGCGTCGACTTTCTCAGGCCAGCTAGCTTCTGTCCGAAATCTTCGATGACGTCGTAGTTCGTTTTCGTTTGACGACGTAGTCTTCGACGAAAAATGCAATTTCGTAGAAAAAATTTTCGTTTGTTTCGAATGTCACTTTGTCAACAACATGGTAACTATGGAAAACTGTCCAAATTTTTCTTAAAATGTTCATTTATAGTCGCGGGTCACCAATTTAATGTGGGATGTAAATGACTTCACATTAAATTGTTTACATATATACACACATTTATTATATACATTTATACATTTGATGAAACGCACGAATGGGCGTTTTTACATTACGCACGATGGGCGTTTGTGTTGTTGAGTGGCGAAAAAGCGCGTGCTTTTTGTAGCAGAGTTGAAGGCCGACTGTCTCTCGTTTCCGTGCTTCTTCATTTGAAATAATGACACGGAAACTAAAACGTAAGTTCCAAATAGGTAACTTAAAGGAGGTCGCCACAATAGTACTTTATTTGGCTCCTGTCACAGATCAAGTAAAAAAAAATATAAATTCAATGACACAGACTATCTTTTACTCAATGTATGTAATATAAGTAAACCAGACAACTAAACACTATGTAAACAAGTCATTACAAATATTATTACATTATTTATACTATATTACAACTTTAAACTTAAATCTGCCAATTTTACTTGCTTGATTATACAAAACGTAACTAAAAGCCGATTGTCAGATAATCATATTATTTTCATAACATTTTAGATAATTTGAATAGTGACGTATTTATCACTAGAGGATTTTATTCATACACTTGTGTGCCACTTATCTTTTCATTTAGGCGACTATTGTAATAAGCCATTAGAATATTTATCTTTTATTAGAATAATACTTTTAACATGGCTCTTTCAAAACCAATTATAAATTTAGTATCTTCCTATTTACAAAATCTATATCTCTATCCTATTAGAACCAAAGCTATAACGAGGTAAGTAAGAAGAATAAGTCAAGTTAATTCATTTCTGATATTTTTTAACTGAACTTGGTCAAAGGTCGTATTGGTCCCAGCAAGTATATTTTGCTTAGGTTTATTGGAGCTACCTATGTGTGTTTATGTGTTAATACTTAATATATACTAATAACATATTTATGAACATTGAAATGTTATTTTCAGTTGCATAGTTGGTACAGCTGGCAGCATAACATCACAAGTAGTCGCCGGAGAATCATTGAGACTGGACCCAGTTCTTGCCTTCGGTTTATATGGGTAAGACTTTGAAACGTTGTTTTCAAGTTTACATAATATCCTAGTTGTGTGAATGTTTTAAATTAAGTAAATACATGTTTTTAGTAAAGACCATTTTATACATTATACAATTCTTGTAAAAGTATATGTATCATAGATCTCTTAAAATACTGGAACAATTTTGAAAAAAAAAAAAATGTGGTTAAAAAAAATATTGACTTGTTTGTTGAAAAAAATAGACAGATCATACTTGTTTTTTCAGATTATTATTTGCCGGAACAATCCCACACTATTTCTATGAGTTCATTGAGGGGTTATTTCCAGAAGACATTGTGTCTTTTCCTTTAGCAAAGAAACTGATATTTGAAAGGGTGATTTTTGCTCCGATCATGCAGGCATTCCACCTCTACATGTTGGCACGGTTTGAAGGCAAAAATCATGCAGCAGCCTTGAGACAGCTATTTGCTTTATACTGTAATGTATTGGAAGCAAACTGGAAATGGTTGACATTATTCCAAGTTATTAACTTGGCATTCATCCCACCTATGGTGAGTATTAAGTGATAATGTTATGGCAGGTTCTTTATGGCTAATTTAATTAAAATCATAATGAAAACAGTAGGGAATATATTTTCTTAAGTTACTTCGTATTTATTAGTTACTTCAATATTATATATTTTAATATAAATATAGCCTTTAATTTCGAGGAATCTTAATACAAAAAACAAGCTACAACCACATTACTTATATAAAATTTTCTCTATTATTCTTCCTCGCCTGTCAAACGTCATAGGCCTCCTCTAAGTCCTTCCACCGTTTCCTATTCTGGGCCATTCTCATCCATGTTGATCCTGCTACCTTCCTTATATCATCTTCCCATCTACGATTCTGTTTTCCTCTTTTTTTTTTTTCAAAAAAAAAAAAAAAATATTTTAATATACTCTATTATAACTATTAAGCCTTACATACATTAGTGGTAGACAGAAAAAAATTTGTAAGAAACATTATGTATTGACAGTTTATTTACTAATTTAAAATAAAGTATTTTTAATTGATAACACTTTAGTAGACACTTTGGACTAGAATCCAGTCCATCGTAGATCCACCAATCAACGGCATTACCACACAGACGAATTATTACTATTTTGGACTTTAGTTCCTACGCAACAAAGTTGATAATGCGATGATCTTAACCTTAACTTTTTTTTTCAGTTACGAGTACTTTTCATGAACTTCGTAGGTTTTGGTTGGGCGATATTTTTGGCTAACAAAAGAAGACAACAAAGTAAAAAAAGAGATAATAAGTAATATTATTTCGAAAGGCGTGGCGTGATTTGATTGGTGGCGGCTTATATTACAGTTGAAGTGAAAATATTGAATTTTTAACGTAAATAATTTTTCAGTACTTTATTTGTAAAATATCATTTCTAACTGTGAAAAGATTAAAATGTTACTGTAAAAAAACTGATCCTAATAAAATACATTTAATATGTATACGCATTGTTAGCGTTATTAGTAGGTGTAGATAGGTTAGAAAATTAAAAATGGGTATTTTAATAATTAAATTTATTCGACAACAGTAATGGGATTTTTAAATGTTATAATAAATTAGTATATTATAGTTATGTGATATTTAATGTATTTAATATTTGTATTTGTTAAATCGAGCTTTTGATAGAAATGCATTTAAAAATATGTAAAAAAAAAAACATTTTTTTATATTCTTTATGTAATAAAATATAATAAAAATGAATTGTTATATTCAATAAAAAGTTTTATTGCTTGGTAATTGAAACTAATTTTCAATCTTACAGAACACTTACAATAATGACTAGATAAATCGTCTACTTTACTTACTTAAATTGTTTTAATACACTTAAGTTATTACTAAAGTTTACTTATTTTAATATTAATAAATAGGTTCCAAAAATAAAATTCCAAATCAAGTAAAAACACATACAAAATAAAATCATAATCACAAAATAAATATATTGCACTTAAAAGTTTTTGGTGTAAATGAGTATTTTTCAGTAATATCAACAAAAATAACAAAATTATATACCTATGTAATGTAGGTATACAGGTAAAAAATATAAATTAAATAATATGCAAATTCACAGATTTTTACGAGATACAAAACATTTTGACTAGAATAATATTAGGAATGTAAAATAAATTAAATAATATGTAAATTCACAGATTTTTACGAGATTCAATTATTACATTTTGACTAGAATAATATTAGGAATGTAAAATAAATTAAATAATATGTAAATTCACAGATTTTTACGAGATTCAATTATTACATTTTGACTAGAATAATATTAGGAATGTAAAATAAATTAAATAATATGTAAATTCACAGATTTTTACGAGATTCAATTATTACATTTTGACTAGAATAAATATTAGGAATGTAAAATAAATTATTTATATTAAGTATATAGGTATTCCATATACGTTCTACTTTTACAAACATTTGTAACTTATTTCTTTGATAGCTTAACACATTAATTCGTTTTCCCAACGGTATCCCATTATAGTATTATACTAAAATAGAACTGTCGTTAATTTACCTACAACACCCGATTTTTATATAGAAATCTTTATACAATATTTGTTTGGTCGCCAAAAATAGTCAAATGAGAGCTGAAAAAAATTAAAATTGCTTCACGTCCAGACTATATATGTATATTGGTAACGTTATGTATAAAATTGAATGCACACACTTAACAGTGATAATGTAATTAGCTGTTATTATTATTTTTTGTAAAAAGAGCTCTTTAAAAAATAAATTTGCAGCATTTTAACTACCCCTTAAAAAAGTACATTTTGACAAAGCAAGACGACGCTAAAACCACAGATGCGTAATATTTGTTTTTATTAATGTGTATTTGGATAATTTAGAGTTGACTGACATACTTATATAAATATAGAATGAATAAATTCACTGTAGTTCTGTCCTGTCAAAACTTTTTAAAGCAATTTTTTATGAATATAAAAATAGGTACCTATGTATTTTGTTTATTTTTAAAACTAATAAGTACCTACATACATTAGTTTATTTCATTTCATAGTGAAAGCAAATTCACAACGACAGCAACCTATATTCTCGCCACTCAAATGCAAATATTGTTGGTAGAAATTCTTAGTTTTACGTAATTCTATCTCAAGTGCTGGTCACCTCTTAACGGCGCGCGTGTCGTGCTATTGTCAAAACTTAACACAGAGTACTGACGGACATTCGATTATGGACTTAATGGTTATACCACCGGTCACATTCTTAGTCAAAATGTGACTAGCATTTGCGCACAAACTACATTTCCATATAAAATTTAATGTGCATTTAGCCGTTTTGTAACAAAGTACATGTTTTTACATAGACTAAAATGAAATATCATACTACCTGTAAATGCTGAATTTAAAAGAAACATTTCAACGTACAAGCGTACAGCCTTTTTTTCATTATACTCCACTGATTATTCAAAATGGCCCATAACTGGCCACTTTTTAGATATATATAATTTTTTTGGCTAAGCATTTTTTGTCAATTGAACTATTTATTCGCGTTCACGAAGGATTGTCGGTGATCCAGACCAGCTTCTCTGCGAGGACTTGCTGCTGGCATAGCTTCCGGATGAAGGAGACGAGGGCGTCGGACGTCTGTATGGTATCGGTCGTTTTCGGGCGCTGTTAGTATGTTAGTAAATATGAAATAGGTTATATGAATATTTTAGTAGTGATTTTGATTATAAAACGCATGCAACTTATATTTTGATGAAATGATTAATTAAAATATGGCTGTGTACTGTACATTATTGTTAAGAAAACATCAAAGTGTCTATGTTCTCCTAGGTGCGCGCCTACTGGTCTATGTTATTTCATGGTCAACGATTTATGATTAAAAATGAAAGAATTAGAATTAATTTAATAAACATAACTCACTATCCACCATTTGATACGAAAAACTGAAACATAGTTACACCTAGTTAGGTTTTTAGCCCCGAAAATTGCTAATGCGCTTCACCGCCATTTTGGTGACGAAGTCTTGTAACACACTCAACACTGTGGATGTTAAAATAACGAGGCTCCTGCGCATTAGCAGGGCTTATACTATTTTATATTAAAGGATGACAGTAGGTGGCTATCTGAGGACACAAGCAACGCCAGTGCGATGCCGATCCTGCAAGAATATGTTCACTACTTTCAAATAATAATGCAATACCTACAATTTTGTTTCTGTAAATTAATTAATCAAAAAATCAGTAGAAATCTGATCAAAATTACAAAGCAATGGAATGCCTGTATTAGAGTATACAACTTGACTTGTAATTAGTGTAATTGGAAGCGTTCAACAATTTTGTAAAAAAAAAAAAAAATTTTCATCATTCCAAATAATAAATAAACACAGACTACTAACGAGCATCTACCGTGCAATGATTAACCTTCGCTTTATACTATTAAAAAACATAATTATATCTTATTACAAAATATAATATTATATTTATAAAATAATATAATAAACAGTATAAAGCATCGGTTCTTCTTATATTCTAGGTAGCGATAGCAAAAGAAAAAAAAAACCAAATTCTTACAATAACATCTTTATTTGAACAAAATAATAATTGAAAGTACACACGGAATTTAAATACGGTGCTTATCATTCCTTTCCTTCACAATAATAGTAACATAATGTTGGCATAATATTCCTATTGAATCGGCTTACTTTCTTCTATATTTGTATTTGTTGGAACCATGTGTAAGGTCTATTGTGGGTGCGCTACGGAAAAAAAATCAAAATATTTCATTGTGTGCATAATAAATATCTAAGTCAATTAATTAAAATATTATGTAACTGAGAAGCACAAGAGTCGTTACTAGAAAATGTCTAATTAACTGTTATTAAATCCCAGAACACTTTTTGAGGGACATTTAGAAAAAGCTTCTTCAATATATGGTCTTAGTAGCTCAACTATGGTCTTTAGTAAGATTCCCCGACTGACTCACTTTTACTAAGAGAATCAACAGGACTAATAGAATAAAAGCTTTAGAAACACAAGAATTAGGCTCGAGTTCACCAACAGACGGTTATTTTTAAACAGCTGTTTAAAATTTAAACAGCCGTTTAATAATATTTTGTTGATCACCATCGCTAAACTGCGGGTTAAACGCCCTAAACATCAGATTAATCATTAAGTTAATCAGATGTTTAGGGCGTTTAATCCGAATTTTAGCGATTGTGAACAACAAAATATTACTTTGTCCCCTTGTAACGCAAATAACTATTCTCCAGTCTGTTTATGGCGATGTCCCATTAAATAATAGATAAATGAACACATTATTCTCTACTGGTTTAGGTAGACCTAAATCATGATCGTTTTATTATTATCCTGTGAAAAAACGTTAATTGATTTTCCAGTAAATGATGCATATGAATGAGAAATTTCATCATTCATTGCTTCCCAGGTACATAAATATATATATTATCATATAATGCAAGATACAAGTAATTATTATTTGTCTACAGATCTCAAAACAAGAAACAAAAAAAAAAAAAATTAATACCATAAAAATAAATCATAGCACACCCATGTTAGTGAAATTATTATAGAAGCGAGGCTTTATTTAGAGCCTTTAGTTAGTTATCACATAAAATTAATTCATACGAGATATAACATCAGCCAATTCCAGGAATAATCGTCGAATAAATAAACTGCACAAGGCAGTGAACTGAATAGTGCAAAGGGTTCGGAGTTTTTAGTGTGAAATTTAAATAAAAAAAATGAAAAATCGATCAACGCAGACCACGTGTGAATTAATGTTACCATGGATTTGAATCACTTATTATAATCTAAAACACTAGCAGAGGATAGCTTTTGGCAAATCCCCTTTCGGTTACTCTTTATTTACAGATTATGTAAAATGTTTGCAAAAAGAGACCCACACACACACACACACACACACACACACACACACACACACACACACACACACACACACACACACACACACACACACACACACACATAGGGCCAAAACTGTGCCAAATAATACAGCACAGTCTATAATAATAATAAACAATATAGACTAATACAGAATGAAGAGTCAGTAAAGCCTGACGCTTTCAGTTCGCCATTATTTGTACCACAGTAACTAAAACTCTTACGGTTTTATATGTGCCAAAATTGTATGTTTTCATAGCTTAAATATGAGCATATTATAATTATATAGTTCACAATTGTGAACCGGTGACTCCAAACCCTTTGGAACAAATTGATTTTACACTATTCCGAAAACTAAAGGACGTTTGAAGGAAAGAGAAGTTCGGACAAACTCCTTTTTGTATAGCACTCTCCCGTTCAAAAATTACTACAAGGAATTTAGAAAAGAAAAAAAAAAGGATCCGATTACAATTTCTGTTCACCGGAGATATTGTAAATGTAACTTTTTTTGTACGATGCAAACAAATAAAGTACATACTTTTTTGCTCTCTGGAAGTATTTAATAATGACACGATCTTTGCTTTCTGGTCTTCTCTTTAAACAAAAACCAATATTGCACAAATCACAAATACTCATTGTTTACATCGCGGGGAGAGCACATGAATATTATTGGTGAAATAAAGTGAAAAATGTTCACGTTACGAAAACATATTACATGTAACTTAATAACTAAATGTCACAATCACACACAAAAGGAACACTTCACTAATCGGAGCTACTCGTGTCTTCAGAACTCGTGCTATACTTTCGTGATTTTTTTCTATAAACAAAAGAGAAAACAAAAGAAATGTATCAAAGGGAAAAACACAAAAATATATATATATATATATACACTTGCCCTATTACGATTTTCTCTAAGAGAACAACGTAATATGGCAAATATGCAAAATAAAACTATAAAAAAGCCCAAATACTAAGTTAGCATAAGGAAGCGAAAAAAACCGAAAAAAAAAATGGGAAACACCTGAGACACACGCACATTGACGACATTTAAAATTAAAAAAAAAAAAATCTTTGTAAAAAATAATACAAAAGTATATAATAATAAATGTCATCAACATAATATTTATTACGACTTCAACCCAACATTGTGCTTTTGGCGTAAGCGTAACATTTTTTTATTTACTCTACTTTTTTATTTATTTAATTAGTTAGTCAAAATATTGTTTTTAGTAAACAAATTTAGGAGCAACACTTAATACTGTTTTGTTCCCATACAAACTTCATTAGAGCGAATCTCAATAAATAAGTTTTGCTTGAGAGTAACATGTATCTAGCATAAGGAAATTCTGATGTTCTTAGTATTATTTAATATTAACAATAATACAAAGGGACTAGAAAAAAAAATATCAAATTGAGATCAATGTTAAAAAAAAAATCCCATAATTTATTAGACGCTCGAATAAAGTTTTTTTTTTGTATATAGCTAATCTGATCTTTTGGTCCTTCGAGCAGGACAATTTTGCAAATAAATTGTAATATGAACATTTTAAACTACTTTCATGTGTATATATTTATATCTATTTAATTTAAAAGTAAGCTAGTGATTAGTTTAATGTTAGCGAAAGATGAAAAGCTTGCCGCCAAGTACACTTTTGGGGGGAAGTAGGGGTGTTACCTTGTGATGCGTCGCCTGTCGAGGAAAGAGGGGGACCCGGCCCTTCTGGGGATGCTGGGCGAATGGGACCGAGATCCCTCCGATCTACGATAATCCGCGTATACCCCGCTCATTGTTCTGACCATGTACAGTTCGATTGTAGGACAACTAGTTACACATTAAATTCACCCATACACTGTGAAGTTCAATTAGCTCAATCGAGCCAATTTGTTCGTGTATGACTTTATTGCATTTCTCTTTTTACTTCATTGCTAACCTGATTGTACTAAAGACTTGTTTAAACATAATAACAATCAAAGTAAACGGTTACTTGAGCGATTCATTAGCGAAATTAAAGCAAAGACTTTTTTATATATATGTGTTACAGAAATTTGTTGAAGTACATAATTATTTGCATTAATTCTTTTGTTTTTATATAATGTCAGTAAATGCAAGTAATGTAAATTACCTCGAAGAACGTGTCGTCGCCTTGGAAGTACTACGCGAAGAGCGCGACGAACTGCGACTACTGTACGAACTAGATCGACTCGAACGCGAACGTCTGAGGAACACAACAGTTAGTAATTAACACTTTTCAAAAACAGTTATTACGTTCAGAAATTTCATTTATATAAACATTGATTGAAAACTTAAACTAAAAATAAAATTCTACATGTAATTAGATTATACATGTAATTAGGTGTAATTAAATTTTGGATGTAGATGATAGATATGTAGAGCTACAGCATCAACCTGTACGCCCTATTTTGTTATCATCACTTTTCTGAATTGCCTCCCACTATGGAAGCAAATTTAAACACGCATTCACGCCAAAAAAATTGAAGGATACAAATCTTTCTAGACGTATTATTGCAGCTTAAAAGGTAATTTATAACTCACCTCGAAGAAGAATAAGACCGCGACCTCGAGCGAGAAGATCGCGAACCGGACCTCGAGCGCGATCGCGACTGCGATTTAGATCGCGACTTTGATCGCGATCGGGAGCGCGATCGCGACGACTGCGACCAGCTTCTTCGCGATCCACTTCTGTCGCGTTTCGGCGACGACTCTATCAACACCGGACTCTTCTCGGTCGCCTCTGCGGGCGTCGGTTTATCGTTCTTCGCGACTTCCACTTGCGGAGACTTATCCCTCTTGGGCGTGACATTGGACTGTTTCACCTCCTCGGCTCTCTGCAGATCGCAATTGGCCCGAGAAGTTGACGGCTCGGTATCATCGCGCATAGAGGCCTTGGCTATTTGTGCCAATTTCTCCTTCAGCCTGTGCAATTCTCTTATATCGATCTCGTCTTGACGGGCTCTCTCGTCTACGGTTAGAAAGTCCGCATCGGACACTTCGTTCTCGCTAGACGAACTTCTCAAACACACGGCCGTCGGTTTGAAATTGTCCTCCTTGTGTTTCTTTTTTGGATGCAAGTCTGATGGTGATTTTATGTATTTCCTCTTGTCTTTTTCGGGCAATTTTTCTATAATGTCGCGGTACCGTTCGGGACTGCGTCTCGCTGGCGAGTAACTAAGGCTCGATGAGCTCCTGCTTCTGTTCTTCGAACGAGACCTGGTTTTGTCTCTGCGGCTCTCGCGTCTTCCGTCGTTGCCCCTTTCATTTTTTCTGTCTGGAGATCGCTTCGGAGACGACGTTCGTCTCTCTGACTTTTTGTTTCGTTGTGGGGAATCGCTGTTGCGCTTGTTAGTTTTTGAAATTTTTCGAACCGGTGACGGGGAGGCAGACGGATACGGAGACTGTCTACGTCTCTTGGCGACCGGAGAAGGAGATCTCCTCCAACCCTTGCTGTTACCGCGTCTCTCGTCACGAGACCTCGAATCTGATCTTCGTTTTTCAGATTTGGTTTTAGGAGGTGATTTTCCATAATCGTTGGATCTACTGCGTTTTCGACTCCTCGCCGGTGATACACTTTTCTCGTAATATCGATTACTCTTACTTCTATCGTCTTTTCTATCAACCTTCTCTTTTACTCTTTGCTTGTGTGATTTTTCTGTGTCCGAATCTGAAGTTAAAGACTTCCTATCGTGTTTAGAGGTTTTGTAGCGCTCTGTATCCTTGCGTGGATCCTTACTTTTGGACGCTTTACGCACCGGAGTTCTGTGTCTGTACTCTGCGGACGAATCTCGCTTCTCTTTCGAAGTACTCCTATACTTCCTCCGCCGTGACTCTTCATAACTACCTCTATCTTTACGCTTGCTCTGTTCTTCTTCATAACGGTCGTTACTAGGTTTAAACTTCTTTTCATCTCGCTCTTTTTTGTCATCGGGTTCACCGCGCCTTTTCCTTTTATATTCGGACGATTCGCTTCTTCTATCTCTCCTTTCACGCGAAGGCTCCCTCTGTCTCTTACTGCTTTCTCCGAACCGTTCTCTTCCAGAGAAATCATCTCTCCTTCTATATTCCGGAGAGACGCTTCTGCGTCGTTTCTTTTCTGGTCGCGGAGAAATGCTTTTACGTCCTGATCGTTCCCTCTCCGCATGTGGAGATATACTTCTCTCTCTGGTCTTTTCCTTTTCCGGTTGTGGAGAAACACTCTTTTGTCTCGATCGTACCTTTCTATCTCTTTTTTCGTGTCTACCCTTACGCGTTTCCGTATCTGACTCGTCCGAATAGTCGTGTTGGCGTTTCGAGCGTGCTCTATCTTTTGGCTTTGCGGAATTCTCCCTTGAATCACGTCTTCTGTTCTCTACTTTAGTCACTTGCGATTTGTGTCTATGATCCGGTGAAGTGTCGTGCTCATCTCTGGAAGTGCTGCGATAATCTCGTCTTCTACTTGAGCCGTTTTGATGCGAACCCCTAGATGGCGCCTCCTCGCGTTTATCATATCTCCTATTACGGTCTTCGTAATTTCTTTCATTCTTTCTACGTTCGTCCGCCCTTCGCTCATCTGAACGTTCACGTTGTCTACTCTTTGATTCTTTTGTCTGTTTTATTGGTGAACTGTGGAATACATAATAGAGCGCGTATTAGCATATTATTTGCATAAAAATAATTATTTTATTTACACAGGTGAGGAGTATATAATTCACAATGAACTTGAAGTGAAAAAAAAAAAAAAAAAAAATAAACTTATTCAATGGGCGATTGTGCATTTCATAACTTACTTTTCATGGCTGGATGGTTCACTGCTGCCCCGACGCTTCCCGCTTGATTTTTTCTGTTACGAAATACAATAAGAATTAAATATTTCACATAAAATAAATCTGCAAGAACACCAGTGCCAATACAAGAAGACTATAGTGGTATGGCAACTAAACATATCTGTATAAATAGTAAAATTATTATTTAAAATAAAACTCATAAAAAACGAACTAGTTTTAATGGAAGGCAGAAGTTTTTTTTATTTATTTATTATATTACATTAACTGAGAATTTCTAGAATAAAACCAAAAAAAAGTCACTGTACCACATGCAATCTAAGAAGGAACCATTAAACACAAAAAAAAATTATGAAAAAATATTTTGCTAAAAATATTGAAATTAATAAAATCGTCGAAGCAATTATATGGAAGCGATTACAAACAAATACGTACGTAATAAATAAGTTTTAAAAATATTCTCTCGTAAATAAATTTTCGAGTTATCCATAACATTCTCATAAGAATATAACAAGGGATATATGTATGGTCGCATATATATATATATATTATTACTTTGTCATATATAAATATTTGGCACCAGTGCTTTTATTACCATCAAGTACAATGTTAGTTAAGACGTTACTATGTCAACAATGTTATCATAATAATACGTATACATTATAATAATTAATATATAATTTAATACTTAAATACGATACACAAAATCAAATGAAAATAACACTTGGGGAACGTACCTTCGTCAACAAACGGTGGTGGTATTGTATACCATTTAAACATGTCGGGCATCCTTTAATTAGTTTTGGATAAATGAGCAGAGGGAGAATGTTATGGATTAGTTACATTTTCACAAAACAATATAATGGACAACATCACTAGATGTGTGATACAAAAGTGCGCTAATATCCATCGGGTTACAGTTCAAAGTGTGTTTCATTAGATTTATGTTCGATGTATTGGTCCTTCGAGCCGGATAGGATACAAAGCGTCTTTTCTAATACACATCTAGTTACACGCGTTTCAAATAAAACATCAGACCACCACTGTTTCATTGTTATCAAGTCACAAGTCATGCATTTATTTGTGTGCACTCAGGTCTTGAGTCTTGATCAATCAATCACCCAGTACAAGGTTGCTAGAGCCGCATTAGTTAACAAACAAATGTTAAAAATGCATTAATATTATCACGGAATATTAATTTATTCACCTAACAGTGTTCTTACTGAGTGTTATGGTTTTGTAATATACTTACAGTATACGTTATTTCTTCAGATAAAGATGGCTATCCTATGAAATGATGCACAGTTAAACAGATAATTTTTACTGGCTATTTCTTGTATTTACAGACAAAAATAAAACAAAATAATGAAGTTAAAAAAGGCGATTACCACAGTTAAAACTCTTTTTTTTTTCTACCCCCACGTGATATAACTCTAATGGAGGATTACAATCGTGTAGACATGTGGGCAGAATTAAATTAGCAATAAAATATCAGTAAAGCTGAGGAGAGTCTAAGACAGTTTAGTAAGAATCTAAGTCGGTGATATCTACGATTAGTTCAAAGGGAAAGAGGGCGAGGGTAATAATAGTGAGAAGATCATTTTGCACAAAAAAGAAATTGTGATTCTCATATATATATATATATCATATATCATCCAATGCGGGACGGTGCTTGAACTTGCAGAAATCATCACAAGTACAGGCTGTCGTGTTTCAATATTATCAAACATATTATTTAAAAAATAAACAATGTTAAGCGATGGTGCTACGTTAGCTATTTATTATGAAAACTGTTTCTAAAGGCAATAGAGAGTAAGGTAAGGTTAACATGTGATATGTGTTGATTTGGAACATTCCCATTAGGTCTATGGTTGGGCTTAGTGTAAACAAACATTAATTTAGTGTTGACCCCGAAACTTCTTCATATAACTTAACCATAATAATATGTTAAGACTTATTTCACAGTTTTCATAGAATAAATTTTCTCGCCATTCGAGAGCGCACTTCACAAATTAAATTACAATTTTTTTTTTTTACATATTCTATGAACACTGTTTTAAAAGTTGAAGGCCTATGCGATGAAATTGTAAACACATATAACTTATATACGAGGCGGAACAGTTACCTTCTTTTTCCTCTTTTGATTGTCTTCTTGAGAACTGCTGTCGCTGTCCTGTGAAGCCTCCGTACTGCTAGAACTGTACGGGTCACTTGATTTTGATACTTTCTTCTTCTTCTTGCTAGATTCGTGCCTTGAAACAAAAATATATATCATTTTAATATGACTTGGTTACTTATTAAACCCAAATAACCCAACAATTCCATTTCTTTACTTAATTAAACCAAAAAATTAAAAAGCGAAACAAACACTGCAACGTTATACCGAACTTTTTTTTAATAACTTTTTTATCGGGGTATTGAATTGATGTAAATAAACTAATTTTGTACGTTAAAAATAAAAATAGGGACAAAGGTGAAATTGATACTGTACCTACGAAGTAAGTTCCATAACAATTTTCTTTGACTGAAATTACATATCAACAATAAATGTTACTCTCGTTTTAAAAAAATTAAAAAAAAATATGTAGGTATGTTATAACAAAAACGTTAACAATACTTGCCTCTTTGACAGTGGAAGTGACACCTGTCTGGATTCAAATATTATCTATGAGAATAATGCAATAGAAATTTTAAAAAGATATAATAAAAAAATACTTTATACATCATATGCATGCAATTGCTACTTGACGAAGATATATCCATATATTTTCTTTCAATGATCTTTCAAAAGTATAAAAATGCAATAATTATGTTGAGCGCTATGTTTAAGCGTAAGTTGAAGGCTATAAATCTTCGATAAGCAGCAATTGTCGATGACTGGATTGTAATGTAGAAGGCACAACGTATTAAACAGCGAAGCATAGCATATTTCTTATTATGAGATCCAAAGAAACAGTACATACTAATATTCCCCTTAAAATTTTATAATATGATTATTATAAAATATGAGAACAGTCACTCACTTTTCCTTTTTATTCTTCTTAGACTTCTTCTTTTTTGACTTTTTCGCTTCTGGCGAGGCACTGAAAGAAAAACAGACCATTAATTAACCCGACAAGACTAAAAACTATTGACAAGAAATAATTTAAAAATTATAAAATATTCTATTAAGACATTCTATTAAGACCACCACGCCACGCTATATCTGCTGTAAGTTGCCGAGGAGTTGGACATTACGCAGACTACTTGATGCTGCAGCATCAGGTCAAAGTCAAGAAATAATATCGAAGTAACAATACCCAATATTACATATCAATCGAACCTGTGGAAGTTAGCGAGATCCCATCGTCGAATAGGAAATGAGCTGACGACTTTCAAACGCCCGAAAACATCTTCATAAATTATAGCTAAGACCCATCTCGATCACGTCAGCTTTCAAACAACATATAGTTCTATCCGTTTGGGAGCTATGATGCCACAAACAGATACACCCATACACAGATAAACAGGTTAAACTTATAGCACCCCTCTTTTGCGTCTGATGTCGGGTGCTAAAAAGAAAAGTATATAATATATCAATGGACATATTGAAGTGAAGTTACCTCCGCTTTTTCTTCTTCTTAGCAGCGGGTACAAGTCTCTCTTCGCGTTCGTTACTTGGCGTCCTGACGAGGGGGTACCTCTGGGCAAGCTCTCGGGCCCTTCGCTCCGGATCTAAGCTGGTGCCTTCCACGAATCTCGGGGAAATACCGAACGCGTCTCGAAGACGTGCATTCTTCTCTTGCTGCGCTTCGGCCACCGCATGAGTTTCACGAACGCTGGAATATCACTTCTAGCTATATTGTGCTGGTATCTGATTGGCCTCTAAGTTACGCTTTGTAGACTACTACTAGAAGTTGTGTCCCCAATGATGGCTTCATCCGCATTGAATGTACTTTATATAATTTGCGGCAGCCATAGTACTCTTTTAATTTCAATATTTTTTTTTTCTAAACAAAACTATATTTCTCAAATTATATACTATAAGAATTATTACATATCGCACAACGGTCAGCACAAGTGCCGAGCTAAGAAAAATTGTAAATTGAGCCTGTACACTCTTCATATACCAGATACCTACTCCATAAACGTCGAATGGTCCCCCCTAGTGTTGTTTAGTCGTAATGACATAGTTTTTTGCTGTATTCTTTTCAAACAATATGACGTAATTTTTACTAATAATCTTATTGCAATACTGAAGAAATGTACAAATATTGACTCATATTTACCTGAGCAGCACCTAAGTGCGCTAGAAATGAAAATATTAAAATTTCGCATAAGTAACCAATTACGACAATACCACCAGTGTACGTGAAATCTCGAGATGTATTCCCAAAATTAAATTAAAGAGAAAAAGTGTGCATGTATTTTCAATTATTATACACAAAAAACATTATAGAAACATCTTTCATTAACAGGGGTACATTAAAAATCAATAAAGTCACACCTTATGACGGAGCGCATCGACTTCCTCTCGTCATCATTAGAGAGACAGACCTGCAAATTTTCGTTAGCATTGCGTCCTGACGCACAGTTGCACCGACAGCAACAAGATGTGCCTAATCTAGCAAGGAGGGTTCTTATGGCCGGCTCTAGACTGTCCGTCACGTGCGAATGTGAATGGTGTTGATGATTCATGACAGGGGCCGTCGGCACCAATGACAGATCGGAGTTCGGTTCGTGCGACGAAGCGCGCGATCTACGCTGCGGACCGGATAGCACCGCCTGAAAGGTGCCACGCCAGAGTCGCTCGAACACTAGCCTATTGTTATCGCGTCGCGTCGCCCTACCCCGTTGCATCTTACAACTAATCTACTAATAAAACTAATGGAAGACTTGGTTGCTTAAGACTAATTAGGCGTTTTGGTTACATGGCGGGCGGTGCCCCGCTGGAAGACTTTTGTGATTCGAAGGGCGAAGGGCTACATTGTGAAGCGGCCGGCGTCGGGCCGGCGGCGCTACTGAGGAGGGATCATTGGGAGGGTTGCGATAACAGGAAACACGCAGTCGCGCGCAGCCTGCGCAAATATCTACTCCCGGTTGACGTCTGTAACGGACGTGGGGAAGAAAAGATCGGAACCCTTTGTACGATTACTTACTTGAGGCTCGAATATTCGAAGTCAACCTATTTTTGATTCAACGGTATACAATTAAATATTTTCTTGATTTTGATCAGATAAAATTATATGTGGTTTGCAATGCAACTACAAAGAGAAAATATATGTACATGCTATGTATGTACTACGCCAATATAAGTCGCTTCTTTACATAATCCGATAAAGTTCTCTAGCGTGCTCTAAAAACTCCGCAATGCCAAAATATATATAAATGCAACACCGAGAGGGTGCAAGTGCCCTTGGCAAAATTGATTACCAGCCCCCCTTGAAACACCCCGTGTAGTAGCGGAATGGAATCAATGAACACCATCTCGATTGTAAGACATAAATAGCAGATACGCGAGATAAAATAATACTAGTTAAACTAAATAAAGTAGGTAATTCTATAGAGATAATTTTCAAGGGTTTTTTCAATATTTTTTCATGGGTCACACGAATGCAATTTTATATATACAAAAATACAAACCTTCCTCGTTTATCGCTTATTGAATTAGTGAAAACCGTACCAAAAAATCTATCGCGTGCACATACGGAGGCGGACAGCAAAGATGATGATGATGATACAAGATTTTTTAAATGCTAAATTAAGCTTAGAATTTATTAGTTAGTTTTTTATAGGTATTAGCAACTGCTTAGCACGGAATTGAAATTTTCAAAAATCCTTTTCCTTGCAACCTTGCTCAGGATTGGGCTTTGATAGCGCAATTATTTACAAAAAAATCTAATCCGACTGCTAATTTGAGAGAATAGCAAGTTTAATTAAACAATAAAACAAACTCCTCAAGTCCTCATCTTTATAGAATAATAAATTACGAGAATAAACTATTATGGCATATGAACGTCACTCATATGCCGACTTGTTTACATTTTTGATTTATATTTTTGTAGGTCTTTATTTTTGTTATAAAGAATCTATACATATAATAAAATCGCAAACGAGCCGTGTCTGTACATTAAATATTTTTTCAAACAAAAAAAAAAAAAAAAACAATTTGTACACGTTGTACTCAATGTTATCAAGGTAAAAAAAAAATAGATTTTAGAATTTTTGTCTGTTTGAACATTGTTAGAAACGGGCTTATTACCTGGATTAACATATAGGATACTTTTTATCTCGGAAAAACGTTAGGTTCCTGTGGGATATTAGAAAAACGAACCACCAGCTAGTTAGTAATATATCTATAGGACACTTCATCAGGTTGACAACGCCGAAAACAGGTACAAAAACAAAATAAATTACACAGGCGTGCCTCTTTATAAAGCACGCCGTCGTAATTTAGTTACGAGAGACATAAACATTGGAAGCTCAACGTTAGGTGGGCACGGCGATTTGTTTTTGGCACGACACGGGCGCTCCGTTAATTATAATGTACATTTCGCCCTGTCGGCACACGTTACATTACCGACCGAATCATCTGCTATGACCGTTTAGATTTACACAATTTTAATTTTCGACAGTTCGATAATATCTCGTCTCTAATTACAGACACGCTTCAAGTAGCGAGCGATATTATAAATACTCTCGAACACATTATTATCTTATATATTTTGTGGCGCGTTAGTAATCGCGTCGATTGAGAACGGCTGGACCGATTTGGATTTTTTTTGCTCTAGTTATAGAATAAGGACCGAATTAGGAAAAATATGGAAAAATTTAAGAGCTTTTTCTATGGTGACTTTAATATCAATTTAAGATACAAATCAAATAGATACGTGTAGTTTTATTAGTGACTAGATTTTGCCTGCGACTTCTTCGGCACTACTTTTTTAGTTAAAACATTTATTTAAAATTTTTTGCTTACATATTTTGTCAGGCGTTTAATTATTTTTTTTATTTTTAGATGATCCCTCAAGAGACAGTACTTTTTTCTGGATGCAACGTATATTATGAACAAATTTGAGTGAAAGCATAACAAACGAACAAACTCACTTTTGCATTTATAATTAGTTAGTATGGAACTGTAAAAGTTTTCAGGTAAAAATCTGAAAAAGGATAATCGGGGAAAATTGGGTAAGTCATTTTAGAGTTCTACAAAATTAGACGACTAAAAGGACAAACAGGCATTCAAGGCTTAACTAGGGCGGTAAAGTTGGCCCAAATTTTTTTCGCTACGTTTGCGACTACAGGGGTGAGTGGTTAGAGTTTAACGGGTCAGCGGAATGATCTAAATTTAAAAAAGCCGATGTACAGAGTTGCTTTACACGTACCTAATAAAAAAAGATGATAAAATACGGACTTTTGTCTTTTGGCATTAAAATACTTATATATTACATACTACATACTTAAAAATCTAGGTAGTGTTGGATTTTTGTATAGATGCCTTTTTCTACCACAGCTCATTACGTGAACAATATCCCATCTGCATATTTGAAGGAAAATCCTGTTTTATTTTTAACTTGTAAATAAAGGTATAGTTCTAATGAAACTTTCAATTACGTAAGTATACCAATTTCTTTGTCTTACTCCATTTCATTTAAGCTCAATGCATAAGAGCCGGGCAAGTGGGAGCAATATATCGAAACATGTGACCTTTTCCATTATTAAACGAAATATACCTAAATCCCTGTCTCACGAGCTCAGCTCCGCTCCGCGACTAGAGGGAGAGGTTGAAGCGTCGACGTCACACGCGATCAATAACTAGGTACACCTACTTCTGAACCAAGTAGGTAAGTCGTCATTAGTTTAGTGAATAATGTTATAAAAAAATATATAACATTTTCTGTTTTTGATTAACAAATTAACATTTTGACTAAAAGATGTTAGGATAAATTTCAGATAATTTGAAAGAAAACTAGATGTACTCGGCGCCTTTGTGTGCCTTATACGTGGATTCCTGTAGTGCCTAGAGGTCACCAACTGATGATCTGATGGCGCTCAACAAGTCCCTGCTGTTAAAAAATTTTCAATACTCCCAGGCGTTTTATTTTTTATTTAATTTACGTAATGATATTCATATTAAAATATACTTTTATCGTTCTTAATTTTGACCAATGTTGGCAAATGGGCGCTGTTGCATTTAGGAGGAAAGAGTAAATTTTAAATTAAATGTTTATTGATGGCAATCTCTTATATGGACTAAAACTGAAATATGGCAATAATTTCTATAAATCTACATCGAAATTTTCAATTGAATGGCTTCAGCGATAGGCGGTCAATGTCCGTTTGCGAATCGAGGGTAAGGGATCTTTATACATGTTCAGTTACACAATTGCTAACCTGGGTTAGTGTAGTGAATCATGTAACACGTTCGGTCAAAATAGATTCGATCTCACAGTGTAAATATGATAGGTGCCACAGTTTATTGGATAGTAAAAATGTAGGCATGATTTACTCGCATATGGTCCAGACATAAAACAATAGCAAAACGTCCATATCGCATTACGTCCACAAATTCCACAATAAGGATTTACTAACATTCTATTTCACGATAAAATAAAACTCAGTCAATATTTTTGGCCGATTGGAGAGGCTTATCGCCGCTTTATTCAATTTAATAATAAAATAATAGTATGAGTAGTTGCTCTAATATCAAGTTTTGTTGAATGTTGAATGTGAGTACAGTGTCGAAAGGAAGATATCATAGCACTTCAGGAGACTTGGCTGGTACCGCATGATATCCCGAACTTGGGAGCTAAAGATTGTATTTATTATTTTGTTAAATATCTTACTATATATCAAGATGGTAAATATTTGTTTTGTGGACCAAATGCTATGTGGACATTTTGAGATGTTGACGAGTGGACCAACTGCTATGTGGACCATATGCGAGTAAATCGTAGGCATGTTATATTAATGCAGCACTGTCTGGTCTTCAAATCGCGTTAAAGAAACGAGAACAAAACGAAAAAGTTCTGTCTCTATCTGCTCTGACAAATACTAAACATTAATAATGTTACAAATAAATAAATAAATGAAGTGTGTGGCTGTGTCGTGGACACTGCCGTGTGCTTTATGTCAATACGTATACGTTACGAGTATCTTTATTAGCGTATTACTTATAATGTATACATATATATTCAAAATTACCACATATACCAAAACAATCTTTGATGCTTTAGCTATCGTTCGAGTGGTGTAATTAAATTTTGGATGTAGATGATAGATATTTCCAGCATCATTTTGCTATCATCAATTTTCTGAATTGCCTCCCGCTATGGAAGCAAAAAAGACGTATTTACGTCTGAAGATTTGTCTTGTCATAAAGATCGCAACTTTTTATGCAACATAAGAGCGATATAGCCAAGTCAACTAAATAACCTGACATATATTCGGTGAAGCCACTTTGTCTTACTTATACCAACAATACTTATTTGTAGCTATTATAGTTTGAGAGGAATTTATGTCTTAGGTTGTTCACAGTATGTTATCAATCCTGCCACCGCAATCAAAATACTTAAGCGAACATATTTTATAGCTTATTATCATTTTTCATTTGATTATAAATAATTTGAAAAAGTTTATTACCTGGATTAAGATATAGAAAACTTTTTATCCTGTGTCAATAGTGCGAGGCCACCGTTGTCACAGGGATAAAGATGTCAGGCGTCATATTAGTCATATACATTATCCCATATGAAATATATTTTTCCATGAACTAATGTTAGGTTCCAGGGGGATTTTCAAAAAACGAACTACAGCGCCTACGAAGTCGCGAGCACATCTAGGTAGTTACTAAAATAAAGTTACTTTCCGCGTCAGTCTGTTTCTCCGCTAACTTCTTCTAAATTACCCAATGGACTTTAATAAAGTTTCCACTAATGGCAAGAGCGATAACCGAGGAACAAGGGGGCAAGCAGCATAACATTGCTTGTTGAGAAATAGCAGACATAACATAGAAAAGAAGGATTGCGTCATTAAATGACATTTAAGTCGGACCCCGCAAACTGAATTGAATTGAAAACGCAAGCAAAGTGTTAGTGTTTCATTCCTCGAGTAATGGCATAAAAACTTGCAAAGAATATTTTTTTATTAGTATAACGTAAATATAACGTAAAGTTCATATCAATAGCGTGATTCTGCATTTCTGCCCTAATGGGCGGCATGTACGTACGGTATGGTATGTACTTTCACAATAAAATTGCTAACAGCCAAGAAAAATTAATTATACGCGAGGAAATAGCCGAGTAAATTAATTAAGATCGCCATTACAATTTTCCAGGCTCGTTACTAACACGAGGAGAGATTCAATTAATTTCATGGCGATAATTTATATCTCCACTTATTTAGGTCACACATTTATTAGGTACATTCCTATACGATTTAATTCACATTTAAAAACGGGGCAAGTGGACAAAACATGTATTATTTTTAAAACATAAATTTTGTATTTATTTTAAAGAGAAATTTCGTTGTAAAACTGAAAGATTATAAACCTTTAAAGGTTTATTGGAATAATTTTTATATTCCATCTATAGTTAAAGATTGATAAGATACTACTAATTAACAAATAATCAGTGGTTAAATTTGAAAGCTGCCTGTAAGGAACATAAATTTTAAAAAATATAGAAAAAACGTAATATACATAGATTATATTTCGAGACTCGCTTAAAAGACTCCAGTAACGACTGAAATATATGATTTTCTTTTGAACAAATAATGCAGACGTTAACAAAAAGACATCTGTGATGTACATTAATTAGTCATCGTTGCGAATTGTTGCTATAGACATTTTAACAGAACAATGGCGATGTGCCCTTTCAATTAGAATTATAGCGGCGGCTGTACAATTGTCATCTTAAAATAAACCGGATCGATGCAATATTTCATGATCCAATGTATTGTAATATCGTTACAATACAACCATACCATATTAGTAAGGTTTCAGGATGTCTTTTTCCCTATAATCTCTACACCGTTTTGGATGAAACTTGGCACTCAGAGTGCACATCGTGTGTTAAAACCCGGCAATACCATGGGACAACATTTCACACTTAATTTTTCAATCTGTTAACTCAACTAGCCATCTGACGGTAGACCGTCAACCTGCCTGCTGCTATTTATCATAAAAATTAACAGCCTATTGAGAGATATAAACCAGCACTGGCAAAGTGAACAAAATGAACAACACAGAGCACTGTAAGAAGTAAAATAAATAAGCTATAGTATTTTGCTTCCATAGAACAGAGAAGTGCTGCTATAATAAATATAAATCATATTATATTAAGTATACTAGCTGCGAACCGCGGTTTCATCCGACGTTTAATTGAAAAGATGTTTCCCTGCATATATTTAAAACTTAGCTCTCCAATATCAAACTAGGTAGGTATATCGGATGAGACATGTTTATTATGAAATTATGGAAAACCCCTGAAAAGTACTATTTAATTATTAGCTTCGCCGCTAATGTAATATTAAGCTATTCACAATAAATCTTTCCTTTGTTTGTTTTAAACAATTTATGTTTGTGTTTAACTTGCGAATTTGCCAAGGCAACTAATGAAATTTTGACGCACTGGACCGTGTAAGTAAAGTAGGCCGGACAAACTCGTATGTCCATAAATCACTAGAGAAACAAAACACTTACGCAACCCTCCCGAATTCGTCCCTGGGCACATCCTTGTCACTGGTGCCTGTCTCCGAAATCTTCGCTCTGAACGCCGCCACACGCGCCGCTATCTCCTCCTTGGGCAACCTGCGCAACCACACCAAGGACACACTCATTATATTTTTTTTTAAATATACGCCGTCTAATTCTATGTATCTGCAAACATAATTCTGTATTTGGAACACAATATTATTATTGTGTGACCAGTTAAGTGTACCGCACTGTGTGAACAAGTGAAATGTAATGAAATCTTAAAATAAAATATGTACGATCGTCGCAAGCGCACCTGTAAATATACGTACCAGTGCATGCTACGTTGACTTGGCGGTAATCAAATTGAATTACTTTTGGAGAAACGATAAAACCAGACGCGATAACACTTTCTCGTCTAACGTCCGCGCACTTCGCACACTGAAAACGGCTGCGAGGCGGGACCGTATATGAATAATATATGGATCCGTGGAGGTAGGGTGGGTGACCCTTCGCCGTTATGTTGAATTATCGATTTCACTCCGGCGCAACGAGGGCCGTCAACCCTTAACGAGGGTGCAAAGAGATCGATATAGCGCATACATAGACTCGCTTTCAGACAAGTGAAATAATTAATACAAGGGGGCTGTCGGTTGTATAACAAATCGAATCGAAGACGAGTGAGTTTATAAATATCGTGATATCGAGCGAGCCGCAAATAAATTTACGTCGTAACAGGTTGTTATTGTTATTACCTACTTAAACCGTTCAACTTCTATTTTCTTTTTTATACTTTTCATAGAATGAATTCATACAATTCATAGAAAGAAATTTACAATTTGTATTGAGAAAAAGTTTTATTTTCTTAGATTTATTATTATTTTTTTAATGTAAAGATTGGCAGGCAGGCTGACAGTCCAATTGATGGTGGGTGGCTACCGTCGCTGTTATGGTATGGATATGGAGATATGGAAATGGTTAGGGAACCACTCACAGAAACACAACAGCACACATGCTGTTATTTCATTGTCATCTTCTGTAAAGGGGTGGTTACTGACGCCAGATAGACTGCCCAATTGATGACTGCGGAACGTAGTGTACGTATACCATTATTAAACTATCTTGATAACCAATCGAACACACTGCATTAGTTAATGTATTCTTATTTTTAAATACACTTAAAAAAAATTATTGGATGAAAATTTTGTGATGTTTTTTTAAAATTTTATTTAACATAATTACATGTTTCGTGTAAAATTATTCATTTTTATGATATCAGAATTATGTTCAGTTTGGTGGAACAACTGTTGCCTATACTTAAAACACAATTATTGGTACAAATATGCTGCCAACCTTTATAAAACGGTAAGAGGCAGAGTGAGGATTTTCGAATGAACTATGGACAATGGACATCCCTTACTCGCGCACCGGCTTATTGGTGATCTCGCCAACGGTGGCGAATTACCTTATTGAATTTAACCTTCAACTCGCCAAGAAAACGTAGTCTATGCCAAGAAATGTGACATATGGAACACCTAATTGAAGGATTTAACGATAACAAAACAAATTCGCGTTTCTTCAGACAGTCTAATAAAATGTGCACAACAATAGTGATGCACATTCTGTGGAGAATTGAAGTTACTAAGAAACCCGTTCATCGTTCAAGTTAAAATTAGAAAATTCTCATACTTTTTATTCTATATCCCGGTCGAGAATAACCTATTTTAAAAATATGATGTCTATTTAGACTAACTGTAATCATAAAAGCTCTAACTAATAAACCACCTGGAGTAAAAGACAGGATAAATTAAATTCATACAATAGGCTACTGCTAAATTATGTTTTAGGTATTATTTAAGAAAATATATCAGATAAGGTAACTAAAGTACTCAGTGTTTCTTTGAAATCTGAATATTATGGTGAAACTGTAAAACAACCAGCTCACTCAATTTATGCAAAAAGAGTCTGCTTTTTTTTTATCTAAAGCATATTATATGCCTTCCTAGATAAAAATGTTTTCGCACAAACACGATAACCCAATTTATTCACTGCGTGCCAATTATTACGCGAAACGGTTAAATTGCTTAAGTTTCTTGGTTTTTATTCAAAATACATGTCATCGTTTATGGCTCTTTCCATTAGAAAAAACTGAGGCGGCCAGTGACTTTTTATTTTTTATAATATGTATAGATATAAACTTGAAACTCATCATTAGAGCAATAACATGACTGTTCATAGTATTTATGAAACATTCATCGCCTCTGCATTATATTTGCATGCTAATTTAGTTTAAAACGCAATATTAATAAAAAAAAGTATTGCTATAAAATTGCTACAAAAGTGCACTTTTATTAAGTGGGTCAAAACTAGTGGGTCCAAAAAGTCTGACACATTTCGGCTCTAGACTTTTGTGTCGTTTACATACAATTCTATATTTTAGTTAGATCACACTTGCTCTAACTAATCGATGATCGCTTTGTACTAATGGTGAATATATTATGAAGAGATTAATAATGAAAAATTTACATTAAAAATATAATTCAATAAAGAATTTCGAAAGTAGCGCCTATTAATATTTTTAATAAATCTGTGTTAGTAAAGGCAATAAATCCATTTTAACACGTCAATCATATATTATTAACTGACAGGAACTGAAATTGATTATCAATGCACATTTTATATAGTTCACATATACTTCTGTACTTGTGTTACTTACATTTTACTTTTTATGAGGGATCATAAAAAAATTAAAGATATTTTGCTTAACTGTTTTTTATCAGATAAAAGAACTATGATCGAGATGACTGTGTCGCTTTTGCGACACCGTTTTGCCTTTTTAGGCCATATCCCAAATCTGTCCCAAATCTGTTAAAAACTCAAATTGACTAAAAAGTTCTTTTAAAAATAAAAAAGATGATTTGTTAAGTAACATCTTTCTGTCAAAATTAACTTGATTATAATATATTTTCTAGCTTACAAATAGAAAATAAATGATATCACAAAACTGCAGGCAAATTCTGTTTCAATAAGTGCATGCAAGCATGCATGCGCAAAATAGTACCTACCATAATCCGTTTTTATTGCATTTTATGATAGTAATTAATTGCAAGATCATTATTAGAGGATAAAGAGAAACTACCAGGAGTAGGAGTCACTTTAGTGCATTTTAGTTCGACACTAAATTTAAATATTATATTTTATATAAAAAAATATGTTACCAGTAGGATCAGAATCAGATATCAAAACAAGTGTGGCATAACAGTCTATTACTGTGGAGATAGCAAGATGGATAAGCATAATTGCAATAAGATAGTTAAGCTCACTTTAATACATTCAACATTTTTTTTTATTAGATAGGTTTGCACTTGGCCAGCATCCAGCCGTGTATCAAAGATGAGGCCTATTTTACAGCGAGCTTACTCAGATGATTCCTATTCACTCGAACATTGAAAAGATTTGGGTTATATGAGCTCAGAAATACAGATGCTGGTAGGGAGTTCCAAACTTGGCAGTGCTTTATAAAGGATGTTTTAAGTGCTTGGTCAGAAAAAGAGGGATTTCAACAAGATGAGGATGATATTTAACCAGCCATACATCTGAATGTGCAATGGAAGTTATGGAAGACATCCAGCATGCATTCAATTCAATCCAATATTTCCATAAATAATATGTTTAAGCTCAAATATTGGTTTGGAATTGATTTCATGCATCAGAAACAGAAACTGCAACTATTTTTTTTATAAAAAATCGATATATCTCGATTAATTTTAGCAACCAAATTGAGGGAATCTTATAATTTGGATTTGTAGACAAATGAAAAGTAATTTTCATCATTTTGTTAACTAAGAGTTAACTAGTAATGAAAACTAATTAGGTAATAATACTAACAATTGAGTAATAATTTGTAACTTACCCTTGTTCTTCCAAACTGTCTTCTAGTTCTGCACATTTCACTTCGATCTTCCTCTTTCTTTCATGGTCTAGGATCTCTTGATTTGGTTGTTTATTGGAAGCAGAGTCTAATTTTGCTATTTCTTCTTCGCTTCGATAGTTGACGGAATCCTTCGTTTTACGAACAGTAGCCCAATTTCTTTGTACGTAGCCATTAGTTCCAGATCCTCTTGCTGTGCTTAAGCCTATGCCATTATACATTATGTCGTGCTGGTGCAATCAAACTAAAAGCAAAGATTAATTTTTCACAGACACAAAATTTGTGTAGTCAATTGATATTAAGTATGAATAATTGTTCTAATGTTAATGTAATGCGATAGAAATGACTGTAAATAAATACACATACGGCGTTTCCGTATTGACCTACCTATTGTTGTTAATAGGTAATTAATAACCACCAATATTTTATTTTGCACGTATTTATTTCAGAACACACGACACGTCCATTTTGTATAAATAATTGCTAATTTTGACGTTTTCTAAACTGAACTAATATTCTTTGCGTATCGCGTATCTAGATTATAGTTTATGGTACAATGTTACCATAATGAAAATAGTAGGTATATTACATTGGTTTACGTACGCGGATTATTTATGGAGAGTATGAAGGACTTTATAAGTGAAATTGGAAGATCCTGGATTTCAGTCAAAATTGTGGAAATTGAAAAAAATGACAATATGGTAGTGGTTGAGTGAGTTAAGTATAAGTGAGGCAGTATAAGTTAGTAGCCGCTGGAGCATATTGCGTTTCGCGGTCATTTGGAAAGCCCGCCTGGCTGCGGTTTACTAAAGACGACCTGTGTGTTTCGGTGAGTGAATAAGGGATGCCAGAGCCCATTTCCCCTTCCTAATCCCTACTTTTAATGGTCGACAGCACACTTGCAGCACCTGTTGCGTTGCTTATGTTATAGGCGACGGTAGTCGTGATAAGTGGATCGTCAGCCTGTCTGCCGACCTAAACATAAAAAAATAATTAATTAAGTCCCATCAAGGAAAACAAAAAAGTTTAAATTTTGATTATATTATGTTGCAAGTCCAACTCATGCGATACAACATGCTTATTGCTCACTCAGACGTTTATTGTGCGTACAGAATAATTTGCTAAAAGTGACTCAGAGCAGAATAGTTTACTTCCAATATATTTCTATGATCTGTGGTGTGGTCTCTGTGATTATTATTCCGGCAATTTTATTTTAGGTTATTATTTAGTTATTTACCTATTCGTTTATTTTATTTTTCTCACCATTTTATGAACGAAGTACGTAATTGTAATACGTGTATAATTGTATGGATTATTGCAAGGGCTAAGGTTATTTTATACGATCGACGTTTTTTTGAATATCTTCCAGATCCTGAATAATCTTTTTAACCATCAATATGTTAGACAAAATGTTGTACAATACTGTTTTATGCCAAACATTTTCGCCTTGCGGTAAATATTTGGTTGCCGGTAACATCTTTGGTCAATTGGCAGTTTTTGAGTAAGTTGTAAATTTTCATATTTATATTAAAACAAAATTTTTTTATACCTCATACATTCCCATTACAATCTTTGTTAGACCGTCTCGTAAATTATTAATTTTTTAAATCAGTTTTATGTAATATTTAATTTTTTTGGATTTTCTAAGGCCCTGTCAAATTCAACTTATCATGTAGTCTCTATTTTAAAAAAAGAACCAAATATATATCTTGTAATGTTCCTTCTTTAAATATTATGCTTTTATCTCAAGTTATTTTGATGGAATAACATTGTCTTTTTAGCGCCATCTACTGCAATCACTAACCAATGATTGTGTGATGTTTTTAAATTAGGGCCAACAGAGTTTGTATGTTTCGCTAGTCATCTTGCACTTATTAATTCTGAAATTTTAATTTCTCTTGCAGTCTAGAACATATTGTCAACCCAGTTCAAGAAATTTTAACAACAGACTATAACAAGCCTAAATATATCCACTCAATAGAATCTAACCACCAGATTTGCAGTTTGGTGACCACAGAAAAGTTCTTAATAGCTGGCTCAGTAAATGAGATTTCAGGTTGGAATTGGAAGGCAATCTTAAATGTTAAACTGAGCAAACCTTCATGGACGATCAGAATGCCATCTCAGTTGTCAATGGAGCATAACGATATAAATAGTTTATGGTTATCTCATGACGAAGAGACTATCTATGCGGGATGTGGTGATAATAATATTTATTCCTATGATTTAGAAGATGGCAGACATAAAAGTACTTATAAAGGACATAGTGATTATATTCACAGTGTTCATGGAAAGTAAGTTTTTAACAAAAAGATGAATTACTTTTAGGAATAAATCCTCACAAACTTTTGCATTTATTATATTAATTAATAGGAGGTCCGATGCTTTTCTGTACTAGGATGATTTTCTAGAGGTCCTTGGAATGCCTAATTATATTATTATTATTAATTACATAACTTATTTCTTAAAGGGACCAGCAGTTGATCTCTGCCGGAGAAGATGGTGCTGTTCTACTGTGGGATGTAAGAACTAGCAAATATCAAAATAAAATAGTGCCACACAATAATATTAAAGTCAGTCGACCTGATATTGGCAAATGGATAGGTTCAGCTAGTCTAGGAGATGACTGGATTGTAAGTTCAAAACCTTAATAGTTTTTTATTTATCTAAAGGTTATTAGACAGGTTAACAGTCTACTTGATGGTAGGTGGCTACCAATGCCTATAAACACAAGCAACGCCACAGTTACTGAAAGTGCGCTGGTCTTGTTAAAGGGGTTGGTTACTGCTGCCAGATGATCTTCTCAAAATGCTATGAAATGCTGTGCCCCTACTTCCCATTAACAAAAATTCATTTAATAATTACATATTAAATATGCTGCTTTAATTGGCTATGACTGAGTTCATCGAGGCTCCATACATATTATTGATTTAGTTTTTGATCACTCAAAACAACACTGACTATAAATTTTTATATTTTTATCACTACAAAATTAATAAATGTTTGATTTCTCATCTTATACATACATAAAATATGCCTAGATAAAAAGTCACCAATATTTTTGTGAAACTTGTCTTATACAGCAGTCATTTTATAAAATTATTGCTAAAACTAGCTATTTTTTTTTTTGAATCTTATAGAAATGTTAATTGCAAAATTTTTTTTACTTTAGGTCTGCGGTGGAGGCCCTAGATTGGCGTTATGGCATTTGCGCTCATTAGACATTGCCACAGTGTTCGATATTCCCAATCGTGGTATCCACGTCAGTTTCTTCCATGATGATTGCATAGTGGCCGGTGGCTCAGCCAAACATTTATACCAATTGACATATTCCGGTGAAGTCAAAGTGGAATTACCGGTGTCAGCAACCACAGTCTACTCGGTTATTCTTAGAACGAGTCCAAATAAAGTACTGGCTGTGGCCGGTTCCAGCCCAGATATTGATCTGTGCACTTCGTTTAACTATAGGGATCAAGTTTTACACTTTCGATAGTTCTGTAAGTGTTTCAAACTTAAGATGTAATGTCTTAGTTAGTCATTGCAAAGTTCAAAAATTCTCATATATTGCCAATTGCGTATTATAAGTTCTAGTAACATAAGATTAAAAATTGGTTAGATATATACCCCAAAAATGTAAAAATATAACTAAATTTCTAAACAAACAACTTAAGTTTTATTTATATTTGTGTCATCAACTTGGGTAAATTTTATGTAAGTATTTCAGATATCTACACTTATATATAGATAATTGACTCATTAATTTTGGAACATATTTTGTTCTCATTTGAATTAAATTACTCCATTTTAATATTTAGAAAAAGTTTTTACCTTATATCCACAGCTTATTTTTACCTTAGATGCAAAGCACTAATTCGCCTTGTAGAATATACTTATATTTTAGTCTTAATAATAAAGTTAAATTTGACTCTTGCATCCACATATTGATGGTAATAAAATTTAAAATAAAAGTTAAACACAAAACAACATTTTTATTAAAAGAAAAACAATTTAAATGCATTTCAATATTACTACAGGCAAGCTACATGCTCGGTCGGTGTGGACGTGCCTTTATCCCCAACCTTAGATGGATTAAGGATAAGGGATAAGTAAATGGGCTCTAACATATTTATATAGAGTGTTTAGGAGTTTAGAAAATTGAAAAGGGATATACATAGAATAAGGTCATTTAGATCTGATTGAATTTTTTTTAATTGTCTATTTTCGATTTTTACTGTCACAGGGTTTTTAATACTGAAATCTGTAGTTTAAAATGCTTATATACTTTAGATATACAAAATGATGAGAATTTTAATATATATGAACCATTATGCTTTGCATAATATTGTATTGGAATTAGAACAAAGCGATTCTAAATGACCTTGTCTAACTTACTTTTTAATCCTTTTTAATTTTAATTTTTCTGCACTTTTTATATTATATAGATACATACAATAATAAAAATGTCACGATAATTTCAAGAATAGGATTACTCGGATAATAGAAAACCAGCCTTACAGAAGACCACTGTGAACGTGAAATAATAGCACGCGTGCTGTTGTGTTTCCGTTATGGAGGGTAGAGGTATGGAGTACCGACTCACATGACAATCAAACTGAAAAAATGGTCCTCTCTAAACAATAAAATAAGGGTTCTAAAAGTGGCCTGAATGGAGCTAGTATAGCATATCTTCTATCTATCTATCTGTCTAATTTACTTGAAATTATACACTGGCACCATCTTAATTCTGGAACCACTTTTTAATACAAAGAGTCGGTCCTCCTTACCCTTCATAGTTTCTTCCGTAGTTGAGTGAGTAATGGATGTCAAAGCCGGGAACCCATTTACCTATCCAAACTTGCCTACAATCTAGGCCACCTAGTGCGCATGTACGCTAAGAAAACCTACACATGATCAGTTTTAAAAGAAAGTCAAAACTGCATAAAGGTGTGTGTTTAGCCCTCATTACAGTTTATGTAGTGAACAGTTCGTATCCATTTCAAATGTAGCCGTGTCCCGCGATCGCAGCCGGAATAAACCCATGACTTCCGTCTTTCTTCCTAACATAGAACCACTCGGCGTCCACATCGCTCTCCCCTCTGCCCTGAACTAATACGACCACATCTCCCTGCGTCACTGTCAGAGTATTATTAAACGCGCTACCCTTAAAGTCTGAATTCACGACCAACAAAGTCTGCCTTCTAACCCTCGACTTTCTCAGGTGCTCTCGGAAGTTCTCCTTGTCGTGAATACGATCTAGGTTCGATACAGATTTGGTCTTTAAGTACAGCGTGTCAAAGTCCTTTTCTGCGGAGTTTTTGAGGGATTTCTCCTTGCGCGGTTTGTATCTGCACTCTGAGCGGGTTCTTTCGCGAAGTTGTTCCTTTTCGGTGTCTGTTAGGTTGCCGCAAGGTCGAGGATAGATGTCGGTGCTGCTTTCCCAACACGGTGTCTTTCTCTGCGATGATGTTCTGAAATGTTTATTTGTTTGCCTATTAACTAAATTTGTATTTTTGCTTGTAATTAATAAACTCAAAAACTACTGGATTGATTTATTTTCACCTGTAGAAAGCTACATTATCAGCGAGTAACATAGACTATATTTTATAAATTTACGCAGACGGAGTGTAATAGCTAGTCGTGAATAAAACCATTCATTACCATATTAATTTGACCCTTTACCATCACAGTCGGCAGCGCACTTGCGTCTCACTGAGGTCGCTTGTGCTTTATAGACGATTTTATTTTATTATTTTAACGATGACAAAAAAAAATGGTATCCTGAGTTTCTTTCGGGGTTTCTTCTCAGGATCGTCATCTTGGCTTTTTTTTTTCTTTTTTTTTTTCGGAAACCCTGGTAAATTTAAATTTATAATGACAATCATAACAGTTTCTTGGAGAAACCTAATTGATAAATAAATATTTTAATTTAGTCTGTACTTTCTCATTAAAAAAAATCAATTCCTTCACAAAAAAAACCTCACTCTCAGTACTTGAAAAAAATCGAAATAATATTTCTGAGTTGAACAGATGTCGCTGAGGGTGAGAGAAAAATCTAAGAGTTGAGCCGTATAATATACACTGCTGGACATAACATAAACTAAAAGAATATTAACCTAACCTATTAGGCAATATCCCAAGCGGTAAACACGCGTTGTACACTACATAGCCCTCGTCTCCGTGCGGCGTCTGCGCATATAGCCATTGCTGGTTTTTGAACACTGCGTTGACAACAGTCCCCAACGGCAAAGTGAGTTCCCTTTGCATCTCCTTCTGGGTTTGATACAGCGTTGTGGGGTACGCTATCACCACTGGAATATTCCCTGGACGGTCTATTGACGCCTGAAAATTAAAATTGGTTAAATTTATGTCATTACTCTGAATGCATGAATGTGACTTGGAAATTATGTCCGAAGTTATAGATTAGGGCGCTTTGATTCGGGGGTTCCGGGTTCGATTCCCGACACGGTCAACTTTGGAAATGAGCTTTTCATTAAGTAGTGGCAGGGCACGCTGGGTTTCGCAGTCATTTGTGCAGCCCGTCTGGCGCCGGTAACCAACTTCTCACAGAAGATATAACAGCAACCATGAAATAAACCTATCATCTTTTCCACTATGGTCGGCAGGGCACATGTAGCACCTGTGGCGTGTTTGTGGTTTAGGCAACGGTAGCCACTTACCATCAAGTCTACCTGTCTGTCAACCGTAACATGAAAAAAAAGTTATATGAGAGGGCGAAACCCATAAAAAGAAGTTACTATAGTATGCCTGTCTATCCACTTAATTTGTCTAAATTACGCAAATGATTTTCATGTGCTCCACTATCGTTACAAATTGTCTCCTAGTAGGTTTATTGTTTAATGCATTATTTAGTATATTCATTTAGTATTAGCTCACAATAATTTGCTTTAGGGCGCTGACGCTGTCTCAAACGCTGGTTTAAGCCTCAATTAACTTAGGCATTTAATTCACATTAAAATAAATTACTTTTTAGAGAATTGCAGTCGTGAAAAGCCGAGGCGAGTCGCTATTAGTACCTGCAGATAACAATTCAGTACCGTCATTTAGCCTTTAACAAAAAATCTCTTAAACTACAATCAACATTAAAAATGTTAAGCTCGCCTCTCGGGCAAAGGTCGAAGACAAATTGCCTATATATATTATATCTCGACAATACTTTTATATCCCATGAAATATCATATTACCACCGCTCGCAGATCAATTGGCGCAATTAATACCGTAAAGCGTAACCCCAACATGATATATTGTTGTTTTAAATAAACCACATTGATGAATGACCCTGTCCATTCTTGAGATTATCCTATCAACGTACAAACATTCCTTTGCCATTGGTAAAAGCGGTCGGTGGTAAGAAATAAAGGTCAAGCAATCGTAATGTGCTGGTAAAAATAAGTTGTCGAACAATAATCGTCTCGGAGCACCGAACAAAAGTTTCCAAAGAATCTCGGATGTTGTAAATGACGTGCAATTTATGCCTTGTTCAATTTTGCACCAATTTCGCGGCCCGCATTGTTCCAATCGACTTTATGTTCAGAGTTAAGATACAAAAAGCCGAATGTATACCATAATGTCATAATAACATCGTCCGAATGAATAATGATCGAGGATTTACAAGTGCGTTTAAAATTCCTTCGCGGACGATCCGTTATTACTCCGCAACAATATGCGTGCCAAAGGATGATGAATTACATTTTTCATAAATTAAAAGTCGCCCAGATAATGAGTATTTATTATTTCTCGACCTAAAAGCTAAAAGGTGACATACCTTACATAATTATATTCCTTGAAGTTTAATTTTTCTGATTAATTAACAGGATGTGCCATTTCCCCATATTTTCATGGATTATGGACATTTAGGAGGATTTAATTCGTTAATAATTAAAATACAAGTATGTTTTTTCATATTTTAGATATAGTCACAAAGGCGCAATTTTGTCGGGATTTTTTTGAGATTGTATGATCTAACTGACCTATTTATTTTATTTTATGAAAAATTTCCCTTTTTCGGGGGGAAAAAATTTAAATATTTTTTACTTGTGACTGAATTGTTCTTAACTGACAGTGATCATTCTTGATATTTCATTTTTGAAAGCGTTTTAATAAAATAATTTAAAAAAAACATTACATTACCCAGATTGAATATATTAAATTACATTGTTAAATAATTTTAAAAGAATTTTTTTTTTCGCTATTCAAATTCGAAACTTAACTTTTTAATTTTTGAATTATTTTAAAAATACCTTGCATTTATAAAATTATCTGTCCAATATATTGTAAAACTGCATAGGAGTATAATATTGATTGGGTTGTATGTATGCCTACATTGAAGTAAAAGTAAAAATGTTACAAAATAAAATAAACATAAACATGGCTTATGCTTAAAGAATCTTCAATGAAAGGCTTTTAATTAGTATTATTAATATAGCCTTACCTCACTCAAGAAGCTGTCCAAGTCTCTAATGTCGTAACCGAATCTTCCATTGTAATGCTTCTTCTTTCTCCTGTGACGATGCCTATGTTTCTCCCTAGCGTACTCCTCAGTAAGTAAACTAGTGTCCGAACACGTTTCCTGACTTGCGAACTCATCACATGCACTCTTAAACCTAAGGTTGTGATAATACTCATTCCGTCCAACCACTCTCCTACTTACGTCCCTAGACTTGCATTTTCTGCTGGCTTCATTTTCGTTGAACTTTTGATTGTGACGTTGATATCTGTCCACATTGCTTCCTGACTTATTCTTTACACTGTCCGATTGCTTTTCCGGTAATTTATTTTCCAAATTCTCTTTTAAGACCCATGTAAGTGATATTTTTGATTTGTGTCTGCGGCTTAAAGGACTAGAATGCCACAATCCCATATCTTGAATTTCAGCGTACTCCACTTCAGCATCTAGATCTGTGTCATCTGCTTCTAGCGATTTGCAATTCACCAGCAAATCTATTTGCTGGCATGGTACCACATCATCCTGTGAATGGAAATATTTATCAAAATTACTCTGTTAAAATGGATTTATAGATATCAATATTTTTGATCAATCTATTATTTACCGAATTGCTCGATTCGTGTAACACGACTTCTACGTTTTCATTTTCACTGTACGGTGGCGGTGGATCTTTGAAACTGATCTCTGTAAGTTTATAAATATTTTTCTTTTAAAAAATGTACATTAGATTCCGGAAGCCTCGAATTGAGGTGGTAAATTGAAGACTGTATTGATTTATTGAAGAGAATCGAGGCGGGCGCTTATGAAGATGAACAATGCCCTCCCGGGGGTATGTGTGTCGCTCCCGCGATACTCGCACCCGACACTTCGCTCCTGTATGCCCGTAAATGCAATTGTACGCGAGCGCCGACCAACATAAATCCCTGGAAGCGCGCGCCGCCCACCGTCTACGGGTTCGCGCCAAACACTGGCCCTCTCGCTGATACACTATCGACACTTCCCTCCCCTTAAAAAAATCTCAACATTCTCACGAAGAGCGCACTTATGCGAACGCATTGGACTACACCGAATACGCCTCGGGCCACGATTCGCAGCCCGGACGAACCTTCGGTCACGAATCACGAACGCCTTTCATTATGCATTCGTTTGTACTCACAAAATTAATATCGATACATATCAATAACACGCGACGTTTATAAACATTATATTGTGACCGTTTTACTATACACTCGCTCGTAAGTGGGTGAAGTTGTAAAAATAAATCCTTTAGTCACGATAAACGAGTATTTTGAACTAGTGACCCGCCCCTGGCTTCGCACATATGCAATTTTTTAAATAAACTATTGCATAAAACTTCCTCGTTTATCACTCTTTCCAGCAGTCAAAACCGTATCAAAATCTGTTAGGTGGTTTAGAAGAAGTTAGCGGAGAAACAGAAGCAGACAGCGTCAGCTTGACGCCGCTCTTTATTATTAAAAAACTTCATTTTAAATTAAATTTAAAATGTATTAAAAATCATTTCGAAGAAAAGTTTGCAAATTCTGCGTTTAGGTACATTACTGCCACGATGCCTACGCGCAAAGCACGACTCAGCGCGCTATTCATCAACACGTGCTTAATGAGCTGCGCAGACGCATCGACAATAAACACGCAAGTGAGTACAAATCCTTTTTGTGATCGTTTCATGAATAATTGCATATCGTTTACGATGCCAAGTAGTTCCTATAGTTCCGCACTTTCTGGCCTCACGTTGTGGCCTACAAATAGAACCTTTTACCATAGATGTGAAAATCAAATTAAAATCGATTCTCGAGTTTTTGAAGGGTACACAAACCAAGTTTTAACATTATAAAGATTATGTGTTATGTTCACTTTTTTGTCCAATATTACTACAAAAATAAGTACATGGTGTTTTTGTAAATAATCTCAATAATAAATAAATGTCTGTAATGTGAAATATAATTATAAAATAAATGAAAAACAATTGGTGGATCGTTGCTGGTATTGAAAGTTTCAACAGCTCATAAGTGCAGCGAAATGTTTATTTTTTTAGATTACTTTATATATAAATATATAATATAATTGTATAATTTATAATATAAATTTAAAAAATATATATTATAGATTATATACAAATAGGCCTAAAGAATCATAAAAATTATATTTTTACATTTATTTATTAATTAATAAAATAAAAAAAATAAAAAGAAGAGAATATTTAGCCAAAGTTTAATTACTCTATCTTCCTTGAAGTAAAATAAACCAATTGCAATATTTTTAAGCAAATGCAAAGAAACAATTTATAATTTTATTATCAATCACATTTTATTGCACAGACGTAACTTGATTGATTACCATTTAATAATCATTCATTTTGTAAAGTCCACTCTCTCGTCTTTATGTTATCATTTCTTTACTTCCTTAGAAAGTCAATAATCATATAATGATGTAAGAACTGCATTAGTTTCGCATTAGTTTGGAGTTAATTTCTCCACTTTACCTATGACTATGACAAGGTCGCTTCTCATCCTACCATTGCGATCGCATACCTCAGCTGCCTCCTCACTAGAGGACCGTTTCTGCACAATGTGGTTCGTTCCACCGAACGGCACAAACGGTCTCTAGTTAGAATTGCTTTGGTTAAAAAGGCAATATATACGTAATGCTAGTCCTTATGCAAGTTTTGTTTGTAAGGGCTTTACGCTTCACGCTCGTCCGACTGTGCAATATCATTTTTGACGTCTTCGGACCAAAGGCATTTAGGCTAAATTGGACAAAAAATAATTGACGAGCCTATTGGACGAGTGGTTAAGGTTCATGCCTACTAAGGAGTCCCAGGTTAGTTTTCCGACAGGCTACAACTTTAGAAATTTACTTTTCAAAGTTGACTCAAACAAAAAATATGCCTGCTAAAAATGATTGGTTTTGTTTACAATTGTTATGTTTTTTCTTTATTCATGATCACAACTGCGCTACAATGTCGATCGTTTTTTATCGCCTCAGTATATATACACTTATTTTATAGCTTTCGTTACTTTGGATATAAAATAAAATATACGACGCTAATAATAATAACTTTTACACGAATTTTACATTTCACGAAATTGGAAAGCGAGACGGCAAACGAACCTTGGTGTCGCGATTCAACCTTCCCGTGAATTTCGACCGTGCTCTTTGTAAATACGTAACTTTATGCATTTTATTGCTTCCATCAATTAATGTTTAATGCGATTGCGTTGTCTTTAATTTTTTTTTAAATGTGTAAAAAAGTAAAAGGATTATTCTTCCTGGTGTTTCCTGGTGTTCCACTTTTTCAATTCTTACATTCTATATTATTATGTTCCAACAAATTCACGAGGATTTCTAAATTTTGACATGACCATTATCAGATCAGAAATTTTGTAGACTTTGTTGTTGCTGTATACTTATTATGATTTATAAAAATAACTAAAACATTTTCTATACTCTACTATCGTTTACCGTTTCATTTATATAATTTCAACGGTTTTTGAATGCAAATTCACAATAACCAAACCGAAGAAAGTCTCGTCAATTATGTCCACATAAACGCTTGAACGAACGCTGATGCGGTTCATTGAGTTATCGAATTGCCCTCCTCCATTTGTTATTCCTCCCAAGTTAAATTCCACCTTACAATTGATCAGGTAATGATGTTGTTATTGTTATTAGCTTACGCTTGACAGATGGTCCTGCTTACTATGAAACTTGCTATGTTTTTTAGCTATACCTAAGCCATGCGACCATGACCTTCCCGCTTGATTGAAACATTATGAACAAGAATTTATAGTGGCATTTTATATTCCCAATACATGCTCAACGGTCATGATAATTGCAAACGCCACCCAACGCTATGGTAAAAAATTAAGATTCCTTTGAAAATTATTTTTAAGAAATTCAATTACTTAATAATGGGAACTAAGCAACAGATCGAGGTAGTAAACCAGACTAGATAAAAGGCTACTTTTGATTTTAAATAATAAATCTATAATTTATTAATATTTTTTTTTTTACAATATGAAACTATTAAAAAAACTATACTTCGAAGGAGTAATTTGACAGGTCCTAATGTCAAATTTTAAAATAATGTTACCAGCGTTTTCTCGTAGTGCTGTACTAATATCTGTTTTACTTAAATAATTATAATATTTAACGGTAAAAATATTTTTGATCTCGTTTTATTGATTTAACATTCGTATTATTGTTATTTTAAGGTTTTAATTTCGTTTAAAGCAAGATTTGGAATGAATAAAAAAACAATTCACAATTTATATGAAGTCAAATAAATATAAAATAGTATAATGCATTACATAGCTATTATTTTGTAATAATTTTATGTCACTTTGGAATAGGTTTAAAACTGAGATATCAGATATTCAAAATTATATCCGAGGCGTGATCATTTTAGAGAACGGGCGCAGGAGCATTATTATTTCATATCCGTCCGCGATTTCATCCGCGTTGAATTTTGGATATCTAATTTTGTTACTCTGTGGAACCTACGATCAAGTGGACTGTCAGCCTGTTTGTCTACCTTAACATTAAAAAAAAACATCCTCCATAGTATTTAAGTATATATAGGACCTCTGCATCCTTCTGCTAATCTTATAGATAATTAAAAGATGATTTGCTTGGTTACATAATAAGACCACCTTAACAGAACCTGGCCTTAGATGTTTGGGAGACTCCATTTTTTTAAACATTCGACCGAAAAAATTATTAAAGAAAGAGACCAGCCAAAGATAAGGTTGTAGCAATATTTTACGAGACGTGGTAATGGAAGACAATGCGTATAAGTGGCGAGCACGAGCATATCGCTATGTTGGGAATGTGTCCCCAAGCTTCGGCGGGATTCCATCGAGCCGCGCATCTCACGACTGCCGAAAACGTGCGTCCCATCGTCACATCAATGCGCACGCGCTTCAATTGTTAACTCTTACCTACTACCGCCCACTATGTTTGTATTCATAAATGACTCCTAACTTGTAAATATTTTTTTAATACGATATCCCGAAACATAGTTTATTAGTAGATACCGCCTTAACATTAAAGTATTTGTCAAACTATACTTATCTATTATCTATACCTACATTTATTACATAACTAGCTGGTGCCCGCAACTTCGTACGTGCTGTAATTAGCTGTACCCAGTCGGGTTTTTTTTAAATCCCATAGAAACCTAATATTTTTCTAGGATAAAAAGTATCCTATAGTTTAATCATCAATACATCAGTGAAAACCACATTCAAATCGGTTAAGCCGTTTCTGAAATTATAGTGCACAAACGCACATTCAAAAAACTATTTTTGTTGACTTCGGTAACATAAACTTATGTACTTGTATAACGTGAAGTATATATTTTTTATTATTATTGATTACCTAATATTGACAATGGTTATTATTCAAAATAAAATAGTTTTGGGTGTATTATTTATTACCTATAATGATCATTATCGAAAAGCTATTATTATCGGTTATGAGGATTAATATTAATAAGGAACGCCTTCTTGAATCATAATTAAACCTTGGTAATTTTGATATTATTGCTCTCAGTTTAGTGTCTGCGGCATCTATTGCCGTCCATTTATTATATTATTAGTAATTTTTATTAAAGAAAAAAGATGTGAATAGTCTTGCAATTGTAGATTTAGACATCATACTTATACTGAATTTTGATTGAAAATTTACAAAAAATATCAAATGAAATAAAAACTAAATGTTACGGGTTGCTTTCGACAATACACCAGTGAAAACCGCATTCAAATCAGTTAAGCAGTTTCTGAGTTTATCGTGCACAAACGCACAGACAAAAATTCTAAAAAGTTTTTTTTAGTAAAAACTATTTTTTACAACGTGTACAAATTATTGTTCTTAAAAAGCTTACGATTTCTATCATATGTTTAAAAATGTACATATACCTACTTAGATATAATAAGTATGATAGACTTTGCAATTAACTTCGACAGACTTAAATAAGGCTAAATCAGTGTCAGCTGCCAGTATTAATTTGTTTAGTAAAAAGCAAAAATCACGTTGGAAAGAGTCTGTCCATCAGTCTGCTGTCGGAACCTGGTGGAAGGGTAAAATTAAAGGTGTAACCTACCTCAGTAGTATAGGCACCGATAATTGCACCGTGAGAACGGATTGTTGGCGGACTGCGCTGCGTCCAAGTGCGCTCGCGCCGACAGCACAAAACTAAACCATTTCGCATGCATTTTGGCTCCAGTGAAAGTGAATTAACGAATTATACTAACGAACTGGTTTACCGCTGTGGCATTTAAAAATTTTTGTAAAATTATAGATACCATTTGGTGATTTATCTGAGCCGAAAGCTGTTTTTGTGATTCGAATTGCCATTTTTGCTACCATTGACCTACACATTTTCTTATCAGTTAATTTATGTTTGAATAAATATGTTGTGGACTTTCTTTCATTATTTTATACACTTTTATTTTTATATATGCAATAAGTGATTTTGTATTATATTTTTAAAAATTATCATATAATTATTTTGTTAGTACCTATTTACCTAATTAAAATTACCTTCTTAATTATAATTAAATATTTATATAATTTGTAAATTATTTTTAATATTATTATTAATTAAATAAATATAATTAAACTATACTATATTTAAATTTCTTTTGATCAGACAAGCTGACGGACTGTTTGATCGTAGATTGCTACCGTTGTTTATAATTATATATAAAAGGCAATGTGTATGTGTGTATGTTCCAGTATGTTCCATATGGACTCCAAAACTGCTGAATCGATTTTGATGAAATTTTCAGACAATCTTCAGATTAGTCCAGCGGGTGATCCTGTGAAGTTTGGTAGTGTATCGCGGACGAAGTCGCGGGCAAAACCTAGTATATTATAAACAGCCAAAATTACAAAATTAAATATAATATTCACTAAATTAAATTTTAGCCTCTGCCTCTACAGGCCTGACATTTGTATAATTCATTGGTTATTTTAATAAATTAATGGGATGTCTTTTTAAATGCTAATAAGTACTTAAAGAATGGGTTTCTGTGTAGACCCTACAGTGCATCACCTAAGAGAATATTTTCGAAGCAATGTACGCAGCAATCGGCGAAAAGGTAAAATTGCTGAGCGAGAGGTATTATGGCTGCACGAAACGCATACTCGCCTCGAATACTCGTAATGCATTCGTTGCACCCACTTGATGTACACATGATTAACATTTTTCTATGATCTCTAAAATTTATGAATCTTTTTTATGTTTAAATCGTCAGACAGTCAGATAACCTGACGATCCAAAACATCAATTCAAACAATTCATATCTACAATTCAAACAAAACTTGTTTATCAGTTAATAGATTCTATGGACTGCACTTGTCAATAGTTAAAAATCAAGCGAATTAAACAAAAAACATCTAAACACTTAAATATCTTCAAACATTTCACACAGCACCATCTAGTTCCACAGTAAGCAACTAATGCTTGTATTATGGATACGAGACAATTGATATACTACATAGATTACTTTTTTTTGTAAATACACACATATTATAAATAAGTACTAAACATCCATTACTCAGGTACAAAGGTAAAATGTTAACACATAAACATTTACCCCTAGCGGGATTCGAACCCGCGACCGTTTGGTTAACAGCTAGGGTTACTAGCCACTAGACCAAACGTGTCGTCAACACTTATTGTATTTATTGAATTTTCACACTTATTAAGCTCTTAACTTTAACATAATTTTTATTAGAAATACTATGAAAACACTGCCAAACAATGGAAAGTGAAACTAGGAGAGGTCAGTGGAACGCTTTCATAATCACAACAGCGCAAAACATCATCGAGTGTGACCAATAGCTAATCCCGACAGAGGCGATTAGTCATGCGCCGTGTCACTACACTTGTAAGTCTACGTGAACGAATGTGAACCGCTCTATGTCATTACAGCTACCGACTGGACTGTCATCAGCCTGTTCAAAAAATTCTTAGAAAGCTCTTTGTGAGGCACCTACGAGTACTAGCATTCGATTTATCTTAAGTGGACGCGGTTATTAAAGAAAGGTTTCAAAATAAATGGTTTTAAATAAAAATATATATAATTATATAAACTAGCGGTCCCAGCAGACGTCATGCAGGAACCCGAAAAAAAAAATTGTAACCCGATTGCAGCGCCACCTGTCGGCTCCAATTGACGTCAATTTAAAACATTAGGGGCCTGACGCACATAAAAAATTTCATCAAATTCGGTCCAGCCGTTTAGTAGGTGTTCAGTCACATACAGACAGAAGAAATATATATACAGGTTGTCCCATAAATAGAGGTTGATATAAGAGTTATCCATACAAATCATGGCCTTTCAAAAAAAAAAAAAAAAAAAAACACTATTGGAACTCATCCCAAGTTGCACCGCATCGTTTTGAGATATTGGGCTTCTTTTGAATTTAAAAAAAATGTTAGAAATTTTCATTCGGTCTTATGGTGTAAGAGAGCCTTGATTAAAAAATTATAAACAAACGTATGTAGGTAAAGTTAAATTTGATAAACTCAGTTGCAGCAAAAGTACTAAGTTTGAGAATCTACATATTACATTAAAATATGTCAGTTCAACCAATAGAATATACTTTCTCGCCTTTTATAGTCATACAAATATATTTGTATATTTTATGCACCAACCTACGCTATTAAAACCTTACAATATGAACCTAAGGCATATTTGCTGTGAGTATAAGGTTCTCTGTAGAGAATAAATTTTATTATAGCGATCCGATCTCCTAGCGAGACGTCATCATCATCAATTTTATTATGCTGATATCTTCTAGTTTTAGTGAGATTATAACATCTTGGACACTTTATCTTAAATCGCTATTTGAATATTATTTTCGCAAACAAAACATAACTTGAATTTATAATGTTATTGTTGATATTAAATATATCTTAGACATAATCTGTCTGTTAATATAATAACATAAAAATACCAAAGTGTTTTCTTTCCCCTTAGTAGAGACATTAAGAATCGTATTAATGGGCAAATTGTTAGTTGTAATCAATTTAGTAATCTAGTTTGAATTAAAATTGCTCATTAAAACAAGACAAAATGCAATATAAAATAATATAAATATACTTAATCTTTACATCATATATATAAATAAAAAAGAAAAGCTAAATGTATTGCTAAGCAATACTGGAGTTCAGCAGTTGTACCAAATTCGCTGAAGTTCGAGAAAGGTTCTTTTTGGAAAAATCAGTAAGAATCCGGGTGTGGGTCACTAGTTATATATGAAAATAATAACCTAAAAATGAACAATATTTACAAAAACACCCTGTTAGGGTGACAGCATACCTACCTATAAAATACGCAATATTGTTTATGCATATAAATTCTTAGTTAGACAAATAAAATCTAAGTCGAGCAATTGGGCTAGTCTGGAAACCCGTGTGGACCTTTAAGCGTTGTGCTAACAAAATATAATAAGTAAGTAAGTATAAGTAAAATTAAATAATTCTTATGTAAATAGTTGAACGAACAACGAAGGTAGGCATTTATAATCTTTCATATATGGACTTAATTACCTATCACGTAGGTGGCACATGCAGTTTAAAAGCGCTCTCGCCTATTTCATCTATACATTATAATAAAATAAAATCGTAATTGAGCCGTGTATGTACATTAAATATTTTTTCAATAGAACAATTTGTACACGTTGTACTTAACTGATGTCGAAAATATAGATTTTAGAATTTTTGTCTGAGCTTTTGTGCACGCTAATATCAGAAACGGCTCAACCGATTTGGATTCGGTTTTTACTGATGTATTGTAGCAAGCTTTTTGAAACATTTAATAATTTTTTTTCATTCTAATCGCTTTGCAAACAAAAATGTTATACCGAAATACTAAGATACGAAGTTGCGGCCACTGCTAGTTTATAATTTGTGAAGATAGGTATATCTACTCATATCTGAAGCAACTTTTATTTAGGTCAAAATGCGTACGTATATAGAACGTGAGACATGAACAATATCCATATTGTAAATGTGTATGAAATTATTAAGTCTATGTGAAGTGGCGAACGTATCATTAACAATTCGACGTAGCGATTGTATCTTAAAAGTATGATCGTCGTTTCGGTATCCGCGCGGAATTCCAACTGTACAGGCATTCGGAAAACCGATTAAAATTTCACAAAAAAGAGCTTTAAGTTTAATAATTTAAAGGTCAAGAAGAAGCGTGATCTCAGCGCGGTGGATAAAAATTATTTATTTGCGTGGGGCGAGGCAATTAGGGGGGCGGAGCGAGTCTGCGCGCGCGACCTCCCGACCTCCGATCTGACTCGGCCTGCCCATAGTGGACACTGATGCCGTGCAACCGCGATGACCGTCAACGAATTCCCAATTGACCTCATAAGATTTAAGCATACCGCTTCTTTTAATTGGCACGCGCTCCGCTTTCCAGATACTTAATGCCCACGTCACGTACGATGCATAATCATATATCACCAATTGAACGAACGATCTCCGTTCATTGTCTTAAGGCTCTCCCAAACGGCCGCCACTTATCGCTCGATATTATCATGCCGCGATTCAGCATCTTTCTATACACATCTTGTGTTAGGGCGCCTGCAAACTTACACACAGCTCGACGATTTCGAAACGATAAACGATGAAGTTTGCGCCACTCAGTATTTCGGCGTCCTGTTAGACGGTCACGAGGGACTTTTTAACAGATAAAAAGCAGCTTTGCACATAGGTACTAATTAACTAATTTAATCACCATCATCATCGACCTATAAGCGTACACGATTGTATATAAATAAACTAGCTTTTGCCCGCGACTTCTCTGACCTATGTCTTTTTCTGAAACCAAAAATGTAAATCAAAAAGTATGATCGGTTGAGCGGTTTTGGAGTCCATAGGGAACATACACATATCGATTTATATATATATATAAATAAATAAGTAAGTATGTGTGTTTGAGAGAGCCTTTAAAGAGATGCAATTACGATACATCGTGTAGGTTTCGATCAACGCATTTCCCTCTACTGCGCCGACGAAATGTGGGCGGTGCGGCGCTACGAGAAATTAACTTTACTCTAGTACGAGTATCTGATACGAGGTACTCTTTTATTTGATACAACGAACGCTTCGAACATTAACTTAGTGATACATGAACATAATATAGTGGACAGAGTAAGTATGTAATTAGGCTTAAATGTTAAGCGAAAATAAGTACACGAGAAAATGGTTCTCTACATCGCTTAGAATGTATGCTGTATAGTGTATAGTAGGTTTCGCTGTAAGAGCGGAACGAATTTGCTGCACCGCGTGATAGAAACAGCAATTATCTTGTTACAAATGGACATTGACTGTAAAACTATGGTAAATGTTAGGTAATTACGGTCATTATTGTAAATGATAATGATGATCAATGGGTAAATTTTATTTTAAATATTTTATTTGATTAACTTATCTTTTCACATTTATTCAAAACTAGCTGGTGCCCGAGACTTCGTCCGCGTTCAAAATGATATATAGCCTTTCTCGATAAATGGACTATCCAACACAAAAATAATTTTTCAATTCGAACTAGTAGTTCCTGAGATTATCGCGTTCAACCAAACACACTTTTCAGCTTTATAATATTAGTAAGTATAGATAAATGTGTTATGTTTTTAAAACTTTTATTCAATCTTTATTGCGCGCATATTTGTGTCAGGCGTTGAATTTTTTATTTCATTTTTAGATAAACCCTCCGAAACAGCACTTTTTTTCTGAATGAAAGGTACCCTACGAGTATCTTAATCCTACTATGGTCGGCAGCGCATTTGCAGCACCTGTGACGTCTGGCGACACCCTATTTGGCGACCTTAAAATAAGAAAAATTGAAAAAAGAATAGGGGCACTTACTCTGTTTGAATTTTCTGAATATCCTCTTCATTGTGGCTGTTCAGAAGTTGGCAAGATGTTCCCTTGTCTGCGAGCACAGCACAAATGCTCTCGGTGTTAGTCAATTGTCGGTGGTGTATCGTATGTGTCACGCTTCATGACCATAGCACGGTAGCGTCACGAGGTGGATAAACTCTAACAGATACATATTACCTCAATCTTGAGTGAAAAACATACGACACGCTAGACGCTGCCAATAGCAAAAAATACTTACATTGTATAGAATTACGCGTTTATGTTTTAATCTCTGGAAAAGTAGTTACATAGGTTCATCTTAAAAATAGGCGAAAGAGCTTGTCCTTGTTAGTTATTCTTAAAATTAAGTAATCAATTATATAAAACTATCGACCCGCCTCCATATTTCATATTTCGCCCGTTCCACCAATCCTTACTAAATATCCCCCTGGTATACCCTGGGGGGATAAAATTAAATATATCGTATTGTTTTCAGAACTGACCAAATATCCAAATATCTACTTATTACTGTCAAATGTGTTTTCGTTTCATGATTTCAATGTTATCTTGTAATATCTTTGTAACACTTCTGTAATCTAAGTACTTGTAGGTATATATTTCAATTAGAAACTTAATATGAAAAAAAAAGTCGTGTCATATGAAGCAACTAAAAAAACAGGCTCTGCCTAGTTTAGTTATAAGAATAACCTTTTGTAAACTGATTTATAGTATAAAAATAAAACAAACCTACCTAATTACACACATGCTACAAATAAGTACTTAGGTTAAATAAATTTTAGTGTCTTCCGCATTTAGAGAAATACATAAAACTATGTAATAAACAAATAGGCAGATTTTATTTATTTATAAAATAGGCAGACCTATTTTATTTACGTAAATGTGTAATAAGAAACGTTACACTACCGTGGCAATATACAAGCAATAAGTAAAGAAGGAAACCGTATCTGTTTACTTGGCAAACGGAAGTACGCTTCGCAAAGCAGGACGATGGGGCGCGTGCGATATGCTCCAGGGAATCCATAAAAAAGTAATCAGTTCAACAAAAAGGTTTCAAAGTTTAATAATGAGTGTTTAACACTGCGACTATTATATCTTGACTGACTTTTATATCTTGACAATCAATTATAAGTCAAAAAACTTCTATTCATGTCAACTGAAAAGTATAGGTGAACTGGTTATCTATTAATGAAGATTAAGTAATAGTTTCTGATTTCCTGTCCTTATAAAAGCAGGTTAAAAATGTCGGTTCGCGAACTATCTGTAGAGCAAATGGAATCACACGAGTCTGGTTTGGATGTTTCCGTTAGTATTGCAGAGGAAACTATTTCAAAAACCAGTAGGTATGATTTTATGCAAAATCGCTATACATATCGCATCATAGATGGAGGCGAAGATGTCACACCAGATGATCTAATCGATCCAGAATTCGTGACAATGGAAGATACTTACGGGCACGCGGCATTTGAGAGCAAAGCTCGCCACACAGCAAAAACCGAATTGAATGAATTGGCTTCACAGTCAAAAACGTCGGAAACGGTGGGGGTAAAAATATTCGCTACCACTATCAACCTTGACGACATACATATCGATCACACATTGAACACAGAGGAGGGTTTCATCCCTGAGGACATTGATTTAGAAGTAGCTCCATCTGCATATTACTTACCAGTCATGAAACCTATCACGTCATACCCCTCAGAAATTCTTATTGTTCTCAAAGAAATTGAAACAGTGTTTCTATTCGAACTACCCAGCTTTTCCTTCGAAAAAGGGACCAACGAAGCAGTAACAGTTGAGGAAGAAAATGAGTTTTACCAGTACATAACGGTAGGTAAAGGGAAGAATCGTAAAATGGTGATGGAAGAGACTCAAACTGATGCGAAGATCACACAAACTCGACATACATTAGTGACAAGACCTCAAAAGAGAAATGCCATGTCTTTTGCTTCTATGTGGGATATGCACGATACTTACGCGAGACTCGCGAAATTAAAACCAGCTGAAGAACCTGATGAAATGGTTATGTATCAGTCTGCAGCCGCTAACTTATTACGTAGGAAGAAACAGCCTCAATTAACAGACTTTGATGAAAGCAGAGGTAAAACTTTCGAAGAGGTTGCTATGACGACCGAATTCAATGACGCCGTTCTCCTGATAGAGCGAGTAATCGCCGCAAAAGCTTTTGGAGATGCACAAAAGAAATTTCGTGGTTTAATCCCTTTCAACCCACTCTCTCTTGATCTCGTTTATGTGTACAGTTTAAAACCTCTTTGGACGTTAGAATATGATTACACCATTAACCGTCCTATAACGAGCATATCATTTAATCCTAAAAATGAAAACATTCTAGCAGTGGCTCACGGAAAGTTCGGTTATGCTGAAAATCATTGCGGATTTGTATGCATTTGGTGCACGAAAAATCCTTGCAAACCGGAGAGAATGTATTCGTTTAATACACCGGTATCTTCTGTTGCATTCTCATCGAGGAATCCTAACTGGTTGGCGTGCGGATTTATCAACGGCGACGTGCTTATATTAGACATAACGTCGTACAGTAAAAATATAATAGCGGCTAGTCAGCGTAATACAAATCCATGCTTCGAGCCGATCTGGTCTGTCGGATGGCGTTTGTCAGAATCGAACGTCGAATACGTTATGACTACTTGTCAGGACGGACGTATAAACAAATTCACCAGTACCAAGACTCATGACTTTATATGTACGCCAATGATGCGTATATCCACAGTGGAAGGCAAAATGAAAGGGTTGGAAACAATAAAGGCTTGTCGCAAATACGACGTTCCTATAACGCGTTATCCGGCGGCTCTGTGCGTAAAATGGCATCCAAGCATTGACCACATTTATCTAGTTGGAACCGACGAAGGCTGCATTCATAAGTGTTCAACCAATTACTTGAACCAACACATGGATGTTTTCAAAGCGCACGCCGGCCCCGTCTACTCTTTGGAGTTCTCTACTGTAATGAAATCGTTGTTTATATCTTGTGGGGCCGATGGAGCGATCCGACTGTGGATCGAAGGGTTGGATGATGTCATATTGACCCTTAACTGTCCCTCCGCAGTGTACGGCGCAGCATTCTGTCCAATCAACTCGACAATACTGATTTCTGTAAGCGGCAATGTCCTGTCCATTTGGGACCTTCGCAGGAAAACCCATATGCCTTGCGCCGAATACACCTTCTCAAGTAATGTGGTGTTGACCTATATAAAGTTCTCAAACTCTGGTGACAACGTGTTCGTCGGAGACACGACAGGGCGTGTACACACATTCCACTTGGAAGACACGCCTTTGCCGGCTTTCTATCAACTCAAGATGCTCGACGAGACTATCAAAAAAGCCTTATGCACTAGACCATACATGCTCAAACAACTGGATAAACTTGAAAAGTATAAAGAGAAATATTCAAAATAATCCAATTGGATTTGTAATTTGATTTAAGATATGTCAATTACAGGGTGAATTTTTAATCACAATAAACTTTTCTATTGTAATGGTTAGATGAGAGGCTGTCGGTCCATTAGATGGAAGTTAGCTACTGTCACCTATAAACACAAGCAAACCCTTTAACCGCTTGGTTTTATAGTTGTCGTGCCCCTAGCGCCTGTCTCGTAATTTTTTTTTAAGAGAAATCAATTCAATGATTCAAAAATAAACATTATACAAGTAGAGTAATTTGTCGTATATATCCGGTTATGGCGAAATGGACACGGTTATGACGAAATAATTGAAATAATTGTCGGATAAATCCGACTCTGGCGGCTAAAGGGTAGTAATGACAAAGATAGGTAAGAAAAGAGAATAAGCTCCGGCTTCCCTCACTCAAACACCGAACAACACACAAGCTATTACTTCACTGTGATATTTTTTAAAGTTGTTTTGACGAGCCCGTTGGATGAGTGGTAAAGGTGCTTGCGTAACGTCTCAGGGGCCCCGGGTTCGATTCCCGGCGGGGTCAACTTTAGAAATCCAACTTTTCAAAGTTGGCTGATTAAAAATCGTAAATTGATAAAATATGTATTTTTAAAACAAATATGTCACAAATATTTGTTTTAAAAATACTTAGAAACGATAGCGAAAGAATTTGTGAACTTCGCAGATGCATTTTTTTCTGCAAATAACATAAACACGAACCATACTCGCTTATCGCTCTTTCCAATAGTGAAAACCGTATTAAAATCCGTTGGGTGGGTCACATCTCAAAAATAAAAGACGATATAATAAATGATCAGTACAATTTTTTTATTAAGAGTAGAATAAGTTACGAATAAAAATCTAACAAGTACAATTAATTATAAATTATATATATATTTGTAACATCAAAATAAGCTGACTAGGATTTGTTTGAGAGCATTTGAAATTGATATTCTTTCTTGAGTTCTTTTAAATTTTCCTCTAGTATTGCCACCTGGAACAAAAACATAACTATGTTGTCATACTCACTAATTAATATTATAAATAGGAAAGTAACCACTGCAGCAATTTTATTTTAAAATGCAAATTTTTTTAACTGTGAAAGAGGACATGACTATGGTGAAGAAGTTTATATATATGTCGGAGTGTAAGGGTGGCGCCACCAGTTCGCAACGATTAATTGTAGTCTATGCGTGGCGACATCACGTTACAGTTATCGTCCTACATTCAGTTTTCTATCAGGCAATATTGTTTTTCTTTATGTTCTGTGTCTACTGCGCTTATTATTTAAAATGGTAACATTTTCTTATTTTAATTTAATTTTTAAGTTGGTCAATCTGTTAAACATGACCGTATGCTCTTTCTGATTGGATGTCGATTAAGATTGTAATGTTGGTTAACTGGAAACTCAACGAGAATTGGACAGCGCTGATTGGTTAAGCGATTTTGGTTCGACTCGCTTGGACATGGCCCTTGGCGGGGATAAGGAGGGTGGATTCACATTTGATTAAGACTTTTTAAGAGGAAGAGGAACGATCTCCGTCTCTTGCCAAGAGACTTGTCAGTTTCCACGAAGCCAACTTGTAAATTGAGATTTTAATTTATCGGAAGCCCGTCGCTATGTCCGATGCCCAAGATAACGCCCCGATTCCCACTTCGGCCTACCCTGATCCGTTATATATGTACTTTAAGACAATGGCTACCCTTTTTTAATATAAGGCGATAGATAGGCTTTTTGATACTTATATGGAAATAAGGATTTAGCATAAACTATGAAATTTGTCGAAACACTGACTAACACAAATTATTGATAATAAGACAGACAGTTGAGTTAAAAATACAGAGAAATCGTATTATGTGCAAACATTTTTTTCAATTTGCAAAACAAAACTAGCTGGTGCCCGCGACTTTCTTCGTCGCTGTGACGATGGTGCCGATCCCTTGGGAACCTAAAGTTTTTCCAGAATAAAACTTCTTACTAATATTATAAATGCGAAAGTATGTTTGGATGTATGGATGTTTGTGACTCTTTCACGCAAAAACTACTGAACCGATCACCATGAAATTTTGCATACACGTTGTCTGGGACACCAGAAAGGACATAGGGTACCTTTCATCGAGAAAAAAAAAGACTATTCCCGAGGGATAAATAAAAAATTAAAAAAACTAACGCCTGGCCAAAGTGTTATAGCAACACGAGGTCAAGCGTTATATTGCTTTTTTTTTTTTTTTTTTTCAACGCGGACGAAGTCTCGAGCACCTGCTAGTATCCTATATGTTAAACCAATTAATAAACTGTCTGTGTGCCAAATTTTATCAAAATCCATTCAGTAGTTTTTACGTAAGTGTAACAAACATACATCCTGATGAACTTTCGTATTTACTATATAATATTAGTAAGTTATTGCTTCGTTATATCTATGTATACATCTTTATGAATAAAGAGAGAATTGTGAAGATTAATTTGAAAAATTTCATATAGATTTAGAAGTAGGTATATTAGTAACTTGACAAAGTCCGAAGGTTTAGTACAATTTTAACACATTCCCAAATTGACACGATTACCAAAATGACACAGTACAATGAGACACATATCTGTCAACAAACAACAACAACAACAAACAACAACGTTACCTCCTCAAACTTCAATTCCCTCCTGGCCTCCTTAATGTAGCCTCTGATTATGTTCATTTGCTCTAACAAGGGATTGTCGTCGTCGTGGAGATTGTTCTCTTGTCTGGTGCTCGGTCCAGCGGAATCTTCCACCACCGTCTCCATCTCCAGTCTTCTCCTCTCCAACTCTATTTGTCTCTCGGCTCGTTCGTAGCGTTCCCTTCGGACCTCTTCTATTTGCGCATCAGTTGGTAACTTGCGAAGCGATAATAACTCCTCCTGACAATTATTTCTCTATTAAGGTAACTTTAAAATAAACTTGAGTTCCATACTAAAATATTAATTGGCTACTTTAATTTCAATACTTTTTCAAATTTTACACAATATTCGCGAGAAAAAAAAAAAGAAAATTCCCATTTTAAATATGTTCGGTTAATTGCTGAGAGGCTACACAAAATTGCTGTGGTAATTATAATATGGCACTTTCATTTATAGATTAATAATTTGCTCTGATTTTAGTAAAAAATTATCATTTGATTGATTTTAGTAAAATTAGTAAAAAATGTGTCTGATGTGGTAACGACAAAATCTTGATTTATGTCAAATTATAAGTTAGTGCAGTTGATCCTTTTCTAAAATAAGATAAAATCTTACTCAAAGTTCTCTATGAGGCTCAACACATTACTTTGTGGATTAAATCCACCTTTATATACCTTTATGTAACTGGCAGCTGCCTGCCGAATGGAGTTGTGGAGTCTGGCATGACGAGAGCCTGGCTCGACTGGGAATCCGGATATTTGCTTGCTCAGAAAGTCAATACCCTCCGCTAACTTGCCAATGCGGCCTCGCATCGCATTCACATCTGACAGATTGTATGTTGTCTCACCATCGAATAGGCTTTGACACATCTGTAAATGGAGAAATATTACACAACAATCATCGATCATTGTCAATATACATATAGAAAGATTTTATTTTATTTACACAAAAAAATATTATAATTACAGTGGTACACAGTTTAGGTGTAACATAAACTTATTCAGGTTTTTTATTGTACAACACCTAAAGTCGTTGAAATATGATAAAAAGATATTCAAAATTAGTACACAAGCACAAATAAAAAAGAACATTCATAGGTAAGTAGGTACAGATTTTATTTTCTTTGACCAAAATAAAGACTGTGGTATTATTGACTGTTACCCGATAGATTATTGTTACCCGATAGACTGTTTCAAACATATTTTTTTAATAACAAAAGGGCTGGCTGATGATCTCCATCTAATTCTAAATGATATTAAAATATTCATAGTTTTAAGATAATATAAATAAATGACTAGGAGAATGTAAGAAAACATCCCTAATATGTTGCCGCATATTAGGGGCATCTTCAAGGCAAGTTAGGAACATGCAATCCGTAATCTATACTAATTATAAAATTGTTTGTCTAACAGTTTAACTGTTTGGTCAGCCATAGTCTAAAAAACTGAAATTTGGAACAAAGGTTTATTTATTTTGGAACATAGAAACGATTTTTGAAAATTTCAACTCTGCAAGGAAGGGGTGTAATATTATAAATACAATAATAACTACATCTATTACGATTTCAAAAAATCCTAACCAATTATTCTGTATATAAATATACATATTTTACATACATACTTTCTCATACATGGCTACGGCTGGAGCTGCCTGTTCCATCAAACTCTGCATCTGCTCATAGACAGTGACCAGAGTCGTTTTGGCATTCCTACTATCTTGTATTTGTTTGCGCAGCTCAATGAGAGAATAGCAATGTTCGCAAACACGCAAACCACCTTTCTCTGACCCTTCGCCTTCCGGTTGGGCACTTTGTGGTGCTGACGGATCCACTATTGTTTCTATAATTATACATCTTAAAGTAAATAGGGAATCTAAAGAGAGGTCGTCCTTTATTAATCTTTTTACCAGACAAAATGTATATTTTATCAATTGTTTTCTATGAGATTGTTCTCTGTCGGAGCAAGCAAAGATATGCGACAGAGAAGCATTAACCGTATTGTGCAGTGTAATAGAGAAGGATGCAGAAAATTCTTCCATAAGACATGTGTGGGCTTTTAAAAAAATTATAAACTAAAATAAAATTAAGACTAAAAAAAAAAAACAAAAATTAAAATAAATACATACAATGACGCTACTTATTACTTTATTTTGAGTAAGAGGAAATAAAGACAGAAACAACGGTCATGAAAATTGAAAAATAAGCATTACTTACTAGCTACATGTAAAGGAATGTAAACAGAGCAGTCGTGACACAACAAAGAGCCACACAGTCTACAGTGATGTTTTCTCCTGGTCAAGTTAAAAGCTTTAGCACAATTGGGACAAAGCTTCACTGACGATCCATCAAGCCATGGGACTACCTTAAAAAAAAAAACACAAAATTTATTTTAAAAGCACATTTCACATTCAGGTTTTGTAAATTAACTTAATTGAGTACCATGATCATTGATAGAATTTAATGATGAATATTTTAATTTTTTGGGGTCTGAATTTCACAATGACTGGCATCACTTTAAGAATTATATATTAAAAAATCTGTTTTTGGCTCTCTGAATCATTATTACTGCTAAGAATTAGCAAATTCTAAGAAATTTTAATTTTAAGTTCTGACGACATTTCTTAAACAATTTAGTGGTTTTTTTTTTATTTTACATAAATATTAACAGACTGCACATTTTGTTAATGGGGTTATAACAGTCATATCCGTATGACATAGCCACACTTTGCTTTGCAATCAGATAAATAAAAGTAAGTGATGTTACTTTTAAAATTTTTATCTTATTTAAATAAATGTAGTTTCTTATTAGTCTTTGATTTTTCTTTAAATCTTAAAAGTTATGCTGTGGTGAAACAAAGCAAAAATTGTTCATACATAGACATATCAAAATGTTTTATCAACATTGAAAATTATGTGAAACAAAAATTCAAAACTTCCTTTGGTGTTTATGTACTGGATTACACTCCCAGTACATTGATTGGTACTTATAGTAAGTACTAGTTTTAGCGTTTATTATTTTTGGGCTATTTCTCAATAAAGATTCAAATATTTTTAAAAACATACTATTGTACATTGCACAAAGTAAAATAAGGTGTGTCCTATATAGTGTCTCAAAATGCATGTATGTATTCCTACAAACATGTAAAATTGTAAATAATTGACAAAGTATGGTGATAAATAAAAATAATAGGCTGCCTTTAGTAGTAAAGATAGATTCAATTTAAATCCCTCTGACCTAGCATATAGGGTGCGAATACTATATTAAAAGATAAACTTACTTCCTGCTCATGAAGTTTCCTTTGATTAGGATCACTGGGCATGTTACTAACTAATTTATCCAGCCTTATCAATAACTTATTAGTCTCTGTGGCGTACCTCTCCAATCTAGCAGATCTTACACCCTTGAAATAGTCTGAAGAACTCCGTGAAACGCCCACACTTTGCTCTTCAGTGTCGTGATAATATTTTTGCTCTTGCGATGTAAATTTTAACGCACGATCAAAAGTTTCCTTCAAGTCTGCCTCTTCATTGTTTAATATAATTCTCTTAGCTTTACCGAATATGTCCTTTAAAGATTTCAGTACATCTTGTTCTTCCTGATGCAAACTTTCGAAGTGGCTGGTGAGTTGAATAGCCGATTTTAAATCGGCCTTACATATTGGGCACAAGAACCCTTCTAAAATATCCTCGTTAGCCGCCGCCATGCTTAAAAAATATTTCTAATTGCACATTCTAGCCTGCTATGCTCCAATTAAATTTAATTTAATTCATTCATTTAACATACGTGGAGGTGAAATAAATTATAACTATATAGTACACAGTAGACAGTCGTTCATTTCATATCATATTCATAATTTCATACCACAAACAAAAAAATATGCAACATGCAACCAACCACACCATCCACAGAACTAGCGCTGCACAGAACACAACACTATACAAATATATATAGTGGTCTGTGCTTCGGCAGAATAAAAGGAGACACGCCCGCACAGATAATCAATAAGTATTCACTAGCACAGACTATTAAAAGTGACAAATATCAAACAATTAATAATTATGCTTAATAATAAAATAATCTTCGAGCTAAGCTAATAAGTACCTTCAGCATTATTTTTTCAATCTACTAAAACAGAATTAATTAGGTAATTCTCCAGAAAAAAATTCTATTTTTCTCGTAGCAATTAAACAATCGTTTACATATTTGATTTAATATATTCAGTTACATTAGTAAACAATCCTTTTAATTGTTCCAGAGATGTTTCAGTTTCTGGCCAGTTTTGTTTCTCGGCAGCCTTGATGACGCCCTGACCAGTCAGACGTGCTGACGACAATTGTTGGTTAGCCTGGAGTTTGTCTTTCTCTTCCGCTTCTTTACTGGCTTTGAGACTGTAATCTAGTAGCGATATAACCAGCTCAATAACATTCTTGCAAGTGTCGGGGTTATTTGACCAGTTGCCATTCTGCAAATAAAAATATAATCATTAGTCTTAATTGCTGCAGTAAATACTTTCTGGCAGGAGACCAGTATAAAATGACATCGCTGTTGTAAGTAAGCGAGCGTATGGAGCAAGCTCACCCAGAAAATGCCTATCACACATTAATAATATTAAAAAAAAATGTAAAAATAATTAAAAAAAAAAGCAAAATACCTGCGTATATCCTCTATAGGCCTTCAACAAACGCTGTCCCTTCAACAAGTATGTTGGGCTCAAATCCGAATAGAGTTGCCATATCTCCGGCTTGTTATGGTGCACAGATGTTATCCTTCCAAATAATTCCAAAACTCGTTTTCTTAATCTACAATCAAATTTAATAGTCATATTAGTTTTTGAAAGCCTTATTTGATCTAATTATTATTGCATATTTTTAACGTGAATACTTATTTAAACGTATTTAATGTGAACCTTGTTGCTCGTTCGTACCCGATACCTCGTTCGGTTTTTATGCTGCTAACTTTATTGCATGTTGATGGGTTGTAATGTCATAATGCGTTATATTTATTACTGTAATGTATGGCGTGAAATAAAATGTCTAGACAAACCTAATAAAGGTTTACAGACATTGTTATCATCGTGTGTAGAAATACGTATTAGATAATAAATAATAAAATAATTTGCTTCCATAGTACGGGACATACAAAAAAGTGATGATAACAGAAACAAGTGGATACAGTTTGATGGTGTAGTTAAATATCTATCATCTACATACAAAATTTAATTATACCACCCGACAGCTAAAGGATCAAAGAATTGGTTGGAAATACATACATACAATACGTACAAAGATAATATTATTCGTAACGTAAATCTTACGGCCGTGTCCACGACATAGCCACAAACCATTTTTTTTTTTTATATAAAGCGCCCATGACGGTAAAATAGGGGATAAAAATTACGTAAGAGGCTAACATTTTAATAACTTACGTGTCCCATTGGGATTGGGAAACGTAAGTTATAAGCAACTTACGTTTCCCAATGCGACTTATTACCTGGCAACACTGTCTCCGTCGGAATCGTGGTCGTGTTTCAAGATGGCGCAGACGAGCATAGACAACACTTCGATGTCATCGAACTTGTGCTGCAGGTCGAGTATGCGATGAACGCCTCTTATCACATCGTCCAAGTGGCCAGTGTCCATACTCACCATAACCACATTCTCCCATAACTGTATAGGAAACAATTAAATTAACTAATTAGGGGAAGACACTCATTGCTTTTAAATATTGACACATAAGTCAATAGTTTTGTAGATTAATATGGACTCTATCAACCTAAATAATTAGGTGAATAATTTTTTAAAAGTTTATCAATCTAATGAATCATAGCAAAGAAATTATATCACCCATGAATGATGATTTTTCAAAACATTGATTTCTTTTTTATGTTGACGCTTTAAACTATGTATTATTTCCGCATATTTCCGCAATTTCTTACAGAAACAAATATGAAAATTAATAATAATGTGGCGATTATTTAGAAGCCTATTATCCCAACCCAAATTTGTACCTTATCCTTACCTTACCTTTTAAACTAGGCAACGAAAGCCAACTAACTGCTCTCAGTGTGTACCGTCAGCAATCAAGTCAAGTTAAAAATATATTCTTTAATTTTTACAAATATGTTGATTATCGATTAATGGTGAATACACAATGTAAATGTAATTACTTCAATTTTATAGTTATAAACATGTCTTTGGAGTTTACAAGATTAAAAATTAGAATTTAACAAATTACTTTATTTTTTATATTACATTTCTTAATATTGGATTTTGTAGATAGACATTTCCTGTCATTTTTTTGTGTGTCTTGTGTACTTTACCTTCCAATTGTCGTAATTGAACCTCAACGCCTCTGTGAGTGCCCTGTAAGCCCTGTTTTTATCCCCCAATTTGACATAGACCTTGGCGAGATTGTTCCACGCCTCGAAAGAGTTGGGCTGGAGGTAAGTGTAACGGCGGTACGCTGTGGCCGAAAGCTCCCATCGCTCTGTCATTAGAGCTGCGTATCTGGAGACAAATGTTTTTAGCCAATTAGGCATTGTGTATAGAGCCTAGACCTCCGGGGCCCTAAACAAAGTAACAATTTAAAACGATAACGATATACGATTGACATATGCCGTCGCTAAATCACGTGACACGTCCGTTACATTTCATTCTTTCGAACATTCGGCCCTGATTTTTCAGTTGAAGAAAAAAATTACAAAAAATCGTACATCGTACACATTCGATCGTTGAAAAGCATTGAAGAATTTATTGTATCCCGACAGTAGTCGAATATATACTCACCCCAATCTGAGCCATACACTCTCTTGTATGGAGTTGATTTGTACGGAGGCCTCGTAGTGTGGTATGCACTGTTCGTACCTCTTGTGATCAAACAAATAGTTGCCCCAATGGCGTTGGGCTCTACTGCTCTTCTCCTTGGAGAAACGCCACGCTTCCTCGTAATAACTTACCTCATCTAAAATATTGAATACACATTCTATTTAGAAATTTAAATCAATGGCAAAATGAATCAATTGGTACAAAACATTTTCAGTATTTAAATTTAAATAGAGTATATACTCAAAAATAAATTGCATCAAAAAAGGGGGGGTACTTTAAAAATAATAAAAAAAATTTTTTATCGAAAATAAAAATATACATGGTGTAATAGAAAAGACTGGTCCATAATCTAGAAAAAAGTTAAAATACAGCTTTAAATATATTCAAAGAAAATATAATAATAATTAATAGAAAATATTTAAGATACCTGTAGCATCGCCAAGAAGACAGTACAACTTCACTGTTGGTTTAATTTCCAGTTGTTGGCGGATAATTTCTGCTGCCTGAAAAAAAAAAATGCACACCTTAAATATTAAAACATATCTTCATTAAAATAAAATAAGTATTGAGTATAAATATAGTTTAAGTATATTGAATAAAATAGTAAATGAGTATGACTTTGTGTATTGGTATGAGTTGCCTAATTTGCTTATAGTATTGATGTAGTGTTGTTTTTTAGTATTCTATAAAGGCCAAAAGCGCTCTTGACATTATTCTTTTATAGAAAACCAACTAACATCGAGAGAACTTTTATCATTATTGATACCTTGTGCCTAAGTTGTAATATAGTATAGCAGACGATAACTTCTTCCCAAAGTTGCAGCTTGGTGTATTCTTCAAGAGCGGCCTTCACAAGACCTAGACTCAAATATAGGTCGGCAAGCTGCTGTTTCCAGGTCCAAGCAGGCTGAAGGCCGCTCGCCCAAAGGTATGATAATCTAAAAAATTAATAACTTCACTTTTAAAATCAAAATTAACAACCGACAGGATATACTACTAGACTATAAACCTAGATATAAGACTCCCTGTGACTTTGACTGTGTCATCAGACCACCTACGAAGGACTATGAGCTCTGTGGTCTTCTCCCTACTGCCGTACAAGTATTTAGTTCTATGAGATATGTCGAAAATATTAGCTCTCAATACTGTGAATCATGTGAAAGTCTTGAGTATAAGTCTCTCTGCACTATGTTGAGTAATATTGAGCTTTCTTATTTTTGAATATAATGTGCAATATATCAACCATCACGTACAAACATTTGATAAATAAATACTTTAAACTTTAGGCAATATATTTAAATTTTACGAAGCGATGTATTTATGTCATTTTGTAATTTTTTGAAACTCCACCTTTGCACAAAGTTGAAATATTCAAAAATCCTTTCATCAAAATTTCAGCTTCTTAGACTTAGTTGTCTGTGCTTTGTTAGTCAGTTTGTAAGTATAGATAGATTTTAGAGCTACACACCTGCTAGTACAAAGGACGTCCGTGTTATCGTTGATGACAATTTCGCATTGCATCATGGCGCGTTCCACTGTCCTCTTGTGGTTCGCTTCTATTTTGCATCTGATCAGTAAGGCTGCGACACGAGTCGACCACGCTCCACTCTTCTGGGACAACACCGCTTCAATATAAGGCTGTATTTCCTCATCCAGGAGGTTGTCTTTCGCTTGAGCTCTTTGTAAGTGTTGCCTGAAAAGGCAGATTTGTGGACCTCAATAACAATTCACCATATAAGAAGTAACTGTCACATATTTTTAATGAGAGAAAATATAGTGAAAAAAATTTTGTGTTAGATCTCTTAGAAAATGTTCGTCCCTGTTATAATAAATATGGAATATGTACTAAAAATGTACTAGTTCTTATCCCTTGTTGAAAGAAAAGGGTTTTGACAAGCAAAGTACGACAAAAAAGTTTTATAAGTGATTAGTCAATCAGTCAAAAATTTAAAAATCAAGATTTCAAAATTTATTACATCAAATATTTATTGGTTAAATGTTATCTCAAATAAATTATTGTTATTATTATTAAGAAGGTCTTAAATTATCGCAGTACAACCTTTGTCTGCCTATATTTATATTATAAAATATAGCCTATGTGTTATTCTGATGTATGATCTATATTACGGTAAAGATTCATCAAAATTCGTTCAGTAGTTTTTGTGTGAAAGAGTAACAAACAAATTATGAAAGGCTTGTTATGAAGATCTGGTCTAGTGTTATCTGTTGGTTTTTATATTAGTCTCTTCACTAAAATAAAAAAATATATTTACACAGTCAATAAGCAAAGTATCTGTTCTAAGCTAGGCAACTCCGTCTGATTTGGTTTCTCGATATATTGTATCTTGTCCATTCTGACGTCATCCTCTAACTCTACTTCTGAAGGCAAGTCACATGTTCCATGACTCTGTTCTGCTGAAGGTCTTTCAATGCTGGCGTCTAATTCGCTGGACAAGGCCAGTTGAGGTAATGATTGTTGCTGAAACTTTGTTCTTTTACCAAGTATACCTAGAAATAAAAATCTTTTTAAAATTATCATTTCTTTTCGCAAAATGTTATCATGGGTAATCTTGTCTTTCTCACTGCCACATCATCTTAATAATACAACTATGGAATAAACTTAACATCTAGTTAAAAATGAATACAGGTATATAGGAGTATAACTAAATAAGATCTCTTACCTGTCAATTCTAACTTCAATCCAGCATATGTTCTACCTTTTAATAGATACTCTTCTACTTTTTGTACCCTTCCATACATCAAATAAGCTTGAGCTATTTCTGTACACAGCAATATATTCAGCCTTGGCGTGTTTTGTAGGACTTGTAATTCATTTGTTAGTTTAGCTATAATGTGCTCTAACTCAGAGTACAATGTTGCACTTGTGTCCTCTAACACCCTTTGATGTGTAACTTTACTTCTAAAACACCACCAAAGATGAATCTGAAATTAGAGTGTTTATTAAGAGTAAATAATTTATTGACTTTAAAGATATTTAGGGAGTAACTATACTCTATCCATGATAAACAATAGATGGATAGATGCTCTTGAAATGTGGTGCAGAAGCGCTTGTGCTTGCTGAGAATAAAATGCAATGTTCATGGTACTAGCATTTCCATCCTGAAAGAACTCAGCATCAAACAACTGTGTAAGAGTGAATTCTTAAGATTGTTGGCCATATTATTATCAACGAGAGCTCTATGGAACGATTACAGTACAGTGAACTTTTGTTAATATTGAAGCGATAGCTGAATGGATCCATACGCATCTTCATACAAAACTGTTGTTTTCGATGGACAAAAAGTAAAAATTCATTAAATACTTACAAAACTGTTTTCGATTTCGTATAAAGCATTAAATAATTGCAGTGAAAAATACAAAAGTTCTGGATTTTTAATATTCACGAAAATTGGCTCAGAATCACATTCTAATTTTGAATAAACGTCAATGTCAGTCCATACTATGCCAAAATACTCTTTCAAATCAAATTTCACAGGTTTTGGACACCAATTATTATTGCAGAATGTTAAGAAAGTACTTATAGCCAGTTGAAGAATTTTTTCTATTGGTGTACCATTCTCTATATGTTTTCTTAATAAATCTTCAACATCTTTACAGTCAGCATTTGATAAAATTTCTTTACATATATCCTTGTCCTCTAATGACCATTTACCAGACCACAATGCGTGAATTATTTCATCATCTGAAAAGAAAAAATCAATAAAGTTTAATAGCTGCAAAGGATGTGCCACTCACATCCACATCTTAAGGTATATTATATTATAGTAAATCCATATTCAACTAAGAGTACTCTCTTATAGAAAAGAGGGGTCATTTCTCTGCTACATAAAAATATTTAAAACAAGGTATTTAATATAATTATCCATTAAAGTAATAACTTACCGCAATCTTCAAGTTTGCCATCAAAATTACATAAATATAAAGAATTGATCTCTTTATACATTTCGGACTGTTAAATTTTCAAGTTATTCTTTAAGTATAATAAACACAGACACAAAACGTCGTACTTTCTTTATGTAAGTAAAACAAGTGAATATTGTAATAAAAAATATTTTCTCGTATGTAATGTAAGTTTTATCCGAATTCCGAAATCTGAATTACGAATACGCAGTACGCAGCGTGCGAGCGCGTCACATGCACGAGTAAACAAAACAATTGTCAATAATGTCAATTTTTGGCATTAGTGATGACAATTGTTTTTTTTTTTGTTTTTTTTTTAAATACATTTAAAAAATTCAAAGGATATAGTACTCTTTATTTGTTTAGAGTTCGCGCCAGGGACCTCCGTAACCCTGGCCGGATGAAGTTACAAATAATGCAAAAGCAAAAGCACAAATCGATGTAAAATTTTAAGCTCCATCCAATTATGAATTTTCAAAATTTGCTCCGGCTTATGATATTCGCGAAAAAATTATTTAATTATTATTGATTCGATTGTTTTTAAATGATAATGGTGGAGCCATTTTCTTCAGCTCTGGAGCAATTTTTTCGCGCAACCTAGACAGGGAAATAATACGTATTTCATAAGATACGTGCGTTGCAATGGTCCAGTTTGTTTATTGCGAATATCATTTATAAGCTGGAGCAAATTCTGCAAAATCATAATTGGATGGAGCCTAAAATTTTACATCGATTTGTGCTTTTGCATTATTTGTAACTTCATCCGGCCAGAGTTAAAGAGGTGCGCCAGGGCATATTCCTGCACTCCTTCAGCCAAGGTTGTAGGTGTGGTTGTTATTTTCTGACTTGGTTAATAGCTATTTTTGCCTGTCCTTGTTGAACGAAGGACATGAAGAGTTTTTCTGTCATGAAGCGTTTGGTCTGTCTATCTATGGCCTATCTTTCTGTCATATTATTTGCTTCTATGTATCACTCAGTATTAGTTTTGTATTGTATTATGAATTGGTCTTGTGCGCTGTGATCAAGCTGTGATTGACTGATTGAACTGTCTGTCTGAGTCTGGTGGTTTCGTATCGTTCCTGGGTCATGGTGGATTCATGGGTTGTATAGGTTATTTTTAGGTTAGATAGTTAAGTTAAAAATGGTTTTTTACCACAAATTATTAAGAATAAAAAGTATTTCTAGTATGGAATCAGTGTTAATAATTATAATTTTGATTTTGTGTTCAATATTAATTTTAAATTTATTGTATAAGTTACGGTAAGTACATTAGTGCACTCTGTCATAATTAACAGAATTTCTTTCCCGCCCTATTTTAGTATTATTATTTTGATTTTATTAATAATTTACAGGTCGACACTTCTTTGGCGTGTGAATTGCTGGTTCTGTAATAACAATTTCTGGATGAAATACATTGACCGCAATAGTTGGATGTGCCCCAATTGTGACCAGTACAATGGATTTACAAAGGTTAACTAACATATTGTATTAACTATAAGATTAACAAAATATAAATTTCTAATACATCGTGTTTATAAAATTTCAGGATGGTGATTATAATAAAGTATTAAACACAACAAATGATCAACAAATAAAAAGGAAACCCATGTTATTCCAAAGGAGTTCTCCTAAAAATGGTCTTTGTAAGATGTGTAATGTGAACCAACAATTAAAGGTAACGTTGTTGGCGAATTTTGTTGCAACAAGTGAAAGAACTTATGATACAGAAATAAAAGTTTACAGGTATTTTATTTTTTTTAATTTAAATAAACTTTTTAAAATATTCACAGTGGAAATATTTTATGATCTGTTAAAAATTTTGTTTCTTTTTGCATTGTCTTAATTATTGAACATTGTTTTTGCCTGCTTTGCTTTTTATTTATATACTAGTTGAATTTTCCATTGGAACTTTATTTATTTTCATCTGTATATTTATTTCCCAACTTTTAAAAATACTGTTAAAATCTGCAATTGTACTCTTACTGTATAAAATTGTGCTTACTACTTATTTAGCAGTGTGGTATTGACCTTTATCTTCCACCCTTTTTTAGAAATCAACTAGAGAAAGCATATAAATTATGTAGTCCCTGTAGAAAAGTGCTCGACACAAAATTACAGCAAGATATGAAAACAATGCTCGGCTATAAACACTCGACTAGAAGTGCAGAAAGGAAAGTAAAGTCAACAAAAAAGGAGAAGAAAATACAAAACTATATAAACAAAAGTTCAGAGTTTATTGCAGTCATCCTATTAGCTCTAGTTTTTTATGAATGTTGCAAATATGTGACACATCTGAAGGATTTATCAAATACAATAAAAAACATAAAAGAAATAATATTAAATCTGTCCGAAAGATTTCTTTCTATTGTTCAAATGAAATTGATAGTGACATTTCCATTCTTTGAAAAGTATATTTACAATGTCGAAAAAGTGCCAATATTGTCATCATTTAAGAATGAAAAACTCAACATCACGAATGAATATGTACAAGAACTTTTGGGTGGATTTGTTTGTGCGATACAAATAATTGGACATTTATGGAGCATAAACCAAGTGAAGTATTCCATAATAATTGACTCTCTGTGGTCAGTGTTTGTGATAGCGCTATTAGGGAGAACTTCATTGGCGGTGTCTCCAGAAGTAATAAGTTTTGTCAAGGTAAGTTACATTAATAATGGTTCTACATTACATCTTTACAAAACATATAAATTTCATGGTATGGTTATAAACCATACATCATTTATAATAATATTAACGATTGTTTATTTGCTGAATGCAGAACATAGATGTATTTTATTTGATTAAATTGCTCGCTACTTTCTGCTCTAAAAACAAGTAAATATATAATTTAAAAAAATATAAAATTAAAATACAGAAGAATTTTCATAAGAACCCAACATAAATATGTTTAATATTTAGTTAGTTATTTCAATTTGTCATGGAAGTATTCATTAAGGCTGTAAAAACTTCTTTCAATTAGCCATTGGGACATCTTTTTCTTCCTTAATTCAATGGGTATCCCTATTAAACAGTATCCCTGACAATCTGTATGCAAAATTTCATCATTTAAGTAGTTAATTTCACATGTATGATGTTAATTATTATTTATTTATGGATTATTATGTATCATTTACTTTCCCTTATTTCAGATTTCAAGTGTTCTCGCAGTTTTTATTGTATATAGAAATATGAAGAAAGTGAACAGTAAAATACTAGTTCGGAAAGTGTTCTTATCACCAAAGAGTATGAAATGGTGCGACGAATCTGCTATGTCAGACGACGAGAACGCCTCCGCTGACACAGACGACGACGTATCGTTAAGTAAATACGGCCTCCACAATTCTGGATCTTCGAACGGAACAGTGAGTCCCTTGAACAACAGTGTAATGAACGGCAGGTGTTGTACACCGAGAACCAGTGATACTAGTGTATGGAGCAAACCCAAAATGAACTCGACATTTTGTGTCAACACGGCCTTTAGCTCTCCCAGTTCCATTAACGACACGGTTTTTGTTAAACCCTCTTTTAATAGATACCAAAAAATGACAAAAGACGATTCCGATTCGGATTTAGACGAGAGCATTGGTTCGTTGTGTATAAGCAGTCCGAAGAAGTTGCAAAAGAAAAGTAATCCTATATTTTCTCTACGCAAATTCACAGCGACACCTAGTTTTGTCGCGCCAACTCCTCTCAGTAGCGGCAGACCTCTTATATCACCGAGTAAGCTCAGAGCATCTTGGGTTGCAGGTGGCTACTGGGGTTCCGAAGGGGATAGGACAATTTTTAATATTAACGGCAGTCGCTCCTCCAGTCAGAGTTCAGGTTTTGAGTCTCAAACGTCCAGTATGACTCAAAGGAACGTTTTCTCACAGCCTTCGTCCCGAGAAGAGTCAGTTTGCCGTGAACCATTTAAGGCTGCCCCGTTATCGGACCGATATCAAAATTTCAACATGAGTTACAACATTCACTCTCCACAGAATTTCAATCGAGTGAGCTCACCGGTGTTCCCTCAGATGCATTATAACAGTCACGTTCATATACCACAGCCGAGGTTCTCTCATCAAAACCCCACTCACAGTGTATTCTCCGAACCTCAGATGAGTCAAAATGGTGTTTTCAAATCGCCAAACAGTTCTCTCATAAAACTGCCTCAAATCAATGACGTTTTTGCATCACACTAAAGCCCTTACATACACTAGTCACTGCGAAGGTATTTTTATGTGAATCTGAATTGACATTTTGTATGTTGATAATCATCAGCGGTTTATACACACAATAATCAATATAAAATACATAAACTAAAAATATAGTATACATATTAACCCATTCGTGAAACTATCACTATTGAATATTTTTTAAATATATATTTGTTATGACACACCTTTAAGTAACATAGTTTATTCTAAAACACCTGCAGATTTTTCAAATGAGTATATATTTATTTAAATATTTATAAACAACCGGATACATAATATAAAATGAGGACAAATGTCTTAAATCCTTAATAGGGTTGTCTAGACAAATATCAATAAGTAAATATAATAAAGTGTTGATTAGTTACTTTTAGAAATAACTAGCTGGTGCCCGCGACTTCGTCCGCGTTGAACGATGAAAGGTATCTTATGTCCTTTCTGGTCTCCCAAACATCCATACACCCAAACATACTTTCGCATTTATAATATTAGTACGGATTTTATTTTTTATTAAATTATGCACTCGGTTTACTGCATCCTTCGATAGGCGAATATTGTTTATTATTTTCTTTTTAATGTTTGGGACTTTTACCGTACAACCGTACAGAGGTATATCATCTCCATCATTCCCGTTTACCGGTGACTTTAAATGGCGGTTAGCCTATTTGTCACATGGTGAAAGAGGCCCTAATTGTAACTCTTAACTCCCTAGTTTAAATCCTAAATTTAAAATTGTAACTCCCTAGTCAAAGTTAAAATTCTCTGCATTTTTAAAACGTTTCTTCTAAAGATGTAATCTAACCAACCTAATTTGATTTCTTAGTTCTGTTGTAATATATAAAAATAACGTATTTATAATATCTTCAAATTCAATGCAATTTGCAAGCAACATAAAGATTTCAACCAATGAAAATGAAATATTTTTAGAAAAATAACTGTTTGCAAATTATAACTAATATGTAAAAATAATTTTTTTAACTCAATTATATTCTTTTTTTAATTTATGACACTAACTACAGGAAATTTTTGAAAAAAAAAAAAGAGATTTGTTTTCAATCTGCTCGAATACTAACATTATAAAGAGAGTAGGTTTTGTAAGTTTTGTTTATATGTTAAGGGTAACACTACTTTCTATTAAAAAAAACCTTCATTATTAGAAAGGTTCATTTTTTCGGATGAACTTGCTATATATAACATATCTAACTATCCCAATTGTACCCAGATGAAGCCTGAACGCTCGGTCTAGTAATTAATAAACTGAATAGTGATTTAGTTTTCATTTGAATTAGCTTGAAAAACCAATTTAATCTATAACTTTTAGTAATTTGCAACTTAATAATTTTACCTCAATAGATACTATTAGGTTTTTAAAAATTTCAAAAAATATAAAGCTTTAAATAATCAACACCTAAACACTATAACAAGTTATAGTGTTTAGGTAAATAGTATATATTTCGCACAATGATTTTCAACATACAATATGGTGTTACAAATTCAAAAAGAAGAGGGTTTCTATTCATTTTCCATTTTTATTTTGGAAATGTTCACGGTAACCTTGTGTCACGTAATGATTTACTATAAAAGGGAAGATAAGTAGGTCTCAACTTTTAAGTTTAACTTCTTGCCTGGGCCTCGATACAAACGAGTAGTTGTAACGCAAGTCAAAACTATTTGGTATATTTTTGTACAACTGCTTGAATATGTTTTTTTATAACTACTTGAACATTGAATGTTGAACTTATTGGATTAGAACAGTATAACATAGTAAAAAAAAAACAAAATCATTGTGTTAACAAAATCATTTTGATACTGTTTTCGCTAATAGAGAAAAGAGGAATATTTATGTATTTAATCTCTATACTTATAAAACAGTTTGTTCTGACTGTCTGTCAATGCACAGCCTAAGCTACTAAGCTAAAATTTTGTACACACATTTATTTTAGAAAGTAAAAACCCGCTAAGGATTTAAAAAAAAAGCCGGGGCGGGTCGCTAGTTCGTAGAAAAAATTTGCATTGAGTCGTTAGTGGCCTAATAAATGTATGGTCGCCATAATATGTGATTGGCTTCATCAAGCAAATTTGATCGCCAACTACCCTATGACCCTGTCGGTCCAGGACACATTCGTCACTTTCACAAAAACGCAATTATATATTTTTAGTTCGCTTTCGGCACCAGTGACGAATGGATGCCGATTGAATTGAACTGATATAGGCTTGATAGTGTATGGCTGGCATGAAACAAATTGTACTTAAATACTTTGGTTTTATACTGAATATGAAAAACTAGAGACGTGTCTTCCCTTTTATGGCCTCTTAGGGCCGGCGTTGACTGACTGTACGAAAACTATTCGGGTTTAAATTGCTAACTATACTCCAAAGTTGGTATACATAATGTTAAAATGTATCTAGGACTTAGTATAATAAAAGCACTTATTTCTGAAGGAATGCTGTGGCATGACGCAGACGCTTTTTGGTGTTGGTACAGTGGACAGTACAGTACTAGGAACACTACGCCCACTTGGTATTGAAATATGGTTAAAAATAATATTATGTTCCTTTGCCACTCAGCGCCGGCACTTAGTCATATGTTTAAATTAGTGATGTGCCAGAATTCCGTATCCGTTACTTTTTGGCAGACTTTTACATAAATAATTTTCAATTCATATAGACCAAATTCTATTTATTATAGGTGATTAGGTAGCAATGAAAAACAATTAAATTCCATTAAGATTATTTTTTATTTCGTAAAATCAAATATTTGGCACCTTTATATTGCAAACATTTATCGTAGTTAGTTACCATATGTACCAATAGCACAACTCAAAGGTACTAAATCAACTTTCTTTATAATGTTATCTTTATCACAAATCTTTGTGAGAAGCCTAATAAAATAATGATATATTTAAACATTTATTATAGGATTTTTTTTTATAAAATATTAATTAAAATTTATTTATAATGAGATCAATTGAGTTTAAATCTTTGTGGTGATCTTAATAAAATAATAAAATATTTAAATATTATAGAAAGTTATATATAAGATTTTTATAATGAGAAAACCAAAATTAGAAAGAAAGAATTGCGCAATGCAGGTCGAAACATGTCCTGCCTGTCACTGTCACGCAAAACGTCAAGTGGCGGGCGTCAACTATCGTTTCAAGGTCACGCGCACTGACACCGATTGAGTAAGAAAGTTAAGATCCGTATCCGCGGATCTTGACACGAAATATCCGGATCCGTATCCGCGGATATAAATTTTTAACGATCCGGCACATCACTACTTTAAATATAATTGGTTAAAATTACTAATACATATATTTATATATTATATTTTTTTAGATGAAATTGTAATAAACTTTTGTTGCTAATTTAAAACTAATTAGTCAGTTTTATGTTGAATGTAAGCAGAATTCATGTCTAGTTATTGTTCCTTTGAGAGTGGTATGTTGTAGCAGAGGATCCCGACATATATGTCGATCCCCTGAGGGGATCCTGATAAACCAAAGAGTCCCCTGAGGGATCCCGGTGGACTCACCCGTTCTATTTTTGTAAAATGTATGTATATAATTTTGTTATTGTTTAACAACTGCCAATTACATTAAGTTATTTAAGTTATCAATAATTACGTTACGTCACCACGGTAGGTGTAAGCTATGTTTAGGTGTAATTCATTATGAGCTTTCATTGCTCTTGTCGAAAAAATAATTTTCAATTTTATATATTTGAGTCTGTAAAAAGATAACATTGAGCTGTTTAAAAGGAGGCACAAATGAAAGTGCCTCGTGGAATTATCAATCATGGAATATACAAATCAAGTTTAAACAAAGAATATTTATATTGGTTAATAAATTATAATTCCAATATTCATGGTCATGGTAAAAAATAATGCAATAAAATTTTTCCACTAAAAACATCAAAAATGTCGTGTGTGACATTAGTGTTCACACTGTACTAATAATTCTGTATTTTTTTTTTCTTTATGTGGGTTCTTCAGATGATACATAAAACCTGAAGAATATAGTAATGCGAATACAAATTCATTAAAAGTTAAAATAATGCCTTGTTCAATCTATATAACAACAGGATCAGCAGGATGGCTGTTCATCAATTTCCACGTTTTCCTTCTTAAAACAATTGTCTCATGTATCAAAATATTTTAGGCCGCTGATTAACGGAATTAACATAATTGCAGTTTTTGAAAAAAAAAAAACTAGGGAATCGATAGTTTCAATGCAGTTTTAAAAATTGGTCCTTCGAGATTAATTCCCATGTAAACTTTTCACATAATTAAAACCTCGTTCTTTTAAGCCTAATAATAAACCTGGAATTTTTGCTTTTTTTGTAATGATTTTTTTTGACTTATTTTGTTGTATGACAAAAAAAGAACAGTGTATTGTGTGTGTTGATCATCACAAAATGCACTATAGGTGGTTTATTTGTTTTTATTATTGACTTAGAATAAGTTAGCTCTAAGATTATTATGTAAGTACTGATCTCGTGTTGGTTGCCACGTAAGGTTTCATGAAAACATTAAGAATGATTATAAATATTGTTACAATTTTTTATAACGGACGTCACTGTCCCAAAATATGTGATATTTATAAAAGACTAGTAATTTTTGTAAAGCGATGAAAATGATTCTTGATGTTGTCATTTCTTGATCGGTTTTTTTGTTGATGTTATCGGTTTCGTCATCTTAAAACGGAACGTCTTTGTGAATTCTCTGCGAAATAAAAGGGTTTAAGTCAACATAGTTTTTTAATTCAAATTCAACCTAATTTATTCTAGAAGTGTTTTTGTCTAGTAACGTTTTATGATGCCGATATAACTGAAAACATTCACAAACGAATTATAACTTTATTACCACATTTTAAGGTTAATAATTAAATAAAGCAGTAGTTTTCTAGTTTACTATGAAGTTCAATGGCTAACCTTATTTGAAATAGTTCGGGCGCTTTCGGTGATTGTTTTTGATGGTTAATTAAAATTGTGAATCTTTCATTTATATTGATGCAAACACATAAGTATATACCTATTGTTTAAATTTTGTTTTCGTTTTAATCAAAAATCTCCTTTTGGACTTATATTGAATTTGTCCATTAGATTTGTAAAAGAATATTATACACCTACAATAATATGGAAATACATAATAGCATCACAATGTGCTGGCTTTAATAGCCTCAAATCTAATAGACACAAATTGTCATAGACAAAAATTGGAAAATTTACTGGGAATATTGCATCCGTGCGAAGCCGGGGGTAGTTCGCTAGTATTTAAATAATAATTGTGTTATGTTATAGCTTTAATTCTAAATGGTTTGTTATATTGAAATAGTTTTTGTCATATACCGTTTTGTTCGCACACTTGTCGAAATTAGATCATAATAGGTGGAAAACTTCGTATATATTTTTTATTAGTAATACTAAAACTCGTCATTAGCTACTAAACAAAAAAGAAACAAAATTGGTTTTACAAACAAATTACTGAACTGTTTTGTCTTTACCTATTTATAATACATAACTAGATTATCCTTGAAAAATCACATTATGGCATCCGGCCATCGGCAACATAAATTTTATTTCAATATCGTATATTTTATAGATATTTATTTTTACATTCACATTGTTATTCGTTCTTGTGTATAAGCTACAGTCTAAACTTTCCATTAGCATCCCCTACTATGGTGTTGTCGGTCTGTCATCGAGTAGGTTGTCGGTCTGCTTGACACCCATTATAATATTAAAAAAAATCTGGGTGTCTTTAAAAATAGTTGGTCTGTGTACTCACGAGGTTCTAGCTTTGCGTGCACACGGTTGCAAATACTGATGAGGCAAAGGCGGTACATAAGTATCCTCATACAGGGACGAGGTGTAATCGGAAACATCAGTGCAAGCCCATTCGTACTCCTTGTACTTTCTCAAACCCCACTCTGTGGCGTTGCCCTAATATTTAAAAGGATAAAAGCGTTTAGTGACTATGTAATAAGCGGACCCTTATTACACAGGTCTTTTGGTTTTGAAGAGGAGTTTTATATAATACCATAGAGTAATAAGTACTATTTACTCTATGATAATAATCGTACATTAACTTATGACCTTAGCACTAGGCCGAATAAGGGGGTGACCGCGGGAGTTAGAGAGGAAAGAGCGTGAGTTCGAATGAGAACGATATTGTCGGACAGATCTTAAAATAAAGTTTAACGATTTTGGCGATATACGCGTAACGTTATTACTAAGCTACGGGTTCGATCCCCGTTCAAGACACATTTAGGTATATGCATGAATATATCTGTTTATCGTGGTCTGGAGGTTTTATATGAATATATTTACATAAATGAGTTATTTATCATTTGTTATCTAAAGTACGAACTGTGCTTAATTTGAACTAGATGGTGCTGTAACATGTCTTTACAAAGTAAAATATAATCATGGATTTCTTTTTTCGGCGGCTAACTTAACAAAGAGTTTTTTTTTGTCCCGGCAATTGTCAGTAGCTCTCACAAGAGTAAGTAGAATGAAAAAGAAAAATTTAAACAACATACGAAACATTTCATGAGGTCAGGTTGAGGGTAAAATTGGTGGGCGCATCTCTTGTAATGGCGTGGATAAGGGCCACATAGAGGTTTCGGTAGATGATTGTATACGAGGTCGTTGGTTGAAGCGTAGTTTTTACAATTATCGTGACTGTCTTGACGAATTACAGTACGAACATTTCCCTGGAAGTAAGTAAGGTAAATTTATCTGGTTAACAATTGCATTTTTTTTATTATGGGTGATATATCATTAAAATACAGTATTCACTTGGACAAAATGTAGGTAATCATTAAGACAGTGCTTTCGTATCATGAGTGACCCTCTTGACGAATTACAGAACGAAACATTTCCCAGGAAGCTTGTAGATTTTAATTTTTTATAGCTTTGCAAACTGAATATTTATTTTTAAATTATATTAAAAATACACTGACAAAGGTGGTTAAAGTTAAGTTTAATTGCCGAGTCACAGGGCACATTCCATTTTTCAATCATTTGGAAGCTTCGGGCGGCAGTAACCACCCTCTTTCAGAAGACCACTGTCTAAGGGGATGAAGCACCTGTGGCGTTGCTTGTGTTATAGGCGACGGTAGGTAACCTACCATCAAGTGGACTATCAGCCTGCCCGACAATCTTAACAAAAAAATAATACTATAAAGCAGTTCTTTTCCATCACCTTATCGTGATAGTCTTCTCGAATAACAGTGCACTAATTTAACTAGAAGAATGTATCTAGTCATTGAAAACCAGAAAGACCCTATTGCGCTTCCTACCCTGCTTTTATATCCCTTCCTATTATTATTTATCGATTTACTTAAAATAATGAAGCGATAAAAAGTAAATAAAATATCACCTCTGTATTATACAATTTGTTAAGACGAAAATCGATTTGTCTCGATTCTGGCTTCAATTTATCGTAGTCAATATCTTCCTTGGGCGGGAAATAAAGTGTGCCGGTTTTTGGACATTCTATGCGGTCTTCCACCCAGTTACCTAAACAAGTTATTCTACATAATACATAAATAGTAGTAAGTACCTACCTACAAAATATTAATCTTAATATTAAATGCGAAAGTTTGTGATCTGGCCGCTTGAAGGATTCAAATTGGTGGAAGATACCTACTTTGATGTAAGTGTAGCGTCAGTTATCTTACTAACCTAATAAAGTTTTAGTACTAAAAACTGGTCCAGGTCTCAAAGCTTTAGCAATAGCTTCTGCACGAGTCGGAGATTTTGGTCTAGTACTAATCATATTTATTTAGTTATAGTAGGTAATTTGTTTACAAAAAATATATAATAGTAAATGCATCGAAGACACTTGTGTATAGTTGTAAAATTATAATGAAATGAAAGCATAGATTATATGATGTCAGTGTCAATGATAAGACAACTTAGGTATAATTTTTCAAAGCAACTGATTTAAAAGAGGTTTTATGGTTCGGCATCCCAAAGGAATAAACGGATGTTGTTACCACTTACTTATAGGATGTTGTTGTCTATAGGTAGGAATATGACTGGCTGGTCCAAAAGGGTAAACAAAGGTAAGAATATTATCATAGGATAAAATCATTATCTCCAAAAATAAGCATAGGATGAATCACTTTGTGGAAAGTACCTGGACTTGTTCCTTGACCACTGAGTGACTGATATATCAGCAAACATCGAAATTACTCCTATGATCCACAGAGTAAGTGGCGCATTTCATTCCATCAAGAGGACCATCAGCCTGTCTGACAACCTATCAAAAAATATGTTGTCCACATTACTTTTCAAATTTTAAATATGTTTAAAGCTAATTTATTTACTATTAAGACTGGCATATAGGCTGATTATGGATATTTAGGCATTATTTTTCGACATATTCGGCAAGGGGAAATTCTGAACATAAGGAATTTATTAAATCATATAGAGGTAGAAAAGGAATGTCTTTTTTATTTTGTCTTATGTTTTATATACTTATATACAGGTTGCAGTAAAACTTCTTGCATAGTAACAGGTACATTGGGCAGTGATTAGTTATTTAATGCTATCATTCTTCAGGTGATTCCTTATGCATCAGTCAGTCTCCATGGAAATACTTGGTGTTGGTAACGATTGTAAAATCACATTAAGCTGACTTTCTAGTGGTCCTGCTTTGGACACAAGGTGCTTCATATTTATTTCAATTTCAAGTAAATCTTGATTGATCAATTCAAGACTCTGCAACAACAAATTAATTAAGTATTTATAAAGGTACAAAGTTAATAGAGATAAGTGAGTGGACTCTGCTGCTTGCGAATGGTACGACGGTTGCGGATCTCCAAGCTTCTTTGTAGTACCTACGGAACTATATACTTAGATGCCTAACTTAACTAGAATAAAATTTATCGTCAGAAGTATTACCTCCTTTGCAGACTTATATAATTTTTTTACATTAGTATCACTATAGCGAACAAAACCGCTAATGTTGGATTCACAATCAGATTGCATAGAAGTCATGTTTCAGAAGAATATTTCTAAAAGGCTTATATTCTAGTTAGAATATACTTGCGAAATAGAAATGGTAACATTTGTAACCGTATAAAAACTTTAAATTCAAATACATAAATGACAGTGGAAGGTAATAAATACTGCTCTGTCGAGTGATTACAGTCCATTGAAAATCACTCCAAAAGTCCAAATGACAAGTAGTGTTGTCCCATTTTAACCATTTGATAAGAAGGGCGACACTGAAGCTTTGAATTTTTTTAATTTCTCAACTATTTAGCAAGGATATACACGTATTTACGTAAAACACACGACTGGGTCCACGATATAGCCACACACCATTTTTAATTCAAATCTTGAAATAGATGTCGCATCTTAGCCAGGGAAACATTTCTTTCAAATCAATAAGCACAGATCACATTAATATGCAATACCATCACAATCATTGTCAAATGTCATGCAATGACATTTTTTTCATTCTACTCGAGAATGAATGAATGAACGATTTGGATTTTTTTTATCTGCCTGCATCCTGCATTATCTGCATTCTGCGATTCTGCGTTTGTTTTGTGGCTCGATATTTTTAGTGATATTTATTAATATTTCCTATAGAATAATAATGTCAGTAGTAATTATGGTAAACCACAGAAAAGGTAAAATATTGTATTGTTATGTTATGATTTGTATGTATGTTTTCTGTTATGTTTTACCTTCGATTTCATTATAATATTTGTTGATTTCTATTCTTGGTAAAGTTTGTAATTATTGACTTTAAATTAAATGAGAACTTATTTATTTTATTAATGACTATTGAAGGTGAACTCCCTAAGTAAATCACCAAAATTTTTCATGTCTTCAGTAAATTTATGACACAATCTTTCCTTTAATTTTTAATCTGAACCTATTAGCAAATTAATTTATATTTGTATAATAAAACCTCGATTATGCGGATCATTATAACCGAGGAGTAATTTCGATAATCGAAAATAATCCTTTTTTTATTCAAATCTTAATTTTTTTTAAATTCAAGCACACTTGTTATTTTAATATTTGTATATAATTTAAAAGATAATGTTTTAGATTTAAATTCCGAACTCTACAAAAGAGCCAGCTGACGTGATTTCTCATACAGCTAATTTTTCCCCTAATTCGTAATTTTCAACTTCTATATTTGAATCTTGCAATACCCCAGCGCTTGTTTTTTTATTATTAAAAATTCTATCCTTTTTTTGCATAATAGACGACCAAACTTGGTCAGCCCACTGTGGAAATCTTGTGAAAAAATACCATAAGTTCATTTTATTTTATTTTAGGGCAATGCAAGTTTCCATCTGTTATCAAATGATATAGTGGTATGCCTATTAGTGAGTAGTACTAGCTGGTGCCCGCGACTTCGTCCGCGTTGAACGATGAAAGGTACCCTATGTCCTTTCTGGTGTCACACACAACGTGTATACAAAATTTCATGGTGATCTGTTCAGTAGTTTTTGCGTTAAAGAGTTACAAACATCCAAACATACTTTCGCATTTAAAATAATAGTACGGATAGTAGATGGCTAGTCTGTCTGCTGACTATTGTCATAGAAAATAGATAACTAGTCATAGAAAATGACCGACATAAACAAATTATATTTATTAAGTTTAAAGCTAAAAAAGGTGTTATTTTCATGTAAGTATTTATTTATTTTTTGTTTGTGTGAGTGAGTAAGGGATGCTATCCCTTCTCAATCCTTTTTCCTTAATCTTATTGTGGTCAACAGTGCACTTGCAGCACCTATGGCGTTGCTTGGGTTATAGACTATGGTAGCTACATATTATCAAGAGCACAGTCTTGATTAAAAAATCATTAAGGAATTCGCTTTCTTCATCTATACTAATATTCTAAAGAGGAAAGATTTGTTTGTTTGTTTGCATTGTTTGCTCCGAAACTGCTGGGCTGAATTGAAAAATTCTTTCACTGTTGGGAAGCTATATTATCAGCGAGTAACGTAGGCTATATTTTATAAAGTTACGCGGGCGAACCCGCGTGCAACAGCTAGTTATATTATAAATAAATAACATGAGTACTGTTGGTGTATTTCAAATAAATATATAAAAATAAAATAAAAAAAAACAAAAATTTTTTGCTACATTTTATTTGTAAATTATAACAATCACATTATTAACTCAATATGTCAGGACAATGTAAAAAAAGTTGCTTAATGTGGTGTAACTCTTTTAGATGAAAACATTTTACTTGTACTCAAATCCTGATCAGATTACCTAAGAATGTTTTGTTTATAAGTGACACAAAGCGTGTGTCACTTATAAAACACCTTTTGTAAGATACATTACATACGACAAGAAAATCTATGGCATGAATAGACCGCATTAAAGCATCCATCAGAGTAGGTCGCTCGCGGCGCCGGACGGACTGGCGTCGCGACGTCGTCGCGTCGCTATCAACCCCCCGCCCGTCTCGCCATCCCACTTCTTTTCTCTATTTCAAATATACCCTTCCCCCTACTAACCAGCCCTCTGAGAGCACTTTTTCTCAACGCCTCCACATTTCGCGTGCTTTTATTCAACAAAGTATATTGTTTTCGTGCAGGTAAATAAACGAGAAATGTCTTTATAAAAGTCCGAAGAGACATGTCAGAACATGGCTTGAGTGATGAAAGTTTACAAAACGAAAAGAGTGACGAATCCGTTGAGGATATAGGAAAAGATAAAGAAGAGACAACCGATGAAATAGTAGACGCAACGAAAGATACGAAGAGTAGTGTGGAGAAAGATGTGTGCGGTGCCAAGGAAGTTGGACTCAATTGGAGTGTTAATGGGAATCAGTTTTGTGTATCATGGAATTTGCCTTCGGAAATTGTCACCACAGAAGACTATATCGCGGTATGTTTGGCAGGTTAGTGGTGGTTTTTTTATTGGAACTTGGAAAATTTTATTTTAATCATTTTTGTGACGATACATTTTGGGATACATGTAAAATCAAACAACACCAGGGTTGGACATAAGTGCCATAATTATATTTAAGTGCTGAGTATGGATTTAATGTCACAAATCAATTAAAATTAATTAATTATTACATCATGTTGATACTTACATATCTATTAGGTATGTTTATTCGTTTGTGTTAATAAATACAAAACTATAATAAAAGCTAGCAACACACCGGTTTTGCACGTGAACGTAAACATTTAATTTAAAAGTAATTTTAAGGCTGAGGCCATAGTAAGTGATGTAAAGTCTCGATTGTTAACGTTTTTTTTGTAAACTTGATAACTTAACATCGACTTTTTTATATTGGCTATAATTATTGTTTACTACTTTATCTTTAGCAATCCGCCCTTGGCTTCGCGCGGATGCAATATTCTTTTTGCAAATTAAGTATATACTTACACAAAATATCTCTCTTTATCTCTGCTGGTTTAGAATAAATTAGCGAATACAATATAAATTATAGATTCGCTCTATATTTTATGACAGTCAAAAATTATTTGCTACATTTATATCTAAAAAGTGAAGAGACAAGGAAGAGGCAATGCTGGTGGATGCTAACTATCCATAAATCACGAATTAGACTCTATTTCATAATTTAAAATAAATTTAACCGATTATACAGATAAATCTAAACTAAATTAATAAAATAAATATTTTAATTTACACATGCAATGCAATATTGCGTCGAATGAACTGTGGGCAGGGAATGAACCCTTCTTTTCTTCACCGTAAATGAATAACCAATTATTTTAAAAAAAAGTCTTAATTTGACCACACGACAATTTTTAATAAGATTGTGCTCGTCAAGAAAAATATTTGTATGCGATAGCCAGAGTCGGACTGCAAATTTGTCTATGAAACTAAATGAGAATTATGTTTATTTGGAATAGCGGAGACTAAAGAAAACTTTATTTTACATAAATAAAGTAAAATGTGATATTTTAAAACAAAATTATACTTTACCTAGTCCTTATATTAAACTTTTATGATAATTTTATAGTTGAAACTAGAGGCGTCTTAAATTAAATTAATTCAGAGTCTTAAATTCATATTACCTAAATCCTTTGATTCAATTAGTGAAAAGTCAAGATTGAACGTTTTCTACTAACGAATCAATCCAGCTCACAATTTAATTTCAACTTGAGCCCTTCAATTGTTTTACGTTTTTAAAAGATTTCACGCTGACCTCTTTGACGATTTATTCCTATTCTTCTAGAGGCACTGGACTCCTGTGCGTGTTTTTTTAAGCTATTTAATTTTGAATATCGACTAAGGTTCAATTCAAAATGCTAAAGGTCAATTTGCCACCTCACCCCGCAATTTGTCGTGTCAACTCAAATTGAACCGACGTACATATTGAATATGAAACTGAAAGGTGTGTAGCAACAAATTTATTTAATAATTTCCACATGTCTGATTCGATATATTTGCATATTTGCTTTACATGGTGATTTAATGTCATCTTGAAATCCTGAAGCTATTGAACTCGCGACCTGTTACCGTAATCGATACCTCTGTATATAAGTATGTACTTTCCTGACGATTCAAAAAAATACTCTCGTAATTGTTCACGTTTTCACTTCTGTCGGAATTCCCGGAGTGCCACTGTTTTTTTTTTTTTTTTTTTTTTTTCTTTTTGTCGGAAATGTAAAGCTTTGAATGGGATGAAAGTTTATATGTGAATGAATACCTATATTTATTTTATTTAATTAATTTATGAAGTTTGATTAAAGTTTGGAAAAAGATAGGCTCCTATAAATACTATTTCTACGCGGGCAAAGTTTCATGCACCTCTTAGTATTTTCATTTATGTTTAGAAGTTACACAAAAAGAAGTTATTTTGACGTAGAAAGTTTGAAACTAAACTCGTCTGTATGGAGTCTAAAGTCGTTTTCGACACGAAGTTTTTTTCTGTTTTCTTTGTGTAGTTGTAGTCTACGTTATCTAAAATTTACAATTTAATTTCCATTTACATTTTAATACGCTTATCAGAAACAAGTATTCTGCCGATATCAGATAGATTATCTGATTGATAGTAAATCAATCAATATCAAGGTCTTGGGTCTTTCGCTTTTGCTCAAGAATTTGCCTATTTGTCAATTGTACTTGTCATTTGACTCTTCTCAAGGAAAACTTTGATGTATGAATGAAATTATTACCAAGTAAGTGTCCATCAACAACAGCTGTTTTCACTTGAACTTGACTTGAACAGTCATCGACAATGTGATTTTATTTATTTTATTTAGTAGCATACCTAACAGTTTATATAATCCCAAACACATTAAAAACAATATTAAATTTTTAACAATGCGTATTTCTACGTTTGACAAACTGAAAGATTATAAACTATACTTACTCGTATTTATTGAGTTTATATTAGGTACTTGAGTTTAATTAAACTACGGATACAATATTCGATAGTTAAATATAGACTGGCCGTAATTTGAATGACCATAAATTCTCACACGACGTCTTTACTCTGCTACAACGTTTAAGTATTTGTTAATGCTTTTGCTTTAATAGTCAGGTCTTAATTTTCTCAATGCGATATTTTATGATATAAGTAAATTTCGCACAAAATAATCGTTGGTTACGTAAACTGTCTTCTTCGAAATATTTTTTTCATAAGATTATTCCCAAGACTCGGCTGTGCGAAGTTGGTTCCGTATTATAACTGTACTCTAGCAAGCACCGGTTTCTAGTTAACTCATTTGATGCAGTAAAGTGACAACAGGAAGCATGCTTGCTCGGCCAACACTACTTGTCTTGAAGATACCATCATTTCACGGGTGTCCATTTGAATTTTACAACGCCTTGGAAGGTTGGAATATATCATCAAGATATGAGCTGTTGTCCAGGTATACCTACTGTTTAAATATAAACTATTGAAAAAAAGAACCCCTTTTCTTATGTTGATGATTCGACAAACAAACGAGGAAACTTTTTGTATTTGCCTATTTATAAACAGTTAAATATCTTTGCCTATTTAATATAAAAAAATTGTGACCACATAACTCAAGATGTAGGTAGTATAGTATATCTATCTGTCTAAAAATAATATTGAGATTTTAAAAATAATCGGCTTTTTTTTCTTTTTTTTTTCACTAAATTATCACATTTTCAGTAACTTGGTAAAAATTAAAACCGAATTTATTATTTAATTTTTCAATATGTTTTACGAGTACTCATAAAAATAAGTTAAAGGTTTGATCATAAATGAAATAATTATTACATGAAAGTTGTAAGGAAATACTTGTTTGTAGTACATGTTCTTATACGTTTTTTGCATTAATACATACAGTTTTATTTGCGCCCGTTTCCACAAGTGTACTTCATTACTTGCATTGCGGTGAGGCAACGAAACGCTCGCGTTATGCAGCCTCCTTGCCTCTTACATAAAACATTTGCATTATAATGATATGCCTTTCACCTGCACTGGCGTTCGCAATTTTCTTGCGCACATCAAATCTAAAAGTAGCATTTCGTGTCATTAAAAATAAAAAGGCTTATTATTCTAGTGTCAAAATAATACATAAATGGTTCGTAGGCATAAACGATTTATTGTTCGTGGAACTACTTTTTATCCGTTTCCTGTAGTTTGAGTAAATGGTTGTCTATTTGTCTTATCATTTTGTTTACAACACTGACATAATTTCGTCAATTTTGAATACTCTTCTTCTTCAAGCCCACTGCACAATGCGATTCGCAGTCATGAATTGGGCAACCCGTCTAGCGGCAATAACCTCCTCTACAGAACCACAGCATTTGTGCTGTTCTACAAATTTTGAAGCCTTTCTACAAGTCGCAGTCGAAAATTTCTTTCACGCATTGATATTACATATTTATATTCTAGAAACATATCAAAAATTCACCTAAGGATCTCAAATTTTGATTTGCTAGTAAATTTTCTTGGACTATTAACTTCACATTAATAAATAAGCTGAAACATTCCTATTCCTATACCTGTAAAAAAAGTTCGATACAATATGGCCTTGAAATTGAAATCGTTCTCACGTATAATATGAATATATAATTATTGTTTTCCAAGTATTGTTTGCTGTGAAATTCTCGAAATTGTTATTTTGTTCCACAAAGCAGGTGATACGGTAAGACAGGAAGCCAACTTGAGTGTTCTTTGCATTACAATGAGTACGATTGTCGCTAAATGATTACCGCGTGTTCTGCGGTTGGAAAATTGCGCAGTGCCTAGTTACGGAACTTCGGCCATCAGGCATCAGGTCAGCAGCTCGGGTCGGAGGCGGTTATATGAATGGGCTGGTGGGGTCCCCCCGCTCCCCTCACCGCCTCGCCGCCACACAATTTTGTGAATGAATCCCCACCGGTGCGTGCCGCCTCTCTATAGTGCCGTTCACAACGATCAGTCGAGTCGCGCTATCGGCTAAACGCGCCATCACGCGCATGCTCCTACATATTTTGACGTTTCGAAATTTGCAAAAGTGCCGGTTTGTGATTTAATTTGTACTGGACACTAGTGGATTTCATCCATTCGTTGCCTTGCTCAGACGTTGAGTCTGAGCCAGCCACAGAACAAAACTATCGAGGCTCTGGGATATCCGTAAACGTAGACACCGGTTTAGCCTACGGTAAGTAATTAAAAGTGAAACTTCTTTACGTTCATTGCGAAGCAGTTGACAGAGGTGTGATTAAATTGTGCGGACGATACACTTACATAGGTTGAGGTGACACGTAGGCTAAACGTTCATTCATTATAAATATATAAAGAAACGAATATATGACAGTGGGTAGTGGTTGTAGGTGGGGTGCCCACGTAATTACGATATTTGTAGGTGTAAAACGCCATCAGGTTATCTCCACTGTGATGTAAAACATTTTTCTAGAACAGTTGATTTCATTAAACTCACAGAAGTGCAGCATGCTGCACCAATCAAAACTTATATCAGCTGTACTCTGCACTGTTTTAATTTTGTTCATACTTTTTAACGCCTCATTTAAAATATACTGTATTAACAAGATTTTTATTATTATGTTATATGGATATTACAATATGGATCTTTTTTTACGTATATTAATTAAAAAAAACTCTACGGTTACTACTACATAATAATTATATAATAGAACTAGCTGTCCCGCTCCCGTCTTAACCCGGGTTGCATTTTTGAGTAAAAACCTTCCCTGATTATCCCTATATCCATTGGTGAAAACCGCAAGAAAATCGGTGTAGTAGTTTTTGAGTTTGTCGCGAACAGACAGACAGACAGACGCGGCGGAGGACTTTCTTTTACAAATTATACAATTATACAATAAGTCGCTGTTCACTTCTGTATTTTCTCTAGTAAAGACCTTATCACACGAATTGTGATAAGGTTTTCACTAATAGAAAGAGCGAAAAGTGAGGAAAGTGTGTGTATATAATTTGCAGAATAGAATTGCATCCGTGCGAAACCGTAGCAGGGCGCTTGTATACTTATAATTTAATTTATATGCCAATGTTTTATATAGATACATGATACCTATAGAATAGAACTACCGCCACTCCCCATAGAATGCCATGACTTTTTATAGCGGTGGCGGGCTTCGTTAATTCTATGACCATCACGATGGTCTTCGAAAGACTCACCTTTGAAGCAATTGGTCATATACATACATATGAAATAAAAAAAGAACGTCATATCGGAGTTCGAACCTGCATCTGTTATTTCGTTAGCAGAATGCTCAACCCAGTTGTTGGTGTATGATTCTGTGTATAAAATTACTTAATGATTCTATGTAAGTATAAAATTATGATTAAAATGACAATTCAAATGACTGAAAAGTGTATCAATAACTGACAAACCTGCTTAAAGCGCTTTTATTTAACAACTCCTTGAATTAATTTTAGAACACTAAAATAATTTTTCAAATTAATGCAGAATATCATATCACCGCAAGAAAGTTAAAATAGATATATTATTCCCTTATTTCATAATATAATTGGAGAATATAATTATTTAAATGGTCGAAAGCGTCAATATTTGGACTTTTGGACCACTTTCGTCGAGTGTTTACAATGTGTGACATTTCGTTTCCATGGTTTGGGTGTACTAGACTTCCCTAATCTGGACCTTACAGCTGTATTTTAAGGGCCACACGAATACGGTTTATCTGAACTCCTACGATTAGTCACTCATATTTATAATTCAACAATAATATTTTAGAATTTAGAACTTAAAAAATACTTAGAACATAATCGTCCTAAAGTTTTTAACGTTACAAAATATCCCCAATACTTGTAATAATGTTTGTAAATGCGACAGTTACATTAAGCATTTGGCATGATATTTTGGCGCCATTCGAATCACAATGGATCGTTTATCGTTTAAGGCGCTAACCGCGGCATCAACTACTTACTACCTGAAGTTAATTTTGCCTTTCTCGCCAAATTTTTTTAATGGCGTCTCCATTCGTTTCGTGATTGATGGACCTCCATTGTTTGCACTACGATATCGATCATCTCGGACAAACTATAACATCATTCAATATCCCCTAAGTTTATATTGTTTCATGAATAAACTTTGATTGTAACATATTTGAACATTCGATGGAACCGTTTGTGTTGTTAGAGAATTATAACTTAGATTTTGTATTAAATATATGAAAAAGATAAAATAAAAACAAGTTAATTGATTGAGTTAGATTGGTACAAAAAAAAATTACAGTACGCAATATTTTAGAAACTATAATAATAAACAGAACCTAAAATAAATGAGTTTTAACATAAATTGTTCTGAATTTAATTTCGTTTTAAAAATAAAATTTTGTAATTCATAATTATCGGGCTTAAAATTAAAATGGACATCAAGGTGTTATAAAAGTTGTGCATCGGATAGGTGTTTATTTCACGCGCGACAGCGATTGTTGCGTAAACTTTTGCGGTAGCGAAACACGAACGTTTGTTCGCTGCACTTTTGCGCAGTAACCTCCTTTTAGCTTATGAACGTCATCGCTTTTCGATTCTGAAGACTTACACAGAAAGAATACGCCGTGCAGAACGAGTCTAGCGGTTGGCGTACTTCGAAATAACCTTGAAATAAGGACAGATTCTCAGGCAACCGCAAAATACTAAAAACGCTTTTTAAGTAGATAAGGGCTTCTCAAATAGTCCTTTGAGAAATTCTTTTTGAAATGCATGAATGTTCGCCCACAAATGCGGAACTATTACGATAAAGAAAAAAAAAAGAAAAATTTTAATATAATACTTGCGTGAAGCGAAAATTTCCCAATATGTTTGGGAACAAGTTTTCATTTTATATTTAGCAACTAATAACGAGCTTTGATGTTATAAATTAAAAAAATAATAGCAAAAGTTAGTTTTTCACCACATTGCCGGTGGTCGAATTTCAACCATTTTTGGGCTAACACTAGTAAGTAACAATTATTCTTCAGAACCGAAAAGCAGTGACTTTAATAACTACACCCAAACAACTTTATAATTGCAAAAATATAAAAGTTTTGCTAGCATTCCGCAGTTGTTTTCCTACCGCAATGTTTTCGTAACGATTAACTGCCGCATACAATATTATATGCGTCGGTTTAGGTAAAAACTAACTAGACTAAAAATGTTGTGTTGGGTTTTTAAATATCATTCTTGGGAATACCACCAAACCACAAAGTAAAATCTGAAGATAAATGCTGAGGTCTTTAGGTCCTATGTCGAATTGTCGGATCGTGATGTCAAAATTCACGAGTCATGTTCACGTTTGCATCATTCCTTCTCTGAATTTGAAATAAGGTAGTCAACGCCTTATTTCAATCTCAATCAAACGAGAACGCTTGTCGCAATTTATATTTTTAACGCATATTTTCGCCGCTCCGTAGGTTTGGCCTTAGCTTTCTAATTTTATCTATAGCATCGCATCATATCGTAAACTCGGTCGGTTTATGTGGCTAATAAAAACACCATTCATCATTGCCCACCGACGGATATTACATTGACACGCCTCTTGGAACACTCCCTCATCACAATATTATTAAGGCATTCGACGCGACTTTTAGTTTCTTGCACAACATCATAATAAATCGTCACAAGAAAAGACGTAATTTGCAAATCGTACAAGCACTTTTTATATCGACGAGTAAACTACATAATGAATTTGAATTCATTTTTATTGCATCGATTAATGTTTGCAAGTTGCTAACATATTTTTGTCATTAATGTTTTTATTCTTTTTAACAAATATGTAATTCTTTATGTATCACTGACATCTTAAGCGATTAAACCTTTAAACCGATTTGATAAATAAATTGTGTCTGTTGTCTTGATGGCTTAGATATAAATTAGGCTTAAATGGGTTAAAATGTTTGCTAAACCAACTAATAACAGGCAATCCAACGTCGGGCAGTAAGTATAATTGTCTGCTGGATTTCCTAGGATCTACATATAAAAAAATAGGTGCCAACATTATGAGTGCATCAGCACAGTTATAGTTACATTTTATTTGAATTTTAAAATATTTGTACCATCTGATACATTACAACGAAAAGAACCATAAGTAGAAACTATATGGAAATTATTTAAAGTATTAGTACAATCAATATAATACTGTGTGGAAAAAAAAACTAGTACAACTAATGGAAGATCTATATTTATGCATTACGTAAGATATACTTCGTGGGTTCATTAAAAAAAATTTAAACAATGTTACTTGTATTTCAATGTATTTTTTTTAGTTATGATTAAGATTTGAACGATTTTTGATTCTCTCTAATTAATGTCGATCTTATATTTGTCTTGATGATAATTGATTATGAACGTTTAAATTGATATTTGCGATCCATTTAAGTATTGCGACTGACTACGCGGGAAATGTTCAGTCCACTGACACTGCAGCGGCTCTACTGATGTTCAGCGGAAATTAAATCGACACGCCCTCGTTTTTCGCTTAATGCGCTTTTATTTCCACCCTTCAAGCGTTAGTTTTATTTTTCCTTTTGCATCGTATGAACTATTTTTAGCTCTTCCTAGCAATAGCAATCTTTTTTTAAATAAGGCCTTCAAAAACAACGTTTTATTACAATATGTATTATTTGTTATCTTTTTGTGACAGTATTTATTTGTGTGTATTTCTTTAACTTTTAATGTTTCGGTATTTGCACATATCTACAATTTGTCGACTCCCCTCAAGTGTAGAAGTGTGCAACTCTGGGTTTTAAAACATTTCAACTAGGACTAACGTAATATGAAAATACACACTTAACCCATGCGTCCAGCTATTTAATATTCCCCTTTTTTTAATCTATATTCCGTTTCCTTCATTAATCGTAAATTAACTCTAACTACTACTAGGAGCGTAAATTTAATTGCATCCTGTATTAATCTGACTCATACATAAACATTACAATTTATTCAGGTCTCTTTTAAAAAAAAATCTGGTTATCTTGACGATGGTGCGTACTACGTAAAGTATTTTTTAATACATATTGTAAAACACATTAATTGCTAATATCTTTTCTGTGTTTCAAAAAAATTACTAGATGCCTTGTGGAAAAAACCTTATGATACGCATTGTTACGTTGTATGTACTTTTCTCACGGAGAATAACCATTACTTAAGAGCACTGTTGCGACAACTCAAAGAAATTGCAAGATTTCTTCTCACGAGTCGGAACTTATTCGAACATGGCGGATCCCCGCTGGGCTGGTGTGGATGTTCGCTTTGTGGAGCTTTTTGATAAAAAATATTCCTTCATAATTATTGACTCATATTTTATTGTAGGACTTGTTCTTCTTAGTAATTGTTTAAAACAATACACCGCTGACTAGACAGAAGCGTAGCTACGTCTGATTCTTTTGGCTCATTAAGTTAAGATGATGACCGTCTGTGTCATTGACTCATTCTAGCAAATTACTTCTCGACACGTCGTAAAGACATTAACTTTACTCTCGGAGTGCCGGGCATTGTTGTGGAGTGAAAAACATCGAGAGGAAGCGATAAATTATGTTCAGAGTTTATACGATCGACCGGTAATGGGTTCTGTGCTCAAGATTGCCACGCGCGCGTATATACGTATAGTCGTCGTACGAGCTCTCATCTCTCAAAGGAATTTATTTGAATTTATACCAAGTGACGCGACGGCTACTTCCGTCTGTATAAAATTTGTAGCCTATTATTTTTTTCTTGTCTCTACTCTTAATTGTTAGTTATTTTATGTAGGAATTCACTGCAGCGTTTTATACCTGCCAATTATAATTTATTTATGAATAATATTTAACGTAAATTGTTTTAAATATGTGACTATGCATAAATGAGTGTTATAATATTAGTGCTCTGTAACAAAAAAATGTTTTTATTGTAGCCTATTATTAAAAAATCAAAAGCGGAGCTAGTAGTACGGTTAAAGCAAACAAAAAAGCGGATATCCTCAGAATCGGAACAAGGGTTCGGTTGACTTTGAGCGTTTATTAATATTTGTCCCTTCCGGAACAGCCCTCGGAATGGGGCAATAGGGTGAAATCCGCTCTAGCGAAAACGGAAGTAACGTCCGCTACACTTTGAGACCATAATTGGTGGCACGGGCTGCGCTTCCGGTTTCTTTAAGGAGCTCTATTAATAACTCGACATCGACATGTAGGTACCAGTATTTTTAGCAACTTTCGAATATACGAAGACACACCGAAAGATTTGCTTTGTTGATTGTGATGTGATTACAAGTCGCTCTTTCTCTAAAAATATTAGTATCCTTTGCATTTAAAAATACTACGACACAAAATCGCAGTAAATATTATATATATTGTATTTGTTATTAATATTTGATTATAATTTAATCTAAATTTATGTTTTTTATATAAAAAGTTTACCATTACTTTATTGTGACATTGACTAAAGTAAGTTTTTTCTTTTCACCTGTGTTTTACAAACATTTTTTTTAATGACAAAGGTTCATTATTATAAAAGGGAACAAACACAATTACCTAACTAACAAATATTAGCTAGTTTAAACTGTTTTGTACGCACGAATGTAACGATCCGAATCAAAATTCGATTGCAACAAATCTGTGTCGCCTAATGTTGTGGGAGGTTGTCTCTTATGACCGTAAAAAGATTAGTGAAGGGTGGAGGTGCTAATGCATATGTGTACACACATCCGGTCCGAAGGGGTCCGTTAATTGGTGCGCGTAAAAGGGATATCGTGTATTGTGCCGTCCCCCCCCCCCTTCCTGTTCCGCGTGGAACATGCAGGCGACAGGTCGAAATCGTGACGTTCGGTCACTTAAAAGCAAATGCACCTTAAAAGGCTTGTTGTCCAATTAAACGTTGGAACATCACTCCCCGCTGAGTTTTGTCTTCGATCGACGGTCACGATTTTATATGAGTCGAGACATTTAAATGTCTCCTATATTAAATCCTTATTGATGCCCCGCTGTAATCGTATTAAAAACTGGTAATTGCACGTTTTTAAAAACAGCAATGCAGTTTCCTCACGCACCGATATGTTATTTGCATTAATAACAAATTATTTGTTTGGAATAAGTTTTTGCGTTTTACTCGAGGATCGTGTTGTTTTGCTGTTTTTCTCACGTAATGAACAGGGTCTCCTTCAATTACACTTGCAATGATTTATTCACGTTTTTGCTTCGTTTACGTCGCAATACTTATTTTGTATCTTATTACATCTGCGATGAGTGTATAGTTTTTCTTGACCTTCACCATGTATCCTTTTAATATTTATTTTAAATAAGCAGGTCCTGTTTTATGTACCTGCCTACATGTAACTCATTCGATTGTTAGTTAATCTTCCCACGAGTGTCTGCAATTATACTAGCTATACGGAATCATAAACCGTGGCTTCGGAGTACATCTTTGTATGTAACTTAAACAACCTGCCACGTTCCCATGACGGCTTCTGGACTGTGACCGATTCCGATTCATTCATACTCGTGTCCATCTTCGCATGGAATATCTATGTACACGGATTGTAATTAATTCCGTCATTTACAATTTTGTTCATAAATAAGAAACTGTAGTTAGAACTAATAATTTCTTGGATGTTCCTTTAGAACATTAACTTTAATAACATCGCTCTTATTTTCTCGATTACATCGTAAATAAGTCGTCCGTAAGATTGGTTGTTAATACGTGGAATTACTCTACAGTTTGTTTCGTTATCCAAGCATCTAGCTTTGTCTAAATTTACTAATCTACGAGTATAAACATCAGAGGTATAGTGAAAACGTAGTATTAAGATGGAAAACAGGGGAAGAGTGGAAAAAGACTTATTTTATTAATAAAATCAAATGGACAATTTCCATGAAAAAATCACATTATTTATGGACGATTTACAAACGAATGCATTGATAACAATTAAAAAAAATCGAAATGGCTTATCAAAAATCTATAATACAAATAAAAAGGGTAGGTATGTATACGTCGATATTGTACAATGTACATATTTATTTATGGGCCAGATTACGGAGACATCTAGAAAAAGTATGACTATAAAACCAATCATGTCATGACAATCTCCTAAACACAGGCTTGTCATGTAGCGTGTATTAATTCCGATATAATGGTGTTTGCTTTTGTTAATAGACGATATTGTTTTCCTGGGATCATTTATCAATAACACGTTTGTTTATGTTTGTTAAATAAACGTCCATTTATATATTTTGTTTTTTTTATATATTTAGATTTTTATATATTTTGATTTTAAAAATTTGCCACCATGTTTTTATTTGATTGATTGTTTAATTATATGAATTATGTAACTTTCTAGTGTTTGTATGTTTTTTCTTGGTTTTTTCCTAATAAAACCACTGTCATTTATTTATAAAATCGCCCTAACTCGACGACTACAATATTCATTTTTGCTAAACTTGAAAGCCGCAATACTCAATGAAAAAATAATCTTTGGTTTTGCCATTGAAGACCGTAAAAAATTATTTCTTGAAACAACGCCAAAAATCGTTTTTCTAGACTTTTCTGTGAGAGTGCTCTTAAATCGAATGTGTTTAATTATAACGGAGTTTATGTTTTATTGAACGTAATAGTAGAGTGTCTTGATAGAATCTGCTATGATTTATTTATTGCTGCCGGAGAGTGGCACGCTTCCTGTAGACGCGTGCGCAGGAAACCGCGATATCTCAGAATTAGAATCGCGAGTTGATGTTTGGGCCACTTGCGTTATGTCGACCGCATTTCCATATCCGTTTATCAAAGTTAATTTTTCATTATAGTTTCAATATTACCATTCGGTATCACCTATTTGTGTATTAATTAAAATTATATACATGCGTTTTTTGTAGAAAGCGTTACAGTAGAAATGTATAATAGATAGCCGTATCAATTCAGTTTGAATTTTTCAATTAGTTTTGTTTTTCGTAGTCCAGTCGACGGAAGTCATTATGCGTTTTCCGTTGCCCGAAGTACAAAATTTATTCATTAAATCAGGGACCATGGTCCGTTGACTTTTTTCGCAGTGAAATTTATGTTTGCGATAAACTTTACATTTTTTTTTTTCAGTTTTGATCACATATATCTTACATGTATTCTATAATTCAGACTATAGCCATAAGGTGTTGTTATATCAGTATGTAAGTACTACTAGGTACAAGATTTCTAGTGTACGTCCACTGGTCGAACACTAGGCTAAAGGTCAACTATAACCATTTGGAGACTTCCAATTTTTTTTTTTCATTTGAAAACATTAGAGCTCGTCAATAGCTACTAAACCTAAAACCAAAAAAGTAAATCTGTAAACAAAGAAATGAAAAAAAAGATTTATTTTAACGTTTGTGTCAACATTATTTATTTTCATTTATTTATTATTAATTTTAATATTGTGTCTACAAATTTTAACTCTTTATTTCCTCTCTTCGTCGAACTTATACTTACATTAATTGTATCATGACCAGTTTTGCTGCCTCGTTCCGTCGCTGTAGTTGTTTCAATGTAATGCGTTAAGTTCGCGGCGGCCTCTTGCAACACTCGCGGGGGCTTGCTACAAATATTGACATGACAAATGTTTAGGGAGTAAGGCAAACACGTCCGTCTCTTGTGCCCACTGTACACACCTTCTGCGCCATGTAGGTGGTGCTGTACACAGATAAACCGTGGTTATAGCTGCGCTGTTTGCCCACAACAAATCATGTTTGCTTACTTTAAACCCTGCGTATTGCTGGCACGGATCACTAGCGCTCGCTTAGATGCGTCCTCACGTTTTATTTGCATAGGTTTATGGGTGTGCATTTTGCGTTTCAATGGCACGATCGTTTACCTATGTGCTATGTGCTATGTGACCTCTAGTATCGTGTTCACTCACTATACTTAAAAAGATTATTGTATATGTGTCGAGTGTTTTTTGTTTAAATCTTGGCAAAAACATGTATACCATTAATTCACTGCGTCATTTTAATTTACCAAGCATCCGTAAACAAGAGCCTCCAAGGTCGTTTATGTTTACGATTGTGCTTGCCTGATACTAAAACAAACAGTTACTATGAGTACATGATGGTACAAGACGAAGCATAAAATGGAATAAGTGGATAGTATAATAAATACACTTGCAAATTACCAACGGAAACGAGTACCAATAATGAGCTTCGGATGTCGCTCACCTATTGTGCGGAGCTAATAGATATCGACTTCCTTAATTTACGTACTGCTGGTAACAGCTTGTTGCTGTAATGAGGCATTGTTTGCACGTCAGGAAGTCTCCGCATCTTGTTCTGTTTTCAGAGCACAGCCGACGACGTTGTGATCTGATTGCTTAAGTCCTGTTACGGTCATTCTCGATTCAGCAAATGCATGCTGTCATATGCGACCGAGCTTAATCATACACCGCGTATCCAGGTCAACGTTTACGGATCTGCAAAGACATTAACCGACACGAAACGATAATGGCTCTGGCATTTATTCGGTGATTTTCAATTGGAAGTCGTGCTTGACTCGAGACTTGGATACTGCTGAGAACAAGTAGTTTGCCGTAGTCAATCATAAGTCACGACTCTTGTGATTCCATTTATAGCCTGAATTTTTTTTTTCCAAATTTTATTGTTAAAAGTGTCGCTAACGAAATTATCAACGTCTATGTAGATTATTTTGTAAGTGGCACCGTGGATCCTTCCTTAAATTTTATCGTTCCTCCGTTCCGCGTTTTGCCTGAGAATTAGCGCATCATCAATCATCTGGAACCTACGGAATCACTCGTATTTGTTAAATCACTGTCCAAGTCACCTCGCATACTTCCGTTTCTATAAATTTACAATTGTGATTAGTTTAAACGGTATTATATTCGGTCGGTAGTATTTTTAAGATACGAACAGATTGCTAGAAGAAATATAAAATGGTTCACTAAATGTTTAGAATAACAACACAATTTTAAAATAAAAATGCAATCTGGCTATTATAGGGCTATATTCACTCTAGCGATTAAATATTGCAGCCAGGATGTTTAGTATCATGCCACTTGGACTCAATTTCTATTGCTTTTATTATATAGTGGCGACTCCGCCCCTGGCTTCGCACCGATGCATTTTTTTTTTCTGTAAATTATATACACAAACCTTCCTCGTTTATCATTTTCTCTTTCCATTAGTAAAAAAACCGTATCAAAGTCCGTGGGTGGCTTAGAAAAAGTTATCTGTAATACAGACAGAGGCGGACAGCAACTTTATCTTTTATAATATGTAAAGTAGAAATTATCCTTATACTATTTATTATTTTCTAATTATTTCCATTCGATTTATATGATTATTTAATGCCAAGAGTAACTGTTTAGATCCGCAATTATTTCCAAACTTTTTGTAATATTTTAATGTAATATACTTATTAGTTTAGATAAATCAAAATGCGTATCAAGCAAGAGACGTACGAGTTTTTTATTTAGTATGTCAATATTTTTTTATGCTTTCCTTTGCTTTTTACTACGAGTAGACCTATTTGAACGCAGTGAGTAAATAGTACAATTTATACGGGCATTTTATGTCGTAAGCGTAAGTGCATCATTAGCTAGGTCCGTAATCCCTTCGCGGCACGCGCAGTCACGTCGGTTAAGTGGGTTGGCGTGTTCGATCCCGGCTTTGATGTCCAAGGTTAAAATGTACCAAAGAATATGTATATTTGTAAATTTTAGATTTTGAATGAAAGTTTATAATGCAATAACATAAACATACATTTTCAGCAGAAGCGTCCTTGATATGTTATATTTGGGTCTTGCTTCACTTCCTGTAACGATGCGTATTTTATACACAACACAGTACACGTCACTCATTCGGATGCAATCAAAGGATCGTAAATAAGATGTTTCCTCGCTACGTTTGCTATTACTTTTCTACGTAGAAGTTTCAGTATTTCCTGTTACGTGATATGATAAATTAAGGTGAACTTCCCTGTGACTATCATTGTCATACTTTAATCACGTTATTTATTCGCTTTTAAACGTAATATCATACTGCATTTTTTCATTTTTTTCAGAAAAATCAGTCCCCTGTTACCTACATTTTAGTAAAATGTTATGGAACATTGTAATGCATAAGTTTGAGTGCATTGATAAATGAAAAACTTAAACAATAATGTAATAAATGTTGTCATCAATAAATTTGAATTCAAGTCTAGTAGTAACATAGAACACAGAGCCGTCCTGCCAAGGCCAGCGAGCTTGTTAAGGGCCATTCATGAATGCCTTCGCGTGCAACCTTCTCCCCACTCCAATGCCGACAGGATATTCTTCTCTTGTGTGCTATGGCCGCCGATTGATCGATTTCTTTTAGAATTGATCTGGCAGCAAAAAGACACAACGCACAATCGTAATCGTAATTCACCGGATGCACTAACGAGTGTAAATTTTTTTAAGACCTGCATTTCTGTTTTGGTTTGTTGTTAAAGGCCTTGTTTCCGCTATGACTGCATCTATAACTGAATTGTGTGCGCATCGTTAGTGTTGTTTTCATTTTTAGGATCCTAGTTTAGGCAAAAGCGGAAGCTTTAAATATTCATTGCCCCTGTGTACTGATATTATACGTACGTCTATATGTCTAATTAAACCAGGGCTTCCATAAATGTAGAAATAGAAATAGAGTGAATCATAGATATGTTGTAAAAGTGATAACTGGAGCAACTGATTTAAGTACTGATCGGTTCCCGGCCCGTATTTAACCAACTTCTAAATTAGCCAAAAAAAAACCTAAAATTAAAATAAACGACAAAAAAACATTACAACGAAATTTGTCATAACAAAATTTAAAATCCTTTTAAAAATGACGAAGGGTTGCCCTTTGCCAACCGTTTAATTTTCTGTATTTAACCTAAAAACCATAAGTATATAAGTTCGGCTAAGATGCAATGCAAGTCTCACACACATCGCGAGCGCACAAGAAATTACAGGACAAAAGTATTTTTTAAAGTTTATATTTTATTATTAGCTTTTGCCTGCGACTTTCCCCGTCTCCGGAACAGTACTTTTATATGTACACTATGTTCTTTTCTGTGCCCCTTACAACGTGTATGCAAAATACATGAAGATTGGTTAAGGCTTAAAAGAGTTAGAAATAAACAAACTCACTTTTACATTAATTTATATTAGTTAGGATAATAGTTCTTTCATAATATAGGATATGTTTTTTCATAACAATTCATTGGCCTAGGAAGCCTAAGAAGCTTTGTTCGTATTGTTAGGCTTCTTAGTACAAAGATTCGCAATATTTAGATGTTTTTAGAGGTGAGGTAAACTTATAATTTTACTCTGAAAACGTCCAATAGATAATCATCATAATTTTCACAGGATGGACGCACGGACGTCAGTATGCATTTTATGTGACATTGTTGGTCAACAGTAATGGTTTTACAACCTTCGCATTTCGTAATCTCAAATTCTGAATGAAATTTTAATGAGACTCCTAACGATGTTCAACAATGTGCCACCAACAATTTTAGCTCTAAAATAGCCTAAGTATTACGTTTCAATTCAAGCGTTTATAACTCTTATTCGAAAGGAAATTAGTATTAAAACAGTTATGCTTATCAATACCGGAGCAGCGGCATATTTTGGACGTGCATTGTTGGCAATTCGTCATGATTTGCGTATGTAAATCAATGGAGTTCGGTTGTGCGGGCGTAACGGTATTTTGGTCGGTATAACGCAGGAAGGCGGATGCTACAAACACAAATTCAATGGAGTAACACTGTTACATACCTTAGGTATTTCCCAATCTAAAAAAACAATCGATTATATATTAGGTTTAAATTGAATTTGCATGAAAGTCGCAAAGATTTCTCTTTAAAATGCAGTAATGAGCGAATAGTTTTTTTATTTTATTTTATTGTAAAGACGACAGGTAGGCAAGCGGATTGGTAGGCATCTGCCGTCAGTTATTCATGCAAACATAAGCGGGATACATTTGCGTTACCTACTTGGATAGGTTGCAAGGTAAGGGATAAGGAATCTGTTTTGACATCCCTTTACTCGTACTCACTCACCAAAACATAAGAGGACAAGTTTTACTACGTCACAGTGGTCTTCTTTAAGGGGTTGGTTACATCCGCCTTGTTAATCATTGCGGAACGCAGTTTTTATTCATATCCTATATAAATATAATACGTTCTATGTAATACAATTCTCACACACATGACACATTTACTTTTACTTTTTAAATAATTGATTTTAAGTCAAAAGTCTTTTCGGTGCGAATATCTTGAATTTTCGCTTTAAACATGACAGACTTGGAATGTGTGGTATGATAATGCTACGAAACATCTACATCAGTATAAGTTCTACAATCTACAATTGAACCCTGATCCGCTTTCTGTGGTTTAGAACCACAATATTGTTGAATAAGAATGTTGGCTTTCACACTGGGCTTATCGTCTGCCTGTATTATTGTTTATTTATTATTCAAAGCTGCTCTTGAAATGATAATAAAGTAATCTGACTATAAATGCTTATATTATGGAACTATTCAAAATTTAAAATTCAATATTGCTATATTAGAGATTATGTTATAAAAGCCATTTGGTTTACATGAGAAATCTGATCTTAGATTTTGTCTAACTCTCCGTAATTGGTGCACATTCGTTGCGAGAACTTAAATAACATTAATGTCAAATTGGACCATTGTGTTTTAATTATGCGGACTACGTGACTGACGAGTGCTCGAGTGGCGCTAATAATAAATTTTAGGTTACAAACACGGCTTGCTGTTGTGAAAGTATCTAGGTGATATGCAGTCAACGATGGTGACCTATTTACAATTAAGGTGAAGTTTATATTTTTCAAAAAGCGTTTAATTTAATCCATCCGTTTTTTGACATAAAAGATATTTAACAAATTTGCGACATACATAATCCATCAAGGTAGTGTTTTTAACTTATCACTTACTATCACATTTGTTAGGTTTCTTTAATTATGAATAGAAGCCTTAAAAAGGAAACTTTTTTCAACTAATGTTAACTCATACGTCATTTATACATAAGAAGTTGTTACACTGGAAATGTTCGAGTTAATATTAATCGAGCTATATCAGTTCTACTTAAGCATGATGGATGAATTTGATCATTTTAAGAAGGCGTCTTTGCGTCGGTGTAAGCACTTTCGTCCAGCGTTTGTTTGATATACATGGTTTGATTAGACACTTACTATAGCAAGTTTATTTGCCTAAATCAATTTGCTTGTAATGTCTCACTTATATGCTAGAATTCTAAAAAAATAATGTGATTTTTATGTAAATACGAGCGTTTTACAATTATTTTGCGGTTACCACAATCTTTTGGTAGTCTTGTGTGATCGACTACTTCCTGTTGCTCAACTTGTTAACAAGCAGTCGTAAAGTGACAAGTTCGCCTATAGTAAATACTAAGTGACCGCGCCATAATTTGTGCGTCGTCGCCAAGAGCGTCACTAAAGGGAGCCAACGTGGCCGCCCCCACGTTGAAAACCCACGCTTTTAGGACACTCGTTAGACACATCTCTTTTTTACACCCACTTAACAGTGTAAATATTTATTCAGTCGCAAAATGTTTGGCTACCTGCGCTCACACTAAATCAAGAGTTAATATTAAGGAGTCGTTACGAGCTTGGACGCTGCTGCTCCCACAACATTTATCAATCAAGGATCGATTGCATTGTATCAATAAGTAGCAAATGCGGTGGGCGACACGGTCATCGAACTGCGCGGGCGCATGCTGCCGGTGGTGTGTTCTAATTCAATTTAATGACAATCCACTGCACATGGCCAACTATCTGCCCCGTTGTCACCGATGTAATTACTCAACCGTTATTATATTACTGGTATTGAATAACACACGGATATTGGCTTTCGTGTTACTGTTAGTGTCGGCTTTTTTTTATAATTTTAAAACTTTTCTACTTTATGTTAGTAATGGCCTCACGTTTTAAAAGTTGATTGGTATTATGATTTAGCGCTCATCGCTGAATGGTTTCCCGCAGTAAACTTTGACATAAACCGTTGAACAAATGGTGCTTTATGCCAAAGGTCTCGTATTTCAAGGGTTTAATGTTCCGTAGTCGGACGAACGTCTTAAATTACCGTTTATACTGCTTCCGATTTAATACTTTACTATACACAACTAGATATTAATATCGAGTCAATTTGTATACTAATATTTTTTTTATATTGATTCTGATTATTATTCTGATTTATATGTATACTGATTCGAATTTTTGTTCCTCGTTTACGTGTAGGTTTGGACCGTATCTGCAAGGATGGGTATTGTCACCTTGAATGCCGGATACACTAGTGTTCTGACGAAGAAGTTATCGGCCGTCGATCGTGCGAGCGCCTCGCCTCGGTATTCATATTATTCTCTGTTTATTTTCGCAACTGCAATGGACGTTTTTATTTTACGACCGTCTACGTCCGCTCTTTCCGAGAGACCTCCATCAAGGTCGTTGTAACTTATGCGTCGAATGCGTTCTCTACATCCACGTTGTATATTAGGTTGTAGAGAGGCATGAACGGGTTAACGAGAAAGCTACAACCGACACTCTCTTGTGTCATACATGGCTTCATATAGTACTTCATCGGTAGAGCCCGCCGTGTCTTCAAAGTCCGGAGCGGAAATGAATTGAACGTGGGCGACTCGCCTACGGTGCGCGCGAGTGACCGCTCTTAACTCCAACAAGTGACAAATTTAATATCATTCTATTTCTGTAACATCTCATCTTGACTTGTGCTTATTTTACGTTGTTTGTTTCAGGTAAGATTGTTGTACCCGCGCAAGGTCACATTGCAAATGAGTTCAACTATTAACCTGCGGGCAAGTTTTTTTTTAATACGAATTAAAATGGCCTTGATTTTTTTTATTAGTCAGAGAATTCACTTAAAGGTTGAAACAAATTGGGATATTTGCTGTTACTAAACTACTACCAGCATACTATGTTGGTACGAAATTGCTCAAAACAGCACGATAATTATGTAACGTAAAAATGTGTTTTTCAATCGCTTTTACTAAAGTGATCATTACAATAATTTAATCGTCCCTTCAAGTAACAAGATGTATTAGGGCAATTCTACAATGGTCAGTTCTAAAATATTGTTATAGACTCTATTGTTGCATTATTAGGGTTGAAGTTAAGTCGCGACTCGATGTCATGGTTCCTTTTGATGTACAACGGGAATATCGACAAAGACGGACGTCCGGTGCCGGTCAGGATTCGTTTCACACGAATGACTCCTTCCTTGCATGTGCTAAGTTACGACAGATTATTAAAATTTATCCTATCAAACTAGAAGCTCTTGTGATTCATTTGTTATTAACTAAATGATTGGTTATACCATCGATAAAATGCTACTTGAAGTAGTAGATGGTTATACTAATGTAAAAAAAATATTTTATCGAATAATATTTTATGAACTTGTTACTGTCGCTCGAAAAGTCTCTATAATTTACCTTTAAGGAATAGAAAAATAAAAGTTGGACGTAAAATAAACTAGTAAAAAAGGTAAGTTGGATTAGGTTCCCATATCGATCAGATTTATGAAAAGCTGTCAAAATTCAAAACTTAACAGGGCGTTCTTGTTTAGGGATTATTTTGTTTTTGTATAGGCACGATACTATGACAACGTTACTTACGCTTTGAATTCGTAAACCTAAATAGGTAAGACGGTGTTTATTTAAAATATTAACAATATCATAGAAACCGGGGAGAGATGAAGGCTGCTAAAATTATTATAGTGACTAAAATCCTTCCGGTTCTTTGGGCATCGCGGATGTTCGGCGTTCGTATTCAAAGGCTCGCTTTTGTATATTAAACCGTCCTTGTACAAACATTTGTTAGATTTATAGACGGTGTTAGATTTATAGATTTAATTTAAAATATTTCATGGCTTTTACTAACTTTATATTTAAAAAAATCAATTCCGTGGATATTGACAATTTGAATATTTTTTTAAAAATTCTCTCATTTCACATTTGAGCTTTATTAACTTTTTTTAGAAAGGTTAAATTTAGAATAAAAGTTAGTTTTCTGATAATAAAAAAATTATATATTATCATAGCCCTGTTAATATGGATTCAATATTTTTCTTAGAATAATTGGGTGTAATTATCTATTTGAAACTTTCAATAGCTTCTTGTAGATTATCTTAATAACATTAGTTACCAGAAAACTAACTTTTATTCTCATTACATATTTCTAAAGAAGTGTTATTAAAACTCAAATGTGAAATTATAACAAAACTTAAAAAAATGTCAAACGTCCTTATTCAACAAATAGATAGTACCTACTCTTAAAACTTGAAACATCCTTTATAATATGTACGCTTTTTATGAATCCCGGTCATTAGGCATTGTGGAGTGACTTTAATTATATAAATATTTGTAATTGATTACGGTAAAATATTTTAATGTCAAATTAAACAATGTATGGCTTTGGCGAATGAGTTCCGTGTACCGTTAGCTAAGTATATATACCCACCTACCTTTCGATTGGTATTTGGCGAGTCAGCGTTTAGCATACAATGCCCTTATTGGTCTGCGCTTACGCAACACAAGCACGGTTACAGTGCCGGATATGACGACGTCGTTGCCGGCGGGGCTGACAACGTGCCAAATTCTGAGCCTAGATTTCTGAAACAGATAGGCTTTTTTCAAAATTTTACGTTAAAAATAATTTGAATACAATAACCTCATTATTACTATAAACAATATTTCATATATCTAACTAGCTAGCTATACGCCCCCGGCTTCGCACGGTTTTGAAATTTTAAAAAATCCTTTCTTAACGGACGCTTACGTTATAAAGTAAACCTATGTTCTAAACTTCAGCTTTCTAGACTTGGTAGTTTTGGCTGTGTGTCCATATCAGTCAGGACAAACTTATTGTATTAAAAGTTTTAGTTGTCGTTTCGCACCATTTTATTTTGTACGAAATGTGCAAAATACCAACTTTAAAAATAATATATTTTTGTAGTCGTCTCGCACACTTCTAATACCAATACCATAGTCTCTGCGTTCAAAGACATTGAGAAAATTTCGGAATAGTTATTGATAGCCCTCTTACTTAGTCCAAGTTTTAGATTTTGTTTTGTTTGTTCGCTCATTTCAGCCTTGGGTGGTCCTAAAGCAAGGTCATCCTTGAGCAGTCCTAAAAGGCAGTCTGACAATCGCAACCAGTGCCCGACATCCGGTCATAAGCTGTATGTAAATGCAAGCCTCACATGGAGTACAATTGTGTAGCGCTCGTCCTTGAAACTGTTAATTTGTACTAGTGATTGCGACATGAGGCAGACGCCGCATAGAAATTAATATCTATGGTTTTAAAAGCTATTTAATGTATCCGCTTGTGTACAAGGTATTGTTGCACATGAAACAGCAAAATCGCCAACACATTTGATCAGAAAATAAATACAACTGCCCTGGCGCTTCGACACTTTCTTAACAAGAGAAAACACAATATGAACATGGAAAACAAAAATTCATATATTGCAAAACATAATTGTTACCTATACGTAGAGCGAAGAAAGAGGGCGACAAAAAGAATTTTTGTTTAACCCCACAGGCCACATGTACATATATGTGTATATGCACATACACGTGTCGTGTCAGATGCATGCAGAGCACATCCCTTATAAACTTACAAGGAAACTAAGAAAGATTGCCTCAGCCTCTACTGGACTTCCGCAAGTTACCAGTTTTTTCTTTATATATCCAACACCGTAAGTTTTTTCACCTTGTAGTGATGTCTGTATTCAAGGTTGCTACGTCTACCTAAAAATCGATTGTTCACTTCCGCATAACTCCAATGCCGTCGGGTGCATCGCTATCATAAGTTCATCGACCCATATAAACAGTAGCATTGTGCAATACCTATCGCATGAATTTTAATAAAAGTTCATGATTCCAATATAAGTATTACTTACGTATAAAAAATGTATATTTATTCTTGACTGATCACACGATAGAAAGTCTCATTATTTTATTCTTATTACAATTAATTAGTTTTTGAATAGCTCAGTGGATTCATCCTTGTGTTTTTATATGTTCAAACGCAATAAGGAACTGCATTGCATCCAAAGAAATACTCGTAGTCCACTTGTGCGGTTTAAAAATGCACATGTAACAGTCGAGTTATTCTTCTAATTTGGTGGATAGAATGGAAAAATGTGATCGTTAATTGCACAGGTTATTTGATTTTATTAATTGGATTGTATTGGCACAGCGCAAAACTGCAGGATTTTTTTTCTCTACCTTGATCCGCATGGATACTGATGTTAGAATTCTGTGTTAATTCCGAAGGCGAACAATTAATATTATGATTAATTAATGGACATGAATGGTAACGTTTATTTAGAAAATAATTTTTAATTTAATATAGGTATTGACGTTGTTAATGAATAAACGTTAGAATTTTTGTTCAATTAATCATTCTTTTGTTTTGTACGTCTGTTCGCTTAGTCTGTTACAATGTGATTTTCACTATAATTTAAACTTTTTCACAAATGTTTTAGATAAGTATATTGTAAGTATAGTGACAATTATAAATTGCATAGAAAAATTTAAATAAATATCTTGGAATTAAAGTAAATAGTTAAATATTGCCAATTTAATGTAGATTACAATTATCCTCTAGTCAATTTTCAACCGGGTCCCCTGTAGTTTTATATGAAATATTTTTCTTATACTATATGTTACTTTTGAAAATATACATAGAAATCACGTTATGCATATTGTTAATTTGACTTTGACGTGCGCATAATTGCGAAGTTGATCCGGACGCGCAAGGTTCCTCGCGTGGGAATGCAGCTATGCAACCCGTTAGTGCAGGGCCAGCTTTGCTCGCAGAAAGATATGAACTTCCGCGACATTCGCGTGGGAACAGGATATCGACTTAGAAGTATAATGTAAATTAGCAAAAATTTCAAATTTCAATACCTGAAAATAAATGAATGAACGAAAACTTTCTGCTGTCATTAACTGTGACATAGATGTGACGGATGACCCCTAGCTAATACGTTCGCAGCTTCACACGGTCTATTGTAAGGTACAGTTAAATAGCAAAAGATTTAGATCAGTTCTCTTGGTAGAGTCTTTAAACAAACGAAATGTTTCTATTAATGTGTGTGAATATAACGTTCTCTTTGCTGCGTAGAATGTTTTAAATTACAATAAAGCAATGACAATTGTTTTTAATGCGGTATATTTTGGTTTCGAAAGAAATTTAACTCGAGCGATATTCGAGCGTACGCTCTCCGTCTTGACAATGTCAAGCTTTCTTTTTCCTTAATTATAACTATGATACAAAATACTACAAATTATAATTTCTGAATAAAATTTCTCTTTAATGAATTAGTTTACATGACGATTACTTGCCACTATATCAAGTGATGGATAGGATGAATGAATGAATCAAAAAATCGAGATGAAGCCACATTTAATGTCGAAATAGCCTCAAGGGAAAATGTAAATCCAACTTGTAAGACACGCTGTGTCGACCTTAAATGGTTGTGCATAAATTATGCCAATTTCAATATCAATATTGTGTAGCGTGCTTGAAGCCACATTTATGTTCAACAAAGGTGTTATGTTTGGACAAACTGTTGAGTAGAAATTTGTTTAAAAATTTGTAGGTGCCGGAGACAGCGTGGGCAAACAGCATTTAAAATGTCTCCTAAACCGTTTCATCTGTATCTAGTTCTCAAACCTCGGCAGTTTGACGAGTTCCTTTTAACTCAAAATATATAGTCAGATGTGTGTCGCAATACTCATATAGACGCTATGCACTGAAAAACAAACGTTATTGCGTATTCTCAGTAAAATACGTATAAAATTATAGTCTGCGCAATCATTTATAAAAGCTGAGCTTAATTTGCGCAACTATTGTTCGTCACGACACATAACGTATGTTACAAGAAACATAAGTATTTTTTTACGATGTCCCAGCAGAAATATTAAAAAATTTATTGTAGTTAATGCGGAAATCCTTAGTAATGACTTTTGACATTTCGACACGGATCACAGTCATTGGCGAACGATAGGAGGAAATTAGATACTAGATCCGCAAATGAAGCTCAACTCACATTTTATATATTATACCTGTTACACAAATTTCGGCACCGCTTATTCGATTGGTATTGTTTTTGTCGTGACAATTATTCATACAGGAAGTGCGTGCGAGTATTTTGATTCAATGAAAGGCCTCTATTCGTTTAGGGTGAAGGCGTTTTCGATAGTAAACTGTTTTTTTACGCAGGCGAATTTTAGTCCGCAAATGGTGTACTGCCCCACTCATCTGGACTTGTACCCAAATATGATACCTACATTTGACCCTTACAGCAGCGCCAGGTTCTCTTCATATTCTCAGCTATCCAATACTCATTTTATATTGGATAATGGCTTAGAACACATTAATGAAAGAACCTCTTTGCTTTTTTACCGACTTAACAATGTGGAGACCTATGATGAGTTGGTCGCATCACTTCGAATTTTATCGTTGTAGATAGCTAGTCCATTCTTATAACTTGAACCAGAAGACGCTCAAACTGTGAAAAGAACTCCTTCCTGTTGAAGCGTTCTCAACAATTTTACCTAGCTAAATTCTTGAAGAAAGCTGTAAATGAATTCTTGCAGGGTCAGCAGCGCTCGTCGAAATTGTTTATTTCGATAGCTCAGATGATAGAGCGGTGGATTATTGAAATCCATAGGTCGCTGGTTCAAATCCTGCTCGAAGGATAGACTTAGCTCTTGTTAAGCAAGTAATTATTTTAGCAGGGCACCGAAGTATTGTCATAACGTCCCCGCGACCCCGCCGATCAACGGCCGCGCTAGAAAGACTGGGTTTTAGCCGGTACGAATCCGGCATAACCCCGCAGTGTTCCTTGCACTGCCGGGTATCCAAGAGGATTTCCCAACGTTAAAAAAAGGGTAAGCAGCACTAATTCTTTGTTTGCTATAAAGGATGAGATGGTGATTTCTATTGAGAGAAGGTTGAGAGAGGGCTCTAGTATCCTACTTGCGAAAAATAATTAATTACATATTACTTTCCCCAAAATTTCTACCATCTCAGATTTTCCTTGAACCCGTCCCTGGTATTACCAAACAATGTGTAACATCAGCCACATTGGCACCTTTGCAGTCAATTTGGAGCCACGACTACTTGGATGTCAATGTCTTCGACCCAATTGAGGCATTTGTATTCGTTTTGCAGCCGTTGAGGTCGTTCGTCCCGGCTCTAGACTGTAGTATTCTTTAACATGCCGCTATAAAAATCCAGATTCTGCGTGCGTGTCCGTATTAGCACATTGAAAGTGCCACATTGCATAAATATTTTCTGTTCGTAGCATAGCACCGCGGTGTTTTATAGTCTTCATTGTTGCACTGGTTCTTGGGATTATGCTCTTAATCAGAACTCTTTAATTCAGTACATTATTTCTTAACATCATGTTTTATTTTCACAAACCAAGCATAAAATAAAATTAAAAGTAATTGTTTTGTAAATCCTGATCGTTGACTTTAACTTAATTTAATTTTTACAAGGAAAACTGCAGTATTTTTCACTTCTAGGATTTTTTTTTTCAAACATGTTACAAAGGGTCATTGGCATTTTTCCCATGAATGTCCAACAAAGTTTATGTAAGCAATGTCCAAAATACTATGTGTATATTAGCAGTTGAAGTACATTACACGTATGTCTTGTATTTATACGGTCTAACACTAATCAAAAATATTGTATTGGATATTTCTTTATTCCCAATAATATAGGCACTGAATCAAAACACAGTTTAAAAAAAACATACAAACTGGTTATGTAAATAATACAAAATCATAATATTTATATGAATTACATAACATGTAAGATTAAATGCTGTTTTGCAAACTGATAAAAAATACCATACATATTTTATTTATTCTAACGTCGATTTAAAATTTCTTTATTACATTAACACTCGTATAATTTTTACACAAATGCATACATTTAATAGATTTTAAACACGCCGTCGTGTTCCCTATTGGAAATATACCATTATATATTTTTTATGTTAAAATATACTCGGCGTCAAAAATATCGCCTAATATATACTTTATAAAAATTACTTTACATTATTAATACTGATATCAAATGAAAGTACGTTTAATAACCTTTCAATTAACGTTGGTTAATTTAAGTAAAAAGCCACGAGGTTAAAAATTCGCAGTTGAAGGGTCGCTAGTTGTACCTGTCTCTTGGGTATTAAAGATCTGGATAAGGTCAAATGTCAATAATACACTGTCCAAACGTCGAAGAGAACACATCAACAAGAAATCAACCCTCGAAGATGGAAACCACCGCCGCTGAATCTGCTCAAGTCGCGCACTATTGCAAGACATGGAGCTGGTCGGCACACCGGAAAGAGACGATCGCTTCATTGGGACGTTTTCAATACGCAATCGTTTCTCCAGGGCTGTTCAGCAACGCCTCAGGGAAGCTCCGACCACCGCAGTTAGCGTCTCTACGATTTGAACAAGACTACGAGAGAAGAACATCGTGGCTCACAGGGCTGCTACGGGCCCAATGTTGACCACACAGTATCGCAGACTCGTGCATGTTCTCGGGCGGCATTAGCATAGACGGCAAAACCGACCTTGTCTGCGTCTCCAGGACTGGAGGAACTCGCGGTCCCTGACTGCTCGCCGATACATTGCCGAGATCCTGGAAGAGCATGTGGTTACTTATGCGGGATACATCGGCCATGGGTTCACGTTAATGCACGTCAGCGCTCGCTCCCACACTGCATTAATCTTTCGAGGTTATCTGGAGCTGGTTGAGATCCCTGTTTTGCCGTGGCCAGCCAGGAGTCCTCACTTAAACCCAATTGAACACCTCGGGGACGAGCTGATGTGACGGGGTCGGTCACGAGCTGCCCCTCCCCTACCACCCTGCAAGACCTTCAGGATGCAGTCATTGAGGAATGGGGCAACATTCCACAAGAAAGCGTTGTTAAGTTGGTGCGAGTTGTTAAGTGGTCAAGATTTTATTACCTTACAATCAGACCCTTACCTAATCTAATAAGGTTTAAAGTCGGTTGAAACTATTTTTCGCGTAGGGACGATATTTTTGACGCCGAGTGTAATTGCAATTACAAATTTCATTTGTGCAATTAAACTCTCATAAATTAAGTTTATCGATTCAATATCGACGACCCAGTTGGCGTAGGTTTAAAGCAAATACTTATTAGGTTCACACATTCTGAACTTGTACAGCTTATACTATATTGTTTGTCACTTACGGCGTTTGTTTGGCCCTTACATATTTAAATAATTTATATTAGTCATGTAGGCGTTGATCTCGATGACATTCGATTGACGGGGAAATATTGTTGAAGCTTAATACCTTAACGATTGTCAACATATTATTGAATCAGCCTAACTTGTCAATAGCAGAACAAATCAACAGGTTTAAAGCCTCTAATCGCTTTGGTTTTCAAATTCACCTGTCACTTGGTTATCAGCGTTGTAACAATGTAAATCAATGGGAAAGTAGAACAAGAAGTTTTGAAGATACATAGAAGATAAATTTAATGTAAAATCTCTTTAAATAAAGCTAAAGTATACATTGCGGTGGCGCGGTTTGCGCCTGCGGCAAAGTGGAGGTCGCGTGCGCCTGGGCAACGCAATCGCAGTTCGTATGAATGGAACCCCGCACTCCGTTTTATCGCCATTAAAACGATCATTGGACCGCACGTGTTTATAATGTAGCAAAACATATTAACCACATATTATAGGTATAGTTAATAATGTTCATGATGCCATCATGGATAAAATTAAAATATATACTTATTTGCATATTGCATTTTTAACTTTTTAATATTTTATTTGAAAATGTATAAATAACAACTAAAATCGTATAGTTTGCTCAATATATGGAATTACTAATAATAGCTCTATTATATTACTATCAACTTTACGTATCTTTTATCATTGGCGATGGTCAACTAGGGATGATGTTCTTCAAACGCCTGAACAAATTTTCATAAATTATAGCTAAGGTCCATCTCGATAGAGCGTTAGCGCTTTCAAACAAAAAGAAAAGGATCAAAATCGGTCGTAGGGAGCTACGATGCCACAGACAGTCAACAGATACCTACAGAGATTCACAGATACACAGGTCAAACTTATAACACCCCTCTTTTGCGTCAGGCGTCGGAGGTTAATAAAGTCATTGTCTGCCTTTGATTGTTTCTACGCTAACTTTTTCAAAACCTCCCAACGGAATTTGATACAGTTTTCAGAAATAGAAAAAGCGATAAACAAGGCAAGTTTGTGAGTTTGTGTATATAATTAACAGAAAAAAACAGCATCCGTGCGCTAATATTTTAAAAATACTATAGTGCTTCGAATTGTTTCATTACAAGGGTCAAATTTGATTTGATTTAAATTGACGTTTAAATGCCACATTAAAATTAGAATCCGTCGACATAATTGACCGGCTGACAGAAGTGATCGTTCTCATCATAAGAATAACGCCTACGCTCTCTATTCAAGAATATATTTCAGTAATGATGAACTGTATCTCAATTGCATAAAGATTATTTTGTTTCACAATATGAGTGACAGAAATGAGACTGGTACCGGCGCCGAACGCCCGCATTATGTCGTGTGGAGGTTAGAATTTGTATTTCAAATCAATGAGATGATAATGGTATACCACAAATTACCGGTCTTTTTGACCTCCTGGAAGGGTTATCTTAGGATTGATACGAGCATATGGATATTTCGGTATTTTCCCCTAACTGAATTGTAGATAGGATGTTATTTTTAAACCATGTCCATAATTCAAACAAAATAAATTTCCATTCATACTCACAAATTATTCGATTAATATTAGTAGGCTTATAAATACATTGGTCACCCTAACGTTTGTTTCGTTCATAATAGTTAAAAGTTATTGGCATACCATATCTGCTAGACTCCGTAAAAGGTCATAACGGGCGTCTCCACCACCGTCCTTATTGGGTAACTGGCACGACCGGCCTTTATAGGAGAGACTCATGGGCGCAGTGTTTAGTACTCCCTAAAGCGGCTCAAACCACATCAAATGAGCCAACTCACAAAGTCGCCTTACAACTCGTTCTATTGAAGGCATGAACTCTTTTCTTGCATTCCTTATTCTGAAGCTTGAGTGATGAAAAAAAGTATTAGTTATGTTGCTGTCTAATTAATAAAGTTGTATTGTAATATCAAATTTTCAACTGAAACATTGGCTTTAAAATCTAAAAGTTATAATTATAATTACGCCGTACTGATGGATATTGGACATATTATAAAAGTAACCTAAGTTACTCCTTATAACATAAGCTAGCTGCCAGTGAAATTCCCATCAAAATCGTAAATTCTTAAAATGGGCAGCTCGTCTAGCGACAGTAATCATCCGCTCAGAAGTAGGTAGCCTTTAAATTCCATCTAATTTTATGTCTCCCTCCCTGAACTTTTCGCTTTGAAATTAAAGATGCATAAAAATATAACTATTACAAAATATTACCGGCTTTCCGCTCTACAAGTTTTTTTTTTAAATTATTTGCTAGCGTTTAGCTAGATTAAGCTTGCACAAATCACAATAGATAAACTTAAATGATTGCATTAAATGTACCTATAAATTTATCGGAGCTGCTTTGTTTTTTAATCATACAAAATAGGGTTGAACTGATCGCACCTATTCACATAACGTAATTGTGATTATTCATAACCCTGTTTTGCTTTACACCGTGCCCATGGGTGCGTGTCCTATAGAATTACAATTAGCTTTAATGATTCACCACGTCATATTAACATATTTGTGTGTAAAAAAAAACCAGCGTAAGGAAACTACTGAGTGGAACGTTTTACCGAGAAATCACGCTGTCGATTACTCGGAACAGTTGGAAACTGTAGATCATGCCCAGGTACTAATTACGGCACGACTCTGTTCGTCACCTTATTGATCTTTAAGTCTGAAATGGCAGGCTGATAAAAAGTTGTTTCGCGCAACTCGCTATTTGTTAAAAACATTTAGAAATGTGAGCATTACAAATAAAGAGTGTCTTAATGGTTCTATAGAGGCTTTTTAGAACGAGTTTTACATAATTTATGCAACTGTTGTAGTGTTATATGGAAACCTCTAGATTTTGCAAGCGCTCTTTATGCATCAAATGCAATTAAAGTTTTCTTTCTACACCAAAAGTTAAATCCCTTTAGGTTTGGTAAAACTCACGTATTACCAATAGAGTAAGCACAGTTGTATATCCTTATAAGAAAAATCCATATTCTTCATATCAATTAAATATGTATATGAATTACTATAGCTGTTGCCTGCCCCTTTATCTTAATTGTTAAAACATTTGAATCTTATACAGACTGCCTGTCGACCTTTGAATAAAAAATTTAAGCAGACACATTCGACAAAATATTTTAGTATGTGTGCCAACGCCTCTACTACAGTTACACAAATATTTGTCAACATAACCGCGAGTGTTTTCTTCCTCGTAACCCCATCGATCATCAATCCATTGACATTCAAAGCGATTATTGTCAACTTACTCGTTATCGCAGTAGGTGCTAATGGACGCTGTCGTCACGGCATTGTATTTAGTTTCCAATATCCGGTGCGATTTGTGCCCACTGGGAGGAATTTTAAGTGTTCCCAACTCATAAAACCAACCGGTCTTTAATGGAGCCTCCGAAGAGCTCGAAGGATCTTAAAATGCGTTCATTACGAATTGGAAAATTTTAACGAGCATAAAAAGGAATAGGTACCTGTGAATTGAAACATTATTTTTTTAGTTTTTACTGAAGGTGAAACGAAACATGTTTTAAAAGCTCTGCAATATATCTGTCGTCTCGCTTTTACAGGGTTGTTAATGCGCTGAAAGATATTCGTGTGAAATGGGGTGAAATGTCGTCACGTTTTTAACTGGCTATGTTGAGAAGCTGTCAAATTTTAACACCACTAATGGTTGGATCTTTCATCGCCTGATCTCCCCTTTAAAGTTGCTTCCTGGCCACTGAATAAATGTTATATAGTTTTGAACGGATAAATAAGATGTTCTCTAATTACTTCTTTTCGCTAATTTTAATTTGCTTGTATTTAAAAATATTTTGATGATCAATTTTATGCTTGTCATTCTTTATACAATGTCGTTTTTATTATTTAGCTTTTTTGTTTAACTAGTCCATTCACAAGAAATCATTTTTCTTGTAACCGATACAATAAGATTTGTTGAGGTGCTATGTAAAAGAAAACTAATAAAAAACGAAAGTGTACTTAAGTCGTTACCACACATCGACAGCTGACTGTGTTTACTTTCGTCAAGGATACGAGGTGTCACGTCAAGAACCCATCTCGTGTGAAATCAACAGATAAAAAGATACCAAGTAAAAAATGAGTTAAATAGTGGCGTAGGCGTTTGAGCAGATGTGTCCGATAGGGATAGGGGTCTCGAGATGACCGTACTTTAGTTAACTACAAACTTCCGCCATACAAATGGCTAGATCGTTGACACGTTGCTTCCACGACCATTGCATCGGACTCGATAATCTCTATAGCTATAAAACTTCGATTGTTTCCTTGTTTCACGAGATGAAATTTACATTGTTCGTATAACGAATTTAATAAGAAAGAGCTATTTTTGCTCAGTGTATCCCTTAATCCTACTATAGTCAGCAGCGGTAGCCACCTACTTACCATGAAATGGATCGTCAGCCTGTCTAACGACATTAAAAGTAGTCTTTTCTTGTACTTTTTACTCTTTATTTTATTTACTCTCTACCTCCTTTTAACTGCGACCCCTCGAAGTTGCAGGCGATATTGCATTGAACAAGCCATCTACCAATCTATCACCTTTTACATTAAAAAAAATTGATTTGGGTTTTGTCGTCGGGTTTTGTACAAAATGCTAGCAGAATTTAGACTGACATTCATAACACAATTTACACGGACTATATTTGTTTCATCTCTATTCTAATAGTAGCCCACTTAAAAGCTTACGACTGATTTCTGAACGCAAATAAATTTTTCGTAATCCTCTTTATGAGGAAGCGGGAGAGAATAACAGATGTTTCCTCTAAATTTTTGCTGATAAATTCCTACATAATTATTCTATTGTAGCAACTTTCGTATTTAAGTTATCAGATAATTTAAATTTTCGTTCAAAAAATTTAAAACAGTGGGAAGTTTTAATTAATATGTCCCTTTAGAGGCATATTGTAAAAAGAGCAAAACGAGAAATGTACCAATTTTCATTGTCTACGCGCAACGCATTTCATTTTTTATTATTATTTTTGTGCTAAGGAAAAAATACGCCGTTAATCGAGAAATGTTTTTATCTATCTACAGTTTCTCCTCTAACTTGCTCGTAACCACTCAACGGATTTTGATAAGGTTTTCACTAATAGAAATAAAGATAATCGAAGAAGCATTTATGTATATATATTAATTTACAAAAGAAAATGTATCCGTGCGAGTAAAACTCCTCAGTCATAGTTCAGTGAGCCGAATGAATTTTCGAATTTTTTTTAGATAACTATGCAGCCTTTCGAATTCAGATACTTGCTTATTAGCCAGATACAAAAGTTAACAAATCAGTGCTGTTGTTATCGCAAATCCCGCGGAAGCAAAGCGGGCTGATCTCCGCCAGTCGCGCGACATTTGTATCTCCTCCTATATCCTGCAGACGGAAGCGTGTGTGTTGCGTCACCGTCCGGAAATAATCGCTGTCTGTGTCACTTTACTTGCATGTGTCGTAATGCCACCGCGAGTGATGAACGAATATATTAAACTTTACTAATCACCGTACAAGTTGACTTTAACTTAAAGCCGCTTAATCACAAGTCTGGTTAACGCAGAGGAAATGACTACCATTAAATAATTTTCGGTCTCTCGCTCTGTGTGCGCGTTTATCTCTTGGCCCCAGCCGATACGTACGTACACGTATAACAAATTATCAGGAACAAAAAGTAATGAAAACAATCAATCTCGAGCGCAGCGGGCTTGAAAAGTAATTATTTTCAAATGTCTTGAAACCATTGAAATATCGTGCTTCATTGTCTTTGATATTTCGCATTAAGCTTTTAATATGTTCAAATGAGATACATATCTATGTTACGAGTAATATCGTTAATACAAAAGTGTCTACTGTTGGACATAGTCCTTTTTGATTGAGCGTCACCTTACCATACTTTATTCCGCCACCCTACGCATCCTTTATGGTCCAGCTTGCAGCTGGTCGGCCCATGGTGCATTTTGACCGTGGTATCCACACCAAAACTCCTCTACTCCAAAGCTCATTCACTGCATAACAGATATTTTCCGCCCATTCTCACTTTAGCTGACTTGATTCTTTGATCTTTAAAAACCAACTTGTTGGTCCGACGGATATCTTTTTTAGATACATATTTTTTAAGGACCAATACGAAATAAAAATAAAACTATCCGAATACTAAATCAAGATCCAGGAAGAATTTAAGCAATCAAAATATGGTAATGTTTGACGGAGCCAGATGAACATGCAAAATCAATTTGCGTACGAACAAATTTATGACCGTGTTCCCCAATTAACTGACAATTCGGTTGCTTCGATTATTTCGCATAAAATGTGCGGGCGACTCCCGCATCCGGCGATTAAGGCCTGCGCATAATTTGTGATGCGCCTGCGCCACGAATGAAATGACGACGGTCTCTTGATTTTTGTTAAATAAAAAAAACGCCAGGTTTCGCAGCGGGCTGGATCTGTGCGGAGTCAATTTGTTTGTTTTTATCAGAGAACTCTTTGCACCTGCGCATGATTTATACTTAACATCACTGCAGCGCCCGTCGATGTCTTAAAAAACGTACATGGAAGTATTTTTTTAATATAAATTTTACGGCTTCCTTAAAGAGTGTACTTTTAACCAATACGCTTACTAATTTTAAACTCATAAAATATTCAGATTATAAATACGAAATATTTATTGTTTACGATCATAACTTATAAATTACTGGCGACCCGCTCCCGGTTTCGCATAGGTGTATATACAAGCCTTTCTCGTTTATTGTTCTTTCCATAAGTGAAAACCGGATCAAAATCCGTTGAGCGGTTTTAGAGTCCATACACATACGCCCATCGAATTTTATTTATAAAAAAAAAATTAAGTGATAACAATAATTGTTTTCAGAGTCTACGAATACAACTGCTGGCGTCGTCGGACGCGTGCCGACGACCGGATGCTCTACCGGCGACATAATGTGGCTGCTTGACGAGCCCAATCAGCCCTACGAAGGTATTCCTTCTACTTATTAAGTATTACAGTGTTCGCCGAAGCCATAGACCTGGAAGATTTTACAATGTTCTAAAAGAATTCTATCTTAAAGTAACAACTTTACACGTAACACATGGTTTTTGTGTTCGGTGCACAAATAAGACGTACTGACCAATTCCTTCCCTAATTACTAATTATTATTGTTTCATCCGGTTAATTTCGGTAAAGATAGAGCTAGAATCAGGTAAATATTGGTATTTTTTAGCACGCACCTACCAGAGAAGTTTTACGTATTGGGTACCATATTTCTTACAAGTCCCAAAATATTTTGTTTGTGGATAACCTTACAATATTTTTGATTTTCAGATTGCGAGCAACTTCTTTGCTTTCGTTACTACAATGGCGAGGGCGAGGAATGTGTGGCAGAATCTTCAAATGTACCGGCTCGGTTCAAAATGGATCTTAAAAAACTGCCTCTCCGACTCAAGGAAGGAGTTTCTAGGAAGAGAAGTGGTGAACAAGTCTCACCCTTTTCTTATAATAATGAAAGTTTTGAAATGAACTCGGAGAATCCTCCGAGGGTTGAGTATGTTCCAGGAACTAGCCATGATATAAAACACCTAAGTGAGAATGTTAATAAATGCTCAATTAGTGCTTTAGAAAATAACGGGAACAACTTGAATCTCGAACAAATAAAATGTGATCATAGTAAATCTCTAGTAAATAATGTAAGTGAAGAATCTCAAACAGTGAATAGTGAATCTCAAAGTGTTACGGACTGCAAACCCACGAGTTCTGGTGTTAAGAAAAAATGTCCACCACCTGTGGCTACAGGCGGTGCAATAAGTTTAAACGGTGTAAAGAAAAAGACAAAAGGAAACAGTGGTTTCGAATCTCCTACTTCGCCGGGTACAGAATATTATAAAATATGGTCGCCAAAGAATCCATGTAAAATAATGAAATTTGTGTATGATGTAGAAAGTGCAAATGTGCCAAGTGACGCCGAAAAGTCGCCAGTACCGCCATTGCCACCTAGACAATCACATAAACCCCTAGAAAGGATGCACGCCTTGTCACCACCTCTAGTTCCAAGACATAGAAAACCAAAAAAAATTACTAAACCCGAAGATGCTTTTACTTTCGAATTAATAGACACAGATGAACAATTTTTTACTGATAATAATATTACAAATTCAGCCGTCTTACAAGGCAAAATTAATGACTTTAAACCCGGCGAATTTTATAATGGTAAACAGGGAACAGTATCGTCAACGTCAGCTTTTTGGAAAGAATGTCCTAATGTGGCCCCTTTAGCAACACCTGAGACTGATGGCAGCTTGTGTGAATCTACACTTTCATCTATGAAAATGGCAAGGTTTGCTGAAGAAATTAAATCTCAAAATGTACCTGATAGTTCCTCTAGCATTAGTAGGAATAAAATTATGTTTATTAAAGATATAGGAGCCGATAATTATATTACAACAACCTTTGCAAGAAAGGATAAAATTAATCCTATAACTGATGCCGTAGATGGTGTTAATATTACACCAATACACGCAAAATCTGAGGAGAAGGCTCAAAATACGTTTTTGAACGATATAAGTAATCATTCAGATTTCGAAGACGACAATAGAAATCAAATAGAAGAAAAAGAGATAACAACGTTAAAAAGTCATAAACCACTCACAAGGCAAAGTTCAGGGCGTGCTACACCTACAATGATGACAGCCTTTCTAAATTCATCACATATCGACGCGACACATGTTGATAATACGTCGAATGCTCCAAGTTCATGTAATTCCTCACATTCAACGTCACCGATCGAAGAGAGTAATAAAATACCAACTTTAGGAACATTATTGATGAATCGAAAGTATTCCGGCGAGAATTCAACCCCTAAACACTCTAGCTTACCGCGGCATCTCTTGAAGAACTTGGGTTGCGACGGTACTCCTAAGCATTCACCGCATCGAATGCCTAACAATCCTGAAAGTCCAATAAGACCTCACCCTAGAGTATTGACCAGAGTGGCTGCTTTAGCAGGAACTGCGGTGCCTCAGTGCCCACCGACTCCTACCCATCATGCTCGGAAGCTGCGACCTGTGCCGCCACCGGATATGGTACCGCCGCCCGTCCAAAACAACGAGGGCAGGCTGCACGAAAACTTTGAAATGGTAGAATTCACAAATGAATTGAGAACTTCAGAGATTAGATCTCCTAACCTAGAATTTGTCAATAGCAATCACTTTACGATAGTGCACGCCGGTCCTCCCGATGATGTTGTATTAAGAAGGCCCAGGCCCACGGAGGAGAATGACGATAACGACAATGCAGTGTCATCGCCAACTCCGTTGAGACACATGGCCGGCATAAGGTTGCCTTCTATTCCGGAAAGGGCCTCGAGACAAATGGTTCTAACAGGAGATTTTCCAGCCAACATGATTGGTGGCATCATTGAATGCGAGGAGCCTTTGCCTGCAGGTAAACTTGCATTTATGAAAGTTCAACATTGCATAATATTGAAACTTTTTACTTACTATTTTTGTATTTACTTTCCAGGCTGGGAAGCACGCATGGATAGTCACGGACGCGTGTTTTATATTGACCACATCAATAGAACTACAACTTGGCAAAGGCCAGGTCTTAATGGAAGCGCTCCTAGATCTCCGGCGCCAGAAGTCCAAAGGAGGCAGCTGGACAGAAGGTAAATTTCCTCAATATTTACACTATCAACATTTCATGCGTCAACTGACCGTTTACCATTCTTCTTTTTAACATTGGGAAATCCTTATGAATACGCTGCAGGGTTATGCTGGACTCCTGCCGGGCTGGCAATGACATAAAATAAAAAAAGGACTATTTATATAGATTAAAATTAAAAATAATTAATTTTATTTATGCTAACATTATATTTATTTTGTTCTGCCTGAAGGTATTATTATACCTTTATTATTTATTACCATCTTATTACAATCTGTGGGATAAAATACTATATTTGTCTAGTCTAGAGTCTAGAACAGTAACTACGACATTAATTTGGTAACTAAGTACTGCGCATAACAAGTTTTTTGTGAACCATATGACAGTTTACTTCTTGACAGTACTTACTCTATCTAAGACGATTAACGTAACGAGGGGTTATGCAAAGTGCGCTGCCGTTCCTGATATAAAAGCTTTAGGACAAATTATCAACTCTCCCATCCCTTACTCGTGCACCAAAACACTAGAGCACACGTGGTTACTACCCAATAGATAGTGGTCTGTCTATTGGGGAGTGGTTACTGGTACCGAATGGGAAACCCATAATTACGTTACACAACACGATTCGTTTCAGGTACCAATCGATTCGGCGTACGATGACTCGCACTCAGCTGTCGGAAGAGGAAAGTGCTTCTCCGCCGCCCCGCGCCGCCTCGCCCGCCCCCTCCACCCCCTCCGCCCCCTCCGCCCCCTCCGCGTCCACGTCGAGGGCGGGGGAAGTCCCGCACGCGCCGCACCCAGCGGCTGACTTCCTAGCGCGTCCTGACTTCTACTCCATTTTACACATGAACCAGGTATGCACTCATTACTTCAGACTCTTTCAGCCGATTTTATAATTTTTATATAAATAGTACCTGGTGTCTGTGACTTAGTCTGCATTGAAAGATTGAAAAAAAAAAAAAATTTAGCAATATAACGCTTTTAACCTCTTGTTGCTATAACACTTTGGCCAGGCGTTAGTTAATTATTCGATTTTAGATGATCCCTCGGGAACAGTCTTCTTTTTTCTGGATGAAAGGTACTTAATACTAGTATAGTCAGAAACGCACTTGCAGCAGTTTTACTTGTCTTATAGGCGACAGTAGCCACCATTGATGGCATAAAAATATAACATTAAAAACATTAAAAAATATAACAGACATTCACATTTTAAAAAGGCGTGTTACAGATAAAATATTTCATATTTTAATATAGAACACTTGGTGTTGATCTACTAAAACTGTTGATTAAAAAAATATTATGATTAAGATAAAAAAAGAACGTACAGCTTGTTTGTTATAGATGAACTTCAGTTTGGTTTTATTGTGATTTTTTTTTTGTTACAGGAAGCATCGTCACTGTACAATGTTAACTCTACACTGAAACATATGATATCTAAAATCAGAAGGGACACGTCGTCGTTCGAGCGTTACCAGCACAACAGGGATTTGGTCGCTCTCGTCAACATGTTCAGCGAGACGGACAGAGACTTGCCACTGGGATGGGATACAAAACTGGATAGAAATGGAAAGGTAATCTAGAAATATTCCAAATAAAACTAAAAACAGTCCTGCTATATTTATGAACAACGAAAAAATTAGTGATTAAATTTTTATACTGACGATTCTAGTCTCAGCTTGTCATCCTCTATTCCACAAAGTTCAACTGGTTGAACTAATTGGTCAAAAACATTCCAATTATTTCAACTTTAATGTAATGTTTAGTTACAAATTTTTTCTATATTAAATTGGGGATTTATCTATCTTGTTTTATTATCTACCTTTGATTCTAGTTTAACTTACTCGACCACTATGTCTACATATTTTTAAATTATGTAACATAAAAGATTCAGTTAGTTAAAAATTCCCTCAAAACATTAATTTTTGGAGAAAATTTTTGAGTAACAGAAGTTTACAGTAATGTTACTAAACGATCGATATTTAAAATAGTTCCCTGACATTGTAATTGTGGATTTGTGTTTCATTGGACAATATAATTATAAAAATTAAGTTCACAACAAAGAGTTTGGTATCACTGTGTTCATATAATGCAAACTGACCAAATTTTTTGCTTAATCTCTGATACAATTTAGTAAAATTGATTTTATTCTTAAACTTTTTATAAGTATTTATCTAATTGCAAAATAAGTTAGCATGAACAAATTTTTGCAAAGGAACAAGGTAACTGTAATTCTTAGCTGTAAAGAAGCTGTAAGATAGGTTAGCGAAGAGATTTATTTTCACCTCGTTGTATCACTAGTCCGATGAACGGACTGATGTGACTTTGTCGTGTCAGTAAGAAAATCGTCTTTTATAATAGTTTGATGTAAATAAAATTGGGGTTCCTTAGCGCTTCTTCGTGGACCACGTGATGCGGCGAACCACGTTCATAGACCCGCGACTGCCGCGCGCTCCCCAAGCGGGTCCCTTCTCGCCACTCCTGCCGCAGCGGAGGCGGCAGCTCTTACACGACCAGGTCTTCTTGTTGGCTTCCATACTCCTTCTAAATAACAACTATAGACACAATTTTGCGGACAATATAGTGAAGCCGGTTTTGTAAACATTTGTGCGTAGGCCGTTTGCTGTTTAAATATTTTGTGTTTCAAGCATCTAAGTAGGTACTACAATTATGGAATTTGCGTAGGCGACACATTAAAATAACGCCTAAACGGAATCATGGCGGAATCTTGCTTTTGCGCGTCAATTGTAAAAGGTAGTAACGCGATCAAGATATACTATTGATTTTAAACTCAAATGTGTTGACATAAAGTCACATTTTCTTTAAATAACAGATGTTTGGTTATTTTTAAATGACAGAGTTCATGCTCTACGTTACATTTAAAATGTCACTTTTAAATGTTCCATAAAGTTCGTAGTATTTTGTATGGCGTGCGAAATCCATAGTTGTAGTAAATTAATTGCTTCTAGCTATAGCCTCATTTTTTTATTGTTTTTTTTTTTATATTATGAAGACTGGCAGACAGGTTGATAGTCCACTAGCTGCTGGTGCGCTGCCTACCCACAAATATTGGTTTACAAGTTTATTTACGTGTGAAGTGTAAATATCCTGGGATTTATTTTTTAAAGATTGGTTTTTACACATTTTCACTACGCAATTCAACATTTTCACTAATAAATGTTTCAAATAAGTCGAGGCGTAATTTGACTGCATTTGTATGCGTTTAACCGTGTATGTATACACGGCGAAGGCGTAGTTTAGCCGGCTTCACTCTGCCGTCCACGTCTTTAGTTCTTATTGTATCTGTAGTAGTCTTGGTGCACTTTGTTTGCTCTGCCCATATCTAGCATGCACCAGAGCTCTTTTTGTTTTGGTTTTACTTTCTCGGTCTGTGTGTTGCGGAGAAGAAATATTTTATGGTTATGAAGGTTGCTTGATTTTAGCATATCCTTGTTAAGCTAAATAAAAAAAAAGATCGGACTATTTGTGTAATATGCAAATAATATTATAGACACATATGCAAATAATATATAGTGAAGTCACTATCATGCAAAATGAGAATATTTTTCAAAGTTTATAATCAGATTTTTAATTAGATGGACTAAAATGACAGCTGGAATAGACATATTTTTTTTTAAATGTTGCAACCATGAAGCGTAGTGTTGTAGTATGACTCATTTATAAGCGAGCTCGATCATTGTGGTCGAGTTGTGTCGATCGCGTTATAAAAGAAGAGAATAAAATGATTGAACTCGACCACCTTATTGATGACGTGACAGAAAATTTTATAATAAATGTAACAGACTCTGATTCTGTAACTGATTATTCAGAAAAGTTCTTTTTTTATCCATTTACTCTTTCGATATAGTATTTGCCTAGTTTCAAAAAGTGTTTAATCTTAATTATTGATCAATTTTAAGCTAATTTTTTTTTTTATAATATTTTATTGTTATCAAACAATAAAATATAGCTTGGTCAATAACCAACAATAAGTTTAAACACTAAACTTTCTATTGAAAAACAGTCAAATAAATGTATCTTGAAGTATCCATTTCCGTCACTACATTTATAAATCCACGCTACTTATGCTACTGATCAACCCAAATTCAAACTAACAAACTTATAAAATAAAAAAGATTGAATCACGATTTTTACCTAATACTCGATTACTCAGGATACAACACTATTTTTACATTACAATAAAATGGCAACCCACCAAATGTCATTTTGGTCCATCTAATTAAAAATCCGACTGTAGTGTTTTTATTTATTTATTTAAATTTTGATGTGTCTAATGGTGGGCAATATATGAATATACTTAGGTTTGAATTTTTCAAACAAAATCAGTATAATATATTGGTTAAATTACATATAATCTGATAGAATAAAATTGATAATATCATCAGTCAATATTAATGTAACATTAATTTGTCATTGATGGAAGAGTTAAGAAAAGTTTACAAGGATTTGAAATTTTGAATGAATGTTTTTTTTATTTTGTATGGTGCATAGATGTTTATGGTAGTTAGTGTAGTGTTGTGTTGTTTTTGTTTTGCATGTCTACTTGTTATATAGTATTGATTTACTTTTAGTGTTTTCTGTTTGCATAAGTTGTTATTGGCGTAATATAACTAGATTGTTTTTCAATTTGCATGAATTGAAAATTCATTTCTGAGTCTACTTTGTGATTACGAACGTAGTTGATCATTGGCGACGAATGGTTACCCCTAAATGGGTTTTTGAAAAATATTGATAAATTTCATTATTTTTAATACTTAACTAAATTCAATCGGATTTTTTTAAAATAAGTTGTTAAAATTTGCTTTTCTCGATCTGGTTACGTAACGGTGATCATGTAGGTACTATTATAAAACCTAAATTCGTGTCTGGATAAAATAATCCCGATCATTTACATACCCAGATGTCACCACAATCACATAATATTAGCTTCGTTTGTTCTCTCAGTGAGTATTTATGTTAATGTTATAGTCGGCAGACAGACTGACAGTCCACTTGATGGTAGGTGGCTACCGTCGCCTATAACACAAGCAACGCCACAGGTTCTGCAATTGCGCTGCCGACTATAGTAGGGTTAAGGATAAGGGATTGGCTAGAAATAGGGAAATGGACTCTGGCATTCCTTACTCACACACCGAAACACTGGGGACACTTCTGTATTGGGGTGGTTACTGCCGCCACCCAAGTGACTGCGAAACGCAGCATGCCCTACTACTACTTTTCAGATCCAGACCAAAGCCAACTTTGAAAAGTTCATTTCCAAAATTGATCCTGCCGGGAATCGAACCCGGGAATCCTAGAACAGAGCGTCAAAGCAAGCATCCTTTTTTTTACAAGAGGAATCCATCATGGATATCTACCAACGAGCTCGTCGATTATATCTGTGGCCTGGTGCTAAAAGGGCCAAAGTCCTTTTTTGTGAAAAATGGGATTTAACAGCAAAGTTGTTGAAAAAGAATGATATTTATTTGTCCTAACAATAACAAAAAGATATTTTAGTAATACTACAATATAACATGTAAATTATAACTATCAACTCTTGTTCATTGTTCTAATGCTTATTACCGAAAGATAGGAATATAGATATTGGCCCTTTTAGCTCCAGGCTACAGATATATGAAGTTCTCTCGATTATCTTATACACAAACAAACACTACAAGGAGAAATTGGAATTTATTTTTAATTTTCATATTCTTTAGAGGATTTAAACAACTTTGATTTAGTAATAATTGTTTAAATTGTTATTCAGGCACCAACGCCGCCGCCGCGACCTCCTATGACAGTGTCGGATACTCATGCCTACAATTCTCATCATGAAATACCCGTCGCATACAATGATAAGGTTATTTTTTTTTTCTTTATTCGGTTTGCAAAACAGCGCACAATCTAAATTTCGAAAAAAAAAATGATATAAATTAATCGTAAAAAAACTACAATGCTTTTCACGATGCAAACACAACATAACAAAACAAAGTGACAATAAGATATAATTTAAAAAAAAATGTTCTAATACTAAAATAAAAGAAAAGCAATAATACTAAAAAAAAATTAAAAAATATTTGTACTAACTACATAGTAATTTTTAAGCCTAACCTTCAAAGAGACCAAAAAAAAAACAGAAAAAATTTCAAAATTCTTTTAAAGTGAGTTAAGGGCCAGGCGTGAGAGAGATATCCTGTTGCACAGGCAACTGTAATAATTATAATTAATTTTATGTAATTTAAATTATGATCTACATACAACATTTTCATATACAGTGTGCCTAGTGAATGATAGACAGGCTTGGAATTGTAAATAGACCGTTTGATGGCCTATCAGGTAGCAATTAAATTTAACTAAATAAGCCTACTAAAGCCTTCCTTCAGCATTAGTTAGGAGTGAACGCTGAAAACAAAAAGTGTACTAATAATAGCGTGCAAATAATATAATAATGGAAAAAGATGGAGGAGGCTTTTTTTACCCAAAAAATTTAGAAGGAAACCTCATAAAAACTATATCACTAACTTTTAATTATACCCTAAATTTTGGTTTTTTTTTAGAGAGATATGGAAATAAAAGGCTATATTATTATTACCGTATATTATTATTAGGTGGTGGCGTTTCTTCGTCAGCCGAACATAATGTCGATACTCCGCGAGCGCTGCGGCGGCTGCGGTACTTCGTTGCGGGAGAAGGTGAACGCCGTGCGAGTGGAAGGTGTCTGTGCACTGGCCAGATATCAGAACGACGTGCAACTCACTTGCATGCTCAGGTAAGTCAAATGGTATATTATAAAGGTTATAAAGGTGGTCTCTAACTATGGGCCTCGTAAGGAAGCTCAATGTCGCTCAACGAGCCATGGAAAGAGCTATACGTAGACGTACGAAAGTTGCCGACATAAGCCGACGGATCATTAAGTTGAAGTGATAGTACGGAGAGCCTTGGGTCGCTGGGCCCGGAAGGTTCTCGAGTGGAGGCCACGGACCAGCAAGCGCAGTGGAGGACGTCCACTTACAAGATGTACAGACGACCTAATAAGGGCCGCGGGTCAACGGTGGATCCAGGCAGCTTCTGACCGGTCCCATTGGAACGTTATGGGGGAGGCCTATGTCCAGCAGTGGACGTCCTGCGGCTGAGATGATGATGATGATGATGATGATGATGATGATGATGATGATGATGATGATGATATTATAAAGGTTAGCAGTCAGGTTACCTGTTCACTTTATATAGTCCGGTCGCGGAGCAGAAAGAAATTCATACTTATTTTCAAGACAGTGGTCACAAACTTTTTTTTTTTGTGTATAAAGTGCGAAGTTATATAAAATATTTAAAAGAGAAAATCTAGAGACTATAGAGCAGTGTTCCATGTGAGGCCTGATGCAAATATTCTCAATGTTTTATAGTATATTGCCACAGCCATTGCTGATTTGACTTCTGTGCTCATTTATTTACATTTTTATTTAGTTGGTTGGTCAATAAGTTGAAAATTGAATTGTGAAAATTGCAATAATGTATTTGCAATTCTTTTTGTGAAAAGTGATGAGTAAATAGTGAATGAAACTAAACCAAATAACACTCAAACGTTTACTTCCAAAAAGATATGTATATTGGCGCTTTAATTAATTATTATTTTATTAAATTATTATCACTGATCACCCTGTATATTTGTAAACACTAATCATCATTATAAATCCAGACCTCTTTCCAATAATTAAGTACAAGGAGTATTAGGGATATGTGGACTTTCCCTAAGTTTCTTGCTTAAAAGGAAACCAGGAAACGAAAATCAATCTTACACAGCCTTGACTGTATGTAGTAAAAATGTACTACGTAAAGTAAACAAAGTATTTAAATGAGATAAAAATATATTAATATAAATGAAATATGTGTCTCATGGTTCCTTTGTGCGTCACGTGTGTCGCTGCGGTCGCAGGACCCTGCGCTCGCGTCGACCCAGTTTCAATTCTATTTAATTAGCTATCATTATATTGGATACTACTATTACACTACTCTATATTGGGTTGCGAACAAATTATACGTTTTCACTTAGATACAATGAGTGACAATTGCGACACAGATTGAAGTACTCACGGAAAAAAAACGTTCATTTTTTCTTTGTTCGAAAAATACAATGTAAAATCACAAATATTATTGTAATATAAGTTATGTTGTATGCAATACGTTCGGAAGACCAAAATATATTATATATGTGTCTATGTGTTTATAAATACAAAATGTTTTAACAAAATCTAACAAAGTCGTGTTATTACACCATTTATAACTCGAAAATGGCTGAACCGATTTGTATGATCTTTGTTTTATTGAATTTGTCTCCATCCTGAATAGCAGAATAACTATTAAAACTTCGGAAAAAAATTCACGAAAAAAAAATATATGAAGAAAATTCATTTTCTCACATTTTGTATGAAACCGGTTTTTATTCTCCCTGAGGCGGTACGTCAGCTCGTATATTATATAACAAAATATGTTATAGTCTATATACAGAATCATCATGTCAGGTTTTGTACCTGCCAGATGGTCCTAGATTATCCCATAAGATAATTTTGATCACAATTCACTTGGAATTATAAATTTTAGTTCAGAAATTTAAGAACAGATGGTGATAGCTGTGCAGTGCTGCAGCTATAAGTTACTCTGTCATAAGAATTTATAGAACCGTTTCTATTAATTAATTTTCCATAGTTCCATTTGTTTGCGGTTTTTTTTTTTCTATTTTTATATTCCACCAGATACATAAAGCATGAACTGAATAAGTTCTTTAATAAAGTAGCCTGTATTACTAAAGCGATAAAGTTCATATCAACGGTTTGATATAACTCGATATTTCCACACCTCAAGCTGACCTTTCATTTTTGCGTTGATCGTAGAGCATGCGTGACTAATTTTTTTGCACCTGACCAAGCGTAATCCAATTATTTTACAATTTATATGTATTGAAGCATTTTTAAGTACGGCAAAGGCGTCTGGACTTTTTGTCAGCGTCTGATAAAGTTCCATTCCGTCTGATAAACGATACTATTAATGTTTTATAAATATATTTTTTACACCTAATAAAAAGTGCGGAGTTACGAGTAAATTAGTTTACTCATGGAGTGGTCAGCCCGTCTGGTGTCAGTAACCGCATCCTTATAAAAGACTGTGACTATGTTGTACGTACGTGCCCTTACCCCATCTCGGTAGGAAACTTAGGTTCTCCACATTAAATGGACCCTCAACCTTCCTCCCGACCTTTACACATATGAAGCAAAACATTTAGACAATGACGGAGGATCCATTGACAATATCCATTAACGAAATGGTTCAATGTGTTACAATAATAATTTGTTTACCTGCACAATTTGAAACAGTATTACATTATTTCAAGGCAACAGAGGATTTACTCGGACACTGTAAATATTATTACAGTGGCGAGCACACAAGATAATGTGTTTGTTGATGACACTAAACTAGCCGAAGTTATTTACAATCTATTCAGCAATAAATTTTAGTGGCCATCGTGTGAGAGGTTATGATTACAAAAGTGATTGCGCCAAACTCGGTCACTATTCTAACTAATATGCGAAAACTATTAAATGCGAAAATGAATAACAATATCCTACTTCTATAATATAGTATGTACGCAAAGGCAAGTCTTTCGACGCAGCTGTAATCGGTTTTATAGCTAGCTTTTGCCCACGACTATGACCACGTCCCTTTTTGTTGAGCATTGTAAAATAAAAAATTCAAACCCTGACAAATATAGGATTTAGTTGAGTAATAACTTATTCAATCTTTATTGCTGATATATTTCTGTCAGGCGTTGTTTTTTTCTAAAACTTTTTTCTGAAAGGTACCCTATGTCCTTTTCTGTGTCCCTCACAAAGTTAAGGTTAAATTTCATGATGACCGTTTGAATAGTTAAGGCATGAATGCGTAACTCACTTTCGTATTTATAATATTAGGATCGCGTTTTTTAAAGATACAAGCAATGGTAATTGTAAAGACGTAATTTATTGTATTTCTTGCTGGATATGATATGATATGAATCGAGCAAGAATTTAAACTTGCGTCTTAAAGTATCAATTCCAATAAAACATAAATAATAATAGAAGTTGCTTCTTGGAATCCGTTGCCATTATAGAAAACAAAACAAAGGCGGAATGTGATCAAAATTTTTAATTAAATTTTTTTGTCTCGATGTCAGACGCTGTCAAGTTCTTTTTGGTTGTTTGGACACTTAAACTAAAGTTTTAGTTGACTATATCTGTGTGCTATATCTGTAATTTTTTTTTGCTCGTATTCGGAACATGCCCTGGGAATCAACCAAGATCTCGTCAACGTTTTGCTTTTTACACATTTTTGGGTATCCAAGGCGTGTTTTGATTCGCCCGAATGCAAAGACAAAATACAATAGGATACTATTATTTCTATTATTAATCTAGTAATCTCTATATAAATTTTATTTATTGCTCTTGTATGCTGTACGTGGCGTATAAATGAAGTTTCGTGTACCAATTCGAGTTCTAGTGATTCCAATGAATATAGAATCACTAGATCTAAAAATACTTCATATGAGCTTATTTTGCCACTAGCTTTTTCCTGCGATTTCGTCTGCGTTCCTCGGGAATCAACCGGAGAGGGGTCCCATATTAGTGAGAATCGTGGTCACATTTTTTCTAAATCGCCAGGTCCTTTTCTGTGCCCCTGATAATAAGTATTTGAAATTTCTTAAAACATAACAAAACAAATATACTAACAACAAACAAACAAACTCACCTGTGAAAGCGTAATAAACAAACTTACTTTCGATTTTATTATATTAGTAAGGATTAAGCTGTGAAAGACTTTTATAGTAAACCATGTTTGTGTTGTTCAAGTGATATCGTCTTTAAAGTTAAAAAAAAAGAGTTTTAAACTTTTCCTTTCCGATTTTGTGTTGTCATTGGTTAGTTTTATTTTTATTTATGTATTACAACTATAGAAATGGCTTTTGAATATTGATGGTCCATACGCAAATTGTGATACTTAGAAATGACATTGTTTGTAAGAGAATATAGCTTCTATGGATTTAGTTAGATAAACAACTGAAAGGTGCACTTGAAATAAATTGCTCATAATAAGTAACTGGAACAAAAAAATTACGTCGCGCTCTCATTGTTAAGCCGAAAATATATTAATTGAAATTCAACGCAAAAGTGAAATTTAATAAACCGTTAATCCAGTTTTCACTTGACATGAAATCCTAAATTCGCAAATTCACATGTGCTAGTAAATTTTTGGATTACGGATACATTTTTTTTTTCCAATTTTAGTTCTTTAGCCTAGCATTGGACTCTTCACTTTTACTGTTACACTACTTGATCTTTATTTCATACTAGCTTGTGCCCGCAACTTCGTCCGCGTTGAAAAATAAAAAATATAACTTACAAAATATATTAGCAATATAACGTCTGAATTAACTTTTTTCTTTTAACGTTATAAGTACTTATGGTTTATTATAATACAACCCTTGTTAATTTCCATTACTCATAAAAAAAACACTAATTGGAAATAAACCGTGAACAAGATTGTTCGACACGATTTTATACGTAAGAAAAAAATGTTCCATACCATTTTTTTTTATCTTTTTGTCATCGTTATAAACGCAGCATTATATTTGTTATTCATCTATATAATACGTCGTTAATCTGCGATTTTGATTTTCATCCTTAGAATCTACTAGTACTTTTCAAATAATAATCTTAGTTCGAACAGTGTCAGAAGTTATGCCACTTTTGACACTTACTAATTTATTTAAAATGAAAAAATTGTGGAGAAAATTTATAATGGAGTGATATACATTGACGCATTTAAATCGATGTAATATATCTGTTACAAATTTTACAATGCGTCTCTGTATAACATCCGTGCGAAGCTTTCCACTAGTTTCCTCGGGTGCATTTAATTTATTGCATTCCAAAGCATATTATGAGTCAGTTTACTACGTGATTTGCCTAGTAGGCCGATTATTATATCTAAATAAGGCAGCTAATTGTAATGGAGATATAAAATGCATTCAAATTATAGGAATATTTAAATTACTTATGTTCAAATGACCATAAATGTATTTAAAATCTCCCGTCGCCCTTTGCATGCATTAAGAGAATTTTCCGATTGCATTATGTTGAAATATAATATAACTCAGACAATTAAATATCAGAATTGAAAATGAAATAAGTTTTTTTTTTGTATAATACTTTGTATAACACTTTAAAAATGTTACTAAGAAAACCGTTTGTCACTCACTGACTGACTGATGATTAAAGAATAAATAATTAAATACTAGCGATCCGCTCCCGGCTTTGAAGGGTGCAATTTTTTTCTGTAAATTATGTGCCTCGTAAATCACTCTTTCCATTAGCGAAAACCGTATCAAAATCGGTTGGGTAGTTTAGAAGAATTTAGCCGAGAAACAGACAGAAGAGGGCAGCAGACTTAATTGACCCGCGAACTTCGTACCGCCTCAGGGAGCATAAAAACCCGTTTCATACAAAATGTATGAGAAAATGAATTTTCTTCATATATTTTTTTTTTCGTGAATATTTTTCCGAAGTTTTCCAAATATAAACAGCAATATTTTGTGAGCGATACACATAATATTATACTGTATTATAACAGCTGACGTTTTCTAGTGAAGTTATTATTTTTATGGTATCTATCTAAAGGCAAGTTCCATACACTGACTAATAAAAAATTTGAGTCTATATGAAAACCATTTGTTAACGCTTACTAGTTGCAGTTAGTATCTACTTCAAATACAATTATGCATTGTAAATTAATTAAAACCGCAAACAAAATATTATTCATACATACTCTATCTATATAACTATTTGATCATAAAGTACCTACTTTGACCACAAAGAATTAAGTCATAGAAAAATAAAATAATAAATAAACATTTGAATAAAAATACAAAACTGTATAAGAATTATTAGTATTTTGTTATCGGATTATCTGTGAATATTAAATAGTTGTGTATTTTAGGGACCATTAGTGTGTGTCACTAATGGGAAATAAATTTAGTTTTAATTAATGTATTTATTATATGTTAACTTTGACCTATACACAATGATTATAGTTTAGTTTAAATTATTACGAGAAAACAAAAAAAAACTTATATATTAATGACATAGAGCAATTCATATGATATTTTAGACGACAATATTAATGTACCAGCTGGTGCCCGCGAATTCGTCCCTTTGAAAAATAAGACATTAACGCCTGATAAAATAGTTATTGTCAATAGTTTATTCAATCTTTATTGCTGTTATAACTTTGCCAGGCGCTGGATTTTTTATTTTTATATGATCCCTCTGGGAATAGAATTTTGTTCTTCACGATGGTAAGTCCTTTTCTGAACTCCTTGACAATGTGAATGCAAAATTTCACAACGGTTGAGCAGTAAAGACGCGAAAAGGTAACAGACAGATAGACAGAGTTTCTTTCTATAATATTAATAGTATGTAAGTACCTTCTTAATGCATGATGTGTCCAATCATGAATAATTAATTCATTAAAAAAATAACAATATTATTACCGAAGCTACGAGAAATAATCTTTGAAAACCACCAGTACAAACCTCAGATATGCCCTTCCAATGTTCTAACGTCCATATAAAATTGTTATAATGAGCGGGCGTCGTACACGATGCCTACTTGTTCTAGTAATTACGTACCTTATTATACAGAAATAAAAAAAAATGTCTTGTGGGAGTTGTGGGAACTGTACAGTGTATCGGTCAAGTAATTCTCAATAAATTGTTCTACGGGTCTGCTCTTAATACCACACCGCCTTTATACTACGGGTTTAACTTGAAAAATCTCCCACGATGATGTGTCTATTTATCTTTTATTATAAGCTTGGCACTTATTACGCATTTTTTAATCTGGCACCATTAAAACCTGGTTCAGTTTACTGTCGAGTTAAATCAAAATGCTAACACCAATTGACCTACACAACACAACACATCATTTTTATTTTTGAAAAATGTTTTCGTAGACTCTTTATATTAAGGAAATGACATCATCGAAGAGATCCATTTAAATTACATATTTATCAATAGATTTTTTTAATCAAGCCCTTTCGGAGTTCTCTGTAAAACGATGCCTGTATTGCTTTTATTAATACGAGTGTCCATTTAAACTTAGTTAAAAGTAATTGTCATGAAAGGGTTTCGCAATGCGAAATTAATCAACTGCTCAGTATGAGGGCTACGGCTGCCCTTGCGCAGACGCAGCTATGCGGGCATTTGCATACAATCGCAACAATAAAGATTAACAACCGGTGTTTACTTGATCAATTAATTTGATAAACCATTAGATTGTCTAGCTGTTGTCTTGTGTAATTTCCCATCGAAAATAGGCAAACGTAATTCACGTTACATCCGTAAAATAAGTTACTTCACCATTAATAATAAAAAAAATCTGTATGGCATAGGCATAGGGCATTATGGTGTTTTATAAGCTAACTAAAATATATAATAAATTAAACAAATATTGTTATTGCAAAGGAATAAATTTCATTTTCTTAAAATAGTAGGTATAAGGTAAATGCAAAGTTCAAAATGCATATTCCATAATGAAGAAATCTCTTTATTTCTACTGTTTTTTAAATTTGCATTAATGGTTGTTGGGCTTGAATATGACTACTCAAGTTGTTGCATATATTAAATATTGATTAATACTCGTGCCGCATTACATTTCAATTAAAACTAAAATTAAACTCAATACCTACTTCAATTTTTTAAGTGACATTAGTTTTAAAAAACATATTTTCTATTTAACTTGTAAATCACCTACCGCGTCTTCTGTCCGTTTGCGAGCGCTATTCTCAGAATTAGACGAAATTATTTCATACGGCATTTGTTTACTAAAACGTTAGACTGATTCATACAGGCATTTTAGATGTACTTTCGTCAAATAAAAGTTTCTATAAATAGGAAAAATTTAATTAATATTAAATGAAAGTCAAAGGTTTGGGTCAATTATTTATTGTTTAAAAAAGTAAATTCATCAATATTTATTAAACCCGCCATTAAGGCATGCATTAAAACCGTTTCAATAAGGCTATCGTATATTGTTTTCATTATTCCTTTAATTTAAAATCCTTTCCCTTTTCTTTAATTAAAAAAAGGGAAATAATTGGGTGAAGTTTGTACACAAAAAAAAAGTGGTTGTCTGTGTCATGTCAGCTATCAAACAGTTAAGCGAAGCTGATGTATTTTAATTTTATATTTTTCTACAAATTAGTTTCTATATTTAGATTTAAATTAGCTTCGACCAACAATTTTGTAACACAAAGCGCAGACGGACAGCCAATAATTCTGTGTTTTGTCAAACAATGCCTTTTCTGAATGTTTACGATCTCTTAGAATATTTTAAGGTGGATTGCCATCGTTAAATTATGTTAAATACACGGTCGAAATCATAACACCTCGTGTTTATCTGATTTACGATACCATTATGCGACGACTACTTTTTTTTTAATGCCCGACGCATAAACAGGGTGTTATAAGTCTTGACACGTGTTTGTCTGTGTATGGCATCGTAGCTCCCAAACGATGGACCGATTTAGGTGGTGTATGATCTCGTTTTTTTCTGCCACATACTAGTTACAAGAGCCTTCTTTCTGTAAATAGCAGGACTCCGAGTATTATTTAAACACGTAAGTATGATATTGAACTGAATGTGTTTTCAACCAAACACCATGTGTTAATCTTCAGTAAAGAAAAAAATAATTAACAAATGCCACATATTATTTTAGCTGTAGCTAAATAAATTTATGTGCCACACACTACACTCTGCGTTGGGCGTTATTTTCGCGTAGTCCGCCCGCGTTGAGTATTTTCAGCGTGTGCGTTGTAGTAGGGGAGCCCAAGAGGGGATTTCGGGATTTACTCGAGCGCGACAAATTAAGGTATGGTAGATTAATTACATGCTGAAAAGTGTGCATTTTAATAATCTGACGATTTGAGCGTGACGAAAGGAAATGGGAAGGTCACAAAGTTGCAAAAAAAAAGTCACCTTGACATTCTCGAGCGCGTCAGATTAAGATATGGTGGGTTAATTACATGCTGAAAAGTGTTCATTTTAATAATCTGACAATTTGCGCAAGCCGAAGTAACAAAAATCGTCAATAAAGTTTAGCTCATACAGCTGCAGGGAAAAATGTATTTCCTATTCCGCGTTCTCTCTCTCCCGTTCGCTATTTCTCTATTTTTCATTCTCGCACCGTACCCACACGCCAGCCATGACGACACGTTGCTATTACAGCTGATCACAACACTCGTGGTATTATATGTACAGCGTTCTGGCTGATTTATTGAATTTTAAGTTCTATGAATTAAATTGTGTAAATTTAATATCTGCTACGATGACGACTTACGGTATTTTCAAGTGTTTTTTTTTTTTTTTTTAAATAACCTCAAAAAATTGTAAAATTAACGTCGGAAACAATGAAAAAATGCTTTATTATTTGTTTTTATTTGTATGCTATTTTCCGCGCATTTTATTTATCACCTTCAGTGATTTAAAATACACGAAACAGAAATATTTATTTTTTAAATCGTCAGTTTAAGAAAACTCCTCCATATAATCGCCAGATTAAGAAACAGCACAATCAGGAATTTATGCTGAACCGTCTGTATGAAAATCTGACGCGCTCGAGTATGTCAAAAAGTGTTTTTTTTTTGTTTGCATTTTCAAAAAGCTGCCACTAGCTTGCGTCCGAATCTGAATCGTCAGTCTTTTTAATGGGAGCTTAGTTTGGGTTCACTTAACATCCCCTCTGAATATCTGACGCGCTCGAGTAAGTACATTTTTTCCATTTTTAACGATTCCGTACGGGAGAACCCAGCATCCAAACCGTCAGATTAACATAATCCGTCATCAGGGACATGTGGGGCATATACATTATCAATATCTGACGCGCTCGAGTATGTCCATGTGACAGATTTTTTTTTACATTTTTGAAAGCCTGTAGACGCTCATCCCACCGTTGAAATGAAAAATTTCATATAACCCTTTTTCTTCTTACCACCCAATCTTCAAAATCCAATAGGTCCCCACGACGCTCGAGTGACTCCACAATTAGCATCGTGGGCTCCCCTACCACTGATCCTCATACAAATAAATGCACCCTTTGGGATCGGTAAAAATGTTGCCGGAGATAGTTGGCAAATAATTACAGTCTTGATTTAGTGTTAAAAATATTTGTGCTAAAATATTTTCTTATTTTGTTCCAGGTAAGGATTTTCAAATTTGCATTATCATTACCATCAGTGTACAAGGGCAGGTAAGTTCTTGATTAGATCAAGAAAGATTGAGATAAACCAAAATCTATTTCAGTAGTTTTGTAAGGTCTCTTTGTGTGTTCTACCGGCTGTACAATGGTGAGTGCTCCGATGAGTTGTTCCAATTAATTACGCACGCCATAGGTGTGGAGTTCACCCGCATTATTTGGATAAGGTGCAGCTGCGAACAGTCCGGATGAGTAGAAACCACAAAATTTATCCCGCGGACGCACGAACTTTGGAACAATCTCCCTCTTGAGGTGTTTCCATCTAGTCTAGCTACGATATGGGCTTCTTTGAACCTTTCCCAAATTCCAACAGGGTCGCTACTTGCACCGGTGTTCAGTTGTTTTTGTCCTTAGGCGACGGTAACCACCTATCGTCAGCCTGCCTGCCACCCTTAATAATACAAAAAAAAGCTAGCGTAGAAGTGTTTATTCTTTTCATAAAAGTATTACAAATGCGTTATTTCAATTTAGTATAAGTATGTAGTTTATATGATATTTTTAGGATTATATATTTTCATCATCGAAAACTAAATAATATACACCCACCACGCTCCCTTTGACTTATTATTAGATTGGGTATAATCTATTTTAGTGTTTTCAAAAATTAATATGAATAATTAATGTTGAAAGCTTTTCTAATGAACCCACCTGATAATGATATACCTACGTACGAACAAGGGACGCCCATTCGGTAGTACGCCCACAATTTACTTAGTACATATTATTTTTTCTATCTAAAGGACACAAAACTTACAATTGCACGCCGTCATATCTAATTTATCTATCGATCATCATTAGATTTGATATTAATGGATTCCAATTGAATTTCAAGCAATGTGTTATAGATTTTATAAAATCTGATCTAAATTTAAGCATATTAAATGAACTGATGGCAATAAAAGATTTTTTTTTTGAAAAATGTTTAATGTTCGTATCTAGTTATTAAAAAGGATCAAGATTATTTTTGATGCACAATACTAATAAAATCATTATTAAGAATGATTAATATTTTTTGCTCATAGTGTTTGAAGTGTATATTTAAATTGTCATCAACAATCCATGATTCACACCGGATGGGGCTAAAATAAGAACTAAGAATATTATGACCGAATGCATTAGGAAACGCCGTCGCGTTCGTTATACTCATATGGTAATATTACGACGACAGGCTACATCCTGTTGCACATCAATTTATGTATAAAATATTTCTTTCTCTAATTCTATATATAGTTCTACCAGTATATTAATTTAGTCACGCACGAATAATAAACAAATAAAGTTAATAAAAAGAGCTTATTTAAAAAGTATACGTCAATTCACATTTCTTATACTGGATTTACACAATCGTGTATTCGGCATTGGTCGAAACATTCGCGTACAAGTGACAACCCGAGTCACCGTTTACATTTACACATTCGCATGGTGCTCAAGGCTCAAATACAAACATGGTTTGCATGGACGTTATGGCAACTTTTGTTCTGCACTTATTGAGCTTATTGTTTTTTTTTTTTACGTGCGTATGACATAAAAAGATCAAAAATACCACCGCATAATATTGTGGATGATAGCGTAACATCGGAATAGAAAAATGTATCTATTGTGCTAGTATGTATTTTGAAAACTCGCCCGTTACTCCACTCCGCCTTGCATACATGTTGTGGGTACGGTCGATAGTGCTACCGAATTGCGTATGTACTCAATGCAAATATAAACTAAAATGTGGGAAATGTTTTGCTTTGACTCGCGCCAAGAAATACCGCTTGTGCGCGTATAACGTGTTTAGTGTTTTCATGCGAACTCGCGAATCGCCTCGATATTCTCTCGCCATCTGCACGAAAGTGTAATGTGCGGTAATAATAATATTAATAGCGACAAGTACGAACTGTAACACTTAGGGCCTCTTTAACCAACTTCAAGTAAAGTGTTGATTAGATACTTTTAGAAATAATTTTATGTTTTATTCAATTATGCACTCGGTTTACTGCATCCTTCGATAGGCGAATTTTTTTTATTATACTCTTTTTAATGTTTGAGACTTTTACGGTACAAACAAAGGTAGCCCACTTGATACATGGTGAAAGAGGCCCTTAGGGCCAGTGTGGCTTTGTTAAACCTAAATCCTAATTCATCAATTAGGATTTAGGTATAAAGTTAAAGTATGTTTTTCTCTAACTACATAATATATTTAATTTAATACATTAATAATGATAATCTTGACATTCTGTATTTTCGACAGTTTTATTTTTTCTTAACTAAAGCCTATTCCTATTCCACAATGATTAAGATTATGAAGTGTTTAGTGTGTTTATATTTTTATACAATGTATTATTTTCGTTTCGTTTCTTACATGTGTACGTCTACTGTGTAAAACAAAGGCGACATAATTTGATAAGATCTAGCGATGACTAGGTTAATGGTAAACACGGCGAAGATAATTCCCACCGCACCTTACATGTTGCTACTACTCGTAGTATGTTGACCGCTATGTTTAAGGGACATTATACCGCGTCCTCGAATAGTTTGACCATTATTTTATGCGTACTACTTATAAGGATTGTGTTTACCATTCCAGATGTTTAGTATAATTCCATTGCAAGAACTTTAAAGCAGTATTTTACTTTTTTTTCCTAATGTTTACTAAGTACGCTTTTACATGTTATTTCTTATATAAAGCACAATTTAACTTAATTTCCCCTATCCCCCCTTAAAGCCTTATCTATCGTCAGCCTGGTTTTCTGATTTTTATTTAATAAACAAATAAATTATGAAATTACTGTAATGAGATAGACGTTCATGATAATAAAACAAATACTTATCAGAACGGATTCTTTTATAAATTTTAGAGTATTCCGAATGAATTTTGATAGATCATTAATCTATGTATCTCTTCTTTCGTTTACAAACTAAAAGAATGTATAAATTTGCAAACAAAATGGTTCTCACGATATATTATCCCGACATGTCGTACAAAACTTATAAGAGTTTAGTAGATTATTGTTGAAGCGGTCGCGCAGGTGCGTTCGCGACAAAGCCCACGGATGCTGCGTACATCTTTATTTGTGCCATTTCTTACAATTGTTGATCGCATCTCCTATAATTTGCGTTAACGGTACATATATTCCTTTTGAAAATACATTAAACTTTTTAGGGTATTGTATTACTCCTTTTTACTCTGATTTGAAGGTTTCGGAATTTTGGAATGATTACGTTCCTTTATCCTTTGCACTGGAGTGAGGGTGGGCAAATTTTACTGTTATTTAATTTAAGGGTGATACATTTTCCGTTATTTAATCCCATTAAATTAACAATTAGAATTAAATATTCAAGTGAAAAAAAGATTAACCAATCTTTTAGTTATCTTTTACTTCTTCAGATTATTTTTCAAAAAAGAATTAAGTGCATGAATCACAATAAAGAAAAACTTAAACATCTGCACTTAAAACCGCATCAAACAGCTGTCGTAATTTCACGCATTCAAATTATTTTTTCAATCTAATTGAAAAGGTCAGAGTAATAATCGATGCGTCCTTAGCAACAATGCGGTAGAAGGGTTTTGTTTTTTTTTTTCACATCAAATAACGGTACAAAAAGTTATGTGGTTCCTGAGATGCAGGTAAGAAGCGCTCGCGTCCGTCACTTGTGCGTGCATTTTGTTCTAGGGACTTTCTTTTTGATTCGAATTTAATTTTTTTCTTAGACCATGTTAGTGGCAATTCAAGACATTCACAAAGAATTGATGTTATATTGTTAATATAAAAGGCGCCTAAAGAGGGTAGGTTAGGTTAGGTTATACTATTTATTGGGACAAAACGTTTAATGTATATTTTATATAAGCACTAAGTAAAATAAGAGTATCTTTTCACGTAGTGTTCTTCTTTCCTAAGATTAAAAGCTAAGGTTTATTATAAATGTATAATAAAAATCCTTCTTTTTAATGTAAGTATAAGATATCACATTTACTCTGAAATTATATATTTTTTATTACTTCTGATGAATTTTAAAAAGATATTGTGGCCTGTACATTTTTTCAATTAGTTTTAGGAGGTTTCATTTTCAAAATACATATTTTTTTATTAATGTATTTATTTATTCATTTTTAAAATAAAATCATAAAAAGTCTTTTACTGACGCAATTGTGGGGCACCTAATTACACAATATAATAGAAATAGAAGTTTTGTGTGGAAACTTTGTTTTGTGCCCTGTCCCAGAAATAGTGAAAGTGATTCCTGTGACGCCTTTGTTCACGTAACGCTGCAATAAATTAGGCAATTTTATGTTCACAAAGTGTTTTGTTCGTGTTGTATTTTTTTTATTACCGTTACATTTTGGGATTTTTTTTAAATGTGTCAATTTTTAAAATATACCAAGATATTTAAGTAATATCGTCACAGACCACTTCATGAACTTCAAGTCGAGTTATACGAGTATTTTACAAATAATTAAAAACAGTTTTTAAAACAGACAAAAATTCTAAAAACATTTTTTCCACATTAACTTAAGTAGGTACAATTTGTTTGATTTTTTTTTTTAATTATTTAATGTACAGTCCTTTACAATTTTTTATTATATAACTCAAATAATATATGATTGTATAGACTTTTGAAATTCTTGAATTTGAAATAATTTTTTTCTTCACAAAATTATAGGGGAATTTGATTTTGAAGTGCAGGCCTAACTTTTAACCACGTTCCATACTAAATTTGTCTTGGTAGAAACATTGCTTCTATTTATAATTGATTATTTTATATGTAGGAATTTATTGTTTGTAATGAAGTATTAGAAGAGAAATCTGGTTATTTGTATACAGAAGCGCGGCCCGCCTACTGCGGTTCGCTCCCGATCTCATTCCTGGCGCCCAATGACCTATTTTATTTAGAACTGAACGTTTCAATATTGACTCAAGTCAATATTGTATTACTTATACATAAGATATTCACAACAAGCACGTCTGTGTAGAAAGGCAATATAATGACCTTTCTCACATAGAATATGTATCCAATTATTAATATAATATTAATAAAATTAATTTGTATTCGCAGGCAGTATTGAATTCCGGACACGAAATAATAACGTTTCCAATAGCGCAGCGAATCAAATATCTATTTGGTGATTGACTATCCACTTCCGTCAGTGTAGACGAATTTCCATTTCATTTCCTATTGTTGTTTGTTTACAATTTACATACAACAATAACAAAGAGTTGTAATTTATTCCCCGAGTGCAGGTCATAGCCCCGGCCCACTCGTGCGTGCAGAGTGGTACAGCTCATTCGTTTTATATCAATGTTATATTTTATAATAAACAGTCATAAAACATAACATTGAACAAGGCTGTGTTGCCTTTTTATAAAAACAAGCAATTAACTTTGAAAAGTGACTAAAGCCATTGTCCTTCTTCATATAAACAATCGCATTATTTCAATTTTAGCCGATCGATTTGTCGACAAATTTATTTTTATAAGCTAAATTAGACCCTATCCTATTGGGAATTATTTTCAATTTGGCTCGTGTGCTTGTTCAATGTTACTCAAAGTATATTACATCAAAGTCTGTAATGTTTTACACCAAAACTTTATTTAGATCTGAAACCAAACTTAACTTACCTATTTACTGAGTACCAGCTTACTGCTGCACATCAACATCTTTTTCATAAGAGTTTTATGTAAAAAAATCTTCAAGGTTACTAACAACTCTCTTAACATTGTAAAACAGTAAATTATGTAATAATTAGCAATTCTTGATAATTTTTAAAATAAAACTTGTTTAGCAACAATTAACATAATAGTGAATGTAACAAATTTTTCGTGAGTGACAAGCGGATGACATTTAAGTTATTTTAGAATTATAAATTTAAATTCGAGTAGTTTCGGAGATAACAACACTTTAGGTGTACATACAGACAATGCACTAATCGTGAACAATCAAAAAGTGTAATTATCTTTAAATAAACTATTTAACGTGTTAAGTATATTCATGACCCGGATAAAGACGTAACGTACCATCTGTAGAAATAAAGTTACTTACTAAAGAATTAAAATGTTTGACTCCGCCATTGTTATTCAATCGTATGCAAATAAAAAAGGAATGTGTTGTTTATTCCAAGTCTATACTAAAATGTGATATACGGCATGAATACAGTACAGGGGGCCCGTAGTGAGCAACTAAGATGGGAACCAAGATATAGGTCGCGATACGAACCGCACGTGTCTGCACGCTTTGCGCGTATTTGTTGCAACATGAATCTCTACTGCAACAAATTATGTTTCAAGATAATTTACTATGTTAATTTGACATAGATTTTTCCTAGTTAACTATGTTGCTTGTTTTGATTTCTGCACGTCTCTTATCTACAAGTTTTATATCGTATTTAATGAATTTTTATCAAACTTAGTTATATGTTTGTTTTGGATCATTGGAATAGTGGAAGTTTTGATTATTAGGACTCTTTTGTTTTTACGAACTCATTTAATGATAAACGATGTCAAATGTCCTCTGTCCTATTTCGATCCATTTTAAAACTATCCCTAACCATGAATGCGAGACTGCCAGTCAATCAGTTGCTAGTTGGTTGGGTTACTATTCAATTTTATGAGATTCCACATAAACACGATAGTCCTATTTATTAACAATTACTTGGAATCTTCCGTTTACTTGTGTGTGTGTCTGATCAAGGTTTAATAATTACTATCATTTTAACTTAGCAGAAAATTACAACGATATTTATTTATACACTATTACCGGCTCTGCGTGTCTCTAATTTTATAGTTCATTGCGTGTCAGACGTCAACTTTGCTGATTTACTCGCATCCCCGTTCTCTAACTACTCAAGGATTTTTCTTGTAATTATCATCATTACGTTTACTGTATAATCGAATAGGTAAATGCAATTGACTCACAGTACCGCAGTGATCTCACCGTGACATTAACTGGTTCTCACTGCACACCAAATGCAACTTAGTTTGGTAATGAGTGGGCGATTATTGCTGTGTGTGGAGTATGAAATTATGTCACATAGGTAATCTTTGTGCATTGTGAACTGCAGCGAGTGGAAATAAATCATTCGATCCGACGTGTGACGGAGTCGCGACTGTAAAACTCACGCGATGCACACCCCGAGGCGTATAACGAGTTACCTGAAAGCGAACACTGTCCACAAATTGCATGTAATGGTCGCGTGTAGACTGTAGGTACGACTACAGATGCGACAGAGTCCGCGGGCGCTTTCCGCGTTAACATTCTCCCTTGAATGGAAACTGAATTGCGAATGCGAACAAACAAAACGTTAGCAGCCGTAAGCATACCGCAAATCATCGGGAGGTGATACTCGCGAGCTTTTACAGCATCCCTCGTAACGGCCGTAGCGTTCGTTCCTCGTTTGGTTCTACGCTACGAGTCGAATCTGAATCGAAACGCTCAGTCAAGTCAGTGCTGTCCGTGCAACGGCGCTGAACGGACGCGTCTCAGATGCATAGAGCTATCGAAGTGCCTCGCCAAACATCGAACCTTCCGTAACATTACTACGATTTGATATTCAAATTGGACAATCATTGAATAAGTCGTCTGGGAGTGTACGATTGTATTGTAATGAGGCGAGATAAGGTTGGCCAACGGCAGTCCAGGGCGGCATCTTTTGCTGAGAGTATTTACAACTCTGAACGTCTTCGCTTCTATGGAATTTGTTCACAGTGACAGTCAGCCTTATTGTTGACGAATGTGATTGAAGGGTGATGACAGATTTTAACGTGATTTTTGGAAGCCGGCAAAATTAACTCTTACACAGGATTTGAATTGCGTGCGACGTCGCCCTTAGGGGCACGTCGCCGCCAATTCGTCAAAGGTTGGAAGAAGACCATGGGAATCATCTCCAAAACCTTCGGCATCGTTTTCAGTCTGTAAGTAACTTAAAAAATTGTAGATTTAGTTCCGTATAATAGAATTGCTGATGAAAACATAAAAATTAATATATTTTCTGACTTAATGATCCTTTTTTGGTTTATGTTTACGTTATGTTATTACTGTGGGTAGAGTAATAGATAGAGATTTCTTTATGTCATTATCCGACTGGCTACTTGGATGAGTATTCGTGCCTCTTGCGCAAGTGTTCCTATTCGCACGCTCGCGATACTTATGTCACTGCCTGAGCTTTCTGCTGCACCGGCGTTTGGTAACCTAATGATGTTTATGTCTTTATTCATCTCTTCGTACGTTTGTTCTGTTTCCGGTGCTGTCTCCATTCTAAATAGATTGCGTGAATGACGAAACATGTTTTATATCATACGACGTAACTGCTGTCCAAATTGGTCTTTACAGTCATTGTCTATTCATCATCTGACTCTTGTTTCTCATTGTAATTAATTTACGCTTTCCCTTTTTTTGTTTCATACGTTGCACTAACTTGTTTTTTGTATATTTTTTTTACATGCTATACGTTTTAAAGTTATTGCTAAGATGAAACAAATCTTTCAACCACTACATACCTAGTGGTATAATGAAATGTTGTGACCGGTCGTCTATTACATCTAATGTATTGTAATTATACGCAACACACGGTGCAAATAAAATCCTGCTCATAATTGAACCTGATTCTCTGTGATTACAAACTGAAACTTGCCCGATACATTACACGCTAATAAGCCAAGCCTATGTAATTAAGATATTAATTCTTTATAGCTTTATAGTTAGTATTTGTTCCTACAGAAAATTTTTGTGATGAAATTGTTTTAATATCTTTCTTGTTCATCATAACCTCATATATTTTTTATTGTGTTATCTATTGCTTCGAATTGAATATCGACAAAAAAGATTATTGTTGGTTTCAGATTTTTTTACATATCTATCTTATAACGTGCAAATAAAATTGATCACGTCCTCTGACCATTTGAACAAATTACTGTTGCACAATGTAATTTTGGATAATATTGGCAATTATATGACGTCATTGTCTTACTGTTTAATTTTAATTGAATATAAATATAAATATGGTATTGTATCTGTGAAATCTTCTGTATCTTTGCCATGAGATTACAATGACCGCACTCGCTAGTGAGAGCGTAAAATATTTATATGAAAAACTGTCAACTGTCAATGTCAAATTGACAATTTTCCATATTTGACGCTCTCGCTAGCGAGTGCGGTCATTGTAACTCATGGTAAAGGTACTGTTGTCTCGAATATTTAAGTATAAAATATTTAGATGTAGACGTTTATAAATTTTTCTAAAACATTTATAAAATTATATTTCAGTACCTCTACCATGAGTTTTTAATGACCGCACTCGCTAGCGAGAGCATAAAAAAATTATGTAGAATTGACATTGACAGTTGACAGTTTTTCATGTAAATGTTATTATATTATAACTCATGGTAGAGGTACTGTCGGTGAGTGATGATATCATGGCCAGCATTTACAGTGCTCTCATTGAACGGTTATTTTGTGGTCAGACTTCTATATTCAATTACGTTTTAATATATATTTTTTAATTTATGTACCGTAATTTTTATATTTGCTTTATAAGTATGACACCCAACCTAATTCTAGCGAATATTTTTTTCTGTGTGTTAAATGTAAATATATAAATGGTAGAGGCATGTTCAAACTGTGAAAAAATTAATTAAAGTTGTGTGCGGTGAAGTTCAATATACATGGCGGAATAAGTATACATTCAAGGTCTACATCCGTATAACGGCAAAGTTTTTGCAGGTCTCATGAATGACGAATTGTACATCTCTCTTCTTAGCAATAAAATATTTTCTCATTTACTGGTCTGAACGAAACATAGTTATTTCCAAACGATCCATGTTAAAGGCTGCTATTGAAATAAATAAAACGACGCAATTATCATTAAGAATCGTTGAAGCACACGAAAAGACAATAAAATAAATTGCTCGAGTCCTGAGTAATACCATTTACTCTGTGTACTATTTACTCTATGGTAATACTTAGATAGAAGACGGAACCATCTGCGACTGTCCTATCTGAAGAACTAATCTTATATGAAAGGCAATGGAATTTTTTTTTAAATAAATTTTACAGTGTTGGTCTTTGAATTTGTTATTAAAAAAAGATCGTGCAAGGAATAAGAATGTTTTCAAAACATGGCTTAAAAGTATACCGGTATAAACGCACCTGTACAATAGGTTAAGCAGTGGACAATTTGAGATTTAAGCGTGTCACTGGAAAGGCGGCAGCCGACAAAGACCTAACCCTTTTAGTGTAAATTCTAAGCACATGTAGCTAAATATACTTGGTTACTGTAGATTTAAGGGCACTATATTCGAAAACTTACTCTTCATTACGGATATGAAACGATATGAAACGGTATATTTCTTCATTGGTTACAGTCTCCGCTATTGTCGGTTTCTCCACTAAATTTTTCGAAAGCACCCAACGAATTTTGAATTTTTGATACTGTTTGAATTTTTGATAATTGAAAGAATAAATGAGGAATTTGCAAAATAAAAAATATATGATTTGCAAAAAAATGACATCAGTGCAAAGCCGGGATCGAATGGAATTACTTAAGAACATTATTTTTTTAAACTTAACGTTGGAATGGTTTTTAAATTTTAGAATACACAATAAAAACTAATTAAAAAAAACTAATTTTTAAAATCACATTTTCGGCATCCAAACATTTTTAACCTTAAATCGTCTGATTTATCGCTACACTATTATTGGTTTTAAATTTATCAACAATGGGTTGCGACTTGAAATTTTATAACTGTCGTAAATCTATGGCTTTTTATGTTTACCTCGACGTGTATACACATATAAAGAGTATACACACGAAAGATTTGGTTGTTCCGTGCTCCTATATCGTTAGTCGCGGTCCAATCAAATTGTCGTAAAGTGTAATGGTTGTGGTCGTAATCTACTCGTTCGATATGGGAACGGTCATCGAGATCGACTCGATACTATATCGATACACATCCGTGTTTAGTGAGTTTATCGTGCGAATAGGGACCGTAATGTTGGATATATTTGTACTATTTTTCTATGAATTACAATTCTTATGTCACATTACGACAAACGATGCGTTTTGGATTATACTTCGTATATGGAGAATTGATGTTCGTTGTTCTTGTAATGATACGGTTAAAGTTTACAACAAATCGTAAAACGCGAGTTAAATATAAAATAAATCATCAAATTATTCATTTGCTGTTGAGATCGACAAAAGCTTGACTATGTTTTAAAGCCGCTATTACGACAAAATCTGTGTCTAGCTGAAATATTTTTATCAAATTTTATCGATAGGAATTTCAATCCTATATTGATTTTTCCAAGATAATTTGTTTCAAAGCTTATAACTTTTGTCTCTACGGCCATTAATAATACGTTAAATTATGGATTTATCATTCCATGGGTGTCTTAAAAAATATTTGCTTAGAAATATATGTTGATTAAATTACCATTACCAAGTCATTATTTACTTGCGACTCGCCACTGGGTTCGCATGTATGCAATTTTTCTACTGCAAATTATATACACAAAGTTATTGCACTTTCTAGGATCCCTACTATCAAAATCCGTTGGGGGGTTAAGAAGAAGTTGCGGAGAAACTTTGGATGAAACAGACAGAGGCGAATCATTCTATTATTTTGAAATGAAACTATTAATAACATCAAAAAATCAGGATATAGTTACTTATCTCACTGTAAACAGTTTTGTTGATTACTATTGCCTCTGGACCCAACGTTAAGTATATCTAAATGGTATACTTAATGCTATTTATATAGTGTCAGATCCTAATCTCTACTTTGTATAATAAAATTTTACGATCGGTCTCCCTTGATGACTCGTTTTCTTCTATCGCTTAACTTTTTAGAATCCAAAGGTTTTCAGAATGATTTGCGAATCGGGTTATCTGAGAATTTGTGGTTTTAGAAGAATCTGTGAATGCGGATAAGTGCTTTTTGAGGTACCTGTAAAAAATTCATAGATATTTTAATGCGTCCTAGGAATAAATGTACAAAATTAATGCACCTTGGTAGAACTAATTATTGTATACATTACATTTAGAGAAATAAGGAATTCATATAATGACAATGAATTTAAATATAAGTTGTCTAGTAAACTCGTATCATACTCGTCTGCAAAGATTCAAGGCGAGCAAGGGTAAAATGCAGTCGCACGAGAGAAAAGTACTGCCTGCCCTATTATATTTAATAGGTCACCTGTAAACATTATTCAGCTTAGCCTAGATGACACTATTTACATTTTGTTTTTTGAATCCTTATTTAATGACTATGAATTTATTTGTAAACTTTATGTGTCTCATCAAACGTATTTATTATGCTTTTGTTTGGGTCTAGATTAATTCTAACTCTTCACCACTTTCTATAATTATAATAATAATAATGTAAATCATCTGGTGAAAAATTAAAAAAGTTAAAAAATTAACACCATCTGGTAAATATTTCCTTAGGTATACAATAAGTTATTTCTATTTTTACAGGACTAAATAATTTGATTTCATTCTGCTTTATATTTTATTGACGAATTGCTTCAATTCACAATAAGTTTTTATTAAATACTTAATAATAATAAAAAATATTAAAATACATTTCGTTGATACCATTAAGATTGTCCAATTGTGTATAATATTTATGTTCCATTTACAAGATAGTGAAGTGTGCTGTAAGTATGAATGTAACTACAATGTTAATGCATTCCCGATAAAAGGTGAGAGTTCCGCCGACTAGCTTTATCAGCAAATTAATTTGTGTATCATTGAATTTGTTTGTATTAAGGTTTTTCCACTTAAATGTAACATTGCGATATAAGTAATTGTATAATTTAGTGATTTGTATTTGTGATCAGATATCTTTTTGTTACGTATCTTGTTAGTATAATTAATATGGATTTTGGTAAGACCTACAATGGTAGCGTATATATGTTTAATAACACCTTAATAAATTAAAGGCAACAACGAGTAACTTTTCAGGGCTTTGAAAAGTGACACGATCAAAGTGATATCATCAATAAAAATGCTAATTAGCTTTAACTGTGTGAGCAACGGTTGCACAAAGCTGTTATCCATATTGACCGTATAGTAACTGTAGGGTCAGGGTTGGGCCCGTATCCCCCCATTGTTTCACCCCACCATTGTGTCGAGTCGACTTCCGGCCACGAGCGCTCGTAGGTACTACAGTGACCATTAATTAAGGAGACAATCAAGCGCTAAAATACCTAAACGAGAGCTTCATACAACCAAAAACATTTCATATGGTAGAAGGTGTGTCCCGTTACTTAGAGATGTTGATAAGTAAAATAAAAATTATAATTTAATAGTAACAATATTATATAGAGCGTGGAACAGATGTTGTGCAAATTATTGCATACAAACAACGGTTCGTCTGTATGTTAGTTTCAATAACGGAAGTCCTTCGTAATATCCTAATAGGCGTGACGTGGCGGCCGGGGTCGTGAAATGTTGGTGTGTTTCTTATAATTATTTCAATAATACTGTCCAATTTGCAAGACCTTGCAATTCATATTGATTGTTTTCACAAAGTTCTTTTGAGTGATTTATTGACATTGTCAAAAGTGAAAGAGTATGTCAATTAAAATATATAATAATAATATTGCATATTAAAAAGCGAAAGTTGATAAAGATGTTTGTTACTCAATCACTCGTATGTTTTGTACGAAACTTGTCACACATACAAAGTGTAATGAGGATATTTAGAACTTAGTTCCCTGATATGTATCTAGATGGCGCTTTTCGTATATTTTAACTGGACATAGGTCTCCCCTATAATTTGTGATGACCCAAAGTATTTGTGGTAAAATTAAATAAAGAGCCCGTGTTTTCCAGTCATAAATTTTATATGTCTAATTAAGGTTGTGGCTTCGTCTTAATTTTAAGTGAATTTTATTTTATTTTCTGACGCGCCCTATTATTATAAAAGGCGTTATTAGCGGGAACATTTTTATTAATTTCAAAATTTTTCGGAAACTTGATTTATTATTGAAATCGATCCTTTGAAATATCTCAACAAAAACGCTCATTTGTATTATGTCTAGATTTATATTTAGTTACTTTTTTGACTTAAAATTTAGATAAGCTTAAACTTAACTAATTGTAATATATATCTACACAACTAAAATCTTCATCTAGTGCACTATCTCATCAGTAAATGACTCATTTACGTATAGTAAATGAGTCATTCGTCTTTTAAGTGTTTTCTATGAGTAGTTGTGATTTTAAATGTAATTGTTTATAACGTTATGTTATCTTATTCAGTTAAAGTAATGCGTTAAAGACTTATTAATATTGATATAAATGTATTTTATTTACGTAAATCATAACTTGTTCAAATTAAGTATTTTTTAAGATATTATTTAACTAAAAATAGTTACAGCGACAAGATATTGTTTAGTCAGTAGGCTAAACTATAACAATATAATACCTAATTCTTATTATTTTAAGACTCATTGTCATTGTAGTTCTAGTTACATTACAAATGCACGTTTTTCGTAGGAAGCATTTTTAATGAACACGTTGGATACCAAAGGTCGGTTCACGGCACGGACTAATGTCGAATTTTAGAATTTAGTATTTAAAAATAAACTAATGAAAGAATATATCATTTTAAAATAAGCGACCCCCGCTTATTGTAGTGGAACAATTGAATTTGAGACCTCTACACACGCGTCAATATTGGAATTATTCTCCGAAGTAATTTGATACTTTTTTTAAATACCTTCGGTCCTATACAAACGAGACGTCACGGTGTAATCAGAATTATTTGTGTATGTTTTGTTACCTTTACTATTAAAGTACTCGCCGTAGGTATGCAGGTACACGCTAAATTATTTTCTAGTTACTACTAGCAAAACTTTATTCATAAATAAAAATATTAGTAAAACTTCGTACTTTTATTTTACATAACAAAATTACCCGGACAAAGTCGGGCGACCGCTTATGCTTATGTACGGTGCAGCCGGTACGGTGCACGGTAAAAAATTAGTGCAATCATTGCACTATTTTTTTTTTTTATTGTCCATACAGAACTTGTAATGCTGACTGTCAACTTGCAAGACCTATCACGTGGATGACGATAGAACAGACCATCTGCCTCCCTTTTGACCTTTCTAATAAAAAAATATATACATATATATACATACATATTGCCCTAACTATTATAACTAACCTTCGTAAAATGTCACAATAAAGGAGGAATCATTTTGATTCCTATAATAAAATTTGGTGGTCGTTCGGCTGTGATATTTTTAAAATAACTCGTATATCTACCGTCTATATTTACTATTGTAATTATTTTACTCGCATCGCGCCAAAGGCACTAGGTTTTTACAGTCAATCTCCATAATTATAGTATGTGACCAGAGGCAAGTATAATACTAATAGTTTTACCTGTATGTGCCTGACTTGTGCCTCAGCATCCAGGGCACGCCCAACGCCCGGGGCTAGCACCATTCTTGGTGATTAAATTTTGGAAGCCTTTTGGGTGCTCATTTAATGAGTGGTTCTCTTAAAATAGATGTTGAAGCTTTCGATATATTTGGTTGGAATTTATAATATACATAGATTGGGAAGATTCATTTAAAAAAATTTTGCTGATAACATTATATAAAATTTATGATAATACGAAAAAATATATATATTATTGCCTAACACCTAAAAGGAAGCATCAATATCACCTTACACATTAATTTACTTCTCAAGACTTTATTGTTCGCTTGGTAGATGAAATAAATAAAAAAACAAATAGACAGTTAAATATATTCTTAATTGGGGCCAAATTTATAATATTAATATGATAATTTTACATATAACTAGTAATATTAATATAATAAGTTATCTTTTAAAAACTAATTCTAACAATAAAATTATTTTGAACCTCCTTAAATATCAAGAAAAATAATATACTTACAGACAGACAGACATAAAAAAACAGATTGAGACTTTTTCAATAATAATTGTTAAAATTAAAACAAAAGAAATTTAACTTTATGTTAGTTAGACCATTGGTTTTATCAAGTGGCAGCTGCTATTCAATCGATGAATTATAGCGGCGCAAGCGCACCGCACCAGCAATGGTGAAAGTAGCTCTACAGATATAAAACAGACACGTCCCGGTCCCCGGCGACCATTATTATCCCTTTTAAGACAAGAGATAAACTCTTGTCCCCGTTGTATCAGCTTATTATGACAAAAAAAATATCAAAAATTGTTATTTTTCTATTTTGTTTATCGTAATATTATAATCTAAATGATTATACTAATTGAATTAACCATCGACGAGATGCCCCGTCATCCTTGATCAACCCTGACAGAATCAAGACGTTAACCGGCTGTATCGTGTACGTTATCTTGGAAACTATCACAGATCTTGGTAACACAATGAGTTGTTGCCGGCGGGCAGGACACACCTCGCGCACCTGTCTCGCTATAGCAGCCTGCCTAAAGTTTTGTATAGGGTTGTCGGACTTGACGCCATTTCTGTATTAGTTTATCCACACTTTGAGGCTACTCTCTAGACCCTTAATAATGCCTTGAGTCTAGGTTCACCTCCGCAAAGCCAAAATTGAATAGTATTGTCCATATTTTAGCAATATTTACATTGCATATTTTAGCGATAATCTTTATTTGCGTAACGTTCGCCTACTGTCTTTATTTTACTAGTCTCGGAAATGTTGCAACTTGTAATGTTGTATACTCTACGGTTAAATGTAAAGATTAATTCATAGGTTTAAAATAACCGTCCGCATCACCTCCGCTTGCACCATTTCTATTGAGATCTTTATTTATATTGTTAGTTAGTATTGTCTAGTTTCTTTGGTGAACTAAATACAAAGTACAAATCAAAATTTTTAATCTGAACCTATTTTTTGCGTATTCCAATTTCCAGTATGAAAATGTCACGTGATCATTGCGATTCATTGATTTATGCTGTTATGCTTCATTGAATAAGAAATATGTTACAAAGCGGGTCAAACAGATGTTTATTTATATCGAGCGAAAATTTGTCACCAAAACTTTAACATTTATTACATTTATTATGAACGAGGTTTAGAAGACAATCCCTTGAAGACTAGCCTAGTTTATCATCGGTTTCATAATGGCCTCTCTCCGAGATTGTATCTCGCAACGCAACGCATTGCCCCGATATACGTTGTGGAGAGCATGCCAACCCTAATTGTGGAGTAGGTACGTGACGGGCGCGCGCGCAGCCCCAGGCGCGGACGCGGTGCGCGTGCGCCGACCGCTCCGGCCACGGGGGAATGCCTCCTATAGTCATTATAACTTTCGGGGATTGGTGGCCTTTCAATGATATATGTCTAATGTGCCGGATGCTTACGTAATTACAACCCAGAATGTATCGCAGACAAAGCCATTTTAGATATCACAATCTTCAATGTAAAAGATCACGAAAATATGGCTTTGTCGGAGTATTGATAACCAAAAGAGGATCAAAACGCTTCTAAAGGTTTTTAATTTTTTTTTTGTGTTAGTAAGCAAACGCCATCAAGAAGATTCCATTATTTACAGACTTATATAGTGTAATGTCCATAACCAATCATAAAGCGATTTTAAAAGCTTTCACTTTATATTCCTTGTTTCGCGAAATATGCTGTAAACACGCAATTCCAATCTTCCTTTACAACATTGTAAATCCAATATCAATCCGCGTCGATGCAATTTTAGGTCAATCCCATCATCTCTTGCCTGGAGTTGGCCTTGCCTTTTTTTTATGGCTTCGCGTTCGTATTCGTACCTGTAATACAAAGACAGCCAAATGTTTCCTCTATTAAGAGCTCTTTTGTCATTGAAATCAAGACTTCAACTATCCGAACAATGAGAACGATAAACATAATCATTAACATTGGGACTCCTAATGGTAATGACGCTATTTTAATATTGGCGAAGACTGAAGGATTTTCTTTGAAAGGATACGTAACTACAGCTGTATTTTACACTTTAAAAACCTGTCTAACAAATGTGATTTCTAATAATATTATATTATTGTGTTTTATTATACTATGATTTGTTTTGAATGTGATTGCTTAACCGAAACAATTACGTTCCGAAAACTGCTTTGTTTTGTTTACAAACAAAATTGTTGCCACATTGTATAATAGGTAATGGTCACCTGAACGTTTAATTTCTCATATATTTAATTTTTACAAGACTAATATTTTTATCATAAATTTTATGACTTCAATGTCGTAATACATTTATTTATTAGCCACCCAGATAAGTTCGAATTACAGTTATTCAGCCCAATGCTTTTGTGCTTTTGTAAGCTCTATAATATGACGATGACGATCGGCGCATACGGTGTGGTTTCGGAGAGTATTTCACAGGGTCCAAATGAAATTATACTAATTACCTAATCTCGATCACGGATGGAAGGCGGGGCGGTTCTAAATCACGGCCCGCTCTAAATCGATTACGAGTGTTACTAGCCTAGAGCTCGCCGTGGAGTAAAGTCGGACAGCTTTCGGTTAACGTCGTACTGCTTTATTGAGAAGGATACCTACTGTTAAAAATTTCAAGCTATTCTGCTACTAGCTGGTGCCCGCGACATAGTCCGCGTTAAAAAATACAAAAGGACATCACCCATTTTGGGTTATTTTTTTTTTTTTTTGGCGGCCAGCGATATTTTACACATTATTATTTAGTATGACGGATCCAAACATTTTTCACTATGGCGCCAAGGCTCTTTTTAACCGTTTTCTCCGAAATGATATAAATAATTAACAATATAATAAAGATGTATTTATTATAATTTCTTATAATTCTCCAAATGTTACAAAAATGTCTTCTAAAAATGTCACAAAAATGTTAACTTTTTACATATAAATATAATCTTTAGAACTTTGTTGTGAGTTTGAAAAATGTTTAAAATGTTGTGTTCTATTATAATAATAAGTTAAATATTGTTGGCCGGCACTTTTAAAATTAGCCCAAAATTGTATGAAGGCTGGGTGATGACCTTTGTAAAACAATTTGGCAAGCGTTGGATCTTTTTATTTTTAAGGCTTCGCCCGCGTAGAATATTTAGCCTATGTCCATCCTGAAATTCTTTTCTAACTGTTGGTGAAAGAATTATTGAAAAACATTCAAACTTTACCTCTCAGAAACCTTCCACTCGGGGGCTTTCGAGAAACTCAATCTGCGAACCTGGGCAAAACCTAACCTAGGCAAATCTACTTGCCTGTCTGTCCTTAGGTTATAGGTTCCTTAGAGTTTTATGTTTAGGTTGCTAATGAGAGTTGCTTGTGTATGATGTGAGTTAAGCACTGAGAGCCTTTTATTCGCCCTACAGTCCGGTGCATTAAATATAATGGGGATTAGGAATTAGGCAGTTTACCTAATTTACTAAACTGAACTATCTAGCTAACTACTACTAGACTTGAATTAATTAGCTAATTATGAATTATTTAATTAGTTATTTATATGTGAAGTATTTATCGTATCGTGTATAATTGTATTATCATAAACCTTATCCACTGCCAGTAATAATGTAGGTTCAAGACTACGTTTTGTCTCTGTCTAATGTGGGCCGGCCTTGCGCTCCTCTTTTTTGGATACAATCGTCCGAGGTTCATTGCACCTCGCCGGTACTAGTTTTGATATCTCTTCACAGGAAATAGACAAGCCTAGTGTTAATAAATAAACAATATGTTTACGAAATTATGCTGTTTTGCTTCTTAAATAAAATAATAACTCAGTAAAGTTGTTTCTTAATTTTGCCTGTTTAAAACTGCACATAATATAGATATTTATTAATACTATCAAATCGTTGACAAAATGTTACCTATAATTATTACTAAATTTAAAATACTTTTTGGTATTTATTATTCGAGAAAATATACTTGCTCTTTCATAAGTATATTTTTTTGTCATAATTCAGTGTGGTTGGTATTTATGTAATTAATAATATGTTCGTATTTTGTATTAACATCGTATAAATACAAACCTATTGGCGTTATAGGATAATAGGCGTAGTTGGTCGTGTCCTAAACCACCCACCCACATGAACAGCAAAAACGTTCGTTTTAAATTGATGAGCCTTGCCTTCAATTAGGCTTTTACGCCGACATGCCATAACTTTATTGTTAGTTATGATGTTAATATTTCACAATTTCCGCTCTAATAATTCGATTAAAGTATTCACATGCCTTTTTTTCACGTATCACTTAATTAATGTCATCTAAATATGATAGTGTGACAAAGGAAAATCGCCATTGTGATGTTTCTGTAGACTGAAGCCTGTAATTTCTTTAAAAAATAATCATTTATTTGATTTATTTAATCCTAATCCTGCTATCGGTTAAAGTAAATATATAACCTATAAAATTGCAAACCACGAAATCATCGAGAGATACCGACAAAGCTTCTAATCAGTATATACTGTGTAAAATTGGTTAGATAATTTTATCATTGTTTGTTATGACCGCTTCGAGTATACTCATTGTCGGTCGACGTTTACTACGAACTAAGCGATAACGTTGCGATTCCTTATGAACGGGGTTCTGCTATTACCTGGACAATTGCATCTTCGTGTGTCGACAGACAGGCTGACAGAACACTTGATGGTAGGTGGCTACCGTCGCCTATAACACAAGCAACGCCATAGGTGCTGCAAGTGTGCTTTCCAATCATAGAAGGGTTAAGGATAAGGGGATAAAGAGGGATGGGGTAATGAGCTCCGGCATCCCTTGCTCACCCACTGAAACACAACAGCACATATGCTGTTATTTCACGATGGTCTTCTGTAAGGGGGTGGTTACTGCCTCCAGACGGGCTGTCCAAATGACTGCGAAACGCAGTGTGCCCTGCCACTGCCTACTAAATATATTTTATACCCATTCCTTTAAGCTAAGGCTTTAGGAAAGCATATTTAAAAACAGTGAACCCTCTTAATTATGCATTTCTGTTATGTCAATTATTACGCACCCGGATAAAGATAGCGAAGAAACATACAGAAGCGGATAGCAACTTAATATTCCTTTTTACGCATCTGGTTCTTTAATAATCGATTGCCCGTCTAATCTGCCTTCAGTAATGCTTTTTGCAGGAATTATGATAAAAAGAAACCGCCGTTTTCTTAAGATGCCTAACGTAGTTCTATTGTTTGTCGACAGCCTATTCGAGCAGGAGATAATGAGCTATGTGCCGGCCAGCGGATGCAGCACTGGCGTGACCTCATCACCGGCAGCGTCACCCGCGGCCGCGCGCAGCACCAGAGCACCAGCGCCACAGCGAAGGGACTTCGAGGCCAAGCTTCGAGCCTTCTATAGGAAACTCGAGAGCAAGGGCTACGGACAGGGACCAGGGAAACTCAAGTAAGTTAACTTACCAAGTTATTTTAAAGAATTTTCAGTTTTTTCTTATTTCAAGTGAATTTTCTTTTAAAGATTTCATTACATTTGTATTTTGAAGAAACCGAAGCGAAATACACAACCTATTGAGGTTGAGGGATTGAGGGTTGTTCAGCAACTTGTTTGTCCTATTTGTTATATAATATTACGTCTTCCGTAGAATATTCCATAAATATTCCATATTCCAAGTTCAGACCGACTCTGGACAAGATTCCATCCTATTTTTTAATAAAAAATAACACTGTGGTTACATTCACACCTAGCAACTATTGACGTGAAGTTTTCATGTAATTATATACTAAGTATAACTTGTTTTGTAATAATTGTCCTGCAAATACATAAAATACGCGGAACTAATAAACAACATAATTACCTATGATAGGACAACTTTTTTCCGTGATACGACTTAAAATCATCGCTCTAACCACAAGATTTCAAATAAATAACTTGACAAAGATCTACCTATTCAAAAATGTTTGTTTAGTTTGACGATATATTTGATTGAGAACAACCAAGACTGCGTAACAAACAAATTATATACTAGTCTTTTTGCCCGCGCATTCGTCCGCGTCCCTCGATGACAGAACTTATCTAGTTGATGTCCTATGTATTTTTCTGAACCTCTGTCAATGTGTATATAAAATTTCACGATGATCGGTTGAGTAGGCGTAACAAACAAAGTTATTTTACTTTTATAATATTAATTAGTTAGGATATTTGTTTCTGTGGTTTTATTCTGCTCAAATACTAGATGTGTATGTATTTTGACTCAATTCCATTTGAAACACGTTGTAAAACAAGCTTATTCTTTCATTCTTTACATTAGACAAGGCTGATCTCGCACGTTGCGAAATTATACTATTCCACAGATTACACATTCGTCGTGAGCACCTTCTAGAAGATGCGTTCAGAAGAATAATGTCATGCGGGAAGAAGGAATTGCAGAAGGGAAAACTGTGCGTGCTCTGGGACGGCGAGGAAGGCCTCGACTACGGCGGGCCTAGTCGGGAATTCTTCTTCCTACTCTCCAGAGAGCTGTTCAACCCGTACTACGGGCTGTTTGAGTACTCGGCGAACGACACTTACACAGTGCACGTATCTCCCATGTCCGCGTTCGTCGACAATCATCATGAATGGTGAGTGTTCGCCATCTTCCAAAATAACTGTATCTCTAATTTAAAACATGATACCTACTTTTGTTGTGTAGAAATAAATTAAGGATCGACGACATATTTAACAAATTGAACTAAGTAATACCAGATTCCTTGAAAGGCAAACACATCCGTCGATTGTGTTGTTTCTTCCATTGTGTAACATCTATGGATAACAAATCGATTAAAACACGTGTCTATGGTAAGACAATGGTTTGTCAAACGGTACCGTTTATTAAGGTATCCCAAGTCAATTCAGTTGTCCCAGTTATTTGTATTTTCAAATAAAGAAAAATAGAAAAAGGTTTTGGGACAAAAAATAGAGTTAACAAAGCAAATGTGAAAAAAAAAACATATTTGACATCGAAATTGTTGCAAAGACCACTCTGCCTTTACCCATTGCAAGTTTTATTGACCCGGCACTATTCACGTTCGCTATGAAGCAAATATATTATTATTTTTTTATGTAATTTGTAACACAAGAAAACCGTGCTAATATCGTATTTCAAATAGCAGTAAACAAAAAATAAATTGTGTATAGCGTTACTGGACAAATTTTAATTCGACTGTGACGCTGCGCCTCGTCTTGTTCCGCGCTTCTCAAATTCACTTGTATTTCTAGACTGTTGTATTTTTAGTATTCAATGCAACCGAACTCGTGCGTCCTATATAAGATTGAGAACGATACGAGACTTTAATGCTTATTTTCCATAAATTCTATATTAAAAAAAAAAAAAAAAAAAACAGTAAGTTATTTTAAGACCTAACGTCGTTTGGTTTTAAAAAAATATTTAGCAAATTATTAAGACGAGGAAGTTAGACGGGAGGAAATATTTGTTTCATCACGCGTAGTCCCCGGTAACGTTAGCGCCACCTCGTCGCTATGAATGATGGGACTGTTTTATCTTTTTTTTAAGAACCATTTCAATGTTTGGCCATAAATATCCCATTTGAATTTAACATAAATGTACCATTCAATTGAATAACTCAGCGAAAAGGGTATACCACCCGTATTGGCTATAGCCGCAAGCAAAGGTTGAAGTTATCAAACATACATTTTATATGACAAATTATAATTGTTAAATCTTCATACACCTTAAAAAGTGATCTGAAAGATGATTGCGTTTTAAGACCTTTTACTTCGTAATAATCTAAAGATTATTGTGATTTGAAGGTTCCGTTTCTCCGGACGCGTACTGGGGCTGGCGCTAGTTCACGGGTACCTGCTCGAAGCGTGGTTCACTCGCGCCCTCTACCGAGCTCTACTGAGACTGCCGCCCGCACTCGAAGACGTGGACGCACTGGACGCGCAGTTCGCAGCATCGCTCAGGTGGCTACAGGTAATTGTCAATTTCCTTAATTCCCCCCCCCCCCCCCTCCCAAAAAATACCACTTCTCTAGAGTTGGACACAGAAATTCGAAAGGGTATATGCAATCTATTAAATAATACGAATACTAAATAAAAAAGGCCACAATCATATATGGCTTTGTGTGTTTTTCTGGATGTAGTTCTGGAGTTTTTTTTTCTATCGATTTTTACTACCCACATAGAAGAAGAAAGATTAAAAATCACTATCGGTTCCGCACAAATGCAAAAGAGCGCCATCTGGAATAATTTTCTTAAACCTCATTATTTATATACTCTTTGTTAGATGGCAGCACATATTATATCTTATAAATCTTATAGTATGTGAAGTATAAGGAAGTCGTGTGTAGGTTTCTTCGATATGATTTGGGCAACTTTTCATAAATCCCCAATGTACACAACGTAGACGTCATAATTAAGATTGTCTATAAGAAAAGGGTTTTTCTATTAAAATTTACAATCACTTACCCACTGTATTTGGAGCTTCCCAGTAGAAAATACTTATGAGAGGGAATGGAGCAAGTTTGTACACTTGAATGAGTTAATGTCTGTCGGTCAGTCGGCGCGGTGCGTGGCGTCGCTGGAGCTGACGTTCGCGGTGTCGGAGCGAGTGGCGGACGGGCGCGTGGTGGAGCGAGAGCTGAAGCCGGGCGGGCGCGAGGTGGCGGTGACGGAGCGCAACAAGAAGGAGTACCTGGAGCGCGTGGTGCGCTGGCGCGTGGAGCGCGGCGTGGCGGAGCAGAGCGAGTGGCTGGTGCGCGGCTTTCACGAAGTGGTGGACCCGCGCCTCGTGGCCGCCTTCGACGCGCGCGAGCTCGAGCTCGTCATCGCCGGCGCGCCAGAGCTGGACGTCGCCGACTGGCGCGCGCACACCGAGTACCGCGGCGGCTACCACGACCACCACCCCGTCATCCTCTGGTTCTGGCAGGCCATCGACAGGTAACATTACAACTACTCAATATACATTTGTATACTTTACGATACTCGCCGTGTCGCTCGCCTGTGAGTATCGTCAATATGGCAACCGAGCAAAACTAAATAATTAAATTTGTGCAGGAAATTGAAACTTTTACATGTTTATACAATTACAAACTTTCAGACTACATGAGAAGATATACTTACAGTAATTTCTTTTTTTTTTTTTTTGTTTGTTTGAAGTCTTCTACGTTTCTATAAAATATTAATTAAGACCGCAAGTGCTTCTTCATTACTAGAGTCGTCACTCGTCATAATTAAAAAGATGAAAGACATCAAAATGTTGTATTGTTGTGTAATTAAAAATGATAAAATTAGGTTCATTTTCAGTCCCGTAATGTACGAAGGTAAAGTCACGAACCAGTACGTAACTACTAGAGAAGAGAACACACTTAGATATTGTTTTAAAAGCTCACTTGCCAACAGGAGCTGCTTACCGATTTCACACTAAGTAATTGCATGATCACTCCTTAGTTATTAAACGTAACAATACATGAAAATGACCTTAGGGGAGATACTTCAGACGAGCCCGTTGAATGAGTGATTAGGGTGCTTGTTTTACTCTCAGAAATCCCGGGTTCGACTCCCGGCATGGTCAACTATGGAAATGAATTTTTCAAAGTGTACTACTAGTCTAGATTTGGAAAGTAGTGAATGAGTTAGGTTATACCAGAGCCCATTTTCAGTATCCCTTTTCTTATTGCGGTCGTCAGCGCACTTCCAGCATCTGTGGCGTTACTTGTGTTATAAGCGACGGTAGCCACCTACCATCAAGTGGACCGTCAGTCTGTCTGTCGACCTTAATATAAAAAAAAATCACCCAGCGAAACAGAAATATTTCTCCATTCTCTCGTTTGATGACACGTAAATAGACCGAAACTTAGGTTTTCTATGTTTTAGCCTTACCATCTATCTTCTTTATAATTTTTACTTACAGAAATTAATATTCAAAAACTTAAAATGTAAACAATTTTCAGTTTATGATAACAACTAAATAGAACTGATTAACAAATAAATAAAAATGGATGATTTTTCTTCAAAAAAGTAATGGTCGAAAGTAGATTCATTTGTGAGGTTTGCATTATTTTAAACATAATCTTACTAATATTATAAATGCGAAATTTCTGAGGATGGATGGAAATGACCTAACTGACCCAGCAGAGTATTAAGCGGGACCCATTGCAGATTCCGTTCAACTCGTAAGTCTAAACTGCATACATGAGAATCCACAAAAAAGAGTAGAGCGAAAAGGACTTAGCGAGGAAAAACGAATAAAAATGAGATCAACTCACTTCTAGGAAACAGAGTAGAATCAAACTCTTTGTTGGTTGATATGTGAAATGATTTATGTAAAAGGAGTTCCTTCTGCTCACTCATTCATATTCATTAATAAAATGAATAAAACGCTGTAATTAATTGTGGCAAAAGCAGTTAAATAACTATATCATAACAAAAAAATAAACTGACGTGATATTTTTAAAAAGACAGTCGACAATGAGAATGCGTTTCTTTTAATATGAAAAGAGCTTACTTTTTTATTGTACGATGAACTTATGTATATTTTATATGTAATCATATACGAAATATCTTTTGAATAATTTTATTCGTAAAAAATAGCTAGCATAATAGAGGTGTAGTAACAATAATCAATCTGTAGAATACTAAGTATGTCGAAATATCCATAATAAAAATGATAAGGTGTGGATTGCATTCAAGATGTCTCAACAAATACATGAGATTGGCTTCATTTCCTTATCACATTGCTGAACTCTATTTCAGTAATGTGGGGAAATTAGGTAACATATTAAATTCATAATAGTTCACACTCGTATTGTTTCATCAAAAAAGCAAATTACAACAATTGCTTCTTCTTTAGATATAGGATTCACAATACTAAGTTACTCCCATTATTTATGCTAAACTCTACAGCCAGGCTGACAACTTGATTGTAGGTGGCTACCGTCGCCACTGATGCTGCAAGAGCTCCCTTACTCACTCACTGAAACACAACAGCACACATATATATATAGGATAAGAGTATTTTTTTATCCACATCCTTGTCCCTACCATTTTTCTGTTTTTAAAGATGAAAATTTATTAACAAATGTTAATTTGATTCAGGTTTACAAATGAGCAACGCCTCCGCCTAGTGCAATTCGTGACGGGTACGTCGTCGATCCCCTACGAAGGCTTCTCCGCACTGCGCGGCTCCACTGGACCCCGTCGCTTCTGCGTGGAGCGCTGGGGCAGAGTGGAGTCTTTGCCCCGCGCTCACACCTGCTTCAACCGGCTCGACTTGCCCCCTTACCCCACGCCTCATTTGCTCTACGAGAAGTTGCTGCTGGCTGTCGAGGAGACTAACACTTTCGGCATCGAATGAGCTCTGGCCTAATTTCATTCACCCACACATTTGATACTTAAGAGTACAGCACATATCCGACAGTAGCTTACAAAGCTCAAGCCGAGCCAGTCATAAGCTTGTTTGGAGGATTTTTTGGTGTTTTATTTAAATGGACTGCTATAAATTATTATATTGCCCTACTAAATATTCGTGTTCCCTATCTATAGAGAGTTATTGTATTTATTAAGGGGTATATAGAATAAATTCAAACAAGCCAACGAGATAAGGTTTTATCGGAAGAGTTCAATGGCTCGGTAGAATGTGCAAAAATGCATCGCAACATTGTAAATAATAGTCAATTAGCTAGTGACCATACATAAAACAAAGATAGCCTTAAGTTGTATAGTGTACTATTTACTATTATATATGTAGATCTATGTTCATTTAGCCACTCGACCCTATTGTAATGGAGGTTTTTGTACTTTGCTTTTTTTTATTTAATTAATGTTTTGTGGCTGTGAAGCGGGACTCGAGTCACGCGTTTAGACATTACGCTTTTACGTCACTAATTTATATTATAATAACCTTTTGATTGACATCTCGATACGGTATTAATATGATTGACTGAAAAAGGTCAGGAAAAAATAAGGAATATAATACCCTACACCTCAGAATAATGAACAAACCCAAAAGAAGATGGATCCCTTGTTTATAAAACAATTTATGATAGATAAAAAGAAAACTTTTCCTTAATAAATAAGAATAATGGTAAACAATTCTACCAACTTCAAATGTAATTCTTTGCTGTTAAGTATTAGTGTTTTTTATTTATAACAAACAAAAATAGAAATGCAACTTGTAGCGATTTCTATAGCTTCATTTTAATGAACAATTGATCCATCTGATTGAACCTGATTTTGAGTTTCTTTCTTTCTGTTTTAAATGGCAATTGAGATTTCCCTTGTATTTTAAGTTAACTCTTGTAGTGAAGTTGAAAATAAAAAAAGAAACATTCAGAAAGAAGTTTTTGAAATATTAAAATATGCCAATTTATGTACTTTATTCTGGTCTAAAAATACATGTTCAAATATTTACACTTATAGAACAGCACTAGTCATATATTTATTATGTATTATTGAACATGTGTTGTACAAACATTCATACTGTGTTCTCCATACAAGAGCGGATTTATGTATTCACTACTTCTAGAGTGCAACTTGTATTTTGTTAAGTTTAAGTTATATGTCGCATGACATTTTGTTTAATCATATTTGACTATATGAACCATATGTCTAAAATTAATGCTCAAAAATTAATAAAACCCTATTTCAATTCCTTTATTTTAGAAGTTTGTATTTATTGTTATTTATTGTGTTCATAATATGATTTAAGTACATGTTTATTTCTGTAAAATAATCCTTTATTGTGTTAAAAGTATTGTTTTGTATGCAAGAAATGTTTTATGTGAAGTGAGAATTGTCAATAAAAATATTACATCTCAATGTTTGTTTTTTATTTACTCATGAAAAAATATTCACTCGAGATAGAATACCTTCCACTAGAAAGCAATCCTATATTTAACACATTATATTTAAATTGAAATTTTAATATTTATTTTAATTTCAAATAGTACTTAGTTATAATATTGTGATAGTCGATGATGCTTTCTCCGTTTGGGAGTTTGTGATGCATACAGACGAAACTATTAAGGATGCTACAGTCACTTACTTTCATTAAAAATAATTTTTCACACATACAAAATGTTTATTTTCAAGGTTTGTGTAACAACAAAAGTAACTTTGTAAGACCTTATTTTGTTTAAACATATAACTATTTACATTTCCCAGTCTGCATTTGCCAACACAAACTCATAATATAAAATGCAACATGGGTTAATTTCTACACTAAATTGTGACAGGAGTTAACGTTATCAATGTCACTGTCCAAGTTTAAAAATCTTACTTGATATATTTAAAATGTAAATCATAAGCTGATGTGTATACAATATGAGAAAAGCTACTGTAATTAGATCAGTATGCATTATTGTTTGTGGCTAATGTATTGAAAATAAACCAATAGATTATAACGCTCCCCTTCTAATTTTTATTCTGTAAGAAATGAGCAATAACGCTTTTCGTAAAACATAACATTGATCATATCTTTTAATATTCACTGCCACCGAGTTTGATTCTCGAAGACTATCAATATTAAAAATTATTCAGTTTTAATTTCAATATATATAATTACACACATATGTAAATATTATGTATATTTACTTCAAAAATAACGGTAAATACAATATTTAATTTGTATTCTATCGTAACATCAAATGGGGAGATGTTAGCTCACTGCGAGTCTAGCCGAGAGATGGGAAATCCTTACTGTCATCAACTTTAGGCGGCGCGACCTGATTGCGCGGCTGCTGACGCTCCTCGACGGGGGCGACTTCCTCGCGGGGAGGGCCTCGGCCTCTGCCTCTGCCGCGACCGCGACCGCGACCGCCGGTGCCTCCGCGGCGCGATGCGTCGTTGAACGTGAACTCGATGCCCAACACACGCTTCTGTCTGCCCACGCGTTGCGGGTAATCGGCCAGTTCATACTCGTCATCCGAATCGTCATCTTCACCGCCTTCCTTCTTGCGCTCCAGCAGTACCAGATTCTTCCACTGGCTCAGGTCTTCACCCTCGCCGGCCTTGCGCAAGTTGTATTGCGGAGCGGTGCGTTGGGCGCTACGCAACGCTTTGTACTCGTCGAGGGTCAACTCGCGAGGCTCCTCCTCGGTCGGGGCTGCGCGCTCGGCCTCGGGCTGCTGCGCGTCTCCGGCGGCGGCGGTATCATTCGGTTTCTCCTCGGGCGCGTCTCCCTCAGAGCCAGTTTTGTTCATTTCGTCAATGTCATCTTTCAAGGTGCCCCAGTTGTGAGGGCCGCCTCCTTCGCGTTTGTCCACCGGCTTCACGCCAGTCTTGTCGGAGCCCGACCTCCTGTCAAACTCGCGTTTACCTCGGGTGTCATAACCTGGACGCGGCCCGCGCTGTCCGTCACGGTCGCGAGAGTCACGCGGCGGTCTGGGTCCTCGACGCTCTGCGCCATCCGGATTGTCACTGAAGTTGCGGCGCTCGTAATTAGGCCTGCGGTCGCTAAACTCCCTCCTCGGCGGTGGTCGCGATGCGCCATCCTTGTTCTCGACGGCACCGTTCTGCGGCCTATCTTCGCGGGGGCGGCGCGGGGGCGGACGTTCAGCGTTGCGATCGTTCGGTCTTGCAGGACCCTTTTTTTGTTGATCAATCTTAATTTCCTGCGACTTTACATTCTGAGTCTCCTTTATGCCCTTCCTAACGCCAGGAACATTACCACCCTTCGGTTTAGTTTCGGGTTTCCCCTTATTTTCCTTCTCCGCTTCTTTGGTTTTCTTTTTTTGCTCTTTTGCTTGCTCTCGTGCTTTTAACGCATCAAGAGGATCGGACTCATCGTCCAAGAAAAGAGCGTACCTATTATCGACTCCCACACCGTAGGAATTCTCCATGATGCTCCTCTTGATGGTTTAACCACTTATCACTGTGATGATATTGGATTTAATTCCGCGCACTCAGTAAGGCGACATTTTGTCTTTATATTGATTACTATTTAATATGGCGGATGACCCCACTAGCACGCCATACATATGACGAAAAAGAATAGACAATGAACAATGAATGAAAATGGCGGATTTGTAGAATTTTTTTCTTGAAATTCGATAACCTTGGTTTCGAAATTATTGTCTATGGATACTTCCACATACTTTATTAAAATATACTCTATGACTATTAATTCAACATAATTATCGTAATAATAGGTTAATTATGAATTATTGAAAACTAATGAGTTTTTCCGAATAAAAATTTGCCTTTAAATTTAAATTAAACAATGTACCTACTTTTAGTATTCTTATTGCAATCCTGCTTTTTCGCCGAAAATTGTTTGACCGATTATCACTTGCAAACCAACGTTTCGCTTATTTTTCGGCCTATTATCGACTATAATCGGCAGAACAATTTTCAGCGAAAAAGCAGGATTGCGAAAAACCATTATTATTTTTTAAAACTTAGTATGTCATATTGGCTGCAAATGCGAAAAAAAGACTATGGTTGTACTTAGTTGTACTGTACAAACTTTAACTTAAGTTAAAGAACAATCGAAATTGGTGTCACCACTATCGCATAATATTCATAAATTTTTGTTTTTTAATCTCAAATGTATTTAATTTATACTAATATCATATCTCGAAAACTACTGGACCGATTTGAAAAATTCTTTCACCTATAAAAAGCTACATCATCAGCTAGTAACATAGGCTATATTTTACAAAGTTACGCTGACGAAGTCACGTGCAACAGCTAGTTAAATATATTATTAAATTACAAACAAACACCAACGAAAATGGATTTAAGTACCAGTTGTAATTGAAAGAGTTGTACAGATAGAATAATGTATTAAAAAGGAAGCGATAAAATACTATGGTTATACAGACCACAGAATACTTTACTTTGAAGGAGGTGAAGAGTATATACTATTCTGTGGTACAGACCCTGTGACATATAATCACAGATAATAAATCGCAGAGAATAGCATAGAGAATAGAGGTAAAAAGGACCACCTCTATATGTATATATATATATATGAGCGTCAATCAGCTACATCATACCATTAAATCATCCTTATTTAGTATATTATATATGTAAAGACGAGAAATTTAGTAGCTAAACTACTCGCTACTGCCCAGAAATCGTTCGGTTTACAGTCGAGTACACCACAAGCGAGTGGTGATTTGCTAGAGTAACCGGCAGCAATGCAATAAAATGAGTAAAGATAATAAAGCTATTTATCTATTCTATACTTTACTAATATATAAAGCTGAAGAGCTTGTTTGTTTGGTTGAACCCGTTAATCTCAGGAATTATACGCTCAATAGCATATGAACAAAACTCAAAATTTACAAAACGTAAAATGATATACTTATATATAATTTTAGTATAATTTCGATTTGCAGACTGGCAGACTGGCAGACTGCAGTGACAAAGTCTTATTTTCAGCCCATCAGATGGCGCAAATAGCAACTGATTTTTTTAATTTGTTTTTGCGATATCTGAAGCAAATATTTTTTGCCGTAGTCCCATTATCTATATAGTACTATGACGGCAAATACTTTTTTTATTACCCATAGCACATTCAGAATTAAGTAAAATTTATTTATCGCCAAGAGTGACTCCAAATCACAATATAGTTACGTTTAATTTGTTGGCCAGTAGCGGTTGGTTAATTTTTTAAATTATAAATGGAAATGTAGCTAATTATACGCTCAATAGCATATGAAAAAAACTCAAAATTTACAAAACGCAAAATGAACACAATACGCAAAATGTGCAAAACGCAAAATGTAAACGTTCACACTACCCGTAAAGTCTCTAAATGATTACAGATATAAGTACCTATAGGTACGTAAAAATTTTGGGATCATTGAAAATGTATATTATCCTTTCCATAAACCTTTCCATTAATGAATTTGCTTTGCTTGAAATATCTAAACAATTTTTAAAAGTTTCTAAGTACAAAAACAACTTATACAATACAATTTTATTTTATATTGTTTAATAAAAATAAATATAATTATAAGACCAATAAGACATTATTAAGTTTCGAGGCAACATGGTACAAAAAATTTTAATTAGAATTTTATTTACATTTATTACCCGAGGCTGACCCTAGACATGTGTCCATTAGCAGTCCACATACCAAGTATGGATCACAATCACCTGCCGGTCTTCTATCTTCAAAGAACCCTGAGTCTTTTTCTTTAATATTCCTTGGAAGACGAATTGATGCTTTCCTGTTTGCTATTCCCCATGAAAATTTCTCAAAGGGAGCAGTTTCGAATTTTCCCGATAGTCTCATCCTATTGGTGGCTTCATCATTACCGTAATTTTTCATATGCTTCATATGATTAGCTTCTAGTTTTTTAATACACTCCTCGATAAATTTGTAACCTCCTTTGCTTCGCATTCTCTTTGTGCTGAAATTATGATGCATTCCCGAGCCTGGATGCTGCATTCCCATTGGCTTAGGGTGGTAGGAAATAGCAACGCCATAGTCTTCTGCTACCCGAGCCATAATATATCGGGACATCCATAAATCATCTGCGGCTTTAATGCCTAACGACAAACCAATTTGCCACTCCCAAACAGCGTACATCACTTCTGCGTTCGTTCCTTCGAAATCAAGACCAGCATAAAGACAAGCATTAGCATGAGCAATTGATATATCTCTACCTGCGATATATTTTGCTCCTACTCCACAATAGGAGTACTCGTATTTTACAGCTGGAAAACCTCCTCCCTTCGGCCAACCCAACCCCCAACCATCAATATCTAACATCATATATTCCTGCTCGAGCCCAAACCACGGATCCTCGGCTTTATGAAATTCAACTAAATCATTACAAAACTTTCTATGGTTTGTTGGCGCTGGAGCTCCAGAACCTCCAAGATACACTTCATTTAGTACTATTACGTGAGGTGCCATTCTAAATGGGTCTTGGTATACCGCTACTGGTTTCAAAACTGTGTCAGAGTTGTCAGTCGCAGCCTGACCTGTCGAACTTCCATCAAAAGCCCAATTCGGTGCTGCCGCTGCACAATCAGGTACACAATTCATAATTCTGTCTTTACATCGCATATTAATACCAGAACCATCTATCCATATATAAGTTGCTAAAATTTTATTACAAGGTAGAGGTAATCTCAGATATCTGTCCATTATTTTTCTATTCATAATGTGGTTAACATTGCATTGATTTAGCAATCGTTTGGGGGTAATAATAACTTTCGCGAAATTGAAAAACACCGGCACACACTTTACCAAACTATTCATTTTGGTTGCTAAAATATATCTAAATATAAAAAATTGGTTAAAATTTATTTACTTATTTATTATTTACTTATTAATTTATTTACTTGAAATTTATTGTTTATTTGATTTTACAAAATGTGTATATTTGACATTAACGAAACAAATTTAAAAGTGGCATAGAAAAATGTTCTAATGAATTTCCTTGTTTTACCAGAAAAAAGTGTGCATCAAAAGAGTATTCAAAGCATTTTCTCATACACGAGAGATCCCTTGTATGAGCAAATCATGTGTTACGATTAAAGGCAGGTTCCCGCAAGCAAAGCACATACTTTATAAGGATCACAATCACCCGCAGGTCTCCGGTCTTCCAAAAAACCTTTCCCTTCTGAAATTACGTTCCTTTGAATTCTGATGGAAGAACTTCGGTCCGCTATACCCCATTTACAAGAATCAAACGAAGCCGTTTCAAATTTTCCTGTTAATCTCATTCTATTTTCCTGACCATCACCAAGTCCATAATGCTCTATATGTTTTTTGTGTTGTTGACATAAAATATTACATACACGTTTAATTTCATTAATTCCTTCATCACATCGCATTTTATTAGTGCTAAAGTTGTGATGACATCCTATTCCCGGTTGATATTTACCCATAGGCTTGGGATGATAGCTTATTTTAACTCCAAAATGTTCTGCAATCCTAGACAGAATGTACCTACCAACCCATAAATCGTCGGCAGCTTTAATACCTGGAGTCGGCCCAATCTGAAATTCCCAGGACCCTTTCATAACTTCTGCATTTGATCCTCCATAGTCCATTCCAGAATAAGTACAGGCCCTAAGATGGCTTTCCACAATATCTCTACCTGCAACATGTTCTCCAACGCCACAATAGGAATATTTTGCTTTACTATATGGAAAACCGCTCTTAGTCGGCCAACCAATCGGCCAATTGTCAGAATTAAACATTGAATACTCTTGTTCTATTCCAAACCATGGTTCCTGATCCGAAATGTTACTTAGAATTTTTGCGCATTGAGCTCTGTGATTTGTTTGCGTTGGTTTTCCATTTCCATAAACAGTTTCGCACAATACAATAACATGAGGACTTCTACGAAAGGGATCCAAATATACTGCACAAGGTATTAAAATTACTTCAGAGTCTTCTGTTTTGGCCTGTCCAGTTGAACTTCCATCAAAGCCCCATTTCGGTACGGCTGATAAGTTACAAGGTGGCTGTTGTAGCAACCGATCCTTTGATCGCATATTAATACCACTTCCATCAATCCAAACATATGTAGCAAAAACTTTGTTATCTGGAATTGGTAAGTTTAAATAACGTTTAAGATGAGAATTCAATCCCGTTTTAATATCTGCACCCCCGCAAGATAAATTATAGTCGCTCAATTTTCGTAATGTTGGTTGTCGTAAATATTTAAAACTTTCAATAAGCCTTTTATAAATAAAAAATGAATTTACTTTTGCCATTAGAAATAAAATACACAAAATATATAAACCTCAAAAAGTCGTTATGAGTGTAATTAAAATTTTCTAGATAGCTATGTTTTAATTAATATATTATAAAATCTGGTTGGCTTTTAGTTGTTTTATAAATGTTAATGTAAGTTATTTTGCATTTCCCAATTTGTAGAAATTTGTTTTAAACCTAATAAATTTATTGTTATACTTTAAAAGAAAATAATTTTATATTTACAATATTTTTTTATTTATGATTTATAAACTACTAGCTTTTGCCCGCGACTTCGTCTGCGTCCATTTTTCTTATCCGATCGCTATCAAACTTCACAGGATCACTCGCTGGACTAATCTGAAGATTGTCTGAAAATTTCATCAAAATCCGTTAATCGGTTCAGCGGTTTTGGAGACCATAGGGAACATACTGGAACATACATACAAACCACTTTTTATATTGATATTAAGGATTCACCTTTTATTGATATTAATTTCACCTTTTATTTTAAAGAGATTTGAAGATTTTTTATGAGTTATTCTATGTATTCTTTAAGTTGATATTAGGTGGTTTAATGTCTAAAATTTATTTTAAAGAACTGATTTCAAATAATTTTTATTGTGGAACGCTATTATGTGAAGATTTCTTAAATTTATTTACTAATTGTAATTTATCTTGTAACCAAGGTACAAAAAGTTTGAATTTCATTTTATATTATGGCAATGTTCTGACTATGTTCCAATTTGGGTCTGTTCCACAGCCAGCATCCATATTGATGCTAAACCCTATTAAAACTCTGTGCTCTGTGTGTTTTCAATGTACTGCCTACAAATATTTTGAATGTTTATAGCTATAGTTAGAGCTAATATTGTAGCTAAAATACAATAATTGTTTTATACTAAGTATATATTATATCAGCTTAGTCCAGGGTAATTAATAAATTTTCTCTGGATAAACTGAATAAAAATGAGTAGTCAGCGCTATTATTAATGGTCTGTGACCAAACATAGAATATATATATGTAATTGGAGTATAATAATTGTATGAATATAATATAAAAGTATAAAAGTAAAGAAATAAGAGTAAATTTATAAACTAGTAAACTTTTGTATACCCTATACTTCAAAAATCAGTAAGCATAATTACTACTTCAATATAGTTGTTAATAATGGTAACAGATGTCGCAACATTAATGAGTTTTTTAAGTTATGGTGCAAATTTTACCATCAAATAAGTACCCTCGATATATTGTGGACTCATAGTAACGTGAGGTATAATAATTTATTAATTATCAATCACTTTAACGAAATATATGAATATAATTTACATCAAAATTTAATATAACCAACCGAAGTGGCGCCATCTGTTGTCACAGAATCTATAATTCGTGTTAAGTGAAGGTTATACAAGTGTATCTGTTACACAAGTTTCAGTCTTAACCTAAGGCAGTAAAGTGCTTTCTGAAGAATGTAATGATTAAGTTAAATCCTATTGGGTGGTTGGAGTGGAACCTCTGCGATTGCATGCAACAAATGAACGAACATACGGCAGAAACGTGTACGGCGAAGTGCGATCGACTCGTCGATGCGCAGATGTCTCGCCGCTCTTGTCAATTATTAGAAATTTATCGAAACGCGAGTGTAAATAAACAACATAATATTTCTCATTCAAACCAATAACGAAGTGATGCTTTATGTTTGTTTAATTATTGTGTCGATTGTAAGTGGAGCGTTTGAAAGAAACCGTAACCGTCTCTCGCAATGACAAGGGAGAGCATTCTGTTACCTTTAGAGAAACCGGAGGCATTAAAATGTTTCATGCGGTCTAATTGATGCTATTTTATACGAATAAGTGTATTTATTGCTTCTAAGGACTGTTGTGAATCGTTTGGTGACACTTGTAGTAAGTTTTCATTGGTTCGGCTCGGTCGTTAGTCGTCTACACGTTAAAATGAGTGTTTTAAGTGGTTTGAGCAAGACTGACTTCAAAACGGCAAGTGATGGCCTCGTGGAATTATCCGAGGAGCGCCTTCGCAGCATCATGCGTACGGAGCCTATCACGGATGTTTATCACGTAGAGCAAACTCCATTCGCAAGGTCTGTTCTCTATTCAATTTATCTCTTGTCACTTGTCACATTTTTAAGTCGAGTCAAAAAAGTTTACTCAACTTATAAAACTTTTTCTTACCGATTTATTTAACGCTTTTTTTGCATGCCGCTTATCAACATATCGCTATACAGTCGAAACTCATTAATATTAAAAATTGTCCATTCACTGCCAATCACGTTTTTATACTGTGGCACTAATAAAAACTAATTTACAACTTTCATTCATGAATTTATACATTCATTTTATAAGATACAAATTTTTGTTACATTGGATTACATTATTGTAGTCTTTTTTTGAAAATAAAATACATGGGCTATGATACTCGCTGATAATCTAGCTTTCTGTAGGTGAATGAAATTTTAAAATCGGTTGTGTTTTTTTAATTTATCCATTATAATCAATATACAAAAAAAATTTTTTTTTTTTCACCTAGAATTTTAAATGTAAATGTACTCTATTCCAAAACAGTAGATTATTCATCTAAATTTATTGACTACTAGACTGATCCACCCGGCGTCATCCCAGGGAGCAATTGTGGAGATTAGTAGGTATATATAATATATTCCTACCTTATGTCCATCTGGAATAACATGCCTTTCAATTAGTGAAAGGATTTTTCAAAGAGGTGCAGTGGTTCCAGAGATTACCCTCCACATATAAACAAAGATTCAAAACCCTTTCCCTCTTTATAATATTAGTAAAGGTATTATGAACCTGATACAACAATAATTTTTTTCGTGTTCCATGATTGCATCTTAAATGGTTTTAAAAATAATTAAAACTCATTGTAACAAAAAAAGGATTTGATAATTTTTTATCAAATCTTTTTTATTAACTTAATAAAAAAGGATAAAAAAAATTACTTAATATATATACATAAAAATATTATAAAGAGAGAAGATTTGTATATTTGTAACTCAAAAACTACGAGACCAATTTTAAAAATTCTTTCACCTATAGGAAGCTATTTATCAGCGAGTAACATAGGCTTATATTTTATAAAGTTACATGGGCGAAGTTGCATGCAATAGCTAGTACATAATAACTAATATCTATAGATACAAAACCAACAATATTGGTATCTATAGATACCAATATAAGCTGAAGCTTTTTTAGTTAACGATTTTCACATTTGAGTACCTAACTATTGTTGCTTATTCAACTATTAATTACACTTATCTAATTGTTAAAACGACCTTGACATCTATGAGAAGAACAAGTTGGTTTGTTTATTTGAACAATTATTTAATTAAATATTGACTTAATAGGACATCAGTCAAAAATATTTGAGTATTTGTTTGTTTAGCCTATTGGCTGTTTGTATGGTTCAGTTTACTTTTTTTAAAAATTAAATATTTTTTATTAGTTGTACTGAACTATTATTTAGTTAGACAGTTAACATATTTAAACATGTTGTGATAGAAGTACTGCTTTATTTATTTGATTCGTCTTCAATTAATTTATATATTTAATTGTTTTCCATAAATAGTTAGTATTACAACAGAAATTGCAGTAATGGTTTTTAGTTTTTTTAAAAACCTAAAGATTTGATATGATTGATCTCTGACTAGATATTGAATATATTTATGACCAAGCAGCAGCAGTCCATATACAATTGTTAACAGATTTGATGGACCTAGATTGTGTGTGTAGTAAAGAGAAGCCGAATCAAGGAATAACAATTGTGAAAGTTTCTGTCTTTTTTTAAATGGTGGCTCTCTTTTTTTTTGTTTCTAAGTTTGGTGTAGTATGTTAATGAATTTGATGTGAGTCTAATTTTGTTGAGATTTTATTTAATTTGGATCTAATGATTAATTCTATGCATAGTATTTTGTAGATTTAGATAGAAGATATGAAAAGTGTTTTTTGATTTGTCCTATGGATGTATTTGTTGTCAATATATCTTTTTTAAACACATTTTTTTGTTCGTATGTTTCTGTGCATTTTATTATTTAATCCCATAAAACAATGTGAATTGTCGTTTGAGTCATTTTACCTTTAGTTTGTATTGCGTTTAAGTCATTATGCATTTAGAATGCAATTTAGAATATATATTTAGGCAGTATGATGCACTTAGATGAGTCTAGTCTGAAATTACAATTCCCAAAAAGTTTAAATATATTATATATTATTTTTACTTGATACTTAATGAGAAATATGGAAAAAAATGTATTTGTTTAACTTGTTATTGTATATTTATTTATTCATTTATTGGGGAGAAAAATAATTGCAGAAATTAATTAGTACTTATAAAATATAAAAAGCAAAACATTGAATTCTCTACAATCTCTAATAGATCTAAAAGAATTTGCCATACTGAGCCATTTATGTTTATTTATTGGGCAAATAAAATTTGCAACAAGAGGTTTTCTTCATCAATGTAAAAATATTAATGTTGCACAGCAGTATAGAAAAAATTCCGATTGTGAAAAAAAAAACATGCGTAATACTATTTTCACAATCGGTATTTTTATAAGATATGCTTAATATGCTACTCTGTTGAAAATTACTAATTGTTTTTCTTTTATGATAATGATGTAATTTGAAAATTGCAAATAATTTATCAACTCTCGTTATAAACTTAGTTGATTATTCAGTAATATATATATTTTTTAATTGAGTCCATTGAACTCGACACATGACAGTGAAAATTATCAAAGGTTGTGCTCCAGTGTCTGTAAAAATTCTTTTAGGTAAATGAGTTTTTGGGTCAATGTATAATATTTTTAGTAGGATTCGACAGTAGTGAGTCACTAGCCTACCTATTTATTATTCATTAATAATATTTTATTACTTTTACTATGGTTTTGAAAAAAATATAACAAGAAAACCCTAAAGAAATTTAAGGATACCGTTCTTGTCATCTTTAAAATAAAATAAATAAAAAGTAGATATTAATTTATTATATTTCAATGCACATACAATATATATGTCTGTGTGTGCAAGGTCGTGCGCCGGCCTTTTGACGTCGCTGCTTCGTCGTTGGACGTCGTCATTTATCGGTCGAACTCGTAAACTTTTCTCGCTCGACTAATTGCACTTTTTGTTTGATCAACTGCTATTTTCACAGCACCCCTGCCCCCTCGCAGTCCCCTGTCGAGGCCGACCGATCGGAACTGGTTTGAAGCGGGTTCCACATGATTGTGAATCGATTTCAATTCCCTTCCCGCTGTAGGTCGTTTTGTGACAGTTTTTTTTTTTGTGTCATTATTTAAACAAATATAGTATGTAGTTTGTATGAACGTGTTCCTGCTTATGTTAAATCTACCACCCCACTGGACACTTGAAAAATGCATCTTTGCAAAGATTGTGTTGGTCTTACAGACAAGCAGCTCTCTCTGTTCTCTCAATTTTGTCAAATTTTGATATTTTTATGTTCATTTATTTATTTATGCTAACTTTTACAAGTATTTATAGATCGTCAAACACAATAAAAATTAAATTAATCTACCACCCTTCTGGGAAACTGTTTTTATTCTCACTGTCTTTGACAGTATGTGTAATAGATATATGTATTTCTTTCATAAAGAAATATATCTAATCCATGCATTGAATATTAACTTTCTATTAAAAGTTTAATCTGCGCTCTGTTTACTTGTTGGGACTGCAAACATACATTAAAGAGTAGGAAATAATACCTATACCTATTTTAACAATTATATTTATGGTTCTAGATTGTTGTGAACATTTTATGATATATATAAAAGTATGTGGAATACTTAGGTTCCAAAACATGTTACAATTTTTGTTAAGGAATATTAAGTTTACTTAATTACTTTATGAACTTTGTCGTGTGGCAGTCAATTAGGATTAATTTAAGTGAAATTGATGATATGAGCATGCGGTTGCGGGCGCGGGCTTGAAGTAAATGAAAGGAATCATTCAACAGCCCCAAGCAGTTGTTAGCAATTTCTCCGCGACGTCGCCTAGGGCGGCTCGTTTCCCGGGAGCCCGGTGCGGTAATAGCAGTTTTTGCTCGTCCGGCGTCGGCGCTGGCGAGATGTAATCGTGGACTTTCTACGGCTGAGTTGGTCGCCGAGGCGGTTTCACTTTCGTGCGGCGGCGGAATGCGGCCGGACCTCCGACCCGCGCCCGCCACCGCGTGTCACAGCGCCCTCTCCCTGCCTCCCTGTCGCCGCCCTTAAAGACGGTTTAAAGGGAGTAACTACATTTATTCAGCTTTTGTCCATAGAAAACAGCAATGTTGTATAGCAATAAGATACGTATCTATCCGTTCAGCTTTTACGCATCTCGTACACATCGAAACGCGAATGGCGCTGAATAAGTGTAGTTAGTCCGTAATTCTGATTCGACTGGCGGCCCGAATACCTCGAGTGGACACGGATACCGACCGGTGAGCTATCCGCGCTAATATCTTATTCGTGTCATTAATGCGAAATGCCAGCCGTTTGGCACCGTCCGGCGGCGGCGCGGCGTCGGCCTCAGCGTTCCCTCGCGGCCGATGCACCGCCCCGAACGAACCGCAGCTAAATTCGAGAGCGTTGCATCACGCATCACTTTCGGTTTCATTTGTCACGCGGTTATTTTAGATCGAGTGTTGATTATATTAGAACACCGTTTTTAGCAGCCGCGACCCGCTGCCCGCTCGGGCCATGTTAGTCGCACGACCGTTCGGTTAGAATGCGACTCGGAACATCTTTAATTAATTAATGCCTGTAAATGTGACCGTGTTTTATTCAAATGAGACAATAAGTGCTAAAAGAGGACACGGTAAAGCTAACAGCGCACTACAAAGTCGCTCGCAAGTATGCGACAACTCTAGGCGGGCTTATGTGGAGTTTGCGGAACGAAACCCGATCCGCACACACCGGCACGCGAGCGAGGCCGACGCGACGCGCATTGTCGGCTGAAAAGCGATTTTTCTTACATTTAATTTTTAATCTTTTGGTCGCGCCTTCCGTTCCCATAGCATGGGTTTTTAATACCATAGCATTCGAAGTTTACATGAAATGCGAATATCCGGTCTCGCCGGTTCTGTCCAATATAAAAATAGATGTAGTCGAGGGGTGAAGAGGTGGTGTCCGGTCAGTGCACGAGTTCGTCACGCTTTGCGGACGCACCGGAATGCGCTGCGTTCGCAGGCGGTCACGCCTCTCGTCGGCAAGGCCGCGAAGCCCCTCGGACGAACGCTCACCTGCATTAGATGTTGCGGGGCGGTCGCCCATGCGGACCGCAGGTTGCGCAAGCGCAGCGACATCTCGTCGCACGTGGGCGATCGCCCGACCCGAGAACAATTGAGCCTCTCGTATAACGACAACGAGCGTTGGAATGCGGGCTTTTGATATCGATTACAAAATTATAACGGTTGGCCAATGTCAACACGGCACCCATATTGGCGACGCCGTGATTGTCTTTATGGTAATGCGTACGGTGATCGAGTGTGGCCGGTGCCTACTGCGTAGCGTTCGTCGCTTGACGGCAAGCGTAGGCGACTAGATTTTCCGACGTTCGTGTTCGGCCACTCGACTTATGTAGCCGCGCAGCAGTTGCGTAGCGAAAGTCTTGCCGACCTTCAGCGTCTAGATATGGGCGGTAATAGGTACCTCGGATCTTGAGACACCTAATTACGATTCGAGTAGAAACGGCTCGCATTAACATGTTGTCGTGTGCTCGTTGGGTTCAATTTAATAAACACGAAGCGATTCTGTCTCAGATCTCGATTTCGTTTCAACGTTTATTGATGGTCTCTAGATATTTGGCGGATTTCAAAGAAATTGTGCCAGCAGCATCCCGTTGAACCCTTGAGGTATTTTGATTATATCTCTCAGATTGATTACAGCGCCTGAGGATCATAGATACTTAATCGGATATGTATCGGTTAGTCAACGAATGCCTCGCCTGTCCGTATTGACATTATTTTCAGTATGCAGTGACTATGCACAGTATGCACGCGGAGCAGATACAAATCTTATCGGTTTACTTTATGTATGCAACCAATTTTAATATATATCTGAAAAATGTTGTATATTCTCTGTTCTTAATTTACATCAATCGCTAAGAGATCGCTTATCGGACTTCAATAGCGCGGGTGGAATGTGTATAATTTATTGGCTCGTTGGTTATCTGGAAAAATAGTGCATTAATATCGCGCCGAACAAAAGTGCTGAACAAAATTCTCTCTACGAACGTCGACCGGCCGAACGTATGCGTGAATCATTGAATTAAAGACTAATATGATGTAATGTATTATTGCGACGGGGTCTTCCCGTGGAGAAATTCGGCCACATCCTTATGGGGATTGCAAAATTTACATATTAACAGACTTGTAATAAGAAATGCGTGTCAACATTCAATTATGTGCATCGAAGATTATATCTTCATAAATAACAAGTTTTTTTTAATAAGATTAATGTTTGTTGTATTACACAACACGAAATTATTGGCGGAGAAACGTCTGGAATTTTCTTTGTGCGTTATGTTAGTATATACTGTACCTACGCGTGACTCGCTGATATCTATTTTATGAGTCCCCTTATCAGCACGATATTATCTCGCGTCGCAAATTCTACATACTTGTGTATCTTGGTGTGTAGAGGAGTATCTGTTGGTTTTAATATTGACGTGTCTCGCTCGGTTACACTGTTTGCCCTCTTGATGGATGCGGTTTGTATGTTGACGCTCTGTTTACAAACTGCTCCCTTCCCTAACCTTGAACGGAGTTCACTGGCTTCGGCTTTCGTACTCACTATGCGCCTTTTGATTGTGTGTTTCCGGAGTATTTTCGTCCTCTGCCAGGACCTAGGACATTACGCGTCACGTGCATCCCGATCCCGATTCACAAGACCACCCCTCTGTATATTTGTAGCGTTGGAGCAGTAGATGGATATTTATTTATACGCGCGTATAACGAGATGTTCTTCACAGAAATAGTCGTACAAAATTGTTTTAGTACTTGATAATGTTTGAATGAATTAAGCTTTATGGTCGACTCTTTAATTTGGAACTAATACAAGTGTCAGCGGTGATGGATCTTATGAGAGGCAGCGTCGTATCGGTGCAGAAGGCGGCGTTATTCCAACATTCCTCGGGGAGAATTTATCGTGCGTCGACCGGCGCTGCGTAAATATAATTAGAGAGGCTATTTATCAGCTCGACGGAAGGGCGCACACTATCGCCGCTGTAAATCTCGCGTTGCTTCTGACGGCTCAATCCGGTGAAGAAATGGAATGTCACATAGTCGCCCGGCGGAGTCAAGGCGAATTTGTTCGGCGACCGTATGGATCTATCCCCCATACGTTACAATCAGTTCGGATTACGCCGGCTCTGCTCTGACCGGTTATTTGCGTATAGTGGGATAGACGAGTCGGACGGTCGCTATCCGTCTTCGGATTTAGATTAATTTATGAGGGTTCTAAGTTATCGGTGTTAAATTTAGATCTAGGTACACATTCCTCTAGGTATAATTTGCCCTGTGTGAATCAAACTTAATATGATAATTTTTTTATAGAGATTCCTTCGTTCTAATTCGTATAGCACACACAAAGTTTTCTTTAGTTAAATTATATCGTTTTTAGCTCTTTCCATTAATTAAAACCTTATCAAAATCCGTTGATTAATTTAAAAAAGTGTTAGCACAGAAACAGACAGGCGGACAACGACTTTATTTTATATTATAATATGTATAGATATATTTTTTTTATTTTGAGCTCAACAGACAGGCTGACGGTCCACTAGATGGTAGGTGACTACCGTCGTCTATACACAAGTAACACCACAGGCGCTGCAAGTGCGCAGCCGACCATCTTAGGAATTCCTTAGGAAGGGATAGGGAAATCGGTTCTGGCATCCCTTACACGCTTATCGAAACAACATTTAGAAGACGGATAGAGACTAGAGCTTACGATACACAGCAACATTAATGACTGAATAGAATAGCTATTATTCAGTAATTACAGCTATGTGCGGCTAAGTCTTTATGGATGCACCTTTCCGGTCTGGTAGTCGCGTATTCCCACCGTTTAAATTAATTGTTATGCGTGTTAATTAAAGCGTAATCCAATGTAATTAAAAACTGTTCAAGAAGTTCTTTTGTAGTTTTTTTTTTTCGAGCAACAGATATCTAAAGTTAGGAATATATTCAGTTATAGTCCAATTGGTGTATGCAACAAATCTGCGACCCAGACTTGTTAAAAAAAGATGGAACCTCTACCTACATCAAAGAAACATACGATATTGTGACCTCGACCGTTTGTCTTGTAGAAGAAATTCGAACCTTTTTCTAGAAGGCGATTTCGTAGCACTATATGAGTAATGACTCGTTGTAGGCAAGTAAGCACACATTATTGTATAAGCGGGTTCGCGAGGTGGTCATGCTCACCGCAACACATTAGCATAAACCATGCAGGATATTACATCGCCCCACACTGCTCCTCGCGGCTGGCTTACAGAGACACGAGACTACTTTAATGTCCACCTTAAATTAACTCTTGTAATAATTATTATACAATCGAAAGCAGAGAAAGCTATAACAACGCGTTGGTGGCTCATAGATACAGATTAAGATATTAAATTTAGGAAGGAATTTAAATAATAAAAAAATGCTAAAATAATAAAACAACTTTATAACAAACTAGCTGAGACCCGCTGTTTCACTCGTCTTTTAATTTAAATCGACTAAGGTATGCATATTTCGACTCTTCTCAATAATGCTCGTTTCATCGCCCTTACGCGTTATTTCTTCGTTTTCGCTTAGCGTTCTGTCTGATTTATTTTCATTTTGCTCGGCTCCTAAGGGACACAGAGTGATGATAAATAGCTTATAAGCTACCTTGCTCGAAAATTGGGCTATCAATTGGCAAATAGTTATTTGTTCAACTAGAGAGTAAAATTGTTTTTTGCTGCGAGTGCCGACTTTAAATCACGAATTAACGAAGTTGTCTAGAATTGAATCACGAGCGTAGCGAGTCATTCTAATATAGACTACTGAGCGAAGTAAGTGATTTAAAGGCACGAGACATAAAAAAATTTGCTCTCGTGTTAAACATACAACTTTTCACCTCAACAGCGAGAAAAGCGTTACTAGGTCATCTTTAGGTAAGAAAATCAAAACAATTTTAAATATTAAGTTTATTATAGCTAACATTCACATAGCCAAAGTCACATAAATTAACAAAAATATTAAAAGTTGAAAGTAAAATTACTGCAATTTGTAAGATTAAAGGTAACATTTTTGTTCGGAATTGTGATGGTCGTATTATTTACTTGCGGGTTACGTAAGGGTCCTGTCTCTGTTTGTACGAATGAAATAATTCGTACGAATGAAGATGTTTTTCCCGGCTTTTCTGGAAGAAAGCTAAGTTCGGCATTTGAAACTTGTTCTCTTAATTCTTCTGGAATTAGACCATCACCACCAGACATACTCATTATTTTTTTATATTTACCAAAACAGTACAAATACACCAAGACCTAATGCTGAACCAGTTTCTGATGCTGAAACTATCTCACAGCTGGGCCTACTCTAGTCGGCTATGGTCGGCCGAATCTATCGGCTATGGCTGGACACACTAATAAAATCAAAATTTTATTCCTGTAAGTTAAATAGCGTGTTCGAATTTCGAATCACGCTCGCATCAAGAATCGATTTTTCTGCGAGTTTTTAGGCACCAACAGCACCCTTTTCGTGCTGGAGAGGTTGAAAAGATATTTTTATCGATTGGTAGTTTTTGCGCGTTCAAATAAAAAGCAAGGCGCACTATCAGCAAGGGGTAGTATAGATTTGTTAGTTTTTAAAGTACCCAGAATAAAATAAATCTGCAAATTATATAACTACCATTTGATCATCAAGTCACGAATGACCGTGAGCTGTGGTTTGTAAAAATATGTATTCCGAGTACCCCGTTTGGGTAGCAAAAAATTTTGCAAATATTAATGTATGAACCATCAAATCGCTTTTTCTAGATGTCTAAAAAAGTGTAAAACTGCTAACCACTTGTTACCATGGTCGTGGTATACTGAGCGCATTAAAAATATTTTCTTTGTTGTAGGTACAATATGCGAATGCATCCATGAATATTTAATGGTACATTCGCCATAGCCCTGACCTTTATTTTGGCCTTTCCCTCTGGCCATTGTTCTTGTGCAGCACTCTAGCTTCGTGGAATTTATCTAATGTTTGCTTGTTTTATTGCGGCGCAGGCAAGAGCGGCGTGTTTGGTATAGCATAGTATGTTGCCATTGCGGTTGCAACGTGGTATAATATGCGTACACCAATACCGCTTAATCTAATTTTAGATCTTCCTATTTTAATATTACAATGTGTTAATTTCATTGTTTCAAAAATACTTATTGATTTATTTTAGAATACTAGGTTTTGTAGTCGGTTCACTGTGCGGTTCCATTATTTCTTAATTTAATTAAGTAACCTTTATTACCTACCTAACTTCGTCTAGGATAATAGGATAATAATTCCTTATAATTTGTCTTAATAGGGTAGAGATGTTATTCTATGACGTAATTATTTCTATAATATCATTCTAAATCTAGTTTAAAAGACATGATGTTAATAATATTGTATACTTTCCTCGGTCGGTCTCCTATTACTAAGGACCGTCATCGGCCTCGGTCGCCCTCACCATCAGAAGAGGTTGCTTCATTCACTTGATCTGTCCATCTTCTAGTAATCTTTTATCGCCACCTGGCGACAAAAGTAATCTTTTGTCGCCAGGTGGTTAAAATAGTTTAGTAACTCTTAAATGGTTTAAGGTTTATGTTCAGGAGAATTCTTGTCGTCTTTCTTCCCTTTTCCCAGATCGGACTAATAAGACTTGTTTTCCTTTAGCGATTATTAAGAAAAAATGTTAATGAATAAGTGCATTTGTTTTTCCCTTTGAAGACTTAATGTTAATTTTATTGTTTCTTACTAGTTATCTTACCTATTGTTTAGAAATAGTAAATAATCGCCATCTTACGGTGCCGACTGCCTGACGTAATCGATGACCGATGTAACAGATTATTAATTTATCCTTTCAAACGCTGACTCATTGGACGAGGCGCTGTTTAAGCGCAAAGGGATCCACGTTAAAATATTCGATTTAATTAACATTCTGGTGACTAATAAGTATCTCGAGCATTCTACCAACGATATCTTTGCTCACGAAGTGGTCGTTATAAAGAAAAGGGTTCAGTGTCCTTAGACTACATCATAATGAACTGAAACCCACCTTATGAACGTGTCGTGTCGTGCGTTGTAAAAAAGAGTATTAGGATGTGCCGTCCGGAGGCTGCATGTCGTCACTCGTCTTTATTTTTTGTCGCCAAAGTCGACGAAGCTATCTTCTCACTAATCGGCCGACTCTTTTGATTAGCGAGCGTAACCAGATCGCGTGTGTTTTCGACTTTTCCACAGTTCGGCCAACATGAATAAATTAATTTTTAACTCGTACGCCCACAGTAACACTCATATGGAGGCATGTAATGACAACGAATTAATGATGTCGGATAAGTGTAAATCAATTTAGTCCACAAAAAAAGTAATTATGTAGTACACGTAGGAGTTAACGTAAGAAGCTTAATAATAGATGATTCACTATAATATTTTGATGTTCACGTTAAAGCAATAGACACATATAAAAATAAATGAAATATTAAAAGTGTGATTAAGTGAATTTCCTACACTAAATATTTGTAATCCTCAATAAAATTATGAAATCGAAAAATACTCTGACCGTCGACAGCCCGCATATTGGTAGTTACCACCCTCTCACAGAAACAACCGTGAAATAATAGGCGATAGTGGCCATCTAACATCAAGTGGACCGTCAGCCTGCGTCCCGATCTTTGCATATGAAATAATGTCAATTTATTTGTGTAAATACAAAGGTATTGCGTTGGATAGAAGTCACAGAGTTAAAATCCGTTTGAAGTTAAACAAGCACGCCACGCCAACAAGGCGAATTGTGTAAAACCCAATTTGTATGTCACACGAGCATCTTTGTTCAACAAAGCGGAACGAGTATAGTCTCTCCCCCTCCAACGGCAACGGCGGTTGTTCGATTTTTGGCGAGCGAAGTGAAGCTGACTGCTGATGACAAAGCGTCACTTTCTAGGGGACAGCGCACGCGCAGCGCCAAATGAAGTGTGTCGCGTACGCAGACAGCTGCGCGATAGACTCTGTTCTAATGTGCGCCGGAAACAATCAATTTAGATATAGTTTCTGCTTGTAGGATGCAACTATTATACAGAGGAAACCGTGATTTATGACCTTCATTGTTTCAAACATTTTATTCTGCATCCTCATTTTAGAATGAAAGTGGTTTTCTCTCTAACTAAGCCTACGAATCGTGTATTTTTGTAAAACGAAATCTAATACAATTTTGTACGTTGACTGCCAGATGTTTATGAAATACAAGAGACACGACATCTGCTCCAAAAATCCCCTTTAACGACGCTCGTTTCATTTGTCCCCTCACGCGAAGGACAGTACAATTTGTCTACATTAGAGCACCACGTTTGTACGCAGTTAATTGTAATCTTTCAAACTAGTATTTAATTTGTCCAAGCATTGTATAAATGGAGTTTTGCATCAACCGTTGTACCCGATGAATCGCTGTTTATATTAGAACGCTGTATTGGGTAAATTAATAAATTGAACGCCTCTTGCATATTATCGACTACTTTCTCGCAATGTAGCGAACGGAGCGGCCAAGTATTGTTTATGAAAAGCGGGTCAGAAGAAAGCTGTGGTGGGGTGAGAGCGGCTCGGTCACTGGTCACTCGCTGATATCTCTCGGTGTAGAGGTCACGGCCATTATACGAAAAATAAACTGAAAATTGTTCGCGTCTTGACCCCAAAAATGAACCGTTTATTGCTACCGTATTGTTACAACGGTTTTTTTTCTTCTTTAGTTCGCAATGCCGAGTTATCGGTGCGATTTCTAAATTTGATATTTTTTCGTCGTTAAAATGTGAATCGGCTAATTTTTATTTCGCATGTGTAATGATAATTTTCACATAATTTTCATGTCACAAAAAGATGTCAGTTCACTTATGAATGTATTCATTATTGCGAGTGTGTCTGTTGGTTTTTATTGAGAAGGCGAATGTTTGCGCATCGCAACGCGCACTGTATCGAATCAGGAATGCGTTTGCACAGCGCATTCTCTGTGCCACCAGTCATGTCACTTTTATAATATGTTCCGTAGACAATGGACCCGTCATATGTGTGCCGACCGTCTCAAGGTTGCGGCGTTCGCTGGTGACTTTTTCAAAAAATCAGCAGAAATTATTTATGCGACATATAATGTAGCGGCTATGCTGTGTTTAATTGAGTATGTTTTTCAAATATTTAAACAAGAATGGAAGCTGAAGAGTTATATATTTCCTATTAATGCCTAAAAAAATGGATAGAAAAATATTCAAAACTAACTGGTGCCCGCGACTTCGTTCGCGTTGAACGATGAAAGGTCTTTCCTATGTCCTTTCTGGTGTCCCAGATAACATGTATGCAAAATTTCATGGTGATCGGTTCAGTAGTTTTTGCGTGAAAGAGTTACAAACATCCATACATCCAAACATACTTTCGCATTTATAATATTAGTATAGATTGTAGTAGGTTATGTCCTGAGATTAACTACTACGTACTAACCTACAAATTTAAGCCTCAATCTCAATCTACTTGACCCCCAACTGAGTTTCATATTTTAAAAGTTTGCTTATATTTGCAATTAAATCATAAAATAGCCTATATATACTTGGTCAAACTATCTCAGTACCGAGTTCAATCTAAATTGGTTCACCGGTTAACACAACACAAAAACAATAAACACAAGAGTTACTTTCGCTTTTTTACAATAACTCTTAGAATGAATTTAAATATTACCTACTCGTCCGCTTGAACAAGCGCACATGTTTTACGCCGAAGCTGCATGACTAATGATTGGATGGCATTTATTTTCTTGTTGTATAGATTTTTCATATTCATAGTTTCTGTTAACAGCAATTTCGTATGATGTTGTTTATAGATGTTGTTAATTAGATATGCAATTAATTTTCTAATGTTAATTTTAAGTTTACTGGCAAAGCAACCAAACGTAAGTCCGTTCCAATATTATTATTCATCCATCAATTCATGTATTAAATGACCAAAATTAGGTTTGGCTAAGGTAAATTATGTTGAAACAGTTATAGTCCAATAAAGTCAATGTGAATTTCAAATAATGAAACATTGGTGGTTAAATAGATTGGATTGAAAATAATTATCAAATTGTTGAAAGTAACCATCGTGACGAAGCTTAAATTAAAGTATCCTAGTATGGATGCTATCCACATTTGCCCACATCTCACATTGACCTGTGAGACCAGGCAGACTTTGTGACCTGCCGGAACTTTTATATCCCGATCGTAGCACTATTCAGAGGCTACAATTGTGATTCTAAATCATCCAAGGACCTACTCAAAAACACAAAGATTTTATCAAAATAGGTGCAGCCGATTAGGAGGAGTTCAGTAACAAACACACATACACAATAATTATAATACGTGTAAAAGTATAATATAGACCTAAACAGAAACAATGAGCATGAAAACGTCTAAATGATAATGAAAACAACATAAAAATCCTTTGTATATTGAATAAATAAAAGGACAAAAATAAATGTGTCCAGATACTTTGTTTTGTACTATCTAGTGACTATTTTGATATACATTGTAGCATTTACAACACTATTCTCAGCAACATAATGATGGGTCTAAGTCCAATTAGAATGAGTTACAGTAACTACTAAGCACTAACAGTTAGTCGTGTTGTGCTGGAAATTTAGAACTTAATTAACACGGAATATGTTTCTTAAAGCGAGATTGATGTTGTACTTTGCATGCAATTAATTAGTCTAAACAATTTGTGCAGTAATGTTAATTGCTGCTATTAGACTAAAAGGGTATTATGTAATGTTGGTTATGTCGCTTTGCTTTCGAAGAATACAAGATGTCTACTTATGAATATATAAGTCCTCTTTTATTATGAACATAATACTTATGAGATTGCATAGTCACTTCTTAGAAAGCCCAAGGGAAAACGCAATCTTAACTTGATTTAACTTGAAAATTTTCCTTTGGTTTTACGAATAAATTTTTAATTTTATGTCGAAGTTCTCAGATCGTAGTAATATAATTTGTTGTTCTCAATTGCTTTTATTGCTTGTAACTGTCTTTCTCACCTTCCGAGTGAAGTTTAACATCTACTCGGTACGAGGTCAGCGTCTCGTTCAATGTTTCCATTACTAAAAATAATGTGGACCCACTGACAGAGCTGTTACTAAATGTACGTTGACTCGTTGGTGTGTTTATTTTCTTAAATTGGTTCATTTGCGTGTTTTTATAGGCCGACCGCAGACGTCTTAATTGATTGCAAGTGGTCAATGGTAACATCAACGTCAAGGACGCCCGTGTGACCTTGCAACACGTTGCACGAGTAGCGCGAATTACTTTTTTTTCTCTCGATTATTCATTAATAACACTTCGTATGTGTATGATTTGAATTTCATATATTAAAGTCATTGTAAAACAGAAAATATTGCGAAATATTTCGTGGGTACGTAGGTAGTTGTCGCGTTTAAAGACCGGTTAGTATAATTACAATGTGTTTAGGAATATAAATAAACATATGAATATCCATCAACATAGGTAAGATCGAGTGGGATGCGCCCACGCAGCCCTCAATCAAATAAATCACACAGTCGCAATCTTTTCACATCGTTTGTAGATATTTCATTAAAAAGAGACCATCAATAAACGATGTAACGTTTAAAATGCGTATCGTTATAATACTAAAATTCTTAGTCAGACCATTTTTAAAAGTACGAATTAGTTTTAATTGAAGACTTGGTCCAATTTGTTCAACCGTTCAGGCTTTGTCACACGTGTGGGAACTTAGCCAAGATAGTATTGCGAAGGAATGCAATACCGTTTAGTGAACCTGTCGTGAATGGTAATTTAGATATGGGAAACTGTACTTATTTTGAAATTCCATTTTGTTAAGTTTATAATGATCACAATCAAAATTTTAATATTTCTTTTGTGTTTCATGACTTTGATTGATCTTTCAACTCATCAAACACAGGAAATATTTAAATATATTTATTGGTTTTGAAGTTTGTTTGTGTTATTAAATAATAAATAAATATAAATTATATCAAAGTATCAGTAAAGATCGCGAGGGAGGCGACCATTAAGCTTGTTTCATGTAATTGGTATTGACGGCTATCAGGAAACAGCTTCGGAGGATTTGCATAATATGAAGCGTGTAACACGGTTACAGTATAGTCGGTTTATAGCAATACTTTTATTATCAAACCCTTCCAGGGAATGTGGGTCTAATCAACAAGTGTTTTAGAGAGATACCTACTTACAGGGCACAAAAAGTACCAAAATAGACATAATTGGTGTATTACTTTTTTGTTAAAGGTTTGTCACTGTTAATTGCATTATTACTCACTCATACTCACTGAAACACATGCTGTTATTTCACGGTGGTCTTCTGTAAAGGGCAGTGACGGGCTGTCCAAATGACTTCTAAACGCAGTGTGTCCTCCCACTACTAAAATTATTATATAAGTAGCTGTTGCAGGCGACATCGTCCGCGTAACTATAAAATATAGTCTATGTTACTCGCTGATAATATAGCTTCCCAACACTGAATTTTTTTTTCAAATTGGTCCAGTAGTTTCGGAGCCTATTCAATGCAAACAAACAAACTTATAATATTAGTATAGATTATTATATAATAAAATTACTTACTAAAATTACTAAAATATTATAAAAATCTAGCTAATCGCGGAAACCGCCTAACCGAATTCAAAGAAATTTTGTGATTGTGTATGATTGGTTTTAGTTTAACAGATGGATGTGAGAAAGATCTAGGTGTGCTGTAATGTAGAACGGTTATTCTATTTATAGCTATTTGGATCTATATGTGTGGTGGTTCCACTTGCGTATAGACATTGAAACATTAAGAGAAAGATTGGATGATATGAATGAGGTTTCATTAGCGTTTCACACACACCTTAACTATTTGAAGTATTTTTCACACCGATTTGATCTTGATTTTGTAACGAACCGTGGCGCCATTGATATCTTAAAATGCGGCCTTAAAAGCGTTAATCGTTCGTCTCGTCTCCAAACAAATTAATCTTCTAGTCAAACAGCGATAACTAAACGCTTCCGCATAGGCACCGATCAGCAACATGTGTAATAGTGAGAACCAATTTAAACGCGATGTGGGTGGTAAAGTTTTTGCTTTACCAAATTTATCGGGTGATTCAGCCCCCTCTGTGCGCAGTCGAATCTAGACTTGGATTACTACGCATTAAATAGACGTTCTTGTATTACATTCTATATGTATTATCTCGTCTTTCAAAAAGACTACTCGATTGGTTAAGGTTGTCTGGATGTGCAGGGTTTAACTCCTTTCCTTTGTAAAGTTATCCATAACACATATTTGAAATAGTGCTTACTTTGGGTGCCAAAAAATTGTTCTCAAGTCTTGACGATTTATTTATAGTGTTTTCTAATAAATGACGTTATTATATTTATGTATATGTCATAAGATAAGATAGGTAGAGAAGAAATAAATGAATTTTACGAAGTGCCTTTTTGAATTAATTGAAGAGTTGTACCTAGTGTGTAGATCCATGTGACATCTATAATATCCAGTACACAAAGACGGAAGGAAAGAGTATAATTTTTTTTGGTCTTTGAATCGTTGACAGATATTCATTTTTGTTAACATTACCAAGTTTAGCTTAAGATTATACTTAAGTAGACCAGGAAACATGAAATATGTGTACCTACGAATTACTAACATTGGTTTAATCTCGATTTAATCTTTTAGGAAGGCCATCGTGATATCAGTCCAATTTGGCTTATGTAATAGAGACAATTTAATAATTTTGTTACCGTATCGTTTTATAAAGTGTTAAATGCAATTTATTTTACTAGATTTTTCAACAATTTATTCACCAAAAAGCCTTCTTAATACACTACATTAGTAAGTACATACGAATGTACTAAATGATATTACAATAAACCAAACGTACATTATTATAATAGCTTAGTGTTCTAGTGTTTTGTATATATAATTAATTATCTAGTATATAATTAATGAAAGTAATTATAAAACTGATTTAAAAAAGTTCATTTAAGAACTTAAACTAACTTTTAATTAGACATCAAAGTAATTTTTAAAGTATTCTCACTGCAAATGAAACTATCTAATTAATTTATTTAAAAGTTAATTACTCTATAGTCCGCGATATTTAGTAATGTGTGCCCAAGGTAATGTATGTCTTAGGAAAGATTATACAAAAGCTTTTTATAAAAGGAAAAAGTGGTTAAATAAATGTCTTTTCCCAAGGTTCGGATTACGTTCATCAAAGTCGTTATAGTGGATTACTTGTGAAAACATAACAGTCGATAGACAGCCAACCTTTTCGTATATATAAGTATGGCTTGCAGAAACGTGACACTTGCAGAAGTAAGTTACGGCTTGATATTTTACGTTTTAAAAGTTGTATTATACGGAAGCCAGTAATACATACTTAATTTCGGTCGATATATCTCTCGTAAAACTGTTTAACTTATTGGTTGTTAACGCAGAATTAATGGCATGTGCGACCTCCAAAAATGCATGCACCACAGGTTTTGTGTGACTTAATTTTATCTCAATATATAGGATAGTTTTTTGGAATATTTACTATACTATTTTACTTATTATTAATGCACTTATTTTGTGTCCGATTTCCGCATCTCCGGTACATTTAATACAATTTGTTATTACATCAGAGACTTTACTGAAATATTGTTTTTGTCAGTGACTAATTTTACCTTATTAGGAAAGTTTTTTTTTCTTTCGAATATTTACCGTCGCAACTAAATACTATTTTACCGATTATATGGCACTTATTTTATATCTGATTTCCGCACCTCTGGTACATTTAATATACAACTTATATCCTTTATTTTCACAAAAGCCAAGAAATATGTTAATTTTGTCAATGCCTTTCAAGTTTCAACTTCCAATTCGTAATAAACAGTCGTCGATAGTTAATTTAATTGGTAAAATAGTGTATTGTTAACACCGCTATATAATTATTAATATTCATATAGCACCCCACGTCCGCATAAAAGGTTAATTGATAAAGTAATGAAGGCTGTGCCGCGTTAGGAAGCGATACTTGTGCAACAACGTGTAGTAGTTATGTGGTGCATGTCATTTATCATAATATTGTGGTGCGGCCAACGTTTCATCTCGACCGTGGCGGCCAGGTGGGTGTCCATCTATTTTAATATTAATTGTTCCTGTAATGGTAAGTAGGTGCATATTGTGTGTAAAACAGGTTTTCAATCACTTGTGTATTGATTTTTGGAATAGGTTTTTTTTAATTGATTAATTTGGTGATAAAAATATCCGTCTTTAAGTTAACGACCCAGTAGTGACAAGATTCTTAACATAGATATACTAAAACTACTTATATTTTTTTCTCAGATTTTTGAAACTTTTAAATATCTTTACAGTTTATAGCTCTAATGTAAAGGGAAACAAATTCAAACATAATTATTTGCAGAAGAAAAACCTGAAAACCGCAGTAATAACTCAATGTAATGTACATTGAGAATAACTTCATCTTCTCGGGAATTGATAGTTGCGTAAACTCTTTGTTTTTTCTAAAGCAAATAATAAGTGAGGTTACCACTGGGCAAGTATAGCAACATGTATTTTATTAGATTTGGTATTTAATGTAGCGATTTCTGCTAGTCAACAAGTTCCAACGCGGCGACACCTTGCGTTTTGACGGGGTTATCAGTTTGATCAATAGAGCTGCGTGAGTCACACACCGGCTACGAAATGACGATCATCGATGTTTATTTTAACAGTTATTCGGCATACATTTCTATTCCTACTGTCTACGGGCGCTTTGACGGCGCAAACTAGCCATGGCGCTCTCGACCTCGCGACCTTTATTCAAGTATTAACAGCCTCCAACGTAGCTGGAGACCTGGACGCATGTGAACTGATGAATTCTCGTCAAATAACAAAGGTTTAAGTTACAGTGGTCGTCTGTAGGGTTCCCCGTTAGGACCGAGGGTCATCGACAGGTGGCGTTTCGTACTTGAGGAAGGTGGTTCTTCCTATTTTGGGTGTTCATTGTTAGAGGATAAACTCTCGTGACTTATGATAGGATATAGAGTTAGTAAAAATATAGAGCTCTTTTGATTGAAGTTTCGTTTTATAGTTTGTTTTTATTTATTTATTATATTTGATAGTTTTTGCCTAAAGAAATAATGATAAAAATATTGCGAGGAAAAAAAATCAAAAAGTCAGAGGAATGAGTTGAATAAGGAATTCAAGCGTTGGTGAATGCAAAGATTTACATTAAAAATCTTATGGTCAATAAACCTGTACCAATTAATCACATGCAGAATTAATTGCACACCTCATTGCGGAAGAATTAAACGGCCATTGTTGAAAACAATTGGTGATGTTAAATGTTGACGCGGCGAACTGTTAAATTGATTCTTAATATAGGTACATTAATAAAATTACCAAAAACGTACCCGGTGAATTGTCGGGACGGCAATTTGTGTCCGATCTGCGCTATTATTCACCAATCTTTAGTATGCATCAGACTTACTGGTAAGGTTTATTGCGGGATCTTTTGTCTTCGCTCTTGCACTCCCTGTACTGTACTGTACTGTATATTTTGTAGAGAATTTTTCGTTTTCTTCTTTTATTTTTTTATTTTCATCAAAATTTGTAATTCCAATTTATATGATTTTTTAAAATGTAAATCTGACGATCCATTTGACATTAGTTGACCAACATCGCGTATTTTAACAAGCAACACCATAGGTGCTGCAACTGTGCTGTCGACCTTAGTAGGTTAAAGAATAAGGTATTACGAAGGGATAAGGAAGTAGGCTCTGGCATTCCTTATTCACTCACCAAAACATAACAGCCTACTTGCTGTTATATCACAGTAATCATCTATAAGGGGGTGGTTACTGACACCAGATTGTCTGCCCAATTTTGTTACTGCGAAAAGCGGTGCGTCCTGTCCCTATTTTTACTTAGAAACAAAACTTTTTTAAAGACAAAAAAACACATTGTTAATTACATAGGTACACAGCGGAAAGATTGTGTTTCTCTGTAGATACTCTTTTATCTTATATAGCTTATGCATTTGTATTTGATCCTACCGAGATATTTAATACCATCGTGTTGTAAAATTTTATTATCTGCAATGTACTCATCTCGCTTACGAGCCTGTGTAAGATTCCACGAATGAAAGGTTACAACGAACCGTACTTGAATAATGAAGCTATTAGTGAAAATTACACCAAAACACGTATTAAAGAGCATATTTTAATATACTTAAACGTGTACGTATTTCCTTATTATTACGATAATTATTGAACGAGGAAGACTGTGGAGAATGAATTTGGAAGAGGCCTATAACATAATTCACAGTCAGTGAATTTAATTGCTTATTTTCGGCGATCTGGGGTGGATAATAAAGTTGTGTGACAACAGTTTGATGTATAGGTATTTTAATCCTTTCATTACATACCATTTAGTTTTAAATAAATCACTACTGTCTTATTCATAAATTATATTTTTTAAATGTATTATTTAAAGCCCAAAGTCCAGCACTCACAAAGTGGAGATATATTTCAAAAAAGGCGGGTGACGCAATAAAAATATTTACGGTAAAAATATCAAGATTATAGAAAATATAGGTATAATATAGATAGATAATATGTTTGCTATTATAATTATGTCTTATAGCCACACCTTTGCTGGACCTTACAAGTGATGATTTGCAAATATCTGTGAAATTTCCTTCTTTGGAAATAGTGTCTTTCATTTGCACCTCTTTACTAATAATGTGGCGTTTGTGGACTATGAGAAGGCCTTCGATTCGATCGAAACATGGGCAGTGTTTGAGGCTCTGCAGCGATGTCGCATTGATCATCGGTATATCGAAGTATTAAAGTGTTTATACAATAAAGCCACCATGTCGGTTCAAGTGCAGAGGAGCACAGCACACAGTCCATTCCATTGCGAAGAGGTGTGAGACAGGGAGATGTAATCTCTCCGAAACTGTTCACTGCCGCTTTGGAAGATGCATTTAAGCTCTTGGAATGGCAAGGACTTGGTATCAATGTTAACGGCGAGTACCTGTATCACTCACCTTCGGTTTGCCGACGATATTGTGATCTTGGCGAGGTCGATGAGAGACCTCGACACGATGTCTCTCATCGACCTCGCCAAGACAACCGAGTTTCTCAAAGGGTGGGCCTTAAGATGAATATGGACAGGACGAAAGTTATGTCCATGTTGTGCCTACCCCAGTAACAGTTGGGAACTCAACTCTCGAAGTTGTTGACGAGTACATATACTTAGGACAAACAGTCCAGTTAGGTAGAGCCAACTTCGAGAGGGAGGTCAATCGTCGAATCCCGCTCGTTGGGCAGCGTTCGGGAAGCTCCGAGACATCTTCTCGACCAAAATTCTTCAATGTCTCAAGACAAAATTTTTGACCAATGTATGTTGCCAGTGATGACATATGGCGCTGAAACGTGGTCTAGAACTATGGGCCTCGTAACGAAGCTCAATGTCGCTCAACGAGCTATGGAAAGGGCTATGCTCGGGGTTACACTGCGTGATCGAATCAGAAATGAGGAGATCCTTAGACGTACGAAAGTTGCCGACAATCAGTAGAAGTTGCCGACAGAAGCCGGCGGATCAGTAAGTTGAAGTGGCAGTGGACAGGGCATATAGTACGGAGAGCCGACGGCCGGGCATATAGTACGATGACTAATAATATAAGTCTGTAAACTCAAAATTGGAATTCCCGGTTCTGTAAGTTTAGCAGTTAACCTGTTTTGAGGATAGGAACTGACTACGGTTAGCACACATGAAGCGTCCGCCCACAGCGCACCAAGTTGAAGTGTTTCGGTTGACAATTCCCACGCCGCTGTTTGCCCTATGAAATGTGAAATGAAACTATGCACCGTTAGTTTGTGGTCACTGTGAAGTGTCACTTGAAGCAGAGGTGTGGTCACATAACTAGTGGGATGTATAAGTGCTATTTATTTCCTTTGTCGTAATTGTACTTGCTATTTTCTACGTTTTGCCACAAGAAAAAAATGTTTGTAAAGCTCAGGATTTATATAACGTAACGATTGTCACTTTAGTTAGAGATAGTGATAAATGTTGTATTTTTTATAATTGATTTTATTAAGTACCTACATTTCGTACAGGGGGGGACCTTATTGTCTGTCGCAAGCACGTAAAGCATAATTAGGCGACCGAATTCGGCGCGTTACCGTTAATCCGTCGTGTGTCGTCCGGTTGTCGTGCGATTTATTTGCGACATAATCGGGCTTCTTACGGTAAACAAGATGTGTATATCGCTCTATAAAGTTTGTAGTTTGTGTCACGGTTAGGAGTTTGTCTTTCTTGTTCCGAACGGTAGCTGTATTCGAAATAATTATCCCATTTTATTATACGAGTGTATCATTGAAAATATTGTTAACATATTACACTAACTATAATATTGAAACCACAAATTTACTGGTTGCATTTTTAATTTTTGATATGCAGTATAATTCTTGTTTCATTTTGTTTAGTATTATACATTGTTGTCTTCTCTTCCCATAAGAAAAGCTGTACTTTAATTATTACAAATGAAATGTACTTCCTTCTATCTTATACTTATATAGAGAAACATGTAACCGGTTGAATTTTGTTCCATTAATGATGTGAATCGTCCGACATGCACTGGTTCAAATTGGCTTCTAAGTGCGTTGAGATGCTCCTTTTCCCCGTTCCCATCTTTTTCCGTTATTTGCTCGGACGCAAAAATGTATACTGCGCGCTCGTCGTTCACCTTTTAATGTGGACACATGTGAACTATTCTCCCGGCGCCGATCATAATTGCGGAAGTCTACGGTCGCGCAAAGTAAAGCGTTATCATTGTCATCTGTTACTGCTATAAAAGGATATTTTGGATTGTCTTTGTTTTCATTTACATTGTTAATTTGTCCTCCAAACGACGAAAAGCGACCGTTCGTCAACCCTTCACATCCTGTATCAAGTTGTTCCTCGTACCGAAAAAGACATATTATATTGTAACTAACTCTTGGACTATAAGTGTCTTTGTTTAAATAAATACATAATGTTTAATAAAAAAGAGGTAAATATTTATTGTAACTTTTGTAAATCCGCACCAAGGCTATGCCTTAAAATAGGCCAACAGATTTCTTGGATGTTTCGCGAATATTTTTTTTTTTCAAAACGGAATCATTGGGTCTTCTGTAACACTTTTGCTTGTATTTCTACATTAGAGTTTCCAAAATCTAAAAAAAATTTTTTTACTTCTATACTAATATATATATTTCCCCCTTTCCCGAAATTCGTTTTAATAAAAAAAATTGCATACACTGACAATGATTTACAAGAGCTTAAGTTTTCATATATTAATTTAATTTAATTGTCTGAGCAAATGGCTAAAATATTCCCCATAGTTACGAGTATGTGGCTATATATTGAGAACTCCATAATTACCACAAAGTAGGTACACAAGAAAATAAATATCATGCGGAGAATTTTACCTTAACCGCATGCAACATTTTATGTCTAATTAGTTAAGCTCTCGAGCAGAACCATCTAAATAGCATGTATCACTTTAGGTAAACATTTAACGCACGATTTGAGCGGCGCCGGCGCATGCATTCGAGTGCACTTTGACGACCTAATTTTCTGATGTGCGAGAGTCATACTCATATTTTACTCCTTTATACAGAGAAACCAATAACAAAATATAATTGTATTGGATACTTATCAACTCACATTTTTAAAGGAAATATATTTAATCCATTTTTTTTTAATTTTTTTTTACTCTAGCATTTTCTTTTGATTTTCTAAATTATTTATAGAATCTTGTTACAATTTATCGTTTGTGTGCTAAAGTATTATTGAACAGTAATATTTTTTCTTCATTATACAGTTACAAACAACAGGTTACCGAAATATTGTTTTCTTTTAGATTGATAAAATCATCTGATGCTCTCTCATGGTTACAAAAAACGTTACAATAGCGTACTTTTTGAAACGTTACCAAAAAAAAAAACTATTTAAAACCTAATAACCTTTAATTTCGTAATGGTAGTTGATTATAATTAACAAATGCTTACAATTTGTATTGCAATAATTAATTTTGTATCTATTCGTGATCAGTCGTAATTAAACCGTCACAGGTACGACGTCGGGCACAACACTTACAACACGAATCCTCTGTGTTTTGTCGTGAACGGTTAACTTCATGTTGGTGGTATCCAATACAAGGGCGAGGGGGTCACGCGGACATAATATGACGTTTAAGTCACGAATCTCCGTCAACTTCTTCGCGTGAAATGCACACGTCAATTATTATGAAATGGTATCGAGACAACATACGGAAAAGGTCAAGGTTTATTTTTACAAATTCAATACTCCTTTAAATTGCGCCAATCAAAGCCCCAATTGAATCATGATAATACATATCATGGTATAATTAGAATCTATGTTCCAATTAATTCGATACGAAACGCGACATGGCGAAATCGCGGTTTCATACCTCACCTTATGTCTCACAGCGAAATGTATCAGAGATAAATGGAATCGATAAGGGCTGCAACGAATTGTTATTAGCACTCGTTCTGCTCGTATTGCAATTAGTTCTTTAATGTCGCAACAGTCTTCGGATAATGTGTTTATTCTCGTGGAATACATTGCTCCGAAGGTTGTGATGGGAAAATGATTGCAGCAAAGTTCCAACATTAGTCATATTTTTTGCACTATCTTCTCCGACCATCGGACCTAAAAAGTTTTTTTTTTTTAATTTTTAAAAAGCATTCAGTTGGCAGCATTCTGCAGAGTATAGCCTTTACCGCTCGTGATTGGAAATATTTCAAATAGATTCTGTCCAAATAGTTGCGCAATGTAGTGAATGCTACACGCGTGCCTTATTAACGGATTGGCAGTACAATGAACGCTTAATCGTCGATTATAAAATCGAGTAGCATGACAGGATCTAGTAACAATCGAATCGTCAACACAATGGAATTCGCCAAGTCCTTGACCGACACTAACCTATAATTGTTGTGCAAGCCGATCAATATTGAGTGGATCGAATCGATATCATTTCGATGGCCTACTTGGCTTCTCCCCGTGGCATTATGTTTGCCTTGACGCAACTATCTTGGCCCTTTGTCGATGACAAGTAATAAAAATGTCTATTGAACGCGCGGTTAATTAATTGTGACTTTCAATTATTTTTAATGATTCTGTTTTCCGATGTTGTTTACACCGCGAGAAAACTTTGTACTTTAAGTACTACTTTTTGACATTAAACTACGTTCGTTTACCAAAGAATTTTGTTTATAAACAAAAAAAGACATTCGTCTAGAATAAATAGGTTCACGCTTTAGTATAAACAAAGAATTTATCTTTAAGTTTCTGAACAGCGTTGAACCCTCATAACATCGAAATACGCATAATGACCTTAATAGTTTTGGTACTGTGATAGATTCGATTTATAAATTGGTCTGATAGGAACATATGTTCGGTCGGCCTGTCCGTCTGTTCGATCAGTCGCTAATTGTATTTATTAGCCAAGTGGATCGTGATTGGTTCGGGTCAGCAGAACAATTGTTCCGATGCCATTGAGCTATTTGCCTGGTTATAGATTGTTAATTTGTTTTCATTGCTTTATTGTGCAGCTGTTTTAGAATTTCATCTATTCGTATAGATTCGTATTGTTTTAGAATTCATATATTCTATAATTTGTTTATTAATGATAATATTTCTAAATTTTTTTTATTGTTGCAGGTACTTGCATATTTTTTTTAGAATCGACGTATCATCTTAATGTATGTAATTGAGATTAGCGGTAAGTTAATGATAGACATATTTGATTGATTACGTATTCCTTCTATAAATATATTGAAGGAAATTTATAATTTTTCCACTTATATAGACCTATACCCTGCCACAATTTGAGAGCATGTGCTTTGCTGTGCTGAAAGACAATATATTACTTATAGAAAGGACGAGGACTTCCTTTAAGGGACTTAGTTGCAAGTACTTACCAATCATTTAGGTCGTCCGAGTTTAGATTTGGTTTATTGTTAGATACTTGTAGCATCTGACTGTGTTCCAATTATAGGACGAAATTCTTGAATAACGGCCCAAACATTGCGACACTGATACTGGTCTTGATACAGTAGATGTTACTAACACAATTCATTATATCGTGATTCGAGCTGTTGTTCAATTAATTAGTAACTCGACGTCGTTATTTCATTTTGTCAACAAGTTACAAGATTTGGATCACAAATTAAAATACGCGATTGTTGATAATGTAATTGAATTTCATTATTTATTTTGAGTCATAGTTTCGTAATAGTAATAATATTTATCGAACGTGGTTTTTCTGTTCTATTAGATTATTTTTTTAAACAAAATTTAGCAAGTAAAGTGAAAAAATCTATATCTGTATCTAATAATATATATTTTGTTATTTTATAATATACATGCGTCGCTGTCTGCCTCTGTCGTTGCTCGAGGAAGGTTTGTGAATATAATTTGCGAAAATAAATTACATCCGAATGAACCGTGGGCGGGGGTCGCTAGTTATTTAAAAGTAATCCCCAGAAAACGGCCTAACTATGTTTTGTACTACCTCAAAACTAATATAGATTATTTTCAAGTAAATACTTTGATAAAAACTATTAGGTATTCATATAAGACATTGAGGTTATTTTTTTTTTTTATAAAACACAAATATAATTTAAAAAATCCTCGCAAAACTCAAATACATAATAATCCGTTATTTAATTTGTTCGTCCTCAATGTGGATAACCTTTATATTTTCAATCGGCAAAGTTTAGCCGACGACGTATGCCGGAAGGGTTCTAATGACCTTCGATTCAACTAAGGTGTATCCGATAATTATGCGACCTCTAGTCAGTGATAATATTATGACATAACAGATAGTGTTTATTAGGTGTGTGAATTGCGTAGTGGCATGCAGTACCGACAGCGCATCATTTACCTCGTAATAATTTAATTTGTATTTTATAATTTGTAGATTAGTTTCAGAGCACAATGGTTTCACTACAAAATAATGCGTAAATTAAGATGCCCATCATTTTAACCAGGTATCTCGCACATTTACAATACAAGGATATAAATTACTCCAAAGTGCCTCAGATAAAAACGAAAACGGTGTACTCTCCTTGACAACTTTCCAATGTAAGTGTGTGACTGCTGTAGTAGCGGTACCCTGTAAAAACTGCCTTCCGAGCAATGTGTCAGTTAGATAAATATATGTGTGCCATGCGCCGGCGCCAACCCACCTGCCTATCGCTGATATGATTTATTAGATCCCTAGAAACATTACATTGCACTAGTTACTTTTATGTTACATACATACTTTCATGGGACTCGTGGAAGCAATCTTTGATGTAAGATATTATATGTATACTTTTTATTTTTACTTCTATCGATGCCTGTGCCCTGTGATTTCTTTCACGTAATTTTATGCATTTTATGCAGATTATTATTTAGTTGTTCTGTGACTAGTAACTGCTCGCCTGGATTATTAATTTTTTTTGCAAACTTTCTATATATTTTATTAGACGTAGGTCAAGAATCAAATCGATTATTTCTTCGGAAAGAGTCGCTCTTGAACTAGTGTGTTAATTAACTAAACATTGCGGTTTTATTTCGACTCGAAATAAGCCGTCAATACGTCCGCTTTCGCGCAAAACCGGAAATGATTCAGTCGACCAAAGAAAGGTGAATGTCAGTCGAACACTACAGCAACCGAGAAATGTATTAATGAAACCTAAGTTTAAGAAAAAAGAGCAACATAAAAGTTATTGCGTAAATAAAATGACATACTCGTATATTACCAATCTAAAAGCTATAAGAACCTGGTAATGTACCAGGTGCCTTACCAGGTTCTAAGTTAATATTCACTGAACTACAATGCAAAATGTTTAAAGTTGATGATGTAAAAAAGTGTTTTTACACTAATGTAGTAACCCGCTTTTAAAATTACTTAGTAAAGCGGGTTTTTCATTAGCTGCTAATCGAACGAATATACCAGATTACCAAATTGCGGGTTCACAGTGGTTTTTAACCTCTTTCTGTAATCAGTAGTTACAGGAATAAAGGTGAGATAGACTGTTACATATATTTTTTACATAGTCCATTGTTTTCTTTTGCACCGGTAGCACAGCCGATAGTCGAATTTAATTATAGTCACATAAACTGATCTGTGCGCTTGCGCGTGACATTCATTCATAGTGCTCTGCCGTAGATTCAATTGTTCAGAGAGAATGTTCTGGAATGTCGTTACGTCGTTGTTCTGTGACTGTGTTAATTTTGACAAGTAGCGATAGCGCGGTTTCTTTTGGAAATTTCTCGAAGACCGAGGTCATAAAAGGGCCTGCGGAAAGGCGGGAAGCCCTTTTCCGTCGGCAACCCACCTGAAGAGTGCACATTAGAAGTTAGCTGTTGTTGTTGAGCCACCTTCGAAATTTCATATTATTTCAAAATTAATCGAGTCATTTTATCGATAACAGTACTACTGTTTATTGTTATATTGTGTGAACCTCCAATTGTGATAATTGGTAAGTGTTTTGTTCGTTATAATTGCTTTCCCAATTTTTTTTATTTTTTAAATGTTATAACTTGGTAGACGCGTGCCGTCTCAATAGTACTTTGTTTGCTTGTCTGGCATAGATTTTTGTGTTTCCTATTAGAACTACAAGCGATGGTTTATTTTGATAAGGATATTTTATATTTTAATTTTATTTTTCCCATTTTAATTTTTTTTATTGACGATGGCGTCCGCCGTATTTAGCTTATTAATTTTGTTTTCGACGCCATCGATTCAATTATGCATTCAAGTATAATTTACCTAACTATCCGCTTATATTAGTTCCGTGTTTATATTCTAATCTTTGCCCGATACCCACATTTAATTATTAATTATTCCTTACACCTGAAATAAAATCGAATTAGATTCCTGGAAGGATTGCATAATAATGTACTTTATTCTAAGGCGTTCCTTCGATCATTTCAGGAGGTTTTTTTTTTATACCCACAAAATTTTTCAATCAACTACTTGCTGCGCGTTGAGAGCGAGCGAAACCGTACGTCCCGCTAGTCATACGTCGCGCCGAGCTTCGAGTCCCGGCGAGCAAACCCGCCGCGCCTCACTAGTTCGTCGACGTCGACAGCGTGATTCCGGAGGCTGCTTAGTCGCCCGACCGCGCCAAGTTTGGCTATTTTTTTTTCTTTTCTTCTTTTACTCTTTTATTATTATTTTATTTTGAAATCGTTCGGCTCGGATATACCTACGACTTAAATATACAGCTACTTTTCGGTATCGGCTCTCTTTCAGTGGTAAGTCTCGATCAAATCTCCACAAACCCCTGGTCCCCCTTTTTTTGTATTTTTTTATTCTATTCCTGTGTATTTTTTTTCTCTCTCGGTTGCGGTACAATCCGCATCCGAAATTGTTAATCTTTTCTAGCAATATATTTGTATAGAATCGAATTAGTAAAATAAAACTATCATTTTTAAACTGACTTTTATTTATTTATTTTTATTGTTGTTGTCTGCCTGTCCGCCACACTACCGCGGAAAAGGTGTAACAAGACATATGAGAGTAAAATACTAATCTTAAATATGAGCAATAATATGACATATGAGAGTAAATAGCAATAAAAGTCTCTTAGGTACCATTGTTGTACATAGATTAACCATTATCTACATCTTGAGATATTAAATTTGTGAATGTGGTTCCAGCTGAAAGATTATCTTTTATAATATATTCGAATATAAAAATAAATGAAGATATGAGATGAAAGACTTTTTTCTTTAGTTAAAAAGCGAATTTATTAAGTCAGTAGGTATATATATATACATACCTACTGACTTAATGTATGTACTATACCTACTACTTATGTATGTATGTATGTATGTATGTATATTATTGCCACTCAACTTTACTTTTTCCACATGGGACATGATAATATTTAATTAATCACAATTATTTTTAGATTAAAACACTAATTACATGACAATGTTAGGAAATAAAATATAGAATCCCTATTAATTATTATATTTACTGAAAATTGATTTTAAATTATTTTATCCTTCCTTATTTGTATGTTGGTAGGTGGCTACTATCGCAACGCCATAGGTGCAGCATGTGCGCTGCCGATAAAGGATAAGGAAGGGATGGGGTAATGGGCTCTGGCATCCCTTATTTAATTCATAATTTCCTTATTTATTAATATATTTAGTTTTATGAAAACTAGTTCCGTTTTCATAAAACTGAAGTACTTCATATTTTTTTCAAGTGGATTTGATGTTGAAACACTTTAAAAGTCAGTGACGCGGAACACGCTGCAGACGGCTAGACTAAGTGGCTGAGGGAAACGAACTGCTCATTAAAGTTCATCAAACACCATATTTAGTGCAACCGCATGTTCACACGACACTCGCTCTGTGATATAAGCTATATTACGTAACTGTGTTTAAGGATGTTGAATCGGTGCTCGTGAACGAAATTATAATGCTTCCTTTGCAATCATGTCGAGTTAAGTCGGTCGAGGGTGAGAGTTGGTTTAGTTAATTTGTGGCAAACTTTTAATAATAGCAGTTCAAAGAAATGCCTTTAGAGTAGACAACATTAGATGAGTATAAATACGAGAGGTCTCGACAGACATTGTATGCCCAAAAGTTGGCTAGCTTTGTTGTAGCCTATTATGTATTAGGGTTCAGCGAATTTTTTTTAACCCGAAAGCAGCACCACTAAAGATTTTAAAATACCTCGTTTTAGAAGTGGCTTAGTGCCAAAAATAATCACAAATGAAAAAAGTGTTAAACGGTTGCATTCCCGCGAACAATAGCAGCCTGTGATTAATTGTAAAGTTGTAATAGAAATACTTCTCCGGTTACTATACACAATAGCGTCGTGTTTACATTCTCCGTTCATTCCTAGACCATTGTTCCAACACGTCACACTTTGCGCCAGTTGCCATTTATTTTTAATTAATAATTATTACTGTTAGGAGGTACGTGACTTTAAGGATTTCAGTTCTAAGTTTGTATGGAATATTCCCAAAATCTCACCAAATTTGCGGGGTTGCTATTAGTGGGCGTAATCAAGGGTATGAACGAGACAGTAGGTAATTGGACAATAGGTCAAGATATTTTACAATTTATCTCAATATTTGCCTCTCTTTTGAAGAATTAGAATTTTCAAATTTTACTTTACAGTTCATAGACAATTTGACGACAAACAGCATTAGGTGCCCATTACATATGGTGCGGATGGGTAAAAACTAATATATGGAACACCCTTCGAGGTGTTTGTCCTAACTACAACATGGATGTCCTCAAGAGAGCTGCTCAACAATCTTAAAAGTCTCAATAATACGAGTACAAATAAAAACAAATATTTATAATCGGAAATGGCTTTATGTTTTTCAACAATTCCTTGCATCAATCGACACGAGTCTTTTTTTGAGCGATTGTCAAATTATACGGTATCCAAAGCGAACAAATCTTTTTGACAGCCAAATGTTTGAATATATGCGAGTAGAACTAATGCCCAAGTATTCCTCAATCTCACGGTATGTCACATGACGATCTTGCAATATCAGTTCACGCACATCATCCATGTTCTGGCACAACAGCCGATTTTGGACGACCTTCGCGAAATTCATCCTAAAGCGAAGTGCGACCACGATTGGATTCGGAAAACCAGCGAAACACGGTGGCCCGAGATGGTGCTTCATCACCAAAAGTCGAAGCTAGTTGATCGGCACACTGCCGTTGGTTTAATCCACGTCGAAAGTCATAGAAAATCATCACACGAAAATGTTCGCGATTTAATTCCATTTTTTGACTAAGGTGAATGTTTCAAGTATCTATAACACAAATAGCACTCGTATGACAACACGTTCTGAGTACGTTTACCATTAAAAATGTCAAACTTTACGATGACAATGTCAGATTTGTCATATTCACATCAGTTTTGCCACATCTCAAAACTTAAGTAGCAACCTAGGTATTGTAGAGTTCAGTTCGGATCGTTAGCATTACAGTTCTACAAACAAACAAAGCGCCTGTTCCTATTGAAGGCGTAAGAGATAATCTTGCACGTGAAATCGTCCGCATCGTGGCAATTGCGTAAGTTTGGTTCACGTAGTTGATGGGAAAGAGCCGTCGAGGTTGTTTGTGCACAAGAAAAAGTGTATCTAGTACCTTTCGAATATAATTCGTGGAAAGTGAGTTCAGTGACTCGCAAAATACGACGTTATTGCTCCGGCTAATGTGTCGTTTATAAAGATTATTATATTTTGTTTTATCTTGAGGCTACATTACGTGTTACTTATGTTATGAGGAACCTAATGACATGCAAGGAATGCATTTTTAATGGAACGGATATTGGATTTGCAAATAATTTTGAGGAAAATAAAACAATTCAATTTCAATTAAAAGCAAAATATGAAACATGCCTACAGTTTTAGCTGCACATCATATAAAACTTATAGTAGGTGCAATAATGTGTACACTACTTTAAACAAGTGTGATTCGAAACTTCGGGATTGCAAACAAGTATTTTGTAATATATATTTTTAAATCTCTTTATCTTCTTTGTGCTGTTAAATTTCTGCAATTGTTTCCATTAACGGTGTGTTTTCTAATAGCAGATTACTACAGATTAGAGATTGATACTCCAAAACATGTATCAAAAGCGATAAAATGAGCCGTATCTGTTGCTGGACTCGCCATGACACGTTTCTCGTAGTGAGCGGTTTTAGTACTGCTGATTGCGGCGAGAGAGGTCATGGTCAAATAAAACGACACAACTAGACAATGCGATTTCCCGAATGTTCTCAAACCTATTCTATCATTTCTACCACTGCAGAAATACTACCAATATTATACCGATCATCGTGAAATTTTGCATAAACGTTGTCAGGGGTAGTTACAAATAAGGAACAGTTCCTAAGGGATGCAGACGAAGTCGCGTGTAAAGTAGCTAGTAAAACAAAAATTTGAAACAATATTTGTAGGGATTTTAGGTTAAATTAAAGATCTATTAAATGCTTTGGTACATATCTGAAGGAGCTATACGGTGTAATATTTTCAATCTTGCCTCTTTCCCTTAAACGGTAAAGGTTTTTGAAGTGGAAACTTCTTTAGGCATTTTTGAGATGGAAAAAAAACATTGAACTCACGACACTGTTACCGTAACCGACACCTCTGTTGACAATTATAAAAGAACACAGTAATTTCAAATAAAAATAGAAAACGGCCAGTGATATTCCAAAAATGTCGTCACCATTTTCAGTATAGAGGAGCTACTGAGAGCTTACTCTTTTTACTAGTAGTGGGTAGTAAAATTTTTGTAGTAGTAGTTTATAATAATGAATAAAAAAAACCACTTAATTTATCCTGCACAATAAAATATTTCCCGACGATTCAAAAAATAAACACGTAATTGTTCGTTTTCACTTCTGTCGGCACTCCCGGAGTGCCAACATTGCTACAGTTTTCACTTCAACATTGCTACAATAGAAGGTAAAGAAACAGAAAATACTCCCAAAATGTACACAAACTACCTATATTTTTATTAGAATAGTTAAAAGTGAACCCCAGTCGTAAAGTATGCAATAACTATAAACGGTAATAATATAGGTATATTTATAGCTATAGAATCTATTATAATTACATGGTGTTCCTATACAAATATAATCAAGTATCATATTAATGTCAAGTCAAAGTGTAACTCAACGAAACCTGTCTCAATTTGCGGCGTGACCCTAATTACGATGCTCTAAAAAGATAACATACAGTTAATAAGATCTCTCGATGGCTTAACGACTTAATCATGTAATTTGTAAGCGCAAATGCCACTTATGTTTATTACAACAAAAAAGTTGCGTTAACAAATTTGACTTGGCTATTGTGTAATTTATCGTCACCAATGTGTTGTAGCGCACCCAAAACTTTGCTGTCAGAATTACAGTTGTCTTTGTAAATTGGTCTAAGTGTGTCTCGGTTGTTTTCTATTCAATTTTTTTCACGAATTTGTATGTTAGATTATATTTACCTACTAGCAACCCGCCCCCCAAGTTATCACGGATGTAATTTTATATAATATACTTACACAAACCTTCCTCGTTTACTGCTATTTCCATTAGTGAGAAATGTAAAAAAAATGTTGCATGATTTAGAAAAGAAATAAGCGGATAAATATATAGGCGCACAGCGACTTTGTCGCTGTGCGCCTATTTACTAACTGGTGCCCGCGACTTTGTCCGCGTTGAAAAATGAAAAATATAAAAGTAATATAGCGCCTGATTTTATAGCTGTGACGGCAGTGGCGCCAATTTTTAAATATTTTTATAGGATCCCTCGCAAACTCAACTTTTTCCAGAATAACATGTAGCCTATATGTTAATCCAGGTGATGATAAACTGTATGTGTGTCAAAAGTCATCCAATTCCATTGAGCCGATTTTGCGTGAAAGAGTAACAAACATACCTCCATCCTCACAAACTTTAGCGTTTATATTATTAGTAGGATATTTAGAACATTAATAGAATTGAATATTATATGCCGTAATTACACTTCTTTTTGTATTGAGTATTTGTATTGAGTGTGATATTAATATTATACATAAATGCCACCCTCTAAGGTATCAGTGACAGCTTCCGACAACATTTCGCAATACAATTCTGATGATTAATAGGAATCGAGAGTGAGTGGAAACCGAGGAAAGTGGTTACATTACAGGTATTTATCCTGACAGTGCGGCAATTAAACCTTTCGATTGATAGCTGGTCAGCAAAGCGCTTAACTAACAAACTAAATAAAACAGGTCGTCTAGCTCGAAACCCGTAAGTTATCTAAGCCGTTGGGTAATTGAAATATCTGATCGCTACTAATGAATTATTTCGCTACGAATAAGGTTGACACACTCGATTTGCTGTATATTTTTTACGTTCATGTTCGACAATAACACGTCTTGTCGTTATTGCTTCATGGAAACAGAGCGGCTAAGATCTGTCATATTGTGACTTTTATTGCTCTTTCTTACGGTATACTGTCGCTGGAATATTTCGGTGACCTCCCAATCACTTCTCTTGATGTCAAACGACAAACATAGTGGCTTATGCAAAGGCTTTTGCGTATAACCGATTGTGCAGGACGGCGTAGCGAGTTGTATGTATGTATGTCTTCTTAGTTCGCCCTGTCGCGTAGAACTTGTGTCGCCCTAGAACCCTAGAAGTCTCCCGAAAGATTTTCCATATAGAAGTAGATAAATTAAAATGTAAAATACATAGAAGAATGGTATAGTTAGGAAAATAATAATGCTCTAATATATATTAAGGGATTCTTCATGTTCTTTCTATTGAAACATCAATTTCATCCTATTAATCATATTCCTATACATTTACTAGGAAAGTTTAATTAAGTTTGTTTGGGAACTAAAAGTATCGGACGACTTAGATGGTTGCACCATCTTCACGCTTAAGCGTTATTTTCATAAGATGTCAATTAGAATTTGCCAATATACTTAATTACAGTAAAATAAAGAGGGTAAAAACATACAAGTAATTTAATAGGCGAGTGGTCAGACAGTACGTTATTCAAATAGAGACGTACTCGCTGCATTGTCCAGTTTTTTGTGCACATTGTGTTTCACATGCCTGGTTAATTGTGTGTATAAGTATGTACCGCTGTTATGTCATTGTGCAGTGCCGCAAAAAATATCTAGTGTTTAAAGAGAAGGCCGTTAATTGTAACACAGATATTTTAATGCTGCCCACAACGAATATATTGTTTGCTTAATTAAACCAAATTACTTACTGTACTTCTTCGATTAAATGTATTGCACGTTGATTAAGTTGCAGGTTGATGCACTGTTGCTCTTAAAAAGTGGTACCTACATTTAATTCGGCCATCTGTCTTGTATCGCTCAATATCCCCTCTAACGCGATCTACTGAACGCATATTCCAGCAACGCAGCTCTTTTCTTACGCTTTTGAGGACCTCGGACCAAAAGCATTTATGCTCAGATAAAAAAAATCTCAATACTGAGATTAGTAAGCAAAATTTAAATAATTTTTTTTTGGTTGTTTTCTAAGTAAATCATGAGATGGACATACCTAAGAGATGGACGACATTTGTTGCCGTCCATCTTCGGTCCACTAACCGACATCATTTTATTGTCACGTTGAAATTACATATTCATACACAAAATAATGCTCGTTAAAATGAATGGCGTTGAAATAGTTGTAATAATCGAAATAGCGAAGGGGCCTTTATATACTCAGTCCATCAGATTTACAATAATATTACTAAGCATCAGATAGAAATCGTATTGTGTTTCTAAGCTATAACATTACACTATACTAGGGAAATATGGTCCTTCGGAGCTTGTTTCGCAACAATAGCGCGGGCGGAATGGCGGCGCCGGGCGTTCCTAGAGATGCCCTTACTCGCCGATAGCACTCAGTCGGACACAGGCTGTTGAAGAACCGCCACTCTTAATTATGGGCTGTTATGGACTCTCGATACTTGGTACTTGACATTCCGACGCGTACGACCACACTTTACCGACGTTATTTACAGTTCAATAAAGGATATTTGTAGTTGAAGTGCAATGCGATGAAATATACAGACAGTCGAATTAATGAAGCATTGCCCTCTATGCATCGTGAATACCGAAAGGTATCGGCTTTTGCGGTTGAGTGTGCAGGTCGTTGTCCCAGACGATTTGTCACCGAATACACAAAGATTTGCTTTAAAAAGACGGGCCATGTTACCCAGTCGAAGCCACATACATAAAATGGATATGCAAATTCTTCTTCTTTGTTGAATCAGTCTTGGTAGAGAATCACAGCCATTATTGCGATATACTCGTGTACCGACGACCCTAAATAGATGGTCCTGCGGTACGCAGTAAATCCAAGATTGCGAGCTGAGGCTAGTCGTAGGCTTGGTGATCTATGGGAGATGACTATGTCAAGCAGTGGTTTTCTGGGCATTTTCGAACCTTCCTGACTTTTTCCTGGCTGACGGAAAATTACTAATTTTATTTAAGCTCTTTATAGGATAACTGATGTATGAATAGCTTGATTTTGAAAAATTTGCACTGTAAGTACACGTTTGCATGCAGAGAGCACCCTGTGGCTGACTGGTGGTGTGCGCTGGATGGCGCTGGCGCCGACATCTCTAATAATAGTCGCATTCCATTCTCCGCGCTCTGGAAGGGCTCATCGGCTCACGGCTCACCTAGCGATGCGCGCGCACCTGCCGCACTTTCCTTTTTCATTCGCCACACGCTTTCCCTGTTCAGCGCTAGTCGCTTTATTTTATTGACGGATTCCAATTCTACTTAAATCTGCTACGAGTATAGGTCTTCAGTGACAGTTTTCTGGCGTTTAATTCTTTGACTTCAACCTTGTTACTATCGGAGACGCCTTTCGATATTCCCGTTACTTGCCTATAATTGAATGTTTAAGAGTTGAACGTCCGTACAGTATTACGTCTGAAAGAACCTACTAGGGGGACGATGTTTCTGTGACCATTAGGAAAGGCAGGAGCCGTGGCAAAGCGACGGCGCGTAACGATCACACAAGCTGCCAAGGGCATAAAAGTCGAAACACGCACCGACTAAACGTGAGAACATTGCAACACTTTTTAAATTATTTATTTATACTGCTTAAATTTACTGTTCTTTTTTTGTAGCTGTGACATTTTGAGAATTCATAATTCTTAATTCAGTTTTTAGTCTGTAAGGGGTGCCCCTAGAATACAGTTCCTTAAAAAACTATTACATTAATTTGAAATTTTAAAGTAATGTATTATGTTACGTGACAGATCTTAGAAATCCTTAAGATTTATGCGGAATTCCGCAGGTTACTCGCCGATATGTATAAATAAAAACTGTTCTATTTTAGTCCAATGTTCAATCTATACGACCTAATAGACATTCGTCCAATCTATTTTTCTCATTTAAAATAACATGTTTACATTATTAAAACTGATACTTTCACACGCATCGAAGAATGGAAGTAAAAGTTGCTCCATAATATAGGCTAGAACTTAAAACTGGTAGCTAGGTATTGACAATGTGACTATCTCTTTAGTAACTTATAGATAGAGTCTATATTGCGTACAAAATTTATCAGTTGAATTATTTATTTCACTCTTATCAATATCATAAATTTTGATAAAATATTTGTGATATGTTTCGTGAAGTAGTGAACATATTTTTTTCACCTTCGGATTTTTTCTTTTTAAAGTCACATCGAAACTAGATGGTTTTGCAATTATACATAACATACAATTAGACATTAAAACACTATTACAAAACCCGGTATTTACTTGTTGTATTAGAAAATATCCAATTAAGGTACTGTGTAAGCGCTGCATACTCGTACAAGTACGCAGAAATTTTATTCGAATTTACTTGACTGCGCGAGCGCAGTTGTGTACATGATGTATGCCCGACGTTCTATTAGTTGTGGTTTTCGCCTCGCAAATGTGTTTACGTCGATAAACTCAACTGCTTACTATAAAGTATTCACAATACATTGAAAAATGCCTTTACAAGCGCAACACTCTGAATAGTTGCCATTGAATGCAAAATTTATTTATTTTATTTTTATTTTCGACTCTGATGCTCATGATGTTTAGACATAATGTAGTTGAAAATTTTTTTTTCGTCAACGTTTTTTAGTGAACTTGTAAAAGGAAAACTAATTAATGGAAATATTTCATCGTTTTAATATTCAATGCAGTGAATATGCAAAGTACATACATTCTGAGTACCTTTTGCGTAAAAAGCGAAGATTGTAATGTAATGTAATCTCAGCTACATTATTTTCATGTAAAATGGTTTATACGAGGAGGTTTATTTGATGGTAGGTTTCTGCCGTCGTTGGGTTAATGAGCCGTCCGGCAATCCGGGGGGTTTTAGTGGGTATTCCGGTGATAAGTCATTTCACCGGGCGAGTCACACACTCCCCTTCGTCGACTGTCCCCCTCTTAAAAAAAGGTTTCTGCCGTCGCCTATGAAATTCTCCTTTTCTTTTCTTTTCCTTTTCACCGAAACAAGAGAATAATGTGCTGTTTTTCGTAATTATCTTCTGTATTGCAGCCATTCGCGGTATACATTTTCTGACTTTAGTTTATATCAGTGATATCAGCATTACAAAAAATTGTATAAATATCTTTAGAGATTGTTAGTAATACAATTTTATTACTAACTGTTTTTACCTGTAGACGTTAACATACACTGCTTATGATTAACACATAACGCCTTTAGTGAGTCACGTCATGTCGATAAGAAGATGATAACCAGAGTTTATCTGTGAATAGTGCTATAATCAATTACTCGCCGACCTTGTAAGCTTTGTACACACATACTTGACGCTAACCTATCAATGTTTACGTATTAGTTATACAGAATATCTTCATGTTATACTACAATTTATTACGTCGTGTTTGCTATCCGCTGTTATCGTAAAATTCCACTAGAAGTCGCCTCTAATTATATACACCTTTTACGAGTTTAAAATATTCATGTCAGGAGCATGTTGTCGGATGTCGCACTTCCGCCGCAGCGCTTTACGTTTCGTTTGCCTCTAAGAGTGAATTTAAGGAATAGATTAACAAAACACCACTTTTTCTGTCACATACTTTTACTGTTTACTTTCTTTTTTTTTGTTATTCAATCTTTCTAATAAAAAATTAAATAAAAACAAACAATAAGTCTATAGAACATAATTTCTAAAAATTGTCCATAAAGAGAAATCCAAAACCATCACAGATACCCAGGTATTTTTCTACATTATAAACGTTAGAAAACGTTATTTTTTTATTACAACTAATTTGGTATCGTTATTCATCTACATATTTTTAATCATGTATAAACTGAATCCAAGACGTAGGTCAAATTGAACATTTTATTAAAACTACCAGGGATACAAAAATGGGCTCATAAATTGCCGTCAATTATTCCATAATTTTTAGTGTTTCTTTTTACCCCGACCAGGAGTACATTTATTATGACATAGTTTTTCGTTTAAAATGTTCCAAAAACAAAATTTATTTTTCGATCAAGGAAGCATAAAAAATCGATAAAAATCAGGAATCCACGTGCCAATAAAGAAACACTATACACAACCGCACATAACTGGTTGTTATTCGCCACAAAAGGCGCAAACTCGTTAAAAGTCCACTTGTTTATCAATTCGACTCCTTGACCAATAGATAACAGATAAGAGGCAATAAGGAGTATTGCAAACGCAAATGGCCACGATCATTATCTAAACGCTTGCGTTAGAGGACGCAATTATCACCTGCGGAACACCTGTCCGCCGTATGTTCATTTTCATATAAATCACTGAGGAAGCGGGATACCGCAAACTATCTTGGTGACAGCTACGAGTACCTAATCCCTTTTCGGGCATTTGATACGGGGCCAATAAATAGGAGATCCAACAACTTGTCTCGACACATTTACTTATTCCTTTTGGGTCATTGACTAGATTTTACCCTATGTCAGTAGCAGCTAATCTGTATGTAAGTATCTATCTAATGTATGTAGTTTTATTAAAGAAAGAGTTTACATGAGTTCTCGCAATTTTCGAGTCAAGGTAACGTCTCGAAGGATTGCATTATATCGTTAGGCGAAAGTGACGACACCAGCGGTTTCAGAAACGGCATAATTGAATTCCACTTGGGTTTATTTGCAAATTAATCTCTCCACTGTTACCTGCGAAGGTTGGCCGCAAAAGGGACTTGTTAATTAAAGCTAGTTCGCAACAAGACCGTCTTGACAACGACTCACGTTACTACTATTTCCTTGTTAAATTGATTTGATTTACGCACCGTCGACATCCTTGGCGGAATGGTAACCTGCGACCTTCCGCATAAGGCGTTCAGTGATGTGGTGATTCACGAATATTTGCGTTGTATGATTTTTTTTTGTTCCAATAGATTGAGCCTTATGCGGGCGATTCGCGGGCGGTGGTTGCGAAGCTTTGTTTGGGCAATCAGTCAACGACCAGCTTCGCGGTTTCCCGACACATTCCAACTTTATTCGTCACGGGGCGATTCATGCAAATGATATGCATAATGGGCCGTTAGGATCGCGCCCTCGCCTCGCGGGAACCGAATCCGAGTTGTGATTTTTTGCAAAGATAGTACTTATGCTATAGTGCCGTCGACTCTGACCGGGGCGAATGGCCGTCGCCCCGTTCACAATTTTTTACTGTCATTACAGTAAATGCGTTCTCAGTAACAAATACTTATGTTGGCAGAAATAATTATTTTGTATATGGTTTTTTAAAAGTATTTTACAATTAAATTCGCCTGATAGTATGATGAGCATAATCAATGTTACTTTATAGACGGAAGTCGACTTGTTAATTGGTCATCGTCCTAAGCAAATTTATCGTTTAAGTGTACAGCTCAGTTCCATGTAACTTATAAATTTTTTAGCACGCTTGTTTTCATACGACGATTCGACGACGGTCATTTTTTGTATTTACAAATTAAGGTAATTACAGTAATATCCCCGTCACAACCTTTTAAGTTCAACGCTCGCATTATGGAGCTCCGTATGGCATTTAAATTGACCCGGATTTTCGCTCTTACTGTATTAGCTGAATATTTTATGAATTCTCGTGAAATATTGTAGCGCGCCCTTGAATCAGTTCCGGGCTATTCAAAGTCGTTTAAATTAAAATTATTGTATGCGCTTGAAACGGAATGATAGCAAGGAGTGAATACTGAAGTTGCAAACCAAAGCATTTCACATTTCCACATACAAAATTTATTGCAATAAGTCGTAGTAATCAATAATCTATACATTCTCCCGTGCGGTCCATTACGACGAAAAGGTTGCATTGATCTTGCACTGATTCTGTTGAGGGATACATTTAAACAGCTAAATGACAAGCAACGTGTATTCCCTTATTCGGATATTTCCTGTATCAAATTAAATAAATGTTATATGTGACCGCATTTTATATTTATGACTTCACTCAACCAATAAAATAATCACTGTAGCTAGGCCGATGTTATCGAAACGGATCTCGTCGTATACCACCGCGGGAATCGTTTACAAGACTAGATTTATTGTTTTGCAGTTGTCCGAGGTTCTCACAAAAGTCGGTTTAAAATATTAGTGCAAAATAGTGATACTCGTATGTTATCGGTTAATATAAGCAGGTTCAAGTGCAACAATTGATTGTCTTCAATATCAGGGTTCAAATATTGTGAACACTTGATAGCGTGAATATGGTCTTTCGTTGATTTAACCCGCTGTGATGTTTGTTTTTGGCTTTATCCTCAGTTTGTTTTACAGATAGATTTATTCAACTTCAATTATTTGATGTTTACTTCAACATAAACATCGATGACTTCAACAGTTTTTTGTTTTTCCTCAACAGTACGGGTTATACGAAACTACTCGCGAAAGATACTACCAACTTTGCTAATCGTGTTTTTATTCCTCATGTATTTCGTATCTTTATATTGTTGTGGACTGCTTTACAATTTCCTTACCGCCCGACTCTCCCTAGATGTTAGTGATGTACAAACTCTTCGTAAGCAGACGCCATCCAATATTATCTTCTTCAAAAGGTAACCACTGTGTATAATTTTTTTGAATTTGCTACAAGAATTTCTCATCACATAAATTCTTCTAGAGATGCTGGAGTCAGTTATACAGTATGAATTTTTAGAAGTCTATTTTTGGACCCCCAAAATGAGTTAGTCTGATATCCTTCTGCCATAACTTTTTTTTTAAATTTCATTTTTATTTGTTTACTTAGTTGTTTTCGTTGTGATCAACACAGCCTCTCATGTCACAGGTGAGGGCCGGTATTCACAAGTTCAGATAACAATGTCAGGTAACTTGACCTCGTTCGGACAGCGTCACTTGGACGCCTCTGCCGGTCGTGGCCAACTCGGTCAGTAATGCGATTTCAATGACTGTCGATTCGCAAATGACCCACTTGTGGGTTGTCAGTGGGCGGCTGCCGAGGCCTCAAAGGCTCCACCTAGTTGCACCAGCCGTCTCTCCCTATGGATTTGTTTAACATACCACTTGTCAATCGTATTCACAGATCACAAACAAAATCAGTTATTGTTGTGCCACAAAATCACTTTACTATAAGGCCAAAGGTTATTTTTGATGTAGGTACCGTGTTTTCATCAACAGGACCCACCAAGACCACACCAACTGAATAGTAATTTATTTGTACCTGCTCCAAAACTATCACAATTTGCCATAATATCCTAGAAAACTCTAATATCGTGTTCAATTTCGTAATAAATAAAAAATATGTCACATTTCATATTCTCAACGAATTCATTTAAACAAAACTCGCAAAAGTACCTAGCTAAAATTAATACAACTAAATTAAATTACAACTTTAAAGTGACTGACGGCTGAGTATTTTTAATTGGATATTTTATATTTTGAAGGTACATTATTGTTTTATTATTTGTTTTATTGATTTGGTTCGCGGTGACATATGTTTCATGACAAAATTGATACATTAGGCCCTAGTTAACTATTGATAGTGATACGCACATGGAACGTTTGTTTCGCAACGATAGTAATTAATAAAATGTCATTGTTTGTAACGGAACGGGCCCGAGACGGGCTGCAGGCTTCTCGCGGTGTGAGATGAATTCCATTAGCCAGGAACTATGAACACTGTGGTGTGCACACTGGCCATAAGCGACCGCGGCGAGGTCATTTACATCACCGTAGTCCGATCGACAATGCGCAAAGCAACAGATTCTTGGAAGAAATTATCATTCTCTTTATTTTGTTTGTGAAACTAATGATATCTTTGTAGTTGTATACTTCTTTTGACGCATGAGGGCAAAAAATAAGAGTGTAGTTTTAGTAATATATGTTACGGAAATTGCACACGCCGATGTAAGACACCATGAAGTTAGTTTAGTTTACACTGTTAATGTTGTGTATATTATTTATAAACCTCTATTTATTTATTGTATATTTTTTACTGTTAAAATTGCTATATTATGTAAGCTATAATTTTGAAAGTATTTTTTTTATTTATGCCAAAGAAGCACCCATATAACTTTTCGCATGCGTACCTACATAAATACATACACACAGATTTTATTTATGTCAATATAAACATTTCAATGCACAATTATTAACTTTACATAAATTAATATATTGGACACTATTCACGTTTGGCGCCTTTGAAAGTGTTCGCCTTGACACAATTCACTTTATAATTATGGCGAGGTTTGTTGCGGAATTATTGACGTTTATACACCGGTTGTAAATTAATGTAGGCTCAGTTCGTAAGTTTTGTTTACAACGAAGTGTTACTACGTTACCAAAATGGTTGTTCACTCGTTCATCAACAACGCAAACGTTGCGTGTTCAATCGTTATTTTAAAAATTAAATTCACGAACTGCAACACACGCTGGACGCCATGTTTGGATGAATGAAACGATGATTGATTAAGGATGTTATGTGAGAGTGGTGTAATAATTTAGCTTTTAATATTCGAAACGCATGCTCTTCGCCTGTCGTTTCGCCAAGTTCTTCCTAGAAAGCGAAGTGGCCTATTTTATGGAAACACCTCGTCCATTAGACAGGAAGTGATGAGCTCGCGCCACTTAATTTCGCTTCTATCATGAGCGGTAGAGGATCTTCGGAATCCTGCGATTAACATATATAGACAGAGTAGAGCGCATATAGATCCAATTAAGGTGAGGTGACAGTGTAAACAGTATGCGATGATGGAGCTAAGTTAATTATCTTATCATAGTGTGGACAGACAATGCACCCGCTGAGATGCGCCGGCGCATACGGCGTTATCGCGACCACCCGCCGCCACCAGGAATTTACTTATTATTAAATTAAAAATATTGTTAAAAATTCCGTATGCGATGCGACTTAGTAACGAATAATTGTGTAAAATTCAATGCAGACACTTGCCTACATTCAAGGAATTCTCACATTCTTGTTGATCGAAGATTGCCTTGCCACAGCATCAATTTATTTTTATACACAAATTACTTATATAAGCACTTTTTGCTACTAGGTGATTACTTTTTGCAGGGGAAAAAATAAGTTTAATACAAAACTCAAAAACTCAAAACTCATTTATTTGCTAAAAAAGCGGTACAATTGATGGTTTAAGTTAAATAATACATGGGTAATACAGAACGCGCTTTTTACCAGAATCTGGCAAGCAAAATCACTTATAAGTACATCGATTCTATGCAGTTATACAATAATTTTATGTTATGCAACGTCAAATACGTGAATTTAATACAATAAACAATTAAATTTAATACGAGTAAGTAAGCAAGTACAAGTACAATTAATATAAATAAGTAATAAATAAGAATAATACAAGTAATGTCAACATGTGAATTAATAAAAAACAAAAATATTCCATGTAGAATAAAAATATACAAAACAAGGCATATTATGGGTTACAACACTTAACCAAAATAGTCAAAATATTCTTGTACAGAATAAAAACTGTTCGATATTAGCCAACCTTTTAGACTGGCTTTGAATGGCTTTATGGGCAAATCTTTTATTTGACTATTCAATCTATTAAAAATCTTTACCGCATGCACAGCGCATTTCTGCTGTACAGTGACGTTGTTCTCACATATAATATTTTGACCTGGCGTTAGCGTACGCATTTTCTCACAATGCTGCTTTTAATAATGTCTCCTTATGGAAAGCCCTGGTTTGTGGTCAATAAAATAATTGAATATCGGTGCGTAGATCGGTACGAGCGGGGGACTGGCTCTTATCTGGAACGTAATAAATCAGACCTTTTGATCGCGATCGAAGCGCAGCTAGGTGCCTGATTAATGAGCTAACATTTTTTAATTAACGATCTCGCTAAAGCTCGGAATTATTGCCTAGGACGATCGCTGATCTGCGTAGCAAAGCGTGCGCTTAACTACCTCGCTTTCGCTCGAACAGCGTTCAGCTAAATTATAAGCCTCATCTGAAGAGTTAATTGCATGTTTACTATCGGTACGACATTAGCTATTCCTTGTACGATAATGGTGTCGGTGCGGTCGCGTCGTGATCGAATGTTTTCCCGCGTTATGCAAGTGCCATTGTTGTGTTCGGTTCACATGGCGTACGTACGGCGCGCTCGATACCGTATCGGTTTTGGATAATACAATTTCCACTTAATTATTTTTGTCATTGGTGTCACGAATCAACTTGCGACATCTCGTGTCACGTACTTAGATGTAATTCTGAGTTCCATGCTCGGAGACACATTCTTGTTGGTTGACTGGACAATCTCGGTGCACGATGTTTTCTTATAAACATAAACGTTGACAATAACTTGGTACATATTTCTAAGGTTCGCCTTGCATATAATACATACTGCTGCAAATATTCAATATAAATGATTCGTTAGCGTCGACCCTCAGGTCGGTTGTCGTCGCTCTTACTTGCTAATGATAGCTCGTCAGCGCTCTTTGATATTTGCTATTCTGTCAGTGAAAAGCATTATATTGTACACTTTCCACGTCGTTTGACCCGGACCTTTAGGCTTGACTCGCACACATTGATGCATTCATTGTTAATAGTCCTCGGCGGAATTCCTATCTGACCCAGGGATGTTTTACTTGGGCGTGGAACTGACGAAGACATCTCAAGTGTGATGTCTTCGTTAGCGAACGTTTTGAACGTCATTCTATTTGGAAAATATTATTTTACATTGCTCGGATAGACCATTTTAATGCAAAATCATACATAAGAAATACATGCATAAATAGTTAATGCAGCAACTCGTCCGTACTTTTCTCGTTTGTATCTAGTATACATACATACGAGTCTCCTCGACCAGTTTGAAGTTATAACTGCAATCTCTACTTGAACCACAGATTGAGATACATTAATATTTGTTGATCTTATATTATTGTAGTGAGAATATTAGAATAAATCTAGACATAAGATATCTGTAATAAAACAATTGTTTGTCAATTATGCCAATTTATGATTGATCGAGAACGGTGAATGTTCAATTATAACGAATTGACAACGCTCGCTTATCTAATCGGCGAAACGTGACTCGCATTTGGAAACAAATGTTTGGTGCTAATTGCGCCATAACACAGTTACAATAGAAACATTACTTTTTATATTAATTGGTTGCTGTCAAAGATTTCAGTGGGGTGGTGGTACTAAGACGTACTAGTGGTAAAATATGTGAATTGTGCAACCACTATCACTTATCTTCCCTATGAAAATTACAAAGCAACATAATGAACAATGAACACGAATCTTAACTCCGACGCAATACAGAGACTATAGTAACGCTTATTTGGCGACTGTTAAAATTACCTTTTTTTTTTCCTTTTTTTTAATGTTTAGCCCATGTTGCAAAATAGGTAGGTAACATAGATTTCTGTCCCTATTTTGATGTGCCACTTTTTTAATAATCAATGTGCTGTCTTTATGATTGTGATAGTCGGCCACATATTTGATAAATTTTGAATAGTTAAGAATAAAATTGTCCTCGTCACACAGTACAAAAGATCCGAACTAATGACAAGAGCTTCCCACCTACCAAACCTACAATACTATGGCGCGTCAAATTTATACAATTCGGCTTGAAATTGTGCAACTGAATTCGTTCGCTACCGATTCGTTTTGTTCAATTATAGGAACACATGTAAATGTCATAGTAATGAAATGAAACTATTGTAACGTCAGTGTACAGTAGATAGTTGGTTGAGTTGCGCAAAAGATTGCGCCCCATAATTGTGTTATTCGCTTTTAGTCTATGTTCCTCGCTTTATTAGGCAATTGTTGCATTTGCTTACACAGTTTTATTATTGGGTTACGTTTTCAATTTGGTTAAGTAACGAAGTGTAGCCTTAACGATGATATCGGTTTTATTAAGTTATTTTACGGTGAGATTCGTTTACGTTCCGTTTTAAACACACGTTTTATTCCTTATCGAGTACCAAAGTATTAACATCACTAGTTATGACATTGGAAGTTACATTAATAATATTTCATTAGTTAAAAATCGATAAATAGTCCTATTCAACAGTTTTATTATTTCTATTTTTTTTTTTACAGGTAAGTGGAGCTTTATGAAAGCAGGAGTCCGGTGCGTCAATTGAATTGGTATGTGTACCCGAAGCGGCCATTATGAGTGTCAGTAAAACATAGTCGCTCGTTAGACATTCACGGAGGGCGCGAGTGTTCGTGCCCACATCAATATGCGCCCGCGCACCTCACGGACACGATTTGACGAATGAATCACACATTTTCCTCGTAGTCGCCTGCTCACGTGACGTCACGATTTTGGTGTCGCACGCGCGCCAGCCACGAAATTAAATTATGATAATTATTCAATGTTTCCGCTTGTGTAATTGTTTAATCTCATAAGTAAATTAAAATTAAAAGTTTCAGGGTTATTTCCTTCGCTCATTGTTTCTCACGGCTGGCATTACTTCCTCTACAAAGAGTTAAAAAATAGTTTATTTAATTCATGCTCTAGTTTTCTTTAAAGCACCGCTGATGTAAATTCAGTCGTGGGCCACGTATATAGCGGAAATATAACTTCAAAAGGAGGATTATATATTGCTGTCGCCGTCATAGCCACAAATTTGGGGACCACCGACACATGAAATGCAATTAGGCGACTTTGTCTCCGCCGGGGACAATCTCTCGGGGACAAAGTGGAATAATCTGAAAATACGGGATAAATCGTAAATCTTGACTTTATACACATATACACACGTAGTTAAATAAAATTAATCATGTCATGCGTTATTTTACCGGCAGTGATCAAAAACAAAGAAACTTTCTTTATTTTTTACCAAAGCTATAAATATCATGACTTTTTATATTCTCAACCTGAGAAATGATTTGGTCCCCATACAAACTACAAACTACACTGGATCGCAAAGAAAAAGGGTCGGTTAGAAAATCTTCAACATCTTCAAAAGTATACCTGATCTAGCTTTATGAAAACAACTTTAAATTAAAGTTAAACTAAATAAGTTTTATTTTTATTTAAGCACATAATTTAGTCTTTATTTCATTTATAGCTAGGTCAGGTACTTTTGAAGATATTGAAGATTTTTCTACCCGACCCTTTTTTTTGCGGCCCGGTGTATTATGCCCTTTTTCATTCCTTCAAATCAAGTTTAATTTTGGGACAGAGTAGCTTATGCCCTTTTCTAAGTTCCCATCTATATCCATACCAAAATTTTAGATATTGGCTTTTAAAAGTAACACAGACGGAGTTTCTTATGCATTTATATTATTATTTTAGATGTATGTAAAATTCATGACGATAAGACATAAAATTGTAATATTATGGAGATACATACATTCTTATGCTGATGCCTGCGAAAGCAAATGACAACGCTTGACATCTGTACACTGAAACAGCTTTATAAATGGGCAATCGGTCAACGACGACGAGACCCACTTAGTTCCTGCCAACTCTTACAATGGCCGTTGGCCATTGTACCAATAGCAATGCACAACTTGCTCCACTATTGCCTATACATTTTATATCGCGGAACAATAGAGTTGCCGGAGTCCGCTTGTAACTCGTTTAACTTTATTGCTCGTTGTTATGTGTCAAGGTGCGATTGTGCTACGGGAATGTTCGAACTCAACATTGTCTAACCATACTAAGTTCAGAACGCGTGCCCATTATGATAGCATCCATGGCGTCGATGGGTCGACCGATATGCACAGCGCCGGAGCGGACCCATTGCAGTCATTATGCAGGCTAACGTACTTAGGTTCTATCGCGCACGGACATCGAACATACGCTGAAAAACGGCTCGCTTGCAGCTAACCGGTGCGAAATTGAGACAGACTAGCGGTACCACCGCAGGGCAATCCAGGCACAAGTAGGCCGCGGCTGCAGCGTTTCCTCAAAGTTATTAACCGTCGACAAAAGGTGTGGTTTGCGGTGATCGTGCCTCAGGCCGCGGACTTCACACTATTTTGTCACGAGGGCTTATAACATTATGATATTCAAATTACACATCCGCGGTTGTCACTCCGTGTAACGAATACCGGCAACGCGACACCGCCTTCCGACCAGCTCTCTCCTACCGCACAAAGAAATACGGAGCGGAACGTTTCCCGATGCACCGACCGCCGCGACTGTTTTGTGCACATAGTTACATACGTCTCGGTCGGTTTGTAGTTCAGAGGGCGTCCGTTACAGCTACGGCTGCAGACAATAGAAACGAGAGTAGACTCCCGTGTTCTCTTCCGCAGATGGTTATCGGTCGGACCTCAGACACTTTCATACTGACGCTTCCGAGATACATTTCCTCTCGCCAGGCGAATGTGTTACATTAATGTACAATTTTTTTTTTTTCTATACTAATATTATAAAGAGGAAAGATTTGTTTGTTTGTTTTGTTTGCAATAGGCTCCGAAACTACTGGACCGATTTGCAAAAATTATTTCACTGTTGGGAAGCCATATTATCAGCGAGTAACATAGGCTATATTTTATAATGCTACGCGTGCGAAACCGCGTGCAACAGCTAGTTATTTATAAGACTAATTTGAACCCTTGTAAAATGTGGGCATATCACATTTTATCATATCCAAGCTGGTATAATTTGACCTGAAAATCGAGCCCTACCACTTTGGAGGTCGTCCCCTGCCACCCATGTAAGGAGTTATTCGCAATGAGCTCTGTTAACAAGACACGTCTTTCACGTAGGTGTCCACTGTCTCGATATGCCACTTTTTGTGGAAAAACAACGGATGTCACGTCGGAGGTCGTACATTGATTGCCATATACATAGATGATAAAGGTCGTGGGGTTTCGCTAATACCTCTACATTGCGAGGTTAATCACTTCCATATCCGTAAATATATTTAGAAGGTTCAAGAAATAAAAGAGGCTAATAAAATTAGAGGAACATGCGTTGATTGATATGAATTGAGATTATTGAATTTTTTTGTATTAAAATAAACAAAAAAAGGTGTAATTTAAAGGATCTAAGATCTATTTGTGCGATTCCCATAGCAAGATCCATTTCATTTCCGTTAAATATTCTAAAATTTTGTTAAATATAAATTCGAATGTAAAAAGTGTTCGACCGCGTCTGTAAAATTCTTGAAATACTTACTTCATTATACGCAAAATTAATTTATATCCGAATAATATATGTAGAAAAAAAGAGATTTATCTTATAACTCTTGATACATATATATAAGCCTGTATCCACTTGTGTTCGCGCAAGATTCCGTGATATTTCAAGTCGGGAGTGCCGCGAGCTAGCTTGAATTGCATTAGGCGCACGTCGACCACCCTGACAGACTATGGCTAGGCTTTAAATTTGCATCGTTTATCGCGTTACCGTTTGTACGTCCTGTTACGTCACGGACTTAGCCTGCACCGTTTCTATTGCTACTTATGACGAAATTATTACACATACAATTATCTTATTCTAGGTGTAATTTACCGCAACTCGCTTTACAGAAATTCAATATTTCCGGGTCATTTTAAATAGAATTCCTATGAATTCCTGATTCTGATTCCTGTGTAAATATTAGAAACGTGGTCGGAAATTCATTTAACTAAGGAAGTTTTATTTTATAAGTCGACAAGAGTATATTAACCATTCCATGTGTTGAGATTATTTTCATGCATATACGTTCGTGTGTTCGACCCCCTAACTAACCGAAGGGTATTGTTCTCAGTTTGAATGGCTAATAAGCAAGCCTTCAGGTTTTGTAAGTGGAACGGACGTAATGGTCTTTAGAAACGAGATATTTATGGTTTTTGGGCGGTTTCGAATTTCTACTGTTGAATGTTTATCGGTAAATCTTATGCGCCGTCTATAAAATTGGTTCATAGTCATAGCTTAGTATTAGTGGTATTAAATACTACCCACATTTTGATAAGCTGTTATCACTCGCCTTTCATTATCTTATATTTCAATAACACATTTGCTTTTTACATTGTTTTGTCATATATTTTCACTTGTTTTTTTTTTGTATTACACGGTGTTAATATTATATTAGACTCTGTAGTAGGTTGTATATTTTTTATCCAAATGTGTATTGATTAAAATTCGTCGTCATGAAAAAAGTATTCATTTAAATGCAATTCAACATCCCACGAGTTCAGTTTGGTAACAAAGAAACATAATATAAGTTTATTGCGAATTCTTATGTCATGATACCACCCGAAAAACGAGGCTTTTGTTTGTTTCTTATTTATGTTAATAACATTTTCACGGACAATATAACTTATACTTAGAATAAACAAGATAATTTAAAAAGACTGGAGCCGATCTAGTCAAGGAATATTAGTAACTTATTACTCAAATTTTTCTAATTATAATTACCAAAAAAGAATTCTTAACTTAAAGTTTGTGAGATAATATTTTGTTTAGAATGAAAGAGCTTGGGGCGAGTCCATTATTTTTAAATTCGTCATTGCTTTTTCTTCATTCATAGATCACAGTAGGTATACTCGGAAAGATTGTTTAGTCTCAGGTCATTTTAAATGTGTTAATGTCGATTAGGAAATGTAGTGTACAACTTGCGTGTATTAACTCCTATAAATCTAAAGCGGCGGTCATAAACGCACACACGCAGAGCGGGGCTAGGGTTGGCACTTATTAGTTGCGTGCAGAAGTTTATAGTTCGTTGGGCACACACATGCACACGTTTTGTTAGAAGGGAGTGGGTTGGCTGTCAGTGACCCTCAACGCCGCGCTCCGGCGCCCATTAATTATTCTATTACAGCAATGGCACTCGTGATCGGTGCGCGCGCGCACTCCTTTGATCCCCTCAATGCACTTCTCAATTCTCTACATTACTCACAACATGCACTCCCAACCGAATTGATCGTACGAAAAAAGAATACCCGGCTAGAACAGTATCTTGATAGCTTTACACGACTCCCGGTTATTTTTATGAAGCGACTTGTAAATTCCGATCTCTTATTACCCTCTTATTATGTATTATAGTAGGCAGTAAATTCCAGTAATATAGCCTACAGTGTGGATCTGAAGAGAGTCTTTAATACTAAGTCGTTGGCACCAATTCTAATATTTGAATCGATTGCCTTTTTAAACGTATAAAAGAAAAGTATTGGTTCTGGCATCCCGTATGTTACAGAAATGCAACTGGAACGTCGTCGTGTCATTTACAGTATTAGTCTTATTGTAAGTACAGAGAGTACGGATCTCGACTACTTATAACAAAATAATTCCTTTCGTCATCATCATAGTTTTCCTTTTTCGCTATTTCCTAACGGTAGGTCGGTGGAGGAAAATTTGTTTCAATTTAGAAATCTCTATAATATATAAAAATTTCGTGTCACGTTGTTTGTCCGCGATGTACTCCTAAACTACTGAAGCAATTTTAATAAAATTTTGCACACTGTGTGCAATTTGATCCAACTTGAAAGATAGGATACATTTTATAAAGTTACGCGGATGAAGTCGCGTGCAACAGCTAGTATGATATAATTAATTCTTAATTATGTTTTAACAAAAAAAACCCATTAAAATGATTTGATCTTCGCTAGACTTGACTTGATTCGCTAGATTTGCAAAAATTACATTAATTACATTACCTTTATTAAAATATGTGTATGCATGTTGAATATGTTTGTTTGAATTAGTCAGCAGTTCTTTATCGTGGGCGGAGATGGTTCGCTTGTAGTTTATAATATAACATTTTAGGCTCGCCTTATACGTATTCATCGCGATATCTGCCCGCCGGCGCCGGTCTGAAGGATGCAGCTCATTAAGACAATTACAAGTTGATCCATCGCGCATGCGCCAACTGCACTTTACCGATGCCAACCATCGCGGCGCCAATTAAATCGCGACTCGGACGGAAGCGACTGCGCAAAACGACTCGATAGCGAATTAATTGACGACTCGATTGGAAGCACTAACAAAATGTTTACTTAAATTACTACTTATTAGTCGAGAAATATAGAAACGAGCATTCCAGCTTATGGGAGATTTTTTCTAGCAAGCAGGCATATTCAATGCTTAAACATTAAGATAGGTGGCCGCTGTCTCCTATAAACAAAACTATAACTATAAAGTAGACGCAAATGCGCTACGACCCTGGTTAAGAGAATATAGGAATTGGCTTTTACATCCCTCACTCAGGAACCAATAAACAACCGCACACGTGTTGTTATTTCACGGTGGTTTTTCTGTATTCTTGTTACTACCGCCAGACAGGCTGCCCATTTTATAATTTCTTAACTAATTTTGAGATTAAACGCTTAATGAAAACAGATTTGTCTACTGAAATTAATCATCATAGAAAATATAATTAGTACACTCTTTTCCGCATTCAAATAACAGAGCAAACTGCATAGCAGGCTGTGTAGCCTGTCAATTCTTTCTCATAAAAGACCACCATGACATGCTCGTAAATGCACGTTTGAATGTTGTGTTTCGGTGCGTGAGTAAAGAATGCAGGCACACATCTTTTCCCTTTTCAATCATTCTATCGGGATCTTACTTAGATCCCCTTGAGTTTACTTGTGAATATATGCGATGGCACGATTACATTAAGAAGTATGTTTAATATCAAATAATAAACAATACTTACTTATTGGAGTCGTGCAGTTTTAACAGTTTTCTAACAGAGTTCATATTATTCCTTTTGACTGTCGTTATTATATTAAAAGCTGCATTCGACCGGGCCAGGTGCAGCCGTCCTCGCTCATGTGAAGGTGCGCCGGCGCACACTCGCACAATGGAATATTTGCTCGCCATTAGAATACAATGACAAGGCCACAGACCAATTTGCTATCGACTCTGATACTACTATCTTCCTATTTGTCTCTAGATTAGCACCTTGCGTTTTTATTGATAAAAGTGATCAAAACAATTAAGCAAATTGTTCCATTGTAGCGATATTGCGACTCAAGCATAGATCGCCTCTATAAATAATAGACTAATAATAAACTTGTAATTATCAGTCGGTCTAATAACGCTAATACAATTTGAAAGATAGACATATTATATCATGTCATGTGACAATCTCTTCTTGCCTAACATTTCACAATGCGAACATTATGTGATCTCTGTCGCATTTGCACTTAAATATTTATTTAAAATATTTGAAGTCAATTATATTTGAAAAAAAAAAAAATGGTGCTATATTCAAAGCCCTTAGTAACCCCCACATAAAAATCATCTCAGTCTAGTTCTGCCAACTTGTTAATTTCCGCCGGAGATTGTGTCTCAATTCATACTCCTCGACTATCCAACAAACAGGTCAACAAGTAATATTACCAACTATAACTATAGTCAATGGATCAAGAACTTGTTGCCGGGTTACACAGATTGACGCATGAATTGGCCATCTATCCATACTAGAAGCTAAATAAACAAGCGAGTGATGCACATAATTAGGCAAGCCAATGTCGTGTGCCGATTGTGTGGGCATTACGGACTTGGCTCTAGGCATATTTAACGTCAATGCACTGACTATCGCCGATTGTTTTAGTTGACACAAATGGAACGCGAAGAGGGACGACAGTTATCAGGCCAGAACAAACTTCCTATACACTATTAATTGACGTAGGTACACTCGGTATTTAAGTGCCTACATTTCCTTTTTTGTAAAAGTGATAAGTCGATACTTAGATTGGCAAAAATTAATATGTGTACACTCGGTGGTATGTAACAAGAAAGGAGGAATTCTAATGACAAGTGAATGGACGTAGACTAGACAAGGACTAAAAAACAAAGAATATTGCGCCATCGGACCGCGTTAACCACGTGACATTAGTGATTTGACTCGAGAGGCTCGATTTCAAAAGCATATTAGCCAGTCCCTGACAGACATTTTGTTGGACATTACGCGGTTTTTTGCAACATGTCGTAAAATGTAAATAAGACAGACTCACGTACCGAACGACCCGTTCCACTGACATCGATTGCTTGTATCGATGCGATACATCTGCATTCGGCATCGACATCGACTAGACAGCTAGACGAAGCGACCCGTACGAGCTGTGTCAAGATCATTAGTCTATCTATATTCTTAAATGTTGAGCATGATTGTTTGACCCCCTAACAATACTTTCCGTACAGTAACTTTGGAGAGTTGCACTAAAAGATATTCCCCAATCTACCTCCCAGGCTCAGTTAATTACTCGTCATCGATGCTTATCTTCCTTTATAATTAGCGAGAACAACTTTCGTTTGATTATAAAGTAGTGATTTTTCAAAGAAAAATAATTAAACATGTCGAATTTTCAAGATTTGAGTGTAAAGTCTAGCTAGTTAGATTATAAGAGACCGACTTTTCACCATTTATTTTATAAAGTTTGAATTACTATAACGTATACTTAAATAACATCTTTGTGATGCTCTAAAGTTTTTTAAATTATATAATTGAAATTTTACGCCAAATTTTGAACGGCTTTACATGAAGTCTATTTTACAAAATGGGACCTACTAATGCAGGTTGTCCAAGAACTGTGATTTAATACTATTACGATTAAGATTTGATCGAAGTTCTATCGATATTCGAAACGACAATTATTTCAATAGACACTTGTTAAACAACCATAAAGATTATTTATTTGCAGATGTTTCCGATATTCTTTATGGTGACAAGGACAGAAGCTATGTTGTATTAAATTGCTTTAAAAAGCAAATAGAGCAAGAGAAGTAACAATTAATGTTATGTTATGTACAATAAAACAATCTGTGATCATACTTTGATTTAGGACCATAGAAGGTTTTGGAGTAAACACTGACTACATACTGTAACAGATAGACAAAAAATGATTATAAATTACAAATATAATAATATGTTTACAAACCATCATTCTACACTATCATAATTAAATTACTTATATATAAGTAATCTTCTAAATGTACCTGTTGTAAGTATTGTCAGTACTTAATGTCCTGTTTTAAGTACTGAAATATGTCCATTATAATTCAGTACTTAATGCAGGGGTGTATTATAATCTCATTTATGAAATAATTTGTGTTTTTATTGATTTGTCAGGTAGTACTTATCGCGCGGGAAGTAAAATATAATAATCATGAGATACGCACTAGCCATTTAATGAGGTTTTCTGTTTGAGTTTGAATTTAAATTTTTCAACGGTTTGGAACGGTTAGAATGTTAATGGCCAGCAATGAGTCATCGAGGTCGGTGAACATGACGCGCCTCTTTTGTCGATGCGGTCACATTTTAGCAAACATTTTGCGGACACAAATCACGATCCTTTCCTTGTATTGGAACATTATTTAACACCACTTGATGGGTAAGTAAATAATAATAAATTTTTATGATAGTTTTTAAAGCGACAAGGCGTTTGCGCGCCAGACAGTCTGGACGTTGACTTTATTTACGCAGTTGCATAAAATATGTTATACTTTGTCTCGTTGTCTGTCGATAACAAAATTCCAAAGCTACGGACCTATTGTTAATGCATTGACATAACACTTCACGTTACATTTGTTTGTAGTGTATGCTCGACCATAAAACCTGTTAATTGTGGTGCAGAATAACAATTACTATAATTGCTTTCTAGGAACTGTTAAGCGTTAAAACGTAACAGCTTGTCGATAAAATATTTTAACACGTTCAACTTAACGATGCTGTGTAACCTCGAAAAAAAAAACTGCGGTCACTTTTAGCGCTTAAAGTGATAACTGCTCGCCAACTCTTTAACCAAGTTCAAGACGTATGTTTCTTGTAAGTCATTTTCACAATATGTTTCTTTTGTAAGACTGTTCTTATTCCTAGAATAGAAGACTGTAGTGTTTCTATAACACAAAACCATAATATAAATTAACCATGCTTTCTGGAGGTAAACACTATAAATATTAAAGATTAATTTTACAAAGTTACTCCAAGAGATTTTGAAAGAGTTAACTTTTCTGATAACTAATAGAAACGAATAGAAATATATTTTTTCTTTACAAAATTGGTCCATCTTGTTATATGTAAAAGATACCAGATTTTTCGAGCCTCTCCGTCTTAACTCTATGGATCCTGAAATAATTACTTAAATTGAATTGGTAATTTCCAATTTCTCATATCCAATGTTATTAACTAATTATATAATTTTACAGAACCTACTTCTCACGGTGTACCTACTGCAATATTTCTCTCTTGAAGAGAACTCTCTTGAGACGCAATCATAAACAAATTGGGTTTGAGAAATGCTGTTATAATAATAATGTATTATTCTTCGTACTGTCATTGTAAACCGTTCTAACTAAATTGGGTATTATTCGGTGAATAGTAATGAATAAAACGATGTGACATTTGAGAGTAATCTATCGCCCACTGTGAATTTATGCGATAACAGAAGCAAATTGCCGTAACCCAAATAAGAGCTCGCGACGTGCAAGCTTCGTACAAGTATTGCGGCCGCGGATAAATATGTTGGCGTCACCGTAATTGTAACACAATATAATATTAATTTGGAGCACGCCAACGCCCGAGAGAGCGAGTGGGTGGACGTAGGGATACTGGGGGCTATTGAGGCCTTTCAACGTCTCTCATAAACATTGTTCGATTTGTATGTAAATCGAAGTAGACTGTGGTGTATCATCCATAATTATTATTATAAACCGCTGCAGTGTCCTCATAGTTCTCTGTGATTTGTAGTTTTTGGAGCAGGGAGAGTGTCTCGAGATGTTACGCAAGCGGAGACATCGGATCGTGGCGCATGCTGGCGCAACAACGTGCATTGTCTCCGCGCATCTAGAGCGACGATTCGCGAAACGACTCAAACGCCTACCGTACATTGCGCAAATACACCACACGCCCGACAAACATATACGTAAATGGAAAACGGAATCCTGGTCGATGTAATACAGCAACCGATCTCGCTGCTTTATAGCCGCGCCAAGTCTCAAACGATTACTTGAAAGTGGCGGATTCCTGCGTGCTAATTATTGGTCGTGTCAATTCTATAAGATTGATGCAGCCCATATTAGTTGTGGGTGTAGACACGGTAACCAACCCACCATTTCGTAAGATTTTCGTGTGAAATGTTGCCCATGAACTCATTATCACTCGTTCCAGATTTATTAGAGAATTAGATTTGTTAATAGTTTTAATTATCCATGTATTGAGTAAGAAGACGATATCGGCCGCGGGAACTATACTAACATACGCAATACCGTTAGTTGCGTATGCGGATGTTCCATTGTATCCAAACAGTTTCATTTTTAACATTAATTGCAGCGACCCAAGAAACCATTCGACTGCAATAAACCTTACTGCACTGACAGTTTATCCGGGAACCCTCGTTTCAGAGAAGTGAACTTCGACGAAGCGGAAAGAAAGGAAGTCGTTGATGCGTTCTCAGTTTGTTTACTTTTCGTAAGCAACATGCCATTGTGTGGCGCCTGGGCGGCGGGTGTTGCCGTTTTGAAGTTTCTGTGTTGGTGTCAAGGAGATTGGCGTGCATTGGTAACAATATTTACGGCTTCCGTGGCGTCGCTCCCTGGGGGGAGACGAATGAAGGAAGGCGGCCCTGAGTGTGCGCGTGCGCAATTACTCTCCGCATGCACCACCACCGCCCTCTGGTGACCCGCGTTAATGTCAGCGGCCAGAGGCCGAGTTAAATGTCGGAATTTGTAAACAAGTTAACACTTTTAATCACGAACCCGTGAAACCCGGGCCCTGAAGGTCCCTGGCAACGCCGTTGCGTCATTTCCGGGAAGTAACACCTCAGCTTCACGTTTTGTAACGCCACATTATTATTACGTAGGATTTGCTTATTAAAGGTCGCTAGTTGCAATTGCATATTAAATACAAAACTGGGAATAAATATCACAGAGGTACAAGGCGATGTATACACGAGAAATTTAGTACAAGAGAATATGTCGTTAAAAAGTGATATGTGATTGATTAAGTTCCAAGAAAATACTTATACTTTTTGATAAATTTCTTTTCAACATTAATTCACTGCGAGAAAATATATCCATATGGACCTCTAATGGAACTACATTAGATAATTGTATTATAAAAAACGATGGAAATTAAATTTAGCTTCTGATTTCTACCCGCAATATGCTAATAAGTAGCGTGTCCCTTGCATAGGCCAGTATGACCTTACGTTCACTGGGTGTGTATGAAACAATGTACACTAAATAAGTTTGAAGTAATAAAAGTAAATAATATGGTATATGTCAATGAATATGATATTAAAGTCCTGTAATCAGTATAATTATACACTAATCACTACGAACGTTTGACGTGGAAGAGGAAAAATCCTTCACGTTAGCTCGTCTGAGTTATCTATATGGAAATTATTAATTTTAACGTTATTATGGCACTTGTCAGCCAGCGATGCTCGTGCGCACTGTATAATTTTACTCCCGTATTATGTACGCCGCAGGTGCGTCTGTCGTGTATCACAACTTGTACAATTCATCCTATCACTTTGGAATATGCAAACGGCACATCATAACTGATTATATATACACCAGCGAAAACACTAGTTCAGAGCGTGTTTTAATGTTTTTTTTTATTATTACATTGGTCTGTAATAAATATTCTAGAATCGAACTTTCGGGAAGTCTGGAACTCGCAGTCAATCAGACTAATAAAATCCATACCAAAATTGCCTTGTGTCCATAATTAAGTTATATCCTAACTGGTATTATAAATGCGAAAGGGTTTGTTTGTTACGTTTTCACGCCTTACTACTCAACCGATCATCGTGAAATTTTGCTTATACGTTGTCAAGAATACAGCAAAGGACATAGGTTATTTTCAATTATTAAGAAAGTACTGTTCCCAAAGAATCCTCTAAAATATACAACGCCTGATATTAATATATGAGCAATAAAAATTTAATAATTTATTGCTCATATATAATTGTATTATCATATATCAGGCTCTATATTATCATATATACGAAATCGCAGGGAGAAGCTAGTTCTTTATAATGTTCAATTATGATTCCTTTCAATTAAATTGTTTTTGTAGATATTAAAAAGGCACGCTTATTATTTCAAAGAAATGTAACAGTTTCTTTGATTTGTTAGTTATTTGTTTGGCGGTTGAGACTTGATGTAATCTTAAGTTTATTGTTTACCAACGTGTTGCCTAGTTACGTATTGTTTCAACGAAATTAACATTTATTATGCAGTGGTCGGTTGCAACTGCCGACGTGGGAAACGAAATTAACCAACTTGTGTATATTTTTGACGTGCTTTGCTTGTTATTCGAATGTGCTGTCGTCGTTGTTATCATTTTGGAATCATTTCTTATCATAGAAGAATTCTCCAGGGAGAAGGCCTTTGTGCTGCGAATTTACAAAGGAGGCGGCGAAGCCTCATGGATAGATAGTATAATTACGAGTATATTGAATCGTTCGCAACCTTCGTTCGTTGCTATATATTTTTCTTTTATATTTATAAATGGCTAACAATAAAAAACTAATAATATATTATATAATGATTATACAGGTTTACGTAAATACTCGTAGATGATGATGTAGTCCCTGCCGCATGCGGTGTAAAGATCCCTAACTAAACTAATACAACCAATAGTATTTTGTACATATATTTTAAAGTTTAGAGTCGTAAGATATACACCGAAGCTACTCGTATGTGACACGTTTAGCGTCGGTTCCGTTCGATGACCAGGTCACGTGTCCGAGATCCAGCACATGAGTGACGGGGTTTTTTCAATTTCCAAGACGAGCTCAGGACTGCAATGTCGACGAGTCTCTTAGAACTCGTAGTGGTGCTAATTGTTTGTTTGCCCAGGAATTTTTGATATGTGTTTTTTTGCTTATACAGTGATACTTATAGCAATAATAGTAATATCATTTGTAATACTAATGGACGTATTACTCGATTTTCTTTACTGATTCAACATTGATATCAAGTTGACAAACATCATCATCATAAACTGTTGACAGACGCAAAAAGTTCCGCTGAGTTTCCCGAAAATGTTACCTCCACTTTTGTGTTTTGAAAAGTACGAGGGCGGCACTGAAAATTTCGGGAATCAAGGAAGTGATACATTATTAGTGGAAAAGATATTTATTGTTTTTCGATGTATTCTCCTTGAAACTTGACACATTTTTCCTTTCGATGGAACCAATTATTAAAGCATTCATTCCATTCTGAAGTTGGGACATTCAAAATGGCCGTTTTGTAGGCGTCTATAGCTTCTTCAGGTGACGAAAATCGTTGACCACGCAATTTGTTCTTAATTTTTGGGAAAAGTATAAAAATCATTCGGGCTTAGGTCAGGGCTGTACGGCGGATGGTCTAATAATTCAATGTTTTCTTGCTCCAAAAACTCTTTTGTTATGTAGGCGGTACGAGAGCTCGCATTGTCGTGATGGAGGATGATGCGGCGGTTGCAGTTCTCTTTATGGAGTTCAGAGACGACCTGCGGCAAACAAATGCTAGCATACCATTCTGCATTGACCGTTTTGAGGGACAAAATCCCTCAAGAGGAATAGTCGCAACATGGCCATTTTTTTGCAACGCTCCGTAAACGAACAACTTTTGTTGGCTTCAATTCATTTTCGAACACCCAAACTCGTGACTAGTTTCGGGTTCGTATGCGTATATTCAGGATTCGTCACCTGATACGACGCCGTATACAACATTTGAAGATCCTCCGTGGAATCTCTCGAGAGTTCTGACGCACCAACTAACGCGAGCCCCTTTTTGCTCCTCACAGAGCGAATGCGGGATCCATCGGGAAAACAACTTTTTTACACCTAGTTGTTCATGCAAGATTATTTGTATTTGACTCCTATGCCAATGTCTAAAGTTGCTTGAATTTCGCGATATGTCACATGTCGATCTTCCTCAATCAGCTTACGCACGGCATCAACGTTATCTTGGGTGACTGCAGTTTTTGGGCGACCTTGACGAGGATCGTCACAGAGCTTGACACGTCCACGTTGAAATTCCGCAAACCAGCGATAAATTGTGGTTTTAGATGGGGTAAAAATAAATAAATGGCATTCGATTAATAAAACCAAGGAGTTTTTGATTATAAAGACTATTATGCCAGGAACAATGGAAATATTCCAATCCCGATAGTTTTAGTGCAGCCCTCGTAACTAATTAGTATTGAAAATCATGGCCACAAATTGTTTCTTTCATGTAATACCTTTATATTTTTTACCTGGACTCTTATTTCTATGAAAATTAAATAAGCTGGAGTGTGAAAAATTATTTTAAATTTTCATCATTATAAAATACAGCTTGTGTCTCTGCACTGCAGGATGTAGACCTCTCTCAAGGCTCGCTACCGCTCACGGTCTTTTGTTCTTAGCATCAAGCCGCTTCCTGCGAAGCCCATTAGGTCGTCTGTCCACCTGGCCGCTGGTCGTTCCCACATTGCGCTTAATTTCCAATTCGTGGCGTCCATTCGAGAACTTTTCTACCTCGTCGGTTATCCGCCCTGCGACAGATAGGACCGGCCAATTGCCACTTTAACTAACTAAGTCTCTTGGCAATGTCGACAACCTTGGTTTTTCGGCGTATTTCAGAATTTCTGATCTTATATCCACCAAAGAAACTCCGAGCATAGCGCTCTATAGCTCGTTGCTCGACCCTAAACTTGTGGATCTTATATTTTAGTGTGTGTCGTAGCCTTATATATAAGTGTTGATGATTTTATCTGTTCTTCTAGAAATCATCTACATATTATGTGTGACGGCAAACGTCGTGTTATCTATATCTCGCATCGATAAGGTCTTTACTATTTGATCGATAGTTAAGATTAGTGCAATGATCGAGTGATTTGACAACTTAACGGAATAATTCCATGGTTTCTTAATTTTTTATCCTACAAGTCATAAAATCACAAAGGAGCCGACGTTTAATGACCGTAAACGAATGTAATTAATTCCATAAGTTAAGTGACGAAATCTTTATTTTTAATTAATACAGTGTTCGCTTCCTATTTATTTACCAATCACCAATTTAACGTAACATTTGTTCATGAAAATGTATTTAAAAAATTCTATAAAACTTACGAAAAAGTTATTGTTTTTAAAAATTTTGTTTATTATATTTAATTGTTTTTATAATACATATATTTTTACGTATTTTTCTAAATATATAAATATTTTAAACAAAAAAATACATTAAAGAATATGGAATAAGGAAACAATTTTTAAAACTACTAAAAATTTTACTAAAAAACTATAAATTGATAAAAAAAATAAGTTGTCCTAAGTTTTTTACCTACTCGACAACCTACTGACGATTTTAATGACTTGTTCTTTTCCTATATTTTTATTTCGACCTGAAACAGGTCGGAAGAATACGCTACAATTTTATTTTAAAATTATAGTGTTTTAATAATGTAATCAAATTCATGAAATAACATTTTTTTTGTTTACTCGGGTTGAATCAATCGTATGATTTTGCTGTTAACATTTATCGGTTTAGTAGAGGTTTCGCACAATTTTGTTTCGTACCAATTGTGCGAAGAAGTGACTTTAAAATTAAATATATTTTTAGTCGCTGTTTCGCACACTTTGATTTTTATTTATTTATTTAATCAAAACAGCAACAGCTTAGCACAGTTATCATTCTAACCCTATCGCTCAACATCTAGGTCTAGTGTGCAAGCCAATTAGAGCTGAACACATAATTCACTTTGGTAGATAAACTCCAACAAATAAATTTAAATTCGAAACAATAAAATAAAAAGAAAATAGAATCTAAACAAAATTAATTACAATAAATACAAACAAAAAATTTGGATACTATGTCAAATGTTAAAAAAATCTATGTCAAAAGTTAAAAAAAAAAAAATTAGTCAAAAAACAAAAATGAAAAAGGTCAAATCTTAAAAATTACTGAAAAATACATATGACAAAATGGCAGCAAGAATCTTCTTGTGTGTATTGATTTGGTCAAAATAAACATCCAGGTTCGCGCTGTAAAATATTTTATTATAGCTCTGAAGCATTCTAGGGACCGAGGAGAAAAAAATGAAAGAAATGTAAGTTTTTTATAGAAGAAAAAAATGTAAGTACTCCCTCATGTTTATTTTAGGTATGACCAAACCATACAAATATTTTTTTCATAGCTTCCTAAATAATTGTTGTAGCCAATAATATACAAAATACAACAAAGCAAAATTAATATGTATATCATGATTTATTATCAATAACCAATGTTTCTTGATTTCTGTTTCTCAAAACAGACAATAGTCCAATAATTGCCATGGCATATCATATCATGATCGCACAAAAGTGTGATCCGAAGCCTAAATCGAGACATCTGACGACATAATTGCTCAAATTTATGAATATATCAGTTAATGATTCGGTTAAAAATGCTTTCCTGTAGCCTGCTTTGGGAATATTAAACATTTTCCTTTGTTTCAAGTTCCATTCGAATGAATCATTGCGCATTAAAACCGACGGGAAAATCCTAAACCATCCGTTTTAACACAAACAAAGCGTAGAGAAGCGTTTTCGCTCATCAGAAAAATGCAGTGCGCATCAACTATCTACGGGGGCGCTTGTCGCACTAATGAGCATCTTTTTTTAAAACTTTTGACACTAGGTTCATCGACATGTTTGTAACTACCATCTACTGTTTTTTTGATAACCATAAAGTACTTCTTTCAAATAACACCAATTTCTTACTATACTCAGTACTCAATTACTCGAATTAAAAACGATCCGCCAGTATTTTTTATTTTCATAATTCTTTAGATATAATTACATAATTTTTACATAAAGTAACGCAACACAGCATAATCTAAAGGATATTGCACGATTTCACTTATTTGGGTTATTGCAAACAATCGTCACAATCATGTAGACACAAACTTTTCTAAATGTTATCCTTTAGAAATTCTCAGCTACTTACCCGTACTATAATATGGTACCTAGTCATTTCTCAACATGTAAAATGGCGTCGAGATAGTGTTCAATTTATGTTCACAATATTCCCCATTAAGGTATTGAGTACACTAAACCTACATTTGCGTAGGTAAATTCAAATAGTTGTAGCGCAATTCGGTCATGCAACATGGAAATGAAAGCCATTACATACACGGTTGCCGTATCCCATAAACGCAGCTTTCTCAGCTCTCCACATAAGGCAAATCAAATTAGTATCTATAGTTCGCTTCCTACATCGAACATTTCCATCGTAAAAGCCACATCGCGAACTATTGTTTCGAAACGAAAGTAATCTATGGGTCGCTTAATACCTTTTTTAGAGCCGATACCTTTGGTCTTTGCGAGACCTTTCTCTTTGCCAGCGTGACATGCGGCCACTATACTCTCGTAACTTATGGTTTACTAATGGTTAATGAACATATACGGCAATGTAAGCCCTAACCTTACGCTACAAAGTCAGTTTTATATTGGATCATTGCGATCGCGCCCAGTTCGACTGGGTCAGAGGGTAGGGTAGCCCTTTGAACCCGCCGCAGGCGTCAACGACTCGGTCAAACCTAGTTACAATTTTAACCGTGCCAAAGCGCACGTTTTGTTTTACAACTGGTTTACAACCCTTTTAGAGAAAGTGCAATTTGTCACGCTAAACTTCGCTATTGATGTGCTAACAAAATACAACTAAATGTAATACAAGTTTGTATGATATAAGTATGATACACACAAATTGTGGATCTTCATTGAAAATATGTTACTATTTTACTTTTAAGTTATACATATATATTTATGGATCAATGAAGCTCTCTTACCAGTACCTGGTACGATCCATGAGCAATCGTTGGGCATCTTCTATAACCTCACATACTTCGCAATGCGGAGAGTTTATTTTTCTCATGACCTATCCAAACTTCCTACATAAATAATAATTTCAACCTAGCCTAAAGATAATTTATCATAATACCATGGTATTAGTTGAGATTTCCTTTGTATAATAATTAAGGTTTATTTACAACTTTTTTTTTTCATTATACATAATAAGATTAGATGCTATTTATTGTATGGCATCAGAGTATTGTATTGACTCCGATGATAAATTTGAAGGCTGTGCCTTTTAAATATTTTCAATATATACTTGTAACATTATACACTGTGCAGACGTTAGATCAGATAAAGAAAGTGATGTTTAAAGAGTCTTAGTGACAGACTTAATGAAGTTCTCGATTGATGAATGATAATAATTATTCAAATTACATTTTTACGATAGTTCGTGCAGCGCGACACAATCTCTAAACGTTCTCTAATATTTAGTTAGTCGCGGGTAACAGAGAGATGCGGCGATTTTCAAACACGCTTCTTTGGAAAGTGGATGCCGGATGCGGAATATTAAGCGCATGAGGCACAAGCGCATAAATCTTGCATCTTCGAGAGAACAACGGTGGCGCCTTCTAGTCGCTCGCTCCGTACACCCGACCTACTGTTTGTACCCTAAAATATATTCAAACATCGAGGTGTAGATTTTAGTCGCGAGAATTTAAGGCGCTAGTGTGACTCCATAAGGTATATTACCTCGTTCTCACATAATTAGGTCCAAACCACCAGTAGCCTAGTTCACAAGTTGAAAAACATGTTATTTCTTGATACTGCTATTAAAAATTCGTAATGACTTCTAGAAAAATGTGCAAAGTAAACAATAAAATATTTAATAAAGGGGTTACGTTATGCAAAAACTATTAACATTAGACATTTCTATAAAATATTTTTAAAGCTGAGAAAATTTCCTAAAAACATGCCATCTTCCAGAACTTCATCCCTATTTTATTTAATCTTGAAAATAGATCTTCAGGCGGCAAGTTCTGAGCCGCTAAGCCTCAAAACCGCTTTTTTTACCCCAGGCCATCAGGACTATCAGCACACCTTTTGGGACAATATCCCGTTGGAATTTTTTATTAGTTTTTATTAAATAAAACATACGAATCCACAGACCCTATGTTTGGGTTATGGGTTGAGTAGCAATAATATCAAATAAAAACAACAGCGTCTTCTCTTATTTTACATGCGTCTTGTTTTTTTTTTAATTTTCCTAAAAGTATGGCTTGATATATTTTAAGTAAAGTATTTTGTATGTACATATAATGTCTGTTTCACTGAGAGTTAAAGTGCAGTTTTTTGCAAATATGTATAGTGTAGTTGAAGTTGAAAATGTCACATTTTTTAACTAAACGAGTGAACGGCTGAGACTTGAAGGCTGTGCAGCAGTGAAAACCGTAAAGTTCATTAGTTAATGAAAAATATTGCCTCTGTGACAGGTTGTAATGATGTTTGTAATGTGATTCTGGCTGTGTACACGCCGGTCTCCATGTCGCGTGTGTGGATATTATTATCTCACATGACCTTATTCAATTGAAGGCCCCCTGTGGTCGTCATACACTAGATACCGAGTATTGTATTATTTGCTTACTGTTTTTTGTGTAACTCTACACGGCGATCAGCTGACGATGTAGTATAATATGAGTAGCAAGAAATAAACTACCTGTTTTATAATTATTTTCGTTCAAGGCGATTTAGTATGTCTTAATTTCTTTATTCTTGTATAATGTTTCAGGATATTTATCTAAAGAATGGTCCACTTGGTGGTAAGCGGCTATCGTCACCTATTAATATATGTATAAGCAACGTATCGGTGCTGCATTGATGCTACTTATCTTAGGATAAAAGATACGGGATTAGGAAGGGGATAGGGATGTGGGCTCTGGCATGCTACACTCACTTAACGAAACACAAAAGAACACATGCTGTCATTTAACGATGGCTTTCTGTAAGGGGATGGTCATTACCATCAGGCGGTGCAATTAATCCATTTGTCAAATTAATAACTGCGAAACTTATATTATTTTCTTCTAAACATGGCTAATTGTACGAAGTATATGCATCGTACTACCGATCTGTTGACGATAGTAGCGATGCGTTGATAGGAATTTGTATTGCCATCGTTTCAAATAATTGCAAAATTATTTTTGTCAAAAGAAATGTTAAAAACAATCTAAAAAAGTTAATCGGCTTTCAAAAATCGTGGAGAGAAAGAATTCAAACCGGATGAATCCGTCTTACGTATCCGATAGCCATTCATTTGTTTCCCTGGATAAGGTGTGTGAAAGTGAATACCGATGGATTAGTGAGAAACCCGGTGATCGGATATCCGACTCGAGACGGTATTAGCAGGATATTGTTAGACACGAGTTTAGTAACAAATTTAATGTAGTGAAACGCAGTGAATAATTTCAGGTTGAACTTTGTAATAATACATTTACTTGGTACTACTTTATTAGGGTCCTTGTTAATGAAGACGTCACGTCAAATATTGAGAACAAAAGTGTCGTGCGACAATAAAATATTTAGATAGCAAGCAGCGTCGCTACTGTCCATTGTGTTGCACCCGCGATAAAGATAGAATATGAACAAGTTGCGCGTGCTCAGCGGGCAGCGTTGTTTCCGGTATACTTGACCCCATTCGTGTTTGGTAGTATACTCCTATCGCGTATACTACGTATGTATACGAACGATGCGCATTCACAACAATTGCTATTGCTTCTAATATTGCAATTATAAATCGATTCTCACGGGAAACGAAGGTCGTTAATAAATGCGAAGCGATTGCAGGTTTGTTTTGATAAATGGTTGGTTGTCACCGAGTAGATATTTCGCACTGCTCAAGTGGCCTGTGCCGTTTGCGCAACGACCCAACGGCAGCGGCGACTGCGATTCAGGAATTCGCATTGGGAACATACAATCGCATGCTGAATTATAAACGTTCACATCGAGAAATAACAAAACAAACCAAGCCACAAGTGAGTCAGTCGAGTGTAATCGTTGACGCCTCGGCACGTGTTTCTCTAAACTTGGCAAAAAGCACACGGAATCGATTGTATGTCATGTACAGACCGATTACCATACAAACGACTGTTGATTTTGTCCAGTTTCGGTGTATATGGTGTTGAGTGTTCCGCATCGACAAATCGGAGAGGTGTCGCTCTAACCCACAACACTTGTTTATGGCTTGAATCGAGGTTAAAATTTGCAGTTAAAATAGTGTGGTCCAAGTTCTACAATTTGATAAACAACATTTTTTTGATTAATATTCCCTCAGATATAATAAATGGGATGTTAAGGTTCAAACATACTGTCTAATTGTCGTTCGGTAACCCTTGATGTTTTTATTGCTAAATTTAATTATATTTTTACTGGCGAAGCGCCCCGGCTTCGCTCGAAAGCAATTCTCGCTAAATTATATACACAAACAAACCTTCCTCGTGCATCGCTTTTTCCACTAGTGAAAACTGTATCCAAATCCGTTGGGAAACAGACATAAGAAATTAGCGGAGAAACAGATAGAGGCGAACAGAGACTATATTATTTTTAGAATATGTTAGATACATACAAATTTGGATGGTTAGCAAGAAGAAATCGGTATACATTACTACGAGTATGATTTTAGAGTAAACTTTTCGTCTTCTGTGAGAGTACCATATACAAAATAAATACATATGGAGACTGTAAGTCCGACCGTACTCGATGTTAGTGGTCCCTATAAATCTTGCCTGTAGCTCACAATATATCATTGCAACTTGTGTGTGGTCAGTACTATGTATGAACTTGTGAAAAATTGTTTACTAAAAAATACCTTATAGATAAAGTTTATGAGAATGTTTAGAAGAACGTCATAAATAGAGAACAAATGAAATTAAAGCAAAAGTTTGTGTAATTAAAAAACAAACGATTACGATTATATTCTGAAATTTCATTGTGCTATTTTTATATCTTAGATTTATAAAAGAGATTGTAAACATAAGTTTTTCTTCATAGTCATTCATAATGTATATTATCAGATAGTAAAAGACTGGACGCAATGCGTTTAATGTAACGATTATGCATATAATCGTTGTTATCGATACGGTGCGCAAGCGCATTGTGGACCGCTTCCGCGTCAGATTCAAGAGATTGCGAACGGGTCAGTGGTGCCAATGTAATATTTATCATGAGAGTATAAGCTTACCCGTTAATAGGAAACGGTTGAATTATACTAGACATCCTGTATAAACGCACAATTTTACGACTCCTACTTCTATTAAGTGGAAAAGCGGGCTTGTGATCAATTGCCAACGCAGACTCGAAGATTGAAGTGTCATACTTTTGCTTCCTTTCTTTAATATTTTTATAGTTGTTTATTATGTCGCACTGAATTTTACTTAGGTAATGTCACACCCAATAAAAATGACTACATTTTCAGTCATCATTGACAATATAATACAAGCTATAATAGTTTAGGTTTTCAGTATTGTAAATGTTTCCAAAAACATAACAGTTAACAGAAAAGAGAAATTATTTTTGAGATTTTGTGATATGTTTTACGAAAACCCATTAAAGTAAACAAATGCTACATAATAAAAAACACAGTTTTCTTATTTAACTATAGTATTTTTATAGATTCAAATTATAGATTAAAAGAAGACACCGAAAGGACGTTTTAGTTTAAGACAATATCGATATAATTAATGCTCACAGAAATGTAGGTTTGTTCTGTCCTGTTCAGAAGTGTCCCTTTACATTTAGTGTTGCGTGTGTTTGATATTGTAGTAAAATATTAACTTAGACGTTAACTGCACGTGGATTAATGAGGGCCGTCAAACCCCTCTCGCGATCATGCATACGTTAGTGCACAATAAATATCCTTTCAATTCATCGCAACGAGGCGAAACACAATCTGGTTGCGAAACGTTGATATTTAGAATATAAATGGTGCTTTGGCAATCGTTTGTTTGCAGCCGGAATGGTGTGAAGCCACGGTTGCAGCGGAAAATTATAAATAACAAATACGCGACCCATTTACAACAATAGTTGCGTGTAACGAGAACTTCCCTTTTCAACTGCAAGCTGCAGAAATTGTTTTGTTTCCACGAGCTAAAATTCTCCCTTCCAGTAGGTCAATCAAATTCTATTCGCAAATTGTGTGCTCACAAAATTGCATTTCTCTTTTCCAGGTAAGAACGGCATCGTATGGCTTGGATTTCTGCGAATTTTTCCATTATTGTACTGCTGGTTCGTGTGCGATCCTATAGTTTGTAAAGGTAACTATGAGAATGTTATGTTGATTGCTCTTGTTGGACTTGTCGATTGCAAAGCTTAACTTCACCTTTGATATTATTATTCATAGGGTAAATTAGCTGTCCTGATTTCCCAAGAGTGCGAATGAGATCCTTATTAAACTAAATTACTTCTTCATTGTAATTAAAGTTTAGACAGCATAAGTCACGTGAAATAGTTTTTGACATCTTATTACAAAAGTTGTTTTGTTTCAATACATAATAACTATGTTGATCTTATTAACTTTTTCTCTACACAATACAAAGATTGTATCTACTATTTGTTGCAATATAGGACGCAAAAATTACAGCACAGACTACTTTAGCTCCTTAGAAGCACAGACTCTTCTGTAACGTATTTTGTGGTTTACTTCACTTTTTATATTTTACCTATTCCGAATAATACTTCTGTTTAAATAAAGCTCCAAAACGTTGCCAAGCAGATTGAATGGCCCACATAATGGTCAGTTGCCTATTTTGCTTATTAACACAAGCAACGGCTAAGTCAGTGAACAGAACTGTTATTTTTCTTTTCTTAACATCAAAACGTTTACAACAATTCTTGTCTTGTCAGTAAAGCCTCGCTCGTCCCGTTCCTTCAATCAGGTCTACCAGTAGACAACCGTATAATTGGCCGGTGCCATTAGTCTATCCGCGACATTTAAATGCGTACTGTCTGAATAAGGGCCTTGTTGCAAAATGTTGTACTGGAAGAATTTTCCTAAGCCAGCGGACTGAGGAAAACACCATAAACGGAAACGCGTCGCTCGTGTCACACCCTTTACATGTATCTCGTTACACATTAACATGTCAAATGAAGGTGGTTAATACATTATTTTTATTAAGTATGTTTTTCTTTTACATCTAGTCATTAAAACCTAATAATTTATTTACCTTAAGTACGTACTCTAATACGTTGTATGTTGGTGTATTTTATCTATTATACTATTTTAAATAACATTAGATGTTACAGGCGACAGAACAGTCCGTTTGACGGGGCAGTAAAACCACCACATTACTTCTGTAATGTGGTGGTTTTAGCAAGACATGGGTCTTCCAACCAACGTGAAACACTGATCTTGATGTTTGAAGACGTGGGAAAATCATACTTAAACAGCAGTGATTTGGTTGGACTATAAGTGTAGTACAATGTGCATAAATTAATATAATAAATACAAATATAAACTCGTATGTAATTGATATTTTTAGCAGTATAACAGTATAGTAAGCGAATTGACTCTACCTTGAGTCTTGTATCCCAATGGGGTGACAGGAACCTGGTTAGTTTTAACGCCACTAAAACGCAAGCGTGTTTGTTCTCAGCTAAAAGTGCCCCTTTGACTTGGCTCCAACTTTCCAAGGTGCATCCGTACCTGTTGCTAATGATCTCGAACTTCTTGGCGTGAGGTTGAGTTCAAACCTCAACTTCGGCACCTCTATCGAGTCCAAAGCCCAAACAGCACCCAAAATGCTGGGCATCCTAAATAAGGTGAAGCGATGCTTTACGCCTGGACAGCTCCTATCTTTGTATAAGGCGCAAGTCCGATCTTGCATAGAGTATTGCTCCCATCTTTGGGATTGCTCAGCCAAATACCAACTTGCCGCACTCGACTTAGTGGTACCTGACTAGACATATAAATGCAATGCTATATAGGAGATAGTATTGCATTTATATTAGGGATAGGGAAATGGGCTTTTTCATTGCTCATGCTGTTATTCCACGGTGGTCTTATCACCTGATTAGAATAGTGTGTGTCTAAAGTAGATGCGATGTGTGACGTGTGCGAGGACGCACCTCGGAACGGTATCAGTGCGTGGTGCGACTTGTTGGTTGCGTGCGCGAGCGGACGGCGGTTATGCAACGCGGGCGACGTCCTTGCGGGCGCGGGAGGGGCGCGCGGGCACGAAGGCCGTCCGCGTGCACCGACCCCGGTTCGGCAACCACCCCGCTTTTTATTGCAGTCAACCAACCCGCGGAACCTGTCCCCGGACGCGAGTTATGTGTCCCGATAGAGTAGGCGTACCGATTGCAAATTCGATCCCTGCTTCACGTTTTTTACATCTAGTTTATATCGCGTCAACAGATCCGTGTTCATAATAAGTTGAAGGCGAAATTTTCTTTGTTTTGCAAAAGGTTTTCATGTCGGCATTGATTAGTTTGTATTCGTGAACCACTTATTTACAGATGGCTTAATTACTCTTAGCAAATCCAATTCTTCACTATAAATTTTATTTTACATCTATGAAAAGCAAGATTTTAATTAGTTTTTATAAAACGTGATGGAAATTAAAGCGCTATAGCCCGCAGGCACATGCCGATTTCACTACGTGCTTTATTTGAATACCTCGTAGCCACATCATACCTACCTAAGAAAATATATTAGGTATCATCATTGCCAAGGCGCGCTTTGTTTCCATTACTTAAGGTACGTTTTATTGTAAACGAATTTGTTCAACAACGACACCATTAGGTTATGTTATAAATAAAATTAGGTTGTTAATTCTACTACCAATCTACGATTCTCAACAACCTGATTAATTTTATATAGTTGGTTTTTCTTAGAGGGTTAAAGGATTGCTAACTCAAACACCAAAAAACTGTTACTGTTGTGTTTCGGAGGTGTTACAGATAAGTCTGATTGTTCTCACGCAATCCAAATATTTATAGATTTTTCACAAATTGACTTCACCAGAGATTTGACAGATGCCCCTCTGCCTGATCGTCGACCTTAATTGGTGCGGATTGCATAATAAAAATGCCAAAGTCGCCAAGAGTCGCGACGACGTCCCAGTTTATTGTTACGTCAATGTAAATGTGCACATGCATGACATAATGCATGTAGTGGTGAATGTGCATTATGCGTTCTAACTGTGGCCGGTTAAATCTTGAGGAAGATGATGGCATATAATATCTGGCCTTATAATTTCTTTCATCTATTCATGATTAACGTACAGTCGATGGAATTTCTTGAATTAGTGAAGCTCTTTCTTAAAATTTTACAATTTTACATTGGGTGTTTGAAGTGGCCACGACATTGGCACACTTTTATTGGTTGCGAGACGTGATGTTTTCTTAACGACTTGGTGACACTTTTCCTTGTTTTATTTGCGTTTTATGTGAAAAAGAGTTGTTTTTAATAAATATACAATTCTAACTCATAGTCGTTTTGAAGTAAAGTTATTGATTGCGAATTATAATTTTAAAATTAGGTTCTGACATAATTACTTCATAGTATTTAACATAGTTACTTATATATAATAATAATTCTTTTATATAGTAACTCGTTGAAATTGACATCGTATAAGTTGTATCGTGTTTCACGTATGTACCTACTTTCTTTGTGAAACTTTTTAAGCTTCAACTAAAACTACGTAACTAAACAAAAAAGTAAACCAGACTTAAACTAGCGTACAAAGTGAGATTTACATTGACATATCAATCGATCCTAAGTTACAGATATTTTTTTATAAATTCTCTTTATACATTCTATTGATTGTGGTTTCATCCAAGTCCATTAAAAATCCAAAGTTCGGTCCTTTAAATCACGTACGTCCCGTAAAAAAAATCATATACCTGACTATAATTCGTGTGGAAGACGGTTGAAGAGCGGCTCTCTTTGGCATCCGTTTCGGGGAAAAACATTAATATTCGCTTGGCGCAACTCGACTCGCGTTTGTCCGGACAACATGTCCTTCGTCCCGGACTGTGCGGCCTTCGCCAGGAGCGGGCTAAATATAGCTCGGCCTCATGCCCGCCGCGCCGCCCTTGAAAACGTCGAACAGGATTTATTGACCACACTCGCACAGCGCCCGGTTAAATCAAATCGAATCTAATACATACCCAAAGGTTTTTTTTTTGTGTGATTACGTGGGCAACCTTTTGTAGATAACAAATTTTCGGGAATAGTAAAAAAAAAACTGAATAAAATCTATTAAGTATAACATAAAGAAATATAATAAATGAGTTTTTCTATAGGCTATAAGCAGTACGATATTTCGAACAAGCGAGATACATGTCGCGGGTGAGAAATTCAACCCCGTAAAATAGATCTCCCCAAATTAATCCTTTCCTCATAGGAGAGCAACGGGGAAAGAGAATCTGAAACTACGGCATTAACTAACCAAACAACCAAAATTTTAATGTATTTTCTTTTGTTTCTTTGTTTTAAGTTTGAAAGACAAACCTGTGCAGCCTAATCTGAGTGTGCAGCGTAAAATATGTTATTAATGATTTCCAAAGTGATTCCTTTACTTGTGTAGTTGAAATCTTGTGATTACACGGTGTGTGTCTTGTGATATTTGCAATTTTGTTATTTAAATTTATTATTTATTTCATTTTAACTTGTTACCTCTGCCTGTTTCCGTTATTAATATTACTCACCTATGTGCCGCCCACAGAAGTTACGGAAAAGATACCATATCTTTTCCGTAACGACTGTGCTATAAATAGCATTAGCTACTCGTAGTATTTTTATGTTATAACTTCAAAAGTTGGGTTCACATTCTTCACAGTTTCTTTGCATTTGTTAAAATTTATAATATTAGTGGAGACATAATGTATATATAATGCTATATTTATTATTATATATAATGCTTGTCCTTATAGTGTAAATTATTTTTCAAGGGTTAGTATTTTATTGAGATTTATGCATGCATTTATGTCCATTTTTTTGTTCGTTTGGTTAAAATTGCTACTAGCAGCCGTCAGACACGTGTTACGCACATTTACAACAATCCCTAGTTTAAATGCAAAGGGTTGTGAGTGAGTTCAGACTGTGTTTAACGATTCGCAAAATATAAACATAGAAATAAGTACACATTTGTGGGGTTCAAGTATTAGAGGCGGGCGTGTTGTGTGCTTACACGTCAATGAGTAAGTGCATAAGGCGGTGCTTCCAGTGTAGACAGACTTTATTATTATAGAGAGACGTATTACTTATAATTGAGTCTCAATTTTTTACAACAAAATAATAAATAAATTATTTTGTTTTATTTTAAAATAATTCTATTAACTACATATATAATCGATTACTAATTTAGTAGTTCAAACTAAAATAAGTATAATAAGGGCCATGTGTCAAGTAGGCTAACCGCCATTTAAAGTCACCGGTAACCGGGAATGATGGAGATGATATACCTTTAACATTAAAAAGAAAATAATAAAATAAAATAATAAAAAAAAAACGCCTATCGAAGGATGCTGTAAACCGAGTGCATAATTTAATAAAACATAAAATTATTTCTAAAAGTAACTAATCAACACTACTTGTAGTTGGTGAGAGAGGCCCTAATAGTAGTACCTTGTAAGGTAAGGTATTTCTTTTAATAGGTCATCACATTACGTAATATTGGGTTAAATCTTTGAATTTCCATTTAAGCAACTTACATACAACAACTATTTAGAAGTTATTTTCACAGCCTATTGATTTGTTCAATATAAATAAAATAAATACAGAATGGCACTGGAAATTTAGGATTAATACTTTGAATCCAGATTTCAAATTCGCAAGAATTAGTAAGAATTCAATTTGCAAAGAAAGTAAACCACTATCTCACTCCACATGGCTGTCACAAAATGCTACTGTAATCATCATCTACCTATTTCTACACTATCAAAACTTATACTTTAAATCCATGAATATTCTCATTGGCAGTGGGGCCATAGCTTAAGCCACGACACGTGACGCACAGGGGGCGATATGTTGCCTTAACAAACATTTTTATTTAGTCTTATAATGCGGTGATCGTTATAAAGTAATTTATGTGGGATTTTTTTCTTTGTTCCCCGCTTGCGACTCCTAATATATTTGTTATTGGAGTCGTTGTTTGTTTCTATATTTTTGTCCGAAACCTGTTATTGTAAATGTCAAGGTGAACAAGTTATTGTTTCCTAATGTAACACAAGTAACAGTAACGTTTACCTAAATACGTTAAACATTCCTTAATTGTAAAATTATGCATTAACGGTTTAAGTCGCGTCACAAGTAATGGGGACGCCAGACGTTTAATTGTTGTGACACTCGTAAAATGCAGAAATCGAACTGATAGACCACCCAGACTGACTATTTTATACGATAAGTATTACATCGCCTACGCGATATTTTCCCAACAAGCGTGCTCCACAAAGAAGTTTCGTTTCAGCTGCTTATTGCCACAGCAGCTTCGTCTGCTTTTAAGTTTTGACGCGGACAAACGCGCCTTCTTCTGGTGTTTAGATTGACGAAATTAGGCGCATATTTGCAGACTCATTGAAATGTGAGTATTTTCCACAAAATTAGGTTCAAGTTGTAACTGCCAAATTATGAGCTATTCTTGTTCGAAACCTTATCACAAATCGAATGAACTGTTTAGTAGGTAGTGTTTCGCATTCATAAATTGGGCAGCTCGTCTGGCGGCTGTAACTTACACAAGATCACCGTAAAATTACGGCGTATGTGCTATTGCGTTTCGTTGGGTATGTAAAAAAAACAACAGAGCCCCCTTTCCCAATCCCCTTCTAATTCATTACCTTTTGTCCTACTAAGGTCGTTAGCGCATTTGGCATTCTTGTTTTCAGGTGGACTGTGAGCCACATAATATTATTAGCTGTTTGCGAACATTTGTCTTGTTTCTTTTGAACCATTAAACCATTTTTATATGGTTTGTCAATTTGACATTGACAGTTGACAGTTTTTCATATAAATGTTTTACGCTCTCGCTAGCGAGTGCGGTCATTATAAACTCATGGTAAAGGTACAGAGCTCTCATACGCTCGATAACCACTCGCGTATTATTATGTTAACAACGTGACACCAATACACACTTTTTAGCTTTATGTATATTTTATATTTTATTGCTCCGCAGCGTTGTCTACATTATTAAATACGGAGGTACAGTCGGGATAAGAGACACATTGGCTTGCACCAGGGCAGTTATCAGTAATGCTAAAATTTCATTTAAAACGTCTGTCAGTTGTCTGCTTGATGCTCTAGTTTCAAAAGGTACTAACGACTTGATGAAGGAATGAATTTGAAAAATTAATTTGACAAATTTGAAGGTTTTCGTACCCCGACTATACATATTTAATTTAATCAATCAATCTGCCAAGACTCGATGTTGGTCTATACAATGGACAATAAAAACAAAATCGAATGTCAAAACACTATAAATGTCAAGATAGACAATCGGTTCATTCGATCAACATATCAATTGACTTAATGAAATTGCAACTCGCATTGAATATCACAGCCATCAATCGATAGTCTCGTAGCGCACTCGGAGATTCTCATGTGTGTACATACTGCTTTTTAGTACATAATTGGGTTATATGTTATATTTTAACTAAACATAACTGTCATATTTTGGGCTAAATGTCATGTGTAATAATAGAACACGAAATCGGGCATCTACCAGCACGAAGAAGTCTTCTACAATCTCATTTGAAGTTTCTTGCTAAGTCTACTATCCTAGATTGTCTTTTACTCCGCTTAGTTCTTCTAAATAACGCAACTGATTTTGCAGTTGGATAACTTCGGAATCCTATTTCCGATCAAACCATAGATAACATACATATAAAACAAAGCAAAGCAAGTACCTATCTCCTAGTACAAGCCTTACATTTTATAATGCAGTCAGTATAACACATAATCTAGTAATAAATCCTAGCCTGGTTATATTGGTTATTATAATAAAATTTGATTTTCATGCAGTTTTTATTTTACTCTAATTTTACTATTCGGTACTGTCTCTGATTTTGATGCAAATTTTACTCATTTCTTCCGCAATATATACAGAATGTTTATAATCACTGTCCAAACTTTGATATTGTAATCTGTGATGAATGAAAAAAATGTTTGTTTATTTAATAACACTCCGTATTAAAATGAAAACTGTTTATATAACGAGATTGTCTTAAAAATATCGACATTTATATTCGACATTTATATTTAAAACGTTGCACAGGCCTCGATTAGCCTGCAGGCTCAGACTGCGATGCTATTAAGTGCTAAGTAGAGACGGATCGCTAGTAAAATTCCGTTCCGATCAAATATTTGGAACAATTCAAACAATACGCAGCAATACGCAGTGTTATATTAGTTTGATTGGAAACCGCTGACACACATTACTTTACGACTGTAATTGAATCTTATATCTAGCGTCAAAACATTAATTCTAATGCAGCGCCTAATAACGCGTGGGCAACCATGAATATTGCATCGAGCTACTGTCGGAAGAGAAACAATATTGAGTGCTCCTCTAGTAAAGGGTAATTATAAACCGCTTCTGTTTCACTTTCTTTCCTTTTGCCGTTCAAAGGATTTTACTTTCGTCGGCATTGTTAAGCTGTAGCCAGATTATAGGCCTTCAGACCTTCCGATAAGAATAATCAATTCCGCAGCTGAGCCTCACAGATTAAAGGAAAAGGGATAAGTTTAGTATCATATCAATATGATATAAGTAATTATAATGTTTTCGTTATGATTTTAAAAAAATCTATTACATTAAACATGATAATTGAATTTTGAAAGCGCAACATTCAAATTTAATAATTGTTTAACGGGCCAATGGTTGTTAAACTTCGAGTCGAGACTGGGTCACATTATTACCACATAAAGTATGATGGTACTTTATGTGGTAATAGTGTCCTCCGCACCGTCTTTTAATATAAAAATCGTTCTAAATTTTCACAATTTTCTAGTTTCGTTCTTTTCACAGTAGTCCTGGATTTAAGCTGTCTATATAAAAATCTTTCATAAAAAAGGGTTCACATATTTTCGTTTAAAAAAATTTTATTCAACTATTTTCATATTTCAAAATGAATTTGATCTGAAATGTGGTCTTTGTCATCCCATAATACTTTTTTAATATGAAATTTGTAAAACTGAGGACCTGAGCCACTTAAGAATCATAAATGTACCAGTAACCGCTTTGTATACCTATTAAGTAAACATCCTATTCAAAAGTTCTCCACATTCTATTGAACGAATCAAGAGTTGAATTACTAATTATGCTCATTATCGCATTTGTATGGACGACGTTAATGGAGGATTATCGATCATTACAGCTTAATTTGCTGCCATTAAGTTTTTCTCGAGAAGAAAAAATGCGATGGATGCGTAGGCAGGGCGAATACACTGACACTATTACACTCATCGCGGATACCTAACTGTACCACCACACACTTTATCAAAACATCAATATTAATGCGATACCGTATACAATTTGTAATAGGCAGACTACTTAATAAAATTGGACTATAGATTATGACATTATATTCTAAACAATATCCGAACAAAATTTACAGAGCAGTCCTTCATTTATAGCCGAGGCGCTATGACAATACTGGCACAATAAAGTATTTTTTGAGGAAATGCTGCAACTGAAAAATGCTAAATTCACCCGTTCCACCTATCCCCCACTACGTGGAATTTTTGATCAAATATTAAATTAGGTAGATTTTTATTTTATAATAATCATAAACTTGCATAAATATTTATTATTTTACATAGCACTTTATAGTTGCATATAAAATGCATACAATAGATAGAGAATGGTCGTCATACTGGAAGCTTATACAACGAGCATCAGTGCATTTATAGTGGTAGGTAATGTATGCAAATTGGTTCGTTTATCACTTATTAGAAATTCTGTGCGCGCATTTAGTGTCACTATGTAAACACAAAGGAAAGATTATTATTGTGGTGAATAGGTGCTATTAGCATGGAGTAATTGTGATATTGGCGTCGTAGTAACAGCTCACTGTCTATTGTTATGGGTTTGTTAAGTGTCCAATTTATATGTGTGCGTTGTTTCGATAACTTTCAAGCCACCTCGCACATCGTTCTTAGTGTGACATATTATAATGTAGACAAGGAAGTAGTCGATAAGGAGTTGTGAAAATGTTGCAAGAAATTTCTATAATGATTTTTACAACATTTATAATTATTAAAAATAAAAAATTAAAACGATTTTTTTTGTACAATTTCAAAATTATTGAAATTAATTTTCTGGTATTTTTTATGTAAAGGTCCGCTTGAAGGTGGCTACCGTCGCCTATTAACAGAAGCAACGTCATATTAGGATCTGTATATCTACGTCCCCAATGTTTTGTACATATTTTCTTTAGTTTAATTTTTTCTAGACTGTAATAAATATACAACAGCGCTAATAAATAAGCTACAGGTTGCAACTAATCAGACGATTTATCGACTGAAATGGTGTAAATGTTGTGCAGAGTTTTATTCATTTGCCAGATTATGGTAGAAAACTACATTAAGGATATCTTTTTCGTAATGTTTTTATATGTTAGATGTTTAAACTTCATTTGTAGCTATGCACGCTGCTTGATTGCCAAATGCCATGTCAACGGTCGTTGGGCATCCTCGTTCAAAATAATGAACGTGCACATCGACATTCAAGAATACGCGTCGTCGCATGGAATCCGGGAAGTCGTTAATTAAAGGCTCATGGCGGTAAATAAAAAAAAAAGTTCTTTTTTGTCTTGTAAAGCACGAAACGTGTGTCGAGACATTTTATTGTTTCACCGTCTGGAGGGGACGATATATACGCGCCACGCGACGCACACTTTAATGAATTAGGTGTACCCACAGTTTCCTATTAAATTCAGCAAAGTCGGATAGTATGCACAGCTCTTATTGTTCTCATTGCATTTCCTCTATCCTTGGTATAATTTGAACTGGTAATTAGATGCATTGGTAATTAGTACTTTGTTCATAATATACTTTACCTTAAGAAGTCGTAGTTACTACGAGTATATACATTAAAATTATATGTCATCTTAGTCGTAACTTTATTACCTACACATTGGACGAACTGAAAATATTTAAACTAATTTTCACTCAAGGCCTAAGGCTTTGCTAGTATTAAACCTATATAGAGCTTCGTTTAGTTCGATTCAGCATTGTACATAGTTCAGGAGTTAATTATTTAAATGATACGAGTAGAGTCGCCAGTACCCGTTTTTAATATTGAATTATTGAATGATGGATACACATGCCACGCTGTTTATGAAAATATTTTTGAATACGGATATCTCTAGATATTATACTCTTAAATGTAATTTTATAGATGAGAAAAAAAATATAACTGTTACATTTTATACTTATCTGTATTTCGTACAGCCACTTCGTAATGCGATGAGTTGTTCAGCTGTCATTCTCATATTGCTTTGTTGTCAATGAGACATACATGCATCAGTCTGTCGGCGAGGGAGTGTCTGCGACTGAGGGTGGGTGCATGTGTAATTTGGAATAGGAGGGAGTAGTCGTACACAGTCCGTTCAATAGTAGAGAGGATAGAAACAGTAGGGGCTGTTGAAAACCACAGTTTTGTTTTGACCAAAATAAATGACGAGCGGCAAATCTATCACAATGGGCGATAGTGACAAGCAGTAGTTTCGTTTATTGGTTTCGTTTAAACCAATAAAATCCTTTTCTGTTAGTGATCTCGGCGAAATAACAGAACGTTAGCTTTTGTGTTTCGCTCTGGTCCCTTGTCTTTAAATATACTTCTTTTAAAGACTTTTAAGATCAACTCAATCAATCAAGATCAATCAATCAATCATTTTATATTATATATAAAAAGATGGACATAACACGTCAATAATTTAATACCATAATTGATTGACATTTCATAGTTTCCTAGTTTTCCCGATGACAAAACATTATTCACCTCCTTGTGAGTATATAGTGTTCTGTGTTATTCACTATCTACATAATATATTAGTTGACTTATCAGTCAAATAGCCTATTGCAAACGTTAATTCGATTTTAAGGTGACGAACCTATTATTACCGTGACTGTACGCCGCCATAGCTAAACTTAACTCAGTTAAAGTAACTTAAGTTACTGTCACTTTAGCCCACTGTGGTTTATTACTATAGTAATTAAGAGAAACGCGCTCATATTGAAATGTTCATCCGGCAGCTTTTAAGCTAACGTCCGTGTTCACTTTGTGACGTCACTCACTCTCATATGAGCTCGTCAGATTTGTATGAATTGATAACTATTAATGCTCTGTATGAAACTGGTAACATTTTGACGAACAATCCCTTTTTGCAATGTATATAGTTTTGCATTTAGTTCAGAGCTATTTTGTTCAAGAAAGTATGGCTAGATCTAGATTGTTCATTTTGGTTTTACAAGTGAAATTTGAAAATAACATACAATTATGCGATATACATTTTACGCCTATTATGAATAGGTACATAAATAAACCTATTATTATTGCTCAATAAACAGGAATATTTAAATGCAGCTTACTCATAAATGATGTTCATATCAAAAGGAAAATTATTGTAGAATGGTTTTTATTAGAATTGTAATGCACCTCATTAATACTAGAATTATTGTTAATATTATGATAATGTGCAAACATAATTGTGTTGTTTCTTTGTAGCGTTAATATTAATTTTATATTATAAGTAAGCACGTCATGTTTATTTTAATTGGAACGCAATTATAGCTTACCATGTAACTATATATTTAGTGTTTAGATAATCGAATTGATACAAATAATAATAATAATAATTTATATAATACAGCTAGTATTATATACGTTGATTTACAAAAAAAAATTGGGGTGGGCCACCTTTATCACTTATTAACCAGCTGAAAACATTCTGTGAGAGAGGTGCAAAGACGAAAACGGTATACTGAAGAAAACTATGTATGCCAAGTTGAACTCCTCAAATATTTCCACGAAGAGAAGATGCCTAATCCAAATTCACCTGAAAGTTATACGGAAATCCAAGTGGCAAATAATATTGTAGAAAACGCTCCATTTGCGCGTCCTTAAATTGAAAGTTTTAAAACTTATTAATCTTGTTTTACCTAAAACACCTGAACGTAAAGGTGTCAGGAACACAAATAAACACCTATTGTTCTTGCGTCGGTGGCATGGCAAGAGCTGGAAAAGAAGAAAAAAATAAAAAAGAATAAAAAGAGGAAGGAATGAGAAAAAAAAAGAAGAAGAACAGGAGCGAAAGAAGATCAAAAATATCAAATAAAAAAGAAGGCAATAAAACTAAACCAAAAAAATCAATAAAACCTACAGATCTACAGATTTTTTATCTGATTAATTTAAGAAGTTTAAAAGAAAAAAAATAAAAGATTAAGAGTTACTAAGACGATCCTAACTTTGTGTTTTATATATATATATTTTTTTTTTTTATTGAAAAAAAACTTAGTTTGTTTAGTTAGCACTGGTTTTATTTAGCTGTAATTGTTATCACCAAACTATGAAGGTGGTTAAACATGGGCTAAATCTTTCATAAATATAAGTAATTATCTACGTGTCTAAGTTTTTACAGCTTTTAGGATTTTTATAAGGCTCTAAAATACCTACTACCTTAACGCCACTAATAAGATTAAATGATTCTTATTATTGGCACTGTATGCCATTAATTGGTTGAATGCATGCCAACAATAGGTCAAAAGGTGCCAATAAATGGTCTATGGGTCTATTGAAAGAAAAACGAGTGTAATTGCCTAATATTGCTAAAATTCTGGAATCATTATATTCTATACGATGCTGACATAATATAATAATTAACCCGAATGCATAATCATCATTATCTAAAGGATGTATAAAATTTATATGAGGTTTTTTTGTAACGTATTGCTTAAAGTGCCAATAATTGGGTAGTTTCCCCTATATAGATATCAAAAATTATTTTAGAGTATATTTAAAGTAAGAGTGTGTATGTATGTGTTTCATGGTTATGGTTATGTATACAATAGTTATTAAACTAATTGTATAATGGTGTAATTGTGCCCAGGTGAAGCCGGTATCTATATAAATTATAATTATTAGTATTGCGCAAAATTTGTGTTCGTAATCATAAAGATTTAAGCAATATGTTTGTTGAAAGATAGTTGTGCGTGCTCTATCGATCTGTAAACAGCTGTGCGGGCGCATCGGTTACGGTGAACGGTTGCACTTGGGTCGCCGACCTCATTCTTGTCATTTATCAATATTATATAAACTTATAAAATAATGGAAAATTTCTTACAAATTAAATTACCATTATTGCGTGGTATATAAAATTATAGTTCATAAGAATATAAGTTATAACTTTATAAGAATTAGATTGGATAGAATTATAGTATATATCTTCTCGTCCAAAATTCCTCAGGGCCGCAAGGCAGTGGGTAGGGCACATACTCGTAGTACGGAGAGGCGACGGCCGCTGGGGCCGGGAGGTTTTCGAGGGGAGGCCACGGACCAACAAGTCTAATAAAGGCCGCGGGTCGACGGTGAATCCAGGCTGCTTATGAGCGGTCCTATTGAAAAATTATGGTGGAGGCCTATATTCAACAGTGGATACGACTTCTTCTAGTTGTATAGGTACATAGTTTATTAACATTCTTAATAAAACACGTTAACACCTTTGTCTGATATTGACCACTGAAGGTTAATTTAATAATAAGGCATTAACTTTGAAGAAATTCGATCCCCGCGAATAGACGTGGGCTAGTTTCAACTTTTAACAAAGCCTTGCATGTTCATAAAAACCAGTACTTTGCAGAAATCAAATCAAAGTATAATATAATAAGCACTCAACAAAAATCAAAATGTTGCACGAGAATATAAGAGCTATTCGCGTGAAACACTTGGCAGCTTTTATTGCGGCTTCGTGTGAAGATGCGCACACGCACTCGGGTCGCAAGGTCGCGTCGATTCACCGTCCGCATTCATCGAGCCTATTGTTCTAACGGTGGCACAGCAAGCGCCATCTCAACACCTGACGCCCTCTCTCGGGGTATTGACATTGCTCATACCATACCTCAACCACGGTCGCGCCACATTTGTTGAATCATCATTTGGCATTTTTCGTTCTTTATGTTTTAATTACGATGTGATGATTGTTGGCACTGCCATGTTTGCAAATTTGTATTTATTTTGCGATTTTTAATCCATTAATAAGGAAACAGGAATCTGTTAGGATTTAGTAGGTTGTGGAAGAACTTTTTTTATGTAATGGATAAAAGGATTAAGGATAAAGAAATAGGAAGGGATAGGGAAATGGGCTCTGGCATTCCTTATACTCACTCATCGAAATACAATAGCAGACATGCTGACATTTCATGGTGCTCTTTTGTAAAATGCTTAAAACTTTATATTCGTAGCACTCAAGGGAAGGGACATATAACGAAGTAGGTAGAGACGGCTATTTCGCTATAGAGACCTAATATAATTTTTTTTACAGTTACAAAACACATACTTACTAAGAAATATGTGAAACTAGTTCAGAGAAGGTATCATAATTGTCCACATTTCCGTGAATATTTTAAATGCAGCGTACGTGTCACTTTTGGTCATTGTCGGCGCGTTTACAGTAAAGGGCACAAACAGAATGCCCATTAAACCTATTTAAAACATAATTGATGACATACACCGTGCATCTGTGTAAAGAAACTTAATTAACTCGGGCACTCTGAATAGTTTTTGTTATTCCCCCTTTTGGGCTCAAGAGTAATTAGCCATTAGTGTGCTTAACACGTAACTCTGAGATTAATCTGACTAGATTGCTCTCTTGCCTAACAATCATTGTTTGTGTTGGAAATTAAGTGCTTTTGGGTTCCTTTACTTTCCTAATAGCTTAATGCTCTTTCCCTAAAGTATTATGTAAAATGATGACTTAATTACGAGATTCATGTAAAAAAAATTATGCGTTATAAATTGCACACATTAAACGCAACTGAAAAAATAATAAAATAAAAACCTAAATTAATCAAAATTTATGTTAGTTCGCCCTCGGCAAGATCTCTGGCCCTTGCAGTACTATGAACTGGACTACCACAGGAGGAATGAGTGACGATCATCCAGCGATACTCTACATTTTGTTCAAAGCCCACACTTTGAACAAAATGTAGAGCAAAAATGTGTGTCAACTTATATGTTCTTTTAAGAAGTAATTAAACAATGCAATTAGCAATCTATTTGATACTTCTTTTTTATACTTATTTGTTTTTCAATTCTCGATAATCGTGTGTTTGCTCAACAATGCTTATTAAGTGCACCGCTTAAACGCAATTAGTTCTTCATTATACAATTCCTTTGCTCTCGTCTCTTAATCACGTCGGATTTATTTCATCTCGTGTAATTTAGTTGTTCCAGTGCATGTGAACAAAAATTATTTTTTTGTTTTGAGCATCGAATAGTAAGTAATACTTGGAAACCTATTTTATGTTCGTTTAGAAAAAGTGTAATGTTTTTGCGATTTAAATGATTTGAATACTTTGTATTTGTTTAGGCGTTTTATCATTTCCATATATATGTATAAGTAGTTGTCAAAGTGAACGGCTAGATGTCGCCTGTTGTCTATGATATGATCGGTGTGTTGTGTGTGCCGCACGTCAGACGGCTTGTTTACATATTAAAATAATTGGCTAAAGTATGTTTTTGTCATCAATTTGTGTATCGGGTGAGAAAATATAACGTTGTGCTTATGTGTGATTTTTATTTATCGTATTTGGACTGATTTTCACCCGAATTATCTCTAAACATTTTGGTCCTTACCGAGCCGGATTAATTAATATTAAAAATCAAGTGGGTAGGTAGTGATGTGAACATTGTTAAACATTGTCGTGATAGTAAGTGAGCAAAACGTCGTAAGTACAGTGACATTTAAAAATTGTAAGTAAAATTGAACTTTATTTACATAGAAGAAAAAACTTATAAAAATTAAAAAGTGTTTGGACTTGTAAAATTTATGAAATTATAATACCTAATTTGGACTTGGAATAATTAGTGAAAAAACGTTTTTTCGTGATATCAATGTCCGATTTCTTCTAATTTTTGTTACATCTAATATATTTATCATGGATGATAGACTTAATAAAACTGAATTTTATCTGTGTTAAAATTAAATTAAATAAATATTGCTCACCCACTAAGTGTCAAAGACGTTATATTAAAATCGAACTATCTTGTTTTTAATCATACGATTTTTAATCATGGAGGGACTTTCTTGTGTTCAAAGAGATCTACATACAAAGTTTGTCAACGGCTTTGCTAACTTCAAAAAGACTCCTAAAGCCAGACTTACACTATCATATGTCGAAACGAGACTTGGAATATTAGAAGGTTATTGGACGAAGTTTGAAGCGAATCATCAGTCTATTATGTTGCAGGGAGATAAAGATAAATTGACAACGGATCCCTATTTTACTGGCAACATATACGACGCCGTTGAAGATTGCTATATTGAATACAAGACTATCTTAAAGGAGACTTTATTAAGTATCAATGGATCAAACAAATGGTCACAAAACACTACCACACAGGAACATACCTCAGACAATAATTCATCAGTCAAATTACCGAAAATAGTACTGCCGCAATTTACTGGAAAATACATGGAGTGGCCCACATTTCACGATTTATTTGAGTCACTTATAAATAAAAATCAATCTTTGCATGGCGTGCAGAAACTTCACTATCTCAAAACACACCTGGGTGGGGAAGCTGAGCAATTACTGCGACATATACCAATTATCGAATCTAATTTTGAACGATGTTGGGAATTGTTGAAGCGGAGGTATAGCAATAAAAGGTACATCGCGAATAACATTTTAACGCGATTGGTAAATCAACAGTCACTGGCAGTCGAATCATCACATGCATTAAAACAGCTACTGGATACAACTAACGACTGCATGGATGCATTATCAAATATAGGCATCAAAACAGACACTTGGGATGCAATAATCATACATTTAACTAGTATGAAGCTGGACAATGAATCTCGTAAACTTTGGGAAAATAAACTAAGTGACCTACATGAGGAATTGCCAACATTAGAAGAATTTAATACATTCCTGGAATCACGCTATAGGGCGTTGGAATTTTTTGAACCAACAAAGGAGAAAAGAGAGAATAGAAGTAAGAGGAAGGAATGGACAGACAAGTCTATAGTATTTTCTGTTACAACAAAGGTATCTTGTCCTTTCTGTTCACAAAATCACCTTCTCTACCAGTGCAATGAGTTCAAGAAGGAAAATTCTAACAAAAGACGTGATTTCATTCAAAATCACAAACTTTGTTACAACTGCTTCGCACCGAGTCACCCAGTCACACGTTGCAGAGGTCGCAACTCATGCAGACGCTGCGGACGAAGGCATCATACACTACTTCATACAGATTCAAATATTGTTACCGTACCTTCGACCGAGGGTAACTCTGCTTCAGCTTCCCGATCAGAATCATTACCAATTACATCGGAAAACCATATGTCATCTAATTTAAGTTATCATTCATCTATATCACCTGGTCAAGTATTGCTTGCTACTGCTTTAGTTAAGGTAGAACATAAGGGAATTTGTTACACATTTAGGGCATTGCTGGACCAGGGTTCCCAAGCTTCTTTCGTTACAGAGCGGGTTGTACAAATGTTAAGACTTAATAAAAAATCAGTAAAGGGGGTAATATCAGGCTTGGGGGGAGATCATCTTAACCTATCGGTTAACTCTTTTGTGAAATTTAAATTACAGTCCATTCGTGCCTTGTTCAGTTGTGATGTGACAGCTTATGTCTTAAATAAATTATCAACCAATCTGCCGGGGAAGAGATGTCACATTCGTAATTGGCCAGAGTTATCTGAGTTATCATTGGCTGATCCAGGTTATTGCACACCAAACAGGGTTGACATGTTGTTGGGAGCGGACATTTATGGACAAATTCTTATGGATGGAATTATCAGGAATCCTTCAGGTACTTTAATCGCGCAAAATACTCGACTTGGATGGATTCTTTCAGGGCGTGTTGATATCCAAGATCACCAGCCCAACAACAATATCATCAGCTTGCACATCAAAGAAGACACTAACGATTTGCTTAGACGATTTTGGGAAATCGAAACCGAACAACCCAAGTCATTACTATCTACAGAAGATCAGATGTGTGAAAACCATTATCAAACTAATACAACGAGGGATCAAGACGGTCGATACGTCGTTCAACTACCTTTCAGAGATACAGATCCTGCGTGTAAATATGGGGATACAAGGTCAATAGCATTGCAACGTTTTATATCACTTGAAAGGAAGCTTAACAAAAATGCATCGCTTAAACAGGGTTATTCCAATGTTATAAAGGAATATCTTGACTTGAATCACATGGAGCCTATCCAGGATGCTAAGGAGTTGGCTGAATCCGATTGTGTCTACTTACCTCATCATGCGGTGATTCGAGAAGACAAGGAAACTACTAGGGTTAGGATTGTATTCGACGCTTCGTGTAAAGGTCAAAACGGTAGATCCTTAAACGAGGATCTTCTGGTCGGCCCGCGGTTGCAATGTGAATTGCGTCACCTCTTGATGCGTTGGCGTGAACATCCTATTTGTTTCGTCGCAGATATCGTAAAAATGTATAGACAAATCAAAGTTAAAATAAACGACACCAATTATCAACGTATTTTATGGCGAGACAATCCACAAGATAATATTACCGAATACAGACTATTGAGAGTCACGTTTGGAGTGGCATCAGCGCCATACCTCGCCATAAAGAGTCTGCAGCAAGTTGCTAAAGATGACGGCCATAACTATCCATTGGCTGCTGGACGAGTTATGAAGGATTTTTACGTTGACGATTTGATATCTGGTTGTGAAACCGAATCGCAGGCGGTTGAGATATATAATCAAATGACGCAGCTTTTGGCAAAAGGGGGATTTGTTTTGCAAAAGTGGGCAAGCAACAGTACGAAGTTGATGAATCAAATTCGGAATATATCCAAATCCGAGAAACTTTTGGAAAACAAAGAAAATGATATAGTAAATATCTTAGGGCTCAGCTGGGATGTATCTTTGGATTCCTTTAAATATAAAGTCAACTTACCACAAACCAACGGAATAGTTACAAAAAGAGTAGTTCTTTCTCTTATATCTCGTCTTTTCGACCCACTCGGGTGGATCGCTCCTGTTATTATTAGGGCAAAAATATTTATGCAGCGATTATGGCTTACTGGAACATCATGGGATGAAGCTATACCTGCCGACATTTTGGAAGAGTGGACGACATTTAAACATCAATTACATAACATTAATAATGTTACCGTACCTCGATGGGTTCACTTAAGTGCCACTAGCAAGAACATGGAGCTCCACGGGTTTTGTGATGCGTCAAAAGATGCGTATGCTGCTGTGGTTTATCTCCGGGTGGTTGACAAAAAGGATATCCATGTCAGTTTAATAGCAGCAAGAACCAAAGTCGCTCCAATAAAACAAATTTCAATACCGCGTTTGGAGCTTTGCGGTGCTGAGCTTCTGGCGAAACTCCTTGATGAGGTATCATCAGTTATGGGTATAGAGAAGGATAAGATTAACGCCTGGACTGATTCCACAATTGTTTTGGCTTGGTTAAAAGGCCAACCAAACCGATGGAAGACTTTTGTTGCAAATCGTGTATCAAATATCTTAAATATTTTAAATAATGAACAATGGGCACATGTGGAATCATCAGAAAATCCTGCAGATTGTGCATCAAGAGGATTGTGCCCCACAGAATTAGTCGATAAAGAACAATGGTTTCGGGGGCCATCATGGTTACATAATCGACAGTATGTTGTTTCTCGGGCTGAAATTCCATCTACAACTTTAGAGGAAAATAGAGTGAAAGCCTTTTTTGTGACATCGAATAAAACCGAGACACCAGAAGAAGATCTTACCCTTTGGACAAAATATTCAACTCTAAAGAAGTTAGTAAGAGTCGTTGCTTGGTGTCGTAGATTTTCTCAAAAATGTAAAGATAAAACAAAAGGCTTTCCTATGTATTTATCAGCATCAGAACTCGATGAAGCCTTGAGGACTTGTTTACAATTCTGTCAAAGGACTACGTTCTCCAAAGAAATCAATCATCTCCAAAAATCTGAAGCCGTTTCTAGAAATAGTAATTTGGCAACCTTGTGTCCTTTCTTGGATGATCACGGTCTAGTAAGAGTGCGAGGACGTATCCAACAAAGTCAAGAAAACTATAGTCTTAAGCATCCTATTATTTTACCTTTGGAGCATCATATTACTGAATTAATTGTGGCAGATGCGCACAATAAAACTCTTCATGGGGGAATACAACTGACTTTGAATTATTTACGGAGCAAATATTGGATTATTAGAGCAAAGAGTTTAATTAGGCGCCATATCAAGAAATGTATTCAATGCATACGATACTCTGCAAGGAGTCGTATTCCCATTATGGGTGATTTGCCGGAAGCTAGGGTGAGGATGAGTCGTCCATTTTCTAGATCTGGAGTGGACTTTGCGGGTCCAATCAACGTGCGAATTTCAAAGGGTAGGGGCTGCAAGTGTTACAAAGGTTATATTTGCCTTTTTATCTGTATGGCTACTCGAGCTATTCATTTAGAAGCCGTAAGTGATCTCACCACAGAAGGTTTCCTCGCGGCCTACAAACGTTTTGTCGCTCGTCGTGGTCATGTATTTGAACTATGGAGTGACAATGGTACTAACTTCATTGGAGCCTCTAAGGAGTTGCATAGGTTGGTGAAGGTTGAAAATTCTAATCTTTTACAGGATATCGCTGACTGTCTTGCAAGTACTGGTACGGAATGGCACTTCATTCCACCACGCTCTCCTAATTTCGGTGGTCTTTGGGAGGCGGGAGTGAAATCGACAAAGTTTCATTTACGTAGAATTCTAGCTGATTCCACCTTAACATTTGAGGAACTTTCTACGGTATTATCACAGGTTGAAGCTTGCCTGAACTCAAGACCTATGTATTCATTACCTTCCGACCAGGATGTTTCTACACCTCTAACTCCCAGCCATTTTCTAGTGGGAGAGCAACTGGTTACTGCACCAGACAATAACTACGAGACTTGTAACATCGGTACCTTGCGCAGATGGCAGTTAACGCAGAGAATGCTACAAGGATTTTGGAAAAGATGGTCTCAAGAATACTTAACCACACTCCATCAAAGGTACAAATGGACTAGAACTATTCCTGAACCAAATATCGGCGATGTGGTCTTAGTGAAGGAGGATGATCTGCCTCCATCCAAATGGTTGTTTGGAAAAATCGAACAAAAACACCCTGGTCCAGATAATGTTACTAGAGTAGTTACGTTAAGGTGTAAAAATTCAACTTGTAAAAGACCTATTTCTAAATTGATTGTGTTACCTGTTGCATCATAAATCACTATTTCTTTTTTTTGTAAATCTTTTGTAAATGTTGTTTTGTAAATCTGCATAAAAAGCAAATTGTGTTGTATCTATCTGTATCTGTCTAAGTACCTATCTGAGTAATCTATCTATCTGTATCTGCTTATCTGAGTAATCTATCAAATCAGTGTATCTATCTAGGTTACCTATTTTTCAAATCGTACTTTATCACATATTACTTCATGTTACATTAAACATTAGAGGCCAATTAAAGGACCATCGGTCCTTGGCGGGCGGCATGTTTAGGCGTTTTATCATTTCCATATATATGTATAAGTAGTTGTCAAAGTGAACGGCTAGATGTCGCCTGTTGTCTATGATATGATCGGTGTGTTGTGTGTGCCGCACGTCAGACGGCTTGTTTACATATTAAAATAATTGGCTAAAGTATGTTTTTGTCATCAATTTGTGTATCGGGTGAGAAAATATAACGTTGTGCTTATGTGTGATTTTTATTTATCGTATTTGGACTGATTTTCACCCGAATTATCTCTAAACAGTATTTATGAAATACTTTTATTAAAGTTAATGATACGGCAGTAACGCGCCGCCTGGCACAGACTTCAACGTCATTATTTACTATTGGAACTCGCATACTACTATGGAAACTTTATTTTGTAATAATATGCGACCGAGGAATTGCTAGTTTGAACTGTGGCATATTGGCAACGTTTATCTACTTACTGCCTAAGTAACATACACTGTATCGAGCGTATCGAATCAAAAGCTATTGTTTCTCAACGCGAGCACGCGAAGCTAATAATGTCGCACGATACGCGCCCGCGATTGTGCTTGTGACATTTCATGATTTATTGCTAATCTCATTTTATTAATATATATCGATATTTATATATTAACGCCAACGCAATGTGTTCTATCGAGGTGCAGAGAGCAGATTTCATAATAAGCGCCCAATTAAGTTGGTTACACATAAATGAAGCGGTCACCACGTGAAGTAGTAACAATGGCGGCGCACGATGACTCCCGGTCGCTGGTCGCCTGCGCCGGCATCGAATCGCTTGGTTATTGTTGTTGTTGTGCATTGTGCAACTGCAACTAGAACGCCCTTCTGCTGTGCCTTTGTTGTGTCTCCATGCAACATGCAAACGTGGTAAATTACCCCCATTCACCACGATAAAATACTTAAACGTCAAATGTTCCAGCCACCGTTGAGCGAACGTGATTTCAGCTCATATCAAGAGTATGTAAAGGAGTACATACTCGTATACTCACAGATATTTCGCAATGGCGCCATCGGGTACGTTTAAACAACAATTATCAACATTTAAGTACGACTGACGCTTCCCTCAAGCGTTTCTCCGGAACTATAAAATTACGACCAAAGTATGCTGCCTGGCTCGCCGGCAAAAACTGCTACGATAGCGAACAAGTGAGCTAAAAATAAGTGTCCCACGACGGCCGATGTTAATGAAGACAGCAACCGGATTGGAGCTGACAGCTGGACTGCAGTCTGATGGATTATAGATGCGAGGATACAAGCATTTCTATACGCAATGCACGATCGGTTCTATTACTATTAGTGTTCGGATTGTAAACGGCGCATAAACGTTGTTGTTGCCACAATATTCCCCCGTCGTTTGTGTATTGCACAAGTCGTACTACAAGTACGCCGTCTACGTCGCTGCCGCCGCCCGCAGTAACGTATGAACGACCTATATCGATTAGATCGCCCGTCTGGAAACGACAATTGTTACCGATCACGACTCCTTTCGCAAAGGTGAAAAATAAGCTGAGAATGCCACGACTTGTCATTTTGTAGTCACGACTTGCGTTAACTGCGAAATGTCATCTCCGCTTTAAAGCAATTGTGTTGCGATGAAATTTTATAAACACACAATAATTATGCGTGGGCTCAAAAAGGAACCGTCTCCGCGCTGTTGGCTCGGCGCTGTTGCCCGAAGGTGCACAGATCATATCGTAGCGTAAACATAGCTGCAGTGGAACGAGCATGTCATAATGTCTGCTCAAATGGTAGCGTGTTCAGTTTAATGGCAGCACCGCAGGATATTACGCAAGACCGCATCGTTTTACGACCTCCTAATCTTATGTGGATGCTCTTATAGTTTGCAAGAGCGTACTACGAGAAAACTAGGGAAGAAGGTAAGTATGCGAGGCCAGGCCAGACAGACGCGGGAGGTAATTAGCGCTGAGTTTATTTATAATTTAGCGAAGCTCAATGGCGAAACAACAACCACTTCGCATAGTGGGACCGCCTAATGATTCTACAGAAATAATTCTAACTGCATTCCAATCCCTGCTCAGCTATTAAAAGTCGTGCTCTTTCGTTGGAAACTATAAGTGCATATTGTAGGTCACGTTTATAATATGCGCGTCGGATTAAAAGAATTAATCCGCCCGAGCCTTTCCACGGCATTGACGCTCGTATAAATAAATAACCGTAAATCGAACGAACGCCGATATTTCGTGACATTTAAAGCATTCTGTAATTGAGGCTATTTGCTGTGTTCATCAAGTTGAAGAACCGCGAGGATGCTCCCCAATTAGCAGAGCGGATTAAAGGTGAGAGAGCGAGACGCCGCTAAGCGACCGGTGTGCCTCTCTCGTATTCAGGAAAATACTTAAATGACACTGTATAGGAAGACAAGACCTTTACGAGTTTGATGCGATAATTTTGCTGTCTCGCTTCCTACTCGCTAATGATGATGAACCGCGAGGTCTCGGGGTAATTGTGTGAATATGGGAAAACAAATGCACTCAATGATGTTCATCTGCAATTACATTAAAACTTTGAATTCCATTATCTTAAATTGCAAAGTCAAGGGAAAATAGATTTTTTAGAATGTGTATAAAAATGTCTAATTCCGGTATTATTAATTTTTAAAATATTTGCCCCCATATAAATTATATCTTATAAATACGGCTAGAGAGCTGTTCATAACGTCTGGAGTGCTTCCGTTACAGAAGCGACGTTGGATTAGTAATATTAACCGTTTATATTTCATTTTCAATTTATTCTTCTCCGCCCTAGAACCTTTACAGACGAATTTTGCCTGTCCATCGATAATAAATTTATAAAAAATCTAAATGTGTGCGTTTCCTGCAACATAACAGTGTATATGTAGTTATGTAGTACACAAGTGGTCCACTAGCGAACAATTAAGTGTGAGCCACGAACGCAGTGCTCGTCACAGGGTTCACCATAATCGGAGACGAAGACAGTTCACACGCTCCAAATATACACTTACGTGCGCCCGCGCAGCCCAATAGAGTAGTACAAACGTGGATCGTCTTGAAATTTAGTTATGCACTGTCGCCACAGTTACCCACGTTAATTTTGTTTGTCCAGTGGGTAATATTAAGAGTTATGGTTGAGCAAATTTTTTATTCATATAAACTAAAATTAATTACAAAATTTTCAATACAGTTTTAACTATCGCGCGATAGTGTAAAGTTTGGGATGAATGATAATGTCGCGGTGAGAAGTGATTGATTTCCATGTCACAAATATTAGTCACTTTACTGCTATAAATTATAATTAAATAGTGATCCGCGTATGATATATGTGAGTATGGAATGCATAAATGACATGATTATATTGTTTCTCACGCGTGCACAATTCCTTATGGGGGTTATGCTATGTGGTTACGTGTTTTTACGGCTTATTGTCGACGTACAGTTGCATTCAGAAATGTACTGTGTGTCACGAAATAATGATATTATTTCTCTACATTCACTTAGTTATAAATTATTTTTTTATAATTTTAATACATTTTAAAGAAAAGTAACGATGAAATAATATTAAGTAAAAGTAGATATAGAAATTATAACTACAACGCTCTCCCGTAATCTACACAGTTTTCAGATTCCTAAGGTAACTTCAGGCAATGAACATTTCTCGAAGTTTTTGAAAAAACTAAAAAGTAAAACACACATACATGTAAATCTGGATACCTACCGCAGTCCTTTCATCGTTGTCTCCATTGTTTTGTTTGAACGCAGATAGAACGATAGGGTCTGTCGTACGACACGGTCTGCCAATAAATTTAATTAACACACCTGCCGCCTGCCGATTATGTTATCTACAGCGAAAAACGCACCGCACCAAAGAAACGACCGCATTAAGGCCAAAGATAAAGGGTCACTTTAATGAAGGGACGATAATAGGAACGGATTGAACGTTATTTTTCCGATTTAGGTCTAGTTGTCACTAAACCATTAACTTTGTAGGTATTATAATATGAAGTTAATATAATTTATATTTAACATGCATACAACTGCAGTGAGTTTGTTATAATATTATACAAATCTGTGCAATTTTCTTTTTCTTCTAAATAGTCAACTTAATCAGATACTAATTATAACTTAACCAGCTATAATTTACTTACACACTGGACCTTTTAATTAATGTTTAATTAGTGCGACTAAAATGGCACATGCCTAGAAGTAAATAAAGTTTTTTTTAAATAAAATATAGCCATAGTATAAACATCCACACATCTTCACAAACTTTCACATTTGTAATATTAGCTTTTGCCCGCAACTTTTTTTCCCAGTTAAAAAAAAAAATAGTCAACAAAATAATCACATACTTAATTTGTCTTGAAATTATGTAATTAAAAACTTTTTAGAAAATCCTGTCTTTTAGTTGTACTATAATAGAAAAATAAAATGGTAATGCGTATTTCATTAAAAATATTGAATAGAATATACGAGTATCTAAAGGCGTACACAACATTCCTGCTCATTAATTCTTTTTTTGTAAGTTTTGTTGGTTGTGTGACGCGATGACGTGACATCCTTCTTTTCCGCTTCTTGCTAATGAGATAAGATTCGACTGTCGTCAGACGTTCGTTCTTACGAATACCTTTCCAGTTTATATACTGTTTACTTGTGGTTGGATTTTAACATTAATTAGTTCATTGGATAAATGCACAATAGGCAGTTTTTGTTTGAGAAAATTTTAATATGGAAATTTCCGGATATTTCCAATCTAGCAATCGATTCTTAATCGAAATATCGCAACGCCTCGAGCGAATCCAATCGATTTGTTATAACTATGGTTTGAAGCACTTTTTACCGAATTTCCAATCAATGCAATGCTTGACGGAACACCTGAGGAATTCATTTAAGTTATGACACTTTAAACAAAAAGGTTGTAAATTAATGGAAGATGTAATGAAATTTAGCAATGACTAGACTAAATTTTCTGTTTATTTTTTAAGAATTCAAAACAAATTTGCAGATTGAATAGCTTAGCTTTAGTATTATCGCAAAACAGTTACCTACTTAATCCTCCACGAACATTATAATGCTATGCAAATACAAATCAAGGTCGCTAAGAATTTACAGAATCTGTTTCTAGTATTGTGTAAGCACTAATAGAATCTATCTGTTCAAGTTAATGTTGTAAGGATTATTTCTAACAGTCTTGTTTAAAATAAACGACACTAAGTATGTGCAAAAGTTTCACTAAGCTTGTGACTACATTGTTTTTGTGCTATTTCTAATTTATTACACTAGGACCAATCCATCATCGAGGCAACATCTATAGAAACTTTGAAGTATAATGGTCGTTTATGTTGAACATATATGTATGTACATAGGTGTATGTCGACGACTTGTTTATGTGACATGCCAGTCAATCTGTCGAACCACATTCGAATTTCACAGCGACCTATGACCTTTGTTACGGGTGTTCGGTCACGACGGACCTTGGTGCCTGGATATTGGCACAGTCGAGATAGACCCGGGGTTCTTGTCTTTCTAATCGTGACCGGGCTCGCGGCCTTCGCTCGCCGCTCCCTTTTATATATTCGCGATATCGATCTAGTTGTGTTGTTTACGCTGCAGCAAAAAGTCTTTATGAGAAAGGTGGATTATGCTGTTGCGCTTGAAATAGTGAAGGAGATTATGGGAAAATTTAATGTCGCGAATGCGCCCCAACAGGGCAACGTATTGCTCGCTCCTACTCTTGAGACGAAATGAAATAATTCTCTGATTTGTAAGAAATGTAGGTTTTACACCGAGTATTAGTATTAAGTTAGGTGTCTATTATTTTCTATATTCCAAAGTCACTGCACCTAATCAATAATAAACTACAAGGAGTTTGTAAATATTTAGTAATGAATTGGTGTAATAAATAAATCAAAGTTAATTTGCTCTAAACGTTTGCTCCGACCTCGGTGGCCACACCTTATTTTAATAATCTCTTGCAATTGTTCCGTCCTACTTTATCGTGCATACACACACATTAAACATATTATGTGCATGTAGTGTACATAACGTTAAATGTTAAATGAAAAACATTTAATAAAGACACATTACCTTAGAAATGGTAAATTTATTTCTTTGTATATGCTTACGATAAGTTGCTGTCCGATCTACCTAATATATAAATTAATAAAATTATATAAATTAAAAATGATCAAGATGAAAACATTTTGCTACATTTGTGGAATAGATTGTAAACAGACAAGTAGGTTACTTAATGGAATTTAAAAAAAATTGTTTAAAAATATTGATTGAATTAAAAAAAAATAAGTCACTGGCCACACACAACTTAGGTTCATCGTACTAGAACATCGTTTGTAAATTTCTGAAGGATAGTATAGTCCCGTTTATACGTAGTATTTTCTTTTCAAGCATTGCGAATACCTTATTCGTAGGCTAAACAGGACGAGATTTTAGATTAGAGGATCTTTCCACGAGGCAATAATCCCGTCTAGACTTATCTGAACTAATGTTCAGTAACTTTTCAAAGAGTAAGTAAGTTCTGGTTTTTATTTCATGTTTGAGGTTTCTTTGGTCCATAAAATTTTTATTGCTAAACTCATAAAAATGATAACGCTAATCGTCTAAGTATCGAACATAGAATCAATTTAATTGATCTGCTTTTTCTGTTGGAGTATCGACGTTTGTATATATGTCGAAGTAAATTTTTTTATTTTTATAAAACCGTTTAATAGAGTTGAACAGAACTTAGAATATGACTGGATAATGAAATAAGCAAAGTTATAAAGTGTAAATTCATTTAAAAAAAAAAAATTAAAAAAAAACGTCACCTGCTGACGCACAGGACAATAAGATTTTCAAATAGAACACATCGAGAGTAATGTAGATATTCAATTCCTTTACTAACAAGAGTTATACTGCCTACACGCAAATGAGAGTACGCAAATTAATACCTCACACAAGTTTATATCTCAACTAAATATCAAGTTATTTAAATAGTTACCATGTGTAAATATAAAACATAAATTATTTGAATGTAATTGCTGGACGGGCGCCGTCACACGAATTATAGGGCGATAAACACCCATAGTTTCTGCGGAATCGACGCGGCGATTTTACAGTGCTCTTAAAACGAATGACTTGACTCCTCGGACTGGGAGACAGTTTTAAGACTGGTAACGTTTATAGGCACTTGTAACTGGGATGAACAAATAGTTACTTGCATAAAGATGTGATGCAATAAACGAGAGGCGTTTGCACTTTATATGATTATACATCCACAATAATTGAAAGTAATGTGTCATCTTTTTACTGTTGATATGTTCATATATGATCCATCTTTGATCACCACAAATTGTTAAGGAAGTGTAATTTAAAATCTTTGACATAATATAAAAAGTAATGAGTATATGTGAAATTGTTCCCAATCTCGTTAGCGACTCAATCAAATTCCGAATGTGTTATGGGCAGTAAAATGCTTAGTAGCTACTACTAGTTATCGAAGTTATTGCACCATATGTTAATATACATTTCTAATTAACGTGACAGGCGACGGCCCACAGTCATTTAATTTACTTGCACGGCAAATACCATGTTCCGCACGTTACCAGAAAGTTGTAAACCAGGCTTTCGTCGCTGAATTAATGCGCCAATCCGAGCTGAAACATGGCGAACATTCGCTTAGAACTGTTCGAGCATTATTTTAGCTAATTTACGAGACATTATCGGTGAAACAGCTAGTAAATATTGCCAGGATAAGTAGGGTTATGGAGAACTTCTGAATTGTAATAAGAAATAATGATAAAGTAATCAAACCTCTTTGGGCGATCATACCCATTTTCTTTACCACTTAAGATTAACATGACATTTTAATGTAATGTGTTGCAGTATATATTAAATATCGCAATTTATTGTAAATTGTTCATAATAAATAAGTATTTCCTTTGAGATTAGTTGTTTTTGATTTACAATTATTACTTGTACGATTTTTTTTCTATTAAGAATGGAATAATAGTAAATGGTCCCTGAAGAAGTACCGATGTAATTGCTGTACAATATATTTATCTATACTAATATTATAAAGAGGAAAGATTTGATTGTTTGTTTGTTTGTTTGCTTACATTGAATAGGTTCCGAAACTACTGGACCGATATGAAAAATTCTTTCACTGTTGGGAAGCTACTCGTATATTATCAGCGAGTAACATAGGCTATATTTTATAAAGTTACGCGGACGAAGTCGCGTGCAACATTCAGTTATCTAGAAATGTAGTTGATTGATTGTTGATATAAAGGCTTTTTCTTAAGTTCCTATTATTCGCTATCAAACATGTTTTATAAATAACTGTATTGTCTGTTGTTTGTCCAGGAATCGCCGCGATTTTGAAAAATAAGTAGTTGTCAAAAATAAATATATATCTGCAAGGCTGCATACCATTTTTGAAATATAAATAAAATGGTTATGAAATGATTTTTTACGACCCGCAGGAAGTGACATACTTTAGATTGGTGCAATTTACATGAAGCTACACCACTATCGCCGATACTTACTCCCAAGTCACGACCTTAATCGACTTCATAAAGTACAGGAAAGAGACGACGCTAATGTACTTTGTTATTTATTGGAATAAAGACATGATAATTTGTATGTCATAGATGGTAACCTACTATTTTGACCTTTACAAAGTAACCTTCGTCGAGTGTTCGTTAATGCACTTAATGCATAACCTCATTGTCGACCTATTTGGCTGATTGATAAGTTGTCAAGTAACAGTTTCCGGTTTATAACTATTAAAAAAAAACTTTATAACTTCATACTTATGATTACGACATGACCAATTCTGGCGCTAGGAAATATTAACGGCAGGAATTTTTGGCACTACTCTACATATTGTTATATCTCTAAATTATGAATATAAGTTATGGATATCAGGCGTTTCAAATTTTTTTTACGCACGTCAAATTAAATTGAAGTTTGCACAATTTATACTTGAATTAGTTCGGGTTGTGTGCGGTCTCCTAAAACCGGTCGGTCTCGTAAAATTCAGACTATTAAACCCAACAACGAATTTAATTTCGGCAGTAAAAGATTAGCTCTTTGATGGTGTTGAGCACTCCCTAAAATCCATTAGGGGGACGCCTTTAGCAGCATAAAACTGAGTTAATTTAGTTTTTTAATACTAATATATAAAAATATTTTTATAAAAAGCTGTGTATAACTGCATGTGTTTAAACTTAATTCACACTAGAACGACTCGCCGCAGTTTCAGGAATATTTTTACCGGGTGAAAGTTATTCATCTGGAAAATCCGATAATTTTGGAACAATCTTCATGCTGGTCCCATATTCTTTATCTGTGGTTTTGCTGTGGTTATCGACTCGATGCGGTTATAGACTCGAGAATTGTTTATTTTGGTATTCACTAAGCACCTGTCAAAATGTCTATGACGTTTTTACCGTGGTTATACATGCCGTTGAAGTTATTGGCGCGTTATTGTGTGGTTTTTACTGACAAAGTATTATTTCCAATTTAATGTTGACATTGGAGTCGATAGGTTTTAAAAACCACAGATAGAGAATAGGCCCGCTGACTGCTGAACAATATCCTGCAAAGTTGGCAACGCAACAGCATTCGTGGTTTTTCATCTGTCTCTTGGCCACGACGGTTGCTGTCTACCATAAAGTGGATCGTCGACCTGTCTGCCCCACTCTTTATGATCTATACAAAAATGAAAAAAAAAAATTGCCTACTACGAGTATTCAAACAGGGAACAGTTTCAGTTTCAGTTCTAATAGATTTTGTAAATTACCCTTCACATACACACAAATTTGCAAAATTCGCATGCTTTTATTATAATATTTGTATAGTAGTATAATTTAATTCACGTTCTAAGTTTGTTTAGTTAGATTAGATGTTATATATAAGGTAGAGATAGATAAATAAAACATTTACAATAGCTGAGCACGAGTCTGTGATCCTTTTATGAGCTAAGCGACAGCAATACTGCGATTGGCAGTATTTCCATGTCTTCGAAGATTGCTAATGTACTCGTAATCCCAAATTCCCTCATAATATTTCCCTTCATGTTTTAACATAGATGTACTTGAGTAACAACGTGGCTACCGTTGACGTACACGTAATTATGTCGCGATATAAAATCTTAGCTATTATCATTATCATTTACCATTCCCGAAGGCCTTCCGTGCTTCTTTAATTGTTGCTATTGTGCGGTTAAACCCTAATGCTGAACATGAGCGTTTAATGGGACTCTGATTACGACGACCACAACGATTCGCTTTGGTTCTGAAACGCGGAAACACCACATAATTGTAGTTAATCTATTCTGACATGGCGTTTCGAGGAGATAACCAACCTTGAACTTCTACTGATGACTCTAAGCTGGCGGAAAGTAATTTGACATTTTCAAATCCTCTTAAACGTATTTTGATATCGGTCAAAACGTTTTATAGAAACAAACTTAATCCTCTAGATTGTTTAAAGACAACTTCTTGAACAAATGAGTAGTCATTATTTTTCGATATATTATTTCCTTCTTAAATAATTTATCATAAAATTCTATATCATCCTTACATGTTATTATTTTTATTTTACACACGTATATTAGGCGTGCGTCTATCATATTCTCATCATCTTTTAGTCCATTATATTTCCATCACATTTTAGTCTTCTAACACTATCGTTTTGTTGGTATTGGTCGTGATTAAAAAAAAAAAGAAATGGGAAAATTAGTAGAGGCAGGGCACTCTGCGTTTCGCAGTCATGAATTAGGAAGCCCATCTGGCGCCTGTAACCTTACAGAAGACACATTGAAAATGATAGCATATGTGATGTGTTTCGGCGAGTGAGTAATGTTCACTTCCTTTTCATTGGATGACTGAAGATTTTCATTGGGCGTTGCATTTTTAATTAAAAATCGATTAACAGCAATAGTATTTATAGATATAATTTAAATTTGCTATAAAAATACTATTTGAGTATCCAACTCCTTACAGAAGCCCACTGTGAAATAACAGCATAATCTGTGCTCTATTTTTCAGTGAGCTAGTAAGAGCAGCGCACACGCAACACCTATGGCGTTGCGTGTCTTAATAGGCTATGGTATCAGCCTACTACGTCAAGTGAACTGTAAACTTATCTGCCGACGTTTACATATAAAAGTAAAAATAAGATACAGTGTAATTATTTTCTAAACAGTTAACTATTTTATAAAGTACAACTGTGGATTAATTTTGTATAATTAGAGAAATGCCTCAACGCTATAAATGAAATCGTTGCATTGATTGACAAGTATTTTTTCGAAATATAATGGGAAAATCGGTGAGAAGGTTATTTTTTTATCGGATGTCGCAATGTGCAATCGTTTCCAACACCGAGATCGTTTGGAAATGTCGGCTGTCGGTCTCCCCTTCAGACGCACAGACGAAACTGTTAAGAATGCGAACCGCTTCCGCCATATGGCCGACGGCCGGCGGTGTGCTTACCACTGTGCAACTGGTGCAACTTTATGCACATTATTATTAAACATCAGTAGACGAACTATACTTTAACAATTTCCATAAATATGCCTAAAAGTCATGTAGGAAAGTCACGTAAAGAAAACTTCCAACAGAGTTTGTTTAGATATTATGAACACCTGCCCGATAAAAATGTTTCTGTTTGATTCTATTATCTAGGTATATACTAAACTTAGTTATAAAATCGTTTTCCTGACTGACTATCAAAGTACAGTCACACACAACTACTAAAATTAGAAAGCTGAAATTTGTAACATCGGTTTGTTTTATAATGTTAAGGGCCTCTTTCACCAAACTACAAGTAAAGTGTTGATTAGTTACTTTTAAAATTATTTTATGTTTTATTAAATTATGCACTCGGCTTACTGCATCCTTCGATAGGCGATTTTTTTTTATTATTTTCTTTTTAATGTTTGGGACTTTTCCTCGTACCGTACAAACAAAGGTATATCAGCTCCATCATTCCCGGTGACCGGTAACTTTAAATGGCGGTTAGCCTACTTGACACTTTACTCAGAGAGATATCCCCTAAGAAAATTTCAACTCCGTGCAAAGCCGGGGGTGGGTCGCTAGTCTTACTATATAATTACTATATATTTTAGACGACTTGAATGTTTTGGTCTGCTTTATGGTAGGTGGCTCCCGTCGTTTCTTAAATAAGCAACTCAAAGGTCTTATATGTGTCTTAATTTGTTTGTTTGTAGGTTAGAGAAATATTTTGCCCTGACTATCAGCTGTTCAATAAATGTTTATCATTTATACTGCTAATAAGTTTACGATAAGCACACGATGCGGCTGCGGGCTGTGGCGGTTACGGTTTGTTGGTTTCCGTCGGTTTCTCCTCCAAACAGTGAGGACTGTGTAACCGGGACACGTCCTTTGAAACGGACCACACCGCGTGTTCCCGGGAAACGTTCCGTTTATCCACATTATGCTCTCAGCTGTTTACACTGAACTTTAACTGAAGCTATTGTATGAGCTTTTACGTATTTTGACATCGCTCTCTTAGGTGGATAACATTTTATAATGCACAAAATTTACTTGAAAGCAGTTCTTTGTAGTATTGTGATGTCACACTTTACAGAGAAAAAAAATTGTATCCACGCTTGGAAATAGAGATGGATGTGAACATCCATGGACATCCAATTCAATTTAAAAAAAAGTAGTTACTCGTTTTACACTAGATTAGCTTTTGCTCACAATTTTGTCCGTGCTCCTTTTTTCTTAAGCGTTTAAAAAAAGTCTGTTAGGTGTTTAATATTTTTAAATTTATAGCTGATCCTTTGGGAACTGTTTTTTTTTAACTGTATAGAAGGTAATGTCCCTTTCTCTATCCAAAATTTCATAATCATCGGTAAGGCGTGACAAACAACATAACCTTACCTAAAAGCGTAACAAACAAACCATTCACTTTTGAATTTATAATATCAGTTAGGATTATAGGACTGGATAGCCTAAATAAACAGATTTTGAAAACTATTTATTATACCTACATGAATTTTAAAATAAAAAGGATAACCATAAAGATCCGCGTTAATGTTTAGATTATAAGAACTTCATTAGATTAACATAATAAATGTATTCCTTAGAACCTTGTAAAGATGTGTTGTGAAGAGTTCCAGTGTATAAATAAGCTGCAACATTGTAAGAGCCGCAGCAGAGATTGTATCGGTTAATGTGACAAAAGTAGTCGTTCCGCCGCTTTATCACTTGGAAGACATCTCCAATTTATTCTTGACTAATTTTCCGTAAATATTCTATTTTAAATTTATTCGTTTTATTTGTTTTCAGGTAAGCTACACTCTGCACCCTGTCCTGAAATGGTAAATTGTTGCATTATTAAAAAAGAATATTTGTTTCTCTTGATGATTGCTAAAAACTTTTAGATATATTTCGAAAATACCACATAACTCTAGGACATATGTAACATGTAAAATATTTCACTAAGAAGCTCATTAATTTTGTTATTTAAGTATTGGATCTGATTGTTTTGATTAAAGAATTTAACCCATGATAGGTATATGAGATTCCATTACACATCGAGTCCCACCATATTGAATTAAATATATTGTGATTAGTTTGGTCTATTACCAAAATATTCTACAAGAAATGTTTAATTGAAGTTTTCACAGTCTGGCGCTAGTAGTAGGGAGAAAACACTCACACAAATGTAGTTTACCCACAAAGAGCAACGATATTTTTTTTTAGATTGTATTCCTGCTTTTAAACAATGGAACATAACTACTGCATCCTTGACCGGGGCACCTGTCTGTCACATCCACCCTCGTGGAGTTGGTGTGCAAACGAAACAATAGCCACTAATGTTTACTTGGACAATAGGTGCTAATCCGCCTGAACGTAATCATATACGAAGTGTTGTCTTTATACGTATTGTTTCTTTTTATTGTTATTATACAAAGGAACTAAAATTTATACAAAACTATTTCACCTTTTTAAAGTTTTATTTAAAACTAGCTGGTGCCCGCGACTTCGTCCGCGTTGGACGATGAAAGGTACCTTATGTCCTTTCTGGTGTCTCAGACAACGTGTATGCAATCGGTTCATTAGTTTTTGCGTGAAGGAGTTACAAACATCCATACATCCAAACATACTTTCGCATTTATAATATTAGTACGGAAGTAGGGATAATAGTTATATGAAATTTAAATAATTATTGTCATACAAACTGAATTAATAGTCATTGCATTGGAACGAGACATTTAATGGCCATTTCTCATCTGTTTAAATCCTGTGCTATCATAATCAAACACGTAATTTATATTATACCGTTTTAGAGGATGTAATTTGTAGTTATTGGAATAACAGCAACATTGTGTGGCTATTAGCAATGGAATTGCTACCGAACCCATTTCAATATGTCAACAATCGTATTTCTTCGAAATATATAGTAGGCTGAGTACTTAATAACTGTTGTTGTTATAGTGTAAATTTAATACTAATGCCAATTTAATCAAAATTTTACTAATATTTTTTGTTATTGTTATTATCATAACTACTAGTCTAGTCGAGATAGAGGAAACAACAAGCTTGAAGGATCTTAACCATAAGTTAAAAAAGCTACTTCGATAATTAACTAGGCGCGGTGGCTTGTTTACCTATAAAACAATAACTCATAATACACCACGCACGGTTTAAGTTACCTAGGATTCAATAAGATTGGGATTTTTAAACTAAAATAACTCATCTTATTTTTATTATCTTCAGAGTCGAAGATTACAATATATTCAAACCGACAAGTACATAAATCTAAAATGAATGAGTATAGGACTATTTAAACTGAAACAAGTATCTAATCCTTAAAAAACAATATCTAACTGTATGTCCATTAGATTAGTTCCTTTAAATAAAGAATCTCTATTTATATTGTAAATATGAAAATGTTAGAAGTTTGGATGTTTGTTAATCGAGATTGTCGAATTAAACTATGTGGGAAACTTAACTTTGTTTAACTTAATATAAGTAAAGTAATATGGTATTGAGAGCGTATACTCTTCTTACAATGTTGCACACTGCTCCTATTACGGTCATTTAATAACGTGTCCGTTGTAGGAATGGCGAGTAATGAAATATTGAAGTAGGTCTACCCCTACAGCGACGACCATGTTTCTCATTATTCATTCCTCTTTTTGTAAGAAAATGGAAGACTACCGACAGATATTTAATCTAGATTAATTTACTATAATCGCAGTCACGTGAAGTTATTTTGTAACCAACAAGGCTATGTTTATGTGCAGATTAGAGTTAAGATCGTTTAAACACGTTTAAACAACATGAATGTATTGTTGTGTCCAAGTAAAGAACGCCTTGGACAAATTGTTCTCAGAAGCATATACTGCCATATAATAATATGCAAACGAAATTACTGCTCTTATGGGTTTTGACATACGGTTCCAGCTGAAAGGGTAATTGGATAACAGACGAGGAGAAAGCAGACTCGTATATTGTGACCCATGGCTACACAATGAGCGTCCTTTTAAAAGTGACCTACTTAAAATTTACAAAATATGTCCAAAGTTTAAGTGACCCAAAATTGCAATACTGGAATCTCTTTATTGCTCAATGTGTTTTTTTAACAGCATTCGTGATATATATCTATACATAATACATACTCTTATTGATAAAGACGCTGTCCGTTTGTGTCTGTTACTCCGATTACTTCTTCTAAACCACTCAACGGATTTTGATACGGTTTTCACTAGTGGAAAGAGAGATAAACGAGGAAGGTTTGTGGTTTGTGTATAATTTTCCAAAAAAAAAAAAAACACATAGTTTGTATGTGATGGTTACTGTTGCCACAAGCAAGCAACGCGAAGGGTCATGCGAGAGCGTTACCCTTCGCGTATAAATATAATATATATTTCGAGAATAAATAGGAGATAGGAAGTAGGGTAATGGGCTCTAGTATCATTGGTAACAAGCCGAGACGCAACAGCTTACGTGCCCTTTTTTAACGGTGCTGTTCTGTAAGAGGTGGTTACTGCTGTCAGTCGGGCTGCCCAGTTTATTTATGAGTGCGGAAATGCTGTGTGCCCTGCTATTACTAAAGCAATCGAGACAAAATACATTTTAAAAGGTATACTTTTCATTAAAAACGATTAAAGTGAATAATTTTTAAATTTATGTCGTACGACGTACCCTGAATTGCCCCAATGAGAGCTGTCCACATTACACGATCAGTCAAAGGTACAGTTATGAAATCAATTTTTTCCCTACACGTTGTCCCCATACACAATCCGGTCGATCGGTGTGCAATTTGGCTATAATTCAACAGTTAATCTGATGCAAATTGCCTCCAGAGTTTCACTTCTCCTTAAAAACGGACGCCTTGCTAATTCATGTTAAAATATGACCCGACCGCTCTAAAAATAATTTGACTGATGTTGTACGGATATTGTTACACGGGATTGTATAATGCGGTAATCGCATTGGAAATTATTATTGTAATATGACCATTAAACTTAATGTCCATATGATGTAATGTATGTAAATAAAAATACGAGTGTCTTCCTTTCCGACTGAGCGTTCGCGCAACCAACGTAGTACTTACCTACGAGTTGGTGAGTATCATATTTATATTAAACATTATGTAAAAAATATATAAGTAAAATTATAGCCACTTTATGTCAAGATACAATACAATTATATCCAACTGTTTTACGTATCTCTATTAATTATTGTAAAAAATAATTGATAAGGCAGTTTTCCAAATCGACAACTGAACTGGCTTCATTGGCTCACTCTTATCTCCACACTTTAAGGAGTTAATAAGAGGACACGAATCCCATGTGGTGCTTTTGTAGTGTTAGAAAATAGAATTAATGTAACACTTAAAACTTGTTAAAATAGGGAATGAGTTGTGTTTAATTTTTTTTACTGATTTTTTATTTAAGTACTTTTTTCATGTCTCTATCGAATTCTCTAACAAATCGAAATCCACGCATGCGAATCTGTGAGAATAAACAAGTAAAAATAATATTTTATATATCCTAGGTCACGTTATGATCAAAATCAATAATGTCCGTAATGCATATTATATGTATTCTTTTGAAAAGTTTAATTACACCTTCTAAATATGATTATAAATTATCCAATATCCTGTGTTTAATAAATTTATCGATAGCAATTCTCGTTGGACTATAAAGAACATTATTTAATATAGGGAAATCGTTAACACGGACTGTAAATCATCGACAACGTCGTAAATCTTCATCTGTGTTGAACAAATATTTTTATTTGCGAGAACTAGTTTCACACACGCCGTCCAATCTACTAACCTCGAAATGTGAACCAGTTGGATTCGTTCATTGGCTGTTATAAATTTAATAGAAACACAAAGTGCCAAATCAATCTATGACTAGTTATTTGTTTACGATCGCCGGCGGTCGTCTCGATTCCTTACAAATGATATAGTAGTTATCCATTCAGTCAGCGTTCCTTTAAAAACCTGGGGTGATATTTTAATGTTTGTTAAAAATTATGCCATTATCATGAGTTATCTTCGCGCTAGGCTACCAATAAAGATTTAATCGTTGAACGTACGAGCTGTTATTTTATCTGGCACTCGTTGTTTTATTTTATTATTAATATAACAAGACTTAATAACTTTTTTTTTAAATTTGTACCTGTTAACCAACGTGTCATGGTTGTAGATTGCACTTCTCAACTATGGTGGTTTCATTTCTGTGTCACTTTTGACGGTTTATTATTAAAGCGCGCTTATTCATTATTAATCTTATTTGTGTTGAGGAATAAGTAATTTTTATCTGACAACCTGATTCCGTCTCTATACCAATTTCAATCAAAATTAGCAAATCAGTCGCTAAGTAATGTTTGTAATGTTGAAATTGTCTTTAGAAGCTTAATTGAATTCTCGTTGAACCCGGTTAATTAGATAAAAAAGAAAGTTTTACACGTGGTCATAAATTGCAGAATTAAAATTAACAAAATTTATAGATTAACTTGGTTTTCTGCTTACAATGCACCTCATTAGGGTCAAAGCGTAAAGACATGATCGTGGACAAAGACTCGTCAGTTAACGGTGCTTTTCCGGTGTCAATACATGTAATGTGCGCAGACTGTCAATATTGTCGTTTGAATTTAGTTTCAAGAAAGATTTTTATAATTAGATATGTTACCAATAATTTCTTTAAAAAAATACACGCAGCCCTCTTCTAAATTTAATAACATTTATATTTTGCAAATCTTGTCTATTATATATTTTATTATGAAGAGGCTTTATAAAAAATATTTTAATATTAATCTTTGAATAAGTTTTTATAACACTCACAAAGCTGCACATTGATAGAAAATTTCAAGTTCTGCTACAATAAGAATGCCTTGTAAGTTTTGTTTTGATCTCAGTTAAAAAGTCAATGTACCGTTAAAGGTTGCGGCCTCGCATGTTTAATTAAGTTTAATACATACATGTGTGTGTAACCGCGAATATTTTGTGTTGTATAATCCGTACGGATCTTTGTTATATTACGCAAAGCACGCAAACAATTATAGTTTGATGAATGCGACAGTAATGGCCGGTACCGTCACGAATCTGTCGATCGCATGTAAACCTGCATTTATCTAAATGTTCCTATATTAATCATAGTTTCTCATGAAGACATACATAATTGATATTTATTTCCGCTATTCATATTAAAACAATATAATTTATAATATAACTCTTACTTCTGTTTACTGTCTGCAAGTATGTTTTATGCTATAAGTTTTATGTCATAATATTATACTAATGTGCCTTACAAGCTGTAAGCGTACAATCCTTTGGTATACACTTTAAAATCTTTTAGTAGGAGCATTACTCTATCTTTAAAAATTATTGAAATCGCATACTGCGTTTGTGAGTCGTAAATTGGACAGCCCGTCTGGTGACAGCAGCCACCCCCTTAGCAGCCATCTGTTCCTTATCCCTTACCCAGTGGCATATCCACCTACCATACCATCAGGTGGATCGTCAGCCTCTCTGATGACCTTCACATACAAAGAAATCACCACGAAAATTAACGTCCTGGGCGCTTTTTAACAATTTTTTTTTAAATTATTTTATTAAAAGAATTTGTAACATAAAAAGTACTGGTCTATTGATTTATTTATGCTACAACATCTGAATCAATTACTAGTTATTAGGTATCTAATATTGGCTCTGTCTAGCTTTCTCTCGCTTATTAATTAATTAATTAATTTTTTTTTTTTGACATTTTATGAAAACCATGAGGTTTGAAGCAGGTTTTGCGATAATCGGTAGCGTAAAGTACATAGACTAAGTTTTCCCACGAGTTATTGAAGACGACTGCGGTCGCTTTGCCCGTTATGGATTTATGGTGTATTATTACCTACGTGACTAGGCACTATGGTGCTTAACCAGCCATTTACTCATTTTCATTATAATATTTTAATTTATAAAGTATTTGTTGATTCTGCAAATATTTCAACTATAGTACTTATTTAACAATTTAGAATCATGATGTAGTTCCACATCAGTTTTGTTTACTTTCAGCCTATCTTATGATTCCTGCATTCAATCATTGTGGTCTCGCTATAATGATAATCTATCATCGTAAATTTAGACCATGATCGTAGGTACTTATTAATAATTAATTTATCGCGAAGTATCGTTGCTTGAAACGACGTTGCGATTAATCAATCTACATTTCATTTGCACATAACATTTAGTCTAAATATTTCAACTCGGTGTGGGAATATATTGGATGTCAATTTATTGTCCACCCGCTGAGCATCGAATCTCGGATAATTTAAGAGTCGTGCAAGGAAAATGACGGAATTGGCGCTGAGATAGTTCATGAACATGAAATTTGTTCACTGTTAAAGAGTTTCTTGATCATAAGAAATATTATTTTAGCTGTGACTAGTCAAAAAAATAATAATCTGATAACATATTTTGAACCTTTAAATGATGTAAAACAGTTTATCATTTGTTTTGTTCAATCATGTGAAATCTGTTTAAAAACATGAGGTCCTGTTATAAAAGAAGCGTGGGACTAAGCCTGGGGCCGCGTGGAAAATAATCGCGCAAATTCATGGAACACCAGTAAACCTGCCCCTCCCCTCCTGTCCCCCAGTTTGTTAAGTTATTACCTCTCAAGATGAAGTGCGCGCGCGCACGCTAGGTGCTAATTTACGAATTTCGCCTGGCAATTATCGTTCGGTGATAAAGGTTCAACTTCCACGGATGAACGCAAATTTTGGCGGGTTAATTTGCCAACGATTTAACACAACGATATTATTATTATAGTTTTTCGTGATGAATATTTCGCCGAGCAGACTTTGTTTTATTAACAAAAACAGAATTCTGTTTTTTCAACTTTCCAACTCGTCCTTTGCTCGCTACGTCAACTCCGAGTCTCAAACTCTCGAGTTATCTACGGCCTGTTCCCCGTGCATTGCATGAATAATACATTGTTCTATTTCGAGGTCCAGTCGAGTTATGGTGAGTAAATAAATGTCCATTTCTATTTTACACGACCCGAAGGCATGTTAAGGATCTTGTCCTTCGACTCCCACGCACTACTCCCGATATCCAGCCCCGTCTCCCTTTCGGTGCGCAGACAAAATAAATTATCATACAACAAGAGCGGACCGTCTCACGTCGCGGCTTGACAAATGCTGTTTTAAGTGTCACCCGCGCTGCATTAGCCGATTGAGACAGGCAGGCCAAGACATTTAGGTATGGTCTATGGTATGAGAAGATAAACGAATTATCGAAATATTGCAATTACTCTCGAGTTGTTTTTAGTAAATTACGTTAAAACATTAAAACGCCATTTCAATATTTGAACTCTTAATTTGAATTTAAATACCTCATCAACTTCAATAATTCAACCACAGTATTTTTGTCCGAGCCTCATAAATTGGGCTTAGTTTCGATGTTCTTAGTTCGATAATTTAATTTTTAAATAATGTATTTGTATATATTTGAAACTATTTTATTGCAACGTTTGTACTGTTGTCTGTGGTGTCGAAACTAAGGAAGGAAGGCTGAATTATGTTTAATAAATTACTAGAACTGTAAGCATACTTACAATTCTAGTAAATTAATGCTAATAGTGGATCAAATGCTAATATTACTACTTACTTAGTTCGTGCCCTAATAATAGAGCTAACAGCCATAAGAGCTTCCCGCTCTTATCTTATGGCTTGCGTTTTAATACTGGGCAAATATATGCGCAGTCTCCCGAACAACCCCCCTTTTTTGTGCGCACCACGTAGGTGGGAACCTTTTTTATTATATTACTACATGTAATAGCCGGTGCCACGAAGATAACATGGGGCGGGCGTACGGCACCCATTGTCTTATTTTGTCTTATTTATTGTTTTCCGTGGGCTGTAATTTAGAGCAGGTTTTTTGTCTGTCTGTCTGCAGCAATTAGTGCGTCGGGTTGTAGAGATTTGTTCGGAGAGTTTTGCCTTTTAACGATTTTGATCTTCCATTTTGATGGATAACACATGGGCTACACTCTATGAGGCAGCATTTTACACGTATGATTCTTAATAAATAACAGCAATTTTATAAAATTTAATTTTTATTATCAGGTATACTTTTTATACGTAACATTAATCGCAATGCGAAGTTAACATATTAAATTATATAATTAGACATACAGTAAGTAATTTTTTTTTCTTACATTAATTGCGGCTGTCATCCTCTGAAGTCATTATTTCGTATATCTAAACTCAAAATCGTGAACAATTTCTCATCATGTGCCGCCACATACGCGCGTTTTGTAAATGATTTAACAGCGATAATGAGTGGTTAATTATTATCTATTGAGCAAAAATAGAGAAAAATATGGAAGAGTAATCGTGTGCAATAATCGTGTGTTTTATCTATATAAATAACTAGTGTTTTTGCCCGCTACCAAACTTCACAGGAACACCCGCTGGACTAATCTGAAGGTTGTCTGAAAGTTTAGCGGTTGTGGAGTCTATAGGAGACATACATACACACATCGCCTTTTATATATCTATTTAGATTTGATAATATGTCATAAAACCAATATGTCGATGGAAATATTAAATTTGTGGAGCTTTGATTCCGGCTCAGCGGGCGTCCTGTTTACTCTTAAACTATTGTTTTTTTTTTTTTTTTTTTTTATTTGAACCCTCCTTCATTTCGTTTGTCACTTATTTATCGTTCACGTGGGTGAGACGGTATAAAGATAAATTTGTGACGTGGTGTTTTATTTTTTATTTAAATCTATAACTACTTAACTGGGTTTAACTGGGTTTCTATTGGAGTTATTTCATTGTAAAATGATATAACTGTTGTGCTAAGTGTGTCCCCATTCCGAAACTCATAAATATGAAGAGGGTTTAAGATTCCCCCGTATTGTGAAATCAAACGGTTGATGGGGTATTTAAAATTAAACCGTTATATGCTTACGGTATCTGTAATAAACTATTTTTTTATGAATTTTATGTGTAGAAATTTATTACTTTTTTCTGTAATGCTAAGGATTCCCGGATATCTACTTATGGGACGTCCATCTTACGCTCTTGAAGATGTAAAGGCAAGGAAATATTACGTTTAAGTATCAATCGCATATATAATTTATGTATATGTATTTATGGTTACGTTATGTATACTGAATGCCTAATTTAATTAAATTTAAAGAAAACATAAATGTTTAATGATTCTCAATGGTTTGGCAATCTGTTCGCTGCTTTTCGCCAATTTAACAATCTTTTTGTGTTATGTTTCTCTGACAAAGCAGACAGCTCTATCGCCTATAGACAATTGTGTTGAAAAGGTTCTGTCGATCATCAAAACGTAACAGGATTCAAAAATATATAGGCAGAACAATAGAGTCTAATTAAGAGTAACAAGTTTAGTTAGATGAATAGGCTTTAGTATTCGCTAGACAGTGTATTCACGTTTTAACTACTGTATCCAATGTCCCTCGTAAATTCAGAAAGGAAAGTCTTCATTAACACACTTTGCTGTCCATCCCATTCATATGCGCTGCCAACGCTTATAAGATAAATGATAAGGCAAGGGCGTCAGGCGCTAGCATCCCTTAATAACATATCGAAACACAAGTAACACGTGCGCTTATTTTACTATGGCCTTCTGCAAGGAGGTGGTTACTGCTACTAGACGTGCTGGCCCGATTTATGACTGTAATTGTTAGGTTATGCAGCACTTTTCAGGGCAAAGTCGTAGGTACGAGGCCGCGTGGAAGGTCGCCAATAATGGTTGGGGAGCCCACGATGCTAAATGTAGAGTCACTCGAGCGTCGTGGGGACCTATTGGATTTTGAAGATTGGGTAGTAAGAAGAAAGGTTATATGATTTTTATCATTTCAAGGGTGGGATGAGCGTCTACAAGCTTTCAAAAATGTAAAAAAATCTGTCACATGGACATACTCGAGCGCGTCAGATATTGATAATGTATATTTCCCACATGATGACGGATTATGATAATCTGACGGTTTGGATGGTGAGTTCTCCCGTACGGAAGCGTTAAAAATAGAAAAAAAAAAATGTATTTACTCGAGCGCGTCAGATATTCAGAGGGGATGTTAAGTGAACCCAAACTAAGCTCCCATTTAAAAAACTGACGATTCAGATGTGACGCAAGCTCGTCCCCTTTCTTCCATCGGACATACAGACTTACGGCTGGTTACCATCCTCATCTTGTAGAAATCCCTCTTTTTCGGACCAAGCGCTTTAAAACATCCTTTTACCTTTATAATGCGCACTGCCAAGGTTTGGAACTCCCTGCCGGCGTCTGTATTTCCGAGCTCATATAACCCAAATCTTTTCAAAGTCCGAGTGAATAGGCATCTTCTGGGTGAGCTCGCTCCATCATAGGCCTCATTCTTGCTACAAAGCTGGTTGTTGGCCAAGAGTTAACCAATCTCTAATAAAAAAAAGAAGATATTACACGTATAGCACCGTACGCATGCATGCACGCTTACATGGCGGCAATGAACTTGTACTGTCTGCGCCGAATTTGGAACGTCTCGCCATATCTTGCGCTTGTGCATCCTTTAAATCAACACCGTACCGTAACCATACTTGGAATGTTTTAGTTATGAAATGTCCTATTGATACCTTTATTCATTTAATATAATTTAATATATTTAATATTTCATTTAATATATCATGTGAATCAATTGTTGTTCCGGTGTGAAAAACGAACAACAAACTTGTATTGAGCAGAAAGTGTGAACCTAGAAAATCATTAGCAACGTATCGCGATCTCGCCACGTCTCTCATCAATTGCTATCAGCGCCGTGTTAAAGCCATAAGAGATACGTACTCATAAAAACATATACCGTTTCGGCTGTTTCGTTTCACGCCCACTGACTATCAAAATCACTGTATGAAATTTCATCGTCGCTTTTTTCGTTCTGAAGCCGTTTCCGTACGCAAGGACGATGACCCCACGTCGAACCCCGGGTTCACGACCGTTACGGGGCTACACGCCGCAAAAAGTGCACGCCCGATATAAACTGCGGTGTAAACGTTTGATGTGATGCTCCGCGAAAACTCAGCTTTCGCGGTCGTTAAACAGGCGCGATTGTTTGGACAAATTACACCAAATTACTATTAATGTACATTGTAAGATTCGTAAGAGCGCGGCGCGCGCGGCGGCTGCGGTTTAAAATTGGAATCAATATATGTTTGACGTTTAGATTTCCGTTGACGAGTTTATGTGCAATTCAGGCGCGGCACGGGATTGCATTCGGAAAACGTTTTGTTGAACCCGACGATCGACGAATTTGATAATTTGGATTTTACTCCGGCGGAATAGAGTCGATAATGATTTCGACTGGAAATTTTGATGTGATTTCGATTTGATATATAAATTCTAACGTCATGTTTAATGCCAAACCAACAAAAGATGTGGATTGAGGAAACGCACCAATTTTATGTTTATATGTATAAATGTATGTATATTGTAATATTTCTGGTTTTCTCTTTGTTACTAACTCTGATTTCATTTTTACAAGTTGTCGCTGTGTTTAATTGGTGAAAAATAAAAAGATAAGGAAATTATCAATGACTGCGACGATAAACAGTACTTGCTGCCAATTAATAATTATTTGTCATGGTCTGTAGATTTTTTTTGACGTAGCTCTTAATCGCGAATTATTTCGTATTTGTATTATCTATATCTAGTGTCTCCACGCTTTCATTGATTTCATCGCATAATTTATAATGAATAAAATTTCTCTATTAAACCAGTGATGATGTCATATTGCATTCATGGAACATAAGTTGCATAGATTGCGAGGTTCGACTGTAGATCGGCGACGGCGCCCGAACCGGGCAGCGCGGCGCCGCGCGTCTCAGACCCGGCTCATACAATATTAATACATGCATTGCGCACCGACGCACACGGCTTAATTAAAATACATTATATAATCTCTGCAATTATAAAACAACGTAACGATATTATTATTGAACGGCGGAGGTGAAGAAAATTCTAGAAAAACGCGAGGAAAATAATTTTTATTTTGTAATTGATATACCTATTAAAGACAGATCAAGAGTTTGATCGAGTTGATTCTCTGTAAAATCAATATTTTTATAGTTGACTCACTAAAAGCAAATTCTTTTGATTTTATTATCATCTAGCTGTTTGAACTGTAAGTTTGTTTGGCTTATTACTAGTGCAAAGCTCTATTACTATTACTAGTGCTTATTGCTAGTACCTAGACTGGCTTTCGAAATCATAAACGTTAATAATTTTAAATATTTTTTTGACTTACAAAAAATGAGAGTTATTTTTACTTAGTTTCTAAGGCTAAGGCTCCTGCCTTGTAGAATGTTCGTGATTGGATTGATTTATATTAATTCATTTTATTATTATACTTAAAAGCGTATGCATTAAGTTCTGTTTATAACTAACAATAAGTAGGTAAACACAGATATGTTTGAAATTACATCGTTATTGTCATTATTGGTCGTTACCAATGCCGATATATATACTGAATATCTATTTTTTTGTCTGTATGCTGTAAATATGTAAAACCTTGCTAATGTGCAGTAAATTTTTTTTTTTTTTTTTTATTTACATACAAAAAAAAAAACAATTGGTGGTACACAGTTTAGATGCACTATAAACTCAATTAAGTTTGTACCGTACACCTGAGTTGTCAACAATAATATAAATTTACAGAATTACTAACAAAAGAAAAAAGCACATATTCGTAGGTAGATACAAATAATACAATGTTTAATTAATTTAATTGTATTATACGGATGGCGACAACATAAGACAGAAATGACAGTAATAATATTCACTAATGTGGTTGGTAATTGCTTTTTACTATTATTATTTACATTTTTACTGCATCCTCGTAACTTTATTAACTCATAATTAGTTTACCGGCTTTTTTCAGCGATGACGTAAAATTTAAACATTCAACAGCATCTGAGTTTTTATGCTTTTTAACTGATTTTTTCTTACAATTATTGTCAAAAAATACGATTTGTAATTCGTAATATTCGTCATAGGACTTCGAATTTTTGTTTAATGAAATTTTTATTCAAATGATCTTATTGATCGAAAATTGTTGATATTTTAGAACATTTACACAATAATTTTCATGTAAAAAAAATCTGTAGGTAAAGTTAATCTGCAAAAAATGATTTATGAAATCTATATAAAGGATCATGTAATTGATAACTTTTTATAGTTATGACTTATATAAGTCTTATGTATGACAAATATAACTATAAATTACATAGAGAAATAGTAAAATGGTGCGTTTTAGAGTAAATAGCCAGAACGGGTCATTCTATGTGTGTAAACGATCCGGGGCTCAATTTGCCACGTCTCTTTATTGACCGTTAGGTGGCCGTTTCACACGCCATCCACAGTGACCCTCTACTCCAACGGATTGTTCGTCTAATGAACAATTCAGTATGGGCGATACTTATCTAATAGCAAATAGTGACATTGCATGCATATATTGATATATATATATATATATATATATATATATATATATGTGTGTATTGGGTATTGATATTTCCGCATTTCATTTTATATTTATACTAATATTACATACCTATAAAGAGCTAAAGTTAGTATGTTTGTTTGAATGTAAGGGGTAATATTCGAATTTAAAAAAAATCTTTCACCAAAAGTTAGATTGAATTTCTGAATGGACATAGGCTAAATTATGTATTATTAATGCGTCAGTTTATGTTTATTTTTATTTATTTTTTTTTTTTTTTTTTGTATAATATGTGTGTATATTTAAGTTATGGAAATAAAGTTATTATTATTATTATTATTATTAAATATTTCACACGGGCACCAGCAGCCTAGGCTCTATAAATAATAGAGCGACTAGAAGTAAACTTATCTCGTATTAATGACACAGAAAAGTTAGTGGTCGCCCCCATACTCCGACCGATCCGACCGGACCTTCTGCGGTTGACGTTTCGTCATCGGAGGCTAGACCAAAACGGTCAATCACCTTGCCGGTAATATTTTTTAAATTGGTTTTTAATATTCTCTCTCAACATATGATTGATAATGTCGCGGTTGCAACCTTGTTTACAATCAACCATTGCAATTATTCTTCAATAGTTGTCAATTAAAATCCAATTAAATTTACTTGCTTAACTAAATAATCGTTAATCGTTCGGTAAACCTTTATTGCTTGAAATGGTTTATTATGTGGTATTTTATTTTTAATCGTTTACTAGCGACTCGGCGGGCTACGCACGTATGAAAATTTTCTGCAAATTATATCCACGAACCTTCCTCGTTTGTCGCTCTTTCCATTAGTAAAAACCTAAATCTAAATCCGTTGGGAAAACGACTTTACTTTATAATATCCCTGACATCACATCATCAGTATCACTACATAGTATAAAGTTCTCATTTTTCTGTTTGTAGGTAGGTATGTACGCGCTAATTTCTGAAAGTTATGAACGGATTTTGTTCCTGTTTGTATCGATGGAAAGAGGATGGTTCATATGTATTCATGAATTGTTTTTCAATGAAGGCGAGCGCGCACGTCGCAGCGAACATAATATACAAAAACATTTGATATAAACATCAAAGATTATTACAATTGATTAGTATTTTGTTTGTCCAAAGTGAACAGACAAATAGCATACGACAACATCATTTATTGCCATTAAAACGTCAACTTTTTTAATTGTATCAACTCGGTGGAACCTTGATTGGCGCCGTCTACCCTGTGATTGAACGCAAGGTTGTTTCCGAAAGGGATGACCACGCATTTTCTGTCGGGATTTAAAAGGTCGCCGCCTTGTCCCGTGTATCGTTTTGGGTAATTTCTTTTGAAAGTACTTTTGCATTCGTCAAACCAGCCCGTTCAGAAAGAGCATTTTCCCCTAATATACCTTATATAAAAAAAGAACTTAGTACCTTAATTCTGTTGGCTAAACGTCAGATCTTAGCTCGTGTTTCTGTCGAGAAATAATTAATAATATGAGAGAATATGCCATACAAGTTAACAAGGATTTTCCAAAATTAAATACTAGAAATAAGCTTAACAATGTGATTACGATTGTTAAAAGACAAAATAAAATGAAAAAACGTGTAAACTGTGTGATGAAATGTTATAAGAAGCTTAAAAAAATAGTTTCTTTTTAATACAAAAGAATACGTTTGGAATTGTGAAATAAAAAACCATTTTCACACCTCATTTAAATGCTTGAACTGATTTATTGGACCCGTTGTTGTTGCAATTTTTACACGTCTTCTGCTCCAGGCGTATCTGTTTTCCACTCTATTTGTTTGATAAATTTTGGTTATTTCGTACATATTCACTAGTGAACTGGTGCATTTTTTCTGCAAATTAAATACACAAATCACCCTCGTTTATCGCCCTTTCCATTAGTGAAAATCGTCTTAAAATCCGTAGGGTGATTTGGAAGTTTGGAATATGTTAGCGGAAAAACTGATTGATGCGAACAGCGACTTTAATTTATAACGTTTCTAACGACCCCTTATATATTATACAGTTTTTGAGATATTCGTGAACACACATACAGACAGACGCGGCGGGGGAGACTGTTTTATAAAATGTAAAGATTTTGTGAAACTGACCAGCAAGGACGCTGCGAGTCTTCCTCCTCATGTGTAACTCTCGTGTAACACCACAACGGCTCACAACCGGCGTTTTACAGTGCTGTGTGGAGAGATGTGCCAGTGGTAATCGCGTGTAATTACGTTCGTGTGCTGCGAACATTGTTCACGTTTTGATTCCGCGTTCGGTTTTCTCATGACCCGATCTGTTGTTCCACTTTAGGAAAATTGTTTTCTCCACCGATTGCGATTGGTTGTAGTGAGTACCCTAAAAACGTGATTGACTGAAACCATTCTTTTTTTTTAATTTACAATGGTGTGGGAAAAATATTTATTTACTTTAGTTATTCTGCTATTCTGGATGGAGACAAATTCAATAAAACAAACATAATAAAAAACAGTTCAGCCGTTCTCGAATTATAAATGGTGTTACTAACACGACTTTCTTAGATTAAGAATACATGTACCTATACGTACACACACAATCGAGCAACCCTCTCATTACGTGGGTACTACGTAGTATCTGTATACCGTATTTAGATTTAATCTATTACCATGACTATCCGTAAAAGGTCGTCTAAACGTTTCTAAAGATTTCCTTTCACTGAATAAATGCACTGCGGCCATTATTCGTAAACAGAGTGTATTAACTGTCCGTTTACTCCCTGCGCTCGCTCGGGTCAGACGAGCGACATCCGATCCGCGTAGGTTGGTACGCATGGTCAGGACTGGCCGGTGTGATGTGAATGAGCTCTTTTACGCTACCATTTCGCGACACCGCCCGTCCCCCTTCTGCCTCAATGAATGGACGAACACAACTCTACACGAGACACAAAAATACAAGAGAGCTTTCATAAGAGTTCAAAAACTCCGCGTAATGTTTTGATTTTTAATTTTTGTGCAATTAATTTTATTTACAATATATTTAGAAAAAAAAAAACGAAACGTGAAAATAAGCTACAATTTTAAGTAGGTAGGTACTAGTAAGACATAGAAATTGTAAAACATTTCATACGCCGCACCATGTCGATACTGAAAATAACTGTTTTTAAAAAATTTTACTTATAAAATTAACAATAGCTACAAGGAACAAAAATAATCGCTTAACAAACTCAGGATAAGAAGAAACGGTGAACGGGACAACTTATTTATATAGATTAAAACTAAACAGTCAATAATATGTAAACTTATCGCAATCAATTCGATAGTTTGAATCCACTTAAGGAAATCGATTAATAAAATGAACGCTATTTTTATCATTTTATCGCCTTGAATATTACACAAGTCTATTTCGTATGTACTAGTTGCAGATATTTAATTTATATAACCATTAATGGCGTTATTACCGCTGGATGAATCTTTCAATTGACAATTAGCGACCGTGTCAATCTTAATTATAACCATGTAGCCTTATAAGAGTGTTAAATTAAATACTGCATAATGCATTTGACTATAATTGGTTTTATTGCGTTATTTTAAATGTGCTACAACTCTGTATTGTGATAGAATTATGTTGTTGTGATCAACGGAAATGTATTAAGATTATGTATGAATATGTATGTATGTATGTATGTATGTATGTATGTATGTATGTTATTCTTATACAGTTTGTATGTAATTGCTTTGTAATAATTGATACTAAGCTGTTACCCTGATTTCAGTTTCTCTACTTTTTATCATTTGAATCGTTCGTTTTACCAAATACCATAACATATGTTTTATAATAATAGTACCTAATATTTGTAAATCAGTGATTTTTGTGTAATTCAATTTGTCTTCAATATAGTTGTTCAATTGTTTTAACATAAGTTTACAAACGCTTCAACTAGCAAGGTTATGAAGAAACCGTTCAGTGCGCAATAAAAACTAATTGGTCAAATGAGAAGATGCGCAACCGCCGCTCACTCGAATCACTTGACTAAATCAGTACATATCATATACCGTATGAAGTTTAACACATCACTGTTGTCTCTTATCACAACGCAATAAGTATGTGTTTTGTAAAATTTCATTTTGAATTGATGCTAAGCAAGGTCTGTTTTCGGTAGTCATTTTGGACCACCGAAGTCGAATATAAACTGAATGAAGTCGACTCCTGTTATGTAAAATGATAAACCTTCTTGCTTATCAAATACAATGTTTTGAATGAACGCTTATTTTTACAATTACAAGAATCTGACAGAACATTTTTTATATGGGGTTTAGTGTTGTCTTATTTATTTTTCAATAGGCATTTAGGAAGTCGCTGTGTGCGTCTGTCTGTTTCTCCGCTAACTACATACTCCTAAACCACCCAACGAATTTTAATAAGGTTTTTCACTAATTTAAAGAGTGAAGGAAACGAGGAAGGTTCGTTTGTGAGGAAGGCAGAAAAAGATTGTTTCCGTGCGAAGCTGGGAGCGAGTCGCTGGTATTGTATAAAATACATATTTTAGTCTTAATAAGGCTAACGATTAATTGGGTATCGGATCAGACGATTGAAAAGATTTGATGGTAATAACGAGTTCTATAAACTTTATACATACATTCATGCATATACTTCATTTTAATTTTAAGGTTATCCACATTGTTTTCATATGTCCAGAGTTATTTATACATTCGCCATTATTTATCATTGACATCGATGTAGTTGTTAGGATGAATGACAGATTTTTTTTAACATGTATCAACAGACATTATATGGTTATGTCGGAACTATCGTGTCTCTAAAGTCATATGCAAATAAAGTTCCATTCGTAGTGTTTAAATCGTTGTCATTCAACGGCCTTATATGTTGATGATGGATATTATCGTATTACACGTTCTTGTCTACACATTGTATAATGGATATTATCGTATTATTAAGAATTCGTTCTTTATTTTTTTTTTAACATTAATCGGTTATTTATTATCCTAGCTACAAGTCTCATTTGTAGTATCTTTTTAAATAATAATGACCAGCAGTCAGCTTCTTTATTTCCTTCCAAATCTTCGTAAGGATTCGCGAATATTAAGTGGAATTCTTCCAATGACTGATGACTACTCTCTCGCTTGTCACTTTTCCTCACATCCTACTACAAGAGAGAAATTACGTGATCAGTTATCATCACTTGACATCCATACATTTAAATATATGATCAGTTGTCTAGTGAAATGATAGGTAAAAATCAAACATGATCAACTCGCCGGTTCGGGCGAGATAATTCCGGCAAGTAGTTTAGTAACTGAAAATAACAAATACCTACGTCAATTCCACGCTATCAGTCACAGCCGACTATAAACTTTATGTATAACAATCTAAATATACCTATGATTAAATATATCTGAATAATAAGATAAGTATTTTATTGTAATCATACAAGAATCATACGAACAACAAGTTGTAAGTAGATTCAGTATTCGCTATTTTATGTGACACTATTGCATATACTCGTAACTAAGGGTATATTACAAAGAAAAACGTTGGCCACTGGCAACAATTAGTTACAAATACAAAATCAACATTTCGTTTATTTAAAACAAATTGATCTAACCGTAACTGTATTGATAACAATTTTATTCTAATAAAAAAGTAGTAATTTAATTACTTTAATAAAATGCTATATTTTTTGATAGTATTAAGAAACTCGTGTAAAATTTGAGAAGTACTCAATACTCAAAGAAAGTATTATAGTTTTTAAAAATCAATAAAAGGAATCAATAGCCACCATATTACAATCACATAATTGTAAAATTATAAATATAGTAGCTGGTGTCCGCGACTTCGTCCGCGTTGAACGATGAAAGGTACCCTATGTCCTTTCTGGTGTCCCAGACAACTTGTATGAAAAATTTCATGGTGATCGGTTCAGTAGTTTTTGCGTGAAAGAGTTACAAACATCCATACATCCAAACATACTTTCGCATTTATAATATTAGTACGGATTCGCTATGATACAAAACAGAATCGGGTGCGGTAACCATTCTCTTTTTAGTTATAAAACAATCACAACAAATAATAATCGGGCGTTGGTCTCGAATCGAATCACATGCAAAATTCAACCTCCAAATGATCTCGTGGGCGTCAATCAAGACGCGTTTGTAAAATAGACAGTAGGTACTTTGTGTCGTTAGCTTTTGGACAGCTTATTATTGTTATATGATGTACAAAATTGATGTGTGGATACCAAATTTAATTATGTATTTTAATGGCAATCTCCAATTGGGAAATTTATCTTTAATAGCTCGGGTTAATTTTAGTCAAATTGATGGATTTTTATAAAAATCCTAAATGAGTAATGACGCGATGTTTTAAACAAATCATTTGTTTAAACATCTTCGTAGCTGTGATAACCTCACACTATCTGACCTAAATATTGTATTGTCTATCTCTTCATGTATGATAATTTTAATTAACAAATGTTTTTAATATTTTCACAGAGAATATTTCGCAGTCATTTGGGCAGTCCGTTCATCCATCCGCCCAAATAAAACAAACTCTTTATATTGGAAAACGTTTTAGTAAACATACCAAAGCTTTCTTAGCTAATGAGATGAGGAATTTGCCTTTTAGAATTGTATATTAAATTATAGTATTATTATCTCGTTGTTAGTTTTTAATGCTTAGATTAATAATGTTGTGACCTTCATTGATGTTATTATCCGTCAGGAACGGAAGGTGTAAAAGGTACATTGGGCAATGGCGATGTGGTTGACCGCTGCCCACACCGATCACGGTGTTGCCATCTACATATTACGACACTAGTCTTTTATGTTCGACATGTACTTACGATGATCATTATTATTAAAAATATTTTGTTGGCAACAAACGTTTGCTAAAATATGATGTTGTAAAGAAAACATTATTGAGAAATAGTCACCATTTAATATGATCATACACGTGTTGTGAAAATTTATTATGTGCTTATTTAAATAATTTTAACTTTAATGTTAACTCAATTAAAAATGTTTATAATTAATGTATTTTTATTTTTGTTACAGGTAATTAAGGGGATATCAAGAAAAACGAAGATAATCTTGACTAGATTGCACAGGAAGTAAGCTTTCCTACGAAATTGTTTTTATAGGGATATTTGTCAGGAAAATTTTGATTCCCCATAATAGCATTTAAAGAAAAATCTTATTCCTCCTCAAAAGTTCCATATAAACTTCAAACTGAATTTAATTTGTCTATGGTCTCCTCGTTAAAAAATATAACACATTTTTCAGTTAGGTACTTTGGTACCTACAAATAATTTTGCAATTATACGTTACAATTATTTATACCAACTGTTTGATAGAAGAGCAATTTGAATCATATTAAAAAATGAATTGATTTTTCGTGAAATATGCGTTAAAATACAAATTTTATTCCTCTTCGTGCTTTTTATAAATAATTCAATATATATTTTTTTCTCTATCACGCAATTATAAAACGCCTTCACACGATGACTCATAAGTCCATCTACAGCGTGGGTTGAGATCTGATAGACCTTTAGTTGTACCTAGTTCGAGCAAAAACAAACCATTCAATCAGGTCATAATTGGTCAACCGCAGTTGTATGTTTTTTTTTTTACTAAATGTTACTCCAAGATTGCTAAAACTATGATTATAATATAAAAATATAAATTTTTGACATGATTGTTCTTCTGAATATTCTTGTGAAATATCTTATTAAGATAATGTCTATTGGGAGGATACATCGAGGGTTTAATTTAGATTTTAAAGTACCCTAGACTTTCTTTTTTAATATTATTATTTTATGTGATTCTATGTGAGAAATCAACATTGGAACATAATAAACCAAAAACAATAATTTAACAAAATCTTATCTTCGATGCTTTTATACATCTTTGTATATATTTTTTTCAAATTCACGACACATTTGTAAGTTCATTGTGGCCTAATATATTTTTATCTCTCTCATGTTTGTTTTATATTGCTATGAGCTCAGTAAGGAATAGAAATAGGCCGAGTTAGGAAAAAGATAATAGTGGGGGACGATATGTCGTAGGATGAGAACGTAACAACCTGTTTATATTTTGTGCTTTTTTTTTGGTCAATATAGGATTTACCTCTTCCTGGCTCTCCGATTTAACATACGGTAAAGTTTCTGTGGAGTTTATGGTCAATTCGTTTTAACTCTATGTATGAAAAGATGAGGTTAATTAGCTCAAGGTTCTAATTAATGTAAATCTGTTCACGTATTGTAAACAAATAATTAGTCGATAGATTAAATCTTAACCAGCACTAGAGACAAGCACATTGAATAAAGTCAAACACTTAATAGCCTATTTTAACAGAGTTCTTAATGCATTCGCTGAACAATAAATATGCGGATTTAATGGTACGCTAGCTTGAACAGACAGGCCGACTAAAAATATCTGCAACTTGTGAAGAAATTCAACCTCAATTGTTTGTTTTGGCTTTAACATTGATATCGCTCAAATAGTCAAGATTTCCTTTGGCAAAGAATACCAACATGTTACATAGTCTAGAGATGTGACATGCACACGCGTCAAGAATTCCTTACTAATAACGTCGTTGTCACTCCTTATTCGATGAGGAGTCCTAAATGACCGGTCGTGTTTATCCAGATGTCGTACGCCGAACCGAAATTGTGTTTATTTATTAAATTGTGCCGACACCGGCTCCGTCACTCGGGAATGCTCCAACGTTGACGAGCAATAAATCCATTCTGTAGTATTAAATGTCCGCAGCTCAAATTAAAGCGGGACGCGACCGAGCATTGACCGCCGCCGCCCCGGCATCCCATTCATGCGAAGGCCGAGAGGAAAATAAACGATAAACGCAGCAAAATGCAGCCGACAACGCTGAGCTGAGCTGCCACTGTTTCCGTTGTTCTAAATTTAAAAGGTGATACATACGCAGAGACGCGGAGACTTCGTAGTCACTAAATAGGAAATCGAAAGTGTATTCTGCGACGATGAAATTGAGAACTCATTCGCTGTACGGCGCTGCCTAATGAGAAGGAACTCCGCGGGAGACGATTTGACAATGAGCGCCGCGCAAACTGAACAATGTTGCGCATGATTCACAATTATTCAAGTTCAAGTTTTCAGCGTTCTTTTGTGAGACTTACTACAGACGCCTCTCTATAGGATTTTGAAATTTTGCCAATGGGTGTGTTTCGCAAGCCGCGATTATCGTAAATTTCAACTGGCGCGCTGGCAGTGACCTAAATTGGGGCAGGTCACGGGCGGGGGTAGACTACTAATAGACGTTTTATGTAACCAGGCGGTCAGTGGCTCGCTCATTACAGCGGTCGCCGTCATTCCACATCTGCGCACAGATAAGGGACTAATTTATAAAGGCGGCTTTGATGCGAAGAGAGGTGGGTGGAATACGAAATGTCGCGCTCCGAGGTATCACGTTCTTTTACAGTTAGTGCGTTGAACGAGCAAGCGCAGACAAAGGGTTGCTAATGCGAGTTTCGTGTACCGCATGGAAGAACAATGCGGAAACATCGGATAACCGTTGCACCGCTGCAGCCTGTCACCACAACAGAGCGGTCGGCCCGCCTCGACAAACAACGCAAAGACGTCTCTCAACCGGTACTCCCAACGCTACCGGCACCTTAATAGCTCGCTTAAAAAATTTAATCTCGTTTACGTTTTTATTGTTCATTGCAAGCGAGACGTGCAATTTGTGTGCGATCATGACTGCTTAGCATATATTATCGTCCGCCGCATAATTGCAAGCGACGCATCGCTATCACAGTATCCATTTCCGCCGATACCGACTTGAGTCTGTGGCGCTCCCTCCCGTGCGTCAACCTCGTACATGATTTATTGCAGCTCATTACCGATCACTGTTAGACACTTTAAGGAGTAATCTCCATCTCGATCGCCATAATTAATACGAATAGTATTAATATGAAGCACATAGGATTGCGATCGAGTTCAAAATCATTATAATCATTGATTGCATATGACAGTTTACTTATCAATTTCAATATAGAAATTCTATTTGATCTTGAACACAGTCGCGGTGATAATTTTTCGCTTTGACATAAAGGCCTACGCAGTGGCATGACGGCGGCAATTAGTTTTAGTATCAGCCTGAGGCTCTTTGAGTTATCGCCAGCGAAATAATTGCCTGTTGACAAAACATTAATTTCTACACTTTGCCATCCGCTGTTGTCAAGGACTGTAACGCTCTCATGGATAGAAAGTAGTATCATGTAGTACAATAGAGGTCCATCAAATAAAAAACAACCTACGTTATATCTACTTCTTGTCTTGTAATGTTTATCTGTGCTCTGTGTGCTTAAACGATGAATGTGAAAGGATCCATGGAGTAGTTATGTGGATGGTAGCGAAAGTGCAGCGTGCTGCAGGCCATTGAGTCAATACCGTGATCGTATAGATAGATAGACGTTTGGATATATACATATGAAAGGTATCTGTTAAGAAAATGTTAAGAAAATCAATTACTATTAAAAGTTTTTGGTGGAATCTGACGAGTTACGCAAATTATTTCTAAGCCAATAAAAGACTTCGATTTATTTAAAGTTACTATTAGCTTCTGTATTGAACAACAATAGTTGCGCCGGCGCACACAATGGCTTACGCGACCTTGCACTCTTTCCGTTTCTCGTATCTAACAGACATCTAATAGACCTCGATAATTGCATCGATGTTTGCTCTATATCGCTCGCTTGTGTTGTCGGCGGAACTGTATCGGGTCGGGTAAGGTCATTCGATCGCTCCCGCGTTTATCTGATTGTGCAGCGTTTGAAACAAAATAGAAAGCGAATCCTAAGCGTATGGCCGGTGCGGTTGGAAAGAAGGCGGGCGCTCGTGAGGTCAGCAGATACAAGATCTACTTACCCCCGCCCCTGGAAAGGTTATCTAGAGAAAGTAGAAGCACGACTTGTGTTCATCTCTTTGTGCGCGAAATTCCGGCTAACGATTGACCGCGCCCGTGAGTTTCGGGTAAATAAATAACCGCCGTGGGAGCACGACACCCATTGTTGCCTTTCGCCCGCGGTGTATTGTCACAAGGCGAACTATGTGGGCCGACAGCCTTGAAACTGACGCTTTCTTTGGTTGGCGAGGCCATTGTTGAATCGGCTGCTGGCGATGAGAGTTCATAGCTTACTTAATTAGCTGCGCTCTTACGTGTCTAATTGCACCATCGTCGTGACGTCTTTGTACGTATGTTTCCTTCTCGTTTCGTGCTACCCGCAGTTTGTAACTCATGAAAGTTACGTCTCCACAGTGGCTTCAGTTATCGCAACAGTTATCGTTGGCAAAATCTTAATAGGTACTGACAATGGGCTGGTCTATTAGTCGGCAACCGGTTCAGTACCGTGATGCAAAAGTGAATCGCGCCAGCGTATCTCGGAAAAACAAGGAAGAAATCGTTGCATGGCTATCAGTTTTATAATTGTAAAATTATAAAACTGTTTGCCAGTTTAGTGCTTCTGAATTGCGCACATAGTTCTATGATAGGGATATTTGGAAAAATTCCAGTAATAGTGTATATACATAATTATGTATGTAGCTAGATTTTGTCCTATCGCTACTAAACACCACAGGATCACCTGCCGCGCTAATCTGAAGATTGTCTGAAAATTTTCATCTAAATTGACGGAGCGGTTTTAGGGTCCATCATAAGGGACATCGTTTTTTATATAATAAAGAAGATTACATATTATTTTATGATTGACTTGTTAAAATAAAATAAAGATATCATTTTCAGTTTTCACCAGTCTGTTTTCGGGTCGAGTTACAAGCTCAGAATATTTTTAACAATTTGAGAACGCTTCAGAACTCTAGAGTTTTAATGTTTATTTTTTTGATTTGTTTACCAAATTTGCTAATAAGCACCTAGAGCAATTAGTTTGCAGTTGAAATCGTTGCACGAGGGAGTGATTCTGGCTCATCTTACGGCTGCGACGGCTGGCGGCATATCAAAGCCGAAGGTGACCCGTGGGCGACAGCTATAATAATGACTTGTAACGCTTCCGTGGCAAGCGCCCGCGCTCATTGCCTTGTTGTCCTATACTTAATTGTATGCAATAATAGAAACTATTATTCACAATTATAATTATCTTTTTTGTTTACCTATAAATACTCCACAATGGTAGATCTTATTATCTAAGACGAGTGTCGAAACGTAGGTCTAGGTGCCGAAGCAATGTCTATAAATGATAAATAATTTAATCATTATTTTTATTACAATTATTTTTAAGATAAATAATTTAATCAGACATTCCCGATTCAATAGCAAATATTTTGTATTTTATGCAGGCAAATTTTTCGCATATCCCACCTTACGTTAAGATGTGCTTAGATTTGCATATAAAAATGTATATATTTCTTAATTAGGTTTTATGATTATCTAAAAAAAAAAAAATTCAACTAATGGTAAAAATTATCTAACTAATGGTGAAAACCGCATCAAAATCCGTTGCGTGCCATTCAGAAGGAGTTAGCGGCCATACAGGCAGACGCGGAAAGCGACTTCAAATTATATTAACTATGTAAAGATATATTGGAAAGACTTTTTGCACACGTGGAATTGATTATGTGTAGCATCAATTCCAATGTTCTTACTCATTAAAAATACGAGACGATTGGTCTCCTTTATTGTCTAAAGTCAATGTTTTCTCTAACGAAGCGTAAACAGCACATGCCAAAGGATAAGGTAACAAAGACAACAATCATTAGCTGAACGTACGTCGCCATCGCGACTGTCGACTAAACATAACAACCTCAGCTGATCGTATCAACATAGTATACGCAATAAAAAATTGAGTAGTGGTGAATGTCCATTTTAAAGAAAAGTTAATTTTCTACTTATACTAAACAACAAACTTAACAACTATCAAACTTAAACTTGATAATTATATATTATTGTTAACCACCAATACATTTAGGCTACAATTTATGAACTACTAGATGTTGCACGCGACTTCGTCCGCTTAACTTTATAAAATATAACCTATGTTTACTCGCTAATAATGAGTTTATTCATTACAAACATACAAAAACACAAATCTTTTCTCTTTATATAAGAAGATGTTTATGAATGGAAAATCATTAATATTTTTTTCAATCATCTTAATTTGTAATCAGACATATTTACACATATTAAAAAAATACATAGATAGGTATGTAGTAAGCAAATTTCCATTAAATTTTGTTTGGCTTATTTTTGTTTATATAAAAGATTATTTACGCGCGTTAAAGTTGTTGTGTCATGAAATAGGACGAGCTATTAGATGAGTAAAGTGCAACTTACAAACAGTAGGATAATTGCCCATTGTTCCATATATTTATTAATGTGCCAACGTAAACATAGCGGCCACTTAGAGCGTATTTCCGCGATTGTTCCTGTTATTACAATGCGCTCGTGGGCGAGCTAATATTACTCGTACATAGTCGTTATCTTTATTCTCTATTAAATATTTAGGTAAGGTTTTTTTTATGGTATTGTCTGCCTTCCTAAAAGTGATATTGTAATGATTCCTTCTTCGTAACACCCTGACTCGATTGGCTCGAGTTCCTTTTTATAAAATTATAAATAAATCCTTTTATTACAATAGCATAATTATGTTCTAAGTAAAATTAGTTGGTCTAGATTAACCCTACTTTCCCGTGCTCAAGTCAATACTGTGAGGTTTTAAAATGTACTACAGGATACCTGTAAATTAAATTTTTCACTAGAAAGTTTGTCTTATCTTTTATCTTCTCGAACAAACTGAAATCCACATTCTCAAGAGTTGAAGAAAAAGGATATACCTGTTTAAGAGGTGATGATCTCTGTGAGCTTTTTTTATAAATCTTAATAATTTGTTCTTTTTGTTTCCATTATATATTTTTTTATCAATTATAAGAAATTGCTTATCATATGAAAAGCGGAGCTTTAATTTGCAATTTAAGTATTTCCAATTTTCCAATCGATATAAAATTTAGCAATCAAATCTTTTAATAACTATTTTTTTTATTACAGAGGCCTGACAGCTTCTTTTTAAGCTTAAAAAGCCTGCATTGTAATATAAATGTATCGTGTTCACTTGTGGTTATTTCTTGTTCAACGATCAACGTGATACAGGAGGATTGTCAAGGACGGTCACTCGAGCGTATGGGTGGGCTCTAAGAGTTGATATTTACGAGTGAGCTCTAATAAAACACACGAGTTTACGATTCGGACCTCACCGAAGCTACATTAACCACTAGCACTCAGCAATTATAATTGCAAAAAAAGAGTTGATATCACAATAAATTCCCAATCTCCATATTTAAACAGCTCTTGCGGCGGCGCACGCGCATGCGGCAGGTGTGCGCCACGCCGACGATGTACGCCCTACTTCAATGTCAAAGTAGGCCAGCTTCATGGAAAATTTCATATTTTAGCCTTCATTATTTATTTGTTCTATTCCGTTTTAGTTCTTTTGTTATTTTCAATCATATAGTTATTCAACTCCATGCTTGATACTTGCTCACTCGTAATAGTAGTTAGTAACAGCGACAGTTTTGTCGAAGCCATCGAAGAGTTTCTCTTCGTTTTTCTTTCTTTTTCAGATAAACAAAGACTGTAAAGTCTTAGTGTTTAATATTTACCGAAGTAATCTTTGACTTTTGATAAAATAAAATAAAAACATAACTTGATAAAATATTTAAAATAGTTTCGGAGTCAGGTGTCCATTTAAATAGTGTCTGTGCTTAACTATGTAACTTTGTCATCTTAGCTTACAATGAAATAAATTATTAATTTTAATATAATACTTCATTAAATAAACAGCACAGAAAATATTTATTACGCCCCATTCAGCTATGCATATTATCTAGTGTCTACCTACAACATATCCTATATTCTGTAGCGAAAATAAGGTATTTTTTGTTCAGTGTATCTCAAATCACGAAGAGGGTGAACACTCACTATACTCTTGGCATTTTGAGTTCATATTAGAGGAACAATCTCTTAAAATAGCGAATTCAGGCTAAGAGCAGATGCTATTTTTAAATTCATTAAGTACTTTAATTTTGCTTTATACAATTTTAAATTTGATCTTGTTGCGAAATAATGTATTTTATTTTGCAATTTACTTGATGCACCGCCCTGTTGCACGTTTTATACGAACCTGACCCATTACGCGACTAGTACAAACATGTATATCTCACGTACACTACACACCGCCCCCCTCGCACGTCCCGTTCTCTTGACACCAGCAGCCGAGGGAATTTTAATTAATCTAATTTGCATGTATGTACCGAGACTCGGCCACTATAAGAGTAATAAAATGATTATATTCTGTTCATATATACATAATGATTCTCTCGACGTAGCTACATTGTTTTTTTTTTTTTGCATAAAACGCAGCACCAATCATTTGGCACCAGACAGCACATACATTCATTTCGTCAGGAACGAAGTAAATGCACTGACTTTGAACAACAAATTTGTTGTTTGAGATCCGTTAACGAATTTCAAATTAGCTTGAGTGAAAGAATATAATATTTCCAAACTCAATAGTAAGGTGTTTAATTATTTTGTTCAAACTATCTAGTGCAGGTGTTGTGTGTTCGTAACGGCTAAAGGCACAAATAATCAGACAAGCTGATGTATAGACAGTGATAGCGGTGTGTAGACACACTCCTCGGTAGCCGATAGTTGTGCGGGGCTGGTATCTAGTGAATTATTTGTTAAGATGTTCCAACAATTATCTCAATAATAAAGTGGGCACGTCAGTATGTCTCCATTTGTATCGGCCACGCCTACGCGCCGCGCCGCGGCAACTGCCGTCCGTCGCCACGAAAATAGATAGAACCGGTAATATTGTTAAAGTTCTTGTGTGAAACATTGTTAATAAATAAATAAATAAATAAATATCATCACATATTCCACACAGCACCATCTAGTTCCACAGTAAGCAACTAATGCTTGTATTATAGATACCAGACAGTTGATATTACTACATAGATTACTTTTTTTTTGTAAATACATACATAATTATTATAAATACAAAACATCCATGACTCAGGTACAAAGGTAAAATGTTAACACATGAAAACATTTGCCCCTAGCGGGATTCGAACCCGCGACCGTTTGGTTAATAGCTAGGGTTACTAGCCACTAGACCAAACGTGTCGTCAAAAAATAAAATCTTTCTTTTTTTTTAATTTTTCACAACCTAAGTATCAACCAGTTTTCATAATTCTTGATGATATAACATGGCATCTGGTAAACTATTAGCGATAAGTGCGAAAGAATAAAGGCAATAATGAGTGGCTGCAATTTGTTTGTATATTTTAATTGTGGAATGAACGTATATATTGCTAAATACATAGGTAGTACCTATTAATTTAGAATTTATCTTGAACTTATTAACATCCTTAAAAGTAAATTTAGATTAGATCGTCATTCAGTTTTCGCTAGGAAAGAAATTTCACTTTGTGAATTTCAATATAAAATATGTAGATAAAATAAAGTATATTTTTGAAGATTTTGAAGTAATTTACAGCTGTGTTGATAAATGGACATCGTTTAAACGTAATAAACGCGGATATACCATAAGTGTCGCGTATTTATTGCACTATATGTTGTTTGTTTAATTACAATAACATGTCGCTGTACTACTTCATAACAATTTATTTATTGAATAAATATTACAACATACGAGTGGGCTTCGACTTGTTAGAGATTCTATAAAATTTTATACTGATGGTTCATCTGGCGCTGTGGCTAATTTCCTCCATCGCATTTCTTTTTTTGTACTAATAACAAGTAAACTATTCTCGAGAGAGTTATTACACCTCATGTAAAGAATTTCTCAATGTTGTTCCGTCGTTGCTATGATAATAATTAAATGTATGTTAAACTCATAAATGTCAACTGTGAACGGCGAACGCAGCACCGTGCGCCGACTCAGATTAGATAAAGGTACATTATCTAAAATTGTTTTTGTGTGTCACACGTAACGAACTCCGCGATTCTTGCATTGTACGAAACGCGGCTTTGGTTCTGACAGCTTTAATAAGTTTAACATTTTTTTCTGTTGATAGCTTTGACCCGAAGCAAGCTATCCTACAGCTCGATATAGCGTAGTAGTTGTCCCTGGAAATTTATTCTCGAGAGTAATTTTTAATACCCGCTCGAGCTCTGCGTTTACGCTCCACCCTCTAAAGCGCCATGTTGCGCACGCGCACGATCTCAAGATAAGAACTACTGGCAAACCGAAGAACTCGGTGATTTATTGTAGCTGCTCACCATCCATTTACCAAGTTGCGTAAAATGAAACTCCAAGAGGCCATATCTGATATTGGGCAACTAGTGTGTACACTAAGAATTCTTTTTGATGAAGCTAATTGCGGGCGAACTGATAAGAGCATAATTATCTCGACGTTAGAGTTAATACCAAAGCCAAACAGATTACATTTTTTTTACTGATAATTCTCATAATTTGCTGTTTTATTTTTATTTAAAAATCAGCATACACACGGTCCACTTGATGGTAGGTACCGTCGCCAATTAATACAAGCAACGCCACAAATGCTGCAAGTATTTGTTGATCAAGGATTAACTTAGTTAAGGATAAGTGATTAGGACGGTACAGGGTTTATTCATTCACCAAAACCCAAGAGCATTCGTGTTGTCTTCTGTAAGGGGGTGGACACTGTCGCCAGATGATTTACTCAATTGATGACTGCGAAACTTCTTGCCTTGCCATGATACGGTAAAATGGTATACCATGGTGGTATTAGAATTTTGTTTTCATATGAATGCGTAATCAAAGAGAACTTCATTCCCCTAGTTTGTCTGTCGTTTCTAGACCATTATTGGTCGCTTGACCCCCGGATCTCGGTGCACTCATTTGCACGTAGCAAACAATAAACCTTTCTATTAATCGAACCGGGAGAGGCGAGGGTGCGACCGCTGCAATAGTAAAATTTAACGACTTCCGTCGACTGAAACGAGCAACCGTTTGCTTGCGTTTCCTCACGTTTCCGTCGACCACAAATAAATCATATCATTAAAGCAAGTGAGGCAACTTGTCCAGCACTTTTTATAGCAATTAATTGAATACAAGGACGTCGCATTGTCATTCTATTTATTCACAGGAACCCGTCGGGACACAGTTAGACGGTTGCGAGCGCGTAATTGTGACCAAATCGGGCGTCCGTCGTTGAGATGTTGGGTCGTTACAAACATGATTATACTATATCGAAGAGTCTAACCGTAATCGCATCCAGGTGACGCCTTTTCTGTACACCAACAAGACGCCGGCGCTGCGAGCGAACCTGTCGACCTCTTTTTCTACTCGACGGGCATATAATAAGGCTTAAATATTTTACGACGCTCAATAAACTAGTCGACGCACTGAATATGGTTCAAATGGAATTCGCCAACGTCCATCCGTTGATCCTTCAATATTATCTATGTCGGAGGTGTGATTAAGAAATATGACCGAGTTGATGGATGGCTCCCGCGATTGATCGATAATGTCGATAGCGATCGGCCCCCGCGCTATAATCGGTCCATCGGACTCGATGACGGCCGTCGGCGTGGCGGACGGTCGTTGTGCAAGCGCTGCTTGTGAATAATTACCGGCATGACGGACGTGCGCTTTGCTGTGTTCAATGCCAAGGACGCCTTTTCGCTTTTAGCCGGTCATCGATCCGGATTGCGCAACGCGCTCCGTGTGAGAAGTGAGCGCTGTAATGACGCGTTGCACAAAACGCACCCGCCCACAAATCGCGCTTTATTATGCAGAAAGTAAGTCGGAACAAATGGACGCGCAGACGGCGCACCGTGCACCCGACTTGCATTCATTATTGCATTCAGCGAGGAAAGTGAACGAGTGCACCGTGCACAAATATGACGCACGGATTTATCACATAACGCGATGATTGTGATTTATATACACGTTTAGCAGACGATACGAGAGGTTTATATGAAAAAATGAGCCTTTTATCAATCTGATACAGAGCGGCTCGCATATTCATAACCGTCGACCGGAGGAAATAAGTCGTTGAAGCAATTTGTAATCTCGATACGGTAGTCTCTACATCAAAACTGCGTGAAAGGTGATGTTTATCTATCGAAAACTTCACAATGCAACATTTAACTATAGTGTTTTATATCTCGAGTTGTTATTATCGTAAAAAATAATAACTTGGTTTATGCCATTTCATTGAGTAATAGATGAAATATTTCATAATTATAATGATCGGTTGCTGCGTGTGAACGAAGGTTGAATATTTTGGTCTAGACTACAAGTTTGCCAATTATAGGAAATTTTGTATTTGTTAACTTATGAATCATTATAATTACGATTAGTTCGCTGTATAAGATTTTGTTTTTGCTTTGTTTAAGACAAGGCTATTAAGAGAAAAAGGTCTTTATGGCGCAGCCTAAATAGGTAGTGACTTATTTAGCGAATATCCTAAAATTAAATTTTGTAGAGCTTGAATCCCGGGACTTTTCTTTGTATTTTTTAACGTTTGTAACGGATTTTAGTCATTAGAATTTTTGCTGCTGGCAAGTTGTAATAGAACATTGACTTTAAACTAGAATTTGATAAAATTTGCCAATTAAATTTTCATGTTATATAATTATTATATCAAAGTTCGTGCAAAAGATTTTTACACACATAATTTCCGAAACATTAAAAAATCCTTACTAAGCCGCGATAAGGGTTATATTGTGAACCAGATCCCAAAAAAAAAAAACATTTCCTCTCCCGCTCTCGCCCACGGCCAAAGTCTCGTATGTTCGCGTCTTCGCGTGTTTACCGACAGCTGTCAGACTGGGGCAGAGGCAGGTGTGTTTCGCCGAAAATTGTTCTGTGCCTGTGCACGCATGTACGAATCATCTTTGGTGCAGATTACTCGTATTTTAGACGAAAGATTTAAGTATTTGAGGATCAGGCCCGTCTTTCTTGATTTTTCCATAAAATTTCTACGTTTATTGGTTTAAAAAAATACGCTCATTTATATGATTCATCATTGGTTTGTCGTACTGGTGAAATTCCTTTCAGTGTTATAAAAGAATTATGATGAGAAGATAATCGAGGCCCTCAATGTCTATATTAACTTAAAAATTGTAACAAAAGCAAAACAGTCATTTAGAAATTTAGATGAATTATCTATGAATTAAGGAACTACTACCATGTCAATGGGGGAGTAGTAGAAAGTAACGATTACAACATAGCCGTCTCTTTCCCATGACCTATATTTGTAAGGAGGGCAGGACTTGCCAGGGCCAGCAGATCGATTGGCCCTTGTTTCTCGTTCTGTGTTGCGTTCCGTAATCGTATAATTTTATCAATTTACCGCCATCTTAAGTTCTGTTCAAAATGGAAACAAATTGTTATGTGACAACAAGACCATATATATATATGCAAATTTCGTATCCGTCTTAAGTCTCCTCTCTTGGTACCTACGTGCTGCGTGTCTCCCATTTTTAGAACCTTTCATACATTTATTTTTCAATAATCGAATCGCATTTATATAAGCTTATAATAAAATATATACATATTTAAAGCTACAAATCAACTATTTTCGAATAATTTCCTTTATATTTTGATTCTGGCCCTCAAGATTATGTTTCTTTTCAAATTTTCTAACAGAAACGACAAACGAAGAAGTATTTTCTACTCACTACCATCTCGGGGCAGGAGTCCGACATAACCCACCGGTCGATTCCTCTTTGATAGAGAAAAGAGCTAAAAGACATTTAGAAAAGAGCCAAAAGCAAACTAAATCCAACCGACTGAAATGCAATCAATAAAAGCATTTTTAGATACCTACCTACATATGTAACTATAATATTAATACCACCAGTACAATACTGGTGTATAATAGTTACATATTATGTATTATATCACCAGTATTGTATATACATGACCGGGATCGTTAAGTAGGACACCGGTGGGGTGTGTAAGTTATGTTGTGTCAGCGGCAGGACAACCCTCTCTGGCGACCGACATTGGCCTCAATGACCTCACCCACTGTTGGTATTTTTAGTTTCTTCGTTCTAACATTGAACTACTTTTATAGGGAAACCTTTAATAATTAACTTTAATTATATTTATACATGGTTCGTGTGGCAATTTATTTGATTCGTTTCGTTCATGAGCGGCCTGATGTCGATATTTATGATGGGGAAAATACAATGTTCAGCAAAGAATATCTTCAGTGTCTTGCTTAGCCAGTGACGATCTGGGTTGGAATAGTCATCTTTTCTTATTATATACTTACATTAAAAAGGGTAGCAGGCAGGCAGGCTGGCGATGGTCCACTTGATGAAAGAAGCAGAAAATATTGAATTATTCTGTTAGATTTTCAAACCTTTAACAGACTATTACAAATTTTCTTTCTAACTAACTTACCTATGACGTTTTAGTCACGATATTTATCTGATAAAATATGTAGTTTTAAATGAAGGATAAAAATAAAATTAAACACACAATCACTTTAAGGTTTACAATATTGTGGATATTAAATGTCAAAAAGCTTTTAGTTAAGTGCATTTATTTATAACTTTTTTTAACTTTATTATTATGTCCTGCTACCTGAAACCAAGGCGCTTTTTACGTGCGATTTGTTTAGAGTAAATCACATGCGCAAGCATTCAACACGAAAACCGCGCTCCTTGCCGTACTTAAGGGTTGCCAATTAATTTGTACAAAATGCTTTTGAGGATCTTATTATTTGAGGTGAATCGTGCTGTGATAAGACTCATTCGAACACTCTTTACTCGACTTTTTTTCTAAATCATCTCTCTTTCGTTTTCTTTGCTCACAATCTTATTCTGCATTAAGCAGCTCTCATTGTAGTTACAAAATATGTTTTTATAGCGGCCATTTCCATCGGGATATTTAATTCCATCCTATAGTCCCTATAACTTCCATCTTTACTTATCACAATGACTTGCGCATGTAGTCCTTGTCGCGAAAATGAATACGTGTCGTAAGGTTATAATTAGAAAAGCAATAGGCACGCAGTTTTCTGTCTGGGAAACGAGTTTAGTCGGCGTGACAACCCTAGATTTAGGTGAGGTGTGGCGGCGGGGCGCCGGCGCCCGACTAATTGCGAACGGTGCTCGCGCGCATGAAAGCCGAGATTTATGCGATACTTAGAATTAGCTGCCAAGTGGTTTACACCTCTCACGTTCCTACGCTTTGTTTGTTACATTATTCGCACACGGAACATGTAAATAAGCCATTGTTTTGTGGCATAATATCTAAAGTGGAATCTCTAAAGACTGTTACAGAAACAGGATTCTGTTGAGAATATTTTCTGTGGCAATCGGGGGGAAAAAATAAATTAAACATGCGACCGGAGATAAAAAGTGACATCGATCTATAGCTTTGAATATAAATCGCCACTTTTCTTTCAGTGGTGGGTACTTTACGAGGGACTGAGCTTATTTATATCAGTATGTACAATGTCAAGCGTCCGTTGCATTTCATATTTATCATCTAACCTGAATTTTTTAATCCAAAATCAGCAATAATTAATTACATTCCTTCAAAGTAATTAGCTAAACTAATTATTAAACCGATTTAAATCTCATTAGTTCTCTAATTTGTGGTTTGGATTGGATTTGGATTATTGGGCTAGGTTACAGTGTAATAAGAGTTACAAATTCGGTTAGATATCGATTTAGGCGATAGTGGCCACCCACCATCCTACAGTTTTAACAGTTAACAAAAAAAAAACAATATTTTGTTTGTTTTGATTTTCATTTAACGTATGTACATAATATTATGTTATCTATGTTACAAAGTTAACTAGCGCTGTTGTTGAATGTATCAAAAAGCGGAATACGGTAGCGCATAAGCGTTGGCAAAGTGGCAGCACCTCACGGGCGACTCGTGCGCACATATTTTACACTCGCAAGTAATTATTGTGACTGTATCAGTGATTTAGCAGCGGCTAACGGTCGTGTTTGGGATGTTTATAACATTCAATATATTTCGCACTATGACATCAAATTGCTCTCTATTTTCGTGTAAACAACGTGGTATACACGAAAGCGTTCAGTTAAATTTGGAATTGCCGTTATGTAAAATGTGCTGATGATTTGTGTAGGGACTTCGTTGTTTTCGTCAAAGTGGCATTTGTAAACGTGGGGCTTTATGTTTCTTTCAGGGGCAAGTTTGCATCAGTTCGCAAGATCAGACATCTGGTGTCCGGCGAGGAGTATGCAGCCAAGTTCATACGCAAGCGGCGGCGAGCTGCTGACACGACACGCGAGATACAACACGAGGTCGCCGTACTAGCTCTTTGTTCTGGGTGTACGCGTGTTGTCAGATTGCACGAGGTATGTACCTGGAGCTGGAAAGATCCTAATTACACATAGGTTCATTAAGAATATTAACATTAAACTAATAAAACTCGAGCAGCTCCGGAAACTGTGTTTTGATTAAATGTGTTAACTTGTTATGAAATTTGATAACTGAATTTGATCATGAAAAAGCTGTACAACTAACATTAGATTAGGTACTTCACTATATAGGCTGCAGTCTTAATAGCCGTCACATACGTAGCTATAATACTTATATATTAATATAAATTATAGCAAGGCATATTACGATATATTTTCTATACAAATATTGGAATTGGACCACACACGCAGCTATAAAATATATTTTCTATAACGTCACCAACGTATACCTTAATGTATATTATAGCACGCTATATTAATATATATTATAGCTACGTCTGTGACGGGCTTTAGAGGTGGAATTTTTTGAAAATTTCATGATAAGTGATTGTTCACGGTTACCGTTGCCTAGAAAAAAGTAAGTAACAAAGGAGAGATGCAAAAAAGCTTATAAGTGAAGGATAAGTATAATGAGCTCATATGAGCCAAATGTTTTTAAAGTTCGAGTGACAATATTTTTCACAGAGGCTTTCTATAAGGGGGTGTTGGTTACTGCTGCCCAGACAGGCTGCTTATTGTATGAATGCAAAATGCATTTGTATCCCGCCACTGGAATTGAATGAAACGTTTCAGGTGTACGAGACTCGTTCGGAAGTGGCGATAGTGCTGGAGCTGTGCGCCGGCGGCGAGCTGCAGCGCCTGCTGGACGAGGAGGAGCGGCTGTCGGAAGGCGCGGCGCGGAGAGCGCTGCGCCACGTGCTCGAGGGTCTGGCGCATCTGCACGCGCGCCGCGTGGCGCACCTGGACCTCAAGCCGCAGAACCTGCTGCTGTCGGCGGCCGGCGACGAGCTCTTCATCTGCGACTTCGGCATCAGTCGCGCCATACAGACGGGCGCTCATGTGCGCGAAATATTAGGCACCAGAGATTACGTCGGTAAGTAACTCGACTAAATATTCAGTCAAAGTTAACAGTGCGATGTTAATTTTAAGATCTGCAGGGAATTCTTTAACATCGTGTTTTTTAACTAATATTATAAATAAATAGAAAAGTGATTTTGTTTGGTTGTTACGCTTTCATGCCTTAACTATTCAACCGATCATCGTGAAATTTTGCATAGGTACACGATGTTAGAGGTATAGAAAAGGACCGAAGATATCCTTTCATCTTGAAGATAAATCAGTTGTCTTTTTAAATGATTTGCTATGAAAAAAAAAGAAGCATTTGTTTTTTGTGTACCTAGTTTTCGAAAACGATACCACACAAACCAAACTGATTTTTGTATCCTATCTTAAAGTTGCTTTTATGCCAAAGCATTCAAGTCACGTGTATGATTAATTTTTGTATTAATATTTGACTTGACACTCTTGACCATTGTTATTATTTAAAAAAAAGTGTTTGTTCATATTGTTCCATTGTGATATATTTATTTACTTTTGGATTGGTTACGTCAAATCACTTTTCTAATATTCAGACGAAAGCTAGGCCTCTAAACAACGTCTCCTCCCAGTCAATAGTATGTGTCATGGTTGTTACACCATAGCTCTACATGACTATTGATTGATTGATATGAAATGAGTATAATTAGAGTCATTGCTTATATGAAAAGATAAAAAGCAAAAAGTTAAAATAGTTTTGTTATGTTTCAGCACCGGAAATCTTGTCGTACGAACCCTTGACCCTGGCCGCAGACATCTGGTCGGTGGGTGTGCTGGCGTACGTTCTCCTCAGCGGGTACTCGCCTTTCGCCGGCGACACTAAACAGGAGACTTACCTCAACATAGCGCAATGCCAACTTTCCTTCCCGAAGGAGCTGTTTCGCGGCGTGTCGCCAACGGCAGTACATTTTATTAGGGAAACGCTCGTCGTTGATCCAAAGTGAGTATTTGTACAACTATTGTGACAGGATTTTTATTTACATTTATTATCCCAATCAAGATTTGTACTCGCACAGTAGTGGATCCACCATTATGAGAGTGTTACAGTAGTGTCCCCAAAAAAAAAAAGACTATTTGCTGTGATGAGGCTCCATTGCTTATTTTCCATCTCGTCAACCCCCTAATGGTCAGTCTGTATGTGGGCATTAGACCGTGTTTTAAATGTGTTATGATCAAATTCTAAACCAAAAATTTATGAATTTCAGAGGTCGTCTTACAGTGGAACAGTGCCTGGAGCACCCCTGGCTAAAAGACGACGCAGACATTCCGTCGGCGATAGTCGGCGTCGGCTTCGACTTGGCAGACGTCGGCACCGACGACGACGCGGACTCGGACGACGGCGTCAACGGCATTAACGGGATTAACGGCGTCAACGGAATCAACGGGCACGGAATTAACGGCGTCAACGGCGTTAACGGAATAAACGGACACAACGGCACGAACGGAACGAACGGCACGCACGAGGAGGACAAAGAGTGCGCCGTGTCTCGTCCGGCGTCTCCGGCGGCGGAGCGGTCAGAGTGCGAAGAACGAGATAAGTCGTTGAAGCACGCCCACGCGCGAGACTTCTCGCCCCCCTTCCCCGACGCGCCGTCCACGCCCAAGGTGTCGCGCAAGTCGCACCCGCACCCGCACCCGCCGTCGGTGCTGGCGCTGTGCAAGAAGTTCCAGCCGGACTACGAGAAGCCCGCCAAGCTGCACCACCACGCGAGCGCCGAGTGCGCGTGCGAGTGCTCGGCCGCGTCGTGCATGCGCATGCGCCCCGCGCGCCCCCCTCCGCCCCCCGACCGCGCCGTGCTCTGCTAGCGCAGCGCCCCCTCGTGCTGTACATACTTAGTTAGGTTAGCGTTACGACTTGTATATTATAGTGTACGTAGGGGCCCGATCACGCGAACCGCGGCCGGTTCGTGCGATGATCGCGCTCCTACGGCGACGGTACAAAGTGCATAATGTCGCCGAGTGTACCGGCGCCGGCGGCGTCCCCTCGCTGTACATAGCGGTACCCGGCGGTACCCTCGGCCGCCGGCGCCTCGCACTCGGCTAGCTGTAAGTGTTGTTCGGTGCCCTCGGCTCGACCCTCACGGGGACCAAGAAATGTTAGTGTTGCTCACGGTTGTCGTGTTTTCTATATATTTATGCGGGTCGGCCCCTCGCTGTTGTTATGCCGCGCGAGCGATACACTTGCATCCTCTGCCGATTCCTCGAGTGCCTTCGCGCCTTCGCGCCTTCGCTCTTCGAACTAGTTAATACACTCTCCATACTTACTTTAAAAGTTTCCATTTGTATTGTATAATTTTATTTTTCATTAATATGAATGTCATTTTTTTTTTCGTTAACATATTTTCCATTGAACTAAACTGGAGATTTGTGAGAGTTGTAAACCGTAATAACTCATTTGTAAAAATAAATTATTGTGATATAAAAAAAGCGTTTTTTTTTTTTCCTTTATCTCGTAATGAAACCCAAAATCAATAGAAAGTACGATTTTATTTCTAACAGTCTTCGAGTGGCGCACGCAGACCGACTTCAATACACTTGTTGGCACATTATCACACAAAACAAATAAGTATTTACAATTAGCTGAATTTATTACATAAAAATCTAGAACAAAAAAAAAAAAGAACTTGTTCCGAATGAACGATAAATGATAAGGTCCATTTAAATCTTAATTATATACACAAACTTATAAACGCCACGACAATAATATATTGCTTTGATAAATTTAGGAACATCTAACGTTTGGACATTACCAACTTATTATGAAAGTTTTTAAGTACTTAATTCATAATACAGGTAAGTAACGTCAGGACACATTCATACAGTGGAGTTACGAACTCTGAATAACTCCCACGAAATTCTTTTTTAAAAAAAATTGATATTTTATCACATGAACACATTGGACTGGAGTTTTTTTTTTTTTTTTTCTTATACAACCGAAATATTCAAAATCCCCTAATCTAGATTGATTATAGTACTCTAGTACTAGATTACGACAAATCGCTATATTTGCCCTATAATTATGCTATAATAGTTTTCTAGAGCTAGCTGCAGATTTCTTTATCACGGACAAAAGTTAATTCAACCAATTTTAAGATGATCATTTATTATATCAGCCTTTATATTATTATAATTTTATTTTATACAAGTAATCAGGTTTAAAAAATAAGAAAATGTAAAAACTGACTATATTATTATTATTATTATTTAAAAATTCTGTACATCATAAGATTTCAATGATTTTATATGATAATTCTATTTAATATAAAATTTACAAAACGTAATAAATTAAAAATTTATTTTAAAATAATTATTACTACAATTTATTACTATGAGTGTTTGTAGGTACTCAGAAATAAGTTCCAAATAAAAAATAAAAAAAAATAGTTTTTTTTTTATTCGATAGATCAAAGTAGCGTTATCTTTTAGCTCTTGATCTTTTATTTCCAAAATAAGGATCACTGATGACCAAAGAAAGATTACTCTAAGAATGTTTCAGACTTTTGTATGAGCGTTAACAAATCATTTAGAAGTTCAGATCGTCCCAGCTATAATGACAAATTTGAACCTTATAACTACTCGGATAAGAGTTCAATTCAAGGAAGCTTATCTCAACACATAAACGTTGTTTTGCACGAAATCTTACTAGATAAATTATTGTGTCAATCACACAGTAGAACAATCACCAATGTCTTCGGTGGAGGGTTAGTGAAACCCTTTAGGTCTAGTCTAGTCTAGGAGTTTAATTATCAGAATTAATACAAATCTAATAGGAAAGTGAATGTCCAAAGGAGACAATGTTTTTCTTTCCTCAGTAGAATTTGGCTAAAATTGGTTTTTTATAATAAAATAATCGTCAAAGCTGGCTTTGAATGAAGAACAGAAAAAAGAGTCAACTAACTTTTCAACTAGTGTGAAAAAAAAAAATCCTTTTTCGTAACCAATAAACAAAAAAAGAAGACCAAATATTCCATATCCACGCAGCTAGGAACAAAAAATAACTAAAAAGACTAAGCTAACTAAGAAGCAAATTTCCTTTAATGTAACTGGACTGTATAAAATAGTGTTCATTGATAGTACTAAATTTCTATATAGACCCTCAACACACTAAAACAACGCATAATTAACGACACCATATGATTACAACGCGACTGACTTTTTATTCTTAAAAAAGATACAGAAACTAAGCCACTTAGTACACAACCTTTTCATACTGACTTAAGGCTGAATGGAGCAACGTTGTCTTTGCCACGTTGGTGTTCTTAATTTAAAAATGTATCTGTCAGTCAACACGACACGAGCTGTCACCTGAACGTTCGCTAGGTGTCAATATCCGTTCACTATCTTGGACTCGCTCATTTCTTTGATCTGATCCGAATACTCTGTGTAGAGTCTCTGCCATCGCAGCTGCTTCACGAGGATCGACAGCATCTCTTCCAGAATATCCTGTTTCTTTATGCCCTGGAAAAGTTTTCAATCATTTTATTGTAAATATATTATTTTTATTATTGATGGGTTTGCTCTTGGCCAACGTATCTAACCGTGAAGCAAAGACGAGGCCGACGATGGAGCGAGCTGACACAGAATATGCCTATTTTACTCGAAACTTTTCAACTCTGTATTATAAAAGAATTTTAAAGCGTTTGGTCCGAAAAAAAGAGGGATTTTGAAAAGATGAGGATGGGAACCAGCCATGCGTCTGAATTTCTGAAAAAAAAAAAGGGACGGCAATATGAGCTCATGCAGCTCCTGAACACACTCCAAAGTACATATTATAAAAGACACTAGACAGGCTATTTTGCGTCTAAGTGTCAAGCTACGCATCTTATTTCCTAAAAGCGTACTGCTAATGAGCCTCCTAGAAACTAAAAAAGGATTAATCATAAATTTGAAAATATCGAAACAGAGGATGATGTCTGACTCACTAGAACGGTGGACTGCCACTTGGTAGATGCAGACGACGGGTAAACCGGACCCAGCATGTCGTCCAACAAAGCCCTCAGCTGCTCTTCAGTACCTGGAAACGATTATTTATTTATGTTAATGTTATAACTTGTCCCTCATTTGATGGTCGATAGAAGTGGGTACCGTGGTTGAGGAGATGCACGAAAAGCGCGTTGAGCCAGTGGCGATAGTCGTGCGGCAGCTGCAGGTGCAGACTCGACGCCACCTGCGCCTCGAGCCAGCTGCGGGCGGCGGCGCCACTGTGCGCGCTGTGCACGCCCGTGCGCGGCGTGGCCGGCGTGGGCGGCGTGAGCGGCGCGGGCGACGTGCGCGACGCCCGCGGCTCGCGTCTCACTCGCCCCACTCCGCCGCCGCTCGCGCGCCACACCGGGTCTCTGGGGTCTGACCAAATCACCCTGCAACGCCCGAATCAGATCACTATTAATACATTCAACGACTAAGAAGTCGTATCTCTTTTTCCTTTTTAATTTTTATTACAAACTTATATTATAATGAATAGTTTGACTCTTGAAATCACCTAAAAAGTATCTATATATATATATATTTGAAAAAGTCTCTTTAAGAAGCGTGTAGAAATATTCCTTACCAAGCGTACAACTTCTTGCTGTAAATGTAACATTTTCCGTTGCTAAGCGAGATCATAGGATTTCCGTCCTCCAGAAGAGAACAATTCGTTACTGTCACTGAAATATAACACAACATATTTTAATATTCAGATCCATCAGATGCAAAACATATAGAAAGCGAGACACAGATATACATTTGTATAAGTGTAGGAGATCCGATTAAATAAATAAACTTATTACTAGTGGCATTTGGGCATCCCGTCTGGCAGCAGTAACCATCCTTATAGCACGTGTGCCGCACTTACAGCAACTGTGGTGTTGTTCGTGCAGCACCCGTGGCTTGTTATAAGCGACGGTAGCCACTTACCATCAAGTGGACCGTTAGCCTGTCCGACGACTTTAACATAAAAATTCACTGATACAATCCGGAACAAAATACATTCACAAGTTTCCGAGATTAGCGCATACATACATGCAGACAGACAGAGAAAAGGGAGGACTTTATTTTATTTATACTACACTAGCTGGTGCCCGATACTTCGTCTGTGTTAAAAGTAAAAAATAATAATAAGCAATATAACGCCTGACATCTTTATTGCTATTACACTTTTGCCAGGCGTTAGTTTTGCAAAGAAATACAATTAAGATTCTTGATATTAGATAACAGTACTTTTTTCTGGGTGATGAAGGGTGTCCTGGGTGATGTGTGATGTCCTTTTCTGTATTATTACGATCGGTTGAGTAGTTAAAGCGTGAAAAAGTAACAGACAGACGGACAGAGTTACTTTCACATTTATAATATTAGTAAAGTATGGATTAGCGATCCGCTCCGAGCTTCGCACGGGTGGGATTATTTTAGGAGGAGTTAGCGGATATACAGATAGACAGACGCGAAAATCGACATCAAAATATATTATGTAAGGTAATGGTAAATTGTATCTAGGTAGTACTGTGAAGTACTGGATGTACTTGGATGGTGTACCTCCATGGGCGAGAAGATGCCTGAAGCTGAGCGGCGGCAGCTTGCAGGCGCCGGCCGCGAGGTCCCACAGCACCAGGTCGGCGGCCGACGTCACCGCCGCCAGCGTGTCTTCCCACAGCGTCAGACGCGTCACCGGAGACCCCAGGGCTGAACCAAACCACGACAACTGTCTCACCGCGACCACACCACTTCAATATATATCAAATATAGAATAAAGAAGATGACTCACTGATGGGTGGGAGGGCGCGCGTGGCCGGCGTGGCCGGCGTCGAGGAGGCGGCGTGCAGACGCCACACGTGCAGCGCCGAGTCCGCCGTCGCTACGCACACCCAGTGCGCGTCGCACGACACGCACACCACGCACGAACCTGTAACATACTAACGTCCTGTAGAAGCTATCCCGAGTGCAAATTGAGCATCCATATCGGTAACAAAAAGCGCTACAGCGCTGAAATGATTAAATCAGAAACATCAGCAGCGCTAGATCGGAGTAGAGAGGAAGCCGTATTAGATTACTATATTTGAAACGGCACCCACCCAGGTACGTCTCCCAGACGGGGTCGCTGGAGGCGGAGTTGTTCGGCAGCAGCTGCAGCTTGGAGAGCGGCCCGTATTGCGTGCTGACCGCCTTGTTGAGCACCTGCAGGCGGTGGGCGCCGGCCGCGCGCACGACGGGGCCGGAGGCGCCGAGGGGCGGTGCGGGAGGCGCGAGGGGCGCGGCGGGGGGCGAGGCGCAGGCGCGCTTGCCGCCCACGAGCGCGGCGCGGGGGCCGGGCAGCGCGGCGCCGCTGCGCTTGCGCAGGCGCGTGTCGGCGCTAGCGCTGACGCTGGTGGCGTGATTGCTGACGTTCGGGTGGATGACGATGTCGTCGCGCCTCTCCACGCGGATGCGCGACTTGCTCTGCGAGGACGTGCTGAAGCAGTTCTCGGCGCCGACGGGAGCGGAGCCCAGCGAGTCACTGCAACGTCACATTCAACTCATTTGAAGCTTTGTCAATTTTTAATATCTGGCAGTACTCTCAAAGAAGCTGCACCGATGGATGTATTTAGTTTTCACAATATAAGCCTGTGTAGACCACACCACCTGCACTGTTATTGAACGTAGAAATTCACTTAATTTTACAAAAACGTAGGCTTTTGATGGCTCCTTGAATGTATTTATTGTGTTTTTCTTAATTTTAAATTTTAAAACTTTGGTTATCTATTTTGTATTATGTGTAGAATTTTGTTTCAGTACTGTACCTATGTATCTATTTTGATTAATGTTTATTTTGTGTATGAAACTCTAAGTCTTTAAATATTTATGTATATTGTAAAAAATTATGTATAATGACTGTTTGTTTCCTGAATAAAGAGAAAGAAAAAAAAACAGCTAAGGTTTGCATTCTTAACAAACAATTAAGCTTATCCTTTGTCCAGGACGAAGGTTGATTTATTAAAAAAAAAAAGTGTTACTCTATGACAGCATGAATTTAACTCTGACAATTGTGTCATTCCGTTTAGATTATTGTGTAGCATTTGTTTTTTAAAAAATTGTGTAACATCTGATTCTATTCTCATCTGATTATATGATAACGTTAAAGTTTTTCAAAACGGGAACGCAGTGTTTATTATTATATTAATATTATAAATTTTTTTAGAAGTGTGAACTCACTTGGCAGGTTGTGTGAGCGGTATGAAGACTGGTGTGATGCGACGTTTGCCGTCCGACGTCCGCGTTTCGATCTGTCGGTCCATCGGACGGACGCCCACCGGAGTGTTGGGCGCGCTGGGCGTGCCCACCGATTGACTCAACAGTATCTTAGACTGAAAACCAACAAAACACTTAATATGTAATCAATTTAGACAAAAAGAAGGCATTATTTTGAAATAATTTCCCTCACACTTATCACGGTGAAATCTCATAATAGTTTCATCTACATCTTAGATTTGTTTTCGTCCATAATAATAGAGCATATCTACTTTTTAAAATTGAACGCTATACTACATTATACTAGCACAAATAAAATGCTTTTACAGGTAAAAGAACAAAATACAAATATTTCAATAAATTTAAAAAAATATTTTTTCAAACTCAATTAGAAAAAAAAAAACAATGATAGCGAATAAAGTGAATAAGTGTAGATAGCTTGATCCATTGAAAATTATTCTAGTATATGTAGTCATATTATATAGTCTAATACAAGCAAAGTCCCCTTCATCTGCTCTCATCTTTAAAAAAAAAAAAAAACAGTTTGAAAGCAGCTGCCTATGCCTATCCCTTTTCTTCGTCAAGGAAACACGAACACGTGTATTGACGAGACAAAAAATTATCGAGTGAATTCAGCAGTAATACTATTGAAAGATTTTTTTTAAAAATAAAATGTACTATTATATATATCAAAACTAGCAGTAATACTATTGTATCTATATCAAACCTTTTATGAAATATTATTATTGATTTTATAACTTTTTTTTTGTATTATGTATTTTTATTTTTAAAAATAATAAACTAAATTATCTGACAAAAAAAATACTTTCTTGAGACCCAAATGTGAATTTATATTCAGTTATATATGTATCTTTTATTTATTTTTTAGTTTTTTTGAAAGAAATATTTTTGAGATTCTTCAAAAAAAAAAAAAAAATGAAAAATTGAAATTTTATACCTTAAAGAAAAAAAAAATTCAACACACACACAACAATGGTTATCATGTTTCACGACTCCAGCACGAAAAGGGTGCTTTTGGTGCTTAAAAACTCGCATTAAGCATTACTTTTATCAATACATGCATACGCCTAGATCTAGATTTCGACTGAGTCTATGCATAATTTAATCAAACAATATAAAAAAATGTTACTGAGAATAGGAAATCTTCACTCACTTGTGACTTGTCACTCTTCGGTGTGAACTCATCTTTGGAAGATTCCTTCTTGGCCTCTTGCTTCTCTCTCGCCAGTAATATTTCTGGGCACTCCACCAACAGATTGGACGACAAATCGTTGACTTCGTTTGCCAAACATTTGCCATAGATCTTCTCGTAAAATGCATTCTGTAAAACAAATGCATTATATTATAAATTTTTACTTTTAGTTGTAATGTAAAGCTAGTAAGATTACATATTAAAAATCTATAGGTATGTAAAATAGTAAAACAGATAGACAAAACAGATCAGTTACCTTTCTCTCATTGATTGTTTGTGAAGCAATTTCGTTTTCTTTTTTTGCTAAGTAACTATTGACGAGCTTTATAATTGTCATCATTAAAAAAATTAAAAAACACAATTTTTTTTTCACCTTTGAAATGATTTTGGTCAAAATTTAAACAGTGGACGAAGAGTGGCTTTTTCGATTGAGTGGACTGTATATTCTCTTCGATATTTTTAAATTTTTCCACAACTCCCTGACCATACACTCAAAGTTAAGAAGGGTAAAAAACAAGTATACCCACATGGACAAATTAATTAGTGCAATACGATTATAATATGAGAGCAGCAGCGCCATCTCATGAAGTAAATAAAGACTAATACGGCATTTCGGAAACAGATACATTTTTTTTTCGTCCCATTCAAAATTATTGCAGGCAAATTTAGAGCAGGGGACGAACACTAGTACACATTTATAAATTTGTAACTACAAATACTATTTTTATATGACAAAAAAAATAGGTCAACCGTAACTTAACTGTTGGGATTTTTGACACTCTTGTGTTTCTTTTATCATTAATATTCATATTCATTATGAAATATTTAGAAATATGAATTTAATTTTTTTTAAAGGTCTTCATACAGGCTAAAGGCTTGACGGTAAGTGGCCACCGTCGCCTATAACACAAGCAACTCCACAGGGCTTTAAGTGCGCTGTTGTCCTCAGTAATATTAAATATAAGGGATATGGAATATATATACCTAGGGTTTAACTTTGCTATACTCACTTATCGAAAGACAACGTTATGTAATAAGTTGTTAAAAAGTTTTTGAAAATATAAATTAACCGTAAGTGGATACAAAAAAAGATTGTTACCTTTTCATCCAGAGTGAGCGGCGTTCCTATCTCCTTGTTAGTGAATTGAATACACGCCACAGTGCCGTCAGAACTGCACGCGAGTAGATTCAACCCTGAAAATTAAGTCTTATGAAGAACAGGTACTCGCTAGCGAGAGCGTAAAATCATTATAAGAATGTATGAAAAAGTGTCAACTGTCAATGTCAAATTGACAATTTTCCATATAAAATATTTTACGCTCTCGCTAGCGAGTGCGGTCACTATAACTCACGATAGAGATACAGTTGCCTACTCGAGTTTAGTATATTGCGCAACTGAAAATTTATACTTTTAATGTTTCTTTCTGTGAGGGTTAAGTTATATTGTGATTAAGTATGTCTTTAGTTGGTAAGCCTTTTCAAATAAATCAATAAAAATTAATCAAATTTTATCATTTCTAATTACCTACACAACACAAGATTTTAACTCCTTTTCTCATTTTTATTTATTTTGAGTGACTCTAGTGATGAAGAAACACTTGCGGTATTCCTATTTTATAGAAACGGACTTCGAAAAAAAAAAAAAATACTGGACTCAACCTTATATTATTAAAAGAAATATAAATTGCAGTGCTTTTATCCTGCAATAATTACAAATTTATAATAAATAATAAACTAGCGGGCCGCCCCCGGCTTCGCACGGTTTTTTTTTTTTTTAAATAATTTATATAAAAACTTTCCTCGTTTAATGCTCTTTCCGCGAAGAGCTCGTAACTAACGAAAAGGATGCCGGTGGTGAGATAGATCAACCTCGAGACTTGCACAGGACTTGCATACGCTATGTGTTCGTTAGCCCCTAGGAGAAAGGATGAGTATTTCGTTAAATGAACTGAGCGGGGAGGTGTACCGTCGGTGCTCCAAGAGAGGTCCAGCACGCTGTCGGCGAACAGGTCGTGCACGACGACCAGAGGTCTCTTCAGAGAAGTGAGCCAGATGGAAAGGGCGCGGTCGCGGGAGCCCACCGCCGCGCAGCAGTACTTCTTGCCCTCCTTCACGAATATGTTGTTGTTGAACCTCTAAGCAATAACAAAAAATTTGAAAAAAAAAAAAAAAAAACACTTCCCAGCCAAGCACTTAATATTGGCTGAGTGGAAAATATTGAGAGAGCTTGGCTATTATTTTTGCATTTAAATTTCAATCCCCTTACAGAAATAAGATCAACGTGAAAATATCAACATTTCACAAATAACGTGAAATAACAGAAATTTTCGTGAGCGAGTAAGGGATGTCTCATTTATTATTATAATAGCTTTATTTTCCACACATTTTTAACAATTAGTTTTAATCAGTTGCACTGTGATCCCATTTTTGTTTATTTCATTCAGTTTCTTTATACTATGTCCTTAAATGTCATCGGCCCATCTTTTCTTTTGTCTTTTGTCACACGCCTTTTGGTCATTGGTCCTTTTGTCATTCAGTTGTCTCATGAGTCCACCTTTAAGGCATGTATTATACCCCTTTACTAAGTAGTATTGTAGGCAGAGCACTTGCAGCACTCGTGGCTTTGCTTGTGTCATAGGCGAACAAAATTGGTAATATTTATGAAGCGTAGAGTTCAATTCACTTCACTTACCGCACACGTGACAGCCTTCCGATGGCCAACGAAGTCTTTGTCGCAACGCCAGCCATCACGCTCCACCACTTGGGCCGTAGGACCGCCTCCGTTCATGGCGTGTGCGGACAATACGTACTGGCCGTCCGGCGACCACGACAGCCGCAACACGTGAGTAGTTCCTACATTCAACCCGTACAAAGTTGAAAATCCTATCCGTAGTACTAGTAATATTATAAATTCCTACAGATCAAACAAATAAAGGTATTTGATCTAATGATATATTAATGGGTCGTATATTAATATATGTTGCAATAAAGTTTACAGCTCCTAAAATTGAAGAAATTCCAGCTAAATGAAGAGAGAAAATAGCTAAATCTATTATAAATGCGAAAGTATGTTTGGATATTTGTAACTCTTTCATGCAAAAAACTACTTGAACCGATCACCGTGAAATTATGCATACACGTTGTCTGGGACACCATAATGGACATAGGGTACCTTTCATCCAGAAAAAAAAAAAAGGACTATTTCCGAGGGATAAATAAAAAATAAAAAACTAACGCCTGGCCAAAGTGTTATAGCAACACGAGGTCAAGTGTTATATTGCTTTTTTTTTTAAAATTTTCAACGCGACGAAGTCGCAAGCACCAGCTAGTATACTATATAAGAGTGTCTAATTGTCAAGTCAGTTGGTCCGTATGTTAAGTACAAGTGCGCTAAGGGACGCAAATCAAACCAATCTCTTCTTGGACATAATTTACTCGTGGCACTTATAACTAAACACAACTTATTATAATTAGTAATTTAGTATGTCAGTTGAGTGACCCAGAGTAACAAGGTTTAGCTTGATTATTAGGTGTTAAGTGTTCTTGACTGTTAGGTCAGTATTATTTATGTAGGACATTTTGATCCTTCGAGCCGGATGGTCCTTGTGTAAGGATTTACTACCCTTACATAATTGGTCCATCAAACCTTTACAGGACCGACAGCTTCTCTGTCGAGATTTATTTGCTTAAATTTCAGGTTGAAGTGGTTAATTAGTCACAAAGAGTATTTAAAAAAATAAGAAATTTGTTGCATACACGTTACACTAAAATAAACTCACCCCCACATTCTTCGAACGGTTCAGTAATCATGGCTTCTTGCGCCCAATCAGCTGTCTTCCAAACCCTCAAAGATTTATCATCAGACTGGGAAGCGAGGTACTTTCCAACCTTAAAACATTTAGGAAATAAGAAGTAAACTTCACATTTACTATTCCACGTGTATAATTTTAAACTAAGCACAGTATTTTAGTATTTTACTCAATTTTTGAAACGCAAGATTTCACTAATCTTTTACATTAATTTTATCCAAAACAAGCTATTGTTAAAAATAATTATTAAATTTGAGAAATTTAAAGTAATCAGAATTTTTTGTAAAATTTAAAATCTTTAAAAATATTCAGGAAGAAACATTATTTCTAGATTTTAATAAATAATATTATCCAAAGAATAATCCTATTAACATTATAAGTGCGAGTTTGTGAGGATGGATGTTATGGCGCCATCGTTGTCACAGCGATAAATATAATTCAGGTGTTATAATTCAGGTTCAACGCGAAGTCGCGTGCACCAGCTAGTATGTAATATAATTGGGAGAAACGGATAGTTGTTTAGTTGAATACCAGAATTATTATCATTATATTAATAAATATAACATTATTTTCACTTACAGGATCCCAAGCGACACCTTTCACAAGTCCAGTGTGACCATTCAGCACACATACCATCTCGGGGAACTTTTCAGCATTCCAAATGATGATTGTGTTATCTACACTGCAACTGGCCAGCCACTTGTCCAGAGGTGACCACGATAAGTCTAAAACATCACCTGTAAAAACCACATCAAGGTTAAAACCTAGTGCTGTTACAATCTTAGTAGAATGAATTATTCTTGCAACTAATTATTGTTTTAATTCATTTTTAACTTTTTCTTGTACAATGTGAGCTCATTAAGGAGACAATTTTCCATACAATGTTGGGCCAAAAATCTAACCAAATGTTATAATAGTTAGAGAATAATAAACTGAAAAACAGCAAACAGATTTAAAAATAGAAATACAATTTACAAACTTAAATTTCAATAAATAAAAACATAATGTTATCCTGTCAGTTAAATCGCTAGGCCAAAATGGGTTTCTGAATGGACCATTTCTTTTTAGATGTTGCGTTCTGATATTGTACTGGTTGACATTTTTTTTTATAAAAACCAAACATGATATTTTTAAGTGATATTAATGTTTACTGTTATTTATTTTAAATATTACGATTTAATAATAGCAATAATATAATTTACAAACCAAAAATTTCAATAAATAAAAACAACATTTTATTCCTATGTGATAAATCTCCAGGTCAAAATGAGTTTCTGAATGCACCATTTATTTTTCTGTGCCAAATAATTCCAAAAGGTGGTGTTCGAAATTTAAACCACTTTTCCTCATGGTCACAGCAAAAATCAATTTTGCTTTAGACACCACCTTTTCGTGCTGGAGAGGTGAAAAAACATTAATACTCACCAGCATGCCCTCTCAATGTGGACAAACATCTCCAAGTCTCAGCCTTATTTTTACCTGGAGTTGATGTGACACTCAAACCCCACACCATAACAAGGCGGTCGTCACCACCCGATGCCAGATAACGACCTCTGTTGCTCCACCTCACACAGTTGACACATGCTGCAAATGTAATTCTTGGAAGTAAATTTACTGAACTGTATCTGTCATATCACATAGTACCTGGTGGGACATATTATAAACATCCAATTATGTGCTCTATGTGTGCTGCCACAGAAAATGGGATAAGGATAGGGAAGTGAGCTCTGGCATTCTTTACTCACAAGCTGTCATTTTATGGTGGTCTTCTGTAAGGGTGGTGCCGGTTACTGCCAGACAGGCTGCCTAATTTACGACTGGAAAACACTGTGTGCTCTCCCACTACTAATAAGTTCCTTATGTATAATACAATATAGTATAAACAAATGTTTTATTTTCCAAATAGCTAGCCATTGAAATTCCTCTGAGCACTGAAACATTATGCTGGCACCTTTCTCTTTGAACTACTTACTTGGCAAAACACAGTCCACTCTTTTTATGCAAGTTTCCCCAAATCTAATTTACATTTTTATTTAAGACCTTTTTTATCTTTATGGATGGCAGGCTGAATAAAGAGGAGTAGGGAGAGGTGCTGTGGTAGAACTTAGATTTCTGTAAAAGGGTGGTTCTTGCCGCCAGATAAGTTGTCCAGTATATCACTGCAGAACCTGCCACTATGTTTAACCCTCTGTTTTAACAAATGGGTGATATCTTTACTAGTTTTTTTAAAATTTATTTTGTTTTTGCTATGCTGCATCAAAGAAATAATTCAAATTTTAGATATTTTAATAGAAATATGATTATATCATCTAGATCTAGAATCTCAGAGATCTTTTCAAGTAGTTCGGTATGATTTTGTGAATTATATTTCCAAAATATAAACTAACCTAAATGATTATCCATTTGACATAGCATTTTAGGAACATTTGGATCTACTTCCACAGATTCAAATAAAACCGGGTTTAAATTCCATACGACTACCCGGCCGGAGTCTCCGCCTTGTCCACCGGTAGCAAACCGTTTCCCCGTGGGGTGAATGTCCACCGAAAATATAGGTTTGTCTGAAAATATAAGTTTACCGTAGATAATGTATTAATCTGATGATACAAAAACAGAATATGAAGTATGTAAAAATATTCACCATCATGATTAACCCAACTGGGTTTTAGCAACTTCATTTATGCTGTCTTAATTCTGAATAGAATATTAAAATAATTATCAAAATTACAGGCCAAGCAGCCAGATTATTTACTTCGAAAATTGTTGACAATAACAATGTGACAGTGACAATACGTCGCCGGTTGGATTGGGTTTAATTTCAGAAATAAATTATTTTCTTGTTAGATACCAAAAAATAGTGAAATAAATTCATAATTTAAAATCTGTTACCTACATATGTATTCATTGTAATTTCATTCAAATTCAAATAATACACGGTTATAAATTTTAGGTTTACCTATAAATCTCGAACTTTTCGAATGTCTTTTGAATACAAATTGAACATGCCAAAAAAAATTTCGTGGACAATGAGATTTTCTGTCCTCTGTGGTTTGAGCATAGAATATAAGATGTTCTGTGTTGTGTTCACGACAAATTGTCTATGGTTTGGTATTGTTTTGATGTTTTTTTTGTCATTTGTCGGTTGAATGAAAGTAGATTCACTAAATTCCTATTTCCTTGTTTTTTTTTTTCATAATTTTATAATTTTATTAATTGTATAGGCATGAGAGGAGCACATGTATTAATTCCAGCACGATTTATGACCATTATCGGTCACCTTTGCGTTGCCATTACTTTATTATGGGAGGTCAAGAAGAGCGTAGGACATTGTTTACCGAGTCAGTTCCACCAAGAACATTTCCAGACGTATCACAGCAGGTACAAATAAATATTTATATTCTTATAATAAACATATACCTATGGGAGTAAAAAGCGTTTTTGTAGTAAAAATTTTGTGTCATTAGTTTATGATCAACCACCCATGAACGAAAATTTAATGAGGCGGCTTTGCTGAAAGGCATTGATGAACAAAAACAGAATCGATGTATTGTACTGTAATAAACAATCATTAAAAATTTATATTGGTATTATGCCTTATGTCAATTATATCATATAAAGTGTATAAGTAATCAATTAATCAAAATTTGTATCAAAAGGACTCTTGATATCATAAAATTCGATATGCATTTTATTATTTTTATCTAATCCTATCTAACATTCATTACTAAAATTTATTGATTTATTAGCCACAATAATGGCTTGGATTAGCTGATAGTATCATCAATTCAACATATAAAAATGTTAAATACTATTACAATCCCAAATAATTTAAGATGAAATAAAATCATCTTAAATTATTTGGGATTGTTCACCAATCTCTTAACTGAGGCTGTTTGCAGAACTTAAAGATTTAAAATAATCTATAGTAAACCTACAATTTAAAATAAAAATCCTGGCTTGTTTCACAGAATAGACTAGGTACAATTACAATTTTTTCATAATAAAAATGAAATAGTTTCACATTTTATTTTTAATCATTAGGTATATTTATTATTATTACTTACAATCATGTTTTTCTTTCTGAATTTTCATCCACTATTGAACTTTTAATGATTTTCTTTATTTTCATTGAATTTAAGAATGTTTGTCAATAGTGATTTTTGGTCTTTGAAATATGTTATACGTTCTTATTTTATTTTATCTACAAAGAGGTGTCCTTTCTAATAAAAGGTATAAGGTAATGTTGAGATATGTTATATCTCCAGTTAAATTCCAAATGAGGTTTCAATATTCACTATTAATATTAAATATTGTATCAAAATAAATTCATAAAATAAAAAGTAATCTACAAACTCCTGTAATCCAACTAAATCCAACCGTAACTTGCATGAATGATAATATTTGGAATTTACTCATTATAAAATGTGTGTAAAAACTGTGTAATATGTAATTAATAGAGTACCTATTTACACTTATAAAAGTGTTTGTGTCAAGGGTTGTCAATGGCCAAAAAAATTTTTTACATTCATTTTTGATATTGTCCAAAAATGGGTTATTATAATTCTCTAAAAAATTCTACAATTCTATTCTATTATTCTTAGTTTCAAAACATAAAAAAATATCTATATCAGGCTGCATATAAATTATATTTGACATGTGTTATAACTTATATTCTCCTAGTTAATTAATTTAAAAATATTAACTGAGTGACCCTTTCGCAAAAAGACCTATCTCAACATCCAGTTAAAACCAGATTAACAATGCAAACTTTATTTATAAAATATGAATATTCACTTAGCCTCTAATCCACTTTAGATTTAATGTGTGTGTATGATTCATTAAAAACAAAGTCAACGCTATAGTTTAAATGTCGTATTCCATTTTTTGGCGCCAAATTTCGTCAATATTTTTTTTTATAATATGCAAAGAGTTTTTTAATTGCAAGTAAGCAACATAGTTAATTATGTCAGTAAAGTAAGTCTTTTTTTATTCAAATACGTATTCTTACGTAATAATTGTAAAAAAAATATATATATTTATTAGGTAAACACGTCCCTCGATGATATCGAAGGGTCAAGGTAATCGCTTCAACAATACCTATCGCGTAGATATGGCGTTGGTAAACACATACTGCATAATATAACGGCATTCTTCTGTAGTTTACGGCTCATTTAGGCGGTAACTCGTGTTCATTCGCATTTAAGCGAATATAGTATACTACTAGCTAGTGTAAATTATACTTAAGTGTTTTCTTGTTAATGATATACTGATATAAATTTATGTGAAAATGAGAGAAATTAATGAGAAGGTTAGTAAATGCTTAATAATTAATTTATTAATTGACAGAAAATATCCATATATTAACCTCAAAATAAAAGCAATGCTTGAGTTTTATAAAATTATTGTTTGTTAGACATTTATAACAATTCGACATTTGGTATGAGACGTCTCATCAATAATATACAAATTTCTCAAAATTATGAAAACATCCTTTTTCTCAATCAGTTAAAGTATACTGATTAGAGATTTTTGCATGAAAAATTTAGTCCATATTTTTGGGTTTATAACTAAACCGCATTAACTGCAATGACATAAAAGCACATGTCATGTCACGATAATAGGTCGTCGCCTGCGCACGCGCACGAGACGATCTCACAAATAGAATTGAGGCCAACACGATTGGATATGTGTGTTATTATAATAGAATTTTGGTAAATTATTTAATAAATGTTTTTTCTTCTTTCTCCCTTGTCATGTATTTTGTCTAATCCTCAAAAATAAAATCAAAATACATATTCATGAATTTTGTCTAATGTGGTTTGAGTGTCTCCTAACTTGATTTAATATTTTTCTCAATATTATAGTTTAGTTTTAACCATGCTTTATAAAATTTTCTTAATAGAAAAATACTTTTGAATAATAAATTATACTATACATCATATATGCTTATGCTTCAAATGGTTTTAAGAAAATGGGTTCATTTCACTTGCCAATTTTTATTAAATACTATACTAGCTAGTGCTCACGACTTCGTCCGCGTTAAACTATATATAGAAACATTCCTCGTTTAACGCTCTTTCCATTAACTAGTGAAAACTGCATTAAAATCCGTTGCACAGTTTAAAATATCTTGGCGTATAGGTGGGCAGACGGCGGGAAGCGACTATATTGCGATTTTTATATTTATACACATTATTTGAAAGCCTCATTTTAATTACTTTATCGGAGATATTTTTTGAGGTTATAAATATTTGCGAATTACGCCGGAATAAATTATGTATCTAACTAAAGAAATCCTATTGGTACATAGTAAGGTACCTTTGCAACCGTACTTACACTAACTATTGAAAAAAATAACATTTTGTATTTTTGTGAGATTCTATTCTTCGTAACTTGGTATGTAGTTAATTAAGAATTAGATGGGGCTCGATATTCCAAGGCATTTCGGAGCAGGCATGACGTTCAGTAGTAAAGAAAACGACCCTTGATTGATTGATGAGGTATTTTAAGAATTTCCAATTTATATTAAGTTGTAGGCTCGTGTCCAAAATAGTTATTTGACGTGTCATACGTGAATGAACAAATATGTATATTACTTAAGTGTGGCACTTAAGTATATTCTCGAAGCTTATCTTATTCTAAGTGATGCATGCTTGCAGGTTGGCAGCTGGCTTCGCCGCATCCATTGCTCTCATATTGGTTGAGTTGGTAACATTCATCCTCGGTCTTACCATGTTCTCATCTAACGTCGCTATGCTATGTATCCTTTTGTATATAAATTAACATTCGTAAAGCCTATACCATAACCTGTAGTTCGTTTTTTATTCTATCATTATTTCGTAAGTATATCTTGACATGTCACTTTTAATAAAATGATGTTTTAAAAAATATTTTGTCAAGGTGTGTCCGGACTATATAACAAAATATGTTATCATAGCATGTTTTATTCGTGTGATTGTCGACGATATTATGTCTAAATAATACAGTTATATAATTTGGACGCACCTTTAGAACTTAATCCTTCAGCCGCCAGAGTCGGATTTATCCGACAGTTATTTTCGTGTCCATAACGCCAGAGCCCATATATAAACGTCAAATTCCTCTTCTTGTATAATGTTTATTTTTTAAATTATTGCGTTGCTTTCTTTTAAAAAAAAATAATTACAAGTTAAACGCTACGGGTTACGACAACTCCTACAAAACCAAGCGGCTAAAGGGTAGAAATTTGTATAAAATCATTTTATACATATTAAAACATTTTTTATCTCTATTATATTTTAAATAACAATTTTGATTTAAGAGACATGAAAGGATTGTTTACAAAATAAGACAAAAGTATCTTTATTTAATAAAAAGAAAGGGCTTTGGTGAGGTGTGAGCAATATCGTCATTGGGTATTTGTGCAACTGTCATCGTATCGTCATGTTTTTGTTTTATTTTTCATGTTTATACAGGTGAATTTGTAGTCTCAGTGTAAAAAAAAACATGCAAATTGTTTAGGCGTCTAATCCTAAAGAGCCTTAAGAATCCATATATCTATAGACAAAAGTGGATACAATTATATTAATATAAATAAAGATTGTAGAATTGGATACTTATTATTTCTTCGCCGCAAAGTATGTCGATGCGGTTTTCATTTCAAAATACAGTTTTTTTTTTATTTTCAACGAGTCATTATTTTGTAATCAAGTTAAAATTCAAACTATTTTTTACACTGCGTTCGTTAACTGGTCAGCCCATCATCATACATAATGCATCGTGTGCTTAGTTTTTTATTTTTGCTACACTAAATTTAAACACTAGAACAATGGTGAAATTATTATTACATTTTGTTCAGTCAATAGAATTATGTGTAACTTTTTTCCGTTTACTTCTACAAAAATAGTAGAACTACATGGAATAGTAAGGGTTTTCACATGGCATTCACTTATCTATTATAATTATTTCTGTCGTTACCTAAAGATATCTACTACCAAATCTCAAAAGAAAAACGTCTTAAATTAACATAATAAAATAACAAAATAAACATCACGCTATCCACTGGTACAAATCGAATTATATTTCTTGCCAACCCAATAAGTAGTTTTGGTTTAGACAATTAAATACTATTTAATATACATAATATGTAGATTGATGTAAGTAGATAGGTACTATCATCCAATAAGAGACCGTTTCTGCATCTCAATTTCAAAATTGCAAATAATAATATAATTTTTATTATTCCTTAACACAATTTATCAGCCATTGGAGCTCATGGGTCCGCCTGTATATTCTTGACATACTTCGTCTTGGACGGCGGATTACTGTGCGACTGGTTCTGGCCAGTATTCGTTTTTTGCTCGGTGTTGCCATCGTGCGTCGACATCACGACTGCTGTGAAAATGTTTTATTCTTCAAAGTGGTCTTAATAATTATGAAATTAAAGAAAATTTGTAAATATATATTTTTGCCATCGTCACCGTTAAAGAAGATTTTGTAAATATTTTTCGTAAGTTTTTTTTTTGTTTATTAATATAGAAAAATTCTCTAGTTATAAATGATATAACTAAAACGTCTAGAATATTTTCATTGAATGACAACGATGATTGTTATCATCGTCATTCAAAACTGTCATAGACAGTGATTTAATGAAACAGACATTGTCAATTTTTTTTTTTTTTAATAATTGTAATATTCAATGAGATGTTATTTTTTACGTTTTGTCGTAGTTTTTTTTTACGAAATGGTAACAAGTTATCGAACAAAATGGCACATATATATTATAATCAAATTTAAATAAACCATAAAAAAATATATCATGAATTTGTATATCAAATATGAAGCGGGGTCGGGTTCAATTAGTATGAAATAAAATTTTATATAAACCAAAATACATGTCGAGGTCGTGTGAAAGAAAAACACACATCTTATTTTTTTTTTCTCTGTTTAAAATAGTGTATACAACATTATCAAACGTTTTTGTACTAATTGATCGTAATGAGAGCTAAACGTTTTTGACATTTTTCAAATATATCTAGTACTTTTTCACAGAAATAGCTAGAAATAATGTACTCAGACACAAAACAATGTGTTAATATATGAACTTGATATGAAGATTGACCAACAACGCACGATATTTAAGTTTGGGAATATTTTTTTTTTCGCAGACATCAAGTGAGCATCAACAGTTAACTCAGTCCAGTGAACAGAAGGGAGGATGGTCGTTCTACCTCATAATGGCCGCAGTGGCCACAACCTTAGGTTCCTCATTACCAGTCGGTTACAATATAGGATCAGTTAATATGCCCGCCGAGGTAAGTCTTGACTACATTTTCAACTATCACAGGTACACACTGCGTTCCGTAGATAAAGTGTGGTAGACCCTCTGGTAACTGTAACCACAGCTTTAAACAAGACAGAAAACAGAAGGCATTCAAATGCCTCATTCTCTATCTTACTACTTTTTGTTACTATTTAGTACTATTATATATTATACTATTTTATTTTTAGTGAACCGTCAGCGTGCTCGACGATTATTAAATGAAAAAAAGCACTTCTCTTTTTGAAGCAATGTCAAATAAAAGCGAAGAATAACATTAAATTTATTTAATTTTTCTCGGCTCCTATTTATAAGGGTCATAGCGTTAATTGGACCGGTAGTTCCAGGATTATATCGTTTAAACAAAAAAACAAACTTATCTGCTTTAATTTATTAGTGTAGATATGTTTTATTGCTCAGATATTATCTCTTATGACGTCACTAGTAAGTAAACAGATTGCCTATCGTAGATTTATCTCTCAATAAAGGTTATAATCTTTTGTTGCTTCAAACAAGCAATAAAAATATTTTTCTCTGTCTGTTTCTCCCCAAGGGAACACCCAACGAAGTTTGATATGGTTTTAGTAAGGTTTGTATATATAATTTGTAGTATTTATGGATTGTGCGTGTGAAGCCGGCGACGGGTCGCTAGTTAATCGTAAAACCATCGTTTGTCACCGAAATATTCCGATGGATAAGTGGGCCAGAGAGTCGTCGGGCGCTAGAACCAGGAATCACTGTCTTTCGCAGTCATTTGGGCAGCCCGTCTGCCGGCACTTGCAGTATCTGCGGCGATGCTTGTGTTATAGGCGACGGTAGCCAGTAGCCACCCATCATCAAGTGGACCGTCAGCCTGTCTGACGACCTTTGAATTAAAAAAAAAAAAAATGTTACCGCGTATATCCGATATGATTGAGTTCCTTAAACCTGCAACCAAACGTTGACTATAAATAACCAAACGTGAAGCATTTAATGATAACAAAACTAATAAAATGTTAATGAACAGCTTCCCATTGAACAATAGAAGCATTTAAATACATTAATTACTTACCCAGTTATCTCAATTGCACTGTTGTATAATAATTAAATTGCATCGCGTGACAAAAGACGTCGCTACTATGTCAACTATCTTCTTTTGTGTGATGTGACTGTGTCTCTTTGTCGTGGACACGTGTCCTTAATCTTTAAATAATATGCGCTTAAAGGATTAAGATTATTAATTCTAATATTATTTAGGGATACATATATATTATTTAAAGATTTATTCGTCAAATAAGTTTCTCCAAGAAACTCTTATGATAGTCTTTATAAATTTTAAATTTACCAGAAAATTCTTTGATCCTAAAGGATCTGAAGATATCGTGTGGTGTAATTAAATTTTGGATGTAAAATGGTCCTTTTAAAATTGTTTCCAGACCATAAAGAGTTTTTGCAATGACAGTTTCATAAGCCGCTACGACATTCAGCTCGACGAGAGGTGGATGGACGTCCTCTGGTCGTCAGTCGTCTCCATTTTCATAGTGGGAGGATGTACTGGCTCGTTGCTTGGCGCTGTTCTAGCAAATAATCTTGGCAGGTTAAACATTTTTACTTAAATATTTAACCGAAATGGGTACGAAAATAATTGTCTGATAAATCCGAATTTAAATTATATAGATTCTGATGTTTGTGCATTTCAACTTGAATTGATAATGGATTTTGGAAATATTTATTTTTTTCGGCTAAGTTAGAAGAAAGAAATTTCCGCTCCATAGCAAAATGTGCACTACACTCAAAATGTGCAATAGCAGAATGAACAAATAGCAAAATGTACAAAAAGCGGAACGTGCAAAACGCAAAATGTGCAAAATGCAAAATGAACACATTAACCCACGTTTACACTGATTTTGTCCGGGTTATTATTTATCTTAAATACCAACCAAGATTTATTTAGTAGTAATATATATATTGGTTGTGTAAGTACAATAATAAAATTTATAATTATAATAAAATAAAGTTAAATTCTAGGTTTAGTACACTATACCGCAAGACTTGCATAAATCACAGAAAAGTATTTATTTGCAAAATTTACTATAAGGTGGACACGCCCTAAGTATAATTATGTTCATTTTGCATTTTGCACAATTTGAGCGTGGTGCACATTTTGCGTTTTGTACATTTTGAGTGTGGTGCACATTTTGCGTTTTGTACATTTTGAGTGTGGTGCACATTTTGCTTCTTGTACATTTTGCTACGGAGGGGAAATTTCTTACTCTATTGCCATATTAGAAAACCAACTAATTTCAACTCAGCTTTAAATAACCTCAGTGGTACGTTAACTTTTTTTTTTTTTTTTTCAGGAAGAAGGCGACTTTAGTAACTAGTTTTTTGTCGCTCGCCGGCTCCATGCTGTTCCTGTTCTGTCGCGCAGCGAACTCCGTGGAGATGCTCGTACTCGGCAGGCTTGTAGTTGGATTAGCGAGTGGTAATTTTTAAATATATTTTCAAATGTCGTATAGTTACTTTAGAACGTTGCAGAAGAACTACAACGTTTATTGTAGTATACACTAGCTGTGTAATTCGTTAATTTTTTTTTTTCCACAGGAACCTAGCATTTTTTCAGGATAAAATGTTTCCTATATATGTTAATCCACGTTGCATACACGTTGTCAGGCATACAGGAAAGGACATTGGTTACCTTTCATTCAGAAAATACTGTTCCCGAGGATCATCTAAAATAAAATAAAAAAACTATCGCCTGGCCAAAGTGTTATAGCAACAAGAGGTCAATCGAGCGTTATATTGCTCATTTTTTTTTTCAACGAGAACGATGTCGCGGGAACCAGCTAGCAATATAAAATATAAAAAAATACGTACTTTTCAGGTCTCACCACAAGTATAGTGCCTATGTACCTAACTGAATTAGCACCGCCAAGTCTTACCGGAACACTAGGAGTGGTTTGTCCCATGGGGGTCAACGTTGGCGTCCTAGTCGCACAAGTTATGGGATTAGATTTTCTTTTAGGTGAGTGGTTTAAAGTTTAAAAATCATACTCTTAATATAATAGTTTAGAAAGTGCTTATTTGAACGACATGTTTCGTTTTGTTCCAAATAAATTGAATAATATGACCTTTGTTGCAAATATATTGAATAATATGTCCTTTGTTGCAAATATATTGAATAATATGTCCTTTGTTGCAAATATATTGAATAATATGTCCTTTGTTGCAAATATATTGAATAATATGTCCTTTGTTGCAAATATATTGAATAATATGTCCTTTATTGCAAATATATTGAATAATATGTCATTTGTTGCAAATAAAATCGATTGTTTTAATATGTCCTTTGTTGCAAATAAATTGAATAATATAGTCCTTTGTTGCAAATATATTGAATAATATGTCCTTTGTTGAAAATATATTGAATAACATGTCATTTATTGCAAATAAAATCGATTGTTTTAATATGTCCTTTGTTGCAAATAAATTGAATAATATAGTCCTTTGTTGCAAATAAAATCGATTGTTTTAATATGTCCTTTGTTGCAAATAAAATTGTTTTTTTATTGTCATAAATTGAATTGCAGGTTGGCCGGAGGAGTGGCCTTACCTGCTGTCGGCGTACGCGGTTCTGGTGGTGGTGTGCTTGCCCCTCTTCTTGGCCTTGCCCGAGAGCCCCAAGCACCTGTTCGTGGTCAAGAGGGACGAGGACTTGGCTTTGAAAGGTATTCACATAATATAGTGGCTACGCTAATGTGTGACATACATAATGCAGACATACCTCGCCCGGGGCATAAACTAACTATAGCAGTAGGTATACTGCGGCAACACCTACTCAGATACCCAAGTAGGTATTTTAGTATTGGTAGTACTTTTATATAGTAGATACATACATATCTACACTTAATAAATATGTGCATATTTATATTCTATTGCTGGAATTTAGCTAAATATTCATTTTTTTAGTAGATTTTGAGAATAAAATAAAATTTAATTTTTCCTTTTTCAACATATTTTCAATGTCTAACCGATTGTCTGCAATTATCGCCGAGAAAAGGAAGTGGTTGTTATTACGCTACTACGTAAGTGTAGATAATTTCCATGATTGTTTTATATTTATTTCAATAACAAGCATTGGGGAATAGGGTTTCGAAAATTATGAGTGAGTGCATGAATGAATGCAAGAAACGTATGTTTGTTTAGAATGAAACCATTGAAAAGTCATCACGCGTTTGCCTTATTACCCACTAGCTGGTGCCCGCGACTTCGTCCGCATTGATAAAGTGAAATTATAACATATGAATAACGCCTGACGTTTTATCACAGAATTTATTCCAGGTAATAAACAATCTTTGTGTCAAATTACTTTCAATACCGTTGAGCCATTTGTGCTTGAAAGAGTAATATAAGTAGGATTAACCATTAATGTGAACCTTATCACCGTTACAAAAGATATAAATTTGAATAGAGTTGTCGCGTTTGCGGGGCGTGAGCGAGCACGAGGCTGGCGCCGGGGCGGAGGCGGCGGCGCTGCGAGCGGAAGCGGAGGCGCAGGCGGGCGCGTGCAGCGGTGACGTGCGATGGAGCGTGGGCCGCGTGGCGCGCTCGGGTCGCTTGCGGCTGCCGTTGGCGCTGGTGTGCGCGATGCAGGCGGGCCAGCAGACGAGCGGAATCAACGCCGTGTTCTACTACTCCGGCGCCATATTCGCTCAGGCGGGACTGTCGCCGGCGGGTGCGCGTTTTGCAACTATCGGTTGCGGTTTCATAAACGTGTGCACCGCGATACTGATGCTGTATATGCTGCCGCGCATTGGACGCCGTCCGTTGCTGCTTTTCTCCGTGTGCAGCTCGGTGATTCTGCTCACTGCGCTCGCAGTCAGCATGACCTTCATTGTAAGTACCGTCCATAGACGACGTACCTTTATTTTATTTAATGAGAAATAAGCCACCTTAATTTATTGAGGTAAATTAACGCACATTATTGTGCATGTTTTATTTTTAAAAGTTGATATAATATCAAGCTATTGAAGTGACCGCCCTGTTTCAGTCTGCGGTGTCGTGGATGCCATTCGTGTGTATGATTGCGGTGCTCGGCTACGTACTCGTGTATGGGTTTGGTCTTGGGCCCATTCCCTACTTCATTGGCTCAGGTATTTCCTTTTTTTTTTTTTTACTTATCTGCATCACGGTGACAAAGTATATACAATGTTAATGTTATCGTAGAAATATTCGAGGTGGCCCCACGTCCGGCAGGCATGGCCTGGGGTTCGTTGGCCAACTGGGGAGGCAACTTCCTGGTGGGAATGTCGTTTCCCACTATGAAGGCCGCCATCGGTGCCTACTCCTTCCTGGTCTTCGCAGCCATCACCTTCGCTCTCTTCCTCTTCTTAAAGTGAGTATTTCTTCTGGTGTTTTTTTTTTTTTTTTGTTTCATATAATAAAATTAGTTATTAAGTTGTTGTAAATCAAATAAAGAAGCGGTCAGAAGGACACAGAAGGCAGTTAAATTTAAATGAGCAAAGTTAAATGTATTCGCGCGGTTCCATTTTTTCTGCAATTAATTATATATAAAATTCCAAAAGAAAATAGCCTATTATTGCCTACTATGGCGAAGCCAGTTTTCTTACTGATAAAATGCGTAAGATTTATTTAAAACTAGCTGGGGCCCACATTTTTTTTTTAAATATTTTTAGACGATACCTAAGAAATCTAAAAAAATTTCCAGCCGCTCTCGCAAACTTGATGTTAATTTAATTTAAATTAATATAAATGTTTTTGTAGGCTGTACTTCCCGGAGACTAAGGGCAAGACTCCCCTGCAAGTGACACAAGTTTGCAGTCGCGGGCTACGGTCGCGCCCTCTGCAGGACCAACGTCGCTCGTACGTCTGACGCTGACGGTCACTTGCCACATACCATCGACCCCATCTAAAATATCTAAGGTTAAGTTTTTGTGGTTTCAGTTGGATGAATGTTAGAATTTTTAAATTAGCAACTACAGCGCACGCGCCCCTTTTCTTTACAAATTAGCTCAGCGCGCTCTAATATGGTAGAGTTTTAAATTAAAAAAAAAAAAAAAAAAATTGAGTGTTTATTTTAAAATACAGTTAATGAGAGAAGCAACAATTTTAATAAAAACTTAGGTTACTTAGTATTTTAGGAATATATGAAAAATTTAACATTCTTGGAAAGTTTGAGATCAGCTTTTATAAATAAAAAAATATTTGATTATTTCCCTTATTTTTCACATTGAATGCATAATACAGGTTGGTGATTTATATGGTTTTATTTTTTATGGTTTTTGGCGTGACGATGCCAACATATTTTGGCTGCCAGGCGTACTTCGATGGCTCGATTTATTTAATTTAAGGGGAAGTTTTTCTAGCGTCAGAAAGAAAATTACGTTGAAAAATAAGTTTGCACATTTTTTTTTTTTTTTTTTCAAAATAATTTTTCAGTGAGAATGTCTCGCCCAACTCGAATGAAGTACTTAACTACTTTTTTTTTTTAAATTACATTTTTAAATTATTTTTCTTGGAGTTTACTCCTTAAGAATCGACTTTCATATAAATATAAATATAAGCCCGGGGTATGAAAATTTATGGGAGTGAAAATCAAATGTCACATGTCACACGTTACGCGTTACAAATTACAATATGCTTCAGTACATATTAATATAATATATTGATATTCATTGAAATTTATTTTTGAATTGAGAAAATTAACAAACTAATAGAGCCAACGAAATGCATTAATTTATCATCATTTATTATCTATGTATTTTATAACCGTTCATACGTAATATCGTTGGTTTTTAATATAATATTATTCGCTATATTGTTGGTGAGATGAAATAAGGGCCCTTGTACACACTGAGGAAAACTTTGTACTACTGATTACCGTGTCGTGTTTAATGTCTTAATGCCGTCCAATGTATAAAAGTTGGAATATTTGTCACAGACTAAGAATATAGAACTGTCGTGTACGTTGAACACAGAGCAAAGAATCGCCGCGACGCCCCCTTTCTAGAGACAGTAGTAATAATTAAATCTCGTTGTGCGCAAAATTGCGTTGAGCGCAACTCAATAATAATTCGGTTCCCAGTAACTAGAAATTTGCACGTTGTGGAGTAACGTTGTGAGCCTGACACGTAGACGTAAAATTGCCAGTCTATGTGTCTTTTATAAGATGAACTCTTACCGCCTTCCCCTTTCTTCCATCGGACATACAGACGTACAAATGGTTACCATCCTCATAGCGATATCCCCAAGCGCTTTAAAACATCTTTTATAATGCGCACTGCCAAGGTTTGGAACTCCCTGCGGGCGTCTGTATTTCCTAGCTCATATAACCCAAATCTTTTCAAAGTTCGAGTGAATAAGCATCTTCTGGATGAGCTCGCTCCATTTTAGGCCTCATCCTTGCTACACAGTTGGTTGTTGGCCAAGAGCAAACCCATCTTTAATACAAAAAAGAGAGAGAGAGAGAGAGAGAGAGAGAGAGAGAGAGAGAGAAATGCTTAAGTATGCTGTGACAATTCAAAGTAAAAACGCGAATAAGCAAAATTCTGGTGTATCATATAACACAATTAATAGCAATATTTAGCTTTTTTTTTTTTAAAAAAGGTCGAGATTGTCTTGGAACACAAAACCTAAACAATGCGCAAGCCGTGCGTATAAATAAACTATAATGGGGCATTGTATCTCTAATAGAGGAGGGCGTGGCATTTCTTAGTTCTGTGACGTAGGTTTTTTTTTTTTTGGTTCCTGTAGCAAACGTAGGTGTGTTCAATGGTTGAATATGTTTAAGTGGTTTGTTTGGTTTTTATATTAATTAGAGCAAAAAGAATGCCTTAATATAATAGGTTTTGTAAGAAGGTACTTTTGGCCCCAACAATTGACCAATTTTCATGGTGCCAATTAGTTTTAAGGATTATTGACCTTAAATTTGTTTATTTAAGGTTAAAAGTAAAATGTTCATGAAAACATAATAATTGACAGTGGTTTATGTGTAATCAATAATTGAATAATAGATAATTTAAAGGTTTTCAATGTCTACATTGTCATTTATTGATGTATTGTTAAAAATAAATAAATAAATATAAGTCTCGATATTGCTCAGTAAAATTTTTATAGCTTTTGTTTTTTTTTTTAAAAATAATCAGACAACTTGTTATGTTTCGCTTGAACCTTTTATATCGAATCCACTTTTTTTTTAATTTATTAAATATGTGGTGGGAATATGTGTACTAATTCAATTACATGAATATGTCCCTATGGATTTGTTTTTTATTTAAAACTAGCTTACCCCTCGCAGTCGTTGCTATATAAAAATACTATCTTCCGATCTTTCCCGTGAATTAAAATACTGTCCTGACATTTAGGAACAAAAAAAAAATCATTAAAATCGGTCGTACCGTTCCCAAGTGACGCTCCATCTTATAAGCTTAACTAAATCCATATTTAAAAAAAAATAAACACATGAAAATATAAATCATATTTATTTTGTGTGAGCACAAAACTGGAATAAACTTTGCTATGACGTCACATCCGTAAATATTCCTCCAAAGCCTTCAATTGGTCCCAGCAAACGAGGAGTAGGACCGTGTGAGGCCCGAGCCTCAAGTAGTTGGCTGTTAGGCCTTTGTAGAATGCGCCGGCGCCTTCCTTACGCGCCATTTTCACAAAACAATCTATCATACCGCTGTACAAGGCACCTTTTCTTTTTGTGTCTACAGCTGAAATGTAAACGGTCTTATTCACTTGTTTAGATCAACCACTAATCTATTTCTATATGTGAAACCGTTATACACAACGCTCTTGTGTGTAGTGGCAAAGCATTCTTAGGGTTGCCATAAATATAGTCATGAATATGATTTATTAGCATTTTATGTACTTTCTCATTTGGTACACTTTTTAAATACTTAAATACATCCAATAGCAAATTAGTAACTAATGTACGCTGCCTTATTTTTATTCGCACAATTTCTTTATTTTTTAATATTTACTATATTAGTAGAAAATATCGCATACATTCTACTATCGGATACCACAAAGCAACAGTGAGATATCATCAATGATAAGTTTTGAGATAATTAATCTCAAAAATTTAAATGGTTATGAGAAATTTAAATTTATTGAAATTATTAATTAACTAATATTATATAAGAAGAAAAATGAGCACATAAATCAGTGTTGCCCTTATAGAAAACATGGTTTAGAATAGTTTTGGTGAGATAACTCGAAATCAATTTCAATTTAACACAATATCTTGCTTTGATGTATGAAAAACTCGGATGATTTTTTTGAAATGTGCCGGGTCCGATTATATTATGTATAGCGACCCTTAGCATTAATGAACTGAGTAGTAACCAATCACTCGTGCCGTTCTGTTTCAATGAGTTAGTGAGTTTGGAACGCCATTCATTGCTTCTACCCCCATCTATCCCTCCTAAAAATAACCTAAAAAAAATAAATTTTACATAAATGAACTCACCTTGGTTCGATAGTCGCGTAGCAACAACATCGAATGGGTTGAGGCATATTGTCATAACGAGTCCGCCGAGATTAGCTCCGACGAAAGACATAATGATGGGACTGTTGACGAACAAGTCGCGTTCACGAAGCCATTGTTTGGCGAAAGTGAAACTGACCATTTGCGAGCCACTGCCGACTGCGCCGCGAGGTATTTGCGGTTGCACACCTCTGAACAACCCTGGGACAAATCCCAAAGGAAACACTGGCACTAGCTCAAGCGAGTGAAACGCGTCGTCCGATCAATCGGACCAACGGGAAAAAAGTCCGCGTCGTCCGATCAATCGGACCAACGGGAAAAAAAAGCCCGCATAGTCCGATCAATCGGACCAACGGGAAAAAAGTCCGCGTCGTCCGATCAATCGGACCAACGGGAAAAAAGTCCGCGTCGTCCGATCAATCGGACCAACGGGAAAAAAGTCCGCGTAGTCCGATCAATCGGACCAACGGGAAAAAGTCCGCGTAGTCCGATCAATCGGACCAACGGGAAAAAAGTCCGCGTAGTCCGATCAATCGGACCAACGGGAAAAAAGTCCGCGTCGTCCGATCAATCGGACCAACGGGTATAAAAGTCTGCGTCCGTTTGTCTGTTTCCTTGCAAACAAATAAATTAGTTTTTTTTTTATTAGAATATTAAGCACCTAAGTAAGCTTGAAAATGTAATTAATTCTGAATATTACATTTTCAATTTTGAATATTTTCTAGTTCAGTAAGAAAATTAAATGATTTTCGTCGTATTCTTTGTAGACTTTAGGCATTAGAAACACAGGGAGAATTTTGGTTCAATAATTAAGAAAATATCAGTTTATCATCATATTAGTTAGAAGTACATCACAATTCGTTAAAAATTGGTTTTATTATAGAAAGTTTTTTTTTTATAGTTATGTGTAATTTCAATTAGTGAACGGATTTTTTCATACAACGTATGTACCTTTAACACCTTCCCGCTTGTATATATCACTGAGAGCTCCAAAAGTCCCAGAATGTTTGTGCTGATGTCCAACAGCTATCGGTCTGGCCGATTGAGCTTGAAGTCTAGTTTTCACTAGAAAGAAGGGGGTTCCTGCTATTGACCCGAGAGCACCCCCCACCCCCGCAGCCATTGCGCCCCTCCAATAAGATATTTGTCCCTGGGAGTCTGTGGTGAGACCACGTCTTTCGCATATGCGATACACTCCTAACCTGAAATTTGTTAACAATAACGTACTCGAAACATAAAATACAAAATCAAAATATCGTTTTTTGTCTGTTTTGTTCGCACAAAACACAGAAACATACATACAAAAGGAACTCATTAAAATGGTTCCTAAACAAACTATAAACAAATAAGCATTTTTAACCCTTGACGCCTGACACAAAAAAATGGGTGTTATAAGTTTGACCTGTGTGTCTCTGTGGCATCGTAGCTCCCAAACGAAGGGACCGATTTTCATGCAGTTTTATTTTTTTTTAAAGTCGACATGATCGTAATGGAATCTTAGCCTGTAATTTATAAAGATCTGTTCAGGTGTTTTAAGATAATCAGCCCATTTCCTAGTAGACGGTTTCACCAGCCGTTTAATTTAAATTTACAAAGACTTTTGTTTTAGTATTGAATGTTCCATGAAATTATACCTTAAGTATAGATTGGTACATTACCTTACAATTAGGTACTTAAGTAGATATTTTTTAAATTACAATATATGAAAGTTTGCAAAGTGTTTAGAAGTGAGTATGTAGATAGATATATTTATTCTCACCTAAATGTATTTAAACAAAATTGAAAGCCAAGCATAGCTGGCAATCCATTCTGCAAGGCGGCCATTCCTTCTCTCTTGGCTATCACAATTAGACCGTGCGGGACATTTTTATAATGCACCGCATGTTCACCTCTCGCTCTCAATTCACCTTGCAACTGTAAACGTGTTTTGACCACTTCTATTGGGTTCGTAAATAATGTTGCAAACATCGCTGAAATGCCTCCCACCGCCATGTCGGTTATGTCGCGTCCGATGCTATCTTTGTTTTGAATTTCCGCCATTTCAGATGCAACAGTATCTCTAAGGCATTATGCCTTGATGCCGGCTGAAAACATTTTAACAATTTGATAGGAATTCCGGTAAAATCTATATGCTATTATATAAAGCTGAAGAGTTTGTTTGTTTGGTTGTACGCGCTAATATCAGGAACTACTGGTTCGAATTGAAAAAATATTTTTGTGTTAGATAGTCCATTTATCGAGGAAGGCTATAGGCTATAGAGAACGCGGACGAAGTCGCGAGTACAAGCTAATAACTTAGAATTAAACAGGAAAATTTGGAGGTGAATACAGACGTAATATACATAGAATATACCATTAAGATAGTAACAAACAAAAGTTATGATTTGGTGTAATTCCCGCTAATTCACAGAAACCTTTTCACATTAAAGTCCACGTGACGTCATTTGTAACTAAAAACTCTCCGATCAGTGTCGTTTACGGTTCTGAGTGTGACAAGATTACGTCACCAAAATGGCGGCCAAGCGCATTGGCTATTTGCGACCTATACAACAAATTTCATCTCATTAAACAAAAAGTGGTTTATATTTACTATTATAATTATAAAGTAAGGAAATAAAGATTATTATTAGTTGTATTAGTTGTAAACATTCTACAAAAACACCGTCAATTCAGAAATATCAGTATTTCTCTTTTTAATTATCCAAGAAACAAATTAAAATATAGAAATAATCTTTGAGTTTTACGACAGATTCCTTCTTACTTAAATGTTTTTTAACGTATATAAATAACCACACACATTACTTATTGTTCTTTTTAAAGAGGTTTGTTCCTTCGGACTTTCGTTATTTTTTCTCTATTCTCCCCTTAAGTGTAACTGAGATATAGGGGAAACAGGGTAAAAAAAAAATCATTACAAAAATAAAAAGAACACATTTAGGATAAAGAAATTTTTATTGAATATTTTCTGTAACAATTAAACAAAATTATGATTTTTGACGTTTAATTTCAATAACTGTAATATCATTTATGAAAACAGGTATTGAAATAAATGAATATACGAAATTTTATTCTAGGTATAAAATACCTAATGATATATTTAAAAAAATGTAGAAAAATATATAAAATAATAGTATTTAAGTACTAAGTACCTATTAATTTTATTGCACAATGTGGGAGCATAGAGTAAAACAGATCTTAGGACAGATCATGACTTTGTAAAAACATTTAAATGATTTTTTTCCTTCCTAAAACTAAAAACTAAATCGCATTGAGTTAGCTAAAATATAGTTTCATAGACTAAATTTGTACTAAAAATACTGTTGGAGTGAAATTTGTATTTTCTCAACACTAGCATATAAGTCACAAATCACTATACTTAAGTAATATATCATACAAATAACACAAAACATAATAATAAATTATAAAATATCAAACATACTTAATGCTACTTACAAAAATGCTAAATAATGAAATACATATATATTTTTTTAATACTGTCAAAACACTAAATTAGAATGAGGCTAAATTTAATAATTAGAAAATAATATTATTTTGTTATTTTTAGTTGGTAACAAGTCTTTGAACTTTGTTTTTATCAACATCAATTTATCTAATATTTTATTATTATTATAAAATTTGCTACTTAATATAATTATAATTTAATAACTGTCGTTTTCAATATTAAAAATAAATTTCTTGTTAATATTTTTTATCGCACCTAGATAACACAATTATGCAATAATGCATCTTATATTAAATAAATATTATAGTCCCCAGTTGGACTCTGAAAAAAAAAAATTATTCTCCCTTAAGGCGGCACGAAGTTGCTTAAGGGTCAGCTCGTGTTTAATTTATTAGAATATATTATTAAGTACCTATATGTTATTATATTATATTTATAATAAAATGAGAAATAGTTCTTTTTTTTATAATATTATTTTTTGTGATATTAATGTGATAGGCACTAATTTTTGTTAATTTTTGTTAATATATATATAATATCAGAATACTTAGTTTCTGTTTATATAATTAAGTTTGTTAGTACACCTAAACTGTGTACCACCAATTGTATTTTTTTTTGTGTGTGTAAAAAAAATTTAAAAAAAATTTAATTTTGAGTTTCAAGTTGAAAAGACTTTTGGACATCTTTCAAGACATCCCAGAAGACTAAAAGGAGCACTGTATGAGGCGCTTGTCTGAGATAAGAGGGGCCCATTCCCTTGTAGAAAGCCAGAAGGCCTTCGGTCCGTGTTATTTTGCGGGCACAGTCCGCAATACCTGAATAAAGTAATCCTCTACCTTCGGAGTCGACAGCTATAAAGAAAAAATTTGACACTTGAACAAATTTAAAATCAAAATGATCTCAATATTAATATATTTATGAGGAAAATTAAAGAATCACTAGTTGATAAATATTACTATGATTTAAAAGATTATATGTCCGATAGCTTAGTGGATTATTTTGTTATGTAGTGTTCTCAAAATATTTGCACACACCAAAGGGTAAAAAAAATGTAGCGAGCCTTATTCATTATAAATAAAACCATTGTAATATTTGTATATTACCTATATTCAACAAATAAATTATTATTATTATTATTATTATTCAAGTATATATTTTTCTTTCTTAGTTTTAAATTTTTTACAATTTTACTATCAGGAGAAGATATAGGACCGAGAGAAGTAAGATAGTGGGTCAGTCAGGGTTTCGCAGTCAATTGGACGCAGCCCATCTGGCGGCAGTAACCACTTGCCAGGGCCACTTCCCCTATCCCTTATAAAAAATCCTACTTATGTTGGCAGAGAGCGTTTGCAATACTTGCTTATGATAATGGGTAACAGTAGTCGCCTACTTTCAAGTGATTTGTCAACTTGACTTGACTTCACTTGACCGCAGGTTGCTTGCTTACAAAAAAAAAAACTATCTATTTTCAGGGATTTTTTCAGAAATAAATGAATGGATGTTGTCATTTTAATCTCCCTTCTAAAGATCTTCAATAATGTAAGTGATAATGTTAGAGTATATATATATATATATAATCATTACGGTGTGATGATATGATAATAATGTTAACACAGTAAACAATACCTTGGTTATAAAGCCTCGTCATGATAACATCCATCGGTGTAAGAGTAATTGTCTTCATGACAGCACCGACATTGCTCGCAACAAAGGCTGACAAATATTTGGCCTGTTGCAACATATGGTTTTCATCCAACCATTCTTTTACCCTGAAAACGTGTATTAACTATTTTATTTTAACAAATCAATATACAGAAACCTAATTTCTAAGCCATACAAATTTATAAACTACAAATATAGTATACAATATTTTGTTGTATACTAGCAACGCGCTCACGGCTTCGCTAGGGGTGCAATTTTTATATATATAGAAATCTTCCCCGTTTATCCCTTTCTCCATGTGTGAAAATCAAATTAAAATTGGTCTACACATTCTCGAGCTTTTGAAGCGTACACAAATCAATTTAATTTTTTTTAAATATTAATTAATCTTTACTGTGACTGTATGACTGTTAGGTTACTGTGACAAGCCCGTTGGATGATTGGTTAGGATGCTTGCCTTAACGCTCTGTCTTACGAGTTTCTGGGTTCGATTCTCGGCACAGTCAAATTTGGAAATAAACTTTTCAAAGTAGAAAATAGTGGCAGGGCACACTGTGTTCTACAGTTATTTGAGTAGAACGTCTGACGACAGCAACCACCCCTTAAAGAAGACAAGTGTGAAATAACAGCATGTTTGCTGTTGTTTTTGTAATTGTCATTGACTTGTAACAGAATGAGGTTACTTATTTCTAACCAGTTTATGACTATTAGTAAAAAAATGATAAAAATACTACTACTAAATACTGAACAAAGCATTCTAGTAGTAGTATTCATTCTAGTTATAGTAAAACTGCTATATATATACAATACATAGTATTTATAGTAAAAAAAAATTTAAATTTTTCCTTTCCTAAAGTTATGCAGTTTAACTTTTATTTACTTGGTTTTAAAAAGTCTGCAAAATTCCTTACAATTAAATAACTAAATAATAAAGTAATTGGATTTTTCTCATTTTATTTAAAATACTTACATTGAATAAGCAGCAATTTGTGTTGCTGAACCAATGGAATTTCTGATCATCATCCCATGAGCACCCCTCCACAATCCTGTTAAACCATTTTTTCTATAAATTTTCTTAATCGCAAACACCATACCAGAATGTGCATGCTGAGTACCAACAGCTATTTCCTTTGACGAGTAAGACATAAGCTGAGTCTTTATCAATTGCAATGGACTCCCAAAAAATGCACCAAACGCTCCCGATAATCCTCCAAAAAGTAAACTATTTGTGAATTTTGTACTCCCTTTTTTGTCCCGAAGGAATCCATAGTTATCTGCTTGTTGGTAAACACCCAATCTGAAAATTTAAAGCTAATAATTATTTTCTTCCATCACTGAACATTAGCAAGAATATAACTTAATACATACCTTACACCATTCACGACTAACTGGAACCACAAGGCTGGAGCTAATCCTTTTTGCAGAGAAGCAATACCATCATGTTTTACTATGGTGTATGTTGCGTGAGCAATATTTTTATAATGAACCGCATGTTGGCCTCTAGCTCTCAGTTCTCCTTGTAACTGCATCCGAGTTTTGACCACATCAAACGGGTTGCTAAAAAAGCCAGCCCCGACTCCTGCAAGACCCCCAACAACGAAGTCCATTGTTCTACAAAATTTCGCATTATCATTTTTTCAATTTAGTAAAAAAAATTTTTAAAAAAAAGTAAAAAAAGAATTTTTTTTATTACTTATATAAGTAGACATAGAACTAATTTTTTCACAAAAATACATAGTTACACTCACCAAAAAATTAAATAACACCAAACACTAAACATTTCACAAAAAAAAAAAACCAAGCAATTTTTTGCACTAAATAATTAATGTTTTAATAGATTTAAATTAGAAGACAAATGTCACACAAGTTTGTTACGATTTTTAAATGCATACCTATCTTAGTTTATTAGATAATTATAATAATATATAGTTCCGTTATCATTTTATCAAAATATAGGTCCAATTCCAATTTTGTTGTTATGCAAAATATAGGTCAAGGGTTGGGGCAGTCCCTCTTGAATTACCATACCATAATATTACAAAATATCATGGTATTACCTCAAGGAACATTTATATACTCTCTAGTATTAATTACCTACTCGCATTCGCATCACGAACTTTGATCTAGTGAAAATACGTCAATAAGACTGGGAAGAGTGAATAATTATTATGGATATTTTAGTCACATGATCAAAAATCATATAATTAGTATGTTATTAGAACAATTTATAAAAAATACATATACAAAGAAAAATACTTTGTAAAATTAAGTAAGAACCAATTGCTAACAGCAATTAATTGCGTACACGCTTACCTGCTTTTTTTAAACTATATCAATATCAAATGAGCACGTTATCATCTTCCATAATATTTCATCATCGGTGTTTTTTTTTTTGTAGTGAAACTGGGGACTTCGCGGGAAAAGTTATTTTAAATCACATGTTTCGTAATATTGTTAATATTGTTATCTCCTTGTCTAATGTCAGTTATGTCAGTGATCTGTCAACTGTCACTATTAATATAAAATGTAATAAAATGATAAGCACAAATACCACAGCATACAAATCTATGCGTTCCGATATACGCCAACAGCACCGGAGACAAGCTACACCACTTCATATTAGCAGTAGATTCGTGAAATGATTTCAATCGCAAATATTAAAATTTACGTGAATGATCAATCATTATGAATGATACAAAATATGATTTAAGAAGCCGCTTAATAACGCAAGGCGTAGTTTGATTGCATTTGTGTGCGTGTAACCGTGTATACCTACACGGCGAAGGACTTACCGGCTTCACTCTGCCGTCCATAGGACTTTATCTTTAGTTCTTATTTTATCTGAGTTTCTTCATAAATATTATAAATTCGTAATGTCTGTTTCCCGCTAACTACTTCTAAACCACCCAAATTTTAATATGGTTTACACTTAAACAAGGATTAACGAGGAAGGTTTGTGCGTATAAAAAATTGCATCCTAGACGATGCCGGAAGCATATTACCTATAAACGCAGTAGATTAGAGCGTAGTGGTCTCTAGCTAGCCAATTCATAGAGAAAAGAAAGTTAACTTAAAAGTTAATCCGTTAGTCGAAATGTTAACTTCGTTAATTAACGATTAACGGATTAACGATCTTAACGCTAGACGAGCTGCCCAAATTAGCTACTTGACCACCGCGAAGCTTTTTTGGGAAACACAGTGTGCGTTGTCACTTTTAAATTCCTGGCTGAATGATATTTTTATTTTAATAAAAGAGGTCGGTTCGTCTCATATATATATTTCGATTTTTGACAGTAGGTATTAAGTCGATTTCAATCAAATTTTTGTGTATGATTATCTATACTTATTTTAGATAAATTTTTCGTACAAAAATATGTAAGTTTTAAAATATTTTGGTGTTTTTACGTGTCTCTAAAAATCATAAAAAAATCTCATTATGGCTGTCGCACAAGCAATGTTTCTCTTTGAGGTGGTGGTAGATAACGTTCAAAGTCTGGTTAAAAGTCGATTATTAATTATTAGGAGCGATTTTGCTGATATATTTTCACTTGAACTTAAAGACCCCAAACAGATGCACATAGTTATACCAGAACCTCCACCTCTACCCCCGGAGCCAGTAGGTAAAAAAGGTAAGAAGAAACCAAAGCCAAAGCCAAAGAAAGGCAAAGGGAAAAAAGGCAAAGAGGAGGCACCGCCACCGGAGCCCTGTATACAATCGGGACAGTCTGTTCTATTTACAAGTAGTGCAGAAGTACTCATACAAAATATGAAGAAATTTCCAATGGAAGTCTCTCTATGGAGTAAAGAAGACAATTTCGTCTACATAGGTGCAACCCTCATTCCATGGGATCCAATGTTTTATACTTATTTGGAAAGAATATGCAATTGCCAGCTCCCAGAGCCAGTGACATTAAAGGAAGAGTATAACGTATTTGAAGAAGGCACGGCAAAATTAATGGCGAAATTGGGTATACAAATTAAATTATCATACCTGACTGACAGGGTAACCACTGCATTTCGCACCCTTTCAGAGGATCCAACAAATAGGAAGTATCTTTACACCGGCATTAACTCGAAAACTACATCATATATTTGTACCATGAAGACCACTGATGAAATTTTCGAAGAAAATTGTAATAAGGTGGAAAACAACTATATTATTGACAAACCAAAATCAAATAAAATTGCATATGCCGATTACAAAAACGCGCCCGGCACTAATCTTACTTTCTTCAGTGAAGGGGATTATTGTTGTATGGACCATGCAGATAAACCCCCTGAATCTATATATCAATCACCACAAACTTTACCCGATATTGATTTTATCGTTGATTATTTAAGGAAGATAATACTATCATGTAATGACAATATGAGAAGACTCACACCGCGGCCAACTATCAGGCCTAGAGTCAAGGCTACAGATATAGATCGACTTTGTTACTGTAAAGAAACTTCTTGGCCATCCGGGAATTTTGCAGAAAGATTTAAAAAAGATGTACAAAGTGATCCCTGTCCTATATGCATAGACGCAGGTAAAAAACCTGTAGGTCCACGTGGTCTCACTTACGATTTAGCAAATTTGAGAGGGCCTTGTGGAAAATACGACTGCAGAATGGCTAGAGAATTGCGTGCTTATATAGAAACCCTTGTGGAGGAGGACCAAAAAGAAATAAACATTGAAGATATAATCGGCCCTTGCGGTAGTAAGCAATGTACATTAGCAGACAGAATAAAAGAATTTCTTCGCCATGAAGGTACATTTGCAACTAGCAGCACACTTGAGGGACTCTCAACCCAATGTGCTTGCATACAGCAAATGCAAAGTGCACTAAAAGATATCAAATCGTGTACTTCTGTGTGTAGCAAAGATTGTGAAAATAGTGGCAGTGAAGCAGAGCTCTGCGAGGGTAAAGCATGTCCGTTTGGTAAAAATCCACATGTGTACAATGTGTACTATTTTACGGTAGAACTCGATAATAAATCACCTACCTCATCATCACCACCTTCCCCATCATCACCGACAATAGATACGAAAAGCACCAAGTCATCAATAAAATTTCCATTTTGTCCCAAAGAATGCCCTAGTATGATAGATTCAGAAAAGCCGGCTACATGCGCTAAAAGTGTATGTTCTGCTATCACTCCAAAGAAAGAAGGAAATGATAAGTGTCAGGAACCGATTTGTCCTCATAAAGATGACATGGAACCGAGTCCGGCAGATAGTGATATAGTTATCAAGTTTGAGGATATACACAATCCTTGCTGCGTAAAAGAATGTGACATAGCAGAAAAAGTTAAAGAGTTAATAGTTGAAGGAGTAGAGAGTAAGAAAAATCGAACGACCGAGGAGGATCCATGTTACTGCGATTGTGTTTGCAATTTCAATTTTACAAGGAAAACAACATATTGCGCAGTTTGCGGCGGTTACGAATGTATGGGCGACGATATGCGAGATGAACCGGAATATGTAAAGCCACACCCTTGTCCAGTTTATCACAAGTTATATGACAAAAGATATATAGATGTGACCAGTCCGTGGCCAGACGAAGATGTCAAGAAACACCCCGATAATGTAAGTACAAAAAGTTCAAGAGGAGCTAGTTCTAAAGTTGGAGGTACTTTTGGTATGAAATTGTCATCGTCTCGCTCCATAAAAAATCTAACAGAAAAGAAGAGCGAAATAAAAGACGTTAAAAAAGCTAAGATAAAAGCGCAAACAGAAAAACAAGTACAAAAGAAGATTGGAAAATTTACTGCTAATGTTGAACGTGGGTACTTGTGTTTTACCAATTTTACAACTAAATCCAGATAGTAAATTTGTGATTAAAATTCTAATTCTATTTTTATATTTGCAGCGCCCCAACCAGTAGAGAAAAAACCAGAACCTAAATACCCTTACCCACCAGTTCCTAAAAATATGGGCTGGAATTGGACCGCAGAAGATATACCGGGAATGAAAGTAAGTGCTTTAACATAATATAAAATTCTTGAGCTAAATCAGATTTGAAAAAAAAAAACCCAAGAGACGTTTATTATACAATACTGACTTACTGACTTAGGCTCGAGTTCACCAACAGACGGTTATTTTTAAACAGTTGATTAAAATTTAAACAGCCGTTTAATGATATTTTGTTGATCACCATCGCTAAACTGCGGGTTAAACGCCCTAAACATCAGATTAATCATTAAGTTAATCAGATGTTTAGGGCATTTAACCCGCATTTTAGCGATTTTGAACAAAAAAATATTATTAAACGGCTGTTTAAATTTTAAACAGCTGTTTAAAAATAACCGTCTGTTGGTGAAATCGAGCCTTAGTCAGTCTATCTTTAATTCGACGGAATTGTGACATATATTTCAACAACGTTTCATTTATATTTAGCACTTTTTAAAAGTAGTAATACTTATTTTATATTTAATGGACGCAATCGTTTTTCAAACCATATAAAAATTTTAAAATTAGTACATAATGTGCTGTGGATTTTAAATCGTAATTATTTTAGATTATTTTGGTAACCTTATTCTTTATAGAATTCGGAAGTACCCGTATTTTTCCTAATTAAAGCTAATTAACCATGTTTTGTGTAGAATATTTCCAACATGAACCTTTGTCGGAAATCAGCCTTTACCTTAGTGTCGGAAAACAGTCAAATTAAAAATTGGACTGCATGTTACATACCACAAAGTCACAAGTGTTCAAATTAAATATATGTTTTTATAGCCTCGACCAAAATGGAGACCAGGGGCAGCTAATAAGATCTTAGTGAGGAGATACAGAGCATTGAGAGAGGGCGTTGATACAATTGCGAAGAAAAAACGTGCAATGATGCAACGCAAGAAGAAAATAGAAATGAAACCGACTTTAGTCGTAAAGAAGGAAGACGGCGAGTATACTGTACAGATGGAAGTCTTCAAAAAATATTCAAAAGAAAGATTGGTCTTTCAATATCCTTACGACGAAAAACCTCCACTAATATATTCCATAGGAAAAACGGAAACTGAAAGGCGTAAAATACAAAAACAACGGGAGAGGAAAGAGCGCAGAGAAACTAGACGGAAAAGTCGCTTGCTACAATCTACCTTTCGAGATAAATGCCAGGAGATTTGTCTCAAAGCATACAATCAAGCCATAGGAGTACTTCCTCTCCCTAATCCTAATGATCCGGAATGTCCGTGCCACACAGACGCAGTTCCAAGTATATCGCCTCCCATAGATTCGTGTTCGTGTTCTGATGAGGTTAGTATGGAAAGCAGTGACACAGATGGCGATGATTGGATAATAGAGTTCACTCCTCCCGCAGCAAGATGGGATGCGAAAGCGAAACATCCACCAGTCTTAGTTGAAAACGAAAGTCAATATACTTATTTGGATTATAAAGTGAAAATACTTGATAAACAAGGTAATCAAGTGCCTAGATTCTTCAAAGGTCCTGACGGTAAACAGGAATGCAGTGATCTCGGCGGTTTTTGGTCCCCTGATCATAAAGTGTGGTTAGAGATTAATAAAGACGGCTACATTGGTGTGGACAACCGCTGGGTGCCGATGAATTTTATTGGCCCTGATGGCATGTTTTACTCTGCGGAAGATGGTAATTTTACTGATAGTGCGGGTCAAGTATTAAAAATAGGTGTAGATGGTTACATAGATAAGGATGGCAAATGGGCTTGGTATAGAAATAGACCAAGGAAATTGAAATCAAAGGCTACTGCCACTTGTAATTTGAATATGAAGAAAACATCAAATAAAGACGATTCAAAAAAACCTGAAGATCAAAAACAAAAAGATAAAAAGCAAGACAAGAGCAGCGGTGCTTCATCGCCTGGAAAGATTGATGGTGCTAAAGGTAAGGCGAAGAAAACTGTATCGCACATATCTGGTAAAGCGAAGAGTCCCGTTGTAATGAGTGTTTCAGTAAATTACGATAAGGGTATGTTATCACATGTCGAAGGGAGAAAAACGACAAAACAAACTCGTGCAGATTTAAAGAAAATTGCCCGTTACCGTGAAATTATGCAAGATCTGGAAATGTATGATGACTTGGGCGAAATGAGACCTCCGATTATGACAAATAGGGCTTCGAATACACCGCAAAGTAAAATGTCACATTACATAATGTCACCCATAAGGAATTACAATCAAACAATAACACCAGTGAGGTCAATAGCGAATAAATCGTGTGTATCTTCAGACATTGAATCGTCTTTAAGGTAATAAACTCAACAACATAATTATTGAATAAATTTAATATATGGTAGGTACATGTTCATCTTACAGAGGCACTTATGTCTAACTAAAACAATGCACCCTTTACAAGATCCCCTGCACTATTAACTGCAGTCTTGAGCTTGTAACAGAAATGCGTTTTTTTTTTGTTCTATGGACCAGAGGTTCATTTTACCGATTAACTGTTTTACCAACCACTGGCTTTACCCACTTGTAAAAACATATAGGATGAATTTGTAATTCCTTTTTTAACCATGATAAAAAATTATGAAGCAAATAACAATTTTGGGGCGAAATTGGTGTTATTTTAGTTTTGAGTGACCAATAACAAAAATAACAAAAACAATTCACAATTAAAGTTTACATATAGTTAGGTTATATAAACGGCAAAGGAAATCGGAAATTAAGATAATTTTGGTTTTGGCGACCTCTACTTAGGACATAGACATAAACTGGATAGTACTTACCTAGGAAATAAATACTTCGGGAGATATAGAACGTAAAAAAAATTCTTTTTGAAATACCTATCAATTGGTCTATAGAAAATTATATTGTAGAATGCTGTATAATAAATATTTATAATATGGAATATTAACAAACAGTGGCTTTACAGTGGCCACATTATGATTTTACTTTTCAATTTTATTTGTATACCTATTATTTTAACTTTAAGATTCAGAATATATATTTTTTTGGAGACGAGACTTTTATACATAAAATTTTTCATCGAGCATAAAATATTGTTTTATTTTTATCATATACTTATTGTGATATTGTGACATAAGTATCTACTATTAGTAATTTACTTCTTCTTTTGCTAAACCTTTTTAATTCAAGTGTTTATGTAAATAAAATTTATCACATCAGATGTCTCTGGAAAAGTGGAAACCGTATCACTATATCTATATCTGCACATAGTATAAAATAGTCGTTTCCGTCTGTCCATCTGTAGGACGCTTAGATCTTTTAAACTACGCAACAGATTTTGATGCGGTTTTCACTAACGGAAAGAGCATTAAACGAGGAACGAGGAAAGAGCGATAAACGAGGAAGGTTTGTATATGTAATTTGGAGAAAAAACTACATCCGTCGAAATCCGCTTCCCGCTTTCTTAGTAAATAAAATACAATAACAGTAGAAAATGGTTGCTAGCGTTAAAATATAGGATTTTAGCAAAATAATTATTAGCCGACATAATACAAAAAGGATTGCAAAGAATGTAAACTTGTTAAAAAAGCGTGTGTCTATTAACACATATCTGTCGTGAGGACTGCGACTGTTTTATATTAATCGTTACCACTTACTAATTTTAATGAAAATTGTTGCAAAGATAGCATAGGCTACTCTTTTTTATGGGTAAAAAGTTAACAGTTACTAATAATAAGAATTCATCTTTAAAAGAGATTTATTTGGTAAACATTAAACAGAAACCATTTTATTATGGAAAAATTATAGCAGGTATTGAGAATTGACCAGAAAGTTCTAAGTTTGGGCTTTCTGTTTCCAAGACTGCAAATAAAAAAAAAAATTACATACCTACTTAAAAAATAATTCTGGCCATTAAAAAAATACCTTTGTAAACATGTCGTTGCCTACGTTTTGGACTCGAATTTTAAAAAAAAATTTCAGTTCTTTTCACCTCAAAATATTGACATTTCTTTGGCGAATATCCAAATTTCAAGTCGTGTGAATTTTAATTTTTAATTTAATAAGTAATAATGTGTAATTAAACAAAAAGTGGATTTATAAAAAATAAATTTTATCAATATGTCTTCCTCGGATTCAACGTTCTTGTTTGAAATATTTATTGAAGATCTAACGACGTTAATTGCTTGCGACGAATATATTATCAAAAATCAATTTGCTAATATTTTTACATTATATTTGAAAGATCCACGAACAATTTCCCCCAAAGTATCTAAAATTGATAGTAAACGAAAAGCGAAGATTAGAAATAGCAAAGCAATTATTGAAAATAATTCAGAATGCAAAATGCACACAGCACAATCGGTAATTTTCTCACACGATGCTGCTTCTCTAATTAATGAAATGACAATTTATCCCATGGAAATTTCATTCTGGAAAAGTGTTGAATCAGAAAGAAACAAGATAGGTTCCACACATATCACATGGAATCCAGCTTACATAGACTATTTAAATAAAGTTAACACGAAAAATGAACCCCTTTCCGTCACTGTGAGAGGAGAATATAATGTTTTTAATGAGATTACTTCAAAACGTATGGCTTCTATTAAACTTAATGTCAAATTAAGCCACATCAGAGACAATATTCTTTCATATCATAAAACACTTCCTGAAATAAATACACAAACTACTAAAAGCTTTCTGAATGAAGAAACACACGCAAAAGGATTTAAAGAAGAAATTGGAGATAATAATATTTACTTAAAAAATATTATTCAAGATACTGGTACAATTAGAACTACATATAGTAAAGTCAAACAAAAAATAAGAAACATTAGTCCAAATAATTCAAACTCTAGAAGACTTAGTCCTGATGATTCAGCAATTAAAGCACTTAATTTTAATAGTTCAGGATTTAGGAGTGTTAGTCCAGATCGCGAACGTTTTAGAAGACATATTCCTGAAACTTTAAAATGTTCCAAAAGTGATGTTTTTAGAAGACATGATTCTAGTAATAGAGAGTTGATAAAAGAATCCACACAAATCTTAGCAAGTAATAATTCACTAGAACAGTTGAGTAGCAAACGTGATGAAGTTAATACTTCTGGAAAAATCGACTTGTCTAATAAGTACCCTTTAGTTGAATATACGGACTATCAAAAGAATCAACATTTAATAAAAAATAGCAAATCTTCTTCTTCCATTTCTAAGCGAGAACGTTTACAGTATATTTTTGGAAACAATATTGGACCATTCGGTAAGACAATTTATCAGGTAGGTTATTTCACTGTTCAAAGTGATTCACCAAAAGCATCACTTAAAGGCACATCATCTACGAAAGGAAGTTCTGACACAGGTTCTGATAAAATTGAACGCACAGAAAAGTACGGTTTTGAACTTTGCAATAAAGAATGCCCTAACAAAAAAGATCAGATTGGATCGTGCAACCAAAGTGTTTGTTCTTTAGACTTGCCAGCTGAAGCGTCACATTTGATCAGTGTCAGTAAATGTGATAATGTTGATTGTGATTACAAGAAATTTAAAGAACCATCACCTCCACCCGATGAACGTATTTTATTAGATTTAACTAGTACGAGAAATACATGTTGTAATGTTCAAGAGACAGTTGAAGAAATAGTTGGGAAAATAAAGGCAAATGTCGAAATCCGCGGTGACCCTTGTTATTGCTCCTGTGAATGCAAATTCGGTGTCACAAAACTTACTAGGTACTGTACGATATGCGGTGGTTATGAAAAAATCGGCGAAGATTTGACAAAACCTGGAACCCATTACCCGTGTCCAATTTACAATAGAAACAAACTTAAAAGTATAGCCAGTAATTCTGGCAGTGGAAGTAAAACCATGAGTGACAAACGTTCTGACAAAAAGGTGGAAGTTGAATCCGAAAAAGACTCTAAAAAATGCAAAAAGAAGATAAAGGACGACAGATTTAAGTTTAATTACGGCTATAAAGGTATACGTACGTATTCATTTGTCATTATTTTTTATATATTTTATTAATTTATTTTTATTATTTACAAGACGAGCCAAATATACAAGCCAAATACAAATTTAAATAAATATTTAATCATTAATTCATTCATTTATTAAAAGTATAGATTTAAAATATTATGTCAAAACTTACTGTATTGGTCCATCCTAATCACCTTTAGGTATATTACTTTTAAGCACAAATATTACAATATGGTATATAAATGTGTTAACATTTCAGCCCCTCAAATTGGGCACAGCCGATGTGCATTACCTTGTACGGGAAATTTGAATCCAGTACCCAAACAAATGGGATGGTTATGGACAGCGGAAGATATTCCTGGAATGAAGGTAGTTACAGTGAATATATTTGTTTCATTTACTCTCAAATTGTTTCAGTATTTTTTTTTATTTTTTTCATTTTTTTTAGTTTCGTCCCACATGGAAACCAGGTGCTGCTAATAAACATGTCGTAAGATTACTGAAAATAGCAAAGAACCCCGGTGAGGTGTTAGCTAAAAAGAAGAGGAAAGAAGTAGGCAAGGGTAAACGGCCTCTCAAGCGCCCTCTTTTGATGGTACACAAGAAGGATGGTGAATACACAATTACTATGGAGACCATGAAGACGTTTACAAAGGCTAGGACCATTAATCAATATCCATATGAAGACAAACCTGTGTTGACTTACACAATAGGAAGAACAGACGAAGAAAACCGTGAGAGGCAGAAGAAGAAGGAACGACAACATAGACGTCTTGAGAGAGAGCAAAGAGAATTTATACAGAGCACTTTTAGAGATATGTGTAAAGAAATTTGTATGAAAACCTACCAACAGGCACTGGGAATATTACCTGGAATGGAAGATCCTGCATGCCCCTGCTTTCCGGCCCATCCAGATGCAACAAGGGTTAATATGGACGTGTCTTGCTCTTGTTCTGCGAAGAGTTCTGTCGAAGAATCTGACACCGATTCAGATGAATGGATAGTAGAATTTACACCGCCAAACGCTACATTTGATCCCACATTTAAACCTAAAAGGGTGGTAAAAGTTGATAATACAAGTCAATACACATATTTAGATTACCGAGTAAAACTTGTTGATCGTTTTGGTAACCCTGTACCAAGATTCTTTAAAGGTCCTGATGGGAAACAACAATGTAGTGATTTAGGTGGTTTTTGGTCATCCGGTTCCCAAAAGACTTGGTTAGAGATTAATGTTGATGGTTATGTAGCTCCCGATAACAGATGGGCACCAATGTCATTCATAGGTCCAAACGGAGAGCAAGTGGATGCTGAGACTGGTACATTCCAAGCTGCTAATGGAAAATGGCTGGTTGTGGGCATCGATGGTTATATAGATGGCAACGGAAAGTGGCGGTCTTATCCTAGACCTAGAAATGACTTGCTTCCCAAAAAACCGAAAGCTCGTGTTCCACAAGTCAGTAGAAAAGTTGGAGCTCATGATTCAAAGAAAAGTCCTAAGAAGCAACCGTTCAAACAATCTGACACAACTTGGAGTTGTTTCGGTGATATATCTCCAAAGGAGCTTTCAAAGTTGGGAGTTGTTGGTCATGGCCATGATAAGCAATTACTCTTAGCTACTCTTAGAGAAATGTTAGCACATGGTGATGACATTGTTATACCTAAACCTTCTACGGTTCCGAAGTCAAAGAGGAAAAAGCAAGGCAATCAAGGTTACAAATCACAAACACATTTCCTTGATAGAACAAAATGTCACCATTCTATACCATCGGATAAGGGTATTATTTCAGTAGATGAGTTTGGAAATAAGAAGTACTTTAAAATGAAAGACTTGAAAAATCCTAGAGCAAAGAAGAGGTTGCAAGATTTGAGAGAGCAAGGGATTAGTTTGAGTAGCTTCCACGTACCTTGTTTCCGCTCGTTTATAAGTAGTGAGGCTATGAGGGAACAGCTGCGGGAACGTCTCGTGAAATTGGCATCCAAGAATGCCGCGGCGCAAGCTGACTGATGTCATATCATGAGTATTCATACCTATTTATTGTGGTTTTTATGAGAATTTGTTGTGTTTTCTTTATTTATATATAATTATGAAAAATACAATAAGGACATTTTGGTTAATGTGCTAAGTGAAATTATGTAACGTTTTGTAAATGTAAGAAAAAAGAAATGAAATATGTTTTGTTTGTTTATACTTTGTTTAATTTTGTTTAGGTTTGAAATTTTAAAACTAATATACGAGTATGTACGTCGGCTCTTTGCTGACCACATTCATTCATCATTTTCATCATCATCATCATCATCATCATCATTTGGCACAATACATTTACTTTTTAAGCCTTAAAAAAACAGGGTTTAAACCTTCTTAAGGTTAAAACCCTGTTTCACTGCTCAACCGTTTATCATTTACACAACCGCTGGGTTAAATTTTTTTAAGCCGTGAGAGGCTTCCCTCTACTTGGCTCCCATGTCGAGGAAGTGGACTACGGGCAATACCCGGAGGATCCCATGGGCTCAATTTTTATTGCCCGAGGTCCACCCAGGTGAACAAAGTAGTTATTTATCCCCTTACTAGCTGTTGCACGAGACTTCGTCCGCGTAACTTTACATGTTGATAGCCTGATAATATAGCTTCCTATAGGTGAAATAATTTTCAAAATCGGTTCAGTAGTTTAGGAGTTCATCGCGGACAAAACATGGCACGAAACTTTTATATATAAAGAAGAATCTCCTAAGTGAATCCCAGTAAACTCTTTAGTTCATCAGAATTCCTTCGGGGAAATAAATATACGAGCTTTTATACTTGCGAGGTTAGTTTCAAATTCCAGAAACTATTATACCTAGCTTACCTTAAACATCGATGCCTTAGTCCGTACAGTCGTATGTTTTTCTGACGGATCAATTAGTCTCGTAACAGAGTAAATAAAATCGCGCTGTATTAAATTCTATCTTCGGTTGTATTGTGTGTGAGTATTTCTCTATCTTTTTTTACTTTTTATTTTGGAATTACTTGATACTGGAATGGCCACTCCACTCGGCTCCCGTGTCTAGGATCCCATGGGACTAGGATAATTCTTTTGCCTTTTAGCTCCTATGGGATCCTAGAGTATTTTTTTATTATGTACCTACAAGCCATAACTATATTTCAAATTTGTCGTGAATTACATGACCCAATAGGTGAACAAATGGTGTAACACACATTTTATGTGCAGACCACCAAATTATACGATTCTTTAATACTTATATTGCAGAACTAAACATTATCTTTAATAAAAATGTTTCATGTTTAGGTAAGCCCAAGATGGCGCCCTGGTGCGATCAGCAAACGACTTCTTGGTATATTGCGACGTGCAGCAATTAAAGAACAGTTACAGGAGAACTTACAATTAACACATAAAAATGCCCCCAAACTAAACAAGATGAATTTTAATAAATCTTCAATAGTTATATCTAAAAAACCTGGTGAATATGCAATTAAGCTCCACAACATTTTAAACCTTAATACTAATAACATAACAGATCATTCTCCAATACTTTATAAAATAACTGCAGACAAAAAGAAGAATAACTTCTCAGAGTATGACGTTTTGGATGTAAAGTCTGGATTAAAATATGAGTTTGTATCAAAAAAATCCAAACATAATCCTTATACTGAAGGAAGTGATAATAGCACTGAATGCAGTTCTGCTGAGTGGGAAATATATTGTTCTCCACCCATCGCTCATTTCAACTAATTTCGACAGAATTTGTTACTGAGAATTGGTAAAAGGGCCTGTCTGAACCTTCCGGTCTTTTCAACTTCAAAAGGAGTGTTAAGGTTACAGCGTTAAGACTAGATCTTTTTCTGAAGTGCTAAGATATTTTTTGAAAGCTAAGGTAATTAAGAATTTTTCTGTTTTCATAGAACTAAAATCAAGTATGAAATTCCAAATGTTATGTATTCTTGTTATGAATTAAAACAACGTTTTTAAATTAGCCTTTTATTGTTATAAATTCATCTATTTATTGTCGTATTTAGCACATCCCATATAACGAGAGATAGTGTTGTGTGAGGTGCTACCCTGAGGTACAATGGGCCCAGGCCTTTGTATAGTCCGTGCAATCCTTCGGTTCTGTATATTTTGGTCAAACAATCTATTACGCCGGTATAGAGACGTTCATTCTTCGATGTTGCTCCTGTATATAAAAATACAATAAATAAAATAATAATAAATCAAGAATCTGACGAATTACAATCTGTACAAAAACTAATCTGTCGCATACCGAAATAACATAAAAAACTCATGAGCATAGCGAAGAATATTGCTTTTGAAACGAGTAATTGCACTTGGTAAATAGACACTTTGTGATGGGAGCTATGTAATTTAACTTACTGACGGGAGAGACAATCTCTGTCGGTGTTTGTTGGGTACTATCAAGAATTAGCTACCACTAGCTCTGTCACTAGGATGATTAGTTCGATCAGTCTTAGCTACTTAGCTTCCCGTGCTCCGATTATCATAATTTAACCAGTCAGTCCACAGGCAATTTACAATTTGTGTTAGCGTGGGTTCATATGTTGTTGTTTCTAGAAAACTTTTTGAATTTAGTTTGAAATTGCGCTTAGGCAGTCTTGCCAACATATTTTGGCTCAGGTTCAGGATGTCCCAAGTGTCAGAATGTCTAGTATCTCAGGATGTCTAGGTGTCTCAGAATGTCTAGTCTCAGAATGTCCAATATCAGAATGTCTAGTTTTAAAATGTCTATTTCTCAAAATGGTCACTTTATCAAAAGAACTTTACGCTCGTCTAGTGGTGGAAAAAATATGGGATTATCCTGTCGGATAATTGATAATCAGCCTGTCGCTTGGTTATAGGTGGCTATCGTTGCTTATAATACAAGCAACGTCACAGTGCACTGCCGACTATAAGGATAAAGAATTAGGAAGGGATAAGAAAGTGGGCTCTCTTTGGCATACCTTATTCACACACCGAAACATGCTCACATGCTTTTATTTCACGGTGGTTTTCTGTAAGAGGGTGGTTACTGCCTCAATGTCAATGTTTTGGTGTCCCAAGGGTTGTTCAAATGCCTGCAAAACGCTACTTGCCAGATCGAAACCAAATAACACTTGAAAGTTCATTTCCAAATTTGGCCCTGTCGGAAATCGATCCCTGGAGCTCACCCTTGCTTATGTTAAGACAAGCACCATAACCGCTTGACTAATGAGCAATGACCAATCGTTAAGTTTAGTCTTTCTTAAAGTGTCAACCATTTTACCGCTGGAGCAACCCAACACCACAAGCAGAGCTGACATGAAATACACTTTACCCTGAACATAAAGCCTTGTGTTGACTACATCCAGTGGCGTTTCGACAAAAATTACGAATATACCGCTAACTATACTCGCGACAAACGACACAGCTGGAGAATCTACATAGCCACGTGCCAAAATATATTCTTTTGTTCTGAAATAACACACATAAAGCTGAAACATAGAAGACTATTGAAGCCGTGTTTGTATTAATAAGAGTTTGCGTAAATATTGCCTTTTATTCCATGATGAATGGTGAGTTAGGTTACACGGTTTAAGGAAAATTTTAGGCAAACTTATATGAATAAGAACACGGCAAAATACTTATTTAAAATAATTTACCCTGATTATAGAGACGCACTGTGATCACATCGAATGGACACATGGCTAGGGATAATATAACGCCGCTTAGTGAACTAGCTGTGAACGCCAGCAGAACTGGTGAACTTTTGGAATCAATTATTCCATTTTTTATTAACATTTCTTTTGCGCTGTGAAGAAACAAGAATCGGTGAAATAATTACTTATATACTTACATATGTAAGTAGTCAAGTTAATTTGGAATCTCGTTGGGGACACCTCTTCTACATCCACGATCACCACTACTCTACATAGTAGCAAAATCGCTTCCAGCCGTCTGTCCCTCTGTAAATGCGCTTAGATCTTTCAAACTACGCAATGGGTTTTAATGTGGTTTTCTATTATAATGGAAAGAGCGTTAAAGGAATGTTTTCATATATAATTTGTAGAAACAAATCCGTGCGAAGCCGGGAGCGGGCCGCTAGTTTGTTTTAAAAGAAAAATATTGTAAGGAAAACAACGTGTCTTAGAAGAGTTTTGGAAATCCGCAGTGCGATATCTATTCACAGCAATAAGAAGAGGTGTGTATTTATAAAAAAGTACTCATCTAGGTATATGTATGTTTGTAATGAAAAAACTCAAAAACTACTGCACCGATTTTTATGCTGTTTTCACCAATGGATAGAGGGATAATCAGGGAAGGTTTTTACTGAAAAAAATGCACCCCTGACGAAGCCGGGAACGGGACAGCTAGTCAATAATATAGAGGTGGTAAGTCGTGGCTGCTTGGAGGAGGGTCAACTTGAACTGAGCACACATACAACAAGTTATTATCACTACATATTATAAAACAAAGTCCTCCGCCGCGTTTGTCTGTCTGTGTGCGATAAACTCAAAAACTACTGCACCGATTTTCATGCTGTTTTCACCAATGGATAGAGTAGTTCTCGAGGAAGGTTTTGGTATATAATTTGCATCCGTGCGAAGCCGGGAACTGGCCGCTAGTAGAGTATATAATAAGATGTGTTCTCATGTATTTAGTTTCTTACGTTGTATAAGAAGTGAGCTGAGCCGCGCTGCCAATAGCAAGCCTTGTACAAGTCGCATTCACGCCTGCAAAGTATCCCTTCAAGCCCTCTGTTTTATATATCTTAAAGCATCCATCCCACATGCCTGCAAATAAATAATAATGTATAATAGTAGGGGAGCCCACGATGCTAAATGTGGAGTCAATCGAGCGCCGTTGAATTTTGAAGATTGGGTAGTAAGAAGAAAAAATATATAACATCGAAATAATATATCTGACTTATACAGATTAACATTGTTTATCTTATCTCATACCTTTATAACTGTGTTGTCTTCCCACAGCTATACTCGGATGCGCTGATGCCTGGATTCTGGTTTTCACAACAAATACAGGGTTCGCTACCACACCGCCCAAAATTCCACTTAAACTTGACCAGAGCATCGCCTTTTCTGTTCTCAAGTCGCCGTTTTTGTTTCTTGTCCAACCTTGCACTTCAGCGATGTGGTAGACGCCTAATCTGATACATTATTAATAATACTTCAAGTTATTATGGAATCTGGATTATTCCATAATAACCTGAATTCAACATTTATTATTATATATTTATTTAGGTAAAAACAGTCACATACAAATTTTCGTACACAAATTTACTAATTTCATTTACAAAAAAAAAGTATTAGTATTGGAAAGCGATATGGATTTCTATATTGTAATACAAGACGTTATAAGAAATATCGATAAACATAATAGTAGATTTTCCAATCTCTTACTGGAAAGATGTTATTGAAACGAGAAATACATTTCAAAAGGGTATTTTCCGCGTAGTTTATGCAAATTAATATTTAACTTTAAAAAGTAGTTTTTTCAAAAAGTCAACTCTGCGCAAGTTAATTAATTAAATTAGTTTAAATAAAAAAAAATCGATTAGTAAGTACGATTATTAGGTACCTTACTGAATTCATGACGAATCCAAGCACCATTGCAGGCGCCAGCCCTTTCTGGAGTGCCACGGCCCCGTCAGTCTTCGCTATGACATATAATGCGTGCAAAATGCCCCTGTAGCGAACATTATGTTCGCTGCGCGCGCGCAGCTCCCCTTGTAACTGCATCCGCGTTTTTACTACATCCATTGGATTAGTGAATATTGTCGCACCAGCGCCGGCCAGACCACCGATTATAAAATCCATTTAGGTAAAGTATCTGGTGAAGAAGATGGAGTACTATTTTTATCATCTCAGCCGCAGGATGTTCACTGCTGGACATAGGCCTCCCCCATAAATAGAACCGGTCTGAAGCAGCCTAGGTTCACCGTCAACTAAAGACCCTTCAGGTCGTCTGTCAACTGTGTGGCCCGATAGATGGTAGACATTTCCGGATAGGTATTTGAGGCAAGCTGAAAACTTGTCCTATAACTCTTCTATAATACCCTAATACGGAACTACAGACCTGGCTGGGCAGTAGTGGGGCTAAATCAACCCTTATATTATCTTTCGCCTGGCAGATAGAAAGTCCCACCTAAATTATCACACACACGTATAAGACACGTAGTAGATAAGACGTATAAGACTTGTAGCGTTTTGGTGCGTTATCGTCTAGTCCATTACCGCTGCGCACCTGATATTGAATGTAGGTGCCATGCGATTGTCACTTTTTATCTTGATTTTTTTTCTGCGAATTATGTACCCAAACTTTTCTCGTTTATTGCTCTTTCTTTTAGTGAAACTATAGTATTCTATAGGTATAAGTGGTGTACCTATACCTATACCTGCACTTCTGTTTCTCCGTTAACATAATTTAAACCACCCAACGAATTTATATACGTTTTTCACTAATGGAAAGAGCGGTAAACGAGGAATAGTTGTAGATATAATTTACAAAAAAAAAATGCATTCGTGATAAGCCGGGGACGGGTCGCTAGTTATATTATATTTTAAAAATATTTTCAGAAGCACTCACAAATAAATAAATGGTAAAGTTTGTTTAGACATTCTTTCATTATTTCTAAGTTAAAATCTGATATTAAGAATAACTTAATAGATAGATATTCTTATAACATAAAATTGTAAAAAATAAAAAAAAGACATGAAATTGTTGATTTGTGCCGATATGTGGATATTATTTGATTTGTGCCATGTCAGTTGGTCCATAAAGAGGTTGTGCTTCCAAAGTAAGTACTGCATGAAGGTTTCGTATATACCATTTGTTTCAATTCAATAGTAAGCTAGAGGTAACGATTCAAATCTATTAGTTTCTTAAAATTATCTTATATATTATGTTTCAATAGACTTCATGGCTCTACAGATTATGACTTCTGCTGCCATTTTCGGCCTTTCGTACATTTAGCACTGTTTAGATAAATTAGTCTGTGTTATTTGTCATAAAAAAAATCCTACCCCTTACCAATCCATTGATCCTTAATCCCAGGGTAGTCGGCTTAAAAAGGGCAGCGCATTTGCAGCACCTTATTGCGTTGCTTGTGTTATAAGCAATGGTAGCCACCTACCTTCAAGTGGACCATCAGCCTGTCATTAACATTAAGAAAAACATATCAAGTTCCAAATTAGCCTCAGGACCTGAACCAATCTCATATTTGTCTCTTATAAAATAATAAAAATATATACCTATGTAATAATTAGGAACCTAATTATTTCAGCAGGTAATATTGACTGTATTGTAAAATATCTTAGTAGTGGTAGGGGAACCCACGATGCTAAATCTGGAGTTACTCGAGAGTCGTGGGGACCTATTGGATTTTGAAGATTGGATGGTAAGAAGAAAAAAGGTTATATGAAGTTTTTCATTTCAACGGTGGCGTGAACGTGTACAGGCTTCAAAATCTGTCACATGGACATATTCGAGCGCGTCAGATATTGATAATGTATATATATATGCCCCATGCCCCACAAGTCCCTCATGACGGATATATGTTAATCTGCCGATTTGGATGGTGGGATCTCCCGTACGGAAGCGTTAAAAATAGAAAAAAAAAATGTATTTACTCGAGCGCGTTAGATATTCAGAGGGGATGTTAAGTGAACCCAAACTAAGCTCCCATTCAAAAGATGTTCAAAAGATTCGGATGTGACGCAAGCTCGTGGCAGTTTTTTGAAAATGCAAAAAAACACCATGTTGACATACTCGAGCGCGTCAGATTTTCATACAGACAGTTCAGCTTAAATTCTGTGTTGTGATTGTGCTGATTAGTGATGTGCCGGATATCCGTATCCGTATCCGTATCCGCGGATATTCGAGGCAGAACAAAGATTAATTTAATTTAATTTTCAATTCATTGCTGTAATTCTACATACAGGTGATTAGGTAGCAATGAAAAACTATTAAATTTCATTAAGATAATTTTTTATTTCTTAAAATCAAACATTTGGCACCTTTATAATGCAAGCGTCAAGTGGCGGGCGTCAACTAGCGTTACAAGGTCACGCGCACCGACACCGATTGAGTAAGAAATTTAAGACCTATTTTATAATTTTTTGAGGTTTTTTGTCCAAAAAAAAAAAAACACACGCTTGAAAATAGCATAAGTCGTCGTTGTAGCAGATACTACATTTACATAATTTAATTCATAGAACTTAAAATACAAGAAACCTGCCAGAGCGCTGTACATATAATACCACGAGTGCTGTTATCAGCTGTAATGGCAACATGGCGTCATAGCTGGCGTTTGGGTATGATGCAAGAGTGAAAAATAGAGAAATAGCGAAAAGAAGTATGTATGTAATTATGTATGTATGTATGTCATACAGCATGTAATTAATGTACCATGCCTTAATCTGACGCGCTCGAGCAAATCCCGAAATCCTCTCTTGGACTCCCCAACTATAGATATTGCCTTTTGTTTAAAAAAAATATATTATTCGCGCTAACCTCGCTTATAGATACAAAATTAAAATATATTTTTCTATATTATTTAACTATATTTTTCTCAATTAAAATTTGTTTTATAGTAGGTATTGAGGAAAATTACACTTATATATTTATAAAACATGATAATTTGTACCCATATGCTATTAAAAGCGATTTATAGAACAATACTAATTTGACTAACCTTTTACATTAATGTTTTAATTAGAACTGTTACTGTTAGATTATTTGTACACACTTGAACGTAGCACCCATAATAAAATTACAACACTACACCATGTACACATACTAACTACACGACTCGTTTGATCGTATTTTTAGCAGCAGACTACGTTAAACTATATTTAGTTATCTTTTACAAATGTGTTACGTAACATATGACTATTGGTTAGTTTGGAGGACAATCACGCGCATACATTTTTATTGATTTAAGATTAATGATTCTAAATTCAACCGCTGGTTTCCTCCATACGTATGTATACTTAAACTGGCGACACGCTTCCGGTTTTGCACTTATGAAATTTTTCTTCTGCAAATTAATTAGGTATAGGATATCTTATGCTTATAACCTTCCTCGTTTATTGTTATTTCAATACTTAAGTAAGAATCGTATTAAAATCCTTTCACACAAATAAGTTAGCGGAGAAACAGACAGCTACTTATTTTTATAATATTAATACTAGCAGCTCGCCCCCGGCTTCGCACGGATGCACTTTTTGAAAATTATAAATTTTTTGCAATTCAATATAGGTATATAAGGTAGTATGTCAATAGTTCATATAGTATTTGGACAATTTTTTTCTTTCCAAGAAAAGGTGAAAAAAGTAATTCCGAAGAGTTTCACCAGGGTTAATCACAAAGGAACCACTCATTAATGAATCAGCCATTTGGTGTGAGGCACGATGAATATACCTACCTCTCGCAAAGTAAGCAAATGAATTACTGCTATCGTATAAATCAACGCCAGTGTAACTGATTCATGCTTTGGACTGGAATTATGTATACTGGAAGTGGTCGCCACGTCATGGCAGAAATTTGAGCGTAGGTGAGATTTGTCTTTTAATTCTAGGTACTTTATAAGTCAACTTCCCAAATGAGACATCCATTTAGGCTCTACAATTTAATGACTGTGTGAATTATTAAGAAACAGGAGTCTATCAGGATCCATTGATTTTTAGAGTACCTAGGTAGTTATGTTGCTTGCCTTACCGCTCTCTGGGTCCCCGGTTCTATTCCTGGCAAGGCCAACTTTACAAATGACTTAAAAGTCGACTTTGATCTGGCAAGTAGCGGTAATGTTTCGCAGTAATTTTGGTTGCCCTTCTGGCGACTTTAAAAACCTCCTTATAGAAGACCACCGTAAAGAAACAGCATGCGTGTTGTTCTAACAAACAAACTCACACTCGCATTTATAATATTATTTAGGATTAGGATTTCAATTTTAGGTAATAGCCGAACAGGTTACGTCAATTATTTAAAAAAAAAATTCCCGGCATAAATCAACAATATAAACAATAGCACAATTTGATACCATTTGATTAAACCTTAAATATTTTAAATACTTTTTAAATATTGGCTAATAATAATGTATTTAGAGTAAAACGAGAATATCGTTGATTTGTAAGACAGGCTGACGGGCCACTTGATGGTAGGTGGCTACCGTCGCCCTTAAACACAAGCGACGCTACAGGTGCTGCAAGTGCGATGCCAGCCATAGTAGGATTAAAAATGCGTTATTAATAATAACCAATAGATAATAATAATAGAAGAAATAGGGTAATGGAGGGATTAGCGAGCAAGAAGTTTTCAAGGATTAGGTATGTAGGTATAGTTTTTTTTTATCTTTATTTAAGGCTTTTCCCTTAGGGACATGTCGCCTCATTTGGCAAGGTTTTATATACATATAAGATATACTAGATACTACTATACTAGGATTATGTATAGTGAATAGTATATTTTTCCCTAATGGCGTGTCACTTCTAGCATGTTCGCTTACATCTTTTAACCTTGACCTTTAGAATTGACCTCGCATGAATGAAAGTGACCTTTGTTGCTTGGACTTAGCCCAAATCAACTGGGAAATATTAATTTCGTACGTAGTAACCTGTTTGGTATCAACCAATGTTTAACTAACACCACGTGTATAAAAACTAATTACCAATTTGTACTGGTTATGTGAAATAAAAGCAGCTGCTGAAACTGTTCGGTAAATAGGTAAGTTAAAGGAACTTATTAAACTATAGAAGTCTCTGATTCAGGTTAACAAATATGTACTAATATTGTGAGTACTTGAATAAAAACATACCTAAGTCATAAATTTACTACGGTAACGCATTATAGCACTTATTTGCATACATTTTAAGACATTAATTAGCATTTATTTAACGAGCATGTTGGACAGGTCCCTCGATTCCCGAGACTGCCCGTCTGGCGGCAGTAACCATCCCTTACAGAAGAGCACAGTTAAATAATTGCCAGTCATTACCATATAGGACTGCAGGCGGTTTCTCTTTTTACTAAAATTAGTTTTTTTTTTTTTGAATTGGTACCTAATTAGACTTGTTATTTAAAACTATTTTATAATTTTCTTTTTTTATGTTTTCTTCAAGAAACTACAACTCTCGATCAATCTCGAGCGGTGAAGCTTAATTTCAAATAAATTGTTTGTTCCTACCTCTTTCTATTTGACCCACATAACAATAAAAATTAGGCCACTACTAAACCAATTTTCTGTTTGACCTGTGATATTGTGTCCTCGACACGTGTATATTTCTCTATAGAAGTTATGTCTTTTTCTATAAACCTATATATACATAACTCTAGCAATAGTAGTCTATGCGTCTGTGTGACCAAGATTTCATACAATACAATCGCTATCAATAAATTGTGAATTTTTTAAATTCGTACTGTTATTAAAAGAAATAACTTCTTTTATATGTGATCAGTTTTCAGTCTATAAAATAAATAAGTATTGAGAGATTCACTTTTCGAGATCGAACATTTCACTGTTTCAGTATATTATCCCGTTATTAGAGTACCATAGTGTTGTGGCAGGTAAGTATGCCCAAGTTTGGGGTGTCGCTGAGATTTCATCGGCTTTTGCAAACCATAAAGCCGTTTTTTTTTCCAATGAGATAGAGGAGGAAAATCTTCCAAAAGACATCGGTCAAGTGTCCGATAGTGTGAGGTTTTTACTCACTAAAAACCTCCTCTCCAGTACCTAGTAAGTATCACAGGACCGCGTTAGCATTACTTCGCGATAATAGGCTCCTCCTAGCTGCTGTCCACAGATACACCTACGTGTGTTCTTCCTCTTTCTTTTTCAATAGGACCTCCCTAACAAGACCCATTCGCCAATGAAATCCAGTTATCAGTCGTCGCCAACATCCAAGCAACGTCTTCTTCCGGCCTTAGAGCCACTTCCTTCTTCTCCTGCCGTCCTGCGGTTGTGATTGTGTTCAATTATTCCTAGATACCATTTAACTACTTAACATAAAATTACGCAAACCGCCATTTCTCATAATTTCAAATTGACTTCAGATTGTTTTTAAAGTTATTATCCCACGCTGTTTCGTTACTATTTTCGAAGTTAAGCGTTCAAGTTAATGAAGGGTTGATTTAAATTATTACTTAGTATGCCATTACAATGTTAGCATTGTTTAATTTAATACTGAATTTAAAATTATTTTAAAATATGATATTAATAGTGGATAATTTCCTAGCAAAGAAACATGAAACAGAGGTTGTTACCTAAGTATTATTAATGTGGAATAATAAGTAGGTATACCTCGTTAGTGAGCTCCTTAGTAGATTGTCTACCTTGACGGCTTACAATCAATAACTAGAAATTACTTGATGGCGAAGTTATGTTATGAACATTTTTTTGTAATATATTTAATATATTACAAAAAAAGTTATATTTTTTGAAAGATATTTAAGTAAATAATTATAAACATGTTTAATTTTCTTTTTTGTACTATGTCTCTCTATACTAATTTATATTATGCGAAGAAGATGAAAACCCAGACATAAACTTTTTTACAGTTAATTCAAAATTTTCAACGAGTTTGATCACGAAAGCTGTTTATGAATGAATGCTTTTATTTTTCTACCTATGGCAAATTAGCTATTATGAGTTAAAATGAGTAGGTTAAATAGTTTTTAGTCAATTTGACCAATTGTCTATTAAAGAAATGTAAATATAGGTCTTATTACAAAGGAGTTCTAAAAATATGAATATCATTGTAGCCTTTTAAAAAGGCGAAGCGTGTACAAATCGATATCTATTCAATTGCCTACAATAAAATATAGTCAATTTTCATTTCCATTTCTGTAGGCGACAGACGCAAGTTGACGACAAACACATTTTTGTAGGCATTTCCAACTCGAAGGTCATCCTGATCGATGGACTCACCATAATGACTGTCATTATATTCCACCCCTCTGGCTAGCCTTCACACGTAACACCGTGAAAATGTCAGAGATATTATAATTTAACTCAAAATGACTTAAAACAAAAAAAAAGTAAAAATATTTTTGTCAAAGTGACATTCGGTTGAATTGAAAAAATATTCACATTAAGTTAGTAGGTATATTATTCGGTGTTAAGAGTGGTCACGTGCGTATATGCAGCGGTGTGTGCGGTGCGGTGGTCAGAGGGTGGCCATCGCGCGTGAGCTGTTCGATCAGTGGTCAGAGAGGGGCCACGACGCCACCCAAGGTCGCCGGCGGTTGTCGGCGGGCAGACGCCCGCCTCAATGGACGCCCCATGTTGCCCGGACCGCTCGCACCGCTAGATAATCAAAAAACGCGGGCACTGACAACTATTTACGCGCCGCGAAAACCGAAAACGAGAAAACACAAAACCGCACAGTCGAGAATGCTCGATAATAACCTGCCCGTAAAGTCTGGACTTTCACCGTTCCATCCGCTACCAGCTATCGGTCAAAAGATTGATAAAGAGTCAAAAACAAAGCTAATAGTTTTCGATTTGAATGAAAATGAAACTAGAAAGAGTCTGGACGTTCGCACGCCAGTGTTACAAGACATACTCAAGCCGCTGACTCCCTTAAGGATACAGGGGTTTGCGAGAAAGAATTCATTGGACTTGGAATTAAAGAAGAAACCTCAACAGCTTCTCAGAGAGAACACTTATGATGTGATCGAGCCTGTGTATGTGAATGCGGCAAAGTTTAAAAAGGATTTATCGCTGTCGAGAAGAGTTTTGATTCCAGCAGTTAATTCAGATTCTGAAGTCAATGAGACTAAAGTGTCGCCAAAGACGCGGTTCAAAAAAGCTGCGTTACAAGTGGCAAAGCTCTCGTCGGTGCCGGAAACAGGAAAATTATTGTGTTTGAGAGAAAGGGAGACATTTAACATATGCAGCGACGAAGCTCAATCATCGTGTAGACTCCAAGCGTTACCGCGAAGTCCGACACAAAAGCTGTCTAAGCTGTCCGAAATTTTCCAGAGCCTAGAAATGAAAGGGAGGCAAAAAGATAAGATGAAAAAAGAAAACAGTTGGTTCTAGATTAAGGAAATGTGTGATTTTCAATTACCTATTTTATACGCGAAAGATTTAATAAAAGATAAACTACAATAAAAATGTTTTGTGATATCTTAATGTGTTAAGAGTTAGTTCTTTATATTTTTCGTGAAAACATAACAGAAGAAAAGATACATAATAATAATTTATATTGCTCAAAGAGTTTTATGAGATGTCTAATAAAGTTTGTCAGAGTTTCTATGAAGTTGTTTTTTGTTAACAATAGAACGTTATCGGTTTGAAAGCACGCACTTACTAGGAATTGCGTATAATAAATCTCACGACCTTGAATAAGTTTACAGCGTCAACAAGTGGGCTTTCTTCGAAAGAACCTTTTCTAAAAAATAAAATTTTGTGATAAATAAATAAATTAAAAAAAAAATGAGATCACCATTTTAATATGTATCTAAGTAAAGTCGGGGTACGAAAACCTTCGTCAATTTTCAAATTCATTCCTTTATCAAAGTTGCAGACTCTTAGTACCTTTTGAAACTAAAGCACTAAGCAAACAACTGACAGCCATTTGAAATGAAATTTTGACATGACATACAAGCAAATGTCGACTTTAAGGTGACGAACCTTTTTTTACCTTGACTGTACACAATATATAACCATTTTTTTTTAATTGTTTCAGTCTTTTCATAATAATAATAATAATTTATTTGTTGATCATATGTACATAATAGGTATTTTAATTAATATTTGATCTATATGACCTACCATTACTGGCATACAAAATCTAATTTATCTAAGTATCAAGTTATAATATTTAATGTCAGTATCAATTATCCAATGTCAAGTATATTATTTGCAGCATTAAATTTAGTCATTAAAGAAATCATGAATGGTGTAGTAAACCCTTTCGATAACACTGTCTTTAGATTCTTTTTAAAATCTATTTCTTTGTTCTTTAATTTTATTGATAAATTGTTATATATTTTGGACGACATACCCAATATGCCTTTTCGTAGAAGCCACATACCACGTCTACATGTTTCAACCGTACGCTTCTATTCTCAGTTTTTGTTTTGAATAGGGGTAGTAATATATAATAAAAAAAGATAAGTTTAAGGATATTAAATGTCAGGCAATTAGGTAAAGTCAGCTTAACTGTAGTAAAATGGCATACAAAAGTATCGATTAGGTAAATTTAAAAGCATTTTAATTGGAGCAATGTGTGCAACTCGTCGACTGATGATAGGTGTAACGTGTCTGCCCTTCCTGTCACGCGATTTATATTATCGGTGATGACCCAATTGCTAACGTTTGCATTGTTCTTACGCAAAAATATAATAAGTTTTTAAAATTATTTTACAACTTAAAATTTCATTTGATATAGACAACACTTATGGTCCAATGTATCGAACGTATGGCTGCAGACGTGAGAGAGCAGGGTTCGAATACAGATGTGGGCGTGCATTCTTAATTTTTTGAACAAACTCAGCATTGGGATTTTGGACGTATTATAGATATCTGAATAATCTGATAAAAACTATAAATATTATAATAATATTTGGCTCTGATTTCTCTGCGATATTAAAATCTTCATACCTTAAAAAAATAATTCAAAATAAAAACTTTGTCAGTTAATGTGCATGAACTTAATGAAAAATAAAAAAAGTCAAACAACTAAAGGCCAATTAAAAATTAGTATTAATTATCGCTAAAAAGGATTGCTTTCAATGAAATGTTTATGTAAAAAAAAATTCTGTTTTCAGTCTTTATTTAATATTATTTTTACATAACACATATGTGTTTAAACCAGTTATAACATTATACATAATATTATTATTATTATACACAAATATACAATACTCATTGTCACCAGAACTAGTCTTCTTAATATATCCAAGTTCAATGGAAATTAAGTAGTTATAATGGAATATAAGTAACTATAGCGACCATTCTATTAACTTATTCTATTTTCAGCCACTGGTTAGTTCTCCAATATATTTTTATTATATAATACACAATTACATTTTCAAAATTACATTTACAAAATTCATTGTTTTTTTTTTTAAATTTGCATTTAAATTGATTATTTTGAGATGTAGTAGTAACTGATTTGAGTGTCATCTATTCACAGAACTTGTACACGAAAACCATGACAGAAACCTATTTGAATAGCTTAGCTGTTCCTATGTTATACACCACGGGGTAGCCCCTTGCCTCCTCCTCCTCCTCCTCCTCCTCCTCCTCCTCCTTGCAGTTTTGCTATCTCCTCTTTGAATATAGCCACTGTTTCTTTTGCTAGTTGCAACTTCTTTTTGAACTCAGCAATTTCTCCTTTCACTTTCGCCTGTGCTCCGAGAATCTTTTCTAATGTTTTTTCCTTTTTATCTTCAACTGTAAATTAAAAAATATATATAAATAAATCAATTATAAATCACATTTATAAGGTAATCAATTGAAAATATATTCATTTATTTTAATAGAATTAAAACATGCTATGCTATTGTGTTGCTTTAGCGGACGCAGTAAACATAAAAAAATATATCTGTAACACGATTGCAGCGCCACCTAATATTGGACTTAATAGTCCAACTGGTTTACTCAATTACACCGCCATCTGTTAGAAATTTATGGAACTTTAAAACCTTTTGTCCTTGAAAAACTATTCTCTCTAAAGTTGGGTAAACTACACAGTGTACAAAATTTCATCAAGATCAGTTTTTTTTTTTTTAATTTTTTGGCTCGGTAACTAGCCAAACTTTAATTAAGTAGTTATAGACTGCACTTGAGTAACATGAGCATCACATGTTACTGCATAAATGACACTGTTTTAACCAAATAAAAGTATTTTATTTTAATATAATTTATAATATCAACATCCTTTTTAAAAAAAAAAACTTATCAATTCACATTCATCAATATTGATTATGAAAATCTTATACAATACTTACAATCAGTGTCATGGTTCCAAGATCCATTAGTGAGGGGTTTAACATTTGTCAGAAGATGTTGCATCAATTGTGTAGGCTCTTGGAACACAATCTCCTCATACGACTCACTCACAAGGGCCCTCCCCACTGTAGGAGGCGCACACTCGGTCATGGGTGATTGAAACAGTTTCAGGATATGGTACAGAGTTACCTGATACATGTAAATATCAGAAAGTCATACATTTGTGTAGTTAGTATCACATTACGAGCCCATTGGATGTGTGGAAAAGGTCTTGGGTTTAATTCCTGCCATAGCAAACTTTGGAAATTAAATTTCAAAGTTGGCTGTGGTCTGAATCGGGAAAGTAGCAACCACCTCATTACAGAAGACCACTGTGATAACCACATCCTTACAGGGGCATGTGTGTTTTGGTGAGTAAGGGATGCCAGAGCCTATTCCTTCTAAATCCCTAATTCTTAATCCTACAATGGTAGGCAGTTCACTTGCAGCACAAGTGGCATTGCTTATGTTATAGGAGACAGTAGCCACCAACCATTATGTGAACGTCAGCCTGTCTGTCAACCTTAAAATAAAAAAATCACAAGCACAGTTTGAGTATTTGTGCTGTTAGCCCTGTTAAGGATGCTGAGGTTGTTACTTAGCAAGTGAAAGTAATTCTATACTTCAAAGTAAACTATCTTATAATAAACAAAGTAAAGTAATTATATCTTTATAACAAAGCTATGATATGGATTTGGTTTAGAAAGAAAAGTTACAACTATAAATTAATACTTACAGGTCTTTCGTTAGGGTCATGGAAGTAAACTTTGATGACAATCTCAAACTCTCCCCAACCTGTTTCCGTCAGTTCGTATGGGGGTTTGGTGACAATGCGGTTTGGATTAGCATAGCTCTCGTGAAGTTTAAAGTGAACTTTTTTTACATACGCCAACATATCTTCATTTGCATAAGGTTTAACGTAAACAGTCCATTGATGGGTGTGTCCGTCTTCTTCGCGCTTTTTACCGAAATATCGTGCTATATTGCCATACACTATAGGTTTTACTATTACTAAGCCCTGAAAAACAATTATGAGAATATATCAATTTCTTTTTACTGCACTTAAAGAAAGAAAGAAAAAAATATTTATTATTTTATGATTTATGCATTAAAAACGACTATTAGTACTACATATTAAAAACATTTAAAAACTTAAGATAAAATCTGCTTCTACAGATTTCTTAAAAATCGATAATGCGTCCTATAGAATAGAATAATTTCAATTATTTGAAGACATCAGTAATGTTATTATTACATTATTTACCTTAATTCTACCACCTGAATCCGGTCCAAAATCTGTTGGTAAACTCATGTTTATATTGATATTCGCTAGCGAGTTTGCTTCCACAGCTGTTAGTTAATAATTCCACAGATATAAATGAAATTATTTTTTTAACTATGCAATTATGTTTTTACTTTTTGTAAATAAAATAAAAATTAATAACAAACACAAATCCTCATCAGCAGTCACCTGTCACTGGCTGAACCACAGACTAATTAGTAAGCTGGACTGTACTATTAACCACAGACTAAAAAATTGCACGCTGTGAGTGCACTGGCAATGGAGCATCTATGGATTGACAGCCGCATCAACACTGTTGCTAGTCTGTGGTTGGACGATGTTCAATAAAACACAGAATACATAATAGTACAAAAACTTAAACTTAGTTACAATATGTTATTTGATGTACCTAATTTATATTTTTTGTGGTCATTGGAAAAAGGTTTTCACAGAATGTCTCCGTCGTAGAAAAGAAGGTTACAGAGGCAGAACAAGGTATATCATATGTTACCGCCATAATAGCGGATTTGTACCTAACTTGAAGTGGCAGTGAGCAGGACACATAGTAGCTAACGGAAAGCTGACGGCCGCTGAGGCCTGAACAGAGTGGAGGCCACTAATCGGCAAGCGTAGCGTAGGACGTCCACCTACAAGGTGGACAGATGACGTGACTAGGGCCGCGGGTCGCCGATAGATCCAGGATGCTTCTCACCGGTCCAGGATGCTTTGGAAAATTATGGGGGAAGCCTATGAACACAGTGGACGTCCTACGGTTGTGATGATGACTGCAGTACTGCATTTGATGTAAATTTCTGTATTGTGAACCGGTTATGAATAAAATAAAAATATATTTGTTGTTTTTTATTATTATTAGAAGGCAAGTGAACAATGGTCCATCTTGCTCTTTTCCTTACATTCAAGTAACAATAATAAAATTATTAAGTATATTACATTAATTCTAACTAATTAATATTATTACGAACCTACAGCTCTATAGAGTATAATGAGCACATATTCGGGACATCCACAACATTTACAACTGTTGATAAAATTGGCTATATTCTTATTTGACTGGAGTTATCGAATTAGGCCAGGGTTTGATGCTCTAATAATTTTTAACTTAGACTCTACGATACTTTCAATCGGGATCTCATCTGAATGTAGCACAGCCCTAAATCAACAGCCAGTAGATCGATAGCCGTCATCGGTTATCTTAAAATTTATGATCAGAACGCGAGTGTTCAGCGTCGGCGAGCAACGGGTCATTCTCTTCCTCGAGTCTGGATGACCTCGAGCCATGTCTAGATGCAACTCTCTGGGTAAATGTGAGGACATTGGGTACAAACGCCCCACACGGGGTCGCTGGGGCAGAGCGAGACGAGCCTCGAGTCCCGGGGGATATTCTAGAAGCTCTCGCTGGGTACGCCACTGACAGCGGCATATATAAGCTCGATTTCCTTGCTTTGAGCGCTTTTTTCACGTTTTCCAACCGTCGGTGACGTCTTTCATCCATCGCTCGTCGTAACGTCGATTCCCTGGAGGTCTGCGTTGGACTGGTTGGTTGGGGAGGCGACTCACAAGCGCCTAACGCTTCTGGTGACGGAATGAAGAGATGTCTCAAGCCGAAGGGTTCTCTTTCGTACTGAGTGTCGTCGTTGCTAGAGGGAGACCGAAGAGTAGGTGGAGATGAACCGAGGCGCGGCTTGCAGCTACCATCGCAGTACAGCTCGCAGTCAATTAACTCCAGTTCAAGGTCAAACGCGGGATCCTGCTGGTAAATTATACTTATAATTAACACCAATGTAATAATAAAATAAGAAACACATATATCTACAGTTGGTTAAGATTTTTTTAGCTCTTTCGATATCACAAATGACACATTCACCTTATTTTTCGTCACCGGGTTTCTGTTTTGCTCTGTATTTTGATGTTGAACCTAAATTGTAGAAATATGTTTTACACTTTTGGTTAAACATAACAACTACATATAATCCAGTCATTACGATTCGCTACTTATTAAAACTATTCTAATTAAATTGAGGCACTGATAATTTGTTCGCTTTTCCTAATAGATGGTACCTACTTCGCATTCGGATTTATTAGCTGGATAGCCCATCTGACCACTTTCTCTCAGAGGGCCACTGTTAATAGAACATATGCTGTTGTGTTTAGGTTCATAACTGCGTTTTGTAGTCATTTAGGCAGCCCGTATGACGGCCGTGACCACCCCTTATAATAGAAGTCTTTGGAATAGACATCAACAATCAATACCTATAAGTACATAGTAGGTCGTTTGCTAGTCGTTATTTCTTACCAACGGTTGCATGGGTGAAGTGATGAGGTTCTCTCGGAAGACCGCCGAAGAGTCTGTGCGTCTTTGAGCGGGAGGTGCGGGGGTGAGGGGCGTAGGGGCGGGGGTTGTTCGTGAGCGGGGAGGTGCGGGGCGGGGTGCTTCCGTCAACGAAGACACCGATCTAAGCAGAGTTCCGCCTCCCCCCACACCGCGGTACTCTTCGTAGTTACTCGCGCAAGAGTACGGAGGCGGTATTATGGAGTTTGCCTGCAACAGTCGAAATTTATTTATTCCACATGTGAAGGTCAACATAAAGTAAGGAAGTCAAAATTATATGTATTACATTTTTATTCAACATTTTTATTGTGAGAGGATTAAGTACATAAATTTGATGTTATATTTCCTTAATATAAATTTTTTTTAAAAATTAAGTAATTTCATTTATGAAAAATTAAAAAAATTAATGTAGGTATTAAAGTCTAACCTCATTTGCAGCGTTACAAATGAAACTGGAACTCAGAGACTCAGCAGTACTCGTCGCAGATATTGACCCTAAAAAAAATACTCTATGCACAGATAACTAATATAAATATTTATTATTATTAATAAACTAAATTCTAAGTGGTGATCCAACTTATCTTTACGGAACCAAAGTTTTGAGACAGTGTAAACCCGGGATTGTAACAATTACTTATGAACATAGGAATAAAAAGTCAATATTTACCTGGAGCTCGAATAACGTAGTTTCTGAAGTAATGAACCATAAGATAGTTGCCAGCCTTCGCCTCCTCGTCTCCGAAGGAGTAGACCAGAGGATACATGTCTGGTTTAGATGTTACCTGCATCAATTAAATTTTTAAATGTTTTTGCCATGTTTATAGAATTAGAATACAGAAGAAACCAGAAAGAACGATCGCGCTATGTTGAAACTATTCTTGGTTACAGTTCCTTCAGCAATTAACCTCAGTCAGAGAAAGTTAAGTAAATAATTGCGACTGTGGCTCCCTCTGTAATGGGTTGTAAAACGAGAGGTAAGTGGGTAAAACATACTTCTGAATAGGGCGGTGGTGCTGGCTGATGGAAGGAGTTGCAACGGCTGTAGCGAGGCGGTGGGTAAACCGATCCGGCCGAGTCGTGATCTGAGTTCGGCCGCCGCACGCAGCAAGCCAGCGAACACATGAACACGCCTTCTCGCGACGAGCGCTTGCACATCAGGCACCATAGACAACACACAAGAATGCCGGCCAAAGTTCCTATTAGGAATAGCACTGGCCTGAAACAAAAAACAAATGATGTTCAACTGTACTGTTTCGAGTTACGGATGAAGAAATATCATAAAAATCAAAACTGGACAACACACTTTAAATTATCCATAAAAAATCCGCCAGTAGTCCAGCGGGTGATCCTGTGAAGTGTGGTGGCGATCGGATAAGAAAAATGGATGCGGACGAAGTCACGGGAAAAACCTAGTCCTTAATAGTCCCCAGCCGCGTCTGTATTCTCTATATTCTATAATCACAAAACTATTGAACGGATTTTCATGCAGTTTTCACTAGTGGAAACAGCGTTAAACGAGGAAGGTCCTCGTTTAAGAAGAACTCGTTTTTCAAGAAGCCGCTGGGGCCGGAAGGTTCTTGAGTGGAGGCCTCATTTTTAACTTTCTAATCTCTGGAACTAGTAGTCGAATTTGAATAAAAATCTTTCTGGATTTCTTAGCCCAATACCTACTTGGAGGAAAAGTTTGTCGGCTTTTAACATCACGCTACACCCCTTCGGATTCAAACAAAAAGGATCGCTAATGGAAGCGAATTATCACGGAATTTGAACTAAATTGCGGCGATATTGCAAGGCACATCAGATAATATTGAATAATAATACTGGGTATTTAATTTGAATTGTTCTAAAAACATTTAAATTTTTTTACTATGATATAAAAAAAGACCTAATCTAGAAGGTCAGCAAATACTTCATAGAAGCTAGTATAGGAAAGCACTTACAGGGGATATTTAGGAGTGACGTCATCATCGAATCTTGGCATGAGGGTGGCAGGCAGGCAGCAGCCCTGCTCGCAGCACACCCATCGCGGAGGACACGTGCTGCGTCCTTCTGCACATTCGGTCTCATTTAACCTCCCTATTATCGCCATGTACACCTGGAATCAAATAACAATAATCATCATAGTAGAGAGTTCATTCTTTTTGATAAATGCATGTATATACATCAAGCTTAGTTAGCTAGATATTAACATATTACAAAATAATATAATTTTATTCAAGAAACAACTAGGTAATAGTTAAATCACAATAATAATAGGTATATAAAGTACTAGCTGGTGCCTACGACTTCGTCCGGGTTCAAAATGTTATATAGCCTAAAGCCTTTCTCGATAAATGGACTATCCAACACAAAAATAATTTTTCAATTCGAACCAGTAGCTCCTGAGATTAACGCGTTCAACAAACAAACTCTTCAGCTTTATAATGAGTATTAGTAAAAGTATAGATATAAACTTAAAAACTAGGTAATAAAAAATTAAAAACTAACCTAATAAATATAAACCTACTATTATATAAATAAAAATAAAAAATACTAAGGAAGGTTGATGAAGGTTATTACAAGTATATAATTTCAGAAAAAAGATGCATCCGTGCGAAGCCGGGAACGAGTCGTTAGTTATATTGTAAAGTGGATCTAATTATTCAGAGGAGTAGGTAAGTGAAGTCTAGAAATAATCTGTCTGGCTAAGCAAAAACAAAGAATTAGGGAATTAGGACACACCGCCGCGTCGCCAACTCTACCTATATATATGGGTGTGGAGCAATGCCTCTTAATTTAATTACAATTTCTTTCAGACGTAGAACTAATAGCAGTTGTAAGGATAACCCGACAAAATATTTTTTTTTTTAAGCATAATTTTTTTTGGTCGATAGACTAATCTTCCAAAAGGTTAACTTGTTAGCGCTTACTATTTATTCCAAAAAGTCGAACTTATTAGAATAATCGGAAATGGGCTCAGGCATCCCTTACTACCTCATTGAAACACAATAGCATACATGTTATGTTTTTAATCCAAGGTGGTATTCTGTATTCTATCCAGACGGCCTGCCCAAACGACTGCAAAATTGTCTAGCTAGAATAATAATGTATAACATGTGGGTCCAGTTGCCTAAAAATAAATGTATTTTTCCTTAAACCGCAGCGCAAAGCTAATAAATTATAAAAAAAGAAACATTAAGCTTTTCCCTAAAAGCTCTGCATTCATATTGAATGCTATTCACTTTGTAAAACCTCTTTCAAACGTCCGACGCGACGTGGATGTCAGCACGTCGTGAAAAGATTTCTTTAGAGTCGGTGAAAAAGCCGTAATTAGTGCAATCTCTTATATGAAAATGTAAAGGGTTGCTAAAAGATTAAAAAATCAATTCAGTCCAATTTCTGCTGTTGGCAGATACTCGCAAGTAAACGTAGGTATACGCATTTCATTTCATTAGAGACAGCGTGCTGAATGCCGAATGAAAGACGATTTGATTGGGTATATAGAAAATGAGGTACAATTCTTAATAGCGTAAAATCTTAGGCAATACCTAAATATTATCCAAATAAATACTTTGTAAAAAATATAAATATAAAGGATGCAATTTTTTTTTTCAAACTATATAAGCAAACCTTCTTCGTTGATCGCTCTTTCCATTAGTGAAAACCGTATCAAAAAGAAAATTTGTCAAAGGTTTAAGATGTTTTCATTACCAGGGGACTTTGTAGTCTTAACACCTTCAAAAAGCCCAAAGAAAAATATTTAATGCCTGGACTTGCAATCCGTATTAATGCGAAAGTATGTTTGGATGTATGGATGTTTGTAACTCTTTCACGCAAAAACTACTGAACCGATCACCGTGAAATTTTGCACACACGTTATCTGGGACACCAGAAATTACATAGAGTACCTTTTATCGTTCAACGCGGACGAAGTTGCGGGCACCAGCTAGTAGTAAAATATATGGCCTGAACGCTCTGGTATAAGCACGTAAAATTACTGTGTCATCTAATGAGAACTATAAGGAAGAGTAAGTACCTACTTATTTATTAAATTATGTACTAAGAGGCAAATCGTAAATTTTTTATGGGATGTAAAAGTAAAGGTAGACCGTCATCAATTCTAGACTACCATAGATGCTGGGCATAATTAATATAACAACGAAAATGGATAACGTTTGGTCTATAAATAGCAAATCAATACAGGTGCAGGTGCATTCCAGACTTCCTGAGTCCATGCGCGGAAACCATGGTAACGACAGCAAATAATATACTTACACTATACCTACATTATTTATTATATTAACTACCTAATATTATATATTCATAAATATTTAAAATTTAAAATTGAGTAAAATGTTTTCACGCAATTAATTAAAGCTAATTGCATTTAACGTTAGTAGAAAAGTTTTTTTTTAATAAAGTTTTTAATATTTTTACAATAAATAACTTTAAATGAAACAGTATGAATCATTAATTTATTAACGACATGGATGCAATTTTCCGGGCAATTTTTAAAAAGTCTTAATTTTAAGTCAATAAGTTTTTTGATTTTATTATCGGCTTTTATATAAGAAACGATTACATAAAAGCCGATTTAAAAAAAAAAAATACAAAAAAAAAAAACTTATTTTTAATTTAAATTTTCAAAATATTTTTAGATTATAGGTAAAAATTTATATGTTACATCTGAATTTTCTAAAAAATCAGAATGAACGCACTTTTCGCGGGAAATGTTGGTGGGCGGCAATGCATTGCGCGCATGTTTGCCGTCGATCGATTGCGCTGTCAAAGGAACGCAAAGGAAAAGCCTAGGAAAAACCGAATAATAATGCCAGAAATACTTGAAATCTTTTCTGTATTTTATTGTAGGGATTCTGTAATATATTATTTTTACACTATCGAAATAATACATTAAATTATTCCGAGTTTATTAATATATTTTTAAAAGACAATTCATTCGAGTGTAAAATATGTTACCGATAGATTTTACAAGGCGTAAGATGAATATTAAACATTAAACCGTAACAACAAAGTTACAGTATATATCAATTTGGTTATCAACATATTAATTTGTATATTAACATATTATGTGCACAGTCATAAAATAATAAATGGAAAAGTATTTGTTCATTTACATATGAAATTTTTTTTTTTAAAGTTTATGGAATCATATATAATATCTACCTTAATATTTATATTGATAAATAAATAAAACACTTACATGCGGACAGAAAACTATCAATCCGATAATGTATAGGGTAATCCCACTAAAAACCATGATTGGCACTGCTTTGGAACCGGGACGCACCATGGATATCCCTTTTTACATAATTCTTTTTCACAAAAGTGCATAGTGCACTTGCAGCTTGCATTACGTTACCGCGCGGAATCTAACTTCCCGAAACTACCATTGTCTCTCGGCCTCACTCGTCGAACACGAGCTACTGACTGTACGATTTATTCCGTTAAGAGAACCAGCTATTTATATAGAACCTCCCTTCCCGCCCGCCACTAGACAACCCCCGTACAAACGAACATACTTCCACAGATAACAGACATCTTTCAGCATTGGACAACGACTTTCCTAACAAACCCTATTCGCGCTTTTCAAACGCTTCAATAGTTTCTAACGCAACGCATTAAGTGTCAATTTGCTTTGAACTTTCTGAGAGTTATTTCTTTTTAAAAGTTCAAACGTACAATACTTGAGATAAGATATCAAATATTATGATTTCAGACCTCTTGGACAATTTCAATACTAACATTTCTATCGTTATATAGTGACTGCAGATATTAAATACGAGTATACCTATATCTAAACTGATTTATTAATATTGTATAATATAGTATGTAGAGTTAAATTAGAGTTTATTGTGTTAACACACATAGATATATGTAATGACATAAAAATAAATAATGTGACTAAAAAATGAAATATATAGTACACACTGAAAATTGGAACAATCTGCACTCCCCCGCACAACTCGTTAACTTATTAGAATCTTAATAATATTAACTAGGTACGAGTAGATACAAAGTTACGTTCAAGTACATATCGGCTAATTAAATTTTAAATTTGTGTTCATCGATTTTTATATACATTAAAATCGAATAACAATCTGTAGGGAAATCAATTTTACGTATCGCTTGTAAAATTATATTACAATGTACACACGTTTGAACGTTTGCCAACATTCAAATTAATCAACCATTTTTTAAATAGAGAAAAGCCAAATAGGCGAAGTGAGAGCGACTTGATATATTCATAAATACATAAAGGCTGCTTTTAACCTTGACCTAGCCTCACATTTGGCCTGGTTTTACTTTTGTCGCAATCACACTTCGATGTTGTCTTAACTTATCTTAACACTAGTTTTACCCCGCGACTTCCACCGCGTCCTGTTTTTATTTATAATGTTGAAACATTTATTCCAAGTAATTTTAAAAGTACTTTTCTTGGATGATAGGTGCCCTGTGTATTTCTGAGATCGTGTGTATGCAATATTTCACTATAATCGATTGATTAATTAAGGCGTGAAATCGTAACAAACAAATAAAGTCACTTTTGTATGTTAAGATCGAAAGAAAGATTAACAGTCCATGGTGGGTCCATTGATTGTGGGTGACTACGGTCGCCTATAACACAAGCAACACCAAAGGTAAGGTGATGCAAGTGGGCTGTCGACTATAGACTATAAATTTGTCGACTATATATATTCTTAAAGACAGATGACTTAGGACTTTATTGACTTTAGGAGACCTTTATTAAAAATTTATAAAAAGTTTATTGACCCCGCTATATGATTATTATATATTATCCATTCTAGAAAGTTATGTTGAATATTTCGAAGTTTATCTATTGTATAATAAAAATATTTTTATCGATACAATGGCGCCGCATTGGCTACGCCGCACCTTGTAGTATGTAGGTACTACACAAACAATGACTATGCTACGTTGCTACGAAGAATATCGTGCGATCAAATGTCGTTCAAGGATAACTTTTTGAAAGTGAAAACAGATAAGGTATCAAATCAACATCTAATTAAGTATAGAAAATATTTTTTTATATACGTTTGTTCAAAACCACTTCAAATCTTTGGAAGTACTTTATCGAACTTCATGCAATTTTGCATACATACGTTGTCAGGGGTACATGGTACATTTCACCCAGTAAAAAAGCACTCTTCCCGAGGGATCATCTAAGAATTAAAATTTAAAAAAAATAATGAAAAACAAGAATATAGGTATGAGCAATAAAGCTTGAATAAATGTTTCAACGCATAAGAAACAGAGCTGCGTATGAATCGTGGGCAAAATAATTTTATTAAATGTTTGTTATTTCGAAATAAAGGTTTTTCTTCATCTCATATTTTAACTTTTACTAAATACCTAATTGAACGTTTCAAAATCCCAATTTGTGTCAATCAGTGTGTCGTTCATTCAATAATAACTTTAGTTCGTCTACGCTACGGATCTCTTCATTCCTGATTCGATTTCGCAGTGTACCTAACCCTGAGCATAGCCTTCTCCATAGCTCGTTGAGCTTTCTTACGAGGCCCATAGTTAAATGTTAGAGATCACGTTTCAACGTCATATAAGTATCATCGCTGGTAACACACATTAGTCAAAAACTTTTTTTAAGACACTGAAGAATTTTGGACGAGAAGCTTCCCGAACGCTGCCATCCGAGCTGGATTTGAAGATTGACTTCCTTCTCGAAGTGGCATCTGTAGGTAAGTACTGTTCAGCACAAATAATTTACAAATTTGAAACTTCTCATTGAATATACAGTAGAGATCATGAGAAAAGTCCCCATTTCTACTTAAAAATGAGTCTACTCTAATTGTTAGTAAATTAATTTTGTGTAGCTACTATTTTGCTCTATCTCACCTACTAATTTATCATAGTATTTAACTAATTTATTATTTAAGTAATTCCTCTGTTCACCATGGGACTTCTTTAATGAAACGAACTCACATATTTTTAGTAACATGCCTTAAGTACTTTGCATTGGATGATTTTCACGGCCTGTTCCCCTGGTCCCTCTCGGAGTCCCTCGGAGGGACCATTGGTACGGTCCTCTTATTTTCCCCTCCAATTATAACACAGACTAAACTTAAATCTGCCTGTAGCAATTGTCCCATATTATTGTTCTGTGATCGATTGGATTATGTCCAGCCATGAGCCAACTGTCAATGTCAAACGATCTGGCAACTCTGGCAAGTGGCAAATTTAACCAATTATTTTTATCTCCATAATGTACTTTTTGAGATATAAAAAATATCGGAATTCTAGTAAAATTTTGTAGTTATAATTATAAGTTAAAATATAATATAAAATGTTTTCGAAGGTGCATATGGAACTATTATGTTTTATTTTGTTTATATTAGCGGTTAAAGCTTGGGATGATGGTGATTTAGAAGTATTTGACGTGGTTGAAGAAGTTAATCAGAATTTTTATGAATTACTCGGAGTTGCCCAGGTATGAAATAAATTACTTCGTTTATTAAATTCTTTGCCTGTCAAAGTGTACAGGGATACATATAGACATTATTTCAAAATATGAATAAATTGTTATACTTATATTACGAAACTTCTTTCTCAATATTGCATGATTTTTTTATTATTTTCTAGGATGCACCAATGTCCGAGGTTAAGTCGGCGTATAAAAAACTAACTTTGAAATTACATCCAGACAAAAATGACTCTCCAGATGCTGATATACAATTTAGGAATTTAGTGTCAGTTTATAATATTCTTAGGGACCCTGGGAAACGAGAAAAGTATGTATTATTGGTTAAAGTGTTTAATAATAGTCCTCTTCTCTATTACTTCTTATTTAGTATTTTGCAGTGCACACCAAATAATGACTTATAAAAGAAAATTTTTGAGTTATATTATTGTGAATTTCTCAGGGATCTGTAATTTTTTTAAAATAAAATTCAGCCTATGTTACTCGCTGATAATTCTTTCCTTTTTATAATATTAGTGTAGATGTAATAAAACAGTTCACATAGCAAAAAAATCTTTTTAGAATTCATTTGTGTATTGTTCTAAATATAATACTTTTAAACCCAGATACAATGATGTCCTTAAGAATGGGCTTCCAAATTGGCGTTCTGCTGTGTATTACTACAGACATGTTAGAAAGATGGGCTTAGCAGAGGGTTCCATTATATTATTTATTATTATTACCTTTGGACAATATGCTGTTGGTTGGGCGGCATATGCAGAGAAGAGGTACACTGCAGTAAGTAAAAATTAATTAAGTTACTATTAATTACTTAGATATGTATTGTATATCATTTTTTAATATATATATATATATATATATATATTATTTATAATCAAAATTTATTGTGTCTTTTACTTACTTTTATATATATCTACTTATTATTAATTTGATTTCTATTTAATAATTTTTAAATTGTTATTTGAATTTTTAATTATTTTAATTAATATAATGAAGCACACGATACAGGCTTGCATGCCTAGTGTGTGTCTTCATAGCCAATAAACTAAATATATATGTTCCTGTAAATAAATAAATAAATAAAAAAAAAAAAAAAAAAAAAATAGGATATCTCTGATTTGGTTGTTTGAAAAAAAAAAATTATTGGCAAAGAAAAAGTATTGTGATCACCACCAAAATTCAACAGCACATCTGATTTCTTCCAATGAAACATTTGTACTAATAATTTAGTTTCTACAATTGTATGGCCAGCAGCAAGACTGTAAGACAGCAGGCATTCTAAAATAAGTCATTTTAATTCTAAACCAGATTCACATATTTATCAGGAACAAATTTTGAATAGCAGAGGAAAGAAGCATTCAAAGAGAACGGGTTTTGATACGGGTCTCGCTGAGATTTTAGAGCAGTTGCCAAAGCCCAGTGTAAAGGACACGCTGCCTTTCCAAATACCCAGGTTTATATGGTGGTTGATAATGGCAATACCACGAAGTGTAATGGAGGTAAAGAGGATAATGAAAGAGAAACGGGAAGAAGAGGAGAGACAGAAGAAAAGGTAAGACTGTTTGTTGTTTTAATTACTTTTTAGTTTATCTTACTTCCTACTTTATTATATATGCAAAAATTTCTGAGGATGAATGGATGTATGTTTGTTACTCTTTCACGTAAATACTACTGATTGGATGAAATTTGCCACACAGATACTTTGTTGCCTGGATACTGGATATAGGATATTCTGGAATAATTTAAGGTTCCCGTCCATTACCTAGTTGACGAAGAAATTTCACTAACTTGCACATGTTCGATTGGTGTGAAATTTGATATACTGGTACCTTGGTGGTGTTTTCATAACAAGGTAACCTTGGCTCTAGGCTGTATCATCAAGTAGTCTGCGGGATACCCAACGTCTTAGGAACTTACAGCAGATATAGCATGTTTGGGCCAATTGAAAGTTAGGGGTTAGTTTATAGCTTATTTTAAATAGAAATATGCAGATGATTGATTTATATGGGCTTCTAGGTAATGGGTAGATTTTGTCACAATCTGAATCCTACGCATACGAAGCCAGTGTAAGTTTTGTAAATAATAAAGAGTTGATTTAATTTGGGGGGTAAAATTGATAGGGAGGAAGAAGAGCGGCAGCGGTTAGAGCGAGAGAGTGCCGCTGCGGCGGAGAGGGCGAGCGCGGGGGCTGCGGGGGGAGCGGCGCGGCGGCGGAGGGGGTTCGTGCCTCAGGAGCGGGAGAGGGGGTGTCTGCTTGACGCCCCCGATGAACCGGAGAAACCGGCCGCAGTGCCTCACGCGCCGGTCAGTATTCAACTAGTTGGCTGTAAGGAAGTCGAAAATATGCATTTTTGATTGAGTTTGACATTTGATTTGTCCTTAAAAGGAACCATTGATGAACCCTTTGGATAAGTGGTTAGGGTACTTGCCCAAACGCTTTGTCTCAGGGGTCCCCGTTTGATTCTCGGCACGTTAAACTTTAACTTTTTAAAGTTGTCTCTGGTCTGGTATTGGAAAGTAGTGGCTGAGCACATTGCGTTTCGCAGTCATTTGGGCAGCCCGTCTGACGGCAAGTAACCACCACTTTAAAAAACACTACAGTGAAATAACAGCATAGCATATGTGCTGTTGTGTTTCGGTGAGTGAGTAAGGGATGCTAGAGTTCATTTCCCCATCACAATCCTACTATGGTTGGCAGCCCACTTGGTAGGTAGCCACCTACCATCAAGTGGACCGTCAGCCTGTTTATTGAGTTTAACATTTAAAAAAATCGAATATAGTGTTATTAGATAGATAGGAACATTGATGACAGAATGTTCCCCCATAGGATAGGCAGAGCCTAGTGTGGGGGACAGAAATATGATAAAACTAAAGTTGTTATTCTGAAATAAATTTCTTTATTCTTAGGGCCTCTTTCACCAACTACAAGTAAAATGTTGATTAGTTACTTTTAGAAATAATTTTATGTTTTATTAAATTATGCACTCGGTTTACTGCACATCCTTCGATTGGCGAATTTTTATTATTATTTTCTTAATGTTTGGGACTTTTACCGTACAAACAAAAGTATATCTTTAAATGGCGGTTAGCCTACTTGACGCTTTACTCGGAGATGATGAAAGAGGCCCTTATTCTTATTCTTTATTTGCACAAACATGATATGACAAAAAAAATACGTCTACAGCTCGAGTTCACCAACAGACGGTTAGTTTTTAAACAGCCGTTTAATAATATTTTGTTGTTCACCATCGCTAAAATGCGGGTTAAACGCCCTAAACATCAGATTAATCATTAAGGCTCGAGTTCACCAACAGACGGTTATTTTTAAACAGCCGTTTAATAATATTTTGTTGTTCACCATCGCTAAAATGCGGGTTAAACGCCCTAAACATCAGATTAATCATTAAGGCTCGAGTTCACCAACAGACGGTTATTTTTAAACAGCCGTTTAATAATATTTTGTTGTTCACCATCGCTAAAATGCGGGTTAAACGCCCTAAACATCAGATTAATCATTAAGGCTCGAGTTCACCAACAGACGGTTATTTTTAAACAGCCGTTTAATAATATTTTGTTGTTCACCATCGCTAAAATGCGGGTTAAACGCCCTAAACATCAGATTAATCATTAAGGCTCGAGTTCACCAACAGACGGTTAGTTTTTAAACAGCCGTTTAATAATATTTTGTTGTTCACCATCGCTAAAATGCGGGTTAAACGCCCTAAACATCAGATTAATCATTAAGGCTCGAGTTCACCAACAGACGGTTAGTTTTTAAACAGCCGTTTAATAATATTTTGTTGTTCACCATCGCTAAAATGCGGGTTAAACGCCCTAAACATCAGATTAATCATTAAGGCTCGAGTTCACCAACAGACGGTTATTTTTAAACAGCCGTTTAATAATATTTTGTTGTTCACCATTGCTAAAATGTGGGTTAAACGCCCTAAACATCTGATTAACTTAATGATTAATCTGATGTTTAGGGCGTTTAACCCGCAGTTTAGCGATGGTGAACAACAGAATATCATTAAACGGCTGTTTAAATTTTAAACAGCTGTTTAAAAACTAACCGTCTGTTGGTGAACTCGAGCCTACTAAGTTGAAGATATTTATGTATGAATGTGATACGTGGCAGGCGGCTCCGGTGATCACCGGTGGTCTGTGGACCGACGACGACCTCGCCGAGCTGGTCCGTCTGGTGAAGAAGTATCCAGGTGGCACCGCCGACAGGTGGGAGAGGATAGCTGAGAGCATGTGCCGGAGCGTGCCCGAGGTGACCCACATGGCCGCCAAGTTGAAGGACAACTGCTACAAGATACCGGGACAGGAGACCGCCGAGCCTGTCCCGGAGCCGCCCAAGAAGGTGAAGACTCGCAAGGCGGAGGAAGCGAGCGGAGGCAACTGGTCGCAAACGCAGCAGCGAGCCTTGGAGACGGCTCTAGCGAATCACCCCAAGGGTGGGACCGGAGACAGGTGGCAAAAGATAGCGGCTTCGGTGCCGGGAAAAACAAAGGTATACACTACATACATACATACACACTTTACATACAACAATACATACATACATACATACATACAATTTTAAATTTTTTTAAAGCAATAGACCAAGGTACACTCACTACATACAACAATACATACATACATACATACATACAATTCATACAATTTTAAATTTTTTTAAAGCAATAGACCAAGGTACACTCACTACATACAACAATACATACATACATACATACAATTCATACAATTTTAAATTTTTTTAAAGCAATAGACCAAGGTACACTCACTACATACAACAATACATACATACAATTCATACAATTTTAAATTTTTTTAAAGCAATAGACCAAGGTACACTCACTACATACAACAATACATACATACATACATACAATTCATACAATTTTAAATTTTTTTAAAGCAATAGACCAAGGTACACTCACTACATACAAACTTTACATACAACAATACATACATACATACAATTCATACAATTTTAAATTTTTTTAAAGCAATAGACCAAGGTACACTCACTATATACAAACTTTACATACAACAATACATACATACATACAATTCATACAATTCTAAATTTTTTTAAAGCAATAGATCAAGGTACACTCACTACATACAACAATACATACATACATACATACAATTCATACAATTCATACAATTTAAAAATGTTTTAAATCAATTGTTCTGCGTTAGGTTAGTTTATTTATAAATGATGCTTTCACTCATTTTTGGTAACTTTGTAAAGATTTTATTAGTATTAAAGTTTTATTATATATGCATTGGAATAATATAATCTATTAAGTCTTATTATATGCTCGCTATTATTATTATAAAGCGCGAAAGAATTCATTCGATTGAAAATAAAAATATCACCAAATAACCAGCTATATAAAATAAAAATAAAGATTTAAAGTATTGTAGGCGTTATATCTTTTATTTTTCAAAGAAATACAAGAACTATAATTATGTTTTATTACTAATTCATAAAGTACATAAAGCAATTAATAAGACCATAGAGGTCTTATTAAGCATTTCAATACTGTTGTTGCTCTACATTATTTAATCAGGTGCATTAGTTTTTTTTTTTTTTTAATTAATTACGTATCACATTGTTGACCCAACTGAAAATAGTTATTATACTAAGATATATATATATATATTATAGTACCTACATTAAAAGACGGAAGAAAATTTATTAAAAAAAAAATTTTTTATTCATAGTTAAATATTTGCGATGACATAAAATATACGACATCACAAGTCAGTTTTATTTAAATTATAAGCACAGTGTCTGTAATTACGCATTTTTTTTTTAAATCAAAACTTTTAAATGTAATTAATCAAAAAAATTTAAGTATACATTCTGGTCACAGTAGCCAAAGGCTCTACATACTCTATGACTTATTAATAAGTTTATAAATGAAGTCTGTTCACGTTTTCAGGAGGAGTGTATGCAAAGGTGTAAATATTTATCGGAGTTAGTGAGAAAACAGAAACAAAAAGAAGAAGACGAAAGACAAGAGGGACAAGACATAACAAATGGCGATTTACAAGAGGAAATTGTGTCGTCGTAAATTTATTACATTTAATTTACTCCTTGATGGAAAAGAGTAAAATTTCAATTGGAAAATAGATGGCATTTTATACCTACTATATTGGAGTTTGATTAAAATTTTGAATAATATACAACTTACATGCAAGTTATATTATATTAATTATATTATGCATTTTCACTGTTGCAAAAAAATTTTTTTTTTTTTTTTTTAATTACAGGGAATTTTGGTATTTTTTCAATGGAATTTAGGGTTACAGCAATGTAAACCAGTTTCTCCTTTCATTTAATTTCAAAAGTTTCTTTTTTGAATTTTCAGACCGAAATCTTCTTTACTTATATATAAAAAAAAAATGTAAGCATGTTTGACTGTTTGTCCTCTATGGACTCCGAAGCCGCTCAACAGATTTCGATTCTGTTTTCACTTATGGAAAGAGGGATAAACGGGGAATGTTTGTAATAATAATAATAATAATAATATTTTTTTATAATATTTATTAAATTTTTTTTTAATATTTATTTAAAAAAAATTTAATATTAAGAAATGAAATAAAAAAAAGGATAATAATAATAATAATAATAATAAAAAAATTAATAAAGGAAATATTTATTTACAAAACTATTTTAATTATACACATCATTGACAAGTGTTCCTCTAATGCAGAACTTATTATAAAATAATTGTTTATTCTCCGGTCCTTACAAATATTTCTGGTATCGCGTCGTTGTACATTTCTTTCGCTTCAGTTTCCCTTCCTTTGCGTGGCGGATTCTTCGATGCGGTGTAACCTTTCATTGAAAATAGATATTGATTAAAAAAAAAATAAAAGTTTTCAAAATAATTTACATAAATCAAAAAAAGAGTCCATATAAACCGTAAGACCCCATACGTTATTTTTTATATATTTACTACTAGCTGGTGCTCGCGACTTCGTTGAAAATTAAAAAAAAAAAGCAATATAACGCTTGACCTCGTGTTGCTATAACACTTTGGTCAGGCGTTAGTTTTTTTTTTAAATTTTTTATTTATCCCTCGGAAATAGTCATTTTTTTTTTTCTTGATGTAAAGTACCCCACGTCCTTTCTGGTGTCTCAGACAACGTGTATGCAAAATTTCACGGTGATCGGTTCAGTAGTTTTTGCGTGAAAGAGTCACAAACATCCATACATCCAAACATACTTTCGCATTTATAATATTATTTATACGGATTTATTATGCATGAAAAGTTATACTAATAATATTCACATTCTCCCATAAAACTGACTTATGGGAGAATACTTAAATCTAAATGACTTAGGGCCTCTTTCACCATGTGTCAAGTAGGCTAACCGCCATTTAAAGTCACCGGTAATCGGGAATGATGGAGATAATATGTTTGTTTTGTACGGTATAAGACCCAAACATTAAAAAGAAAATAATAATAAAAATTCGCCTATCGAAGGATGTGCAGTAAACCGAGTGCATAATTTAATAAAACATAAAATTATTTATAAAAGTAACTAATCAACACTAAACTTGCAGTTGGTGAGAGAGGCCCTTAAGCTTAGTAAGTATTTTCTGTACAGTCATGGCGGCAATTGATTCGCAGTCATTTGTGCAGCCCGTTTGGCGGCAGTAACCACCCCTTTACAGAATATCATCGCGAAATATGTGCTTTAGTGTTTCGATGAGCGAGTAAGGGATGATACAGCCCATTATACCCCATCCCTTATCCCTTATCCTTAATACTTCTATGGTCGGCAGCGCGTTTGCAGCACTTATGGCGTTGCTTGTGTTATAGACGACGGTAGCCACCTACCATCAAGTGAACCGTCAGCCTTAACCAAAAGAACTATTCAATCAAACCAAATCAACTCTTTTGCTAATTAAGAATTAGACTGATCATGTGCGATGTGTCAAATGGATAACAGATAAATAAATAAATAAATATCTTAACACATTCCACACAGCACCATCTAGTTCCACAATAAGCAACTAAAATGCTTGTATTATAGATACCACAGTTAATATTACTACATAGATTACTTTTTTTTTTATAAATACATACATAATTATTATAAATACAAAACATCCATGACTCAAGGTACAAAGGTAAAATGTTAATATACATAAACATTTGCCCCTAGCGGGATTCGAACCCGCGACCGTTTGTTTAACAGCTAGGGTTACTAGCCACTAAACCAAACGTGTCGTCAACAGATAACAGCCAAATTACTAGAGTATTGTTTCCCAGACCACGTCTTCAGTGGGCACCATAATTAGCCTACTCTTTCCAACCGTGGGATTGTCCATAAGGTGGGAGTGGGAGTGGGAGTGGGAACGTACCGCAACGCTGGCAAGAGCAGTGGGCCGGTGAAGCGACTCGGTGTGGCTGCAAGGAGCCGTCCTCACAGCTCAGAGTCACTTCGAGGCTCTCGTAGCGGCTCACCTGGCAACACTCGCACTTCGAGTCGTGGCTGCCAGTCTCTGTAACCACATTCAGATACGTTTCACAACAATATCGTCAAAATATAATCTAAAATCAATAAAATTGTTTGTAATCAATTACTTACAATAATGTATGTGAATGCGTCCCGGGTGCCATATATAAGTTTTTAACAGTACTGACTAACAATTTATTTTCTAATTTTTATCAGTGATCGTTTAATATATTTTGTATAGTGGTATTAAAAAAATTCTTCTTTTTCCTTTTCTCTTTAAGAATTTTACAATTACAATATTTAATTTTTTTTTGGATTCTTCATTTTTTTATTTCAGTTTGATATGGGCCGGAATTACTTGTTTCAATAATCGTAGTTGCAAATTCTAAATGTCACTGAGATAAGTTTTAAAGCTGCTTAAAACATGTAACACTACGGTATTATCAAAAGATTTATATAAAAGCACTCTAGTTTGATAAGCACTCTAGCCCGCTTTTTAATTATTGTATTTTGATAATTCCAAGGAATATTTTGCTAATAATCCTACCAACTCTGATGGGATAATAGGCGAGGGACAAGGAGGGGATAACAGATTGGTTATATCACAGTGATCTTTTGGTTGGAATGCCATTAATCTATCATAGTAGTGGTTGTTTGATTTACGGTTATTGTAAAGTGTGCCGGAGTCGCAACTGCCACGACACTCCCTGAATCCTTGGAGCGGTCGCTTGTTGATGCAGAGGCCGTGTGGCCCGAGACGCGTTCTGATGAAGCCCACGGACTCTGTTCCTGCCACCAGTTCAGGGACGCATGTGCCTAAAGTGAAAAACAACAATAAACTTAACTAACAGTGCAGAACGACAACAAACAACAATAACCTAAGTTTTTAAGCAATAAACTTATGTATTTTTATGGACTAATCACGTCCAAGTCGAGATGCGTTTCTATTTTCAAATATTAAATTAATTTGACTCAAAATATTATAAATTCCTAAGAGTATATACTTAATTATGAGTTAATTCAACTTTTAAGATGTTTTACGTAAACAAATTTAATTTAAAACTTTTCGAGTAACGTGAACTTATAAAAAAAAAAATGCACTTTAATGTAAGTATCTATAAAAATAATATGTTATTGACCATACAGTCTTTAGACTTAATTTTTTCTGTTCTGCTCAATAATCAGTATCAGTAAAAATACTTTCGGCGAATTTAGACAAGTATAAAATTTTAATTACAATAAAACTTTACAAATTCTTTGATGAGATTAGACTTACTCAAAGCCGCCGGCTTCTCTCGGCACACCTGGCAGCACGTGTCGTTGTGCAGGTCTTCGGGCGCGCAGTGCGACACGTCGGGGCAAAGTTGCTGCGCGGACGACACGAATACGTCTTCGCCGACGCGAGTGCAAGAATACGTCGTGCAGTTGTCGGCTGATTGCCAACTGGTGCCTAAAAGTTTACGAAATATCCGTACTAATATTATAAATGCGAAAGTATGTTTGTACTTGTACTTGTACACCGGTTCACCATTCACTATGGTTAGCAGCTGAAAAGTAAATTGTACTTTTTTTAGGAATTTACATTAATTTAAACTAATATACTTCCGTACTAACATTATAAATGCGAAAGTATATTTGGATGTATGGACGTTTGTAACTCTTTCACGCAAAAACTACTCAAACGATCACCATGAAATTTTGCATACACGTTGTCTGAGACACCAGAAAGGACAAAGGGTACCTTTCATCGTTCAACGCAGACGAAGTCGCGAGCACCAGCTAGTCATATATAAGTAGGTAAATAGACTGACTAGCAACACTAATAGAAAACTATTTTACGCTCTTTCTGTTAACTTTTTTTTTTATATGTTAAGATAAAGTTCCTGTTTATATTCAACCCCTACAAACTATTATACAAATTTGAAACGCTTTTGTCACTTTTTTAGGTCACTTAGGCTTAGCACGCACTGCGGTTTCAGACAAAAAAAATGTAACGCAAAGCTTCCTATACAAGCGCACGCATTGGCAACTTTTTTCAGTGACTGATTTTAAAAACGCAAGACTGATTATATAAAACGTAACTTGCTACATTTTGATCGCGGTTTGTAAACGCGCGATTTTTTTCTATCCCATAGTAATAGTATGGGGGCGCACGCACAGTGGTTAACCGCATTCGGTTTTTTATTCAGTCTGGACTTAGCGACAGCAGAGGATAGTCGTTTTTTTCGGTAAGGATAAGTCATGTCGTCTGAATCAGATACATCGTCGTCTGCAGACAACGTGTCGAAAAACATTATCATTGAAGTGGAAAAAAGGCCGGCATTATGGGACAAAACATTAAATCAGTATAGAGACAGAAATATTAAGGCTATAAAACCAAAACTATAACACACGCTGCTCGTCAGAAATCCATGATGGTACTGAAATAAATTTAAGCCAAACGCCAACCGCAATGCGTGCGTGTATGCGGTTTTGCGTTTTCAGCTATTTCTCAACCGCTTGCGTTTAATCGCAGTGCGTGCTAAGCCTTAGTGGGTAATTTTCTTTGCATGCCATGCACGTTTTTGTACAGTCAAACTATTCTGCCTGATTAATAATGCGATAGTATATATAATTGCATATAAAGTCATTTCAGGTGTTGTTTTAGGTTTTGTAAAGAGCAAATTTTTATTTGAGTGTAGAGAAAAAAAAAATCAACTATTTTCTAGAATAATAAAACATAAAAGGTACAAATGGGTCATTAATTACACTTATAATAATTATTATTTTACTGTGCAAATTTTTTGGCCCATATTTTTTTTAAATTGTGTATCGCAAATTTACTTTGAAAACAGTAGGTAGGTAGGTAAGTTGGGTAAAGCGGTATAAGTAATTACCGGGTTCCTTGAGTTCCCCGTTGAGCAGACAGGCGTCTTGCACACAGCGTCCGCAGCAAGTGGCGTTGTCCTTTGGCGGTGCGTATCTCCATCCGAGCTCGCATTTGCTCTCGCACGACTGCACTGTCTCCACACGCGACAGAAGCGACGTGACGTCACGCACGCAACGCACCGAGCGACACGGCGAATCCGAAGGCAAACTTTGGCCCTCCTGTCAAATGCACGTTTAATATTTTATAAATTGACCTGACCGCTTTAGACTTGACTTGACTAACTAGTGTCTGGATCTGTTACTTTCAATTCTGCCTTTTTTTTTAAAAAAAAAAAAGCTATAACAAATTGATATTTTTACTAATGACACTGGCAAAATCATAACGCGACAATCGACATTAACTTGACATTTTAAAATGAGCTGCATATCCATTTAAACCTAAGAAGAAGAATAAAATAAATAAATAAATAAATAAATATCTTAACACATTCCACACAGCACCATCTAGTTCCACAGTAAGCAACTAATGCTTGTATTATGGATACAAGACAGTTGATATAATATATAGATTACTTTTTTTTTGTAAATACATACATATTATAAATACAAAACATCCATGACTCAGGTGCAAAGGTAAAATGTTATTACATAAACATTTGCCCCTAGCGGGATTCGAACCCGCGACCGTTTGGTTAATAGCTAGGGTTACTAGCCACTAGACCGAACGTGTCGTCTAAATATTGATAAAAGAACTACTTGACTAACCCAGATTAAAAATATTGCATACTTTTTATCATGAAAAAATGTTACGTTCTCAAGGGATAGTTTAAAAATTTAAAAAATTACTCAAATATAATTTTATTATTTATTATTTTCTCTTTATTACAATGTACTTACACTTTTTTTACAAGGTGAAGTGTCAAAGTTACGTCATGAAATTTTTTAGAAGCTCTAGGTACCTAATCATATAAAAATATTTTTTTATCTATAAACTCTAGCCATGCATGGTTTTCATTGCACCTATGACTGAAATAAATGTGGTTATTCAAGATTACGAACAAAAATTAAGATCGAGAAATTTGAGAGTTTGTTTGAGTCGCAGCACGAAAAAATTCACTAATTTTAAAAAATTAATTTTTACAAAAATTTATACTTACTTGAATTTTATTATAAACTGTCATCAATTAGCCTGTACCTGTAGAATAACCAACCTGATATATTTGATCCCCATCCCTGCACGCCACCCGCTCCTGTATCTTGCAACACTGTCCTGGCACTGGCTTCTCCTCGAAGACGTACTGCTTCTTCATGTCCACCGGCACCTCAGGACATGTCACGTTGCTGGATTGCACTTGCAACTGACCAACATAAATACCTACATAATATGCAAATGCTACGCGTGTTTTAATTAAATAAAGACATAAAATTATGTTTTTATTTCAACGTTGGTCTAATGAAAAAAAAAAATGGACATGTGTGATTTATGAAAACAAAGGGCTTTTGTTAAGTTAAAACTTTAAAAAAATTAAAACGTGATTTTTTGCCTGTTTGTCTGTCTGTTGGTCCGGACTAATACAAGAACAATAATTAATGTAGAGACAAACTGGTCCCTAGTATGCACTCAGCTATAATTTCTCAAAAAAGTGAACTAGTGCATCTGAAATATGTTTTCTTACTCTCGTAGCGAGTTTCATGATCATTATTATTTTTAAAAATGAATATTTCCTTACTGAAAAATCAAACAGAAAAAAGAAAATAATAAAAGAACACCACTGAGTTTTTATGATATAAATTAACGAATAGAAAATTTTGGGAAATACTATAATATTAATGTTCAAAAAACGTTCAACTGTCCCAACGTTTAATTCGTGTCGTCAACTTTGGAAACACACCATTAGAGAAGAGTCTAGACGAATTTACATTTAAATAAAATTAATTCCAATGGAATCGATTGTAATTGTTCAAAGCATCAACACATGGCTAAGTGTAATTTTTTTTTTTTTTTTAAATTTAAAATTTCCTCTCGGCCAAACAACCAACTGTGTAGCAAAGGTTGAGGCCTAAGATGGAGCGAGCTCACCCAGAAGATGCCTATTCACTCGAACTTTGAAAAGGATTCAAAATATTACATATATACCGTTCCATCGAGATTGACGCAAGTGTAATTTGTGCAGAAGTCAGGAGAGATCCATTTCTCTCCGACGTCTCTCTCGAGTCCGCTCACGACGCAAGCGACGGGCTCGCATTGGCCGCAACACTTTTCGCCGCCAGCAGGCGCCGCGAAGTACTTCCATCCCTGCATAGTAAACGTGTAATTGTCATTTATGGTAACAACTAGCTGGCGACGGCGACTTCGTCCGCGTTGAACGATTAAAGGTACCCTATGTCCTTTCTGGTGTCCCAGACAACGTGTATGCAAAATTTCATGGTGATCGGTTCAGTAGTTTTTGCGTGAAAGAGTTACAAACATCCAAACATACTTTCGCATTTATAATACTAGCTGGTGCCCGCGACTTCGTCCGCGTTGAACGATTAAAGGTACCCTATGTCCTTTCTGGTGTCCCAGACAACGTGTATGCAAAATATCATGGTGATCGGTTCAGTAGTTTTTGCGTGAAAGAGTTACAAACATCCAAACATACTTTCGCATTTATAATACTAGCTGGTGCCCGCGACTTCGTCCGCGTTGAACGATTAAAGGTACCCTATGTCCTTTCTGGTGTCCCAGACAACGTGTATGCAAAATATCATGGTGATCGGTTCAGTAGTTTTTGCGTGAAAGAGTTACAAACATTCAAACATACTTTCGCATTTATAATATTTTTACGGATATAATGATTAAAAATATTAAATTTAAGTTAAAGCAAATATTTTTTAAATTGTATATACTTAGTTAGATTTTAGTAATAACTAGCTGGTGCCGGCGACTTCGCCCGCGTGAAAATTATATACTAAAACCTTCCTCGAGAATCACTCTGTCCATTGGTGAAAACAGCATGAAAATCGGTGCAGTAGTTTTTGAGTTTATCGCGAACAGACAGACAGAGAGACGCGGCGGAGGACTTTTTTTATAATATGTAAGGATAAATTAAACCTTCGTGGTTTTTAGTGTTATCATTTTACATGTATTTTATATTAGCCTCGAAATTGTTAAAATTATAAATAAAATTAAACATTTAAGGGAAAACACAATATACTCCAATGAGGTGTACACCAACAGCACAAACAAAAAAAACTTTACAGTTTATTATCTATTGACATTATTACAGCTGACGTAACTAGCTTTAAAATAAAAAACCGAATCAAAATCGGCCCATTCGTTTCGAAGCTATAGTGCCATAGACAAACACACAAAGGTCAAACTTATAACACATTGTTTTCCGTCGGACGTTGGGGGTTAAAAACTGTTACCACTTACCGGTTGGCAATCTGTATTACAGGTCTGCAATGTGGTCACTTTCTCCAATTTACCATCTTCAACTTCTACACATTTATAAGACTCGCAAACATTGTATGGGGACGTCCAGTTCTCGCCGACCTGGGGTTAATAAAATAAACATTTACTTATTTTGTAAAGAAAATCAACTCTCCGATTACACGTACATACATACGTATAAATTGTATATACAACTAGCAACCCGTCTCCGACTTCGCCTCGATGCATATACACAAACCTTCTTCGTTTATAGCTGTTTGCATTTGTGAAAACCGTATCAATATCAGGTGGGAGGTTTAAAAGAAGTTAGAAGCGGCGAATTTATTTTATAATAATATAATGTAACAAAAAAGATATGGGGATCCGAAATGTTCAGTGTTGCGTTATTGACTCCGTCGAGCATAACTTTTTTGAATGTCAACGTTGGTCTGAAATACGGCTACGTTGGCAGGAGAAGAACTAAGTGGCTCGAAGCCTGGAAGAAGTCGTTGTTTGGATGTTGGCGACGACTGATAACTGGATTTCATTGGCGAATGGGTCTTGTTAGGGAGGTCCTATTGAAAAAGAAAGAGGAAGAACACACGGAGGTGTATCTGTGGACAGCAGCTAGGAGGGCCTAGTACCGCGAAGTAATGCTAACGCGGTCCTGTGGTACTTACTTGGTACTGGAGAGGAGGTTTTTAGTGAGTAAAAACCTCACACTATCGGACACTTGACCGATGTCTTTTAGAAGATTTTCCTTCTCTCTCATTTAAAAAAAAAATGTTCATGTACCTTATAAATGTTATTGGTATCTCTGCAAGCGACGTGTACGGGAGTAGGGCAGCAGGCGAACGGCACTGGACGCGGTTCTACCACGAATTGCTCCGTGGAAGTGATCGGCGCACACTCTGTGACCCCACAGCGAGCTAAGGCGTCTCCGCCGGCGGTTCGCTCGCACCGACACACGCGGCACGGACCGTCAAGCCACGCGGAATCCACCTGGATATGCAATTATTCGTTAATAATAATAATAAATAATAAATATCTTCACACATTCCACACAGCACCAACTAGTTCCACAGTAAGCAACTAATGCTTGTATTATGGATACCAGACAGTTGATACACTACATAGATTACTTTTTTTTTTTGTAAATACATACATATTATAAATATAAAACGTCCATGAATCAGGTGCAAAGGTAAAATGTTAACACATAAACATTTGCCCCTAGCGGGATTCGAACCCGCGACCGTTTGGTTAACAGCTAGGGTTACTAGCCACTGAACCAAACGTGTCGTCAATGTGCGTGTGTGTGTGTGTGTGTGTTCGTTATTATTATTATTATTATTATTTTTATAAAAGATGGGTTTGCTCTTGACCAACAACCAACTGTGTACCAAGGATGAGGCCTAAGATGAAGCAAACCTCATTCTCAACCCAGAAGATGCCTTATCACTCGAACTTTGAAAAGATTTGGGTTATATGAGCTCGGAATACAGCTCATTCGTTAGGGAACATTTTTAAATTTCTCTTCGTCGTGGTCACCCTGCGATCCGTTTACGGACATAATGATCAATACGCATTATGGTAAATGTCAAATACGTAAATGGACACATATAAAAAAAATCACAAAATTCAAAAATACACAATTCTCATTGATATAACTCGGATTTAATTCTATCTTCTTAAAAATTTCTCTGGGACCCATTAAGTTGATTAAATAAGTAAACTGTCTAAAATGTCCACATCATAAGATTTATTCACTCATCGTTTTACATAGCTATATATAAAACTCACAAATATATTCATATAAAATTACATTACGACCATATCAATATCACTTTTTAATACACACTGATAAATAATCTGCAAATATTCTGACATACATTTGTAAAAAACCCCTTCGTTAGTTTTTCAAAAAATTATGCAAGTGTTCAAAATTCAAACCTCTAACACGTATAACAACGTATATGTATACATATAAGTAGATAAACGGAAAAGATCGTGGTCTTTTGTATGTCAATACAAAAGACCACGATCGAACTGCTTAAAAAATTTTAAGTTTCATCCACAATATGATATATTAACCAGAACCAGCATATATAAGTATGAGGCTCTGATAGCGACTAGCGACCTGCTCCCGGCTTCACATTGGTGCATTTTATTTATGCAAATTACATATAGAAACCTTTCTCGTTTAACGCTCTTTCCATTGGTGAAAATCGCATTAAAATCCGTTGCCTACAACGGCGGGAAGCGACGTTGTTCTATACTATGTAAAGATGACAAAATTATAAAAAGTAACTAAGTAATGTCGGATAAGGTACTAAAGTTACTTAAATTATTCTTGTGCAATTGTTATTACAGAGACTAATTACTCGTTAATTTCACAGTGACGATAAAATCCTAATTTCTTGCAGACCATGAATGGAAAATTTTGTTATTAAGTATATACTTTGGTAATAAAAGTAATATTATAATTTCCTTGACTTACATCTTTGAGTGTTGTTTGTGGTGTGATACGCGACTTCTCTCCGCCCTTAGGGGCCGCTTCCCACTCCAATGTCACCACACATTTATCTTTCGGCAATTCTATGAAAAAGACAATCTATTAATGTTCTCTTTCTTTTCGTACCGCTGATATAATGAATTTTTAACAGTCTGTATGACTGACATTGATGTAAGTACTAAACATTTATAGACTATATGAGACGGACAGAAGACCGAGCGTTTGGTAGAAGCCTACGTCCAGAAGTGGAGTGACACAGGTTGATGACGAATATGAGATTGTTTATAATTAACAAGTTGAAGCCGTCAGTCAGTCAGCAAGTCAGCAACGTTCCATGGTTGCCATAATAAAGGTCAACGTATGAAATTTTTTTTTTTTATTTAAAAAAAATCGGTATCCGTTGGAATTTTGGGGAAAAAAAGTATAATAAGATAATTCCTCTGTTTAAATGCAATGTTGTGTGTAAAAATTTCAAGTCAATCCGTCGGCTAGTTTTCGAGTTTTTGTGTATTAAGTTAAGTACTATTTACTCACACAAACCAACACAACATTTATATATGTATATGTGTATGTATTAACATTTATATACATTATATCATACATTACAAAAAAAAATTTAAATAAGAAAATACCTATTATATATAGATAAATCTATATATAATCTAATGTAGATTTTATCTATATATATAGGTATAGGTATATATATATTAGGTATTTTCTTATTAAAAAAAAATTTTTTTTGAAAGTGTAAATCTATAGTGTCTGTAATCGGAAATAGTCTGATGCAACTCAGCCAGTACTCACCACAAGTGTATTGCGGGCAACACTTCCCAGGAACTTCGTCCTGTCTCAGCTGATGGTACTGCGGGCAATCGGACGCCGGAGGACACGTCTCCTTGTTGCACAAGAGTTGTACGCGCGGGCAACACCCGTTCTTGTCAACGAGCCGCTCCATGCCCGGCTCCAATATTTCCACTTCGCTATCGCTCGGTATCGCCTCGCATTCGCTCGAAGGCTTGCATTCTAATTCAAATACCATTCACATTAATCGCTCTGGATTAATTGCATGCAGGTTGTGGCAGAGTGTATATATCATTTGAACAAAATATATGCCTTCGAAATACGACTTCTAAACGAATTCAATTTAAATTAATTTTAATGATTTTTCAAATGGCACAATAAGACTATATATATAGGCCACTTGTTGCTAAATATCATTCCTAATCACTGAATCCTAATCCTAGTATGGTCGGTGGCGCACTTCAGCACCGGTGGTATTATTGGATATAGGCAACGGTAGCCACTCACCAAGAAGTGTGGACCTTTATATGAGAAAATTTATAGTATACTAGCTGGTGCCGGCGACTTCGTCCGCGTTGAAAAAGAAAATATATGAGTAATTATGCTTGACATCGTAATCGCTGTGACGACGGTGGCGTCCAATTCTTTATATTTTTAAACGATCACTCGGAAACAGTACTTTTTTTCTGGACGAAAGGTATCCTATGTCCTTTTTGTATCCTTGACAACGTGTATGCAAAATTTCATGATGATCGGTTGAGTAGTTAAGGCGTGAAAAGGTAGCAGACACACAGACAGAGTTACTTTAGCATTTATAATATGTATTAGTATGGAAGTATGGATTAAGTATGGATAATGACCTCCACGTGGAGATAAATCAGATTATTTATTAGTCTATTGCAAACTGTGTCACTAGGCTTGATATTTTATAATTTTTGTAACGTGGCAAGAGAATTAGGATTACCGCATGCGAACTCCTTGCATCCATTGGGCTTCGTCTTCTGCTTGAGAATTTGTCCGAATCCGCATTCCATTTTCTTGGGTTCGTCACATACTGGGTTGTCTTGAGGCTTTGGTACTGGAATGTATTTTTTTTTTGAGATATGATAATGTTAAGAATGTTTAAATTTAAATAATGACATCACGAAGAAAAAAATAATTTTAATATCAAATTTCACTTGTGTTTAGTTGAAAATACAATGAAAATTGCATTTGATTCTGTTGATTCCATAGAAAAGAAAATTATTAGAACTCAAGTTTCGTGTTTAGTTTTAAATTAATCTTTAGATCTTGACGGGGAATATGATAGGATAGGTTAGGTTAGGGTAGGTATACAGAAGTTTCTAACGTGTAGAGCAAATATACAGTTTAATAAAAGTGAACCATAGATGTATGATTTTGATAAAAAATTTGGGTTAAAAATTGATATGATTACCACAGAAGTGTTCAGAACAGCATTGGCCAGGTTTGGCAGGTTTGGTGATCATGTCTTCGTCTTCAGAGCATACTGGTGTAGTGCATGACTGTACGGTGCAGGATACATGTGCGGCGAGTTCGTTGCCCACTCGACTGCAAGTGCACTTTGTACAAGCATCCTCCTGAACAAGTAATAGAACTTGGGCATCAAAGGAAGGCCTTCGTTAACAGAAGGCTTTTTAAGTGTTGATGATACTCAATAATGTAACAAAGATAATAACGCTCTTTGTATCTATTATAAGCCCGACAAATTGCTAAATAATGCGCCTGGCCGCCATTTTTATGACGTAATCTCGTGACACACTCAATTCAATCAAATTTGTTAGCAGTATTTTTCAGTTACGGATGACGTCACGTGGATGTTTAAATGATTATAAAATTAAGGTATAAACTCGTATTAAACAATGTAGAAGCTTAATTTTAAACCATAACGTTAATTAATTTATTTATTTATTTAGATTACATACAGCCATAAATTTAAAATATATAAATTATAGATTATATACAAATAGGCCTAAAGAATTATAAAAAATATATATTTACATTTATTTATTAATTAAAAAAATAATAATAATAAGGTGGCTTAATGTGTTTAACAAGTTTATATATATCCTTAAAGTAATTTAAGAAATCAAATAAAAGTCATCACTTACTTGCCATTGGTCGCCAGCATAATGTTCTTTGTTGGCATCGCAAGGGAAACATTTACTAGGCTCAATGCACGTGTTGTTCACTCGTACCTAAAATATAGAAAAAAGCCATTTCTAAATTTATTTATATATATATTATATAATAAGGATATCTAAGGGTGGTAGATAGAAAAATATTGAGGAGTTCATCTGGAATAAATCACAATAGGAACCAAATAATCGTACTTTAAGCATTAACCAATAATAGTCTATATATATAGTTTCTACATTATAGAAATGAGGCATAGAATTAGGTATGTCGCCAAGAAGCCTGGATATGGTGATTATCGATCTATCAATAGTGGTTATATTGTAACTCAACCAGATTCCTAACTTAAACTAGATACCTAACTCGAATTTGTTTTGAGTAAAACTGAAACCCTTTCCAAAAACCATATATATTTATTTAAATTTGTTGGAAGATGATTAAAAACGTCTTAGTTTTATGTAAAAATTTAATTATTAAACAGAAAAATATATGTTGCTATGTACATAGTTTTATTGATATTCGTCTTAGTTACTATACATCAAATTTTATATTATGTTTTAAAATAAGAAATATAAAAAGAGTATATTTACAAATAAGGTTAACTATTCAATTAGTATTTACAAGAAAATTAAAAAAATATATATTGCAAAAAATACATACCTTTCCTTCAGGACAGAAGCATCCTTCGACGGATGATTTGTCACATTTGTTCGGGTTTCGAGTAAGTTCTTCATAGTTCTCGCAAGTTCGCTCGCAATCCACACACGGCCGGTACACTAGAGGGCTCTCACTGGAAAATCAGTCACATCTGTTAAGTTATTTAAATGCTACATGCCCCGACAAAATATCTACATATATATATAACTTAAATAAAGTTGCTCTCAACCTCTGTCTGTCGTCTTTCATTAATTGAAGAAACTATATACGAGAAAGTTTTTTTATTTTATTATAGATACGGGGATTTAGAACCACTAATGGAAAGAGCGACGAACGAGGAAGGTTTGTGTTGTATAATTTATGTATAAAAAAAAATAATTAATTAATTTTTTTTTTAATATAAGATAATAAGTAAATTTTTAATGCATTGTTACAAAGTCATCTAATTTATTATTTTAATGATTTAATAACTACTGATTATGTTGTCATCAGATAACTACTTATAACTTACAGATAATTATTATTTAATTGTTTGTTCTATTGTAACTGTCTAGTACGATTTTATGTATGTTATGTTTGTATGTTGTGTTCACATGTAGTAGGTTACATTCCGAATTAATTGCTTTATTTGTATGTTCTTGTTTTTTTGTAAACCATAGTTTTGTAAACCATAATAAAAAAAAAATAAAAAAAAAAACTTAATAACTACATGGTTTAGCTGTAGAGATAAAATATAGGTTTTTTTTTGTCGTAAGTTCTCTCCTTGGTAATGTTATTATTTGACTAAGCCTGGGCTACGTCCGTGTGACGCTGACGGGTCACATCACTCACCATGTGATGGGACACAGGCCTTCCCTCCAGTGGACACAGATGGCGTGTCGCCGACATTCGGCCGCATAACGCTCCAATGTTGCGCAGGCGTCGGTCGCGTTGAACGCGCACAGTTCTTCCTCGCACTGCTTCGCATACGCTTCGGGGTCCACTAGCGCATAACACTGTGGATCGTTTAAACCCTCCATTTAGTAACCCAATATTGGTATTATAAACTTATTAAGTAACCGATCATTAAAAAAAAAATCTCTTAGTTACAGGGGACAGGGAAACGTTAGGTTAGGATCGCGTTTATCATTTAAAAGAAAGTAATATTTACATAAATTTAAACAGCCTTCACGTAATAAGGTCATATGTAATTAATAACGTAAATTTCGTTATTATACTTTTGTGTACTAATTTGACAAATAAAAAAAATTATTATTCAAATATTTGCAATTGTCAAAAGAATGAATGCAACAAATCGTTAATACCTTGTATAAAGTATGAATGAATTTTATCTGTATTATTTTTGAACTCAGCGGTATGTGAAAGCCTGGTGATATTTTCAAGGATTTTTTTGGACATTAATTTCATAACTCTACCTACTGAAAGGCTCATTTAGAGAATAATATGATAAATATTTAACGATTATTTAAAATGGATCATGAACTTACTGGTCCAAATTTTTCTACATTGTAAATGTTATTGCACGGATTCTTATCCGGAGGCGGAAGCACACATTCCTTCTCTGGTGGCTGGTCACATTGCTCCTGCTCTGGGATGTCGAGGGTCTCCAGGGCTTCTGGGCTTGCTTGCCAACTCTTTCCGTACTGTGGAGTAGTAAAGCATTCAAATGAGCAATTCATTTTGTAAAAATATATCATATTAATATATCATTATAAATTTTACTTAATATTATAAATGCTAAAGTATGTTTGGATGTATGGATCACGCAAAAACTACTAAAACGATTACCATGAAATTTTGCATACACGTTGTCTGGGACACCAGAAAGGACATAGGGTACCTCTCATCCAAAAAAAAAAAAAAAACTATTACCGAGGGATAAATAAAAAATAAAAAACTAACGCCTAGCCAAAGTGTTATAGCAACACGAGGTCAAGCGTTATATTGCTTTTTTTTTTTTAATTTTCAACGCGGACGAAGTCGCGAGTACCAGCTAGTTAAGTAATAAAATAGTTAAGTACCTAATAGCTTTAAATTCGAACAGTGCATTTGGGATATGATTGCTGAATAAACAATTATCTGAAAGAAAGTAGGTGAGTGTTAGATTTTTCTCTATATACAGTAGTACCAGTTCAAGATCATCTGTGATGGTGCCATTGCTGGTAACGAGATGTTCCTGGTAACCGGCGCATACGCCGCAAAGTCCTTCAGTTCGGTCGGCGTACACAAATGTGGGCACTCGTATGGCAAACTCCATCGACTGGAGTACTGTCACCTAAGAACCAATTTTATTTTTTATTTTTTATTTTTTATTTATTTATTTAGATTACATACAGCCATAAATTAAAAAAAAATTATGGATTATTATAAATATAAAGAATCATAAAAATTATATTTTTACATTAATTATCTATTAATAAAAAATAAAAAAAAAATACAAAAAAAAGAGAATATTCTATGTGATAAAAATTAATTTTTTAAAAGTAATTCGCCAATTTTCTTTTTGTAAGAATTCAAATTGTTGGAAAATATGTAAATATCATTCAGAATCTTATTGTAGTGATACTTAGAACGATGAAAGAAGTAATTTTTAGAATGATTAGTTCTACAGTGGGGAATATGAAATGTATCACTTGATCTTGTTCTGAGTTTTTGTACTTTGAAGTTAATACATTCTAAAAGTGAAGGAGAATCGATGTGATTATTTATTATTTTATATAAGAAGACTGTGTCAATATAAGATCGCCTTAAAGATCTTAAGATCCTTTAAAGAATGCAGTTTGTGTCTTGAACTCCATCCTAGATAATTATAGAAGAATAAATTGGTAAACCATCTCTGTTGAGAGTTAGCAAGATAAGATATTAAATATCTTAGATTAAGCAGTTTCAAGAAATCTTACCTCAACATGAGCATCGGGTAGAATCAGGACGACATCTTGCCCATTAACCAAACTGATGGTCATCGAGTCTTTTTTCAATGGGTACTTGTACACAGGTTCACCATTCACTATGGTTAGCAGCTGAAAAGTAAATTGTACTTTTTTTAGGAATTTACATTAATTTAAACTAATATACTTCCGTACTAACATTATAAATGCGAAAGTATATTTGGATGTATGGATGTATGTAACTCTTTCACGCAAAAACTACTGAACCTATCACCATGAAATTTTGCATACACGTTGTCTGAGACATCTGAAAGGACATAGGTTACCTTTCATCGTTCAACGCGGACGAAGTCGCTGGCACTGGCTAGTTTTAAATAAATAAGTACACCTCCATATATACAAAAGAGGACTTCAATCATAGAATAGAATAAAATTTTATTTGCAAGAAAGGACAGATACATATACAAACTTAAAAGACACACACAAACTTAATACATATACACACAGACAGAAAATTTATAGGTAAGTATTCGAGTAATAAGACCTTTTTAGTATCCGAGTCCTTCTTTATGTGAACAACGTTCTTTTCATTCATAACATGTACAGTCTTCGTGCATACGGCATCTTTATTGCTTTCGCATGGACCGTTTGTCGCGTAGACCTAAAATATAAACAACATTTTATATATATATATATTTAAAAAAAAAACAATTTAATTAATTTACAAACACAAAAGCCTTCGCACACCTCATACTTATGGTCGCCAGTTTGATTTCGGTCCCTTGACGCGAGGTAAGTACAGTTCCCTGCGAAGGGCAAGTCGTCGCGCTCAAACGTTGTGTATTTGGCCGGTGTCCCCACACCGTTGCACACACCTGTTATGTGAACAATATTACTCACTGTTGTGTAAACATTTTCAAGCAAAAACTGGACGGCAGACACGCTGCCTTATTATCTAACAGCAGACGACAGCAGACGAGTTGCGATCGCGTGTGTTGCCATACAGACCACACCTTTGTTATGAGTTATGTGATGCCAAAAACACGATTTAAGTTTACACAAATTGATAGAAAGTTTTCGCCTGTCGCAAGTTGGTCGCAAGTCGTCTGCTGTTAGATAATAAGGCAGCGGGACACAATCAATGAGGACAATAAGATAGGTGTAACCTTGAAATCACATCTTCTATTCTTAACACATTTAGCTTCTTAAGGTGCGTCCAAATTAAATAACATGTTATATATAACATTATTGTATAACACGTTATATAACACATTATTTAAGATATTGTTGTAAAACATATAATAAGATTATCAAACATGTCAACAATTGTCTCGGTCGCAATATTATGATGACTTGACTCACGCGCAAACTTTATAATATAATATAATTTTATTTTACCAACACATATAGTATATACACATATAAAGCATATTGTAACTATGTTTACGAAATATTTTATTGTATTGTTTTGTTTGGATAATTTGCAATCAACACCAACTTAAAAAGCTTAGCTTGAACATGTAAAAAGAGTTACAGATCTTAAAGGTTTTTAGGTTAAGGTTTTAGGTTAGGTTAGGGTTAAAGGTTTTTGTAACTTACAGTCAAGACAATCCGGTGGCGAGACACACTCGTCACCCTTCCTGAGTTTCCCTTCGGGGCAGTAGCAGCCGGGGAAGCACTGGCCGTCTTCCGCGGGACAAGGGCGTGTTGGAGTGCCCAGAGCCGAGCAAGACGGTTCGCAGCGCTTGCGATAGCAGTCGTAGTGGACCAATGGTGGGGGACAATCCGCGGCTGATGATAAAATCCGTACTAATATTATAAATGCGAAAGTATGTTTGAATGTATGGATGTTTGTAACTCTTTCACGCAAAAACTAATGAACCGATCGCCATGTAATTTTGCATACACGTTGTCTGGGATACCAGAAAGTACATAGGGTACCTTACATCGTTCAACGCGGACGAAGTCGCGGGCACCAGCTAGTATTATAAATGCGAAAGTATGTTTGGATGTTTGTAAATCTTTCACGCAAAAACTAATGAACCGATCGCCATGAAATTTTACATACACGTTGTCTGGGACACCAGAAAGTACATAGGATACCTTACATCGTTCAACGCGGACGAAATCGCAGGCACCAGCTAGTACTTTATAAAATAATAATCAATTACGTTAAAATCTATGTTAATTATGGACTACAGAACTTTTCAGCGGTGTACCAGATCGAGTTTTTCAGCAATATTACTTAAATATTTATCATTATTATCAGCTTAACACCTTTCTGGATATTCTGGATATAGGCATAGTTTTCCAGTATGATCGGTCAGAAGTATTGCTGGCCATAAATATTGCTATGCGATGTTTAAGTAGCTAAAGAAGATTAATATTGTTCTAAAGAAAATATTTCTGATACCTAATTAGTTATATTAAAATAATAGCTCAACCAGGCCACTATATAATTTTTTATATAATGTATCATAAATATTAATATTTTTTAAGTTTTTCTAAAATAAAAGTAGCCTATTTTACTCCTTATAACAAAAGCTATGTGCTAGTGAAAATCCCGTCAAAATCGGTTCAGTCGTTTCGGAGATTTTTAAAAATTTGTTTTTTTTTTTTTTAATAAGTACTTACCGTAGCTATATACTTTGATATAAGTACAATAACTAAAAAGCAGTTACTTTTGACATTACAAACAGACACTTCAATTTTATATGTATAAATGTGGATAAATACGATTACTCTGACTTAACTTACTTTAACGTTAAATCTTGATAAAAGTAGGATCAACCATATACTTATTATAAAAGTTTTATATTAAAATATCTTACGACAATCCATCTGCATCCTCCAAGCACCGACATCCACATCTTTGTCAGCAGCCAAACATTCGCCCACTAGCTGTTCCACCACCAGGCACCGGCATTCTTCTTCACTTCTCTTGGTGCCGTTCACCACCAGGTCGGCGCACTCGCAGATCTTCTCCAGGCAGATGTGGCGCCATTTGTCTAAGTTCAGGACGTCACCACATCGGGAGAGCGGCTCTTTACTGAAACGAATGGGTGTAAGGCTTAGCACGCACTGCGGTTTCAGACACGCGGTTGAGAAATATCTGAAAACGCAAAACCGCATACACGCACGCATTGCGGTTGGCGTTTGGCTTAAATTTATTTCAGTACCATCATGGATTTCTAGCCTATAGTTTTGGTTTTATAGCCTTAATATTTCTGTCTCTATACTGATCTGAATAAAAAACCGAATGCGGTTAACCACAGTGCGTGCGCCCCCATACTATTACTATGGGACAGAAAAAAATCGCGCGTTTACAAACCGCGATCAAAATGTAGCAAGTTACGTTTTATATAATCAGTCTTGCGTTTTTAAAATCAGTCACTGAAAAAAGTTGCCAATACGTGCGCTTGTATAGGAAGCTTTGTGTTACATTTTTTTTGCGGTTTCAGACTGTCTGAAAACGCGTGTCTGAAACCGCAGTGCGTGCTAAGCCATAGTAATAGTATGGGGGCGCACGCACTGTGGTTAACCGCATTCGGTTTTTTATTCAGATCAGTATAGAGACAGAAATATTAAGGCTATAAAACCAAAACTATAACACACGCCGCTCGCCAGAAATCCATGATGGTACTGAAATAAATTTAAGCCAAACGCCAACCGTAATGCGTGCGTATATGCGGTTTTGCGTTTTCAGCTATTTCTCAACCGCTTGCGTTTAATCGCAGTGCGTGCTAAGCCTAAATGTCAATTTTTCAATAAAAAATCTAATGTACATTCATCGACTTTAGACACATAAATATTGGTCTAAAAAGTAGGAACTTTATATACTTAAAAATATCAAAGAAAAAGCCAATTCTCTGTAGATATGCCTAATAATATAAAAAGTTTGAGGTAATTATAATAGGTAATACGTTATCCAGATTAGACAAGACCGGATTGAAATTAATTTTAGTTACTAAAAAAATTTTATCTTACGCGATAACTTCGCAGAGGTTCCAGACTCTCTGCTTTTTGGCGACGGACTGAACCTTGGCCAGGCAAGCGTTGGGCTGCAGACCTGGCTTTGCCCAAGATTGGCCGAATTCTTCAATACTGGTGGTGACCTTGCCGTTGGGCAAGCTGCGGTCGTTCCACGCCTCACCGTCAAACGCACCGCAAAGGCCATCCACAGTACCCATCGAAGACTTTAATACCTTTCAAATATATCTTACAACTTAATACCAATTTCGGACACAGATATTTCTTAAGTTTAAATTGTATTTTTTATTAAATACATCAATAATTTTACGAATTGAGTTTTCATAAATCGTTAATATAAGTATATGTATGATTAATAATTTAAATAAACTAAATTATATATAACAATATAACTAGCTGGTGCCGGCGACTTCGTCCGCGTTGAACGATAAAAGGTACCCTATGTCCTTTCCGGTGTCCCAGACAACGTGTATGCAAAATTTCATGGTGATCGGTTCAGTAGTTTTTGCGTGAAAGAGTTACAAACATCCATACATCCAAATATACTTTCGCATTTACAAAATTGGTAGGTACGGATGGTGTATTGATTTTCTAAATTTTTTTGGATCAATAAAAGTAATTAAGGCTTTTACATGTGGGGCACAAATATTGAAATTATTTTTAAATACAAATATTGATTTGTTTTAGACCACAGCACACCAACAATGTTCAATAAAATAAAAATCAACTCACCCCAATCTTGACATCCCCGTCGGAATTGTAAAGAACGGTGAAATTGTACTTTCGCGACTTGATGGCCAGTCCGTTGCCCAGTTTGTCAATGTCGAAGCTATTCTTCTGGAAGCAGATCATGCTGGTCTGCTCCCAAGTGTACTCATAATTGTCGTACTCGATCATCAAGTTGGGTTTCACGAGTATCAATTGATCATCTTGACGCACTAGGAGTTCGTTTACGCATCCTTCTAAGCGGCACTTCTTGCGAACTTAAAATTAAACATATAAATGGATGAAAAGTTATAGAACATGTAGAAAATAAAATAAATATATTTCGTAGAACATCCATTTGTGCGAGCTATTGGCATCATTATAATAAATTTATTTATTTATTTATTTATTTATCTAAAAATCCACAGCTCTCAACATAAAAATTTACAGACAAAAACATAAACATACCTAACAGCAAATTGCGGATTTTACATTTATACAATGGGAATAATACAATTCACCTAAGTCACATATTACATAATATACATAGATACACATATACACATATACATATGTGTATGTGTATCACATAGAACTGCCAAAGTGCTCACTGTTTAAAAAAAAAAAAACTGTTTTTATGAGAACGTACCCAGTACAGTCCATGCGTCGAAACGATTCTCTCTGGCCAGTATGTGGAAGCAGACGTCATATTTGTATTCGGTGCCATCGAATGTGTTGAAGGTACGTCCGGTCATGTTGCAGTACACGGGTCGTTCCGGGGGCGGTACGCATGTATACCTATTTATTACACGAACATAGGTAATAAATAAACTTGTTGGCCAATAAACATGACTGTATTCATTTACAATCATAGTTAATTAAGAGCGTCAAAACAGCCACTGGCAATTACAAATCGACTCACTTTAAGATGAACAAGAAGTACGTACTAATTCGGGTAGATGTCGCTCATTTCACACAATTAAACTACACTGAGGGTGTCGCTCACAGAGAGTGACGGCGCGTGTTAAGTGCATTTTCTCCTTACAAAAAGTGCCTAAAGAAGTTTTCACTTTTTATTTCGGAAATAAAAACTAGCTTTTAATAAATGTGTCTATGGTAACTGAAACTAGCTTTTATTTATTTATTTTTTTAGATATTTTTTAGGTTTATTCAGTTTTAGATTTTAGTTTAGTTTTAGTATTATTTAGAATTAATAATTGTATTTTTATTTCGGAAATAAAAACTAGCTTTTAATAAATGTGTCTATGGTAACTTAAACTAGCTTTTATTTATTTATTTTTTTAAATATTTTTTAGGTTTATTTAGTTTTAGATTTTAGTTTAGTTTTAGTATTATTTAGAATTAATAATTGTATTTTTATTTCGGAAATAAAAACTAGCTTTTAATAAATGTGTCTATGGTAACTTAAACTAGCTTTTATTTATTTATTTTTTTAGATATTTTTTAGATTTATTCAGTTTTAGATTTTAATTTAGTTTTAGTATTATTTAGAATTAATAATTTTATTTTTATTTCGGAAATAAAAACTAGCTTTTAATAAATGTGTCGATGGTAACTCACTGAGGACAAGCAGCAGTGGTCGCAGGTGCAGTCTCCAGCTTGAGGGTGTATTGCGGGGGGCAGACGGGCGCCGAACATTCGAGGGGTGCGGGGGTGGAGCCAGGGCGAGCGGGAGGGGGCAACGCAGGCACGCACTTGAATTGCACGCACTCCTGCGACACCTTCTGACCGCCGCTCTCCAGGGAAGGCTTCGCCAAGCTGAACGCTTGATTCGTTTGAGTGGACGGACCTGTCATCAATTAAGATGATTTAGATAAAATTAGACATGGGTTTACATATACTCCTACATATAGGTATATAAAGAGTCAAATGCCATGTCAGATGAGAATGCGCAATATTTAGCTGTGAGCTCACCTAAATGGAAGCTACAGCCACTGATTATAAGAAAGTTAAGAAAGTATTTTAATAGAAGTCATAATTATACATTTAATTTTATATCTTTTTATTTTACTGTTGGAATGTTACTGAGAAATTAAGAAATGTGTATTTCTTAACTGTTAAGAAATTAAGACGTCCATGTTTAATAAAAATAATCTTCAAAAAATCATACCAGAATAACCGCCCTTGGAAAAGCCTCCTTTCGAATATCCCGTTTTCGTGTATCCACCTTTTGAATAGGACGTTTTGCTGTATCCTCCAGAATACGAATATCCTCCTGTCTTTGTGTACCCTCCGTTCCTGTACCTCTGATAGGAAACGCGAGGTCTTGGCGGTGGAAGATCCGAAGTTGAAGATCGCGAATAACTCGACTTTGAAGTGTAGCTGATGAAGTATCCTGGTGGACATTCCACTTTTGGACATTCGACAGCTGTAAAATGAAAGATTATATATTCATAAATAAAACATGAATAAACACATTATAATGACACTTGATGAATGACGGAATAGGAGAATTAAGAAAAAAAAAGAAAAAAAAGTGTGTGTGTCAGCTCCGACGCACGACTTTTTACTTTACTTTTTACTCCTTACGAACGATAAATAAATAATTTAATAAATACGAACGCACGAATAAATAAATAATTTAATATATATATTGAAGCATATTGTAGCCTGTAACGCGTAACGTGTGACATGTGACATTTGATTTTACTCCATGTACATTTATATATTAAAATCGATTCTTCTTAAGGAGTAAACTCCAATATTTGTTCCTTTTTTTTAGCAATAGAGCAAGTTACCTAAAAGGCTAAATTTTTATTAAATTAATCAAATAAAAGAGAGGAGATTTTGTACTTATTTTGGGGAAAGTGTTTGCGTATTTTGAGGAAAGTGTATTTTTGGTATATTATAATGAAATTACGTTTAACAGTAGTGGTTGTAGCCGGCTTCGGCGTGGTGGCAGTGGTGGAAGGCGAGTGGGTGGTGCATTCGCGCTCGTCGTCTGGACAGTCCTGCAACCCGTCGCACCACTTGTCGAGCGACAAGCACAACTTGCTCGTCGGACAAATCCTGGTTCCGGTCGGGCAAGTCTCGCAGACACAATCGCACGTGTCTTTCCTCAGTTTCGGTACGAGATTCTGTCCAAAAATGTAACATTATTTAGACATTCGTAAAATACGCTGGATTAAATGTATTGTTAGGTGCAAAACTCGACAACGTCAGATTCGGCATTTTTTTTTTTTTTTTTTCAATTATTCGTTGCGATCCGATGAAAGTTCTTATGAAAAGAAAAATTGGTAAAAACCATCCAGACAATTGCATCCGTGCGAAGCCATGGGTGGGTCACTAGTAATTATATAAATATGAATGAACAAAAACACAAAAGCAAAATCTACCACGACTAAAATTGTGCCATCTTTCAAAGATTATCGTAACTAAAACGTAAATAATGTCACCATACGGTAATTAAATCAGTTAATTTAGACCATAGTCTACACTTTTTTTTATCACCGGTGGCCGACAGTTCACTTAATAATCTTGATAAACTCTTGAAGGGCCTGTAAACTCAGCAACTACAAGGATATCGACCCAAATATAGGCTCTTATATTCTCTACTCAAAGTTAGACAGTTTACGAATTACAAAGACAGTATTTTAGTCCATGTGAAGTGCATGTGTGACTGTTTTGATAATATATAATTTATCATACATTTATAAAATGGCTTGTTTCTATCTATTTTCACAAGAAGTTAAATAAGGAAAACAAAATATTACCGGTGCACATTTGCATTCCTTAACAGGCTTGCAGTCTGAAACGCCACCCAATTTGCAGACACATTCGTCGCAGTTTGAACTCTTGAATGTTGACCCCACTGCATATCTGCACGACACGTTAGTTGATTAATGCACGCTAAAGTAAATAAAAAAAAGGCTTTAAAATTCTTACAAATGTTGGATTATTCGTCTTTCTTATGAGACGTTCCTCTGTGGATTGTCTCGATCTCTTTCTGTCTTCTTTAACAATTTATCAAGTTGCTCACAGGAGGATGTCTCTTGTGGGCATATTTAGATCGTGCACTTTAGTTAAATGATTCAGTTCCTTCTTTCTTGATGTGCCTTGGGTTTATATAACTACCTTACACAACGTAGGTACTAACTGGCAACCTTTTACAACCATTTTTTTGACTGAAATTCGACATAAAATAGACACACATCATGTATTTACAAGCCATCTATCTACAACATATCTCAGAGAAAAATATCATATTTTTCATTTTGTATCTTTTTTAAGTTGACTTTTTTAATGTTTACTTCTGCTGCAGTTATTTCTCCGTTATTTGCTTTGTTATTTCACCTTAAATAAATAAATAAAAACCTCATGCACAAACTTAACACATTATATTGCAACTAACCTATAACTTTATGGTTATGGCACAAAAACTAAACTTAGGTGCCATATATAACTACCTACCTCATGTATACTTGCCATATGTATACATACCTATAATGTATGTCATATATACTTACGTGATAGAGGAACTGACACAAGGGCAAAGGTCGCGGGACACGCAATTCTCGCCGTCGAAGTAGTGCTCTGTGATGGAGTGACATTCACAGCCAGTGCTATTCGTGCCCGGGCAAGGTTCGCATGGAGACAAAGTGCTGCCCAACTCCGTCGGCATTAATGTGCTTGGGCTCGGCGTCACAGCTGATAAACAAATTAACACATCCATTTGGAACCAAATACTTTTTTTTATTATTAAAGATGGGTTTGCTCTTAGCCAACTACCAACTGTGTAGCGTGGATGAGACCTAAGATGGAGCGAGCTCACCCAGAAGATGCTTATTCACTCAAACTTTGAAAAGATTTGGGAGTTCCAAACCTTGGCAGTGCGCATTATTAAAGATGTTTTAAATACACTTGTATAAAAATATTATCTTGAACTAAAGCAATTTTAATTCTAAATATATAGGGCATTTGAAAAGAGCCTATTTTCAGATTGAGCTCGTTACCATTGATACACAAATACAATCAATGACATTATACTTACATTTGGTCCCTAACATACTTCTATACAAACATCTGGATCTAGTCATTTTAATTTAAGATGGCAAGAAGTTTGAGAAGGTATACGGATATTGTATTACCTGGATTAATATATAGCATATGTTTATCCTGGTAAAAAGTTAGGTTCTCGAGGGATCATCCAAATGATATAAAAGAAAAATACAGACATAAAGATGTCAGATATTTTCTCAGGTTTTTTTTTTTTTAATTTTAATTTTTTAAACGCGAACGAACTCGCTAGTACCATGTTACCAACTAGCGTATTAATATGATTTACCAATGATACAATCTAAAATAATAATAAAAACTCACTGTAAGGTAAATAGCATCCGATCGGTTCAATTCTCATCTCAATGTGCTTGTTCCATTTTATCGGTAACACTTTCAAATACCTCGCGTGTAAGGGTGGATGGAATGCGTTCATTACGACTGTGTCTTTGTCGAAGTTGGCAGCGAATGGCACAGTGGCCCCTGTTGTGTCTACCACGGGATTAAATGTAGACAAATCCGAGGAATACATGATGTTGTACGAGGTCACCCATCCGTGTACACCACCCTTGGTTTTGATGCCAGTTATGTTGCGTGGTGATGTGAAATCGAACTGGAGAAAAAGTTTATTCTCTTTTTATTTGTTAATATTTTATTTATACCGTTATTTATATATGAAAAATGACTATTTAGTTGGATAGTAAATATTAAAAACTACCTACATACTTAGTTAAAATAAAACAATTAAGGTTACAATTACAATTAATTGTAGGTTCTGAAAGTGCCCTGCCTAAATTAATAAGATTAAATATAAGGAATAGGGAATTGGATTCTGGTGTTTCTTATTCACTCATTGAATCTTAACAGCACATGTGCTGTTATTTAAGAGTGGTCTTTTGTATATGGGTGTTTTATTGACCATAGATCGACGGTACGCTCTGGTTTTAGACCATTTTTTTTTGTTTTATAGTTAGACCAAACTAAAATAACCCCTTTAAATTAATGGTATACAATATACATACCATAATCCACTCGCCAGGTGTGCTATAAGTCGGTTTCCAACCTCTGTCCGCGTTCATATCAAAATATTTCCTTGCGTCGTTATTGGAGCTCACTTCTATATTCTCTATGGGCAGACCAGTTTCTATTCCCAGTGCATCGGTGCACACCAAAGGCGGTAACTATGAATACAATAGAGTAACATTTTTGTAAACAACGCTAGTTGTCTTTGGCTTTTACACTACACTTTTGTGGTCCTTCGATAGGCGAATTTTTTTTATTCTTTTCTTTTTAATGTTTGGGTCTTTTACCTTACAAACAAAGGTATATCATCTGCATCATTCCCGGTTACTTTAAATGGCGGTTCGCTTACTCACATGATGAAAGAGAACCTAAGTAGTATTGAACACTTGTATCGTAAGTAAGACGATACAAGTTTTTTGTGCAAATTCACTGATTTTATGTCCGAATCTGGTCCTTCAATTGTATTTTTGCAATTTAACAAGATGTTAATATATATGTGAGTGCACTTTCGCAGGCTTGGGACATTTGAAAGTGCTAAGTAAGTACTAAAACAGGATATAGTGATACACAGTGTGTTCTTTCTTACGGTGGGAGCGTATGTGGTGAGTGTGGCGACTGTGGTGACTGTGGTGGAGGCGGTCTCTTTGCAGCCGATGAGCTCGAAGCGGACGGAGATGTCGTCGTGCCACGTCAGAGGGCGCACGCGCAAAACCCGCGCTTCCACTGGCGGTTCGAACATTTGCTTCATGACGTCATTGTGGTTCACTGGACCGCGGAATATCTGATCAATCAAAATCAAAAATCAAAAAATTTTCCCAAGAAACTCTTATGATCGTCATTATAAATTTAAACTTGTTAGAGGTTTGAATTTTATACTGGTGATAAATTTAAGAAATATAATTTGGAATGTGATTTTAAAAAACAAGTGAAGGGGGTTTTTTTTTTTCAGAATGAATGTCATAGTTGCTTTTAAGATTTTAGTAGTTCTTTAGAAATTATATTTAAAATGTTTGTTTAGTAAATATTTGACGTCTTTATCGCTGTGACGACTGTGGCACCAATTTTTTTAATACTTTTAGACGATCCCTAGGGAACCTAAGTTTCGACTAAATATGTGTTGATAGTGAGTCAAGAAAACGATTTTATGAGTATAGATAAGGGCCTTTTTTTTTTGGAAAATTTTGAGGGAATCCAAGTTGGATGTTTATGTATACGTATTAATACTATGACATTAAATTGAGTATAGTTAATCAAATGTCTATACAACGCTTAGTAAAAGTTCAAGATCAATATTATTGTAAAACAAATTCGCACAGTACCTACATTAAAATGGATTTTACCTTCGGTTTCCCATCGATCCCATCGATAGTGGAGAAAACATTTCCGTCATCGCCATACATGACTTCATAGCTAGTAACATATTGGTCAAAGAGAGGGCTGCCCTGCATTATGATGCCGTAGATTGGCTCTTTGCGGGGCAGTTCTACTTGGATGTACTGGTTCTTGTCAGACACCTTGGGATTCCAGCTGCCGGCTGAAACATTTTCATTTTGTATTAATAAAACCGTTACATATTACTAAAGAAAATTATTAAAATATAATAAACATAAAAGGGATTATATTTTTCGAAAAATAGAAAAAAATTTTATATTATATTTTTATACATCACACTAAGTAATTTCAAAACTGATGCCATAGTGTTTTTTTATCTTAAATACCCTTGTACTCGCAAGTTAAAAATGGACTAAGGGCCTCTTTCACCATCTCTGAGTAAAGTGTCAAGTAGGCTAACCGCCATTTAAAGTCACCGGTAACCGAGAATGATGGAGATGATATACCTTTATTTGTACAGTAAAAGTTCCAAACATTAAAAAAAAAATTTAAAAAAAATCGCCTATCGAAGGATGCAGTAAACCGAGTGCATAATTTAATTAAACTAAAAATTATTTCTAAAAGTAACTAATCAGCACTTTACTTGTAGTTGGTGAAAGAGGCCCCAATTAATCTATAATATACATATTATCTTTACAAATTTATCATTTGAATTCGATACGTACCTACTTTAGAAGAACTTAGAAGACAAATTATTAAAATTTTTGGTTACATTGTTTTATATTATTTAAACAACAGTGGTTTAAACAACATTGAAATAACAGTGGTCGTTCTGTTGTGTGATTAAGGAATGCGAGGGCCCATTTTCCTATACATAATAAGGAAATTATGTTGATAAGGGATTCCTTATTCTTAAACCTACTGTGGTTGGGAGTGGATTTGCAGCATAAGTATGTGAGCTTGCTTGTATTTGTTACGATAGACACCTTCCATCAAGTGACCTTAACATAAACCTTAACATAATATTTATTAACTTACATGTAATGTCAAGTGGGTGCCCATTGAGAACAGCGTACTGGGGCTCGAACAAAGCGCTGGCGACAGAACTGGCGCTGAACGCAGACTCTGGGAGAGGTTCATCGCCCCACATTATGTCTATGTATCTATGGAATGCACAGGGCAGGACTTTATTTATTATTCACAAATCGTAAAATATATTTGTTCGAAATTCGAAATTTTCAACAATATAAACTTTAATTTAATTCGAAATTGGCACACACACACTCAAATTAGAAACACTGGACGCCTGGCAGACGTCGAGGGACATCTAAAATATTAAAAAAAAAAGAAAATTCTTTATTTAAAAAATACATATTAATTCCGTCAAAGTTCGGCAAGTGTGGCCCAAATGTTTTGTTAAAAAAAAAAAACTTAACTTAAAAAATATATTATTACTTCCGTCAAAGTGTTGTCCAAAGTTTGGCCAAAAATCAAAAATACAAGTTTCATCAACTATCCGAGTCTGAAGATTTTAATCTATGTTAGAGTGATCCTCACGGGGAGGGTCAAATTCTAAATGATTCCTACTCTCTTCGCTCGTATCTGCTTATAATTGACAGAACGAATGAAGAACTAATGACGAATAAAATCCGCACACACGAAAAATGATACTACAACTTATAAAATGTTTCCTAGAAATTGGTTAGAAATAACAATAAATGGATAGAAACCTCTCTGGGGAACACTCCGGCGGTGGTGTGACAGTAGTTTTGATGAGGAGAGGCGCCGGATGCGGATCCTGAACAGAGTTGTAGTGGACCGTCACTGCAGGCAACTCTGTGATCTGTTCGGGAGTCTTTGTGGTGGTGCAGTCTGTGGAGTCGCAGTGCATTGCGTTGTCGAGACACTGGCATTTCTCGCAACCGTCTCTGACTACTCCACCGGGCTGAAAATTTATTTAACTTGTCTCTAAGTTTCAAATTAAGAATACTTCTCTCCATAAATATAAACAATAAATATCTTCACATATTCCACACAACACCATCTAGTTCCACAGTAAGCAACTAATGCTTGTATTATGGATACCAGACAATTGATATACTACACAGATTACTTTTCTTTTTGTAAATACATACATATTATAAATATAAAACATCCATGACTCAGGTACAAAGGTAAAATGTTAACACATAAACATTCGCCCCTAGCGGGATTCGAACCCGCGACCGACCATGTCTTTCTTCTTTTTCTCTTAGTGTCATCTCCTGTCGGAGTTTGCCTATCATCATGCCTATCCTAACCCTCGAGGATTTGGCTTTGGCTATACCATTTGCGGAGATTTTTGAGCAAATTTTTCATTTCGTGTAGCTTTTATAGATCTATGTTTGGCTTTACATACGAGACGCAAGGTAAGTAAGTCTAGTCTAGACTCAATGTCTCTTATTTGACATAATACTAGCTGTTGCACGCGACTTGGCCAGTGTAACTTTATAAAATATAGCCTATTTTACTCGCTGATAATGTAGCTTTCTATAGGTGAAAGAATTTTCAAAATAGGTCCAATAGTTATTGAGTTTATTCATTGTAAACATACAAATCTTCTCTCTTTATAATATTAGTGTAGATGTAAGTAAATAAATATATATAAAAGGAAATAGTAAGGTTTGATTAAGATCGGATATACCTTAATAATAGTTCCATTAGAATAGCAAGTGCAGTCTTTGATGAGGACACATGTCTTCTCGTCTCGCCACATTGAACCTGGTTCACACTTTGTTTTTGCTACTTTTTCGTCCACACAACCTTCCAAGCATTTCTGAAAAGAATTAAAAAAAAAAAAAAACAACTATAAAATTATCTGTAAGATGGTTTCTGTTAGAGACCACATTTATAGTTAAACAAATTATTAATCTATTTACTGATAAAATAAATATTCTTTTTAGTCGTATGGCTTTAGTCCTTAACTTAATAATTAAAAAAAAAATTATGTGGCCGTGTGTTTTATGTGAATACACACATACATATATCAAAAACTTCTTTAATCCTTTAGCTATAGAGATCGAGTGGTGTAATTAAATTTTGGATATAGATGATAGGTCTTTAGCTACAACATCAAACTGTTTCGCTCTATTTTGTTATCATAAGTTTTATGAATTGCCTCCCACTACGGAAGCAAATTTAAAGATATATTTACGTCAAAAAATAGACCTCATCAGGTCAGAGTTATACCTGTCCAGGCTTGCATTTGCCATTGCTACGAAGTACACTGGCGAAGTAATCGCAGAGCTGGTCGCACGGGAACGCACACGCCGAATACACGGCGCCGGGCGGACACACGCTCACCGTTGTAGGCGACGCGGTCGATGGAACTGTAACTGCCAATCACCCATTCACTTACTCATACTTACTAAAATAACAATGATCGTCCTACTTTCAGAGTCATACTTAGATGATGACTGAAATATTTCGTTTTGAACTCTTATAGGAGGGAGTAATTCTCATCAGACGTACAGTCATGGACATTACGATCAATATCAAGTACGTACGATTGAGTACACAAGTGCTTCGATTTAGGTAATACTTACATACGTATAACATTTGATAAACAATTAATTAACATTAATGAAACAATTAACTAATAGTATTAACACTTATTAATTAATTAATTAATGATTAATTAATGATTAATGGGTGGGTACCTGTAGCCCACGTAGCAGTTGTAGGCGTCACAGTAGTCATTTCCAGCATGCGCCATTCTGTAAGGTAACATAGGTAAATCCAAAATCAAGTGAGCGTGCTATATTGAAAGATTACTTTTTTTACGTTAAAGTGTGACGGACTGCCAGAATGTCAATGCCAATATATGAAGCCTACACATCTATGGAACACCACAACATTTTAAAAAGGCGTAAAGTGCTAATTGGATAAAAAAGTAGACTAGGTAATATGAGAATAGGTAAATCTGCTTTCGAAGTCTTTAAGTCCACTGATTTGGTGCCGTCCTAAGTATGTGGCTAAAAAATAAACATATTTATTTATTTATTTTATTTTTATGGTTTCTGGTGGAAGACACGATTTCTAGACTACGATTGCAGAGCAAACTCCAAGATATAGTGAATCCATTAACTACCTTTAGTATCATTGGCACATTCGGGCCGTACAACAAAGACGACCGCAGGCCAGTCGCACACCATAGTGATAGGGTTGTAGAGGGTCCCATCAGCACAATCCTTCAATACAGTATGAGGCTTCTGTGGGTTGAGCAGGTCAGGCGTGCACTCGTAGAATTGCTTGCAATTAGTAGGGTGAGGGTAGTTGGGATGATCCGCGTTCAAACATTGGAACGGCTCTGGACAATGTTAAAGGCATACCCGTTATAATATTTGTTAGGCATTGAGACAAGTCATTTTTTTGCTTTACACATCCAATGCAAAAGTTACAACTCTATCAACGTTATCGAGTTACGATTTACAGTAAAAATGTTTAATTGTCTAAGCGTACATGCGCATTAGGTGACCTAGTCGCGAAGGCTAGACCGCAAATTTTTTTTTTAAATAAAGACACATACACAAAACCAGGTAAAGACTTACTCAAATAATTATTCATTTCACCATTCATTTTTCTTATAAATTTAAAAGCAAATAGTTCAAAACTTGGCCTTATCTGTTAATATATTTTTTAGTGCAAAGCTCGAGAACGGATGATTAATGTAAATAGGGTAGTTTTCATTTTTAACCAAAATAATGTACGAAAAGCTGCCATACTTTTTTGAGTTAAGCAACAAACGGTTCTTTGTGAAAAAAAATCAATTATTATATTAATTTAGGATGAAAATTTGTGAGGTTAATAATATAACAAAGAAAACTTCTTTTAGCGCTAATTGTAAGATTTGACTTTTGTAAGTGATCATAATTTACTCGACTATTCTGTCTTACCTTCTTTGCATTCACAGAACACACGAATCTCGAAGTCAGGGCATGAGTTTCTGTCCTTGCAGACCAATCCCCTCTCCAAACTGCATTCAACATCTAAACCAGTCTCTTTGGGGGTATTGTGGCCATTTATAGTACGACATTCGATCTTCTTCATCTCTTCTTGTTTGCACATCGAAGAACCAATTTTCTGTGAAAATAACAATGACATTAAAATTAATACACCGAATAGTGACTGAATCCATAAAAGACTAAATAAAGCAAATCAAATAAGTCTCGTCATGTGTCTTGTAGCTTGTAAGCTCTTACAATGCTATGTTCATATTCAAATTTTTACGATGGATATAAAAATCATGGTTATATTGTACCTAAGTACTACCATAGAGTAAATAGTACTTAAGTAGTACCTACTCCAAATAAATTAGGGTTCATGTAATACACGTAAATTGGGTTCAAACCATTTGTTTGGGTTCCGGCAGAGGTTCTGTGTCCACTGAAAGTCCTGTAACATCGATTTCAGGTGCATTGCGACTGGTCCACTCCGTCCAGCCAGGTACGCACTTCAGAGGCTCATCGTGAGGACGCGGGGAGGCAACTAGAGGTGCACTAATCGTTGGCGCTAATGTCTGAAAGGAGGCACCAATTGATTGATGAGATTTTAGTAATTAATGAACAGTAAGTAGGCAGCTTACGGTCTATTTGATGGTAGGTTACAACTGGCTCATGAAAAGACTAGCAACCCAAGGAGGTTACAATGTTGCTGTCAATTCTAATGGAGTAAAGTATAGGGCATACATTAGTTGTAGCAGCAGGCAGTGTGTTGCACAGTTTATAATTGGGCAGCGCGTCCTTCGGCAGTAACTATCCCCTTACATAAGACCATCGTGAAATAAAAGCACGCGTGCTTTTGTGTTTCGATGAGTGAGTAAGGTCATAGAGTAAATAGTACTTAACAGTATTTATACTATTTACTCTATGGTAAGGTATACCAGAGTCCATTTCCTTGTCCCTACCTAATCGTCTTCCTTAATCCTACTAAGTTTTGGCAGCGAACCTGCAACACCATTGCTGTCGCTTGTGTTAATAGGTGACGGTAGTGAGCCTGTCTGACGGTCTCTACATCAAAAAAATAATACTAAAATGGTTGAGCTGTGTGAAAATAAAAATTTAAAATGACATTTTTAAACAATAAATAGGTATATTCATTTTCAAACTCACAACATCTGTAGGGCAAGGCTGTCCGCTGCAGATCTTAGTATGCTTGGAGCAATGGCAAGAGTGGCAGGCGTCTTCCTCCACCACCTGGCCTTCCAGCACTTCAGTTCCATCTGGCAGCGTCATGCATACAGGACGGCAACGGGCACGAGCCACACATTCCACCATTGACGAGTTACTATAGACGGTGCCTTCGGGACATTCTTTCTTAGGCTTGCATCCTAGGGCATAAATGGGTGTGAGCTTTTTCTGGATCTACCCACATGCTGAGGGTAGATAAGGAAAGATAGGTCAACGTGTGTTGGCTGGATGTCTATTTCAAGCCGGCAGTCTTTATTAAATAAGCGACGAGTGTAGTCGCGATTAGAAGTAGCTTATGATAATAAGAGTAACTGAGTGTGTAGTGTGATGCAAATGTATAATTAGGGTTATTATTGGTAATGTAAATATTATGTAAATATTATAATGCGAACGTGTAAACAAATAATATAATTGAAATGTGTCCATCTAATATTGAGTTTTATTCAAGGCAACGACACTTCTGAACTCTTATATGGGTTAGCATAAAAACTTCATTAGTTTACGATTACAACGATCTCATGCTTAAGCATAGCGGTAAAGTTGACATATTCGAAAATAGTAAAAAAAATATCACGGCCATTGTGACTGCGAGCATCATTAAATAAAATCTCAATAGATAATATTTTATTGCACTTATATATTAATATTATTTGTTTAGTTGTAGCTTTGTGGAGACGTGCTTTCATCTCAAATTGATTTCTTTTGGAATATGACTAAGATTGCTTTTGGATGAAAGTACGTCTCTTTTCTGTTTTCTGTCTTCTACTTTTGTTTTGTTCTGTAATGTGTAAGCAACACTGTTTTGTTTGGACATGTTGTGTACACGTTTTTTGGGCCTCTGTCTAGTTCACTTCAATGTAATCATATCTATTCAATGTATTTAATGTCAGTATAAAAAAAAACTATGAACAATTAATCCACTGTGGTATCGCTTAAGTGTACTAGTTAGACTTTAGAAGCTATCTACAATAAGTATAGGAATTCTAACACAAGACACCGAGTGCTGTCGTCAATTAAAATGCTGTTGCCAGAGAGAGTGTAAAATATTTGTTTGCAAAATTTGTTACAGAGGTTGCCAGAGACCATAACCATCTTTTGTTCTATCATAAGTCAACAGAGATTTTGGGTCCACAGTGGCGACACTTGAATTACAGGCGATAGTAGCTAATCACTTACCATCGTGTGAGTCATCAGCCTGTTTGACATTTGTTTTCATTGAAAAAAAGGAGAAGAGTTAATTAAATTATATACTCACCCTCAACACAAGTGTCGTGCTCGCAAATGTTTTTAATTTCGTCGTAATAGACAGTATTGTCGCAAGTCTCGAGCGGACACGCCGGTAAGCACTCGTTATAATTGGAGCATTCCTCATCGCACTGCATAGCTGTATAAAAAAAAATTGTGACAATATTATGATCATTGTGAACATATAATTAAATTAGTACCCGAAAACTCTCATTACGTATTCATCTACTGCTTTCATTACCAAATAATATCGATTAAGTACTTCATAAAAAGCAACGATGGAGAATTAAGTTACAGATAGAAGCGACATGCAAATATGGAATAAGTATAATCATTTAGAATTTATTTATTGCAATAAGCTAATTGCGAAGTAATTGAAATAATACATACATTGAATTATTTGGGTAATATATATTTATTTCATTTTATGAAAAATTCGACATTATCAGTTTGCCACTGTATCAGTGTTATAATTTAATTTATTAAGTAATAAAAAAAAAAACCTAGTCAGTTAGAGAGAATGATGCAACTAACGACACAGTTCCTGTGTTCTCCACTTGAAGTGGACGCCTCGGCGAGCACACCGCGTGGAGTAGGCGGCTAATGCGGCGCACGCGCATGCACAATCGTCGCCCGCGTCGCACGCACAGGCGTCGCGCTCGCAGCGCTCCACGAACGCTGACGGCGGCACTTCCGAGTGGCACAGCGTAAACGGAAACCGCTTTAAAGCGCCACAAGTGCTTACAGCCCATTCCTTGCGCTCCATACGCTGCGCACAGTGATCCTGAAACACAATGATCCAAGTGTTCACATATTAGCTATTTATTCTCCTCATACGCGAGCATACTACCGTACACTGTTTAATTAAATTAAAGTTATTTAGGGCCTCTTTCATCAACTACAAGTAAAGTGTTGATTAGTTACTTTTAGAAATAATTTTATGTTTCATGCACGCGGTTTATTGCATCCTTCGATAAGCGAATTTTTTTATTATTTTCTTTTTAGTGTTTGGGACTCTTACCGTACAAACAAAGGTATATCAGCTCCATTATTCCTGGTGACCGGTTACTTTACGAGTAAATGGCGGTTAGCCTACTTGACACTTAACTCAGAAATAGTGAAAGAGGCCCTTAAAGTTAAATTGTTAACTGGACTATAGTTTGTGTGATTGAAATAAGTATTTAATTTAAAAAAATGTGTAAATCAACCCATATTTCTCGAAATAAACTCAACAAAGCTTGAATCCCAATGCATTTTTAGATTATTTGTCTGTTTGTTTGTGATCGGATCGCTTAGCAGATGAACGTAATCTTTTTTATTGACATTGAATATTTATAATTCCTGCGCAGTAAATTGAAACCTGTACCTACGCGAACCAAGAATAGCTTTGAAAATAAAGTATATGTACAAGTATTTACCCTAAGAGGCAGAGGTTTGGGACAGGTGGACTTAAGTTTCCAGGAATCAGCGAAAATGAGAGGCGATGATTCCGCCATGCCGCCACCAGATGGCGTTTGGAAGTCATCACGCATGTCGCCGTTGTAATTTCCACAAAGACCTTTCACCTGAAAAACAAAGCCTTTTGATTTTATTCACTTTACTTATCAATAGCGTTAGGGTTCCGTTAAAATATAAATAAATATAATAATAAAAAAACTAAACAACATAAAACAAAAAACCACCACTTACCCTAGTTTGCCACATCGAATCAATGATTACGTAGACCCTAAGGGCGCGGTCCCACTGCACGCTGACACCCAGCGATGGAACGTCAAGAAACACGTAGGCTCCCGCCAAACGTAATTTGATTCTAAAATACAAACAAGCACATTTATTTTCAGGAAGCTAGAAAAGTAGGTAGTCCTACAATATTCCAGTCCACATTTTTTATTGAAAAAAAAGGCAAAGTTGATACTTTACTTGCTGAAATTCAATGCTGATCTTAATACGATGGTCAGGAGGAAGTGAGAAATAGAGGAATAGACTCTGGCGACACAAAATGAATAATAGCACACGTTATTCACGTTATCTTCTTCTTCTTAAACTATCGCTTTTCTACGAAGCATTGGCAGTACAAGAAAAACTGCTGCTTGCCTACTTTCATTCTTTTTCTCATTCAACTCAAAATTTCAACATTTATTATACTCTACACTCATGATATTCCAAGCATGCGCCTGCATTTCGCATGCTTCCAGTTTATAGCACAATTCTAGTTGTCGAACAAACACACAAGAAAAAAAAACAATCGTTATCTGAACGCATTTGTAATATTAATTAGTATATTACAAATTAAAATTAGAGTTACTATAAAGTATTGGACTAATAAAAACGCAGACATCTATTTATACTTGAACGTAGCCATTACCTTTTTAGTTTCGATAAGTCCGGTATTGGTGCATCCTTGGTTAATGAGACGATTTCACCATTTACCCCAGATCCAACTTTAAGTGTGAGAGATTTGGAACATGTAGCCCCAGTTGTACCACATGGAACATTCTAGAAGCAAACAACGTATTCGATTTACGTATGAGGACGTATAAAAAGAGACGCTGGTTATAGGTATCAACCTACTCAATCTATACATGCTTTTGTGGTTCCCAGTGGTTCGATTAATCGAACCAACGGGAAAAACGGTGATGTTTTGTTTGGACATGCTGTGTACACGTGTTTTGGACCTCTGTCTAGTTCACTTCAATGTAATCATATCTATTCAATGTATTTAATGTCAGTGTCCTGTTTTGTGTACCTTATTAAAAAAAAAAGTTTAATCGAAATACGTGGTCGGACCAAGGCGCCGCAGCATTGTTTTCTAAAACTTTGGATAATTCACTGGCGCCTTTGAAATTTCGTGTCCGTTTCAACCGGCTAAATTGGCACAGTGTGCCTTGAGCCAAAGCGTATTAAATCATCTCTAATCTCCGGAATCGGCTTAAGCCATCACTTGTCAATTTCGAGAAAATAACAATCAATTAACCGCCTCAAAATAGGTTTAATTCCAAATTAAATTTAAAAAACACGGTACCTGATCTACAGAAGTTATATGTGTTTATTGTAACATATGACTTAATATGTCGAGATCGATAAATTATGGGTTATTTCATTTTGTACAATAAAGTCTAAGCAGATAGCGTTTACCTGTATCTCCACATCGAAGCCATCGCTGCCATCCTTAACTCCCTTGGCCAGTAGATATGAGCAAACCCCTTCAAAATCGTAGTCGGTGCCGTCGAATGTAGAAATGTGCGAATCGCCCCATGCGCTACACACCCCTGAACATTTGCGGTCGGTGCAAGACCAGTTGCCCTTCTTGCATTCACTGCAAATAATAGTTTTCAAATTAAGGAAATTATGTCCTAAAAAAGGCAATATTTCCTACATTTTCTATCTTCTATAGTGTAGCATTTCTTTATACTTCTCCATTGAAAATAATATAAATAAAGTGGACACCAATACTGACCAGGTATTACACAATTCCTGCATAGTATGTCCGTCTGGATAACTTCGGCCACCATGATGACACGGACATTCTGTTGCCAGCACGCACTTCTTAGATGTTGTATCGAGGACGTAGTCCTTCTTGCATTGACAACCCGGACGACATTCGGCTGTAGTCGACGATGGAGCCAGGTGCATGTTCTGGAGCATAAAAAAACGATTCTGGTCATCGAACACAGATACACAGAAGTAGTGATAAAAGCTTTAGCGATCCGTAATCATAAACTGGGCAGTCTGTCTGATTATAGTGACAACTCCCTTACAAGTGGGGCCACGAAACCTAAGCTCGAAGCGAATTCGCTTAGCGCTGCAAGCGTCAGCGTCGAGCGTGAAAAACAAATGGTTGCAGTTCATGTAAGAGGCCACTACATGGCGCTGCAAATTGCATAAGTTTCATAGCCCAAGCATTAGAAACGACCGCCGTGTGATAGTTGAGATAATAGTTGTGTTTCAGTAAGTGATTAAGTGATACCAGAACCCACATTCCCTTACCACTTCCAATTTTAAACGGTATGAACCGGGATTATGTTGGTATCTCTAACTGATTATACTTGTATCAAATATTTTTTCGTATAAATAGGAATGCTTCTGTAAAATAATAGTAGAGAGTATTAGAGAGTATATACGTGTGCAATTTTCTCACCTTACAAGTAAGCGGTTCAGCGATCTCGCAAGTGGTAAACTCCATGTGATTGGCGGCACTGCAGTTGCTACGCAAATCTTCGGCCGGTGGGTAGTTTTGAATGTCATTGTCACTCGCGGGAGTACATTCCCAACGTGCGCCCACGCAAGTACTATATTAGCAGAGAAGATTTAAGGTAAGGTTCGAGCAAATAATATTCAATAAAGGTTACAAATATTGAAATCTAAAGGTCAGATGACTTTATTATTTTTAGTAATGATGTGACATCAGATGCTCTTGGTTTTAAGCCACAACAATGCATCTCATAATATAATAAGTGTAAGATTTGTTCATTTGGATAGAGATATCATATTTAATCACATAGAAATATAATGGTTTTAGTTTTATGTCAAACCAACATAATTCCTAATTTAGTTATCGTCAGACTTGGCTTTAAGACACCTTAAGTGTCTAGGGGACTTGTATCAAATTGCAAAAGTCCTCAAGCTCTTAAAGCGATAGAAATAAGTATCTACTGCAGAGAATTGACAATATACTCCATAAGCCTTTTGCCATTGATTAAGCCTTTTGCCAAATTAATTGCCAAATTTTTTTTTATAAATCAGACATGACACATAAAGACGGGTTCAAGAGACACAAGTAAAATATAGGTAGTAAATAAAAAATAATACCATAATTCTCTCTCGCGTTTCCCTGGACGAACTTCTTTATAGCCTGCGTCGAATTTCATGCCTTTGTGGAAACATGGGCATAGGCCTAATGGCACGCACACGTTGCTGCTATCAAGTACCTGCACAGTATAACATAGCATTAAACTTTAGAATAAAACGATCATTTCAGTACACAGGAAACTTTAATAAATACACACTAAACCTTCGGACAAATATTTGATTTTTATAATTTGCTTAATTCGAACCCAAAATTTGCAGTTTCATTAAATTAAACTAATTAATTAATTAAACTAATACAAATAGCAAACGTATTAAATATTTCTTCAATTATTGTAACATTTTCTAAGTTCACTTTTAGGACAAAAGAAATGCTTTTACAGTTCCAGTCGATAAATGTTATTTTACAAATCTTCCTTTGAGACTCTAATGAAGATTGAGATTTAAACCTTCAATAAAATTTCCAAATAATAATTATTGAGATGTGACGGAGAGCATCATAAGAAATTGAGTTTCAATGAGAAGTGTAACTGGACTCAAACCAATGGGAGCCGGTCCGGAAAGGACAGACTTATATGCTAGCTCTGTATATCCTTAAAAAAAACAAAGTAACTCCCAGATCTCATTCCGGAATGGTTCGAGTGTTGAATGGTTCGAGCCTCACCTAATGAAAAACGTGAATTGTCTGGATTTTTCTGTAGAAATGAATATTTAACTTAAATAGATTAATAGATAATAAATATCATTTGATCGTCCGATCAGTCGGACCACGCGGTCTCAGGGTGATTAAGTATTTCGGTCTCACATAACTGAGCAGTTTGCCAACGGCTCAAATACGTTCAATAAAGTTCTCTAAAAGGACAAATTTAAGAACCGGATGTTGTCATAAATATTGAAGGGTATTAAGCATTCAAACAAACCTGTCCCGGTGGGCATGCGCAGCCTTCAACGCAGCAAGGCTTACAGCGAGTGGCAGCGGTCGCAGCAAGAGCGACGTCTGCGCAAGTTCTCTGGCAGCTGTCTGCGCACACTGTGTATTGCTGACCGCCCGAACATGACACCTCTGCACCACACCAAATGTAGGTCAGCAATAGGGAAAGTGCATTTTTTTGTATGTTTATATATGTACTCGTGTACTTGTAGTCTAAGTATATATTCAGTTAAAAAATAAAAAAAAATTAACTGAAATAAATTCATTTAGCTAGCATAACTTTGTGAGGAATGCAAATTTAAAGAGCCGAGACCGCATAGCATAGAAGTTCGTAATAATTTACTGCTATTTGATTTAATTTTTTTTTATTAAATCTTTTGTCAGGCATTATTAAATTTAATATTAACTCGGGAACAGTCTAGGGTTCAAATATCACGGTGACCGTTAAAGTACTTTAGGAGATATGTAGTTTTGAAAAAACAAACATTAATTTTTTATGTATAGTTAGATTAAAAAATACAAACAAATTTTAAATGTTTGAATTTTGCTAGTGTTAGTGTAAGCTACTGAAAGGCGCCATTTTAAGATTTTAAATTTACTAGCTGGTGCCCGCGACTTCGTCCGCGTTGAACGATGAAAGGTACCCTATGTCCTTTCTGGTGTCCCAAACAACGTGTATGCAAAATTTCATGATGATCGGTTCAGTAGTTTTTGCGTGAAAGAGTTACAAACATTCATACATACTTTCGCATTTATAATATTAGTACGGATTTGGAGATATTATGCATAATGATCTTATTATATTCTCATATAGCCATGTGATACAGACCGCACTCCTTGACGTTGTACCGCCATTGAATCTGCACGCCGCTCTTTGCGCACGCCATCGCGTAGTCGCCCAATATGGGACACAGGCAGCGCGTCACGTCACCGGCGCACGCGCACATGTCGTACACGCACTCCGCGTAGTATGGCTCCACGTCCACGTGCCAGTGGCACTCTGTTTCAAGTGACGAAAATTATTTATTTATTTATTTATTTATTTATTTTCCAAAAGGTACACCAAGAGCACAAACAAAAAACTTACAATAGGTATAGGTAACAAAAGGTAAATTTTGAGCATACACAGATAAAAATAAAAATAAAGTGGTGCCATACTTATCGCTGGTGGCGACGACGGTGGCGCCAGTGGCGCTCATTTTTTTATATTTTTAAATGATCCTTCGAGAACATAACACTTTTTCAGGATAAAAAGTATACTATATGTTAATTCAGGTATGAAACTATTTGTGTGACAAATTTTGTCTAAATCCTTTCAGACGTTTATGCATGAAAGAGTAACAAACTTCCATACTCACAAACTCGCATTTATAAGTACGATAATGTACGTACCTCTTTTCAAGAAAAATACAAAGTCTGTGTTAAGTATCAATGGTGTTGTCAATAATTATTTTTATTTTTATGCATATTGCCATCCTTAATTATAATTATACATTATAATAATTATTAGTAAGTAGGTATATATATTATTTAGTAGTGGCAGGGCACACTGCATTTCGCAGGCATTTGGGAAGCCCGTCTGGCGACAGTAACCACCCCCTTACAGAAGACCACCGTTACAAACACATAAACGACTGACTGACGACTTTAACATAAACAATATATTAAATGCACCTTCAAAAAGTTTACTCTTGAGCTTGCTACAGAGTTTCTCAGCTGTCTCCTTGTTCTCGACGTTGACTGTACAAGGATGTTCGGGTTCGTTAGTGTCGACGTCATCACAGAATTCTCTCGTTTTCCACTTGTTGGCGAACGCAAGTGCCGACTGTTCGACGTCACCTTCCGGTGTTAAAAAGTCGTCTTTTTGGTTCAAATTGAAAGTACCACAAAGACCCTGCAAATTGAACAAATTGTGATATACTTAACCTTAAGTAACTCATACTATTTCATTATATAATACAAGCACCTATAATACAAACAATGCCTGACATTATTTCATGGATATTATTTGTGTTGACTTAACTATTACCTATATAAACAATTTGTTTCAATTTATATTGCCTATTTCAAAGGCTTTGTGAGTGTGACTGTAAGAATCAATGCTATCGACTTAGCGTATACTAAAATTTTAAATCTTTATATTGAACAGAGAAGTCGTTATAGTTACAATAATATATTTGAAGATAAGGACTAAAAGATCTGTACTTACTTTTGTTTTACCAGAAAATTCTGGTGGTACATCTACAAAGACTCTGGTGTTGCCATCCCACCACAAATCCACGCCGTTCGGTAATTGCACTAAGGACAAAATATTAAATGAGTGGTTAATAGAAACGGAAAATATGTCTAAATCTCATTACAATTTGTTGCGATAAGTGCTTTCGCCTCTGAAAAAGAGGCTTTTTTTGGTAATTCGTGCGATAAGGAGGGATATAGAAGGTACTTTTTAAACGCTATATATCTCACCTATTATGAAGAGAGAAGAGGCAGCCCTAACGAGTATATCACCGATATGCACTGGCAACGACGCAACTTCCTTCCCATTGACCAGAATAAAACCACCTTGCTTCAAGTGAATATTTGCACTACCGTAGTTCAAATTCACAGCCTTCGTGCAAGAAGGTTTGCCTCCGCCTTTGTATGGAGCCAAGTTCATAGCCTGTGGAAGTTAAAGTATATTTTAAGTTAGATTTTAGATTATTTTAAGTTTTTTTTGTATTATTTAGATTATTTTAATTAGAAGACACCACACAAATCAACAAAATACATGCTTCATTTAAGCCAAGATATTCCCAACAACTATAATGAAATTAACTTGATGGGTATTTTGCATGTAACAGATTTTAGCTGCTCGACAAATAGTGCTCATAAGAATTTACCATTTTTTTATACGACAGAAAAGGCAGTGAACTAAATATTTACTAATGTCAAAATATTGGAATCTTAAAAAAGTGTACACAGCAGATTTCGTTTTGACAACGACGATATGCAAGATTTATTAATAATATTTTTTTATCGAACCTCAGTGATGGCGCCGGAGCAAGCAACGTTTTCGACTTCAATGGTGAAGTTATCCGTTTTAAGAAGGTTGTAGGTGCAGTGGCCCATGAAGTCGTAACGCAGTCCGTCGAATGTGGTGTAGTGAGGGTCACCTACGGCTCCACATCGGGCACCGCAAGCCACCTTCGTGCAAGTCCACTCGCCCGCTTGACATGTGCTGGAATATTCATCACATGCTTAAGGGCACAGACAAAGAAAGAACAAAGAGAAGCACGAGTGTTGTTGTCTTTGATTGCTCGAATAGAGGATGCCAGGGTTTACAGCTTACTATTTAGCTCGTGTGACCCAAAAATACCTGACCCGTCACAGCCTCTGTATCCATTTTAACAGTAATAAATGACGATAAAAGTATCGTTAAATTTCCTTCAATATTGTTGGAGTCTAAACTTTAATTTATAAAAATCGACATCTTTTCCTATACAATTTTATTATTTGAATTCACAGTGAGTATATAAAACATTACCATTTTATGGTGAGTGTATTTTATGTAACCATTTTAGACCTTTTAATGTTGGTTGTGTTTATAGGCGACGGTAGCCACCAACTATCAATTGGAGTGTAAATTTTCAATTGAAATCAAATGGTGTGCCCAATTTTGTATATAAATGTTCTAAAATTCCTTACCAAGTGTTGCAGTCTTTTGGTATAACGGATCCAGGTGGGAAGCTCTTGTTTCTGAGTCTGCACGGACACTGGTCTTTAGGCACACATTTTCCACCTTCTAAGAACAGACCCTCAGGGCAAAAGCAGCCTTCGACACATGTAGTATTGGCTTTGGCAGAAATAAGTGGAAACGCGCACGTCGGCTGCGAATCTGAACCGCACCACTGGTAGATTTTACCATCGCGACATTTCATTGCTTGAAAGAAAAAAAAGTACATTTAAGACTTTTTTTTTCGAAAATAATAAAGTAAAAAACAGTCCTTCTAACCCTTTAGTCCACGAACCGGCCACGAAAACTGAATTAAATTGTCGTTTTCGTAACCTATTTTCATATCCAGCCACGAAAACTGAGTTATTTTTCTCTTTTCAAAACCAGTTATCAAAACAGAATTTATTAATTCCATTTTAGTAATCTAGAAAAGTAATAAAATACAATAAGGACTAAATAAATACTTACGTATGGTAGTCACTATACGTAAGTTTACTTTGAAGATAGGTACCTAAAACTTATACGGGAAGCGTATTAATATTTTTTCGGGTAACGAAATGACCTGGTCCCCTCCACTACACTAACACACACACGCACACGCACGCACACACACACACACACACACACACACACACACACACACACACACACACACACACACACACACACACACACACACACACACAGAGAGAGAGAGAGAGAGAGAGAGAGAGAGAGAGAGAGAGAGACACACACACACATGCACGCAAACATTACTGACACAACTTACGACAGGTATCAGCATCCCTCCAAGACTTCATCTCTTCAACGCCATATCGGAGACATTCCTTGGCATACACTGAGATGGTACTGCAAGCACACTCCTCAGGATCTGGGAAATGCAATACGGATTTTTTTTCCTTTTATTTATTTATTTATTATTACAAGGCCTCCAACGAGGCAGGCATCTAACATAATCGTCGGCATCCAAGTCAAGTAACACTTAACAGTCTGCACCAATGAAACTTTCATGTTTGATGTAACTTGGAACTTTCATTATGAAAGTTCATGTCAAGTATCAGATTTCTTGTCTTGTTGATATAATTCACTGAGTTTAATAAAACATGCATACGTAAATTGAGGGAAACTTACTTTCAGTTTCCGCGCATGCGCAGTAGTCCCATTGACACGCCTCTAACAGTAGCGTCACATCCATTACCTAAACAAAATAGTTTTTTCATCTATCGAGTGTCATACATATTTAATCCTAGTAATATTATAAATGCGAAAGTTTGTGCTGATGGATTTATTTATTTATTTTCCAATGAGAGAGAGAGAGAGAGAGAGAGGAGGAAAATCTTCCAAAAGACATCGGTCAAGTGACCGATAGTGTGAGGTTTTTACTCACTAAAAACCTCCTCTCCAGTACCTAGTAAGTACCACAGGACCGCGTTAGCATTACTTCGCGGTACTAGGCCCTCCTAGCTGCTGTCCACAGCTACACCTACGTGTGTTCTTCCTCTTTCTTTTTCAATAGGACCTCCCTAACAAGACCCATTCGCCAATGAAATCCAGTTATCAGTCGTCGCCAACATCCAAGCAACGACTTCTTCCGGCCTTCGAGCCACTTCCTTCTTCTTCTGCCAACGTAGCCGTATTTGAGACCAACGCTGACAGTCAAAAAAATGTGTGCGGATGGATGGATGTATGTTTGTTACTCATTCAAGCAAAAACGGACGAAAGGCACACACATAGTTTAGCACCTGGATTAACATATAGGATACTTTTTATTCATGAAAAATGTTAGGTTTGTGAGAGATCTTATAAAAATAAATATAAAAATTGAGGACCACTGTCGCCTTGGCGGCGCCACCGTTCATAGCGATAAACATGTCAAGCTATACATTACTTATAATATATTTTCTTTTTAAACGCGAACGAAGTAGCAGGCACCAGCTAGTAGGTATTATCACACATGAACATGGTTTTATGATTTTATTTAAATGGACTATTAAGTAGGTATATGTTTACGACACTTTTTAGTGCCTATCTTAACTTAGCTTTCTGGACGCTTAGTATAAAGCTAAGTTAAGTGAGTAGTTAAAGTAATTTACGAATGTTAAATAATACCTTGGAGCATTTCCGGAATTTTTCCTTGCTAAACAATTTAGTGCAAAACTGTAGAGCGTCCTTTAACTCTTCCTCTGATAATGACAGACATGAGCTTCTCTCGTTTGGATTGCTATCGCAAACATCTGGGAAATAAATGTTTTATTACTATAAAATATTTTGTACATTATTAGTTTCAAACGAGTTATGGATGGAATGTTTTGAATATGAGATTGTAAACGATAAAATATAATAAATAATATTACACGATGTCTACAATCATTGCTGTTAGTATAAATTATATAAATTTATGCTTCTGTAATTTAGCCAGCAAATATGAGAGAATTAGGAATCTTTCATTCTAATTTTTTTTAATAGATTATCATCTAAACTTGGTTTTTTGCTATAAATTAACTAATTATTTTTTTTTTATGAAAATAACTTAACGAGAGAAGTGTTTACTGCTAACAATATTCTAATATAGTATTTCTAATGTGTCCAATTATTTTTCTTATATAATGTAGGTATCTGTGTGAAATATATCGTAAACATTTTACTAGTAATAATAATAATTACCTCCAATTTTATTGAGTTGCCACGAAGAGGCCATAACAGCGTTGGTATTGGCCTTAGTCCGTTCCTTGGTTGTAAGGTCGTCATCAATTCTACCGTTCAGTCTCCCGCAGAGACCCTCAGTATTGTTCCACAGAAGAATTGTGCCCTCGACCAAAACTAGATTCTGTAATATTGAAGAATTACATATTATATTCCCTACTGTAGAACTAATCATTCTAAAAATTACTTCTTTCATCGTTCTAAGTATCACTACAATAAGATTCTGAATGATATTCACATATTTTCCAACAATTTGAATTCTTATAAAAAGAAAATTGACGAATTACTTTTGAAAAATTAATTTTATCACTTATAGAATATCTTTTTCATTTTCTTATTATTATTATTATTATTATTATTATTTTAATTAATAAATAAATGTAAAAATATATTTTTTATGATTCTTTAAGCCTATTTGTATATAATCTATAATATATATTTTTCAAGTTTATGGCTGTATGTAATCTAAATCTAAATAAATAAATAAATAAATATATAAACAAATAATCTAAATCTAAATAAATAAATAAATAAATATATATCATCATCGGTAACTATCATGTTTGCCGACGCCCCGAGGCACATTCACATTAACAGAGCATTTGGCTCGCGAGGCTGCCTCGCGAGCACACTCTCCGAAGTACATCTTACAAAAGACACATAGACTGACAATTTTACGTCTACGTGCCAGGTTCTGCATCTTAGTTTTTAAAAACGTACTGCCACCAATAAGTCTCCTAGCTCTGCGTTCCACCGAGTCGAATGCGACAAGTTGGTATTTGGCTGAGCTATACCAAAGATATATAATATAAGTGTAGATTTGCTCAGTTTCAGTCGTAAAAGACCTATGAGACCGCGTGGTCCGACTGCTTCGTCCGATTGATCGGACGACGCGGACTTCTTTTCCCGTTGGTCCGATTGATCGGACGACGCGTTTCACTCGCTTAACCCGAGCACTTATTGAGCTTGGTGCCAGTGTTTCCCAAATCCAGCGGATCCAAAGCCAATGAGTCTCCCAGCTCTGCTAAAAGAGAATAATGGTGCAACTCACATTGGTATCCCACTTGATGGTCAGCCCGTTAGCATCGAGATTGACAAGGACGTTATCACCGAAGGTAGCGACGCGAATCCCTGGCAGTGACGCCGGGATTGGAATCAAATGTTTCGTGCTGCGAAAAACCACTGAACCATCCTCTGAAAAATAAATCAAACTATTAGAAGACGAACTCATGACAATTAACGTTAGACGAGAAACAAGTCCCATTTATTAAATTTAAGTTAAAGAAATATTTTTTAAACTGTAATTAATAATAGTATATAGTTAGATTTTATTAATAATTACAATAATGATAACACGAGATTAAACCTCAGTGGTTTTTAGTGTTATCATTTTACATGTTATTTTATATATTAGTCTTAAAATTGTTAAATATTATAAATAAATAAATAATAAATAAATAATTTGCGGGGGGGATTTTGGATAAAATATTAATAATTCATGAAGAAAACAATTTACAGTAGTTTTTTTTTTATAATAAAATGAATCACCAAAAGTACAAGTTCGTGTAAAGGCCTGACACAATACTAGACCTGACTGCAGTCCTGTGCGAAAGTTAGCGTATGGATATTTTTTTTTTTTTTTTCAGAAAAGTTTAGTAGCGGTCGTAAGTATTTTGGACATCCCCACCATCAAAAAAAAAAAAAAAATTTTTTTTTCTTCAGAAAGTGAAAGGAATTCGTAAAATATTTTACACCTATTTTGAACTATAAATAAGGATACCAATTTAGAAATAAAATTAAAAATTCATTTTTGCTTACCTCCAACCGACAGGGTGTAAGGTTTGTCCTCTAAGTAGATGGTAAGTTCGGAAGGACAGTATGTACTTTTCTTGCACACTCCATGCCTGATGGCCACAGTATATTTATGCTCTTTCGGTTCACGAACTAAAATGTGTTGACATGGCGAATTAAAACTGAAACCAATTAAATATTATTAGGTAGATATATTTATCTACGTATATAAATAAAAATTAACAGCTAATAAATGTGTTGATAAGCGCAAAAACTCCATAATGTGAAACTCCATAATAAATATTCGTTGAAGTTTAGAGGTTCTTGAAGGTTGGATAAAAACTGGAAAAATTGCCCAGAAAAATTTCATTGGAAATGAAAAAAAAATTAAAAATATTTATCACATAAATCTTACAAACATAATCTTACAAACAAATGGCTAAAGAACTATAATATTAACTATCAGTCTGTAAACATTTTAATTGCAATTATTAACATCTTACAGAAAATAGCTAGGTAGTTAACATAGTTAACATAATAGGCCACAAAATACATATAAATAAATAAATATTGTCCCCTGACCTCCTGCAAGCTAGGATTACTTGTGTTTTGGAGATCAGTTGCATTGGAAGGGCTGACGATCAATTTAACCTGAAATAGATAGTCTTCCAAAAGACTATATTCTCATTCTAATGCGAAAAATATTTTATTTGTTTTGTTATCTTTATATGTATTCGCGAGTGTCATGTGTATGATGTGTATGCAAATAAATGTTTTCTATTTCTATTTCTATTTCTATTTCTATTTAATGTCATTAATTTCAGAGAATAAAAAAAAACTATAATTATAAACACCTGTATACGTGTCCATCGAAAGTTTTATAATGCTTTCCCGCCCAAGTCAGACAGGTGCCACCTTTCGGGGTGAAGTCCTGCATCACTATCGACATAGGTTTTTGATTTCCACCATACTTTGTGTAGGAAGTTCCTCCGTACTCTGAACTGCTGACGTCAACGCCAGTTTGACTCTGGTTCTCATCAAAAGAGATCTTTCCACCTCCTCCAGAATTGCTGTATCTAGTGTGACTGTACGAGGAATACCCGAAGTCTTCGTCCGAATGATTTGTGTGGTGTGACGTGTGATAACTCTATGGAAAACATTTATAAAAAAAAATATGTATTAGAAAATTAATAGCAGAATATGAGCCGTGAGAAAACAGAGTTGCATAGCACAGTTGTCACCAACAGTTTTCGCTTATCGTTCTTTCTGATTTTTTTTACTTTCAGAAATGGCTATCAAATTCAATGCAAAATTTCGAAATCCATCTGCGAATTCCAAATAAAAGCACGTTCAAACAAAAAAATACTTCAGATTTATTATATTACTATAGAAGTCCAGTGTAGTTAACAGTTATAATAAGATTAAACAGTTAAAAATAAAATATATAGAGTTCCATGTTATCGCGTCTAATGGCCAGAATTCGGAAAAATCTTGTCTTTCTTCGGAATAGCACTCTAACAAGAGATGGCGCTACATATTATAGGTACTTACAGAGCTGTAATTTTCATGGTGCTTTCCAGGTATAACTATAACATTCTCCCCTGAAAATAAAAGTAGAGAATTACAGAATTTATTTTTTTAAAATTATGTAACGAAAAATAGAATTAACTACGATTAATAAATTTTTTACTGTTGTTACCTACCTATTTCTTCCAACGTCTATATGTTCATCACTACGAGTAATAGACAGATCGGAGAATGATCGCCCTGTTTCTTAAAAGGTAAAACTTGGAAAACTTTATTTATTCAGTGGACACCTTTCACAAAAACAAAAACAATTTATACAGAGTGTCCGCACGACATAACATAAATGTGGCGGCATCTACTAGAGTATAAATATGATTAAATCAGAACTCTATTGTAATTTCGAGTGGTATTACTTATGGAATGTGCACTGAAAAATGAACTTTAACATACCAAAGATACAGTGCGGTATCGGTTGCGGTTGGAACTGGCCAGTAGAATAGAGGCAAGTGTATACTTCTGCAGGAGGGGAGCTGTATTTGGCTCCGGCTGGACATGTTAGTTTGCAAGCGAACTTTTCGCCGTCGCCGGCGCACTTGTAGCCGCCATTGAACGATATCTTACGGATGTCGCAAGCGCTTACAGCTAAGAAATAAAAAGCATTTGATTAGCATTGCAACTCCTATTATTTAAGCTTCGTAACTCTTCGATCAAATTTATGCCATTTCCATACATTTCCATACAAAATTAATAGGTACCAAATATCAGTCGGAATAAATACTACTGATATTATATGCGAAATTTGTAAGGATGAATGTATAGATGATTTTAACACTTTCACTCAAAAACAGTGGACACAGGTTCGAAGATGAGGAACAATTTTTTATTTTTCTAGATGAAAGCTATCCTTTTCTGTACACTTGATAATGTGACTGCAAAATTTAATTTTGATCAATAAATTACTACCGGAGAGTTGCGGTTTTAAATAAATGAACATTATTTTTTCTATCCTACTATGCTGGAATATTTAACCTATGTCTATCCTGAAATTGTATTCTAACTATTGGTGCAAGAATTTCTTAAATCGGATGAGTAGTTTTGAAGATTAGGTACCTCCTAAATACCAATAAAGAAATATATTTTACAAACTTTACCTCCTTATAAAAAAATTCTCTATGATTTATTTAATAAATCATTATATATTTAATTATACAGATGTTAAAGTTGAATAGAAAAGTCCCCAATACTCACAATATTGGCACTGAGGTCCTCTGAAGTCCTTCGGGCACTGGCACGTGTTCAGAGCCAAGCAAACGCCACCGTTGACGCATGGCGGACTGCATTCCGGTTGGCAGTCCGGTATTGAAGTCCAATCGGTCCTGGTCGGCACCCACTGACCCTCTTGACATCTCATATTTGTGACCGTTGACCCGTCGGAGAACTTGTGACCCTTCATACAGGTTATTGTGCACATCCTAAAAGCAATAGGTATTATTGCTTTCATGGTTTCTCCACTACATCCGGGAATATGTATTCGGAGAGATACTTTAACCGAGCGTCTCATTGAAAAGCTTCCTACCATTTCAAAATTAATGTATTTTTTTAAAATTATATTTTAAATAAAGGTCGTCACACTGGCTGCAAATGCGCCGTCGACCTTACTAGTACTGGGTTTAAAGGATTGAGAAATGGTCTCTGGCATCCCTTACTCACTCACCGAAGACTCACTCTTTTTTTTAAGGTGTAAAAGACAAGGTTTAGTGTAAATACGTACTCTGGTGAACATCGTCTGTTTGAATTCATTGGCAAAGGCGGTTGGGTGAGGCAAGGCTTCTTCTCAAACTCACACAGTTTACCATGGAAATTTAATGGACAGTTGCATGTGTTTGTATCCACACATATGCCGTTGTTTTGGCAGTCAGGCTCGCATTTAGCTGTAAAATTATTTTAAAATATTTGAGAATGTATCGAGTCTATGAGAAAATATCTTACGATCCCTCGGGAGCCTATCATTTTCCAAGATTAAAAGTATCCTACATATTAATCCAAGTAATAAACTATCTGTAATCCTTTGACTGAAAATTTGAAGTCTAGCAACTCAAACTTTTTTTGACATAAAAAAATCTTAAAATACCTACAACATAATCTAAGTCAAGCTACAACAATTTAAAAAAAAGTAGGTACGCTAATACGCCACACGTAATTTTAAAACTACTGAGAAGCTCATCTCGATATGAAAATATATCCCATTATATACCTACGTAGGTATGTTTACTAGCCTTCAATGCGACCTTTAATCTATACTTGAATACTAGGTATATATAGAATATCTATTTGAGTCTAGGATGTTCACTGGAAAACCCTGAACAGCGTGTGCCGATTGCATTTTATCAATGACATTGGTGATGTAGGACAAATTGTATGCAAAATTAACGAAGACAAAAGGGGCGTCCTGATGAGCTTGAATCGTTTCCTGTATAACTGATAATATCTCCCACGCTTTAAGATAAACGTGTATTTAATGTAATTTTAGTTTTCATATTAATATAGTAATATTTTTACATGTAACGATTTATAATCCATTAGGATTAATTGCAACTAAAATGAGTTTTTACGAGACATTACCTATTCACTCTGAAAATTTAAGAAACATATTATACGAGTAATAGAAATGTGTAGGGAAAAAGAAAATATATGACTAATATAACGCCTGACATCTTTATCGCTGTGACGACGGTGGTGCCGCCACGGCGACATGGGCGCCCAATTATTCATATTTTTAGACGATCCCTCGGGAACCTAACATTTTTTCAGGATAAAAATTATCCTATGTTTTACATAAAAATAAGTTCAGTCGTTTTTGCGTTATTGAGGCATAAATATACAAATTTTTCGCATTTATAATTTACTACCTGGTGCCCGCGACTTCGTCCGCGTTGAACGATGAAAGATGCCCTATGTCCTTTCTGGTGTCCCAGACAACGTGTACGCAAAATTTCATGGTGATCGGTTCAGTAGTTTTTTGCGTGAAAGAGTTACAAACATCCATACATCCAAACATACTTTCGCATTTATAATATTAGTACGGATATAATATATTAATAAAAACGTAACAAATAAATCCGTAATAACATTTAATTACTGATTAATCCTGTATGTGTGGATAGAATGGGTAAGGTAACCATTAGAGAAGAAAAGTGGATTCTATTACATAGGTACAGGTCAAACTATACCTACATTGTAGACGCTACTGGTGGACCTTGGATGCAAACTCAGAAAAGTTTCGTAAATAAATTATTATTAAATAGATATTGCTATAAGGTTAATAATAGAAATTAAATAATAAAATTATTTTAAATAATAAAAAAAACTCACGAGCATATGCTTGGTTTGCGTTGCTGTAGAATTCGCTGTAACTCGGTCTGAAAGAAAATATATTATAATGTATTATAATAATCATAATTTTTTATTTTATTTTATTATTATTAATTATTATTGTTTTAAGATAGCTCTTAAGATATGTATAATTATCTGAAATAAATATTATTATAATAATAGTTGTGACAGCGGCGAGTGGATAAACCATAGGTATGGCACCTATTGGTTATCAATTTATTCTAAGTAATAATACAGATAGCGCATCTTCTTTTTATGCAAAAGGAACTATTTCCGTTAATCTGTCTATTTTTATCTTAGTTACCCGAAATACTTAAGTTTTCAAGCTATATTTAGGTAGCTTATCCTTGTGCCACAGACTGTCTATTGTTGTCTGATTTATAAAATCAAAATCAAAATATTTATTTATTAATTAGATATCTTCAAGAAACTCTTATGATGATCATTAAAAATTTAAATTTACCAGGGTTTCGGAAAAAAAATCCGTGAATAAAAATAATTGTCGCTTAAATAATCAGCGTTTGTATATAATCTATGCTATATATTTTTTAAATTTATGGTTGTATGTAATCTAAATAAATAAATAAATAATAGCTTCTCGAAAGAAGTTTGTGTCACCCGTGGCTAAAGATAAGTAAACACTTGAAAAATTCTTTTGCGTCATTAATTTTAAAAAGTGTAAACACTTACGCTGATCCAGAAGCGGAATGCCATGTCTTGCTTTCCGTGTGAGTTACTTGTGCCGGTGGCATCATGTACGCGGAGTTAGTTGCACCATTTTTTGTACCGGTGTACATGGTTTTTGTACCAGCATATCCAGTCTTTGTACCAGTATAGCCAGTTTTTATACCAGCATATCCAGTCTTTGTACCAGCATAGCCAGTTTTGGTACCAGCGTAGCCAGTTTTTGTACCAGTGTAGCCTGTTTTAGTGCCAGCATAGCCATTTTTAGACCCGCTGTAAGTATTCTTCCTTGTAAAAGTTCTTTTTGCATAGGGCGGTACGTAAGCTGGGGCTTGCACGTCTGATTGTCTGAAAAAATATTTGCGATATTTTTTTCATCACCGTGTACCAATTAGATACATTATTAAGATAATTTAAAAAAATGTACTTTATTTTGGAAACTCAAAACCATATTATGATTGATTAGTAACATAATTAAGGTTTTAAATTTGAACCAATATATATAATATTACAGCTAACGAACGAAAACATGAATAAGTACTTACGCATCGCCATTAATGGGGTCAGTATATAATGCCCGACAAAAAAAGATTGTAATTAATAGAATAAAAATATGTGTAACCAAATTCATTTTGGTTAATAATTGCCATAAACATTAATTAGTAAAATACAGTCAGTCGTCAGCACGAATGCCACGGACTGTACTGAAATCCAACGGTCCAATAGGAAATATATTATCTCCTTTGTACCTACGTAATTAAAGGGAAATCAAAACTAAACCGCCCTTCTGATAACTGAGATTTATCTCTGAATACAAGTTTTTTGCATAATTCTATATTTATTTTAAATTTCCACTCTAGGTATAGGTATATACTTACTTATCGCAAATGACACAACCATTTTCTGCTTGGAAAAATAAGGAATGTAAAATTTTAATTAAACAACTACATCTGTACTCTGAGCAAGGTGCCAAGCAAGGTAGCCCGTTTATAGAGTCTAAGGCCCTTAAGCACTTGCGGGCGGCGGAGCGGGATCCCGCCAGAAAATCCGCAGTGATCTTGTATGAAAACAAAGTTTTGTATCGCACTTGCGGGCGGCACGGCGGCGGGACGGAACCCGCGGCAGGTAAAATGTAGTCCGCGGATGGCACGCGGAAATCGCAGACACGCGCCCGCGCTGTCAGTTGGCAAAAATGGCGAATGATCGTTTAACCGGTTTGGCCTTGATGTCGGCTTACTCAAATCAAGTCATTTCAGTGGATGATGTTTTGACCCGACAAAAAATCCTGGATACATGCTTGGGAGCCAGAGCCAGACCAGAGTCAACTTTTTCGTAGTTGGCTCTGGTTCGCAGTCATTCGGGCATACCCCGTTTGGCGACAGTAACCTCCCCCTTACAAAATACCACCGTGAAATCCTGTTGTGTTTCGGTGAGTGAGTAAGGGTTCGCAGTCGTTTGAACAGCCCGTCTGGCAGCAGTAACCACAGCCTAACGGAAGACCACCGTGAAATAACAACATGTATTTTGGTGAGTGAGAAGGGATACGAGACTCGCATTTTCTATAATACTACTATGGTCGGCGGCAGCCCACTTGTAGTACCTGTAGCGTTGCTTGGTTATAGGCGACAACTACCACCAAGTGGACCGTCAGCCTCAACATAATAATCTGTGGTCAACCTGTCTGACGACCTTAAAATTAATTTATGTTAATGTCAATTAAAAACCAATGGCCAGAATGGCGCTAGTGTAGCATATCTTCTATCTATCTATGTCTATTTCTATTACTTCTATCTTTGTCTATCTTGTCTGTCTAATTTACTCGAAAATGTTATACTAGCGCCATTTTAATTTACCTGTATTCTGGGACCACTTTTTAATAGTCGGTCCTCCTTACCTCTACCCTCCATAGTCAATCTAAATGTTAATATTTTTAAAGGCTGTATGGGAGATTGTCTTTGCCTACTAGAATTGAAAAAAAAATCCATATACAAAAGAACTTCTTTGACAGTTTAAACTTTAACAACATTTTAACAAGTGTTGCATTGCATTCAAGGAGTTATCAATCTAATAAGTTTATTTATTAATATAACATTTAAAAAATGCCACGAAAAAGAGGCGTTAGAGATCGAAAAACGAAAGTTAAAAGAAAAATGGTAAGGATTCTTCTTTTATCTAAAACTTAATTGTAGACACCCATATTTTTAGTGTCTACATTGTGTCTTCATTTAAAGATTTTCCTTAAAGGTTTTCTTTAAAGAAATACATTGATCAAATAAATGGCCATCTTTATCTTTACATACTTAGCATAAAATAACACCGTCTTTTAAACTACGCAACGGATTTTAATGTGGTTTTCATTAATATAAATATAGCGTTAAAGAAGGAATGTTTCTATATATATTTTGCAGAAAACGTCTATTTCTTCTTAATAAGTAATAGACAAAACAACAAAAAAGGTTACGCATAACAAAAATCTGTGCGAAGCCGGGGGCTGCCCGCTAGTTTATTTTTTTGCTGTTTTATTTTTTCAGACATTGAGTGAGGTAAGAAAACGACTAATGGAGTTGAAAATTATGCATCAAGACTATATTCGTAAAAAGAAGTCAATTTCCCATAATGACGCCATTATGTACATAGAACAAATGAATACGTACAAAAAACAATTTTATAACCATGATGAAATACTTCAAGTAAGTGTAAAAATTTTGACTATTAGGAGTTTGGACTTACTGTTTTGGAGTTTACTCCTTAAGAATCGATTTTCATATAAGGCTGCCGGTATGGAAATTTTATGAGGAGTAAATTTGAATTTTTTCACCTTTCACTTTGAAAAAATTCAAATTCAAAATTCAGACAAAATTCAAATTTAAAAACTCCAGTCGTTCGTAGGAGCTGACACACATTTTTTTTAATGTTAAGACAGGCTGACGGTCCACTTGATGATGGGTGGCTACCGTCGCCTATTTCATCTAAAAAAAAAATTAAAATCTAAAAAATTTTAAATGTTCCCAAGGGATCATTTAAAATAAAATGTGTTATAGCAACAAGAGGTCAAGCTTACTAGCTGGTGCCCGCGACTTCGTATATGCGTTGAAAAATATATAAAAGCAATATAACGCTTTATCTCTTGCTGCATAACACTTTGGCCAGGCGTTAGTTTTTTATTTTATTTTAGATGATCCCTCGGGAACAATCCTTTTTTCTGGATAAAAGGTCCTTTCCTGTATCCCTGATAGCGTGTATGCAAAATTGCATGATGATCGGTTGGGTAGTTAAGGCGTGAAAAGGCAACAGACAGACAGAAAGAGTTACTTTCACATTTATAGTATGGCTTTTTTTTCAACGCGGACGAAATCGTGGGCACCAGCTAGTAATATTAATACACTATATTAATAATATAAACTCGATAGTTTGTATGTTTGGATGTGTGTTCTTCAATAACGCAAAAAGGGCTGAACGGATTTGTATGAAATTTGGACACCGTCATCACAGCGATATAGATGTCAGGCGTTATAACTCTATATATTTTTATTTTTTAATTGTTTAAATTTGACGTGGGTATGTATACATTTATATCTAAAATCTTTTGCTTTCTCCTTCATATTTATAGCTAAATATAAAAAGTAATTGTGATGAAAACTTATCTTAAAAACAGGTAATTAAAAGATTAACAATATGCTTTGAAGCAATAATAACTGGAGAAGATGCAGAAATCAAATATTCCCAAAAAAATATGTCTCCAGTTTATTCTCAAATAGGGAATATTCATATTAATACAAAAATAAATGACGTGTTTGACGCATTTGGACATTTTGAAAACCCGGTTTCTCCAGTTTATTCTGAAAATGAGGAGGATAAAATTCAAACGTTCCGAATACTTAATAATATTTCGAGTCCAGACAATAAAAAAACAAATGAAGTAAGAGACATATGTGAACATAGTGAAGGCTCTAATAAAGAAACCGAAAATTTTAACACTATAGGAGAAAATTCAAAATATTATGACTTAAATGATGAATATTCAGAAAGTATACTAAGCAATTACCACTCAAATTTATACATCACACATACTGTGAATGATAAATCTAATAAAATCGAAATAAATAAACCTTTAAACGATAATAATATTAAAGAAACCAAAACTACAATTTCATTAGCTGCTAAAGACCATACTGTATTTAAAAAACAAAAAAAATTATCACAAGCAATATTCGGCGATGATGATGATGATGATGACGTCGTTTTCAATAAAAATACAGTTGCGAGAACTACTAATAGTGAAATCCGTAATTTCACTATAAAACGACCTTCCCAAAATACTTCGGTCAAAAAAATAAGAAAACCAATGAAGATATTTGAAGAGAGGTTCACTGACGAAACGGATTTATATTCACGTGACATATTCCGCGAAACAAACTTTGAGTTAATAAACGTTAAAAAATCTGTTGATGCAACTGTGAATAATAATAAATCACAGGCAGTAGTTACAAGTGCTAATGAGGATACAAATGACAAAGGAAACAATATTTTTAACTGTAAATCCACTGAAACTTTATGTGTACAGAGGAAGAATGACAATAAAAGTGGAAAAAATACATTAACCGACGATACTCGAATTCAAAAGAATAGATTTCTTATAAACGATGTAACTATTATAAGAAAACCTGTTTTGGAACATAAAAATAAAACATTATTCAATGAAAATTTACTTACAGAATATAGCAATGTTGATACATATTCATTGGATCATACAATTGGAACGTCTAATACTGAAAACATCAATGTTGTATTGGACAATAACGAAACAAAAGTCAATGAAAATTTCGTCACTCCAAAACCAGCTGATGTGACTAAAAAACCAAAAGCTTCAAGAAAGAAGCCGATGAAACGTAAAAAAGTTACAAATTTAGTCGTCAATCGGATAACTAAAATAAATAATAAAAAAGATAAAACCAATAAAAAACATAACTTTGAGAACAGTATCGCTACAAGTGTAAACACCGAGAAAAAGTCAAGTACAAATTGTGATACATCTACTATCAATTCAAACATTAGTGAAGCTGAATTTTCTGATAATCGACCTACAAAAAACAACGAAACAATGAATGAAGTGGACTTATCTTGGATACAAAAAATAAAAAGCGTTAGAATCATTGATGAAGATGAATACGATCCTAGATTGAACAATTTAAGTGATAGTTTTTGGACTGATTCTACTTTGCCTACAGATTGCAGTGTGAGCGAATTATTTGACTAGTGATACCAGCTGAAAAAAACTTTATTAAATTTATTGCTATCTTTTTTTTTTTAATATTAAAGCAAACTCTTTCATTTCAATATTTGTGTGTTTCTTTTCTTTCTTTAAATTCATGGTGGGAGGAAACTCAGAAAAGTGATGATAACAAAATCGGAGGATACATTATGATACTGTACACATATCTATCATATTGTATTATAACTATAGCAAAATAATAAATAAGACATAAGTAATATGATTTAATTCGTATATTTAAATATTCAAATACATTAGGATAATCTTTGATTGCAATAACATGAAAATATTTAACATCGAATGCATAAATAAAAAATATATTTGAAGATTTCATAAACACAATTACACAATTTACGTAAATTACACATAAAACTTTTACATACAAAAAAAAATTAATTTCAATTCTTAATCTAGGAAGCATTTAAAATTCTTCACTGATACATACACATAGCTAAAAATAAGTAAATAATTGTTGACACAGGCCTTTAAAAAATTGTAAAATTTTTGATCTATATATATAAAAAAAAAACAATCCTCGAGAGAATCCTTACCTAAATTAAACTTTCATTAAAGTTTTTTTTTTTTTTTTTTTTTTTCAATTGAAATCTTTAAACTATAAAATAAACATTTTGGCAAAATATTGCATTAAATTCAATTCACACAGCCACAAAATGAACACAATTGTAATACAAAGCGCCCATGAATATACCAATAAGTAATTAATTAAAATCATCCTTTATACCATACATATTATTATACACCATAAAACAAATAAAGTCCAAGACCCTTATTACTACAATAAATCTAGCAACCTACAGACAGACAGAACAAATTTTAACACTATGACAACAGAATAAGTATGTATGTAAAAGCTACGACAAATATAATATATTTTTTAAATCGTTCTACGATTAATATTCAATACTGCCCCCATATACAATTATCACATAAAGCGTTACCGCAACAAGGTTTAATATTAGTCCTATATACTGGTGAATTTGTGGTCATTGTAAATTTGTAAAATTTAGGCATCAAGTATCATGAACTCATATAAAATATAGAAAATATGTAGGCCAAATTTAATACCACCTAGATAATTACCTACCTAATCGTAGATAACATAGATACGCGCCTTGTAAATTTTATTTTTAATTTAATAAATTTGAAATTGTAATATATTCAGAACAATTATTTTTTTATAAGTATAAGATATGATACAATATGTATAGATATAATGCCCGAAAATGCTAATGCACAGAAACCTTGTCAAATTAACATCAACGTGACTGTTTTGCCAACTGTACTGAACTCAGTTTTGGCAACCCTACTGAGTTTGTCACGAAATTACGTCACCAAAATGGCGTCCAGGCGCGTTTGCAATTCGCGGAGCTTATATATTTTTCCGTATTCATCAACTATAAATTTGAAATAATGTTACAAATTCACCTTATATAAATCGCTGTCCAGTTATTGACCTTTCCGATTAATAATGTTAGTAACAGCTCAAAAACTTGTATATTTTTCGAACTCATTAATTACTCCTATTAGGCTTTTTGATGCCATGAAATCAAGTTCGTATAGTTTGTACCAAATAGACTTGCATAAAAGTCACCTCTAACACTTTTTGCAAATTCTATGCTCATCATTGCAACTGTCATAATAGTTTGACCGAAATCCTTAAGAATTACACCACTCCTTAAGAACACGAGTTCACAAGAGAGCGATATTGTAGGACAAATCTTATGATATTGATTTAAAATATGTTAATTTAACACGGTCGAGATAGAGCTTCCTCTATATATATATATATATTTTTATATTAGTTGTTTCTTAGAAGTTGAAAAGGTGACTGAACATTCATGCACATGTATGTGGCACAAATTATATGAAAATTACACATTTTAATTTTTAACTAGGTATACAAATATTAACTGTATTGAAATATTCCATTTCAATAGCTAATATAATTAATTGTACTAACGATTAGTTTTTATTTAATATTTTTTTTTTTTTTGTATTTAATATACTAAAATTATTTTTAAAATTATTCAAAATTTTAAATGCTAAATATCGCATATAATTAAAAATACTCAAACGCTTCTTAGATGAGAACAGCTTTTCAAACATATAATTTTACCTAATTAATACTCATATTATATTTAAAAATCTCCTATTATTCAAGAAGCGTTTGAGCAAACGACCTTTAAATTTCATGAAATTCAAATCAATATATTTAATACAACTCATTTCAAAGTCAATAACAATGCCATCAATAATTTGTTTATGTTAAATATACGCTAAATTGCTTTTATTTGAACAAAATTGAACCACAGCAATAAGGCCTTATCTTTACTACTTTAGCAATTCCAAAAAAGCAGTGAAACTTAATTAAACATAATATTATCTAATTATAATTTTTAATACCAATCTTGTCATGTCATGACCTCTAATAAATGCATAATATTATAAAAACTAATTGCTCCATTTTTAATTTCAAAGGACAAAAAATAATTTTGACCAATTTTTTTAAAAAGTTTAAAATTTATTACTGATAAATTTTAAGCTATTTAAATGTTTTTGTTTTGCATAAATAATCAAATTCAAAATATTTATTTATCAATTAGGTTGCTCTCCTCCAAACGTACAGTTTGATACGTGAATTTTGGATTGTAATCTGAATCAAGAAACTAACTTTTTAAACACACCAATAGATTGGCACCAAATGTACTTTTATACATTCAATATTTATCCAAAATTATTTTTAAACAAATAAATATATCTCCAAATTATAAAATTCAAATGCAATAAAACTGGTTGTAGCTTCTAGTGACATCAAATGTGAAATTTGTGTTTTATTAAAGTTTTTGTATTTTATGTTTAAATTTTAATACGCGATTTTTCTAAACTCGATAAAATAAAATAAAAAATCAATTATAATTATTTATTGTTTTTGCTTAAATTGAACCTGGGGCTCTTTAACTACTCGATAAACGAGTGAAAATTTATCATCGAGTTCGATAAACACTAAACTTAAAGAATCAAGACTCGTGTATCAGACTGTAGTGTTTAGTTTAAACAATTCACAAACAAAATGAATGCATACATTTGAAATGAATCTTTAAATTCCTAACTACATTTATTAGTGTCGATCTGTTGATAAGGAACGCGTTTTACGCCATCTGTCGTACAAATTAGAAACTGAACTTGCCTCTCACTTTGAAGAAGCCCATGCTGGTCTTGTTGTGCAAGAGAGAAGTGAGTCCCACATAGCTCTGTATCACTATCGGCGAATGATGTATACAACAGGCGGAGGCTTGCATCGACTCTATGGCCCTTTGGAGTTTCTGAGCAAATATTTCCATGTCATACATCTCTCTGTCTTCCACACCACCGTCTGGGGAAATTATAAATAAGTATTAAGAGTTGGACGAAATGTGACAAAGGTCAATAGCTTAAAAATATTGATCAAAATGTGATGAAAATTTTTATACAAATTTTTTAGGAGGGATTATATAAAAAGTGGAAAACACAGTAAAAATAATAATAAAATAACAAGTAAGTATACCTTTATGCCAATAGATGGGGTGAGATGCGAAGGTAATGAACGGCACGTCTTGACTGAAAGGGTTCCAAACTGTCTTCAGAGGTAGCGGTTCACCTTTGTTCCACATTAATCGCACCCCGCGAAGGTTGCGCTCCCTTCAATGTAAAATTTAAACCTTGTTATTAGATGAATAAAATTTAAAAAAATAAAAAATAACAAATAGGTGCGAACTAATATTTGCAAGCCTAAAAAATTATGTAAAATCGCTAATGAAAAGTTGCTACTTTTTATTATTTGTGAGATGAAAGTTAACAAATCAAGAATTGTTTTCTGTAAAGATAAAATGTAAAAAAAAAAAATGTTAAATGTAAAAATAATAAAAATAATAAATTATTTTGATCAAATAAACAGTAAACAGTAACAAATAACATAAATCTGATTAAAGAATTTGTTAGAAAGCCATGAATTCGTTATTTTATATGTCAATTATATCAAAAACAATAAATATAAACTAAACATATACATGAGATTAGTTTACATCTAATAATTTGTATTAAAAAGCAATCTATATAAACTAAAAATCCAGCATTATTGTGATAATGAAACCAAAGACGGAATAGCTATAAACCTTTCAGATATAGCTTCATAGTACTAAAGTAAAGCCATGAGACAACGCAAGCAATGTAAACAAACCCGACCCGGACTGAGTTCTACAACATTGAGTGATTATCTATCTCTGTCAAAACTGCAGAAGCATTCAGGGTTAACTGTTTCATGGTACAGGAAAATGATCTTTGCGTTATGTATCGATAAAGCTATTACTGATCGGCTTAACACAATTCCAATCGAGTAGCATGGAAAGACTGAAGCAAATTAGGTAACATAATATGATTGTCTACCGCAACTCAATGTGTACCTAGGTTCAAAATACTTGGGATCGAACAGTTTGCTCTCTCCGTCGCTGGTGGATGGTCGCCGGCAGAGGCGCTCTACGACGACATCTTTCACAACTGTCGTTACCCCCGTTGCAATGCCATTCAGGCGACTGTGTTATTATGACATTTTTAACATCAATATATACATACAATAATTTCAGGCTTACTTTGCCGGACTGAATCTGATTGAATATATTGTATATATATACATGTTATGTACTAACATATATATACATGTGTTAATGGTAAAATATATGGTTGTAAATACAGACTACATTATTGATATGGTTAGTTACTATTTTATATTATTTGTTCTATAAACATAAAAATAATAACCAATATTATCAGGTATTGAGAGATTTGAGGTGTTTTGTAAGTCTATACTTTGTATTGAATTTTTTAAAAAGTATTTGTGGGAAAGTATTTGTCATTACTTATTTTAGTTTACACTAACACTGGCTAATTATTAAGACATATTAATTAATCTATAAAGAAAAGAGATTTATGTCCCAAATTAATATTATATACTTACGGCACTAATGATGAAGGTGGATACACCAGTTCACCGATTACTATGGTGTCCAAATCATCCAAATATGTCTTCTTGAATCCCAATTGTTTCATTGCTATGAAGTCGTATTTTATTGTCATAACAAGCCTCGATGTCAACAGCACAATCCTTTCTTTTTCATTGTCCCATAGAGTGATTCTGTTAGAAAATAATAAATGAAATAGAAAAAAATCTTCCATTTTTATAGATACCTTCTTTAGTTGGATAAAACTTTTATATAAATAAAAATCAATTGCCCCATGTCATGAAGCATCACTTGACAAAGACAAAGGCACAACTAAATGTGTAGATATTTTTTTGTATTTGTAAATGTCAGTAAAAGATTTATATGAAATTGGGAAATTTGGATGGTATTTTTATATGAAATTTAAATTGCTATCTGGCCAGGTAGTAATTTTAATGAATTTAAAAAGAAAAAACAATATTTATACATACTCAGTCAACAACCAAGAACCCAAGTACTCTCCGTCCTCAGGGAACAAAAGAGCAGTGATGCAATCTTGTATCGCATTTTCTACCACTCCTTTGCGGAAAGTAAAGAAATCCTTTATATTGTCTTTATCGAAGGGTACATCATATCTAGGGTATACAGGAATGTCCTGAGCTGGTGCTGATGGGGAAGGATTTTGTACCTCTTCGGCTCTTGCATCTATAGAAAAATTACGACTTACTTTTATTCTTTTAACATCAAGTAACATTGCAATTATAAAACGCCAAATGACTTGGTAAACATTGAATTTATTTGAGTCAATTATTTATTCAAAAATATTTAAACAATTAGAAAAAAAAAAATCACCTGTAAAAGACGCCGATGATGATGATAATGAATCAGCACCAGATAACACAGAAGGGTTAGGATTTCCTGGTGCTTTATTTTTATTAGCATTTGTTGACAAATTACTGGTATTAGTCGCAACATTTTCAGCCACAACATTCTCTGTTGATAGCTGCAAAGTGCCACCAGAAAACTCTAAATCATCATCCAATAAATCACTCATTGTTTTAAAATGGTAAGGTTACAAATATTGTTGTTTTTTTTCGATTGTTTTAATAAAATACGGCAAGAAAACGCAACAAACAATTAATTCATCGACCAACTGATAACGACAAACGTCAAAGTCAAAGTCGTTTGCGTTCTGATAAAGTGAAAACTTTCATTTTTTTCATATTTATATGTTTAATTTAATTATTATAATGAATGTTATTATTTAGTACTATTATTTCATAATAGTACATAAATAAATTGATTCAATATTATTGAAATTGATTTGTTAAAAAATATGTTACTGATAATGCTCTTATATATAGAAAATGCAAGTACAAAACGTGAATAAGCAATAAATATACCAATCAAATAAGGCGGGAATATTTAATTTTTCTTCCGTTTTAAAATTTTCATGAATACAAGGAATAATATAAGTGAGTAAGTGTAAAATCGTTCTTTAATAACTAGTAATTAGGAAATAATTCTACGTTTACAAAGTACGTTTAGCGTTAATGTCAATAGAGAAATCTTAAACTAAGTATATAAAATTATGTACTAGTGCGCCCTCTGGTGGAAAAAATTAGGAGGAGGCAGACTTAATTGAAATTTTTTCATTGTTTCAATTTTGGAATAAAATTTATCCGCCATTTTGAATTTTATGGAAAACAGGATTATCGTGTATAATAAATAAGGATAAATTTCATATTAAAGAAGATACTGTGGATTTTAAAATAAAACTAAAGAGGAAATATTTTACAAATGTTTATTTTACAAAATTTAATGTAAGGTACAAACACTGGTTTATCGAAAATTGTATTAACAAAATTGGCATCATCGTGTACCTTATTAGCTTTTCTTTATTTTAAAAAATTTTAACTAAAGAATTTTATTAGTTTTTTTTTTGAGGAACTCTCATTTAAATATTATTTTAGCCTACATCCAGATGATGACATTGGACACTTTACTTTCTGCGTTTATATTTTGGAAGTAAATTTCTAATTCACTTATCTATACATTTTTTGTAACTAAATGAAAATTAGCATTTCTATAGGTAGTAAATTTGAATACTTCGATATGTTCTTTTTTTTTTAAATTGTGCTACTAATTTTGTCAAACTATTGACAACAAATTTGAGTCATCATCCAGATGTAGAGGCAGCGGTTCCTAGTAGCAGTAACATCTGTTTTTAGGGCATCTTGGCGGGTATACGATACATTGGTCCATGCAGTACACGTCGGCTCCTTCGCGACCTTCTATTTCACCGACAGCATCACACACTTGTCTGAAAACAATTACAATTTTCGCATTATTTTAGACGAGTGATCTATAACAACTAAGTATTTTTATCATCATCATCATCATCATCATCATCATCATCATCATCATCATCATCATCATCATCATCATCATCATCATCATCATCATCATCATCATCATCATCACAGCCAGCTGGACATAGGCCTCCCCCATAATTTTCCAATAGCACCTATCAGAAGTAGCCTGGATCTAACGTCGACCCGCGGCCCTTATCAGGTCGTCTCCACTCAAGAACCTTCATAGCCCTCTCCATATCGCTAGTTAAGTTGAATTAATTATTACTTATAAAATACCCTACACTGTAATTTGGTGTGTTAATATAGATTTTAGGGTTTTAAAGATAAGTAATAAAGGCGAAGATAAAAAATATTTTCTAAAAAAAAAACTTTTAAAAATATAAAATTGTTCTAAAATTTTGCTTAATTTCTTAATTCTTTTGCGAATTATTAATTCGCAAAAGATTTTAAAGATTTTTAATAATTCCTACTGCGATACTTACGGGCACTGGCACAAAGCTTCGGGACAGTTGGGTGGGTACCGCAAGCAGTTGGTCTGGCACCAACTTAGCATTCCAGGTAGACCCTTAAAACCTTCTGATGGCACACATACTTGATCCCTGTAATTGAGTAATTATGCTATTAGATTTCACGAACAACTCTGACTTTAAACATGTGTAATAAATAAACATAGAGGGTAGGAATCATTATGGTAATAATTGCCACAAAGTTGTTAATTTTTTATACTTTTATCATTTTTAGCAATCGTATTGCTAGTCTTCTACAGAAAAAAAGTAAAAGAAAAATTACAGTCTTTTTTTTAATTTTACGGCCAGAGCTGTCACTTGCAAGGAGTGCATAATCTTCTAATTAATAGAATCTTACAATAATCAACCACGAATTTTAAAATAACTCAAAATTCTTGCAATAAATCTTCCAACTTGGAGGAGAATGTAATTGAGACAGCCCTAGCCCGGGTACAGACAAAAATATAAACAGTAGGACAAAAACCATCAGAATCAAATCATTATAATACAATGGTAAAAAGATCTTCCGAAACTTAGACGATGAAAAGGGACCTTATATCTAGACACATAGAGTTCACATTGATTACGTCCATGCAATTGCTAGTATATTATGTATGTATTTACATTTAAGCAACGTGTAACTAATATAACGCAATAACTCATAATAGTGAAGTGAAATTTTTTTTTTTAATATCAAAGAGTATTTTTTTAACATTTTTCACTGACTAATATGACGTGGGTACTGCGTTATATACATTGTTTAAAAAACACTAAAACTGCAACGACATTTATTTACACAACACAATGTGTTAGTCACATTTTTTTTGTACAAAAAAATTGACATAAAAAGTTATTTAAAAAGTTACATAGGATATTTTTTACTATACAAATGTCGCTGGACCAATTCTCAAAAAATATGCGTTGCATTACATAAAAAAAAGTCAATATTAGCGTTTATGACGAAACAAGTCGTCGCCATCACTATATATATATCCATCAACTCTACAACTCAGATGCAGAACTTAATTTATGGGTCTTGAAAATTAAGTTTGTAAGTAAAGGGAAATCATAGATATTTCTTAGAAATGTTAGTTCAATAAATAATATAGCATACTCTATGAGACTTGGTCGAACGTATGATAATATTAGACACATATTTTTTATTTACATGAGAACACCAAACCACAATCGCAACCGTCTATATATAATCTACTACAAGGAGACTGACAGATGTAGTGTCGGTTTTTAACAAAATGTATCCAATAGAATTAGAATTAACTAAAAATTCTCATCTGTTAGTATGTACTATCGCGGAAAGGGAATAAATAATATGTTACGGTTCAAAATACGTTTGAGACTGAAACTGACAACAAATAGCTGACCCAAAATCTAATAAACGATCACTTTCTTTGACTGTACGTACTTTTAAACTTGAAATAGGGATATACTATAAGTCTTTTTTTTATTAGATCATTTAAAAAAAATCTACATTCAGATAAGATTTTTGTTTTATACTCTTATTTCAATTTTTATTTAATGTTCCATCCGATTTCCTATTTTTTTTTCGAAAAAATATTAATATTTTTTTAAAATTCATATTAACTTTGACAACATATAATTTTAATTAAATTTTATTGTAACGCTAGAAAATTATACCCTAAAACCGACACGACCTTCCAACACCACCACACATCTTGATACTAACAACAACCCACCATTCAAAAAACATTAAACTATACCTAATAACATGTGGTTTTAAGTCCTGAGGTATATCCTCATCGATATCTGATATATCATTGCTGAAAGAGAATTCGTATCAGATGAAATACCAATTATTCACTTACAAGGAGATATATTTAACATCAAGATTTACCTAATTACACTCAAAGATTGCTTCATCAATCGCTTTAGTAAACCTCTGGAAATTAAATATTAAAACACATCAACGTCAACTGTACAATGCGAGTAACAATAAAGAAACATACATTTACAAAGAAATTAGGAACACAAAACATATATAAGTCACTAGCTTTTTGTCCGCGACTTCATACGTGCTCCTACATTTCTTAGGCGTTGGAATATTTAAGTCCCTAAAAAGTACATTTTTGATAGGCGTTGATATATTTTTATTTGTAGATAATCGATCGGGAATTTCTTTGCTTTATAAATAATTTTATGGTAATCGATAAAGTACTTTCGGAGATTTGTGGTTTTGAACAAACGAACATATTTTGTCTTATATGTGTATACAGAGAAGTCATAATCAAAAAGTTCATACGCAATCTTCAATAATTATAAAAAAGAATTATTTTCTTCAATAATACGCCTGAACTAAAATAAAAAGTTAATACACCGTAAAATTATCCTGAAGTATTATTAGTTTTCGTGCTCAATACGTTACCCAGACAAATCGCACAAAAAAATGCATGTTTAAGTATGTTGATATTTAGTACTATGTATAGTAGTATGTTTATATTTAGTCTGATAATTTTGATTGGACATTAGATGCTGATTTTTTTCTGAATAAACCCTAAAAACACTGAATAAGTATGTGTTAAATTAATATTTTATCAATGAAGCAGTATCATAAAATTCTTACTCGTTCTGCATCCTCTTCCGCTAACTAAATCTTAATTGTGCTGGAAAAAAATTACCTTTTAGCCAATAGTATTTGTGAAAAGCCTATTGGATTGTTAGTTGAACATAAATTTGACTAAAGAATTTAAGCACCAACCTGACAACAAGAGGATAGACGTTCTGCGGCATACTGAACTCTCTGTAATAGAGCAGGAAAGGATTGTCCCTTCTAAAGTCTCCCGCAAATAGTGGCGGAAGACCACCAGTGCTGGTCACCACGCTCACATCAGCACAGTTACGGAAGGTCTCCGAGCGACCGCATCCAACTGCTTCAGTGCCGTTAGCACAGATTCCCCACATGTTGCCTATAAAACGAAGACATTTTATGGTAAGTTCATTAATTTTTATGCCTATGTAACAGAGCTTGAACACTTTGTAACACTTTTCACTAGATTGTATAAGAGGTCTTCAGTCAAGAATATTTACCAGTATAATAAGTCCATTGTAAAACACACTGCGTGCAAGTAACATAGGGAGGCAACCGCACTCTGTACCTAAAGGTGTCCTTCTTGGCAGTGTCCAGTGGAATCAAAAATCTGTCTTCTCTCGTTCCGGATATATACAAGGGAAATCTGAGAAATATTGTATAAATTATGTTAGGTAAAATAAGTGAGTAATGTAGAAATCAGTATTATGTAAAAATTTGTAGAAGTTATACAATAAGTATTAACAAACATTAACAAAATAGAAAAAAAAAATAAAGCGCGTCGACACCGACTGAGTAAAAAAGTTCTTTGAGTGAGGTACGTAGGTATCCGTATATGCGGATCTAAATACCAATGATCCGTATTCATACCCATATCCGCGGATCTACATTTTTAACGATCCGACACATCACTAGTTTATAATTCGTAGGTACTAACTAGTGATGGGCCGGATATCCGTATCCGTATCCGTTACCTTATTAATTTTTAATTCATAGCTGAAATTCTACATATAGGTGATTAGGTAGCAATGAAAAACTATTAAATTTCATTAAGATTATTTTTATTTCTTAAAATCAAACATTTGTCACCTTTATAATGCAAGAGTCAAGTGGCGGGCGTCAACTATCGTTTCAAGGTCACGCGCACCGACACCGATTGAGTAAGAAAGTTAGGATCCATATCCGTATCCGTATCCGCGGATCTAAATTTTTAACGATCCTGCAAATCACTCTAGTACTAACCTATCAAAACATTCCTGAGTGGCTTCTTGGTTCGGGTTGTTGTTGGGGCACATCTTCATTATAAAAGTTCCAAGGTGGTTGGCAGTCAATTCTACTTCTACTTCTATTTCCTGTAAGTTAAGTAATAAGTTAGTTTATTAGTTATATAGGGAAATAAAAATCAATATGTGTTTGTATGTTCCCAAGGGCCACCAAAACCGCTCATCTAATTTTAATAACATTTCAGGCAATCTTTAAACTAACCCAACGGGTATAAACTACTAGCTGGTGCCCGCGGCTTTGTCCGCGTTGAAAAATAAAAAATAAAATACAGACTAATACAGAAATAATGCTAGACAGATTAGAATCCTCGGATACAGTAATTTTTTCTGGATGAAATATATATCCATTTCTGTATCCCTGACAATGTATGTGCAAAATTTCATGATGATCGGTTGAGTAGTTAAAGCGTGAAAAGGTCAACAGACAGACAGACTTTTACATTTATGATATTATTCGGATTTAAAAAATTCTTCTCACCTACGACACACATAAACATAATATTATGTAACATAACGAACATAAAATTGTGTGTACAAATTCTCGCTGCATGTACATATATACGTATGTAAATGTATAATAAATATATCGTAATACCTGTCCAACACTATAATGCCTGGTAATGATGCCCTTGCCGAACATGCCTCCTGCTTCATGAGGTCTTGGCTCGTTGAGGTGATGAGCATCACCGCACACTCCGCACCGACCTTCATTCTGCTCCCACTGGACTGAACACACATTTGATCAGGGGTCTATTCTCAAGCCATTTGCAATTTAATTCTATTAGGGCCTCTTTCATCAACTACAAGTAAAGTGTTGATTAGTTACTTTTAGAAATAATTTTATGTTGTATTAAATTATGCACTCGGTTTACTGCATCCTTAGATAGGCGATTTTTTTATTATTATTTTCTTTTTAATGTTTGGGACTTTTACCGTACAAACAAAGGTATATCAGCTCCATTATTCCCGGTGAGCGGTTAGCCTACTTGACACTTTACTCCGAGATGGTGAAAGAGGCCCTTATATTATTATTTAATTAGTGGTCTATTCTGAAGCAATATATTTGTGCTTATATTAGATTGTTATTTTCTTAATTTTTCTTTCTGCAAATATACGCAGATGCCTACTTGTCAAGAAAATACCTGAAATATGCAACATAAAATGTTTTAATTATCAACTCAAAGAAAATACAATATTGTTTAATGTGCCACCTGCATGCCAAAGTTTGTGCTACAAACACCAAATAATAGGTCGGAACAGCCTTGGAGGCTGTGAATGAAGTTCATCAAACTCGTGTGGTCGTTGGCATCACACATCGTTAGTTAATAATACGATACGGCCAATCAATAACATTTTTTTGAAATCTTCTCAAAGGAAATGTCTGATTCAAATAAAATATTGAATATCAATCTTACAATGCAACCTTCTTGATATCAGCGCGAAATGAATGTTAAAAAATATATACAACGAGGCTAACAGTTAATAACATCATTAATTTTGAATGGCTATGGCTGCGTTTTGCAGCTGCCATTAAAATGAAAACTGCATTTATTTTGTGTTTTCAAAACACACAAGAGGGTTGTTTTTCCTCTCAGCTTACACCAGATTACCATAAATTGTCAAAATTATTATAAGTAAGTATCATTGTAGGTATGAATTCCATAATTTTTTTATTAAGTACCTAACTTTTTTTGTTTTTTCAATATAAATAATTTATTCAAGGAACAACTACAATAACTAATTAATTTGTAATTAATATTTATTGTTATATATTACTTTGTAAATTATTAATTTACTCTTATGTATAAAGAGATCAAAAAATAATTCAATATTATAGTCAAAATAAACGATTTTACAATAACTAATTAATTTTAATATTTAATCCTCGCAAATCTGATATCATTGATTCGTTGATTTCAATAGTAACATCACGTTAACTAGTCCCATTGAATTTTATAGATACCTAGCGCGTGGGGTAGTAAGAAATAATAAATGGTACTGACCGGCATACCCTCCGCAAAAGAGTTCGTTGTCGTTGTAATTGACAGGGGTGGGGAAACCAAACCGCCACATGGAGTTGCGGGCTGGTGGGTCCATCAACCGGCCATGTCCTTCGGCACCGCGGCGAACGTTACCCAATATCTGTAACAGTTGAGTTTTAAGAATAAACTGCTTATAAATATTTAGTCAATAAATACCGTTAAATAACGTACATAGGGGTTACATTTTAAATCAGTGTTATTTGCCGAAAGAAAGTTCAATTTAGTTTGTATTATGTAACACTGTTAGCGTATTCCGAATTCTGAATTCGAAATTTAATGAATTTGAATTCGAAATTAAAAATTCTTGATTTTTTTATATTAAAATTTTATATTATATAGCCTTTCTCTCTCTCTCTCTCTCTCTCTCTCTCTCTCTCTCTTTCTCTCTCTCTCTAACTCTCTAAGTTCCTCTTCTGTTTTGAAGGTTAGCCGTCAACTTTTTGAACCGGTCTCTGTCAAGAGCCAATTGTAACAATTGCTGGACCGAGGCAATTCAGTTCCACTCTCAGATATTTCTCAACCATGACTTTCTCCTTCGCCCCATGCGTCTCTTCTCTTCCACCTACCCATCATGATTAACCGGAGCAGACATTTGTCGTGTCTAAGATATTAAATCTTGCGTTCTTTGATCGTTTTCAGGAAAGTCAACTAATATGAGGCGTGTAAGGGCAAAAATTATTTGCATCTTTGTCTGCTTCTGACTCAATATATGACATTAAAATAGTCATTTTTTTAAACTAAGTATTTCTTTAAAACACAAGATAGATATGAATTTTTTTTTATTCAAGGATTTTTTAATAATGATTTCGTACATACACAATCCGATATACATACAATTAAGGACTTCGACATTTCACGTTAGAAAAAAAAAAACAAATATTTCTAACTATAAAAGAAATAGAATGTAAAGGCCACTCGAACAGGAATTTTAAGTTGCCATATTAATAAAAAACAAGAAGTGAATTTGTAATGTGTTAATTTAATAATTTACAATAAATGTCAACTAAATAAAAATTCTTCCGTCTGCGATCTAATACCTATTAGCTTTCGCGAAATAATTTTTAATTATCAAGTTAATATAATCAGTGTGCCTCTGACGGCAGGACTACCTTAATGGGTTCATCAGCCCTAGAAATACAGCAAAGTAAACAAAATAATTAAATCTTACTTGTAGTAGAAAAATCCAATAACTTAATATTGGTGTGGCTCCATATTTGTGTCGCTTCAGTTCCATCTGCAAAAAAAAAATTATTAAAAAAATATTTGTTATTTTCACAAAATGAACAGTCAGTATTAACCGTCTTATAGATATAAAAGATCGCTATTGAATATTCCGCACATAGATAGATAGTGTTTCGTTACATGAGGAAGTCTATGCAATATATATATGCAAAATATTCAATTTTTATGGAAGATTTAACATTAGACTGAGGCTTAGGTGCTGAGCAAAAAGAATAATTAAAAAAAATCACTCTAAACTAAAACGTAGTACAATGTGATGGCCCGATAAAATCAAGCATTTTATTAGCAAACACAGCCAATATGAGTCAAATGCACTTTTGTCCAATATGAGTCAAAAGGCGGATGAAACCGCGCCCACAGCTTTTATGTATTTGGACAAGCAGTGATAGAGTGATTATATTTTTCTTATGTTTAAGTTGACAGACAGGCAGATAAGAAGGAATGGGGTAAATTACCCCATAAATGCCCATTGAATGGGCTCTGGCATCCCTTACTCACTAAACGAAACACAACAGCACATTATGCTGTTATTTCACGGTGGTATTCTGTAAGGGTTCTGTGGTTACTGTCGCCAGACGATGCCACTGATGCCCAAATGACTTCGAAACGCAGTGACCAGAGACAAATTTGAAAAGTTCATTTCCAAAATTGAACCCGTAGCTCCGTATAATGATGAATTAATCATCACTATTAGACATTATTACATATTATTTATAAAAAAAAAAATGGATGAAGTTGTAATTTACCAGTGGATTATAGCAATAAATATAATATAATAGCAATCTTCACCGTGAACAGTTACTTGATAGCAGTAAAGCTCTCAGATAACAAACTTTATATTATGTTCGAAATGTATAATTTTGTATTTATGCATAAACATTGATTTTATCGGCTTCCCAAGTACATTAGTGTCATCTTAAACGCGACGATTCGCATTAAAAACTAATTTATATTTATTTAATACGAGTGCAAAAATATTATTAACACCATTATGATTTTGATGAACCCACTTTGGCCAGAGGGAAAGACGATTCCTCGATGAGACCTACTTATAACTTGTTTTCGATCCATAAAGCCAATTGGTATTGTTTTTGTGTGATTATTATTGTCCTTTTATTGTAGGAGTAAGTTTTTTCTTATTCTTACTTTAATATCATAAATGTGAAAGTTTTGTTTGCTACACTTTCACGCCTTATTAATCAACCGATCATTTATGAAACTTTGCATACACATTGTCGGAGATATATTGTAGAAAAGGACATAGCATAGGATACCTTTCATCGAGGAAAAAGTTTTGTTTCCAAGGAATCATCTAAAAACGAACGGTGATATTGGGCATTACCGTCATCATTCATCATGATTCGTCATGACCATTAGTCATGCGACGAAAAAACAGTTGCCTAGCAACGGATAAACAAAATTTCATATATATTTATGATGTAAAATGTAAAAATAATGTTTTAACATCTATAAAAAAGGAATGCGGACGAAGTCGCGGACACAAAATCATAAAATATGTGTTATATTAAAAAGATAACTAAATAAAGCCCACAGCAACAGAAGTGTCTTCCTACCATTATAACAATACATTGCTCACGGGCTTTTCACGCTAATTTGCAAACATGGCATTTGTGGTTCATTAGCATATAATGGTACATTACCACTCTAACTAAACGACTCAATACGAATGTGTAACAAAATTAAATATTGAACTTTCATGAGCATGAAATAAAGTCCTTTTTGATTTAGTGTTAGTTCAAATTCGATTAAGCAGAATGTTTGGTGCAAGTCACAAGAGATCGTGATATATGAAAATAGTTTACATGTTGGTATATATAGCTTTCACTATTTCTGAAAAAGCATTTAAGAAGCATATAGTTATTATTATTACTTTATAACTAGTAATAATACTAATAATAGTTTCATAGTAAGTAGTTCTATTTCGCTAAGTGTTCCGTTGCATTGAAAACTTCTTTGGAATTTTAAGTTCTTGTTATTCTTTATTACTTATCAACGATTTACGATTACGAAAAAATATTGCACATGTTTTTTTTTTTACTTACTACTTTTATTTTCTTACTAATCACATTTATAATATTAATTAACTCTTCTTTTTGTAAAGGTACAGGTAGTCAGACATCAGACTTCGTTATTGTTTTTTATCAATAATTATTTAAACTTACACATATTCACATTAACATCCTACTGTTGGGCACAGAATCCCCTCAATGTGATGCTATATGCTAAGATAGGGTACCTAAATGTGGTATTGTAGGCTTTCTACCAATATTCACTTCGGATTGTCGTGGCATTCTATTTAAGGGCTTAAAACATTTCATTTCATTCATTTATCTCACCGTTTCATTTAATGTAACTTCTTGTTCGTGAACAAATAATTCTTTTATAAATAAAATGATATTTATATCTATCCTTTTTTCAATTTTCATACCAATTTTAAGATCTCTTTAACTCTTTTAACTTGTACCAAACAGGGGTACGGGCGTTGACAGCCGTATGTTGTTTGAAAGTTGTGGGCGTTTAGGTCAAAAACATTAGCGGCCTTGACAATCGTATAAGTAATGCGCCCGCGCATCTCTTATTTATTGAAATGAGCCGGGTTAGAAAACTTTGCGTTTGAGTATTGACAAAGTTTAGTACTGCGCTTCGCAGTAACAGAAGAACAGATCCAAGAACAGTATTTTTGCTGCTGTGTTCAGCCACGAGCATTTCCCAGCGTTAACAAAAGGCTTGAAAACACACAGAATAAATAGGAACAAAATAATAAGTGTTAATAATCCCTTTTTTATTTAACAAATCGGAAAAACCATTTCGTGATACGCAAACATTTATCATTTCTCGTCTCAGGGTAAAAAAAAATATATTCCCACATCGATTTCTCTTTTACTAGAATTTAATAGATTTAAGTAGGTACCATGCCTATCCTTTAAAAAACAAGTTATTGTAATTATATATTTACCGTTTGAATGGCAATTAAAATTTATAAATTCAAATTGGTTTTGTTAATCGGTGCGATAAAATATGATTATTTATTATTTTTGATAGGTTAACGACCATTATGCTCTCTCTGTTTTCTATTATAGGAGATTTTATGAGATTTTAAAACATTTCTATTAACAAAAAAAAAAAAAACAAATTGGTCAAGCCATTTCTTAGTTTTTGCGAGACTAATGCATAGCAATTGATTTTTATTTAAATAGATAACTAGCGACCCGCCCTCGGCTTCACACGGAGTTTAAATTTTCAAAAATCGATTCTCGTCGGACATAATAAAATAAACCTATGTTCCGAATTTCAGCTTTCTAAACTTAGCAGTTTTATCTGTGCGTTGCATCGTTGATAGGACAAACGATTTTATAAGTATAGATCCATTTATATAAAACTTATTATATAAAAAAGTGACTAATATAAAAATATTTTTTATGATGAAGGTTAAGCCACGCAAGCTGACGGACGATCCACTGGATAAGGCTCATCAAGGAACAGAATTGTATGCGGATACCCTAATAAGATGAAGAATAAGGATAAAGCAATGGGAATACCATCATCCACTACCAACAGACTTGGTCTTCTGCGAGAGAATATTCACTGCCACCGGATTGGCTGCTTTTTTATCTATTTCGACGCCACCTTCTTCCAAGCCACCCAACGGATTTTGATACGGTTTTCACTAGTGTAAAAAGAACTATATATAGACGAGAAATATTTTTGTATATTATTTTCAGAAAATATCCATCCGTGCGATATACAATCCAAATCTTTTCAAAGTTCCATTGAATAGGCAGCTTATTCTGGGTAAGCAAGCCCCATTATCGGCCAAAGCCGAGGGCGGGTCGCTAGTTAATAAAAAAAATCTGTGCATATAATGATCATCAGTACGTTAACCGCATTGAATATCGCTTGACACCATTTCATGTTCGTAAACCAAGAAGATACGCCCTATAGTGCTTACAAAAAGTGCATAATTTAATTTATCCTTCCGCGTGCATTTCAACGAGGTGTTTACACATCAAAAAACTTGTATTTCGTCGGTTTTTTTTTTGTTAACAAGTGCTTACACTAAATTAATATGTCGGAGGGAAATTAATTTTGTACGCGATATGTATCGCTCGTCGAATGGAGGATAACATCGAATTTTTCATGCGGATTTTCGCATTAAAATAATTTATTGGACTCTGTTATTATTTATTGAGAATTGTTACAGGATGTCAACTTTGTCTACGTGACCATTTCACTTAATAATAACAATAATTTTAAACAATATATTTACATATTATAATATACTAGCTGGTGCCTGCGACTTCGTCCGCGTTGAACGATGAAAGGTACCCTATGTCCTTTCTGGTGTCCCAGACAACGTGTATGCAAAATTTCATGGTGATCGGTTCAGTAGTTTTTGCGTGAAAGAGTTACAAACATCCATACATCCAAACATACTTTCGCATTTATAATATTAGTACGGATTATTTTTTTATTTTTTTTATTTTTTACAATAAATATTTAACATAAAAAAAAAACTCAAAACTAGTATTCCGCAGGACTGCAGAGTGAGGAATCTCCTGATTATGTGCCGTGTCAAGAAGTCTTGAAGTCGTCTAGTGTGAGCCTCTTGAAGTGTTAGTCGAGGTTCTTAATCAGTCCGTTCGACAAGACGACTATCGGGGCGATGATCACAATATTTAGTAAGTTTTCTTTTTCGGTTATCACAAGGATTTCGTCATGCGAGACAGCTTGGAGACTACTTATTATGTTTGTTTATGATAATTTGTAATTTTTATTTTTTAAATATATCAATTGTTTAAAATAGCATTATGTTTTGAGTGGCAGATTGGAGACCATCGCGAAATTAGAGCAGATTTGGTAAAGTACGAGTATTACAGAGCTTTTCTGCAGTTATTTAACCTATACAGTTACTTCATTTCTGATTATTGGAAACGATCAATAATTGATTTTAATTTTTCTGAAAATAAAATATGAATGCCATTAATTTTCGTATATAACGGGTTTTTATTCTGAGGCGATACGAAGTCAGCTAGTAGAACATAAAATGTAAAATAGAACTATTACTTTTTCAAAATTTTTCAAACAAACCACCCTAAAATCGTTGACAAAGATCACGTACAAGCCATCAATTATATCGTTCTGTTAATAAACGGCTTACAAACAAAAATAATTGTCATCGATTCATCTTACGTAAACCGAGAACTGGGTGGGTTCTGTGTTTTGCATGATTACACATTACACCGTGGCGGAACGGGCACAATTTTAATATCAACCACCCATCTGCCGCAAGAAAGTTAATTTAAAAACGATAAATCATTTTTTGTTTAAGCATACTGCTCTGTGGTCACGTTTTATCGACGTCTCGCAATTAAACTGTGATTAAACAGGGAAAAAAAGTTCAAAAAGACATTGTAAATCTCGTACAGATAGATCCATTGATTGGATATAATTTACTGTAATTGCTAATTTAACACATGTTTTAAACGCTCAGATTACTTTGATAACATTAAATTAATTGTCACATATGACTCGATCGCAAATCATCTCAATATTGGAACTCGGCAATAATTTATCCGGTTGTTTAAAAAGTTATTAATTTTAGCATAAGCAGCCAGTGCAGATACTCTCCGCCCCGCGGCGACCGACACATATATGCTATTGCTCTCCATTTGGGATCAACTCTTCGCTCGTGTGACCTTTCGATGTAATTTCTTTATAACATCCAGGAAATGTGATCGTAACAGATTAACTATAGACGACTTACAAACCAACGTAACTTCTTCCATTTTTTTTGTTTTGAAATATACAAAAATGAGTGTCTATAAATAGATATAAAATATAAAAATATACAATTCAAAAATGCCTCACTTAATCTTGGATTACCTCATTTAATCATTTTTATAAATTTCTTCATTTGTTCGTATGTCAACTCTACCTCACAACACTAAGTCATTCATTAAGTGGCCAACGTTCACTAATTCTTGTGGCTTTTTTAATCAACAATAACATCATCTCTGCTTGACCCCCTATAATTTTTTAATACTTAAGACTAGTCAGAAGCAGTCTAGATACACTGTCTGTCCACCTCCTGAATGGATGTCCTAATGCTGCGCTTGGAGGTCCGTGGCCTCTACTCGAGATCCGTCTGGCCCTAGCGTCCCAAAGGCTCTCCTATTCGTACTATGCACTACCACTTCAGCCTACTGATCCGCCGTCTTATGTCGGTAACTTCTGTTCGTCTATGGAACTCCCCATTCCTGATTCGATCTCGCAGTGTAAGCCCGAGCATAGCCCTCGTTGAGCTACGTTGAGCTTTCATACGAGGCCCATAATTAGAAGCCACGTAGCCTTAATTCAGCGCCATATGTCATCACATTGATCGAAAACTATTGTTTTGAACCAGGAATTTTGGACAAGAAGATGTCTCGGAACTTCCAAAATGCTGCCCTTCCGACGATTGACCTTCTAGAATTTTTAATACCAATTTAAAATTTGGACGTTAATAAAATAACTTCTTTTTGTTACATACTTGGTAAACATTTAACTTTAAACACCTGTCCGTTACTGAAATGTAGTTATGTCAAATATATCAGTATAACAAGACTTAAAGTCAGATTATAACTTTTATACTTAAATTCAATTAGTGTCAATTAAGAGAGCACAGGGTTCCTTGCAATGGCATCATAAATCGTTAACGGAATTTTACTCTTCAGTTTTTTCAAGCCGAATTGTTCAAAAGTTATTTCAGGATGGAGTTAATGAATTTTTATTGACTTTTATCCAAAACTTTATGGAAATTCGACAACTTTTAAGTTTGGCGTATTACACTGATGATTCATAATATCATATCGACGGTGTAAAGAGTTGTAATTATCCAATTACGAATTAAGTTTGCTTTTTCACGGATGTCAGATGCACACGTAATACCTACCTGTAACTTGTAACCGTGTAAATTTAAAATTCTACTACACATTTATTTACTACAAGTGTTTTGTAAAATAGTCATTGACCATGACTAATGTTTTGTCCCTATATCGACATGGGAAATTTTAACTTTTAGAAATAATAGCAACGGCTCAGAGATACTTAGAGGTTTTATTTATAGATTCGTGCATTGCTCTCTTTAACAATAGCATTAATATGAACCAAATGAGTGACATATAATATCCGCGTTCATTTCGTTACAATGGAAGTTAAATACCAATCGCCTTTGACTTCAAAAAAGGTATTAATTAAATGATCGATTGAATTCTATAAAAATACAACATCGTGTCTTACTTTTTGTTTTATTTTTGAGTTATTTGAATGAAAATTGAAAATGGTTGATTAAGGAATGCTAGGCTCTATTCCCTTAACCAATCTGTCATTTTTTACCATATTAAGGTCCGCAATGCACTTGCATGACCCCTCTTGATGTTTCTTGTGTTTACATTTACCATCAACTTAATCTATACTTACTAATACTATAAAGAGGAAAGATTTGTTTGTTTATTTGTTTGCATTGAATAGGCTCCGAAACTACTGGACCGATTTGAAAAATTCTTTCACTGTTGGGAAGCTATATTATCAGCGATTAACATAGGCTATATTTTATAAAGTTACGCATACGAAGTCGCATAACTTATTATTTATTATTAATTTATTATAATTATATTTTGTTTTATTATTATTACTATATTTTATACATACTTATATTAATACATAAAGATAAATAAATCACGTGCATGCTGGGAAGGTACCATGTAGGTACCCAGGACGCTTGCAGTGTTCCCTCTTTGAATTTCTAATACTATAGGTGTTAGAAAATAACACGTGAGGAAAGAGATGGCGCGTCGGTCGCCCGATTTCTCGATTAGGAGTTTTCCTATCTCTTTCCCGAAGGATTTAGGCTCGAGTTCACCAACAGACGGTTATTTTTAAACAGCTGTTTAAAATTTAAACAGCCGTTTAATAATATTTTGTTAAACTCGAGCCTTACCACCGCGAACGCTAGAAAGTTTCTCAGCGCTGAGGGCAGCGGAGCCAGAAGAGCGAGAGGAGCCGGATAGATACCTATATCTTATTTATAATAAATATATACAAAATATTAATTTTGTATATCTTCATACGATCACTTTAAATGCGTCTCAAATAAATATATTTCAGTGTGTATAGTCAAATGACGTCAGTACTCTGTAAGTATATAAGAGTAATTTCTATTTCATCGATTTTATGCACGATAGATCCCTCCTGTTTCTTCATTATTATGAGCAAACACTTTAATATATGAATTATTTATTGAAAAATATCTAAATTGCCTCCTCGAGTACTCACAACGTAAAAGGTTCTTAAATCGTCGACTCTGCTTTTCTCAGAGATGCGCTATCGGATCATAAAGTTGTTAATGTCAATATACGTGCATCCTGTTAATATCATCGCCATTATTATATGTTCACTTAATGGTATCAGGACGGTTATTAACCTTTTTTTGTAATTTTCAGATCAGTGTATTAAATCTTCACAAAATTCATTTCGTAATGTAGAGTATTCATTCAATAATATTTCAATGGCAACAAAACCTCGAAGTAGCATTTAACGAAAAAAGGTGATTTCGTCACTTTAAATAGAAACCAAGAATGGTTAAGGCGACGGTAGCCACCTACCATTCAAGTGGACCGCAAGTCCGTATTAATATATTTACTTAAAAAAAACTTTAAACTAATTAATAAATTTTCAATAAATATTACTCGATAAAACCAAAATTATTATCGAATGTGAAATATTTGAGTATCATATTCCCTTCATTGAATTTATTTTTAAGCATATTATTTTCGTTTTATAATAACACAAATGAGCTGTTGTTTTTTGATTTTCATGTTAAAAATTATTGTAATTTTTTTCCCTTCAAACGTCGTTTTGTCAAAAGCTATTGAACTGTGGCTGCTTATGTGAGATAAAAACAACAAAAAAAAAATCCGGAAAATTATTCAATTTTTTTTTTCTTCTTAAGAAAAAAAAAATTAATTAATTTTTTTTCTTTCTTAAGAAAAGAAAGAAAAAACTTTGCTAGAACTTAAAATAATTGCTCCGCGACCGTTCTCGAATTTTGCGACTAGCAACACATATTTATAGCGTTTCATTTTTGTTTATCTAAATTTAATTACTCACAGGAAATACTTATATATACATTTAATCAGCCTCGCATGATAGTCTCACTATAATTTTAATTTTTTTTTACAATTATACTTTTTCTAATCTATATATACTTAGCATTCAACAAAATAAGGCGCTGCGCACACATAGCAATTTTAGTTGATACATCGAGTACGAGTTGATCAACTTTTTCTTCTATTCAGTTATGGTTTCTACTCAAATGTAATATCTGAATAAAAAAGTATAGCGACGAAGACGGGCATGGGCTTCTTGAATATATAAGTTACGAATGCTACGAATGCTTCTGTCTGTTCCAAAGTTATGGTCTTCATCTACAAGAATATCATAACATCAATACAGAGTTATGTTATACAAAAGTCCAATAGCGACTCCAATCAAACAGTACGAATGATCGCTAAACTCTAAAAATTAAACTATAAACATAAGACCTCAAGATAAACCAATTGTTGAGGAGACAGTTTAGTAAATAATAACAAAAATACAAAGCCAAAACAGATAAATTGCTCATGGCGTGGTGGCCGAAGAAGAAGATTCCAGAAGACTACAGTAATTTTTACATATTCATTCTGGGTCTTCTGGTCTGGTCAGCTATTATATCTCAGAATTAATAGAAGAATTACATAATCTCCACAAGAGGTGACAGATCTGTCTTTATAAAATACTAGCTGTCCCGCTCGCGGCTTCGCCCAGGGTGCATTTTTTTCCGTAAAAACCTTTCCTGATTATCCCTCTATCCATTGGTGAAAACCACATAAAAATCGGTGCAGTAGTTTTTGACTGAACAGACAGATAGACCGACAGACTTTGTTTTATAATATGTAAGGACTAAGTATATGTAATGTCAGATATAGATAAACAAAAAACAACTGTCTTTGTAAAATCCTATTAACTACCAATTATACTATTATGTGAAGGTAGATGTGATAAATTAATGTATAATATATTAAAACACTATAATTATATTATAAATGCGAAAGTATGTTTGGATGTATGGATGTTTGTAACTCTTTCACCCAAAAAAAACTACTGAACCGATCACCATGAAATTTTGCATACACGTTGTCTGGGACACCAGAAAGGACATAGGGTACCTTTCATCGTTCAACGCGGACGAAGTCGCGGGCACTAGATAGTAAATTATAAATCTTAATGGAATAAAATCAATAATTTCTGTGAAGACAGTAAGTTGGGAACTATATTTAGCTTTAAAATGAGTATTTTCAAGTCTCATAATTATCCCTGCGTACGCACTGTTTACTAGACCAGTGGTGGTTCTTTGAACTGTGTCCGTGACATTCACATTGTAAACGGGAGGCTTCATTTGTAATATGCATTAACATCTGGTAGAGACTAGTGATGCAAATAATCTCCATTTCTTAATTCGCACGCCTACTCGTCGAAATATTAAAACTCTAGAACTTAGTAAAAAAAAAGAAAATCGGTTGACAAAAAGAGGAGAAAACAGTGCTGAACTCTTTTCCTTTTATCTATATCTTATATACATATATAAAATACTCGTGTCACAGTGTTTGTAACCAAACTCCCCCGAAACGGCTTGACCGATTTTTATGAAATTTTTGAAGTGAAAACTTCTTTAGGCACGCACGTTGAGCATTTTTGAGTTGGGGTAAAATCATTAAACTCGTCATGTTACGTTACCGTTACCAAAATTGACAGCTCTGTATATAAGTACTAAGACAACTGCATATGAAACTAAACTTACTAGATATGATAACAAGGATCAATATGGTATACACCTCTGACCAATAAAATAGTTTCATATCAACATCAAACCTTTTTAATGGTATGTCATTATGAATTTATTATTGTCATTGGACTACTAAACTTGAAAAAGGACTTAATAACTACATATATTTTCGGATTTGTAAAATAGACGTGATCGCGTTTTATTTCAAATTCATTTGCTGTTAAAAATATTTTGTTTTTTATAAGCATAGTACTACTTACAAATAAATATAAAACCAATGTCTTTTTATCAAGAGTCCGGTCTGTAAATTCTTTAAGACTGTGTGTCAGAAAACTGGAGCAAAATACTAAAAATATTTTTTTATTACGCCAACTGGTTTTCAGAAAGTTCACCAGTTAATTAACTTAGCACCCCCTACCAGGCTTATTATTGTAAGCTACTCGATATAGTTATTGAATCTATGTATTGAATTTAAGTATTTACACTAGATAGGTCTATAAGATTGGACTATCTACTATTATAATATTATAAAGAGAGGTTTGAATTTTTGTATGTTTGTAATGAATAAACTCAAAAACTACAGGCCCGATTTTGAAAATTCCTTCACCTATAGAAAGCTACATTATCAGCGAGTAACATAGGCTAGATTTTATAAAGTTACGCGGGCAATGTCGCGTGCAACAGCTAGTAATTTATATTTGTGCATTAGAAAAATTCAAAATGCCCTGTTATTAATTAATGAATTACTTGATTACTTATTAATGAATTAATTACTAATAAAATAAATAAATATTATTTTTGAAATTACAAAAAGTTTTTGTTTTTAAAAATAATAATTCCACAATATTTTCATAAAATTTTATCCTTGATTGCAATTCATTTTACATAATCGGCTTGTCGATCCACTTGCCTGCACAGTTCCAGATAAACTTATTAATTTATTTTTAACATTTTTCTTACATACTTGTACTGAACTCAAATAAGAGATTATTGGCTCTTGCATGATTATAGCTATTTACTTAACCGGTTCAATTAAGAATACTTAATGAATGCTTTAAACAATTATTCATTCATTTATTAAACAATAAATTTTTAACAATATCAATAATTATAACCGATTAAGTTTTATGACACGCAGTATGTAGTTTCAAATAGTTTTCCACCCAACGGTTTTTGATATTAGAAGTCATAAATGAGTTTATTTTTGCAAATTAAATTGAATTTGAATTGAAATTGAAATTGAATTGAAATTGAATTGAATATGTAATATAAATATATATAACATAGAATTAAATGAAATATGATTTACTTTACAATTAAAGAGATATTACTATATCTCTCTATTTGACTATTCAAGCTCATTCCCTGGCGTCATAAAAAGTCTTCAGAAAATATTTGCAACAAAGCGTGAACTATTATTCAGTTCAGTTCAGTTAATCAGGCCATTTCACTATTATCTTTATTTAATACGACTGAAGGTTTATATTCGGACACAAAACACTTATCCCAATTGTGGCTTTTTATTTTTAATATATTTTTCTTTGACAATTCGGACACCAACAAAAAAAAGTTATGTGTACAATCAGACAAAAATTTGAGTGTACAATCAGACAAAAGTCGAGACAAAAATTCACCAAGACGACCTGTCGAGAAATCTTAACCGTTTTGGATGATATTATATCTGCGCCTTCTCATTCAGGTAATATAGAAAAGATCGCCTAAGTACATGAGTGACTAAGAAGGCACTATCTATGTCTATAAAAATTACCTTCTTTCATTTTAAACTCATTTCATTTTATTCTCCTAGTCACGTGACGACGTGACACTACGATTTTATAAATAAGCTCTGCTTGGTTTGGGATTGGATGGGTGTGACATGTTCAAATATATTTATTATATGGTAGAAATAGGCTACGACCCTGTGTCGGAGGGATGAGCAATTTAAAAAAAAAAAAAAAATATATATTTATTTACTTAGACAAATATTTAAAATTTTTCTATGCTATTGTTCTCATGTAGACACACTAAAAATGTAAATTTTTGAAGTCACCGAACTTTCATATCATCGCGCTCTAATGCAATTAAAATGTAAATTTAATGATTATTTGATTTTTAATCTATACAATCATGTAATTTGATCCGCAGACCGCAGAGATATCTTTGATTGATTTGCTTTGTTTGAGTAATATGACGTCATACAAACCAAGTGACGACGTATGGATCAAAATTTAAATTTGAATATTTTGTATCATTGGTATTCGGTTATCAAAAAAATTTTCTTACAATTTATCAATAATTAAGTTTTATTTTAACACTGTAAAATAGTAATTACCCTATTAATGATTGCTAATCAACGTTTATAAAACACCCGGGAGAATTCAATTAATTTACCGACATTGAAATGACTAGATATTATATTAAATGTATTGTTTTAAAGATTACAATTGCCTACCTAATTATAATTATTAAAAAAAAAAACTTTATTATAACTTTAATTAACTTTTATATCTCATTACCAATACCCAATTTAAATGTGGGAATGTTCTTTGCATTGTATGTATACATATATAGAATGTACATAAATACATCTATACTATATTAATATTTTAAGGACATAAAGTTTGTATGTAATCTTCGAAACTGCTCATCCTATTTAAAAAAAATCTTTTATCAATAGTTAGAGATTTCCGCATGGACAATATGGATGGACATAGGCTAAATATTCCAAGTGGCGAAGCCGCGGGCGCCAACTACCTATCTAAAAATAAAGATCCTAAAATAAGAAGCTTTAAATATTTTGTCAGACGTAATATCCTTAATTTTCAACGCTGACAAAGTCGCAGGCACCAGCTAGTCTACAAATAAGTTATTAATTAGATTGAAGTTCCCATTTTCTGTAATAAAATTATAATTTCAGAGATCTACCTTCCCAAAATAGTACAATGCAACATTACATGGACAGAACAGGCGGCCCTTGCTCGATTTAAAATGTCTTGTGTGGTTGATATTTTTTTTAATATTAACATAAAAACAATTCCGTTATAAATTCCATGTGGCCTTTATCCATGTTCGTAAGTTAAAACAGCTTTTGATAAGATGCGTTGTCAAATTTACTCGTGCGTGCTCGCCAAAATTAAAAAGCCGTGACCTTATTACATAAGAAATAGCGGAAAGCGAGGTGGAAATAAAAAGTAATTTCCGTTCCGCTTTTTTCATTATTTAAAATTAGATTTAGATTTCGAATCTAGATTATTTTATATTCTGGTTTAGTAAATAGACACACAGTTTTTTTTTCCCTGAGACCGCGTGATCCGACTGCTTCGTCCTATTGATCGGAACTATTGTTTCCATGAAACGTTTTAGTAATTCAACTAAATCGAGTGCCAAATTGCATTTGACACTTCAGTTCAATATCCCAAGAGTTTTTAAAACAATTAAATTTGTTGTCGAAACGAAATTACCTAAGAGTGTAAAATAGAACCAGTGACAGGCAATTATTTCTATTTATTATTTTTAATCATTTTACTAACAATTTCATAATGTTTAGACTAGTTTCATAGGTAGGTATATGAAAAAGACACAAATAATAAGTTACCGTTGAAAAGTTCTTGCCTTCTGTCAATGTTCTTGTTTCTTGTCTTCTGGCAATGTTCTTGCCAGAAGACAAGAAACAAGTAAATAAATAGGGCACATTAAGTTCTTAATACTGGAATGAATACTTAATATTTAAGTATTGTGTATTATAATTTATTTTGCCTCTAATATATAAGTGCGTATTATATTGATATTATGCAATTTAGAATTTCGTTACATATTAATTAATAAGGTTTAAAAATTAAAACACTCCATACTCTTGTTACTCGTATTGTGCTCGAACCCTAATTTGAATATGTTCGCCGGTGTTTGGGCAATTTTAATAAAAAAAAAAAAATGCTATAGGTATACGGAGATTGCAATGTAATCCAAACCAGTCGTTGGAGCGTATGTATTCCTTTTAAATTGTTTAAGGGTGTATAAAATTAGTATAATCACATTTTTGTGGCAGGTGTATTAAAATTCTCTTACAATTTGAGAAAAAGATGTTTTACAAAAATATAATAAGGAGAGATAAATTTTGTTTAGAAGAATTATAATCGGTAAATATATTAACAGAGAGGTTTGAAAACTCATTCTAAACGAATATAAAAAAATTGAATATGAATTTGAACTTTTGAACAGAGTTTTGTTTTGATTACGCTTTTAATTTTTTTATAGTGAGGTCTCCAATTATTTCGAGACATTTATTAGAAAATTGTATAGGTTAGAAAAAAAAACAAGCCGCAATCACGAATTATTTGTTCAGATGAATCACATAAAACGGCTATTTGCTATGCGAAATACATAAATAACTACACCTTGTAGTTTAAACGGAGCCATTGACCGCTCCTCCTCAATTCGGCCTTAAGCACTCATTTACATAAGCTTAACACTAAACGAACATAATGTTGACAATAATATATAAATAAAACGAAAACAGAGTTCAGTTACCGTTACCGTACTCAAGTGTTACGGTCGTGTCTGGATTTTGCGGTAATATCTTCAATTACCCAGATAATTGGCATATTGGAATGTTCGAATGTCATAGGTTGATTCACAATTTTCGGATATTTTTTGATCAAAATGGTCAAAAAGTTGTTATATTACTAACAGTTATTAATAAAAAAAATATGAAAATTATGATAAACCTAATTGAGTTCGAACGGAGTCACAAATACGAGTAAACCTATCATAACATGTCTAATTGTAAATGTACTGAAACACATGCAATAAAGTTAATTGTCAAATATAAAATAAGTAGACATAAGTGATATATATGATGTCAGATTTACTCTCAGAGCAATTTGACAATATTACCCCCACGATATTTTAATATTATTAGGTACACAGTATTATTCTGACGTGTTAACTAAGTATATTTACAGTTTTATCGAAATTCTTTCAGTACTAAAAAGCAGACATAAATCCATCTTTAATAATTTTTAACGTGTTTTTTGTACACGACTGTACCCAATTTCACCAGTAACACTGTAACATTATGACTGTACATTTTTAATTCGCGAGGTATGTTTAAATACGGAACCTTTTTTCGATTAACAAGCTGAATTGGATTCCTGATGTCACCGAGGGGCGAAAAAACATCAACACTGTTTAAGGTGAGCGAATTAATCATCGTATATGGGCAGTCGCGCGGGACATTGTTCAAAAAACTCGATTTGCTACTTGAAAAAATTCCGGAATTTCGCCGACTCCAATTGACGCTGTCGTATTGACAAATCGCTTGTCAACTGATGTAAATCAAAGAATCAGGATCACGATATTCACTCACGATTGGAGTTCGTGACTCGCGTTGCCTTCTGCGTGGTGGTTGACCATGTTGACAACAATATACAATACAAGCGAAGTGAGGTTGAGTTTGGATCACCTGTAATGTAGAACGGTCGCTAAAGAAATTTAATATGTAACAAGTCATATTTTGTGACAAAATGTTACTGGTACTTGTATTTTGTTACACGGTATCTTAGTGGCAATTTTCGTCTTTTTCTGTCTTGTACCAGATTATGATGTTATTAAATTTGGTATGGTGATAGCTTGAACCTTGACGGAAGACATTTGTCTATTTTCTACAAAAATACTACGCGGTCGTCACGTGGCAACGCGTTGCTTTTTGATTTTCCATTTGTTCTTTAAAAAATAAATTATGTCTATCAGCAAGCCCGGGATCTTACTCTATGTAAGACTGTGGTTACTGTCGCCAGACAGGCTACCCACTTATAAATGAGTAACGCAGTGTGATCTGACATTATTAATGATCTTATTATTTGTTGGTAAGCGCACGTAAAGTCGCGTCACAGGTAAAAGCTGTTGTTAAACAGAAGTTCTGAACTTATTAAAGAGATGGCGCTACTTGAGCGATAAGCAATATGCAAACAATTTATTAAATTATAATGTTAATCTTGTATAAACAAATTTATAGATTTATTTAAATTTGATAAAAAAATAAACTACGTATCTACCTTAGTGTTAATAATACTTGAGGAAAATGTTTACCAAAGCGATATCATCGCTTCAGAGAATCACGATGACTTCTAAAACCTTATCATTCTTGGGAGCAGTGTGGTTTTATAAAATAATCCCATCTCAAAAAGGAGACAGAACTTATGAAAAGCCATTTTTGTTTTTTAAAATTATTAATGTAACGATCAATCATACAGTTCCTTGATCTTTGGGTTTCTAAATTAAATGTGTATAATAATAATATAATACAATGGGTATCATCATTATGTTGAATCACGGAGAGTTTTTGTCGCAGCCTGGTTATTGACACGGGATTCTTCGAAGCACTCAAAAGGTCAACAGTTCTAAAACTATAAATAAAAACTGAAGATTTTTTCTTAATATTCTAATTGATTTTTTGATGTTCATACTGATTTATTCATTGGGAATATGTAGTTTATTAGAAACATTAAAGAAGATTTATTACAATATAAAATCTCTTGATTATTTTATGTAAACGCTGACAATCACTTGATGGTAGGTGTCTACTGTCACCTATAAATAAAAGCAACGCCAGTAGATATGTCTACCTTGAATAGAATAAAATAAGTAGATAAATTTTTATTTTTTATTTATATGAAACACATTTTAATATCCAAAAACTTTTAATAACACTTTTAGACCTTTTGCTTAGTTAGGTTCGGTGTGTCCTAAGTAATACAAGATTTTGTATGAAAACTATAGCTGTATACTTAACAAATCTAAAATATATTTTTAATTTTGATTGATTGATTAATAATTTTGATTATGTCATTGTGTATTTGGTTGCACTGGTTTTTGTAATAACTAGCCACCGTCTCCAGGCTTCTCATGGATGCAATTTGTAATTCTAACGATTTGAAAAACTGACCATCTGAAAGTCTGTCCTTTTGGCGTTGCTTGCGTTATAGGCGACGGTAGCCATCTACCATCAAATGGACCGTCAGCCTGTCTGTCGACCTTAACATAAAATAAAAATAAAAAGTGCAAGCGTTACTAAGGAATTCGACTTCTGTTTCAGTAGCCTTTATGTACTAAGGAAATGTTAATACCACATCACCCTTACAACAATACATTCATATAAACTTCGAAGCCAAGTTAATCCCGATTCAAGTTGACACCATACTTACCGACCGATAAAAAAACAGATAGCCGTTCACGGTAAATTGAAAACCGCGTTATAAATGCCGAAAAAAATCCTCCTTTTAGTATGCATTTATATTGGTATTTAATTTTTACGGTTACACATGTAAAGTTGTCTTAAAACAACGTTATTGTGACTGCAATTTTTGATCTTATGACCCTAAACATAAGACTTATTTCAAATATAAAAAAACGAATTCAGCATTGTTGACGGAGGCTTCTGTAAGATTTGTGGGCTCATATGGACTTTCAAAAATGTATTAAGTGTCGTTATTTATTGTTCGTTTTAAAAATAATTGCTAACAGTTTGTCTTGCAATATTCCCTGTCAATGGTATATTAAAACATTATTCGACATTTCGCGTCTGTTGGAGATTAAAGGCTTCCTTTTCGTAGATTTAAATAACTTTGCTTTATTAGAGGTAAGTGAAGATGGTGTCGATACAGTAATATAGTATAATGATATAGTATGTAAAAATATATAGGTATATATGTACTGTTGGCGTCTATACACCACTAAATAAAATGAAATATTTAAACTATCCAAATAAATATTAATAGCTCTACAGCTAGAAGCTAGAACTCATCATGTATTCATTACTTAAAATAATAACAGAGTTTTTTTTGTGTTCGCGTTCACATATTAAAGTTCTTAAGCGAGTCTTCCGATGTATGTAATTGCTCACTGACATTTCAACATCGATTTAATAGTTCCAATGTTTCATTTAATTATTTTTGCGGCATCTTCTCGCATGTGCAAAAACTGCACAATACTTTGTGTCGAACGCTCTTATAAATTGATATTAAATTGTTTATTTAGTTACTGTTTTTTACAAATACAGCTGGTGAATGCTCTGATGAGTCCTTTCAATGAATGCCCACCCTGAGTGTTACCACCGTAATAAAGGGTCAAATCACACCAAAACGACACGACGTTTTAAGGCGACATTGCAATATAAAACTTATTTACTACACAAAAAAGTACATATTTAGTTAAATGAGTATGCAAAAGTGGTATCGGCAGCATCTCGGGACGCTCTACATACTCTACAACATGGCGCGGTTTATCAATTTATAATAATTATAAAATTATTAATTATAAAATTTATAAACTATAATAATGTTTGTGATTTATAAAAGGGTGGGCCCCATCCGATAATTTGTCATGGCGGCGGGGCCACAACAGTGCCAGTGGCGCAATTATACTGTCCGAAGCATACCATGCATCCCTCCTGGATGCTTTTGTCTTTAAAAGGCTCTATATACTTTGAAAAGGACTGTCTGACACCGTTTATTATAATAAAAAATAATCAAAAAAGAGTCTCGCAAAATAGTATCAATTGATTTCACAGAATATGTTTTATTGGGACAAAAGTGTCATCTAGTTGGCGATATGTCGGAAATGTTAGTACTTGTCCACGTATATTCTCAGCATGTGTGAATAAAATACGTACGTATTATGCAAATTTAAGCCGAAACGCAATTAAACAGTGAGAAATGTGTCGAATTCCAACTGAGTTTCGGACTGATGAAATTCAATGTTTTATATTTGGATTTGTTTGTATAGTACGAGCACTCATCTTTGTGTGTCTTCTTGTTGGGAGTTACGAGTAAGTTCTGTTTATGGAAATCCATTTCAGCCATGAGTGCTCATTGAAGACATGACATATATGTAGATAATCTGCTCAAATATTAGTCAATTTATGAAATTTAATAATCACAACCTCAATACTGATTTAAAAATAAAATTTTTACACTTAAAGTTATACATAGACCGTACGCTAACTCTTTTTACATTGCTTTAACATTTTGGCATAAGGTCTAAAAATTGATTGTCTTCAATTTATACAAATCATGTCCCCTTTATACCGACGGCCTCATATAGTAATTGATACGGCGATAGCTACGCTTCTATACATGGATAATTATGAAGGCAAACGGTTATTCGCCCTTAGAATGTTAAATTTTTAAATTCCGCCTCCTTAATCACCGATTAAGAAATCCTTAATCACATATGTGACACTCGCGATTTTCAGAGCGCTTCTATTGAGGTTCTAATTTCTTACATAAGAAAACCGATCGCAGGCCAGGAAGAAAGACCATCGATTGAACAATAGCTTCGGATCAGCTCACGGAACCACCCAGCGAGGTAATGTCAGGGTCGCGAGCCAGTTCTAACTAGTCCCGTTTGACATTTCTACCGGCCAAGTAGGTGTCCGTCACTCATAATCGTTGGGTGTAAATCATGCAAGAATTTCAAACCGATTTGTACAATGTAGAACATAAATGGTAATGAGGATTTGGAGCACAATAAATATCAAGGATTTAAAGTTTAAACAAATAATTATATATATGTTTTATATATTTTAAATATATAGTAGCTAACTATTATATTATTTAAATGAAGATATTTTATGTTTTTTGATCCTATTACTGATTTTCAGTTAGAACTGCAGCATATGCTGAGTTATCGGAATAAAGACGTGATTACTTAGTTACGTCTTTACCCCGCTAAAGACTATATTTAATCTATAAGTACCTAAAGGTTTTCGTCATGGCCCCTTTATACCGATGGCCCGTCGATGGTCCCATATAAATGATACGGTTGATATACATGGGGAATTGGGAAGGAAAACTGTTTTTCGCCCTTAGAATGTTAATTTTGTAACTCCGTCTCCTCGTGATTTTCAGAACGCTTCTCTGACACACTGTGAAATCTTACCGAAACACAACAGCACTGGCTGCCTAATTTATAATTGCGAAACACAATGTACCTACTCTGCCCCTACATTGAAACACACAGATCAGAGTCAACTTTGAAAAGTTCATTTGCAAAGTAGGCATACCAAGTCGAAATTGGACCTCTAAGTCAAAGTGCTGAAGCAAGTACCCTATACCACTCGACTTGTCGTCTTACCTAAAAATTTTTAATTTTAAAATTTGACTAAGTCGCCTGCTTACTTAAATTCCTTACATTTCTTGTATTTATAGCGGCGATAGTTACTCGAAACCATGAAAACAAACATAGGCATAATGTGTAGTATTGTTTGTATTTATAAGAACGGTCTACAAATAAATCGAGTTTTTAAGTATTTAAAGGGCTCTAGCAAGTGTATTACATGTCTGGTTACGTAAAATGTGTCGCAATGCACTCATTGTTAACCAAATGGCGTTGTTTGTCGGTTTGTAGGCGCTAGTGAATTGGCAATTATCAACTAACAGACTGTAAGGAACCGTTTTATGTGGTGTCCGCTACGCTAAACCTTGATTTCTTTATAAGAATATAAATTTCAATTAAAAATTAAATGCGAAGAAATTAACACCTACCTGCCTATTAAAGGTTATTAATATTAAATAACGCCATTTAAATGTGCAAATGCCATATAGGAAGACAATGTTCATTTAAAATGTTATTAAGTAAGCGAATCCTGTAAACGTTTTCCATATAAAAGAGTTGGATCATCAAGTTAAGTGTTCGTGATGAGAGATCCTGTGGGCAATTTGTTTTCAAGTATTTTCCATGTATGATAATACTGGATTTTGTGAGTAACTTAGTGGTAGGCGCCTATATTTATTCTGATGTATAAACAGTATTAATGTAAAGTTTCATCAAAATCCGTTCAATAGTTTTTGAATGAAAATGTAACAACCATCCGCAAATCTATCTACACAAACTTCCGTATCTATATATCTGTTTTATATTCAATATATATTACAAAACAAACGCTGTCCTCTTCTGTCACCCAAAAGGTTTTGATACTAACACTTTTTCGGACTTATTTCAATGAAAAATTTAAAGGTTTTAACAGATGGGAAATTTTTGTATAACTATTAAATATTCATCACAATAAAATAAGTATAATCTTCGGTTCCAATGAGGCCTCAACCTTAAAGCTTAAAAGCGCGCTGAGTTCAGAACAAATTATTGTAATTACGGTGATGCTACATTGATAATTCGCTTAACCGTCGACCAAAATTGGCAGGTACACAATAAAGACCGACTTTTTCGGTGAAAATACACTATTTTCTTAATGAATCACTGTCATTGTCTTTAAAATTATATAACAGAAACAAAATGACCATAATAAGTTCATAAATTTAAGAAATTACTTTAAAGCTTAACAATAAGTTAGCGCTAGAGTTACAATCTGGGCATTGGTCACTTGACCCATCATTCCAAAGTAGCCAAATTAGACCAGCTTGGCAAACTGGTTAACCTTGGCTGACTGACCTCCCATATTTCCAATAATATATGAAGACTTTCCATTGCTCGACATATATATAACTTTCCAATAGGACCGGTCAGAAGCAGAATGGATCCAACGTCGACATGTTTAATTTTCGGCCGTACAATGACGTTTAAACCCATAGATATAACATTCTTTGTTCATCCTAAACTGTATTCCTAACTCCTACAGTATTTTTAATTGAAAAAGACTGAGAAGAGTGGGACTGAGCGGGGTTACGAACCAGCGTCTGTCATGTCAACAGCCAAGCGATTGTCAATAATTGATTATAAAGAAACACGTAACCATTTAACATTTAAACTTCTTTGTTAAAAGTGGTAATTACTGATAATACAAACAGGCCCGCACACAACGTGTACTAAAAAATAAACATATCGCAAATATATTCCTAGTACATTGAGTAGTTTTTACAAAATAAAGTTTTAACCGCGCTTCGTAAATACGCAATGGAACGAACATTATTTCATTCAAAAGAAAACCTGTCACACAGACGTCGCTTCAAAAAAAAAAAATACACTTTTTAAGTAAGCAATTATTTCGCTCATTGCTTATGAGGAAGACACCAATTATTGTCACAATTGAGTTATTATGGTTGATATTTCCCTGTATTTTGTATTTTTGTTTTTGTGCTTTCTATTCCATACCAAAATAGAAATCTAAATTGAAGTATTCAATACTAATATTATAAAGAGAGAAGATTTTTGTATGTTTGTAATGAATAAACTCAAAACCTACTGGACCAACTTATTTTGAAAGTTCTTTCACTTAAAGCTACATTATTAGCGAATAACATAGGCTATATTTTATAAAGTTATCAAGCGAAGCCGTATACAACAGCTAGTATTAAATAAAAATGAATCTCTAAATGTGTTCCTAAGCAAAAATCGAGAACTGATGGACCATTTTTTTTTTTTTTTCAAATATTCCTTGAAGTTCGACGAAGGTTCTTATGAAGAAAAAAAATGTAAAAATTGCAGGTTTTCTGTGAAGCCGGAGGCGGGTCGTCATTATAGATTTATTTTACGAAAATTGCATATTGATTTTGAAGTCCTGTAAGGCGGAAGAAATCTTAGATGCATAACATCACGGAATGCACTGGCATCTCCAGTGCAGCACATTTGTTCCGTGTAGCCCGGGACTGGCACAAGTTCTCAGAGCTGACTTCCAACCTCCAGCAAACAGAAAGACACTTTAAGAAGAACAGAAGCCGAGTGAAAAATTAAAGACAGAAAGAACGCAAAGCGAAAACGAAGTAATAGCACGTGCGCGTCGCCATTGGATCTTTTTTATATACAAATTACTATAAGATAACGTTTGACTGCCAATGAGTGTGTATTAAAATGTATTATCAAATTCAATCTAGAGGAGAAACACATGTTTAAGTTGGCGCCCAAATAATATTTATGATATCACTAACATGAACGGTATATCATTACCTTTGTCAGATTAAGTATTTAATAAATAACACCGTGGAGTGTGCACCCACATTAAGTGATTAATGGTGCTATTATTAACACAAAACAGCTGTTTACAGCGACAATCATTTTGTGCTTGTCGGATTTATAAATTTTTTAAATAAATCAATCGATATATATTTTTTTTAATTTAAATATATTTTAAGTTCATTTGTATGAATATTTATTTATTTTATATACTTAAGATAAAATAATAGCAGTTTTTATTTATATATATTAATGTATTAATAATGTAGAGTCTTCTCAACTAGTTACTCTTCTCGGGACAATAACTATTAAAATACAGCAAATTGTGAATCATTATTTTCAAAAATTGAATATGATTTAAATGCTGGAATCTTTGAACAGGAATTTAACAAAAGATGACGAAAATTTAATATACAGATGCTTTTTTATAATCTATAGTATCTAACTGTAGGTAAGTTCATATTTTAGTATGTCATTTTAAATTAAATAAAAAGTGGCATGAACCCTTAATGGCACCACAGTAACTGCTAAAATACATTAAATAATTCCTCCATCAATTTGTAAGTAAATTAGCTGGAGAAATGTTTTTTTTAACTTTATCTAAATAACAAAATAATTAAATAGGTTTTTCCCTGAAGCACATGTCGCCTCATTGGGCAAGGTCGTATATACATTACTATTTTACTAAATTATAACTTATCACTAACTCTAGAGTAATAAATATTGTATAGCTCGCTCACATAATCGGATGAGCTTGCCAGGGCATTGTTCAGGTCACCTACTTGCGACCTAAATTAGCCACTGACCCTCTCTATTTCTGGAGAAATGTGGGCAATATTTTGGTAACAGAAATAGCGTGGTATTTACCTTTCACTATTGGAAAGAGCAGTAAGCGAGGATTGTTTTTATATTTTATTTGGAGAAAAAACTTCACCCGTGCGAGGCCCGAAGGGTAGTTAGTTTAAATATAAGTCAAATACGAAGTTATAATTATTAAAGCATTTTGTTACCTTCATCATCTCCGGTATTAAATTTACATAAAAAGATAATTTTTAAGCTCATTAATTTTAAGTATATGCCTTTCTTTTAAAAACCTCGTTTCAATTTCAAGGTTCGTTCGCACGTGTGATATATTAGTAAATATTTATCAAACATGAACGGAAGTTGGTATGAAGATATCTCCTGTCATAATCGCGAACCGAAGAGGTTTTATACGATTGCGTGGAAAAGATAAATAAATACTTACAAGTATGTATCGATTCTCCATTTATCGAATTTCATTTAAACATGGCGTTTGGTTCACGGCGCGGCATGTTCTTGTCAATTTGTAATATAATATGTAGGTATTATGTAGATTTTTCGACTGCAACTTTCTTTTAAAAGTATGAATTTTAGAGCATGGCAATGTCAGTAACAAATCAAATTTTAACAAACCAGCGGCCATGGGGAAGATAAATTATTCTACAAAAAATCTGGCAATCGTTTTTCGTTATTTATCTAATAAGTTTATAAAAATAGGTAATTTTTTACATTTTAACCTTTGAAAAATAATTGTTATGATCTTTAGCAAATTCGTTTATAAAAAATTCTAATTAATATAACTGATTCTAATTACCTATTTAATTATTGTTTATTTATTTGTTCTTTTCACAATTAAATTTATTTATTTATTTTTTGATAAAATTATTCATAATTCTAAAACGTCAATATATTTTTTAAATAAAAAATGTACTTGAACAAAAAGTTGGTTACTGCCACAACATGATAATCTATCTGGTTATAAACGCTATAGGTCTTCGCTAATATTAATCCTGATGTAATAAATATTTCTGATACTATTAATGATAATTTAATGAGTTAGAATTAAATACAAAAAAATAGGGGCCTCTTTCACCAACTACAAGTAAAGTATTGATTAGTTACTTTTAGAAATAATTTTATGTTTTATTGCATCCTTCGATAGGCGAATTTTTTTATAAATTTACTTTTTAATGTTTAGTACTTTTACCGTACAAACAAAAGTATATCATCTCCATCATTCCCGATTACCGGTGAAATGACGGTTAGCCTACTTGACACATTGTGAAAGAGGCCCTTTTGACAAAACTTATGTGTCACGCGTGCTCGATATAAGTAACCCAGGAATAAAGTTAACCTTTTAGGACAATATATCTGAAAGCAATATGCATTTAGAGCAATAAAGGTCACAACGTAGTCGTTAACTAAAATGTACAGCCAGATATAATTAACGGAGTTGAAGCGAAAGCGGACAAACCGTATGTTTTTGTCGGAGAAACATTTATGTCTTCATTTCGCGGTGTGAATTTGTATTACAAATATTTATTTTATGGCACACGGATTGACTGCAAATTGGCGCGGTTATAATAAAGGTTTTTTAATCGTCCGCAAAAGGATTAACAAGGCATGAAAGGTGATCATTTCCAGCAGATTTATCGCCTTGAATTTATAAAGTTATCCTTTCTCTTGTCCGTGTGAGCAGGTCTAGGTCTCATTTTAAAAAACATGTAATATTTTTTTATCCAAATGTATCTAATAGACGGGTGATATAATATATTCGTAAATTAGTAATCAATATTATTAGCTTCGATCAATAATAAAAAAAAAACCAGTGGTAGGTTTTTTTTTTATTATTGATCGACCTCCGCAAATTTTTGTTTATCCTTTAATACTATCAAACAATGTCTATACTATTATGACTATTGCTGGACATATTATTTTTCTATTAAAAGCCTTTGTCACTATAAGTATTCCTAAAGAAAAAAAAAATATTTTACACGAATATACGTTTTACGTTGTGACACGACAATTTTTTTTATAAAAATTAACAGTCTCTAATTATGAAAAAAATATCACAATGAAAACAGCATTCAAGTGAGCTCTAATAAAGCCATCAACAGCTACAGTTAATTGACAATTGTATTCGGAGTAAAAAAGTGTAGAAAATGTATGGAATCTGAGAGCGATGGATATCACCTTTAAATAAATCTCGCTAAGAATTTATTTAGGGTTGTCGAGTACAAAGTTTTTGTTATTACTTATTTCTTTCTTGGAAATTATCGAACAAAATTAAATTAAATTAGGCATCTTTGTGTATGTGTGTTCTTAGCAAGATTTTTGTGTGTGTAATTTAAAGCTAAAACACAACGGATTCCGAAGTATAAAGTATAAGCACTTATAAATTTTACCTCAAACATTCCGTGTTCGGTGTTTGATAGGCAATGCTACAATAAATATTTTTAAATTTTTATAATAAACTAGCTGGTGCTCGCGACTTCGTCCGCATTAAAAAATAAAAGATATAATGTCTGATAAAATATGTAAAACAATATAACGCCTGACATACATTGATGCCTATGACCATCCTTAAATTCCATCCTAACTGTTTTTTTTAATTGGATGAGTAGTTTCAAAGATTACCTCCCACATACAAACAAACAAACTTTACCAAGTACTTAATAATATAAGTATAGATATATATACTCCTTTATGACCAATAGTACGTCCTACTCAAATAAAAATGTTGTCCAACAAGATAAGTCGTAGGAGCCTTTAGAGTCATGATTCATGTTATGTTAATTGACTAAATTCAATTTAGATAATACATCGTTTTGTTACATTACTCGTATTATAATTTCTACAATCTTTTTTTACAAAAAGTCGATTCCTATATTGCATTTTTGAAAACACCCTATGCCCATCCCCTGTAATATACGATTTCGTTTGTAATTCTAAGCCAGACTTCAATTATCTACAATAGTCAACACAGATGACGTTTTCCTAAAGTTAGCGAACGTTCTTGAGTTTGCATGCGAACAACAGTTTATTCAAAAATAGATAAGATAATTTACAATTCTCATCGGAGCATTTAAATTCGATTAAAACATATATAACTTGTTAGGAATGAAAAATGAGATGAGTTCAAGAGCCTCCAAATTGAGCATGTGGCATATGGAATGGAATTTAATGTTTTTTTTGTATACATTCTAAAAAGACATTAGGTATTATTTAGTTATTTATACGAAGAACTAAAATTGAAGTGTCTTTTTTCTTTTTTATGACAGACAGGTTAATGGACTACTTGATGGTAGGTGGATTGAAGGTAAGAGATTGGAATAGGGAAATGGGTTTTGGCATCTCTTACTCACTCATCGAAACATATATACTGTTATTTTACGGTGGTCTTCCTTAAGGGGTGCAATGGTTACTGCCGCCAGGTGGACTGACAAGTGCCACTCTTTTAAAACAATATATTTACATATTATAATATACTAGCTGGTGCCCGCGACTTCGTCCGCGTTGAACGATGAATGGTACCCTATGTCCTTTATGGTCTCCCAGACAACGTGTATGCAAAATTTCATGGCGATCGATTCAGTGGTTTTTGCGTAAAAGAGTTACAAACATCCATACACCCATACATCCAAACATACTTTCGCATTTATAATATTAGTACGGATACGGATACTTATATGTATACAGAATTAGTGACCCGCTCCCGGCTACGCCCGGGGTGCATATTGTATATGCAAACATTCCCTGTTTATTCCTCTTTCCATAACTGTAAAAAAAATTAAAATAGGTCTAGCTATTCTTGAGTATTTGCGAGACTAACGGCGATTGATTTTTATATAGGTATCAAGAAGTGTATATAATATCAAATCGGTGTAGGTACATACAATGTGGGAGACAAAACGTAATATTAAGTCTCGACCATTTCTAATTAGCTGGCAACATTAATATGTTTTTTTTTTTATTATTATTGGCCGAGTTACAAGCAAAATAGAGTACAAGCCGGTAATAAAGATTATACTCGAGTCGCCGACAGCATCTGCTTCAAGTATCGTGCGATGTGTTTGATCATTTTTTTTTATTAATTGGAAATGTCACGACTATTTAGGTTGGCTCTTTTTTTATTATTATTTACATACATATTATACCGGTTTTTGTTTTATTTGCTACTTCGGTCTACATTTTCTTTTAAGCGTCAATTAGCTTTTTAGCAATTTATCCATAGTTTATTATTTGTACTTGCTATTCGTCTATAGTTTTCGTGAAATGTCTATTTATAGTAATATTATAAAGATTTGTTTGTTTGTTTGTTTGTTTGTTTGTTTGCATTGAATAGGCTCCGAAACTATTGGACCGATTCTTTCACTGTTGGAAAGCTATATTAATTTTTATCAGCGAGTAACATAGGCTATATTTTATAAAGTTACGCGGACGAAGTCGCGTGCAACAGCTAGTAATACACAAATGTTAGAAATTAAATGCATTTGTGTTAAATGATTATTTATTATGTATTTTGTTGTAATACTATATTTAAACCAGCGATCCGACCCAGGCTTCGCGCGGAAGGAATTTATTATTGCTTCCATCTTTCCATTAGTGAAAACCATATCAAAATCTGCTGAGCGGTTTAGGAGAAGTTAAAGTAGATAACAGACAGAAGCGGACAGCGACTTTAGTTTATAACTAGCTGTTTTCCGCGATTTTAACCGCCGTTTAATTTAAATTGCCAAGCCAAAAAAGCCGACATGCATATTTTCGGTAATTCTCGATACCTTCTTCAGGCCTATGAATAGAAAAATAATTTTTAAAATCGTACTGATAATTCTAGAGTATACCAGTAGGATTTAGTGTAAATATGGTTAGGATGTATATTTTTTAAACAACTTGTGGTTACATACCTACATAGTGACAGTTTCGCTCAGTATGGTTAAAAGCAGTAGATATTAAAAAAATTCTTACTATTGAATAGAACATAAATGATGAAACTTTTTCTATTCTTAATTCCGTTAATAAAATGAAATAGAAAATTGTACTCACCTTACAAACATCCAATTGATCGACTAAACAACAATAAACAGCACAATATTTAAAAAAAAAAGCACTTGTTACTGGCACAATAAATATTGAATGCAGCCAATAAAAATAAAAACTATAGACGCATATTCTAAATTCAAATCGCGCGCGAAACCGCAGAAATGTGTCAGTGGCGCGTCGCAGCGTACGGCCTAGGGCTCAGTGCGTTCTTCGAATATTAATTACGGTTGCAACCAAAATTGATTTTTGATAGTTTTGTTTTTTTTTTTGAGAGGTGATGGCTCATTGGTGTCGTAGTTTTGAATGGCGCGCCGTCGCCTCGCGGTACATCCGAGACTGGCTAAGACACCGACAGGACATCGACTTTATAAATTGACTCTGTCCATCGCGACATGTGTGTTAACAATACCAGACTAGAAACTTATGGTGAAACAAATTTTGGTAATTTTAAATAAAGAATTCTTAAATCATCTTTTATAATTATTGTGTTTTACTTGTAGCTAGAAATCAATCATTTCTTATTTCATTCTTATCATTTAGTGACTAGTGAAAGATGATTTAAGAATGAGAATATATTATTCAAGTTGGATAATTTTTTTCGTAACTAAATAAAAAGTTTTTTATTTCTTTTTTAATAACTTGCATTTTTCCGGATGAAAGGTACATACCCTATGCTGTGTCCTTTTCTGTACTCCTGACAATGCGTATGAAAAATTTTATGAGTACCTACTTATAGTTGAAACGTGTAAAAAATAAATTCGCATTATAAATTTCGTAGGGATTACTTCTTAGAATCTGTACTTTATTGCTAGCTAGCGGGCCGCCCCCGGATTCGAACGGATTTTTTTTATATAACAATCTTTCTCCATTAGCGCTCTTCCATTAATGAAAACCGTATTAAAATCCTTTGCGTAGTTTAAAAGATAAGATCTTAGCGTACATACAAAGGGGAAGCGACATTATTTTATACTGTGTAAAAATAACGACTGTGCTGAAGGGTACAATAAAGCAGTGTATTTTTTTTAATCAACGGGTTCTATTTCTGTTTAGAAAAAAAAAATATTTTTTTTTTTAGTTTTTATCCCAATAAACATAAACTCTAGGCCTATCCCTTTCTAATCCCACTAAGGTGGGAAGCGAATATGTAGATCTGTGACGTTGCTTTTATTAAATGGCGACGATAGCCGCCTACTAAGTACTAATCCACTGGACGAGACTGAACCGTCAGCCTGCTCTGGAGGCTCTGGACACTAGCACATGGAAAAATAACAATATATAGATGTATACATACATACATATATACAATTTATGTACATGTATAGTTGTATGGTACCTAGATACTTAAAGTCGTATTAATGTTTTATTACGTGTTAAACCTATAAATAAAGTCCAACAACACCACTTTTTAAACGAAAGATAATAATCAGACTCGCAATAAATACTTATTCCTTATTAAATCAACGATACAGTTGCTTGGTATAAGTTAAATAAGTTTAAACTTTTCATTTTGATCAAACTTAGTAAGAATGCAATATAATTAGAAGAAAAAGTTCTAACTATAGGTAGGTAAGTAAGTGGAAATTAAAATTACAGAATTAGTTCCGGCGTAAAGTATTAACTCTGTTCAGCACACTTTTTGTCTTAAGTTAAGTTATAGAAGTTAATATTTTTGAAGATATAAGTAGCTGAAACTTGAATATTATTATTGCTATACAATTGTATAGCAATAATAATATTCATCTAATAATATTCATCTAATAATCCGGAATTCCGGAATGCTTTTCACAAAAAAGTACCTTCGCGATAATAATGTACAATACATAGTCATTCTTTTCATTTAAATAAATAAAGTCCCGCTTTAAGAAAATCTACCAATACAATGCTTTACTTTTTATGCTATTTTCGAAAATGTTTAATATGACAAGAAGGTTCTCTGCCTAAATGTGGTGATTAAGAAGTACCACACAAGAGGTAATACCCAAATATATAAATGTTAGGCATTAATTTTAGTCTAAAAATGTATATATTTTTGATGTGAAACATCTTTTGCAGCGGGTGATACCGGCTGTTGGCGTGGCGACGACGCCAACGAACTATAGATATGTATTTTTAAATAAATAATTTTCTATGTCTCGTATTTGCCAGGTTCAATTTTTTTTTATATCTAAATATATAAAAATTACGTGTCACATGTTCCTCCGCGATGAAATCCTAAACTACTGAACCGATTTTGATAAAACTTCGTAACTTTGTGTAATTTGGTCCAACTTAAAAGATAGGATAGTTTTCACTATGAACCCGGACGAAGCCGGGAGCGGGCCACTATTATATGTATATATTTAAGTAGACATTGACTGTTATTCGCCACCTCCGCGAGCGAGAGAATCTCGCTGCTTCACCAAACTCGATACAAAATCTATGGATTTACAATGGACGATACAATAGTATTACTACACACCTAAAAGTAATCGGACACCTTTGTTGTTGAATGCATGCCACCAGAAACTCGTTTAAGGGTCAGGGTTGTCACAACAAAAACTAGTTAAATATTTTACATAAAAGTATTAATTTGAAATAACGAAAGAATAAACGTGCATCTACTCATATACTTACTACTCACATATTTAAAAAAAAGCGATTAGATATTTTCTACTAATTTTGTTTTTTTTTTTAACGTTTTTAAAAACTTACCTCCTAAAAGCTGCACAATAAATCTATTAGCGACTAACTTTTGCCCAAGACTTTGTCCGCGCCCTATCTTTTTAGATGATAAAAAATTTATTAAATTTTTATCCGTACTCCGTACTTAATATTATAAATGGGAAAGTATGTTTGGATGTTTGTAACTCTTTCACGCAAAAACTACTGAACCGATCACCATTAAATTTTGCATACACGTTGTCTGGGACACCTTTCATCGTTCAACGCGGACGAAGTCGCGGGCACCAGCTAGTCTCGCTCATATATTTTTGTCGTCACCGCAGTACTACACCACGCGAGTACAAATGTTTAAATCATAGTGCGTAAGTACTTGAATAAAGTACGTATTTTTTTAAATGAACGGCAAAAAATATTTACTTTAGTTCCATCTATGGAACTGTGCAATGTTTAATAAAGGGGAGGAAATACCAATTAATTACCGACTCCACGAATGTCAACACATTTACTCAACATTATATGGATCAGAATCCATATAAAAGGTCAGTCTTCAGGCTCAGGCATGCCGTGGCATTCCGGAGCATGCAAGAGCTGTAAGTGGGTTTAAGGTAAAGCATGCTTTTGCATGCCGTGGCGTCCTTTGCCTTTCTTATATGCTTTGATATCGCACAAAGATTTTTGGCTCATACGAGAAATATGAAAATAAAATAAAATAATTTACTTAAATCACATTTAATATAAACGATCTGTTGTTCAATAGAATCTACAAACGTAGAAACAATGTCATTCATATTTACAGATATCACTTTTACAAAACATCTGAAAATATAAAAATCCAAATAAAAATGTACCTACAAAAATTAAGTTAATTTATAGACAAAGTAGAAAATTATGTATAATATAATAATTATAATATTATGACTATGTATTTACAAATATTTACAATAAAATACTGCGAGTGAGTTTAGTTGGAGAATAAAATTTAATTCATTTTTAATATGTAGTTCGTTATTATTCTTTATTTTATTTTATTTTTTAAATCAATTTATTTATAACACCTTTTAAATCGAGGATTTTGATTTACTAAATTAAATGGAATCAATAAAAATTCGACGTACAAATAATAGTACATTAAAAAAATTAATTTTAATTTAATTTTATTTAAAATTTTATTCTACAACTACACATTTAACAATTTCATATTCTCATTGTGACACAATATACAAATATACACAATTTAAAAAGTGCTGAAATCAGTGTTCGGGGAATGTATGTGTGATTCCAGTCAAGTTGATAACTTAAATTGAACATTTACACACAAATCACAGCACAACTTAATGTATGAAAAACGATCCTTCGAGCCGGATTCGATTATTATTTGATAACAATTCAATATAGAGTAAAATATAAATTTACTTTTATAAATATAAAAAATATAAAAGTATTTATCTTTTACATCATCATAGTATATGAGACTAGGTTTTTTTTTTTAATTAAAGTAAATGATGTGTTTATTAATATGTATATACCATATATATCTGTTTCTTCTCTATTAGTGCTCAGGTTTTAAATTAAATGAATGGTAAAAAAAAACATTCATTCTTAGACAACAAACTAATATATTATGATGATAAAATATAAAATTGTCAAATTAATTTAACAATAGTGATGCGAAAATTTAACTGTCTAGTAATTATGTATTGTTAAAACATCATTTCCTTTAAAACTGATTTTTAACAGATTCGTTAAACAATTAATAATTTTATAAACAAATACATTTCAAAGTTCTTTTTTTTTTTTTTTTGGATTGATATTATTAGAATTTATTTAATTTTTAAAACACTCTTCATGTGATCACAAATTAGCAGTGCTAAATAAATAAGCAAATAATAATAATAATAATAATAATAATAGTTAACAGACTATTATTTACTGCGTCCATTGTAAACTCATGCTAGACCCACCTCTAACTACTACTATGACACAGACAATAAAAAAGGTTTGACATGTTGATGAGACAACATAGAGTAAAACAATACTGCTCATTTCGTCCTCTAGGCTTGTTTGTTCCCGTTGCAGTGAGTCTCGTACACGTACACATACACATACACATACACATACACACACTAGCGTCATAACTAATATAGTATTCGTACACATATATATATCCCTCACACTTGAACCGCACTATATTTGTTTGCACACATTTTTTTTTTATGAAGCACGTCTCTTTATTGTCAATTTCCCGCGAGCCAGTTGTGACACGTATATTCTCACTTTCTCCAAGGTCGTCTTCTTTACCCAAATCTGTAAAAAAAAAAACCAAACAATTTGAGTAAGAAGAAGAGCTGACCGTTCACGTGGTGGCTATCGTCGTCTTGGAAATAAGTAGCGTCGGATCCGTATCAACTTGGACCTTACAATGACCTTACGATGAACCCATGATCCGATATTACCTTGGGATGGCCAAAGGTAATATCGGATCATGGACGCTTGGTGTATGGACACCAAGCGTTTACGGACTACATTTTTAATGAACATTAGTGAGTAGTGTTAGTGAATAGTGTCAGTAAGTAATGTCAGTGAATAGTGTCAGTGTAAGTAGTGTCAGTAAGTAGTGTTAGTGAATAGTGTCAGTAAGTAGTGTAAGTGAATAGTGTCAGTGTAAGTAGTGTTAGTGAATAGTGTCAGTGAATAGTGTCAGTGAATAGTGTCAGTGTAAGTAGTGTTAGTGAATAATGTTAGTGAATAGTGTCAATGTAAGTAGTGTTAGTAAGTAGTGTAAGTGAATAGTGTCATTGAATAGTGAATAGTGTCAGTAGGTAGTGTCGGTGAATAGTGTCAGTAAGTAGTGTAAGTAAGTAGTGTAAGTAAGTAGTGTAAGTGAATAGTGTCAGTGAATAGTGTCATTGAATAGTGGTAAGTGAATAGTGTCAGTAAGTAGTTTCGGTGAATAGTGTCAGTGACTAGTGAAGTCAGTTACCGCGTCGTCTGTGATGGCGTGTATGTGCGCCGGGTAGCGGGGCTGGTCTCGGCCCTCAACGTAGACGCTCTGTCCGCGATGGAACCAGCGCCGCTCGTACAACAACTTGCCGTCTTCCACTCGCGTCTCCAGAGTCTCCCCACCCTCACGCACCGGCGACTCCGCTGAAAGTTTAAACTATGTTGTTTATAAACTAACATAACCTAAGATTTTTCTTGGTTTAGGCCCTAAAATAAAAAGTTTACCTTTTTGGAGGCGAGTAGTTCTTTTGTTTTATATATATATATATATTTTTTTTTTAATATATTTCTCACAATGTAAAAGTTCGAGGGCGAGTTGCGAGTTATCGCGCGCTCGGAATGTATTCACTAACTCCAAAATCACGCAAGTAATTTTGATGCGGTTTTCACCATCAGATAGATACCAGAAGATAATCGCTCGTCCAGCCGGGGGGTGAGATACTCACAGGTGGAGTTGAGGTGCTTCCGCGTGTGCGGTGTGTGGGGCGTGTGCGGCGGGTGGCGAGCGATGGTGCGCAAGTCCAGCCGGGGGGTGAGATACTCACAGGTGGAGTTGAGGTGCTTCCGCGTGTGCGGTGTGTGGGGCGTGTGCGGCGGGTGGCGAGCGATGGTGCGCAAGTCCAGCCGGGGGGTGAGATACTCACAGGTGGAGTTGAGGTGCTTCCGCGTGTGCGGTGTGTGGGGCGTGTGCGGCGGGTGGCGAGCGATGTCGCGCTCATCCAGCCGGGGGGTGAGATACTCACAGGTGGAGTTGAGGTGCTTCCGCGTGTGCGGTGTGTGGGGCGTGTGCGGCGGGTGGCGAGCGATGGTGCGCAAGTCCAGCCGGGGGGTGAGATACTCACAGGTGGAGTTGAGGTGCTTCCGCGTGTGCGGTGTGTGGGGCGTGTGCGGCGGGTGGCGAGCGATGTCGCGCTCGTCCAGCCGGGGGGTGAGATACTCACAGGTGGAGTTGAGGTGCTTCCGCGTGTGCGGTGTGTGGGGCGTGTGCGGCGGGTGGCGAGCGATGGTGCGCAAGTCCAGCCGGGGGGTGAGATACTCACAGGTGGAGTTGAGGTGCTTCCGCGTGTGCGGTGTGTGGGGCGTGTGCGGCGGGTGGCGAGCGATGGTGCGCAAGTCCAGCCGGGGGGTGAGATACTCACAGGTGGAGTTGAGGTGCTTCCGCGTGTGCGGTGTGTGGGGCGTGTGCGGCGGGTGGCGAGCGATGTCGCGCTCATCCAGCCGGGGGGTGAGATACTCACAGGTGGAGTTGAGGTGCTTCCGCGTGTGCGGTGTGTGGGGCGTGTGCGGCGGGTGGCGAGCGATGGTGCGCAAGTCCAGCCGGGGGGTGAGATACTCACAGGTGGAGTTGAGGTGCTTCCGCGTGTGCGGTGTGTGGGGCGTGTGCGGCGGGTGGCGAGCGATGTCGCGCTCGTCCAGCCGGGGGGTGAGATACTCACAGGTGGAGTTGAGGTGCTTCCGCGTGTGCGGTGTGTGGGGCGTGTGCGGCGGGTGGCGAGCGATGGTGCGCAAGTCCAGCCGGGGGGTGAGATACTCACAGGTGGAGTTGAGGTGCTTCCGCGTGTGCGGTGTGTGGGGCGTGTGCGGCGGGTGGCGAGCGATGGTGCGCAAGTCCAGCCGGGGGGTGAGATACTCACAGGTGGAGTTGAGGTGCTTCCGCGTGTGCGGTGTGTGGGGCGTGTGCGACGGGTGGCGAGCGATGTCGCGCTCATCCAGCCGGGGGGTGAGATACTCACAGGTGGAGTTGAGGTGCTTCCGCGTGTGCGGTGTGTGGGGCGTGTGCGGCGGGTGGCGAGCGATGTCGCGCTCATCCAGCCGGGGGGTGAGATACTCACAGGTGGAGTTGAGGTGCTTCCGCGTGTGCGGTGTGTGGGGCGTGTGCGGCGGGTGGCGAGCGATGTCGCGCTCGTCCAGCCGGGGGGTGAGATACTCACAGGTGGAGTTGAGGTGCTTCCGCGTGTGCGGTGTGTGGGGCGTGTGCGGCGGGTGGCGAGCGATGGTGCGCAAGTCCAGCCGGGGGGTGAGATACTCACAGGTGGAGTTGAGGTGCTTCCGCGTGTGCGGTGTGTGGGGCGTGTGCGACGGGTGGCGAGCGATGTCGCGCTCATCCAGCCGGGGGGTGAGATACTCACAGGTGGAGTTGAGGTGCTTCCGCGTGTGCGGTGTGTGGGGCGTGTGCGGCGGGTGGCGAGCGATGGTGCGCAAGTCCAGCCGGGGGGTGAGATACTCACAGGTGGAGTTGAGGTGCTTCCGCGTGTGCGGTGTGTGGGGCGTGTGCGGCGGGTGGCGAGCGATGTCGCGCTCGTCCAGCCGGGGGGTGAGATACTCACAGGTGGAGTTGAGGTGCTTCCGCGTGTGCGGTGTGTGGGGCGTGTGCGGCGGGTGGCGAGCGATGGTGCGCAGGTCGGCCTCGATGTCGCGCTCGTCCAGTTGGAAGGTGAGCGTGGTGGTGAGCGGCTTCCGCCTCTTCTCGGGCACCGGCGCAGGCTCGTTGGCGCGCCGCCGCAGGATGCGCTTCATCACCGGCTTCACCTGGAGCCATGTCCACACATTCCATCAATTATATAGCTATTTAGAAAGAGATGAGTGGTCACGGTGCATGCCTTAACGCTATGTTCTGGGCTTTTTGGGCCCTTAAAAACTCTAAAAATAAATGTTTTACATACCTCCATTGAATCTCCGTTTAACTCCATATTCTGTTTCTCATTCTCAATCATCTTCCGCTTGTCCTCAAAGTCAGTCAGGAGGTTCTCCCTTAACTCTACCTTCTTATCTTCAAACTCTTTCGCAGCTGCTTTTTTCTCTGTTATGTATTCCTTCTCCACAACATCATACATATGGTCCCTGTAAAAAAAAATTAGTTAGTTATTGAGAATTTCTGTTGTTCTTAGAACCATTAAAAAAAGAAACTAAGTCAAAAGAGATATTGTATTTTTCCCAAATAAAAATAAAATAAAATCCAGTGACTTCGTCCGCGCCCATTCTTCTTCTTAACGAGTTTATTCAATCTTTATTGCTCACATATTTTTGTGAGGCAATGAATTATTATTATTTTATTTATGTATTTAGGTACCGTACCCCATGTCCTTTTCGGTAACCCTGACGTTTATTAAAAATTTTATTGTGATAGAAAGTAAATCTTTATTGCATAGGACTAAAAAGTAAAAGACTAAATTAATTCTTTCACAATAGTAAATTATTTTGCATTTACCGTCAGTAAAAAATGAGGATTCTTTTTTAAAAAAATACATTGACCATCAAAAGCACTTCCTACAATCAATCGCATATCAATCCAACAGTAGTTGAGATTGATATGTGAGTCACACTTCTCCACTATGGTGAGTTTGAGCTGCCAACTACTTTAAGGAGAAAAGACACTGCTAGTGACACACTCCCGGCTTCACACGAGGTGCAATTTTTATTTATATAAAAATCCCGTTTATCCCTCTTGCCATAAGTGAAAACCAAATTAAAATCGGTCTAGCCATTCTTCAGTTTTTGCGAAACAAACGTACGGCAATTGATTTTTGTGTATGGGGAGCTTCTATTTAGTTTTCTAAGAGACACTAACTAAGGACACTTTCACCAGCCTTCACCTATGAAGATATACGATAGTCACTTGAACTTAATAAGCTTAGTAATAGTAGATTATTTTATTACTTGTATATTTTATTAAGTCTGAGTCTCTCGTGCAGTTGATGTTCTAATCGCTTCACCCTCCGAAGAAACTCAGGGTGTACTCCTTCTTCGAGCTGCTGCAACTGCTTCTTTAGATTTGCTAATTTGTCTTGATACATTCTGAAAAAAGAAGTAAATAAGGATTTACACAATTATGAAGGTTCCTAAGGGAGCCGATAGAGAGCTCTTAGGCAAATGGTTGTCATTAAGACACTGAAGCATCTTTTGTATTTATAAAATTAATATTTACTCCTAAATATAATGACTTCTATGCAAAATATAAGGGCACTTATATATTATGTTATCCTTCAGTAGCAATAAATTAACAATTTAAATATTAATTATTGCTTATTATTTATTTTCATTATATTCAAAATTTTATTTTAATTCTCTAGTTGGAAGAACGTATATATTGTCGTCTTGCTTTATAAGATTACAAAATAAGTAGCACTTACTGTTCCTTAATTTCGACGGGTTCATCATTATTTGGTATGTCTGTTTCACTGGCTTCTTCAGTGTCTGAAATTTAAAATTATGAATATATTTAATACATATATTTTTAAATAGTGTTTAGTTTAGGCGGTCAAATTTTATTTAGATTAAAAAACCTATAATTTTTTTTATTAAAGATATTTCTAGTAGACCAGACATTTTTTCAATGCAACTTCATATTTCATAGGTTATACAAAAATGTTTAATCAGAGGCCTTTGGAGCCAGCTGCTGGCCCATTATATGGTTAAATCGCTTTTTTACCTTGCTGAAATAATAAGCAAATCTTTCCACAAAAAGCAACATTGTCAGATAGACATTAGGTCTGTATAAAATGTGAAATAAACTTTCTGCACAAAATTGTTTGAAAAAGATCCGTGACCAACATGAAATAACAGCATGTTGTGTGCTGTTGTGTTTTGATGGGTGAATTAGGGCTGCCCGAGCCCATTGCCCTATCCCTTATCCTATTATGATTGACAGTGCACTCGCAGCACCCATGGTGTTGTTTGTGTTATAAGCGACGGTAGTCAACTACTATCGAGTGGACAGTCAGCCTCTCGTCACGTCAATCAGTGAGCATAAAAAAAACGCCTTGTAGAAGTAATTTTCAAAGTAAAGGTTACGTCATAAAGGCGCGGGAACAGAAGTTTATGAGTATAACTTGATCTAACCTAATTTTAATTACATAACAATGTTTACAAACATTACAAAAGTGGATCTGTGAAATGTGTCAGGAACATTAACTTCAGACAAGAATAAACAGATGTACGACGCCAACATTGGAAAACGAATACATCGGTAAACAAAGCATACCTTCATCGCTATCATCCAACGCAGGAGGCGGTAATGCTTCTTCCTGATCTCTGAACTCATCCAGGTCATCATAGGCGTCGTCTTCAAAGTCATATTCATCTCCAGGGCCCGAATATGGTGATCCTTGGTAAGACATAGTCGAAGCAACGCGTAATAGTTGCATACAGATCGCCTAAGAACACCCTGTGAGAATCAAACTACAAACTTCGGTTGATAACCGAGACAGTAATTTATATCTCCAACTCGAATCACTCATGTAAATAAAGAAATTGACATATAACTCTTATGAGAAAGCTGTACTTCTGTAAAATTGGAGCAAATTAAGTTGTTTTATAATTGTCAAATTCAATAATACAATATTACAAAATCTACATAGTATCCGCCCAAATAAAGTTTACTTACGTTTGTTCAGACCACATTCAGAGCGCGACAACTGTATACGAGGAAGAAAACAAGTTAAAAAGAGCAAAATGTTCCTTTTACAAAAATAAAACACTTTTACATGACATCTGCAATTAGTCGTATAATAACCATAGACAAGAGACTAATTTTAGAGACTTAGATTCATAGGCTTTAAGATGGTTTAGACATTTTTTGTTTGTAAATATTTTATTATCGTCGATATATGTATCAAATATAGGAAAAACAGAAAAAGGAATTCTTAAAAAAAAAACATGCGTCGAGGTTAATTTTTCAGATACAACTTTATACCTCTTGATTTCCTCCATTGTTGAGTTGAATAAATAAAATAAATTGTCTATTGTTGTAATTTGACGTCATGAAGGCGGACGTCATCTTGAATGAGGATTTTTATTTTATTATTTATTTTGCTTAATAATTTACTTGCCTAGAGTAGAAGTACTACTAGCATTTATAACTACTAAACACTAAAACGAAGTAACTTTTGTAGTGAAGCATGTATAAATGTGTATCCATTTTTTAGTACAAGTGAGTGACGGTGACGCTATTTTGTCGGTGATGTAATTTAGGTGGCTTCCTATCCTCCCGCTGCAATGGAAGAATCTTCATTTACTATTCCTGCCGACGACAATGGTGATACCGAGCTCGATCCTAGAATTCAGGTCAGTGAGTGACACTATAATGTACTGAGTATTAATAAACGTGTGCCGCTGTAATTGCAAAGATGAATGTAAACTTTGTTGATTATTTCGCCAGCGAACACAATGGATACGATGTTTTATATCAAAATATGAAATACGGACTTATAGCTAGCAAGGAATTTTCTGAATATTTACGAGAGAGATCCAATTTGCAGGAGTTGAATTCGAAATTTTTAGCTAAATTAGCTAAACAAGCCAACAGTAACTGTACGCAGGGCACTTTCGCACCGTTTTGGGGCGTATTAAAATGTTCCGCAGAGAAGTTATCGAATTTACATCAGCACATGTTTCAAAAAGTCAGTGAACTGGTTAAGGATGTGGCGCGCTATGCAGATGACTTACATAAGAAACACAAGGCTGTCAAAGACTCTGAATCGAGCACACTGGAGGTGGTACTGCTCATACAAAACACCAAGCAAGCATTGCAAAAGGCGAAAGATGTCTACACGACTAAAGCACTAGAATTGGAGAAGCTTCGCAAAGATAACGCTTCAACTAAGGACATTGAAAAGACAGAAGTAAAACTGAAAAAACTGCATGAGGATTATAGGCAGTTGGCTGAGAAATACAGTTTAGTTAAGCAAGATTTTGAAAAGAAAATGACTCAAACCTGCAAACATTTCCAAGATGTAGAGGAAGCTCATTTAAAACAAATGAAGCAATTTGTGAATGCTTATGCAGATATTATCCAAAACAATCACGATCTAATGGGTCAGGTACACAGAGATTTCAAACATCAATGTCTGGAGTTAACTGTAGAAAAATTATTGGAACAATTTCTCATTGAAAAATATAATGCTATGGACAAAGCAAATATAGTGGAGCTGCCTCCATCATTGCCTAAACCTGGTTCAGCAAATAATTCAATATCAGAGGCTGATCAGATATCATCTGTATCAAATGGTTCACATAAACCTGCACCATCTGCTAAAGGAACTAAAAAAGATCAGTCTTTTGCCAGCAAAACTTCAAGGAGAACTACATCTCTTTTGAATCTCTTTACTCCAAATTTCCAGAGCAAAGATGAGCCTAGTGGCAGTATTGAAGCAGCTCCTTGTTCAGCACCATCAAGTCCAAGTGGCACACCAGCCACACCGGTGGCTCCTGATAAAGATGATAATATAAATCGAACAACTCTTCGTGAGTCAAAATGGTTTCTACGCAGTAGAAGAACAAAGCCTAAAATTAAAAAATCCAAAAAGAAAAAGGATGAGATTTCTGAAAATTCCAATGCTGGCGATAAGTCTGATTTAGAGGAAAAAGAAGAAGAAGTGCCAACAAAGGAGGATTTAATGAATTCTCCAGAAGTTGATGAAGAAGGTTACTGTATCAGGCCCAAGGATGAGAAAGGTAGTGTTTATTCTTCATCAGATTCCGAATCAGAAGAGGAAAGAGAACAAAAGATTCATGTGGAGATAAAACCCATAAGTAATGGTGGTGCACCAATGTCAGCCAGTGTTGATGAACTTAGAGCCACAGTAGAGAACATCTCCCTCTACAAAATTGGTACAACAAGGCGAGGGTCCAATGCAAATACAAGTAAAGCGAGTAGCGATTTGTTGGACCTAAATTTTTTCCAAAGTCCTTCAGCTAGCAATCCCACTTCACCACATGGTAACGTTTCTAATCCATATGCACCTCTTCAGGCTAATCAATCCCATTTACTTGAAAGTCCAACACCAGTAACAACGGCAGATGTTGGAGATATTTTTTCAGAAGTTGGTGAAATATCCCAAACCAATGTTCGTACATCGACACCCACAATATCGTCAATTTCTCTCCCACGCCCACCTTCGCGTAGATCAGAAGGTGACTTCCGTACGGCCGGCTCATCAGGGTCTCGAGGACCATCTCCTCTAACAATAGGAATGGCTGACACAATCCCCTTAGCAGTGGCATTCCATGAAATCATACACTCATATTTCCGTGGTACCGAGGAGTCAAAATGTCAAGTGAAGATGTCAGGGGATATGATGTTGTCGTTTCCTACTGGTATAGTAGGTGTCCTCGCAAACAACCCGAATCCGGCGAAGCTTTGTTTCAGACTGAAGAATATACATAGACTGGATAATGTGCTGCCTAATAAGCAATTGATTAATATAAATGCTATGATGTCAACGCGCGACTCAACTGTTGTTGAATTTAATATGTCGGCACTGACTTCTCTTTTAAAACGACAGTCAGAAAAGAATCCAACAGCACAATATTTTAATGTCGACATACTAAAGTACCAAGTACGACCTAAGCTTGGAGCGGCATCTTGTCCTTTCCAATTGGTGTCCTATTGGAAATGCGAGAGGGATCACACTGACCTGAAGATCGATTACAAATACAATATGCATGCAATGAGCCCACCGTCCCCTCTGCTTAATGTGTCAGTCTGTGTACCAATTAATGGGTCTGTGAAGAATGTGATTGCTATGCCAAAGAGTACTTGGAACTCTGAAAACGAACAAGCTTTTTGGCGATTCACTGAGTTGTCGCAACACTCTGAAGACAGGGGTGTTGGTTCATTGAAAGCACGTTTTGAATTGAGCAGTGGTCCATCTTCTAAGGCTATGTTATCGGCTCAGTTCAATTGTGAAGGAGCGACACTATCTGGCATTGAGTTTGAATTGATAGGTAGTGGTTATCGCTTGTCTCTAGTTAAGCGTCGATTTGTTTCCGGCAAATATATTTGTGATAGTGATGTGCACTGATTGGTCCAAATCCTTATGAATTTTTATATTTGTATGTATATAAGTTTTGCTCTTTTGTCGACGTTTAATTGATATGTAATAATAAAACTGAGGTGTTTGTATGTGTGGTACCTTATAGGGCTGTTTCCTGTCCACAAAAAGGTGTAATGTTTGCAGTTCTGTCAATTTTTATGTTAATTAATTATTTGATTAATCTTTTATTTTTTTAGTATTCATAGTTAATTAAATATTAGTACCTACATAGTTTTTATGATACTTATATCTTTTCTAAAGAGAGATGTGCCATTTATTTTGCATTAATTTTATGCACTCTCATATAATTCTTGTTTAAGAATAGTTTGGTTAATAAAATTAATCATCACAAGATTGCAATAATGTTATAATTTATTAAAATTAAAGTTATTCTAACTAACCCCACAAATAAGTAAGCTTTAAGCATTGTGTTATCAATATTATTGATTGTAATGTTATTTTCTGTTTACCTCTGAGGGTCATTGATCGATATGCTCAAGTCAACCAATATTGGTAAATTTTCCATATAATATTGTTTGTACTAATTGCTTTAAAGGAATAACCTTCTTTGCAGAGTATCTCATAATGTGTAATGATTTCTAGACATTATATCAAAGTATGGACAGGTTGAAGAACTTGATTAGAGTTTTATTTATAAACATTTTTTTAAAGAAATTATGTACTTTTATAACCTGTTTGCACTTTGTTAATGCTCAAAGATTAACCACACCACAGCCACAGAAGTGGACCAACAGCTATCACCAAGTTGTGATCTTTGAATCTTTGCTTTTATTATAATCTTCGTTTATAAATAATAAGTATTTATATCGTTGAAATACGACGAATATTATCTGGCTAGAGAATTCCTGTGTATATAGGTTTTACACAACAAAACTCATGAATACACTAAAAAATAAGTAAGCTCTTTTGAGACTGACAGGCCCAAGAGGACCTAAAAAAAATGGTTTCTTGTTAGATCTACTTTCAAGTTGACCCAGTATATAACCTTATTTAAAAAATCTATGAGTGATAACTATTATCTAAACATTGAACACCATTAATATAATACATTTAAAAGACTAACATGCCAATCAATTTTGCCAGATTTTTACTGATTTTTGTCTTAGATTCATATTATCATTAAAAAGGTCACCTTAGTTTCATAAATTGAAACACTTTCAGCAATAAAAACTACATATTATACCTATGATAAGTTTAATTAAAAATGGTCACTTTAATAATTAACATTTATACACATTTAAGTAATTATAATTAATACTTATAGTATAATGATTGTCTTAGGAGGCCTAAATTTAATGTATAATGATCATCACAATTAAATTCACTAAGTATAATTATATCCTATTAGTATAGCCTATAGGAGTCTGTAATTAAAAATTAATATTAACCTCCTATAGGTTTTTATTAAATATTCAATATATTTTTGTGATTTTAAAAATCTCTTACTTAATTTTATACTTAGTGAATAAATCGTTAATTTAATGGTCATTATAATATTGACTGCAGTCATGTTGACAACATAGAAATCTTGATATAAAGAGGGTGTGGTTTTTATTTCTTTGTTAGTACAAAGATTTAATTTAAAATCATTGTTTAATGTTATTTGTATATCTGAATATGAGTTTTAAATTACTGTGGTCTTTTGTTCTAAAAGTCGCGATATTTGTTATTCTGTAAAAATATAGTTTCAATATATTTTTCAGTATGTTTCATAGAATCTCTTAAAAGTTATTATATCGTATGAATAACATGAAATAAAATATAATTTTCGTTGTGTTAGAATATACCTAGGTAATTTTTTGTTGGGCATTTAGTAATCACTCTGTAAAATTTGTTTTTTTTTTTTTCTCAGAATGTTATTGGACATAACATTCTACTCATTTGCAATCTCATTTTTTACATTTATATTAGATTTATTGTTATGGTTATATTTTTTTATTATCTTTCCATTACAATACAAGGGCCTAAATAATGTAATCCTATCTAGCCTGAATAATTTTACCAAAAAAAAAAAAATTGAAGTGTTCGTAACATGATTAGAAAATAAATATTAGTTGTAGTTTGTATTGTATAATAGTACAACAGTATCATTCCATTTTGTTTATCTTTAAACCTTAGGCATTAATTATAGATTATCAAGAGATCCTTGTAAACCTTATTACATTACAATAAAGACGCTTTTGGATTAATCAAACATTTCAATTTGAATTGGTAATATCTTGTATTCTTGTGAATAAACTACGAAATAAATATTAACTACTTAACTGAATGCATAATGAGATATTTTTATATTGTTAAAATTTATCACAGGTGTATAAATAAAATTCTAGCTGTATAACTTACCTACATAACTTTAACTACCTATTTACATTGATAGTTTATTAATAAAATATAATTTAGTATTTGCTATTCTATATTTATTTTTAATTTTTTTCCTTCGCTAGTTTAAGAGACAACATGTGAAACGTGTAAGTAAATGTTTGATAATTTAGTTAGTCGCTTTATCTGTGAGGGACAGGAAACGATCCTCTTATAAGGTACTGTTTGATAAAAAAAAATAAAAATATGTCCAATACATGAGTATGTAGTTTTATCTGTTGATATTGTATTGTGATAAAAGGCGTTTATTAGTTGACACATTGCGGAATGTCTCGGATGTTTCCCGTCTCTTCATGTTGCTTGTTGTTGCCATATGTTTGGGAATACGAGGTGAGAGTGCCGTGCGATTGTCTAAAGCTGTTCCGTAACTTCCAGGTGGAGTTGGAGAAGCTTAATGCAGCCACTGATGAAATTAACAAGCTGGAACTCGAAGTGGATGTTAGTATAATTTTTTTTTTTTTGCATCATACATTATTCTAAGCTTGCAAATACGATTATAAAACATTATCAAAGGCCACCTTTTTTATGTTAAGATTGACAGACAAGGTTATAGTCCACTTGATGGTAGATCAGATTCATTTACAATGTATATATATATATATATATATATAAGCATACAATTTCTTACATGCTTTGTAAATTTAATCAGCGCTTAATGCTACAATATCTACATCATGGGATTTAGATAATTTTCCATATATATAATTCTCAAAGTCTAGAAAGAATTTAAATTATGTTAAATAATAGCATAATTCCAGCATTTATATAAAAAGAAAAGGTGATCTCACGCAGAAATCTATTATAATCTGATGACATTTAGAAATGTTGAAATTGAATTTTTTTTTTCATGAATACATGGATATATATATACCTAAATTTAGCTTATGTCCTCAGCTTTGCTCGCGTGTCTAGGTCGGCAGCGCGCTTGCAGGTTATAGTTATGGCGTTGTTCGTTATAGTAGGTTACAATAGCCATAGAGTCACCTACCACCAAGTAGACCCGTCAAAATGATGAGTTTCATACAAATCTCTTGCCTGTTTAACAAACTGCTAAATTTAAAAATAAATTGAAATTTTTACTTATTCTTTACAATTAGGATTGTGCTTGCTGTATGTTTATAAGAAAAACTTAAAGGGGAATTGTATCAAAACCTACTTATATATAATATTAGTAATATTAAAAAAAAAAAACACTGAATAATTTATCAACTACTTCAGGGTGGTTAGTGAAATTGTAAGATGAAGGCCTAGATATGGCCTTAATGGCTCCCGGCCAAAAATACATTAGCGTGATTGATTTCTCGAAAAACCCAATGTCTGTGCATTGGGTTTTCGTGCGGACTCATTTTCATGTGCTCTGAATAACATATTATATGCCTTATGGCTAAAAGTTTAAGGTCCACTTGAGTATAGCAAACAAATTGTTCAAAGTATATCTCTGCCACATTCTTTATTGACTTTTCCAAGCTCATAAATTGTTAACATCGGTCGCTCGTGAGGCTCAAGGTCTCACTATAATTGACTACAATTTGGTCTCGGTCAACGGGCAATTTTAAAGAGAAATAAATCTCAAGAAGAAGAAAATAGACCTCTTTCTGACAAACTTGTTCTGGTTCTGTCTTGATCGAGGTCCAATTTTATCGCATTTATTTCGGCGATCCGGAAATACTTTCGACCTTACGATAGAATGTCATGAATTCCGACACCTGTATTGCAACATTGCACCTTTTAAATCTACGACATTGTATGTTTTGCGTTAAAGCGGTGCATTATGTAAAGAACAATAGGTTTTCACTACAAAGAACATGTCCTATGGATTTACCTTCCGTGAAGTAAGTGGTTTAACGAGATATACACAATCTTGTTACTGTTTGAAACGCTATGGCCTAGTTCATAAGTATTGTACTTATTACAGGCACGTTGTTCTTTGCTTACACGCAGCCTTTTATTATAGGAGGCACGTAAAGATAGTTTCCACGCAATAATTCGCAAAAGAACTGCCTCTTTGCTAAAGTGCTTACGGTGCATCAAGAACAGCATATTAAGATCGCTATATTATATGTAAGATATGACTGTTCTATCCAAAATCACTGATCATCACATCAGGATAGCCATAGGATATAATGCTTATTATTATTATTAAAAAAAACATATAGACAATAATCTTAAACACACACACACACCGCTGTCATCTACAATTGCCATTATACTTGTCTGGCGCTCAACTAGTTATCTAGAATGCTTTGATACACGGGACACTTATATATATTTAATCGCAATAAAGAAACAAGGCAGACAAGGCGAGTCGATCAATAAGAATGGGCATCGGCGAGGTCGACTCAAACGCAGACGGTATATGAGCACAAATAAGGTCGATTGCACATTGCACCCGTGCCCGCATGACATAATATTGTTATGAAGACAATAAGTAGTGAATGTAGATAAACTGTAGAAAAATAATTAAATTCATTCAAACAGACTTCTAGTAGGTACTTAGAAAAAAGTATTTTAAAAATCGTATACGTCAATCAATCAATTAGACACAAAACAGTAACAGCAATATTCAACATACAGGGCCATACAATATCTATATATACACCGTAAACAATAATTAAATAATTAAATAATTGTAAAAATACAACTGGTAAAGCACCAATTTTAACATTACATTAAAACTCGAGGAATGAAACAACTTCAATCTTTACATATATAATTAGAAGTCACTTTCTGCGTCTGTTTGTATGACCGCTAACTCCTAAACAAGGCAACGGATTTCCATGCGGTTTTCACCATCAGTTAGATAATTTTTCACAGAATTTTTATATACCTATGAATTATAAAACCTAATTAAGTTTTCCTGATTGAAGCCTTTAAAATATATTACTAGCAGGTATATGTAAAGACCAGTTTCCTGCTGCATATACAGCATGGCTAAAAATGCTACAATTTTATTAGTCGTTTACACATCGTTTGTCAATAAAGTGATTTCGGCTTTAGATAAACACGAGTTGATGATACGTGTCTCTAAACTCTAATTTGATATCGTTGGGTGCTCTTGTGCCTTTTTGGTTCTGAATTTTTAATAAACACGTTTTGACATTTATTTGTTAAGGTCATAGTGACGACCTTCGTTCTCTCTTCAAATGCTGCTTTATTTAATTCTATTTGAACACATCCTTCTAAATGTCTCTTTAATGTATTTTATTATCTGATATTTATCTTTTGTAATTATATTTATTTAATAAGTCTTAAAAATTTTATTTATTTGTTTTATTTTTCTTGCTATTTGTGGGTTATCCTTTGTGCCATCTGCGGAGTGGGACCTGGGGTATTTTTCAATACCTACCACGGGCATCAGGCTCTCATACAGTTGCAGCCATTGCTTAGGGGACGTCCATTAATTACGTGAGGCAATTTTGGCGATTTTTCGACATACATGTTATAAAGTCGCTGTCTGTCCTCTTTTGTCGACGGCAAAAGGATTTTAAATTTCAACTCCATGCGACACCGGTGTCGTCTTTTTATAAAAATAAAGAAAATAAGTTGTTTTTGTGTATAAATAAATGCATGGAAGTTCAAATTATTACATAGCACACTACGTACTCTAGTATCACTTGTGTTCTTAGGCGACAACAGCCACTTACCAACAAATGAAAGGAACGTAAGCATACCCTTCACCTTAAACATTATATGTTTGTTGAATAAACATGATTTGAAATATTCAGGATTCGATGAAAACCTTCCATTTGCTGTTGAACGAAACATCGCGTCGTCTCCAAGCGCTGAGCAAGCGACTGGGCACTTGCGTGGACAAATCGCGTCCCTACTACGAAGCGTTGGCCGCAGCTGCCGTCGCGAGGGCCGACTGTCAGAAGGCGGCTGTGCAGTTTCAAAGGGCTAGCGGTGAGTAATACACAAACATTGCTAATATGTGCTTTTCAGGCAGAAATCCATTTTTGTCCGCGACTTAGTTACATTTTATTCAATCATTAATTTTTGTCAAGCGTTGATTTTTTTATTTTGAAATGATCCCTCGGGAACTGTATAAAAGGTACACACCTTTGCTTTGCATGTGTATTTCTAAAACAGAAATGCACATGCAAAGCGAACAATTCAAAAGGAAACCTGAATATATCAATCAAGGAGTTTAACGACAACAAGGCGAAATTCACCCACAAAGATCGCGATCTAACTACGGTTAAACAGATGGTTGTAAAAAGTAAATGAATTCCTAAATACTAAATTTAATATGGTTATGATTTCTCGCGCCAGAACATATCAACTAAACCGTGTTAATTCCTTTTATTATACCTCCAATGAAACATTCGCTCCAGAAAACACAAGTCTTGCTAATTGATCTAATTCAGTGAGCTGCTATATCGAAATGCGCCTCGCTGTGTTAATACTTGTTAACTATTGACTCAATTAGTACAAAGCCGTGGTGTAAATGGTCTTTTGTGAGAACCTTGATGAATATACGTCATAAAGATATTTTCATTTTACACATTTCGCCTGTAACAATCTCCATTACATGACGTGACACATGGGTATAGAGAAATCACTTCTTGATAGCTCTGGTTGTCAATAGAAAATATTTGGTTCCAAGTGGCTTATCTTAATTCTTACCACCTATAGTCTATGTTCTTCCCAAGGTTTTCCAGATATATCTCACACTGCATCATACTATAGAATTACTTAAGTTGTCAACACAATTACAACTAAGCAATCCTTTGTCTCTATCCAGGACTAAAAATTAAAGATTAATTACATAAAAATAAAGATATAGGTATATACTTATTATTACTTACTAAAATATCTTTGACATTTACGTCATACTCTGCCAGTTGCTGGAAATCTTTCAATTTAACTAGGTCTTTTAGTAATTAGCTAAATTATGTTAAAATATAAATTTTGGTTTTCAAAACCACGGAATTCTTAAATAGAAAATAATTGAATGAAGGTAGCCTTCCTTGTATATATTATTTTTTTTAAAGTATAGGACTAAAATCTTCCCTTTCAAACTGTGGGTGTTAAACACCCAAATACCCAAAACAGCTGTGTACAAATTGTCCCTAGAACTTGACCTTTATTGTTAGTTATGAGTATGACGTGATGAGTGCTCGTGCAAGCGTCCCGCAGTCCTTGTGGACGGCCGAAGCCCGCACACTCTACACTCGGGATGTCGCTTATCATATAATTATATCAGTTAACGGAACGTACGGAACACGCGACGTTTACACATTGTGTTTGTACAAATAGCAAATATTTTCACTAGCTTACTGCAACCTTGACTTTATACACAATACAATGGCGCTTCCTTAATAAATAACAGTTTTTTTAGCATGAAGCCTTGACGTAAGAAACATATTTTGTGAAATCTAAATAAAACGTAAAGCCAATATTCTCATACTGAAAGAGCAGCTCATTTGTGGTATTTTTATATGAGAATAATGCAGTTTTTTTACAATACCATAAGACCAAATGAAAATTTCTTATTTTGAGTTGAGAACAATAAATAAAAATCAAAAGTTAGTTAAACATATTTCTTATGTAACACAGATGAAACGCCAGTCTCATAATATTGACGAATAAAACATAATATCAACATTTGTCGCAGTGTGACAACTGCGCAGACAGCTTCCCGTTGCGATAACGTATACATACACCCACAAATTTGTTTTATCTAAAAGAATAGAATTACGTATTACCTCTCTGTCGTATTGCAAGGCCGTAAGGGTCAAAATTGATATGCTATTTTTACCAATGAACCTGACCTTGATGATTTTTTGTAAAATTCATCAATGTACTACAACTATGGATTTCGCACGCCATACAAAAAACCACGAACTTTATGGAACATTTAAAATGGCATATGCGTAGAGCATGAACTCTGTCATTTAAAACCATTTAAATGAAATGTGACTATTTACATCGACGCGCGAAGGTAAGACTCCGCGATGATTTCGTTTTAGGCGTACTTTTTATGTGCCGCTTTAGCATTTGTGACGCAAATTCCATAGTTGTAGTACTTCGATGGTAAAATGGGATAAATTATATATAGAGACGTTGGCTATAAAAGGAGATTTTTTTTGTAGAATTGCACGCTGCTGCAAAGGAGACTGTGACGCTCGCTGAACAACGCTTCGTCAGCAAACAAGATGAGTGGCAGTTTGACAGCAACTGGCAGGAGGTCCTCAATCATGCCATTATCAAGGTGATACACAAATTTTTCATTCTCTTCATTCATAAATTCATCGATTATGATCCTATTGGCAGAGTATTGTAGTGACAGAACGCACTGTCACTACAATAATCAACTAAACGTGCAACTCAGTTATATAAGAGATCACCATTCACGTGTGCATATTTCCTGGCGTTTCTTTTGTTTATAGGAGATATCACACAACTCCAAAAATTGTTTTGACTTGTAAATCATTGATTTACTAGAGCACTGTTCCCCATAAACGGTTTCCATTTCATTCAAAATGGTCTGAGCGTACTTCCCTTGCTTGATAAGGAATTTTATCACAGCACGATGTTAAATTTTCTCCATAGTTTCAGTTTTTTTTTTCGGATTGACTTGTTTAACAGGCGAGTGTTCGTAAACGAATGACTCAATAGGGCTGAAACTCAATTTATATACTAATCATGAATCCCCAATTAGTATTATACTAAGCGAGCGTCCCTATCCCCACTCCACCCCCTCCATTCCACGAACTTTTGGACCTTCAGCTTAGTCTTTACATGTCCTATTTGTGGTATGGATGGACCTTTAAACGTGTGTTCAGCAGCAGTCTAAATTAAAATGAGTTCAATTTCAGGTTATGGACGCGGAGAAGAGGAAGACAGAAAGTGGACGCGAACATCAAAAGAAAGCAGCAGCGTATATGGCTGCAGATAGAAAGGTGTGAAATATTTGTCTTTGATTTTAAGCATGGGATACGAGTTCAGCCATTTTGTTAAAATACGTAATACATCAAATAGGTGTTTTAATTAAGATGGCGTTTCTCTTTTTATTGTGTTTTGTAAAATAACAGACATACGTTGGTATAATCCACAGGTGGCACACCTAGAGGAGAATTTAAGACGTAACATAATGAAGTCTCGACCCTATTTCGAGGAGAAAAAACTCTGCGACGAACAGATGCAAACGCAAAACGAAAAAATTGAAAAGATCCAACGCCTCATTGCCGACGCTAAGTTTCGTTACTCGAAATCTTTGAAAGCCCTCGAGGAAATATCTGAAGAGATTCACAGGCGTAGAGGTGAATATCCACCGGGAAAAGATAGTATCCCGGTGGGACCCAGGGAACCGGGAGTCGGGGCTGAGAGAGATCCATTGCACGATGAAAACCAACTCGACGCTAAAGAAGATGGTGAAAAAGATGAGGAGTCTAGCCTTCAAGAGTTGAGAATGCGTGTCAGAGAGCTGGCCTTGAAACCCATAGACAAGGAAGACGCGGAAACTGACGAAGCGTGGGCCCTAGAACTGAACGAAACCATCAACAAGTTGGACCAATTGCTGATGATGAAGGAAAACAATCAGCAAAAGAGATCGAAATTCACGACGAGTTCGCCAAGAAATGTCAGCGCCCCATCTACAAGTACAAACGTACAGAAATACAATCATCCACCAAGCGATACATGGAAGACTGAATCTAATCTGAACAGATCTAAGTCTAGAAGTCGCGAAATAGTATACGAACACACGAACCCACCGATAAGCAAGACTGAAAAATCCAAAAGCATGATGTCTCTGGATGTTCTGGCGTTGGCGAGAGACACCAACATTATGGACAGGGAGTCTTATTTGAAAGCGGTCATTGAAGATAAATCTCCAACGGGAACATACACGGAGAGCAATTCGGACAGAAACGAGAGTCCGGATGAGATTCTGATGGTCGAATGTGATTCGAGTGATTCCACACAAAATCCGGTGATCAGAATGACAAGTTCAACTATAACAGATAGCGATAACAGTTAAACTTTACCGTGTGATGTTTCAAAAGTCCAATTTTGAATGTTCAGATTAGAAATAAATTGAAATATTAAAGTTTGTATTAAGTTGTGTGTAGTTTGCACTGCGTACAATTTGTAGATGTGAGCGTTTTCAAGAACTTTTATATTCAAATTAGTTTTCTAAAACTTATTTGTGTGGTATATAAATAAATATACATGGATGGGACTTGGGATGAATTTGGAAAAAACTAAAGGTCAAGTTCAATGACATATTCTCCTAGGACTTTTTGAAATTTTGCAGGATTACGTCTATTCGAGACATTTAATCCAGTTAGGTAGAAAAGATTTTGACATAGAGAGGTTGACAATAGGATTTATCTGGGTTGGTCTGCTTTCGGAGAAGTCTGAAGACCAAGTTATATAATCAGTTCTTCGTCATGAAGACGTCAAGACGTCAATGAAGAAGTATGATGGCCTCTCAAGGCAGGATTTATCCACAAGTTTAGCTGCTGAGATGTTATCTAATTGTTTTTCTTTCTATATAATGGTAACTTTACATGTTTTATTAGAGAGGTCTGGCTATTAACCATAATCAATGATCATCAAGTACAGGTTTTATAAAATGAGCTTCAGTGGGTTCAAAAGTTTGTGTCAATTCTTTGTACTCTTTTTCGGTTGTCAAATTTAAAATATTTAATTAGATAATATAAAAATGTTCCTCGAAACGAACGCCATAGCTCGCAAGTGTTTGTTTTTTCATTATATTTCTAATTAATAACAATTAAAACCTTCCTTACAGGAATGTAGTGCGAGTGGTTGTATTAGGATAGCTGTTTTCATGATTTTTTTTAATATAAACATGTGATTAATTATTTATTTATATAATTTTACTTTTACATATATGGTGTCAAACAATTGGTAAAAAAAAAATCGAAATAATCTTAATCCATGACTGAGTTCGCTCTAATATTCGCTTAAATGTAATTAAAAAATATTTTATAGTCAATAATTTTTAAATCAAGTGTTGGTCATATGTGCCCCAGGATTGCCTCGTTTTCTCGTTAGCTTTCCCTTTAAATTAAGTGCCATTTCTGTTGCATTTATTCGACGGAATTGTGCAATCTTTGCACAAAATACGACTCACTAGATGATTCACTATCTCCTAGAATTTTTAGACCTAAAGTTTAGAGAGTTTATACGCAGACATAAAGATTTTAGGTTATTCATTTAGGTACCAATATAAAATTACTATAAAATTAACTCTCACTGCATAGGACACATTAGTAAATGTTTAAGTTAATGTGTCCCATCATAAATTTAATTAAAATCTCGAAATCACAGCTCAATATATTGCTATTATGAGAATTTGTGGTTTATAAGGGAAAATAATAATGCCCTTTTGCGTGGAAAAAGAGCTTTAAATTTCTTTTCCCACAGAATTATTATCTAAATTATTAATTATCCAGAGTCTTATTCTAAATTTGGTGTCAGAAATCGCAGAACTACCCAATTGTTTTTAGTTTCTACTCGTAGTTTTGTGATACCATCATTGTGATACACTTAATTTTAGTGCCTTCATTTCTATTTTATATTCAATGGATGAATGATGAAAGACTGCAATATGTTGTAATAATTTGGTAGAGTGATAACAGGTAATTATAATTGTATTAGTATTTTTTCATTTATGGCAACATTCACGCGAAAAATTAGATCGGAGTATCAATATGTAGTTTATTACACCATTTGTCTAAACTAAATAATTTGTTGGTATAGTTACTTATAAATTAGCGTCAAAAACGCGAAAAAATATTATAAAAACGTAAAATTTTATTTCAGAAGAAATTATAACAAACAACGCTGTTAAAAATTGTCACAAAGTCAAAAATAAAATTTTTAAACGATTTTTGAATCGTCAGCAGCGATTCTAAAATAATTTTTATGTTATTTTAGTAACGATTTAAATATTTTTAGGATGAACTGCATTTAATTGATATATAATTAAAAAATACTTATGACTAAATGTTTAGATAGATTAGTTTGTCGATTAGATTCTGTTGCTAAACTTCTATTTGCGTCAAATATTTTTGCGAATATACCTACGTTTAATTATTTCTAACATTTTTAAGTGACATAAGTATTAGGACTTGCCATTTCATTAGATAATTTAATCTAAAATACGAAAGAATAGAAATTAAATATAATTTTGACAGATTGTGAATGAAACCAATGAATAGACATAATATATCTATTTTCATTTTAGACTTTCAGCTGATTAAAGTCCGACTTTGTTATTGCTGTCTTGTATTTTTTTTTTAAATAGAGGTTTATAGAAGATTGGTGCAATTTCAACTAACGAATTCTCTTAACATATTTTGTAGATATAAGATAACTAATATTTTGACTAACAATACAGATATCTTAAATGTAAGTTGCAATTTTTACTCGCGACTTGCGAAAATTTCTCACATAAATCTTTAATAGAATTTTGTCTATTTATGTCACAACATGAGGTTGTAACGCACGGAAATAAAAGTAGGTTGTATTTCTATATGGGCACACAGTAATTGTCACACTTTAACGTGACAACCGTTACACGAGTAAATAAACTGAATGTTATGTATAAAAGATTGTGTTTTATTTATCCTGATTATGTTAATAAACCCAAAGTATTGTAAATATTCCCTCCGGACCACTTGTACCATTAGACAGTACCATTGGTGGTACAAATGGTACTGATTTATCCCATTAGTACCAGGGAAATAAATACAAGCGTAACACTCGACATTACTTCAATAAAAAACGTGATGGTACAATTGGCACTACTTTATTTTATTAGTAACCTATATTTTACTGTCTTAACTTTTCTAATAATAGAGGGACGTTTATATCGCCTACAATGAGTTGTATTTGCACATGGTGTATGTAAGTGTTTCTGTGCAGTACAGATGATTTCCGTTTCTCTTGAATTTTGGGTACTACGGTTCGAAATTCGGAATCGTTTTTAATTACTTTAAGGAAGGCAAAGAGTTGTGGGTCGTTTTTTAAAACTGCCGTTGTACTGGGCATTCCAGCCTTCGCAAGTATTTGTAGTACGATATCTCTTTGCAAAGCAAGACAATGTGTTACATTTTGGCATCCTAAACGTTTTTAAATAATTCATGAATTTTTTTAGTTTTGGGTTATCCAATATTATTTCATTTTGAATATACTTCCACCCTTCATGTATTTTAGATGAGGGTAGCAGTGGCAATGTATTGCAGAGTCCCACAATTTTTTTTGAGTAGCTATCTGTCAATCCTAATTTCTTTGCTTTCCTGTGCAACTTCTCACGAAAATGGTAATAACAACAGTGATGATTAATTTTTGGAAATATTGTCTTGATTGCACCTATTGTCGCCTGCTCAAAGTCTGTGACAAAATTACTGGGTGTCCATTCTGGAATTTGTTTCTTAATCATCTCCAACATAATACTATAAGTTGTTTTCTTTTTGTCTGTCAAAAGTGCATATAAAACTGGTACAACTTTATTATCATCCTCACTGCTGCCAACGTCACAGAATATTACATAAAGCTGTAAAAAGGGCTTGGGACATTTTTTGAATGTTCCATCACTTAAAAAAACTTTTCCTGTTTTTATTATATTCCGACCATCTTCAGTGCAGAAAATGATGATACGTGTTTTGCTCTGAAAATGATGATCTTTAAAGTCCGCCAGTATTAAATTTTCATAGTCAAGCGGTATCACAACATCTCATCTCGGTATATCAACATTTTGTTTACTGCTGCCCTCTTGCGTCGCTTTCTGTACATTACAGACTTCACATTTGAGTGGGATAAATCAGTGCCATCAATTGGCACTGACTAATAGTACAGGTGGTCCACTGGGCTATTTTGGTATCATTTGTACAATCAATTGTACTAGTGGCATAAATCAGTACCATTTGTACCACCAATGGTACTGTCTAATGGTACAGATGGTCCGGAGGGTAAATATTGTATGGATAAAGTAATCTATGCATATAGGCGTTGATAGTCAGTCAGGACAAAAGTACAAAAGGATCGACACATAGCCAAAAGTACTAAGTCTAGAAAGCTGAAATTTAAAACAGTTTTATTTTAAAATGCAAACATCTGCTAAGAAATAATTAAAAAAAAAAATCTTCATGCAAAGCTGGGAAAAGGTCGCTAGTGTGTTTCATATTGCTTTCCGAATTCATAAATTATTTGAACAAATAATATGATTAGTGACAGGATTACATTACGTCCCTCCGCAGTTAGAAAGCCCATGGCGACAGTGACCACCGTTAAGGTGACATCAGCTTATCCCATGTTATAGTTGTTAGTAAAAGTTTAATTTAAAAGCATTCTTGATTAATTTTAAAATATGAATTGCACTAGAAAGTACAAATTTCCATTCAAAAATAAATCCGAACGTCGACCATTATAATTATATGTTCCTCTTGATCAACCAAAATCTCTGACGTTGAAAAGAAAACAAAAAGCGATCCAATTCCAAATAGATTTATTTTTCGAAGTCACTGGCTTCTAAATTATAAACAATAATGAATAATATACATATATATCTACAATAACATTATACATAAAACAAATATTTACTTAATTATAGAAGAAGGCACTTCTACAGTGTTTTGAACAGGAATAAACTTCATTCATTGAGCTCCACACAGATTCACAAACTATTTATCGAATGAATTGATCCTACATACATTCTTAACACCAAATAAAACTCGACCCTATTTCTTACTCACTAAGATTTACAATAGTCTGTACTTGATGCAGCATAAAAAGGAAATAAATTTTTATTTATCATCATGTAAACCTCGGTCTTGTCGTCTGTTAAGTTAACCTATATAATAATATATGTCTATTTACATGAAAAAAAAAAAAGAATTCTATTATTTATTTATAGATAGCAGGAATGACTTACTTAGTGGAAACATTTATTATTTATACATAATATAAAGAGAACTAAATTAATTCATGACCACAAGTTGCTTTATGAAAAAATATATTTTCTGCTGGTAGTCAATATTGTACAAGTATACAATACAATTAAATACAAGAATCCTTTAATATCCTTTAATTAAACAATTCAATATTCAAGAATCATTAGATTTAATTAAAATCTTTTCCATACAAATATGGAGTCGGATATTAAATGAATCTACATACTGCTAACAAATAGTCTCCGAAAATTATTGTAAAGAAAATTCACTACTATTTAATTGTGTTCAATGTGATATTGAACAAAAATAAATATTAAAAAAAAAAGAAAAATTATAAGCGCAAAATACAATTTAAAATAAAAAAAAATAACCCGTCATAAAATACTTTTTTTTTATTATTTTAATTAGAAATACGATTACAAAAAAAAATATTCTAAAAATATAATATAAAAAATATCTCAAATAAAAATACTTTTTAATGGAAGTTGTTGAAAATTTGCATAAGAACTGTTTTTTTGCAAATAAAAATTATTTTTTAGACCACTAAAATTAAAAAAAAATTTTTAAAGAATTTTCATTTTTACCATTTTTTTTTTTTAATTTCAGCCATTATAATAATAAAAAACGCGATTTAAGACAGACTTCGTGCAATACATTCATTGAGATTTTGGAATGAAAGTGGCATTTTTAATATTATTTATTTCATACACTTTACCCTGCTTCATTTGAATATAAACTTCAACTTTATTTTGTCAAACTTTGTTTTGATAAATATTTTTAGAAATGCACTGACGATAATTTATTAAATGTCATTTTGTTTTTTTTAAAAAAAATGCATTTTTTTCATTAAACTGTCACAAATAATACACTTCAATGCTTTGACTGTCAAGTCAATTTCAATAATGTAAAATTGTGCATTGTCAACGTCAATAACAGAAAACGATACTTGTACTAAAAGTTATTTTAGGTTTCTTCGTATGTATTATAATTATGTAAGTATATAAATATTTTAACGTTTCAAGTGTCTACTGAAAGATTTATAGAAATAGAGTAAGATTAGGTACTTCAAAAGTGTCATAATACTTTAATAATGTTATATATACTTTATGTATTTATTATAAAATAAAAGTTTTAAAAGCAGAACTTCTTCACAAAAGAAGTTACAGTTTAAAATAAAAAATGGCAAAATATAAAAAAATATATATTATAATTTGAACGTTTCAAATATGAAACAAATTAAAAAAAAAAAACAAAAAACAGAAAATGGCGACATCTGTCGACTGATTGTGCGAAACATTTCAAATTGTATAAAATAAAAAAGTTAAAATAACTTAATAACAACATTTTAATACTTCAAAAAGGTAACCAAAAATACGATATAATTCATCAACTTTCTTAATATATTGAGGATGAAAATCATTTTGTACGACGAACAACGCAAAGCGCGAGATAAAAAAAACAAGTTTCCAAAATGATGATTATTAGAAAAATGATTGATAAGTCTCAGTAGAAGTTATAGTTTAAATTTCATTTAGGCTATAAAAAAAATCCTATTTTGTAAAAACGTACCTTAATCATTAATAAGATACGTATGACTTTAAAACTGGCACAAAAATTTCTTTAATATATTTTTAATTCATTATGAAGGATATAATATTTGATATTACACCTGTTGTGTATAAAGAAAAAGTATAAAAATACTAGCTGGTGCTCGCGACTTCGTTTGGGTTGAAAATTTAAAAAAAAAAAAAAAATCAATACAAAGCTTGACCTCGTGTTGCTATAACACTTTGGACAGGCGTGTTTTTTTTTTTTTTTTTTTATCGCTCGGGAATAGTCCTTTTTTCTGGATGAAAGGTACCCTATGTCCTTTCCGGTGTCTCGGACAACGTGTATGCAAAATTTAATGGTGATCGGTTCACTCGTTTTTGCGTGAAAGAGTCACAAACATCCAAACATACTATCGCATTTATAATATTAGTAAATATAGATAACACTCGGAAGTGATTCTTCGCTATACTTTTTTAAAAAATGTTATCCGAACATGACACTCTTTTGATGAAATTGGAGTCCTAAAATGCTTGTAGTCACGCCCTTATGCCATTACTTATTATTTCACTATATTACAATATTTAAAAAAAATCATATCGTATTGACGCCATCTGTTGGTCAGTAAAGAAAACCTAATAAAAATTAAATTATTTTAATAAGTACTATATGTGACTCAACGCCACTGACCTGTAATAAATACCACCGGACATACTGTCCCATACAAATGACAGCTATTTTTTTTTGTGCCATTTTGAAACGCCGCCCTCGATTGTACCGAGAACTAATTTTGACGTTTGCGTATTTTTATTCTGTCTGTTGATGTCTTAGGGAGTTTTTGAGTTTTGAAACATGTGGAAAAAATGTGTATTCTGTAAATGTCATTTCACAGGTACGTGTATTTACAAACTTATAATAATATAAAAAATATATATAGCTGTAATAATAAACGATCGATATACCTTATCATATAGAATGTTCGCGTGTCGACACACGCGAACATCACTAATTTTAGTTCCATGGACACTCGTTCCATGGCCTACAGCGCCAAAATGACGTCTTTCAAATAGGCACAAAAATAAATTTGACAGCAACCTGTCCAGTGGTAAATACTCAACGCCCTTTTGAACATTTCATCATTTATACAAACAGATGGCGGTAGAATGAATGTTATACAATACAATACAATACAATACAATACAATACAATACTGATATTACTTTAAACACCATAATACTAAAAGTAGACGCGAGTAAGTGACATTTCGAAATATTTGTATATATGAAACGAGCTTTAAAACCAAGAACATTTGTCATCATAACCGAACATTCATTCAACAAAAAATTATCACCTAATTGAATGAAGGTGCTGACAAATATTTATGACATCTTAGTTTGTCGTTCGCTGGAGGTAGTTTTTTTTTTTTTTTTTTTTACAATTTGGAAGGGACAACGTCGCGCCACCACGCGGCGCGCTCCATGGCGCCGGGACTGTGGAACAACACCTTCTGCATGTTCTGGTACAGCTGAAAACGACCGTATCACCTCCAGTTACGATTCAAATTGACAAAGTTAGGCGTTCGAAATAATGATAGGCATTCCTATGGAGGCAGGACGTTATATCAAGTAATGTTTGCTATTGGACTTATGCTGTAGCGAATGTCACGATAATAATAATATTCTAGCAACCAGATCGGAACCAGTTGTATTCGTGGCGAATAACAAGAGATTGTTGAAAGATGTAAAAATAAAGATGTATGAAATTTGTATATTTATACTTGTATTTAATGAAATTTAAAATTGTATTAAATACATTTTTGAAAAAAAAAAAATTGCACATTGTCTGTATTTCTCATATTATGTCTTGTGGCATTCTATCTGCTTTTTTTTTTAAAAATATGTATACACAATCTCGTGAAAATATGTCTTGAAAAAAACTACAACTTTTCAAACAAAGCACGGTGTCACACGAAATGCCGCGCCGCCGTTCTCGTGGTTTCCGTGACCAGGCCGTAATTAAATAACTTCTAAATACATTAAATATTAACTCTCTTTTATGAATACTCAATGCTTTTACGCCCATTTTAACAAAATATTAGCTTTCCCCAGTACTTTTTCTCTTTATAAACTTTAACCGTACCAAACTTCACACTCCTCTGTCCTCGCAATTTTTCTTCAAAATGTATCCAAAGTTATAGAGATTAGAAGAAAGAACATAAATGAATGAAAATATAATAAAACTTACGTTGCCATCGCTCTTCCCCAAGACCGAGTTGAGTACGAAGTCTGTGGGAGCCAGAGCGTCCACAACTCCCATAACTTCGCCCCTCAGATCTGCGCACAGCTCCAAGATTGCACCGCGGACCAAACGCGCCAAACCACTTCGACCCTCGGCGAACCCGCCCGAATACAACTCGACCAGATGCTTGTCCAAGGACCACAGACCGAACAAATTCAACAGCGACTCCAACACCGGTCTCAAGCCCTCCTCCTTCTTGTCTATGGACTCGGCGCAAAACACCAACGCCAAGTACTCAGCGTACACTTTGCTCAGAACGTTCCACCTGTACACCTGCGATCTGTTCTTCGCTTGAAACTTTGTCAGCCCCTTGGATATTTCCGTTTCGTATTTCTCGTGGGTTTGACGCAGTAGCCAACATATGAGCCACTGGTACGTTTTTATTATGACTGGAAATAAAAATTTAAAAAAAACAGCGTACAAAATTATGTTTTTGATCTGTATCATATATAGTTATATCTCTTAGGACCAATCTAAACTAATTTTCCAAAGAGCGAAAGTGGATCTTGTGTTTATATGCGGAGGGTAATCACTAGAACTACTGTCCCTATTTCAATAATTGATTTTGGATAAACTTAGGTTACTCCTCCAGGCAAGGACGCATAGGTCTACTATTGTACAAAGCTAAAAAGAGTGAGAGCTGAATTTTTTTTTTATGCTAACGTCGACTGACATGCCGACAGTACACTTGATGGTAGGCGACTACAGTCGCCTAAAACACAAGCAACGCCATGGTTGTTGGCAAGTGCACTGCGGGACTCTGGCATCTTTTAAAAAACAATAAATTGACTCACAATGCCTGGACTTCAGTTGGTCGGTGGTGGTGTGGGTGAAGGTTGTGGCGAGTATGGCTCGGTGGTCGTTGAGGAAGTGTACGGTGGCGAGAGGCGAGTCGACCTTGGCTCCGGCCAAAGCGGCCTCGTACTGCCGCAGCAGCCAGTTGCCGGCCTGCTGCGACAGCACGTTGTTGTCTCCCTCGTACGTCACCGTCGGCTCGTGGTTACTCCTGATCGCGCCCAGGTTCGCGCACTGCCAACCGCAAACAAACTTATAGACCCCATTTGCTTTGGAGTACGCGACTCGTACAAGACGACTACTCGCGTGGGTTACTTACAGAGCAGTAATGTATGACGCACCATTGACTTGTGTTATTCACCACTGGACAGGCTGTCGCATACAAGTGTCAGCTAATTTTTTGTGCCAATTTGAAACGCCATCTACGAGTGTCCCGAGAACTAATGTTGACGTAACTCCGCAAATGGCTGCCGTTGTACATCAAACAACCGTGAAGCGTTTTCGTATTTTTAATATTATAAAACTAGACTAGAAGACTTCCTAGATTAGCATTTCTAATCATCCTCATGTACTGCCACAAATATAGCTGTAATAATAAACGATCGATATACTTAGATGTCGACGTGCGGACATCACCAATTTTAGTTCCATCGACACTCGTTCCATGGCTTACAGCGCCAAAATGGCGTTTTTCAAATTTACACAAAAAAAAATTTTTACAGCAGCCAGTCCAGTAGTAATACTGTAGTTCAGTGCACAAGACAAACGAGTAAGAGTGTTTTCACACTATCCGGTCCTATTAACGTGCCTGTCGCTCGGGAACCTAACATTTTTCCAGAATGAAATTTATCCTATACGTGCAAAATTTATCAGAGAAAAAATGTAACTGATAGAGTTTGGATACCTTGAGGAAGCCGTGGCCTCCGCAGGCTTCGCGGCACTCCTGCACCGCGTCCAAGACACGCCACGACAGCAGCGGCTTACTGCCCGACACCATCGCGTGGATCTCCGACACGGCGCCGCTCTACATTTATTACACAAATACTCATGTCAATGTCAAATTGACAAACCATATAAATATTTTACTCTCTCGCTAGCGAGTCCGGTCATTATAACTCACGGTAGATGTGCAGTACCTTTACCACGAGTTAACCATGAGTAAAACATTTATATGAAAAACTGTTAATGTCAAATTGACAAACCATATAAATATTTTACGCTCTCGCTAGCGAGTGCGGTCATTATGATTACCACGAGTTAACCATGAGTAAAACACTTATATGAAAAACTGTCAATGTCAAATTGACAAACCATATAAATATTTTACTCTCTCGCTAGCAAGTCCGGTCGTTATAACTCACGGTAGAGGTACAGTACCTTTACCACGAGTTAACCATGAGTAAAACACTTATATGAAAAACTGTCAATGTCAAATTGACAAACCATATAAATATTTTACGCTCTCGCTAGCGAGTCCAGTCATTATAACTCTCGCTAGCGAGTGCGGTCATTATAACTCACGGTAGATGTACAGTACCTCTACCGTGAATTATAATGACCGCACTCGCTAGCGAGGGCGTCAAATATTTATATGGAAAATTGTCAATTTGACATTGACAGTTTTTCATATAAATGTTTTACGCTTTCGCTATCGAGTGCGGTCATTGTAAACTCATGGCAAAGGTACTGATGTCTAGAAGGAATACAATGTGGTAGCAGTGGATTATCAAAAGATTCGGGCCGGTTATTTACACACTAGGATGGTTTTTAAACACAGTATTATAGGTTTTTCATACACTTAGGCTTTAAAACAACTTCAGACAACGCAGAAAAGAAAATATAAACAAACTTTCAGGGGAAAAAAAATTATTGCCCAGTCTAAGACTGCGGAAGGCATTAGCCATACTCTTTACAAATGAAATCAGTACTTTATCTTATAATTCTTTGGCTTGGGAATGATGTTTAAATATTATGTACTAGTTTTTGCCCCCAACTTACATGTTACAACATTTATTCAAACTTTACTGTTCATATATTTTTGTCAGGCGTTAATTTAATTTTTATTTATAGACGATCATTCGGGAACAGTACATTTTTTGGATGAAAGGTACTCTATATAACAGACATTGTGTATGAAAAATTATATGATGTATAATACTAGTTAGGAGGCGATCACAAAAGGAAAAACTCTAGACAGAATCTCTCTAATCAAAGGATTTCCTGAGATAATGCAACAGTATAGAGAGAACAGATACCTTTGAAATAAAAACATAATTAAATACTTACCAAGTTATCCACTTTTAATCCCATATTGGACTTCTCGACCATACTGAGGTAGACTTTTGTGAAATTTTCTATATACAACCTAAACACCACCGCGGACGCCACGTACCCGAACAAACGCCATTGCTGAGGAATTTATACATTTTTTTTATTTAAATTATAACTTTATTCATTGTGCTGCCCTGTCACACCAATCTCAAGTAACTGGGAAAATACCATTTTGAGAAAAATGACTAAGGCTCGAGTTCACCAACAAACGGTTAGTTTTTAACAGCTGTTTAAAATTTAAACAGCCGTTTAATAATATTTTGTTGTTCATAATCGCTAAAAAGCGGGTTAAAAGCCCTAAACATCTGCTCGAGTTCACCAACAAACGGTTAGTTTTTAACAGCTGTTTAAAATTCAAACAGCCGTTTAATAATATTTTGTTGATCACCATCGCTAAACTGCGGGTTAAACGCCCTAAACATCAGATTAATCATTAAGTTAATCAGATGTTTAGGGCATTTAACCCGCAGTTTAGCGATGGTGATCAACAAAATATCATTAAACGGCTGTTTAAATTTTAATCAGCTGTTTAAAAACTAACCGTCTGTTGGTGAACACGAGCCTAAGTTAATCAGATGTTTAGGACGTTTAACCCGCAGTTTAGCGATGGTGATCAACAAAATATCATTAAACGGCTGTTTAAATTTTAATCAGCTGTTTAAAAACTAACCGTCTGTTGGTGAACACGAGCCTAAGTTAATCAGATGTTTAGGACGTTTAACCCGCAGTTTAGCGATGGTGATCAACAAAATATCATTAAACGGCTGTTTAAATTTTAATCAGCTGTTTAAAAATAACCGTCTGTTGGTGAACACGAGCCTAAGTTAATCAGATGTTTAGGACGTTTAACCCGCATTTTAGCGATTGTGATCAACAAAATAATATTAAACGGCTGTTTAAATTTTAAACAGCTGTTTAAAAACTAACCGTTTGTTGGTGAACTCGAGCCTTAGAAGGAAAACATTTTTATTTTTTTATGTCAATGATCTTTACTATCATTACAAAAGGCTTTTTTTTTATGTAATACTGGATGTATCATTTTATATAACCTGTTTTAGTTTTGAAGCGGAATAGAAACCCATGCAAACCGTGTCACCGTGACACTGCGTCACTTTGTTCACAGTTTATTGAGGTTTATTGAAACTGCTATCGCTTGTATCTTTTATATATCAGTTAGAGAAATAGGTTTTATTAATTTGTGATTATAAATAAAAAAATCTATTTATTACGAAATAATCAATTGTAAGTTTGGAATTTCAGGTGTTGTTTTGCAGGAGTTAGTTTTCCTTCAGATAGTTATGACTTGTAATGTCGATCTCTTTTATGTAAAGACACAGCAATGCGCCATTAAAAAAACTCTCAAAAATGCGAGTTACGTGCAAGTGCCACATAAATATTTAATATGAAAAAAAATATATAAATGATAGTACACTATACAGTGTGGAAAAATAAGTCGAGCCCTGGAGGGAAACTAACTTAAATCCTTAAGTTGGCTCCAAATACCAAATGTTTGTTAGAGAAATTTTATCTGGATTATAATAATCCTATCGATTAGTATAATAAAATAGCGAGTGTTTTTTTTTTTTTATTTTATTTTAGTTGGTTCGAGTCCCGCACGAGGCAAACGAGTTTTAGAAAATCTTTGAATGCAGCTTTGTTTCTTTTTAAAAATAAAGGAATGTCTCCTTTATGTAAAATGAGTCAACTTAAGGATTTAAGGTAGTTCGATGGGACACGGCAGTGTGTGCCTTAAGGGTGAACCGTTAAGGTATATACTCACGTGCAACTCGTAATCGAGCAGAGGTATTTCGTTATTTTTCGCACCGAATTGTTTCCTAGTGGCTGCGTATCTGATCGCTATTGCGACCGCGCTTGACAGGGAGTGACAACTTTCCTGCATTATACCTATGCGTGCTGTAATCGTAACAAATTTTTATACGAATATTGTTAATTAATTAATAGAACAATATCGTTAGAGGAGGTAAGTACCTCAAAGCAAATAGAAAAAATATATATATTCAAATTTTATGCAAACGAAGTCACCAATTACGTGATATTATTTTTTTTTAAATTTTATTAAGATATAAAGTACTTTAAATATTACCTAACAGGTCTTACTTTTAGGTATGTGTCGCCAAATCAACTAATCAATTTGCCAAAGGATATTATTATTTAATGTCCCTATATATTAACCTGCAGATAAACTCTCCAATGCTGCGCCTAATATTCTGGAAGGTTCCGAGAAGGAACTCTCGTACACTCCGTCTTCAGACACATCTCCGGTCCTATTGAGAAGATTCTCACGCGGTATTCGATATTGATCAAACATTATAAATCTGGAACAAATCAATTTACAATCTGTTATTTTAGAAACCAATTCTGTGATGCTTTGGATGCTGAGCCATGGAGGCTTTAATTCTGAGCATTGACAAAGCCAATGATGACGGATTGTTTACATTATCGATAATTAAATAGGTCATATACTTTGGCAGGCTATATGAATTAAAAATTTTACTTTCGAGTTGATTTTTAATGATTTCGTTAAAAGCGAAGCATGCACAAAATTTAATGGAAAGACAAAGTCAAACTAAAAACATCACGAAAGGAAACCAAAATTATCGGTGTAAAATGGACAATCTTTAAAAATCGATAATCTTAAAAAAGCGCACAAAAAAATAAACGCATATTGTACTAAGACAATATTAAAATTAGTATTTAATTTAATCATCATAATCATTAGATGTTGACTCATACCGTTACTTATCACTTGATTACTCAGATTTATAACTATTAACAAGTATCGAAAATATTGAATGTAATCGTATAAAAGGAAATTCAATACAATGCCTCAATTACGTAGTAGCGATAAAATGGAAAAGCCAGTTATTGTTGGCAGGCGATTGGAGTCGATTGAAAAATGACTTTGATGCAGTAGAAATTCATAAAATGCTAAAACTAACAATAACATAGATCATAAATCAATTATTTATGACTTCTTTGCGATAAAAATTTCTTATAGTACATAAACATACATAAAGTACAGTAATTCCCGTTACCTTCGTTAGAAAAATAGTTATTCGTTAATAATATTTTTATGATTAAGAGAAATAGGCAGACTGAGGACAGACTTATAATATAGCAATGCATATTATAATACTATAATTTTTTCCTTATATAATTTTTTGAAAGATTACACAGACGACCTGACCCCGTCTTCGTACCGATTTGATTTTTTTTTTTTTTTAAATTCTTTCTTAGTGAATTCTTACTTTGTAAAATAAATTTTACAACCAAATATATAGTTTTACTGCCTGACATAATTTATGACTATGGAACGCAATGTCCTGCCACTACTATACATACTAGCTATAGACTTATTATATTACTTAGGGTATGAGTAAAAAGTTATATGATTCATAATGTGCAGACTTATATTACACCGTAAAGATAAGGTTATCAAGCAATAAATATCTAGTCATATAGATGTCTAATAGTTTATCTAGGTTAATGTGGGATAATTCTCCTAAAGTGATCATTGACTACTTCTTTAATCAAATATTATAGATGTGAAAGTTTGAGATTAAAATAATAGAAACACAGATAATTAGACACTTAGAATACAAAAAGCATCGTAAACACTTGTTAGGTACTTTTTGTCCCAGTAATCTGTGGAATAATAAATTGTTTAGTTAGATTGTTACGGATAGATGGAGTGACTAGTATTTAAACTTGGCGTACTAGTATTTAACAGAATAAAAAGAATATTCACTAAAGCCATCGAGCCCTTAGCCATGCCCCGTCTTTGTTACTACAAATTCTCTCAATCCGTACTAATATTATAAATGCGAAAGTATGTTTGGATGTATGGATGTTTGTAACTCTTTCAAGCAAAAACTAGTGAACCGATCACCATTAAATTTTGCATACACGTTATTTGGGACACCAGAAAGGACATAGGGTACCTTACATCGTTCAACGCGGACAAAGTCGTAGGCACCAGCTAATAGGAAATAAAGCTACTTACCCATTATCAATGCCGTGGACTCCAATTTTCTCTCCCATGTCACCTACGATGAGTCCGGGATAAGTATCCAGGGTGTCAGGATCCCGTATGGGAACTACAAAACCATGAAGACCATGGTTGGTGCCGTCCGGTGTGATTAGTTGCGCGAACAGTAACGTGTGAGTGCATGTTCTACCTTTAAACAAAGGGGAAGACTATATAACATTTTTGGAAGTTGGATTTTCTAAGACAATAAATGACTAATAAGTTTCCGTGTATACAAAATAACAATATCACAATCTCCTTTTAGGAGTATTATTAGGACATCAATCATCTATAGATATTACAATAGATTTCTCGGACATGCCGAGTTTTTAGAGCAAGTTTTTAATATTTCTACTCCACACGTTAAATCGAAAAGAATTGTAGGTACAAAGCTTAGCCAGGATTCGAAATTACATTTGCCATGCCATGTCACAAACTATATAATATTATAAAGAGAAATGATATGTATTTTTGTTTGTAATGCATAAACTCAAAAACTATTTCACTGATTTTAAAACCTATAGAAAGCTACATTATCAGCGATATTTTATAAAGTTGCAACAGCTAGTCTTTCATAAATTCAGTCTTCACACTGACCCGAAATGTTGAACCACCCGATAGTTAACTGGCTGTAATATTGTAATATTCTTCTTTCTACTACTGATCTTCAACTATTGTATAAAAAAAAATCTATAAAATAATACGACCCAAGGTTGATAAGCATATTGATAAGCACATAAGTAGTATCAGTGCAAACTCCATAAAATGTTATCAGTGGCGAAAAACTAGCGTTACGTATGGCATACTTATATTACATTTTTAGTAATAAAATACGATTCGAATTCATTTAAATATTATCATATAATTTGAAGGTCAACGTATACGTTTTAGAGTTATATACTTTAAGCAAAAATGAATCGCTATATGTGTTGCTAAGCACAAAACTCGATTCGGCTATCGTTTGTTTTACTATTTCTAAGAATCAAACATTAGACTTTATTTATATATTAAGGATACGCGGACAAATTTCCTGCCACTTTGTTGTCTGCGTTAAAAAGTAGTATTTGTATAACATTCTCCTCAATTTGTAGAATTATCAGCCAAAATCATCTAGTGTGGTGGTGGATTAAGACAAATAAAATAAAATCATCTAGAGTATGTCTAGCTAGATGATTGGATTTTATTTGACTAAAAACAGGTAAAGAACGCGCGTTTAACTGTACTTGCGCGAACTAACGCAGGAAACAACTTCAGAGGTCAATAGTTGTTTGATACGACCTCTACCTTAACTTTTGTTACTTACTAATGGATTATCGAGAGATAACGTCATATCAAATTAGTCACATTTTAATATTTTTTGCACAATGTCAGCACTGCGATAAAACTGCAATTATCACTTATATTTTTGTCATTGCTCTATGAAAAATACATACATATTTTAGTATTACAAAAAACTGCTAAAAGGTACAAACATTTAAATATAAATTAAATTTGTCTTTTGAATTAGCGATTGACTGAGAACAAAGATTGAGCAAATTAAAATAAAAACTTAATGTACAAAGTGTATAAAAAAATTTGTCGCCATTCACCAAGGAGTTTTGTGTGTTTAATAAATAAATTAACATTGAAATCCTAATAATATTATAAATGCGAAAGTTTGTACGTTTGGATGTTTGTTACCCATTCACGCAAAAACGGATTTGGATAAAATTTTACACGCAGATAGTTTATTTATTTGATTAACCTTAAGGGTATATTTTACTCTGGAAAAATGTTAGGTTCCTGTGAAATTAAAAAAAAAAAAACGAACTGCAACACGTAAGAAGTCGCGGGCACAGCTAGTTTAATAATATTTTTTCATATTTTGGTTTTCCGACACTACCCACCATCATAATTTTTTGAATAATGAGTATTTTTTGATTGACAATCTGTATGTGTCAAGTGAAAAAAAAAACTGGACAAAAATCGCAGGGGGTGGTTGGTTTCAAATTGATTTTAATATGAAAATTAAAATATTCTCTGGTATCCTGTACCCAAGACAAGACACAAAACTGTCTTACGTTTGTGCAACGCCTTATTGAAAATTTATTTGAAAAGAACAACTGCCGGCTTATTTTATTAGACGATCTATAAAAAAATATTTGTAAAATTTATATGGATAAAGAGGATTTATATAAATATCAATTTTATCGATTTAGCCTTCTCGAAGTCATTGGGTAAGTAATTGCAACCAGACGTTAAAGCCATAAATGCTAGTTTCAAATCCATATTTGGAGTAATATACATAAGGATACAAATTTCAAGTAATATGCATTTAATTACACATTTTTTACGATGTATAAACAATCCGGTAATAAATAACGTTTAAAAATTGTTGAAATAGAAATTTTCATTATGAAAAATAATAATGTTGCCAGTACATCAAACAGGAGTTAACAAAAATCAATATTGTAAATCTTTTAAATGACACTTGTACACTTTGACGACAATGTTAATAGTCCTACTAATATTATAAATGCTAATATCTGTGAGGATGGATTTAAGGACGATTGTTACTTTTTCAAGCAAAAATGACTCAACGGATTTGGACGAAATTTGACACACAGATAGTTTATCACCTGGATTAACATATAGAATACTTTTTTAGCCGTCTAAAAATAAAAATAACGCCTCCGTCGTCACATCGATAAAGATGTCAAGAAATATTCTTAGGAGATAAATTTTTAATTTTTCAACGCGGACGAAGTCGCGAGTAATAAATACCACCCCCACCACCACCACCACCACCACCAGTAATAAATAACTTTAAACCGAGGTGAAAGAAAAATAATATAAAAGGGCAACTAATTACTAGAACTTCCATTAAGAATATTTAAGGAATAAAATTTCTTTTTTTTTTATATATATATATAAAGATTATGTAAGATATATAAAGGTTATATTATGTCAGCTGGTAGACCGACAAATGCAAGGAACGTCAGGTTTCATGTGAGTTCGTTACTCATTTCTCTATCCAAACACAAGAATAGTGGGGGCTATTTGTGATGTCTTATAGTAGGTAATTTTGGTTTATTATTAAGTATTCTTATAATGTCTTGTATGTGCATGTTTTTGTAATTTTTATAATTTGTGTAATGTAAGTAACTTAAATAATATACTTCGCTTGGGAACTGATACATAGAATTAGGGTTGATCCTGTTATTATATATTTATGTGTGTTTTTAAAAAATAAAAAGATACAAGTCTCTTGACTCTTTTTACTGAGAGAACAATTTAAATTCCTCTTATATTGCATGTGCAACAACAAGTGACTACTTATTAACACAATTCACCTAGCAAGTTTACGGGTTTGTTAATTATTATTATTAATATTTATTTATTATATATACAGCATAATGTTAAGCTTAGTTTTACAATGGTGTAAACATAAACTCATTAGAGTTTTACCCATATTAAGAATATATACATTCAGATATGTATAAATATATACGGACAGATATCAAAATACAGAAAGATAATATAAATATATACACATACTTAATCATTCTTATTACGCTTGATTAAACCTTTGGTCCTGAGTAAAAAAAAATAATAATAATATAGTGTTTTACCTAGATTTCCAACCCAGCATTTAGCAGCCTCGAAGTCTGGTGTATGTATGACGAACTGTTTGTGCTTGGGATCGTATGTGGCCGTTGTGCGCATCAAACGCGCATCAGAACCGTGAGCCATTTCAGTCAAAGAAAAACTTGCTAGTATCTGTAAATGTTATGGAATTGACTATCTAGTCAGTGGTACAGTATCAAGTAGTACAGGATCCGAAGACAGTTCATCCTTCGCCCATGCGTCTACCAGACGAACATTATATTTTATCAATTGTTATCTATGAGAAAATAAATCGCTATTGTGTTGCCTATTAAAATATGTTTATGAATATCCTTCATTTAAAAAAAAAAAAAAAAAAACATGTCAGTCATTGGAAATTATCACAACAATTATACACTGGACCGCAAAGAAAAAGGGTCAGTTAGAGAATCTTCAATATTTTCAAAAGTACCTGACCTAGCTATAAATGAAATAAAGATTAAATTAAAGAATATTTTAATGTGCTTAAATAAAAATTAAATTTATTTAGTTAAGTTTTAATTTAGTCTTATTTCATAAAGCCAAGTACTTTTGAAGATATTGAAGATATTCTAACCGACCCTTTTTCTTTGCGGTCCAGTGTATTAGTAAAAACCTCTATCTACTTTGCAATACCAATTGTCTAAAGACCGACTATTCAATAGTATTTTTTTATTATTAATAATAGATTTGCTCTTAGCCAGCAAGACCAGGAAAGACGAGGCCGGCGTGGAGCGAGCTAACCCAGAAAATACCTATTCAATCGAATTTTAAAAAGAATTGGGTTATATGAACTCGGAAACACACACACCGAAAGGGAGTTCCAATACTTGGCAGTGCATATTATGAAAGAGTTTTTAAAATGATTGGTTCGTTAAAGAGGAATTTTGACAAGATGAAGATGGTAACTTTTGCTGTACGTTTGAATGTCCAGTGGAAGAAAAGAGAACGTGGTATGAGCTCGTGCAACTCCTGAGCACACTTGAATAGGATTTTTTAATTTAGCTTTTTTTCATCTGAAGACACAAAGACAGACACACACATTCAATAGTATCTGCAACATTTAATTAAACATACCTCTCTAGTCTTTATAGTGGCCTCATAAAACTTCAGATGTCTCTCAGTTCCAAGCGAGAGAAGTGCATTTGAAAATAAATATATTCCAATTGCCATTTTCACAGATAGACTTGGATTCAGAGATTGCACAGCCTCATTTATTGTCATTATTGTTCTAGTCTAAAAAAAAATTATTTTACTTATTTATTGCACAGATTATTAAAGTTAAAATATAAAGTTATGTTATATTTATAACACAAAACATATTATTATAAAACTAGAGCGAGCATTGTTTCAATGTCACTATACTACAATGAAAATCTGTCAAGTGTGGCAAATACAGAGAATATAGTTTAAAAAAGTTAATTCAGAGCAAAAAATTCAAAGGTTTTTATTTATTATTTACTCTGGTATATGCATTTATTCATAATAAATAAGTAGATTTATATATACACATAGGTATATTTTCTGTGGATTTATTTTATTAAACACTAGCTGTTGCACACATGACTTTGTCTGCTTAATTTCATAAAATATAGCCTATGTTACTCTCTGATAATGTAGTTTTCTATAGGTTAAAGAATTTTTAAAATCGATCCAGTAGTTTTTGAGTTAATTCATTGCAAATATACAAATCTTCTCTCTTTATAATATTAGTATTGATATAAAAATATTAAATTATAAAAATGTTTTCACCACATGGGAGAGAATCAATTTAAATGAAAATATATGAAATATTTAAATTTTAAATTAATATGAAGAAAAACCATACCCTCATACTGTAACTAGCTTTAAACATTTCTTCTGGGATAAATTTATATTCATTGATCCTTTTTAATTGGAGTTGAGTAATTCGTTTCTGCTCTTCCTCTCGAGGTGTTACCAAGCTGTGAGCAAATAATGGATCCTTTTCCAATGTATGCCATATTTTGTACTAAAAATAAACAAAAAATACTACATAACATATCTGACAATCTGACAACAATAAAACAATATATTTACTATGATTTTGATAATTATGAAGTGCTATTGTGTAAATAGTGCTATTATTGTAAATATAAACAAATGAAATTCAATATGAGTGAAGATAAAGGTTAAATAAAAAAAAATGTGCAATGATTCTATTTCTTCGTATGGATTCTTTTTCTGCAATATATACACAATCCTTCCTCGTTTATCACTCTTTCCATTTGTGAAAACCATATGAAAATCCGTTGGTAGGTTTAAATGAAGTTAGTGGAGAACCAGACAGATCAGTCCAGTAGTTTTTGATTTTATTCATTACAAACATACAAATCTCTTTATAATTTTAGTAAAAGTATAGTATATAGAATAGATATAGATTACCTTCAATTTCAGCAATTCAATATCTCCTTCTAAGGCCAATTTGAGTCGTTTCCAATCAAATGTAGCAGTAGTCCTAAAGGGATTCAGAGGCCCATCCGGCAAGTCTGGTATAAATTGTAAGTCATCCATGGGTTCTTATTGTGTCACACACGTAACCTATAAACGAAACAGTGATTGAACCGGTTGATATAAATAAAATGATGACTAAACCACTAATTCTCATTCACACTTCAATCAAATTACTTCATAGACGAATACATTCGTAATTTTTTTAATGGAACTATTGAAGCAGAAACCGATATTGAGTGAAACCTCACCTTGGAACTATGCGAGAACAATTTAAACACTGGCAAATAATAAGGTTACTAGTTTTTTTGTAATTTTTAACAATTTCTGTCAATTACAAGGAGATTCAATGAACTAAAAAGTCGGCAAATGCGGCACACGCCCCAGCCAGAGCTAAAATAGGTAACCCGCCGGACGGGCGAGAATTTTATTGAAACTTTTGACAGCTGTCATAATCATGTCTAGCAGGCAAATACAAGTGTTACCAGAACTAAATTATAATTTCCTCGAAATGTTAGCAGTTCTTTAGAAATGTTTCATTTTTCTAAAGCGACTTATTTTCTAATTCTAAAGTAGTTCATGTGAAATTTCAATTGTCAAATGTTATTGACGTACACATTAACGAAAATTAAACAAGAGTGAATTTCCTTACATTAAATTTTTTTTTTTTTTTTTAAGATAACTTTTAACTGATGTTTAATTAATATAGGTTAATAAATAAATAAAAATGTTTCGGCTTTTATTCATCTTTGTAGCCCCTCTTTTTTCATGGAGCCCGCACAAGCGGGAGTGCCTATGGCCTATACTATACCTACGGACTAAATGACCTTAAGTAGGTATGTATCTTTAGAATATACTCATTGAAATTTTTATGGGAATAGGGTGGCGTAACCTTATTTAAAAATAATTATAAGTATTATCATGTAATCGAATTTCATTCGATTGAGTCAATAAATTATTTTAGTAACGGAATGGCTATAAGAATTGAATATACATTAAAGAATATAACTACTCTCTAGCGAGTCTACATTGATTATTCTTCATGTTCTGAAGTTTCCTTGTTTCCCGTATAAAATCAAATAATGAGCATGTCAACACCAAATCTTTCAATCTTGTCTGTAATTGAATGTTAGACAGATTTTAAATTGCCATTAATTGTTAAATTATTACACCACAATATTTCATTTGTTTTGAAAACACAGTAACAATACTTTTTATATTAACTTATGTAATAATCATATTAGATCAATAATTAGGTATCCAAAGTGCTGCCATCATACTGCCATCTACACAGAAAAACTTAAACAGCCATGCCAATTGCAGTTTCTACAATAGAGAATTGTAAGATTTGCAATCATAATGACATAGATCATCAACAGATGGAGCCACTTGTAGGGAAGTAATTAATGAATCGCGTGACAGAGATGGCTTGATATAAAATAAATGAAATAGACTGAGATGCAACACGCCACCACTACAAACGTAAAGTACTACTACATTCAAAGCTCAGTTGTACTTACGGTACAGTAAACAAGAAAAGAGAAGTTGTAAAACAACAACTGTTCGCTGCTTTTCTATCAGATGTAAAATGGACCGGCGGTTGTGTCGTTGCGCGCTTGCGGGCTCCGCGTGTTATTTGTAATATCGATGTTTATCGTTTTAAAAAATTAAAGTGTATACGAATATTGTTTATACGATTAAACGACTTCTTCGGTGTTAGTTTACCGAAGCAGATTGTGTTCAGTGTATGTGATTTTTATATGACGTTTGCGCTCACTTTACTTGCAGTGATTTCGCTGATAGCTCATTCACCGGTGGGTGCGCGCGTGATAAACTACGTGTTCGATTTTTTTTAGAAAAAAAAGGGCTAAATTATATAGTTACAGTGTGGGTGTTTTACAGTACCATGATGCTGTGTACTGTGACATAGTGAACGTTGAATGACCCTGACCTCTGACAATCATGTCTGGGCGATCGGATTGCAGGAAATTCGCACCTAACATCTTCAATAAAAGCAAATGCACCAATTGTTTCCGACAGAAGGAAGAGCATAGTGCAGAAGCCTTGGAATCGAATCGGGTAAGTCCTAACCAAAATCGTACTACTCAAACGTCTTACCTGTGCGCTTATTTTTAGCCGGTAACACGAGTGACTAATGGTTCTACGTACACCTTTAAGTGGTATTCAATAAAACAGTGTTTTACCAAAATTTATAAGTATTGATTTACCACATTAGAAATTATCTTACCTACATACTTTCAAATGCCTAACTACGTCACGTCGTCGGTTTCTAATCAACACAAAAATATTTGCGTGTAGGTGTTTTCGTTGCATGTGTGCGTGGGCTTGACCATTCTTCAATTCAAGTATCTACAGGTGTTGATACAACGGACTTCATTGAATTATTATTTTTATTATAGTTTTGTAGCTTTATAATTAAAAAACAACCTATCAAATATTAAATTATTCCTGATGAATAATTTTGGAAGACTTAATTCTAATTTTACTCAGTTACCTGCAGTAAGTTCGTACGTATCTATGTGATCGAATCAATCAGATTGCAATGATTGATAAAATCGGATCGGTACCATAATAAAATTTTCTTTTTAATTTGAATTCAATAGAAATTCAAAACTTACATTATTTTTATTCAAAATTCCTTTTTCTTTTATAAACCACAGAGGGAATGCCAGCCAATGAATTCGATAAATTCGACAGGCACTAAAGTACGAGTTGTATTTGTTCATAGGGAAAAACAAAATCTGTAAAAAGCTGAAGTCGTAGTAAAATATAAAATGTTTCTTAATATACTTTAAGTCGTAGGAACAATCGAAAGGATTTGTTTATTTTTAAGTTTTTAATTTTGCCTAGACCTAGTCTCAAGAACGAATCAATGGAACGAATGAAAACAAATCAATCATTCTGGAGCTAATTACGCGATAAAATCAATATAATACTTACGTATAAGTATATACTAAAAATATTTAGTATAATTTCACATTAGTTATGCAAACATAAGCATTAGTTGATAATTCTTAGATATTTTATTTTATATCGTATTTAATAAATACCATTTGTTATTTCTGTCTATTTTAGGCAGTTTATAGGATTTGTTTTTTTTTTTAAGTGGCATTTTATATATATGTTATATTGCGTAGTGATTAAAAATTTTAGCCCTTTGGTTTTATTTTATAATAACTATAACTATTATAATTTAAACATACCTAAAATTTAAAGTTCTCCGGATTTTAGCGTTTTTATTATTTAATTATTGTTATTTGTATTTTGTTGCAGATTACAAGCACCTAAAGATTATGTCGCATGTCTGTCTGTTCACAGTTAGGAATAGTTATTTACTCAAGAATCAAGACTGGCTGAAACACAACAGCACACATAATGTTATTTCACGGAGGTCTTCAGAAAAGGGTGGTGACAGGCTGCCCTAACGACTAAACTTACTAGATACAAACCAGTCAAATTTTAAACGTTGGCTTTGCCGGGAATAAAACCCGGGACCTATGAGACAAAGCGTTAAGGCAAGCAAGCACCTTTACCACTCAACTAACGGACTCGTCATGCCAATGCACTTCGATTATAAGGTTTCAAATAGAATTGTAGAATGTGGCCTTTTATGATATACAAAAGCACTGGGTGCTGTTATTACCCAGTGGTCTTTTGTAAGGTGGTGGTTAATACCAAATTTGATCCACGACCGGATCAAATTCACGTAGAGCTCCGAATCAAACGCAGCGTGTGCTTTGAAGTGCAGATGTTTTTAAAAAAAGTCGCCAACGATGTACTTGCATTTGTCGATAAACATATAGGATTCCGTGTAAGACCTGTTCCGTCGCGTTGCCATAGAGAGGAGCAATAGAAATGTCAACCGAGCAATGCATCCTGTTCTGAACAACGGGACCGCGGGAGACCAACTTCACCTGTGCACACACGTTGTTTGTGGCTAATTGGTTGAAGTTCACTAATAAAAATGTACAGAAAAACACTCGAAGACATCATGTCTTATCAATGACGAATTGATAATTTTATACTCATATGTTTTGTCTTTGTCAATTTTACCATAGAGTAAATAGTACTTAACAGTACTATTTACTCTGTGATTTTACTAAAGTAAAATCGAGTCCATTAAAATCTACCTACTCGTAGGTAATATAATATGGTATGGTACTACCTAAAAATTTTCATCAAAATCTAAAGATGATAATTATAACTGATCGTCACTTTATTTATTTGTACATAAAAATTTAAAATAACAGGTCTTCCTGTAATTTTAAAATATCATAAGGTACCTAAGTACCTTATGATCAAAATATCAAAATTATATATTTTTATCATATACCAGCAGATGGTGCCTATAATCGTCACTTGATTTATTTGTATATTTGTATACTTATAAGACTAAAAAATTACAAATCTGATTGAAATATATCCCCAAGAAGAATCTGAGAGGTAATTAAATTATTAATGAATACAATATTTAGATAATGTATTTAGATATCTACAACGTTAGATTATTTGTTAAGTAACTTAACTATGGCTCGAGTTCACCAACAGACGGTTATTTTTAAACAGCTGTTTAAAATTTAAACAGCCGTTTAATAATATTTTGTTATTCAAAATCGCTAAAATGCGGGTTAAACGCCCTAAACATCTGATTAACTTAATGATTAATCTGATGTTTGGGGCGTTTAACCCGCAGTTTAGCGATGGTGATCAACAAAATATTATTAAACGGCTGTTTAAATTTAAACAGCTGTTTAAAAATAACCGTCTGTTGGTTAACTCGAGCCTCACACATACACAATATTTACGCGAGGAAACCATGAAATAAAAAAATAAATAAAGGCCACCGCTTACTAATGCATTTACACGAAAAGAAAGTGTCAGGAGTATTACTTATGTTCGGGGTAAAATAAACATATTAACAATCGAGGTCATTTTTACGCACACGTACTTATGATTCATATCGCTTGTTTATTTAACATTAAAAATAATACTTAACACGTTAAAAACTCTGTATGAATGTGTGCAATTCGTTTAAAATAAACACAAACCACATGTTGTATGTCCGCATTCGATTTAAGTTAATCACTTGTAGGTAAGTACTTTATTAATTAACTTTATTTGTTTATAAATTAACTAGGTTTTGCCCGCGATTTCGTTCGCGTCTATTTTTCTTATCCGATCGCTATCAAACTTTACAGGATCACCCGCTTGACTAATCTGAAGATTGTCTGAAAATTTCATCATAATCGGTTCAGCGTTTTTGGAGTCCATAGGGAACATATTGCAACATACATGACACATATTGCCTTTTATGTATTAAGATTAATAAAAAATTATTTTTTTTAAATTTATTTATTTAGATTACATACAGCCATAAATTTAAAAAATATATACTATAGATTCTATATAAATAGGCCTAAAGAATCATAAAAAATATATTTTTACATTTATTTAATTAATTAAAAAAAATAATAATAAGAAAAAGAAAAAGAAGGGAATATTCTATAAGTATAAAATTAATTTTTCAAAAATAATTCGCCAATTTTCTTTTTATAAGAATTATAATTAATTTATAATTCATATAAGTATGACTGTACAATTCTAAGCACGAAATTTCTCAATGCCTTAAAACAAATGTATTAGGTAGACCAACATGGCGCTAATTTATATTTTATTGGAATTTTCATAATATTTATGGGAGTAAAATCAAAATTGTCACACGGTGTGCGTTTCTATTTTCTAATTTTGACAACATACGTTCTATTTCGAATATTTTAGAATATCTCTGAAGTTTCAGAAATATTGGGCCATCTACACAATATATTTGAAACTAGAATATGTTACGTAATAATACATCCTTGCGAAAACTAGATAGCACCTGAGCACCAGAGATGGCGCTGATATTAATTCGTTATGATATTTTTATAATTTTTATTATGTATTTTATAATCGTTCGTAAGGAGTAAACTCCAGTCGTGCGTCGGAACTGACACACACACATTTTTTTAATTCCATACATTTTTTATTTTTATTTTTTTTTTATTTACCGTCGCCTATAAACAGCAACAACAGTGGGATCTAATCCCTATGCATCCGTGCGAACCCGGGATTGGGTCGCTAGTAAAAAAAAATATAAAGTCGCTATCCGTTTCCATCTCTTTATCCGCTAACTTCTATTAAACCACCCAACGAATTTTGATACGGTTTTCACTAACGAAAAGAGGAAAAAAGAGGAAAGTTTCTTTATAAATTTTCATAAAAAAAATTACATCCATGTAAAGTCTGGGGCGTGTCGCTAGTTTATTATATAAAGCAGGGACGGACACACGACCTCTTTTCATCTTCAATTGATATATCCAAATTTTTCAGTGAGACAGATATAATTAGGTATAGTGAATGAAACAGAAAGAAAGAGACGGCGATAGTTACTTGTCAGACGTAACGATATTTAGCCATAGCAAACAAGTTAATAATTTTGATCCAATAAATAATACTTGACGCAGGCATGACACCTGTTAAAACATGTGATAATATCGTGCGAAAGAGACCCCATTGAGGCCCCATGTAAATAATTATATTTTAAATACATACATATACATTGCTGTGAGAATAATATAACTAAGTAGGTAAATTTTGGCGCCATTTGACTTATTTTTTTAAAGCTTAGGTAATAATAATAATGGCGAGTATTTGCACAGACATAACCAAGTAGCCAGAATTATTCACCAACAACTTGCTCTTCAATATCACCTTGTTGAATTTGAAGTACCATATTACAAATATATACCTACCTGCGCCCGTTCTTGAAAATGGTCATGCCACGCTCTATTGGGATCGCGCCATAATCACGGACAGGACTATTGTCGCCAATAAGCCTGACATCGTGGTTATTGACCGATCCCAACGCCGGACGATGCTTGTTGACATTACTGTTCCACATGACGAAAACCTCGTGAATGCCGAGAAAGACAAACTCACCAAGTACATAGACTTGGCTCACGAGGTGACCGCCATGTGGAATGTCGATTCGACAATCATCGTCCCGATAGTCATATCGGCGAATGGCCTTATAGCGAAGAGCCTCGACCAACATCTTAAGAGTCTCTCGCTAGATGGATGGATCAAGGGTCAGATACAGAAGGCGGTGCTTCTTGACACGGCACGAATTGTTAGGCGGTTCCTCGCTCTGCAGCCCTAACCACCGGTAGCTTGTGCCTTGCCGCTACTTGCGGCAATCTAATCTTAAATTTTTTATAATATTTGTTAATGTTTTTTTTTTAATATTTATATTGTAAAAAATTTAATATTAAGAAATGAAATAAATAAAAGGATAATAATAATAAAGCCTTTTTATTCCTTACTTGATACAAAGTTACACCTTTTATAATATAACAGTTTAGCTGTTTAATAAGTTAGTATTATTTTAAATTTAATTTTATTTAACAAGTACTAACAATTAAAAAAAATTAAAAAAAATTTAAAGCTTAGATATATTGTGTTAATTGATAAAAAGTACTACTGAATAAGAAAAAAATAATAATTTTTCAAAATTATGAATCTTTAACAATACTTGTATAAAAATAGCAAAAAAAATTGCGTCGTTCGTATATTGAAAATCCCACATTAACCTAACATTTTTCCAGGATAAAAAGTATCCTATATAATATATATAATACAAGTAATAATTTATCTGTGTGCCAAATTTGGTCCAAATCTATTCAGCTGTTTTTGCGTAATTGAGTATAAAAACATAAAAACTTTGGCATGTATAATATTCTTAGGATATATGAATTTAGTGTTTAGTTTGCGAGCAAATAAATTTATTTGATAAGTATAAAACCGAACACAAGAAAGGAGAATTAATCGTTTTAAGGAAGCGTTAGAATTTGCAAATAACTTTCACCTACAATGGCGGAATGTATAAAAAAAATTAGCGACCATTTAGCAAACAGTGCGCGGGTAAGGTTGAATCGATCGTTAACTTCCTATTCGCGACGCATCAGGATGCGCACGCGCATCAACTTGTCTCATTGTCCGGGCCAGTTCGTTAGTGGAGCATTTGTCAAGATAATTGTCCTAAGACGGCCATTGGAGGCATTGATGTTTTCCGTGTACCATACAAACATAATACGTCCTTATTCGCGTCACAAAAGAGCATTAAGAGTCTTAAGTCAAATAAGTAAGGTCGCTGTTCGCACAGCATTATGAATGTTATAAGATTACCCTTGACATTGACAGTGTCACGCACTTGCCAAATCTTTTGGATAATTAGCTTTGTTTTTAGTGTTCCGTTCCGTGTTCAAATATTTTAAGTTATAGAACAAATATTATAGTTCTCGTACCACTACAGCATATAAAGTTGTAATTTTTAATTTTGTAGTAAATAAAACTGTAATAATTTACTTGTATTTTTTATTAAAATTAGATTTTGTAGCACACCGGAAACGCATAATCAGTCTGGACTAAAAATGGTTTTATTTTTTAATGTACTTACTTATCTTTATATTTTTTGTTTATTAATTAATTTCATTAATGGCACGCCTATATTAGTTTATCAAATTATTTTTACTTCCTCTTCTTAATTAATCTCTATATATAAAAATTATGTGTCACGTTGTTTGACACCAATGTTGTCACGTTGTTGACATTGACCAATGAACTCCTAAACTACTGAACCGAAAACTTCGTAACTATGTGTAATTAGGTCCAACTTAAAAGATAGTTTAGTTTTTATTTTGAACCCGAGCGAAACCGGGAGCGAGTAGCTAATAATGCAGAATTTAACTTGGTAAATTGTTTATTTAGTTTAACTTAAATTATATTAGTTATTTGTGAAAATATCTTCAATGACATACGTGGGTCATTTAAGATTTTCAATGCTCATATTCATCAGAACTAATCATAGTTGCCATGAATGGATTCAGTTCACACACCTTAAGTTATGTTTTAAGAATTATGTGATTTCAACTAAACTGTCTGGCGCCTGGCAAAACTATACAAGCAATAAAAATTGAATAAATTGTTGCTCATATATTCTATATCAGGCGTTATAGATTTTATTTTTTAACGCGGACGAATCACAGCTAGTTAGTGAAAGAAACAAAGTTTCCCATAAAATCATCATAGTTTGATTTTTGAAAATCCGATATATAATTTATATGAAACTTCGCACCGATAATATTGTTGATTACATTATGAAGTGACATTATTTAGGGAAAAGTTTATAGGAGGCTGTATCAGGTTTAAAATATGTTTTCCGACTAGTGGCGCCAGAGCTACCTACCACTTTTGCGGTTAATGCGTACGCGCATACTAATTTGTAATGTTTTTATTTAGTACTTTGACATACTTTTGTCCTGCGTGAATGTTGTCCAATGTCACTATATAGTCATATTCTGCTTAACAACTTATATGTAATTATACTTACAAGTTTTGTTATTTTTAGACTTAACGAATGATCACCTCCAGCCTTTTTTATAAGGACGATTCGCTTGATGGCAGGTGGCTACCATCAAGCGAATCGCTAGTTCCACTTGTGTTCTAGGAACACAAGTGAAACTAGCGAGATGAAATATTATTATTAAGTGATTTGATGAGGGTAGACGAAAGAGTTCTGAACATTTTACCACCGGATCGTTACATATGCAGTTATTATTATTAACTTACGTTTGGTGTAGCAAAATGTTTCCATTAGTTGAACAATTTATGTTTGTCTAATAACAAATTGAACATTTAGAGGTTATCTGTTAATTCTTCCTGTCCAAACGCGAGTGCTCCAAATGACATCATAAATCCATCCGGTAAACACACAAGTTTAACACAATGTAAATATTTATACTATACTTGAAACTACATTGACGTCGAGGCCGTATAAACTTTGGATCGTTGCGTCCAAAAAAAGTTTTGATCCGAGCTGCCAAGCAACAAAGGCGTGGAGATGGAATAGTTAAATTAAAAAAAGGAAATGGGAGACGCTGCGTTCCGTTCCTACCGTTGTAACCAGTCGGTTGGGAACTCTGTTCGTGTGGTGCCTTGGCGTTTGTGGTTCATATGATTTTGAGAGGGGGAGGGGTTGTGTTTAGAGCGGTTGAACTAAAACTTGTAGTGTAGCATGAAAAGGAGTGCGTGTGGAATGCGCCGGCGCGATCGCCAGGTGCATTGGCCGACCGCCCCGCCCCCGACCGGCATTTTTGTGTACGCGCGCCTAAAATATATGAGAATTCACTGTTGGAAAGCAATCTCGGCGTTACAGAATGCAAATCCTACGAGATTACTTCAGTCCTTGTATTCACGGCACTGAAGATCCTTACTGCCGCAAAATCCTTTTATTTATTAGCGGAATTCTGCATTAAAGACTACGCAATTAAATCCTAAAAGAATACCTACCGCGTCTGAAAACGTAGCCATTTAAGGTTTCCCGACACGCCATGTCATGTCATATGTTGATGTTGAATCAGCGACCGGTCGGGGTCAAATCTAAGCCTTTTTTATACATATTTTTAATAAAGTTCGGTGGGCAGGCTGATGGTCTAATAATGGCAGGTGGCTGTCGTCGTCTATAACACAAGCGTATAAGATTTAGGATAAGGGAATTTGGCATCCCTTACTCACTAACCGAAACAGAAAAGCATAGGCTTTGTTATTTCACGGTAGTCTTCTGTAAAGAGATGGTTACTAACGCCATGACATCACTATGCATTTATGACTGCGAAACGCAAAAAAAAAAATAGTCTTCTCAATGTCACTTTCACATTTTATCCCGGTATCCTGGTATCGAATATGCTAAGTGCCACAACACTTGTTCAAAAACCGCACGCAAAAGGACAGCATAATGTAACTATCCACCTAAAGGGAAACACAATGTAACGACTATTTCAAAGAGTTTAAAGAGCGAAATTTACACCGCGCTATCTGACTCCGAATGCTATCTGTGAACCGTTAACAATACAATGGCTAGCAAGCCTGCGAGTACCCACCAAACAACAATATTATGTGGGTCGGGGGACAGGCGACACCGTATAATGCGAACTATTAAAATTGACAGAGAACCACGTAATTCGATAGTGTTCTACACTCCTCGCAGTGTTTTATGGGTTTACTAGCTGTTGCCTGCGACTTCATCCGGGGAAAATTAAAAACATATCGCCTGACATCTTTATGTCGATTTTTTAAATATTTCTAGAGAATACTCGAGAACCTAACATTTTTTCAGGATAAAAAGTATCCTAGATATGTTAATCAAGGTCTAGGTAATAAACTATCTGTATGCCAAATTTGAAATATAAATTCTTTTCACCGTTTTTGCGTGATTGAGTAACAGAATAAAAACTCTCGCATACGCCAGCCTTAAGTACTTGTGTTCGGTTGTGTAATAATATGGTATAATTAGTATAATCATGGAACTAAATCCTACGTCCATGAGTGTAATACAAGTAACCCTAGTGTGTGTATCTGTCAGTGCTATCAGTCATGACGTCATGTTTCTAAACAAACAGGTAAAAATAAGTCACCATGACACAAGCCAAGCACACACTGTACCTAAGTAATAAAGCAATAATAACCTTTGAAGAATACAAATTTAGCTGAATTTGCTCGTACGCATTTGAACGCGGCCTCAAATAACGATTAGATTAGATTAATTAGGTTTATCTTGCGTCATGGTCATTATTAATTCCAAAGTAAACTTTCACAGTAAAATCATATTATGTTATAGTATGATTTTATTAGTATATTAATATATTAGTACACATAAATATTTAAAGAGATAAAAAAACTCTGTACCCTTTCTCCTCTGTCAACCGTTTTTTTTGTTTTTTTTTTTTTTTATAGTAGCAGGATATTGACGAATTTGAGTGTTACAATAAAAAATGGAATAAGTTTTTTCTTAAATGATTATGGTCTAATTTCATCCAGTAGGTAGCTGAAAAATATTAAATATTTATTATAGTATGAAGTACTAATAAGCCATCATTGTGTGAAATGTCAAAAACTACTATACAGCCAAGTTTTAAAAAGAAAACCGAACACACAAAGTGTATGAAGCTTTAGTTTTTACTTTTTAAATACTGATTAATGCACTATGAAATGAAGATATACAGCCTCTATAAAAATAATAGTCTTCTATAAATAGGACAGTTCAAAGATGTGTTCTGTTCATTGTTCCTTACATGAATATAGTCGCAGCCATGGCGTACGTAATGACTGTCCTTTATTCTTATTATTCAGGAGAGGCTATATAGCGTTTCATGATACTAAATCTCTATGATGGTAATTTATGCGTCGAATTAAACTTTATGAGCCACTCTGTCTCTGGTCGGCGTCACATATCAAATTCGTGAAGAAACCCGTTCCCATGAATGCACCTGTCGGATTATTCTGGACGCCCGATTTTGATGCATACAGTATTAAAACACTATAAATTATTATATATAGCATATTTTTAACGAGATATGTCTACGGACCAGTGTGTGCTTATAAAGATTTTTGCTCGCGATTTCCCGGAACTAAGAGAATTTTTTGGGAATTTGTTTAAACATTTGTGATCCATGTAAATAAAATGTATGTTTTGACGACGAAATAACTAATTTTTAATTTCAGACACCCGACGCATAAGAGTGGTGTTGTAAGGATAGACCTGTGTGTCTGTCTGTGGTATCGTAGCTCCCAAACGGATGAACCGATTTTGATCTGTTTTTTTTTTTGTTTGAAAGCTGACGCGATCGTGATGGTTCTTAGTTATAGTTTTTGTTTAGGCGTTTGAAGATCATCAGCCCATTTCCTAGTAGACTAACTAGGATTTCACTAACTTCTGCAGGATGAAATTTGGTATACCTATTATTACTTCGGTGGTATTTCCATGATATTATAACCTTATCTGATGCTGGAGCATCAAGTAGTATGCGACAACTCCTCAACAAGTTTTCAGCAAATTACAGCAGATATACCAGCGCTTTTAAGTAAAATAGAAAGTCGGGGATTAGTTTATAATTTTTAGTTATAGCTTGTTTTTAATGACACAACGTCACAGTATTTTAAATGATCCTACCCTAACCCTTTAAAATTAGGTACCGACTTATTAAGAAATGGAGGCAATTACAATAGAATTAGAATATGATATTAGTTCTCTAGAGAACTGTATTATTAATAAGAGAGTAATGCAAGTGCTAGACAACTTTAAAAAAAAAATCAATGCGTTGTAGTTTTTTCGCAATTCAAGCTACCTAGTTGTTCAGAGAAGCACAAACTCATTAACAACTTTTTTTTATTGACTCGCATTATCTTCTTATATCTTATGCAAATGTTTCTAATGAGTCACGAACAATTTTATACTGGTAAATATTTATAATCTAGACTGCAGTATCTAAAAAGATTACGGCGCAAACTTAAAAGCGGATCTCTAATTAAAACGTTAAAAACACAATTTGCTTCACTTTCAGAAGTCAACCTTAAATAAAAAAACTCAATATGTAAAACATTTGCGTACACAAATGAGAGCAACGAGTTTTAGTGCGTGCTTTTAATTGCTGACTTTTTTTTATTTCGCGTTTCATCTTGTTCGATAATGTCACAGACTTCACAGTAGCAGACGAAACATAAATAAGATATTGTTTGCATCTCTTACTAATATTTTAAAATGTACATTGCTACCTCACTCTTACTTCCACTTATAATAAATAATCTATATCGATACACCTAAGTACAGTGGGAGTAGGAATACCTTCGTCAGTTTTCAAATTATTCCTTTATTAAGTAGTAGACTCTTAGTACCTTTTGAAACTAAAGCAGTAAGCAGACAACTGCATATGAAAGTAAACTTACTAGAAATGATAACAAGGAATGATCCTGAGGTGTATACACCTCAGACCGAAAATATAGTTTCATATCAACATCAAACCTTTTTAATGGTCTGTCATTATGAAGTTCATGTCAAATAATTGTTCTATTTAATTGTCATTGTGTGTCAGTGTCATATATTTTCTCTTGTATTTCTTGCGATCAATAATAATCGTATTTACCTAATTTGATAATGCCAAGGAATTTAAATATCCATCAAAGAGCTTCAATTAGTGTAGCAACGAGGAAGGTTTGTATAATTCGAAAAAAAAAAGAAAACCTAACATCCGTGCGAAGCTGGAGGCGGGACGCTTATTTTGGTCTGGAATGAGATTCTAATTGGTTCTATGAAGAATAATCCGACAATAATATATAACAATAATATAATTATAATTATTGAAACAAAAAAGTAGTTTTTGATATTGTTCTTTATGTACTTAGGTAATAGCGACCATTTTACTGGCCATGTGTTTTGGTCTGCCATTTCTAGTCTGTAGTTTGTAACTAAGTAATTAGTCTGTGAGCAATGTCAACATTTTCTCGACATCACAGATACAGACTACTAGATGTTGTTGCCCATCTAAAACCACTGTCCGGTTCGAGATGACCGCGGCCCGACCAAACGCGTACCGTTAAGTTATGCGACCAATAAAATAACTAGTCGAACCGTGTATGGTAATTTCGTAATTGCGTGTTTATCCCTGACCAACTCTGTGTTTAACCGCGAAATGCTCATGCGAGTCGAAATCGCTTAACCAAACAATTATATATCGATTACACACCTCTCTTTCGATGTGAAAAAAAAATACGGGTCGCGCACTGATGCAATGAAAATTGTTCTCGGTATTAATTCAATTACTCTTTAATTAGACACCTGATGCATTCACAACGGTTCTGCCAATTTGATCCGTGAATGTACTCGTACATTTTACATCAACCAATGATATATTTTTCCTGTAGTTAGATGTAGCTAAAATTTAAACGAGCCCTTTTTATGTAAAGATCGCCAGACAGGCTAAAATAACTTATTAACATAAGCAACGTCACAGATGCTGCAAGTGCGCTGTCGACCTTAGTAGAGTGGAGAATAAGCGATTAGGAAAGGTTAGGGAAATGGGCTCTGGCATCCCTTACTCAATGAAACACAACAACAATCTGGCATCCAGTCATAGCTGCTAAAATACAAAAGACCCATTTTTGAGCCAGAGCCATTTGTGAAATTTTAGATTTGATCTGATTAAAATATCTTATTTTTTTATTACTTTAAAATCATAACTTGTACGTTTTCTATGGATGACGTTATTTTATTTAATTAGAGTAATCATCGCTTTCACACGTACTGTCTTCACATCCCTGCTCATCGTGGACTAATTGCAAGACGACCCAATTAGGACGCGGACCCTTTGGACCCCAAAGGGTCCGAAGCCGTTTTCGCGTCTTCACCGTGCGTGCGTGCGTGCTGACGACCTAGGTATCTTTTATTGTGTAATATCAATGGCATCAACTTGAAATATATCTACTGACAAATGATTCAATATAATTTAAAAGTAAGTCGTTGAGTAATGCTTGTGTTGCAAAACAATTCATAAATATTAGCGATCGCCTGGCTCGGTGGTGAACGGTGTCGTTAAGATGAGCTGGCCACTAATTTCAAAATTGAATTAACCTGGTGCAAAGCGTGGTTTCGTAATAAAATAGATGAAAATTATATACAATTAAGAATGTAGGAGCTGGTCCGACGAGAACGGTTCCCTCGGCGCCGCACTTGAATGCCGCCTCAGAAGACTCGGCGCTATGGGAATGTTTAATTAAGCTGTTATTTACTACTAACTGGAATATTCAATGGAAGTTAGTTTCGCTTTATTCTCGTACACGCCTGGGGCGTCTTGTTGCGAGCCGCTCCCTTCTTATACCATACTTTTCTGTCACTGATGTACCATATTCAGATATAGCGTTTGTCTACGAATTTGCTCGTGGGTAATTTAAACTCACCATTAACACGATCATTTATAAAAAAAAAGGAACTAGACTCGTCCCCGATTTCGCACGGATGCTTTTTTTCTGTGAATTATACACACATACCTTATTTCCATTAGTGAAATGATAACCTTGTCAAAATTTGACTTTGATTGGTCTAGAAGTTAAAAGTTAATCAAAATATGTTTGATATTGGATGACTTGGATGAGTTTATTTTATTATGTATTAAACGAGATGGTCGCTGGTGATATATTTTACATATTATGTAATATAATAATTATACAGGCTGTTACTGATTACACATGTACAAAGTTACACAGAAGAGAAAGACTTTAGAGTAGAAACGTAGCTTACGGAGTTCCTTTCGCATGAGTACCTACTCGTATATTATGGATAGTTCTTTGCAATCCATTTTTAAACTCATTTGCGTTCGAAATCAATAGCAATGCAATACAGATAAAGTTCCTCTTCCATTTGCAATTTAAGTGCAAAATGATCGCAAATTATCATTTGACAATGTTGTGAAGCGGATATAGGGAGGCATTAATTCTTTTCTCCTTCACAAGTGCCGTATAAAGACAACACTTTATGTGTTATATCTTACCGATATCTTTATTGGAGATTAAACGGCGAATAACTTGGCCCATTTTAATATGATTGCATCCCATTTGTACCTCCGCATGTGCTCCGCGATAATTTAAAGTCGCATTTGTGCTGGTAATACTCTTATTATTGAATAATCGTTGCGCAATTGCAATTAAATTGTGTACAGGTGTATAAAGCGATTTCTGTAAGGGTACCTGTACAATTATAATTATATTCTGTGGTAAGGGTATAATTAAAGTTCTCTCGCTTTTTCGCTTGCTCATTGAATTCAATTTTCGAACGCAATATCTCATGAATGTGCTCTGTGACATTGCGACATGTGTCAGTTTCGCTGATTGTTCGCGCGCTGTCAACTTCACGCGGGAATAACTGCGGCGTCCATTGTTTCGTTTTGAATGTTTGGATTCATCGGGATCGCATTTCATAATCGCGATGTCCTCACCATTGTTTCGCGGCTGTTTTCCAACAAATTAATAACTTTCATTGTTGTAGAATGTTTGGATTCTGGTATTCCATGTAGAATGTACGGTAACAACATTGTTTGTGATTGGCCGTTGTGTTTTTGTTTATTTTTTTTTTTTTTAATTTCTCCATTTTATTTTTTACTATCCCCTGACTTTCGTAGGTCTTTATAGTACAAGCTTCTTCCCTTTATCACGAAAACAAGAAAACTTTCATTCAAATATTAAGTCCTTAATTATCCGCTGAATACATTTAGAAAGCAACATACCTATATAAGTTTCTGAAGCCCTTATTCAACTACAATTAGTAGTACACAGAAATACAATGGGTGCAACGTGCACAATAGCGTGTCCTTTGCGTGTAGGTACTAAATGGTACTAATATCACCACGTCTCAGCACCACACATTGACTCATAGTTTGTGATAATTTTACAAATGTACCGTTTACACGGCAACACGTAAAAATATACATTTTCTAGTTCTTTTTTTATGTTAAGCAGGCTGTTTGTCTACTTTAAGGTAGGTGATTACCATCGCCTGCATACATAGATATCACCAGGAAATATGCAAGTTCATTTTTCTGGTGCTAAAGGAACTGAAGGCACAAGTTTAAAAAGGTAATAGGGATTAGATATCTTTAAGTCACTCGCCGAAACACAACACACGTGGTTTATGACGATAGAGCGCAACATGACCTGCCACTATACTGATGGATAGTTTTAAAAGAATTTAATAAAAGTGAATCCTACTGATGAAATTTACCATGAAAGTTCTGTCAACATCTAACACATGTAAGGAATACTGTACCTGTAAGGAATACTACAATTTCTGTACTTTAAGTCCGTTTAACAATACAATTTGTAATTTTCGACCTAACCAAATGTTATAAATGTTCGATAGTACAATTTAAAAGTGATATCCAAAGTATCGACATCTGGCACTGTTTGCTCTATTGTATTGTGTGTGGTACGAATTAACATACTTGCAGGACGATCTTACCCACGCGCTACTCAGACAATCCATCATATTTGTTCTGCATGCTTCTTTGGAACCGATCTAAGTTCGTGTTTAGCTACTAAGGCTGGTGTTTCTCAGCACTATTTTAGAGATTTTTTTAACATTTCAATAATTTACTAGATTTTTTAATTGACAGATGGTGCTGGGGAAAAGATATTTATCAACATTTGACTTTATACATAAATTATTATAAATTATTCATCTTTAAATAATTGATTTTTTTTAATTTTCGTTTTAAAGTTTTAAGTTTTAAGTTTTAATTGTAAATTAAATGATTTTTTTAAATTTTCTAATTGTCAGAGAAAAAGCTACGTGGATGAATTGTTAGAACAATAAACCGTAATTAAGTAATATATTATTCTTTCTAGCTCAATCAATTGTATTTGGGGGAATAACTATATATTGCAAAACAGACTGTAATTTTTTTAATTTATTTTTGTAGTGGCAGAACACATGACTGCGTTTCACGGTCTTGGTAACTGAACAATATATAATATATAGATTTATCATTAAAAAATCTATGTAGAATTTACTATGTTTTGATTATCAATTCGTTTATTTGGTAATGAATCAAACTTTTAAATGTGAATGTTGCTCATTGATGATGATGATGACAATTCATTTAAATCCACTCAAACATACAGAAACTCGACACAACGAATAAAAAACGATGTATTATGACAAGTTAAAACTAATATGCAAATATTTCAAACAACCAATTTCAAGTTACATAACACTGTAGTGACAAATAAAATCCAATATTTCTTCTTAATCGATTCCCAACACTTTCACGTTGCGTAATAGATTAAATATTTATAATAAGCAAGTTAATGTTGCCTGAACGCAGTTAAACCGACTATGCAGGTGTTCGTTGTATCCCGATGACGGAAACTACAGCTTTATTTGTGACTTAACTATATTTCCCATACAACAGCAATTAATTTGTTGTCATCATGTTATGACATCAACTTTAACTGGAAAAGCGCTTAACTGGCTGCAAAAAGTACTGTAGATGATGTATGGCAAATTTTATTTCTATATTTCATACCCTCTCATAGTCTTTTTTTATTACTATCACATGTACAGAAGTCATCTAAATCTGAAAAAAAAAATACCTATGTCCAATAGACAGACGCTTATTAGACGATAATGAGACATTATTGATAAAATAAAATAAAATTATAGGTGCATATATATACAGGATATCCAGTAATTAATGGATAATTGCTGTATATTTTTTATAAATTCTGCCTTTCAGATTTTATTTTATTTTTTCTCCAGAGACTCTTTCATGGTCAACGTATTTTTTATGTGGATAGATAAAACAGTGAGACTTGTTCTCTAGATCTCTCGACGATGCCCAAAGAACTGGTAGATTTAATAATCTTAAGGGTTTCAAATGGAGAACTTACAGAATTTCATTTGAGTCCAACCGTCTTCCGTTCTCATTTGTCTGCCTGCAATTATATTTTGTATTACAGAAATACAGTACATATTTAAATAATAGGCTCTGTTTGGGTTGTGAAATATTTTAAAAGTTCAAGGCGCACACATCAAAGTACTTGCAATAATTTGCGTCAAAATAAATTACGACCAAACATTTAACAGACAGCCTGACGTGTACGAAATTATCTATAAATAACACTAATAATGTTGTTATCGAAACAATCTTATCGTGTTGTGTTTTATCGTGAATATCGCAATACGGATACAATCAGACTTGTTTGTATTGAACTAAATAAACTTATCTTAAAAATCTGTTCTAGTGTTACAAATTTTTATAGCCTTAGCTGTGAATCCTCTTTACTCTTTTTAATAGCATAACTTGTTAATATTTTATTTTATTTGTAACATGTATTCTATGAAAAAAAAAAAAAAAAAAAAGAATTCAGAACTCGGATCGACTAGAAATCGAACTTCTGCTTTGAATGTCAGCAGTCAACGTTTGTTGAGCTTATAGCTGTGAGAGTGTGAATGAATGTCTTAAAAAATAGCGTAAACGTTAAGCCTTTAATATATTAAAATATTACAATAATTTGAAGTAATATGATACTTTACCTAGTATTTCTATGTAACTCATCAAAAACGTGACTTAATGCATTTATTCTATATCAATACCTGTAACTCTAAACCGTTTGTGCATGATGATATTAAAACAGTTGTAAGATTTCCATCACAGAGCGTGTGGGTGTCGAGAATTGTCGAGGTCATGCGACTCGTGGCTTGCAATCAATGAATGACGAATTCTTAAAACCTGCTCCTATATTCATTCATCAGTTATTAAACTTAACCTTTCTGTCAGTAACCAAGATTATAGGTATGCTATATAGTATAATAATATACTATAGGCATTCCACTTTATCACAGTTGACCCGCATATCCAATTCCTATTCATCTCTAATAACACGAAAATAATAATAATAATAATATTATTTAAAATATAATAATAAAATTAAGTCATCTGTCTAAAATCTTTACACATTTATAAGTAAAATTAATACATTTTTTATGTAAAGGCTGTCATACTGGCTGATGGTCCACTTGATGGTAGGTGGCTACTGTTGCCTATTACACAAGCAGTGCCATAGATGGTGTAAGCGCGCTGCCGACTTGCAGCAGGATAAGGGCGGACAAAGATAGGGAAAATTGGGCTCCTTTTCACTCACCGAAACACAAACAGTGACACGACAATGAACAGCAAACTAGACGTCGCCGCCGAGGCTACGTCTACCAGCTACTCGACCCTGTGAGGATTGCGTCGTATGTTACCTGGGAACACGCTCAGAACGTGCCGCCTGAGCCAGACACGCGTGTCCCACTTGGGGGTTCGACCGACATCGTCGCCCAAAGAACCCAGACAGGGCCGGCGGACCCCCGGCATCCTGCTCGACTTGAGCAGGATGCTCCTCCCAGGACCTCCCCAGCCTCCCTGAACTCAGGACTTACGACCACGACGACAGCTGACAGGGACAAGCCCGCCCCAGACCGTCGGGATCGCCCTCTTCTGACAGAGCGCTCCTCGGAGCACTCGTCCTCCTATGGTGCGCTCCACTACGAGCTCCGCTTAACAGAGCCCGCTCGGAGCACACGGGTGTGGACCCTGTTACCCCAACAATCCAATCCGATTAGGCGAGCAAAGGCCGGTGCCGACCCACACCGCCCCTGCGACCCATCGGATTGTCGAGGTCGGGGGGAATCTAGGACCCCTAAGACAAGACAAGACACGCTCGTCAAATTTATATTTGACTTAATGTGGCTTGGAACTATTTCACAGAAGCGTAGGTATTAACATATAATATGCCTTGCCATCAAAAAATACATTAAATGAACATTAGAATTTTATAAACGATGCCATTAAAAATAACACCATTATATAACAAAAATGGCACAATAATTGCCATTCTTTGGCACATCTCTCAACGTGTCGTAATGTTCATGTCTATAAGATTTAGATTTAATGCGTATAAAGCCACTAGTTAATTAGACCGGTACTTGAAATAGCTTAATGGTGATCTCGCGTCAAATCTGTCTCCTCGCGCCATCTTCTAAGCAATAATTACGTCATTTTCGAGTGCATCTATCAATGTTTGTAATCATGATATCCATACTCACATATATATGCGAAAGTAACTGTCAATCTGTCCGATTTCAACCTTGAGAGAGGATTAAAAATTTAACTTTTACCTTGATCTTAACTAGCTTTTGCCTTCGCCCTTTATTCTTAGGTGTTAAAAATTTATTCGATATTTGTGTTCATATCAATGGTATCATAAAAAATATTTTTAGAAGAGAATTACCGAGAAGAGCCGACGTGTGGAATGCCTTTGGAGGTTTAAATTAAACGGCGGATGAAACCGCGCAACACAACTAGTACTTAATAAAATTTATTATATACCATAGTGAGTATTACTTATTCTAAGTACATGTATGAGTATACTTTTTCCTTTCAAGTCTGGCTTTGTTAAATTATATATGGACTTTTTTTCTAAATACCTACTTATGCCACCTTAGCGCAACAATGAAAACGCACCTTTATTTTTTTACAAGAACCATTTAAATTTAAGGAAAAACTTTTCGTTGACTTTTTATTACCTACCAATAAAATTCATTATTTTATGTACGCTTTCCAGTTCTCATTTCGTTTTAATTAATGTCTACTCTTTCCTTATTTTTCAGGTAAGTTCTTTATCACATTAAGAAAGTAATGATGCTGTTTCGTCGGTTAATATTCGAGGTAAGTGGGTATAAAATATATAGTGACCGCTTATGGTCAGTTTTAGGGCTATTAGTTAACGACTTTCGACCTACAATGTTGCGATATTGTCAATAAAATTATAAAAATCGGTCACATTTTAATTTTATGCCGTTGCGTCGCCCTTTGAGAGACTATCCCGTTACACAACTATGTTTCAATCGCTTTATTTTTCTATAATCAATTTTATTCTAAAAAATTTGAAGAATTTCTGTGTTTTCTAAAATACGAGAAAATTATTACAAATAAATGTCTACTTTTTTTTATTATAAAGTAGTATTTGCCTGAATTCCTATTTCAGACTTTCAAGATTTAATTTATTTAAGAAAACTTTTTACGTTTCAGTGTTATTCTTAAAGTAACGACACGTTTGGTCTAGTGGCTAGTAACCCTGGCTGTTAACCAAACGGTCGCGGGTTCGAATCCCCCTAGGGGCAAATGTTTATGTGTTAACATTTTACCTTTGTACCCGAGTCATGGATATTTGTATTTATAATATATAAAAAAAGTACTCTATGTAGTATATCAACAATACAAGCATTTAGCTCCTTACTGTGGAACTAGATGGTGCTGTGTGGAATGTGTGAAGATATTTATTTATTTAATATTTTCTGTAAGCATAAAATTTTTTGCGCCGTGTAAAATTAAATATTTCCTCTATGGAAATTATTATTGGAACAAAAAGTATTTAATATCATTACTTACTGGCTAGATTAAAATATAATCCAAACACAATATTATTTTTTTACATGTATTTCTCCAGTATCCTTTTTTATAAAAAAAATGTAACAGACGGGTTATTTAGGTCTTCTCTGGCTGAAACACAGCAGCACATTTGCTGTTAGTTGTTAGTTCGCGGTGGTCTTCATTTAAGGGGTAGTTATTTATGGCTGACAACATTAGCTGCCAAGATTAAAATGACTAATTAAATAAATTAATATGAGACTAGTTATTAATATTCATGTCATACCAAGGCAAATATTGTATTACCATAACATTTGTTATTCGGTAACTCGCTGTATTTCATAATAAGTAGGTGCAAGGCCTAGATAACACTGTTTAATTAGAGTGATGTGACATTGAGCTACGCTTACGCCCATGATGCTATGTCGACACAGTATATAGAAGAAACAGTATGTAAGCAATTGGTACAGACTTCTTATGAACATCACATGAAGATTTGTAAGGGCGACTAAATTATACACTGAATTTCGCTTTTAAATTTCGAACAACACTGTCTGCTGAAAACATAACTGTTCGAAGTTTCAAATTTAAAAAGGTATACTGATTTTTTTAATGTTAAGGTCGACATAGAGGCTGACGGTCCACTAGATGTTAGGCGGCTACCGTCACCTATAACACAAGTGACGCCATAGGTGCTGCAAGTGCGCAGACTAACATAGAAGGATTAAGGATAGGAAGGGATGGGGAAATGGGCACTACTAGAGCATATCCCTTATACACTCACCGAAACACAACAGCACACATGTCCTGCCACTACTAAATTATTTTTTTTGTTTCTAAGACAAAACATTTCTAAGCCTAAGATGAAAGTTACTAACACTGAGCGCTATAGCAAGTTGCTTAACCACTCGACCAATGACTATTTATAAGAACATTAAAAATACTTTTTAACATGTATGTTATGTTTTATAAAAGAGTAAATTATTTGTTTAATAATCCCTTGTTTTTTTTTTTAAATGGTAGTTAAACTACTGTCAGTATCTTATGTATGTATACCATATCCAATGGAGCCAAGTTTATGTTAGTGTCACCGCCTAACGGAATTTTTTATACGATACTGGATGATTTAGTAGTTGTTAAAAAATGTTTTTATGGTTTCTTCATGAAGGTTTATTTCTTTATAAGGTATTACACCTTATGAAGAAATAAACAGGCTAATAAATAAATTTAAAAAAATAATAATATAGGCGCTTTTCTGTTGGGCTGTCTGTTGGCGTATGAAGCATAAAAGTAATATTTATTTTTCAAAGATTCATCGGTACTAATCATAGTGAAATAACATTTTATTTATGAGCAACTCGTATAACCTAATCAATAAAAGAAAGGGATTTAAAATGATTTGGTTCTGGCCATTCTCGCTCACAAAATATTTATTTCTATATTCGCACGCATCGGTATGGTTAATAAAAAATAATATTTTATTTGTTTTGAATTGTATGCAAAATATTTTTAATAATTTTCTTCTAATCTTAGTGATTAATTTGGGCTATACTTTGATAGGTGAGTAAGTGACAAACGATGTTCTTAGAACAGGTAAAAAACATCGATGGGTAACAGTTATGTATTTAAAGAGCTATCTTTATTTGTCTTATTATTTTTTTCTTTAAAATAGCAGAGATAATTCGAATTAGCCTAATCGTTTTCCCATAAAATTTGTCGCAATTATGAATAACAAACAGTCGTAATTTCCCTGGAATTAAGATTTCGTGATTAATAAAAATTAAGAAAAGTCATGTTTTTCTTCGTAAACGTCACAACTATCAATAAAAACGGAATTATTAGTTTGCCGATAGTAGCTGACACTGTTTATTTATTTAAATAGTTTAGATATATTACAGCCTATTTAAATTACTGATTTAATTCACTAATGTGGCGTTGAGTATCCCGCAGCTACTCGATGCTGCAGCATCAGGTCAAGGTTACCATGTCATGGGAATACCGCCGAAGTAACAGTACACCAATTTTCACATCAATCGAATGCGTGTAAGTTATTGAGATCCCCTTTCAACTAGGAAATGAGCTGATGATCTTAAAGCGCCCGAACATATTTTCATAAATTACAAACCAAAAAAAAAAAAAAACGGATCAAAATCGGTCCATCCGTTGCTACGATGTGACAAAGAGACACACAAGTCAAACCAACTTCTTCCTTTGCGTTGGGCGACTTGTAACATACAGTGTTAAAGGTTTACATTAAAAATAATTTGCTGTTATGTTTTAGAATTATCAACACGTTTTTAGCAATAATGTGGACTGTAAACACTCGTCCGTTTACGGCGACAAAAGGGCCGAGGACAAACACAAGGGGAACCAGAAAAAATATTTGTAATGTTACGCGGGCTGTCACCGTGACGTTTATTTTGCCGCCAACGCGTTCTGTCGACTCATCACCCACGCGCGCAAAGTACCTTTGCTTTATCTGATCCCCATTAAACTGTACTTTCTTTCTACATTTACTTGATTCGGCATTAACCTGTTGTACGGCTACAACATTCTCACAAGATACACGATTATTTTATTTTATTTATTACTCTGTGGTCGAATTTTTTTACATAGAATCTTCTGCAACAATTTTCGTATTGAGCGTCATTTTATGTCATGCGAGCTGCATAGTTAATTATGCACCGTTGACATTGAGTACACATGCACATGCCTACGTTAATTCGCTTAAATAAACTTGCAAATAATATTGCAGCCCTGCGAAGCCGGGGTCGGGTCGCTACTAAAATTATAAAATGCTAATTCATAATCAAGCTAAGTATTGACGTAGGTATCCCGTGATGATTACAGTTACATTACAGTATACCTGTGTACTTAGCTGTGCTCCAAATGGATCTCACGACATTGGTCATATTCTTGTTTCGACAGATTTGTCACTGACATTTGAGAGATATTTCAAAATTCAAAGGCTCTGATTTTATATTTCAAGTTTCAAATTAAAGAAACTTTACCATCGCCGTCTGTGAACATGTTTTGATAAATTGTTTACAATGAAACGTATCGTTTCTAATCACATTATATTACTGTCTTTAGGTTTCCAAGTGCTAATTTATCACGAAGAACGTCACCATATATCAAGTAACCAAGTTTAGATTGTCATTAAGCTTTTCGGGTCACAGCGCCATGTTCGGCGGCTTGTGTAACACTCGACATTATCTAGGAATGGAAATGATGATGTACTTTACGAAAGAACAGGCCTATAAGTAACTGTCGCCGGTTCTCACCCAATATATACCTATGTTTCTGAACAAAAATTATGCAAACGAGAATGTCTCGTAAATTTTAAAAGAGCAAACACATTCTGTTGCGGGGACATAAAGTATTTCTTCAAAGTGCTGTATGAGTTAAGACAACCCGACCGACCGCCGAGCACCTAAAAAGGCCGGCCAGGAAATTACCACATCGTAAATAATTCATGCATTATTACTCAATCATGTCGGTGCAACGGTGAACGTTTTCAGTGGGACGTATTTTTTGCTCGTTTCCCGTTTGCGCCAGAGACGTTTTTCTGTACAATTGTCCTGTCTCTTGCGCAACATTTACATGAGGATGAGTCACGCACTAGTGAAATTACCATTTCGTTAAATCAAAATTCAAATCAATGTTCTTTGAAGCGTTCGTTGCTTTGTACAAGCCGGACTTGTGTTACTGAAAAGTTGGACTAGTTATCAAAGCAGGCACACTGCGTTTTGCAGTCAGTCAATTATCTGGGCACTGGGCCCTATCTCGTTTTTGATAGTCTCTGTACAAAGAAGACTTTAGGCTATTGTGATTCGGTGTGGAAACTAAGAGGTGCAAGAATACAGAGCCATTTCCGCTACTTTTGTCCCTAATCTTATCTTGTCAATAAACATGGCCGAATAATTTTTTAATTGTTAATTTTTTATTTTTAATGCCGGTTTTATGAGGAAGAATCCAACAAGAAGAGACCAGGTAGGTGTTCTTTCCAGTACTAGTAGCTGTACAAGTTTTTTTTAAAATGCTGAATGCTCCTATTAAACTCAACAAAATTGTAAAGTTTTTTTTCAATTTTGTATATTAAACGGTTTTTTCAGTTATGAGGTTGCGTTGAAAGTTAAAATAAGTTTACCACTTTTAGTGTTACAAGTTAAAAATGAACGGTATATATCGTCACAGTGACCTGACGAAAAAGAGCGGAACGGACGGCGACCGGTCACGTTGTTACAGGTGCGCCGGAGTTCACTTTCAATACAGATTATACCATTTAGTTTTTATGGTTTCATTACCTGTAACCGCCTCCTGCGCACATAATAAATAATTATTCGCATATTTACACATGTAAACTATTATTTTTTATAATAGTTGGAAAACTATACTTAAGTAGATGAATCTTCATGAGTTTTAAGTACTTATTTGCTACTTGGTCTTCAGATTTTCTGGTCAACCTTATTTTTATTAGTCAAGTGACAATATTTAATTATTATTTTTTAAATTTTTACGTAAAGATCGTCCACTGATGGTAGGTGACTATACCATCGCCTATTAACACAAGCAACGCGACAGGTGCTGCAAGTGCGCTGCCGTGCTGCTAGTAGGATTAAGAATTAGGAAGGGATAAGGAAAGGATAAATGAACTCTGGATACCGCTCGTAGATAGGCACGAAATTTATTTACCTTTCATGTGAATCGAAACTTTCAGAAATTCTTAGTATGCGTTCGGCACACATTAATTTCATTGAAAAAAATTTAAGGAAAAATTGCATATGAAATTTATAGCAGTATTATTATTATATATGCAATATAAAAAAACGCGTAAAAATATTTCAATATATGCATGTATGTATTTTATTTGTATACCCAGAATTTTACAAAGACTTTAAATAGTGTATCTTATAACGTTTACTATGCTAAATGAATGTCATTTCTAAGCCTTACTTTAAAAATATAAACAACTAATTCATATTAATTTAAAAGCTTAACAGTTATACAGCAGTAAGTTACCGCCATAACAACCTCGGAACCATTTCGATACCGGTTATGAAAAAAAAATGTAGGGTGGTCCGTTTGTATGTAAATATGATCTAAATTAATATTAATGTGGTCTTGCATTAACAGCTGTGTTTAGATTAGTTGAATAGCTTGTTAAACTGTGATTTTGTAAAACTTTTCACCTCGGAATTTTGACTACTTCAACTCCTTACATCCATTAGTTAGCTTTATTCGTATTGTTTCTGATCTGATGTATTAAAATTAGTTATTATCTTTATTTAAAAATGAGGGTCATCATGTCAGTTGCAAGACGTCCACTGCTGGACAGAAGCATGGGCAGAACTTAAGCAGCCTGATTATCAAACCGGGCAGAAGCAGCCTTGATCCAGCACTTAATAGGTTGTCGGTCCACATTGGGGGTGGACGTCCTATGTTGCGTTTGTAGGTCCATGGTCTCAACTAAGAAATTTACTCATTTCTGATCATCATGATAATCGGTATAACTCATTTCTGATTCGATCTATGAATGAAGCCATGAAGTTAGAGACCACTACACTTAGAGACCTACAGACTTTAGAACCTAAAATAAATCGAACAATTTTGGTGAACTTTGGTGAAAAAATTATTAGTAAAATTACATATTAGGGAGACTTTTTTATGGTATGTCTGTCCTTTTGCTCATAAACCTATAAAATTTATGTAAATTGCATTTATATTCCAGTATTTTATATTTAAAAATAAACATAAACTTGTACCTAACAGAGTATTTCATAGATGCTAAACGATGTGATAAATAAATAGTATTTATTATTGGCTATGGTATCGAAAACAACTACAGATACTAACTGCAACTTTATTAAGACCGTTGTACAATAATTTCAAAGTATATCTTGTGTAGTAATCGGAGTCATCTGTCCGTAAAAACCCGACCCATTTGGCTCGCCACTGCCGTCGTATAAAATCCTCTTTGAATCAATACACAGTTTTAATTATCCGGTTTATATCTGTACGATGCAGTTTTGATGGAGAATTAGCGAATATCAGACTTGCTCATTGCTTATTCCTTCTATAAAGTATATTGTATACAACAAGCTAGGCTATATAGTTGCTATATTACTCTTATTTCTTTTTCCCTCATCCTTAGGACGTCAAATCTTAGTCAAATATCAAATGCACCCAAACCATTCTGTGACACTATATAAATATTAACTCATTAATTTATCATATAAATTATATTATTATACTAGCTTTTGCCTACGACTTCGATCGCGTATTTCGATACATTTTAGTCCATGTTTTATATTACTTCACAGAAACTGTAACAAAAATTCATACATACAGGATGTATATTCGCATTTGTAATATTAGTGGTATTATTTATTCATTTATTTATACTTAATTATTTATGACTTTCGTTTTTGAAAATGTAAAATGAATTTCCACAGTAAATAGAAAACCATTGAATTTACTTATAAAAAATGTTTATCCATTTACATCGTTTAGCTCTCCGTGTGGAGTTCAAGCATTAAATTCATATCTCTTAAGGCATCGTCGCAGTATTTAAAGGCATATATACGGTCAGATCGTTTCATTTATTAAACATTTTCATTACTAGATGTAAATGCGGCGATTGTTTAAATTTGTATTAAATTTACTTCAAACAAACTACACACACTATATTTACTTATTATTTGGAAATAAAATTTAATTGCCTTTCAACATATATTTTTCGTTACATTATTTTTTTTCTTGATTTTGTTAGAAAATTAGAAAGTATTTAAATTATTAATATTAAAATAGAAAATTAGAAATTAATTGATTTAAAAAATACTGTTATAAATGTTTACTTATCTAAATAATTTCATAATGATAATTTTGTTTGTTATATGTTTTTTTTCTTTTTTCGACGATTCGGATTCAGCGGATTAGAATCGAAAATTGTCGCCTCCTTTGTTAGTTTATCATACTCATTTCTATAAATTCCTTAAATCGTTCCCATTATCTCTAAATGCCGAAAAGTTGTTTTCTAAAAAAACTTTATTTATCCATTATAAATTAATCAATTAACGCTCTTGAATAAATTGAAGGTATTATTTTTGATTGTTGCGCTGTGAACTATACTTTAATGCTATTCTTAGATTCTTAGTCTTTTACTAAAAATCTGTTAGGTAATATGTGAAAATCGTGAAAGCTTACTTAATATACGAAACACATCACTTATATTTTCGCTTTGTCACGATATTCGTTCATCATCATACATGATGTTCTTTCACGCTATACTGCGAATACGCCCAACTGATCAATGTATGACACTGAACTCTTCCTGACCTGGTTAGTTTTGATTCACAATTATTATTGGACCCAGTGACTACTGGGACCGGGTTTAAAACCTTTGCTGAACCAGCTAATAGCAAGCAAACCAACGTTCGGTCGCCTAGTCTGTTTATATAATAAATGTAAAAGGCTTTTACAGATGAAATCACCGTGTATACTGTTTATTATTAAACTAGCTGTACCCGTAACTTTGTACGAGCCGGTTTCGTACGCTTGGTATTTAGGTAATTGGTATAACTTTTTTTGTTTGAAAACCGATTGCAATAAAACAAACACTTCTTAATGTCACGGGAAGCTTGCTACAATACATCAGTGAAAGCCGCATTCAAATTGGTTAAGCCGTTTCTGTGATTAGCGTGCACAAACACGTAGACAAACAGACAAAAATTCTAAAAACTATTTTATTGACCTCGGTAACACACTTTTTTACCTCATATACGATTTTATTATATATTATTGTTATGATTTTGATTAGATAAATAAAAAAAAAAATAGACTTCAACTGTCACATACAGATATGTAGATCAATATGTTTTTTATGTGTCCAAAACACATGCTACATAAATTATGAAGTCATAAGGTTTTTCATGTGCGCATTCTGATTTAGTGGTGTTTGTCGCTCTCTCCATGCGCTCTGCACCTGCGCGAGCGCATCTTCATATTATTAGACGTCGCGACGCGCCGGTCGTCGACCCCGCCGACCTGCTTACCGAAATAAATTAAAAGGCACGTGCGGCCATGTGCCAACAGGCCGCTTTTTATTTTACCCGTATTCTGTTGTATTAGCATCGATTCTTCTGGGTCATATATATAATATTATATATAAGCTCTGTTAGATCAGTTGGTATTCTCTACTAAATCCGAAGTTTAGAAGTAACCATGTGACTTCGTTTCAACCCGGACTGGATAAATTTTATTTACGGTGTAAAATTATCATCTCACTTCAAACTTGTTGAAGTGAAAATTTCATGTTGGGCACTATTGGAATGGAGATTGTCAGGTATTTAAATATATAAGTATATATTATGTACATATCTATATATTAAAAACTTTATTACTATATTTGAAGCTACAAAGTTTTCACTTCTGACGTGCAGTTCTACGACTGACAATTTTTTCTGTTTTCAGAGCCTCTCCTTATCCTTTATATACCTTTATAAAGGTTGGCAGCGCACTTGTGTAACTCTTTGGTGTTGCTTGTGCTAACAGATGATGATAGCCACGTACAATGAATTGAAACGTCAGCCGAATTTTACTTTAGAAAAAATCGTATTTATAGTAAAAACACAATCGTTATCTGAGTCTTGTCTGTTTATTTGATTAGTTCATATAAACTACGCAGCAGTTTTTATAATATTTGTTTTCCAAACTGCTAATTTTTTTCTAGAAACACGTTGTTTTTTCTTAGTACATGTTTAGTGCAACAATAAGAACGTTAGAACTCGTGCCTAAAACTGCAAATAATGTCTCTAGTCTGGATGTACAGTACGCTACGAGTTGGTTCAGACAAAATCAATAAGTTGCCCAGACGATTGATATAGGTTCTGTCTGTGTTATATTTAAGTTATACGTAACGTTAAGCTAAAGCTATTATCATTGTTGAGGTAAATGAACTCTTTTATTGAAAGAACATTTATTCTCAATAATTTCAAATCTGGTTCCGGTATATTTTTCTATACCTACACAGAGAGCGAATGTTGTATGTTTGTTTATATGAAGGGCCAATTGCTTGAAAAAGTCTTTCACTATTTGAAAAGTGTATTATTCAAGATGGACACTATTTTTTTTATATACTAAGTCCCCTATTACCGAATCGGGGTTTCTTTATTCTTTATCCTAGTATATTAATCGACAGCGCACTTGCAGCACTCAAGGTGTTGGCGATGGTAACCACCTACCAACAAGTTGTTCGCTGACCTTATTGGAAATTTTTATCTATTTCAATTGTAAACATATGAAATATTGTTTGTGTACCTTACTTTTAAAGAATAATTATTGTATTCATGATTTTGGTGTATAATCAACAAAACATTTCTTGAAATCGCACGGAAAGACAAAACAGCTGTTTTCAACGGTTTAAAAGTTTGTGAGTCACTCAAGAGCTGTATCTGTATATTATAAATATAAAATTTCATGTTCGTTTATTCAAAATCGCGAATCTCCGAAAGTACTTACCGTATCGATCGCCGTGAAATTTTGTCAGGTGTACAGAAAAGGACAGATCATCCTACATCTAAATATAGATCTAAATAGGCATTGTCTAAGCACGGGTGTAAAGTCGTAATGGAATTGTTTGCATTAAAGGACTCAGTAGAGTGGCAGACAACAAGAATCGATTTGTTTTTTACGATAATTCCCGGTATCGCGTGGCCAGTGCGATCCGCACTTCCCAGAATAGTTGTTTATTGCGAACGCCACCATATGGCACCGTTTAAAGAGTCCAGACGGACCAATGCAATGAGTACAAAGCTATATAAAATCTTAATTACATTACATTCACCACTTTATTTATTATTACATTAAGTATTTTGTTTTTGGGGTTCCACGCGTAAAAAAAACCGACTGTCCGTCAGTCAAATTCAAATTTATATTAAGTAAAGTTCGCGTGGAGTCGTATAAATTTCAAGTCTCTGATTCAACTCACAAACTAACAAAGAGTCTATAAAGCCCTTGAATCAACTTAGTTAAAAAATTACTTAAAAGCATTACCTGGGGTGTGTCAATTCAGTACTGTTATTTTTTTCCAGTAACAGTAACCACTTTTAATTGCATATTAAATGTGCAATTAGTTTGATCACAATCAATTCATTTCAATAACTCTCGTTCAATTACATCGCCGTTGTAACTGGACATAATCAATGATGTACACTCTTTGGAGTGGAAATGTATAATCACAATAGGAAATAGCGTTTACAGATCCCGCTATGTAGGTATAGCTATAGCTTCAAATAGGCTGTTTTTGCTCTTGATTACTGTTTCAAGACTAAATTCTTCGAGGAGGCCTAAATTCTATTTACATAATATATTTACTAATTTCAATTTTTTCTCACACTCGAAGCGTAATATTTTTTGTACAAGCTTACGTTACCTAGGTTAGTTAGTGCAATGTTTAAACAGATAGTAGTAATATTCAGACTAAAAAGTAAATAAATTTTTGTATAGTCGTTTCTTTAAAAAAATATAAACGAATAGCTGTTGCACGGGACTTGGCCCGTGTAACTTTATAAAATAATGTTACTCGTTAATAATATAGCTGATAATATAGGTGAACGAATTTTCATAATCGGTTCAGTAGTTTTTGAGTTCATCCATACAACAAATATTCTCTTTTTATAATATTAGTATAGATTAGGAACAAGATGCTGGCTCTATATGATGCATATAATATTTTTAATGTGATTAAAGTAACTGTTGAATTGGAACAACAAATAAAATAACAGTTCCACTTACAGTCACGTATACAAAGTGTTCCTGTGACTGGTTGTTCTGGTCTATTTGCACACGTATGGAATGGACTTTGTTTCGGTTTCGTGGTTTTGTTGGACAATTGAATACATTGGCATATACACTAGTATAGGCAAACGATACTATAATAAACGTTCATCTGTGGAAAAATATTAATTACGTTCCTCCAACTATAGTTAGTTTGAGATCAAAAGATTTCACCACGTTCCTAATTATAGATGTGCTGGATCGTTAAAAATATCTGTTGATATTTGTGTCTACAATATGAATTACGGACAGCTCCCAAACACCCAAGTAATGTATTTAGTTCCAGTAATTGTTGGGTAATATATTTAAATATTACCCTTTTAATTTAGAATAATAATTAATTTGGGGGATGACCCTTTGACTTTTACTTTTTTATCTCTAGAAGGTTAACAGTGCATTTGTGTTACTGTAAACTTCAATTTATTATAGTTATTTATTTAATTATTAATAAATAAATGATAATAAATAATCGGGTAATAGAAAGGGCGCGGACGAAGTCGCAACCAAAAGCTATTTATAAAATTAAGCTGTCACTGTCCGCTATTACTCAACGAATTTTGATACGGTTTGTATATTAAATTTGCAGAAAAAAATGCCGGTAGCGAGTTTTAGTTGTATTAAAAAAAATTGTTACTCTCACTTTTTAAGAATATAGTTATTGTTTGCTTTTTTAATATATTCTGCATTGTAGTTATCTTGCGGTCTCGTCATTCTTGGCAGAGTTTAATACATTAATTTTACCATAAATTACCAAAAATTATACGCCTTAATAACTAATATTTAACAAATTTCCATGCAAACGTAGAGGTAAAACTCACTGTCATAGAGATAAATACAAACAGCATAATAAATAAATAAATAAATATATTTAATTAATACCCTTAAATAGACAGAAACAGCATGGAAGATTTGTGTTTCCGTAAAACTCGTCTGTATATGGAATGAGGATGAGCCGTAAAATAGGTCTGTCCGTGGTCCGTTGCGATCCAGAAGCGAACGGTAATTAAGAAGGTCACGCAGCCGTTAGCTGCGCGGGCGCATCGCGTCCGGTCCTTCTTTATATAGGGAACACATCACCCTTTTTAGAAACACACATTACACACTGCGACCATGTTGTTATACCGTACACAATTTTATTTTATTTAAATCACTTATATATTTGGAAATTCTAGCAATTTTATCGATATACACATATGTGTACTCGCTCCCTAAATTTAAATAAATGTTATATTGTAGTTGAGTTTAACAAAATAAATAAAATTAAAATAAATAGTGAACGAAATATGTAATTGTACATACATTGATTTTTATCGGTGTTAATTTTATTTAGGTACTTATCTATCTTTAAATTTTATTCAAGGATTGCAAAATATTTATTTTTGCCAATGTATTGCCTCATGAGACAATGATTCTTTAAAACTTAAGTTCAGTCATTTTATTTTGCAATTACCGACACCTGATAACATTAGACAATATATCGAGGTCGATAAGTCGATAGTTGAGGTCAAGATGGGCGCTCAGATATCCTATCTTATATGGGTAGGTGTCGACACCCGATACCCCTAGTGCCGTTACTTGGTTAATTAGTGATGTTACACGTTGCATTTGTCGATAAATATCAGCTGTGGTGTAGGGATTTATTATCGAGATAGTGTGTCAATTGGTCGTATAAAATGTTACTAAAATTCCATGAGAATTACAATAAAGGCATTGTTTAAAGATGCATGAAATAATTATCTAGCATCTGGCCTCATTTGAAGAATCCATTGTTAGGTAAATGCTGAACCCTGGATGATGTTAGCTCTATTATCTATTTTTCATTTTCCTCATTAAATTTGTAAACGTTTCAGACGATGAAATGAATATAAATAAATAATGTAGGTATCCATTGTGGTTAACCACAGTCATTGTTTCTGGAATTTCTGATCTTAAAAGGCCAAGAATTTGAATTGGCGCGCACAAACGCACAGACAAAAATTCTAAAAACTATTACTTTGACCTAGCTAACATGTTGTTTTTTTAATATTTAATGTACAGACACGGCTCGTTTACAATTTTTTTTATAATATGAATATAAAGAACCCGTGCGAGCCGGGCACGGGAAGCTAGTTGTATAGAAAAAAAGATTTAATAAAATTTTGACAAATTTAAACAAAGAGTAAATATTTTTTCGTCGGATAAGCGCTACTCGAGTTGTTTATGCAAATAAAATTGCCCCCCATTAAACTCACTTATTTCTGATTGTATAATGCACGTAGGTATAATGATTGTATAATGAAGTCCACGACCTTGCTCCGACCCATAGACTATTATTTCCGGTCACGAGCGCTCCGACGACGATGCAGTTCCTGTAATCATTGATTCCGTTCGTTACATTTTCAAAGCGAGGAAGTGAATATGGGTACCGCAACGATATTCAGTTATAGAATGACGTTGGGTATCAAAATTCTTATCTACCATGTTAGTAAGAAAGAAATATTGGCATAAACCAGCCAAGGTTTTTAAGCATTACTTTAGAAACATCAATGCTTTAGAACAAGCAGCGTTCACATCATAAGATAATAGTTTAATATAACGAGAATTATCGTACACTGTAATCTTCCACTAAGATGCCAAAATGTACTTTTTAAAATAAAATACAGTTTATTCAGTTTAGCTATTATGAGCTTAAATGTATAGTTAAAATACATAAGATGGAAATGTTTAAAGATAAAAAAAAATTGGATGAAGATCTTCAGAAGTAGACTCTTGAGTAGTTTTAAAGATTACCCATTACATATTATACTTACCAACTAGCAAATATATTAGTTATTTATAATGTTAGCAGCATTCCGTGTAACTGGTGTTACCTAGAATTTTGCTGCGAGAGTAAACATCTGCACGCGGTTTCGTCCAGTCCAGTGTCAGGGTGCAGGTGCATTGTGTTGAAGCACAAAGTGCATTAAGCTTGTTCGTGACCAGAACAATGCAAGGTTGCTAGCGAATTGTTTCGCCGTGTCATTGCACCTTTTTTATTTTTTAAATTTTTTTTATAGGTAAACAGTATTTCCTTTTTCGTAGCCTCATTATTTACAGAATAATATGTAACTTATTTTTGACAATAAGTATTCATATATTTCAGACCAAAAAATCCATATATTTCAAACATTTTTAAGTCCATACCTAAATCAAGACCCTGAGGATATTAGATTGTCAATTGTAGATAGAATCAAAATTATTAAAATTAGATAAAATAATACAAATAATTGAAATAAAAAATATGAATAAATCCTAATAATATTATTATAAATATGGAAGCTTGTATGTTCGTTACTCAATCTCGCAAAAATGGCTGAACGCTATCAACGCAAAAATAATAATTATAATATTATAAGAATCATTCTTTAATATAAATATATGTGTGGGATAGTCGATTGACGGCCATGTTGGATCAAAGATGGTCATGTATATGCGTTTGCAAACTGAAGTTTTATTTATTTATATTTTTGTTGGTTCGAGGTGTTATTTTTACTCCAAAAACGTGTTTTTTAGATCTGTTTTTATTACTTGACAGACAGGTCCTGTTAACCTGTGACCTTTCTGGGACAAGTGTAGGTACGCCGCCTTAATTATTACTTCAAGTATCGTAGAACAAGTTTGTTACTGGGACACTTTTGTTGTTCCTAGTTTTTCTCGTGATTTTTTTATCATCTTATATTTATGCTACTGTAAAGATAAACACATAAGTTTAAGTGGCAGTCGACAACTCAACTTTCGTGGTATAAACGGACAGAAATACAGATACACTGTTTTTTTTTTTTGGAAAATTTCTTATTTAAACTATATTTCTATGTAACTACTTACATTTTATAAAATAAAGTCTCTGTTTCTCTACTTATAAAAATACTCTCTGTCTCTTTTTAAACTATACAACGGATTTTTATATGATTTTTCACTAATATAATGTGAAGAGCGATAAACGAGGAACGCATATATACAATTTGAGGCAAAATTGCAACCGTACGAAGCCGGGGGAGGGTCGCTATTCTAAAATAAAGTCCTTGTCTATTTTTCCGCTAACTTATTCTCAAGGTATTTGTAAACAGTTTTCACTAATTGAAAGAACGATAATCGAGGAATAATAATTGCACACATGCGAAACCGGAACGGGTTGCTATAGTGGCTAATAAACAACGCTTAACTAAATAAATAAATATAATTATATACTTTATTTTTATGTTATGATGATTTTTTATGATTGCGTCATGTTTAGTTTATGGATCACAATATAACTACAATTTCCATTTACAGAATCATGCGTCTTTGTGTAACAACTTATATTGTACTGAGAAGCGAAGCACACAATTGTCCTTTTTAACTTTCCGTATCTAAATAGGATGTGTTTGACTGTTTGTGCATGCCGTGTGCTCGTTTTGCTCATAACTTCTTTGAATACCGCAAATAAGCCAGCTAATGGTTTTGTTTCACAAGTTTGTTTTAGCACTCGCGCTTCTGTCTGCATGTTTGTTTGTCGTCTGTTGTGGCGGTGTGGTCTAAAAATAATTATGAATAAATGTCTAAAAGAAAATTGAAACTAATTCTCCTTTTTTTCGCTATTCTAAGACATTAAACAATTGTAGAAGCCCTTTTTGTTAAAAAAATTACAACCCCTTTGAAGATCCCTATAGTCGGTACTTGCTTTAACATTCTGTCTCAAGGATCCCGGGTTCGATACCAGGCAGTACCAACTTTGGAAATAAACTTTTATATTTAGTCACTTGGGCAACTCGTCTGGCGGCAGTAAGCAATCCCCTTACAGAAGATTACTGTGAAATAACAGCATGTGTGCTATTGTGTTTCTATAAGTGATGGAAATTAATAATAATTTTAATAATTTCCTATTAACATTTACCTAATTTCGCCGCATTAACAAAAACCGCTTCAGCGCCTGACTTAAACTACAACTTCTAGCTTTCCACAAAAGGTGAATCCATATTTGTATACGACTATTTTTATGTGCAGTAGGTATCGTTGGAGAATATTGAATTTTGTATTTAGAGAGAGAGAGAGATTTGCTTGCTGAGTTTTACGCCAACAAGTTCCAGGGTTTCGTGTTAACAAATGCTTTCAATGAATTTTTTTTATTATTATTGAGTAAAAAAGGGCCTACGTTATAAATAACACACGGCGTAATAAATGTAACAAATTTCATATTGTATCATAGTGGCAGATGAAACAATTCACAATGCGTTTAACAGTCATACATTGTAAAGCAAATCTAACAGCAGTAACCAACCACAACCTTCCCTTGCAGAAGTTCACAGTGAATTAATAGAATATATGTTTATGTTGCGATCCACTAATGTTTCAGGTAGTTTAAATCACTGACTTTATGTTTTTGCCAATTACTGTACTGATAGATATTTCGCAATAAGTTTGAATAAAATAAAAGAGAACTTCGCAATACGTCCTTACGCTTTAGACAGCGGCAATGGAACCTTAGCAGTATGGTTAAGGAAAGCGAAAAAAATGTGGAAATTCGAAGTGTGAATAAGTATAGGGAATATATTTAAAAATTAAAATTGTTTCAGTTAGTATCAGCAATAAAGTATTACATACTAGATATTAATTAATGCATATTGTGAACAATAAAATATGTATTTTTTTAAAATGTTATCTACCCGTCAATTTAGTCGAGTGGACTAAAAAGACCGTTTACTACGATTAATTATATTATAAAAAATTAAAAAATGCAAAAGTTGATTTAATAAAGAAATAGAAAAATTCACGAAACAATTGTCATCAGAGACCTTGAAGCCTCACATTCATTCTGTCAAACAGATCCAAAACCAGATCGACGGCATTACAATCGATTACGAAATAGAATAGCGAGAGCGAGTTGCTAAATCGATTTGAATGTTAACAGAACAATGATAACGTATCTTATCTGCGAGTGAACCACTAACCTCTATCGGTTTACATTTTAGGCCCAAAATAGTATGCAAATGATTTTATGCAATGAAAATATCACTTGCAACAAAATGAGCGAAGCTACCGCTCTAAATTGGCTATGGGTTGTTTTGATTGCGCAGACTCCTCACTTCCTTTACCAAGTGACAATTGAAAAGCGCGGGAATATTTTTGACAGCACCATTATAATTGTTTTGTAAGATGCTCTATTATAGTTGTGGTGAACTTTATAAGTGACAATGTATCTGAGTAGTGTCAGGGCACATTGCGTTCAGGTTCATTTTTATTGGTCGATGGTCTTTGAAGAATTTCTTTGTGGGAATTGTAGGTAATAAGCGTACCTACCATAAATCAACAATTAGTGTTTTTTTTTTTTTATAAAAGATGGGTTTGCTCTTGACCAACAACCAACTGAGGCCTAAGATGGAGCGAGCTCACCCAGAAGATGCCTGTTCACTCGAACTCTGAAAAGATTTGGGTTATATGAACTCGGAAATGGAGTTCCAAACCTTGGCAGTGCGCATTATAAAATATGTTTTAAAGCGCTTGGTCCGAAATAGAGGGATATCGACAAGATGAGGATGACAAGACAAGAAGACAAGAGCAATAATAACTGTTGTGATTCAAACAACTGTGTGATTGCACTGAGTTGTGTCTGTTCCTGCACTCCGCATAGCATGCTGTATTTCAGGCTCATATTAATTTTCATACAGTAGTCATAAACTGTGTGGAGCTCATCTGGCGGCAATTTCCACATTCTTAAGATCACTGTGAAACAATAATAATACATGCTTAATTCAGACCATTATCCATATAATTCTTTTTTTAGTAATAGATGGCATTACATAAGTTCAATGGCTATCCTCATCGTGATTTTGATTTTTTATCCCTGTCCCTCCTTATACTATGTCTTATATTCTATCGTGGTCGACAGAGCATTTTCAACTATAATGACTCATCGATATATAAATTAACCTAAATTTTATTAATAGGTTAAATTAACCTAGACGAATGGGCCAGTCTATGTCTCTTGTTTACTAAGCATAAACTTAACCACATCCTAACCACTCCCTATAAACCACATTTACAGTAAGCAGTATTCATAGTAATCTTCGATAAGTCTATAAGGGTTGTATACAGTAGTCTTGTGTGGTTACTTCGGCGAAAAAGGCTTCTTAGTTCATGACAGCGGAAACCAGTTCGCTCTGCCTCTATACTATGAAACGTTGAACATTTCTTTCAATTTCGCACCGCGCCTCTTGAAAGGCCTCTTTATCAAAGTGACTGCGACAGTTTGCAAATATAAATGTAGAAGTTACTATTAAACATATTTAAAAAAATATAACACTGCAGTCGTCACAAAATCGTGATTTCCTAAAAGTGAGTATGAAATATCACGAACTTGTGACTCACGGCAAGCACAGTCCGGTCGCAGATCGCTATCTCTGTCGAAATGTTTGTAAACGGTATCGAATTTCGATAGTATCGATCCGAATAATGATAACTCGAACCGGCATAGAGTTTAGTTGGTCAAGTTTATATAAAAAAAATCAAGTTTTATATAAAAGTGTAACTATGTCTGGTTTAATTTACTGAAACTATAATTAATATTATTAAATACACATATTCAATACAAAAAATATAAATAAATGTATAAATCTATATGTATATGTATTTTTTGTATACATATACATATAGATTTATACATTAAATTTAAAAAAAATTGATCAATTTGGACAACACTAAAAAAATACTATCATTCTGGACCCTTTAAAAATGACTATGTATACAAGGGCTTCAATTTTAAAGGTCCTTCAATTTGTCAATAGTTGTCGATAATCATTACCAGTTTACAAAGAAGTTAGATTTTATTAATGGGTTGAGACCACTTCAACTATACCACGTTTATATAGCAGTTGACCTTGGTAGAAATCAATGGTGGAATATAGACGAGGAGTAAGTGTCTACCTGTCTGTCTGATGTTGCTGCTGTTCTTAGGCGACGATAGCCATTGACCGTCAAGTGTTCTGTCAGCCTACTTATCGTTCAATTAATATAATAAAAACATCGTAAAATAAAAATTACAATACTTTTCAGAACAACTTAGTCTAACATACTCGTACGAAATGGTAACATTATGCTAATTTGATCATGGTCCGCTTGTGTACATAAAACCTCCTAGAAATTTCTATATATTTAGCAGTAGGATATTAAATTAAAAAATAATAAAAAAAAGAATCGCGGAAATTTTGTATAACGAAGAAATACAAGTTTTCTTATTGCTTAGTGCAACAGTAGGTACTTGACGTTAAAAATGTTTTAAGAGATATCTCGTTTGCACTTCAATAAAAAAAATTAAAAATTTCTAAAAATGTATTTAACAATTGTTTGCCCTACAGAGTTTGATTTCGATACAACACAATAACTCTAACGGTTTCAACCAGTTTTAGTTATGGCGAACTGTGTAAAATTCCGCTTATTTGTGTCCGTGATATGTAGGCCAATTCGCTTTTTTTTATGTTTGCGACAGGTTTCTGATAGTCAACGCTGGTGTAAAAAAAACTAGTAGGGAATCTCTATGGCTTACTAGAAACTGTCTAACTAAACCGGGGTTTATGCTAATCACTTCTAATAGTGTTAGTGTAAGGTGAATTCTAGAGTTTGTTCTTATTAATCATGTCAGTTTTCGAAAATAATAATTATTGACGTCGCATTGTATATATATTTATATTTTGGTTTAGGTGTTCAATGATACAAGATATACAAAGATACGGAAACATGTCAATACATATCTATAACAAAATCGTAAACGAGCCGTGACTGTACATTATATATTTGTTTAAAAAAAAAAATCTCTGTACACAATAATCTCAGTTCACCTCCGTCTGTTTCTCCGCTATCTTCTTCTAAACCACCCAACGGATTTTGATACGGTATTCACTAATTGCAATAGTGATAAATGAGGAAGATTTGTGTATATATATTGCAGAAAACAAATGCATCCTTCCACTTTTTTTAGGCCATATCCCTAAAAAAGTATTCTATAGGAACGCTGAGGAAGTCGCGTGCTACTGATATTTCTATAGGTCTTTTTTTTTTATTAATGTCTAATTAAATTTTATTATGACTATAAATTGCATAATGGATGAGAGATATATAAGTATTATTTTGTTATCTCAAGAAAATAGCTTAAATTAAGCTTGATGTGACAGATTTTTGTTCTTGCCTTATAATTTGTAAGAATTTTCTTTTTCATATATTAAAATATAAAAAAAAAAGTTTAAATGTTTGTAAATTTTTTCTGTCGTTTTTCCTTTTTTCAATCTATTGATGGTGAAATTAGAATGTCAAGTTTCCCTACTGTTTTTGTTTTGTGTATGACATTATAAAAACTATGAGTGTGGAACCGTTGTGAATAGTGATGCGGCTTTTTGCGATTTTTATCGGTTTTTATTGTGGGTCCATGACACTATTGCAGTGTGACGCCACACTTTTGAATTTTAGACGAGTTTCTATAAGACTATGTTAGCAGTCATACGTATTTTGAGTTTGAACTTCTTTTATTTCGGAAATATTGGCCATACTCTGACTAAATTCCAAATTTATCGTACCTGAAGCCTGAAGTTATACTACAGAAATTATTGCTATATATACACCGATTTTTGTATTTATCTGATAATCTAATTTGTAATTTAAATTAATGAATTTTATTCAGGAATTAACAATTAAATTAAATTAACAGCAGTTTTTCTTGGAAAAAACATTTTCAAATTCAGAAATCGATAATTGATCGATAAATTTAATACAATTGGAAATGTAGTTAATATGCTCTAGACAAAATGTCTTGTAAGGTAAAACGATAACATTTGTATGGACTATCTTGTGTCTGGTATGGGTGAATTTTTATTAGTATGGTAGATCATAAAGATCTTATCTGAAGATAGTTTATTACCTGGATTAACATATAGTAGGTATAGGATATATATAGAATACATTTATCCTTAAAAAAATTTAAGTTGCTGTGAGATTTTCAAAAAACAGACTAGCGCTTCCGAAGATGCGGGCGCAGCTAGTAAAACAAATAATTGAAGTAATCACAATAAACTACTTTATTGAAAAGGAAAATAGCGTCAAGGCTTCCCCAAGGAGAGAAAAACACCAAAAAAAATTTAATTCACACGAATGACATCCACAATTACCCAATGAGTCACAAAGCGGTTGTCGCAATATCCTCGGCAAAAAAAAGCTTCCGCCAGCTATCGTACAATATATCGAGTTACCCTTGCTTGTTGTATCAACATGGATACATGTAAGGTGATCTCGCTGTCCTCACTTGAGTAGGTCTGTAAAAATCAAGTATCGATCTCAGGTCAGGTTCTGAGTACAATTACGTTCACAGAACATGTACGTTGTGTCTGCAAACAAAAATTATACTTTAATTATTGGCGTTTCGTCACTGTCATCTTTAAGCCTTCTACAGTTAAATGGTCTACACTACAGTATACGACCTACCGGGTGTCGTCTCCCAGATGAAGTTTTACTAATTGACTTGGATTTTATCTGAAATCTTCTTTCATAATGAATCTTCTATATCTATACATATTATAAAATAAAGTCGCTGTCCAGTTTTTCCGCTAACTTTTTCTAAATCACCCAAGGGATTTTGATACGATTTCCACTAATACAAAGAGCGATAAACGCGAAAGATTTGTGTGTATCATTTACAGAAAAAATTGCATCCGTGTGAAATCGTCCTGGGTCGCTAATAATAAATATAAATAAGTAAAATGATTTTTTTTTTGTTTGGAACCTCTTAATCTCCGGAACTACCAAGTGGGTTTGAAAAGTTCTTATTATATTTGATAGCCCAATTCTTGAGGAGGAGTTTATAGGGTATTTAACATCACGCTCAAAACTTTGAAACAATTTTGAAACCGAGAAATAAGAAAAAGTCAGAAAGAACGCTAAAAATTGCGATACTCTGGGTCGTATTTATAAGATACCTATGTAAGTGTTACATAATTTCATCTGAAGTAGGTCGTCCCCCAATTTAGAGGCAAAAAAGAAGACCCAATTTGACTAAAATAAAATACCTAGTATATAAATTTTCAGGGATGCTGCCCTAAATAAACGACAATAAACGACAGTTCCGCGAATAAACGAAAAAGGGTAACATTTTACGATTTGGGCTGGTAAACAATGTCATCCGGAAAATATTTGTAGATATGGCTGGCTACTTAATTTATTTATTTTGGTAGGGGTTAATCCAAAGGATAAATTGAAATTAGGTTTCATTTACATATTATATATTGCATTCAAATTATGTATTATTTATTTGACTGTAATTTTTATCAGGACACTTTATATGTCTCAACATTTATATCATTGTTGAGGATTTAATATAATTAAGAATAAATAAAACAAAATAGCTGATTCAGTCTTCTTCTCCGTTTGATTCATCTAAACTTCGTTAAAGGGATTTTGTTGCTTTCTTCACTGCCATTTAGATGATTATTTCTGGAATATTATTGATTCTAATATTGAAAATAGTTTTGTGGCGCTCTTCAATGCGTACTTTTGTGACTATCACAAGAGACTGAACAATAAAACTATGAAGTCATGTGTACCTTTGTTAATTAGTAACAAATATATTTTATTATATGTGCACTCTCATTTGTAACAAAGGCTCCATTTTTGTAACGGAAGCGCGAAACACGTGCGCGCGCGCAGGTGGGCGGTAAAAGTGAGTAAATCGCCTTTGAAGTTTGGTGTGTTGGCCTTGTATGCACAAATGAGTATACGTGACCTATCAGAGTTTGTCGGTTTGTTTGTTATCTTGCGTAAATAGATCTGACACTATTTTTGTGAATAAATGACACAGTTGCTTTGATATGGAAGAAAGAGCGCTTTCAAAACCAGGCGACACGTATAAATGTGACTTGTAGCAGTAATGCGATAACTTTGACACTAGATATGACGAATGTGTACTGGGTACTAGTATAAACTCTCACACTCTCTTGGGCTTGATATTTTGTTTTTAATAGTAAGCTGTTTGTAATAACCGTACAGATGAAGATTTTCAGCATTACGATTACTACTGTCTGACATGAAACACATTGTGCTTTCTTTAATTTTTATTTAGAGGCTTTTCCTAAAGAAAACTTCTGTTTTCTTGAACTTTGAATCCTTGCAAAGATATATTATTTCGATTATCTAAACCACCTAAATAATTTCAATACGGTTTTCACTAGTAAAAAGAACGATAAACGAGAAAGGTTTCTGTAAATAATTTTCAGATAGAAAATGCATCCGTGTGATGCCGGAGGCGAAGAGCTAGTTAGTAATAATCGAGATATGTTATTTCGATGGTAATAGTACTAAATCAATTATAAATCCCGAGCAGGTTCATTACATATAATTTGAAATAATTTTTGTTTCACCACAGTTTTAAATTTGTATAATTGGTATGGATTGAATTGATTATATTTTCTAAGCGTATGCTAAATTTTTATGCAAATAAGTGTACATGTGTATTGGTTCGATAGCTTAGGCCTCCGGTTTCACGTTTCGTACAAACTTGATTGGTTGGCCCCAATGTAGTAAACTAATATGGGCCAGTAGGTATTTTGTATCGCTTTCAATGCTTGATGTATTGAAAACAAGTTTTTTTTTATGATTGAAAATAATTTCGATGATTTATCGTACGACATTGAAGGCTTTTTAAGTAAAACTTTTCCGACTTTCGCTTATGATACTCGTACTAATTTGTTAGAAGATATCATTGAATTATAATGCGATGGAAGTTTACTTCATTTTAACTAATATAAACCGCGAAAGTTTATGTATGGATGTTTGTTACCATTTCAAGCAATAACTACTGAACGGATTTTAATGAAACATTACATAATATTGTCGTACATACATAATAAATCAGAATAACAATGGTAACATATAAGCTATTATATAAAGTCTGATATATTTTGTGATTAAAAAAAATATATTCAAAGAATTTATTTAAGAAATACAAAAAACCTTTGTCATTACTTAAGTTCTAGTTATTTGTGTGAAAGTTAACTTAAGTACTTATACTTGCAAAATTTATAATTATAATATGTAGTTAAAAGGTAATGTGATATTTAAACACACATGTCCATTTTTATACTTAATTATACAATTTAAGTCTACATAAAACTTTCACCTCCAAAATAATTGCTTTGACTAATTGCTATTAGTACCTGCTTAATTTTTTTTTCAACGATTTCGCGGTTGAATAACTTGATATCTTAATTTAACTAGTATGTGTCTAAGCGTTTGTTTTTTGTGGGAAACATTTCGTTCGAGACATTATACTGTGTAACCATTTGTTGAGTCAGTGACCACATTGGCTATAAAATGTGAGACATATATTTTTTTTTTGTATCAGAGTGGCAGGCAGGCAGATGTATGGATGTTTGTTACTCTTGTTCGCAAAAACGGCTTAACGGATTTGGATAAAATTTGACACACAGGATAGATAGGCACGTGTATTAACGTAAAGCATACTTTTTATTCTGAAAAAATGTTAAGTTCCCGAGAGATTGTCTAAAAACATAAAAAATTAGGCGCCACTGTTGCGTTATATTTTTAATTTTTCAACGCGAACATAGTCGCGGGCACCTGCTGGTACTAAAATAAATCGGTTCCACGGTATTTTTTAATCAAGTATATTTAACTTACCTATATTTTTATTTGTGGGTTCTTCAATTAATAATATTAATACATTTAATTATTTTATTAAAATAGTAATGCTTAAAAATTTGTTTATTTTTAATTTCGAAATAACAGTTTTAAATCTGTATGTCATGATATAATAAATTAATAAGTATTTCATATTGATTTTTCCAAGAAAATAAAGTACTCTATAAAAAAATCATTGTCACATTACAAGAATTGCGCGTTTGCGCGTGCGGCGAAATTTAGCCGCAGATTTTTTTGTGAATGAGACGCGTTCACTCAGACAAGTTCTGTTATCTGTTAGAAGAGAACAAATTTAACGGGAACTTTTCTGTGCAAGCTTTTTTGGGCACAAAATATGAGGTAGTTTAAAATTAATTTCAATTACACCTATGCCTTACTCGGATAGGAGACATAATCGAAACAGTTAGAATATGCCGTTCAGACGTGAGTAAGGTATGTAATACTACATTCATTCACACTTTGCTTTCTGACATAGTAGTGGCAGTATACACTGCGTTCCGAAGTTATAAATGGATAACATGTCTGGCGGCAGAAACCACCTCCTTACAGAAGACCAACGTGAAATAACAGCGAGTACTCTGTTGTGTTTCAGTAGTTACTCCCTTATTAATCCTTATCTTTTATCCTATCAAATTCACACTGGAGTCTCCTCTTGCTGTAGCTTTTATTTTAGCTACCTATTATCAAGCGGATGGCTTACCGATCCATATATGAAAAATAATTCTAGGCTAGAATAACCACTTTACCACCAACTAGTTGACTGTTAGCCAGCAGCTCTTAATCATAAAAAGTTATTAATTCATTCAACTAGTAGAAACTTGACAGATATTGGTGGCCTGTGGATACCTTATATTTATATTCATAAAGTACGTTGAGGTTGACAGTGTCACGCTGCGGGCCGCGCCATCAATATACGAGTATATTGTCACATTAAATAATTTCACGCTGTTGTTAACTTTGCATTTTACTTATTTAAACAACATCTAATAAATAAGGATGGCGAGTCAAAAACAGTAAATCCGCAGTGCGCGTTTATTGAAAATAAATGCTGAAGAAAGAGCAATACTGACGCCAATCACTTTGTGGGTGTGACCTTCAATTCGTGTTGAATATATTAAATCATCACATTGAAAATTCTTGTACATTTTGTTACGGAGCGGATAGGAGTATAATATTATAATAATAGCGACCCGCTTTTGCAAATTATATAAACAAACATGTCTCGTTTATCTCTATCTCTCTTCCTATTAGTGAAAACCTTAATCAAAACTAACTTTATAATTTTTTGTTTTTCAGGTAAGCCTGTTTTCTAACATGCAACGCTGTTGATGAATTTATATGTAAGTCAAACAACAATTTTATTATCCTGTATATATGCATGCACCGACGATATAACAGAGTTGCATCATACTTTATGGTTTTAAGTAAGTCATACATATGAGTCGCAATAGTGTTTTTTTTAGTAGCCTTCACATCCGAGCTCATATAACCCAAATATTTTCAAGGTTCGAGTGAATAGGCATCTTCTGGGTTGAGATAGAGGTTCGTTCCATCTTAGGCCTCATCCTTGCTACACAGTTGGTTTAGGCCAAGAGCAAACCTATCTCTAATAAAAAAAAATGAAAATATCTTCGGAATAAGAAAATATACCTACTTAGATAATGTGAATGCTGATATAATTACATTATTTTTATAAAATAAACAGAAGGAAACACAGACTTGCGTAAAAGGAGATAAGCGACGACCTTAGAACAGACCGTTGTGTGTACCGTTTGCAAACCGACCAACAAAACACGTGTATGTATAGGAGACCTATAGGCAGTAGAACGGTGGAAATGCTGCGATGGGCGCGTCTATTGTACCGGAACAATGTTGATCATATAGGGATACTGGAAGTGGCGGATACATAGCGTAGCGTAGTTTAATAAACACGCAACACATGGCACACAAGACTAAAGTTTTATAATAGACATAAACTAAAGCCGATAATATAAAGTTTTCGTGATAAATTTTTTCTTGAGGAAATTTGCTTTGATTTATACCGTTTTCGAATTAAAGGCGTATTTAATTTGAAAACCGTGTAAATCACACACACACACACACACACACACACACACACACACACACACACACACACACACACACACACACACACACACACACACACACACACACACACACACACACACACACACACACACACACACACACACACACACACACACAAAACCAACGCAAGTTAAACCAGACGGGAATTAAGATACCATAATCCGTTGGTTGGCTTAAAAGTAGTTAACGGTAGAAACAGACAGAGGCGGTGTAAATATAGCTGTGTTAAAAGGATGCGTAATTATTTATTTATTTTTTTATTTATTTAGATTTAGATTACATACAGCCATAAATTTAAAAAATATATATTATAGATTATATACAAATAGGCCTAAAGAATCATAAAAATTATATTTTTACATTTATTTATTAATTAAAAAAATAATATGGTGACTTACTCCAATAAGATTTTAATTTAAATCTGGCCAAGTTATCGTTAAGTTAGGCGTATAAAAGTTATTGTTATAAAGTGAAATATTGTAGCTAACACGTCTCTTCTAGCGTCTTTATATTGTGCACCTATTTATTGAGCGATGTTCATCGCAATAACTCCAAATTGGCGACTGTTAGCCGATAATACTCTTGATCGTTGATGCCGTAATTTTGATGTCGTTTAATTCGTTAATATTTACTCGTTGTTGATGCCCCAGAGCTTGGATCGTTCTGCCTTTATATCTTGAGATAATATTGAAATGTACGACATTTTGTACATAGCTTTTGCTTCGATAGACCTATTTTACTTGGAGTAAGTTTGGAGACTAATTGTTTTGACAATATATTAATGTACTCGTGCCTACTTGCATAGTTCCATTGGTCGCCTTGGCCGGTTTATGACTGATACAGTGAAACAGTAATTTATTCATTAAATTGGTTACAAAGAAACGATTTTAATAATCGTCAGTCTATTTTTACTGGGCTTCTAGACAGAAATAACTAAGATAATGACGATTCTTAGAAAAAGTCCAAAAACTTGGTAACCATTATTCTGTAACATTAAATCCTCGATATAACTCAACTCAAGTGTGGATCAGAAATGATGATAACTTACTTTAAGAGCCCAGAATAACATTGTTCACACACTTGTGAAGTTTTGCTGATACAGATACAAACAGAACAGTATGTTGTCAACAAACTGTTTAAGTTTAAAGTTAAAAAAAAGGTTGTATCGAAAAAAAGTTTACAGGCATGTCAAGAAATTGTACACGCTATTTCTTTTGGAACGTGCAAAATTACTTTTTTCATTCACCAACACAATAAAATAACTATAAATGGCCGTAGTAGTAATTGTTTTACTCGGCAAATCGATGGCGAGTGTGAATCGAATAAATCATTCGAATAGATTGACGTCTAGAAAATCGATTTGATCGTGAGCGAATGTCGCGCCGCATTGTTTTTGTACGAAACACGTAGGCACCTACTCGTTTAATATTCCTTATTGCATTATTGATTTAACCGGGCAGTTTATATTAAATAGTTGCGATATTTTGTCGCCGGACAAGATTTTGATAGAGTTAATAGCGGATATCGAGTGTTGTAATCGAAATTGCTTAGGAAACGACAGCTTAATGACCACATATTTTGATAGACACGCCCGATTGAAAATGTCGCTCGATTTATTTCTGTTAACTCCCAAGTATTTTGTCTCAAGAGTATGTTTATTTTAGATTAGTTTTTTTTTAAAGTTATTTATGTAAAAGGCTCTTTAGTAACACAACTTGAGCGACACCATATGTTTTAGTTTCTCTACTAAAAATCCAAATCGAAACATTAATTGAGTTGTGAAAGCGTCATAGACAGAGACGAAATAACATATATTTTACAATTTACATTAACAATAAATTATTATCACACACACTTATATTAAAGAGACACTAAAAACACACTTTAAATAATTAAAACTCAAAATAATAATAACTGTAAAACTCAAAAAGTTGTTAAATTTATTTCCTTTTATTGAAATTAATAAAAAAATGTTATCTATATAATTACATATTTATACACCTACCTGACTCTGTACTGTATACGATAACTCATTGTCTAGACTAGACCACCATATTAAGGGTTTATAAAAAAAAATCAAAAGAATAACAAATAGAATATTAGTATTTATTTATTAATTTAAACTATAAATTGTACGAACAATTCTTATGCTCTGTTTTCTTTAAATCCACCAATTTGTGATGCGGAATTTTTAAAACGGTAAATTTTGTCTGTTTTTCTCTCTAAACAAAATTGTTGAACATAGCGTAGGTCGTTCATCAACATAAATTTTAGCGCATCAATTGACAGGTTCTTATCGATTTTAATATACGAGTGGGCAGTAATCGGTAGTAGTGTGTCTTGTCGTATGTCAATTTATGAGTTTTGTTGCCTAAATACCAAGTTAATTTGTGTTTTGACTGCCACAGAAACCGACAACGGTCACAAATTAAAAATTACGACCACTAAACCGACTTTCTATTAAGTTATTTTTAATATATTTTCATCACTGTCCCCAAAATGCGGTTAAGTTTTATGCACTCGCTCTGAATACATCTGAGTTTGTTCACTGAGTGGTGGTTCCTTTATCTGTGACTTCTAAGAAGATTTAAATAAAAATAGCTCATATCCTTATTATACAACCTTTTCAAAATAAAATAAAGAGTCGAACTTCAGAGGCCAAATGTTCAAAATGTAAAATCACTTACATTCTTTACGTTTAACTTATTAAAGATATATTTTAAAAAAAAAACTAGACCAACGCAGCCCGTTTTCGCCTTTGTACAATAAGTAGAGTTATTATTGTACATAAAAGTGTGTGGCCTATATTACATTTGGAACTGGAATAGTGTCACCTTTCATGTATAGTGAAAGAATATAATTATTTATATATTATAGCCTTTATTTGACAACCTTTAAATTGTACATTATAAAATGAAATATTATTCAGTCCTAACACCGTTTCTTAAAGATCATCTTGCTTTTTAGCATAAAAGATCCCTTAGAGCTTTCCACGAATATAATAACACAAATTGAATTTTCTCACTTTATGCGTATTATATCCTAGACAAAACCAAATTTACTATAATAATTATAGTAAATTTGGATAATTCTAATAGTGCATAAAGTATAGTAATATATTAGGCTTTATTGTATGTGTAACTTGTATTAGTTATACATTTATTATATATTTTACATGTCATTCCTAAGCAAGGGTGAATCATTTAAATACGTAATAAAAAATCAAATTGCATTCCATTCCATTGTTATTGTCTTTTGCAAACGGCCATTTTCCTTATTGTATTCTAATCAAATTTACCGCAAAATTATCTTAAATTCCTTCGGCATTTATAATATACAAATTCGTAAAAAAAATCGAACACGAACTTAAATTTTCATAAAACTTGTTCTGACTGGGCTTACATAATGTGTAGATTGTATGATTTTTTTAAATTAATTTGTACATGTAGGTACTTGTATAATAACTGTTAGGAGTAAAATAAATATTTAATCTTTGTTTTCAATACTTTTAATTAAATTAGTCCCATTAATTGAATTCGCCGATAAAAAAAAATTAACCTATATTTGAAGAAACTGTAAGAATTTTAAGTTTATTAACCTTGGATATAAAAAAATTTTGGGAGTATATGTATGTCTTATTCTCTTTAATGTAGTTTAGAATTAAAAAGTCTCCATTTTGGGTTCAAGAAATTCTCTGGAAGCGGTGCTATATTTGCGTTTTTTATTTACTTACATAAAGTAACACATATACAGGAAGGAAGTAAGGCCCTAATATTTTTAAACAAAAAAAGTTATTAATACAGTGTTTTCCATTACGATTCACTTTTATCATGGTATATTTTCCAGCTTATGCTATATAATTTCATAAGCTTATCGTAACTATCGTGCCCAGATAGGGTTAGTTGCGCGTGCGCATGGTACAATTAAGCGCGGTCGATACCGGCCAATCAGAGGCTGGTTTTTATCAATGATCTACAATAATGTTCTGATACGGGAGTATTGTATACAGAATATAATACAGGAAGCGATGTTGACGATAGAAAATTTAAATAGCACTTAATATTTAATGGGTTATAAGGCGTTTTGGCATTGTATGTAGTTTTGTCATAGTGTTTAGCTTCAACCATGAAAATAGTTTGTATTCGACACAATCCATACTTACTAATATTATAAATGTGAAAGTAACTTTGTCTCTCTGTCTGTTACCTTTTCACGCCTTAACTACTCATCGGATCATCATGAAATTTTCCATACACGTTGTTAGGGAAAGGACATAGGGTACCTTTCATCCAGAAAAAAGGCCTTTTCCCAATGGATCAACTATAATAAAATAAGAAAAATAACACCTGTAAAAAGTGTTATAGCAACAAGAGGTCAAGCGTTATATTGTTTATATATTTTTTTAATATTTCAACGCGGACGAAGTCGTGGGCACCAGCTAGTACTATATTGAATAGGGGTTTTCTGATTTATTTTATTGTAATTTGCTTTAGCAATATTTATAGCAAAAGACATGTGGGATTTTATCAAATGTCACTACTAATTATGTCTATACTTGCCCAATGAATAAACCCCTTAACTGAAGGGTTATTTTATTTCCCTTTCGTACTCCATAGTAGAGATTCAGCTGTACTTGAATTTCAAATGTCTTCTGAGTTTCTGCATTCTCTTTGGAGATATTATCTTGGAAAGGTTTTTGACGTTCACAAGCTCCTTTCAACGCATACAAGCATTCAGTGGTATTATGTATGAAGTGGATTCCCGTAAATAACGTTGTTTATTATCTGAATAGGGTAGCCCGGAACCTGCGCGCCTTCATATCTGCGCACAAATCATAATCAACCGCCACCTGTGGGCGGCGGTCGGCGAAACATAACATCTTTGAAATGAACCGCCGCCGCTGCACAACTTGCTGTGTGCTCAGACGCACTTCACATTTTTGTATTTGTACACCTATATATTATCCCATATATATATATATACCCTTATTTATTTACATCACAGGGGTGTAGCTGCCGCGGTATCAGCCGTATCAATAAAATTGCTGGGAAAATTCTTAGGTCATGCTCTAAACGACGAGTTAGTTTAGTGTTCAAGAGTTTAGAGTCTAAATACATGCGATGCGAGCCATTTTGTTTCTTTTTAAAAAAAATCTTTAACACAATAAGGGCCCTCGGTAAAATTTGATACAAGACCCATCGAGGGCAAACTACTCCACTGTCACCTATATATTTCTTCCTAACACCTTATCTTTAATCCTACTATGGTACTAAAGAGACAGTCGCTTGCCTATTTTATTTAAACATTCTCTTTTATTGAATTTATATAATATCAACAGAAGAATCTCTCTTTTCTTCTAATTACTCAAATAAAATAGTACCTAAAATATTCAACTATTTATTTATTTAAAAGGCAACTTTAACAGCCCACATTTTTTATGTAGAATAAAAAGTTAATTCTAAATTTTAATTCTAATCCATTGTTACCAAACATCTATGGAAATGCTCTTATATCCAAGACGAAACTTCAGTAAGTAATGTATGATCAACACGGCATTTAATAACGACCTATTAAAATAAACCAACGTAATCATTGATTGTATTTAATCGACTATTAATTATAAATTGATGTAAACAATCACACTTAATAAATGTCGTAACACTTAATTAATAAGCCATAGTGAAGCGAATCATGTTGTAAGAGTACTCAATTTTATTTAACCTTTTATGGTTAACCACTACGTTTGAGGTAAATTGTTAGAGTATTTTGTAACAAGAATCAATCTGAGTACGTGAACAACGGTTTTGAAAGATTTGCAAATTTTTGAAAACTATTGTGAATTGTGATATGAATGTCAAATTCGTATATAAATTTAATTTTAAAACTTAGTTAATTTTTTTCTCTCTCTCGCTGTCTTCCTGTATCCGTTACTAAGCCTTTCTAAGCCACCCAATGGATTTTGACTAATGGAAAAAATGATTTATATCATTTGTTTGTGATTAACATCGATTATCTTTTTAATACCCATTTTTAAAGTAAAAGAATTTTAGAAACTTTTTTTTTTTTTTTTTTTTTTCAATTTAAATTTTGGAAATTTCTAGAATTTTATCGTCAGCACTCCATAGTCAGACAGTTCTTTTTACCGCGGTCCTACTGTAATTTAAATTTATATTATCTATATTTAACTCATAAAAAGGAGAATGAAATTGTTTATTTATTAGACACTTTTATATCCAATATGAAGTTTCAAATGGATAATTTTCTGTGACAAGACATTATTTCTATTTTCGCAAATTTTATTACGAGAAGTACTAAACCCAATTCACTTAGCCATTACTGTGTGGCTCTTAAGAATTTATTCACCATAAAATCACGAGACACCACCGTGGTTTTACACACCTATTTCCTAGACGATAAACTGTGAAATAAATTGATAGTGTTGTATTTTTTGCTCACCATGGAATAGCCGTCGCAATGCAATGCATTATTGCTCAGTTCCCGATGATGAGGTGAAATTTTTCGAAGCAAATCCCCAATAAATTTTCTTTTTCTTCATCAAGTGAAGTAGGTACGCAAACAGTAATATTAAAAATCAAAGCGGTCCGTCTGGTTAACTTCTCAATAACTGTATTGAAGTCGAATTTCCAAGTTTAAAAATGGAACTTAAAATTGAAAAAAGAATAAACCTTTTAATTATTGACAGTTGAGCAATTTTTAAAAAGAAAAATATCAGTAATTTTAAATAAAATGGAAATACTTATGTACTGACATTTATAAAGGTTCGTAGAGTAAAGAGAACCACAGGTTTGTGATAGTTTTGTCTTGCTATAGACACTCTTATATTTAAAAATGTCGTTACGTTGCTTTTTGGCTTCGAAAGGTGTTCGATATTTTCTTTAAAAAAGTAATTTTTGGATTGCGAAATTAAAAAAACGTGTTTCAAAAATGTAAACAGATAGATTCATAAGTAGATTAGGTTGTAACTGTTAAGTAACTACATAATTCGTTTTATACTGAAAAGAGAAAAAATTGGAATTTAATTCTAGTAGAATAGTTTAAAATACACTATACTTAACAATGAAATTTCAAAAATTGGCTTCTTAATTACCTATCGGCTTAATAGACATGCGTGCGCATTTCCACTATGCATTTAACTTCACACTCTAAATACTTAAGGTTGTGGCCCAAGTGATAAACGACTCGCGAGTCGACGCGAGTTATGAAACCGTTTCTTTATATTTTTTAAATAATTTGTAAGATATAAGATTTGTTTTAATAATTTGTCTTTTTTAAATAATTGAAAGAAAAAATAAAGGGTGGACTTGCACTCTATTAAAAGCTTTATTGAACAAAATTCAAGTTTAATATTATATTATGTGTGTATTTATAACAAGCTTAGCTTATTATGTATTTTTTATGTACTCCACAACTTGAATTTTTTTTTAATTAAACTAAAACTAGTTTTAATTAGTGACGACGTTCATTTAGTTACCGCCTTACGATAGAATTTAACCTAATTGACTTTATTTCTAAGTATCGTTCATCGATCTTATGTATCGGACCACTAAGATATTAATATTCAAGAGGCCTAAACAACGGCTTATTTTTGTAACTTGCTCCAAACATATTTTCATAGTAAGTTATTACGCCACGGTCTAATACTTCTGTCCAAGTTCGTGTTTCACGCAAACACTTTCTGATAGAATACCTTGCGATTTTATGTACTGTGTGAAATAGTATTTTGTTCATATTATAGTGGGATTTTTTTACTGTGCTTTTTCATATAACAGTTTTCGATAATACGTATATTCGTTCTTTGGCTGATATGATGATTATTATATTAGGCAGACTATAAATTTACATTTAAAAATTCATGAAAGTATAGTTTTCAGGATTATTTGATTTAGGTTAACAATGTTGGACAGACGACCTGATACATATAAATAAGGTTGAGGTGGTGATGAGGATGATGATGTTACTGAACTAAAATTAAAAGCAACTGTTTCTTTCATCATCTTGATTGAATTTGTTTCCGTGAACAATAGAAACACATTCGAAGCAAGTAACATTTCAGAAATAAATCAGTGGAAGGCAAACCTCCATCTTAATTAATAAAGATTACTTTAATGTCTTCACTTTATATCGGGAATGAGGATCATTATTAAATCAGAGGGCTCAGGGGCTAAGGCTCTTAATAAAGTGAAGTTGCCTCTAATGTCATTACTCATTTACATTGCAGCTGCTCCAGAATACGTAGCAAATATAATGTTGTATATTTTTATTTTATAATGTCGTTATTACAAAGAATTTTTATTTAATTTTTTGGAGTTTACTTCTTAAGAATCGATTTTCATATATAAGCCCGGGGTATGAAAATTTATGGGAGTAAAATCAAATGTCACATGTCACACGTTACGCGTTACAGACTACAATATGCTTCAATACATATTAATATACTATAATACATATAATATATTATATTAATATGTTTTAATTATATTTATTAAATTATTTATTTATCGTTCGTAAGGAGTAAACTCCAGTCGTGCGTCGGAGCTGACACACACACTTTTTTTTTCTATATCTATTTCAAAATTTTCTACCGGCAATTTGACATATTGCACTGCACATATTGGGAGTTTTTTTTTTTAAATAGAACTACTACATTATTGAGGTACAGTGATTTTGCAAAACATATAATTAAGTCTAGAACGAATAAATGGAGCGGACTAGTATACTCAAATATAACTTTATTTTATACAGACATATATTTTATACTCGTACATATAGACAGACGGCGGGAAGCGACTTTATTTTATACTAGCTGTTGCACGCGACTACGCCCGCTTAACTTTATAAAATATAGTTACTCGCTGATAATGTAGCTTTCTATAGTTGAAAGAATTTTCGAAATCGGTTCAGTAGTTTTTGAGTTTATTCATTACAAACATACAAATCTTCTCTCTTTATAATATTAGTTTAAAGTTTAGACAATGTAAAGATCAGAGTAAAGATTAAGTTATTTAAAAAAAAAATGACAATTATTTCATTGGTACTCTCTGTATTCTAAAGTTAGCTAAGAAAAATGAGACGTGTTTAGATTTAGAAAGAATCACTTCTATTCGGTAGAACCTTATACTTTCTTGAACAGCTTACTCATTTGCCATTATTATCCACTAGATCTCCGTAGTATAGTTAATGCTATTCAACAGTATCTCATCTCAGGCCACAGGCCATCATTAGCGCGCATCCATCTCTGTCGCACCAATAATTACTGGCCGCGCCAATAGACAAATCACTCCGGTTTGCGGCTCAAGCGACGAGCGTAATATAAAAAGTTAAAAAGTTTAATTACGAATTGTTTACGCGGAGACGATCGTCTATAAAGAATTTTTAATTTAACTATAACTGGTCCCTTGATGCACATTCTTATAGGAATCCTTGACGACCTTCTTTACCGGCACCAAGATTGCCAGTTAAAAAAAGATCTGGCAATCTTCGCCCTCGTCGTCATTAGCCGTGATTGTTGTTAATGATTCGCATTATGTTGAAAATTAAGAAGCTATTAATATTCGATGTGGTATTTCCTCGTGCAGAGGACCTTGGATTTTATTCAATTTTCTTATGGATTTGAATATTATAATATGCTTCAACACTTACTTTAAAGAACATTGAAATTGAACATTGAAACTAAAGGATATAATTAATGTTATCGATTCGATAGGTATTTTTATATTCTTTAATCAGTTTTTTTTTAAAGTAAAAGTCAGTAGGCAGTACATTTGCAAAATGCAGTCTCAGTGCACTAAAATTTTAAAAAGTATATAGGAATTAGCGGGGTAGTTGGTCCGTGGGATTTAGGTACTCGTAAATAAATCTTATCAAAGCAAATAAAATTCGCAAATAAAATTCTATTTAAATATAACAACACAATTATGAACTGGAGCAACAAATGTATTAAATGTTCCTTCAATTATTATACCATAATATTATTTATTTTACTTTGATAATTAATTTCAAATGTTTATAAACCTCTTCTCTTTATTAATTACAATTATAATTCGTTTTAACTAATTAAAATTAGATTCACTTAACACTTGGGAATATCAACCTTGAAATGATGAAATGCGAAATAAATGTATGAGTATTTGATACTCTTTCACTCAAAAACGACTATCAAATTTTACAACACTTAGGCTATAATTTATAGAGATACGCGGACAAAGACGCGAGCGAAAGCTCTCTCAGTGCATAAGTTAATATTAATTTTAAAAAAATTAGTTTCACAAAACATGTACGTACCCACACACCGAAAACATGTATCATGTACTAGTTTTTGTAACCATGTCTCTTGCGACTGGGAAATCCGGTGTTAGCGAACTTCCCCGTGTTACAGACGTTACGCTCATGCAATGATTATATGATGGAAATATATCAGTCAGGTTTTTTGTTAGTAATTACATGTAATATATAAAGTTATTTGTTCTTTGGAAAAATAATAAGGAGTTTTAAAATAATATTTTTTTTCTCTTTTATTGTTTAGTAGCTACTGACGAGTTTTAGTATTATCAATAAAAGAAAATTGGAAAAAGTTAGTTTTTTGTTAATGAAAAAAGCTAACTTTTTTTCTACGCGTGCACAGCTATATAAGCTATTTAGTTTGAAATAAAATAACTAAAATATAAAATGCATCAGATATACAATACATATTTGTTGAAATATAAAGTGTATAGTAAAATCAGCTGGGACCACCACGATGACGTAGCCCACGCGGCACTCCAGTGTACTTGCGTCGAGGGCCACTCCTGCGCAGTGCCGTGACGTGGCAATTTGTTAACAAAATACGGTTTATTATCCACCAGGCGGAACTCTGGAGCGTTTAATATTATTGAATTTAATCTTTTACATCTTAGCTGAGGCGATTTCATCGGCTTTACATTATTTACTGAAGATTTAGGACGTCTTACCATATCCACTGTTCAAAAAGAAAAAGTGATGTGCATTTTTTCTCTCTTTCATTACGTCTGAACTACTTACACATAAATTCCTTAGTCCTCAATTCATAAGTGATAAGTCAGTCAATCGTTCAATATCAATCATCTCGATCCGAACAGAAAATCATTACCTTATCCTTGCACAGAAATCTCTTTAAACTTTTAATCTTCACTAATATTTTAAAGATTTAAGATAAATGGCGTCAGACAGGTTGAAGGTGTCGCTAGCAATTTCGCTAAGGGAAAATTGGTGGGATGTGGGATGATCTCCATTAATAACGCATCTAAAAATACTACAACTATGTATATCCCTAACAAAATTATAGATATTGTACCTACTCAAGAAAATGCAGAACATATTGTATATTTGTATGTATAGTAACATGTTCTTCATACATTACGCACGCATACCTCTGCCTTCCTTTCAAAGTTATAAAATGTTAACGACGCACATAAGTTCGTTTATCATTCCTGATCCAAACAAACAGTGCCGTTATCTTGACCCAGGGTTGTCAATCTACGTGATCGCAATTAGCGCAGCGTATGTGCATTTTCAGATAGCTAAACTAACCTGTGGCAGCCCTGCACGAAGCGATAACACTTACGTGACAGGTCAGCTTCTAAGGGCAGGTACACAGTACACACTTGGTATTTAAATGTACTATGTGATGCATCGCGCATTACATCACACATATTTTCTACTGTTATACCTACATGCACACCATGAACTATATTAGTGCTAAAAGGTTTATCGCCTATTTAATTCATATTTTACCACATTCAGTTTCCTTGAGACAATAAAAAATAATAGCATACTTATGCTTTTATGTTTCACTTTCCTACTTAGCACCCATTCAAATATTTTCATGGTATCTGTTAATAAAAATATGTATAATTATTGTACGTAGTACTCTTATGACATTTCGGTAAAAAATGAATATCAAGCTTTATTAGAACGCTTAAATTCGCTTAGCGTAATATTATTGTAGTAATTGAAACGGTTGAAGTGAAAGATTTGACCACGCTTCACTGTGGTTTTCTTTGACATTCAACGGTTAGCGGCTGCCATAACAACGGCTAACTTTAAATTTGACAGCGGTTCTCATTGGCGAGTGATTACTCCTCACTTTCGGCAGATAGCGCTGAAAAAAAAAAGCTATTTTATCGCGATCGAGATTATATTATTACACGACAAATGGATAAGATCAATCAATCCTTGAAGCGGATTGCATGTTGTGTAAAAATTTCAAGTCAATCCGTCGGTTAGTTTATGAGTTTTGGAGTAATACACAAATCAATACAACATTTTTATATAATATATAGATTCATAACAAGTTGTCAAGTCGTAAAATGATTGTTAACATTACCTTATTAAAAAGGCTTAATTCAAAATAGATTTGGTGTATTGTAATCAGAGCCCTAAGTTGCACAACAATTATTCCCTCGGTTTTCTGCTTTGATCTTAGTCTAACACTAATTAGATGCATTTTGAATTCCCGTGGTCAATGTCTGCGGTCCGAACTCCTCTATCTGCCTAACTCTAATTGCTTTTATTGAAGTAATAACAACTACAGTAGATTTCTCTTTAAAAATCCATCACAAAACGTAACCAACTTGTGCAGTGAGTCATTTGTTGATAATTTCCTTTTTTGCGAGACCCATTAGCAGATAATGGAGGAATTTTATCAGTAGATAGAGGCCCTTGCCTTACTTAAAGTTTTGTCTTTTGCTGTTATTGTATTGCTTTATCATTTAAAGAAAGGCATCTTTATCGATTTAGTTAGACGTTTTTAAATTCCTGTCACAGTTTGAACGTCGTTTCATTTTAAATATTGTAGTATGAGGTTTAATGGTTGGTTAATTAATTAGTCGATCCACTGAGTGTTCTTTCCCATCGATTGCACAATATAAGTCAGAGGGGACAAGAGAAGTATTACGTCTTATTGGGTACGAAGTGTTCTGACCATATGTTTAGACTTGTGATTATCAGTACAACGTTAACACGTTTAGCGATGTGTGTACGCTTGCTCACTTGCGTCGGCGCAGATTTTGTTCGCCTCTTCGACCCATATTGACATTATATAGATTGGCGTGTCTCTTTCATTACATTTTTCTAGTACTTATTTGTAAATTCGTGAATATTGTGAATATTTGACTACATAGAATATATAAAAGAAATAACAGTAAAAATGTGTTTTTTAGAACATAAGTTATTGATAGTATTCGGAAATCAGTGTTTTATACCTAAATGTGCCTAAAACATTGATTTCCACAACTCATCAATTTCAATAACAAAAACATTTTGCAACATTGAATTACGAAATTGTTAAATTTTCTGTGGAGCGATTTGGATCTCTGTTCTCGGCGAGAATCCAACGCAAACTCAGTAGTTATAACTGATAATCAAACCCTTCTTATTCTATAACCGAAGCCTCTTGACATGACAAACGGGCGGAGATATGTTGGATGTGATAAAAGTCTATATAACTCGCGTAATAACCTCGTGAATTGTGTACGAAAAAAGGCATTTTGTTTCCCATCGCCGTTTTGTTTTATTAGATTTGATATATAAAGTGTTGATGGTTTCAATACAATAACCATAAACCATCATGTGGGGTCCTTTTTACAACGGTCTCGTCTTTTAATTATTTTCCTATTGGGGACCGTTTTATTTATTTATTGCGCAAAAAAGTGCGTGTCGAGTGCCTCATTGGCAATTATTAGCAGTTAACAAGTAGGATAAGTATATCCCGTCGATTCAGAACGCTCTGTTAATATTCGCCGAGAATGTGGACCGTGGAGCGAAACGTGCTGTTTTGCTGTGTTTTTTTTTTTGCCGACTTGTATTTAAGACGAGTTTGCATAATTTTGTTTTGGTTTCATTTTACAACTTTTTGTTTGCCATTTAAGCGAGGTTTTTAATAATAAATAATTAATAGTATGTTATTGTAAAAATGCGGATATTATTAAAATTTCCTTTTATAACTTAAATTGAGAAAACGGCCAAGTCTATACAGCGCTTCTTTTTCTAGAGGTATTTCCTAATCGTATGTTTTTAGATATCAAACAGGTTCGTAATAGGACATCGTCTGTAAGATTTATTAAGTCTAAAGGAGAGTCGCTATGACATCTTTCGGTCAAACATAAAAAGCGAATGAAAGACTAACAAACAAGACACGCACGGGGAATAATAGCCTTTTCTGTAAGACGGTGGTTACTGCCACCATACTGGTTGCCTTGTTTATGGCTGCTAAACGCTTCGGGCACTCCTACCCACTCAGTACGAAATTCTTTTAGTGTCCTTACGTTATATGTATGTATAATTTATTATAGGTACATATATAATGAGTATGCTGTATAAATGTATACTGTATGATATTAGTGGTTCCCTTGGTGGATCAGATTCAAAATTGGACCTGGTAAGTTAGAAAACTTTTGCTGATCCAGATAATAGCAGACAAGCTATCGTGCAACGCTGCCGGATCCGGTGATATCCAATATATATTTTTAAGAATTTATCCATCATAATTATTCTACCCATTAAAGTTTCAAGTACACGCAAAGTAAATGCACTGATATAGTAATTTCATTTTTTATATTAAAGGAATCTCTATCTTCATTGTTAAATGAAACAATTTAACTTTTCGCTTGTCGTCTGTCGTCTCCTTCGGACACCGGCTCACGCGCGGAGCTTTATGATTTTCGCGCGTTCATATTTCCTGCGCGTGCGCCGGCTAACGGTGCGACTAGGGTTGCCAGCCTATTCCATTACAATTTATGGGACAGATTAATATACGTCGACCCTGCGACCGGTCGCTTAATTTAAACGGTGAATATTTTTTAACATTGACAACGGTTTCCTGTAATTATTTCTACCTGAAATGTCTTTGCATTTATTCGCGAGGGTTTTATGATAACGTTGACAAATTGATTTTTGCAATACAGAATATAAACATTTATATTTAAATAGGGTTACCAATTTTTTTTATAAATAGCATTCGATTCATATTCAATAACGGTACTTCAAGGTAGTAAACGTTTTAAAGTTCGCAGAATTTTCTGTAATTATTTTCATTATAATTGCAATAATCATACATTGACAGAGACGTTTACAAGTAAATAAGGAAAATGTAATAAATGTTATTATTTCCTTGCACTTAAAAATTATTATAATAATTTATTTATTATTAAAATTTATTTAACTGGATCATTTATGGAACGACTATCAAATATGAGCATATCATCTTCTGGAGCATATATCTATGTCACTTTTAAACTGACTGTTTTTCCTTATTAACGTAGAAACTTATGATCACCTGTCAACAAAACGAGAAGATACATCCTTTTTTAATAATAAAAAATTACGACTCGGATCCTAATTAATATTATAAATACAAAAGTGAGTTTGCTTGTTAGGTTTTCACGCCATAACTACTCCACCGTTCATCATGAAATTTTGCAAAGCACGTTGTCGGGGATACAAAATAAGTATAGTGTACCTTTCATCTAGAAATAAGTAGTTCCTCAGAGATCATCTAAAAATAGAAATAAAAAATTCAAAAATATATGAGCAATAAATATTGAATAAATGTTTTAACACCCAAGAAAAAGTCGCGGGCAAAAGCTAGTGCTTAATTTTAATAAAGGTCGGTAGACAGGATAATGTAGACTTCCCCTATATGCACTAGCAACTGGGGGATGCTGCACTGCCAACTGTTTTTTTATAGTATAAAGGGTGGGATACAAGATGGATAAGGAGTGTGATAAAGTACAAAGGGACTGGCGTCAATATACTGCAGTAAATATTTAGTTTAGTTTAGTTTATAACCAGTGAGTTTAGTAAAGTTTGGATTATTTTTTTTTTGCCTCAGAGCGACATGACGTATACTTATTACTTTGCTCATTACAATGTGGGCTTAACTTTTTAATCTGTTTGACATTGTACAAAGATTGCAAACGACATGTTTTATTTATAAATTCATATGAAGTAAGTAGTACTTATTTAATATACACTATCAGATCGCGTGTCGATTTGTTTGTCACTCATATTACACGACATTATGCAGGTTGACACAATGCGGTTTTAAAGATAATCGTAAATGACTACGTGGAAGAATTCTTGTACCATCTGATATGTCGACAATCTTTCAATATTTATGATACATTTTTCTGATTTTGTGTTCAATGTATTTCTTATTTGTAGGTGGCTACCGTCGCCTAACACAAGCAACGCCATAGGTGCCACAAGTGCGTTACCGATCATAAAAGGATTAAGGCATTCGTTACTCACTCACCGAAACACAACACAACACAACACGCGTGTTGTTATTTCAAGGTGGTCTTCAGTAAGTTTATGTGGTTACTGCCGCCAGACGGGCTGCCTTAGAGTGACTACAAAACGCAGTGTACTCTATCACTACTAAAAACAAAAAAAAAATTGGAGTATTAAAAAAAAGGTTAGATTTAGGTTTATATATATTGGCCAAAATCGGTCTTAAATGACCTTATCTATACTATCTTCCAAACAACTTCACTATGATTACCTTAAAATTTTTTTATTGATTACTACATTTATTGATAATAGTGCTTATTGGTTGTTTACTATAGAAAACCTACCCAGTTACGGCTGCGAAACGCAATGCACCTCAATTTCTATTGTTTTGAATGACGGAAGCAATAAAACTTTTGTCTTTGACGCGTCGCCATCTTGATTTTAATATGACACCTAGAATGATGAACAACCATTTCCGCCAACGTCACTTTTCCGCATGCAAGCATTTTTTAAAATTAGTTTTGACTTATTACTACCGCGTTGCAATAGAAATTAATCGGTATTAAATACGGATGTAATAAATTGTAATTACTTACAATTACAAGCGAGCACGATGTTTGGAGGCGTGCTGTATTATTTATCACCTAATTAGTTTACTTTGAAAGCTAATATGGCTTCCAAAGCAAGGTTGAGTTGGCCAGATACTCTGTTTTACCTTTAATAATTATTATAACTGATTATTGACATTTTTTTAAATTTGTTTTTCACTCTCTATACATCGGATTTTCTTGTGTGTGATTATAAAGTTTAGAATAATAACATAGAATATTTAGAACGATGCACTTATGAATCAAATTTGAATGATTCTTCCTTATGTTGTATCTGTAAATGCCCACATTACTTTGAAGATTGCCAGTCTCCTTAAACACGCAAATTTCCTTATAATGTTTTCCCTGACAAGTCATCAGCCTGGATACAATGTCGACCTGCGGCCCTTATTTATTATGTTCAATCGTTATAGCAAGTGATTTTTTTTTTATATGTGAAGGTTGAAAAGACAGCTGACGGCCCACTTAATGGTAGGTGTTCGACTTTAAACACAAATAACGCCATATGGGGTTACAACTGTGCTGTTGACCTTAATAGGATGAAACCAAACAATCCATACATAAAAATTTTAAAGCCTTAGAGGCCTGATCATGATTTAGAGCTGCGGATACTTGAGTTGTAAAATAAACCTATGTACCAATAAGGGAATCATCAAAACCAGGCCAAGTTTTTATAAGTTACACTTTTTCAGTAATTTCCTGTGATTTCAAATTTATAAAATTCAGATGATAAATTTTAGAGATTTCATAAATAAAATATGATTACTTGTATTGGGAAAATGCACGGTATTTTAATACTTTCAAATTTAAATATCTATGAAATGAAATTACACGATATTTTCCCAGTAATTTTTTTTTCTTTCCTAATATTACAAGTTTCAACCGTTAAAACGAAAAAAACTGATGGCCTTGATCACCATACAAAACTGAATCAGCTTTCTTTCAGTTTTCTAGACAGTACTTAGTTTTGGCTGTGCGTTACATTGTCAGTCATGACAAATGATTTTATAAGTATAGATGATTCCCTCGGGAACACTTTTTTCGGGGTGAAATGTATCCTATGTCCATTTATGTACTCTGACAACGTGTATGCAAAATTTCATGATGATCGGTTGAGTAGTTAAGGCGTGTAAGCATAACAAACAAACTACTTTCGAATTTAATATCAGGATATTTTGCCTTTTATTATACCTACATATATTTTTTAATTACGCTAATTATTCCTAAAAGGTCTATATGCTTAATAAAACTTAATTTGAATGTTGATCAGTTTACACATTGCGTACCTACAGAAATCTGTCTGTACAGTCGAGTGACCACGGCTCATTGCCAATTGGTGAAACTGCCAATTTCCAGAGTTCACTTATTGTCTTTAGGAGATATCGCAACAGATCGATTGCGTATTGCATGTGCCGACGATATAAAAACTGAGTAGGTCATCGGACAGGTCCCAAGTGGCATTTAAAGTGACGAGCCGGTAAATTGTATGAAAGACACATGGTTTGTAGGTGAAATCTTGCGAAATTACCGCGCCGATTTTTGACGCATTCAATTTTTATCGTTCTTATCTTATTGCTAACTAGCGACCCCGCCCCCGGCTTTACAAGGATGCAATTTTTTTAGCAAATGTTATACAAAACCTTCCTTCTTTATAGCCCTTTCATTAGTGAGAATCGTATCAAAATCCGTTGGTTGGTTTAGAAGAAGTTAGCGGAGAAACAGACAGAAGCGGACAGCGGAGAAACAGACTAAGGTTGCATATTTTGATAGTCTGTTAACGTAAGTAATAACTATTTATGTCACTAATAACTTTCTATATTTATAGCTGACTTATGAAAATTTTATTGATAATATTTTACCTCTAAGACGTGAATGGAAATTTAATCAACAACAAAATAAAGTGAAAATATATTTAATAAATATTTTTTTAGTGTTCAATGTTACTTCGCGAAGTACATTTTTTTGACAAAAAAGGGCTTATTAGAACCGTGATAATTATATTTCTAAGTTGTACTATATAATAAATACAGCTGGTATTATTATGATCTCTTTTTACCTCTCATAGGTTTCAAACTTGCTCAAGAAATACTTAACGAAGTTTTATTATATTATGTAGTTTCGGTTGTGTTTAACCACAGATTGGCTTGGCACGTCAAAAGACCTAAAAAAAATCCAGTAATACAGGTATTACTTAAGTTACTTACTTAATTCTGGACCGTATTGTTGTATATTTGATTTAAATGTTATATTACGAAATCGGTTTTAATGTCATCTTATAACCACTTGTCAAACAATAGCTTATCTTTGTGCGCCTGCGCATAAATTGGAGCCAGCTGGCCAGCGGACCTGTAGCTTGCTTTTAGGATTATTGATAATGCAATTGGGCGCAGACGCTTTATCAGGTGGATTAAATAATATACATTCGTCAAAGTTATTTATCGAAAGACTTGATCTAGGTCATTAGTGAGCTGTTGATTCATTGTATAGTTAGTTGTTTTGAATATTACATTTTCTTATAAATGAACTTTGGATTTTGGTTTGGATTATTTATTGATGCCTCGATTATATAAACCTATCATGTGGACATTTGTAATATGTTCAGTATTCAAATGGATTTCAACACATTAAACTTATTGAGATAAGTTAAATAAGGATATTACCTATTTGAATAGATTGTAAGGATTTCAAATTTAATCTCAATTTGAGAGTTTTATTCTTTACGGTTTAGTATTTTATTAATATACTTTATTTAATTATTTTTTCTCATTACACTTTTTATGGAATAAAAAGTTAAAATGAATTAATAATTATATGTTTATTTAAAGCTAAATATATATTAATGAATTATATTCGTAATTTTAAATTAAGGTAACAATACATCTTATAACTAAAATTGCACCTATTTACTTATTGGTTTTTTTTTAATATTTTTGATATTAGCAATTCAACATTCTTTTTTAAATTAATTAATAATCTAAATCATTTACAAAATTTATTTACAATTTTTTTATCATATCAAGCTTGTGTCCTTAGGCTAAGACAGAGAGAGGGCTACTGCTGCTTGAACTTTTCAGTTATGGAAATCCATCATAATATAATTATTAGGTAATCATAAAACCACCGAGTGACAATTTGTTATAGTTTGCGCAAGAGAAAAAATCGATTTGTCTTAAATATCATACGACTACTCGAATTACGATTGCGCTACGAGAAGTTCTCACCGAGTTCGAGATATGCATCGATCGCGATGCGAATAAAAACGAATAGTTATTACGATTCCGACGACGAAATACCTCTTCTATCTTCTATATGAGATATTATCGAGTTCGGTTTTTTTTTTTTTTCTTTTTGTTCTGTGTATCTGTTACAGGCCAAGTGCGCGAAGGGCTAACTAAGGAGAAATCGTGTTTTCCTTATATAGCTATTTATTTATATATTTTTAAAACAATTATAAAGTTTGAAAAATGAAAATAACAAAATATAAATATTAATGATTACGTTTATTTTATTTTTAATTTTTGACTAGCTTTTGTGCGCGAATTCGTTCGCGTCACTTTTTCTTAGGTGTTAAAAAATATATATTTTTTAACATATATATGCTAATCTATTTATATCTAAAACTAAGTCATATATATTTACAAATTGTATATAATATTAAGCTTCGGTCCCCTGGGCAGTAAAATTAATGTTATAAAGATAATAAATATATAATTTAAATTTTTTTAAATATTATTATTTTTTGTTACAGGTAAGTCTGACTAAATGGTATGAAGAAACAAAAGGCAGAGGCGAAATGAAATTGGTAACACATAAATAATGTTTAAATTTACACTTTTCCTTTGGCCATAACTTTGAAAATTTTAATGCTGACCCACTTTACAAGTGAAACCGTTTGTACCGCTACCTTATTTGTTTTGGCGGATATAAATATGGCTGGCCGTGGGAAAAATTAAAGTTCACAAATAACTTTATTTTGTGTTTATTGTTATTTAATTAATACAAAATCTCTAGTGAAAATAATTATATTTTGATGACGGTTCGCACTTTAGAACCGTTTTTATGGCGGATATTGAGGCTATATATACATAAGTACTTAAACTTGTAGTAGTTTAAGTGGAATTGTTTTAAGTTTCTATAAAATAATAATGATTGTATCAAATAAATAAATCGAACATAGCTTACTTTTATACTGAATTATAAAATATTTAAAAATGACATTAATATTTTACCTATCTTTTTTATTTTTAAAAGTATTGCTTACTGTTTTTTTTTTATAATAAATAAACATTTTTAAAAAATTTATTTTATTTTTTATATTCTAGTTATCAAATTAAAAAAAAAACTTTTTTTCAAATTTTTCAAATAGAAAAAAAAAATGTATAAAATAAATATTTACACAATTCATAAGAAGTTGTAATTTAATTTAAAAAAAATATGCTTGTTAATTACGATTTAATTCTTCGAAATTCTTGTGTGAATTGAGGTTGAACCCATATGTAATCACGAAGAAAGTTCATTCAAAAAATGACCGAAAGAGCCACAAATTGAGGGGGAAACGAGAATGACGAAAGAATTAAGGGAATTACGGACGGATTCGATGTAATCGCACGTCGAAATGAGTCTCCCTGGGTGATATTTATCTGTTTCCATTGTCCTATCACATATCGTTTTAATTTAATTATAATTTTAAAGTGAAGTGACACATTTTTTTTTATTAGAGATGGGTTTTGCTCCTGGCCAGCATCTAGCCGTGCAGCGAAAATGAGGCCTATTCACCTTGAATGCCTTTGAAAAGATTTGGGTTATAAATACTTTATCAGATTCATACGTATAATAAAAAAAAATAACCAATGGAATCTCTTTTACAGGCAGATATGTATAGTTATGTGTATGTGTAGTGGCAAGGCGGAGTTGGGCAGCTCGTGTAACGACAATAATCACCCCTAACCAAACCACCTTAATAGAATACCACTATGAAACAATATCATTACTTGTATTATAAGTGAGTTGAGTTATACCTCTTATACCCTCTTAATATATTATCCTTTATACTAGTAGACGACGTTGGCCGTCAGATCTATTGCATAATAGCATGTTCAAAAATCACTTATTGTTTAATTTCCCTATCTATCCGATGCACCGAGTGTATTTTCCTCCACGTTTACGTCTCATATTTATCGTGTTACGCATCAAATTCATCTTTTTTCTTAAACTAAAAAGCTTAAAGGCTATGACTTGTAATATAATGTCATCATAATCAACTTGTGTATCTCCATAGCTGGATGTAGGCCTCTCCTAAGGCTCGCCACTACGCGCGGTCTTCTGTCTTTCGTCTGTCCACCTGGTCGCAGGGCGTTCCATGCTGCGCTTTGCAATTCGTGGCCTTCATTCGAGAACTCTTCCCCTCTTTCGGGTATCCTATTTTCGACAGATGTGACCGACCCATTGCCACATTAACTTGCTAATTTCTTGTAATATAATATAGTAGTATCTAATAAATATTTGCCGTAATTTGTAACGTTCCTGCCGTCAATGCAACGGCGAGTACAATGGAAATAGAACAGACCTTTATTTATCATGATTCCCAAGCCTGAGGCTTCAATTAGCCGCCGATTTAGCTACGTAGCGTCCGCGTCGCTTTCGTCGGCGCGTGCGACCACGGATAATACGGGTGGATCTTCGATACTCCGATATTCTCGATTCGAGCGATTATCGAATGCACCAGTTTCGGTCGTGCACACACATCGTATTCGAAACAATTACGGTTCTGAGAACGCCCCATATGATGCAGATTCGAGAGATTCAAAAATAATTCTTATAACTCTTAAAAACACACAATTTTCTGTAAAGTAAAAGATTTTTATAATGCAAAGCGGCCTCACCGCCGATTCCGGTTTCAACCTAAGTGCGGCTTTAGTATGTACAAAACTACGAATTCATTAACGAACCGTGCCATATTTTTTCAAAAAATAATTTTTGTACTTATGTTACCGAGGTCAAAAAATAGTTTTTAGAATTTTTGGCCTATGAAATTTGGCACACAAATAGTTTGTTACCTAGATTAACGGCTACCTTTATTCTGGAAAAATGTTAGGTTCCCTAGGGATCGTCTAAATATATTAAAAAATGGCGGCACTGTCACCGTAGAGGCGTCACTGTCGTCACAGCGATGAAGAAGTCAGATGTAATTGCTTATATATTTTGTTATTTAGTTAGTTATAAAATACAAGTCGTGGTCCGCCTCCGCCTGTTCGTAAAATTATAAATTTGTGTAGATTTTTTAAAATTATTTGGTAAATCTGCTGAATTAATTGCAAGCTTCGTAAGTCATAACTTAGTAAGTCTCCTCGTTATCACTTGTCGTATGCTTTAATCGTTTGCCATAATGCCATTTACAAGTTTTTGCAAAAAAAAATGCATCCATATAAATAGTGTTTATAATGTGTCCGCTAAGCGTAAATTTATTTTGCTCTCTTACACGCACGCATATAAATAAATGTAATGAAATAATGTTAGGACACATTAATGTTTTTGCCGCATCACATCTCGGAAACACTAGCGCCCCGATAATGAGAACGAACCGCCACCGTACAAAAAGATCAGTATATAAGCATGTATTAAAATAAAAATAGTGTTAATAAATTTTACTAGCAAAGGAAAAAAAAATGCATTTTTTTCTGCAAATTATGCAGACAAACCTTCCTCGTTTGTATGTTAAGACATGAAAAATGCTGTTTATTTTGCATTTATATTTATTTGATTTGAAAAGGCTTACCAACTAAAGACATACATACTTAATCACAATATACAACACTTACAGAAAGGAACATCACAAGTATTAATTTAAATTACAGAAAAGCACAACATTATTTGAGATTAATTAAATTATATTAAATTATAAATGAATCATCAAATGTCAATTAAATCAAAAATACCTAAAACAACTTACATATTATTATAATCAATAAAAAAATATTTTTATTAGCCAATAAAAAATTACTTACTAAGTTTAGTTAATTTATTGATTCATTGTAAAAAAATTTCAAGTAAAAAAAGGGTTTTGTGGATTGAAATAATGTTTTACTCCATCTACGTCGAAATTATATTTGATAATAGACAAATTCACTACTGCGAGATGAGTATACCATATAGAGTATTAGAAATCAACATTTTTTTTTAATCTATAGTAGCATTACTATCGATTGTAATTATATACATATACATACCTAGTATTATATAAATTATTATATTCCGATTTTGCTCAAAATAAACGCAAGATTATGTTTTTTCTTTATTATTGTCAAGTTTGTTTACTGTCTCCTTTTCTGCTGTAATGTGACACAAGCCTAATGTCCGCGAGTTGCGGGCGTTTTCGTAGAATCGCATAGGGTACACAGTAAATGACCCTCATTGCGCCCATAAGTGCTGTAATCTTTTTATGGTGCTGCATTCTTCGTAAATGCTAAGGGTTGAGCTTGCCTTGCGTAATGTTATGTCGTATGTTGTATATTTGATGCCCAACATTGGCTCAAACATTGGTATTACGTATGAGAAAACTTTTGTTTTTTGACCCAATCTTAGTGTTTCATGGTAAAATTAATATATCTTATTTTATTTATTTATTTTAATTTGATATTTTGCACTAAATTGGCTACACAAAAAGGTAGGTTTTACTTATTTTAAAGGTTTTGTATAAACTGTTAAATGATATATGTATTACGTTGTGTTTGCTTTTTGCCATAAATTTCAGATGACAATTGTATTATTAATAAAGATTCCTCAAGGAAGATATTCGTGGAATCTGAAATTGATTTTGGAAATCTACAATATACTTAAGTGCAATAAATATTTATCAAATGCGTTATCTTTCTTCCAGGAACAAATACATTAGAAGCCGGATCTCCGTCACGTTCTAGACATAAATTCAATTTAAATAAATATTAGTATACCTATTCTTGTTAGTCATCCTGTTGATTATACCTACAATATGTGCGAGATGACAAATAAACCACATTTGTTTTGGTGTATATCTTTGACGGTTTCTCTAATTTATTCTGACTAAGCCTCATTTGATGATCTTCAAAATTAAACTAGCTAACTAACTTAGCCTTAGTAACTATCACTAGAGACTGGTCGCTCTGTCGATGGAGGGAACAAAGGGCCGAAACAGTCGCCAAATAAAAAGAATGCTGGGAGAGGCGATTAGAACCTTACTCCAGGAGTGGGGCATTTCAAACCAATTTTCAGTGAATTGAAATTATTTTCCAAAAAGAACCAAAAAAAAATACCCACAAAGTACACATCTACTAACATTGTATTATGCTAATAGCACTTGCTTAAAAGTTGCTTAGTGCAAATCGGCGCGAAGCGAACTGACTCGTGCTAGTGTTAGTAGGCCAAACGATCCATGTATGATTTCGTGTTTTGAAGTACGGCTAAAATCGGTGACTCGTTTGTATCCCTCAAGTCCTCAATATTCATAACGGTCCGCCATTGTTTCCACTCTTTAGAAACGTCACGTAGTGCTCGGCGCCATATTCAAAGGGACGTGCCTTAACACGACCAAAACTAATAGGTCCCTATACTATCATTTCTCTATTAACTTCGCTATTTACCGGAGTTCAATTTAATTTGGTGCGTACCATGACCCAAAGAAAATTATGAACGTCTCTTTGAAGTGTTGTCGCGCATCGCAATTGGGGGCTACTAGTGTGGTAGCTATTTTAAATTTAAATTATATTTCCTAGCTATAAGTTATGTGGGTCAAACTGTCACTGCGGGTACACATAAGAATGTGTTGGACAGTAAAAGTCAAGTCGTAAATACTAATTATGAAGAATGATTCACCTGTTCTCACAGCTAACTTTGGTAGCTTCAGAAGTTTAGGCATTGTTACTTCGACTTAGAACAAAAGTGAGTTTTAACGTTTTCATAACCGTGTAATTACTGTCTCAAGTAATGTACATATTATTATTTAATGTATATATATAACTTGAAACTTTTGAAACAGGTTTTTTAATTAAGAATCCGTCATGCCAGAACGTTGTTTCTGGCATACATTTATGGTTTAAATAATTCTCTGACAGCTTTAAGATAGTCCTTATTAGGTCGATCTTCTCTGACATTATTAAGTCATCTCCTTTTTTCTCTTGTGACCTTTTTTAAATTAATACCGGTAAACCAAACTGACAATATGACTCTTTATTTTTATTTATTTATTTATTTATTTTCCAAAAGGTACACCAACAGCACAAACAAAAAAATTAAAATAGGTGTAGGCAATTTTAAAGGTTTAAATTTTACAGGTTTAAACATATTTATTTAAAGGTTCAGCAATAGTTGAATGAGGGTGAAGTTAATGAAGTTACAAACAGCGAAATGTCTTTTCTTTCAACTGAGTGCTGAGTTGTTAGTGTTTAATTATTTTAAAATATTTCTCTGATTTAAGATTAATAGTCTCTCGCAGAATGTGCGTACAATGGTATTTTCACTCCTTTTAATTTTCTTAATGCATGTGTAGTATTGAAATAAAAAAGCTGTTTGGGTAATTTACAACCTCGTCCAATGTTTTGTACCGGTTACCATAAATTATATTTAACAATGATGTACGACTAAGATAAAAATAATAACCGTGACCTCCAACAAAACGTGTTTACGATAGTTTTTTTAGCACTTTTTTGTCTGGAGTCTGGACAGTGCGTGGTTACCCTATTGTTATGCGGCTAATTTACGGACTACCTCATTTCAGCAAAGAGACCAATATAATACAGGATTTAGTATGGGATCCTTAATTTTGTGGCCTCACTCGTGATGAATCAAACTTTTTGTTTGTTGTTTTGTTAAATATGTGTGTCCTTGGATATGTATTAATAACCAAAGAAATATTAGCATAGAACACTTAAATGTACATATTCTGTACCGCGGATTTGCTGCTGTCAAGTCAAGTAACTTAGAAGAATGGATGATCATAGAGGATTATCGTTGGACCAAAACAATTAGTTGTTAATGAGTCGTTGTGTGATCAAATTTCATTTATCAATCAATTAATTAAATGTATTACAATTATTAATTTAATATATATTAGTTTAATAACCATCTATATATTGTGTTAACTTATGTCAAGATTTTAATCTTGACTACGTGGTATAATTAGAATCCCTTAACACTGATTTGTATTTCAATTTATTTAAAAAGATCAATTTTATACTTTTGTATTACAAATATAATGAGTAATATTTATAATATCTTAGCTCTACACTATGATTGACGTGACACGTGACGTGATGTGATTACGTGTGGGCGTCAGTCTCGTATTATGTAATACGTTAAAGTTTCTAAAATTCTAAGTGAGGCCTTCTGAATTCCTTGAGAGTTTTTCCAATTTAGGAGTTAATTAGTATGAAATAGTTCAAACAGTTAAGGAAGACATCGTGATTATACCCTGTATGCCCTGGAAGACTAGCAATTTTTAAGACGTTTTAAATTCTACCAATCTGTAGTGAGATAATATGGTGGTCTATAACCTATAGCATCCCATAGTGAATATTACTCTGCTTGTAGTGGGTCATAATATGTGTATAATATGTATTGTCACATATACGTCCTAATCATGTTATGCTCACTCAACTCACAGAAATTCTCATATACCAAACAATGCTCAAAAGTTGAATTGATTTTCTGAGCGAGTGATGCCAGCTTAGATCTCACTCAGAAGAAACAAAAGCGCGGTTATCAATCACTTAGTCTCAATATTAATATGAACTTGCCTATGCACTGACAATTTTCAGGTAGTACCTACTATTTATTTATTTGGGCTTATGTTTGTATTCTAAATCAAATTTAGACTTAAAATATTAAGAGGCAACATTAAAGAGCAAACTAAGCAAAGAATATTATGATAATGAGACTATAAAAATTATTGTAAGTCGCAATTAAAAGCAAAAACCAAGTATGCGACCAAACGCAGCGTCATTTGTCGCTGCGCTGTCTGGCAACAAAAAATGCGCTCGCGCAGATCAGCGTCGCGTAGCGCGCAAGCTTACTCATTAAAATTCCCACTTGTGCACTACTTTAGAGTAGTAAAATAGAGTTAATAACGACCCTCTACATTTTTTACTTGTTCCCGACGAAATGCCGCTAGCAACATTTCAAATTATTAATCTTAGATTTAGTGGGTGAGAATATTTCTTGACCCCTATGATTACGAGATCGTTTATAATGACGGGGTTGGAGACTCATAACACCAATGCATGCCGGTAATTTCTCTCTCAAAGTAAATTTGGGGATCATCTAAATTAAAGATGACCTTATATTAAACTTACAGCGAACATTATAACATACAGTTATAATATAGCACTAGTTGTGCTTCTCTGTTTTGTTCTTAAATATGACTTATTCCAGACATTGCTTATCCAAGTTGTCAAATATTAAATATAAATAAGTTAAATATTGATATATAATTTTTATTATGAAATTGAAACATTGTTGTTAAAGGCTAAACATGGGCCGAGGAAGAGAAAAGTTGGTTCAGGTGAAGACGAATGTATTTACAGTCCGGAAATCTTATCTTAATGACAAAAATATGAAAATTTATAAAAATTGACAATTAAAAATTAAAAATACAAAAGAGGCAAGTGGTATAAAAGGTCGTCATCAGTTGTAATTGGCGCCATCTGTTGCTCATCAGTAATAGAACGCTTGCAGTTTTTAAAATATTAATGAGAACTGTTTTAACAGTTTTACACTTTGGAGGAATCATTTAACATAGTATTGATTTTAATTTCACCCCTGGGCCACGAAACCAACGCTCGAAACGAATTCGCTTTCGCAAGCGTCAGCGTCGAAAAATTTTTGAGGCATTTTGTTTTCGTGGCCCAGGCTAAGCACAATTCTTAGATATCGCGAAGGGGACAGATCTATAAACACAAGAGTATAATCTACGTAATTTTCTGTATTGTGACTAAATCTCATATCTAACATTAGAATTTGACCGAGGTCTTTTCACTCTCTAATCAACGTTTACCCTTATTTTACGTTATAATAAATCTTCTATACTTCCGGTATCAGTATAAGTTAAAACGAGGAGGAAACAATTAAGGAAAGCAAATTGGTTTGTATGTGGCCTGGCTACTGAAACCTAATGAACCCTTCACTGGTGTTTAATTTACTGCCTCAATAACCATTTATTTATTGCTGTCTGAGAATAAGCCGTATCGTGACATGAACCAATAGTGCTACTGTATGAACTATAGGTAGCTACATTACTAGCTTAGTCTCAGAAATTGTACCTACTATTCACACATTAGTTTTCAAGATTGTAATGTCTTGAAACTAATGTGTGATTCAAGGTGAATGAAATAGTGAACAAACCGAAAAATGTAAGAGAAGATTATCTCTGAAATAATTTGAAGTCCTACCAATCTGTTGAAAGACTAAATAAATATTCGGGCAACAAGTTTGCCCATATGTCGCAAGTCATTTTGGAGAATATCTTCGAAAAATCCTGACGCAAACCTGACTATGAGTTAAGAAAAGCGCTACTTTTTACAACGCTGGGCTACAACACCACTAGATTACTAGAATGCACTGCGACACCCAAATAAATCACAACAAGTGGTTAAATTTATATCATAACAGTGTCATACCAAGTGACTTTACTGAAACAATGTTGCAAACGCTTGTCACATTTGAGAATAATGTTGTGCGACCACTGTCGTCTATTTGCCGACGCTGCGCGGGCGCAGCGACCTGTCCCCGCCAGTGGGCGTGACAATTTATCGGCCTTAATGGCGAAAGTGTCTCTCGAGGCGGCGCTTTTGATCCTTTTATACTAATGCTGATTAATTACTGTTAGGCTATGGAGAAATTTTAATTTATACCCAACCACAGAGAAACTAAATGCGTGGCCAGTTGCATCGAGACTGGTTCTTGTGAATAGACTGAGGAGGTAATTGAATGCGTTTTATTTTAATGCGTCATACACTCTCACTGTTCGTTGCCGGTTGGATAGATGACTCGGAAAGCATTTGAGTAATATTCATCCGTAAATTAAACATTTTAAAAGCTGAAAACAATCTGTAAAACGAAACAGCTGTACATAAGCAGTGAAGAATGCAATAAGAGGAGGTGGTAGATACACAAAAACGGCGAACCCGAAAATGACACCATCATTTATCAGTGTAATGTGAAACTGGTTGGAAGACAAAACAAATAACTCGATCAAGTATCTCAACAAGTCCGAATTAAGTAATTGGCTGCGACATCCGTCGGTGAGGAATGTTCGGACGCGCCGGAGTGACGAATGCGAGGAATTGGGGCGCCCCGCGCATCCGATCCGCCAATTTACTGTTTTTGCTGCCAATCCCTTGCGATCGAAATTAGATGTGGCTGAATTTTACAGTCGAGCTAGCCTTTTTTACTTTATATATTATTTTTATCGCAAATATGTGACATTTAATGGATGCAGCCAGGCAAAGTGTTATTGTACTGTTTTACAACTGGGCAGTAGCAGCGAATGTAATAAACAAAAATCATAAATCACCGAAATAAAAATAGCACCGTTATTTCACGGAACTCTTTCGCGGCAATATTTATTAAAATTTGTTATCAGGGACAGCTTTTTCATATTAAAGATATGACCCGGGTACTGACCAGGTATGATCTTCTAGGTTTTGTAAATTATATTATACTATTTTCTAGTATTGTTAAAGGTTCTGTTTTTCTTCAGTGTTATAAATGGAAATCATAACATCACTATACTAAAACCTTGTTGGTGTACCTTTTTAGTTCTACGTTTATAACACAGAGTGATAATAATTTAACAAGTATCAACTTAACTCTTATTACACCAATGAGTAACACTTATGTTGTTTAACTGTCATACCATACCATTCACAATCAAGTTTTCACTGCAAGTGAAATACGTTTTCCAAGTTGCAAGCCATCAACGCACACTTTCCACGCTAACAATTGCTGAGAACACGTAATTTCACTTACTTTCATCACCAATGGAAATTATCGTCATCCGTTCCACCCGATCGAGTCTCCAGTCTATAATCGACTTTAATGTTTTAAGCACAAAGCTCTTTTTCTTTTTTTTAAATTGTGTTGTTGTCGCCGCTGTAGCGCTATTAAGTTGAGAACGTAATTGTCTATTGTCTTAAAGGTGTTTTATGTAACTGCAGATGGTCCCAGAATGAATTCTTAGAAAATGGTACGACGTCATTTATGGGTAATTAAATGAGAGGTCCAATGTGAGAGCCCTGAGGTAGGTACACCACGATGGAATAGCAATTATTTTACTATAATTATACCTAATGCTGATATAATCGTTGGTCGTTTCGATTGTTTCTAAATGTAAAAGAAATTGCATTTAATAATGTTTCAATTAGAAACAGTTTTGGTAAATATTGTTATCTTTTAACCACTTAAAGCTGTGCCATGATTCCTTACGCCGATTACTGACAAGGAATAATTAAAACAAAAGACAAGTATATTATATCAACACCAGCAACGGAGTCAAGGTTGAAAATCTTAGTTTTTATCGAGTGTCGATATCAGTTCAGATATAAAGGTATACTCGGCCATGCAAATAAAATAACTTGTAATACAATATGACATCGATTGCTGTGTTCAAATTTGATTAGTCATTATTACAGTAGCTATAATATCTAAAAGGTGGACTTGATCACTTTCGAAACTTATAGCTTTAGTTTTTGCTTTTTAGCTTTACTTTTTTAAATAAAAGCATAGACAGAGTAAACCTTAGCCCTCTTCCATTGCAGGGACAATATATTAAAGATTGGTCTTGTATAGAAAATAATGATAAAATAACCTAACAAAACTGGAAATCGTCGCCAAATAAAATCATTGTGTCGAGCTAAACCAACTATCAAAACTAAATTAATGTAATAAGAAGTTGATATTTTTGTGTAAATGGATAACCATGTATGGCAAATACTCAGTTTCCTTTGTTCCTTAAGTACTTACGTAATTTGCAAATTAGAATATGTATCTCAGATTACCTTTCGCATGCCTCGTTTAAAGATTTTCTTCGCTTCACGGTCAAGTAAATAATAATAATTAATTCATAAGGCGATTAGTCGTTCGATAGAGTATTACAACAACACCTGACTATCGCACGAATGCCTTGACGGAATTTCATCAAGGCTAATTTACTGGAGCTCGCGTTACCGGACCAATGTGTTTCTGATTGCTGTGGACACTATCTGATATTATAAGTCCAATATCTACATAATGTCACCATTGACCTTCATTCAAGATCATTAGCGATTTAATTTCCTCGAGTTTCACTTTGTAATTAACTTATATTCAAGTCATAATGTAGAATGCACAGAAACAACTATACCGGGTGATTCATCAAGATTCATCAATGTTGTTGGGGGAGAATGAATTTATAAATATGAAGAAATTTGTTGCAAGGTATCATGTTATTGTTTTAGAGTTAGACAACTGAATTCATAGATTAACTTCGTTATTTTTCAGAGCAAAATATCACTATTTCTCATTAGTTAATTATAAAATACAAACAAAGATTCATTTGTGATAACAACCTTTACAGTTGTTGTAACACTTCCTCCTCGTTCGACATCTTGTCTTCGAGCTGATTATCTCAAAGCAAAAAATAAACAAATTCATCTAAATGTAGTACAGACATCTCAATCGGATCACTTGCGATACTTAAACTGAATGTTCTGTCATTAGGCAGCGCGGTTCACAATAGTAAGTGGAGAGCAGATGAGATTTTGATAAGTCGGATGAAAGATTCTTTCTCATTGAAATTGTTGTCAAAAATAGATGTATCAATTAAAAAACAAACATTAAACAACTATTAACTACTTCGTCTCGTCTCATTAACCATTGCTGGTGAAAATGAGTCAATTGCGTAGAAAGTTCACAATATGTATTAAGGCAAACGCTCGCCATTAATTTGAACGCTTCCATACTATTGAAAATATTATATTACGAATGCCTATATTTGTGTAATTTTAACATATTTTATGGTCAAACATCCGAAATCAATTACCAAAGTAAAAGTAACTGAGATCAATATGTTGCAATAAAAAAAAACTTTTATTTCAATTAGTGAAATTATCTTATTAAACTTTCTACTTTTGATGAAAATCTTGTGGTTTTTACAGAAATCATTAGAAGCAAAATTAACGAGATATTTAAAGGGATAATGATATGATATCACGATAATGATACTCGAAGAAATCGGTTCCCGTTCGAAATTTGACTCTTTCATGCCAAACGAAGGTTCATTTTCGATTGATTGTGAAGTTATTGGAAAGTGAAATGGGGCCGCACCTGACGTTGCTTTCTTTGCGTCTTGTTCTTTTTGCGTTCAGTGAGAGTGGTCTAGTTACGATAATTGTGTCGGCAGCGGCTCCGTGACGAGTCGCGGCCTCCCGGTGTTCCGGCTACCAACAGTTATCGACTCATCTTCATCAATATTGACAAGTCCGAGTCGTGAGAATTTTTAAAAGGCCCAAGTGCGCTTAGAGAAGCGTTCCAATTTTCTTTGATGAACATTTTTCTATTGCTTTTATTATTTATTTGTGTAATTAAAGAACAAGTTTTAATTCAAAGTATTGAGTTTGGTTCTCGAATTCAAATTCAATTGAGGAATGAGAAAGAGGAGATCACGCTTGAGGTAGCGAAGGATTCAAAGTTGGAATCTCGGTAGTAGTGTGAAATTAAATTGCATGAGAAACATACTCTCTTGTGACAACTCTTAATTTATTTTTAAGGGAAGGTCGGCAAAACTAGCCGATAGTGTATTAATACACTATATATATGTATAAAAAGCATAAATGTTACAAGTGTGTTGTCGATATAAACAGTATAAATAACGGATTAAGAAGGTTAATGGGCTTTGGCATCCCATACTATTATAATATAGCTATTATTTCTCGAAGTCTTTTATAAGGATATGGTTTCTGCCGCCAAATGGTCAGACCATTTAGTAACTGCTGAATGTAGTATGCCCTGCCACTATTAAAAATAGTAACGGACAGATACATCAATACAGAGAGATATTATTGTTGCTATTAGTCGCATTTATATAATTTTGATTTTAACTAAAGAACAACATGAATGTACATAATTCTTTTAGTTAGTTAATATAATTTATTTTGTAGCCAATTTCGCAAGTCTTCGATACCAGTTAAATTATTTTATATTTAGGTCATTTGATTTTAACTATTCACATTTTAAAACCTAAATGAATTTATTCTAACCTATAGTTTTCACCTAGTTAATTTGAGAGCTTTATTAGAATACTTAACTAATTCAATTTTCCAATCTGTGTTTCAGAATTTTCAGAAGGTAATTATTAAAAAATCTACTGTGAGTTGAAAAATTTTCGTCCTATAATTTTGACCTTAAAATCTTATTAACAGTTTGAAAAATTCTAAAAAATGTGGGTGGCTTGCGGATGCCAACAGATTAGGCAATTTTATACACTAAGTTCGAGTTTTAAATGTTTTTTAGTCGTGATCCACTAAAAGAGAAGACACTGTTTGCTTTTATTAATTGTTTGATGTTAGTCGTGATTTCATCGACGACACCTCACGTATTAGCATTGTTCAATTTTTTCTACAGTCGTTTGAATATCGCCTTTTTCGCATTCGGGTTAAAGAAGAAAGTGACAATATTTTTTGTGGTCTGTTTGCTTTTATTCGAACCAGTTTTTTATTTTATTATTTCACTTGATTTTTGCATGCAAAGCAGAAGGCGAAGAGATTTTGAGATTTCTTCAACAGCAACCAAACTACTTTATTAATTTCAAGCTATTTTTAAATTAAGAACAGTAAAATAATTTTTAATTTAAGAATGTGGTTAAAGAAAGAAATTTGTGATAAAAAGTCACGTATGTTATAAATATCGTATTAAAAAGGTAAACCTTTTCGGACATATTATAGCCAGTATATCTTTTAATATTATTATATTATACTATTCATGTCCTGTATGTTTGATGTGTTTTTAAATAACGTTCACTTTTAAATTTATATGAAAAGCATTGAAACGAGAACTTTCTAAAGGATCGTCGAGCCATGTAAGGTCTTTTCAACCGATTGGCGGATGATAAATCTGTACAAGCTAGACACTCGTGCGCAGACTCGTCGGCGCCGGCGCAACGCTATCGTGCATCGCGGGCTGCGCGCGCGCCGACGAAAGTGCAAGTCGCCCAGTTCCCACGACCGAACCCCGAACCGCGTGCCCGACCTCCATCAGCCGACTCGAGAAACTATCGATTATAGTAATTCGAATAGTTTACACTTCGGGAACATAATCGGCTCTTCGCGAACGCGATCGCTCATACAGATATAATGAAGTCCATATTAGGAGATTCGATTGTTTCAATTCGATGCAGTGCCTGTGAAAATGTCAAATTATGCCGCATTAAATATATTTGCGGAATATGACAATAATTTATTTACGTCACGAATTCGAAATGTTAACAGCGTTGCCAATTTAAGAGTCCGTTGCCAATGAGATCATTTTAGTATACTTTTAGTTTAGTAGCGTTTTGCCTCGGCTTCGCATATGCACCATGCGAAGTTAAAATTTCAAAATTCACTAAAAGTTAAAAATGTCCTTAGTAAACATAAAATTGTTTTAATAAATGAATATATTTATTTTATTTTATTTCTACATACAATACTTGTTTTTCAGTCTAAAGTAAATATATATTTATATATATAAAAAATACGTGTCACGTTGTGTGTCTTCGATGAACTCCTTAAACTACTGAACCGATTTTAATAAAATTTCTTAACTATGTGTAATTTGGTCCAACATAAAAGATAGGATAGTTGTTATTCTGAACCTGGGCGAAGCTGGGAGAGTATAGCTAGTTACATATATATTTTATTTAATTAGATAAATTTAGGTAAAATTTTATTTTTCTTCTTTTCTCTAAAAGTGATTTTATAAACAATAACATTTTTATGAAATTTGTTTTTTAACCCGAATAACATTGATCATTTATTTAACTAGTAAATAAAATGTAAAATTGCTGCATAGCTACTTCGTTTCATATTTGTAAAATAGAGATAATTAGAAAAGTAATAAATATTAGAAGCGTAAATTGATGAAGTGATATGTCTACATAATGTTGGTTTATACCGGCGTTAGTTGTTGAAATAAATTATATTATTGGGTTGGTAACACCGTATACGGATTGGTGCAAGTTAGCAGAAGTCGCGTTTGTCCTTTTTGTTTCCGAAACGGTAGTAGTTTTTATTTTTGACTTGAAAAAAGTGATCTTGTTGTTTTATTTTTGAGAAAAAATGTTAAAAAAAAATGAAAAAATGTTGATTTAGTGTAAGAATAGCATAAATAAATATTTTTTTGCAAAGTAGTAGGTATAGTATTTTGAGATGGTCAGTAGAGGCAGCTACTAAACAATTATATTTATAATATAAAAACGTTATTTGTCCTTAACTTATGAGTTATTCACGTTACCATTTGAAGATTTTGCCATAGTAATCATGCTTGGTTTTGGTTTTTGGACCTTACTGAGACATGCATAGAGAGCCTTCATTGATCACTCCCCTTGGCTACATTTCCCTTAATCGCTTCTCTCTTGTGACTTACAAAATCCTATGAGAGGATAATCGTAAATTATGTCATAGAGATCCCACGACCAAGTGGTTTCGCGGGTGTCATACGACAAATTTATGGTTGTATGAAAATAAGACTCGATTCTAATGCTATGAATATAATAGCAAAGGGAGTGGAGGAGCTTGATATTGGTTCCACCCAATCGAGAAAATTGATAATTCCATATTATAACTTTCTATTAGATATTCATATTACTTTTCATGCTTTCATGTTATTTATGAGATAAAATTTATTCGTTTTAATGTACTTTTATGACAGGGCTTTTCAATTCATGCTCACATTACATGCTGTTAAATGCTTGGAACGTTTGCTTATTATCCGGAATGTACGGATTTTAATAATATTTTAATGTTTCATTAAGTAGGTAATTCATTAGGTATTCTGTGCATAGGACTGATGTGTCCGAAATTTTTCCCATGTCCGGATTTTTGTAAGACTTTATTATTTCGAATAGTTTTAACCCTATACCAAAGTTTATATCAATTAATGCCTTCGTGTTCAATACAATATCAATTCAATATTGGAGGGGGAAAAATATTAATTACATAAAGATTCAGAAATTTATAATAGAAGATTGTTATTTGTGGGATATGTGTATTTTATATGTAAATTTCAGAAAATTGCTGCTCATCGAACGCTATTATTATCATCATATTATAATTGAAAAAAAAAAAAAAACATTTACGAAGCATCAATAGGAGCAGTAACAAAAACCATCACTAATCAAAGGTTTAAATCACAAAAGACCTATAGCCACAAAATACTTTATAATCGCCCTGCCACTTCAAAATTAGAAAAAAAATGTATCCAATAAATTCGACTTTACCATGATGACTCTAATTTTAAATCCCATAAAGGGGAGATTATAGCATACTCATACCTTCTTCATCAAAACTTAATGTGCTGTGAAGGCTTGGATGCAACTCCCGGATTAGTTTATTTATACCTCACGATACGATTGCGATACGATTTAGTCACACAAGTATCTGTAGTGACACTATACCAATGCATGTGATACTTATTTTTTTTAATTTTTATGTTAATATTATCAAACAGGCTGACGGTCCACTAGATGGTAAGTAACTACATTCGCCTACTATAACACAAGCATTAGTTGTGGCAAGTGCCCTGCCGACCATAGTAAGACTAAAAATAAGGATAAGCAAGTGATAGGAAAATAATAATAAAATTAATATTGCTACTATATAGTAATTTAGACATATGTCTAAATTTTTAATCTTTCAATAAAATCAATATATTTCTATTTATCAACCTCTGTAATTGAACTCTGTCTACTTTATTCTTATGATAGAGTGATACGACTCGTGGCTCGTCCCGTTACATGTAAATCTACGATTATACGAATGTCTCTCCAAATAAACTACGGATCACCATAAAACGTTATGGTGAATTAAATATACGTTAGCGGGTGAGGCCATCAGAGGCAGGTGCATGCTATTATTATAATACTATTTTTATTTTTTTATACGAAATAAGTTTTTAGTGGAATCAAATGCGACGTATATACTTCTAATAGGTTTATGTATTTAGACATTCAAATACTTCCTTTATGGCTGTTATAAACAGTCGTCGCAACACTGGATATTAATTATATAAATTAGTAGCTGAGTCCCGTAGTGTCACCCATCGTTTAATTAATAAAGGCATGCACATTTCGGCTCTTCTTGGTAATGTTGAACAAGTAATGGGAAACCCCAACCCAACCCTCCAACGCGTCGCACCTAAACATCTATGGTCGGACTTCATCCCTCGCAGGCTTATTTCGTTTATGCTTATCGTTATTTCTTGTTTCTTTTTACTGGACCTTTAAGTGTTAGCGTGATGATAAATAACCTAATAACCTTCCTCAAGAATTGCACCTTTCAAATGCAAAAATATTATTTTAATTCCGACAAATAGTTTCAGTGTTTGGTATAACGCGTTTAACCAAATAAACAAACTCTTCAGCTTTATTTCATTAGTAGGTATTGATTAATTATTAGATTAAGTTAAAAGCTGATATCAAGTTTATCAAAGGCTGATAAAAAATTGAATTAATTGATTACATATTTATATACATATTTAAGGACTACTTTTTTTTTATAAAAGATGGGTTTGCTCTTGACCAACAACCAACTGTGTAGCGTGGATGAACTTTGAAAAGATTTGGGTACATCTGTATTACAATGCAACACATTAGGGAAAAATTGAAGTATAGAATACGACTAATGGAAACACGTATTGAGGTTTTTGAAGAAGAGAGCAAAGCCGCGGGCAAAAAGCTGAGGCCATTATAGCATTATAACCCACATTCAACGAGTCAATGGCCATCTCCCATGAGTAGTTCACTAATTCGCTACAACATAGTGGTGCTAGAACCGCTACTCCCAGCGCATTGATACCGATCTGCGCACGCGCTGAAATTCGATACGCGCACAATTCGTATTGTCGCCGTAATGGCATTAACGGTGCGTCTCTATGACAACTGCGGCCGGTTTAGACCTACTCATTTTAATAGTAAATTGTTTATAGCATAGCTTCAGATATAGATAAATAAAAATTATCTTCTTAGAAGAGAGTATCAAATGATTGTCTAATACCATGTGGTTGCGATTTTAGCTCACGGTAAAATATACCTGGGATTTGCTTTAGTTGGTGTTGAGAAAGACGATTCATGGCTGATGAACATCAATGAATGAACATGGACGGGTAATTGTTAAGCTGTTCCGACATTTAAATGCTGAAATAACAACCAACGCATCGTAGTAAATATTTTAATACTGTATGAGTAATGTTATAAACAAACACACTAACGTAAAACTTTATCATAATATACACAGTGCGTTGATTTGTCGGGTCGTCAAGTCCATTGACCGACGATTACGTCATTGTGCGTACAATTGGTAAGTAAAGTTTCATGACTCGACTATTATTAAAAAAAAATTATAAATACACCAGTAAAGTATATAGGAAACAATTATTATTGGGTACCACCATAGGCGCGTTAAAGAATCTTTACCGGTCTATTTAACTCATCTCATATTATGTTATTTAGGGAAACAAAGAAAATAATCATAAAAAGTATATTAGATTAAAGAAATATGTATTTTAAAGGCCTTAAAATATTTCTTTAATTTACTTATAAAATTGGGCAGCCTTTTACAGAATTACTTACTGAAAAAATCAACAGCACTTATGAGTAGGTAAAGAAAGCCATAAAACATTTCCTACCCTTGCCTTATTCCTTACTCTTTATTTTATCAAGGTCTGCAGTTCATTTAGTGCCTGCTGGTCTTAGATAAGTAAAAAAAAAAAAATCTCTATCCCTTATCCACAATTCTACTATGGTCGGCAACTGGCTTGCACCACCTGTGGCGTTGTTTGTGTTTTATAGGCGTCGATAAATCACCTAATGGAATATCAAGTGGACTGTCAGCCTATCTGACTACCTTTACATCTAAAAAAGCCCTATAAGTTTTTTTTTTAATGTTCACATCACATCACATCACTATACGAAGAAATGTATTATTATAGGAATATAAGTTGTGGGTGCAGGCAGACAATAAAATCCGATAAACGTAACTGTACCTTTGACATGACATGATGAGAAAATAATAGTGTATATTACGTCCTGTGTACCAGTGTACCGTTGTGTAGTACCGGCGGAAATTAGCATTACTGGCTTCATTAGACACTTGTATGAAAAGTATTTGGCAATCGAAATTGCAAATGATTCGTTGTAATTTATTTTATATGTAAACATACATTTATAAAAACCAATAATATGCTGGGTTAGCACCTGTTCTATCATTAAAACAACTGACATGAATGTAAACCTATAAATAAAACCACATAATTATTTAATACTAGCTGTTGTACGCGACTTCGCACGCGTAACTTTATAAAATATAGTTACTATGTTACTCGCTGATAAAGTAGCTTTATACAGGTGATAGAATTTTTAAAATCTGTCCAGTATTTTTTGAGTTTATTCATTACAAACATACAAAAATACAAATCTTCTCTGTTTATAATTAAGTATATTAATATACTCGTAGTGTAGATGTAAAAAAATATTTTTTGTAAGTACAGAATCCAAATCCAACTAACATCTATACCTATTATTATAATCCTGAAGAATTTTTTTTTGTCTGTTTACATTGAATAGGCTCCGAAACTACTGGACCAATTTGAAAAAAAAAAATGGCTATAGTTTATAAAGTTACGCGGACGAAGCCGCGTGCAGCAGCTAGTGTCATAATAAAAACGTAGCCTATTCGTTTGGGTTAGTCCAACTAGTTCTACTATTTGTTCTACGATAGAACAGATTGGACAAAGTGGAATAATCCAAGTACTTATTTCTACTGCAGAGTATGACAGATTGGACTCGAATAATTTTAATGGAGCATTGTCTCGCTAATATTATTTCTTTTTCAAAATAATTCATTGGAATAATTTAATATTATCGAAAACGAGTGTTAATAAAAAGTTATCACTTTCAATTTTACAAACGCCACGCATCGGCTGTGTTGTGTTAACACTCAAACTTTATTGTTTTTATTGTGTTACGATAAATTTCTGTCTTTTATTGTGTGAAATTCAACACGTGTTAATTTTAACTTAGCGCTGAAAACCTGTTTTATGACACTTATCGGAAAGAAACCATTTAAAACCTTTAACACTCAAGGGCGAAAGAAACGTGACAATACTAGTTGGTTTCCGCGACTTTGTTCGCGTTGAAAAATTAAAAAGAAAAAAAATCTGATTAATTGCATCCGTTGCAATTGCAAGTTGAGGGGGGGTCGCTGGTTTTTAAAATATTAGAATCATTTTTCAATTGCTTTTGTGACTGTACACTGTACCGTAGTTATTTAAAAAAAAACTACTTAATAATTTGTGTAAAAAAAAATTAAATTGTAAAAAGCAAAAATTCATGTGAGTTAATACTTATTAGGGTCATGCAGGTAAAGTTTTTTGCATTTTATTAAGAACGTACGCAAAAATATTTGCGACAGCCAAATAAACTGCGGTTTATTGTTGTTAGAAGATACTGGGAACAGTATTAAGGTATTTATGTTTTCAGAAACAAGTCTGTGACTTATTTTTATGCCTTAAAAAATTCGCAAACTACTAGATTTTTGATCTACTAGAACTATTTAATAGTAATGTTTATTATAATGGCAATTAAAGCATAAAATAAACTGCCTATAATGATATAAAGGAATTACCAGATCATTTATTTACAACAACTTTTACAGTATTGGTAATATTAGACTCATTATTATGACTAAAGAATTTTATACATAAATTAATTAATTAATTATCTAAATCTATATTTTATATAAATTTTTACAAACATTAACAGATCATTAAATAATATAATTAACAGACTAATAACTTATCTATATTAAAACTTTTATTAATTAATTAAGATACAAAAACATAAAAACTAATTTATTACAATAAAATATATTTAGTTAAGTATCTTATTGTAATATTAAACAAATTAAATACAAATGGTTGCATATCCTTGTCTGGTAGAACATTCCTTGTACTGTAACTGCTATATATATGAACTAGCTGGTGCCCGAGACTTCGTCCGCGTGATGTTATATAGCCTAAAGCCTTTCTCGATGAATGGACTATCCAACACAAAAAGAATTTTTCAATTCGAACCAGTAGTTCCTGAAATTAGCGCGTACAACCAAACAAACTCTTCAGTTTTATATAAGAGTATATAGATTACGAGCGATGCGCTCCCAGATCACCCGGGTGATTTTTTTTTTTATTTTTTTTTTTTGTAAAAAAACTTTTTTTTAATATTTTTTTAAAAACCTTCCTCGTGCAACGCTTACAATCCGTTGTGTAGCTTAAAAGATCTAATAAGCGAACATATGTATATAATACATACAGAGGGACGGACAGACGGCGAAAAGTGACTTATTCAATGTATGCGATCAATACAATATGATAATATTTTGTGTGCTATTATTATATTAATCCGTTTCTCTTTTTTTTTTTTTACAGGCAAGTCGGAAAATATCAAAATGTGGATATCTGTTCGTGGCTCCGGGATGGGACTTCTCCAATCCGCTGTACAGAACAAAGGTATGTTAAATATTTTATAATATATTGGTTAATTATATTATAATCTTAAAACTTAAGGATGACAAAAGTTAGATAATATTGTTTATTATTATTTTTCTAATGTTTTGGTCGACAGGCAGGCTGCTGGTCCACTTGATGGTAGGTGGTTACCGTCGTCTATCAACACAAGCAACGCCATAGATGCTGCAAGGCATTATAAGAAAATAGGTTCTGACTTTAATAACATGTCATGTTTCTATTTCTCTATATTTTTCTATAAAGGGCTGCCATTTATTTTAATGCTGCCAGATGGGCAACCCAATTTGAAACTGCGAAACACAATTAAAGATTAAACAAGCTGGATTGACTTTAACTTAGACGCTGTTTACTAGTTCAAGTCTACATCTATACAAATTATAAAATAGAGTTCGACTCTATCTGTTTTTCGCTAACCTCTTCTAAATCATGTCACGGATTTTGATACGGTTTTCACTAATCAAAAGAGCAATAAACGAGGAATGTTTGTGTACACAATTTGCAAAAAAAATGCATCCTCTAATAAGGGGCGGCACAATATTTAGTTCATATAATATGTTAGTCATATAACAAGTTGCGAATGTTCATTGACTTCAATGAATATTTAATTGACATATATTTTTACTAGCCTACTTCTTCTCAGTCATTCCGTACACATCAATTTTTTGTAAGGCGTCAACTTCACAAATGCACAATGGTCCGTAATCAAAGATTCTCTAAAAAAAACCGATTTTGAGTCTTTAAACCTCGCGCTCGTGACAAGTGAATTGATAATGTACATGCCGACTCGGTATGATTAATAACTTAGTGCCAACTTAAATTCGGCTCAGGACCTGTACGAAAAACTTCTTTCGGGGTTCCATAATGTGTGATAAGCACGAGATGAAATAAGTTACAATTTTAATCAAAAAGTCATCGCCTGTCCTCCTTTACACGTTTTACGCTTTTAATAATATCAGCAAGAATAAGCAGTAAAAACAGCATTTTTCATTCCAATTTAAGCAGAAATCTAAAGTTTATCTTCTTCTTCATAGCGTGACACTTCTCTACGAAGGTTGGCGACCATCATGGCTGATGTTTGGCGACGATCATGGCTATCTTGACCTCGGAAGCTGCTAAAGTCATTTAAAGTAAAATTAATATCAAACAAATAATATTATAAATAATAATAATAATAATAATAATAATAATAACTTTATTTCAGACATTTGTGTCCATAAATTATAAACTAAATTATGTTACATATTATACAAAAACAAAAAGTAAAATAAAAATTAAAAATTAACACAAACTGATTATCATTTTCTATTAAGGGTGATATAAAACAAAGTCGCCGTCTGCCACTCTGTTTTTTTCCACTTCTCTCTAAACCATTCGATATGATTTAGACATTTGATACGGTTTTCGCTAATAGAAAGAGCGACAAACGATGTAGTTTTGTGTACATATAATAATTTCCAAAAAAAGCATAAGGAGGTATAAAAATGGACTTTAGTAGGTTAAGGGATAACGATTGAGAGGGGATAGGAAAATGAAATTTGGTATCCTTTAATCACAAAACCTACATAGATAGAACCTTCAAGGGTTAGCCTATTAACACCACGATGGCGCTGTAAGGCGATGAGGGCTCTGTCGACCTTATTAGAATCAAAGATTCTATAAGTAGGATTAGGAGTTAATAGGAAAGATAATGAATAGATTAGGGAGTCACGGAAACTAAGCTCATATTCTGTTATTTCAAGGTCACCTTCAAGGCCACCTTGAAATAACAGATAATCAGATGGACAGCCCAGTTTATGACTGCGAAACAATCCTGCCACTGGTTATTATGAAATTATAACTGGAAATTGGCACTAGCGTTTAGCATTTGGTTGTGTGCAAAAAAGGTTGTAATTAATTTGACGGAACCTTAATCGTATAATCCCTTATTCAAAATGGTTGATTTTTTTGACACCGCGGCGCCGGACTTCGGGCCCCCGACTGTTCTTATCGCTGTGGATCTTTGAAGATTCACGTTTCGTATACGATTCTCTCATTCGATCGTTTGCATAATAAAAATATATCTTATGTCTCTTATCGCTATAAGCCTCTGGGAACCGCTTGACCGCTTGTGTAATGAAAACCGCGAAAAAATGCCCAATCTCATTTTATTTTCGGACGCGCTCTTAAATCGTATTGTATTGTCTGCGGAACGCAATTTTCATAACTTTATTAGCCACGACGGTTAAATAATTTGAATTTTAAATGTGGGTACATCGATTTCTTGTGTTTCCTTTAAGATGACATTGAACGCACGTTTTGTTCTTCATCGCGATTTACTTAACATATTATATTCTTTTAAATAAACGCTTCAAGTGACTTATATTTTTTTCTCGAGATCAGATATTATGCACTTTAATGCTCCAGATCAGATATACGGTTATCTGAGCTTTATTAAAGTTTCTGTGTTAATTTTATTGTCTAAAATTAGATATTTTCTCAATTTTATATTTTCAATTTTTTTTTCATTGATTATTATTTCTTTCCATTAAAAAAAAAATGCATTGGAAACGTACCAGCACAACCAAAAACTTAATTGGAACGGCATGTAACGGTCAAGTGTCGATCGATTAATATTAATTATTCCTTTCAACGTAATCCATTCATCGAGAAATCTTTTATAAATTATATTAAAAAAAAAAGAAAAGAAATTACATGCAAAATTCGCATTTTGCGATCGATCGATAAAGGATCGATAACATAATTTAATAGCAAATTATTTTGTTGAAGGTATCAGTTGTGTGGGTTGATAAAATAGTTATCGTGAGGATCATAAATATTGGGTTTCTCCGAAAAAGCGTTTAGGGACTAATAGGTTTTAGATAAAAAGAAAACAAGTCCCGAATTTGAAATATTCTGTGAGCATACATTAAACTGTCACTTTTGGAGATATTAAAGAAGATTAGTTGGAAAAATATTAAACTTCAGTTTTGTTCAAGTTACAAGCGGAACTAGCGGCCTGTCCCCGGCTTGACACGGATTTTTTTAAAATAAAAACCTTTCTCGATGTTCGCTCTTTCCATTAGTGAAAACTGAATGAAAATCTATTCAATAGTTTTTGAGATAATCGCGAACTTACATACAGGGACAGACGGGGACTTAGTTTTGTAATATACTAGCTGTTGCACGCAACTTCGTTCGCATAACTTTATAAAATATATAGCATATGTTACTCGCTGATAATGTAGTTTTCTATAGGTAAAAGATTTTTCAAAATCGGTCCAATAGTTTTTGAGTGACAACAAAATAGTGTTGTTGAAGACTAAGCTATAATAACTAATCTTAAAAGCTGGTCGTTTCAGATTTAAAAAAAAACCTATCATTATCTTTTATGGAAAACTAATTCAATACATATCGACAATTATCGGCTTCTTACATATTTTATTATGTCTTTTAAAACCTTGTTAGATAAGCAATTAAACTCTTTGAGAAATATTTTACAAGTTTATTATTATTGGATCGTTTATAGCTAATAAACGATCCAATAATTCTCGAAAAAATAAATATGTACTTTGTTTTCAAATTCTTACGGAATTAGAACTAGATAAGATACACTTCGTTTCGAAGTCTTAAATTGACAGACCTCACAGAAGACCACCAAGAAATTACATATGATGTGCGCTTTTATGTATTTCCTCATCCCCTCCCAATTCTTTATCCTTTGTCCTATCCCTATCCCATCCTAATGCTTACCCTATACTCTACTAAAGTACAAGTACTTGCAGTATCAATGGCGTTCCACAGAATCCACATATGCCTTTGCCTCCATACCACAATATGGACCTTTACAGTATATAAAATAACTAGCTGGTGCCCGCGACTTCGTCCGAATAGAACGATGAAAGGTACCCTATGTCCTTTCTGGTGTCGCAGACAACGTGTATGCAAAATTTCATAGTGATCGGTTCAGTAGTTTTTGCGTGAAAGAGTTACGAACATCCATACATCCAAACATACTTTCGCATTTATAATATTAGTACGGATTAAAGAATAAGTATATACGGAAGTACATATTTATGTAAATTAAGTTAAAAGATTCCGTAACGCCACTCCTTCATTGGTTCCAAGCTACCCTTTCGATCTGAGAAAACAAAAGATATATTTAAAAGTGTTGCGGTGAATGCGTTTCGGAGAAGTAATGACAGGGAGGGATGCGCACGCGCAACAATCACAATGACCGTGCGACAATGCGACAATTATCATATATATAGCGTCGGGCGGGGCACATATTATTTCTGTGGTATTGCCGTCATTGCAATACTGCTTGTGTGGAATTACAATTGGCATTTCGTCCTCGTATTTATTGTTGTCACTGGAATACTTTACCGACTATCTGTATCAGTAATCAGCCTATTTATTGCGCTAACATTGAGGCGCGGCTTCGTCCGCCTTAAAAGTTGACAGCATGAAATGTCCTTCATGAAACATTACCATCATGAACTCGTAGTTACAAATTTTCATCGTGATTGGTTAAATGGTGTTGGAGTTTTACTAAAATAATTACACTTAATAGGTACATGTTGCAGAAATAAATTGCATATTTATTTCTGCAATATTGAGTTTATAAATAATTCTGTTAGAGGCCGCAATATAGAATAACAAAAAATTTAATTCTGTATTAGTTACAAGTTACTATTAAATCTTACAAATGTTATAAAAGTTAAATACAAGTATAACATTAAACTTGTGATTTATTATGGCAACATTGTGAACATAGCTTTACAAAATGTTTAGCATTTTGTTCTCGATACTTATCGCAAAGGTTATTTTAACAAACATTTGAAACAAGAATGATTAAAATTGTAGTACGAGTAGAAACAAATCAAGAATACTAATGTCCCATTTACAAAGTTTTTTTTTTTCTGTTTTTTTTTTATTATCTAAATATCTACTAACTTTTGCCGCGACTTCGTCCGCGTAATCAATTTATATTATTTGTAATTTATGGCAATTGGATAGTATGAATTTATGATCTTATTAATTCACTTAGATAATGACCATACTGACATAAAACTATAACGTCGTCAAAGACGCACATTTCAGCCGACTTTCCTCATTAGAACATTTCACAGTGAGCGCTTGCAAATTGAAAAAATAATAATAAAATGAGTGGTATTTTCGCGGCTTTCTAGTAGTTGTCTCCACTTCGGCTCGGTTGCCAAGTGGCGCGGATCGCACGCACGACTGCTTGTAGAAAGGCATTACTTACTCCTATTGTACTGTCGACTCCCAACTACTATAACCAGACAACTTGACAGTGAGCACGTGCATTAACTGTATTTGCATATTAATGTTTCTAACCGAGCCCCGAGGATTTACCCGCCTTTCAATATAAAAATTATCTCATTCTGTACGCTATCTTTTACATAATATACGTTATGATGAAACGTTATCTTGAGGATATTCCAAGCACTTATAATTAATGTGCATTTAATTAATGAATATTTTGATTTTGGAAGTACTTGTCATAATTATATTTTATTATTGACAGTAAGTATTTTCACCTTCTAATTCGCATAAGTTCTATTCTTGCTATTTAGATATTGTTTTAAAAGTTTATTTGTCTTTGGTGTTTGTTCTTTGTTCTTGTTTCAGTCATTTATTGTTCAGTTGCTATGCGTGTATTATCGGTCGTCTCAATTACTAGTTTGTAGTTTATCTGTGTATGCCTTAAATTTACGTTATGTTACCTATATGTATTGTAAGTTTTTTGTTTGTGCTGTTGGTGTACCTTTTGGAATAAATAAATAAGTAAATAAATAAATAAATAAATAAGCTTTGTAAATACAATACATAAAGCATTCTTACATATACATACAATACACAATACATATGTGAAAATTTACACGTAGAAATCTGGCGGGGTAAGCAGGGCTATAGCGACCCGTGATAAGGCTGAAGAGTTAATATCATTGTCCGTGCTACTATTATATTAAAAGTTATGATCATGTTACTGATTTAAATACATATTTTGCAAATCGCGAGTTGGTGTTGTCAAATACTTAAGTGTGTTTTTTTTTTTTCTTACAAATTGTCATAAATTTTATGTGTGTTAGTGAACTTATTAAATATATTATTTATAAATAATTTATGATACCTTTCTATCAATATTTTACACAATATAGTTTCTTTTTATTTAAATAATTATATAATCTTTATACCTCCGTAATGCTTCCGCATGTACCTACTCTCGGGTTGTATTTTAAGTTGTCGAACTATACGTTTCTTATTAGTTTCACTGGTTTGACAAATCAAAATTTATCGGCGTTTAGAGCGGTCTGTGTTAAGATGATAATTGATTAATAAGCGACGGTTTCACTATAATCTATAAGTTACTCAACGAACTAGATCATTTAATAAATCTCTTAGTAGATTTTTATACTGTATTTAAACTTTAACTAACTAATTAACTAAACACTATTTATTTTCTTTGTTGCACGTACTATGTTTTAGCTAAATTAGTGATTTTTTGTACCCAAAACACGTCGCTATTTTTAGAGGGTCGATTGTGGTCACAGGTAGGTCGTAGCTTGTCACAAGTGTTTATTTATAAGGATTTTTTATTTTCGTCCATGACCTGTCAACTTTTTGTGATAAACAAAATGAAGGATAAATGACGTTCAAAGTCAACGGTAATGTATCCATCGCCAACCGTCCCAAAGTTACCCAAGCAAAAAAAAAAAATTAACTAAAATTAGGTAACCGAAGTTATCATAGTAGGTATATAATTTGAAGTCGTTTTCCGCCGTCTGTCTCTCTATATGCTCCAACGAAAATCCGTATATTTTTCACAGAAGTATAATAAAACAATATTTTGCAACCAATATCGCGTAAAACTGTCTGCGTTCGTCTATTTATCCGCTAACTACTTCTAAACTATTAATTGTATTTTCATTTTTTTATTACTGATGTGAGTGTAACTTAGTACTTTTGGACAGACAGACGCTGTCTTGTACAAGTGAATACAGTTTAAAAGCGTTAGCTTTAAACTTAGCTAATCCATAATAGAAAAAATCGAAACGTTCTGTGCTAACCAGAATCTGCTAACCCGGAAATGAGGGCAGAATTTATTTCACCAACAATAGATGACCCCATAATTAATACCGCGTCTTTGAACAATTCCAGTTTTCGCAACCACCGTAATAGAGAAATAACCGTAAACAGGTCTGTCTATAAGGCGACAATAAACACTATATAAAACGTGACACCGACTTATTGAGATATTGTTAAATTCAATTGAAAACATTATATAATTTGTCAGCGGAGGCTTCTGGCTGTCGTGCGTTGCGGATCTCTCAACTACTGTCCTATAAACTGATGATTATTATGTCAATGAAGAAATGTTACATAATCCCGTTGGCTACTGTTAAAGCTCAGATTATAGAATGAAAGAGAACTCGAAATCGCTTATAAAGCTGAAGTAATGGGAACTATTTTTGTTTAGAGTTAATTTTATCACTTTAACTCCGAAACATCTTCTTTAAAACTTCTCGACGTACCAAAATAAACGTTTTTGTCCTTTGGTGCCAGTGATCACAAAAGGCACTGAAACGTAATATCTATGTATGTATAGGCCTTGTATGAAATATCAGCGTCGAATAACATTCTATAACGTTTTGCGCTTGTTAAAAAAAACTGTTCACTTATTTTATCCATTAATTACAATACCCACACATTATTTATTGCTGGCAACAATTTTCCTTTCAAAATTACTACTTACGTTCGTCGGCGCTCTTAAGTCACGACACGGGGTTATGATATTAAAATTTGCCCATTTTCATACTCCTGCGCATTGAGTAACTTAAGGAGTGGTGTGCTCATTCAATACATTGGTTTAAGTTGATATTCAAGTGCTAGCGAGTTGCTAGCGAATAATTATCACTTACAGAATAATGGCGAACTCCCGTACAAATTCCCATGCATTTTAATTCCAAACAGTTTGGCCCTGATGACTATTTAAAAAATTTTTTTGAGATACTCTCATCAGTTTTGAAGTTGTCGTACTAAAGACTAAATCGACTTACCTGGCTTCTTCCGGTTCCAATCGGGGGAGATGGTAGAAATGATATAATATATTATATGCCGCTTTGGAATAATATACTTTTCAAGTAGTAGTGAAAAAAAACTTAATCAAATAGGTGCAGTGGCTCCGGAGATTACCTTCCATGTTTAAACAAACCAACAAAATCCGCACTCAATTTATAATATTAGTATTTAAACCATTTCAATAAAATAAATTTAGATAGCAGAAAGAGATGCAAATAAAATTTTTTTTTTCGTCTACTATAGCGAAGTCTATTATGTTAAATGAAACGCGAAATCGAAACTGAACCTTTAAATATTTATACAAAGAGTTTGAATATATTGGATGTGGATATATTTACTCCTCTTGTTGGCTTCGCGTCGAGCTAGTTATCGCTATTATGAAGCAACTGCGCTTGAGTAATTTGTATCGGCGTGCTATTTATTTATGGGTAATAAGTTGCAGAGATACTATAAGGGTATCTTGTAGGTTAGCTTAGCTAAATTAATGTATATTCTGTCGTTATACTTCTATTATCAATAGCAATTTGTCTCTTTACTAACGTTTTTCAAAACTGTCACCCAAGATTATGGAATCTCATTATACATCTCATATATAGTTATAATTATATATATGAGCTAGATTAAATTCTAGTTTCCAGTTTCTTGGCAGGGATGACATTTAATTATAATTTGAAATTATAATTGAATAAAGTTACGCGAACGAAGTCGCGTTCAACAGCTAGTAGGTACTTAATATAATACCTATTGTGGATTATTTAGTAAATCACGCAGACATAAGAATTAGAATTTAATAAATTTCACAACTGTCGTAAGATTTACAGTTCATTTATTGATTTCTGAAGTATTGAATACTCAATTCTGAAGTAAGTATATAGCAATTATAAATTTCCTTAAGTTTATAATTGCGATCAATGAACCTCACAATATTATCATCATAGTATAGAAAAACGTGCAAAAATGGAATAAAATACGTGTTTATGTCACTTAACATGTCATCGGGTTACAGTCTCATCTGCATATTATGTCATATTTACGTGTTATATCGAGGGACTTAGCTTGTAAACGGCCTGCGAAGTTGCGAATCGAATATTGATTCGAACATTAACTATTCGCTGTAAATTTGAAAGAGCAAAGCTACTAATTACTTACTTGTTAATAAAATTAATAAGGTTAAATAATTAATATTTATTTTAAATTAATAAAATCCACTTTTTATAGTAAACATAAAACCAGACTATACTTAATACCAGATCACTATTATTTTATGATACGAAATTCAATACCAGTATATATGTATTTTGTATTATAAATTATTTGTAAAACTACCTACACCTATTTAGAATTTATGAATACTAACTTGTCTATAATATTATCGAGCACAGAAACTTTTTTTAAAATTTAACTTGATTATTAAATCAAAAGGAATTTATTTTATATATGTTATTTCAAATATTAATATTTTATATATGTTATTTCAAATATTAATGTCTGTTGAATAGAATTCGTAACGAAGACGATCAATTTTCGGATTTCAAGTTCGCGATTGACGCATCCGCGCTTATGCGCTGGCCGATTCGCGATGCCCACTAATGCCGGCATTATTTATGCATTAAAGGACATCATTAAAATCGCATCACGATGGCCATAGCAGAGAGATAGGTATACGTACATATATAACTAAAATCGAAGCTCTGCGAAAGTTGCACAGTGCATATTCTTAATTTATACTAGTTACAGCAGTTACCTGTTGTTGTATAAAGAAAATCGTGTCTCGGCGGTAGTCTAAAATGACTGGGTGTCTGAACAAATAATAATGTAAACAAAATTGCATTCGTACGCGTGTCTGCACTCCGCGGTGCACAATGCGGAAGTCCCGACCGCAGTCGCCGCTGACTGACATCTAGACAGATTCGCAATTTCGTATAACTACTAGTTTTGTTTAACTCTATACAAAACTATGTATCCACACCAATATAGTCAACTAATAGAGTTAACGCGGGTTCGCTCTCTTTAAATTAAAATTTCCTTATTTTGCCCCGATGTGCTTGTATCAATCTTGAGTGTTAGGCGTTTTTATTTGCGATTATTTTAATAAGCTACATCATCAGCGACTAACATAGGCTATAATTTATAAAGTTACACGGATGAAGTTGCATGCAAGAGCTAGTTATAATATAATGTCTCTGTACGCCTCTGTATGTTTTCCCGCTAACTTCTTCTAAAACACATATCAGATTTTGAAGTTTTTATTAATGGAAATAGCGATAAAGGAGAAATGTTTGTGCATACACTTTGCAGAAAAAATTGCATCCGTACGAAGCCGAAGGCTCGCTAGTTATATTAAAATGAATATGTATGAAGGACCAAAGGACCTTTTTTAAAAAAAGCAGATAGATTGAGATTTGTAAATAATGTGTAATACTCGTGTTGGCAAAAAATTGATTGAATTTTGTTCAACCTAATCAAGACCATTGTTTATGTTTAATTACGTTATATGATTCTATATTTTAAACAGACAATAGACTTGGTATTACAATGGGGTTTTTTACACCTATATTTTCCGCTGATTAAGGCTTTGTTTCTCTTCAATCCTGTGTAACGTTTAATGTTTGAAACTTAAGTGAACTTAAAGATAAGAAGCATGGAAAGGCGAGTTACAATTGTTATTTTTTTGTGGAGTCTTAAACAATAGATTGTATAATATTCGTTTTGCTTTTAGCAGTACTTAATAAATACTTATTACGAAGTATTAATAATAATATCCTTTTTCTGTGACAGAATTGATATCTACATTATACTTGATACAGCTGAGCCTGTCTGCCATTTGGTCACAGTGAAAGAGTTTGTTTGTTAGCTACATCCCTGCGTCCATACATCCATTCTCCATTAGAATGATGTGTCATTTTGATGTTTAAACTACCTATATTACTGTAATGTTTTAAGAAAATCCGTTCACTAGTTTTTGAGTGACAGAATAACAAACATCCATACATATCCATCTAATTGATTGCAAAACTAAAACAGTGCTGAAGGGTTCGAGAGAAAACATAAAAAAAGTATTTTTAATTAGGTGCTTACTCAAGTGTTCTGCAGAACCAACATTTTTTAAAATTGGATTGAAAATAGAATAACACAATATCTCTAATTGATACTACGAGTAGAATGAAAAACCTTAGAACAGTTGTTTGTTCTTGAGAAACAGTACCGAACTTTTGATATCGAATATCTGCCATATATCTGTAACATTGATATGTAAACCATTAAATAAATGTGGACTCACCGTGTAAGGACTTTTGAAGTACTCAGTATAATTAATTAAAAAGTGGATCGGTTACCACATTTAGAACATCGTTGGGTTTAATGCTAATAGACATTTCTTCAGAACAACAATGCGGTTCGACTGGTCTGCAAGATCGGCTTCTTACCCTATTATAGAACCAACTAGGAAGCAATGGGTACTCTTCGATTACCACAAAGAAATGGAGTACTGTATGTACGTATACCTCGTAATACACACGGACGCTTAGAATCGAAAGCAAAATGTAAATAATAGTGCAAGGCGCACTGCTTTTCGCAATCTTAAATTATGCAGCCTAACTGTTGGCAGTGACCACCACATTACATAAGACCATCCTGAAATAACAGATAGGGTGAATGCCTGAGTCCATTTTCCCATCCCCACCCAAAACCTCTTATCTTACTAAGGTCAGCAGCAGTGTAGCTACTCGCAGCACTTATAACGTTGCTTGTGTTAATAGGCAACGGTAGCCGCCTAAAATCAGTTAAATCGTCAGACTGCTTGCGGACTTTTACATAAAAAAATCGTATATGCAGACCACACTCGTATATAGTCTTGATTGCTGAAACATTAACTCCATTACATAAGTTAAATGGAATGTCAGTCACCTGCGAGAACCTTCAATAAGTTCCAGAACCTATTTAAACCTAGGTCACCGAGTCGAGCGATTCACTGAACAGTTTAGGGGTAATCTTTACCCCCAACCCAGTTAGTACCCTCCTGCTGGAGTACCGAATAACAGACGCTTAATACTACATTTCTCACTAATTCAATAAACGTAACGGTCGTCATATTTTGTGGTTAACGGATTATTTTGTCCCTACAATTTTAAATGTTTTTCGATACCCTAATACCTGATTTGTTTGTTATTTAATTTACTATGAATAATTGTTTACGTTTACACATTTACACAATCATTCGGACTCTAGTATTTGCTCGCAAACCAATTCGACTGTGTGTCTACAGTGCACTTCGTTCGTACTTGCGCCCAAGCACATAACACTAAATCGGCGCGAGTTTACTGCGCAGTCGACACGCCCCGAGTTAATTGGTGTCGTTGGTGTGCCACAAAAGTGTCTTGTCGTGGTAATGGGGGGTTTGGTGGTCGTGGATTACTTGCCCCTTGTTCTCCAGTGATAAATCGACTCTTTGTGGGGCCCTGTAAAAGTGTAACTACACTCGCGATTAAGAAAACGATCATGAATAATTCTGACTTTTTAAGTTAATTTGCAAGATCGCCTTTCATTTTCCAAACTGCATTGAGCTGATGAGATGGAAAAACTTAAAAACTCTTGAATAGGACTTGTTCTAAAAATAATTTCATTTCATCAGGAACTAGAGAATAGCGCGTTAATATGTGGTACCATCTTCTATGTGTTTAACTGTAACTTAAAAAAATATTTATAGAAATTAATCTTTTAATGTTTTAAGACTAGAAGTGCAAATAGATTGGTTCACCAACCGTTTATTATTATGTGGTTATTATGTGCCACCAGCGAATTATAATATTTAATCATCTCCAAAAAGAAATAAAGTACCAAAATTTTTGTAAGCTCGGCGAGAATTAAAGGTTAGACTAAATTTCTATTCGATGAACGAGTGATGGTTAATTAGCATAATATACTGTAGCAGGATTTGTTTTATAATTTATTATAAAACATTTCCGAAGATTACATTGAAATAACTGCAGGTGTTGTTGTATTTTCATGCGCGAGTGATGCAGTTGTCATTCTTTTATTATCATTCCATTTTTTTTTTTGCGTCTTCAACAACCCCCCATATAACGCGCTTTAAAAAAATATTCCTTTAGTGAAAACGGTATCAAAATCCGTTGGGCTGTTTATAAGAAACAGACAGAGGCAGAGAGCGGATATTATTTCATAATATGTATATTAGATCTAAAAATTCTAAAACACACACACACACGCACACACACACGCTCACACACACACGCACACACATTGAAGAATGTTCAGACGAAGGCGCCAACTACCTCTGTTAGAAAAAGTTCTATTAAAAGTGCTTGTAAGAGTATCTAATTTGGTATCTAATCTAGACGCGTGTTGCGAATACATTTGAAATCGCAATCAGTTATGCAGTGAGTCTGTAAACAAATGTAATTGAGGGAGAGGTCGTCGGCCCCACTAATTGCTTGTAATTTTTACGTCTTGATCGAAATGCCGGGAAGAACACGTCTGCACAGCGGAATGCAGACTCACACAATCGTACACACGGACGCCAAAATTAGATAATTTATTTCAAAATTGAATTGTATTTTTTGCAAAATGGATGTATAATTGATATTGATAATACGGCCTTTGGATTCATTCTTTAAATTGGAAGCTTCATTTTGTAAGGCAAGTTTAATTTCTAACAACAATTTTGTAATTATCAAACAACAACATACAAGTTAAAGTAAATGCTAGTTCAAAAGAACATATTTAGTTACTTTTTCAGACGATTATATTAAAATTAAAAAAGTTGATAACTACATTAAGGAAGTCATCAACTATATTGATTATACATCACAGGTATCTTTGATGAATATAAAAATAAGTTTTATTTACACACTTCAGTGACTAAGTTTTTAAATGAAAAGCTATTCCAAAACAAAATTGTCTTCAAAGTATCAATTTAAAACAAAGGCACGGCTTTCGAAAAACTGATAATTTTGACATAAATCAAGATAAGAATCTTCAATATTTTTATCATTTCGATCTGCGATTACATTACATATAAATGAGTATACTACGAACGATTAAATGGTTTTCATATAAAAAAAAGTCATTGATCAAAGCATTACACACACGTTGTCCAAACACAACGGCTGTATGTATCAAATGTTATTCCGGGTTCTTACAGCCCTCGTATCATAACCAGTTGTTAGGGCTTAATTTTCTTGATTGTTAGAATAGCTGAAAGAGTTGGGAAAGTATGGAGAAATGTTGAGCATTTAAAATGAGTTATAAAAATAGTTTTTCACCGCCATAATGCATCTTTAAAATGCGAAAATTATGTGAAATTTGCTTCCTTAATGACTTGAACACAATTCCGATAAAGTGCGTTAAACATTTTTAGTTATATTTCTATATAACATTGACTATAGTATAGTATATAATATATAGTATGACATATCAAAGATGTTAATGCCATTTATACAAACACTAGCTCTGCCCACGACTTTGTAGACGAAGTAGTTCGTTTTTTGACTATCCCTCGGGGACTTAACATTTTTCCAGGATAAAAAGTATCCTATATGTTAATCAAGATAATAAACTATGTGTGTGCTAAATTTCATTGAAATCTGTTCAGCCGTTTTTGCGTGATTGAGTAACAAACATCCAAGCAAACAAAGAAACTAACAAAAAAAGAATACATTTTTTTCTCAATTAAAGATAAATAAACAAAAGACATAAGTATAACACCTCAGTTAAGATTGTTATAATTCTTTTTTATTTGTAAAATGGAATACTCGTGTCGCTGGTTATGATAACCGTTATATAACCGTTACAACAATGTGTTAACTGATAACCGTATTAGCGTCCACTTACTTTACTTATTATTATTTATTGACACGGTCCACTTTGTATTGGTTGTTTTCGTGTGTACACTCGACTACGCAAGTGGCTTTGTATTTCCTAATACTTTTTTTATTTATTTCCTACATTTTTATAATATTAACGAGAAGCTCTTTATCTGTGTTATCTATTTGTCTGTACAAATATCTGTGTTTTAATTAAGTTGCAAAATAAATGATCGATAGATTGATTTGATTGAATCGAAGTGTCTATGATTTTGAAATAAAGGCGTTATTTGAAGCTCATATCGTAGTATTAATGGGCACACAAAGGACTTTTATGAGAAGAATCCAGATCACCTCTAGATCGTGCTGCTTAAATAAAAATCTGGACCTAAAAAGAGATAAATTCTTTGGCAAACGTCAGCAGATAATTGAATGCATAATATTATTATGCATTTACAAAGTGTTATGCAAGTACCCAAAATCATTAATCTTCTAAAGTCACTCTAATTCTATTATTTTCTCTCTTTGTGTATGTAGGTATGTTTTTTCTATTTCGTTTGTAATTTTGACCTTGTTGAATATTTAAAAATTCTATACTACATGTATAAGCATCGAACACGCCTACTTTTGACAACGCTTACTGATGCCCTGACAGAATTAAACATTTTTCACATTAACAAAATTAACATAACATTAAACAAAAAAAAAACACTATTTCACACATGACCAGCGTAGACTTGTATGCTGCCTTCTTTTGAGATTTCTTTTAAAAAGACATATGTAGTTATAGATCGATGTTATCCATTCATTAATAGTTGCAAGCGGTTAGCAATTAATTAATACACTCGAGAACATAGTCAAGATATTAATTTCCTGTGCAAACCTGTCGACGCGAACCCTTCGCTGTTCCTGTGTTTCACCGGTTTCCCGTCGCATGGAAAGTGAAATTAAACCTGTATAGGCTTCTACTTATCGGGCTTCATCAATATCATACTTTTGTTTAAAGATGCCTTTCAAGTTCTCGATTTTTCCTTTAACTATTGATCAATATACCACAAATCAATTATACTGATTATTTGATCAGCATATATTGATTTATGGTCTATTGCGATAAATTGACGGCTTAGTGAGACGAACGCTCAGCTAAAAAAAAATAGTAGACGAAGATATTATATATATGCATAACTATACGCGCATAGAAGAGAGTCCTGTGCCTTGTATAAGACCTAACTATGGTAACACTATAAGTATACTCCGACCTATAGAAGACACTGAAACACACCATCTGAAACAATTCGCTACATTGTATTCTCATTTTGGACAAAGCTTTCGCCACTGAGCAAAAATTATTTTATTTTATTTCACTGTTTCACACACATACTACTTTCTCATGTGTTTAATAAATGTAACATGTTCTCACTGGTTAATAATTTTTTATTAATATATATATATAATTATGGTAAACAAAATTATTATGGTGTATACCAAAAAAAATACTTGACACAGTGGATTTCATCAAAATAATGTGTTTGTAACAACCACATTGGTACATTGAAAGTTATTCAGGCTTACAAAATCAATGAAAATAATACACATTTGTCGATTTTTTTCATCACACTGACACATTTTTAGACGCTGCGTTCGAGAAATGACAGAGAATGATAATCAGTGATGCTAACCGTAGAAAAAATAACTTGGAGCTGCGTTCAGATATCGAAAAAATTTCATTTAAAAACAAAATAAAGTTTTATCAAAGTGGGTTCCACGGTATTTATTTTGTTAAGATAAGTATCTATGTCATGTCTTCTTCGGACGAATAATATTATTCTAGCATTGGCATCATTTTCATATTCATTATTTTTATATGTGTTATCAAAATCTTGCAGGATGTCTTATTTTACAAATAGATAATTTTTAACTATTAATTAGTATAAACTAAGAGTTAAATCTATTTGTAAAGTAATTCATATGTTTTTTAATTTACCTACTAAATGCTACATAATATTACAGACTACCTACAATTAATTATAATATCCTAGTGAGTTACTGAATTGTAGAAATAAGTGGTCATAAGTTAGAATAAATTACTTTAATTGCCATCTCACGTAGCAATTAGCCAGTAGTGCAGTGGCAGTAAATACCGTATTTTAACAAATCATTATATTTATGTTCGTCGTAAAATTACTATTATATTGAAGCGAGTCTAGTTTTTAATAACAATTTTTTTTTCTCTTTAAACGCAAAGTTATTAAAATGTGAGTCTTAAGATCTCAACGAAAAGAAATTTAAGTACACTGTTTGGTGATTATGGTATTACGACTTGCAAGGTAAGGTATGTAACTATTAGTTCGTCTTCATTTTATACCGAGACTATTTTAACTGTCAATTTGTCTATTCAATTCCAATTCCCGTTTACTTGATATAGTTAGCTTTATTAAGTTTAAGCAATTTGATCTTTAAATCAATTTAACCAGCTAACTGTAGAAATAGTATCAATAGGAAAAATAAGTAGATCTAGTGATCTTAAATTTTAGCATTAGTATGCTAAAATTTAAGATGACTAGTACAGAGTTTTATGAATTGCCTAAAAAGTTTTAGGTTTTAATATTATAAATACCTAATTTTTCAATTATTTGAAAACTTAGAAATGATTAGTGGTTGTACATTTTAGGTAGTGTTGTTTAAAATTATTAATTTTATTTTTTTAACAATTTCAACTTTTATTTTATTTTAGTAAGTAACTTAAATTATTATTGTTTTAAAATTATAATGAGTATTTTAATAATGTAACAATTCAATTTCAATGCTTTTATAAAAACCGGTGTTACAAGTACATTGTAGCACTTACATAAAGTGTATTTAATTTTTATGTCACAAATTTGTTTAAATATAGAATGCGTATAATTCACAATTGGTTTTCGTATTAAAATAGAATGAAAATAACTTTTATATACTGTAAATCTTTTGCATATCAGATATTTTCATTCTACCTAAATAACAATATATAGTCTAATGCAGAATCATCAACGCGAATAGACCTCTCTCTACTCGGCCATTGTCCTCGTACAGGAATAGCCGCGACATTTTGCAATTGCCCCGAAAATGTTACAGACACTGTTATAAATAATTTTAGTGTCTGTGCTCTACAATGTGCAATAGAATTATTTATTTTAACTACATACATGTTTAACTGTCAGGCTGTCTGGTCTTTGTTATAAAAAAAAATAAAGATTTTGTGGTCACTATTTCATTTAAGGAAATCACTTTTAAAGTCAATTCTTTCTGTGGTTTAAACAAGCTTTCTTAAACTGAAATTTACAACAGGTCCCTTTTAGTTTCTTAGTAACTCAGTAAGCAGGGATGAAGTTCCAGATTGTATATGACCCATAATGTTTCATTCTTACCATCACTAATTCGTTATTAGGCTCTTCATAAGATGCTAAAACACTATACATTTTGACTCCATGTACGCTGATGGTACACCTGACGGCAACAGCTTCCATCGTCTAGGACACCAAACTTATTGTAATTTAATGACATATTGTAACGGACTCTGGTATCTTTTGCTGTGGTCTTGTTTTATGTAAATAACATAAATGGTTTTTCGCTTATTAAAGCCAGCTCTAACTACTTGAAATTATTAAAAAGGGTAAAAAAGTATGTCTGCTAATCATGTTCGCATGAATCAAAATTTCACTATTAAATAACATTATCGGATCTTGTTTGGAACTGCTTTCGTCGTTATATATTATGTAAGCATCCGGTCTGGTTAATTGACAATATTATGGGCGTAGGGTTGTCAATTATTTAGTCGTGATGATAAATTATTTTTAAATATTACTGACTGCTCTGTTTTGCTGTACGAGAAAAGAATAAAAAAATATCTGAACTTCTCATTATGTCCCTTCATTACAGTCATAAATTAATGATTCAATTTGTATAATAACACGCGAAGTTTACAATACTAGAATGAAAATATATTAATTTATAACAATCCTAAAAAGCTATTCTTCTGTTCCATACTAGTGACCCGCCCCCGGTTTCGCACGTAGATGAAATTTTCAATAATATTTTCTTAGCGGATGCTTACGTTATAAAATATACCTATGCTCCAAATTTCAGCATTCTAGACTCAGTAGTTTTGATTGTGCGTTAATAGTCAGTAAGATAAATCATTTTATAAGTGGGTATAGATTTTATTGAATATTTTATCATAGGCAGTTGCAGAATACAATTATAACTTTCATTTTCTCAAAAAGTTACGCAACATCTTGACACCGACAAGTTGCAGCAATTGGCAACCCTAATATGACCAAAATCAATGTCTGTCACCAAATGATTTGTGTAACTAATTTTAGAGATCCGTCGGTGAACCTTTGACCTTAGTCTATTGATATATTTCACCTTTGATTTTACGCGTTGCCTTTTTATTGTCAAGTTTTTTAGAAAAGAATATTGATAATTATGGTGCTTTACAGATAATACGTAATTTTACGAGTATAATAGCTAGGATATATTTTTTCACTTATCACATGCCTATATTAGGATAGCAATATGCCTTTACTTACTGCGTTTCCTGCGTTCTGACGTCTTATACTGGTAAGACTTAAGACGTAACGTAATTACTAACTCACAGAAGACCATTTTTTGGAAATCAATTGTTTTAACTTTTATATAAAGCTGCGTAAACTTTTATATAAACTTTTATATATAGTTTTATGTTGATATAAAGCTGCGGAGAATTCACCAGGAGAATTATTGTTTCCAAAAAAAAAAAATTATCAGACAGAGGTAGACCCTGATTTTTCACTCATACTACATTTTAGAGGTAAATACTGACTTTAAAATTCATACTACGAAGTGATATATGCGGAAAAATGTACATTATGAGTAAATGCAACAAAAACATGGCTCATGTTTCACGAAGTTTCGTATAAAAAGATTGTTGAATTTAAAAATCCTTCCTCTATGAATGTTTACAATGTGAAATACTTTCACTATTAGCATGTCCGCTGTCGGCGGTATCTTACAGTTCTTGAGTTTAATTACCATTGCATGTTGAGATAGCACGTCAATTAGTATTACGATCTTTGATAACCTTTACTTTTTATGGTCACTCGGTCCAGTGATTGACTGATTCGTGATATCGTTGATTACAGTTCATGTTCTGTCTTTAGATCTTCCTAGAATAGATATTTGGTTCCTTACAGTTTCGTCTTCTTAATATTCCTCTTGTCAAAACTATCTACATACTGCGATTGAGACATTTTCTTGTATAACATATACCTTATTAAATGTTTGTTATATAATTAATTGACTTAATAATTAATAACATAATAATTATCATTAAGTACATATTGCCTAGAGGGCTTACGATGAAAAAATTTACCTTAAACTAATATAAACCACAAATGCTTGTAATTCAGACTGTTCCGGTGTCATTGACCCCGGTCGCGGAACGGCCTCGAAACATATTTTTTTTATTTATTAAATAAAACTTTTATAGTTACTACAAATTAATGTCCTCTTTATGTTTTTGTAATCCTATACAAAATTATTCCATATTTTATTACTTATTTTCTATGACCATTGAGTACTTTGATAGAAAGTACCCCAGCGAATTACCGGGAAGAACTGAGAGAGGGTTTTTTCATGGGTCGGGAACCACGCGAGATTATAATACGATTTGTACGTACATATGCTCTCACGGTTTGACGAGTAGTTGATAGCATCTGATTAGAAAGAGAGCCGCTTCGCTCTGCTCTGTGGCGGCGCTAGCCCATGTAATTTGAATAATACATGGCAAAGTGCATATCTTTTTTTTAATTTCAATGCGCGCACGCATGTTCAGCGTAGTGAAAAGGAAAGCGCCGGATGTGCGTGCGCGCACTTGGCAATAGGTTAATTCAAAATTTCTACACTTACTCGTAGGATGAAACATGGCTTTTATTTTATTGACTTTTGATATCAATATGAACAGCAGCCATAGGCCATAACTATTCATAGTAGTTACAGCATAGCATAGCGTAGCAGACAAGGTTCGGGTCTTTAATTTCTGGTTTAAATTAGAAATAATTAAATAGAAAATATAGGACGAGTCGCTTGTTTATCATAAATGATATTGTTGATAATATATATTAAAGAAAACTTTACGATAGAATTTATTTAAATGACAACGAAGACAATACCGCTTACGGACAATTGGTTTGTTTGCCATAATTGGTTTGTTTTAAATTACTGAAGTTTAACTATGAATGTATTTATAAAAGAAATGTAATTATTATTTTTTTGTTTCAGGTAAATTATAAAGAAATAATACTTAAATCAAGATCTGGACCAGTATTTTATAAGTAATTATTTCTTATACTTTTTTTAAATGCATTTTCAAGTCTTACACTCAATGAGTTATTACTTAACAGCTACTATTAAATAGCATAGCCGCTTCTGCAAGTTTTATCTCTTGATCTATGACCACAATTCGGCTCCCACGTTCTTATCTTGTATTTTTTGCTAAATCATTGTTTTTAGAGATTTCTTAAAAGTAAAAGTCAAAAATCTTTTCGTTCGACTGAAATTTTGTCGGTAAGAGTTTAATTGTTTAAACATTGAGGTTTTTTAGAGCTTTCTCAGTCTGTGCTCAAATTTAACTTTTTTTATGTCATCTGAAAGATTTAACATTTTATGTCATCAGATTCGTTTTTTATATTTTAGATTTAGGAGATGTTTAGATCTGCAATTGGCTTAAAATCTTCTGTAGTATTTGTTTTCTAGTAAATAATTTCTTGTCTCTCATCACTGTGAGGATAAAAAGTAACACATATAATTTGAAGTTGGCTGCTGGAAATACCATCTGCTCGTTGAACCGATGATGGACCTAGATAGATGAACCGATGATGGTACTGTAGATAGAAAATGGAGTATTCTGGAGCTAATTTCCTTATCACCTGCTAATAGGCGACGGTAGCCAAATACCATTAAGTTTACCGTCAGCCTGGCTGCCAAGAATTTCATTTCACTATAATTAGTGACTAGAGTAGATATACATTATATAATATAGGCATGACATGTAATGCTCATCTCTCATTTGTAAGCTATGTTAGTATTTTTTAATAAAGGATCAAGCTTGCTGAATGAGCTAAGAATGATCACTTGATGGTATCTGGTTAACGTCACAAAGAAACTCGCATTGCTGCCAGCAAAAATACAATTTAAGCTCTAATGTTTCAGATATAAATCTAATAATAGGAATTATCTTTAATCTAATGACAAAAACGGAGCTCATACGAAAGTTGTATTGCGTTTAGAAAATAAAAGTTGGCCTGCGCGTGCGCCGATATCACTGGGAGCCGTTCGAGATCGAAAGTGGTATTCAGAACGTTCATTTTTACACTGCATTCAAAGACAGTATTGTTTACCTTTATGAAACCTCACACGTTTTTTTAGATGAATGAGATTACTCTATACCCCTGTATATACTGTTTCAATGAGCATTTACATATAATAAAATAGAATCTCTGTCCGCTTCTGCCTTCAAAATCTTCGAAATCAACGGATTTTATAAGGTTTATGTATTTAACTTAAAGAAAAAAATTGCATTCACGTGAAAAGGGGTGTGTTTTTGGGAACGATTTGAGTGTTTGTTATATATATTGACATTTCGGCTATTCTCAGTAATTCTTGCATTCGGTTACCGATCGCTTCGCATCCCATTTTCCCGCTCGCCTTTACTTCGTTTTCGCTTAGCGTATAAATATACTTTTCTTATTGATCGGCTTCTTAGGGCCAAACCTAGTCTAGATAAATTACCTAGTCTATAACTTATCAAATGAAAAATTTGAATATTGCCAGTTTCAAACAATAAAATCTTTCGCTTAAAATGTGTACCTAGTTGTATAAATAGATCTATTACACAAACCTTAATTTTACAATAAAAATTCATGACATAATAAAAACGTAACATTTTTTATTTAATGTTAATAATGAATCTCCATACATTACATTAATATTATTAAAACCAAGAAATTGTCCCTTCAGTCTCCAGTGTGCAATGTGATTTATATTGGTATCCAAGTTTTCACTTTAGTCTTATCCATTTAAGGATATATTTTCTAGTGTAAGTCATTCGTTAAGGAAAAGTAAGAAAAAAAGGGAAAATCTGTCGCTTACAACACATCAACTGTTTGTGAAAGTTACTAAGTAGACATTATGCCAACATGTTGCCAAGAACAAGTATTCTTAATACATTCTTTCTTAAATAAAAAACGCTTACAACCTTTAAATAACTTGTATCAAAATAACAAGCTGGTATTGGATAACTGTTGGACTGTATCTTCGACTCCCTTTTTATAATTTATTTGTGAACCGATTGTCTTTTTGTTTTGGTAAGTAGCTTCAAAGAGTTTTAATGCCATCAATAGGAAAATTAAAAAAAAAAAATAGTTTGTAGAATTTTGACCAACGGGTGATTAACACCAGTTGAGATTTATTTGTAGGAATTTGTTGTCTTACAGTTTTATTTGGGATTTACCGATATAATTTTTACTTAACTATGGCCGTTTATATTAAACCTTGACAGAAAAATAGAAAATTCACAATATATTGCGTTTTGTTTTTGCTGTGGTCTTCTGTGAGCAGGCATTGCTTTGCCAGCCACTATGTACATTAGAGTGCAAACTATAGTAACTCTTGCAAAGAGAGCAAACACTTTTTAATATTTTTTGAATAATCTATACTAATATTATAAATGCGAAAGTATGTTTGGATGTATGGATGTTTGCAACTCTTTCACGCAAAAACTACTGAACCGATCACCATGAAATTTTCCATACACGTTGTCTGGGACACCAGAAAGTACATAGGGTAGCTTTCATCCAGAAAAAAAGGTCTATTCCCGAGGGATAAATAAAAAATAAAAAACCAACGCCTGGCCAAAGTGTTATAGCAACACGAGGTCAAGCGTTATATTGCTTTTTTTTAATTTTCAACGCGGACGAAGTCGCGAGCACCAGCTAGTTAGTTTATATTACAAGAAAATTATCTCTTACAAAATTAATAATTGGTGGTTAGTAATAAATAAAGTAGGTACGTACGTAACTCGTGAGTCTTTAAGGAAAATATACAAGCAAAATTATGAAATAATTAAAGGAAATTACTTAAATATTTTCCCAGTTTTCACTCTTTTTTGCGAACACAGCTGCGGCTGACGCAATTTCATAATTGAGTGCATTAATGTTACCGAGACTTTTAAACTCATTTAACACTAGCGACCTGCTCCCAGGCTTGCACGGATGCAATTATTTTCTGCATATTAATATACGTACCTTCCTCGTTGATCGCTCTTTCCTTTAGAGAAATACGTATCAAAATCAGTTAAGTAATTTAGAAGAAATTATCGGGGAATTTTTTTAAAGATTTGCCACTTTTTAATTTTTAACTATTTTATAATATTGATTATATATTGAGAGATTGTAAATTATTTAGTCTTTTTAAGCTCGACAGGCAGACTGGCGATGCTTTTTTGCGGTGATCGCCTGTTAAACACATTCAAAACGAGAAGAATGCTTTTTCTCTGCCGACCCAAATACGATAAGTGATACGGGGCCGGCGGGGATAGGGTATTAGTTTCTGGCATTATTTCTGGTCATGCACTGAAACTAGAGAGAGAGAGAGAGAGAACGTTGAGAATTCCGTACGTGAATATACCAGAACCGTAGCTGTTAACGTGAAGTGGCGGTTTGTTGTGAGACTTTTCTTCTAGCATCAATAACACAATGGAAACGATCACGTCTCTGCATAGGCAAAGAATAAATCAGATTGCCAATGTAACTGGTCTTCTACCATCGCCTTCAAAAACCCTACTATATCCTTCTCACGTCTGATTTTGCCATTAACTTCAATTGCTGAGCGTGCATAAACAGTACATAGTGTGGTACCGTTAACTTAGTACCCGTAGTGGCCAGTGCCCACGTGACAGCGCATGATTTATCACTTATTATACCATTTCCGCGACTTGAATGCGAGTGTGTCAATTTCTAATGTTTTCTATACAATATTAACTTCTATACTTACTTAGACATATTTTAGGAGATGCTAGACCGGAAATTTACAATTTCTCTTTTATACGACACCTGTATTGAAACATTGAAAGCTCACAAACAACATACTTTGTTAGCTTTGGTAACTCAACATTTACTTATGTTAATTTTATTTAAATCAATTCAATTGTTTTCTTCTCTATCTGCCTCTGTGCGTCTACATTATTGAAGATTAGCAGGAAATTTCCTAAATTTTACCGTGCCATAAATTATATTGGTTCACAGTTTTAATAACGATCCACTTTCTAATGTTACGCAGCCAAGACAACCTTCTTCTTCCAAGTTTACTCTTTATTCCTTCCAACTTCCCCGTCACTAATGTTTGTAACATCTGTTATGTATGTCGCAATAAATGACCCAATTAATTGTCTAGTCTATATTATTGTTATAATTTAGTTTAAAATTGATTCCAATACAGGATACTATTGTATATCATTTTATATTATAATATAGTGTATTAATGGTTGGTATGCAGGCCGATGGTTTTAAAAATATATTTTTATTCTATTTGTCTACATTAAATATAAAATGTAATTTTATATTTAATTACATATAAATATGTAATTTTAGTTGCCTCAGTTTTATTAGCCAAACGAACTTTTAGAGCAAAGTCTTGTGTACTCACAGAAACTAATTCTTTTCATTCAGTTTTACCTTTGCTGTAAAAACTTCCTCAGTTAGTCGAATTGATATGGAAACAGTTATAGACACGATTGCAACGAGAACGATAGTGATTTAGATCATTTTTAATTCGTGTGTTATTATATGTATGTTACTTGCACAAAAAGCTTAACATAAATTAGTCTGAAAGGTTTGCATGACTTGAAACAATTATAGTGAACCGGTTTAATAACAAGCATCCATTAAAATATGGAGCCAACGGACCGGAGAGGCATTTGCTAAATTTGGCAAAATTGCATATTATGCTGCTTGCGTGCCTACAAGACCAGCTGGTTCTGTAACTTTTTCGAAATTTTCTCGAACTATTTATGTAACTGTTTTGGTTTAATTGTGTTAAATGACTCGAGGCGTGTATAGTCAGTCTTCAAATCACTAAACAATATTAAAAATATATACACACAAGCTATAATTAACTAATCTCCGACTTGTTATTGACCCTAAACACGCTATATCTGCTGTGTGTTGCTGAGGAGTTGGGTATCCCACAGACTACTTGATGCTGCAGTATAAGGTCAAGGTTACCATGTCATGGAAATACCACCGAAGCAACAGTATATCAAATTTCACATAATCGAACCTGTGGAAGATAGTAAAATCCCATCGTTAACTAGGAATAAAGCTGATAATATTCAAACGCCTCAACAAATCTTCATAAATTATAACTAAGAACAATCTCGCTCATGTCAGCTATCAAATAAAAAACGGATTAAAATCAGTTCATTCGTTTGGAAATTACGATGCCACAGACAAACACATAGATACACAGACACAAACTTATAACACCTTTAATAGTTAGGGGGTTAAAAATAGTGTTTTGGATCGAGAATACTCTTTTTAATCCTGTAATTAAGGTTGAACTCTACATCTATTTTAATTAGACATATGATTGTAATTTTACAATTATTACTTCATTGTCTCAAATTACACTTGCCGTATCTCGAAGCGATTCGTCTTCGTTTACGTAACTTGCTGCATTCATGATGGAAACACAACTTATAATTGTTGCAATGAACCTTAAACGAAAGTGTTAAGGTTTGTTTTTACTTGAACACTATAATGGTGGGCGAATCGCCCGTGTTTTTTATAACCGGTTCATAAGTCTGATACTTTGATAGCGTTATGTTAACACGTCTGTTTTTTCATTGACCTTCTGAACTTATGTAAGGCTTTCTTTTTTAATTTTTTTTTTCTACGCTTACAAATTTCAATCTCTTAATTGAAATCCATTTTGAAACGGCGTCTACATCTTTACAGCTCGTTAGCTTATTCCAAATATACGCGAGCTGGATAATCGATTCTTGCGCATGGGGCGAATTCTTTACACAACGCTATAGTTTTACAGAAAAATAAAACACTCCATATGTTGGAAATGACTATTGATCCCAAAAATAGTTACAGAAGTTGTCGAATTTAATGAATGAAGACTTTTAGCACTGTCATAAAAGTTTATGCTAACAGTAAACTTATTAGCTACGATCCATTCAAAGTTGATTATTTTATTTTTATATTCATTCCTTTGTCTAAAATTCTAGATCGTAAGCTGTAAATGTAGACTCATTACAATGAAATTTTAAATAAATGTACGTACCATAGTATTTTCGGCGCCAAAGCGTATCATTGATGAATGTATCGTTTAAAAGTTTAGCAGAATCGGAAGAAATTGCTGGTAATAAATTTTCATATCCTTCGCAAAAGGACATTTGCCGTAATAAAAGTTGTGCATAACTTCGCGCTGCAAGGCCGACGCGGCGCCCGCGCAACGTAGAATCACAATATCGCCCGTTTGTTGAACCTCGGCCGTGCGTACGCGCATCGCATCACAATTGGTCTAATCTAAGCGGTGGCTTAGACATTTTATCTAAAATGAGTGGATAGCCATTTGAATATGCGGTGTTCACTTGACGACCACACATCTTGACTATCAAACAGTGCTTTACAGTCACTCATTCAAAACTTCGACTTCCAAGAGAGAAAAAAAACACCTTAATTGATTTAAGATTTGGATTAAATAATTGTATTCAATATATATTTATGGCATCTTCATATATTATTAGTGAATATCTTTCAGAAGGCTTTCATGTGGCTAGTCTATTATTTATATATCTCTACACATATTATATAAAAATTGCAATTATTTTCTGTCTGTTTAACCAGTAACTTCTTCTATCATGGTCTCCTCCGATCATTCTCCCGGATGGTTTCTCATTATTATTATATTAGACTTCACATATTAGATTTTTTTTAAATAATGTTATTAGGTACGTCCTTTGCGTTTCACGTCCTCCCCTTTTAAACGGTGGCTTTTAAATGATTTGTACAACCCTGGGAATAGGATTCATGTCCCATAGCAACCGTCTAACACACGTACGCATTGTATTTTGTTGTGAGCCCAGTATTGTATTCAATATTGATTTTACTTAGTTGATCAATCAATAGTCAAATTGCAATTAGATAAATGTTTTATTATAATTTTTTCACTTTTTCACTAAATAAATTTTGTATTATGCATATAACGTAAAAAGATAGTCGTTGACTTATGATTATTTTAACGGCTAACGTCTGATATGGCAAAAACCTTATCCCCCTTACTGAAGTACTTATACTTTTGACATTATAAAGAAAATTTATGAGTATATGTTTTTTTATGTTAAGGTCGTTAAACAGGCTGGCAGCACACATGCTCTTATTTCACGGTGGTCTTCTGTAAGGAGGTGGTTACTGCCGCCAGACGCGTTGGCCAAATGACTGCGAAACAAAATATGCCACTTATAATATCGTCGACTTATAGTAATATTTTAAAATCAGATAGTGTATTCGAAGTTTTAAAACCTTAAACAATTAAAAATATACATTTTTTTTTCGAACTTAACTTCAAAATGTAGTAACAGGGCACACTAATTTTACAGACGAATGAATTCTAATAGAAATGTGTCCATTTTAATACAAAATTTAATTTTAGATTCTAGTAATCTAGTATGTCTATCTTATGTTATCTTATGTTATGTTACATAAGATGTAATAGTTATCTTTATGTAGTTATCTTACATTATTATAAAATTAATTCGCTGTCCCCTTCGCTAAATTCTTTTAATACACCTAACGTATTTTGATACGGTTTTTACTTATGAAAAGAGAGATGAACTATTAGGGTTTGCGTATATAATTTGCAGAAAAAAAATTCACCCCTAAAAATACCTATATAAATTTATATCATCAAATTTAATATACTTTACCAAGTAGGCAAGTATATTAAACACTAAAAACAGATAAAATCTACGTTAATTTTGCCCCCAGAACGAGCATACTTCATAATCTCCTATTTCTATGTCGGTTATAAATTATACAAGATTATCCGATGCTACTTGCTTCCTTACTGAGCCACAAATATATTATTACCCATTAAAAAGTCAATAACAAACCTTATGCGTAGAGAATAAAGTCTAAAATGATTCGAAGTGAAATACTTGTATCCCTGCCCACCTCGCACCGCAGATACCAATCAGAGGTATTTAAAGATAGAAGCTTAAATTAAATATAATGACCTGTTACCATTTTTATTTCTCATAAAAAAAAATATGTTAAACTCCCAATGACATTTAACTCCCTATACTGTCTCTTTAAACTGTTATTTATTAGCGTTGTTTATTTGTTACGTAATCACAAGTTTGTGATTTAACTTTCTCTTCTTTTCATACATGTATTTCGTCTACGATCCAAAGAATGCTATTGACAGACACCCAGCCAATGTATACCCACGATCTGTGTACTCTTAATTCGGGCTGTGACTAAACTGACTTAGATTATGTATAAATTATTCTAAGATTTCTATATTTCTTTTTGGAAATCTAAGATTTTATAAAATCCTTTAATGATGACGTCAATCTAGCTATGTATCAGAAACATATCGTTACATACGTAGGTATGTGAGGGTGACCGGAAAACTACACACAATTTAGGCTGCATCACCATAGCCAAACATAGCCTAAAACATAGCCATCGCCTTGCATAGGTATAGAAACTGTACACTTTTTAACTTTGTGTAAATATATATACTTACATTAAACATACATGGTATCCCAGAAACCAAAGATATTATGTCATTTATTGTGTGTTCTGTCCAAAGACAATTTACACAAAAATTTAAAAGAAAATGTTATTCATAATCATGCTACGGTCGCCAGCGCACTTGTAGTACCTGTGGCGTTGCTTGTGTCAATAAGCGACGGTAGCCACCATCAAGTAGACCGTCAATCTGTCTGAGGACTTTCAACAAAAAATGGGTTTCTGGGATGGCTTGCATATACATTTTATATAAATTTCTCAATAAAATAAACTAAAAATTTGGTACCTAATACAGACAAAATCCAAGTTTAATTTTCTCCTAGATACAAGCACATAAAGGCTTTGACTGGATTAATAGTTAATTTCACACACACTTTAATAGATGACGAATCAACGGCTCATTTGTGTCGTGATCGAAGTGCTGACACCGACCCGACCTTGGTGGTTTAATCCAACATGACCCCCTCAATCGGGGTCGACCTCCAAGGAGAACTGTTTGAATATTAAATTAGGAACGAGTTTTACAATTTCTTTTTTTGCCGCCTTTTTATTGTGCCAGTAACGTTTTAGCAGTGTTCTCCGTTTGAAAAGAATTGCTGCAAATATTTGTTTGCTTCTTTTACTTTGGTTTGGATTTCTAAACAAAAAGAGGATACGTTTTCTTGGTAACGTGTCAAAAGAATTTAGTAATTTATGTTCTGAAGGGATAATGGAAAATGAATATACAAAAAAGCAAATTTTTTGTTTTTATGGCGAGAATTTTATATGTTTTTGAGATCAAGAAAATAAAGTTGTTACGTGTATGCTTCTGTAACATAATAGACATTATCTTCGTTATCAAATCGAATTCTAGAAAGCTGAAATTTGGAACATAAGCTTATTTTATAATTATGCTAAAAAAGAATTTTTGATTATTTCAACTCCGTGCAAAGCCGGAGGCGGATCGCTTATATATTATAACAAGTCAGACTGGCACAGGTCACAGATTAATTAACCCTTGTATCACAATTTAAAGAATGCCATATTTATTTCATATAGGTACATATGTGTACCTGCTTATCTTTTAATACATGTATAAAATAAATGCAAATTGAATAAAAATAAGTATAATGACCCTTTTTTTAGATAGGCGTCGTGAAATATAATCATGACATGACGGACCCGAAAGTCCTCCTCAATGGATGTACGGCGCAAAATGATAAGAAAGTGATTATCATTTTAAATTTAAAAATAACCTCACAAAATGGAATTGTTATTGAAAATGATCCAGTATAAAATAAATGACTCCCAGAAATGTGCTGTTATTTTGTAATTAAGTATCATTATTTTATATTTTCGAACACAATAAATTGTCGGGGAATTGTTTCTCTTTTAAATAAACGGCATTTTACATTTATAGTTTATTTTTAATTCCTTATAAATTATGTCATTATTATTAATATATGTCTACTAACGCCCCAGCCCTGGCTTCGCACGGATGCACACTTTTCTGCTAATTACACACGAAAACCTTCCTCTCGTATATTGCGTGATTTAGAAGAAGTTAGCTTAGAAACAGACAAGCGTTCTTATATTTATACATAGTAATAATACTTATACATAGTTTTGTTTAATATATTTCAAGGGTTTGGAAGATTTATTTTGTTGTTTAAGACAGAAAATAAATCGTACATAGGTGTTCAAGCCTATTCACCTATCCCCAAATCGAGCCTTGTGTTTATCCTATTATTCAGTATTTATTTTAGTAATGAGAGAACACACTGTGTTCCCCTGTCCTAAACTGCACAGCATGTCAGGCGGCAGTAACCACGCCCTTATAGAAGACCAATTTTTTTTAAATAACAGTTTGTGGAATAACAATAAGGATAAGGAACAATCCTTTATTCTTGTCAGAAACCTATAAATGCAATATTTATAGGTTTCGGTAGCAACTTACCATCAAGTGGAACGACATTCTACCATCCGCCCTCTACATAACAAAAATATATTAGCGTCTCCAGGGTGCTCGCATACCTATCTTACCTACCTTCCGATGTTGGTTCTCTGGACATTGAAAATATTTTTGTCGGCCTGCCATTCTTTATCAAAAATGTCAATGATTGCTAGAGTCGTCGACCTGTAAATAGACTTTATATTTATATGCAGCCATATCGACAATCTTATGGCCAATTAAATGTTAATTTGAGCCGTAAGGATCCATCGCGACTCGCGAAGATGTGTGTCAGGGACGCGCATCACGTACTGCTAGTTAGTACAATCGCCGACAACAGTGGAATATACATACATATTATTTAAACAATACCTAGATTGCATAATGTCACCATAAATATATTTGTATAAATATAGCCTTATATGTTGTGCCCAAAACTACAATTATGTCTAAATTATCAAATAACATGTCAACAATTCATTTCACCTGTATTAAACAAAACAACAAACCGCAAATCAGCCCCTTATCTTTAATCCTAATATAGTCAGCAACGCACTTGCAGTACCTGTAATTTTTGTTGCTTGTGCCATCTACCATCAAGTTGACCATCAGCCTGCATTTATAGTTACCAATTAGTCATTTAAAAAAGTGTTACTAGTTTTTTTGATCTTGTCAGAACTAAATAAATCGTTGCACTTAAATTAACAATCGTACCTTTTTCTCTAATTTTTCTTTAATCACACTCTAATAAAAAAACTCGTTACATGGAATTTATAGTCTATTTGGAAGATACGGGATCGATTCACTGTCAGACTTACATTTTTGAATATATCATGTGTGAATTAAAAAATACATAAGGAGTACTCGCTTTAACAGCAATTGATAACGTTATAAGAAAACTAAACTAAACATCCTCAAATAGAAGACAGACCTGTGATTAGCATTATCATATATTGAAAGCTTAATATAAACATATATACCCTCGTTTCACTGATTAACTTTTAAAATTAGACTGCATTAATCTAATGTTATGTAATTACTATAAAACGTATCACTTTTGTTAGCGACATTACTTTTTGCACGATTTGCATACATGGGAGCGGTTGCTATGGTTTGTGTGTATGTATGTAACTGATTGTGACGAATGTATTGTAAAACACAGATGTATTGTATATTAGACTTATGAAATGAATTAAAGTCTAAGAACACATAAAACAAGTATTAGTATTTAATTTTTATATAGGAATGTAGGTGTAACCTATACTTTGTTTACAGATTAAAAATAACAATTGCACTCTATTATTATTCACTTGTGTGTGTGATGAATTATTGAAAATAGCAATAAATATAACAATTTACCAAACCACCAGTGGTAGTTGAATAACCCTTTCATTAGAGAATTAAATATTTCAATTTGTAATTTGTAATTTTGTAAATATTAATTTACAAAATTGACTACATGACAAAAACATAAGAAACCCCCCCCCCCCCCCCCCCAAATGGGTCACGTAGTATGGGTACGTTCCCTAATGTGCGGCCTCAGTGCAAATAATTATGCTCGCAAGCTATAGTAGTCAATGTGCGTCCACCTTAATTGGGTATAAGTAGAGACAGTCAATCTTCACTTTAAAGGTTTCCTCGACACAAACACTGGGTGGGTACTCTGTTAATACATCTTAAAAGATTAATTAGATGAAAGCTCGAAATTATCTGTAGAACATCGCCCTCTCTATAAAAAATTGTTTGTACTAACGAAACAATAGTGTACATTAAAAATTGTTTTTCAATACACAATTCATTGTATAATTGTTTTAGTGACGTGACTGTAAATTATCTAGCGTTGTAATCGAATCGGCTCGGTTTCACTTCTATATTCGATTTGTAATCGATCACTGGACGCGTATCGCCACGCGAAATGTTACGCTCTCTCTCTCGACTCTATTGTTTTACTTATCTACGGTGATTTAATACATATCATTCTCGAATGCCAATGTTATTTTATTTGGGTGCTTTTACTCGACGACTGATGTAATCTGTGCAATGTTGTGGACTGAGTCTACCTAATCAATTTATTTTTCAACCTCTTGCACTGTGTCAGTTGGAATAGTGCATCTAAACTTAAAGATCCAAAATCCTACAGGACTAGAACTAAGCCCTTACCGTTGCAATGTGTAAAAATGCAACCTACATACATACCCTATTGAACATTTGCATTGCATACGATATAATCTTCATAAGGGTTTTTTTTTTAGTGTATTTTTTGAAGTATTATATATGTATATATTATATAAAACTAATTAAATTTCTCCAGTCCTCCATATATAAACTTTTAAGTGTTACATATGTCACAATCCTTCGTCCGGGCGATTTTCTTAAAAAGTTATTCAAAGTTTTCGCTTCATATATTAATATAGATGTCCCGCTGTTGCTCCACTGCCGATTGGCAAAACCTTATATTATAAATAAAACTAACATTTAAATAAAATTAAGGTTAGAAATTAGTTTGCAATTTCAGCAAATGAAGAACTTGAAATTTTCTCATCAAAAGGTTCCGATGCTCTGAATTTACATCAACAAATGTATATCAACATACGCAATGTTTGTCACAAGGATCGTATGAAATGTTTGTCATGTAATCTCTGATAACGTAACAGATGCGCGTGCGACGAAACGGCATCAATAAATATATTTCGGCGGTGCGAGTACAGCCGGCCGATGACCTCTCAATGACAGTGAAAGCCGAGGCGCCAAGCAGACTGCATTTGCACACCCCCACCACCACCTCCCAATGCAAATCTATCACGTAATATATTTTTATTCCGTCTCAATATGGACAATGTCTCTGCAAATTGTATCTACTCTACTACATTGTACACACATTTAATTGAACCAATCCAAATTCAATTGTAACATAATTATATGTAACTAGCGACCCGCTTCCGGTTTGGCGTGGAACGTATTTTTTTTATACACAAACCTTCCTCTTTCCATAAGTGAGAACTGAATTAAAATCCTTTGGGTTGTTTAGAAGTGGTTAGCGGAGAAACAGACAAAAGCGGACATCGTTTATACTAGCTGTTGCACGCGCCTTGGCCCGCGTAACTTTATAAAAGCCTTATGTAACTCGCTGGTAATGTAGCTTTGTACATGTGAAAGAATTTCCAAAATCTGTCCAATCATTTTTGAGTTTATTCATTACAAACATTATAATATTGAGTATAGAAGTATAGATTATGTGGACAGATATGTTCGATGTAGTTACATGGAAATAGACGTTGAAGTGATGCTAATAATGAAGGCTGCTAAGAATACCTCCGATTATTTACAAATGTAGGTAATTGTAAATACATTGAATACAATCTAAAACTAAATCTGAAGTAATTTCTGACAGAATTGATTCTTATTTAAATAATAGTTTAATGCTTAGGTAACTTGTAACTTAATTAATGTTCGCTTAATTAGAAGTGTTAATTTTTTTCGTCTAGTGTAATTATCTGTATTTAATGTATTTGCGCAAGTGTAATAAAGTAATTTATTTGAGTGGATTACCAAAAAGAGCACCTATTTTACGCAATATTAGTTAATGTTGTGTAATGATAACCGTGGTATTTTCAAATCAAAAATAGATATACATAAGCACAATTATTAACAAACCTTCCACGTTGATCGCTCTTTCCATTACTGAAAACCGTATCAAAATTAGTTGCATGGTTTACAAGAAGTTAGCGGAGAAACAGACAGACGCGGATAGCGATTTCAATTTATAATAAGTAGGTATGTATACATTATGAGATGTATATGTTTTTTAACTTTGGAAAATGTAAGATCTTTGCCAGTACTGATAAAGAACTTGTAGACAATATTTTAGGATTTTCACGCTGACGCTTCCTTATAATTTTTATCGGCATTTACGGCTTTCCTTTTAATAAAAAGGTATTATTTTTCTTTGTCATATTTAAAATAACGCATCACTGCTGTGTGATTAATTATTTTATTCAAGTGTCCCGAATGTAAATTGCATTGAGGAGATCTTTTTACAGCATTGCATTACATCATTAGAACGTTTTACTAAACCTATCTGTTGGTACAGTGTCGAAGCTTTGAAAGGAACTCTTTTAAGTGTATCGAAGCAGTCAAGTTATGATTTTAATGAGTTTTTTAAATTATCGGTGTGACAAAAGTTGTAAAAAAACTAGAAAAATTTACTAGCTACTTCGTCCGCGTTGAAAAATAAAAATATATAACTGACAAAATATATGAGTAATATAACAACTGATATATTCATTGCTGTTATACATTTGCCAGATTTCTATCTTAAAATGCTCCCTTGGGAACATTACTTTTCTTCTGAATTAAAGGTAGGTACTCTATGTCCTATTCTGTATCCCTGACAACGTGTATGTAAAATTTAATGATGATCGGTTTAGGTGTTAATGTATCCTTCTTTAACGCTATTTCTATTATTGAAAACCGCATTAAAATCCGTTGCTTAGTTTAAAGGATATAAGCGTATTTTTCGGTTGAGTATTTTATGAACGGTCGTTTTAAAATAAATTAGTCTATTAACTTATGTTCAAGCAAAAGGTAAAGACGAGGCATATCTTTTCTTCGTTTAAATATTATATTTCGTATACTAAATAAAATTATAAAATTATAGTAAGTGATATTCAATAAATTATAGTAAGTGACATTCAATACCTACTCGTACACAGAGATGGACAGACGGCGAAAAGCGACTTTGTTTTATACTATGTAAAGATTTAATTTTACTGTCACTAAAATCATATTAAATAAATAAAGCAAGATAGTTCCTTAAGCTGTCTACCTATAAACGCGGGCTGCGGTTTCGCATGCGCCGGCGCATCCAGCCAAATGCCAGGTCACGCGTGCCTTCCGCCGTACGCTCTGTGTGAACGTGGTATTCTTCGGAAAGTTTAATAGTTTACTGTGTATGCGGAAAAGCGGTTGCTATTACGTGCTTAACGATTGTCTACCTTACTATGCGTTTGACTATTTATTAATAGTCAAACGCATAGTCAAACAAGACTTACAGAAGATATCTGTCCCCTTAAATAAAAAAATATATGGAGAAAATAAGATTTATTTCAGTTAACTAGACCTAATTATATGTCAATTATTTTCACATATAAATTGCTGTTAAAATATTATACGTAAAATTTTTAATTAGATATTTTATTTCCATCCTACGAACAGTTTTATTGAGATTTTTTTTAAATAAGTGTCACCTGATACAATATAAATCCCCTCCAAAATAAAAATATTATTAACTAAGTCGCACGCGACTTCGTCAGCGTAATTTTATAAAATATAGCCTATGTTACTCGCTGATAATGTTGCTCTCTATGCAAAGCACACATTAATAGGTAAAATTAATTAATAGGTACACACATTATTAATTTTTTTACCGATTTTTGTGCCTAAAGAAGATTCTATTCGAGTCTATACTACATTAAATATCCTACAACGTAATATTAAAGTAAGACCGTTAGGATCTTGTCTCAATGTCAGAAGTTTCCATAATTAAGCGACGAGTCATATGTGGTGCGGCATTACCTCATGAGCTGTAAGTTGTAAGGCCGATTCATCGGAATACTTTCACTGCATTTCTCCGTCCCTAACAACATTTCACTAGCTCATTAGTAAATAGTGTCCGTCTCGCACTTACTTTATACTTTCTCCTTTGTGCGAGATAGGGACGGAGAGCTTCGGTAGTTATATCAGCAATCGGCATTTTGTCTAGTTAGCTAGATTCAGTAGTATGCGACAAAAATTATTATTGTACGGACGTTAATCAACTGTATCAGCCGTTTGGTTTATAATTAATAATCGCCGTCACTCCTGTCGGAACTTGATTTTTGCGTTCCACGTAGGGTACCTAGAAATCCCGTGTTCAAAGTGTTTGCATATCCAACTTGCAAAACAAATATTGGCCGTAATGCTCCAATCATTAGGATAAAAAATCAATTTAATTCAATTTGTAGTCTTAATCCTGAAATTGATATAAACCACGACAGTTTGGCAAGCTTTCATCGTAAAATACGGAAATGCCTACCGTCTTTCACAAATGTTGAATAGCCTTATTGGCTACGTGTCGCCTAATTTGTCAAATGTAATATTGTATTTGTTGTGGTAGGTATGTTATGATTCGAGTGTGTTGTGAGCATAACGATTATTTATTTATCATTATCATCATCATTGGTATAGTTATTGGCTACATAGGTGTTTAACAGAATATAGTATCTTAAACATTTACAAGATTCCTGTTAGTTAAATCTTTTTACCTCGTTTCCTATGAATGAAAGAAATGGTATAGTGTTATACTTTTTTTTAAATGTTATAATAATTTCTTACTATAGGAACTAAAAAAAATAATAGTATATACAAGTAAGTTTATACAAATATTGCTCAAATAAAACAGATATAAAAGAAGAAACATAAATATTTACGCAGCCATTTACTTAATGAAATTATTTAATTGCAACCCAATTGCCACAAATTTTATTGGCATTCCAACTTCCTTGTCATAAAACGGTTGTAGACCTCTATTGCAATCAAGCATAATATATCATACAACTTAATGACTTATCACACAAGTTCATACCACTGCATGATATCATTAAACGATTCCATTACAAATTCAATGTTTAATTAAATTTTCATTTGTTCCAGGTAATCAACGCAACTAGAACTTTCTCCGTCCACCGGGAACCGTTTACCTAAATTTACGATCCGACTCCAACTCCCATTAATACAATAAATTTATTAAATTTAATTAACTGTACCCGCTATCTTTTACGCCGCGTCAAGTTACAGGCGACAAGCGGGTTCTCAGTTAAATAATGAACCGAACATATTTCATTCTAAGCTAAGTTTAACTTTTACGCATGATAGAAATAGCCAATATCATCTGCCTGTCCTGCAAACTTTATTACAGAAAAGTAAAAAATAAATAAGAATAAGTTGCAGTTACAAGGCTATGGAGCATGTATGTAAATAAAACCACTTCTGTTTGAGAAAAAGCATTAGTTCTATTTGCTATTTGCTCACAATTATGTATTGAGTTTATCGAATTATTTTCTTCTTGTTGAAACGTTGAAAATTAGAATAAGTTTAATCGAGAATAATTCTGTTTTTCATAATAGCCCATTGGTATGTAAGTGATAAAAACATCTCAAATATTATTAGACAAATGATATTATTCTGTAAATATTTTATTAAGTAATTAGTACATTACTTAATAATAATATATTTAAATTTTTAGTCACCATTTTTAATCACCTCAAGCAAAACAGTAAACACTGCACATTATGTCATCGTAAATTAATTCAGAAAAAAAATCTATTTTCTGATTCCGTATTTAACAATCAGCCCACATAAGCGGTAGCGACAAAACAAAACGCTACCGTCTGTCGACGACGCTTCACCTAACCTCAGCTCGTCAAAGCAATAAACCAAGATCAGTGAAGGCCAGTCATAATTTCATAGTTTGCATTTGAAAACACGGGAACAACAGTTACACGACTCAACAGCCTGTTTACTGGAGATACAAACAATATTTATTGCTAACTATAAATGAATTTACAACACGTCTCTCATTGTTTCGTTATTGAGATAAACTAACATAACATGCACGTTGAGTTTCAATACGTGTTTTGTTGAATTAGTTTGCTTTCTACGGAGAAATAAGATTGTGAACGGTGACAAGCCACACCGAGTTCAGCAGTCATAGACTAAATCTGAACGTCCGGCAATTTTCATCCTCTTACATAAGACCATTGTGAAATAACAGCACTTGTGCTATTACTGGTTTAGAAGAAGTTAGTGAAGAAACAGAAACAAACAGCGACTCTTTTATAATATGTATATTATGTAAAATACAGGCAGACTATGTCAGTCCACTTGAAGGTCAGAAACTATCGTCGCCTATAAGCACCAAAAATGGCGGACCAAAAGACTGCCAACGTCAAACGAAAGCCAAACTAATAAGAAAAAGGATGAGAGTCACGACAGTGGAAACACGATAACAGCACACGTATTGTTGCCATAATTAAATTCTTAAATCTCCTGACCAATATTCAGGTGCATTATTGCTGATTCTCTAATTTTTAGAGGCGTTATTAAAATTTACTATTAATTTAATAGTAAGTAAATCTAATGGAACAGTAAAGAGAATATTTTATGGTTTACAGAAGGCTAATAAAAAGTACACACCATTCACTGCGATTATCCTGGCTTTTATTGAGTTCATGTCGGCGCAGGCGCAATAAACCTTTTCGATTTCGATTGACTTTACTGCCTTTTCTGGGTGGTATCTAATTAATCAGATGTTAGCGTTGTTGGATTCCACTGATTTGTGGTATTTGTATTTGTGGCAATTAACTTTAAATAATCATGATGAAACCTCATATTGTTTAGATATTTTTTTTAAATTTTATTATACAATAAAATTCTCTGTTTTTAATACACTAAGAACTTGCATTGTTTATCTTTTTTTTTATCTAAAAGTCATCAAATAAGCTAACGGTCCTCTTGCTCTTACTGTCGCCTAAACAAGTTCTGCAAGTACACTGCCGAATTCAGTAGGGTTAAAGATTAGAGGTTATAAGCGGTTAGAGAGGAAATGAGCTCTGACATCCCTTACTCAATCACCGAAATATAAACCGAAAATCCGAAAATCTTCTGTAAAGGGGTGCCCAATTAAGACTACGAAACGCACTGCAATGCACTTTTTAGTTTAGCTTTAGTATGCGAGACAATTCATAATAATTTGCAAGACAGAAATTGAATTTTTAATATGGTTCTCAGTAAGTCGTTATAATTATAATGTATTTAGTATAAAATAATTGATTAAAAAAAATACAAGATGAAGAAAAAAAAAATGTACAATAAAATATTTAATTGTCAGACAATTCTGAATTACTATGGGATAAATGCTTAAATCCTCAACTTTTTTGTCGATAAATCGATTAAAGATGTCGTCAAAAATATAATGAGGAATTTAATTGAATGTGTTTTCAAAATACATTTAATTCCAGACTACATTCCAAATGTTTAATTTAAGTGGATAAGGTTTTCAAGTAAATACAACTGGTACAATAGATCAATAGGCACAAAAGCGCAAAAATTCCTTTCTTGCAAATTTAAAAAACCGTTTAAAGATCAGTGAAATTTCTTTCAACGAATTTCGGCGTTTCAACGTCTGTTATTAAAAGATCTTATACTCGATATCTTGATTGTAGATTCGCAGCTGCGATCTGATTATTCGAATACTCAATCGATCCTTTTGTAATTATAATACACGGTAAACCCTTTGCGTTTATGGTATTAATCAAAGGGGCCACTCTCAGGATATCAATTGCATTTCTGAATAGTTTTTTTTTATTGTATGCAAATGAAGTATTGTAGGACGGACGATTTTTACAACAAATAAAAAGAGAATGGAATTCTTGAATTTTTCATTTAATTAAATGAGGTAGGTTTATTGTAGAGCTTACGCCACATAGCGTGGTCGTGGTTATTGATTGACATACAAATAAATTATTTAAAAAAAAACGAATACATTCAATTGGGGCTTTAGGTACTAGAGGTCAACATTCATCTACTTTATTATTTTGTTTTATAAGTGAGTCTGCGAGTATTAAAAATAATGTCATCATTTTAACCGTAAGACGTTCAGTGCTGGACATAGGCCTCTCATAATTTTCCAATAGGATAGGTCAGAAGCCAGCGTTGACCCGAGACGTATAACTTTAATTACATGAAAACCCATTGAGCGGAACAGTATTTGTTTTAATTTATACTTTATATACAGTTCCCGGGAACTTTTATGTTCCTGATAAAAAATTGCTTGAGGTGCCGGGCTGACGGCTACTCAGACAGACAACATCATTCAACATATTTGTGGCAGGCAGGCACACTGTGATTCGTAATATTTTCGGCAGTCAGTCACAGGCCATACCCATCTACTGTGAAATAACAGCCAGTCTGCTGTTGTGTTTTGGTGAGTGAGTAAGGAATGTAAGATTACATTCCCCTATCCCTCATCCCTTATCCTGAATCCTACTAAGGTCAGCACTACACTTGCAACACTAGAATTAACATTGCTCATTAGCCACCTACCGTCAACTTGACCGTCAACCTGTCTTTCTAACACACACATAACATTCACATACAGTGCAGTCAGTTAAAATTATATGCTCACCTTACCAGTATCAGTAATGAATTTAAAAAAAAATGCTAAAAAAACTCAAATGGTATATAGTCATGATACTGAAAAATAAATTCAAAGTCACAAGTAGAATGAACAAGTCGTTGATTTCTTAATTAATCTATAACAGTAACAAAAGGTATATTAATAACAACCTGTGTACCTGTTAACTGGAGCAAGGTGAAATGTTAATTACACTGCCGTATTGATTTTTGTTCCACTAAATTACGCCTGCACCTCGTAAAACTCTTATTACAAAATGGTAAAGTTCATTTTTTAAATAGCATACAGTTAACAACCGAGTTAACGAGCGTGGGACACCTTTGAGGTTACAATCGACTTGCAAACGTTTTATCGATTCTTATTAGTTATACCTCTATTAACATTGTCTCGTCTACTATTCGAAAAATATTGGCTCGATTGAACACTGAGAATTGATAAGTTTCATTTATTGGGCAACTAGAAATCAGCGCCTGACTTCGCACGGATGCAATTTTTTTCTACATATTTACCTATACACAAATCTTCCTCATTTATGGCTCTTTAAATTAGTGCAAACGGTATCAAAATCCGTTGAATGGTTTTACAGCTTACAGCGACAGAAACCATGGGTCGCTCTTGAAAAAACTTTTAGAATATTGTTTTCCAAAGTTCAAGGTATTTTCATACAAAAATTCATCATAATGTTTGTTTATTACGTTTTCACGATCAAACAACGTAACAAACATCTACTTTTGAATTAACAGTATTTATTGTATACTGTTATTTATTAGTATTTGAAATATACATTATAATTATTTATTATTGGATTATTTAACCATAAATAACGAAATGGGAAAGTAGCCCATATAATTGTGAAATTTTGCCTTTTAGTTAAGTATTTCTAATAATAATAATTTCTGTTACCATTTGATGGTAGGTTGACAACCTTAGTAAGATAATTAGGGTTTAACACGGATATAATAGGGAAATGAACCATGACATCTCTTACTCAACAGCATCGTGCTGTTATTTCACGGTGGTCTTCTGTACTGCCAGTTGGTCTGCCTAATTTAACACTTGGTAAATGCACTGTTACCTTCCCCTTCTAATGACTGTAACGTTTAGGTTTTTTTTGCAATTCGTTTTTAGTAATACACCAAATCTCCAATGGAAGTCGGATAAGATATTTAGATTTTATCTTATTTGCCCTTTCCTGTATATTTAAACAGTTTTTTGTTTGAATTTGGAACGTTTCACACACCTTACCTTAACCGTGCCTAATACGATAATACTGAATAAGGTTAAAGGGGTCAACAAAATAAGGTTTTTTGTTGTAAGGGCCCCTAATTACGGTGCTAATACTGTTGTATAGTTCGACTTCCAAATTGAGATGTTTGTAGGTGGTCGTAGGTGCAGTCACCATCTGTTACTAAACGGCTGTTAACCTATTTCTAAATGCTGTGTATTTCAAAGTCTATCAATTAACAAGCCTCTTTATTGCAATTTTTGTTCTGAATGCCATCCTGAACTCTAATTAGATATTTGTTAAATGTTTTATTCTAGAAAAACCGTCCTTGTCTGAACTGCTAGGGAGTGGAACTCACTGCCTGCGTCTGTGTTTCCTCAAAATTACAACCTCGGGGTTTTCAAATCAAGGGTAAATGGGCACTTACTAGTTAAGCGTGGGCCACCTTCGACCGCATCTGCTTACATCAAGTGAGATCGCGGCCAAGCGCTGCCTTGACTCAATTAAATATACAAATAAAAAAAAAACATAAAGTAAATTATCAAACTGATTATTACTGGCTGGTGATAAAAGGTTTTTGCTTAGTGTACACTGCCAATGATATCTCACACTTAATGTATTCTATTTAAATTTGACCAGCGTACTATGCTTTGGAAACTATTAGATGTTGTGGCAATGGCTTCTTTTTCTCAAGCAAAACTAAACATAGCCTAAATGATTTTTTGTCTATAATACATTACATTAAGAAGGATGTAAGAACATACCAATTAATAAGTAGACTCGCTTAATTGTTTCTAAACGACACTCAATATTATCTCAAAGTAGTTCCATTCTAAATGAAGAGATAAAATGTATTACATATTATTAAGTTATTTGTGCAAATTGCAAACTATACTTTCATCTGTTAAAGAGAAAATTCATAGAGGAAAGTCATTCCTTGGACAAATGCCTCCGTAAATCACTTTCTACATTTTACTCGCGCTTATGATCTGATGAAGTTATTATGATACAGCCAATAGAGAGTTGCAATAGGCATTTGTGTAATCGAGGTACTAAGGTGTTTTCGCACAGCCCCGATGCCTTATCTCACTGAATAAAGCAATATGTTCTCAAAGTTAATATTTACAGCATTTGAATGGCGACGAAGTAGATCTTTGAGCTATTTCTTGTTGCATTAAAATTACCCAAAAAAATAACTTACAAACAAATGGATATCCAGGAAAAAGCAAGAAACTGCAAATAGGATTTGGGGTTTCTTACGTCCCTAACAAAAGACGAGATGCCAAATACACATATTTGGCTGTATAACGGTATTGTATTTGTTACTGATACCTGATAAATATCAGACCAACAGTTATCCTGCTAATGATTACTACGCAATTAGAGTATAAAAATTAATTCGGAATCTAGAGTCTGTGGCAGGTGAGATTAGTTGTGAGAATGATTTAATCACATTAGCCGTTTACCAAAAACTCCGAAGTCATCTCTGATGTGCGTGTAAAGATAAGAAATTTGCGCACACACATCTTAGCACAGTATATTATACTATATACGCACTTCATATTGTGTTCTCTCACTGTGTGTAAAAGTGTATAGTTTGTAGATAGCAAGGCACACGGTGTAACGCTGTAAAAAAATTGCCAGTTCGTTTAGTACTTAGTTTTTTCTTAGCTTTAGCCTTTACGTCAAGCTCTCCGCCACACTAATCTCACTTGTATTCCAAATTAGTTCATACTAATTCTGTACAAATGAAAACCAGCCAAATGGAATAAGCTGCGGTTAAAACTGTTGAAGTATATAGGATGAAGTAAAGTGATGGTAATTATTTAACAGGGGCCTTGTGCCTCCTTACTTAGCAGGGGCCAGGATTTAAGACGAAAATAAAATGTTAATTGCTCACTTGTATGTATCAGTTACTCGCGCTCGCGTGCTACGGTCAAAGTAAAAAACCCGTAAAAGGCGAATTTAAATACATAAAAGCGGCCGCTGGAATTCATGAATAAAAATACCGAACCGAAAACAAGATGGGGACAATTAAAATGCGCTCTGAAACCTCTAAAGTCTAAACTGCGGCGTCCGGTGCGTAGGCGCATACCACTTGTTTCGAACCTATATTATGTTCTATGTGCGGTGATTAACGTGCTCGGTATGAATGAATGGGCTTATGTTAATGTTTTGAAGGTAGGTCAGGTTTCTAAAAGTAATTTAGTATTCAATTTCATTTAAATAAATAATTGAAAGCGATAATAACGATAACTTGATCATTTAGACCTTAATGGTGTCATGTATTCCAATTAAAAATTGTGATTTAAAAAACCATCTGGTGAACCAGTTTCAAAATAATCGAATGTCTGATTTGGTTCACATTAAATGATCGGAACATCCGATTTTCTATGAAATTTTAAAAAAGTTTTGCTAAGCCACCAAAAAACTGAACTGCAAACCGTTAAATTTATATGAGAGGATAATCAATTTATCAATAAATAATGAGAAAGGTTTGTTGACGGTTCAATTGAAGATAGGCGTGTACCGTCGCGTTTGAACACAAGCAACATGTAATTGGGATAAAATCCTACCTTTTTAGGATAAAAAAGTTATAAGGGATGAGGTAAAAGGATAGGGGAACCTGAGATGAAAAATGACGGATGGTACACTTAGTATAGCTGGAGGTATAAGATGGCGTGATAACTTTGGGTGATACATATCAAAGTGAGGTGAAATATTTTTTATAGAAAACTTTGAGGTAGTATCTCTCTATTATTTCAAGCATGAAGCTTTAACCAAATACCGTTTGTGTAGGTTCTGCAAATTTTAAAGTGAAAACAATAGCCGACGCCTTTCCATTTCTCTAAATCAAATAGTACCGAAACCGGCCGCCGGTTATGAGCGGCGTTGTCGCCGCTCAGGCGCGCTGTTGAGTTATTGGCTTGCGCGTGCGCAGGTTAGCAATTTATTGCGATTAGAACTATCGCCGGTTGTGCGACACGATATTCTGCGTTTCTACTTTGTGAATATGCCTTTATTAAATAATGTAAAAATGTTTTCTCAATTGTACCTTAAAAGTTTTAATGTCAGATTATTAAGTTAACAAATTTTCTTATAGATTTGGTTTAATTCTTAATGTTCCATTGAATGGTTAATGTTTATATCAATTATTGTATTATCTATTAAACGAAAATAAAATAGCTTCATTTTGATAAATGCGTGTTTTCACTTGGTGGGCGCCTCAAGCGATACCTTAGTTGGTATGTTAAACGCACTACGAGAATCCAAATTTCAGGCAGGGCACAGTTAATCTTTTATATATCTATAGTAGTGATTGTTAGTGACGGAATGGTAGGTGCTTATGTCGTAGTTTAAACAGACAAAAATATAATGTACATGCAAAAATCAGCATTAGTAAATTGTCATCAAGAAGGTGCACACGCGTGTGTTAATATAAAAAAGAAATGATGCATTAAATTTGTTAACTCTGTTCCCTGACCTAGTGCTGTGATAGCGATCTGCGCGCGCGCAACAATACGAACAGCAATTCCTATCAATTACCGGAGCATGCGCAGTAGGCGCGCCCGCACCAAATCAATTATATACCGCGCCGCTGTTATCAGCAGTTTGTAATGGCGGCAGTTGTGACCAACGAACTATATCAGCTATGATCATGCACCATTGTGCAACAACAAGCACTGAAAGAAATGCGGTAGACTTTAGGAATATGAACCACCCCTTATAGACGTGAGACTTGCTTCCTGGAAAGTGACAGCAGTGTTATACCTCCGCTTGAAGGGACGCAAGCACCACCAGGGGACTGCTAAACCTGGAACAAATACTCCCTTTAAAGCCGTACGTTATAGCGACAAGAAAACTGTTCCATGGACTATATATAATGTTTTATCAATTATAGTCTCAACATCTTACATCACTTAGTAAACTTCAAATGAACTTTCTAAAAAAGAAGCCAGAGCAGGTCGCTAGTTTTATTAATATATATCTAAGTTAATTCTTACAAAAGTTTACAAAGTTACGAAAGTACAAAAGTAATAATTAATTATTGGGTGTTGAATTAAATAATTCTGTATTTCATAGAACTTAATATTAAGCTTAACACAAACTACTCATATATTGCTTAGTTGCTCGACTTATTTTATAATGTTTAGGTAAGTATAGATATTATAATTATATAGATCACAGTAGATATAGATGTTGTAGGAACACTATTATCATTTTTAATTACATCTATATTACATACATGTGAACTCCGCGATATGGGCAATGTCGCGGACATAACTTGTTTAATATAATTGAAAGGTCACCAAATTATAAGTTTGAACAAAGGTATATTAAACAACGCCACCGACCTGTAATTACCTGCTAGAGATAAGCGTGAAACGAATCATAAGATTTTATCCCATTCTCGAGGTTACGAGACTGACCCCTAAATTTACGTCCGGTGCAATTTATGAAATACAGCGAAAACATTATTTCCTATCAGCTGGTGCCCGCGACTTCGTCCGCGTTTTTTTTTTTTTTTTTTTATCTTTATTTAAGGCTTTTCACTTAGGGACATGTCGTTGAAAAAAAAAATAACGATGTTGTTGTTGCTATAACACTTTGACTAAGTGTTAGTTTTTTAATTTATTTTAGATGATCCCTCGGGAACAGTACTTTTTTTGAATGTATATGCAAAATTTCATAATGATAATGAGTAGTTAAGGCGTATAAATTTTAATGTAACATACAGATAAACAGACAGAGTTACTTTCACATTTATAATATTATAATAGTATGAATTTATGCATTAATAAAGCTCTCTCTATTTCCCTATTAAACCATTCTGTTCCTTTAAATTTAAAATAATAACAAATTAAATTTACAAATGAAACTGAAATGTAGCCTTTATAATTTTAATTCAAATTTATATTAAAAGTACGTTGGGGTAAAAATATGTATTGGGGAAATCCAAGAATTTATTTATTGTACATATCACTAATTATAATATGTAATTTCAATGAACGCACGATAAATATGCACGTATAAAAATATTTTTTGCTTTTAATATACCTATAGTATTAACGAACAAGCACAAAAAAAGCAATTTTAGTTACAATTACTATAGGGGTCATAAAAATGTTGGTCTTTTCGACATACATTTACACGCTTTCGCTTATCCCATTAACACCACTCCGCTCGAATGAAGGTCAAAATCACATTACGAAAACAAGTAGGAGGTCAATTACCAATAAAATGCTTGAATTACCCGGCACCGTGTTTGTGTGCCGGCATTCTTAATTAAAACCCTTAATTTAAGTACAACATCTTTAACTCTTGACTGGTTTCGTTATTTACGTACCCTCAATACTATATAGTTTCTTTTAATTCCACACTTAAAACTCACAAAATTACCCAAATATGGTTAATTATACGGTTTAAATGCACATTTCTTTAGGCCTATAGATATAATTATACATTGTTGTAGGCCTATGTACATATAAAGTTATACATATTCATATATCTACATACAAGTATTATCAGTTACGTCTATGAATGATTATGAGTTTTTACAATAGCAGTCATTTTCTTTTGAAACTTCACACACAGGATAAATTTATATAACCATGGTGGACCCCACTGCTAACCCAGGTGTCGGCAACACCTCCGGCAAGTGAGTAGGGACCTGGGTCCACCCCCTATCCCGGGGTCCCATCCTGGGTTTCCAGGATCCCTAACTCACTCACCCGACGACAGCTGGCGAGAAAGCAGAGGGGTGGGATAATTGTCCCGCCCCAGCCACCGAGGTTGGTCCTCTTCTAATGGTGCACTCCGCCACGAGCTCCGTTCGATGGAGCCCGCTCGGAGCCCACGGGTGTGACCCTTCTTTGTCTCCAACAAACCAATCCGATTGGAGGGGCAAAGGCCGGTGGGACAGAACTACCGATCCCTACGACCCCTCGGATTGTCGAAGGTAAGCCCCCCTACCACGACAAGATTATGGCCCACCTAGGCGGACACACATACACTTACCTACCTTTTTTTTTTAACGTTGGGAAATCCTCTTGGATACCCGGCAGTGTAGGGGACACTGCGGGGTTATGCCGGATTTCTACCGGCTAAAACCCAACGACTTTCTTTCTAGCGCGGCCGTTGATGGGCGGGGTCGTGGGGAATACACTTACCTACCTACACACACGCGCGCTGTGGTCTTCTACAAGGCGGTGCGTACTGTCGCCAGACAGACTGCCCAATTTATGAATGCAGACCACAGTGTATCCTGACTTAATTAATTTTTCCTCTACTCTGTTCTGTCTGATCTGTCTGAACCATTCAACCGCTAAATTCTTCGGCATCTACATCGTTAGTTATAACGTGCACGCCTAAAGTCTCTATATCTTTATTACTTATCACACAAACTATTTACTACCTGATGCCCGACGACTAACCTCGCATCGCTATGCGGCCTTGGCCCCCCGTTTCCGTGCCCTCAAGCTAGACTTTCACTCGAGTCCCCGCCCTCTGAGATGAAAGCTATTTCTAGGTACTCTTAAAACATCGCACATCTTAGCTTTGTTCCAATCAATTGAGGTCGAATGTTTACTTAATATCAAGAGATGCGTAATGTTCTAAACATAGGTAAATGATAACCACGAGTGTTAAGTAGGTGAACGGGCGATAAGCACATACTTACTATGTGGCCTTAACATTCATACTTGAGCAGCCTGTCTGGCGACGGGCAAAGCCGTGCAGCTTTGGCAGGCATTGGCAGCCACTTACCATGAAGTGGACCTGTCTGTTATTGAACACCTGTATGCAGAAACAAATTCATACACACTCCAATTTACGTGCAAAACAGCAAAGTATTATAAGTGCATAAGGAAATCTTCTGTACCTTCCAATACTACTAAATTAACACTAATACTAAATACTTTATCTTTGGATATTGGTTGCTTCTTGCTTATGGACTTCCTTTGGACTTGTTTTCATTTGCAATAATATTTTAGACGCATAAATTCCGAAACGACCCTTTTGAAATAAATTAGAGAAGATGTGTGGACATTAATTGCGTATAATGTGAGCAGTGAGCGGGTTATTTCAGAATATCATTTCTCCACGTACTCGCACTGGTACCACAATAATTAAAATATCGTAAACGTGTTGCGTGCGCCCGCGCATACGATCGGCGTTTGTAATTAAACCGCCATTAAACCTCTCGCCCTTAACTCCACTCGTGTTGTGCTTATAAGTGTTAACATTACTATCCATATTAAGTATATACATACAATATTTTATTATAATAAATTGAGTATTCTCGCAAATTTCGACGCAGCTAGTAATAGAGCGCCACAGTACTGCTGCCTTTAGAGGCATGTATGTATTGTATTTTAGTTTTTTCTTGTCTATATAAATATGTGTTTTTTTTCCTTTTTCTGTATTATTAAATATATTTATAGTACAAAAAAAGGAGCCAGTTTGTGGCAGTGGACGTTTGTGTGTGTCTTTTAAGTTTGTATATGTATCTATGTCCTTGTCACAAATAAAACTTTTTCTATTCTATTCTATCTGTAAAATAAATTATATTTAAAATAACTTTTCTTAATGACTTAGTTACAAATTTTTAGTTTCGGATTACCTGATAACAAAACGCTTCGTATATTGAATCTAAATGAAAATCAGTTAGGTAACGACGGGTGTGACGGGGGGTTGTAGCTCTAGCCATATTTCGTGGTGTGAATGTAAAACAAATCGATTTAAGTTATAATAATCTTGGCTCTAAGACTTGTTTCGCTCATTTGAAACTCATAATACATTAAAACAGATTTCATTTGGAATAATTTCTTTACATTGGCTTGAACGATTGCTCTGCTCAGTCGATTATCAGAAAGTAAATATCTAAATGTTTTATTCTAGAAAAACCGTCCTTGTCCGAACTGCTAGGGAGTGAAACTCACTGCCTGTGGTCTGTGTTTCCTCAAAATAACAACCTCGGGGTCTTCAAATCAAGAGTAAATGGTCCACCTTCGGCCGCATCTGCACCTTACATCAAGTGAGATTGCGACCAAGGCAGCCCAAGTGCCATAGCGAATCTGCTTTGTGCTACCAATTTGAGGCATTTAAACCTTCGAAGTAACAACTTAGCAAGTGAAGCTATAACTAGTATTAATTTTTAAATTGCCTTTAAAATAATAAATGTCTCATTATAACACCTTTTATACAATTATCACAGTTGCATAACTACAAAAAAATATTCATGGTATAATGCTCTCCCATAATCATCTGTAATCGCCGATAGTGTAAAGAAGCCATTACAGAATTACATTACGTCACACTGCCAGAGCTAAGTTATTGATTATATTATAACATGTGATCAATAATAGGCTATAATATAATATAATAAGCAATTTTTTATGTATTGTTAACACTTTTTTTAGTGATTCAGTTACATACGAAATCCACAGAATTATAAAACGTAAAAGGGTGACCTTTTTCAATTTACATATAGGGCCTTTTTAAAAAGTGTCATATTCTTACTTTAATTCACTCTCATTCTTTCTGACATCTGACAGTCTATTATGTTGGCAAGCGAATTGGTTGAAAAAATACGCATAAAACCATTGAATTGATAATATCCAATTCAATATACGACTGACTAAATTGTGATCCATTTCAGTTTTTAAATTGTACATTTTTCATTTCAAATACCAAACACCTAGTGGTAAACATGTCGGAAAGAGTTTCAATAGTTCAAGAAGAAAAAGAAATTCAAGAGGTCTTCACACGTGAAGTTGAAGATTCTTCGGAAGAGTGTCCAATGGAAGAATGGTCATCACTTGTTTTTGAAATACCCGAGGAAAATCCGAAACGTATTCTTTATGCAGAAGGATTATATAGTCCCGGAAGTGGCGAGTTATGCACCAAGTACATTCCTCTATCGTCAAGTTCGGTATATCGTCACCCATATTATAACTATCCAAGCATTAAGGATCCTGGTATACAAGAGGCTCTGCTAGGCCCCATACCACCAATAATATATAGCGATGATGGACAGGACTTGTTCATAGATTTATGCAAAGAAATGGGTTTATGTCCAATTAGAAGTTTTCATCGTCAACTTCTAGAAGACAAAGTGGACTTGCAGTATTATGGCATTAATCCAGCAGCTTTTCGTGCCATCGCTATGTCCTTAAGGCTGAATAAAACTGTAAAAGTTTTAAACTTGACTGATAACTTTATTGATAATGATGGATGTTACCACTTAGGAGAAATGTTTACAATCAATTTTACAATACAAGAATTGATACTTAGTGGTTGCAGAATAGGACCGAGTGGTATTCAGCGCTTGTGTTACAGTATCCAACTCAATAAAACACTTCGTAAGTTAGATCTCTCTAAAAATCAACTGGGTGATGAAGGCGTGGAGTTTTTAGCAATGGCTATTTTTCGTGGTTTAGAAATTACCGAGTTAAATCTAAGCTATAACAACTTGACTGGAGTATCTACGGGCATGTTGGCTGAGGTCCTTGAAACTACCAACACATTTAAAAAACTAAATATGTCTTGGAATAAATTTTTGAATGCGGAAACTGTTGTTACTTTGTGCAAACGTTTAACTGAGAATCCCACCTTTGAAGAGCTTGATTTATCATGGAATTCCTTGACGGGTCCTCGTATAGGAGTCGCTATAAAAATTTTACTTAAAAACACAAATGTTCGCAGAATAATTTTAAACAATAATAAATTAAGCGACAAAGCGATTAAATTTTTGAGTCAAAACTTACCTCAAGCTAAAAAACTAATATTATTAGATCTTTCTTCTAACCCAATGAGCCCTAATGATGCATTAGAATTGTTACAGTGGTTGACGAAACCTGAAGTGAAAATGCAACATCTACGATTAGACAACGTGATTGTAACACAGGAGTTTATGAATTTACGCCAAGAGATTCTTTCGATGAAGAATCGTAAAAATACAGTAATTACTTATGGATATATCAAAGTTCCAATAGTGCCTAAAGGTGCAGATATGAGGGATTTAGTTTTAAGTCGAGCCGATGCAATTTGTAAAAAAGTAAAGAAAAAAGAAATTGATTTTGCTTTGGTCGTTCTTCAGATGTATAAGAAAAATAGTGACCCAATAGATTTTAGGTATTTTCAGCGCAATTTCAAATATGAAGGTGTGATTTTTGATGAAGATTTAGTTGATATGCTCGCGAATCTTTTTCTCGGCCCTAAGTTAGGAAAGAATAAAACCATAAATTTGGCTAGTCTAGTTGACTTCATGAAACGCAAATGGCCGGAGCGGCAGCTTCCCCCCACCCCTCCTGAACCGGAACCTGAACCTAAGAAGAAAGGTAAAAAGAAGAAAGGTCAAAAGAAGAAGTAATTGTTGTTTTAGATTTAATTTATGTTAAGCTTTTCTAGAATCGTTTACTCTCTTTAGGAAGAATATTATTATTAAACTCTGAGATAGTGACAGGTTCACTATTGATTGAACGGTATTAAGAATTTTTATAATACGTATTATACTTCAAAAATCTACTTCAAATTAGCAAATTTTAAATAGTCCTTTTTTTCCGCAAATTTACCATTATTCTGTCCTATATTCTTTCAATAATTCAATCTCTTATATATACCTTAATAATAATAAGAATATAGATTCTTTCAATTCTGAAATAATTTCGCCAATATTTTTTATTAAAATTTTTAATTCCCTTATGTAATCACTTAGAACCACTTAGGTACCTACATAATATTTCACTGTTTCTGTCAGTCTTTTTACAGACTTTGAAATTTGGACGGTAATCTTCACTATCTCTTAGGTTAAATGTTATTAAGTTTATTTGTATAATTAGTTAATCTTTGTCGTTATAGTCTTAACCAAAATATAAATATTATTCAAAATATTCGTTTTATTTTTACATGTTAAATTGGATAAAAATAAATAAAAGCAAATTTTAAACATACCTAAAGAGTAATATAGATAGCAGCTCTTTCCTGATGATATTTTCCTGTATCTGTCATTTTTTCAATAAGTTCGTTTGAACATCTACATATATTGTTCACGAGTGTAATGAATATATGTTATTGTTTTAGACTCTTCCCATGGCTTTATATCTTGCATCGTGAGGTCTGGTTGTTCTTCAGTGGTTTAAACGAGTGATTTACATCGCCGACACAAAGCGGGTCTCACGTCATGTGTCCATTGTGGTGCGATACGATTTGAATAAAATAAAAGTTATATTTGACCACATAAATGTAACATAGATCATTTTCACTTTCAGTAAAAGCCACTTGTAAATAAAGTCGTCTATCGCCTTATCACTTATAACGTAATAGTTCGATAAAGGTAAAGATTTTTTAAATAAATGCACGGTGGTTTCGGAGATTAACTTCCTAATATAAACAAACTTACAAAAGCCAATTCTATGAGTGAAAAGTAACAATTATAGTTTTGCATGCGTTATGGCCTCGGGGAGGTGATTTTTCTTTTCAAAGAAAATCAGATGCAAGCAGGATAATGGTCCATAGTCTTACATATAGGTAGGTATAGGTACTTGTTCCTAAGGCTTGGTAACATAAGCAGGATTATGGGGGTTGCAAATGCGTTATTGAATATATGAAAACTGTTCAAATGAGAAAATTTAGATATGGGAATGGGTTTTGCTCGGTAATTTGTTATCTACAGATATTTCGCATTTTTAGTTAGAGGATTTTCTAAGTAGAGAACAGTTAAGCCGATTGCCGATATATATTTGCTTTTCTAATTATATTAATCTTCTACTTCAATATTTAATCGTAGTTTCCAATGTTTCAAAATTTGACTAGTTTAAAGGCGATGTGTTTATTATGGAGCTGCGCGCGCGCAGACCGCCGTCTTTCGAACGGTAGCGTGCGTCACGCAACCACCGACCGTCCTCTTTATTATTATTTATTGCTTTCCAATAATCTCGGACTAGATAATGTGTTTAACAAAATAAAATGCGTTCGGACAACATTCTTTCATTGTTGTCGATTTGGTATTACGTCTTGTCTTTTGAAGACGTTTTGGGGAGATTGAGGACTTCCTCGCCTTGAGATACTAGAAAGGATCTGTATACTAGACCGCAGACGTAATGCGTTCCCTAATCGTAAATCGGACTGTTCATGAGGATTTAGTGACCAACCTCTTAGAGAAAACATAACAAAACTACCACATCACACAACTGGAATTTGTTTAATTGTAAAAAATAAGTATATTTATTTATACATTTACTCTAAATAGTATAACAAACATATACTTTAAACAATGTCGAATAAGTCACTTTGATTTTAGCAAAACGAAATAGATCGAGATCGAGAAATTACACGCTCTAATGGACTTTATATTAACGGTGGCCATTTTTGTTTCAGGTAAACTTTCACATAAATAACGCCATAAAAGTACGTAGAAAGTCGCACTTCAAATCGCCACGGATCATAAAACATAGGTGCGTCCAGCGACCAAAGCCAACTTGGGTAAGCGATAGAACAGTAATGGAACTCGCTTTATTCGATACTACTTTGTAGCTTGTAATTTTGATGTTCGTTTGTGTTCAACTTAATTTAAGAAATAGCGTCCTGCTCGTAGCTTCGCACGGATGCATGTTTTTCTGCATAAAACACATATATGACCAATGTACTTCATGTTTTATATGAGCAATAAACGAGGATGGTTTGTGTATTATAAAATACATTCGTTTATATCAAAATCCATTGGGTGGTTTAGAAGTTAGCGGAGAAACAGACAGAAGTCGACTGCGCCTTTATTTTATGCCAATGGAAATGCCCATACCTTCTCACAAACACTAGGAAGTCTTACTGGCCTAACACAGATGAAACACAATACATCTATGTATATTTCTCTGCTAACTTCTTCTAAACCATTCAATAGATCTTGATACGGTTTTAACTTAAAGAGAACGCGATAAACGAAGAAGGTTGCATTCGTGCGAAACCGGGGGCGATTCGCTAGTAAATAAAAAATATATATAATGCAGGATAATAAAACATTAAGAGAGTATGAAATTTTACTATAACAAAAATTGACTGACGCATACGTTTGTATGTCCCAACAACATTCACTAGGGTGTTGTTATCCTACTGTTTCCTTTTCCACTCTGTGTTGATTCGTTCACTTTTATCAATGCATCTTTAGTGCTTCCAATTCACCTCGGGGCTAAGTCTAGCTTTTCTTTATTGGTCTGCTCTTTGATGGGCTCGCTTGATGGCTACATGTTGTTTGTTATCTGTTAAAGTACACGTACATCGATAACGATATTGCCTCTTGGACCAATGCTCTCCTACTTCTTGCCAAAGTGGCTTTCTACGATCGTTAACGCAGTGATATAAAAAATATAGTTACGTGAAATTATTAAGATCGATAAAACGATCTATAAGTCAGTGTTTAATTAATTTGTGGTAAATCTTTGATATATATTCTAGGTTGAGTATATAATTCCCTGGATATTGAGGGGCCGTAGGGTTTCAGATCTTTTTCCATAACAATCTCTAAACCATAACAATTGTAACTGTAACTCTCTATCTATGGCATAACAAAGCAACAATTCTATTTTGATGATTATATTTGATGATATTTTACATTAAAATAGTGGCAGACAGGTATACGAATCAATAATTGCTACCGTTCGTCTATTAACATAATCATTAATAAACACTATGCAAATTTGCTGCCGACTTTGAGAGGAAAAGGATAAGGAGTATCATTCCTTACTTATACTAGCATCCCGCCCACTACTTCGCACGGATGCAATTTTATCCTCGTTCATTGCTTTTTGCATTAGTGAAAAGGTTATCAAATTTGTTCTGTGGTTTATAAAAAGTTGATGGAAAAACAGTCACAAGGGGACAACGATATTATTTTATAATATCTATAGATATAGAATGTACACATATAATATGTTGATATAAAAATGTGATAATAAGTTATGATAGTCTTTTCTTTTCTAATAGAATTTCTATCAGCATTTTAAACCAAGGCATTAAATCAAATGATATAACAATAAGACTAGAGTATCTACAAATCTTTCCTAAATGTTAATAACAATAAAAACATTAATGGTTTTTTGAACTATAGTTAAACGCCCAAGCGTCGACATAAAAATTTCGTCAGCAGAAAGTGTTTCGAGTGGCGCCAATGTTGCGTGGGCGCATTCTGATTAGGAATTCGTGATTCGTACCTTTTCCACACTCAGGCGGACGTGTTAACACTTTTACTTTTTGTGTTTGTATATAAAATGTCTTTCACTTGCAATTAACTTTGTTGTTTCAAGTAATTTCTTTTGTTTATTCAATACTCAATCAAATACTCAAAGCACTTAAAAATTAGTGAACAGTATTGTCCGTTTTTCAGTCATGTTCTAAGTAGAATGTATCCTTTTAATTAATGTTTTAAAAAAATGTGTCCGACTACACAAATTCATTTTTTTTTCTTCAAGTTAATATAAACACCTTCCACGTCCATGTTTCGAACAACATGGGACTCATATTAATAAAAAACCAAAAACATCTTTTTATAAGTTTAAACACCTTTCAATTCTGATTCCTTCCTGCTTGGGTGTTCAATAAATAGCAATAAAATATGATGTGATGACCTTTAAAGAGATGATTATTTTATATAAGCTTTCATAAAACACTTCTCTCAAAACCGAGAGTACCCGCCCTTTAAACTCTGCTTGCTTTTTTTTTTTTCATAATAATAAATCAACAAAAAATAATGGTGCCATTAAATAAAACGGTTTAAAATTTAACGATGTACAAGAGGTAAATTCGTTTTTCTTATCAGATATGATTTTTATAGCGACCCAATGAGGGTTGTATAGGGTAATTTGGATACCGCCACGGGCCATTGAGTCTTCTCTCGGTCCTTTCAATTTGTAATTGGAATCCTAAATCACAATTTAAAAGTTTCCTGTGGCGATTTTAGAAGGAAAAATATTAAACTTACTTTTAAAATTTTCTTCTCAGTAACTTATGTTTAAAACATAAAGTCTCTGCACCTATTTGAGACATTCTTTAACTTTTAAAAGGTCACATTTTTTTTTGTATGTTCATGACATAATTCTTAATAAATAAAAAATGTCACGATATTCGTTCACGCGAATCTCCGAAACCGCCCAACAGATTTCAATGAAATTTTGTGAATGTTGGTTACGGCTTGAAAGATTGACTAAATAATTTACAAAAATATGCGGACGAAGTCTAGAGCAAAAGCTTATATATATAAAAATTACGTGTCACATTGTGTGTCCTCGATGAACTCCTAAAGTACTGAACCTATTTTGATAATCCTTCGTAACTATATGTAATTTGGTCCAACTTAAAAGATAGAATAGTTTTTATCTCAATTTATAGTATTTTTTTTATGGCGGTATGAGGTAATTTATCGGCTGAATTAAGTAAATATTTATTATAAAAATTGCACCCCGGGCGAAGCCGGTAGCGGGACACTGGTCCGACTGCTTCGTCCAATTGATCCGAGGGATTATCTATACTTACTTATAAAATCTAGTTATATCTAATTATACTCGTACATATAAAATCGTTTATCCTGACTAACAACGAACAGCCAAAACTACTAAGACAAGAAAGCTGAAATTTGGAACATGGGTTTATTTTATAACGCAAACATCCACTAAGAAAGGGTTTATGAAAATTTCAATTCTGTATGAAGTCGGGGGCTAGGTATGGGTATAAAATTCGTTATAATAATATAATTATATTATTAGTCGTATGATAACTGCAAATAAGGACACCAATTAAAAAATTCTTTGATTTATAACAAGCTTTTGTCCCATTCAAATTTATTACTCTGCTTGGAATAAAAAAAAAACTTAGGCTCCACATAACAGTGACAAAATATCTTCCATTCTCATTTTTCTTCTCCGCATTACAATGCTGCGGTAATTTAGTCAACCATCGTAAATAATGAATTGAGATATTTTTCCTCGCACATGATCGATCACTCAGCCAATTTGCAATTATCGAACGCTGTGGGGGCCACAGACGGGGCCCCGAATGATACTATATATATACTATTGTGCCACGCGGCATCATGGCTCGCTTGAACATTGGAATTTCATTTTTAGTTTAACAAGAGATTTTTCGCCCTTTAATAAAATACTATCTGTTATGGTATCTTAGTGGCAAGACACATTGCGTTCTACATAAACTTTTCTGTAAGCTTTAACCCTCCTCGCAGAAGAATAAACCTGGGTGTTTTTTGATAAGAGATGCCAAAACGACTACCTTATTCTGGTCTGGTACCTTATCCTAAATCCTTTCTCCCCTATATGTGTTTAATATCCACTCGAGAGTGGAGGCCACGACCGGCAAGCGCGGTGTGACGGCGGTGTGAGACATCGATTCTTGATCCAGGCTGCTTCTGACAGGTCCTATTGAAAAGTTATGCGGAAGGCTATGTCCAGCAGTGGACTTCCTACGGCTAATGATGATGATGTTCCGAAAATTAGGGCATAATCTTATTTACCACATTTAAATCGATTTATAAATCAATCTTCACAATGGTAAGGCCTTGAATTGATTGAAAATATAAACAAACTCAATTTCTTATTCTATTCCCTGCGCACCATTTGTTTGCATATTATGTTGATCAGTGGTCAGCCAGCATAACAAAATACGGACTCCTCGCATTCAACTAAAATATATTGAACGACAAGTAAGAAATATGATTAGCGTATTGTTGGCCACGCTGTTTATTTATTTACACTGGGAAACGATCTGTGAAGGATCGAAGCGATATTGTAGTTCATTATCTTCGAATGGTACTGAAGCCCTCACAGGTTCAATCATATATCAAGTTTGTAATGAACGTAAATCGGTGCTAAACTATTTGCATGAAACAAATGGGTTCCTGATCTCTCTCTCATAGTTTGAATATACGAGTATGACTGAAGACCGCTGTAAAATTGCAATAAGTCATGAATGCAATAATTCTAAGTATGCATATAAATTGTCTGTTTGAAAATGTATTACGAATTTTGTAATTTATCTGAAATGTTAATGAGATGACACCAGTTTTTTTTAATATTAAGTTCGTCAAACAGGCTTAGGGTACAATTGGAAGAATTTTAAAAAAATGTGCATTTTTTAAATGTGATGATGTCAACATTTAAAAAAAATCTGTATTGTTTTATGTGATAGTGTGCTTCGTTTCATATAATTATGATAATGTGTATACGTGTGTAAATCGATCCACAATTCTGCTATTGCCCGAACAGATTGCGTATCGGGATGATTAGGATGAGCACAAAAGAGCCGCCGCTACATCTAATCCTGAAGCGGGATTAGATATCGTTCTCCTAGTAGACACGTCCTGTCTTGTCTAGTACATACATACCTCTAGATAGGTCGAAATATCCTTGTGAAACAGTTTTGTGCAGTGATGCCTATCTATAATATTTAAGTATAATAATATACGTATTGACTTTTATATTAACGGACTTTTATATGAACAGTTTTGGAGATTATAACCAAATTTACAAACCTTAACACCCACCCGTCTCAGCGTCTAAGGATCATATAGTGATGGATAAATAGTGATGGATAAAAATAAAAAGAATTATTTTAGCATATATAAATATATATTACGTATATATATTGTGTAATAGTGTATGTAATAGTTAAGGTTAACTTAAGGTTAAGTTGTTACTGGCCTTATAAAATAATGATCTTTTGTTTCAATGAATTTCTTATCTCAAGAAATTTGTGATCATACACCATTTGTTCGAATGGCTCATAGTCGCAAAATTCCTTTGTACAAGAAAGGATAAATTACAAAGATTAGGGCGTGACACGACTACACCCTGTATAACGGCGCACGCGCATCTGACATTTGGCGAGCACCTGCGCCTTGCGCAACTCAACCGATGCACCCGCGCTCATCAGTTGATCACCGTAATTAGCTTTAAGAGCTCCCTTTCACAAAAACACTTCTAGACATTGTTGTTATGGGTATTTCTCTAGTTAAAATTTGTTGAGTTGTTGTTATCTTTAAAATAGTCGGAAATTGTTACTGAATTTTAATGATGAATACAATTATTATTTTTAGTTTTATTATTATTTGAATACAACAATAGAGTTGACCCTGACACAACGACAAAACCCAATAAGTCGAGACCAAGGCCAAATTTGATGAGGTCATACTCATAATTGAACTTATTAGAAATTAAGGCCCTTTGCGTTACAGGCTGACTTCTGATTTACTTGGACAATTTTTATTCAGGCTAACTTGACTGTACAATCAAATCACTCATCAAAACAATGCCACAATTGTCACGAATATGTAGTTTGGAAAAAAATATCTAAAAATGTTTCCTTTTTTTTCTTCACAACTAAGAATTCTTTCGCTATACGTTGTTACAATGTTGCTACGTTGCTAATGCCACTATATATATGTATAGACGATCATAATGCTTAATTTGACTTGACTTAATTGAATGCATTCAATATAATATATAAATAGAGTGATCTACCTATTTCTTCCGCAATGAATTCTCTGGCATGTACTGTCTACATTTTAGGATAATATTAGGTTAATACTACGGAATCGATTAGATGCGATTTAAATGTGGTTATCTAAGCAATTCAATAGATACACATCTCTACTCACACCAAACACATAAGTTCACGCATAACATTGTTTTATATTCATCAAATTGTTCCCACGCGGTGCACCGTCGAAGGTCGATCACGACCTCACTTGTAAATCTATTACACTCATTACGAAACATCCCGATTTTATAATAACATGAATATTTACAACTTATAGTCAGTTATAATACTTCAGATAATGAACTATCTGATCTTCGAATGAAACAAACATTTCAAGAAACCCATGGGTTCGGAAGCATAAACCTAGCGTCAAACTAAGGTATACATTTTACATAATGTTAATGATTTTTAAACTATAGTTTAATGTTTTTTGCAAAACTCAGCCATATAATTTCAGACAATTTCACCAATCCCATGGGTCCATTAATGATAGCCTCATATCCCTAACCACAATATCATTGAATTGAAGAAATCTTTACCAATAATTTATAGCCAAATTCAGAGCTTACCTTTGACAGTTCATTTTGGTAGAGCAAGAATTATCTTTTTGAATTTTAAAACTCTTTGTACCAATCATGCGAAGATTGGATTGTGTTTGTAATGAGGTAAGGGAGGTAAGGGAAATGAATATGTACATAGCAAGAGCAAGTACTACAGATACCTGGAAAGGTCTGGTTAGAGTTCTAGGTGGAGAGAGGCCATTGTTAATAGTAAGAGACAACAGGAAATGTCCTTTATATGAATAGATGGTTGATAAGAACAGATCTTTAAAAAAAATCAAACTAAATATAATCTTTAATTTAATCTTTAAGTTAGTTTTACGTTAATTCACAATACGACAGTTAGTCTTTGTATTTCTTATTTGACATCTAAACCGTTCTTGTAACTCGAAATTTCTTTCTAATCCCGGAAACCATCGAGATTATAGTCGAAGATAGCTCAAGATAAAATTTCAATCAAAGACCGTGTAATTAATAGACAGGCCGATCAAAACACCGATCAGGTTTATAACTAACAACATTCCAAAGCTAATTATCCGCTATCACCGCTATATAAGGACAAATGGCCAATCTATATAATTCTATGCCTCGAAAGGCTCGTATGAAATCAGCCGCGATTCGTCACGTCCACCTTTGTTAATGCAACAGCAACAACCCTTCCGCGTTCGAATTAGGAATCATAAAATGGACCGTTATTTATTATTATATAACCATCGATTTAAATATGAGTTATGAAGTTTGAGTTAAAGTTTTATAGCGACAAGGCACACACACACACTACGTTTTACATCAGCCAGCAAGACGGGAAGCTGAAGGCCCCTCCAATATAGTTAATTTATGACAAAGTAGCTGGTGCCCGTAACTTCGTCCGCGTTGAAGAATAAATAATATATATAAGCAACTAGCTACACGCTTCCGGCTTCGCAGGGGTGCAAAATAAAAACTATCCTATCGTTTAAGTTGGACCAAATTAAACATAGTTACGAACTTTTATCAAAATCGGTTCAGTAGTTTAGGAGTTCATCGCGCACAAACACGTGACACGTAATTTATATATATTAGATATAACAAATGACATCTGTATTGCCATTACACTTTTGCCAGGCGTGATTTTCTTTTATTTTAGATGATCCTTCGGGATCAGTACTTTTTTCTGATTGAAAGGTATCCTATGTCCTTTCCTGTATCCCTGATTATAGTTTTTTTTTTTTTTAGTGTTTTTCAAAAGGTAATCTATATTTTCTCGCAAAAAAAAAATTATGTATTTGTGTATAATTGCGAATTCAATATTACATGCAAATACGAGTATAATGATTGAACTCGTAAAAGTTGATGCTTCATTTTTAATCTTTGAACAAATACAATTTACACATTTAAAAATACAAATATTATATTGAAACCGTGTCGCCGTTACATATTTACAAAGATAGTTCTACTTGATAACGAAATATATATTATTTCGAATCGTTACACAAGCGACATCACAGAGTTGTAAAACTCAAATGTATTTTCTGTTTGTATTTAAAATATTCTTGTTTGTAAAGTCGGCAAATAATAAAATAGTAATAACCCCCATGAGACTAACTTATCCTTTTTTATTTATGCTAAGGTCGACAGACAGGCAGGTTACGGTCCACTTGATGGTAGATGGCTACCGTCGCCTATAAAACAAGCAACCACAGGTGCTGCAAGTGCGCTGCCGACCATAGTAGGATATAGGATAGGGAAATGAGCTCTGGAATCTCTTATCTACTCACTCACCGAAAGACAACAGCACACATGCTGTTATATTTCACTGTGGTCTTCTGCAAAGGGGTGGTTACTGCTGCCTAACACAGTATGCCCTGTACTACGAAATGCATTTATGTATTTCATTAATTTGAAATATTTTGTTAAAAATATCTCAATTTTAAAGCTATTAACACTTGAATTTGGATATTTATTCTAACTCTAATTGAAAAAGTACGATTGTATTTTAGGCAAATACAAAAACTTTTTCATTTATTCGCAGAAAACACTGACTGCTTCGAGTTTACTATCAAATAAAAAATAATAATAAAATTCGCGTACGCTGTCGACTGTACTAAAAACAGGGTCTCAATATCGTACAATTAAGGTAGCACAACCATATTTAACAATTAACTCGGAGATAGAACTAGTTATCTTTACACAAACCGATATAAAATTTTATACCGCAGTAATTGTCTTAAATAATCCACTTAATGCTTTGTCCTGCGATGGATATAAAGATTATGGGTACAGGCGTTACATTATTTTAATGTTGCATACTTTTATAAATACGGATAATTTAGTTGTATAAACAACTAAATTATCCGTCGCACAAATGGCTGTTTCTCCATTGGGCAATAGTTTGAAGTTGCATCGAAAATGCTCTAAATTGTCGTTTCAATTTATCAATTCGATAATCATTGTCCGCGACTTTACCATCTCGTTTGTCGTAATTACACTGTGCGTGTGATGAGGCAACAGATTAACAAAACCAAAAAAGGAATGCGCGGGAGCTTCTAGAGTCGCGCGTATATGCGCCCGCGCCGCCCAAACCCTGTCCATTACTGAATTTGCATATAAGTTTTATGATCACGCGCACGTTTGAAAGGAAAAACGCTTATTTATCGATCCAGTTCGACTCGATTCACTTTCGTTTGACGGCATCTTGATATACCGTGTCGTTAATGAGTTTTTTAATTGCATTTTACATTTTAAAGGTATCGCGTGTCGATTTATCTATTTACTATTACTTGTACAAGTGCGGGAATACATTAAATTAAATTGTTTTTGATATGAAGTGATGAAACACACATCTATATAAAACGTGCAGTTTTAAATATCTACTTGGCCTAGTTAGATATCCCTATTCTATTTTTAAAGTAACCTTTTGGTTCGAAATTAAATTATGTGATATGTCTGCATACGAGTACAAAATTTGTCTGAATGCTTGTCGTTCAAAACCTAGCTGGTTATGAAAATTCCCAGTTATGAACATGGACTGAAGGGTAAATTACCTGAAGCTTTTATTTTTATAAAGTAAAAATTCTTTTTCTTTATTAGCAGATAATTTTCTTTCCCAACGACATCTATATTGAGCTTTCCAATTATTTTAGTCGCTTAACTTACAGTTCGTATTAAATTTACTGGCTGGCTGGAATCAAGATGAATTAGGACCACATAATACACCTCTAAGCCACTGAATTAATTAATAAATTATTTTATACATATATTTTGTAACATAGACATTTAAAAGTGCTGTATTTTTTTTACCAAATTTTTTAATGATTTTGTAAAATTAAGCAAACGACGTATTTAAATGGCTAACCAATTACACCATAGTACACAGGAATTAAATAAAAGTCTAATCACGCCTAAACTGTGTAGTACGTCGAAGGGTTTTCTTTTTCCTTTCTATAGAAAATAAACTAAACAGCTAAATTTCGTATTAATTAATCTCCAGTTGAGTTCGGGCAGATTCTTAAAGAATATTCTCGTTTCTAACGTCTCCACCATCTTTGTTTTGTATCCTTATAAAAGGTTTTTTCACGTCACCACACCACGTATCGTGTGGTTAGATCGACTAGGTCCAAGGATCAGGTTCCTTGTCGAGGCGAGTTATCTTTTTTTTTAATTTTGCACTCTTGCGGTCGGCAAAGGAAGTTTAGTGTTATGACGTGAACTCTTTTAACGTTTGCAAGGCGCTGCGGTTACTGATATGGATTACTGTTCCCATGTCGCTGTCGCTGTAAGGGCAGTTATTAGCACTTTTGTACGTTTTATTTTTATACTCTGTCACACCATCTTTCTTGTCATAATTGGTCCATACTTGCTAAAGAAGATTTTTATTCTTTGGAAAAAAGTTTGGTCCGATCCTGCTTCGACCTTCACGGTGTTGTTTCGATTTTGAATTATCGCTTTTCCAAATTTATATAAAAATTATTCGAAATCTCCAATATATCATAAATAACGTCTTAAGCATATTAGTCTTGGTGTCTTGTGTTGCAGAATTGTTGTAATATATTCATATTTATTATCACTATATAAATATTTATCTGCCTTCGAATACAATTAATCATATCAGGTTTATGATTTCGCAAATTTATTAAATTATACTTTCTAAACTGTGGAAGTAGATTTTTCTTCGTGATTATGATAATTATCATATGTGCTTATATGTTTCGAAATTTAACGATCAGGCAATTCGTCAGTGATAATTATCACTGTAGTTCATAGTGCAAGGGTTGCGTGCGGCGCGTGCGCAGCCGTCACGCATCGCACCCAATCAGATCTCGTTGTCATTGTAAATATTGTTTGCATATTATGTAACGCAATTTCAATGATCACGATGTGCTCAGCGGCTCTAGTGAATGAGATGTCATATCACTATCACGCGTTCACACAATTTTTCTTAACAGCGAAGCCAACGCAAGGCATTCTGTTAGAAAAATGACGATTGGGTTTAAACTTTTGCAACAACAATAACTTAATTTTGACTATTTTCCAGATTCCATTGTACAAGCTTTGTACTATACATAAAAACCTATATAGGCTCCGCTTCAGCAACTTCAGTTGACTTTTTATAGATAAGGTATCCAACTTTATGTGCCTATTTTTAACAATGAAACATTTTTGATAGTAGCCTAGTGTTTTTCCTCTTCATTTTGTCCAGTTTGATATTCCTCTCAGGGTTGTGAGTTTCATAGTAATGGCAAGACTGTAGGGGCTTACCATTAAATTAAATTATTAAGTCTTCCTCTGTCTTATAAAATAGATCTGGCAGCTTCCTCGCGCAACGCATTAGCATTGCAATACAGCGAGGAAATTTTTTAGATAATTTTTAGGTTTATTTAGTTTTAGATTTTAGTTTAATTTAATTTTCAAATTTAAATAACTTGATCCAATAACAATTGCAGCCTGCTGCACATAGGCGACGGCAAGGAAGACTGATGTCAACGGAAGACAAAAAATATATATTGATTATATAAATATATATACTTATTAGTAAAAAAAAAAATATTTAACTATACATAACACAATTTAATGGTAAAGACAGAGAACTTTTTATTTTTATTTGTAGACCTATAAAATTAAATGCTATTAAGAAAATTCTAGTTTAGATATTTGTTTAATACCTGTACTTGTCTATAAAAATAATAGGTAAAATAAAACATTTTTTTTTTTTCATTTCATGACCCAATTCTTGGGGAAGGGAAGGGCCAAGAAAAATAAAATAAAATCAGACAAAACTCTAAAAAAAATAATAGAGCACAGGCGGGCGATGCGATGCAGTGTATCATTGAACAAGTGCGACCCCAACGAAAACCGAGCATTACCAAGAATAACTGAATTTGCATGTCCATTTTAATTTATATTAAATGGCGGGTGAAACTGTGGCGCACAGCTAGTTTTATGTATTATCCACCTCGGTTACTTAGCATCATTACAGGAACTGGCGTATTTACCTACTGATTTTGATAAATGAGTTGTCAGAAAATGTCTAATGATACCACAGAGACAAGGAGTACGGGTGGTCCACTTACATCACAATTGTTTTAAACTTATTTATATAATATTATGTAGTTTCCGTTCAGGAACTGTTCGATGCACCGGTAGTTTTTAATAACATACCTATTGACTTCATAGTTGTAAATTATAAAAAATACAAAATAAATCTATAGGTATATAATCTCGCAAAAAAAGTTCTAAAGAGCGCAGTAGTTCAAGTTCTAAAGTTCAAAGTCTTTTTTTAAACTGTGTAGACTGCAAGAAATCAGTCTACGATACAAATAGTTGTTCTGGCTACTCGGCAGAAATTCTAACCTGTCCATAGCTTCTAACTAATCTAACAACACCATATTAAAAATTGTATTTACTTACAATATTAATCTATGGGGCTCCATCTGTGTGTCGTGCTTGAATATTTTATTCAAAACTGTACACTCAAAAGTTTCTCCAATGCAGGGTGCAGGAGACTTTTCAGATTCATCAGAAACACAGAAATCTATAAGGTATTTGGGATAACAAGACATAATCATGCTTCTAAACCATCCCAAAAATCTTACAGCTTAATGACGCCTGATCATGTGAGACCACTAAAAACACTTTATATACTTTCTAAACTACATAATTTATATACACATATTTATAATATAATAAAGTCGCTGTTCGACTTAATTAATTTTAACCAAGTTTGTTTGTTTCTCCGCTGACTTCTTCTAAACATACCAATCGCTGGTCGAATCGCTGGTTATATCGCTGCACTTGAAGTACTTGGTTAAAATTAAAGACTGATTGCAGATTCTATTATAAAACAAAACATTTCAATACTCTTAAAAAATAATATTTGTTTGCCAATATTTCACAAGTCAATTTCTTACACAAAAATGTGTTGTATGAAATTTTATTTTATTTTATTTTATTTTATTTTATTTATTAGGAAGCCAACACAGTATACAACAATCCATACACTTAATCACATTTAAACATTAACATTTGAAATATCTAAAAAGTACATTTTATAAAAATAATCTACATCTATACTTGTAATTTGTCACGGATCTACGAAGCCTTGACTTATAGTATATAGTGTATATATACTTCACGCTCTAGTTTCGCGTATTTAACGCGTTTATGAATATATATTATATATATGTAATGATTGTGTTTGATGTCGATGCGTATAACCTACTCACGGTCCATACAATGTAGACCACTTGAGATAAAAATATATATAAAGTAAGAATATTAAGCAGATTCTTAAGGTGGAAACAAACTATCGGACGCGTCCGACTGCCGCGACTTATGGACGCGGCTGCCATATATGCACGGTCGTTCACATCCCAGTACGTCACATTTCTAGGAGACGTCCGAACGCTCAAAAGTCATGTCCGCGACTTACGTTACGTCCGCTAGTTTGCACAGCTTAGGGCCTCTTTCAATATTAGGTATATTAGGTATCTAAATTAAGGGCCTCTTTCACCAATTACAAGTAAAGTGTTGATTTTTTACTTTTAGGAATAATTTTATTAAATTATGCACTCGGTTTACTGCATTCTTCGATGGGCGAATTTATTTTCTTTTTAACGTTTGGGACTTTTACCGTACAAACAAAGGTATATCAGCTCTATCATTCCCGGTGACAGGTGACTTTAAATGGAGGTTAGCCTACTTGACACTTTATTCAGAGATAGTGAATGAGGCCCTTAGTGTATTTGTACTGTCCAGATACATGTCAGCCACGTCCATAAGCCGCTGCAGTCGGACGCGTCCGGTAGTTTGTTTCCACCTTTATGTATCCATAACAATCATGGACAAGTCGTCTATTGGCAGTAATCCCCTCTTTATAGAAGACCATAGCGAAATGCACGTATTGCAGAGTAGAGCCGACAAGTCTCGTCTTACCTAGGGAGAGAAAAGTGTTCAAAGAAAACCGACTAGGACAATGTTTGGTTAGCTACACTCGTATATTCCACGAAATTTTATGTTCTGTTAGGAAAGAGTCTTCAACAGAGAGGTTGGTTTGCTGAATTTGATTGAAATTTTTTAATTGTCATTTGGTTACTTTGGATTGGAAAGGAAAATGAGGTTTTTACGTTTTTTCGGGCAATTTTTATATTCATAAGGATACAAGGAATATTTAAAAAAAAAATATTGCCGAATTTGTCCAGCTGTTGTCGTGTTTTGAGCTTAGCGACACATTTAACGATTAATTTTTGGTTTAGTAGAGGTTTCGCACAATTTTGTTTCGTACGAATTGTGCGACTTAAAATTAAAATACTTTAAAATTGACTTTAAAATGAAGAAGTGACTTTAAAATTAAATATATTTTTAGTCGCTGTTTCGCACAAATATTATTTTCATAAAAAAACTTGAACCAAAAGTACAGTACCGTACAAAAGTGATATCTATGGGGGAATATTTATTAATATAGATCATTCAATTTTATTATATAGATTATTATAGATGATTAGGTTGGATTTTAGAACAGTTATATTCGATATTCGATCATTCTTTGATACTTATTTATTTTAATATTGTTCTTATTTAGAAAAACGTAAGGGGAAATCGAAATGTTTATTTTCTTACTCGCCAGTTGAACATATTAAATCTTTGTCGCAAGCAGCCTTTGTAGAAAGGCAATTTACGGAAGGCGTATCGTCCCAAAGGCACCATCACATTTTTTACCTTCGCTTCATTTGTTTTTGAGCCGACCACTACACACTTTTTCTTTTTTTAATTCCCCCACTAATGACACTCTCTAGTATGTAGATAGTAAGCTAAGGTACTGGTTCCACTGTCGAAGACGAGCTATGAGTCAATCGATCTCTCTACAAAACTAGTTTAACAAAATTCATAGATTCCGAAATCTATATGTATTCATTAATAAAAAAAAAAAACCTTTAAAAAGATAAAAAATAAAAAATAGAAAAATTTACGCAAAGAGAGACTGATTAAGAATAATATATTTAGAATCATTTCTGAGTAAAGTGTCAAGTAGGCTAACCGCCATTTAAAGTCACCGGTAACCGGGAATGATGAAGCTGAATATACCTTTGTTTGTACGGTACGAGGAAAAGTCCCAAACATTAAAAAGAAAATAATAAAAAAATTCGCCTATCGAAGGATGCAGTAAACCGAGGGCATAATTTAATAAAACATAAAATTATTTATAAAAGTAACTAATCAACACTTTACTTGTAGTTAGTTGGTGAAAGAGTCTTGTAATACTTGTTTCATATCCTATATCAAATTCATATTTTTATCAGCTTATTACTTGATGTGTAGATATTCTCAAACGGTCATTTGAAGAATTATAAGTTTCTGTTTCAAGGACATAAATTTAATGAGATCAATGAAAAAAATAATATTTTTTTTCGTTATATAATAATAAAATAAAAACGCCTATTTGTTTACTTTAGACTTTAAAAAAAATAATTCTTATTAGCCCTGTGTCGATGCGTGAAAGATAAATAACATGGTACTTAATAATTATTATTTATACGAGACACTGTTTGTTATTCCTTAAAAGTAATTACCATGGTTTCATAACAGGGATTTAATGTACTGAGTCAAAGGCAACCCTAAGCGTCCACTGATTCCATCGTACTTTTAAAATAACTCCTTTAGAAAACAAATGTTAATTTTGAACTTTGTATCTGGAGCGTAAAGCTCAAATTTGTGAACTTGCACATGTGACACGTGCACCAATATTTAAATCTGTGACCAAAAAAAATAAACTTAAAGGATCGTCCAGAAATCAAACTGATTTCCCCTTTTTATTGTATGTCCAGTATCTTGGTTTGATTGATGGCCACGGCTCATACGGCCGAGGCTCATCTTTAATGGACTTTTGACGTTGATTTAATAAAAACCCTTCATTATACCATCAAATGCAGTCAGGGTGAAGTGACTCCGATTTGATACTTCATACTTATGCAGCCAAGTTATTATGAGGCTCTAATGTAAGCAATTAACATAAAAACTAATTTAACATTTCAAGAGAACACATTTGAAGTGTCTAAAAGGCGGACAGATTTTAATACTTAAGTTTAATACTTAAGTCTACTTCGTTACTTCGCTGTCACTGGGAGAACGACACCAACTTGTTACACTTATGCATACGAAACTTGGTAATACCTCTTCTTACACGTGTTTATATGCGCTTGCGCATTAAAATTTTATAAAAGAAATTATTTTGTCATATTTTTTTAGAAAAATTCTTCGTGATATATTTGTATATTTACAAGCTAATCATTTGAGATAAATCGTAAATGCTACTTTTAAAATTTAATACAATAGTTATTAAGTAAACATTTATTAAAAATAATTAATTAAAAAATTAGAGATGTTTATAAAAGATACTAATTATATTATCCATATTTAAATGTAAAATATTTAATAATATATTTTCGTTGTCTATTAAATTAAAAAAAGGGAATTGATAATACGCTGCATTATAATTAATATTTTGTTGAAATTAAAAATGATATCGCTTTTTTATTGTTAATAATTATAATTATAATTTAAATTATAAAAAACGTGCAAATAAATAAACGCGTTGGGGCGTAAAAAGAAAAAAAGTAAGACAAGAATAAATTGAAAAGTTGGAAGCTCAGATGTAAGTAACAAATGGTCTACATTCAAAATAATATGTGAATTCGCATCTTATGAGGTGGTCCACCAGACTTCGGAAGATTTATTAAAAAATCTTCCTCCATAAGGTCAATGCACACGCAATTAGAAGAAGCTGCCCGCAAACTTGGCATCGGCAATCACTCACGAATACGTACGATGAGAATACGTACGGGAACATTGGCAGCCATTTTTAAAATATTACCGCGTAAATGTGCGCGCGGTACCAGCGCGCTTTGTTAGCGGGCGCACTTCCATAAAAATCTCCCGGTTCCCTTTTTCATGTCAGTCCTTTGATGGATAAAAATTCGATGGGCCCTTAATATAATGCGATTTTTATTTGCTCGATTTCGGCTACCGAAATAATAATGGGTGCCTTCGCGAATTCGGCCAGTCACTGGTGCCCAATTTGAATATAGTTTTTGCCGCATTTTGATGTACCCTTTTTGACGTGACAAGCGGTTGTTAACACTTGAATTGTTCCGAGAAATCTCGGTTGTACATTGCGCTTTTGAATTATATCTAGTTTTAACTTTAATATTTTATTAAGTTTTTTATATTCTATAAAATTTGTCTATAAAAATAATAGGTAAAAAAATATGACAATTCGCCCGACCCGAACGAGATGAATTCGGGCGAATTGTCTATTAACTCGTTCAAAATATTTAAGCATTTCGAGATATTTCCTTTTTATTATTTCTTTATAATAAACATTTTGGCTTGTTCTCTTAAGTGACGAACACTGTTAAAGTTTGAACAACTTGACAAATATTCAAGTGTTATTCTAAATTCCTTAATTTTTTTTTAAAGGATACATAAATTTTTTTGAACTGCATTTTTTTTTAAATTACATTTGATATATCAGAGCAACGACCTCGCTTTTTGTCAAGTTCACCTTACGTGAGGTCGCGGTCATTATTAACCTCCGGTCTTTGTCTCTCATTGTTTAAAAATGTTTTCCTATTCAAATTGTCTAATTTTACACATTCAATGAGATATTTTACTAGAAATCCGGCCCGGATTCGCATGGACGCAATTTACCTGCATATTAGATATTTTTAGTAAATTTGTGTACTAAAATAATATCACAAAATTTGGATATCGCTGACCTTTGCGGAAGCAATCATGGCAAACTTGGAATTCAACATACGAGTATCTTTACTTACTTGACAACTTATCTAGTCCAGAAGGGCCCATCTTTTAAGTAGTTTCTTTTTCGTACTCCTAATAAATCATAACGTACGGACATAATTTCGTATGTGTCGATGCATAGACAATCGCATATTCTTTTTAATCAATCACGCGTAACTACAACTCGCTGTTGTTGGTTTTGATGGTGGTTGGGCAAGAGCAGACCAATTGTGATGTCGGCATGCGCTCGCCATGACAAATGATCCGCCATATTGCACGCGTTAGCACGCGGCAACATCAGATTAATAGCTTGCGGTTATTTGATTGAGGAATTGTAATTGTTTGAGAAGATAAATAGTGGGTAGAAAAAAAAACTATTAGGCGTGCGCTCAAGACTTTCGAAGTTTCGGAAGATTTTCTCTGAGTAGAAGAATGGATAGTTTAGGCCCACCATATTTGAAATTAAATTACGTCATGGATATTTTGAAATTAGCCATGAATTGATGTAGTAAAATCTAATCGCTATACGCGCATATTTTTTAGTCGCTATATTCTCATAAATTACGCTACGGCCGCGAAGAAAACTTCTATCGGATCGTTCTTATGTAAGCACATACATTTTATGTATATGAAATAGATTTTAGCTCAGTTTTTGTAAAGTCGATTATTATGAGTTTTTTGTAAAGTCTATTATACTGTTTACAGATTAAAAATAAAAATTATGTACGTAGAAAACAATGACAAAGGAGATTTCACCGCTACATTTGTTTGAAATATTCGCAATAAACAATACACATTAATAAAAAAACAATAACATATTTTATAAGCAATATTAATATGAGCGCGGTGAGCCATTTTATTTGGTGTGAATTGTTTTTTAAATGATACAATTTATACTTTTAATAGCTCATTTTTGTATTAGACTTAGTACCACAATAATTTTTTTTTGCTAATTTTTAACACTGCTCTATCTTCTCCTTGTTTTTGTGTAATTAATGCAAAGTCTCTGGCACTGCTGGACCATTGAGACTTTTAAAAATAGTCAAACCACTTTTGCAATAGAAAAATACAAATAAAAAAAGTGAAAGCGATTTAGATATTGAGCTTTTAAAAATTTTATTTATTACATATTCATTCAACACAATTCATTCACCTATCACTCCAAAGACAGAGTGCTATTAGAACACACTCGTGCAGAAATTCTCATAGGAAAAGTACACACGAAAAAGTCAAACGGACAATCAATCATTGTTGGCACACGTGCGCCCGAACACGATAACTAGCCATTATCTAATCTCATTTTTAGTTTCATACTATGTCGTTTCGTTGTTACGTTGCGTAGGTAATCAAGTTATAAGATTTTAGCGTTAGACTTATTCATTTCACCTTTCAGTTCTCATGATATGATATGATTTGTAGTGTCACACCGTGTTTCGCAATCATAAATTGGACAACAAGTCTGGCGGTAGTTAAACACACACTTACAAAAGACTATCGTGAAATAAAATAATTTGTGCTAGTAAGAAATGTTAATGTCCATTTCCTTATCCCCTAATCCTAATCTATTATTTTATTTATTATTCTATATAAATACTAGCTACCCGCTCCCGTCTTCGTCCGGGCTGCAATTTATATATCCTATCTTTTAAGTTGAACCAAATTAAACCAAACGATAGAGCGATTTAAGCTCACTGGCTGTCGCCATCTAACAGCGAAAAGCTGAACTTATTGCAGACTGCGTTTATTTTTGTCAGTCTCAAGTTTGTAATGCAATGCGATGACATCAGATGTCGCTACGCGATATTACTATTGGCCAGCTCCCGGCTTCGCACGGATTCAAAATAAAAACTATCTTTTAAGTTGGACCAAAATTTTATCGTACGTATCGTAGTTACGAAATTTTATCAAAATCCGTTCATTAGTTTCGGAGTTCATCGAGAACAAACACGTGACACATAATTTTTTTTAAATATATATATAGAGATTATAAAATAAAGTCGCTATCCGCTTTTGTCTGTTCATCTGCAAACTTCTTCTAAACCACACAACGAATTTTGAAAGAAAATTGATTTTGATACGGTTTTTACTAGTGAAAAGAGATCTAAACGAGGAATATTTGTATAAATTTGCAGAAAAAAAATTACATCCGTACGCAGCCGAAGGCGGGTTTGCTAGTGTATAATAATATAATAATACTATAATAATAATATAATAATAATATAATTATGTATATATTATATAATTAAAGTATTTGATTCATTCTACGTATGATAAATGTAATATGTAACCAGATTCTTTGATTCTTCAATTTTTATAACGGTAACTTTACGTTAAGCACACATTCGAGTATATAGTTGGTAATGCGGAAATCAACGCTAATGACATTTTAATTTGTTCAGACATTTAAATATTGTTTCTCAGTGTATTCATAGGGTTTTTTTTCCTCTTTGTTCCCATGTTGGTTAACGGTGAAATAAAATCGCCGCAAACGAACACATGTGTGTTGTTAAGAAATTAACATAGCGAAGTGTTTATTTTTTTGTTCCATTCAAGCGATTAGTAGTTCGAATGAAAATTCGATTCGCATTTAAGTATCGTGTGGTATAATTATTGTTTATTTACATGTCTAATAGCCCCGCGTTTTCACTAGTTTGAAAAACGGGAATAAAGAAGAGTCCACCGTATTAATAGTAACTTGGATTGGTTAAAGTTATTGAATATGGAGGTTCTACGAAATTCTTGACAAACTCAAATGATTTAGCGTTTTGTGGTGAGGTGCAAGTAAGTAGCGTTATGAGATTGTTACATCCTTTATTCCGAAATAATAGAAACTTTAATTTTATTTACTTTAATAGAGTACCTCCCCATCTGGCTTTGCATGGAGTTGAAATTTTCAAAAGTCCTTACTTAGATATAAAATAAAACTATGATCCAAATTTCAGCTTTCTCGACTTACTTAGTAGCTTTGACTTTGCGTTTATAGTCAGTCAGGACAAACGATTTTATCTATATATATATATATATATATATATATATATATATATATATATATATATATATATATATATAGATAAAATTCTCGTGTCACAGTGTTTGTAACTAAACTCTTCCGAAATGGCTTGACAGATTTTTATGTTTTTTTTTTGTGTATATTCGGTAGATCTGATAGTTGGGAGCCATCGTAGCCTATAAACACAAGCAAAGCCATCGTGATAGGGATGTGATAAACCATAATTCGGAGACATGTGTAATAGGTCAATGCTCATTCCTATTAGGAGCTAATTCCTATGTCTATGTGTCAATGTAACTTGAAGTTAGTGTTTTCAAATAACAAATCGAGATCATTGAACTGCGTGTATGAAATACTTTTAAATGTCAATGTCGGCCGATCATAATTTGTTCATAATAATAAGCCATCAACTAATCAGAGATGCTACACTTTGGCAGACGCGGTACATGAAAGGATCCGTTATATATTCGGCTTTGGTACTTCTGCAAATTATATTAATTCAATAGATAATATCTGTAATTGTACTAAACGCATTGCGTGTTTTGCTGGAGGTCATAATGATTTAAATTAAAGATGGCCACAATATGTGGGTTAGTTATGACTTCATCGCCACTACAGCATCTACAAGATAATTTAATAATTTACTATTTTAAACAATATTATAATGTTAAATGTAATCACGTAAAACACAGTGTCAGATTTTTGTCAAATTTTCATCCCAACAACATATAGAAAATAATCTCCTTTACATGTAAAAATAATTAAATCTAATAAAATTAAATCTCAACTAGTGACTGGGAGCGCTAACAAATTAACATTGCAAAGTTGTCACATAACTCTTGTAAATCAATTCGTATTTTAATCGATTCGCCTTTGATCGATGGTCACAATCGAGAGCGATTCGTTACAGCGCGAACACGAGTAATCTTCGTAACAAGTTGATAAATCTTAACAATCGAGTAACTAATTAATTCTGATCGATGCCGTCACATCACTATCTATTCATATGTGACCGTATCTGGTGTCGATTTGACTAATCGATGTGGCTGTGATACATCGGTGTAGGCCTATCGGATTGTTCGACGCGATTATTACTTAAATCTATACTAATATTATAAATGCGAAAGAATGTTTGGATGTATGGATGTTTGTGACACTTTCATGCAAAAACTACTGAACCGATCACCGTGAAATTTTGCATACACGTTGTCTGGGACACCAGAAAGGACATAGGGTACCTTTCATCCAGAAAAAAGGACTATTCCCGAGGGATAAATAAAAAATAAAATCTAATGCCTGGCCAAAGTGTTATAGCAACACGAGGTCAAGCGTTATATTGCTTTTTTTTTCAACGCGGACGAAGTCGCGAGCACCAGCTAGTATTTAATAATTATGGGAATAGATTGTATGAAATCAAAAATTCAAATGTCAATAAATTTCACAGTATATATTTTTTTTATCTAAAGGTCGGTATAAAAGACATACGTTACCTTCAATATTAACTTAGTTCAATTGTAGAGAAATTTTTATCTAATATTTAAAACCTAGACTTCAACCATGTATTTTCTAAATTTTACTACCTTTTTATGGAAAATTCGGCAGTCAGGCTGACTGCCCTTATAGAAGCAAAAAGAATAAAGGAAATCACTCTGGAATTATTGGCATCACAGTTATAACCAATTTGAAAGCATTAAAGTAAACGAAATCTAAGACTAGATTAAAGTATTTATCGTTAAATGAAATACAAAACACCATTGTTACATGTGAAGTAAAAAATTAAAGTTATAAAACTAATTGGCTTATTAAAGTTAGATAAAAGACAATATAATTGAGCATGTTCATGCTATAGTAAATATTTCGGTACGCTTTTTCCAACATGTTTTCATTCTACATACACTTTGTACGTTAATAATAATTAGTTTACGCACAAGAACAAAATTCACTTTCACTAGAATTTGCATTTTCTCCTTGTAAACATAATGGGGCAAGATTAGTTTTTGCAATGTCAAACAATGCATGAGCGGCACACAATGTTAACAACATGACTAGGGCTGCCAGAACGGCAATTGTGTCAGGGCTGCCACTTTTAATAAAACTAATTTAATTTCAACATTTGAAAGACAAAAGTGAAGTAGTTACAAGAATAGCAAAGTAACTAAAGGTTTTATGTATGTATGTATATGGTTATTTAAAAAATAATTCTTCAACCCTTATTTATGCATGTAAGTGATTATATTTTTTTTAATAAATAAAATATTTAATATGATTATTTTTATTTCATAAAAACAATGATTTTTTATTACAAAAATGGCACATAATTTTCACAAAAATTATGTAACATAAAAAAAAACACACCGGCACCGGCAGGGAAATGTTTATTCTTTGAAAAATACAACTCGATAGAAAAGTTTATGTAGATAACCAAAGTCAAAAGACCAAGACACTTTTAGATTCGATATAATGTTAAAGTTTCCATATCATTGCTACTAATTGGTAACACAAAATATAATGTATAGAACTAGGAACAGACAAAAAGACGCCGGCGGAAATGCAGCGGAGAGAAGTTATTGTAAGAATTCGATCCACGAATCGTACGTTCGGATCTGTACTCGCATCTCGCAGCGAAATCTTCTCGTGATCTGATTGGCCCATAAAAGGCGCGTGCGTTCAGAACGTCCGTTTCATAAATTCTTTATATTTAATCGAACGGAATTCGTCGGATGTTCTATAGTAATAAATTATCAATAGCTGCCAACCTCATTGGACTACATTTATTGTATTAAATTCATAATTAAAATAAAGAGCCATCACTTCCGTACACAGATATAAAATATTCAAGAGGTTTAACTCGATTTTATTAACGTGTACAAGTACACTGTCTACGAATTATGTGTAATATTTATAATAATAATGACGAGAAATATATTTTATTACTGTGAGAGATAAAAGAGTCGGACGATTGTCGTGTAATTGTTGGATGCGACTTCTTTTGGTTTTCCTATCATATTTTTAATATGCCTACGATATATGTAGATGTAACGTATAGATAATAATTATAATTATTAATGTTAGCTTTTTATAAAATTAATTATTAATATTTCCACGTTTATAATTTGTCCTTGTAATGACGTCATCACAAGGATACCACCAATTTGAAGAGAGTTTGGAATTTTCGAATGATTTTTCAAGGATTTTTCAGTTGTCACAGTCCGTCACGACGCATAGGACTCAATGACTTTGAAAATTAACTCGATGACCATAAAATTGGCGAAGGTTGTAAATGTAGCGGCTTGTAAGCAATAAAAAGATTTTTATTTTTATTTATGACTGCTGAGTACCGTTTGCAAACCTGTCCACTACATTCTATAAACAAATTCACATTCTATACCGCCTTCCCGTTTCTTCCATCGGACATACAGACGTACGGCTGGTTACCATCCTAACATCTTTTATAATGCGCACTGCCAAGGTTTGGAACTCCCTCCCTGCGTTTGTATTTCCGAGCTCATATAACACAAATCTTTTCAAAGTTCAAGTGAAAAGGCATCTTCTGGGTGAGTTCGCTCTATCTTAGGCCTCATCCTTGCTACACAGTTGATTGTTGGTCAAGAGCAAACCCATCTTTTATAAAAAAAAAACAAGTCGTATACGACATTTATTTAATAAATGTTAATAACACAATTAATATTCCGAAATTTAGTTAACATGAGAACCTTTACAATAACTTAAATTGAATATTTTAGTATCATTACAGTACAAGTGGGCATAAGTGACACGCAGATAATGGCTATCTTATCTAGTTGTGTATCGGCCCAGCCCAGCCGTCCTATTAGCTACCGACCGACTTTCCCCGTAGGGTAAAACTGCAATTGTTGACTGTCCTCTGCTAACGTTGACCAACGGAGTGAATAGCTTTTGTTGTTTTTTTTTTTAATATATTTTCCAAAAATTAAACATCAACTCACTATAATCTAATTTATGGAAGAATTACGTATAATCTAGCTTGTCGATTCCATTATTAATTTCTAATCTTTCCGTTTTATTAAATACGAAATATTATTTTTCTTTTATCTAAAATTTTAGCCTAAATAAATATAATGTATTTCGATATTTTCATTGATATTTTTTCCAAACAATTGTTATATTGATTAAAAAGAATATTTGAAAATTAATAAACAAAATCCCATTTAATTTGGTTAAAATTAACAAAGATGCGTAAAGACACACCATAAAATAAATATTCATAGTATATTAATATAATAAGCATTTCTTCAGCCATTTTAATTCATAATAATAATAATTTGACTTTCCTACTAACTTACGGAAAATAACTTTATATTTATATTTTTTTAAGTAAGTGTATCAAATAATTTCAAATCAAGTGACAATTATCGTAAACTATTTTTAAAATCTTTTTTGTAACAGTAAGTATCGATTTCAACTCCATGGATTTCTGTAACAGTTTCAATTGTGGCTACCTGCTGTTTGTGCGCTTACCATAGACAACTTTCCAACGACACTTAGCCTCCTATTTACCAATTGCACAAAATGGACTTCCACTTAATCACCACTGGCTAAACGAGCTCACCTGTTAAACAAACATAACATAAAAAACATAACATATAATAACCAACTGATAAGCAGAATATTATCACTAGATTCGTAATGAAAAGATCGCTTTTATTTTATTTTGAGTGTTTAGTTTGTGGTTATGATTTAAATATCTTATTCTTATGTTATCTTATGGCCACCTATTATGGACACAAAAGAGTAATTTTCATTTTAAAAAATAAATAATAAGTTAATAAAAATAAATAGTAGGTGCAAAAATCTTCTAGCTAAACCTAGCTTTTTTGTACATTAAAAAAAAATGGTGAATATTAATTTTAAAATAACTTTAACAATGTTTAACAAACTTTAAACATTTGAACGTAGACTTTAATTGAATCTTTAATAATTCTTGCACAGTTCATTATACATTTGAGACCAATAATTAATGTACTTACATATTTATAATTATGTAAATATATTAAGGGTGAAAACATTAACAACAAAATCTAATCTGTAATCTTAAATAAATTTACATTTAATTACAGTTGAAACAATAAAATTGCACTAGCGTTATAAGTGGAGCTGTTAATTATAATTAAGTGGTCCTTGGTTACATTAAAATTAATAAGTTTTGCGAGGTGAGCTTTATTGCAATGTGATAGAACTCAAAATTGTCTGTGAACGATTGACACGTAGGTGGAAGTTAACATATAGTGAAAAGCTTTGCAATAATATGTACTCAATATTTACATGATATCATACGAGCTTAAAAAGCTCGTCTTCCCAGCTTTCCATGGGTAAATAGTGACTGGATTAAGGTAGCCCAAAACAGGGAAATGTGGAGAGAGATGGAGGAGGCCTTTACTCGTCGAGAGGTCCTTAATAACTAGATTTATAAAAAAAATTAAAAAAAAATGTTACGTTAAAATATTGTAGTGGTTAAAGAAATTAAAGGCTTTATTTATTTTATAGGTGCATACTTAATATATTTTGAAAAAGGGTTTCTCTTAAGGGAACAGGCAATTTTGAAAATTTTCAAAATCGATCCTGTGGTTTTTAAATTTATTCATTACAAACATACAAATATTCTGTCTTTATAATATTAGTATAGATATAAATTGGTAATTTAAATAATAATAATATAATAATAATAATAATAATAACTTTATTTCAGACATTTGTGTCCATAAATTATAAACTAAATTATGTTACATATTATACAAAAACAAAAAGTAAAATAAAAATTAAAAATTAACACAAACTGATTATCATTTTCTATTAAGGGTGATATGCGATTTCACCCAATGTTTTAGTATTGGGCAGTCCACCTTAATAATTTAAAGATACAACACTTTCTTGCAATAAACTATTAGCATTTTACGAATCTATTGATTTCAGTACTTACTTAATCCTACGAATAAATAATACACTTAGGGCCTCTTTCACCAACTTCAAGTAAAGTGTTGATTAATTGCTTTTAGAAATAATTTTATGTTTTATTAAATTATGCACTCGGTTTACTGCATCATTCGATAGGCGTATTTTTTTATTATTATTTTCTTTCTAATGTTTGGAACTTTTACCGTACAAACAAAGGTATATTATCTTCCAGCATTCCCAGTTACCGGTGACTTTAAATGGCGGATAGCCTACTTGACACATGGTGAAAGAGGCCCTTAATCTACATATTATAGTTAAAGATACTATCAGTTGACTCGATTACTGAGTATTTGTTTACCATTTTACCCGTTAAACGCTGCATTTAATTACTTAAGGCTGCACAATAAGGCAATTGTCACGTACATTAGTCGCGTGAACGGCGCGATATCTCGCGATCTAAGGTGTGTTTATAGTGGAGTTGGAACCTAATATTACACGGATATACCGCTCAGATATAAAGGCTTGGCATTTACAAACTCTTTGTACATGTAAAATAACATAATTAACAAATGTTTTATTTTTGTTATTAAACATGTATATATTTATATAAAGAAAGATTTATTGAAGCCCAAAGTTTCACTTGATTGTTGTAGATGTTTGTGTTCTAGGAATATATTTAAGTTACTTTTAAAGCGGGATGCATAAATGTTCTGCTAACTCAGATAGGATATAAAGTTTAGAGGACAATCTGAGAATATGCAATAGAAATTATAGTGAATCGAAACACTTGTTTTGACTGTGTCACCACCACAGAGAAATTTCATGTATATAAGCCATAAATCAGAAATTATATATTTAAAATGATATATTATTTATAAAAGTGAGTTTTTGTATGTTTGTTACTCTTTCACGCCTTAACAACTCAACCGATCATCGTGAAATTTTGCATACACGTTGTCAGGGATTTAGGAAAGGACTTAGTGTACCTTTCATCCATCAGAAAAAGACTGTTCTCGAGGGAATCAACGCCTGACAAAGATATATGAGAAATACAGATTGAATAAATATTTAACACAAATGAAAATGAAATGCGGGGGCGAATTCGTTTCAACAATTATATAATTGAATAGATTTATAAATAAAAGTACTAACATACAGAATGTACAGATCGATTCTTGAACATACTGGCGGAGGTTCTAATAGGTTAATTGGTGTGGCATTAATTAAACACAGTTGTTTGCCGATTAACGCGTTGTCCTCACGTTTCGGCGTGCTGTTGTCTCTCTCGCACATCTCTTATAGTATACTTCACCTTAATAAAATGAATAGAACAATTGTGAATTATAAATGAAAACACAAATTAAATGTAGCAAAATACTTGAATACTTCTTACCAAGAATTCAGCTGGGGCTTTAAAAAACAATTATATGATTTTGTCCATGCCAAAATAACAAAGAATACTTACTGAAAATTTTCGAAGATTTTACTAACATACCTACTGTGCAACTTGTATAAAAATGTTATTTCCTGAATTGACATTATTATATTACATAAGTATATAAAACTATTACTTTGACTTTGAATTATATAATTAGTAAAATATATTACGTACTTGCGAGTGGTTCGCAAGGATGCAATTTTTCGGGCATTTTTAAAAAAACATTCTATTCATAAGAACTTCCTCGAACTTTAACGAATTTTTGAAAAAAGAAATTAGCAGAACTGGTTCAGTCATTCCCGAGTTTTATTTATATAGAAAAATTATTTTCCTTATTTTATCGATGACAAATAAATATAACTTCTCACGTCTATGCATAAACACAAACACTGGCATTTTTCTGTACAAACATCGTCAGATATGTTGACTGTCCACTTGATGGTAGATGGCTACTGTCGCATAACACGAGTTGATGTTGTAGGCTTCGTGCTTTTAGAGACTCTATCATTTTTTAATAATTCATTGAAATAAAAAGGCATACAAACTGTTATTTCATTGTGGCTGTGAAGAGACAGTTAACTGAGGCGATTAACTAATTCCTGCTGTATTACTGTAATTAAAAATAACAATAAAATACTGTTATGCTGTAATACTCATGCTGTAATAAAAATCGAATAAAAAATATGGATACGTCATAAAATATGACAGTACTTAAACCTTAAAAGGAATACAAGTATTCTTGACCGATTGTACCCGGCTGTTTACCTTGTAGCTTAAAGCAGATAATACAACTATTGTTTCGCATTATTGTTGCTAATGATATTTTCTTGTTAATTTAATTATTTGGGTCACTGTATCTGCTTACTTTTCGAATCCGTGAGCTGTCACGTTATCTGTAAAGAAGGTTTGAAATATTCTGGAGTGTATTTGAGTAAATAAGTTAAAAAAACTATACTTTTTTGTTTGAAATTCCTCTCAGCTTTCAGACTAGAATAATTTTTTATTAAATATAAAGATTATTGAATTTAGATATAACTGCCCAAATTTTTCAACAATGAAACTCACTAAGAGCTAAGTAGGTACTATTTAAAAAATGGATGAAAGACTGATCTGTTTTGGCTTTACTAATATTAATTTATAGATTATCATCGATAATTTACAACTACGAACGTTATAAGCCTATTAGGCCTTAACTTTCTTATTACAATTTAATAAGATAAAATATTTTCTCGTTACAGAGATGGCAGCGGAGGTGGTTCGTTTTGTACGACGATGGAGAGCTTACATACTCGCTGGATGAACACGTAAGTACATTGAGGATACATAATGAAACATAGCAAACATACATAACACCATTCATAGAATAAATATATATAGCCTGCATAAAACACGTCGATTTTTATTTATAAAGAAGGTTAATAGACAAATGTTGAATTTTTATGATAAGGTTGTTAAAAAAAAACCAAGCGATGTCAAGCGATTTTTATTTCTCCTCACGAGGGTTACACCACCCTAGTTTTTAATTTTACTTATGTTTTGCCTTTCTAATTTAAAGTCTATATCTAATTTGAATATGTCATGGCTTACGCATTACCAATAAATAACTTAAAAATCACTAAAAACCACTAAAGTTCAATTGACAAAAATGTAAAGTAAATTCAAACAACTCGTGCTGGATTCAATAAGTACAACACATTTAATAACTGATAATAAAGTTAGCGAGCAGTTTCTCGTTTTAACTGTGTACACAATTATGTAATCCAAATAGGAAAAGTAACTCTGGTTTAATCTATTGCTGTGTTACAAATTCAAAGCTGTCCACCGCCATACCGGGCGGTATTGAAAACTCCGAGTAGGGTAGAAGTACCAGTAATTGACTCGTTAGAGGAAAAGCGCCATTGTCGGTCGCCTGGACATCTACCTCACTTAAATAAGCAACCGTTTGATAGCTTTAAATGATGATACAACTAGCTGGTGCCCGCGACTTCGTTCGCGTTCACAGACAGACAGACAAATTGCACTGCCGATGTTGGCATTTGGCGAGGTGACGACGTTCACCATTACTGATGTCTATATACTCTTATTTGATTTTGCATTGTATATAATACTAGCTGGTGCCCGCGACTTCGTCCGCGTTGAACGATAAAAGGTACCCAATGTCCTTTCTGGTATGTCCAATGTCCCAGACAACGTGTATGCAAAATTTAATGGTGATCGGTTCAGTAGTTTTTGCGTGAAAGAGTTACAAACATCCATACATCCAAACATACTTTCGCATTTATAATATTAGTACGGATAAATACAAACTTGCATTATAAATTTTTTTTATTACCACCAGCTGGTACCAAAATTTAGTCATCTTCAGTAGTCGACATTGTCAACTTTCTTAAGTAGAGTTTCACTTTATGGTGCGTGACTTCGTCGCCTATTGATACGACCAATGCCATAGGGGTCGCTAGTGCTGCCTACCTGGATAGGATAAGTACTAGGGCAATAGGTTCTGTAACCCCTTATTCACTCACTGAATCATTGCACACATGCCGTTATTTCATGGTTGGTGGTCTTACTGCCAGTTTAACTGTCCAGTTTATGACCGCATTGTGTCCTACTATTACTACACTGTTCGTATATATTCTGATTCCATTAGGAAGAACTTAGTAAATATCTGTCATGCTACATACTATTTTCAGTTCTTAGTCTTGATAAAAAGCGATGGATGAATCAGGATTTCATTTCCTCATTCAGACCTGGTGAATGGTGAAACATAGTTAAAACTTGAAGTAATAGACTTTTTCACATAGCTTTTGTTTCAGCATACATTTTAATTATATTAGTCAATGCTGGCTTAAAAGTGGGAGTTTTGTTTGCAATAAAAAACTTTTTATATTATATAAATATATCAAATCAAATTTCTCATCATAATATCAAAGGTATTTTTTATTTATTGTCAATGTTTTCTCCCTTATTTTATTGTAAGTGACAAGTATATGTTATGTCTTAACTAAACGAAAACGAAATTCTTGGAAAACATGTTACATTTTTACTTAAATAAATATTCAAACAAATTCGCTGTGCTCGCGAATACTCCGTCTGATCGAAATCCTGGATACCCTTGAAAGGCGCTGACGACAATTCGATAAAAATTTCACTAACAAGTTCATCCATATAAACTTTTACCCAACAAAAACACACTTTACCAAACATGTATCACGAACATCTCGAACAAGCTTAACAAGACTCGATTTCATCGCCACCTTTTATCAAACCTTTAACATTTTTCCATGGCACTCATAAATATTCATGATAATTGGCATCATAGCAATTTCAAGTGGCTACATGAATTTTAATACCCACCCGTATATAGACGTTGCTGGCGAGCCGTGTGACCGAAGCAAAAAACTTGATACGACCTTAACACTTTTGGGTAAAGACCTGGAAAAGAATTAATGAACCGACATAATATTCATCACATCGTCAACCCTTAAGCACGTCTATGCAATGTCTGATGTCAAGACACCACTTGAGCCAGCCAGTTGAGTTCATTTTTCATTAATCAAATAATTTAAAAAATCTATTAGATACTGGTGTCAATGTATTAACTGCTTTCGTTATTTTAAGTAACACATTTAATTACACGAAGGAGACAAGTTAGATTGTTATGATAGGCATGTCCAATACAATGAAACCTTAACCTATAACCGCAATGAGTAATTTAGCCAACTTTCTTGGCGTCACCGCCATTTTCCATTCACTACTTGCAAATGCTCCATTCAAGTTATAACGAGGTGCGAACGTCAAGTAAATTAGCATATGTCGAAACTGATATATGTGCCCTAGTCCCGAGGCGACCGCGTTTCTCTCAGGATATAGTCCATAAAGGAATACCGATATTTAACCACCGCCATTTGTAAGATTTGATAAGTTGTTTCCTTCGATAATAATTCTCTGTATATTTTATAATTTATAATAATTTAATCTGTAACAAAACCTAACTCGTAATTCTGTATGATTTACATCCATGAAATATAACTTCAATTATAAAATATACTATACTTACTGGACGCGCTATAGTTTCGCCTGGGTGCAATTGTGGAAGTTAATATACATATTGTAGCTATGGTCCATCTGAAAAAACCAAACTTTCAAATAAGTAGTGAAAATTTTTTTCAAATAGATTACTACCACATAAAAAACTTACAAAATCCGCTTTCACTCTTTGTAGGTAATATTATTATAAAGTATAGATTTTACTCCATACATAGATTTTTCGGATTCTGTCATAAAAATAAAATTGGAAACTTTGTTTTTCTGCTGCTTTTTGCTGATTTGATAATTATAAAATATTAATTCCGTTTAATATTTTTCCACAAACTCTAGTGTTTCCGAATGAGTTCGTACTGAACTCTATCTGAGTAGTGTAGCTGATGTTAGTCGTGGTTTTGAGTGACCCGGCATTATTTTCTGTTGAACGGTCAACCACTGTCCTATTTACCCTATACGGTGGCCATAAATTAAGACTACATTGTGTGACGTTCTAAGTAAGTAATGGATACGATACTTTACCATACACTGTTTACGGAATTCTGCTTGTTTGCATTTATTTTTGAATTGCACTGATGGATCACTTAAGACTTTTAAAGTTAAACGGGTAAGGTTTGTATATATTATATAAAAATTGCATCTGTGCGAAGCCGAGCGCGGATCGCTACTAGTTTTATATAAAACTTTCATCTTAGGAACACTTAGGAGAGAAGCTAAAAGATATATATATGTTCGCCCTGCTAATTCCCTTAGAACATGAGCAATTCTTCCGCAGTGTACCCGACATACCTGTTTCACAGACTGCTAATCGACACATAACGCCTACGTGCCATTTCCAGTCGGTGTGCCAGGTCCTCCGTCATCTGCGACACGGTATGCATATGCAAGCCGACTCGTAAATTAATGTGAGACCTAATGAGGGACCCGGAACCGAGACGCGGTTCAACCAGTGTGGGTGCAACTCCAGCCTTCGACACCGACTCCTATTGATTTATGTGTATATTACTAAGGAAACGCTAATCTAAATTGAATGTGTTCAAAACACGTTTGTGCAACGTTGTATCCGATACTTTAATGTTGTATCGACCAACTTTTTCGCTCAAAAACTCTCCAAAATATTAAGTTGTTTGTGGTCATTTTTAAATAATATTTCAGAAATAGCAAGATTTTAGAATTTATCGTTTTACAAAAGACTAAGCTTTGCCCGCTACCTCATCTTTTCCCTCGGGAACAATACTTTTTCTGAGTTTGTTTCGGCGTTTCTTCTAGAGATCGTCATCATCATGGTTATTTTTTCCGAAACCTTAGTAAAAATAGAAAGATGATTAAGTGTTTCTTTGAAACCTTTATAACACGTATAGTAATAAAATAAAGAAACATATTATGTAGTGGCAGGATATACTTCGCTTCGCCGTTATGAAAAGGGTACATACGTCCGCAGTGGCTTTCGCTGCCATTTGGACAGTTCGTCTGGCGGCAGTAACCACCCCTTCACAGAAGATAACCGTGAAATATCAGCCACCCAAAAACTTAAACTTTATCCTACTAAGGTCAGCGGCTCACTTGCAGCACCTATTGTAACCACGTACCATCAAATGGGCCTTTACATTAAAAAAATATTCATTCAGATATTATTTACATCGTAAATTATATTTAACAACCGCATTGTTAAAATGTCTCAGGGATAAAAAGATTTACGATAGGAAAAGACGAAAAGAAACTTGAAGGTGGAGATTGAATCCTTTGAAATGGGAATGGCATCGTAGCTTATTAACCCTGAGCAATGAATGTACTCATGAAATCTTCTTTAATAAGGAAGATATAAAGTCTCGCGATGCCATTAACGCAGACACAAATTACATTACGATTTAAAGGATTTTAATCGTCATAAACACTCGCATTTATGAGGGTATATAGGTATACTTATATATACTGCGTCAGAGAACGAAGCCCCGCTTTATTGGATTTAAGTACAAGATGCCTTATAAGTTTCTTTCACGTATGTGGTGGGTGATCTAGTCAAATGAATTCAATTGTACATTAGACTAAGTCATATAATAATCCTAGGAATTTAGAGGAAATTAGAGGAAAATATACTTAGATCGGAATAAAAATGTACTTAGATCGGAGGCAAGAAAAAAACAACCGATTTTTCATTCATCACAGTATTATAATTGTATAATTATACACATCATGTATTGTATTCAGCGGGGATCTAATCCGCAACATCTGACACAGCAGGCAAAGCTACTACCGCTGATCTAATCAGTCCATGATGAAAATAAGTTTAACAAACCAAAATCAGTAAGAGTTTTCAATATAGGTACGTTCCAAATGATAATTACGCTAACATTTTTACATTCGCAGACGCGAATTGCATCTTGATCACAAAACTGGGAGTGTTAAATCATGAGGACACGCATACGGAGCTATGAATAGATTGGTTCAGGGGCTACCAATTAACTTAAACGCGTCGAGTACAAATAACCAGTATCTTCTCGGTATTCGCAACTAAATGTCACCCATTGGTTTCTGCTGTAACAATTTCAATAAACATCGAGTATAGCTCCAAGCGTCAAGCCAACGCGACTGTCTCACTAAATAATCGACAACCGATTGCCGTAAAACTATGCATTAGTTTAGCATAAATACATGGATGAGAATTGTTGAATTTATTTTGCAAAAAAATAAATTGAAAATCAATTGTTCATTTTAGAGTTTTGATGGGCAGCTGAATCTTTTGTTTTGACCCTTGAACCTAACCTTGAATAAACAGTGGTAAATAAATTATTATTTATATAAAATGTACCATCTTTTCCTGTTTGATTCAGTTCCTAAATGATCAATCAAAACAAACACTGGATGTGTTTAATAACTTAATAATTTTAATAACTCAATTTTGTAACTTTGCATGAACGTTGAAATATTTTACAATTATTATCTCAAAATTAATGTCAAATTATACCTCAATTTTTTTATTTACTATACCTAACAAGTCTTTTCATATGTTTTTTTTTATACTCTATTGGGGGTCATTGTAAGTGTCAATCATAATAATTCGAAAATCAAGAGGTAGACTTTGTAGCCAGCTGGAATATTATCGGAAGATAGATCTCTAGTTGCCTCTTAGTTTTGAAGCTATAAGAAAAATTTGCAATTCCTACATTTGTTTCTCAAGAATGTGTGACACTTTTTTTTAACATAAAAATATAAATTAATATAAGAACACAAAACGGTAAATTCGCAATACTATTTTAGTTTAGGACTTAATTTAGTTTAATACTTTTAGGACCAGGGCAAAGTATTGTATTATTAAAACCCAAAAGCATCTGGCTCGAAGTATGAAAAGTCACAACCTTAGCCCTCAGACTTAGGTAAATATATTGAAAAGTTGTCCGTAGGTTACATAAATAAATTACCTTAAAATACAAACACCACTGTAACAATACGTAAATTATATACTAACTTCATTACTTCACTATTTTGTATAACTAGCTGTGGCTCACGGCTTCACTTGCGTTTAATTTAGTGTCCTGTCGTGCTTTAAGCTCACCGCAGAAAAAGCATTCCGAACCATTGGTAAGTTTATTAATTTGTTCATTTCACTGTGTCTGATGGCTAATATAGATTAGAAGAACTTATCGAACATACAAAAACGGGACTTTTATATATAGTTTATACTATTTAGAGAAGAACATAGTGAGTTTCACTAGTAGTGTGACTAAAGAATAATAATAATTCTTCTATGACCTGTTCTTACGGTTGAACAGGAGAAAATATTTTTTAAGATAAATGGACGTCTAGCATTGAGGGACAATGAACAGGAGGGATGGGAGGAAGGGCAACGAGAACAAGCCGGCAACAGCTAGACCATTACTTGTCATTAATATTAATAAGGTAACATATACAAGCACGTTACAGCTAAACCATTAATAAGAGTAACGGTTCAAAATAAAAACAGCCCGAAGGTGACAGGTTCTAATTGAAACCGAACGTTTCGCTTTGAGTGCCAATTATTTGGTGCTTTACCCTAATCCGGCCTTGGGCAATATTTTGTATGGAGTACTTCGGAATGTTCTCAGTAATTATCGGGCTTGTTTATAAAGTAACTTTTGTGTGGGTCGCGGGTGATAGGAATCTCTGTAACAAATCATTTTCGTAATTGTACAATAAATTAGTGTTGGTACAAATTTCGCTTGTTGCAGTTCATGTGGTTGAATTCCAATTACGTTATCTCGTGGAGTTATGTAAGCGACGATCGTAATCGGAGACAATAAAAAATATTACTTGTAATAACAGCGATTTCAATTCTTTTTTTTTTTTTCGTTGACAGTACCTACAACTTGATCGAGAGTTAACGGTCATTTTCGAGTCTTTAAAGTATGCAATTACAGGTGAAATTAATCCCTTAACTGTCTCTTAAATGTCTCTTAATGTTCGTCAGCTCCTTGTAAATTAGTTAAAAATGTCTGCTTTCCATTAGAGTTCGCCGTATTGTACGATGACAAATAATATGTTGTAAGTAGTTTATGTGACCTAAGTCCTAGATGATTCCATTCAATTAGATTCAATAAGCTTCATGTTATCAAAGTACATTGCTCGACATGTAGTTACCTTTAGGATATAGGTAATGAAGTAAATCTCGTTGAAATTGTAATTAAAAAGCTATATTAATTAGACGTTTTAACATATTTCAATAGAAGTACAAGCCTGTAACCAGTACATTAACAATTAAATAGAATTGGCATTGTTTATAAAATCAATAATTGCTCCGTGTGGCAACAAGTAACCGAGTATTTGTGTGGTAGTTTCGCATTTAAAAAACAAAACAATGCAAACATATAATTACGAACAGAACAGCTAGTTACTCAACACTCGGCACACACGTCCGCCCGCTCCCGCATTCGCCGACGGAATGCGGCCGCGTTGTGCAAGCGATGCGCCGGCGCACCCACGGCGATTCACCTGCACGCTTCCGTATACGCTTGCCCAATGTTAGGGGCTGTTTACATGTTACATTACATGATCACAAGAAAAATTAACATACTACAACCTAACTGCCAAAGTAATTAAAATAACATTATGTTTTGCAATTGATCAAATTCATTTTACCTATTTGTTCACTATATTGTGTAGTTTCCTACGTGAATTTATTAGTTCTCTTAGTTGTAAAGTCGTAACCTCATTGCAAAATGTATTTTTAAATAATATTTGCAACTCATCCGAAGATCTAAGTAACATCTAATCTGAACAGTCTCATCAGTCAGAGGTTACTTGTTCGTTACCTTCACGAAAATAATTCCTACTCACTTTGAGTGCATGCTTGTTTTATTCGAACTACACGAACTTTGCATGTATTAAATAATCATTGTAAAAAAACAGTTTATAATTCAACAGACACAGTTGCAGAAAATGTAGTAAGAATTATAAAGAAATACATCTCAATAAAGTAGTACCATCTTCATCGATTGCCGATCGCGTATCTCATGAACTGTGCCCCTGTGCGCGCTCATGACGTAACCAGGTCCCAGCATTTGATAGCGATCTCGGTGAAATATGGCATTTTACGCAAAAGGGAAAATTGTCGCGAGAAAAATTTCGAAATCCACAACTATCGTGACACTACCCACTTTCGGTGACATGCGTTTGTAGACGTTCGTTTACCTTATACGGTAGCTGAATGGTGGTGTTGTTAGAAAGCTGTTTATTTATTTTTGTTTGATGAAAATCTAATATGTAGTAAAATGTTCCAAGACACTTTCTATGAATATTAGTATTGAAAAAAACCTGTAGATAACTAAAATCTAATTCGTTGAACCTCCAAGCTGTTATGGTTCTTAATTTCTGACCAAATCCAACCTCGACATTCAAGACATGGCAAAAAGTCGAGATCATCGAAGCGTGTGTATGCTCTTTTTGTTGGCAAAGCTACATCCGAAATTAATTAGTAATAATTACTACAGATAACTGGGATTATCTGCTCGGAATTTTTCTGGCTATCTTTGAGTCGAAAATGCCCTTCACTGTTGGTTTTATCTTTGTCCATGTTTTTGGGCAACAGATGATCTGTCTCTTTTTTTTCTTCTTTCGGTGCAATCCGGAGGTTTTGCGATCATGATCGTAATTTTAACTTCGTCCGCAGTCGCTTTGAACAACAATCATGTGCACTTTTCTGAGATAATTTTATTTCAAGTTCTTACGTACCCTGAGTAGTTCAGCCAAATGTTCCATAATTCTGCTTACCTAAATACGTTCTAGATTTTACATTTGTAAGCTATAATTAACAGACTTAACCTACACAAAATATGACCAATTAGTTGTCTTCCTGTTATTTGTCAACTAGTTATATGCAGTTCTATCCGTGTTGCTAAATCATATCCTCCAGTTAAAGCTTGAAACTCGTAGTCCATAGTAATTAGAGCGGTGGCGGCGACACGATACGTCGGTGGCGTTGGTCGTGTGTCGCTTGCGCAACTGTCGCGCAACCGACAAAATTGTGAATACAATTTACTAACTTATTCGTGGAAATCCAATAGAAGGAATTTACACGTCTCAGTGAAACACGGTTCCATAGGCAATATATTTTATGGACCATTGAATTATGAACGTCTCTTTGCATGTCATATTTATTTCGAGCAATAACTTCTCTTCTTAAACAAATAATAAATAACTTTTTTCGCTGCTTGGTGTGCATACTAATAACACCATGATTCTAAAGTGAATTAGATCCAACGATTCATTACAGCATAACAACAGTGCCTTTTTTTTTTTTACTTAAATAATAAGTAGTTACCACACTTTTTTCATTTTAGATTGAACACTTCAACAGTTCTGCTTGTTAGAGACCATTATTATAGATTAGAATGATTTTTAAATAATTAGTTTTTATCAAGTTTAGGACAAAATTTTATGACAGATCTTATGCATAGTACAAAAAATATCATAACAGTGCTAAAGAATTTTTAATTGATTCAAGTGTAGCAATTGTGATAAACTATAGTAGAGTTAGTTCTCCATTCATCTTTTACATCTTAAAGTGTTTTATCTCGTTTTTTTTTATTTACCTTTGTGTTGGACTATCCAAGCCTTATCGAAATAATATATCCTTGCAAACATAAATCTACATAAATTTACCTAAATTATACAAATACAAAATGTTACATTATAATAAATAATTGTTTAATAAATAAGTATCTACATAATTAGCTTTCCGCATATCACGTATTAATACTAAGTCAGTGTCCGCATCGTATATCACAAGAAAAACGTCTAATGGAATTATTCGTCTGGGCACCAGCCAACTGCAATTGAGTTACTGGCTCACAGATAACGCTATTTATTACAAGTTAATTATGTAGGTAAATATTTAAAATCATTTATAAAATTGTTTTGTTTAATGTTTTAGTTTATAAAACTAATGATACTAAAAATAATATATTCTTTCGAAGTGTACATATATGTATAGTGCTTATATGAAGTTCTTAATACTATCTATATAACGATTCTAACATTAAGTTCTTAGTATTCGTACCTTCCTATAGTATTTCATTTAATTCACTTTCGTATCTGTCTATTATAATTATAAAGTCTCATCCATTATTCTCATAATTTTCATCGAATTTTCAATCTATAATTTCTCGAAGGTAATAAGACCTTATTAGCTATCTTTGTTCTTTAGAAAAATAATACCACCATTCTTCTAGAAGTCTCGGAAGTCTCAGGTGTGTATGATAGTTTTTGGCTATAAATGTGATGATCCAGTGAAGGAAACCTCGAAGACATTAAGCACACACAAGCACACACTCACACACACGCACACATACACACTAAAGGAAAAAAAATTATAACTTCACTGATGAGATAAGTAGGGATAATACCCACGGGATACTTATCTAGATGGAACGGGCGGAATTAACTGCTTTATATATATTGACGGTCGTAATAGAGTTTTCTGACGTTGAGAATTTCCACACTTTATTATATTTAGAAATAAATACATATTACGAGCTAATAAAAGTCATGCGTTGAAAATTACCTAAAAAGGCTAACGTAATATAACGGGCATTAATACAAATAAGGCTGTTGCGTCGCGGAGTATCTTCTTTGAAGTATTAAAAAAAATGCATTAACACTACTAAATAATTACGAAAAGGCGAAGCGACATCAGTGCGTTGAGCTGTTGAAACCACTCGTCACATTATACATAAAAAAGCGAAGAAAAACATTCGATTATAATCTTTCTGTGTAATTAAAAATAATAGCGGCCATCAATTTTAACTCAAACTTCGGTTAAACTGAACTTCTACGTAACCCGAAAAGTGCTTATTTTAAACTCTATTTCTAACCCTTTAAAAGTTAGTCAACAATTTCTTATCGGCGGTGGTAACATTGTAAAATAATACTTTTATAGGGTGGTCATAAGTTGTGTGAGATAATATCGAGTTTATATATTTGTATGACGCTAGATTTGTATCTAAAACATAAAGGACAAGTTTGTTGTACTAATAATTCGGTGTTAAGGAAACGTTGCCCTTTTTCTACGAGTTGTTTATTTTATTTGATAAAACTTAACTAGTAACAGCCTCTCTTGGGTTGTGTTTTAAAACAAGCTCTACTATGAATTTGGACAGGCATGACCATTGACCATAGCAGCCATGCCTGTCTATTATACATTAAAAATGATAATTTTAAACCGATTCTGCTTCTTTATAACTAAAAAATTTTCTTCGCTGCCTGTCTGCCTTAAAATTTGACTTAAAAAAGAATTTCACAAGTCACTGCTAGTCTTCTTCCAAAACAGCTCTCCTAACAATATTAAGAAAATTCATTGTTTGTGAAATTCAATCTACACATTAGTATTCAAATTAATAATTTACATTATTATTAACAATTTAAAATTGTCTTTATTTCAATTTATTATTTATTTGGGTAAATTATATTATTCCGAAGTCATGTTCTCTCAATATAATGATTTAGTTGGAACACCCTGGACCAGCATTAAGAACAGTTATTGAAAACTGGAGAATTGTGAAGTAGGTTTATTTAATTGTGATATTTAAATAAACAGCGTACAGTGATTACGGGGATGACTGCTGTAAGCGTCTAGAGTCGAGCTGATCGAGCTGTCTAGAGTCATGGCCGCCAGTGCATTTAGTTGCAAAATAACAGTTGAGGGTAATAAATAGTGATTTGCGTCGGCATTCGCTCTGAAAACCGTCGCCATGGAAACGGCAAAAGGCGGGTCCACCGGCCTGCGCCGGCGCACCTCCATCATAGCGCCCAAGTTACAAGCGGCGGCTGTTGAGTGATCACCAGGGAGACTATGCGCCACTTGTTTATAGGTGGCCATTGTAACACAAGCAACGTCACTATTGAAAATGGCCAGCAAAAGGTGTAAAGGTGTGGGACAAAGAGAAAAGATAAGGAACGAGATCTACTTACTGACCGCAACAAGTGTTTACACATGCTGTTATTTCACCATGGTCTTCTATAGGGACTTGGTAGCAGCTGCCAGACGGGCTACCTAGTCTGCGACTTTGAAACATGTCATTATGCCCCGCTTCTATAAAAAAATTATACAATTGTAATGTATTTGATATATTATTTTATTTAATGTAACCTGCATGTAAATATCATTCATTTCCCGTCCAATAAATCAATCCTAATTCGCCGCTTGTAGTTTCAGACATAGGTACTTATGTAACTGGCGACGAGGGTGGAATAAAAATCAAGATTAGTAGATTACTTATATTTTGTATATGTACTCTATAGATTTCTTCACATAGGCTAGAAATGTAGCCACTACAACAACATACATTACGCGTTATGTGAGACACTTCACTTTTTCAACACACGAAGTACATTCGTGTTATAGTGTGCTATTTTTATACTCGGGAATTATTTTCCACTTTCGTTTCTTATTAAGAATCTCTCATCTCTCGTTTCTTATATCATACACCGACAATCATTAGCGCTTGCGGCGACTCGCGACATGTATACCGCCTGTTTCACTATGTAAATGCGGCTAGCTTAATCTACATAACACATGCAATGGAAAAAAGAGGTTACAGATGTTTATTATAGATATTATTGTGGCGGATGTTGTTTTATGAAATAAATTTGTAAGTTCGTGTGAAATTTTAACCCTTACAATCCTAATACAGGTTGACTCACTAATTGTGTATGACTAAATTACTTTCCGGTAAAATTGTAGTTCTAGTTGTTTCGAACTATACATATAAGTGGAGTTACTATACTAATATTCAGTAGTAGAAGGGCACTCTGCTTCTTTTTGTCATTTGGGCAGATCGTTTGGCGCCAGTAACCACTATACAGGACAACCGTGAAATTACAGCACGTATGATTTAGTGTTTCGGTGAGTGAATAAGAGATGCCAGATTCTAGCTACACAGTAGGTAACTATGTGCTTACATTTAACCGCACGTTTGCTAAAACTAGGCGTGATCTTGATTAATCAGCTGCTAGAAGCGAAATAGCCTTTCACACTGATCTGACCTTTAAACTTTTTACAAGCATTAGTTAAACATGCAAATACTTTTTTACTCTGAATAGATTAAAATAAAGTGCTTTGGGACCTCACACACGTGCCGATATCTTATCTGGTGAATGTTGGGCGAGTTAAATAGTCAAAACGCAAGGTTAAGTGGTCAAACATGTCACTATAAAGTATTCTTAAAAAGTGTCGTTTTAACTCTTTTTTAAAAGTAGCCAGACTTTTTTGTAACAGTTGATAGATATTTGTTGAAATACGAAAAACGAAAGTTTTGAAGCATTAAATCCCTAAAACCACTAATGGCCAGTCATGTAGGGTGTGTAGGTCTTCATGGTGGCATGTAGGCCTTATGTAATGGAATAATCTACCTTCTAAGATTTTTCCACCTAATTACAATATGGGCTTCTTCAAGCGTGCTGTAAACAAATTGTAATCACCCTCTGTTGCTGGTTTTGTCTTCAGACGACGATAGCCACCTACCATCAAGTAGGCCGTTAGCCAGCCTGCCACCTTATATAATATAAAAAAAACATACATGATACATTACGTGCGATCTAATTTTTCGGTGCTTGATAAGTAGATGCCAGATCCTATACCCCTGTAAGATCCTTATCCTATCAGGACCTCCTATTTTGAGCTTGCGTTTTTAAGTAATCATAGCCAACTACCATCATGTAAAACTTCAACCTGCTTGCCTCTCTTTATAATAAATTAAGAGCTTTTCTAAATGTTTTTGTGCACTACGAACACAGTGGAAAAAGAGGTGATTCAAATTTTGTGACAGTTAAATCCGGTAGCGACCCCTTTGCCTTGTAGCCATGCTATTTTAATCCTGTTATCCCTTGCAACGATTTCTCGAGCCGGGTCACAATTTACAACGCGTAATATCAGAGTATCACTCATCTGGTCCAGGCCATACCAATCGCCACCAATTACGTGCGCGGATAGTAAATCATGCCCAGGCGACGCCCCTACATCGAATATCTTAACCGGAGATTGGGGTGTGGTGCAATCTATCTTGATTTTTTTGTTTTTAAACCTAAACGCAAGTTAGCTCACATCTGTTTTCAATTAAAATATTATAAGTACTGGTTAGTATATAAATTGTATGTAGTGTTGTTTACATAGTATAACTATTATCTAATCTGAGGTGTTGTGGATGTATACTGGCCGAATACGACCAGCTATACCATTACAGGAGACATATTTTGTAATATGCAACAAAAAATTTTTTGGAATTTTATAGATTTATTTGGATCTCTATTTTAAGGTCATTTATATTGTGATATTTCGTAAAAAAAAGTAAAAAATCGTAAATAATGTAAATTATTATGCTTTCATATTTAATTGAATTAATAATTCTCTTTTACCATTAATATTGAATAAGTTTTAAAGCTCAATGTATATTAAATTGTAGAAAAATAGGAAAGAAAATGTTCTTCTATGTAACAAATATTGTTGGCAAAATTTCCTATGCTCCTCGCTTGTGGCTTCATTTATAAATGCAAGTAATGCAACGTGTAACACATTTCACGGTTTGAAAGGCACATTTTACTCGCAAAGACACTGATACGTTTTGGTTTTTTTGTGATTGTATAACAGCTCACTTTGTCATACAAACGTCAATCGGTACTAAATACGTATATAATGTCACACGGTGACTTACATAGTCCCAGAATATACAGTTTAAAATTGGCGGTCAAATATCAAAGCGGATTAATTTTGTACCAATTTCGGGTGCTGTTTGTAACATATACAGTATGCTTAAATGTTATAGTTTGCTGTTATATTTTGGTGGGTGAGTAAGCCATTTCCCTACTTAACCCATAAAAACCCATTCCCCTTAAAAGGGGACGCGGACGAAGTCGCGGATAAATGTTTATTATTATTTATTATTAAATAATTTCTTTTTTAAATAGGTCTACAAAGGCTGTCTGTTACAAATCTTAATGCATATTATTCATCCCTTACAGTTAACATCTGTAAGATGTAAGAATATAACTGGGTGGTTACTCTCGCCGGAGCTTATTTTATAAATAAAAGAAAAAAAATTGTTTTTTAAAACTAAGTTGTTAAGTTAGCTGCTGACAAGGAGCACCAAGTCAAGTTAAAATGAAGTCGTTCACTTAAAAGTACATACATCCTATATGAGACGAGGTGATACAAGTAGGGTAATTCTAGTCACAGTTATCTGTCGGTAAGCGGATTACCAACGGATCAGCTGATTGTCGAACGAGCCCTTATAACCTCCATTTAAAATTATTATTCCACGACGCGTTCTCGACACGGCATTCAAAATATACTAAGCCATGCTCGATTCGGAAATTATTATTATAAGCAAGTTAGTGAAGAATTCAATCCCGTGAAATGAATTTAACGTCCTCAATCCCACGGAGTCTAGCTATTTGATATGTTATAGTGTTTCTGACTTATTAATATAAATATATAAAATAAATAGGATGTCCCTAGTTCCATGGAGGATGGATCCTCCACTAGTGTGGTATGCCACCTGCGTCAACACTTTGACACCGTTCCATCTTCATGGAACACTTGCCACAGCTGGTGCTACTGCGGAGGCGGTCGAGAAGCATAAAATCCACAAATACAGAGATTGCCTTCGGTGTTGAATCTCTGGGTCCGTGGGGCTAAAAAATTTTAACATTTTGTCAAAACGTTTGGTCGACATAACCGGCGATTCTAACAAAAGTTTCTCTGAAATTACAATGCCATAGTCTGATCAATTCATGCTTCTCATCAAGCAGTAACGACCAAAAATGTGACGTATAATTAAACCACAAATGTAGCCTTTGTAAAAAGCACAATCATTTTTTTAGTTTAACAGTATGTGCTCAATTACAATATTGTCAAGCGATCAAAACAAAGCGATCCTGTCCGATGCGCGGCTCGGTGCGCGTGCCCAGGACGCACCCGAACAGGAAGTGGCGTCGCTCACAATGGCCTATTGTGGCGTACAATTACCCACGTGATGCTTCCAAATGATATCGAATTCACCATTTGAACACACCTCCACACTGTACTAACTCACACTTACTTATAAGACTTAATAGAGTTATATAATTATGATTAAATTGTATATCTCATCATCTCAGCCGCAGGAGGTCTACCGCTGGTCATAGGCCTCCCCCATAATATTCCAATAGGACCGGTCAGAAGCAGCCTGGATCCATCATCAACTCAGCCCTTTTCAGGGCGACTGTCCATCTTGTGGGTGGACGTTTTAAAACGAAAAAAAAAGGCTAATAATAATTTATCATGTAAAAATTGTTTCTGTAAAAACGGATTAAACTATGATCGACAAGGAATAACATTGTGTTCTAAATTTCTGGAGTTAAAATTTTGAAAATTGTATGCTATTAATTTACTTAAATTGATAAGCTAATGAGTTCACAAATTTATAATTTTTAAAAACTACTAAAGAGGTTTCTTACAGATTTAGCCTCCTCTATTCAGCCTACACTATTTTTTATGAGAAAGAATGGTAGGCATTCTGACTGTCTATTTGATGGTAGGTGACTGTCGTCAGCCGTCACCTATACAACACAAACATAACGTGTGGTCTCGCCGATTCTGAGTTGACGAGATAAAGTTCACTAGGTAATGAAAAGTATTCTTGTTTATTTTAATTTCAGCATTGATGACTTATCTTGAAATTTACTTTCAAAAACACTTGCAAAACTTCTCAATTTTTTAAAAGAGATAAGTCGTTCTAACACTTTATTAAAAATACGATTACATATCATCAAATAATTTAATACAACAATTTCTCAAAGAACATTTACGCCTTTTAAAATAAACATCACGAACATATCTGACCCACACATTAAATCATTTAGCAGATAAAGATCTCGAATCGATGCAGTCATATACTAAAATCGATTAATTAAATTCGGTTGTGTAATCGATTATGATAATGTATTACCTGTTAGTGTATCTTATCGCGGTTTTAACTCGATGCTTTTGAAACTTTTTACTAATTGGCGTACGCGTTTAACCGATCGAAATGCGCCAATTCTTTATGGTAGGCGTTTTCTGTACTTTTCTTATTATGTAAATAATATTGGTTTGTCTTTCAATTTAAATAATGCTGTATAAAATATGTCTACTATATTTTATCTTCATTTTCATCATAATTAACAATAAGCATTTTTAATTTAAATAGCACAGCTCTCGATCCTCTGCCCTTTGAATCCATCCACTGCCAGCCATTTTCTTGAAGGCATCAGTCCAGAGAGTAGGTCTTCAGTCCACAGGGTGTTACCACTTCAAGTCTCGTCCACCCCATTTTCCAACCCCCTGCACGACAGATATAACTTTTTTTCAATAGCTTTTTTTTAATACAAGAATAAGGCAAATTTAAAAACAATTCGATTGGGAAGGAGGGAAGCCCCTCTCAGTAGTATTTCTATTGTATCACTGTACACGTAAACATATAATATGTGCTACCTTACTAGTTACATAAATTGAGCAACATATAAAAGTATAATTTATGCTTAGCCAATTCATATTTGTCAATGGTATTTCCATATTTTTTTCTTTCACAAGAGAAACGCTATTATTTAATAATGCTACCTATTACCAATTATCACTAAAACAATTGGATCTTATAAGTGGGAAGATAAATGTCACTTCAGCCACGGCAAGGGAAGTGTCAATGTTGTCTGCTGAACAAAAAATGTCTATGTTTAGTAGAGAAGAAATAATACTTAGCAATAGAAGTGCGCTGGATATTCTTAAATCGCCGTATTTACCTGAAAAAATAGATGAAGAAATAACGGTAAAAAATGTAGGAAATGGAAATTAACAGACAACCTCAAATAAAACAGAGAATCGGAGTAAATCTAACCGCAACCCCGTTCTGAATCGATCCGAATCGATCCCCGGGGCGAGCACACCGCTATTCTATACAAAAAGCATCGATACTGCCGTAATATAGTTGCAGTGCAAACAAAGCCGCAGGTAGGAAATGTAGCTACGTTAGTAAATAATACCTATGGCGTAAGTGAAAAGCTGACACCTAAAAATTTAGGATGTATTTTAATCACTCTACTCAAAATCACGATTTCATTTCAAAAATAGTTTGTGTCTATTAGTACATATATTAATATATTACGAGTATGAAATAGACTCATATATAACGATAAATTCATCATATATGAAATAGAACATATATGATATAAATTCCTACTGGTCATAAAACTTAATTCTCTGCGAAGGTTGTTAGTCTTCTCAGACATAGATATACATGTGAGGATTGTTAGTTTCTTCGTTCGAATAGTCTATTCCAGCTTTAAAAAAAGATAGCTTTACATCTATAGGGTACATAACCTGCATTTAAGTTTGGCCACATATTTTTTTCGGACATAAGTCTTTTTAATATTTTAATTGCAGTATAATATTAAATTTCATTTTTGTTACAATGTAAGAATAAATATTCACATTTTTTTAAATAAAACATTTAACTCCAGATTATTTAATGATCCGCCCCCGGTTTTGCACAGTTACAATATTCCAGTCAATTTTTCTCTTCATAAGAACAATTATTTGAAATCAATATTAGAAAAAAAAAAAACAACTAGCCGAATTGGTCCAGCAGTACTCAAATTTTGTGCGTAGATACATTTAGCGATTCATTTTTATTACAAATATACAAGTATACAACCGCTCGTCCTTAATAGCCTCAGCGTTTTCCTTAACCGCCATCTCCTGTGAATTGCGTCACACAACTACAGGCTGTAATTCCGTCACAGCTTGTGACTACGGAACTGCTATCATTATTTTTGTTGGCAACACCATTCACGTAAAATATATGCATTTAGATGCAGCTCCATCATAATTTATTTTATTTACATAACAAAATCTCTTGATCAAAGACGAAAATTTATTTATTGTAGAATTATAACTATACGTGAAATTTCTAAACCTTTTCACAGATCTAACTATTACATAAAACATTTGAAAAATAATAAACTGTACTTTAGTAAGTTTGCTATAAATTAGCCTTTCTTAAATGTATACAAGTATAACAAATTTGGAATACGACGACTGTTTCTCTGAAGGACGATTTTTCTAACCCTTTAATAGGTTTCAGAATGAGTCTAGTGTGATCTAGTATGACAACGTAATGAATTTTGAGTACGTAACACATTCTGTCAAAAAAAAACTAAAGAAATTCAAAATAGTTCGCAATGATGTGTGTCAATTTCTAGACCTCTAATAAATATTTATGTTAGGCAGGACTTTCGCACGATTCAATTTGTGCTGCGGGCTGGTTATTCTGTAAATAAGATGTCTCCACTCATCACATCACCAATCTAATCTTCACGACCGCTGCACCTATAATTGGGTACCCTACTTGTTGGGTAATCCATTAGGCTGATGGCAACGCGTTTCAATAACTCGCTCTGTTAATATGATAGTGGAGTCGCGGTTGTCACTCAAGGAATTTGAATTTCCTGATATACCTACAATAATAGGGATGCCTTAAATATTTATAGTTTAAGTGTTTATTTATAGTATAGTGCTGCATTCCTTTCTTCTTTGTCACTCGACTTGAATGGCTTTAAAAAAATATGTATTGGCAGCTTATTATAGAAATTTTGTAAGTCTTGTCTTTATTCAGTCAAGGCCGAGGCGTGACATTATAATAAAAACTTTGGGACCCATATATATAAAAATAACCGTCAAAATTGAATTACTTGAAATATTGAATTGAATTACTTACAACTATTGCATTTGTTTGACTTTTAGATAACATTGTTAGCATTTAGATAAATATATAATTTAACAATAAATAGTCCTATTAATGGTCTCGATAATGAGGCAGCCCTATACAATGGGCGTGGTTGTCCTCATATATCCGTAACGCATGTGGAACGCACGCATTACAAAACTGTTCGTACGAGTATGTCGTTAGTGACCTCTAAACGTTGGATATATTATCCACACAACATTTTAGTTTTAGCATTGATATTGTCACTTCTGAACAAAGCCATCTTCGAATTATATTAGAATGTATATATATATATATATATATATATGATAGAACTTGATATATGATAGCACACAGTATTACACAGTCATGAATGCGCAACCCATCTAATGGCAGATCGGTTTTCTTACAGAATTTTACTGAAATAATATCGCATCTGCTATTGTTGTGTTTCAATGGGTAAGGGCCGATTTAAATAGGTCGATTTTCGGGTCTATTCCCAGTAGTTCGGTTAACAGTCCGGTTGACCGATCTTCGCCGTGCGGCTAGTTGCTTCACAAATCGCCCCACCAAGCCGCATCGCTAGCCCATTTACACAGGCGACTGAAATTGCATGCGACTCGGTCATTTCCTTCGAAAATGTTGAGCAGAATAGGTCGTGGTAGTGGAACAACGTGCGCGAAACTGTCGTTTACACGGGCGATTTTAGTCACCAGCCACATGAAGCCGGTTGCCGCTCGGCCAAAGTCGGATGCTACCCAACTTTGGGGCTTGCGGTTTTAGTCACTTGCGACCTAGCCGAATTGCCATTTAGACGGTCGATTTTCGCCGCGCGGTAAAAATCGTGAGGGTTTAGTCACCCATGTAAATCCCCCCTAAGGGATACCACAGCGAACTACCCTATCTCATTCTTGGATGTACCTAATTTCTTGGATTGGCTTGTGCCAACCCCTTTGTCGTCGTCCCATCAAAGTCGTCAATATACTTGTATCTATTATATTTATATAATAGATAATTATAAACCTGTATAATAGACGGGTATATAATTATATGGAGCACGTCTGCAGAAAATTTATTAAAAAATATTATTGTAAAACTATCAAAAAATTCTGATGTCCATTAGCATTTTTTTAAGCTGAAACGTTGTAAATAATTGAAATAAGATAACGTTTTCGGCTATGAAATTAAAATAAAAGAAAAGACTAAAAAATTGGGCGCCAGCTAACTAAAAAATGAAAAAAATCATATGTTAGCACTTAAAATATATTTAAACAAAACAAAATAATACACAGGGGGTGGTCCTTAAGCCCGTACGTTATTATATATATATATATGTGAAATTTAAAATTTGATTCAATAAATCCGGCTAATAAAAGTTAAAAACTTAGCTGGATGTGAATAATGGCTGGATGTAATAATAACGTTTTCCTTCTCGGCAAAATAAAACACGCTGCTCATCAGTGTCACCAAAGAAAAAAATGAAGAAGGCTCATCAGAATGTAAATGCAGATAAAACCCAGGCTTCATTATATATTATTTATGTATCTCTAATTAAATCCATGAATGAAAAAAAAAAACATAAAAAAAAAACCCTGAAATGAAAAAGAAATAATTAAACACAAATCTAAAAGAAAAAATATGTGTGCCTGACCGTGGGAATCTAAAATTTAGATATAAGATCCCTAAATGTTAATAATTTATTCAATAAATGGTCAGGCAAAAACACACAAGAGTAAAATAAAAAAATACAATTGCATAAGGATTAATAAAAACTGCAAAAGATAATAGAATTAAATGAGTAAATTAACAATAAATTTAAAATGAACTAAAACACAAATTATAATAAAAAAACATTAATCAACAATCTATCATCAGAAATAAGATGAAATACGTACCCATTTATAAACCGGGGTTTTTTTACATAAATATTTTAAACTGAATAATTAAAATTTTAAAAGAAAATGAACTGGCAAATACAGGCTATTATCAGCACAAAAACTAAACCGCTCTCTGCGAGCGACAGAGAAACAAAAAACGCTCTCTGACTGAAAATTTTGAATATTGAACGTCAAATGCAATTCTATATATTTAAAAAAAATAATAAGTTTTTAAATACTTAAATAAATAAATAAACAAATAAGGTAATATAACTAATAAAATAAATAAAATAAGTAACGCTACGTTACAAAGCCCGGCGCGTTGCTAATAGAATTGTTAATATTTGTGCTTTTGCTAATAGAATTGTTAATATAGAATTTTTGTGCCGCATATAGTCCCAACTAATCATTAACGGTATTTACAACAATAATCTACAATTCGTGTGCTTTATCATCGCTTATAACTGTTATATCTTGACCTTTTAATCTATTGAGGGTGGTTTGCGTGCCAGGGAGCTATAACTCTGGATATCGGTGGCGGTTGCGCCCGCGCAGTGTAGGCGTATAACTGTTCCCTCTTATCCTAAATTGTAACACAATCCAATAGGACGTACAATTGTTTACTGTCAGTACGACGAGTCAGTAGGATGTTTGCAGAATCGTCTATGCTGTCATGCAAGTTTGCCTATTGAAGGTCTGATTACTGCCGCTAGCCTGGCTGTCCTGTTTGTAACTGCAATACACTGTGTGCTCTGGCTCTGTTATAAATATAAATAATCAATAGTTTTGACAAATAACAATCAATATTTAAAAGAATATTATCCTGCAATATATAAGTTCTTTCTAAGTCACTAAATAACAAATAGAAACCTCCACGAAAAAATGCATGGTAATGACAAACAAGGTTGAGATTCTGCATATTATGTGTATTTTTTACACGTTTGTGTTTTTCGTAACACTTGATTAATCATAATATAAGATTTGAGCTAAGATATGATACTGTACCTAGTATTATCATCCATTAGTTTGTGGGATGAAAATGAACTCCACATTAATTATTTACATTTATACACACATTTATTATATACATTTATACATTTGATGAAACGCACGAATGGGCGTTTTTACATTACGCACGATGGGCGTTTGTGGTGATGAGTGGCGAGAAAGCGCGTGCTTTCTGTAGCAGAGTTGAAGGCCGACTGTTTCTCGTTTCCGTGCTTCTTCATTTGAAAGAATGACACGGAAACTAAAACGTAAGTTCCAAATAGGTAACTTAAAGGAGGTCGCCACATCAGCCCCCCCGGAGACCGTAGGTCGTAACGAAGAGTAGACTGGAAGGCGTGGACAGCACTTGATGGCACGTTGCTGGGTGATGGCACCAGCAGTGTGTCCATTATCTGGATCGATGAACCGGCTGCTGGAACGTATCCGTGTGCGCCAGCCTGGATAACGCTACTAGGAGCGCGCGGTCGCGTCGACTTACTCAGACCAGCTAGCTTCTGTCCGAAATCTTCGATGACGTCGTATTTCGGTTTCGTTTGACGACGTAGTCTTCGACGAAAAATGCAAATTCGTAGATAAAAATTTTCGTTTGTTTCGAATGTCACTTTGTCAACAACACGGTAACTATGGAAAACTGTCCGAATTTTTCTTAAAATGTTCATTTATAGTCGCGGGTCACCAATTTAATGTGGGATGATAAAGGCTTCACATTAATTATTTACATATATACACACATTTATTATATACATTTATACATTTGATGAAACGCACGAATGGGCGTTTTTACATTACGCACGATGGGCGTTTGTGGTGATGAGTGGCGAGAAAGCGCGTGCTTTCTGTAGCAGAGTTGAAGGCCGACTCTCTCTCGTTTCCGTGCTTCTTCATTTGAAAGAATGACACGGAAACTAAAACGTAAGTTCCAAATAGGTAACTTAAAGGAGGTCGCCACAAGTTTAACAACTTTGGTTCGGTAGCAGTAATAACTTTCACTGCATCATATTTCAGAAAGTGTCCGCATAGAAGATTTAATGTTTAGCGTTTGTTTATGATCGCATAAATAGCATAGACAATAAGTTTTCATGGTGATGCTCATTATAGGCAATTTGTATAAATGAGCCGTCCGCACGGAGTGTTGTAAGATAACCAACACTCATTATATTCAACACCACATTCACAGTTAAACAGTCGCACAAAACAACCATTTGCATTCTACACTTTGGCAATAAAATTTAAAATACGCTAAGGTACGACTCTGACGTCCGTAGACACACAAATAATAGAACTGTTCTCTGATTACTACTTCATATAATCATTCAAAAATATCTTCTTACAATACTCGAAGAACAACTTTGAATACTATCCCTACATGATAATACACAACTCAGAATATATTTTATTTTATTTAACCAGATTGCGCTGATAATTTACACCAAAATCTACCACTATAAATTTAAAGAGCACCTAATTATACGGCGCCATTCGAATACAGTACATTGATGCGTTTCGGGTGCTGATGGGTCTGCTGTGCACTGCACCGCTTCTTAAATGTGTCTACAATGTTCGCGGAAGCTCGAGTTGATTGTTTCTCCACAACAATGCGAAAGAGATACGCCTCCCTGGTGCGCCGATTGTCGGCCAGCCCCAATAGCATTCTGTGCGCAATTGCAAGCAGGTTCGACTGCATATGTGAATCGCTACTGCTGGTTTTCTACGACTGCAGGAATCCATAGTACCTGAGCGGTTTACAAGAGACTCTATTTTTCTTAGTTTTTGAGTACTTTGTAAATTTCATATTCCTAAAAAATTGTTTTACTAACAAAAATCTATAGTTTGATTAATAAGGAACTATTATTATAAAGTTTTTGTTAGTCTGAAAATAGTTTTCAATAATTTCAATTGGTTTTCAATAACTAAAACTATTTCGTCTAAACCTACTACGGAAACAACGACTATTGTAAATATGTGGTCCGAAATGACATCCTTTGTATTCTAAACGCATACCCTTTCCATGTTATGTATATCTGTGCTGCGGATCCCAGTAACGGTTGCATAAACAAGCAGTGATAAATACCGAAGTTAGCATATTTAATTTAACTGCGGACAAGGCTCAGCGATTCAATAAACAAAGATCAGCAGGAGTGGAACTGGTCGAGACAACTACGTCTACCATGTTGGCGCCAACCTTTGCAACAATTGTTCATATTTAAAATATTGGTCATACGTTGGTTGGCGAATCTTTCCAGATCTCGATCTTAATATGTGCCGAACGTCCCTCCGCTGGCTTGTGCGAAATATGTTGGTACTGCAAATTGGACTCATCATTTAGAACGAGTTCTTATTTCCATTTATTTTGAAAAGATCAGTGGTAGTGATATGCTCACGGTGCCATAATCATAAGACTTCCCTTATCACGATTGCCCTAAATATTCGTCCGTCGCTACCCACGTCCTCTGTTCGGCCATTCAATTGGCCGTCTACCACCTTGAAGTTGTGCAGATATCTGATTAGGGATTTCGAATTATGTTATTCAATTCACTACGCTCTATAGACTTTGCTTTCAGCATGAATTCGTCCAGAATCAAAAGCATTGCTGAATTTAACACATTGGGAAATTAACACTTTCAATAATTTTACATTTTATCTCCATTATCCCCATAAATTTAACCCTTGGACAATTAAATTGTAAAGGTTTTGTGCACATAATATCTGTTCTCTGCGGTTTCATCCGTTTTAGGAATGCCCGGATTTAAATATAGCCTTATGGGTGTATTTATTATAATCAGTATGATATTCATTTGAGAAAAATATGTACGAGCATCTGCGGTTGCCATTGTCTCAGAAGCGGAATAAAGCTGTTAATCGACATTTTGAAGAATCAAAATATTTAACTTCAACCAATGTTTATGTTAAATATTTACTTATGTTCTCTTTGTGTATAATATGATATCCCAGAAGTTTGTGAATTTTAATAATATACTATTAATGAATCTACCTTATTAACATCCTAATGTGCAGCCACACTTTATTCCCACCTTCTTAGTCACTTTAATAGTCATCAATCTAAAAGATCACCATTTTGAACTAGATATTTCCTTTGTTATTTCCATGTTCGCTGTAAGTTTAAGGTTTACAATTGCATGGCTTTAAGGGAAACGAAATGCTTATAAAGCGTCACATCTACTCTGGCAGCACTAAATCCCTCCCCTCAATCCTGAAATAGCGACATGACTGTTAGGAATTTCTCCATTCATGGTTCGGTTGACTCGTTATCTATGGGACCGCTACGCCTAAAATTATGGCCCTACGCCGCGCACCATGGGAAATGTTGCGTAATAATAAAGGGCCAGTTTCGATGCGCATGCGCCTATTCAATAAATGCACTAGCTCACCCTTATTCTCCATTTGGGATATTTAGAAAAATGTGTTGACTTTGCAAATATTACATACTAGCTTTTGCACGCGACCTCGCCCGCGTAACTTTAAAAAATATAGCCTATATGTTACTAGCCGATAATGTGACTTTCTATATTGTGAAAGAATTTTTAAAATCGGTCAAATAGTTTTTGAGTTTATTCATTACAAACAAAAATAGATGATACAAATCTTTTCTCTTTATAATATTAGTATTAATAAACTACAATTAATATTATAAAGATTAGCCAGAATTTATTTTTTTCATTTCACGTCAAATCTTTAATATCATAAATTTCTTGCATATTGTACCGCAGTGAGCATTTAAATGAACCCTTTAATTTGAAACCACACCCGTACTGCGGACACGTCAAATTAGTCCATTTGGGGAAACAGAGAAAGTTGTATCATAAATCCTGTTGTCTGGACAATAAATGGCAACACTGATAAGTCATGTCATTACATTTTGTACTAAAACAGCAGCATATCTTTGCAAGTACTTAATAAAAACAAAACATAAATATCCATACATATTATAAAATAAAGTCGCTGTCCGCTGTTTCTCCGCTAGCTTCTTCTAAACCATACAACAGATTTTGATACGGTTTTTACTAATGGAAAGAAAGATAAACGAGGAAATTTTGTGTATATAATTTGCAGAAAAAAAAAACGATTGACGAGTTCTTAGATTGACTGAATGCATCAAAACATGGGCGTTACATTTATTAGACAATGGTATTCTGTTAGGGTTAATTCCTCCAGCTGTACCCAGTGTTCCATTCCCATGCAATTGTCAACACAAACCTTTCTTAAACCTTCACAGGCATATTTAAGTAAAATATATGGCTCTATTTTGTATTGTGGATCACAATTAAACGGCTCATAACAACTCTCAACTCTAGATCGTGTCAAGCTCTCGCCAATTATGTGAAAGACAACAAAATTATTCGTGTCTGTCCAATGAGCGTGTCTGATTCAAATCCTAATTAGCTTGACGAGTTAATTGAGCCAATCAAATACAATGTCTGCGCCGTGCACTCTTTTCTGGTGGTCCATTTATAGTTTGGTGCATTTAAAATCATGGCTGCAATTTAATTAAAACAATTTTTCTTTTTTTGTTAATAGTTTGTTAGTTAAAGCTTAAGTTATTTTGTATTAGCTTTTATGGAAGGCACAGGCTTCCACTTAAAAGGAGTCTTCTATCATAGGTATATTTTGTAAGCAAATTTTGTTTCACTGAATATATTTATTAATTTAGTGGTTTACATATAATTAGCATTTAAATGTAAGATAAATTTAAATAGGTGTAAAGCGCCATCTAGTTCTAGAATGGGAATTCAAATGTTAATATTTTTAATAATATATCACTACAAAATAGTATTAAATGTGCTATTACAAATTACACAGTAGAATATCAAAGCAAATAATGATAAAATTTTACTGAGTTTACTTGGCTTTCTGTAACTTCATTCCGTTTTTGAATTGGACCACAGTGTAACTGTCAACGAGACATTTGCATACCGCTAGGATAACCACAGGGTCATTCATGTCCAGTGATTAATATGAAATGACATACTAGGACCATAAAAGATCCCTAGATTGTAGATCGGTTCCAAGGTCACTTTAATAATTAGGGGACGTTGCCAGTACTTGTAATGAGGCCAGTTCTGATAAAATTAAAATATATTGTTATCTGATTCATATTGATTTTTTTTGAAATATTTATTTCTTGAAATTAATTAGAATTTTTAAATAGGAATAAAATATTTTTATTGGCAATATATATAACAATGCATACTACACATCCTAATGATTTTCTGAATCGATCTATTACCTCTATACAAGAGTGTGTCTCCTTCTTTTGATGCCATCTCCTACCGGAGGTTGGCTAGATGACAAAGAAGTAAATTATAAATTGACTCCCACGATACAAGCATAGCTTAGTGTGGGGGTCAACGATAACTTGTGGCCATTGTATTTTAATTTTTTGGAAATAAATTATTATTATTATTATTATTATAAATACATCAAAAGCGCCATCTACTTCAATAAAAGCAAAGCAAAATATATATGTTCACTAATGGGATGCACCCGTAGAAGTACCCGTATAGTAGCTTAGAAAAATCTTTATCAAACAGCGCAATAACATTAATCACATAAATAATAAGATTAATAACACCAGTGTAAATTATTGCGAACGTCAGTAAGAGGTATCGCGTTAACGAGCTAAAAAATTGACTTCACATTACTAGAATAGTAAAAATAGTAAAACAGCTAAGTGATACTGGAATTACTTTTTCACTTTACTTAAGTGCAGGAACGACGTTCTAATACTAAACCTTATTGCGTTTTCATTAAAGTACCATATTAAATAATTTTGAATCACAATAATACGATGTACTGTGGGGAGTCGTAATGCAAACTTATTTTTCTATTCGCCAGTGCAAACAGCTACATTATTTATCTTAATTACTTAATTAATAAATAGATTTACTCACGAGTGGTATAGACTTCTGTGGGCCTGTATTGCTGTTTATTTATATAATGATATAAAGCAGCAGACGGCCACCTATCGTCTATAAACTCCAAACAAAATCAATAAATGAAGATAGGGACTGGTACAGTTTTAAGAAAAGAAAGGGTATTAAGAAAATATGGTACCCCTTAGTCACACATCGAAAAGCAATAAGCTTGAGTGCTGTTCGCTTAAAATAAGTTAAGAAGAGTAGTGGATCAATCTGCAGTAGTTACTGCCTACTATGGCCAAGCGTAATGTGTGGAATAAAATCAAAATTGAGAATATAGTTTAAAATCAGAATAACACGTAGGGCGTAATTTATAAAAATAGTCAGACAAAGACGCGAGCAAATTAAATCTATCAATTTATAATATTTAGGGTCTCTTTCACCATGTGTCAAGTAGGCTAACCGCCATTTAAAATCACCGGTAACCGAGAATGAAGGAGATATACCTTTATTTGTACGGTAAAAGTCTCAAACATTAAAATGAAAATAATTTAAAAAAAAAATCGTCTATCAAAGGATGCAGTAAACCGAGTGCATAATTTAATAAAACATAAAATTATTTCTAAAAGTAACTAATCAACACTTTACTTATAATTGGTGAAAGCGGCCCTAATATACACCTAATATAATTTAGATACCTAATATACACGACGTATTGTCTATCTATATAAAGACTAATTGATTAATTTTGTTTACAGCCAGACACAGTCCCACAGGCGAGCGTGGACATGACAACTGTCCTCGAAGTGAGCGAAGCAGATGGTGTGACCGGGCACCCTCACAGCCTCGCTATCACGGCCCCGGAGCGCGTCACCTTCGTCAAAGGCACCTGCAGGGAGGAGGCGAGGTGGTGGGCTGATGTGTTGAGCGTCTATCCGAGGAGTAAGGTGAGGAACCATTTAATCGTATTATTATTATCACTCTGACTGGTCTTTCCTGTAACACTTGCCTTGAGAGAAGCTGGAGGCCGGATGGAGTGGAGCCGTATAGTATAGTGCATGAAATACTTTCGGTACACGATCTTCAGCATAGAAATATACGACTGAGAAGAGAATATTATTCTATTATTATTTCATTAATTAATAAATACCTTAGTATTGCTTCACAAAACCATTGTCACACATTATTTCAAATCATTATATATAGCCATATTGGCCGAGTTGTTGAGGTGCTTGCGTTAGCGTTCTGTCTCAGGCGTCCCGGATTTGATTCTCAGTAGAATCTACTTTGAAAATGAACTTTGAAAAGTTAATTTGGCTATGATCTGGATTTAGCAAGAGTGGCAAGGCACACAGCTTTTCGCAGACACTTAGGCAGCCACCGTGAAATAACAGCACATGTGCTTTTGTGTTTCGGTGAGTAAGTTAAGGATCCCAGAACCCATTTCCCTATTCCTTCCTAATCCCTTATGCTTAATGCTACCATGACAGGCAGCGCATTTGCAGCACCTGTGACATTGCTTGTGTTATAGGCGAGACTGTAACCACCTAACATCAAAGGGAACATCAGCTTGTCTACGACCTTTACATTAAAAAAAAGAAAAAGTATGTAAAGGAGATTATTTATGTAAAAGAGTTTACAGGGTAACATAGATTTCTACATCATTGGTTCACATCAATAGTTATTGTCACAAATGCTGTAACAAAATCTACAGATAACCAAAAAAAAAAAATCGCACACAACATTTTCGCCTTTGGTGCAAGTGCCAATCAATAACACCTAACACTTCATATATTACACATTATCCAGCTTAATTGCAAGCTGCATCGATTTATAAGGTGAAGGTGCTGATAATAATTAGCATACATCCGCTAGGCCTCATTAACGTCGCCTGAGCTGCGGACGACAACCGGCGACCCAAACACTATGTTTACATTTCTCGAAGTACGACCAATGACCGCTAATGAGACGTGCGCGCCGCTTCCTCGACGAAAGCGGCGCGTGCGCACTATAGTTACCTACCACATATTATAGACTGCTCTGCTTCGCGGTTTCATAAGCAGGTTAGTTTAGGCAGAACTTATTTACGAAACAAGTTTTTAAATTTCTTTATTTCATGAAATTTTATGAAACTAATTACATACGCATGGCACAAAAATGAATAATGTATTGTCATTAGATTAATGCATGTACAAAGTTTATTCGTCTTGAATGAGTGCCTTAAATTAATTAATTTCTTAATGTAAATTACGTTTTAAATTTACATGGGGTGCATGTATGTCGGCAAAATTCAATCACCGACCCAAAGCATAGTGTTTGCTGAAATTAAACGTACAAATAATGAATAGCAGTTGATTTTTCCCATAATATACTTTCTATCAATGCAAACAATAGCAAAATATTTTTAAATTGTAAATACATATAAACTGAACATGGATTCGATGAAATATTTTCGTCTTTAGCTGACAATTGCCGATAAACGGAAACAGCTCGCTTCAGTCCCGCCAAGTTGTTAGTACTCTTTGCGATCTTATGATAGGCGAAAGATATCTAAGTATCTCCTACTACCTAACACCTACAGAGACGTCGTAAATTGTGCGGTTAACATTTTCTGTATTTAACTACTTAACTCTTTCAAACAGGGAATGGTGACACACGAAAGTTAAATAGATGAGAAAGGTCCGCCCATTTTAGCTTATAAAGGAGTAATATATTGCGAGTAGGTAGGTAATATATTGCTGTCTATTAAAAGAAATAACTAACTATGTGAGTATATATTATACATATATGTATATATATGAGATGCTCATATAGTTTCCGAATGTTTATGTGATTGCAAACCTTCTTGTAAACCGAAATGCAGACACATAATAAGATTGACTGCCCTCCACAGCTATCAAACGAGTCGTTTGTCTGTCACCTACAAGGACATAAAAACATCCACTTCTCGGTCAGTTCACTCGTCAATAGATCATCAGTATAATTACACCTCCTGCCTGTGTTAATTGGTGGCAAGACATTATATGCAACAAGCCATGCGAACCTACACTTTTTATTGTAGACCTTTTTGTGTTAAACTCGACAGACGGTCTGTTGACCCTGCCGGGAATCGAACCCAGGACCCCGACAGAGCGTTAAGGCAAGCACCCTAACCACTCATCCAACGTGCCCGTCCAACCCTATAGCTTTCTTGTCATTTCTCGCTTACAAATTTATTATTATTTTTCTATTACAAAAATCTATTACAAAATCCCATGTCACATTATATAGAACCCAACCTTTAACATTCAAAATACCCTTTATGTGGTCTGAAAAACTTAGTTAGTAGTAAATAATCGCTGTTGTAATTGATTAATTTCAACTAATAACGATCAAGACCACCTCATAAGTTAAGCGCACGCCTCGTTTTTAATTTATCGGCCGTTTTTTGTGAGTACTTACATCTCTCGCCTCGTCATGTCAGCATGTCTGTTAACGACACTCGACAGCCGTGTATTAAACTCAGTTAGTCCGCCACCGCCGGTAACTATGTGCACTTACCAACAGATGTACAGTCGAAAGCAGAGAATGCTATACCATACCACCGGTATAGTAAATAAAAATATTAGTGACCGCATAAATTAGAAATGACTGTATCTAATTTCTGACTTTTTTTTTCTTTTTAATTTTTTTTTTTTTTCTCAATATATTTATTTGAATTTCATCATTGAATATTAACTTCGGTGATCGGTGTATTCGACGTAGTATGGACGTTGGCAAAATTTAATAAAAATACATCTTGATTTTTTTATATATAATATAAATAAATAAATAAATATCTTCACACATTCCACACAGCACCATCTAGTTCCACAGTAAGCAGCTAATGCTTGTATTATGGATACCAGACAGTTGATTTATAACATAAATTACTTTTTTTTTGTAAATACACGAGTACATATTATAAATACAAAACATCCATGACTCAGGTACAAAGGCAAACTTAACAGGTACAAAGGCAAATGTTAACACATAAACATTTGCCCCTAGCGGGATTCGAACCCGCGACCGTTTGGTTAACAGCCAGGGTTACTAGCCACTAGACCAAACGTGTCGTCAAGTATATTGTATTGTATTTATTTTAACATTATGATATTAAAAAATTCACAAAAGATATTATTAATTATAGATCAAGTATCAAGAAGAGACGATATGGTTTACATTTTTCTACTCTTGACTGTACCTATTTACTCGAATGTAAAGCCTTAGGACATGTTTTTTATTTCGGTTAAGGCATGTGCTCCTTGGAAACACTTTTTAGATAGCTATAGGTCTAGTTTTACTCATTTGGCACTAATATTACTTAATGCATCTAAAACTTTCGACAGAAAAGGTTTCCTAAACTTACAGCTTTTGTCCGCGACTTCGTCCGAGCTTCTTTTCCTTAGCTTTCCCTCTATACCCCATATCTTTTTCTATATTCCTGACATGTATGAAGGATTTCATGATGATGTAAAAGCGTATATAACAAACTCAGTTTGGCATCATCTATTATCATTTCTCTATCCCTTCCGAATCCTACTGTAGTCGACGGTAGGCGACGGTAGCCACCTACTATCAAGTGGACCGTCAGCCTGTCTGCCGACCTTAACATGAAAAAAAAATTAAAAAGTCGTCTATGTGTCCTCCCTCTTACGCGCTAAGGTTAGAGCCCGTCATTTTTTGTTATACACGGAAACAGCAAAAGTAATGCCGCGACGAGCGCGCCAGTAAAAGGCAGACCGGCCATAAAAGGATCTAACTAGTGACTGCACATACACTCTAATTGATGGCCAAGTATAAATTTGCCTCGACAAACTACTACACGTCTATACATAATCTTTCCACTATAGAAAAAAATGTTGTTCACCTCAAAAACTTACAATTTAAGCACTAAAACTTATCCTATTGACAGTAAAAATGTAATAATTCGCAAAGTAAGTTAAGGTATACAATTAACGTTCAATGTCATTGATATTTGTATGAAGAATAATTCTATTCTCATCTGGGGGTATTAATAACAAGGTTAAAACCTAAATTGGTAGTCTGGTATCGCTCTTGGTAGTCTGCGCAGTTTGCTGACAAATACACAAAAGCCGACAATAATGAGAATAAGTAAATCCAACAGTTTTTATAGTATCTACACATACGATATGTATCTATCTATAAAATCTTAAGGTATCTATAAGATTTGACTGTCCAATCAAAGTGCACTGGACGAAGATATTAACAGGACTTTATAATATAATGTGTGTTACGTACTTAAAAAGAAAAATATATCATCATCATCATCATCATTTATTTATTTGCCGAATATAGGTTATTTTAGGTTTTACAATATATAATAAATCTCGCTACATATAGTCTGAAATAAATTTATTAATTATTATTATAATAGTGAGTGCAGGAATCTGTTTTTTTCTAAAGAATTATGGAACGTGTCAGTTGTTAGACGTGTCTTGACATGGCCGTAAGATCAATAGAGTAAAAGGTGATAGGTATGAAATAAGAAATAATATATTGCTATTGAAAAAAGTTGACGCGTTCCGGTCGCCGACCTCGGATCAGCAGGCGGACTCGTTTGTATCACGAATTGATACAGATATATGTTATACGTCATCAGATCGCAGTGACGAAAGCATTTGTTGGATACGTCATACCATTTTCATATCACATTCATCATATATCATATCATATATGTAAGTATTTATAATTTACATAAAATTCTTAATCACTTTCAAAAGTTATATGTGAATTATATAACCAGTACTTATTTATTTATTTTATTTACATACAAATAAAAATCAATTGGTGGTAGGAACACAGTTTAGGTGTACTATAAACTCAATTAAATTTACAGAAATTCTTATTATTAGTTATATTTATTGTTATTAGTATATATATACTTACATACACATGAACATACATATATACATACATACACACACAAACATGCATACACATATGAACATTATAGTTGCGTTAAAATACTACTTATTACGGTTAAAATATTCTCTTAATATATAATATTTAATATTTTTTATGTTTAAATTATTTTTAAGGTTGAATAGCTTTTTTTATTATTTTCCCCTAATATAAATTACGAGCGACCCGTTCCCGGCTTCACACGGATGCAATCTTTCCTCCAAATTTTATGGAAAAAAACTTAGTTTGTCACCAGCTTTCAATTAGTTAAACTTAACAGAGAAACAGGCGCAGGCGGATAGCCACTTTATTTTATATGTAATTTTTTATTTGTTTATGACAAATACACATTTACTTTACAATAATTGTGTAAGCTGTCTATTATTTTGTATTAAATTGAAAATTGTTTGCATAAAACATTATCATATTTTTAGTGTATAATCGTGTGAAAAAGCGAGCATCTCAAACACAAGTAATATTTTACTTCCTGAGGCAGTCTCTGTATTTACGAGAGTATGTAAGTGTATTTCAAAGCAAGCAAAGTGTTGTAAAATTTACATGAAAGATAATCTCACCGAGTAGATTTTCTATATTAAATAAAATCACTATTTGAATGTTACATAAGTCGCGGTGGATATAGACTATCCTTATATACATTCAGTCTTCTAATTGAAGCAAACCAGGGCACATTAATTTAGCCTTCAGTGTCATTTTTCAATATTTACAAGCTCTTATTACTATAGTGTTTCAATGCTTCCTGAAAATAGTATACTGCTCCTTTCTCTATCTAATTGTAACTTTAAACGACAAATGAATTATTTTGCAAAGGGTATTTATTTATTTTATTTTAGGGAAACTTACAGGTATTATTACATGATAACAGTTTGAATAAGTAGCTTACAGTATGAGTGGTGTTCCATGACACCTATGACCCTGTAATGTCCACATTACTATGTCTTAGTTAGTAGGTATAATGACGCAGCATCGGCCCTATAGTCATCACCTATCCTATCCACAATGGAGGGCGTGCCATCATCAAGGGGCGCCCGTATACCATAATAACTCACATTCCTGTTATTCAATAAATAAATTCAAATTCACTAATAAATTGTCACAATTTTATCATTTTGTATTGTTTAAGGCTCACTTGTATTTCTTGATAAATTAATAGAAGCGTGTAGGGAAATGTTTCTAATACCACGCCAAAGGTGAACTCTTTGATGAATAATATTACCTTCAATATTATTAATGAATAATTTCTGAATTACAAAATGTTTCGCGAATTTAATTGTTTAAATTTAAATGTGTTTGATTTCGTTCCTGAATAAACTCAAGATTTTCAACGTATATAATTTAATTAGATGAAATTTAATGTTAAAATTGTGTAATCAAAAGGATTTTAAGACCCAGTTGCATTGAAATAATCTTATTATGAGTCATAATTTTATCCATTTCAGAATATGTTACATACAGTGTGAAATAAAGGTTTGTGTGCTGTAGTTTTTCAGTGCCATTAGCCTTATCCCTAATCCTACTAAGGTCGGCAGCGCATCTGTGACATAGGCTTTGATGATAGGCGACGGTACTCACCTGTCATCAAAGAATCCTGTGCCACCTAAAAAAGTCATCGTTCCGATATAACTTTTCTGCTTTTTCTTGCCGTTTAACATAAAAAAAGTCAAGCCAATAGTAGTTTCAGCGGTTCATTTGTTTCCTTTCTCACAGTACGTTATCACGTTTATGGTTCATATCAAAATAAAATACAAGAGGGTCATCGATCCGCCTTGTGTAATAATCAGCACGATCTTACAGTAACGGGACGAGCGGCGCCGGCGCACACCAATTTTATTATTGTTTTATGTTTTATGCAATTAATTTTATGTTACTTAGAACACAGTTTCGTTTCATTTCGAACTATTAACGCTTTATGGGTAGAAAGTATTAGCCTTCTGACTAATCAGTGTTTATTGCGACTATTACATCTGGAAATGTTTCTGCATTTCTGCTCGCTGGACGCTGTCTGGAGCGTTTGATGAAAAATGCAACTTTATGGTTTTCTTAAGATTGTTAGCTTACTTTAAAGGAATGTATAAATGAGGCCTTATCGGTTCACGTTTTGGAATTAAAACCTTCTTTACTTTCTCTATATAAACTTCAAGTGTACCATATTTCACACTCCTCCATCCGGGCATTTGTTTTTTTTCAAAAAGGGATCCAAGGCTTTCACTTCACGTATTAATAATATCTGAATCACCTACAAAGAATGCATTTACTTCTGGTATCCTATTTCTTAAATAAATCGTATTATCTTTATCTTTTTATATATATTATGTTGATTTGTGTACGCTTCAAAAACTCGAGAATGGGTTAAGTATATTTAACAATATAAATAATCATTAAATACGAATTGAAATTGAATATTGATTTGCAGCCCATTGCTAAATAGCCATAATCAATAGCAGTTAACGAGTTCCCGGCAATTTGTCGTTTCTCGACAATTAATCCATTAGGGCTAACCAGCAAATGGCATTCAAGTGCTCAGTTTCGCTCACTTTCAAACAATTAGATGTTATGAGACCGTTTCTAATCTGGTTTTCACATCGGCAGGTCTCCATTTCTGGAATTATAGTTAATTTCCACAGGTGTTTGATTAGAACAAACCATTTCAGGAAGAAAGTCGTATTCCGGACCATGTTTTATGGCTAAAATAGATTACATCCTACCTTTGAGCACTTAATGTAATGAACTAGATGGTAAAATTGTTGAGTAACCTGCTAAGTGCTTGTTTAAAAAACTTTTTTACTTTTATTGTCTGCAATGTTTATTTGAAGCAAAGAGAAACTAAGAATATAGTCACTGCAGCAGCAGAAGATCAATGTGAATGTACGCTTTTGTGGATCCCAGAGCCTATATCCCTATCCCTTATCCTTTATTTTAGGTACTAAGCTCGTTTATAACACATTTGGCATTAATTGTGATAATAGGCGAAGGTAGCCACTTACCAACGAGTAAACTGTCAGCTTATCTCTTACCCTTTACGTAGTAAATGATCATATACAAACATATTGGGCTTCAGTAAGTTAATTTCATCTTGAAAAAAAAAAAAACTATATTTAAAAAGGATCTTAATAGTATATGAGCAATTTTCTTTCTTTCTTATTAACTACTAAAATTTATATTTATATTAAATTTGCTTTGTCGGCAGGGTCGTCACAAACGCAACGCAACCTTCCCCGGTGGACAGACTGGCAGCCTTCTTCAATCATCGACAACCAGGAGTGAGTATTTTAACAATTTAAAAACAAATAGTAGACGAGTTCAACTTTAATTGAGTGCACTACTCTGTGTCCAAAAATAAGATGAACGATAAATAAATAAATGTGCATGTAAATTATTTTTACGTGAAATGTAATCCCGTACCATTCCAAGTCTAAGGGCATTTTTAGACGTCAGAACAACACAATACTTTAGATAAATAATAATAGTTGCCTTAGCTACATGCGCAACCTATATATTTCTGTATAATGTGTTATTTATTAGTATTGCATTTGCAGTTATTGGTAACGTTATTTTTATATATTATGCAAATACTGTAAAAGAAATTTGTATATTTTCAGAATATTCAGCAGATGCATCGACGCTGCGTGACGTGGCTGACGGTTGCTCAGCGTCCAGACCTCGTTACTGCGCTGGAGGGACTACTACTTGGCCTGGACCTAGGGTCCAGCCTCCACAGCCTGAAATACCAAGCCTTGCTGCACCTACGCCTGTTGACACTAAAGGTAGGTTATTATTATATTTACACTACTTGTATGTCCGTTTTTATTTGTAAACATATGTTAATTATTCAAATGGTTTTACAAATTGTGTATAATTTTGTTTTTATTGTGGAGATACAAAGTAAGACGGTTTTTAAGACTTATACTTTAATATATATTAATGTATGTAATCGATTATGAAACAAATTTATATGACACGGATTGCCATGAAATAGGGTAACTAAAGCTTAAAAACTTGAAACCGGGTTTAGGAATGCCGCCGATATTTTTTCTTGCGAATATTTTCCCTTACCGCACCTGTGGTGTTGCTTGCGTCATAGGCGGCGGTAGCCACCTACCATCAAGTGAAACAGTCAGGCTGCCTGTCGATATAAAAAAATAGACTTACACCTAGACATTTTATTAATCTGTTTCACAACACACACACACGAATTACGCAATCGATCAGCTGTTTCCTGCGACACGGCCGTCATTACACCCACAAGCCTTTTCGACATAATGGTATTCGACAAAACTCAAATTGTGATTAACAAACGTAATCCCATTCACAAAACCGATGTGAATGCAACCAAATTATAGATCTGCGGTTTGAGTTGCGCGTGCGCACAATGGGCAGAGCGTAAAAAGCACGTGGGTGAGAGGACACGTGACTCGTAAACTTGTAATGCAATTCGATAGTTGAACGGTGTCAATTCGAATCGTATCGATACGATTAATCGAAAAAGTGTTATCGCTCTAAATCATTCGTTCTAAAGATTATATTGTACCGTGTCGTATGTGATTATTAGGAAGTGGGTATCGAGGCTGATTATTTAAATAAAAAAGTTGTGAAGAGAAATTTAGTTGAACTCGTAATCTATCCTTTTAAATTAAGTTTCTGTGTATTCTGCTGATTGGTGTTTCTTTGTGTTTTTAATTTGTTTTCGACTTTTCTTAGTCTTCTTGTAAGCCGATTACCGACTTTAGAGTATACAAAACTTACCTACTGACTGCCAGTACCATCTCACAATTGGAGAGTTTTTCTTCCAAGCAGATATCCTTATTAGCACAGTAATACCAAGTACATTGTATTGTAAGTAAAAAAATTGAACGTTATTTATGTATCCACTCTCCCTTTTACAATATCGAGTTTCGTTTCCACCTTAGGGCGTAACTCGTAATAGTCGTAATTCAGCCGAAGCATGCATCAGATATGACAACGGTGCCGAACCTTCGCCAATGGACCCTCATCACTAATATTAATAACGACATACCAGTCTCGAATCACACCCTTCATGCACCTCTGACTATATTTGTGAGTTTCATACGTGAATTATAAATACTAGTATATTGTATTGACTGCTATATTGTAAGATCTAAGTGACCTAGATGATCTAGAAGCAATTTTCGAAGACAGTACCACTGTCAATACACCTACCATGTCAAGTTGTAAAAAGGAATGTGTCCAGTAGTGGGAAGTTAATCATAATTTTTATAGACGCAAATATATATATATATAGATCAACCACCCTCTTATATTAGAATACCACCATAAAAATTAATGTGTTATATTCATCCTATAGTCTATAGCGTATTAAAAGGCGATATCCCACTTTGCATGGCGTTGCTTGTGTACAGACGACGCCATCTCAACGGTCCCGGGTTCGATTCCCGACAGGATCAACTTTGAAAATGAACGTTTCAAAATTTGATCTGTTCTGGATCTGGCAAGTAGTGGCAGAACACACTGAGTGTCGCAGACATTTGGGCAGCCCGTCTGGCGGCAAAAACCACCCCCTTACAGAAAGCCACCGTGATATAGCAGCATGTGTGCTTTTGTGTTTCAGCGAGTGAATAAGGGATGTCAAGAGTCCTTCACATAAGATAAGCAATATAAACTTTCATTAGCGTTAATCTTAAAAGGGTAACATTCAGTGTATACACGATCGCAATATAGTTGGCTTTTAATGAAAACGTCTTCTAGCAGAGGCAATAAGGAAATTTATAGCTTCTGCTAGTCCTTTACATTGTAATGTCTTTACAACTCCATTACAAAAGTCGTTCGGTTGAACGGTTTTCAATGAATCCCTTTAATGCGCCACCTTCCTTATCTGTGCCTTATCTCGAAGGTGGTAAGGGTCATTGCATTTCTCCGTCTTCCTCATAGTGTTGGACCACCACGCACAAGCAATAAATCTCGTACAGAGACCGCGTCCAGCGACAACACGTTAGCCCTAATTAAAGTCCGTTAGCTGTGGGAGATGCTGTAACCTTGTCGGTTGGTGTAAGGGTTGAAATTAAAGCGAATATTATCATAATCGTTGTATTTACTATAGATAGACAAGTTTTAAGAACAAATGAAGGCTTATAGAATAATAAATAGTTGAAATAAATAAATAAAAATGCTTTGTATTGCTCAATAAAATTGTAATAGTTATACTTATATTCGTGTGTAAATTGATTTGCTCTCTCTTACTTTGCCTAAAACTAATATGATTTAGGTATTTAACAATTAGTTTCAACAATTAATGTATGTATGTATATTCATTTCATTTAGATCAGTGTATACACACCCTCTCTATATCTCCTTCCATTCTATAATATAATTTTATATATAAAATGTTTAAATAAAAGAAATTTATCAAAATTGGTTTAAGTAATATTCAAGCAAATGTTACAAGATCCCTACAACAAAATCTATTTTTTATGATCTTGAAGTGTTTTCTGTCACTGTTCAACAAGATACAAGAGGACACTGCATTCTATATTTTGTACCACAATGTGGCTGTCTATGATTCACGTGCAAACAACACCAGTTTAACGAGACTCCGCGCAGATTCCTGGCTTCAATTAAATTTTGCACCGTTACCGCCATAAATAACTCAAGGAAATCCAATTGATTGAACATTCGCAGCTTGTGCAATAACACATTGCTGCGTTATACTTGATCTTTGAGTTCACGCCCTACGCTGACGCCTTGCTTCGAGTATTTATTCAATATCATACATGGTATTTACTCTGTCAATTTGTTGTGATAGCCTTCGTAAAGCAGCCTTTTGTCTAAGAGTTACAGAAGTCATTTGTAGTAGTAAGGCACCCATGCAGGATACAAATATGATATAACAGAATGTTTTCTGTTTTGCTCATGTGAGTCAGTAAGAGATGCCAGAGCCCATTGCCTTATCTTAAATCCTAGATAATCCTTTATCCTAATTTTTGCATTTATGGCGTTGCTTGCATTATAGGCGACGTGTTAATAGTAGCCACCTACCCTCAAGTGTAACACCGTCAGACTGCTTGCCGACTAACATTTTAAAAAATCACATAACTTATGGAATGATGTGAAAAAAAATATTAGTAAACATTATGATGTGACAGATATACTTCACGCTTAAACTGAATACTGGATTAACTGATATTGGATATTCATTTTTAATTAAAAAGATGCGTTTTAAAAGTGTTTGCCTCCTGGTCGAAATTCGACAATGGTGAAAAAAAAATAGCTGATATTTTCCAAAAATTAAATATTAATAAGAATAAAACTAAAGCTTTGTCTATCAATAATAAAAACAAAATAAAGCGATTTCAATATGTCACTTCGCATGTTATTATGATGATATCATCGATATGTAAAATGTAAACAATCGTAGGGAATAATTAATAAATTCAGTTGCGTACCTCGTCCGAAGCCGCCAAGGTCGAACGGAGATTTACAAGTCCTAGATTTCGTGCGCCTACGCAGCAGCTAACAACTCTTAACACGCAGTTATTAAAATAACAGTTATTTAGTTGGAAATATGTACGATTACTTGTGTTAGTTTGGTGTTTCATTATGCGGAAACATGCAGTACCAGTTCTGTATTAAGAAAGCAAAATAAAATCATCTTTTTTTTTCTTGATCAAGAAATCAAGAAAGCATTTTCGTTGCTCGACGTAACACTAACTCGTTCTGGTCGGAATAATAAATTGTTGTTTAAATGTAAAAGTCGTCTAGACAGGCTGACCGTCCATTTGATGGTTGGGATACCATCACCTATAACAAGCAACTCCACAGGAGCTGAAAGTGCGCTACCGACTAACAAGATAATAATAGCATAAGAATTTATAGACATACTAGTTGACCCGGCAAACGTTGTTTTGCCAGACCTATAAAAAAAATTGGGGTGAGCCACCCTTATCACTTAGGGGTATAAAATATACAACCTATTGTCAGACTTATCGAATATACACAAAAAATTTCATAAAAATCGATCAAGCCGTTTCCGAGTAGTTTGGTTACAAACACTGTGACATTTCTCTACATTAAATCACTGTAAAGCAATACTTCTATCATATTTATTATTAGTTTCACAAATTTCCAGAAATACTCAAAGCTTTTGAATATATATTCGCATAAACATGTCAAATAATGTTATATAAATAACATTACGGATCTACGGGATCTAAACTCGAAACACATTTGGTAATGCTAACAATAATTCAAACCACAATTTCAGATAAAGTTAAATGTTAATACAGGAGGTAAATAAAGTTCAATATGCCAACTTGCTAATATTTATTGTAGAGTACCAACAAAATGAATTCCAGGCGTTTTCGAGCAATAATACTTATTTTTAGTGGAAATACCTACCATTGTCGTTTGATTGCGGGCAATTAGGAACTTATCATTGTGTTGCCTTACAATATTATGAAAAAAGACCATTAAGTTGAAATAATTGCTTTCTGATGATCGAGAATTTGATTTAACAACTGTTCTTATACATAAATGCTATGTATGCTATATTGAAAACTAGCTTTAACCCACAACTTTGTTCACCTATGTGTTTTTCTAATGTATAAATGTAAAAAGAATGATGTAAAGCTCCATTAAAACAGATCGCATTTGTCTGTTTTTTCGCTTAGGTAATTCTTCTAAACCATTTAACTGATTTTGATACGATCTTCACTAATGGAAAGAGCTATGAACGAGAAAGGTTTGTGTATATAATTTGCAGAATATAATTGTATACGTGCGAAGCCGGGGGCGACTTGCTTGTAACTTATAATGAAAATTTTAGGCTTCAATTTATTATTAAATTTTTCTTTTATTATTTCCTAAAAAAAGGCATTATAAACATTTAATAGTTTGAATAGAATTATTCTTTATAGATCTTAGTGAAAACTAAGTCAGCGACTAAGTTTGTTGCATTGAAAAAGAAATCCATTAAAAATTTGTAAGCGAGAGTCTGTAATTTGCGATCTAATAAATATTTTAATGTAAGTATTAGTTTCACGTGCACCGAGCTAAATTTATTTGATTGCGAACAACCATTGCCGCTGGGGCCTCGCAAGCAAAGCATTACCGGTGTGTCACTACAACGTCACCATACGTCATACGTGTGAGATTTAGTAGTGGAAAAAAATGCAAAATTTAATAAATATGAATGAGCCGGCGCGTAGACAAGTCGGTGTAAATCATTTACACCCACTGCGCGTGCGCATTGTGGTTGGACAACCCCATTCCGTTCCCCTCCCCCTCCACCGCTGCTCAGCGTAGACCGCCCGTCGTAATGTAGAGCTAAATTAATGTCCTAGGTGTGACCTAGCACATAGCATCTCATACAGAGTTTGACTGTCACAACAGTTACCTGTTGGTATTATACAATATAATGTCTCTTATTGAAAAAATAACCGATATTGTGCAACTATTTTTGCCCGCGACTTCGTCCGCCTCGCTCAGTAATAGCGCTTATTTCTATACATGCATGTATGTAAAATGTGTATGCAAAATTTCTTATTATTATAACTTTATCATTTATATTCAGCTTATTTTTTTAATATAACAAAGTTCCGGTCGGACTTGAAAAAACCTTTGCACTTATTGTCCCAATTCTTGTATGTTACGACTCAGGAGCGATTTATTCCACTCGGTCCCCGCGAGATTGTCCCCGGCGGGGACAACTGAGCAAAACGAAAAAATACACAAAGAAAGCGGACAAAACAAAGTAATAGCGCGGACAAGTCGGTGACAGAGTGCGGTTGCCCAACGAGATCCGAGCATTACCACAAAATAGTCGAAACTCGAAATATGCTTGCCTGGAAATCGGTGGGACCATTTTAAAAATGTAGTCTATATTTCGTAAAGTACCTACTTTTATCAACCATATGTCTCGCCAACTTTTTTTCAGCCAACTCTATTTAATAAATTTATATCCGGAATCATCGATACAATCAGATGAATCTACTACACTGGATAAAAACTATTCTTCTGTATATATGTAATAAAATTATTGCTCCAGACTTAAGCATAGGGAAAGATTGCTTAGAAGTAGGTACACAACATTAAGTATAAAAAAAACAACTCGTTGGAAATGGCTAAGGCCACACGACACGAACAGATCAAGTCGAAAAAAAAACCCGTACAAAGAATTTGAGTTCTATTAACTACTCTTTGGTAGGGTAATGACCTGCGTATGAGTCATGTATGAACGATCATTATATTATTATATTGGTCAAAAAACTATAATGCTTTCGCCGAAATGACGCGTCATGAAATGACTATAACTTCTTTTTTAAATTTCAGTATCCGCTTTAGAATATTCTTACCATAGTATAAAGTAACTTATTAGTTCTAGCTTGCATAAGTTATAGCATCGATAAAATATTACTTAACCTGTAACTTAACATAATTTTAATTAATATTTTATCGATGGTTATAACTTGCAAACTAAACTAAAGACAATATCTAGATTAAACTAGCTAAGCTGATTGATTGTTGCGAAATATGCCACATGTAGAATATTTCGAAATTCTGTTCAAGTATTTTTGTGTATAGGATAGGTCTAAAGCCTTGGCTAGGATACTTATTTGATTCAGATGATCTCTGATGTGATATCTCTGATATGGAGAATAAATTCCGCATATTCGTAAAAGTGAGTTAGACACATTGAATATGTTCCTTAGTTAAATTATTATTAGCACTGAAAATAATATTGTTAATTCGCCCTAACTAAATTAATTGCCAGTTTTACATAGTTGAATCCATTACTATTACAATAGTGTCATAGCATAGCCAGCATAGCAACAATATTTTAGCGGTAACAACATAAATATTTGCTCTTACTATTGTGTAACACGAACCAAACCGCAAAGCAAGAGGCGGGCGCGCGCCTTTTTTTTTCCCACTCCATAAAATGATGTTTGAATACGCATTTGCGGTGACGAGGACGCATTTTTCTAAATTTATTTGTTCTGCTGACTGTTTTTATGGATGTTTTTAAGTGAAAATCAAACAAGAATATGTACTTGCACATATTAAACGAACGTGTCTATAAGTTATCTTGATTTTTTTCCATACATAAGACTCTTTGAAAGAGTGTGGAAAAAAAGAATTGCTTCAATTTCAATAAGGTAATGGGAACATAGATCAAACACTTCGAAATAAAGAGCGTTTATAAATCTCTAAAAATGCCGTTTGTTAGATGAATTTTGTAAAAATTTCGCGAGAGATTAGTGAAAATTTATTTTTACTAAATAAGTTTATACGGCTGATATATGATTTGTATTTTCACATTATCATTCTTTCTCTTAATAAAAAATCCCTCTTCTCAATCTAATAGCTGATTCCAATCCACTTTTTAGACCTTTAAATATTACAATATCCAAATACATAATAGAATTACTTTAAACCGCTGCCAATGGCTCATTAAAAGTTATCGAGCTGTTACTCGTAACGATGATATATCTGCACTAACAAATAACACGGCTGCTTAACGATAAATTGAAACATTTACGAGTATATGCACTTGCGCTTGCGCACACAAAACGATCCAGTTGACGCCATCTTGTTTATTTGTTAATTTACATTTTGTTCAAATTAATTACAAGATATCGTTGTAACCTTTTTTGAAGGTAACAAATCAGTTCGTACGGAGTTTCATCCAAATTTAGGAGTTTTCGAGGATTACGTAGTCAATATATAAATAAATACCTCTTCTCTAAGTTAATATAAATATGGTATAACAGAATCACTTTTCGTATTTATATATCCAAGTTCGTCTTTTAAAATAAATATTTTGTTGTACGAGTAGTCATTTAGATGAGTGTTTTTCAATCTGTGGGTAGTTTAGTTGTCTCGAAAATTACTTACTTCCGTTCTGATACTTCTCGTAATTTCCGAGAAATACTAGAACTATGTAACTTTCATTGAACCTACCTCTCCTTTCTAAACTTGATTTCATGAATAAAAATAAAATAATACTTATTTTTATTGCACAAAGGTCGCATATTCGCTAAGACTGAAAACAATGTTAGAATTTATAGAATAAAATATAAAAAAGTCTTTTTTATTTATCATAAGTATCAAGTCGCCACAGAACTTATGCTACAGTAGCAATATCTTAAATGTTATGTAGATCAGAATTTTCTAAAGTTTATTTCTATCTCTGACTGTACCAGTGCGTCGCACAGTTTAATTTAATAGCATTATGTTGTATTTATTTAACACGTTTTGATTTTAAAATATTTCTCGGTCGGCACCGCCATGGCCATACATCGCGTTGTGCCTTGACGCTTGCTTGGCGCGATAATTTTAATATAGGCTATTCGTTTTTTTTTCTCAAGCGCCCTCCTTTGATCAAGCCGAGCGCGTTATTTATAAAAGTCTTGTGTGTATTTTTAATGTGTAACTTTTCGAGGTACACAATTACGATAATAACCTAATAAGTGTAGATATGGTTAGATGATCGCGTGCGGCGGCCCTTAAAAGCGGTTGGAACAATTTTGAATAATGACAGTTCATTTGTATTATTTGAACTCGGGCCGCCGCGTCGTTGTATTAGACGGGTAATACATTGGGTTAACTCGTAAATAATCAGTTAAAATGGTACGCATTTTAATGCCTCACTTCTTTGGCTCGTTTTCGAGTTTTTGCGACCTTGACGCATGCGGGCCTATTCGTTACAAGTTGGAAACGAGATATACATTTTAGTACTTTCATTCGCATAGTTACACCGTGTAACGCTCACCAGGGACCATAATTATAATAATTTAATATAGTTTCGAAAATTATTTTATTACTTAAATAAAGAAGTATCTCATGTTTTAATTATCAATCATATCTGATTGATTAATAAACAATCAAACATCTTTTGATTAACCTAGCTGTTAACCAAACGGTCGCGGGTTCGAATCCCGCTAGGGGCGAATGTTTATGTGTTAACATTTTACCTTTGCACCTGAAGTCATGGATGTTTTGTATTTATAATATGTATGTATTTACAAAAAAAAGTAATCTATATAGTATATCAACTGTCTGGTATCCATAATACAAGCATTAGTTGCTTACTGTGGAACTAGATGGTGCTGTGTGGAATGTGTGAAGATATTTATTTATTTATTTTGATATAAAGAGCAGATACCTACACAATCTGTACTAGTCCGTACTAATATTATAAATGCGAAAGTATATTTGAATGTATGGATGTTTGTAACTCTCACTCAAAAACTACTGAACCGATCACAATGAAATTTTGCATACACGTTGTCTGGGACACCAGAAAGGACATAGGGTACCTTTCATCGTTCAACGCGGACGAAGTTGTTCTAATCTTATAAAATTTTATCAAAAAAAGAGAAAACATAACATCAGTATCCATACTGTGTTATTATATCACTAGCGACCCACACCAGGCTTCGCATGGGTGCAATTTTTTCATGCAAATTTTATACACAAACTTCTCGTTTATCACCCTTTTCATTTGTGAAAACCACATCAGAATCTGTTGAGTTGTTTTTAAGAAGTTAATGGAGAAACAGCGTTCATTATAAGAGGCGAATGCTATTGCCCAATCGATTTTCTAAACGATGGTAGCCACTTACCATTAAGTGAACCACAAATCTGCCTGTTGACCTTTATTTTTAAAAAAATTAATAAAACAGGTAATAATCTATTGCAGCGACTAGGATAGGCGGACATGACATGTTGCCTTCAGTCTATTTAATTAACAACTGTTTTTTTTTTTATGAAAGATATTAATGGATTTTTATCTAATTAATTACAGTGTATACGGATCAGCCAGTGTCATCAGCGTCGCCGCCAACGAGAGACAAGATTAACGGCGAAGAGAAAGCGAGGTCCAGACGTCGGGATACTTGGGCGGAACCCACCACTACTCCTTCCGCCAACGACGGTACGAATATCACCATAAATAAAACATTACCTACCTATCTACTACGAAATATTTTTTTTATTTTACTATTAAGGACTACATAAAACGGTTATTGCCAATTATTTTCTTAAAACGACATTCATGTGTGTGTGTCTCGTGTTTTTATGAGTGAGTGTACATAAGCTATATAAATATCTAAAAAGGACCCTGAGTATTGTCCATAATGACCTGTTTAATTCGCTGTCTGAATGTTTATATAAAATAAATGAACTTATGTAATTTGACATTGCAGCTGCATCAGCCGTTCGTTCTCCATTACTTCAACATCAACATCAGCAGTATGATGAACAGCTCCGAGATATTGCTGCTTCGCTAACAAGACCTCGTTCGAGACGAGCCTTACCACCAACCCTCGAAAGACCCACCAGACTACCACCACCCGACAGACTACCAGTAACATTTCTTTTCTCCATGTTATGTTGTATTTTCTTCGTGATTTTAATAGTGTGAAATAAAAATGCTGGTTTTTTTTTTAGGTGAGGGGATCACCAGACGGTGGCGTTCCAGTAGAAGAGGGTAGTTCCAGTTCAGCAAGTGAGGGAAGCGAAACAACCGACGTGGTGGAAGCAAATGAGAGCCAAGAAGGAGGCAGAGTGGAACTGCCGGCTGAAAGATTACTCCACGCAAGAGCTGGATGGCTTCAAAGACGAGGTCCTGGAGGCTGGTCGCGACACTGGTTTGTGCTGAGAGGAGCTGCACTATTGTATTTCAGAGATCCTCACGCCGAGCATAGAGGGCTGATGGATGGAGTTATTGACCTCAGTGGTGTTGCCAGAGTAGTGGAACTGCCGACTTCGGCGTCCACTAATGGATATGCTTTCGAGACTGAAGTATGTACACAGTACACATCAATTTATATTATATATTTTATATGATTTTATAGTATATAAATATATGATTTAATTTCCAGGGTTGGGATGGAAAACACATAGTTTTGTCTGCCGTAACAGCCGGTATCAGAAACAACTGGATGTCAGCAATTCGAAGAACAGCTGGTCTACCCGACACGGGACCTCTTTCGCTTATACTTCGAGAAGACATTATAGACCAAGCATCAGAATCTTCGGCGTCTCCCGTAACACCGGTGACACCGATCACTGGAAGGTCAGCGCCATTTTCGTCAGATGAAGAATACAGAACTGCTTCAGAAGGAGGCCGAAGAGATAGCGCAGATTGGGGAGATATGGCACCTCAACCTCCACCTTCTCCTATCTTGAGTCGAACTCCTATATCTAAAGTGAAAGAGAAAGTGCGTGCCAGAGGTTGTCACCAAACTCCACCTCGATCGAATACGCCTAGAGCTGAAATTGATGAAATCGACGCAACCAAAGAAAAAGATCACCAGTCTAACGAAGTCAATGAAAACGAAAAACCAAATGAACCGAGAAAACGCAGTTATATATCGACAATCGACAAGCAATCTATCGAAATCGAAGATCTACGCAAACAACTCAAGCTTGCTCTGAACGAAGTTAACTCTGCCGAGTCAGAACTAGCGAGACTAAGAAAATTGAAATCAGAGGCAGCGTTAAGAGAAAAGAAAATGGAAGAATTGGTAATAACATTGCAGAAAAAAGAAGAGGAATTATCAATTAGGACTAAAGAAGCAGAAAATTTAGATGCGATCAAGCAACTGTATAACCACGATAAAACCATGTGGGAGAGTAAGTTAACGGAAACACAAAACTTTTTGAAGGATTCCACTGAACATTGTGAACTGTTAACTAAACAACTAACATCAGCGCAAGATACAATTCAACGATTGCAGCAAGAATTGAATGAACTTAACGAAAAGTTGCTAAAGAGTGTGAAAGACAACGATAGCTTGTACACAAGAATTAGAGAACTCGAAGGTCGCGTAACGATTGAGTCTCCGTCGAGAGAAAAACGAAAAAGTATCGGGTCACTCAGCGATCTGACTAATTTTAACAAAGATTTAAACTTGGATTCCTTGGAGAAGACTAAACTGATCGAGGAGTATGTAGATTTAAGGAACAGATTTTTGAAAGCTATACAAGAAATCAAGTCTATGAAGAGAGAGCTGCGCGAGTCGCATAGTGTTTACGATGAGTTAGAGGTAACCAATATGAAATTACGGAACGAAATGAAGCTAAGGGAACAATGCACTAACTCCGAAATCGATCTATTGGCGGCTCGTATTTTGGATCTAACTCAAAAATTGACAGCATCAGACAAACAAGTGCGAACGTTAAAACATAAGATTCAGAAAACCGAATCTAGAGAAAAACGTCGCAGTCTGTCTTTAAAAGGCAGAGAGTCTTTTACGCTTGGAAAGGAAGTCGAAGAGAAGTTAACAGAATTAGAGAACAAAATCACTATGTTGCAGACAGGAGAACCGGCCCCGACGATAAATTCTCCTTCAAAAAGTTCATCGCCTGCCAAAGAAAAAATATCTAAAGCCGATGGCACCCTGGACGAAAAAAGGATGAAGAGACTCGCCGCTCGCCTACGAAGAAAGTCCTTAGACAGCGCCACAAGTTCAGAACCCATGAAAATGCTGGTTCGCTTAAGTTCACTAGAAACCAAAGTTGCTTCCGTTTTAGAAAATCGCCGAGACCTAACTAACTCGTGCGAGTCTCTCAGTCAAGCGACTAGATCATCAGAGAGTCCAATTTTCAACGATAGCCCAGAAGGTTCTAGCGTCGGTACGCAGTCGCAGCGACATCTACTTGATAGGTTGCAAAGTCTCGAGAGTGTAGTAATTCATTCAAAGGACAAAGTGAACGAATGTTTGTGCCAAATGAGTGCGATGCGGACAGCCAAATCGAGGAGGTCGCCATCTCCGAGCCTAGAAAAGAAATACAGTTTAAAAGCTATGGAAAAATGTTTAACAGATGCGAGTAAGAGGCTCCAGGAATGCTTCGATAAATGCGTCGTGGACAACGAGCAATCTCAAGACCGGGAAGTGAACGACAACGTAGCGCAGGTAGTAGTACAACTAGAGGGGCAGTTGAGAACGAAACTTCTGGAATTATCCAAGAAAAAATCGGCCTTGTACGAAGCCGGCGAACTCACGCAGAGGAAAAGTTTAGAAATACTGGCTGAAAAATTGGCTTACGAGGCCGTCCTAGTCAGTAGGATCCAAGAGGCTCTGGAATCGTCCAACGGGAGCAGATTCTTCGCTAGGTTAATAAAGTCTGAAATAATTGAAACTAGTCAATTAATCGATAATCTTAAGTGTAAAATAAGCGGTGAGGGCTGCAAAGTTGACAGCACAAAAAGCTCACTCGACTATCTGGCCAGAATATTGTCTAGGAAGATAGATCTCGTTAACAACGCTCGAGAAAGTAAAGAAGTAAGGAAATCGGAACTAATAATACACAGTGCAGATTTGGAAGCTTTGAAGTCGTCACAGAGAGAAGTGGCAGAGGCGGTCGACAAATATAAGACGAATAAATTGGCCGAACTATGCTCCGCGTTAGCCAATGAGACACTAAGCTACGTGTCACCCGGTGACGGCGATATTGAACAGCAACGGTCCAATCTGGAAGCCGCACGCGTACGCGAAGCCTGGGCGTCGGCGCGGGACGCACTGGGAGCGGAACTCGTCCAGGCCGAAGTAGCGCGAGCGCTCTCTCGAGCGGCGCAGATCTGCGAAGACCAACTGGACGGATCGCGACGGACCCGCCTCACGCTCACGGCTCAGGATCGTGCCGACTTGGAACTGTGGTGGCAGGCCGCGCACGACCATTTGCGCTGCGAGATGGACGCCGCCGTCAGGGACATCGCCACGCGGTACCGAGAGTGCCTCTCGGCTATCGATCGCCGCGCCAAGGAGGGCTCGCCGGGGCTCGACAGCCGCGCGCTGTTGCAGCAACTGGCCGACGTCCTCGCGCACAAGGCTCTGGTGGACGCGCGGGTGGCGGTGGTCGAAGGCACGTATCGCGCCTCGTCGCCGCCCGCCGGCGCCTCGCACCTCGCCGCCGGCGACGACGCCATCTCCTCGCTGGAGACGGATCCGTCCCTGGAGGCGGAGTTCGTCTACCTATTTCAGCATTTCTCGAACGAGTGCCGAGCGCTCTTCTCCAGTGACTGTTCGGGTAACAGTGAAGACTCGATGAAGATCGGCGAGAGCCTCGAGAGGGTGGAGGCGGCGGTGGGAGCCGTGTGGCAGACGCTGGGGGGCACGGAGGAGACGCCGGTCCGAGGCGAGTCGGGCGCGACCGTGCTCGACCGCGTCGAGGCTCTGCGAGCACGTCTCGAAGCTCTGCAAGCGCTGGTGCCCTGCCAGCACTGTAAGCAGCTGCAGGAGGCTCTCGACAGGTAAGTGGCGTCGTCTTGGTGAGTCAGGGCGTGCACACATACAAACGTTTGTTAATGACAAGGTGCGCTCGTAGGCTTCAAGCGGAGCGTGCGCGCGGAGAGTGTGCCCTGGCGCAGCAGGCAGGAGCGCTGGCGGCGGCGCGTCGTGCGCGTGCGCAGCTGCAGACGCAGCACGAGCGCGAGCGCGCCGCTCTGCGTGAGCGTGCGCGCACTCTGCAGCGCCGACTCGCCGCCCTCGACTCTGAGTACTCGGCGCAATTGGAGAACCTACGCGCCGCCTACCAGGTCCGAGTATGTTCATATTCTAAATATTGTGTCACTAATATTTGGTGTCTACTGCATGACATAACATTACTAAATAACATACATGTACTAGAATATGGAAAGAGGGATAAATGAAGAAAGTTTGTATATATAAAAATTGCAGGAAAAGAAGCCGGGAGCGAGTCGCTAGTATCATATATTATTTAATTTATTTTTTTTAATTAATAAGACCGTCCAATGAATATATTTATTTTTCTTGAAATTTACAATGGAATATAATCTCATCTGGAAATGATGAACTCGATATAATGATAATGTGTAACGATTTGCGTATCTACAGAGCGCAGTGGCGGCGGACACGCACGGCGACGGACTGCGCGCGCGATACCAGCAGGAGATCGAGCAGTTGCGCGCGCTCTGCGAGAAGGGGCTGCTGGCCATGGAGAGCTCGCATCGTCGCATCGTGCGCGAGATGGAGGAGAAGCACCGCGCCGATCGGGAGCAGCTCAGGTACGAGAACGCCTCTCTCATCTCCTCGCGTCCTCCTCCGACACACACAACTGCACTCGGTGATCGAGCGTTCGCGTTGCGCGTTTCAGGTTGGATAAGGAGCAAGCGCTGGCGGAGGAGACGCGCGCGACGTTGGCCGCACTGGACGCGATGCGGAAGGCCCACGAGAGCGAAGTGCGACGCGAAGTGGACAAGTTCAAGGCGGACTTCCTCGGCCGAGGCGCCTCCGCCGACCTCACGCACCTCAGCTCGCGACACCAGTAAGTCAACTCAATCTTTATGACGTGACGACACGTTTGATCTAGTGGCTAGTAATCCTGGCTGTTAATCAAACGGTCGCGGGTTCGAATCCCGCTAGGGGCAAATGTTTATGTGTTGACATTTTACCTTTTATTTATTTATTATTTATTTATGTGATAAACTTAAGAGACCAGAAACTGGGTCCTCTAAAAACAAATAATAATATACCTATTGATAATCTCTGAACAATACAATTTAAATAATAAATAAATATCTTCACACATTCCACACAGCACCATCTAGTTCCACAGTAAGCAACTAATGCTTTTATTATGGATACCAGACAGATACATAGATTACTTTTTTTTTGGAAATACATACATATTATAAATACAAAACATCCATGACTCAGGTGCAAAGGTAAAATGTTAACACATAAACATTCGCCCCTAGCGGGATTCGAACCCGCGACCGTTTGGTTAACAGCTAGGGTTACTAGCCATAAGTGAATCTCATAAAAATAATGAATGATGCGTTTGCCACATTCCAGACAAGAGATGGAGGAGATAAAACGCGAGATCCTCTCCTTGTCGGAGAAGTACTCTGTGAAATGCGTTGAGTCGGCGGCGCTGGAAGAGCGGCTGGCGACGGCCACCGCGCAACTTGCGCAGGCGCACAACCACATCATGCAACTGGACGCCAGGTCAACATTTCTCTACTTCTCCACTGTGAACGAGAGTTTGTATTAGAAACGATAAGACGTCGCTAAGCGATGATTACTAATTTCAGGAACAAGCAGCTGCGCGCACATCTCGTGTCGGAGGCGAACGAAATGAAATCATCGGAGGCTTCTGCGCTGTCGCAACTGATCGAGGAGCCTGGGCCGGTGAGATTGTTGTCTGTTTGTTCGTTACAGCGCTTAGCCACACCGCTCAAGCTATGTAGAAAGCTCAAAGCTTGCACGTCCATTATGCACGCCATTATTTATTTCTTTTAAAAAATAATTTTCAATGCACATTATTTTCGACTCGAATATTTCATAGTTTTAATTGTTACAATATTTTTTTGGTGACATAAATTGAGCACAAATTGCAGCATACATATTTTAATATTCTCTACATTTAAAAAAAAATGTAATAAATAATAATTATTTTTTGTGTAATTTTGCTCAATTTGTGTGTGTACTTAAAGGTGAACATGAATTACCTTAAATTAGATTTTTTCATACATTAAGAACGTCACGTTACGATCACTGCATTTTAAGTTATACCAACTGTTACAAAAAAAAAAAAAAGTGTTAAGAAAACAAAACTTAGTTTACAAAATAAATTGGATATAATTTTTTTTGGTTCAATAGTTTATTAAAAAACTGTCTATAAAAAAAAGACAGCTTAAGCTAAGCCTTTTATATGCAACGCAATATAAACAAAGAATAGTAACGGTGGGCATGGCTTAGTAGTGTGTACCGTGTACCGCGTACCGTGTACCGTGTACCGTGTACTGTGTACACTGATGGTGGGTGCGCACTAACAGCATGGGCGGGCGGAGCAGCCGCTGTGGGCACACCTGCGACATCTGGCGACGGTCTGGCAACGCGTTGACAACGTCTCCGGTAAATATCTATTTTCAAGCGAGACATGTTTCACTCTGTGAACAATCGTTTAGCTTTCACAGTGTTTTATCTCAGCCCTATTTATTGTGTTCAGACATTGACAGTTTATATTATGCATTGATCCAAAAGGATTTTTTTTTAATATTTAAAAAAAAAATACAAAAATTTGTAAATCGTCAAACACAATATTTTTTATTTATTTAAATTTAGATTACATACAGCTATAATTTTAAAATATATATATTATAGATTATATACAAATAGGCCTAGATAATCATAAAAAATTATATTTTTACATTTATTTATTAATTAAAAAAAAATTATAATAATAAGAAGAGAATATTCTATAAGTGATAAAATTAATTTTTCAAAAGTAATTCGCCAATTTTCTTTTTATATGAATTTAAATTATATTTATAATCTACCACAATTTCAGAAAACTGTTTCTACTGTTCTGTATTTATTAAATTAAGTTATAACTTATTTTATTTTTTAAATTTCTTATTTTTTAAATTTGTAATTTTCTCAAGTTTAAATTGTAAAAATACAGTTATTATATTGAGATAAATTTTATAGATAGAACGAAAGGCTCCTTTTGCAGGCCCTTTGATATTCATTTACATATTTAATAAATGAATAAAATAATAACACCGCTAAACGACAACAAGTTGATTCACAGACTAAAACAAGTCAAAAATAAAATACTTTTAATTGCATATATACTCGGTTCGTTTATTTATTTAGCATTTTGTTACAATTTTGCACTTATCTATTTTTTTTTTAATGGTTTTGGTATTCATAGTTGTGTGAAATAATTTTCAAGCATAATCTTCCATACACATGTCATATCATAAAGTGTAATATCAAGCTTCTATTTTTAATCTAATTATTTTTAAGATCTAATTATATTTACTGTTGTTGTTTTTTTTTTTTAAGAAATAATTTATTTTAGTTTTTATAAAAACAAATATTAAATAAGCTGAGTTTATAAGACACAGCAAAATTAAAATGATTATACTAATACTAGCTGGTGCTCACCACTTCGTCCACGTTCAAAATGTTATATAGCCTAAAGCCTTCCTCGATAAATTGACTATCCAACACAAAAAGAATTTTTCAATTCGAACCAGTAGTTCCTGAGATTAACGCGTTCAACCAAACAAACAAACAGCTTCAGCTGTATAATATTAAGTATAGAACCTCGTTGCAGAAGAGCATCGTGAAATAACTATTATATGAAGTTGTTTCGGTGAATGAGTAAGGGATTCAAGAGACAACCTCTATGACCTTGCTTGTGTTAAGGTGAGACCTTTAGGTAAAAAAAAAATTGGTGGTTAGACTCAGATCTTACAATGTGAGTGTATTTTGTAGGCGAAATGTTCAAAGGCGAGTCCCTCTCGTCCGACAAAGATACAATTCGCCAAGACAGAGAGCACAAGAAACCTGCACCTGTCTCCTGTTCAGGTAATTTTCAACTAGTGCATACATATCACTAAAATATCATACTCGACAACGGCTGATTCATTTTTTTTTTATATAAAAATGATCCAATCCATCCAATCTTATGAAGAGAAAAATTGATCCAATCGAAAGTTCCTGACAAGCTGTCAATTCGATATAATCTGTCAAAGTCCAATAGCTTTTGACAGAGCGACGTCTCTCTCATGACGGCTAGTTTAAGTATATAAATAAACTAGGTTTTGCCCGCGACTTCGTCCGCATCTTATCCGATCGCTACCAAACGAGGTGGGTGTATACGTGCAATGATACTATACAGTCTAGACAATACCTAGCCCTTACTAGAAATACAACTACCTATGTAACTGTGTGACACAACTAGCGTAGCGATATAATATGTCAGTTCCCAAGCACGTCAGTACTCGTAGAGTATAGGGCAATTAGACCCAAACCTCAAAATCCAAAGTAAAAGTATCATTCCAGCTCCAAATTGTTTTATAAAGTCCACATACTGTTTGGTAAAAAGTTACACCATTTTTAGCATCGGGTTTGAGGGGGAGGAGGAGGTGAGAAATTGGGTTTTATCAATTTTTTTGAAATATTTCGAAAACTAGACGGTTTAACGCAAAAGTGCCAAGGACAAAAATAATCTACATTGAATTGCGAACAAAAATGGTCTATAGCATAATCTTGCTAAAGTGAACGGTTCAAGTTACGGAGCTCCACAGAGTTAGCAATTGTTCCTTTTTTTAGATTTTTGAAAAATATCACAAGGAAACTAATTTTTTTATACTACTACTACAAGGGCGAGTGCGGTCCTCTGTCAATCCGACTCATGTAGCTACAAATGTTCCTTAAACTCTAACGATTGCAGCCTTACACTTTGCTTTATTTCTTACAGATTCTTCGCTTATTATTATACATATATAGATTAAGAAGATGAATAAAAATAGACCTTTTACTACTCCAAACACTTTATACATACATTACTTATTTTATTTATTAAAAACTCAAATGATGCGTGCGTTTTCAGAACTAAAAGCGCCGCAAGCGAAACGTTGTTCGTCGAGTAGGCCTTCGCTGGGCCCTCTCTTGGTAGGAATCGTCGCAGAGAGGAAGAAAATGTTCGAGCATTGAACAACATCTTGTTCAAACTTAAATACAACAACATTGATTCAACATTGTGTGTGTGTATTTAAGTTTGAAAGATAAACAAGCCTAGAATAGCAACCGCCACACGCTAGCACCTGGCCACTTGGCTTCGCATGTGTAATCACCACCTATATAAAAATTCAAATTTACCACAAAATAAAATATGTATTGAGATTTTGTGTTCTACATGGTAAGTTATGTAAACCCTTTAATATATTTTATAATGTGTATCATGTAACAAAATATATAAATAAAATACTTAACTATTTAGTAAGCTCGCTGTAGATTAACTTTTGTGTGAATGTCGAGTATTCTAATTTTGTCCAGAAACAGACATATTTAGCTTTGACTGTTAAAAAAACTGGACAATCTGGGTTAGTCCAAACAGTTCTACGATATATGAATCGCAATATCGCATACTCACCAATAGAACTCGTTGCTTGTTTTTTATTACTATTTTGTTCTATTATAAAAATAATAGAACAATTTGAACATGTTCCATTAAATTTATTCGAGTCCAATTTGTCATACTGTGCAGTAGAACTAGTTGGATTGTTTCTACGATAGAACTGTTTGGACTAACCCAGATTGTCCAGTTTTTTTAACAATGTTATACAAAAACTATTATGTCAATCATATTACAAGCTCTTGTCATACAAATATTCATAAAAATGTGTATCAACTTTTTTTCTATTCAGCTAAAATCATTGAATGACAAACTTTCCTTAGACACATCTTTTATTTTTACTTATATATTGATTTCAAATTCGAAAATAACTAATAACGCTTCTATAGAAATAATTTCCATTCGCAGAGTTATTCTACAGCTGGGCTTTTGTTTATAATTATATGATATTATTAACTAACAGGTAGTACATTTATTAATGGAGTGTTTATTTAAGTTATTGACTTTTATGTACTTGTGTGTTATTTTTTAGACGAATGTATAATTATAGGACCAAATAAAGTTTTATTTCAAGTGGCCAGAACCTAACTCCCACCCACCACGAAAACTGTATATAATTGTATTTTTAATCTTATTTTGTATCGCGTTTTGTGTCTTTAGATAACGACTGATAATAACTTTTTCTTCTCCTAGTTTAGTTGTAGACATTTTGGTTAATGGAGTGTTTTATAATTTGTATAAAAAAAAAACGTGTACATTCTAACCTAACCTCTCCTAAGCCTATTGTAACCATTTGTTTTTTTCACACATCGTCTCGTCTTACTAATTTGTTATCTATAAGGAACTGTTACCAAATATTTCGTATTTATGAGAATCAGATGTTCGCACTTTCATTATGCGTTTGGTCCTCGTTCATATTGTTCTAAGTCTAAATTTATAATTTCGACTTAAAGTAATGTAAATTAGGGCCACATTATTTTTAGATTTATATCTAAAACATAGATTTGTGTTTAATGCGGATTTGTATGTAATGTAATGGAAACTCGATGTAGATGCGTGTTTTACGTCATAAAAATATATTTATAAGAGTTATATAATTAAATTGTTTAAAAATATTAACAATACAGTTAAAGTTTTAATGTTTGGTTTTACCGTTTACTCTCTAACGTTTTAACCCATTTTTTTTTGTGTATAAATTTTGTTACCATGTTCGCGTCGTTGGCCATTCATTCAAATATGTCTTCCGTTCACAAATTATATTCCCTTCTTTCACTTTGTTGTGTATAGTGTGTCACAATACCTTTAGCTGTGGATTGTCGCGAACGTCATCACGCCTTAACGGTAACGGCTTCGACACATATCCGTGATGTGTGCCGAAGCATTTGTACGTATTGCTCAATGTTATCTAGTTTCATAAACATATGAAGCCAAATGGATATAGTATGACGTCGTGATATAATAATATATAATATGTTACGACTCTCTACCCCTTCGAGAGAAAGACGTTTGCGACGGAGTAAGATGTTGGTTTATATGTATAACAAAGAATTAAAACTAATTAATACAATTATTCTCGTTTTATTTACACATTACACATTCCTCAATATTTTCACTTGTTTAGGAACTATTACAATAAGACATTTATCATTTTTTCTTTACAATTTCATAATAACGTGACTATTACCAATTTGCAGTATATATTAGATGGCAAAAAAAATTTCAACATATTTTCAAAATAATACTAACATATTAATGTACAAATGATTACTTATTTCAAAAGTATTTAAACATCACAGTCTCTGGTTATTTGTGCAATCTTAAACTACTTCAATCATATAGACTCGTGAAAGTCCATTATCCAATTTATTTTGTAATCTTTTAAAATAAGTTTGATTTACATGAGGACGAATTTGTGAAATGTACAATGTGACATAGTTATCTAAGGGGCGAATTAAATCTTCTGTACGAGGTAGACTTTAGACCTGATAGAAGAGTAGAAGAAGTGACGCATTTGAAAGAGAAAAGTATATTTTTGGCTGATAAACCTTCTGGGAATAATACAAATTTAAAGCAAATTGAACCGTCCTGCAAAACAATAAATTCCAAAATCAGTTAAATGAGATTTCAGATTTAATGGGGGCAAATGAAACTATTGGCAAATTTAAGAAGAAATGTTTTAAATTTAATGCTTTATAACGATTTGAACTCGTCTACGTGAAAATTAATCTATGTCTAACCAAGTATAATTAATGAAATTTGATTACTAATTCTCATTAAAAGTGAAACCTACAATAGCCCCGAGCGACCTTATTTGCTTTTTCAATGTTAAAATGTCAAAAAAAAATTTACCATCAAAACTGTTTTTCGCACGCTCTTTTTGAGAATAGATACTTGAATAGAATTTTTTTTTTTTTTTTTTTAAATTCTCATTACATTCATAATTAAAACAAGAATTCAATTTTTTCTCACAACACGTATTATGTCCTAGAGTACAAAGTAATACTGCTAAACGGTAATCATTTCTAAGATAGTTAAAAGATCAAATATACATAATTTATCCAACTTATTAAAAACTGTTTAAAAAATAAATTCATCTCACCAAACACAGCACGTCATTTTACGTTATTTTTCGTCATTTCCTTCAGGAAGTTCATTTAGCACCTCAGCTGTGTTCGATGTAAAGCAGATGAGCTGTTTACAGTCTAGCTATATGCTAAAAACAATCTTGTTTTACAGCTGAATGAGTGGTCTTTGGGAGTGAGTCTCTCGTTTCCTGGCATCGATTCCTTGTCTGTAGACCCTCAGCCTCCATCCCTCCCTGTCTGCCAAAATATTCTTTCCGTACGCTTCGTGTATCTCTCCAAATGGTACTTTTATGTTCGGCACATCTGGCCTACCGTCTTTATCTAAAAATAAAAATGAAAAACATCTATATAGTTAATATTCTTTCAATGGACACTCTCGCGCTATGTTCAGTTTAGAGCAATCCCTCTAGCCCTGGAGCCTGCAGACGTTTGAGTATATCAATATGTGGAATAACGAAGTTAAATTAATTTTTTATAATAACTCATAGCGCATAAGGCAACGGCTGCAGTAACTTGTAACGCGTCCTTCCTCTCGGCGTTTGCAACCGACTGAATAAACGAGAATGTACGGGAGAGTGTGGGAAACATAATAGGATTAAGGATAAGGGATAGGGAAATGAGTCCACTGATCCAACAGTGGAAGTCCTACGTCTGAGATGACGATGATGACAATGATGATGATGATGAAAGAGCTCTTACTTTGTCTATTAGTCTGTGCTGATTTGTTAGCTTCCTCATTAACTCTGTTGAATGGATTATATCTCTGACCTCTTGGTGGTGCTTTTGGTTCTTCTTCTGGAGGTGAGATGGTCACAAGTGCAGCCGCTTCCGCTGCAGCGTCAGCTGATATATATACAATTTAAGAAATCAAATAACCGATGCAAATTGTTAAATTAAAAATATATAAACTGACAAAATATAAATTATTGGCTGTTATATTGCTGCCATAGTTTTGCCAGGCGTTAGATTCGTATTTTTATGTAACTTTTATTCTAGATGAAAGGTAGCCTATTGTCCTTTTCTGTATCCCTGACAATGTGTATGCATAACTTCATGATCGGTTGAGTAGTTAAGGTGTTATAATATTAGTAAGGATGTAACAACTAAAGAAGAACCATTATTCCTTGAGAACACATCTACAAATGTTGAATTTACATAGACCAGATCTGCAGAGACCCATGTGAAAGGCACATGTTCAACAGTGGATATTTACAGACAGATTGATGACTATGAATATCATAGTCTTGTTATCATTAATAGTTAAATTAATAGGAACGGTAAGTAAAATTAATAAAGCAATGAGTTCTTTACCCTGAGCTTCTTCCAGCTGCCTCTGCAGGTCTGACACCATCAACTTCATGTAATCATAACTGGCACAGGCCAAGGCCTTCATCCAAGCCTCCATTGATCCTTGTGAGTTTGTGCACAGGTAATAAGTGCGCCCACCTTCACAGTGGAAAACTATTTTGAAGCTATATGCGTCTTCTTCTTCTGTCAATTCTGTCAAAATCATACATAAGTCGTAGCGTTATGAATTATTGTAGTTATTGTTATATTACTAAGGTTGACAGACAGTGGATTTGCTTGTAGGTGGCTGCCATCGCCTATAAAACAAGCAAAACCACAAGTGCTGAGAGTACTTTGCTAACCATTGTAAGATAAGATAAGGGATAGGAAAAAGGACTCTGGCATTCATTACTCACACACCGAAACACAAAAGCACACATGCCGTTATTTCGCAGTGTAATGTAATCTAAAACACTCGGAAGACAGGTTGAATGCATTTATGGTTGCCTTTTCAGCGACCAAGTGTTCAAGCCAGTAGAATATCTGTACAAATTAAGATTATGGACCGTAACTTAACCCTAAATTAAAATAAAACTTTTCGTATAAAAATAATATTATTTATCTTAGAGTGGTTGCCAAGTATTTAATAAACCAAGTTCAAATAATAATGTACACCTTTTGCCTAACGGTTCATCTAATCCATAAAGAAACGTTTCAAAATTCTAACTCACCTATGGTGCAACCTTCTAAAACAATAACACCCAATGGTTCTTTGTCGCCCTTCTTATCGAAATAAAATAAGAGGTTGCCTTTTAAAGTGAACCATCTTTTCTGATAATTTTTTCCGACCTCTCCTCTCATGTCCAGACAACCTTCGCGATCCACAGGCGTCGCCGAGGAGGCGAAAGCACACAAATTCTTCTCATTTATCTTCATTTTTAACAATAAATGTATTTAATTCTAGTTTATTTTTAATGCACACGACTCATATAATTGTCACTTAATTTAACATATAGGTAATGTTTATTTTTACTAGTATCATATTTGTTACATTAATTAGGCAGATATATCTCATAACCTGTGCGATTGTAAATTGTTACGATTTTAAGATTTTAATTTTTGTTTGCTCCCTTTTTGGCTTTTGCTGTCTATAATTAGTTATAGATTCTATATAAACAAGGAACATATATATACTCTATAACCATATAACATAACACACTTCTTGCTGTCATGTTATTGTCAAACCACAGAATCTTATCGAACATAGAGTACTAAAGTAACCACAAGGGATGAGTTCAGAGTACATCTTATATACAGGTGACTGGGTAAGTCGTACTGAATATTAAAGGCGTCATTATTCAGGTCATTTCTAATGGATTTGATCATGTAATATGGTTTCCTAAACTTAACCGGTATGGAGATATTGAACTTTAAAGATTTAAAAAAAATCCCTTTTATTTGGCTTTGATATCGATTTTTTTGGTATTGGTCCGATTTTTTGTTTTTAGTTAGGCGTGTAAATTAATAAGAATAATTAACAAAAATTGAACGGTTAAGCCGTTAATTGTGTTTAAGCCATAGGCTAGTTGGAAAAAAATAAAAAAAGAAACCAGATCACTTGGTTAAGAAATTATATGTTTGAAAATGGGGACAATCGACACCCTGGACATTTTTGGGTACTACGACCAAAAATTTTTACCGACAGTTTTTCTACCTTAAAAACTGTAACAACTACCATTGCATAATTTGCTGCAAATCCATCAAACGAGAAGATATCTTTATCCCTTCAAGTTGAAAGAAGCCCAGGCAAAGTTCAAAAGTGGAAAGTAAAGAAAATAACTTTTAAATATATATTATTTTATTCATAATTATTATTACCTATTTTCACAGTTATTTATAAACTTGTATTAATATCAAGTATTACACTAATTTTGTTTTACGAATCTAATGATTGCTCCATTTAGAAAATTTCATTTCCACATTCAATCATGAGATTTCACTTAACAACTAGTGTAAGACAGAATGGTGTCATTTATTTACAGTAAAATCCCAATTCCCTAAAAAATTGACAAATTCACAATAACAAAATAGGTGAAAAAAAAAAAAAAACGAAAAACCTAAAAATAATTCAACTACAAATCTCGCTTAACAACTGTACAAAATATTACGAGTGGTTTCTTTAAAACGTGCTCCATTTTACACGCCGTCAACACGAGGGCTAAGTGGGCGAACTAATTAATATATACACAAACAATGGATGTCCTCACCGATTCTATGTACAAAAGTAGTTTTACAAAACGAAATTATAAACTATATACAACATCATTATATATTCTCAAATGCTGTAACACATTTAAAACATTTCATAATCAACTATGCGTAACTCAGTTTGTTTTGTACACCGTACAAGCAAACGTGTGATCCATTGCTATCCCGTGGACGCAATAGCTACAACAAACACTAACCGTTAGTTACTAACCAACAAAACTAAAAAAAACATTTCTCTATGAATTTCATTGATTGGAGACTATTTGTTCGTTTCAATGGACAAAATGGTAAAAAAAAATGAATACGACACAATATACACAATACTATTTTCACAGCACACCCTCCCTACACACTTATTTGTAATAATATATTAAAATAGAAAATTTCATAACTACTTATATAGCGTCGGAGATTCGGCGAATGAACGTCGCTGCGCTGGCTGCCGGTGGCTGCCGGTGGCTGCCGGTGGCTGCCGGTGGCTCTACTTCATTTTATAAAACGACCAAGTCTAAAATTATACAAATGCTACTTTCAAACTTCAACTAGGGGGCTTTCTTTATCACTATTCATACATTAAACTATTGGTGTCACTTATTTTTTATATTCTCTAGCAAATCTGTTCAATTAGAAACACGTTTCGGAGGCAGATATTTGTGTTCTTGTGGTTTATTCATTAAATTAAGCAATTTGAGCTTTTTGTTCCCACGTTATACAACTGTATACAATAATATAAACATGATAATTTCAATGGTCAATTTGCCTAATAATTTCCTATATCCATAATTAATAATTTACAAGACTTGTGATTTAAAAAAAAAAAAAAAAAAAACAAGTATCAATAGAAAATAAATAATATTTTAAAAGTATTCTACACAATACACGTATAAAAATAAATGGATTTAATTAGAAAGATGCGTGCAATTGATTAAGATGGTGGCGTGCACTTAAGAAAAATAAATATAAAAACGATGGTATTAAAACATATCTCTATATTAACTATGAGTAGTTCACTCCTTTGGTAATTCATACCGGCTTTTATACAACGAAATATAAATAAAGAAAATTTACAAATATTAGCACATAGAAGTGATAAAATACACAACTCGCGATATCTTATTTACAGAATAAGTTCACACCAACTGAACAAGCTTTTTATTTCAATTTTCATAGCTTCATTTCTAATTAAATTAAAAAAGAAATTTCACTAAAAAAAGTGGTTTCATTAAGCATCTATGAGGTTACTTCGAGTCTCCTTAGACACAATTAAATTCCTTTAATTTATTTTTACTTCTTGAAATCTTCAAAATTTAAATGGAAACGCCAACACGATTGGCTTCATTTATTTCATAAGATCAAAAGTGTCTTAAGCATTTTATAAATCTTAAAAATACTTCCCTTCCATTTTTGTGATATACAGTTGGCAAATAAATAAAAAAAACACCTATTTCTATCTTCATAATAATTGAATAAGGAAACTCGTACAGTTTGGTTCCTCGTGTCCGAGTAAACTTTTAGTTTATCAAGACTCTTAACAATGCATTCGTCAACTTTGGCCTATAATTCAGAACAAATTCATATTAATTATTATATTTTTTGCTCATCTTAATGTTCTTCTATAGAGATGTATGATATCGCATGCATTGACCAAATGAACTAAATATACTACCTAAAAATGTACTAAATGTTCGATAGTACTTCATAAAGTGCGACCAACGAGACTAAGAACAAAATGTTCATTCACCTGCTTATAAGCAACAAAGCATATCTTTTTTTATCAAGTACATTGAAGTAAAAATTGAACCAATGCGACACAGCAATCAGATTAATTACAAATAGCAGTTTAGGTAAAACACAGAGCATTACTTTACAGACGAGTGATTCGCAGATCACTTTTACTGTACATAATTAACTACAACAATAAATATTTCAATCTTTTATGCTCACATTGTGAATTTTACTCAAAGCTACTACCGTACATATCCGAATGTCCGATTATATCATCTATGTAGACACAATAACGAAGTTCTTCTGTCTCATTGGCAGTACTTGGCGATTCAATTCAATTTCATTTCAGTCAGTTTTAATTCATCGCACCCAGGTCGCGGTGGTTTTAAGTTGACTCCTTATTTATATACTCTTTTTATATGGGGGATGCGATATATATGGGACCTGTTCAATTTCAGAGTCACATCAAAGATAATTGTGTCAAGTAACAGTAATCAACTACTATATAGAAAAATAATGTGTATGGTAACATATTCTGCAAATTATCGGTAAGTCTTAATTTATTGTTCTATTATTAGTGGATATTATTCCTCTGCTTGAAAATCTACTGTAAAAAGAGGTGTCATTATTCCGAAGTGGAAGGTAAATTAATTTTTATATTTTCGCACGAGGAATAATAAGTACAGTTCGAAAGTATGAAAACTTATTGAGATCTAAATTCCCATGAACACTAAATGTTACAAAACCCTATTAGAATAGTACAAAAAGTACTTGGAGAGAAATAAAATTTCTTCACCAATGTGATAATTCTGATCCCTGTGATCTATGCAATTGTGATTATTTTTTTCTTATTATTAGTTAAAAGAGGACGTGGTATATAATACATACAACCTTGTCAAAAATCAAGAAAATATGTGGAACGTACTAGAGAAATAACGTACTAGAGAAAATGAGGTTAGGAGGAACGAGAGACGATGGAAGCAACGGTGCGAGATGAAGACTGGCGGAAGGTCCGGCCCTAGCCGAGGGCGGCGGCCGTGTGGTAGAGCTGCATGAGCACCTGCACGTGCAGCGGCAGGCAGGAGAGGCGGTCGTGCGAGGCGTCGTCGAGCGCCAGCCACGAGAGCGCGTTGTAGTTCTCGAGCACGTAGCGCAGCACGTCCGTGGTGGTCTGCGAGTCGAGCGGATGCGTGTTGTGGTCGCGGCGCTGCGTGAGCGTGGTGAAGTCGTCGGCGGCCTGCAGGCAGCCGGCGTGCAGGTGCAGCGCGTTCTTGAGGAAGGCGGGGCAGGCGTCGCGCAGGTGCGCGCAGCCCGCCCACCACCACGCCGGCATGGGCCCCAGCGGCGCCGTGGACACGGTGTAGCCGAGCGCCAGCGGCTGCTGCAGCACCGTGCCCACCTGCTCGGCCTGCGCCTCGTCGGCCAGCGCGTACGCGTCGTGCGCGGGCGCTGGCTGCGGCGAGCCGTCGCGCGACGCGGCGTCGTGGCGGCGCGGCGACGCGCGCGGGCTGTTGGCCGCCCACATGTGGAACATGTCCGTGTCCAGCAGCAGGTCCGTCATGTTGTCCTCGCCCTCCTCCTCGTCCGCCATGTCCATGTTGAAGAACATCATGTCGTTGTCCTCGCCGTTGACGATGGGCTGCTCGAAGGGCATCTGGTTGGACTGCGTGGTGGCCGAGGTGGGGAAGACGAGGATGTGGGTGGCGGTGACGTCGCGCGGCGTGTGCAGATGGCTCTGGATGGAGGCCTGCGAGAAGCGCTCGTCGGGTGTGAACCGGTCGGCCATGAGGCGCAGGCACGAGTCGGGCTCGGTGGACACGAGGCACGCGGACAGGATGCACGGCGCCGCCGGGTAAAGCGTGGCGCAGCTGCCGCACATGTCTCGCAGCACTCCTCCCGCGCGCACCAGGTTCTTGCGCGACAGCAGCCACGACCACCCTGAAACGTAAAATCATATAAATTTGACCGTACATCTAAGTGATGTTTTTCTTTTGTCAGTTTAGCTAACAAGCTAATAAATCAATTATTTTATTTTTTGAAATTTAAGTTGGTAAATTGTATTATTGCTATTTTTAAATCGTTATATTTAAAATAAATAACAGTAAACATTAATATCACATATTTAAAAATTTATGTTTGGTTTTCATAAAAAAGTCAAATTTAATTTCCGAACGCAACCAAAAAAGGAACTCATTTTGGTCCGTTCAGTAACTCATTTTGGCCTAACGATTTAAATCACAGGAATAATTTATTTTTTTTATTAATTTAAATTTAAATTTGTAAATTGCTATTTTTTAATCGTAATATTTAAAATAAATAATACTAAACATTATATCAATTACTTAAAAAATGCTTGGTTTTCATAAAAATGTCAATGCAATATCCGAAGCAACATCTAAAAACCAATATTCTAAAACAAAATGAAATCAACCTTTTTTCAGCATTAGGTCTTTGTGTTTTTGTACTGTTTTGGTAAATATAAAAAAATGAATACGTCCAGCGGTGAAGATTCTCTAACTCCAAAAGAATTAAAAGAATAAGTTTGAAATGCCGAACTTATTCCAGAAAAGTCGCGTGAAAAATATCTTCAGGCGTACGAATTATTGAATTATTGGCGACTGTCAAAAGGTGCTAAAACTTATTCTAAGACTGTGTTTTTGTCATATTTCATGGAATTATCAAAAAAGTATGCTGTAGATAGAGTATTTAATTTAGTTGTAATTTATGTGACTATGGCTACGAGTAGTCACATAAATTATAATAAACATAATAAGTATTTAAAATTGTCTTATTTGATTTTCTTACCTAAACTCTCGCTGTTGAGGTGAAAAGTTGTATGTTTAACACGAGAGCAAATTTTTTTATGTGTCGTGCCTTTAAATCACTCACTTCGCTAGTTCGTGATTTAAAGTCGGCACTCACAGCAAAAAAACAATTTTGGTCTCTAGTTGAACAAAAAACTATTATGTTTCGTTAACTCCCATTCTAATACATCTCGTCATAAAAGCAAACACCTAAATTTGATGTCAATTAAAATTGTATCAAAAGTCGTAATGTTGCGATACAAAATAAGCACGACAGTGAGTTACATACCTTTGAGCTCCCCGTGGCCTATCCTGCCCACCCTGCCGACGACCAGTCTCCAAGGTTGCGCGGCCTGGCTCATCACGCCCAACATGAAGTCCATCAGCTTCGTGAGACCCAGTCGCCGCGCGGGAGCCGATCGTCTCCGTCGCGACCTACGACACGAGATAGATTAGAAAAGAGCCGCTCGAAGAGAGAGTGCAAAGCGAGTGCTAAATATATCACCTGGCGGGCACGTGTATGTTGATGGCGGCGGTGTCGAGCAGCTCCCCTCGTGCGTCGGTGGCGGCGGCCAGCAGCCACCGCTGGTCGTGCGAGAGGCAGTACGAGAGGAACAGCACCGCGCTCGCCTCCCCGCTCGTCTGCCCCCACGTCTCCGCCACCTCCTTAAGCGGCCGCGGCGGAGCCAGCACCCACGCCGGTGAGAACAGCTTGTACGGAGCGCGGTTCTTCTCCTGTGAAGCGACACGCGACCTTAAACCGGATGCACACATGGACACAGACAAGATGGAAGTTGGAAATAATGTTACGTCTTTCGAGTTGAGGAAGAGGTTGGCGTTGGCGGCGGTCCCGAAGCCCGTGAGCGACTTGCCGTTGGCGTGGTGCTGCAGGAGGCGTCGCGCGCCGGTGAACACGCTGAAGGCTAGCGCGCGCAGAGTCCCTGCGCCGCCGCCCGCCCCGCCCGCGCCCACGCCCCACGTCTCGCACACGCCCTCCGCCGATATTATCTGCGACACGCAATTTCATTTCAATGAAAATAAAGCAAAACATATAGAACTCATGCCCGTCATTTGCAAAAACCAAGGAAGTTTTAAAATGTATGAATAAAATCTGAAAGCTTACCTTAATTAGTGGATTGTGGTGGTGTAAATGCTGATACGCCCTGGAAGCCAACCTGAGCAGCGCGTGCAGGGCGTGGGCGCGGTGCGCCTGCGCGGCCGGCGGCTCCACCACGTACAGCACGAGCGCTGGCGCTCCTCCCTCCTCCGCCTCCCACGAGCCCGCGCCTGGACTGGCGTTGGCCGCCGACGCGCCCCCCGCGGGGCCCGACGACTCGCTCTCCGACTCGCTCTGGCCCGGGGTGGACGGGTGGTCGGGCGTCGACGGCGGCCTCATGGGCGACGGCGCCGGCCTGTCCACTTGTCCCTTGCTCTCCTCCAGCAGCGTCCGGTCCACGCTCAGCGCCGCCAGCTGCGGCACCAAGTTGGTTCGCAATGTCTCCGCATACGCCTTGATGTACTCCCCGAGCCGCCCGGGCGGCAACTCGCCGGTCCACTCCTCGCAGTTCACGTCTCTGTCCCTGTCGGTCGGCGCGGTCCGCACGATGCCGTCGCGAGCTATCCTCGTGATCGGTTGGTGTCGGCCGAGCCTACACGACTCGTACGAGGTGGATAATTCTCGAAAGAAAGTACGCAGAGGGTCCGCGAGCACGTCCCCGTCGGCGGCGAGCACCACGTAAGCGACGTCCCGCGAATATGAATACGGCTCGAGCGACAATCGCTCCCAGTGGCGCAGCGCGTGGGGCGCCAGCGCTATCCAGTCGCGGTCGTGGCCGACGAGCAGCGGCGGCACCGGCTGCGGCTCGCACAGGTCCTCGTTGCCCCGGCCGGCCAGTCGGTGAAACTGTCTCCAGGTGAGCGGGCCGGTCACGCCGTCCCACATGCGTGCACCGCAGCAACGCTTTTGTATCGCGTCTTGCAGCAGCGGTCGTAGGCGGCGCATCAATCTAGAAATTGTCGAGCGTTAGCGAGGGCGAACCGCTTCAATTGAGTCTCGGTTGAGAAGAGACGTTACCTGACGACGTCCTTGGAAGACCTGGGCGCCCTCGCCGATATGAAAGGCCACCGATGGATGGCAGCGGAGCACGCGACGCCCGCCGCCGCCCGTAGCGCTCGAGCCGCCGCCGCGCCTCCGTCCGAGTATCTGTCGCAAACAATTCAATTTCAAAACCTTTATTTACTAAAAACCTGTTTTTCTTTGTTTTTGTTTAAGGGCGTCCTCCTGTTTTTCCACTTTTTCCTAAGCCTGTCTCAGTCTCAGTGGGCCACTAAGCGCTGCCTATTTTTGTGAAACAATCTGACCATTGTCTGACCAAATCTGCCCTGTCCATCTCTACTTCAATGTTTTTATCCTCGTATCCACGCCGTTCCAGTTTGTAATTTTTCTCGTCTTAGAATTTCTTTTTGTAGATTTATCTACCTAAGACACTTTTCTGGCGAGTCATCAAAAGTTAGAATAGATAGACAATTTCTTCCACAAATTTCTTATCATACAAAATTTGATGCAGTTTTAGTACACTGGTCATAAATATAAATAGAATGCAACTCATTTTTAAAATTGAATATTAGACGTCACGAGAATAGATTGCTAGGTTTTGAATTTTTCAATGGATATTCAGAGGTTTTAAAATGTAAAATGTAGGTACTAACTCGAGCAGGTTCAGCCGCAGGTGGTCGGTGGGGCGCGCGGCGGCGGCGCGGTCGGCGGCGCGACACAGCGCGGCCGCGCCGCCGCCCGCGAGCGCCGCGCACTGCGCCACCACCACGGCCGCCACGTCCGAAAGCCCGCGCGCCCCGCCCACCCCGCCCGGCTCCTCCGCCAGGCCCGTGATCTCCATCTCGTCCTCGTAGAAGAGGCCGGCCCGGTGCGCCAGCCGCCGATTCACGATGGCGCTGAAGCCGCAGGTGCAGCGTGCGGGCTCGTCGTCGTGCGTCGCCGCGGGGGACGCCGCCGGGGACTCGTCGCCCGCGCCGCCGCTCAGGTACGTGGCCGCGTCGGCGCCGCGGATGTTGCCCACCACCTGTGCACACATTTTAGTTTGTTTTACCAAGTTAACTTTAAGTCGAGTGAAACTGAGTAAGTGTAATAAGTAAGGTGTAGGTAGAGTAACATTACCTTGGGCCCCGCATTGCAGACGCACAGTGTGCAACTGTCGAAGTTGTGATCTCGGAAGACGTTGAGCACGGTGTCGGAGAGCAGAGTGTTGAGCATGAGCGGACATGCCGCGCTGGCCGCCGCGGCCGCCACCGCCCGGGGCGAAGGCGCGTCGGCCTGCGGCGAGGGCACGGCCGACGCGCGCGACTGCACCGGCGCCGGCGACGGCTCCGACCCCGCCGCCGAGCCCGGCGGTGACACCCCGCCGCCCGCCGCGCCGCCCGTCCGAGACGCTGCGCACCGCTGCTCGCCGCTGGGGGAAGCGGGCCGCTTCGTGCCTGATTGTAAAATTAATATATAGGCAAATGTATGTATTAATCAAACGCACACACATCAGCGTAACATAAAAAGAAGACTTGTTGTATTAAAATGTTGAAATTTTCTACGCTTGGAGTATTACTTGTGTTTGAAGCTGTTAGTATGCAGATATTTCGATGAAAATCTCTTTTCATCGAATATGTTTTGCAAATAACTCATTATTATTCTAAAAGCGGAGTGTGAACTCGATTTACAGCCTTAAAGTAATTTGAAAATTTTTAAAAAATCAAGCTTCTTTAGATTCATTATGTACGTTAATAATTTCAGTGAAATTGAAAATGAAAATACATCTTAATTATTATTATCATTGTTGCTGTGCTGGATTCATGCAAGTTCGGAAAAAAGTAATAAAAGTGATATCGAAATACACACAGCTAAAAGCTATCCTTATGTTATCTCTTAATAAAATCGAGAGGTTGCTGCCTCTGTGACCACAGTTCGAGATTCGTGGTCATATGGTAGATTCAAATTTTATTTGATTTCTATAAATGAATTAAATATCCTTTATACAACAAACGCCCACTAACCGGTCCGCTGGGTGTCGCAATCGGCGCTGGCGTCTCGCTTGTCGCGGGCATTGGCGTTGGCGTCCTGCTGCCACCGAGGTCGGTACACGGCGTGCGACGGCAACGTGACGGGCGGCTCGGTGTGCGACGGCAACGACGTCAGTCGGGCGTACTTGGACGAGCCCACGTACTTGTACACCGTCGCCGGCTTGAACACGTACGACCAGTCCTGCGCCAAGAGCAATACGCGGCTTAGCCTTCCTGCGCGGTGTGTGCAGGCTCGATATGAACGAGAATGGAAAGTCGGGTACCTCGATGGGGTCGGGCGGCGGAGAGCCCGGTGCGGTGGTGGCCGAGGCTTGGGCGTGGTGGCGGTGGTGCGGCGTGGCGGTGGCGTCGTCCGTGAGGCTGAAGCCGGGCGAGGGCTGCGCGTGTGCCTCGAGCGAAGGCGGCGTGGGGAACATCTTGCTCAGCTCCTCGGCGCGCACGCACCGCCCCAGGCCCGCCTCCGCGCACCGCCCCTCCGGCGGCGTCGACACTTGCATCTGCGCACCACGCTAAGCTCAGCCTCACTCTTTTACGACTATCATTCTAAATACAACAATCTTCCGAAGCTTTGCACTTCAAAGTACATAAACAATATAAGGAATAAAATACCACTTTATTTAAAACCAGCAAGCAGTAAGCGCGGTTTTCGTATGCTTCGTATTTCGGTATTCGGTACAACTTTTTTGTTTGATAACCGATTGGATTGAAACAAACACTAATGTTACAGGAAGCTCACTACAATACATAATGAAATTGGTCAAGCCGTTTCTGAGATTAGCGTGCACAAACGCACAGACAAAGGCGAAAATCCCAAAAACTATTATAAGCACAACATGTACAAATTGTTTTACGAAGGTTAACGATTTCATTAAACGTATTGATGATTTGTGCCAAAATAAAAATAAAATGTTATTTAGGATTAATCACACTTCCCTCCTTAATATTCAACAGGTCATAAAGGCTATAAAGATCCTTCACAAGGACAACCATTCATTACTGTCTTGTCTTCGGTACAATTGAAACTTTTATGTTGTAAAAAAAGTATAAAATAAAAATAATATAATAAATATATAATTGGGTACACTCACAAGTCTTACCGTCTCATCGCCGCTCGCCGCGTCGTCCGAGTTATCGAATATTTGATCGAGATCCTTCAGTTTGGGACAGAGACCGTCCGATGTAAATAAATTCTTGTACTCTTTAGTGTCGTCCTGTAAGCAATAAACGATCGAATGAAGGCTTCGCCTCTTTACACAGATGATTGAGAATGAGGAATGGAGAACACTGACGTTGTCGTGCCTCTCGTGCTTGACGTCGCCGTGGTGGTGGGCTTGCGGGTGGGCGTGCTCGTGCTCGTGTCCGGCGTACAGGTCCCCGTTAGCGGCCGACAGGCACGCCAGCTCCTCGCGGAAGCAGTTCTCGTCACTCTTGAACCGCTTCACGGGGTGCTCCAGCCTGAAAGTTGTTCATTTCGCCGTGTTAGGCAATGTCCGAAGAAAACGGCCGCGAGTTGTGTTGGTGAGATAGTTACCAGGCGTGAACGGTGGAGTAGTCGTACAGCATGTGCAGGGAGTGCTCGTCCTCGAGCGGGTCGACACGTCTCTCGGGCTTGGGCAGCGCGGGCCGCCGCAGCAGCTCCCAGAAGGGCTCGGGCGCGGGTGCAGCGGCGGCCCCGCTGGGCGACTCGGTGGCGTACAGCTTGGAGGGCGGCGCCGACGCGGGCGCGGGCGTCGGCGGCGCCAGCGGGTCCGGCGTCGGCGCCGGTGTGTGCAGCGTCGTCGGGACGCACCCGGACAACACCGACTGTCGCAATAAAAGCAATGCTAAACCTAAACACAAGCTACATTTTGTTTTGTTGCAATTGAAATTGGTGTACCTGGTGTGAGACGTGCGCGGTGTGATGCGGCGAGGGCGGAGGTGCGCCGGCGGAGGAGGGCGCGGAGACCGCGGCCGCCGGCGACGCGGCCCCGCAGCTGCCCGGCGACGACGCGCCCGCGCCCGCTATCCCGCCCACTCTGCCCGACAAACTATTCACTTCAAACACTTGCCGATCCTTCCTTACAACCACTACACTATCGAGTGCCGACTGTGTTCTCTCGCATATCTCCGAAACTGTCAGAGTGAACATTTTCGATACTCGTTTGTTAAAAAATATATATAAAAAGAACCAGTTCACATTTCAATCGTAAAGAAGAAATGTAGAAAGAACGGCGCCTACAAAATATGTTATCTAGCATTAAATTTAAAAAATATATTTCGATATTTCCTTATACGAGATTGGATGCAAACATGTGAACTCGCTCATTATTCAATGTACAGTGTTATGTTACTCATTATACAATAATTATACGGAATGACATGGTTTTCGAGAATACAGTTTAAATGAAATAAAATGCCGATACGTTTTGTGAGAAAAATAACCATGATATATTTTTCCTAAGACGTTTCTTTCACCGACAAATTCACTGTTACTACTTTCTACGTCCAACCGAAAAGTTTTAGTAAGTTTAAGAATAAAATTGAATTAAGAAAAGTCTACGAATTGTTCTATGTACAGTTAGTTATATTATTTCTTTTTGCTCTTGTTAATCCAAAAGTAATGAGCAAAAGGTATCTATAGTTATATGTCAATCTATAATTCTTGTGTTGTGTGATACTTTAATGTCATTTAAAAAAATGGAATTTTATTGTACATAGTTTCTAACCGCAGTGCTATCAATTTTTATGTATCTAAAATTGTTATTAGTTGAACGAAGAAAGTATTATTATGAACTTACGTAACAAATTAAGCAATATGTTATATTTTTTCAGTGATTTCCACCATAATTATATCGCAGACATTGCAATAAAAAAAAACTGAGCAATCAAAAGTGACAAAAAATATCATAATTGTACTGACTAAGTTGTACAGAATTGACAGTATGAATAAAACAAAATGGCGGTCGTCTTCTTTTAATCTAGTCGTAGTAGCCTTCGTCTGAATTTATAAATAAAATTATTTCTTTTCGAAACTTTACAAATTTTTATTCTAATGTCTGGTTTACACAGGTCAGGCTGAAAAGTTGATCAGCGGTGAGTAGGCTTAACAACTACAAGCTAGTAAGTAGAAAATTTATAGTAATATTAGTTCATAATTGATAAACAAAACATCCTGCCAGAGGAGACCCAACTTTATGTAAATATTAACAATTCTGGTGAAAAATGACGGAAAATTCATTGGTTACATATTTATCGTAATTTCTGTTACGAATTATTCCACACATGATAGGCTTTAGCTGATTTTGAATTAATCATCAGAGAGTTGAGTGAATTGATATTCTATTTGTAAAGGTGATGCATAATAAATAATAACTCTTATGGTAAGTAATTTTCTAGTGTCCGAAAGAGCACTGAGAAAGCGTTTAGGCATTTGGCATGACGTTTGCACAAATGACTTGAAGACGACTTGTTGATAATGATCACACTTGCTAACTAAATCGCCTATCAGCTCTATCAACTCACTATTAAAGTAAGTTAAACCAAGCATCAGGCTAACTTAATACCTATTCCAAATGAAAAGTATTTTTTCTTGTATTGGTAAATATTTAATGTCACCTTTGACGGTCAGAAAATATTAAGAAATTAATTAACAATGAAAATCTTAAATGGCATTGTCTGAGTGATGAATCGAGCGAGTTAGGAGGCTCGTAATGGATGGCAAATGTTATAATGTGTTTATGACAACTCAAACACTTTAATATTGGTGTGTGCAACGTGTAATGGCGACCTTATGCTTTTAGTTATCTAATGGAGTGGACCTTCTCATTTCCATACAAATGCATTTAATTTACAACCAAAACTTTTAATCGAGATGAAACTATGACAGTATATATAGGTTACAAATTGATTATTGAATTGAAATTCAAGAGAATTTGAATAGAAAAAAAAAAAAAACAATTTAAAAACTCAAATATCTAAATTTTAATAGATTTGAGTAGTTTCATCGAGATTCAAAAGGTAGTTTGTAAATTTAAAATGACCACATTAATATGAAAAGCCGTCTTCTGGCGACCTCATGGAACATTCTTAAAAGATTTATACAATGATAGGTAATAACTTAATAAGTAAAACAATTAATTATGTAAAAATGTGCAGAGGAGTACCAAGTAACGCCTCATGTCTTTATAAGCATCACACAGAAATCTCCATAGTGATGTTGGAAGTTTAGGAAATATTTTCAAGACCAAATACAGCTAATTAAGTCTCAAATATTACTTCCGTGAATATAAGCTATACTAAGTTTAGTACAGACCTATAAAGAAATATCAAGAGATATAAGAAAACGTATATCAAGAATTTTTAGATGTTAAATTTAATCACAGTTTCTGAGTTTTGTTATATAAGAGTTGAAAATAAAAAACAATTTAAACACCAATAGGTCTGTAATGAAACATGAGTAAATTATTATTACAATATTTTATATTCAGTTAAAAAAGAAGACAGGATATAAGGTTATATTGAAATGTGATATAAAATGGTGATTCAAATGGCCAACACTTCTGATGAATAAAAACACACAGAACATGCAATCGGTAAAAAAACATGTCTCTATAGTAATATACGCTCATGCATTTACGATTCATCTACGATATATAAAATAAGATTTATATGCAGGCGATAATGTCATGCACAACACAAGCGGCATTGCATTACGTATTTATTATTATAAAGTGTGTCAAATGTGTAAAATGTGTTATGTAATCGTTAAATTTACTATTCAATTAAAAGCTAAATCAATTATTTAAATAAGATTGAAATCATTTTACTATAAAAAAAACTTTTTTTTTCTTGTCATACACTGATTGTAAATGTCTGAAGCGAAACAAAAAACAAACAATAGAATGTCTATGTTGAGTTGTGTGTGTGTGTGTGTGTTTGTGTGTTTGTATGGGTGTGTGGGTACTCACGCGTGGTGTCGGTGCGTGTGGTGGTGTGGCGGATGGGTCTTGGCGGGGGTGGAGCGGCGGTGGAAGGGCGCGGGCCGAGGCGCGCGCGGAGGCCGCCGCCGCCGCCACCTGCACCAACACACGGCTAGGACGCACCGCCGACCCACACGCACCGCCTCTTTACTCTCCTCAGAGTGTCTCAGAGCTTGCGCGCGTCTCATTTTATCAACGGTGGAGTCGTCATATACAAACGTACAGCCTTTTTACGTGTAACATCTTACAGCTCGGTTTATAGAACCGTTAAGAAGTCGGGATTTATAGAATGCACACTATTTGATTTGACCAATTAGCCCGCGCGGACGTTACCTTAGTGTTGCAAAAGTGAAATATTAAAAATCGGTAAAGTTGCCAACAAAAAAAAAAACGGGAGAATTTTATTCGAAATAAAACGAGACTATTTATTGTTTTAACAGCAATAATTTGTTAGAAATTTGAACAGAAATTTTTAAATTGTCTATATCATAGAAACATTGGAACATTGAGAGGCCATAACAACGAGTTATTACACAGATGAGATGTCAGATGTTACACATCATAATAATATGATACTGTAAGGTTCGTTTACTTTTTTTTAATAAAGGTTGACTCCATCGTTGTTCTATATAAATACGTAAAATAAAAACCAATAGATATGTCAACACACCCGTCGGTATAAGCTATTTTAACCCTCTACTGCTTAAAAACTACATACCTAATATTACACTGCATATAAGTATTATTAAAGAAAAAAAAATAACATTCACATACATAATTTCTACCTATCTACGTTGCGTTCACCCTTTATAAATCGTTCAAAACTAGACAATGTCGTCCATCACTGCCAACTTAGACCTTATTCCGTTAAGCGTAAGGTCCACATTTGACTTTGATCGATACAACACTCATTCGAATGCATTTAAATCAATAAACATATTTACTTCATACATAACATACATACATATATAATATAATGCATAGCACACGTTCAATAAAACTACTATATACTGCGCCTATCTACTTTATGAACTCAAGTTTAACATTGTCATTGCTCAAAAGTCACAGACCTATGTAATTTAATTATTCTATAGGTTAATTCTATAATATAAATATTATAACATGTAAAATTATCCCTCATACAGAATAGGAAAGCGTCCCGTTAGTGTCGGATTTAACAAAAGATTATAAGCGTAATTTTTTTTTTTACAAAAACTGCATTTAAATGAATCTTACATTGTAAATATTAAAAAAAAAACTATTATTATTTTGTTATTTGTCCACATAAATAGAGTTAATAGTTAGAACATTAAATATTTCTATTTGTTATTTCTTGTGTACAATAATTTTTAAACCGGCTAAAATTTACAATCACATTATCTAAAGCTTGAACAATGACCAGGTTAAACACAATTAAAATATGCGCTGTAAAAAACATTTTTTTTTTTTTCAAAATTTTTTTTACATATCAAGTTTACGTAATAAATAAATAATTTCATGCCAGCAATAAAGGTCCTAGTGTATTTTTTCAGCGCATATATATGTCTACAAAGCACATAATTCTGCTAGTAGCATTACCATATCGGATGGATGTGGATGGGGATACCCTATAGTGATGGGGGATAGCGGGATAGGATAGGGTGTGGAGTTTTACTCACTTGGCGCACGTGCAGGGAGTTTTCCGCGTAGGCTCTACGAAGTCGTCGTTTCGATCTCCAGCGGTCTCCGCGTAACATAACTCCGCTGACTGAAAAACAAAACCTCATCTTTACACAATCCGGCTAAAAAAAAAACAACCAATGAATGCTTGTCTGGCCTTCAATATCAAAAATAAAAAAAAAATACAAACGATAAAGGTGTTATGCAACACATCACTGTTTACATTTATTAATAAATGATATCATGCCATTATTTATAGACAAATTGTGTTGTTCTAATGAATAAAGTTCATAAATCAAAGTCTGCTCAGTAGTTTGTGAGTTAAAGAGTAATAAGACATTTTCGTACTAATAGTATGTAAGTAAAGCAAAACAATTGAATGTTGATTTCATTCCCTTGACATTCTTCTTTCGTTTAATACAAATATACATGGTATAATATATAAGTGGTGTGCTGCAGTACACTATTCTCACTTGATAAATGATAAAATGTTTTGTGAGAACATAAAATGTTTTGGTTGACATTTTGAACTTGAAAAAACATCAACAATTTTGAGTTCTTTTATTTAGTATTGGAAGCATACTCAAAGTTATCCTATTCACTCGAGAATAACTTTGTTTCCTGTCTTCCCGTGTGTTTTGGTCTCAGAGGTATAAACATGAATTAACCAATAAACAAACAAGGCGGTGCGTACCTGATGAGGCGCCGGCGTGGTGAGCGCGCGCGCGGTACGCATAGCGAGTGCCGCGGCGGCGGCGGGCGGCGGCGGTGGCGCCTCCATCTCCGTCACCAGCGCGTACGGCAGCGGGTAGCGCATGCGCACTCCGCCGCATACCACCTGACAGATCGATCGTACGACACATTACCAACACTGAACCGTAATCACCAAGCTTTTCTTTTGTATAAATTCCAAAATAGTGTTAGTTGTACCTCGACGGCGCCGCAGCCCTGCTCGAGCGGGTAGAGCTGTCGCCAGGCGTCGAGCAGTCGAGCGGTGGGAGCGTCGCCGTCGCCCCACTCGCGCCCCGTCACCGTGCCCTCCAGCCCGAACGGCGCAAGGATCACTGCACAATGCACAATTGCACATCACTTCATATTATACAAAGAGTTAATAGTAATGTAGTAGTAATGAAAAATATATATGTTTACAAGCGACACGACCCCACCTTCGTGGATTATATAAATAAATATTCCTCATTGATCGCTCTTTACATTAGTGAATTATTTTTATTGGTATACAGTACACATTTGTTATTGAAAAAGCCGTTAGTTACCCTTGGCGTCGGAATGATGGTCGGGATGGTTGAGTCTGGCCATTCGTTTGGCGGTGAGCGTTCTTACGGGCGGATGCTGTCTCACGTCCACGGACGCACACACGGTGCTTTCGCCGTGCAGGAAGAACGCGAACGAGAACGAGAGGTGCCATGGACTGGAAACACAAGTAAATTCTTCATTCATGCCAACCATTCAAAATGTCAACCAAATCAATGTACCAACAATATAAATGTATGAAGGGGAACGAAGTTACGCTCTTATGTCTTGACGAGCACAACACAGAGATCTTCTTTTTATTAATATAGGAAGATTATTTAATATTTTAAAACAGCTACAGTATACATAACTGCTTTAATTATACTTCCATCATAGCTATCTTATTTTAATATAAATAGAAAATATGTAATGGATTTTTCCCTATAAGTGGGAAGTGCAGAAGATAACTAACCGACTTAAATATAATCATTTCAAAAAACACAAAAAAAATTTAAGCGCCGTACATTGTCTATTTTGGCTAAAATGGTTTAGTTTTTTAATCTTCGAGGAATATTAAAAAAAACTCGTATCAAGTTATTTTTTTAAATTAAAAAACGCTGTAAATCATCGCATATTTCTTTAGAATAACTCCAAGCAAGTATGTATAAGAAATGTACATTTAGAGGTAGGTACATGATAAATAAGATAATGTAAATAGCCTGTAAAAAGGCTTTATTGTACCTTTGTCCAACGTCTTCTTCGTCGCCGTCGTAAGGCTGAACAAACCACTTGCCAAGTCTCACGAAGTCCCTGGACAAGAGACATCTGAAAAGAGAAAAAAAAAAAAACATATTTAATGAAAATTAATTATATTGAATGCCAATCAAAGTCACTGTCTGATTTTTATTGAAGAAAAACAAATTGTTAACTAACATAATAGAAAAAGTAAACGATGTAATACATTTGACTGAAAAGTATTTTGATATGCCGATAATGATCTAGAGAAATAGGTCGTCAACAGGTGTGTATGTTTTCTACAAAAATTTTAGATTTTTATGTTCAAAATACTATGTTTTTTGATGGCAACTTTTTTTTAATATTTTCTATATTTAATCGCAACGATTACGCAACAAAATATTTTCAATACGTACACGTAGGCATTGTGCGTTGGATTGGGAGCGAGTGACACATACTGTAACGTATGCATAAATACGCGCATAAATAAAGATGCTATTAATTTAGTCAATGGTTTATTTCGGGCTTCGTACTGTACTCGCCTATCTTTATACCTCGCCACACTATACGCTATGACTAGTACACTATTTTATCGACTGGAAATAGATCTTACATTAAATGGTGGAATAAATAACCACCGCTTTATACCCTTGGTGTTACGAGTACTTGTATTGGGCGTTGAGGTAACTAATAACACTTCGTTATTATCAATTTGTTTGTAGTAACAAATGACTCAATTTTATTTTACTTTTATTTATATTTCTTTGAATATTGAATCCTTCCTATTATTTTATTCCTCGTGTATTATGTGCTTGTGCGTGCATAAACATACACAAGATGCAATATTGAAATAGTGGCGACAGGCAGATTAACATAGGGACACAAGGCAAACATCGGTTGAACATAGAAACTTAATAATATGCAAGTAAAATTATAAATACTGAAGTTTATTTAGATGTTTGTGACCCTATCACGTTTAAGCTACTGAATGGATTTGGATTAAATTTGGAGCTATGGCCTATGTTTTTAGCTACCAAATAGGTGAATATTAAAATATAACATGGCTGCAGTGCGCGACGTTAAACTCAAGGTATGAACATAATTTCGAACGCCTTCACGAGCAATTAAATTACTTCGCCGGCGTTGTAATGTATTTGTCAGCACGTTTTGTATTTATCAAATTTTAACAATACAGCAAGACAATGTACAAATGCAACAATATTTAGCAGTAGTAGATTGTTGTTAATATAAAATATCTATATATATAAAAGGCGATGTGTGTAATGTATATTCCCTATGGACTCCGAAACCGCTGAACCGATTTTGATTAAATTTTCAGACAACCTTCAGATTAGACCAGGCGGGTAATCTGTGAAGTTTAATCTTTTATATAAATGTAATATTTATATATGAACAATTTACCAAAGGTAATACCAATTTTACCAAAGGTATAAAGTTAATTTATTCGTGTCAAATATATTTTTGTACGAGTAAATAAGTAAATAAAAAATATTATTAAATATTACATATAACCATAAGACAGAAAAGTTTACAAAAAATTATAAACTGCAATTAACATGATAATATCACGCACAAATAACAAACTAATAATTGATTTCAATGAAATCACGCTCGTAACGTAAATTCAATATAAAATAAATTCAATATAGTACAATTGCATCAGTGTGCATAGGAATGTGTTCGGAACATACATACATTATGTTTTCTCTACTTACGGTGGTCGCATACAAACAAATATAGTAATAAATAAGCTTGCAAATGCGTCGACCTACACCCACAGTCCTACACGCACAACATTTAATTCCTGAAACGGCAAATACGGAGCTCTAGATCACAATAAGATATAATATTATATCGTGTGGTTATGTAAAGCGTAAACACTGCAATAGTGGTGCATGCGTGGTTCACGTAACCATTTCGCGGGCGTCTCCCGGTCTTTGAACCCGGCCAATAGACGGGCCGAACGCCGCACGCCGCATTTCATAGCGACCGCTACCGAGCCGATCCTTGACGTTCCAGTGACGTCATTGCCTACTCTACAATTTTTTATTTTATTTACAATATCTAAGTAATTAATGCATTAAAATTAAACTCTGTATCTCGATCAACTGACTAATTTAATGGGACGGGAAATGATTTTAAAACTTTTTAAGGTCGGATCATCAGAGTACTTGTAGTACTTCGGTAGGATGTATTTCTTTTAAAACATGCGACAATTTTAATCTACGTTCTTTTGCAAAAAAAATGTAAATTCTTGGATTTCAAGAACCGTTACAGGAATTACTTTAGTACATTATTAAAATTAACTCAACAAGCTACTCAATAACTTAAAAAAAAAAATTAAGACATATTTTTTTAATCAATTTATATCATTATTTATTTCATAGACTTTTTTCAAAAAATATTATACAAAGAATTTAGTCTTCGTCTCCACAAGGTTTCTAGTAGCACAGAGGTATTTATAAAAATAGTCGCGCTAAAAGAATCACGCAATTCGTACGAGACGTAATCGTAACGAAAGCAATAACTAAACGCTATTTCCATAATGATGTGCGTGTCCCGCCGACGAAAGCATTGTCTTTGACGTGCCGACATTCGGGGGGTCAATGACTCGTCCGGATTCCGTTCTGGCCGATATTGTCGCTCAAACGAACTACTGGGACACACTACTCACTGTACCACAAGGAGAGCAGTATAGAGCGTCTCCGTACCGACCTTAGCCTAAGGGGTTTATTGTTAACAGCATGTTTAATTTCTTTTCTGTAAGAGGGTGGTTACTGCCGTCAGAATTGCTCCCCAATATATTTATCTTATTATTATTATATATTAGATTAGATATAGACAATATTCATTAGATACAAATATTGTCTAGATTATTGATGAATAGAGTTATAGGTAGTCACGAAAAAATTATATAAAATTTTGAATCCACTACAAAATCTTGCAACACGGTTTGTTTAACAAAAGTCCCTTAAGTCCTTAAAATCGAGCTCCCAAAGAAAATCACCCGTGTTACGTCCATTGGCTAAAGCGCGTAATATTTATTTTTATTACCAAAACCATTACTTGACCAACGAACTTCGCCAATGAGTTGATTGACCAATGAGCTTTGAATATTTCGTTCGCTAGGAGTTTGTATTGTGGAATGGAGTATAGGATTAATCCAAATAATTGTTAAGTTATTGTTGTAACCATGATAAAAAACTGAGGCATCCATCGCCCGAGGCACGAACACCGATACTTGCAAAAAACGACATTAGAACGCCCGGCCCTCGCCACTTGCAGTGACCTTCGCGAACAAAGTCGGCGTACTACCCGCCAGGTGCAACGCTACGCCGCCGGATTACAAAAACCATTCCAACTAAGCGGATAACAAGATACTTGAGTTTGCATCATGTAGGAAACTCAGATGGAACTTCACTAATTTCTAAATACATGGGATTTTTGACTCAAAATGTTTAAATAATGACTGCTTTCACAGTGTGTCATGACAATAACATTATTGGCATAATTTTTTTTATTTCAAATATTCAGTTTTAATGTTTCACTTTTAAACTTAATGGTAATTAAAAAACTTAACTTCCGCAATATAATAAAAAATTTGAACAATTTAATAACTTTAAATAACTAAGTAGATTCGTTGAAGAGGTCTGTCTTCAATTTCGAATCTATCGAATCGAACAAGATATTTGTTGATAATTAATTATTCTCATTAAAATTCTATGCTACCACATGAAATATTGATGTGATTTTCACTATTGATAACGAATACATATAATATAATACTTTAATCACGGCCTTGGTAAAATTTAAATTTAAATTACCTTTCAATGAGATTATGCAGCGCTTTGAAGAGCAACGAACGGCACTCGTACGATAGTCCACTTTCCCACGATCCTTGATCGCCTTCTGTAATCATAAAATATATATATTTATTTCATTATCATTAGTGTAACAATATTATCAAATAAGGGCGGCGGGTCAACGCTGGATCCAGGCTGCTTTTGGCCGGTGCTATTAGAAAATAATGAGGCAAACCTATGTTCAGAAATGGACGTCATATGGCTGAGAAGATGATTGTTACATTCGAAAGCCTTCTGTTTGACTATAAGCGACTTCAACATAATATGAATTAATAGCAAATTACAAATAAAAACCTTCCACGTTTAACGCTCTTTCCATTAGTGAAAACCGCATTAAATCCGTTGCGTTGTTTAAAATAGGTATCTAAGCGTAAATACAGAAGGTAAGAAGCGACTTTGTTTCATACTAGGTAGAGATTAATTAAATGATATAGGTATTACATAATAATATAGATCGTTATTTTTCATGGCAGATAATAACGACTAGATTTAGTCTACTTTAAATGGGTTTCTCTATCTTTCAACTCTCTAGAAGGGCATATTCATAACAATAAGCCATATAATATGAAAAACAAACAGTATATTATCTATCTGTTGAATTGCCTTGACAATGGTCAGGGTCTCTTTTGTAAAAGACAAATGTTAATTGGCGTTTTAACGTTTAGCTGTCGCTAGTAGCTGCGGATATGAGAGTTTAGCGCCATTAAACGTTGTTGTAGGTATCTGTTGCAAGGTTGCGATAACAATGAAAATGTATACAACGGCGGAACAGTGATTGAGAGCCGATAAATATTACAGGCGCTAGGAATAGCAGTTTGTTGCATTCGCGATTTCATTGCAGCATGTTGTATGTTTAGTATAGTGGCGAAGCGAAAACAAAACCGCGCGGGCGCGCGACGTTGCCACCTCGCGGCGGGGATACTATCTCTATCCTTGTTCCGCTAGGAGGCGGGGCGGGGGCGACCCGCGTGACGTCACGCAGCAATCGCTCGCGCGCCGCGGCGCACGTGCTTGTGTTTGTCGCGCGCACGACACACATAAACACATGCGAGCGTCTTAACATTTAATTGACATTGAATTTTCTTCAGGAATCTTGCAAGGAAAAATCAAGTGTCGAGGTCACAAGTCGCCCATCTGCGACGATATTCAATAATAGCGGAATAAACCCACGATTATTTGAACGCGCAATTGTGCTGTTTCCGACTGCTGCAAAACAAAAATGAACACGCTTGCAGCGGTCGTGTGCTGGAGCGGTTCCAAGCGTGCAGCCTTGACACTCGCACTCCAGGTGTACACGCGTGCCATCCTCCCGCCAATTGTGAACTAGTTTTTCCAGTATCTAGCCCGAGCGCACATATTGCAATGGCTACCTATCTATTTAACGACACGCTTATCGCACACGTTTGTCTAGTTATCGCGGTAACAATAACAATATCACATTCTTTCAAATGGAAACCACCAGTGACGACGAAATCATAAAGTAAACTAGGTTTAACAAATTCAATAGGACTTCCCACTAAATTCAATAGAAAAATTTCAAAAGTATTATTATTCAAAGTACAGGTAACTTTTTAAAAAATATCATAGAGCTGGTAAAAAAAAAACAGAACCAACAATGTTACAAGATACAAGAGCCCCTACTTATGTTTTGAGACGAAAAAATATATACGTAAACAAGAAGTTATCGTTTATGATCACTTTACTGTTTTTAAAACGGGCCATATCTATAAAAGTGAACCGGAAACGAGACAGAAATACAAGTATAATCCGTATATTGTGGAACGCCTTTGGTAACACAAGAAAATTTTCAAGGAACAGAGTTAAAATAAAAATTCTTTACTTAATTTTAATATTTCTTTTAACAAAGATTGATACATATTATTATTTCAATTGATGACGTAAGACAGTAAAGTAGGAAAGCATTTGATGTTAATGATTATAATAAGAGATATAATCACACGAAAATTTTCACAATCTAATTCCATTTTTAGGCTTTGTATTCAAGACACTGTAAACGACACAAATTGCAAAACAATTGCAAAAAAAATTGCGTATGACGAAACGATTATGCGAATATATACACGTCGTCACATACATAAATATTTAAGTAGCGGCCAAGTATTTTAAATTGAAAACAATCACTTGAACAATTATAACACCAGTTATAGTAATACATGCAATGAAATTTGAAATGTCTATTTTATAAACGGTAACCAGTACCTACAATGTTTGTGCCATATAAGATGGATACAGTAATTATTGCGTCTCCGATCGAATCGCCTCTACCCATGCTTCGTCTCCCAAGGCCGTTAACGTAACGCGAAGAACGGTACCACTATACTGTACTCCAATACCGACACAGAATATCGGATCGAGTCACGACTTTGTTGTAATAACGCAGTACCATCGGAACACTCCCAAGGATTTTAATTCAACATCGATTGCTCGTATTCGTGCTATCAAGTTTGGGACTTCCTTAAACGGATTAAGTCAATCTATACTCTAACATTTTATAAGTTGGGAGTCTGTTTCGGTTCGCAAATGTTTATAGTGCTGGGTGTCCGGGTATGGTTTGGTGGCTGATAAAAGTGCGCTGTACGGTTGCATTATAACAGGGATAGAATAAGGTTCAAGGTCGCATATTTTGTCGCGGTATGGTGGCGGCGGTGGTTGGCACGACCTTGCGCCGAGATCGATAGCGAGCAGACGCCGCGCGCCGCCGCGCTACAGACCGCTTCAAATGTTCAACGATTATCAACTAATCTTTGGTCATTTACAATAATTTTATTATTATAAATTTTCAAACGTATAATGAACAATTTATGGTTTCGTTTATGAAACATCTCAAAGTGTTGTACGACGAAAATAAAGTCGACGCGGTAGGAATATTAATCGTCTAATGTGAGCACTCCGCAGGCAATAAATATGACATTTTACGAGTGGCTGCTAGTGGAACACGGCAAGATTTATCTATTATCAGTGACAGTGCCATAACATCGCGACGCGCACGACACGTGGGCAGAGTATCGCAACAGCATTAGTTACCTCTCTCTATCTCTCTCTCTCGCGCTCTTTGACCTTCTATCGTATTATATTCCTTCCACTATTATTAAAATTGCATATTTAATTATTTAAAAAAAAATGTGTTAAGTATAAAAATGATTAAAAACTTGAATAACAACCAGAATTGAAGTTGAGTAAAAAAGAGCAAAAGCTTGGGGAAGTTCAGTTAAAACAAATACAATACAAATGCGACATAGAAAAGATATAATTTGTTTTGACGAGAAATATTTGTCAGAAAAATATACGAAAAATTCAACGATGGTGGTCTAAAACGCAACAGAATTTAGTATTATACTAAATAAATTGTAGAGATAATATAAAAGATGGAGTGTACAGTAGGTACAGTAACAGCATGCGGGCAAAGAAGAGCCAACATCCCTCGCTTGACTTGAAAACGACATCGTTTAAAATATGTGCATATATACATATTACATATATACCGGAACTAATGAGAATCAAATTGTAAAATATTTTAATTCTTTCTTACAAGAATCATTCGTTAATTATTAATTGTTTGAATATTGAAATAAATTTGTTGGCCAATTTAATAGTCAGAAGTATCGAGCATACCTATAACAATATTAATGTAAGTGATAAAATCGAACAATTTTTTTTTTAAATTATTTAAATGTTAAAGGATCAGGTTTTTAGTTTTTATCTATTATCTTTGTATCTTTATTTATTGGTTCGTATGAGAGATCTTTTTATTATTATTATTATATTGTAGTAATAGTAACAGAATTACAAATGTAGCGGGTAGGTCAGCGCGTGACGGGGCGGGCAGTCTGACATGGCAACGTCGCGGAAAATATGCGCACGGCGTTGTTTACAATTGGGTCCGGCGAGGCTGACCGCTGTGCGGAACTTGTTACGCTCGCCAACTCACTGTCCGACGACCACGGGTGCTAGAATAGCCAATAAACAGACTTATACAGAAATAATGAAACCCATTTAAATATCATTGGAAACCCACAAGAAAATCAGAAGCTTTCGAACGTATTTGCATGCATGAAACCGGTTATGTAGTTTAAAGTTGAAGGACTTCCTGTCGTTTCACAATGAAATCTAGTTATTATATTATGTTAAGACATACATTTTAGACAATTTAATTATTGTTAAGCCGAGATGGCTACGGTACTCAACAGCCAGATAATGCGATTCAAGATCGTATCGAGCGCGTGGAAATATTTCAATTCGCGCGCGCCCTCTACGCCGTGCTACGAGGGCGTGCTGGTATTGCTTGTGAGCCCTTCTCTTTCGGTGGCTATGTACTGTCTCTGTTGCCCACACCCACGTGCGTGTGACGTCACGCGCACGTTCGCCCCGCCGACGTCGACGTCACAAACCGCCCCGCCCGTGAGAGCCGAGCCACAACAGAACCCGATATCGGCAAATATGGAAACCCTGTCCTAAATTGAGTTCTCGAAGCGCATAGACGGCTTGCGGGCTTTGTAGAAACAAAATTCATAATTAATTCTAATAGTTATATGCCGCTTGTTTATAATATAGTTAAAGTGGTTTGTCCTCTGATAGCACAGGATTGCTCGGAAGAGGGGTGCCTCGACATCTGCGGGGGCTCACTCAAGTCACGCAGCTGCCTCTGTCTGACCCTCCCGCTCTATTATTATACAACGCTTTCAACATACGATGTAAGAATACCGTTTTCTAATGGGACCATTTAGAGGACTTTTAAAAATATTGTTAAAGAAATCCTTGAATGGATAAAGTATATAAATAAACATTAGAATTCTCTTGTCCATCCCAACGCATCCAAACACACACATGATAAGATTTATATTCTCAAATTTATTTATTTATCAAATCATATCACATTAACGAAATTAATCATATTGCAAGATGATAAAAGACGACAAAATAGAGATAAATAATATATGTTTCAACACAGACCCCGTCGAATCAAAACAGCAATAGCCATGTCGCAATTGTTCATTCGCAATAACGGCTCCGGTCATGACTTAACCGAGACGAATCTATGGAAAAGTGACCAAGTTAAGTCAAAATACTGAATGTCATAACTTTGCTCCAGCAAGTCGGTAGCTGTACTTATGTTTTGTTTGATAAAAGTTTCTGATAAAGAAAAGATATATTATTTCGATGGAGAACGTAATATTGCCATCGTGTTCCAATTTCAAATTTCTCTGAGAGATTAACACTTTATAAAGCGGACTGTATCACAGCCATAGTAAATGAAATACATAACGCGACCAATAGCGGGTATTGGATCGATAGACCGATGCGGGGCCGAGAGCGCGGTGCGCGCGCGCATCAATAAATAGCCCGATCCGGTGCGCGCCCGTCGATACCACGTCACATTATTTTATTAATAAAATGTGCCGAACAGTGCGCGGACTTGTCCGTTCAACAACCCCGTAACCGCGAGCTAGAGGTTCTCTTCTCTCGCGCGGTTATAGTTATATCACTGGGCCAAAAAACTACCGCTAAGCATTACGCAGAAATTTACATATTACTCACGCTCATCATCACGTCAACGTTATAAAATCTTTAAACAATCATTTTTTCAAACTTAAACCAAAGTTAATACCATATAATAAAAGTTATAAGGTGAGTGGCAATAGTTTATAGGCAGTAATCTAACTTTTTATACAGTTTCAGAGAGTTCCGTGACAGAGGTAGCTACGGCAGTGCCTACCTGTCAGCAACCGTTATAAACTATGACAAGATGACATCTAACTTCGCGTTGAAGACGTCTTTCCCACGGCCTCTATGGACACAAATCGCCTGTAAAACTTTATTGCAAAAATATGTAGTTTCAAAGAGTGATACAAAGCATTCACTGGGTAAAAGTTCACAATCTTGACAAATGAGTTGTCCATTGTTAACATTTTTATAGCTGAGCAATTAAAATATTGTTTTGTTTGAATGAAAAATTTGAAGCCACTACTGAATGAACTAATTCCATAAATTCTGTGCCTGACAAATATATTATTATTTTGTATAATTGTTTTGTTTAAAAATATATGTGTTCAATTGGAAATTTTAGAAATAAAATATAGCGCGATGACCAAATCGTTGGTATAAAAACGGTACGACAGGAAACATTTAAGAAAAATAGGAATCGTAAAATCAGTAAATCTTAATATCAACGTCCTATATAAAAACTAAATAATGTATTTTAAATAATAAAACAACTTAACAATATTATTTTTATATTTATGTGAGCTATAATTGAAAATAGATCAACACGTGTAAATAAACAGTTGTACTTGTACATAATTTAATACGATATAAAGGTGCACGTTAACCAGCGTTAGTTTTGCAATACTTCGGCATAAATAGTTTATGCGTATAGGCATCTCGTATATGCTGCGAACTGCTTGGCAATCGATATACAATATTATTCACTAAGTAGTTACAGTCGTAGCGGTTATGACAAACATTATACAAGAACATAGCATCCATGAGCAATCGTCGCTGTTCTAAACTTGGCATGGAGTATTTCTTTAATGCATCAACAATTATGGCAATTTTGAGTGGAAGCACTTATAATTAAGTGTTTTAAGAAATTTACTTATAAATCAATCTGTTGGCAATACTTATCATAGAAGGGATTCCAAACTATCGAGACGTATTCAAGTTGTGATCAAAAACCAGTCTTATACAGATACAAGTAAGTTTCTGGACATTAAAAACTTGAACAAGTTCTTATGTAGTAATAATAGTGGTTTTTTATTTCAGAGAAGTCCAGCCTTCTTTTGATTCAAAAAAAAAATAGAAACAAACACCTACTTAATCTTGATGAAATATTTATTGGCGGTTAAAAAAAATATAGGGCACAGGGTAATCAGGTGACATTATAAATAAATAAATTCACACTTGTGAAAGAATGAATTGATTGAAAATATATTTTCACACAATTTTAGTGCAGCTTCTTTCGCATCAATGATCACACAGTCAGTCACACATGAAAAGCTCTTATGTGCATTTGTTGGAGAACGCGGTCGCTAAACAGTTAAATTGCGTTTCACTCACACACACACTCAAATGGATTCCCACAACGTGTGACGAAGTCATATGCGCGTACGCAGTCAACCCACGCAGCTCCAACTACTAATTAAACCTTACCATACTACCTTCTTGACTGATTTCACCAAGCTGGGCATAGTCATAGATAGATAATACTATAAAATCAGAAAATATATGTTTTAATGAAGTTCATGTACGATTTTTTAAATAGGTATAGATTATAATGTTACAACGAACATAGATAACAAAAAAACTTTGTGGTCCAAGTTATACATTACTAGACTGAAGCGACCCTGTTATGCCCGGAAACAATTGGGGGAATTAGTATACATAATAAATAAAAATAAATATACATATATTAAGATAAATAAATATACCACATTATGTCCATCTAGAATAATGTCTAATACATGGACATGACGTTAGAATATGTCACCACTTTTAAACGAGACTATACGCGATTGCCAGGGATCCTAAGTACCAATATGACAAAAGTCTTTAGTTACATTGTCGATTAAATAAATCTAGTAGAAAACATCCGGTTAAATTTACCTCGCTAACTGCATTTGTGCTTTAAGTGTGTGTGAGTGCGCGCGCGCATGTGTAAAGAGAAAAAAAAAACATTTATTTTAACAATACCACTATAAAAATGGAAAATGTATAACACATACATACTAATAATGACATTATGTTTGTTTGTCATGTATGCAATTCTATTCACACAATCGCTATTGCGTTCGTCTAAAATTGGTTCCGTCTCAGTTAAGGGTTTGAGAGGGCGCTTCGTAGAACACCGGCGCAGGTCAACGACTGCGCTGCGACCGCCCGGGCTGAGGTGAAATAACTCATCTGCCACAACATTCGACACGGACCGACCTTCGATCGTGTCTATCCCTCACTCTAGACACTTTATGAAAATAAGTTTAAGTATAATTCTCCAATAGGTACAGAAATTCGGTAAAGCGCAACGAGAGAGAAAAGTTTTCGAATATTATTTATGGTAACAATCAATAAATCATTATGTTGCTATTTCCCGGTAAGATTTACTTTAATTATGTAAAGGTCCACTTGATGGTAGGTAAGTAGCCTTCACGTATTACCACAAGCAAGGCCATACATAGGTGCTGCAAGGCGCTGTCGACCTCCACATGGATACTGTTTCAATGGGAGAGTTCGGGCTCTGATAGCATCCCGAACTCTCCCATTAAAACAGAACAGCATACATGGTAGTCTTCTATTAGGTGTTAGTTATTGCAGCCTGTCGGGTTGCCTAATTTATGCCTATGAAACGCAGGGTGCCATGCCACCTGGCTAAGCTGTTTTCATACCGTTTCACTGAATATGTTAACAAATTTTACAATTTAACCATGGAATATTTATCTTGAATAATTTGTATGCAGGTGCGAGTGAAACAGCATTATTTTGACAATAGCAGGGGCAGAAGGGCCTCAAGGATCAAGTGTCGCACTGACCGTGGGCAAACCCTGCCCGACAGGTTATCGACCAGTCGCTCGACCGGCCAATAATAAGAAAGTAAATTTCGTATGGACGTGACAGTTTAATAAACCCGAAAGACAAAATGTCTAATGGAATGAAAATGAACTATGCATTACACAATTAAAAGGAAGCGAGCTAGTTACGGACAACGGAGCGGGTAAGAGTTCTCCTACGAGGCAGCAAAAGCGAAAAGCAACTATTTAATTGCGTCCACAATTAGCCTACAAAACAACCTGTTGCATTCGCCTTAAGTACTGGAACGTAGGGAAAAACGACTAGACACTGATTTATCACGCATACTTAACACTTTATTTATACGCTCACCTTCATCGGCTGCGTGTTCCCACAGTTTTTGTTTCTTAACAATATTTTAAATTATAATAACCAACGTTACTACTAACTTTTATTAAGAGTTCGATCTTTCAGTACAATTCATCGATGAACCACTGTAGCGGTGCTGACGCAGCACGCTACAACGGGCCAGACACGTAGGGCGAGCTCTGCGTAGCCGCAGTGCGCTGGTCGTCCCCACGCGAATAACACGTATAATAAACGAATGCATATTAAGAAAAGTCTTTAATTCCGCTATCACCTTAGGGACAGAGACCAGCCACTCCCACATTGGTGACCCCGCGTTTAATTTGGTGAAGGTGATAGTGACGGAACAGTGAAAATAATACAAAACTTTGCAACAATTGAGTTAAATAATTGCGTTCGGAACGCGTGCAAATATAAGGCGTTAAGCAAAAATTGCTGACGCGTGATCTACTCGCCGGACAGCGGTCATTGCACGGCAAGTGCATAGCAACACACACACGACGTTGACGTCATACAAGCACGAGATAACGTCATGGAACACATCAACGTAGGAGAAGTAGCACAATGCAACGCTATCAACCCAGCATACTCTCCACTAACAGAGATGATGTCACAATTAAATAAATTAACATTAGAACTAGCATCCTTACGCAGCGAAGTGAACCGAGGACGCAGTCGTTACCGAGGTCAAGGCCGTGGAAGAGGATTTGAAGGTCGTCGATCGAGATCAAACTCCCGCGCTAGACCAAGATCCAGAACAAACAATCCCAACTGGTTATGTAGATATCACTTCAAATTCAGAGAACAAGCAAGACGCTGTGAGCAACCCTGTAACTGGCAGAACAGGAAGAACAAGGAGGAAAACTAAGTGAGGTACGTACGGGAACAGGCAACTACGTACCCAACAGCAACCATCGCCTGTGTGTAACAGATTGGACAAACAATCTAAAATTTTTAGTGGACACTGGTGCAAACGTATCTGTATTACCAGCGACAAGGAAAGACAAAAATAACAGTGAGTTGTCCCATTATCGCTTATTTGCCGCGAACGGTAGTGAAATTAGAACTTACGGTGTAAAATCATTAATCCTTAATCTTAAGCTTAGACGTAAATTTAGATGGACATTTATTATCGCAGATGTTTCACAACCTATACTAGGTGCTGATTTTTTAACGTACTATAAATTGTTAGTAGATTTAAGTTCTAAGAAATTGGTAGATCAAATAACAAATTTAAATATCCTTGCCTCTCTAGTTGATGTCGAACATTCAACTATAAATACCATAGGTAACGACCATCCTTATTACGATTTATTAAAAACATTCCCAGACGTCATGAAACCAATATCTTTCAAGGACATACCGTCACACTCGGTGACGCATCATATAGATACAACAGGGCCACCCTTATATGCTAAAGCAAGACCACTACCACCAGATCGTTATAAATTAGTCAAAGAAGAATTTACTCATATGCAAGAATTAGGTATATGTCGACCATCCAAAAGTGAATGGGCAAGTCCACTACACATAGTACCAAAAAAGAATGGACAATTACGTCCCTGTGGTGACTACAGGAGATTAAACCACATTACTAAACCTGATAGATATCCAGTACCACGATTACACGATTTCACATATATTCTAAGTAACAAAACTATATTTTCTCGCTTAGATATTAATAGGGCTTATCATTGTATACCAGTAAATGAAGAAGACATTAAAAAAACTGCTATCATAACACCTTTCGGTCTTTTCGAATTTGTGCGAATGCCCTTTGGTCTTTGTAATGCAGCACAAACGTTTCAACGTTTCATGGATCAAAGTGTATTAGCAGGATTAAATACGGAATTACAATCGGATTTTTATTTCGCATATTTAGATGATGTCATAATAGCTAGTGATAACGAAGAAATGCATAAAAAACATTTGCAAGCTATTTTAAATAGATTTAATTGTTTTGGTATCACAATTAATATATCTAAATGTAGTTTTGGTAAAAAAGTAATCGAATTTTTAGGTCACGAAGTATCATGTAAAGGCATACGCCCACTAGGAAAAAAAGTCGAAGCTATTTTAAATTTCCCTAAACCGGAAACTGTAAAAGATTTAAGACGATTTTTAGGAATGGTTAACTTTTATAGACCGCATATTCCCAATGCAGCGGAGATACAGTCTATATTAAATTCCTATTTACATAATACAAAACGTAATGATAGCACAAAAATTAATTGGACAAACGAAGCGATAAAGCAATATGAACAGTGTAAATCAAGTCTTATGAATGCAGTTACGTTATCGCACCCGTTACCCGATACCCCACTAGCACTCATGACTGACGCATCGAATACATGCGCAGGCGCCGTATTACAACAAAAGGTTAATAATCAATGGGAACCTCTAGGATATTTTTCAAAAAAGTTTTCAGACGCTCAACAAAAATATTCAACATATGATCGCGAACTTACAGCCATTTACTTATCAGTACAATATTTTCGTAAAATGTATGAAGGACGTCAATTGATTATATATACAGATCATAAACCTTTAACTTATGCATATAGTAAAAAAAGCACAGACAAAGAATTACCAAGACGCACTAGGCAATTAGCATACATAAGTGAATTTACAACGGACATACGTCATGTAACAGGCAAAGGTAACATAGTAGCAGATACATTATCCCGAATAGAGAGTATAACGTGTCCTACTAGCATTAACTATGAAGACTTAGCAATGGAACAGTCATCGGATGACGAGTTAAAAGACCTATTAAATCGAACCGACAGACAGAAAGACAAATCACAATTTAAGGAAATATATTTACCGAACTGTGAACATTCTTTAGTCTGTAACATGTCTACTCAGAAGGCAAGACCGTATCTAACGGACAAATATCGTAGGATCGCTTTCGATACATTACATAATCTTAGCCATCCAGGAATTAGAACTACAAAAAAACTAATTAAAGATCGCTACTATTGGCCGTCTATGAATAAAGATATATCACTTTGGAGTAAAAATTGTATTAACTGTCAAAAGTCAAAAATCCAACGTCATACAATGTCAGAACTAGGTCAATTTCCACAAAGCGGACGTCTAGAGCATGTACATATAGACATAGTAGGGCCGTTGCCTACTACAACGGAAGGCTATAGATATCTTTTAACAATGATAGATAGAGGAACAGGTTGGCCAGAAGCCATACCTGTGCGCGAAATTACGGCAGAATTGATAGCTAAAAAATTTTTTGAAACATGGATTTCCCGTTTTGGTTGTCCAAGACGTCTAACGACAGATCAAGGTAAACAATTCGAGAGTAATTTATTCACTCAATTATCAAAACTTTTAGGTATAGAGAAAATCCGTACTAATGTGTACCATCCACAAAGTAATGGTATGGTCGAAAGGTGGCATAGATCGCTTAAATCAGCATTAAGAGCAAGACTAAACAATAATTTAAACTGGTACACTGAATTGTCAGCAGTAATGTTAGGACTACGTGCAGTTCCACGAACTGATACGTGCGTCAGCGCAGCCGAGCTCATGTACGGTATCAAGTTAAAACTTCCGAGCGATTTTTACGACACAAGCGAAACCAGAGATATCGATTCACACGAGTTCATAAAAAATCTTAAGAATACTATTTCAAATTTAAAACCGAGGTCAGTTAAACAACGTGACTCAAGATCAATATTCGTACATAAAGACCTACGAGACTGTGAGCATGTTTTCTTAAGAAAAGAAGTACTAAAATCTTCTCTTTATCAACCGTATGAAGGTCCATATAAAGTTATCAAAAGGGGAGAAAAGTCATTTATAATTGATATTTTCGGCAAACAAAGCTTAGTATCAATAGATAGACTTAAGCCCGCTTACACTTTAGAGTTCTACAATCAAATAGAAAGTCAAGGATTGCTAGAAAGTAAACATAAGTTATTAAGTCAGTATACAAATGTAAAAGTAGACAATCAACATGATAGATCAAGCAACGACGAAAAGTCTAAAACTTACACCACGCGCAGTGGCCGAGTTTCGAAACCAACAGTGAGGTTTGCACCCTAGTAATCAAAAATTTTCTAATAAATAGTACATTGTAAATTAAATTCATCATTTCAAATCTTTTATCGCAAGAGTATGATCATTACTGATCCATATTCTCACCGAAACTTGGATAATACTCGCGAACAAATGGGTAAAAGTTACAGTAAACAAGAAGAAATAGTTATCGCGCAAAATGGTGCAAACGGCGCGAGCACAAGCGACATAGAAACACACCTTAAACTTCACGGATCCATCATGTTGGTCGTACTGATCATGTGCAGCATATTGTTCCTGTATTTCCTATTTACCAAATGCAAGACAAGAAGTGCACGTTGGATGCAACGACAGGTACAAATGGTAAACACAGAAATACCAAGGGTCACTGTACAGCAACCTCAACCCCAGCCTCAACCGCAAGTAGTGTTTGCACAACGTACATAAACATCTATAACTATAAGTAAGTACTAACATAGTATTAAGGAAATTAAAATAACAATTTTGTATTGTATTCAATTTATAGTAATTAGGCTAGAATAGTAACGTAATCCTTTTCCAAAAATGTCAAATTTCAATTATTTTCAATTTTTTTCAATTGTCAAATGTGTAATGTCAAAATTTTTTTAATAAGAAGGGGAATATTGTAGCGGTGCTGACGCAGCACGCTACAACGGGCCAGACACGTAGGGCGAGCTCTGCGTAGCCGCAGTGCGCTGGTCGTCCCCACGCGAATAACACGTATAATAAACGAATGCATATTAAGAAAAGTCTTTAATTCCGCTATCACCTTAGGGACAGAGACCAGCCACTCCCACACCACCAAATCGAATTACATTTTGCCCCGCCAATTTTGGAAGTCGTGTAAAAAATTCGCGTTCCAAATGAAATAAAAAGAAATCACTGCGATACTTGATCGTATCATGTCTGTAACTACTTACATGCAAAAATATATAAAATTAAATTTCTTATTTAAATCATAAAATGCATTTATAATATCAAATACCTTTCTGGATATATTTGTATTGGTTCTCTAAAATAGTTTTTAAATTTAAATCTCAGATATTTCCTAAATCTCCTATATTACCGGAAGTGTGCAGAACCGGCGAGAGGCGTCTTTAAGTCGTAGACCTGAATCGGCCTAGTTACGTCTAGACATATTCTGACTTTGTTACAAGCATACTTGATCAGATAACGAGAAGCTAAGCTAGCTTAGCTTCGAAAGTGACGGTTTAATTAAATTAAATGTATCATGTTCGCTCCTATCCACTAATTTATTTCTTTAACGCATTCTGTTCAGTAATAATAATCGCAATACATTTAATGATAATAATTTGGCCGTGATCACCCAGATTAACCTAAAAAGTAACCTAGCAAAATACGATGTACTTTCAGAAAGTTTCGCAGAATTTTCCCACAAAAAAGCGTGTAATAAGATGGTTCATGAAATTTTGAACGCATTATCTGCTGTAAGTTATTGAGGAGTTGGGTATTTTGCAGACTACTTATTAAACAGCATTGTTTGGGCAATTGGTGTAAGCCAATACATTTGCCAGATAACGTTAGACATGCAAGAACCGCATGCAGTAAAATTTATTATGCGCAAAAAAATAGGAACTATGTATAACAAGATACTCATCATATCCGCCCTATTCTTCGGAACACTATTCCTATTGATTACAATTTTTCCCTCAATCTCGCCAACTTTTCTGAAAGAAAACTCTTCAATTACCAGGATATATTGGTAAAGTACATATTCATACTTTACCAACATTACGAGCTAATATTAATAGCTGGTTTGAATAGTAAATTAAGGTAGGTAAGTGATAGTCCAAAGTTACTTCTCGAGAAATAATTTTGCCTACTCAACTCAATACTTCTTCTTGATTAGCAAAACCCAATTGCAAGTGAACTGATACAAAAAAGTTTCAAACTAACAAAAAATATCAGTGAACTTGAAAATTTTCTTTGGCATTTTTCCAAAGGAAATATTGTTAGAAGTTCGTAATTAGGTATCTACAAACATTATTGTTTGAGATGTTAATATAAAATGCTAACCCCTCTCGAAAGCGTACTTACAACAACAGCAAGTAAAGTAATCAAACTAATGAATGTGATTACAGATCCATCACTGCAAAAGTTTATTTGCGTAAAACTCAAATAGAGACCAAACACGGTTTGTTACAATGTCCATCTCCTTCTCGCACTCCGTGCGCGACAGAGAAAGATAGAGGCTGGAACGAGGGTCGTTCGGTGGTTTGAGTGTAGGGCGGTAGGCTCCCATAATTGGTAGGTCGTGGTCGCGGGTCAAATTCCGCTCTGGTAACCCATTCGACCGCATGCGTCATTATTATTACATTCTTCTGCTGTCGTCAGGTTCACCACTAAATGTGACTAAATTATTATTATTTAGGTTTGCCTCTTCGGATTTGTTCAACATTTTTTTTTCTATTAAGACCAACACAACTCGGAGAGAGCTTAACGTGTATCCAAGGTACTAATCCTTTGAAAGTTCAATTGCTAATATATAAAAGCAGAAGATACTTAAATAAAAAAAGAGGAGGAAGTTTTTTTCTATTAAGACTGATACAAGTTGCGAGAGCGCTTTAAGCTTTTGTAAGTTTAAATGCAAATATATGACAGGAGAAGCTACTTAATAAAAAAGGGGAGGTGTGTGGTGGCTTTGAGTCGTTGTGCACGTCCGGCGACGGGGTGTATCGATCAGCGTGCGGGCGGGCCCCGAAGCCCGATACCACTTACGCCCGGCGACGTCGTCTTTACACCCAATTTATTGCGCGCCGCAATCGGAGCGCTGATGTTTGCGTATACGATTATGATGCCAGCTCATTTACCGCTTCCGTGATTGTTGCGGTATCATTCATTACTCGCGTTTATTATGGAATTTTAAATGTACACAAACTATCGCTTTAATTAAATTCACGCGACTAAAGTATTAGTTTCAAGGTTAAACGCAATTATGAAAACAACCAAAATTAAACATTAGCTAAACATCTTCACAGATCAATGAATTACAATGTTTAGTCAACGTAAAACATGTAGCGTGAATTGTGGCTTCTACCTACCATTTATAAGTTTATTTATGATTTATTTAATTCTATAAGTAGACGATTTTGTAGTATAACGCATTAAAATCTACTATTGTTCTTGTGTTTCCATTTTATTCCGACGTTTGGTTTGTAATTTAATGTTGCTTAGTTTGACCGGTGTGGTAATAATAAAAATTCAAAACAAAACACTATTAAAAACAATCAAACACATCGCATAGTAACGAAGTAGCGGTTGGCGTTGTTTATGCAAACGAGGCGTGTGTATTTAGATGAGAGCGCGGCATATTTGTTTTTCTGTTTGGTCTGAAGGTCGTTGAACACGTGGTCGTTGCGTAAATTAGAGCGAGTAGGGCGCGTGGCAGGGGTTGTTCGCCCGAACACGGCCGCCCAATTGATTCGACGGGCGGGCGGCGCGGCGGCGGCGCAGCGAGGCGCGGCCGTTCTGCTCGCGGATCAATAACACGCCGCTACCGCGTCCGCTCACACTAACCGTCCGCTCACGTGTCTCACATTCTAGGTGTATGCGAAACGAACGAAGCCATGTTTATCCGAACCGAGCGTGTTTGTTATTCTATCGTTGCTTATCGCCGAATTCGGTGCGGTTGGGACGATTTCATTTCACAGTTAATAAATAATTAATGCGGTGGCAACCCACGCGGACTCTCGCCTCGGGGTGGCACCTCGACGACCCCCTCGAAATCGGCCGACGCCCACGACCTCTCGTTAGCTATGGGTATACATAGCCGGCGCGGCACCAGGTGTTAAAGTGTACATGTAATTGGATGATAAATTCGACGCAATCGAAAGGGCAATATTGCTTCTTCATAGCGATTTTGTTTGTTTCATTGAGTGTAATGAATAAAAACAAAACATCAAATAAAGCGTTTTTTTTTTAATTGGCGAATATATTTTAATTATATTTTTTTATTGAACAATAATTATAGAAATTCAAGAACACAATACAATGTGACACTTTTTATTTTGTAAAATCAATTACAACAGAATAACAAAAAGTCTACTGTAATATCACGATGTTAGATGGAGTGGAAGAAGCTTTGCGTTGTTGGTTAAAGTCATCAAATGACAATTATCAAAATTAATAAAAAGTAGTTACTATTCGTTGTATAAATCAGCTGATCTTCCGTTTTTTAAAATGAAACTTCTTTGCGCGCGGTGAATAAAATTTCAAGGTCGAATTTTGTGTGACGCTTCTGTATGACATTTTTTTAATTTTATAAATAAAAGTACAACCCCACACAAAAATTTGGCTTCGGTTTGAATAAAGTTCGGATCCTAAGTTCCACCTACCCCCAACTACAAGTGTACACCCCCACACTAAGTCGCTCCGTGACATTTATGCCCCCCTCCTGCTACCGACCTCGTTATCAACGTGCCGCTGTACAAAACATATAAATGTGAGTATTTAAGATTCCCTAAATTCGGGCAGTGCGATTGACCGGAATCAATATGAAAATCTGCATGTAGCGGCAATAGTGATTTTCACAAAACGCCGTTTAACGGCCCTCCTCATTCCTGCACCAGACCGCCCGATAGTTCAGTTTAGGGGATGGTTTAACTAGATTACCCGCTGCTGTCGCGTTCACTATGCCGCGCCGCCCCGGGGTCAGACGTTAATCTGTTCACAAATAGGCTCACGTGGAAAAGCTGTATTATAATTCTAGTTAGTTATATTAAATATATTTTATAAGTAAAATCTGGTCACATAGAATAGTGTCTTAAATTAACAGTTCGTTAAATTTGTCTAGTTACATCACCAACAATCGAATGGAAAACAGTTTCTCCAGAACTGTGTATTTCCCGCACTTGGTAGAGGGTTTCAGAGGCCACCTGGGTAAAATACCTTCTTTTATTGGCTTGCAGTTGCAGACATCGCTCACACCGAACCGCCAACGCCAGTCGGCACGGACGGGATATTGCCATACGCCAGCTATTTCCGTCCGCGCGACCTTCGCCAGAGTGCAGCTTTCGTCTCGTCCCGGTTGCATATTAAACGCGTAAACAAGCGCTGTATCGCTAACGATTATCTTGTCATATAAAACCAGGACTTTATTGGTCGACGACTAAAACTGCTCGTCAACAATTTATCCATTTCATATATGGTTAATTATAAACAAAATATAAAATATAAACATTTCTAAATGATGATTTCCTAATCCAGTACGTTTCCAAAGTGTGGGTTTACTCTGTTACGTCATTACAAAACCACTGATAACGACGGACCGTCAACTCAATAACGATGGCAAATAAATCTTTTGAGTGAGCTACCTCTTAAAGCGCGTATAAAAGACTAAATACAACGCTCTGTAACCTTTTAATGATACTAGTAATTAATATAACGTGACTTTATTGGAAGCTTGTACAGATGAAAGATTTTTATATAGAGCTATGCGCGGTCGTATCTCTCCCCAAAGAATTCCTTTCCGTTTCCCTAAAACGGAAACTGCGCGGCACATCTCAGTTATGGCTGCGGTAACGGGTTATTTTGGCGAGATATTGCACTTTAAATAACTTGACATTGACGCAACGGTGTAGTGCTCTGTGCAGGTTAAGCAAATGTTTGTAAGCGCGACGGCCTTGAGTGAAATCGTCAATGAATCACCGTAAAATCATTATTTTCCAAACTCGCACAGTGTTTGTACGACCTCGAATACACAAACGATGGAAAGGGTTACTTACTACTGTTGAATAAAACCAAGAATGCATGATTTAGTATTGTTTTGTTACATATAATGTAATTTACCGTAGCGTTTGTTTTTAATCGAATCTCATGGTATTCAGGCCTTGCATTATTAAGTTCACAATATAATTTACTCTAGATGTGTACTTATAAAATAAGTAAGAAATGTGCGACTCTAAAGCAAGTTCCAAGAAGTTAAGACACATTGCCATTCCACTTTTACTATGAGCACTAAGTAACGCGTCCTTCCCACGCTCACTGTGCATTGTAAACGGGTATACACGCAATGCTATCAATACAGATCTAACAGATTTAAAAAAAGTTGTTACAAACGTCAATAAACTCTAAACCTACTGATTGGTCTGATTCGAAAATAGAGTTAGTTTTAACAAGTATTATAATGAATTCGTTCTGTTCTATTTATGTAATTTTCACTACTATTTTGATTTTGACATATCAAACAGAGATAAGAAATCAGTAGGTACATATTTAAAAAATAATAAATAGTTATGAAGAATAGAATACAATCCTGATTAAGGAATTAGGTTGAGACAAGGAAATTGTCTCTGGCAACTCTTTTCAAGCACCGAAATCCAACAGCACAAATCCTGTTATATCACGGTAGTCTTCTTTATAAGGGGCTGGTTGATGCAATCAGAAATGCTGCCCAGTTTGACAAAACAAAATAAAAATGGCAGAACAAATGGACTTGCGAACAAAAGCGGAAAACCACAGGATATGTGATGACACATACTAACAAAAATATATAAAGAGAGGCCTATATTAGTTATATATGATAATAAATAAATAAAATATGCCTTTATTACTGTTAGGTTAACATTATATCTACATACAAAAATAATTTAAATACAATATAAAACAACACTACATAATATCAGCAATCGGTCCTTCAACTGTAACAAACAGCTTGTCCTGCGACAAAGGCCTCCTCTAAACATTTCCATGTTTTTCGATCTTTGGCTAATCTGGTCCACAAAGGACCTGCTACTTCATCTTCATCTTCCCAATCTTTAAACTGTCTCCCCTTACTTCTTTTGTCGCCCCTCGGGTACCACTCTGTTATTATTTTAGTTCATCTTTCTTTTGGTTTCTTTATAGTTATATATTAATTAGCAAATTAACATAAAGACAATTTAAATTGGAGTGATCGGAAGCCTACACTCATCGATATAACAGTATCGGAAATTACCTCAAATAACGCCTCTCGTTTAGCACATAGGTGTGACATTACACAACCGGGTGCAGAGCCACCTTTTTATTACATCAACATCAACCGACCGACACTCGTCAAACTACTAAAACGACCTACATTTATTGGAATTTAAATTCTTGACGCCATCCTCTCGAAAGGCTCGCTCTCGAAAATCTCTAATTAAAGTTCTTATAAGTGAAATACCTATAGAGAGAAGTATTCAAGAAAAACTATTGAATAATCTGATAATTTGATTATTATTGAAGCAATATAATAACTGGTCAAATATTTCGATACGCCCAGATACAGAATAGGGAGCAGCAGTACCAAGAGCACGCCGATGCGTACTAGTGACCGTGCTCCTCTCAATTGTTTCAACCTTGCGATTCCATTTAATGGTTCACGTCACTCGGACGATCCACACTTTACCGTACAGATCAACTTGGGCGCTATTACCAGTAACGTTCGATAAATAATTCCGCATCCTTCGGTGCAGTAACAAATATTGCACGCAATAGCAATAAGCAATCAAATCACATAAAATAAAAATAAAATAATCGCATTTAAATAAAAATGGAACATAAATTTTTAGAGAGTGGTTTTTACTGGAACATGAACGATAACAAACTCACTTTCAATATCCATACGTTTATTATTTATTAAGCTTTTAGCTCATTCTACAACAAAAAGGACGGTGTGTCTCGACTCCCAGGTTTTGTTTTATTATATTGATTAGCAATCACGTTTATATTCTAGTATATTCTATCATACTCTCTAGAGTATCTATCTAGACTCTAGTCTCGTATAGTATATTATAGTATAATCTATCTTTAGATCTTACGGCAAACAAAGAGTCACCAATAATTAAAAGTGCACAAACGCTACTGTGTCAACGACAGATATGGATTGCATTAGAACTTCATAACGCGTATGAATCATTTACAAAGTCAATGTCAAGTGCCATACAAGTTCAAACTACTATACTAACAGTTTTAGTAACGGAGAGCAAAAACGACGCGAATAGTTTCATTTTATTTTAAAGAAATCGATTCATTGCAATAATATAAATAAATAAATCTTTTCAGGGAACCACAATTTAGAGTTGACAGTTATAATACAATTATGAATACAATGGAATTTTTTTTTTCTTGTAATGAGAAATTAGTTATTTAGTTTTTTGGCTGGCAGGACTTTGATTTTAGTGAATCAAAAGGAGGCGTGATAAGAATTTACTAGCTCGTGTTTAAAATTCAATCAATAACACACAATCAATGAATGTATCTCATATAATACATTAGCGATAATAATAAGATAGTTAGTGAATGAATTTTTTGCAACGAATCATCCATGATTATGTTTTTTTTTATTACTATATAACAGTCCTATGTGTAGTTTAGAGAGAAAAGACGTGGCTACAAATTGCTCATTGAATAAGTTAATATGACTTTAAGTAGAGTTATTTATGGAATTTAGCAAGCTATAATTGGAACAATAACACTGATAATTCTTATAAATCTTCTCTATTGAAAGTTTGTAAATGCAATGTCATATAAAATCTTGTTTCAATGTTTTATCGAATGTTTACAGTGAAACTATGGAATAACCTTAACCGGAACATCAACATTTAATGTTTCCGTGAACACACAAATTACGTCTTCGTTAGATCATTTCACGATTCATTGATCTGTTGAACATCAAATAACAATAAAATATACGATGTCGGTTATACCTGTAGTTATATTTCTCAGATAAAAGATAATGTATTTAACACTAATGTGTTAAATCAATTCTATTGGCGCTATTTTATTGTTGTCGTATTTTATGTTTGTCGAATGAGGGTAGGGGGGAGGACAGACTTAGTTCGAACAAATGTTAAAAATTCTAGTGAACATTTTTTGAATTGCAGTATGAATAAAAAAGAATATAAAAAAAAAACGGAAGCAGAACGAACGTAGCGTCCATGGAAACGCCTCCCCAACAAAGGCTGATGACATCGCGGGCGGCCGCCCTAGAGTCGATGGCACCAACATAAGCTAAGAGGAGCAAAATGCGGACATTATTTAAAAGTACAATCCTTGTTCAAAGATTTTTGACTATACTATTTATAATATTTTATACGCTAATAATCGTAGATATATATATTCATTTCCATCTATAGACTACTCAATAAATAAACCAAATATACAATCTAAACAATAGAATCCTTTTGAACTTTCGTTCGGTGCACTTTTCACTTATCGCTGGTAGTGCGACCACTCCCCAAGCCTCAGACTCACAGATTGGGCGGGCGGAGTGTCGTTTGTATCCGAGTACTTGCGTTCACATTGGAGTTATGAGAGCGATTGTTTTTTTTTTTTTTTGTTTTTAACATCTTCTATGTGAACGTGTATTTTAGCTTTACAAAGCGAATGCACATTAGTGAATGGTTACTGAACACGAATGAGAATTTAGTTTGATGCACGTCTTTTTCATCACATTCATGAATAAGGGACTAGCTGGGCTTTAATATTCATAATTACTTAGTTGAATACTCTACTTGTGTTTCTCGTCGGTGACGGTTGAAACAGGATCGAAATACTCTCGAAAGGCTTTAGATGAAGAACCAATGTCACAATCTGTTTTTATTCTTGGATCGCTTATTAAAAAAAAAAAACAGGATTAAAATTTGGTGTGACTAAAAATATTAATAAAAAAATAATAAAAGCTAGATAAAAAACTGATGAAAGTGGCTAATAAGTACCTACTCTTCCTAAGTCCTATGCCAATCTGTCGGAGAAAAGCCCACAAAACCAACCGTCAATAGAAACGGAAAGTAGAACACGATGCTACAACCGCCTTTAAAGAGATGCTCTTACATATTCATTAAGATGGCCATATATTCTCGAAGGACTAAAAATACCTCATTTTTTGATTTTTTTTTAAAAATTAAGGTTAATTGAATCAAAGTAAAGTTTAATTGAGGCTATGACGACAGATCTTTAGCTCATTATATCGAGATGACAGAAACTTCATCTTTCGCGTTAATTGTTTATGACGACAACGACGTGACATCACTCGACTTGTGGTTAATGAGCTGTCAACTTCGATTATTGTCCGGTGAAGTCCCGCACCAGTTGTGTAAACGTACCCTCATATTTACTTGGTATAGTGTGAAGTAAGTACTCACGGCTTGCAATCAGTTCGGGCGCAACGAGACCGTTGAGGTCCGGCTCCTCGCCGTACCAGAAGATCCAGAGCTCTTTGGCGGCTCGGAGCGAGAGAGGCGGCGGCGGCGCGGGGGCGGGTATCTCGTAAATATCGTTGGACGTCTGGGGGGCAGGCACCCGCCGCCACACGCACAGGATGTCCCCGGCGAGGCAGCGGGCGTAGCTGCTGATCACCGGGTCCGTGAGCGGCATGCCCCCCTCGTCCCCGTCCCCAACGCCACCGCTCGTCTCGCCCCATACGAGCTTACGCCATTTTATGCCATACAGCTCCGTCTGAAACCACCAAAAACCTTATGTAAATATACTAAAAGTGCTCCGACTTGATGATAATGTCGTACGCGTTAACAATTGATAGGTACAAGTTTAGTATAGAATTGTCAAAAAGGTTGAAATTTAAATTTATTAACGTGTGAGAACGAGTTAAAACAATAACAATTAACTCTAAAATCGCGTTGATTACGTCAGAAACGAATAGCAACAAGAAGGATACTATTACCAAAAGAATTTTGGTAAAAGTATCAATTCCCTATCTCATTCTAATCCCTTACACTTTTACAGAGCTTATCAGAGCCGTAGGTAAAATTTGCAAGAGACCTCGAAACCGTGCTAAAAACAATATTGGCGTGATTCCAATGTTGCCACAAAGGTGCAAAACTGGAGTGCTCCGTGAATTCAAGGAAGGAGTGATTGAGCAGTGACAAAGCATTGTATTTTTTGTGTGTGTTCAAATTCACAGTCGCCATTTTTGAATACGACACAATTACCGACACATCATAATGGAAGAAATACCCAAAGGAATTCTTTCACGAGATATTGAAATGGTTAATATCACCATCGTCAAAACACTTTGACAAAGCGAATAGTAGTCTGAAACAAAGTTCAGCCATTACCATAACAAAGAGCGGCAGGTGGCTTTGGTTCGCGACCTTGCATATGCAAATACTAAACGGGTCAAAAACCTACCCGTCCCTCCGATCAATGTGGTAATCAGAGGGACTATGAATTTAATTCCGCACTTCAAATAGCTAATACCTAACATAATTTAAAGTCCCTTAACCCAATGATCCCAGGTTTTATTACTGGCAATGTCTACAATCGAAAAGAGCTTATAAAATGCATATTTAAAAAAACTCTAGTTTCGTCGTAACTTTGTTGCGTGGTTTTTATGATACTCCCCTGGGCAGTATAGTGTTTCAACTGGGGCCATTCGATTTGTGCATGTGTTTGACTAGTTGCATCAATTTCCACACTTAAAATCATTAAATTTAATTATCATTTAACATTTTATCCATGTTACAATCTATTAAAACAGTTTCGAGACGTTTTGCAGAGGTAGGTAGGTACTATCAGCGTGAAGCAGCTGGCAGGCCACGCGTGGACTAGCAACAGGAAAACGTGTTTAACAAGTTTAATGCAAACTTTATTATACATGAGAGCTTTTTAAAATTAACACGCTATTTATTGAAAGGCAATTTCCTTTACTCAAATTTTTTTCATATAAATAAATAAAAATAACCGCTCATTTTATGTTCCTTAGTCATAAAATGGTCAGGACGTTAGGCGATTGTAATTGCCCCTACTTTGTTCTTTATGTATCAGAGAACAGGCAGCGACACCAGGGCATCGAAAATCTATGGGGTTTGATGGTGCAGCGATGGCGAAATAATAATGAAAGAACAGAAGCAGCTGTTGTAGAGCATTGCCGAAGCGTTTGGGAGAGTTTCAGGGGAACATACATTTGCTCTCGCCTTGTAGGTTTAATGCGAACGCGATTTCAATCTGTGATTGATGCGAATGGCGTATATACACATTTTTGATTTAGTTTTGTTTATTTCAATAAATTTTACCATGATTCATTTTATTTCTTTAAAAAACAATATTAAATACTAGCGACCCGATCCAGACTTCGATCGGGGTGCAATTTTTGTATATAAAAGTCTTCCCCGTTTATACCTTTTTCCATAAGTGAAACCGAATTAAAATCGGTCTATCCATTCTCGTCTTATCATTTTATATTATATATAAAAAAGATGGACATAACACGTCAATAATTTAATACCATAATTGATTGACATTTCGTAGTTTCCTAGTTTTCCCGATGACCAAACATTATTCACCTCCTTGTGAGTATATGTGCTCTGTGTTATTCACTATCTACATAATATATTAGTTGACTTATAAGTCAACTAGCCTATTGCAAACAAATGTCGACTTTAAGGTGACGAACCTATTATTACCGTGACTGTACGTTATGATGGAATGGACAAGTAATTTTAAAATAAATTTTTCATTCGATTACACATAAATTGTATGAAAACTACATCTCGTAAATACGATTTCTTACTATTTTTACATTAGCAAGTTCTATTTATGTATGTTGCACGTTCGTAAGTAGATGGTAAAGCAAAGAATGTGCCAAGTCTGGTTTGGAGACGGCGCGTTCGTGGTCGGGGCGGCCGCTTTCTAACGCGTCCGATGCGCGCGCGCACTCCGCTTCACTTTCTATTGTGTGACGTGACTGGTTGCCGCCATTAAAACACAACACCATCCAACAATTACATTAACTTTATTAACATGCACTCCATAAATAGCTTCACAAAAGTACTGTAGAGAGTAGGAGGGTGTGCCTATCTATGCTAGTTAACAATACTGTTATCTAACTAGAAATATTGATTCCAAACATGGTAAAATGTTATGCCGGCCGTGTATTTTTCTCGCTTAACTAACCTCGACGGGTATAAAATTACAACAGTATTTTAATAAATTAGTGTTACCTACTTTAATTTGTTTAATTTGCATGGTATATTTTATTATTTATCCTGAAATAATCAGATTTAATTTCCGATCAAATAAAGAAACCTATAATTGAGGTCATGTTGAGGCCAAAGAACGAGCTATCTAAAGCGTTTGTCAAATCAAATACTATTTTAATTTGGAACATTATAAACCATCTAACATCCCGCTAATATGGAAGTCTATTCATATTAATCTGAGTGCAGATAATCTGCATCAAATCTTGAAAAATAAACATAAAATTAATTTTTTTTAGACTTCTGCCACAAAGTGGCAACGGTGTCGATCAGGACGAATAAAAATTAAATAGAAGACTACATGAAATCAGTAAGGTGCCAATTTATCCATATAAATAATCCCATGAACTTTAGAATAATCCTCGTTCACTTGGTGTTAATGGTAAGTTATACAAGAAAACATAATTTAAAAACTATAGAATAAATAAGAACTGTAATTGTTATTAATTTCACAATAATCCAAATATTTTTATAGTCAATGGCAGAGCATAATTCTCATTGAATCGATACTCTAAACTGAATGATTACATAATTTATCAATGTCGCCCACTTAAAACGTATTCCGAGCGAGCGCGTCTTTAGCGTTGATGTCTTTTACATAGCCAGGTAGGTTGAGCCAGCATTGTACTATTACGGACAGATAAATTTTATGAATTAAAAAATACTCGATAGAACAGATATTTATACAGTGTTGTGTGAATAAAAAACTTTCAAGGCAAACATGTTACTTTTTTAGTGAACATAATAATTGTAAGGCGACCATAACTTAGGAATTTGTCCTAAAAATCGCTCACTATCATAAGGCAAAATAACCATGAACGGAAGAAAAACTGTATCCAAAAAGTCGAACACCGCTAGACGAATGACAGAGACGAGTATAGTGTGCAAGCGGGAAGACAACAGTCGCGAAAGTGAGAGGAGGCGAACGTCGGAATGGCAACGTTGCACCGCCCGTTACGTTACTAGCGGGGTAAACAATCGAGGATGATGTGACGGTGAGTTGCGCGACTGCGCGTGCGCCGCCCCCGGCCGTGCACTTCGCTACTGCATTTTTCACATGTGACGTCACCGTGGGGCACAATTAGGGGTGCGTTTCGATAACACATTTTAACGCTTATCCAATAAACAACTATGTATGAAGTTAGTTAGTTTATTAAAAATATTCACCAATGTTTGTAAACAACTCGGTCGGATCATATCTATTTTTAACGTCAACTATTTGGTATTTATTTATTATGCTTTACTCACGTGGTACAACGCAAGGAAAAGAGCTAGAGTTCAAGTGTGCACGGCGATGACAGTGTTGAATGACACAACCTTTGTGTCATGAGCTCCTAGCGCGATCGATTTTTTTCGTTTGCTAGTAACTATTTACATCGGTTTGATGAAAATTATTTCTTTCTTTCATGAGAAAACTTACACTTCGCGGTGTAACAACTAGAAGACTTTTTAAGGTTTTCCGCCTAGCTACATTATATAAACGTTTTCATGCGAGCTGTAAACAAACTGGAGGATTGGTGCTTGTCCTTAGGCGACGATAGCCGCTTGCTATCAAGTCGACTGTCGTCCTGTCTGATTAAAAAAAAGTATTCAAGTTATTTGTAGAAAATTTTGGATTCAAATCGGTACAACTGACAGTATCTAATCAAAAATAATAATGTTTAATGTTTTAATTATATTTTTGATTACTATTGTTTCAAATCCTATATCCGAATATGGCGAAAACTGTAACAAGAGACATATTTTATTAAATGAACCAAAAGAAACTAGGTATGTATTTAAATATTTTATATCATTTTGACTTTGTATGTATTTGTAAACAGTAACTTTCAAGACATACCTATCATATTATTTCTTAAAGTTAATTCACCTTTTGTTACAATATTCATCTATTAGCTAGCTCTTCTATTTAGATGAAAATGTGTATTAGGAAGAAATTGAGCTCACAAAGCAACGGGCAGGGTTGTATACAGGCATCGTAATGTTACAGTCCACTTACGGTACCTCAATACGTTTCTGCACCTACGTACAATAACTATGGACAAGTAACGCGATGTACCTGCCCGTGTTCGCGGCTCGGAGCGAGTGGGCGGTAGCAAACGACTCTACTAACTCGACACAACCCTTCCTGCTCTCTCCAATAATACGGTAGAAACGTGTAAGAAAAGGACGGAAACTAGATAAGTAAAACAACATTTGTGTAGCCGCTATCTATGCCAATGTTATGACGATAATACTGTTACCTCTGACCTTACGATTCAAATTTGTTTTTGTAATAACTTTTTATTTATAACTGTGAAGAAAATAAGTCGAAATAAAATTATTTTTATGTAAAAGTTGGTCGGTCAAGTCAGGCAGGTCACTTGGTCGGAGGTCCACTATTGATGTTAGGCGGCTACCGTAGCCGGGCTGCGCTGCCGCCGCCTGCGAAACGCAGTGTGCTTCGTTACTACTAAAATTGATGACATTGTTTTATAAAACGTCCTCCATGTATTTTAAAAATTTATTGTAAGACGATTTTGACAGTTTATTTAAACAATATATGTATTGATAGCTGACCCGGCAAACTTCGACCGCCATTGAAGTAAAACCCGTTCCATACAAAATGTATGAGAAAATGAATTTATTCATAATATATTTTTTTTTGTGAATAATTTCAGATGTTTTAATGGTTATTCTGCAATTCGAGGTGAAGACTCATTCAACAAATCAAAGATCACAAAAATCGGTCCAGACGTTCTCGAGTTATAGGTAAATGGTAGGTATAACTAACACGACTTTCTTTTATTATATAGATTAATAGATAGATGTTACAAAATACCAGTATTTCTCCTCATTTTCTAATGGAAAAGTACTGTTTATTAATTGTAAGTACAATAACAATGTAGTGAATGTATTGAAGAAAAAGTACCTACCTACTAGGAAAAAGGCATTTGACAAGTGTGGAATAAAAATACGATTTAAGTACAGAATAGAGGTATGCATACATAATGCACATGATACCGTTATCAAGGGCGAGGACATCGTGTAACAATTTATTTATGTATTGATTTTAAAACAGCAAAAATATTTAGGTACTATTCTATCGGGGAAAATTTACGCTAGATTCTTTAATATTCTAGTTCCCAATCTTTTGGCCAAAAAATTTTATCACGCAATCCTAAACAATAGCGCGGAAAAAAAACCGTTTAAATCAATGCAAGTACCGAATTATTTTCATTTTTTGCGTTGATTTGTCGCTGGGCTGAGATATCCTACTTTTAATGAAAAGGACCCTTTTGTCTTTGATTATCGTTATCTCAGCAACCAATGATTGCACAGAAAATAGAAAATGGACGCGGCTAGTAATTTATAATTTAAAATGATGTTAAAATTTAATTTTAATTTATAAGCAAATAGGTAGGTAGGTATAAAGTTGATGGCGTAAAATCTGTCATGATAGGTACACGTGAACACAACAAGTCGGATTGTTATGCGTCAAACGTGTCTGAAGGCACGAGCCTCGCGTCGACGAACGAGGTCGCAAACGCATGTACCAATCACAATTTGAACACAAAACTATAACAATTTACTCTATTTATTTAAAATATATTGCGGATATATAAATCAATTTCTTCGGGATAATTCAATCCGTCAAACTGAAAAGGAATTTTAAAGTTTCTTTCAAAAAGTTATATTATTATGGAAATTAGGTAAATGCCCCAAAAAAATATATCAGTCTGAGCTTTTCTGGATCTACCCACATGCTGAGGGTAGATACGGAAAGAGAGCCCAACGTGTGTTGGCTGGTTGTCTATTTCGAGCCGGGAGTCTTTATAAAATCATCGACGAGTTGAGTCGCGATTAGAAGTAGCTTATGATAGTAAGAGTGTGCAGTGTGATGTAAATGTAATAATAATAATAATAATAATTTATTTGTTTGTTTATCCAATATTAAAGAATGCTGAACAAGCGAATTTAATCACAATATCAGCCTGAAAGTCGTATTTAAATAACTTAAAAGTGACTTAAATATTTTGGTCAAGTCGGGATTTTGTTATGTATCTGTAACAAGGGAGCAATGTTTCAGCGAAACGACTGCTCCGCAAATTGTCTCGGATTGCGTCTGGCTTATTGTTTGCCGACCTTATAGTATCATAGTAATAAAATGAAATTACTTAACACCCCGCTCCGGTACAATGAACCAGTGAACTCGCCTACTGTATTGACTCTCGCTGTTTTTGGTTATTTTTTAATATATACTAGCTAGCTACCTACTCCTGGCTTCGCTCAGGAAAAAACTCAATTAGGTTTTAATATTAAAAATTTCGTGGTTGTGAAAATCGCATCAAAATCCGGTGCGTGGTTTAGGAGGAGTTAGTGGCCATATAGATAGACGCTGAAAGCGACTTCAAATTATAGACACTATGCAAAGATTATTCAACTATCAGCTTAAAAAATCCTACCCTTACAAACGTCACTTAGCTAGCCATTTGGTAGGTTTCTTTATTGTAAACTATGAAGTAAAAAAAATTGGAAAGATACCAAAAACAAATACCAAAAAGATGATGGAATATTGTATGTTGAACCTAATTTAGTCTTATTTAATGTGTAAATTTTATAAAAAACACACGAAAATAAACAAAATATAACTTCTAATTTTATCGATAATTAGTAGGTGCCGACTTCGTCCGCGTCCGATCGCTACCAAATTTCACAGAATTAATTACCCCACTCGCTGGACTAATCTGAAGGTTGTCTGAAAATTTCATCAAAATCGGTTCAGCGGTTTCGGAGTTCATAGGGAACATACATACACACACACACACATCGCCTATATATATATAAACGGGTTAATTATCGTTTTCTAGTAAAAAGAAACAATCCTATCGTGTACTGGACAAGGAACATCCAACAGAAACATTGTAAATTATAATATTAGGTACCTATATTATTATTTCACTTTACATGAATTTTAAGAATCAAACATTAACATTTTCAGGGGCGGTAGTTCAATCAATGATATAGAATGTCAGCTAATTATGCATACAGTGGAGTTTTCACCCTGGATAGGGTAACGTTGGCGTTGCGACCGTATAAGCTACAGTTAACTGTACGGACGCGTTCAACGTCTCGGCTGCGGTTAACGACCTCGTCGACAACCTTATGTCTAGAATTTGAGGGTTCGCCCTAGTTTTTTTTTAGTATTACGTTCGATGTACCTATCGAGAAATAATGGGAAACCTACACGCTCCCTATAATATAAACAAAATTTAAATCTGTCAGAAATGTTTTCTCTTAAGCTCATGTTTAAAAATATATATATACATGGGCTTGACCATAATTACCATAGGTAAAGAGAGGTAAAGACTAACAAAACGAAACAGTTCAGCAACTTTTTCTCATTTGTTTGTAAATGATTCTCTTTTTTTCAGTAACATTGACGACCATTCTCTTGTTAATAAAAAAAAATGTTAACATATTAAATTGCGCATAATAAAATATTGGTTTGTAGCTAAAAACAATTGTCGGGATTCTTGTAAACGTTTTTAATCTTGATATTAAGATTGTGGGTGTAAAGAAGAGACGAGCACTGTGCTGTGAGACACAATGCGAACCATGTCTCTAGCGGGCCGCAAAGCTTTTATCATTACAAAGGACTACGCCAGGAGATTGTGCCTAGAGCGCACTGGCACACTGGGTGGGGGTGCTTGCAGTGTTTGCCGACTGCATCATGTTGAATAAAAAGTACCGAGTACCTACACAAGGGCACACAGACTACGCATCGTGAGAAATATGACTTTTTTATCATGTCTCCGTAAATGGATGCACACATAAAAGGAATAAGATAAAAGAGTTAACATGTAAGATTGCTGTTCTCACTTTGAGGTGTATCCCTTTACACTTGTTAATCCTAACTAATATTACAAACGTGAAAGTGAGTTTGTTTGTTACGCTTTCACGCCTTAACTACTCAACCGATCATCATGAAATCAGAGATACAGAAAGGGCCATAGGGTACCTTTCATTCATAAAACTGACAAAAGTATAATATAGCATTAAAGATTGAATAAATGTTATAATACTTACTCGATAGATGTACCTACTTATTTATCACAAGTAATAACTAAATTACATGTTTACCTTAATAATTTGTTTAAACACATATCAAAGTATTAATTTATTAATATTGTAATTATATAAAGTGTGATTGATTATTAACTAATTATTATGCTGGTCGAGTAAGTACCTGCAGGAGTTTTTTTTACACTAAAGACCTTCAGAAAATGCGTCATTACACATTTGAATTTCATATAGATCCATGAGTAGCTAAATATTCCGATTAGCTATAAGTATCGTTTGAATTAATCGACACGATAATGCGGTGGCGTATATTAAATTGTATTTAGTATGAATGTGCAAACGAGTTCACACTTCTTGGGCCGCGGTCTGGTGGGAGGTCTGGAGAAGTGGTGGGGGGCTAGCGGTGCATCAGAGTGAAAGCGTTTTAAAATTAATCATATCATACGTTGCTTGCTCGCGGCCGAGTTTCCGAGTACACTGTATCCAGAATTCGAGAGACCCTTGCCCCTTACAATTCCTAACACCTCACGAGACATTCAAACTTCTATGTTCATATGAAAATAACACACACAATATAATACAATGTAATGATAAAATAAAGAAGTAATGTCTACAATATAAAGTATGTACATTCATTATCTCTCTGTAATTTTCCTACTACTGTCCACCTTAGCTAGTGTTCGTGTATGAATTTGGGTCAAACCTGATGCGTATACGTAATAAGCACGTACAATATTAAGTGTTACCAAAGTTTGTTCAATATGAACTGCTAGCCATCGTCGGACACATCTAATTTCCTAAAACACATCGGCCTCAATATGGACGGTGTAGTTAAAATAATGGATACGTGAAACCGGTCCGGTTAAGTAGCTAAATTCCGATACCACAAGCGTACGTAGCTAAGATAAACGTAATATAGTCAACTACACTACTAAAAGCTTGTTGTCAACATCGCTGGAAATATTTCGTTCAATGTACTTAACAATACTTGAAATGAATAAAACTTCGACTGCTACCTTTACTGAGGCTTCGTCTTCGTAAAAAAATATTTTCTTCCATCTTCTTTAAGTTTGACAGTTTTAAAATTTCCTCGTAACTGGTCTACAAGGCTATTTCGGTTGAGTCGCGAAACATAGTTTTAGTTGACTTAGCTTTTATCTATTAGTGTAGATAAGTGATTTAAGAATTTTCCATTAAAAATAAAGAGTTCGAGCAAAAACACAAAATAAATCGATTGATACCAATTAACAAGCAAACAAATTTAAATAGCATTATTAAGGACAATGTATATTATATAAACTAAAATAGTGACCGTTGTTTGTTTACAAAGTCGAATGTAGGCCAGACTAGTCTAGCCCTACTTTTTCCAGTTGCCCGCACTTCCGGATGTAGCCGAAAGGATCCGTCTCCCTTACGCAGAACTTAAGTACTTATAGCTTATTTATCGGCTCGTCAACCTTTTGATAAAAGCGAAAGTAGAGCACTCGCTAAAAGAAACTCGTTCGATGTAATATCTCGTTTTAATGTTATTACTTTGCCATCAAACGGTTCACTTTTGAGAAAAGAACTAAATTGCCAAAATAACTAATTGATGTAACCAAGGGTTTATTATTACTGTTAGATTGTTAATTAATTTTGGTATATATCGTACCTAACGTTTTAAATAACTACTTGTGCACGCGACTGTACGCGCTGTAGTTCGTTTTTTGAAAATCCCACAGGAACCTTCAAGAATTCCATATGTTAATCCAGGTAATAAACTATGTGGACATGCCAAATTTCATCTAACTAAACAAACAAACTTCTGCATTTATAATATTATTAGGTTAACTACTAGTTAGGTGTCCTTGAATGTTGACCGTGTTTTACTATTGTTATCATATTATGTGACGTCTCACATTTATGTGTCAGTGCATTTTAGTATTATTATTCCAAGACACACTTTTATGTCACAAGGCTTTCATAAAAAATCACATTCCTCGCTCAATGAAATTTTAGTATTTTACACATATACAGAGCATCCAGATATGTAATATGGTACCAATACAAGCGCTCAACGTTATCTTGACCCACATATTGCTACCGCGGTCTTGGCCACGCGTTGCTAATATTTATAAAAGACCTTAATTGAGTATCGATTGGAAACATTATAAAAAACAGGAAATAAAATTATACTTTTATGTACACAATTTTATTAAATGATAAATGTCAACAGAGAGGCTTACTGTTTACTAGATGGTGTTTTCCTTCCATTTTTCTCAATAAAATAAAACCTTGGCCTGTAATGTAATGTAAGAGGAAAATGCATAGTTTACGCTTAGCACTAATACCTACATGATGGCAGGAACATTTAAATTCAACCTTTCAATAAAATGTATCAATGGCCCAACGACCCAGTCAAACTATTTTATTATTTTGATTCCAACGCCTGATATATTTTTATTTTAAATATGTGTCAATGTTCTTGACCTTTTAATGATAATTTTATTTTTGAACCATTTTAAAGGTCTTGAATAAGTAATTTATTTTAAATAATAATAAGGTTATCATCCTTATGTTTTTAATTCACGTGTGTTACAGGGTTCTATGTTTATTTTGCATCTGTTATTACTATAATTATTTTTTAGTAATTTTATATTATATTTTATTTTGAAAGAATTTCTCTTAATAAGGTCGCCTAATATTTTTTAATTGACATTTGTTATAGTCATGGTTCCTAATCTACGGTAACTATTTTTCAAAGACTTTTATCCTACCTAGAAAGGCTTTCTTTTAAAGAGAATATAAATAAAAGAATTACAGACTAAAACATTTTTTTTAATCTTATGCTTGAGTAAATATTACATCAGTTGAAAAAAAAAACACGAAGCGTTCTCCATTGAGGTCACAATCCTCGCGAAGGACACACCTAGTAAGTTAGCTCAAGGACTCGATTAGGATTGTAGGACGACCTCGACATTTATTTGCGGAAAATGAGATATTATTTATATATATTTACATTAAGACTAGGTGTATTTTTACATATCTATCTAATCAAAAACAAAAATGTAATGCCGAATACACTGATATAATTACAGAGATAAGATAACATTGCTTACTATAATTACCATTATATTTCTTTTATTATTGATCGATTGTTTACTTTATTGGGTACAAATTTATTGTCATATTAACTGTGCTTGCGATTTCATACGCCTTATCATCGCTTATCATGTAAGTATTATTGTATATCTTTTAAAGTTGAGAGAAATAGGTTTAACTAAACTAGTCCAGTTTTAATTAGTCCATAAAAACTATAGGCAAATTGGTTAAGCCCTTATGAAAATTATAGGCTGCTGTCAAGGTCATAAATCACGAAGCGACTGCTTTCACGCAGTATAGACAAACAATAGTTGCTGTTTTATTTATTCATATATGACGTTTACCTCCAGCAAGATTAGTTCTCGTAAATTATTGGCTATTTTAATTAAAACATACGATTCACTAGAATCGTTAAATGTCCCATTAAACTCAAATAAAATGATGATTTAATACAGTAGTGACTTTGTTTATTAAAATTACCTATAGTAATAAATAACATTGGAGTTTTCTACAATGTACTACAACTCTACAAACTATAACTGTACTCTCAAAACTATAAGCAATAGGTTTGTGCTACGAAACAGCCAAAAATTGATTTTATTTTTTCATAAAATAAAGGCCATCCATATCTAAACCGTAAATAAGACTTGTTAATTACGAGAAACATTTCACTAAAATGGATGAGGATAAATTAGTAATTGTGTATAAGACAGTGTCGATAGAACGATTGAAATCGTCAGTTCGGACCTTGACGGTGAGCGACGATATGTTATCAGTTCACAAACTGAGACCCCCGTGACAAAACACACGCTCGTTTCTGCGATAGTGTTGATTACCGCATGCTTCCGATTTTAACTGTCAGATGGCGGTTTTGCGACTTGTCTATGTGACAATGACCGCTTTACTGTCTATATTAACTATTATAATTATTTTTTTGGATCACTTAATCTAAAAAATTTTTATCTTTTCCTTGTAAATTTGATTTTGCTGTTATCTCTGGAATAAGAAATATTGGGATATAGGTGTAACGTGGCAATTAATAAGTTTACACGATTCTTGATGATGATGTTTGATATTTAAAAAGTAAAAAAATTACTTTTCATGAAATAAAAACAATATGTACTCGATGTTATTAATACGAACAAATTAATGAAAAGAGCTGATATCTACTTAATAAGCAATGCAAATAAAATTAAAATATTTCTAAGGGACAAATTTTGAACCCCTACTTTAAAATTTTAACTTTACTAATATTAATCAAATAAAAAAGACAAATTCTCTACACCAAAGTTCACCCTCAAAATACCTTCTGAGGAGGTAATTGGCTTATGTCGCCACAACTGTGGGAGTAGTTCAATAGTTTTTCATACTTCAGTAGTATTTAGTATAATAATTAAATAGACAGACATCAACATTAATGATGTAGATCAAAGCAGTGGTCCATTCCCAGTAGTTCGGTGAGACTTTTTTTTCCAGTAGTCCGATCATATAAATCAACCGGAATAGTGAGACCATTTTTCTTTCATTCCGGTTGTAAATCCAGCATTACAATTATGCATCCAGCATGCTTGGAACTCTGCCTAGTTAACAGTCCGGTTAACAGTCCGGTTAACTGGACTACTGGGAATGTACCAAAGCAGTCACCTTACTAAACATTTGCAATAAGCACTTCAAAATCAGACAACTTATGGTACACAATTCTGTTTTCTTGGAATAACTACAGAGATTTTATTCAGGTAGACGTTTTTTTAAATAACCTTGGCACAAACATGGAAAGTGGTGATTACCATTGTTTATTTATTTACAGTTCCCCTGATTGTCTCGACTTGGGTTGGGACAGATGTTTTATGGCAAATAATGATTAAATAATCTTACATTATGTATACCTATACAGTTGTCATTTTATTGTATCTTTCCTAGACATTTCTGATAAAGGAGATAAGGTAAGAACATTAAATAGAATTTGTCATAAACAGGTACTGACAATAATTGCTCGATATCCCTTTATAATTATTTTTTTTTCTTGATATATAAAAATAAAAAAATAAATGGTGGTAGTCAATATGGGGGTCAGCAGCCTTTAGGTGACATTGAATATCTCACTTTGTTTGCGAACCTATTAAATATAGGTTTTAATGACTTATCAATAAAGTAAATCAGGTATATTTTATTATCACTAAATTGTACATCATAAAACTATTTGAGATATTTAAAGGGTTTAAAAATAAATAAAAAATCATCAATGTCGTAATAAGTAACGAGGGGTCACCTGATAAGTCAGCAACAGCTACACTTGTTCTATAAGTCATTCAGTAATGTATGTACTTTAAAATTTAGTAAGTCCCAACAAAGGGACGATCGAGTGCCAATTTTAGACACGGTCGAGTATGGGCGGAGGCCCGCTTATGGGAAAGTTACAATCATTACGACCATTCATAAACGGTTGAATGAGCGCAAGACGCCCGCGCAGCCGGTCGAGCGCGCACCGACCCCGCGACATCTGTGAAGTCGCCGCACAGATGCCGCACATACCTCAAAACAAAACTCAATGCTTATTATGCGACATTACAAATCAATCAGTAGCATACCCCTACAGTTGGATAAAAATAATAGTAAAAATCATTAACCCACAAAAAAATTATGTCAACATCCTTGCAAAGGATAACAATAAATGTTGGTATTGTAAAAAAGAGTGTAATGAACTCAATGTCAGCATAGCAGTTAGCAGCCCGTGATGCGTCACTGCACTGCACGATGGGAGCAAGAAAATTCCACACGACAAATAGCACGGTGTCCGCAAACGACGCATAAATAATTAGACAATAAGCAGGCAGGGCAAGAAATCGGTAATTTGTATCGCGGCGAGATAGGCGGAGCGCAGAGGGAGACGGGTGCAGGCAGGCGCGCGCCGCTTGCCGCGGAGATGTGGCAACGCGTCAGGTGGAAGTGGCGCCGTGCTGTTCTCGTCGAGGACGAGCGACCGCCCGCGCCCGACTACCCCACCGCCACCGCGGTCGCTCGCCCGCCGCTAATCCTCACCCGAATACAATCTGATAAAATTCGCGCCAGCTATGAATATTACGCAAAGCGACTCGACACTACAACATTACAAACGGCCGATAATGAATGACCCGACGTTACCACTACAAACTAAATCATAAACATTCCATTGCTTTCGAATTTAACGTCGCAATATTAAAAAGTTAAAATTTCAATTATGTAGTAAGAAAGTTTTTTTCTTTCGACCGGGCGAAACTAGTCCCGCGTACGCATTACGGTCCGTGTTACGGCCAGGTGAATTCAAAATGACCTCTATGGGCCAGCGGCTTCTTGTGGCCTCGCACGGCGAATGCGTTGACATTTTGTGGGTTAGCAACGCAAGACGATTCTGTATAGTGGCGAGAATAATGCCAGGATGACTAACGAGCGGGCGTCATTAACCGCCTGAACATAAATTGTCCCATACAATATCTTTAACGCAATAGATCGATCCGGTTGCCGAATCACAATAAGGTGAATATTGTATACCAGCCTCTATCCAATCAAAATTGACCGTATCTACTTCACTAATGAGGACTCAGTATTTATACTTGACAATTCATAACACACTACTTATCAAAAAACGGCTCTCAGCAGTGGAATAGAGGAAATCGTAATTATTTCGAAAGAAAAGTACATACGACTTCTTTCGTCAATGTAAAAGTGACTTACCAAGGCGAAGAAGTTTGTGTGGCAATCCTCGAGACTTGCACCGTTTGTTTGGTGATTTTGATGCGTCATGGTAGTCCGGGACACTTCATTTTCATTTCACAACACTAAAAACAGGTTCAATCTTAAAGAAACCACTCAAAATCTTAAAATCATCACCAACATTCAACGAAGTTTTCACCTTTCAATGGCGACTGGAAAATGGCGGAGAGGAAACAACAACCCAAGCCGACGGTAGCGCCTCTAGCGTTAAATTATTAAACAAGTTTCGTTCAGAAACGTTTAGAAGATACGTTCCGTTACACGATACAAAGTTAGAATTTTGTAATTAATAACAAAACATTCATATAATTGGAAGTGTTATTTTTAGAAATATCAATAAGAAGTTTTAAAAATTACTAATACTGGAGAGCATTTGTTGTAGATTTCAAATCTACGTAAATATGGATATGCTACAACAAATATTTCAATTTATTTTGTGAATTGGAAATCATATGGATGTCGGTATCACAGAAGAGATAATTGCATATAGTGTAGACCCATATATCTTACATATGTCAATTAATAGGGCACACTGGTTTGATCACTCATCATCATCACAGTCTTAAGTTGGTCTTAAGCTTAAGATAACTACATACAATAATACAAAAGCAATATGCACTAACTGCTTGTGCGGTTGATCACCACTACTCTAGCAGTACTTCAATAGCAATATGGAACCCAGTAGGTATACCCTGTTTGAAGTAGTAAGAGCCCATACATGGCCGGTATTTACAAACCACAGCCACACACACATTTTGGTGCTGAGCACACATTTTGAGGAATGTTGTGTTTGTTGACATCCATTAATAACTATGACGTTGAACAAAAGAATATAAGTATTAACTACTCTCTTAAGAGTTCTCTGCATTGAACCCTTATATTTTCATTTGTTTAAAAATATTATTGTCACCTTATTAAAACAAACATCTGTTAGGTTCAACTATTAACAACAATGGCTCGTTTTTGGTATACCTATTTAATATTTGATATATTTTGTATTAAATATATTTCATGTTCTGTGACTGTGTTCATGGAATATTATTTGAAATATTATAATTATTAATTAGTACAGAGTACAGACAGACAGATATATTCAACTGTGATTCAACTTCAAGCCAAGCACTACACTGCTTTAGACAAAAAAATTCCGAAAAATTATAAACATAAATATTATGAGGTTGCAATTTATTTTATTCTCATATTAAACATTATATTATTTAACCATAAACCTACAGCGAAAATTTTGATATGTTGAGAGGTGTAATTTTATCTTTGACTCGAAAGGATTTGCAGGTTATTTCATAAATTATTTTATTTAATTTAACATTTCCTTTATCTTGTACATATTACAAATTCTTATTCATATTGGCAGATATCGTCGGTGCGGTACAAGCAGAAAAAATATCCTAAAGTATGCAAAAAGCTACAAGCTGCTGCAGAATCTCTGGCTGCCAGAGGGTATGTACTTTCAACTGTGAAATTAATTAATTAGTGATAATTTCACTCCTTTCTTGTATTAACCACTATTGCACTATTGTGTTGTTTTTTTTTTTAGATTTCTTCGCCCAAACAAATCGTGGGATCCACCTGCAGATATAGAAAACATTATTATGCGAATTTGTACAAATAATGGTTTAAACTTAGAGTCTGAATTTGAAGAGTTAGATAAGAAATTTATTATTCTTAATGCTTGCTTTGAAGAAACTGGTCACGGTGTTCCAAATTCTTTACTGCATAAGATTGAGTGTGTTGGTAAGTGTTGGAAGATGTTATTCCTTAATTTAATTCCTTGGTACAACACCTATATTAAATTACTAGTAGAAAAATTGTACAAACAGTAAAATTTAAAGAAAAGAAATTTAATTTTATAAAAAGGTATATTTCTAAAAAAAGAATAATTGTAGTATTATAATGATTAGGCTATTAATTATTTCCTACTAACATTACTTATTTGTAAAAGATTCTTTTTTTCTTGGATTATGGACACCCTTTAGGTAAAAGCCTCTGGCCCATTTCTCTTTGTTCTTAGTTATATACATCCAATCATTCCCAGCGATTGCAACAATTATGCTTGCCTATCGCTTTTGTGGTCTACCTTTAAGTCTTTTTCCTTAAGGGCCCGTCCATTTCTTTGTCTGCAATGTACACCTTCGGTCCTGATATTACGAGTAATGGCCCGTCCACTGCCATATCATTCGTTGTAATGCTGATGTGATAAAATGTGATTCAATCGCTGACTGCTTTTACTCCAAACTCCAATTTGGTTTTCAATGGGATTAAACTACAATTTAAGTTTACAATTCGCCATTGGGACAACTGAAATGTATGTTGTTTTTTAACAAAGGAAACATAATAACAGATATTTGGCCAAGTTATATATAACACAATTTGTTTACAAATATTTGGGAACACCTGAATCTTAAAAGTCATGAATAAATGCTTGTCCAGAGCAAATGTCTAATGAGCCAAATTAGTTTAGTCTTTTTTATTTTTTCAGGTGACTTGAAAGAGTTTTACAAAACACCTGTTGATACAAAAACACCTTTTGATGCATTGAAGAAAATGAATCTACCTAAGAATTTGCATGTGCAAGAAGATTATGTCCGCTTTCATCCTGGTAAATATTCAATTATTTGTGTTCTACTAAATTTAGAATTGAACTGATATTTAATTAGTTTTTAAAATAATATTGTCAATAGGTCTACCAGGAAATTTAATTAACTTTCTCTTGTTTTTATCTATTGACATTGACATACTCAATTGTTAATAAGAAACTAAAACCTAAATTTTGGTAATAAAACCATAACCATGTTTCTATTCCACTTAAATCAATAGAATTTAAGTATATTTTTAAACCACTTAAAAACTCCATTTCTTTTTGGTTACACAGTAGGATAATTTACCGAAAATGATTCTTGCCATCCTCCTAATCTATTTCATAGGTTGTGATGTTCCTTTTGTGATTTACAAGGCCACAGTGATATTTAAATCACAACATTTATTTGTACATAACAAATTTTTTTTTAATTATAGATAAAGATACTTTGTTTGGTGGAGTTTCTGCTTTCCCAATGAGTTCAACAATAGTATCGGGACTGAAGACAAGGAAGAAGTATGAAGGGTACGAAGCAAAGAAGCCATGGCATTAAACAAAATCCTGTATTTAACATAGTTACTTACTTAGATTAGTGTAAAATAAATGTTCTTTTCAATTAATCCGTTTTTTAATCTAAATATGCAATGGTAACATTGCAAACAAGGAAGATACTAGCGTGGAAGATACTAGGGCGAAAAAAGAATCATCCTAGAAACTTTTGTGTAGCTAACAGAATGGTCATGAGTTGGGCAGAATGGCGTTTGTGTAGTTTAAAAAATTGGTTTTGGTATGAATTGGTTGGTTGCGTAGTTCATTAAATCACCGTATATAAAATGCTACTAAAGCGCCACATCCCAATGATACTATAGCGCCTCCTGTTTAATGCTAGCTGACCGACACTTTCTCAAGTAAAATGTTGGTTCTTATTACCCCTATTCTCCACGGCACGTTCTTGTAGTTTAACTCAATACAATAACTAAATGCATCAGAACAATAATGAATGCAGTTAAGTGATGTAAATTGATAGACACTGGCTTTGTTTGTTTGTTTGCATTGAATAGGCTCCGAAACTACTGGACCGATTTGAAAAATTCTTTCACTTTTGGGAAGCTATTTATCAGCGAGTAACATAGGCTATATTTTATAAAGTTATGCGGGCGAAGCCGCGTGAAACAGCTAGTTATTTAATAATACAATACCTATATTACGATCTTCAGATCAAGTACCTAGATTTGTCAGTGATACTATAAGCTTTTTACAATGTTGCCAAGTAGGGTTTTTGAATTATTTTCCCGCTTTTGCATCCCATGTGTTCCAATGTAAACACATATGTACAGACTTAATTAGACATACATTTATTAGATATTATAAAAATTGTAAAATGAATTTTGTTCCGTGATTTTTCTAATTTTATTTTTGTATCAGGCAACACTGATGAAGTACGAAGTTGACGGTCGTGATTTTTTTGAGGTTATTTTTGGGATACAATACAACTCATACAAACAAAACAATTAATGCTTAAAGAGATGAGATGAGGAATCCCTGAACTTTTTTATAACTGATCGATGTAGAAACGAAAATTATGATCTAACTATACAAAATGAATATTTTATTAGTATTATGTTTCGTTTTCGTAGCTGTTTACTTTTGTGTTTCTTGGTGAGTTATCGGTTCCTTCGGATTGTTTGTTATTGTTTTTATTTTGTTGGGTAATTATGTTCTGTTTATGATGTTTTCAGGCTCCTGCCAAATTTATTGTCATGGTTATTCAAGAGGAAATACCATATAAAACTAAAAATAGGCAGAATTGCGGTATTAAAATTGATTTTGAAAGATGTTAGCTTGTCAAAAGATGGCTATACCATTGTAAGATATTATTTCTGTACATCCTTTAATAATAATACTTATTTATATTTATATAAATATAAGTATTCATGTGTTATGGTATAATATTCATTCTTATTCTTATTTATTAGTTTTTCATTTCAACAGGACTATATATCAGATGCTTTTCCACCAAGTAGATAAATAAGAAGTGTTTAGTGTTGGTTGGAGCTGTTTCTTTAACTCTGAAATGAATAAACTGGTTTCTGTGTATATTGTACCATCCGTCACTTCAAGTCTAATAGTCCAATTGCCATGATACTATTGGCTTGTTAGAGCTAACTTGATGGTGTATGAGTGTCATTTTGCACGACATTATACTTATTATACTTAATGCAAAAATGGAGTACTGGAAATTGATTTTGAAAAATGTTAGCTTGTCAAAAGATGACTATTTGGTTAATTCGTCGTCTAATAATAATACTTATTTATATTTATACAAACATAAGTATTAGAATTAGGTAATATGTTTCCATCTTATAACATTTATCTCCAAAACTGCTATCTAATGTTCTAATGTGCATCTATGCCATCTATATTCTATCTGTGTTATGCATTTCATGACACTTTTTTAAACATCAAATAAAGCTACTGAAATATAACATTCTTTTAACATTTAAGCCAACTGAAATATTCAATGTACAAGACATGGAAAAATTGCGTTGAAAAATGCAATGTGTTTTATTTCAGACTATTGATGAGGTCTCTTTTCGGAGCAGTTTCTTTAACTCTGAAATCAATAAACTGGTCTCTGTGGTCATCAAGGGTGTGATTCTGACCAACAATGTGGAAGAGCGAAGAAGCGTTGTTGTGGAGACTATCCTCAAGCCGTTACTGTCCAAACAGAATTCCACCTCCAAAGGTGAAGCTGATGACAATATCACCGTGCTTGGTTTATTGGACAAGGACTTTGCTGATATAAATCAGAATAAACTACTTGACTTTAGAGATAAGAAGTTACCACCAAGTCTTATAATGTTTGCTCAGGTAATGTTCACCAGATACCATAAATTAATTATGAAACTAATAAATCATTTACACATAGGTCATTATACATAAAGTTGCCGACAAAACATTAGATACTTTTTTGAAGTTTTTGTCTTAACAAAATTAATTTTTAATGAATGAATTAACAAAATACTTTTCAGTTTATGGGTGTGCATATATATAACCTAACAATAAGTATATGCAGCAATAATGCAGACAGAGAATGGTCTATTCACGCGAGTGCATCCGAAGTGCACGCGGATGGTGCAGCCGGGGGGCCGGCCAGAGCCTTGGTGTTCTCTGCTAACTTGGTGACGGCCAGAGGAAGGATCGTCACCAAAGGGGAATGTTTGGCTGAAGTGGCTTGCAGTTTGTTAATTGAAGGGACCGTGAAGGCTGATGGGCCATTAAATGTTGAGGTATACAAATTTTTATATTTTCCTTGGGGCTTTTTGTGTAAATAAAAAAAAATAAAATGATTTTAGTCACTAATATCATACAAAGGATAAACGTTGATTGTTATTTTATTACGTTTTTTTTTAAATACAAATTCAAATTCAAAATAATTTATTTGCTGAATATAGTTATTGTTAATAATATTATTGAATAATTATTCCAATTAGAAATATATAATTAAGCTGCTAACTTAAAATATAATGAATAAATTCATTAATATTTCTTCTTATTTTATACATAAGTTGTTGTAAATTTAAATAGATATTGTCCACATATTCAACTATGTTATTATATACATATTATAATATAAAATTAACTTCCTAACTTACTCTAAATCGACAGATTTTGATACGGTTTTAACTAATCGAAAGAGCGATAACAAGGCTTATTTGTGTAATTTGCGAGTCGAGGGTGGGTTGTTTTTGAACTAAGCTAAAAATCTTATAATGAAATTAGCTAAGAATTAAAAGAAAGATGTTGTATATAATATATTAAAGTAATTTCCACTTATTGAACATACTGTTGTGTTATTTTATTAATATAAATTTGAATTGTTTTACAGAAAATTCATGCGGCTGTGAGTGATACGCAATTGTTATTCCAAGATGAAATATTGTACTTTATGAATAAGCATAAAAAGTATAAATCATCTAGGAAAGACGCAGAGGATGAAGAGCATATCTTAACTCTTATACCGAGGCTATCTCCAGTTATACCAAAGGTTCAAAAACATTCCGTATTAAAATATGATAATGGAACCTCCATTATGCTTCTAACGACTGCTCCTTCACCTTATTGTCTTGTTATTTAGGTATTGTATTAAAGTGACATATTTTTTCACATTACATTTTTCGTTACAGATATTTAGTTTAAAGATAGACACTACAACCATCGCTTGCGTTGAAAACACAACTAAAACCAATTTCAAAATGTCACTGCAGAGTTTACAGGTGAGGCAAATTATTGCTATGCGTCAAATACACACTTCAATGCTATAATAAATTATAATAATTATATGAAAGTAAATGTGTCTGTCTGTTACCTTTTGGCGCCTTAACCACTCAACCGTTCATCGTGAAAGTTTACATACACGTTGTCAAGAAAGGAAATCAATCCAGAAAAAAAAAATACTGTTTCCAAGGGATCATCTAAAATTAAGAAAACTGACTGATGTCAGGCGTTACATTGCTTTTGATATTTCAATTTTTCAATTTGGACTAATTCGCGAGCGCTAGCTAGTATTATTATAAATCAGCAAGCGATTTGACACTAATGTAAATTATGCTTATATACAAGCTGGTGTCCGCGAGTTCGTCCGCGTTGAAAGAGGAAATGTATGCGTAATTATTATACAATGAGATATTGCAAGAACAAATTTAAAAAATCAGTCCCTACTTGCGCAATCTGATGGAATTTTGTCACTGCAGTTTGCCAGTATTACATTTAATGTCACTATTCAATGACAAATGGCGCTAGAGTTGACGCAAATATAAAATTGTACTAAAATTATATATATATAGCCTTATAAAGCCTTCCTCGATAAATGGGACTAGACAACACAAAAAGAATTTTTCAATTCAAAAAGATTAACACGTTCAACCAAACAAACAGAAAGAAAGAAAGAAAGAAAGACATTTATTCGCTGCACGAAGGACATAAACAAACTCTTCAGCTTTATATATTATTAGTTAGTATAGATGTATATGTTCGAATGTTTGTTGTGTTAGGTAAACTCTCGATTCAGTGCAGCTTCGGTAATAGTGGACAACGCAGGTGTCGAGAAGGTTGGACTTCCGCAGGTGTACGTCGCCTTCCAGATGGACCAGTTCCAGGTCATCACCGACTACGAGAGACTCATGTTCATGAACAAGCTCAAACTAGACGCTAAGGTAAGGTATATGCTAGAATAAAGAGTTTCGTTTTGTTTTGTTACACACCAGTTGTAAACTATAGAATAAATTTTATTTTTTCCGCAGCTAGAGAAGGGTGTACTCAATTTGTACTTGATAATAAGTACACTGAACGTAACGTACAACCATAAACAAGTTTTCAAATGGTACACCGCATTAATGGACAGAATGAAGAGAGTGAAGAGTATGCAAGTGACGAGTGTTCAAGTTAAAGGTAAGTCAAAGAGAAGACAAGTAACTTTAGCAAATGTACATTTTTAGGTGTAAAATATAGCATAAGTAATTCATTTATTCATCTATTTATTAAGGTAAAAACAGTCACACACAACTTATTTTACAAAAAATAGAAACAATAAGACATATATTACCATAGATTAATACAAACATTTACAAATGACCACTTCAAAAGAATACAACAAAATAGTTTTAAGTGTTACGAGTAGATACAAATTAAGAACGTTATAGCAAATTTTAAAGATCTTAAGTAATCTTAAAGTATCTTAAGAATCTTTAAGTACCTAATCTTAAAGATGTTTTATATCAATGAACTATTTGAATTTATAAAACCATTCAAATGGTTTATTGATTTTTTAAATTAAAAATCATACAATTTTTTTAATGTTTTTTTTATAAATTTCTTGCTTTATAAACGCAACTGCTTAAATTAGCCCTCAAAAACGTTATCAAGGAAAATATGAAAATGGTAAATAATAATAAGACGAATGACATTGAAAGCGACGCCAGCGTGGGTGTCGGCGGCGCTGTCGAGGTGCGTGGTGCAAGGGTGCGCGGAGCTGCGAACGGCGGCCGTGCACGGCTGGCTGCCGGAGTCGCGGCTGCTGGCGGTGGGCTGCCAGGGGCTCAAGGTGAAGCTGGACCAGTTGCTGGACAGCCGCGACGAGGCCTACAGGTGGGAGCCGGCGAGGCTGCTGCTGGCCGGGCGCCAGTGGAGCGCCGAGCTGCTGGTGGACGCTGGCTGGGCCGCGTGGGGCGGCAGCGCGGCCACTGGCCGGGAGCCTCCGCCGCGCAAGCACCACGCGTGGGGCTCCGCGCTGCTCGCCGTCGCGCTCGTCAAGTGGGGCAGCCACGGGCCCACCGACTCCAAGGTAACCATAAATGTGTGCACCGGAACGGACTCTACCTTTTTAGTCACATGGCTTAGTAAAGTAACAAATAACAACTTTGATTCGATTCAAGGTGGAAGCGATGATTGATTGCGTTCGACTCGAATGGAGCCCCGAACTGGCGAGCAGCGTGATGGCCCTCGTGGATTGCATCAATGAGTACAAATCGGTCTCTCCTCACGCCTCTCGGTCTCACGAGCCGAACGAGGAGGCAATCTCCAACGTGACCGTCAATGTGGCTCTCTCCCACATAAACCTCTTCATGGTGATCGATAACACCATGTGCTTGATGACGCGGATCGATGCCATCACATTGGAGAGAACCGTCGTCAAGTCCGCTGCGGTCGTGTCCGGTCTGAAAGTCGTCGACATGGTGCCTTATAAGAGTAAGTTAATGCTATCGAATGAAGTTATTAGGGGCAAGGCAACACTGCGTCCGGCGGCAGTAACCATATAGAGAAGCTCATTATGCCGGTTTGTTTCGTTGACTGAGTGATGGATGCCGGAGTGCATTTTTTACATTCCAATTGGCTAATTGGCGATTTATGGCGATCAATTTTATGGCAGGTTACCATATGTTATGGCCATAAGCCATAACATATTTTTGCATTTTATAGTTGAATTCTTCAGGAAGTATATAAGCTTTTTAAGTCAGAAAATGTCGTATTTCTCCCAACGATAACCAAACATTACACCAGAATCCAATTTCCGAAACCGCACAGCTATTGGTATTTAGCTTTATTATTATCTCTCCGATGTATTTTTTAGGTAACGTTCATTGCCAAAGATCTGACGAGATATCTTCATCCTTCTTCCACGTAACACTTGCTAGAATAGAGCACGTGCCTTCCGTTGATAAGAACTCGGTCCTGTTGGACTTTCGGTTCTTAGAGAATGTCGATTTTGAATGGAGCGCGAACTTGCACCTCAAGATACTTACGTTCATAAGGAATGTCAAAACCTTCAGAAGACAGCTGAAAGAGAAACAAGACAGTAACGGAGACACAGATGCTACAAGAAAGAAGAAGAGAGATACAGATTGGCGCGTTTCAATTAAAAGTGATACACATCTTGGATTGAACTTGTCGGAGAACAATAATATGCTATTTGTGACAGGTTAGTCTTTTTCTTAATAGGCTTCTTATGTGTCTTAAAGGTTTGTAAACAGATCGTTAATTGGCTAATGGGTGGAAATATTTAAATGAAATAACGATAACAGAATCCATAAGAATAATTGTACGAATATTTGTTATTTGAGCAGCCGGAGAAATCTCCGAAAAACCAAATGCTAGTATGTTCAGTGATTAGGCGAAGATGACTCACAGAATCAAACAAAATGTGTATGTGTGGACTTCAAAACCGCTGAACCAATTTTGATGAAATTTTCAGACAATCTTCAGATTAGTCCAGCGGGTGATCGGATAAGAAAAACGGATGCGGGCAAAACCTAGTATATAAATAAAAATGAATCGCTAAATATGTTGCTAAGCTGCTCACTTTTAACTTGAAGCAATTTTTTTTTTTTCAAATATTCGTTCGAGTCCGAGGACGGTTCTTAGGAAGATATGATGGTTTGAATTGATTGAGAAGGGGATGTTGTAGACGACATGACGGTGGCGTACGAACACACGGAGGGGTTGTCGGTGTCTTGGGGGCAACTGCGACTGGCGCTCAACGGAGCCGACTTGGCCACCGTGCAGGGCTTTAGCATGGCGAGAGCCGCCAGCGACCACGACGTGCGTCTCGAGCGCGAGGCCAACGAGGGGTTCCTGCTTGCCTGGAATAAACTATGGTACTATACTTGTATAGACTCTAAACGCTTAGTGCCATTTCACACGTACCGGTTGCCAGGTAGCCGGTGCGCGTGTAAAAGCACTAAGAAATTTAGGGTTTCTGTTCTCTCTAGAATTTATCATAACAGTATCTAAAACCGCAGGTCGGTGAACGTGGAGTCGGTGCGTGTGATATTTCCGTACAAGCATCGCTTCGCGGAGGCTGTCCAGGGTGACTTGGTATCCCTGTTCAAGTGGCTGAAGTTGGTGCACGACATTCAGAAGAAGCCCTTCACCGAAGATGCCCCTTTGCCCAGCGACTTGCACTTGAAGGTACATATAAGGCCTGTTAACATTTAGCAGATTTGCTCGCGATGTGAACGTTTGTAATTATTTTTCAGATCGAGGAGGTGTTGTTGGAGATGAGCGACGATCCGTTCGAGGTGAAGCTGCGCGACAACTACGAGCTGCTGGAGGACGAGTACAAGGAGAGCCAGCGGCGGCGCACGATGCTGGACGCCAAGATGCAGGAGCTGTGCAAGCCGCATCTCTTCCTGCCCGCTGGCAAGGTGGAGGAGCTGTACGCCGCGCTGCGCCACAAGGACGCGCAAATCTACGCGCAGCGCAGTCGCGCCGCGCCTCCGCCTCGCACGCGCCTCGTCGCCTGCGCGCTCACGCGCCTGCGCCTCTTGGCGTTGGCCGACCCCGCTTTGCATCAGGCCAACGCGTTGCGCCAACTGCGCCAGATTGACCACGACAGGTGCGTCACATTCCCTCACGCAACGCCGACATAAATTCGCTTATCATTTTTACCGCCCGGCCGCGAAACTAACTTTCGGAAGACATTCGCTTCGCGCTGCAAGCCTCAGCGTCGACAGTCCATAACAAGTTTCCATTAATAGCTATTTTATTTCATGATATGATGATTAATGATTGTCGCTAGTGCATGCCCCAGTATATCGCCCCAAATCGATCCCAACGCATACAATCAAGCAGGAAAATTTGGGGCAAATATGAGGAAAAGGAAAATTGACGTCTATTATCTGTACAAAAAATAGCATACACTTTTTTAAACTACTTTCCTGGAAAGCTAAATTCTCTGCATGGTCACGGGACATTTAAATATTTATATGCTCTCCATGAAGTACTAAGACATGATTTACCATTTTTTAGCCCATGGCCGGAAGAAGGAATAGAATTCAACACCCTCTGGTGTCGAGCTATCAACTTGAGTTGCTCACAATGGCAAATTTTGTTGAGAGATTTCCCTCAACCTTTGCTCAATATGAGCGATCTTAAGATGTGGGGGACCTTATTGGGTGCTGAGGAACAACCTCCTCCCAGAGGTAGGAAAATTATTAATTTATTTATAAAATAATTTACATCCTCAATTGTTGACTAATTTTATCGATATTGTCAGCTGTGCGCACGGTGGAGATAGATCAGGGGAGCCCGTGGGGGAGGTGCACGCTGGAGCGCAGCATGATGCCGCTCAAGTGGTACTACGACCTTTGCGCCGAGATGGCGCACTTCAGCTACGCCTTCGGCCCCTGCTGGGAACCGGTCATCGCACACTGCAATCTCGGTACCGCAAACACAAAACACCCACATTCTTCTTTTATAAGTACCATTAGGCCTCGTAATAATATATGGTCGGCCGGTGTCAGCTTTCGACCAGGTGTCGCGGCCGTCGCTGGACCCGTCGGCGCCGCTGGCGTGGTGGGACAAGGTGCGGCTGCTGCTGCACGGACGGCTGACGGCCAACTGCGGCAAGCTGACGTGCCTGCTGCACGTGTCGCTGGACCCGTACAACACCACGGAGGAGATGGAGGTGACGTGGAGCGACCTGGTGCTGGACTGGACCAACGGGCGGCTGGGCTTCCTGGGCGAGGTGAACGTGTTCGTGCGCACGGCCAGCAAGTACGACGACTGTCGCGTGCTGCGCGTGCCCGCGCTGCGCCTCGCCGTCAAACTCGCCTGGCTGTGCGTCGGCGACCCGCGCGACCACCACGCCGTCGCCCCATGCGCGCCCACTCGCCTGCCCGAGTACTCCAGCAATCAGGTACCACCCGAACATAGATAAAAAAGACGTGTCTCTGGTAGAAGTTGATATGAGTGAAGTGTATTTTTGACAGGAGCACGACTCGTACAGAGCATTCCGCTCTCAGGGTCTGGATATTCACTTGAGCATGGACACGAAACCCATTGAAATGGATGGACCTGTGCTCCTGTTATATGGAAGTACACTCAGGTGAGTCCATTTATTCAGAGGTATGGCGCGTAGACGCAGCCCTCAACAGATAACCGGATAATTTGTTGAGTAGGTGGTTCGAGAGCCTGAAGCTAATCCTGTCGGGAATAACGCGGCCAACGCGACGCGGACGCGTCTTCAACAACGTCCGTCCGCGAAAGCCGCAACTCTCGCGTCACTACCGCAACGTTAGCGTCTCACTTACGCTACACAATTTGCAGGTACTTTCAATACCTACTCTCTACTCGGAGAACATTTTCAAACCTAACAACCAATTTTATTCGATACAACTCAGTAGACTGCTAAGTTGAAGTGATCAACTACTGACCGGTTCAATTTTGAGGGAGGCCTATGTTTAAGCTCATGTTTCCTTATCCTTACATTATATATTTTGAAGTCGCTTCTGTTTGTTTGTATATCCGCTAACTGACGATCCGCTATAAGTTTTTATGTAAGTAGAAACAACCATATTTTGCAACCAACGGATTTCAATTCGGTTTTCATATATGGAAAGAGGCATTAACCGAGAAAGATTTGTGAATATAAAAAATTCATCCAGAGCGAAGCCGGGAGCGAATCGCTAGTTTTGTATAAATAGCATGTTGCGACTTGAAAAAATGACAGGTGTTCTACTGGTCGTCGTCGTCGATGCAACGCGGCATCGAAATGCTGGGCGTCCGCGTGACGTGCGGCTCGAAGCACCATCTGTCGCTGGTGCCGGCCACCGACGGGCTCGTGAGGAGGGCGCGCGCCAACTGGACCACCGTTTACATGAATTGCGACCTTAACGACGCGGAGATATGGCTCAAGACGCCTGCCACTGGCCCCGACGACAAACCGACCGACGAGGTGATCAACTTTTCTTACAATAACCTGCTTTGTCACTTATCGTTCAATTCTGATTATTGAGCGTGTGATTTCAGAGGCCATCAGTACTGGCGCCGGTGAGGATCGAGAAGTGCTACTGCCTGTCGGTGCGGCGCGTGTCGTACGCGCGCGTGGGCCGAGAGGAGGGCGCGGGAGGGGCGGGGGGCACGGCGGGGGGAGCTCCCGCCCACCGACTCACCGTGCACGACCTGCGCGGCGCTTGGACCAAGCTCAACAGGGACCTCGCGTTCGCCCTCATCGATACCTACATCAAGACCCAGGTACTCTCATAGACATATAGAATGCTTTCTTGCCAATACCAATCGATTGGCAAGAGTCGGTAGCTCAGTGTGGTGCGTTTTGCAGCAACTGAAGAAGAATCTGTCGACGAAGGCGCTGAAGGAGGAGGAGGAGAGGCCGGCGACGTCGCCGAAGCAGCAGCGCGAGGCGGAGGTGGTGTCACCGCCGCCGGGGGCCGGCGGGGGCGGCGGTGGCGGCGGTGGCGGTGGGGGTGGGGGCGGCGCGGGCATGCTGGCGGCGCTGGTGGCGGAGGCGGGCGGCGAGGCGCCCGTGGTGTTCAGCGACGAGCTCAGCGGCGCCGAGGGGGACGCGCCGCCGCCGCACGCGTCCCATCCGCGGCACGTACTCGACGACGACAACGCGCACACCGCCTGCCTCAGTCAGTATTCAATACCTAACACCTATTGACCAATAGGGAAAACTCTTGTTATATATTCAGTATTTTTACACCGGTCCTAATGGGTCGTTTCAGTCGAGTTGGTGAATTCGCAAGTGGTGCTGAAGGGGTGCGAGACGCGCGGCTACGTCATCCTGTGCGCGGCGCGCGCTGAAGTGCGGCAGCGGGTGCGACGGGCGCCCGCGGCCACCGCGTGGAGCGGCTCGCTGTCCGCCATGCAGTACTACGCTACCGTGAGCGCCGGCGATCGTGACCAGTTGGACGAGAACATCCAGTGGGTGTCCGTGGAGGAGATCTCGGAGCGGTGCGTGGGGCCCGAGATCAGCGCGCTGGTGGGCAGCGGGCACTCGGCGGGCGGCGTGATCGGGCCCACGGTTGGGCCAAGCGCGGACGCGGGGCTGGCGCAACTGCAGCGCATCGTGTCGCGCTGCGCGTGCGAGTTCTACTACGTGTCGCACGAGGAGGCGGAGCGCGGCGCGGGCGGCGCGGGCTGGGCGGCGGCGTCGCCCGAGCCCTACGACTCGTTCGCGCTCATGCACCACGACCTGGACGTGTGCACCAACTCGCTGCAGTACGCGATGCTACTGGATGTGGTCAACAACGTGGTGCTGCACGTGGAGCCGGAGCGCCGGCGCACGCTCGAGCGTCGCGCGCGTCTTCGCTTCCAGCTGCAGCTGCACCAAGACCAAGACCCCAGGCACCTCATACACAAGCTGCAGACGCAGGTAATCCCTCATATACGGATTGTAAGTGCGCTGCCTACCTTGATAGGATAAAGAATCAGGGGCGAATGGCCTTGGCTTCCCTTATTCACTCACCGAAGCAAAAACACACACGAGTTGTGATCTCATAGTGGTGGTACCAGACGAACTATTATTGTTAAACCTGCATATTTAAAAAAATTATTGGATTTTCACTATTTCTCATACATAACACTAATTATTATGTAATTGTAAAAAAAATTAAATAAGTGCAATAGTCCTAGAGAGGGTAATCTCCAGAATTACTGCACCTCTCCTTCTCTTTCTTTCTTTATAATATTAAGTAAATATTGGTTTTATTAAGTAAATGATATAATAATAACTAGCTGTCCCGCTTCCGGCTTCACCCGGGGCGCATTTTTTTTCCGTAAAAACCTTCCCTGATTATTTTATTTTTATTTTTATTTCATTTTTTTTATTTAATTTATTACTTTATTTTATTATCCCTCTATCCATTGGTGAAAACCGCATGAAAATCGGTGCTGTAGACGCGGCGGAGGACTTTGTTTTAAGTGACTTGCAGAAATTGCAGAAATGGCTCCTTGAATGTATTTATTGTGTTTTTATTTTATTTTTTAAATTTTAAAACTTTGGTTATCTATTTTGTATTATGTGTAGAATTTTGTTTCAGTACTGTACCTATGTATCTATTTTGTTTAATGTTTATTTTGTTTTATGTATGGAACTCTAAGTCTTTAAATATTTATGTATATTGCAAAAAATTATGTATAATGACTGTTTGTTTCCTGAATAAAGAGAAAAAAAAAAAAAAAAAAAAAAAAAAATTACTCTAGGATTGAGAGATACACCCACAGTCGACAGAACTGAATTACAGTCGCCTGTAATTGAATACAATTCAGTTCAATACTTCTATTTCTTTAATAACATTGTTTTAAAGGTGCGCGAGTCTCTCGCTAGACTTCGTCGGCTGGAGAAAGAATATTACCTGAAGAACAGAGCCATAATCGGCGCGGACTCTTCTGCCCTGCACGACCTCAAGGCGGAATTGGAGTCCCTCGACTATCAGGTCGGAATCATAATTGTTGTCTCTTTTTTACAAGTACATATTACTTATGTTCGTTTATATCGGCCAATACAAGTCCATAATTCAAGGCCACTACACAAGAAAATACAAATGACAGTGAATAGAATGGTAAAGTTGTGACAGGTGAACGAGTGCAAGGAGTGCGTGTGGTCGCTGGGCGAGGAGCTGGACGCGCTGGTGCGCGCGCGCAGGTCGCGGGCGGTGCCGGCGGCGCGCGCGGGCCCTCACGCCACTCCGCACCGCTACAACGAGATCTGCTTCAAGTCGGCCCGCTGGCGCCTCACCGACGCCGACGGACAGCTCGGCATCGCCGACCTCCTCCTCACCAACTTCCTGTAAGTATCACACACGAACATGTCAATTCGTACACTTCGCTACCGCGTCCGCGACTATACATGAAGGAAATGCGTCAGGTACACGAAGACGTCCCGCTCGGACGACTCGGTGGAGCACCAGCTGGAGGTGGGATACGTGCGAGTGACGAACCTGCTGCCCAACGAGCCCTTCCCTGAGGTGCTGGTCCCGCAGGCGGCCTCCGGTCGCGCGCCCGTCGCGCGTCGCGCCGCCTTGCGCGTCTTCTGCCGCGACCGACCGCCCGTCGGCGGCATCGCCGTCAAGGAGCACTTCGAGGTCAACATCGTGCCCATTCGGATCGGTACGTACCTCTATGTTCTACTACACTTGGTCGTCGCAAAAAGTAAATAAGTTATATATTGTATTGTCTAACGATAACGATTTCAGGCCTAACGAAGAAGTTCTTCAACACGATGCTGAAGTTCTGCTTCCCGGAGCGCGACCCGGACGCGATGGAGGAGGGCGAGGAGGAGGAGGGCGGCGCGAAGGCCACGGCCGCCGCCGCCTCCGGCTCCGGCTCGAAGAAGGCCAAGAAGAAGGGCAAGGACTCGACGTCCAACTTTTACGTGAAGCGCGACAAGAGGGACAAGGACGACGTGGAGAAGATGAAGGAGCGCGCGGAGAAGAACAAGCTGTTCATCTACATAAAGATCCCGGAGGTGGGCGTGCGGCTGTCGTACAAGGGCAGCAAGGAGAAGAACCTGGAGGACGTGCGCGACCTGCCGCTGGTGCTGCCCACGCTCGAGTACCACAACGTGACGTGGACGTGGCTCGATCTGCTGCTGGCCACCAAGTCGGACACGCGGCGCGTCATCGTCTCGCAGGCCATCCGCCAGAAGCTGCAGCTCCATCGCCGCGCCGCCGCCGCTCCGGAGCCGCACGAGGAGGACAAGGCGCGTCTGCTGCTCGGCGAGAGGACGGTACGTCATCCATACACATCTACCTCATCTACAGCGTTGACTAAACGTACTCTTTAACTAATTCTTACATTGCAAAGTTTTGCATAAAAAATGTTCCATACATTTTATAGATGGTTATGAAAACTACAAATTTCCGAAACGCTCCGCCTTTTTGTATGTTATGTATATGAAATACATTTTAAAAGTCTAATGTAATGTATCTTATTTAGTTAGCTATTAAATGGTATAAAATTTTAGGTTAATAAGCTACTAGTTATTTTTTATACGGTCTTCCAGTACCAAAAATTCGGATAATTTCTGAAATATTTTCAAAAAGCGACTTGCTAAAGTAGTGGTAGTACTAAAAATCTTTAATATTTTTGCAGGTAACCGATAATAAACCGCAGAAGAAAAGCTCCCCGAGTGTATTTAAATTCTCCAAGTCCTAATTTTAGGTAGAATTAATTTAATCTAAGTCTATCCATTTAAATGGGATAGTCTTTAACTCCCAAAATAGCTTATTGAGACTTAAATGGTGGATTTTTAATTTTGGCTTCTTATTGTTGACGACTTAATATTTTTATTGATGTTGATGATGATGATGATGACGATGACGATGATGATGCAATGAGGAAGGTCTACTTGTTCATCACCATTAAAGTTGTGCTAGGCTTAATAGAATAAATTGAATCTATTTTGTGATTAAAAATAAAGTGCTTATTGAATAAATAGAAACAAAGACTGGATTGTGTAAAAAGTATTTTAAAGAGATCCAATATAAAATATATAAATAAATTATTGTGTTCTTTAAGGATAATACGAGTACATGCACTGATCTAAAATATTTCTGCAAATATTCGGATTTATTCCATAATTCTAACATTTTTTAGAAATAAAATAAAATAAAACAAAATGATTTTAAATTAAAATCAATTCATTTTTAAATAGGTATAAAACAGTATAAAAGTTTGAATTAGTTACAAATGTCTCATATAACTGAGTTTTTTTTTAAAAGTATAAAACTTGACATAGCGAGGGTGAACTATGTGAATAATATCGACGAAGTCAGAAAATTAAGAGAATTTGGTCCCACCCGGGGACGAAACCATGGGAGCAAAGTGGAATAATTCCAAATTTCTTAATCAATAATTTATATGCCCTTAAATTTATTGACGGGAATATTAAATGGAACAAATGTTTTAAGTTTGGTAAAAGCTGTCGCTACAAAGCTAGTGAGCGTTTTAATTATTTTTAAAACATAAAAAAAAAACATTTATTTTTATAGTCTGTTATATTGTTGTAAGCATTTATGTTATAGTTAACATAATCATAAAGTTATGTTAAAGTAAGATTTTTAAATAAAATTGTAATTTTCTCAGTATTCCTATCTGTAAGAGAAATCTTTTATACCATTATTTTTTTGACAAATAAACAATTTGTTCAGTAAAGTCATGTATTGTTGTTTTAATAATTAATTAAAATGAATTAACTTTAAGTACTGAAATTAATTTAATTTATATAATTAATTTTTTAAATCACCTTGGTGATGTAAGAAAGAAAACGAAAAGTGTAGGCCAACAAATCCAAATCACACGTTTGACGAGCCCGTTGGATGAGTGGTTAGGGAGCTTGCCTTACTGTTTGTCCCAGGGGCCCCGGGTTCGAATCCCGGCAGGGTCAACTTTGTAAAATGAATCTGATCTGGATTTGGAAAGTAGTGGCAAGCGGACGCTGCATTTCCAAGTTATTTAGGCAACCCGTGTGGCGGCAGTAACCACCCCCTTATACAGTGAAAACTATCGTGAAATAATAGCATGACTGCTTTTGTGTTTCGGTGAGTGTGTAAGGGATGCCAGAGCCCATTTCAATATCCCTAATCCCAGTGGCGTTACTAGGCGACGGTAGCCATCTGCAAATGTGAAAGTAACTCTCTGTTTGTTGCATTTTCACGCCTTAACTACTCAACCGATCATCATAAAAATTTTCAACACGTCAGGGATACAGAAAATGACAAAGGATATTTCATCCAGAAAAAAGTGCTGTTCCTAAGGGATTCGGGGGTGATCATTAAAATTAAAAATAAAACAGCTGGCAAAATTATAAAATAATATTATATCAGGCGTTACATTTTATATTTTTGTCGGGGTCATAAAAGAAAAAAAGTCCTAAAAGTTATATAAACTATCCATAAAGATGGATTAATCACCCATAACCAATGCAAAAAATGTTCTATATTGAAAAAAAAACAACAATAGACACGAGTTTCATAAGTCCTTCCTGGCCTAGAACCTTTTTAAAGGAAGGTTATATCATTTCAAAGCATACGACATACTGTTCACATAGTCTTCACAGTATTTTCCGATACTTGTCTGCACCAAGTAGACATAATATGCTTCACGAAATAATTTAAATTATTTGAGAGACAAGAGTGTCAGTACTTAAGTTTCGATAAGTATCGATTTTTGGTAATTAAGTAAGAATTCTCTAAGTACAGTTTATTTCTAACTGTCCCCAATGTCAGTTTATAATATACTTAGGAGGTTTTTAAGGTCATTGTAAGATTTTTGTCGACTTCTAAAAGCTTGATTATGATTGATAAGGAATCGATAATCCCATTTCTTCATCTTTTCCTAACAGAATCACGACTTCTACAGACAAATCAGTCTCTTGGAGAATCATTCTTATAAATCATTTGAAACTGCTATTAATAAATCATTTACTAAAGAATACTTTACTGACGTTAATATAAAAAAAATCTGCAATTTTTTGGCGTTCGCTTTATAAAATAGGAGAAATTTGCCATAAATATTTTTTTTGTTAAATTTTATACATAATTTTGATTGGTTATGTTAAAAATTGCTCAGCGGACGAATCAATCTCACTGAGTTAATGAATGTTAAAATGCCAAGATAAGAAACAATAAAGATATAGGGCAGAGCAGAGCGGCGAGCGATACGAAAGACGCTGAACAACATTTAAACTGGGAAGCTGCGATCATCTTACCGAGAAAAAACATATGATGCCAAGGAAAACTGGCATGAGCCATTTTCCGATTTACTCTGAAAAGGATTACCTCACCGAACGACCTTGCTTCGCTAAAACAGATAGAATAGAAACAGTCTCGCGCCGGCAGCCGCGTGCAGTGGACGTGTCGTCTAACGAGAGAGCGATCACGAACTCGTCAACTTACGAACGAAACATGAGGACGAATTATTTACTATAAAATTTGTGTTTATTTATTTAGTGACGTCACCTAAGTGTTTTTCATTAACTATGTCTCCATTGTTGTGTATATTTTTGTGCGTGTGCACAGGTGCTTTAGGGTTTAATGTGGACATCCCCTCGAGGGTGGTTTACAGGGGTAACCAAAGGTCTATGTTTGGATTTACGGTTGCGTCTCATATTGAAGGTGGTAGAAGCATGTGAGTATTTTTATTTTTATTATAATGAATTCTTAATTTATTCTTTCTTTATGCACTACAAACTCAACGTGCTTATATCGCAATAATATATTATTAATTTATTATTTCGGAATTAATTAGTTCTAAAAATATATTAATTGGTGAGTGTACTACAAATTCTGTGTGCATATATCACAATAATATTTATTTGTGTATACTAATTTTATATTAGTATAAAATATACAAATTTGTACAAAAATACTCATATTTATTTATACTTATATAAATATTGCATTTGAATAGAATAAGTATTTGTTACATAAATGACACATTTTAAAATTTGTAATATTAAAATTTACTGCGAAAAAGGTATTATCCGTTTCACAGATAGCTACAAAATTTTGTTCAAAATAAGAGTAATAATTGCACATACTACTGTGCAATTAAAAATTGGGATCGTTTTACACTAGTGACCAGCCCCGGCCTTGCATTGGTGCATATTTTATAAGCAAATTTCCTCGTTTATCGCTCTTTCCATTAGTGAAAACCTATCACTAATCGTTGGGTGTTTTAAAAGAAATTAGCGGAGTAACGAACAGAATCGGACAGCGATTTTATTTTATAACTAGTATATGCCCGCGACTTCGTCCGCGTTTAATCGCTACCAAACTTCACAGGAATACCCGCTGGACTAATCTGAAGATTGTCTGAAAGTTTCATCAAAATCGATTCAGCGGTTTTGGAGTCTAATAGGGGACATACATAACACACATCGCCTTTTATATATTAAGATATTGTATACTTGTAGATATTATTCCTAAATTAATTAAAAAATTCTTTCACAGGCTATAATTCAATTTGAAAAAATTAAAAACCTTTCCCCCCGTAAATAATATGTCTTTATTTACCTACTGTACGAGTAACTCAATAGGTAAATGAAGACTCTGTCTGAGTCATTAATATTTTAGTGTTTACTTTAAAAATATGCAAAGTATCGCGAAGGTGTATAGCACGGATACACTCATACACACATAATAAATGTGTGTACACGCGTCAGCATATCGAAGAAATAATTTTATCGTGATGATGTCATTCTCGCTAAAGAAGGTTGACTTGAACAACTATTGTAAACGTTTCGCGTCGATTTTAAACACTTTTAAAATGCACATACGATTTCATAAAGTTTCGAACCAATTTGTTTTCATTAAGCAAAATAAACTGAACTAAATACTTTTCTGATTTTTCTGAAATTCAATAATACGAATGAGATATATTTAGAAAAACTATGTACAAATATTCTTTACAAATAATAAATTTATGTAAGTTAAAAAAGAGTAGAATCGGCTGATCGGATGTTGGTTCACAATGTTTCATTGCCAATAGGTTATTCCAGCAGCACAACTTCAATTACGTGCTCCATTCTTCAGGGCAATGACTATACTTGCAAAGCAGACGAATATTGTATAATATAAATTGTATAAGTAAGGCTAGAATAAAATATATTCCATTAATGATAATTTCCAAAAAGAGTCACCGTTAAAATTCTAATCAGTGGTTATCTTTTACGCCCACAAAAACATCCCCTATTATAAGAGACAATGTAACGCAAAAATGAACCGGAAACAGAATGCGCGCCGGTCATATGTGAACCACATGCGCGCGCGCAACGACCGATCCCTTTTTGGTGTTTTTTTCCTTTTTTCACTTAATTTACTCGTGAACGTGGCTATTTATGCTACGAGGGGTGAGACGTCGCAGTCTATGTGATTTATTACTTATACTAGCTAACAAATAATGTCTATATGAGTTGAGTTCTTTTTTTGTAAGGAGCGTGGCATGACATCGATGTCATTAAGCCGGAGCCAACAACAAGTGACTCTTTATCCAGCTAATGGTAACGATAAGTAACGACTTTGGACATTAAAATGCAGTTGTGTGGTATGTCTGTATCTGCTACAGAATTTATTTATTTACTATAAGCGGCCCGCCCCTGGCTTCACACGGATGGATTTTATCCTGCAAATTATATACACAAACCTTCCTCGTTTCTTGCTCTTTCTATTAGTGAAAACTGTATCAAAATCCGTTGCTTGGGTTAGAAGAAGTTAGCGGAGAACCAGACAGACGCTGAAAGTGACTTCAAAGTCTTCAAGTTATATAATATGTCGTTTTTTTTTTAATTTTTAAATGCGAGCTGTTATTTTGTATAATGGCTACCGTAAAACAAATGCAGTGGCTGTCTCAGTATCGTTGTGATGAGAAATGTATGCATCGTTGTGATAACCCCTCAAGCAGAGTTCATCCTTATCTCTGCTTTGCCCGACACGTATATACTTAATTACCAAATTATCATTTTTAAATTTTTCCAGCTGATTAAGTATTTTTCATTAATTGTAGGTGTACTTGCGTCACACAATAAAAAGAAACAGATTTTTTTTTTGAAATATTATTTTTTATAATATGCATATTGATTGATCACAGATGAGCTTTAAATAGGGACATAATGAATCCAGGTCGTTTCTCTCCCGCTGAGTGATGATAATAGTTGGGGTTAAAAGTCCTTTTTAATTACTTTTATTATTTAATGGATTGTTTAATCGCCAAATCTTAAAAACTCTTGAAGAAAATATCTCCTAATTTGATCATACTAATATATATTGGAGTAGTAGGTACAGGAGTTTATTAGGATAATATTTTTAGACCGAACCGAGCAATTTTTTAAAATTCAAACGTTAACTAGTTTATTATAAATGAAGGGGAAAAGGAAATTCCCGAACTTATTTGCAAAAGCAGTGGTCTCAGTTACGTTAGGCACCTTAAAAGTGCGTTTACGTAACATTTCCTCATAAGTATCTAACTTTACTACGTTTTTGTGAACAAACAATTCTCCTACCTATACATACGAGTATTAAACCTGAACACATGGCATTTGATTAAAGCGATTTGGTTAAGAAATGAGATTAAGAAATAATATATACTAAGAATATTATGTTAGCTCAGTGTTCTTTAAAAAGAAACAAGATGAAAAAAGGTTTGAGAATACCTAATAATAATATTATTAATTAGTAGCTGTTGCACTGCACGCGATTTCACCCGCATTGAGTTTAACTTTAACAAATATTCTCTATTTATAATATTAGTATACATTTTAAATATTTTAAAGTAATACCTATTTCATAATCTTATTCAAAATTACACATTTCGATTACACATTAAGGTTTCATTGTAACGAGTATTCGAATAACTTATTTAATATCAACATTTTTAAAAGGAAAACACGATTTTTTAGTTCAAAGAAGTGTCGCGGCAACATCAAAACAAATTGAAAAAACAATGACCGCTTTGATCGTAATTTTTTCATGAAGAGTTAAAGATCTGAAGGGGAGCACGATCACTTCCCGTCAGTTATTCATCTTATTGACTTCATTTATATTGTCATAACTTATACGAGTATGTAACAAGTTAACAACAATCAAAATGTATTTTTTAAGATATTCATATATTTTTCTGATCTCTATTTCATGGCAAGTGGATTTTTTTTTATATATTCTACTCGTATTGTTGCTCATTTCTTATAATATAGCATGGTGTCTATTTATGATGATTAACCATAATAAATAACTAACCAGAGAACTAAGTTATTTCTTACGATTTTTACAAATTTTTCTCTTTTTTCAGTATATATAACTTCAAATATATAAATAATATATATAACGCTATAAAATATAAAATATTACTCAGCAGCAACTACATATTTTCAAATCAAAACGAGTCAGCAACTACATTTGATGAGGTTAGATCAAGTTGCAATTTAATGCTACTGTGTTCTTTTTATCAAGTTGGATTTCTTAGAAAGCACTCGTATACACTGAAATCGTTTCGAGTTCTGTTACAACCCATCGACTGTCGACTAGTGACAATGTTAGTCTTAATTAAGTTTTATTATTCCGTGTTACATCTCGAAGACGTAATACGAAATGTTTAAAGATATAGCGGTGTGGCTGCCGCCGGCGCCCGCGCAGTATCCGTGACCTCATTCGCAATATGGCGTTCGCAGACGACCTCATACGTGTTTGCTCACACTATTGTACCTATATTTAATACTTGCTACGTATATAACACTACTAAAACTCCAAAAAATATTAATTCACCAAAAAGGGATTATGTACTTTATTTATTTCGCCTAACCAAACGAAAGATTATTAATTCATGATATTTCGCTTGATCTCTTAAGCATGGTCCCAAGCATGTAGGCTGCATTAACTCATTGAGTTATACATAACTTTTGTTTCATAATTAGTCAAGTATCGCGTCAAGTCATATAAATAAACTTAAAGTTTTATAGTGATAGGTATACCATTTATAATACGTGATATGAAAACTTCTGATTTTCGAAATCTTTGGAGATTTTGGTAAAAAGTATTTTTCCACCATGATGATCAAAACAAATAAAATCATGATGTAATATCTGCAGCGAACCTGTGATGTATCCATCGAGACTTTTGACAAAATATTTAATGTAAATATGATGTATGTTTTATATTGTAGGTATTTTCTTGAAAACTACATGCAGGTACGTAATTTTAAACAATTAGGAGATTTTTTTAACCAAAAATATTGAAATACAAAGAGCTATAGAACAGTCAACTAATTGCAGATGACACACACATACCGCATTAAAAGCAGTTATAAAAAGGTCATGTTTAAATTGGGACAACGATTATATTATTTTGCTAATTAAAAAAATGACCTTTAAATTTATTTTGATCGTATATGAATTTGTTATCTTACTCGTACGTCGAATTTGCTGAGAGCCAAGTTGTCAATACTTTCAATAAGTATAAGGATACTAAATAACTTATCAACCAAACTTTAGACGTTTCTATCTATCCACGAGTATTGGCAACAAACCTAAATTTGAATTTAAAATAATGAAATAATTCAACATGATAGCTGAATATTAATAACTTGTCCATAATAAAAATATATTCGACATTGTATTGTACTTATGCGACATTTCGCCGTAACTTGCGCTTGCGCATTTGGGTCAAGGCAAACTGCGGGACAAGCTTGCAAAAATTCTTTACACTCATCGTTTTTAAATGGAAATGTTTATTCAAGAATAGTTTAATTATTCATTATTGTTATTTATTTGTGGTTTTCTTTGACCAACGCAATTAAGTTCGGGGCGTGATTTTTATTTTAAACTAATTGATTATCCAGTTTCCATTAAAACCAAATGTCACTAGTAAAACTGCCTCTCTCTTAAATTACTTTGTAAAAGTAATACACAATCAATAAGAGCATTATTACGACACATTGCTCTGATTTCATTCTGACACAAGTTCGAAAACTTTCACTCCGACCCTTCGTAAAGTTCACCATTTCGAAATTTCATAAGTATTGAAAAGGAAATTGGGAGACCTTTCTTTTTCTTTTGACCAAAGAAAGAAATCAACTAAAGACATTTGAACTTCTGCTTATATCTGAAAAAAAAAATATATTAAAAACTTTACTTCTACTGAAATTGTTATCAATACGTCATAAATGCGATATTACTAATAAAAATGATATGCACGAATCTTCCTCATTTATCGTTCTTTCCATCAGTGAAAACCGTATCAAAATCCGTAGCGTGGTTTAGAAGAAGTAAGAATACACATACATACATACATACATACAATACGTTCCTTACATAGAGAAAAGGACCATCCTTGGATTCATCCTTAGGATATGATTATGTGCCTCAAACATTATTTATTACGAGTAACAGTTGACAGGTAAAATCTGAAACTTGATACATACACACAAACCTTCCTTGTTTATCGCTCTGTCTATTATTGAAAACCGTATAAAAATTCGTTGCGCAGTTGAGAGAACTATGTAAAGAAACATATAGAGGTGGATGGGAACATGTTCTATGTATATAGCGACTAAAATCCAAACATGCATTTTAATTGTTTTGTCTGTCTGTCTAATTTCCGAAAATTACTTTACTTTATAAAAATGTTTACTTTATAAAAAAAATTAAATTATCACTATATACTAGGCAAACATTTGGTTTGTGCTTTTGATTGATTCGCTTGAAGTATGTCATAAATGAGGAAGTATTACGAGTATGTCAGTGCGCAGGTTGTTTAGAACAAGGTATGAGTCAAGGTATCAGGTGAGGTAACACTCTTGTGTTTCATATGTTTAATCATGACTGGTAGTCACCGATTGGTCATCGTTTTTCTGTTTTCACTATTTATTTATTTATCAGTCACTTTTAACGTCATGTTAAGTGCAAAAGCTTGCTATAACGACACTAGGGTCTAGATGCGTGATCACATAAAGTATGCATAATGAAAAGCTACATTTTAAACAACAACCTTATCATGTATATTTTATTATCAAATTACTCAATTATCTAATTTTCATACAAATATTAATATAGCATTATGAGCAGATATAACATGTTTAACAACATTATTATTTAGCACAATTAGTCAAATTAATAAATGATTAGTAATTAAATTGGGAATTAACAGCAATAATTAATATAATGTGAAAACTATAAATTTATTTAAAATAATTACCGTTATATATCATTATAAAACTCACAATAATATAGTTTTTAATCTAATGAAGTATTATATTTTGTAAGGCGTTACAAGTTTAACAATATAAGTAACAATTAGAAATGTTATAATTTATATTTTACCGGAAGTGACGTTCGCCCAATCACCGCCAGATGGCGCCGAATGCAGACGTTAGTATGCGCGAGCGCACCTCGTCACGGATGCATCGCCATTGATAGGAGCTCTGTAAATTATAATATAATTGATATTAATATGCAATTAGTGCTACTGGTAACGTCCTGCTAGTAATCGAATTGTGTTGAGGTAGGCATTTGGTTTCCTTTGAATCTTGTTTTTAACATAAAAATATAAAATGACATTGTTTTTTTTAAAATAAATATTAATCTTTTGACTTTACTTACCATTAGACTATCTGTAGGATAGTTAATGCACAAATTCTCTGATATGAAATACATGTCCTGTATATTAATATTATCAAACATCAAAAGGTTAATTACATTTAATTAACCTAATTTCGCTTACTTAGCACACTACTTATATTATTGAATATTTCTTATCAATTAATACGAATTAATTAATGGTCTGGTATTAAACTTTATCAGTGTTTAAATAGTTTTATATATTACGAATAGTTGAGTTGCCTTCGGTTTTATATATCAATAATATTTTAACGAAGGAGAGAAAGTCACGCAATACCTGGGTTTTTCTGATGACGAATCCCCCCTTTAACGAGTAAATTTACGCGAATTGCACACTAAGTAAGGCGTTGTGTTGGGACTTCAATATTTTCTATGCCACGAATATAACTTACAAACTTTATGGCTCATTTCAAATTTTCTACCGATTTTCATCACTACTCGTCACAAGAATGTGAAATCTGTGATTAACTTAGTCCGATCGGTCTACTAAGTAGTGAGCTTATCATAAATTTATCCGCAAACGTCGTAAATTTATGTCAGATTATAAATATAACGTTAGAAATTTATCTCAGTATCTTAAGTATCTCAAGAGATATTAGGTACTCTTAGATTCAAATTCTTTCCTATTAGTATACTGGTAGTATATAATAGTCACTAATACATTTAACTAATTTAGGTACTTTGTATATTTGCTATAAAAATAATTCAAAGTATTTTAAAAAAGCGAAAAAAGAACTAACATGTAACATTTCTATATTTTTTACAATCTATACATATCATAAAATAATATAATATTATATATTTATAAATAAAGATATGCGAACAAAGCGAGCTGAAGTTTTTTTTTAATAATATTAGAGCAGTTTTACATAGCACCTACATACTAAAATTAATACTCATTGTGTAAATTTAATTTATATTGACACAATTTAAAAAAAATTTAATATTATTATAGTAGAAATAAAAAAAATACATTTATATGCTTAATTGTTTGTGCAGTAGACGTCAGGTGTTCTAAAAAAAGAATTATTGGCCACACAGTAAGTTTATGTGGTACTTACTGACCCTTCGAGTCACGATAATCAAATCTATGCCATGAAACCCTTAACCGTATCTAAGTAGAGTTGAGTGTTGACCATAAATCGTAGGGTCGTGGAGACGTAGTGTCGAATTACACTTGTGTTAAGGCGAACTCCTATTTCACTTGGGACCACCAAAGCCGGTAGCGTGTATATGTACTGTATATCCCTCAATGTATACAGTATACCCACATTATATTTTTTCATTTTAATGATAATAGTGGATTATAAAAACGCAAGCAAAACCTTTTGGCATTATGAGAATTGTTTCTGACAAAAGCTTATTCGTATATCGAATCACAAGAAGGCTTCATAAGGCTTCATAAGAAGCTTCCTCGAACTTCAACGAATAAATATTCGTTGAAAAAAATTCTCAAATGAGAAGAGAAAATAGCCGAATTAGCCCAGAATAATTATTAAATAATTATTATTTATATAATTATTATTATTTATATAAAAATTCCTATTATTATTTAGCGATAATAAAGGGTAAGCTTGCGAATTGCGATAAAATTAACAGATTCAAACAACTCAATAAAACATTAACTGTATATAAGGTATTACATAAGGTAATACATATGTAGTTGTATTCAAAACTGCATAGATTTTATCTTACTTTAATCACATCACGACTTTACTACAAATTTCCATTACAAATATTCATAAGGCAACGAATGGTAAGTCAGACATACTCTCACATTTATAATACATACATAATTAGTTCACCAATGACACGATCATTGAATAGAAACGGTACTACCGAAGTGTCGTACTTTTAGTCACGGTTGGTCACAATCCGGCCATATGGCGTCGTGACATGCGCGTGGGCAACTTTACTTATACCTTGTGTACACTTCTCAGTAACTCACGGTAGCTGACAATACTTCAACTCATATCTAATTGCATTAAATATTTGCATGCTGCAATCGATGATTGCTACTGAGAAATTGGATGCCATCCCATAAATAAAAAAAACAATGAACAAGAACTCACTTATTTAAATTTCATTTGAATTTTAGCATAGATTATGATGATCACCATGAAATAATTGCATTTGTTTTGTTGTGTATTGGTATTATGCTAGTAGGTGAATAAGAACGCATTTTTCCTTATCCCATCAAGATGAAAGGAACACTTTTATCCCGCCAAACCTTGTTTGGGTTTATAGGCGACTGTCCTAAAAGCTTATAAAGCTTCTCGGTATATAATATGTAGTATCATATTAATACTTTCTATATATTTAACAAATATCTAGTATAGTATGTATATAATATAAACATCGATGGATACAAACAACTTTTATACAAGTTACCACTTATAGATTCCATTTGACTTCACTTTTACTAATAAACTGAGAATATTTACGAATCAGTTGTATATACAGGTGTCAATGTTAGGTTTGTTTTATGTCTGGATTTCATTTACAAATTTTAAAATTTCGTACTGTAAACATAGTTGTTTAGAAATAAATAACATAATATCCTATTATGTTGGTAAAAAAATAAATAAAATCGGTTTTAAAAATATTAGAAGTTACACAATCGTTTCCCTGGAAATATTTTGTTATTCTGTTCACTGCCAAATAAAGCTTCAACATCATTGATTCGATAAGTCGTCTACGTATTATATCGGCTCGTAATACTCGTATCTGGTCAATCGGGTCCCTAGTTGGTAGTGAATGGGCAGTGACGTCATCACTAGAGCTGCCCACGCGCATCTACACGCCATATGGTCACCAAACCTGCCTTCATTGATAATGATACTTACTTGATGCAGTATCCAAGAATTTGGTGCAAATTTAATTTAAAAAAAAAACGTAGACTTGTATTTCGCTATTTTTTTTTTTATCATTATTTCATTATATTATTATTATATAATCATTATTTTAGTACGAATGAATTCAATGCCTGTTAATTTATTATCACTTTTTTATAATAATTCTGCTACTCGCACGAATGCAATTTTTTTCTGCAAATTATATACACAAACCGTCCTTATTTATGTCTCTTTCCATTAGTGAAAACCGTATCAAAATCCGTTGGATAGTTTAGAAGAAGTTACCGGAGAAACAGACAGAGGCGAATCGAATAGCGACTCTATTTTATTGTATAGTATGTATGGATATAGATTCATCGTCAGGTTACACAATCGATTAGTCATTTTAAGACGAATATTATCATGAGCAATGTTTTGGAAGTAAAAACAACATTATAGACAACTGTCACTGATGTCACTAGTCGTGTCCAACGTAAGCATCAATGAGTCAACAATTCCTCAAATGAGTTGGGGCCTGACTTTCAACCATCAACTTGTAGAATTGAGTAATAATGTTACAATTTTTAAACATTTTTTAGATTTTTTTCATCTTGTACATTTTTACATTTTAATTATAATTTTTAAGTTTTTTTTTAGAAAAATCTACACTGGTATTTTTGTTATGGTGACTACTTGAAATGTTCGCCTAGTTCGCAGACGACTTGTTTACTAACCTCTCATTTTGCACCTTTCACTATTCCAACTCTATATTTTAACATTTTTAACGGTGATATGCTAGTTTGCTGTTTAACATAATCGTGTTACACTCACTTCTCTTACGCATTTAGGTCTCGTGTTTTAGCGTAACATAATGGCAACAATAACAACTCATTTATCTATATTTTTTAATGTTAAGCATTTTGAGACACTGGACATTCTGAGACTAGACATTTTGATAGACTGATTTTGACATTCTAACACTTTGGATATTCTGAACCTGAGCCACAAGCTGATGGTCCACTTCTTGATGGTAGGCTACCGTCGCTTGTAACGCAATCAACGCCACAGGTGCTGCTAGAGCACTATCGACATTCACCAAAACACAACAGCAACAGCACATATGCTATAATTTTTGTAAGGGGGTAGTTACTGCCGCCAGTCGGTCTGTCCAAATTATTAGTATAATAAGAGATACCACTATTCCATAATAATTAAAAAAAAAAAATTAGGTTTTTTTTACGTATGATACGTACGATCATCTAAAAAATAAAGTTTTATTGTTTAACCTCTTCCAAATCACTCAACGGATTTTGATACGGTTTTTACTAGTGTATGAATGATAAAAACTTTAAGATTCCTTCAAAATTTAAATCTACTGTTACCCCACGAGTTTATATTTGGTAAATATAACATTTTCGGCTAAATTTGGTCGTCTTATTATAGCGCGGTGCAACGTGCGGGCCATGGGTTGATTTGTTAATAACATGTTCCCTATCGTAAACTGTTATCGGATTAGCGTTCGTTACCATGAGGCATGAGGCCTGCGCACGCGCACCTCCTATGTAAAGGTGCGTGCACACTGAATGCGTCTTCATCATTTTTATCTCAATTTTATGCTGCAACCCTTCTGCAGTGTCGGAGAATGTTTTCTCACAACTGTTTTTAAAATTTGAAACTTATGCTTGTATAAAAAGTGTCTTATTTTGAATGAGTCGTATATATCATAGCGATAGCGAGGTATTTGGAACTCTAATGTTAATGTATAGATAAGCTGTTTACAATGAGGTCGTCGATGTGTGAAACAAAGACGTAATTTTTTATTTTATTTTAATTTTTAGATACTTTTTCATTCAGAAATCCAATACTTTTCCCTATGTCCCTATTTCATGACGATTGGTTGAGTAGTTAGGGCGTGAAAGCGTAACAAACAAACTCACTTTCGCATTTATAATATTCGAATAGTATTAATTATTTTTAAGTTTCTGAATTCAAAATTTAGGTTACTCTGTACGAGTATCATGTTACATTTTGACCGCTAAATATTTCCTTATTTTGATGCGTTGTCATTATAGCACATAATTTAATATTTGTCAGCACCTTTGTACAAGTTGTTGTGATATATTTAATCTTGTTTCTAAAAATATAACGAAATAATGATTTCCCCCTCTGAATAATGTGAGGCGTAGACGTGGCACGTGCTCACGCTACTTGTACAAGGAAGGGGACAGGTGTGGAGTCTTAATTAAAAAGTTTTCTTAAAATATAATTATAGAGTGATTTTATCTGTAAGTCTTCATGTTGTTAGTAAGGATGTATGGATTGTATTGAAGTCATGACAAATTTTTATGATAAATCTAGGTTGTAATGTAATATTTTATATATATCATAAAATGTATAATAAAATACTCTTTTCTATGGGCACTGAGGTTTTATTTTGATAAAAACAGCTACTCTTATATTTTTATTTTATAGAGAGAGTACCAATTGAAAAACAACTCTATAATGTAGTGTAATAAAAGCCAGATGAGAGAAGTTCGAACGAAAGATTTTTGAAATTTTAATTAAATCCATAATCAGAAGTGAGAATTAAGGTCGGTTCAATTAAAGAGGCATAGATCATCGTATCATAAAGCCGGTTCACACGGGTGGTCCGGCGGAATCACGCCGTAAACATCCACAATAAACAAGGGCGGCCATCGCACGTCTGTGCTCACCATAAATTACCATACTCCACCGTCGTAAATGGATAATAACTGACGTTTAAGTTACAAACTTATAAATACAAGACAGTTGACATGAACTAACTTCATTCTCAGAAACGCCACTTCGTCATCCACTACAACATAATATCCTTGCTTATCCCTATATCACAGAAAAAAATCATAACTAAAAACGAGCTTTCCGTTTTTAATACTATTTATTGCATTAGTAACAAAAAACAAGAGCATTTTATACTATTTTTACAAAGTTATGAATAGTAGTTAATGTTAATTTTATTAGAAAAATACTGATTCTTATAGTAGTGGCAGGGAATACTGCGTTCCACAATATAATTTTTTTTTAAATTTATTGCTGTATGTTATCTAAATAATAAAAAAAAAAAGAAATACCAGCTCGTCTGTTGTTTTTATCGGTGAGTGGATAAGGGATGCCAGGGGATAAGGGTATAACTGGCGCAATACAATTTTAAATTTGAAGAAAGCTGTATTGTTCATAAAATCATTTCACGCAAAAAGTGAATGTATAGTGTCCTTTATTTCATTAAACACATAATGGGAACTTTACGTAATTCTTATGCATTCTTTCCCGCTAGATCTTATGCCCCAGACCACCATATTTATATTGTGATTAGGATACTAATTATTTTGTGAGGCGCGTCTTTTATAATTTCACAGGATCTATTCTGATCTTCGTTAAAGATAAAGTTATAAGCTTCCTGTGATAATGGATTTTTACATAACTTTCTAAATTCATATACCTATGCACTTTTAAGGCTGGCACATAGTATATCGATATTAAAAGATAAATCAGATATTTCCTGGCTGAATTATCAATTTTCTGTACAAATTCTACAAGAGTCTTTACTAGTATATAGAAATAATTTACTTATACTTATATATAAATTGTAAATTTGTATAAAATTGTTAATATTTTAATGGCCCTGTAAAAATTCAAAGTAGGTAATATTTTTTATTAAATAGTTGCGGGGCATAGCTTTTTGTATAAAATTAAAAGTTTCACTACATATTGAAATGTTTAGGTATCACCTAATTAATATATTTGGATGTTGAATATATTTGGATTAAATATAGCACTCAGATAAAGCAAGTCGCAAATTTTAAAAACCACATTAATTTTCTGAACTTCCAGCGTAATTCCAGCGTAAATAAACTCTAATAGAGAATATAATTATTTGCTTAAAAGATACGCTAACTAAATCAGTTTGACATACAAATGGACATACAATAACTTAAAAGTTACTTGTTTTGTGATATGCATATTAAAAGGGCACTTTCAATTTTTATCGAAACTAGGCCATCTTCACACCTACACTTAGTTATAATATGGTACAAATAAATGCATCATTCGACACACTATTGGAAAACAATCTTAAATATGTGAACCTATTTTGGAAGGCAAATACCTAGGTACCCAATTACCATCAGGTCAATGACTTTTACATAAAAAAGTATATAATAAAATTGTAATCATCAGGCCCGAAAATGATGATCTAACCTAAGATTTTGAAAAGGGGATCCAGGATTAGGTACGGTGCTTGAAAATAGTACCTAACCTACACAGAGAATTCCGGAAATTTGTAAAACACAATACGCGTTGAACGTTGCACAGGAAACTATTAAGGAAAGGAAGCATTCCGCTAAGAGTTTGAATTTGCTACCACTCTCGTTCGCTTTTAAAAAATTCTACAGGCTAACCGTAGAATAATAAACAAAGCACTTAAAACCCTAATAAGAATGCAGCCTACGCTCAGTAGAGCTTTCTCCGGCATTTGCATTTGGGATCGGCCAAAAATTGCCTTGCGCAACCTACATTGTCTGCAATATCATATGTTGGGCTGTCGTGTGCGCCCGCGCATTACTCTCGTCATCATAACAAATCATAATAATTATTATTATTATAATAGCTTCTGCACTGCAATGAAGTGTAGAAAATATCGCCTCGTTTTCAGAAGTTTTTTTTTTAATTATTAAGGGTGGCAGGCAGGCTGACGGTGCATTTGATGGTATGTGGTTACCGTCGTCTAAGGACACAAGCAATGATATGTTATTTTTTAATCTTACATAATTCACAAATTAAATCTCTTACATACATTCAAATTCGTTGGGAAAAGTTTTTTAAATTTTCATCTTTTATCATTCTTTCCATTAGTGAAAACCGTATCAAAATCTGTTAGCTCGTTTTGTAGAAGTTAGCGGTGAAACAGACTTAACAAACATATATTATGATATCATCGCGAAACAATTATTTTACTGATTATGATAAAAAACCGGTTTTATAAAATATTTATATCACAAACACGCCCTTAGGGGTAATTTGCATTTATTAGGGGAAGTCACTAGATCTGTCTAGGGGTCTCAATAAAAAGGATACGTAGCGATAACTTAGTAAAATGATTTATTTAGCAAGAGCAGCCCGCATTGTTCCCGCATGAACGCACCCGGCACCCTCAATGTCTTTGACTGATTGCTTCAATGAGAAAATTGCAACCATCCCATTACTTAGTACACGGAAATCAACTGAATGGGTTATGACACGCAAAATGTATAACTTTAGATAAAGTTATAATGCAAGTGAAATATATTTTGACTAATTAAAATTATATTCCTGTCTGCCTGTCTTTTTGTATGTCCCAAACCTAAGCGGTTAAAGGTAATTTATTATAGACACGACGATTTGCGTCGCAAGGTATTTTCCGGTTGAAAATGCAAAATTTGTTTATGCCTAAGTCACATTATTATTAGTTATATTTTTTTAATTGCGTGTGTATATAACAACTAAAACTATATTAGTTGTACTTAATTCTACTGTTTTCATTTAAAATATATATTCTTAGTAAACTACTACCTTTCGTTTGATTTTGCTGAGCTATGCAATCATTATCACCATCATCATCATCATGTCAGCCGTAGGTCGTCCACTGCTGGACATAGGCTTCCCAAATAGCCTGGCTTCAGCGATCCGCGGCCCTTATTTATATTATACTTAGAGCAATCTAACTGCGTTTTTCTCGGTTCTATTGAACTGTTTGATTTATTTATGACTGTAATTTGTGAAGGTATAAATGTACTTTACTTTGTTGTATCGTATCACTTACTTTATTGTACGGTACTGTACTTTTGGTTCAAGTTCTTTTATGAAAATAATATTTGTGCGAAACAGAGACTAAAAATATATTTAATTTTAAAGTCACTTCTTCACACAATTCGTACGAAACAAAATCTTGCGAAACCTCTACTAAACCGTCTCTTGGTTTTATTGAATTCGTTTAATTTTAAATTGAGTCCACCAGTTGATGTATTCAGCACGCAGGAGTACCTGCCGTTCGGGCCACCTGTCGGCCGCTCCTCAAAGGACTCTTTTGCATAAACGGTCAACAGATCCTTCTGCGTCAGGCGCGGCGTCCGACAGATATGCAAATGTGAATTTACCATTCATTTATGATAAATAATCTATACTTTATTTAATATATACATACCTTATCTATTTAGTATTAAATATTTAGTTGTATTATTAAGAGACGGTTCTTATCTTTATATATATCAATACAAATCAGGTTTTTTTCTGCAAATAAAGTAAACAAATTTTCCTCTTTTATCGCTCTTTTTATTAGGGAAACCGTATCAAAATCCATTGAATGGTTTAGAAGAGTTAGCGGATAAACAGATAGGAGGCGGACAGCGACTTTTTTATATACATAATAAAATATGTATAGGTGTTAGTTTAAGAACATTATTTTAATAAATTGTGACAAACAATTTATTTAAATAATAAACGTTCCTAATAAGAAAAGCGGATAATGAACAAAGTAGGAATAGACAGCAATGGCTTCTTACATTATTTGCAGTTACTTTATGGTGGTATTTTGGAAGGAGGTGGAAGGAGGTACTGCTGCATGATGAGCTGCAAACTACTGAACGCAATTATGCCAACAGTAACTTGTTAACTTTGCGACTGTCGTGTTTGCTTTAGTGGCTAAAAATATATCACTTGATGATATTAGTGCCACCACTTAATCCGTCTTGCTAATTGTAACAAATTGAAGCATAAGTTGACACGTCATTCGAGGTTTATTGCATTTTAGACCTTAGCGACCTTGGGACCTTTGAGAATGTTAAAATTGCAAGTAATTTCAGATCTTTATTGAAAGATATTTTTTATATAAAAAATCTGTATCTTCCTTTGCGTCACTAGCTGAAGAATACGGTATCTTTCGACCTCATAACGTGCCCGAAATACTCCACGAAATAAATGTCACCTCCATTCGATGCAAAACTTTAACATTTGTTACTCTCTGCATCCATGATATGCCGAGCATGCGCCTATATAGCCACATCTCGAATGCTTCTAATTTCGAGCACAATGCTGAAGTGATCATCCAACTCTCCACTCCGTAAAACAAAACACCTCACACATAACAACGGACCAATCTCATGCGGATGTCTGCAATACAGGATCTTTCCCATTTTCACAAAATCACCTCTGACCTGTTCTATGCGAACCCGAACCTCCTGCTCACTGTCTCAACATTCATTTACATAGATACTTAAATTTGTTTACACGTTCTATTGGGTTATTGCTCAACCACATGAATTCGCCAATAATATAATACGTACATTATATAAATATAAGTAACGCCATACGATTTGCAAGTGCATTGACTTTAATGGGATAAACAAGATAAGGGTGCTTGATTCTGGCATCCCCTTCTGACACTCCTGAAGACAATAGGGCATGTGCTGTATTAACAAGCGGAGTGGTATCCGTTACCCAATGGATTTTGATATGGTTTTCACTAAAGGAAAGAGCGATATACGAGGAAGGTTTGTATAAAACTAGTATAATTTGCAGAAAATATTTGCTTCTGTGCTAAGCCGGGGTCAGCTAAATAAAAGATTTAAAAAAAAAAAATATAAAAGGGAAAAAAGTTCGAACTCATCCTTTTTTAATATGCTTTATCAAAATTTAGTATCAATTGGTATCTAAAAAAAATCAAATTGACGCACGAGCCGACGGGATGTGAAAGCCCATCAATAAACTGATATAATTATTGTAGATAGCTATAATAATTTCAATAGGAACATGCCATTGTTAAGAACAATGGTGCCCTGATGAGTTACAATGTGCTTACGTCAAATGCCGAAGCCAATATTTGGTTAAGTGTTGGCCATTGGCCCCAACACTGGCCAAGTCAATTACAGTTAGCGTTTCATTCTGTACTTTAATATGATTATACATATACATTTATTCCTAAAAGAAATATATATCTTGCAAACCAACTATATTTGTTTCACGTATTATAAAATTCATAAACTGTATGTACCTACTTGTGATCTTTTTTAAAGGAGTTCCAATATGAAAACATTTCATCAAATGTTTGCCAAATAAATCTGATACGGTGTTGTTCTTTATTTGTATGATTGGTAACATGCCATCGAATGATTGTTTTTATAATTACGAAGGCTTGTAATACGTCAACGAAATCATCGTAAATAACATACTCTATTACCAGCACAACGGAATCTCAAAAATGAAATAATATATCTATTTGTTTTTAGAATAACTATAGGTTTTAGTTTAGAATAGATGTAGTAGTAATTGCAGGGCACAGTGCATTTCGTAGTCATTTGGGCAGCCCGTCTGGTGACAGTAACCACCCCCTTTCTTTACAAAAAATCACCGTGCCAGAGCCTATTTCCCTATCCCTTCCTCCTTCCTTATCCTCAATCCTACTTATGAATATAATCAGTATATATAGAATTTGTAACAATACACCTGTAGAGTGGAGACATTGAGTTTTTGGACAAGTATTGTATGTTAAGTGTCCTATTTCCTTTCAAGTTATGTGATTTTAACTTGCATACATAGTGTGACAAAGAACACGCCAGTCCAGAATGAAATGCAGCAAAGGTTTATGGCGTGCCCTCAGTCCATTTCCTATACGGAGCGAGCACATAAGCCAATTGGTTACGGCGCACCCTAGCCTCATAGCTTTTACGGATAATAGACGTCAGAGGAGGGCGTTTTGAATGTGAAACTTAGCGATATTATTAGCCAACGATCTCTAAGAGTTATTACACTAAGAAAATTAATGTTGAGAATATTTTTTTAAACATTTTTTACAACTTTGATAAAGAGGTGGACAGAAGACAGTCTTTTCACGTCATGACATTACTTTACCACCTATCTCCAAGTGCCTTAAAACGAAGTCAAAGGCGTGCAATATTTACACAAAAATTATTGACGACCCTGTTGGTCGAGTGGTTAAAGTGCTTGCCTTAACACTCTGTCTCAGAGGTCTCGGGTTCGATATCTGGGAAGACCAACTATGGAAATGAACTTTTCAAAGTTAACTCCGCCTTGATTCTGGAAGACTTAAACAGTGACCTTAAAGAAGACATCTTAAAGAACTTAAAGAACTTAAAGAAGTTTCATAAAGAACATCAAGAAGTAAGATATAAGATGGATGCTAGAGCCTTTTCCTATCCCTTGCTATGGCATTGCTTGTGTTATAGGCGACGGTGGCCACTTACCATAAAGTGTACCGTCAGTCTGTCTTAAATTAAAAATTAAAAACAAGGCAGGTAACGATAAGTCACTTCTTCTTCAAATAATTAACACTCAAAAACAAAACTATACAACCAAACTAAATAAATTTCCGCCCAAAAAAAATATATATAAAGCTATCAAGAAACGAATCGACGCCGATCAAGAAACGGGTCAAACAATCGTAAGAAGCTATGGCGAGACGTTGGCGATATGCCAACGATGCAAATAGACGCGGGTTCAATCCCCGGCCGGCTCAAGCCAAATCCGATCCAATAACGACTGACTCAGCCGATGACTTATTTTGTCTCCAGTCTATTAGTAAGGTCAGTTGCAACTTGCAAGTGCTAAGTAAGCTACATTTGTATTCGAACTGTGAACCACATATTATGCGAATTAAACAAATTCAGTAATATGATTATAGTATTGTAATACTGTAATAGTAATTGAATATAAAATATTGACATTTTTTTGTTATCTAAGCAAAATGTACTTGTACTGCTTATAAGTAAAGTTTGTAAAAATAAAAAAAAAAGCTTATAGTTAAGTAGTTAAGGCGTGAATGCGCACAAAAATACAAACATACTTACCCACTTTTGTCTATACATAATATTAGTTAGGATTATTTATTTATTTATAAATAAACACTCCAGCAGCTTAATTTCATTAAAATAATGGTCACAGATTTTGGTTCAGTACAGCTGTGAAAACGTTTGAGAAAAAATTTTTAAAATCAAAAACTAAAAATTACGTATTAGAAATTTTAATTCCATGATTAATAGGAGAATACAAATTAAATTTTATCCAATAGGGTCGTCATGTAGACGAAGTATATTTACCGAGGTTCCGACAGGGAGCATAAAGTATAAAGCCTTCCCCACTCTGGAGAGCCTTGCAGCACGTGTTGTTTATGTTATAGGTGACGCTACTATACAAGTATCTTTTTCTTTTTGTATGTAGGTGACATTCAAAAAGAAAAAGATACTTGGCATAGAAATTAATTAAACTTCTATAGAAAAAGTTATTCTTACAGTATATTTATTTATTTGTTCAGAGCATACTGAACAGCTTTGTATTTTTTTTTATATTTATAGAACAATCAATTTAAACATTTATTTAAGTAACGTTATAATTGACAAAGGCCTATGTCAAGATTCAGTATTTAAAATTAATTTAAAAATGTCAGTGAATAAAGGCTATTTTTATTATTTATTATAACGTTACAATTATAACACATTCACAATTTTTAATTTACACCGTTGGTAACCATTGTTTGTTTTCGTCTATAACTATTCCAAAGTATGTCCACATGCCTTTATATATAATTCATAGGGGGTTAATAAAATGCGTGTAACATCTAAAAGCGCCACTCGGTCAGATTAAAGAAGCCATAACACGTACGAGTAAAGGTGAGACTGGAAATAATCTGTTTTTCCGGCGTGTGGGGCTTGAAATAGACTCGCCACTCCCGCGCACATCCGCGCGCAACCGGCCGCTGCGCTGCTACATTGTCGTCTAACGATTTCAATATGTTTCTCATTTTTTAATATAAATCCGTACTAATATTATAAATGCAAAAGTATGTTTGGATGTATGGATGTTTGTAACTCTTTCACGCAAAAACTACTAAACCGATCACCATGAAATTTTGCATACACGTTGTCTGGGACACAAGAAAGGACATAGGGTACCTTTCATCGTTCAACGCGGACGAAGTCGCGGGCACCAGCTAGTTTTGTATATATTAATAAATACTTTCAATGAGTATATTAATGGACACATAGTTCAATGAGTTACTAATAGGTTGAAGATATATTTTTTGTTTTAAACGCGCTAAATTGATTTAAAATATTCTTTTTGTTAGCCCAATTTTTGAGGAAGGTATCGCTAAGACCTTTAGGAACCGAGCATTATCATCAATTAAAATCTATCCTAATTAATATAAAACTTTATTAATAATAATTAATTAAGTTTAATATATTTTTAGATGAAGTTTCATAAAATTAAAACAGATACAAGTTAATTAGACGCATTAGTCTTTCACTGAGTTGCAATAAATACCCCATAGAATTAGAAACTGTTAGTGTTACTACTGAACTATTATTATTATTATTACTATTTCTATGAAATATCCTTATTGGTGTAAAATTATCATCATCATCTCAGTCGTAAGACGTTAGACTTCTGTTAGACATAGATAGGTAGACATAGGAATAATTTTTCAATACGATCAGTCAGATAAGCAGCCTGGATTCACCGTTAAAAATACTCGTATTTATGATTTTATTATGTTTGACTACAGATTATGTCATCCGCTCTAGCAGTGGGTAATTTTCATAAACTTAATGTATGCAATGTTGTTCTCAGGATCCTTGTGGGAGCACCAGAAGATGATCCGTACCCGACTGATGAGGTACAGAACCCTGGAGCGGTGTACCGTTGTGAACCTGACGCAGTGAATTATCCAGGAGACGAGGATCGACGGAGACCGCTCGATCTCTGTTCACATATGGTGTTTGATAAGAATCCAGGTGAGATTTAATAATCACTGCTATAATATTTGGGAAGCGAATTTTTCGTTATTTTCACGAAATGCTGTCACGAGGTGGAATAAACTTAGTTTATTACTTAGTATTCTTAGTAATGCCTTTAGCCATTGTAGATAAGAATTAATATATAAACTTTAGACTAAAGTTTATATAGAGTTATAGATCTTCAACGACATTAGAGGTGTTTGACGACCATAGGAAGTAAAAAAGATCATTGGTATTCTTTACGGTTCCAAAGAAATATCACTGGCGTCATGTCAAACTCCTGTTTTGTACTGTTGCGTGTTCTTCCATTCCATCCCATGCCACATGTATAAATATTAATGTGGCTACATTACATTTCCAAGTACTAGATGCATTGAGAAAGGGTAAAAAAGGTCCAAGTCTTTATGCTGGCTGGATGCCTCTATCTGCATATCTAATGGGCCCGTGCAATATGTTCCCGTGACGTTGATATGTGTAATGCTCGGTCGGGTCCCGTGCGCCCGCGCACCGTGACAGCTACCGCGCACGCGCGACTGATTTACTGCGACACAAGGACAGTATTAAATGAGTAGACGACTATCTGACGTTGCGATTTTTAAGCAATATTTTGTACGCCATGGATCTCAAAAGTTGTCAAATTAAACATACGTTTGTCCTTCCAACATTTGTAGCCTTAATTGTCTAGACTGAGTCGCCTCTGTGGTTCGCCCTAGTGTAATTGGGGGGGATAAGTATACATAATATATACCCATAATATGTACCTTTCAAATAGTGAAAGATTTTCCAATTAGGTGCAGTGGTACATACAAGACCGTCTGTTAATTTGATTGTCATTATGTCTGAACTGTGGAGGCGCCACCACATTTTGTTCGTTACCCGTACCCCCTACCTTACACAATCGTACACAGATAGACCAACGAAGACAGACGGACGGACGTAATGTTTTAAATGTCAGCTTAAATAATAGTTTGTACGACTCTAATACATGTTTCGTGGTTAACAACTTCCTTCTTTAGAACGACAAAATTTTCAATATATTTATTTAAGTAGCTTATTCATGAGAATATTATATGAGACGACCCATTAATTTTCCATACATTTTGGATTACGTTGAGATTTATTTTTTACTAGCGACTCGACCCAGGCCTCACATAGATGTAATCCATATAGTGTAAACAATTTTATTTGAATATTGTAGTCCTTGTGATCGTGTTTAGAACTAGACAGTCCTAGTTACTATATAATTAATTTGATTCTATATTAATTATCGACAATGTCATAATGAGTGTGTCAAGTCCAACAATTTCAGTGTAAATTCTCGTATTCATATTCCGACACAACAAATATTACAGACCGTTGACTGTGTGTCTTTCATGTACAAATAATTTCCACTTATCTTTGATATGTACTTGATAATGAATGAGCGCGTGTTCAACCTATTGACCTTTAAGTGCGTAACCATAATTTAAGTAATAAAAGAGCTTTAATTTCGGAAAAAAATCTCTCGCGCAACCGAGGCGATCATGAATCACAGGAAGCTTTTAAGATTCCACAAAAACGCTAAATAAAGTTGGTGAGTTATTTGAAATATGTGCCGTTGCACAATGGGTTTAACGGCGGTGTTTAATGCGCGGCGCGATGCGCTAATGTCCGCCATATTTCACCGGAACGAAACACCCCTACCTTTTCAATAAATTCAAAACAAACATTGGCTTAAAGAGAATATTATTTTTTTTAAAGTTAATCATTAAACATTTATAAGGAAAATTATTTGAAAAGTTATTAATTAATTATAATCTATTAAATAAAAATGAAGCCTCAATGTGTTTAGTTGCGGCAGCCATTGGCCCACCCCCTTACACTGTAAGGGGGTGGGCCAATGGGGGTTCAGTGAGTGAATAAGGGATGCCAGAGCCAATTTCCCTATTTCTTCCTCATCCCTTATCCTTAATCCTATTATTGTCAGCAACACAGTTGCAGCAACTGTGGCGTTGCAACAGATTTAATAGTATTCCAACCTAATTCCAACCGTATTTGTTGATTTATAATTTTTCATTGATAAACGTTTTAACAAATGGCGTCAGCCAGTGAAAAGTTCGCGTAATGTAAAAATACATTCTATATTTAATTTTTGTGCGAGTTGAGGTTAGTGACGAATGTTGCCAGATTTAAAAATAAATTTACTACTTGTGAGGATTATTGTGAGTAAAATAGGGCTTGTTGTGAAATGCAAAAATATAGTTAAATAGGTGTTATATGTGAGTTTGTTTTTAATATAGTATGTAATGTAATGGAACTCTTCCGAGTAATTCTTTTTAAAGTAAGAAAAGAAATTTAAGTAAGTACAATTTCTATTAAATTAACAACCCACACCCGGCATCGCACGGGTGCAATTTTTTCCTACATAATATTACGAGCTGACCCGCGAACTTCGTACCGCCTCAGGGAGAATAAAAACCCCTTTCATACATAAAGTATGAGAAATGAATTTTCTTCATATTTTTTTTTTCGTGAATATTTTTCTGCTATTCGAAGTTTTTTTAATTATTCTGCTATTCGGGATGGAGACAAATTCAATAAAACAAAGATCATAAAAATCGGTTCCGCCGTTCTCGAGTTATAAATGGTGTAACTAAAACGACTTTCGTTTATCGCTCTATCCATTAGAGAATCTTTTTAACATATATATACACAATATACATCCTGTATGTATATACGATTATATATACGAATTATATACAGGTCATCTGTATATATTCTGTATACAGAATTATATACAGAAACGAATGTTGAGGTACGGTAAACGACCTCACTGTTTTGTATACGAACACAGGATCACTGTCACCTCATCCTGTGTATACTTTCACTGCAATAATTCACTGCACATGCGTATAACACGATAACGTGTTATTAGATTATATTAGTTAACAGATAATTAGTGTAGGTTAGGCGGTCTATTACGAAACTGTGTTTAAACTGTTAGTGGGTCACGTGGGCTGTGCGTGGGCGCACGTGGGACGTGGGAGCACTATACTGGCTTGTACGCGGTCTGGCCAATTTAATACGCTAAAATATAAACAATCTATTGTATGAATTAAGGATAAGAAATTAACATATATGAGGATGATACGAGATAAAAGTAAAAGCTCCTTGAAAAAAGGTAATATGTATTTATAAGCTCTGTACTGATTTAGTTATTAGTATCATTATCCATGTTTTGGTTAAGGTCGACAGACAGACTGACGGTTCAATTGATACTTGATAGTTGGTGACTATAACACAAGCAATAACAGGTGCTGCAAGTGAGCTGCTGACCATAGTAGGACCAAATGTATGATCCTATTAAGAAGGGTTACCAAAACACAACACTACTTTCTTATTTCAGGGGGGTGGTTACTGCCGCCAGACAGGCTATCAAAATGACTGCGAAACGTTGTGTGCGCTGTCATTACTAAACCTACTTTTTGACTTTTGCAATGATTTATTATTCTTATCATTATCCTTTTACATGGTAAGGATTAATATGTTTTTATAAAACGTATAAACTCCATATCCACATGTGTTTGTTTGTAAGTTACCTTAGTTCTATTAAGTTATCATGTATTTAAGACCACTTAAAAATATTTTTATTGCATAGGACGACACTGACAAGGCGCGCTAGTAATTTATAAAGGTACGGGTACGAATTAGCAGGTAAATGCTATACGAGTATATATATCAAATTGATGAACTCAAATTCTATATTATTAATAACTTCTTAACTCGAAGAGTTTAAATATTTATAAGTAAACACATTATTAGAATGAATATTTAATTGTACATTATGTTGGAAGTTAAACAAGTATTACCAACATTGCGACATGCATCTTGATAAGAGTGTGAGCAGTTAAAAGTTGATAAAGAGTCGGCGATTGTTTACAGAAGTTGCAGTCGATTACAACAATGGCGCTTGTGAAATACCACACGCTGTCTGATAAGATTTTCTTTTAGGGATGTTCCTCTACTTGCTACGTACGACTATGCTTATCGATATTATGATTTCTTCAATTACTTTGTCTGATCGGTCTAAAGTTGTGTTGAAAAATAATGCACTGTCTTGTTCAGTCTTTTAGATATTTAATTTCTTTGTATTAATTTTTACGAAATAAAGAAAACCTCAAAGATTTTTTTTTTTAAATTTTATCTTGATTACAACTTCCTCAATATTTTCTCACTTTTTACTGTTGATTGATTTTATTTATTTTATTAGAAGGATTTTACAATTAATACACATCTTAAAAGCTTTGTTATATGGTCGATGTTATTGCAACAATTACATTTTTTATTGACTAACAATTTGTTTTAAAATATGTTGAGTTTCTTTTTAAAAAAATAATATCTAAATTACTTACTAAACAACATATTATTTTAATTATAACAAAAACATAATTAACCTTTAACGTTACCCGGAACACCATAGGTGTGCAAGTAGAGAGATAAGTAGGTTGTTGAGGAAACAAGGATAATTAGTTCTGTTACTGTCGCATTTTCAATGCTCTAACTAAATCGTTCAAAACAAATAAATAGTGTCGATTGAAAATCGACGGCGTCTATCCAACTTTAATTATTTGCACGCCCCATTCCTATCTCCAGTTATCTCCATTGAACTTGGTTATCTGTTGACTATGAAATTGAATGGGCCGCTTCCGACTAGAGGTGAACACTCTCTGACCTGCGCGTGCGCGTGCCGCTTATTAGGCAATTACACATTACTTTGCTACATGCTTATCTGCAAATTTATAGTTCAGAAACACAATGAAGCTAGAATCGAATTGGAGTAACCAAAGGAACAATAGATGAAAAGTAACAGGAATTATTTCGAACATTCTTGGCATAATTTCGAACAACGTTCCGCAACCGGCTTCGGATGGCTGCAAATTATCGCTCACTTGGACAGATTCTCAACTGGGCAGAATCTCAAAGTGACGGTTTCTCAGGTGGACAAGGTACATTCATAATAAAAATATAAATAGAAGTAAAAGTTGATTATGATCATCAAAACTAATCCACACGAGTTAAAAAAACTATAATTATAAACTCGCAATGTTTTCTATAATTATAGTTTTCTAGTTGCAGAAGCAGCTCGCTTTACTTTATAACTAACGTAGCGACCTGCCCTCGACTTCGTACTGACTTGAAATTTTCAAAAAATCCTTTCTTAGCGTTGCTTACGTTGAGTAAACACCTATGTTCCAAATTTAAACTTTCAAGACTTTCTAGTACTCGTAGTATACTTTCAACTTTCTAGTTGTTTTGGCTGTGCGTTTAGAATAATCCAGGACAAATGATTCTATAAGTGAAATTGTAATGAGTTACTAACTTTGAGCGTAGCTGAAATTTAACGTTTGTTTAGATTCTTCAATAACAGACAAATGTTCTTCCATATTGAATAAATTCCTAAGCGCCAGCTTTAACTGGAATGATACTTATCTCTTAAGTGAACATAAACTCTTTATAACTTGAATAAGACAGATAATGTCGATCATGTAAAACAGACATGTTTACATAAGTATTGCCATTCAATGCCGTTCGCAGTGCTATTGCTCTCCCACATACAAAACAGGTGCGCCTGCGCTCAACGTGGGTCAACTCCGAGCTCCGCTGTGGGTACTCGTGAGCAGAATTCTATACATTCCTCAAACAAACATCCATACTATATACGAAATGAATCAGGACTTTATTAATAGATACAATTTTATGTGCACACAAAAATTTCAGAATTTTTAAACATGTCAGTTTTTGCCACAGAATTATTAGTTCAAAAGTGATTTGACATACTTATGTCAAATCCAAGACATTGCATAGTGTAAATTACTCTAATTACAAAATATATCATACATTACGTGTGAATGGTAAATCCAGTCTGCTTCTGACTGGTCTTATTGAAAATCATGGGAGAGGCTTATGTCCTACAGTGAGATAATGATATTGAATTATTGAATACAAGTTATTATTATTTAATTAACTTAACTTAAAATCAACTTATTTATATTTGTTACGTTCGCAAGGTACAGTAATTTGTTTTATATATAGAAATGCTTTAGGACGTTTTCAAAATTTAGTTTAACCTAAAATATTAAATTTAATATTTTGCTGAAGTTTTTGCCAACTTAACCCAAGCTTAAATCGATGGCCGTTACGACATAATACTATTGCGATTAGAGGATGACATAAACAATAAATATATATACTTAAAAGTCAGCTGGCTGCGCCCGCATATAGTCATGCTAACAGTTTGTTACAATAATCTGATGCATCGCACGACTGCACGAACGGTGGCAGAAACTCGTGCCGTATCGACTACCATCTGCCCACGATTAAATACGGAGTTCGCGCGGACCTCTGTACATGACGAACATCACAATTTATGAACTGTCTCTTTGACTTTGTTAGCATAACTTTATTTCTATTTGTTAGTACTAATATAGTAAAGTGTTCTTTATTAGTAGCATAATTTAAAAATGAATTAAGAATTGCATGTACTTAGTCTACACGCAGACAATCAGACGCCCGCAGGAATGCCAAAAAAGCGATAAAAAATTATCTCCGATCAAATATTGTATTGGGCGTAGAAAAAATGGGTGTTGCTGGGTCGTGGACACGGTCGTGTGTTACAAGAATACAAAAATAATACGCGAATTTACGTGTAAGTTACGAGTAATATTATCTTTTAGCGTATTATATTAAATGTATATATCAAACGAATTCGAATGTACAATATATACCAAAAAATCGATTGGTGTAACTATTTTTTGGATGGTAAAGATCTCATTAATTAATTTTTTGAATTGCCTCCCATTGTGGAAGAAAGAAAAGTAAGTAGGTATTCACGTCAAAAAATGCTTTAAGTATTATTTACTGCAAGAAACTTAAGTTATTGTATTATATTTTAATGATATAAAGTTCGAAGTATTATATGTAAAAACATTCAACGCATTCTATTAACTTGTTTGGCGAAATCTATGCACAAAGTAAGATCGTTAAATAATTTTTTATTATACTCAGTAGTTTCTACTATATTTTCTAAACAGTGAATCGAAATAAATATTATTGACGCATAGAAGTTTTTCTATTAGAGTTAGCCTAAAAAACTACTATGAACACATATACTAGCTTAGTTTGAGAATATTAATATCAACAAATTTTCAAGCAACCGTGGGCTGTCAAATATTTGGTTTAGTGGGCGAAAACAGGTGCGTGGGCGAGTTTCAATTCGATATCCAATCACGACATGTTGTTTGGTGACAAAACAAGTGGAATTGTTTGTAGAATAGCACACGCAGTAAATTTATTCATTCATTATATGTTTTCTTGTGTTATAAAAGACTGTGTTGCACGCGACTTCATCGGCGTAACTTTAAAAAATATAGCCCACTAGCTGGTGCCCGCGACTTCGTCCGCGTTGAACGATGAAAAGTAGCTATGTCCTTTCTGGTGTCCCAGACAACGCGTATGCAAAATTTCATGGTGCCGAATCGGTAGTTTTTGCATGAAAAGTTACAAACATCCATACATCCAAACATACTTTCGCATTTACGCCATAACAACGGTCATCGTATGAAAATTAGGTTTTTTTTATAAATATAAAAAAATTGATTTCCGTTGGAATTTTGGGAAAAAAGTATTAAGATTATTTCCTCTGTTTAAATGCAATGTTGTGTAAAAATTTAAGTCAATCCGTTGGCTAGTTTTCAAGTTCTTTGAAGCATACACATAACATAACATTTTTATATACTTATATAGATGTTACTCGCTGATAGAATTCTGGCTTTCTATAATAGGTGAGACAATTTTTAAAATAGGTCCAGTGGTTTTTGAGTTTATTATATTTAAGGCCTCTTTCACCAACTACAAGTAAATTGTTGATTATTTACTTTTAGAAATAATTTTATGTTTTATTAAATTATGCACTCGGTTTACTGCATCCTTCGATAGACGATTTTTTTTATTATTTTCTTTTTAATGTTTGGGACTTTTACCGTACAAACAAAGGTATATCATCTTCATCATTCCCGTTTACCGGTGACTTTAAATGGCGGTTAGCCTACTTGACACATAGTGAAAGAGGCCCTTATTATATAAAGAAAAATACCTATAAATATTTTCTCTTTATAATATTAGTATAGAAAAATATTTTAATAAATGGAATATTTTTTATATGTTCAGCATAAACTATGTAATACGGTGTTAGAACCTCGTAACTCGTTAAAGTACCGGACGTAGGCCATTCACAAAAATGTGTGCAGACCCACGCAACTTGATTCGTTTGATGTCACAATATCACAAAGAGTGTACAAAATAATAAACTTGTCATTGTGTAGGTTTTAATAGGAAATTAGTAACGTAGGGATTTGTGATGTTACATACGAATCTTGTAACCTAGTAAATTAACATAGGTTAATGATGACAAAATACAGACTTTTATACTTAAGAGTTTTTCTCGGGAACAGTAATCTTTCTGGATGAAATGGTCCTTCCTTCCTTATGGAACGTGTATGGAAGATTTTATAATGCAAAACCTATGTTGAGTTAGTATATGTGTAAAAGCGTGATAAACGAACTCACTTTCGCATTTAAAGTTATACTAGCGACCCTCTTTTTTAAATACACAAACCTACTCTTCTGCAATTTAAATACACAAACCTTCCTCGTTTATCGCTCTTTCAATTAGTGAAAACAGTATCAAAATTCGTTAGTTGATCGAGAAGAAGTTGCTGGAAAAGCAGACAGTGGCGATCAGCGACTTTATTTTATATAGGTATAGTTATAGATTAGTTAAGATATAATAAAAGTTGATCTATATGTGAAATCGCTAAACGTCAACATAGTTTGACAGTTTACCATGAAAGATGGGATGTGTGTATGGAAAAATTCAAATAATTTTTTGTGCAAGCGCTGCTCATCAAAATAACAATTACAAAATTACCTTATCTTATTGAGTTAAACAAAATGTTTCTTTATGCGGACGAACTGGGAGAACATAGCTAGTTATGAAACAATTAAGTCACAGATACATAGTCAATTAGTAAGCGAATATAATAAGTAAATGTTGGATCTCTAATTTATCCAATAGGATGTGTATCGTTCCGCATATATACTTAGATAATCTAATCGAGTCAATAGAGGCACAGAGACCACCTTGGCTGGTAAGGAATTACATTCACACAATGTTCTAGAAATCTTTAAGCGCATGTTAAGCTAGGTTTTTTTCTTTCTCTATGAATAATGTCTATCGAGATATTTTACCATTGTAGGTAATAACTTATGAAATAATCGCGCGGAATCGATGGGAAATCAAATCTCATCACTTGGACGAGAAGCTCCTGCACACGGGGTTGAAATTTGATCCAACTGACACGCGAATAAGCCACTACGAATGTGTCCTCCTCTCTATAAGTTATGCTTTCTTAAAGGGTATAACTGAATCCTCTCAATCAGCTGCATTTCTACTGGTTTTGCTTGTGTCCTGTCCTGAGGCGACTGGACTAAGTTTTAGGTCAAATGTGCAGATCAGTTTTAAAGGATCTGAGTTTTCAGCTTCTAGATCATCATTTCAGAAATGTCTCCTCATAAATATGAGCTTCTCAATAATACCTTAATGACCATATTTGTTTTTTTTTTTGGGTTTAAGTGTATAAGCATAATAGCAATGAACAAAATATAATAATTTTATTAATAGCTGCTAAAAATCTTGTGTGAATATCCGCTGAGAAGGGACGTAATAGAATCGCTTCTTTTTGTAACGCAATACGTTATCCGTAATATCGTATATCGCATCCGATTCGCATATACTTTCTGACTCATATTTAATTACTTAAACTTATTTATTAATTTAAATTTGATTTTAACACCAAAGAAATATCTAGTTAATGGACTTTAGGTACCTGCCCAAATTTATCTCGCCCAAGTTGAGCGAATTGTCATGTTTTATTTTACTTAATTATTTATTATAATTTAATAAGTATAATATTTTTATATAGATAGTTAAAAATACAGATAGTAATAAATATTTGTTATTCATATTTATTTATTTGTTTCCTAAATATTCAATTTACCCATAGATAATAAATTAACTCATCAAACTTACTTAACTTACTTCTGACAATACCAGCTTTCTCAAAAAGCTGTCATATTCTGTATCTGTCTAAGATTATAAAATTATGGCTCTTCGCTAAGACAGTTCGCAGAAATTATTAAAATATTTTATTAGTTTAAAAAAAATCTAATCGCATAAGTACACTAATGAGTATCCATTTATCAAGAGTAACCATGTATTTAGAGCATTCAGAGTACACCAAAGTCTTATTATTACTTTAAGTTTTATTTACGAAATTCATAAAAAAAATGTTAACATTTTAACTGTCGTAAACCTCGTCTTAAAAACTCGTATAACTTCGTTCTCACCATATTCCGTACGTGTGAAGTAGACGTTGGCATACAAGATGACATCATCAGGGAAACTGGTTTAACTGTTTCGTCAAAACAAAGTATGTATTAGGTACAATTCGCCAGTTATATTGAAATAATATTAGACTTTTTATACCTGCTAGTCTCAGCTGTCTCAGTCTGAATACAATCTTAATGTCTGACAACGGTTTACAGCTTTATAAATTAGCTATTATTGGATATATCTTTATGCTGAAGGATCATTCCAATCGTTGGTAATTGTCAACCGTCGCGAACAAACACAAGGATATATAACATAGGATATATATAAGAAAATGAGACAGCGCACGTTACTTCGTACACTGGTGTTTTTGTAATTTTTGATTTATTTATTTTATTTTACTTATCACTAACTCATCCCCTGCGGCCGAAAAGTCTTGAGCAGTACATAAATAAATGAATGATTAGTTCCAATTTTGGCCACGCGAGCTTTTCAAGTTATACTGTCACTGTAAATCTGTTAGGTGCCTTTTTATTTGTCTATAGTCAATAGCAATATATTTGAGACTTACTAAAATGTAAGAGAGTTTATCCTGTTTAAGAGCACTCTACAAACAACCAATATATTGGATTTCGACCACACCACAATTAGACCACATCAAGGGGAAAGTGAACATTAATTAAGGACAAACTTAATCACGCTTTGATTTCTACTTTCTCGAATATTGTCTAGTATCAATTGCATATAAAAATAATACTTAATATAAAACTAGATCGATGCGCCTGGTTCTAGTTTGTATAATTCCTATGCCTATCTGGAATAATGTACCTTTTAAAAATATTGGAAATTGGCTTTAATAATATTTTAAAAATAATCTAAATATACATTATTTAAAATAAAGAAAAGTTTCTTTTCATAATCTTGGTATATTATTGTGAACTAAAAGAAAACCATGAAAATCACAAAGTAGTATTATCGTTTCTGCCAACTACGAGTAAGTGGTCAGTAAAGAATGGTGAAATAAAAAAAAAATAATTGTGGCTTATCTTACGAGAGTTAAAAATAAGTCGATTGTATCGAGTACTCGCTGAGAAGCGCATTTAAATCGAGTTGAAAGCATCGCAACGCGCACATTAACGCATCGTCGTTGATAAAACATAAATCAATGGGCAGCGCAATACTTGTGTTTAGGGTGACCAATAATCCGAAACAAGTACAGAACTTAGAAATGTCTGCTATTAACTTAGAAATACCGTTGCATTGCATGTAATATACTATTTAGTAGAATGAAAGTTATTTAGGAATATTTCATTTGAATATATGTATAATATAAAAACATTTTAGTACATGATGTTCAAATTTAATATTTACCCATAATTAAACTCATCAAAGCCTTATTTTAAAATATATTTAAATTACTTTAAACAAGACTACTTCAACTTAATGAGAGCAGAGGAAAATCTTCTGGTTTTTCTTACTCTTGTCTACGCCAATATTCGTATGTAATAGTTGCCTCTAGATGGGCGCGACCAGATTATTATAATAAATTAGTTAATTACTATATAAAATTATCTTTACTCCATTACGTGGTTTAAAAAAATTAATTAGTCATGTCAATTAAAAAAAATTTTTTTTACATAAAATCTATAATTCATGGTCACCGTATAAATCTAGCGCCAGCCGCAATCGTATCGGGGTCGACTTTGATGCGCTCGCGCTCCTCCAGAAGCGCCATTTATTTAATTTTCATGCGCAAACGCACGGTTCATCGACCTGCTCACATAAGATACAAGTGCACACCGAATTATTTGTTGCAACTGCATCTGTGGGAATATTCAACGTTATAATGTAACGTTTCATCGTCAGTGAGACATATCTTTTGATTTATTAACTTTTTTATTTATATCGTATGTGGCAATTGAAATTAACCGATATGTTTTGATTTATTAAAGTCACGACGAGTGACTCTGGGATGTGTATTTAAGATATTTTATATTTAAACTAGAACGACGGGTCCCGGATTCGCGTCGGTGCAATTGCGGTTAGTTTATTAAAGAAACTCCTGCATAACACACTCTATGAAATTGTTACAATAAAAATTCTGATACTTCTTTAACTTCGTGACAATAGTTCTGCCTCATTTTCGTGTAAAAGGAAAATCTATTAAGATAATTTCTGTTTCGTTCGCTCTTTATTTCAAAAGCGAATTTACAGAATATCCCATCAATCTATGCTCTCAATTGGTCCTGCGACCCAAATTGAATAAATTGCTCGTACCACTTGTTGCTAATTGGCCCCCAAACAACTTAGCGTCGTGCTACCCGAATGTTATTGGTTGATTGATCGATCAGAGTTACAAAATTTTTATTAATTATCTCAAGAAGGTCTAAATTGAATTGTATTGTATTCTGTTATGCTTTTTTTTACCAAAAAAGTAACAATTTTTTTTTTTCTAAATTAGCTTCTTATTTTTTGATCTGTAACAATTGTTTGAGTTTATTATTATATAATTATTAGGTAGGTATATTAGGCAAATATGTTATCAAATTTAAAACAAACATTATATTCAGACTACAATACATTTAATAGTTTAACAAAACAAAAGTGACTTTTGAATGAATATTGTAGTTGTGGAACACACAAACTTTCATAGTCATGAATTGAGTAGACTGTATGGCGGCAGTAACCAAGAACGTGAAATAGTAGTATGTGCATTGTGCGCTGTTGTGTTTCGGTGAGCGAGTAGATTTCAGAGACCACTTTCCTATTCTCTTCTAATAAATACCTTTTATACAATTCCTGTTTAGGACAGACAGCGCACACTAACCTATGGTGTTGCTTTTATTAATAGGCTACTGAGGTCTAAGTAAAAAACATTTTAATTTCGCCAAAACAAATTAATTAGTACGTTTTGTTCTGAAGGAATCTTTCTTTGTGACAGATACGTTCTTTCACATCGAATTATAGTAAATTCAAGACAATAAACACGGCCGTTGGATTGTCGTAATTGCGTGTATATGCAAATCGTCGAAACCTTCCAATTAACTGATTCAATACACACTCTAATTAGTGTCAACCCGTTTTGGTCTTTATTAAAGTTGTACAACAAGTTAATTTAGCTTGAGTAAATTTAGGAGCTTTATAAAATTGCTAAGATACTGTTTTATCGACAACTGAAGTCATTAATGTGATTTTTTAAACTGCTAGTAGGAATTTCTGGAACAATATATTTACATGATTTTCATTACATAACTGGAGTAAAGTAGCAAGCATTTTTTTTTCTGCAAATGATATTATACACAAACCGTCGCTCTTTCCGTTAGAGAAATCCGTTAATCCAATCGATTATTTAGAAGAAGTTAGCTGTCTATATGATATGTATTAGGTATATAGAAAAAGATTTGATCCACGTTTTGTTTCATGACATTTTGAAATTATTGTTATTTTGTTTATTAAGTAAGTACATGTTACATGATTCTTAAAAAACATAGGAACATTTTTCATAGACATGTGTTTCCTTGACAATGTAAATTAAAGCCACAATGATGATATCGGCACCTCAAACCCATTTAATCAAATTAATTAACAGCTGCTTTTAATTTTTTTTAAATTAAAATTTATCGATGTATAATCGCGGACATAAATCACTAATTAAACTTTCTTTGATTTAACATAACGCGCCCTTCCAAAACGCAATCTGATGGGAACGGCCCTTCGTGACGCAAAAACAATTATAATTAACGGATGTCCTGATTTATTTGAATGCATAATTTTCCAAACGCATATGCACCCTACTGTGACGCTATTGTAATATTTCGTAGGATGACAACAAATTTATTAGTAGCGAAGAATTATTATTAGTTTTTACCAAAAAATTAGTTTCCGCTATAAAAGTAATTGATTGTTTAATTTTTTGAATAAAAAAAAAATGAAAAAGTAATTTTTATTATTGTCATTGTATAACAATGAGGCAAACGTTATTCCAATATTTACCTCATTATGTAACATTTCACAAAGGAGTGACATGCAAATGGTTACATACGGGAACAAATTTTATGGCGTGTTAAATTGTTGAAGTCGTAAAATAGGAACAATAAAAATAAATCATGGTCGCACTACGTGTGTTACAACTGGCGCGAAGCGTTCGTCCGTGACGAAACGACACGAAAATTGTTAGCTTCATAAAGGTGAAAGGTATGAAAGGTATGCTAAAGGGCTTCACTTTTCCAACATTGGATGCACTGTGTCGCATTTAATAAGCTATAGAGGCATGCGAACCAAATTTTATTGTCTACGTTTTACAACTTTCGTAAAGAGTGTTGCATTGAATATAATTTATAGACTACTCACTAGCTTTTGCTCGCGGCTTGCCTATGCCATCATGAAGGTTCATTAAAATTCATTTTTTTTTTATTTCGGATTAGTATTTTTATAAAATATTCGTCCTTTTTAGAAGGAGTATAAGTAACGTTGATCTTTTTAAGTGAAATTAACAACACTCAGCTTTTGGCTACGATCTTTATAAATGATTTAGTCCACCTGTATATGTCACTCTGATCAATTACCTACCTATGTACTGTAAAGTTTAATTAAAATCCGTTCTATAGCTTTTGTGTGAAAGAGTAACAAAAGTCTTCACAAAATTTCGCATTCATTTTTTATTCTGTTATAAAAGGCGGCACTGTCAATTGATGGTAGATGGTTACTGTCACCTAAGGACACAAGCAACAAAAGGGGTATGCAGGTGCGCTGCCGCCACAGAAGGAATACGGATAATTTGTGTCTATATGGATATTGATACAGATATCCATATCCGGAACATCACTATTACCATACCACAACAGAAATGTGTTGTCAGTTTCTTTTACCAGGCTAATTACCGAAAAGCCGTATCCGATTTCGGCAGTTTTTAATATTACAGACGACAATATAGACATTTAAGGCATATACTTTTAAAAAAAAACATAACATTCAAATGAGTTTCTACTAGTGAATTTTTACGTAAGAAAAAGTGACAATGTTTTTGAATTTTATAACGACATATCGCCCCCTTAATATCAATTAAAAGGTATACACAACCTTAAAGGTTTAGTATCGTAATAGATCAGAGTTATTACAAAGTATGGGGGAAATGTTAAGAGTATAATTTTACACGCTCACTGATTTGAATCATTGTACGATAATCGTGCAATGCGTTTTATTGCTTCAAAGGTAACAACATTTGAATGAGTTATTATACCATGACCTTTTTGAATTTTGGTGATTCACGAGCTTGTTTTTAGTGACTTTTTCAGTTTGATATTTTTTTTTTAATACTTACTCATTTTAAACACAATAATGGCACGACTCAATGCTTTTCGTACTAGCCATTTGGCGACAGTAACCACAAGTTTCGCTTCTCTAATGTGCCTGCCTGACTATTGACAGTAATTAGTATTGTAAATTTATTATTTTGCATATATGTATGTATACCAACAATTGCAATATTGATAAATTTGTATCAGTTAAAAATTTCTATTCAAATTTTATTGTAACTGTTAATACGAATATTATGTGATAACAAAAATTAAGTTGCATTAAGTGCAGTAAGTAATATTTTGATAATTTTATGTTTTAATTGCTAAATAAAACATAGGCACCTAATATTAGTGCAGACCGATTTATATGTATTTAAAACATTACTATATATATTAATTAATTTATTTGCAATATTAGTTTTTATTACTATAGTTCAATAATAAGTTCTATAGTTCAATAATGGAGAATAAAATCGTTTTAATTCAAAAAGCGTATAATTTGGGAATTTAAAGTATGACAAAATTGTTTATTATCAGGTTAAAAAGTATTCCATACACAGCAAGTTCCTAAAAAAGCTTCACAAACTATCCCATTAGTAATAAAGTATTTAGTAAAATAATATAAATTATTTAGAAAATAAAATAAAAAAAACATTAATTTTAAAAAATAAAAACAAAGTGTAAATGTCTCTTATACTACTCCAAAATTCGAGAGAAGACCAGCTCATATAACATCCAATAAAAGTATATACATAATGAAAGCCTGCCTTAATACAAACCACGCCCTCTATTTGTTTTTACATCCGATACTTATCGGACTTTATAATAGTTCTCCTTATTTGTCAGTGTGATGATGGAGTCAACTGCCATCGAAATATATTCCCTAACAGCATATTAATAAGGTCGTTAATCGTGCTGAATAAATATCCGATTTATCTTGTCCATTAAGACATTTGCATCGAAATGGTAACTGTTAAAAGTACTTGTAATTAATAAAATTGGCGGTTACGGCACTCTAATGGTAATGATCCAGTACCTTGTAAAGTTATCTGATGGTGACCAGATGTCGTTATTATGTGAAATTTTTAATACTACCTTTTCAAGGCTTCGTCGGCTCGTAACTATTTTGTAAAATTTCGTAAAAATATTATTTTAAAGTAAGTATTTTCTTCGGTACTGAAATCATAATCGATAATGATAATACGAGTATATCACGGTATTTGGCATCAAGAGCTTTTATTATTATTTGCTGAATGAGTCAATATTTTTAGTGTCAGTTTCACAGTCACAGTCTGAACAGACCATCTCTGACAGCACGTGTGCTGTTGCGGTTTTTGTAAATGCCAAAACTCGTTCATACTCATATTCTCAATCCGTACTAATATTATAAATGCGAAAGTATGTTTGGATGTATGGATGTTTGTAATTCTTTCACGCAAAAACTACTGAACCGATCACCATGAAATTTTGCATACACGTTGTCTGATACACCAGAAAGGACATAGGGTACCTTTAATCATTCAACGCGGACGAAGTCGCGTACACCAGCTAGTGTTGATAAATTTCAGAAAAATAATAAATTCTAGAACAGAAAAATAAATTTATTTCTCTTATTGTTCCTATATCCATGGTTCATAAAAAAGGTAACTTTTAAAAATATAATGTTAAGTATATGTTTATTACTTTGAATAGAGATTTATATATATTATGAGTATATTAGATTTATTTTTATTTTTTCTAACCGCAACAATTAATCTATGTACATATTATCTATATACCAATCCAAATACCAATCCAAAATAATCTGAGGCAAAATACAATAGAAACCAATATGCTTTTTTTAAATATTATAAATATGAGTCACTTAATAGTTTATGACTTGGTTAGAGATGCCCGTTGCTTAGCATAAAAAGAGTGCAGTAACTAATCACGCCGGTCATTACGATGCTATTAACAAAAACCGGCCCACCATCACCAGAACACGACAAATAGAATAAAATACAAGAGAATGCGATATGCGGTAGCGTGTCATTGCGCACGTACAGTCGGCAACAGAACTGTTTCGAATAAAATAAAACTTAATCAACTGAGGGTGCGGGCTCTTCAATACTTTACACTTTAGACGTTTCCAAGGTGAAAAAATTGGCTCCTTCCACTTGGATCCACAGCTTGGCTCCACATGTGGATCCGCGGATACCTTTATCTCCTCTTAAATCTACCGTTGAGGAGATACAATAATACTATTGGATAATATATCGGATCGTTAAATAAAATAATATGTAAATAAACATTTACTGAAAAACATAAGCAGAAGGACAACACAAGACAAAATCAACTTATTTTCTTCTAACACAAATCTTTTTAATTTCAAATAATGGTAATATACATAACATGCCAGTACATATGTACAAACCTATTTAAGTTCATATATCTTCAATAAATACACATAATTTTATATATGCCATTTCGATCCACAAACGAGAGGATCCAAAAATACTAATATTTTTCTATGCCACTTGAATCCAAAAATACTAATATAAGTTTCCAATTTTTTTTTATTGATTACACCAAATTTGACTTAAAACGCTCCGCTCGCAAGAAATATCTGGCACGAATAATTTATTCCCCCTTTCCACTAATACTGCTGCTGCTGCCACGAATTGAAACCTTTTTTTTTAAATAATTTTCCGTTTGGCACGAATACATAATATGCTCCGTTGCCACGAGATTTATTATTACTTCTCGATAATTATAAAAGAAATAATAAAAGAAAAATTCTATTTAAAAGTACTTATTTAAAAACCCTTTCTTCATGACTGCTCCTAATCAGTTTAAAAGCCTAGCTCCTCAGTGATTAGAGTTCAGGGGCGGGGTAAAATATTTGGAAGGAGGGACTGAGAGGGTATAATAATATGTACGATCATTAGCAATACTTATATTTAGTTGTGAATGACCACGCGCCATGTAAATCAAATGAAAGCCTTAACTATTGGACCTCGTTTTACCCTACACAATTATATACAAACAGTTAAAACTCAGTAAGTATCAATTTCAGTTAATGGGCGTATTTTGTCTGTTTTAAAAGTAAATAATTTTAATTTTCTTATATACATATTAATTTAATTACATGTATGTATGTATGTATTTATTTATTTTCTTATATACATATATAAATATACATAATTATATATTAGAAAGAAATACTTACAAAAAGATAACCTTAAATTTTAATTTATAATTTTAACAGTAAACAATTTAATATACACTACAATATAAATAAAGTTTATCACTATAGATACTATAATATGAATATAAAAAGGGTAAAATAAATTCTTAAACTAACATCGGCGTGCTCCACTACCATAACATATTAAAAATACAACCCTATCGCGCCAACAGAATATATCGTTATAAATATTTAATTGTCCATCTATAATAATAATAAATTATAATAAAATAAATTCGCTGTCCTCTTATGTCTGTTTATTTGTTAACTTTTTCTAAAACACCTAATGGATTTTGATACAGTTTTCACTATTGGAAAGAGATATAAAATAGGAAATTTTGTGTATTACATACAAAAAAAAACTGCATCTGTGCGAAGTCTGGGTCGAGTCGCTAGTACAATATAACTGGGTTTATCTGACGTATTAAAAAAAAAACCGAGCAAAGACAAGATCGTTCGTCAGTCCAGAAACCGCTCATTATTCAAACTGAGAACCGTTCGAATAATAATTAAAAATAATGGTTGCTTTCACTTAGGCATTAATTATGACTGTCAAAAGTATGTTTCGCGTTGGGTTAAAAATCGCGCTTGACGTCCGAGGCGCCCGTATATCAATGGAGAGAGAGTTGGGAATACGCCCAGTACCTGTTTCCATTATACTACGACATACGTTAAGCTTTACTGAGATAAAAAAAAACAAGCTAAATATTGTTTTTATTGAAAAAAAAAAAACAGAACAGAATTTATCGTATTTATTTATTAAGGTACACCAACAGAAGACACAACAATACATAATAATACAGTTTTTACATTAGGTCATGGTCTGATGTGAATTCCAATGACATGTATATACAACATTTAACATCAATCATCGACCCTTAAGATTAGACAAGATATTACATTTGAGCCGACAAGTTAGGCGACATGTAGCCAACAAGGCTATTCATCATTTTTGAAAGACTGTAGGCATTTCTGTATTTTACGATGAAAGCTTGCCAAACTGTCGTGGTTTATATCAATTTCAGGATTAAGTCCACAAATTGAATTAAATTGATTTTTTATCCTAATGATTGGAGCATTACTGCCAATATTTGTTTTGCAAGTTGGATATGCAAAGACTTTGAACACGGGATTTCTAGGTACCCTACGTGGAATGCAAAAACCAAGTTCTGACAAGAGTGACGGCGATTCTGCCAATCCGTGCAGAATCTTGTAAGAGTTTCCTGCGATCATAAAGAGATACCATTTTGAGGAACTTCTCTTAATAATAACAGAAGCCAAGTTTTCAAAATGGCGTCTTTGGAAACATTGTAAGGACGATTATACTATTTTTACGTAAGACTCAACAGACAGGGTGATGGTCCATTGGATGGCTGCTGCCGTCGTCTATGACATCCTACCACTATGGTCGTCAGCGCACTTCAGCCATTGTGGGGTTGTTTAAGTATATTATAGGCGACCGTTCCCACCTACCATAAAGTGAACCGTCAGACTGTCTGACGATCTATACATAAAAGAGATGACGTTTGACATTTTCTTAAAACTTTTGTTCAACGGATACGTGCCACTTGCAGCTTAAAACCCATTCATCATACGCACCTTTTTCGCCTTTTAAAATTGAATAATGCTGCTCGGAGGGCAGATAATTTTTTTACTAAAGTAAATCAAAATTAAGTTACAAATATTGTCACTTATGTGAAATTACGTTACATTATTTTTAAACTTTTTTTTTCATTAATACGAAAAGAACTTAACATCTTATCTAGTAGATAGATGGTTTTTAAAATTAGTTTTCTCCTTTGCAGCCAACAACGTGGACCATCAGAGTAGACAGGTCGACCAGAAATCGAAGCAGTGGTTCGGAGCCACTCTGTCCAGCACTGGCATCAACGGACCAATTGTGGTGAGTTCCTAATTTTTTTCTTATCTGTTCTGACATGTCACATTTGACATGTCATGTTTTGTACATATTTTAAGACATATTTTGTATTGGTTCCAACATTTAATCTTTAATTAACTTCAACTTCAACTTTAATACCAGGTTTGTCATAAGTAATAGACCACTACTAACTTTGTCTTGACTCGTTTTTGGTTTTATGCACGTCGAAAACATAACAATTTATCTGTATTAAAAAATAAAATAAAATAAATCTTTAATAAATAACAATTTAACAGATATATCTTTGAGTCGTAGCAATTATTTAGAAACATAATAATGTAGTAATTGTGCTCGCAACTTTGTACGCGCTGTAGTTAATTTTTTGAAAATCCCACAGGAACCTAACATTTTACCAGGATGAAAAGTATTATATATGTTAATGCAGGTATAAACTAATCTGTGTGCCAAATTTCATCCAAATCCGTTCAGCCGTTTTTGCTGGATTGAGTATAACATGAAAATATCGCATTTCTTTACTAATATTATAAAAAGAGAAGATTTGTATTTTTGTATGTTTGTAATGAATAAACTCAAAAACTATTTTGAAAATTCTTCCACCTATAGAAAGCTACATTATCAGCGAGTAACATAGGCTATATTTTATAAAATTACCACGGGCGAAGTCGCGTGCAACAATTATATAATATAAAGTATTTTAAATCGAATTGAATGTTTTTATACATATATATGTACAATATGTGTGACTACACTTATGTTGTGGAAGTAGAGAAACGGTTGTATCTGGTCGTAGGGTATAACAGTGACCTATAAAGTTTATGGGACGAACGCGACGACGAAGTCTTGACACACCTTTCCTGTTACACCCATTGCAATGGAGGACTGATTTTATACAATATTGCACACAGGCCGTAACACACTAAAAGGTTTTTAAAGTCATTAGTATTATTAAAGAAATGCTTATATGACATCAGTGTACAACACTTGTTAATGTTTGAAAAAGATAACGCATTCTATGAGATGTTAAGAAATGTAAACATATAAGATTATTTGGGTGCACTACGTTCTGCAGTAAATAATTGAACAGACCGTGTTATCTGTCTGTCATCGTTTTTGTAGGAGACCAATGAAAAATACAGCCCATGTACCTACAGTTGTGTTTTTTACGTTAAGATCGACAGACAGGCTAACAGTCCACTTGACGGCAGGTGGCTACCGTCACAGTTTTACTATGTAAATCTACCGTCGCCTATAACACAAGCTAGGCCACAGGTGCTGCAAGTGCGCTTCCGACCATAGTAGGATTAAGGATAAGGGATAAAGTTAGGATAAGGAAATGAGCTCTGGCATCTTTTACTCACTCACTGAAACACAACAGTTATTTATTGTTATTTCACTGTGGTCTCCTGTAAGGGGAGATTATTGTCGTCAGATGGGCTGCCGAAATGACTGCGAAACGCAGTGTACCCTGCCACTATACTTTTCAAATGCTGAGCAGAGCTAACTTTAAAAAGTTCATTTCCAAAGTTGAGACCCAGCCGAAAGTCAAACTCGGGACCTCGTTACGAATAGCACCCTTTTTTTACAAGAGGAATCATGGATACCCACCGCCCTGGAGACAGACCGGTGGACATCTCCGCCCAGAGATGGTAATGGGGTAGACCTTCCGACTAAAACTCTTGGCATCCTCCGCGTCCGCTATAGGCGAAGTTGCGAGGTCGGACGAACGCTCTTCCGCAACTCCGCCGCTACGGTTAGCACCCTAACTACTCATCCAATGGGCTCGTTCGGTGCCAAGAAACAATATTTGAATCGTCTTAAATCATCTCAAATAATTCAAAAGTAAATTTATCAATGCCCCTTCTATTTTCAAGTGTATATTAAATTCATTGAAGGTTCATCAAATCCAGCAGTGACAATAGTACCTCGTATAACTTAAACATTCTTCGTTCGTCTTTCGTCAATGTCACAACAGTCGTTAATAACTGTCAGAAATAACATTTGACATTTTGTAGGAAAGTAGGTCAGACGGCCCTGTAGAGTGTGTTGTAGGGTTGTGCTAAAACCATCAGGTCAGTGGGAGTTTACGACTTGTGGACAGATAGATTAAGCTATCTGTGCCATGGGGTAATTGGGGTTGGGGTTAAAAGGTTGTTTGCGAAGGTGGGGCGAGTACTTATCACTGCATTGTTTGTTTGTCGATTGGAATTGATTCATTTTTATTAAAATCTTTATTAAGACATTATAACAAATCTTACGGTATGGCAATAAAATACAAAATTATTGTTAACTTAAAAACAGAAATAAAGCAAAGAAAACCTTAAAACCATTTTTAATCTAAAAATTAAATTAAGGAATTTATATACCGGCAAGAGAGCCGATATATTTAATAAGTCATTAATTAATTAAGAAAGTATTAGAGTAAAACTTGTGAAGAACACGATACAAGCTTGTACGAGTATGCGTAGTGTGAATCCTCCAAGAATCGATGTACGAGTAAGTGTGTATTCCCTGTCTAATAAATATTTTTTTCAAATTTGAATTTCATTTTATACAACGCACTGTTTATTTATTTTCGATTTTTTGAATCCAATTATTATTATTTTTTTATTTAAATAATGGCGTTAAATTAATTAAGCATCGATTACACGGAACATTAAATCTTGTGTTTGCACATTTAGTTTTTGCGCGCCATTTTTGAACTCCGAACGCATTCGAAGAAGCGTTCTCTTAAGGATTGTTTTTATTCGTTCTGCTTAAGGAGTTGGAATTTTTATTTCGGAATGCCGAATTAGTGCAAAAAGCGGTCTCTCCCAGGCTGTTGTTGAAGCAATTTGTTTAGGTATTTTTGTTCCATTTGTACACGCAACAACCGAGAGATGGCTGCGCGTTTGGAATCTTAAATACCTGTTATTCATAGGCTGAGTATTTAATTGTCTTTGCCTTGTTACAAAAAGTAAACCTCAACAGAAGTTCCGTAGAAATATGATCTCAGATACATACTTCTTAAGTTTTATTATTGTATAATTATGCTATAATATGAATAAATTATAAATAAATTTGATTATCCAAGGAAAAGACTTAATAAGCAAAATATAACACGTAAAATACACAAACAAAATGTATGTTTATTTTATTTATCTTATTTTTTTTAGGTGACTGAATATCTGTTATTATAAACCTCCTATATACTGATCTTAAAATCAATAGAGGGTTTAAAAAAAGTTTTATAATTGGTCACCTGCTGTTCGGCTTAGAATAGTTACTCGTTTTTGCATTAACTCCCGTCGGATAGTAAATTACAAGGCTTATAAGTACTGCATTTATTAATAGTCAATTTGCACGAATTGTTTTTATATGACGATGAAACATGTTAAGAGTTGATAGTGCACTTAGAATAATTTTTGTTTGAATGAGTCCAAAAATCAATAGCAATTTTTCAATTTATTCCGAAAATAAATTGAATTTAGTTTTTAGAATTTCTGATAAAAGGGGGACAGCGAATTCTAAATTGTAGTCGGCACCGGCACCGGTTCCATGCACGGCCGAAAGGCAGATAAATTTGCTGGAAACACTTAACAAATTGATTCTAATATTGTTCTGAAATTATCCAACCAATACTTTATTATAATTGCAAATAAATTTTGTGCGATAAGACGCGAGATATCGCCAAGGCTTGTCACTCAAGAGCGCAGTAGTTGCATACACTCACCAGTTCGCCAAGGAATAAATTATTGCAGATATATCTATTTAAATATAACATGACCATTTTCTTGCGAAATTATTATATGTTATACTTATTAAGTAAGTAATCAGGTAATATATTAAGTGTATTGAAATTGTATAGTTCAAGACATAACTATTGTTATAGTTACTGTCTTTTTGAAGTGAAAACTATTTAACTCGCAACACTGTCATGTAATGTAATGTAACGTAACGTAATGTAATGTAACCGAAAGCACTGTATATTTTCAGATATTGTGCTTAAATTAATTTTAAAACCATAGAACCATTAATGTAATGTAATGTTTTTTGTGAAGCTTAATTATCACTTCTGACGTGCAGTCCAACGACTGACATGTTTTTTCTCCATAGACTGCCATAGGATGACCAGTCATACATGCAACTTTGACTGCTGCTTGACTTTGCTACTGAGACCCTAAGTTAGCTCGCCCGCCGACTTTTACATTATTTTTAAGTAACTTTTAGGTTCAAGTTCACCAACAGACGGTTATTTTTAAACAGCTGTTTAAAATTTAAACAGCCGTTTAATAATATTTTGTTAATCATTAATAACCGTCTGTTGGTGAACTCGAGCCAGTCTTCTATACTGATTTTTCGACAAATATTATCAAAATTTGCAATATGAAAGATGATACATCTGCTATCACTAGTCTGTGAAAGGGAAAAGCATTACATTTGAAACTTAGTTTGTGCCTATTGCGAGTGACGGACTCTCGCCATATTTGGTATGAAGTCTTGCCAAAGCGATACCTCGTTTCTATGTCACACATAGAGACACAATGTTTACGAGTTTGATGCGTCAATGTGTGAATATTGACGGCCATTTACTGTTATTTACTAATTTAATTTAGAAAATTTGACTATTTAGGTTTATATATCTTTATTCTCATTAAAGCTTAAAGCTACTTACGTGAAAAAAAAAATAAGAAAAGACTTAATTAAGAAACGAAACATCAAACAGGCAGACAAAAATTATACAATATTTGTTCCGGATTGTAACAAAATCACATTAAAACATTTAAGCACTTAACATAATATGTTTCAAGAGCTTGGATCTAAATTCTCCAAAAGATTTTGCCTGTTTTATATGCAACGGTAATTTGTTAAAAAGTTGTGCTATCTACCTAATAACTTTTATGTACATAGTTATTGGACTTAAATCTCTCTCTTTTTCTCTTCTGTGGTGTCACAGATAGCAGACAATGCACTCGAATAATTAATATAATTAGTTCAACGGGCTGCAATAATTAATATGCAAATCAGCGCTGATCGCGCTTTACTGATCACAATATGCTGATCTGAATTATTGGCTGTTGCATATTTTATTGTCTTGCTTAGCATGTCATTTGTTTCTTATATTATTTGAATCTTATTATTAATATTAAGACTTATGTAAATATATCCTTTTTTTCTCACGCAACAAAAAGGGAACACTTTGGGTGTTATTGGGTGTCAGATGTTAAATGTGGTTTCCTCCTTGATTTGCTAATTAAATATTATCAATAGAGAGAAATCATAATAACTATCTAACAATTGTAGTAACTCAGACATGTTTGATAAATAAATAATAAAATTTATGTAGCAATGCAATATAGGTAAAATGTAGGTGTACAGTTTAACGAGCCGTTATAAAAATGTGACACGAAAAGAGACGCATTAAAATGCCGCTCGCTAACATATAAAATAATTTGCAGTGCGTAAATGGTAAGATAAATTCAACAGCACCCCCTATAAAGTTTTTTTCAGTTGAACAAATTGTCCGGTAATTTGTCAGAGTCAGATGGTCCCCTTGTTGCGCTTGCGCCCGGGCACCTAATATGGCGCTGGCCATCTTGACAGCTACACACGTCCGATTTGGACATATGCCATAAACGGAACGTTTATTTCATTGTTTCTGGTCCACAACTCGGTTTTTATCTTTTGCGGCGGATTTTTTGGATGTCGCGAATTTTTCGGCACGCGTAAACAATTTGGTTCCAAATTTCACTGTGAACAGCTTTTTCCACTGAGTTTTAAGTTATTTATCTCAATCAAATTTTATTTTCACATTTTTTCCTACCATGATCGCTTTTTGACCCGTAAGGTACGCGTATATTAATGTTTATATTAAAAAAAAAGATAAAACAATAATAATAAAAGTGACCAATGTGATCAAATTATTATTTGCTTGGGCAAGAAAGGGTTTTTTTTTATGAAATTTCGAATTACAATACTATTCACAAATCACACTGAGCGTATCATAACATTATAAGCATTATCTATAGGGACAATACTTGATAGGCCTTTAAAAACAAGTTATTTTATAGACAACAGAAAATTTAAAAAAATAGGTACCTACATCAAATAAAAGCTCTCTTAATAACACGCCACTTAAGTCCCTATTTAAGTTTGACAAGAAATTAGAGTGCAATTCGTCACGCACGAGCCGATAACTTCAAAAAATACAAAGCCGTCCATTACTAACGGACTAGAAATAAGTTTTTTTTTGTGCTTCATTACGAATCTATTCATTAGATTTCTATTAAAAATAACTGCCTTATAAGTTTCTTTTTATGATTAATTTCCGTGTAAAAAATAAAGATGTGAACTGGGAATTTTATTTAGATTTTCTTTGTTTAATTTCATACAAAAAACATTCTACTATTATATTTATTTTTATAAAAAAAAAAAAAAAATTCTACTATGGTGACACAATTTTAGGCACAATTGCTATATGTTACGATATTTGAGAGGTAATGATGATACTAAAATATAAATCACATCTTTTTGGGCACAAAGTACATGTTATAAATTGTCTCATATAACTTTTTATAAAATTAATGTAAATGACACGTCGATAATGACATCGTAGTTTGAGTGTCTAAACCTTCTTAGCTAAATTTTAATACGCCAGTCAGATTTTACATCAGTCAGATTAAACCATTAGATCGAGGATTGTACATCATTTTCTATTCTTGATTGTCAATAAACAATGGCATTATCATTATATAGTTATCGTATGAGTATCATTACGTATCCTGTAAAGGCGTCGTCTCAACAAATAGTCGCAATAAACCTCCAGTAAAAGATGCACGTTTCCTCTTTTAGAGTATGGTATAAGTTAGGAGCTCAGAGCGTGTCAAAAAATAAAAGTTTTATCAACTGATTGTCTTACAGTATAGCTAGTAGTTTAAGTGATTTTAAGTCCTAAGGTCTTAGTCAAGAAACATCAAAGGCGATTACTCTATCCCTATCATCGGGTACGTTAAGTACTGTCCTATGAGAGTTGACAGGGTATTTAAATCTTGTTATGTGGGCTTATATTCAGAACCATGTCTTATCAAGTATTCCGCCAGTATACCTCCACACTTTATAATTAATAAAAAAAATTCAAAAATCTAATCTAAAGGTCGGTGCTAACCTAATGCAGGTTGGTGGTCTACTTGATGGTAGGTGGATTATTAACTTTTAAGGTTGTATCTAATAGGATAAACGATAAAGGGATTAGGAGAATATTGAAAAATGGGCTCTGACACACATTGCTCACTCACCGAAATACAACAGCACACGTGCTGTTATTTTCCGGTGATTTTTTCTGTAAGGTTGTGGTTATAAAGAGGCTGCCCACAGGTTTGCCTGCGAATCGCAGTGTGTCCAGCCACTAGTAATAAAATAACGGAATTTTAAAGTAGAATAGTTGATCAAGTTTTGAAATAAAGAGCTAAAATAGTTTACGAAAAACACGAGTCTTTCATAATTTGTACCACACATAAACCTATTGGCAATAGTTGGCAATGAGCAATAATATAACGTGGCTGGTCGCAACGACAGTCCCGATGGTAACTTGAAATATGGTCTATTGTCCGCTGAGTACAGGAACAATGATCTGATAAAGCAGATATTATGGAGACCTAATTGTTTCTTCGCTAATAAATTTAGAAAATAATGTGTCCACGGTACCTAGAATTGTTTGAAAATGAAAATAATCTCTAATAATAAAAATAATATTAGAAAAACTATAATTTAAAATTTTGTAAACAAATTTTGTTAATTTTTAATCTAGCCTTAATCAACTCTGATTTGAATTAAACTTGGCCCACAGATTGATGTCGTCATAGAATCTGATATTGTTTACATAACCATTACATAACGGTAGTTTCGAAGTCACTGTGTTGCTCCAATTCTTGTTTAATTAGTCAAAACTTGGTCAAAACACTGTTGGTGCTCCTTGATAAACTGCTTCATTATTCAGGTATAGTTCAGAAGAAGTTAGCGAGAAAAAGACAGAGGCAACAGCGACGCTACTTTTTTATAATAATGTCAACTAATAAATTTTTATTTATAATATTTAATAAATAAAATATTTTAATAATAAAATATTAATATAATTTTTTATTTTATTAATTTTTTGGAAACAGAAATTAAAATAAAAACACTAACACATATTCCACAGGCGTGTCCACATAGAGATAACTTATAGAAGAGTTAAAGCAAATATCTAATTTTTATTTTAAATATTATTTAATTTATTAATTATTTAAAAAAAATATACTTGCCACTAATCGTTTTATTAAGATAAACGATTGTAAATTATTTTTATATAAGTAAAATACTTAATTATGTAAGTATAAATTTTATTGTAAAATAAAACATACAGAAGTCCCATGAAGAAAAAGTCATTTAGATTAAACGGTGAACCCCAGTTTATTTTACATTGTGATTTGTTGATTTTCTCCTCATAAAATATCTATCTCCTATTGATGTTGCATAGTCATGATGTTCGTATATCTCTCAGTCTTTTATGGTAGCCTGTAATGCCTGTTATGGTGCGGTTGCCATGACAACGCGCAATTTGTTCCTGCAAGATCTATTCAATGGCTCTCTTCAATATCCTCACTAAACATGCCGTCGTGGCATAAAGGCTGGAATGGACATATTGTAATTTATTGAAAGTAATGATGCTTTAGGTTTGACTGTTATTTTATTGTAAGTACTTTAAGATGGCATTTGTAAATTTAAGAACACTTATTATCTAATATATAATATACTAGCTGGTGCCAGCGACTTCGTACGCGTTCTCTACAGCCAATAGTCTTCCTCGATAAATGGACTATCCAACACAAAAATATTTTTTCAATTCGAACCAGTAGTTTCTGAGATTAGCGCGTACAACCAAACAAACAAACTCTTCAGTTTTATATAATAGTAATATAGATTAATAATTATAACATATAATTACATATATAGTATTATACTATGTTTTTTATATTATATAATTGTAATTGGAAAATAAATATTCCAATAAAGTAGTAATCTATTGTTCCAATTAAAATTTTTTCTTCTAATAATTAATTTTTTTTTTAAATAAAAAGATTTTAATATTTATAAATAAGTTCTGTTATAAAAATCTATTCATGATTTAGACTGCATATAACACACAAAGGGCTCTTTTATGCGCACGCGTTCGTTGGTGCAACAATAAATCGACTCGCGCCCATTTCTTGTCGATTAGTGTTGGACTTACATTCTAATATAAAATGTACAATATTTTAGAAATGACTATGTAGCTACAAATAATAAAGTTTATTTTATACCTTTAATTTTTTGCAATATAATTTTTAGATATAATTTTGAATGAGAAGATAACTAGACATTAATAATATAATGCAGTTCAATGCAGTGCATGCATTTCTTTTATAATTTCGTGATTATTTCATTAATTACTATTTACAAAAACAAAAATAATATTAAACTTTTGTTCTATGTATTTTATTACAATGCACATCACTATTACTAGGCAATGAAAAGAGGCGTGGTTCGCTCTTAGGAAAGTGTGTCTGAAATGAATTATGTTTCCGATATAAATTTATTCCACAGCGAATATTATCATTATTGCTTCATGTTAAATTTTCCATATATTTACAGCGACATTTATATTATCTATCTGCATCAATCAAATTTGATTTTGATAGGCGTGAATGAAACAGATGTATAAGATGGCATAATATAACTCTACTTACTACACAAATAATGGTGCATTTTTTTTGTAAATATACGTACTAATATTATAAATGCGAAAGTATGTTTGGATGTATGGATGTTTGTAACTCTTTCACGCAAAAACTACTGAACCGATCACCATGAAATTTTGCATACACATTGTCTGGGACACCAGAAAGGACATAGGGTACCTTTCATCGTTCAACGCGGACGAACTCGCGGGCACCAGCTGGTAATTAAATAAATGAAAATACTACATAAGAAATTATATATGACAAACTAAATGTTTATTTACATAAATTATTTACAAATTATATTATGATAACTTACCCAACCTGGGTCCCTTAGACAGGGTACCATACATGCTGGCTAAATTACCTCTTTGTATACATAGCAAGGTTAATTTTCTAGCCAAGGTAATATAGCCTTGGCTCTGGGGTAATTTTACACCTTTATACACCAACTTACATTATTTAGCAAGCTGTTCCTTATTAAAAACAAATTGTCATTGTAAAGAAAGCAATTTGTATAACCTTGCACGTTGAATTTTCGCCTGAGTTTTGTAAAATAGTATTGACGACACTATAATTCGACAACTTTACTATTTTTCTTAGGTCAATACTTTTAAAAACATACTTTTGTGCAATTCCTGTATTAGCTAGCTAGAGTGTATAAATTAACTTCTGAGCATACGTACTAATATTATAAATGCGAAAGTATGTTTGGATATTTGTAACTATTTCACGCAAAAACTATTGAACCGATCACCATGAAATTTTGCATACACGTTGTCTGGGACACGAAAAAGGACATAGGGTACCTTTAATCGTTCAACGCGGACGAAGTCGCGGGCACCAGCTAGTATTGTATAAATCGCGAAATCCGTAAATAGGTTCAATTCACAGATAGCTATTGCACGGTTACTTCGAATCGGTGCTAGTATGTAGTCGGTAGAGTAGGTCCCTTATTATTTCTCAGTTAGTCAGGCTATAGTACCTCCCACTCTGATAGCAATCTGTTTGCTCACAGCCAATGCTGAAGATGTTTATCTTTTAACTTATTGCCACTTCAAGTATGTATGTGTTTAATTCAAACGGTTAACAAATCAGCTTCCAGCGAATTGATTTGTGCGCTTGTTTTCTGGAGAATGAGCATTTTGCTTATATTGTATTAAATATTTTGTATTGATTTATTTTTTATTTTATGTGTAAAACATACATTGAATTTAACTACTTAAATAATTACTTCAACTTTTTAAAATATCGGAACTTAGCCCACTGTAATCGGGGAACGAATGTTTTTCGAGGATGTGAGGCCGGTAACGGAAGGTGTTGTTTCGGATGACGCTGCTTCGTAAGGCAGTTGTCCCACCGCCGACAATGAACGAGTAGCTTTTAAAGCTAGAAACTAGAAACGATTTAGCGAGCAGCGAGAAGCGATTTTGTCGCTCGGCTATAAGCGAGTGTTCTTGTACGACAGGCTATTACTCGTACCACTCGGAAATAAAGAGCATCTCTCTTTATTTCGTCGAGATTTGTTTACATGGATGAGTTTTTTTATTAAACTACCATCCTATAAACAATTAGACGTGAAACACGCAGCTTGGAAGATATAACCGCTGCGTTGGTTGGTATCTCGGCGAGTCCTGATCGCCAACCGAGTATCGCTGAGCGAGTACCCTGTCTTTGACAGTTCTTGTCGCTCAGCGACGAACTAGTGGAGCGAGTTCTCGCCGGCAGTGTGAACAGTCAGCGATCAACTATTAATATATTAATATAATCTCTTTTGTTCATACGGAATGTATATCTTATTGCAAGTTTCTTGAGCGAGAAAATAGTTAATAGTTAATCGCCTGCTCGCCGGCGGTGGGACAACTAATTGGATTTTTTGCTCTATTAGATTAGTGTTAGTTAAATATATATAAATAAGAGATACTATTGATATGTTATGTATAGATATAACATAGTAATACGAGTAGTAATAAACAATCCTATTTAAATTTTTAATGTTAGTTTATTTTATTTTATTAGGGAAAACAAACAATTACTTACACCATATATAGTAACTAACGTAATATAATAGTACTGGTACTCAATAAATAATGTATCACAAAATATGACTGGATAGAGGCTGAAAATGAAAACGTCCGTACGAAGCATTGAAGTCACTTTTTAGACACAAATGCTTGTAGTGGTCATACGCAACAGTTGATGAAAAGAAACTCGACATACAAGTCGTATTTCCTTTTAGAGACGTTCTTAGAGAACTATTCGTAACTAACGGTGAACGCTGGGTACAGCGAAGGAGCACAATTAGACGGTATACAGGTGTACTTGGACGACTTGTGGTAAAAACTTGCAATTGGTAACTAGTACGCACAGTTACACACGAACCGTAAACCAACTTTTTCTTGTGATGTTTCAATGAAAGGAATAAAGTGATGGAAAAGTTGACCATACTTTTATACTAGCTTTACCTGCGTCATCGTAAACGTTTCTTTGTAAATTATAACCTATGTGTTTGTGTGATATATACATTGATAGCTGAATTTGTTGTACATAACCAGCGTACTTTTCTTGAGTTACAACTTTCACCAATGTCCTATATAACTAATTCACCGCCTTGTTTTTTAGTGATTAATTATTTGGCTCGAAAAAAGTTAGAATACGAGGTCTTATTTATGACTTTTCTAATCCAATGATAACCATTCCGAAGCATCCACCAAAGTATAGTGAAAGCAAGTAATTAACAAAGATAACCGAATCATACCGAGTTCCTTCTGCTTTCTTTTACTTGAGAAACGTTTAAGTGGATAGTAACTACTAGCGACCCGCCCCGGCTTCGCACGGATACAATTTTTTCTGCAGACTCTCATGTGATAGATTCCAAATGTCTTCATCAGCAAATAATCTAAGATGCATTTGCAAACTCCACAGATGGGGTTGTAATATCGACGATTTCGTTAAAAGAAATTATTTTTAAATGACATTATAAAACACCTGTCCAGACGCAATCTCATTGATAGATCCGCAAGTCCATATTGAGCGATGCACCGTTCGTTGCGTGTGCGCATCGATGTCCGCTTTTTATTCAACTCTCCCTGAATAGAAACACTCGGTGGTTTCTCGAAAATTAACAGTTTCAACTTGCAACGGTACTTGTTAGAGTAGCCATTGACTATTTGCTAATGTGACGTATTCCAATCGCACATCGCAATACCATCGCTCGAACTTACAAGCAAGTCCGGTTACCAAAATCTGTTCTCAAATTCAGTTTATATATATATTTATTTTTTAATAATCTTTTCAAAGTCCGCTGCCTTCCTTATACACACTGAACCACCTTGAAGACAGAAATCTACAGTCTTGTTTATTTGGAATCTTCTAGATAATATTGTTCTTCTTAAAAGTAGTTCCGTGCAGTCGAGCACCACTTCAAGTGTGTCTAAGCAATCTATTAGTCCCAGAAGACTGGAGGTGGTATGCTTATGTCAATTAAAATAAAATGGCAGGTGAAACCGCGGGGCAGAAAGAAAGGTATTGCAAACGCAATGCATTCAGATCTTATTTCAATTATATTTACTCATTAACAGCCGATAGAAGCCCACTGCTGGACATAAGCCTCTATACGGCCCCGTACTTTAATATACTATGTAAGTCATAAAGTGATGATGTAGTTATATACTGTTACATATATTTTTTACATAGTCCATTGTTTTCTTTTGCACCGGTAGCACAGCCGATAGTCGAATTTAATTATAGTCACATAAACTGATCTGTGCGCTTGCGCGTGACATTCATTCATAGTGCTCTGCCGTAGATTCAATTGTTCAGAGAGAATGTTCTGGAATGTCGTTACGTCGTTGTTCTGTGACTGTGTTAATTTTGACAAGTAGCGATAGCGCGGTTTCTTTTGGAAATTTCTCGAAGACCGAGGTCATAAAAGGGCCTGCGGAAAGGCGGGAAGCCCTTTTCCGTCGGCAACCCACCTGAAGAGTGCACATTAGAAGTTAGCTGTTGTTGTTGAGCCACCTTCGAAATTTCATATTATTTCAAAATTAATCGAGTCATTTTATCGATAACAGTACTACTGTTTATTGTTTTATTGTGTGAACCTCCAATTGTGATAATTGGTAAGTGTTTTGTTCGTTATAATTGCTTTCCCATTTTTTTTATTTTTTTAAATGTTATAACTTGGTAGACGCGTGCCGTCTCAATAGTACTTGTTTGCTTGTCTGGCATAGATTTTTGTATTTCTTATTAGAACTACAAGCGATGGTTTATTTTGATAAGGATATTTTATATTTTAATTTTATTTTTCCCATTTTAATTTTTTTTATTGACGATGGCGTCCGCCGTATTTAGCTTATTAATTTTGTTTTCGACGCCATCGATTCAATTATGCATTCAAGTATAATTTTCCTAACTATCCGCTTATATTAGTTCTGTGTATATATTCTAGTCTTTGCCCGATACCCACATTTAATTATTAATTATTCCTTACACCTGAAATAAAATCGAATTAGATTCCTGGAAGGATTGCATAATAATGTACTTTATTCTAAGGCGTTCCTTCGATCATTTCAGGAGGTTTTTTTTTTTTATACCCACAAATTTTTTCAATCAACTACTTGCTGCGCGTTGAGAGCGAGCGAAACCGTGCGTCCCGCTAGTCATACGTCTCGCCGAGCTTCGAGTCCCGGCGAGCAAACCCGCCGCGCCTCACTAGTTCGTCGACGTCGACAGCGTGATTCCGGAGGCTGCTTAGTCGCCCGACCGCGCCAAGTTTGGCTATTTCTTTTTCTTTTACTCTTTTATTATTATTTTATTTTGAAATCGTTCGGCTCGGATATACCTACGACTTAAATATACAGCTACTTTTCGGTATCGGCTCTCTTTCGGTGGTAAGTCTCGATCCAAATCTCCACAAACCCCTGGTCCCCTTTTTTGTATTTTTTTATTCTATTCCTTTGTATTTTTTTTCTCTCTCGGTTGCGGTACAATCCGCATCCGAAATGGTTAATCTTTTCTAGCAATATATTTGTATAGAATCGAATTAGTAAAATAAAACTATCATTTTTAAACTGACTTTTATTTTTGTTTTTTTTTTTATTGTTGTTGTCTGCCTGTCCGCCACACTACCGCGGAAAAGGTGTAACAATATTTTCAATAAATTTTATATTCGCGGTTCAATATTGTCCGCAAACACCTACAGTTATACATTAGCTATAACTGGCGATACTTACATGGGACGGACGGCTGAGATGTACCATGCGCGTGCGCCGATACTGGCAGGTTTACACGATATTTTAAGTGGAATGCAATGTTCGCGGCGTCTAACACATTGGGATTTATGTTTAATGTGGCTTTGTTTGAAGTAAATTTAACTCACACTTTACCTACAAACGTATATTAGTGATTTCATGTGAATAGAACTACGAACCGCACTTATTAATGGGATAAAAGTATCCCATATTTTAATCCAGGTCGTGCACTTTTGTGTTAAGGTCTAAGTTCTTCAATTATTTCAGAAGGACGACGCGAGGTACTTTCTTACAGACGCTATTCCTACATGATATATTATGTAATGCATGATTTGAAAAACCTTTTTTTGCGATAAACGTGCCCACGAGGCGTAGGTACTAGACACATTCCGTTACTCGTAGAAACACCCAAACATCTTTCCAATGTTTTGCATGTATCAAATTAGTACAATAGGATGTTATGTCTACACTGCAAGTTTCTCCTCTGTGTGAGAATTTTGTTTTATATTTCACACTATTATTGTCTAATGTTTATGGATATGACAAATCTTGAATCAGTCTCTTGGGACATCAATCATAGAGTATAAAATGCAGGTGTCCTCTCCTCACTATGATTTCCCTAAATTGTTAGAGCAGCATCAATATATTTAGTTATATAACAGTTATTTATTTGTTGGTTTGTTACATTATGCAATATCCGTCTATCTCGCGTACACCTCGCTGACCTACTTGGTATTTCCAGCAGCTGCTCTGGATACACACTTGAGTTATTTTTACGCCAAATATAGGACGACTTGAAGCCGCTTTGTGCCAATAAAAAGTTATTTATTGAGCATTGATTTCTTTCCTATTTAATAATACATTGATTTCTTGACATTTTTCTACATCTTGACATCCTTGATGTAAAGAAATTGATTAAGTATTAATTGAAAGATAAAGATACTATTACTTACTTGAATTACTTAAATTCTTGGATGACATACAAGTTTACAATAAGGTTACATGTAATTATATAAATATAAGTAAGAGATCGTTTGTCGAGTCAAACTGTTGTCATTAAATAAATAAAATCCACAGAAAAGAAAGCTAGGTCATAAAAAATACTTAAACGAATACTTAACGAGATTGCCTTAGGGCCTAGCCCATTAATAGCCATAGGCCATGTTTCTGGAGCCCTAAACATGTGTTTCCCCGCGAGCTTTACTTATTCCCCAGACTGCACAGTGGTAGGTCTCGGTATCTTAATTTACACACAATTTAATGACTTTTTGACTTTTATGTTGTCATGGAAGCAATACTGAAATCAGTTTAGCTTCCTTTATTATATTTTCAAAGTCTGCATAAATGCAGACAGTAATAAAAGGTCCAGACACTGATTCAACAATAAGCATGACAGAGGTGTTCGTGATTCATCTGACGAGTTCTTCGTAAATAACACTAATTTATATTGAAAGACTGCTTTGGGGAATTACTACAATTCCAAGTCTCACTTTTTTATCACTTTTTTTTATAGTAATATTATAGTAGGTACTTTCACCTGAATTCTATTTTTTTTTTACTAATATTTAGTAAAAATCACCACCTTTTATCACGGGCGAAGCCGCGGGTAAAAGCTAGTTCGAAATAAAGAGAAAAATATATTAGAAAAGAGAAGATAATGCGTTTTAAAATAACCCTTTTTGTAGTTGAATGCTCATTTAATCCCTTCCAGAAAATCTTTTACTTAAAACATTATATATACATTGCTGAACCAAAATGGAAATTTATGAAATCATTTGTTTTAACGTTCATTGCGTCCTAAAATAATCCCTTATCATCAATCTTACTACGGTCGGCAGCGGACTTGCAGCAACTGTGTTGCTTATATATAATATTATAAAGAGGAAAGATTTGATTGTTCCGATAGGCTCCGAAACTACTGGACCGATTTGAAAAATTCTTTCACTGCTGGGAAGCTATATTATCAGCGAGTAACATAGCCTACATTTTATAAAGTTACGCGGGCGAACCCGCGTGCAACAGCTGGTATACTTATATAAACGACAGTAGTCACCTACCATCAAGTGGACCGTCAGCGTTACATAACAAAAATAGAACTGAAATATCTCTCTTCAAGCAAGTGATGATGGTTTATCGGGTTTACATAGTAACACTGCGATGATTTAATTTTTAACTCTACTTTATGTGAGGTAGGTGCGATGACGTCATCGGAAGGTAAAACGACATTTCGTTAACGACATTATTTTGCATGTTTTGTTTTGTGGTCAGAAGCATACCGAGTTACGACTCGCGCGTAACTCACTGATTCATCGTGTTATATTGTAATATTTGGGTTTGTTAAAATTAGTATCAGTTTTAAAGAATGCAATACTTATTCTTAGTTTTAATATTTGTTATTAGTTTAAATAAAAAAGTATATTATTGAAAACTTGTTTAAAAATCTAATGTCGTATTAAATTTGGACCAACAAACTAAGCTAATAACTAAATAATAACGCAATCGCTGTAAAGCGAATAAAAAATACCATAGTAAACATGTACAAAACTTGGATTGTGTTGTTTGAGTTAGTATTTGAGGTACATACAGTGTGCTATCGAATGTACATGAATCAACTTCGTTTGTTTTCCTTTTAGGAATATTGAAGAAACTTGCAACATTTGTGACTCATTGATTCGTTCGTGCAGTGACTCTTGTGTCACGCACGGGCCCATAAGTCATTCTTTGAGTTTTCAAGAAATAGTTATGTGTACACAGCAAGAATGTGTCACGCAGAGATCAATCACTCTGTCTGCTACGAATTTATATGGAAAAACAGACAGAAAATATGAACTTATTATTTTTAAGAACAAATGCGCATTTTATTGAATCGCTTAATGTGTTACTAAACGCAAAACACGAGAACGACTGTCAAATATTCGATGAAGTCCAAGGAAGGTTCTTGTATATGAAGAGAAAAATTGGGAAAATTTGCTCGGATTTTTTTTACACATCAACAGCAACAGTCCTAAAGTTTAATAATAATAATTGTGAAAAGTCATCATCGCTGTAGTGACATTTCGTATTTCTAAAATTAAATTAATATTTTTAAAATTTAATTAGAATATTTAAAATTAAATTCCCTGTGTTTGGACTGGCCGAACGCAATTACATGATTAAGGTTAGCTCGGTCGATATATGGCTAAAGTCTCGTTTTATAGTTCAATTGATTGCTCATCGTAAAGTAGTAATTATCGCCATAAAATAAAAATTTATGGCTATCTATTTCGATCTTCTTTGTTAGCACATGTACAAGATCCTTTAGTTATTTGTACGCGATGTAATTATCAGTTATCACTAACATTAATCAAAGTTCAGTAAGTATGTTTTATCAACCCACCTAAATAGACATTGACATTGTTTTATAATGTCTATGGTTTTTATAATTCTTCGATACTGTTAACAAATATTAAAAACAAATAATAATTTATACTTAATATCGTTTCAAAGGACTGCTTTTTTAAATTTTATTTTAAACTAGCTGGTGCCCTCGACTTCGTCCGCGTTGAACGATGAAAGGTACCCTATGTTCTTTCTGGTGTCCCAGACAATGTGTATGCAAAATTTCATGGTGATCGGTTCAGTAGTTTTTGCGGGAAAGAGTTACAAACATCCATACATTCTTTCGCATTTATAATATTAGTACGGATTACATAGGAATATCTATCAACTTTGATTTTTTAGTTCTAAGTCATCGACTCACGTCATCTGTGTTTAATTGTAATTTTACTATTGGTCTAATATAAACAGTTAAGTTTTGATTTTCAAAAATGTAATACGTTTTTACATAATGACAATTGGATCTGTCAAAATGCGTTTGACTTAAGAAGAAATTAGCGTAGAAACAAACAGAAGAGGAAAGCAATTTTTTTATAATATTTACCTATAGATATACCTATAGATGCATATTCTATTTTGTGATGAATATTATTTCAACCATCGAAATAACATATCTTTGCAAATTTCAACTAAAAAACAATTATGCACTAAAGAACGAATGAAAGAACGAATGAAAATACTGCTACAAACAGTTCGCAGTGACAGAGTACCTACTCGTAATTGCATAGTAAAATAGTTTAGTGCGCGGGAGCATAAAGCGAAGCGCGGTTTCCGCCAGATGTCGCTCGGTTTGTTTTCTATAACGCCCGCACGCCTCCTCATCGCATCGCTCTTTATTGACGTTGACGCGGCGCGTGCGCACATGCAACTGTTTTCCTTTAATTTTCATTCTGCTGAGGGGTGTACTCTCTCACTTTAGGGTTGTCAAACGTTTTATTATTATTATTTTTTTTAATATTCATAGGAATCTTTTGAGTCCAATAAATTCAATTATTGTAAAAGGCAAGACGCCGATATACAGATGGGAAAATCTATATACTATTACGCTTGTAAGATGTGAATTCGAACTTCACATTTCGAACGGTTATATTGTGTTTTTTTAGCAGCACTCGTTATCAAAATAATTGTTCCGAAAATATCAACTTTCAGGACAATTTTTAAAATTACTTCGAAAGCCTGTGTTTTCGAACAGTTCTGATCATTCTAATCCTCAAAGATAATAATAATGCCTATTTAAAAAAAAATACAACAAAAACTTATATATTGAAAATTCATAAAAATATTATCAACAGCCAATATTTCGCTAATTATAAAAGTATTTTTTGTAGAGATACACTCACAGTCAAAATGATAGATATAAGACATCTATAAAGCTTAAAATAGTGTAAAATTAGTTCAATCCCTAAAACTACTGTGGTCGGTAGCACATTTTCAGCATAGACCATGAATAGGCTGAATGAATAGGTATTGAATAGGCTATTACCACCTATTATGACCTTTAAATAAAAAATATAAGCAATTAAATCGTATTATGCTTAAATAGTATATCCAGTTTCGTAATATCTTTTTTCGGGAAAACAAAAAGATTATAATATAAAATATTATTTAAGCGGAGTGACAACCCTGACGAGTTTATAACTAATAGTATATTACTGACGCGTGTTATTGCTATATGAAGTTTAGATTAACTGTCAAACAGTGTTCAAGTTCTTATACGTGAGGTGTTTATTTTCAGATTTCTAATTTTAGTGTCAAACTTCATGTACGTATACGACTCTATTCCTTGAAACAGGAAGGTCAGTGACAGTTATTGTCAACCGAAGCAATATAGACACTTTTGCCAGGATATTTATAAATTTTGTTTAAGAAAAAAAAAATTTGAAAAGAATATGAATTTATTACGTCCATCGGGTCTGCTAATATATTATATACTAGCTGTTGCACGCGGTTTCGCCCGCGTAACTTTATAAAATATAGCCTATGTTACTCGCTGATAATATAGCTTCCCAACAGTGAAAGAATTTTTCAAATAGGTCCAGTAGTTTCGGAGCCTATTCAATGCAAACAAACAAACAAATTTTTCCTCTTTATAATATTAGTATAGATTATAAAATAAATTTTTAACGTTATTACTTTTGTTTTACAGGCTTGTGCTCCTCGCTATGTGTCCTACGTGTCAGCAAAGTTGAACCAACGCGACCCTGTCGGCTCCTGTTTTGTGGCGCAGGCCTCTGATGCTAGTCAAGTCAACGAATTCTCACCATGCAGAACATGTAAGTTATTGATCATTGATCCAAGCTAGGATTTCGTATTCCTAAATTCACACATTGTAACAAGTTTATATTTTGAGGAATTTGGAAAGAAGTAGACACTTTTTATATAGTTGCATATAAAATCCCATTGGATTAAATGTTAAAAAATTTCTAACTTTAAATTTAAATGTTATAATGTTGAAATTGTTATTTAATTATGTTTTACAATAGATTCAAATTCTAAAATAGCGTTTAGGTTTTATAGAGCTATCAAAAGGGCCGACAAAATGGCGGCTGGGACTAAAAGCGCGCGAAACTTCGCATCACTTCCGCCGGTAATGACCGATTGAGCGGGAAAATTGGCGTGGCCTGCGCCACGTCTGAACAAATTGCTATAAAATCCATTAATTTTTTTGTACCTGCGATCTTAAAGTGAATTTCGTAAAATACCTTTTAAAATTTATACATATAAAGGATATGTGTCTAAATTAAACTGAAATGCTGTATTCAATCACCAAATATTTCCAATGTAAAATGTTATACAAAACTAAAAAATAAGTATAGCATTGTAACTTCATAAAATATAATAAATTTCATAATACAGATTTGATGTGCTACTTTCAAGTCATTATCTCACATAGAATACTTAGAAAAAATTGAAAACTTAGAAATTTGTTGACACTAACATATGATTTGAACCTTGCAAACCTTCCGACAAACACCGGCAAAAATTGAACTGAATATTTACAATTTTAAATATTATTCAAAACAGAAAACACAGCGTTTTAACTTCATAAGATAATAATGTGTCTGTAGCCAATGGGATTAGCCTGTTAAACTAAAATAGCTAACGGCTACAATAAAGCGAAGGACGGAACCAATCTCTCAGTTTCAACCGCTCGCGTTCTCGTCTTTAAACGCCGCAGTATTATCACGACTATAAAATATAAAATACCATTGTAGGCTTTTAATGTATTTCTATATAATATTTATATATTTGTTTAGGGTACCGACAGTTGGACGAGGGTGAGTATATGTTTAGAAAAAAGGTAAACCGACTTGGTGTTAACGCACATTGTCTTAGCAAACACGAATCATGTAATCAATGTTTATTTAATGGTTTAAAATTCATGTAACATCATGTAAATATTCGTTAGAAAGTGTAATTTGTTAGTAAATGTTTAATAAAGTACAAGTTATTCTTGGAATTGTATAAAATCTTTGTATGTCTATAGGCTCAAATTAATTAAAATTATTTCAATTTCTATTGAACCATCTTCACAGCTTTTTAACAATCGATAGACAAAAGTCAAAGACAAATCCTTTTGAAAACTTGACTCTTTTGGTAAATAAAATTAAAATAAATACAAAGGTGACAAATACTTTTGAATCTTTGACTTTGGATAAATAAATGAAAAAATAAATATACAACGGTTATAAAAATATAAATTTTTTCCCAAATTGTACGCAGGAATAATATATCTTTATTTATGTTTAATTAATAAAATAAAAATTTTAATTTAAAAATAGTATTATCATTAAGTTAATCGTGTTGTGGAGTGTTCCAAAACATTAATATTTTATTAAGGTTTAATTACTCAATTATTTTTTATATTGAACAATCATAAAGTTATTCGTGTTTTTGTGTATTATACCAAATTGTACTCGGGTAAATTAAGTTACCCGAAACCAAGTATTTTTTTGAAATATTTTTTTTTTTGTAAATTAAAAAATATTCGTATTTTATAAACAAAACTGTTATTAAAATCCAACATCAGAACTTTTTTGCAGATTCGTTCAGACTATTGAATTTAATATATTTTCTACTCTACATTTCCGTACTTGAGTTTTTTTTTTATAATATAGTCAACAATAGTTACTTAAACTGCGAGAATGTTTTGTATGTAATGTAATATCATTATTATGTCGCTTATTTATATGTTTGTGACGTCATTTTTTCTTTTGCTACACTATAAAGTAGACTATTAAGCACTTGATGTACAAGTTAATTATCCTTACCTGTCTAATATTATTTATTTTCACAATTGAAGACGTGACTGGATGAAGGTGATATGTCGCTTTTTTGGGTTTTTTCGTTTTTTTTTGCGTTGATGAAGGTAATATGTCCATATAAATGATTACAAACCTTAAGATCGTCGATGAAAATAGTAAGTTGAAAAGGTTTTATGTATATTTAATTTTAAAAAGCAAAAAGTGCAGAAATGTTCACTTTTTATTTAAAAAAATAATATAAATGTTTAATTGCTACAATACCATTAGTATTTTGGGTTTTTTACACAACTTTGCATCATAAAATCAGTTCCGTGGCGACTTATCTCAAAAATTAAAAGTAAAACTTTAACCTCGATTTATTCAAAATTGGAATTAAGCGACTTATCACCTTCATCCACTCACGTCTTCAATTGTCACATAGTATGTAACACTAACTTTATTATACGATATCTATAATGAAGGATCGTTACTCTTAGGGCCTCTTTCACCATGTGTCAAGTAGGCTAACCGCCATTTAAAGTCACCGGTAACCGGGAATAAATGAGATTATATACATTTATTTGTACGGTAAAAGTTCCAAACATTAAAAAAAAAAATCGCCTATCGAAGGATGGCAGTAAACCGAGTGCATAATTTAATAAAACATAAAATTATTTCTAAATGTAACTAATCAACACTTCACTTGCAGTTGGTGAAAGAGGCTCTGAGTCTAGCACACAAATTCAAATTGCTGTTAATTCTTGATAAAAGTTCCTAAAAATTATGTGCTTATAGAAAACTGTGTTTAATGTTTTAATACCAGCAATTGCAAATTTCATAAACAAATTAAGAATTTAAAAAGGCTTTTAGTTGTTCACTAAATACTTTTTTAGGAGCTTTATCAAGAACTAACACCAATTTAAACTCGTGAACTAGACTATCTGTCGTTATTGTAAACATCAGTCACGATATCCTAGATGTGTGCCAAATTGGCTATCTTTTTTGGCGTGCATTATGCGCGGGCGCATTATGTATTTCAAATTAACAGCATGAATTACTTGTTCGAAATATAAGTACAAAGAAAGGAACTGTGATTTTTGATAGCAGCCGATAAATTGAATTCCAAGTGCATAATTAATTATACGGATTATTCTTTGATTTTTGGTTTTAATAAAAGTGAATTTGTGGTTACTATATATTTATTTATCATCATACCAGTATAAAAATCTTATAACTCCTCTTGTTAGTTGTTATAAATAAATATTTATATACTTAAATGATGATCATATAAAAATTATATCCTGATGGAAATATAAAATATTTATCCTAGTGATTACGAATTCACCCTTTACATTATTTATACCACTAGGTTTAATATAATTCTTAATTTATGTCTCGATATTTAATTATTAAGAAACTTTATTATTTTTACAGCTAATCACGGACAGAGGAAAACTGGCGTGTGTCAGGCAGGGTTTTCTGCTGCTATATCTAAGGTTAGTTTGAATTTTATTGTCACCAAAATAATTTAAAAATATTTATTTTATTATATTTTGTCTCAATCTCTGAGTCTAAAATTATAATTAATAAATAATATAAAAATGTCGATTAAAGAAAGAAGAAATTTAATTTAATAAATTTCTTTATATAATTGGACTCGTAAGTTTGTAAGTGAAATCGAAATGTTGATTTCAAAAAAAATTAGTAATTCACTCACCTTTAGCTCGCATTAACGAGTTAGTCACAGTAATTATTTAGCAATTTAATGGGAAATTCACGCAATTACTTGTCCACATAACTGAACGTTCTCAGAAAATCGACATTATATCATACGCTTGGGCAGAAGCTGGAATTCAATAATACAAATTATACTTTGAATATATTGACACGATGAAAAGATAAAGTGTCTTTTTTATTTATTAAAGTGACATAATTATCTCTATAATACATAATTAATATATCCTAATAGTTGTAATAGATTCAAGCTGGCTCTCTAACTCATATTACTATACTCTTTGCTCTAACTGTTTGGGAATTTCAATATTTTCAAGTATGACAAAAGTATGGATACTTTTATCCCGAGTCCATCGTGGTAGAGTAACAAATATCCGAACATCTTTGCTAATCTACACATTTATAATATTTTAGAAAGTAAATGTCTATAAAATAAATACGTACGTAATAGATATTAGTAAATCCATTAGAGCTCGACTCCAGGCGAGCATTAAAAGTGGTTTCCAGTATATTCGTGTAAAACACGAGTGATTTAGCACATACGTGAGAATAGTATTGTATTTGCAACAAGTATAATTGTGTTCTGTGGACAGCGGCGCACGTGAGTCGCGTATCCAAGCCTTATGAATTATTAAAAACTTTTATTGTTCCCGTGCAAAAAGTAAAACAACATGGCCGACGATTCCTATTTCGAAAATAGTGTTCGATATCGCGTATTGTTTTATTGCTGTCTTTATACGTGTCTATATTTGGTAGACAATTGGGTTTTTTGTGCGCTGCGTTATGTCGCGCGTTTTGACAAAAACTCTATCAGTTTATATATGGTTTTGCTGGCATTAAGTCATTTTTCACAATGTTAACAATCGATCATCAATGGACTTCAGAAGTAGTTTTTTTTTAAGAATTCTAAAAGGAATTTATTTATAAGGGTTTACTAATAAAATTACTCTTTAAAAACATTAGCTCTGATATGTCCATTTATATATTTTTTAAAGGTTTTTATTTAAGTTATTAGTTACCATTCTTTTTTAATATATTTTATGTTAAGATCGTTAGACAGGCTGACGGTGTACATGATGGTAGGTGACTATCTTTACCTACTTATATAGCAACGCCACAGGTGCTACAAGCGCGTTGCTGACCATAGCAGGATTAAGGATTTAAGGGGTAGGGAAAAGGGCTCATTCAGTCATCATCCTGCGTTTTGCAGACATACTAAACAATACGTCAAGTAACAGTAACTTAAAGAAGACTATTGTTAATCAAGATCCCTGAGTAAAGGATGCTATATAGAGCTCATTCTTTTATCCCCAAATAAAAGTCGACTTGCTCGTTTTTCTCATAAAAAAATTTAAGATCAATATTGAAAAGTCGTATATTCGTAAGTTGTATACTGGTGTTAATAATTTCAAAGCGATTTTCAATTATCATCGATAATTTTTTATTGATATATCTCGTCGGAACCTATTAAACAAAAAAATTAAAAAAAAAAATCGGTTACAATCAAATTAGAAAAAAAATCCAAAGTTTGTTTGCCTCACGTATATCACGTTGTACAAAAGTTACCTACTTGACTGTTTTCAATATTATATTACCATAATTTAACCTTTTTTTTTACACTTAGATTATTTTTAAAAAATAAGAATTTATACTCAATACCCTAAAAATTCTATAAAAAACCTTAAATCACGTGTAAAAACAAAGAAATTCATATGCACGTCGCAAACCAAATAATAAATAGATTTTTTAACGCTGATAGCGACATCGCAGTCGTCTGACGATTTTTATCTTTCGGCGAAAAAGCAATGAAGCAGAATCTCTTTCTTAAATCTTTAGAGCGATCTACTGTAAACTGAGACACGTACGTGATTCGTATACTTAATAACTTGCTACAGCATAGTTATAGTGTTTGATACACATAGATCACATCACATCCCATACCGAAAAACCCAGAGTAAAAAAAAAATCCCCTATCATCTACAGAACTACTTACTGCATCTCCTTTAAGTTGCATAACTTTATATAGGCCTATGTAGCCTGGACATACTTAATCGACTGTCAATTGACCTAACACGACCCCATTAGACGAGTGGTTAAGTTACTTGCCTTGGCGCTTTGTTTCAGTGGTCTCGGGTTCGAGATGTCTTTGGAAATTAACTTTTCAAAGTTGACTCCGATCTGGGTCTGTCACTCAGCCCGGGTAACTGTTAGTAAAAAAATAAATACGAAAGTATTTAAATTCATCAAAATTTACAATGTAAAAGTATGAAAATAAATAGGGAATTATTTACCTATACTTACTGAAAGCTGGTTTGAATGGTTTTAAAATACAATTCGTGCGAGATTTTTTATATTAAAAAAAAGTGAAAGGAATCTTTAACAAATAAAAAACTATTTTAGTGTACATTGTTGGAAATTATTCGTGTGTCTACAAACATGGATTTGCAACGCATCCGTAAATGGCAGCCATTTGCAGACAATAGCGTTTGCCGGGAAAAGACACTCGGAATGACCGCGTACAAAACGCAAGAAGAAATAATATCTATCAAAGTAACAGACACAAATTGCTGTAAAAGGTTTTATTATTTTATTTAAATTAAAATATAGCGTTTTTCATACATTTAAATTAAATCTCAGTTTTGAAAATTCTACAGTTCATACATTTAGTCATTCTGTCATCAATTATGTGTTAGTAACATCCATATACTTAACATTATAAATATGAAAGCGTAAGTTTGTTTGTTACGATTTTTTATACTAAGTACATCGTATCATAATAAAATTTTGCATTGTCAATTATTACAAAAATTCATTTCTTAAATGAATTAAGTATAAAGCTTTTTCTGCAATTTTATCAAAATTTACGACTTCTAGTTATCGGTGTTGACTCAACATTGTCGGTAATAGATTTATAATAAGGCAAATATTATTCTTCACTGACCGTTAAGCGTACACGACAGAATATCACGGACGAAAGAAATTATGCAGGTACTTCATTGTTTACGGAAGACCACCAATAAGTACGTATACTATGTGATGTGCTTATACGGTTGAAGTAAACATTGAATTTTTGTTGATTTATTCAGCTTCTAGTGATTGCATTATCGAACGGAAGCCTCGAACCGCTCGAACCTTCGTAAATTACCGTTTGATAGTCAAATCAAACCACAATAGATAACGGTGATATTTTTTTTTACTTTCGAAAAACATAATCGAATTCGTCGATGTTGACAACTGTGCTAAAAATATAATTTATTACAAAATTGAATAGTTATAGCAATCTAACTGTATGAAATCGAAATGTAAAATTGGAATTATGTTTTTAGGTAATAAAATTCTATACATCCTACTTCCTGCCAATATTATATATGCGTTACTCTTTCATGCAAAAACGACTTAACGGATTTAGATGAAATTTGGTACACAGATAATTTATAACATAGATTAACATTAGCTACACGCTCTCGGCTTCGCCTGGGTTCAAAATAAAAACTATCCTATCTTTTAAGTTGGACCAAATTACACATACTTGCGAAGTTTTATCAAAATCGGTTCAGTAGTTTAGGAGTTCATTGGTGTCAAACAACGTGACACGTAATTTTTATATGTTTTTTATCCTGGAAAAACATTAGGTGCTCGAGAAATCGTCTAAAAATATAAATAGTCTGGAAACCTAAACGAAAACATATTATAACATTGTAATTTCTTAAATTATCATTTATAACGATATTTTTAATTTTTTTGGAGTTTCTAAAATATTGAGAGTTCTAAAATTTCCACTGTGTTAACAAAAAGACAAAAATTTTAAATTTATTATTATTTTAGTATAGATATAATAATTTGGACTATTAATAAAATAATATTATTTTCTTCTTAATAAATATATTAATACTATGTTTGGAATCAATTATGTTATAGATTGTTTATTTTTTTTCTGATTTACAAAAATTAAAACATCACGTTTTTCATGTATATTTGGAAATATACATGGCATTATATTTATATTTATTTTCCTTTATTGAAAATATTATACGTAGAAATATTTAAGTTACGATAAAGATTTCCTACTTTCCGCAGACGTTTAGCAATACCCAAATTGCTCATAAAATATTAAGTGCTTTAAATATTCATACACACGCCTTTCATAGCATATGAATAACAAAAGATTTACAAGTCGTTATTGAAATACGCTATTCAATTACCTATTCGTAATTACTTGTATACTACGTTAATTTAACGGTTATTTAAATATGAGCTTTTACCACTTTATGGTCACTGTGATTTACAGTCGTCTTACACTCGCAGTGCACCTTATTTGACAGAATAATATTATGTTATTTTAGTAAATTGATTATTATACTTTTAAAAGGTTCGAGTAAAACAAATCTTTTATATGGAAGAATATTGTTCATCTTAATGTATAACTAAGTAAGTGCCTCTGCCAAAAAAGTAGCATTAAATTAACTTTGCGTATTTTTGAAGAACAGCCACCATGTGGTTGATGAGATGTGTTAAACAACCAATAGGTTCACTTGATAGTTGATGGCTGCCGTCGCCTATAAACACAAGTAACGCCATAGATAATAAATAATAATAAATATCTTAACACATTCCACACAGCACCATCTAGTTCCACACTAAGCAACTAATGCTTGTATTATGGATACCAGACAGTTGATATAATACATAGATTACTTTTTTTTTGTAAATACTTACATATTATAAATACAAAACATCCATGACTCAGGTGCAAAGGTAAAATGTTAACACATAAACATTCGCCCCTAGCGGGATTCGAACCCGCGACCGTTTGGTTACTAGCTACTAGACCGAACGTGTCGTCAAAAAAGCAACAGATGCTGTAAGTGTGGTGTCGACTACAGTAGGATTAAGAATAAGGAATTGGAAAGGGATATGTCATATTTGAATGGTAAATTATGACTCACAAGCCGCGCAGCGGAGATATGTACGCATTCTCAACTTCACACATCTCCGCTCATCTTCACTTAGGTGGAGTCCGGCCCTAAACCTCACGAGAACACTGCCCTGTCCACACTTTTATAAAGACGTGGACTTTTTAGGTCCTAGCCAAGAATAGGACTTGTCGTATACGGCACAGGCCAAAACACGTCTCAGTAAACAGTTTTGACATTGTGGCCCGAACGGTGCCGAAATAGGGCGTGAGTGCGCTCGAAGCTTGTAGCTCTCTATAAATGGTGTGACGCGAGAGTCGCCAACGTTTTATTTTATTCATTGGCTGGCCGGCGCCCGCGCACAATGATTCAATGTTTGTAGAATACCATGTATATTGGTTGTAGGGTTGCCACTCACTGACCATCATTTCATTTTTCTCCATAAATAAGTTTATTCTCCAAAAAGTTTCGGTTTTATTTTCTGAGGTAAAATCTGAGGAAAAATGAATTATAAGATAACCTTTTGTAACATGAATTAATATGCAAAAATAAGTAAATTTATTCGGCCACAAGGCTTGAAGTTAGGCCACTAAAATAACTTAGTTATTTAATATCATAATTCCAAAGAAGTTCGACAGCCATTCTTTTACACGCATGTTTTTATTGATTTGTGGGCGTTTTATAATATAGCAATTCCATTGAATATTTTCAATCCAATTTGGAAATTTAATCTTGGGTATCGTCTATTTGTGTGCTATATAAACAAACCTTGTAATTTTTATTAGATAAAAAATGAACAACTTTCAAGAGTTTTTGTGCCAACCCTAATTTCAAAGTGTTGTATTCCATACGGGGAAAAGATGCGATATGAACAATTGAAACCCGACGTTGAATAATTTCTCATCTTGTAAAAGCTTGTGTTTTATTTATTATGGTAAAGTTCTGAGTTTATTCAAAATATTCATCCCTATTTGGTATGGCGGTGAATTAAATGTGCAATGTTGCTATTGATGTTTGCCGCCTGGGGGGAAGCCAACAGATTTGGGTTTCGATGTATATTTAAATTAAACTAAGTACTTGAAAGAGGCCTATGTCGCAACACAACTTGGAGTTGTTGGTGATAGATAACATATTATGCTTTTTTTTTCTCTTGTTAACTAACTTCAGCAATAAAGGCTATTTTTATTTTTATTTATTTTATTAAGTACCTACTTATTCTAAAAATAATCTTAAATACTTTCAGTTTAATATACATAATATCAAATACACAAATTTAAATTGACATTCTTGAATGGTAAAATTATACTTTATACGGTATATATATATATGTTTTTGCCAGATTTCGAATCGTTTATAATAAGATAATTTCTGATTTGTTTCGAATTTAATTACATATATATATATATATATATATATGTATATAGAAGATTTCATAGATATCAGAAACCATTACTACTAATGGGAAGATGTCCAGTAATACAGGAATATAGTATATTATTATTTTTTTGAAATTATAATAAAAAAAAGTTTCTATTCAAGATTTTTCTTTGTCTATTTAAATGTCAAAGTACTCTTATATAAAATACTTTACTTATTAAAAATAAAACAGTTAAAAAAAACCATAACAGATAAACCGATGTTAATATAACTTTTGCTCATAGTATATTACTATTCAGAAAAGAGTCTAGAATACTTTTTGGAGAATAAATACTTTAGGTCCCTAAAGAGAATAAAAACATAAAACTAATAATATACATATACGACAAATCTAAGTGTGCACATATTTAGTTGTTTTTTGTTGTGAGTATCTTATCACATTGTTGTTATTTTAACAAATAAAACATCCCCCGACACCCGACAGATTTCGGTTTTTCTGTACTTCGCCTCAGACCAAAGACACGTTCACACGAACTTTGTTGAGATATCTGTTTTTTGTCACATGTTTTCGGTCCAAGTGTAAAGCGCTGGGGATTAGCGTATATAACCATCAGGGCCTCTTTCACCATCTGTCAAGTAGGTTAACCGTCATTTAAAGTCACCTGTCATCGGGATAAATGGAGCTGATATACCTTTGTTTGTACGCTAAAAGTCCTAAAAAGAAAATAATTAAAAAAAAATCGCCTATCGAAGGATGCACAAAACCGAGTGCATAATTTAATAAAACATAAAATTATTTCTAAAAGTAACTAATCAACACTTTACTTGTAGTTAGTAGTAGGCCCTTAATCTCATAAAAGAGAGTGAGAAGAAGGGCTTAGCAGTATTAAGTATAATTCTATATTTTGTTAATTAAGATATTTTATTTTATAATTCTAATAAAATCTTTATTAAATAATTGATATAACGTAAAATCATATATTATAGTCACTTAATGTGACTAATATTTAATTTTTAATTATGACTCATGTGAAATTTTAATTATTATTATTTTTGTTTATTAAAGTATTGAAGTCTTAAAAATATGTATTAGGTACAGATCTAAAAAAGCCGACCTAATCTTGTTAGTAAGCGTCAAGAAACTGCACTAAATTCTGTATTAGTTTATTGCAGATAAGTTTCCTCTCCATTTGATTTTAGTTTATTAATAATAAATAAATATTATAGTTTTAAAACGAAAATACAACAGCACTTGAAACCACAACGTATTTTCGGTACAAGTTCTTATTGAGACGATGTTTATTATTATGTAAGTATATTTGTATATTTAACTGTACATTTAATGGTGCGTCTGACCCACTTGAATTACAAAATTTTTTCTTGATTTATAATAGTTTTTGTTTATTTTTATTTTCCCGCTGTCATCTTATAACTTGCACCATAAACGCGTAAAAGCAACATCACATCACTTCTTGTAGATATGCTTACTAAACAGAAGTAGTGAATGAAAATATATATTATAATTATTTATTTTTGACTGGTAACAAATTTCATTGGAAATCGTTTGAGCAATTTCGGAGATAAGCGTGATTTCTATATTTATGTTTTAAAATTACATACATATAGATGTATGAAAAATTTGCAATATTCTTCAATATAAAGCAGCTTGACATACTCATATGGCGAAAGATTTATAAAAAAAATCTTCTCATTTGTATAAAAGTTAGCGGAGACTTTATCAATCAACTATAGCATCTATTTAAGAACGTTTCTGAACGTAGAAAAATATACTTTTTATTTATACAATAAATAAATATGAAAAAAAAAATCCAATCACCTAAATTGTATATTTTTATATAATTTATTTATATGTATAATTAAATTGTACCTAATACATAGTAGGTGTTGATAGAGGACGCCGGATAAAGTGCTCAAGTCTCAGTTCAGAGGCCTCTTAATTGTCTCTCTATAATCTGACACTCAATATAAAAGCATCCCCAGACATATAATTTTATCGCACTCAACGCCTTTATAATAAGCGTTGGTATTTCACTGTTGCATTACTTTGAGTGCTATAAGGATGACTCGCTCCAGTTTGATGACAGTCATAAAACGTTACTGGCTTTCCAATATTCATGGTGTGTCAACACAGTAGGTAGACCAAGTACACATTATGTCTATACTTATACCTTTTAATATATTTTTTATTTTATAAATAATATTATTTACTTTTACATAGACTGTTAAGAACATGTTTTAAACAAATAATTTGAATAAATGGCAAATATGTAATATTCGTTCATTACACGTATTAAAGAGTAGCGTTCTCTCGGCTTCGCAGGGGTGCAGATTTTTTCTGTTAATTATTCCTCGTTTATAGGTCTTTCCATTAGTGAAAACTGCATTAAAATCTGTTGAGTGGTTTAGGAGGAGCTAAAGAATAAAGAGACATATTAATTGCACGATGTTAGTAATTTCTTGGAAAGTTATATATAGGTATATTCGTTCGCATTGATATTTATTAGCCATTAGTTTAGACATAGTGCTAACATGGCTTTGTGTGTCGCCGTAATGAAAAAAAAAAAAAAAAAACTATCATTGATCCGTATTATAATCTTTAAACATAAAATTAGGATGTCGCCAAAGTGTTTAAGTGCGCTCCCTTATCAGTAAGATCACATCTGGCTTGCTCACTTTAAAAAGATATCTTTCAGTAATTTAATAATTTATTTTTTTTAAATTGTATTTATCAGTAATTTTCTCATGTGCTTAATTTCAATTTAGATAGCTTAAGTATTACGTTATGGGAGAAAATAATAATTTGTTTTCAATTCAAGCCTGTTTACTTTCTTTAACAAGCAATACTATAATTTAAAAAAAAAAAAAAAACATTTTATTTTTTTATTTTCAGGACGGTCAACGCTTGTTCATGGGTGCACCGGGCAGTTGGTATTGGCAAGGTAAATATGTATAACATAACTCTGTTCTCTTCTCCTCTTGAATTTTGGGCGTGGTCGAGGAGAGAATGTGTCTACAGTTTTAACAGAACTGTCTTTTTACTTATATTGAAATTCCAAATCCGCAGGAAGAACGTTTTCGATAGATCCCACTGAAAGGTTGCACTACTATACGAAAATACCGGAGGAAGGTAAAGAGTACAAACGTAAAGATTGACCACCATTTTAACTTCTTTAACCGTAATAACACCGAGAGGCTTACGAGCGCCTAATACTCAGTATAAAGCGTATAGAACATCGTCTATTGTTTCAAATTTTATTCTATCTGATTGAATACAATCATTATTTGTCATCATTATCGCTTACAGACTTCTATTTAACTTTGATCAGAACTTCCCAAGCGTACACAGATTTCTCACTACTTTATTGAAAATCTCTGGTTCCAGTTCAGACTTATTTCATAACATAGATCGTATCTTAATTTTCGAAAAAAAATAGAGTCAAATTTTCACCCAACAGTCACTTTTTACGATAAATTTTGCTTCATTACAAACTCAACTGAATAGGTTTGCCATAAAGTTTTTCGGAATTATCTTTTGATAATTTTACAACATTAACGCTTGTTTCAATGGAAGGTTTTTAATTTATTGGAGTTTACTCCTTATGAATCGATTTAAGTTTCGATTTCCGTGGTATGAAAATTTATGGGAGTAACATAAAAATTGTTACACGAATGCGTTATGTTTATGCATTATGTTCTATTTTTGAATATTTTATAATATCTGATATTTCAGAGATATTGCGCCATCTACACAATATCACTGAAACTAGAATCTGTTAAGTAATAATACTTCCTTGCGAAAACTAATTGAATTGAAATAATACGTCAATGCGAACAGAGATGGCGCTGATATTAATTTAAAAAATGTTGTTCTTTCGGCGTGTTCGAATTGTGAAAATTTAAATGTATTTCATAATCGTTCATAATGAGTAAACTCCAGTCGTGCGTCGGAGCTGACACACACACACATTCTTTTTTTAATTGATATTTCTCGTGTCCTATTTTCATAATGATTGTTTTCAATGAGAAGAGAATATGATTTTAAACAATTTACTCCGCCATTGTTACGTTTAAAATCATCGCTAATAACAACAATGGTGTCATTGTGAGCTTTCCTTAAATCATGGTGCATCAATCCACGGAATTCCACCAAACACCTGTGAATGGGCCAAAGACCTCTTTCTTCTAGAACTTTATTAGAATCTTCTTTAGAAACATGTCTTTTCCATATATACTTTCCATATATAAAAATATATTTGAATCATTATGCACGAAATTTCGACATCGATCGCTGTAGCATTTTTATGTCATACTCGTATTTTATGATGACGATTTGCTTACAATGATTTGTGAATGCAATATCCTCTTTTAGGACATCATTTAGATAAATGTAACTAAGGTAAATGTTTTTGCTAACAGAAATGTATATGAAAATTAAGTGACAATAGAAAATTGTTTATAACAATATGTTTTAACTTGTTCAAATATGTCGTTTCGTTGTTGTTTTTAGATGTTATGTAAATAAGAATGGTGTCTATTTAAACTTAAAGGTATCATAGAAGGAGTTCATTAACGCTTAATCAAAATGTAACAATTAAATTTACCCATGCTTTCAACCTTAAACAGTATCCACTTACTAATTCAACTTAAGAGATATTTTTTTTAAACCATTGGCTTTTCCATTAATTTGGTCGCTGTAACAAGGATTTGGTGATATTTTAACAACAGACAAATTATCCCTAAATTCGCTTGAAAATGAGGTGTGATTTTTTTTATTGAATTATTTGCTAAATCTTTGTGGGAGTTCAGTGTTACTGATTGACTTGTCTGGCGCGAATTCAGTAACAAAACTAAACATTTCTATCACTTTTTGATTTTTTTTAACTAGACGTAACGTCGAATTCATAACGAAGTGAAAAAAAGGTTTTATCATCACTTGGAGGTCTGGCTGCTTCAAATACATATGCTTTAGTTCACAGTCCATAGTTCTAAACATCTCTATTTCATACTTATAACGTCATTTCAGATTAATACTATTGAAAACAAAATATTCCATTTAGGTCACCAGTGTCTATTAATTTTTTATTAATAGACACTGGTGAATTTTTCATGTATTAAAAATTTATTTAAAAAGTTATGTGATTTTGTATTTTCTTAGTAATTTCGTTTATAATTTATACCTTAATGGAATATTTAAAAAAACCTTTATATTATAAGAACCTAACATTTTCTAAACATAACCTCTTTTTAGGTCAACTGTATGCACAAAGTTTGGAGAGAAAACCAATACTTATAGCAACCCCAGAAGCTCCGCCGAAATACGATGACTCGTACATGGGTTATTCAATTGCCGTGGGCGATTTCAATGGTCAAGGTGTCCAGGGGGTTGCTGTGGGAGTGCCTAGAGGAGCAGACTTAAAGGGATTGGTTAGTAAAGAAACAAGTTCAAAGATATTTGCAAATGGTATAATCCAAATTTGAAGGATCAAGTCGTCATTGACTCAGTATTCCTATCTGTTTTGCTGACGAAATCATGATCTGAATATCTACGGCTATTTAACAATTGAAGAAGAATCAGATGAATATTAATAATTAATCAAGCATTGGCATGGCGAATTCTGTTCCGTAGTTGTGAATTGGGCAGCCTGTATGGCGGCTGTAACCGCCAGCACAGAACTGTAAAATAACAGTATTATTTTACAAAGCTGATATGTTACAGTGAATGAGTAAGGCATTATGTTATTTATTTCGTCTAATTTATTGTGAAAATAATTATAATATTTTAGATGTAGTTATATTAATGTCTTTTTTGTATATTAGGTGGTTCTTTACACGTGGGAACTTCAAGTGATCCATAACATCAGCGGCAGTCAAATCGGCTCTTACTTCGGCTACAGTCTGGCGGCTGGTGACATCGATGGTGACGGATATGATGATGTCATAGTTGGAGCACCCATGTTCACAAAACCTAAGAGCACTGGCTACGAACACGGAAGGATCTACGTTATTTATCAGGGTCGGAATAAGGTATATTATCGTTATTACTTGAATGCGATTGTATTTTTGAATACCATAGTTGTCATAACGCTTATTTTATGGACTGGTTTAGATATTTCTTACCATTCATAATTGACATAATATTTGGTTTAGTCCAAAAGCAGCGATAATGGAATGTTCTTTAAGTACTGATTTCAATAATAAAATTGGATAGGTTTAAAAAAAAATTAAGATGTGTGAAATCTAGGAAAATATTAAAAAGTATCAACATCATTTGTAGTGCCTAACTTAGATGATTGTTATTTACAATCTTCATTGACTTGCACATTTGAATTAAGTTATTTGAAGTAAGTTGAGTCTCAAGTGTTTTCTTTACTTTTAAAATGTTAGAATCTACTTTTTGTTAGAAAAATACATTCCCTTTTTCAGATGTACGAAAAGATTCACTATCGGACTGGCGAAATATCTAAAGGTCGTTTTGGTTTAGCTGTTGCGTCGCTCGGTGACATGAACTCAGATTCATATGGAGGTAATTTTTTGTATTACATACTAGATTTTCCCTCATTTACAGCTTAAGTGACACAGTAATAAAGCTTATCTGATATATATACATCAAAATCCGTTCAGCAGTTTTGTGTAAAAGAGTAATACCTAAACGTCCCTACATCAATACATCCCTCGTCACCAACTTTCAAATATATAATAGGTATGTTTTTCGTAATTATTGTAATTGTAAAGGGTTAAAAATGTTTCTTGATTTTAAGAAAAAATGAGATTTCTTGCCATCAATCAATCTATGATTGATGACAAGTTAATCGTCATCTGGCTGCCTTCTTATAAAGTTTTGTCGCGGTTTCAGATGTGGCAGTGGGAGCGCCTTACGGTGGCTCAAACGGCCGCGGAGTGGTGTACGTCTACTACGGCAGTCGAACCGGCATCCGCGCCAAGTACTCCCAGGCCATCACCGCCGAAGAGATCTCTCCCTCCCTCACCACCTTCGGCTTTTCTCTCTCGGGCGGTGTCGATTTGGACAACAATAATTACACAGACTTGGCCGTTGGCGCCTACAAATCTGACAGTGTTGTATTTTTAAAGTAAGTTCAAGTTTTATCATTCTTTCATTTGTCAAGGTTACATAAATATTTGTGAATTTTTTTTACGTAAATTTTGGCAATCAGACTGATGACGGTCCACTTGATGGCAAGAACGAGCAAAAAGTTTAAGAAGCGAAATTAAATTTAAACATACTTTTTTTTATATAAAAAATTTGATGAGTTTTATGTTTTTTTTTTCAGGGCCCGACCTGTGGTGAAGGTGATGGCCGGAGTGAGATTTCTGAGCGATAAGAAGCTGATATCGCAGAGCGAGAAGCGTTGCCGCCTCAAGAACGGCACTCAGGTTGCGTGTGCGCAACTCGAATTCTGTCTCACTTATCACGGCGTCAATGTCAACAGGCAAATAGGTGAGCGTAACTTCCAAATGTCTACGTAGGGTACAGCCAAGTATCAGTTAATGTTTCCATTTGTTTTTTCTTTCAAGCTGAAGGATATTACTGTTATTTTGGTGAGTGGTAGACGATGTAGCGACAAAAAGTTAAAACTAAAATTAGTGTCATTGTTAGTTACAATAGTTTGTGCGTAATTGCTGTCTGTTTGTAATATGTGCAATGTATATAATATGTACATACACCACTTTTAGTAAAGAATTTAGAACGGATAAGAAGGTTCTTACAATCTACTAATCAATAATCTGTTAAGAATTTTAGAAAGATAGTCTACTTGTTGTACACTTTTTAAGGCTAAAAGTTCTTAAAATTGAATGTATGTAAGAAAATATAATAGAATTGGTAACATTACAGATTTGGTGTAACTTGTTATCTAATATAGCTGTTATGTTCTACCGCAGAGTTTGAAATAAATTTGGATCTGGACTCTCGAAGGACTTCACAGAAACGTATCTTCCTGTTGGAGACTCGCCAGTCCATATACAAGACTCATATTATTCTGACAGAGAAAAAGCAGGAGTGTCAAGATATCACCATTTATCTAGATGTGAGTTAACTCCGTTATTTTATGACTATAATTTGGAGAGACTGTGGATTCGTGGCCGAAAATGAGTTATATAGCATTGTAATTTAAATGTGTGTATGTAGTCAAACATTAATTAAACTTGTCAGTCATTATAGCTTTTTTTGGGTATAGATTTTGGTGATTATTGCACAAAACATGTCAGCATGAGGTGAAACCTTACGAAATCTAGCGCCTTCAATTCTGACGTTGGTTTCTTCCAAATAGAAATATGAAAACGCTGACAGTAGGTAAAAGTTGCAATAATTAGATATAACTCCAAAAAGATAGGACTTTTTTATTTTTGATTTTCTTCCATTGTAGATGGTAGTTTTTCTTAAACCACATTCACAACTAGTGTAGGTCTATTGCTTTCAAAGATACTTAAAAATGTTATAGCTTCAACGACGACCCGTTTTGTAAATGTCTCTGATCAAATAATTATCTGTAATTCTGTTTAAAGCACCTCTTAAAATTGATTTTCAGGAGGAACTTCGTGACAAATTAACTCCTATAGAGGTGAAGATGACATATAACCTCGTGAACCAACCGACCGGAGACGTTGTGCCTCCAGTCCTCGACCAGACTGAGAGCATCGAGCACACCGATCTCCTCAACATCCAAAAGAATTGCGGATCAGACAACGTTTGTGTACCGGATTTGAGCATGTTCATCACCACGTGAGTGTAGTCGGTTCCTTTTACTTTGTTTGACAGGCTGTTTTTCGTAATTTGTCATTGCTGTCAATTACTGTAATAATTTTGTGAGATTTTGATTAAAATTCAAAAGTTATATACTTGATAAGAGAGGCAACATTTTATGTGAATTTAGATATGCAGGTTGACGGTCCATTGTTAACATAAGCAAACACCATAGGGGATAAAAGTGTACTAGCATCCCTAACTCCACATCTGTGGTCCCTAAGACTGTTCTATTGGCCAGCAGGTAGTTAAGAACAGTATAACTACAAAACATACTGTTGTGGTTGATACGATACGGATTACGACGGATTGAGAATTATATTTTTCAAAAAGAAAGTTATTATAAGAACATGACAAATTGGTGACAAATTAATATAAGTGACAACATACATATGACATAAAAATATATTAAAAAGTATTAAAAGTGAAACGAAAAAGTATGTATAACGCAAAAGAGTATTTACAACAAGTCCCTACACTGTAATTGATCACTAGAAGATTTTGAAGGACATTTAATTTTGATTTTCAGTCCGTCGTCGAAGTACGCGCTGGGCTCAGGCGAGAAGCTGAACATCGACGTGAGAATAGACAACGCGGGCGAAGACGCCTTCGAAGCGGCTTACTTCTTGGCGCTGCCTCCGGGAGTGGCCTACGCCAAAACTGAACGCCTCGACAAGGACGACGCCGACGCCACTCCCGTTTACTGCTCGCTCACCAACAAACGCGACGACAGCGACAACACCACCCTCAAGTGTAACCTGGGCAACCCCATGACCAGTGGACAGAAGGTACTTCGAAACTGAGATTAATTGCCTTCATTTCAGTTGTGAATTTATGGTCTGACGAATTGACATTGCTGATTGGATTGTTGTTGATACGATTAAATTGTATTGTTGGGTATTGCTTTCACTTGTACCTATAATGTAATTAATTTTTTTTTTTTTATATTTACATACAAAAAAACAATTGGTGGTACACAGTTTAGATGCACTATAAACTCAATTAAGTTTGTACCGTACACCTGAGTTGTCAACAATAATATAAATTTACAGAATTACTAACAAAAGAATAAAGCACATATTGAATTGGCTTATTATTATTATTATTTTTCTAAATTTTTAACAGAGACAACACGTAACATATTATTATACCAGTAATTGGTACGCAAGTGTAAACGTGTTTTTATAACTAATGTATGTGACTTGGTAAATTTTGATGTGCTGTTGATATCTCGATTAAATAAAATAAAATAGGTAATAGGTATCTATTTAATAAACACAAGTAACTTCAGAGGGACTGTTGATAAGATAAAGTATAAGAACCAAAAAAGACAGCGGAATGTTCCGACAGTACTCAAGTGTCATAATAATAAATAAATATTTATGATAAAAAATATTAATGGTTATAACAAATATCTTAATATAAATAAATTAAAAAAAAAAGCCTTTATTTGACCAAGCTACAATCTACATTTAAATCTTAGTTTCTAGATCAATTACTAATCGTTAGGTAAACAAACTTAAATTTCTCTTTCATTTAATACTAAATGGATTATTTCTAGTAATATTGATTAAGTATCTTAATGTAATTACTAAAAATATTTTTTCAGGTACATTTTAGAGTAGTCCTAGACGTCGAGCCTTATGTAGCAGTACTTGCCTTTGATATGGAGACTAATTCGACAAATCCTGAACACGGAACCACTTTTGACAATGTCAAGCATCTCAAAATTGACGTAGAAATTAAAGCGCAAATATCTATTATTGGGTAAGTATTGAGAAATTTTGTGCAAATTGATATAAATAAATAAATAAATATCTTCACACATTCCACACAGCACCATCTAGTTCCAGAGTAAGCAACTAATGCTTGTATTATGGATACCAGACAGTTGATGTACTACATAGATTACTTTTTTTTTTTGGTAAATACACACATATTATAAATACAAAACATCCATGACTCAGGTAACAAAGGTAAAATAAAATACACATAAACATTTGCCCCTAGCGGTATTCGAACCCGCGACCGTTTGGTTAACAGCTAGGGTTACTAGCCACTAGACCAAACGTGCCGTCAAATATGCCACTGCAATCGAGCTTAGGTCCATCCAGTGAGTTCATTAATTGGTTAGTTTAAATAAAAAAAATCATATATTCGGTTAACAGAAAAATCGATCTTTACAATATAATTCAATATAATCTCGTGGAGACGCATTTAAAAGGTTGCCAATAGCATTTTTCTCAAATTGACTTAACATTTTTGTGAATATATATTCATTAGATTTACGTAATATTTAGAGTTATGTAACGTCAAACATTATATTTTCTTTGAATTTTTCATAAACCTTTGAACTATGCCAAATATTGTTGTCACAAATGAATATAATTATTTATAGTTAAACAAGACTCAATCAGACTCGAAACATTTTTTATGAACATATTAAAATAAAATTAAAAAAAAACTCATATTCTCAGAGCATCCGACCCTCCAGAACTTCACTATAACGCTTCACTCTATGAGTCGGAGAGTTTGAAGGACGACACAAAACTTGGACCTCAAATAATACACAAATACAACTTCAAGAATGAAGGTCCGATGGGCATCGATGAAGCTGAGATCTGTATCATGTGGCCTTATCAAACATTAACGGGTAATTTTTTTTTTTTTTTTTTAGATTTAGATTATATATATATAAAAATATATATATTATAGATTATATACAAATAGGCTTAAAGGATCATAAAAAATATATTTTTACATTTATTTATTAATTAATATATAAATATAAATAATAATAAGAAGAAGAAAAAGAAAAAGAAAAGAATATTCTATGAGTGATAAAATTAATTTTTCAAAAGTAATTCGCCAATTTTCTTTTTATAAGAATTCAATTGTTGGAAAATATGTCAATATCATTCAGAATCTTATTGTAATTTTATGATAATTTTAACTACTTTTTAAAATTTTCTGATACGATTCCATCAAATTTATCTTTAAAAATATTAATGTGGGGTGACAATTTAAGGTTCAATTTTAAAATACGAATTTACTCTCAAGCATTCAGAACATTTTTCTAATATATATAAATTATTACGTGTCACGTGTTTGTGCGCGATGAAAACTACTGAATAGATTTTGATAATATTTCGTAACTATGTATAATTTGGTCCAACTTAAGAGACAGGATAGTTTTTATTTTGCACTCGTATATTATCCGTGGTTTGTACTCAATGTGCAATAAAAAATTTCAGGTGAAAACTTGATGTATATGTTGGTTCAGCCTCAAGTGCTCGGCAATTTGCAATGCGACGTCGCGCGACACATCAACTCCGAGAATCTCTTCGTTCAGAACACTTACGCTTATTTACTTAACAAAGAGAAAGATGGTTAGTGGCTCCAAAACCAATGTTTTTATATTCATTTGAACAAATTTTATATCATAAATTCTTATTTTCAGAAATGATAAAGAGTGGACAATATTCGTCGTCTCAAATATCAACTGGAACTGGATACTACGGCCAGAGTAAGTGTTTCCTTGCTTTCGCTTCTATAGTTATAAGTCCGGTACTCGATACCAAATATACCCGTTTATAGTTGGGGAATTAATAATCTTTGTACTGAGCTAAATATTTATGACCACAGAGAACCTTAAAACTAAAGCAAAATAAATTTGTACCAAATAACACTGGTCGAATAATTTCAGATTATTGGCAAATCGATTACCATGCTAGCAACAAAATGGGCGGCCAATCGGATTATTACGGTGGACAACCAGGAACCTATTTTAATACCGGTCAAGGTGGACAATCGTCAGGACAAAATTCAGGACATTTTAATGCGGGACAAACGTCTGGACATTTTAATAGTGGCCAAAATTCTGGAAATCATTACGGCGGGGGCCAATATGGCTATGGTCAAGTTAATAGCGGATCCTGGAGAAATAATAAGACATGGAGCACGGGATATACTTTTACGAATGAACAACTCGAAGATGTTAGACGACAACTCGCTCAACAAAGTTTGACATCCAGTCAGAAGGAAGAAATAATAAGAAGAGTAACGGAGAGATTAAACTATCAACAGCAGCAGGAAGTAAGAAGAAAATTGTTGGAAGGATTGAGTTTTGAACAGCAGGAGGAAATAAGGAAGAAGCTATTTGCTGCTGTAAATCAAGGAAATTACGGGCAAGGTGGTTTCGGACAAGGACAAGATGGACAAGTGGTGAGGATAAGGAATAAGACGATCGTGTATGATGAGAACCACAACATCATATCAGAAACAGAGAGTAGTACGGAGTACGGCTCCCTCGGACACGAAGGAGAAGCTGGCAGTTCCTTTAACAAGTAAGTAAAATTCATATAATTTCTATTAATGTGATATAATATATTATAAATTATAGAAGCTTTGCTTGAAAGTTAGTTTGTAATTTACATTGAAATGTTACAGGTATGGTTCGATGCATGGCAATGAAGCTAACCAAGGCAGCTACGTAAACCAAGGTTCCAATCAAGGGTTCGTTCATGGGTCGTGGGCGACAACGGAAACCGTAAACAGAGATATTATGAACGCTGGTTCCACGACTTATAGAGTGGCACCAGGACTTACGGTCGTTGAAGACGAAGGTGACCAACTTGAGGGCTTTGGAGCCTATGCAGCGAGGAGTCCAAACAATGAGTTCAAATATGGAATTGGTGACATTAGTGGAGCCAGTGGAGGGGCTGGTGAGAATTCTGCTGGAGGATATAGGAGCGGCGGAACGTCGTATGGAAGTAGTGGAGGAAACTACGGTTCAAGCAGTGGAAGCTACTCTTATTCCTCGCAAGCTGGTAACTACACATATACAATACAATTTATTAAAATAAAAATATAAAAACATTTCTACTAACATTTCTATTTATTAGCTGGAATTCTGATATTAATAAAATACATCATCATCTGTGCAAACTGGTCAAAATAACATTACGTGATTAATGGAACTGCAAATTTGGACATTTTTTAGGAGGGGAGACTTCGTACAGTCACTCTGGGCCTACAACATACTCTTCGACATCACAGAGAAGAGAGAACACCAGACGACGTCGCGATGATGGAGTAAGTGCCTTAAATATTTCTAGAATACTAATCTTCAACTATTCCAAAGTAATTGAGATATTTTGTGTCTTTGACGGACAACAAGGAGTACATATTTTCTCTAAGTCACACGACGGAAGGCGAAAATCAAATTAACACCAATCAAATGGGTATATTAAGTAGTTTACATTAGGTAAAATTATTGTGATAAAAACTTGGTGTATTTTACTCGTAGATTGGGGTTCTGGTTTGTTTTACACACTAAAACAGAACTGATTTAAATGCAAGACGGTCGCCTATATTAATCTTATGAACACGAACACAGCATGTCCACCATTCATTACAAATAGTGAAATAATATAATTTTCAGGTGGATCCGGAGTTGAAGAAGCTTCTAGAACAGTGCGAGGAGAAATACAAGTGCGAGGTGTTAAGATGCAGGACAGGACCTCTGGCCAAAGGGCAGGAGGTCTGGGTGGCTCTAAGGTCCAGGATCAACGCTTCCGTTTTGAATGAGGTTAACTATGTTTTCGTTTTCTTAACACACAGTTTATTGATATTTCCTTTATATTATGACAGGTCTTTATATGAATGTTATCATAAGGATTCTGTATGGTTTTCTCTTTCTTTTTGAAAATATTACAATTCTTTTGTTAAAAAAAGTATAGCCTAGTTTTCTGAAGAAAATTAAATTAATTAAAAAATATTTATTTAATTTAGATACTTAAACATTACTTACCTAATTTTGATATAGTCTTTATCACTATATAATATTTTTAGACTGACTTGTTTGTCTCCTTTATTTTACAAGTCTTAAAATACGTGTTTTATTTGTGCAAGGTACTTAATTGAAATGAAATGTAATAAATTGTTTAACAGATCTCGAAGGATCGTGCAGTGAAGCTGTCGTCGGTGGCGGCAGCACGCGCGACGCGGTTGGCGGGGAGTGGGGAGGGCGCTTCGGGCCACGGCGTGTGGCAAGAGGCGGAGGCAGCGACGCTGCTCACGCCTCAGCTCGAAGCGCTCGACAGCGGCTCCATACCGCTCTGGGTCGTTGTGCTTGCAGCGGTCGTCGGCGCTTTATTGCTGTTGCTGTTGATATTCGCTTTGTATAAGGTAAAACAGTTTGATGCTATTTAAGCAACGCCAAAGCAACTCCCGACACAAGCATATCGATGTAGGACAATGTAGAATAAAGGATAAGAAGGGAATATGGGGATGGAATGGATGCTCAGTTTGTGACTGTATAGCACACGATCCCTAAAGGCCACCATTCACAGGCACTCCATTTGGCAGCGCTCCACTCCATCCCCTCCAAATTCATGCATTATCTCATCGTGAATGTAAAAAAGCACATAAATTTTGTATGATAAGAATTTGGATGTCATCCATCGATGTCGTGATGGAGTAGAGCGCTGCCAAATCGAGTGCCTTAAGACTATTAAGACTAAATATTTCTATTTATTGATTATTGACTAAGTTAAGCTCATCAAGTTACGTACTAATTCGGGTAGATGGCGTTTTTATTTCATAAAATTAAACGTCATTGAGGGTGTCGCTCACGGAGCGTTTCACTGTCTTTCCCCCATATTAAAAGTTCCCAGCGCGTGTGAAGAAGTTTTTTATTCAAAATACACACGCTTGACTTAGGAATAATAATGATGTGTGTGTGTTTTTTGTCAGTGTGGTTTCTTCAAGCGCAACCGTCCATCGGATCACAACGAGCGGCAACCGCTGAACGGTCGCGACGAACACCTTTGATATCCGACAACAGATCTCGGCACGCTCACTTCGGACGCTGCGCTGACGTCAGACGACGCTATGACGTCACGCCGACGCGTCACCGACTCTAGCACGAGCAGCTCTTCCACCGACGCCGCCAGTGACGTCACCTCTCCCGACTCCACCAGCTTCGACAGATACTGACACCAGAGTGAAGTTGTCCTTTTTCAGTTCTAATAATCTCACTAAACATAAATTCAGTGCTAAGTATATTGAAGTGCATAAATTGAGACCACTTTTTTTTTTAGTTTTTTAAAAAGCACGTGGAGTCAGTCAATTGACTAAACCAATTTTAAAACCAGGGATAATTGGAAATAATAGTGACAATGATATTGATGAAAATTTATTTTATTGAAATGTCGATATAGTCAAAATAATCACCCAACACGTTTTCAATTAATCTTGTTGACTATAAAATAGTGCGTATTATATAATTTTCATATATTACCACAAAATTTGGAGATTTTTTAAATTTCTATGCACTTTTAAAGTGACAGGTGGCAGCCATCTTAGTTTTACGTCACTTCTGTCATTAAAATGGATAGAGTTGGTAAAGTCATAGCAATTTTAATGTCTAGCAATAAATAAATGAATTATTTCAATAAAATCTATTAATTCGTATGTTATATTATATACTATTTGACGAGAATAATAAAATGTGAATATTTTTTTAATGTTGAAAAAAAAAAATATATTACATTGTATCACATCGTGCCTCATGATTAAATTGAACTTATAACATTTTTACTTAAAAAATGTTAAAAGTAATCATTTGGTTAAATATACATTAGTGTGTCCCAGGCTATAAGGGCAAATTTTTTTTTTGCGAATGGAGTTACGCATACCCCTTATTTTTTTTCCATTTGACCCTAATGACTTAAATAATAAATATTATGGCAATCGGATAATGATAACCCGTGCCGACTTGATGTCAAACTTTGAATGAAAAGTTAGTATGGAAGCCATAGAGAGGTTGTAGAACTTAACACGTATTTCAGTAAATGAAACACTGTTTTACCCGTATATAATATTTATTAAGTATTAATCGTTAAAAGAACATTATTTACTAAATTTTCTTTTTAAGGTTTGCTTTTTGCAATCCGGATATACCTGTCTGTGTTCTTGTACGCAACGTAATAAAAATTGCTTTTGTTCCTCTTCCACAGTAATTAAGCCATGGGAGTCTTGCATTAACTTAACCGCTCTTTCAGCCGTATCGTTAACTGCTCTCAGTGCCAGCACCTTTTTCTTAGCATGTTGAAACGAGGTATTATTCGACCATGGAGCAGGACACTCGTTGAGGAAACTGTCATCAATTTTGAGTCGATTGAATACAGCCTTACTTTTGATTGACACAAAATCTGTATCCTTTCGGGATCAACATTTTTCCAGTTTTCTCGGAACTTTTTAAACAGTGGAATGTCAGGGCTCGTAGTGACTTGGCTAATTTTGGCTTCAAACACACCTTTTAATACCAACTCGTAGACGTGATGGCGGCAAGCAAAAACGAGCATTTCTCTATTCATTTTCTGTTCGAGAAGCACACAGGCACCATTAATACGACCTGTATTGGAAGCAGTGGTATCACAACAGAGAATCTGCACTTTATCTTCAAGATTCCTATCAATCATAGCGTTCCAAACTGCCTGTGCCTGTTCGTTTCCTGAAGAGTTCTCTAATTTTGGCACAGCGATGAGTTGTTCTTTATGATCGTACGAAATAACTATCGGTAAACGTTCTTCTTTAGATTTTCGTGCATCTAAAGCTGGTAAGAGTTTGCCATCCCAGTGGACAGTTACAGTATCCGGTACCTCGTTTTGAAAATCAACTTTTATAGCTTCTGCGCGCTCTTTTCGCTTTTCTGTACGAATTCTTTGAATTGAGGACTTACTTATAGGATATTCGTCAGTGTTATGTCCAAGCGCTTCAATAGTTGCTTCATTAATAAATACAGAAATTCGCATACTTAACTGACACCTATCTAAAGCTGCCACTAATTTCGGAGTTATGAAATTTTTCCTCATAGAAGTGTTAGACTGTTTGCTCTCGGTAAAGGTGGGCAAGTTTTCTTGCAAATCCATTATTTCAGATTCAAAAGACGAATTTTCTTGTAGTGGTTTATAAGAAGGTGATGAAGGAGTTAAGGATGACAAATATTTATCACGTCGCTTTTGCTCGTCAATGTTTCTAACGTAGGCCTTTTTCTCCTTTTCGGCCAGTTTTTTATCCACTCCAGCTAAGTGACCAGGCCGACCTGGCTCCCTCCGGCGCTGCAGGAAGATTTTATCTTCATTAATCCTCATTAAATTAAGGGCATCGGCGTGTGCAAGATCAAACAAATCATTTAAGTTTGAAATAAATTCTCCCCGACGCTGCACAAACACGCCTTGAGTTTTATTTGCATTTTTTTGCAAATCTCTCCAAACTTGATACAAGTTAACTAGTTTTTTAACACAGTTTGGTAAAGACTTAGTTGGTATACGTGCCTTTTCCCAGTAAATAATGCACTCACGAATAGTAAGATTGGCGCTTTCATTGACACTTAAATTAACTTCTCGAATATTATAGAACAGAACTGCCAGTACCTATCCATTAGAGGGAAGTTTTGAACCGGTAATTTGATGTTTTACGTCCCCTATTAAAAATATCCCCTTTTTAGAACTGCGTAACTCCATTGACATGTTGACTGAATGAAAACAATGCGTTTACTAATCAAACAAACAAGCAACAACAAGCACATCAATACGTTGGCTCCCGCGCGCCTTAGTAAACAAGTACCGACAAGTTTCGATGCAAGTCGGCACGGGTTGCCGTGGTTCTAAATACGTGAAACTTTATTTATAATACCTTTGACATCATTGAAACAAAATAAGAGGGTATGCGTTGGAAAAAAAATACTTTTATTTTTTTGGGACACCCTAATATACATATATTATATTACTTCTATAATTAATGTATGACTAGTCACGAATTAAGTACATTGAATTTTTTTAATGTTAAACACACGATTTTAGTGAATAAAAAAAAAATAGATGAAAAAAATATATATTGTGTGATACTGTAGAAAATGTGTCATAAATGTATGGTATGTATGAGAGAAGTTGAAAAATGTGATTTAAGTTAATAACTCTTAGGTATATTTTACTAAATACGACATTCGTATTAAATCCGTTTACGAACTAATATTAATATCATTGAAATGCAGTTTGATTAGGTTTTTAGGAGGCATTATCTCGTGGAAAACTCTCTTTTATCTGCAGTTACGAGTATATCTCGACAACTTAAAAACCCTCAAAAAAAACCCTCAAAAAAACCCCCTTTAAATCCGACTCCAACGTTTAGAGATTAGCGTGTTCAAAAAAAAAAACAATTTCTTCATTTTTTTGTATTAGTTGTCGGGGTATAATTGGTTAGAGCGATTTTTGAGTTAATTTCAGTTTACAAAATATGGTAATTTTTACATTTCTCTGCATAGTGTTTTAATGTTAAATATGAATTGAAATATACATACTGTATATTATTTATTTTTACAATTAGACAATCTGCTTTTATTGTTGGTGACCTCATTATGAAGTTTTAATAAATATGAAAGGAGATTGAGTGTTGGTCGTCAAAGTCGTCACAGAATATCATTATATCTAAATGTAAATAATTGCACTCTAAATATTAAGTATATTTAGTAGATTAAATAGTGCCTTTACTTGTCAGATAATGGGTGAGGAGTTCTCGCATCTTTTAGTATACGAAACTAGACTGACTCGCCCCCCGGCTTCGCCTGGGAGTCACCTTTCAAATAGTAAAAAAAAAGTTTTAAATAGACGCAGTGATTCCGGAGATTACAGGAGCCTATATAAAAATAATCATCTGCTACTTCAGGATGTGAAAATGGTCGTTTTTTAGTAGTCGGCGTATTTTATTGAAATTATATCCAAAAATATCACAACAATCGAGTTATTTTTAAAAATTATACCGTATTGTTTATTTTTATAAAGAGTAAATTTAATCTAATAATATATTAATTTTCGAATATATTCAAAAATGAAAGTCCTATCTCGGTTAAATGTATAGCTGAGAAATTTTCATTATAATAAATTACCGACAATATAGGTTTATACCATAGAGTAAATAGTACTTAACCAGTAACTATTTACTCTATGGTTATACCTATTCCGAATACATCACATCTCACATTCATAATAGATACATATTTTCGTTCATTTTGATTTAAACAGTAATTAATGTTGACATTGCAATGACTCGTAGCTCCCCATTATCTGCTATTATCTTTAGATGTCAAATTAATAAATTTAGAGTGTTTTTTTTTTAGGAAAAACTTTACGAATAAGTGCCTTCTGAAACTGCCAGTTACTAATTAATTATATTAATGTAAATATTTTTAGTGTAACGTATTTTATTAATTAGTACATTTTTGTTACATTTATTCACAGGTACACATATTTACGAATAATTAATTTTACCTCCCCATAATACGGATTTTTGAAAAACTTTTATTTTAATATTAAAAGCAATATAATGATCGGGTTTTTTTTTTCTAAATATCTTTTATTTTTTTTATTTTTTTCTTACTGTCAATGACATTTGTGTTGATTTTTGTGATAAATTAAATGTTAACCGTATTTTTGTTAAATATAAAAATATAACTTTAAAAAACAAATCAATTTCTTTTGTGTAGTCTTGAATGAGTGTAACAAAATATCAATTATTGTTAATTTTATTTTTTATTTATTTATTCGCTGTAATTATTAATAAGACATCCGCTTGTACTTATGGTTAATAAAATTTTAACTCATTTTAATTCTTTAGATGCCATAATTAAATGTAAAAATTACATTTGGTTGTTTCGGTATTTTTTTTTGCATTTACCAAAAAAAGTTGTAATTAAATTTTGTTTTTAATAAGCTTTGTTTTTTCTTTGCAACTCCATTTTTTTATAATCAGTCACTTTTTTATATAATGGATAAGTAATAAACCTACTAATAAAATCTTTGTCTAAATTTTTTGTATCAGAATTGGTATTTTTAACATAAAAACTGATTTTTCTTTTGGAATAAAATGAAATCTTGAATATGTTTACTGTCTTATTAAGACACAAAAACATGGAACGGACACAATTTCCAATATTTTTAATTTGTCATACAGTTTTTTTTTTAAGGTGGGCTGTGTTTTTTAAATTAATTTAGTAGGGCAGGTTGACGGTCCACTTGATGGTAGGCGAAATCGACCTTAGAGAGGTACTGCCATTTCACGGTGGTCTTCATTGAGGTGGTATTCAAGCTAGGAAAATAATAAGTGGTAAGCTATAATTATAAACAAAGGTCTAATATCCCAATAGATAGATAATCTAGCATGGATACTCAGGTCGGAGATCAGGTAAGGCGAGGTTAATGATGACCAATTATACACATATATATGCATTTGTCTGATGTGCAGATTATACACATATGAATTTAATAAAATTGTTAAATAAAATGGATTTTTAAATAATAAAAAAAAAATTAAACTTAAAAAAACAGTTATAGAAAGTTAGAGAGAGTACATCTCCCTGTTTCACACTTCGCAATGGAAAGTTCGGCTCCTGGGCCCTTAGTACTCGAACCGTCATGATGGCTTTATTGTACAAACATTTCAACACTTCGATATACCGATGGTCTGCCATATTTAGATCGAATCAAAAGGCTTTCTTATAGTCCACAAACGCCAGACATAGCCTAGCGTAGCCTAACATTACACATTCAGCTTGTATAATATGCATAATTAGCTGATTAGCCCGCGACTTCGTCCGAATTGAACGATGAAAGGTACCCTATGTCCTTTCTGGTGTCCCAGACAACGTGTATGCAAAATTTCATGGTGATCGGTTCAGTAGTTTTTGTGTGAAAGAGTTACAAACATCCATATATCCAAACATTCTTTCGCATTTATAATATTATTATAGTACGGACGGATTAGTACGGATAATGTAGGTATCTACCTATAACAGGCATAACATTATATAGCCAAGGATGGAGGGTTGGAAGTATTGTTGGAAAATCTAATGAACACTATATGACTGAAATAATATTAAATATTTGTCCACTTATTTTGTACACCTTTCTCGATTTTGGTAATAACTGATTCAAGTTAAAAAATTTTAGATAAAAAAATAGATCAACTAAAAAGAGTGCTTCAATGAATAGAGCCAATTCATTGCGTCCAATTAAAATATACGTACTGCTAACGTTTATTTAGGTATAACAGTTGTTCCATCCAACCCCTTATAAAGGGGTGGGAAGATAAACTGGCAACACTATCCGATTAAATTAACTCGCTTATTGGGTAGCAATAGCAAAAAAGTGAGCTATTGATGTTACAAACTTTAAAAAAATGTATGCAAAGTAGATGTTTGAAAAAACTCTTTGAATTATTATTTAAGTATCTTATTTATCTTAAGTTAGCAGTACAAGTTAAGATGCTTGTTGTTAAGATTTCCATGTGAAGAAGATTTCGCAATATGATTCAGAAGAAGGATGAATACTTCAAGAAAAGCTTTCCACGTAAAGAAGACTTCAGGAAGAAGATTCTGGAAAGTATACGATCGCAGAAGACTTTTCCATCTCTCTAAAACACTTCAAAACGCAAGAACTTTATAGTTCTTTGCGAGATGTTACTAGTATGAGTACACTTACCTAAACTTGCCTAGCTGAAATTTATTTAAAAAACCACGCCTAACCCAATAGGTACATTTAGAACTTCATTCATTTCTGTGATAAGTAAAGTAAAAATAAGTCAAAAATATTGTTTTTAGAGAATAAAATCGGTTTGTGCTGACCGTACAGATATAGATTCGTAAATCTTGTCTCGCTGTGTCTTATTCGAACGTCTGTCTGTCTGATCGAGCGTAACAACCAAACGGAAATGAATTCACGATAGAAATGTTTAATTCTAAGGTTGTTCTTGAAACCAACATGTTCTAGTTATATTTATGATAGTTATGAAAAAATAATGTCGTTATCGTTAAAATAAACTTCTTTTAAACCACCCAACCGATTTTGATATGGTTTTCACTGATGGAAAAAGCGATAAACGAGGATGGTATGTGTATATTATTTTCAGAAAAAAATAATAATTGCACTCGTGGGAATCCATGGACTCGTCGCCAGTTGACAAGAAGGCAAAAATTAACAAATGAAGAAAGTACCGTAATAAATTATTAAGGGTGCTTCTCCACATACCTACTCGATTGGCCTCGATCGACACGTCCAGTCTATATCAATATATCTCGATCGATAAAGGCGATGGCCTTTATCTAATCAATCGGGTGGGTACGTTTTATATTTTATAATACCATACCACCGGTATCGATCGATATCGATCGTGGGCTACACTAAATTGCCATGGCCAAATGGCCGTCCCTATCGAGCATGTGGAGAACCACCTTAGAGAAAATTTGTATTGCAATGAAACGTCTGTAGGACAAACAATGTATTCCAAGGGACTAATATAGAGGCACCACATCATTACGTTTAACAAGAATCCCTCTAATAAACATTAACATTATGTACGTAAACATATATATGTAGTTAGTTACTCGTAGCTGCTACAAAGGACTTGGTTGGGTTAGCAACAACTTCCAATTCATTATTCGTTAGGTACCTACATCTTACATTTATACTAAGGATTTACAAATAGTTAGGTAATTGGTTAACTAAGTGTATTTATCGCTTAATTATAAAAATAAATTGAAATTATACAAAATGTCAAAATTCAAATAACCATTTTAATATATTTAACATAAATTAAAAATTATAATTTATCACATTACAATGATCAATCAAATTCAAATTCGAGAAACAGACAAAAGTAGACAGCTATTTTATTTTGTAATGTGCATTGATTGTGCCAAAAATGTGTCTTCATCTAGACTTAAGTATTTGCTCAGAAACGATTAACAGGAACAGAATCTTCGGTGATTTTTCAGTTTCTTCTGCAAACTAATTTTATTTTTTAGAACTATAGGTGTCCTAAAATTATAATATAAAAATATAAAAAATATTTTCAAACATATTCACAATAAAAACCTGATTTGTGAATGCGAATAGAAATATTCGAGACGTCTCCAATAGGCACGACTATTAAAGACAATAGCTGCTACGTGTATTGACGTAAAGTTGTCACAAACGGCGCCATTCTAAACACGACAACCGAATATATCAAAAATAACTTGATGGAATATAATTAACCTTTCACGTGTGTACCTAGCGTTAAACAAATAAACATTTCAGACATTTTTATTTCAGATTTTAGAGTGGTAAGGCATATATATATGTATATAGCCAATATATTCTGTTTCGGACCACTCTCTGATGTTTGAGTAGGCGTCAAAGTATGACAGACAAACGAAACAAATTTATTTGAAAACAGTTATTTAATATTAGTTAAGATCAATGGTATGAATGAAATTCTGATTGTTTCTATTATAGTAGTTACTAAAAATAGATTAGCAATCACATTGCTAACTTGTACATTTTTTTTTTGAGTTTTCTTACAAATTAAGGTTCAATATCTTTTACAACGTGTATGAAAAATTTCATCATGATAATAAGTTCAGTAGTTAAGACCCATTGACCCATATATTGAAAAAAATAATAATATATATACAAAATTATAGCTAAGTAGATACTTGCACTTGTCTTGTTTCTATACATAATTAAAAAAAAATATTCCGTAAAACTCTACGAATAAATAATACTTGTAAAACTCCTACTTTCGCATTTAATAATAATTATAAGACAGGAAAACTTACAGCAAATACAACTGGTTATAAACAATCGATAAGCTCATTATAAATATACACTTGTAGCTAATTGATTAATAGTTAATTAATAGATTAATAAGTATACATATAAACTTTATAAATATCACCATAGACTTAGTATATGTACTTACTTCCGTAAATATCACTTACAATTTATATAAGTTATACACACAGATATAAAAGCACCAAAATATAAAACTATACTTTGTATTGAATGATATATTATATTATTTGTTGCTATTCAAGTAAAATTAAAAATATTAAAAAAAAAAATCATTTATTTTCAGGAATCTACTAACATTAATAAAACAAAAGATAAAGATAAAGATAAAAGATAAGAAAAAAATAATAATAAGTGAACGAGTGATGCACAGTTTTTACGCACGTTAACAAAATACTTGACAAATAAAATCGAAATTATAGAATTCTATATTGATTTTTAAGCCCTTTGAAATAATATTTTTATAAGAGCCTCTTACACCTACTACAAATAAAGTGTTGATTGGTTACTTTTAGAAATAACTAGCTGGTGCACGCGACTTTGTCCGCGCTGAACGATGAAAGGTACCCTATGTCCTTTCTAGTGTCCCAGACAACGTGTATGCAAAATTTCATTGTGATCGGTTCAGTAGTTTTTGCGTGAAAGAGTTACAAACATCCATACATCCAAATATACTTTCGCATTTACAATATTAGTACGGATTTTATGTTTTATTAAATTATGCACTCGATTTACTGCATCCTTCAATAGGCGATTTATTATTATTATTTTCTTTTTTATGTTTGGGACTTTTAACGTGTAAACAAAGGTATATCAGATGCATCATTCCCGGTTACCGGTACTTTAAATGGCAGTTAGCCTACTCGACACTTTACTCAGAGATGGTGAAAGAGGCCCTAAGTTAGCTTCTGTTTTTGTTTATTTTTTATTTATTTTACAAGCCATCTTCTACTTCACATTATAGCTTAACATCTTAAAAAAACGCGTGTATCTTTTGGCGCTCTGTGCTTTAACTCTACTTTATTCTCGTATTCACCCTATCACTTATCTTAATTCTGATTGCGATCCTCTATATTCTTTTTTATACTATTTACAGCAGTCCGAAAATCACCCTCGAATTTATCGGCGAAATCATTTAATCTGTTTCCACTACGACGTACCAGATCTCCGTCATTGAAACCATTATTTCCAACTCTATAAACCGATTTGCCATCTCTGTCTGTAAATTTATAATATCCATCATCTAGAGTGGGTTTGTTATATTCATCATCCAATATTGTCCTACCAGGACCACTTCGGAAGTCCATAGGTGATATATCACTAGTTTGAAAACCGTTTTTTGCCTCCCTTATTTGATTTCTCAATGTTAAAATATCTTCCCAAACATTCAGGTTAATTGCTAATTTTTCCAATTGTTTACTTATTAATACTTTGTCCAAAACCTCGTTCACATTTCTCATATCATTGTTATTATATAAAGAAGGTACAGTCGGTCTAGGAACATTGACAGTTGATTGATTACGCAAATCGAAGATCTGTTTAAATTTGTTACTCATTTTATCACAAAAAGCCGATAAAAATCCTTTCTTTTGTACATTACCGGTGCCACCAAATAAAATGTTGTAAGCGCTTTCTCGAATTCCGTTTATATGATTTTTAACCCTTCCGTAGATTCCTTTTGTTTCAACAATACTCGTTGCAATTGGTGTATTTTCATTCAAAGACCTTCCTGCAGCGCCATTATCTGCTTCGTTTTCACCTATTACTAGACCTTTACTATAGGACCACAAGTTATATGCGTCATTTTTTACTGCATTAGTCAAATCTCTCACTGTACCAACTACATTTTCATAAAACGATGCATCACCTTCGCCAATCGCTATCACAATCACAGTAACAATCACAAAAATGCTCTTCATTTTTAATTTTATTTCACTTTCATCATCCGAGTGTCGCTTAAGAGATGCGTATTCGTATTAAACCTTTCGTATCATTAGCATTTATATCAGTATATAACCCATCTTGACCTCGTTATTTATTTTGTCTATAAATCATGATATCATTAATTGCATTTGCTCATTATATTACTCACAGTCCAAAGTGTTCCTTTTCAATGTCATCCTGTTTTTAATCGTTTATCTGTGTATGCCTTAAATTTGCCTTTTGTTACCTATACCTATTGTAAGTTTTTTGTTTGTGCTGTTTATGTACCTTTTGGAAAATAAATAAATAAATACTCAATTATTTATTAATTGATAATTTATAGCTAATACTTGACAATTAACGTTATAAATTAAAAAAAAAAACTATAAAATAATTAGTCACTATCCGCTTCTGTTTGTTTCTCCGCTAATTTCGCTCAAATTTAATTCGGTTTTTCATTTATGGAAAGAGCAATAAACGAGGAGGGTTTGTGCATATAATTTGTGGCAAAAATTACATTCGAAGCTGGGGGCGAGTCGATAGTAAATTATAAATCTATGTTATGAGAGACATATTTTATGTTATATTAACTAGTGACATGTTGCTAAACATGAATTCAGTTTAAAGTTTGATCCTCAACACAACATGAGTTGCAGTTATTGTTTAGTTAAGTAACTTCAGATGTTACTTATTCAGTTTAGGCACGTTTAGGCATAACTTCACCAAACTGTAAGGGATGTTTTAGAGTTGGTAACATAGGATAATATGGATGTAAATTAATTGATTCAGAAACACTATTTCATTAATATTTATTTATTTATTTATATAGGTAGGTACCCTATGTCCTTTTCTGTACCCCTAACATCGTGAAGACAAAATGCTATAGTGATTTTGAACAAATGAACATTAATTTTTTATATATCTATATAGAATCTAGATTGAAAAGTGCTTAGTGAAAATATATGCTGGCCGATGGGTAACACAAGAAAATGTTACGCAGCTATCATTTATCACTACATACGAGTACAAGTACAAAGTACATTCGCTTTTCAACATTTTATTACTAAAGCAAGTTCCATTTTCACGCGAGAGACTCGTTTTCCCACATCGTTATAACAATAATACAGTACAAAATTCAATTTTCACTATATCTCTAGAGTAACTTGAAAATTCGTTCAAAATGCATTCTTAATGTTTCCACTTAAAGTTGAGAATTGGTTAACTAAGGGTAAATCTGAAATAAGTAAGTCTAACCATTTGCCGAATTCAGGGGCGATATCATACAGTGGTTATTAAGAGCTCGTTTGGGATTCCTCTTGTGTTCTGCTTCGAAAAATGTTTGTAGCCGTTTTCATGCGTTACGAGGAAAAGGATTATTATTTAAAAAAAATATATTTAAGTCTAGTCTTCAAAAGTCAAAAGAAGTCTAGTCAAAAACTAGTAATAGATATATTTGTTTCATATTTCTTACCTATATCAAATATCATAAAGAGGTAAAGTTTGAATGTTTGTTTATACGTAGGAGGTAATCTTTGAAACTACTAATTCGATTTTAAAAAAAATCACCAATAGTTAGAATAGAATTTCAGGATGGGCATAGGCTAAATATTCTAATGGGGCACTAGCTATTTAAAAATAAAGATCCAACGCTTGGAAAAAGTATAATGTCCGTTTTATATTGCTTTATATATATTTTGAGGCTTTAATTTTCAACGAGGACGTTGCACTAGTCCCGTGCACTAGCTGGCACAATATAAGACATTACATACAGGGTTTTGACTGTAATTCCTTTATAGTGACTTAAGTTTAAGACTCGAGCCTTTGGTTAAAAATAAAATTTAAAAAAGTAGCGTATATAATTATGATTTTTTTTTAAATTAAGTCAAGGTAGCGCTTGGCCGCTACCTTGATTCATTTGATTTAAGGTGCAGATGCGGCCGAAGGTGGACCACGCTTACCTACTGAGTGCCCATTTACCCTTGATTTGAAGACCCTGAGGTTGTAATTTTGAGGAAACACAGACACAGACAGTGAGTTCCACTCCCTAGTGGTTCGGACAAGGAAGGTGGAACTGTAACGCTTCGTGCGTAACCGAGGAACATCAACCACGAAGGGATGAAAAACCTGTCCGCGCCTCGTGGTCCGATGTATATATATCTAAAGCTTGCTTAAACCAAAATACAAAATTTTGTTACTTTAGTTGTAATTCAGTTTACTTAAATTTGATATCTTTTTGTGAATGGTAACTGGCGTCACTAAGTCAAAATATGAGGACAATGGAAACGCGCTCTATCCGAAGTTTTGGTCGTAACATTCCGGTCGCGTAGTGTGGCGCGGGTGCTGCCGGATCCCTCTACTTATTGTGTCAATATACTTTATTGTTTCGTGCCTCGCCACGCTGCCCACTGGATTATTCTATTATCTCCTATTATACTACGAAATTCAAACACTACACGTTTTGCCCAATAAAAGAACTCTGTTGTTATTGGCCACCGAATTCCATCTTTATTGTGTTGTATGTTACGTCTGTATATTCAAGATTATTAGTTTTCCCATTTGAAAATATATGAAGAATGATAAGATAATAAGTTAAAGCCTTAAGTTACAAAGTTTCAATGTCATATTGTCGCCTATAAACACAAAGAACGCCAAAGAAAAATTTTGTAAAATCACAATTTTTTTAAAAATAATATTGATACATGATCCATCTAGGACAAGTTACGCCTTTGGGATAAGTATCGAGACATTGTCTTTGACATTAACTTCCTGTTATGTTAAAACATACAAATTCCTGTTATTCATATTCCTGTCCTGTTCTTCTAAAAGGACTTGGTTACTGCCGAAAGATGGGCTGCCCAATTTATGACCGCGTAGCCACTTTTAATCTTTAACAATATTTAGAATATCTATCGTTAAATCCGTACAGAACTAGATCGAATTTATTCATAATAATAACTATGACATGCTTCAAGCAATATGTAAAACAAATTGATGTCAAAGGCTGACTGAATTTGTGCTGAATTGCATCAGAGTAACACATTAGTTCGCAGTCTACAGCAACACAAGTTATGTATCAGCAAACTTGGAAGTTGTGCTCGGCGTCTGTAACTAGGTCTTCGATCAAACTTAGCTTAGTTTGACATGTACTTAATATATTCAGTATCTCAACGTCTAACTTAGACGAATTCATGGAATTAAGAATAGAGAATTTATAAACTTATAGCATCGCAAATAAGAGCAGATGTGCTGTTGTGTTTCGGTGCATGGAAAATTATGTTTGAGGATTTTACAAAATATACGATTTTGTTTTACATTATAACAATATTTTATTGTTTTATTATATTTTTATATTATTATAACATATTTATTATAATGTATATAATAAATTATAACAAAAGAAATGGTATATACCTACATTATTTACTGCCGTGACCTACAGTGAAATGTTAATTTTGGTTTGATGTTATTTAGTTTATTATTACGTGACGACACGTTTGGTCTAGTGGCTAGTAACCCTAGCTGTTAACCAAACGGTCGTGGGTTCGAATCCCGCTAGGGGCGAATGTTTATGTGTTAACATTTTACCTTTGTACCTGAGTCGTGGATGTTTTCTATTTATAATATGTATGTATTTACAAAAAAAAGTAATCTATGTAATATATCGACTGTCTGGTATCCATAATACAAGCAATAGTTGCTTACTGTGGAACTAGATGGTGCTGTGTGGAATGTGTGAAGATATTTATTTATTATTTATTTATTTATTACGGTCCGGAGTGGAAGCGTATAGATGGTATAGTGCAAACAGCCACGAAGGACTTTAAGGGACACGACCTTCAGCACTGAATAAAACGACTGAGAATAAGTTATTTTGTTTAAAAGAAATTTCATAGTTAAACGTCTTGTTTGTTAACCAGATCTGGTATTACATGTGAATATATCTTTTTGTAATAGAAGTTTTTAACAGTGGTAACAACCAATTAATTTTACAACCAAGTTCTAGTTTTATAATCTACAATTTGTATGGAATTATTAAAAAAAATTGTTGTTTTAGTAAACAATATATAATAGTCTACACTGTCCCACACCTTATCAATAGTCTACCTTCAGATCTATGTAACAATATAACATTTAAAAATATTAAATTTAAGTTAAAGCAATATTTTTTAAACTGTAATTAATAGTATATAGTTAGATTTTATTAATAATTACAAATGATAACACGAGATTAAACCTCAGTGGTTTTTAGTGTTATCATTGTACATGTAATAATTTTAAATATTAGTCTTAAAATTGTTAAATATTATAAATAAATAATAAATAAATTTAAATCCTAAAATAAGGAGGTCCTCATTGCATTGTGTTTGGGTCTGGGATTATAATATTATATATTAAGTTATACTATGTGTATAACTCATTTCTGCTTATAGATAACACAAATATAATGAATTGCTATGCAGACATATCATTGGAATAAAAAGAAAATTTAAAAAAAAAAACAAGAATAAAATTAAAAAAGAACTTTTAGGTTTATATTTCTAAAGCTACTTACATGAGAAAAATAACAAAAGACTTAATTAAGAAACGAAACATCAAACAGGCAGACAAATTTCACCAAAATTATACAATATTTGTTCCTGGTTGTAACAAAAACACATCAAAACATTTAACATAAAATGTTTCAACAGCTTGGATCTTTCAAAAGATTTTGCCTGTTTTATTAAATCTAATAATATTATGATTAAAGCTTACGTATAAAGCTCACTAATTCCATAGTTAAAGTTTATTCTAGAATCTGTTGACAACTGTCGTCAAAAGTCCTCATTAAACCGGTAGGGCAATCTGCATCAAAATTGTTTCTGTTTGGTATACTTTTAACACAAACTTCTTCGCTGTTAATGCAATTTTTTGAAATATTCTCTTTTTTTTCTTCTTCTTCTCTTTTACGACTTTCGTATTTCAATGTGTTATTATTATTTATGTCTGGAAATATTATATTTCCAAGTAAATTTGAGTTTCCAACTGCAACTTCTACAGTAGCCGTAGTATTTAAATCTCCTCTTTCATTATCATCTTTGATTGGTTTTGACGTTGAGTTAAATTTAACTGTAAAATCACTGTCTGTCGCATTAACTTGTGTTTTATTGGTAACTGCATTTACATTGAATCCACGTACGTCTATATCAACAGACACATCACCTTCGTATATTGTACTCTCATTAGAAAATACTTCAGTATTTGTGGTGATAAAAGGTACATTATTTTCTGTTTTATTTTGTTGATTAATAATACTATTATTAAAAGTGTTAAGATTATTGTTATTTTTTTCTGTTGTCACTAGTCCCAAATCGTTGATAGTTGAAGCTTTAATTGTTGTAACATCTGTATTATTATTAACGTTATTTTTATTAAATAAACTGTAAAATGCATCTTTTACCTTCTTTGCCTTATCGCCTATATAACTCGTAACTTTTTTTAAGACACTTTTATGTTTATGTTCAGGATTATTGCACGTTGTTTCATTGTGATTTGGGTCAAAATTTTTTGATTCTCTAGGAAATTCATTGTCTACATTATCAGGCACAACACCACAGTTTATGAAAACTATTATAGAACACAAACAAAAAATGATCGGCAACTTCATTTTCGTTTGAGATACTGAACGGTTAATGTTATATTTGGGTCAAAGAGTTATCACACTTGAAAAATAAGATGTTTAGTTTTAGATATGCCAACTAGTTAGAGGTAAGATTACGCGACTTCATTTGAATTTATTTGTACAAAAAGGCGCTCAATGAATTGTGAGATATTCGATATTATATTTGGTTCATGAATGGTTTTACTCCTATACATTCGGACACATTATTTTCCATAAGTCTAGAATAAATTACTTTGTTTTAGTTGATTTATCTGTGACCGTGTTATGTTGACACATTTCTGTGGCATGATATCATAACACACGCATGATACAAGTATTTGTTATTGTTCATTTGACTGAACAATAATAAACGGCAAATGCTTAGACTTAGACAAAAATATATAATAATACTAGCTGTTGCACGCGACTTCGTCCGCGTAACTTTATAAAATATATCCAATCTCATGAGTTGGATCAAACTGCACACAGTGTGCAAAATTTTATTAAAATCGGTTCAGTAGTTTAGGAGTTCATCGGCGATAAACAATGTGACTAGAAATTTTTATATATATAGATTGAAATTTTTATTGCAAGAAAATTATTTTTTAATTTTTAATTTTTCTAAGCTTTTCTAGTTTTTATATTTATTTTTTTAATTGTAAGAATTTACGTAATTTTCTTATTGTAGAGTTTATTTTGAAATTAAGTTTTACTCTGCAACTTTTAATACTCGTGACGACCATTTAACCGAAGTAACAGGTTGTGTGAAAAAGCACTGCTCATTAAATTATTTCTGTTCTGTATATCACCTAAGAAAAAGGGGCGCAGACGAAATTGCTAGCAAAAGCTAATATATGATTGAGTGAGCTCATCACTGGATATTATCATATATAACTTCAATATTAAATGCTTAAAAGCTTGTCTATTTTAGTATGGGATAAAAACATTACATACTTTTGGAGTTTCATCGGATATTCAGATACATCACAAGAGATCTCTTAGGGGATCGAAGTGTAATGAATAATATCTCATTGAGGAATAAAAATTTCGTTAAATTGACAGTCATCGTACTTGAAAATTCCCATTAGGGACCTCTAATTGCTAGCAGTGTTCAGCTGGTTCAGGTAAAACAACGTTAGAGCGCCGCCATTCTCTAACGAGATCGATTTTTTTTAATAAACGTTTTGTCACATTTTAATTAAAACTTTTTACTACCTGTGGAATGTTTTAAATTGCTCCGCGATTTTCTAACCTTTCATTAATAATTAATTTATTTTAAGGCAGCGCTATATCGAGTTTTGCAAGAACCATTGGAGACGTTTTATTTTGTATTAGTTTGCTTACTCGTTCATTATTCTTAAATATTTCTATTATAATTGATAGAAGTCTTTGATTATTCTATCAGAGTCAGTTGTGAGACGTTTATTTAAAACTAGCTTTTGCACGCGGCTTCTTCAGTGACTGATAATGCGAGTATATCACATTATTTATTTTGCAAAAACTTGCAAAATGGTCGATTTGCTGTATTTTCAATAATTCACAATGAAGTTCAAACGCTCTCTTTTTGTCAAACGTCCAATATTCAAAATGCAATAACGAAAAATCCAAATGTGTTTTAAAAAGAGAATTTTCAGAATTTCTAGAATATAAATATAATATACTTGTAGATATATATCAAGGTAAACAAATTCAGTGACGATTACGTGTTACAGTGAAACAGTGCGTCAGTTAGGTATACTTATTCATTAATTGACGCCAATTGATGACGTAACTGAGAAGAAACTCCGAAAGAAACTCAGGATACCACTTTACAGGAAATCTAGACCATGTGAGGGGAACCTGAATACAACATGTACAAATATTTCAGCAGTAATTGAAACAAAGTGTGGCCTTCCAGAGTAATTTCAATGAAATATAGGACTTATAGCAGTAAAAAGAATCTGAAAATCATGTAATAAACAAAATTGGGTTTAGCGACGACCTCTGGGCCTATCTTCGGGGTAAGCTTTAGCCAATACCGGCTTTATTAGATGGGTGTTATCCCTTTTATGCCCTGATATATATTTACAGAGGTCACATCGTGCCGGGGGTGTTTTGGATAAAAAAATATTTTTGGCAAACTACCTCCCTTAATGTGGAGAAGGCTAAACCAATTATAGTTTTGTGTGTTACCAAGCCGTAAATTTAATTAAAACTAAATTAATAATTAATTGAATTAACTGAGTAATTAATTTAATAGTTTTTATGAGATTTTAGTTTTAAGGAGAACCATTTCATGATCATCATTGTGATAATTAGCATAATAAGCGTAATAACTGGTGAACTATATATTTTTTTGGTGCCAAAACACTCATTACACATCTTGAGACGTTTTTTTCATATATATCAAATTTCAGGGCGAGGAAAGAGCACAGCTAGTAAAATATATAAGTATTAACTCTTCTATTATTTATTATTAAATGTTATATGATGACGTTTCTCTGGTAGGCATCTTTTTTTTTAATTTAAAAAAAAAATATATAGAGATTCTTAATAAAAAATGAGAATCATAAAAATCGTATTATAATGTCAATCACCCGATGAAAGTGGATCGATTAATTACCGAATATTTGACTTACGACTTTATAGGTGATACATGCATTAGTAAAATGATAGTAAAGTCTTAAAAAGAGATCGAGAGAAGTTGCGAAGCTCAAAAAAGACGTCTTTTTATGATTTTTTTTATAGAAACAGTTTTTATTTATCAATTACAAGTGATGGTAATTCAAATAGAGCCTACTTTTAAGAAGAGAAGTTGCAAAGCTTAAAAAAGACGTATTTTTATGATTTTTTTATTGAAAAAGTTTTTATTTATCAATTACAAGTGATGGTAATTCAAATAGAGCCCATTTTTAAGAAGAGAAGTTGCAAAGCTTAAAAAAGACGTATTTTTATGATTTTTTTATTGAAAAAGTTTTTATTTATCAATTACAAGTGATGGTAATTCAAATAGAGCCTATTTTTAAGAAGAGAAGTTGCAAAGCTTAAAAAAGACGTATTTTTATGATTTTTTTTTATAGAAACAGTTTTTATTTATCACTTACAAGTGATGGTAATTCAAATAGAGCCTACTTTTAAGAATACTCGTACAATATCGAATCGATAATGTAAAAATATTGATGTGCAACGCTCATGTAGATGATGTCCCGAACGACCTCCAAAAAAAAAAGTCGCTTGGCAGTGATCTCCATTTAGGCGGTTTGGATTATCTGAAATAAAAAAAATATGGTGGATTCTCTTAAAGGATAGATTAATATTGAACGAAGCGTATAACCGTTTAAGCGACTGTAACATTTTTCACCTCAATCTGAATGTATATGATAAAAAATAAGATTTGTATGAAGTGTCCGCGCCGCGGGGGAAACAGAACATTGCTATATAAACAGCAATAAAATAAATTGGATGAAGAGACGAGATGTGCGAGGGGCTCGTCTCTTTATATTGGACTTATATACTTTTGTCCATTTAGCTACGACGTCATTTCACAATAACAATGTAATCTTGATATTTAAAAATTAATTGAGTTATTTTTGAAACGTACCTATATTAGGGTGTCCCAAAAAAATAAAAGTATTTTTTTTCCAACGCATACCCTCTTATTTTGTTTCAATGATGTCAAAGGTATTATAAATAAAGTTTCACGTATTTAGAACCACGGCAACCCGTGCCGACTTGCATCGAAACTTGTCGGTACTTGTTTACTAAGGCGCGCGGGAGCCAACGTATTGATGTGCTTGTTGTTGCTTGTTTGTTTGATTAGTAAACGCATTGTTTTCATTCAGTCAACATGTCAATGGAGTTACGCAGTTCTAAAAAGGGGATATTTTTAATAGGGGACGTAAAACATCAAATTACCGGTTCAAAACTTCCCTCTAATGGATAGGTACTGGCAGTTCTGTTCTATAATATTCGAGAAGTTAATTTAAGTGTCAATGAAAGCGCCAATCTTACTATTCGTGAGTGCATTATTTACTGGGAAAAGGCACGTATACCAACTAAGTCTTTACCAAACTGTGTTAAAAAACTAGTTAACTTGTATCAAGTTTGGAGAGATTTGCAAAAAAATGCAAATAAAACTCAAGGCGTGTTTGTGCAGCGTCGGGGAGAATTTATTTCAAACTTAAATGATTTGTTTGATCTTGCACACGCCGATGCCCTTAATTTAATGAGGATTAATGAAGATAAAATCTTCCTGCAGCGCCGGAGGGAGCCAGGTCGGCCTGGTCACTTAGCTGGAGTGGATAAAAAACTGGCCGAAAAGGAGAAAAAGGCCTACGTTAGAAACATTGACGAGCAAAAGCGACGTGATAAATATTTGTCATCCTTAACTCCTTCATCACCTTCTTATAAACCACTACAAGAAAATTCGTCTTTTGAATCTGAAATAATGGATTTGCAAGAAAACTTGCCCACCTTTACCGAGAGCAAACAGTCTAACACTTCTATGAGGAAAAATTTCATAACTCCGAAATTAGTGGCAGCTTTAGATAGGTGTCAGTTAAGTATGCGAATTTCTGTATTTATTAATGAAGCAACTATTGAAGCGCTTGGACATAACACTGACGAATATCCTATAAGTAAGTCCTCAATTCAAAGAATTCGTACAGAAAAGCGAAAAGAGCGCGCAGAAGCTATAAAAGTTGATTTTCAAAACGAGGTACCGGATACTGTAACTGTCCACTGGGATGGCAAACTCTTACCAGCTTTAGATGCACGAAAATCTAAAGAAGAACGTTTACCGATAGTTATTTCGTACGATCATAAAGAACAACTCATCGCTGTGCCAAAATTAGAGAACTCTTCAGGAAACGAACAGGCACAGGCAGTTTGGAACGCTATGATTGATAGGAATCTTGAAGATAAAGTGCAGATTCTCTGTTGTGATACCACTGCTTCCAATACAGGTCGTATTAATGGTGCCTGTGTGCTTCTCGAACAGAAAATGAATAGAGAAATGCTCGTTTTTGCTTGCCGCCATCACGTCTACGAGTTGGTATTAAAAGGTGTGTTTGAAGCCAAAATTAGCCAAGTCACTACGAGCCCTGACATTCCACTGTTTAAAAAGTTCCGAGAAAACTGGAAAAATGTTGATCCCGAAAGGATACAGATTTTGTGTCAATCAAAAGTAAGGCTGTATTCAATCGACTCAAAATTGATGACAGTTTCCTCAACGAGTGTCCTGCTCCATGGTCGAATAATACCTCGTTTCAACATGCTAAGAAAAAGGTGCTGGCACTGAGAGCAGTTAACGATACGGCTGAAAGAGCGGTTAAGTTAATGCAAGACTCCCATGGCTTAATTACTGTGGAAGAGGAACAAAAGCAATTTTTATTACGTTGCGTACAAGAACACAGACAGGTATATCCGGATTGCAAAAAGCAAACCTTAAAAAGAAAATTTAGTAAATAATGTTCTTTTAACGATTAATACTTAATAAATATTATATACGGGTAAAACAGTGTTTCATTTACTGAAATACGTGTTAAGTTCTACAACCTCTCTATGGCTTCCATACTAACTTTTCATTCAAAGTTTGACATCAAGTCGGCACGGGTTATCATTATCCGATTGCCATAATATTTATTATTTAAGTCATTAGGGTCAAATGGAAAAAAAATAAGGGGTATGCGTAACTCCATTCGCAAAAAAAAAATTTGCCCTTATAGCCTGGGACACACTAACCTATATACAGAAAAACTTAATACACACCTAAAATGTTTTAAATATCAAAATTTAAAAAAAGATGTTGTATACCAATTAATTATCTGTAAATTTATAATTAAATAATTGAAAAAAAAAAAAAAAAAAAAAATATGCGTCTGAAATATTAAACATTTTCAGACTTCAAACACAGTTATTTAAGATTACACAAAAGTATAAATATCTAAGTGAAAAATTTGAAAATTTGTGATTACAGTACCCAAAAATGTCGTCCAGGATGCCTACATTCAAATTTATCTCTATTATTTCTTAATCAAGTGACGTGGATTTTTTTTCTTATTTTTTCCAGAACTAGTATAACCTAGCCTATCGCCCCGTGTCCGCTTGGCGTTGATTTCTTGGACACCTGTATATGGATATCCGTTATTTATATTAGTATATGTGCATTACTTTCGAAGAGGCTATATAGGTATTATGTGAAAATTTGTAGTTGCCAGTATTATTATTTATCTATAACTACAAAATCTTTGGTAATAAAATTTTCTTTGAAATTCACTGAAAGAATTTTACATTTTCAATACCGCTTGCGGTAATTTTCGATAAGAAAAAGAGTTGTTTCCGTGTGATTGGTGCACAAAGCTTTGATCTACTTTGACTGTCGACTTCTCCCGGTGAACAAATTATGGATTTAAGTGTTCACTTCCCTGTCACATGCGCCGTCACCTTTCGCATTGTTCAACGGGATACGACATTTTTAAAATTGAAATTTTCAATAGATTTTTTTAAACGTTTAAGCGTATAATCGGCATATTATGGATGCAGAGAGTAACAAACGTTGAAGTTTTGCGTCGAATGTAGAAGGTGATGAGAATTATAAAGGAGAGGAGTATTTCGGGCACTTTATGAGGGGCCAAAGATACCTTATTCTTCAGCCAGTAATGCAAGGGAAAATACAAGGAAAGCGGAGTAGAGTTAGAAGAAAGACATCCTGGCTGAAGAATTTAAGAGAGTGGTTCGGATTGAGCACTCGCTCCCTCTTTCGCGCAGCAGCTTCCATTATGGTCGCCAAACTTCATTTTTTTATTACCTACGTAGTGATGTAAATAAATCTTAAAGCTATGATTATTTATTTAATTCATAAATCCATAAACCATTTTCAAAAATGTATAGTTTTTTTCAGAAAAATTGCATCCGTGCGAAGCCGGGTCGGGTCGCTAGCGAACCTATAGAGAAGCAGACATTAATATGCATTAATAAACTTTTTAATTCTAAAATTTACTGTTCTCATTATTTGTTTTTTATTTTAACTTTTCTACAGACTATTATCATCATAATTATGTAACATTTAATAATTTTTACACATTTTGAAAATTATATTATATAATAACAATATTACTCATATATGAAAGTTATTGCTTATTTAATTTTCCCAATTAGTCTCCAACATAATGGCAACATATAAACTGAATATGGATGACTAACGATAAAAGCTACTCGTGACGTGTACTAAGGTCAACGTGTAATGGAACGTAGCTTCCACAGTACTGTATGTATTCTAAAGCTCTTTGCTCGAGTGGCTTGATTTACGATTTGGTGGAAAAATCGCCATTTTTATTTGCATTTTGTTCAAAGCGACCGAGCGTTCGTTCGAGCAGTTTCCAAATAAAATACCTACCAACAACATTAAGAATATTTTCCCGATTTCCTTCGGGAAATTCAACATTCCCTCTCTACTCGGGCTCGCGTATATTTATTATACAAGTTTTCACATATTATAAGTTCGTTATAACTAATGAAAAAAAGACTTCATGCAATATTAATAAAAAAAGACTTTATAAGGTTCGCTGTTTAAGTTTTTTTTTTATTATTTTTTAAATTTAACTTCATAAAAGATTCGGTTTAACGATCTTAATTTTAACTCTCTATGGACAATTTTAATCGAGTTTCGATTTTTTACCCGCATATGTTCGCGAATATTGAAGACACACTAATAATTAAGGGTTTTATAAACATGGATAATTGCCCGGTTTTTGGCTCATAAACTTTTCACGATTTAATTAAATGATAGAACAATTAACTAAACAAGGACAAACTGTAAGTACTACCTAGTTAATACTATCGATAAAATATTACTTAACCAGAGATAAAATGTGAAAACATAAGACTGAAGTTTTTTATGGTTACCAGTTTCAAGGCAGGCAAAGTCACGAAGCGCGGCTATAATCTTAAGTTTTCACCAAGTGATATTTATATTTGAAAGTTCACCTTCAGCCGAGGAGTTAGAAAGGATCAAAGGAGGGTCAGAATCGGACCCATTTGTCATGCGTCACGCGATACTTTGCTAAGTACTTCAACTCGATGGCAACTTACATTTTTCCACGGAAAACTTCCGAGTACTTATTCCTTAGGGCTGCCAAACGAAAAGAAAAACTCGCAGGAGATTTGTTGAATATTTCGATTTTTCCAGCAATATTTCAAAAGGGTTCTATTTGTCTCCAATATATTTGCCTAATAAATCGACAACTCAAAATGCAATTGAATTAATTCTTATTAAAAGTTTAATATAGAAATAGTGTCTCCAACCCTATACAAAGAACCCAAGGCGTGTATTCAAATAGAGACTTTCATGCTTTGCAATAAAGTTACAAATACATAATACAGCAAAACTCCTAAAAGACGAAATTTTGCCCTCAGTCAAAGTGTGTGTATTAATCATAATAGTCGGCACCACGGTTTTTCTTATTTTGTCAATATTTCATGTTTTTTTTTTATGTAAATTGAAAAATTTGAAATATTGTATATACATACGAATAGTGTTAGGGTTTGGATCGAAGAGGAAGCTTATAAAAGAGCAGTCGTGTTTGTAACACGTGGAAAATTTACATTACAATATTGCTTGGAAGGCTGACGCTCCACTTAATGGTAGGTGGCTACCGTCGCCTATAACACAAGTGCGCTGCTGACCATAGAAGGTTTAAGGATAAGGGTTAAGGAAGGTATGGGGTAATGGGCTCTAGCCTTACTCACTAACTGAAACACAACAGCACATAATGCTGTTATTTCACGGTTATTCTGTAAGGTGGTGGTTACTGCCGCCAGACGGGCTGCCCAAATGACTGCCAAACGCATGCCACATCTTTCCAAATCCAGACCAGAATTACAATTATAATATAATTATTAACATTAAATTTAACACAGCCTAATAGTATACTCCTTTACCTACTATTATACATTATTTTATATGGCATCCACCGATTTCATAGGTACTAATTAAAACCAGAACAAACGCCTGATGTGGTAAGCAATTTAAGTAATCCCATTAATCGAATTTGGATTATGTTCATACGTGTACGCTCCGTTAACCTGAAAACTGGAATCATTATACTAATTCCTCTGAAATCTTCTATATAATAATGTGTAACGCTGTCGTATTCCTTTAAACATTCCTACCATATTATTTTAAATCTGTTAAACAACAATTTTTCTTAAACAGAGTTTTCAAATTATCTTTTTCCTATATATCCCTCCTATATATATATGTATTTCAAGTGATCAAAATCTACTTATATAAATAAAATTAATCTGTTGCTATATACCTAAAAGCAAAACTCGAGAACGGCTGGACCAATTCAGCTTTTTTTAACGACTTACTCGTATCTACCTAATACCTATAAATAAAAAACGAGTCATAACATTTAAGAGAAATAGCCTACTGAATTCATTGTTATTTCAGCTTCGATTTGAATAATAAATTAAATAATACTTGGGACTTTTTAGAAATTAACTGTGAAACATATACAGAAGAATACTTAGACATAGAAGCGAATTTAAAACATTTCATGATTTTAGTATTCTTGTACATTGATGTAAAAATGTCTTAAAAATTGTTTAGATCTGTGCAATATTTGCACTAAATTACATAAACATAAACTAGAAATATTTTTTATCTATATATAGCTCAGCAAATGGTGGGAGAATGTTGGTAGTAGGTTGCACCAAAACGTCCATCAAGTCGACCACAAATCCTGGCTGAGCTAAGCTAAACGACGGATTAGAATCACGCAAACTGATACTATATAGACTAAGTACGCAACTTACGAACACTAGCTATATTTTCCTTGCTTAGTTACATTTTCTTCTTATTTAGTTAAGTTGAGAATAAAGACGTAATAAGTAAAGTGGCTTGGTTTTTAATATTCTTTTTATATTTAGGACCAAGTCGCAGGCAAAAGCTAGTAGATCATTTTTAAGAATGCGAAACTGTAAGGATTCATGTCTGTTAGTCTATATCACACAAAAACTACTGAACGGATTTTGATGAGACCTTACATAAATATAGTTTATACATCAGAAGATAACGTAGGTTGTAATTTAAATATATCGAGGCAAAATTAGTATATTATGTATACTGCCTAACTTTTCCAGTCTAGTATTTATAAACAGAATTCTTAACCAATTTCTAACTTACTTAGGGCTTCTTTCACCATGTGTCAAGTAGGCTAACCGCCATTTAAAATCACCGGTAACCGGGAATGATAGAGCTGATATTGTTGTACAGTAAAAGTTCCAAACATTAAAAAGAAAATATTAAAAAAAAAATCGCCTATCGAAGGATGCAGTAAACCGAGTGCATAATTTAATAAAACATAAAATTATGTCTAAAAGTAACTAATCCACACTTTACTTGTAGTTGCTGAAAGAGGCCCTTCCTTAATGTAATAAAGCTTTAATGTAAACATAATTTTCCTTGTTATACATTAGGTAATACATACCTACCCACAGCCACTTGGGAGTTTTGGCTTTGACAGCATAGAGAACGGTGAACAATTTGAGAAACTGGCTTAATCGATGCTGCTACGAGATGTATACTAGGTATATGTACCACCACTTAGCCAACTCCATTGTATTTTAATTAATGGTGTTTCATAACAAGATCACTTGTTCGTTAAGTAAACTAAAATCGACAGTCATTGTGTTGAATACACCCATTAGAGCGAAACAGGAGCTTTATTAATGGTCTAATTTAAAAATCTTCTTTACTTTACTTAATATGAACTTTCAAATTGTCGATAGCACAAATATAGTTAGATGATTGAAGAATACAATTTTTTAAAAATTGGTTTATTGACAAATCAGTGATAGGTACGTGGTGAAGTTAGTGGTACCTTTAGAAACACAAATACAAAGTCATGTTGAACAGTCTGGAGGTCCACTTGATAAAGTCGCCTATTATCATAAGCAATGCGATAAATCAAATTGGGTGTAGGTTTAAACCAGACCTCAAAGTGCTGCCTACTATAGTAGGATTAAGGATAAGGAATAAGGAAGGGGGATGGGTTAATGGGCTCTGGCGTCCCCTACTCACTCACCAAAACACAAAAGCAAATATGCTGTTACTTCACTGTGGTCTACTGTAAGGTGATTATGATTACTGTCATTTGGCCAGGACTAACCAAATGACTGCGAAATGTAGTCTTCCCTGGCATTACTTGTAAGACTCAGAGTAGACCGAACTATGCTGTTTTTTTTTTCAAAAGTTAGCTTGCTGGAATGGAACCGGGACCTAACCTATAACCACCTTGATCAGGTTAAATTCAAATTGATCATTAGCCTTAAGACTAAATGGCAATCATAAAAGTATGTACTTTTATCTTTTTAGATTGCAATTTTAACCATACCTTTTTTTTAGCAAAACTCATAATATAAATTTATAGAAAAAAAAAGCCAAGAGGATACTTTACTTTACCAAGAAATGAAACTCAACATTATGAAAATATTAAACCTTTATTAATAATCTAACTGATATGTTAAAATAATCTTACTAGAAGATAATATTTAATAAATTAACTAATATACATTAAACTGCTCGGTCAATTTAACTCATTCGTTTCCGTCAACTGCACTATGTTGTGGGACTTGTGGGATTGTAATAGACGACATGACGAGTTAAATTTACAGATTAGTACAACACAGAATTATATCTCGTTGAGTCACAATAATTTCAAATAATTGAGAAATGCTTCTCATTAAAACAATTATAATGAGTTACAGTAATGTCATACTAATAAACAGTAATAATTACCATAGATCACTGCAACATTGAATTCGTAGTTCATTTATTATTATGAAAACTAATTTACAAAAAAAAAAGTGATAAATGCGTGTTATATATATTCTGAAATTAGTAGTTTTCAGTAAATAACTGATTTTAATTAAAAAAAAATATCTTTAAATGCAATTTTGCTTGATAATACAAAAATTTATTTCTTCTTAAATCTGATACACACAATGATATAAAATTTTATATGTCTACATTATATTTCAAGGCTCTTTTTTTAACAATATTTTGAATTCACTGATCAAATTAATCTGCATGCAATAAAATTAACACTAAATAAATATGTAGTGACCAATTTAACATATTTTATTTTAACATTAATATAAAACAATTCATAAATTTCAATAAACATACAATTCAAAGTTGACAATATAATACTTTAGTGAAGTAGACAATAATTGTTGTGAGGTGGCTATAGCTCATCGGTGAGATGTCGGGAGGCAAGCGCGAGGTCGTCGTGTCGGAACCAGGTCGCGTAAACGCGCAAAGGGTCTGGTGACGAGTGACGGTGGAAAGACACTGGTTTGTCGCGAGAGAGGACCTCGCGAGGGTAGTCTTGAGGCCGCGCCTAAATCATACAACTTGGTGACGTAACGCCGTGACACACTCAGTGCCGTTAGTGACACTGGCTGGCGAATTACGAGTTGCGGATGACGTCACGTGGAGTGGACGTGACGTCAAAGCGACAAGGTTCCTGCGCACTAGAGCAGTTCGCGGGGATTATACACCGGAGTAGATTATTGCACTGTCCCACAAGTAGTGAAAACAGTTACTTTTGCGCTTTCGACTATTCAGAAGTACGGCATGAAATGGCATACCGTAATGCGAACTGTAAAATTACAAATTACAAGAGAGGAAAGTTAGTTTGAGGTACTTTGAGTGCCGATAAAACGCAATTGAAACAATAGTTCTCAATCACTCAATCAATCAATCAGGAGGCAATTCTGATCGTGGTGAAACTGATAACTTTTCTCTTGTAAGACATTTAAACCTTTACATGAAAATTTGAAGGAAAAATAACATTATATAGATATAAATTGATTTAAAAGTGCAAATAAATCCTAATGATCATCATCAGTCATCACTGTTGGAGACGGGCCTCTTTAATGGAGCGTTACCTCATTCGGGTCAAGTTTAACATGCAAGATATGTTTACTGTAAAACCGTAGTATTAGTTATATAGAGGCGTAACCGACCTGGTGGAAGAGAGGCGAGTGCGTGAGGAGCAGAGGAGCGGCGCGCGAGTGAGCCACACAAGCGCCGAGCGTCATGTCGTCGGGCGCTTGAGGCGACGCGCACTCGCACCACGACTGCGCCCGCGCAGCGCCCACGCTCAGCGCCATCCCACCGCCGCCCGTCAGGTAATCGTAACCTTATTACAGATCAAGGAATTGGAAAATGGGCTGTGCCAATCCTCTATCCTCACCTCTATCACCGAGTATCTATCCTACAGAACGACAGGTCCCTAGAAGCGTAAATCTTATTAGCCTGTTCCTGTAGGGCTGTCACAAAACACAAAAAAACAAAACTATTGCTTATGCGTCGCTCGCGCGCGTACGACTCCCTGCCACTCAGTCCTCTCGGCTCACGTTCGTGAACCCGTCGGTGAAAGGTCACGCACACATAGCTGCGCGCATGTAGTAGTGCAGTGCCTATACCTATACCAACCGCCGCGCGCTTGTATGAAGCTGTTTCTCTGTAGGATAGATACACGGTGCCTATATTCTCCATTATGTAAGTAATGTAACCATCCAGCGTCATGGGACTGTTATTGGCGACGACGAAATGAAATATCGACTACATAGTACATACTTTGCACAGCAGAGCAAGTTTAGTGTAAACAAAAAATGCAAAACTCAAGACATTCTATTATATGAAACACATACCTATCCCAGATTCCTTATTCCTTCCCAATCCCTACATACTCCTTGTTCTGAAGAGAGCTATTTTCACATTACCTACCTACTATAATATGACCTTACCATGGTATAGGAGTCAAGTCACTAGAGATTATGATGAACAATAGACGAACAAGGTCCCTTGCCTACGCAAGGGGTAATTGCGATTTTCCCCCCACACAAAATACATACAATAAATAAGAAATATGTAAATAGATGATAATGAAAAATAAATGGCCCACGGGGGTTGTGTAACCTTCGGGAAAAAAAAAAAAAAAAAAAAAAAAAAAAGAGTCACGAGAGGTACCTTTAGCAGGGGAATCCCTGTTCCCGTAGCCGTACCCATAACGTTCGCCAAGAGCGGTGAGTGCTTCACCGCCGCGGTAACAACTCAACACCTCGCATAGTCTTTGAACACTAAAATAACAAAATTCGTGAATGGAAACCGCAAATTATTGGTGAATGAATATAGCTGAAAATAAATTACAACTTAAAAATTTATGTATACTAATATTATAAATGTGAAAGTATGTTTGGATGTATTGATGTTTGTAACTGTTTCACGCAAAAACTATTGAACCGATCGCCATGAAATTTTGCATACACGTTGTCTGGGATACCAGAGAGGACATAGGGTACCTTTCATCGTTCAATGCGGACAAAGTCGCGGGCACCAGCTAGTATTATAAATGTGAAAGTATGTTTGGATGTATTGATGTTTGTAACTGTTTCACGCAAAAACTATTGAACCGATCGCCATGAAATTTTGCATACACGTTGTCTGGGATACCAGAGAGGACATAGGGTACCTTTCATCGTTCAATGCGGACAAAGTCGCGGGCACCAGCTAGTATTATAAATGTGAAAGTATGTTTGGATGTATTGATGTTTGTAACTGTTTCACGCAAAAACTATTGAACCGATCGCCATGAAATTTTGCATACACGTTGTCTGGGATACCAGAGAGGACATAGGGTACCTTTCATCGTTCAATGCGGACAAAGTCGCGGGCACCAGCTAGTATTATAAATGTGAAAGTATGTTTGGATGTATTGATGTTTGTAACTGTTTCACGCAAAAACTACTGAACCGATCGCCATTAAATTTTGCATACACGTTGTCTGGGATACCAGAGAGGACATAGGGTACCTTTCATCGTTCAATGCGGACAAAGTCGCGGGCACCAGCTGGTATTATAAATGTGAAAGTATGTTTGGATGTATTGATGTTTGTAACTCTCATGCAAAAAATACTGAACCGATCACTATGAAATTTTGCATACACGTTGTCTGTGGGACACCAGAAAAGACATAGGGTACCTTTCATCGTTCAACGCGGACGAATATATTTATCTCACCTGAGTATGGTATCGTCATCCGCTAAAAATATCCATTTAACTTTTGGCAATGATTGTACTCTTTGGACTGCTTGCCTCAATATAGCAATAGTCTTGGCGCAGTGACCGGTCTTCGTATTGGGAACACCGACGTCCACCGCCGGGAGAGTTGGATCTGAACGCGAACAATAAAAATCACCAAATTTCCACCAGTTTCGCATAGTTTACACTAAAAGATGTCTTACCGTTTTTATCGCTGAAAAACACCAGGTTAGTGACGAGTCTGCCCCAAGTTTTCTTCACCACTTTCGCCCTGGTCTCGTGGAAACCGCTCCAGGTCTTCACAGCGAAGAATATTTCATCTTCGCGCACGTGACTGCCCTGCCGAAAGTTGCGATAGCATTTATTTAAGTCAGCGTTTTCAATTTATTTGTTCTTCTATCTATAACATATATCTACGAATATTAAAAAAAAAAAAAAAACTTTGCACAATATTGGCCAAAAATAAATGATCTTTCAAATTTAAGCCCTAGAGTTTTAAAAAGTAGTAAAACAGAAATTTTGTACAACAGAATTTAACGATTATTTAACTGATGGAGCTCCATGAGTCCGGTGTATGTTTATTTATTGAATGTATATATGTATAGCAAATCGATTTACAAGATTTCTATGAGATTTCTTGGTAGTTTTTCCTTATAATATGCATATTTCGAATGCAAAAGAATTTCCTATTGTCAGGGACTGAAGTCTGGCGACAAGCAGGCTGATCCCATACTTTATGGTGGGCTATAGTCATATAGAGTGGAAGTGTGCCATTATATAAATCATAATGTTCAGAAAAATGCTATTCATACTCACACATATGTCGAATTGTTTCGGATAAGTAGCACAGTTGTCACCAGATACGATGCAGAAGCTTAGATCTGGTGTTAACAAGGGCCCAGGATCCTCTCCATCGCCGTAGACCAATTGTGCGAGCTCGAACGACGGGTCTATGGAGAAATCCGCTTCCAACCTTCTCTTCCCACTATCTACTTGTTCCAGAAGCCTGCATCCAATTGTTATTGTGAGTAGGCACCTCTATATTTATTTGAAAACAGGAAAGTTTACAGACGACAATGTAATTACATACTGTTCAATCAATTCCATCCTCATAGCGAAACCGCTAGCGAAGTTAGGATAAACGAAGCCATCTTCCTCTTCTAATTCCTCATAAATGGCAAAGTGATGGATGATAGTTGGTTCCTCGTCTCGTAGGGGATATCCTATCCATTTCGTATTCTAAGAAAGTAAAATATTAATATTTTAGGAAAGCATGCATCAAAGTATTGAAAAATATACGCTTCAATATAACCTTTATTAAGACAAACAATTTGAGGAGGCCTTTTAAAACAGCCGAAATAGACGATTTGAAACTGCACGGCAACGAAGTGCTGGTATACATTTATAGCACAATCCCCACGAAAAATCTATTTTAGATGAGGAACAACAAATCTTCTATAAAAAACTCGCATTAACTGACTGATCAGAAATGGCGCTGATGTACCCTAATTTCACGTGGAGTGCAATAAAAACTGATCGTAACTACATTGTTAATTTGTTTCGACCAATAGCGTGGCCGGAATAAAGCGTACCCAATAATTGAGTTACGTGATTGGCCAGGTTAACGACGTTACTTCGGTCCTCTACTACTGTCGAACAATTAAAAGGATAATAGGAGAGTAAACAGCACTATAAGAAAATAAAAATAGATAAGATATACGCCTTTTAGAATGCCGTTAAGGCTTCCTCGACGGGTATTCTGTATTCTTATATATTTTCAGAGGCACGTACAGATAGTTTCCAAGGGAAAATTAGCAAAAGAACTGTCTTATTGTTAAAACACCTACGGGACAGCGGTAAAAGCATCCTGATATCAATAAGATATGAGTATCCTATCTTAAATCACTGGATGATTATAGCCATAGGAGACATGTTATGCTAAAAAACTGTGGACAATAGTTATTATTATTATAAAAAAAAATGATCAAGAAATAGATTGGCGACAAAACATTTGATTGCAGCACAAAAGTCTCTTACCGTCTGTGAATCGGCGATCCTTAAGGCTTCCATCAACTTGCTACATCTCACGGCCGTGTGAGGTTCAATGAAGAGCGCCCATCTAACATCAGTCCCTTTGTACAGTGACACCAATGGTCTCAGCAACGGGATGATTGTCCAAGCGCCAGGTACGGGGAAATCTTCGTGTGTTATGTTAATGTTTGGATGACGCTGGAAAATTCAAAGAAAAATAAATATACAAATAATATTTATTTTTTTATTATTAAGGCCTGAAAAGCAGGCAGGTAGCTTCGCCTAGGTAAAAAATAAAAACTACTGTAAAAAAGTAGACTCCCTTGAAAAAAACATATAATGTTGAAGAGCGATTGAAACAGACGTGAAAATCATTTGAAGATGAATACCACTGGCAAACTTTACGGGAATACACATTTGGGTTACCTAAAGGCAAAACCAAATAATGAAAATAAAACAAAAGCTTAAAATACAATAAAAAGTAAAAATTATAAAAAAACATCAAATTACAACATAACCAAACATATCAAAAAAGGGAAAGTTTAAATAAATTAAGAATAATATATTAATTATAAACTGATAAAGATGACCAAAAATTGTGCGAAATCTGGCAAACGAATCAGCAAATATTTCGATAAGATGACTCAAATTGTTGATTTTAAATCTGCAATCAGCACAGCCTTGGGTTACTTAGGTTAGGTATGAACTAAGTAGCAAGTTGCTACTAGCAACATCAATAATATTTAAACTTCATTTAAATCCCCTGGGAACTCTAATCATGTTCGCTTCTGCAGACCGCTTTGTTCTCCTTGATACCCGATCTCCAGGCGAAGACTTACCGAACTTTCCCATCTCAACTTTTATTTAAGTTTGTTAGCATCCAAGTGAAAGCACAGTGCAGGTAACTGGTGCGAATTTCCACTATGAAACTGGTGAGTTTCAATAGAATACGAATGGTGTGGTTATAACTGCATTGCGAACAAAGAGCTAACAAAATATATCCTGGTCTTATATTTCTTCTTAAAACAAAAGTAGCAATAATATAAATATGAACTAAAATTAAACTGAGTATATATTTTTACAAAGCAATATAAAACGTATGAAACTAAAAATATTATAGCGTTTTTTCTAATTTTTTCAAACATCATCCGTTTGGCGAAATAACCTAACCTAACAAACCATTTATAGAAGAAAGTAAATGTACCCATCAAGTTGTAATTTTTTTGTAACAATTGATACTACTTTAAACGTTGTTAGCCCTACAATATATGAAAAATGGTTGGTCTAATTTCTTTTCTGTTACTGTTCTGTTACGCGTAATTATATGGATTGACTAAAATAAAGATTTACCCCTTCAAGGGCCAACACTTGGTCTTCTATGTCTTGCTTCAATTTTGTCGCGACGCTGGCATGATACGGTTCTGATTGGCTGACTATTACAAATATTATATTTTTCGAATCTGAAACAAAACGAAAACATATTGAATATTAACAAGCTTGGACCTATTTACAAATAGGCCAAGAAAAGTTGGCCAAATAAAGGCTAGTCAGGTGAATGTAAAATGAAGCTTAAAACATTGTTAGCGAAACAGACATGTAATGTAATCCATATCCAATATTGGAACACAATACGGTTTCCCAATTTATATGAATAGTGAGCAGACAATGACTGCTAAGTTATCGACGTATTATGTCAAGTCATAATAAATTGCCTCGTCAGGTAACGCGCGGCGGGATTATGACAAATTGACACACACTGATACCACCTGAAGCCCGATACGGTCCCAGCGAAGGGTATCAGGTATTTATGTTGCTAGTCTACGGTATAATGACGAGGACTAATCAATCTATTTAGAGCGGATGCTGCGTTACCAGAGATAATTATTTATTAATTGGAAAGGAAGGAATAATAGCGAGGTGTTTGTTTTAAATTAATTTAACCGAATTGTACCAGCCAGACACTCCAAATTCATAGTTTTTGGATAACGTGTCCGTTTGGTTTCTGTAGGCGGACATTCTGTTCAGAGCGTATTTTTTATATTTATTCTATACGTTTTAACAAATTAATCTTCATACAGTACATCGCTATTGTACACTCTATATACTAACATCTCAAGTTATAAAATCACACAAGCAAATAATGTTTTCTAGCCAAAAACAGTCTACATACTTTCGAGTATTTAAAAAATTCTCCACATCGATTCCTAAACGATTATCAGGATGAGACGTCGTGAAGCCAATCCAAGTTAAACTGTGAATCGAGATTTAAATTCTGCCATGAATAATACATGATCCACCTCAGGTGCGAGACATTAAAAACGCATTGAGGGTGTCCTGTGAGTCTTTCGATTAAGATGATATATTGCCTTTGAATGTGCTGATCATTTTGGTGAAATGTATTTACATACATATGGTTTAAGTCTCTCTGTCTGTTTCTCTACAAACTTCTTCTAAACAAGCACCCAACGGATTCTGATACGGTTTTTACTAATGGAAAGAATGATAAACGAGGAAGGTTTGTCTATATATATTTTTAATTTGCAGTTCATCCATCCGTCCATGCATGTAATTTCATCCATTCGAAGCGAGGTCGCTAGTTTTATATAATTAACACTTCTACGTTAGTTTTTTTTTTTAACATATTTAAAACTATACGTTTTACAATCACAATTTATTTTTTATTTATTATGGAAAACATACCAGGTGCCTTGACAGCCCTCTTGATATGTTAATAGGTGCTACAAGCAACACAATTAGGGTTTGTAAGTGAGCTGCCCAGCCACCAATCATAGGTTACAAAATAATAGTTTTAAAATTAGAATTTTATATTTCATTATTTGAAATTTTGTGATTACAAGTCAAATGGTATCCATTCTACAGATTTGAGTTTCGGAGTAAGAAATTACATGCTATACTTTAAATGACCATTGTTTGGTTGTTAGGTAGCTTCGTTCCTAACAAAAAGCGAACGATCTCAATAGAAATCTATTTTGAAATACATTCAAACCTGCCATCATTTCTTTAGAAATATACTAAATTACATCTAGACAGACACTAAAAAGCTTTTATTGGTTTGGAGAGTTTAAAAATGTGCGACGCGAGTGGTACTTTCTGTAGGCAATAAAAAATTTAAACTAAACCGGTTTTAGATTTTACATTTTATATTCTATCTAGAATGGAGAAACTTATAAAAGCTTTTAGATGGAGCAAACGAAAAAAAAAAAAACAAATAAAAATAGCATCAATAATAGTTGGTAGGCATAAGAGACTTTAAAAATAAATAACAGGAAATTTGTCATGAGCCACAGTTGATTACAGAAATGAATAAAAAAAATAAAAATTATTGCATAGGAATAAATTTCTGTATGTTTTTTTCGATAATTTCTTCTAAACAATCTAATAATCAAAATTCTTTATCAACTCATTTTGATACGGTTTTCACCAATGGAAAGAGCTATAAACGATTAACGTTTGTGTATATAATTTGCAGAAAAAATTACGTGCTGTTATTTCACTGTGTGATATCGTATCAGTCGGGTGGCTACTGTCGCCAGACAATGAGTCTGACATTGCTAAAACAATTGTGAGGACTTTCGAAAAGGTACATTTCCTTCTCCGAATTGAACCCGAAAGCATTAAAATCCCACCCGAGTTGCAGTGTAAAGTTGCGAACTGTTAGACACTTATCAATAATTCCCGGGACGAGGACACGGGACACCGCAAATGGACGGAATTCCGGCCCCCGGCGGACTTACCGAAACAACCTTCGGACTTAAACATAAAACATCCTGATGTAGTGGAAAAACGTGATGTCCCTAATTGTATGAATATTTTATTGAGTTGTTGAATTGCTATAAGCATCAATTGAGACAGACGAGTAAGTAGGTGAAGTCCTCGTTGAAAATAATGAGCAAAAAGACTTTAAGTGCAATCGCTTTTGTATCTTCATTGTTTTCTATTACTCCTTTCACGAGCTCCGTTGTATTCGAAGTTAATACAGTATTGACTTTTTTTAAGGTTGTTCTTTTAAAAAAGAAATCTAGTTTTTAATTAACAGATCCTCCAGGCGATCCAGATCCAGAGGCGATCGACAAATTCGATGGAAAGGTAGCATTGGAATAGACAGATTTCAAGTTGTTAAAACCAATGCCCCCACTTTGGGTGCATATTTGCATGGTGGGTGGTGGGGTGAGTATGTAAAATAGATTTAGTCAGAAAATTAAAAAAAAGTGTTTTTGCCACGCAAATTTTTCCACATTTCCATTTTTCTAAGATCAAATGGAAAACCTATCACTTTGAAGTGACTAATAAGTGAATAATAAGCTAAATAATATGTCCCGGAATTAGCGGGTGGGTATTTTTATAGCATGTTTAAGACACTTTTTTACCTTCTGACAAAATATCCCCCATCTCTGATCGGTGCAAATTTTTTTTACCACAACACAGGGGGTGTTGGGGTAAAAAAAATTTCCGTCTATTATTTAAAAATATTTAAGAAATTAAAGAAAACTTAATTTTGTATCACTATTCGAGGCTTCAAGGTACTAAATATGTTGTAGATTTAAAACTATAACCTAACCATTGTGAGCCCTACGTAGACTAAATAAACCCCACTCGTTTTAGCAATTGAATCTAACGCTTGTTTGTGAAACGGTAAGAAGATTTAGAAACTTTGCAGAGCAATTAAAATTGATTTTCGCCCACAGATGGAACCAAATCATTTCGGGATGTGGCGTAAAAATCACTAACTCATTCTAACTTTTTACCTACCTTTAGAATTCGTCAACAGCCTTGACCAAAAAAAAGAAAGAAAATCGGTTGACAAATTAAGTAGTAAAACGTACAGGTCTTTACCTATTTAAATAAAGATTCGCAAATAAATACATCACCAACCCATATCAAGTATAACCGGAGAAGTATTTGCCTATAAGAAGGCTTACCAATTTTGCGAAACATCTATCCTAATATGCCGGTTCATCGGTTCACATTGGAAGTATGCAGCGCTCTGAACCGTCACATAAATAATTCCGAGTCACATAGCTGCAGGGCTTTCACGGCGAATCCACGGGGGAAAACGAGCATATTCTGAGGCATTGAACGTACTTTCAACTTCGAGCGGTAACTAATGGCCCCTTACATTTACAATGGAGACGCTGATCCAGTGGATGTAGATGGTGATATTTGTGATCTTTATGACATAACAGAGTACTAACACTTCTTTTCTAGAAGCTACGAGTGTGCTTAACCCCTAGATAATCCTTAACGCGAATGGTCTTTGAAAAATTGATGGAAAATGTCATGATTTTAATCTGTACTAATGTGAAATTAACTCTTTTTATGGTCATAATTGTTTCGAAGGTGGCATAAAATATGTTTCCAATTTTATTTCATTAATAATTCTAAGCTAGATTGATAAACTCATATTCCGAGTAACTTTACTTCCTTACTCATCTATATTAATATTCTTCAACTTCATAAAGTTGAAGAGCTTGTTTATTATGCTTTCACGCCTTAACTACTTAACCTATAACCGAGAAATTACGCATATTTGTTGTCAGGGACATTAGACATATTTGTACATATAAGGAAAAAGAACTTTCATCGAATAAAAGTATTGTTCCCAAGGAATCGTGTAAAAATTAAAATAAAAAAAATCCGTGGCACTCCGGAAGTGCCGACAGAAGTGAAAACTTGAACAATTATTGAACAATATATTGATCGCAAGATATACAAGAGAAAATATATGACACTGACACACAATGACAATTAAATAGAATATAATTATTTAATATGAACTTTATAATGACAGACCATTAAAAAGATTTGATGTTGATATGAAACTAGATTATTGGTCAGAGGTATCGTGTATACCATATTGATCCTTGTTATCATATATAGTAAGTTTACTTTCATATACAGTTGTCTGCTTAGTATTTATACAGATTTATCGATTACACGGTTACACGGTAACAAGTCGCGAGTTCAATGGTTTTTTCCAATCTCAAAAATTGTTCCTTTTTTTAAATTAATCGGTTACACGATTACCGTAACAGGTCGCGAGTTCAATAGTTATTTCACATCTCAAAAATGTCCAACGCGCTTAAAGAAGTTCTCACTTCAATTTATTAGAAAAATATTGTCATTAATAATTGCATGAATGTTTCAGACTTAGAAAAAGGGGCGCTGACGATGTCGCGGGCAAAAGCTATAATTAAAGTGAGTTTATATAATTGTAAATAGGCGACTGTAACGACCTACCATCAAGTGGTATCAAGTGGTAAAAAAAATTTAAGTATATGTATAATAACAAGGGTAAAACCACAAATGTATCATGCAATCTCTTTAGATATCTTCTGACGAGTCCATTTCCATTTGTTTTCCAATAAAAGTGTTTTAAATTGCTTCAAAAGAAACTTTGATAAAACAAACCTTTAATTTTCCCGAGTTGAATATTTCAAGAGTAGTTACAGGTAAAATAGTATAATTCTTACGTTTCGTTGGATCTATAAAATTCATGTTAAACCCATCGCGTTCTTACAAGAAAGTCTTCGAACAGTTTCGAGTTCGAATCCATCGCTTTATCAGATTTAAGTTGAAAATTTCCATTGTAAAAAGAGATGACTCTCCTATTGGATAGGAAAATAACAAGGAATTTGATTTCGGAATGCTCTCCGGGACTCAATCTTTGCCAATTTTATTTTCGTTTGTTCGAAATTTGAATCAAAGATGGTTGTGGAAGAGTTATAAGATTACATAAAAAATTTACACAGAGTACATACCTACTTACATTAATAACAATTTCCATTGTTTTAATCGTTTAGTTCATAAAGTTGCAAATTATAAACAAAATAAACCTAATAATGGACTTGACCTGACTGCTTTAGACTTGACGGACCTGTTTTGGAAAACTAAGAAAAATTATAGACTTGACTTGACTTGACTTGACTAACTAGTGTCTGGATCTGCTACTTTTGATTTTAATTTCAATTTTGCCTTTTCTTTTAAAAAAAAAAGCTATTACAAATTGATATTTCTACAAATGACACTGGCAAAATCATAACGCGACAATCGACATTAACTTGACACTGGCAGACAATGGCCATTTTAAAATGAGCCGCATTGCCATTTAAACCTAAGAAGAAGAAGAAGAAGAACCTAATAATTATAAAACAAAGTTTATAACTTCAAATATGTTTGGTTAGACAAACAACGTAATGGATCTATTTTTTTATTAATAACTTCTCTACATGTTACGAGAATTTCTCCGAGAAGTTTTACTGAGTAAACTTGCAGTCAATATGAAAATTGTCAATATGTAAATAAATTGCTATTCACTCTGTTCTTGAAGAACAGTTAAAAAAAAAAGAAAAAAAAAAGTAATAGTTGTATATAAATATAATAAGGACAGCATGCCGCCCTTGCTTATGAAACACTTAAGATTCAAATATTTCTTAAGCAATGGCTTTGATAACAATAAGTAAACATTTAAAAATTACCTTTAAACTTGAAGGTCAAAATACACAATAAATTATTGCTCATTCATTATTCCAATAACAGGTCTACAATCATGCTTTAAAGCAGTTACGAACATCTAACCCATAATTTGAACTTTTACTGGACAACCCCTAATTCAACAAGGTATAAACTATTCAACCCTTAGGTTGTTTACTGACGAGCTTTTCATACATATAGAGTAGAAGATTGGTCGCGCGCGTCGTAATATCGAGGGCGATGAACGACACGAACATCTCTAACGTTTTCTTAGCCCTAAATTTAAATATTGGTCGTTTCGTATATTTAAAAAAAAAACATTAATTAGTAGGGCATCTGATAATTCCAAAGAAATTTTAACGTTTCTCATATTTTATCTTGCCTGAGAGTGAGATTATTTTTTAATGGCAGAAAGGTTCACGTTCCATTGGTTGTTTGATATCTATATTCGTTCATCGCCTAATAACACAAGCAATGCCATAGGTGCTGCAAATGAGCTGCCAACGTTAGTAGGATTAGAAGGGAAAGGAAAAAGAGATCTAACATCCTATACTTACTCGCACAATGAAACACAGCAGCACAGCTGCTGTTACTTCAATATGTTTTTTTTTTGGTAATGTGGTGGTTACTGTACTGGCGCCAGTCGAGGAGCCCGGTTTATGATTGCGAAACTATGTGTTTCCTAAAAATGTAACTAAAATAATATGTAAACGCGAGTGTGTATTCAGAATACTCGCGTGTACACTCGCGCACAAAACTCTATCCAGCAAATGCACACAGAGCCACCGCAAGCTGTGCGGTTTTTAAAAGCTTTTTAAAAACGGTCGAAATGATTTATTTTTACGACTTATCACAAAATTGCTAGCTGCTTGCTGTACACGCAATGTTTCCGAGAGCCGTGCTCGATTGGGCTTTGATTTATGTTCAGTGCTATAATGATAACTTTGCCTAGTGACCGGATATATTGTTAAAACAGAACCCACGATGTAACATCGAAAAATATACAGCGAATACAGTCGTGTGGAAAAACCGCTTACGGGCAGTTAGAACTATTAAGTTTAAACACCATCTAACATTCTAGTCATTGAAATAATATTATAGACACTTGTCATTGACAGCATAGTAAACAGGTGACGGTTCAAATGTCCCCTCAGCTATTATAGAACTAGGCCCACGCCGACAGGTGGTTTTAGTAGGTAATAATCCCACATAAATATGCATTTGCATTGCATAGGTTCATAGGGTATCTATTTGAAGATTTTCTCACTTGTAAACAAAGCATAGTAAGGAAGAACTAGACGAACCAACAGATAGTGTGACCTGGAAAAATTATATAAGAAAAGGTGTTAGCTTAAGCCTTTAAATTCTTTTGTGGGTATATGTGCCTTAAATTTGAAAACAAAAAAGGAAGTAAAGAATTTATATTGTTGAACGGGAATTGTGCAATGATATTTTAAAGAGCCAGCAAACTGTCTGCACTAAGTTTGCCCAGTGGAATAAACTGCATAGAGACGGTTGCTTCGCGCGGTCCACTAAGTACACACTAACTAAATTATGCACCTCGCTACTGGTTCCAATATACATTTTTCCCTTTAATTTGAGACCGTTTAAATTAATTTTCATCATTAATAAGTGTGTTGAAATAACGGCAGCATATCAAACCTGAAGAGTTTTCGTGAAGGATGGCAAATTTCTGCATTAATATTTCTTAACAAAAAAACTCTAGAATTGATCGGACTATAGATAATATGACAAGAGTTACAAACATCATTACAATGAGATATTAATGTTCAATTTGTTAAAAATACATCACAAAGGTATGTAAAACTGTTTATTAAGTCGAGACACGCAAACGCATAGGGCGTTTCAAAATTCATTAGCGTCTTTAAGTAATTAGTCGCGAAAATATAATTTAAATCGCCCCTCGTAATTTGGACTAGTTAAAATTCAACGAGTGTGTTTATAGAGAACGTAGGGTGAGAGCATACATAACGAGTGAATTCAGATTATTCAGACATTATTTTGTACTGCGAGAAAATAAAACAAGTCTTTATCAAATAATTCCTATGTCTGTATACCAAATATATTTATAAATCTATATATTATGTAGTTTTTACCATATAATATGTTGATGACATCTCATTTTTATATTTTTCATACGTATACTTATTCAACGATTTTTTCACCTTTATGATCTCATCTTAAGTTATTTGTTCAAAAGTATAATTATGTTTATAGTTTATTTATTTATTATTATGTTAATTATTTTTCAATAACAATAACCAATAGTTTTTCACAACATTAAGTTGCCATAACATATAATAACATTTGACGACACGTATGATCTAGTGGGTAGTAACCACGGTCGCGGGTTCGAATCCCGCTTTGTACCTGAGTCATGGATGTTTTGTATTTATAATATGTATGTATTTACAAAAAAAAAATAATCTATGTAATATATCGACTGTCTGGTATCCATAATACAAGCATTAGATGCTTATACTGTGGAACTAGATGGTGCTGTGTGGAATATGTGAAGAAGATATTTATTTATATAAAAATATAATATTTAAAACCAACCCCCATCCTTGTGCTGCATTTGGACCTAATCTCATACAAAGTTTAACAATCACAAAACTTTTTCTTTCAAAAAACTTTGAAATTTGTTACCATACGAGTAGGTATACAATATTTTTAGGTAAGTACTAAATTGAAAATTTGGCAATATTAATTGCCAAATTTTCAAAATAATACTAATCTATTATTTTGCGGTATTTGGAACCTAAGAAGCATATTCATATAATTATAGCTCTACTGGTTGTCATAAGAGGTTTTGGGTTCCTTCGGTACCTACATTTTGTGGTATTATCATATTATACCTAATATAGTCGCGTTGGCAACGGGCTGATTTTAATTAATACTGTTACTATAAAAACTAATTAACATAATTATTAGACTTCCTGAAACTGAGTGACCTTCGGTTTTCTATGTTAACTAGTAGTTAATTCGTCAGTGCTGGGCAAAGGGGTGGAACGGACACACACACACAGTATTCTAAAATTAATTGTATTAAACGACAGTAGCGAGCTAGACGGTGTGCTATCAATTATTCATTGGTACACTTCACCTCTTCTGCGGCGGGTTTTATTGAAATCAGAGACATTTCGGTGAGCCAATAATATTTCGAGCTACACATTCGTTGTACGAAGAAAAAGTTTAAATGAACTTTAAAAATATATTAATAATTGCCACAAAACAAAGCTTAAAACAGCTTAAAGCTTTAAACAGCTTTAATTTCAATATGATAAAATTCTTTAATTTTTTTTTGTTAATGTAACATTTATTAACATTTAAGGCTACGTTCAACATTCATTTAGAACTTGAAAATAGCAACTACGGAGGTTTGTTTGTATCGCGTAGTTTTTCGATTGATTTTTTTTGTGTTTGGTGACGATCTATAAATACTTGTTAAAGTTTATATAGAGAAATTAATAACTAAAGGCAAAAAATACTCTTATTTTAATTATTCATTAATTAATTGCTAAAGAAATATGACGATATTTAATTAAAATATTACTTAAATAAAAATAAAAAATACATTTAGATAATGTTTTAAAAAAACTAATACCCACGAATTGGCACTTTGGTGTTGTCTATGTAAGTCTTAAAGTAAAATGATGTTCGACTTGCCTTCATATAATTTATGTAGAAATAATCTATCTGCGAAATCTGTTCAAATGGAAATGTGTCAACAGTTATAAGTAAACTCGTTACGGACTAATTCGTCTTTTAATACAGAAAAAATAAAATAAAATTACACATTTAAATAATAAAAACAAGTTAGAATTTTAAATCAAGTTACTAGGAGTAATTACAGTTTCAATAAATTATTCAGATAGGTACCGCGATACAAATTATCTGCGTTACCTTAGCACTTTAAATATAAATAACTTTTTTATAACCTAAATAGCAATTTACAAATTTTCAATTTGTTTAAGTATAAAAAATACTTACCAAAACTATATACACATTCTAAGGCGAGAATTAGCACCAATATTGTAACTGAAACAAACAATACAGAAGATTTTTTAAAAAATACTGACAATTTTAAAACAAAGAAAAAAATTAAGTTTATTAGAGAAAATAAAAAACTTCGAAATTAATTCGCACCTCTCGCGTGCATTTTGGCGGGAATTCAGGAGCGCAGAGCGTGCACCTCCCACGCTGTTCAAAACGGTACTGAATGTCTTTTCTTTTCTATGTAGTAGCTAAGCTAATCTGCGCCTAGCATAGAATTAGAATTCCTATTTCTATGGCGCCTAGAATGCGCCGAAATTTTAATCGTTCCATAAAGTTTTACACGACAAAGCAACGGCAAAGATAAGTCCCGGTATTCAGCCTTTGTGGAAGTATGGAACTTAGATGCATATTAAATTTCGAAACTGCATTATCTCTGCGGCTTTACTTTGGCCACATTTTTTAATAATAAAACGTATCTGCAATAAATTTAGTTAGCGAAAGAAAATTTAAACAAATATTTAATCTGTTTTGGTAGTGACTGGACATACGGACACTGCGTTTCGCTCTCATAAATTATTTAGCCCGTCTGAGGGTAGACAGTCAGAAAACTATGGAGAGAACTATGGATAAGAATTTCTCTAATAGATATGTCCATCAGAGAATCATGGTTACCAACATAGAGCAAAGAAGCAGTCAGCTTAAAGAACCATCTAGAGAACTGTAGACCTCAAGAGACCGCTGGAAGTCGAAGAAGGTGTAGGTCAATGGATCCGTAGAGGACCCAACGGTACACACGGCCATACCACTGGTGGTACGGTGTGTATAAAACGATACCATATTTGCTGAAATAGGGATATGAAAACAAAAAACACCTGTCCTAATTGAAGAAACATAATATTCTTTAAATGTCAACATTTAAGTTATATAATAAATGTTTAAGATTATACATAATTATGAACCGAGCCCGTTGAGTGAGTGGTTAAGGCGCTTGCCTTAACGCTGCGTTTTAGGGTTCCCGCGTTCGATTCCCGGCAGGGCCAACTTTAGAAATAACTTTCCAAATTTGGCTCTGGTCTGGATCTGGAAAGTAGTGGCAGGGCACACTGCGTCTGGTGGCAGTAACCACCCAATTTCAGAAGACCACCGTCAAATAAAATGTAAATGTGTTGTTGTGTTTGGGTGAGTGATTAAGGGATGCCAAAGCCCATTTGCCTATCCCTTACCCCTAATCCTAATATAGTCGGCAGCGCACTTGCAGCACCTGTGTTGTTGCTTGAGATATAAGCGACGGTAGCCACCCTACCATCAAGTGGACCGTCAGCCTGTCTGCCGACCTTAACATAGCAAAAAAAAATGTTTAAGATTATTCATTTATTTGCTTGCTTTGCTTTGCTGATTTATGAACTTTGCTTTGCTGATTATGCTTGCTTTGCTTTGCTTTGCTGATTTTTGAAACTTTGCTGATTTATGTTTTTCTTGTATGTATATTTATATTGTGTAGCGAGATATTGTATGTTTCCCTAATATAAATAAATAAATAAATTTATGAGTGTTTTAAGGTAAAACAGGTAAATTATATAATCAAATAACACATGTGAATAGAAATAATAAACAAACAATAATAATTAGTCTTTGTTCAAATGTGATGGCGTTCCATTCAAAAGTCATGTCCATTCTATGTCCAGCATTGGAGGACGCTTTGTGAACTAAGGTAATACAGATGACGATTTACACAAAGGTATTTAACTAACCATAATTAGTTATATTGATAAGTATATTTGTATTTATCTATACTTATGTAGGTATTTATTAGAAGATACAATAAGTATGTACCTACTGGTTTTTATTTATTATTTGTCGTGTTAAAAGCTTGGCTTGGATTGACGTTGTGAAAATGAAAAGTTAATTTAGTGGCACCAACCGCAAAATCAATCTAGTTGATTGGCCCATTGAAAATTTTCGCTGTTATTTCGTTGAGATCGGAATTTTTCATTATGTAATCCATTTTGAATGCAGACAAATGAAAACCTGAATCGTGATTGCTTATTAGTGAGATTGGGACCGATCGGATCGGGATAACGTGGTAATAACGCTTTGCATACATTGTAACCTAGTTAGTTCTTTTCATCTAGTAGCAATTGTGGCTGTATATCTGGCGGTAACAAGAACGTTTTTGAAGTAGGCTATGTGCGATTGTGTTTCGGTGGATCATTAAGAGATGATATACCCCTTTCACCTATCTTGACCTTCTTCTTAACCTATCATCCTAACAGAGTACCTACTTGCATGTTCCTTTTGTTTAGATACCTACTATAAACTGGTCTATAAGTATAACAGCAGACATTACTCATAAAGAAAAATTATTATAATAGACGTTTCAAAGAGATTTTTTTACAACGGTATAAAAGGTGTTTTACAAATTTTTAAAGATAACGAAATCGGTAAAAGTGGAAAGCGGCAAGTCTGAGTACGTCTCAATTACAAAGTTTTTCTAGCACGTCATTTGCACGTCCGCACGAGGGAGACAGCTGCCGTTAGATAAATGAAATATTTTCATGAGTCACGTCTCCACTCCACTCGCCAACGTGGACTTTTTTAACTGGTAACGATAACCTGGAAGTTTTAAGTAACGTTTCCGAAGTGGAAGGCCATCAACTCGATTGGACGCTTCGAGTGTTGCACTTCTATTTTTGTTTCTGATACGAATGCGAATGCGGAATATTACTTAGTTCGTCATTTATTGAAATGTTCTTATTTACATAAATTTGGAAATATTTCATAAGAAATATATATAAGCACATTAGTAATTTATGTGAATAATCATATAAATTGCTAATGCGCAGGAACCATGTCACATTGACTAAAACCCACGTGACGTCATCCGCAAATAACAATACAGCATACAAAACAAAGACTCAAGTGAGTGTGTCGCGAGATTACGTCATCAAAATGGCGGAAAGGCAAATTAGCAATTTGCAAAGCTTATATTTCTTGTATGTATTGGTTGATTATTCTGAGCGAATTTTCCTAAAAGTCGCTTAAAAGACACAACTTAAATGTGCCTTAAATATATTGGAATCGTTTACTTCATACGTAGGGCAGGCTAAACCTAATTGGGGATTGGGGGATCGATCGCTATTTCTATAATTATAAATAATGAAACCTCCTTAAAATCGTTTATATACGACTTAGTTACAGTACCTATACAGACTTCTCTAGAATATATAAATACTATAATAATTATTCAGTAAATATATCTCTCTAATTGCGTACAAGGCTTTTGCTCAAAGCTTTTGCTTTTTGTATAAGTTATAAAGGCGCTTTTTATTAACTAAACGATGGTTTTTGAACGTTCAATTACCCGATACGGGTAAAAAAACAAAATTGAACGGCAGCGTTCTTGCAACGCTAATAAAGGGGAGGGGGTGACAAGGAGACCAAAGGGAGTTCAAAATAATAGCTAAGGCCTTATACGCACTTAGGAACTCACCAAAAAAAATACCCACACGATTTTTATTGATTAACAAATTAAATTACTGTTTGTACATAATATTGTAACATAAGTGTGGCTTAACAATTATAATATGTTGCAAGAATTATAACATGTGGAAGTAATTTATGATCTAAATAATAAATTACCGACATCACAACTGATATATATAATTTTTATTTTGTTCCTTTGTATATGTGACTTGTTATTGAAATCTTTTCATACGAATTAAAATAGAACTCACACAAATTTAAGAATCTCCACAATAAAGACTTGTATTTACTATAATTTATATATTCTATAAATATTTTATTAAAAACAGTTAAGATTGTTTACAAAATGCGATAAGTATAAAGCCTAATTGTAGAATGTATAAGCTTCAGTAATTATGTAGATGTAAAGTAAGAAGGGTACATAGTGTACACTGGGGTTTATATGCATATTGCATTGCTTTTATTTCCTGATTGGCTCGTTTAATGTCCTTTTACTATACCGAAGACTTTTCTGCCTGTTTTGAATTAACCAATAATATATAGAGAGAGGACTTTGGTTCTACCGCTCATTTAATTTTCTTGTCTCTTATCCTGACCACGTTTGTGACCTAGTAGTTTGAAACCTAGTAGCAATGTAGATAGTTAAGGGCATTCTGTACAAGGAATTTGTTGTCTCAACTTACTATAATGCGAATAACCAAAGAATGCGACGCAAGACATTCGCGGCACTTATTGGAAACACGAAAGTAATAAATCATATGCCAGAAAATTCAATATTTTAGAAAAATCTTTATAGATGAGTTGTCAATACAACCCAATTTTGAATGTACTTTATAGCTAGGACGTTTTCATGGAAAAACGTTATTTGCATTGACTCACTAATTACAAGAATTCAACTCGCGAAAATATCACAAATGCTGCAAATTTTAGCAATTAATTGTACTAGATATGCAATCAATTAAACTCTTTGTTTTCCTAACAACCTTCATATTATATCTCGGAAATGTCATGTTTTTTTATTATATTGATACGACCAATAACTAACAAGAAATCATGAAATTACGTAGTAAGCAATTGGTAAGCAGCTCCTGTTGGCAAGTGAACTCTTAAAAGAAATAAATGTGATGTTTCTTTAAAGATGTTCTGTTTTTTTTTTTCAAGAAAAAAGAATTTATGAATTTAAAAAGAATAATAAGATGTAATAAAGAAGAATTTCGTAAGAGGCCAGGGTTGGCATGATTAAAACAAGTTTTTTTAAAACTAAATACTTACGTGTTTTACAATTTGAATTGAAACCGTCTTTTTTTATCACATGTTTAAATATACAGATTAAACAAGTTTTAAGTATGTATAAAACATTAAGAAAAAAATAAGCTTTAAAACTACTTTTGATTGCGAATGAATGGAAATAAATTAATATTTAGGACTCTAAATAGCTCGACATAAAATCAGTTAAGTTACTAACTTGTCTTGCTCTTCAACTCATTTATTATTATAGCATTTTATACAATTTCGCAATTAATATATATTCAAAACACTAAGTACATGCGTAATGTAGGCACCCCTATGTTCATTCGCAAATTTAAACTCTCTGACACTATTTGTGATTAAATTATAATTTTGTCTCTGGTCACTGGGAGTTTAAAAAAAAAGATCTGGTGGGGGGCATATTTCATTTCATATTTGACATCTTATTTGTGATTACTAATTGTGTAGGTGGTGAAAGCCTACATCATTTAAAATATCTGCTGCAATCCTGTTTAATTCAATACTTACTATTAAATCTGACAAACTAAAAAAAACCTAATAAATAATATTTAAAACCTTTTGCAAGGCCTAATAAATTATCTATAAAAATCAGGCAAGACATGTTGCACAAAATAACTAGGTTTTAAAACAAATGTTACAATTTAATTTAGAACATAAAATTAATAAGAAAATTAAGACTAAATATAGCAATGAAATATTAATTTATTTATTCTGTTAAGCCAAATTTGAAAGTAGTAAAGTATAGTACATTGTTGACAAAATATAGTAAAAGTTTATAATTTTAGTTATGTTATTATATAACTGAAAAATAAAGTATACTTAACAATTAAAACATAAACAAGCACTTAATAGAAAATTATTATATAGGTAGGTACCTACTTACGTTTGTCCATTTTTCTTCATTAAGTGTTGACATTTCTTCCATTAATATAATGTTATAAAATCAAAACTACCGAGTAAATAAAATCATAAATGCACATTCAAAAGTGCGTCCGTCAAAACAAACAATCCGTCCTTACCAAATCAAAACAAACTCGTACCGATCCTACCTAACCTATAAATTCCAAGAACTTCAACTTCAATGTCTATAACTTTTCCAAAGTTTATGTCAATGTCACTGTCATTGACGTTTCAACATTGATGTGAAAACGATTGGTCCGAGTGAAAACGTTTTGCTTGATGTTGATGCTGACTGCTTGGACTTGAGCTCGACGGACCTATTTTGGAAAACTAAAAAAAATAGTGGGCTTGACCTTGACTGCCTAGTCTCGGGATCTGCTACTTTTGTTTTTAATTTGAATTTTGCCTTATATATCATCAAGAAGAAGCCGCGGCTGTCGGACGCGTCCGATAGTTTGTTTCCACCTTTATGATATCCATCGCAGTGCGTGCTATAACGCCTTACACAAAATATGGAATTATTATACAATATTATAGATAGTATACTACATGTAAGAGATGTCATTTACTAATGACATATTCATTTGAAAACTTTAGAATGACAATGACATGACATCAATGACATATTTGTTTACCTTTTCAAGCATTTCCTTTGTAGATATTTTAATTATTTTGATTTGAATTTGTTATCACAGCAACAGTATAGTGAAACGATAAATAGGTACCTACAGTGTAATGTAGTCTCATAAATTATTTATTAATCGGTCAGACTTTGTACGTTATTAAACTACCATTTATGTTCAATGAAAAAGTGTTTGTAATTTTGTAGAAATTATTTCAAGTTAGGTATATAGCAATGGAATCTTGGCCTAAAGAGAAAGTCAGCGATGAAGAGTTGAAGCAATATTTTCCCGATTTACCGTCAGGACCACTCGACTGTTATAGAAAAAAAGCGTCCTTTGATTGGCGTCGCATGAAATTGGTTTATGATAATTTAAATGCTATAAAGATAAAAGTAAGTTGTATTTTTATGTTATATTTACTTATAGTATATATTTACTTATTGGCAGATTATAGTGGAAATGAATAATGTGTATATATTTTCCTGTGTATTGGCCACACCACACCACAAGACTCATATTGGTCCACAAGCCAGACACAAATTTCTTCAGTCATTATCTCTTCTCAAATCTCAGTTGATCTCTCAGTCTTCAGAAAAATATGATAAAAAATTATTCAAAACAATGTAATGGCATAAAATTAATTATGTTCGAATATATAAGCACTACTTGTAGGTTAAAATTACTAACATTTTCAGAATGAAGTCTGGAATTTCATGGAAAACAATCCTTTATTTCAAAATTCCGATGTATCACCAACGTTAGATGAGGAAAGACACATTGCCACTAAAAGAATGTATGCCATACACAATGCAAACTTCATTCCTTATGAGAAGGTATTTTTTTTTCACATTGTTTTAAATGTTCTAATTAGATTAGTTATTAAATCATTTATTTATTACCAAGCAAGTGAATACCATTTAAAAAAAACATACATTTCAGATTGTGGATGAACCGAGATCATTCCAGGCAGAAACAGAAGCAGTTCTCATGTTTGATGCTTCATTATCTGTAAAAGTTGCCCTAACATTCCGTATGTTTTCCAATGTGATAAGAGGCATTGGTAGACCTCATCATTACGATTACATAGAGGATGTTGAAGCGGGAAAGATAGGTGGTTGTTTTGCTCTAACAGAAATCTCTCATGGATCCAACGCTAAAGGCATGAGGACAACAGCTACATATGTGCCAGAAAAGAAAATGTTTGTATTGCATTCTGCCGATTTCGAAGCAGCTAAATGCTGGGTCGGATCTTTAGGTAAAGTATAGAAACAAACCGATATAGCTAAATTTTTAGTAAAAACATATTCGGATGTCTTAATTTCCAATTGTATGCTAATTTGAGTAATTCCAAGTGACATGTTTAACACAATGACATTACGTCTGTTTTCAGGAAAATGTGCAACTCATGCCGTAGTGTATGCGATGTTGATATCGAAGGGAACGAACCATGGTCTGCATGCGTTCGTGGTGCCCATTCGGGATCCCAAGACATTGAAACCATACCCCGGAGTCATTGTTGGCGATTTGGGAGAGAAGATAGGTCTCAATGGAGTAGATAATGGGTAAATAGTAAAGAAGTGTTTTGCAGTCATAACCTGGATAGCCAATTTGGCCACTGTAACAATACTAGATACTGTAAAGTTAGAGTTATATATAAGATGTAGGTATACATTATCCACACTAATAATATAAATGTGAAAGTAATTAGTCTGTTTGCCTGTCTGTTACCTTTTCACTCCTTAATTATCTCGTAATATATTAAAATTTTCTCAGTTCTTATATTTTATAACGCGGATGAAGTAGTGGGCACCGACTAGTAATACTATGAATGCAAAAGTTTGTTAATTAATTGCACAAAAACGGCTGAACGGATTTGGATGAAACTTTGCACACAGATAGTTTATTACATATAGCATGCATTTTATCCTGAAAAATTTTCAAAAAACGAACCACAACGCGTACGAAGTCGCGGGCGCAGCTAATGTCAAGTGTGAGGGCATAAAATGAAGTAAACACTCACTCGTTATGCCGCCACAGAAATATTTTTGGCGATGAATAGTTGCATAGTACAAACGAGGGGGGAGTTTTTAAATAATATGTCACTCTAACAGGAACACATTTGTGAAATTAGTCTTTTTTTTTGCAGTTTCCTGATGTTCAACAATTATCATCTGCCGAAGGAAATCGCTCTAGACAAACTCGGCGGTGTTGATGACAATGGAGACTATCGAACAACTTTTAGAGATCCCAATAAGAGATTTGGGGCATCGTTGGGTATTTTATCAGGTGATTTTTTTTGTGTCTAGTTATCGCCAGTCGTTAATAAAATAAAAATAAATAAATAAAGCCTTTATTGCTAACATATTTCTTACATTTTTTTTTACAATATAACACTGCAATATTTTTTTTTTCTTTTCTGTAATATATTATTGTTATTAATAAGTTACATTTTTCTGTTTCTTTTTTTTTTTCTTTGTCTTTTTAAGAAGTATTTTCTTTTTCTGTCTTGCCACAATACTTTGTCCATAGCCTTCCTTCTCCAAACCTGCTGTTGATAGGTGATTCTTTAGTTCTTAATGTTCTTGTATTAGTTAACTTGAAAGGGAGTGGAAATGTAAACACGGTTGTGATCCTTCCAGTGGGTGATGGTCGTATTCCCAACAGGGACCAGCCGGGTTGGAATCGTTAATAGTGGAATGCCAAAAATATTGTCATTAAACAATGTTTCCTGACCCTATTATAAATCTATGAGTATTTACCAAAAATAACCTAAGAGGTATCGGAAATAGATTATGTATTTTACGCCCTAAAACGCACACAACGTTGACATTTAAATATTATTGTCAAATATAAGGCAAGAAACACTCGGGATAATCTTGTTAACGGCTAATGTAACTTTTTTGATGTTTCCTTACGTAGCCTTTTTCTTTTTACTGTTTCGTTTTATTTTTAAATTACTTATAATTTTTTTTTTTATAAAATTTATAAATTGGTTTCGTTATTTATTCATTTTTAATTGTTTTTAGTTTTGAATACTTATATGTAAATACAACGGCTAATGTAACTTTTTTGGTGTTTCCTTACGTAGGTAGCCTTTTTCTTTTTACTGTTTCGTTTTATTTTTAAATTACTTATAATTTTTTTTATTTATAAAATTTATAAATTGGGTTCGTTATTTATTCATTTTTTATTGTTTGTAGTTTTGAATACTTACATGTAAATACATACGTTATATTATCTCTTAACTAAAGTCTGTTTCACTCTAAGTCTGTCTCGGTTCAATTGAGATTCCACTGAAACTTTCAGGCGGTAGAGTTCATATTACATCGATAACAACAAACCTCCTCCAAAAGGCCATCGTTATAGCTGTGAGATACTCTGCGGTGCGAAGGCAGTTCGGTCCAGATAATTCTACTGAGGAAACGCCTGTCCTCGAGTACCAGCAACAAGTGAGCATTCCCTTTCTACAATTCTTCTTCCCCGGTAATAGGGTATTTGGGAGAATTTGTTGTCTCTGCTTACCATAATACGAATAACCTAAGACAGAATGCGATGCAAAAGACAAAATAATAAAACATACGTCAGCAATTCCAATATTTTAGAAGAACCTCAATAGATGACAGTTATTGTGAACCAAATTTTAAATGTACATTATAATAGCTAGGATGTTTTCATTGAAAAAAATTATTGTCTTTTAGTCATTAATTACAAAAATTCAACTTGCAAAAATGTTACAAATTCTGAACATTTTACAAATTAATTGTACTAGATGTGAAATTAATTTCGGTTTTTTTGTCTCCATCCAAAACTTCATATCATATCTCAGAGAGTCATGTTTTTTTAAAAAAAGTGTATTTAACGAGTAACGAATAATCATAAAAAATTACTCTTAAGGGAAAGTGAGCTCTTAAGGGACTTTTTTAATTTAAATTCTTTAAGGGGACAAATCAGGTGACCTGATTTTCGAAATCTGTGCAAACATGATGATCAATATAGAAAAAAAAAAAAAGAATTAACCTGAAAGTAAGAGAGAATAATTTATGTGTCCATTTAGAGTTCGATTTGGCACGTTTTATACGAATGAGCATTTTTTTAAGTGACATGGAGTGGTTTTTTTTTTTTTTTTTTTTTTTTATTGATTCAAGGCAGCGCTTGAATCAATTAAGATCACCTTACATCAAGTAAGATCACGATCTTACTTGATGTAAAGAGCAGATTCGGCCAAAGATGGACCACGCTTACCTAGTAAGTGCCCATTTACCCTAAATTTAAACAATCGAAATTTGTCTTTTCAGCAAGTTCGCATATTACCTTATCTGGCAGCCACGTACGCCATGAGGGTATTCTGCAATTGGTTCGGTTACGCTCACGTCGTGATGACCATCAAGAATTACATGGGTGAGTTCTAAAAAGTTGTATAACGTAGCTTTAAAATTTACTCTAGTTCAGTGATAATCGGAGCAAGCAAAGATGAGTGATAGTTTTTCTTTTTTTAATTTTTTTTATTTTTATTAAGGTGTACAATATTTTAATAGGCAACACATACTAATTAAAATTAAATAATTATAAATATAAATAATGTGAATATATGAATGTTTCCTTAGGTATGGATAAATGTATAATTCTCCCAACTATAATGTTAGTCATGTTATGCAATGTAATGGAAATATACGGCCCACGGGGGTGGTTTAAACCCCAAGGAGAAAAAAAAAAAAATAGGTAACACAATCGCGATTTATTTTCACACTAGTAACACTAGCTGTTAACCAAATGGTCGCGGGTTCGAATCCCGCTAGGGGCAAATGTTTATGTCATCGATGTTTGTATTATGTATTATGTATGTAAAAAAGTAATCTATGTAGTACATCAACTGTCTGGTATCCATAATACAAGCATTAGTTGGTTAATGTGGAACTAGACGGTGCTGTGTCACCGAGTATCTATCCTACAGAACGACAGGTCCATAGAAGCGTAAATCTTATTAGCCTGTTCCTGTAGGGCTGTCACAAAACACAAAAAACAAAACTATTGCTTATGCGTCGCTCGCGCGCGTACGACTCCCTGCCACTCAGTCCTCTCGGCTCACGTTCGTGAACCCGTCGGTGAAAGGTCACGCACACATAGCTGCGCGCATGTAGTAGTGCAGTGCCTATACCTATACCCACCGTCGCGCGCTTGTATGAAGCTGTTTCTATGTAGGATAGATACTCGGTGGCTGTGTGGAATGTGTGTGAAATGGGTCGGTCTGTCTGTCTGTCAGGGATCGAGGACCGGTCGGCCGAGCACGGTATGGAGATGCACGCGCTGTCCTCGGCCACGAAGCCCATCTGCGGATGGATGTCCCGCGACGGCATTCAACTCTGCCGCGAGGCTTGCGGCGGCCATGGCTACCTTAAAGGTGCCCTCACTCTTTGCCTTCCTCAAATCCATCTTTGTTCATGCTATAAAGTACATATTTGTTTAAAGTCCTCAGTGAGGAATGTCATATAATATAGAGTCTGTTGCAAAAGTCAAATGTGAAACAACCTTTTACCTACGACGTGAAACGCGGAATAAAAGTTGTCAAAGTCAATTATTACATTAAATTCAGTTCAGTTAAAAAAAAAATATAATGCATCCAGAAAACTTGTATTTAACGTGATACGATTTACTAAAGCACTAAAACGCCCTCGCACGTTACGTCGGTTGACTTTTGCAACAGACTCTAATAGTATGTTTGTGTGGTCAGCTTCGGGCATAGGCGACCTTCGCAACGACAACGACGCGAACTGCACGTACGAGGGAGAGAACAGTCTGCTACTGCAGCAGACCAGCAACTGGCTGCTGAGTCTGTGGGCGAAACGCCACCTGCGCGATACGGGCGACACGCCCTTCCGCTCCGTGCTCTTCTTGGCGGACGCCGACCGGCTGCTACAGGAGACTTGTCGGTGGAGGACCGTCGAAGACGCCCTGTTGCCTTCCAGTGAGTTAATCATTCTCAAACATCTCAACCGCATGACGTCCATAGGCCTCCCCTATAACTTTCCAATAGGACAGGTCGACCATTGGCCCTTATCAGGTCGTCTGCCCTTCACTCGAGAACCTACACACCATGTGACATGACCACAAAAACTTCAACTTATTAACTGTTTTTTTTTTAAATAAATAAAAATATTCTTCATTGCATAGGACTAAATTACAATAATCAACTCTTTTGCATTAACCGCCAATACAGATTGCATATCCATATTTCTATGAGGAAGAACTGGCATGAAAGTTAATACTTTTTCTTTTCAATATTAAGCAATAAGCAAGCAAGCAATGGTTGTAACTGTATGTATGTATATTGATTCGTTATACATGTATAAACGGAGCGGGTCGCTATATAGTGTGTTATATTCATGACAATAGTCCATCTTTATAAATAAGTGACGGTTCTTTTATATAATATATTCATCTGTATAAAATTTTGATTTTCATCTGATTAGAAGTTATTGATAAATCCAAATAATCAGGCGGCATGTAACACTCGAGAGGACTCAATGTCACAAGGGTAGCAAGAAAAGTTTTTTTTTTTTTTTTTAATATAAATTGATTGCGCTCTCTGTAACCGTGCACTGTTTTCTGTGCAGATTTAATTGACGCATACAAGTGGTTGGCCGCGTACACGCTCAAATTGACATTTGAGAAAGTGAACCGACTGAAAAGCGAAGGGAAGGACAACTTCGAAGCGAAGAATGACTCGCAATCCTACAACGCTATGACTCTCTCCGTCGTTTACGGGGAGGTGAGCGTTTTTATTTTAAATACTTCATTTACACACACAAACTAACACAGTCAGTGAGACCTGTGTGACTGTGCATGTGTGTTTGTGTAACTGTGCACGGGTGTTTATGTGGCTGTGGGACTGTGTATGGTGTATCTGTGTGACTGTGTACGTGTGCCTGTGTGTATATGTACGTGTGTATCTGTGTGACTGTGTATGTGTATGGTGTATCTGTGTGACTGTGTACGTGTATCTGTGTATGTGTATGTGTATGGTGTATCTGTGTGACTGTGTATGTGTATGGTGTATCTGTGTGACTGTGTACGTGTATCTGTGTATTTGTGTATGTGTATGGTGTATCTGTGACTGTATGTATATGGTGTATCTGTGACTGTGTATGTATATGGTGTATCTGTGCGACTGTGTGTGTGTATGGTGTATCTGTGTGATTGTATATGTGTATGGTGTATCTGTGTGACTGTATATGTGTATGGTGTATCTGTGTGACTGTGTATGTGTACGTGTGTATCTGTGTATGTATATGGTGTATCTGTGTGACTGTGTATGTGTACGTGTGTATCTGTGTATGTATATGGTGTATCTGTGTGACTGTGTACCTTTGTACCTGAGTAATTTACAAAAAAAAAAGTAATCTATGTATTATATCAACTGTCTGGTATCCACAATACAAAGCATCAGTTGCTTAATGTGGAACTAGATGGTGCTGTGTGGAATGTGTGAAGATATTTATTTATTATTATTATAAATTTTAACCGTATTTTGTAGCCTTGTTGGTAAATAATGTAATAAAAATTGTAGAATTTCATACTGAATCGTTTCCACGATATCGTGGTTGAGTTCGAGGACGTCGCGTGCAGAAGCGTTCTACTGGAAATGGTCTCGTTGTATGGAGCGTTCATGTTGGAGAAACACTTGGCTACTTTGTATATTGTAAGTGGTTTATTTATTCATTTATTTATTGCTTTTTTTTAATTAACAAACATAGAACATTTAAAAGTAATTCTAAAATTCATTTTATAACACCGACCAAGCTAAATGTGTCCGGAGTAAAGGTGACTAAGTGGAACCAATTTACATATAAATTATTAATAAAAAGGTTTCATTTAGGAGTTCATTAGCTTTTGTTCTTTTTTTTATTATTATTTTAATTATTAAGTATACGTCTACGACGTAATATGACACTAAATATGAGCGTACATATCATAAAGCTGTGTATGTTTTTTTTTTTTTTAACAATATGAATTAATATCGTCAGTGTTTAGACTTTCATATAATGATTATAAACGAAGTTTTTATTATAATTTTTAACTGCTATTTCGTTTAATGATGTTAACGCTTGATGTATTTTTTTTTAAATCCTTTAGCCGCCAGAGCCGTATATATACGACAAATACTTTTATACCAGAATTTTATTTGATAGATAAAAAAGGTATGACGTAAACAAATATGATGTCGCCAGGGTACTGACCTGTTTTAGAGATGGGATTTGTACAATATTCATATCGAAGAGAGTTGACTCAACGAGTAACTCATTTAGAACATGTTCGTACTGTTTAATTTGATGAATTTCTTGTCTCTTTACTTGTTGTTTGACACAATAAAACAACAATAACAAAGTTTCATGTCTTAACAGTAAACTTTGGTTAGTGTTATTGTAACATTTTATTATACGTAAGTAATCTATTTAATTAATGCCGTTCAATAAAAAATAATTTCATAAAGTGTTTTCGTCTACGTTTATGAATTATGATAAAAGCCTCATGTGACTTAGGTCCAAATGACTTAGGTCGTGTACATGTCCCGTCCCTAAAACCATAGACAAAACCTCTGTGACGTCTATTTATATTGTAGGTTATGTGACGATTTTATAGAGGTTTTTTTTTTGCATTTTCCTCTGAAAATATGCAATAATTTTGGATACAACATCGTAAAGAATATTATGTTTAGTATGTTTAGTGAGTTTAAACGAATTCGTGTATATATGAATGTGTAATTAAGGTTGATTGTATATATGAAGTCGTGAATTGTTTGTTTACCTTTAAATAAAATAAAAATAAAATAAAATTCTGGTATATATATTGTTTATTTTTAAATCATTGCGTGGCTCTTTCTTAAAAATAAATAAATAAATAATTACGAGTCATTACGGCACAACAACTCCAACAAAACCAAGCCGGTTAAAGATTTAAACGCGCAATCCAGTCTTTTTATTTATTTTATTTTATTTTAGGGAAACTTACAGGTATTATTACACGATAACAGTTTGAATTGATAGCTTACGCTTATATAATTAATAAAAAAATTCCACTTATAGTTTATGGATTACAAACTAGTCTAATAATAACGATTACAATTTATAATTAAGTAATAAAAGATAATGGCACACTCATTTTGTGAATACAACAGCACAGGTGCTGTTATTTAATTATAAAACAGTGAAACTCTTATTTGTTCATTAAATTTAATTAAATTTATACTACCTTTACTAGGATTTCGGAAAAAAAAAATAAAGAAAAGAAGTAGGCCATTGAAGAATTAATATTTTTAGTTTTAACTATGGAACTGTGGAACGGGTCGACATCGTTTATGTGTGATAATAAATAAATGGGTCAAATAAATAGTGATGTACGTGTGTGTGTGGGTAGGGTGGGTACCTGAAGGGCGAGCAAGGTGTGTTGTTGCGCGAAGCAGTGATAGTCGCGTGCGCGAAGCTAGCTAGCAACGCGGTATCGCTCGCTGACACTCTGGCCCCACCCGATTGGTGTCTGCGCTCAGTTCTGGGACGAGCCGATGGGGAGGTAACTGATTTTTGTCTATAAAACATAATATGAAGACGTGAGTGGGTGAAGGTGATATGTAGCTTTTTTTTTTGCGTTGATGAAGGTAATATGTCCATATGAACGATTACAAGACCTTAAGATTTTTAAGACATATTTTGCAAAATAGAAAAAAGTTGAAAAGTGTGTTACTCGTATGTATTTACAGTTAATTTTAAAAAGCAAAAAAAAAAAAAAAAGTGCAGAAAAGTTTACTTTTGTTAATGAAAGAAGGAGGGGTTCTTTTATGTTCAGTTTTTATTTAAAAAAATAATAATACAAGTGTTTAATTGCTATCATAACATTAATATTTTAGGTTGTTTTACACAATTTTGCATTAAAAGTAAAATTTTAACCTCGATTTATTCAAAATTGGAATTAAGCGACTTATATCACCTTCATCCACTCACGTCTTCATTATTTAAAAAGTGAAGTAGGTCAAATTTTTAAAATGATAAAATTCCTCAGAATATATTATAATAAAATTGTGGTTAACAACATATAAAATTGAATAAACTCGATATTTTTAGAACACTTTAAAAAAAATATAAATATTTCTGACGATTGGGCGGAAATTTATTCTAATCAATTTCTCCAATTGATTTGGCAGGCTGACATCATTTTTTATTGTACGTGGCTACGGTCACCTAAAAACCTAAGTAACAACACAATGACTATTCAAGATTACATTTATCTATCCCAAATGGGATAGATAAATGGGATCTGGAATACTTTAATTTGTTATTTCACTGCGTTCTTCTGTAAGGGAGTGGTTATGGAGTCAGATGTCAGAGGTTTAAACAGTGCTCTCAAATCAATGTAGAACTTTTTTCAATGTTAAGGTGGACAGACAGGCTTACGGTCCACTCGATGGTAGGTGGTGGCTACCGTCGCCTATCTATAACACAGGCAACGCCACAGGTGCTGCAAAGTGCGCAAACATATTCTAAAAATCGTTTTCCAGTCTGAGCTTGCAATAAACACAATAATAATTGTTATTTTCACATCGATATATTTAGCTGCTAGAATTTGAATTTAAAAAAAAATATTCTAATATTTCTAATTTTTGTATAACACAACAGTCTTCCCTACATATATAATTATCGTTGGAAACTGTTTTTTTTTTTTTTTGGTAAGGTTCTAATTTCTTCCTTTATCACGTTTAATATTAGAGCTGTTGTGTGTGTGTGTGTGTGTGTGTGTGTGTGTGTGTGTGTGTGTGTGTGTGTGTGTGTGTGTGTGTGTGTGTGTGTGTGTGTGTGTGTGTGTGTGTGTGTGTGTGTGTGTGTATTGTATATATGAATATGTGGATATGTGTGTGTGTGTATATAATAATATGTATACTATAATATTTTAAAATATCTTATATATGTCATTTATAGGTATGTTATGAGTCGAGTGTGTTTCTGTATATATTTTGGTATTTATGGTATTGTTGTTATTATTTGACGACACGTTTGGTCTAGTGGGTAGTAACCCTAGCTGTTAACCGAACGGTCGCGGGTTCGAATCCCGCTAGGGGCAAATGTTTTCATGTGTTAACATTTTACCTTTGTACCTGAGTCATGGATGTTTTGTATTTATAATATGTATGTATTTACAAAAAAAAAAAAGTAATCTATGTAGTATAACAACTGTCTGGTATCCATAATACAAGCATTAGTTGCTTAGTATGGAACTAGATGGTGCTGTGTGGAATGTGTGAAGATATTTATTATTTATATTATTTATTTTGGTAATTGGTATAAGAATTTTCTGTAATCTTAAAAGGATCTATGATTGATGTTAAACGTTGTGTTATATACCTGTCATTGGAATTCACATGAGACGATGACCGTATGTATTATTGTCTTCTGTCGGTGTACCTTAATAAATAAATAAATAAATGAATAAATGAATAAATAAATAAATAAATAAATAAATAAATAAATAAATAGTACATTGTATGTATTACAGGCCTACAAGCACATACAAAATAGTATATTCACTTATCCCGGCTCAATGAGTCGTCCATCTTGGTGGAGGGATGTCGTCCACTGGCGGACATACGTCAACTCCAAAATATAACCAATATATATATATATAATCTAAAATTAGATTTTTTTCCTTATACTGAAATATCTAATTCCAGTTGGTAAATGTAAAACAGAGAGTTCTATAAAAAACGTGATGTCACTTAAACACTTATTATAGAAATGTTGATTTATTATATGCGAGTAATGTTTATTTTACAATTTAGTATTTTAAGGTAATGAATATATTGTTTTTATAAAAAAAAATTTATTGTTGGGATTTTCGTATATAATATTTTTATATAAAAGGTTTAATGGTTATGAATTATATACAATTATATAATATAATAAGTTTTTTTTTATTATTTCCTTTACCATAGACAATGTATATACTTACCCACTATTATATTATATATTATACAAGTTAACTCATAGGTTGCATCGCACGTCTAGAATAAACCTGGTGGCGTTGCCACTGTTGTAGGCAGTGGAGCCCATTTTTTTTTTAATTTTTACGGGATGTCGCGGGGATATAGCATTTTTCCAGAATAAAAAGTATCCTATATGTTAATCCATTTGATAAACTATCTGTATGCCAAACTTCATCCAAATCTGTTAAGCCATTTTTACGTGAAGTAGTAACAAACATCCATAAAGTTTGTGAACTTTCGCGTTTATATAATTAGTAGGATTAGAATAGTTCGTATATAGGACGTCCAAATTTGTTGAGCAATTGAGCAGCCCGTCTGGTGGCAGTAACCACTCGTTGATATTGTTTCGGTGAGTGGGGAATGGATGTCAGACTCCACTATTCCCTCCTAATCCCTTTCCTAATAATGTTGCCTGTTTAATAGTCAACATTAGCCACCTACCATCAAGTGGACCGTGACCCTGCCTGACGACCTTTGCTTACAGAAAAAATATATATATAAATAATGGAATAATACACCTAATAAGCCTTTAAAGTTGTTAGACACTTAATTGAATTTACATAATCAATGAGAAACGTCAATCTTTCGGTTCGTTCGTGAGAGTTCAGGCCATTTCGTGAACGTATACTTGGAAACAAAATTTTTATAGAAACAGACGTATCAGTTTTATATACGTTTTGTTTGTAGCTACATTATTTAATTTTATGAAAATTATATTGAGTACCGCGATTGTATATTTGTAAAATTTGTTACAATTAAGTATTCAGTAAACTGAAATAATATTTAGAAGTGGTTGTTAGACAAAAATTTAATAAAAACGAAAATGTTGATAAAATCGCTATGTTTAAGTTTAATTATGTTTATTGTATCGTAAGTGTTTTAAATATGTTTCATAAAAATAAGTATATTTTACGAAAACCTTTCTCGTTTAACGCTCTTTCCATTAGTGCAAACCGCATTAAAATCCATCGTGTATGTAGTTTAAAAGTTTTAATTATATACTATGTAAATATCTAAACTAAATACTTACATTTAAGTATAGTACCTAGTCATAGTAGTCAGTGCGTGAAAGAGTAACAAACATCCTCACTTTTCACAGTATTAGTAGTATACTAACTGACAATCGATAACTTACCTTAATTAGAATTGTTAAGCCAACATATACCTAGCAATAGATGGCGCTAAATAATAAAATTAGGCGATTGTGAGTATTATATTTAATGTATTATTGTAGAGTGTCAGCTAATGTAAGTATATTATTAAAAGAGCGTAAAGAACTGGAAATGTTGATGATAGATCTGCTAAATCTGGTGATTAGAAGGCATGACGTCACTTGTGTGTCAATTATAACTGATCCAGTTTATTTAAATGTATTTGAAGGACCATTGTTCACCAAGACCTATGCTGTTCCCATTGTAATGGTAAGAGTTTTTGGTTAATAGGAAAATTTGACTGGAAATATTTTAATTCAAGCCTAAATTTTCATAAAAATGTCGAATAATTTTTAAGACGGTAGTAGAAGAAAATGAAGACCTATTATCTCCAAATTTCGATACTTTGGAATCAATCCGACAAGGAAGGAAAGACGGGTGTAATGTTTACATCATTCTACTGGCAAACGCGTTGCAAACCTCTAGACTCCTCAGATTTGGTGACAGGTAAGTAGCAATAACTTGTAGTAAAGTTAGGTATTTAGCATAGAGTAATACTGTTAAGTACTATTTACTCTATGGTATTTAGATAACATTTTAAATCCTGTCATCTAATATAACAAACCAATAGTATAAACGCACTTATTTCGGCATAAAAAATATTCCTAATCTCCTTAATATTTTCTTAACCATCTGCTTACGCACACATTTATATATATATGACTAGCTGATGCCCGCGACTTCATCTGCGTCGCTGTGACGACGGTGGCACCGCCACGCGACAGTAGCGCCCAATTCTTTATATTTTTAGACGATCAGTACGGAATTAAAGGTACTTTCTCGTATCCCTGACAACGTGTATGCAAAATCACATGATGATCGGTTGAGTAGTTAAGGCGTGAAATGGTAGCAGACAGACAGACAGACAAAGTTACTTTCGCATTTAAAATAATATTAGTATGGATTTGCGTAGTTCAACCATCCATATGCTTGAATTGTGAGAATTTCAATTATATAATTATTTTTTTTAAGATATCGCATCCTAGATACAAGAGCTATTTATATAATGCTTCACGACATAAGGCTTTTTCATAGTGACCTACACTACTTATGGAAACGAGTGATCAATGTCATTTTTCTTCGATATCACAAGAAGATAGTTGGTGTTCTAAAAAGCAAGGTCTGGTTCGACCTTTCAACTGTACCATTTCCGAGCCCCATTAAAAACATAATGGTGACTAGAAGGGTGGACATATGGAAGAATGGGAAATTTCATTACAATAGCAGTCTCTTTTCGGATAAATCAAAAAATTTAAATGCAGAACCTATTAATGTAGTTTACTTGGACCACGTGCCCTCTGTGGTAGTTGTTTCTTCAAATGAGACCAATAAAATTGGTGGAGTTGAGATCGAAGTAAGTATTAATTTTAGTGCTAAGTAGCTTCAGAAAGTAGGTACTCTCAGGCTCGAAGGACCACCTTTAAAAATTTAATATATCGTATAAATATAAACAAAATACTTAATGCACTACTTATTAGGTACTTAATCTAGTTTAGGTAATTGGATCACGTGCCTTCTGTAGTAGTTCTGAAATAAAATGTTACCGATGTTTATTTGATTATATTAGGCTTAGGGCCTCTTTCACCATGTGTCATGTAGGCTAACCGCCATTTAAAGTCACCGGTAACCGGGAACGTTGGAGATGATATGTCTTTATTTGTACGGTAAAAGTCACAAACATCAAAAAGAAAATAATAAAAAAAAATCGGCTATCGAACGATGCAGTAAATCGAGTGCATAATTTAATAAAACATAAAATAATTTCTAAAAGTAACAAATCCACACTTTACTTGTAGTTGGTGAAAGAGGCAAAATTAATAAGCAAAATCAACAACGTACAGGCCAAATGGTCCACACAGTCACAAAGCCGACTATTGCTAATGTTTTAATCAAGTGTTTTTTTAAGATACTTAACACGTTAGCAGACAAAATGAATTTCAAGCCGAAGCTGTACCAGCCTCCAAACGCAGAACTTTATAAATGGGGTGAGAAGCAATCGAATGGATCGTTTAATGGCCTTCTGGGCGAGATGTTGAACGGCAACGCTGACATGGCTTTGGGAAACCTCCAATACACTCCGTACCATCAAGACTTGACTGACTTGAGCATACCTTACACTTCACAGTGTTGGACTTTCTTGACACCGGAAGCATTGAGCGATAACTCATGGAAAACTTTAATTTTGCCTTTCAAGTAGGTACTTACATAATTTTTATCCCCAATTACGACTACCCCGACATATATGCAGAAGACTTTTCTGAATTTAAAAATACCCTGATACGATAAGGGATAAGGATCTGATAGGGGAACAGGCTCTGGTCCTTCAGTTATTCATTTATCGAAACTCAACCGCACACATGCTGTCATTTCACGCTGATCATAATGGTTATTGCTGTCATACGTGCTGCTAGTTTATGGCGAGGAACGTAGTGCGTCCAGCCAATTACTATTTTTTCTAGGTTTAACATGGCCAATACTAAATAAAATATAAACAGAAAGTATAATTCTAGTTGTGATTTGATGAGTGAGAGAGTTTCCAGACGACTGTAGTTAAGTATTCACGGTGAACCGTGAACTTTCCGATTGCCATAAAAAAATACTTATATACCAAAACATTACCGGTGTTTTACCTATAATGTGGGTATTATCTTTACCAATAATACTTACATGCCTAATCAAATATAGCATATTTGTATGCATATTCAATTGCAATATTTCTGCAAATATTATGTATAGACTTCCTCGTTTATCGCTCTTTCCATTAGTTAAAATATTTTCAAAATAATGGGGTGATTTTGAAGTTACCGGAGTTAGATGAGTGTTTATTTTCTTTTGATTTTTTCTACTTAGTAGTTTTATTTTTCAATTTTCGTATAGATTTATGACTTACAAGCTGGTGCGCGCGACTTCGTCCGCGTTGAACGACGAAAGGTACCCTATGTCCTTTCTGGTGTCCCAGACAACGCGTATGCAAAATTTCATGGTGATCGGTTCAGTAGTTTTTGAGTGAAAGAGTTACAAACATCCATACATCCAAACATACTTTCGCATTTATAATATTAGTACGGACATTTGCTAATTAGAAGTAACGTCATTGACCTCTCTAAAAATATATTTATATAAATAATATTTACAGGCTATACATGTGGATAGCTGTTTTACTTATGTTGTTCGTCACCGGAATCATATTTTATGGTTTAGCAAGATACTATATTAATCTTCAGAAATACAAACAGGATATCAAAGAGCAACGTAATTCTGGGTCTAGGGAAAGTTCTAAGGAAAAAGAGGACGAATTATTTTCTGGTGAGTACTTAGGTAGGCTAGGTGTAGTGATCTAAGTATCTAGGCAATAACATGTAGACAATATCATGGCTCGACCTAGGGTTTGCTTCAGCAAAAAAATGTAGGCTTTCTTATACATTTCTTTGATAATATTTTTAACTGCGAGTTTTATAAAATACTTACCTATTATGTAAAAATATATTTACTTTTATACTTACTCCATTAGAATAACAAATACGAGTAGAGTATTTCATTATTTATTATTCAATAAGCTTGCTTTTACGATGCGACTTGAAATCAAAATATGATTTTATGGTTTATTTAGAAGAAGTTATTTAGTGAAGAAACGGATCGCGACTTCAATTAATTATAATACTAACCGTTCCACCCGACTTCGCCTGCGTAACTTTATAAAATAGCCTACCTATATTACTCGCTAATAATGTAACTTTCTATAGGTGAAACAATGATAGCCCATTGCTGATTGACAGTCGTGACATAATTATATTTGTCGTTAGAGAATTATTATACCTATTATAAAATTTGCATTCACTCAACAATATGTGTAATTAAGGTCGTGTTTTTGTACAAATAAAGATTATTATTATTTGACTAGCAACCCATCGCCGGCTTTGCACGAATGCATTTATTTTCTGCAAATTATATACTTACACAAACCTTCATCTTTTATCGTTTATTATTTCCAATCTAATGAAACTGAAAAATATTTGAGGTGCAGACTCAAAAGACAGCTGAGCTTTAAACCTACTCGGCTATCTTTCGATAATTTAATATTAAATAGCTTTTGCCTGCGCCCGCTTTTCAGCTGACAGAAAAAAATAAAAAATACATACTTATTCAAATGCAGTCAGTTCATTAACATTTGTTATTGGAAAAAAAAAACTGTTGCATCAAATTACTTACGCAAATATTGGTGTGCAAAATAAACTTAAGAACGATGTGGTTATTTGCAGAGAAACCGGTCGGCCTCTACTTGTTTGGTGAAATAACAAATAGCATTCTTTACACGTATGGGATGCTTCTCGTGGTGTCGTTGCCAAAGCTACCAACTGGTTGGTCGATCAGACTATTGACCGGTTGGTATTGGTTGTACTGTATACTCCTAGTAGTTTCGTACAGGGCCAGTATGACCGCTATACTAGCAAATCCAATTCCTAGAGTCACAATTGACACTCTACAGGAATTGGTGGACAGCAAAATCACTTGCAGCGGTTGGGGAAGCGAAACAAAGAAATTCTTTGAAGAGTCATTGGATGATGTTGGCCAAAAAATTGGACAAAGGTTTGTAACGATCGACGACACTAATGAAGCTGTCAATAAAGTATCCGAGGGTGCTAATGCGTATTACGAAAATGTCCATTATTTAAAATATTTGAGTGTTAAAAGGAAAAACGCATACATGGATAACAGTGCAGAGAATTCAACAAATGTTACTGAAATAACAATTCGAACTGGGCCAGAGAGACATCTGCATATAATGACAGACTGCGTAGTCCACATACCGATATCAATAGGTCTACATAAAAATTCCCCATTAAAGCCACTGACGGACCGTTACATAAGGAGGATTGTTGAAGTGGGTTTAGTTGAAAAATGGTTGAACGACGCCATGTACAAAATTAGAACTCTCGAAAGCAATGAAGAAGTAAAAGCTTTGATGAATTTAAAAAAGCTCTATGGTGCTTTTGTGGCTTTGGCCATTGGGTACCTATTGTCCGCTATATTTCTTTTAAGTGAACTAATATATTGGCATTTGATTGTTCAAAAAGATCCAAAATTTGATAAATATGCAATAGATGTATATTACAAGAACAAAAATAAGAAACAATGATGTATTTTATTAATTAATTATATTATATTAAAAAAATCAGTTTTTCATTAGTCTTTGCATGTAAGTAGCTAAAGTCTTGTTTCAAATTTTTATTTATAAATCTAATAAACAATTATTACATTATTTTACTAATTAAAGTTCATAATTTGTAATAGAAACAATATTTGCTAAATTTAAGTTTACACTTGAACTACATTTTAAGGAGCCTTCGCAGTCACACCGTCGGGAGCATTTTCAAGTATCCAAGGATGCTTCAGTACACTGGCTAGGGGTAGTCTATCATCTGGATTCAACACCAACAGTTTTCCCATTAAGTCTTCAGCTTTCTTTGTCACAAATTCAGGATATTTGATCTGTATATAGCGTATTTTCTTATATGTTTGATGACAGTCGTTAGCGTTGAACGGTGGCAAACCACATAGTAATTCATAACACAGCACACCCAGACTCCAAATGTCCACTGAGTAGCTGTGAGGTCTACCCTCAACCATTTCAGGAGACAGATAATCCAGTGTGCCACATAAAGTCATTCTCCTAGACGACGGGGAGTGTACAGACCACCCAAAGTCTGCAATTTTTAGCTCCCCGTTATGTCCTATCAACAAATTTTCAGGTTTTAAGTCGCGGTGAATAACTTTCTTAGAATGACAATAAATGAGGGCCTTCGTTAAGTCTCTAATGTAAATGGCAGCAGACTTCTCGTCGAAACGGACGCGTTCCTTCAGCAGTTTATAAAGCGAGCCATACTTGGCATATTCCAGGATTAAGTAAATACGTTTCTCGTCATGAAAGTAGCCATACATTCTCAAAATGTTCGGGTGACGCAGTCTACATTGTATTTCTACTTCGCGTCGCACTTGGTGTTCTATTTCGGAATCTAAAATTTGTCCTTTGAAAAGCACCTTCAATGCCACAACATAATGGGACTCCTTTTCGCGGGCTAGGTAGACATTGCCAAACTTGCCCTTTCCGAGCGGACGTCCTAAATCAAAATCGGACAGCAGCCAAGTTTTTTTCTTATCATTTTTACTCTTACCTGGTGCTTCGTTTTTTCCAGTCGTAGTGGAATCAGGAATGTTGCCTTTTGTGCTATTCTGCAGTGGTTTGCCAGTTGGTAAAGCGGGCACTTTGAAAGTACTCCCGCTACTAGAAGGGTGCACACTTTCCATATTTTGAGCCATTTTTATAGGTAGGTAATATTTACATACATGTCTTTGTTAAATTATAAATAATAAAATTAAATATTTGTACGCACCACTGCTTGATATCTGATGTAATTTGACAACGAATTCGTTTAAACACGAAAAATAAATAATATCTTAATGTATTAACAACAACATAACGAATTACCGACGATTTCGTGTTTCGTTTCGTTCGTGCGAGTATTTGTGATATGATGTGACTGATTTGATTTTTGAATAACGTACTTTTTTGAATATAATGACAGTGCAGTGGAGACTGTCTTGTTCAATAGCCACAGATTAAAACATTTTATTATTTGAACCATGGAGAATAGAGGTAAGGAGGACCAACTTACATGGGTGTTGAACTGAAAAAGTGGTAAGCTAAAACTGAAACCAGCTATACATTCCATACAGAAATGTTCAGTCCCGAAGTAGCGCCCTCTTCCTTGCAAATTAATTATTTGAACGTGTTTTTTTCTGTGCAAGTACTCAATCCTGTTTGATTCCTCATGCATTGTCATTTTTATGGTATTCTGTGACTGAAAGATAGCCACAGAATACTAACTAACTATATGCTCCAAGTCACAACACAAGGGGAGACAGACAGGCAGGAATAAGGAATGGGCAGCAGGGATGTCAGTAGTTTAATTAATTAATATTTTGTTTTATTAATTTTGTGTTGTGACTTTGTGTTCCTCTCTTTTCATTAAAACGCAGTGATATATATAGATTATATTTTCAGTATTTCATTCAATTTATTGAAAGAAAACTGTTATTATTATAATGTGGTTATAAATAATTATAACATCTGTCGTGACTTACAAGTATTATAGGTATGTAAGTTCTTTATTTTTTTTTTATATATTTTGGTATGGCACGCAGGCTGTTGGTACATTTAATGGTAAATGACTACCGTATATAACCACAAGTAACATCTAGGTATACAAGTGCGGTGTCAACTCTTATGACAAAGGATAAAGGACTCGGTGAGGTTATGTGAACCGGCTCTGATATGTGATAACCCTCTCACATACCAACACAATTGCTATTATTTCATAGCAGTATTTATCTGGGATCAATAAGCCCGCCGCGTTCATGACTGTGGAACCATAAGAATAGTAAATAATAGTAATGCAGAAAAGGTACCTGAATCTCATACCTGCAATACACCTCCGATTTCCCTACTTTGCTCGAAAAGTGTAGGTGAGGAGATCTGGTCAATTTTGAGTATATATACAAGTTAGATATTAAATAGAAACTATTTTTATGAAATTATTCTTTTTTCTTTTAACGAGCCCATTGATCGAGTGATTAAGGTACTTTCCATAGCGCTTTAACTTGGGTTACCCGGGTTCCATTCCCGGCAGGGCCAACTCTTTAAATGGATGTTGGCTCTGCTCTGGATGTGCTGGATTTTGCCTCCATGGATGTGTTCTCAAAACACAAGCCTAATACTTTAGGGCCATACAATTGGTGTGTTTAGTCTTTTAAACAATGATTAAGAGTTAATATTACTCGAGGAAAGTTAATGCTAAACTGAGTCACCTATGGTGACTCAGTTTAGGTTTAAGGCTACTCCTTATCCAAGAAGATGTGGAAGAAAGAGAGTGAAATATTGAAGAGTTAGAGAAGGCAGGCAAATTGAATGATAGAAAGACATTATAGTATAAAATAATCACACTTGTTTATTTAAAATATGCTGTATTGCCAGGTCATATTTTAGAAAATCCTTATTAATGGAATGAGTATACAGGCAAAGTAAACCTCTTAAAGACAATAAAATGAGGCAAGACTTAAACCACTTAAGTGCCACCGTTTCACTCAATTACTTGAGGAGGCATAAAATATGTACTATTCCATATATATACAATATAAGGAGAGTTTTGTAAAAAGATTCTGATCTAAGGTGATGAATGAGCAAGTATAAATAAAGTGCTTTAGATATTCTTTTATTTTTATACAATACATATTTAATTATTTCAAATTAATGATTTGCAGGAGGCATTTCTTTGCGTTACTTCTTTTGTTTTTTATTCATTGAATTAATTTTCAGTTTACAGTAAATATGTCAGACGATGCAGAGCAGCAAGCGGAGGAAATTGAAGTACTCAAATCCATTTATGAAGGAGACGATAATTTCAAGCAAGTAGATGAGAAAACTTATCAATATAAGGTTGTTGTTTTATTAATTGACTGACAGTTCACTTGAATGTGAAAAACCTTGGTAGGACAAAGCATTAGGATGGGATATAGGGTAACGGCATCATTTATTAAAACAAAAGATAACAGTGACTTTTGTGAGGAGGTGGTTTCCGCTACCACGCTCATTGTGACAGTGTTTTTGATTGTTCACTATTTTATTAAGTGTTTTTAGTTATTTTTACCAATTATTTAAAAAATATATATTATCAAAAGAAAAAATGATATTCAATAATTAAAAAAGTTAAAAGTGCCTTTATTATCTCGATATGTTATATGTTTACAAGTTTTTAGAAGGGAAATAATTTATTATTATATTATTTTTTTTACTTTTCAGTATGTGGATGGTGACAAATCATTCATATTGGAGATATTATGGGGACGTACATACCCAACAGAGAAACCTCAGTTCAATGTGGATATTTTCTATAACCAGCACTTGTGAGTATACTTACCTATTTAATTGACAAAATTTCTGCATAATATTTTTTTTTTTTCAGAGAATTTAATTATTAATAATGCAATGTGGTTCACATAGTTAATTGATAGGAAAACAATATTGTAATAATATATTTATGTCATTTAAATGTAGGAAAACTAATATTATGGAATAAATACATACAAATAAATGATCTCAAACAAGGAAAAGGAATTTAAAAAGATAGATATTATAATTTTTGAGTATTGAGTTTTTTTTTTGGCAAACGCCTCATATTATGTAATTCACAAATACGATTGTTTTAAATAAATTAACACTAAAATCAAACGGTTTAAACGATTTTTGTGATTATTCTTCACAATAACTATTGAAACTAGGTGTATTGATGATAATTCAGTTTTAAAACTTACTTACAGCTTATAAAAGATACTATTGGCTCTAGATTTTTGGTTCTAGATTATTTAAAAATCACTAAAAAAAATGCTTTAAATTTATAATTTTAACATATTAATTTTGAAACATATTTTGTGTTAATTATTTTGGGATATGAAAAGTCCTATAATTATGATTTTGAAAATTGTAAAGTGTTTTGATACTTACATTACAAAGTTTGTACAATGAAATGTTTGACAGGTTGCCAAAGGTAAAAGAAAACATAGTATCCATAGTGGACACGGAGGCCGAACAATGGCTGGGCTGTGCCATGACGTACACTTTATTTGAGGGTCTGAAGGAGAAGGTGTCTGAGATATTAGCCGAACAGACCACCGAAACCGTCATCTCATCTAGGATTGAAAAGATCGCTGTCTATGATCAGGTACCTAAATATTATTATTGGCAACAGCTGTCCTATTAACTAGACCATTGTCATTTAACACTAGAGCCCATTTCCCAATCCTTATCCTACTATCAAGTCGGCTGTCAGCCTGTCTGTCGACCTTAACATGTAAGTTGTGTTGTAAAGAATAAAAGTCACAATGGAACTCTGACTTTAAGCCATTATCAGTTAAATATGTGAAATCTAACATTAATTAAGAAGTTCTCAAGCTGATGATTGAAATCTAAAATATCTAAAAAATACTTTGCTTCGTTCATAATGAATTAAGCTCAAAAGTATAGTGAATGTTTTGATCTGTTTATTTTTTTTTAGAAGCTCAAAAATTCATTGAATTTCTAATGTGAACTCGAAAGTATTGTAATATTGTAGGCTTAGAGTGTAATTAACCTGCTAAATCCATTTTTTTTTAACATTTTACTTTTTTCATGTCATTCCAAAAGATAAAATAATAATAATACACAATCTAGAAAAAAAAAACAGCTACTGTCAAATCTGATTCTAAATTGACAAAAATGTGCTACGAGTAAAACGGTCAAATGGTGAACTCCGTCTTAACGGCCATTTTGTACTGAGTCTTCGATTCGCAAATGATTGTCGTATGCTCTTGCAAATAATTAAACAGTTCGGTGTTACTGATATAATATAATTAAAGGATTTAAGAATTCTTATACCGTAGAGATGAATATAAATAAATATCTTCATAAATTCCACACAGCACCAACTAGTTTCACAGTAAGCGACTAACTAATGCTTGTATTATATTATGTATTTAAAAAAGATTACTTTTTTACATATATATATACATATTATAAATACAAACATAAATATTATATTAAAACATAACAATGTACATATTTTCAGATTGCTTTTCAAATGTCATTTGGTTGATGATATCTCAGTATAATAATATAGAATTCATTGTCTACGATCAACAGTGGGCGCTTTGGTTGATTTAAAGAGAAGTGTATATTATTATAGTATAAATTGTTATTATTCCAGATAGAGACGTCGCAGAAAATCGAAAAGAAGGAGCAATTAACGAAATCCCAGAAGCGCAGAGCGTGGGACAGGGCCGAGATCGGTCGGGGTGGTGAGAAGCCCAGGGGATGGGACTGGGTGGACATCGTCAAGCATCTCTCGCAAGCGCCCCATCAGCCCCATCAGCCCACCTCATGACACTGAATCCTCACAACACCCACAAAACCCCTCCGGGTGACAACGACGACTTCCTAAAACGACAACTTCCTATAACAACAACTTTTTAGAATGTCCACGACCTAAAACGACAACATTTTAAAATGTGAACATCCTAAAATGACAATTTTTTAAAATGTCAACGTCCTAAAATGACAACATTAAAAAATCAACTTCCTAAAATGACAACTTTTTAAAATGTCAACGTCCTAAAACGACAACATTAAAAAGTCAACTTCCTAAAATGACAACATTAAAAAATCAACTTCCTAAAATGACAACTTTTTAAAATGTCAACGTCCTAAAACGACAACATTAAAAAGTCAACTTCCTAAAATGACAACATTAAAAAGTCAACTTCCTAAAATGACAACTTTTTAAAATTGACAATGTCCTAAAACGACAAACATTTTAAAATGTCAACGTCCTAAAATGACAAACATTTTAAAATGTCAACGTCCTAAAACGACAAACATTTTAAAATGTGAACATCCTAAAATGACAATTTTTTAAAATGTCAACGTCCTAAAATGACAACATTAAAAAATCAACTTCCTAAAATGACAACTTTTTAAAATGTCAACGTCCTAAAACGACAACATTAAAAAGTCAACTTCCTAAAATGACAACATTAAAAAATCAACTTCCTAAAATGACAACTTTTTAAAATGTCAACGTCCTAAAACGACAACATTAAAAAGTCAACTTCCTAAAATGACAACATTAAAAAGTCAACTTCCTAAAATGACAACTTTTTAAAATTGACAATGTCCTAAAACGACAAACATTTTAAAATGTCAACGTCCTAAAATGACAAACATTTTAAAATGTCAACGTCCTAAAATGACAAACATTTTAAAATGTGAACATCCTAAAATGACAGCTTTTTAAAATGTCAACGTCCTAAAATGACAACATTAAAAAGTCAACTTCCTAAAATGACAACTTTTTAAAATGTCAACGTCCTAAAACGACAAACATTTTAAAATGTCAATGTCCTAAAACGACAACATTTTAGAATGTCCACGTCCTAAAACGACAACTTTTTAAATCGACAAATTCTTAAATTAATTCCCCGGTCCGCTGGGGTAAAAGTAGTAGTCATTTTTATACTTCATCTAACTTGACAAATTGACAAATTATCGATATTTTTAGTGTACGATTTTAGAAGTCGTCATCGTTATACTTTGACCTTTTTGACATTTCACAATTGAGGGCCGAAATTGACACCCCTTAGTAAGTTATCATTTTAGGAAATTGTCCTTTTCGAAAATTGTCGTTTTCGGAAGTTGTCATTTTTGGAAACTGTCCTTTTCGAAAATTGTCGTTTTCGGAAATTGTCCTTTTCGAAAACTGTCCTTTTCGAAAATTGTTTATTTTGATAAAGACGTTTTAGGAAGTTGTCGTTTTCGGAAATTGTCTTTTGAAAAAGACGTTTTGGGAAATTGTCGTTTTCGAAAATTGTCTATTTTGAAAAAGACGTTTTAGGAAGTCGACGTTTTTGGAAATTGTCTATTTTGAAAAAGACGTTTTAGGAAGTTGTCGTTTTCAAAAATTGTCTATTTTGAAAAAGACGTTTTAGGAAATTGTCTATTTTGAAAAAGACGTTTTAAGAAATTGTCGTTTTCGAAAATTGTCTATTTTGAAAAAGACGTTTTAGGAAATTGTCTATTTTGAAAAAAACGTTTTAGGAAGTTGTCGTTTTCGGAAATTGTCTATTTTGAAAAAGACGTTTTAGGAAGTTGTCGTTTTCGGAATTTGTTTATTTTGAAAAAGACGTTTTAGGAAGTTGTCGTTTTCGGAATTTGTTTATTTTGAAAAAGACGTTTTAGGAAGTTGTCGTTTTCGGAATTTGTTTATTTTGAAAAAGACGTTTTAGGAAGTTGTCTTTTTCGTAAGTTGTCGTTGTCACCCTGAGGCCCACAACTATAGTGTTCACTTACTTAGGGTAAATTGTATTACTCATAGATGTAGTAAGTACTACCCTCCAAATCATTCGTTCAGATACTCCTTTAGCTTTTTTTTTACAACATAAACATCGATATTGATCACAAAAGAATATAGATGGCGCGACTGAAATTTGGGTCTTGGAGGTTATTTATGAATGTAAATGCATCTTAGAATTGAATATACTTGAAATACACTGAACCGCATTGAAAAAGGGTCGGTTAGAAAATCTTCATTAACTTCAAAAGTACCTGGACCTAGATTTATGAAATAAAGACTAAATTAAAGAATACTTTAATGTGCTTAAATTAAAATTAAAATTTAATAAATTTCAGCTTCAATTTAGTATTTATTTCATAAATCTAGGTCCAAGTACTTTTGAAGATGATGAAGATTTTCTAAACGACTCTTGTTCATTGCATTCCAGTGTATATTTGAAATATGAATATATTGAATGAATGAATGAATGAATGAATGAATGAATGAATGAATGAATGAATGTACTTGACATGTGCATCAGGAGACATGAATGTAAATATTCTATATTATAATTATGTATTTATTATTTGTAACACGACCGCGTTGTATTCTAAATAATAATTTTTTTGACTGGTTTGATTGAACTCATATTTTTTGAGATTTCAAATCGGTTAGAAACTGTTAAATTTATTTGTAATTTTGCTTGAAAATATACTTATTATATATAAAATTTTTGTGTTTAATTTTTTCACCCAGTTTCGTACATTCAGTTGAAATTTAATAGTGGCAAGGCTTTGGCATACTGCTTTGCAGTCATGCGAGTAGCCAGTCTGGCGACAGTAACCACCCCTTTACAAAAGACCGCTGTGAAATAAAGGGATGTGTGCTGTTTTGTTTTCGTATGTAAAGGTTGTCAGAGCATATTTCCCTATCCCTCCCCAAATCCCTTATCCTTAACCTGTTGCGTTCCTTGTGTCACTAGGCTACAGTAGCCACATACGACAATTGGACCGTCAGCCTGTCTGGCTATCTAAACATAAAAAAAGATATAGTTTCAAAGAAAACGTGATGTCGAGAGTCAAACTATAAGTTTAGCCATCAACATGATCAGCAAAGTTTCTCACTAAAAATATAATAGTGTATGTTAGATACAGTTATAACTTATATTTTATGTTACATGAATATATAATTACACATTTCTTGTCCAATGTGCAGCAGACGATCATTAGATGCTCATTCGAATAAAAAATATGCTTAGTTCAATTAGAGAACGTATCAGTTTTTAATTAAAACTCAAGACAAGACACGCTGTTTGCATAATTGTACTATTTACATGCATTTTATGGTTCCACATATCTTAAAGGAAACCGAGTCGTGAAAATATAACTTGCTTCAGACCGTCTAAGGCTCGAGTTCACCAACAGTTAACTTGATGATTAATCTGATGTTTAGGGCGTTTAACCCGCAGTTTAGCGATGGTGATCAACAAAATATTATTAAACGGCTGTTTAAATTTTAAACAGCTGTTTAAAAATATGCGTCTGTTGGTGAACTCGAGCCTAAGTCTAAGGCAAGTCCTTATTTAAGGTCTAAGGCAAAGGGCGACATTGCCTTAGACCTTAAATAAGGACTAGGCGCGGTTCCATCAAGGGAACTATGTAATGGTACCACAGTTAACAGAGGAAGTGGTCACAGCCTACTAGTAATAGGTTGTTATAGCCGATAGAGAACTTGGTCAAAGCGCTTTTACCTTCCGGTAAATCGAACCTGGAACCCCTGAGAGAGAGCGTTAAAGCTCCAATCACTCATTCAATGGATATCATTATTATCTGTATAATAAGTACCTACACAGATTTTAAATAAAATATCATAATTAATTACACTATTTAATAAAATTTTCAAAGTAATTCTAAATAGTAGAATACTATGAAATAATAGTTGTTTCAGAGTAAGATATGTCATAACTTCACCTATTTCTTCCTCATCTCTGTCATCATATCAAGATATTGAGAAATTAATTACAAGAGGAAGATAAAATAATAAAAAAAATCATATCAATGTCGTTGTCTGGATGCTTGTTGCTTGTGATAGATAGAAAGATCATAAAAAAAACTATATACTTAACATACTTAACATAACATACCTAACATGGGGATTAATTTCAAAAGTAGTTATAATTTAAGAACTGTAGATTTCTCTATTATAATCATGATACATATGATTGACAACAGTTGACATAAAAAAAGTCATACAATCTAATGAAAAAAGATATTAAAACGTCAATATAATTTTTAGGCTAACTTATTTTTTTATTACTACTTGATAATGCGTTACACTGTACAAGAATGGTATACTCCAGCTGAAGTAGTAGTACACAACATGGCTTCAGACTGTTGGGTGAGCCTCAATGGGAAGGTGTATGACTTAACCAAGTGGTTGGAGAATCAATTCCGCGTCTGCAAGTGCACCAAGACCTGCAGCTGCGCCATAAAGTCTTGGTACTGCGAAGACGATTGCGTCGAGACCTGCAACTGCTTTAAACAAGGTTTTTTCTATTGCGATGGCAAAAGAGTTTAGTATTTCGTACTGTCATCATTTTAAAATATTTTAAAATTCTTTATAGAAATTATTTTATTTTATTCAAACAAAGTTACACGGTTTATTTAGCTAATAAGTATATTCTTATGATGCTATGAATGCCTACGGCTAATAACGGACTTTTTTCTTATGTACATAGTGAAAGAAAGTCTTGTTAATTATACAATTTATAACTCGAGAACGGCTGTAGCGATTTTTATGATCAATGATTTGTTGAATATGTCTCTATCCCTAATAGAATAACTAATAAAATATTTGAAATATTCACGAAAAATAAAATTGTGAACAAAATCATTTTATCGCAACGCTATTTTTATTCTGAGGCGGTACGAAGTTCGCCGGGTCAGCTAGTTAAAATAAATATGAACTTTAACTAAGTGTAGAAATCAACATTAAATCAAGAAGAGTAGTGAGTGTAGTGTATTGTTTATTGAATCTAATATTTCACTGTAAAATGACAAAAATTAAACTCTACAAACACAAATGTAATTAAAACAAACAGTTTGGGAGAGTACTTTCTTGTAAAGACGCCATTTGCCATCGGTTAAATAGTAGACCATAAACTTGCCGCCGCTCTTTGTCATTAAAAAAATAAAGTCCAATAAATGTTCGCTCAATTCACTTTTAATTATTTACATAACTCAATTAAAATGAAATTAATTATTTAATATTAAAAGCCTGTGTCCATAAACATAAAAATTCCTATAATCTCGATCATTCTAATTGCTAAGGGGAATATGTGAAATTGCAGTTGGCCATGACAGTTCTTGCTTTTGCTGGCAAAGACGTGAGCTACTGGTTCAAAGGCGAAGACTGGATCAAATATATTCATCCAGTTACTGGTTCAGGCGCCATCTATCGACGGCATGGTCACGGCATATCCAGTCCAGTCGTGCCTTCCACGCGTTGGAGACCAACTCCTGAGGTACCCTGGTGGGAAGACGATAATCTGATTGTTGGGAAAATGACGGCAAAGACCAGACCTATTAGAATTGTAAACACTATTACAAGTAAGTTTACTTTTTAAATTATATTTCTTCTATACACACTTAATTCTTCATTCACCAACTACAAGTCAAGTGTTGATTAGTTACTTTTAGAAATAATTTTACGTTTTATTAAATTATGCACTCGGTTTACTGCATCCTTCGATAGGCGAATTTTTTTTTATTATTATTTTCTTTTTTGATGTTTGGTATAAAGGTATATCATCTCCTTAATTCCCGGTTACCGGTGACTTTAAATGGCGGTTAGCCTACATGACACATGGTGAAAGAGGCCCTTAAAGTTAAAGTTACTTTCAATGACGTTTGATTATACACCACGAAAGGAAATATTTTATAAATAAAAGGCAATGTGTGTATGTATGTTCCAGCATGTTCCCTATGGATTCCAAAACAGTTGAACCGATTTTGATGAAATTTTCAGACAATCTTCAGATTAGTCCAGCCGGTGATCCTGTTAAGTTTGGTAGCGATCGGATAAGAAAAATTGGACGCGGACGAAGTCGCCGGCAAAAAACTAGTATATTATAAATTATGTGGACAATCATTCATAAAATATTTCGTTTCGTGAACATAATAATATGCTCACGATAAATGTTATCGTTAAATACAAAGTTTGGACTCACCTTATAAGACTTAAAAACATAATTTTGAAGGTTTGACAGCAACATTGGAAGTTTGCTCGGAGGAAACCGTTTACCAGATAATAATGCGATACATCCCTTACAATAGACATGTGATGTCGTACAGCATTAGGTATCGTGGAAGAGGACTCTGCTACAACCGAACGCTGGCGGAAAACGGGATTCCCGATGATAGGGAAACCTTCAGTGAAGTGGGATTGCCAGAAAACCTTCATATACCTGCTTTGTTAATATACTATAACGATGACTTGACTGAAGGTAACTTAATTTTCCATATATAACTATTTTCTTTATTTGCATAACCAAAATGAGTTCACAATAAATAAATAAATAAATAAATATCTCACACATTCCACACAGCACCATCTAGTTCCACAGTAAGCAACTAATGCTTGTATTATGGATACCAAACAGTTGATATACTATATAGATTACCTTTTTTTTGTAAATTACTCAGGTACAAAGGTAAAATGTCAACACATAAACATTTGCCCCTAGCGGGATTCGAACCCGCGACCGTTTGGTTAGCAGCTAGGGCTACTAGCCACTAGACCAAACGTGTCGAAACGTGTGGAATAGTAAAATTTGAAATTTTATTATATTTAAGAACTAACTGTATGTACCCCGCGGTTTTAAGTGATCTTTAATTTTAAAGAAATTGAATTATATTTCTCTCTCTCTCTATCTCTCTCTCAACTACTACTAGTATTTTCAGAGATGAGTGCGTTGGAAGAAAATAATAATTATCAGTTTTATTACATTAGTAGATATAGATGACGCGAACAAAATTAAAAACTTATGTATACTAGCTACACGCTCCCGGCTTCGTCCGGGTTCAAAATAAAAACTAGGTATCTAATCTTTTAAGTTGGACCAAATTACACATAGTAAAGAAGTTTTATTAAAATCGTTTCAGTGTTTAGGAGTTCATCGGCGACAAACATGTGACACGAAATTTTTATAATATAAAGATTGAGATATGACAATAATGCTAAAATGAGAAATGTAAAAAAATAGCGAAAAAATGAATTAAAAAAAAAAAATAGTTGCTCATTATTGAACAACACAGCGGACTGACTTTTTGAAAAACATTACAATCGTCTCTTTGTTTCAGATCCTCCGCCAGATAATTGCTTCTGTAATAAAAAGGAGTGTTTAGATCACCCTGAAATGTTTCCTGAAAGATATTGAAAGTACTTATATTCATTCAATTAAAATAAAATTGACAAAGTTATGGGCATTGATGAATTATTTATAATCAACTACATACTTGGGTATATTTTACAAAAGGAATTTTATAGCTAGTTACTTAATGGGTTAGTGGAATGTCTTGAAAATTACCGTTACTGAAATATAGATTTATCTAATTTACCTTGTTTTCTTTTTAATATTTTATTTTTAATATTAATTTTATTTTCAAAAAATACTTAATGAGACAATAAAAATAAGGTACCCTATGTATGTGTCCTAAAATTATCTGTTCCTCGTCTCACATTAACGAAGAAAACGCTATAATCTTAATTTCCCAACAAAAGTATTTTTTATCAAAAACAAATTAGTGTTCGTTGAACTTTAACATAAACTTTACAGTTTCTTTGACTAAAGCATACATTAGTGGTATTCAATAAACACTTAAGAAAGATTTTATGCGGCTCGTGGCTGCTTAAGCCCTTCATTTTATTCCGCTTTTTTTTCAGTTTAATTACTGCCATTATGTATGAGGCATGTTTTGTTTAAAAGAAATCATCCTGCACGCGACCCCTTTAAAAGGCGATGTAAAAAATGAATAATGCCTGGATATGATTTTAATTATAAACACGGTTTCGTTCTTGCGTGTTGCTATTAGGGGGCGAGCAGGTGATTTAATTGTCTCAACTTATGTAGACTAGTTAAGCTAGATAGCGTCTAGGTATCTATAACCTTCGTATCAACGTAAGGCGAAGGGAATACATATTTTATTCGGGTAAGTATAATAACTAGGTATTCCATGTTTATATTTACTTAATTTGAGATTTTTTGTAACAAACTAAATTTTGAGTGTTATTTTGAAAATATATTCGGGCGATGACAGGGACAAACATGGCCACTTCTTAAAGTGGTCAGCGTAATATAAGAATAATTTTGGTCGTCAGACTGGCTGACGGTCCACTTGATGGTAAGTGGCTAACCGTTGCAAGTAACACAATCACAGGTGCTATACTACAATGCGATTTAAGATAAGAGATAGGGAAATGGGATCTGGCATTTCTTACTCACTCACCGAAACGCAACAAACGTGTTGTTACTTCACTGTGGTCTTCTGTAAAGGCGTGGTTACTGTCGCCAAGAGGGCTGCCCATATGACTGCCAAACTCAGTGTGCCCTGCTACCACAATTGTATCAAACATTGCAGTTTGATCCAAATGACTGTATGTACCCATAGACTTAGAATATACTACGGTAGTATATATTAAATATATAATTGTATCTTAGTAAATGATTTAGAATTACTGATGCATTATATAAAATGTTGGATAAAACTAATAAATAAAGTAAAACAGACAGGAACAAATTGAGTTGTTTCCGGACAGTAGCAAAACAGAACACATACGAGTACATTGAACACGCAATAGAGAATTATCCACTCAATTTTTTGTTGAAAGATGCTGAGTAACGAGTTATGTTTACGTGTGTTTCTAGACAAATGAATATATTAGCAAGGAATGAGACAAACAAAAAAAAAATGTGGGCTCGTGTTCGTTGGCACGAACATCTCAAACCAGAGTTATGGTTGAATTCAAATTTTAATACTATTTGTGCAGATAAAACGTTATAACCATTAATTTTATGTTCCCACGTCACACACTAATGAAGAAAACGCTGTAATTATGAATTTCCAGAGACAAGTTTTTATTTTATTTTAATAAAAATAAAATATTAGATATAGTGTAGCTGTACCGACCACATGACATGCAATATATTTTTAGATTTCTTTATATTTTTAGACAAAGCCTGTTAAATCCTCTTAAAAATCTTGATTTATTATATAGGGTGAAATTTTGTAATGCCACCTAAAGGGAAAGTACTCTTAATACTGTAGATAGAAAATTTTACTCAAAGAAAACATTCCTTTATTTAATTTATCAAGTTTGTTAGAGAGATTTCTTCCTTATAATTGACCCTAACGATCGATGCAATAAAAGTACAGGGTGTAATTTTTACATATTTTAGTCGGTTCTATTCCCGGGTGTGGCAAGCGAATTTTCGAAAATCTTTGAATGCAGTTTTCTTTCTATTCAAAAATAAAGGAATGTTTTCTTTGAGTAAAATTTTCTATCTACAGTATTAAGAGTACTTTCCCTTCAGGTGGCATTACAAAATTCCACCCTGTATGTTTATATAAGTATATCTTCCAAACAAATTACAAAATAAAGTTTCTGTCTGCCTCTGTATGTTTCTCGGTAATACGAGGAAGGTTCGGAAAATTGTTTTTTTTTTTATCATAGTTTATTTACATTTGATTATCATAAATATTTGCTATTTTGACATAATCCCATTATTTTAGTATTTATCAGCTGGAGTGAAGTTGCTGCCGACGTGCCCTTACTAAAATTATTACTGACTTATTTAAAGTTACTTTTACTTGAAGAATGTTTGAAATTGTGTATTAAACCTGTAGATATTATTAAAAAATAACACCCTTTCAAATGCCAGTTGAATCCATTTTTTTTAAACTTATTAAATTATACTTGCCATAGCCAACACCATAAAGCTATCGACTCCCATAAGGTTTGTGCTACGCTCAGCGGAGCACGCTTCCTGTGACAGACCACTTCACTCCAGCTGATAAAAAAACTTAGACTAGACATATCTTTCCTCGATGTTATCCATTTGGTTCAACTTTAAATATTTTATTAAGTATCACACTTTTTAATTGATCGTAATACTTTTTACATGATTATATTATAATCAGTATAAATAGAGGCGACAATTCAGCCAGATACGTAGTATCTGGAAAATGGGTACACTAAAAAAAAATAGTTTTATGAAAAAATAATAAATCAGATTTCATACAACTTCTTTATATGCGAATAAATGTAATATATTTTTCTCATTATCACTGTAACTTTACTAATACTTAGGTAACTGTAACTTAGTGAACTTTTAACGGTTTTATGGACTAATTTCATTGAATCTAATTTCAGTAGTGAGTTCAAAAACTAAAACCCTAATATACTGAAAAAATCACGCTCTAAAAAGTATGAAACAAGAAAATATTCTCATCTAAAAGTGTTATGCACATAATACTTATAGCCGTATTTTGATTAATTTTTATCATTGACACCAATATTATTAAGAATTAAATATCGGATGTGGGTGGGTTTCAATCAAATTCTGTGGACAGTCCACTGATGTTTCTAAATAACCACAGGCTGTAAGTAAATGCAGCTTTCATTGAAACTTAATTGTAGAGAAAAGGAAAATTTAATTACTCCCTATTAAAAAAAATGATTTCTCCACGACAACGCAACGCGAAATGCCTATTTCTGTATTTCAAACGACGCTTATTTGCGTACTTACAAGCCGCGACCACCACGCATGCGCGGATTCGATAATTCACCCACTTGTTGCCCCAAATTAAAGCGACCGCAACCCCATGCAAAGAGTTCCAACAAAAATAACCATAAGGCAGCCATTTTTTAACCATAGAGAAAGAGTGTCAGGACGCGCGCTCGTTTTGACGTGTCGGTGCGCGGGAAAAATATTATCAAGCAGTTTTGTGTTCTTTTTTTGAATCTTCAATGAAGTTTTCTTTGTTTGTGATATCTATTTTTAACAGTTATAGTTACTGATGAATTGGACCAAGTTTAAGAGTAATTAGTAGTAGTATTTACCTATTTAGAAACTATTGAAATGCTATATGTTTTATACAACGATAATTATTAACAATCAAATAGGAATATTTATGTAAAATAATATACACAGAATAAGGTCAGTACATTTTTTTTAGTACGTTAGTATTAGGTACTTTATCCGCATACCCGTATTACTTAATTATAGTTTATTATTTAGTACTTTTACTCAATCTTTGAATATTCATTAACGATAATTTTCAATGATGTTTGGTTAGTTTTGAAATGGAGTAGTAAATTTTTATTTAAGTATTTATTTACATTAAGGATAAGCATGTTTTAGTTCAGCTTGTACAGATTGCATTTAAGTTATCACAGAATACATAGAGAGATTGCACTGTGAGTATTTATATTGAATCAAATTACATTATATAGAATATTAGCTGGTGCCCGCGACTTCGTCCGCGTTGATCGATGAAAGGTACCCTATGTCCTTTCTGGTGTCCCAGACAACGTGTAAGCAAAATTTCATGGTGATCGGCTCAGTAGTTTTTGAGTGAAAGAGTTACAAACATCCAAACATACTTTCGCATTTATAATATTAGTACGGATTTACAGTCATGTGCAATTTAATTTACAAAAAATAAATAGATGTTAGAACATAAATTATAATAAAGAAAATAATAAAACACAAACATTGTTATGGACAAAAATTTAAAAAAAAAATGCAATTTAATTAGAATTGAGACGGCTTCTCATAATAATAATATTATTTATTTATATAGATACGAGTATCACATTTTTTTTTGGAATTTAAAAAAAAAACCACTTCAAATAATTTCTTTTTCGAATTTATAATTATGTTATCAATCCAATCACTTACCTACATAATATACAATACTTTAGTAGGAAGTTATGATGTATAAATAAATAAAATTCCAGTTAAATAAGTTTCATAGGGGCGCTAAGATGAGGGGAATAAAATCGATAGAGGTCAATTTTAGGGGTAGAGTAAACTACCTATCACTTAGTATTGTAAACAAATCGTCCCTTTATTTAACTAAGCGCACCCGCGACGTTAAATATATATCTAATAGTAATATTAAAACGACTTTTTTTTTAAAGTAACGGTCGTCAGAAAGGCTAACGCTCTACGTCACACACAGGTGCTATATGTTCTGTTATTTAACGAGGTGCTGTCATAAAGATTCTTGTTTTATTTCGAATAAAATTCTCCAGATTTTTTGATGGCAACTTTAACGATTCTAACTTTACCGAACTTCTAGCGCGATAGAATTCTACATATAGAAAATAATTCATTCATAGATTCATAGATGCGATAGAATTTATTGGTCAAATAAAATAGTGCGGTTTTTGTAAATCTCGTCTTCCTGTAACATGATTTCAGACTTTCCGTTGCATTGAAAGACTTTCACATAAAAAACCTTGTAGAATAATTTCATTATTAGTTAGTATTTGAATTCATTATTAGTTATTAGTTAGTATTTGAATTCATTATAGAATAATTTCATTATTAGTTAGTATAATTCATCATAATTTAGTAATTTGATAATTTGCCGAGATTCAAAAACAAAATTAAAACTTTTTATCTCTTTAAATACATATAAAATGTTACTTCCTTACTGTTTTGATAATTAAGTGTATTGAAATTTTATTAAATTATTTAATTAATTTTATTTATTTTTTGGAAACCGTCCCAACTTTTAACAATTTATATTTGTTTTTCTTTGTGTTCTTATTTCAAGTTAATATGTTTGTTTGTGTCTTTTTTTTTTCGAATACTTAACCAATGACCCAATGATATTGTGTATTTATATTTGAATTCAGTATTGACTTATGATATTTGATTGAATTAGATTTTGAATATGTACAAATGATTAATTAAATTGAATATGTGCCTAGGAATCAATGAATATGCATGTAAGTGTGACTTGTGCAAGCTGAACTGTATTGTGCAATTTGTTTTGAATTTTATGTGCACATTGTTACGTTGGCTATCCATATTATATAAAAAAATAAAATAAACATTCCTAAATATTCCTCTTAGCTCGCGTGCGGAGTAGTTATGGAAAACATATCAGAATATCAGAAAGACTATTTGTCATAACAATAATACAGCTATAATAACTAAGAAATAATAATATTCTTTTAATACCTTTATATAACGGACTGTATGTACATTATGTTAGTGGGAAGGTTGTCTATTAAAATAATAGTTAAAATCAAACATTACAATTTGCCCATCTATGGACGAGATAAATTTGAGCGAGTAGTCCATTAACTCTACAATTTAAAAGCACAATAAAAAAAGCTAAATATTTACTGTTTAAAAAGGTTAAGTAGGTTATGTTACCCATTACATTAGCCGTTGATGTTACCCCATAAAAAATCAATATTCGAAATCAATTGCCACAAAGCTACCTACACTATTGTGTTACTTGAATTGGAACAATGGTTAAGGCGCTTGTCAAATCGCTTCTATTGTCTAAGCATTGACCATAGAGACCGCATCCGGTCACCACCCAAATTGTCTTTGATTCTAACAAAAATACAAAACTGTCGTAGTTCAAATTTCAATGTGTAACTAAATATATCTATCTATTTTCTGTAATATAGTCGTAAATATAAATTACTAGCTGTGGAAATCAGATTGTTCCTCTATGCCGTGTACTGTATTATCGTATTACTAACTGGTGCCTGCGACTTCGTCCGCGTTGAACGATGAAAGGTACCCTATGTCCTTTCTGGTGTCTCAGACAACGTGTATGCAAAATTTCTCATGGTGATCGGTTCAGTAGTTTTTGCGTGAAAGAGTTACAAACATCCATACATCCAAACATACTTTCGCATTTATAATATTAGTACGGATTAAGTAATGTACGTTCAAAACATATGCAATAAAAAGCAAAAATCACGTATTAAGTACTTGTGATGATCCTTTACTTTCAAAATGTAAGACTTTCAGATGGTCAAAGTACAATCAAAAATAAAAATTCAAATTGTATGTTTATTTTTTAAAAAACCAAACAACTACTAAAATAAAACAATTTAATTATTATATTCTGAAAATCTATGACCTAGGTGCTGCGAAATAGGTCGTGAAATACTTTTGTTCCCGCTAGTTTATTTGTCCTGGACTGTCCTTTGGATAAATATTACACTGTCAGAATTTTGTTCATTTTGATAAGGATTCATAATTTTCTTGATAATATGACCAATAAAGATCACTTTTAATTATTTTTGTAATTAAAAAAAGCAATTTTTGTGGCTTAAATATAAAAATTAGACATAACTATTGTGTCGCTGACTTTTTTGTAGGCATTATCAAGCTCTACAACTTTTCTATAGAAATCAATCATTAAAGTAGCTTTTGGAAGAAACCTTTTCGATCGACCGTTTTTTCGTCGACTTACTTTCAAATTTGATTATCACGAAAAATACTTTTTACAGAATTTTTAAATCAAATGTGCAGTTTCGATACATACAAAAAAACAAATCTGCCGCCCTTTTGAAGTTCAAAACCACTGTTAATATTTACAATTACGAAATCTCTGACTCTACAAAGCAAAAAGTTAGAAACTTTGTAGTCAATTTATTGATTAAAATCGATCGAATTTTTAATTAAGATAATGTATTTTATGTTTCAGTTATTACAATGGCGACACTACCGATTTACGTTTCTTTAAGCAGGTATGTATTGTACGATTTGTAAGTATTTATGCTATTTTGAAATAATAATGTGACACACGGTCACGACTTCAATCAAAATTCGTTCATAACCTTTTTTTGTGAACCGATTTGTTTTTATCTTTAGTAGATATTGGCTAGCTTTAGTATTATCAATAATTAGAAACACTGAAACGGTTAGCTTTTATACCACTTTCGAAATGAACTTGCTGTGGTGTTGCTTGTGCTATAGGCGACCGTCCGCTTGTCTGTAACCTAAACATTAAAAAATAATTAATATATCTTTAAATTTCGAGCAGTGGACGAACACATATTTTTATATATACATACATAATTACATATCAGAACAACTTTATCCGCTTATTTATATATAGTCTATATATATACTTCTTACGTTGGGAAAATTTTGGACAAAAATATGTAAAAATATGCCAATATTTTTACATATTTTCATACAATATCCCATCCCTTCCTGTTCTTAAGAAAAACATATAAGAAAAATAAAGTTTTTTGTGAATAAATTTCTTCACTAGTTCTTATTATTTGCAAGTAGTTAGTAAGTACGCGTGTTCTATTCTACCCCCGATTTTTCTAGAATTTTCTATATTTAATATTATGTTTGTCGTCAAAGTTATTACATAAACATACATTATATTATTTTAGGCACATTAGAGTGTACATTTTAATGTTTTTTTAACGATCCTCTGTTAAAATAACCGGCTACTGATTAATAGATTGGAACAAGAATCTCTCTTAGTAAAGGAAGCGAATAGCGATGAGTTTCAGGGAGCATATGTTTCGCTTGTTAACTGTAATTAATTGTTAGATTTTACGAGCTTTTTACATGTATTGTACAACCGGCTGTATTATTCGTTAAAGTGAAGTCTACTTTATATCAATAGCGCTATGGTATATATTTGTATAACATTTTTTAATGTGAACACCAAGCGCGCGATGAAAGAAAGCAGTTCTTATGAGTCTATGCAAGGCAACTGACTGATATCGCTAGGATATCGCCCTTTGTTTTTATATTAAAAAGAAAATTGTGGTAGACAGTAAATGCATCGTAAAAGACACCATCAACTGGACAAAAAGTACAGCAAGACTACATGCTGAGTGGAGACCATTTTGGTACACTGTTTTGTAAATTATACCAATACTTTAATGTATATACCAAATAAATATACCAAATAAACATTTTTTCTTTCTTTCTTTCTGACGTAGTCTGATTGTTCCCCTTTTTCTTAAGGATAGGGATAAATAGGGAATGGGAAATGGGAAGGGATAGAGGATTTATTTTAATTCGAAATTTTATTATGAATGAAATTCATAATTACATGTTACCTACACTTTTCTTTCGTTTAATATCTCCTAGAAACTAAATTAATTTTCTTAATTTTTGAAATTAAATTAAAATGTTAAAACCGACAGTAGTCTGTCTGACGAACTTTACATAAAAATTGTAACAATACTATCTGTCAGTCTTTGGTACAGTGCGATACTAAATAATGGGGTTAATTAAGTTCTATCATGATAACTTATGTTGATTCAAAAATTGTGTATAAGAACATTGTTATTCTTTTAGTATTTTTAAAAGTAAAAATGAACAAGTGCTTATTCTTCTGTGATAAATTATTTTAAGTGGTACTTAAAGCTTTAAATTAACAGTAAATTTTCCTACATCAATAGGCATAACACGATAACACCGTCGTATTTCGTCCGTCAAGCTTCCTGTCCACCGATTAGGAAGTAAAAGCCAATCGATACGTGCTTATTTCTAGGGTTGTCAACTTCTACATATAAGAAAATATCTGGAAATCATTATAGTTTATTTGGGTAGCCCGTCTGGCGGCAGCAGCCACCTTCTCAGAGAAGAAGGACTCATGGACGGCCAGGATTACCGGTTTAACCGGTAATCCTGGCCGTCGCCAGTCGCCAGTTTCGCCAGTTTCGTCGCCAGTCTTCTAGTCAATGGACAGATCAGGATGCTGTCCTTACAGCCCTCACAGTTATAACTGATATGAGGAAAGTTGCAGATAGAATGGAACAGCTGGTGTCACCGTTGCATTTTAAAGTTAGAACGACATTTAACAATTATGAAAACGAACTAAGAATGTACTGTTGTGTTTCGGTGATTGATTAAGGGATGCCAGGAGTCTATTTCCCTATTATCTCCTAATTCCTTTATCTTACGGCAGGCAACGCACTTGCAGCCCCTACAGCACGATCTTGTTTTAATCGGTAACGGTAACCACCGAATATCAGGTGGACCTTCAGCCTGCTTGTCGACTTTTAAAAAAACCACGACACCCCTGGTCAAGAAATTGTTGGCAGGTTATATTATTGGCATTATTTTTGTATAGATATTACTTCTCACATACTAATGTAATATGGTATGTCTCGTCGGTATGCGATAAAACAATACGTAACTTGGGCTATATATGGAAGTACACACAGGAAGTTCATAAGTCATGCTTTGCATGTATAGTTAAATTTGATGTGAGGGGATTTCATGATAATTATACTCTCATAAAAAAAATTGAAAATGAAACGAGCTTTTTTATCGTAGAAAGATTGAACGACGAGAAAAGTCAGCATTAGACAATAGGGCCTAGTGCGAGTTTTACTCGATCAAACTCGTCGAACGCGTAAACGTCAATTTGTATGGGAACACTAGGGAAGTTAATTTTAAGCATTTTTTGTAAATTTTTGTAAAAAAAAAAGGTAATTTTAAGCATTTTTTGTAAATGCATTTATTGTTGTAGAGTTAAGTTTGAATGAACATTTTTCAACTGACCGTCATGTTTTTTTCTTTAATTTTTGGACCCAATGAAAAACTCTTATTTTTTTAATTTTCCTAATAAATAGATTTTATTACCTTTCAATTGATACCTTACAATCATACCCTTACCCTTGATCGAATGAGGTTTAATGTCGGTTGAAACTTTTTTTCGCGCGGAGGGGCGATATTTTTGACGCCGAGTGTACTTTTATTAGTACGATGAGATTTTGCTCCACTATAAGGATTTTTTTTTTTTTTTAAGGATTAAATTATTATTTTTATCGGAAGCTGAGCAATTGAGCTATTAACATGTCTAAGCTACATTTTTAAGAATTTGTATATATATCTCCATGATTGGAATATTTCAAGTTAGAATAAATAGATTTCGCAAATTTATTAACGTGTATTAATAATAATCGACAATAATTTATTAGTCCGTATTATCTAATGAATATAATGCGTAAAGTTACTGTTGAGCATTAATCGCCGTCTGTGTCAATCTTTTGTGATAGGAAACGTGCGCATGCGCCTGTTTTAAACAGAGTATGAGATTGTAAGTCACTCACAGGGTGCACATTGCATGTGCATCGAATTTGGGTTTAAATTTAGAAAATTCACCACTGACGCATGACAGACTCCAGTTTTTTTCGAAATAAAATTAGATTTTGTCACACCCACCCTTTTTAAAAAGTGACAAGTGATTAAAATTCAAAATACTCAAGAAATTAAATATATTACAAGAAAACTGTAAATTATGTTAGCATTGGTAAAACTATAAATTATATTTAGAGAACTATATAAACAAAATTAACCAAATTCTTTTTTATTTGTCTATTATAGACTAGACCCGGATTCGCTCGGGATATAAATTTATAAAAAAATACAAACCTTCCTGGTTTACTTCTTTTTCCATTAGTGAAAACTGCATCAAAATCCGTTGGGTGGTTTAGAAGTAGTTAGCAGAAAAACAGGCAGACGCAGACAGTTTCGTATACATTTAGATGAAAGTGTTCTACACTCATCTATATGAATCTATATCTATACTCTATACTTACTTATATAATATTATACTCGTAAATGCGAAAGTATGTTTGTATGTTTGTAACTGTTTCACGCAAAAACTACTGAACCGATCACCATGAAATTTTGCATACACGTTGTCTGGAACACCAGAATGGACATAGGGTACCTTTCATCCAGAAAAAAGGACTATTCCCGAGGGATAAATAAAAATTAAAAATTAACGCCTGGCCAAAGTAATTTAGCAACACGAGGTCAATCGTTATATTGCTTTTTTTTATTATCAACGCGGGCGAAGTCGCGAGCACCAGCTAGTATTCTATAGAACATGTACCATCTATATAAGTATTAGGTTCTATCCAACATCTATTTCTAAATAGATGATAAAAAAATTATGATAATTCTAAATAAATGATTTTTAAATCTATTTTAGGGTTCTAATTCTAAAATTTTACACTAATACTGATTTTAGTAGGGTTCGTTGTATTGTATAGATTTATTTATCTACAATCAAGGATCATGATGATTATTTTTGTTTCAATCAGTGATGATAAAATATATTGTTTTTTTAAGCTATAAAATGCTAATATATCAGATTTATTATATGAGTATAGATTAATTTGTACAGAGTTTAAAAGAAATGCCTCATTTAAAAAGTTCAATCCTTTAAAATAAAAGATTGAGTGCCCACATCCGGCCACCACTGTCATTACCAAGATCCGGCTGCGACTGGTTTATCCTTAGCACGGATAGTGTAATACCTGCCTAATGAATAACCCGAGAAACCTTAAAAAGCGTTTTATATGCAAACTGTTATGTTAAAAATTTCAAAGTAATGCAAGCTCCAGTTATTAAATCATGTGGCTGAGTGGTTATTGACTCAATCTAATGTCTGAAACGCAAGAAGAAACCACTCGTTCGCTCTTATAAGTATATGATCGTGCCCGCAGCTTCGTCTGCGTTGAAAAATAAAAATATATAACTCTTGAGTAAATATTACATCTTTATAGATTTTCTCCTTTCTCGGACTTCAATAAATAATTAAATTAGTCGACCTGTACGAGCTGTTCTCAAGTTTTCCGCTTAACAACACATTTAGCGATTCGTCTTTATTTACAGTACAGTCTTACGATAATAATTATAATTCATGTTATATTATGGTCTAGTACTGAGATTATCCAATATTATATTATAAAAATATACGTATAGAAACCAATTTCAATAATTTTATAATTCTTTAGTGTATGGAAGCACCAACTTCGATTATTACTAGACCGAATTCTGTTAAACTTTGTATGAAATCAGTTTAAGTATTATGGATGAATATGGATATCGTTTGGAAGATCAATGTATTATATGGAATACTAGCTGGTGACCACGACTTCGTCCGTGTCGAACGATGACAGGTACCCTATGTCCTTTCTGGTGTCCCAGACAACGTGTATGCAAAATTTCATAGTGATCGGTTCAGTATTTTTTGCGTGAGAGTTACAAACATCAATACATCCAAACATACTTTCACATTTATAATACTAGCTGGTGCCCGCGACTTTGTCCGCATTGAACGATGAAAGGTACCCTATGTCCTCTCTGGTATCCCAGACAACGTGTATGCAAAATTTCATCGTGATCGGTTCAGTATTTTTTGCGTGAATGAGTCACAAACATCCATACATCCAAACATACTTTCGCTGTTTTAATATTTTTTTTTAATTAATTAATTTAGATTACATACAGCCATAAATTTAAAAAATATATATTATAGATTATAATTATACAAATAGGCCTAAAGAATCATAAAAAATATATTTTTACATTTATTTATTAATTAAAATAATAATTGTAACGTAGCGTTACTTATTTTATTTATTTTATTAGTTATATTACCTTATTTGTTTATTTATTTATTTAAGTATTTAAAAACTTATTATTTTTTTTAAATATATAGAATTGCATTTGACGTTCAATATTCAAAATTTTCAGTCAGAGAGCGTTTTTTGTTTCTCTGTCGCTCGCAGAGAGCGGTTTAGTTTTTGTGCTGATAATAGCCTGTATTTGCCAGTTCATTTTCTTTTAAAATTTTAATTATTCAGTTTAAAATATTTATGTAAAAAACCCCGGTTTATAAATGGGTACGTATTTCATCTTATTTCTGATGATAGATTGTTGATTAATGTTTTTTTATTATAATTTGTGTTTTAGTTCATTTTAAATTTATTGTTAATTTACTCATTTAATTCTATTATCTTTTGCAGTTTTTTTAATCCTTATGCAATTGTATTTTTTTTATTTTACTCTTGTTTGTTTTTGCCTGACCATTTATTGAATAAATTATTAACATTTAGGGATCTTATATCTAAATTTTAGATTCCCACGGTCAGGCACACATATTTTTTCTTTTAGATTTGTGTTTAATTATTTCTTTTTCATTTCAGGGTTTTTTTGTTATGTTTTTTTGTTTTGGTTTTTTTTCATTCATGGATTTAATTAGAGATATATAAATAATATATAATGAATCCTGGGTTTTATCCGCATTTTACATTTTGATGAGCCTTCTTCATTTTTCTTTGGTGACACTGATGAGCAGCGTGTTTTATTTTGCCGAGAAGGAAAACTTTATTATTACATCCAGCCATTATTCACATCCAGCTAAGTCTTTAACTTTTATTAGCCGGATTTATTGAATCAAAAAATAAATTTCACACATATATATATATAATAACGTACGGGCTTAAGGACCACCCCCTGTTTGTTTTTTTTATTTTTTTGTTTAAATATATTTTAAGTGCTAACATATGATTTTTTTTCATTTTTTTAGTTAGCTGGCGCCCAATTTTTTTAGTTAATTTCATAGCCGATAACGTTATCTTACATCAATTATTTTCAACGTTTCATAATAATAATAATAATAAGACCAAAAAAGAAAAAGAAGAGAATATCTTATAAGTGATAAAATTAATTTTTCAAAATTAATTTGACAATTTTTTTTATAAGAATTCAAATTCTTGTAAAATATGTCAATATCATTCAGAATCCTATTGTAATGATACTTAGAACTATAAAACAAGGAATTTATTATATTATTATTATATTATTATATTATTATATTATTATATTATTATATTATTATATTATTATATTATTATATTATTATATTATATTATTATATATATTATTACTAGCTGACCCGGCAAACGTTGTATTGCCATATAAAATTTTTTGGGGTGGGCCACCCTTATCACTTAGGGGTTTGAAAAATAGATAGTATCCGATTCTCAGACTTACTGAATATGTATAAAAAAAATTCATAAGAATCGGTCAAGCCGTTTCGGAGGAGTATGGGAACGAACATCGTGACACGAGAATTTTATATATTAGATATTAGTACGCATAAGTATTCATATAGTAATGAAATTTGAACTATGACAAAAATGTTAAATGTAATAAACGATTGGGAGAAAAAACGCAATAGCTTATTTCACATTATGTTAATGACCGGAGAACGCAACATACGCTGCCACATCAAATGCTTTAAAACGTAATATCATGTACATGATACCCCGTGATAGGGTGAAATATCAATCAATGTCTTATTAATGAATGCTCTGCAGGACAAGGGTTCCTGTCACGAATAAATCTGTACGCAATAATTGCGTCAGTAATCTCGTGTCAATGCACTAAGTTCTTTGTCCGTCGCCCACGCGTCCTTGTAAATTTATAGCAACAATTAAAGTAAATTCTTCGTGCGTTTGAAAGTGTTATGATGCATAAATGAGCGAGAGATTGGATATGATTTTTGTTTCAATATTTTTTAGGTATATATGAAACTATAATATGACCGGCAATTATTCTAATTTTTCTCTTCATATGAATTTATCTTGGACTTCAAGGAATATTTGAAAAAAATTAAATAAAGAATAGTTCAAAAAGTTCTAGCTTATCAAGTTTCTATTTTATCAGAATATTATTATAAAATTTTTAAGCTTACTTTACTTACAATGTAAAGTAAGCTTTACATTGTAAGTAAAGTAAGCTTATTGCATCATGATACATTATTGCATCAATGTACAAATTTTCCTAAAAAATTGATATACTTATATTATTTTATATTGAATTTTTTGTGAAGAATTAATCTTAATTTATTCTTAATAATTACATGTAGGCAATCTAAAGGATTAGGTAATCTATGTAATTCAGGCAATAAATTAATTAATTATTTATAATTAATTATTTATTTAGTACGTCAATATAATTTGATACCTGATTGCTTATTATATAATTTAATCATGTCATTTTAAGTTATTTATTCTTATTAAATAAAATGCAAAATGCTTGAGTTCATAAAATTTTAATAATCCCAATGATACCGGATCCAGTTGACATTTGAGTATCTGTATCATTATTAAAAGTTTTCAATGCTACCAAAATCGTCGCCTACACGAAATATTGCCTTACTATATTAGGATTTAGACCCTCCCTTATAAAGAATCTTGTTACGATCCATATTATATTAATATGTGCAATATTTTGGGGATTTCTTATGCCATATATGAAGATTTATAATGTGGTTTAGGTTTAGGTATTCAGTGTCATTAGAATGATTTTATGTTTAGGAATTTTAGAATTTATTAATTATTTTACAAGCTATTAACAGACACACGTAACATTAAGTGTATCTATATTTAGTTTTATTAAAACTTCCTTTCCTATACATTCTCGTATATATACGAGTATATTATATTTTATATGTACATATTATAAGATAAAGTAGCTGTCCACTTTAGTCAGTTTCTTCGCTAATTTCTTCTAAATAACACAATACAATTTGATAATGTTGTGGCCAATGAAAGAGAGATAAATGGGGAAGGTTTGTGCAGGTATATAATTTCTTCAAGTCCAGAGTCAACTTTGAAGAGTTAAGTTCATTTCCAAAGTTATCGAGAATCCAACCCCGGAACCCTGAGATAGAGCTCTAAAGCAAGCATCTTAACCACTCTACCAAAGGCTTTTAAAAAAAGTATATCAGTCTTAAAATGTTGTTTCATATTTAAAAAATTAGTCGATCAATTTACTTTTGTCAGGTATAGAAATGATTAGAAAGACACTTTTTGTTTTATATATTTCTTACAATATTTATAGTGAAATGAAATATATTGTGAACTAGATGGTGGCCGCGACTTCGTCCGTGTTGAACGATGAAAGGTACCCTATGTCCTTTCTGGTGTCCCAGACAACGTGTATGCAAAATTTCTTAGTGATCGGTTCAGTAGTTTTTGCGAGAAAGAGTCACAAACATCCATACATCCAAACATACTTTCGCATTTATAATATTAGTACGAATAGTACGGATACTTATCTAATTACGAGGCCATCAGCCTGTGTTGGACGCCATTTCGCGGTTCGCTGGTGACGAGGTATTTGTATTGTTTGCATGCGTTTGTAATTTTATGTTAAAACCCAACATTAGTGCACGCACTTACCTCTGTACTAGACAGCATCTAGACAGGTTTTGTAAAATAAAATATACTTTTTTGCACTTAAATAATGATTAACACATAATAAATAATAATAAATGAATAAATATCTTCACACATTCCACACAGCACCATCTAGTTCCACACTAAGCAACTAATGCTTGTATTATGGATACAAGACAGTTGATATTATGCATAGATTACTTTTTTTTTGTAAATACATACATATTATAATTACAAAACATCCATGACTCAGGTACAAAGGTAAAATGTTAACACATAAACATTTGCCCCTAGCGGGATTCGAACTCGCGACCGTTTGGTTAACAGCTAGCGTTACTAGCCACTAGACCAAAGATAATCACTTGGTTTTTATTTTTTTAGACAATTTACTGTATGAATTTAGGCATTTCTTTGTTTTAATAGCTTTAATTCTTCTAAAAAAAAAACTATTAAATTAAATATCTTTTTTATGCGATTTATCTTGTAATTTTGTAACGGTATTTTAAAATAATTGTAGTTTTTATGACATTTCCCATAGGTTTCTCTTGTACGCGTTCGTACCGCGTCGGATTTCTCTATTAATTGTGTTATCTGTCGATGAGAACCTATGTTTTCAATAGGTTTATTGTGTACAAATGTGAACTATTGTCGGGATGAAGTTTAAAATTCTTTTAAACGATTACAAGTGTTTGTAAATAATTATACACTTGATAATTAATTAATAAGTTCGTTGCGTTTTTAATTGGAATATAAAAAAATTTGAGAATTTTTCAAAATAAATCAATAATTTATTCTTCATTTGTGCACTGAAACCAAAATAATTTCTGAGTAAATATTTCATATATACACTCCTCTATGTCACGCAGACCAGTTGTATGTGGCGTTAAAATATATGTATATATATCTCTTCTAATGATACCAGTCGTCTTGTGGTCAACGTTGCGTGTCTCTTCATGTGATACGATTATAACTACATAAACTATAGACTTAAGCACTTATAAGATTCTGAATTAATATTGACATATTTTCCAACAATTTGAATTCTTATAAAAAGAAAATTAGCGATATAATTTTGAAAAATTAATTTTATCACTTATAGAATATTCTCTTATTTTACTTTTTTGGTCTTATTATTATTATTATTATTATTTTAATTAATAAATAAATGTAAAAATATAATTTTTATGATTCTTTAGGCGTATTTATATATAATCTATAATATATATATTTTAAATTTATGGCTGTATGTAATCTAAATAAATAACAAATATATAAAAAAAAGTAATAATATAAGTGGTATTATAATCCAACGTGACATTGCTGATTGTATTTTAAGGAATGATTATTCCAGATTCTTATTCATTGCTCTAGATTTTTTTGGAGGACAAATCATTAGTTAGAAAAACATAGCCATTAAAAGTCCTGATTAAAGGCAAAATTTATAGAAAAACGATAGCAAATAAAAGGAATAAATTTTACTTGATACTTACTTAATACTATAAATGTGAAAATTTTTGACGTTATTACTCTTCCACACATAGAATGAATGACATTACAATGAATTTTTATAAAACTACAGTTTTTATATCAGATAATGATGATTATGAATGATGAATGATAAATTACTGACATAAGAACACGATTACTAAAAAAGTAATCACGTATGTTTAAATGATTGTGTAGAACATCTCTATATATATATATCACGTGTCACGTTGTTTAACGTCAATGAACTCCTGAACTACTGAACCGATTTTGACAAAACTTCGTAACTATGTGTAATTTGGTCCAACTTAAAGATAGGATAGTTTTTATTTCGATTTATAAACGCAATATTTTTTTTATTGCATATTATTTGTATATTATATGAGAAAGAGTTATAATTATCTGTGAGTTCCATAAGATTCTAACAGATGGCGGTGTAACGTAATTTATCGGCTGGATTGAGTAAAAAATTGCACCCGTGCGAAGCCGGAAGCGGATAGTTAGTTTAATGTATAATCTAGAATCGTCAACTAATGATTGTAAAGAAGAAACTAAATGATATTAAACGTCGACAGTGTATGTGGTCAATGTGAGTTGTGTCTGAACGGATGTGGTATTATTTTGTGTTCGCAGCGACTAATTAAGTATGGACACGCGGAATGACCAACGTCCCATGGTAACATATAAATGTTATGCGAATCTTTGTGCGGAATAATACCGTTTGAAAGTGTCTAATAATATCTATGAGATTTGCATTTTCTTATAGTATTTTTCCAGTTATATGAACTTCCTAATATGTATAATAATAGTCTGTATTTCCGAGCTCATATAACCCAAATCTTTTCAAAGTTCGTGTGAATAGGCATCTTCTGGGTTGAGAATGAGGTTCGCTCCATCTTAGGCCTCATCCTTGCTACACAGTTGGTTGTTGGTCAAGAGCAAACCCATCTTTTATAAAAAAAAAACCTCGTACAGTGTGTATAAGATTTGTTATCAAAAAAAGATAAAAAATTGTAACTTATTTATTTGTTTTCCCGAAAATCGCAAATTTTTTTTTTATATAAACACTAGCGACCCCCTCCCGGCTTCGCGTAGGTGAATTTTTTTGAAAATTATATAAAAATATTTTTCGTTTAAAGCACTAGTGAAAACATCGCGAAAATACAGACAGATGCGGCGGGGGACTTTCTTTTATATAATTATATGTAAGGATAGGACAAGACAGATTTTCTGACAAATTGTCAAAGAATTTTATTGACGTTATACATTATCCGATTGAAGTCCTATTCCATTGCGTCAATTGTCATTTATCAGCTTGCTTGCTGTGGCAAAATTAACTAACAGTTTATTTAAATTTGTTTTATATATAAACCTAATCAAAATATGGCAAAAATGAATACCAATGGAATGTCTTGATATATTTTCTACAATACCTAGTAAACAACTCAAGGAGTAAATTAATTACAAATGCCAAACATTCTGTTAAATCTCTCTACGAGAGAGTTGCTACGAGTATCTTTGTGTTTATATAAATAACAAAAATTGGTTAACTTTTGGCTACATTTTAAATAAAATATCTTTATTCTTTAAAGTACACTAAAGTATGACATGGACTTTTTGACCATCCCATTTTACCTTCAGAAATGTTTATGGTTTCCGTGTAATTAGCGAAATGATATCGTTGCAAACAATTATAAATACTAAAAGGTTTTAGAAGCTCAGTGCGTTGCGAACGTGTGAACTGAGGAGAGGATTTCCTTTCATAACTTAGAGATGGCGACGCAGCCGTGCGTCGCCATCTCTAAGTTACTATTTAATCCGTGCGGATTCACTATTTAATTGGTCTCTCTTTGTCGTAGCCGAGGTGCAGTTTACTAATAAACTACTTCTTCGAAGTCATAAATAAATCTTCAAGAAATATTTTAAATATGTTTCTAATTGCCGATGCATTTTAGACTAAAATTTATTTAAAATTACTAAAGTTTCATGAAAAATTACATAAATTTTTTACAGAATATGTTTTCATGAAAAACTAACTTTTGACCCCGACTGCGTGTGCGTCAATTTTTTTAGGTGTTAAACATTTAAATTTAAGCAGGCGTTAAATTTTTTTATTTTTATTTTTAGTTGATCCCTAGGAAACAGCAGTTTTTATCTGGACCAATTGTACCCTATGTTCATTCCTGTAACGTCTAAATGTTTATAAATATTTTCATGATGATCTGTTGGGTAATTAAAGACACGAAAGCGTAACCGACAAACTCGCTTACGCATTTATAATACACTAGCTGGTGCCCACAACTTCGTCCGCGTTGAACAATGAAATGTACCCTATGTCTTTTCTGGTGTCCCAGACAACGTGTATGCAAAATTTCTTAGTGATCGGTTCAGTAGTTTTTGCGTGAAAGAGTTACAAACATCCATACATTTAAACATACTTTCTCATTTATAATATTAGTACCGATACATATTAGTTAGGATAATTATTAGTATACCTACTTGAAAGGCAAAATTACCTATTTGAATACCTAAATTGTAACTTCTGTCAGTATCAACAATGTCTAGCACTGTGAAGCGTACAGTTTCACAAGTATTATAGAACGTCAGCCTGTCTTGCATAGCTTCATATAAAAAATAGTGACATTTCTCCTATCTATGAGATAAACGCCTTGGCAATTGTGTGGCACGGTATCATATTTATTTTCCGTTACTATCGCACGCAATTTCGAATAGCGTTGTCGCGGTGTTGTGAGAATTGGTCCGTTATTCCCGATTGTTTCTCTTTACACAGTCATGTGCACTAACTAACACGTCGCATCTACGATTATTATGATGGGTGCGCGAAACTTAAAAAGTTTCTACCTGCAAATATGTATCGAAAAAGTTTCACAGTAGCTTTCGTATTTTTAACAGTTACCGTTATCTAAGTTTAGTTAGTTTTATTTTTTTGTACTTTATACATTATATAATAATACGTATGTATTTATAATTATATCAATATAGATTTATTACAAATAATGATATCATATCAGGCAGAGTTCTGAGTATGCTGGATGCATTACCTCATTGTATAACAAAGCTGATGGATCGAAATGTTAAAAAAAAAAATTTCGACACCGAAAAGAATAAAAATATCGAGTCTGCAGCAAAAATGAAAAAGATCCTTGTAAATTAAGGATTTTGAGTCAAAATCACGTCCGTACTAATGTTATAAATGCGAAAATATGTTTGGATGTATGTATGTTTGTAACTCTTTCACGCAAAAACTACTGAACCGATCACCATGAAATTTTGCATACACATTGTCTGGGACACCAGAAAGGACATAGGGTACCTTTCATCGTTCAACGCGGACGAAGTCGCGGGCACCAGCTAGTATCAGATAATTATAAAGTACTTAATGCAGTACTTAGTAATGTTCCAGCAACATTTTTTGGGTTGTTTGTGTTTGTTTGTGTTGAATAGGAGCATTAAGTTGATTGTCAGCCTGTCTGCTTTGATATCTCTTAAAAAAATAGTTGAATAAGAATAAAAAAAAATTAGGGTCTGGCAGGATTTGGGACACTTACATATCTGCATGGCATTTTTTATTTCAGCTGCTTATTATGTGCTTAGTTCTCAATGTATGTCAGTACACTCGTAGTCCCAAGTATGAGGAAGTGCATAAATCATATTTCATAGTATGTTTGGCGTCCATTTGCTATAGTTGCTATCGCTCCCGGTTTCATTCCTGTTTGAATTCCACACGCGCTCGTAAAACACGAAACAATGGTGGCTCCAATGGAAAATTAATAATTTCCTTCTGTTATTGCTTTGGACAGAATCGTCCATTTCCTGTTAGCTATTTAGCTGGTAATAAAAAAACTCTTCAGTTGGATAATATGTAATTTTTGTTTAATTGCAAAACCTTAATATTAACCAGTTTTAAATATACAAATAACACAATATATATTTTAAAAAAAAAGCTAAAAATACAATACCTATTTATTTTACCAAATAGTTCTGAATAAAACTTCAGAACTTACTAACTACTAAAAATATATCTTTAAAGTAGGTTCAGTTTTCGGAGGAGAAAACTGGCGATTAGGAAAATTTGAATAATTTATTTATTTTGGCTTTCGCTTTGTATTGAAAGATACGTAAAAGATAATAAAGGGCTTAAGAGAAAAAAAAATATTAATTGGAATCTCTAAAAAGATTTGATAAAATCATTTTCAAATCTCCTTTAGTAGGTATTATTTTCTATCAATGAACTTTCGCCTTTCAAAAATTAGATCAATCCAAAGTTGAGTTAAAGCATAAGTACTATTTACTCTATGGTTAAAGTAATGTGCATGTAAAAATAAAAATAAAAAATATATTTTACGAGTTACTAGCTGGTGCCCGCGACTTCGTCCGTGTTGAACGATGAAAAGTACTCTATGTCCTTTCTGGTGTCCCAGACAACGTGTATGCAAAATTTCATAGTGATCGGTTCAGTAGTTTTTGCGTGAAAATGTTACAAAAATCCATACATCCAAACATACTTTTGCATTTATAATATTAGTACGGATAATAATGAATTCCTAAGCACTTAGTGTAGCAATCCGACTTATGGTTCGAGCGATAAAAACCCATAAAAGTTCATGAACTATTGAGTCAATCTCTTACGTATGAAGCTATCGGCCATTAAACAATACTATACTTCTGCAATTAGTCACGCGATGTTAATAATAAAGATATAATTATAATAATAATAATAATATATTTCAAAGGCTTAGATTTAAATTATTTATAAATATTTTGTGAAAATAATTAGTTACTTTTTATGTTTTGTATATATTAATTTGTATATAATTTATATTTATAATATTAGTTTAAATCCTTATGTACCTATTTACTACATATTACAATTTATTGATCGTAATTATAATAAGTAAGTAAGTATTTTTTATGTAAGTATTCCTTTTTCTATAGAGATATCGTCTAGGTAATACAAGATAATAAGAATAGGCAATAAGCACATTTCTTTAACCTTTCTTAAAAGAAAAAAAATATAATTAATATTTGTTTAAAATGTGAGTACAAAATAAGTTATTACAAATTAAATAATGTCATAAACACATTATTTGTTTGTTAAAATTAACAATTATTTAAATTATATGCTTAATATAATAATATTTTAGAGTTATTAATATTTTACATAATATACCTACTAAAATTTTCCTCTAATCTGTAAAATTGTATATAAAAAAGCCATTTGTGAATATTATTTTTAAATTTTGAATGTTTTATTTTTTTGTATATTTGAAGAAATATAGAATTGTAAACTGCCAAGGTTTTTTTCCCAAGTCCTATATATAGCCCTCAAGAAAGCCTTAAGTTAGTTTTCGACCATAGTACGAGTAGGATTAAGGATAGGGATAGAGAAATTGGTTCTGACATCCCTTACCCACTCACAATGGAAACACAACATCACACATGGTATTATTTAAGTTGGTCTTTTCTAAGGGGGTGGTTTAAATTATACTACGACCCGCCCCGGACTTGATACGGATGCAATTTCTTTCTACAAATTATATTATACGCTTTCCTCGTTTATCGCTATAGTGAAATCAAAATCATTTGGGAGGGAAACAGACAGAGGCTCACAGCGAATTCAATTTATAATATGTAGATACATTGATATAGAAATAAAGTAATATCAATTTTGAAATGTACCATCTATAAAGCTTGTTATAGACCATTTACGATGCATTACTGCAAATGGCAACTGTAAAATGATATCAATATCGTTACAACCAAAGTCAAGGAAATATGTGACTCGACAACAGATCGCCAACACAGCCTTACAAAATACGAGTGACATAATTCAGGACGATTTCAACCTTATGTGTATGAGCTTAAAGTCGGTTTTGTTGACAAGAACAGTTGATTTACCAACATCCTGTGGGGAAGCACTCGCGGATGTGCCGACCACCGGTAATAAAACAAGTCGATGGCGGCTATAAACTAGTTTTAAAACTTTTACGAATAATTTCGAAAGAATTTTTAATCTGTTCGAATAGAAATTCAACAGTTACATATAGTTACATATAGTAACAGTTACGTAAACTCGTTTAAGGGCCCTAACTGTGGATTTTGTCTTTCATTCAATTTTCAATATATTTCAGACTAGCTTTTGCCTGTGACTTCGCCAGGGAGAAAATAAGGCCTATGTCAGTTCTGAAATTCGAAAGATAACTTTAAATCTAATGATTAGTTCTGGAAGTTATACAATATGAAAAATGTCAAGTAAGAAACAGAACGAGACCGTTACGTATTTATTCATTTTATTCTGAAAAAAAATAAAATAAAAATAAATTGATCAATGTGTAAGGTGTAAGACATTTTACGTCTTAGTAAATTTAGTATTTATTTTTTAGATTTTTATTCTATATATATTTTTCTCTTTTTACAGAGCATTAAAATAAAAGCACGTTATTTAATGCTTAATCAACCAATTTCATTTACCTTGTCTCTTATCCAATTTCGGCAGATGACTGGCATCCTTTCTGCTATTTCATATAATTTTAGGCGACTGTACCCACTTATTATATAACTAATTCCGTCATTCGTAATTTATAAAATAATTAAATATTGTTATGCCTAACAATACACAACGAATATATGAAAATATGTTGCTCAAACGACTTAAAAGTCAGACTGGAAGTAGGAGCCTATATTTATTTAGTACATTGTGCAGCCGAAGGGCTGTCCCACCTGTTATGGCTACCAATAATGGAAACCAGTATAATTAGTATCCAAAGAGAACTATTGTTTGTCACACAGAGCACAACAGGGGGCACAGAACCTCCGCGACCGTAAGCCGACCACCACGCGTACAAATCGATCATGCGCTCTGGCTGACAGAGTGGCGAGACTTGATTCGATATTTTCATTAAAAAAAAATATATATATCAATTTCATTTAATTAAAAAAAAAAAAACATAACTACTTAAACTGGAATAGTTGTGTTTTTTATAAACAAATTTGGTGTTAAAAAAAAATTGGAAATATTTGTATTAAAATATATATTATAAAATTTACAAGTGCATTTTTATAAGCGAAGTGTTCTAGAAAAAGGGATTTTAAAGAGTTTTCATTTGAGATGACTCCCGTGGGACTACTCTTCAAAGTTAACAGGTAAGTTAGCGTTAAGTTGTTAATGCGAGTGCATTTGTATGCACTTAGTGTACGGCTATTTTGAAATGTTTCAAAATGGGATGCGTTAATGATATGCGGGCCGTGTTATGCTATGCTACCTCGTGTTCGACAATTAATATTCTATTAGCTGTTTTAACTTTTTCTGCATAATGGGATTTCTTCATATTGTTGTATAGGTACTGAAATGTTTAGCATTTGCTTCAAACTTCGTCCGCGTATCTTTATGTACTAACTAGCTGGTGCCCGCGACTTTGTCTGCGTTGAAAATTAAAATATATAACGCCTAACATACATTGAGGCCTGACAATATACTTTTGCCTTATTTTTAGATAGTTGGTGGTGGCTTCGTCCGCGTGAAATAGAATCTTCATTCTGAAAAACTATTGGTTAAAGATTTTTTTGGATAGTTTTGAAGATTATATACAAACAAACGTACAAACTTTACCTCTTTATAATATTAGTATGGATTAATATAGATATCTAATCTTTCAAGCTGCAACTAAATATACACGTTCACAAAAGTTTGACAGCTAATCTATAGTGTAACATAGAACATGGCAACACGAGATTTCTATCTGTATTATATATTATTAAAAAGATGAAATATCCAGTACCAAATGTCATTGAAATCGGTTGAGTGGTTTTACCTTCAAATGTAACCCACAGACGAGTTATTTTAGCATTTATACTTTTATTTAAAGTTGGCACGAATTCGCTTGGATGCAAGTTTATTCCGAAAATTAAAAGCAAACACACCTTTATCGGTTTTTCCATTAGTTAAAACCGTAACAAAAATCTGTTGGATGGTTTAAAAGAAGTTAACGGTTTCGCACTGAACTTGATGATGTCCCTTGATACTTTGTGTGATTATAATGTATTGATGCCATGTCTACAAGAAGATAAATTATGTTTTTTGGGCGATATATAGGTTCCAATTATAACTAACTTGTTTGAAAATAAAAATCTTTATAAATTTGTGGAAACAAATTCAAAATTCTTGCTAAATAAATGGCTTCCGGCCGATGTATGGGAAGATTTTCTTTCTGAGATGTGTTCCAATTTCCATTCATGTTAAATAATCGCGTATCAGGTTGAGCAACGACAAACAGTTCACGGGCAATCAGTTCTTCCTCAAAAACCAGTTACATATACTTACAGTTTAGGGGGCGTTTATATCTTACGACACGGATCCGACACGATAATAAAAGTTCAGGCTGTAACCATCTAAACTTGTATGTTATACCTGGTTATTGATTAATAAAAGATCGATTTTTTTCTTATTTAAAATATTAACAGTATATTGTAATGTTATTCACGCAAAAACTTCTGAGCGGATTTCGCTGAAAACTTATATAGTTTACTAGCTGATGCCCGCGACTTCGTTCGCGTTGAACCCTATGTCCTTTCTGGTGTCCCAGACAACGTGTATGCAAAATTTCATGGTGATCGGTTCAGTAGTTTTTGCGTGAAAGAGTTACAAACATCCAAACATACTTTCGCATTTATAATATTAGTACGGAATTAGTACGGATATATTACAACTAGTATATGCCCACGTCTTCGTCCACGTCCAATCGCTACCGAACTTCACAGGAACACCCGCTGGACTAATCTAAACATCGCCTTTTATATATATTACAATAACATGTACCTAAGCTATAATTTATAGATGGACAAAGTCTCTGGGAAAATTTAACAAATGTATTTAAAAAAAAAAAGTTCTCGTACGTTGCTTTCATTAAGGATAATATATTTAATCATAATTATATTAACAAAAATAATTATACATATTATTTGATTTCCTGTTCCTTATTTTGTTATTTTTTAATAAATGTTAAATGTTGACATTTCGTGTAGGTAAATGGTTAATTATAGTTTTTGCTTAAATTCAATAAACACCTTTTTTTGTTGAGGTCGTCAGGAAGGCTTACATTCCACTTAATGTTAGAAGGCTACCTTCACCTACAACATAAGCAACGCTACAGATATTAGGATTAATGAAAAGGGATAAAAGGGATCTGGCGACTGTAACCACACCTTCTATAAGAGGTGTGGTTACAGTCGCCACACGTTATGCACAAATGATTGCGAAACACAGTGTCTGTCACTGCTATTTCATGCTTTCTTTCCTAAAATTGATGTTGATGTACCTTACCTGATATCTACCTGATATTTATGAAACATACACAATACATCAGTGAAAACCGCATTCAAATCGATTAAGCCGTTTCTGAGATTAGCGTGCACAAACGCACTGACAAACGATTTTGTTATATGTTGTATTATATGATATTTCGACCACCATGTAATTATTATCAGATGGTAGGTAAGTACATAGTCGTAAGCTTAAAATGTTAATAGTAGCTTACAGGTGAGGTGGCTAGTAGTTGATGTCACAACAGTAGGCACGAAGTTAAATGCATAATGCACCTACCCACCAGTTTCGAATCTCATTGACACAAATAACTTTATGTAAACAGCATTCGCTGTATGTAACAGCAACCATAGAATAGTGTGAAAATTGTTACTAACGCAATACGTGGTCTTTTTTGACGTAAACACCTCTTTAAATTTGCTTCCATAGTTGGAGGCAATTCATAAAAGCGATGATAAGCATTTTAAATTTAACTTTTTAAATTTTATCGACGCCTGGACGTCAGTAGTTTATGCTAACTCTTCTATTGTGTCCCCTTATAACGACCGCCATGTAACCTTGTATGCGCCATAATTAAAATGTCATTTGCAAAATGATATTGTGCGATACTCAGCAACTAAGAAGTGTCAGTGTTATACGCGTGAGTTAACTCTGCATCTCCTGATTTAAATATTTAACTAGCTGGTGCCCGCGACTTCGTCCGCGTTGGACGATGAAAGGTACCCTATGTCCTTTCTGGTGTCCCAGACAACGTGTATGCAAAATTTCATTGTGATCGGTTCAGTAGTTTTTGCGTGAAAGAATCACAAACATCCATACATCCATACATACTTTCGCATTTATAATATTAGTACGGATATTATATTATATTGTTTATTTAACCAATCTTTAAATAAATAAATAATTAAATAATTTTAATCAGGGGCACCGCATTCCTGCAAGCAGAGTTAACTCGCTTGGTAAATAATAATAATTAATCATTGGCGACCCGACCCAGTGCAATTTTTTTTTTTTTGCAAATTTTATGTACACAAAATTTTCCCTTTTATTGCTCTTTTCATTAGTGAAAACCGTATCCATATCACAAAAACCGACAGCGATTTATTTTATGATAATGGAATGAGTTATAGGGCAAGGTCATTTCTTAAGGGTGACCCTAAATGGAGAGGATAATTTTTTTATTCTCTATAAAAATGATTTGATAGAATTCTAATGACGAACGCTTTTAAATGTTCATTAACACTCATTATTAACACACCAACTCATTATCTAGGTACTAAATTTTTTTATCATATTCTTTCAAGCTTTTTGAGGTCATCACAGATATGTCTTTTCCATCACAGTTATGTTTTCAATACTGCATAGAAATAAAAGGCTTTTTTTATTTTTATTTTATTTATTTTTAATATCTAGTGAAACTTATACGCATTACAAAATATTGATTGTCGCACTAGTTGAGGCAAGTTGAGGCAAGTTTATTATATTACATAACACCCAGATGTAATCCATACGTATGGGAAACCGCAGCGATGGCGCATCGGCCTTTATTTGCACTCTATATCAATCGATATCTATCGATATCGAACTTATAATCTATAGTTATGTAACTATCAGTCTCCTCATCTTTACATAGACAAGAATCCAGCTTCTATATTTTCTAGCAAAACTTCTGGTAATCTGGATAGTTGAGATAATATTAATAATCAATCGTCTCGTCACCGAATATGGTAATAAAAATATAACTGATACGGAATACGAGTCAGCTATATTTATCAATTTAAAAGTATTATTTGTGGTATTGAAACTAAACATTTTGGCGTATTTTTTCGTTTATAATAAGTTAAATTTTTAAGCTTAATATTTTAAGGGAGTGGGTAAATAAATATTATTAATATGCACGTATATTTATATTATTAAAAAAACGCAGTATAATTGGTTTGAGTTCCACATTTAAGGCGGTTGTATTCACCAACTTAATTTTAATTGTTAAGCAAGTAAGTGCGTGTTCCAAAAAACTTTTATTACGCACTCATTGATCTAGCTTTTATGAATTATTGATCGCACTGTAACTTGAACTCATAAATAATAGGTACATCAATCATTACCGGTAAGTTAATTTTACATTCGCACACCAATAAACAATCATTGAAATATGTTCACGACCTATTAATTCATTTAACTGTGTGTGAATATTCATTAATGTTATTTAACAAGTGTGAATAGTCAATACTGTTACGTGTCAACGTACAATTATGTGGTTAAATGGAAAATTAATTATGGTACTGAGTTCCTATTGAAATGCAATGTATAAAAATTAATGTGTAAGGAAGCCATTAATACAGTTAGATTTGTCAATAGATAGTTTCCCTGACAATTTGTATGCAAAATTTCATGATAATCATTTGAGTAGTTAAGGCGTGAAAAGGTAATAGACAGACCGACATAGTTACTTTAACATTTTACAAATTAGTATGGATTTGTCGTCAATTGTAAAAAGTGTTCATGGTAGTCTACTTATAAGGTGGTTACAGCCGCCAAACAGGCTGCCTAGTTTTCGACTGCAGATAACTCATAACAGGCGGACTTTAATAAATAATCAAATACCATCAAGAAGAGGATCCTTATTGTTCTTTGTAAGGAATAGTTAAAGGCGAAGCCGCGTGTACCAGCTATCTAATAATAAACATTTAACGCTTGACAAAAGCATAAATGTCATGCGTCAATGTATAATATGTCAGGGGTTATCTTTAGATATTTTGTCAGGTATCTTTTATTTAGGTGCATATCTTTTCTTTTTCAACGAGGGCGAAGTCGCGGACACCTGCTAGTGTATAATAAATCTGTGCGACGTCCCAGCAAACACCACGCTCGATTGAATCGATTATACCGATTATTAAACAAAACGCTCGTACGGAATCGAGATCATACGACAAAAACTAGTCATATCTGCGACGCACGCGCATCCACAAAGATAGGCGGTACATAATTTTCAACGCATTACCGACTAATTACTAGAGATGTGTAAAAAACTCCCCTTTTTTACTTACTTCCTCGAACACAATGTATATTTCTAAAATTGTGTGACCGATTTTCTACCTTATGGATTTCTCGATAAGGTCGAAATTTCCATACAAAACGGGTACAGTTAATATCAAGATAACATCTCCAGGTCCCACTTAACAATTAACTCGGATATTACGATATCAAATTGCTAATAATTTGTGTATTGCCATTTATAATTAAAAAAGTTATCGTTTAATTAGTTCTGGCACTGACTTTAAAATTAAATTTATTTTCTTTGCGTTTTCTCGATTGGTTTCTTCTAAAGCGAAATACAAATACGATAATAAGGACTGCATTATTATATTTGATGTTCATTAAAATGTCAAATATATTTTCAATTTTTCAAAAAAGCACATTGTGTCATAAGCGCAATCATAAAAAAGACAACCCGATTGGAGGCTGTAACCATGCTGTAACCATTTACCTTACAGATGACCATTGTGAGTAAAAAGCTCTTGTCTTGTATTTTGTTTCGATGGAAGAGTAGGACTATTAAACGGTTTTCGATTAAACTTTACAGTAATATAGTTTATAAATACATAGGCTATAATTTATCAAGATATGCAAACGAAGTCTCTGTTAAATGACTATAACATTTTCACAATTTTAAAATATACTCACCTACATTAAACTCTATAATTAATATAATTCAATTATATATAATAATAAAAACACAATATTACTCCAAGTTACCTTGAACTTGGGAAATTAATGTAGCTAAGAGTTTAATTTAACTGCTTTAATTTTTTTAACTGAATGTGTATTTTCTTTTTCATATATTTTAATGGCATATAATACATAATACTCACGTTCTATAGAATGACAAAAAACAGTTTACAATTAAAAGATAGTTAACGAATTGTTATCTGAAACATTCAAGGAACGTTTCTTGCCGAGAGATGATTGTATGTTTGTCCGTTCCGCTGTGTGTCCGCTGTAATTGTAACAACTCAGGAGATTTATTAATTTTTAATTAATACAAACTGTGCCTCATTAAAGAAATAAACGATAGACGTACAGTCTAGACTGTACGTCTAACACTTTAAATATTTAAGTTATAATATGCTTAATCAAGTGGTGAAAGCCGAGTAGAACTTTAGGCAATTTAGTTGTCTGTTAAGTTGTTAATTTAAAGTTATATAAATGTCTACATTTAGTACATGCACTTCCTAAAACAGTCTACATATACAGTCCTCTTAAATATTAAAAAAAAATATTTAGTTGTGTTTTGAATCACAATGCCCCCGGCTTATAGCAGAAATGGGTCCATAACATTACAAAAAGGAATTTGAAATATTTTTTACAAAACATAATTATTATTTGTTTTTAATAATTAATTTAATTACATGTAAAATGTTTTTGTTTCAGTGAAGGTCTATTCACATGTCCCGTGAACGCGTCACCTGTCGACTACGCAAAGGTAACATAACATTGTTTTGAATTACTATATATAACTTTATTAGATGAATGTTTTGGTTATTTATTTAAAAGAGAGTTTTTATTGTACAAAAAATTCCCTAGACAGTGGAACGTTCTGTTATTTATTTTTTTCAATTAAAAAAAGAATTAATTTAATAAACTTAACAGACAACTAGCGCCAAGTCGCTCGCATTGATCAATCGCTCGCTCGTTCAGGTGTGCGCATACGCATACGCGGGTGGTCCACATTTGAGCTTAACAGTGCAGGCAGCTGCTACTAGATGGCGCTGTAACTATACAAATAAACACCCTTACCACAAAAGTTCCCTGCATTTTATTGAGTCGTAAAGTGACTGTTTTGAAGTGTTTGTTAAAGGGAAGCGTCGATGGTGAGATTTCTAATAATGGATATTACGTTAACAATGTTTATTGTTATTTAGACACTACAATAATGATGTAAAAGGACGTTTAATGGAAATTGGTGGAATAAAAGAGTTAAACGCGTTTAAAAAAGAAATGAGTACATAGTAAAATACTTTTTTTTCTGTATGATTGTGTAAGCAGGACTGCGTTTCTGAGTCATAAACTTATCATCCTTTTGAGGGAGGGAGTAACAATAACAATCCTCACACAGAAGACCACCATGAAACACCAACACTTGTGGTATTACATTTCGGTACTTGGAGATATGTCATTCCCCTATTTTTAACTTTGTCAGTGGGATAAATACCGCAATTGCCAATGCTTGAGTTCTCAATTAACGGTTGCATCTTGCCTTCAAGTGGACCATGGCTATTTGTTGCTTTTTTCTAAAAAATAATAATATAATTATTATGATTTGAAAAATAGGAGACCCAGTTAAAATTATTACACACTAATAATTTTTAAAAATGAAGCTATAGATAGACTCATTATAGGAACCTATGTTATGTATGCTACGGTGTAATCTAATGAAGCTCTACTTTATATATTGTGTTTATTATTTGACGACTTTGTCTCTTAAGTTATATATATCGTATATATATATCATGTAAAAATATAATTTTTATGTTTCTTTAGGCCTATCTGTAATTTTAATATATATTTGTATCTATAATATATATTTTTTAAATTTATGGCTTTATGTAATCTAAATAAATAAATATATTGGCTCGTTTGAGAGCAATAATGAGTTTAAAATCACTCAATAAAATCTATAACTGATAGGAAAATTTGCTCCAACATTCTACACGAAACGGAAATTCCAAACTAAACGTAAACCTTAATTGAATATGAAATCGGCGCCGTGAGAACGGGCCGATGCGGTGTGTCCGTGTAAAATTGATCTATTTGCGATTATGATGCGCAAACGCATGCCTTGGTTTTAATCAACCAAATATTTAGACACTTTATAGGTATTGCAATTTCTCCAACATAGCCTATAGCCGTTAGAGAATGTTTATCACCAAACAAAAGTTTTCTGATATTTTCTAATGCAATACTTCATGCACAAGGTACCTATGTCATAGAGATAACGATAAGAGCGAATGGGGTAATCTGGCACCCTTTACTGACACAACACACGCTATTATTTTAAGGTGTAAAAGAGATTTCACTTCTGTCAGACGCTAATTTATTTAAATTACTATTGAATTGGTTTGAATAAAAGATTCCAAAGCCTATCTTCATAATATAATTTATCCAGTAAAATTCATCCTACGTAGTTGGGTAATCATTATTCTATATCATGCATTTTACCATTTCTAATAACATTTAAAATTTTTCAGTTTCTAATATATTTCTCTAAATTTCGTGTAGTGATTGGAGAATTGAGTTATAGTATAACTAGTAGGCACTAGGGACATTTAGTTTTCAGGTTACAGTACTCGTAGGTATAGGTCCTCAGAGCGTATTTGGTACCTAAGTCATAAATATAAATGGGTTTTGCAGTCAAAGTGGGAATCCTGTAATATCATAACATCAGTAATTAACATCGATGTTATTAACCTTTTACAAAAAACCATGTGGCGCCATTGCTCGTACAGTTTCTAAAAACGAAGAAAATAAATTTATAATTCCACTTGCATTTTAAATAATCGACTAAAAATTTCACATCTCATAACAAAATTATATACCTTAAATACTTTAAGTAGTAGCCTAAAGAGTAACCTTAACCTTTAAGAGATTTACCTTAAAGACCTCGTATTATAAGAATAGTTATAAGAATGGCGCATTATAAGAATGTCCATTTGCAAGGTCATCAAAGGTCCTTCGATCCGGATATAGAGCTCTAAAAAAGGAGTGAAATCAGCTACAGCAACAACAATACACATTAGACGCGCCAACGCATCTCACGGTCGATTTGGGGTAATTATGCGCTAATTTGATCAATTAAAATCAATAGTAAAGCTCACCATAACATGGTCGTTTAGCACGCGAAGCAAGTGTCACTCACCTTTTAGAACGACCTTGCAATGCTAACCGGTCACGCGGAGACACCACTGTTTCGCTCTAGCACGTGCAATTACTGATCTTACATCTCTCTCTAACCAGGTAGCTTTGATATGCCTGTCTGTGTCATGCCTTATGTCGTTTCATTCGCACTAAGTTAACTTAAGAGTAAATCGGTCATTAAAAAAAGAAATACATCGTATGAAACGAGAGAAGAAAAAAATATTAAAAACATATATTTGAATAGAAAGAGCTCTCCTATCTCAAAGTTTAAATAATTAAATGTTTTGAAAAGAAGTCCTTAAATTTTATAGATTTACTTTTTAATAGAATGCAGTGTTGATAGCTACACAAATTCTGTTGTTACAACAGCAAAATCTGTTTTATTTCTGTTGGCGTAGCACTCGCATACTAAGGTTTCTTGGGCTTATACACGAAGGCACCAAACCTGATAACATCACTGAAAAACTGAAAAAATAATTAACAAAAAAAAAATTAAGTCTTATTTTTTAAATTATAGAAATATGTATTGTCCAGAAATTTTAACGTGAACATTGTATATGGTTAAAAATGATAAATTGTAACAAAATGCTTTCTTTTTATAAATATGTTATTTGTTGATGTATGTAGTTGTTATTTATTTATTTATTTATAGTAATGTAGGCAGGCAAGTTGAAAGTTGTACCGGCCGCCCATTTAAGCAAGCAATACAAATACGTTGCTAACCTTTATAAGATAAAGGATAAGACTATATGATGATCGAGTGTTAATAGCAATTATTCCGAAATAATTTACATAATATGTCCCAAACACGCTTGTGCAAGTGCCCGTGTTATACGAGTGCGCGGGCGCAGGTCGTGAGAACAGATAGAGAGAACGCAACAAAAGTTGTCGCGATTGCCAGCAAAAGTTACTTATCTAAGATTTGAGAAATAGAAATTGTGAATGAGAGAATGGAACTGAAACTCGTATATTAGTAGCTAATTATAATAAGTTTACAGAACATATTATTTTACGAGTATAACTGTACTTAGGTAATTAATATGTAAATTGAATTTTTCATTTCAAATATTTCCATAGACGACTTTGAATGTCGTTAATAACAACAACTAAATTTGGGATAAAAACAAATAGAGAAAATTTAATTTTTCAAACATTTTGTATTTTAATACCATTATAAGTATCAGTAGGTTAATGAATTATCAGTAGGTTTGCCAATTTTATTTTTAAGGTATGGATTGATATAAAATAAAATCATGAATTTCCCCAAATGACGCAAAATAGAAATGCCACAGGCCACAGGCATATAATGAAATGTCAACATAATTTTTAAAGACTAAAATTTATTTTAAAAACAAAATATTATATGTATTATATGCCTACATATGTAACAAGAGGTTGCAAGCAAAGGGAGTGAGTAACTCCTATAGAGTTATGTAAATATTCATCTACAATACATGGACCCATGTCACAGAATATTCTTTTGATGCCCCTGAACCTTAGATAGCCCTGAACACAAAACATATTTTCTTTGTAAAACTGACAAAAGCTCACACGGATATCAAAGAGATCTTCACTAGACTAGGCCGGTGCAACCTGATCTTTCATAATACTAGTCACAGTCAGAATTAACCCGCTTTCTTGAATATATTATTTGTCTTATATGAAAACATTACCCTTGGAATTAAATTTCTTCATTGTGTTTTATATGGAATTTTACGAATTTCGATGCAACCCTTTTTTATCTATAAAAAATATTTTTTTTTTTAAATCTATTAAAGAATCGTGAAAGAAATCTAATAACAATTTTTGACGCTTGTGACGTTAATAAAGCGTTTATATTCATAGGAATAGACAGGATTAGATTATCTATATATGGACACGCTTTGTGGAATATGTGTTAATTTTTTTTTGTCTATTTTCTATATTTTTATATTTATATTTATTTTTATTCTTTGTTGCTATTTTATGATAATCTTCTGTTCTGCAAGACGAACTATCTAGTTCATGATTACGGAACCCATATGCTCCCATATGCTATTAATTTCATGACCTATGACGTTTAAATTTATTAAGATTAATTTGAACTATTTGAAACTTAATCTTAGGAAAACATGAAATTAATTGTATTCACATACTGATCCGTTGACTCGAAGAATTCGGGGAAGATGATTTATGCCCTTACTAACAGGTGCCCGCGACTTCATCCGCGTTGAACGATGAACGATGAAAACCTATGTCCTTTCTGGTGTCCCAGACAACGTGTATGCAAAATTTCATGATGATCGGTTCAGTAGTTTTTGATTGAAAGAGTTAGAAACATCCATACATCCAAACATACTTTCGCATTTATAATACTAGCTGGTGCCCGCGACTTCGTCCGCGTTGAACGATAAAAAGGTACCCTATGTCCTTTCTGGTGTCCCAGACAACGTGTACGCAAAATTTCATGGTGATCGGTTCAGTAGTTTTTGCTTGAAAGAGTTACAAACATCCATACATCCAAACATACGTTCGCATTTATAATATTAGTACGGATTTAGTAGAGATCAGATCGATTATAAAAGACAAACAACATTAATTGAATATGAGACGTCGTCCCGGCAGTTCTCAGGGATCGAGTGTATCGTACTATTACTATGACCGAGAGATATGATCTCTTAAATGCGTCACACATCACGATGCATTCAAATATCTGTGCCCATACATTCTTCCTCTTTTGTTAGTGCAGCATTTAAATTAAAGATTACCGTACACTCTATCCAACAAGTTATGACTTACTAGCTTAAATGAAGAATAATAAAAATAAAAAATAAATTGTGTGTGATGTGACATTAGATAGACCAAAATTTGATATTGCATGAAAAAGTCCAAAATAATGACGTTTCTAAAAAATTATCATAGTAGTTTATAATAAATTTACTAATTATTTCTTATGTTTCTTATATCTTGTATGATTAAAACACCATAATTGATACAATATATAAAATATAGCTTACCATAGTTGTGAATTCACAAATCACAGAATATTTTGATAACCAAAGATAAATATAGCAAATCTTTTCAAAGTTCGAGTGAATAGGCATCTTCTGGGTTGAGAATGAGGTTCGCTCCATCTTAGGCCTCATTCTTGCTACACAGTTGGTTGTTGGTCAAGAGCAAACCCATTTTTAATAAAAAAAAATAATAAAAAAAAATCCCGTTTTCATATTTGTAAAATTTAAAAATTTATTGAAATTCTTTGAAAATTTATTGTAACGAAAACTTGTGTCCACTTCTGTACAAGCTACCTATTGAATGATAGATCAGTGACCTCGTTCTGAAAAGAGCCAATTTGAGTATATTCATGCAGAATAATGCCGTGACTATCCCATTAAAAGTGTAAACGTATGGTGAACGACAGACATTTTAATGTAAATTAATTTTTAAACAATCGGAGAGGTTTTGGGACTTAGAACTGTACGAGACGTGAAGCTTCTTTTGAAGGGATAACTTAACATCTTTTAAATAGATTTCAATTAATAATATTATGTTTATTAGTTATGTTATTAATAATATTATGTTTATTAGTTATGTTATTAATAATATTATGTTTATTAGTTATGTTACTAATAATATTATGTTTATTATTATTATGTTTATTAATAATATTATGTTTATTATTATTATGTTTATTAATAATATTGTTTATTATTATTATGTTTATTAATAATATTATGTTTATTATTATTATGTTTATTAATAATATTATGTTTATTATTATTATGTTTATTAATAATATTATGTTTATTATTATTATGTTTATTAATAATATTGTTTATTATTATTATGTTTATTAATAATATTATGTTTATTATTATTATGTTTATTAATAATATTATGTTATTAGCCTCTTGGTGTATATTAGTTAATATATAATTAAAATAATTGACTAGATATAATAACAGTTATTAAAAGGATCGACATAATTGAACAACAACGATTAAAACCTGAATAAATTATAAAGAAAAATAATAATAATTTCATGATTATGAATAAAGCAAATTTTCCCCAATACATTGCGAGTCTCAACCACATTGAATATAAATATTGAACCACGTTGTTTATTATTAAGTTTTAGTTATAGTTGTAGGTACATATTTATATTTATATACAAAATTTTAAAAATATTTCATAGTAGTCCATCATTAATGCCTAATTTAATATTAATTTAATATTTAATTTTAAACTCCACACTACAAATGTCACTTCTAAATTACGTGAAAAATTTTGATACAAATATTTTCATTATCTTGTAGAGTTTATTACGAAATGTTTATAGTTTTATAGTTTTTTTTTTTTTTAATATTATGTATTTAAATTAAATATATGGAAAAGTGTTAAAAACAAGTATTTATTATAAAATTATTAATAATTTTATTTTTCACACTATTTAGTGAGTAAAAATCAAAACGAATTTAAAACGATACGAAATTTAAAACGATTTATTAATACATATTGTCCAACAGTAATTCTTTACGGGATACTAATCTCACGGTAATCATCCATTTATAACTCTTTATACAATTCACAGAAGTTGTGTAATAGATGTATATCCATATGGATATACATCTAACGGTCATTTGTTCCATTTTATCTGATGCTTCTCACGTTGAGATACTCTATTTGTAGAGCACACACATTTTATTAGGGTGAAAGTTTTCATTGTGAGTTTACTAACCGACAATTACATAGTTGTCGGTACTAAATTAATATTAACATCTGTCAACCTCTGTCTGTTTCTTCGTTAATTTCTTCTGAAACCACACAAAGGATTTTGTTGCGGTTTTCACTAATGGAAAAAGCGATAACGTGCGAAGTCGAGAGCGGATCGCTAGTTTCTAATAAGTAAGATAAGGTGCATTTAAACAATGAGTTTCTTCTGTACAAATTAGGGTTGTGTATTGATGATTTAAATTTTAGAATTGAGTGCTGTATATGATCACTTTTCAAGAGATTCACTTATGTCTTAACTAAAACTTACAATAGCAAATACATAGTAACAAATATTAGTATTTAAGAGGGGCGTTTAATGTATTCTCGGTATTGGGGTGATATACTAATGATGAGAGTAATAAAATTATTTCATTAGTTAAAGACACTCTTTGAGGGTATAAATATAAAATTTCATTTAATTTACATCATTAATATTCAAGATATCATTACGAAAAGACAGGTACTTATTTAGTTAAAAAATTTCATAAAAACCATATCATTAGTTTTGTATATTTAAATATCTATAATTTCAATAAAATCCAAAAAGTTTATCTCAAAAAGATAACTCCGTAGAGTAGTTTCAAATGAAAGTTATATCAAAATATAATTAGACGACACGTTTGGTCTAGTGGCTAGTAACCCTAGCTGATAACCAAACGGTCGCGGGTTCGAATCCCGCTAGGGGCAAATGTGTTAACATTTTACCTTTGTACCTGAGTCATGGGTGTTTTGTATTTATAATATGTATGTATTTACAACAAAAAAAAAAAGTAATCTATGTAGTATATAAACTGTCTGGTATCCATAATAGGAGCCTATAGTTGCTTAATGTGGAACTAGATGGTGCTGTGTAGAATGTGTGAAAATATATATGTGTATTTTCATATATATATATTTTCACACATTCACACAGTACAGTCTACGTATATATATATATATATATATTACTCGTAGACATACAAATAATAATTATGTAGACCACCTTACAAGCGTACTACAGGCACTCGACTCTTTGTACACCTTTGGTGTAACTACTACGGGTACTCGTAATAAAAAAAAGACGAGCCTTTTTATGGCCCCGTCTGAAATATTTAAAACATTCTCGTGTCGGCTTTGTACTTGTGGTACTTCGTACGAACAGACGGATGGTCTTAATCTACATATCGACTCTAAATCATAATAGTCTCGTGTGACCTACGGGACTTTTTAGTTCGTTGGGTTATTCTGTGTCATAATTAAAAAAAAAAGTGTTAAAAATATATGTCAAGTGTTTTTAAATTTAAACTTAATTTAACCTAAAATGTCATTAGAAAATATATTACGTTAAAATAATTTGGATTATAGTTTCAATTCGCAAAAGTATCAAAGGAACAGTTTCTCTTAAGGTTATGTTAATACTTCTTCTGGTTGAGTTCAAATATTTTGTGTTTGATTGTGTTTCTTGTAGTGTTTATTTTTATTCATTTACATTTTTTTACATTTATGCAATAATATACTAAGAAGATTATGCGTATAGATCTGCGTAGCTGTTGCGCGCGACTTCATCCGCGTAACTTTATAAAATATGTTACTCACTGATAATAATAGCTTTCTATGTGTAAAATTTTTTTTCAAATCTGTCCTGTACTTTTTGAGTTTATTTATTATAAACAAAAATACTCTTATTTTCTTTTTTTTTGTACTTACAAATTTTAATATGTCTAACCTTGTAATAGGATATATAAACATTTAATATTTTTTAATGTATTTCTAAAATGTTACATGCTGTAAGGTTGGCATTTAAATAAATAAATATGAGTATAGATTTATAAAAATCAAATAGTATTTTAATATTATATGTCACAATATTAACATACTTAATCAGAAAGCGTAACAGAATATCCCTAATCACAACGATGCATTTAGTGTGATCTAAACAGCGTTCAGGAGCCCTTTGACATTGGACCCATTTTTAACAAGCTACGACCAATATAACGCGTGGCGTCCATCATAGATACAGTTTACCCTATGATTGATTATGATTACGGTCGATGGCGGACGAGTGAGGCATTATGTGACAATTTGATATATACCTTTAAAATGTATTCAAGCGGTATTGTTCGGGAGATTTTGATTGATATCGTTATTAGATTGTCCGTATGAGAATTTTTTTCATTGCTTTGACCTTACAAATATCTTATATAGTAAATATAAACTTAGAGCCAAAGTTTATGTTATTAAAAATGGGATAAATTTTCATATTTTTTTTTTTTAATTGATTATAAAAGTAAGGAGAGTATTCACAATGCGAAATTTAAAAGGCGTTTGAGTCAAATTGTCTTTTACATTCGTAAGAATAGTTAAATATTTTCGTGATCAAATTCAATTTCTAAAATAAAATTATTTGATTACTTAAATGGTGCACGACTTCAAAAAACTTAAGTTTTTTTGTTAAAGGTATATCAGGGAAAATACGTCTATTTAGGATTACAATCTAAGTTGTCACAATACTAATTATTTTTAACTAAGAATATGTCCTTTGAAGAATACTAATTATTTTTATCTAAGAATATGTCTGTTTGAAGGAGAAGACACTGTTAAAATAAAGTCACATAATTAAATATTAAGAGCACACTAAAAATAAATACACTTTAAATAACAAAAATTGATAAAAGAAAGCATTTGAACTGGTCGTGATATTTTATTGGAAATGAACGGTAAGTAGGTTAAATCGCTATCCGTGTCTGTCTGTAAGTATATCCGCTAACTTATTCTGAACCACCTAATGGATTTTGATAAGGTTTTCACTAATGTAAAGAGCAATACACGAAGGAATTGCTCAGGTTCTAAATGTCCAAAGTGTCACAAAGTTCTTGTATATAATTTTTGCTAGTAAGAAATAAGAAAGAAGGTATTCTTTATGGCTCCAGTTACGTCAGCCAGTACGTGTAATGTTTAGAAGCCACAGAATAGAAAATTTTTATCTGTCTACAAAGGCCGTACCACAAAATTATTATGTCAATTTTTTTAAGTAATATATTCTCCCGCGCTGAGTTTTTACAAATCATTTTAAGAGTATGAAATGAATGAATGAAAAAGCCTTTAATTTCCTTAATAACGTTCAATACAATTTTTTTTTCTTACAAGTAAGTACATATTTAATAAATAAAAAAAAAAACAAATTTAATACTTTTTTTTTCTTCTTTTTTTTTTTTTCTTCTAGATATTAAGGACCTCTCGACGAGTAAAGGCCTCCTCCATCTCTCTCCACAATTTCCTGTTTTGAGCTAACTTAATCCAATCGCCATTTACAAGCTTTTTAAGTTCGTCTTCCCATCTTTCCATAGGGCGTCCTCTCTTTCTTTTTCCGGTTATTTTACGAGTATACTTATGTATTATTTCACAGACACGGTCTGAGAATTTATTGGAATATTTGAATTAATATTGAGTGGCCTATGAATAATTCTACCCGACTGACCTTTTCACCTTTTTTTCAATTCACGAGGAGCTGTTTGAATTATTCAGTTGAGCTCTGAGTTGAAGCCATTTGTAATTTCATTGTTGTTGCTAGGAAAGAAAACTGGGTAGGTACTTCGTATAGAAACAATTTGTAACTTCGTATAGAACATTTTATTGATAGGTATAGCAATAGCAGCATCGAGAAATAATATATCTGATGTATTGCAGCGATCTAAAGTTAAAAGTTTGTTCTGATGAAAAGTGTGGGCATATATATTATCAATAGCTGGTGCCCGCGACTTCGTCTGCGTTCAAAATGTTATATAGCCTAAAGCCTCGATAAATGAACTATCCAACACAAAAAGATTTTCTCAATTCGAACCAGTAGTTCCTGAGATTGCGTTCAACCAAACAAAAAAGCTCTTCAGCTTTATATATTAGTGTTTATCATTATAAAAACAACATTACAGTATATATTATAATGTCATTAAAATTAATTTTATTATACATTACATATTATTTAATAGAGAAAATAAACCAATAAGTGCCTCCTTTGTTTCAGTAAGTTAGTAAAGAATGTCAACGCCCATTCTCCTGTCCTCCTCTTAATCTTTGGTTTTCAGAGTATTTGTGACTCTACTGGACTCTGCAGAGTATTGCATACTACCGTCAAGTGGAGCCTTGCCTGCCAGCTTTATTTTTGTAAATAAAATTACTAAAGTGACTCTTAAGTTACAATAAGTCTTCGTATCTCTATTAATATTTAGTGGTCTAAAATCGAAATTAGTTATTAAACTTTATTTTGAGACTAGACTCAGGCTTCGCCCTGGATCAATATGTGGAATTAGTATACATAATATATTCTATGTTCATCTGGAATAAATTTATCTTTCAAATAGTGAAAGAATTTTTCAAATAGATACCCTCCACATATAAAAACATCCATACAAAATCTGCCATCTTGATTTTTTCAATGATTTTTAATGATTGATCCATTTTTGATGCATCCAAAACTGTTTTCGTCTGGTATCTGGTTACCGTAACCTATATGCTTATAAAATAAGCTTGAAAAAATATGTAGATAAGGAACAAGGACAGGATAAACGATAAGCACCATAAACTACACGTGTATTTGGAATATTTTATATGCGTAATATTTATCGATAGATTTTGCGATAAATGTGTTTAAATAAAATTATTATATATCGCAATTTTATTTATGCTAACACAACATAAATACAATTATGTTGTTATCTATTTATGTTGATGTTCACACATTACTTTTAATATATATTTTTTTAATGTTTTTTTTGTGCTTTTTTGTTCTAATGTTTAGTAACCCTAGCTGTTAACCATACAGTCGCGGGTTCGAATCCCGCTAGAAGCAAATGTTTATGTGTTAACATTTTACCTTTGTACCTGAGTCATGGATGTTTTGTATTTATAATATGTATGTATTTACAAAAAAAAAAGTAATCTATATAGTGTATCAACTGTCTGGTATCCATAATACAAGCATCAGTTGCTTAGTGTGTAACTAGATGGTGCTGTGTGGAATGTGTGAAGATATTAGGGACTACAATTCCACAATTCCAAAGAATTTTTTTCGTTTTGTATAAGCAGAAGATGTTTTTATATTTTTCCATTTTTTCCTATCTCTACCTAATTACCTATCCTCGGCAGTGCACCTTGCAGCACCTGTGGCGTTACTTATGTTTTGGGCGACGGTAGCCACCTACAATCAAAGTGGACCGTCGTCCTCTTTGTCGAGTTTATACTCAAAAAAGTTATCTTTTCTTTTAATTTTGGGTATATTTCTACCATTTTGAATAAAACGTGTCTATTGGCAATTACATGTGGGTACTTCGAAGCAGGTGAAATGACTCGTGACTAGACATAAAATAAGATAAAATGAGATTGTGTTACCAATTAAAGAGAAAAGGTGCTCTGAGGATATGGAGAGATTTTAAAAGTTATTGCGGCGCGCAGTGCGTCCAATGCGATTGGGCCGACAGATGCGCACACGCAGCTGCTCAAGGTGGGCCAGCACGTGTGCTAATGCGGACACTCAGACAGTCCGTTGAAACCATTCTGATTTTATAGATAAAACTTTATTTAAAACACAACACAAAGTACTTGACTTTTATATTACTTACTAGCTGGTGCCCGCGACTTCGTTCGCGTTGAACGATGAAAGTCCCAGACAGTCTTTCTGGTGTCCCAGACAACGTGTATGCAAAATTTCATGGTGATCGGTTCAGCAGTTTTAGCGTAAAAGAGTTACAAACATCCATACATCCAAACATACCTAATTGTTCATGCAAGATTATTTGTATTTGACTCATGCCAATCTTTAAAGTTGCCTGAATTTCGCGATATGTCACATGTCGATCTTCCTCAATCAGCTTACGCACGGCATCAACGTTATCTTGGGTGACTGCAGTTTTTGGGCGACCTTGACGGGGATCGTCACAGAGCTTGACACGTCCACGTTGAGATTTCGCAAACCAGCGATAAATTGTGGTTTTAGATGGGGCTTCATCACCAAATGCAGAAAGCATCCGATCAACACACTGTTTTTGTGTTAAACCACTTCGAATGTCATAATAAATCATTGCTCTTGAATTTTCTCGAGTCAATTCCATTTTCACAATGACTTTACAAGTTCGACAAGACCTTGTGACAAGATCGCGTTCTTTTTAAAAAAATAAATAAATGGTATTCGATTAATAAAGCCCAGGAGTTTTCGATTATAAAGACTTTATTATGCCAGGAACAATGGAAATATTATAAATACAAAACATCCATGACGCAGGTACAAAGATAAAATGTTAACACATAAACATTCGCCCCTAGCGGGATTCGAACCCGCGACCGTTTGGTTAACAGCTAGGGTTACTAGCCACTAGACCAAACGTGTCGTCGAATACAAAGTATTCAAGTTATAACAAGTTCTCTAGAATAATTTTAATAATAATAAAATGACCGTTGTGTTTCAAGTAGAGCTTTGAGCTTTTGCGTCGGCCTAGGTCGAAGCAAGGTCGTTCCCCGACTTCGAACAGGTTGTTTATAACATGTCTCGACATGTCTTTACGTCGGTGTCCATTGTATTGGAGTTGGGAGCCGTTACCCTAATTTTAGATTGAATATTATAAAAACTTACCGTATTTTTTGCTACAGCAAAAAGGTCCAATTTAATTAATGGTTCTTAAAATAAGTTTATAGGTATATTAATAATTTTAATTTGATTGTATTTTATACATATAACTTACCTATATTATACTACATCAAATCAACCTAAGAGCCTAGGATTTGTCTTATTCTGTGTTTTGTAAAGTATATTCGTCTTATTTATTTTATATAAATTTTATATAAGCTCATAATATATAAATTATTTTAATTACTTACCTATTATTTACATACCGGTTAGAAATATTATAGACTTAGAAAGTAATTTTAAAACCGTAAAAAAAATAACCTAAATGTTTTAAAAATTGTTTAAGTAAAAACAATTATTATATAATATTATGTGCAAAGTTTTGTTTGTGCAATGCATTTAAAATTGCATCTACCTTGCATTACTGAACTAACCAACAAAAAGACAATAAAATCCTTTGAAAACGAAACACCGAGACAAATTGCTAACACCCTAATTAAAAAATAACAGAAGACTATTCGGTGGCCATTATTTATATCTTTTGGGTACTTAAGCATCTATAGAAATCACAATAAAGGTTCAGGTAGTTGAGTAACAGTTAACTTTGCTCATATTGTGATGTAAAAAATAAGCGAAACCTCTTTAAAAAAAAAAAAACAGTCTACAGGCTCTGCGGTAGGTTATTTATGATATATCGTATAACTAGCTGGTGCCCGCGACTTCGTCCGCGTTGAACGATGAAAGGTACCCTATGTCCTTTCTGGTTACCCAGACAACGCGTATGCAAAATTTCATAGTGATCGGTTCAGTAGTTTTTGCGTGAAAGAGTCACAAACATCCATACATCCAAACATACTTTCGCATTTATAATATTATTATTAGATTTTGCAAGCGTTTCAGTATTCTTTTCGTTTTTTAAATAGTTTTCTCATTTTGAAATTTTATATTAATATTTGATATAGTATACAAACATACTTGAAAACTATAAATTAGGTACGTGTGTATGGATAATTATCTAAATTACACTCCTAAACAGTGTACTTAATATATTTAATTTAACTTAACTACTAATGGTCTTAAATACTTAATTAATTCTTAATTTATAATACTTTCTTAATTTCTACTTAAATATTAGTCTCAATCTATTTTTGAATTTAGAACGATATAATGATTTCATTAATAATGATATATAATCATTTCATTAACTATATAATGAAATGATTGTTTACATAACGTAAAAGATATAATATTATTTCGATGAACGTAACATACTTGTAAAATAATTTATCGACATTTTTTTTTTGTATTATACGAATAAATATTTAATACTATACTAATTCAACCAATTCCGATTCAAATATAAAGACAAGCGTTCTAAAATTGAATTATATCGTTTCGCTCTCACTTATACCACAAGCCTGTGTATTTAGTTAAAATTACACAATAGAAAATTAGTATGGAAACTTAACAATATCAGCCATTTATGTCCGTAAGGCTATTCAAAAATTGTTTCCTTCAATAACACATTCGTGTGGACACTAGCGGGTGGTAAGCGGTAATGTTTGACGTGACAATCCTTGTAGTTATTGTCCAAACGCTATTCAGATAAGCTGATGATAATGTTACACTGCGTTTCAGAGTGGGGTGACCACCCGTTACAGAAGAAAAGTGTGAATTAATGGTATGTTTGATATTGTATTTCGTTGATTGCGAAGGGATGCGGAACCTATTTCCTTATTCATCCTAGTCTTTTATACTTAATCCTACTATATTATGCTTAACAAAACAGAATACAGCCTGCGTGCTGATCTTCATATGAAAATTAATTAAATAAATAATTAATTAAAATTAATTAATATTGATCCATATTTATATATAACTAAGTATACACTTTAAAATATGATAAGAAGTTTTCATCGTATCAAAATCCGTTACATTAGTGATGAACGAATAAGATTGGTGTACATAATAAGTAATAATAATAATAAATAAATAAATAAATAATAATATAAGTAAAGTAATAGAAAAAAATCATCAGTGCGAAGCCAGGAGCGGGTGGCTAGTTTCAAATAAATCTTCAATTAACAAAAATTATAAAATGAGAAATAAATATTCAATTTCTAACAATAATTTTTCAGTAAGATAGTTTGCTATATATGCTATAGAAAGCCTATAATTTAATTATTGAAAATTGTTGTAAGTAAATAGTTAATTAGGTAACTTGACTACATTTTTAAGTCTAATAATACCATTAATTACATTTAGAGAAATTATTTACAAATTGTACTTGTCTATACTAATATTATAAATAGGAAAGATTTGTTTGTTTGTTTGTTTGCATTGAATAGGCTCCGAAACTACTGGACCGATTTGAAAAATTCATTCAATGTTTGGAAGCTATATTATCAGCGAGTAACATGGGCTATATTTTATAAAGTTACGCGGGCAAAGCCGCGTGCAACAGCCAGTGTATTATAATCTTATTATATCAGGGTTCCAAAGCAAATGCTATTTGCTGACGGAGATAATAGCCACATACTAGTATGGGATCGCCATAGCGTTTTTCCAAAATTTCAATCGATAAATTATACAATTTTATAATAGTAGGTACACGGACCATTCATTTGGTTTTTGCTATAAATCTTTTATGCACTAATTTCACGGGCCTCCAATAAAAAAAATGTATTTGCCATTAGACCACCCTTAAAGTGTTCACGTGTCAATTTTACTGCGAAACTTGTTTATTTAACTCCAACACCCCTCCATATATTATAAAAAAACACCGCGTTGTCATCATTCGATTGATACATTGGCGACATTGCATTACCAAACTATGTTTAGAACTTTTGCGTTTGTACAATACTAAAATAGCCTTTATTCGTAAACTATTAAAACTATTATATACGCATGTGGTTTTTTTTTATTTCCAATGTCGGTGGTTCGCTTTTAACATTTGATTTAATAAACCTATTTGATTTTAAACCTTAAAATATTGCACTTAAAATTCATAATTACATGTGAAATATTTAAAAATACACTAGAATCGCAAATAGAACTTATGCATTTGGAAATAGGGTTGAAATTTGTATGTTAAATCGTATTCAGAATAAGGTGTTCCTCTATCAGCAGGTGATCTGCGGCTCGATTGAGACCCTGCGGTATTCACTAGTTACACTAAAGAGAGAATCCGTCCATCATTTTGTTTATATCTCTTTTAGTGTTGCCGGTTTTGGAAATATTTACAATTTCTTAGTAAGCAATGGATTTTTTGGAAAGTTATTGTAGAGCGACCCACTGAGCGCGACGAATAAAGTTGTATAAGCCCATAAGAATAAAAGATCTGTAAATCCATACTAATATTATAAATGCTAAAGTATTTTTGGATATATGGATGTTTGTAACTCTCACGCAAAAACTACTGAATCGATCACTATGAAATTTTGCATACACGTTGTCTGGGACACCAGAAAGGACATAGGGTACCTTTCATCGTTCAACGCGGACGAAGTCGCGGGCACCAGCTAGTCTATAATAAACCTTATACACACCAAAAATTAACGTTTGATTGAAGATTAACATTTTCATAGTGAAATGAATGAAGTAGTTTTGAAATAGGTACATTTTGATAAAAATGAAGAGATTACTTAACCTTAATTAGATTTATTAATTATTTTATTAAAATTGTAAAATAAATGCAACAGTAAGGATGGATGGATGGATGTTATTCTTTCGAGAAAACAATTTTTAAGGATTTTTATAATATATTAATATATTTGATTAAAAAAAAATATAATTTTATACATCAGAATAAAATAGAGGCTACAATCTATTATAAATAAATAGTTAAAACTTACTCTGTTTTTGTTAACGGTTTTGTTTTTTTAAGTAGCCCTTGACGAGCTTTGTGTTATCAATAAAAAATAAATAAAAAAAATTACCTTAATTACGTTAAACATATAATAATGTAAATTTTATCAATATATCCTTTTTATCAATTTATGTTGTTCTAGTTACCCGCATTGTTTAAATTGTTTAAACTGGGATAATTGTTTAAACACTATTGATAAGTATTCAAATAGGTTTTTCAAAATAAACATTAACTTAATAATATATATGACAATCATTGTAAAACTTTATCTTCACCAATAAAACATGTTATTTATAACCAAAGTTAAAGTTGTTTGCACATACATCCATTTGTTGGAATTCTTGGATGTTCATAGTAATGAGTCATAAAGGCACCGCCTAACGAATTTTACTGACTTCATTCCATACATTTGTGGGGTCCTACAATCTACATATATATCGTATACTGAGAAATAAGACACTTTTCAATCGGTAGGTGTCATCTCGATTCGACTCTTTTAAATGATTTATTGATTTTAATTTTTTTTTTTGTTAATAATGGGAATAATTAACAAAAAATATTTCAAAAATAATGACACACAAAATTTCTGTTTACCCTAATTTATTTTATTAAACAAATAACATTTGAAAATATATATAGTTTCTAAAAAAATTTTTACGTCACTGCATTTGTCTTGTAGACTTTAATGTCCAAATAACATTTGTTTATATTGTCCAACCAAATAGACTTTATACTTTTTCAGTAGTGCAATTAATTATTATCATGGGAAAAAAACTGTAGTCTGTACGTGGTCCACGTAATCAATATAAAATTCGTTTATTCAATAAGAAAGCGCCTAAAGTGTAAGTCTCGTTCCTAACAATGATCCATCTCACTCTTGTCAGTATTGGAAATAATCGAGAGACATACTCAATACTCGTTTGTTAAAAAAAAATTTTTTTAGGACAAATTTCTGGAAGCTACAGGGAAACTTCGAGAAATATTGACCATAATAAGAGCCCATACATAATTTATTTATATGGGCTTAAGTATGTTAATAAATAAATATAAAATGGTCGAATTAGGAATAGACCAGGCTTTATCATTCCTCCTAATTGTGTGGTCTTTGCTAACACCGATGGCGTTTGGTAACTGTGACATATAATAAATAATTAATTATTTGACATGCCGCGTGGTATGTGGTCCCAACACTTAGTTCTCACGAGGCTGACAACAAATTTTAACATATAATTCGACCACCGTAGTAAAATTACACGTTTATTATAATACCTAGCAATCTATTTCTGGCGTCGCACGAACGCAATTTGTCTGCAAATTATACAGAAACCATCCTCGTTTATCTTTCTTTCCATCAGTAAAAACCGTATCAAAAACCGTTGGGCAGTTTAGAAGAAGTACTAAGCGGAGAAACAGACAGAAGCAGACAGAGCTTTTTTTAATAATATGTCTATACTTTACAATGATGGAAGATGTTTAAAAGAAGTTGAATATTCCATTTAATGGCCATTAAATGACATGACTTGGAATAATCAAGTTCTCTCCTTAAACACTAACTTCTATAAGTTTCAACTATATTTCACTTTGTCCAAAAACTAAGTATAATCCCGTTTATTTTTTTCTTAAAAACCTTGACATTCTTTTCTGTAATGTCTACACATATTTTTTTAAATTTTCCTACGTTTTACTCATTACCTACTTATTTTTTTAGAAGATTGAAAATTTTTGAAAAGACAATTTTTTATAAAAAAAATATTACATAACATTTTGCTATTTATATAAGAATTTTCATCAATACTGTTTCAATAGTTTTAGCGTGAAAATGTCACGAACATACAGAGACAGTATTACTTTGGTATTAATAACATTAGTGTGGAAGAAGCTTTTAAAAAGTGTCTTGAATTAAAAACCAGTATACTCGTTTAATAGGTGTGGTCATTGATCATCAGCTGATTTTAACGGACGAACGTTATATTCATATATAACTGGTTGGGTGACCTCTTTGATAGTATTGTGGCATTCTCCACATTACTTCATTATTTCGTTATTTGTATCATAGATAAAAAAAAATTTTTTCAACGCAGGATATACTGCGTTGCGCAGTTATAAAATGGGATTATGACTGCGCATATACCTTTCAGAAGACCGCCATTAAATAACATCATGTGTGCTTAATTTCCTATAAAGTTATCAATATAATTTGCTTTTTTCAAGTGAAAATGTATCTTCAGTCTATTTCCTTTCAATTATCTTACAATAGTATTGTGTATATATTAATTATTTTAATTAAATTTTAAAATAATTTTAAAAATCCATATATTTTGTAATTTATAGTCGTTTGAATTGATTTCATTTAAAAAGCTTCACAGTGATTTTTTTTCTCACGAATCAAACAGAGTCTTAAAATATTTAACATATTAATAATATACTGATATGTGTTGGACGTTGTATGACAATAGGACCATCTTAAGGTATTGAACCATGTGACAGAATGGTAGGAATGTGGTTCCACTATGAACGCTTTGGACGGTACTCTTTGAAAACATGTTTCTTATTAAAGACAATACATTCGATACTAACCTATTCCCAGAAAAAGTCGATTTGTATCATAATTTTTGTATAAATATTTTTATGCAATATATTTTTGTTTAAATTAATAATATGTAACTTACGTTTTTGATATTTTTTTCACCATTATACACTCAGCGGCACGAAAACTTGGCCAACACAGAAATTTGCGATAGTTTGCATTTTAATACTTTTTCATTCATAAATACAAAGCAGGTGTGTTCAATAAGTGTCTCTTTTAGGTTTTTAATCCTTTTTTAATGACAATTAACCGTTTACCTTCCTAACAATTAAGATTAAATAAAACCAAACGTTTTCACAGAAAATCTTAACTTTCAGCACTCAACTTTAAAACACTAGGAAATGCGGGATTGCTAATTTTTCATTATTTTTTACACATCTTAATATCGGGTAATTCCTCCTCTAGCCATGATAACTGCCTGCATTCGATCTGGCATGCTTTGGATAATGCTTTTGACCTCAACTTGCGGTATGTCATCCCATGCGGACCAAGCAGCATTTCGGAGCTCAGCAAGTGTCCGTGGTGGATTGAATTTGTTTTTTATCTTTTTTTTAAGCATGTCCCAGACATGCTCTATGGGATTTAGATCAGGACTACGAGCTGGCCACTCCAATTTTTGAATTCTGACCTCTTGAAGGTATTCATTGACGCAATGTGCGACATGTGGGCGTGCATTATCGTGCATTAGCAGAAATTGGTCTTCGCCAATGAACCCCGAAAACGGAAAACATGATCTTGAAGGATCTCTTCAATGTATCGAGAAGCAGTTAGCCGGTTGTCGACGATAGCCAACTCGGTACGAGCGTCGGAACTTATTCCTCCCCACACCATTATGGAGCCACCATGAAAACTCACAGTTTGTGTAGTGGTGATGGGTAAAAATCGTTCTCCTCTTTTCCTCCACACTCGTTGTCGACCATCTGGTGCACGTAAAGCTATCCTACACTCGTCAGTGAACAAAACCTTAGCCCACTGCTCGTGGGTCCAGTTGGCATGTTCTTGAGCGAAACGAAGTCTTGTTATTCGATGTTGTCTGAGAAGCTCTGGGCCGCGTGCTGGTCTACGGGCTTTCAAATTAACTTCCTCCATACGTCTTCTCACCGTACGCTCGCTAACATTAACACATCTCGTGATTTGGAGTCGCGAGCGGATTTCAACTGCAGTGAGGAAGCGATTTCGCAGAATTTCAAGGTTAATAAAGCGGTCATCTCTGGCCGATGTGCATCTTACACCTCCACTACCTGGTCTGCGGGTGTAGCCGCCAGTCTCCTGGTATCGTTTCAATGCATATTGCATTGAAGAACGTGGTACGTTTAGCGTTGTAGCCACTTCGCGTTGTGTCATCCCTTGGTTGACTAATGCCACGGCTTGTGCAACCTGAGCTGGTGTTAAGGGCATTTTTTTTTCGTTTTTTAGCACCTTCGTTTATTGGATTAAAAGCACAAAATGACCGATGTTTGGTAACTGAATAGTACACAATATTAAAATACGGAGTTTAAAAATTCAACTTAGTCGCTCAAATGACTCGATTCATCTAAAGCTTAAAACAAATGTCAAATTGCACTCAAACATAATAAATTACCCTCTTGAACTAATCGGAAGTATTTTTTCGTCTCACCCTCATACCAAAAAATTTATTATAAACACTAACAACTTTGTTATCGCAAGATAAGCGCTTGGCCAAGATTCCGTGCCGCTGAGTGTATTTCCATAGGTTAGATTATACAGAAAATTAAACTGCTTTTTACATTAGTAAATAATTAATTTATTTTATAAACTATTATTTTAATGTTTATGTTGCATTTATCTATATAAATAAAAATTAAAGGCAATAACTTTAATACTCAAAAACATAATTCGGTTATTTTTTTTTAAATATTGGTTCTAGTCCAAGGAAGAAAAAAATTGGATGATTACAAAAACGACAGAACGATGTCTGTAGGCTAAGTGACTTACTAATAAATATGATAATTATTTATTATTCAAAACACAATTATTAAAGATTGCCTGTCTTTTAATTTTAAAGGCAATTTAATTTTTGTTGCAGGTTTAGCCTGAATATATTTAAAAGCTAATGTTATTTAATTAATTTAAGCATTGAATTTTTTATAATTATCATTTTACAAAATGTCATTGTTTATTTTACATATATATATAACAACGATTCACATATAGATACATTATTACATTAATAAGATAAAAGCGTATAGGCTCATAAAAGAGTGGCCAACGCGACCGACAGTAACGCGAATAACATTCGACAGTTCAACGTCGACTGACTTCCCCGTGACATAATGCAGTAACTTACATGTCTAATTGACGGAGGTCGTACGAAATGTTTAGTTTAAAATATTTTCACCTTACTCCCTTTGTTGGACCACCCTGTTACACAAATAAACCTTAATTGTAACAGAGATTATAGATAAAATTTATATACAGACCTTTGATGTGTTCGTTTTTTTTTGTCATATATCACGGACGATTTATCAGGATTAGAAAAATAATTAGAACTAGTGTTCGGCCGGATGCATAATAAACCCTAATAATACTATTTTAATTAATATTTTTATATAATCATTATCTCTTATTAGGTTTTTTTTTGTCTAATCGACACTATGACAATTTTAAGTGCAGCATTTTTTATTTATTTATTTTATTTTAGGGAAACTTCTAGTATTATTACAGTTTGAACAGTTTGAATAGATAGCTTACAACTATGTAATAAAAAAAAAATCCACTTATAGTTTAAGGATTACAAACTAGTCCAATAATAACGTTAACAATTCATGTGTGATTACAATTTATACTTAAGTTATAGTAGGCCATCGAAGAATTTATCAGATATAATATTTTTAGTTTTAACTATTGAACTGTGGAGTACCTATTCTATGAATATGTTGATATTCTCATTTTATTAAGCGGTCACACGCCAAACCAGAACTAATTCTTAATGGAAGTGAAAATATTTGCACTTGAATTTAAAAGTGATCACAGAATTCCCCTCCGGACCACCTGTACCATTAGACAGTACCATTGGTGGTACAAATGGTACTGATTTATCCCATTAGTACCAGGGAAATAAATACAAGCGTGACACTCGACATTACTTCAATAAAAAACGTGATGGTACAATTGGCACTACTTAATTTTATTGGTAACCTATATTTTACTATCTTAATATTTCATAGTGGGACGTTTATATTGTCTACAATGAGTAATTCATCCAATATGGCCGCCAAACAGCTGATCGGTGACATTTTTGGCGGATTGTCTCTGGATCGCATCTGTCGTTTCTGTAGCATAGTCAGCGAGCAGCTGATATAGATGGAGGCGTATCTTTTGTCGATTTGATATGTAGCCACATTCCAATCGTATATTGGTGTTATTAAAATTTTTATTCGTTGCTAACAGTGCTTCATTACGAGTATTCTTCTAACTTTACTGTTCTCTTGGACCCATCTTATTATGTTAAATGAGTAAGTCTCTTGAATTGAATTCAATTTGAATTCTTATAAAAAGAAAATTGACGAATCACTTTTGAAAAATTAATTTTATCACTTATAGAATATTGTCTTCTTTTTCTTTTTATTATTATTATTATTATTATTCACGAATATTTATTTTCATTCTTAATGTTAAATTTTTTTACAATATATATTACAAAAAAAAAAACAATAAATATTATAAAAAAAATTTAAAACTAGAGTACCGCAAGTAGCGGGGTAAGGCCCAAGCTACCGGTGGTTAGGGCTGCAGAGTGAGGAACCTCCTGACAATTCGTGCCGTGTCAAGAAGAACCGCCTTCTGTATCTGTCCCTTGACCCAGCCATCTAGTGAGAGCCTCTCGAGGTGTTGGTCGAGGCTCTTCGCTATAAGACCGTTCGCAGATACGACTATCGCGACGATGATGGTCGAATCAACATCCCACATGGCGGTCACCTCGTGAGCCAAGTCTATATACTTACTAAGTTTATCTTTTTCGGCTTTCACGAGGTTTTCATCATGCGGGACAGTGATGTCAACAAGCATCGTCCGGCGCTGAGATCGATCGATAACCACGATGTCAGGCTTATTGGCAACAATAGTCCTGTCCGTGATTATAGATCGGTCCCAGTAGAGCGTAGCATGACTATTTTCGAGAACGGGCGTAGGCACGTACTTGTAGTACGGCACCTCAGATTCGATTAGACCATATCGAAGGGCAAGTTGCTGATGTATTATCCTGGCTACTTGGTTATGTCTGTGCAAATACTCGCCGTTAGAAAGATGAGCACAACCGGAAATAATATGCCTGAGTGTCTCTCCAGGACGGTGGCATGCCCGACAGATGTCGACCGTACCGTCCTTCAGGATATATTTCCGGTAATTGTTCGTCTTAATAACTTCGTCCGCAATCGCACAGACAAAGCCTTCGGTTTCCCCAAAGAGGTCACCGAAACGTAGCCAGTTCACTGACATGAGCGTGTCTACATCAGGACCCGTCAGTGCTTTGTAGAATCGCCCATGTAGTTCCTTGCCCTTCCATACGTCCTTCCGGTCTTCGGTGCTAAGAACCACAGGCTTACGCCAGTTCTCGTTAGCCAGAGATAGAGGCGTGAGGTTTTTGTCGATTGCTACGACGTCTCGATGTACACCACTCTCATTGTGTAGGAAATATTCCCTGAGACTGTACACCTCACGGTTATGGAGGTTCTTGGCGTTTAAAAAACCGCGACCCCCCAATTTCCGTGGTATGTACAGTCTCATTACTGATGAGCGTGGGTGTAGCATGCGATGCGTCGTGAGTAATCGACGAACCCTCCTGTCTAAACCATCGAGCTCAGTCTGAGTCCACCTTAGTATGCCAAAGGAGTATGTGAGTAAAGGTATAACCCAGCCATTGAAAGCGCGCACCTTGTTACCTCCTGATAAAAGACTCTTAAGAACTTTTATCAAGCGTCCAAAGAAACGCGTCCTCACTGTCTGTTTTATATCTTTATCACTAATACCCAACGACTGTGACATACCAAGATATTTGTATGTCTCAACTTCGGAGAGGGATCTAAAAGTCATTTCATTTGAAAGTTGTAAATTTGGCGAATTTACAACTTTCCCCTTCTGAACATGCATGACCGCGCACTTATCAACACCAAAATCCATCCTGATTGCGTTACTGAAACATTTAGTTATTTTCAGTAACTCTAACAGGTCTTTGGGTTTCGGTGCAAATAGTTTAAGGTCGTCCATGTAAAGTAGGTGTGAAATGACTTCACCCCCCCTCCGTAGTCGATAGCCTAGCTTTAAATTTCTCAGAAGAGTGCTGAGAGGATTTAAAGCTAGACTAAACCACAACGGACTCAAACTGTCGCCCTGGAAGATCCCGCGTTCTATCTTTACCGTGTCTCGCAGACCAGCGGCATCTCCACGATTTCCTGGTTGATTCAGTACTGTGATCCATTGCCTCATGCACATAGTTAAGAAGGATCTCAGAGTCGTATCTATTTTATATAACTCTAATATCCTCCTCAACCAAGAATGGGGCACTGAATCATAGGCCTTCTGGTAATCAATCCAAGCTACCGAGAGGGCGCCACTGTTGCGCTTGACACGTTGGCAAATAGTCATGTCTATGAGGAGGAGCTCCTTAGTACCACGGGACCCAATCTTACATCCATTCTGAGCAGTGTCTAAAATATTGTTTTCAAAAATATGTGAATTAATTTTTGCTCTCAGAATAGATGTAAGTAGCTTGTAGATGGTGGGTAAGCATGTGATAGGTCTGTAATTTTTAGGCTCCGTGGTACTACCAGATTTGTGGAGCAGAAAGGTGATACCAGTTGTCATAAAGGTTGGGAGAGTACCTAATTCTAGGGCTTCTTGGAATTGCATTGCCAAGCACTCGTGCGAACATGTAAACATTTTAAGCCAGAAGTTGTGCAATCCGTCCAGTCCAGGACTTTTCCAGTTCTGCGTAGAACGGACTGCACAACTTACATCTGAAGGACTGATGGTGACTGCCTTCATGGCTGTTATAGGTTCGCACGCCTGCTCGACAATGGATATCCAATCACCCTCAGTATGCTCGTCGGACAACGACCAGATATTACGCCAGAAGTTCAGCATAACTTCTGGGTCAGGCGGATGTCCGACGTTCATACTTTGGTCGGTCTTCTCCCAATCTCGGTATACCTTTCTTTGGTCACTTTGAAAGAGACGATTCTGTCGGTATCTATGCACTCGTTCTTTATATCGTTTCACACGGTTCGCCAATGCATAAACTTTTTGTTTAAAGTAGTCAATGCGTTCCGTTGTCGAGGCCAAGTAGTCTTTTGATTTAATATTTGTATCTACAAAGGCCTGGGCAACGAAACGCATGACTCGGGGTCTATGATTTCCCTTACTAAATGAAATTAGTTTAGCGATGAGAGTCCTAAATTTACTGATACGTCGCTCGATTCGCACTTGCCATGCAGGGACATCCTCGGCGTTACGCGCTGCCCGGTCATTGTTTAAAAATTTGACACGTGCAGCGCGACACGCCGCGATGGCCCCACAGTACAAAATCGAGTGAGTATCAGTTAAGTCTCTGCTGGCCATTATGTAAGGGGTCAGCAGAGTGTTCAGGGCTCTCACCAATGTAATATTTTGTTTATGCATTGGTAAACGCGGGAGACGTGGCCTGTCGTCAGGCTTGGTGCGATACCGCACAATCGTCTCCTCCAAAGTCTTCCTCAATTGCTCTTTCATCTCGGTACTCACATACGTTCTCGCACAATCTGTTTCCGGTTCAACAGGATCGGTAAGTGGCGCTACCGATGTTGAGATTATCGGCAGGGTAGCGGGTAGATCCTGTGTCGGTGTAGAGGTTGCGCGAGCAGGTAGTGAGTCCAACCGTAGCCGATCTAGTGCAGACTGGTCCAACAGTTGGCACCGTTGGATAGCCCGCACCTGATCCGATAATCGTTGAGCGGTGACGGTGACAGTTGGTTCAAGGGCCTGAAACAGAGACAGCATCCTGGTACGGTACGCCGTCAGGTTAGTTCCCCCCTCTGTGGCCCCGTAATAGGCCCGCATGCAGTTCTCATTTATTGTCTGAGTCCATCGCATGCGGCGCACTACACCACCGGTAGCGAGGGCTGGGCGCGAGGCGGATTGTCTCGCAGGCCCCAAGCGTGCCGGCAGTGGGGGTCGTCCTCGTCGCGCAGGTCTTCTTGGCGGCGAAGGCGGCGTCGACCCGTCATCGTTGCTCGACGTGCTCTTATCGTCGGCGGTTAAAAATTCCTCCGCTGAGGAGCACGGAGTTGACGAGACGGGTAATGGTGTTGGGCGTGCGCTTCGTTTCGCAGTTCTCGGTCGTAGAATCATGATTTATTCATCACATTTTCGTCACATTGCTATTTCTTGTTTATTTATTTGTTTGCTGTTTGACAGATCTGTCATTTTGTACATTTTAAAAATCTTAATATTACCAAAAATAATGATTAAATCTGCATTCTTGTTTATGTAAAATGTATTTTCTGTTCGAAATTATTGAAAATGTATAAAAGGGAGGAGAAAAAGCACAATTAACTGTTAAAACAAAATGAAAAAATATTAAACCATAAAAATACGTGTGTCAAGTGTCACTGCCTTTTTATTATTTTATTATTATTATTATTATTATTATTATTATTTTAATTAATAAATAAATGTAAAAATATATTTTTTATGATTCTTTAGGCCTATTTGTATATAATCTATAATATATATTTTTTTAAATTTATGGCTGTATGTAATCTAAATAAATAAATAAATATATTGCTTCATATCATCACTTTATTCTCTATAATATCTTTGTACATATAGGCTATGTATATAATATCTATCAATATTTACTAAAAAAAAACATTTTTAATAAAATTTCTAAACAACATTCTCTACAAAAATCTTAAAAGCAACTATGACATTCATTCTGAAAAAAAAAAAACCCTTCACTTGTTTTTTAAAATCACATTCCAAATTATATTTCTCAAATTTATCACCAGTATAAAATTCAAACTTCTAATAATTGTACTATAAAAAAAGTTTAGTTTTAAATAATGTAAAAACTTTTTAGAAATTATATTTACTGATTTATTAATGAATCAAAACAGTGGATGATATACTATTATATTAAAAAATATTATATTTTCTTATTCCATTCCACTTAACGCTGTTTCGCTGACACGGTTGACTTCACAAAGTTCATGTCAATGACATCTCTACACTTTAAATTTTCAATTTGCTCTCTTTTAACGCTTAACACATTAACCTAATTTTTATACTGTTCAATATTAATTTTATTTTTAATCTGATTTTAATGTCTAAAATCAACTTGTACTTAAGTGACAATTAGAGATTCACATGTCAACTTTAAATAATAATAAAAAAAACTTTAAAATTCGCATTCAAGTTAATTATGGTTGTACTTAAGTGACAATTGGAGATTTGCTTGTCAATTTTAAATAATAATAAAAAAAAACTTTAAAATTCACATTCAAGTTAATTATGGTTGTACTTAAGTGACAATTGGAGATTTACTTGTCAATTTTAAATAATAATAAAAAAAAACTTTAAAATTCACATTCAAGTTAATTATGGTTGTACTTAAGTGACAATTGGAGATTCACTTGTCAGCTTTAAATAATAATAAAAAAAAAACTTTAAAATTCACATTCAAGTTAATTATGGTTTAAGAGTGCACTTACAAGTTGTCAGCTAATGTCACCTGTGTGCATTGAAAATATAAAAAGAGAATAATCATGGCGCCAAGACTTGTCGATAGATGTCGACGGAAGCGCATCACTTCGATTATGATCACGTCTCGGCTGTCAGTTGAATTAGTCGACTAATGCCCTAAACTAAATTGTCAGCACCGGTAATTAGCTTAGCTAACAACCGTTTAATAAAATTTCTAAAAATAAGTCTCACCTTTATTTGGAGGGTGTTATTATTCAAAGCTGAAAGTATGTGACGAGAATTTTAATGGGAAATTGAAAAAAATGGCGTCGCATTATTCTACTTATGTGAGTTTTATTATTTTCTTTGTTATAATTTATGTTCTAACACCTCTTTATTTTTTGTAAATTAAATTGTACATGACTTTAAATCCGAACTAATATTATAAATGCGAAAGTATGTTTGGATGTATGGATGTTTGTAACTTTTTCACGCAAAAACTATTGAACCGATCACCGTGAAATTTTGCATACACGTTATCTGAGACACCAGAAAGGACATAGGGTACCTTTCATCGTTCAAAACGGACGAACTCGCGGGCACCAGCTAGTAAGTATATACAAACTAATATTATAAATGTTAGAGCAGTTGAATTATGAATGTAAAGTTGAAATTTTGCAATGGTCATTGTCAGGGATACAAAAAGGTACCTTTCATCCAGAATAAAAGTACTTACGGATCCCGAGGGAATAGAACAGTTCTGTCGCGTCGTGTTTCGGTGTGAACTAATTCTTAATTTTATCTTATTAATGTTTTAACGACCCAATTACTCGTAAAAGCCATTATAAAAATAGTTTCGTCATTGGTATAAGACGAGTGTAATAGCACTTAACAATCTTATAAAATGTTTACTGCAGTGTAGAGTGTAGGTAGCAAAATTAAATAACAGAACTGTAAGCGGTTATTAAATTTTGCAAGGCTACCGGTTACGGCCTCGGTTACATAATCTAGATTTTGTATAACTGGAGCAGATTGATACTAGCGCAGGTGTCCCGATTTACAATCTAAAATAGACGCCTTGAAAAAATGTTAAATGGTTCTTTTCTAATAAATGCACACATACATTTTAATATATCGATTGCATGTATCTGTATCGTATTCAGTTCACTTACGCAACAGTTGAAACAGGCGAAAAAAAAATTGTTTTTTTTTTATCATCGTCATCATCAGCAGTAGTAGCAACAGCAGTCTGTGTCTCCACTGTTGGATATGATCATCTTCAAAGGTTGGTTACCAACACACACGGTCTTTAGTGCTTCGCATCCAGTCGAGAACAAATCTACATCGTCGGTTTATCCGCTAGAGCTGACATAGACGTCAGATGGCCAATTGATACTTCAGCTTGCTGATTCTTTAGGCTATTTCGACAACTTTGGTTCTTTGGCGAATTTCAGATTTTCTGATCCTATATCCACCAAAGAAACTCCGAACGTACCCTGTTCCATGGCTTTTTAAACCTGCATGCACCATTTGCCATGTGTCTCCAGCGCTCTGAGGTATAGTATCTATAGGAAACATCTATACTAGTCTATTTATATCTATATCTATATCTATATCTATATCTATATCTATATCTATATCTATATCTATATCTATATCTATATCTATATCTATATCTATATCTATATCTATATCTATATCTATATCTATATCTATATCTATATCTATATCTATATCTATATCTATCTTCGATACTAGTCTATATCTATACTAATATTATAAATGCGAAAGTATGTTTGGATGTATGGATGTTTGTAACTCTTTCAGGCAAAAACTACTGAACCGATCACCATGAAATTTTGCATACACGTATCTGGGACACCAGAAAGGACATAGGGTACCTTTCATCCAGAAAAAAGCAGGACTATTCCCGAGGGATAAATAAAAAAATAAAAAACTAACGCCTAGCCAAAGTGTTATAGCAACACGAGGTCAAGCGTTATATTGCTTTTTTTTTAATTTTCAACGCGGACGAAGTCGCGAGCACCGACTTCGTCCACGTCGTAAGGGATGTCGACCTGTATATCACTCTGTCTCATATGAAAAATGCATATATACATTGATTGTTGTTAAAATACAAAACGTCGCCTTAGATTTTCGATCACGTAGTTAAAAGACATTTTATCTGTAATAGTCGTGTTTGAAACAATAATAAAAGATAAAGTGAGTGAAAGCTTAAATCCAGTAGCGGTGCCATCCACACCGAGTTGACATACACATTTGGCTTATCACAAATTAAAGTCTTAAACTTATGAGCTGTCAAATGTAAGCACCAATAACTGACAGCTCTAATAAATGCGTCATTGGTTTTATGTGTTATTTCATCATCATTGCACTCTGCCATCAATGTCACATCGGTATACCATGATTTAAAAGTTCCCTGCCCTTTCTTTGTTCAAATTTCGAATTTCTTGTCTATGACGCAATGGTTTTGGCGTTTGAAAATAGAATGTTTACAGATAATTACTTTGAACATGATGCACCCGCAAAGGAAAACATTGATTTTATATACTCGTATATATAGATATAGGTACTCTGTGCAGGAGGTTGCTTTGAATTAGCTATTGTCTAATGTAAATATAGCTTTATTTTTCAAAAATATGATTTTTCTTACTATAAAAGTTCCAATTGATCTAGATGATGATACTGCTCCTTCTTATGGTGATACATAACATACGTTATGTTCTTCAGATAAGAAGAGAAAAGATAATCCATATGTCGCTTTCATTCCATACGTGTAATGCATAAGGAAACTTATACATTAGACATATGGATTTTATTATAATAGAAAATCCAAAGTTCTTTTAAAAAGTAAGTCACGTATCGGCAAATGACGCTCGCGGCGTGAACACGTCCGCCATTATATTCGGACGAGACAATCAAAAACAAAATGGCGCCAATGAGGTCATATTCATATTATTGTAATGTATAGTACACTCGTGTGATGGGCACACGACTTTACGGTTTCATAATTTGTATTGTTTGTTTCTTTATGTAATACCAATCACATGTTAATGTGCCCACATTTTATTTGATTCTTGTTAATTAACATAAAACCAGATAATGATAATTTTTTTGCTTTACAAGATCTGTGGCGCTTCTGTAAGCTTTCTTAAGTTTTTCCCTCAATAGTTTTGCAGCTAAGTGTCGATTACTGTATTATATACTTACTTGGTTATACTATACATTGTATTACAGTAAACACGATGTACTATTATTATATTTTATTGCACTAATTTATATATATTGTTTTATTTATTTATTTTCGAAGTTAGTATAGAATAAATGGTTTAATAATAATAATAACCAACTAAGTCTTCTATTATAAAATAGGTTTCTATGCGATGTCTTTTTACATTGTTAAGTGATAATTTTTGTAATAAAACAGAAGAGTTGAGTTTAGTAGTTGTTTGGCAGTCTGTGTTGCGCAGTCGTCAACTGATGGACACTTAAAAACCCCTTACGCCTTACATAAGTTACATAAAAACCCCTTACGCCTTACATAAGATCGCCGTGATATAACAATGCGTTTTCTCTTGTGTTTCGGTGACCGAGTCATCATCATCGTCTCATCCATAGGACGTCCACTGCTATAGATATATAGACATCACCCATTTTTTATAGAAGGACTGATCAGTAGCATCCTAAATCCTATGTCGTATATCCATCTCGTATACAAATTTACATCTCATTGCTACTTCATATTACTAATCCGCCTATGGCGTATGCCTGTGTTATTAGGCAACGGTATCAAAACTATAATAGACTTGTCTGTTTGATATCTGACATTTTTTTAAAAAAAACTCAAGTCATCATGACCGATCGGGAAATCAATCCTGATCAATGCTCGCAAAGCTTCTATTGAAAATCTAAGCTAACCTCGTAAACATTTATCTACTTAAAAAGTTGTAATATAAAAATGCACAATCATCTAACGTTTTGCAGTAATATGTTTATACAATACGGTCTAAATATGGCCGTCAGACCCTCGGGTATGGTAGTTAATTTTATTTTAAATCCCGCCGCGCCGCCATATGGAGATCGGGTCATTCTGCGTGACACACATGGTGTAAAAGTTAATTTTTTTTTGCGGTGAAGGGCTGTTAGGAGTTATTTTTACAACGTTATTGTCCACAGAATATCCTAATTGATATTGCGCGGACCTGGTGTGACTTGAAAAAAACGAAATTAATGACTACCCTGCCTTTTATTGTTGTAGACGCATATGAGTTGGATTTTTTTAATACAAGGCCTCGTTTGTCTTGGCATTTGTCAGATAGTTTATTTAAACCCTCAATTTTTTTCTTACGAGGAAACAATTTTTTTAATAAACAGGAATTCCACATATTGCAGACACACTGTTTCTAATTATGTTCTTCGTGAATTGGAGGCTGCCCAACTCATGACTGGCGGCAGTAACCATCCTCTTTCTATAAGGCTGTCTGGCGGCAGTAATCGCGTTACAGAAGTCCTCCTGAAAATAATAGCACATATTCTATTGTGATCCTTTCTTCGCAAGCGAAGGACTAAATGCAGATTATGATAATAATAGTGACAGAAATATATTATTCAAACTTAACATACCTCAAACAAATAAGATTTTAAACAATATTTTTTCTAAAAATTATAATATTTTGACAGTATCTTTAAAACGTAGGAAGACATAATAAACTTCTTTCCTTCAATTATTATTTTAAGTCGCTTGAATTCTTCCCCCTATTGCTAAAAAGCAATAAAGCAGTCTTTTACGTCCTTTGCATTCTGTATGTCCTTATTTATTTTGTTCACACACAAATAATAACATCCCCCTTAAAACAATAGGTTTGCGACGCACGTGCATTATTTAACGAACAGTATAGTACATTTATTTTATTATAAGCACTTATAAACAGAAAGTAAATACTCAATAAGTTGTCACATAAATTTCTTAACTGAACTTCCCCCATAAACTGTAAAAATATACAATTATAATTGAACTATATGTTATACTACACAGAAATCATTGACAATTATAAAAAAAGATTTTGATAAGTATATTTGTTTCTTTATTTTAAACATTTTCATATTATTACTTCCACTTAGGTACTTATTTATTCTCTTCCCATATTCTGGGTCATTATAATTAATATAATATGTCAATGATAGGAGGTCCACTTTATGGCAGATAGCTACCGTCGTCTAAAAATAGACGCAGCGCCACCTATAAAAAAACTCTTTTAATTTAAAGCACATTAAAGCACCCGAAAGTTACTTAATCACGCATTATTTCAAACACAAGTTAATAAGTAAAGTAAGTAAGAAAGTGCTCATTTGTTTTTAAGAGATTTTGTTTTATAACGTAACAATAATATTGTTTAACGCTGGTTCAAAACATTAACTACAAAAATAGTATAAAGACAAGAATATTGACGCCTCGTACCTAATTTCGTAAAACTATTTATTGTCGTTTTTAAATTATTGCTCCTCGACTAACGAGTAGGGTGACAATGAGGAGTTGAATTCGAGGACGTGGCTTGTGGATCTTAAAGGTAAAGTTATTGGATTTTTTTTTATTATTTTTTTTTTGCTTATTTAAAGCTAGTAGATAAATAAAATAAACATCAAAATTAACTATTGTTCCAAAGTACGAATGGAGATAACAATAAAAAAAATTTATTTTTTTTAAATAAAAACAACAAAGAATATTTATCTTAACATTAAAAATAATCCTATGCTAAAAAAATGCATCATTAATTTTACTTATCCTTTTATCATTATCCTTAGACGACGTACTTCCTGTTAAGACCTTTTAAGTCGTCAACCTGATAGTTGACTACTAGTTTATTGTCTGCAATTTCGTACACGTTGAAATTTAGCCAATTTACATATATTATATATAGCATAGTATCATCTAAAGACTATATAAGTATATTGAGTATCATCATCTCAGCTAGGATGTCCACTGCGGAACATAGGCATGAATACCTGCTTACCTATTTTAGAACCAACCGAATAAATTGATAATTTTAAAGTATAATTTATGTTTATGTTTAATAATTTTAAGTAAACTGTAAAGTTTTATAAAAAAAACCATCCAGTAACATATGCAAATATCAAATAATTGTGTAAAAAATGTTATTTAAAGTATTTATTTACTCATTTACTACGTACTTACGACAATAAACGAATCTTTAAAAAAATTGTAAATAAACAAATAAACTTTATATTAGTTTCCAAGTAATTTATAATGCGCACTGCCAACGTTTGGAACTCCTGAGCTCATATAACCCAAATCTTTTCAAAGTTCAAGTGAATAGGCATCTTCTGTGTTGAGAATGAGGTTCGCTCCATCTTAGGCCTCATCCTTGCTACACAGTTGGTTGTTAGTTAAGAGCAAACCCATCTTTTATAAAAAAAAAATACTGTTAGTTAATTTTGCATCGTGAAATGGTGATATGTTTAATTGCAAGCCCTTCGTCTGTCAATCAACCCCTCACTGAGCAATTACATAATTCTAAGCCATTTCTAAGCATTCAAAGAATTTCCGGCTGGGGTGATAGGGACCCACCCCTCAATAGAAACAAAGAGGTTTGCTCCTCTTATTGCGGAATGCAGACAAGGGATGAAAGTGGGGTCGTGGTCTTGTACTGTTGACAAAAGGGGTGTATAATGTCCCCGTTTTTTTCTACAACTATACAGCCGAAAAAAATATATTGAGGATATTATTTGTATTTCAAGTTTAATATAAGAGAAAATGATTAAAGAGAAGAGACATTGATATGGCTTTATATATGTATAACTAGCTGGTGCCCGCGACTTCGTCCGCGTTGAACGATGAAAGGTACCCTATGTCCTTTCTGGTGTCCAAGACAACGTGTATGCAAAATTTCATGGTGATCGGTTTAGTAGTTTTTGAGTGAAAGAGTTACAAACATCCATACATCCAAACATACTTTCGTATTTATAATACTATCTGGTGCTCGCGACTTCGTCCGCGTTGAACGATGAAAGGTACCCTATGTCCTTTCTGGTGTCCAAGACAACGTGTATGCAAAATTTCATGGTGATCGGTTTAGTAGTTTTTGAGTGAAAGAGTTACAAACATCCATACATCCAAACATACTTTCGTATTTATAATACTATCTGGTGCTCGCGACTTCGTCCGCGTTGAACGATGAAAGGTACCCTATGTCCTTTCTGGTGTCCAAGACAACGTGTATGCAAAATTTCATGGTGATCGGTTTAGTAGTTTTTGAGTGAAAGAGTTACAAACATCCATACATCCAAACATACTTTCGCATTTATAATATTAGTACGGATATTAGCCCTGTTATGTATACTGTATGTTATGTAAATGTATGTAACTTTGTAGTGTTCGCCATATGGTCAAAATATTGAAAGTGGGGAAAAATCAGTTTCAAATTTTTATTTATTTATGACTAAACAAAAAAAAAGGAAAATCCTTTTACAAACCATGAGAAAGAGTACTGAACTCTTATGTGTTTATTTATTTATATATAGACTAGCTGTGCCCGCGACTTCGTACGCGTGGTATAATCGAAGTCGAAAATTTGTTTGTAAAACGATTAGAATGAAACAAACACTTAGGAAAACTTACTAAAATACCCCAGTGAAAACCGCATTTAAATCGGTTAAGCCGTTTCTGAGATTACCGTGCACAAACGTACAGACTACAGACGAACAAGGATTTTACTTGAAATTACGATCATTACGCTTATTGTAAGTTTGCCACAAAGTTAATTTTCCACACTTTTGTATATTCCATACATTGAAAGCAAATTCGCCACAAGTCTCAATTTTATATTAATATTGCAGAAAGTAGTGTCAGCAAACAATTTTCTACTTGTCTATAAGCATCTGAAAAGAATAATATATTTTTTTGAAATCTGAAAAGAATAATATTTACTGTACATTTTGTTATACAACAATATGTACATTGTTATATGTAACAAAAAATGTTGAAATTTGATTTCCTGTCATAAAGCAAACCAAAATGACATTTATAATGCAAAAATTCCAGAACAAATTCAACTGTATCTTCATTCAGTTCCAATGCAGTTTCTCTTCATGTCGTAAGGGTTGTTTTTTCCTAGTGAGTTCTTTTTTTAAATTAAAACAAAAAGTGGAAGTGGATAAGTTGTGCATGCGCTGCGGGCGGCACTCGGCTTGGCAGCTGCCCGAGCACGTGTCGCCCCAGGAAGTTGAACCACGCAACCGAATCCTGCGCAGTGCGCATTGTTTCGATTTCGCATCAATCAATTCCATGAAAGGCTGGCTTCAGTGAACCCAGCCTCTCAATTTATTAGCATCGACTCTTTTTAATAATTAAGCACCATAAAAATAAGTTTTTTTTTTGTAAGATCTCATGTAATATAGTAATTATGGTGAGGAAAGATTTCATAAAAATCTCACGTTTTCACATTAATACGAGACAGAAATTCAACAATCGATTTTGACATAACTTTTAAGTAGACGGAAAACTTATCAGAGAAAAATGAAGTTACTTTTAGTTAGATATCTTACTTTTATCTTAGTTCCGAATTCTGTCTCAGAGGGAAACTGCAAGCATAATACTTTCCATAAGATGTTGAGAAACTTTCACTCTTATCAATTCAAAAGTTTAAGTACCACGTCTTTGTCCCAAAGTCCCATAAGCTATCACTGACAATGCACTCTTTTTACATCTTTTTACATAGGAAAGCATAAGAATTTTACAAACGAAATCTAGCCGAGTTATATTTGTCGATTGACTTCCTATTTAAAAATTAAAAATAATACTATAAGTTTTCACCTTTTAACTACTCAACCGATTACCTACCATGGAAATTTGCTTACATGTTGTAAGGGATACAGAAAAAGACATTTGTAAGGTCCAGAAAATTTACTAAAAATCATTTAACAATTAAAGATCGAATGCAGATAGATCCCAATAGAACAAAAGACAAAAACTGAATGATGGTATTGCTTTTTTCTTATTCATGTCACGTTAAAATGGGCTATTGCAGCTTCGCGTGAATTGATTCTACCCTCGGCCACGTGCAGTTTTTTTTTAAATTTATTATAGGATGTCGCTGATCCCAAGACATGTGGGTCGATGAAGGAAACGATTTTTGTATCGGCTTATTTCGCAGCTGTGTCGAGTCTGTCCGCTTTTGAACGAGTTATACATTTATTATACGGTCATTTAATTGTGAAGGGTTCGGACCTTTTCCGTTTAGCTTTTATCTTTTGTATAACTTTATGCCGATTGTCTTATTTGTCCACAAAACTTCAAAAGTCTTTGTTGTGTTCTGAGTTTTCATAATATTAATATGTAGTTAGATAACAATCTCGTGCTTTAATTAGCCTGAACATTGTAAGATGAAGAGTTTTTAGCAATTTTTTTTTATATGAATTAATTTGGTCAATGTGAATTGCATGTTCATTAAAAAGCTGTAATCTCTATATTATATAAAAATTACGTGCCACATTGTTTGATGCCAATGAACTCTTAAACTACTGAATCGATTTTGATAAAACTTCGTAACTATGTGTAATTTGGTCCAAATTAAAAGATAGGATAGTTTTTATTTTGAACCCGGGCGAAGTCGGGAGCGTGTAGCTAGTATAAAATAATTATTAGACATCGGATTGTCAAGTTTTTTGACAAACTTTAAGTGCAAATATAACACAATTTGCAGCACTTACATTTAATAACATTGCTTAGCAAGCTAAGCAGGAGCCCATTTATAACTTGTTATATTAATTTATTATTATTTTTCTGTATTGTAAAAGTTCCTAATATAGTAAAAGTTTATTACCTGGATTAATATAAGGGATATTTTTTATCCTGGAAAAATGTTTTGAGGTCTAAAAATTTGGCACCACCGTCGTCACAGCAGCGATAAAGATGTCAAGCGTTAATATTTTTCATTTTTCAACGTGAACGAAGCCTCGAGCACTAACTAGTAAACAAATAAACAAAAGCATGTCCGTGCATGTCCCTTGCCCTATAGATGGCCCTGTACGCTTGCACACACGCATGGACACCCTGTGCATGTCGAGCCCCTCCAAGTCAAGTTGCAACTTGAACAGGCTTTATTTCCCCTCTCGTTCCGTTTTCTCCTCACTCGCCGACATTCGTTCGCCGACCGTCGCGGCACGACCACGCGTCTCTGTAGCTCCGTTCCGTGTCGACTGTCGAGTGTAGTGCTTATGAACATATCAAAATGGTGCGAAGTTTGTCCCAATGGACGAAGACACTGAGCTTTCCAGCCAGATTGTCACCGAACCGTACATCGAAGGAGAGCGTTGTCAATGTCCAGCCGACTTCGCCAGGGGTGTCGCCGACCCCCAGTTCCTCTTCGCTCCCCCAGGGCTCGGATAAAACAATTTCGCCGATACCTATCACGGAGATCAGTCAAATCGTAAGTTCTTATCTATCTGCATGTTTATTCGTAGCGAATATACTTACTGCCAGTTCAATTGCTACATAGTAATTCACGTTACGCTTTTATCAGAAAAAGCTCCAACAAACAGTTGGAGTCAGTCCAATCAACAAATTTTGAAGAAAATTTTTTATGTTTTTATTTTTATGAATCTTTTTGTGAATATTTCTTCTTTCATTTATCATTATTATACTAAAAAGTATGTAATTAAAGTTTTATTTTCAAGTAGATAGGTATTTTGGAATGTTTTCATGCAAACAAATTAAACGGTTTATTGCAACATGTCAACTATAAAACAGGTTACAATATATGTAACGAAATTCTATTGTTATGAAATAGTCCAGATAAAAAAAAAAAAGTAAGTATGGCAACCACTACACGTCAATTACCCATTCGGGTGGCGTTGCAAAACAAAACATCTTTGTTTACAAATAAATACATGTCCAAATTTAACAGTGGAGCTTCCTAAAGTGAGAGAGACAGTTAAACTAACTGGATTCTTCAGTAAGGGCATCAAAGTACGTGATTAAATTGTTCACCACAGTTTAAGTACACGATACCATATTTGAAATTATCGAGTCTGAAAGGACAACGATTGAAAACGTGTCTGGTTTTTGAGGTGGACGTGAACAGAACGGATTATATTGCGTTGTTTTATGTCCAAAGCGGCGATTGCTCGTGACATTTGACTTGTTTTGCATTGAAACCGTTCAATGGATACGCAATAAGGCGATGATGTATGAATGTTGGTTGTGTTTTGAGCCGGCGACCACCGTTATGTCCCCCTTGCACTCAAGGTGAGGCAAGGCCGCACCGAGATGCCAAGTTTTTGCATAGCACATGACTTTCACCTTTTGCAAAACGCCTTTCTAAATACTGAAGTGTGTCTGAATAGGTCTCATTCATATCTAGGTTTTAACGATATTAATTCAAACATGATTTGGATAAAACGAGTATTGATTTTTCTAATTATTTAATTATAATATAAAAAATAATTGTAATTTTTTTAAAATATAATATAAACATTATTTATTTTACAATTTCATTATATATATATATATATATAAAATGAAATTTTGGAATACTAATGAATGTATATCATAAATGTGAATTATACATAATTAAATATATTTTCGTTGTCAAATTAAAATCTGCTAGGTATGTGTTCGCTTTTTTAAATTGAATCATTTTGACCATAGTTCATAGTTTAATGTCTTATAGAATCTTATGAGCACTATTATTGAAATTTACTCTATTATCAAAATAATAAATAAACAATTTTGTTTTCATGTTTAAAATACAAATAATTTTATGTATAACAACCAGCCAACTACGATATAATATTATTTCGATGATAACAACCCCAAGTTTCATGCAAAATATTTATTTTTAAATAAATTTTCATGTAAAATTTTTCAAGAAATGTTTTTTTATCATTACTGTATGTAGGTATTTAAAAAGTACACTTTTTGCACATAGCAGATTTTGGTTTGACAACGACGATATTCTTAACTTGAAAGAAAGAAAATATTTCAGACAATTTCATTTTATATATTAAAATATTATAAAAAATAAAAATATAATAAAAATAATTATAAAATAATACCTATACCTATAAGATAGGTAAGTAAAATAAAATAATTATCTTAAAATGTAGGTTTACATAACTGCTGAACGCGTGCATTGCAAATTCCTTATTTTGCACAATACAATGTATGTCATGTAGAATTCATGACACATTGAATTTTTGTAATGAACATGACCAACATAAAATATTCAAAATTGTATGCACTATAAATTTTCAAATAGAGTTATTATTCCTTTTGAGCACCTATAAAATGTCAAACAGAACATGACCTTCGGCGGTTGTAAATTAAAAAAAAAAGACTGGTCGTAAAGAAAATAAAGATTCATCTGAAATCGTAAAAGAAAGCCATCAATATTGGAACGTTCCGCCATTTTGTATTTATAGTCGCGCGCGCGTCGGTGTATTTTGACACATTTCAAATTTAAAAAGTTATGTGACGTCCCACGTCGTACTTCATTTATTGGCGGTAAATTTAAATGCACATTCCTCCCGTAGCGTTCCCGCGGTATTTACTGAACGCGGATTGCGTTTGATTACTATGTTTTACAATGTCTGCAGCCGTTATGTTAGCTCACGGCAATGAAAGCCGCAAACAATTTACATATTCCTCTTACAATGTGTCCGTACATTTACCACTTCTAAAACGAGACTGGCTAATAATATTAAAATGACATTTCGAAACGTCACAATGATCTCTCCATACGCATTCCAACGAGATACGTGTTAATGGATGTCACTACACTACACTTACGTGGCTTTCACGTTTTGTTCTGGAATTTTTAATCGCCAAGAACGCAAATTGATTAGGCCGTATCATGAACTTGTCACAAGTGTCACAAGAAAGTTTATACACTCAAGAGTAAAAAACTCAACCGGCATATCTGCATTCAAGTTAATGATTGTTTACTTACTTAAAATATTAAGTAAGTAATTGATTTTAATTAAATTTATAATAAAATATAAATGCTTATTTTAAATAAGTATTTATATTTAGGTTTTAATCTAAACATAGATTATATAAAACTATTAATAAATAGAATATAATATCCCACACTTATACTTTTTATAAGTAATATTGATTAAGAAGCTTAAGTTTTATAATAAGTATCTGTAATTTTTTCTCTATCAGAACATCTACGAATTGTTTATGTCCAACCAATGCAGCTGCTGATTTCCATAGTTGTTTGCAAGAATTAAATAAATAATTTTTTTCCGATAAGCAGAATTTTTGCATAATTATATTGATTTAGCATCAGTTCCAAACACTTATATACACTTTGGTCATAGTAGATACTCAACCAAAATCACATGCAATTTAAAATATTATAAGATTTAAAAAAATAGTAATATTTATAAATTTGTATTAGGTACATATTCAATGTTACACAATTACTCAAATATCTGGTTCAGTCAACGTAAGTTTTTTTTTTAATTATTGTAACACTGAACAACTCCGCGTTTGCATTAGATCGCAGTGCAATAATTCCTTCAGAAGTGAGGGCAGGGCCGGGCATATTTATTGGGTATTTTATTATGTCTGTGGCGGAACGAGCATCTGCGTGTCAAATTCCTCTATGCCATGTGCAAGCTACTGGTGGGAAGCGAGGCGTGCACACATGATGTTAAAAAAAAAACCTTCATTTCAAAAATGGAATGGTTTGTGTACGCACCGTGTACTTTATTCCGTACTTTGTATGTATTAATGAATGCATAATTAATTTAAATTTTTCTTTCTTTAATTGGTGTTTTTTTTTAATGCTACAGCTTCTGAAGCTGATCTATTATCATTCGTGCTTGTAACGAATCATATACACGCGAAAAGGGCAGGTGTAGGGATATTTAAACAATAACAATATTTTTGTGATAAAATACGGCAGACAGGCTCACGGTTCACTTAATAATAGGTGGCTACGGTCGCTTAGCGACAGCGGAGTATGCAAATGTGAAGGGTAAGGGTACGAAGTGTCGATTTGGCATTCCTTACCTACGCACTGAAACGCAACAGCACTCGAGCTTTTATTTCACTATTTTCTTTTGTAAGAAGTAATTACTACTGTCAAATTAACATTTGTATTTCTCAGCGTGCCTTACCAATTAAAAAATATATGAAGCTGTGAAAATTTTCTTAATAAAAATCAAATTAAACATGATTAATATTATTTGAAATAAAAGAAAAATACTTAAATGTTGGTATCATATTATTAAAGTCAGTAGCAATAATTAGTAACAAAACACTATTCATAACCCCTTTTTGTCTGTGGATGTCGTAATCGACCTATTCTGAATACTTTACCATAAACAAAAGGCGGAGGGTGAAGTTTTTATGGCGTCAGCTGTTGGGACCACGGGCGTTCCAACTCATCTCTCTCTTGTTCCATAACCAAACAAAAAGTAACAAATATTGCGTGTAGGGATTTAAAAAAAAGTTCACAGAAAAAAAGTTTATGGCGTTTTCTTATTTCATTCTTATTTGGAATGATTGTTTATACTTATAAATGAGTAATACCTAAAACTGTTTATGTTTTGTGAAGTTTCTTTATAATAATTCATAAAGTACCTACCTAATATTCAAACAATAAGGTCACATAAATAATGTGAATTCGTACTCAAATAAAACTTACCTACTTATCTTAGTTGTCATTGAAAATTAGGATAACATTTAGTTAGGTACATAATTAAAAAATAATCACAAAAAACTGCCTAGGGACAATTCTTTAACAACTCTCTGTGAGTCCAGCGCTTATATTATTATCCTTTCCACTAAGCTAAGGTTGGCAGCGCACACGCAGTAGATATATTGAAGTTGCTTGTGTTCATAGGCGATGGTAACCACCGAAATCACCCATCATCGAGTGGAGAGTCAGCCACTACAATAGGTTGAAAGAAAATTGAAAAATATTTTTTTAAGTTTAGATAAAAAAAAATTGAATACAGCAAGTATGTAGGTACCTAATGTCCAACAGAAGTAAACATAATCATGATATTCAAATAATTTAGAAACATGATAAGCCACTGTTTAAGCCAAATACCTCCAAGTATGTGAAACTACGGTATCGTATAACTTGAATGATTTAACGGAAGCGACATCTGATATCGTGCCTTGTCAATATTTTCTATAACGGAGAGTTTAGGGTACGGATATACGCAAAAAAACAAGTCTGATAAAACATCCGGGTATATTCAACAGATTTATTTTACATATAACATTTGTAATGTCAAAAAAAAAAAATGTATCCCATCAAAAAATCAAAAAATTGATAAACGGAACGCATTTACTGTTTGTGGGCCACTCGAAAGCAAATCTATAAGGACGTTGCCGTTCGAAATTCAAAAATTCCAAAATGGCACCTGCCGCTGTCGCAGCAGATGTTCGATGCTATAATGGAAGGCCTTTGGTAAATGTATAAAATTTGGGTGATTGTGAATGCGCGTGCACGGCTCGAGAGAACAGCTGACGTATGTAAAAAAATATATACGGAGGATGAATAGCATAGTTCCTTTGCCTCTGACTGAAGAGTAAATGTATACCTGATTCCATCTTTTTTTTTAATCACCCATTACACAGAGCAGCTGAATACTTTTGACAGGATATTCATTGCAAACTATTTTATTGTTTATTTTATAGTCTCACATATGTATCGATCGATCGGATTATAACTTTTTTTTTATACAATAAAGAGTGGCTGGCAGGGCGATGCTCTATTTGATGGTAGGTGGTTACCGTTCGTCTAAAGAAACTAGCAACACCAGGAGGTGAGGGTTCTTTACCAACACTATTGGAATTCGTTTAAAGCTCGTCTGAAGAAGCCCATTTTATAGTTGAATGGAAACACCTCAGAAGGGAGATTGTTGCAAAGTTCGTGTGTCCTAGTTTCTAATTATCCGGACTGTGCGCTATGACTTCTTATCCAAGTCACAGCATTGATGTCAAAGTATATTACCTATAAAGCGAATGAATTCCTTATCTATGCGAATGAAACTCGGGGTTAGACATTACAATGCTAGAATACACAAAGAGAGGCTACATAAAAAAGTTATTCCTTCATATTCTAAAGGAAATTCGGAATATTTCATTTATGAATCACAAAAAGTACTCCTTATTTTACGAGTACATCAAATACTAATAATAGTCAATATTAGTTGTTGCAGTACATACTTCATTTTTTAAACAAAGGGTGGCGTACTTTTTTGAAATCGTCTGTTTTGTATCCAAAAACCCCCCTCAATGTTTATCGTTTGATGTCTGTCCAGAACCCTCTTAACACTAAACATGAGTTTAAACACGAGTACGATATCGGTCGATACTTACTTTTAAATGAAGTATTTTTTAACAACAAAACCTTCAAGAGTGTTTTATGTGAATTTTGTAATATTTTATCATTACAGTCACAAGTAAATAAAAATATATCCAAAATGTAAGCATTATAGATACCATAATAATATCTGTAATAACTTCGTAATATATATTAGTGGCATGGTACACTGCTTTCCACCATAAATTATCAGCATATGTGCTATTATTACTTAAGGAGATATCGAAAAAAATATTGTCCGATTATTCTATTTCCTTTTAGTTCGTTTTTTATACATACCAAATGAGATTTTTGATAAATTGCTATGGAGTTTGTAGGTAGTGTTCTTCGACAACGGTAGCCACCATCAAGTGCATCTAACGATGGTTGCATTATTATGGCTTTTAATGGGTCCATTAGAAAAGAAAGAAATAATCGAAGGCCTCTGACAGTATAAAAAAAAACTTCAAAAGAAGGGATTCAAAGCGTGAAAAGTAATAATTGAAATGAATTGATTAAGTGGCATATAATTGACAATCGTCTTTTAAAAAGCAGTTTGAAGCCTTAGATGTCTATTATTAAATAGTTAACTCCAATTAGAGAATCTCTAACCAATATTGCACTAAACCCATAATTATGCCTTATCAATAAAAGATTATTGTAATAATGGTTCTTTATAATTGATTGCTTTAATAAAATAATAACGAGTCGGATCTGAAATTTAATACGAATTAAAATGCTTGATATTGTAATAAATGCTCCTACTTATAGAAATGTATATCGTTTATATTTATTGAATATAATTAATATTTACAGATAAAGTAGTGTCATAGTTTTGTTGTTTTATTAATAGATCTGTGACCCCTAGATTTTTTTGAAAATGATCAAGTAGGTATTCTTTATTAACTAATTTAATGTTACAACTGTGATACACGGAAGCTCTATGTTACACTAATTGGTTATCAGATGGTCGAGCCCACATTTCTGATGGTTGCATGACCGAATTACTTACGGAGCTTTATGGTAATACGTTTAAAATGAATGGGGCTAAAGGCCCCTCACATTGGGAAATTTAATTACTTCTGCTGATGCCGATAAGTTCATAAATATTTTGGGGCTTATATAAAGATGATGACTCATGGCAATAATGCACACGACAATACACATTTCATTTCATCAATCTAAAAATACAATGTTTATATAATTTCTTTGTTGAATCAAAAGTAGAGCGATATTGTGTTCAGCGCCATCTATGGTTGAATTTTAAAAGTTGACTTTTAAATAACCAAAAAACAGCACCATAAAATACCTTATTATCTTTTAAAAATTTGGTAAATAATAATAAATAAAAATGAATGTTAGTTTGATATTCAGTTAAATATACAATTAATTATATCCGTGTGAATCCAAAAAATCCTTTCCTAAATGCAACAAATTTAAAAAAAATTATATACAATAAAGCTTTTATCTGTCATATTATACAATGTTTATCTAACATAATTATATTATTGTCCTATTAAGCAATTAACAGCTCTTTTACTAATTGGTAATATCGACATTAAATTGACCGGATGCGTCGCCATATTTAAACACAGATCGCGATCCGAACAATTCGAACGCACTTGATTTCCGGTGTCCTTCGTCTTCCATCTTGTCATTGAATTGTCTACCTTAGACTTTGAAGTTAAAGTGAAAAATTGAATGCGCCTCTTTGGCTGAATATGCTTAAAAAACGTTCTTTTATAATCCGTGAGAAAAACCTCTGAACCAAAACCTGCGCTTAATTCTGTCGAATTTAGGAGTACATGCGAGTACAACGGTATTAATTTGATTACTATTTCATTGCTTTATGTTAGAGCTTGGTTCTTAATTTAAAGAGGTCAAGAATCATTGTCAAGGCAATTTTGATACAATTTCACGGCCGAGTAATCATCAAACGAGCAAGTAAATGACTAACTACATACTTAGTTCCATTATTTGGAATACTCGTATACAAATTTAATGTATCTACGTATAGTCATTAGTGTTGAATTCTATACCGAAACTCAGTCACTTGTGTTGACTACGAAATTGCTACATTAACCACAAGTTAAAGGGAAATAGCGTCGACATTATACTTATATATTGTTTTAATCTATAATAGTCTAAAGGTACAATTGGAATAATACTTACTTAAATATAATAAAGTTGTTTTCATATTGAATTTTTTTGCTTATATTTTTAAAATACTTAAGCTCTCTTTTTTTGATGAGAAAGATAAAAAATAGCTGCTTAGCGATTCTAGGGGAAGTTGTCGTAAATTGTAGACAATTTATTAGTCGTTTTAGATTTATGATGATGGTAATGATGTTGGACGATCTAAATCCGCATCGATAGTCTAGAGTTCTTAGAAATAAATTGTAAAATTTTACAATTTATACACTGAGAGATAATAATTTTACAAATAAACATAATAGGTACTTCAATCTATGTATCCAGAAATAAATGTAAGTAATATATTAAATTCACATTAGTGCTAAGCTAAAGTAGCAATTCAACTTGTTGAGCAGTCGCATAGGCTCGAAGACAGGTTCGATATTTTGCGTGTCACAAGACCCAGGTTGTGGGAGTCAGGCGCAGCCAAATTAATGACCGGTTTAGTCATCGTTTGGTAATGCGCACGCATCTTTGACAATTTATTGGAACTTGTCTTGAGAGTTCGATGTTTGAATTTTAAATGTATAATGCTGTTGCTGAATTGAAATCCGATTTGGTTAAAAACGGACAAAACCTGTTTTCGAGTTTGTGACTGAGCCATATAAACATTCGGCACTGTTTTCAAATACATGGGAATTGATCTGAAAAAAATTGAATAATTCCTTGTCCGTATCTAATTTATACTACTTAATTTATATTTTTATCAACATACACCAAAAAATAGTGGAAATTTGGAAAATAGTTTTATTTTATAACGTAGGCATCCGCTAAGAAAGAAAGCCGAGGTTGAGTCGCTAGTTTTGAATATGTTTACATCGTCCCAGAATTGATGGCGACAATGGCAATTGTAATAATTTATTTGTTTATTGTTTTACTTTGATTTGTGATGTCGTCATTGCATATGGGAAAAATCAAAAATAAAAATTCAAAGCTTTATAAAAATATACAATCACATAAAAAAAGGTTCGCAGACGAAGTCACGTACAAAAGCTACATATTACCTATAATAGTTACTACGATAATTGGCTCTCGTGTGTGTAAAAGCTATCTTACATTAACAAGAAGCTCTTTCCTAGTCTCTCAACAATCACCGAATTTAATATCACGTCACTTATACTCGTCAAAATGTGCTTACACATCTGTGGAAGCGAGGTAATGATACCGTGCGTCCATTCAGCCTATAATCAAACAACTATCAAATGAAAGTCGTATAATATGTGTATCTCGACTCCCGAGCTTCGCCTCGGGCGAGGATGCGGCAGAAAAAATAACAGAAAACAAACAAAAAGGTTCTTTTGCGTGCACAATCCGTGGGAAACTTCATAAAAATAAAAACGATATTAAATTGGAGATCATCAATTTATCATAACACTGTTATTTGTTAAAAATTTGGCTGATTCGAAGCGTTTTAAATTGGAATTCAACAATTGGATGCTTGTCTTTCGTGTCAAGGGCAATGCGACGCGTTCTAATAAATAAAAAAAAAAATGGCGGATGTAATTAGATGAAGTTGTGAACGTTCAGTATTGTTTTTCGTGAGTAACCTTTGCTCGTTTAGTTACGGACTTCTTGAGAGGATGCGATGATTTTTCACGCGTAGGTTGTGAACGGTTCGCTTAACAACAGAGATTGTAAATAATTTATTTGCCAAGATACATTATAATTAAGCTTAAATATATATTCAACATGGAGACTGAAATATTCATTAACTATTTATCGTTTTAAACCATAGACTTAGTTATTATAACTTTTGTGTTCCATTTATAAAAATTCAATCTATTTTTTTTTGGTCAAAGGCAATGACATTATTGCTATGCAGCCAAAAAAAAAAATAGGTATGACGGGTTTCTCTTCGGTCGTTGTGTAGCGAAATCATGTCCTCTGATTACTAACATATGAAAGAAGATTTTGCAGACCTACTTTCCGAGACCGGTTTCGTACATTTCGCGCGTCTCTATGTATTTGGAAATTGTCGTATAAGTATTTGTGCGTAATGAAATATATGTTTACATGTTTGCATGGAAGACATTCTAAATTTAAACGTTTCAAACGTTTAAACGTCAATGTCAATGTTGACAGATGTTTTGATTGATGTAATCATTGGGAATAGAGATAAGGAGGACCAACTCTATTCATGAGAAAGTGTCGGTCGGCTACCTTTAAATAGGAGGCTATGTAGTAGCATTTTATTTACGATGGTTTCATGAACTACGCAACTAAATACTTTCATACTAAACTCCAATGCCATTCTTGTTAATTTATGAACCACTAATTAATGGTTTTGGCTTTATAGTTTTTCAGTTTAACATCCATATAAGTTAGTAAGTTAGTCCTCCTTACTCCATGGCTGTAATGAATCGTAAAACGGCGAATGTTATTAAAGAAAGACAGTAAGTGCTAAATTTGTGAATGGAACGCAGTGTTCACTGTTGGAAAACGCATTAAAGTAACCTGTTGATTAGCTACCTTATATAGAAGAGAGCAGGTGACACAGAGTTGCGTGGGTGCTTAGGGTGTGTCTACACAACCTCTAAATAAACGTAGTTTATTAACGCAATCGCCACTCATTCATTGGACATAATCAAGTGTGGACATATTTCTGATTTTATCTTATATCTGTGTTATGAATAATGAGTTACGTGGATTTTCTTTATGAGCTGTTAGAGGTGAATATTAGAATATTATTTTATTAATTTATTTACTAACATTGTATCGTGTGTGAACACACACGATATTGTTAAGTTTTACAATAATTAAATAGAAGGTTTATTGATAACTTTGAAAAAGTCGCTTTCATATTTGCCCTCTTAATATGGTTCTTTAAAAACAATTTCTGATATAATATTTTTAATGTTTTTTTAAATATTGAAAATAAAAAAAATGTTTAAATATTGAAGTGTTTGCAATTGTTAAAATTACATAGAGTTTAGTGACCGGACATAGAATTTTCTGCCACCAGACAGGCGCCAAAGGCTGTGTTACGAGTATCAAACGGATGCGTGTGCGCATGACTATCACACCTCACTGGGTTATTGCTCGCACTACACAACTTATTGTATTAACTTAAATGCCTACAACTTAATAACTTCAAATGCTTTATACATATTTATGATTAACCAACTGTTCGTGGAATTATATTTGTGATTTTAATATATTTTAGAGACACTTATTTATTTTAGAGACATTATTGTATTATATTCCAACTACATATTTTATTTTATTATTAAAAAATAAAATATACCACACAATTATTAATTTGAACAAAACATATTCATAGAATGCAGCGTGTTTACCGATAGCAGTGTAAATAACGAAATATGTAGAAATAAATTTCAATCTACACACCTACTTAATGAATTAAAATATATCTGTGGCCTGGTGCTAAAAGGGCCAATATCCATATTCCTATCTTTCGGTAATAAGCATTAGAACAATGAACAAGAATTGATAGTTATAATTTACATGTTATATTGTAGTATTACTAAAATATATTTTTGTTATTGTTAGGACAAATAAATATCATTCTTTTTCAACAACTTTGCTGTTAAATCCCATTTTTCACAATAAAGGACTTTGGCCCTTTTAGCACCAGGCCACAGATATATATTAGGTACTTACAACAAATATGGTGTGCTTGTAGCAAAAATGCTGTGTATTTTAGTGAAATTTATATTACTATCAGCTTTTTCCTGCGACGTTCCTGTGTTGTTTCCTGGAAACAGAACTCTTTTCCAAGGTACCACAATATGTAGGTACTTAGGTACTTTTCTGTAAATACCTTAATAACCCTTAATAACGAGAATGCAAAATTTCATAATGATCGGTTGATGTTAATAAACAAACAGACTCCATTTCGCTATTAAAATGTAAGTTAGCATACTTCTTATAGTGAACGTTTACTTCAATTTTTTTTAAAAGGTTCATTCACCAACCTCTACTAATTCGTACTAATCCGTAATAATATTATAAATGCGAAAGTATTTTTGGATGTATGGATGTTTGTGACTCTTTCACGCAAAAACTACTAAACCGATCACCATGGAATTTTGCATACACGTTGTCTGGGACACCAGAAAGGACATAGGGTACTGACATTGTTCAACGCGGGCGAAGTCGCGAGCACCAGCTAGTAAAATATAAGTTGAAAACACGTGAGGCATTCGCTAATGGCCTCTCGGCGCGTGATATATTACATTTGAAACTACCGATACGTTGTGCAAGAAAATCGAGATGTAATTGTGAACAGTAAGTAGATCTTGGGAAACTCTTCGGATTTAGTAATTGCCCTACTTTAGAGAAAACATTTTATAACCATTTTATTTTTATGTGCTTCTATAAATTAAAGTAATGGCTGCTGAGCTTATGATAGCTGGTTAACTTTTCTTTATAAAAAGACTAGATGGCTATGGCTACCGTTGCCAATAGACCACGCCATAGAAGTCGCAAATACGCTGTTGGCATTGCCGACACTGTCAGGATATTAAGAGAATGAATATTTACCATTTGCAATTCCTGTGGCGTTGCTTGTGTTTATATGCGACGGTAGTCACTTACCATCAATTAGGCTATCAGCCTGCTTGCAGATTTTTTAAAAAATAAAACCCAGAACGCAGAGCAGAAACAATGAATCAATAAATTGTATGTGATCCAATTTATACTTTTATCTGTATAATACAATGTCTAAATAAGGAATTAGCTAATTACTTTAGCTGATTCTTTTAAATGTCAAATGTCTACAGACAATTTGACGGTCCATATGATTGTAAAGGACAAATTGACACGGAATTAATCCTTATTCACCCTCCGAAAAAAAAAACAGCACATAATTTTTTTTTATTATTATTAAAAAACTAGATTTAGCTCGCGATTTTTTCCGCGTCCCTTTTTCTCAATATTTATTCAATCTTTATTGCTCACTAGCTGGTGCCCGCGACTTCGTCCGCGTTGAACGATTAAAGGTACCCTATGTCCTTTCTGGTGTCCCAGACAACGTGTATGCAAAATTTCATTGTGATCGGTTCAGTAGTTTTTGCGTGAAAGAGTTACAAACATCCATACATCCAAATATACTTTCGCATTTATAATATTAGTACGGATATATGTACTTTTGTCAGGCGTTGGATTTTTATTTCTATATTCAGTTGGATGTTTATTTTCTGTATGAAAGGTATTTTTTTTTTATATATTTGAGAGTAACAACGTGTATGCGAAATTTTATGATAATCGATTGAGTAGTTAAAGCGTGAGAGCGTAACAAATTATAATATTATTTAGACAATATTATAGTATCTCTGCTAAAATTTGCTAGACTATATTAGACTATAATCGGTCACATTCGCGGAAATCCACATTACTTATACATGTTAACGCTTAAACTGCTATAATAGGAAGTTGTATCTCATTAAGTATTCTGCTCAAGTCCAGTTAAATATTAAATTCGTGTGCACGTTTGGACATGTTAGATTTGTAATCGACCATATAAAAACGCCGCTCAATTTCTACAGAATCGAAGGGTCATCATTCTATTGACCTGTTTGTCTTAAATATAATATATGTATAATTAATGTACATTTCTGTATGTATATATTATCAGCAGTGGTAATATATATACCTATATTACCTCTGCTGGTAACAGGCTCCTTCTTAGTTTAAGGAGATAAAAGTTAGTTCACCACATTGAGATTAGTAGGACTAGGTTTACTCGTGATATTTTATTTCATCGTTAGAATAGTTAGAATATGTGATCTGCAGTTATAATCCATCTCAATATGAATATGAAGATCTTTTCATGCGTGGATTTTAACTGCAATATTAAATATGAAAGCCTGACCAGAATTCGATCCTGTGTTTGCTTTTAAACATTTGTAACATAGTCATGTCGTTAAGGGTTTTTCGCATTTTGTCGTGGTAGTTATCTATGGCTAAGGTCTTAAGTTGACTTAATGTTGACTAAGGTCTTTATATCTCATCTCAATGATTGTTGCAGTACCTAACTAACCTAAATTAGCCACAATAACGCTTATCACTAGACAATAAAAAATAATTTCTTAATATGAATGTGATAATGTCGTCTTTCCTGCTATTATTCTTTGAACTTGCAATGATACAATAAATGTCTTCAATTTCAATAATTATTTTCCTCTTTTTACTAACAACTGGTTCCTATTCTCTAACCTCCATCCTGCTTATTACACTTTACATTTTCTATTCTTCTATAGTTATAAATTATATATAGTTCTATAGTCATAAACTGAGAAACTCCTCCATTTTCTGCTATACTAAATTTCTTCAAATAAATATCTTCACACATTCAACACAGCACCATCTAGTTCCACAGTAAGCAACTAATGCTTGTATTATGGATACCATACAGTTGATATACTACATAGATTACTTTTTTTTTGTAAATACATATTATAAATACATCCACGACTCAGGTACAAAGTTAAAATGATAACACATAAACATTTGCCCCTAGCGAGATTCGAACCCGCGACCGTTTGATTAACAGCTAGGGTTACTAGCCATTAGACCAAACGTGTTGTCAACTGGAATCCAGTTGAACAAGTCTATAAGCGACATCCCATTTATGTGATTTTCTGTCCGCTTGTTTGCTTCTTAAAAACAATTTTATTACTTTTATTTTCATGAATCGTTGTGTAACCATCACCAGTCGGTAGCTATTTAGTTACATTACATTAAACTGCTAATAAAGTATTATCTTTTAAATGCACTCCGTTCTCACGCTTCTTTACTAACTAAACGGCCGAAGAAGTAATGCGTTCCGAGAACTTATCACAAATACTGTCTTCAAAACTAATTGGGGCACATTGACCATTCGTTTTCAAAGTATAATTTAAATGTGGGTTATTTGGATGTTATTTTAAATAAACATAGTTACGATTATTGTATTTTGATACAGCTTTAAAGTTAAGGTTTGAAAGGCAGGCTGATGGTCTACTTGATGGGAATATTAAGACAAACATCGTCATACTTCATAGAATAAAGGATAATTAAGGAAATATAGGGAAATAGGCTAATATGACTTCCCTCACTTATAGCCTCGCTAAGCCACAGCATTTGAACACATAAACACTAACCTAAAAACCTAACCCTAAATTTCAATTTGAATAAAATATTATTATAATATTATAATATAATTTCTGTAACATTACAATTGGTAATAAAAATTATTTATTTACATATTATTATGTATAACAAATTGGTCTCTACTGTACACATGCCATTTATACATACACATGTACCTCCAATTATTTACTTACTAGCTGGTGCCCGCGACTTCGCCTGCGTTGAAAATTATATACTAAAACCTTCCTCGAGAACCACTCTATCCATTGGTAAAAACAGCATGAAAATAGGTGCAGCAGTTTTTGAGTTTATCGCGAACAGACAGACAGACAGACGCGGCGGAGGACATTGTTTTATAATATGTAAGGATTTCCCCAGACATTGTAAATCAATTTAAATTTTATGAGTCAGAAAACTCCCTGTAAGTTGTAAACTATCACAGAAAATAATGTATTCAATATACTTTTACTTACGTCATTTAACGAGAATTATTGTGAATGGTCAATGTCGGTGACTAATTCTTTCGGGAATATTTAAAAACCAATTTAAATACATTTTTCGACATGTCACTTAGATTTGAGTTAGGTAGTTAAATGGTAAGGGCCTCTTTCACCAATTACAAGTAAAGTGTTGATTGGTTACATTTAGAAATAATTTTATGTTTTATTAAATTGTGCACTCGATTTACTGTATCTTTGGATAGGCGATTTTTTTATTATTATTTTCTTTTTAATGTTTGTGACTTTTACCGTACAAACAAAGGTATATCAGCCTACTTGACACATAGTGAAAGAGGCCCTAATACTTTAAAATTTAAATTGAATTTATTGAATAACTTTGAATAATATTAAAACGTAAACAATAATTGTAGCGATTCATTTCAATATTTTTATATTTATCTTGACACGATTTTCAATTGCAATTTTTTTTTTTTTTTAATGAAATTGAACCAATAGGTTGGGTCGAATATTCGACGAACATTTGTTCTTGTTATTGTCCCATTTTTATCAGTAACTGAATTTTCATAGACAGAATAAACTTTTATTATTCATTTATTTAATAAACGTGTATGTACTATGACTTTTGATTCTGATGCATATGACCTTTGTACTTTTGTAGACTATTGCAGATGACACAGCATTGACCAAACGCATTGACGCAATATTCCGTGTATACTTACATATAATAAAAGTTGGACAAAACAAATGAAATACCTGATAATATGTCACGATGAACTCAGTCGCTCATAAAAATTAGGAGTGAACACTTAAGTCCATCAGGTTGTGGTCCAAACAATAGAAGTGAGAGGTTATTTATTATTTTACTAAATTTACTGTAGTTATTACGAGAAAATATATCAATGTGACAGCGCATTATAGAAAGCATGAAACTGCAAGCCCAAATTACTAGTTCTTGATCTATTCATTTGTTATCCTCTAGGATAACAAATTATTTTAGGGATACGATGACGAGAGACAATATTGTGTTTGAAAAACAAAGATAGGTGTCGATCATTGATGGAGCTTCAGTAATAATAATAATAATAATAATAATAATAATAATAATAATAATAATATTTATTTATTCACAAATCTATAAACATATAGGGTTATAAACATAATTCGATGTTATAAACATACAATACAATTATATTGAGTACCAGCGTCTAAACTATATTATATTGAGCCTGGTCATTAATATTATTTTATGTTTACGTTAGTACACACCAATTAGCTTACAAATTACAAATAAAATATACTTACATGAAAATTTATAGAAATAAAAATTTTGATTTTGATTTTGAGGGTAACTATAAAAATAAATAAATAACAAGTAATTTAACAAACATTATATATAAAAATTATTCAGTGTCTCAGTGACTGCGTTGAGATGTGAACTTCGTTTGTGTTTTTCGTGCGGAATTAGTTTGAACTGTTATTACGGTAGAGGGCGGTAAGCGTTGAAGGTCAAAGCGTCAATGTCATCTGCCTATGTGAATCCCTTAAGTAACTACATCTCTTACGGTTGTTTCCAAGTGTAAACCACACAATTAATGAGTTTATACGTTATACATCTTTTAACGAGTACCCATCTTGTTAACTTACCGCCACACATTTCAACAGAGTAATGCGTGAAATGTCATAATAACGTCGTCGGCGCCATTTTGACATTTTCCCTCACTTTCTCATTCATTGTGTTAGAGTGGGATAGAATTAAACCGTGAAATAAGAAAGTTAAAATTGTAGTAATATGTCTATTTATATGTTTTCTACTCTACTTATAGTTCGATAATTAAAATGTGTCTGATCTCAGCAGCAAAGATTAAATAAATATTAAATATATATATACATACTAACTTTTGACCGTGACTTCGTTCCTTTTTTAGGAGTAAAAACATTAATTATTCAATCATTTAGTAGTTAACGACGTGAGGCGTGACAAACAAACAAACAAACTCATAATTTAGCATTTATAAAATTATATATAGGAAGACATCCTATAAGTAACGTAAAATCATAAATGAACATTACGATCAGAAGATATTATTACAATTTCATTTTGAATTTTTTATCTAAGTAGGTATATCAACTTTAAGTTAATATGTAAAATAATACATAAGTACGTTTATTAATGGAATAAAAAATTTCAACATGCGTCCGGAGATACGTTCTAATTATTTTAACAACTTGTTGCAATAATTTTTACACGCCAGAACATAAACAGAACATAAGCACATTTCACAAATTGTTTTTGGCCTTTAGAAATAACTTGATTGTTAAATTTTTATTTAATAAAATTTCTATTATCAAGATGTTTTATAGGCAAGTTGACCGTCCATTTGATGGTAGGTGGCTACCGTCGGCTCTTAATACAAACAACGCACATTTGTAATGCCTATGTCTTAATTGAATAAGGGATAAGGAGAGAGAAGCTGAAAGGGCTTTGTCATCCCTTAAAATACTTACTGACTGAAGTGTTACAAAATTTCATAGTGGTTACTGCCACCAGACTGGGTGGCCCATAGTATATGACTGCAGAATATAGTCTTAAAAAGAATTTCTAATAGTGATTTTCTTCGTTATTGTTCTTTCAAAATATATTAATGTTTCCATATATTTGCTAGATGAAGTTATAAAAAAAGTTGATTAAAACGCACTGGCAACATTCCGTAATGAGGAACTGGCAATTCTGCGCGAGCGCATTGACGACGATTTCCGGCCATCGATCAATCTGCGCGATACTCGGCCACCACTTTGAACCCTTTCAACTGCTATTATCCAATTTAATTTAAACGGTTAGTGAGTTGCTGTGATTGGAGGGTCACACTTGTTTTATTATATTGAATGATAGGCTGCATTAGTGTTGCCAACTGTAGCTTATGTATTCCACTATATGTATAGGTATATAGTAGCCAAATTGCGAACGCAATGTTTAGGTAATAAAATCATTATGCGACTATCTAGTAGTGATGTGCGTAAATGTAAACTCATCGACATACCTGATGACATGCGTGTGCATTTATCGACATCTGCCTCACAAACAAAACTGTTGCACATCCTTGCAAATTAACTTGAACCAAGCTCATGTACAAGGAAGGTTTTACAATATCACCTAACCCCATGTATGTTATGTGGATGATAGATCTGAGTTTGATCATCCTCATAAGCACTTGCGTTTTAGCATAGGGTATGTTAAACAGGATTTCCTACTTGGTATATAAAAAAAAAAACTTGCATAATTCCCTCATAATTCCCAAACTTCGTGCTTGTAACGTGGCTATGATAAATACTATCAGAAGATACATTTTCATTTGAGTTTTTTAAGCCTTAATCTATTTTAAAAGTAAGACTTAATATTGTCTCAAATAGAAGTTGAAAAAAAAAATATATATTCGATATTATGAGACAAAATAATTGATAAGTATTTCATAATGTAATACATAATTTGATCAATAAACAATACCGCGATTATAAATCAAAGTATGCGGCACTGATACTACAACGGAAGCGTGAGGTCATGTCATAGCGCGATCATCACACAAAAGTTTTTATTATAAATTATGATGTGTGTTGCAATTACACATGAAGAAAATAAATAATTTAATAATCAACGAACTTTTGCTTTGTAATAAAACTAGCGACCCTCTGCCGGCTTCGCGTGGATTCAATTTTGTTTTGCAAATTGTATTATTATACACTAAAATTCCTTGATTAACACAATATCCGTTGGGTGGCTTAGAAGAAATTGGTGAAGAAACAGACAGAGATGAACAGCGATTTTTTTTTAATAAAGTATATACAAGAATAAAATAATAATTATATAGATACTAGCTGGTGCTGGAAAATAAAAAAAAAGCAATATAACGCTTGACCTCGTGTTGCTATAACACTTTGGCCAGGCGTTAGTTTTTTATTTTTTTATTTATCCCTCGGGAATGGTCCTTTTTTTCTGGATAAAAGGTACCCTTTGTCCTTTCTGGTGTCAAAGACAACGTGTATGCAAAATTTCATGGTGATCGGTTCAGTAGTTTTTGCGTGAGAGTTACAAACATCCATACATACTTTCGCATTTATAATATTAGTACAGAAGTACGGATTTCATAAGATAAAAATGAGTATAATTACAAACGATGGGAATGCCAGAACTGAATACCAGAGCTCTTTCATCTTTTGAGCATCGATATATTTACAATAAGTTTTACTGTAAGATTTTTACTGTTTTTCTGTCACTATCGAAATCGAGATATTGACTGCAGAATGCTCTTTTAAATCACTTTCAGTCCACATGTTATTTTTTTATGTTAATTTTGACATTTTACCTACCTCTCTTTATTGTACATACATTGCCCATTACAAACTAAGTACGTGTCGATTTATGAAGAGATCGTTTGCAATTATTTAAAATAAATAGACTTTTTATACACATAATGTTTATTACCCAACATGCAATTCTTGCAACCTGCAAATACTTCGTGTTAATGTTACAATTGTTGCAAAATATCTAGTAACATATACACCTAATGTTTTACTTTGCCATAAAGTTTTAAGTCGTTAATAATAAAGTTTGTTTGTGGATAGTTTCAGTAACTTCATATTAAGTTAATTATATAATTGAACTTATAGTTTACTTCAATTATGTAGGATGAAACTCATAAACTTATCGATAGCTCATGGCTCCGATTCCAATAAAAATGTTTTATTTACAACTAATAATATGCACCCGCCTTCGCGTGGAAGGAAATTTAAATCTTCATTAATTGCTTAAGTTAATTAAGTTGTACTCAGCGTAAGCCATGTGGACGCTATGTGACAAAATTAACTGTTTTATAGTTTGCATTCAAAGCCAACTTTTGATTTAGATGATGACCAAGCATTCTCTTAATACACCTGCAGCCTTCGAGGCGAGCATACAGCTGCGCCTGCGCATCCAATACTCGCTGGTGCCCGTTTCGTCAGCGTTGAAAAATAAAAGACTAGCTGGTGCCCGCGACTTCGTCCGCGTTGAACGTTGAAAGGTACCCTATGTCCTTTCTGGTGTCCCAGACAACGTGTATGCAAAATTTCATGGTGATCGGTTCAGTAGTTTTTGCGTGAGAGTTACAAAAATCTATACATCCAAACATATTTCGCATTAAGTACGGATTAAGTACGGATTAGTACGGATATATAATTATCTAACGCTTAACAAACATTGCCGCTTGACATTACATACTTTTGCCAAGCGTTGGATCTCCATTTTTAGATAGCTGTTGCGCGCGGCTTCACTCGCGTGAAATATTTATTAGCCAAAAGAAAGAATTTTTTCGAATATTTTAAATAGTTTCGAAAATTACCATTTTACATATTTTACACAAACCAAACAAAAAAAAACACAAACTTTACCTCTTTATAATATTAATAAAGATAACAATACCTTCAGCGTTATGTTCAAAGTTGATTACATATTTAAGCAATAATGATAGGATGAAACAGAGTGGAGTATAATTCGGGAATAGTTTCTCCAAACTTTGTAACTTTACACCTTCCGTCACGATCACGCGACGACAGCTCTCCTTAATTGATATCAAATTGCATCGTACGCTATAAGTGTCTATTTAGGTAGCCTTAATAAAAGTCATTTCATGTGTTTATATTGAAATAGTAAACCTTGTACACTCTTTTTAATACGATTGACTGTTAGTTCTAATTAATTTTAAAATAAGTTTGTTTGTAAAATTATATATATCCACATAATATATGTTTAATAATTCTAATAAGTTTGGATTTTATTAAAAACTAACGACCCGTCCTCTGTTTCGCTCAGAAGCATTTTGTTTTCTAGAAAATATATATACAGAAATCTTCCTAGTTTATCGCTCTTTTCTTTAGTGAGAATCGTATCGAAATCGTTAAATGATTTAGAAGAAGTTAGCGGAGAAACAGACATTGGCGGACAGCGACTACTTTATAATATGACCTTCTATGGTTGGCAGCGCACTTGTAGCACTTATGGCGTTGCTTGTGTTATTGGCGACGGTAGCCATCTACCATCATGTGGACCGTCAGCCTATCTGTCGACCTTAACATAAAGAAAATATATAGTATAGAAGATACTGGCAACCGAACTGTCAAATTCGTGCTTGTCACTTCCTTTATAAACGTTTAATACTAAGTATATGTGTATATTATTATTGTTTATAATTGTTTGAAACGTGTATAAAATAATAGAGTACACTAAAAATACATTTGTAAATTCGATATGTTGAGTTCTATGTTGCACGCTGCATAATTAATTAACTGTTGACCCCAATTTATCAACGTAAATAAGTCAAAAAGCGAATTTAAAAATTAAGAACGCATTTACACGTAGGTATAGTATTCTTTTTAAAGAACTATAATAATTCATATCGACTTTTAAGACGTTTCTGTCTAAGCCAAGCCTAATAGTAATAGTATATCTGACATGGATTGACGTTGCATAAACAAAAGCATCGATGCATTAACATGAACGAATGATTAATTGACCGTCGTACATTCTCATCGGGCCAGTATTTATCTTTGTGAATGAAAAGATAATAACTGGATATTAATACACTCCTACTAGCACGTCTACGTTTTTTTTAAACAAACAATGACACAGGATTCGGACATGTTACAATGGAATTACACCAAACTAACAGTTAAATTTACGTAAATAACAGTTCAAAACGTTTCCTGCTATAGGTTTTATAATGTAATTCTAAGCGTACATGCATATATAATAAATAAAGCTAATTATATTTTTTAGCACTCAAACGTAATTCCTAGATTTCTATAAAGATAATTTTAATTAATTACTTTTTCTGTTAGATAACATTACGCAATAAATAATCATTTATTGTTTAAACTAGTTAATGTTTAGTTTTATCTATTTATAACAATTATGTTACTCTCGTATATCATTTCTTATATAATATAAGTGTTTGTCTGGGACCTGAGAAATTATTATCATCCGTGCATATAATAATATATGTATAGTATATATTATTATATGGTAAGTATATATATAGTCATTACATGCTATTACTATATATGGAATGTTATATGGAATAGATATTACATGCTACTTGTAACTAGTATTTTTACGCTTTAATTATTATTGAATTATTATATTATTTTACGATTTAATTTCAAAATTAAATAATTATTCTTTTATTATTTTATGACAATTTTGGACATACTACATGGAAATAAGTTTAGATTCATGCGAAAAACAAATAAAACAACTGCCTGCCAGTCATCGCACAACCACAGAATACTAAATAAACAGAATGACTACATAGTCCGCTCCGCTAAAACGAGACAAGTCCCGAAACATAAACTTGAATTGGCTAGAAAATAACATTTTTCAATGACAGCGCTTGTTTTTTGCTGGTATAAAACAGAATCAGCAAAATCAGCATTTTAACAAAGAATTAGTTTTCTCAAAAGCGTATAGACTCTGGACGAAGCGTGCGTTACATGAAGATATTATTTTTATTTAAATTATGCCCTCCCATGTCGTTTTGACGTATAAAAATGCCCCTAAAAAATGGGAAGTGAAAAAATTTTCGTATAAGTAAGTATAAGTAATCACACCTTAATTTATCTAAGAATTTTTTTTGTAGCACAAATTGTTATAGTAAACGAAAAAAATATAAAATATTTTATAGAGATTTTTTTATTGAAAGCTCCTCTCCTTTATAGTTTGATATTTATGCTGAGCCCACAGAAAATTGGATCGAATTCGAACTGAACTTATCGTTGCCAAAATATTTATTAACTATATATTATTAATATGTCATATAATAACAGTATTGAAATTAATAACAATATGTAGTATTGAAATTTTGTTTAGGTATAACTTCGTAAGGATTTAATAATAGTATTAAGTTTGTGCGTATAATTATTTAACGAACATAGTTTGAGGCTGTATACATTTTCACTATCTTTGCTAATAGGTCATCAACCTCACTACACGTAGATGGAAGACCATAGATAATTCTATTGTTTTTTTTAACATTCGCGGTTTTTAAGTTTGCATGTTATAAATAAATATGATTGTATATATTCTTGCTAAAGTTGCCAGTTTTTTGTCATTATAACCCATTTAATGCGGCTAAGATAGATTTAAAAATATTATCTTGATTGTGTAATAAATTTTGTACGGTTCAGTTATTTCCTTTTTATCTGCCAGATCAAAATTTTTACAAATAAATAAAAAAAGTATATTTTTAAAATTTCAACCGAGTAAACTTACATAAGTATGTATTTATTCCAACATATTTACTGGAAAGTTTACAAACAAACAGATTTCATATTACTACCCGACCCCGGCTAATGATTGTTACGAGTCTGTAATGTTGTCAAAAGGGGCTGTCAATTGTCAATCATCTTGCGCTTTCATTCCGAAACAGAAAAGTGTTTACGGAATAAACATTTGCCTCACATTGTAAACATTATTTTTTTAAAAGTTATTTAAGACACAAAATATTATAGTTAAAATAATTAAATACCATTTTATATTTAAAAAAAATGCATAATTATACAAATATTGTTCATTATGAAATTAAAGGATGACAGGTTTTCAAAAAATATATTTAGATATTTTTTAGGCTTATTTAGTTTAGTTTAGTTTTATTTGGAATTAATAAATATATGTATAGTTTAAGTAGTAAATGAATGTACATTTAAATTTAAAGTTGGCTTTTAGCAAATTTCGTACGAAATAAAACTGTGCGAGAAATCCGAAGATGTCAGTGTGGCTGTTAAGTAATTGTTGCTTATTACAGAGAAATAATGTCGACGCGTTAAATAAACCGGATGCGTTTCTTCTATAAATTGTCATATAGAATTGTCTGTGGTATGTTTGCGTACCACATGTCGATATTGTCTGTTCAATGCGAAATGGTCCCATTACGTTTTATGGCTGACACTATTATACACGCATGTGTTACTACGTAAAAGTGTAATCTTTCTGTATGCACGTTTCGACTACACTAGCAGCATGTGTTGACAACTTCAATCGTAGTTTACAAAGTTACAAAGTATAATACAAGCAGAGGAAAGGAGAATTCAGGTTATCTGAAATACCTGTTCGCGTTTTAAATAGCACTTCAAGATCCGGATTCTTATGGTTGTATACTTACCTACGTATTTTGTTTTTTCTTCTAAATGACAATTTTTAATAACAATTTTAAATTGGTATACACAATTTGAGTATTTCATGTTAATATATTAAATACACTACATTAATTAAATTAATTAGTTTTTATTTTTACTATAACGACGCGCCCCGGTTTCGCCCGAACGTAATTGGTTGAGTTAGTGTATGTAACACGATATAATAATAGTCTACATCTGGAATTGTCTTCTTTTTAAATAGTGGAATTTTTCTAATAGGCACAGTTATGCATGCAAATGTACAAATAGTCCGTCATCTCCTTTTTTATTATGGTATGCTCTTAAGTATACTACATATTTAGGTAAGCTTTTATAATACTTCCAGTATTACTATAAAATCAAGTAAATTATAGATATAGACTTCAATATATAGGAGACTGACTCTTTAAGAGTAGATTTACATGAAATGGTTATATAATAAGACACTAGAAGTTATCTTAAAATCGAGACGTCTAAAAGGCAAGTTTGGTTCGTTTAAGGAATAAAATATTATCTAATTACAAGGCGATACCACCCACTTGGAAACTGTTGGTTGCAACATGAGTCGCGTGGGCACGACAACCTTCTGATAGATATTACTAGACCCGCGGGACCTTGATCAAATAAAATAATATAAGTATAAAAAAATCAATTGCATACATTATTTATAAACTGTTGAATAAACAGAGCATTATTAATGTTCGAAAAGTGTTAATTTAAACTGGCCATCAAATAATAGCACATGTGCTGTCCTATTGTGGAACCTGAGTGAGAGGTGCCAGTGGTCATTCTCTGTTCCCACTTATTACATTATAACATTCTCCCCTATCCTTTATTAGGTACGAGTATATTACATCAAAGTCAGTCAAGTCAATAGGCGAAGTTATCAACCTATAGGCAAAGTTATAGGCGAAGTTATCAACCTACAATGAAATGGACCGTCAGCCTGCCTGCCATAATTTATTATAAAAAATAAATAGTATAAGTAGATATATCTTACTAATAATTGATTAACAACCCTCGATCATTTAATTAAAGTTTTTTAGATTACAAAATTCCAAAATAAGTCAAATTCATCGCGGGCGCGGGCGGCGATTTCCCGCGTGCCACCCGCGGACTCATTTCACTCATTCATTCATTTCATTCATTCATACACTCATTTCATTCATTCATTCATTCATACATTCACTCATTTCAAAAGGGGCTTAATTTTCGGACCAAGCGCTTTAAAACATCCTTTATAATGCACACTGGCAAGGTTTCTAATTCCCTGTCAGTGTTTCCGAGCTCATATAACCCAAATCATTTCAAAGTTCGAGTGAATAGGCTTCTTCCGGATGAGCTAGCTCCATCATAGGCTTCATCTTCGCTACACGGCTAGATGCTGGCCAAGAGCAAACCCATCTCTAATAAAAAAAAAATTGCAATATAATAATTTCAACTTAATACTTATATTTTTATCAATTTTTTAGTTATCACGTTACATCAATTTTAACCAAGTACTTGAAATAATTTAATTTATTAGTATGAACTTTCATACTAGTTTCATTGAGCCAATACGTTTCTTAGAGTCGTCCAATTAATTGATTATTTAAACATGTTACAATCTTTTAAATTTAACTTTTATTTTGATTCCCACCATTGACGTGTGGGCGCAAAGTATCTATTGACTGCTTACCATCTATGGACTTCTTGTTTACTTACCGCTGCATTTCGAAATTTTACATTCATTTACATTTATTAAGTTTTAACTGTTGATTAATTACAACTAATTGATTATTATGTCCTCACTTCCTTTTTAGTTTACTGCTATGTCAGAGGAACTGGTATTTCCATTTATTAAATAACTTCAAAACTAAAGCGTTCTGAAGTGTAATTTTTTATATGTAAACATATCAAGTGTCACGATGTTCGTTCATACAAATAAATTCATGCTTATAGCGACCTGCTCCCGGCTTCGCACGGCGTTATCAAAAATCCTTAGCGTATGTTTTTGGTAGTGCATTGATGGTCAGTTAAAACAAACAATACGTAATATTTTTAAATAGGTAGGTATTATAAAAAATATAACATTTAATTAATATCACAAAACAAAAAGTAGGTAAGTAAGTATTTAGTTAGTTTTGAGATAATGATGTCTTACAAACGCTGTAAACACGTTTAGGACTAACATCCTAATTTTACATCCATCCTTTTCTGGCACAGGTGTCCGCTCTGTAAAAGCATAAGCGTCCATAACGTACAGAAACACATACTACTTTCTTTCTCTGTAATGTTTACGACACAACGATCGTGCTATAATTGAGCGATGCTGGAGAGTTCAACACATCGCGGTCCATCTTTTTAGAATACTACACAAATAACCTCCTATATTTGTAAAATACACACCCAACTTAAACAGCGCCTATCTCTTCCCAACGTTGCAGGGAATATTCAACCTTTATCATAAATCGTTAAGACTTAAATTCAACTGGCGTAACAGTTAATAATGCACTTCGCTTTTCTCCGTCGAATATGAATGTTGAGGTGGTACGGTTATGCGGCAGCACTGCCGATGACCACATGCATCAATGTTTGTAAATAGAAACCTCGGCGTACTACGAAACTATTTTGATCTTTCACACCATGTGTAGAGACATATCCATCGCGTGTTACTTTCCACCCTTTTAAATAATGATGGACTGGAGACAGCCGATGTAGAATAAAATAGTGATTCCGAGCGTTTTACACTTTAGGATTAAGAATGCATGTCAACCCATCTATGTACTACATTCAAAATGTTTTGCTGTTTACAAACTAATTAAAATACGTTTATTAAAAGAGCAAAAAAATTTGACCTCTAAGATTAATAAAATGAGTTTGGCAAAAAAGACCTGCCATCAAAGGTCACAATAAAGGTTAAAAAATTATTTTCTCAAAAAAGGCATATAATTAGATGTTAAATTGAAGTGCGATTGGCACAAAAGATATGCCATTAAAGAGGACAAAAAAATTGGCAAAAAAGGCCTAACATCAAAGGTCAAATTATAGTGCGTTTGGCACACGAGATATGCCCTCAAAAATAAAAAGTTAGTCAAAAGAGATATGTCATCAAAGGTCAAGTTAAAATGCTTTGACACAGGAGGTCAAGGAAATGACTTGTCAAGAGTCTCCTTGAGGAAATTAGCTCGACGACGCGAACAAAACTTGTTCCGTGGAATCCCGTCTGTGTGTTTGTTCGTTTCATTACACGGGACGGTTTGGGAAGTGAAAAATCACGCTTATCTCGACACAAACAGTGCAACGGTGGTCCAACGTCAGCCATCTGTGTTCGTTGCACCCATAATGATGATAACGAAAATGTACGGGAACACATCCATTTCGTGTCTGACCCTTGAACGGAGCGCTCCTTTGTTGAACAAGCGCGAAATATATATTAACTGGAGCGGCCATTTTGCATATTTTCAAACGATGTGTTCCATATTGGAGCGTACGGTGTGTATTGGCCCACGTTCGTTTTATACGTTGTTTTAGTGCGTGGTTTATTTTTGATCGCGTTGTCCTATTTAATCTGTTATGCCAGCAACGCTTCGCCTCAATCAGTCTTAGCTGGAATCTTTGCTTTTGACGTTGTGTTTCTTGAATTACAATCATAATGTTCAAATTTATTCTTTCTAAGTTGAAAAAGGTTAAACTTAACTTAATCAAGTTTCTGTAATTCTCTGAGACAATGCCTATTTTGAATGTTGAATCTCCTTGTTACAGATATATCCAGATCCCGAGTCAGAGAAGGCGATAATGGGATCTGTAGTATACTGCATCCACCATAAGGAAGGATGCCAATGGTCGGACGAGCTACGCAAACTCAAAGTGAGTCTGAGAATTGTAAATATTTGAATAGATAAGCTCAAAGTAGATCATTGGGCGCGACTATCAAACAATCAATCATTTCTGTCACGTTTCACGATCGACACATTTTCTTTATCTACATTTTTATTTAATAATATTGTCATTCAACGATTATATTGTAATTGAATGTAGTCGTTGTGTGAATGAATTCATATAATGAATATTACATTCAAATTTTTAAATTATTGATTGGGCTAAACTGGAATGTTTCCAGTTGTAACAAAAGTTATTTTTCTTTGTCGAATTTTTTATTTAAAATTTTTCATAAAAATGTTTCTTTCATAGAAAAGTCACTCCATAATACAATAATAAATTTTAAATTTACTTTTTTTTTTGCAAAAACTAATAAAGATTATAATCATATTAATTAAATTAAGTAATATTAATTTATATTTAAATTAAGTATAATAGATACCAAAATTAATATTGCTCAAAGGAATATTTGAAATTTATTATTTTATTTTTTATTCTTTTGTAATCATCATTGTAATCATGCTTTTGTTTCGTAATAGTTGAAAATTGCTTTGTATGCGACTAGTGTGAAAGGAAAAATTTCTAAATTTTATGTTTCCCTACATACCCATGTTAATTGCACTAATAAGACGCGAACTGCATACTTTAAAAGTTACTTGAGACTTTAATTACGCGACATTAACCATTTTAACTGTTGCTTTCTTGTAAATGGTTTTACGCAAAGGTATTCGCTTTAGTACTGGCGACGAAAACCTAACTCTGAAAACATCCTATTGATAGACAAGGTTCCATCATCTTATTAATCGTATAAAGTTGACCTTTGTTAATACAAAGGTCAAGACGATTATGATCAGTTGAGTAGTTAAGGCGTGAAAGTGTAACAAACTCACTTACGAATTTATAATATTACTTACTGCTTTACCCACACAGGCAACGCCCCTTGAAATTAAATCAGTAAATTTTTAAGAATGTTTTATAGTGTTTAAAACATACGGAAAAAAATCTTTTTTACAAACAGATAGATGGATGCATATATCTCTATTGTTTTAAAAATATGTACATAGATGTATTGAGCATGTAGTGAGAGATATGAATATTTTGTTGTGTGCGTAGGCGCACCTGAACACATGCAAACACGACGCGGTGCTGTGCGCTGCGCAATGCGGCGCCATGATCCCGCGCGTCTTGATGCAAGACCACCTGCGGTACACCTGTTCGAGGAGAAGGGCGAATTGCGAGTACTGCGGGAAGGAATTTTCTGGAAGCGCTCTTGAGGTAGGTACATTTTGGTTTTAATCACTATGTAATTGTCTGATGATGCCAGGGAGCTGTACAATATTTACCATTCTAGATTTAGTGTGTAGTGATAGTTTAGTATAGTAGTATCTAGTATAGTTTATCTCTATATATAAGACCTTGCCCAATGAGGCGACATGTCCCTAAGGGAAAAGCCTTAATTAAAGATTAAAAAATATATATATATCACAATAGTCAAAAGTTTATAGGTACAACAATTCACATGATTCCAACTTGGAGTTAGTATCCATTTGACCATAACTAGAAACTTTAAGGTTAACTGAAATTTTAAGAACTTGAGCGTTGTGTATGGCTAACCTCCTCAGCCAAGCTGGAAGAAATTACAGATTAATAAAAGTCAACTTGGAAGTGAAAAGTTAGCTTTAACGAGGATTTAAGCCATTCTGTGCTGTTCAGCAGGTTTCAAATATGAAAATGGTTATTACCAAAACTTCGAAGAAGAAATGCGAAAATAAAACTATTGCAGTCTGCAGCTTAGCCAGCTTATGGCAAAGCTCTTACAGCATTTTACTTTAACAACCATCCGTCTATTTCCAGGAGCACCAAGGAAACTGCGGTCACGAGCCTGTTTATTGCGAGAACAAATGTGGTGCCAAAGTGCAGAGGAGACACACCCAGCAGCATATCCAGCAGCATTGCAGCAAGAGGCTCGTGCCTTGCAGACACTGTGGCCAGAGGTATACTCAGGTAAGGGCAAACTTTTCTGATTCATATTAATGTTACAAAACATAAAACAAATAGTTATTATCACTCGTATCGTTAAAAATTATTTAAGAATTCAATTATTTTCGTGTTTCACAAATTTGTCCATTCCACTTATCAAACCAGGAGAGTTCAATAGGTACCTACTCAATCGCCCAGGGTCCACCGGAACTCGTATATACTGTATTTGGTACAGATGTTACTGTTGTAAATACTAATTGAATAGTTAACTTTTTTTTTAAACATACTCTTTTTATATTTCTTATTTTAAAAACATTAAAAGCAATAATATGATTATTTGATGTATGGTATCTAAGATAAATATCAATAAAAATATTTACGTAGCAACATCTATTTACATAAAACTAATACGTTTTTAATCATCTTCCAACAGTTACGTATAGTCTTCTAGGTGTAAACATACAAGGATTCGAGATAAGCACCCTCTGATTGTACTCTTTCATCTTCTAGGATACAGTATCGGCCCATGGCGCTACGTGCGCCCGCGCACCTGTGCCGTGCCCACAACGCTGCGCGACTGCCGGCGTGCCGCGCGACGAGCTCGACGCACATTTGCGCGACCACTGCGCCGCCACGGCCGCAGGACTAGCCTGCGCATTCAGAGACGCCGGCTGTCGGTTTAAGGTGATATTTCTGTACATAATTTACACTTTGTGGAGCCGTCATCTGGCTCGAAGGCCCTCCACATACATAAGTGAGTTCCACAACACTCGATTCTTCGCCCTTTGCATTCATCCAGAATGCAGCTTTCTCGAATTTTGTCGAGAGAATCGCAACGCCATCCGCTGAACGACTGATATTATGTCCCGTCCATTCTCACTCCAAATGACTGACACCTTGGTTCTTCCAAGCGATGACATTTAATCAGTGCGTTAAACGTCCAAACGTAAAACCTAACGTGTCGTAAATATCCCGTAATATAAATCAATCAAATCATTTATTTGCTTGTAAAACCAGATAACATAAATACTATTTAATACAACGTCCCAGCATGTACTACCACATTTGGTGTGCAATATATTTATATCACGTGTCAATACAACTATTATTTATTTAAAAATTCATCCAGAACATAATAAGCTTCTAATAGAAAGGGGTATCTTATTATATATTTTAGGAGCCAGACAGAAAACACTCTTATGCAAATATTTTGGTTTTGGATTGGGTTAGACTGAGTGTATGCGCTCGTCGCTGTGTGACTGTATAGCGTTGTAGTCAAAAGTGGTATAGCGTTGTGGTGGCGTTGGGTGGCGATGAAAATGATGAAGGTGGTGATTTGCAGGGCACGAGACAAGCGCTGGACAGACACACGGAAGAGAGTTGCCAGCAACACCTGGCGTTGGTGTCGGCGCTGGCGTCGCGCCAAGCGCGTCAGCTGGAGTCGCTGCGCGCGGCGGTGGCGCGGCTGTCGGTCAACTACTCGGGGGCGTTGGTGTGGCGCATCGGCGACTGGGCCGCCAAGATGGCCGACGCCAAGTGCAAGGACGGCGTCGAGCTCGTCTCGCCCGCCTTCTACACCAGCCAGTACGGCTACAAGTTACAGGTACGTCTGCTGACAACGCACCTTTTTTAAAGAGAAAATTTGCCACTTCAGTGTAACGATCACGTCACGCTTTTTGTATTGTAACGTTTCTTTAATCATTTAAAATATTTATTTTATTTTAATTCTGTCACTCTCTCTAGCTCTGTCTATTTGATCGCCAATGAAGTTTCACTTCTGACACGCACGCTCATGTAGACATACATGTTTTTTTAAAACTATGTGGGCCTTATAATATCCATGAGCTTGTTACGGTATTCCTAAACAAAAAATGGATAGCTAATTAATTGTAACTTAACTAACTTACTTAGGGCTTCTTTCACCATCTGTCAAGTATGCTAACCGTCATTTAAAGTCACCTGTGACCGGGATAAATGGAGCTGATATACCTTTGTTTGTACGATAAAAGTCCCAAACATTAAAAAAAAAATAATAAAAAAATATCGCCTATCGAAGGATGCACAAAACCGAGTGCATAATTTAACATAAAATTATTTCTAAAAGTAACTAATCAAAACTTTACTTGTAGTTGATGAGAGGCCCTTAAAGTTTAGAAAAGTATACAAATAATATATATCAATCATAATGACAACAGAAGACGTAATAATAATTGTCAGTGACTATTACCATAGAGTAAATAGTACTTTATTACGAATTGACTCTTTGTTTGTAAACAACAAAGCGATGCGCGGACTATTTAATTATGTTGAACAATTTATAGTGAGTCAGTTCGCGAGAGAACCGATTTAGCACTCACTGGGCTTACTCATACTCATCGTAAGCCACCGAAGTATCTTAATAAAGTTTATTATTTCTTTTAAACAAAAATTGACTCCATTTTACGTTATTTAATATTTCAGGTGTACATTAGAAACTTAATTGAGTTTATAGTACACCTAAACTGTCTACTAGGTACCCCAATTGTATTTTCTTGTGTGTGTGTAAATAAAATAAAAAGACTTAATTCAAATAAACAATTTTATTTAAGACAAAAGGAAATTTCAAATATTAAATTTTTTATTTAATACTTGTTGTGCTCGACACTTCATGCGCGGTGAAGTTCGTTTTTTGAAAATTCCACAGGAATCTAACATTTTCCATGATATAAGGTATCCTATATGTAAATCCAGGTAATAAACTATCTGTGTGCCAAATTATATCCAAATCTGTTCAGTTGTTTTTGCGTGATCGAGTAACAAACATCCAAACATATACAAACTTTCACATTTATAATATTATTAGGATACCTAGGGTAAATTTATTATTATTAAAAATAAAAACGTTTATAGGCCTAATACTAGTTTTGTGTAGGTACATAAAAAAAAAAATGGTTTTTTTTTCAGGCATCACTTAAATATACAAGTTTTGTGTATTTAAAAAAAGTTTTTTTTTAACTATAAAAGTTTTGTGTATTTAAAAAAAAGTTTTTTTTAACTATACAAGTTTTGTGTATTTAAAAAAATGATTTTTTTTCAGGCATCACTGTTCCTGAACGGCAACGGCGCAGGAGAATCCACTCACATGTCAGTGTACATCAAAATACTGCCCGGAGAGTACGACGCGTTACTCCGCTGGCCGTTCGCTCACACCGTCTCGTTCACCCTGTTCGACCAGAGTTCGAGTCCCGACCGCGCCTGCAACATAGTCGAGAGCTTCGTCCCGGACCCCACGTGGAAGAACTTCCAGAGACCCTCGAAGGAACCAGACGCGTTGGGCTTCGGCTTCCCGAGGTTCGTCTCCCATGAAATGCTGAAGAAGAGGAATTTCGTCAAAGATGACGTCATGTTCTTAAGGGTCAAAGTCGATCCCAGTAAGATTGTAGCCGTATAACTTAACCGTAGACTTGCATATTAAGGCTCGAGCTCGAGTATTATTGAAAAGAGAGCAAACACTCTGTATTGCTGTCGAGTAACTTAGACGGTCGGTTAATCACAGTTACTTAACTAAAGGCTCCAGTTCACCAACAGACGGTTAGTTTTTAAACAGCTGTTTAAAATTTAAACAACCGTTTAATAATATTTTGTTGTTCAAAATCGCTAAAATGCTGGTTAAACGCCCTAAACATCTGACTAACTTAATGATTAACCCGCAGTTTAGCGATGGTGGTCAACAAAATATTATTAAACGGTTGTTTAAATTTTAAACAGCCGTTTAAAAATAACCGTCCGTTGGTGAACTCGAGCCTAACTCAATTTCAAAATTAACTCCACTCTTACCACAAGAGAAGAAACATTAAAATTTTTGTCTTTTTACACGTTAAAAGTCAATATATATCTCGTTTAATTACAATATTTTTCATAGTGATTATAAAAAAAAAAATACCTAAGGCTCGAGTTCACCAACAGACGGTTATTTTTAAACATTTGTTTAAAATTTAAACAGCCGTTTAATAATATTTTGTTGTTCAAAATCGCTAAAATGCGGGTTAAACGGCCCTAAACATCTGATTAACTTAATGATTAATCTGATGTTTAGGGCGTTTAACCCACAGTTTAGCGATGGTGATCAACAAAATATTATTAAACGGCTGTTTAAATGTTAAACAGCTGTTTAAAAATAACCGTCTGTTGGTGAACTCGAGCCTAAGTAGTGTTAAAATTTTCATCAAAATATTATAGTAAATAATATATAAGATTGACCTTTTGACGAGAAGATATGTTTACGTGTGTCTTTTAAATGTCCTTTTATTTATATTGACATATCGATAGATATTATCGCACAAAAATCTGTCAACTCATTCGTTATTTAGTAGTAAGTAATTTAAAAGTCATAGATTAAGTGTGTAAATAAGTAGATAGGTCACACGTAAGTCCAGTATGTTAGTATACTGTAAGTAGCTACTGAGTAGTTAGTTAGTAGTCTGTGTAAATAGTTTTTAGTTTAGATACGCTCGTAGCGTTTGTTATCCTTTCACTGAAGATCTCTTGAGTTTCTTTGCCGTCGGAGCATCTAACAAACTGAACATAGTTTCAAAAATAACCATTCCGTATGAGTCGTGAAATACGCTGATCTTTATGCTCTGTCGTTATTTGTGTATACAATGTGTCTCGTCACAGGTTTTGAAGTCTTTAATTGTTATAATATTGGATCAATTTTGTAGACAAATAATTTTTCTCTGACAATAATAAAATGGCAACTCATCTTAATTTGCACGTTACTTAAACATGGGCACGACAATTCAAAATATTAGCCCATGTAGAGTAAGCATTAAGGAAATAAACGTCTCATTTGATAGCTAAGGACATCGCCAATAAATACATGTAAACTAACTTAACTAAATGTTTCAATAAGTGTTAAAAAAAGTGTAGTAAAAAAGCAGTCCTTTTTAGTTTTTTTTGTCTTTGACAAGAATCTAGCCCATCAAACTATTCTGTTTATAGATAGTACTGGATTTTTATTAATAAACATCAAAATTTTAACTCAATGCCACGATAGCTATAATAGATCAGTGTAACGGTACATCGAACCCACTGACGCTTCTGCGAAATATTTTAATCTTTGTCCGTGCCATACATAGTATTTATTTAGAGGACACACATTTTTATAGGGTATACTGTAAAAATTGTGTGTTAACTTTTTATCTAGCTTCGTTCTAAACGCGTTTTTGTTTGCCTTGTGAATAAATATATGAAAAGGCTCTTTTAAAAATGCTTTGAACTTTAAAGTAAGTATGTCACTTTGAGACATGTTTAGCTTTGTTATATCGGCAGATCTTTGTATATATATATATACTTACTCTTTTTATTTATCCAATTTAGGCTCGAGTTCACCAACAGACGGTTATTTTTAAACGACGATTAAAATTTAAACAGCCGTTTAATAATATTTGGTTCATCACCATCGCTAAACTTCGGGTTAAACGCTCTGAACATCAGATTAATCATTAAGTTAATCAGATGTTTAGGGCATTTAACCCGCATTTTAGCGATTTTGAACAAAAAAATATTATTAAACGGCTGTTTAAATTTTAAACAGCTGTTTAAAAATAACCGTCTGTTGGTGAAATCGAGCCTTAAAAGGTTCTTGTTGATTTTTTTTTGTACATAAAGCGGTCTGTCAAAGATTGTAAATACATAGACGGTTAGATGAGATATTAGCCTAACGCTCGGTGTGTTTTTTTTATAAGCTGGAGTTAGACCAAAGTGTTATGATTACTTCACCTGCTGAAATGTGTACATTTATATAACAGGAAAGTAATTCGACATGAACACGGCTAAAGCTGTTTGTAATTATACTTTTATATATATATTATTTTTTTATTGTGCCCTAGATACCTACTTTACCTATTTTATATGTGAATGTGTTTCACGCTTTATTAAAAGTTAGTTGCTCTTGTAAAAAAATAATTATTTTAGGCCAGTATTTTAATGGATGTTGCAAAATTTTATAACCTCTGTCGGATCTCTCGGAAACGGTTGCTTTAAAATATGTTTCTCTTTGTAATGTTTACATTCCATAAAAAAAAAAAGTTTATCACCGGATGTTTTTTTTTTATTAATATGCATTTATTAATTGCTAAGTCGAACTTAAGAGTGGAGTAAGCGGACTGATTAAAATTAAACTTAAAATTACAAGCTGCTTCCTTAATCAGAACAATTAATTGATATTTTTTGTAAAAAAAAAAAACAATTAAAAGGCTCACATTTAACTTTTTCTCGAATATTATTACCGGAATGAAAAGTGTCTATTAATTAATTACCTACTAATTTCTTTGTATTTTTTTAATTTCATGTAAATTTAATAAAAATAAAAAAAATAACTTTAATAAAATAAATAAAAAAATTCGTAAAATATTCTCAAAAAAGAAATTCAATAAAAAGCTTTTACCTTTCTCATATTATAATAAACACAATAAAGTATTTAAATTAAACTTAAAACAAAACATTTGTTGTCACTGCAAATTTTAATAAGACCTGTGAGTACGATTTATTATTTGCAAAATTAATACACAAAACTTTGTTTAATTAATTCACTTTTTAATTAGTGGAAACTGTATCAAAATCCGTTGATGATTTAGAAGAATTTAGCGGTAATAGAGACAGAAACGCACAGCGATCTTTTATTTTAATTATAAATTTTGATGTAAGTATTAAAAATTTTAGAAACGTTAGATTTTTTTGGAAATTGGTAAATGGTAACCCTACTTTTCTTTTTCAGCTAATTAATAATCAGTCTTTGTCATTTTCAAAATCTTTCACGCAGAAGTTTATTTTAAGAAACAACATAATTTTTAATTAAAAAATAAAATGAGGTTTCCTCATTCGAAGTCTGCTATTTCGCTCGTAAAGTTCGTATTTTCTGTTAGTAAATAACTTAGCTGTATCCTTGTGCTCTTAGTGTTTATTTAGTACATATTGATAAAAAAAATAAAACTAACAACTAACAAAATGTTAGAATAAAACTATTTAAGTTTAGTTGTAAGGCAAAAATGTACATGACTTGATTTTAAGATTGAAAATATACATATTTTCACTTTTATGAATTCATTTTATTTGACCAATTTAACCCCTTAATAATAATTATCACTCAGTAGTCTGTGACAGTCGCAGCAACTGTTTAGAGGCCATTTTGCATTTGCAAAATAAAAAAAAGTCACCCGTGTAGTATTTACTCTCATTTAATATTTGAAAATTTAACATTCAAAAGGCATTTAAAAAAAAATCCGGAACGTAATAAATATATATAAATTTTTGTAAATTATGAAAATTGGATTGGGTAGTAGAAGGGCGTTTCGCAGTCATTTGGTCAGCCCATTTGGCGGCAGTAACCACCCGACGTTTGCTTTTGTATTTAATTAAGTAAAGGATGCCATAACTAATTTCCCTATCGCTACATAATCCCTTATTCCAGTCATACTATGCTTGGCAGTGCACTTGCAGCACTTGTCACGTTAACCTGTCTGGTGACCATTATATATAAAAAAACATATTATATATTAAAAAAACTTTATATATAAAAAAAACTTTATGTATGCATTTATAAAAAATATATAGAGCAATAAGGTACATTTTAGTTTTCTTTTAAAAAATATTTATCTAGCATTAACTTGAAAATAGATTTACTTAATGAAAATAAATATAAAATGTAAGAATTTGAAAAAATCATCATTGAAGTAAATTTCCATTGAAGTATGTAGAAGTACGTAAATCATTATTTTCAAATTTTTTCACACAAGTTCATATAACATATTCACAGGACTAACTTAGTTGACCTGTTCATGTCCAATTTAATTTGTATGTTTATTGTAATGAGCTTATAATTTATCGCTTATTATGTTTAAGTGAATTTTTGAAGTGTTAAGTGTAGTATGTATATAATACTACAAATTAGAATTTGCAGGTGATAAAAGAAACGAAATATAAAAATCAATAAGTTTTATTGTTGACAATGCTATAAGCTACTCGTATTTCTGTTTGAACCACTGGACTGTGACATTGTACTGTTCAATACTGATGGTGCTATTTTCTTTGTATTCTGAAATCAAAATGGGTAATAATTATGTATGTACTAGCTGGTGCCCGCGACTTCGTCCGCGTTGAACGATGAAAGGTACCCTATGTCCTTTCTGGTGTCAAAGACAACGTGTATGCAAAATTTCATGGTGATCGGTTCAGTAGTTTTTGCGTGAGAGTTACAAACATCCAAACATACTTTCACATTTATAATACTAGCTGGTGCCCGCGACTTTGTCCGCATTGAACGATGAAAGGTACCCTATGTCCTTTCTGGTGTCAAAGACAACGTGTATGCAAAATTTCATGGTGATCGGTTCAGTAGTTTTTGCGTGAGAGTTACAAACATCCAAACATACTTTCACATTTATAATACTAGCTGGTGCCCGCGACTTTGTCCGCATTGAACGATGAAAGGTACCCTATGTCCTTTCTGGTGTCAAAGACAACGTGTATGCAAAATTTCATGGTGATCGGTTCAGTAGTTTTTGCGTGAGAGTTACAAACATCCAAACATACTTTCGAATTTATAATATTAGTACGGATTAGGAATAAAAAAATTAATACAGCAATGTTCTAAAATCTTCATTGAAATATATAGAAAAAAAAATGAATGATTATTACAATAAAATTCATACAAAGTTAAGATATACATTTTTTCTGATGTCGCCTCATTAAATTTATTATTAGTTTTAGAGTTAATTTTATCATACCTATAAATATTTTTAGCATATAAATATTTGTTTACAATACTTTTTAAGTAATTTCGTAGTCATAAAGTTGGCCAGCCTTTCTGGCGGCTGTAACCAACCCCTTAGGAAGACCCTTATTAAAAAACCGGTTAATAATCAAATAACAATGTATGTCAAGAAAGTTGAAAGTAATTTTAAACTTAACTAAAAGATTAAATATAAGTTTTTTTTTTTAAATAATCTATTTTTAAAAAAACCAGAAGTCTTCATACAATAGCAACTTACCCTTTGTATACTACAAACATCATCCATAGCTGATGGCAACAATGGCTTAACTGAATTAATCTCTATCATTGTTAAATGGTCAAGTCTGCCACATATGGCTCCGGTCTTTATTAGGGCATCCATAGAAGTCCTCAATTTTGACATTCGTATGTCCCAGATATCTTTGATAAAGGTTTTGATTTCTGACGCTCTCGGTACATCTTCTGCGGCCACACTGAGTATGAGTTTGGCTTCTACCATGTAATGTTCGTGTGGCATTTTTGTGAACAGCCTGACAAGGTTAGTGTTATTATTTCATTTAACTATATCTATAAATATAAAATGAAGTTGGTGTCTGCATCTGTCTGTTTCTCCTCTAACTTATTTTAAACATCCCAATATACTTTCACTAATGTAAAGAACGATAAACATATAAATTTGCAAAAATTGCATAAGTTCGAAGCTGGGAGATAGTCGCTAGTAAAGGACAACCCATTGACGAGCTCATTAGATGAGTGGTTAGGGTTCCCAGCATTGCACATTGCATGTCAGTCATTTGGGCAGCTCATCTGGCAGCAGTAACCACCACCTAACAGAAGACCACCATGAAAAACAGCATCTGTGCTGTTGTGTTTTGGCGAGCGAGTAAGGGATACTAGAGATGGATCCATATCACCTCCCAATCCCTTATCCATAAATTTATCTACTATAATTAGTTATAACTAGTTAGTTATACTTCTGTTATAACTAATTCTATCATCGTCAGAACCGTCAGCCTGTCCGGCGACCTTAACATAAAAAAAGGAATTAACTACTTTTTTTAGAGAATGTCATAAGGAACTGAAATTATTTTATGAAAATATATAGATAGTATTCTTAGGCTTAATTGTGTGGTAGTTGTTTGAGTGAATGTTTTATGTATGAATTTACCTTGAACTTTTCTCTTCCTCCTTAATATTTTCCAAAACTTCTATGTCCATCCAATCTGGGGGTACAATTCGACACTTATGCTTCTGTTTTAACATAACAGCCAACCACAAAGGCACGTTCATTGGTAAACCAGCACGAAACGGTCCAATTTCACCACAAATCAAGTAAATTTTATCACTGGTAAAATTTGGGATTATGCTAACACTTCTGTTTTCACCGATGTACTCAATTTCAAAGGGATCCATTTTAGAATTTGTTGTTTACTACTAGAAGTACTAAAGCTAATTCAATAATATTAAACAAATAAAAATATATGGACGCATGTACAAGAATAAACTTTTAAAGTGCTTTAAAGTTTTCTTTATTTATTTATTTTGTTTGTTTTCTGTTAGTTCGTTACGTTTGTAAAGTAAGTACCGATAGCCGATAGTTAACCACATGTCAACAAAAGTCAATGTCAAAGTTAAAAAGCGCGGGAATTAGTGTTATGTTAACCGATATTAAGTTTTATTTAATTTTTTGTTAAAATATTCTGATTACTTCGCCAGATTTATATCATTAGGTACTATTAAAATAATTAATTTAAATATTTTATATAGTTTTAAATATTATTTTAACATATGAGTAGGGAATGTTGAAGTCGCCATCTGTGCTTATATTTATCAATTAAAAGGTGGCTATGGTGCATAACTGTAAAATCTTACATAATTTTACATAAGGTTGTTAAAAGATGGCGCTGTAAGCAGCATGCAAATGCTTGGTAAGGAAGACAATAAAAGTAATATCTAAGTAAGTATATCTAAATCAATTTTATATTATTATAATAGTTGCAGACAGCCCCGGATTTACGAAATTTTCGAACCGGGGCAGAAACTTGATAATGGCGCCCCCTCTCACCAGCGTTTAAATCGTAAAAAAATCACAAATAAGTATACCTATACTTAATGGGTGAACTTTTATAATTTTTTTTTTACCTATTAGATAATATTTGTTTTATTTGTGTGACAAAATACATAGGAAATTTAACCAGGAAAGACAAAAAACATTTCTTCAATCTTAGTGTAGTTCATAAGTTCAAAATGGTGTTAAATGTTTAAAAAGTTCGTAGAAATATGTGCAACAGTTTTTTTTGCTGATAACCCAAAAACCAAAAAAGATGGAGAAATTTCCGATAAAAATCTACCAATTCCCGGATCTGTAACTGTTCTGTGATTTATTGTAAATCATATTCTGAGCTGGCGGCTTAGAATATAGGTTGTTTTATATTCTAAGGCTGGCGGTTCGGTTGCGCCGCGACGGGAATGACAGCATAGTTGTCAGAACTGCTGTCAATTTTATTATAATGTTTTGCGCTTATAAAAACACTTATTTTAGTGTCTATTTTAGTGATTCATTTTTATTGATTGAGATTTTATGATTTTGGCTCCCCCCGAACCTGCCACCCGGGACAGGTGCCCTGGTTTGCCCCTGGCTTACACTAATTAATCAGCCGATCCAGCATTTCCTGCCCAGAAGGTTCTGCCCCAAGCCCAAGTCTCAACCTAGCAGTCTGACCAAATCCATAGTCCACATTAATTTTTTTTATATTAAGATTTAAATTTTGGTTAGTAAAAGTGTGAAGTTTAAAAGGCTTTAAAGGTATTCACATAACGGAACGTTGCTTATATTTATATGCAGTGGAGGTCAACTAGTACTTACCTAACAAGTGGACAGGCAGTCGTCTTGACGTCCCGAAATTGATAGGTATAATAGGTAGGTTATATACTCGTAATAAGTATTTACGTAACTACTAGAGTAGATAATATCTATACAATTGAAAGAGTGAGAACCAGTTAGAAAATCTTCTTCTTAAATTCAGTGATATTATTTCTATTACTTTGTTTGAACTAAATTTATGAGGCAATGATCACGAAGCTATCCATTCATAGACAGGATCATATACAAATATAAAAGCAGGGAAATCGATTGGTAAGATCGGAACAAATCGTTTTGGCAAAGTGCAAACTCCTAATTACTGGCAGTAAATTAGGGTGGCCGGTTGACAATGTCTCAGACGGTTAATATTTATGGGAAGGCTACGACTACGGGGTCCGGACCTCTGTCAGGCAGGGGGGTACCCCCTCAACACCAAGTCTGTCATAGATTAAACTTTTCAATCGGATATTTCAGCTATCAAAACAATTTTCCTAGCTCAGTAACACTGGGATAGTTTAAATACCAATACTAAATTAAAAATTAAAAAAAATGCAATTTCGTTTCACTCCAAAAAGTTTGATAACCATTTGTTATTTGTCAAAATTTCCTCGACATATAGTGATGTTGCCAATTACTATAGTGATTATTCTACAAATTTAAAATTACTGTATTGTTGAGGGTCATTTAAAGCCATATGCCGGCCAAAAATGTAGTGTATAAAAGAGGAAAATAATTATATTTTTAAGTATATAATAAAATGCTTCATAATAATATAAAACAACGAGTCCAATAAAAAAATATGTGATTTGATTAAGTATTTAGTTATCAGTTAGCACTAGTTATTTAAGTATTTTGTTGATTTCAGAGGGGAGTAGGTACCATAGGTACCTACATCTGGGCGTGCTTAGTACAAAAAAAAAACATGTCAGTCGTTGGACTGCATGTCAGAAGTGAGAACTAAGCTCACAAAATTATTGATCGCAAGAAATACAAGAGAATATATATATATATATATATATATATATACATAGGGTACCTACCCTATGTCCTTTGTGTATCCCTAGCTATGTGTGTGAAAAATTTCTTGACAATCGGTTGAGTAGGGTGAAAGACAGACAGACTACTTTCACATTTTATAATATTTGATCTGTATCGTGAAATAATGAATTGTTTTCACAGTAGTGTCCTAGGAATAGCAGTTTTACAAATGTAAATAGAATACGAGAAAGTAAACAACGTAGCTGGCGAGCGGCAAATAAATAACCGATCTGTCTGCACGAACGAAAAAAACACATTGTCTCCGCGCAGACATCTTTCTTCTTAAATCTGCATACAAATTCGTGAGATCGCGCGCAAATTCACCGAGTCATTTAAAAGCCATTCCGTTTTCTAGGGAAACTGCCGGTTTTTGCCCATAAATATGTCGCAGCTTGACATTTTTATCGTAAAGTGCCATCTAGTAGTGGCAGGTGACGATTACTACTTAATCAATTGTTAGTATTCAAGTAGAGATGGCGCTGCCTGTCTGTCATTTTGTAAATGAGTTCTTTTTATTGTCTAGTCTTTTTTAACTTTTTTGGTGAATATTTTTAGTCTAGCATTGTGTTAACTTTTGTGTTAACTTAATCTTTTGAAAATCTATTAATAAAAATTTAAATGATTTCACATATTATAATACCTATACTTATCAAAATTAAATTAATAGATAAATGTAAAAATATAATTTTTATGATTCTTTAGGCCTATTTGTATATAATCTAAAATATATACCTATATATATATTTTTAAATTTATGGCTGTATGTAATCTAAATAATAAATAAATATTTTTTTTTAAAAAAAGAAATAAAACAGCAGAATCTCCACATAAAGATTAAGTATTCGTTTAAAATTCATTATTACTTTATATTATTACAAATTATTTCGTCTACGTTGCAAGGAGAAATGAAAGTGCGTTCCTGAACCTATTAGGATAAGAGATAATATATATAATAGACAATAAGAAAGAGATAATTCATTAATTAATCGATAGAAAATGATTTAATCACTAAAGTCGTTTGAATGTTGACGCTGAACGTCGTAACTGACCAGCCACGTTCGACCAAACGGATGTCGATAAACCGATACTAATGAAGTGTTGTACGGATTACTCGATATGCGTTCAAGACAGCGCTGACACGAGTACAAGTCACATCACTCAAACCTATCGCCAAACGCATTATCATATTGGAGCTGCAATACTATGTTTTAGTGTGGTTATAGAGAGATTATTAGATTGGTTTTCTTTATTATTAATGCGAAAATTTGTGATTAAATTTGTTATTCTTTCAAGCAAAATAAAAATAGCTTAGAAAATCCAAACAATACTCAATGTTTCCTTTCTAAAATTTCTCTGTAAAAACAATCAAAAATTTTCCACTAACATGGAAGATTCTTTTTAAATTTTCCTATTTTAAAATATCTATTTCTAATATACTTACTTTTAAATATCAGCCAGTGCTATTTAAAGTTCAATTTTTCAACAAAATAATATTAGAAAGGCAATATCTACTCATATGTGCATTGTATTTTGTTCATAGTAATTATTTTCAGTTTCGGTAAAATAATTTTTGAAAATGGCACTAGGTACCTACACGGCAGACAGAACATTGTAGCGAGGCTCGATCGTCAATCGCTGTTAATACAGGCCCACGCGTTCCAGCCATACTTTATGATAATATTCGACGTGCTCAACAGCTTCGTGATTGGACCAATGTTTACGAGCAACGGTATTCGATACCATCTCATTCTGACGCCTAGTTGTTTTAAGGCTTCGTAAAAGAGGATTCGATTTCGCAATTAAGTATTTACTGTTCTGTTTCGGTATGTGAGTGCGTGAGAAGACATTTACCTTTACGATGAGTTTCCAATGACCGCACTCGCTAGCGAGAACATAAACAGCTGTCAGCTGTCAATGTCAAATTGACAATTTTCCGTATAAATATTTGACGGTCTCGCTAGTGAGTGCGGTCATTTTAACTCATTGTAAAGGTAATTGTCCTATTCGAGTTTACTAAAGCACTTGTATGATATTTCGCGTTGCTTGTGTTATAGGCGACTGTAACCATCGGGTGGATTGAAAAAGTAAAATCTCTGCCAAGATAAAATCTAATTGGAAAGAATCCCTGTAAGAATTTGACTTTAGTTTTATGTTTAACTAATTAGATTCACATTCTTTCAATATACTAGCAGTTTTCTCACGGATTTGCTCGTATTTTTCTGCAAGTTATGTACAAAAAACCTTCCACGTATATCGCACTCTCCAATAGTGAAATTCATATAAAAATCTAATTGTTGTTTTAAAAGTTATCTGTGAAACAGACAGAAGCAGGCAGCGCTTTTATTTTATAATATTTATATATCTGCAATTATGAATTAAATATGAAAGTAGAAAAGGAATATGAAGTCTACAAACTAATGGATCGCATCGCTTCCTCTGATAATTTAATACTCGTTAGAACAAACCTTAAATTATCAGTTAAAGTAGCGAAATCTCGAATTATACCACATTAAATGCCTCCGAACTGCCTGCAGGGAGTAATTAGCTCCATTAACTTAAAGATAATAACTTATATGCAACTTGAAGAAGTTTAACTGTCCCCGAAAATTAATTATATCTTGTGGCACTTGAAATAAACTATATCCGGTTTAAAATAACGATGTTTTCCAAATTTAAAAATTTAAAAATATTATTTAGTCCCCATACTTTTTCTGCCTATAAATTTACAAAGATAACTTAAAAATAAAGATAAAAAGATACTTCTGCCACTAAAAAGATAAGTTTTTTATGGTAATGGTCTAATTGCGTTCAGCAGTTATAGAACCTTATAGAAGGCAGTGACATAATAGCATATGTGCTGTTGTGTTTGATTACGTATTTATGGCTGCCAGAGTACATTGTCCTATGATTATCTTATCCTCCAGTGTTGCCTGTGTCTTAATCGACGTTAACTACTTACCATCAGTAAGCCTCACTGAATATTTTTTAAATTTAATGAGTAGCAGACGGGTTAAATTCCACTTGATGGAAGATGAATGTTTTGCAAATCAACACAAGCAATTGTCTTAATTGCTAATGTTAAACACAATCAATCAATCCTTACAAATTAGATACAAGGATCTTTCAAAATTAGAATTAGTTTTATTTCTTTACTAGCTGGTGGCCGCGACTTCGTCCGCGTTGAACGATGAAAGGTACTCTATGTCCTTTCTTGTGTCCCAGAGACAACGTGTATGCAAAATTTCTTATGATGATCGGTTCACTAGTTTTTGCGTGAACGTGTTACAAACATACTTTCGCATTTATAATATTAGTACGGATATAAAGAATGTGACCTCTTATATATATGATATTTGGTATTGAACAACTTTGGCAGTTAGTTACACGCCAGTAAACACGAATTTTAATATAATGAAAGAGCTCGGTGCCGCCGTTGTCAAACCGACCAAATCAAAATGTTCAAAGTTCGCCACGTTCACTCATTGGGAATTGAACAAACTCACTAACAATTAATTTTTGCCTTCATAACAATATATTAGAATCGTTCATCCGCTATAATGGATTTCTATAAATTCGGGTAATTCTAAAACGAATCACTTTCATACTGTTACCTTCATTTGGCTTTAATTAAATACAACTATGTTTACAATGTAGTATTTGTAAACGGGTTAGTATCAAATTGACTAAAAGTTGACATACGACCAATGTAGGTACAAAAACGATAACTTAGAAAGACTATTTATTTATTTATTTATATATTTTAACTATGTAGATCGAAAAACTAAAGCTACAAAGACTATGTAGACGAGGCAGCAAGATTACCACTATAAAATTTTAAATTCGCTTCACTCTTGTTAGAGTGGTCGTGGTTAAAATTTAAAAATACGCTATGTTAATTAATTAATTATTTCACAATTACTTTTGAGGGACCGAGCATAGAGAAAAAAGTAAAAAACGGTATCAGTTTTACAGCTCGACGAAAACCGAGAATTACCGAGAAGGGCCGGATTGTGGATATTGGCATTTCCCACTGTTGAGACTGTTGAAAAAGGGAAATAATTTTTTTATAGATTTTCTAACTTAACTAAAAAAAAAATATTTTTTTATTTATTTAGATTACATACAGCTATAGATTTAAAAAGATTATATACAAATAGGCCTAAAGAATCATAAAAATTATATTTTTACATTTATTTATTAATTAAAAAAGAAAAGACCAAAAAAGAAAAAGAAGAGAAAATTCTATGTGATAAAATTAATTTTTCAAAAATAATTCGCCAATTTTCTTTTTATAAGAATTCAAATTGTTTGTAAACATGTAAATATCATTCAGAATCTTATTGTAGTGATACTTAGAACGATGAAAGAAGGAATTTTTAGAATAGTTACGAAACATGTATGATTAACCTATTCGCTCTATTACACAAATGTTAAAAAAAAAACCAAAAACCTATGTTAAATTTCTCGGAAACATATTGTATTTACGGGGCATAGTTTTAGGAACCATTTCACCCCCAGTTCACCCTACAAGCACCCTCTCTTTGACTTGGGCCGAGTGTACACGTCACACGTCCAAATCATCCTATCACATTGGGGCCGTGACGGACAGCCGTCCCTTCTTACGTGACCTGGGAACCGAACCTACCATGAACGATAAATCGCGAACATTCATGCATCGCACCACGCTAGCCTCACCTCTCGATCCGACCTCGACTCTCCCGCCGAGGGGTCAATTTAAAATGGTGCCTACAACCTTGTCATTTTATTGAATGGTATTATTGCTATTATAAATAAAGGATGTTGCTGTTATTGTGGATATATTAAAATGTTTTGTCCCTTTCTGTTTGTTCTTGCGTGGATCGATGGTGTCTTTCGCTACGACGTAGCATGCGCTGTGAAGGAGTGCTACGAAATATTAAATGACACAAAGCTCTTCTACATAGTCTTATTTTGTATATATTTTGTTATCTATAATAATATTTTATAGAGGTAAAGTTGGTATGTATGTATTTTTGTATGTAGGGGGGAATCTTCGATTTAAAAAAAATCTTTCACCAATAGTTAGAATAGAATTTCAGGAGGGACATAGGCTAAATATTTCACAGTGCACCAGCTGTCCTAAAATAAATATCCAACGCTTGACATCAGTAAAATAAAAACTTTTTAAGAAAATTAAAAATAATTATTTTAATTTTTTTATTAAAAAAAAAAATGTGCAGCTTACATACGGTCACAAATAGTGACTGTTATATATTATTTTTAAAGAATTTCTTGTCAATATTTTTATTTGTTATGGCTAAACTAAAGGCAAAGTTTATATTGGCAAAGCCGCGATGCATAGATAGTTATTTTTTTAAATTACATAAAATTAAGAAAATATTACAGTAACTCAATTTATTTACAGTCACAGGTATAAGCAGACGATTTTGTAGCGGACACGCTTAAAGACAATTTATGTGGTCACATTTTTTCACCCCCTCCTCAGTGTGAAGGTAACAAAACGTTGTTAATTAAACCTAACACTGAGGGATGCCGCAGGATTTGCGTGCCTCTAAATCTGAGTCGAGGTTTATTCTTAGTATACATTACCAAGCAGTAAGCAATCTATGTTTTATTCTGATGAGATTTTTTTATTTGAATTTAATGTACTTATCCAGACCAGGCAGCCAGTTTAGCAGTAACCCAGCCAGTAGTAAACAGAACTTAAAGTACATCACCATGTAACAATAGTACGTCTGCTTGTTACGTTTCCTTAGGGTTTTGCTATTTATCCTATAACTTTCCATCATATTTTTGTCAATTATAAAATCACTAGCTGTATGCCAGGGTTTCACCAGCCGTTAAATTAAAATTGACAAAGGCATGCGCATTTTTAATTCGGCAGATACGCTTGTTGGTACTGCGCAATTACCGTTGCCTATTGGTACTGCACAAGCAAAACAAGCAACACTATTGGTAGTATACGACCTTGGTACGATAAAAGATACAGGATTAAAAATATAAGAAGAAATGGGTTATGGAATTCCCGACTAACTCATGGAAACACAACAACATATTGTTTTTGTCAAAAAAAAATTTCTATGTGCACTTTTTGAGATTCCAACATTTTGACCTTATTGAATAGTTCTCTATCGTATAAAGAAACTGCTAATAATGTTTATGAGCACTATTTGCCGAACTACGATCTCTTAATAAAATATCCTATGTGCTGCAGCTAGAATATGTTATGTGCAAAATTTATTATCAAAACAATAAATAAACTAATAAATTTTCATGTTTAAAAGACAACCCTAAGATTCAAATAAAACTTCATGTAAAATTTTTCTGGATTTTTGGTCAATATTTCAACAGCATACTTTTTGCACATTTTGGTTTGACAACGACAATAATATGCTGTTATTTCTTAATGGTATTCTATAACGACTTAACGAGTAGTTACAGCCACCAGATGGGTTGCGAAACGCAATGTGTCTGCTCATTCCTAAATATTGATCATATTAAACAACAATAGAATCATAAAGGAATAACCGAGTCGCATTTGCATAAATACTTTTACATAATTATAAAATTATAAAATATAAATACAAAGATTAATTACTGTTACTCTTTCAGACCCTGTAGACGTATGAGGGCATTTCTTTTAGATTGTCTTTTAAACCTGTCTCTTTCGTTGATTAACGAAATGTCTTTCTTTGTCTTGCTAATTACGCTAATGGCACTTCTGTCTCGTGCTTTGTTTATTTCACTTATTCGTACGAATTTGAACCAGTTTTTTTTTGCAATTGTTTTGATCTATTTACATTTGAAAAAATCTTTAAAAGTTTAATTATCTTTACAAGAAAATTTAAAAAGGTCATTATTGAATTAAATGTTTGTAATTATCAGAAATGACATTATATTTCTTCATCCTTAAGATCATGTTATATCCTTATTGACTTTAACTACATGTTACATATATCCGGTAAAGCGGACATAAAAGTATAATTATGTAAGTTTTTGTTTATTAAAACAAAAAATAATAATAATATATAAATTTGTGGCTTTACACAGCAGGCATTTCGACACCCATCGTCAAGTCGGGGGCGTCTCGACCTAAAGGGGGAAGCGAGGCGAAACTATAAATTGTCCTTTAATTACCCCCGGGCAGCGTCACATCATGGAACCAGACAGTTTTATGACGATTTACTGCACATTTCGACGCGGGGCCCGGCCCGCTTAGGGATTCGAATACACCAATATAATTAGACCCCTATCCCGTCTCCGAATTCAAGCGGCTTGGAGTACAGAGGTGAAGGTTGGTTACCGCAGGCGGGTCTCTGATCGATGGTCGGTATACGTCACCTTTTACACTGCCAGGGGGGTTTTAAGGCCTCGAGTTCTTTATGGTAATGAAATCTGAGCAGGGTGACGTGCAGAGGTGATGTTTCTGAGAGTTTTTGTTGTGCCCCCCTTATTTATTGGACGTAGGAGAGAAGGGAAGTTATCTGGAAACTTTTACGAATGGAATGTGTTTTGCGGTGCGCATTTTTGTTATGTCTCACGGAGAGATGTTTCAGATATTGTCCGTAAGGAAGGTTGCTAACTCATTTGAAAGACAAAAGTTACGAAAGGGAAAAATATTACACCAAATTTCTATTTAACGCTAAGAGATATTTAAATGTAGATTTTTCAAAATAATAATAATATTTGAAACCAAACCATGACCAATTTGTAAGTTTGTAAGTTTCTAAATAAAAGCATAAATAGGTCAAGCTTTTTTATGTTACAGGGCAGGCACGCTTACATTCCACTTGATGGTAGGTGACTACGGTCAGCTATTAAGACAGGAAATGTCATAAGAGCTGCAAATGCGCTGCTTAATTTAATATGATAAAGGATAATATGATAAGGCTTAGGGAGTTGGGCTCTGGCATCCTTTAGCCCCTCATGTACAACAAAATAAATGTGTTACATCAAGGCAGTCTTCTGTTATGTGGTTACTACCACCAGACAGGCTGCCAAATTTGTGACTGTTGAACATAGTAGGTATACCCAAAATATAAGATGTTTTAAGGTTCGTGCAAATATATTAAGTAAAATTTTACAGTACAAAATATACTAATGTGTTCATTTCCAATAGTTTTTCCAGTTGTCGTAATGTTCTCATAGCTATCTTAATTTATTAATTTACAATTAATAAATTGACTTGATATTATAATAATGAAATAAATAACAGCACAGTAAAGAGCAATAAAAAATACTGTGCAAATAATAGTCGAGGCAATAACCGAAATTCCACATACAATAACAGTTCAACCAATTTAGCATGTCGATAGAGCGCGATTCAAACGAGAGTTTACAAGCTATAAACGTACAAACAGACGTTTCGGTGTTACATAAAATCAAATCAACAGTTATCCTGTGAGTCTACATCACAATCAGGTTTAATCGCGTATGTGACAAGTTAGCTCGTTGGACGGAACGACCAGAAAAGGTTGAACCGCGTCGGTAGGCCTCAACTCTTTAGGTTTTCTTGTGCGGGAGGGCGACATGGGGCTGTATTGCGTTGGTGGGCTGGTAACACGCGCCTCCCCTGTCTCCCCCGATATAGCGCTGACTGACGGACAAGCATGCATTCAAATAGGTTACTTTGCCCGCTCTCACCCTCTTAGAATAAACATCCCGATTTGAATCCTCCACCAATTTGGTACAGAATTTGTTGTGGAATGTTAAAATGTCTTTTGGGGGTTAAATTGCATTTAATTTGCACTAAACAACCTCGGTTTTGATGGAATTGCTTTAGAGTGTTCAAACGTTTCGCAAAGGGATTTTTAAATATTACACTTATAAATATTAAATGAACCTTATTTATAATTTAATTAAGACTGAATAATATAAAGCTTTATATTTATGAGTATCTTCTATATCACACAACAAATTATATTTACTAATAATGTACAAAATATCATATAATATTAAATAAATACCTAAATTATTAGTTTATTTTAAACTTTGTCATTCTCTTAATTAAAATTAATATTTAGCCATTATTTTTAATTGCGAAAATAAGTTTTGATACATAATCATAATGTATCTGAGAGGAGTGTAGCAATGCTGGTAATTCGTAGAAATCTGATGTGCCTCTAAGCACCTAGAACCTTCAACACCTGTGTCAAATACACCATGTTTATAAATTATATAAAATTATAGGCTGATACAGTGTCATCGATTTCTTATTTCAAGGGAATTGCAAGAGTTACAATATTCTTTCTTGTGTTATCGCCAATAAAATCGTAAACAACAATAACTCAACCGATGGATGCCCCTCTGTCGACTGGCTCTCGCAATAATGACTAGACAAAAGCAATAAAAAGTGAAACTCGTCAGTAATACCGCGTTATGACTACGATTTATGACAACACACTGTTAAGAACGATACCACAGTATCTAACATTTTTGATGAATTATAATTTTGAATATAAATAAAGATGCTTACTCTCTTAATATTAGGCGAATGTAAAATTTATTGATTTTGAATATTACTTACAATAATTTTATTTTATTTTATATTTTATTTGTTAATGTTTCATTATATTTTATGATTTGTTTTTGGGACTTTTTCAAATTTTTAATAGTAATTATTCGGTTTCGGTTTCCCGCAAATTTGCTACATAGGCTGCAGCTGAAAATCATCGTTGCTGTATTATCTATAACACTAACAGCATGAATAGCTGTGCAACAGTATCTTTTATCTGTAAATGATTAGATACTAGCTTAATTTTTTTCTTTAAAAGTTTATTATAATAGTTATTATGGAACTATCATTAGTTACAATTTTATATAACAAAAAAATTATTAAAAATTTTAAAATAATATATACTTATTATCAAACTACAAAAAAATCTAGTTAGTTATTTACAACTATCGTTAGTTACAATTTTATATAACAAAATTTATTAAAAAAAATTTAAATAAATACTTATTATCAAACTACAAAAAAATATATATGATGAAACAACGAACAAGGAGAAATTTAATATTTGAGTAAAATGCAGATACGAGTGTATACTTCACAGCAACCTCGCTCTTGTCGATGTAGTACAGCTCTCTTGTCTAATGTTTTTAATGCATATTATGCGTTAGTTTATGGCACATTCGACTGCTAATGGCGTCTGCGGGGCTTATGGTTTGAGGTATTAAGGGACGGGCGGGGGTGTAATTTGATTTTTAGGAAGCATGTGTGGTTGCCATGCGAAAATTATGATAATATTATCGAATTGTGACACGGGAAATAGAAAAACATTGCGCATACATTTTATAAATGAAATTCTGATTATAGAATTTAAATCACTCCATGTATGTACTAATTTATCATAGTATATTATGTATTTAAAAATGTGACGTATTTATATTTATGTAATGACAAAAAATTTTCAATTCAATAATATATTATAATATAACAATGTAATTTAATGCATTTAATGTGATGACCGAAATAGTGAATTATAACATTTATTATTTTAGGGTACCTTTTAAAATATTAAGGTACCTATATATTTAAGGTATATATTTAAGGTGCATATCTACATTTAAAAACGGAATATCTATCTATATATATACTTATATATAAAAATTTCGTGTCACGTTGTTTGTCGCCATTGAACTCCTAAACTACTGAACCGATTTTGATAAAATTTTGTAACTATATGTAATTTGGTCCAACTTAAAAGATAGAAAGATTTTATTTTGAACTCTGGCGAAGCCGAGAACGTGTAGCTAGTTTTTTATAGTTTTGTATAAACTGAAAGAAAAAATCCAAACTCTATAGCGGCTTAGAAGATGTTAGCGGAAAAAAGACAGAGGCCGAAAACGACTTTATTTTATAAAATATCTATAGATATAGATAAGATATAGGTATGTAGATATATATTTAATATGTAATAGCCTCGCTACTAATAATAATTATTCTTTTCCCTGCGAATATGGTATTGTTGATAATCCAATGAGCGGATGTACGGTCTACTGTCGATACCAAAGATGCGATTACATTTACATATTGATACAAGAATAACCTCAATTTCATTTAAGCCTTTTCATTATCTATTTAACTTCCCTGTGTCCTACGATAAAGAGACAGATGGCGCTATAGTCGTTCGGCTAACTCTCGCGAAAATCATAAAACTTCACGACTCACACAATAACCTTTGTTTTAAGTAGAATCCCGCTTTCAGCTTTAATAATAATGGTATTAAGTGCATACGCGTTCGCCATCGCAGCGCGGAGCAATTATACGTATAAATAAATTCATTTTACAAGCGACAGATGGCGCGAATGCGGCAACATGGCGGCAACCATCTTGCGAGCGTTCATAGGTGATATCTAATTAGTGTGCACCGTGTTTATTTTTGTTTGATATTTACGGTGGAAAATGTAATGCTAATGCATGCAAATGTCTCGTTTCATTATTAGCTACGAGTGGATGGCGGATTTTGTGTTAATTTTGAATATTACGTACGATTATTGCCTTGTTCTAAATGCTTCAACACCTTACTTACCTGCACTAAACTTTGAAGTTGGTGTTGTAGTAGGTTTTACCATTTTAATATTGTTTATCATAATTATTATGTCAAACAACTGTGACCAAATGTGTTTAACAAACTTGCTTTACGAACTCAAAGTAACTAACTTTAACATAAATAAGTATACTAGTAGGGGCAAGGCATACTACGATAAGCAGAATGTACTGAAAATAATAATCATCCCGTTACAAAAAACTAACGTAAATTAAGCTTGAATGTGCTGTTGTGTTTCAGTGAGAGAAGAAAGGCTTAAGCTGAGAGCATAAAGGAAAAAAAAGATTTCCAGTCTCAATATGAAAGTATAATGGAAAAGAGAGGTTCTCAAGCTTAACCTGAGAGCATAGAGAAAAAGAGAGTTTCTCAAGTCTAACCTGAGAGCATAAAAAAGAGTGTGTCCTATCGTCACTATTAAATCTATATTTTTTCCCTTTTCCTCGATTTCAAAGAGAAATTCATTTCAGTTTATAAGGGTGTACCTACCTACTTATGTTAAAATTTGACTTTTTTAAAAATCCAACTGGCATTTCCAGAGATAAGCGCGTTTGAAACAAAAAAAATCAACTTTTTTAATGCAATTCGGTTCTAATATTTAACATTAAGCAGCTATTATGGCCTTTAAAAGACACAAACAGAGAATAAATCGAAAGCAATAACAATACAAACATCGACATTAACATAAACTGCTAGACCCAACACATTACGCTCTAATTTCCAATTAGCAAGCAGGTAGCGTAAAAAGACGCCATTACAGTTAGACGCACCGATTCCCTCCAAAAGGACCGGCCGGCGGCCATCTTGCCTGTCCACGTGACACATTCGGATCGGATTCGTGTCTTTTTAAATATTCTCTATACTATGCATGTAACATATTGTGAATTTATCATTTTTTATTTATCAATTTTTATTTTTGATACAAATCCTGACAAATAATTGGTAAAAGAGGTTCTAAATTTCTTCAAGCTAGGGCAGAGGCCACCGGCGTAGTAAACAGATACTTATACTCTGTGCAAAAATTGATAAGTAGGTTTTTAATTTTATTCCTGTAGACCCTTACAAACTTATAAAATACAAAATACTATAATGTTTTAAGCTAATTAAGTATTTTGCTATGAAAAATAGAAATGTGAAGGGCGTCGGCCTGGATAAATTTAACTCACTGATACACGAACGTCTATAACAAAATTTTACATTTATTATTTAAAAAAAAAAAAAACTAAATTTATTTTGCTAAAGGTTGGTTTTAAGAGAAATATATATTTTACTGATAAATTACTTTCTAAAAATCTTCAAATTGAATGTTATTTTTATCGTACGTTACATTTCACATTAAATTGGGTGAAGGGTTCATTTCTACTGTAACTAGAAAAGTTTTGGACGATTTTGTGACACCGAATTACTTTGTAACTCAGACCCACGCTTATAGTTTGTAATCGTTGGCGTCGGGACGTGAAATTCTATTTTTTTTTAAATGTAATTTTTGGAATGAATCTGCACTCACTACACTTTTACTGCGCCCAATATAACAGAGTACTTCATACGTTTTTCTGTTCTGTAAAACAATACTCTTCTTGTTCGCCACATGTTGTCTAAAAACTATGTTCTTAAATAATTATCTACGTAATATGTAAAGTGATACAGTGTTTAGTTTAAATAATAAATAGAATTTTTACTAAGTACTTGTTGCTTTTATTCTGCTAGTCTGCAGTTATAAAAGAGATTATTGAGAAGATAGAAATAATATACGCCTTTGTTAAAACTCTTAATATTTTGAATTATAAAAATGTCAAAACTGATTTTGAATAAAAATTGAGGTCTGAAGTTTTCATTGAAAAATACTAATCGAAACTATACTTACTCTTACAGCTAACGTCTCAACTGAAAATGCCTTTTGCTTTAGGAGTTCTTTAATAAAAAATACTACGGAGCAACAACTGCTGCAAAAAAGGGTTTATAATAAAATGACAATGTATGTCAAACAACAAGTTGAAAGTAATTAGTGGTCGGTTTACGAGTAATCTCAATTTTACTAGATATTACGCGACCACTCGTGACGTTAACGTAAAAAGTTACGTTCATAGTTGTACCGACTCCCAACCGTCCGTTCTAAATCCACGGTTTTATTCTTTACAACCTCCAACAAGAGTTAATTGCGTAAACCCTCGTCTATCCCTAGTTTTAAACGACAATTTATTTTGAATATTACCAGAGATCGTCGTATACAGGCTGTTAATAAATCAACACGGAAGAGTTATAATAGTTAATAATATTATGATAGGGTGTAACAGTCCAGTAACTGTATAATAATTACTCCTATATACTGATATTAAATGATACGGCTTTTCATGCAAATAATACTAAATGTTAATTAATAAATTACATTAATTATGTTTTTTCTTTATGATAATGATGATTCACTTGATAGCAGACTAAGGTTACCATCGCCTAAGAACAGAAGCAATATCAGAGATTTTTTTTAAAAATATATAAATGTCATCAGATAAGCTGACTTAAGTCAGTCAGACGTGAAGGTAAGTGGCTACCGTTGCTTGTGTTATAACACAAGCAACGGCAAGGTGCTACAAGTACGCCTGCCGAACATAGTAGGTTCGTAAGGTTAAGGATAAATGTTTAGAAAAAGATAGGGAAATGAGGCTCTGGGATCCCTTTTTTTTTTTTTTTTTTTTTAACGTGAGGAAATCTGCGAATCAGATCCCAACCGACCATGGGGAGATCGGTGGGGTATGTGGGACTTCTACCCACTAAAACCCCACGGTGTTTCTTCGCGCCGTCTATGGGCAGGGGTTAGGGAACGTTAAGACACGCTACCTTGTCCCCCCGCCAGACGAGGCCCGCACACTTGCGGGCTCCACCTCGATTAAGCGCGGAGTGTGACCTCCGCGCCGTGAAGAGACGTGCCGGAAACACACAGCACGTCTCCCCTCGTTGCCCGGTGTTGTGATGACGGCGGACGACCCCCTGTCCGCCGCCCCCGGGCGAAGCGGCACAGGCCGCCTATACTTACCTCTCGCAGCGAGCAGTCAGCGAGGGGCTTCACTCATGAAGCACCCCATAACCTCTACTTTGCGGCACAACCTACCGCAGAGTCGGAGGCCGCTTCCACCTGACACTCTAGGATAACCCCTGCTCGTGTGGCCGCTCATCTCCACGGCATTAAGGGTGGACGGCCCAAAGGGGGTTTCCGCCTGACATTTCCACATCAATCGCGGCAGCCCGAGAGACAGGCTCCACCTCGTGTTATCGTCGGAAGAGTTACTAGGCCGGGTGGCGAGGCCGGGTGTTCACTCTTCCGGACGATTGCAGAGGGCGGTTACTAGCCCGGCTAGGTACTACCGGGTCTTCACCACCCTCCACAAAGCCGCTATTGCAGTACTCTGCCAGACGGTCCTTCCCTGCCGTAGAGCTCCGTCTTCGCGTGCGTTGCCCAACTACCACTGAGCGAAAGAGCTATCCTAGAGAATCCGCCCGCTGCGACCCGCGCCGGTCTTTGTGCGCAGAACCGAGACCCATACCTCGGTTCAACACACAAGGACCGGGGGTGCCCTCTCTCACTGGCCAACACCCACGTGGGCCAAGTACGGATCCTCGGCCCAGCGAGCGGTGACCGGTGAAGCTCCAACAGACAGTTGGAGCCTCCAAACTGTTGCTCCGCCACGAGCTCCGATGGTCGGAGCCCGCTCGGAGCACACGCACGTGGGTCTTCTTTGTTCCCCAGCGACAATCCGATCAGCCAAGCAAAGGCCGGTGACCCCACCGGCCCCTGCAACCGCCCGGATTGCCGAGGGTTAAGCCCCCCCACCACTGCACGGTCATGACCCACCTAGGGGGGGGGGCTCTGGCATCCCTTACTCATTCGCAAACACAACAGCACACATGCTGTTATTTCACGGAGGTTTTCTGTAAAATGATGGTTACTGCCACCTGACGGGCTGCACAAATGACTGCGAAACGTAGGGCTAATGTAACTAAGTAATGTAAGTATCTACTAATGCTGTTTTAACCTCAAACTTGGTATTTTATAGTGCTCAATTGCTTAAATAACTGGAAAGATCTTTCCATTCTTTTATTGCTACCGATTTCGATGAACTCTTGAATGTTATGTTGATTCCTAGGTTCAAAAATTGAACAATCCGTTATCACAACGTACATCTTCAATTTGTTGCCATAGTTTCTCCATAGACCGTTAGAAATCCGGTGTTACGTACTTACTGCAAGCCTGAAAGTTGTAGATTTTCCACTCACCTAAATTTTTTCCTACTCATATAATACACTTTTCTATCAATTTAAATTCAGTGAAAAAACTGTCTAGATGACAGATCAAACTGTATCAGAAAATATTTTTTTCTTGACGTATATACATATTATATACAATATTTTCTTGTATGTATATTTTTTTATACAGCTTTGTCGTTACCATCGATGTTTCGTTCGAAAGGAATAGAGCCCCGCTCTGGCTTTCACTCACGTGTATATAAACCAAATAAACTTAAAACAACACCCTGTAAACGCAACATGACGGCACATAAAATTAAATTTATATGACAAACTATTGTTTAAAATTCAAATTGTACGTGTGAAATCTTGCTAGCCCTTAATTGTATTGACCAAACGTCCCCCTACGAATTAGAGGGGGGAGGGGGGAAGGACATTTGTGAGTGGGGGGGGACATTTGTGAGGGGGGGGGGGTCATCCACTTTCTGTATTCGTGTGAGGAAACACAATAATTGTGATATAGAGGCTCCTCCTCCGACCCTCTTAATGACTTTAATAAAGGTACGAATCCACGTCTCTCTATATTTATTATTTTGTTTCGATATTTAATTAAAATTTTAGTGTAACGCTTTCGGGGTCAAAGTGGTCTTGATTGTTCGGAAAAGGTCCGTTTAATATTGTTTTTATTGTTTTATATTCTAATTTCAATTATTTTATGAAGTAGGTATTCATATTAGGTGATTTTAATTGAATTTTGAAATGACCCGGTTCCTTCGATAAGAGAAGTAAATTGACTCTGATGTTATGTAGAAAAAGTATTTCTTTATGTCTTATCTTTAAATATATTCACAGATTTTTAAATTGCAAGTAGGTATAGTTCTTAGAAACTATGTTATTATTTATTATGAAATAAATTTTTTTTTTACAAAAAATTAAGCACGCATTACATAATTAATTAATTTGCTTGTTTGGCGTCGATTCAAAATTACTTAGGTATACATATACATTACTTTAAGAATTTTGTTATAAATGTTAAATAAAAATTATTTTTTGCTTTTCAGTTTTTTCGGCGGTTTAATTTTTTGTTAAAACGTTTTTATTTTATAATTTTTTGTGGCTATAATATTTTTTGCCAAATTTATATGGGACCAAATTCGAGGTATACCCTATCCAATAAAAAAGAATTATCAAAATCGGACTACTCTGTAAAAAGTTATGCGTGATCATACATTATATAAAAAAAAAAAAATACGCGTCGAATTGAGAACCACCTCAGTTTATCGTTTTTTTGATTTCGTCGGTTGAAAAACCTATTAAATCATTATAACTGTAATAATATTGGTCTAGCATTTTTTTGTAAATTTGCATAATTATTAATCCTGTCTGACTATAAATACGAGAACATTTAATGTATTAATGTTATGACTGTATCTACAACAGTTTGACTATGGGATTAAACGATTTCACATACATAATGTACTAAATTGTATACTTACTAGCTATAAAAGTATAAATATTATATCATTTAACCTTATTGTTCAAATGTGTTAATATAATTATGTACCTACACCTCAAAATCTTGTTTGTTCAATTCTTATAACTTAATATAATTTTATACATTCACAGATTTTGGCAAAAACATAACTTTATACGAACCTATTATTTTATAGGAATTCTATTTTTGGAAATAAAAGTTAATACTCAATTTCGCAATGACACAATTTTCATAATAAAATAATATTTAGATACGTATTAATTTTTCAAGTCAAAAGTTACATTTAAATAAATTACATTTAAATATAATGTTGTTAAATATGTTTTTTCTCTAGACTTTTTAATGATTTCATTCGTTAGTACTAGTTCCAAATTTTGTTATATTAGTTAGTTAAGAGATTTTCTTATATTAGTTTCAAATTTTTCCACAATAGCTTGTCTCTGAAAGTAAGTGTATAATGTTTAAAGCAATGATCTTTAATGCAGACACAAAAGTGAATATAGTTTTAGGAAAGAATCGAGCCTAAATATAGCTTAGACTAAGTATTCGCAGAAGGAATAAGTATTTATAAGTCTCATCCACACATATACAACACTAGTTCTAGGAAAGAAACGAACCTAAATATAGCTTAGACTAAGTATTCGCAGAAGGAATAAGTATTTATAAGTCTCATCCACACATATACAACACTAGTTCTAGCAAAGAAACGAACCTAAATATAGCTTAGACTAAGTATTCGCAGAAGGAATAAGTATTTATAAGTCTCATCCACATATATACAAAACACTAGTTCTAGGAAAGAAACGAACTTAAATATAGCTTAGACTAAGTATTCGCAGAAGGAATAAGTATTTATAAGTCTCATCCACATATATACAAAACACTAGTTCTAGGAAAGAAACGAACCTAAATATAGCTTAGACTAAGTATTCGCAGAAGGAATAAGTATTTATAAGTCTCATCCACACATATACAACACTAGTTCTAGGAAAGAAACGAACCTAAATATAGCTTAGACTAAGTATTCGCAGAAGGAATAAGTATTTATAAGTCTCATCCACACATATACAACACTAGTTCTAGGAAAGAAACGAACCTAAATATAGCTTAGACTAAGTATTCGCAGAAGGAATAAGTATTTATAAGTCTCATCCACATATATACAAAACACTAGTTCTAGGAAAGAAACGAACTTAAATATTGCTTAGACTAAGTATTCGCAGAAGGAATAAGTATTTATAAGTCTCATCCACACATATACAACACTAGTTCTAGCAAAGAAACGAACCTAAATATAGCTTAGACTAAGTATTCGCAGAAGGAATAAGTATTTATAAGTCTCATCCACATATATACAAAACACTAGTTCTAGGAAAGAAACGAACTTAAATATAGCTTAGACTAAGTATTCGCAGAAGGAATAAGTATTTATAAGTCTCATCCACATATATACAAAACACTAGTTCTAGGAAAGAAACGAACCTAAATATAGCTTAGACTAAGTATTCGCAGAAGGAATAAGTATTTATAAGTCTCATCCACACATATACAACACTAGTTCTAGGAAAGAAACGAACCTAAATATAGCTTAGACTAAGTATTCGCAGAAGGAATAAGTATTTATAAGTCTCATCCACACATATACAACACTAGTTCTAGGAAAGAAACGAACCTAAATATAGCTTAGACTAAGTATTCGCAGAAGGAATAAGTATTTATAAGTCTCATCCACATATATACAAAACACTAGTTCTAGGAAAGAAACGAACTTAAATATTGCTTAGACTAAGTATTCGCAGAAGGAATAAGTATTTATAAGTCTCATCCACACATATACAACACATATACACTAGGTGGTGTATAATAAATATACGCACACCCATTGTTGGAGCATAAATATAACAGTAACTCACCGCGGTGCTTCCGTCCACCTGTTACGGATAACCGATGGACTGTAAACATTATCAGGACTCTCTCCTGCACCAAAATTCTTGTTTAAAACATGCCTACAAATACTTAACATTATAACAAATCTTTGTAAATGATTTGTTATAATATCGGCTCATTTTTTTTTACAGTAATTTTATATGTTTTTTCGCATGCTAATAAGTATTTAAAGGCTAGGCTAACTAAGGTTAGTTCAGTTAATGTTAAAGACAAAATAAAATACGCAATCAATTTCTATTATATATATTTAATGAGAAAATCTGGAAGACTTAATGTGGCTTATGTGTTGGTAAGTGGTTATCGTCACCAGCAGATAAACATGTGGTCTTATTAATCTGTTAGGATAAAAAACCTGGACAAGGATCTGGACCTGGACTTGTACAAGACAGTAGACTGCAATGTTAATTAAATGATGTTATTAAAATTGTATTCATAAATTTAAAAAATAAAAACAATAATATATTAAGATTATAATAAGCTGACAGACTTGATTAATACTTAATAATTTGTATAGTACTCGTAAAAACATCAAAAAAAAAAAAAAATTGAAAACAAAAAAAAAATTTTTGAATATTGATGTTACCAGTAAGTTAATTCATAAACAACTTACAAGTCAAGTAAAAATTGAACGTATTGAACTGACATTAATAACCGATTAAAAAAAATTGCATAAAATTTTAATGAGACCCTAACAAAACAATTGCCTTATCCAGTATGGCATGCTAAGAGTATAATGACAATAAATAAAAAAAAAAAGAAATGTCAACACGTCGCCGCCGGTCCGTAAATGGCGAGTTAAAGCTAAACGAAAGGAAATAAACAATAACGAGAATCGAGTAAAAGAATAATTTCCCCCTCCCCCGCCTTCCCCCCTCCCTTCACCCAGATCAAACAAATTTTCAATTCTCATCAAAAAAGCAAAACGTTATGACGTCCCTAATAAAAACCGCTCGCAATATTCGCTGTACTAGCAGCAATATCGTAATGAACAGTCTGTATACACGGCGGCCATTTAATCTCGCACCTGTATCACACTGGTTGCAGTATGGTCCAAGGTACGAGCGACGAGCGTGTTTCAGTTATGACGTTTTCGGAAAAGACTAATTTGTTCAACCAGCTCCACCTTTTATACAATAAATATACTGATAATTTATTTATTTATTTATTTATTTATTATCTAACCAGTATTTACACACAAATATGAATATAAATATCTTCACACATTCCACACAGCACCATCTAGTTCCACAGTAAGCAACTAATGCTTGTATTATGGATACCAGACAGTTGATATAATACATAGATTACTTTTTTTTGTAAATATATACATATTAAAAATACAAAACATCCATGACTCAGGTACAAAGGTAAAATGTCAACACATAAACATTTGCCCCTAGCGGGATTCGAACCCGCGACCGTTTGATTAACAGCTAGGGTTACTAGCCACTAGACCAAACGTGTCGTCATGCAAGATGATAACAATGTCTGGAAACCATTATTAGGTTTGTCTAGACATTTTATTTCACGCCACACAACAACATTGCACCATATATTAACAAATACAAATTATCAATTTATCTGAAATTTATAACATCAAAAATTCTTTCCTTTTCACACGATGACATGTGACGAACAACAGTAATCTATAGTGTAAAGCATTAACAGTTTTATTTGATAAAGCAAACATTTTTATCGCTTTGTCTAATACTAATTCAAAAATTAAAGTGTTATTAAATTTTACCATCTGTTAACTAAATTCTATTAAAGTGCCAGATACTTTCATTCGTTAATCTATGCTAAGTTTTATATGTGCGTGAAGCTTAAACCGTTTAATGGCTTGTGTGAGTTTGATTAAGAATAACTTCTGTTCAGATAAACATCTTCAAAAACTTTTAATATTAATGGTGATATTCGACGAGCAGAAACTGTTTTGCAGTTAAGTAAGGAGCGTTTCTAATATAGTTTTCTGTTAAACGGCGGAAGAAATATTTTGTTACGTAGTTTTATTCAATATGACGGATGGAGAACTAATTGAAAAGCATAATTTCGAGTGAATTGATAAACCATTCCGCTGTATCCATTGACTTGTGCCATAGGCTCTCACGGGGGTCCATACAGAAGCTAAACGGTCGGCAGTTAGCTTGTCCTAAACAAATACGCTTGGCCATACCCGTAAGGGTGTTACAGACGCATTAAAACATTGTTTCAACCAACAACATGTGTCATTAGGCCGATCCGCTGACTCCGAAATGGACGTTGTTTTTCCTTCATTACAACCCTGTGATAATGCTCGTTATATATATATGTAGAATATAAATCGAAAATAACATTAGCAAAAACGTGTATTACTCACTTATTTATCTTTATTTATTCAAAAAATAAGGGTAGGTCGAATAATAAAATAATGATATCAATCTGAAAATAAATGTAAAACTGTATTAAAATGAATTGTAGACACACATGACGTTGAATAATTGTTACTATTTGCATGATGAAATATTGAAATAAATTTTACCTAATTTAAAAATGTTTTTGTGATTATTTTACAGTGATTTTATTTGGAATAATAATACCTATTCCCAAGTAGGTACACTGTACGACTAATCGGTGTTTCTCTTTTGTAATAAATAAATAATTATATTATAACAAAAACACCCTATAAATATAAATGTCAGGTATTTAAGTCAGATTAAAAAAATATTTTAGTGACAATATAAAAATTGTATCTAAACCAAATTTTATCAAAATATTGAAACTAAAATTCTAAATACACTAATACATGGTAACACCGAGCAGCTGCATAAACAAAATAAGAACGCGACTATTCAGTAGTTCTAAATTCAAAACTTCACCTTATCTCTGCAATGTAACTTTCCCGCCAATCGCAATTGTCGAACGTCAATGTCTGTGGGGAAGAAATTAAAAGTTTGTCAGTTCGCCTAGAGCGGTCGACGGCGCCGGTCGTTTGGTTAGCTTCATTATTGTCATCTATTGACTTTAAATAATGCTAGTTTTTTATATATATATTTTTTTGTTACATATTTCCTATTATTTTACAGTTGAAATTGGAAAATAACAAAAGCAATTTCCAAATTTATCAAATTATTGAATTTTCATTTTCGAACATTAACATTTCTATAACTAGCCTTGTGGTAATATTATTAAGCGATAAAGTTAACTTGATATAATTTTTAATTGAAAGTTTATCAAACAATCAATATTATATAATTAAAATATTATTTTGCTCTATTGGTAAGACATGTACAAACAGTTTTAAATACTATACCTATATTTTTCATCAACAAAATAAGTCTTTAGTTCAAACTAAACTGCAAAAGTCAAAGTGTAAAATGATTTTGCCAAAACGTCACAGTGTATCTCTAAATTTTTTCAAATCTCCAACAAAACTATTGTGTCCAAAGGGTCCGACATTAAATTCTCCATTAATTATTAATTTCATCAGTGTCAATGTCAAAATTGACATACTAAACCTTCGATTTAAGGAATTCACAATGGCCAATCATCTAACTAAACGCTAAACTGAGGCGCTTCTCGCTTTACCTACTCAGCCAATCATCATGACATTTTGCATAGTTGTCAGGGACACAGTAAAGGACAGAATGTACCTTTCATCCAGAAAAAAGTACTGTTCCTGAGGGATCATCTAATATATAAAAAAAATCTTCTATGAGACGTAAAGATTGAATTTATTTTACTTCAACGCTCAAGAAAAGGGGCACCGATAAAATCGCGGGCAAGAGTTACTGGTAATCCATGGTAGAACCTGAACATAGGATTCAAAGGTACACTTATTCTAAGTGTAAACGAACGACTAGTTGACAAAAGTTAATTGAATGAAGGCAAAGTTTAATTGTCAATAAAAATGATAGGCTAATTAAAGGAAAGGAGTGTAGTCTCCGAACGATTAAGGAATGTCAACGACCGTTGCACAAGAATTAAAACTTGTCTCGCCCGAAGCGTTCCGAAGATTGCACTAACGCCATCTCACCCCAACATTGGACCTGATGACTTGCGCAACTTATAATTTGATGAGCGCTCGAACATCTTTAGACAACTTTCCTCGCCGTATGAATATTTAATACGGTATTTTTGGCGCCCAAAGTGTAGCCGTACATTTCGAAGCTTATTTTTCTCTAGCGAGTTTACGACAGTGATTTGGTAAGATTAAGAGCCTAATTTAATCATGTTGTTCATGTAAACAACCTCGCTCGCTATTTTTTTTTCGTGTTTTTGGTACTTTTTTTTTTTAATATTTATCATTATTGCTTTTGTTAAGTAACAACACTAAGCATTACCATACTAAATGTTTTCTTGGTACCTCGTTTTGTACGCTTTTCCAGTACTTACTAACAGTGGAGTCAAAAAGTATATATACTACCTCGACCTCGCGGTTTCATTTAAAAGAAATAGGATTTTCTTCCATACGTGTATCTCCTGTCTCCGTAATGTTCGGTTTTCTTGGAGGCAACGTGACCGCTATTACATTTTTTTCTTATGGCATTCTTAGTATTCATTTAACAGTGTATATGTTAAGATTTTTATTTGTATCTTCTAAGAGTAGTAGGGCGATATTAAATAAACTACAACCTACTTGAAGAAGTCGTTTATCAAATTTACAGTTCAACTTTATTATAATTATTAGTATTTCCAGTCCGGACTGCTTGTGCTGGCATGGGGTAGCGAAAACCGTTCCGCATCAGCAAGGTTCGTGCTGGAAAATGACATCGATAATAAATCTGAATGCACATAATCTGCACAAAATTCTAGAAAACAAATATGTCGTAAAAATTTTTTTAGACTTCTGCTACAAAGTGGCAACTGTGTCGATCGGGCTGAATAAAAAAATTACTGAACAATTTATAAGAATAAACGTTTTAAATAATGTGAATATATATGATACTAATGTTAAATGTGAATATGTTATAAATGATATTAATATAAATAATATAAATATGAATATTTAATTAGCCAAATAAGGTCCCTTGCCTATGATGCAAGGGGTCAAATTACAATGTCTAATTCCCCCAATTACAATGTGGGCTATTTAATTCAATATGTAATGTTCTATGTGATGTAAATATACAGCCCCAGTGGGGAAATAATAATAAATTTTTTTTTTGTATAGAGTTCGTTAAGATCTGCAATACGTGTATGAACAGTGTCAAAAATCCATACTAATATTATAAATGCGAAAGTATGTTTGGATGTATGGATGTTTGTAACTCTTTCACGCATAAACTACTGAACAGATCACCATGAAATTTTGCATACACACCGTCTGGGATACCAGAAAGGACATAGGGTACCTTTCATCGTTCAACGCGGACGTAGTCGCGTGCACCAGCTAGTAGTTAATAAACTGAGTCAAAAATTATTTTAAATTTGTCAATTTTGAAATTTGATTCGCGTCAGTTTACTTACACGTGACTGTATTAGAATATAACGTGCTTCGACAACGCATATTATATAGAAGCCAGTAAAATTGATAGAAACTGTGGATGGGCCCTAGAGAAATCAGAGCGCGAGTGAGAACGCGATGTAAGTAGTTAATTAGGAAAATTATTGCACTTAAGTTGAATTTCATTTGAGGTTTATGTTATGGCTTATTATACACACCTTCTCTCAAAATATACAACCCGAAATGTTGTGCTGATGAAAAGTTTGCTCAGGCTCCGAAAAGAATACAAGGCATGTCAGGGATACAGCAAACGACATAGGGTACCTTTTATATGAAAAAAGTATTGTTTTATTATTAGTTTTAGATGTTATAAAAATAAATAAAAAAATCAACGTCTGTCAATAACATAGGACCAAAGTGTTAGTCAAAATGGAGAGTACAATGCTGTTTAATGGATAGTTCCTTATGTTATGTTAATATAATAAGTTAGATGTTATTATTATAATTTTTTAAATTAATAGATAAATGTAAAAATATAATTTTTATAATTCTTTAAGCCTATTTGTATATTATTATAATCAATAATATTTTTTTTTTAAATTTATGAAATGTATGTAATCTAAATAAATAAAATTTTAAAAAAATATGGATTCTTTGTGATGAATGTCTCATCGGAGGAGTTAAGACCAAAATCATTGAAAAGACGTTGAAAAAAAAAATGGATAAATATAGCTTATGAAATTTTTTTAGTTTTTAATAGTATAAATTAATTTAATATACTTGTACTATGTCTTGATACTATAGCAAAACCCGAGTACAATCTTCTTCTACAAACATGAATTTTATTGATCCATTTGGCATAATGTAATTATCACCCTCTCACAGAATTCGCTAATAATTATCAGTGTGTTTTTTATTTCGGTGTACGCAACACAAAAACGCCACATTATCTGAACCCATCATTATCTGAAGTGTCAGCTTTCCTGTCGCTTTTTTTTAAACAGCTTATATAAAGTTTTAAACTTTATAAGAAATTAAGACTTAAATGAATTTTAATGCTGTCAAATAATAATAATAATATTTTTTTTATAATATTTATCGTTTTTTGTAATATATATTGTAAAAAAATTGAACATTAAGAATGAAAATAAATATCCGTGAATAATAATAATAATATTTTTTTTTTAATATTTTTTAATATTAAGAAATAAAATAAATAGAAGGATAATAATAATAATAATAATGCATTTATTAGCACCACACAATTACAAAACCACAGAACAAACGGACATTGTTCACTTAATTGTTACATACACAGGCAATGGTCGCAACTGTATGAGAGCCTGGTGCCTTAGGTAGGTATTGAAAAATACCTGTGTTACAGATCACCAGGTCCACCAGATTGCACAAAGCATAATACCGACAAATAGCAAGAAAAACAAAACAAATAAATTAATACAATTATTAAGACTAAATAAATGTCAAATACTATAAGACATTAACGACACGTTTGGTCTAGTGGCTAGTAACCCTAGCTGTTAACCAAACGGTCGTGGGTTCGAATCCCGCTAGGGGCAAATGTTTATGTGTTAACATTTTATCTTTGTACCTGAGTCATGAATGTTTTATATTTATAATATGTATGTATTTACAAAAAAAAAGTAATCTATGTATTATATCAACTGTCTGGTATCCATAATACAAGCATTACTTGCTTACTGTGGAACTAGATGGCGCTGTGTGGAATGTGTGAAGATATTTATTTATTTATTTATTTATTAAATGTACTTCTGTTCGCGTCATTGTTGTAAATATGTCTTAGATAAACTCATTCAAACGTCTACATCGTAAAAAAAGGGAATAATATCCGTGAGCTCATAGCAGACAGGGATAACATGTTTGATATTGTTTAATCTGTGCAGATGAGCTCCAGAGGCGCGTAATAGGAGCTTCATGTATGTATTACATACCAGAAGACTAGTAGATCTAAAACCAGAAGGGGAACTCTGATTTTTTTAAATTTTTTTTATAAAAGATGGGTTTGCTCTTGACCAACAACCAACTGAAAATAAAATTTAGAACCTTTTTTCTAATTATACTTTTATTTGTAAAATAAAATTACATTACACACATCGCACGTTATCTCATATACATGCATTTAGGTTTAGTTAGGTTTCGTTTTGTCTTGTGTCCTAAAATGGCGGTAACCACTTTTCATCAAATTGTGATTTCTGATTCATCTAGTTAGAAGAAAGGCCAGGACTTGTATTTTATAAAAAAAACAAACAAGCCAAGGAGCTTATGCCTTCGGTGAAATCTACGCATATGAGGCTGTTCATTATCATCAAAGCAATCCTTTTAGTTAATAAATATAGAAAATATTTGGTTCACACTAGCGATTCGACCCAAATATTATTTCTTGTCAGCGCCTACTAATTGAATTAATATGAAAGTATAAATTCATTTATAATTTATAATAAATAATAAATAAATATCTTCACACATTCCACACAGATAGTTCCATACTAAGCAACTAATGCTTGTGTTATGGATCACAGTCAGTTGATATAATACATAGATTAATTTTTTTTTGTAAATACATACATATTATAAATACAAAACATACATGACCTCAGGTACAAAGGTAAAATGTTAACACATAGCGGGATTCGAACCCGCGACCGATTGGTTAACAGCTAGGGTTACTAGCCACTAGACCAAACGTGTCGTCAAAAAGTCTCAAATACGCTTCAATAAAAAGATATTTGAATGCTTGTGACGTATGTGTACTGTTTCTTTATAACAATGTGCATTTTACGTTCTTACGTAGGACCAAGCGTAGGGGTGCCCAAGAGAAATCAAACATGACGATATCTGGCCTGGTTAATTAGGTTCACTATACTTTTACAGTAAATATCAGATATTGAATTGTTGTGTCGTACCATGCCATTGAACCAGCTACAGAAGAAACAGAATTCGGTAAATATAGACAAGTGTTTTTATGTACGATTTAAATGCACAATCCGTTCTATATATTTATTTAACTGATATTAATATTGTTGTAAAGAAGAAACTAGCCCACAAGAAGAATGGTGACGTTCCACTTAATGGTAAGTGACTTAATGGTCATCTAGAAACAGTCGAATACAGGCCAGTACCTTTACCATAAGTTTACAATGACCGCACTCGCTAGCGAGAGCGTAAAATTTTTATATGAAAGTGTCAACTGTCAATGTCAAATTGACAATTTTCTATATAAATATTTTACGCCCTCGCTAGCGAGTGCGACCATTGTAACTCATGGTAGATGTACAGGCCGATAGAATAGGTCTTAGATATCTTAAGATTAGGAGGTAACAGGGAAATGGGCTATGACATCCCTTATCAGCTCATCGAAACTCAACAGCCGACATGTTTTTATTTTACGGTGGTCTTCTGTAATATGCAAAGACAACGAGACCCGACCCGATACAAGAGTTATAAAAAAAACCGCGATGTAAATGCTATTCAACAGGAGCAAACATTATTATGTTTCTTGCGTTTAAATTTTTAATGTCTTCTCGTGCTTTTTCTACCATAATTATAAAACAACCGAATATGATAATCACCTACACTTCGAAATCTTACTTACTAATATTATAAATGCGAAAGTATATTTGGATGTATGGATGTTTGTAACTCTCACGCAAAAACAACTGAACCGATCACTATGAAATTTTGCATACACGTTGTCTGGGACACCAGAAAGGACATAGGGTACCTTTCATCTAGAAAAATCGGACTATTCCCGAGTGATAAATAAAAATAAAAAAACTAACGCCTGGCCAAAGTGTTATAGCAACACGAGATCAAGTGTTATATTGCTTTTTTTAAATTTTTAACGCAGACGAAGTCGCGAGCACCAGCTTTAGCTTTTTAATTTTGTTCGTGCACTATGACGTCATACATCCACTGGTTAGGAACATACACTGCGTTAATTAGTTCCCTAATGACGTCAAGTTACATGATCTATTAGTATATCACTCTGGAGATTTCATGCACATACATTATATGAGAGTGGCAATAAAAACAAATTGGTCATCAAAGTAGCGGTTCTTATAATATGACACTCTTTCCTGTTGAGTTAATAATTTTGAAGTTTTTATAAAAGCTATCAATCTAGAAAATAGCTTCAGTGAAAATTCGTAGTAATACGTACTTCCGTACTAATCCGTACTAGTCCTAGTCCTTACTAGTCCTTACTAGTCCGTACTAATGAGAAAGAATGTTTGGATATATGGATGTTTGTAACTTTTTCACGCAAAATCTACTGAACCTATCACCATTAAATTTTGCATACACGTTGTCTGATACACCAGAAAGGACATAGGGTACCTTTCGTTCAGAAAAAAGGGACTATTCCTGAGGGATCAATAAAAAATAAAAAACTAGCGCCTGGCAAAAGTGTTATAGCAACACGAGGTGAAGCGTTATATTGCTTTTTTTTAATTTTGAACGCGGACAAAGTCGCGATCACCAGCTAGTAGACCCATTATTATAAGTATTCGGATCGTAGGCGTTTATGTACAACCAAAAGAAACCGATTACAGTGAAAATCGATTATAGCGACCTTCAAGGAAACACAAAAATTGGTCGTAATAAACGGATTAGTCATTATAAGCAATACTAAATATTTATAAGCATTCAACAGGGACCTTGCCATTTGGTCGTTGTAATCGATACGTCGTTATAACCGAAGTCGTTATATCCGGTTTCTACTGTATATTATCTGGATGTTTTTGTACTGCTATGAGATAATAATGAACGGTTTGATATAAAACAGTAACGATACCTACTTTCAATATTCTAATATTTTTTTATATTCCAAAAACATGGTTTTCTATAGAAGATTCTATACGAATTCAAATGACAAATGGTACGTTGTCAATGGGTCATATCAGATTCACTAATACCGCAACTAATCCATAGTAATATTACGAAAGTGTCTATCTATTTCACACGTCGCTAAATCACTGTCCAACTGGTCCTACCCGCCAATTCGCAGCTTCATATTTGGACTTGAGCCAACAGCCAGTCTGTGCCATTCTGAAAATTTCGAAAAAAGAACGCTCTATCAAACCTTCGCAGTAACCGTTAGCAATAAAGGAATCTGATTGGTCCGTTCGTAACGTACATGTACGATACTCGTAGACGGAGGGGTGCATTTGCACAAAGGTACAGAAATATGTGGCCGATACTAAACATTAACGATTATAGCAGCCAAGTCACGTCTAATTGCGTCTCTGGTCGGCATTATGCAATGTCTGCTCATCGAGTAATTCATTTTATATTTTTTAATGGCGATTTATAGACAATAAAAATAAAAAGAATAAAAATAGAGTAATACACATAATACTAATATTAGGTTAATGTTGGATATGTCCATTATGTTGGTGTGACTTTTAATTTATTTTTTATTATAGTGTTACATACATGGAATATTCAATAATGTATACTTAATAGTATATCCAAACGTATCTTACTAGTGCATCGAAATGCATTTGCACCATTTGAATCGGTCGTTTTTTTTTTTAAATTAAAAGTAACTAATATCAATCAATTAAATTTGTTCAAATGTTTTTTTATGTAGAATAAATGGCTTATTATTATTATATATAATATCAATCCTATCACCGAAATTAATTAAGTTTAAAGAAGCAACATGGTTTTATGTCAAAAAGCCATTGTAAAAACGACATTATTCAGCATAAGATAAGGTTCATATAAACATGTGGCATGACACCGTCCAAGCTAATTGTAAGCGCGCGTTATCGCGAGACAAACGCGCTGGTGCTGCAACGCATAACCATTACCACTTTTTGGTCTCGCGAAATTAGCGCCTTTTTGCATAGTCTAGTCCCCGATATCTGCTTGTGCCTGTGTTGTATCGTTCTGTTTCCGTTTTAAGTGTTGCCTGTTTCTAATTGGACGTAGGATTATTGGGTATCCGTGTTGTTCTTTGATTTGCTTGCTGATATTAATTATTGGAAATTCTTTGTGGCAATCGAATTAATTTAGTCCAAAGGCATTGATATTTAGTACAGTATGTCATCAGGGAATCGCTGTGGCTACTGCCAATATAAAGTATAGCAGGGCACACTGCTGTCACAAACCACATTGAAATAAAAGCACATGTGATGTTGTGTTTTGGTGAGTCAATAAGGGATACCAGAGCTCATCTCTACATCTAACCTTATTATTTTTATGTTGTTAAAGTCGGCAGTCCATTTTATACCCCGATAGCGATGCTATAGTGTGAATATTTAGGCGTGTACCAACATTTACAATAAATAAGTCATAAAGGAACTAAAGCATTACTGTTATAAATTCTAGTTGATGTTTTGTTTTTAATTTCCTGAACGAAAATCATATTCCAACATAAACGTATATTTATCCAAATACATTGCCACATCAATGACATAAAATAAAAAATAAAAAAATAATTTTGGTTAATTAAAGAATTTAATAAAAGAACGATGACAATATAAATGTAATTAGTTAAGTTTTCTTTGAATCCTTAATTAGATTTCTTCCCTCTATTCAGATGAAAAAGTAGGGAATTCACTTAAAATTCGCTATTTGAGGGGAACATTTGAAAAGGGGAAAACTTATTTTAAAAATTGAAAATCATCGCCTTCATCTCATCCAGTTTAAAGTAATAAGAAGTTTTTGAATTGAAAACCGTTTTTTTTTTTTTTTATATTTTTTGACGATAAATTACGTATTATTTTCCAAGTAGGTATTTTAAAAATATTAAAAAGGAAAAAAAGAAAAGAACTTCAATTTCGTATAAACACACATTAAAAATAAGTAATATTATAAGTATATTAACACAGTAAAGTGTTGATTGGTTACTTTTAGAAATAATTTTATGTTTTATTAAATTATGCACTCGGTTTACTGGATCTTTCGAAAGGCGATTTTTTTTATTATTATTTTCTTTTTAATGTTTGGGACTTTTACCGTACAAACAAAGGTATATCATAGCTCCATCATTCCCGGTAACCGGTGACTTTAAATGGCGGTTAGCCTACTTGACACTTTACTCAGAGATGGTGAAAGAGGCCCTAATACATATTATAATACCTACATGACAAGGTGTAGTGGTGCGTCCGAAATAGGTCTCTGATCAAAAAGGCTGAATACTGCTCTAATTTTCAGTTTATTTGGTCTGTACTGTCATGGAACTTGTGCAAGGTAATAATTAATAAACAAAAATAAATACAATAGAAAAGAAATCCAGTGGATCATGAGCCTGTCTGTCGATAATAACTTGAAAAAAAAAAAATGACAAAAATTACTAAAATATGGAAAAGATACTTTACTATGAATTGATAAATCTATGCTAGTATTCGTTATTTTTCAGTAGATAAAGCAAAGTGAAAAATAACGTATTATTCAGCCACAAATATGTAAATGTTAATTAATTTACATCGTGAATAGTTAATTAGTAAAAATTGTGACATGGCTCCGTTGATTTGTCTGTAGATTGGAGGCTGTTCGTTTCATTTGCTTCAAATTGACTAAGTTAAGAATGAAAATGGCGTCTATTGAGGATTAGATCGGCCATCAGTCTGTCTGTTTAATTAACATTCCGCCACACCTCGGTGTCAAGACGCGGGAATTAAACTGGGTATCACTACGGACTTATTGACAGCCGGCTCGCAGTGTAGTAAGGGAGCAATTTACTTAGCATTTAAATAATTTTTGAAAATTTTTTTTTTTAATTTCTTTGAACTTTTTCATCGTTTTAACCATACGTTAGCATATTAAATTTAACACTGGTTAATTCGCGGGATTAAAATTGAAATATAATAATATGTATCGCGAGCGTCGATCGACGTCGACGATCAAGCCTTACTTAGCCTACAGATTCGCAATTATATAGACAACGGGTTTTAAATGCCATTAGTACGTTCTTATAGTGAAGGAATTTTGGTATTCTCAACTCATAGCTCCTTAGTTTTTTTAATATATCAGATGTATTGTAAATCTGGAATGAAAAACTAATTGGCTTTTATTAGGGCACTGAAATTCAACGAGGTCAGAAAATATCTTTTTGGAGAAAAATGCCTAAATTTGAGCAAAATTGTCACTTTCCTGTGGGGCGATTTTCCAAAACTCAACCTTTCTATTTTTTTTTTATTTTTTTAAAAATGGGTTTGCTCTTGACCAACAACCAACTGTGTAGCAAGGATGAGGCCTAAGATTAAGGTATTATTTCTACCGAAATAATACCTAAAGTAAGAACACAAATCAAAGAGCTTATATCTAATCACAGTAACTATCAATACAGCTTTGCTAAAACCTATAAATAAATTATAAATATTTATTCGAATTTCTGTATTTTAATCCAGGAGATGATCTTTCTGTGTGTCTATTGTATGATATAGAATTGTAAAAAATATATTTTATTTAAAAAAACAACTTACTCCTGTACTACACCCCGAGCCTTTACCCCGGTGTGTTCTCGAGACGAACATTCGACAGCCCCCGTTACCGAATCGACACCGGCATCGGCATCCGCTAGATTAATGTAAATACGAACATTTAGAGTGCACACTTTAAACTCATAAAATTAACAACATTTATACCTAAATGAAATAGTTTAATGTATATAACAAAAAAAAATTTCTATGTTTTAACTAAGAATTTTATATTCTTATCACATAATGAAAAATTATAATTACCCAATTACTAACGAATAATAACTGGACTAAAGCATTTTTTATCGTTTTTATTAACCTTTCTTATTTTTGAAAAAAAAAATGTATTTTAAGTTTTTATGTAATTTTTATAGTTTGAAGTGTTTTGGGGGTATAATATTTTATTTTTCACAAATTAATAACCAGTAAAATTTAATCGAAATTAAAAAAAAAAAAAAAAATTATAATATAAATAAAAAGTTTCACTCTGTTTTTGTGTACGCAGTATACGCTCCGTCAGTATTAATGGGGCCAATTTGTAAGAGGCCGCGATCACCTCATTTGTCGAGGAGCGTGGAAGACCCGCGCGATGGCGTTAGCGGGAGCGGTGCGATACAACTACTGACACATTTAAATAAAACAACAGTGATCTAACTCATTATCTTTAATATACAGCTATCATTTGTATTATTGTTCGCTTAGATTAGGTGTATATGAAAGCTTTTCAAAATAAAAATGATAATTTTTTTCTTCAGACATAAAAAGTTTTCCTTTTATTTTTGTTCGAAACTTTGCTTTTTTCGAGAAAGGATTTTTTTTCGAGACCAAAAATTATAATTTTTTTTTTAAATTAAATTAACAAATAATCTATACTAGTTTATACTAATAATTATTATAAATGCGAAAGTATGTTTGGATGTATGGATGTTTGTAACTCTTTCACGCAAAATCTACTGAACCGATCACCATGAAATTTTGCATATACGTTGTCCGAGACATCAGAAAGGACATAGGGTACATTTCATCCAGAAAAAAGGACTATTCCCGAGGGATAAATAAAAAATAAAAAACTAACCCCTGGCCAATGTGTTATACCAACACGAGGTCAAGCGTTATATTGCTTTTTTTTTAAATTTTCAACGCGGACGAAGTCGCGAGCACCAGCTAGTATTATATATAAATTGCAGGAAATTAAATAATAATGAAATCTTTAACAATCAAAAACGTTTTTACACAAAGTATTACATTTTGAAAACACTCAACGGAACACCGGATAAAATTAATTTTTCAAAAGTAATTCGCCAATTTTCTTTTTATGTCAATATTTATCAAAATTGTTGGAAAATATGTCAATATTTTTCACCAATTGTCATCAGTAAAATATAAGAAAAAATAAATTAGCTGTATACAGAACTTGGCTTAGTAAAATCCGTAAGCACATTCAAAATTAATGCTTGTACCTACTCCAAATGCTGTAAACATATTTAAGTCTTACCTTTAATAACAAAAATTAATCTAGTTTTAAAAATAGCAGTAAGAAGGTTTTTTGCCTTGTTCGATAACCAAAGAAAGTGTCTGAAATTTGATCCTATCCATTAAGACTTCACGTAAAGATAAAGATAAGATAAAATCAGATAAGATAAGATAAGATAAGATAAGATAAGATAAAGGTAGATAAGATTTATAAAGCACTATAAAGAGACGCAAGTGTATATGCATACGTGTGTGTATACACAGTATACACAGTGTGTTAGCATGTGTTTAGTATTTGTATGGACAAAAGCGTTAGATTGCACACTGGCACAAAATCAATATTACTGTGTCAGTTGCGTACACATTTGTTTGTTAATCGGCAACACTAATTTGAGTTTAATTAAACAACGGATGAAGTGTTTCGTTAAGGCTTCGTTAGGAAAATAATAGGATAATTTGTATGTTTCCTTCGCAGTCAGTTAAATGTTCAAAGAAAATTGTAAGACATCGCTTAAAAGCAATGCGCCTGTAGTTGTAAGGAATGCGGTAGGTTCGAGACAAAAATTTAAATCGATAGATGCGCCCTAATCACCCCGCGCCATACTTAAAACACACCAAAAATGGAATGACTCATTATTATATATATAAAATTAGCTGTCCCGCTCCCGGCTTCCCTGATTATCCCTCTATCCATTGGTGAAAACCTCATGAAAATCGGTGCAGTAGTTTTTGAGTTTATCGCGAACAGACAGAGAGACAGACAGACAAACAGACGCGGCGGAGGACTTTGTTTTATAATATGTAAGGATGGTTTGAGAGCAGGCGCTCAACCAAATACATTTGCACGCCATCTACAGTGAGTGACGGTCGCTTGAAGAGATTGTTTCTGTTGCTTTAACTATCAAAAAACTTGTTTGAAATGTTGTTTGTGTTTAAAAGTGTGTTTAGACAAAAGACTCGCATTGCTATAAAAACGTATAACTGTGAATGTATATGTATTTCGTAACACAGTTTCGCTAGTAAGGGCGCATCTCTCGATTTAAATCTTTGGGTCGAGACCTAATTTATAAAACAAGCATTTTTTACCATTTCTATCCTATAGGTATTCTATAATTAAGTTATTACTTGAATAATATTAATTACTTATTTCATTAAATTTTAAATTTAAATTTAAAAGACTTAGGGCCTCTTTCACCAACTACAAGTAAAGTGTTAATTAGTTACTTTTAGAAATAATTTTATGTTTTATTAAATTATGTAGGTACTCGGTTTACTGCATTCTTGGATAGGCGATTTTTTTATTATTTTCTTTTTAATGTTTGGGATTTTTACCGTACAAACAAAGGTATATCAGCTCCATCATTCCCGGTGACCGGTGACTTTAAATGGTGGTTAGCCTACTTGACACTTTACTCAGAGATACACAGAACTGGTGCTCGCGATTTTGTCTGCGTTAAAAATTTAAAAAAAAAAAAGCAATATAACGCTTGACCTCGTATTGCTATAACACTTTGGCCAGGCGTTAGTTTTTTATTTTCTATTGATCCCTCGGGAATAGTCCTTTTTTTCTGGATGAAAGGTACCCTATGTCCTTTCTGGTGTCCCAGACGATGTGTATGCAAAATTTCATAGTGATCGGTTCAGTAGTTTTTGCGTGAGAGTTACAAACATCCAAACATACTTTCGCATTTATAATATTAGTACGGAAGTACGGATATAGGTAATGCGTCAATAATTTGTTAATTAAATATTTTCTGGTATTCCTTTGTTATAAATAAATAAGTGAGAATAATTATAATATGTATTAAATATTGTGTAACAAATAGATGCAGTTAAACCAAAATGAAATAGGTATGAGAGGCCAAACAAAGAGATTTCTGATACACTGACGCTACTCTGACACGGTTATTGGTAAACAGAATGTAAGAATTAAAATAGAGGTGACATTTCGTTGCTTATTTAGATTATTATATCTTATTATTATTATTATTATTATTATTTTAATTAATAAGTAAATGTAAAAATATAATTTTTATGATTCTTTAGGCCTATATGTATATAGCCTACCGCCGGCCACCGGACGATCCTCGCGGTTCGCCCGGTAGTGGCCTCACCTTCCATATGGTGCAATTAATGACCGGACACGCGTGCTTTGGTCATTATCTGCACCGCATTAAAAGAGAAGAGACGCCGCGGTGCCACCATTGCGGCGACCTTGACGACACGGCCGAGCATACACTCGAAGTATGCTCGGCCTCGAGTTCCCAGCGTCGAGAGCTGAGGGCGGCGCTGGGTGGTGGAGACGTCACACTGTCAAGCATGGTTGAAGCCATGCTTGATAGTGTGACCACCTGGAAAGCAGTTGCTTCCTTCTGCGAATCCGTAATGTCGCAGAAGGAGGCAGCTGAGAGGGAGCGAGAGGAAGAGGTCGGTCTCGCTTCCCTCAGACGCAGGCGGCCGGGCAGGAGAAGGCGGGCATATCTAGCCCGTCTTCAAATGTCCTAGGGGACCTGCGCACATAGCTGGCTAGCTGTGTGTGCCCGCCTAGGGATTGCCCCGGTGTCTCCGGGCAATCCCCCATTGGCGTTAGTCTAGCCAGCAATGGCTAGGCCGCCCTGGGGTGGATCGGAGTTGTTGCCCCGGCAGAGCCCGATCCATCCCGCTCAAAGGGCAAGGAGACATCGGGGAGTTTTAGTGGGTATTCCCAGTGCCGCTATTATTAGGTGCTGGGCGACCCTCACATACTCCTGCCGCCTAGCCAGCGGTAGGGAATCTGTAAGCGGATCACTCCTCGTTAAAAAAAAAGGCCTATTGTCTCTGGGACACCAGAAAGGACATAGGGTACCTTTCATCCAGAAAAAAGGACTATTCCCGAGGGATAAATAAAAAATAAATAATTAACAAAGTGTAATAGCAACACGAGGTCAAGCGTTATATTGCTTTTTTTTTAAATTTTCAACGCGGACGAAGTCGCGAGCACCAGCTAGTATTTTATAAAACATAAATATAAAAATTGTTTTTTTTTTTTATATATATTATAAAATAGTTTCATTTTAAAACATTGTGCACTAACTGTTAATGAGAAAAAATAAGCAATTTTAAGATTATTTATATAATATATGCCTTTAATTATATTACTAAGAAATAAATTTTACAACGAAACACTGTAATTAAAAATTTATTTTATTTTTTATTTCAGTGTTTAAGATCATTTATAAATATTTTTTGCTTTTTCAGAACATTTAAAAACTCAAGTTTGTTCGTATTAAATAACACCTTACACTGACATTTCCTTAAAACATTATCATAGTGTATGTTTATGTATGTTTATCCGTACTATCCGTACTAATATTATAAATGCGAAAGTATGTTTGGATGTTTAGATGTTTGTAACTCTTTCACGCAAAAACTACTGAACCGATCACCATTAAATTTTGCATACACGTTGTCTGAGACATCAGAAAGGACATAGGCTACCTTTCATCGTTCAACGCGGACGAAGTCGCGGGCACCAGCTAGTTTGTATTAAATACATCAATGCGCTGTTGACCAACGCAATAGATTAGATGTAAGTGCCTTCTCCAATACGTAAAAGTTACACAGCGATGATTTAAGATCATTACCACAGATTACATCCCATTAACTTCTCGAGTTTAGCAAACAGATTCGATTCAACGTGAAAAGTTCTCGAACAATACAAAACACCTTGTTGTTACCGTGAAGGGAGTTCTTATCTCGAATAGATAGATTACATTCGATTAGGAAAGGGTTATGAGAATCGATGTCTTTTAAATTCATGTGACATTTTTACTGTACACTTTATAAATTAAAATAAAATACGAAAAATTAAATTGTAGCATGTGTTTCATTTAAAAAAATAATAATAATATTTTCGTTGCGATGGTTAAGCGTGGCATGTTTATAAAAAAACTAAAATATTGGTTATTTTAAAGTTTATAATTAGTATTTAATTTTTTATTTTTACCCTATTATATTTGCTGAACTTGACGTTTGTTGAACTCTTATTCTTTTTTTTTAATTTTTTTTTATTTAAAGATGGGTTTGCTCTTGTCCAACAACCAACTGTGTAGCAAGAATGAGGCCTAAGATGGAGCGAACCTCATTCTCAACACAGAACATGCCTATTTACTCGAACTTTGAAAAGATTTGGGTTATATGAGCTCAGGAGTTCCAAACGTTGGCAGTGCGCATTATAAAATATATTTTAAAGCGCTTAGGTCCGAAGTAGAGGGATATCGACAAGATGAGGATGATAATCATTTGTACGTCTGTATGTCCGATGGAAGAAAGGGGAAGGCGGTATGAGTTCATGCAGCTCCTGAGCACACTCTCCGAAGTACATCTTATAAAAGACACAAAAACTGGCAATTTTACGTCTATGTGCCAGGTTCTGCATCTTAGTTTTTAAAAACGCCATAATGTAAGCAACACCACATGTGGTGCAAGTGCGCTGAGACCATTAAGGATAAGGGATTAGGAAGGGATAGGGTGAAATAGTTTCTGGCATCTCTTACTCACTCACCGAAACAAACGCCCTGCTACTACTTTTCAAATCCAGACCAGAGACAACTTTGAAAAGTTCAATTCCAAAGTTGATCCTGCCGGGAATCAAAGCCGGGACCCTTAAGACAGCGTTAAGGCAGGCATCTAGCCACTAATCGAAAGGGCTCGTCAATATTAGGTTGGGATAATTAGGACATTTTATTTGATAGGTTCTGTATTCACATTTTAGGCAACACATGCCGTTCAACAGTCATTATTATTGAATATAAATAGAGTTTCTTCTTTCACCTTGGTGTCTCTCCTCTGCTGAATGTAGGCTTCTCCCAAGGCTCGTCGCATTCAGCAGCAGCATCCACTGAAAAATACACTGTTTTTTTTTAACATTATTTGGCAGTGTATAATTTCTTCTATAGCAAGGTTCAAGGCTTATGCAAGCCTTACCATTATATACTTAACATCAGTGGTTTTTTAGTGCTATTATTTCATATGTATATATATTATATATATATAGGTAGGTAACTATATTATTAATTTTTAAAATTATTAAAAAAATTCAAAACAGCAGTGAAATAAAAAAACTATACTCATAACATTTGATTGTATAGGAACCGGTTGGGATTTATAACTGAATAAATATTTGATGTAATACCTATTATAATATTTAGTTATCATAATTACAAATAATTAATCTATGTTAAAAAACTATGTTAAGATTTCTTGTCATCACTTTTCGTAAAAGAGTCTGCAGTTTTATTGCTGTTAATTATTTTTATTTTTATTTTATTTACATTGCATAAATAACTTTATTCATAAATAATATATGTTTGAAATATTTTTTTTTTAAATCACCCAATACAATTACCCGAATTTTATTATTTATTTTTTTCCACTAGCCACTGATAAAGAACACAGTTTATTATTTAAGATATTTTAAATTTGGAAATTTAAAAATTAAATAGGAATAACTGTCTAGAATATCTAGAACATACATTAAATAGGGAATGTGTGTGCTATGGCAATAACAATCGGAATTGTAACCAAATTTCGATGCCGCTGTAATAGTTTAAAATTGGTGTTTAGTCAAACAATGCAACGTTTGCGTAGGAGGAAGCCAAGTTAACCGTGAATTATAGTTCAAGTTGGAGTCTTCATATTGTTTACCTTGTCGTGTGCTCGTTTACCAATGCTAAGTGATTAAGAATGCTGCTGCGCGAATAGGGAGATACCGTGGAGCAGCGTTAGACCTATATTAGTGGCAGCTAATTACTATGAAATAACAGTAAGCTTGGTTGTAATGTATCAGTGAGAGAGTAACGGAGGCGACGCCATCTTTATTTATTTATTTATTTATTTATTTAATTTATTTAATTTATTTAATTTATTTAATTTATTTTATTTATTTAATTTATTTAATTTATTTTATTTATTTTATTTAATTTATTTAATTTATTTAATTTAATTTATTTAATTAATTTAATTAATTAATTTATTTATTTAAAAAGGCTTACCAACTAAAGACATATTTAATCACAGTATACAACACTCACAGTGAGGAACATCATAGGTATGAATTTAAATTATATGAAAGCACAATATTAATTTAGATTAATTAAATTATATATGAATTAACAAATGTCAAAGAGATCAAAAATACAAATACCTTATTTTTATAATAAATCAACAGCGCACTTGCGTCCTTTTGGCAATGGTTGCGTTCACATATCAACAAGCGTGTTCGCTTGTTTACATGTTTTACATGTAAATCTGACGAATGTATCCTAAATCATAATTAACAAGCCAGTGCTCGCGACTTCGTACGCATTGAAAAATAAATTATATAACGCCTAACAAAATATATAAAGTAATATAACGCCTGACATACATTGACGCTTGACATTTATATAATATATACTTTTACCAAGCGTTGGATCTTTATTGTTATAGATAGATAGTTTAATGCCCGCGGCTTCGACCGTGTGGAATATTTAACCTATATATGTTCATCCTGAAATTCTACTCTAACTATTAAAATTCTATCCAAATATACATTTTTTATCTGTTTAAAATTAGTATAGTTTGTTTCTTTGAACGCACTAAACTTTGGAACTATTATAGTGTCCTTGAGATTAATGATAATTAATTTTCTCTTGGAAACGTGTGTCCATAACAATGACGACTCCACACCTCCCTGTCCTAAACTTGTTTGAAACTATACAAGATACAGTTCTATACTCAAATTCCAAGTGTTCTCTTAGTTAAACTGAAATAACTTATGAGAATCGGCCGATCGCCTTTGTCGTAAGCTAGAAGGCAATTATCATTAATTATTATTAAATGTGACACTTGGATGATAAACGTTGGCCCGATAACTTGAACAAATAACTCAAGTTGGGTTCGGATCGAAACGGCCTCGCAGACGGCTGTTTGAACTCCACCTTCGTTTTCAATATATTCAATGTACCGCTGATTTCGGCTCATTGTTTTGTGCTGTTTTGACGTTACTAGAGATACTTAAGGCGCTATAAGTTCGTATACAATAATTTCTTGTGGATACGACGACTGTATTCAGTTTAATTACGAATCACACTTTATTCTCTTTAGACAATGTAAATGTATAAAATTGTGGCTTCTGACATTTCTGACATCTCTTTCTGAAACCAAAAACCTCAAAATAAAATAAGTATCTGAAATATTTGAATTGAATTTTAAAAATAAACATTCAATATTTCAAAGAACTACAAAACATTTTTTTTTTCTGGGATTAGACATCTTTTTTACGTGGGAAAATCAGCGAGCCTATGATGTCAATCGACCATGTGATATTATCGGTGGGGTATGTGATATTATTACTCAATGAAAACCCAAGGTGTTGCTTTTTGACAGTGTTAGATATTATATGAGCAGACGGCAATAAAACGATGTTCATATAATGTATATAACGTTGTATGTATGTTTAATGTGTATAATTTAATTAATCAAAATTAATGTTGTGCTTTCCTATAATTTAAATTCATACTTGTGATGTTCTTCTCTGTGAGTGTTGTATACTGTGATTAAGTATGTCTTTAGTTGGTAAGCCTTTTTAAATAAATAAATAAATATTTACAACTATTTAGATACCCTAATACGTAAACATACTAATACTAAAAAGCCTACATTACAGTCAGCAAAAACACAGCAGTCGCTTTTGTATTTCTGCCATTCTTCAAAAGCATCTCGTCGGTGCAGCCAGTGTGGGCATCTCTTCATATAATGGAGTCATCCCTCCACACCTTTTGTCTATGGAGGGCGTGCCCTAAACACCTGACACGCCCCACACCGTACCTAGCTTGGTGTTGTCTGAGAGTCGGACCACAATTTTTGTATGATAATTTACAGCTTGACAATCCTCTTAAACCTAAGTGAAGAGCTAATAGTGTCACACACACACACACCGTACATATAATATACTAGCTCTTAACTAAATATACCTAGCCTGGTGATGTCCGAGTGTCGGACTACAATTTTTGTATGATAATTTACAGCTTGACAATCCTCTTAAACCTAAGTGAAGAGCTAATAGTGTCACACACACACACACCGTACATATAATATACTAGCTCTTAACTAAATATACCTAGCCTGGTGATGTCCGAGTGTCGGACTACAATTTTTGTATGATAATTTACAGCTTGACAATCCTCTTAAACCTAAGTGAAGAGCTAATAGTGTCACACACACACACACCGTACATATAATATACTAGCTCTTAACTAAATATACCTAGCCTGGTGATGTCCGAGTGTCGGACTACAATTTTTGTATGATAATTTACAGCTTGACAATCCTCTTAAACCTAAGTGAAGAGCTAATAGTGTCACACACACACACACCGTACATATAATATACTAGCTCTTAACTAAATATACCTAGCCTGGTGTTCTCTGAGAGTCGGACCACAATTTTTGTATGATAATTTACAGCTTGACAATCCTCTTAAACCTAAGTGAAGAGCTAATAGTGTCACACTCACACACACACACACCGTACATATAATATACTAGCTCGTGCCCGCGACTTCGTCCGCGTTGACCAATGAAAGGTACCCTATGCCTTTTCTGGTGTCCCAGACAACGTGTATCTAATCTAAAAATCTTAACTAAATATACCTAGCCTGGTGATGTCCGAGCGTCGGACTACAATTTTTGTATGATAATTTACAGCTTGACAATCCTCTTAAACCTAAGTGAAGAGCTAATAGTGTCACACACACACACACCGTACATATAATATACTAGCTCTTAACTAAATATACCTAGCCTGGTGTTCTCTGAGAGTCGGACCACAATTTTTGTATGATAATTTACAGCTTGACAATCCTCTTAAACCTAAGTGATGAGCTAATAGTGTCACACACACACACACACACCGTACATATAATATACTAGCTCGTGCCCGCGACTTCGTCCGCGTTGACCGATGAAAGGTACCCTATGCCTTTTCTGGTGTCCCAGACAACGTGTATCTAATCTAAAAATCTTTAAATTGCCAGTTACCTTTCGTCCACAATAAAGGGAAAATGTTAGTAACATTATAAAAGAATATAATATTATCTTATTTATGTATTGTTGTCCTTCATAAACGGAAACAGTGCAAGTTATTACCACTACATCATGACAAACAAATTTATTGTCGCATATTTATTTAATATAATATATCAAGGACGAATGTACTGGGATATTACTTGTTTTCATTGCTGCCAGTGTATTATTATTTTTGTGTGTGGATTTTATTATGAGTGTGTGTACATTTGTAGAAACTAGTTTAGAATCCTAACTTTTAATACTATAAATGCGAAAGTGAGTTTGTTTGTTTGTTACATACGCTTTCAGGCCTTAATCAATCAACAGTTCACAATGAAATTCCGCTGACACGTTTTCTGTGATACAGAAAAGGACGTGGCTACCTTTCATACCAAAAAAAAAGTCTGTTCCGAGGAATTATTTTAAAATAAAATAAAAAATTTCAACCCCTGTCAAAAACGTATGAGCAATAAATGATGAATAAAATATGTTTTAACATCTAAGAAACTTATATATAGGTACATGCATCTTTGTTACAAAATAATGCCTAATAAGTATTATTATTTTAAAATAAAAATTTATGTAAAACTTAGTCAAAAATTTATATCCTTTCATTTTTACATAAAAATTTATTTATGTAAAAGTGTTAACGCGAACACTATTTCGTTAAAGTAGAGAAATAAATCGTCCCCCTTGCTTGTGTTTAAGTGAAATGTACCACATAATGGTTATTAGGCAATGATTTAAGTATGACCAGTATCCGCCGTCGACCGCGACGACTCAAGAAGGCTTTTAAGGTAAAACAGTTATCTATCACTGCGTTATCCTGCCTGTAATCATAATAAACAATGTAGCTAGGTAAATATTCCTACATTAACTGGTATAAAAATAACGGGCAGTGATTAATCTTGATAAATATAACATTATTTATATATTCTTAATATTGTCATACAGACAGATTTGTATTTTTGTATTTTTGTAATGAATAAACTTAAAAACAACTGGACCGATTTTGAAAATTCTTTCAGCTGTAGAAAGATACATTTTCAGCGAGTAACATCTATATCTATTACTAATATTATAAATGCGAAAGTATATTTGGATGTATGGATGTTTGTGACTCTTTCACACAAAAACTAGTGAATCGATCATCATGAAATTTTGCATACACGTTGTCTGGAATACCAGAAAAAATATAGGGTACCTTTCATCGTTCAACGCGGACGAAGTCGCGGGCACCAGCTAGTATAATGATAAATGTTTGTAAATAAATATTGAATATTGTTTTAATACTTAAATATATAATACATAATACAATTTTAATACATAATACAAGCATTAGTAAGCAACTAATGCTTGTATTATGGATACCAGACAGTTGATATACTACATGGATTACTTTTTTTTTGTAAATACATACATATTATAAATAAAAAACATCCATGACTCAGGTACAAATGTAAAATGTTAACACATAAACATTTGCCTCTAGCGGGATTCGAACCAGCGACCGTTTGGTTAACAGCTACGGTTACTAGCCACTAGACCAAACGTGCAACCAAATCCGATATTAGCTACGACAGATTTATGTTCTTGGTTTAACTGTAACTCTTTATATTTCAAAAAGGTATATGATATGTATATAATATGTATACTAGTAGCAGTTTTTATATATTTTTTGGTAGCTTATCTTAGAAGATTCATACCGCTTTCGTTGATATTGTGTTTAAACCAAGGGCCGTCACGACGCAAGAGTTATAATATCCAAGCAACATTTAAGCAAACCAGCGGCATTAGCATTAATTTAAAATATTATTTATTGTTTGAAGCCTCATATTTGCAGTAGATATACGAATAATGTTGGACGTGACATTTGAATAATTCATAATATAGGTAATTGAGTTTATTACTATTAAGATATATATTAAAAATTTATATTGCAAACTGTAAATTTATCGTATTAACACACACGAGTAATACACATTTCCACGTAGGTATAATATATATGAACATTTATATTTATTTCATTGTGGCTTTAGTTTTAGTATTTTTTTTAATATTTTTGTCAAAATCTAATGTTAAAATTTAAATTTTAAAATTTTAAATAAAATTTTATGAAATTTGCTCATAACGTGTCAAGAGAAAAATAGTTTAAACGCGTTCAGCATAAGGTTTTATTTATTTTTCAGTTATATACTTTTCAATAATGGCTTGTGTATACGAAGTTATATGTATAGAAAAATATATAAGTATCTATACGTAGATATTTTATACGTACCAAACATTTTTTTATAACATTTCTGTTATGCAATGGTAAGAGTAATATAACAGAGAACCATGTTTTTCAAATATGGCACTACTTAATGAAACTAATGTATAACAAAGCTTGAAAATGACATTAAAGTTAGTAAATGTTCTGGTTTTATTTCGTACTACCATTACGGGCGCTTTTCGCGCTATGCTGACGATCTCGTTAAGGGTAAGATGACACCAAATGACCGTAATTACACCCAGTTAAGGGGAAGTAATCGCCGCGTAGCCGCTGTTTTTGGCAAATTTACAAGCGCCTGTTTCATTGTTTATTAAAGTTTTTTTATTGTTATTAGTTTTGGGGCCGAATGCGAGAGCTTAAATCGATGTTACTCTACGTAATTCGTTGGCGTTACTCGTGCTAATGCTAATTGCAAGTAAGCTTTTAAAATATTAAATTGGTGCATTGAATTTAATCAAAAATTCGATATAATTTAATGTCGAAATTGTTTTAATAAGTTTTACTAGGTAACGCATGCTTTGAAAGGCTTTGCCTAGGGGACCGAAGCTTTATATTATATACTATTTGTAAATATATATTAACTTAGTTTTAGATATAAATAGATATTGAACTTTGTATTTTATAAGTTTTATATTACATTATATTATATTATATTATATTATATTATATTATATTATATTATATTATATTATATTATATTATATTATATTATATTATATTATATTATATTATATTATAATTATTAAAGTATTTTTTTGAAAATAATAACTTTTTAAGTTTTTTATATATTAATTTGTATATAATTTATTAGTATATGGTAATATAAATATAAACTTAGAATTAAATGAAATATTATTTAGTTTACAATTGATGTTATTTCAATAAAAATTAATTATACTATAAATAGTTTTAATAGTTCTTATATTGAATAAATATAATAAAGTTTTATCTCTAAATAATTTCAATAATTCTTCAATAATTATCTAAATATATATAATGTTAAAGATTTTAAATAAAGTGGGGATGAATCAAGAGCAGTTGTAATTTTTTTTTTGTATTTTATTTCTTGGTGTATACAGTTTTTATGACTAAAATGTCTGATGACCTTAAGTCATGGCTACCGTCGTCAATAACACAAGAAACGCCTATAACAGCACACGTGCTGTTAGTGCGCTGCCAACCATAGTAAGAATATTACATCTCTTACACACTCACCAAAATACTAACAGCACACATGCTGTATTTCATGGTTATTTCCACTTTCTCATTGGTCATCTGTAAGGGAGTGGTTACTGCCGTCAGATGGGCTCTCAGATTTGCCAGAGCTATGAAAACTATGAAAAGTTCACGACCAAAGTTGGCTCTGTCAGCCCTCCTTAACCTTAACCACTTGACCTATATATTTTATTATTATTAAGATAAACTACAACATTTATTTTTCAATAATATATTAATATGTAATATGCAACAATCTTCATTTTGATTTTTGCATAAGAATTAAAAGCAAGCATATATGTATGTAGGTAAACTACAAAGACCCTCAAAGAACTGAATTCAAAATTCGTTGTGTAATCCTAAAGCATACATTAAATAGAATCAAATTAAACTATCAAAACTTGACAAACATTATGGTGGGACAGAAACAAAAAGCCATAATTATTTACAAGTTGGGTAGTATACAAATTTTAAAAGTACCCTGCAGACCGACGGTTCGCCTATCAAAGTCAGATAACACAGGCCAACTATGAGATGCTTTGTTTATTGAGAGCGTGTCAGAAGGGTCGGTGTGTCCACATTGTGACATTGCACTCGTACACAAAATAAATATTTATATTATAATATGTACAATTATAATAATAATATCTTCTTCTTCTTCACACATTCCACACAGCACCATCTAGTCCCACACTAAGCAACTAATGCTTGTATTATGGATACCAGACAGTTGATATAATACATAGATTACTTTTTTTTTTGTAAATACATACATATTATAAATAGAAAACATCCATGACTCAGGTACAAAGGTAAAATGTTAACACATAAACATTTGCCCCTAGCGGGATTCGAACCCGCGACCGTTTGGTTAACAGCTAGGGTTACTAGCCACTAGACCAAACGTGTCGTCAATAATGTATAGGTAAATATAGAAATACATAATAATATATAAATAATAGCGTCGTTTATTATTGTATGATAATCTAAATATATTTGAATTTTAAAAATGTTCAAATTCCCGAATAGAAGTGACGTCGTTTTTTTTTTATTAAATTTTTCGTTCACTAACGAATAATTAATTTTCATTAAATTATCAATTTACATGAAATATTATTTAGGTGTTTACCGTTTTCTTACTTAATTTATATTAATACAAATATGTACATACATACTAGAAACCTACGTTTATTTATATATATATAAGATAATTTTTCTTTCAAAACTACCTATTTATAAATTAAGAAGGAAAAAATTTTAATTATACAAAAATAAAAATTTAAAATTTTCATTATATATTATAAACTTTTTTCGCGTAGGTAACTCAGTCTGAACAGAGAGTGAAGCTATATATCCGCCGATAAGGCCTTTTGTATCTCAAAATAAATAAAATAGCTTAAATATGTCCGGTTTGGGACACAAATATCGTGGCCGTGTGTGTTAACCGGGGGAGCTCTACCTCCGGGGAGACTGGGGACCGTTTCATAGGTATACCGTCCATTACAGGCTTACCTAAACAATATGATCCATGTATGCATACGTTTTATAGAATATAAAAATGGTGTTTAATGTTTGGATAATTTGCTTTGTTGATTGATCTTGTTGATTTAATTTTGGAATTACTAACTGAAGTCATAAATGCAAAATAACATTAAAACTTTTTCTGATGCTTTGGAGAAGTTTCTATATTTTACATAACATTTCACATTTAAGGCTACTTTTGCATTCGAGCACATATTCAGACAAAAACATTTTCCTAGTGCAAATAACTGGATTATACGAGAATGTATAATATAATAATTGAAAACCTAGTTAAATGTCTCAACTAAGGAAATACAATAATAACTAATGAAGCACTCATCGAATTTTAAAAAGAATTACAAACTAAATAATAGGCAATAACTATTAAAAGTCCTTGAAATTCGCAAATTGATATATAATCAAATAAAACAAGAAAACCCATTAAATTAAAATTTTGCTTTTAGCTCCTAGTTATATATATACAGCTATTTGAACAGGAAGGGGCCATTTTGTAATCATAAGTCGCAATTTTAGATAATTTTATAGTTCTTTGGGTGTTTTTGTAAATAATTATCAGAAAATAATTGCAGCCGTGCGAAGCCGGGATCCAAAACGATATTTATCAATAAATCTCTCATTTAGCAGCAAGCAACGTATTCAAGGAAATAAATCTTATGACCTAAGGAAATAAATATATTTAAATCTTATGGTCCTTCGAGCCGGATATTGCTATTCTGTTTTTAAAAAAGGCTACACACGTCACAGTATCACGTCGGATTTATGATTAACATTGATGTATAGGCATGAAAACATAATGTTTCCTTAATTTACATCTGACCGTGTTAAGCACATTGCATGAATATTAAAATGTGAACGTAATATTGAATATTGTGTGCACATCACGTGACCAACGGTGCGCGCACAATCGGATTGACGTAGTCGAATCAATTTCGTTCACTTTTGACGAGAGCAAAGCCGAGATTAAATTCGCCAATTATACACAGACGAGACATGTTGTTTGATGATTATATAAAACATGAATTAATATAAAAATTAATAACTGTTATGCAAGTCTTCATATCCCACGGTAAAGATCGAAGTATTGTGTGTATTATACATATATTTTTCCCTAGTCCGAAAAAACTTCAATTCCTTTATGTTCTAATCTAAGCGCATAATCGATTTCGGTCTAATATTTTTTATTTTATATATTGTCGTCTTTGTAATTTTGTTACTATGTCAACAAACTAATCGGCTCTTACTTCAATTTAACAATCAATTGTATAACACTTTGGCCAGGCGTTAGTTTTTTATTTTTTATTTATCCCTCGGGAATAGTCCTTTTTTCTGGATGAAAGGTACCCTATGTCGTTTCTGGTGTCCCAGATAACGTGTATGCAAAATTACATGGTGATCGGTACAGTAGTTTTTGCGTGAAAGAGTTACAAACATCCAAACATCCAAACTTACTTTCGCATTTATAATATTAGTATAGAGTATAGATTTATTATTTATTAATGTTAAAAGACAAGCAATCATCGTTCTTCTATGTCCTTGTCTAGAATTTTAAATACCCTGAGTGATTGTTTGGCTTCTCAAACAGACTGAGTATATCTTTTGAAGTTTTCATACTCTGTTGAAGCAGGTGTGATACACAACGATCCATCTTGATAAATCACCTTACACAATAAATAAGTAATCGATTACTGAAACGCATTAACTGAAATCGTAGATAGTGCAACGGAATGTGTTAAACAAACAAATGGAACAGTCGCTTATTCGAGCTGGCCACACTGGGCCATAAACAGCGAACAAGAAAAGCAAAACGTATGGGCCCTATCGGCACAAAGCCCGGTACAAATCTGGCCAGTGGATAGCCGGCCTGATCGACAAATCCGGCAGATTACGCGCTGATACCCGGGGCATGTTTATGAGACAGCCACTGGACTCCACCGGACTGAATCTAAACTGACAGGGCTGTCAAAAGTTATCAATACTATTCAATATTCTATAGTTGTCGTTATACAAACTTTAATTATATCTATTTATTTATTTATTTATTTATTTATTTATTTATTTATTTATTTATTTTCAAGGAAAACTTACGGTAATATTTGTACAAAAATTTACTTTATAATGTAGTATAGTAATATTTAACAACTAAATGACAGATTAATTTGACACCATTTACAAGTTTCCGCATATTGAATCTATATAAAATAATAAAACAAAACAGTTTCTAACCAATATCAACAATTAAATACAAAGTAGGTACTACTAAAATAAAAAGTACAACTTTTAGTGCGTTGTATCTAATTTTTTTTTATAAATTTTGTTATCATACTTTTTTATGATAAAACTTGATAGGTCGATGGTGATATAGTCATCAATAAAATCGTTTCGGTGATTGAATAAGGGATGCCAGAGCTCATTTCCCCATCCCTTATCCTCAATCCTACTGTAGTTTGCAGCCCACTTGCAGCACAACCCAGTTTATACTTGCACAAGAGTTTATTACTCTTATAAAATTATTCCAAACATCAAGGCTGAACAATCAAGCATTGTTAGGACTTCAGAATGTAAGGCTCTAAAATAATTATACGAAACCAAGTAGGCATATTAAGTAGACAATATATACGAGTTGGAAACAAAGCGAGTCCCAGTTTCACAAACACGAAATATTAACAATCCGAGAAAGGTATAGCACAGATAATCCGATATAAAGAACGAAGTTTAAAACTGTATCTGAACGAATTCCCATACTGGAGGCAGTAAAATAAAATAAAAATGTAAATATGAAGCAGTTGGCAACCCTGCGACCGATACGCCTTACGTCGAGATAGAGGGAAGGTAGTCCGAATAATATTTTGGCTTACAAAACGAGTCCAACTTTTAATAGTGTACCGCCATGTTTATGTTATGGGCTTTCGAGTCGAGGAGTGGCTATGAAATTGTCCTTTAAGAACCCTGTCTGATATACACTCTGTGCAACTTTCATTATGGGGGTCTATTTTTGTTGGAAAGTTGATGATTTAAGCTATTATCCTGAACTATCATTTATGCTATCAATCGTATAATTATATAATATATACTTAATGTCTATGACTGACTATCAACGCACAGCAAAACTACCTACTAAGTCTAGAAAGCTGAAATTTGAAATATAGTTTAGTCATGTATATACAACGTTGGCCAATGAGGCGATATGTCCTTCAGGGAAAAGCCTCACAATAAAGATTACAATAAGAAAGGATTTTTGAAAATTTCAACTCTGTGCGAGGCGGGGCGGAAATAAAAATATTATATGTATGTATTAACTGAATCGAACTAAACCAACCAAACATCGTGCGAAATCTTGCATACACATTGTCAGGGACACAGAAAAGGACATAGGCTACTTTTCACACAGAAGAAAAGAACTGTTCTCGAGGGATCATCTAAAAATTAAAATTCAATGTCTGTTGTCAAAAGTATAACAGCAATCAAGATGTCAGGTGTTATATATATTAATTTTTCAACGCGGATGAAGTCTCAGACAATCAGTTAGTATGTCAACAAAATCTCAAGTGAGCATTTATTACGAAATTAATGTTAAGAAAATTTTGAAGGCTTTCTACAGCTATTGGTCTTGGAAAAAGCATTGGCCCATAACTCTTCGGTCGTCGTGTAGTGTCTTGAACATGTGTGCTGTAGCAGCGTGCGGTGTCCGCATCCGCTTACACATACGGCCCTCGTAAATTGGTCGTCTCAATTACCGTAGGTTGGCAAGCGCCTTGCTAGCCTCTTTATTGATAGGCCGTAGTCACTCTGAGATATTGCCTGGCAATTTGTACTCGCTGTTACTGGGATTAGTGGCTATTAATTAAAGTGAAAATATATAGCGAAAACCACATTACTTTTATTTGCTAAGTACCGAACTGTTACTTGGTTGAATAAACGCGTTTGGTTTATTTATAAGGGGGTCGCTTTAAATCATGTTAAAGTGATATATATTGTAATATTTTTTTATGATTGGTGATAGACTACTATAATAACTTTAATTGTTGTTGAGTACACTTATTTATTGATGATTTTACGATATAAATAATAACTTAAAAAACTTAAAGCGTTATCAGTTACATAGGGTACCTTTCATCGTTCAACGCGGACAAAGTCGCGGGCACCAGCTAGTTATAAAATAAATAACACTCTTTTTTTCTGTGATAAAGACTGGCAGACAGACTAACAGAAAATGCACTCAAGAGCAGACTTTTTATTTACCTCACATTGAACTTTGTGTTAAGAAAACTATTTTATTGAGTAAATTCAAGTAACTTTTTGCATTTAAATGTAAAATCCGTAGTAATTGTTAAATAATTTCGTTATAATCCCAACTAATGCTGAACATCGAAATAATATATCTTTGTAAGCTGAATGCGAATAATTTACTTTGTTTAAAGTTTACTTAGTTTATTACTTTTTAATAGTCTACACAGGCCTTATGTAGTTTCGATGTACACGTCATGTAACAATATTAATAATTAGTATTTCAGTACTGTGTTCAATGTGCAATAAATTGCGGAAACCCAATACCTCTGTAGCAATTGCCAGGTCACAGACAAGCACAAGACAATGTCGTCAAATCTAAGCGGAGCAGGGCGGATTACCGAGTATTTACTGCATATTAACCCCACAATTGATGGGCAATTGATCGTCTAATGTGCGCATATGGCCATAATATTAAATCAAACAGTCCTCGACGGCTCTCCATATACCTGCACAAAGACCCATTGATTTAACACCGGGCGGGCTATTCTACACCACTAAATCTATTCATTATACAACATTAAGGGTAGTATAAAATTAATATTTAAATTAAACTAATATTATCAATTTAACATTAATTATTAATTTTAATTTAATTTATTAATTTGACGACACGCTTGGTCTAGTGGCTAGTAACCCTAGCTGTTAACCAAACGGTCGCGGGTTCGAATCCCGCTAGGGGCAAACGTTTATGTGTTAACATTTTACCTTTGTACCTGAGTCATGGATGTTTTTTATTTATAATATGTATGTATTTATAAAAAAAAGTAATCTATGTAGTATATCAACTGTCTGGTATCCATAATACAAGCATTAGTTGCTTATTGTGGAACTAGATGGTGCTGTGTGGAATGTGTGAAAATATTTATTTATTATTATTATTTATTATTAACATTGCATATTTGTAAAATTTGAAAGTATAATATATTGGATGTAAGGTAATCTACCTCTGAAAAGTTTCATGACGATCGGTTGAAAAGTTTTTAACAGATTTTTTCAATAGAGTATTTTAAAATAATAGGAAAAAATGTGTATGTAAATAAAATAACTTTAAAGTTGAATTTTTAAATATATATTACAGAATTTACAAAAAAATACTAATTTATATACATATTACATATTCATATTGACAATCGATATTGCTGTTGAAAGGGTTAAAGTAACTCATATTCGTATTTCTTTTAAGAACAGATAAGTATAGAGCGACTCGACCTCTTTAACATTTAATATTATTAAGTTTTTATTTTACTTATAAATATTTTTCTATTTTTAATAATACTTACTTGGGATTTTATAGAACATATATTAACCTAAAACAAAGTATTCACTTCGAAAGCACTTATGTTATATTGAAATAAATTATTTATTCGCTTAGATTTGTTTTAGAATGTCTGCCACTGCATCGGCACTGAGCGGTCTTCTAAGTTATATGGCGGATTCGAATGTATCGTGTTCACATGTGGATTGATTAGATATTTATATGATCACCAGACTACGAAAGCAAACGTATGTTATGCGCGTTACTTTCTTATGTAAAAGAGGGACAGACAAACTGACGTTCCATGTGACCGTAAACTACTTACAATACTAGGACAGGTGTCAAAGTCAAGTCAAGTCAAACTAGTCTTCAAAGTCAGCGCAAAGTGCGCTGCTGAGGGAAAAAGGCAGTAAATAGGAACCTCAATGATTTTAATCTATAGTTATAAAATCAAATATCCTTACTAAGTGTTCGTGCAAAACCGGAGCGGGTCGCTATCTCAAATCGATAATAGCAGACCTGCCGGCGTCTGTATTTCCGAGCTCATATATACTTAACCCAAATCTTTTCAAAGTTCGACTGAATAATCATCTTCTGGGTTGAGAATGAGATTTGCTCCATCATAGGCCACATCCTTGCTACACAGTTGTTGGCCAGGAGCAAACCTATCTCTAATAAAAATAAAAATAAAATTTATTAAGTACACTTTTTAACTATTAAAAACATGACACCACGCGTGCTGGCCGCAGACAACGCAGACTTTGATTCTCAAAATATTGAAGGCTATAGTCGATAATATTCCCGAAAATTGCTAAAAAATTATCAAAAAGGAAACTGAAAACAATTACGGCTGCAAAGCACCCGGAAATAGTCCCATTCGCGCAATAAGCGATAGTAAACCTCGCAGATCTCACCTGACTAACTGCCTCTAACCGCTCCAGACCGCTTCGCGCCGGCACGAACCGGAATAATCCGGTATAGCAAACTTTGGACTGTCATGCTTGCTTGCGGTTCACGCGCTTTGCCACTTGCCGTATTTTGTGTAAACAATTTGTTAATGAATGTATGCTTTCCTTTTAAGCTATTTGATTTGTATAACTGTCGTTCTGAACAGCTATTGAATTACTTAATAGTCGAGAGTAAGCTTGTGGTTTTAAAACATTAGTATACACTGTAATGTTGCTAACATTATTAGTATTACTAAGATATTAAATAAAGCTTGACTTCTAAGCTCATTAAGTCAGACATTTAATGAATCCGATCTGTGTGATTCTGACTGTGCAAGTCTTTATTTATAATATGTATATTTTTCTATTATTTTTGTCATATTTAGTATTTTTATTACCTTAAACTTAATAAATCTTAGAATAAATTTTTAGAAATTTAATAAAATAAAAATAAATGTATAGTTGCCTAAAATGTGAATACAGAATCTATCAAATAAAATGTCCTAATTATCCTAACCTAATATTGACGAGCCCTTTCGATTAGTGGCTAGGGTGCCTGCCTTAACGCTGTCTTAAGGGTCCCGGCTTTGATTCCCGGCAGGATCAACTTTGGAATTGAACTTTTCAAAGTTGTCTCTGGTCTGGATTTGAAAAGTAGTAGCAAAGCGTTTGTTTCGGTGAGTGAGTAAGAGATGCCAGAAACTATTTCACCCTATCCCTTCCTAATCCCTTATCCTTAATGGTCTCAGCGCACTTGCACCACCTGTGGTGTTGCTTACATTATGGCGTTTTTATAAACTAAGATGCAGAGCCTGGCACATAGACGTAAAATTGCCAGTCTTTGTGTCTTTTATAAGATGTACTTCGAAGAGTGTGCTCAGGAGCTGCATGAACTCATACCGCCTTCCCCTTTCTTCCATCGGACATACAGACGTACAAATGGTTATCATCCTCATCTTGTCGATATCCCTCTATTTCGGACCTAAGCGCTTTAAAACATATTTTATAATGCGCACTGCCAACGTTTGGAACTCCTGAGCTCATATAACACAAATCTTTACAAAGTTCAAATGAATAGGTATCTTTTGGGTTGAGAATGAGGTTCGCTCCATCTTAGGCCTCATCCTTGCTACACAGTTGGTTGTTGGTCAAGAGCAAACCCATCTTTAGTAAAATAAAAAGCCGTCAGTGTCAAGTGGATCGTCAACCTGTCTTTCGACCTTAACATGAAAAAAAAAATTAAAAAAAAAAACAGATAAGCTCGAGAAGTAAGCAGTGTGTATCAAAATTTGATATCACTTAACTAATAAAAAGGTTTGGTTCAAATAAATTTCGCGAAACAAGTTTGGAACTGCCGGGCACCCTTTTAGCTAAATGTCACCGCAACGATATGAATTTGCAAATGTCCCCGAAAACAAAGATGGCGCTGGTTAATGCACCGAATTATACATTGTCTTGGACCATTGACTCGGTACGCCATCTTACCCCATTTTTGGATAGCAATTGTTTATTTATTTATTTGAATGAGTAAAATATAACCTTTAAGAGATATTTGATGGTATATTCAAGATTTTATTAGTAGGTTTATTCCTTTAAATATTTTGTGTGAATATATGTTAACAGAACCCATGTACATACTATTAAACCGTGCTATGCATTATCTTGACATAGTATAAAAAATATCGCTTCACGCAGTCAGTCCCTCTGTATGTATGTACGCTTACATCTTTTAAAGCACTCAACGGATTTTAATGCGGTTTTCACTAATGAAAAAAGCCTTACACGAGGGAGGTTTCTACAGAAAAAAAATTCAAAAAAGTTTTTACGAAATTAGAATTTTTCATCCGTGCAAATCCGGGAGCGGATTGCTAGTCTATAGAAAATTTAAGCTTGGAGAGGTTGCCTTTTTTATTGAATAAATTATATTTTATTGTTACCCAGCAAGTCTTTTATTTATTTATTATTGTACGCCTGTCCGCATCACACCGCGGAAAAGGTGTAACACTGTATATAAACTTTTATTATTGAAATGAGAGCAAATACTCTGTATTGCTGTCGAGTAACTTAGACGGTCGGTTAATCACAGTTACTTAACTAAAGGCTCGAGTTCACCAACAGACGGATAGTTTTTAAACAGCTGTTTAAAATTTAAACAGCCGTTTAATAATATTTTGTTGATTACCATCGCTAAACTGCGGGTTAAACGCTCTAAACATCAGATTAATAATTAAGTTAATCAGATGTTTAGGGCGTTTAAACCGCAGTTTAGTGATGGTGAACAACAAAATATTATTAAACGGCTGTTTAAAATTTAAACAGTCGTTTAATGATCTGATTAATCATTAAGTTAATCAGATGTTTAGGGCGTTTAATCCGCATTTTAGCGATTGTGAACAACAAAATATTATTAAACTGCTGTTTAAATTTTAAACAGCTGTTTAAAACTAACCGTCTGTTGGTGAACTCTAGCCTAAGATACCTTTATTCCAAAGATATTTAGTTTATGATTGCACCTTGGTCTAAGTTGGTAAAACCGCTTCCAACCGTCTCGAAGCGGTTTAAGGCAGCTCAAGCTCGTACTAAGTTTACTTTGTCACTAGTTCTTATTAACTGTTTAGGCACGCAAACATTTCAGGAAGCGAATCCAATTGAAGTGCTATAGTAATCTCTGTATTTGCGAAAACCAAAAACAGTTTTACTTGTACATTTTCTAGGCGAAATCTCTGGCTAAAATGTAATTCTTAACTTCTGTTCAGGTTTAGAATAATTTTACTATGATCAATAATAAAATAGCAATATGAGCTTCCACAATGAGTTACATAATTTACAATTTAATAGTGCTTACGTGCTTAATTAAAAAAATGGTTATTTTTTGGCAATAAAAATAACACTATCAATAATTGGCAAAAGTGTAATGGCGCTCAATTAAAAATAGTTGTCCAACAGTAGCAACATTAGTAGTCCTGATAATGATGATGATATTATATGTCATAAAATAAAATGAGATAAAATTTAAATAACAACCTTTAACGCATATAAAATAATTATATTTTTATTTTTCGTGTAAACCTTTTCAGTTGTTCTTTATCAGAACTGAAATTCAAGATTTTTTTTATTAATTAATTTCAAGCTAATATATTTTATAAAGGCTTAGATAAATTAGGATTCAAGTAAAGGTGTGCCAAAAGGGAATCACAGTGGAATTACCAAAATCGAGGCCCGTTTAAATCGAACCAAATAGTTACAAGAAAGATCATTAATCATTTCATTGTTGAAGTAGGGTGACAACGAGTGAGCTCGTATTGTGGATTTGTTGACAGGGATCAAGTCCGGACGTCGGCTCACTCACAAATGAATGGCCTCTAGACAAAGGCCTCGTTCCTTTTGTCCTAATGAAGAATGGTCACCGCAAGTTGTGCTAGTGTGTTAGGCGTCAGATTAATTTGCTCTTAATGGAATCGCCACTAAAAATAATAAATAAGTCTTAAATGAACTTTGGAAAGGAACATAAACATATGCTTTGTATTTTTTTTTATATATATTATATCTATGATATTATATAAATAATATTTAGTATTTAAAGATTTTTATACTTTTCTTTAATATCAAATTGATACTTTCAAAATAACACTGACTTCCTACCAATATTATAAATGCGAAAGTTTGTAGCTAAGACTAATTTGTTTTGACAAAATAAAACTAAAATAATAAAAACAAAATACTAGAAATTTTACATGAATTTGATTTCTTGTGATACATTTGAATGTTCATAGAAATTGAATTTTTTTTTTTTTCAATTTTATTTAAGAATCAGACTTTTGTATTTATTTTTGTAAATATTACCGTATGTGGTTTTGAATGAGAAATAAAATAGAGATATTTACTTCTTAACAATTTATTAAAATACGTATTTGTTCTTGAGGCCTTCTATTAAGTATAAAATGATACTTGTGCCATGAGACCACGCTTTTCCATTATATAGTTACATTACTTAACGAAAACCATATTTTATTTTTATCACACAAAAAGCGGGTGCAAATTTGTGCATGCATGTTGGTGCACATGATTGTATATATAACTGTTTATTAACATATTTTATTAACAAATATATTATGCTATCTCATTTATATCGACGGCAGCAAAGAACAAAAAGATATCTGCATTTTACCGAAATTCACTTTTTTACATAAATGAATTCAGAATTCTTTATTTTATCTAGTGACATTTTTTTTTTTACAAAAATCTCATTTTTTATGAGTATTTAGTCGCGTAATTAAAGACATCTACACCATTTTTTACAAAGTAACGAAGTACACCCGCACAACTACAACTGTCCGTATGTGCGTCGTACAATTTCGCAGGTCGCTTATTATAAACAAAGGTATCAGTTACATGGCCGCTTTGTCACTGGGCGATTGACTTTTTTTGAGAGTGCATACTTATTTATTTCTACAACGTCAATTTATTTAATCTACATTTTGATAATAGTGTTTTACAAGAAAAATGTATAACAGAAGAAATAAATTATTATTAAGTTTGGCGAAAAAACGAAAACAACGTGATGTTTATAATAGTCAAGATCTCTTAAATTTAATAGAAAATGCAAACACTGAAGAATTTGAAGGTAAGTTTATTTACTTATTGATTGATTTTAACATAATAGTACCCAACTTAAACAATTTTATTCATAATACAATTATTTACCAAACATTGCGATTTGAGATTAACAAACCAAAGTACAGTAAGATATATGCCACTTATTTGCTTCTACTTTGATTGATTTATCAGTTATCTCAATGTACCCACGGTTTTGTATTGTTTTTACATTTTCGAGGTACTTTTAATGTAAATATTTAAGCATATTTTGTTCCTATTTGAAATAACATAAATAAATTGTATCTATTATTTACGAACTTATGCAAGTAACAATTATTAAAGATGTTTTTTAAATTGATAATTGTTTTTTTTTTTTTTTGAGGGACCGCAGATGTGTTTCTGCAGTCAAACATTGGTAGCTGCGTATCATTTCAAGATATGACAGTCGCCGAAGGTTCAGATAACTTGGAACTATTTGGAGATAATACTTTCAAAGAAATCCTTGACGATGTGGATGGTATTACAGGAAATAACATGGTTATGGTGTCAAACCTAAATATTGAAGATACAGTTCCTAAAGGTGATAATGGTTACACCCAAGATTACTTTGAAACTGTGATGCAGAACGAACTATTAGATACTGACAGAGTTGAAACATTGTTAAAGACACCGGTATCCAAATCAAAATCAATAACTCCTGTTCCTTGTGATTATGATCCTTTGGTTCAAGTCCTAATATATCTCCATCCAATAGAAGATATGCAGATACACTGACAATCAAGTCGTTGATCGTATCCAACAATTAAGATCTCAGGAAAATAATATCTCTCATCATGAATCAGGAACTTTTAGTCCAAGGTCACAGTCACTATGTCAATTGAGTACTAGTGCAACAGCTTCATCAGTTGAAGCATCTAGTGAACGTTCCACACCATCATCAGCTACTGGAAAGCGTCGTAAATCGTAAATCAGGGATACAACAAAAAAAAAGCGGCAATGTAAGAAAGATAACTGGCTAGATACGAAAAGAAAATTGTTGGTAAAAATAAAAATATCGCTAGATCACTTAAGACTGAGGATAAAAACATCGCACAGTGTAAGCCGACAGAAGTTTCAGTCGCAACTTTTGATTTCCAAAAAATTCTTTCAACCCCGCACGGTGAAATTAGTTCCTTTTACTATAAGCGCAAGTTATCAGTATTTAATTTTACAATATTTGACTTGAGACACAAAAAAGCCTTATGAAGTAATTGAAGTGTCTAAAGACGACATTTTAGACTTTAAATCTGACACGAATCAATATACATGGATCAAAAATTATAATAATGAAAAGGTTAAATGGAATCAAGTTAGAGAGATAAAAGTAGACCCAAACGATTCGTCTGTTATTAGTTATAAATATGACTTAAATGAGACTCAGTCAATGAAAATAGATTGCTGTCGACGAGCAACCAGAAACAGTCAAAGAAAAAATGCACCAATAAAAAATTCTTACACTGATACCCTGCCAATAACATCAGCTAAATATAAAGATTTAATTTCCCTCTGCGAACAGAACTTAATTCCTTTAAGGTATCACAATTTTTATAAAAATTTAAAACATACAAGCATAGATACTGTGGGACCAGAAGAAGACTGAAGAAGAAGACTGTTTTTACACTAATATTATAATTATTATATTGAGGAATAGTTTACAACATTGATTATTATTAAGATTGTGCCATTGAACTAATTACTTGTGATCATCTTGTGATACTATTGATTATAGTTTTATTGATTAAGCACAAAAGTCGGTTTTATAACTATGTTAACAGTAATAATTTAATAGCTTTGTTTTGTTAAAATTTTGTTTATTGTTATAATAAGCTTAATTTTATTTATCTTGTCTATCGCAGTACTGCTGCAGTTCCTTTATTTGATTATCTCGTCTATTAATTATTTCTTAAAGAAAAGATTTTGAAGAAATTATTTTTTGTTCACTAAGTTTGATTATTTTGATAAAATAAGCTTCTATTGCGTGTGTTAACACGAGTTCAATTCCTTTGTGTGATTATAGCTTGCGGCTGATAGCTTGTATTAATATTTGATTATTATTTTTTTAAATTACTTTTTCGAAATGTTGTTTTCTCTGGATTTATTGCATTTTTGTTACATTGTAATATGTTTACGTTTAATTAAAAATGAATCACATAATTTAATTCTTTTTTTAAACTCCTAAAGGTCCTCATATTATTTAGTCTATTTGCAATATCAATGTTGCAGACCTTTAGAATTACGAAGTATTTTGAGACAACTACAATATTTTGGAGGTAATCATAGTTACCCTTTATTTATTACCGTAGTTAGATAGATTTATAAACAGAAAAAGTAATAACACCTTTTGGGAGTAAAATTATTTGGAAATTACTAATTAGAAAGTCCTACGTAGAAACGAATATATGGCAGTTGACTCAGTTAGTTATTTTATTTTTACAAAGTAGAAAAAGCCATCTGCCTTATTTCGAAAATAAAATAAAAATCTGTTAAATGATCTTCACTATTTTCTTCAGAATGCCATATTAATTGTCTATTTCAAATTTGAAGAAGCTAGCTTTGTTCTTGTGAAAGTTATCAAACTTTCGCGTTAAAAACGCTCTCCTGGAAACTAGTGATTTTGTAGATGGCCGTTTATTCTTTGTTGCCGTCGATATGTATAATAGTTTCAATTACATCATAATTTCTACTTTTGAACCAGTTCAGTTAATCTTCTTGTATTAAATACTATGACAACTTAATAAGTAATTTAGACTTTTTAAATATATCATTATGCTATTCATTATGCTATTTTAATGTGATAAATAATATAAGAAAGAAATGTAGAGGTTTTGCTTTGTACACGATTTTATTTAGAAGTTGTCATCCCCTTTCAAATGGGACTTATCCCGTCTTGACGTGTCAGCGTGGACACCTCCAAAAGTCAAGTCCGGATTACTGGGTGTCCCGCGTCTCTCAACTGACGTAACAAATGGACATCTCTTCTTGTATCGCACTAATGTTTATGTGTTTGTGCAAACGAATAAAATGAACTGTTTTTTTTTTGGGTACTAGAAGAGAAAAATATATCGCAAAATATATCAAACCTATATTAAAATGTGCTTGTGAACCACCCCGGTTCGCGCAGGTTAAAATCCGTAATAATATTATACTTTATTATAATATCAAAAGTATGTTTGGATGTATGGATGTTTGTGACTCTTTCACGCAAAAACTACTGAACCGATCACCATGAAATTTTGTATACACGTTGTCTGGGACCACCAGAAAGGACATAGGGTACCTTTCATCGTTCAACGCGGACGACGTCGCGGGCACCAGCTAGTATGTATATAAATTCTCAATATAATTACTATACAATAATAATAGTAATAACTACAGCAGGATATAATATATTGCTCAGTAATTAATTCCAAGTAATCAATAACTAAGTAACTAAGAAAATTTACGAAAATAATTCTAGTCGAGTAGTTAGTATTAAAATTTCAGTTATAATTATTAAGAATTTAATATTTTAAAGGCCAACAAATTGTTAGCTAACAACGCTCTCTATAAAGTTATGGCCTTAACAAAATGTTTAATAATAACATTAACACAATAATGAATGTCATGTGTACAATAAAGTAACGTTATCCAGTTCACGTATCACAGTTATCTAAGCACGCGGTATCGCGCGGTGCAAACGCGACGTACGGTGCATATGGGACCATATTGTACGAATGTTTATGAGCGCGCGCCACTCGTTGCTCGCCATTATGCGATACTTTCACCGACACATTATTAAATATTAATATTTGCATGTGAAGGGACGCGATAAATGAATTTAATATTATAAATGCGAAAGTATGTTTGGATGTATGGATGTTTGTAACTCTTTCACACAAAAACTACTGAACCGATCACTAAGAAGTTTTGCATACACGTTGTCTGAGACACCAGAAAGGACATAGGGTAACTTTCATCGTTCAACGCGGACGAAGTCGCCGGCACCAGCTAGTTGTAATATATTGTACGGTGGCAGATAAACTTCATGTACTTTTTGGTTTTGATTTCGTTTTCGTTTCAATTCTTTTAAATAAAGTATTACAACGTATACGGAACAGTGCCACATACGACTTGGCTACAGAAAGCACGCGCTTTCTCGTCCCAGAATATGTAAATATATATATAACATAATATATGCTCATCAATTGTATATAATGTACATCTGCAATTGTAATATCAATGTGTATATAGTAAAATGTGGTGTTATTACATTCATTTAGACCGATAAGATGAAATATTGGATTACCTAAATGCGTAGCCAGAGAAATATATAAAGGCTTGATTCATATATCAGCCTCTGCTATGCGGAAAATAAGTCTGCTATATAATTTTCTTAATACTTTGGCGTCTCGGTTAACCGGGTTGTCATGAAAAATATCCCCATCTCGAACCATGTATTAATTATCATGAATTTAGAACCATCGCATTTAGTTAGTAGTAGCTGGGCACACTGCATTTCGCTGTCATTTGGGCAACCCGTCTGGCGACAGTAACCACCAAGCATGTGTTGATAACTGTCATACTACTTACACATCACTGAAGCCTTATAATGCCTTATAACTGATTTATTATGTAAATTGCAACGGTTGAAACAGCCTGTTGTGAATCTGTGAATTTTTATTCTATTGTTACAATTAATTTTGAAAACATTTATAAATGTATTGTTCAATTAATTCTCTAATAATTCAATAAAGCTCCATATCTTACAGAGTTGATGGGTGTTCAGTATTATAAATAAAGCATTGTTTTAATTTATCGTCAAACTTGGGCAGTTGTTGCGTCGCATGCAAGGGGGCAAGTTTCGATACTGGGGAACCAAAATAGATAAGCTCATATGCACTACGAGTATGGGTGTGATTTACACTCGGCGAGTGTTTCAAGTGAGACTTCTGAATTTTGTCTAGTTCAAACCTCTGTATTTTGGAGATCTTGTATTTTATATGTGAATCTACACCAAATTTATTATATTCAAGAAGACATACTATAATATACACGTAACAAGCCATACGATTACTGTAACACATTTAGAATATAAAGGTCGGAATACATTTTTTTTATATACCTCATTATCCTTCTTTCTATTAGTGAAAACCGTATCAAAATTAGTTGGGTCATTTCGAAGTAGTTAGCGGAGAAACTGACAGACGCGAATTTATTAAGAATTTAATTAGGTTTAAACCTTCCGTGATAATTGTCTAACTGACGGTGAAAACTGATATAGATAGACAGACACGAAAAGCGACTTCAATCCGTACTAATATATTAATATACTAATATACTAATATACTAATATACTAATATACTAATATACTAATATACTAATATACTAATATACTAATATACTAATATACTAATATACTAATATACTAATATACTAATATACTAATATACTAATATACTAATATACTAATATACTAATATACTAATAATATTATAAATGCAAAAGTATGTTTGGATGTATGGATGTATGGATGTTTGTAACTCTTTCACGCAAAAACTATTAACCGATCACTATGAAATTTTGCATACACGTTTTCTGGGACACCAGAAAGGACGTAGGGTAGCGGACGAAGTCGCGGGCACCAGCTAGTTTATAATATGTAAAGATTTATTGGTCAATTATGATGTCGGATTCTATTCCTCCTGTTCTGTGAGGCTTAATAACTTCTCATAGTAGGTAACATTGTAAATTGATTACAAATTATGTACATCGTATGTCCTCACCTTTACGTCCTAGAACAGTCTTGTCTAATTCGTGGCTATGTTCAGCACACACACCGCGTCAGCCTTTATTGATAGGCGCAAATTGATATAAAGACTACTGGAAACATTTCAGAAACTACGTTTATGCTATGTATATTTATGTGTTACACTCATATTTTGTTATTTTAACTTAAACATAATCTTATTATAGATTATTTTGTTAACGACTTTGATACAACTGCGATTTCAGTCACTTTTGCCTCTGACCGCGGTGATTAATTATTGGAAAATTATAGGTAAGGTCTATGTCAAGCAGTGAACGTTCATATGACGGTACTATATGGGTATTGACTGTAAAGATGTGTTTGCTTTTGACCAACAACCAACTGTGTAGCAAGGATGTGGCCTAAGATGGAGCGAACCTCATTCTCAACCCAGAAGATGCCTATTCACTTGAACTTTGAAAAGATTTGTGTTATATGAGCTCAGGAGTTCCAAACGTTGGCAGTGCGCATTATAAAAGATGTTTTAAAACGCTTGGTCCGAAATACAGGGATATCGACAAGATGAGGATGGTAACCATTTGTACGTCTGTATGTCCGATGGAAGAAAGGGGAAGGCGGTATTTTGTATTTTGTAATAAAATACAAGAAACTATATAATTTTTTTTTTGTAACTTTTTATAAGTAAATTTAGTAGTGGCACGTTACACTGCATTTCGCAATCATACATGCATTTACAGCCATAAAACGTCTGGCGGCAGTAATCATTCCCTTACAGATGATGATTGTGAATTAACAGCAAGTGTGCTTTTATGTTTTGGTAAGTGCGTAAGGGATACCATATTTTATGCCGTTTCCTTATCATTATTTTTTATAAAGTCGAGAGCACACTTGTACAAATTTTTGTATACCCTTATCGGGTAGAACATACTTTGTACTGTAACTCACGTTCAGCCTCAGGCTCTCCACTGATAGATGGTAGACCTTCGCATCCAGCCGCTTCCCGCGAAGCCTTTCAGTTCGTCTATTCACCTGGCCGCAGTAACTGCGTTTTCCAATTCCATTTGATTCGTTCTGTAACTTCTGTAACATAAATTAAAATCCTATAGACAATTGTTTGCACAAATAAAAATTTTATTTATTTTTATAATGAAAATACATAGATAGTGTAAGGTAGGCTTTTTTTTTTCAATGAGAGAGAGGAGGAAAATCTTCCAAAAGACATCGGTCAAGTGACTAGTGACAAGTGATAGTGTGAGGTTTTTACTTACTAAAAACCTCCCCTCTAGTACCTAGTACCACAGGACCGCGCTAGCATTACTTCGCGGTACTAGGCCTTCCTAGCTGCTGTCCACAGCTACACCTACGGATGTTCTTTCTCCTTCGTTTTCAGTAGGATCTCCCTCACAAAACCCACCATTGAAATCCAATTATCAGTCGTCGCCAACATCCAAGCAACTACTTCTTTATTTATTTATTTATTTATTCACTAAAAAATCCACAGCTCTCAACATAAAAAATTACAGACAAAAACATAAACATAACCAACAGTCAATTACGGATTTTACATTTATACAATGGGAATAATACAATTACTTAAGTCACATAGATACACATTATACATATATACACAAGAGTTTATCACATACCTACAACTCACATAGAACTATTAAAAAAAAAATAATAACAAAAACATAACCAATGTAATCGCTAGCCAGCAAGAATGTTGCCAATGCTATTCCTGAATGAGAGCAACGACGAACAGAACAAGTCCGCCGAGGAAAATTTGTTATTGTACGATTTCTGAAGACGGCGCAAGACTGAATTCTGAGCATAATTACTATGGACAAACCTACAATTGAAAAGTCTAGAACGTCTCGTTCCGACCTCTGGAGCCCACAAATTTAATGTATTATTTACCAGGTCAGTGCTGTCAACCATGCCATTGCAAATTTTATACAAAAACATCATATCAAGGAGAGTACGTCTATCCTCAAGCGACACCATCCTGTACATGCTACCGTCTTTCGAAGCACTTCCTTCTTCTCCTGCCAATGTAGCCGTATTTCAGACCAACGCTCTAGTCTTTTCTAGTAGTAGTGTGTGTGAGTGATGAGCAATGTTTGGGAGAACGGCTACTGAAGGAAGGGCCTTATACGTTAACGGGATTAATTTGTGGGCGTACGCGCGAGATTCACAGCTCATTCAATTTGTCGGTTTATACCGTTCATGACCACCTCTCAGATGCTCATAATTTAGTTAAATTGGTTTATGGATCAGGCTTGACGTCTATTAACAAAATACCTTCATCACAGGTTAAATAAACAAATTTTCTCAACAACAGAAAGAGCAGTTCCATTTGACTGAATTTTAATAAAATGCGATACCTACCTTTCCAATAGGTACTACGCTATTTATGAGGTATTGCATTGCAGAAACCATTTAGATTGCGGTGTCAACCCTCCACTAGATGACGAAGTAGTAACATTCAAAATGTACAGCGCGTAGGCAAAGGATACAATAATATGGAAAGAACACTTTATACCGACAACAAGCAGATCAATATTATATGATGATAAAACGAAACAAAAATCTAAAAGTTTATATTTTGTTTAATAAAATTTAAAAATAAAAAATTTTTAAATGGAAGTCTTCGTTTTTTTTTTAAAGAAAAGGTTGTACGGTTTACTTGATGGTAGGTGACTTTGACATCAATAAAAGCAACGCCATAGGTTGCTTTGCTATTGCGCTGCCGATTAAGGATTAGGAAGGGGATGGACGAATGGAATCTGGCACTTATTTATCAAAACCCTTCTGTAAAGGGGTGGTCACTGCTGCCACACGGGCTACCAAATAATATTCCTAAAGAATATTTATTGAAACAGGAATTAAAAAAAAAATTAGCGAAATAAGAAGTCCGTCTCCATACCATTGGTCCGGTCAGAGCGCGACTATCAAAAAACTCGTAATTGATTTTTTCACGGGCGATGCGTCAAGCGCGCACGCAAATGGCTTACGTCGACCATATTGAATTAGTGCGTGGACGACGTCGCTGTCGCGCGAACTGAGATGGCGTAGAGACATCATTGCACTATTTTTTTTTTAATAATAAATTTTGTAACACAAAATATCCAAATAGATTAACAACAATACACAGAACACTTTCCGAATTGACATTTGAAAACATTCTTTAACTAAGTACTTGACTAAGCCCGCAGGCTTAAAGTGAAGAATTAACTAAGCGAAAGTAAAGAATTTTTGAAAATGGATAATTGAAGTTTCGAAGATCCGAACCTCCTACAAACAAACCTACAAAGTTACAAACTTCACTTCTTACAAGTTATAGCCTACAAGGTACACTAATGTACTCAAACTAAACCCTCTCAAAAGGATTTCATTAACATTTTTAAGAAATGACAAATTAAATTATGAAGTTTAAAATTCTATTAATATAAATAAGTAGTATTTTTTTAAAGAAAAGGTTATCTTTACGTTCAATATATTCCGTTTCAAATGAGGTGACTGTCTTTTCAACATGTACCTACATAATTTTGATTGATAATAATTATATTTTATGATAATTGACACCAGACGGGCCTACTTATTGGTTAATTCAAATGAAAACATTTCGAACTCGTGTGCAAAGTGATCATTTATTAATTAATTGATGATCGTGGGATCCTTTAAAGAATCCCACGATTGCTCATCAGTTTTATATGATCTAGTAACCATAGAAAGCCATCGTTACTCTTCCTGATTAACTATAGTTTCATTGGGAGTTTGTTAGACTTCCAACCAAGTTTGATTGTGTTTTTTTTTTAAGATTAAAATCAATAATTAATTTTTTTTTTCAAAAATGTGAATATTCAAATTTGTTAACGAATAAAATAAAATAAAAATATTCACAAGATGCCTTCGTTTCTTATTTTACAAATTAATAAGACACTATACGAGTAAAATTCAACGGAGAAAATTTCCCCCATTATATATTTTCGACTCCACCCCACCTATGTTTGGCGACGCAATTCACTCATAAAATTAATTAAAAAACACTTCACTCCAGTGATTTTGACCAAATTGATTGAGAGCGGCCGCTGCATGACGTCGCTAATGGAGCCACACTGTAGTCTACATTTTTTTTTATTTTCTGCTAACTGCATTAATTAATCGCTAAATGACTATTTCCATCAACGCATTTTGTCGACCAAATTTTACTTCCGGAGGTGTCAGAGGGTATTCTAAGCATCTTGTTACTCCATGACTTTAATTTAATAATAAAAGAATAGAAAATTATTATTTTTTTTGAGGCAAGAAAAATATTTTAAAATACACAATTTTTAAAGAAATTGTTAGGAAATAATCTGAAGATCTTCAATAAATAGAAGATATCACAAAAACTTAGAGAATGATGAATAAAGAATGACTGGGCTAGTAAATATTTAAGTGAACGTTTGTTTTTCTTAATTAATGATAGTTAATAAAAGTTTTAATAATGTCGTAGAAATTGTAATTCTTTTTAATTTAAGTATTACTACTTATGACTTGTGACATAAAATTCCATAAAATAAAAATAAAGTGTTACTAAAAAAATATCATTTTCAATTTCAAATTATCAATTTTGTTGTTTTGTAATTATTATAATAATTGATTTTTTATTATTTCTGATCTTAGTTATTAGATTTAAATGTACAAAAACTGTAATTTTTAAGAATATTTTTATGTCAACAATTGAAAGTAGGCAAACATTTTATTTCTCCATTTATATCACTTATTTAGATTTATAATTAAATATATTTTTATCAAAAAAGTAATTTATTTTTATAAAATGAAATTATGTTTAAGTCAGTAATCACCTCATTTATAAATACATGAATTATCATTACCGCCGACCACCGACCGAGTCACTGATTTTGTCACGTTAGTGAGGGACGGCAGACCTACGAATGCGCGTGCGCATCTAGAACAAAATGTCAATGTACCCGCTAATATTTTGACGTGCATTTGCGATAAATGCAAAAGAGTTTTTCATTGACAAATTTATTATTATTTATTTATTTGTGATTGACAATGCCTACCAAGCTAAAAGACAACGAACAGATTCTCCAAGAGAACGAACACTGGAGCAAGCTGGACAGAGAATGGGGAACACCAGTCGACTTGGAAACAGAAGAAGACAACGCATCGAACATTCGCACTGTCTATAATACATTGGAGATGAAGACGTCTACTTTCAATTCTTCATTCATCCTTCGAAACGTGAAGAAGAATGTTATAAAAAATCGAAAAAAAACTATAGAATATAAGGATTTCGTCGAAGACTTACAGCGAGATCCAGAAAAGGAGTTTGAGGTTAAGCAGTTCTACTACGTCAATGGTCAGATATTATCTGCATTTTCTGTTGAACAGATTTGCGCAGACATAGACAATGTTTTCAGGTCTATCGAGAAATTGTGTTCAGCAACAAGCACTATTAGAAACAAGAAAGTTAAGGGAAAGTTTAAATATCCTGATGTCGTTCAGTGCAGTATATCTATTGATGACCTTTCTTTCGACGACACTTTAGTCTCAGAGACCATTAATAATGATGATATTAATCGTTGTATAGACGAAGCTTTTGAAGAGTTCAATTCAACGTTAGGCAATGTTTCCTTAGAGGATAATACTAACGCTTCGGTGACTACTCTTGTGAAGAAATTTAGTAATATTCTGAAACGTCCACAGGTTATTTGTAACCCAAGAAGAAAGAGACAGTGCTGCGATAGATTTAAAGAGTTGGCTGATTTTTGGGAGAAATTAGCAAACGAAGGATAAGTACATAGATTTTGTGTAAGTGAAATTATTTTATGTGTCTAAGGCTCGAGTTCACCAACAGACGGTTATTTTTAAACAGCCGATTAAAATTTAAACAGCCGTTTAATAATATTTGGTTCATCACCATCGCTAAACTGCGGGTTAAACGCCGTAAACATCAGATTAATCATTAAGTTAATCAGATGTTTAGGGCATTTAACCCGCATTTTAGCGATTTTGAACAAAAAAATATTATTAAACGGCTGTTTAAATTTTATACAGCTGTTTAAATATAACCGTCTGTTGGTGAAATCGAGCCTTAGGGCCTCTTTCACCAACTACAAGTAAGTTGTTGATTAGTTACTTTTAGAAATAATTTTATGTTTTATTAAATTATGCACTCGGTTTACTGCATCCTTCGATAGGCGAATTTTTATTTGATTATTTTCTTTTTGAAGTTTTTGACTTTTACCGTACAAACAAAGGTATATCAGCTCCATCATTCCCGGTGACCGGTGACCTTAAATGGCGGTTAGCCTACTTGACACTTTACTCAGAGATGGCGAAAGAGGCCCTTAGACTTTGTAGGTATAATTTCATTATGAATTTACTATCTAGTTAATGTGATTATAATTATATGATTAGAATTATCTCACTAATTGCAGAGTGATTATATAATTATGTGTTTGCATACCAAATGGTTCTTTGTTAATATGACTTGTTTCGTGCTTGAATATATTAGACATATGTGTATTGTATTCACAATAATTTCTATGATATTATTTATCTAGCTAATGTGATTATAATTATAATTTATTTTTTAGTTTAAGTAATTAATTGCAGACTGATCATATAAAATCTCTGTATACAACATAGTTATTTTTAAGAAGGACTTGTTTCAAAGCAATCTCAAATGTAATTATTAATCTTACGAGTAAATGTATGTATATTTAAATTTTAATTTAATTGACTATATTATGTGTATAAATAATGATATTGGTGTCTAATAAAACAAAGTATAAATATTTTTAAAGATTTAATATTTTTTAATATCTTGAAATAATTTTAATTAACATGTAAACTTATATCGTAGTGATAAATATAATTTGTTTATGATTTTTTTACTGTAAATTACATGTGTAATTGATGTAATTTAATTAATTATTCATATTTTTCAATAAAACAATTTAATTAACAACATAATTATTTTCAATTGATGTTTTATTTGAGCTTATACTAAATTTATTTTAAATATTTCTATGAAAGGTTAGTTATTAGGTAAATAAACATGAAAAAAGTTTTAAAAATGTTTTCAGTCCCCTAATATATTTTTTTAGAGTTGACAGATTTTAGGTTTTAATAAAGCGCTGTTAGTATCCCAAAGGCTGACATAAAAATTATAAATAATAAGTTAATTAAACCATGATTGTTTTATTTACATATAAATATAGCGAACACACCTATAACTTAATTACCTGAATGGAACAACAAATAGAAATTCATGGTTCATTAACCAAACAACGGCTTGGTTCCGTAGGTCCTCGCAGGCCACGGTCCAAGTTAGATGCTAAATCACGGGCGGTGCCCACGGACCCCTGGGTGTAAACATACGCTCTAAAATTGGGACGGAAACGCTTCTAAATTCCTAAATGCATATTCTCATACATGCAAAGTCTGCAAAGTGATTTTATCATAACGATAAAATTAATAAAATTTTATATATACTAAGGCTTGAGTTCACCAACAGACTGTTAGTTTAATGATTAATCTGATGTTTATGACGTTTAACCCGCAGTTTAGCGATGGTGATCAACAAAATATTAATAAAAGGCTGTTTAAATTTTAAACAGCTGTTAAAAACTATTTTGTATTTTGGTTTGTAATGAATAAATTCAAAAACTACTCGACTGATTTTATAAATAGCAATATTCAATTTTCAATTAAAATACCTAACACCAACCTAACATCAAATGAATTGTCAGCCTACCTGACTTATTTGCGTTTTGGGTTGCCATAAAATAAGATCTTCTGAAACATGAAATAAAACGCGACGAACTATATCAGTGACGCGACGTCACCGCGCGGGAAAGGTGCGCGTATGTTTAGTGAATATTTCGCTCACTGACCGGAAGCAGGAACTTATTCCGCCTTGTTCATGAGAGTTGGACACTTTGTCAATTTATGACCGTAGCACAATAACGCGCGCATAGCCGTATTGGAGTGAAGGCAGATTTAGTTAATTGAGTTACGGCCATTTATGTCCTATCAAAAACATTACGTCAGCTCATTTCAATTTATATTGGTATATCTATCTAGCTTTCGCCCACGACATCGACCGCGAAATCATATGACGATATAAATTCTACACAGTCACTACAATGGCCAAATGAAATGTATTCAATTGACTTCAATGATTCATTCATTCAAATGACTTTCCGTTTTCAGAGTTGAAAGTTCTTCAAAGTTCGAGTGAATAGGCATCTTCTGGGTTGAGAATGAGGTTCGCTCCATCTTAGGCCTCATCTTTGCTACACAGTTGGTTGTTGGTCAAGAGGAAACCTAAATATATATAATTAAAAAAAACCTTATAAAAATATATAATTAAAATATATATTACAATATATATATATATATATAAATATATATAAATAAAAAATAAAAAAACTGTATTTCCAACAAAATAACAAGATGGTCCTCCCTCAGATAATAACCATCGAACGCGTTTATATTTAAACCAACCATTCGAAACCCAGTGGATTGATCACACGGTCCTATCAAATAGCCACCTCGCAGTCCTGATCTGACATCTCTTGATTTTTTTTGTTTGGGGATACCTCAAAAATGAAATTTACAAGAAAAAGCATAAGTTATTGTTCAAGAATTGAATGACGCTGTCACAGTAACGGCGTATGGAATTAACATGGAATTAACGCAAACAAAATTACTTACGTTCTATTGTATCGTATTTACAATTTATCATAGTAATTGCTTCTTTAAAAAAAAAAACTTATTACATCCTGTAAGAAATGTATGGATTTTTTAAAAATTTTTGACGTTTCTATTAGTCTAACTTAGATGGTCAATTGATCCTTATAAATAAGAGAATCGATTGGCGCCAAAAAAACAAAATGTAAAAAAATATCCTCTTTCTCGATGACTGTACCATTTTTCCAAAATCTTTGAATGCCGATGAGAATAACTATTAATATTATCTATAGTCTCCTATGGGTGTTTTGTTCTAGCCTAGCTATAATGGTTTAAGTAGCTGCCCTTACTGACCCATCTCAAATTACCCTGTGTATGTATAAGTAATTTTCGTGGTAAGTGTACACCTTCAAAACACATTGAGGGTAGTGATACACTAAGTTCATGACTTTACGCTTGTCCAAGAGAGTGTTTTGACCACACAACATAAAATATACATAGCTCCTCTTATTACATCGAGGGCACAGACTAGTAGGTATACAATACTTCGTCCATAGTCAAATTCTAATTAATTTGTGCTATGCAATGTCTTAAGATGTTCATTGTCAGTAGTAAAAATTATTTTGATTAATACCATCATTCTAATAATAACGAAAAATGTATAAGCTTGACAGATCCATGTCCTATGTGAATTAATTTATTAATTCGCAAAAACTTTATCATCTGCTTAGTTATATAAATTTTAGAATAACACTACTCTGTACTATATATATATATATATGTAATATACAACTGTATTGTAAATAGGGAAATTGATTTAAAAAATATTTTATTAAATCAATTTCTCTATACAAAATGTAAATGTATATAATTCACTGTGAAGTACTGTATAACGATGTTTATGGCCTCTGATATACATCCAAATCCACTATTCCACCTTAATCTTATTATTTATCGCGAAGCGCTATAAGCGTCCGGAGCAATTAAACGCATCCACTGCTCGCTATGTATCATAGACAGTAATCCGGGGGACAGAATCATAATAACAAAAAACAATAAAAATAACGAATTACCCTCTGAACTGGGCTCGGATCGAGGCGGAGAACGCGGCCTACGAAAAACCATTGACGCGCTATTGGTTGCTACTTACCTACTAATTATATTTGATATGTATTTTTTTTCGTTGGAATTTTTTTTAATTTCCAAGTTTAAATTTCAGGTAAGTAATCAGCTTTATGGTAACACTAGCTGGTGCTCGCGACTTCGTCCGCGTTGAACGATGAAAGTTACCCTATGTCCTTTCTCGTGTCCCAGACAACGTGTATGCAAAATTTCTCATGGTGATCGGTTCAGTAGTTTTTGCGTGAAAAGGTTACAAACATCCATACATTCGAACATACTTTCGCATTTATAATATTAAGTACGGATTTCAAAATATAAATCTACTACGAGTAATTATCTATCTACAATTTATATGTATAGAAAAAATGTCTATAAGTTTTATTTCAGGTGATTAACATTATTAAAAAATAATATTCTGGGACCATAATTATAATATTCTGTTGGAACTCAAACTATACAACTAAGTTTATCTATGCGTTTGTATAGAAATTCATATTATCGAAAAACAATATTCTAGGGCCGTTATTATATTTTTTTTTTTATTATTTTAAACTATCTTTTGAATGTAATTTAATATACATTTATATCTATACGCAAAAATAGATATAAGATCATATATATCTTGATTGGTTTGAAAATTGATATCTTATTTAATTTCAATTTTCATTGTAACAGATTAACAAAAAATCTAATAACATTTATTACTGTATTAAATCCAATATCAACATATATGCCATCTCTTAATTCAAGGGATTATTTTATCTATAAAGGTCCACAGACAGGCTGACGTGCTACTTGATGGTACCATGGCCTATTAACACAAGCAACGCCACAGTTGCTGCATATGCATAAGATCTTAATAAGACTATTAATTATTTATTTAATAATTAATTAAATAACATCTTAATAATTAAGGATGAGGATAATTTAAATAAAAATTAAAGTTTGTCACAATTGATACAACTAAATATTGTTTACAATAAATATACAACAAAAACGTCCTTGTCCCTAGACCATACAGAAAGAAACCATTAATTATTTGGAAAAAACTTTAGGATATCAGCGCGACTCCTCAATCCCTATGTTCGAAATCCACATTCTGTTTGTGCTCATTCTTAATATGGGCCAAAACTGTTGGAAGAACAACAGTTTTTGTTGTATATTTTATGTTGTGTGACGCTATAACTCAGTCTGTGTGACACTTCGCCCTGAGCCCCCGTGATATACAGACTAGTAGCAAGGCAACAGTACTTCAGCATTATTTATTACAACGCAGTTATTTTTATTTATTCTCTTGTTTTATTGGTTTATTGCGTCACGGATTGTTGGCCATGTTTTCGTTAAGTTAGCATGATTAGTGAGTGCTGCACTTAAAAATATATATATATATATACTCCTGAAACTGAACGAAAATTGACTTTAAACATGAGCAGTCTATTTTGACTGTAACCCTATTTGAGCTTGTTAAATCATTTCTGCCAATAAAAGAAAAATGAAATAAATCTACAATCACATTATTAAAAGGGTATTTAATAAAATCTTCTGCACTGCTTAATATAGATTTCCCCAGAAGTGGCTAAAGTCACTTCTTCAGGTTCAGCCTGAAGCCACTGTTATTCCTAGACTTTGACCATGTCAAAGGACTACCTTCAAATGTATTTTCGAGATTTACTTTTTACCTAATAGTTATTATGTGTTCTTCTAGCTGGTATTATGGCATGGTATTATTAATTTTAAGTTCAATTTGGAGTCTTGTATTTTCGAATTAATAAAAATCATTTACACAACACAGAAATAAGTCTATTATCACTCTGTACACACCTACTTTTAAAACTAAGAACGTGAGGGTAGCCGTTTGGTCTAGTGGCTAGTAACCCTAGCTGTTAACCAAACGGTCGCGGGTTCGAATCCCGCTAGGGGCGAATGTTTATGTATTAACATTTTACCTGAGTCATGGATGTTTTCTATTTATAATATATATGTATTTACAAAAAAAAGTAATCTATGTAGTATATCAACTGTCTCGTATCCATAATACAAGCATTAATTGCTTAGTGTGGAACTAGATGGTGCTGTGTGGAATGTGTGAAAATATTTATTTATTTATTATTTATTATTATTATTATTTATTAATATATGAATTAAATAATAAAATACAAAGCTGTAATGAACAGTCCAAAGCGAGCAGTAAATGCGGCGTGATTTTGTGTAGCGACACAAATCAATTTTATGCACATTAGGAGAGCTCCAAAACTTTTCAATTACGTCCATGTACGTTCATTCCGTAGATTTATTTGTTCAGAAACCTTTATCGGGACATTATCATAAATTAATTAGGCGCAAAATAATGCGCCTCCATTTCGTGTGGCGATGTCATCGACAGCACTACAGGCTGATTGTTTTTCCATATATTTTTTTACAATTATTTGTAAGCCAACAGAAATATTCACAAAATCGGCTGATTGATAGTCAATTTGAAATTATAATTTATGTTTTTCTATAAGTATAAAACATAAGCACGTACTCGTATATAATAATTTTAACAATTTTTCTGTTTATTACAATATACCAAACTTGTGTGATATTTTTGTATGATAGAAATCGTAAAAGAATGCATGTTACAATTACCAGATAATTTTAATTAAAAAAAAATCAAAACACCTCAAAATATTTTGGCTTTATATTATTTTTCAACGTATTATATGTAAACTAACCTATAAAACTTAATATTTTAGCGATTACCTTCACATTAAATAGGATTAAACTACGCCATTTCTGTCAAACCGAAAAAAATACAAGCAGACACGAATTTAAGTGTATTGATCTGCAAATTATAAAATCACAATCACACTGTAGAAAGCCATTCGGAAACAGCGCTACGGGGCGTGGCGATGCTATTGATTGCTATTATTTCAAGTCATTAAATCAAAACAGCGACAATTCGGCGCGCTCATTATGGCGGCCATCCACGTTGCGATTGGAACTACACTGCACCGCATACTAACTAGTTACGACTATAGACTAATTCCGAGTATTGTAAACTTACACGACAGTGAAAATTAAGGTTTCGAGTGACAGACAGACTGACAGTCCAGTTGACGGTAGATGGCTCTATTAATTATTACATTAACACAAGCAATGAAAGCGGCATCAAACTTGTACTCCACGCATCAAACTTGCCTATTTGTATATAACCTATAATATATATTTTAAATTTATGGCTCTATGTTAATCTAAATCTAAATAAATAAAAATAAATAAAAAATAAATTAATTAACCAAATAATACCGCTTATTACAGAACATTAACTAAAATACAGTGAGCCCATTAAAATGACAAAACATCGTCAGCCACCAACGATCGTTTGAAAATATGTATGCCATATTAGCGTTAATGTGACAGTAAAGCCGTCATCGAGACGCGATGGCCGACGTGATTCGCGCGCTGCCCGCACTAAGCTCAATTTATAACACGCACACTTATTTAGTGAATGGGTTATATAGTTATGACCGCTGCTGTTACGAAACAATGGATTGTTTTTTTAAACAAATAAATAAATTTATATATTCATTGAAATAGGTGATTTTTTAAAATATTATAAAAACTTATAAATTATAAAAAAAAAAAATATATATTATGAAATAAAAAGAAAAACACAAAATATTTTAGACAGCATAAAGCAATGTCCATATTAAAATGACATTTTTTAATTTTAATTAATATATTATAATACACAATTTAGGGCCTCTTTCACCATGTGTCAAGTAGGCTAACCGCCATTTAAAGTCACCGGTAACCGGAAATAAATGAGATGATATACCTTTGTTTGTACGGTAAAAGTCCCAAACATTAAAAGGAAAATAATAAAAAAAAAAATATCGCCTATCGAAGGATGCAGTAAAGCGAGTGCATATGTAATTTGATAAAACATAAAATTCTAAAAGTAATCAACACTTGCAGTCTGTGAAAGAGGCCCTTATAATTACAATTATTACATTCATTCTAAATCAAAAAAATTCTATACAAACCATTAGAAAATATTAAATAATAATTGCAAAACCGGTAGCATCTAAATCGTGTAAAATTAGAATTCGCCGATTATTTATGGGCGCGGCACTCAATAATATTGCTCGGTGGGCGATAATGACTGCAGTAAATATGATTTAGGGATAATAATCAGGGATGGGATGCGCGCGAGTGCCGCATAATGACTTGATTCATGATCTCTAATTTATATTTTATCTGTAGGTAAGTTTGTAGGGAAAATGTTTTTAATCATAAACAACAAATAATAAGTATACAGAAAATTAAGTAATATTTACTTCATTTGCTTGAATTTAGAAGAAGCCAGCGGTTAAATAACATAAGAAGCCAGCGGGTATTTCTTATGTTAGTTAACTGTCCACTTGAGGGTAGGTGGTAACTGATGGCTATTAACTTAGCTCTTAAAAGTGCGTTGCAGTCTTAAAAGCGTAAAGGATAAGGGGTAAAGACCAAAGGAACTTTGTTATTTACGAAAACATATTTATGTGTTGTGTGGAACTGTACCAAACCTTAACTGAAGCTATCACTGAATATTGTCTACATTGTACCCTCTTGTGTAATTATCTAGAGCTTTGAACATATACTAACTAGGTGATTCTGCCTATTAAAATATTTAAAAAAAAAAAAAAAAAGTGTCTTGTATGATACCGCACTTACATAATAAACTTCCAAAAAATATAAGAAATACTCATCAGAAATCTGGCAACATTCAAGGATCACTTACGTAATCTTTTGGTGGAAAAGCGCGATGGAAAAGGCATATTATTCACAATGAATTTCTAAATGTTGAGACTATGTAGTGCAAGCAATGCAAGTTATGTCTTACATAAATATAGCATAAAAAACAGAGGCACTTCGAGAGTGCAGACAGAAGTGAAACCTTGTACAATTACTTGTATATTTACAATTATTGATCTTAAGAAATACAAGAGAAAATATATGACACTGACACACAATGACAATTAAATAGAACATAATTATTATTTAACATGAACTTCATAATGACAGACCATTAAAAAGGTTTGATGTTGATATGAAACTAGATTATTGGTCAAAGGTGTATACCATATTGATCCTTGTTATCATATCTAGTAAGTTTACTTTTTTTTGTCATTTGGCATAGAAGCATTTCATTGGGCACACAAAGCAACAGAAACGCAGTGGAAGTGGTGATATAGCAGTGAAATCGGAGGCCGCAGTGGTAAATCTAGAACACACAGGATGTGTCCGGTACAAGCTGTGTCGAAGTAGCGTAGTTATTGCCAATACGGGCCAGATTTAAGATGGGATACGTCGACTTGCCTTGTTTTAATTGGTCGACTGGCTGGGGAACTACACAGAGTAGTCAAAAATGGTCACCATCGAATGTGAACGCAAATAACATGATCTCAAAAATTATTTTTATATATAGTACTTCCTGCTGATATAATTATATGGAACATCGGTATTATAAAGAGACAGTACCATCTTCTGAAATATTCTAGATCAGAACACACGAGTTGATGTTTAGATATTTTTAAATTATATTTAATTAAATATGTTTTGCTTTTTCTTTTAATCTAGGATTTTTTTTTTAGAATATTAACGCGATTAAAAAAACAGTTAACCAGTTTCAGTTTCTTTTTGTATACTTAATGAAGAAATTAGTGATTTTTTTGTAAGCTGAATTACTCATAATTGTATCATTAGTATCACAAATATTATTTCAATTGTGCCTAGCTTTTGATCTTGTCTAGGCGTTAATTATATGAGTCACTTCTATCTTATTTAATGATTAAAACAATGCTGTTTTAAAAATGAGTCCAATGTAACATAAAATAAATGACATGACACAATAGCAACTCTATATATGGTTCCATGTAGGACGACAGCAAACCGCACAGAAGCAAGTTACGGGCACGTCCCTGCGTGCAATGCCTCGTATTGCTAAACACACTTTATTGAAACGATACTGTTTGACAACCCTACAGTCAAACTAGGGATGTGGCAAATTGAAAACATTAAGAACCTTCAGTTACCTCAAAAATAATGGCATACAAAACAAAGTCGTTTTTGATGATTTTTCAAAGTAAGGTTATAGTTCATACAATTGTTGAGTGAATGTTTAATATTTGGTTAGTTCATTATGTATACTAGCCGCGAATTTGTCCGCGTTGAAAAATAAAAAAAAAAAACATAATTAAAAAAATACATATATGAGCAATATAACGCCTGACATATCCATTGCTGTCATACTCTTGCCAGACGCTGGTTTTTTATATTTAATTGATCCCTTGGGAACATTACTTTTTTTCAAAATGAAAATACCCTATGTCCTTTTTGTATTCCTGACGTGTACGCAAAGTTTCATGACGATCGGTTGAGTAGTTAAGGCGTGAAAAGTACTTAGACATTTATAATATTATAATATTTTAGATTAGATAGGTACATTTTATCTTGATAGTAATTTTCTTCCTGCGGTGCCTCTCCAATTAGTGATCAGCCTGAAACATTCCTTCCTGTTTCTGGTTCGTCTGAAGAGGTCTTAACCTTTAGCTATCTTATTTTCTTATCCTTTAGTATCAGCATTGCATCCTTATGCTGTGTATATCCCTTATCTTACTATATCTTATATTGACGTAGTCTTATATAAAATAATAAATAATCACATCGATTCTTCTTCACATTTAGAATGTATTCACTTCAATGTACCAAAACTCAGAACAAGACTAATCCCTACTGTAGAACTAATCATTGTAAAAATTCCTTCTAAGTATCACTACAATAAGATTCTGAATGATATTTACATATTTACCAACAATTATAAAAAGAAAATTGGCGAATTACTTTAAAAAAATTAATTTTGTCACTTTTAGAATATTCTCTTCTTTTTCTTTTATTGCCTTATAATAATAATAATTTTTTTTAAATTAATAACTAAATGTAAAAATATAATTTTTATGATTCTTTAAGCCTATTTGTATATAATCTATAATATATATTTTTTAAATTTACGGCTGTATGTAATCTAAATCTAAATAAATAAAAAAAATAAAACGAAAAAAATATAAAATGTACCGTAAGTGCCGTCAGCCTCCTTAGCACCTATTGTCATAAAAGCTTTGAAATCGGTTTACAAAACAGTGCAAATGTTAAAAAGTATCGTATAATTTAGTTATTGTCTTAAATATATATGCAAATTTAATGTCACAATAGTACCGTGGCTGGATCGCGACGAAACATTAACACAACTTTATTGTTCAGCGATTTCCGAATCGGCGCCATATTGCAAGCGGCGGCCATTTTATCGCAACCATCGCCAATATACGGCGGAATTAAAAATACATAAACATGTTACATTTTACGATAATTACGGACGACACTATTCAATGGGAGCATTATAACGATATCAATAAATACGATTTAACATTTAATAGTGGCACGTTTAAAGTTTTATTTGTTGACGTCATCGCTTTTAGTGACACTTTTAGGATTTTTCAAAAACAATTGAGTTTTATATTAACTTGCGATTGCATTCTTATATGCAACTAGCTGATGCTCGCGACCTCGTTCGCGATGAAAAGGAGACAAAATATAATTAATTTATTCAATATTTATTGCTTTTATAGTTTTGCCTTGCTTTGAATTTTTCCCTAGGGAACATGTAATTATTTAGATTATATATTACTAGCTAGTGCTCGCGACTTCGTCCGCGTTGAAAATTATAAAAAAAAAAGCAATATAACGCTTGACCTCGTGTTGCTATTGACACTTTGGCCAGGCGTTAGTTTTTTTATTTTTTTTATTTATCCCTCGGGAATAATCCTTTTTTTTCTGGATGAAAGAAACCCTATGTCCTTTCCGGTGTCCCAGACTACGTGTATGCAAAATTTCATAGTGATCGGTTGAGTAGTTTTTGCGTGAAAGAGTCACAAACATCCAAACATACTTTCGCATTTATAATATTAGAATACAGACTAGTACAGATGGAATATCTAATATTAAAATAAAATTTAATATTACGTAATCATATATTACCTAATATAATATATTAATATTAAGGTAATTAGGTATATTAATTTAATATATTAATATTAAAGTGAAGCATTTTTTATTTATTATATTAGAAGTAAACAATTTAATGAAACTAAATCAAATAAACAATATGTAACATTATTTAGTTTAAATGTACAAAAAATATATACAATAAAGATAAAATATTAACGAAATAATGTGTTGAAAATTAATATTTCATCGTTACATTGTCGTTAAGTTTCGCTAATTGGCCCGAATGGACAGACAAACTCATTAATGGACTAAAAATTATTATTTACAGCCTTTTATGGACAAATTACATTTTAGAATGACCCAATTAAGTTGTAATATCACATTTTATTGCAATGCGCAGTATTTTAAATACTGAGCGGTATTATGCAGGAAATATTATGTTATTCATATAATATATTATTATTAAATATGACTCTCAGCGTCATTTACTCTGGCAATTATTAATAATACTTACTGTGGACAAATAGGCAATAAAGTTATCTCAGCTATTTATCTATCTTGCTAGAAATTGTAGCTTTTAAATAAGAAAGTTCATCGATATTTAATAGATAAAATATCTATACTTAATTATTTTTTATTTTTTTTAAATAAATGTAACATATAAGTTACTCTTTGTAAGTCATTGATAATGGAACATTTATTACAATTAGTTCACAAGCGAATTTTCAGCCTACCTGCAGACTTCTACATAAAAAATCATATTACAGGTTATTATAACCTAAATAATGCAAACATAATTTGCCTAATACGTAATTACTTAAACTGTTTATTTGTAAATTTATTTATTTATTTATTTTCCAAAAGGTACACCAACAGCACAAACAAAAAACTTACAATAATTATAGGTAACAAAAGGCAAATTTGAGGCATACACAGTTAAACTACAGACTAGAAATTGAGACGATCGATAACACACGCTTGGCAACTAAACTAAACTATACTAAACAATATATAAGTGAAAGCAAGCAACAAAGATTATAAACAAGTTAAGCTCGAGTTCACCAACAGACGGTTATTTTTAAACAGCTGTTTAAAATTTAAACAGCCGTTTAATAATATTTTGTTGATCACCATCGCTAACATCAGATTAATCATTAAGTTAATCAGATGTTTAGGGCGTTTAACCTTTTAGCGATCGTGAACAACAAAATATTATTAAACGGTTGTTTAAATTTTAAACAGCTGTTTAAAATTTAAACAGTCATTTAATAATATTTTGTTGATCACAATCGCTAACATCAGATTAATCATTAAGTTAATCAGATGTTTAGGGCGTTTAACCTTTTAGCGATTGTGAACAACAAAATATTATTAAACGGTTGTTTAAATTTTAAACAGCTGTTTAAAATTTAAACAGTCGTTTAATAATATTTTGTTGATCACCATCGCTAACATCAGATTAATCATTAAGTTAATCAGATGTTTAGGGCGTTTAACCTTTTAGCGATTGTGAACAACAAAATATTATTAAACGGCTGTTTAAATTTTAAACAGCTGTTTAAAAATAACCGCCTGTTGGTGAACTCGAGCCTTAGCCCTTTTATCGCTGCCGATACAATAAACAAGGCATATCGTTTATAACTCAAGTGGTCAGACGCTGCGACCGCCCGATACGGCCAATCCGCGGCCTATGTCCGTCAATCTCTATATCATAAACTAGGTTTAAACGTTCGATTCTCTCGCCGCACTTTATAGGGCTGGCGCAGTGATGAGATCGCTACGAGCGCGACTGTTATAGTTGCGAGAGTAATCCTACTAATATTATAATTTGTGAGGATGGATGTTTGTTACTGTTTCACGCAAAAACTACTGAACCGATCACCATGAAATTTTGTATACACGTTGTCTCGGAAAACAGAAAGGACATAGGGTACTTTTCATCGTTCAACGCGGACTAAGTCGCGGGCACCAGCTAGTATTATAAATGCGAAAGTTTATACGGATGAAATTTGGTACACACAGAGATTATAAGATTAACATATACGATACCTATTATAGATATTTATCCTGAAAAAAGTTAGGTTACCGCGGGATGTTATATTTTTAATTGCCTACGACAACGCAGACGAAGTCGTGGGCACCAGCTAGTTGAATTATAAGATCTCGCGAACGAAGTAGGTACTAAGCAAAATCTGTTTATTATAACATTAAAAAATTATTTGAAGAAGCAATTTTGCTAACTAACTTTCATTAGTAAGACATAACATGAATCTGTCACTAAAAAGTTGCCACTTCTAACTTTCTTCGTGAAAGATCGTGAAAAAACGTCTTCGTGAAAAATATTTCTTATAAAAGAATACGATTGATAGATTGTGCGGTTGACATGAATCAATAGTGGAGCTCATATTAGTTCAATCAATTCAGGATCACACACGAGCAACAACTTTAGTTAAGTCCCTTTGGAAACAACAGCCGTTCGTAGCAAGTTCGTAGCATGTAATATCGTAGCTACTCGTAGAGGCCTACGAACCTCGTAGCTTATTTAGCTACGAGACAGACGAAAGAATGGAATAAAATTTAATCTCTCCTTTTTTATTGTAACGAGAAAACGGGACAAATTAGTAATAAGTACAGACAAAGAATACGCAGAGTTTGATACTATGTTCAAATCAAGCTTGCATACACATTAAATATAATAGCTTGGGTCTGCGGGTCTGCGCCTTGAGATCACTACATTACCCTGATGTGGATAAGACAATAAACTATGTAATTCAAAATTTATTCATATTTTCAATTATTATGTTTGCCCCGCGACTTTTCTCAATTTGAAATTTGAAACATTGGCCAACACTGCGTTTATTGTATTTACTTCAGTACTCTAGTAATATAGACATGTAAAAATGATCCAATTATGTCAATAACCCTATTTCTTTAGTAACTTTAAAGTATAACTAATACTTATAAATTTTTGAAGGAAGTCAAGATGTTCGATGTAAATAAACTCTTAAATGTCATTAATTTTTTTTTAATAAAGTACCTCAATAAAGAAAATTAAATAAATACATCATTTATTTTACTATAGGCCTCGTAAAAAAAGTTCAACTTCGCTCAACGGGCCATGGACGCTATGTAGAGGACTATGCTCGAAGTTAGATGGCGAGATCGAATCAGGAATGATCCGTAAACAAACGAAAGTTACCGACGTAACCTTGCTGATTAGTAAGATGAAGTGGCAGTGGGCGGAACACATACTAGTAGCACTGAGAGGCGACGGCCGCCGGGGCCGGAAGGTTCTTTTGAAGTCCTGATATACCCAACAAAGACACGTGGCGGCTAACTGCATTCCAGTGAACCGCCACAAAGAAATAAAGCGAGGCGAAAATGTTCGCCTTGAGCTGGGTCCGCAGAGGACGTAGCGGTGTGTAGGGATCCGAGGACAATGCCTCGCTGTGATCTCGGACCCACACATCACTGCTGATGGTGGAATGCGGGGGGGTTTTAGTGGGTATTCCTGGCGATAAGTGACTTCACCGGGTGAGTCCCACACTCCCAATCGTCGACTGTCCCCGTTGACGAGGGATAGTGCCTTAACGTCATTTCACCTCCAGAAAAAAAGTCCAGGATCGGCAAGCGCAGCATAGGATGTCCACCCACATGGTGGACAGACGATCTGATAAGGGCCGCTGATCTATGGTGGATCCAGGCTGCTTCTGACCGATCCTATTTAAAAATTATGGAGTGAAGACCGGGCGAGTCCCACACTCCCCCTCGACGACGGGGACAGTCAACGAGGGGGAGTCTGGGACTCGATAGTGCCTTAACATCATTTCCCCTCTAAAAAAAAAGGCCCAGTCATTTCCCCTCCAGAAAAAAAAAAGGCCCGGACCGGCAAGCGCAGCGTAGGATGTCCACCCACATGGTGGACAGACGATCCGATAAGGGCTGCGGATCTATGGTGGATCCAGGGTGGATCCAGGCTGGATCCAGGAAAAATATGGACTGAAGACTTCATTTATTTCACATGAAAAATTTAAATCGCCATTTTAAACATCGGACAAGTTTTATCAGTTAAAAATTAGATTTTGGATCGCCAATCCGTTTTGTCAATATGGATTTTCTATAGACGGTAACGTCCACACAAATCTTTAGCTAAGAACCGCAGCACACCAACAAATTCTCGGCTCATTTGTTTTTTATTCATCCACCGGCGGTGTAATCGAAAGTATAAATTCTGTGTAACTGCGCTCGCAGGCCTCGCAGCCCGATAACGCCGCCCTTGTTAACGGGTAATAAGAAAAATAAACTTAACTTATATTTAGCAGACACCGTCCTTATGAAATATACAAGTTTAAACTGAGGAAGTGCCTCCTTATAGTGCTGGTGGGTTGCATTCGCAATTTGTAAACTTTAAAGTATTTCTTTTTCTTTTATTTCGTTTACTTTGGATCCTTACTGTATATTAACATTAAAAAAAAGACTGATCTGTACTATCAACGACTGTGACAATCACTGATACAGAGAACATATAAAAAACATACTGGAATTTTATGATACTAATGGAACTAAAATGACAGATTTAAAGGCATTAATATATTGTGAAATAAATATAATTACCATTCAAGTATATCAGTATTTACCTACATATAAAAAAATTATCTTTGTTTAGACATAATAAAAAATCAAGAGCGAGAAGGCAAATAAAAAAAATGCATAAATTATTTGTGTCACTAATAAGGGTTACAAGTATGGGGAGAATTAGTAGTAGCAGAACACTACTGTGTGTGCTAATGCACGTGTACTTTTGTGTTGCGGAGAGTGTGTTAGAGATTCCATAGAGTCCATATTACTTACTTATCGCATTTTATTATTGGTTTCTTTTATCGATCATCAAGTTAACTGTCAGCCTGCCTGTCAACCTTTACATAAAAAAAAAAACAATACCATCTAAATGTAATCTACATGGATGTATTCTAATGATAGCACGAATAGATCTAATGTTATTTTACATACATAAATTATGCTCTGGGGTCGGTGCATTTCTATTGCGATATTTATATATGATTATATATATTTTAATTATTAAAATATAGGTACATTATGTATTATTTAAAAAAAAATAAAAAAAAAATACTACCATAATAAAACAAGTATCACTTAAATCGAAATTTAAAAAAGTATTGAGTTAATCCGTACCTACTACTATTATAAATGCGAAAGTATGTTTGGATGTATGGATGTTTGTGACTCTTTCACGCTAAAACTACTGAACCGATCACTATGAAATTTTGCATACACATTGTCTGGGACACCAGAAAGGACATAGGGTACCTTTCGTCGTTCAACGCGGACGAAGTCGCGATCACCGGCTAGTTTATTATATAAACAAAAGAGTCGTTAAAATTTTTCATTTCCTTTTTTAAATACCAAACGTTCACCACTTCCATAACTAAAAATAATCGCAATCATCCCCCCCACAGCTCTTCCCACCCACTCCGCCAAGAAAAGACTCTTAAGCCAGAAGAAAGTTAAAAAATAATTAATGCTTTCGTAAATATTCATACCTTGCTGGGAGTTTAGAGTTAACCCTCTGATATTTGAAACTGTAAGGGATCATTTTGCGCGCGTTTGCGTTGCGGTTATCCGTACTAATATTTATAAATGCGAAAGTATGTTTGGATGTATTGATGTTTGTAACTCTCACGCAAAAACTACTGAAACGATCACCATGAAATTTTGCATACACGTTGTCTGGGACACCAGATAGGACATAGGGTACCTTTCATCGTTCAATGCGGACAAAGTCGCGGGCACCAGCTAGTATTATAAATGTGAAAGTATGTTTGGATGTATTGATGTTTGTAACTCTCACGCAAAAACTACTGAAACGATCACCATGAAATTTTGCATACACGTTGTCTGGGACACCAGATAGGACATAGGGTACCTTTCATCGTTCAATGCGGACAAAGTCGCGGGCACCAGCTAGTATTATAAATGTGAAAGTATGTTTGGATGTATTGATGTTTGTAACTCTCACGCAAAAACTGCTGAACCGATCACCATGAAATTTTGCGTACACAATGTCTTTGACACCAGAAAGGACATAGGGTACCTTTCATCTTTCAACGCGGACGAATTCGCGGACAACAGCTAGTTATTAAAATAATGCTAACAATTTTGAAGAGTGTGTCCTAACAACTGTATAACTGCATTTTTGAAGAAGTAAAAAAAAAACATTAGAATTTTGCTGTAAGAGGGTTTTATTGTGTAAATTTTAATAAACATTTTGTTTTTTTACTTCTTCAAAATTTGAAAATGCCTACTTACCTACTTATATCTTTTAACGAGCACACACCTCAACAATTATTAAATTATATATTAATTAATATTGTGAAGGGTTAAAGTTAAACAATTTTAAATACTAGACCTTAATAAGGTATATGTTAACATAATATGTTTATAATTAGTATATTATAGAAGTGTTGTGGATGCCTATAATCGGCTCATAAACCAGCTGTCATAATTTGTTAATGATATGTTATGTAATTTAAATATAATTATGTGCTGTTGGTGTCTTTAAAAATAAAGATAATAATTGTATGACTAATAATATGTTATTATAATTTGGTGTAATTAGGAGAGTTATTTTTTATAACATAATGTACCCTTTAAATATTGAAATAATTTTTGAAATAGTCGTTCCAGAGATTTTTACTCCACATATAAACAAACTTACAATATATATTATTATTTATTATAATTTTCTTACTAAGCATTATTTAAGCCTCAAATAAACCCTATGAGATAACACTTTTTCCTTGACTTTTATGTAGAAACGTAAATACATCCGTTTGGCTTGAAATATTAAGCTGTATGATTTCAAATTGAAGGGTTCCTAGAAACGACTTCGATTTAATTTAAGTCCAGCTCCGTTATCGGCGAAACCCATTGTTTTTCTTTCTTGAAATTTTACGGTCAATTTGACGTGATTCTCTTTTTTACGATTAATTAGAATTTAATTAGTTCTTCAGTTTGTTGTAGAGTATCGACCCCCAACTAATACGGATTGCACCTACAGCATTTCTTTAACATCATATAATATATAAAAAAAATTAAATTGAAATTTTAAACAGATAAAAAATGTAAAAAATAATAATAATTACAAATGACACAGGTTATGAGAAATGGCATACAGTGAATATAATATTTGGATTTTGAAAGCTGTTTTTACAGAGACGAAACCGTAAAGTAATCTCCGTAGTTGTTATTTAATTTACAAAAAAATATTAACTATAGTTTGATGTGCTATTATAGGCCTTAATTATATATTATAATTATAGAATGTTGCTATGCATGTTGCAAACGTATTAGTAATTATAAATATAACATAAGAGACCAGAAACTGAATACCCCAGTGACCACACGCTTCCCTTCACCTTGAGAAATTATTGCCTATAATTCACAGTACTAGCACCTCTTCGAAGATATATAGTTTTGTAGGACACGCAGATTTTCTTGCAATATTTTTCTGCTTAATATATCATTTGACGACACGTTTGGTCTAGTGGCTAGTAACCCTAGCTGTTAACCAAACGGTCGCGGGTTCGAATCCCGCTAGGGACGAATGTTTATGTGTTAACATTTTACCTCTGTACCTGAGTCATGGATGTTTTCTATTTATAATATGTATGTATTTACAAAAAAAAGTAATCTATGTAATATATCAACTGTCTGGTATCCACAATACAAAGCATTAGTTGCTTAATGTGGAACTAGATGGTGCTGTGTGGAATGTGTGAAGATATTATTACTATTAAAATTTATTTAGCAAAAAATATCATCATCATATCAACATCCACCGCTTGTCATAGGACATTCCCAAAATTTTCCAGTACGACCGGTGAGAATCAGTCTAAATGCAGCGTCTTTCATAGCTTTCTTCATAGCTCATTGAACGACGTTGAGCTTTCTTCCAAAGCCCATAATTAGAGAACACATTCATAATATGATTATTATGTAATCACTGGTGGTGATCAAAAACGTTGTTTCATAAAATGTTAATTAAAATTACCAAATAAAAAAGAGATATATATATATGCATTTACATATATACAGCTAATATCTTAAACAGATCGTATTCGAGTGAGGAACCCACAATTATCATCCCGCAGCCGTCTAGCTAAATCCTGACAGAGTGCAAGAGTGGAGGAAAAAGCCTCACTGTATAACCTTAGATATTGGCGTTTGTTGACATATTTACGACGCCCTCGACTATTAAGTGGTGATTTAGTGTAGGCATATCGGGATGGATACGTTTTTATCGTCGGCAATATATATCCACTCGGTTGGAGCTCTATTATGCGACCTATTTGTGTGTGTGTGTTCGTAAAAAAATACAAATTTTATTTTCGCTTCTGCACTTCTTGCTTATTGATTTATTGACTTTTCCGTTTGAACAGTTCAAAATTGACAATTTATTATTCATTTAATATGTACGAAGATGGTATACATAGGTCTATGGAAAACAGATGGTAAGTAGATGGCTACCACCGCCATTAAAATATAATTTATGGAAATACAATATAGTTCTAAGTGAAATGCCAACCAGATGAGGTTATACTGCTAAGATATAAGATATATGTATAAAATAATGTCTAAAATTAGCAATGTACTCTCCCTTCAAGAGTCATCAACTTAGCAGTCAGAACAGAAAGAATATGATGAAATTTAAGCACATATGCTGTTGTTTTTCAACAGCAACAATTAAGGTATGCTAGCACCCATTTCTCTAACCTCACATCACATGCTATTTCCTAACATAATCTATAAACTAATATTATAAATGCGAAAATATGTTTGGATGTTTGTAACTCTCACGCAAAAACTACTGAACCGATCACCATGAAATTTTGCATACACGTTGTCTGGGACACCAGAAAGGACATAAGGGTGCCTTTCATCGTTCAATGCGGACGAAGTTGCGGGCACCAGCTAGTAATCTATATAAGGACCTTTTGACTCAAGCCAAGCTCATAGAAAAAAAAAATGATATTACCTTCTCTTCGTGAATAACTATAATCAAAATTATATTATTTTTTAAGCTATTTAATTATATTGGAAAATCGTAATAATAAAACACAATAATATTTCACAAATGTACTCCAAGTAATAAAGCAAAAGGAAATTGTTAAATTTAGGTCATAAGGTTCGCTATTCTAGATTCTTCAAATAGCGTATTTGTACTCAATTTTGGGTAAGAGCGAACAACGCTAATTCTTCACGCCTAATCTCGGGATATTTGCAGTATACTTACCTACATTTGATGGGGTAATCATGGTTTCTGCTTAAAGCTTGAAGACCGCAGCAAGCAATGGTTGTCATTGATATAGTTAGGGTTCTAGAAGAGACTACGAATAAAATCTTGTAAAAATAACTTGCAAGCATCCTATTTGTAACTCACTTAAAGTTCTTGGAAAATAAGCTTATGATCAAGAAATAAAAAATTCTTATATAATATTTTTAATTAAAATTTCAAAGTATTAGGTTTTTCTGTTTCTTTTATCATCCACTAGCTGGTGCCCGCGACTTCGTCTGCGTTGAACGATGAAAGGTACCCTATGTCCTTTCTGATGTCCCAGACAATGTGTATGCAAAATTTCTTAGTGATCGGTTCAGTAGTTTTTGCGTGAAAGAGTCACAAACATCCAAACATACTTTCGCATTTATAATATTAGTACGGATTATACTTTTATTTAGAACTAGCAATAGTTGAATAGTGTTTAGTAGTGGCATAAACTGGGCAGCCAGTCTGGTAGCAGTAACCAACCAGGCGTGAGTTGTGTTTCCTTATCCTCAAAAGGTCAGCAAAGCACTTATAGCTTTTATAGCGTTAAAGACGACGGTAACCACCCACCATCAAACTGCTGGCCTTTAGAAAAAATAATAGAGCCTATTCTCCTAACCCCTCTTTATTACTTGTCATATCAAAGTCAGTACAATACTTTCAGTCACTATGACGGTAACCATAAACCAATACGTAAGCCTTCAGCTTAACTGCTGATTTTGATGTAAAAACAAGATTTTTTCGAAAAATCTCAGAAATATTCGGGACTAGAAGTGTAGGTCTGACAACTAAGCTTTAGTTTGCACTGCTATTTTGTGACTGTAATTAGATCGAGTAAAGTGTTAGGAATCCATAATTAATCAGTCACACCGTAACCGCATTTAGGAGATCTGCGGTTATACAAAATAGGTAGGCGCCTGATATAATGTATAAGGCAAATGCATATTAACAATACCGATAGCTATTACTAAACTTTAGTTAGTGAGTTAAATAATCAAATTTTTTATGTAAATTTTAGGATTGATCAATCATATCTAGTGTTAATCAGATCATTGTAAAATAATGTTAGGAATAGCAATATTGGACCCAGTTAGGCAGTTACATCGTTTTGCGAGGACGCACAGCTTGTAACAGTTAATGCCTTAATCTTGAAACGGTGGACGCGACCGTACAAGTCATAGCAAGGATAAGGCGTTGGCTTTTTTAATGACAGCCATACACGAATAAGTCTGTCGTTCTATCGGAATGATTATATGGCACCCATACTTGTCATACACTGTCAAGTTGGCTCGATGAGACAAACGTATCATGTATAATTTTGAATTGTCTGAACAACCTTATCTAAAAAGAGAAGTAGCCTCTATTTATTTGTTTTGCTGGCTGAAATAGTGAGTGTTCTGATGAACACTTACCCCGAGTTATTGCCATCGTATATTACTACGCGTATAAGATGCGAAATCGTGAGGTTTCTTGCTATTCTTGCCATGCAAATCCTCGTGGAATTTGCATTCTAAACTGGTGGTAAGTGCGACAGAATTGACTATTTTAACAAATTTACAACGGATGGCAAATGGTTATATTAAATAAATACAATTACATACAAACCCAGGAGGAATACAAATGCGTTGCTGACACTACGGGACGACGATGTCTGGATAGAGGAATGTTATTTGGCAAATTTTACTCACACACCGAAACGTCGACATATATGCCGTTATTTCAAGTGATTTTGACTACAATATCCGTACTAATATTATAAATACGAAAGTATGTTTGGATGTATGGATGTTTGTAACTCTTTCACGCAAAAACTACTGAACCGATCACTATGAAATTTTGCATACACGTTGTCTGGGACACCAGAAAGTATAATATAAGTTACTAACATGAATGCTGGTATTAGATAAGACTAGCTGGTGCTCGCGATTTCGTCCGCGTTGAACGATGAAAGGTACCCTATATCCTTTCTGGTGTATCAGACAACGTGTATGCAAAATTTCATAGTGATCGATTCAGTAGTTTTTGATGAAAGAGTTACAAAAATCCATACATCTGAAGATAAACCTGTATCTTCAACTGTGTATAGTTATTATTAAACTGCTTTAGCCAATGTACAATTTTATCTATTCGGTCTTATCCACTCAATTCAAACACGAAACGGGCATCACCTTGAAGGTGTCTCCCCAAGCCATAATTCTTAACGGCGTCGCCCCCGTCGACGCGTTGAGGAATTATTATTATGCGAATAAATACTCCAAATGTCAAGACTAAATGTCTTTCCCCTGCCCCTATAATCCAGGAGGTGGGGGATGTCTTCAGACAAATGCCGTTTGATTCGGGGCTCTATAGTTTTAAAGCGAAGCCATTTTAGGGGTGATTTTGCCGTCTATTGTTTTATACGACCGTGCATTTTTTTTTAAAGGGAACATTGCAATTTTAATAATTTATGCATAGGTGTTAATGAAAAATATATTTTTATACATAATTTATGTATACATTTTTTATACGTAAGTAAAATAGTTGTTGTGGTTTATGTCCTTAAATTTTTTTTCTTTGTCCATTTATGTTTTTAGTCAATTATTCTATTTTATTCCATACCATATTTATTTATTAAATTTTATCAATAATTTATGTGTTCAGTTCATTTTTATTTTAGTTTCTAACGTCTTCCACTCTTAAAATATTTCTAAGTCTATACTGATTTACTAATTAATTTTTCTTAAATTGTAAATTTTTTATTTCAATTAATCGTTTCAATACCTATCGACCAATAGAGGTCTTTGAGAACTTTGAGAACCTTATTACGTTTTTTTTGCAAATTATTTAATCGGTAGACCCTTTACGACGTTGGTTCGTAGCGAACGTGTAGATTTGTCAAACAAAGCTTATAGTTTTTTTTGAAAAAAATCGAAGTACATATTATGAAAAAATTATCTGACAAAATTGTCAAAAGCGTCAAGTCAAAAGTCTTTAAGTCATTTGGCCTTTAAGACCCTTTAAGTCGCAGTCATTTGGGCAACCCCAATGCAGTGTGCCACACCACTAAATAGTATCCGACTGACATTTTCTCATTCATAGAGTTAGTCCTTCTCATTTCTATTCTCATGCACGAGATTAATAAAAAAGTATAGGTATTATGAATGAAATGCCATATCCTTTGGCAGGCAATTTAGTGGATGGAAGTGTTTGACGAGCGAGCAAGACACTGTAGCGCAACGTCTTGTTTAAATCAAGCACAGAATGATAGCAATAACAGTTAGCAGCCGAGTTACGACCGAGTCGAGATAATGGCGAGGCCAGGAAGATTTCGCCTAAGTAATTGCTAATTTTGGGAGCGGAATTGCCGGGAGGGGGTTCGGTTCCCTGTTTGATAATTATTGTTTGCGCTAATTCGGTTGAGGCGTTGAATATTAAGATCATACGCAGCGCTACGTGACAGTTATTCGAGTTATGCACACTAGCACACATCACTTGGGTTTGTGTAGCACATTATAATATAACATAACATTATAATGCATTTGACGACTCGTTTGGTCTAGTGGCTAGTAACAATAGCTGTTAACCAAACGGTCGCGGGTTCGAATACCGCTAGGGGCGAATGTTTATGTGTTAACATTTTACCTTTGTACCTGAGTCATGGGTGTTTTCTATTTATAATATATATATATATATATATATATATATATATATATATATATATATATATATATATATATATATATATATATATTTACAAAAAAAAAGGAATCTATGTAGTATATCAACTGTCTGGTATCCATAATACAAGCATTAGTTGCTTACTGTGGAACTAGATGGTGCTGTGTGGAATGTGCGAAGATATATATAGATATATAATGTATAGGAAATGCACTTTATATGAGTTGTCAACTGGTGAGTTGAAATATGTATATTTATTTTATATGAATTTTAACGATATTCAGCCATAGATGTATTCAGCACTTAATTTTGGATAAAACGCCCCGGAAACATAATCATATGACATTTTATGAATAAAATTTTATGTACATATATAAGGGAATGGGTTCTTCTGTAAATGAGTATACTTAACTCGTTTACAGAAACACAATAGCACACATGCTGTTATTTAATAGTTATCTTCTGTAACGCACTGTGCTACTTTCCAGATACAGACCAGAGCCAACTTTGAAAAGGAACTTTTTTGAAAAAGACCCTGTTCGGAATTGAACTCTTGAGACAGAGCGTTAATACAAGTACCCAACCACACGTCCAATGGGTTAAAAATAATTTAAAAGATGAACAATTTTCATCTAGTTACGCATTTGTAAAACGCAATACAGGCCGGAGATTCTCAATTGAAATGTGAGAGCTTACAAACAACATTTCCAAATGTAGTGTTTCAAATGAACTAGACTTTCTCCTTGACAATAATGTATGGTTGGCTCATAAATCGTGGACGTGTTAGAACAAGATAGACGTGTTCGGACATTCGCGACAACTCAGCAGGCCCTTATCACGGGCCCGGACCGTTATTTACGGCATGCCCTGAGTTATGGCCAATTTACAGGCAGTCATTAAGGCTCTTAATGGCCTTAAGGTGTTTGGGTGAAAAGTTTTAGGATAAGTTGGACGGGTAACCGTTTTATAGGGTATGATATAGAGGCGTGTCTGTTCAATGTGTTACTATTATTATATTAAGTACATACAGTTAATATTTCTATAAATTGTATAAATCAGTTTTAAGGAAATTTTGAATTCAAGTGTATTGGTAAATGACATTTATATCAGCGTTTCTCTTCTTCATATTTTCAAATATTAGGTTAGATAATAGAAAATAGTTTCATCATTTATTTGTAAACCTAATTTCTTTATTTTGTTTAACAGCTTTTGGAGAGCTGTCAATTTAAAAAGTTCGTAATTATGTTAACTAGTTAAAAAATTTTAAGTACTCGATTGTTTAAGTTTATTTTTGTATTGATTTAAACAAGTTAACTAATTTATCTTGTCGAGCAATGAATTTACTTATTGCTTTCATTAACGTGAGAATTAGGAACTAGAAATTAGGATATTGTGTTCACAATTTCTAAATAAGTATTGCACTTCACAACGCCTAACTTAGCGTACACCATCAATGCGAATCTGCAAACTGCGTTCAACAATTTTTACAATAATTCAGGCGCTCTATGTAAAGTTTGTAATAAATGGTATTCAAAACGACCAACAGTCGACAGTGGCAAAATTCATTACAACGAGAATCGCTGCAAATGATAACCTCATTTGTGAACCGGGAATGAATCAAACGTACATTAAAGCATTGTCATATGAGTAGAATTATTGTGACGCATCTCGTTACTAGCACACTTCGACGCTGCCGGCGCTCGCGGGACATTGTCATCCGTGGATACGACACATATTGACATTCACTAGCCGTTGCACGCGGCTTCGCCCGCGTAATTTTATAAAAAAAAAAGTGTTGTGTAGGATCGTGCGTACATATAAAAACAAATTTAACGATCTCGACATTTACTTTCTGAGTAGAAGGTCATTTATCGGGCGAGTGCTTGATGCTCTGCACCATACGAATGACACACACACACGCACACACGCACGCACGCACGCACGCACACACAACACACACACACACACATACACACAAAATTTAATAACTAATAAAATGTTACATGCTGTAAGGTTGGCTATTAAATAAATTAAAAATATATATATACCCTATGTTACTCGCTGATAATATAGCTTCCAAACAGTGAAAGAATTTTTCAAATCGGTCCATTATTTTCGGAACCTATTCAATGGAAACAAACAAATCTTCTTTCCTCTTTATAGTATAGATATTAGTATAGATTACATAAAATCTATACATATAATAAAATAGTAAACGAGCCGTAACTTAACGTAAATTAAATATTTAAATGTATATACAGATACGAATAAATAATAAATAAATAAAAATTTATAAAGCACAATCAACTTGAAAATTATGTTTATTTGACTCATAGATTTTGTTGGCATTTGTTGATTTGATATTATTTTGAATTTTTTTTTCATCATCATCATCGTCATTATCATTTCTCCTTTTTCTGGCATAAATCTTAGTTAGCATTGAAAATGAATCAGAATTACCTTTACCAAATGGAATTAAAAAAAAAATTAATTAAAATTGTCATATATATGATCTAGCACCTAGCAATCGTTGTTGATAAAATTTCACTGTCATTAGAAAATACAAATCTATGTACGACACGTTTGGTCTAGTGGCTAGTAACCCTAGCTGTTAACCAAACGGTCGCGGGTTCGAATCCCGCTAGGGGCGAATGTTTATGTGTTAACATTTTACCTTTGTACCTGAGTCAGGGATGTTTTGTATTTATATAATGTATATATTTACAAAAAAAAAAGTAATCTATGTATTATATCAACTGTCTGGTATCCATAATATAAGCATTAGTTGCTTACTGTGGAACTAGATGGTGCTGTGTGGAATGTGTGAAGATATTTATTTATTTATTTATTTATGTACATATTATCTTGAATTTTAATTAATTTAATATATAACAGAAATATTAACCTTTTTTTTACAACTAAACTAATACCTATATGCCACTGAAAGAGATTTTTTTTAAAGTTATTCCAATAGTTTATTAAAAATATGTTACATTTTTAAAGTAAAGTTTAAAGTTTGATTGATAAATGAAATAGGCTTGAAATCTACTCTGAAGCATTTCTGTTCCACAAATTTTGCATTATCTCTCGCCTGCCTGACAGCCCAATGATATATATTCGGGCGTATTATAAAAGCAATAAATAAATAAATTTGGGAAATTTAGAACGCAACCGATTTTATTGTGCTCTCGATAATAATGAGAGGCGCTTTGTATCGGCGCCATTTTGAATTTTCTACGCCCTGTGTCGTTTAAATTGTTGACATTTTTAGTGTTGATAATTAATCATTTTAATTAATAAATATTAATACCGTTATACCGTGTTTAAGTTAGATTTTTAAGTGTTCAATTAATGTATGTAGATAATGGTGATTTACTATCTAGTTTTAAGCTACAACTGATAGCGAATAAAGCTGACAAATTTCTACAGAAAATCAATATGATTCAAAAATATCTACTGTTATTTCGATGCGTGAATTAGGAATGCTAGGAACTATAAATTTGAAGGCTTTATAGTTCCTTTTGATCCCTATCAATTTATTTTGTATATCCTACAGGAACCTAAACATTTTCCAGAAGTAAAAGTATCCTATAGTTTAATCCAGGTAATCATCAATGCATCAGTGAAAACCACATTAAAATCGGTTAGATTAGCGTGCACAAACGCACAGACAAACACAATTGATTAAATTAATTTTGAATCATTTTGACACCCCAATTACATAGGATGACATATTCAATTAGGTATATTTAATACTAGCTGGTGCTCGCGACTTCGTATGCGGTGAAAAATAAAAAATGTAACGCCTGACAAAATATTTGAGCAACCTTATTTGCTGTTACATTAGGCCAGGCGTTGTACATTAATTTTTATGATACCTAGTGATCATAAAAATCATGTCTTTTTTGTACGATAATGTCTATACTAAATTTCATGATGATCGTTTGAGTAGTTAAGGTCTGAAAGGGTGACAGACAGACAGACAGACGCATTTACTTTTCACATACACATAACAATAGTAGGGATAATATGAAAGCATCCTAAGAAATGTGAGCGAGCCATTTATATGGCTCGCTCACATTTCTTAGGATGCTTTATATAAAGTTTTCATACTGTTAATAATTTCAGTTATTCAGTTAATAATTCTGTGATTTTAAAGAGCTTTTCCAAGAAAGCTGAGTGTTAAGGGTGATAAGCATAATCAGGCATCGTTCATCACAAGTTGAATGGGATTTTAAGGCTCGATTTCACCAACACTCGGTTATTTTTAAACAGCTGTTTAAAATTTAAACAGCCTTTTAATAATATTTTTTTGTTCAATATCACTAAAATGCGGGTTAAATGCCCTAAACATCTGATTAACTTAATGATTAATCTGATGTTCAGGGCGTTTAACCCGCAGTTTAGCGATGCTGATCAACCAAATATTATTAAACGGCTGTTTAAATTTTAATCAGCTGTTTAAAAATAACCGTCTGTTGGTGAACTCCAGCCTTAACATGTTTTATATAGTTTTTGTGGTACGTGACATTTGCACACGTCGCATCCGCGCATTGCTTTGACATTTTGCGGGTGCAGTGTTGCCAACAAACAAATAAATAAACTCATTTTGCACTGATAATGAATTGTATTTAATGAGTAAACTGTTTATGATTGCGGTGGAAAATAACAATTTCGTTACCGCCCGCTTGTTCTGTAACACGATAGTAATTTACAAAATGAATTCAACCAAAAACTTTAATTACATTAAATTTAATTATACTCTAGTAAAATGTACGTAAGATTAGTTAGATTATTATAATACAAGCTGGTGCCTGCGATTTCGTGTGCGTTGAAAAATGAAAAATATAATATAAAAGAAAATATATGACATCTTCATCGCTGTGACGACGACGGTAGCGCTGCCGCACGGCAACAGTGGCGCCCAATTTTTTATATTTTTGAACAATACCTCGAGAACTTACAGTTTTTACAGGATAAAAAGTATTCTATATGTTAATAAAGGTAATGAGCTATCTGTGTGCCAAATTTTATACAAATCAATGCAGCTGTTATCACTTGAAAGAGTAACAAACACCCATCCATAAATCCATCCTCACAAACTTCAATAATATTATAAAGCTGAAGAGTTGGTTTGGTTGAACGCGTTAATCTCAGGAACTACAGGTTCGAATTGAAAAATTCTTTTTGTGTTGGATAGTCCATTTATCGAGAAAGGCTTTAGGCTATATATAACATTTTGAACGCGGACGAAGTCGCGGGCACCAGCTAGTTTATAATATTAGTAGGACTAGCTGACGCAACAGACGTCGCTCTATCGTTTTTGATTAATGTGTTTGACGTATAAATATTTGATTGAAACGTTTCAATTGTCAGCTAGAAACTTTAGAATGGGAAAAATAAATAATGACATTTTTTTTACAAATTTTCGGATAATTTTTCCAATTTTCCCCTTCATAAGTAGCTTCCCCGAACTTAAACGAATATTTGAAAAAAAAAAAAAAAAAAAAAAAAAATTTCTTGCGTTTCTTGAGTTTTGCGCTTAGCAACGGATTTAGCGATTCATTTTATTTATATAATAGCTGTTGCACGCGACTTCGCCCGCGTAACTTTATAAAATATAACCTATATTACTTGCTGATAACGCACCTTTTTATAGGTGAAAGAGTTTTTAAAATCAGTAATTTTTGAATTTATTCATTACAAACAAATCTTCTCTCTTCATAATATTATTATTAAATTGATCAATAAATGACATTATAATATCATTTATAATATAATTGTTAACAGAGTTAAACGCCTCTTTCACCAACTACAAGTAAAGTGTTGATTAGTTACTTTTAGAAATAATTTTATGTTTTATTAAATTATGTACTCGGTTTACTGCATCGTTCAATAGGCGATTTTTTTTAATTATTTTCTTTTTAAAGTTTGGGACTTTTACCGTACAAACAAAGATATATCATCTCCATCATTCCCGGTTAACGGCGACTTTAAATGGCGGTTAGCCTACTTGACACTTAACTCAGAGACGGTAAAAGAGGCCCTTAGAAAAATAGTTACTTTTAAATTATTTATTTTATTTGAATTATTCCATAAAATTTCAAACAAATATTTATTTATTTCTTTGAACCTATCCATTCGTATTTGTTTTAAAACCAGAAACAATTTACGAGCAGACGACGTGATTTGAAAATATTATCAAAATCGCAGTTGTTCAATCAAGTTCAATCAAAGGGTAATAAATATAATAAACTATAATAAATAGTTTAACTATAATAAATAAATAAATTAATTTATTTATTTATTTATTAAGGTACCAACAGAAGACACAACAATACAAGACAATAATACTGTTTATACATTCGGTCTTGGCCTGATGTGAATACCAATAATATACTTCATTTGAAAATTATTAATAATAATAATAATAAATCATTTATTAGATGTAAGTTTTTCACAAAACATTTATCTTCGTCAACATTATTTTACAATTACAAACTACCTCCTAGTTGCTCTTTTCATAAATCAGTTTACAACATGACACGTAACAATACTTAGCAATATACATAACACAATATTCAACTATATTTAACTCCAAGGATGATCATCATTTATATAATCTAATATACTATAATAACCTTTTTTTGCACAGGGTTTTCTTAATATAAATTTTAAATTTATTCATAGATAATTGTTGTATATTAGAAGGAAGCCTGTTGTACATAGAAGCGCACACATTGTCCCATAAAAAAGTTGCCAACACTGTGGAAACGAGTTTTAGGCAGTTGAAGCATATGCTTGTTTCTAGTACTTCAAATCCTAATATAGAAGGAAAATAACAAATTGGGATAAAGATATTTCTGAACGACGTTGTAGGCAAGAAGTCACTGTCGGTTCGTATATTTGTCGACGCTTAACTGCCAGTGAGTGTCGATTGACAAGCCGCAGCTAGATTGAGAGTTGGAATCATTATACTTATTCATTTTGTAATAAATTCATAGCCATCACAATATTATAGACACGCGTGTCCAGTCCACAACATTTGATTTTACCTATAATTTAACTATAGTATATAATTTAACTATATATAGCCACTTTTCCGTCTACCAAAGGTTTAATAAGTTTAAATTATTTGTTAGCATTTTTTTTGAAAATAATTAGTTTTTAAGTTTTGTATATATATTGTAATTTTTAATATATCAACTATAGTAAGTTATTTGAGCATTATTGAGATATCTATATAAATATAATATACACTTCTAGTTTGTCCTAATGTAATAGAATTTTTAGATAATGTAATAGAACGGAAGCAATGTGCCAGTGTATGTATGATTTCGTCTATATTTGAATGTGTAAAGTATACTATAATATTTATACTGAATATTATATAACATTTAAAACATTTCTATAGTGGCGTTTAATTATTTGTAATTGTTGTAAATTTATTTTCTGTTAATTTTCCCATTAAATAAAAAAATATTTTAAGACACGTATTAGCTTTCAAAAGGTTCCTTAATAATTCAATATCAAAATTAACTTATACGATAGCTGTAACATAAATTTCTTGCCTTGTTCCACATTAAAAATCGAATATAAATGACTTTAAACATTAAATACACAACCAAGTAGTAATAATATATGTATTTATTATATAGTATAAACAGACACACATTGTTAAATTTCGATTCGAGTTTTCTATATTAAATTTTTAACCTAATTTCGAAAATTCGATGAAAGCAAGAAGCTACTGGAGTGGAGTTTGGTTCAAATTTTAGTATCAAATTTGTTATGGTTATGTCTTGTCAATGTATCCGTACTCATGTATCCACGGATATCTATGTGGTATGTGAAAAATATTATAAACTGTATTTTATAACGATGTATCCCCTCTAAATCTTTTAAAGTCTATAACAGTTCGGTCCAGTCGGCGATGAACGATTCATTTCTCCGATGACGAATTGTTCGAGCCGATCTCTCGGCAATACGTAAACATTGTAACAACTGTACAGAGTAGTGTGATCAAAAATTAAGCTCATACATAGACATATATATAGATTTTCATACTATGCTAATTATATTATATTATGTATGTCACTTCAATGTACCAAAACTCAGAAGAAGATTTTTGAATTTTTTGATTTTTTGATTTATTTACAGGAACATATTTTATTTAGTTTATTGGCTATGAAAACACATACTAGGCATATTAATTAAAATAATTAAAAATTCAAATAACAATTTATAAATTATTAAATATAAATTAAATTAATAATAAGTAGGTATATATAAAAGTAAAAGACACAATATCACAGATCAAGTGATACATTTCATATTCCCTACTGTAGAACTAATCATTGTAAAAATACCTTCTTTCATAGTTCTAAGTATCACTACAATAAGATTCTGAATGATATTCACATATTTACCAACAATTTGAATTCTTACAAAAAAAAAATTGACGAATTACTTTTGAAAAATTAATTTTTATCACTTATAGAATATTCTATTCTTTTTCTTTTTTTTGGTCTTATAAATATTATTTTTTAAATTAATAATTAAATGTAAAAATATAATTTTTATGATGCCTTTCGGGCCGTCTGTTCACCTGTCGCAAATATATAAATAAATATAACAATATTATAAAAAAAAAAAAAAAAAAAAAAAAAAAAAAAAAAAAAAAAAAATGATTCTTTAAGATTATTTGTATATTATATATATAAAATTAAAATTCATGGCTGTATGTAATCTAAATAAATAAATTATATATTTTTTTTTTAAATTATATAAATATTTAAAATTCATGGCTGTATTTAATCTATATATAATATTAAATTTCCTTACTATTTTGATATCCTTACATAGTAAAAAACTAAATTGCTTTCCGTGGTCTGTCTGTCTGTATATATACCCGCTAACTCTTCCTAAACCACTTATGGAAAGAGGAATAAATGAGGAAGGTTTGTGTATATAAAAAAATGCACCCCAGGCGAAGGCGGAAGCGAGTCACTATGCAAACAAAACCGGCCCTCTGTCCTTTTTCTTCAACGAAGGCTGTTTCATGCTATAGGAAGACATTTTAACAACCTTTCAAGGTTTCAGTAATAGATAATTTAAGTCTCTCACTTACAATATAAGATGGTCGCCCAGTTGCGCACGCGCATCGTGATTTAAACCGCTACATTCAATATGTACTGTTTTACGCGTACGCGCCGACGGATTTATACGTTCTAACGGCCTGATTCACGGTATTGTGCCCATATAGCTTTTTCCGAACTAAATATTTATACAAGTGAACCGAATCGGATAATGCTTTATGAGTATTTATTGTTACTTGCTGATTACAAACATTATGGGTGTGTTGAAGTTGAATTATGTAACGCATAAATTCTATATTTGCTATGGTTTGACTATTTACTAGGTTTTTTAGCTCGCGGTTTATATTTTTTTAAGGTGAGGCTAAAGGTCCACTTGATGTTAGGAGCTACCGTCTCATATAACAAGGGGGAAGGGATAGGGAAATAGGCTTTGGTATCTCATCACTCACCGTAACACAACAGTGTTATTTCACGGTTATCTTTTGCAAAACTCAGTGTTCCTTTCTTTCTTATGGATTTCTGTATGGATTCGTTGGGAATTTCTTATGGATACCCGACAGCGTAGGGCATGATGTAGGATTATGCCAGACTCTTACAGACTAAAAGCCAACGTTGATGTTTAATTGATTGTTTTGTTATATATAAATATATATTTATATATATATTTAATATATGTTAATATATATAATGGTGCCCGCGACTTCGTCCGCGTTGAACGATGAAAGGTTCCCTATGTCCTTTCTGATGTCCCAGACAACGTGTATGCAAAATTTCTTAGTGATCGGTTCAGTAGTTTTTGCGTGAAAGAGTTACAAACATCCATACATCCAAACATACTTTCGCATTTATAATATTAGTAAGATGTGTATGTGTGTGTGCTAAATATAGCGCCTACTAAAAGAAGTATTTATATGTAGCACTGTTAAAATGTCCTCTGGTTTAGATAGTACTTGTATTAGTAATATCTAAAACTTGAACATAACCTAGAAAACTGAATGAAACCTTAACTTTTAAAAGGTCAGATTTTCAAAAGGACAAACTTTCAGATGGTCAGTTTTTCAAATCGTCATACTTACAAATAGTCAAAGTATGTTTTTTTTTTTAAATTAAACAACTTAAATAAATTATCATCAAGGGAAAGTAAGTTGGGGTTTAATATGAATTTATTTGTTGGACATTTAAACTAAGAGCTAAGCACCAAACGTCGCATGTAAAGCGCTGAATTTAATATCTGCGAATAGTTGTCTCGCTAAACCTCTTATAATTCTGTTGTACACCGCACAAGCCTCGTAAAGAAGGCCGTACACTTGCAGTTTTTGTCCTGTGAGCTTGTGGTCACCGCATAGTTAAGGGGAGGCACTCCCTTGACCATGTTACATAACTACCTGACTTAGTTACGTAATAATGAACAGTACCTTTACCATGAGTTATATAAACTCCACTCGTTTGTGAGAGCGTAAAATAATTATATGGAATATTGTCAATTTGACATTGACAGTTGACAGTTTTTCATATGAATGTTTTACGCTCTCGCTAGCGAGTGCGGCCATTGTAAACTCATTGTAAAGGTACAGATCCAGTGATCCAGTAAGGTCCAGTGAGGTCTAGTATGAGAGTTCGATCCTGATGATCATAGCTAGTGTTACTCTTAACTAAAACTTACTTTATTAATTTGCCGTTCAAACAAACTCAAACTCAAACTCATTTATCTGCTAAAAAAAGCGGTACAATTGATGGTTTAAGTTAGGTAATACATGGTTAATGTAGATCGCGCTTTTCACCAGAATCTGGCATGCAAAATCAGTTATACATAGACTCTATGCAGTTATACAATAATTTTATATAATACAACGTCAAATACGTGAATTTAATTCAATTAATACAATAAACAATTAATTTTAATACAAGTAAGCAAGTACAATTACAATTAATAGTAAATAAACTCTTAAGTTTAATTGTTAGTATTATATGTAAAGAGAAGCAAATCAGTGCTAAATTAATAAATCAGTTACAATAAAAATAGACAGTTTGTCAATCTCTATTTTCATTAAAGAAATTTGTCTGTTTATGTAAGAGAATCTTTTATTTCAACCTTTTTTAAAAGTTAGAAAGATTCTCACAATTTTCTTGCATGCTCTACAAAAAAGGGTTTTCATGAAATTTTAAAACAAGTCAACTGTATATAGAGCGATTTTTATATTTATATTAAACACCAATATTAACTTCAGAAATAAGACTTCCCCTTAACATGCTGGGCAGTTATTTAGCAGACTATTTAAGGGGAGGGTGTTTAAGAGACACAGTTTACCGATCTCACAGGTTGATATTATGCGACTTTGTGAATGCAAGGTGCATTACACTTTGCTAATACAGCAGCTTTTAATCACTGTGCTTTAAAAATTTTCATTATACTGTTGTTTAGAACTTTTTTTTTCTGATGTAAGTCAGTACGCGACACTTTTTATGTGACACTTGGTTGTGGGTACTGTCATCTATAAAAACAAGGAACCTCTAAGTAAAGCAAAGCTTACTTTGATTAGGATAAAGAATAAAGCATAAATTGTGACATAAAATGGCCTCTAACATTACCCTTTTAAAATTAAATAAAAGTCGAATTAGTTTACACATATCAATACAAAAGTTAGCATATATTAAACTTTATTAAATAATATATATTTTATGTTACAGCTAAACCACTGAAAATTAATACATTTTTTACAATAAGATGATAGTAGAATTTTCCTCCCAAAACACTTCGTAAAATAAAGTTAAAAAAAAAATTGGTAAAATAAATTTGGAAACATTAGTAAATATGGGGAATCCTTATTTTAGATAAAATAAAACTAATAATATATATTATAAATAGCATTAAAAGTAGTTGTGGTACTGCACGTTGGTGCATTGTCGCCGTGACATACGCGACCAGAGGGGCCGTAAACATCACCGCGCTGGCTTCGCTAAAGAGTAGCGCTTAGGAGAAGTACCGTCAACAAAACAAGCTAATAATATACTATTCTTACGTTGCACGTTCTTACGAGATGAAACTTTTTTGTAACTCACCATAGAGTTATTAAATTAATAACTCTTTCACCATGTGTCAAGTAGGCTAACCGCCACTTAAAATCACCGGTAATCGGGAATGATGGAGATTATAAACCTTTGTTTGTACGGTAAAAGTCCCAAACATTAAAAAGAAAATAATTTAAAAAAATCGCCTATTGAATGATGCAGTAAACCGAGTACATAATTTAATAAAACATAAAATTATTTCTAAAAGTAACTAATCAACACTTTACTTGTAGTTGGTGAAAGAGGCCCTAAGTAACACAACTTACAACACAGTCGGAATATAAAAACAAAACATGTTACATTATTTTTTCTAATATCACTAAAACAATATATTAAAAGAATCAATGTACCTTATTATGGGTAATAATTATGAGTAATATAGATATGAGAAATTTTCGAAAGTTTTTGAGTAAAATAAACCTTTTTTTTGACCTCTTTTGATTTATTTAATTTTAATACCAATCGAAACATTTTTTTATGTAGTATCTCTGTCAAATATATAATTTCAATGAGTTAACACAATCACATCATTTATCATTTTAATGAGATTATATTTATTCAATAAATATTATAACGACTAATTTTCTGACGGTACAAAGTGCAGCTACGAGCCACGCTCGGTATCGGAGATATCAAAAAGCTTACTCCGAGTTAGGGCACTCGATTAAACCCACCTTGTTTGCATCGTTACGGCTGTGTGCGCTGAATTTGCTGACCCTACCGGATAGTTAAGCTGCTTTATGGTAATTAAAAAAATACACGTACACTCTTACTAGCTCCTAAATATCGCAAGCATGCTTAGATATTTTATAAAAAGTTCGAGATATTTTTTTAAACACTCGCTCGATTATTTTCAAAGTTACAACGCAGTTTGCGCTAACTACTTTAACAAAATTTAAAAAAAAAGGAAAACATATAATCGTCAATTAATATGACAGATGGTTGTAATCGATGTTATCTACTGATCGATGCGACTTAACAACTGCTTCATAAATTAAAAGGAAAAATAGAATGGCATTCTTAAAATAACAGAAACGAAACAGCTTTAAAACTCGACCGTCATGTGTCCGTCCGTTCGTCCGTTCCATTTTCACACACCGTCTCACTCGAATATAAAACATCGCGCGTCAACATTGAAATAATAAATCTGACAACGTACGGACTGACAGAAGAGCACAATATATTTTGCACCAACAGTAGTTTACCCCTGAAACAAACTCCACTTATACACACATAGGTAATTTTGTAATAATATTTAGCACTAAATCCATACTAATATTATAAATGTGTAAGTAACTATGTATCTCTCTGTCTGTTTCTAACCTTTTCACGCCTTAACTACTCAACCGATCATCATGAAATTTTGCCCCCTCAAACAGAAAAGGACATAGGGTTTGATAAAGAAAAATCCAGATCGTTTCCGACGGTTTATAAAGAAAACCAAGCCTAGCAAAACTATAACAGCAATAACTATTAAATAAATTATTGCTTTTAAGAGTCAACGTAGACGAAGTTGCGTGCATTGCAAGTATAGTATAAAATTTATTTAAAATTGTATTAAAATGGCAAACCAACGCTCTAATTCAAGACATTTTACACAATTTAATTTACCTACTTTAAAATTATACTGTGCACAAAACGAGGGGTCCGCCCCCCCTTCAAAACAACCCCACTCGAGCTCCAAGGAGGCAACCATGAACACTGTCACGTTATGATAGACGGCCCAGCATAAACCTGACGAGAGACGACCTACCCCGACTCAGAATGGCTCTACGGAGCCCACTATATCACTTTTATTACACGCCATCTTCATTTTCATATTTCATATTTGCATTTGTGTCCCCCACCACCCCTTCGTCCCCCGCGTTTAAGCGTTTCGCGCGTTTTTCTGTGTAATCGTTGAAGGCTTTGTGTGTAGGACGTAACGACTGGCCGGTGCTCGTCAAAGGAAAATTTTATGTTAGAAGAGAAACAGGTGAGAATTGACATAATATTATTATGTGGTTCCGTATATTTAAAATATTAAATTTAATTTAAAGCATTATTTTTTTAAATGTAATTAATAGTATATAGTTAGATTTTATTTTAATAATTACAAATGATAACACCAGATTAAACATCAGTGGGTTTTAGTGTTATCATTTTACATAAATGTAAAATGATATATATATTAGTCTTAAAAATGTTAAATATTATAATTAAATAAATAAATTATATGTTTTTGATACTTTATTTTTAGGTAATAAAGCTATAACGACATAAATAATAATAATAAATAATAATAAATATCTTCACACATTCCACACAGTACCATCTAGTTCCACAGTAAGCAACTAATGCTTGAATTATGGATACTAGACAGTTGATATAATACATAGATTACTTTTTTTTGTAAATACATACATATTATAAATATAAAACATCCATGACTCAGATACAAAGGTAAAATTTTAACACATAAACATTCGCCCCTAGCGGGATTCGAACCCGCGACCGTTTGGTCAGCTAGGGTTACTAGCCACTAGACCAAACATGCATTTAGAACTTTAACGATTCTTTGTTGCACAGCAACAATCTTTCCACATATTATAAATAACTTTAAAAATTTAATAAGTGAATTAAATCAGTTGTTGTTAGCAAAATATGAGATTTCGTATCTTTATATTTTAATTAAGATGGGAAATGTAAATATAAGTATTTTGTTAAAGTCTAGTTAAAAAAATTAAGAAAACCTTTAGGTACTGGAAAGCTTATCTGGCGGCAGTGACCACCCCCTTAATAAAGTATCACTGAAAAGTAACACCACCTGTGTTATTGTGATGTTAGAACAAGGGATGCCAGAATTCACTACCTTATCCTTATGCGTTGTTTCCTTATCACTAGCCTTCGTCTTGTTTATTGGCGTAAGCATAAAAATGATTCTACTTTTAATAGGTTTTTTTTTATGTTAAAGAAATGTTGACATGCTAACTGGCCGCTGTATAGTCACTTAGATGTAAACAGGTCTTTCATCTTATGTCTACCCTGAGAAGAATAGGAAAGTTAAGTACAGAAGATGGAGATAAAAATAATTGGCTCTATTCACTAACCGAAACACGAAAGCATTAGTGCTTTTATTCGTATGTAAATTTTTATTTACCAAGGTTAAATTCCCCAAGGAACCCTGAAACAGTGGTGAGGAATGTTTAACAAGGCTTAACTTGACAGGTTCACTTGGTAAACATATTAAATACTTCCTTTATAGTTCAACCAAGGCGTTTCACATATTAGCCGTTCTACATTCACGATATTTTCGCATAATATAAGTAGATTTTGTGCTCTAGGAATACCTAGATAATGGTGATAGAGAGATTTCATGGAAAACGCCTAGGTTATGGCGATAGAATGGGATTAATAGTTTTAAACCTAAAAAGTAAAAATACAATTTATTTCTTATATTTAAAATAGACGAAATGTCGAACTGCGAATTTTCAAAAACATATTTTAAAAAATCCCTTTTTTTCCCCCAATAATCGAGGCGTAACATGCGATACGTCATTTCAGTACAAAAGGGTGGTAGCAATAACTCCTTCTACGACACACGTAACGGTGAACAATGGTTAAATTAATTACCCCCATGCCCAAAACGATAGCAGATGGAACACACGAGACGATGCGACAAAAAGCCCGTGGGAGGGACGGGACGCCTTTTTACCGGTCCAAGCGTGAAGCTCACAGCGATAGCTTTTAGTTTATATTGCCAAGTACGAAACTTTCAAATTACGAACTTGCTTGGGATTGATGGCTGATTTTTTAATTGTATATCACTTTGACGACACGTTTGGTCTAACCCTAGCTGTTAACCAAACCGTCATATTTTTTGTTGTTTTTGTCATATTTTTGATGACGATATAGTTATTCTGGCACAGTTGCTGGAAGAACTCAGAGGGATGTTCAGTGTATGAATTTGGACAAGACAAAAGTCATGTTCAAGCAGTCACACCGGTAGCAGAGTAGATAACCCCTAGATTAAAATAGTTCTATTGAATGTAGGTCACAAATTTAAAAGTGCAGCGTGGAACTGACGACCTGAAAGGCTTTGCAGGGAGCGGCTGGAGAGCCTTGGGAGAGAGCTACATCCAGCAATGTAACTATATGAGGTGGTTTTTATGTTAAAAGAGTAATTTTGAGGATTCTTACCAGTTCTGCCTCAGAATAAGAATTCTGTAGATTTGTGTCGAGATATAATAAGTCTAGGTCACCTCTGGAAAACTATAATAGCTTGGTGGAGCAAACACTTGCCTGCTTGTCTTAGATATTGAACAGATTTAAATCAGGTTAATAGTAATTTATAATATTTATAATTACGTATATAACACAATATATAATTGCATAGTGTACAAAATGGATGCGAGTGTTTAAAAAGTTGGACAGGAGACGCTCAGTCTTATAATCTAAGTAAATAGCTGTGGTAGAAAGTCCAATCGCAAGATAAATCTAAAAAAATAGTCATTCCAGACACTTGAATTATTTAAAGTAATTAAAAAAGTATTAAAGCCATAATAGCCCGGGGGCGCACTCGCCAGTAACACTCTCCGTGTTCTAACCCCACCAAAATCTGCAGATACGCTACGTGGAGGTGCTACCAACAAAATTATAAAAGGGTAAATAAAACAGAAAGCTTTACACAAGTCATAAATTTGATTTATAGAGATTAAAAAAGGCGCTTTAGAAACGGCTCGAACGAAAATTTTCGGTGGGACGGATCGGGAGACGGGATGGTACAGTCGGAAAAACAAGCAGATCAAAATAATTTATTAATTATTTATAAAAAACATTTACAAAAATGTTTAATCTAGATTAAGTGCCTCAGGCAGGTCCCAATCATTCTGACTGCATGTCGTCGTTATATATTAAGGCATAAATAATTAATTAATTATTATAGAACTTGCCAACTATATAGAATAAGTGTTTTGTCAAATTGATGATTTTTTTCTCTTAGAATATTAATTAGAATGATAACACATTTTGTAATATGAATTAAATATGTATTTTATTAAACTTTTTATTATTATTTTTTATACTAAAATTTTTAAAAGAAATTTTTATTTATAAATAAAAAATAAAAGGTGTGCCGGATTTATTAAATATTTGCCATTTATTTCACTACTAGCATTTATTTGTCATTATATCTGTATGAATTATATCTTATCATTTGAAGATTTAAGATCATTAAAAAAATTTCATGGAACCAGTTTTGAACCAGGATTTAAAGATTGGTGTTAACGAACATATTAACATAAAGATTTTGCATAACAACTTGAGCGATGATAATAAAAGCCAGCTGACTTACTGTGGGTGCCACCTTTATTATATTACGAAAATAAGCATTATTTTAAACGTCTATGAATTTTACGTTTTCATTTTAATATAGTTATATGTGTCGTTGTTTTCTTTTTTTTCACTATTCATGTTATAAAATCTGTACATGTAAATATTTTCATTTATTAGATCAAGAGCCTCTTTCACCATCTCTGAGTAAAGTGTCAAGTAAGCTAACCGCCATTTAAAGTCTCCGGTCACCGGGAATGATGGATCTGATACCTTTGTTTGTATTGTAAAAGTCCCAAAGATTAAAAAGAAAATAATAAAAAAATTCGCCCATCGAAGAATGCAGTAAACCGAGTGCATAATTTAATAAAACATAAAATTACTAGCTGGTGCCTGCGACTTCGTCCGCGTTGAACGATGAAAAGTACCCTATGTCCTTTCCAGTGTCTCAGACAACGTGTATGCAAAATTTCATGGTGATCGGTTCAGTAGTTTTTGCGTGAAAGAGTTACAAACATCCATACATCCAAACATACTTTCGCATTTATAATATTAAGTACGGATTTATAAAAATAACTAATCAACACTTTACTTGTAGCTGGTGAAAGAGGCCCCAAAAGTGAAACGTTGAAAATAATTGCAGTACTATAACGTTATCGGCTATGAAATTAAAATAAGAGAAAAACTAAAAAATTGGGCGCCAGCTAACTAAAAAATGAAAAAAATCATATGTTAGCACTTAAAATATATTTAAACAAAACAAAATAAAATAAACACAGGGGGTGGTCCTTAAGCCCGTACGTTATTATATATATATATGAAATTTAATATTTGATTCAATAAACCGGCTAATAAAAGTTAAAAACTTAGCTGGATATGAATAATGGCTGGATGTAATAATATAGTTTTCCTTCTCGGCAAAATAAAACACGCTGCTCATCAGTGTCACCAAGGAAAAATGAAGAAGGCTCATCAGAATGTAAAATGCGGATAAAACCCAGGATTCATTATATAATAATTATATATCTCCAATTAAATCCATGAATGACAAAAAACCAAAACAAAAAACCATAACAAAAAAACCCTGAAATGAAAAAGAAATAATTAAACACAAATCTAAAAGAAAAAATATGTGTGCCTGACCGTGGGAATCTAAAATTTAGATATAAGATCCCTAAATGTTAATAATTTATTCAATAAATGGTCAGGCAAAAACAAACAAGAGTAAAATAAAAAAAATACAATTGCATAAGGATTAAAAATAAACTGCAAAAGATAATAGAATTAAATGAGTAAATTAACAATAAATTTAAAATGAACTAAAACACAAATTATAATAAAAAAACATTAATCAACAATCTATCATCAGAAATAAGATGAAATACGTACCCATTTATAAACCGGGGTTTTTTTACATAAATATTTTAAACTGAATAATTAAAATTTTAAAAGAAAATGAACTGGCAAATACAGGCTATTATCAGCACAAAAACTAAACCGCTCTCTGCGAGCGACAGAGAAACAAAAAAACGCTCTCTGACTGAAAATTTTGAATATTGAACGTCAAATGCAATTCTATATATTTAAAAAAAATAATAAGTTTTTAAATACTTAAATAAATAAATAAACAAATAAGGTAATATAACTAATAAAATAAATAAAATAAGTAACGCTACGTTACATATCCCCTCTTCCTACAGAAGAATTTTTTTTCCCGTTAATAGGATAAAAAAAATTCTTTGTGCCCATACACAAATGCTACCACTTTCATCCTACGTTCAAAAAATAAAACCTTCCATACTATTAACAGTGAGAATTGCAGCACTAGTTATTAAAACTGTGTTGTGGTACTCAAATGTTTCCTTTCAAAAAAACTAATTCAAGATATTTCTTGAAGAAGTAACTTGCATAAGATAGGGCAGTAGTATAAAACTGCTGACCTTAAAGCAGAAGTGTTTAAGGAACAAATGAGGAAGAGTATAAAGAGAAAAAGAAAAAATAAATAAATTAAAAAAAAAATTAATTATTAACATAACTGAATCCTAACTAGAGGAAACAATTAACACCAAGCGAACAAAACGCCCAGACAACTAAGCATTCAACCAAAGAATACTTAAACAAAATAGATTCCTTAAAAACAAAAAGGAACTACATTGTTAATAATAACAAACGCCCAGACAAATAACTAGGCGATAACTTCAAGGCTTAAATTATTTTATTTAATAATCCGCCCTGCTTATGAACTTTAAGGCTTGTTTAAAGAGTTGTAATCCGCTCTGCTTATGAACTTTAGGGCTTTTTTAAAGAGTTGTAATCCGCTCTGTCTATGAACTTTAGGGCTTGTTTAAAGAGTTGTAATCCGCTCTGTTTATGAACTTTAGGGCTTGTTTAAAGAGTTGTAATCCGCTCTGTTTATGAACTTTAGGGCTTGTTTAAAGAGTTGTAATCCGCTCTGTAGGTATAATAAAAACTAATTAGTTAAATAATTAAATAATAACTAAATAAATGAATAACTAAGGAATTAATAATATTAAGTAAATATGTACATAATCAAGAATTATAATATTATGTATTATAATACCTAAATAATTATTATACAAATCATCTGGAAAGGTCTGGAGCCTAGATGAAAATATTTGAAATGAATATATGAAATATATTATTTAAAATATATGTTTATATATTAAAAATTTAAAATATATATTTAAAAAAAAAATTAAAAAATATAAAAAATAAAAAAAAAATAAAAATTTAAAATAAATTTAAAATATATAAAATATAAATAAAATTTAAATATAAAAAAATATATATGAAAAAATAAAAAAAAATAAAAAAAATAAAATTAGATGAAAATACTAATTCCTTTTTTTTTTAAAAACAACATCTTATTTGTGACGATAGTGACAAATTAAATCAATAACCTATTTGCCTGTTACAACAAAATAGCGAATGACATCTTAAATATTAATAATTTATTAAAATAATTAAAATAAATTAACATGAAAAAAATGAAAATTAAGAAATAATCATTCTGAAATAACAAATTAATTAAAATGTCATTCTGCAACAAAAACAGGAAATTGAAGAAATTAATAACTTACAAAAAATTAAATCAACAGATTTAGTGAATCAAATATTGTAAAATAAATAAGATAATATATATATACAATTACACGTACTTTACAGTAACAACAATATATGTTATCTGTAAAAAAAAAACAAGTTGGGCGCCAATGAAACGTTGGGCGCCAGCTAACTAAAAAATGAAAAAAAATCATGTTAGCACTTGAAATATATTTAAACAAAACAAAAAAAATACACAGGGGGTGGTCCTTAAGCCCGTACGTTATTATCATATATATATATGTGAAATTTAATATTTGATTCAATAAACCGGCTAATAAAAGTTAAAAACTTAGCTGGATATGAATAATGGCTGGATGTAATAATATAGTTTTCCTTCTCGGCAAAATAAAACACGCTGCTCATCAGTGTCACCAAGGAAAAATGAAGAAGGCTCATCAGAATGTAAAATGCGGATAAAACCCAGGATTCATTATATAATAATTATATATCTCCAATTAAATCCATGAATGACAAAAAACCAAAACAAAAAACCATAACAAAAAAACCCTGAAATGAAAAAGAAATAATTAAACACAAATCTAAAAGAAAAAATATGTGTGCCTGACCGTGGGAATCTAAAATTTAGATATAAGATCCCTAAATGTTAATAATTTATTCAATAAATGGTCAGGCAAAAACAAACAAGAGTAAAATAAAAAAAATACAATTGCATAAGGATTAAAAATAAACTGCAAAAGATAATAGAATTAAATGAGTAAATTAACAATAAATTTAAAATGAACTAAAACACAAATTATAATAAAAAAACATTAATCAACAATCTATCATCAGAAATAAGATGAAATACGTACCCATTTATAAACCGGGGTTTTTTTACATAAATATTTTAAACTGAATAATTAAAATTTTAAAAGAAAATGAACTGGCAAATACAGGCTATTATCAGCACAAAAACTAAACCGCTCTCTGCGAGCGACAGAGAAACAAAAAAACGCTCTCTGACTGAAAATTTTGAATATTGAACGTCAAATGCAATTCTATATATTTAAAAAAAATAATAAGTTTTTAAATACTTAAATAAATAAATAAACAAATAAGGTAATATAACTAATAAAATAAATAAAATAAGTAACGCTACGTTACAAAAGTTCGGTTTTAATTAAACATTTTCTTTCGCGGTTGCTGACCGTACTCACGTCAGCGTACTGTCGATGTTCCCGGGCGTCAGTGGGGGTGTAAGAAAATTTACAAGCACCGCCGTATTTCACCTCGCTTTTTCTGCTAATCTACCCTCTTAATGCGTCGCTTTGTTTACCTGCTGACCCTACTGCGACGCGTAAGTGTGTACAGGAACGATTGTGCTGTCTCTACATAGTTCGGAACTTCTTTACAGTAATTATTTTTAAAATAAATATGTAAAAAGTGTAAAAATTCACATACAATGAAATATGTGTTTCTAAAACGATTTTATTATACGAGTATGTATAAAATAGATTTTTTTGGTCATTTATCGAACATTAAAATCAATTATATAATATATGTGTTTCTTAAGTAAATAAAGGTTTTAAATAAATCTTTCTATTTATGGAAAATATGTTAGCTAAGTGACCTCTTTGTCTTCATTTAAATTTGAAAGTACATATAATATTATAGCTTAGTTAGGGTATTTTTAGCTTAACGTATGGCTTGCGTAATTATTTGTGTTCATTCTATTGTTTTTATTGTACATATAATTATTGTATAGCTTTGTATGTATTTGTATTGTGTGTTAATAAGTAAATAATTAAATAAATATTCAAATTATAAATGAACTAGGTGTTGCACGCGACTTCGCCCTCTTAACTTTATAAAATATAGCCTATGTTAATCGCTGATAATGTAGCTTTCTATTGGTGAAAGAATTTTCAAAACAGGTCCAATAGTTTTTGAGTTTATTCATTACAAAGTACAAACATAGAAAAAATACAAATTTTCTCTCTTTATAATATTAGTATAGATATATTTTTTATAAATGTGATTTCTGTCATTTTTATCCTGTCACGTGATTAAATTGGCTTTATTAAATCAGCTATTACTTAATTTATGTAAAATAGACAATTTGATTTCCATAATTAATTCTTAGCTTTACAGAAAACTTTAAGAAAAGTTTTGTTTTACTTTGAACTCGATAGATGGCGATACAAGTATTAAAGTGTACAATACTACTTTGAATTCCACATTGAATTAAAATTGTACACAAATACTTTTTCTGAGCTACTAACACATAATTATAGAACTACTAGTTACCCGCCCGCGGCTTCGCACGGAATCGATTTTATTCTGCAAATTATATACACAAAACTTCCTCTTTCCATTAGTGGAAAGCGCATCAAAGCCAAATAATCAAGGCAAATAGGTAATTTCAGAATTAAATTAATTAGTCTACTGATCGAAATTACGCCTTTTTATTTATTTATGTTTTTAAATATTTCATATAATGAGTCCCTTTATGCATTACTCCACACAAATACACATTCATGTTTGTTTGAGTTTAATTTGTGTATAACAATAACAAACGTTAGGAAGTATTGTTTAAAAATTTCATACTTTTGCCAGTATTCTGTTTTCCTATGTTTGCAAATGAGGGCTCGTATAGAAAGTTGGACAATCGCGGAGATAGTACAGTGAAGTTATGATATCAGCTTACTTTTCGATTTGGCAAGCATAGTTGCAATATTGTCTCAATGAAACTTACATTTCGGGCGAACAATAAAAAAAAATTGATTAAATTTACTCTCATATATACTTATATTGCAAAAAATTATTTGTGTAATATTTTTTATATATATTTAAAAAAAATCTCTAAACGTGTTGCTAAGCGATAAACTCGAGAAAAGCTAGTTCCATTAATTCGGCTATATATATTTTTTAAGTCCATGGAAAGTTCTTATGAGAAAAATACCGGATTTTTATAGATTGGTTATTTGATGTTTATTTATATTATAATAGAAGTGATGCAAAATTAAGCACTTTTTGAGTATTTTTACTTAATTTGTCTTAATAAATATCATTAAATTTTAAAAATAATTTGATTTCTTGCAATTGTTTCTTAAAATTAATTTATGCAATGCATGCAAAAATTAAATTTAAAACTCTATTGTACTTTTTTGCTAAGTGTTAAAATTTCTAGTTCAGAAGACAGTAAAATATCAAATGATACATACTGTTTTATATATGTACATACGACTATAATATCCCATTATATATTATATCAGCGAATTAATCCAGGCAAGATATATTGGGTCCATTTTACTTAAGTATAGTTTAAGTGCGACTAAGTGAGATCGCGAATGCCAAAGTCATTCGGTATTCACTCGAGAAAACGTTCAAAGGATATCAAAAAGCAAATATCTAACATAGGTGTCCACCTAAGTGCAACCGCCTGGGCGGCCGAAGCTACTAATATTTCAAGAGCGACCACCGACTGGAGTTTCCATCTATACAAACTTGTATTTGCCATTCTGAAACTGCACACAAAACTCTTATTTCCAAGAAATATTAACTAAAATTGACTGTTTCACTTTTACAACAAGTGCCGAAGGTTTTGGTGGGTCACTGCGGAGATAGCGTTTACGGAGCTGGCTGTGGTCGCGGCGTGCTTGAAATATGCAAAGGTGGTATTGGGGCGACCTTTATAAAGGAGTTCAATGGTAAGACAGTCCGTGTGGACTCTGTATAGCATGCAGATGAAACGATGCAGTGTGCATTAGCTAATACGACACGAAAAAGTGTCGTTTCTCATACTATATCTTATTTTATTTCATATCTACGTCCCAATTTTATCCCTGATATATAAGTTTTAAAAACTTACATATCAGATGGGTTGCATTAGTACTAAGGTTGAAGGATAAAATTTGTATCGAAGTTCTCTTAAGCAAGTGCCGAAACTAAACAGCATATTAGCTGTTATTTCTCAGAGGAAGGCTTTACCGATGTGCTGTCTCGATTGTAAGAAGTAAGTCTTGGCACCTTGCATTTGAAGTTCTTGAGATTATTCATAAAACGATAAATAATTTCAAGGCAATTATGCAACTAGTAAGACAACATTTACTTTATATGTAACTAATGACCCGCCCCGGCTTTGCACAGATCAATGTTTTCTGCAAATTATATCCACAAAAATTTCTCCTTCCATAAACACACTGCAAGCGTGACTCAAGCCTAAAAAATATTTTAAGGTTAAAATGTTCACATGTAAACAAATTTATTTACATCAAAATTTTGTCTATAAATTGTTCTAAAGAATGTATCACTTATTTTTTATTAAAACACAAATCTATTAAAAATGTGTGAACGAGGAAATAAATCCACCACATATTGTTCAATATTTAATCAATATAATATCAATATGAGTGAGCAATATAATGGAAACGAACATTTTACAGAGAGTTTTGAAAAGCCCTCCTCAGGGGACGACGTGTTTCCTCACACGGTGATCGCCGTTAACATTGCTGCATAGATCAGGTGTTAACTTGGCGTACGTTTCAACCAGTTCCACTTATATAGTATGAGATGAATAACCATTCACGTGACTAGTCGTGAAGACATCAGAACTTTAATACACAAGTGTTTTAAATATTAACATACTGTGTAGGACTTATTCCGAGTAGGGACTATAGTTAATTATGCTAGTCCAGTGCGGATTAAACAGCGAAAACTGCATATCTAGATCACATAATGCGATACGATAAATACAAGCTTTGATAATAATTTTATAATTGATAATATTAGGGTAAATTTATGGGCGCTGAAAACCAGGCAGATGTAAAAGGTCTTGCCTTAAAAAACTTATAGAGTGGTTCCAACCGGGCCCAGTGGTTTAGTTTGTGAATTTAAACCACCCAGAGATCTTCTCAAAAACACAATTTTTTTTATCAAAATTTTTCAAGCCGTTTAGGAGGAGTTACGTTACAATATACACAGAAATATATATACAAAGAGAAATTTAAAAAAAAAGTAATTGTTTTGAAATCAAATTTTGCCAAAAAATAATATATTTATGTGGACCACACACTCGGCTACGCATTCCAAACTATCTAGATACTAGCTGGTGCGCGCGACTTCGTCCGCGTTGACGGATGAAAGGTACCCTATGTCCTTTCTGGTGTCGCAGACAACGTGTATGCAAAATTTCATAGTGATCGGTTCAGTAGTTTTTGCGTGAAAGAGTTACAAACATCCATACATCCATACAAACTTTCGCATTTATAATATTAGTAGTACGGATAAAGAAGACGATTTCTAGGTTTTAATAGTGAGTGGTTACGTTGACCCTACGGGCCAAGATGCGACACAATAGTATATTGAGACAATAGGAGAGTAACTATAATAATTGTAAAAAGATTTCAAAGAGCTCGTCCAGTCCAGAACAAGTAAGTAATATAACAAAAGCGAGCCACTCTTTGAGTATTCGATGTATCTCAGTATTTAAAGAGGTGGACCAATAAAAAAACAGAGAGCCCCGGGATGATTACGGGGAGACGTGAGTCGAGTGGACAGGACACCCCCCACACGACCCCCCGATCGATGACGTTTGACCCCTTCACCTGCCCCCTACGTCCGTCTTCAAATTCACTCGATGCAACCTTAAGTTACAACACTTCTTAACCATTCTATTATATATTTTTTTAATAATTTTTTAGGGGTGGCCGAAAAATTAGCCAGGGCTAGTCCGTACTAATATTATAAATGCGAAAGTATGTTTGGATGTATGGATGTTTGTAACTCTCACGCAAAAACTACTGAACCGATCACCATGAAATTTTGCATACACGTTGTCTTGGACACCAGAAAGGACATAGGGTACCTTTCATCCGCCAACGCGTCAAGTCGCGGGCACCAGCTAGTATCTAGATAGTTTGGAATGCGTAGCCGAGTGTGAGGCCCATGTAAATATATTATTTATGGCAAAATTTGATTCCAAAACAATTAAAGGACCAGAACGGACATAGGGTACTTTTCATCGTTCAACGCGAACGAAATTGCGGGCACCAGCTAGTTGTTCTATAAATTTATAATTTATTTATAATTTATAATTTATTTATAATCTAAATTTATTGTGTCTTTTACTTTTATATATACCTACTTATTATTAATTTAATTTATATGTAATAATTTATAAATTGTTATTTGATTTTTTAATTATTTTAATTAATATAATGAAGCACACGATACAGGCTTGCATGCCTAGTGTGTGTTTTCATAGTCAATAAACTAAATATATATATTTCTGTAAATAACTTAAAAAAAAAATAAAAAAAAAAAATAGAATTTTCTCACCGTCTGTGAGATGCTTCTCCTTAACAAACCGGGTGGTTGCAAGCTGCCATCTTTTGTCCGTCTCACGTCACCCACCGTCCTACTCATTGCTTTTATCATTGGCTTCCAGTTGAGCATTACAGGTCGAGCCAAAGGTTTGTCATTTCTGCATTCCAACATTTCAACTGTCTCTTTTCCTTCATAAAGTGGTGATTAAAAACTGTTCTTTATTTAAATAAAATCCTGTGAAAGCGTTCCCAATAGGCGACAATTTTATTGCAGGTTGTAATATAACTACTTGCTGCCTTTCACATGTTGGAAAATGGAATGAGTATAACGTCGTTGTTAAACTAAAATTTGCTATGTGTAAAAAGTTATACTTTTGAGATATTGAGAAAAAAGTTTTCCTGAAAAAGGTTTATTAAAAACGTATTTTATTTGAAACAGGATTTTTATATGTAAATTTATTTGTCTTTTAAACATGAAAAATATTTTTATATTTTTTTTTTTATGTAATAAATTAACTCAAAAAATAGTGGACATATTTTAAAAATTCTTTTACCTATATAAAGCTACATTATTAACGAGTAACATAGGCTATATTTTATAAAATTACGCGAACGAAATCGCGTGCAACGGCTAGTCTAAAATAAAGATTGATATTCAAAAGAGTTGTAAGTTGCACTCGACTAACCCAATAAAAATCGCGACACGAAAATTATGTCAAAGTTGTTCACAGCAAAAATACAAGTATATTTACTTGTTCGATTAAAAGTTGGCGACTCATTATCATATTTTCAGACTTCGGAACACCAAAACAAATCCACAACTCACCATGTAATAGTTGCACACAGAGGCATACTGCATTAATGTGCATTTCCACGGACGTATAGCCTTTTACCACTGGATTTGACCATTCATTTTAATATTTTTCATGAGTTCAAGTTGACCTAACCTGACCTGGATTAGGACCTCATGAATTTAATCCACATCAGACATCAGGTCACAAATTTCATTACCGTAATTGTAAATGTATAAAGGCATTTCTATTTAATTTTTAAATCCATGTACGTGTATTTACGACAACTGTTCGCCGTCCCGCGTACCGGAGTCTCGTAAAATTCTATTGCTCCGATAGCAACATTGATCCTACTGAAAAGTCATGATATTTGGCATAAATAAATGGGATTATTTTGTATTAATTGTGACGTCATTTGCAAAAGTAATGATATTTATATGATCGTGAGTAACACGAAAGCTTTGTCATGTCAGTATGTTTTTCTATAGAGAAAGCTGTATACAAGTATACAGCTAATAAGTAAGCTATATACATGTATAAGTAACCTATATATAAGTAAGTAAGTATATAATTATACAAGCTACTATGTATGTTCTATGGTTACATTAAGACATTCAGAGCGTTGTTGCTAGCCCCATTCGTGTCATGGCTATTAATAGTATTTAAGGAAGGACGACGGCGCCAAACCGACTCTTTTTACATACAATTGCTTTATGATCTACTAGCTGGCGTCCGCGACTTCGTCTGCGTCAAAAAATAAAAAATATAGCACTAAGGCCAGCCTTACACGGTCGGTCGGTCCTGACTGCTTCTAGCTGCGACTGTATAATGATCTACAGTCTTATATGTACACACATACACGAAACTGCAGTTGTGACTGCTTCGAGCGGTCGGCAGGGGGGTGAAAATTCACTGTGCTCGACCGCAGGCATACCCCTGTGTATATTATAAAGTACTTTGTGGCATACACTGACTGCTCGGGCTGTCGACTGCTCTCGCGCAGTGACCTCTGCTCGCGCTCTTTCACGTCACGCACGCCTCTCGTTCGTTCGTGACTTGTCGAGCAGTTGATACCAACTGCTTCTGCAGTTATCAATGGCAGCTTCAAGCAGATTTATGACTGCTCGAGCGGTCCGTGTATGTTGATCACTGGCTAACTGCTCGAGCTACCCGTGTACAGCCAGTCTAAGAAAATATCTAGAATTTTTATCACTGTGATGACGGCGGCACAGCGACTGTGTCGCCCATTTTTTTATAATTTTAGACGATGCCTCCGAAACCTAACATTTTTCCTGAATAAAAAGTATCCTATATGTTAATCCAGGTAATAAACTAATCTGCGTAAAACTGTAACAAACATAAATACATGCTCACAAACTTTCGCATTTATAATATTAGATACATAGTAGGATGTATTGTTAACTTAAAACTGATATATATTATAAGAAAACAAAAAAAAAATGACGCAGTGAATACACGGTTGTATTATATGAAAAAAAAAAAACGTCCGAATGTAACGGGTATAATAAGCATTGTTCTTAATAAGGAGCTTGATGAGTTTCAACGCAAACAAGACAGTTGTAGCGTTGCAGCGACATGCAATCCGAGTTGCGAGTGAAAACTGCAACATTTTTGTCCACTAACTTTGTACAGTCAGACAAAAAAATCCTGATTTTTATTCCCATTCGCCTTGTCAGTAAATAAATAGATCTCTATTTGCACAAATACATGTATACACGATCTTAATTCATACACTTACAGCAGTTACAGTACAAAGTATAATTAATTTAATTACGCCAAATAAAAGCATGTGTGCTGTTGTTTTTCAATGTGTAAATAAGGGACGCCAGATCCCATATCCCTTTTTGATTATTTTTCTTAACTATGGTTTACAGCGCACTAGCAGCAACTGTGGCGTTGCTTGTGTTATTCTAAGGATTCACACATTTCCTAGGGATGTTTATTTTTTATTACAGAACAATTGGACATTATTGCACACAACATAAAATATAATTTCAATAAATTATAAAATTTTAAACGAAATAATATATTTTTATTTTTATTATAATATGGATAGACAACGCAACAATGTACATATAAAATTTAAAACAAATCGCATAATACAGTTCAGCTTGCACAAGTCACACTTACAGGCTACCACAGCATGCATATTCATTGCTTCATATATTCATATATTAATATTTTTCATATATTAATATTAATAATTGTCAAATATTAATATTAATAATTGTCAAATATTAATATTAATAATTGTCAAATATTAATATTAATAATTGTCAAATATTAATATTAATAATTGTCAAATATTAATATTAATAATTGTCAAATATTAATAATTGTCAAATATTAATATTAATAATTGTCAAATATTAATATTAATAAGTGTCAAATATTAATATTAATAATTGTCAAATATTAATATTACAATGTGAGATGCACATTTTTTTTGAAGGCGACTGTACTAGGCCATTGTTACCGTCACGCGTCACTGATAATTCGTGTTCAAGCTGAAAATGAGCTGCTCACTGCTGCTCACTTACACGGAGCACGGCTTTATGGGATGTTTCATTTCTTCATTTTAAACCCTTAAGGCTCGTTTTCGATGCTGCGTAAAATATTTTTTTTTTTTTCATAAATAACATCTTTTATAAATGCTTGATATGGCAATGATACACTTGGTTTTCGCAACCTGAATCTGTATAAATTTGAATACATTCTAATTAAAATGTTTACTAACTATACTTTAAATAATATATATTCAATGGACCGTCACCTATTTACCACATTTTATAATAATATTTATAATTATATTTGATATAATACACAAACAGATTGCAATTAAATACTTGAAAACTATAAAATACATGTGTATGGATAATTGTTTAAATTGCACTCCTAAACAGTGTACTTAACATGTTTAATTTTACTTAACTACTAATGGTCTTAAATACTTAATTAATTCTTAATTTATAATACTTTCTTAATTTCTACTTAAATATTAGTCTTAATCTATTTTTGAATTTAGAAAACCTGTCGTCAAATATATCAAAACCGACCTCACACCCGATAACCATATCATTATAACTTCGACACATCCTAACCAAGGCATTTTAATAGGATGTGTTGTTTATATGGGCATAAAAAATTATGTTTGCATATAAAACCACTAGGTGTCCTATTTAAATGTAAATCAATAAAAAGGTTTTCCGGATTTTAATCAGTGAAATACATATAAATATTTGATAAATTAGTTGTAGCGAAAACAATTAGTCTCAAAAGCAAAAATTTGCTCATCCTATACACTTCTTAGCATCTAGACACAGGCTTTCACGCGGAAAAATGTTAAAATAAACAATGGCAACTCTCGGCCCACACCCCGGGGGTTTTTGTAATAACGCTTTTGTCCTAAGATTAGCTTTTAAGAAAGGTTTTAATATGGAAACACAGGCGTTTGTGAGATGCTAGCAGCTTTCTGACTGCAAGAAATTAGTGGCGAGCTTTTTGTGTATTTTCAAAGAAATATGGTGGATGTGTGTGACAGAGTAGAGCTTTGCTATTTTAAAGGAACGCGGATAATGCGAACAAGCTACCAACAGCCGTTTCGACTTGGCACACATTCTATGGAGAGAGATTCTTCAATGGTTGTAGAAGGAAGGCTTAGCTAAAAACAGACACCCTGACTGTTCACTTGATGGTAATAGGCAAATGGCATCCCTTACTCAATCACCGAAAAAACAGCACACATGCTATTATTTAAAGGTAGTCTTCTGTAAAATTGTCCAAATTAAGTGGTGGTCATTAGTGGTTAAGTTAAACGTGCTAGGTACACTATTTAGGATTGCAATTTAGCAATTTATCATATACATGTATTTAATAGCATTCATGTACATAATTGCAATGTGTTTGTGTACTTTATTAAATGAATAAATAAAGACGTGCCCTGCCACAGAGCCAACTTTAAAAAGTTCATTTTCAAAGTTCCAAAGCAGTTATCAGTTTTTCAAATAGGTAGTATTTTCATAGTCTAAATGGACACTCTCGGATGCAATTATGGTTGACGCAACTTTGGGATTCAATCAAATTCAGTCGATTTAATTGAGTTCATAGAATTTCATAAAATTTAGATCTTAGTGGCTTAAAGGACAAAGGTATTTTTTTAACTCATCTACAATAAGGCTGTGGTCAAAAAGCGATACACAATCTGTAATAATAGTTGTAAATGTCGCTTTGATAGCGACACGCTGCGACATTGAAAAGGAAATGAGCCACAGTGTGGCTTCGCATTTTTCCATTTACGTCAATGTGACAATGACGTCTGTTGCATTACAAAGAATGTCAATTGTCGACGGTGAGTGGTCGCGAATTATTCCGCAGTTATTGCTCTTTGTTTGCAAAAAAAAAAATTATAATGTGTGCGCAAAATTTAGACATAATTATATATTATAACTATATATATAGAGTACGGTGATATACCTTCGCATATGTCTTTATTTGCATATTGCAAAAAAACACCTATATTCTATTCTAACTATTGGAGAAAGATTTTTTTTAAATCGGATGAGTAGTTTCGAATATTACCTTCTACATATAAAAAATTTAACTCTTTTTAATATTAGTATAGATAAAAAGTAATATCAATTAAAAATAACATAATGCAATTTTTTTTTTTTCAATTTAACGAAAAAAATAAATAAGTTAGTTATCTGTAAATATAAAAATGTAACATACAAGTAGCTGTAAAAACAAGGCGTAGTTAATTAGTAAAGCTAATTGACTACGCCTTACTAATCTATACTAGTCTATACTAATATTATAAATGCGAAAGTATATTTGGATGTATGGATGTTTGTAACTCTTTCACGCAAAAACTACTGAACCGATCACTAAGAAATTTTGCATACACGTTGTCTATGACACCAGAAAAGACATAGGGTACCTTTCATCCAAAATTTTTTTTTATTTATCCTAAGAGATAAATAAAAAATAAAAAACTTCGCCTGGCCAAAGTGTTATAGCAACACGAGGTCAAGCGTTATTTTGCTTTTTTTTTAATTTTCAACGCGGACGAAGTCGCTAGCACCAGCTTGTATTACAAATATTACAAATTTGAAAGCCATTTACTTCGATTAAACGACTTAAACACATATTTTAATGATATTTAGAATTAACTATTATATAATAATAATAAAATAACCACAAAAATTTAAAATTACACTGACACTTACAAAAGCATACATTTTTAATATAAGTAAACATAAATAGAGTATTAATATTTTTTACTACTTATCACTGATAAACTTTCAGCAGCTGTTGTAAGTAAGATGAAAAACAGCCCAGCGGTAGGTAAGTAAGTAATATATCTATGATTGCAATCAAAACACCTAAGTTGGCAAAAGATAAAGGAAATTCGCCCGAAACATAAGAATGTAAGGGGATGAAAAAATGCGCAAGACGTCGGATAACACTAACACATTTTCGTCGCGAAGGCTAACGATTCCGAAGTGAACTGTCCCATAAATCTGGGGTAGCCTGATTGATACATGGCGGTGGGTTGACGCCCATCCAGTAATTTAGTGCTGCCTCCCCGCCCACCAAACGTCGAGATACCGAGCAGTTTTGTTTTGAATTAATTCCTTTTGGCTTCTTACTTCGCATCGAACTAACATAGATTTTCAAATCCTTATTATATACTAATCATAGTGTTGAAAAATAACAAAATATTTAACATGTTACATGTAAAGCAATATAACTTCTGATATCATCGAAATCCGTACTAATATTATAAATGCGAAAGTATGTACGGATGTATGATAATATACTTATACTAAAGCATGCAAATACAGGGGTCTAGGCACCGAATATGATTTTGTCCCATTCGGTGTCGAGACCCTTGGTCCGTGGGGTCCTAGCGCTATAAGGCTTTTAAGGAAATAGCAAAAAGGTTAGTCGACATGACAGGAGACCGTAGAGCTGGCAGCTTCCTCGCACAAAGAATAAGTCCAGCTATTCAAAGGGGGAACGCTGCCAGTATCTTCGGAACCTTGCCTAAAGGGACTCCTTTTAATAATATATTTTAGTTATTATATTATATTTGTTAAGGTTTTTAGTTTTAGGTTCATTGTTCTAGTATAAGTATATGACTTATTCTAATCATATACTAATCATAGTGTTGAAAAATAACAAAATATTTAACTTGTTACGTGTAAAGCAATATAAAGAAAGTCTGATATCATCGAAATCCGTACTAATATTATAAATGCGAAAGTATGTATGGATGTATGTTACATTTTTAATTTTTCATTCAGTCTCGAGCACCAGATAGAAAATAATGCGTATAATAAATCTATACCTTCTATACTAATGCGAAAGTATGTTTGGATGTATGGATGTTTGTGACTCTTTCACGCAAAATCTACTGAGCCGATCATAATGAAATTTTGTATACACGTTGTCTGGGACACCAGAAAGGACATAGGGTACATTTCAAAGTTCAACGCGGACGTAGTCGCGGGCACCAGCTAGTAATATTATAATAATATCTTGCCTGATATAGATTGCCAGACATTATATTACTTTTGCCAAGCGTTGGTTTTTTATATTTATATGTGGAGGCTAATCTTCGAAACTACTCCGTCGTATCTATTACAAAAAATATTTCAGGTACATTCAAAGACAAGTTTGTATGTTGGTAATAGACGGTCTGGTCTCTTTCGTCATAACATATGATGACGTTCACTTCTCAAATCACAGGCAAGTATTGTTTGTTCACTGTGCATCGTAGTCATAAAAAAATCGTAGTCCAAAAGGCCTCTAACACTCCTTCCAGGAAGTCACTGTGGATTATCGCCAATATGAGATAATGAGCTATAATATTTGTGGTGATCGACCACCTACCACCAAGTGGATTAGTGGACTGTTAGACTGCAGACCTTTATCCTAAAAAAAATGTATGGACCGTGAAATAACATATTATTGAACTGTCAAATGTATAGGTACACACTTTTAAAAAAAGTGTGTGTGTCGGCTCCGACGCACGACTGGAGTTTACTCCTTACGAACGATTATAAAATACATTATAAAAATTATAAAAACATTTACGAATTAATATCAGCGCCATCTCTGTTTAAATGATTACTGGTGCCATCTAGTTTTTGCAAAGATGTATTATTACTTAACATATTCTAGTTTCGGAGATATTGTGTAGTTGGCGCAATATCTCTGAAACTTCAGAGATATTCTAAAATATTCGAAAATAGAACGTAACGCATACAGTATGACAATTTTGATTTTACTCCCATAAATTTTCATACCCCGGGCTTATACGAGTGTGTACTCGTATATGAAAATCGATTCTTAAGGAGTAAACTCCAATAAACTCCAAAAAATGTAAGTTTTAAAATTAACTTTAAAATATTGAATCCTATTGCGTTTAAGCTTATCTATTGGAAATCATAACAAAAAGTTCATGTGTAGGTACTTATTTAGTTAATAAATATAAAAATTGCACAACACATCAGCAGTGTAAAGTTGTTGAACGTTTATTTAACCGTCTGACTGATAAACGAGTGCACGTCCCATAGCTCAAGGAACACTCTGAAACTACTCAAAACAGTGTGCAAATAAATTCACTATGTACACAAACAGTGGCGTGCTCGTATCATAAATACGGAGCAGGTGTGAGTTATGGTGTGTTTACGCAATCGTAACGTTATCGTAACGCGTGTCAGTCGTATATCGTTGCGATCGCGTCCGATGCTGGACATACGGTCGATTATCTTGGACGAAAACGCTGCGTTTGTAGATACTTCATCACAACGCATTATAATGGCTGTATTTTAAAGAAAATAAGCAAATTAATTTATTATTACAATCTTACATTAAAATAAATACAAATATGATCTTTTGGAACCTTTCAAAAGAATTGTGGGCTTTAAAAAATAATAAAAATACTTCAATTTTATCTTTTATGCTGTTCCGTTAACGATGTGTAATAGATACAAAATTATATTGATTGAAATGTCATATTTGTTTACCAATTCTTAGGAATTACTTGTATTTTAATATATAGTTTAATATCTTATTTGGATAAATTATTTTGTAGTAAGTATATTAAATTTCGTATTAATAAGAAAATTTATATTCATTAATTATAATAAACTCATATCAAACCACGGATGCAAATGAGTTCAGAAATGGAATAAAGAATGCGTTCAAAACGCAAATAGAACTATTTTGTCGAATATGTTATAATTTATTTCTTAAATATATCCTATGCTTAAGAAATCAGATTCTTAAGAGGTCGGATTCGGAATAGATCAGTTTTTTGTCTTACTTTCTTTTATTATAGTTATTTATAAAGGAATATTAAATCTTTTTATTATTTATGACTGTTTTCCAGCCATTATTAAAGTTGATCTATTAAGAATATGACTAAAAAAGAAACCGACCTATTCAGAATCCTAACTCCTAAAAATCTGGCAATCTCCGCCCGTTGGTTTGCGTTATCCCGCGATCTATTAAACGTAACGATTATTGTTGGTATAGTTTACTGTATATTTTCCAGATCCCATGCACTCGACCCGCGTTAATGATACTATTTGTCAGAATGATGTACGCGAATATAGACTGTATTTCGTTGGATGGTTGGCGAAAATCGCTAGTAAAATATTAAAGGATGAATTAATTAAAACTTGCGTAGGATTTGCTGAAATCTACACAACACTGAATAGATATTTTTTAATTTTCTCTTTCTTGAAGTGAATATTGAAAATTTTATTTTTGCTGGATATGTACTTACTATAATATAGATAGAAAAATGCTCGGTCTCTTCGTACTGTTTATGGTGAGACGGGTAAAATAATTATTTTCCATTAATATCATTGATCATTTGCCAAAAATATTTGTACACTTTATAACCGTGATTTTCATTGACAAAATATTATTAATCACCTATGTATTTGCACATTATAACTCAATAGAACACTAAGAAATTATATAACTCCGGATTATCTTACAGTGAAAATCAATGGACAGACAAGACATATTAATAAAAATGCAAATCCAGCCTACCAAGTACAGTGACATAGATAACCGGTGACAGTGAGGTACAGTCGCGGAGATAAGCGGCTTTCATTACTGCCGTGTCGCGGCGACAATGAATGGCGACACAACAAATCTCGTCGAGTTATTTGTGCTTTTGAGGGGCTGTCTCCGACTGTACTTTATATCTTTGTGGTTACAATAACCAAATGAAATGAAATAAATATCAAAACCTTCTTAACTGAGGCTTAAATTTTTGACTTATTTTAATTATTGTCTTATTTCCATTCCATTTTCTAATAGAAAATATAGTTGTAAAACCTGCACCATTTTTCTTAATAATGTTTGACCAAGTTGATCTCTACCAAAGTCAACTTTGGAAATGAACTTTTCAAAGTATTCAAGTATATTCAAAAGTAAAGTAAGTTCATACACTTTCGCATTAAAAATATAAACATTATTTTTTTATGTTCCATGGTAAATATAACTACGACATGAAAAGGTTATGTCTAAATTTCAATTCGTCTATGAAGCAAAAAGAAATTTGCGAAATTTACAAAATTTGCAAAAATTGCCATAATCCTATTTGCAGTAAATTGATTTAGCTGCAAATGTAAATAAAATAAGTAAATTGTAGAATATCTAGTGTTTAAAGAAATTTTCTCACAAGTGAAGAATTCTAATTGTCAACATTAAGACGTCATAAATACACAATATAGATTATAGTATGCCGATACTAAATCAATTGCATAACTTTCTTAAAAATAATATCTCTCATTCATCCATAAACCCGTTCACTTTTTCGAACAATCTGACCTGTTACTTGTAACGTAACATTAAGAGTCTATTGTTGCGTGATATTGACGAAATGTCAGAAAAGAAAAATTGACTGCAACAATCGAAATTCACACACTAGACAGCTTATCTCTTCGATTTACATACTACAACTCAGTTGCACTTTGAACAATAGCACATTAAACACTTTCTTGATGACTGTACACTAGATAACGGTGTATGCGACTATCACCTTATGTTGTAACTAATAAGATTAAAAATTGCTTATGCTACCAATTGTACATTTCACTTTGGCTTTTAAGTTTTCACTTAAGTTTTTGTATAATCAAGTACGCATAGGACAGGTACAATTTTTCAAAGCTCCAGTAATGGAGATTCAATACTAGTGTTCCCTGTTGGGCATAGGTATTTTTAATTTGAGCATACAATATACAGGTTGTTATTTAATGACTTAATTTATATTTTATTGCATGAAGTCATGAATTTTTTTATAAACGTTATCAAGGGCAGAGGAAAGGACATAGGATACCTTTCATCATTCAACGCGGAAGAAGTCGCGGGCACCAGCTAGTATTACAAATGCGAAAGTATGTTTGGATGTATGGATGTTTGTGACTCTTTCACGCAAAAACTACTGAACCGATCACTAAGAAATTTTGCATACACGTTGTCTGGGACACCAGAAAGGACATAAGATACCTTTCAACGTTCAACGCGGACGAAGTCGCGGGCACCAGCTAGTATTACAAATGTTCTGTAGGGGCGCAGACAATGTCGCGAGAAAAAGCTAGAAAAAAAAATTCACTCTGTCCCTATAAGTAGTTTAAATTTAACCTTAGGACCTCTTTCACCAACTACAAGTAAAGTGTTGATTAGTTACTTTTAGAAATAATTTTATGTTTTATTAAATTATGCACTCGGTTTACTGCATCCTTCGATAGGCGATTTTTTTTTTATTATTTTCTTCTTAATGTTTGGGACTTTTACCTGACAAACAAAGGTATATCATCTCCTTCATTCCCGGTTACCGGTGACTTTAAATGGCGATTAGCCTACTTGACACTTAACTCAGAGATGATGAAAGAGGCCCTTAGAAAAATAGTTACTTTTAAATTATTTATTTTATTTTAATTATTCCACAAAATTTCAAACAAATATTTATTTATTTCTGTGAACCTATCCACTCGTATTTGTTTTAAAACCAGAAACAATTTACGAGCAGACGACGTGATGTGAAAATATTATCAAAATCGCAGTTGTTCAATCAAATAATTAATCTTTTATTTGTACATACGTACTGCTTTATTGGACTTTCTTATTGTAACGTACGCTTATTGAATAATTCCTTTCCACAAAAATGTTTTTCATAGATAAACCTTTAATTTATTGAAACGGCTGTAAACACACTGTGATAATAGTTAGCATGTTCCATCATCATCATCATCTCTGTTGGACAGAGGGCCCTCTTATAATTGTTTATTAATTACAAGCAGCCTAAACCCTAATAAATCGTAAGCCTTTTTCAGTCGAGCAACTTTTCCAGTTGGCTCACAGACACAAGTTTAGAGAGGCGAACTTTTTTAACCGGACTTTTTAACCAGAGTCATTGCGATAAGAAGAAGTCTCAAGCGTCGACCCGCAGCCCTTATTAGTCTTCAGTAGAAAACCTTTCATCCACAGAGTGACAATCAGCTCTCTGTAATATATTATGGTCCTATAGAGTGCTTACTAAGTATTATTTTTAATATTTTTTTAAAAATATTTTTTTGATGAATTTTGTTATTTCATTTATAACTAATCCAAACTAACATCAATAATGCTAAAGTGAGTTCGTTTGTTTCACGCCTTAACTACTGAAACGATCTTCATGAAATTTCGTAGTACACATTGTTAGGTATACACTTTGCATCCAGGAAAAAGTATGTTAATGAGAGTTTATCTTAAAATAAAATATAAAAAAAGTGCTGTTCGCGAGAGATGATTTAAAAATAAAGTTAAAAAAATTCAACGCCTGATAAAAATACTTGTATATGGTCAATAAAAATTGTATAAAAGTATTTTAATGCTTAAGAAAAAGGGATGCAGACGAAACCATGTATGACTTAAGAATTATACTTTTCTATATTATGTTACCTAATACGAGCTAGTAACAGTGCGTTTAGCGTGAGTAAATTTAAGCTCTGTGGGAAAGCGCTCTGTAAGCTCTTTACTACAACATTGTGTTTTAACTCTACTATTTTGAAAAAATAAAATCTTTCACAGAAGGGACAAATTTCATCAAAAATTTCAAACTTCTCGTGAACGATTCATACGAAAAAAAGTATTCCTTCCACAACATAGTTAGGTATACTTGAGCACACGTCGTCGTAGAAATGCCAGGTCAGCTCAACCTCGGGTCCACCTTAATTTAGTGACCGGTAATTAAACTCTCCTGGAGGCCAACCCCCTTAAAGCTCACCCACCCGCAAGCTAACTTGCTGAGACAGACTTTTCTGTAGATATGTATGTGGTTAGAAGTTTATAAAAGCGCATGGAATGTATTATTATTATCTTTCTAAAAATTATTTATTTATTTATTTATTTACAACAACACACATGGTACATCATAACAGGACTAATCCTAATTCGACGTATCAGTTACCTACCAATCGAAGTACATTATTTAAATTATTTACATTAAACAAATCATTATTTTTTTTGTGCATGTTACACAAAAAAATTAATTATTTTTAATGCTAATATAATAAATTCCAAAGGGATTTTGTTTGTTTGTTACTCTTTTACGCCTTAAGGCGCTTAGTGCCGTCAAATATGAACTTTCTTAAGCCTAGTCCTCATTTATGGCTAGACCAAAAACTTTGAAAAATATTTATGAATTATTAATGCTTATGATCCAGGATCTGAGTGCAGACTGTAGGGAAGTTCGCGTATGGAGATTTATTTTCTGGAAAATTTATTAGAAGTGTTAGTATTTTGGACTTGGGTGGATATTCGCCACCTGGTACATATTCCAATTATGACTTCAGAAACCTATCTAATTGGATATGAAATGAAAGGGCTCAATGAGCTGATTACAAAAATATACCACACCAGTAGGAACATTTCAGCCAGTTGTTTCCTAAAAAAAAATAAAAAAAAGTTGTTTCATAAAAAAAATCAAACGCATTTTCAAAACACAACCAGATTGGGCTCTTTTCTGTCAGGAAACAGCTGAATGATTTTTTTTTTCTAAAATATACGCTGAATGATTATATTATCATATCTAACGTAATGAAAGGAATTCGGAAAATATTAATGCTTACTATAAAGCAATACTTTTCTTATAAATTTTTTTTGGGCTTCACTCAGAAAAGTTCTTTCAAAACTTAGTTAACTTGGTTTACACTATCGGCCTGTATCTATCCTAATAACATTCCTAGAAATAAGTACAGTTTACGATGTACAATATTACGGATAATCTTTTAAAACTTTATGTAAAATTTCTCTTAGAACACCCTCGAAGTTGTATAGAAAAGCTCTACCAACCCTCGTTAGGGTTGAATTAAATAAAAATAACCGTTATTATTTAGTAAAAACCAATTATCGTAGCCCAAACGTTTTAAAAAGTAGTTGTCAAAACATTTTATAATCGTTATTAAAAATATACTCGACACGTCTCTTTATTCTGTCAATAAAGGCAATTAAAAACAGGGGCACGTCACGTTTTCGATGTTCTATTAACAACAGTTTTAACAGCGAAGTGTAAAATTGAGCGGAGTTCACTCCATTGCTCGTTGTGATAAGAAAGCGTTTGTGGAATTTGATGAAAACGAAGTATTGGATGTCACGATCAGATGTAAATTTGAGTATTGTATATTGAAATTGAAAATATTTACACTGAAGCGTAATTTTTTAAGGATTTTTATTAATAAAATAAAAATGTATTTTATTGTTAGTAAAAAAAACGTTTTAGTCCTGTCTGTTTGTCAGCCTACATTAACTTCATTAACGAAACGACGTTTTAAGGGTTTTTAACAAATAAGCTTAGTAGTATTATTAATTTATCTGCCAGTAATTTATAATAAACTAAGCTATTTTATAGCCCCATAAAACCATAATCCCTTTTTATTTGTCTCTTACTATTATTTCAAGACATTACGAGTATGTAAGAAAAACATTGTATAATAGAGAATATTTGTTAGGGTCACACTGATCAGCTTTTCCTCCATACAAACGCAGAAAGATTTTTACTCCGCTGTTTTATGTTTAATTTACAAAAGTAAGCATGCTGTCGATTTATCTTGTCATTAACTAGGCTTGTTGCTATACAAACTAGTAAAAAAGTATTAATTTAAAAGATAGGATCATTGAAAAATCCATATTTTGACACAAATTTTAAAGCAACTTTGAGGGTGAATAAGTCACTCTAGTTTACAAAAACTCCAAAATACTTTAAACAGAGACATTGATCAGTTGTTCAAGAGTATGTAGTTTTTATCAGTTATGCGGATAAAAACTACATAAATATATGAGATTGTGTGACAATATAAAAAAATAAGTTATGCTTCGGTGTAATAGGCGGCATTTCGCATATGAATTGGCGTGAATTGTCAATGTTAATCTCGAAAAAGTTATCCTTTCTGACTGTAGAGGTTTTTAGAGTCGAAAATAAAGGGGCTTTACGTCAGTTATATTTTAACTTATCAAATTTACTGGCTGTCGATGTCCGCCGATTTATTTCCGTGGTCACATCTCTTATCGGAATATCAATGCTCCGTTTTTATTTTAAAACATTTTTGTTACTAACAGTCGTTTTGTCTAGGTAAACTCCGTAACTCATAAAGCGAATAAGGGACAACAAATAACAAAATTACATGGCTAATTAAAAAAATAATTAATTACATACATATTTGAAGATACCTACAATGAATGGGAATGTGAGAGCCACGCGACAGTTGTCAACAACAGCGGTTGGGAAAGCGATAGGGCTGGCACAAAATATCACCTCTGGCATATCAATGACGTCTTTGAACTTACAATGCTTTTGAGTTTTGCTTTTGGCTTTTGGCCCACTGTGACATCGAACACTGTGAACTTACTTTTAATATATTTTATAAAAAAAAAGATTTAATTATTTATTTATTTATTTATTTATTACTAAAGGCTTACTAACTAAAGACATACCCAATCACAATATACAAGACTTACAGAAAGGTACATTACATGTATGAATTTAAATTATAGTAAAGCACAACATTATTAGAGATTAATTAAATTATATTATAATATAAATGAATCAACAAATATTAATCAGATCAAAAATACCTAGAACAATTTACACATTATTATAAATCACACAAAATGAAATCAGTCAATAAAACAAAAACAGTTTAATAATTTCAAAATAAAAAAATTAATAATTATTAGTTATAATATTATTATAAATAATATAACATAGTTTTTTTATAATATATTATTTGTATCCATGAACCTAGAAAAAACAACGGACGGAGTGCTTTCACTGTACAAAGTGAAGCACCATAATGGCGGTGCGTTTTTATGTGTGCGTGTGCATTTTTACATGTAGTAAGTAATTCCTTGTTCTTTTCTATCACGTAAAGTGCTACAGGAACAACATTTTAATTACTAATTAAATAGTTATTTTAATTACTGATTACGCGTGCATTAATCAACGCTAGCAGCGTAATGGCGGACGTCGAGCTTACTATAGTTTGTATGTGTGGGTGTTAACGTGTAAATACACGTTACCGAGCTAACTACGGTGCTTCACTTTATTAATATATGGAATTCCGTCCGTTTTTTTTTTCTAGGTTCATAATTGTACCTATATAATTTACAAAGTAGATTAATTTTATATTATTTTTAAGTGAGGTATCTCTTATTTTAAAATAAGAATCGAATTATTTATTTAATAACAATTACATATAGAGTATAATTTTATGTGAGGTCCTTTATCATTTTTATGTTATTCCTATGAACTAAACAACAAATTTTTACAGATTTCAGTTGTGTCGGAGGCTCTTTTAGAAGGTTAATAATATTTATAAAACATTGTAATGTTATTTTAAAAACGAAGGTGCTCACATGGCTTGCGATGAGTTATTTCCTATAGTTTCAACTATAGGCATTGAAATTTAATTCAGTAGAACTAATTACGACAGAGTGTGCATAGGACTGTATGTATATTCTATCTATCATTGTACTCACATTCTTATACAAATAAAGTTTATTATTATTATTATTATTATTATTATTATTATATTATAAGATCACCTGACTGAAAATATTATTAAGAATTTCGTAGTGATTAATATATATTTTAAATTATTTATTTATTCTCTTCAAGAATTGTAACTTTCCTAGTTAAATAATACGTAACTGAGCTATTCATTATTAACGAAAGGTTATTCTTTTTAAATGCAAGGAATATTTTTGTTCGTTTATATTTTTAACTATAAAATTTAAAAAATAAATAAATTTAATAATAATTACTGAATGCACCAGTCACAGTGGTCTAACTTTGCATTTGGATCTAGCATTTGATGATTAGAATATGTTAGAGACAAGAACGATAATGGAGGGCAACAAAAGAAACCTGTGACCAGGCAAACAGGCAAACAAAGCGCACAATACAAAGTAAAATAATAATTACCCAAGTCGCCCTCGGGCGCAACTGAGATAAACTCGGCAACTGTTCACCTTTGTATTAAAAAGATTTGTTTTTTTATTCAATTAGCTAATATGGACCTCGGTGCGGTATGGGAACGTCTTTGCATCTTGTACTCGACATTTCCTTTGAAACGTTAAAATGCCTTCAAAAGGCATTTATAAATATTTAGAATAAACGCTTTATAAATTCTAAACAAACGAATGCTTCGTATTCATTTTAATTTTAAATGTAATGGTCGTCTGACAGGCTGATAGTTCATTTAATGATGCCACCACTTAAATGAGTTTAAGTGTGATAATAAATAAATAATAACATTTCCTTTTATAAAGTAAAGATTGCCAGACAAGCAACATTAGCAACACTAATCTATACCATCTATAAATGCGAAAGTATGTTTGGATGTATGGATGTTTGTGACTCTTTCTCGCAAAAACTACTGAACCGATCACTATGAAATTTTGCATACACATCGTCTGGGACACCAGAAAGGACATAGGGTACCTTCCATCCAGAAAAAAACGACTATTCCCGAGGGATAAATAAAAAATAAAAGTGTTATAGCAACACGAGGTCAAGCGTTATATTGCTTATTTTTTAAATTTTCAACGCGGACGAAATCGCGAGCACCAGCTAGTATTAACATAAAGTTATCCATACGAAGAATGTTAAATAAATAATATAATTTTACTTTCACTTGCATTACATCTTGAATTTTGAAAAATTTCAGTAATAAATAAAAATAAAAATTTCCTTAATTTCCGTAATAATACAAGACAAGATTAATACACAAGACTCCAAATAACTGCAAGCTAATCCGTACTAATATTATAAATGCGAAAGTATGTTTGGATGTATGGATGTTTGTGACTCTTTCACTCAAAAACTACTGAACCGATCACTATGAAATTTTGCATACACGTTGTCTGGGACACCAGAAAGGACACAGGGTACCTTTCATCGTTCAATGCGGACGAAGTCGCGGGCACCAGCTAGTATTACTATATACCATCATCATGTAGACTCATTGAAGCAATTAGCTTGAACTTGTCGTTGGATAACATCGAAATTTATATATATTTGCAACGATATAAAAATATTATTAGGTACTTATTATTATTTATAGACACATAATAATTATTAAAGGTGAGCAAAATTAAAGCCCAAAAACCTCATTCGGGCACAAATGATTGTACTGACATCTCATTAGCTTAACGGGAAACGATTCGCTTCGGGCGTTATTTGGGTGTGGTGCGAAATGTAAGACACTAGAGATTCGTTCAGCGGAAAGCGGGAACTAGCTCTTTGCCAAATATTAATACTAGAGATGTAACAGATATCCGGTAACTATCCGGTATCCGGCCTATCCGGCCTTGTTTTCACTATACAGGATAGTAAAATTCAAAAAATTCTTATTATTTTTGTACACAATTATGAAAAATGTATGTTGTATCTAGCGTTTTTTACAAATTATTTCGTGCAACATGTCATAGAGAATAAGTTTTTAGCAGATGTCGTAACAATTTGAGGAATTGACGTGGTTTCGAAGTAAGGAATCGCTAAATGGCGTTAGAGAATTAGGGCGCTGATCGCGCCCTGATCACGCGATAAAGGGCCGAATATCCGGCGCTCCGGCCTGGTAGCTTGTCGAATATCCGGTATCCGGTATCCGGCCAAACCACTATCCGTTACATCTCTAGTTAATACTACTGTGTAACAAAATATTGAATAATTTTTTGTAGAAACAATTTGTAAAATATTGAAGAATGAAATTGTTTGAAAAGAAATTGTTATGTAATATAATGAAAAATATACGTACACAACTCTCGGCGTGTGTTTCTTGTAAATTTTCTAAGTATTTCATTAGCAAAAAAAAGTAGAATAATAATAATCTTTAAGTAATTTATTAATATTTTAACTGAAGCAACAATTTATTTTTATATTTTAAAATTAAACTGATAGCTTATGTGAGTATGCCAAAATAAATAAATATTTGTAATATAAAATAATAGCTTACGGAATATTTATTATATTTAATATCTAAAATATCGCATTTTTATTGAAGTGAAATTAATTAAACTTACGCTCCTGTTTATTAATATTTCATTTAATTTTATAAAGCTAATCTTCACAGTCTCTACGAGACTAAGCATTTAACTGTACTTGTAATAATTCGCTGGCGCCTGTGACATATACTGCATCATAAGGTGGAGCACAACACATATCTGTATTTTTGCCGATCAAAGGAGCATTGCGGTTGACGTGCTTTTGAACCGTTAATCAAATTACCAATGCTTCCTTTTAGAACGAAAAATATGTCTATCAGCCGCGATCCAGTTGTTATATTAATTTTGTTCTTGTTCGTTCATTAATTTCTTTGTTAAGTTACATGAAACAAAAATCTTAAGATGTTTTTACATATGAAAATCTTAAGATGTCGATTTGTACCACAGTTTGTAAATGTTTGTATTAATCTATGCTAATATAGGTGTTATTGTTCCTATTTTTTTGTAAAATAAGTTGTGTGTGACTGTTTTTGCCTTAATAAATGAATAAATAAATAAATAAATAAATAAATAAATAAATAAATAAATAAATAAATAAATATTCGCCAAAGTAATAATTATTATCATTAAAGCTATAGGATTAAGTAAACCTTAAAAAAACAAAATCAACAGTGCAAGCTGTTTTAAATGAATTTTGCTATAATTTTATATTAAAAATAAGCTTATTTAAAATAAAATCTAACCCTAATTTTTATATATTTAATTTTATATTTAATTAAGATGCTTAAAAAACACATACGTATAACATATAAAATATAACATATAATTCAAACAATCCCATACACTGTTGTATACTGTTGGTTATCAGTTGTTATTTGTTGAGCTCATTCCTCCTTTCGTAATTACTTCTCCCTAATCCCACCTTGTGTTGCTTGTGTTATGGGCGACGGTAGCCACCTAACCATCAAGTGGATCGTCAGTCTGTTTGACGACCTTAACATACATAAAAAACACCTTGTTTAATTCATATACTTATTAGATATAGAGCTGGCTGTACAAACTGCATATATTATGTCAAAATACACATATAAAAAAGTCAGAGATGTGTCAGTCATCAAACAGCTTCTAAGTATATTGGAAAATATAGTTTTCCAATTGTAAATGTATGTTTAGTTTTAAAAGCATAACTGCTTTTTCCTTAAGTTTCCACTAAGACTCATCACACGTAAAAACTTGTTTCTTATAAAAATATAAATTTTTAAAATTTTCATCATACTATATAAAAAAACTATAAAAATTTTACTATAAAAATATAAATTTTTAATAATTTCATCATACTATATAAAAAAACTATAAAAATACTATTTTACTATAAAAATATAAATTTTTAATAATTTCATCGTACTATATAAAAAAAATATAAAAATTTTACTGTAAAAATATAAATTTTTAATAATTTCATCATACTATATAAAAAAAACTATAAAAATACTATCATACTATAAAAATATACATTTTTAAAAATTTCATCATACTATATAAAAAAAACTATAAAAATACTATCATATTATAAAAATATACATTTTTAAAAATTTCATCATACTATAAAAAAACTATAAAAATACTATCATACTATAAAAATATACATTTTTAAAAATTTCAAATTTTTAAAATTCAGTTTCACTGGATTCTCTTACTGGACCTCAACTATATAGAATTTCATCAATAAAACATTTATTCATCAATTTATTAAATTTCTTATATTGGAGGCTTTGTTAATTGAGAATAAGAAGAAAATACCTTTTCAACCGATACATTTGGTTGTTTAACTGATTTAATGACGTCACACGACACCCTCTATCGAATGTCAACTCATATCGTTCTTGCCAAGCCAATACAACAACGCCCTAGCTAATTATTCCCACAGTCAAAATTTAACATTAACGCTAAGGCATTAGAGTTCACTTTCGAACAAAATAATATGTGGTATTTATTAAGTAAAGGTGTTTTCAGAATGCATAGGTTAGATATTTGAGTCACGAATCCATTTTATGACTAATTCCATAACTTTGTATGTGAATTCGGGATCAGGTATCGAGCCGCGTGTTTACACTGGCCGTATCTCTTCGGGGATCTCGTGTGTAATAGGCCTTAGGGATTTGATTTAATAGCCCCATTATACTGTAGCTTGATAGCACTTTATGTCTTTTGCTAGCTTTACACGAATCTAGATCTACCCTACGCAATATACATTGAAAATTCAGATCAAATAGAATCGCGAAATAACGATCAAATGTTAATATCAACTTTAGTTAATACACTGACTGTTCTACACACATATCATTAACTTTAGTTACCTCCGTTCCACTGGCTTTAGTTACTAGTAATAAGTAATTTAGTTATAGTTTTGTGAACAATTTAGTTACTGGCAACCTTTTATTTATACATATAATAAAGAATAAGAGGCACCGTTAAATAGTTTCTCTTATTTAAGGGAGTAAGGAATATCCCTTTATTTATCCCATACCATGATCAATGTTGCCGGAAGCGGCGGAAAGGCAGCGGATAACTAAAATACAGACTAATTTTTGGAACACGTGTGTTTTCGAAATTTAGTAATATTTTCAAATTTGTTTTTACATGAAAGATTCAGCAATATACTTAATTATTAATTGTGACAGTATGTGTTAGTGTAAATGCAATTATTAAGTAAGACTCTTGAGTCAAAACGCGAATGTACTCCCAGCCAATCCGCCGGAGGAGGCTCGGGCGCAGGCGGCAGGCTTATGTTCGCCGCCTTCCACCCTGACCGGGACCGGCTGCCTTATTATCTAACAGCAGACGACTTGCGACCAACTTGCGACAGGCGAAAACTTTCTATCAATTTGTGCAATCACACTAAATCGTGTTTTTGGTATCACATAACTCATAACAAAGGCGTGGTTTGCGATTAGGCCACTTACGGACAATAACTAAAATTAAAGTGCATCATTTCTGTATGGCAGAACACGCGATTGCAAGTCGTCTGCTGTTAGATAATAAGGTAGCGGGACCGGCTGCCTTATTATCTAACAGCAGACGACTTGCGATCAACTTGCGACAGGCGAAAATTTGTGCAATATCACACTAAATCGTGTTTTTGGTATCACATAACTCATAACAATGGTGTGGTTTGCGATAGGGCCTCTTACGGACAATAACTAAAATTAAAGTGCATCATTTTTGTATGGCAGCACACGCGATCGCAAGTCGTCTGCTGTCGTCTAACGTTAGATAATAAGGCAGCGGGGCGGTGGTCTTCGAGGAGACTGCCGCCCGTCGTAAGGTCCCCCGATATGGCCGGCGTACCTCCACCTTCGGGTACGCCGAGGTTCCGACAGGGAGTGTAGGCTTCCCCGCGCTGGATAGCCGTGGCGGGGCATCGAAGTCGTGTCATAAAGTCCCCACGACCCCGCCCATCAATGGCCGCACTAGAAAGAAAGTCGTTGGGTTTTAGCCGCCCGCAGTATCCCCTACACCGCCGGGTATAAAAAAAATGACACTTGTATATATTGTATATATTTTTATTATTAAGGGCAGCCAACAACAAACAAGGTCAGATAAGTCTATGTGCAAATTATTTTCTAGAAAGACAACGAGACAGGTAGAATATATTGCATAATTTTGTAAGTGATGTCATCACTCAGGTATGATGATGGGGCACGATTGCTTTGCGTCAATATCATTTTTATAAAATAAAATAAAAAACTTTTACTTTCACCGAACATCTTGAAACGGAACTGAGTGAGAAATATATAGAGTTGTAGCAACCGATAAACAATTCTCTTTCATTGGGCACAACACACACTGAGATTCCATAATTTTAATAATAATTGAATTAAATATATATTACATTAAGCTTAAGTGAGTCATCGTTTGATTTGAATGACACAGGAAATTTAAAAATATATATTCAACCAATCATATTAACATTTAATTGTAACATTATGATTTTAACTTTAAAAAAGTTAAATTATTATTAAACATGTTTAATTTATAATATAAGATGAGAAAAATCGTCCTTCTGTACGTTTTGATCTTTTAAAAACGCAATGGATTTTAATGCGGTTTTTACTATTAAAAAGAGCGTTAAACAAAAAAGTACGAAGTCGCTAGCACCAACTTTTTTTTAAATAAATTTTAAATGGTACCTACTTTACCATTTCATAAAAAAAATTGTAAAATTTTTTTTTCATCTTAGTTTACTTTAGTTACATTTAATTAAAAAAATATATAGTTTATTTATTTTACAAAAATAATAACTCTATGTATATATACATCTCACGATTAATCTGATAAGAGCGCCGCCTGCGCAGACATGCCTACACAATAATCCAATCCGCGCGATAATGCCTTTTCCATTTGACCTTTGACTTACGCAAACCTATCTAATATTTAACTATTTTCAACAAAACTGGAGCCCATATAATATACTTTACCTTATACATATCTTACTTAATATTATAAATGTTTGGATGTATGGATGTTTGTGACTCTTTCACGCAAAAACTACTGAAACGATCACCATGAAATTTTGCATACACATTGTCTGAGTCACCAGAAAGGACATAGGGTACCTTTCATCCAGAAAAATGGACTATTCCCGAGGGATAAAAAAATAAATAAAAAACTAACGTCTGGCCAAAGTGTTACAGCAACACGAGGTCAAGCGTTACATTGCTTATTTTTAAAATTTCAACGCGGACGAAGTCGCGAGCACCAGCTAGTGATTTGTATAATTATATAAAGCACTAAAGATCTTTCGGTAAGTCAAATAACCGTAGTAATGGGATTTATTTCGTCTCCGTCATAATATATTAATTTATATTAATAAATTAATAATTATCTAATTATTTATTCGCATAGTTAAGTAATCTTAATTCTTATATATTAGTCACACCGCAAAGTGTGTCAAGTACAAAAATAAGTATAGTATGTTTTTTAATGAATTTATTTCTATATAGGTATGGGCAGTGTATAAATTATTTATCTCATACCCATATAAGTAAATGTGTTTTATTATGATAAAAAAATACAAGAATTCGAAATGATATTATGTTTTAGGTACTATAAAATTCTAGTTATTGTACGCGCCGACCTAAAATAATATTTGGTTGAGGGCTTGTTCTGGAAAGTGGATTATATTATAAAGGATTAGTTTACAGACCTTGAAGCCTTGAGTATGCGAAGATTTTAACGGTGGCTGTTATTTACCTAGACTCCTTTGAGCTTCTTCGTGGAATCCAAACTGTGGTTTCACTCGCCATTCGATTAATAAACGGGGTTTTTTGAATTATAAGTTTCATATTATGGATTAACATATGTATGGACACAGTATGACAGATATGTTATTGACAGACGCGATGTAAATAGAATTGTGTTAAGCGCAGACAGGGTCAACTTTTTTTTAAAATATTAAACTAGCTACCCGCTCCCGGCTTCTCACGGGTGCAATTTTTTACCCAATCCACCCGATAAATTAGCCTACACCGCCATCTGTTAGAATCTTATGGAACTCACAGATAATTTTTAACATAGCGACATCTATTGATACTTACTCAATCCAGCCAATAAATTAACTTACACCGCCATCTGTTAGAATCTTATGGAACTCACAGATAATTATAATCCTTTCTCATATAATAGACAAATAATTTGCTTTAAAAAAAATATTGCGACTATGAATCTAAATAAAAACTATCCTATCTTTTAAGTTGAACCAAATCACACATAGTTACGACGTTTTATCAAAATCGGTTCAGTAGTTTAGAAGTTCATATATATAGAGATATTATTATATTATTACTGCCGTCTCTAGAAGCGGGCGGCGCGGCGATTCTTTGCTCTGTGGGCTTGATTATTTTTGGGAATTTTTTTACATATAATAATGACCCGCCCCCAGCTTCATAGAGACGCAATTTTTTTTTTTCTGAAAATTATATAACATATTATATACCTTCCTCGTTTATCGCTGATTCCATTGGTGAAAACCTTATCAAAATCCGTTGAGCGGTTTAGAACAAGTTAAAGCAGAAATAGACAAATTAAAGTGGACAGCAATTTGATTTGTCTTATGAAAAATTAGTCTGTGGAAAATTTAAATTTTCAATAAGTACGTAACGCATCTGTGCAATTAATTGTGCATCTGTATTTATTGCAATTTTTAATTAAAATAATAATATACAACTAAGAATGTTGTAACAAATGTTGTGTTGTAGAATAAATGTCTTTTCGCAACTCATAACAGGTATGTAATACTTTAAAAAAAACTTTACACTCTAGTTGATTTCAAGGCTGACTATTGTTTGTTAACGAAATAATTGTTAACATATATTAACAAGACGAGATAAATGTGCAACTGTTTAAAAGTTAACTTTTAAATTATTCATCCTGATGCAATAAAATGTAGAATGAAAAAAAAAACAAAGGTATATTATTTAAGTTTAAAATAAATGCATTGGACCGCAAAGAAAAAGGGTCGGTTAGAAAATCTTCAATATCTTCAAAAATACCTGACCTAACTATAAATTAAATAAAAATTTCAATTTTCATATTTAAAAGACAATTAAGTTTGTTTGTAATGAATAAACTCAAAAACTACTGAACCGATTTTAAATATCGTTTCATTTATAGAAAGCTATATTATTAGCGAGTAATATCCGTACTAATATTATAAATGCGAAAGTATGTATGGATGTATGGATGTTTGTAACTATTTCACACAAAAACTACTGAACCGATCACCATGAAATTTTGCATACACGTTGTCTGAGACACCAGAAAGGACATAGGGTACCTTTCATCGTTCAACGCAGACGAAGTCGCGGGCACCAGCTAGTAGGTTATATTTTATAAACTTACCCGTAAGAGTCGCGTGCAACAGCTAGTCAATTTCTTATTTTTGATAATTATCAACGTAATATGTTGAACATTTTAATTAATCTGAAATATTTATGTCAAAGTTCAAAATGATTTGCGTTCACCGTTATATAATTTAAAACGTGTTTAATTAAACACATTAAATTGTATTTAATTAATATTTGTAATGAATGAATGCACCACGACTAACAAATTAGTTTGTCTAACAGGTGCGTACAAGTGTTCGCGACATAAACTTCATGTTACATAATTATAAATTAATTAGGATTCATTTCATTTGAAGCTGTTTATTTAACAGTGGTTACCACGTGGTTACACATGATGAACAGATTGAAATATTTAAAAAAAAATATCTTATTTATTATCTGCTTGTATGATTGTAGCTCCTGTGCGAAGATATATATGATATTTAAAATGATTAATGTAGCTCCCAAAGTAAGTCAATTTGAATACTGAATTTGGAACTCTATTGTATTTGTTTTTCTCAATTTATACTCTTACAATATCTAATATCAGTTATTTGATTTTTATTATTTGATATTCTTTTTAATTGAATAATTAACATACAATGGACCGCAAAGAAAAAGGGTAGGTTAGAAAATCATCAATATCTTCTAAAGTACGTGACCTAACTTTATGAAATAAAGACTAAATGAAAGCTAAATGAAATAAATTGTATTTTTATTTAAGCACATTAAAATATTCTTTAATTTAGTCTTTATTTCATTTATAGATAGGTCAGGTACTTTTGAAGATATGGTGTTATCTGGTTTTGCACCCATGTACAGGCAAATAAATAAATGATTGATTGATTGATTGAAGATTTTCTAACAGACCCTTTTTCTTTGCGGTCCAGTGTATTTACTTTTCTAATTTTGTATAAATTTAAATTGAATTTTCACAATTTGAAATAATTTATTTTTTACTTAAAATGACAATATTTATATTTAACACATAAAAACCAATAATCTGCTATTGGCTTCATATACAAAGTAACTGTGTCTGTCTGTTACCTTTTCCCGCCTTTACTACTTAACCGATAATTGTAAAATTTTACATACATACCAGAGATACAGGAAAGGACAAAGTTTACCTTTCATCCAGAAAAAAAAAATAGGTACTGTATTCAATGTATAACAGCTACAAAAATGTCAGACTTCATGTTGCTCATATATTTTGTGTTATATTTTTTAATTTTCAACGCGGACGAAGTCGCTGACACCAACTAGTTAACAGATACATGTCTTCAAGATCATCACTCAGTCTACTTTAATTGAGGTCACTGGTGTTCAACCACACCATAAGAATACTAGCACATGTTTATATTTTGGTGCAAACCACAAGCGAGAGACAATAATTTAGTAGTTTTTTTAACTTGCCACAAACACAGTTCATAAAACAGCGAATTGAAAAAAAAAAAAAAATTGTGTGTTAGTAATAACGATTTTGTAACTAATGTATTTTATAACTGCCTATTTTTTTGCCTTTTATGTAAAAATGCTTTGTAAACGAACTAAATAACATTTGTTCCATTGGGTGTCCGAAATAATAATAATAAAAAAATGTTAATTCAATAATTCGGTACAAAAAAAATACCCTATTGGATTAAAAAAATAAAAAAATATAATAATTGTTATATGCTTTATAAAAAAAAAAAAAAAAAAACAAATAATTATTACTTATATAGAAATAGTTCATAATACTTTTTATAATAATTAATATTATTGTTAATATTTATATTTCAAAAAAATCAACATTAAGATTGATCAAATTAAATATGTACATATATACATTATTATAATAATTATTTGGTTTTAATTTTACTATTTCCTCATAATATGAGTAGGTAACATTCATTTATTTATTGTTTGTTTTTTTGGCATTAAAAAGTAAAAATTAAAGTTAAATAACAAATACCTATAGTTATTTTATGAATAGTCGCCACCGCTCGTGAACTTGTACCACTTGAATTAGTGGCATTATGTTTATTATATAACAAATGTAATAGGTGCTTACGTCAGCACACGAGTTACTCTTGTGGTGACAGAGGGTACGCGGCGCTTGTACAAACGGCTGTTTAGGTGATTTTTATGCGCCTGCGCACGTAAAGCGGGTACGTTGTCATTTAGGTCGGTCTACTCTACTAACCGCGTTAAGTATTGTATAAAATTTAGTAACATATATTTTTATGTAACCATCATATGACAAACACACGAACCATGTGACCTTAAAGTGAACACAATTGTAAATGGAAATCAACGCAGATTTTCCTTGGGAAAGCCTTCTGGACGAAGTTCAACATTCTTGAAACAAACTTTAGTTCCCGGCAAACTAGAACCATTAATTAAATGGTTAAACACCGCAACAGAATTAGAAATAATATTTTCAATTTCCTGAAAAAAAAAAATTATATACATATATAGGCTAGCTACCCGCTCCCGGCTTCGCACGGGTGCAATTTATTACTCAATCCAGCCGATTAATTACCTTACACCGCCATCTGTTATAATCTTATGGAACTTACAGATAATTATAACTCTTTTCAACAATAATTTGCAATAAAAAAAATTGAGATATAAACTATCCTATCTCTCAAATTGGATCAAACTGCACACATTGTGCAAAATTTGATTAAAATCGGTTCAGTAGTTTAGGAGTTTATCGGCGACAAACATGAGACACGAAATTTTTATATATAAGTGATAGAATGATATTTATTGATATTCCAAATAAAAGAACAAGGTCAGTATATGAGAGTGGACACTTATAAAGATTCTTTAAGGGGCTGGTTACTGTCGCCAATCAATCTTCCCAGTTCATTACCGTGTGACAGTGACATGGACTCTAATATCAAAAATTTGCCTATAAAAGTCATTATTTGGCGTGCACCTTTATTAATTATTTATTTATATTCATATCTTAAAATGAAGTCTACACGAACGAAGTCGCAGGTATCGGCTAGTGTCATATATGTTTTATTTTAATTATTAAATTTCTTTCTAAAAATATAATTATGTATGATAAAATTTCACATACAAATGTAATAATACTAACGCTAAAAACTTTAGTTAACATATAAGTAACTTTATTTGTTTAGGATTGTCTACATATTTGCACAAAATATAAATACAAATACAGTAAATAGTCTAAATCATTGTAAACACACCCTTAACAGATACAAATTACAATACATCAAAATGACACATTTGACCATCAGTTTATTTATTTATTTATTTAATAGCCAACCTTAGAGCATGTAACATTTTAGAAATACATAAAAACAGTTAAATTTTTGTATAGCCTATTACAAGGTTAGACATATTAAAGTTTATAAGTACAAAAAAAATAGTAGTAATTAAAAAAAAACATTCTATATACATATATCTATAATAATATATAAACATATATATGCACATTATTAGTTAACGTTACAAAGCTATCGATTACCAAATTAGTTTTAAAAACTGTCAAGGTTTGATACACTCGTGAAGGTCTAATGTCTAAGGCGTCGTTTGTAACTGAACTAGTTATAATAATTATTATGCAATAACTAATATCTTCGTCATCTATAGGTGAGGTCATCATTAAGGCACTTGGTATAGGTGTGCAATAAAAATTTATCTTTTGATGTGATGCAATGGTAACAACGTTGCGAAATACACAGAACCGTTCGCGATGCGAACAGAGTAGTTTCATATTGTGAATAAGGTAAATTCTATCATACCAATATATCGAGGGTACTCTGGGAGAACCATATAAGTGACAAAATTTATCATACCAATATATATCCTCTTCCTCTTTCTAAATTTATTTATTTATTTATTTATTTATTTATTCAAAACAGCAACAGCTTAGCACAATTATCATTCTAACCCTACAGCTCGACATCTAGGTCCAGTGTGCAAGCCAATTAGAGCTGAACACATAATTCACTGGTACATAAGCTCCAACGAAATAATTTAAATTGGAAACATTAAAAAAAAAAAAAAAAATAGAATCTAAACAAAATTAATTACAATTAATACAAACAAAAAATTTGAAAACTATTTCAAATGTTAAAAAGCAAAAATATATATATGTCAAAATTAAATGTAAGGCGGCAGTCACAAAATGGCTTAAGATTTTGGATTATGAAGAAACTGAAAAAAATATTCGTTCACTCTTTAATGTCTTATAGTATTTGATATTTATCTTTTGTATTTAGTCTTAATAATTGTATTTATTCATCTGTTTTGTTTATCTATTTGTGGGTATTATGCTTTGTGCAATCTGCAAGGATATTTTTTTTTTTTTTTTGGGAGATTAAGGCCTAAACATGCTGGTCATATGAGAGCTTCTGTCATTTGATGGATTTGTGGGCGAAATACTGAGTTATCAATTCAAATTCAAATTTCAAATTCAAATTCAAAAATGAGATTTACAAAATCGCTTTTCGACGTCACAGACGTCATTGTTAAAAACAAAAAAATTGAAGACGTGAGTGGATGAAGGTGATATGTCGCATTTTTTTTTGCGTTGATGAAGGTAATATGTACATATAAATGATTGCAGATTAAGATCGTCGATTTAAGACATATTTTTGGAAAATAGAGTTAAAAAAGGTGTTATGTACAGTTAATTTTAAAAAGCAAAAAGTGCACAAAAGTTTACTTTTGTTAATGGAAAAAGGAGCTATGTTCACTTTTTATTTTAAAAAATAATACAAGTGTTTAATTGATATCATATTATTAATATTTTAGGTTGTTTACACAATTTTTGCATCATAATTTATAACAAAAATCAGTTCTCAAAAATTAAAAATAAAACTTTAACCTCGATTTACTCAAAATTGGAATTTGATTTTTTTATATTTTTTAAATTTAATTTATTTTATATTTTTTTTTTATATATTTTTATTTTATATAACATAATAAAATTAATTTATCATCTTCATCCACTCACGTCTTCAATTATGCGAAAGAGATACCTAATGAGTCTTAAAAAAAAACCTAATACTGTTATAATATACCTAATACTATTTTTAAATATTTTATATATTGAAATTACTCTAAAATGTTATCTACTCTGAGACCAATATCATTTTTATTATATGTTCAGCACTAATAGTTTCCATATTTGATTGTTTGATGTATAATTAACAATTTAAGAGGATACATTCACCGGAGGTACGCGAGACGAATGCAAGTAGGCAGAGTACGTATGCCGACTAATAATACCAGAATTCAATTATCCCTTTCTAAAGTGATTTTGGAGAGGCTTTAATAAAACAAACCAGTCAAATTTAAAACTAGAATCATTGGCGAAATCATAGAGAAACTGTAATGATTGGAGAAATTTGGACATTGCAAATGATATGCGAGTACTGATCGTAAGATAAGTTCTCAGTGCATTTATTTATTTTTTAAGCATTTATTTGTTTTTCAAGCTATTTTTGAATAGAAAACTAATTTTATTATAGGATCTTAACTCTTTGTTGTGTTATATTATGTTAATATATATATATATATATATATATAAAAGGCGACGTGTGCGTGTGTACGTGTGCGTGTGCGTGCGAGCGTGCGAGCGTGCGTGCGTGCGTGCGTGCGTGCGTGCGTGCGTGCGTGCGTGCGTGCGTGCGTGCGTGCGTGCGTGCGTGCGTGCGTGCGTGCGTGCGTGCGTGCGTGCGTGCGTGCGTGCGTGCGTGCGTGCGTGCGTGCGTGCGTGCGTGCGTGTGTGTGTGTGTGTGTGTGTGTGTGTTTGTGTGTGTATGTTCCCTATGAACTCCGAAACCGCTGAACCGATTTTGTTGAAATTTTCAGACAACCTTCAGATTAGTCCAGCGGGTATTCCTGTGAAGTTTGGTAGCGGACGCGGACGTAGTTGCGGGCACCTACTAGTGTTATATATTAATTTGGCGACGAGCTGACAGTCTACGTGTAATTGACACGATAAATTAATTGACGAGATGACAGATGACACGTAGATAAGATTTAGAAATACCCTAATCTTAATTAAAGTTATCTAAATGCCATTGACTATACTATACTATTTCCCTCCCCTGTTATGATAACTTTAAGTTTTTTAACAATAAAACAAGATGCGAGTATTTAATAGCAGTAAGTCTTAAAAAAAAACTACTATAAAAGCATTCATTGTTACAGTGATGTACAGTGAGCACGGTGTTTCGAAATATTTACATTCTAAAACTGACTCCAAAAAGGGGTGTCATATTAAATTCATTTCAAATCATAATTTAAAAAAAGAATTATACGCAGAGTATAATTCTTTTTAATTTTATTAAGGAGGAGTATAATAGTGGCGAAACAAGTTCATAGTGGTCCACATAATAGTTAAAAGTCGCTCAACGTGCTATGGAGCGGACTATGCTCGGAGTTTCTTTGGTGGATAGGATCAGAAATTCGCTGGAGGAGGTCGTCACGTTGACGAAACACTCCTGGACGATTCTCCTCCAAGAATGGATTGGCAGGTTGGCTGGGCAAAGTGCTGGCGGACAGAAGATTTAAGCCATTTTTATTAGGTTAACTCTTCCCAGAGGGATGGCTGGTGAAGCTGGGCGGGGCCTTCACGTTCCGCCTGGTGCAGTATGTTACTTTCACCGGGTGGCTGGAAGAGAGCCCACAGAGGAGTGCTCTGCTCTGTCTATTCAGGGCATGTGCGTCGATCTCTAGTAGCAGGTAGTCGTGAAAGCGGTCGACAGTGACCTTGTATGGCAGGCGATGTTCACGTTCTGTGAGTCATCCATACTAATATTATAAAATAACAGCTCTCTGCCTGTCTAAAATCAATAAATATAAATAAATAATAAATAAATATCTTCACACATTCCACACAGCACCATCTAGTTCCACAGTATGCAACTAATGCTTGTATTATGGATACCAGACAGTTGATATAATACAACTTACTTTTTTTTTGTAAATACATACATATTATAAATAGAAAACATCCATGACTCAGGTACAAAGGTAAAATGACACATAAACATTTGCCCCTAGCGGGATTCGAACCAGCGACCTTTTGGTTAACAGGCACACGTATCGTCAAATTGTCGATTAAATAAATTATTGCTCATATATATATTATTAGTTGTGTTTAAAAAAAAAAATGTTTTTTAAATAATATCAAATAAAAGTGACAACCCTAACACGATCTATAAAACAATGCGGTAGCGCATAAAAAGTGATTAAAACTTTTGAGTGCATACGTTTACATAACCTTTGGTACGAATCTCAATAACGATGCGTCATTATTACTAAACGAATTTCATTAAACTCAGTGATAAGTATAAATGTTAGTTATCTGATTCTTTCTTCTACTCATAAACTATGCAACGGATGTTTATGTTATTTTTAAGATAATTAAAATTTTTGTGTGGTTTTCGTAAGGATAAATTTCTTTATTATTGATTTTTGCATAAAACCAAATTTCAATTCGCTAGAATTTACCACCAGATCGTAAGCATATTTCTTCTTTTGTTCTTGTAGAAACCTAATTGATAAATAAATATTTTGATTTTGATTTTTGATTTTGATTAACTAAAAATCACATCATCTATAATGGATGATATCTAAGTATATAGATTATAATAACTGCGAGTATTATCAACGATACACCTTCGGTTATTCTTTTATGATATAACCGGCTTCGCATGGTAGCATTTTTTTTTTCTGGAAAATTTAGACTTCGTCCGCGTTGAACGATGAAAGGTACCCTATGTCCTTTCTGGTGTCTCAGACGATGTGTATGCAAAATTTCATGGTGATCGGTTCAGTAGTTTTTGCGTGAAAGAGTCACAAACATCCATACATCCAAACATACTATCGCATTTATAATATTAGTACGGATGTACGGACTAATTTTTTTTTTTTTTTACACATTCCACACATCACCATCTAGTTCCACACTAAGCAACTAAATGCTTGTATTATGGATACCAGACAGTTGATATACTACATAGATTACTTTTTTTCTATAAATACATACATATTATAAATATAAAACATCAATGACTCAGGTACAAAGGTAAAATGTTAACACATAAACATTTGCCCCTAGCGGGATTCGAACCCGCGATCGTTTGGTTAACAGCTAGGGTTACTAGCAACTAGACCAAACGTGTCGTCATAGTCATAGCACTAGACCAAACGTGACCAAATTGCTTTTTTTATTTAAAGATCCATATGCAAGCTAACGATCAAATTGATGATAACTGGTTAACGTCGCTTATTAACATAAGCCACGTCACAAGGGTTGAAAGTCATCTGAAGGATAAGGAAGGAACAGTGGAGCGAGCTTTGACAACTCTTACCAAAAACTCCTAAGACCTTCTCTAAGATTGTTATCAGACTGGCTGCGCATTTTATGACTGCGGTGCGCAGTGTGCTTTCTATTGAAATGTGAAACAAATACACTTGTCCATCGATTTATAAATTGCTTATTAAGAAATAGCAATGTATACAATCATCAAATTCACTATGGCTCAATGCTATGAAACGAGATATCATCTTGTATTGCGATATCGAGAGCGAGATATGCTTTGAATGCCTGTCTTGTTGCAAGATGACTTACAAGGACTTTTTAGATCACATTTCAAACTTCCATTAGGTTAGTAAAATTAAAAAAAAAGTCATAAGAATGCCAAGCAGACCCATAAATAGTCAAATAATAGCACATGTAGTCTCCTGCTCCTGTGTCTTAATATTTTTTCTTTTATTCAGTGTTTCTGTTTTCTTAGGTTCTTAGGCTGCAATAAATGAAATGGAATTTTGAATCCTACTTTAAATTCAGTAATTTAAATTAAATTCACTAGTTAAATTAATGGTGATTAAAGTTTAAATGAGTTTAGTCCCCTGTTATGTCTTCAGTGTTTTATTATACTTAATGGAGAGATTTTCTTTATGTCTGATTGACAGTCCCTTTGATGATTGCACTTTGAATTTGGAATTGATAGACAAATGAGCTTTGACATCTCTTACTCACTCACTGAAACACAACAGCACACAACATGTTCTTGTTTCGTGTTGGTCTTCTGTAAGCGGGTGGTTACTGCCGCCAGATGAGATTGCCCAAATGACAGCTGAACGCAATGTGCCCTGCAACCACTTTCCAAATTCAAACCAGAGTTAACTTTGAGTAACTGGAAGCATTCGAAATGTGAATACTTATATAAGTATATGCGCATGCTTTCCATATCATGAGTGCTGAGAATAACGAAGTTTGAAGTTTTGAGTCAAATGAGAAAGGGGATGGAAGTACTCAGAACGTAATGACGGGCCAAATTTTTTTTTTTTACAAAATACAGGGAAAACGTAACAGAGACAGGAGACAGACATCCTGAAGAAGAGTTTAAGAGAGTGGTTTGGTATGAGCTCTCGCTCCCTCTTTTGTGCAAGGTTTACACATCTAAGCACTAATTGATTACAAAAGGTCGATATTTATCTAATAAGGATAGTGTGTGTGTGTGTGTTGATGTTTGTTTTATTAAATATATATATATATATATATATATATATATATATATATATATATATATATATATATATATATATATATATATTTAATAAAATAATATATATATATTATATTATATTATACTAGCTGGTGCCCGCGACTTCGTCCGCGTTGAACGATGAAAGGTACCCTATGTCCTATCTGGTGTCCCAGACAACGTGTATGCAAAATTTCTGATAGGTTCAGTAGTTTTTATGTGAAAGAGTTACAAACATCCATACATTCATACATACTTTCGCATTTATAATATTAGTGTGTGTGTGTGTGTGTGTGTGTGTGTGTGTGTGTGTGTGTGTGTGTGTGTGTGTGTGCGTGCGTATGCGTGTGTGTGCGTGCGCGCGTGTGCGTGCGTGTGTGTGTGTGTGAGGATTTCCCAGCGAAAGTTATATTAAGCGATGAGTGTTGGGCTAACACTACAAAAAGTTTGAAACACGTGACCCGGAATGATAGCAATCATTTCATCTGCCAAATTTACATGCGTAATAAAATAATATCTGTTCTTTACATAATGCTAGATTGGTGAACGGATGGGCCAACCAAACTGTTACAAGTTTGACGAACGTCTGTGTTTACGCATAGGATATCCATTTCCAAATTCGAGACGAGATTTCTCTCTTTAAGCTTTAATTTGAGTTTTGAATTATTTCAATATGTATTTACATAATACGTTTTTTAATGGAAAATCAAACTTTTCTAGACACTTCAATATGATCAGGCTTTAAAAAATAAAATAAAGATTGTTACAGTGAAAATAAGATTTAAAATAAATAGCCTTTTTATATTAAATAAGAGTTATAAACGATACGATTTTTATACATAATTTGTAAAAAAAATAAATCTTTGCATAACTGGAGGCGGGACGCGGTTTTGAAATATTAACAATTCTACTTTATGAACCACTATTTCTTAAAAAAAAAATACAAAGAAAGACTCTATAATTATTAAAAATACCGTGATACAATGGAACTGACATCTAATTAGCCAGTAAGCGTCTCTGTATGAATCTTCTAAGTATACCTTTCTCTGTTACTTACCTGTTTCGTGATTGCCGATCAGGTACACTCGACCTGATTTAATTAATGTTAATTTTAAAAAAATATTTTTAACATACAAATGTAAAAATACCTATTTTAAGGGTTGCTTTTCAAAAATACTAACCAGCAAACATATACATTGAAAATTTCGTAGTGGTATAATGTTAAGGGCTTCTTACACCATGTGTCGAGTAGGCTAACCACCATTTAAAGTCACCGGTAAACGGGAATGATGGAGATGATATATCTTTGTTTATACGGTAAAAGTCCCAAACATTAAAAAGAAAATAATTAAAAAAAATCGCCTATCGAAGGATGCAGTAAACCGAGTGCATAATTTAATAAAACATAAAATTATTTAATTTAATAAAACATAAAATTATTTGTAAAAGTAACTAATCAACACTTTACTTGTAGTTGGTGAAAGAGGCTCTAATTGTTATACCTACAAGAGGTGGTTAAATAGTAAAATATTTTAAATGTTTTATTTATTTATGCATTTATTTATATAAAAAAAGATTACATTACATAAAATAGTAATTATAAGCTTAAACTTTAAAATAGTCGTCTTGACATTAAGTTATCGTATAAAGATATACAGATACAACATACATCTCATGCACGTCATAAGCCTAAAATATACATCTTATGCTTGGTTGCTCCAATTTATATAAACATAGTTGGAACATCATTCGTTTTATTAATTTAAATTTAATATTAATTATTATTTTTATTGTTGTTATAATATTAATTTTTTTATTTACATACAAAAAACAATTGGTGGTACACAGTTTAGGTGCGTTATAAACTCAATCAAGTTTGTACCGTACACCTGAGTTGTCAACAATAATTTATAAATTTACAGAATTACAAAACAAAAGAAAGAAGTACATATTCGTAGGTAGATACAATTTCAATACAACTCTTTAGCACAACAAACCTGCTTGTCCCACTCTAACATGCAGCTAACTCATATAAGCGCATCCTCGTCGACAACAAGACAACAACAACAACAACAACAACAACACTTTCTACAGGCTGTTTTTATTTTTTTTAAATAATAGTTATGTTTCTATACATTAATTTATTTAGTCGAGTGTACATAATGCGAATGAAAGTATTGGGGCGTTGCTCTGGGTGTGGCACAACATGCATGACCTATGATTTTAAACTAATTTAACATTGCTATTAATATTTGACATAATATGCAAAAGTTTCATAAGTTTCGATTGGTATGCTCGAGTTTTAATAGAATGAATGAGTAAGAGCCTCTTTCACCAATTACAAGTAAAGTGTTGATTAGTTATTTTTAGAAATAATTTTATGTTTTATTAAATTATGCACTCGGTTTATACTGCGTCCTTAGATAGGTGATTTTTTTATTATTATTTTCTTTTTAATATTTGGGACTTTTACCGTACAAATAAAGGTATATCATCTCATTCATTCCCGGTTACCGGTGATTTTAAATGGCGGTTAGCCTACTTGACACATGGTTAAAGAGGCCCTTAGAAATATATAAATATAGAGCTACTATGGAGTTTTTATCAAATTTTTACTTATTCCTTTGGCATTCCGGGTCGTAAATGTAATTAGAAAATAGTCCTAGGCAAATAAATAGTAATTTTAATTTTGAATATAAAAAATTCTTAGGATTCAGTCAGCTGAAACAAGTGTTTATCAGTACATTATTTTTAAAATAAATAATTTTATAAGTCCAGGTAGAAAAAAAATTAAAAAAAAACCTTCTACGTTACGTGAAACAACCATTTCTAAGTTAAATAAAAATCTCTTCATAGTGATAAAAACTCGCATAAAATGATCCAAGATTAGAAAAAAAACCTTCGGTGAACATTGTGTTATAGCATCCGTACTAATGTTATAAATGCGAAAGTATGTTTGTATGTATGGATGTATGGATGTTTGTGACTCTTTCACGCAAAAACTACTGAACCAATCACTATGAAATTTTGTATACACGTTGTCTGGGACACCAGAGAGGACATAGGGTACCTTTCATCGTTCAACGCGGACGAATTCGCGGGCACCAGCTAGTGGTATGATATATTCGATAATTAAGAGATGAATCAGTTAATGACATTAGTGGTCATAGTTGCTATATTTTTGTATATATTATATGCGTTATTATCGTTATGTGAATTCTGTGGAAACACGATTTCGCCATAACATTTTTTAGGTAGATACTATTGCGTACAAAACTTCCACTTTTTCCTCAATATTAGTTTCTGATGTCTCAAGTCATTCTGTGATTATTATTTTCTCCTATATTTATTTTCCTAATGTCAATTGACTAAAATGTTGACGAAAATTCTAAAGATATTTTTACCATACATCAAGGGATTCCTTTTAAATTCATGCCTGAAAATATTTCCAAATTATTTTGAAAATATATCCTAAATTTTGACGTAACTTTCATACTATTCACATATAAGAATTTTATCCCTTAGCAAAGGGTTTTTGTGCAAAAACTTCAATTAAAAAACGTCTTACCATGGAATACAGTCGTCATTTTAAAGCGAAACATATAAACATCACTTAAACAAGACATTTTGTGCAAAACTGTACATACAGAAAGATATGATTTACATTTTGTGCAAAACTGTACATACAGAAAGATATGATTTACATTTTGTGCAAAACTGTACTTACAGAAAAATATGATTTACCGTTTAACAGACGCTACCAGGAACTCACGCATTTGCTCGTAAATAGAGAATCATTGACCTTACGGCATGACCTTGACATCGCGACTGTTTAGACAAGTTGACAGGTCACATGAGCAGAAAGCTGTTATTATGTACTTAGGATATAATTATACGTATTGTAGACGTTTGTAGTACATTTATTACACAACTAGCTGGTGCTCGTGACTTCGTCAGCGTTAAATTTTTTTAAAAAAAGCAATATAACGCTTGATCTCGTGTTGCTATAACACATTGGCCAGGCGTTAGTTTTTTATTTTTTATAAATCCCTCGGAAATAGTCCTTTTTTTAATTTAATTTATTTATTTAGATATAGATTACATACAGCCATAAATTTAATATATATATATATATATTATAGATTATATACAAATAAATAGGCCTAAAGAATCATAAAAATTATATTTTTACATTTATGAAATTTTATTTTTATTTTTTTTGGATGAAAGGTACCCTATGTCCTTTCTGGTGTCTAAAATTGAATAAAGAAACGCTTTTTTACATCGATCTTTTTTAAAGGAGTGTGTCTTTTTTAATTTTTAAAATTTCAATTGATTTGACATTATAAGAAAGTAGGTAAAGTTTTATTATTGTACATTTTACGTGCGAGATATATATTCTAGTAATTTTTCAATAAACCTTTGAAATAATGATTAATAAATAAATATCTTCACACATTCCACACAGCACCATCTAGTTCCACAGTAAGCAACTAATGCTTGGTATTATGGATACCAGACAATTGATATAATACATAGATTACTTTTTTTTGTAAATACATACATATTATAAATAGAAAACATTCATGACACAGGTACAAAGGTAAAATGTTAACACATAAACATTTGCCCCTAGCGGGATTCGAACTCGCGACCGTTTGGTTAACAGCTAGGGTTACTAGCCATTAGACCAAACGTGTCGTCATGTTATATTTTAATACTAATAAATCAATACTAGCGATTCGCTTCCGGCTTCGTTGCTGGTTGAAACGGGCAGAAGAGGCGGCAGAGGCCATAAACCGTTTAGATTGTTCGGCTAACATAACACCAATCACATAATAACATATTATGTAAAATTATGTTAATATATACTATTGTATTTTAATTATATTGCTACTTTTTTATTTGGATTTTGGCCTCGAAAGGTGATCTCATTTATTTTTCTAAAATAAAGGTGGTTACAGAATAGAGATAATAATGGATGGATTTGTTCTTCAAAATGTATGTGACGTATACAATATAAATTACCTATGTAAATGAAATCACTAATTTGATTTGCATAAGATTTTGTTTGTATTAAGTGTTTTTTTTATTTATTACACTAGCGACACAACCCTGGCTTCGCACGAGTACTTTTTTTTTCTCAAAATTTAATGAAAAAATATTCTAAGATGGAGAGCGATTAGTGATTTTTGTCATATATTTGTCAACATTTAAAAAGTTACAGAAAACATTACTTTTTTTAATAAGTATTTTTTTTTTCACAATTAATTTCATTTTTAAAAATTTACACATCACAAAATTAATAAAAAGTATTTTTAAATTTTATTCAATCAACATTAAATTTATTTCTAATGAATAATTATAATTATATAAAACGTTTGAGTTTTTTTATTATATTTTATTTCGGTGTTGCATATAATATTTTTTGTTCGACATTTTGGCGGAACAATTAAAGTGAAAATCTTTCCACATTTATTTACTTGACCTATTCCCGATTTTTTTATTTAGATTATCTTTATATACTGTCTAGACATCTCTTCTACGAGCTGAACTTGAATTTTTAAATTTTAAATTTCACAAAAAATATTAGATACTAATTTAATTCGGCCATGTGTATTATACTCCTTAGTTCAATGCGCTGAATTAATTTTTAGACATTTAAATGGAATTTTTCTAAACATTGGAATTCCCCGGAAATAGGAAACAGAAGACGTCACCAACTTTATTATTGTTTTTAAGTAATAATAACTTTATTGTTGTGTTACATTCGATAAACTATATATAAAATTGAAGACGTGAGTGGATGAAGGTGATATGTCGCATTTTTGGTTTTTTTTCGTTAATTTTTGCGTTGATGAAGGTAATATGTCCATATAAATGATTACAGACCTTAAGATCGTCGATTTAAGTTCTATTTTGGAAAATAGAGTTAAAAAAGGTGTTAAGTGCAATTAATTTTAAAAAGCAAAAAGTGCAGAAAAGTTTACATTTGTTAAATGAAGAAGGATCTATGTCCACTTTTTTTTTTTAAATTAAATGACAAAAAATAATACAAGTGTTTAATTTCTATCATAACATTAATATTTTAGGTTGTATACACAACTTTGCATCATAATTTAGAACAAAAGTCAGTACCGTGGCGACTTATTCAAAATTGGAATTAAACTACTTATCACCTTCATCCACTTACGTCTTCAATTATTTAAACGGTAAGTTGTAAGAACGACTTACCCGTTTTTAGGCGTCTGTACCTTGTATTATAAGATAAGATAAGATAAAGATATAAGATAAGGATCATTTCCTTATGTATTTCCTTATCATTAATCCTACTATTGTCGGCAGTGTACTTGTTGTTATAGGTGATGGTATATATCCACTTACCATCAAGTTGACCTTAACAAAATAAAATACGGCGCCTGTCGTCTGTACGATTTAAATAAATAAATATCTTCACACATTCCACACAGCACCATCTAGTTCCACATTAAGCAACTAATGCTTGTATTATGGATAACAGACAGTTGATATACTACATAGATTAATTTTTTGTAAATACATACATATTATAAATACAAAACATTCATGACTCAGGTGCAAAGGTAAAATGTTAACACATAAACATTTGTCCCTAGCGGGATTAGAACCCGCGAACGTTTGGTTAACAGCTAGGGTTACTAGCCACTAGACCAAATGTGTCGTCACAATTAGTGACTTCAATTTAGAATTCAGTTTAGTGTATTGTGATCACAAGCTATCAATTTAGGTTCCCAATTGTTCCTACCTGTTCCTAATTAGATTTTCTACAAATCCAATAGTGTAATAATTAAACTTCTCAACCCATATTTATGAAATTTCGCATATAAATTGTTGGGGACATAGAAAAAGACTTTACATCCAGAAAAAAATAGTACTGCGCCCAGTGGATCATCTAAAAATTTAAATAAAAAAATTAACGCCTAATAAAAATATGTGAGCAAAAATTGGAAAGTTAATAAAGCTTTCACTTATAATAAGTGTTTTAACGTTTCAAAAAAATTCAAAAGATTTTAACAATAATAAAATTAATTACAAGTTGCACAGCCTGAAGCTATAAAAACGACTTATGATCAGATAAGATTTATTATACTTACATAAAAATTGCAATATTTGGACATTTTCAAATAGATTTATTACTATTGTCATAGTAATATATAGATAACATCTTGAGGTATAGTTAAAAATTGTTTGACTAATGTCTAGGTTTCGTCTGACAGTGCATTTTAAAATTAGTATTTAATAATAGGTAGTATTCAAGAATTAATCTTACATTTAATACTATATTTCTTTATAAAAATTGAAGAAAAAGAAATATACTTACATTTAATTTATTATATGTGTATACAAGCTGTTAAATAACTTTTCATGTTATTTATTGTTAATGCGTCATTAAATATGTCTCTGTGTAGTAAGTACATATATGTTTTCATTGCAAGCCGTGTAATCAATTTAGATAAAACTGGCTGGTGCCCGCGACTTCGTTCGCGTTGAACGATGAAAAGTACCCTATGTACTTTCTGGTGTCCCAGACAACGTGTATGCAAAATTTCATTGTGATCGGTTCAGTAGTTTTTGCGTGAAATAGTTACAAACATCCATACATCCAAATATACTTTCGCATTTATACTACTAGCTGGTGCCCGCGACTTCGTGCGCGTTGAACGATGAAAGGTACCCTATGTCCTTTCTGGTGTCAAAGACAACGTGTATGCAAAATTTCATTGTGATCGGTTCACTAGTTTTTGCGTGAAATAGTTACAAACATCCATACATCCAAATATACTTTCGCATTTATACTACTAGCTGGTGCCCGCGACTTCGTGCGCGTTGAACGATGAAAGGTACCCTATGTCCTTTCTGGTGTCAAAGACAACGTGTATGCAAAATTTCATTGTGATCGGTTCACTAGTTTTTGCGTGAAATAGTTACAAACATCCATACATCCAAATATACTTTCGCATTTATACTACTAGCTGGTGCCCGCGACTTCGTGCGCGTTGAACGATGAAAGGTACCCTATGTGCTTTCTGGTATCCCAGACGATGTGTATGCAAAATTTCATGGTGATCGGTTCAGTAGTTTTTGCGTGAAATAGTTACAAACATCCATACATCCAAACATACTTTCGCATTTATAATACTAGCTGGTGCCCGCGACTTCGTTCGCGTTGAACGACTAAAGGTACCCTATGTCCTTTCTGGTATCCCAGACTATGTGTATGCAAAATTTCATTGTGATCGGTTCAGTAGTTTTTGCGTGAAAGAGTCACAAACATCCATACATCCAAACATACTTTCGCATTTATAATATTAGTACGGATTTACTACGGATATAGTTTTTACTTTTTAGATAGATAGTAATCTACATTTCAACTTTTCACGTGGTTCAATATCAGTAAAATCTAGTGAGAAATAAATTAGTTATTAAGGGCCTTTTGTCGACACAATAATGCTTTAAAAAAAAATCAAGTAATTTTTATACAAAAGGCGATGTTGAAAGGCTCTTATTTTTTTTATGTGAATATGTCTTTAAAGATGTTTCCATAGTTACACAGCAATTCAGAAAAGTGATAATAACATAATTGGGTGATATACAGTTTGATGCTTAGCTGTCATCTAAGATTTTATTACACCACTCGAGCACTTTCGAGCAAGACATGCACTTTTTGTAATTTTACAGGAGAGCCATTTAAAGTTAATTTTTTTTTGCATTCAATATCATATTCTTCTGCTTATATTGATTTGAAACAATTCGTTTTTTGCATCAAAGCCTTGTGTACTCTTGTAAATATTTTTTAAATTTAATAGGTAATGTATTTAAGACATTTTAAGTCATTTTACAAATTTATGTAAGTTACACTCTTATCTTACCGAAGGTGCTATAATATTATATTTGAATTCGTTGGATATATTTACATATTATAAAACAAATTTCCTCGTCGCGTCTGTCAGTCTGTACGTTTGCAATAATCTCAAAAACCACTGTACGTATTTTCATGCGGTTTACACTAATGCAAAGAGCGTTAAACGTGTAAGATTTATATATATAATAAAAAAATGGTACCCTTGCTAAGGCTAAAAGGCTAATACACTCAAAGAAAATTTCCCTCGTAACTTACACGTGTGGTGTTCACGTAAAAGACACGAGTGTGTCCACGACACACCCCTTTTTTAAAACATTTCAGTATTAGGTCGTAAATATACATCATTTAATTTGAATATAATAAAAAATGAATAGGCACAGTTATCAGGAAACACATAAATGGCGGCAGTTCAGACATTAAAGTGTTGCATTGCATTTGTCAACAATTTTGTGGGCCATAAAAGGAGTATAATTGTGTCGAAATACTGTAACGTTCTCTTACGCAAATATCCTTGTTTTGATGCTTTTACAAATGTCATGGAAAGTTGAATGATAAGTCAGATTATTTGTAACTTAATCTACATTCTTAAGAGAAAGAATGTATAGGTTAAGTTATACTTACATTCATACTTTGTCATACTTTTACTTTGTAGGTGATTAGGCGGCTGGTACAGTGGAATGGGGTTACTTTGATAAAAACTGTTTTTAAGTGAATTTTTTTCAAAATCTGAACGCAGCTCCAAAAATTTTTTTAATACGGTTAGAATCACTGATTATCATTTTCTGTTTTTGCTCTAACTCAGCGTCTAAGGCTCGAGTTCACCAACAGACGGTTATTTTTAAACAGCTGTTTAAAATTTAAACAGCCGTTAAATAATCATTAATAACCGTTATTAACCGGTTAATAATAACCGTTTAATAACCGTTATTTTGTTGTTCACCATCGCTAAAATGCGAGTTAAACGCCCTAAACATCTGATTAACTTAATGATTAATCTGATGTTTATCGCGTTTAACCCATACTTTAGCGATGGTGATCAACAAAATATTATTAAACGGCTGTTTAAATTTTAAACAGCTGTTTAAAAATAACCGTCTGTTGGTGAACTCGAGCCTAAGAATGTGTCAGTTTGATGAAAAAATCGACAAATGTGTAAGTATTATTTTCAAATGATTTTGTAAGCCTGAATAACTTTCAATGTACCAATGTGGTTTTTATAAACGCATTATTTTGATGAAATCAAATTGTGTCAAGTATTTTTTTTTTTGTATACACCATAATAATTTTGTTTACTGTACCAATGTAATGTACCATAATAATAACCTAATGGGAGTTACTATAGATTTTCTTTAAAAAAAAAGTAGGGCTATCAAAGTAGGTAACTCCGATAGCATTTTAATTTTGATCACGCTTTTTGTTTAATTTTTTGAGCTTATTTTTGAATAAATTAAAACCATATTTAGACGATAGAAAGACAAACAGTCCTTTCTACTTCAAAGTATGTTTGGATGTATGGATGTTTGTAACTCTTTCACGCAAAAACTACTGAACCGATCACCATGAAATTTTGCATACATGTTGTCTAAGACACCAGAAAGGACATAGGGTACCTTTCATCGTTCAATGCGGACGACGTCGCGGGCACCAGCTAATATGAAATAAAGTCGCCTCCAGACATCTGTCCCTCTGTATGTACGCTTAGATATTTTAAACTAGGTAACGAATTTTAATGCGGTTTTCACTAATGGAAGGAGCTTTAAACGAGGAAGCTTTTTATGTATAATATGATGAAAAAAATTAAACCCGTGCGAAGTCAGGAACGTGTCGTTAGTCACTTGTAACAAATAGATTTGTAATCGCTTTTATCATTACTACTTATAATATAAATAAAATAATATTACTGTCCGCTTATGTCTGTATCTCCGTTAACTTCTTCTAACTAAACCAACCAACGGATTTTGATACGGTTTTCACTTATGGAGAGATCGATAGACGTGGAAGGGGAAACACAAAGAAAAACTTACATACAGTAAATACCAGGCTTTATGACGTGTAGACTAATAGGCATTCCAGAACAAAGTCACTTCATACGCAATGTTCAACACATTGTTTCACAAAATACACAAAAAAAGACAGATACACTCACAAGAAGAAAAAAAAATAGACCATTTGTAACCCGAGTTCGTCCTCGTACGCTGTCCGCGGTCGGACGAACCAAAGTAAAAGTGGTCGGCAGAATCCCTCCTATAAAAGTGGCTGGTGGCCTGACCAGACATCAAACAACATCCAACCGTTGTATCACACACATCTGAAATGGCCAAGTGGAGCATTGTAAGTTTATCTGCGAATTTGGAGTGCAGTGTCAGTGAAACATAATCTCAATCTGAAATTTAAATCCAATTTCCAAGTGTGGAAAAATTAACAAATTTTTTCAAGTGCGGATAGGTTAAAAGAATTCAGTGTTTTAAATGTGTAATTTGTGAACGGTTTTAATTATAATATAATTTTTAAACTATGATAATTTATATATTAAAAAAAATAATTAGTAATGATAAATCTATTAAATGTTATTAAATGTAACAAATTAAACTAAACGTAAAATTTTGCAAACTGGTCCTTATTTAAACTTATAAATTTGAGTTTTGAATCAAATATTTGCATTCCCTAGATCGTTGTGCTAAAACGTGCGAATGATTTTGCTAGCAAAGTGATATAGAAATTACGTGATTTTAAAATTCATAGCATTTATCTACGCAGATCACACGCTCTGTTTGCTTGCACTACAAATTATTCGATGTTCGTGTTTTGAAGTTTTAACTATGTTTTAACTGAAGTGTTTTCTATTTAAGGTTGTCCTCGCGCTTGTCGGCTGTGCCGTCGCTGAGCCTCCAGTCAGCGGAGGATACAGTTACTCCGCACCATCTTCATCCTACATCGTAGTCGGCGGTGGACACAGTTCCGGTGGACTCAGCAGCGGTGGACACTACACTCCAGTTCCCGTAGGCCATCAGACCTCAGAAGGCTACAATGTCGACCCTCATCTTCTCAGCAAAATCAAGCACATCATCTTGAAGGACGAAATCCAAAATCAGGCTTACCAACAGTCTTCTTCATCCGGTCACGGACACGGAATCTCTACCCACTATGGTGCCCCAGCCCCAGTTTATGGCGTGCCCCAAGACAGAATTGTCGGCATCGAATTGGACCATATTCAGCAAGGCCTACAGGTAGCTCAGTACCACCAAGCTGAAGAAGGTTACGCTGGTGGTTACGCCGGTGGATACTCTGGCTATTCCAGCGGTGGATACTCCAGCGGCGGCGGATATTCCAGCGGCGGCGGATATTCCAGCGGTGGTTACTCCAGCGGTGGCCTTTCTTCCGGCCATGGCGGCATCTCGTACTCTGCTCCATCCGTGACATACACCACCATCGGTGCCCCATCAGGATCTTACGGCGTCCCATCTCCCTCCTCCTCTTACGGCGCCCCACACTAAACGAGAAAAACCCATAGTCATTTTCATCTCATTTAATGTTACGAAAATCATGTGATCGCATCCTAGATGTAATATGTGTATTATATTGTTGATAATGTATGTTTTCTGTAAATAAAACTCCTATTTTTTATTTTGTAATTTTTCGTTAATTTTTATAAAGCAACTTTCACATGATACGTAATTGCATGCAATCTCCAATTCCGCCGGATCTCGATCCGGAGCAATAATGTATCGCTGAAGAGAACGCTTGAAAAGGAAAGTTCTGTGGTTCGGTTTTATGACGGATATGTCATAGAGTGAAGGTGGAGTGACATAATCTAGAGAATAATCATGATCGTAGAATACTAAACTCCGTCTAGTCTCATCTTACGCGCATGTGCAAGTTCACTTTTACTTTTTATCCACTCAAAGCCGGTTGCAAAGCGACAGTGACGGATACGATTGCCGTCTCGCTATTCACATTATATATCTAAACAATTAATTTCATCGGATTTAAAAATTAATTCCTTGTCAACAATATGAAATAATCTTAAAAACAAATCCAACGTATAGATATTTGCAGTCACTGATATTTTTATGCAATCATAACTTTGAGTATACATTATCTCAGTTTAATTTTATTAATACTGGAGTTTAGTTTAATTTAGTTTGAAAAAAAAAATTTAAACTTTATTCTTTTAAAATCAATTACTTTAGTTCTTATTTTGGCAATCTAATCAGTTTCTATTACGAGTATCTATATATTTTCTATGTGCAGTTAAAACATTTGGATTATTTACATAATAGATAATACATAATAATTTTAAAACATATACTGTTATATTACTTCTGTTTTCATTGCAAATATGAACAAAATACAAAACGAAATTCCCACACATACTCGTACACAGTGGGTATCATTAGCAATAATTACTTTAATTAACCACGCACACAATGATACGTAAAATTTCGTCTCGGTTACATCATGGTATGTGTTAGCCAAATTGGTGAATATTCGCCACAACCAATTTTGACTGCACCCTGTACTTTCTCCTGCAAGCTCATGCGGTCCGAATCTCGGAGTTACGCAATAATGCGTCGCGACTTCTCGATGAGTGAGCATTACACTTTAGTATGCAGGAAATGGACCACATGACGTATAGTTTATGTGGTCTAGTTTTATTATCTAACAAATTCTACTGTCAAGTGTGGTCTTGAATTTTTATAATATCCGTACTAATATTATAAATGCAAAAGTGTGTTTGGATGTATGGATGTCTGGACTCTTTCACGCAAAAACTACTTAACCGATCACCGTGAAATTTTGCATACACGTTATCTGGGACACCAGAAAAGACATAGACGAAGTCGCGGCCACCAGCTAGTCTGTTATATATAATTATCTATAAGTGACAATAGGTACAATCTATTTCTCTACACTTATAACATTGTAAGGATGAAAAATGTGATTTTTGACTCATTAAATTTGTTCCCATCATTCAGAAAAATTTATTGATGTTGATTGATCTATCATCTACATTCAAAATTTAATTACACTACTCGATAGCTAAAGGATTAAAGATTTTTTTGGTATATATACGGTTTAATCGAATTCGTTAGATATATATATATAAAAAATTCTAAAAACAACACAAAAACCTATTTAGATTACTGCTTTTTTACATATTATACATTATTTTCTCATATAATTTGTTTTTCTCATTACACTTTTAAGTGATCCAAGGTTTTCCTTTCATTAATATTTTTGCATATTTGTATATGGTTTGGCAATTTACGTGATAACGACACATTAAGTCAATATTAAAATTATGATCAACATGTTACGAAAATTGCATTCTAAAGTTGTTTTTTGTAGATTGTTTTTATACAACAATATCGTGGTTGTGTTTTGTATTTGTCGTAACAATTAAAAAAACGTTTAAAATAAATTTGTATAATATTTTAATAACAAATAATAATAACGGTGTGCCTTTCTCTTCGATTCTAAATATTGATTCCGCGAAAGGTTGTATCTTTTATGACAGTTGAGATGATCAAATAAGCTGTAAATATTAAATATTTTGCAATTAAGTAAATATTATATACACAATTTAAAATAACTTTTAAATAAGTACATAATTCAAAATTTTAAACAAAATGTTATTCTTTAATATACTTATTATTTTTTTATAACTATAACCGTCGTATGGTTTAGATTGTAGTAACGCTGGTTTTTCGAACTATTGTGTAATATGGACGTTCTACTAATTGTAAGTTTCATTTATTTATTTCAAGGTGCTCTATATCCGTACTAATATTATAAATGCGAAAGTATGTTTGGATGTATGGATGTTTGTGACTCTGTCACGCAAAAACTACTGAACCAATCACCATGAAATTTTGCGTACACGTTGTCTGAGACACCAGAAAGGACATAGGGTACCTTTCATCGTTCAACGCAGACGAAGTCGCGGGCACCAGCTAGTCATATATAAAGCGATTAGATGTATTTTGGTTGTTAAAACATATATGTTAAAAATTTGTATGTAATGATTGTTATTTCATTCACCCTGAAAGCTTGGATTGCCTCTCTCTCTCTCTCTGCATGCGTGTGTGTGTGTGTGTTTGTGTGTGTTTGTTTGTGTGTGTGTGTGTTGTTTGTTGGCTTTATTAATTGTGGTGTGTTCCATAATCATGTAATGATTGACTCCGGATTAAAATTAAATAAGTATGAAAGTTAAAAATGCAGTTAGAATATTCATCTCTATAAACTCTTGTCCATAGACATATTCAAGAAGAGTGGTTGTATTCATGATTAATTAACGGTAGACCTTATCTTCGAGATTCTTTCAATTGATCATTGTGGCTTTGAGGGTTTGTTCTCTTTCTGCTCCATCCGTACTTTATTTTTTAATATTATAAATGCGACAGTATGTTTGGATGTATGGATGTTTGTGACTCTTTCACGCAAAAACTACTGAACCGATCACCATGAAACTTCGCATACACTTTGTCTGGGACACGAGAAAGGACATAGGGCATCTTTCATCGTTCAACGCGCACGAAGTCGCGGGCAACAGCTTGTTTTAAATAATTTGTACATCCCTATTCAATATTTATATGTCTGTCATCGGAGGATATTTGATTTTACGTTTTACAAGTGTATAATATCTTATTAAATTGTCATTAACTGCTTGTATATGTACAGTGTAAAGTAATATGACAGGTCAACCAGTTTTCTTGCATCGTAAGCCCTAAAATTGTGTAATGTAATGTAATGTAATGACTCTTGCGCAATGAAACAAGTATATCTGAATAAAATACAGGTCATTTTCGAACGAAATTAAATGTAAAAGGTGAGACGAGTTTAATAACTTAAAACAATATATTGAGTACATTGTTTTAAGTTATTAAACTCCTCTGTTTTTAGAAATTTCATTTTAGTTCATCCAATTTTATATATATATATTTTTAAGAAGGTTAAGTAAGTGCTTAAAAGTTGAAGGTTTGCTTAAAAGTTGCCTATAAAAAGTGCTTAAAAGTTGCCTATACAAATTTCTTAAAAGTAAGTATACTAAAAAATAATTAATTAGCTTAAATTAACTTGCTTAAAGTTGGTGCTTCGTGGTACATAAAAATTTATTAAAAAATTAATATATTTATAAGCATTTCAAAAATTTAATGGAATATTTAAAATATAACAAAAAAGGATTTTTTTTTTTAAATATTTAAATGAAGGCTTGTACATAAGTATAGGACATTATTTACAACGTAAAAAAAACAAAGTTTCTTTGTGTTGATATATCCCTGTATATATAAACATATAAAGTAAAATTGAGTCCAACTTTTAGTATTTTAACATACAATCTGCGCGCTTATAAAAAGCCCACGTGGATTTTTTTTTAACTTAAAAAAATATTAAAAATAAAATATATTTTTACATTTTTATATATAAATAACTCAGTCACTGTACCCCTACCTGTACATTTGTATTTTTAATGTGTCTGATTAATTTATTAATAAAGTTATAAGGTGAAAATTCAAATGCACAAAAGATTATTAACATTCGTTGAAATAAATAACCTTTTACGAGGCCATCTCAAATATGATGGCAAATATTCATATAAGTTTGAGAGAGTTATTCGCATGCAGTGATCCAATCTCACCTTCACTGCGTTATGAAAATTATGATGTGCTTCCTACTAGTTCAAGAGTTATGAATCTTATAGAATAACCTAATAAATGTAAAAAAAAAACCTTTATTTACGCGAGAATAATGTTAACAGGATTTCAACATACAGCAGTTACAATACAAAGGGCGTTTTGTATTTAAATATTGTTATTTTATTAATTCAAATCATATTACTCATTTAAAAAAAATCATAAAATTATCTTTATGATTTTTCTAAATAAGTAATGTGTATGATTTAAATTAATAAACAAACGAATTAATCATGTTTTATTTCATAACTATTTAAAATAATAATAGCTATAGTCCAATAATCATTCTGTCGAAATTCTTGAAAATTTAGGATCCACAATACCTTGAAAAATAACAAATAATGTAAAGCAAAAATATAATATAAATAAAAAATGTTGCCCAAGAACAACAATAAAACTAATGTCATGTCTAGTGAGTAAGAGATCTGTGCAAGGTGAACGATCAATCTTGCGCGGGCGCAGTCATAATGTCCAATATAAAATGGTACAAGCCTTCAGCGTTCACAGACGACAATAATTATTGTGTCGTCAATTTCATCTTTTATTTCCTGTATTTTTGTATAATTTTTGCAACGCTTCTTAATAGGAAGGTTGTTTTGCCTATAAAATTTTGACATTTATTTAATACAAAAGTTCTTTGTATATATTTTTAATTATTTCCTTGCTTAAGTTTGGCCCAAGCTAAGTATTTACTTGAATTTTCTAGTGTTTATTAAATATATTATATTTTTTTACTCGAAGTGCCTAAGTTTTTTGTTTCATCTTGAGATTTATAGTCATAAGTCTTGAATTTTAATCATCAGTGACGCCATCTGATCCCGGTTACTCTTTTAATTGGTTGAAATTTGACACACAGATAGTTTATTACCTGGACATAGGATTTCTAGGATAAAAATGTTAGGTCATCTAAAATTAGATTTTTTAGATGACCCAATGGGTCACAGCGATAAAGATGTTGAGACAATGTTATATTTAGATTTTATATTTCTCATTTTTCAACGCGGACGAAGTCGCGGGAACCAGCCAAAGAAGTATATCATATAAGCATAACACAATGGTCGTGTTAAAAAGTTTCAATTTAACGTTTCGTAACTTTTTCTTTAGGATTATATCTAAAAAAAATGGCCTATTATCATATAAAACTAACTTACACAACTAGCGGCGGTCGTGCCATGAGTCGAACAAAGCTTGCACCAATAGCGCGCAAGTGTGGTACGGCCGTCCGTTATTATTATAATATAATAATAATAATAACGAGTGCACTATATCTATCTCTACCTATCTGTCCCTTTTACACATTTGTTTTATTTACACAATTTACTGACATCACTAGTCTTTTTAACAATACTATTCTATTCTATACAATGGTTTGATTCGAACACTATGCTATTCTATCTGGCTGTCCACTAGGCTGTCCCGACAAAAGCAGATACATGCTTGTCATTGAAAAAAAAAATGGTCCAATCTCGACCAGAAAAGCAAACACTAGTTCATGTATATCTAAAATGTACATCAAGTTACACATTTTGAAAAAGTTGAAAAAAAAAGTTCCTCTTTGCCCGCTCCCGCTACATCTGAAGACTTAGTTAACATTGAGATGTCACTAAGACCTATATCTTATTACTTTTTCTAAGCATGCATTACATTTTTTATTAGGTCCAGTGATGATGACTTAATTCAAGTTATTATATTTATAGTGATGCAACATGTGACCAATGCATTTTCCACATTTATTGGTCATTACACGGCTGTGAGTTAATTCAATGCGGACGACTCACAAGATTTACGACAGATACGTGTGGAGTAAATCTAATCGAAACAATTTAGATACATATTTCGTAACAGGGAGTGGAATTATTATATTACTGTGTAGTTAGTACGTGAAACGTATATTGTATTATATTAGACTAGCGACCCGCTCCCGTCTTCGCACGGGTGCCAGTATGAGAATCAGTTTAGTAATTATTGTTTAATTTTTTTGATGAAAATCTGTGCACGACGCAGTTATTATAATATATTTGAATACAAGAATAAAAATCTTCGAATTATATGTACCATAATGGCTGTATTTATAAACCTACTATATAATTTTAAAGAATTACTCTTCATAGAATTACTCTTACTAATCATGATAAATTGAAATGGATTATTATTTTGTTAAATTTTCATGGATTAAATTTAATTACGTTGGCATCAAACAACCATTTCACACTCGATTCGATTAGTAAACATTCGATATTAGATTTTTTTTTGTTTTACAAATAGTTTCTCAAGGTGGTTATTAAATATTATTTTTGTCCATGACGATTAGTTACCAAATAACCTTTATAAATGTCAAAACATTTTTAAATACTATCCCACACTATTTACATCATAATACTATTATAATACTATTATTATACTATCATAATTCAACATCTGCACTAAGTTGTAAATAAATGAAAACCGCTTTTGGATGACGGAAAATAAAGTGAAATATTTACATATTAAAAATGAATATATTATATTCTATATATTAAAATTATATATAGAATAAAATATATTCATTTTTAATGAAGTTTGCATATTTTATATCCCCCCCTAATCTCTTATTATTTATTTATGTCACTAAGATAAGCAGCACAGTTGCAATGGCTATGGAGTTTCTTGTGTTAATAGGTGACAGTGACCATCTACCATCATATAATCCGTCAGCCTGCCTGCGAAGCTTTACATTAAAAAAATATAGAAAATCAATTAGTATTCAAGCAACACAGTTACACATAAATTACAAAGTTTATTGCTAATAAAGCCCTCGTCTTGTCCATTTGTATTAAGTAATCGGGGAACAATGCGTTCATACTCGTAACTTTCACTAAAGCGGTGATCTCGTGTTGAAAGCGATGCTTAGGAGCGATAAAATGTCGTTCGTATTCCGCGCGGACTTCGCTGACACTGCACCAAAGACGCAACACATCTTGATCATTGAATACAGGAAGTTCTAGCACCTAAGTTTCTAGCAGCTTCTAGCTGTTTTTTTTTATCTTCACACTCCATTCAATAGAACTATTTTACTCTAGCGGTTATCTACTCTGCTACAGATGTGACTGCTTGAACATGACTTTTGTCTTGTCCAAATTCATACACTGAACATCCCTCTGAGTTCTTCCAGCAACTGTGCCACAATGACTATATCGTCATCAAAAATATGAAAAAAACAAAAATAAAACAATGCAAGTGATAATATATAATATAATATAATATCTTCACACATTCCACACAGCACCATCTAGTTCCACGGTAAGCAACTAATGCTTGTATTATGGATACCAGACAGTTGATATATTACATAGATACTTAAATACATACATATTATAAATAGAAAACATTCATGACTCAGGTACAAAGGTAAAATGTTAATACATAAACATTCGCCCCTAGCGGGATTCGAACCCGCGACCGTTTGGTTGACAGCTAGGGTTACTAGCTACTAGACCAAACGTGTCGTCAAAATGTGACAAAATATTCAAGATTTTTTTTTTATAAAAAAAAGTCGGCTACCATTTAGTGGACAGGCTCCAGGTCCATTAAATGGTAGGTGGCTACCGTCGCCTATAACACAAGCAACGCCACATGTGATGCAAATGCGCTGCCTATAAGGATATGAAAATGGTCTCTGGTAATCTTTACTCACTCACCGAAACACAACAGCACACATGCTGTTATTTCACTGTCATGGTCTTCTGTTAGGAGGTGGTTACTGTCGCCAGACAGACTGCCCAATGACTGCAAAACGCAGTGTGTTCTGCCGCTACTAAATTGATTAGTTAATTAATGTTTTCTTTTAACCAACTCCAGTTATTGTTCGCGACTTATTTAAGTCCTATTTTTTTTTTGCAGGATCCTATCCTATACTAGCAGTATGAAAATCCACGTGATTGTTGATGGATCTCTCATCTATTAAACGAAAGCTATGCATAGAGGTTTTGAAATGCCTGCCGTCCTTTCATTTGCAAAGTTCTGGCATCCGTTATGAAACACCGAAACATAACAACTTATTCAAAATACTTAACTAAATCACGAGTAATAAATAAGGATCGCAGGTCGACGCTGGATCCTGGCTTCTTCTGACTGATACTGAAGAGTTTTGGGTTGGCCTATGTCCAGTCCAGTCCAGCAGTAGACTTAGTCTTAGGCTGAGATGATAAACAACTCATCACCTCAGCTTTTTTTAGAAGTAAAACCTTTTATAGTTTATAAAACACCGGGTTATGTGAGATTTTTACTCACTGAAAACTTTCCCGTTTGTCACCTACTGCGCCTATTCCCCGAATAGGTGTCTCCATCCCTATTTCGGTCCCTGTAACACCATTCTTTCCGAATACCTCGTAAGTATTAGCTCTCAGTAAGCCATTTATTCGCCTCATACATATGTCCATCAGTAGTCGTCTTAGGCTGAGATGTTAGTAAACAACTCATCATCTTAGTCTAGGACTTAAGATGGTAGATTCAGTCTTGGACTGCAGACTGCAATGCGTTCTACATTAAAAATATTCAAACTATTAAATGTGTACCTTATCTTGATATGATTATAACTAAGCACTGTCGAAATAAGGTGCCAGTACAAACGATTTCAACGAACGATCTAAGTTTCTGTTCAATAATATTTAAAATATTATTTATTTTCATGTTAAAATCTAAGTTGTAACCGTATTTGTTTTCGTGTAAAATCAAAGCCAGATCAATGTCCATTATTTGCTAAATGTGATGAGAGGTTTAATTTTTTAACTCATTGCATAATTTTTGTGTTTTGCAAAGACTAATCTTAATATGTATGCAACAATGTATAAAATGTAATATTATTGTTTCTAAATCCTAAATAATATAAATAATGCTTTTTTCAATCACTACAATAGACAAGTAATAATGATTTTAATAGGTTATAATAATATCTATATCTATCTAAAAACAAAATAAATTGTTGAATATAGAGATACGTTATAATGGTTTTGGAATAAATAAAGCCTAAATAAATAATTACTATTATTATTATAAGTGCTTCTATCACCAACTACAAGTAAAGTGTTGATTAGTTACTTTTAGAAATAATTTTATGTTTTATTAAATTATGCACTCGGTTTACTGGATCCTTCGATAGGTGATTTTTTTTTTAATTATTTTCTTTTTAATGTTTAGGACTTTTACCGTACAAACAAATGTATATCAGCTCTTTCATTCCCGATTACCGGTGACTTTAAATGGCGGTTAGCCTACTTGACACTTTATTAAGAGATTGTGAAAGAGGCCCTAACCCTAATAATATTTTAAATGCGAAAGGTTGTATGTTTGAATGTTTGTTACTCAATCATGCAAAAATGGCTGAACAGATTTGGATCAAATTTGGCACACATATAGTTCATTGCCTGAATAAACATATTTTTATCCTGTAAAAATATTAGGTTCCTCTGAGATTTTCATAAAACGAACTACAGCGCGTACGAACTAATCTTTTATATCATATTAACACTTTTAAAATTGTAAATGATTAACTTGTGCCTTGAATATAATATAAATAATAAATTGCTTAACTGTGTTCGAAATCTTCTTAGGCTCGAGTTCACCAACAGACGGTTATTTTTAAAACAGCTGTTTAAAATTTAAACAGCCGTTTAATAATATTTTGTTGTTCAAAATCGCTAAACTGCGGGTTAAACGCCCTAAACATCTGATTAACTTAATGATTAATCAGATGTTTAGGGCGTTTAACCCGCAGTTTAGCGATGGTGATCAACAAAATATTATTAAACGGCTGTTTAAATTTTAAACAGCTGTTTAAAAATAACCGTCTGTTGGTGAACTCGAGCCTTAGAAAAGTTAAATTGGCGCTAAAAAAATCTCATCAGAGATGTGTTTCAGAATTCATATCCAAATTTGCGTAAGATTTAGTGAAATTCAACTAATGTACCTACATTAGTAATTAGCTATACAGTGAGACTATGTTAACAACGCAACTATGCGCTCAAAACAAATTTCCTTTTCCTAACACGATATGTCCATTAACAAGTAAGTATATAATGCCTTCCTCAATCAGTCCTTCAATGGAGTTAAAATATCACTATGGAGGTATTTAAAAAAATCTATATCTATACTAGTCTATATCTATACTTCTATACTAGTCTATACTTCTATATCTATACTAGTCTATATCTATACTTCTATACTAGTCTATACTTCTATATCTATACTAGTCTATATCTATACTTCTATACTAGTCTATACTTCTATATCTATACTAGTCTATATCTATACTTCTATACTAGTCTATACTTCTATATCTATACTAATATTATAAATGCGAAAGTATGTTTAGATGTATGGATGTTTGTGACTCTTTCACGCAAAAACTACTGAACCGATCACTAAGAAATTTTGCATACACGTCGTCTCGGACATCAGAAAGGACATAGGGTACTTTTCATCCAGAAAAACGGGACTATTCCCGAGGGATTAATAAAAAATAAAAACTATCGCCTGGCCAAAGTGTTATAGCAACACGAGGTTTTTTTACTTCGTTGTATTGCCAGGACAAGGTTTATATGAAAGAATTTTTTTTTTGGAAAATCCACTTTTCCAAGTCACAATGTTGAATGGTAATAATCTATACTAATATTATTTTGTATTTTTGTTTGTAATGAATAAACACAAAAACTACTTACTGGATATATTTTACAAAATCTCTCACCTATAGAAAGTTACATTATCAGCGAGTAACAATAGGCTATATTTTATGAAGTTACGCGGACTTAGTCGCGTGCAAAAGGTTAATTTTATATAAAATTATCAAGGCAAAAAAAAAACATCTATTATAATGAACAACATCCTAAATCATCCATCATCCTATATAATCACCGTTCAATTATATTAAAACGATCACTCAATGCATATTATTAGTTGCATAATAAGATATTCAAATGAGTTTTGGCTAATAGCCTAGCTCTCAAATTTAGAACACAGTTGTAAAATGTTTAACGTTCTTTAGACATCTTGTGATTTTATAACTTTTAATAATTTAATAATTTAATCACTATTATTCTCATAACGATTTACATTAAATGGTTTAATTGTAAATGACACCATTAATGTATGCACATTGAGACTTATTCAATAGCCGGTGCCTGCGAATTCGGCTGCATTGAAAATTATATACTAAAACATTCCTCGAGAACCACTCTATCCATTGGTGAAAACTGCATGAAAATTTTGAGTTTTTGAGTTTATCGTGAACAGACAGACAAATTCGGCGGATGAGGTGTTTTATAATATGTAAGGACTACTGGCTTCGTGCGTACCCTTTCTTCAAATACAGGAACTTTTCTTGAGCCTGACACGCTCCGAATCGCAACCTGTCTACGGCTTGGGGTTCCGGTCTGCGCTCCTCACAAATGTCCCTGTGGCAGTGATGTCGACAAGCTAAGACATCACAGACTTTCATGCCAAAAAAGTGCAGGCCGCTTTTCGAGACATGCCGCACTTAACGATATAATACGCCGGTCCCTTGCCACCGTCAACGTGCCAAGTCTACTAGAGCCGACTGGTATTGCAAGAGACGATGGCAAGAGACCGGACGGTATGAGTTTGATTCCATGGAAGATGGGCCGGGTGCTGGTATTGCAAGAGACTATGGCAAGAGACCGGACGGTATGAGTTTGATTCCATGGAAGATGGGCCGGGTGCTGGTATTGCAAGAGACTATGGCAAGAGACCGGACGGTATGAGTTTGATTCCATGGAAGATGGGCCGGGTGCTGGTATTGCAAGAGACGATGGCAAGAGACCGGACGGTATGAGTTTGATTCCATGGAAGATGGGCCGGGTGCTGGTATTGCAAGAGACGATGGCAAGAGACCGGACGGTATGAGTTTGATTCCATGGAAGATGGGCCGGGTGCTGGTATTGCAAGAGACGATGGTAAGAGACCGGACGGTATGAGTTTGATTCCATATAAGATGGGCCGGGTGCTGGTATGGGATGCAATCTGTGCAGACACGCTGGCCCCTTCCCATCTACATGGAACCAATAACAGAGCAGGTGCGGCTTGTGAAGCGGTTAAAAAAGCTAAAGGATGTAAATACAGGGGTCTAGGCATCGAATATGATTTTGTCCCATTCGGTGTCGAGACCCTTGGTCCGTGAGGTCCTAGCGCTATAAGGCTTTTTAAGGAAATAGCAAAAAGGTTAGTCGACATCACAGGAGACCGAAGAGCTGGCAGCTACCTCGCACAAAGAATAAGTCCAGCTATTCAAAAGGGGAACGCTGCCAGTATCTTCGGAACCTTGCCTAAAGGGACTCCTTTTAATAATATATTTTAGTATTATTTTTTTTTTTTTTTAGTTTTAGGTTACAATGTTTGATTATAATAAATTTATATTGTAAAAAAAAATGTTAACTTTAACTGTAAGGATTATATGTCTTAAGACTGAAATATTAAGTCTTAAGTTGATTTTTAAGTGTATCTCAGAGAAGGGCGCATCGCGCAGCACTGCACTGGTCAAACACATTCACTTTCATTGCGTAACTCGGTTAAACGTCCGCTCATTGTCCGACATACTGAACTTGCTATAGTAAGTACAGTATACTTAAAAAAAATATATATAATTGTCAATATTATCTCATCCCATTTTAAAGTTTAATAAAAAAAAATTTTTTTTGTTAAAATTAAAATATACATTTATCCACTTGATGGTAAGTGGTAATATATATACTTAAAATATATATATAATTGTCAATATTATCTCATCCCATTTTAAAGTTTAATTAAAAAAATTTTTTTTTGTTAAAATTATTTATACACTTATCCACTTGATGGTAAGTGGTAATATATATACTTAAAATATATATATAATTGTCAATATTATATCATCCCATTTTAAAGTTTAATTAAAAAAATTTTTTTTTGTTAAAATTATTTATACACTTATCCACTTGATGGTAAGTGGTAATATATATACTTAAAATATATATATATAATTATCAATATTTACTCATCCCATTTTAAAGTTTAATAAAAAAAAAATTTTTTTTTGTTAAAATTATTTATACACTTATCCACTTGATGGTAAGTGGTAATATATATACTTAAAATATATATATATAATTATCAATATTTACTCATCCCATTTTAAAGTTTAATAAAAAAAAATTTTTTTTTGTTAAAATTATTTATACACTTATCCACTTGATGGTAAGTGGTAATATATATACTTAAAATATATATATATAATTATCAATATTTACTCATCCCATTTTAAAGTTTAATAAAAAAAAATTTTTTTTGTTAAAATTATTTATACACTTATCCACTTGATGGTAAGTGGTAATATATATACTTAAAATATATATATATAATTATCAATATTTACTCATCCCATTTTAAAGTTTAATAAAAAAAAAATTTTTTTTTGTTAAAATTATTTATACACTTATCCACTTGATGGTAAGTGGTAATATATATACTTAAAATATATATATATATATATATATATATATATATATATATATATATATATATATAATTGTCAATATTATCTCATCCCATTTTAAAGTTTAATAAAAAAATTTTTTTTGTTAAAATTATTTATACACTTATCCACTTGATGGTAAGTGGTAATATATATACTTAAAAAATATATATAATTGACAATTATATATATATATAATTGTCAATATTATCTCATCCCATTTTAAAGTTTAATAAAAAAAAATTTTTTTTATTAAAATTATTTATACACTTATCCACTTGATGGTAAGTGGTAATATATATACTTAATATATATATATATAATTGTCAATATTATCTCATCCCATTTTAAAGTTTAATATTAAAAAAAAAAATTTTGTTAAATTTTTTTTACACTTATCCACTTGATGGTAAGTGGCGACCGTCGCCTATAGCACAGGCAACTTGGATGCTGCAAATGCACTGCCATAGTAGGTTTCGATAAGGTTATTAGGAAGTGGAAATTGGATTCGTTTTTAATCACTCATCGAAACACATGTTACTGTTTCACTGTGGTTTCTGTAAGTGAGTGGTTACTGCCGCCAGACGGACTGCCCAGGAATTATTCAGGAAATTATTCAATCTAAATAAGGAAATTATCAGGCATCATATTGCTTTACATATTATTATTTTGTCAGTCGTTACATTTTTTATTTTTTAACGCGAACGAATTCGCGAAATCCAGCTAGTTTTTTCATATAAGCATAAACTCTTAGATAAGTGATTAGATTTGAGCTTTAATTATATTATGAGTTAATTATGTATGTATGACATATTATTATGTTTTAGTATATATTTTTACATTTAGTATATATGTTTAGTATATATGTTTTAGTTTATATTTTTATGACATATTATTTTGTTATTCACAGCAATTATATTCAGCATAATATTATAATAAGTATTTGGTGTATTGTTTAAAATTGTCTAAACATTTTGACGTCTAACATTCTGATATTATCTTACTTAAACAAAAAGATATATCCAATTGCATAACTAGACGGGCAAGCCATGTTGTCTTATCAAATGGTACGAACGACATGTGGTAAAAAATGGTTACTTTTGAGGGAGCACAACTTTTACATATAAAACAGGCAAAATCTTTTGTAGAATATAGATCCAAGCTTTTGAAACATTTTATGTTAAATGTTTAAATGTTTTGATGTGTTTTTGTTAAAAATCTGTAACAAATATTGTATAATTTTTGTCTGCCTGTTTGATGTTTCGTTTCTTAATTAAGTCTTTTTTTTATTTTTAAAGCTTTAAGCTTTAATGTGAATAAAGAAATATAAAATTAAACATTTATGAAATATTATGTAAAATTTAATTCCAGTACAGGTAAAAGATAGAATCGGGTATTCCAGGTGATAAGTCACTTCACTCCCCCTCATGTTATCCTAAAAAAAAATAGGTAAAAAGATAGGTTATAATATATAAAGATACGCAGATAAAGTCACTTTTATTTATTGTCGTGGTCGATTGTACAACACACCATTTAAAAAGATTACGTTAAGTATGTAGGTGAACAGGTTATTATTCGTGCGACTTTTTAATTTAGTGCAATGTTTAAAGTAAATCGAGTTACTCTATTATTTGTAAGTAATTACTTACTAAAATGTATTATAAACGAAGATATTATTAAAATGTATAATATTAATATTAAAATCAATTTCAATGACATTTATTATTTGCAATTTGAAAACGAACACAATTTAATAAGTTGAAGTTGAGCGAACATAAAAATAAAAATTTCAAATTTTAATGCCTGACCAAAATATATGAGCAATATTTTTTTTATAAATGTTTCAAAACCTAAGAAAAGGAGGTGAGGAGGAAATCGCTGGCAAAAGTTAGTTTTATATATATTTAATTAGCCATTTCCCTATATATAGTCTTCTTATCCCATAACCATTATACTAGTAAGATCACCTATTGCGTTGCTAGTGTTAACTGGCGACGGTAGCCATCTAACATCAAGTGGACGGCCAGTCTGCATGCCGTCAATTACATATAAAAAATGTATGAATTTACTACTGTAAACGCAACATCAGCTTATATACATACCCTGACAGGTAACCTTACTGTCGGCCCACAAACAGACATTGCCATTCACTCGAATGATTGATTTCCCATACGTCAATAAGCGTTTGCAATTAGCCGAAAGTGAAATGATAATGTCGAAGGCAGATGTACACCTTGTGAATGTGGATCTGTTGAGAAGCTGTCAGCGAGGCGTTAAGTGTACATCAATTTGGTGTTTAGACAGACACAATCACCGCGAATGCCTCCGGTAACGGAAAGGCGGTTAACATCTGCTCAACTCGAATTTAAGAGCTCACTTGCCAACAGGTTCTGTAACTTTACCATGAGATTATAATGACCGCACTCGCTAGCGAGAGCGTAAAAGCGTATGTTAAAAAATCTATATCCATACTAATATTATGTATAAATGCGAAAATATGTTTGGATGTATGAATGTTTGTAACTCTTTCACGCAAAAACTACTGAACCGATCACCATGAAATTTTTCATCCAGAAAAAAAGGACTATTCCCTAGGGATAAATAAAAAATAAAAAAAAACTATCGCCTGGCCAAAGTGTTATAGCAACACGTGGTCAAGCGTTATATTGCTTTTTTTTTAAATTTTCAACGCGGACGAAGTCGCGAGCACCAGCTAGTAAAATATATAGAGATAAATTCTGATTTGCAACTCTCTTTTCCGGCATCGCTGTCAACTTTGTATGCAATTATAAATTAAATCAATTAATTTGTGCAACTTATTGAGTTTAATTTTACTATATATAGATTTCCTTGTCACGGAATCCGTATCACAGGGACAGTAACAGGCCTTATCATCAAAAAAAAAAAAAAAAACAACAATTTAGGGGCACATATCTATAACATATGATTAAATACTAGATTTAAGGCACTTAACTAATGTAAGTACTTCCGACGAAAAGAAGTTGCTTAATTATTCTACATAAAATATTCTGCTAATATTATCAATGCGAAAGCTTGTAATGACGGATGTATTGATGTTTGTTACTTTCTTACGTCAAAACTTGATTCATATGAAACTTTATAGCAATATAATATGTATAGTTTATAAATCAGAATCCGTATTTCCGTACTAATATTATAAATGCGAAAGTATGTTTGGATGTATGGATGTTTGTGACTCTTTCACGCAAAAACTACTGAACCGATCACAATGAAATTTTGCATACACGTTGTCTGAGACACCAGAAAGGACATAGGATACCTTTCAACGTTCAACTCGCACGAAGTCGCGGGCACCAGCTCGTATTATAAATGCGAAAGTATGTTTGGATGTATGGATGTTTGTGACTCTTTCACGCAAAAACTACTGAACCGATCACAATGAAATTTTGCATACACGTTCTCTGAGACACCAGAAAGGACATAGGGTACCTTTCATCGTTCAACTCGCACGAAGTCGCTGGCACCAGCTAGTTATTAATAGTGTGCCTTCCACTATACTTTCCACTATACATATTAGACCGGTCACATATAAATAATATGTGTAATTTTCTTAACTGTGTCTCCTATCCTCGAATCTCGTCTGAAAGTGTCGCACGCGTAAATCAAACTTGTAACGCAAAATGTGTTACATCCGATGATCTAGTGTTTATGTGTGTGTAAAATATGAATATTATTACAGCGAACTTAATACATTGGCGGTGGATAAATTTGTTCTTATGACAAATATGTATACAAGATTCAAGAGCCCTTGTTCAACTTATTTCTTTAACGAAATTATATAATTTTTTTTAAATTTATATTATACAAGCTGGTGTCAGCGACTTAGTCCGCGTTGAACGACGAAAGGTACCCTATGTCCTTTCTGGTGTCCTAGACAACGTGTATGCATTATTGTGTGTGTGTGTGTGTGTGTGTGTGTGTGTGTGTGTATTTTTTATAATTTTTTTTTAATTACACGTATTTTCTAAAATGTTACATGCTGTAAGGTTGTCTATTAAATAAATAAATAAATAAAATAAAATTTAATGGTGATCGGTTTAGTAGTTTTTGCGTGAAAGTTTTACGAACATCCATACATCCAAACATACTTTCGCATTTGTAATATTAGTACGGATACTAATATCTATTAAATTAATATATTGCAACGCATATTTTATTGGCACAGTTGCAATTTGTGGACTCAATACAATTTATGTTCGGCATTCAGGATCTATGATCTTATAAAGTTAATATATAAAAAAAAAATATTTTTTATTTCTAAGTGGATCTCAAGTAGATAGTTAAAATTGAGAAAGTTATTTTAACTTACATACTTGAAAGATGACAAGCATTTTTTTTTATATTAGTTATACAAGTCATTGCCTCGTCAAGAGTAGTTTCCATTTTCTATTTAAAAAATGGTTAACCAATTCAGTGACGTGTATCAAAAAAAGTACATTACTGTTATTTTTTATTTTCAAAATTAAACGATTGTTGTGATTATTATACGGGACATAAAAATAAATTAGCTAAACACTGAACATGAGTCGCTAAAATCATAAAAACTTTTATTATGTGAACTAGATGACACTTTCTTATGTCAAATTTTGATTGAATGATTTAATTTTGAGCTATAAATTTTGAATGGGGAAAATAAATAAAAAAATTTTAACCTCGATCTTCAACCCTGTCTTGAACTTTAGCAACACATTTAGTTCCTAATCCTAGAACAAAAATTATTTTAAAAAGTGTATGTCTATGTCACGATTAATTGTTTCTCACGGATAATCTAAAAAGAAAATTCAAAAAAAAAATCCACACTTCACAAAAATATATATTATTATGAGCAATAAAGATCTAATCTTCAAAATCCGCTCAAGTAACTCCACATTTAGCATCATAGGCTCCGCTACAATTAGTTATAGGCTATGGTAACACCTACCATCGAGTGGACCGTCAGCCTGTCTGTCGACCTTAACATAAAAATTACAGAAATGTGGCGGCTTACATTAATAATTAAAAATTAAGTCAATTTGGCATTCAATCGAATTGGGATTTAGTTTATATGGAATATATGCGGGTTAAACGCCCTAAACATCTGATTAACTTAATGATTAATCAGATGTTTAGGGCGTTTAACCCGCAGTTTAGCGATGTTGATCAACAAAATATTATTAAGGCTCGAGTTCACCAACAGACGGTTATTTTTAAACAGCTGTTTAAAATTTAAACAGCCGTTTAATAATATTTTGTTGTTCAAAATCGCTAAAATGCGGGTTAAACGCCCTAAACATTTGATTAACTTAATGATTAATCTGATGTTTAGGGCGTTTAACCCGCAATTTAGCGATGGTGATCAACAAAATATTATTAAGGCTCGAGTTCACCAACAGACGGTTATTTTTAAACAGCTGTTTAAAAATAACCGTCTGTTGCTGAACTCGACCCTTAGTCGATTTCAGATTCAGTCTATTTGGGATTAGGTTATAATGAGCCAGAGGCGAATAAAAGCTAGTTTATTTATTAATTTAATTTTGGCCCGAGTAAATTATTCATGTTAATCCGAATAATTTATTCCAGTTATTTCTTGCATTTACTGATTGAAATGACCAACTTAAACTATTAATATGTTTCATGTGAAGATTTCGAACAGTTGTACATGAACATTGATTTAATAAAATTGGGGTTACATGTGTGTAAGGCCAATAAAGCCATATATATGTGTGTAATATATATGTGTAAGGCCAATAAAGCCATAACTCCCATCAGTCAGTACTATATATCTCTGGTTGGCTCCGAAATGTCGCGGCGTTATTAAGAGAAGGCGTTGCGGGCGAAGTAATTCAAATGATTAGGCAGATTTATAGCTGCCACGATCGGGGAGAGTGGGCGATATCGGCACACTCACTCTTCACTCAACATACTTGTGTTACACTATCCTCTTACAGTTTTAGGGCTAATTTAGATCAACCTCCCCATTTATTTCATATATACCTACGAGTATATTATATCATTTTAAATTAAATCGCAACACTGATAGGATTGATATTATATTTAAAATTTATATTTTTAAATATTTATGTAAAATATTGTCCAAAATATAGGTGAAAAAAAAAAAATATTTTGCTCACAATAACTATTTATATAACTGAATTATTCTTTTGACAATATAAAAATTATAAATAGTTTTCACCTTAATTAATTTAATATTATTTTAAAATTAAATTTAACAATAATTATTAGAAATATATTTCGGTTGGTAATATACATATTTTTTTACTAAACGTGTTACAGAATTAAACAATTTTAAGTTCCAAAATATATATATAATAATTAAAACAATGCTCCAGAGCTAGTTGAGAGTTTTAATTATATAGATTGGTTAAAAACATATCGGATTATTTCATCTCGCGTTCAAAATACAAGAGCAGTTGCTAATTAACGAAATAATAAATTTAAAAGACGCCGCTAACCGAAAACGTTAAGTTAAATTTATATGAAGACGATATTAGAGAGAGAAATGAGCAGAGCGAATGCAATAACAATAAATAGCAATAAATAAAAGGATTCAGTCGTTGCTTGTATTGTATGATACTAATCCAACCGAACAGGGGCGCCGTTGAGTCGCCAAGTCAAATATATATTTTTTTTTATTTATATATACAATAGAAACTAGATTATCCGGACTAATTGTTGTATTCGAATAATTGAATGTATGAAGAAAAAATAATGTTGTGTGTTTATTAAAAACAAAAAATACATATCAAAGAAAATCAATGTTTATTAAGAAATTATTAAGTAACTGTACATTTATTAAGGTGTAAGTTAATATATGAATATGAAAACTACGTGCAAATGTATTTGGGATAAGAATGTTCTAAATGTTTCTAGGAAAAATTTATTATGTAATTACTTTTGGAATATTGGTTAATCTTAATTAATTAAGGGCCTCTTTCACCATGTGTCAAGTAGGCTAACCGCCATTTAAAGTCACCGGTAACCGGGAATTAAGGAGATGATATACATTTGTTTGTACGGTAAAAGTCCCAAACATTAAAAAGAAATTAATAAAAAAAAATCGCCTATCGAAGGATGCAGTAAACCGAGTGCATAATTTAATAAAACATAAAATTATTTCTAAAAGTAACTAATCAACACTTTACTTGTAGTTGGTGAAAGAGGCCCTTAATATAATATTATTAGCAGATACCCGTTAGTCTTTCAGAAACATAATCAATTACTGAAATTGTTATGTAAATAAATTTGTTAAAAACACGTCTTACACTACTAGAGAAATGCTTTAAAAGTTTCGTTGTTTTGAAATGAATATTAATTAAATGTAAAATTTGCAAACAAACTACTCCATTCGTTTTCTGTTCGCACAACTAATCCGAGGCAACGCCGACTGTTACGGCGATTACTTTAATTGGCTCAATCTCCATTCAAAACCACCTCGCGGCCTGGTGGTGGAGGGTAGGAGGCAGGAGGGTGGGTCACCTCCAGATTTATGGCAAAAGGGTAAGACTTCTGATCCCTGTTTATGAAGGAAGATAGCAGAAGGAGCCGGGTTTGCATTAAATAGTTTTCGCTTTTAAAAAACTTATAGATCTTAATGGCTTGGTTTGTGGTTACATAAATGTGAATATTTATAAATTGATATATGTTAAAAATTGATATGTTATAAATTGATATATGTTATAAATTAATATATGTTATAAATTGATATATGTTATAAATTGATATATGTTATAAATTGATATATGTTAAAAATTGATATGTTATAAATTGATATATGTTATAAATTGATGTATGTTATAAATTGATGTTATAAATTGATATGTTATAAATTGATATATGTTAAAAATTGATATGTTATAAATTGATATGTTATAAATTGATATATGTTATTAATTGATATGTTATAAATTGATGTATGTTATAAATTGATGTTATAAATTGATATGTTATAAATTGATATATGTTATAAATTGATGTATATTATAAATTGATATATGTTATAAATTGATACACTAAGGAAAAATATTTTCCAATGATACTAAACAATTAAGTAAGTACCTACTAATGTTGTAACTTGTAACTTAAGTAAGTATGTGAATGTGTATGATTGAATTCAACACTTTAGTAGGTACACAGTCTCCATTTTCTATGTATGCGCTAATCACGGAAAGTTATCAACGGATTTTTTTATTGATTGTATCGATGGAAAGAAAAATTTCTGAGGATGGTTTATATGTGTATAATTCATGAATATTTTGTTTATATTTTTATAATTATCACCATTTTTGTCAAAGAAGACAGGCCTCTCTCAACTAGTGATTTATGAAAATATTGTGACGAAGTTGTGAGCGAAAGTTAGTTTGCATAAAATTAATTTGTTTACATTTATCACCGATTGAAAGAAGTTGAAATTCCTGAAGAAAAATTAAAGAAGATCATTTATAATTTTAATAAAAACAGTGCATCATTTTTGTATCAAACAACTGTATTATAAAAATAATCCTAACTATTAATATTATAAATGCTAAAATGAGTGTGTTTGTTTGTTCGTTCCGCTTTCACGTCTAACTACTCAACCGATCAGTTAAGTTATCTTTTTTATAATTTCTTTTACGAAAGTGTAAACAAATAATTTATTTATTTATTTATTTAGATTACATACAGCCATAAATTTAAAAAAAATATATATTATTAGATTATATACAAATAGGTCTAATGAATCATAAAAATTATATTTTTACATTTATTTATTAATTAAAAAAATAATAATAATAAGAAAAAGAAGAGAATATTCTATTTGATTTGATAAAATTAATTTTTCAAAAATAATTCGCCAATTTTCCTTTTATAAGAATTCAAATTGTTGTAAAATATGTCCAATATCATTCAGAATCATATTGTAGTGATACTTAGAACTATGAAAGAAGGAATTTTTACAATTAGTTTTGCAAAAATACTACAGTAAACTAATTTTATTGTTGTTAACTGTCGATTTTTTATTTCAATTACACCTAAATACGCCTAAAGACCTATACATAAAGACCAGAGGTGGACCAAAAAGGTGACAATTTGGAAAGGCCCACAAGGCAAACTTTGGAGGCCTTCACCTGTAGAGGGGTTCTTGCAGAAACTTAAATATATATTTTTTTATAAATTGGCATTCTTTAAATGTTCAAATCCAATAAAATCTTGTAATTTCAAAATTTTGTTTTTAATATTGCATAGAAATAAAAGGCTTTTTTATTTATTTTATTTATTAAATACGTCTTAAAGGCTGAGTAAAATATTAATAGTATAATCGTCAACCGTATTCACACGAAGTTATTGAGACTTTTCACAGTATTAGTACGAAGTTAAGAAGAGAAGAGAAGAGTCGACCTGCCCACTTCATCACTCGTGCCTTGTTTTCATTAGCCCGCTTTAACGTATGACGCGGCGAGGGACTAAATCTTCATTTTTGACGTCCCTCGGGGTCTGACGTGTGAACAATAGACACTAGATGTGACTAGTGAACGTCAAAGTTATTATTTACTAGCTGGTGTCGGCGACTTCGTCCGCGTTGAACGATGAAAGGTACAATATGTCGTTTCTGGTGTAGCAGACAACGTGTATGGAAAATTTCATGGTGATCGGTTCAGTAGTTTTTGCGTGAAACAGTAACAAACATCCATCCTCACAAACTTTCGCATTTATAATACTAGCTGGTGCCCGCGACTTCGTCCGCGTTGAACGATGAAAGGTACAATATGCCCTTTCTGGTGTCCAAGACAACGTGTATGCAAAATTTCATGGTGATCGGTTCAGTAGTTTTTGTGTGAAAGAGTTACAAACATCGATACATCCAAACATACTCTATTTATGTTTCTGTGTATTCTTTATTACAATAGTTACAAATAGGCCTAAAGAATCATAAGAATTATCTTTTTACATTTATTTATTAATTAAAATAATAACAATAATAATAAGAAAAAGAAGAGAATATTCTATAAATGATAAAATTAATTTTTCAAAAGTAATTCACCAATTTTCTTTTTACAATAATTCAAATTGTTGGAAAATATCTAAATATCATTCAGAATCTTATTGTAGTGATACTTAGAACGATGAAAGAAGGAATTTTTACAATGATTGGTTCTACAGTAGGGAATACTGAGTTTTGGTAAATTGAAGTGAATACTTTCTAAAACTGAAGAAGAATCGATGTGATTATTTATTATTTTATATAAGAAGACTGTATTTGTAAATTTTGTAAATATAATATTGTTATTTTTTTTTGTGAAACACAAGACATTATGTATGTTTACAATATTGATTTCCCAAATTATCTCGATTTATTGAATAATTATTTTTTCACTTTTTTTTTAATATTTTAATTTTTTTAATATATTTTTCACTTCCAGTAGCAAACAAGATCTTTGTTCACATGTCTCGCCCCCATCCCCGCACCGTTCACCGGACCGGGGACATCGCTAATGTTGATATATCGGCCAGAGTTCGGACGGACAGACGAATTTTGTACTGAGATGTTAAATAATGAGGACATTTTGTTTAGATGTATGTTTGCTTACAGTACGAAAGATGTGGGACGTTTGTATAAAACGGGGGTTGAACCTTGAACGTTTCGTCTGACACCTTGAGACTACTAAATTTTGGCTAAATTAAGTTTATTTCACGCTTTGACTTTTTGTGAATACTTAATAACTTAGGTATAAATTTAAAGAACAATCTGCTTTTGTATTTTATTTAAAAAATTAGGGACAACTGCAACTGATGATAGCCCAATTTTACTTTAAAAAATCGTCAATATTTTTTTTAAATTGGAACAAATTTTAAAGGTTTTTTTTTCGATAATATTTTAGAAATAACAAGATAATATTATATGTAGGTACATAATTATGTTATTATTTTTAAAATAATATTATAAATTGTTTAATTTCTACAATTAATATCTTTAAAATGAGCTGCAAACTAGTAATTTGTCAAAAAAAAATATATAAAAATTTTAATATTAAAAATATTAAAACGTATAAAAAAAGAAAGACGCATACATGTGGCTTATATACAAGTGAAGTATAGAATTATATTTAAAAATAACTGTCAAAAAAACGACCTCCCTATTTCCTCCTGAAATTAGATACACGTTTTGATTGTCCATTTTGACGTCTTAATAAATATGTTAGTATGTTTGCGTGTAAAATGAAATGATTAAACCCCCATTACTTCACTTCACAGGAAAAACAAGTTTTATTTACAAGGGAAACAAGAGTGGAATGATGTATGTTTGGCGAGCCAGTGCAATGATCAATATCTGGCAGCGTGATGTTACTGATTATATCAATATTTCAGTCTGCGCTAAGTTGCCTGCCCCTTGAAAATTATCGGGGTTTATTTCTTGTAGACCACCCGTCTGAAATGTTACTCCACTTCGATTATATTTTTTATTTATTTATTTTAATACTACCTGGTGCCCGCTAGTATTAAAATAAATAAATAAATAAATAAGCAAGCTTAGCCATATTCTAAGCCAGGTAGAAGTCAATTTGAGATGATAGCACGTCTCCACAAAGCCACAACAACACAAATATTGCAATAATATTAATATATAAGTATAATAAAATATTAACTACTAACTGGTGCCTGCGACTTCGTACGCGTTGAACGATGAAAGGTACCCTATGTCCTTTCTGGTGTCCCAGATAACGTGTATGCAAAATTTCATGGTGATCGGTTCAGTAGTTTTTGCATGAAAGAGTTACAAACATCCGTACATCCAAACATACTTTCGCATTTATAATATTAGTACGGATTTTAACTTGGTATAAAGATCAACTCGTGAAATCCAAATTATGTCAGAAATTATTATTTATCTGTTGCCCATATTATATTTTGTTAGGCGTTGAATTTTTTAATAGTGATAACCTCTGTCTCTTTCTGTACCCCTGAGATCTGACAACGTGTATGCAAAATTTATTGATGATCGCTTAAGTAGTTAAGGCGTAAAAGTGTAACAAGCAAACACACAAATACACTTACTTTCTCATTTAACATTTGTTGAGATGTCATCCAGCGTATTTTTGAAAACTTCGTAACAAAAATGAATTAAGTTTTTGAAAGTAGAGCATTCATTCAGCAGTTCAGTTGCAAGCAGCCAATCTCGTTGGTAGATAATTTATTTCCTAGCATCACGAGAGGGTTTAGTTTTATAGGTTAGGTTCATATATCGTTCAGACTGACCGCTCACACATATATACTCTTATTTACAATATCATAACCGGACGACCGGACGACTATATTTTTTTATCGATGGGCAGTGAACCGTCATACATTTTCCTGTTCTTGCAATTGCGTGCAGCTTTATAAAGAGTTATATAAAAGAGTTCCAATTTCAAATGGGTAGGTATTGCAACAGGTATTCAAATGGGTAGGTAAATAAATATACGGAAATATTCCTAATTCTTCATGTTTTATTGCTGACTAGCGACCCGCTTGCGTGCTTTTCACGTACCTATGCAATATTTCTGCAAATTTAAATAGTGGAAACAGCATCAAAATTTACGTTGGGTTTTTTAAAAGTAGCGGATTTGTATAAAGATATAGAGAGATATATAGATTTTCTTGTGGATTTTTTTTATGTGGATCTACTTTTCTACTCTGTTTGTCAACCTATATTCTATTTTTGTTAAGTAGCTAAAGTATTGACGAACTTTATAAAAAAATCTAAACAATTCTTTTCCCTACGAATTTCTAACAACGTAATATACATATTTTATAAAAGTTAATGCAACTGAAATCGGTTTAAAATTATTAAAATTATTAAACTTAAAAAATGGCACAATGTTCTAAAAAAGAGCTATAATTTTATTTTATATTGTGTCTCTTTATAACTAAACTATGTTTAGATAATCTTTTAAAATTAATAGCAAATTGAGTTCTAACATAGAGTAAATAGTACTTACTGGTTAAGTACTATTTACTCTATGGTTCTAAGTACAATGGTAAAAAGTTATACAGTTGGTTATAATAAGTATGTATTTACAAAAAAAAAAGTAATCTATGTATTATATCAACTGTCTGGTATCCATAATACAAGCATTAGTTGCTTACTGTGGAACTAGATGGTGCTTTGTGGAATGTGTAAAGATATTTATTTATTTATTTAATATAATAAGTAAAGTAAATACTTGGGATGTACCTACTGGAGTATTTATTTCAGGCTTTCGGCTTCGATCCTGATAACATGTTAGTCCGTTCCCTGGATTTGAGTGAGCGATCGGGTATTCACTTGGGGCTCTTTCATCAAGCCATCCTCTTAGAGGGTTGAGGTTTAAATCAGTTTAAAATAGTTGTAATGAGACTTAGAGAGTCATATTTTAACGTGGAAATGTTTCATTGTTTACTAACGCTTTGTACGAAACTCAGTAATAGGTATTTGGGAGAATTCGTTGTCTCAACTTACTATAAGGCGAATAACCAAAGACAGAATGCGACTCAACATATACGCGCTACTTATTTAACTCAGAAAACTTACGCCATCTACTGAACTATGAAATCGGTCACTATGAAATTTTGCATACACGTTGTCTGGGACACCAGAAAGGACATAGGGTACCTTTCATCGTTCAACGCGGACGAACTCGCTGGTACTAGCTAGTACATTCAAAAAATTTCATTGAGTGGTTTCAGAGATTAGCGTGAACTAACATCATGAGATATTTATAGTCTTAATAATGTGAACTGTCGAATCTCATAATATTATAATTATGTACATACTAGCTGGTGCTCGCGACTTCGTCTGCGTTAAAAATTTAAAAAAAAAAAACAATATAACGCTTGACCTCGTATTATATAACACTTGGCGTTAGTTTTTGTTTTTTATTTATCCCTCGGGAATAGTCTTTTTTTCTGGATGAAAGGTACCCTATGTCCTTTCTGGTGTCCCAGACAACGTGTATGCAAAATTTCATGGTGATCGGTTCAGTAGTTTTTGCGTAAAAGAGTTACAAACATCCATACATCCAAACATACTTTCGCATTTATAATATTAAGTATAGATTTGCATTTACTGCACTGATAGAAATATTCCCTTTTGTATTAAACAACCTATAAAGAAATACATAAGGTACATATATAAAGGAAAAAAAATATAAAAAGATACATTTCATTATTATAATAAACACTACAGTTATTTCGAAAAGTAATCACCTATTTCTGTAAATACATAAACTAAAAATGTTTATAGTAATAGCTATAAATCAAAAATCACCTTCCCGGTGCGCTTACGCGCCCAACACCAACGCCATCTATCAGTCAACGCCACACATTACACCTTGCTTCTTCTCCGGACAGATGGCAGCACCTGCTGATAGATTTATCGATTCGAAGACATTTTTATATGCGGGATTTTGATGCGTTGTTGTATCGTTACGTTTTTTTAACGCTGATGATTCAGATTTATTTTTTTATTAGATCTTCTCCTAGCATTATACTTGATAGTGTAACCTATTTATAATTTGCTTTGACTATTTGGACGTTACCTTTGAATTTCAATTCTGACTTCTGTTAATGTTATTATTTTAAACATAAATACTTATTTCTAATTAGAATTAAGTACATGCTTCGTAGTGAGACTGTGTGTGGAAAATTAACCATGTATCAATTTATTTGTTCATCCCAACTACAGTAATATTATAAAAGCGAAAATGAATTTGTTTGCTAAGCTTTCGCGAATGAAGTCGTTGGCAAAAATTAGTTTAAACTGTGGAATAATACAATTTTTTTAAATCAGGTATATTATATAATTGTTAAATACCTACTTCTTATACGTTACATAATTATGTGTCTCCTGGATTGAAGGTTTATTCCTTCAACAATATTATAAATGCGAAAATGAGTTTGTTTGCTAAGTTTTCACGAATGAAGTCGTTGGCAAAAATTAGTTTAAACTGTGGAATAATACAATTTTTTTAAATCAGGTATATTATATAATTGTTAAATACCTACTTCTTATACGTTACATAATTATGTGTCTCCTGGATTGAAGGTTTATTCCTTCAACAATATTATAAATGCGAAAATGAGTTTGTTTGCTAAGTTTTCACGAATGAAGTCGTTGGCAAATTAGTTTAAACTGTGAAATAATACATTTTTTTTAAATCAGGTATATTATATAATTGTTAAATATCTACTTCTTATACGTTACATAATTATGTGTCTCCTGGATTGAAGGTTTATTCCTTCAATCAAAAATATTATAAATGCGAAAATGAGTTTGTTTGCTAAGTTTTCGCGAATGAAGTCGTTGGCAAAAATTAGTTTAAACTGTGGAATAATACATTTTTTTTAAATCAGGTATATTATATAATTGTTAAATACCTACTTCTTATACGTTACATAATTATGTGTCTCCTGGATTGAAGGTTTATTCCTTCAATCAAAAATATTATAAATGCGAAAATGAGTTTGTTTGCTAAGTTTTCGCGAATGAAGTCGTTGGCAAAAATTAGTTTAAACTGTGGAATAATACATTTTTTTTAAATCAGGTATATTATATAATTGTTAAATACCTACTTCTTATACGTTACATAATTATGTGTCTCCTGGATTGAAGGTTTATTCCTTCAATCAAAAATATTATAAATGCGAAAATGAGTTGGTTTGCTAAATTTTCACGAATGAAGTCGTTGGCAAATTAGTTTAAACTGTGGAATAATACAATTTTTTTAAATCAGGTCTATTATATAATTGTTAAATACCTACTTCTTATACGTTACATAATTATGTGTCTCCTGGATTGAAGGTTTATTCCTTCAACAATATTATAAATGCGAAAATGAGTTTGTTTGCTAAATTTTCACAAATGAAGTTCGTTGGCAAATTAGTTTAAACTGTGAAATAATACATTTTTTTTAAATCAGGTATATTATATAATTGTTAAATACCTACTTCTTATACGTTACATAATTATGTGTCTCCTATATTGAAGGTTTATTCCTTGAACAGTTCTATTCCAAATCTTTGGTATTTTCTGTCATAAACATCAATAGCCAGGCCGCATTATATCATAAGGCAAGAGCCACATGACCACAAAATTGTTCGCGCATTAGATTTATCGGTTGCTAACGACGAAATAGTAACAAAGGCAGTAGCTCATCTGTTGACAGGTTTATGATGCCCGCAGTTTTTGCTAACAGCCACCTCGGTGCGGCACACTTTATTTATAGCTCAACTTTTATTAATTAGCTATTTACAAGGACCCCCCCATACACCTCAATAGCTTCCTCCCAATTTTACTTACATTCAAGAAATAACTGAACAGGTTGTAAGAGAGATGAATCCAATGTAATTTTTTTTTTAAATTAATTATTTTTAAATGTATTAAAACGTTGATTTAAATAAATGTATTTATTTTGATATATAATGTGGCACAATTTTTTTTTATTATTATTATAAAAAATAAAATCATTGCAATAATTAATCTATTTCAGCTATTAAACATTAATAAAAAAAAGCAAATTTTTTTTTATAGATTTTTTTAATGCGAAGTGTTTTCTTAGGGACAGTTAAATAATATCTATACATCAATTTTTAAAAAAAATCCAGTTGAACATATATAATATACTATGTTAAGTATATCTCTACCAACTCCTGGGCGAAGCTGGGGATCGTCGTTCTATTACATTTGAGATTTTAATAAATCTATAAGAAGTCATGACATTAATTATCACCTAATAAAGCCACACATATAAAAAGGTTTTTATTAAAAAAAAATTATCATGAGGTGTGGAGGACTCCGTAACAATAGCGTTTGTCGTAATGAGTGAGTATAACGGAGTATAAGGGATCCTAAGTTAATCCTTTATCTTCAACTAGCTGGTGCCCGCGACTTCGTCCGCGTTGAACGATGAAAGGTACCCTACGTTCTTTCTGGTGTCCAAAACAACGTGTATGCAAAATTTCATAAGAGTAGTGATCGGTTTAGTAGTTTTTGCGTGACAGTTACAAACATCAATACATCCATACATACTTTCGCATTTATAATATTAGTACGGATACTACTACGAGTAAGATCGACAGTTGCAGCGACGGTAGCCACCTACCATCAAGTAGACTCAGAGTAGACTGACATCTTTATATATATATAAAAAATATATTTTATACGACAAATAGTAAAATACTTACTACATGAAAAAGTAAAAAAAAAATCATTCATCCAATAAAATTTTATATTTACATAATATTTATTTATTTCCCGCGGCTTTGTTTGCATGAATAATTTAAAAATAGCAAGAGTAGGTAGGTAAGTATATTTTTCGTACGAGTTGATCCTATGCTATACATAATCCAAATTTGTTTAGTCGCCAAATAAACAGATATAAAAGTTACTTTTTTATTTTCAAAAATCATCCGTACTCTAATATTATAAATGCGAAAGTATGTTTGGATGTATGGATGTTTGTAACTATTTCACGCAAAAACTACTGAACCGATCACTATGAAATTTTGCATACACGTTGTCTGCGACACCAGAAATTACATACGGTACCTTTCATCGTTCAACGCTGACTAAGTCGCGGGCACAAGCTAGTATTATATAATTATAAAATAAGTTTTCCATAAACTTTGGCTTCTCTGAAATTTAGGCTTCAAAATTATTGTTTAGAATTGATACAAACATATGCATATGATATGTACTCGTATCGTGTTGTCAAAGCGTACGTCACACGACCGCAACAACGCAAATTCGGGGGAAAAACGTTCCCGTATCGTGCCCGAGGCGGGCCGATCCGACCCATAAATAATAAATACTAACGGTGCGTCTGCAGATAATGGTAATTTACGATTCGCAACCATTGGTGTCAAACCTTTGGCAGCCGCGGAGCGTTTAGATCGACGTTCGCCACTTTGCGGACACTTTGCGGATATAAAAATTTTTAAGTGGCTATGTATAGTAAAATTCTATTCTAAAAATAACATTAAAACACAAAATAAGAAGCGAATCAATACGAAGAAAGACCAAACTAATAGAGTTACAGTCAGAGGTTGAAATGGCGATGGGCTGGCCACATAACACGGTACAGTGATAAGCGATGGACTATAGAAGCGACAAAGTGGAAAGGACCTATTGGGAAAAGACGAAAAGGACTACCGATGAAAAGATGGAGCGATGACATTATAGCTACAGCAGGAAAGAATTGGACCAATCAAGCTAATAACAGAGAAGACTGGATCAAACTGGAGGAGGTCTATACCCAAATAGAGGTTCCTATCCAAGAAAAACACGATGTACATAAACATGTAAATGAACAATAGATGTAAATTGTGTAAATAATGTATTCATAGTAATAAAAATTAAAAAAATATTTAATATTTAAGTGATGGGAAACAATAAAGGCTTTATTATTATTATTATTATTATTATTATTATTATTATTATTATTATTATTATTATTATTATTATTATTATTATTATTATTATAACAACACAACAGAGAAACGGAGAAACAGACAGAAGCATGTCATTGGCGGGCGAATACATTATCTAAATGTGATGTCAATGCAAAAATCTTATATACCAAATTAGAATTATAAATGAAGCTATCCTAACAATTTGAATTTATCTTAAGGGATGATATGTGCCACAGCCAAAATATTTACTCAAATTGATTATCGTCATGGTTTCTACACAAGACAGGTACCAAAAATTCTATGAAAAATCTTAGCAACAATAATTCTATACCCATATTTTGACGCCCTGCGCCTCTGTCTGTTTCTCCGCTAATTTCTTCCAAATAACTCAACAGATTTTGATACAATCTTCACTAATGGGAAGAGCGAGAAATGAGGAAGGCTTGTGTATAATACCTGATGTTCAGAAAAAATGCATCAGAGCAAAGCCGGGGGTGGATCGCTAGTAAGTAGTATAGGTATGAAACAAAAATTCCGCATGTGTCCGTCTTTTTCTCCGCTAACTTATTTTAAATCAAACAAAATGCACATTTTGTTACGTTTTTTTATAAAGTATTTAAAGAGCGATAAACGATGATAGTTTTTATAAATAAAATTGCATACGTTCAAAGCCGGGGGCCCGTCGCTATAGTCACATATAATTTAAATTGGTGTCACGAATAATACGAAATTTTCGTATCACTCCGTAGCCATTTAGTAAGTTGTGGGAAGCTCCTAACTCGTAACTCAAAGTGTCGATCGGCTTTAATATACGTGCAAACATTGTCGCTCGGTCTCAGATCGAATAAATTACAAAGATATATTATTATTAAAATTTGGTCGCTAACTTTGTGACGTTAACTTCGGTTGAGACGCGGCAGCGGCACACCGGGGGTTATTTTGTGAGTTCATCTAATTGCTCATTTTAAATACTGTTTAAATATCTGTCACGTATCGTGCTTCTCTTGGCTTAATAGATTATGCCCAATGGTATTATTGTAAAGGGTAAATTTATTGCCATGTGTATAACATAGAGTAGATAATATATTATTACCTAAATCTACCTTTAGATTATAATGATCGTGTCCGCACTCAGTGGCTATTCAAAATTTGAATATGATATATAATATGACATAGAAAGGCTAGTTATATTTGGAAAAAAATTAACATTTACAAAAGTATCTATTGCAAAATATATATTTGAATAACTGGCGACCCGACCCCGGTTTTTCACGGATGCATTTTTTTCTGAAAATTATATTTATTTATTTATTTTTATTTATTTATTTATATTAGGGAAACATACAATATCTCGCTACACACTACAAACATACATACAAGAAAAACATAAATCAGCAAAGTTTCCACTTAATTACTAAAACATATTATAAATTACAAGTCACACAAGAATATTGGAGCTGGTAGAAAACATACAAAAAGGTAAAAATTACACAAAAAAAAAAAGAAAGAGAAAAACAAATAAATAAACCAGTTAACAAATAACATATAACATACAAAACAAACATAAACTGGAAAACAACATAACATAAACTACAAAACTATATACAATCACTTTCCTCGCTTATAGCATTTCCATGAAAAATATCGACATGACATTTTACCTAACTATTATGTTGATCCTAAAATCATGTGAATTGACAGCCTCTATACCGAACTTTACATTAAAAAATGTCTTCATACATAATTTTTTGAACGCCTACGTGTCGCCATTTAGCAACAGTGGCAAAGCGAAAGTGAGCGTCCTGGTTAGGAGTTGCGATTGGTGGTAACGATAAGACCCTTCCGCGGTTCCTTAGGAACCGATTCCGTGAGATACGGAACGGAACGCCTGTTCCGCTGTAAATCATGCCAAAGATTTAGTACATCGATGGGCTACTTAAAGAGTATCTTAAATTACTAAGTCATCAATTATAATGGGGGATGTCGTCGGGACGTTATATCTTCATAAATAATGCGATTCCACGATAAATTCATATTGAACTGCGGACTTTTGCTGAATTATAGGTAAGTATAATTAACTATAGCAGGTGGGCACGCGACTTCGTCCGAGTTGAAAATGAAAAATATAACATATGATAATATCTGACATATTTATCGGTGTGATGACGATGTTATAGTTAAATACGGTGTAAATTGAACCAAAAAGTTTTAAGGTGGTCATGTCAGATAAAAATACAAGCTTGAATTGACGGACATTTTATCAATTTATTAAAAAAAAACATTGCATACCCAATTAGTTATTAATTATAAATAATAAATAATTAATAACTAATTGATTTTATTAAACTGATTGATTAATTTTCAAATTAAGCAACGTTTAAGTTTTTAAGGTTAATTTAATTTTTAAGCTATATTAATTCAATAACCCTTCAATATTATTCAACAGTCGTTAGAAATATAAACTCATATACTACAGTTATAGAGAGATGTCATTTAATTCAAAACATTTATTTAAGAATAATAATTATTCTATTTATGTACTTCCGGTTAAATTTTACATTATTGCATTATAGCGCCATCTGTTTCAAATGCCTTAAATTTATTGTACAAATCAATTATCATGGTCAGAGGCCTTATACGACCACACAACTGGCGCCATCTGTCCGAATCTGGAAAAACTTCATCGATTTATAGTTTAATCAATGGTCTGGTAGTAATTTGTTACATCTTAATTTACTTAACTCAAAAAAAGTAGATTGAAAACAAAAGCTTAATTAAGAGAAAAGCAGAAAATACTTTTGAATTTTAGAACGCGATATTGCGCAGACTAATCAAAAAGTACGCTGGGGTGATTTATGTTTATTTATTTGCTCAGTAGATGGCGTTGGCCGGCTAAGTGGAGCCATTTTCGCGTATACTTAAAGCGGGGCAACGTTTGTGACCGTATTATTTATCGCACCATTACTGCACGGACCTTTAAATCATCACGTGACGTCGCCCTACAGCTTGTACGTGCGCCTTAATGAATGGCGGGACGCTCTCGCCTAAAACTTTTTTTTCTTTATGAAATTGTTCACAGAGCACTTAGCAGGAAAATCTATTATACGACCGGCGAGAATAAAAATGAAGTCTGTTTCGGTACTTTGTTTTCGGTTGACTTTTTATGGGAGCTTCTTGCGATGGCACTTTTTAATTGTGATCTACGGTGTTGTCTGTGATCACGACGGTGTTCTGTTACATTACAACTTTATGTTCAATTTGAAGCCTGTTTTAAAAGTGTTTTTCTTCCTGTTCTTTTGTTTTCTAATCTTAAAATGTTTAATTATCTTTCTTGTTAAGATTATGTTAATTAAGCTGAGTGTTCAAAGAAATAAAAATAAAGGAATCACTGCTCTGACGATACATGGTTCCTTGGCGTCCCAACACAAAATATACACTCGCGATCTCTCTGACGAAACCCATGATGGACGTGGCAGGAAATCTGAAGTCAGACATTGCAGATTACCTACTCACACAATGTAGGTAAGTATCTTTTATTATTTCACATATTTATATTTTTACTTTTAATTTATTTTAAAAGATTTTTCTCTAGAAGAGAATAATGCAGGTCTATATTGTTATTAAATAGATATAATTACATTGAAGTGAACTAGACAGAGGCCCAAAACACGTGTACACAGCATGTCCAAACAAAACAGTGTTGCTTACACATTACGGAACAAAAAAAGAAGAAAACAGAAAAGAGACGGACTTTCATCCAAAAGCAAGCATAGCCATATTCCAAAAGAAATCAATTTGAGATGAAAGCACGTCTCCACAAACAAAAGAAATATTGCAATTATATTAATATATAAGTGCAATAAAATATTATCTACTAGCTGGTGCCCGCGACTTCGTCCGCGTTGAACGATGAAAGGTACCCTATGTCCTTTCTGGTGTCCCAGACAACGTGTATGCAAAATTTCATGGTGATCGGTTCACTAGTTTTTGCGTGAAAGAGTTATAAATATCCATACATCCAAAAACATTTCGTATTTATAATATTAGTACGGACTAGTACAGATTGAGATTTTATTTAATTACGCTCGCAGTCATAGTGGCCGTGATATGTTTTTTGAATTTAGTTAAACTATTTTAGAATATGTCAACTTTACCGCTATGCTTAAGCAGGAGATCATTGTATTGTCAACACATCCTGCCAAGGGAGTTATTTGAATTAAATTTATTGATCGTAATTATAATTTGAGTAATTTTAGATTGAGTTTATAAATATTTATAGTTATATCAATTTGTAATTAACTAGCGAAAAAAAAACAGCGAATATATTATTTATGAACTAACGATATAGGTATTTAAATTCATTGCCCGATTTTGGTATGTACTTCCTGAAAAATCATGCGAAACATCTGCCCCGATGAAAGTGTAGGTACTTACCTAAATATAATTAATTACTATTCCCCGGGGAAGTTAATTAAAGTGTAGGTAAATGTAATACAAGAAGTTATTTCGTAAGTTGCGCAATTACCTCTCTCGAATGTAGGCAATGCCTTCAAAGTACGCATTTTGTTTACTTATCGTCCTGCCGATCTCTTGAAATGTTGATCTTGTCATGTCACCCTCGCATTCATGCTGCCGGTGTTTAATGCATTAAATTAGAGCCTCTCCAATTGGAATACACTACAAATAAGGTTTAGTAGAGCTAGCGAGAATCCTAAAAATTTGAAAAAAATTGTTTAAATTATTCAAAACCTAGTAATCTGAGATAAGTGTTTGAATCGCTGTCTGGTTATGCATAAGGTGTGTCCCTCGGGAACAGTAGATACCTTTTTTGGATGACAAAGTGCATATATGCAAAATTCACATTTTATATAATATTAGTTAGGAAATTAGGACTAGAAAGTCGCGCCCCGGCTTAGTCCGAGTATAGTTGGGGTAATTAGTATTTAATTTAGTATATATGATATATAACCTCCTAGATAGTGACGGTGACTTTGTCCACATTGAAAAATAAATTGGGGATGCATTGAAAAATACATTCCTTGGGAACAGTCATTTTTCTGGATGAAAGGTCTACTCAATGTCCTTTTCTGTATCACTGACAACTTATATGCAAAATTGCATGATGATCGGTTTAAATGTAACATACAGGCAGACAAAAACAGAGAGTTAAGTACTTTCACATTTATGATATTAATACACTATAAATTAGTATATATGTATGTTCAACTATAAAAATAACTTAAAGACATTTTTAAATAGGTGCAGTGGTCACGTATATTGTGAAACAAATGAACAAAATCCTAGCTCCAGAATTCAATTTATAACACAAAAATAATTACTTGTATATCGATAAAATTAATTAGTTCTGAGTATGTAGGAATATAGATATCGGAGTTAAAGTGAATAGGTTAGTTTTAGGAAGTAGGAAAAGTGTCTGGAGCGCATACATTAGGGACATTATCGTCTTGTGTCCCACAAAAGGTTGAAAAGTCGCATTTCGCACGTATCGCGTTATCGCCGGTCTGCTCAAACCCTTACACTTGGGGTAAAATATGTCCTCTTACGAGCCAAGAGCGGTAGCGATGCATCCTACACCGAATCTAGGTAAATTTCGTTTAATGAAGTCATTTTAATTATAGACATACTGTTTTATTTACCTGGACGGCTCACACCCATTGTGACACACATGGTTTAAGGGCAAGTATCACATTTTCTATAACCAGCCCCATTGGGGTCTTTATTATTCACTAGCTGTTGCACGAGACTTTGCCCGCGTAACTTTATAAAATATGGCCTATGTTACTCGCTGTTAATGTAGCTTTCTGTAGCTTTCATTCTCTATCTTCTCTACCTACAAATCTTCTCTCTTAATAATATTAGTATAGATATAGATACAGATTTACTTCCAGATTTACGTATTACTCGACCAACATATAACACTTAAGACATCCGATAATTTAGAAGACAATACCTGGGAAGGCTTTCGCGTACTCACAACTGGGTACCACGACGGTGAAAGCTTGGAACGATCCTCCAATTGTGAAAGTTTAAACAAACATATTTCTAGAATTATTGGGACTTGATGAAGTTGCCAAAAGAAGAGACTATATGAAGGAGTCCTTTAGTCAATATTGAAACATTTATTTTAATGATAACCTTATAATATATTATAAATTTTCACAGACATTTGTAGATAGTCATATAAAATAAAATTTAATTAAACTACATTAATTTGTATGTGTGAATATATCTGTTTGTATTTATCTGGCTGTTTTCTATTTATTCTAAGTATATATTTACGAATATAACTAGCATCCATAGTACAAGCGTTGTTTGTATTGGGGCTAGATGGCGCTGTGTGACATGTCCTATATATAATTAAAAAGAAAAAATCTAATTCTTCTTCCCTTGGTCCAACGCAATCTCTTCCCCTTTTTGACTTGGACTGAACAGCTACGTTAGAGGGAGAATTATCAGGAGTCGTTCAAATGATTTATGTACACAATTATTGGGTTATTCAGGTACGGTGTTTTGTGCGATCCGATCAGAGTTCGATAGAAGTTTTGAGACAATGAGAGTTAATTTAATGGTGTTTTGAGACCTTTGACGTGAGGTTTCGGAGGCAATTTACAACTTTTGCCGTGGATCCGTGGAATTGGTTTTGTTCTTTTCAAACTAATGTGATTGTCCCTTCCAATATACGAGTACCTATATATCCAATTATTATGTAGGTATTTATTTGTCCTTCAGTCTCATTTTCAAATTTGTGCTTCAACAGATTTGTAATTAATTATTTTTACTCCTTATCATTGCATTATGATTATTATTATTAATAACAACTGATTCCATGATGTAAATGTTCAGTATATTTATTTTATATAACCAACTTTGACCGGTAGCGTATTTGCAGTACCTGTGGCGTTGTGTTCGTGTTATAGGCGACGTTAGCCGCCTAAAATCAAGTGGAATGTAAGCCTTAACGTTAAAACAACCGGCTGCATGTGTGACAAGACAAGCTTTTCGAAGCTAATAAAGCCCTGGTAATTCGCAGTGGGCTTAACTCCTCTTAGACTTAAAAGAGGCCTGTGACTAGGCTGTAAAATTAACTGAGGTACATTAAGTATATAATATACATACATTGTGGAATGACCTACATACATATTAAACTTGTACTTTCTAAAAGATATAAATCAGATGCGAAATTGCATTTAACATTAACTAGTTACTCCGTCGTGCTACAGATCTCTGGGGAAATGATTTCCAAACATTTCTAACGCACCAATAGAATCTATCACTGTCCCGATTGCTTACAGGAACGAACGGGGCATAAATCCCACAAGTGTAACGTGGTTTTGACATATCATTGCCACAGCCTTCATCCTATTTGAAGATCACCTCAACACCTATGTCTCTGGAGGTTATCAAACGTATAACGTTATTACTCTATCGCAAAACTAACAACTGTCATTTTCATTCGGCGTCGTACATTGCATTTGTAAAACAGTATATCATTCAGGTGCACAAACAAAACACGAAATGGTTATTGTGTGTTTCGTTTCGAACGCCATTCAAAATCATGGAACGTGTTTTCGTCGGCTCGCAGTAGAGAGAGGTAGTAAGTCTTTGAATATTTACAAGAGAAATTGAATCTAGTCGCTCAAGTAATACAGTCCAATGTTGATTAGATGGAATCCTCGTGTAAGTTGTTTGGGTTTGTGAAGACTGTGGATAGTTTGAAAGACAGGTTCTATCAAGCTGTGACAACTACATATTGTCCCGCGAGGTGTGTTTTATTTGGTAGGTGTTCTACTGTTCAGTATATTATGTTTAGGTTGGTTACTCAATAAAATCGTACGGCAGCGTATCGAATGCATTATTCAAACGTGTCACATTCGAAATATTGCTGACAATCATTCTGAAGTCAGAACCGAAAATGTTATCAAAGATGTTGTATGTATATAACATCTTTGATGATTCACAAGAGAGTCATAACTCATGCTTATAATTTTCATGATAAAGAGGTACAGATTGATGACGGTATGTGATTACCATAAACAAGCAAGAACAGGATAAATAAAAATCGGCTGCCGACTCTGATAAGATAAAGTGTAGTTATCTAAGTGTATAAGTTAGAAAGTATAGATCTAAAGATAAGTGTATAAGTTTAGAATAAACTAGCTGGTGTCCGCGACTTCGTCCGCGTTGAACGATGAAAGGTACCGTATGTCCTTTCTGGTGTCGTAGACAACGTGTATGCAAAGTTTCATGGTGATCGGTTCAGTAGTTTTTGCGTGAAAGAGTTACAAACATCCATACATCTAAACATACTTTCGCATTTATAATATTAGAACGGATAATATAAAACCTTGCAAATATATATTATTTCAATGGTATAAACTATACTAACTGTCAAATTTTATAGAAAACCGGTCACTTTTGAATTTATAATTTGTATGTTATATACATTGAAAAAATAAAGCAGTTATCAGTAAAGTTCGATCACAATCATTTTTACTGACTTAGTTAAAATTTACCTGTTAGTCTGTTTAGTTAATTTTTTGCAACAAACTTTGCAGGTATATTATATTGAATATAATTGAATATAGGTATAATATTAAATTTTGAATTTAAATATCCAAGGGCCTCTTTCACCATCTCTGAGTAAAGTGTCAAGTAGATTAACCGCCATTTAAAGTCACCGGTCACCGGGAATGATGGAGCTATGATATACCTTTGTTTGTACGGTTAAAGTCCTAAACATTAATAAGAAAATAATAATAAAAAATTCGCCTATCTAATTATGCATTAAACCGAGTGCATAATTTAATAAAACATAAAATTATTTCTAAATATAACTAATCAACACTTTACTTGTATTTGTTGAAAGATCTGTAAACTTCGTAGTAGCTACTTAACAATTTGTATTTTAAAGTAATTTGTATATTATATAAATGACATAAAACCTAACATTTTCTATATATATATAACAATATATTTGTACCTAAATAATATTTTTATTACAATTTCAAATAACATGTAGAATATCATTCTTTATTGTTATTGTTCGTTGACGACGAATTAAAAAAAATTTTTTTTTCAATAAAATTAATTTTGAGGATCAAGAAACGTGTTAATTCGATAGCAGAGTTCTTTAGCGTGAACTTACAAAAGAAAAAAAATAAATATTAATTAAAAACGCAATTAGAACGTATCATTGAAAATTTCACAAGGAGAAAGTCAGGTTATACTGTAATAAATATTTGGTAATTTTTACAAAATCTCTGTTCGCCTTATTTATTTGGTTTATTTTTGTTATGAAGGATTAGTTCAATTGGTCAACAGTTTACACTTAGTCAAACAACTTTTAACTTGTCATTGAGATACAAAGTGTTCAATTTATTTCAATAATATTCTGAATGAATATTGGACATATTTTACAAAAATTTGAATTCTTATAAAAAGAAAATTGGCGAATTACTTTTGAAAAATTAATTTTATACTTATAGAATATAACGCTTGACCTCGTGTTGCTATAACACTTTGGCCAGGCGTTAGTTTTTTATTTGTTATTTATCCCTCGGGAATAATCCTTTTTTCTGGATGAAAGGTACCCTATGTCCTTTCTGGTTACTCAGACAACGTGTATGCAAAATTTCATAGTGATCGGTTCAGTAGTTTTTGCGTGAAAGAGTCACAAACATCCATACATCCAAACATACTTTCGCAATTATAATATTAGTACGGGTTACAGCTTAAGTTCTGCGGTGCATATAAATTGGCTTGTGAGTCAACAGACAGGCTGACGGTCCACTTGATGGCTACCGTCGCCCATAACACAATGAACACACACACATATGTGTGTGTGTGTGTTGTGTGTGCGTGCGTGTGCGTGTGCATGTGCGTGTGTGTGTGTGTGTGTGTGTGTGTAGGATTCTGTAGGAAATGGGCTGTGGTATCCCTTACTCGTTCACCAAAACACAAAAGCACACATGCTGTTATTTAACGGTGAGGCTGTATGCTCTAAGGGGCTGATTAATACTAAAAAACGCTGTGGGCCTTTTGCTACTATTTCGCTAACCATACATACACGCTTGATTTTTCTTTGGATTATTGTGGAATTTTACACACATTTGTATAAAATTATCAAGCTAATGGGTCTATAGACAATTTAAAATTGAAATACCTACTGTCGGTGATGTTCTAAAATTAAAAAGTAGGCTATAAATAAAAGCACTCTTTATCAGATTGGGCGTACTAACTTAACGTTTTAATAAATAACTCGTTCGGAAACTTGGGTGTTTGTTGTCGTATTTTTTTTTTAAATTAATAATAATATGAAATAAATCAATAAAAGAATGGAAAGGTTTCAGAACGGGCTCCGGTTGAATGATTTGTTGTAATGCGAGTGTTCGGTGCCGTCTGTCGAACAGTTTTGATATGGTTCAAGCAGTTTTGATACATTCAAACTCATTAAAAAGAATATTAACTTTCGAATGATTGAAAGTTTTGCTCTGTCGATTTTGATTGATGAGATTTACGTCAATATTTTATTAAAATGTTTGAATTTTCAGCTAGAAACTTTGGGTGAGTGAGAGAAAAATACGTTTTTCTAGGCATTTTTTTCTCTTCATAAGAACCTTCCTCTGACTTCAAGGAATATCTATCTATATAAATAAAAATGAATCGCTAAATGTGTTGCTAAGCGCAAAACTCGAGAACAGCAATTTTTTTTTTGAAGTAATCGTTGAAGTCGTTGAATTCGTTGAAAAAGATTTTTATCAAGAGAAAAATTCTACAAATTACTTGGAAAATTGCATCAGAGCAAAGCCGGGGGCGGATCGCTAGTTTGAAATAAAAAAATAACCGAATTACTTCAACCATTCTCTACATTTAGCGAGTTATTTTTATTTATATAGTTATGTATTTAAGAGAATAAACGTTCCTCCTAAAAATTATCCGATTCTCTTCAATATACACCCATTTATGATTGCTTCTAGACATTTTAATACAAAATATATTAATTTACTAGCTTGTGTCCGCGACTTCGTCCGCGTTGAACGATGTAAGGTACCCTATGTCCCTTCTGATGTCCCAGACAACATGTATGCAAAATTTCATGGTGATCGGTTCAGTAGTTTTTGCGTGAAAGAGTTACAAACATCCATACATCCAAACATACTTTCGCATTTATAATATTAGTACGGATATTACACTTTCAATATATTAATTTATATTAGTTATCCATGTAAAAAAAATATAGAAATTCATTTCATAATTAAATTTAAATGCAAATGACATATTAATTTAATTTAATAAATATCAATTTCGTTCAAAACGTTAAAGTATCAAAACAGTTCAGTTGCACTACAATAAAAGCTAGTCCTATATCAGTTGATATCGACTCGCCTCGACTCTAGATATCGGTCCCACCTCCAATAAAGTGTGGCCATCAATTCAGACTTTGCAAAAAGGTTTACCTCACCTTAGGGCGGGCAAGACAGATGGACGGCTGGTGGATGGTAAGTAATTAATTATATTTAAATTGTAATTAACTTTTGTTAATAACTTCAATGATATATATTTATGTTTTTATTCATAACTACAATTTGCTCACGACTTCGTCTTCGTATTTCTATATGTTATTCTGATTAATTAATTACAAGCTGTTGCACGCGACTACGTCTGCTTAACTTTATAAAATTAATCCTATGTCTTATGTTGGATCAAATTGCATACAGTGTGCAAAATTTTATTAAAATCGGTTCAGTAGTTTTTAGGAGTATATGACACGAAATTTTTATATATATAGAGATACTATAACTGTAAAGTTGATTCAAAATGTTGTCAGTAGTTTTTGCATTAATGAGTTACATACATATGTCCATGCTTAAAATCTTTGGAATTTATAATATTAGTTCAGTTGATTCGGTTGACACTCTAAACCCGCTAGAACATTGCCTAAAATAACTGTTAAGCCGAGACTTCTGAGAGGTCTATAAAATACTTAATCCAAATATTTCTTTCTCAAACTAATTTTTTTAAGTATACAATAGGAATTTTTATAAAAGATTCAATCGGTTCTTGGAAAATCCATGATAGCTCATGGTAGTCATTGCCATATCATACTGCTGGAGTACAGCTAAATGTTACTTTACACCAAATTAGTTAATCACATTATGATATTATGTCCAACCCAACATCATTACTAACCATCGACAAACATTCATTTTTGGACGTATATTTCCCCATTGATTACCACCAATGATGATTTTTTGGAGCTTTTTAGCTTTTTTAGGACTTGAGAACTTTTTAGACCTCCTTCTGCCTCTTCAGTTACCTAAATCGATAGAACTAAATATTATCCAAGTTGCCAAGTTATCCAAATCCAAAATGACAATAATTTAAAGCAACTAACCTTTATAGCGACATCCAATGTCATGCTTTCTTTAATTCAAAATTTTTTCATTTTTATACAAAAACATAGGATTGAATGAATGTTTTTAACATTAATTTTTATCTTCCTAAAAAGAGGCGCGAAAGCTAGTTCTCAATACATACACTAACGTTAAAAATTAAAGTTTAAAATAATTTTATTAACGTATTACAACATTTTTATCTGGCACGAGTGGTGTTATGCATAAATCTGTTTGATTGTTAAAAATCTATAGAACTTTTAGACTTTTTTTATTTTATTAAGTATGAATAGTTTTCACCCAAACTATTCATACTTAAAAAGCTTAGTATCTACATATTCTCCTTTTTTTAAATTTACTTATTGCTGTTTATTGATTTTCAATAAAAAAGTTTATATTTAAAAAAGGTATTTCTTATAGTTAGGAATAGAAATTATATAAATCAAAAAAGGTATACATACCTATCGAAAACGTCAACACAACATGTGGACACATCAAAATTCAAATAGCCTCGTACAGTCGACACGTTGCAAGCGTTGAAATTTTGCTCTTATTATGAGAGCATTAGGGTGTCTATTTAGTTATATTTTACATGTGTCTGTCATAGCCATATGTCGGCCGGTGATTCCGGATTATGTAACATAATATATTTTTACAGAGATACCAATTGATTTATTTGTATATTTAAAGTGTACAGGATCTATTTTTTTTTATTGCAATAAATTCTTAAAAAACTTAATTTTTTAAGAAAAAAGATTGAAATGACAAGATAATACCACAATGACAAAAAAAAATATTTTTTATTTTTATCGATTTAAGCAATTGTAAAATTTCTAATTTGCTTAAATATCAAATATATTTACTTAGTACTTGCAGTTATATTTTATGTCTATTTTAGTCACAAGCTTACTTAAGTACGAGTTCTGTTAACAGTTCACAGAAGTGGAATATTTTTTTTGTTAGTGAGGCAGACAGGCTGACGGTCCACTTGATGGTAGGTAGCAATCGTTGCCTATAACACAAACAACAGCAGAATTAAGGATAAGAACTGGCATCCCTTCTTAACTCACCGAAACACAACAGCACACATGCTGTTATTTCACGGTGGTCTTCTGTTAAGAGGGTGCTTAATGTCGCCATGGATTGCTTACTTTATAACTAGGACTACTAAGAATTAATAATATAATGCGACAGTAGCATCTTGCTTATATATGAAACTGCTAGCACATCTTAAAAAAGTCGAAATGCACGGTTACAATGACAACATACCACGAGTTGTCACTTTGACACATCCAAGCTGACAACATACCACGAGTTGTCACTTTGACACATCCAAGCTGACAACATACCACGAATGTCACTTTGACACATTCAAGCTGAATACGTACCACGAGTTGTCACTTTGACACATCCAAGCTGACAACATACCACGAGTTGTCACTTTGACACATCCAAGCTGACAACATACCACGAGTTGTCACTTTGACACATCCAAGCTGACAACATACCACGAGTTGTCACTTTGACACATCCAACATACCACAAGTTGCCAGCATCTACTGGCACAAATTTATTCTAGAATGAACGTCGAGATTCTTATAGTCTAATAAAATATCGCATTGACCATCTAAAATTTACAGTCGCCCGATAAAATCTCTTCGGGGGTGTTATACATGTACAAAAGGCATGCGCCCGCGCACGACCGGCCCGACTAATGATAATGTGTGCGCCCGACAATTAACTTTCATTCGTACTGGGCAGTACCCTTGTCTGTATTGATTTGTGATTGATACTATATACTGCTAATCCGATGGATAACTTTCCACTTTTCAATTAAAATTAAACCTTCTCACTACACAAATAAAGTTGAAATTCTCATAACCAATACTGTTTCGTAGTCATATGATCGTACGCATTAGAATTTCAAATCTTATTACCTACTCACAAAGTTGTCTATCAATTGCTTTGAAACTAAAGCTTAAGCAAGAGATACTTTTTAGTAAAAATAAACTTTATCCAATAGATTTAAGGACTTGGTTTTAAATGTATTTGATACGTATGTAAAACAAAATATACGATGGTAATAGATCGTAGATCAAGTTTAGTAGGTGACTTCGGTTTGAAAACTTTTGTAGACTTAAAAAATATCTATAAAAAAATCGGTATCAAAGTTCTCATATTTATTTCAGTAGTAGATACCTACTAAACAGTTCATTATTACGAAATAGTTTAAAAATAAGAACATATTTTGATAAATGAAGACTCTTCTAGTCATTCCCCTATATAACATAAATAATTTATATGTAAAAATTACATATCTCCAAAATTTCTCAACAAAGGGTCATAAATTTTATTTTGCGTCTTTGAATTTGAACAGAATTTGAATTGACTCATAAATTATATCTTGTATTAAGTGAACGTTATAGATAAGGGAATTGTTTTGATAAATTTTAAATTAGCTTCCGTTACTTTTACAAATTTTTGAGGCATAGTCAATTATTAAGGCTATGAAGAAATTTACTATGTACGTGATTACATATACGATAGGTATTAGGTATATAGGTAGGTACTATCTAGGTAGCGAGACTTGTAAAAATATACTGATATATATATATTCAAACTCATACTTTTCCTATTATATATTTATATTATATATTTCCTATTATTTATATATATACACCACTAGTATATGCCCGCGATTTCGTCCGCGTCCGTACGCTACTAAACTTCACAGGAACACCCGCTGAACTAATCTGAAGATTGTCTAAAAGTTTCATCAAAATCGGTTTTAGAGTCTATAGGAGACATACATACACACATCATCGCATTTTATATATTAAGATAACATTAATTGGTGCTACGATAGATAAAAAGACAAACAGATAGACAGATGAAAATTGGTGTGAGGGGTCCTTGTACAACCGTAGACGTCTGTTAAACTCTGGAACCAGTCGAAGTTATAAAATTGCATATAGGCTAAAATTTAATAGCGGGTGAGACCGCAGGACGCAGCTAGTTAGTAATAAATGTTTCAACATCATTTTGACTGCACCTAAAAACGTAAATTGTAAACGTATTGTAACATACCCTTGTGTTGAAGTTATAATGATATAGTTATGTTTTGATAAATATTTGACGACAGGTTTTCTAAATTCAAAAATAGATAAAGACTAATATTTAAGTAGAAATTAAGAAAGTTATATAAATTAAGAATTAATTAAGTATTTAAGACCTAATAGTAGTTAAGTTAAATTTAACATGTTAAGTACACTGTTTAGGATTTCAATTTAGATAATTTATAGTTTTTTCAAGTGTATAATTGAAATTTTTTTTGTGTACTATATCAAATATAAAATTTTATATAAAATGTTATATTTGATATAGAGGTGAATTTTTTTTTTTCTAATCTATTGAACATATCGCTTGTTACGTTGCATGCAAATAAATAATTCTTTTATACATTATCTTAATAGTCAATTTCAAGCTCAGAATGGAACGTGCGTTCCTCTATCCTGTCCTACGCCTTACGCCGGCCCGCCCTTAAGTTATTTATTGTTCACTTAATTACTAACTTTCAATGTCTGTACGTTTCTCTGTAAATCGGTAACCTGGGAACATATCGCTTCTCTCTATCGTAACTTATGTTAAACTTGCGACATCGCGATAAATGTTACAATGGAGAAAAAAAAATCTATATATTTTGAGTTTTTATAACTGGCTGGATGTTTTGGAACTGATTAAGAAAAAAATTTTGTAAGATAAATATTTTATATAATCCATTTAATATTATAAATGTGAATGTAGGTTTGTTTGTTACGCTTTCACGCCTTAACTACTCGACCGAACATTGTGAATTTTTTTGCATACACATACGTCACAGGGATACAGATATAAGGTAAATTTCATTGAGAAAAATCTACAGTTTCCAATACCAAGATAAATTATTATTGATTATAATTATTATTTTAGTCAAACGTTATATTTTTTTAAAGGGGCGAGGACGAAGTCAAGGGCACCAGCTAGTGCACCCGAGCGAAGCCGGGAGCGGGTCGTTATATTTAGGATATCATTCCAATTGATGACTTCTACTGTCTCAATTCTCGAGACTCAAAATTTTTAAAACAAAACAACCTTTCAAGTATTTCGTTCTTGAATAGTCCATCTAAATATTATATCCAGATAAATTTTGACCTAGTGTACTTCATTATATAATAATTGATTTGAAAATTCAATAAAGTAGTTAGATTAACTTTAAAAAAATCGCGTGATTTTTTTATGTATGCTCTCCTCATTAACCTAAATATTAGTGAGTGGTTTTTGGCAAAAATCGATACCAATACGTAATCTCCGATAAACAATTTAATGTAGATTATTAAGTAAATCGTATAGCCGTTAACTCCGCATCGGGTTAAGTGTATAAAAAATCAGTTTTTTCCATCTCTCGAACAATAAAACGCTAAATGATTTTTAAATTGACACTCGCGGCGTCGAATTGTTCCTTTCGAACTTTTGACATATCGAGTCTGACCCGATTGTCGTGTTCCCATTGTCACAAGACAATATTTATATCATTGAAAGTAATATACACTAGAAAAAGAGTTGATTAGAAAATCTTGAATATCTTCAAAAGTACCTGATCTAGCTTTATGAAATAAAGACTAAATTAAAGCTAAACTGCATAAATTTTATTTTTATTTAAGCACATCAAAATATTCTTTAATTTAGTCTTTTAACTCGGGGAAGTTATATTATAGCTGGAAAAAATCTAATGATAATAAAACGTAAAAAAAACTCATACACAGATGAGGATTACATCATCTGAGTCGGCTGTAACCATTATATATCATACTAGTTGGTGGCCTCGACTTCGTCCGCGTTGTACGACGAAAGGTACCCTATGTCCTTTCTGGTGTCAAAGACAACGTGTATGCAAAATTTCATTGTGATCGGTTCAGTAGTTTTTGCGTGAAAGAGTTACAAACATCCATACATTCAAACATACTTTCGCATTTATAATATTATTATTTAATTATTAATTATTACTATTATATTATATTATATAGAACTAGCTGGTGGCCGCGAATTCGTCCGCGTTGAACGATGAAAGGTACCCTATGTCGTTTCTGGTGTCCCAGACAACGTGTATGCAAAATTTCATTGTGATCGGATCAGTAGTTTTTGCGTGAAAGAGTTACAAACATCCATACATTCAAACATACTTTCGCATTTATAATATTATTATTTAATTATTAATTATTACTATTATATTATATTATATAGAACTAGCTGGTGCGCGCTTCGTCCGCGTTGAACGACGAAAGGTATCCTATGTCCTTTCTGGTGTCAAAGACAACGTGTATGCAAAATTTCATAGTGATCGGTTCAGTAGTTTTTGCGTGAAAGAGTCACAAACATCCATACATCCAAACATACTTTCGCATTTATAATATTAGTACGGAATCAATGTGTAACCTCAGAAATGCAAATTGAATGGAAACGTGCAGCAGGTGAGCGCATCGAAGAGATACGATTGCGACAGAACGGCGGCTCTTTAACGATAATCGTCAACTCGTGTGAAAGGCCTTAACACGATCAACATTTTTAATTTTTAATGTTCACTAACTGAGGTCGGGTCGTGAATCCGTTACATTAGCGGGCGATTTAAATCGCGCAACTTATTGTTATTGTGTACGCGATAACGTTGACGTTACGATAACAATTCAAATTGAATGTTTGCAAATATTTAAGTTTAAGGCGCTTTTGAAATTGCGTTTAATTTCATTGGGTAAGAGAAAGGTTATGGGGAGACTTAATTTATATAAAAAATTAACTTTATATTTATTTCGGCATAGTAATCAATTTTACAAAAACCTTTTATTATATGATGTAGTTTCAATATGTAAACATAAAAAAAACGGTTGATTGAATTGGTCGAACAGGGTCATAAATTGGACAGCCCGTCTGGCGGCAGTAACCACCCGTTTATTGGAAACCACCTGGAAAAATACATAGCATTTATGTCCTTGTGTTTTTGTTATGCCAGAACTCATTTCATTTTCCGTTCCGAAATCTTACAAGTTCTTGTAAGTTCTTATAAGTTCTTTTACAAGTTCGTCAGCATCCTTTTTTCTAATCAGTTGAAATATTTATTCAATCTTTAATTTTTTATAGTTTACAGTTAATTTAATTTTTTATTATTTCTAGAGACCAGTACTTTTTACTGTATAAAAGGTACACATGAAATTTAAAATGTTACACATTTAGAAAATTATTCTAATTATTTTGTCAAAAATAGCGAATGTGGGTCTAAAATAACTAGAAAACATAATTTATTGCAAGGAACAATATTAGACTAAGTATAAAATACAAATATTTACAATAACTATATTTTACAATAACTTTTGACGATATGGTTTTCATTATGATTTTAAAGAATTTTATAATAAAACATATTAATTCACCTATTTATTTTTAGTTATTAGAAAAATAAGACAATTTATAATAGACTAGCTGGTGCCCGCGACTTCGTCCGCGTTGAACGATAAAAAGTACCCTATGTCCTTTCCGGTGTCAAAGACAACGTGTATGCAAAATTTCATGGTGATCGGTTCAGTAGTTTTTGCGTGAAAGAGTCACAAACATCCATACATCCAAACATACTTTCGCATTTATAATACTAGCTGGTGCCCGCGACTTAGTCCACGTTGAACGACGAAAGGTATCCTATGTCCTTTCTGGTGTCAAAGACAACGTGTATGCAAAATTTCATAGTGATCGGTTCAGTAGTTTTTGCGTGAAAGAGTCACAAACATCCATACATCCAAACATACTTTCGCATTTATAATATTAGTACGGAATCAATGTGTAAACTCAGAAATGCAAATTGAATGGAAACGTGCAGCAGGTGAGCGCATCGAAGAGATACGATTGCGACAGAACGGCGGCTCTTTAACAATAATCGTCAACTCGTGTGAAAGGCCTTAACACGATCAACATTTTTAATTTTTAATGTTCACTAACTGAGGTCGGGTCGTGAATCCGTTACATTAGCGGGCGATTTAAATCGCGCAACTTATTGTTATTGTGTACGCGATAACGTTGACGTTACGATAACAATTCAAATTGAATGTTTGCAAATATTTAAGTTTAAGGCGCTTTTGAAATTGCGTTTAATTTCATTGGGTAAGAGAAAGGTTATGGGGAGACTTAATTTATATAAAAAATTAACTTTATATTTATTTCGGCATAGTAATCAATTTTACAAAAACCTTTTATTATATGATGTAGTTTCAATATGTAAACATAAATAAAAACGGTTGATTGAATTGGTCGAACAGAGTCATAAATTGGACAGCCCGTCTGGCGGCAGTAACCACCCGTTTATTGGAAACCACCTGGAAAAATACATAGCATTTGTGTCCTTGTGTTTCTGTTATGCCAGAACTCATTTCATTTTCCGTTCCGAAATCTTACAAGTTCTTGTAAGTTCTTATAAGTTCTTTTACAAGTTCGTCAGCATCCTTTTTTCTAATCAGTTGAAATATTTATTCAATCTTTAATTTTTTATAGTTTACAGTTAATTTAATTTTTTATTATTTCTAGAGACCAGTACTTTTTACTGTATAAAAGGTACACATGAAATTTAAAATGTTACACATTTAGAAAATTATTCTAATTATTTTGTCAAAAATAGCGAATGTGGGTCTAAAATAACTAGAAAACATAATTTATTGCAAGGAACAATATTAGACTAAGTATAAAATACAAATATTTACAATAACTATATTTTACAATAACTTTTGACGATATGGTTTTCATTATGATTTTAAAGAATTTTATAATAAAACATATTAATTCACCTATTTATTTTTAGTTATTAGAAAAATAAGACAATTTATAATAGACTAGCTGGTGCCCGCGACTTCGTCCGCGTTGAACGATAAAAAGTACCCTATGTCCTTTCCGGTGTCAAAGACAACGTGTATGCAAAATTTCATGGTGATCGGTTCAGTAGTTTTTGCGTGAAAGAGTCACAAACATCCATACATCCAAACATACTTTCGCATTTATAATACTAGCTGGTGCCCGCGACTTAGTCCACGTTGAACGACGAAAGGTATCCTATGTCCTTTCTGGTGTCAAAGACAACGTGTATGCAAAATTTCATAGTGATCGGTTCAGTAGTTTTTGCGTGAAAGAGTCACAAACATCCATACATCCAAACATACTTTCGCATTTATAATATTAGTACGGAATCAATGTGTAAACTCAGAAATGCAAATTGAATGGAAACGTGCAGCAGGTGAGCGCATCGAAGAGATACGATTGCGACAGAACGGCGGCTCTTTAACAATAATCGTCAACTCGTGTGAAAGGCCTTAACACGATCAACATTTTTAATTTTTAATGTTCACTAACTGAGGTCGGGTCGTGAATCCGTTACATTAGCGGGCGATTTAAATCGCGCAACTTATTGTTATTGTGTACGCGATAACGTTGACGTTACGATAACAATTCAAATTGAATGTTTGCAAATATTTAAGTTTAAGGCGCTTTTGAAATTGCGTTTAATTTCATTGGGTAAGAGAAAGGTTATGGGGAGACTTAATTTATATAAAAAATTAACTTTATATTTATTTCGGCATAGTAATCAATTTTACAAAAACCTTTTATTATATGATGTAGTTTCAATATGTAAACATAAATAAAAACGGTTGATTGAATTGGTCGAACAGAGTCATAAATTGGACAGCCCGTCTGGCGGCAGTAACCACCCGTTTATTGGAAACCACCTGGAAAAATACATAGCATTTGTGTCCTTGTGTTTCTGTTATGCCAGAACTCATTTCATTTTCCGTTCCGAAATCTTACAAGTTCTTGTAAGTTCTTATAAGTTCTTTTACAAGTTCGTCAGCATCCTTTTTTCTAATCAGTTGAAATATTTATTCAATCTTTAATTTTTTATAGTTTACAGTTAATTTAATTTTTTATTATTTCTAGAGACCAGTACTTTTTACTGTATAAAAGGTACACATGAAATTTAAAATGTTACACATTTAGAAAATTATTCTAATTATTTTGTCAAAAATAGCGAATGTGGGTCTAAAATAACTAGAAAACATAATTTATTGCAAGGAACAATATTAGACTAAGTATAAAATACAAATATTTACAATAACTATATTTTACAATAACTTTTGACGATATGGTTTTCATTATGATTTTAAAGAATTTTATAATAAAACATATTAATTCACCTATTTATTTTTAGTTATTAGAAAAATAAGACAATTTATAATAGACTAGCTGGTGCCCGCGACTTCGTCCGCGTTGAACGATAAAAAGTACCCTATGTCCTTTCCGGTGTCAAAGACAACGTGTATGCAAAATTTCATGGTGATCGGTTCAGTAGTTTTTGCGTGAGAGTTACAAACATCCATACATCCAAACATACTTTCGCATTTATAATGTTAGTACGCATTAATATAATAAAAAACATATATTTGCATGACTGTCTTTGTCGAGTGGAACATAGTACTGTTAACTGCTGTGTGAATTATGTTGTTCAAAAAAAATTTATTATTATGATTATTATAAGACTTATAATTGATCTAGAATTTAAAAACAGAAGTTATTAATAAAGTGTGAATTATTGTATCTTTTTGTGTCGAATACATATCAGATTCATTACATTTTTTATACAGACATAATTTTCGAATTAAGTTACTGCTTAAGTATTAATATAGGTTACATTTCAAAATGTCTAGTTACAAAGTTTTGTTTATATTATAATGTATGTCTTATTAACCAATTTCTTCTAATGTTCAGTGATAAATGGTCTGACCAATTAATGCATCCTCCGAGTTTTTCCTATCCACAGATAACAGATTAGGTTGTGCACGATGGGAAAAATTGAAAATTGAACTTTAGAACAATGCTCCTTCTGAGTTGTTTAAACCTAGCTACAATATAGGTTTGTTCAAGCTAGCTAAACCTTAAACAAATTTCTACAGAGCTGGCAGAGTAATTGCATCCTCCCGGTGTTTCTTGTATTCACAGGCGACGGTAGCCACTTACCATCAAATTCAAATGGATAATTGATCTGCTTGCCACCTTTTTATAATATAAAATTTTGAAAATTAACTATCATTTGAATTAAATATTAGTCTCTTTGTAAATACATAAACACAGCATTCTAAATCAGCATAGGTACTGCTTATTTATTTTGGAATAGCTAGAAAATAAGTTAGATGTAGGTTAAATACAAATTCGCTCATTAACCGTAACGCGCGTGTATGCGACTGATCGTTGAATTCCTAAATTACAATTTACGGCAACAAAATATTTTACTGCTGATCTGAGGGCTCATAAACGCTGTCACTTTAAAAAATTCAGCAAAAACAATATCCATAAATATGTCGCAGGAAAGATTTCACGTCGTAAAACAAGGCGATATTTTTTATGCAAAATTCTACAGACATTAAAATCTGATGTTGTTAAAGTTTGATATTGTTTATATGACAATAATAAATAAATTTAAAACTTTCACAGCCTCGTTATCTAGACTGCACTAGATTTTTTGTTTAAACTTAGGTATATACTCGGCCTTGTTTACATGAATAACTATATTTATATTCCAGAAGTATTTAATAACGACACTTAATTTCGATTCAGGAAACGATAATTTTTAAATAATAACAATGTTTGCAATGAAGTTTAACTTAATTAGTCGCAGGTTAGCAATTTTTAACAGGATCTTCACACTGCTGACGTAAGAATTCACGGATCTGTAAATTGAATTGGTATCGATAGTTATGTTTCGCTCATAAAAGCCTATAGCCTATAGTCGCAACGTGACAAACCAGGCTATGTCGCTTAGTAGGAGCAATCTGTGTATGTTAACTAGGGCGCTAACGGGGCACTGCCGCCTCAATAGGCACCTTAAATTAATGGGTCTCACCAACACAGGGGAGTGTCGTTTCTGCCGTGAGACAGAAGAAACACCAATGCATATCTTGTGCGAGTGTAGCCCTTTAATCCTAGGTAGCCACACGTTAGCCTGCGAAGATGTGAGGAATGCCTCTATCAAAAAAGTACTACAGTTTCTGAACGTGGTAGGTATAGGTAGAGAGATCTAGTTCACGTGGCGATCACAATATTTCAACAATGGACGAAGTGATACTGGTACTCTAGCAGAACAGAAATAGCCACCAAAGATATAATAATAATAATAATAATAATACCGCACGGGCGGTTTTACAAGGCTCTTCATGAGCCTCATATTGACCGTAAAGCCTCCGTGCACTGGCTGCGCTTCGGTGATTTCTTCGGAGAGACCGAGGGTTTTGTCTGTGCGATACAAGATCAGGTGGTCAAGACGCGGAATTATCGGAGGTACATCATAAAGGATGGCACAGAGGACATATGTCGAGCCTGTCGCCATCCCGGAGAGACACTCCGACATGTCACCTCCGGTTGTTCGGCGCTTGCCAACACTGAGTATCTGCACAGGCACAACCAAGCAGCCAAGATCCTGCATCAGGAGCTCGCTCTGAAATACGGCTTCCTTGAGCAGAGGATGCCTTATTATCGGTACTCGCCAGAGCCAGTCCTTGAGAATGGCCGTGCCAAGCTCTACTGGGACCGGCCCATCATCACAGACAGGACTATTCTAGCGAATAGACCTGATATTGTGTTGATGGACCGGGAGCAGTCGCGGGTGTTTTTAGTGGATGTCACTATCCCGCATGACGATGGTCTAGTGAAGGCTGAAACTGAGAAGAAGAGGAAGTACCTCGACCTAGCCCACGAGATTGTCGACATGTGGGCTGTGGCCTCCGCTGAAATCATCCCAGTTGTTCTGTCCGTCAATGGTTTGATTCCAACCAGCCTCAGTGACAACCTGAAGCGGTTGGGATTCCGTGGTGGTTCCCTCCCGGCCCAAATGCAGAGAGCGGTGTTGCTCGATACAGCCAGGATCGTGCGTCGGTTTCTGTCCTTGTCGCCCTAAACCCCGACCGACTGTGCTTCTGTCGGGGGTAACACCGTCTCCCCCTCATTTTGGCTTTTGGAGGGGGAAACGAGTTAAATAGAGAAATAATAATAATAATAATATGTTTCTTTTATGTAAAGGTCATAAGACAGGTTGACAGCCCTCTTGATGGTATGTGACTATTGTTACCTATGAGCACAAGCATCAAAGCATTTGGACCTTATTTGGGTAAGGATAAGAAGATTAACATATAGGGATACAATTTTTATCCTGGAAAAATTTTAGGCACTCGAGAAGTCTTCAAAAAATATAAAACAGTGGCGGCGCCACCGTTCACAGTGATAAAAATATAAGGCTTAATATTGGTCATATTTTTCTGAGATGTTACATTTTTAATTTTTCATTCAGTTTCGAGCACCAGATAGGAAATAGTGCATATAATAAACATTTCTCATTTATCTGTCAATATGTTCATAATTTTTCAATGAAAACTTTATTTGTCTAAGAAACCTATTTGTTTACCTACTCTATAACTTAATTCTCATTTAAGGGCAGCATTTAATAACTTAAATACCTAAGTGTAAAAAGGAAGGCATTCGGCAACAATTACTAAATCTATACGTTCTATACTAATGCGAAAGTATGTATGGATGTTTGTGACTCTTTCACGCAAAAACTACTGAACCGATCACCATGAAATTTTGCATACACGTTGTCTGAAACACCAGAAAGGACATAGAGTACCTTTAATCGTTCAACGCGGACGAAGTCGCGGACACCAGCTAGTATTATAAATGCGAAAGTATGTTTGGATGTTTGTGACTCTTTCACGCAAAAACTACTGAACCGATCACTAAGAAATTTTGCACACACGTTGTCTGGGACACCAGAAAGGACATAGAGTACCTTTAATCGTTCAACGCGGACGAAGTCGCGGACACCAGCTAGTATTATAAATGCGAAAGTATGTTTGGATGTTTGTAACTCTTTCACGCAAAAACTACTAAACCGATCATCATGAAATTTTGCATACACGTTGTCTGGGACACCAGAAAGGACATAGAGTACCTTTCATCGTTCAACGCGGACGAAGTCGCGGACACCAGCTAGTATTATAAATGCGAAAGTATGTTTGGATGTCTGTAACTCTTTCATGCAAAAACTACTAAACCGATCATTATTAAATTTTGCATACACGTTGTCTGGGACACCAGAAAGGACATAGAGTACCTTTCATCGTTCAACGCGGACGAAGTCGCGGACACCAGCTAGTATTATAAATGCGAAAGTATGTTTGGATGTCTGTAACTCTTTCATGCAAAAACTACTAAACCGATCATCATTAAATTTTGCATACACGTTGTCTGGGACACCAGAAAGGACATAGAGTACCTTTCATCGTTCAACGCGGACGAAGTCGCGGACACCAGCTAGTATTATAAATGCGAAAGTATGTTTGGATGTCTGTAACTCTTTCATGCAAAAACTACTAAACCGATCATCATTAAATTTTGCATACACGTTGTCTGGGACACCAGAAAGGACATAGAGTACCTTTCATCGTTTAACGCGGACGAAGTCGCGGACACCAGCTAGTATTATAAATGCGAAAGTATGTTTGGATGTCTGTAACTCTTTCATGCAAAAACTACTAAACCGATCATCATTAAATTTTGCATACACGTTGTCTGGGACACCAGAAAGGACATAGAGTACCTTTCATCGTTCAACGCGGACGAAGTCGCGGGCACCAGCTAGTATAAAATAAAACAATTGTGTGTGTCATATACATTTATTATATTTATATTATATTTGTACCTACGCTACGATTGTTTAACGGTTCGCTTCAACTGCGAGTTCTCATCTCGAAATTATGTGTATTTTATTGATGTAATGTGCCTTTATTGTTGTGTATAAAGTGGCCAAGGGGTAGCCGAAGGAAACTTCTTTTGATAACATCAGCATTTACATAGAGTACGAATGAATATATTTTCATATTTGGAATACAAAGAGTGAATGTGTAGTTGCCGATTCAAATATTTTTAGAGATTAATTTGTATATCTTTATAGGGATTAAAAAACACGTAAATTGTAAAATCAAATGTATTTACATTTAACACACACACACGTTGGTCTAGTGGCTAGTAACCCTAGCTGTTAACCAAACGGTCGCGGGTTCGAATCCCGCTAGGGGCGAATGTTTATGTGTTAACATTTTACCTTCGCACCTGAGTCATGGATGTTTTTTATTTATAATATTTATGTATTTACAAAAAAAGTAATCTATGTATTATATCAACTGTCTGGTATCCATAATACAAGCATTAGTTGCTTAATGTGGAACTAGATGGTGCTGTGTGGAATGTGTGAAGATATTTATTATTTGTTTAAAGAAAAAAAAAAAAAAAAAAAAAAAACTTTTAAAGTTATCAGTACTAAGTGTTTGGTTTAATAGAAAAAAAAAGCTCATACTTACCGCTCCGAGGTTTTCGATTAATTGAGCAGTATTTTTAAATACAACTTAAACCAGAACTTATTTACCTAAGACTAAATTAAAGAAAATTTTAATGTGTTTAAATAAAAATAAAATTTAATTAGTTTCAATTTAGTATTTATTTCATAAAGTTGAAATAATTTCATAATTTTTTTTTTAAATTAAAGAGTTAATAATAATCAGGTGTGTCATATTTTTAATGTCATTAATTATAAATTGGTTTAGTAGAGGTTTCGCACAATTTTGTTTCGTACGAATTGTGCGAAGAAGTGACTTTAAAATTAAATATATTTTTAGTTGCTGTTTCGCACAAATATTATTTTCATAAAAAAAAACTTGAACCAAAAGTACAGTACCGTACACAAGTGATATCTATGGGGGAATATTTTTAAAGGCACACAAAAAAAATCAAAAATATATTTGTTAAATTATTTTATTTACGTTTAGACAAGCCACATCCAAATGTTCACACATCCTGTGCATAGTGGAAATAATAAGACTATGTACTGTATTCTACGGAATATTTCTGTCGAATTGTTACGAAAGATGGACATTGTGTCTTTATGATCGAACATCAAAGACACTTCATTATATTTTTTATGCTACAAAAAACAATATACTTCCCTTACAATTTAGATAAATGATAGCAAATATTTGTATTAAGGAAGGCATTTTGTTCAAGCCAGTTCAGAAAATGGGAAATTATTTATTACTTTGCGTTCAGTCTTGCGACTCTATAAACTAATTATTTAAAAAAATATATATAGGTAAGTAATTTAAAGTGAAATTACTTGATATTAAGGTATGTTTTATGTTAATATATCTTTCTTATAAATAAAATTCTCGTCTTTGTAACAAAACTCCTCTGTAACGGCTTGACCGAATTTTATGAAATTCTGAGCCTACCGAATATAGGTCTAGGTAGGACCTGTAGGTTTAGGTATATTTGTGTATATTTGGCAAAACAACGTTTGCGGGGTCAGCTAGTCCGTACTATATATCCGTACTAATATTATAAATGCGAAAGTATGTTTGGATGTATGGATGTTTGTAACTCTCATCCAAAAACTACTGAACCGATCAACATGAAATTTTGCATACACGTTGTCTGGGATTAATTTAAGTGCACCTTATTGGTTATTGGCTTATTGGCGGTTTTTTGCATACGCTTATATTATTATGGAACTAGTCATGTTATAATCCATTAGATCTAGTAGTAGTACCTACATTTAGTATATCAATAAATCTGTTTTTTTTTTGACACAGTCTCATGAGAATTAGGTGGCGCTAAAGAAAATGAAATACAAAATAAAAAAAAAGGTCACTGTTCCCTACAAATCATTGGTGAGTGCGCCCTCAAACAAATGTGTTGAAATATGAACAGTAGTGCCTTTATCACAGACGCCCAAAACACAGATATGTGGCTGGTGCAAGTACACGACACATATTATAAATAACTAACTGGTGCCCGCGACTTCGTCCGCGTTGAACGATGAAAAGTACCCTATGTCCTTTCTGGTGTCACAGACAACGTATATGCAAAATTTCAAGGTGATCGGTTCAGTAGTTTTTGCGCGAAAGAGTTACAAACATACATCAAAGCATCCAAACATACTTTCGCATTTATAATATTAGCTGGTGTTCGCGACTTCGTCCGCATTGAACGATGAAAGGTATCCTATGTCCTATCTGGTATCACAGACAACGTATATGCAAAATTTCATGATGATCGGTTCAGTAGTTTTTTCGTGAGAGTTACAAACATCCAAACATACTTTCGCATTTATAATATTAGTATTGAATATTGAATATTTCTTCAGCATGAATTATAAACAAAGTGAATGAGCTTTCATATAAAATTTAGGATTAATATTTTATTAGACTAATATACTTAATAAATAAATTTATTTATTTCTTTTATTAATAAAAAAAAAATCTCAAGCAAATTATCACATTCTGACTGACAGGTTAGACATGCTTCAGACATTACTTTTTTACAACGGTCGTAGGTTCTGCTACCTCTATGACATATGTCCATTTTCTAAGTTTACCCAAAGCAATAAAGGTATCTAACGTTTTTTTTTGCTAATCTATAAGTATTTAATTCGTCTAATTTGTCCAATTTTTGAAGAGTATTTCTCGCTATACACCACTGACTTCCACCACCGTCGCAAGTTCACGTAAGACGTTATTTATTGGCGAGAGGCGGCCGTGTCCAAAAAGCTTAGTTGTGTCAAAAGTTGAGCGTTAAATCATTGGCCACTATCTTGGCAGCGCAGGCCGGACGGTGGTCACTAGTCTTGTCCGAGTAGCCATTGTCGGACGACACGAACAAATCAAAAATTTTAAATATGTAAATTTTTTTTATAAATAATTTAAATTAAAATAGATATTCCATTATATTTTCAATTGGATACATAAATCATACATTTAAGCAAGTATATATTTTACAACTTATAGTTTTATATTGTATATGAATTTTATTATAACCCAATTAAATATAACTAATATTTGTAGAGAATAATACGAGTAGGGATATGTTAGAGCCAATAAAACAAAATAAATTCACTACTATTTTCTGTCTCACTACACATACCTATACAAAAATAACCAATTTCATAGAAAAGTATAACTGAAAAAAAAAAGTAGGTATATAAGCATTAAAAAAGCCAATTTACAAAGGTGTTTTGAAACAAAATAAGTACTTAGGTATATTAATAACACTATGAAAATTAACAGTAGATTATCACTGATGGCAAGCCATCTACCATCAAGTAGACCATCAGCCTGTCTACCGACCATAATATAAAAGAGGATTCGTGTGTATACTTATGTGTTATATTTGTATAAAATAGCTATTTAGTTAAAATAAAAACTATTTAGTTCACATTTTACCACGACAATGGAAACAGAGTCCGGTTAAGTGATCCGGCATAAAATGATATATGAAGACATTTTTACACATTACAATAAAGTATTTGGCGTGTAATGGAAAATCGAATTCATTGAATCGACGACACGTTTGGTCTAGTGGCTAATAACCCTAGCTGTTAACCAAACGGTCGCGGGTTCGAATCCCGCTAGAGGCGAATGTTTATGTGTTAACATTTTACCTTTGTACCTGAGTCAGGGGTGTTTTGTATTTGTAATATGTATGTATTTACAAGAAAAAAAGTAATCTATGTAATCCATAATACAAGCATTAGTTGCTTACTGTGGAACTAGATGGTGCTGTGTGGAATGTGTGATACTGAAAAGGACAACTATTTACCTACTGTTCCCGTAGGATCATTTAAAAATCGGAACAGCAAATATTTTAACAAATGTTTTTACACCTAAGAAAAAGTGGCGCTAACGAAGTCGCGGGCAAAAGGTTGTAGTAAATTTAGTTAAAAATGTAACGGTGCATGCAACAGAATACTATAACATTAGAAGGCTGTACCCAATTTCATAAAACACCATCAAATAACTCGTCGTATCTAATGAAAGCCGATCGAAATCAGCCGTTGGTTAATTGCTTCCATCCTGTAGTTTATAATACACAATTAACAATAAATAATAACGCGGTAATCTCATTAACAGGGCTCCGTAACCGTTGGTTATCTTGTGCATTCAATTTAATGGAAAATCATTTTTGAAACATTTCAGCATTGAAAAATATGTGTATTTAGCTGTACCCGCGACTTCGTACGCGGTGTAATTCGTTTTTTGAAAATCATACAGAAATCTAACCGCTTTTCAGGATAAAAAGTATTGTAAATGTTAACCTAGGTAATAATCTATTGGTGTGACAATTTTTATCCAAATCCGTTCAGCAGTTTTAGCGTGATTGAGTAACAAACATTCATAGAAACTTTTAAGATATCATAATAATTATTAGAATTAGTATTATCACTTCCTCGTTATAAGTGGTTTTGTCTGTGAAACTATTTTTTTTTACAGCATTTTATTAAAGAAACATTTTCCTTTTGAATGAGATTACATTGACACCAAATTTTTCTGATTTTTCCTTCTTAACTTGAGTAACTTATAATTATTTTTCCATTTTAATTTTACGAATTATTTCTTTGGCACAATGAAACACCCAGTGCGTTCGCCTGCCAAAATTCAAAACGAAAGACAAATTCATTGTCTAATAAGAAACAGTGAAATATGTATGTTTGTCAGTCTAATTTTAGAGTTCAATACGCCCGTATAAATTACATCTATACATCAGTCTCATAAGCCGCGACTAGCACATCAATCTAAAGTGTCTGTCTGTGCGTCTTTGTCTATTTGAGAACTATTTTAAACATAAATAAACTTCATTTTCTAATAAAATATTTCAATTCCCAACGAATGTGTAAGCAGTGCATGTATGTCTAAGGAAGTGTTTGATGTTTTATAACCAGATATGTGTTTAAATCCATACTAATATTATAAATGCGAAAGTATATTTGGATGTATGGATGTTTGTGACTCTTTCACGCAAAAACTACTGAACCGATCACTATGAAATTTTGCATACACGTTGTCTGAGACACCAGAAAGGACATAGGGTACCTTTCGCCGTTCAATGCGGACGAAGTCGCGGGCACCAGCTAGTGGACTATATTTTAATAAGAGAGACCTTCATTTATAAATTCATTAAATTTTTCTTGCGACTCCGTTCGTGTATCTTTATAAATTATAGCCTATGTGTTATTATAATTTATAAACTGTAAAACTGCAAAGTTTCATAAAAATCCGTTTAGTAATATGTGCACGACTTCTTCTAGGCCTAGCCCTAAGTTTTACCACGGCACTGATAATATTCAAAAGACCTAGAATTCATTAATTCTGAAAAAATCTTAATTTTAGGCAATATGTAGGTACTTCAGTTAGAGTAAATAATAATTGTATGGCTATTGTAAAAATACTAATATTCCACTATTACAGTAGCTTAAAGTAATTTGAACTAAACGTATGTCGGCTATATGTTATGTTTACAACTAATATAAATTTAATTAAAAAAAAAAATTTAATTCGCAATAATATTAAAATTACATCACAAAATATGAAGCTTTACGGGTATGAATATAAAAATGTCTATCGGATAAAATTTAAAATCGGAAAATATGTGATAGGTCGAGTTCATTTCGAACGGACATGTGTGGGTAATCAGTGAGACGAAGGGCCGGCCTTTGGCAAATATTGTGGAAGCGGCTTCTTTTTTTTATTTTTATTTTTATTTTTTTTAATTTAATAAAGTACACAAAACAGGACACTGACATTAAATACATTGAATAGATATGATTACATTGAAGTGAACTAGACAGAGGTCCAAAACAGCATGTCCAAACAAAACAGTGTTGCTTACACACTTTGATTCTTTTGATCAAAAGATAACCTGTATATTGTATACTAACTGGTGCCTGCGACTTCGGTCCGCGTTGAACGATGAAAGGTACTCTATGTCCTTTCTGGTGTCGCAGACTACGTGTATGCAAAATATTATAGTAATCATTTCAGTAGTTTTTGTGTGAAAGTTAAAAAAATCCATACATCCAAACTTACTTTCGCATTTTATAATATTAGTACAAATTAAGCAGCTGTAGCTGTATTATTAATTTCGTTGACGCTTTGACGGCGATGGTTTTGAACCAACTATAAGTTGGACAATATTATTTTTATAAAAATTATCTAAGTATTAAATTAGCAACCAATAGTCAAATCTTCCATGTCTAATTTCAACCATAGAGCGAACAATAGTAAATCTATATAATTACACAATTCTAAATACAGATTATAGGCGACATGTCCCTAAGGGAAAAGCCTTAAATAAGGATTTAAAAAAATACAGATTATGATACACAAGGCAATAAAAGACGCATTATACATTTCCTTTAAGAATAATTGTTTTCCATACTTACTTGACTTCATGCAAACCAAGCTAAAAAGCTACTAAATAGTCATGTTTATTTCCCACTAAACGTCTTAATGTAAAAAAAAATACAGAGATAAATTTATCAAAAACCTTTATAAAACATTTTCATGTCCTTAGAAAGGATTATTAGCGATAAAACCATTTATATTATTTTTTATTTATAAATTATCTTCCTACTAGCTTGTGCCCGCGACTTCGTCTGCGTTGAACTTTGAAAGGTACCTTATGTCCTTTCTGGTGTCCCAGACAACGTGTATGCAAAATTTCATGGTGATCGGTTCAGTAGTTTTTGCGTGAGAGTCACAAACATCCATACATCCAAACATACTTTCATAAGTACGGATCTAATCGATGTAATATATGCTCCTTAAAAATATTATAAAACATAAAGTGTATTTTATTTTTTTATTATATAATAAAAGTGATGAATTCTTAAAAATTTTTGTTCTAAATTTTTTATGATAGAATTGTGATGGAGAGGTTGACAGCTTATAAAATTTAAACAATATTTTCATCACATAAAGAAGGCATACATCCGAAATAGCAAGATAAGAAAACCTAAAACATGTGCTTATGTGAGCAATGAGAGTATTCATTGCTCACATAAGCACATCTGCTGTTATTTAACGAAAGTTTTCTTTTGGTGTGCGATTGTCGCCAAAAAAGTTCATATTTCAAACAAAAGTTCAATAAATCAAAGTTGAACGCCCTTACAATAAGTACCGATGCAAACTTCATTTTTTTATTTAGTTTTTTTTTTTCCCCGCTTATTAAGAGGCAAAGGCATGTGCGCCAAACAGCCTTTAGGCGCTCTGTGTTTTTTGGATACGGCTTTGTGTAAACATTAACTGTGAGGCTGAATTTTGAATTTCCAATTTTTGTCGTCACACGTTCCGAAATTAAAATTAAGTAATATAAGCACTATGCAGTATTTTAGTTATGCATTCAAACTAGTACTTTATCGTGTTAAGATCGATAGACAGGCTGACGGGCCACTATAACACAAGCAACGCCACAGATTCTACAAATGCGTTGCTGATCTTTGTATAATTAAAGACAAAGTGATTAGGAAGGGATGGGGTAATGCTCTGACATACCTTACTCACCCATCGAAACACAACAGCACAAATGCTATTTCACGGTGGTCTTCTGTAAGGGGGTTGTTATTGCCCAAATGATTGCGAAAAGCAGTGTGGCCTGTCAGTTGCTATTACTGATATTTTAACGTTTTATTCAAAGAACAATATATTCGTTAAAATCAAATTTATTGAAGACTAGCTGGTGCCCGCGATTTCGTCCGCGTTGAACGATGAAAGGTACCCTATGTCCTTTCTGGCGTCCCAGACAACGTGTATGCAAAATTTCATGGTGATCGGTTCAATAGTTTTTGCGTGAAATAGTTACAAACATCCATACATTCAAACATACTTTCGCATTTATAATATTAGTACGGATATTGCATCTAATGGTTGGTCTTTGAATTATTTTAATGTCTGAACAAAATTTGTGGAATAGCTTTTTAAAATGTTTTTTGTTTGTCTCATTTTAATAGCATTTCTTTCAACATAAGAATACAATCAGTCACAACTATTTTCGTCGCGGAACTAAAAGCGAGCGTTTTTTCATTATGAACCGAATAAATTAGAATGAAAGCCAAATATTTAACCGACTTGTATACGAACAACTTCAACTAAATGTATCGCATAAAGTAAAAAGTCACCAAGTCTTCAACGTGAGAAACGTGTGGACAAGTCTCTAAATAATATCTAAGTAGCATACCTATGTTATATTTCTTTTATGATATAAAGATAATCATTTTAAATAAGTTTGATTTCTGATGGTAACGGCTACATATTATTTATCATTTCAGAATCAGGACGTCCACTGCTGGACATAAAGCTACGGACAGACATGCTCATTACTAGCATGCTTTCGTGCTAGTAATGAGCAAATGCTACTAAGTAGCATGTGTATCACAACGTTGCTAGTAATAAGCATGCTAATGATCATGCTAGTTTTAAGCGTGCTAATGATCATGCTAGTTTAAGCGTGCTAATGAGCATGCTAGTTTAAGCGTGCTAATGAGCATGCTAGTTTTAAGCATGCTAATGAGCATGCTGGTTTTAAGCGTGCTAATGAGCATGCTAGTTTTAAGCATGCTAATGAGCATGCTACTTTTATGCATGCTAATGAGCATGCTAGTTTTAAGCATGCTAATGAGCATGCTACTTTTATGCATGCTAATGAGCATGCTAGTTTTAAGCATGCTAATGAGCATGCTAGTTTAAGCATGCTAATGAGCATGCTAGTTTTAGCATGCTAATGAGCATGCTAGTAATGAGCATGTCTGTTAGTAGCTTAAGCCTCCCCATAATTTTCCAATAGGACCGTCCACCGTCGACTCGCGGTCCGATACCGTCACTGTCACTGCAACTACTGATTGATCAGCCGGCTCACGGATCTCTTCATTCCTGATTCGATCTCGCAGTGAACCCCGACTTTAGCCATTAGCTCCATTAGCTCTACGACCATTAGCCCGTTGAGCGCTTTTGTGCTTTTTTATGAAGCCCATGCTTAGAGACCACATTTCAGCGCCATAATTACGTCATCACATTTTATTTAGTTAAATTTGGACGAGAAGATGTCTCGGACGATTGACCTCCTTCTTGAAGTTGGCTCTAGCATCGCATCTGGTGTTGTTTGCGTTTATAGACGACAGTAGTCACTGTCCATTGATGATCCTTCTATATAATCCTTTATCACTTTTGCATTTTTCTATGAATTAAGTATTATCTGAAATAATTTATCTGGTTAATTTTCATCTTAATCAGAATCCAAATTTTATGATGATGTAGAGTTGCGAATCAGTCCAGCCAGTTACTACGGAGCCGTAAAAATGATTTAAACAACTAATAAACTTTCGCATTTGCAATATTATTCTTATATACGTATCAAGACTAAGTTAATAAATTTAAAAAATCGTTTAAATATTGTACGTACTCTCTGTTCACAAACAGCCCTCCATGTTAAGACTTTAGGGTTCGTTGCCATTAAACGCAATAGTTACGGTTACAAAATTTATTGTTTTTCATCTTTGAAATCTTAGCGGAGTCAAGTTGTATAAATCATGCGTTAATGCCCGCGCATTATACAAATTCAAATTTATAACCCGATAAAATTACAGAATGGCCGATGGGGTGTCTCGACACCCCCCACCCCCGACCCCCGACCCCCGCGACCTGGTCTCCGAGGGGCAGGGGGTTACCAACTAAATGCTACCCTGATTCATTAGGTATCGAGACGTAATCTGCACATAACTGATTTGTTAATGTACCAGTTTTGGAAAATAGTATAAGCACAGGGTACACTGCTTTTCGTAACCCTATTCTGGCAATTGATAACTATCCTGTATAGATACTACAATGAAATAACAGCACGTGTGCTGTTTAATTAAATTAGAGATTAGGCAAAATTGAGCATTAACTTATTAGTTATTATTAATTTTAAGGAATTAGGAACTATAATTAATTTTATTAATTAGAGATTAGGTTATTAGCTGTGTTCCTCTTAAAATACGATTAGTATTTTATTTACATATTGCCTTTTAAACAATTTTAGTTAGGTATTTCCTTTTGTGTTCAAAAGCCATTCTCAACTTCAACTGATTTATCATCAGTTGAAGTTGAGAATTGCGAAATACAACGAATGACGACTCTTGAGTGGAGTCCACTGTAGAAACTAGAACAAACTAAACTAAACTAAACAAAACAAAACTGAACTAAACTAAACAAAACAAAACTAAACTAAACAAAACAAAACTAAACTAAACAAAACTAAACTAAACCAAACCAAACCAAACAAAACAAAACTAAACTAAACTAAACTAAACTAAACTAAACAAAACTAAACAAAACTAAACAAAACTAAACAAAACTAAACAAAACTAAACTAAACCAAACCAAACCAAACTAAACCAAACTAAACTAAACTGTAGAACTGCTTACTAGAACAATGACCTTAAGAAGGAGGCTGGCTGGATTGATGTGGAAAGCAAAGGGTCGAGTGTAGTGGCGCTGAATTTAAGAGACCTATGCCCAATAGATGCCCAAAAGGTCCAACTTATCATCATGGACTCTCTTGGGCTCATGATGATAATGTATCATAAAGACCACATAAGTCAAGACCCAATGTTATAACCACCCAACGTATTTTGATACGGTTTTCACTAATGGAAACAGCGATAAACGAGGAAATAATGCATCCGCGCGAAGCCGCACGCAGGCCGCTAGTTTAAAATATAAGTAGATAAATAGATTTCCATTAAAATTTCGTTCTTTATAAATTTTTGGGCAATTTATATTCAAACTGTTAACACATAAATACAAACGAATGCTCCGGTTAATTAAAAATCTTTTATTTTTCATCCATACGTAATTGTCTACAAAACAATGATCCATCGGTTCATTGAAATCTAAATCGGTTAAAGCAAAAAAAAAAAAACGATTCCAATTACCGTCACCATTTGAAACGGTAATAACACTCGCGGTAATTATTATCAGGCGTTTTTGATTTATAAGGACTTTGGAGTGTAAACCTCTTTTCTTTCCATTCACGTTTAATTGAATGATTAAATCGGAGGACATTAAAATGGGACGATTTTCGTGGCATTGTCTCGACGATGGTTAAAACAATGGAATCAATCGATGACGCAGCGGTATTGAGGCTATTCGGATCATACATTTCAAATTCAAGCTCCAATTTACAGAATTTTTACAGCCGTTTGAGGGTATTATTTATTCTAGAGATTATTTATGTAATTTGTGGGTATTTTGTAAATTTTGAGAACAATGAAAAAATTTATGTAAGTAGTTTTTTAGATCTATATAATTTTTTTCTTCCTTAGAAGTACCTAGTTAGTGGAGAAACAGACAGGGGTAGACATAGTTTTTTTTTTTTTTTTTAAATAATTATAAAATAAAATAATAATAATATAGATTAACATACTATATAAAAATTCACAATAAACTTTCTGTGAAAGGTTATTTTTTTAAAATTCAATTTTAATATTTTTCAGTTAATACATGTTCTATTTTTAAAAACTTCGTATCATCGTAATACATTTTCATGTGTGAAAATTAACGTGCGCCGTTATTTCCATACAAAATCGAATCCCTTCGGAATCACAGTGAACATGGCGGCTAAAAACCCGTCGAGGTGAGTTATCAAAACTTTGGAAAACGCCATCAATCAGCATTAAGGTGTGGTCCGCAGCCAACTTCAGACATAACTAATAATTAGAAACGGCGTGCATCCAAATGAAATATAATAAATACATCCCAGAGCGGTGATACGGTTACCAAACACCCCTTTATCTAGCTTATTTTTATTATTAGAACTTATTACGACGGATTAAGATTGACTTTTCTTTACATTTTTTATACACTTAAAATATGCACAAGAGTTATCAATGTGTGGTTGATTTATAGGAAGCCAGGGTATATTGTCTCAATAATACGCCTTGGGCATCGTATGACAAGTTTTAAATATTTATTCACAACCTATGTGACCTATGGAAGATGAAGACAGAAATGTATTAGAACCTATTTCTTTTAACAGATTCAACTAAGGATCAGGAAGTGATAGGGAAATGAACTCTGAGGCCCTATCTATTTAATCACAAAGACAGAACAGCACGCATTTTGTTATTTAACTGATCTTCTGAAAGAGGGTGGTTACTGTCACCAGACAGGCTGCCGAAATGACCAAGGGCCGATCCGATAATCAATAAAATGTGATTGGAAGAGGAATATGAAGGCTATAAAAATGTATAACAGCAAAGTAGCTTTTCTTTATTTTCAGAAGAAGTTGCGCTATGACTTAGATAAGTGTAAGCAATGTGCACACAAACAGTGGATAAGTAGCTAGTTTTGATGACTCGCCGACGTACACTCGAGGAAAAAGCCAGGTTATATTAAATTTGTTTTTTAATTTTTTATAATTGTAAATGTTCAGAGGTTGTACGGTGATTCGCAAATAAAGTCCGCAGAGATAGGGTAACGAAAATTGTTTAATTTCCGAATTAAATACAACAATACGACGACACGTAAGAGAAAAGCGTGATGGGAACGTTACGTGCGTCGCGCAGATATATTAAAGGCACTGACTCATATAAAAAACAGCAAACAGCTCAATTTTTGATTTGTTACTAAATTTTATCATGTAGTACATAATATATCATGTATGATTAAAATATTATTTTTGTTTATTTAATATTTAAATATTTTATTGCGTCTTAAATATTTAATATTAGTACTAACTTATTATCTAATTGGTGTAATGTGAGTACAGTATCCATGATTGTATATTAAGAATATGACTGAGAATACGTGTGTATGTATGCCACATATAAAACACTAGCTGGTGCCCGCGACTTTCTGCCTATGTCTATGTCCTTTCTGGCGTCCCAGACAACGTTTATGCAAAATTTCATGGTGATCGGTTCAATAGTTTTTACGTGAAAGAGTTACAAACATCCATACATCCAAACATATTTTCGCATTTATAATATTAGTATCGATTTTTAATGTAAACATGTAATGAGTAAGAGCATTTTTAATGCAAAAAAATGCCATCACTGAATAAATAGTTTAAGTGTGTTTTCCTCGACTGTACTAGTGTGCAGCATTCTCTTTCGTTTGCTCGGCACGAGTTGGTTATCGCATATGTTTAACATCGGTATCTTTGATTAAGTCAATAGGTGGCCGTGTGCCTCCGTACTCTCTACTCTGCGACTTACATTATTTACAGACTAGCAGATAATGCTATTTGAAAATGTACATATGTATTTATTTCTCTCAAGTACTTTAGATTTTGCAGTAACATTTTGAGGTCAGACACTTTATATTTAAAACTAGCTGGTGCCCGCGACTTCGTCCGCGTTGAACGATGAAAGGTATCCTATGTCCTTTCTGATGTCCCAGACAACGTGTATGCAAAATTTCATGGTGATCGGTTCAGTAGTTTTTGCGTGAAAGAGTTACAAACATCCATACATCCAAACATACTATCGCATTTATAATACTAGGTGGTGTCCGCGACTTCGTCCGTGTTGAACGATGAAAGGTACCCTATGTACTTTCTGGTGTCACGGACAACGTGTATGCAAAATTTCATGGTGATCGGTTCAGTAGTTTTTGAGTGAAAGAGTTACAAACATCCATACATCCAAACATACTTTCGCATTTATAACACTAGGTGGTGTCCGCGACTTCGTCCGTGTTGAACGATGAAAGGTACCCTATGTACTTTCTGGTGTCACAGACAACGTGTATGCAAAATTTCATGGTGATCGGTTCACTAGTTTTTGAGTGAAAGAGTTACAAACATCCATACATCCAAACATACTATCGCATTTATAATTTTAGTATACAAATTTTTCCTTCAAATTTTTTATGTCGACTTACTAGGAAAAGGAGAAAAAAAATTCGTTGCACTCACATCACAAACAAAAACATCTAGTAGGTATATAATTTACTAGAGAAAATCTATGAAAGTACAAAAATGGCGTCTCAATTTTTAAACAGAACACACAAAAGAAAAAAAAAGTTCGCAGTTATAATACTCATAGCTTAGGTGATTATTATATTAGCACTATATACAAAACAATGTATAGTTATTACTGGGTATTTAGTAATTAAATAGATATCTTAAAAAGCTTTTTATATTTTTAAAAGTTGATTAATATATATAATTAGTATTATGTACTAACATCATACAAAATTACTTTATTTTTAGAAGCTAGACACGAACCTTTTAATAACATTATAATAACAAAGTTTATTAGAAAATATATAATTTATGAGTTAAATATTTCTAAAACTCAATAAATATTTTTATTAATAATTTTAAAAATTTTCAATATTGATCCATAATGACTTAACAATTTATGACTTCTATATATAAAAAAAAAAAATTAATTTAATTCTTTCAGATTACTGTAAAGGAACTTTACTAACATTGTACATACAATTAAGTATCATATTTCATAAGTTAATTTTCTCTTGAGTTTTGAATGAAATCGCGAAGACATTTCGGTTTGTGTGCCCCTAACGCTTTTTGACAGATTTATGTCCACATCGCAATTTGGCACGCCATCACATTGTTACTGATTTATTTATAGCACATTCGCTTGTAAATCAAGTGGGGTGCATTTACCAACTAACTCTTAGCAGGGGTGCTTTGTTTAATTACAATATATTGCAATAAAAAAAAAATTCTAAACAGATATATAATTATTTCTTTTAAAAATATGAATAAACTCTGTTTATGAATATAAACAGGCGGAACTTCGTAACGTCTCAGGGATAATAAGAACACGTTTCATACAAAATGTATTAGAAAATGAATTTTCTTCACATTTATTTTTTCGTGAATATTTATTTCGCTATAAAACAAAGATTATAAAAATTGGTTCAGTCGTTCTCTAGTTATAAATGGTGTAACTAACACGACTTTCTTTTATATGTATATAAAGAAGAAAAACCACGACATTATAAGGCTCAAAATATTGTACCTAACTAAGTTTCCTTTAAGGTCCACAAAGGAACTGACGGTCTACTTGATTAGGTGGCTACCTAATCAAGTAGACCGTCAGTTCCGTCTTCAAGTGAGCTGCCGATGAAAGTGTGATTGAGGATAAGGGTTTATGTAGGGATAGGGATACCTATGAGCTCTGGCATCATGACTACCCTATGACTCACGATTGTCTTCTGTAAGGGATTGGTTACTGTGCTTAAATCTAGTACAGAGTGTGTCTTTTCACTACTTTCCAGATCCAGACCAGAGTCAACTTTGATAAGTTAGTATCATACTATGTTTAGTATTGTATATGTACTTTGATTTTGTTTGTATTAAGTGTACTTAATTGTTGTAATTTTATATATTTTAAAGACGACAAAAAGAATAGTATCCTGAGTTTCTTTCGGGGTTTCTTCTCAGGATCGACATCTTGGCTTTTTTTCGAAACCCTGGTAAATTTAAATTTATAATGACGATCATGTTAAGTGTTTCTTTGGAGAAACCTAAATGATAAATAAATATTTTGATTTTGATTTAATTTCATTTCGAAACTGGGCCATGTCGGGAAACGTAAACAGGATCTCTGGAACAGAGCGTTGAGGCAAACGTGCAACTGGGTCGTCATAGGAATTCAATTCAGATGTTTTTTATAGTTTCACAATTGACATTCTGACGTCATAATATATATGTCAAACATACGAGAACTCAAAGTGAAGAAATATTCACGGTCCAATTATAAAAGCACATGCACACTGTCGCCCCGCGAAACATTTGGCTTCGTCATTATAATATAACACTGCGCGGCTAATCCCGCGTGAAGGAAGCAATAAATCACGTCATTAACTTGAAAAAAACTGAGGCGACGCGACGTGTGTGTCACGCCGCGTCGTGTACGCGGCTTAACAACAATGTTTTGAATATTACATCGGAAATTTGATGAATCCTATCTTGGTTATAATTGGGAGGATTTTTTAAAAAAATATATTTTAAACTTGGATCTGTCTGTCTGTCTCCACATCTGTCTGTCTGTCTCCACATCTGTCTGTTTGTCTGTCTGTTGTGCATTTATGTAATACGCTAATTGTGGAAAATTCTGAACTGTTATTGTTCCTATTTGTATCGATGGAAAGATTGATTTATGTCATTTAACTTTACATCAGTTTATGTGTATGAATGAATATCTTGTTTATATTTTGTCGAATTATCATAGTTTTTATCGAATGAATCGACAAGGTTTACTATAACTATTAATATTTTAATTATTTGTACAAAAACTTGTATAAAAATAAAAAAATTATAATTACGATAGTTACATATCCGATCACGTATTATAAACAATGATCGAAATTTCTGTTTAGGCGAAAAATTTAATATTTAAAAGCTCAAAATAAAACTATAACTATTATGAACTCACATATTAAATATTCAAATCGAGACCATTCTTTACTAAAAAACATTAGCATGTTTATGTGGTTCAGTTAATAAATCGGACGGCGCCGCCATTAGTGCGGGGTTCGAGGCCCGGCCGGAAAGCATGCGTCTTGTTGATTTGTGATGGACTCAGATGGATTTGGGCATTCAAAATGCCTCGTACTATTCGAAGTTGAATAGGTTGTGGGAGTGTGATTCATATTTAAAAAAAAAATGCTTTCTCGTTATTAGAGAACAATGTTTTGACAAGGTTCTGTACAATAAAAAACCGTCTTCATGTTAGTGTCACCACATTCTGATGAGAATATTATTAACTTGGTTTTAGTTTAATTTTAAATGCATAAACAGAGATTGTTGATTTTCGGCTTGAAACTAAAACTGTTATAAAATAAACTATTATATTATGGATTATTAGCATAAGGACACGTTCACAGAAAAGACAGATTTTATAGTGAGGTATATTAGTTTTACTGACTCACTCGTAAAATTCAAAAGTACCACAAATCAAAAAATTCCAAAAATGTTTTTATTGCAAAAATTAAATCACAATCCTTCATATTGTATGTTGCAAAAAGACTTATGGTTGTCTTATTCCATATTTAGTATATTCTTATATGCTTATATCTCATTTAGTATTCAGTTTATTAAAAAATTACTTAAAACATTTAATGCTACTTAAAAATACGCTTCTAACGATGTATAATATGTATACATTTTATATTGAGCCCACTTGCCTTATCATTTTATAAGCAAAGCATGGAGTCTTTCGAGAGGCGGTACTGTTCAAGGTTTGTTTTCTATCACATTTTAAATATTTTCTTTTATAAAAGATGGGTTTGCTCTTGACCAACAACCAACTGTGTAGCTTGGATGAGGCCTAAGATGGAGCGAACCTCATTTTCAACACAGAAGATGCCTATTCACTCGAACTTTGAAAAGATTTGGGTTATAATTTATCAAAACTTTACTCAACTTAACTTTATAATATCTAAATTCCAACTACAATTAAATTAATGCTGTCAGTCACCTTCAAAAATGTAAGTTACACAATTTATCTTTAGTACACTTGAAGCTAATTTAAGTTAGGTTAAGCTACGACATAAACAAAGCGCTTGAAGCCAGCCGCTCAACACCGCTGCTCTGATAGCGGACGTCAACACTCGAGTGGGTATCGCGGCGCCTTTGAACGCTGACACTTGTTGCGTGCGCGTGCGCATTTGTTTAGCAATTTATTAAAGCAGGTTACCTCTTTCCTATGTACTTACTTGCTATATAATAAATTTAAGGCCCCCTGGAATTTATTCGTTCAATATACACTACTATGTTATCATATAACCAGGAGTGTTCACGTTTAAAATTTAAAATTATTTACAAATTATAGACACATGATAATATTTTGTTCTTCAAGCATAGTTACATTATAACTATGTATATTAAAACATATATAGATATAAACTAGCTGGTGCATGCGACTTCGTCCGCGTTGAAAATTTAAAAAAAAAGCAATATAACGCTTGACGTGTTGCTATAACACTTTGGCCAGGCGTTAGTTTTTTATTTTTTATTTATCCCTCGGAAATAGTCCTTTTTTCTGGATGAAAAATTTCATGGTGATCGGTTCAGTAGTTTTTGCGTGAAAGAGTTACAAACATCCATACATCCAAACATACTTTCGTATTTATAATACTAGTACGGATTAGTTAATTTGTAATTTACAAGTAAAGTGTTGATTAGTTACTTGTAGAAATAATTTTATGTTTCATTAAATTTTGCACTCGGTTTACTGTATCCTTCGATTGGCGAATTTTTTTATACAAAATTGATATATTTAAAAATTTAATATATATATTTGTATTAATTGAAGTGTGCATTTTTATAGTAAGTATATCATCTTAAACGTAATTACATGTATTTTATACAAATTAAGCAGAATATATACTATATATCATCTTACACATACTTACATGTATTTTATCCAAATTAAGCAGAATATATACTATATATACTATATATACTATATATATATACTATATATCATTTTAAACGTACTTAAAAGTATTTTATCCAAATTAAGCAGAATATATACTATATATATACTATACTAGACAGTACAGCGTGCAGTTGGTTTCCGTCGAGACGGTTTACAGATCGTCCATCACCGTCTCTTTTAAAAATACGGCCTCTGGGAGGCGGAGGGTTCCGCGCACGAATTAAACAGTTCTCAAACTTGTTCAGCAACGAGCCAAATAAATTTTATTTTCTTTTTTTTTGCCCGGAAAAGTATTTGATTCACTTCACCCCCACCCCATTAGAATGATCCGCCATCTTTGTTCTTTTCATTCAATTCTTTTACTTTGGTTAAAGGAGCAATAAATTTTAAAGAGTCGCTGTTCGCCGAGGCTGTCGCTTATTTATTGTTTTTTTATTAACAAATTAATTTTCTTTTTTTTTATATTCAAAAGTAACTTATATTTTATGGTTATATCTCCTCTAGTATTCAGTTTATTATAAAAGTACTTAAAAAATTTATAAATGCTACTTAAAAATACGCTTCTAATCTAACGATGTATAATATGCATATATCTAATAAGAAAAAAATTAAAAAAATAATTTTTTTTTCGTTTAAATCTCCTGTAAAAAAGTGTAATTTTGATTTGTGATATTTTTGAATTTAAGCAGCGATATGTGTGCTTTCAATTAGCCATCAAACTTGCACAAAACGTCGCTAAAACGGCAATCATAAATTATATAAAATTTCCGCCAGGAAGGTCTGGCTGAATTGTAACGTATGCTGTGCTAGGGGAGGTTACATTATCACAGTATAAAGAATATCCAGTGTGGGCACCTTATTTCTAATAGTATTTCAATAATGTAAATACTATAACCTTTTGTTACTTGTTAATCGAAAGCCTTGTAAATTCCTATAGCCATGAATCTAAAGCTAATTTGGATATATTAATCGGGACTTAACTTGATAAATATTAAAAATTAAATTTGAACTAACTTGAAAATAATGTCTGACACACGTTTTCTTAAGTAATTTTAATAATTAATTACTATGCCGTAATAAGTTTATAATGCGCACTGCCAACGTTTGGAACTCCTGAGCTCATATAACCCAAATCTCTTCAAAGTTCGAGTGAATAGGCATCTTCTGTGTTGAGAATGAGGTTCGCTCCATCTTAGGCCTCATCCTTGCTACACAGTTGGTTGTTGGTCAAAAGCAAACCTATCTTTTATAAAAATAAAAAAAAAAAAATTTGAAAATATAACAAAACGTAAAAACAGTACTTATGTCCATCTACTTACTATTCCCAATACTTTGATAAACCCTCACGTGGTCATAATTCTTTCTATGAGTCAGTGCCAACATTTGGTTTTCGTCACAAACCGTTCACACTCGACATTTATAACAATTACGATTATTATCACATCACAAAAACTACTTAACCGTCTATCCTATATTTATTTTTTATAATTAATTAATTAATAATTAATCTATATCTAATACTTTAATATTATAAATGCGAAAGTATGTTTGGATGTATGGATGTCTGTAACTCTTTCACTCAAAAACTACTGAACCGATCACCATGAAATTTTGCATACACGTTGTCTGAGACACCAGAAAGGACATAGGGTACCTTTCATCCAGAAAAAAGGACTATTCCAGAGGGATCAATAAAAAATAAAAAACTAACGCCTGGCCAAAGTGTTATAGCAACACGAGGTCAAGCGTTATATTGATTTTTTTTATTTATTTTCAACGCGGACTAAGTCGCGAGCACCAGCTAGTATTATTATAAATAAAATAAATTTTTATTTAATATTTATTATTAAATTACTCCATATTATGTAAATGCGTAAAAAAGATAATATTAATTATGTTATCTGTTATTATTTACCAAAAATTTTCCCCATTTGTATTATCTAATTGTTATATTATTTTATGATTATATTTTAATGATAATGATTGCTTAACATGAAATCTGTCGAGACATGTGAATTTTTTTATAGAATTCTTTATACAGATATACTTACCCAATGGTACCTATATCTTTATCGATATTATTATCGTAATTGTAATATGTATTTCCATCAAGTGAACTGTCAGCTTGCCAGCCATACTTTACATTAAAAAAGTACATTCAACTTACACTTAATTTGCTTTATATAAGTTAAACTATTAACGTTAACTGATGTTATTAATGTGATGTGATGCATTCATACATAAGACTCTCACATTCTCTTCGTCTTTACTTTCAAAGTCTTCGGAACTTTCGGAAAAGATGAGCAAAAGCTCGTTAAAATTAGGTTCGAAGAAAAAGCCTCTGTTAGATCTAGGAATTCATAATCTTGGACATTAAAATTAATGGCATAAATAATTACAATATCATAAAGTTTCCTATCTTATTTGAATGTGTTTTGTCTTTGCTGCCCTAAAAAAAATTATGGTTTTCGAAAAACATACTGAAATCCAAGGTGATTTTCTTTAATGTGACCCTTGTCCCGAAACAGGTTAGTTCGTCTAACGTTAAGATAACAAGTTTCCCTTGAACGGCCGCTTCGTAAATACGTGAACTGTTCGCCCGCCCTGATTACTGCTAAATAATAAATTCAATTTGCCTCTGCAGCCATCAAATATTTTTCCCGAGATAACATTTCTATATTTGGATGGGTGGATCGGGGAAATAATGGCGTTATTTAGAGTCTTGCAATATGCTAAGATAGTAGGCTGTCGGCATTAACAAGTCAGGAGATGGTTGGTGCTCGCGTGTAAGACAAAGGGTGCGTGGAGACTTCATTGTTATCTAGAAAAGGGTTACATGTTTAACTTTTTTAAATACATATATTTTCTTTTAACATTAGAGTCAACAGAGAGGTTGACAGATAATAATTATCCGGTAAATGGTTCGCCTAAAACACAGGAAGCAACAAATTGCAAGGATCACTCCTTTGAAACTAATATTATCTTCTTCTTCTTCACACATTCCACACAGCACCATCTAGTCCCACACTAAGCAACTAATGCTTGTATTATGGATACCAGACAGTTGATATACTACATAGATTACTTTTTTTTTGTAAATACATACATATTATAAATAGAAAACATCCATGACTCAGGTACAGAGGTAAAATGTTAACACATAAACATTTGCCCCTAGCGGGATTCGAACCCGCGACCGTTTGGTTAACAGCTAGGGTTACTAGCCACTAGACCAAACGTGTCGTCAACTGATTATGAGATCCAATACACTGTGCAAATATATTATTGTTCTTATATATTATGTGATGTGATGCATTCATATATAAGACTCTCACAGTCTCTTCGTCGTTAATTTTAAGGTCTTCGGAACTTTCGGAAAAAATGCGCAAAAGCTCATTAACATGTCAATTTAATGCTTAAATGTCAATTAAATTGACCATTGTCAATTTAATGTATGAAATATTTAGGATTAAATTTAAAATAAATTTGAGATTAATATTGTATCCATATATTATCGGTTATTTTGTCGCCTTACAAGTATTATTAGACATTAATAGTATTATAGTATCTAAAACATCTGCGCCAATTGGCAATTAAGCCAAATGAAACTAATTAAATCAACTTTAATATTAAAAATTACTTCACAAATGACTTAAAAGACTGATGACCTTTGCTGTTTTTTAAGATTAAATTATCCAATAGAGACTTTATTAATTTAAAAATATGTTTATTGCCATTAAAGGCGTCTCTATGGTTTGGAGAGAACAATTTTTACGACATCGCTGAACCGCGTACCTAGCGCCCGTCTTACAATTTCGCGAGCCTTCTGGAGGCTCTGTTAAAAACACCATGAATAATTATTGACTTTATTTTTCACTCTCACCTCTATTCAAACATATATATATATATATATATATATATATATATATATATATATATATATATTTTAATCAATCGGTATATATATATATATACCGATTGATTAAAATACCGCCGATAGATTAATTTAAGCTATAATACCGATTGATTAAAATGCAATTTAAAAATAATTATGGGACTTTATCTATTATATTTATTATATATTTTTTTCAATATTATAATATATAATAAAAAAAACTCAAAAATGCAATAATAAATTTTCACTGCACATTTCCAAATAAAAATAAATTGCAAATTGTATATTATTATTATTATTTGGAATAAATTTAAGTCGTACGAATAAAAACTCTCAAGTTACAGTGAAACCCCCGAAAAGGGCAAAGCGGGATATGTCCGTAATAAATCAATAACAGCTGTAAGTCGTGCCCTAGACAAATAAAAATGCAGACGAAACAAAAAAAAAACTACGTAAAGCATAATATCGCAAAAAGAATTACAAGCAATAACATGCAGTAGTGTGAACGTTGCAAATATGACCGATTTTCAAATGAAACACGTTTTTATGGTTTAGAGAATAAAGTATAGATTAGTTCCGAGCGCAACGCGGCGAGTGATTTAGTCCCTATCGGCCGTCAACCTGATTAATGTCACTAGTAAATCAGCGGATTACGACAATGCGAGAAATGACGAGTCACGGCCGGATCGCAAACGATACATTGGCACAATTCACAACAGGTAGCGAATGTTTTTACAAAACAAATCTTGACGTTTGACAGTGTAGGCTACGCTTTCTGAAAAGGAAGCAATAAAAAAATCATATTATAATTTTTTTTTTCCAGTTACATGATTAATATTTAATTAAAAATTAATATAATGACGAGGTTACATAATGATAGATACATAGTAAAATGCTATTGATCTATTTGTACCTATTTGTAACTATTTGTACCTTTTTGTATTTGAAAATTGACATATGATATTAATTGTAGCTCTATCATTATGTAACCTCGTCATTATATTAATTTTTAATTAAATATTATAATTATGAGGAAAAATTTAATAATAAAACCACAATCTTAATTAATTATTTTACTTAACCATAATTATGTTAAACTGTATTATGATAATGAAATTAAATAAGTTAAAAATTTATATACTTAAATAAAAAATAAACAATTACAGAACTATTATAGCGTTTATAATTTATGTGAGTATATTAACTATTATATATACTAATAAAAATATTACTGAACTTGTACATACATACAATACAATATACACACTATAGTACATACGTACACACCTATAGTAAAAAGAAAATCTTAAAGAGTTTTCCTCTAGTTGATCTGAGCTCATTTTTATTTTCGATCCAACCTGTTTTAAATAAGCAAATAAAAAATTCATACAAATTAATTGTGAAATAAATTAGTGGAGTAAGTAAAACGCTATTTTCTTGTGACTTGGGTCCAAGACGTTCCTCGTATCGAATTATTGGGTAAACACGTACTATAATCGCGCGATCGTTTCATGTAGAAAGCAATGCAAAGGGTATCGGAGAAATATTGCCTAGAATATATCTAATTCATAGTGTGAATTGGAATTGATAAGATTTGCAGCAAAAAGTTATTATACTTCGTAACAGTTTTATTTGTACAGTATAATGTATTTTAATTTATATTTTTACTATGTTTAAAGTGCAAATATGTATTTAAAAATTACAAAATAAACCCTATTATCACGCACGCAAGATCAAATAAGTATAGACATATGGATTTATCTTCTAAGAACTTAATACAAGTATTTCTAATGCCAAATGCAATAATGGTTCTGTAGTAAATTTTCATACCTGTTATCTTTAACTAATATCATTTTACAACTAGAAACTCGCACATGTCAACAAATATTTGCAGACTTGTTTTTATTCAAAAATGGAATTATATATTTTTCATAATTATGTTAAGTATAGAAAAAAAACCGCTTCTTTTTTCAATATTACTCTAGTTCACTTAAAATTAAGTTTTAAAAAATATTTTAGACTAGCTTTTTTATTCGAGACTTAGTCCGTGTGAATCTAGTACCGGATGTAGAAGACCCTATGTGTTTCTCTGTGCTTCTCACCATAGATTTAGTGATGATTACATGTATACTAAATTTCATGATAATTAGTTCATTTCATAATGAAGTCGCGAAAGAGTAACAAACAAACTTAATTTCCCTTCAATAATATTAATTAGTATTTAATTTTGATTTTTACCTTAGTCCAAATCCAATTCGTATTTTCACACGTGTCAAAAAAAGCAATTAATTTATTGGAATATTTCTTTACACTAAATATACTTATGAAAATTACAATATCGTACATGAAATATTTAAATAACTACCATCTATTTAAATTGTACGCAATTTGTAATAAACCGAACCCACAAATTGTACAAAATGGTTATCACGTGCAGAGAGGAGAGGCACACAACGCAGTGCGTGTGTGTGCGTGCATCGGCCGCATGTCACGGTGTAACTGACAAAATTGATTTATGTAGTCGGGGGAAAGCACTTGCCGGTAAGTTTGCGTTTCGACTGAATGTTCGCGCGCTATGCGACATCATTTCTAACTTGACGTTTTAGAAATTTCATTATTTATTTCATCTTCAGTAGCGATCACATAATATAATATAATTATGTATAATATAATATCTTGAGACATTCCACACAGCACCATCTAGTTCCACATTAAGCAACTAATGCTTGTATTATGGATACCAAACAGTTGATATAATACATAGATTACTTTTTTTTTGTAAATACATAACTATTATAAATACAAAAATCCATGACTCAGGTAAAAAATTGTAAATGTTAACACATAAACATTTGCCCCTAGCGGGATTCGAACCAGCGACCGTTCGGTTAACAGATAGGGTTACTAGCCACTAGACCAAACGTGTTGTCCTGTGTCGTGTGACAGAGGAGTCACAAATTGGATATCTAACCATCTCTGTTACTTATATTTTATTATGATAGGTACACAACACATTTCCAATCCCTATTGCTTTATTAATAGGAATAGGCGACGAAGGTTACCTAAAGTGGACCATCTAGTAGACCAATGCCTGGTCTACCAGATGATTATGCTCGGGGTTATGCCGGACTCCTAACGCCCAAGACCCAAAGGCTTTATAGCGCTTTTTAATATCCAGAAGAACTCACCCAAAAGATAAATACTCACTTGAACTTTAAAAAGATTTGGCTTATATGAATCCAACACAAATTATACATTTTTTGGATAAGCTTATTATATAAAAAAATATAATAACCCATATACTAATATCTCGATAAAAAAATATGAATAAATACTTCCCCAAATTAGTGTTTGCAATTAAAAAAGAATCTGTCGAATTCGAAGTCATTCTGGTTTTTAATTTTAAAATCGATATCTCGCCACAGTTCCCAAGCCAAGCAATTGACATTTCACTTTTATGGTCCAACCATAAAACCTATGGGACATAAAAACGTTCGATTTAGTGCGAGACGCCCAATCGTGTGACAGTCACTTTATGGTCATATACCATAGCACCTCCACCAATCACAGCGATGCACTTGACTTATTGTAGATGTCGTAAAATGGGTCGTGGGATAACCCTATTACGTTTCTGACCACATATTATGTCAGACTGACTTTTTATCAATTTATTTTGATATAAATTAACTCATATTGAAAAATGCATTTAGATCAACAAACTTTAGAATTTTATTCATTAAATAAGTGGTGGCTAGGCACTTTTAAATGACCTATAATAATATGCTCGACACATTTGTGTTGTAATGATTGAATGCGACAGTAATACGTCTTTTTTATGGAGCCAATACGGCTGTCTCTGATTTCTCACTTAGGGCCTCTTTCACCGTCTCTGAGTAAAGTGTCAAGTAGGCTAACCGCCATTTAAAGTCACCGGTCACCGGGAATGATTGAGCTGATATTATACCTTTGTTTGTACGGTAAAAGTCCTAAACATTAAAAAGAAAATAATTAAAAAAATTCGCCTATCGGAGGATCCAGTAATCCGAGTGCATAATTTAATAAAACATAAAATTATTTCTAAAAGTAACACACTTAATCAACACTTTACTTGTAGTTGGTGAAAGAGGCCCTTAGCCTTATATGAGATTTAGCCGAGTATTTTCCAATGTTTTTGTATAGTGCATCAAGACTAAGTGTACCAGCTTGCTTGCCTTCATAAAAAACAGTATATTTGCTGTTATTTTAGACTAAAAACCTTATGCAGATTGACAACACTGAATTTTTTGTCAGATTCTGATCAGGTTCTGGAAAGTAAATTATTAGGAGAGCTATGTGTTTCGCAGTCATTTAGACAGCCCGTCTGGCGGCAGTAACCACACAATTACAAAAGACCATCGTGAAATAACAGCATGTGTGCTGTTGTGTCAGTAAGGAACAGACCCCATTTCCCTATTCGTTCCTAATCACTTATCCTTAATCCTATTATAGTTGCCAGCGCACTTGCAGCCCAAGTGACGTTGCTTGACGATAGTCAGCCACATACCATCCAAGTGGACCGTCAACCTGTCTGACAATTATTACATACAAAAAAATTTAGTAAATCCGTACTAATATTATAAATGCGAAAGTAAGTTTGGATGTATGTATGTTTGTAACTATTTCACGCAAAAACTACTGAACCGATCACCATGAAATTTTGCATACACGTTGTCTGGGACACCAGAAAGGACATAGGGTACATTTCATTGTTCAACGCGGACGAAGTCGCAGGCACCAGCTAGTTACAACATAAAAAAAATAAAAGTTAATCAGAAAATACTATGTTTTAAAATATTAAATTGTGTATCTAAAACTAACTATTATTAAAACAACACGTAATGTATGACGTCATAAAGTAGTCCAAATTACACAGGACCGATATCCAAAAACAACGCTCTGATCAGATAATTTCCCTGTAACAATTTGGAATCTATTCGCCAGTCGGTAAAGTTTAATTTTGTTCACCAGCTTTTCGCATGCAACTACACGAGTGAGTTACTTTTTTTAATTGCAAAAGACTTAATTTGTTACACAGATGCGTGTGCAGTTTGCACTCTATCGCGTTGCTCTTTAGGTAGATTTCACTTCGTCACATGCCCAACATACAGCGTTGTATGCCCGAAAAGGTTATCTACGAAAATGTTAATATAATAGTTGCTTCAGTACCACGGGTTTTGTTGGCGTAAGGGCATAAATCAATTTTATAGCCCCATCTAAATCAAACGCGTTTTAATGGGCGGCCCCCGTCATATCATAGCGAAGTATGATAATTTACAGCTACTATGTGACGAATGTTAGAAATAAAGGTCCCAACTCCCCCACCCGGAGAGATCCGACCTCCCCTCCCTCTGCGACGTCGCAGGGATTAGTTTTATGCCCTAAACCATAGTCGTAAATATGTCAGCCGTATCTCGCAGGGAGACTGTGTCATCAGAGATAATTTTTGGATTTACGCAGTAGGCCACCGATCCTGTTAACGTCACTTTATTCGGCCTGGTGATCATGCTTGAGACGTTTATATGAGATCATTTTTATATGTATTCAATCTACAAATGGAACACTACTAATAATTTTTGATGAGCACGTGTTACGTGTGAAAAGCTCAAACCAGTTTTTAAAAAAATTAATATATTTAATAACTAGAATATAGACTAAACTTAATTTTAACAGAGATTTTGGGAGAGACTTGCTCTTATGAATTTGGAACGTAGAATGTGTGGAATGAGTCGGGACAGATGTTTTTTTATAAGTTTTGTATTTACATAAGGGACAAAGGAATAGTGTGGTAGTTACTTTATGTATATACTTATAATATACTTAGACTAATTACATAACGATTATGCTTAAACTAATTATATAATACCCGTTCGTTGAGTGGTTAAGGTGCTTTTCTTTGAGCTCTGATTTAGTTGTCTCTGGTTCGATTCGCGACAGTGAAGAAAGCTTTATAAATTCATCACATAACACATGTCTATAAGTAGATACTTGATTTGGGGGCTATAAAATTGGTGTTTTTAGTTTTGGTGTATTATTTATTGAGTTTTTCTACTGATATACATTTAACTTGTAATATCTAACGAATGAGGTTGAGTTTCTAATCCAAGTTCATTAAAACTGAACATAGGTTTTTTATTTTTACTTTGAAAACATGTATTACACCATAGACACATTATATTGCCGAAACAAAAAAAGCTAGGACTATCTTTTATCCTACATCTTACTCTGTCATTTGGTAGCTAGTTCAATGAACTAGAGAATGTCTATGGCCATCGTAAGTACTCCTTGAAGAGACTTTCAGCGAATATATATTGATAACCTTAAATTAATTCTAATTTATTCTCAAAAAAGACTAATTGATTCTAAATATTTACTAAATATTCTTACATTATCTCTACGAGACAAAAATTGAGATGTTTTTAGAAGACATAGACTAGCATCAGGTCATTTCGCCTCCGATTTCAACACAAAAACAATGATCTCACCAAGCATTTCGCACACCATATAATATAACACATAAAATTTATGGGCCACATAAATTTCATTAATTACCTTCACGCTGATGATTAATGGCCACTACATGTTGTAGATTCAACAAAATATCGTTAAATAATAACATACATCATACAAATGAACGCCGGCGTGTCGTTTGAATGATATGGCGTTACGAATTGATATCGATAGTTTTGCACAAATTGTATTTATATGAAACTGCATATCTTACTTACCATCGATCTACTTACGGTTGATGACTCTATGGGCCTCTTCTGGGGGAATTTATAAAGTATATACTTATCTATATCTATACTAAAAATATCACAATATACGAGTATATACTAAAAAGGGCTTTTAACGACTCAAAAGTTAAATGTGAACTGTAGCCTAGGACTGTAGTCCTACGCCTGAAAATACATCTGAAAGTACAAAAATTTTAAATCTAAAATTTTTTTGCACATACCTATAACTTAAATTTATGCTACGAAGAAAGGAAGATGTTTTATGTATTATAGGTTTTCGGTAAACCTTTAAAACCTTATGTGGTTGGTTACTGCCACCAGATAGCGTGCGAAACGCAGTGTGCCCTGCCACTACTAAGACAAATACTAAAACATCTCTATTTCCCTGTTAACTTCTTATCTCTTAACATTTATACTAACAAAAGTCACCTACTATCATGAGGACTATTAGCTTACATTTAAAAAAATCACAAATCACAGTGGACGTTCAAATATTGCGTAACGCAATTTGGTGGGGAGGAGGGGGGGTGTATTGTAAAACGTTACGATGCGTTACATGGGCTGGAGGGGAGTTCGAACAACGCGTAACGTAACATTGTTTTTTTTTTATATATATAAATAAAAAACTAGGGAATTAAAATCTCCCAAATGAGTATCCCTTTTCATTTATGTTTTACAGGGAATCCCTCTAGTGTGTTTTATTTTGTACTCCCAAGTTGTTAACCCTTTTCGTTGGTGAAAATGGTCACTTGGTTGTTACGTAACGTTTAGCGAGGAGGAGGGAGAGTACAGAAAAACGTTTCGGTGCGTTACATCGGGAGGAGGGGGGTCAAAAGTCTTCAAAATCAAAAATTGCGTTACGTAATACTTGAACGCCCCCTTTACAGGCGTTTTGAAGGCGTAAATTTTCAGAGCTTCATAATTATTGGTGATGATGAAAACACCAGAACTATTTGCGCGTACAAATAAAGTCCCAATAAGTTTTATCCCTATTTAGTGATCCCATAAAGTGATGATAAATTACATTCAATAAAGAAATGCAGTGGTGTTTTCCTAGTCTGGTTAATTCTTGTAAATTATCATTAAAATAATTATGAATTTGGTCTTTTTCGGACTGTTTATTTGAATCCACCGCTTCCCTGACTATTACATCTGTAAACTCGTAAATAAAGTTGCATAATGCGGTCCACAGGGTATAAAATAAATCATAGGATTGTTTCATTTCATTTTATTATGCCGTGTGCCAGTCAAGCACATTTTTGTATCAAACACGAGCTATAAAAATGTTACTTTATGACTTTAATAACTTCTGTTGCCTTGTTGCTTTTTAAATCGTTCCGTTCTCGTTGTATATTGATCAAAAATATACATAAATATGAATTATGGACATATATATATGTTATGTTTCGGTTTGCATAAATTTTATTGCATGGATACATTTTGTAAATTTCTTAGAGAATAAAAAGGTGTGCACATGTATTAAGCCAAATTGTTTAAATATCTGAATTATAACTTTACATAAGAGAGATGTCGAGTTTTATCAGATGCGATTATAATCATATATAGGCACAAAATCCTTACATGTTTTTATTATTAAGATAATAAATTACAAGTTAGGTACTATAATTTTTTTTATAACGTTACACATAGAAAATAGTGAAAATATTTAACAAACATGTAACATATACAATTTATAAGTTCAAAAACTAGTAACAATTCTAAATTTTTAAAAAAAAATTTTTAATAAAATTGTTTTAGAAAATACAAAAAAAAAATAAAAAAAAAATTGTTTCCGACTGTACTTGTCTCGTATCTTACTTCTTTCTCTTCAAACACAAAGACAGACACATAACACCTAACAAAATGTTTACAAATGACATTTCATGTTGAAGCTGGAGTTTAGCCGACAATTTTATTGCTCGAGGAGAGTTGAAGTGAAAAATGGCGCGAAACGATTGTCAAATTATTAATGGAGAATTTTTGAAGGTCAGAGACGTTTATCGTGAATATTAATTATGTGACGAACTGGATTTATTTTTCTTTAATTGAAATATATATTTTTAATTCCACCTCCTAATAAATGTTCACATAAAACTGAGCTTTTTTATAAGTGCTCAAAAAATTTAAAGTAAAAATGATAATTGCTTTTTAGGCAGTATTTAGGCTGAAGGTCAACTTGATGGTAGGTGACTGACGTCGTTAATAAACACAATCAATAAGAATATCTGATTGAAATCAATAAGAATAGCTCATTAAAGCTTATGTTTTATTTTTGACCAAGTAGTCTCCTTCAGTTCTCACCTAATAAAGTGGTCACTGCCGCCAAACAAGCTGCCAGGATTTTAACGGTTTGTTTAGATACTTAAAATAGTGCACACTCATATAATCAGTGAACCTATTTTTTCTATTTTTGAAAAATACTCGTAAATGTTGGACAGAATATGACTAGAAAACTGTCTAGAATAAATCGCAAACATTCGAAAAAAAATCCCCCATAATTTCGCTACACCGCCCACAATCGAAGGGAAAAGACGAAATCGCTAAACTATAATAATAAATCAATTTTATAGAAAAACACAAAACGCAGTCCGTGTTCTCGGTGGCAGGATTTGCATTAGCGATTGCATTAATCATTTCTTCATACAATCGAGGCAATAAAACCCATAAAACTTTGTATGGGATGCCATTAATTGTCATTGACAGTTGACAGCTGACAGCTGACGCGGGCCGAGGGGCTGATTGACAAATGTCATGCGAGTTCGCTTCTTTTATGTTGTTTTTCAACGTAAACTTTTTCGGTGAAACGACGCAGTGGTGACTTGCGATTTTATTATATACAGACACACACACACACACACAGCTTTATAGGAAGCTTTATTCTATGCTTTTTAACAAACGAGTCGTCAGCGGGCTGTATTCAAAGTTAAAGTGTGATAATATCGTATAATTATACAACTTTTTTTTTCAAAAACGTTCCCAACAGCAAACTATTACGTATATATACATAAAACGTTTCAATAATATAAAGGAATTGCCGCGTTCTAAATTTAAAAAAACTTTGACAGAATAGTTTGCTATTATAATTAGGGTCTCTTTCACCAACTACAATTAAAGTGTTGATTAGTTACTTTTAAAAATAATTTTATGTTTTATTAAATTATGCACTCGGTTTACAGGATCCTTCGATAGGCGATTTTTTTTATTATTTTCTTTTTAATGTTTGGAACTTTTACCGTACAAACAAATGTATAATATCTCCTTCATTCCCGGTGACCGGTGACTTTAAATGGCGGTTAGCCTATTGACACTTTACTAGAGATGTCGAAAGAGGCTTTTAGAATAATAGTGTTGCTATTTTTACTTTTTACCAATTAATTAATTAATTAATTAATTAATTACATTAAGGCTCGAGTTCACCAACAGACGGTTAAATTTTAAACAGCTGTTTAAAATTTAAACAGCCGTTTAATAATATTTTGTTGATCACCATCGCTAAACTGCGGGTTAAACGAACTAAACATCAAATTAATCATTATGTTAATCAAATGTTTAGGGCGTTTAACCCGCATTTTAGCGATTTTGAACAACAAAATATTATTAAACGGCTGTTTAAATTTTAAACAGCTGTTTAAAAACTACCGTCTGTTGGTGAACTCGAGCCTAAAACCTATTAGTTATAAGAAAAATATGAAGAGAATAAAATACAAATATTTGCATGGCCTTGTCGGTTAGAACATACTTTATACTGTATTAACTGCTGTATATAAATAAAATACAATTTAAATCTTGTTGACATATTGTGTTTGTGCAAATAAAGATTTGTTATTTTATTATTATTATAATTATTATTTCAAAAGACAGAAATACAGTGTCAGAGTTTTATTTTTTAATGTAAAGTACCGCGGTCAGGCTGACGGTCCACTTAATCACTTATAGGGGTTGCAAGTGCGTCCCTTGAAAGGATAAATTGTAATAGGGGAAAGAATTCTGACATCCATTATATACTCACACACCAAAACACAACCGCACACGTGCTGTTATTTCACATGTTTCTATGTTCTATGATTTTGACTGATGCTTTAACACTTCAGAATTTACTTACTTATTGTTCATAAATATAATTAACTAGCTGGTGCCCGCGACTTCGTCCGCGTTGAACGATGAAAGGTACCCTATGTCCTTTCTGGTGTCCCAGACAACGTGTATGCAAAATTTAATGGTGATCGGTTCAGTAGTTTTTGCGTGAAAGAGTCACAAACATCCATACATCCAAACACACTTTCGCATTTATAATATTAGTACCTACGGATTTAATCATAAAAATTATAATATTATTAATTTGATCATAAAAATTGTAATATTATTAATTTAATCATAAAAATTGTAAGTACTCAATTTTTATTAAAAAAAAAATACTGTCTTAACTGACATGGTTCTTTGTGTTTGTGTAAGGTCAGTGTTGTCAATACAATAACAGATCAAAAGTTGCACAGTAGGTAAAGTCGAGGTACGAAAACCTTCGTCAATTTTCAAATTCAATCCTTTATCAAAATCGTAGACTCTTAGTACTTTTTGAAACTGAAGCACTAAGCAGACAACTGACAGACGTTTGAAATGAAATTTTGGCATGACTGACAATTGCCCTGGTGCAAGCAAATGTCGACTTAAAGGTGACGAACCTTTTCTTACCCCGACTGTACTTACTAATTTGTTAAGTATATGTTACTACAAATCCTTTTAAAAAGCTTTAACCAAAGTAAATTTCTTTCCAGATAGCAATCTGGAATATTTAAAAAAAAAACCCACACAATTCACATTTAAAATGATATTAATTAAAATTAAAATCGTGACTGATAACTTTTCAAACCGGCGACAAATCATCGTATATAAAACGAGAGAGGAAAGCACCTTAATCGTATAACAATAGAGTCGAGATTGCAGTGATTTTTGATCTGTTGTATTGCCGACAGTATCTCCAATCTGTGATCCTTCGTCAATTGTCAGTCACATTGTTATCTTTGACGCGCGTCGCTCAGAAACTCTTCGTATTGAATGAAACGTCAATTCTGTACTTGCGTCTTTATATCGTAATGGACGTTCGTATGACAGGTTTTTTTTTTATTAATTTTCTCTATTTAAATTATTTGTTTGTTTTCGTTTATTTTGACTGACATCCGTATAATAATATTATAAATGCGAAAGTATGTTTGGATGTATCGATGTTTGTAAGTCTTTCAAGCAAAAACTACTGAACCGATCACTATGAAATTTTGCATACACTTTGTCTGGAACACAACTTTTTAACGAATTACCGTTGCATATAAAACAGGCAAAATCTTTTGGAGAATATAGATCCAAGCTGTTGAAACATATTATGTTAAATGTTTAAATGTTTTAATGTGTTTTTGTTACAATCAGGAACAAATATTGTATAATTTTTGTCTGCCCGTTTGATGTTACGTTTCTTAATTAAGTCTTTTGTTATTTTTCTCATGTAAGTAGCTTTAAGCTTTAATGAGAATAAAGAAATATAAACCAAACACCAGAAAGGACATAGGGTAGGTACCTTTCATCGATCAACGCGGACGAAGTCGCCGGCACCAGCTAGTATAAAATACTTCAACTAACACGTCTCCATATAATATTAATATTGTCTCGAAAAAGCTTGAAACTCAACTCCCTCTATTTGTGCCCCCTGTTCGACCAGAAGTCGGCCATAACTCTCGTGCAAGGCGCGGGCCTTTATTTCCATCATACGCTGCTAGCAAAAATACAACCAGATTCATTATCGGGACGATACATCAGGCGAGCGTAATGGGCCGAGAGGGGGTGCTGCGAGGGGACACCGTTGATTCATAACCAATAAATCAATGGGCCCACGGCGAAGTAATAGGCCAAATATTGTAGCATTAGGGGGAGTAATGTACGCAAAATAAAATACATTTTTTTATATACTTAATATACTTATTATAAATGCGAAAGTATGTTTGCATGTATGGATGTTTGTAACTCTCACGCAAAAACTACTGAACCGATCACAATGTAATTTTGCATACAAGTTGTCTGGGACACCAGAAAGGATATAGGGTACCTTTCATCGTTCAACGCGGACGAAGTCGCGGGCATCAGCTTGTAATATTATAAATGCGAAAGTATGTTTGGATGTATGAATGTTTGTAACTCTCACGCAAAAACTACTGAACCGATCACAATGTAATTTTGCATACACATTGTCTGGGACACCAGAAAGGACATAGGGTACCTTTCATCGTTCAATGCGGACGAAGTCGCGGGCATCAGCTTGTAATATTATAAATGCGAAAGTATGTTTGCATGTATGGATGTTTGAAACTCTCACGCAAAAACTACTGAACCGATCACAATGTAATTTTGCATACACGTAGTCTGGGATACCAGAAAGGACATAGGGTACCTTTCATCGTTCAACGCGGACGAAGTCGCGGGCATCAGCTTGTAATATTATAAATGCGAAAGTATGTTTGCATGTATGGATGTTTGAAACTCTCACGCAAAAACTACTGAACCGATCACAATGAAATTTTGCATACACGTTGTCTTGGATACCAGAAAGGACATAGGGTACCTTTCATCGTTCAACGCGGACGAAGTCGCGGCACCAGCTAGGTATTCCATATTTTTAGATAGACATTTATTTTATTATACAGGCAAAAATTATAAATATTAGATACTAAGGCAGCATGGCTCATTCATAACTATGTCTAATCGCGAATCCACATAATATTTATATAAATTAAGGGCACTGCGTGCCAGTAGAAACTACCTAGTGGCGGCAGTAACCACCCCCTTATATAACAATAACTTTTTATAACAGCATCTGTGCTGTTGAGTTTCGGAGAGTAAGTAAAAGATGCCTGAGAACATTTCACTATTTCATATCCTGCTAAGTTCTGCAGTACACTTGCAGCACCTACAGCCTGCCTACCAAAGTTTACTTTAAAAAAATCACCAAATTAACGAACTAGACCTAGTGTACCTAGGCCAACGTTAAATAGTTCCTTTACCACGAATCAAACCTGGAACACCTAATTCAGAAATAACCACTCGACATAGGACTCATCAAATATGACAACGCAGACTACAGCCAGCTATTATCAATGAACCGTTAGACTGTCTACTAAACTTAATCATATATTTTTTTAATTAATTTTACGTTTTATTGCAATAAAAGGACACCTTTCTGATGTTTCTGCAAATCTTTGTATTTCATCTTAACGAAATTTTCTCCGCATTGTTTCGAAATAAATTATTTTTATTTTTTATCCCTACACTAAGCTAGGCACTAAAAAGATCTAATAACGTATCTAAATATATTTGGCATCCTGACTATGCATGGGCTATAAGAAAATATTATGCAAATGTATCTCTAACTTAACAATAACTTACATACTTTATTTTTAGGAATAAGTAACTTGTATTTTAAGTAAATAGTGACACAAAAAAAAAACCAAATAATTTCGAAAAATTAAATTTTCATTTGTGTGTCAATGTATTTACATAAACATTCAGTTTTAATACTCGGCTCCCAACTTGTAAAACAAATTGTGGCGCAAGTGACAAGAAATCGTCCAGAACACATTTGAATTACATTTTAATATTTTTTAACGAATTATTTTAAATATCTAAAAATATAAGATAAATTGAAGCCAAAAACCATATATCTTTTCCTTCCTAATCTTTTATCTTACTAATCTATGCAGGCGGCACTTTCTTGTAGCATTCTGTGGTATTGCTTGTGTTATAAGCGACGGTAGCTACTTACCATCACTGGTAAGTGGAGGGTCAGCTGCCTCAGCAATAACTCTCAAACGGAAATCTGTTTCTATATTATAATAATGATTAAGCCTTAAGCTACTGTCGTTTTAAGTTCACAGCGAAAACTAGGATAGTTATAAGTGCAACCCCGAAAAGATAAAAGGTGTGCTCTGATGTAATAATTCAAAAAATTTATAAGAAAATTAGCTCATAAAATTAAGGTGAAAATATTTCATAATTATAATTTGTAATATTGCTCACGATGTAAGATTTTCATGTCAATAAGTAAGTGTATTTATATATAGTCTTGTTAATAGCGAATTTGTAAATATTTATGAAGTGTTGTAAATTTGTATAATTATGGCAAGAATGTATGACTTGGGACAATTTAGGCTTATAATGTAATTTTGAACATTATAATTTTACTTTACATTTGTATATTTCTTTATAATTGCTCCATACAATAATTAAATAAAAAAAGTTACGCTTCCACACTTCACCTTTATAAAAAGTCAACGTTGAATAAAAAGTACTACATATTTGTACAATAATTATTATTATTGAATGCTGAGTTCGCTGTCGTCTGTACCTCGTGTCCGACCCCGTCTCAATGTCACAATTTCATTACCGGGCGTCGCGTCAACGTCACGTCAACTCAGCATCAACTGTCTGTACTGTCACCCGTCTATCAGATGTCATTTACTGTCAGAGTCGACGAGACAGTTCGTTAATTAGACTGTAAATAAGTTTAGCTTGTGTTTGCTTAATGCAGTTGAATTTCTTTTGCGTTCTATTATCAAGTACAAGTATAGAGTACTTAATTATGTGTTTAGATCCTTTACTTTCAAAAGGTCAGATTTTCAAAAGGACAGAGTTTCAGATGGCTAGTTTTTCAAATCGTCATATTGGTATAGTCTACTAAAATTACAAATGTAATTTTCTTTTACTTTCAAAAGGTCGGACTTTCAGATGGTCAGTTTTTCAAATCGTCAGAATTACAAATGGTCAGATTTAGTAGAGTTATCAAGGTAAAAATATCTAGATCGTTTAGTCAGATTCCGTTATTACCAGCAACGAATATTTTTGAAGTGGTATTGGATTTATGCGAAGGCTTGCCTGACACTGAATATTTTAACAATTTCAACAATTATTTCAAGAGTAATTTTGCTATAACGGTCGTTCCAGCACTCCATTCGAGCATAGTTTGATCCGGACAAGATTTGGTCATATTATCCTTACCGGGCGACCTGTCACAGCTAATTATGGTTTTCCTGGCCATAATTTTTCTACCTTTCGAATTGGACAAATCTTGGCCAGCTGTCAAATGTAACAAATTTTATGTCAAATGATGCGTCTTTTGATAATAAATTAATTTTACTGCCAAAAATACTGCTGTAAAACTCAAAACCGCTAGATACAAATAAACTAGCGGGAACAAAAGTATTTCAAGGCCGCAGCACCTGAGATCATAGATCTTCAGAATTTAAAATTTAAGTTTAAGTTGTGGTTTAGTTTTGATTGTACTTTGTCTATTTGTAAATCTGACGATTTTGAAAGTAAAGAGTTTAGATGTATTCAAACTCTCTGCAGGAGAGCATGACTTGTACTAATGTCCAGCAATGAGATGTGCTCCTTACTGATACTATTATTGTAAACTAGCTTATCCGACAGATGTCGTTCTATCAAATTTCATTAAAATGTTTAAAATGTCATCTGTAAACTTTGTTTTGGAAAAAGAAAGTTTTTCGGGCATTTTTAACAAATTTTCTCTTCATAAAAACCTTCCTCGTACTTCAACGAATCTTTAAAAAAATAATTTTATTAGCGAAATTGGTCCAGCCGTTCTCGAGTTTTGCACTTAGCAACCCATTTGGATTCATTTTTTTTATATAAAATAAAATAATATATAGATAGATAAATAGATAAAGAAGTGTGTCTGTTGTTACGTTTTCATAGCTAAACGAGTAGACCTACTTTGATGAATTTTAACAAGGCGACAGCCTTAGATTACCGAATATATTCTACATTCTGATACCATAGCTTGGAAGGATGACTTTCTACCGATTTATATACATAGGCGAGAGGTGGGCAAAACTACTAACACTTAATCAAGTTACAAAGAAGTAAGGATAATTTAATAGAGCCTTTAAAAAAAGACACTCTCTGACTTAAAGATTAATAAAAAACATTGTTTTAACTGAGCGTTGTTCAAACTTTAGTCATAAAATATTTGACAAAAATGTATTTTCGTCCATATGCTAACAATTATTATTAAAAATGTTTTAAACATAAGTGATAAATTGTGTCTTTTTTCGCTACTTCCCTCTCCCGCAACTCGCTAGAGCTACACTAACATGCTCATATATCAACTATTTTAGTTATACTAATAAATTGCCCGGTTTCCCGTGAAGACATTTTGTGTTTATTTAAACTGGTGCGCAGACGCGCAATTAGGCATAATTTGAAATAAATAAAAAAATATCTTCACACATTCTACACAGCACCATCTAGTTCCACATTAAGCAAATAATGTTTGTATTATGGATACCAGACAGTTGATATAATAAATAGATTACTTTTTTTTGTAAATACATACATATTATAAATATAAAACATCCATGACTCAGGTGCGAAGGTAAAATGTTAACATATAAACATTCGCCCCTAGCGGTATTCGAACCCGCGACCGTTTGGTTAACAGCTAGGGTTACTAGCCACTAGACCAAACGAGTCGTCAAATGTTTCTAACATTAGTATACAATATCGTAAGCTCTTGAATTTCTCGAAAGCGTATGACTTTTGGTTATTTTTTAATATTAAATTTAAGCTTGGTTCTATATACTTTGACACTTATTTTACTGGTATATGGTTATATAATATACAAGTTGTATTTATAACATAGACGTCACGTCGCGTCACGTCACCTCACGTCACATGCTTTGACATACACGCACACCAATGTGGTAATTGTACATATATATACTTCAACACAACTAATGGCGAGATAAATGTTCATGACATATATGTTAGGAATCATATACTATTAACATTAATATTGACAGCTGAAGAAGATATATTTTATTCCACTGTGTGTGTGTTTATCGTTATTGAATATTAGATACCTACTCAAGACTTTTAATGAATATTGAAAAAATTGGATTAACAAAAATTAATGAAAATTGATTTAATTTAAAATTGTTCCAGATTGAAAAAATTGTTCAGGATTAAATTCAAATTCAAAATAATAAGACAAGCGGTGTGCAAATTTAAAAAGCATCTAAAAATTAATAATAATTCCTCCAACGTAATTTAATAATTATTGTATTTTTATGCTATATTTATGTAAGACATAGCTTGCACCGTTTGCACTATATAGTCTTATCATTTAGGAGTTCATTAAGTGAATAATATTATTTTCCATCAAAAAATTTCGTAAGTGATTCTTGAATGTTGCCAGATATTACTTATATTTTTTGGAATTTTATTATATAAGTGTGGTGCCAAAGTAAACTTATCTTTTTCATTCTAGATTTATTATCATAATGAAAATTAATGAAAATTGATGAAATTGAAAATTGTTCACGATTGAAAAAATTGTTCAGGATTAATGAAAATTAATGAAAATTGATGAAATTGAAAATTGTTCACGATTGAAAAAATTGTTCAGGATTAATGAAAATTAATGAAAATTGATGAAAATTATTCACGATTGAAAAAATTGTTTAGTACCTATTAGGTAATGAAAAATAACGAAAATTGATAAAAGTAAAAATTAATAAATATTGGAGCTACTGTTTGTTAGTTAGTCTGTGGCAGTTGTTTGTTCTTTGTAGCGCGGAGTGAGAGGTGCGGGCAGCGACGAGGGGGAGCGACGCAGATGCGCCCGCGCAGTCGCCGCTGTGACGAGACGTGACAGACATAAATCAATTGTCAAAAGCACCAGTAAGTAATCTTATGAGACTAATAGGGTGTGATAAGTATTATGTGGATACGACCTAGGGACTTTTTTATATGCCTTTTCATTTTTCAATAGTTATTTTTTTTTTATAAGTTTAACTGTCTCATTTACAATGAAATTTTACATATTATTATGATGAAAGTTCATAATTTCTATTACTTGTAGGTATTGTTGGGCACAAAGTATTTCAGATGCAATAGTAATAGTTGTAGGTAGTTTGCACCTGGAATAAATTGGCTGGTCATCTATATTTTTAATTGTACTATGGTTGGCAGCTCACTTGCAACACCTATTTGCTTGTAATATAGGTGACGGTAGCCACCTACCATCAAGTGGACGGTCAGCCTGTATGTCGATCTTAACATAAAAAATTACTTATGATAAAAATAAATTCGAAGTTTATTTCGTTACCCATCTTATCCATACTATTATAAAGTCACAAAGGGCACCGGAGTGCTCGAGTTTAATACGAGCAAGTGGCAAGCCGACTAAGAGTACAAAAAATTGTCGCAAGTGTCTTTAAAACATCGTTCCTGATGTCGAACGGTCGTGGGAGCGATCGAGTATTTGATTCGTATGCAATTAGTGCTTCAAGTGAACTCATGTGGTAAACGTTTTGATGGATATAGTCATCTCTCTATAGATGACGCCGTTCTAATTAAACGATTGATGTCTCTATCTGAGTATACGTAGGTTACGGTAATACTTAAAGACTATAATTAATTGCCAAGATTAAATGCTTCATTTGACAGAGTGATAATTTTTAAATACCTACTGAAAAAAGAAAGACCATTTTGTAATTTAATAAAAAAATGTGGATATTTTCCCAGTGCATTATAAACAAACTAAGTATAAGAATTAAATTCTTATACTTTATACGTTTTTATTTTTTTACACTTTTTCAAAAATAAACAAAGGGAAACAATTGATGTAAGTATAATGTAAAACAGATTATTATACCTTTTCAATTACATTACAAAAACTTGAATATAATGACAATAATAATTCAATAGTAGCCACGTTTGAGGCCGAGCTCATTCGCCGTAACAACACTTAATCGATTAAAAACGTGCCCTCACTTCCTTTGTCCAGGATCGATGTTAAATTATCTCAATTTCGACCTTATTTCAATAGCGGCAAAGGTCACGAAGTGAGGTCACGTAAACGTACGTATAGCACACATAGTTTAAAACACGACCCCTGAAATATGAGTGGTACAGTCGCCATGAACAGTGATTGATGTGTGCTGACTGACGTGTGCACGAAAAGCGGGGTGTTCACGTCACTCGGACTCCTAGCACAATTCACAAGCGGCAGCGGAAATAATAATAATTGTTGGTAACGGGACAATGTTTTCAACAGCAAAAAAAATTCAACTCCAGTCAAATTACAGGACTTCATATTTTCTTACATTTTTAAGTGTTCATTTTAAAGACGAAATTTGTATAAAAGTCTACTCATAATTAAATAGTTTCATAGTTAATTGAGCGTTAATTAATTAATTAATTAACCTTTTATTATTTACCCTTAATTGAGGAACTTGCAACCAAAGGGAGGCAAGTCCAAATTTTAGCCGTTACAATTTTTTCCCCTACAATTTTAACAATAATTAAGGCTATCGTTGGATGCATGAACAAAGCAGATCCGACGAAAAACAAGCGCGCTATAACAAAATTTGGATCTGCCGCCGTAGTCCGTTTGGTGCAAGAAAGCAACAGCTACAGAGGCAGTTCCTGCCTCCTTTTTGCAACAAATGCAATTATTATTTACCTTTTTAATTAGGTACCTTAATTAGGTAATTAATTAAGCCTTTTATTCATTGGAAAAAGAACAACTTTGAATGTAGGTCAAGAATATAAGTCAATTTTTAATTGCCGAGGGGCCTCACGATTTCCAATTTCTGATGTGGCATTTAAAGTTCACATATCAAAATCATTAGACTTAGTCAAGTCAGGTATGTTAAGTGATTTTATGATAAAAAAGTAATTTTTTGAAAACAATATGTTTACCAAATAATTATTTTTGATTTCACAAAAACTCTACCGCTTATGACTTTTGCTGTTGTCAACAGTTGGGGTTTTTTGCTATATAAGGTAAACACTCCGATATAGCTGAGGTGACCTAAACACTTTAGTTTCGATCCATTGTAATAGTTGTTAATGCCTTTTACCTATACGCTTTTTACTTGTTTATTACTATTTGAACAAAAACTATATGAAACTACACAGGACAGCAAAGAAAAGGGGTCGGTTAGAAAATGTTCAATATCTTCAAAAGTACCTGACCTAGCTATACGAAATAAAGACTAAATTAAAGCTAAACTAAATAAATTGTATTTTTATTTAAGCACATTTAAATATTCTTTAATTTAGTCTTTATTTCATAAAGCTAGGTCAGGTACTTTTGAAGATATTGAAGATTTTCTAATCTACCCTTTTTCTTTGCGGTCCAGTGTATTTATATTTTAGAATTATTTGTAAAGTTACTTTCACTCGAGAATTCGTCTTCAGCTCTTTCTCTATTTCAAAACTATTTTTCATAAATATCTAGAAAAAGGAAATTTTAAAACATTTATTCAATATCTTTATTATTGGTCGTGTATTTTTGGACAGGTGTTTTTTTTTTTTTTTTTTTTTCAAGTACTCTATGTCCGTAACATTATAAATGCTAAAATGAGTTTATTTGATAGATTATTACGTTAACTACTCGACCAATCATCATGGAATTTTGCATACACGTTGTCAAACACATAGAAAAGCATATAGGGTCCCTTTCATCCAGAAAAAAGTATTGTTCCCGAGGTATCATCTAAAAATAAAAATGAAAATTTCAACACTTGACAAAATTATATGAGCAATAAAGATTGAACACCTGTCGATGGTAAATGCAAGTAACAAAAAAAAATACAAATACCATAACCAAAATTTTGCTAGAAGTGTATTTTTTATTCATATTACCTAAACTGAAACAGAATGGTTTGATTATTGGTCAGGTTTTAAGGACTTGAATTTTGTATTTATAATCTTACTAGCTGATGTCCGCGACTTCGTCCGCTTTGAACGATGAAAGCTACCCTATGTCCTTTCTGGTGTCTCAGACAACGTGTACGCAAAATTTCATGGTGATCGGTTCACTAGTTTTTGAGTGAAAGAGTTACAAACATCCATACATCCAAACATACTTTCCTCAGAATTAAACTTACCAATACAAAAATATTTCTTCAAATTCAAACCCAACTTACTACTTTTCAGAGATTAAACCAATCAATGAGAAAACTGTCTTCACTTTTATTAACTATTAGTATTAAGTGAAACAGAGCTTATGTCTGCGACTTTGTCTGCGCCCTCTTAGACGTTAGAACATCTAAATTTAATATTTTTTTCCTTTATCCTTCAGATGATTCCTCAAAAAATATTAATTTCTTTAGAAAGTTTAGTACAGTTGAGGTGTCAAAGCGTAACAAACAAATTTTTATTAAGGCTCGAGTTCACCAACAGACGGTTATTTTTAAACAGCCGTTTAATAATATTTGGTTGATCACCATCGCTAAACTGCGGGTTAAACGCCCTAAACATCAGATTAATCATTAAGTTAATCAGATGTTTAGGGCATTTAACCCGCATTTTAGCGATTTTAAACAAAAAAATATTATTAAACGGCTGTTTAAAAATAACCGTCTGTTGGTGAAATCGAGCCTTAGTATTACACAAAATAAAGTAAGTACTTCTAAATATGATGGAATGAATCAACCAAATTTACGTTTATTTATTTTTATTATTGATAAAACTCGACGGGCGTATGTTCGTGACACGACCCTCCCTTCGTACGTGATTGACAACCGATTGACGGCCGACACTATCTCGACCGCTGAACAAAAACGGGTATCGATTTTAATTTAGAGTTTTTGTCGTAGCCCTTTTGAAGGCAGATAATCATTCTTGAATTACGTTCGAACTAAGATTTATCAATCTATTTTTTTTTCAATTCGTTTAAGGTATTTACATATTATGTTGAACAAATGGGTAATATAAGTTAATGGCAAATTATGATAAAAGCAGAACATAAAAGAGAAACATAAAAAAAGCAGGGTTTTGATCAATTGATATAAATATATAATATAATATGTAATGTGATATAATATGCACACACGCACGCACGCACGCACTAACGCACGAACGCACTCACACACTCACTCACACACACTCACACTCACACACACACACACACACACACACACACACACACACACACACACACAAACAAACAAACACACACAAAAGAGCAAAGGCTCTTCGGCCAGAAAAGTGGCTACAATTTGGGATTGTTTTAAAAATAAATTTTTTTTTTTTTTAAATGAGCAGGTATCATTGCGTACTCAGTTAATATTTGGAGCGAAATAAGTAATCTGATTTATATTATAAGTAAAGTATATCGTAAAAACTAACAATATTCTTTTTTTTTTAATTAAACTTTGTACTATTCTATGAGTTGATAATAATAATATTTCTTTAGGCACACTTAAAACGGACGTTTACGGTCTAAAGTAATTAACAATCAATACAAGATTTACGATCATACAAATTTATTGCACACCCAAAATCGCGTGTAATTTGATTAATGGCTAGACGTCTGTGGCACATTTTTTTCCCGTCGCCTTTTGTCCACGATGCACGTTCGTAGCAGTGTTGCCAGTGTGCAACTGATAATGGACACATGTCCCGTCATCCATCAACGACGACAGATGCCATCGAGTGTCCCTGTCGGTTTTTGTACTAGGGTTACTTGTTGAGATGCAAGCAATAATATTAGGGCCTCTTTCACCATCTCTGAGTAAAGTGTCAAGTAGGCTAACCGCCATTTAAAATCATTCCGGTAACCGGAAATGATGGAACTAATATACCTTTGTTTGTACGGTAAAAGTCCCAAACATTAAAGAGGCCCTGAGAGCCTCTTTCATCAACTACAAGTAAAGTGTTGATTGGTTACTTTTAAAAATAATTTTATGTTTTATTAAATTATGCACTCGGTTTACTGCATTCATCGATAGGCGATTTTTTTTTTATTATTTTCTTTTTAATGTTTGGGACTTTTTCCGTACAAACAAAGGTATATCATCTCTATCATTTCCGGTTACCGGTGACTTTAAATGGCGGTTAGCCTACTTGACACATGGTGAAAGAGGCCCTTAATAGAATAAAATATCATAAGTATTAACATCTATTAACACATACTTAAATTAAATATGATTTCTTTTTATTTAGACTTAGTATGTCGCAATAACTGTAGCATCTTAAGTAAGTCAGCTCGCTGTATACCAAAGTACAAACCTTTGTACACTCAGCATAGTAATTCCAATGATCATTTCCTACACCCCCAACAATGCAGCGTTTCATCTTATTGCTTTTCAAAATATTTTCCTTCTAACCCTGAATTAGTAGACTGCGTTGCGTTGTCATAAATTTCTACTGGCGACTGTAGCCATCCTTATAGAAGACCCATATATTTCACACCGTGAAATAACAGCGTGTCTGGTGTTGTGTGTTCATCTCCCTATCACCTATGTTACTAAAGTGGGACGTTACTTGATGGTAGCTACCTACCATCACATCAAGTGGACCATCAGCCCTCCTGACAAACTTTACATTAAAAAAAACCAGGTAAATAAAACTTGAAAAGTAACTTTGTAATATTTTCACACATTCCATACAGCACCATCTAGTTCCACATTAAGCAACTATAAGCTTGTATTATGGATACTAGACAGTTGATATACTATATAGATTACTATTTTTTTGTAAATACAAAACGTCCATAACTCAGGTACAAAGGTAAAAAAATGTTAACACATTTTTTAGTAAACTAAACAAAATCTACAAACTACAAGTAAAAATTTTAAAAACATTAGTCTCATCTAAAATTAAAAATAAATACTACAACGACGATAACGATCTTTTTAAGCACTGTAAAATTTTACCAATAAACAATCAGTTTTCGTTATCACTACTGAAAGAAATTTTTTTAGAATACTGAAAGAAAGAAATTAATGGAACATCCTGTATGCACTAGAGCAATTTCAAAAAAAAAATGGTTACGTACATACACAACGCACCAATAATACGTACGGCGAAAGAACTTTATTTATTTATTTATTTTATTTATTTTATTTATTTATTTATTTATTTATTTATTTATTTACAGGAACATATATATTTAGTTTATTGGCTATGAAGACCTTACATTGTCCTACACCTTATCAACAGCCTTCAGATCTATGTAACAGTGGTTTTTAGTATTATCAATTTACATGTTATTTTATATATTATTCTTAAAATTGTTAAATATTATAAATAATTAAATAAAAAAAAAATATAAAAAAAAAAATTGCCTCTAGCAAGATTCGAACCAGCGAACGTTTGGTTAACAGCAAATACTAACAACTAGACACGTTTGGTCTTGTAAGAAACCGAAACATCTGTTCGTCAGTGGCTCAACGCGGAGTGGAGTTGTGGAGACAAATGATGGGCCACCGTTCACCATCAATCTACTTATTACGGCGACCTCAAAGTAAATCATTTATTGTACGATCTAAATCTAAGCTATTTACTCAACGAGGGGGTCATGGCGGCCCATCACTCACGCGATAGTGGGGTCCTTCAGCCTTTTTTCTATTCCCCATTGACGGGTTAAAACACTGAGCCTTGTGTAAACACTGAACGTTACTTTTTTTAAAAAAAACTTTGTTTGATGTGTAACAATAATTTAACACTTTGTAAATTGCTATTTAATTGGATTCGAAATGTATATAGGATTAAAAAAAAACTGGATATATCACATACATATTTTACATAACTGTCTTTAGAGTATTTATTTTTCTGAAGCTAGTATTTTTTGCAGAATTATACTAATTTATTGAATTTGCAAGTCTTTTGATTGGGATGTTTTTTTTTTGTCATTTTGATAGTAACAAAATTTTTTTTTTTAAATTTATTTAAATTTAGATTTCATACAGCCATAAATTTAAAAAATGTATATTATTGATTATATACAAATAGGCCTAAAGAATCATATAAAAAATATATTCTTTCATTTATTTATTTATTAAAAAAATAATAATAACAATAATAAAAAAATATGTTACTATCTTTTGACACGCGCTGTTTTCTGTTGCTATTGCTGCTAATTAAGCCTTAAAAGGAAAACCATTCGATCTAGTTCCAGTGAATGAAACAAAATTAATATGTTTCTAATAAACAGAACTCGTTTCCGCTCAAGTAACCGAACTGAGAACGTATTCGCCGCACATAAATTAATTTAAGGAAAAAATTTACGAGCCGAACACAACTATAATTAAACATAAAACAACAAGGAATTATTTCATTCGTTAACATAAAAATGATAAACTGCCTATAAATCAAACTATACGTTGTAACTGCGGAGCCTTTGCTCAAACGACCCTCTCACCCCCCTCCACTCTCCCCTCTGACAGGCGAGAGGGGGGAGGGGGGTTGTGCGGTATTCATTAATTTGATGAAATAAAACAAAACGTCATTTTAATTAGTCGCCATTATTAGATGTGGAATGACAGACAGCGTTGTCGAGGCCCCGAGGATTCGGGGACGTTTATCTTTTACAGACGAGGAGGGTGGGGGAAGCCGGCCCTTGGAAACACACGATGCTATAAAAAAATAATTGAAAAAAAAAAAAAACAGTTTTTACTCGAGAAAAGTTTCTACATTCGAACATTTTTTATGAAGATTTTCTTATACACAACCTTATGATGTGTATAAGAAAATCTTATAAAACCCTAAAAAGTTAGGGGCAAACAAATTGACTTAAAAAAAACGCATTAAAAAAAATTGCACTCAAAGTTTTTTTATTTATATTCACACGCAAACAGGAATCGAACCCGATAAAAATTTATTTTTATTATCACAATTGATAGGTGGGTCATATTTATAAGGAATAAAAATTTTCCATTTAACCTTGTATATAAATAATAAACATAAATGTCTACAATTTTAATAATTGGCAATTTGTTAATATAATATAATATTAATATCGGTTCATTATAATATTAATAAATCATTTATTAGAAAAGGTCACTTAAATGACATAAAAAAAAATATAAAATGTTTTTTTTTTTTTTATATAAACGAAAGCTTCCCGTATGTTTACAATACCTGTGGCGACGAGCGCTCGTATTCGAGGGTTTGACTGACGTCTTGTCCATCACTCCTTGCTCGTTGCTCCATCGCTTTTCCTCCCATCCATTGATTGTTAACTTCAGTACAAATTCAAGACTATTAATACAGACGATTCAATGGACACAGTATATAGTACAACTGTCGCCAAGGTGCGTATGTAGTAAGGAAAGTGTGTAAACGGCGATGAATGATGTCATTACCATGATTAAGGCGAGGTTTCCCCGAGTTAAGACATCGCGCTGAGTGATTTCGCCCGTGACAGATTCGGGCGGTTGTTGGAGCAATGTTTTTGGTTGACTAATTAATATATGCTCGATTAAAGAAATTCAAACTGCCTTCTTATACGTGAACGTTGCTCGGAAAGCCACAAAATAGGTTGTAATTATTATTTACTAGAAGGTGCCCTATGTCCTTTCTGGTGTCCCAGACAACGTGTATGCAAAATTTCATGGTGATCGGTTAAGTAGTTTTTGCGTGAAAGAGTTACAAACATCTATACATCCAAACATACTTTCGCATTTATAATATTAGTATAGATATAGATAATATCATCATCATCAGCCTGTCTCTCTCCACTGTTGGACCACTCACGGTCCTCTGGCCTTTCTCATTCAGCTCCCTGCTTGCAGGGCTTTATTCCCTGCAAATCCATTCAGGTCGAAGGCTTTGCAGGTCAGGTTTCCTTCAGAAACTCAAAAGACTATGTGAAGAACAACTCTTCATGTACCCAGTTGGTATACCTACAGCCATACATACCTTTTTTAATGCACCAAAACAGCAATAGCCAACGGAAACTTTCTATATATACACTGGACCGCAAAGAAAAGGGGTCAGTTAGAAAATCTTCAATATCTTCAAAAATAGCTGACCTAGCTTTATGAAATAAAGACTAAATTAAAGCTAAACTAAATTATTTTTATTTTTATTTAAGCACATTAAAATATTCTTTAATTTAATCTTTATTTCATTCATAGCTAGGTCAGGTACTTTTGAAGATATTGAACATTTTCTAACTGACCCTTTTTCTTTGCGGTCCAGTGTATTATATCTTAGTCTAGATTATTGTAGAAAAAATTGAACCTGTTAATAGAAGATCTAGGTTTTTTTTATTTCACAAGTAAGAGGCTAAGTCTATTTTTTTTTATTGTGTACGACTACAAAACTATTTCTATTTCACTGTGATTAGTGCAGAAGGAACTGGTACTTACATGTTTTTCTAGTAACATTCATCGAACAGTCTCCGATTAGTTTGTTCTGATTTTTTTTTAAAGAAAAAAAATATATACAATAGAAGAGTGAATCTTGCAATGAAAAGGTTTTATGTTTTAGATTCCAAACAATTTTTTTTTACATAACACGCATAAACATGTTATAAAATGAATTTCAGTTATTTAAATATTTAATTTAAGACGAACGATAAGAAAAACAGGAAATTATATGCAAATAGGAACCCGCCTCCGGTTTCACATGGAGTTAAAATTTTCAAAAGTCCTTAGAGGATGCTTACGTTATTATAAATTAAAGCTAAGTTTACCTATGTTCCAAATTTTAGCTTTTTCTGTGCGTTAATAGTCAGTCAGGAAAAACGATTTTAAATAAGATAACTTGATCATTACTTATTTTATCTTTTTCTTTTAAGAAAAGTTGGTAGACCGTTTAAAAGTCAGTCTTCATTTCGTACTTAGGTGACTATCGTCGCCTATAAACAAACACACAATATTAAGTCTAATTTATGTATATTCATCACTATTTAAAATGCGACCATTTAGTTTTTTTTTATGGATTTTTTATTCAAATTCAATCAGGTAGTGTTAGCATTAAGTTAGGGTAAAATAAATAAAAAAAGTCTATGTAAAGTATGTAACATATATATTTCTTTGAGCTTTTAATTGCATTTTGAAATACAACATAAAATATTAAATAAGATTATTAAATTTGGTAAAATCAATATTTTAACACCATTTTCATTTAAGAATGAGCAATTCTCACATCAGAGCTAGCGTATACGTAATATTTGTCTATGATCTGTTATTATTTATTATTTAAAACAATAGTTTTCGATATTTTTTAAAACCTCAATACTGACGGCGCACACTCTTGGCATAATCTCGAAAAAAAAAAACGAATATAGACCAAAAAAGAGAAAAATCTTTAACAATAAAGACTAGCAAATGATTTCTTTTAAAAATGCATCGACAGAAGAACTTCTTTATACTGATCATGTCAAGAATGTCAACCTTACAATGCGTTACGTTTTGATATCATCAGAAATTACAATATATATATAGTTTACAATATTTTTTTTATAATTAAATATAAAAGAGTTTTAACACTCGAAGTACCGTATATACATCATCGTATAACTGTTACAATTGGAAGATATCTCACAATAATTTGATCTAAGTGGTGTGAACGTGAATTTGCTTTTTTTTTTAAAGACGCTGTGAACTTGTTCACACCAAATTGAATGTCCTAAACGTATACGAATGTAGTCGTTCCTTTATAAAGAAAAAAACATTATATATCACTTTCATTTAAATATCTTAAATCGGTCTGGACAACCTAAATATTAATGCGCTGGTATAATGGTATACAATTCTTCACAGACGTATGTCCACTAATTTTATCCACTTAGCACTAAATAATAAATAACATCCTCGAAATGAGGATTCCTAGGGCGAAATTTACACTAACGAGATTGTGTTATATTGCATTCTATGTCGAATCGTATTTGTATGGTATTTACAAAACCAAAGCATACTGAGATTGGATCTCCGAGATTGACATAAAGAAAACTTCAAAATATACATAAAATCTAAAAAAAAAAACCGCATTAGTAACTCTAACTCTGATTGACATAAAATTTAAGTAACACAAAATTAGATATTGCAACGAATTTCAAAAATACTGAAACGCGACGACGGCAAGAGATGCCGTGTTAAATTCAATCACATGAAAACAGCAATTAGACATTGCGAAACATAATTTTTCTCCTTTAATTATTAGCAAAAATACATTTACAAGAGATCGAATCGAACTTTTATGACTTAATGTGACTTATATTTACAATAATCGAAATGGAATTACAACTTAGTGTTGAAGTTAGTCGCGAGACGACGAAATGTGCCGCACGATGCAAGATTTTCCGATGCGACCACCTCGCGACATCACCTAAAGGCAATGTTTTCAAAATATCCTCTTAAATCTAAATGAACGTAAGACGTTTGGCGTATACTTAAATCGCTAGTCGTTTTATTACACTAACCGAGCTATGCGGTGAACTCTAACAATATTTACCTAAATAATTAAATTGGCAAAGAGTTTCGAAATACTTAGCGTCGCACGTGCGACCTCTACTAACCCTAGGAAGGTTTTTAACGTAGCAGGATATGGTTACATCACAATTGATGGCCCGTCCGACCTTATGTACAATCTACACATATTTACTGGATAATTGCTTCGCGAGTTCCGTATACTTGAGGAACTTGGAGTGGGGACTCTCGTCGAAAGACTGCGAAGGGCTTCGAGGGTCTTGGGGCGAAGCCGCGTTCGAGCCACCACTTTTGTGTGTGCCCGGAGAGCCGGCGGCCGGTGGAGCCTTCACTGTCACAGGATCTGGCATCGCGCCGTCTTTGACGAAATGCATCTTTGATAGATGATGTCTATACGCACCCTTAGAAATAAAAGGCGTATCACACAAAGCGCACTTCATGATGGAGTCTGTTACGACGGCATCATTGCAAGCCCAACTAAAAGTTAAGATACTCGGAGGTCCTGCAGGGGAAGGCGCCGGGGCGGGTGCACGAGAAGGATTGGTTTCTGTTTTATCGCAGAGTTTCTGTAATGCTGCTAAAGGGTGGCTACCCCCGCGACGGGACGAACTAGGCTCGCCTGAAGATCCTCCGCCAGCTAGGTTGTCGAACATCGATGAGAGCGCACCTAAGCTAGAAGCCGGTTTTCTGTCAGTGCCAGGTGTATTGGCAGATCGATCACTCGACGGGCTTCGAGGACTAGCTACCGGGCTCGTACCTTCGCTTTCCCGTTTCGGAATAGTTGGCTTCACTTCCTCTTCCGCCGAACTACTCGGCCTAGGAGGTTCTTCCTCGTCTTCCACTTCGGTCTTTACTCGCACTGGCTCGCTTCTTAAATCTACTCCGTTTTCGCGATCCTCATCTTCAGTGACCTCTTTCTTTATTCGAATATCAGTTTGACGATCCTCCAAAGCTGGAGTCTGAGAGCCGCGAGTGTCTGGAGTAGTACGGGGTGTCATATGGTATGCGTCTAATTTCCTATCCGGAGTGAGTGATTCAACTCTACTGCCGCCTCGTTCAGACATCGAACTAGACTCACTGCCGCTGCGCTCCCTCCGACCGTAGCCCTGTTGGTGGTGATAATTCCTCAACATACTCATTGTCTGAGGATCCACTAGAGGTTTAGTATAATCTACGCTCTCGTCTATACCTAATCTTTTTAGAATACTAGAACCTATCGGCGCGTGCGATGCTCCTCCGGGCATACCAGGTACCGAATGACGCGAACGAGTGTCAAAACTTTTTTCTATTAGTTGTTCGATGGCGTTTAGAACAGATGGTGATGAACTCTTGTCATTGCTTGCGTTGTGGTCTTTGGAACTCGGCGAGGAATCGTTTACGGAAGAAGGAGAACGATGATGTGCTGACCCAGGTGAGGGTAATTCCTCGTTAATACTTTTTCGTCCATCGCGGCCGGTGGGTGTAATGTGACCAGGAACATCTGGCGGTATAATATTGTTTGAGAGAAGCGCGCTCTTTAAAAAATTCCTTTGGCTATTTGACATGGGTGCGCCTATACATTGTCGTATGTGTTCGACGAACACGGCAGTCTCAATTTTATCCCCGCATTTCTCACAGGTAATTCGGCTACCAGCGCCGAAATCTCTTATTGGTTTTCCCATTGGAACACCATTACCTTCACCGTTTTTGAACTCGTGTTGTGCCCTTTCCAGTTCAAGAAGTTTTCTAACTGGAAGAGATTTTTTGCGTTTTTCGCGAGTTTGACGTCTCCTTCCTCCACTTTCTGTAATAGACCGCATGATGTGTTCCTTGTAATGGGAATTCTTAACCATATGATTGCTTAATTCTTTTAGGGAACTAAATGCTTGGTCGCAAACCTTACAAGTTAAGACAGCACTCACATGACTGCTGGTTCCTGTAGTGGGCGGAACAGCATTGTTAGCACCTTGGGTACTCGAATTGGAACCTTTCGATTCATCAGAGGATTTCCACGATATAATCTGTTCCTGCGATATGATGTTCGTGTAATGCTGAGTCCGCTGCATGTGACTGGTCATTTCAGCCAGCGAACGGAAACTTTCAGCGCACCACATGCATTTCAATATTTGCCTAGTTTGTTCAGCTCCCTTACCTAACCAAACGTCTTGGCCGCGAACTAACTTTCTAGGTATTGGCATATTTTCTTTTATTAACATGTTAAGGTCACTCTGGGTAGGCTTGGAGGAGCCGCTGGATGACGATGAATTGTGTGATGGCGTCGAAGGCGAACTAGATGGTGGTTGTAATGAAGGCGGAATTGGAGCTCCAGTCCCAGGAGGCATTGGGACATTTACGCCACAATGCTTTGCTTCCTTCATGTGCACCGTCAGATCTGCCAGTGAATTGAAACTTTTCTTGCACCAAACACATTTCAGGACATCTTTAGTTTGGTCGGCGCCCTTATTTAACCAGTGCGATTGCCAGGCAGAATGTCTAGCGGCAGCATTGGGAGCTAAACCTGCACCCAGAGCTGCACTTTGTACAGATCGAAATAGTTCTTCGCCTCCTAATCTACTTAACTCACTCATTTTCTCTAGAGCTTTGGTGGCATCGCTCGGTGTAGGCGCGCCGTGTTTGAGCTTTCCGTTCCAATCGGCTGGAACACCGCCTTTCGGCGATAAGCTAGCTGCAGCGACCGCTGCAGCGAAGTAAGGCAAGTGAGGTGCTACAGGTGTAGACCATGGGGATGGTGAAGGTTTGAACTCAGAGGTCCTCGAGTTCTTTCTCGTTGGAACCGGAGACAATGAGTCTTCTGAAACCCTTTTCCTAGTGCCAACGGATAAATCTAGAGGACCGTTCTCAGGTGTCTTACTAAGATTAACAACGTCGTCGACATCTTCGTCGTCGTGTGGCGACTCGCTCCGTTTCGTGCTAAAGTCTAGAACGGCGTCGACTCGTTCGGAATCAGTAATGTCTTCTTGACAAGACATGAGGAGTTGTCGTTGGGCTGCAGCGGCAGCCGCAGCCCCAAGGTAAGCGGCCACGGCTGCAGAGTGCGGTGGAAGAAGCGCGGGGAGGGCCGCGGGGAGGGCGGCCGTCAGCGCCGCGGGGAGGGGAAGTCCCGGCCCACTGCGACCGGAGTACACCGAGTCATTGGAGGGACATCGCGGCGCGCCCGACGACTCCCGCGACAGACATCTCGGGCTTTCCCTGTGGACAAAAACGACAAAATGTTAATAAATGATTGACGTAATTTATTCCGACAAAAATCAAACACGAAAAGGTTTTATTTTTAGATTTAGATACCTAGATGACAACTTGTTATTTTCGTTTTTAAACATTCTTAGATAGTAAACAAGCCATTAAATTCTCAAATATGTGCTAAGTTCATTCATTCTCTTTTGTTTGTGATATATATCTGTTTTAAATTAAAGGTAATAAATAAACTGCGCCTTAAAAATGAGGCGATTAAACCAGGTATAAATGTATAATACCTAGTATATCTTATATTATAGTTATTTTAAATGCGAAAATTTGTGAGGATCGATGTTTATTACTCTTTCAAACAAAAATTATCGAACGGTTTTTAATAAATCTTAGAATAACACACGTATACAATTTCTAAATTTTTTTTAATATATTTAATTTTTAAAGACAAAGAATCGTCAAAATTGTAAAGGAAAAATAAAAATTATAGAAAATAGTGTAATTTTTAAAGATTTTTAAATAATCAACAGATCCTAATTAGATATTTAGGTATCAACTGCTTTAAGTTGTGATTAGCTAATTGTCATTGAATAACTGAATAGTTTTGTAATGTCTTACGTATATTTTGTGTAAGTAGGTAATGCGACACTGCGTTCACAAAAGAATTGGCTACCAGTCTGGCAGCAGTAACCACCCCCTTACAGAAGATCACCGTGAAATACTTGCATGCAGTGTTTTAATGAATGAGTTAGAAAGATTGAAATCATATGTAACTATTATTTTAAAACAAAATTCACTTTTGTTCACCACAAATATTAAAATATTAATTAATTGTATCTAAATAAATATAAGATTGTTATTCGTTGTTTCATTCATTTAAATAACTATCATACGGAATGAAAAATTATTGATTAGGTATGAATAATCAAGTGTAATTAGCATAATTTAATTTACATTAAAAAATAAGAATAAAATATTTAATAAGAAATAAATAATTAAGTAATATTCCACAACAATTTAAGTTGTAATTAATTGATAAGTTATTTAACAATTGGTCGAAAATTAGGTAGGTTTTAATACCAATTAATATTTGAGTCACTTAAGATTACAAATATTCTTCTCGCTCACAATAAAGAGAAAATATATAAATTTTTGGAAATTTCCACGACTTGGCAGAAACTTTCAATGAAAATAAAATCTATTAAGACACTAATGGCTAGGAAAAACACCGATAAATAAAGAAAAAAGTGTGAGAAAGAAATAAAACGTCAAAATATGTAACTAGTTGAGCGACAAATTCACCGATGTAACGGAAACACTTGTACAAATTAGAAACGTACCTCATGTGGTCAGGCTCGACAATCATTTTTGAACAAATTCTCTCAAAATATTCCAGTATGCTGTCTCGTATCCATCGAACGACACTTTTTTAAACGATACACACGAGTTCCAATAGAATCGATTAACTTCCCATGTACAGTTGTGAATGTAAACACGTCGCGAAAGACGCGCCGCGAGACCGGCTGTCGAGAGGGAAGTGCGCGGTGCCTGCGGCTGTGGCGGCGGTCCCGCGTGGAATGAGATGCCGCGTGATTTACGACCCGCCTGCAGCGCCCCCCTCTCCGCACGCCCCTCGCTAGAGCGAGACAAATGCGCTTTCAAACGGGCCGCCACGGCGATAGAGAGAGACGGCTATACGTATTCAGCTTCTAGGGGTGGTGCGATGCGTAATGCAAGCGTGCGTGTGATGCGCGAGGTGGACTTGCAGTGACGGGCGACCGATCCGATGACAGCCGTCTGACAGGGAATAGCTACTTCGCATAGCTCTGACTCACCGTCTCAACGCCGACGAAACTCGTCACAAATGACCAGTAACTCGTCAAAAAGGTGATTTTTTAATAAGACTGTTTACAATAAGAAACGGGCAGTGTGTGACATGTTTACGCACGTCAACGGCACTATTCGTCCGAGATGGAAGTCTCGGGGGGCTTTACTGAAGATTAGTCGGGCGGGGTTGACGGCGTTGACAAGGAAATGGCTCGCAAAACGCCCGAGACGAGTCCCTTTAACAACACCGGGACAGACAGGGGACGCGGGCGGATTTACGTGTATCATGAACAGATTTCCTGCTTTGACAAAGGAAAATAATCTTGGGTTTATTTATTTTTGCATCGGGAACGCCGGGTAAAGTTGCGCCGTGAGTGATGAAAAATGTTACCGAAACACCACTCGACAATTTTAGGCAATATACCTGACAGAAATGCAAATGTCCTAACCTAATATTTTCAAGTTGTTTACCTTTTACAAAATCACAATTTACCATAAAATAACGATCCAAATCTAATATATGTGAAGTCGACTCTATTATAACTGTCGAAAAAATTTTTTACAAAAAAATAACCATGATTTAAATTCATTCGCCAGTTAGTTCAGTATAAAATTTCAAACAAAATCGCCAGCTGTTATAGCTTTCTATAAACATTAGTGGGTGCGGGTCAATCAATCACTTCAGTTTATGTGACGGGTATTGTCATCAGAATATACCAAACTCATATTAAGTATAATAAGGCTTCGGCACATATCCGACGGCGTGGGACTGTGTTGCGAAACCGCGTGTCATGGATTAGGTACTTACAACAAATAGACTCGCATTCAGTCAGATGTACCTAGTGAAGCCTATTTTGAAATTTTTAATCAGTCCTTTTTTAAGGAGATATTTAAAATATATAATTATTATCATCAATTTAATACAAATAGAAAAAAAAAATTACCTATGATACAAACACAATCGTAATTATTTCACCGATCACTGAAGTAACAGTATCTATAACAAATTTAATATCAATAGAACCTGTGGAAGTTACTGAAATCCCTTCTTCAACTAGATAGTTTTCAAATGCCTGAACAGATCCACCTAAATTATAGTTAAGAACAATCTAGATCAACAAAATCTATACAATCTAACAAAATCTAGCTTTCAAACAAAAAAAACCGGATCAAAATCGGCCCATACGTTTGGGAGCTACGATGCTAAAATCAAACACACTGACACATAGGTCCAACTTACGACATTCACGATGGACGTTTTGCGCCTGGCGTTAAAAATTACACACATAGGTAATGCAAATTTGCTCAACTTAAAAATTTAAGTATATTAGAATCACTGCACATTTTATAAAGAAGAGGTCTTAAACCTTGCTATAATCAAACACACTGAAACATAGGTCGAACTTACGACATTCACAATTACACTCATAATGTAAATTTGCTCAACTTAAAAATTTAAGTATATTAAAATCACTGCATATTTCATAAAGAAGAGCTCTTAAACCTTGCTATAATCAAACACACTGACACATAGGTCGAACTTACGACATTCACGATGGGCGTTTTTCTTCGGGCGTTAAAAATTACACACATAATGTAAATTGCCTATCTTAAAAATTCAAGTCCCTGCACATTTCATAAAGAAGATCTCTTAAACCTGAATAAATTCTACAAGAATATTTTCTATACTAAGTATTTGAGTTTTGTATTGGATCAATTGGATCGTCACGTCAGTCTGTCCGCCATTCTTTATAACAAAAAAGGGGGCATTTGCGTCAAAAGAATTTAGCATGGTGCGGGCAACATACGATGTCGCATGTGGGACACCTGACACCGTTTGAATAATTTCGCAGTTACAAGGTGAATTTTAATTTTAAAAAGCGACACATTAATAAAAGTGCATGGCTAATCTATGGCAAGCACCTACATTACATAGCAGATAGTGGAATTATTTTTAGATTACAATAATTATTGAGTGTAGATAATAATAACCCATTTGGCTATTTGTTTGTGTCGAGACACAGTTTGGACTTTAATCAAGGATATATTTATTTTTTATTAAATGATAAAAAAAAAATGTCAACTACGCCTACTTAACTATAATCAGACAAATAGTGATATATAATATCTATTGTAATATTAATGTTTGATAGAGAGTTTAAAAAAATTTAAACTGTTGTTAATTTAGAAATTGGCAAATATTTACTTGACTAACGATAACTTTGAAATTATTTAGGCATTTTTTTTAAAAAAATCCTAAGAACTTTGAAATCTTGTTTGACTGTGTCTTTTACTTTCAAATGATATAAAAATCAGTTTAACCGATTTGAGTATAAGAATGTACTAGCAAATAGACAAAAAACTTAAAACAACTTGTTTAGTCGTTGTTGCCAATTATAAACGAAGTAGCCATTTACTGGAGTCGAATGTCAGAATGTTTGACATTTTTACTAATAATACTGGTGTTATTTATATTAATTAATAATACTAAAACTCGTCAATGAGTACTAACCAAAAAAATCTTTGACAAACAAATTACGGTTGACTAAAATCGTAAGAACTAAATTTTAACTACAAATTACCTTAAAATAATAGACTTGTGTTATTAATTTAAAGACTACTTAATCTACGATTAAATATATACTTATTAGGGCCTCTTTCACCATCTCTGAGTAAAGTGCCAAGTAGGCTAACAGCCATTTAAAGTCACCGGTCACCGGGAATGATGGAGCTGATATTATAGTCCCAAACATTAAAAAGAAAATAATTTAAAAAAAAATCGCCTATCCTCAGATACAATAAACCGAGTGCATAATTTAATAAAACATAAAATTATTTCTAAAATTAACTAATCAACACTTTACTTGTATTTGGTGAAAGAGGCATTTAATCTAATATTATTATACTTATTATAGTTACATAAATCCTTGATTGTACAGAGAATTAGTTTGGCTACTAAGACTATACAATAGAGTCCCGGGATCGAACGCAGGAGTGAGTGAGTGAACAGACTGAACTGAATGTTTATGATTGATGACGTCTCTTCACTGCAACTAATTGACAGTGATGGAAAAGCGGACGTACCAACCTTACGACGCATCATTTGCATTAACGAATTTCAATTCTAAACCTCAACCACGACCGCGTAGAGTTTAAAATTGTTGAGCAACATTTTGGAAGTGGGCATTATTAGCAGCGTTCAAAGTCGTACCTGCTTCACCGGATGTAGATAAGGTGAGGGTTTATATTTTTTGGTGCTAACACATTTGTGATTTAAATTTTAATTTATAAAAACAATGATAAAAGTTTTTTAAATTGATAAAACTCAATAAACTGTTAACAAAGTAACGCTGTGTCACAGAGCGTTACACGGTTTGTATGGGATTCTATGCTTCTTCAAAACTAAAACAGGTTATATAAAGAGGTATGTCAATATGAAAAAAAAACTTTTTACAATGATAGTAGAGACCATTGACCTAAAAACAAACAAAAATATACGTTAACTACTCCAAATATGAGGGAAATAAGGAAATTTCCTTCTAAAATTGATATTTTCCGAGACACGGTAGTACAGTAAGTACCTACTTTTCCATTTTCGTATGATTTACCTATATATTCATCGAAATAATATATTTTTCTTATGTTTTATTGAAAACTGTTTATAAAAATTATAGATTAACATACATGTAATAATTTAGCGAAGTACCTATAATTATATTATTAAAATTGACCTGTGTATTAACAAACTTTCAAGTTGTTAACACTTAAAAACTTGCAGCACACTTTTTATAAAGCACAAGTGAATGTAATAATAAAATAATTTATAACTCACATAAGAAAATAATTTTTAATTTTAATTGAAAATTGAGACAAAATAACGAATACAAAATAAATTACAGACAATACGAATGTAAGTAAATTATATCATTAATATAAAATTTTACTCGCTAACATTCCTTATCGAAATGGCTGTCCGTTTTAATAAAATATTGTTAAAATACTATGTTTATCCAATATAACTTCTATATCACCGTTATATACCTACAAAAAGTGTGTGTAATAATAAAATAATTTACTCACATAAGAAAATAAATTTTAATTGAAAATTGAGACAAAATAAATTACATACAACACGAATGTAAATATATCATTAATATAAAATTTTACTCGCTAACATTCCTTATCGAAATGTCTTTTCCAATATAACTTCTATATCACCGTTATATACCTACAAAAAGTGTGTGTAATAATAAAATAATTTATAACTCACATAAGAAAATAATTTTTAATTTTAATTGAAAATTGAGACAAAATAAGGAATACAAAATAAATTACAGACAACATGAATGTAAATATATCATTAATATAAAATTTTATTTATACTCGCTAACATTCCTCATCGAAATGTCTTATCCAATATAACTTCTATATCACCGTTATAAGAGTTCGTGTAAAGTTGGTGATGTGTCAACGAAACATCTGTTTCAACACAAGAAAGCAAGACAATGGCGACTGACATGCGATTTGATACGGCACCTCAAAACTATTTGAACTAAAATATAAAATAAACTTCTCAACGGATAATAAGATTTGAAACAATGCAGACCACGTGATCGGACTTGCTAGCGTTACTAACCGTCTGGGATCTTCAATTTAAAAAAAAAATTATTTGCAAAACAATTGGACAAAAAAAAATTCTTCCTGAAAAGTCTTTTCCTGAAAGTCCAAGCTTTATACTATACCTCCTAGCTCGTGTCTGCGACTTTGTCGTCCCTTTTTGTTAGGTGTTTATTCAATACTAGCTGGTGCCCGCGACTTAGTCCGCTTGAACGATGAAAGGTACCCTATGTCCTTTCTGATGTCCCAGACAACGCGTATGCAAAATTTCATGGTGATCGGTTCAGTAGTTTTTGCGTGAAAGAGTTACAAACATCCATACATCCAAATATACTTTCGCATTTATAATATTAGTATGGAAGTACGGATTATTGTTTATATAATTTTATCACGCGATGAATTTGTTATTTTTATATTTAATTAATAGCTCGATACTTTTTTTTTTGTTGATGAATGGGGTACCTTCATGTCTGCTTCGTTATAAATTCATTTAGTCGACATTTTTTTAAGATAATATGTGACGCACAGGAAGACTGTTTGTTAAATAGGATGTGTGTTAAAAACCTGCGGCATCGTAGATCGTGCAAAAAGGGTTTGGAACGAAATTAATTACTGTAGTGAAACACAAAATTCTAAAAATACCAAATAATGAGACTAATTAACATAGTAATCTTAAAAAAAGTCGCTTCCCTCCGTCTGTCCCTCTGTATACATATGTACGCTTAGATCTTTTATACGGAAGGGATTTTAATGCGGTTTTCACTAAAAGACCCTTACCTGTGTAGATGAAAAAGGTTTTTACACAAAAAAAAATTCACACGTGGGAAGCCGGTAGCGAATCGTTAATTAAATAATAAAATCATACATAACGCTATCATCTAAATAATTATTATTTGGGCCATGACGCCTTCGCACTTCCCCACGACGTCTGTCGATCAAATCTATACCTACTTATAAAAAAATATATTATATATCGCAGCCGATTCATAAATTCTACTCGGGGACAAACGTAAACACAACTTTTGAAACAAGAATTGATGGACTGTCACCCAAGATCATTTTTAGTGGCACAACCTACTGTAACTGTCTATCGCTTAACCATTCATTTCTCTGACGCCGACCACTTTGTTGAGAGCTGGTGACGAGGCAAAAACAACTCTATTTCAAGTGTAGCACGACTCGTGTGGAAGTCGAGATGCGACAGTTAGTGTTACATAGTGGTGGCCGGAGACAGCAGTTGACAACTGATCATGGGAAAACAATGGGATCGTTAAAGTGGACACCGTGAAGTGATGTTCGGACCACCGCCAAGCGTCAAAACAACCATGGCCAGTCACAGCAGCTTTTATGAATAAATTTGATAACGTCATATTGTTATTAATTATTTATTAAATTTGGAAAAAGTATGTGTATGATTCAGATATGGCAACCAACTCTTTCTTTCTTAATATTTGTAATTCAATATTTACATTTCTGGCCCAATATTGTTTTATATTTGAAATCAGACCCAAATTCTACTTTTAATATTATAAATACGAAAGTTTATACGTTTGTTCCTCAATAATGCAATTATAAAGCCATCAAAGTAGTTCTATATTTTGTTAAATGCCATCTAGTGACGTGTGCTAATTAAACAACTGTTGAAAGATTGATTCGTTTGGTTAACGCATTCTATATAAATGCTTAAATATCCAAATGGTATTGAATTTCAACGCCCTCGATAAGCTAAAGTGCTGATTCACATCTGGAAAAAATAAAGTCCAACCAGATAATGTACTTACTTATCTTAATTAGGAATTATTTATATTTATCTGATTTGTGAACACGTTTTTGATTTATTGCCGATCGTTCTCACTGCACCCATTGCACTCAACCTTACACATGTCACTTAAGAGCATAAGTATTATAACACCAAGTAAGATGTACATAGATGTGTTGTTAATCCTAACATATAGTACAGTGTAAGAGGTCATGGTGAGGATACGGATATAAACTCTAACATTGCCTATCCCAGGCAAAATGGATGAAGGTTGCGGATATATCACAATATTCCCGCAACACTAATGGCGACACCGCCAATCTACGGCCGCGCTAGAAAGTCATTGAGTTTTAGCTAGTAGTGGTCCAGCATATCCCTCACGCTGTCGGGTATCCTTGAGGATTTCAGAAAGTCAAAAAAAGGAGACAATTTGGAGAAACAAGGCTCCAATGATTACCTTTCAGCGTTGGGGTCCTGGATGAGGGTCGCCGGAATGCTGTGCTCGATGTCGTCTCTCTCGTCCGGCGCGGGGGAGGCACGGGACGCGGGGGAGGCGGAAGGCGAATCTCCCCCCTCTTCCCGTCCCCGCCTCTCCCCTCGATCGCCAAGGTCCTTCACACCGCCTTCTGAACTTGTGGCTTCTTCTGTGGACAAAGAGAAAACTGGTTTAAGCGAGCGCCTCTAATTATACACAAGCTTCAGACAATATTAAACATTGCGGCGCAATATTTTTTGGTGATAATCTCGCAAATTATTTGCTATATAAGATTTCGATTTTTTTTTTTTTTTAAAGAAAAATCCCATTCATTTAAATAAAATTGTTAAAAAGTTACTATTTGATTCCTTTAGTTGCAATTATATACCCAAGTGCAAGCACGCCTGAAAGCCTTCTCCGTTATTAGTCAGCCTGCTGGACATAGGATCGATAGGAAGTAGCCTATATCCAGCATCCGATCCTGGATTATGAGGCCTTTATAAGGTCGTCTGTTCATCTTGACACTACTTTTGAATTTCCGTCAGTACTTACTATGTGATGAGTCCTTTGCAACTTTGGTTTTTATGTGCCTAAATTTAATTGGTCTCGAATGCTATGTGTTATAGATATAAATCACACAATAAAAAAAAAATAACAATTGAAATCAATAACTTTATATTTGAAAAACCCCAAGGAATTTTGCGTTTAAACAAGGCTATTGATTGAATATTTTTCCATGACGAATTGCACCGGCTATAATACGTTGTTTGAGTTGCTTAATAGTTTCTTATTTAAAAGTCTTTTGTATTTTAAAACGGAGGAATTAAGTAGATCCATTGTTTGATTAACAAAGAAATGTAATCTCGATAAGGAATTATTTCGAAATGGCATTTAGGTTAAATTAAAAAAAGTAAAAGATATCAACTATCGTTTTATTGGCATCGTTCATCAACAATATAATAATAAAGCGATACAGACTGATACTGAGGCGATAAAAATAGGAAAATTACCCCAAAACGGGGCCATCGCGGACATACACAACACGAAATGTTGCGCAAACAAGTGATTAATGATTGATTGATCATTCGGTTAGTCATCGACCTGGATGGATCAATTATTCAAAGTTAGTTATCTGCTGACATAATTCTCGACGATAAATCGATTGATAACTTATAGGTAAAATGCTTTATCGCTGTATAATGCGCAGACACTCGTCTAATCCTTTCAAATTAGAGTTTGGCCGTTATAAAATCAATCTAAATTAAAAAAAAACAATTGTAGCTAAGTGAAACAAATGCTCGTATCAAGCACAGATCAAGCAGGATCGAATTCCAGTCTGATTTAGGTGTGCGTTGGAGAATTCAGGACATTTTCAGGACTATAGTAAAGGAATTTTTAGCTCATACACACTTCCTCACATAGAAGAGCACGATGTAGTAAATTTATTAAACATTATTAATATTTATTTATAAACAAACTTATTATAGTTATTATAAGTAATGTCTTAACTTAAAACCCCTAATAGGATTGTCTAGCTAGTCAATTAGTTACAGAAATGTATACAGGTTCAGAGGTTATTCAGTGTGAAGTTACTAACATAAAAAGAACTCAGAATGCATTCTATAATGATTCTATCATTATAGAATGCATTCATCTATTTTGAAATATAAATAATATAAACACAATTTAATTAGATTTGTATTAAGTTTTCCTTTTAAAAAAAAGTGTTAATTAGGTGACACATTTTCGATAATATGTGACTGATGGACAAATAAAAACGAATACTTCAAAGAAATGTTCAGAACATATCAATCTAGATTAATATCAAAAATAGATAATGCATATCCTTATACCTCTTAGATAATATTATAAAAATTAATATGCATATAGATAACTATGGAACCGACACAGTTTTCCGAATTGTATTCAATCGAAAAAGCCCCATAAATTAGTGATACGCCAAGTGTAAAAGTTAAAAAAAAAGTGACTGTCGAGAGCTCCGCTCCGATTATGAAGTTATCGGGCGTCCAAAAAACGGCCGACGAAAAAAAAAGGAGTTGAAACCCGAAGCCGCGGTTTGGGCCGGTGTGGTCCGCTTATTTCACTGCTCACTGGCTCGTAAACCACGTTTTCTGTTCGCTAATTGATTAAAACGCACCGTGTCAATCCATAGCGGACGGCAAAGATGCGGTGCGCTGCCGAAATGCCGCGGGCGGGTCGATGCATCGCACTCGCAAAACCGTTTCAATGAACCCGTTCCACTCTGATCAAAGGATATATGCAATGCAAAATGTCTCATCCTGAACCGTCAAATTCAGATGACTCTTTATAACCATTTATCTATACTAATATTATAAAGATTTTTTTTTTTAAATAAATAAATAAATATCTTCACACATTCCACACAGCACAATCTAGTTCCACAGTAAGCAACTAATGCTTGTATTATGGATACCAGACATTTGATATAACACATAGATTACTTTTTTTTGTAAATACATACATATTATAAATAAAAAACATCCATGACTCAGATGCAAAGGTAAAAATGTTAACACATAAACATTTGCCCCTAGCGGGTTTCGAACCCGCGACCGTTTGGTTAACAGCTAGGGTTACTAGCCACTAGACCAAATGTTGTCAAGGTAGCGCTTGGCCGCGATCTCACTTGATGTAAGCAGATGCGGCCGAAGGTGGACCACGCTTACCTAGTAAGTGCCCGTTTACCCTTGATTTGAAGACCCCGAGGTTGTAATTTTGAGGGACATTTTTGACATTTTGATTTTGAGGGAGGATTTTGACAGACGCAGGTAGTGAGTTCCACTCCATAGCGGTTCGGACAAGGAAGGTGGAACTGTAACGCTTCGTGCGTGTCCGAGGAACATCAACCACGAAGGGATGAAACCTCTGTCCGCGCCTCGTGGTCCTCAAGTGGAACGGTTCCGGTTGGATCAGGTCGTATAAAATAGACGCACACTCTCCATAGTGCAGAGATTAACGATTTGTTTGTTTGTTTGTTTGTTTATTTATCTATACTAATATTATAAAGAGGAAAGATTTGTTTGCATTGAATAGGCTCCGAAACTACTGGACAGATTTGAAAAATTCTTCCACTGTTGTTAAGCTATATTATCAGAGAGTGACATGGGCTATATTTTATAAAGTTACGTGGGCGAAACCGCGTGCAACAGCTAGTTTTTTATGTAAACAAATTAGAAGGGTAGGTAGACTGTTTGTTCATTTTTGGGCACGCCTTTTGGAGCAATAGTCCAACTGCGTCTGTAGTATTTTCCTTATCATCAAACGTATTCTTCTGTCAGTCTCTTTATTGAAGTTGTTCTTATCTGAATGTATGATTTTCCCATTGTGATTATATATCTAAAACTTGCATAGTGTACATTGCATACATATGAATTGATCACTGCCTTGGTTTTTGTCAAAATCATTTCCAAGCATAGATTAATGTTTATGCATACGATGACTATAAAAATTGTAAAAAATCAGATTTCGTACTTTTTGTATTATTATCTACACAACAGCTGATAATTGTGAACCGTTATAAAAGAGACGAGTTACACAAAAGGACGCTGACTCGACTAATTTCAAATCAACAGAGAGCAACGAAACAATGGTTTAATTTTACTAAAATTCGGCGTGAAGTGTCCGATTGTCGATAGCGAATTATACGATGGCGATACGGATGACGTGAAACGTTAGAGCAACGCGTTTGTTGGAAATAAAGAGTTAAACATCTTGATTTGTATCGGAATGCAACGAAATAGGTCTTTTAGTAATGACAGACTAGCCTTTCACTCATGTTTGTTTCGAAGCAACATTTATAAGCACAACTGCTTGTGGATTAACCTAAAAAATTGCAATTTTTTAATACTAAGTTGAAATACGAAATGTCACGAGGTGTCGATCAAAAGACAGATGGTTAACGTAATCCTTGACCAGATAACAACTTTTGGAATTGAATTTATTTGTATAAATATGTCAAATATGTCGATTATACAATTACAGAGAATGACAGAATAATATTTAAGCGATAACGTATTGATAGATATAGATATATGCATGTATGTCTTGCAACAAAACACAAAAATACAATTATTTGTTCTTAAAAATACACAGTGGCCATCTGTAGATATCTAATTGAATGAAAATAAAATATTTTTGTTTATATTGACGATTTTATTTTCAAGACTCACATAGTCACGAGTATTTAGCAATAATAACTCAATAACAGTGACTCAAAAAACTGATAATATGGCACTATTAACAGTCTATGCAGATAATTACGATGCTCAATTATAAGATATCCATTACGTTATAATTACAATAATTATGATTATCTAAATAAGATTATTAATGATCTTTAACTATGTAGCTAACACATACATACTATAATTACTTGATGATAACTGCTAAACACTAAATGTGATCTTATTGTGAAAATCTTCGTCAATTAATTGTTTATAGAATATTGTCTCCCCATTTGCGACATCTTCTGAATGAAATAGACGAACTGACAACTCCTTTATTATATCCAATATAGTTGTTGAGACTTCAATCAGTCGCGTTGTTGTCGGCACGTAATTTCCTAGTCGTATCGGCGTCGTAGCCGTACCGTAGCCGGTTCGCTCCTGCAACGGACGGGCACAAAGAGCGTGACGCTTTGTTAACGCCGACGATTCCAATGGAACGAGCCATCGTTGTACAACTTTTTAAACTATTGAAACGCGATAGGCCATTTATTGCACTGAACTACATTGCACTTTATTTTATTACAGTTATGAAATCCGTACTTAATATTATAAATGCGAAAGTATGTTTGGATGTTTGTGACTCTTTCACACAAAAACTACTGAACCGATCACCGTGAAATTTTGCACACACGTTGTCTTTGACACCAGAAAGGACATAGGGTACCTTTCATCGTTCAACACGGACGAAATCGCGGGCACCAGCTAGTTTATAATAATTTGTTTGCCTGTATGTAGTTACATTTTTTTATTTTATTTTTATTTACACATAAAAAATACAATTAGTGGTGCACATGTAGGGGAGGTATTGACAATCCTATTAAATTAGTAGTACTTAGTATAGTATGTATTGTATATGGGTGGTTACTTTGGCCAGACCGTTCGCTCAATTTATGACTTCCAAACACAAGTCTGCTTTGACTGCTCTAATTTTTATGTAATGCGATAATCATTGCCAAGGAAGTAGTTTTTTACCAGCAACGTCCTAGACCTTTGCTAGATGGCTGGATAAAAGAGACTTATACAGAAGGCGTTACTTTTTGACAGTGGACATATTGTCAGTCTGCAACCTACTGCAGTCTTGTCCAGTTTTAAATTTAATAACTTGAATTAAATGTGAATTATTGACAACTGGATTCAGCTGCGAGTTTTTTGATAAAATCTATGAGGTCAATGTCAAATTACACTGTTGAGGAAAGTATAATAAATAATTGCCAAGTATCTAGACGTTCGCAGATCGATCTCAATCTGTCAGGCGAGTTTCGGTTCCACAGTCAATAAATCGAGTCCTCGCACGCATGTGTCCGAATGCCGAACAACTATAAATCGTCGACGTACTGCCTAATTGGAAGACGACAGTTTGTCGAATTTGTCTTTGGTCTTTTTTTGCAATGCTCCAGTTAAGTATACGTCAACTGGTTCCGTGTTGACGCGATTAATTGCGCAAAAAAATTTATCGTTTTCATCAATTTCATTGATTACTATCGAATTTTACAATACATAATTGGTCAAGGAATTTTAAAAGATTTTACATATACAAATATGAGTCCAGATTATAATATAAGAAAATATGTTATGAAACATAGTATTATAGCATTCTTATAAGTGTTTACGATATGTGTTAATAAAGCAAATATTTACGAGCAAGACCGAGCTTCAAAAGCTCAAAAAAATATTTTTACAATTGTTGTGTGTTTGTCTGTTCCGTTTGTGCACAGTTACTTTGTATTTTAGCATTAAAAGTGTAAGGCTTTTATTTGATATATCAGCAAAAAAAACCTAACCTAACCAATTTATTGATCAGCTAAGAACCCTATACTAGGTCAGCGACAAAAGGGTTGATACTAGATATTTTGATGATCATAATATTTATTCCTTAAATGGTATTCATCTGATGACAGCTCGCTGCTTAAATTCAAAAGTACCACAAATCAAAAAATTCCAAAAATATTTTATTGCATAAATACAATAACAATCCTTCATATTGTATGTTGCAAAAAGACTTATTTTTTTAATATTCAAAAGTAACTTATATGCTTATATCTCCTCTAGAATTCAGTTTATTATAAAATAACTTAAAACATTTAATGCTACTTAAAAATACGGTTCTAAAATGTATAATATGCATATATTTTAATATAATATATCTAATAAGAAAAAAATTGACAAAAAAAATTTTTTTTTTTTTTAATTAGCTCTTCTATAAAAAAAGTGTAAAATTTTGATTTGTGATACTTTTGTAGTTAATAGTCGCATTTTATCCAGGACGTCACCGGCGATCGCATAAAGCAGCTAACACCAAATCTATCGTAATCAAAAACGTGGTATCTGGTAATTGGCCGCTCGGCTTGGAGTTGCTCGTAAACTGTCAGATACCGCGTTTTCCGCGGCGCCTATGTCCAAGATAACCATAGGAAACCGGCAGATAGCAGGTGCTCAGCGAACTTTATGTAAGACGGCTTCGTACAGGCTACAAGGGGCGGTCAAATCCTTAACTATTTATGTAAAATTGCAGTGACAATCGGAGTGTAAGACATTTCAATGTGACAGCTAAAGTGCCTCATTAATAAAATTATAATTACATAGCTATGGTGACCGCGATTTCGTTCGCGTTGAAAAATAAATAATAATAGCGCTTGACAATTACATACGTTGTTATACTTTTGCGAAGACTTGGATCTTTATTTTCAGATAGATGGTATTGGAATATTAATAGCCTATGTGAATCTTGATTTTTTTTTAAATCGGATAATTAAGATCGAGGATTATCTCCTACATATATATACACAAACAAATAAACACATAAACTTTACCTCAGATGGAGTCATCAAAAAAAAAAAAATCAAAAAAAGATTTTTTTTTTGTTTGAACACGCTAATCTCTGGAACTACCGGTCATTTGGAAATTTATTTTTGTATTTAATATGCTTGCAAAGATTTATATTATTTCGATGATTTCATAGCTCAAATCTTGATAAGGTTTTTAGAAAGAACGCTCTATATAAATTATAAATTTTCTTTTCAGTTAAATTCATATAATAATTATTATATAACTTACATATCTTTATTGGTTATATCTTATGCTGTAACTCAAATATATAAACTATATTAACGGAAAGTTGTATTGAAGTCCGTTCAGTAGCTTTTCCGTGAAAGTGTAAAAAAAGTCCACATACCTATCTTAACAAGCTTTCGCTTTTATTATTATAATTATTATTATAATATTTTACAGTAGGATATATATAAACTTGATTAATTTTTAACATAAAAAGAATCAATATTTCCTAATCGTTCTGATTTAATTTAATTAATCCGTACTAATATTTTAAATGCGAAAGTATGTTTGGATGTATGGATGTTTGTGACTCTTTCACGCAAAAACTACTGAACCGATCACTATAAGAAATTTTACATACACTTTATCTGGGACACCAGAAAGGACATAGGGTACTTTTCATCCAGAAAAAGGACTATTCCCGAGGGATAAATAAAAAATAAAAATCTAACGCCTGGCCATAGTGTTATAGCAACACGAGGTCAAGCGTTATATTGCTTTTTTTAAAATTTTCAATGCGTAAGAAGTCGCGAATACCGGCTTGTATAATATATACGTTATTTGTGCAGCGTTTAAGAGAATATTGGGAAATGTCTGTATAGATAGAGTCGCCATTGTAACAAGGCCAATTCACGGTGTCACAATGTCACAGCATCGCTTAATCATTGAGGGCACCGAGCGACCGTCAAGCGCAACAAGTATCTATCTCGGTTCGTAAACATTTTCAGTTAGGAATAGGGGACTTTTATGTGAAGCTATTTTGTGACATTAGAAAAGGACTTATTTTTTTTTCATATTCTATTAGACTACGTCCAAAATTATGATTAAAAATGAGTCCAATTATAATTTAACTAGCCGGTGCCCGCGACTTCGTCCGCGTTGAACCATGAAAGGTACATTATGTCCTTTCCGGTGTCCCAGATAAAGTGTATGCAAAATTTCATGGTGATCGGTTCAGTAGTTTTTGCGTGAAAGAGTCACAAACATCCATACATCAATACATACTTTCGCATTTATAATATTATACTCGTAAGTATAGATTAATATAAAATATCTACAAAGCTGAAGAGAAATATTTCAATAAAATTTCTACTGTTCTAAGGTTTAACTCATTTACTGCTGGTTTGGGTACTATATTTCCTAAATATCTAAACTGTGCTATCATATAGATACTTTTAAAGCACTCTAATAAAAATAATAATTAATAATCTGTTCATTATTGGTGAATTCTCTCAAACAACAATCAATAAATTTCACAAAATTAAATAAAATTGTACCAATCACATGAAAAGTCATTTCTTGGATAAAAAAAACTACTTTCGCAACAATTTATTAACAAATACATAAACATCTTCAAAATTTGTTTAACAATTTAAAGCAATACCAATTTCATTAATAAAGTTTTAATGATATCACTAAAATTTGTGATAGAAATAATATTCAATCTGCAATATGAACAGTCACACAGTAAGACGTATGCAGTAAACTTCCTTCAATCCGAACCAACGACACAGAGGCTTTCTGGAGAGATAATCTCTAAAATATTAAGAAGAGACTCGACATTTTGACAGATGACTCTAAGCCTGAAACGTTTCAAGTTGTCCGAGTCTGGCTTGACATGACAGGAGACATAGCAAGGATCTATTGGAAGCTTCGCTTTCAGACAACAAAGGTTATTTTAACAGATATCTAGTCTAATAAACCGGATTTAAATAAACTAATAAATTCTAAACTAACTCGTTGCGCTATTAATTTGTTTACACTTAGTTGTCAAGTTTAATTTAACTGTTTGTACCAAGTAAAGTTAAAGTTTAATTTAACCTCACCAATGTGAGGATGCCAAAGCCCAGTACCTCGTCCCTTCCTTATCCCTTATCCTTAATCCTTCTATGGTCTGCAACCCACTTGCAGTGCCTATGGCACCTAACATCAAGTGTACAGTCAGCCTGTCTGTAGACCTTTATATATAAAAAAAAAACAATCTGACCGATCACTTGTCAAGATGGTAGATAATCCCGTGAATGTATAGTGCATCAATCTTTTTGGAGTAAGGGCTCAGATGTAGGTAGATAAAAAAATGGGCTGGCCATCCCTTACTGTTACTGTGAAACGCAGTGTCTTCTATAACAACAAAATCCGTACTATATCCGTACTAATATTATAAATGCGAAAGTATGTTTAGATGTATGGATGTATGGATGTTTGTAACTCTTTCACGAAAAAACTACTGAACCGATCACTAAGAAATTTTGCATACACGTTGTCTGAGACACCAGAAAAAACATAGGGTCACCTTTCATCGTTCAACGCGGAGAAGTCGCGGGCACCAACTAGTATACGATATTTTACTAAAATCAGGCACAAAAACATATTATGTATGTCCTGCACACTACGTAGGTACAGGTCAATGTAATAACTCTGGCAGATATATTAGTCTCCCGAAGTCCCTTGATTCTTGTGACGTCGCAGCGTCATAGATATGTGAAGTGTGCCAAACCTGTAATGTATTCGTTGAGAGTCCTACAATGTTGCTTATTATATACACGAGTGTGTCTGTTCGTCTAATAAAACATTATGGCAGGGGGAGGGGCGTCGTGACACAAACAAATTGGCACTTGTTGAATTGCCATCGCGCCAAATTCATCCACGGACTTAGTGTGAGCTCTGCCACAAACAACATTGGCATGCATCTTGATTCTTAGTCAGTAATAAATAAATAAAAATAATCTATCTATCGCAAAAGTCGTTTTTATAAAAAAAAATCGAAATATTTCTAGGAATTCTACAAGTTCCCAGGTGATAATTCAAACATTGACTTCAAACACGTCAATTTGTGCATTATAAAAGTATAATTATGTCTACATTTATTATTTACTAGCTGGTGCCCGCGACTTCGTCCGCGTTGAACGATGAAAGATACCCTATGTCCTTTCTGGTGTCCCAGACAACGTGTATGCAAAATTTCATAGTGATCGGTTCACTAGTTTTTGCGTGAAAGAGTTACAAACATCCATACATCCAAACATACTTTCGCATTTGTAATATTCCAAAGAGTTGCAAAGTTATTTCTAAACTCATCCAGGAACCTCGGATTATTGTGGTCCACGGACGGCACCAATAAATCAATCGATACGTCGTCACATCGATAAACCCTCGTAATTATATATCGCGTTAATATCGTAAAAATCAATCAATGTCATCGGTTGGAAGTTAAATTAATACCTTTATGAATCGAGTGTCGCGGGCATCAATCAGTAGACCGTTTGATTGATAGCTGGTGTCGTGGAACGAAACAAAATCCAGCATCGATCATTTTATCGACGAATATCATCGACTCGTGGGAGGGACGATGCAGATATTACGGTTTATACCTAATATCTTACTCTAATGCTCATCATTTAGATTTTATTTATTTACTAGCTGGTGCCCGCGACTTCGTCCGCATTGAACGATGAAAGGTTCCCTATGTCCTTTCTGGTGTCCCAGACAACGCGTATGCAAAATTTCATGATGATTCATGATCCATACATCTAAACGTACTTTCGCATTTGTTATATTAATACGGATAAACTAGCGGACCGCCTCCGGCTTTGCACGGATGTTATTTTCGAATTAATATAAAAATCTTTCTCGTTTAACGTTCTTTCCATTAGTGAAAAGCGTATTAAGTTTAAAAGACCTAAGCTTACATACAGAATGACAGGAAGAGACTGTTTTATATTATGCTTATAAATAAGCGGTTACTAGACAATGATTTAAGTTAGGTTCAAAGCACATATGACACATATGACAAGACTTTACATGCACTATGACAGGTATTAATTATTATTAACATTTAATTGATTACTCAAAATAAAATTAAGTATCTTGGAAATGTAATTTTTTGTTTCACTCATATTATGTTTCCTTAAATATTGTAAAACAAAGTCCTCCGCCGCGTCTGTCTGTCTGTCTATTCGCGATAAACTCAAAAACTACTGCATCGATTTTCATGCGGTTTTCACCAATGGATAGAGGGATAATCAAGGAACGTTTTTACGGAAAAATTTCACCCCGGGCGAAGTTGGGAGCGCGGCAGCTAGTTATAATATAAAATTAAAAATATTAAATTTTAAATTATTATCATTAGACTAAGCTCGAGATAAACAAGTATAATTTATTACATACCAATTAATTAAGTCGGATGTCATTTTTTTACTGTTCAAATCAATCAACAGAGTTAAGTCCTTGATATGTCATTTCACATCAATTATCGAGTATCATTAAAAAAACTAAAGTCACGACAATTTTTATGTTTCCATGTGTATTAATTAAAATTGAAGAATTTATATTTTAACGGATACAATAAAAAAATTCAATTTGTAGGTAATTTGACTTATAATATTATTGCGGCACATTAAAAGTTAAATATTTTAGCATTTAGTAGGTAACTAATAGTTTATTAAAAATTCTTTATCCATTTTAAAGGTATACATTATTCCAGTTGAACATTGTCTATATAATATGTATACTAACATCTCTAATTCCAACCGAGTTATACAGAGGTATGTCATCATAGTCCGTACTAATATTATAAATGCGAAAGTATGTTTGGATGTATGGATGTTTGTGACTCTTTCACGCAAAAACTACTGAACCGATCACAATGAAATTTTGCATACACGTTGTCTTGGACACCAGAAAGGACATAGGGTACTTTTCATTCAGAAAAAAGAACTATTCCCGAGGGATAAATAAAAAATAAAAAACTAACGTCTGGCCAAAGTGTTATAGCAACACGAGGTCGAGCGTTATATTGCTTTTTTTTTAAATTTTCAACGCGGACGAAGTCGCGAGCACCAGCTAGTATTACATATTTAAATTATTCTCCATTGATTGTAGTACATAAACATTAAACAAACATACTATGAATTACTATAAATACTTGATCTATACTATGAATTACTATAAATACTTGATCTATACTATGAATTACTGAACATGTGCTGATTCTATGATTTACAAAAGTTTATTTTAACAAAAAAATATATAAGGATTTTTATGTATAATAAATTTATTGAAACATATAATAATTAAAGAAAATATTGCAATTAATATTTCTCAAAAAGAAAAACCAAAATGGGTGATTTTGTTTTGCTAGGATTGTCTATCATAATATTATTAACATAATATAATTAAACAAACATACCAATTAATTAAAAGCTCACGTGATATAACGACACGTATTCAATAGAAAGTTAAAAATATTTATGCAAATTAAATATTTTAATAACAATATCGATTCCGTTTAAAAGTTGTAAAATTCAACACATTATTAAGTCTATTCAAGTCATTAGTTTCCTATAAAAAGTTAAATTAAATCACATATAACGTTTCTCTTTTGTTATGGACCTCTCGAATAAATTACACCTCATCTTTTATTAGTTAGTGGTTTTATATGCGAATCAGAACGTACCTTTATTGTTTAGATATAAATATAGCGAATCATGTAGGTATATATATTATATATATATATTATATATATATATATTATATATGTATATATTATCTATAAGTCATGAATGACCCCATAGGTGACGCTACAGTCGATTTGCGAGGTAAATCTTAAGAGTTAAAATTTTAGTTATAAGTTCTAATAAAAATTTAACCAAATAAAATCATAGGCTCTGCTGCGTAGGGTTACAGATACCTTAATTTTTGTACCTTAAATTTTAAAGAGTTACAAAATTTTGTTCTCAAAATTTATTTATACATAAGCAAATACATTATAACTCAAATATACATTTTAAACACCAACATAAAAGACATTAATACTAATCTTAGTTATCTCGCCACAAAGACACTAAAATTTTATCACAACCTTAGATCTAAACAGATAAAACGCATTATGGCCATTATTATATTAATATTGTTTGTATAAAACATTAATTTTAATAATTTGAATAATTAATTAATTAATAATTTAAAACGTTACTCGCTTCTGGTTAGCATTTCACTTGGAATGAGGTGAACTGCATTTTTTATATATATTAAATTCGGTAGCTAGTAGGCGTGACCAATGAATTTGAATCACATAATAAAATATTATGTAAAATAAAGGCTGATTTACATTGATACAGTATCAATGTAAACATTGATTCAATCCAAACTTAAGCATTATATCATACGTAAAGTTAAGGTTAAGATTAAAAAATGGTTGTTCAGTCTTAAATACGACTATGTAGAAAAATTATTTAAGTCGATTTAAATACGTAATATCTACACAATTTATATTCTAAATTTATTGTGTCTTTTACTTATATATGTATATATACCTACTTATTAATAATTTAGTTTATATTTAATAATTGCACACGATACAGGCTTGCATGCCTAGTGTGTGTTTTCATAGCCAATGAACTAAATATATATATCTGTGGCCTGGTACTCAAAGGGCCAAAGTCCTTTTTTGTGAAAAATGGGATTTAACAGCAAAGTTGTTGAAAAAGAATGATATTTATTTGTCCTAACAATAACAAAAAGATATTTTAGTAATACTACAATATAACATGTAAATTATAACTATCAATTCTTGTTCATTGTTCTAATGCTTATTACCGAAAGATAGGAATATAGATATTGGCCCCTTTAGCACCAGGCCACAGATATATGTTCCTGTAAATAAATAAATAAATCCAGTATCCAGCACTGGATCGAAATATTTATTTTTCGATATTTAATAGCCGCTTATTTTTCGATCCAGTGCTTTACCCAAGCACGCTGCACAGCCAGTGCCAGTGGCACTGGATCCGTATAAACACTACGCGCCAGTGAACGCCAGTCGCTAGAGCCTAATCGTACATCGAAAATGTCATCTAAATGTCTGATGAGCGTGTAAACGACGCGATCCAGTGCCAGTGCCGATCCAGCGCTGGAATCCAGTGATGCTGGATCCAGCTATTGTATCAATGTATTTTTTGTATTTTAGCAACACTAAAATACAAAAAATATGTTAAAATAACTGGCTTTTTTTTCACATTTATTTATAAATTTAATTATGAATATATTGTTAGTTTTTAATAAAGAGAACACAAACAAAGTATCTCAATAGAGACAATAAGAGTCGTGTTAATGGACATATTCTTATTTCTTATCTAATTTAATAGTGTAGATTAAATTAAAATTGCTCATTAGTCTTATAGTCCTTAATGGACTAGATATTTTATATAAAAAAAGGAACTTTAAAAACATTTAATTATTTAATTTATTTTTGTTTACTAAATATTCGTGTGTTTTTTACGACCTAAAAAGGTCACATAGAAAGGGTTGGAATTATACAAAATTATCATTAAATTAATTTAGAAATACTAAAGTTGTTAATTGTTAGCTAATTATTAAATGTTTCAACGTATATAATCATTAATAAGAGCTTTTACGAGTATATAGCTTTCATTTCACGTTTACAGCAACATTCAACATCAATTTTTCACGTAAACTTTGATGTTTTCCAAAATAAAACTACTAGGACAAAAAAATGGCCCGTAAAAAAAAAAACCTTATTTATCTACAGGTTTCCAATCTCTCCAAACATTAGTACAAATGGGCAAGTCTCGGTCACTAATGAAAATGATGTCCGTACATCGACCGGTTGACAAATACGGATCGTGTTGGCCTCGACATAAATCTATCCAGGATTTTTCACACATTCCCACTTAATCCGTCTGGGGTCGGAGGGAGCGATAGATACGTGTCGTTTACTTACACAGACCCGCGATAGATATACATCCTTTTTTAATACTACCTACCCCACTGAAGAGCGTATTTCTTAAAATATATCTTCGCTTAATCCTTTAGCAGTCAGAGTCGGATTTAACCGACAATTATTTTCGTGTATATTACGCCAGCCAGTATGTATATATACGACAAATTCTCTCTTATTGTATAATTGAGTTGCTTTTTAAAAAGAAAAAAATTTAAAAAGCGCTCTAGTGGCACGACAACGCCTACAAAATAAAGCGGTTAATAATATGAAACATTACTTAAGAATACAAAATGTATTTTTGCATAATATTTATTTTACGTGGACATGATGGACACGAATAACTCTCTACTTAACAGAATTATTTTTTTCAAAATCGATCCAGCCGTTTCGGTGATTTAGCGAATCCGGAACGTCAAAAATAGTATCATTTAAGAAAGTCATAGGTTACCCCGAATTGATTCGCTCCATGACTGATATTTTATGTCCATTCCCACTTCAGCAGACTGATTCTTTGGTTCTTCGAAGAACCTTCTATATTTTGGATCACATCCCCCAGAGAAATGTCAAGTACCATTGCCAAAAAAAAAATTATCGTCCAAATTCGTGCACGTCAAAACTGGCAACTCACATCTGTTCTTAAGCTTCGTCTTAATGCATTTGAGGATATGATTATGTAGATGAATTCATTTAATTCGTTTTTGTTGACTATAGAGTGAGGATTAGGTGTATAATAATTGTTATAAGTATAGTTATTATTATAGTTAATAATTATTTTAAAGCATGTTAAATTAAATTAAATTGATACATTTCATATTCCCTATTGTAGAACTAAACATTGTAAAAATTCCTTCTTTCATCGTTCTAAGTATCACTACAATAACATTCTGAATGAATATTTACATATTTTACAACAATTTGAATTCTTATAAAAAGTAAATTGGCGAATTACTTTTGAAAAATTAATTTTATACTTACTTATAGAATATTCCCTTCTTTTTCTTTTTCTTCTTATTATTATTTTTTTTAATAAATAAATAAATGTAAACATATAACTTTTATGATTCTTTTTAGCCAATTTGTATATAATCTATAACATATATTTTTTAAATTTATGGCTGTATGTAATCTAAATTTAAATAAAAATTAAAAAATTAAAAAAAAAATTAAGTTGCAGTCCCTACTCGTTCAACAGGTGCAGAATAGAAGCGAACTTTCTTCCATTGAAGCAACGCTGACGACTCGATCTTAGAACTCTGAACAAAAGTAAGATTGATAAAAGCATGATACGAGACAGACATCAATGTCGCGAATGAATGGCGAGATGTTCCCACGTGACACAAATCTTGATATCTTACCTATATGTTAACCGTATTGTCAACGTTTCAGTGTATGTCGAAGTGGCATACATTAATTGTCACACTTGACGTCTGTTTATAGACAGTTAATAAGTCATGTAGATCACTAGTTAGAGAAATAAGTCCTGCAGTTAGTTTCAGTAGGATTGATTCGATTTATTCGTATTTAAAGCTCTCATACACATTTCACTTATAAATAAAACGTGTATATCTATCCGTACTAATATTATAAATGCGAAAATATGTTTGGATGTATGGATGTTTGTGACTCTTTCACGCAAAAACTACTGAACCGATCACTATGAAATTTTGCATACACGTTGTCTGAGAACCAGAAAGGACGTAGGGCACCTTTCATGAATCAACACGGACGAAGTCGCGTGCACCAGCACTATTATAAATGCGAAAGAAAGTATGTTTGGATGTATGGATATTTGTGACTCTTTCACGCAAAAACTACTGAACCGATCACTAAAAAATTTTGCATACACGTTGTCTGAGACACCAGAAAGGACATAGGGTACCTTTCATCGTTCAACGCTCTTATAAAAAGAAAATTCGCGAATTACTTTTGAACAATTAATTTTATCACTTATAGAATATTCTTTTTCTTATTATTATTATTATCCAAGTATATATTTTTCTTTCTTAGTTTTAAATTTTTTACAATATATATTACAAAAAACAATAAATATTATAAAAAACTTAAATCTAGAGTTCCGCAAGTAGCGGGGCAAGGTCCAAGCTACCGGTGGTTACTGGTTAGGGCTGCAGAGTGAGGAACCTCTTGACAAGAGGAACCGCCTTCTGTATCTGACCCTTGATCCATACATCTAGCGAGAGACACTTAAGATGTTGGTCGAGGCTCTTCGCTATAATTAATAAATAAATGTAAAAATATAATTTTTATTATATTCTTTAGGCCTATTTGTATATAATCTGTAATATATATATTTTAAATTTATGTCTGTATGTAATATAAATAAATAAATAAAAAAAATATCGATACAAAAGAAGTTATCTGTGCTCGAGTGGAAATTACTAGTGAGATTGTACTGTAATGTTCGCATCGCGCACTGCGCATATTTGCAACCTGCAAGCCGGTCACCGCAAGCATCGTCAGCAGATAAATTTATAATTAATAATGCAGGTAAGCCTTATAATTAATTTTTTCTTTTATTTATTTTTTTCTAAGATTTGAAAGATTTTTTTTTTTCAAAAAAAAAAGGGGACTGAAAGTAAGACGATATTTTTCATAAAAGACAGGCTAATAAGATTTTCGTAAAGGTTGTCAGAGTGGCTGACGGTCTTCTCAGAAAGGATAAAGGGGAGAGAAAGATAAGGAGAGAAAGGACACAGTGAGGGAAAGGGGAGGACAATTAGGTAAGGCTATGGCATCCCTTACAAGAGTAACCAAATATAATTGAGCTGGGATGCTGAAATTTGTGGTTATCGCCGCCAAAAAAGCTGAATGAATTTTTCTGCTGTACAAGCTACTTCTAATTGAAATATAATTTCCATTGAATCGAGTGGTATTCATATACAAAATATTCATTTTAATTATGACTACACGTTCTGTCAAATATTACAAATACACTAAATCGATAAATTTCAAAAAAAAATGTACCAGAAAATGGCGAAGCACTAAGTAATAAAGGTCACTTTTGATAGCGCCCATTTAAATATCCGCTAGGAAATTTAATTAAAAATTACGTTAATTACAAAACTTGTTCAACCGATATGCAGTCAATTTTGAACTCTATACTTGAACGTAATGAAGAAGTCTTTAAGTCCGTACAGATAGATGTCACAATATATTAAAGTGTCGTCTCAATGAAACATTTTTAATGTGTCCGCCTCAATTAAATTTTAATACTAACTCGTCATCACTCCCGTTGCTGACGTTACGTTTGATCCAATTCAACATGGCAAGAACCTGCTCTAACGCGATCCTTACGCGGCAGGAGGCGGGTCTACCCAATGGGTTTTGACCAATGACTTTACTCCGTTCAGGCAAAACTAATTATACTGATTTATGCCCCCATTGTTCATTGTTGTATGTCTCTGTTGCACACATATGTATAAATATAAATGCATCACTAACTTGATATATCGTGCGCAAACTTTTGTTTTTCCCATCTCGACATCCAAGTTCTTGTAACTTAAGACAATTAGATCGTTTTTAAGAGATTAGTATCCGTAACTCTTTTCGGATAGTACACTTTACTGTTACATTGTAATTGCTTTGTTTGTTGTTGCCAAAGCTTAAACTTTCGCGTTTTATCAATATTTCGTATTTTGTGATCGCTAACAATTTGTTAGTAAACTCAAAATATGTCTCTATTTGAATTATACTCACTTACCATTGCAAGCTCTACGGTTTTTATTTCATCTTCTTTATCTGTTCTGTTATGTCTTTTGACACTAAATATTACATATCTGTAAATGTTATTGTTGGGAACAATATTTAACGTTTCATCGATAATGATTTTCTTTTTATTTTATCTCATTATTTGTTTTGTTGTTGTCGTAATAACGAAAATTAAAAATCATATTTTAAAGTTACTGTCTATTGTCAACTACCTTAAATGTATTATTAGAGCCTAGTCCCCATGTTAACATACTGAGGATTGACAGAAATGAATTTATTTATAGACATTTTATTTACTATTTATGTACCTAAAACGAAACAATACTCATATAATGAAATGTACATTTAATAAAGAAAAGTATATAAAAAAAATCAGGAGACCATACTAGTCAAGACCATACTGAGTCGGTACAGAAATCGCGCGCTGTCACTGCCATTGTATATCAATATTTAAATTACATTGAAAAATAAAGTAGCAAATCGGAGCGTCCGGCATGTGCGCCCGCGTCGCATTCACCTGTCGTTCAGGCTGCGCGCGCGCGTGGGCGTGGCCTCACTCGGCATTCGACGTTTTCGCGCTTTTTTCCCTTTGCCCGTCAACGGTCACAGGAATTCGGGTGCGATATTTTCTGTGGATGGAATCCGAAGGTTGTAACGCGAGTGGCGATATTTATTTCTCTTTGGCTTCTTCGAGATTTATGTCGGTTTTAGTGATTTATTGTGCCGTGCGAGTTTCAATCCAGATAGTGCACTGTTCAAGGGCGATGCGGATTTTAATTCTTTTGACAGTTTTCTGTTATTACATTAATGCTTGTTCACACATTCGCCTATCCCTTCCCAATCTATTATCCTTAATCCTACTATTATCCTAATATATTATCCCCAATCCTACTATGATCGGTACCTGTGGCATTTTTTGTGTCATAGGCGACGGTAGCCACCTAGGTACCATCAAGTGGACTGTCAGCCTGTCTTTCGACGTATTTCGAACGTATTTATAATATCTTTAGTAGTGGCAAGTCACTACTAGTCTGCATAAACTATAGGCAATAGATCTAGGACCAGAAAACCATCGTGGGTACATATGCTGTTGAGTTTCGGTGAGTAATTAAGGGATGTCATTTCCTCCCAATCCCTTATCCTAACTGTGGCTTTGCTTGTGATAATAGACAAAGGTAGTTATTTACAATTAAGTGGACTGGTCAACTTGTTCACATAATAAGACAACTATGGGTATAGGTATCACTAAAGAATCTGTAGGTACTAAGTCGTTTCCTGAGATTGAGGCAATGATTTTACCAGTATAATCACTAATTAAAAATGTATAAATAGTTTTTTAAATACCACTATAATAATTAATTATAATTTCAAAATTTTTAATTTTTTACAACAAAACAAAAAAACTATGATTCCACATAAATAATTTTTTGTCGAGGTTTTTGCTAACTAGCTACGTTCAATTGAAATTAAATAAAATACCTACGAGTATGTATGCAAGTAAACTATATTACCAAGTTAACTTTACATAATATTAATATCAATGTAAATAATACCCTATAGAAGTAACACAGATACATTAAACAACAAATAAAAAAGTTAAAGATTTTTATCGGCCATCAAAAAAATTCTTTCATTTCGTGAATATATTTTCATGTCGTATGGCTAATCGCGTGTTCTCGAATCTCGATGCGATAATAGAAATGGGTCAGGTGGCCGAAACCGGGGGCTATCACTCATAAGCAAACAACAATAAAATAGGTAAAATCTATGTATTGAGGCGAGGTCGAGTGGCTTCCGTTGCCAGTTAGTTGCGACCGAAGATTGATCACTGCCTCGCAATTATGAAGAATGATTTCAGAATTTGATTGTAGCGTTTATTGAATACTGTGAATCGTGCTACGAATATTTGTGATAAAATTACATTTAACGCACCCTTAAAACTGGAATAAAAAATGAAAAGCAAAAGTTTTTTCCATTATAAAGCACAGCAGACAGACTGATTGTACACTTTGATAGCATTGCCTATACATATACACTGTCTAGCAACACTAGTTTCAAATTAAAATTCAAATAAACCTTTTTTTTCTTTAATTACAAGTAATTTTCCTAATTGCAACATTGCAAATGATGATATTCCAATTATTATACACCTTTATATAATAGTAATATAAAAAGAAAATAAGATATAATACCTTTTTCTAATTTGTTTGCGAACTTATTTTGACTTTCTTTTGTTTAGAAGCTATAGAGGAGTCTTTTGGAGACAATTAGATTTTTTTCTCTACCTTCGAAATGATTATAGGTGGGTGAATTTATATCACTTGTTCTACTTTTTTTCTACCTTCTACATTTTTTTCTATCTTTTTTGATTTTATTATAACTCCCTTCGACAAACGGTAGTTTTGTGATGGTGTGGTTACTGCCATCAAGCGGGATATTCAGTTCATGTATTCATGAAGTCATGGTATCTACTGCCACTGCAGCGTTCCGTGTATTTGGGCAATTTGGGCAAAAAATTTGGCCACAATTAACGTCTAAAACACATTCTGTCAAAATGCAGTTCCACTTAGCAACATACGGTATCATAAAAAACGTTATAAAGTAGCAGTTCGTGGTCGATCATTAACTCCAAAATAACTGCAGGAAACGAGTTAGACATATGACTAATGCGGTATCTGTAAAACATTTAATTCTGTTTACAAATATAGTAACGTGTTCTTTCCTCCTGTTTTGTCTAAACCCAGTCTCACAATCCATTGTTAGATAAGTCGAGTTGGGAGTTTATTTTGAACGCAATAATTTTGAAAATAGATTTCGTTTTTACTTGTATATTTGTTATTAAGTAGTTCAATGTTCCAAGTAAATTTTTAATATGATAATATTTGAATTATGATTAATTTGAATTACTCGTAATTAAAAAGGATGTTCACTTGTACACTTATTACATTATAAGTATATTCTGTGTTTAATAATATCTGATTTAAGTAAGACTGTTTCGCAGATTCGGTTAGAAATTGAAGATCTATTATCTCTTTGATTGGACTGATTACTTATTTGCCCTTTCAACCTTGCATTCTAATCACCCTGGTGTTATTTGTGTTTAAGGTCAGAGTAGCCAAATAGATCTCAGTGAACGGTCAACCTGCTTACTGTTTCTTTTTATAAAAAAAAGTTCATACGTAGACGTAAAGGACAATGGTTGCAAATACATATTGTCTATATATTAATGTTGAGTTGAAAGCATTGAAAACACTTTACAATAAATGTTATCCGCATAAAACACTCAAAACTCCACACGTCATATAAATATGCCGGAGCGTGGTCACACAGGGTCCAATTTCGGATTCGATCACATTACCATAACGCGAGTGCGCTTTCGAATGCTCGCTACGATGCACTGTCCGTTTCGAGCACTATGGACTCACGGCTGTCACGGATGGTCAACAAATATTTAATTACATTGTACCGCAATTACCTTATGCTTTGATTATATAATAGAGTAGGTATATTATTTTATTTATAATTACATCTGATCTGACTGAGAGACAAAAGGTTCAACATAGTTCAAAGAATTAGTTAGCTGAAGAGGGAATGTGGACATATCTGTCGTACAGTGAATGGACGATGAGGTATTCTTAAAGTGGACACCACCAAGCCAAAGATGGCAGTGGATGGTCTTCAGCCCCCTTTAATTAATTTTAACTTTTTGGTTGTTTTTTATTGGTTTATTTATTTATATAATCGTTAGAAAGCCTGATGGTTCACTTGATGGTAGATGGTTACCGACCACATTTGGCATACAAGCAATGCCACATTTTAAGACATTTTAGGAAGATAAAAGATTGGATAAATGGGATTAAAGATAAGGATATCTGGTATCTTTTGGCTGATTGTGTTTTTTGAGTGAGACGTTGAATTTATGAAATTAAAATAAATAATATTAAAAAATATATAATTTAATTTTAATAATTTTAAATTTATACAATATTACACTAAACATGTACTAACAAGAAATGAAATTTATCTATTATTACCTAACTTTGATCATACAATATAGAACATGTACGACAAACTTAGCGTCTGTGTGTCCGTGGAACTTTAATACTCGACTTATAGTATTTAGATGCACATTAAGAGTCATCTTTAACTCGGAATGTTCCGATCGAGTTTCATTAGCATATCGCTTGTCGAGAGGTCTGCAACCAACGCGTTATTTATAACGTATATCTGTCTAGAATATCTATTGGAGACGAACAAAACTTTCAGAGAAATTCTCTATGAAGGTAGGTAATTTGTTTTTGTGATAAAAAGTTTTTTAGATATATATGGTGGACCTTTATACCCGTGGACCTTTAAGCCCATAAGGTACTGATTTCAGCAGTGACTGTGAATTTAAGCACTAGTGCTACAGTGTTTCTTAATCGATCAATGATTAAGAAACGTCTGGGTCCGCTTTCGTATCTTAATTTTTCCATAAAAGTAGGTAAATATTTGTTTAATTAACTTTTTTGACAGTACAGTTTCACAATGTATTGTCCCGCTCCCGACTTCACTTGGGGTGCAATTTTAATATAATATATAAAAAACTTCCATGAAACTCTTTCCATATGTGAAAGCCGAATTAAAATCGGTCCACCCATTCTCGAGTTTTTGAAGCGTACATAAAAACTTAACATTTTTATTTTATACTTGCTGGTGCCAGCGACTTCGTCCGCGTTGAACGATGAAAGGTACCCTATGTCCTTTCTGGTGTCTTAGACAACGTGTATGTAAAATTTCTTAGTGATTGGTTCAGTAGTTTTTGCGTGAAAGAGTTACAAACATCCATACATCCAAACATACTTTCGCATTTATAATATTATTAAATACGGATATAAAAATAACTCATTTATTTGAAATGTTTCATTTAGTTCGTGGACTTAGAGTCTTTACACAACCTACCTTTTTTCTGAATACCTACTCTCCTTAAAATAAACAGTGTACTTGCATTTATCTGGAATTGCTTATGTTCCTAAGTGTTCAAAAAGCTTAACCTTAAGCTTAAGCTTCAATTATAAAATTATACTTTATAAAATTATAAAATACAACCTCAATTTCAAGTCCCAAGTGTATTAGTATATTAATTTATTATACATTTTAAATCTATAAGTAATTAATGTGTTAATACCTAAACGGTGTTTTATATTGAGAATGGAATTTTAAAATTATACAAATCACACATTATTCGCTCTGAAAACTAAAGTGCATTTCTGTAGGAATGTTTATTTAAGCTTTAATTGAAATCGCTTTTCCTCAAATACGGCGGTGGACTTGTCCGGCCATCGTGGCAACGAGTCGCCTATTCGCTACCATTATATTATGTACGTGTCTGTCTAGGTATAGTTACGAACCTTATTCTAGACTAGATTAAAGCGTACTCCTTCGGATACGCTCATTACCATAGTTCTTGAAAACGCTGACTCAACTTAACTTTGATCTTTGAGGTTGAAACAAGAGTTTGGAACACTCTTATATACTTGATGCAATCCTGGCTGCATTTTTGAATAAATTCTGAACATTTGCTTATTATTTTTAAATTCTTAATCAAGTATCATATTATAATATAATAATAAATACAAAAAAAATATGAATATTTTTTTTTTTATATTGACCTAGATATAAGTATTAAGTTATCAGTTATTACTTTGTAACAGTTAAACCCATTGAACCGTTTTGATGAATTTTTATGGGCAGAGCTTGAACGTTGGAGGATGGATAATACATATCGAAAAAAAAAAAATTAAATGGATATTCAATTTTAATAAAAAATGAAGTTTTCTTTATTTATTAACGGAATATGAGAGAACAAACGTTTTCTTGTCATACATATATAAAATAGTTGTAAAATAGAGATATACTCAGTACATAAGTTTGAAAACTTTGAACATACAAACTGTATAGAATTCAAAGTAGAATTGTGTTAAAATATCGAAGCGTTGACTAGAAAAATCCTGTTAATGCAGATACCTACTATATACTAGACTAGAGAGCGCGCCGTGGCCACCTATACAGAGAGCTGTCTGCACATAAGGACACAATTAAAAAAACTAGTATTTAATTATGGAGAAGTTGCGAAAACAAAAGGTACGACGCGAATACAGTATGAGAGAGGGAGAATGCACCGATTGAACGCGGGACCGCATTTTATCACCGTCTAATGATCTCGAACGGGTGAGCGAAGTAATGAGAGAGGTGGCGACCGCTCGACTCACCGCCAATAAAATATTTATGAAACCATCAGGAGCCGTAATGGAACGCGTCAACTCGCCCGTTAGAAACGTCCCCGCCATTAACCGTACGGAGAATTAGACGAGGCATTATTATAGCCGCGTCCTAAAGGACAATAGTCGATCGCTCCGCACGCAGAATGCGACTCGTTAAGTCCGTCGGACGCGAATTTAAGAGACAGCTTCTAAATATCCACGCGGCAGTATGCGTCCGCAGATCTGTATCGCGGCGCACAATACCGCGGCCAACCGTCACGACGGTAGCAGAAATATGGACGCGCCGGCCGCACCGCATACCTGCTTGTTTTATGTTAATGCACCGACATAAACGGCTGGCCTAGCGAAAAATATCGCGAAGCCCGACGCGGTGATGGAATACCAGATATCGGCCGCTGTGGTCGCAGAAATCATTAAGACTCGTATCGCTTCCATTACCATCTCACCGCCAGCGCCGATTCACTATATAGACAATGAGTTCAATTAGGGCTAACACTATTGTGCGAACCCTATCGGCGCTCGGAGGACGTCAGCAGCACGAGGAAGTGAAATAATTAAGGGAAATTCGTCGCGGGGTAGCGACGTCGCCCTCGCATTCCCCGCGGTATCGACGCTGTCGATCTGCCGCTCGAATACCGAAACCTAATAAGACCGGCCGAGTCTCATTTGTGTAAGGAGTCGAAGAAAAAAAGGAACAATACGAAGGCCCCGATAAAGGAGACGGCCCAATAATTTAGGGTCATTGTTTCGCCTCTTAATTTATGGAGTGCGGGCGTACGATTGATTTGTAGGTTTAGGAGGGATTCCACGGAAAGAGTGTCGGGATAAGCACTTTTAAATCCACCACGTTCGGAGTGGATTACGGGGAGACGGCTCGGGCGTTGCGTGCTCCCTCGGGAGCGTGACGTCGTCGCCTCCAAAAAGACAGTGGACGTCAACGCGTCCAGGAAAAGTCAATTTATTCTCGCGTCGCGTCTCCGATGTAGCGAAATATACATACAATGCTTGGCGGGCATTTAAATGCGCGATAGGATTGGCCGGTGGACCCTGGGCGGGGTGAGTCGAGCCATATACGCGTTCGTCGTGATGCACATATTAAGTTAGGCGGTCTTTACATGGGATGCGGTCGGATGCCGACGAGAAATTACGAGATAGGCAACGATGATGTCTGCGCGATCGTGAGTGTCCTCCGGTAGTAAGAGCACAATGGCCAACTCGGAGAAAATTATTAATGCCCGCGGGCTGGTGTTACATTAAATTGCGGGTGGCGGATCGGTGGTACTATTAAATTATTGGTTACATTCATAGATACGTACGGTACAATGTGTTTGTGGGCGCATCGCGTGTTCCTGCGGTTTTTATTGTCCACCGTATCAGATGTCCGGACGGCCGCATTAATTGGACCGGGTGCCGAAGATTTCTCGCTTGCACTCACTTCTATAAATGGCGCGAAGCTTTATGGTATCGCGTATAGTGCGTTGTTGCCGTCAACGCTGCGCCTGCGTCGGCTTGTAATTGGTCGAGAGCAGGTTGACATTTACACGCGGCCAAGATGGCCGCGCGATGCGATATGGGGACGAATAATTGACAAATCTGTGCAGAACAACAAGGCCTGCGTTGTGTAAAACTCGGCAGGCTGGCTGACGGTCTACTTTATGATAGGTGGTTACCGTCACCTATTAACGAAAGCAACTCCATAGGTGCTTTAAGTGCGCTTCCAACCTTAATTAATTAAAAAATAAGGAAAATCAGGATAGGCAAAAAAAAATTAAGTATTCACACACCAAAACACAACAGCATACATTTTCTATGATTTCACGGTGATCTTCTGTAAGGGGGTTGTTACTGTCAACAGACGGGTCACCTAACTTGTGAGTGCGATAGGCAATATTTTCAATCATTACAAAATACTCATTACACTAAATAATAATGATTTAGAATTGTTTTGACGGCGTTAGTTGGTGTGGGGGCTTACAAGCAATAGCTTCGATGTTAGGGAATGAAACCTTTTTAAAATCCTCAAGATCAAGTAATTTGGTAGTTTGTTATAAATAAACGTCACAATGAAATAATGCCACGAAACAGAACATAATGCCTGTTTTAAATTTTTAAATTGACTCAAAATCAATGGCAATTTGCAGTAAGCAGAAACAAAAAAGGAAAGGCGTCACTTGGTTCTTCGTTAAAAGGGTACTGATGGATCGCACGACAGCAAGGCGACCGGCGACCGATGATGGATACGCGCGTCAGACAATCGATTGATCAATCACGTGATGACGTTCTACAAGTGTGGTCTGCGCTTTACAATGCCATATTGACTTATTCGTAATGCGTTTTAAGAAAACTGCATTATACGTCACCCTTTGTTTATATATAATCTTTATAGATAAGATTCGCCATGTTGCCATGTGCAGCGTTAAAATCCTTACTAATACTAATATTATAAATGCGAAAGTATGTTTGGATGTTTGTAACTCTTTCACGTAAAAACTACTGAACCGATCATCAGGAAATTTTGCATACACGTTGTCTGGGACACCAGAAAGGACATAGTGTATCTTTCATCGTTCAACGCGGACGAAGTCGGGGGCACCAGCTAGTTTACTATATTTATAATATTTTTATATTGAAACATGTCACATAGCCCAACTATCTCCAAACTAAGCAAAGTTTGTACTATTATAGGGTGTGATACGAAAGAATAATATATAATAAAATATTCCTTTTACACTAAACAAAGTATAAACTTAATATAAAATTGTGATAATATGAAGACAACATAATTTACTCGTTGTTCCACAAATAATATATGACTAAAACTGATATTTTATTTCCCTAATATTAAAACTAATAGTTTTTGAGAATTAACACCACAACGAACTGCAAACGAAACAAAATTCTTTGTCATCATAATACGACACTTTAAATGTCTATATTATTAAAAAAAAAACAATGTCTGCCATTTTTCAAAACACTATTTTAGGAAAACCAAAATGGAATCAACGGAAGAAACCATCAAAGCTCTTGTATGCAACGTCATAGAGTTCATATTCGCTCGTCCGGAATTGTTGTAAATATATTAATTAATCTAATGATTGATTCGAATGTGCGAGTAAAGATGGCGGTGATTGATGGATTGTCAATATTTCTGGGACCGGACGACGCCAACTGTCAACGGAGATTAATGAAATTAAGTGGTTATTTTTTTTTTTTTTGTTTCAATGTCCTCATACTCATAGGTTTTTTTTTATGACAAGCAAAAAAAACTTTAAGTGTTTGCAAAAAGTTCTTAAACCAGTATTTCTTAAAACACAGAAAAACATGGTTTGCCTAAGAGTATTAGATGGAAATCAGATGGAAATTGTTTTAAATACTAATTGAATAATTAACCTTTTTTTTTTTGTAAACATACTCTTTTTATATTTCTTATTTTAAAAATATTAAATAAATAATATGGAATCTGATGTATGGTAACTGAAGATGAATATCAATAAAAATATGTTCTTTTTAATAATTAATTTTTACATAAAACATATCATCTTTCATCATCTTCAAACAGAAATAATTTAGGCTATTGATATACTCTTTACAACCGAGTAATTCTAGTATTTTTGTCCTAATAGACATTTAAGTCTGTAATTGACAGTAAGTTTAATGATTTATGATTATATTACTATCTTCACAGCCTATTTAGGATAAGACCTCAGCCTTTAGCCTCAGCCTCGGCCTCAGCCACATTTTTTCATAAAAAATTATAGAACCATATAATTCTTTTGTGTTACATGTGTTATAAAAACACAATAAATGTTCGAAAGGTTATTCCGTCTATATAGCTCTCGTTTAGTTTAGTTGATAATAAACACGCAAAAAAATACATCATAAATTTATTTTATTCCATTAACATCTGTTTATATGTAGAATAGAATTTAAATAAAATTATAATATTAAATATTAATTATATTTAAACTATATAATATATTCATTTCGGCTTAAAAGCAATCTCAACTGGGATTATCAACAACAACAGTGTCCAAGTAGTTATTAGATAAAGTTGTTGAAAAACATTTTACAAACGTCACTAATACATTGCAAACGTTGGTTTCCAATACGAATATGGTGTCCACGATAAACCTGTCACCGTGGACTGTCCAATACCTGACATTGCACTTATCAACGGACATAACGTCCTCAACTTTACGATAGCCTCACGCACTGCGCCCGCGCATAAATTTAAACAAATGTCAAGTGGGGAGATTTCATTTTACGGATCAAGGAAATTGTATCGATATTTCAATGATAATGTTATTGTGTCCCGGATAAGATATTTTTATAGACATATTTGACGTTTATTTTATGTGCAATGTGCTATGGGAATGTATTGTGTCCGAGAGAGATTTACTTGTATAATGTTATACTCATTTCACTTATGTTAAAGCTTATTTACTTATTTTCAAGTGGTAATTGAGTAGAGAAATAAGTATTTTTTTTAATACAATTTGAGTACAATTGAGATCCTAGTAAATTAAATGTTTAAACATTCTGCTACTGATAAAATGCTGTAAATTTTTTTTATTCTTATTTTTTTTTAAATTAACAAATTATACTTTATATAAAATGTCATAATATGTGTTGTAAAAATTATTGTTAAAAAGTCACCTGTGAAATACATTCTAAATTTTTCTATTGGAAACACGTTAATCGGGTGATTGTGGATTTTACACAATTATTAGATACACACACACACACATTAATACCTACTACAAACTTGACTTAATTGACATAATGCTAACGGTTCGTTTGTATCATTTCTTTGTAATATAATAAATTATTAGCGTTGACCATAATTATTTTATCTAACAAGAAAATGTCCTGTTTTCAGATATCTTAAGCTTTTAGTTAACTGAAATCATTTAGGCACATTTCTGCACAGTTTCTCTTTATTTGCTCATATATTTAACAACTCTGACGTCACTCGAGATTAGGTACACTGTCGCCGGTTAGTTTAAACTTGGAATAAAATGTGTTCCAGCCAATCGCGTCATCGCGAAAACATTCCCGATCACAAATAGGCAAGCGCAACCGGCCTCAACAATTCTAATTAGGCAATCCAAGTAGCTGTGCTAATGGTGGCTGTTCTGTGCCATAAAATAGCGCGTAATCTGATCGTGTGGACATACTGTTCGCTTGTTCGTCCGACATTGTCCGCAGACATGCAACGCTTTGTCACCCTACTTACTGCCAACTCGTAGCGTGAACCTTCTTACTAGCACGCATTCGATTTCAGATAACTATAACGCTATACCTATTACAATAACAGATAAAAATACTATTCAACATGTTTCTATGAATTATAATTACACGCACCAAAACTGTAATTTTCATCGTCCTCTAAATGCTACTCGTAAGTGCACTTCAAAAAAAAAATGTCGGATATTTTTATGTTAAAAAGTTAGAGTTAAGTTAAATAAAATCTAACTGATGTACAAGGATTCACACTTAACTTGTTATTGATGGTAACATTCCAAATGTCGTTTAGATAGTGGGACGCGGTGCGCTGACGCAGTAAGTAGTTATTATTACTGATTGAAGTTTATTTCACATCGAAATGTGATACACATCAAGTATATTACAACCAATTGTTTATTTTTAACATTAAAAATTGTTAAAACCAGATTAAATATAGTTTACAGATATTTTTACTGGCTCTAATGGTTTAAATATTTATGTTTTGGTCAGCTGTAGAACAATTTCTGTTTAAAAATGCATTTAAGACAAAGTCAATCATCAAATAAAGTCATATTAAACGGCTTTAAATTTAATTAAATTTTCATTTATTTTTTACAATTTCATTGTAAATTTATACATAATTAATTTCTTTATTTTATTATCATTCTTTTTTAACTTCTTTGCAAAATTGTGTTATTGAAAAATAATGATCAGTTTTAATGAATGTAGGATGGAAACATTACTTGTGATAATCTTATTTTGTAAATTAATATAAATAAAACAATAACTATTTATTTATACATAAAATAGATAGACATTTGTGAATATTAATTTTATACTAACCAGTTCCCAATATGCAATCCTATAACAATTTAACAATTTTATTGATAATCATTAAGAATGTAACTTGAAAAAATATTATAGACCCCTATAACGAAAAGCAATCATATTAACTGCCAACAAATCGGCTTTAATCAAATGAACCGAACCATAAACAACTTAATAATGTGGAAAAAATATGGCGCCTAAAAACATAAAAAGAACTTGAAACCCTTTTTGTCGTATTTTTCGGTTGTAAATTACGTCGGAGTCCAGAAATCTCCGACAAGTGACGCGACACCGGCCGATAAAGTACGTCAAAATACGATCTGTTAAATGTCCTACAACGCGCATAAATATCGCCGCAGGCATGTTTACATTCAGTTCACTTAAAACCGTTTATATTTTATGTCGTTTCGCGGGTGTGCGCGCACCCTTACATTGGAGCATTGTATTGTATTGTACCCTTACATTGCTAGCTGGTGCCGGCGACTTAGTCCGTGTTGAACGATGAAAGGTACCCTATGTCCTTTCTGGTGTCCCAGACAACGTGTATGCAAAATTTCATGGTGATCGGTTCAGTAGTTTTTGCGTGAAAGAGTTACAAACATCCAAACATACTTTCGCATTTATAAATCTAGCTGGTGCCCGCGACTTCGTCCGCGTTGTACGATGAAAGGTACTCTATGTCCTTTCTGGTGTCTTAGACTACGTGTATGCAAAATTTCATGGTGATCGGTTCAGTAGTTTTTGCGTGAAAGATTTACAAACATCTATATATACTTTCGCATTTACAATACTAGCTGGTGCCCGCGACTTAGTCCGCGTTGAACGATGAAAGGTACCCTATGTCCTTTCTGGTGTCCCAGACAACGTGTATGCAAAATTTCATAGTGATCGGTTCAGTAGTTTTTGCGTGACAGAGTTACAAACATCCACACAGCTAAACATACTTTCGCATTTATAATATTAGTACGGATACAGCATAAAGGTAAACATATAAGGTCACCATTTTTTATCAGCATGTAATATTATGCTCTAAACTTCGCCCGGACTGCAATTTCCTCTTTCCATAAATATGTCTTTCCATATATGAGTGTTATATGATACTAGGATTGACAGCATTTATTATGTAACCATCTACCATCAAGTGGACCGTCAGCCTGTCTGCTGACCTTCACTTATACCTTCAAGTTATTTTCGAAATTGAAATGCAAACCTATTGGTAATTTGACTTAGTTTATAATCGATCAGCAGAATCGTTAAATCCCATTATACCGTCCATAAAAATCCCCATAACGAATTAATCGAAAAGTCTTTAAAACAATATAAAACGTCCGTCTTTAACAAAAAAAACAATGATTTTGAGAACACAAATAATAATGAATCCCTTACCGCGACAATAAAAAATCATTACAAGCATAAAAATCACTTGGCATCGTTAAAAAGACGAACTATATCCGATTTCGAATCGTAAAAATGTCGTAAACTCTTTTGTAAATGCCTATTTTTAATGCCGAAATATTTTTTTAGAATTATGTATGGATTGAAATAATAAAAATGTAACTCAAATACGTGATGTTTAGCTTTACAGGAAAATATTGAAATATTACATCGAAAATACTATATGTGTTATTAAATTATGAAAACGGCGAAAAATCGCGATTAAAATTTAAACCCACTTGTGAAAATAATTTAACACAAATTAAAAAAAATCTGAATATTTTGAAATTTTTGGAAAGAATATTTTGGATACTATTTTGCCAGAATTTTTATTTGAATATGAAACTATTTATAGCTGGCACAATTTTTTTTAAGTTATTAACTTTTTTATATTTAGCTAATGATGCTCGTTTGTAAGTACATAATTATGTTAATCCTGAAAAAGTGTAATTCCACGTTTCATATTAATTTTATTTTCATTGAAAAGCATAATAATAAACAATGTGAACACTTAATCACTTCAGACGGAAGTTACTATCAAAAAAGATCACCACTCCATCATAAACGGCGCTAATCAAAAGAAACTTGGCGCCAAATGGAAAAAAAAATCTTTCATCTTTGAAATTGATAAATTTGGGAAGAAAAATAGAGTTCTTTAGAACAAAAAAAAAACAGCTCGAAGGATCATCAAACGGTTGTGTATCGTGATGCATGTGTTACATTTCGGATGTGTTAATGACATTTACATGTAACGACACGGCTACGACACGACTTCAACTTATTACGTTTTCTGCGATTCAATTAAATCTAAAAAAATTACGAAGTTATATAACTGTAAGGTGTATGTTAAAAAAATAAACGCACTATATTCCAAGTATATTATAATTATATTGTGTATTACAGCTATATTGTATATTATAGATAATAACAGTAATTTTATAGAAAAACATCTGCTCATTAACAAATCATTAATATTATATTTAATGTTAATTTTGTTTGGAAACGAACTTAAAATATCTTTTTTTAAATTTAAATGAAAATGCAACGTACCTTTTGCAAAAAAAAACTCGTACCGTTATTTCAGCTTGACGACATTTAATTTTCTGACAGTCGTTTCGTCTGTACAAATAAAATACAAATAAAATACAATTAATTTTTTACTAGAAAAGCGTCGGATGTAACTTGGCTTCATTAGACTTGAAATCACAAATCTTGACATATTTATTGCTGGAATTCGTTAAGTCGTCATCCCGGATGTAATAATGTCATGTCGATGTGTCCATCAACACATAATTTTCCAACTAAAACAACTAAATTCAATTGTTCCGTCGCTGAAATGAAATTTTCAATAAGCAGAAAAATCTATTTGAAGGCTTCAAATATTAAATAGCTTCGAATATAAAGACAAGACACATTATGGGTTAAGAGAATTTTAAATCGAAAAACTGTTCCGCCCAGTTGGCAAGACTGTCCCTAGCGTCTACCAACTAATTGATAATTAGTATTCCGGCGACGGACCGATGTCCAGGCCTACGTGGTCCCCCCCTTAGGGGTTGGGGGGAAGGGGACGATGCAACATCAGCACGAAGTCCAAGACGTCTGCTATTGACACAACAGTTAGGCCCCCGGGATTGGTCAAAGACGTGATTTAACCGTCTAATCAGCTAACGAAATATCTTACTGTTTATTAAATTGATTAGTTACTTTCAAAGTTAAGAATAATTCTATGTTAATAAACATGACTGTATACATCGAAGAAAAATGTATAAATACTCACTTTTACTTTTCAAACTCTAAGTAGGTATCAATTTCTGTGTACTAACGAAAGACTTGAAGCGTCGAAATTAGCATCTAGATCAGAGTTGTCTAGAATGTTTTACACATTAGCTTATTCATAATATTTGGTCTAATAATTCTCTACATAAAAGTTAAACGATGTATGTAAAAGCTTCTATATAAAAGCTAAAGCTAAGGAGTTCACATGGAGGGCAAGGGAGGGAAGCTGCCCTCTAATAAGTCCCCTATTAAGTCTACTTCAGACTTATTATTTTTCAAAATATATATTTATTGTATGCCAATTGTAATATGTCTAAGATACTAATACATCATGGTACCAAGAATATAATAATAAGGAGCACTAAATAAAAAATAACCTTACTAGTTAGAAATTTCACTGTTCTGGTAATGATCCGTATAATCTATACACTAATATTATAAATGCGAAAGTATGTTTAGCTGTATGGATATTTGTGACTCTTTCACGCAAAAACTACTGAACCGATCACTATGAAATTTTGCATACACGTTGTCTACGACACCAGAAAGGACATAGGGTACCTTTCATCGTTCAACGCGGACGAAGTCGCGGGCACCAGCTAGTATTATAAATGCGAAAGTATCTTTGGCTGTATGGATGTTTGTAACTCTTTCACGCAAAAACTACTCAACCGATCACCATGAAATTTTGCATACACGTTGTCTGGGATACCAGAAAGGACATTGGGTACCTTTCATTATTCAACGCGGACGAAGTCGCGGGCACCAGCTAGTATTATAAATACGAAAGTATGTTTGGATGTTTGTGACTCTTTCTCGCAAAAACTGCTGAACCGATCACCATGAAATTTTGCATACACGTTGTCTGAGACACCAGAAAGGACATAGGGTACCATTCATTATTCAACGCGGACGAAGTCGCGGGCACCAGTTAGTATTACATATATTGATATAATATTACATGATTTTTTTGACTATTTTTAAATTTTTACATATATTTTTGAGTACATGTAAACATTCTGCAGTCGACAAGAGTTTGTAGTATTGTCTAAGCATGTATTCTGTTAATATATCGTGTCTACAACAACGCTCTCAAGTATTGGCGTGAGCTGGTATACTTATTCGTACTCGTAGTAGTCGCTGCCCTATTACCATATCAGCGGCCGAGCATCTGTGAAGGCTACAAATTGGCTATCTGTTTCATGCATCTCATATGAATTGTTTCGAATAAATAAATCGGTATATTTAGACGATCGTGCTTTTCTGTGGACAGTGTACGCTGTCCCTTATTTGGTTATCTATTTACTTAATTTTTGATTTTGTAACAAAAGTTTCTTGAATTTTTAGCACCACTTGAAACAATAACATATTCGTACACGTATTTGCAGCTAAATAAAATTTGGTCTAAGCTAATTTGACTAGCTTGTCCGTGATACAGTGTATATAAAAAAATCCACATCTAACTTTAAAATATTCTATAATTAATAAGTCCCAATTTGTCAATTATTAAATAATAATAAAAGAGACAATTAACTTGTATGAATATTATAAATAAATGATTTTTAAATTTTAGAAGTAATTTATAATAATATAGTAACTAATATTATTAATAGAAAAGTGAGTAGGTATGTTTGTTTCGCTCAAGTACTCAACCGATTTATCATGAAAATTCGTATGCACATTGTTAGAGATACAGACACGGATTACTTTTAAACTTAAAAAAAAATACTGTACCCGGAGGATAAAAATATAAATTATCCAAAAATAAAAATAATATGTCTACCAAATATATATATGAGCAATAAAGATGAATAAATGTTTTAAACTATTATAATTAATACCTATATCTATAAAATAAAATAATATACTCTTTTGTCACGAAAGAATTGCCTAATAGGCCATGAGTTCTTATACACTATACTTCCAAAACATTTTCATAATTCTCAAAAATTACTCAAAACAAAAAAAAAATGCTATAAAATTTGCCCTTAATTAAGGTATAGTTGTACAAGTCTAAACTCATCGGCCAATAAATAAAATTGAAAATTATCTCTGGCGAGCAAGAAACAGTCTGAAACCAAGGTTTAATCAACGCCTCGTGTTCTCTCCACCTGATTTAAATATGTACACGGGAAGGCTATGTTGTTTTAACCCAAAGATTCATTAGGGTTTTGAAAAGTTCTCGACCACCAGCAATACTTAACAGGCTGCTAATGAGACGCGTTTTGACTAAGGCTCGAGTTCACCAACAGACGTTTATTTTTAAACAGCTGTTTAAAATTTAAACAGCCGTTTAATAATATTTTGTTGTTCAAAATTGCTAAAATGTGGGTTAAACGCCCTAAACATCTGATTAACTTAATTATTAATCTGATGTTTAGGGCGTTTAACCCGCAGTTTAGCGATGGTGATCAACAAAATATTATTAAACGGCTGTTTAAGTTTTAAAAAGCTGTTTAAAAATAACCGTCTGTTGGTGAACTCGAGCCTAAAGCAAGCCTTGTAAGCAGATTTTCCATATGCCTTCAAACATCCTTCAACACGTGATTTTAGTGAGCAAACTATTGGTCTACCAATTGATGTCATCAGCGCGTTTCAATTTATTATTGACTAGTTATGCCGCGCCGTTTGAACCGCCGTCGATTAGTTCAAAAGGAATCGATTGGTGTGTCTCTTCAATGAAAGAATTCTCCAAATTCCAAGGGCAGTTCCCGAAATGAGTGTGTTTAAACAATAGTAATATTAATAAAGCTTATTAAAGTAATTATAATACTTATATTTTGTAATTTAATAAGTAAGTATTTTGTACTTTTATATAGGTAAAAACACGCTAAAGTAATTTTGGGTTTACTGAGAACATTCAGTACTTACAAGTTGTAATATTGTTTAATATTATTAAATACAGTAGGTAAACATTTTAAATTAAGTTATTATCTTAAAATTCCGTACAGTGTGTAAGGATTCTTGAAATATTTCACAACAACAGCTGACAAAAGTATATATATATATAATATTTAAAATATGAAAATTCGTTATATAAATAATCAAATCAACTGCCAACGTATTTTTAACATATTAAAACTATGTGGATGTCTTACGACTGAAACGATAGTCATTAAAAGACATACGAAGTTAAAAAAAAAAACATCTACAATTCATTCTGACTATTATTGACGTCTTGACGTCTGAGATTAATCGAAGAATATTGAAACTTATTACAAAGGACTAAAGCTTTTTATTGATTTTTAAAACATTTCAAACAAGTAGTCGCCATTGCAGATATACTCGTACTCGTACCTGCGAGTCGCGTTCGAATCGGACGATTTCTGAAGCCACCCTAGACTTCATTTGCAGTCGGTTGTAAGTTAAAATCAATTATGCTTGCAATTGTTTCGTTAGTTGAAGCGAAATGTTTTTTGCCCTCTCACTCCCCCTCGCCTCTTTGTATTCAACGGACGGACGGCTGTCTGCCGGTCTATTTGGATTTCTTTTGATGAACTTGACTCCGGCTCCTGGACTAGCGATTGTGTATGCATTTGTTCATTAGGCGTCTGTTTTTGTACTGTCTACGTGATTACAACGCTGCTGTCGATGTTTGTTCGGGCAAATGTTTCCTTTTAAGTTCTCCTAAGGTATTTTACTTACTCGAAAAGATAGAGTCACAATTTTACATGTCTATGCAGTGTATTTATAAGTTGAACTAGCTGGTGCCCGCGATTACGTTCGCGTTGAACGATGAAAGGTACCCTATGTCCTTTCTGGTGTACCAGACAACGTGTATGCAAAGTTTCATAGTGATCAGTTCAGTAGTTTTTGCGTGAAAGAGTTACAAACATGCAAACATACTTTCGCATTTATAATACTAGCCGGTGCCCGCAACTTCGTCCGCGTTGAACGATAAAAGGTACGCTATGTCCTTTCTGGTGTCCCAGACAGCGTGTATGCAAAATTTCATGGTGATCGGTTCAGTAGTTTTTGCGTGAAAGAGTCACAAACATCCATACATCCAAACATACTTTAGCATTTATAATAAAGTACAAATTTTATTTATTTTATTTAAAAAAAAAATTATTACGACTTTTATTACCTACATGACTGCCGGCCTAATGTTATAAAAAATGATAATATTAGATACCTTAAAGTTATACTCACATATACAGATGTGTAATTACATAGTATAGCAATAATCACTTACTTTTTTGACAAACAGTCACCATTAGTGTTTGTCATTTAGGCTCGAGTTCACCAACAGACGGTTATTTTTAAACAGCTGTTTAAAATTTAAACAGCCGTTTAATAATATTTTGTTGATCACCATCGCTAAACTGCGGGTTAACCGCCCTAAAAATTAGATTAATCATTAAGTTAATCAGATGTTTAGGGCGTTTAACTCGCATTTTAGCGATGGTGAACAACAAAATATTATTAAACGGCTGTTTAAATTTTAAACAGCTGTTAAAAATAACCGTTTGTTGGTGAACTCGAGCCTTATTCACTCAATGAAACGCAACAGCACAAATGCTGTTATTTCACTGTGGTATTCTGTAAGTGGGTGGTTACTGCCAGCAGTCGAGCTGACTAAAATGACTGCAAACGCAGTGTAAAGACTGTTTTTTTTTTTTTTTTTTTTTTTTTTTTTCATTACTATAAATTTTATTTAATTATGAAGTGACATCAAAGATTTATATACATTACTATATTATGGAAAGATCCATTTAAAAGTGTACATCATTGTACACTTATTACATGTAAAAATAAATTTCTAAACGCTCAACGCATTATACTCATTAATGCGTGCACATACTGTCTATATTCGCTCAGCCGATGTCCAATATCGAGAATTAATTATGCAAACGAGTGTCTCTTCCAGTTTAAATGGTGATTTCTTTCATTGCACACTGAATGTGACACGGTCCTACGTGTTAAGGCGAGATCGTAATTGCGATTAGAAATTTAACACATTTCAAAGTGGATTTAAAAAAGGAATTCATAGAATTGGGGTCGCATGCAATAATGTATTCTAAGCACGTAAATATATAATTTCTTAAATTGTAGTTTAGTGAATATTAATTTTGAGTCGTTTAATTATTGAGTTTTTAAATTATATAATAAACTATATTATCATGAGGAATATTGTTTTTTTAAAAAATAATAATATTACCTGCTGAAAAATTAAGGAAATGATGTAATTTAAATGGTATTTCTAATATATGCAAATTTCTGAATTTGAAAATGTCTTCAAGCGTTTGAATTCTTTAAAAAAATAAATCCATACTAATATTTTATTTTTGAAAATAACACTGTTATATATATTTACATGAGCACTGTATCAGTTTTGATGAAGTATAATGTTATATAAGAATATATAAGTCTAGATTGTCAGCATCCGTACTAATATTATAAATGCGAAAGTATGTTTGGATGTATGGATGTTTGTAACTCTTTCACGCAAAAACTACTGAACCGATCACTATGAAATTTTGCATACTCGTTGTCTGGGACACCAGAAAGGACATATGGTACCATTCATCGTTCAACGCGGACGAAGTCGCGGGCACAAGCTAGTAGTCTATATATGTTATGCTTATCTGTGTAGCATAACATCTCATACAACATATATACCCACACTAACACATACAAAAACCAATATTATCCTTTCAAGTTCTGCAGTTCACGTGCATCCTTCTAACGATCTATAATCAATTAGACTGTTATCTGTGTCAGCTAGCCAGGCAGACATTTGTAAACATTTCTAAATAAGTACCTGAGCATTGTTAGGCATAATCGTAGTAGAATTTAGGCATATTATACGATTTTATGTACAAAAAAACACTTACAGTTAAAAGATGAGCTCTGAAACAGTCGCTTACCTGAAAACCAAAAAGGGTGGTTCATTAGTATATACGCTAATGTTGCAAAAGCTAAGATTTACCGCCACCCAGCAACCGACTGCCGGCTGCCGTTCGGCAATTACGAATATCCATAAAAGGGCGACATTACAACACTTACACGCACAAGTGTAACGGAGGGACCTTCCCTAATCCATTTACGATATAAAGAGTTATAAATCAAACTTAATATGAGCTACATGTGTTGATAAAGGCAACCCACAGTAAAAGCGAACTCCAGAATGCACACTCTGTTTACTACGACGAGGACGAGGCAGGTCACACTGAGTTTTAATTGCCTGTGCCTGCCCAGTGTGTTAATTGGGGAAAAATTTTGGTCAAAATTCATCTTCCTGTCTTCTTTTTAACTCTTATTCCGAAGCGACAACGCAGCTGCATTCTATTTATATTAGGACGTGTTTTTGGCAATAACTATTAACAAATATCAGTTAAAGCAATGCAAAATTTTATATTTTTAAATAATAATATAGATATTTTCTTCCCTTATGAGGGATAATTCCCTTATCTCTTATGATTTGTCCTATCAAAATCAGCTCAAAAACAATTTCATTTTGCTCAAGTAGCCGTCAAATGGACAATCAATCAAAAAAGTAATATTACATTCTAGTTTCACTACTGTGTGATTTGTTTACCGTGGCCATCCCGCACATCTACACACAAACAACAAACAAGATGGCGTTCGTGTGATTTTTATCTTAAAACGGGATTAAAAATGGCGGATCTTGTTTCTCCTTGCTTTAAATAGGGCATATGGTGAAAATAGAACGAGGAATTCAGGTACACAAAGTGACATAGCTTTTTAAATTAAACCTCAATAGTAAAATTGATGAAAATTACCATAAATATTTTTCTTGTGACTGATATTTTTATAATTCTATAATTATGTAAGCCCGCGACTTCGTCCGCGTTGAACGATGAAAGGTACCCTATGCCCTTTCTGGTGTCTCAGACAACGTGTATGCAAAATTTCATGGTGATCGGTTCAGTAGTTTTTGCGTGAAAGAGCCACAAACATCCATACATCCAAACATACTTTCGCATTCTTAAAACATAGTCCACACACTGAATGTTATATAGTTTCCATTTTGACAGCTTAATAAGATCGGATATTAATATTAATAAAAGTGATATTTAATTACCGCCTCAAACGGCATAGTATTGATATTGCGAGCGTAATTGAAACTGAATATCAGTTTTAGTCGACACGTAGAGACCGACCCACTTGAATCCTCTTACAAGCTTATACCACACACTCAGGCTCACACATACACATTCAAAGATGAAACGCAAATGTGTGCAAGGTGGCATGAAAATGGAATTAAGGGGGAAAATGCAAAGGAATCAACCGAGGGAGAGCGGGGAGAAATGTCCCAGACCGGACACTTTGAACGAATTATGACGGTCATTATTAGAACGTGGACAGAATTAAATTGCCTTCCCCCTTGTCCCCTCGTGCTCAGCCCCGTCCTACCTTCCGGCTAAGTATGCCCGTATAATACCTGCCCGATACTTGCAACATCTGAGTGAACCAGATCTCTATCTATTTATGTTTGGTTTTTATTTAACGATGTTCCGATTTATTTCAATATTTCTCCTTATTATTGGAATGTTAGGTACATTCCAATAATAAGTTTAAAATAATGTTAGGTACATTCCAATAATAAGGTTAAAATAATGTTAGGTACATTCCAATAATAAGGTTAAAATAATGTTAGGTACATTCCAATAATTAGGAGAAATATTGAAATAATTTCCAAATTTCCAAATTTATTGAAACACATAGCTGTGCTGGCGACTTCATACGCGCTGTAGTTCGTTTTTTTAATAATCCCATTTTATCATTTTATCAGCATAAAAATTATCCTATATGTTAATCCAGATAATAAACTATCTGTGTGTCAAATTTAATTAAGATAATCAATTAAAGACATCAATGATATGTGACAAAATATTTTTACTGACAAATATTAATTTCGCATTAGTAAAAAGTAAATATTTTTGTATTTGCATATCTTAAATCATTTTGAAACCATTAAAATAACCTTGGTGACACTGTTTGCCGACAATGTTTACAATTGGTAGTACCAAATTGCGTTAAAATAAACACAGAACACTAACAATAGATTAAACTCGTAGACCGGCGTAAAGCGAGGTTAATACTTGTGCCAATACAAAGTCCTAGGTGTAATGTAGAGTAAGTTAAAACCAATACAAGTGGACGCACAATCAGTAGATTTGCAGTAATCTTAGCAAACGCACTGAACGATAAAGAATTCAAAGCTGGTACATGTTAATAGCGTGAGCGTGTGTAATAGAAAAAAAAATTAAATTCTCAACTCGAGTCACTTATTGTAATTTTACAAAGTGTCAAAAAAGTGTAGAAATTAAAAAGTGGCAATACTATAGTGTTGTCTCTTTCTCATCAACTATATGGTTAGAACGGAACAACACTACAGTATTGACACTTTTTAATTTCTACACTTTTTTGACAGAGTATACTTGAAATGTTACTAACATACTATATCGTAAACACGCTTATCGATTATTATAGTATTATCGAATTATTAAATGAAAATTGTATAAGTTTTTGTAGTAATATGTAAGTAAATTAATTGATATCATAGAGTAAATAGTACTTAACCAGTAAAGACTATGTACTCTATGTCGATATAGCTTTATATGTTCTAAGACATAATCTTATTAACCAAAATAAAACAACATATGTTTTGCTTATGTAACTTCCTAAATCCCAGTTGTAACTTCGGAAAACAATGTACACTGTCACTTAACTACCGCTTACACTGTGTTGTTACTTGCTACACTAGATGATAAAATATGGTCAGTGGATATAAAATTGGATAAAAACATTGATGTCATCTTAGTAATGAAGTCATTAAGTTACAATCCCAGAAAAGATCACACGAAAAGTGTGAATTTTTAATATTAAATTACAGAAATTTAAATTGTACCCGATATTTACACACGCGGTCATGTTTAACCTTTTTATATTCAATTAAATAAAATTCATATAAGCAAAATGTTTTCTATAAGAAGTTGTTTTCGTGTCATATAACAGTAAAATAATTAACTAAGATTGACCAATTGTAGATTATAATCCTAGAAGACGACCATTGGTAGTGAAATATTTTGCCCGCTAACTCTTTTAAACTTAGACCACACGCATATATCCTGCTATATTGATAGTAGCATCAGTAAAGCAGTCGAGTTAATACGGTCGGCACTCCTATGCATCCCACGTGACTCCTTTATCTGTAAGATATGGTAAATATTAGGCACAATTGTTCGCAAAGCTGGGATTAAGACTAACATTGTTGATATGATTGTGGTTTATTTGCTTTTTTATTGAAAGGCTTCACCGCAAAGAAGTCCGGTATCAGTATAAGTATGAACAACGTAATCTGAACAAATGTTTTATTAGTTCAACATTTTATGTTAGCCGACAGATTGCAGGAGTAATGTTTGATTTGATATCGTGGAAAATCACTGAGAATTGTTTAAAAAAAAATCATACATAATGCACCCAATTTCAATGTGTTTATGAATCGCAATCTGAAGTCTATTAATTGGAATTAATTAGATTTTTTTTTATCTATACTGTGTTACAATTTTAAGCTTTTTTTTTAAATAAAATAAAACATAATATAAGTCTGTAAAATAGTTAATATACCTACTTAATATATTTTGCCGCAATTTAAGTCAATTTTTGTAACCCTGAAATTTTATAAATTAATATTTTTACAGTGGAAAGCCAAAGAAAATTTTATTTCGATTTTTATAAAAATAAAAATATTTAGATTTATTAACTCAAAACACAGTTCATAAAAATTAAATATAGCTATATTGCTCATTAGTGAAACAACTTTTATAATTGGCTTAGTAGTTTTAAAGATTTCAGCCTACATATTAAAAAAATAACTCATAAAATATTAGTGCATATGTAACAAAATATTTCATGATAATAATATTCATGTAATCCGCAAAATAAAACAAAATACCCAAAAGCCCAACACTAATTTTGAAGCACACTCAACAATAACCGTTCACGCAAAACAAGAACCCAACAAATTTTAGGGATGTGACATAAAATTTGCGAACATACATCGATAAAAGGTAAACGGGGGGTACCATTATTGACGCGCCCACAAACATGGCGGCGAAAATGTAAAATCAGCAAAGAAGCCTTATTAAAACAATACCGAACTAAATACGTGGGACACGAGGAAGGGTTACACAATATTTGCTAGGAAGGGTAATACCGTTATTTTTAAGCATCCACTGGCTGCGGTACTCAAACTTTACGGCGCACTGTTTGTGCAGGCACAAATTTAATTGTGATTAATTTTGGTTAATAACTTTTTATATTCTTACAATTTCGTAACTGCCTTTGTCCTAGATTAATATGAGATATTTACAGTGTCACGAGTGATTCTAAAGTAATATTGATAAAGAACATAATAAAAAAATCGTATTTTCACACTAAGTTTCGCCATGGTAAATTCGGCAACCGGCAAGATCATCGTGAAATCACAGCTTGTACGCTTTTGTCTTCAGATAAGTGAGTAAGTGACATCAGAGTCCCTTTCCCTTTCGTCCTTGATATAATATTAAGAAATATTTACCATTCTAACACGAAAGAAAAATGTCGCTAGGACTAAGTTGTAGAGCCTGGCAAATAGACGTAAAATTGCCAGTATATGTGTCTTTTATAAGATGTACTTCGGAGAGTGTGCTCAGGAGCTGCATGAACTCATACCGCCTTCCCCTTTCTTCCATCGGACATACAGACGTACAAATGGTTACCATCCTCATCTTGTCGATATCCCTCTATTTCGGACCAAGCGCTTTAAAACATCTTTTATAATGCGCACTGCCAAGGTTTGGAACTCCTGAGCTCATATAACCCAAATCTTTTCAAAGTTCGAGTAAATAGGCATCTTCTGTGTTGAGAATGAGGTTCGCTCCATCTTAGGCCTCATCCTTGCTACACAGTTGGTTGTTGGTCAAGAGCAAACCCATCTTTTTAAAAAAAAAAATCTATGGCGACATTGATAGACTTGTGATTAAGAAAAATCCTTAAAAAGGATAATCAAATAGCAAACCTCAGAGTATGAATGTTAGTCATGCGCAACTTTAAAAATAAAGAACCTGGCATGTAACTTTACTGTATGCGTTACCCAAATTTAATGGTAGCCGTCAATTGTAAATGTTTGAGAACCAACGAACACCGAGTGCGCAACGTCATAGCGAAGCGACATAACGTTGTAAATTATAATGTTTTATGGTTTAATACTGCAGATAAGGCTGGCGAGGGTGTAAGGAGCCTATTATTAACAGTGTTAGAGCGGGGTCGGGGGTATGATGGCGCCGCGAGACCGTATCAAACCCCGCCGTTAATGTACCTCAACTGTTTACCACCTATCATATTGGAAGCTCTCGGATATTTGTTTTCTTTTTTTAATAAAAGTATTTTTACATATAGGTACTTAAATGTTATTTATTTAGTATCAAAATAAAAAGATAAAACTTGACAAAATTGTTTTAAAAATTACAACTTTCATGTTCAAATGCAGATGACGAGCCCGTTGAATGAGTGGTTGCCTTGACGCTCTGTTTTAGTGTCTCCGGGTTCAATTCCCTGCAAGATTAACTTTTGAAATGAACTTTTAAATGTTGACTTTGATCTGCATATGGAAATTAATGGCAGGACACACTTGACTGTGTTTCGCAGTCATTTGTGCAGTCCGTTTGCTAGCAGTAACCACCCCCTTACAGAAGATGACCATCACAACATCATACACCGTCAGCCTGACTGTTAAAATAATATTTCCTACTAATTTATTTTTTATTTAATACATCGAAAGAAAAGTGTATAAGACCATTACTTTAATTACCCGCTGCAGTTAAATCTATAGCGAATAAGGATATTATTTGAACGAACAATTCCCCAAGTATGTAATTGTGCTTATACAGCACCTAATTATTATTTATGTAGCTCTGCTAGGGGGAGCCGACAGAAATTATTTTTTATTATTTTCATTTTCTGTTTGCGAGCCCGCATAGCTTCGTATTATCATAAAGTTTGTTCGTCCTTCTGTTGCACATATTAAAATAATGGAATGTCTTATCTCCTTTTGCCGTATGATCCGCACTTTTTGTTAGTAGCACACAATATCATTTAAAACTAACTTAACTTGAACCCTTTAACCGCTTGGTTTTGTAGGAGTTGTCGTGCCCCTAGCGTCTGACTTGTAATTTTTTTTTTTTATTTAAAACAAAACAAATCATTGATTTAAAAATAAACATTATATAAGTAGAAAAATTTGTCATATCTGGCGAAATGGACACGAAAATACACCTAAAAAAAAAACTAATATGCTTGGCACTTAGTCGAAAGTTGCCAGTCTATATGTCTTTTATAAGATGTACCTACTTCGGATAGTGTGCTCAGGAGCTGCATGAACTCATACCGCCTTCCCCTTTCTTCCATCGGACATACAGACGTACAAATGGTTATCATCCTCATCTTGTCGATATCCCTCTACTCGTATTTCGGACCAAGCGCTTTAAAACATCTTTTATAATGCGCACTGCCAACGTTTGGAACTCCTGAGCTCATATAACCCAAATCTTTTCAAAGTTCGAGTGAATAGGCATCTTCTGGGTTGAGAATGATCATTGGCCTCATCCTTGCTACACAGCTGGTTGTTGACCAAGAGAAAAACCATCACTAATAAAAAAAATTGAAAAAAAAAAACCGACTCTCTCGGTTAAAGGGTTAAGACTGAAAATTCAAATGAAATCTATCATTGTTTATATGAGGGAATAGTTGAGGATGTACTTAAATTCATATAATGTAAGTTATGCGAAGAATTAACCAAAATGTATGTATACTTAGTGAACATTTAGTCAATTTTGAAAACACTGCGTGCATTATAGTCAAATTATAGGAATATGTTTTGTTTTTCAGTGCAATAATGATCAATATAATATATTTGATTGAAGCCCACCGCAAAAGTGTCGGCCTGCAATCCAACGCCAAACCGCGCCGTCAATGTACGAGTATATTTCACAGCTCGCCCGAGCCGTTAGCGGCTCATATCATACTCATATAAATCCGTACTAATATTATAAATGCGAAAGTATATTTGGATGTATGGATGTTTGTAACTCTTTCACGCAAAAACTAATGAACCGATCACTATGAAATTTTGCATACACGTAGTCTGTTACACCAGAAAGGACATAGGGTACCTTTCATCGTTCAATGCGGACAAAGTCGCGGACACCAGCTAGTATTATAAATGCGAAAGTATGTTTGGATGTATTGATGTTTGTAACTCTTTCACGCAAAAACTAATGAACCGATCACTATGAAATTTTGCATACACGTAGTCTGTTACACCAGAAAGGACATAGGGTACCTTTCATCGTTCAATGCGGACAAAGTCGCGGACACCAGCTAGTATTATAAATGCGAAAGTATGTTTGGATGTTTGTAACTCTTTCACGCAAAAACTACTAAACCGATCACTATGAAATTTTGCATACACGTTGTTTGGGACACCAGAAAGGACATAGGGTACTTATCATCGTTCAATACGGACGAAGTCGCGGACACCAGCTAGTATTATAAATGCGAAAGTATGTTTGGATGTATTGATGTTTGTAACTCTTTCACGCAAAAACTAATGAACCGATCACTATGAAATTTTGCATACACGTAGTCTGTTACACCAGAAAGGATATAGGGTACTTATCATCGTTTAATGCGGACGAAGTCGCGGACCCCAGCTAGTATTATAAATGCGAAAATATGTTTGGATGTTTGTAACTCTTTCTTATGTCGACATACATTGACGCCAGACATTGGATTTTAATTTTTAAATATTTGGAATATTTTGCCCATGTCCATCCTGAAATTCTATTCAAACTATTTGTGGAAGAACTATTAAATCGAATGAATAGTTTCAAATATTACCTACACACAAACTTTACCTCTTTAAAATTTTGTACAGATATATAGCAGTTTTTGATGTGCGTTAATAGTTAATAGTCAGTCGGACGAACGATTTTATATGTATAGATAAGGTGATTTATTTATTAAATAAAATTAATGAATAAAAAAATTTGGTCATAAGTTTGAAACGTCTTGACATTTGCGAACAATGTGGAATCGTGTAACAAATAAAAATTGAGATGTCAAATTAATTGCGTTGCCACGAGGCCGCTAGCAAAAAGCTCAACGCGCAGATTTATAAAGTCAAGCGACGCTAACACACTTTCACGTGTCAATGGATCCGCGTAAAAGCCTAAAAAGGCTAAAAACGACAACAACAACAGCGCACACATACACACACATACACACAAAAGCCACGTACATGCATCTTTTTCACTCGGCTGACAAATGGCTATAAAGTGGTGGATGAGTCGGCCGGTACACGGGACGAAAAATCATTCACAAATTCTGACGCCACTCCGCTTAGCTGGCCCGAGCCACTTTTTCACCGAACGCCATCAATAAAACAACCAAAAAGGTATAAAAAAAAAAAACCAAACAAAAGCTGTGACGTCACGAGGTACGTTTTCGCGCCGACACACCGAACGAATAAATCAGAGGCTGCGCTAGTATGGAACACACTCCCGTCGAATTGAGGAATTTTATTACGCACTGATTTACATTTCGCTATTTTAATGGTCGTAAATAAATGCGAAAATCGCTCAATGAAACCGCCGGCTTTTCGATTCGTGACGTTGACTCACCGACTCGATGTTAACTGAAAATAAACTATACAGATTTGATAATAAATTTTATTTCACACATGTACGGCGGTCCGCGGGCGTTATTGCCAGCTTAATTGATACTATATTTCGCGACTACCCGCACGATTTCCAACGCATAGCGTAGTGATGTGACATTTATATATAACTGTTATTATAAATTTCATAATAATGCTAGTTATTAACATGTGTGAGCGCAGCACTATTGTCTTATGTGACATTTTGTTTGTCATAATTTATAGCGATCATAAAATTTATTATTAATATAATAATGCCAATTGTTTTATTATGCGTAACTGTGGACACCCGTCGTTTCAACCGAAAATTTAAACAGTAATTTAAAATATTAAATCAAATATATCTTGCTCACTTATATAAATATTTTACTCGAAATTGTGATATAGTTTATAAATTTATTATATTTGAATACTAAAACGCGGAATAAAATATATATTATTTTGATTTATAGATTGGGATACGGGATACCTTTGTTCCATTAATTGTTCTAATGCGATGCGATCAGATTTCTAATTTGGTTCTACAATTAATAAATTGTTGACGAAAGTAGAGAGCCATGAGTGACGCCTTTTAGAGCTTTTAGACTTAAACCTGAAAATATTATATTATTAATTAATTAATATACTAAGCTATTACTTAGGATTCTTTTTAATTTTATCAATATACAAATTTTATTAATATAAAAAATATAACTGCGGAACGAAGGCCATAATTAAACATTTTTGACTTCTTATGAATGATTACACAAATAAAAGAATAAAATTGCCGTCTCCATATTTAGTAAGCCTACGTTGACTGTGACACGATCTCATGATGGTTGATCAACTGGTGTCCCGCGGCCGACACTCGTTCCGTTCACTCGCTCACTCATTCATTCATTCACTCCGACGTCGGTTCCGAGTGATCACTGATCACCTTTCGGCTGAATCTCTTTTTTCCGTTTATCTGCAAACGAGATTTGGACGATGACTTTTACGAGATCGGATTACTGTAGATATATTTAACTAAGGACTACTCGAAAATCACTACACATTTTTATTGGCGAAAAAATGTTAGTATTTAAAAAATATTATTTTTGGAGTTTACTCCTCAAAATTGTTACACGAATGCGTTATATTATGCGTTACGTTCTATTTTCGAATATTTTCGAATATCTCTGAAGTTTCATAATTATGTATTTTATAATCGTTGGTAAGGAGTATTCATTAATGGACTGTCATTATGAAGTTCATGTTAAATAATTATTTTCTATTTAATTGTCATTGTGTGTCAGTGTCATATATTTTCTCTTGTAAGTATTTATCGTTCGTAATGAGTAAACTCCAGTCGTGCTTCGGAGCTGACACACACACTTTTTTTAAACCATTTATAGGTGGCTACCGTCGCCTAAGTAATGCTATAGGTGATGCATTATGATATAGGTAGCGCACTTGCGCTGCCGACTTCAGTAGGATTTTCAATAGATATTTGTTTGTAAAGTCAAACAAATTGACAATAAATAAATTGACATTAGTATAGATTCAGCCAGCATGGCAAATTTTATAAAAGAAACTACTGTAAGTATAGTTTGAACAGGCTATTGAAAAAAAAAACCTAACAAAAAACTAAAATTTCGAGCTCATTGCTAGCTCAATACGTAAATAGAACAAATAAGATGGTTCGTTGAAACGTGTCTCCCTTCTGTCATTCACTGTTCACCTCTTGTCACTGTCAAGTGTCAACAGCCCACACAGGTCGCTACTCGCTACCTGAGTCAGCCGAACCGAAAACTTATAGGTCAGTGAAATATTTTTAAGTATCGAGGACATCGTCCAGTGAATAGTTAAATGTTGATGCATTGAGCATTAAAACAAATATCAAAACACAGTACCTAAATATGAAACACTACTTAAACACTAGCCATCGAATATAAGCTGACCAACTGTTAAAATAAAGCAATACGAATTTGTAAGACGATCGAATCTCCCGGCAGATTACTAGAATTGCAAATAATCAGCGCGTTAGCGAACCGTCATAAAAAAGAACGTCTCTAACATTAGCCGGTATGCCGGTCACGTCGGACCGAACTGATTGACGCGAGACGTCCGCGCCTTCTGGAAATCACCCCCCGGCACCCCCCGGCACCCCCCGGCACCCCCCGGCACCTCCAGACTTCGCCCCCCAACCCAACGACGCCTAGGGGTGGTCTCCCGTCGCGTTGACTCGACCTGTGATCCGACAAGAAACATCTGAAAAATGCCATTAATGCACTACCCTAGTCGCTTTGAGTGCTTCATACACATCATGTTCTATTGTTAATAGATTGCAAATAGAAAATAAATGCTTACTTTTAATTGGAAACATTCAAAGCTAAAAGAGTTAATAAAGAAAGAATCCAAAAGAAAAGTTCACATAGTCGTATAGTCTGTATAATAATCATATTATCACACAAGTCTAGATGTGTACACGACAAGACTCCAAAATAATGTTGCGCCATCATCTAGCGCTATGATATCACAACTTGGTCACAAAAAGTAAATTTAAACTCTGCAACGCTTCTCATCAGTTAGGAGAGGTGCAGAAAGTTGGTTAATTCGCCACTGACTGTACGGTACAGTCGCAGCACCAATGCAATTGCTATACGGGACGGGTGGACGTCGAAACGTGTAACTTTGAATTGCATCTAGTTTAGAATAAATAGTCCTACATTTTGCGACAATTCCTAAACACCATTACATGTTTTTGGCATTTCCAAAATTATTTCAAAAATGTTACCCAGTCTTTCGGGGCTAACTTTGGTTTTTCAACCAGTGTTATGGAACAAAATCTTTGTTTTCATCAGTGTTTTTGGAGAAACCGTTTTGCGATATATGTAAGATATTTCTTTTATTTGAAAATGTGTATAATATGACGAATAATGTACTCGTTAAAGGCCTTTTAGAATGCTGTAAAACGCCTCATTAACATAAACGTTGTTCAGTTTATTTGCGATTAGCTCGTGTTTTTTTTACCACATTAAACTTGTAAATGGTTTGGCGTAGTTGTAAGGTTTATCGACTAGTAGCCGACCATAAAAGCAGCCGTAAAACATCTCCCACATAAAACCCTCGGCGCGAACACACGCAGCGCGAGATAACGTCGTCAATATGGCCGGCAATAACGCACAAGTCCAAACAATAGACATTAATAAGAACGCGAGAATGGTACGTCCGGCCGCGTCCAGGGATGCGCTTATTAAAACATTTTCGCCGGGGCAATATCTGACGATGCGGACCGACGTGCACAATATGTGCCCGCAAACTCTGCCCGCATGTGACGACCTGCGGGAATCGCCACCGAGAAAACTTCATTAACTCCGACACCCCTTCGCCCCGGTACTTTCACCCCCCTCCCCTCCCACCTATTCGCCCCCTTTCCTTGACGGACGCGACGGACTGGGGACGGCCGACGTCCGCTTATTACGTCTCGAACGTGCCGCGAAATCGAAGAAATGCGACGTAAATACGTGAAGCATTCCGAGAAGAATCGTTACACTGATTGCCGGGCTTTGTGCTTGGCTGACCGTTAATTTGATCTGTATCTAAGGGGCTCATTGTCCGCCTTATTATTGAGATGGCTTTTATTAGATGAGATGTTGCCGATTGCATCGCACGATTTCAGTTTTGATGCCACTTTTAACCTTAAATCGAGTTGATGACTACAATTTCTCTTTTGTGGAAACCTGACTCAATGTTTAACGAAACATAAAGTCATCACAACCAGTACCGAAGGAAAGCAATTACATAAATAAAAATACATTCAAAGTATAGACGATTATTTTAATGCGGTTGATGCACAACTAATAACTAGATAGATTTAATTTTCACAAAAACGAAAAAAAAAAAAGAACTTCAAATAAGCAAGATAAAAAGAAATTATAATTAAAATTAAAATTAATATGAATATGATAAATAAAATGTGTGCCAGTAGTAAAAAAGAATAAAACTTGAACTAAATTTCAGTAAGGGCCCGAGATTCAAATCAATAAAATTATTGTTATCAGAACTAGTTAAAACGCGATAATTTTATTTAGAATATTTTAACTAAGATACATTACCAAGCCAGTCAACAAAATATCCAGAGTATTATTTTTTTTTTTTAATTTTTATTAAAGGTGGTATATAATATTTGTTAAGAAACAGCAACACTGTTCATTCATACTTATATGATAGTAGACGACACGTTTGGTCTAGTGGCTAGTAACTCTAGCTGTTAACCGAACGGTCGCGGGTTCGAATCCCGCTAGGGGCGAATGTTTATGTGTTAACATTTTACCTTTGCACCTGAGTCATGGATGTTTTTTATTTATATTATGTATGTATTTACAAAAAAAAGTAATCTATGTAGTATATCAACTGTCTGGTATCCATAATACAAGCATTAGTTGCATACTGTGGAACTACATGGTGCTGTGTGGAATGTGTGAAGATATTTATTTATATATTATTTACTAGCTGGTGTCCGCGATTTTGTCCGCGTTGAACGATTAAAGGTACCCTATGTCCTTTCTGGTGTCCCAGACGATGTGTATGCAAAATTTCTTAGTAATCGGTTCAATAGTTTTTGCGTGAAATACTTACAAACATTCAAACATCCTTTCTCATTTATAATATTAATACGGATATTAAGTGTGGATTATTTATTTATTATTGAAAAATATTAGTAATGAAGTTATTTGATATATAAAGTCAAAATCAGCAAAGATCGTCTGCAATGTGCACTTAAGGGACACACGAAATGTTCCTGCAACATCATCGTCACATTTACGATTTCCGGACTTATTTTTCGGCGAGTCGTTTGCTTTTCTCGGAATCGGGAGTAGACCACACGCGCACGACACTTCACTGTTGATGTATGGACGATATAATTGCTGGGTTCGCGGGCACTTATTACTCGGGCACGCGTCGATTCGATGATGGACGCGACATGATTGTCTTGGCTCAAATTTTCTGTACAGTTGGACAAGAAACCGTGACAAGGATTATCGTGGAAAACTAAAGACTGATTTAAATTATAAATAATATTTTTTTAATTCTATAATTATATAATTTAAAATATTTTAAAAAATATTTTTTTTATTTATTGATATAATATAAGATTTGGAACAAAAAATAATCAAATGCATTCCCTAAAGTGACACATTGTGTGTAAGAACAAATTTAAGATAATATCAATTCATTAAGAGATCATGTAATATGCAGATGTTATATATGCTATTGAAAAAAAAAATCTAAAATTTAAAAACATTAAAAAAAGGTAACATTAAGGTGTTAAATTAAGATGGATCAAAATAAGTCTGACTGTACAATACAAATGCCAAGGAGAGGCGTTAACATCATTTTGACTGGTAGACGATGACGGAGTATTTCTACCAAGGTGGTCGGACATTTTGTGTGCAATGCCAATTTTTTAAACCGACATTTCACACAAATCAATCAATGCGCACAAGTGTCCACTAGTCCAGCGTTGGCTAGAGCGGAAGTGGCACCAGTTTTGTCACATAATAAATAAGTTACTACTGGAAACTTTGTAACAGTATTTCAAAGGCCAATGAATGAATATTTTTGTCATAAAAAATTAATTCAAACACGATGGCGAGTTATTACAATCTTTAGTGTTGAATAATTATGTTCCTATTTTAAGAGGACTCTTTTATGTTAAGGTCGACAGACAGGCTGACGGTCCACTTGATGGTGGTTGGCTACCGTCACCTATAATACAAGCAACGCCATAGTTACTGCAAGAGAAAATGTGCTATGGCTACCCAAATGCAATGTCGACCATAGAAGGATTAAAGATAAGGGATAAAGAAGGGATAGGATGATGGGTGATGGGATAGGGTGATCCCTTACTCACTCACCGAAACACAACAGCACATATGCTATTATTTCACGGTGGTCTTCTGTAAGGAGTTCTGTAATCTCTCATTGTTGTCAAAATGGTTTTCAATGGGTGATAAGAAAATTAAATAATTATTAAAAAAGTTTATAGATCTTGAACACTAAAACACAAAATTTTTATCATCCTTATCTCTTATTGAAGGCTCGTATTGAAGAAACGACAAAAAGCTGTTCAGATAAACAATTCACGAGAACTGTCCTTGTCCAATGTACAAAATAATCACAAAAGTTCGTGACCGACTTCATCCCTTCAATCCTCAATCTGGCTTAACGACCGAAAAAAAAAACCCCTAAAAGTCCATCAATAAAAATCAAAATAACAGACGTTGTCTACTTAAGACGTAAACGAGGTTCTAATGAACGATCAAAATAAATTTTGCAGGAATACTTTTTGAGTTAATTGCGACATTGCACCGTTGGTGATAGAGATATTTTTCGAATGACCGAAGTGCAAGGTGGTTGTGGATGAAGAGGCGACGTCAATAAAGATTAAGTGGAAACCGAGAGTCGGGTTACGCGTTTCAACAGACAGACATACAGCTGAAGTGTGATTGACAGCGAGACCCAGAGTCCATCTGTCGCAAACAAAAACTAACTGAGTGCTTAAATAATATTAACTTTAAAAAATAATATTAATTAACTTTGATGATTGTAGTTTTGTACACGCAGAAGGTACTGTAGGATTAATGAGAAAAATTATTATTATATTTTTTTTTTCATATTAAACTTTATTAATGAATCTACGGTTTAGTTGAGGTTTCGCACAATTTTGTTTCGTACGAATTGTGCGAAGAAGTGACTTTAAAATTAAATATATTTTTAGTCGCTGTTTCGCACACTTTGATTTTTATAGAAGAAAAAAACGTAATGTACTGTCGTGTATGACAGTGAAATAGGTGAAGTAGGTAAATCGAAATGTAAATAAATTAGTATTTTAAACATGAAATTTAGATATTACGTATTTACAAATTTTCGAATTTCTAGCACAGAAAAGTGTGGTGTAATATTTTCAGAGCTTCTACGTCCAAGTAGATTTACTGCTGCTTAACTGTTAGTAACAAGTCTATTCTCCTAATATTATTTTGACATACTTTCGCATTTATAATACTAGCTGGTGCACGCGACTTCATCTGCGTTGAACGTTGAAAGGTACCCTATGTCCTTTCTGGTGTCTCAGACGACGTGTATGCAAAATTTCATGGTGATCGGTTCAGTAGTTTTTGCGTGAAAGAGTTACAAACATCCAAACATACTTTCGCATTTATAATACTAGCTGGTGCACGCGACTTCGTCCGCATTGAACGATGAAAGGTACCCTATGTCCTTTCTGGTGTCTTAGACGACGTGTATGCAAAATTTCATGGTGATCGGTTCAGTAGTTTTTGCGTGAAAGAGTTACAAACATCCAAACATACTTTCGCATTTATAATACTAGCTGGTGCACGCGACTTCGTCCGCATTGAACGATGAAAGGTACCCTATGTCCTTTCTGGTGTCTTAGACGACGTGTATGCAAAATTTCATGGTGATCGGTTCAGTAGTTTTTGCGTGAAAATTACAAACATCCATACATCCAAATATACTTTCGAATTTATAATATTAGTACGGATATTGGTAAGAACATAAAGAGAACTGAAGAGGAAACGAGTCTTTTCAAATATAACACATTTATAAATATATATTAACCTATCATTAGAAAGTATTCAGGAATACAATAAAATTAAATAAAAGCCAAAAACTGCGCTTTTGACTAATAACACTATTCCAAATAAACACTATACTACTTGTAATCTGATCAATCACCAAGAATTAGTATAACTACGTTGCAGTACAGGTTGTAATTAATAGAATAACATCTACACTTGTAATAATACGTCATAAGGTTGAAAATCGTTAATAAACGTGCGTGCGTTACGTAAGATAGATGTTATAAATAAAAATAAATAAATAAACACAAAACGTTCAGAGCACACAGTGTTGTGTTGTGTTGTGTTGGGTTGTGTTGTGTTGAATTAGTGTTGTGATCGTGCGCGCGCATCGACCTTACTTTTCAACGGCTCATTGTCAGACAAGTTTTTTGCTCTAGATTTTTTATGGCATTATTAAAAGAATATCGTGGATATACCCTTTGTACTTTTTATTAGAAATTTTCTTATTAATATATAGAAAAGAAAATTACCGTCAAATTAAAATAATAAAATAGGTGTTATTTTCTTATTGTAGATCTGAAAAGATTAAGTATATTATAATTTTTTACTTTTTATATATTCTTCTTTGTAAAGTAAAAAAAAAAAAAATTATTATACTATGTTTTTTGAATTAGGAAGTTTCTAATTAAAAAGATAAGAAGTTTTCTAATTGAATTTAATATGGCTTAAAATTTATTAGTCAAAATTCATTAAGTAAAATAACGTAAGTGAATAAAATAACGTAGCTATGATAAAAATGTTGTCCATATTATTACTATAACAATATATTATAAATGTGAAAGTAACTTTGTCTGTCTGTATATCTATTTTCACGCCTTAACTCAAACTCAAACGATCTTTTATATTTTGTCAGTAATATTTTTCACTAGCTGGTGCCCGCGACTTCGTCCGCGTTGAACGATGAATAGTATCCTATGCGTTGAATATTAAAAAAAAAGCAATATAACGCTTGACCTCGTGTTGATAACACTTAGGCCAGGCGTTAGTTTTTTATTATTAATTTATCCCTAGGGAATAATCCTTTTTCTGGATGAAAGGTACCCTATGTCCTTTCTGGTGTCCCAGACAACGTGTATGCAAAATTTCTTAATGATCGGTTCAGTAGTTTTTGCGTGAAAGAGTCACAAACATCCATACATCCAAACATACTTTCGCATTTATAATATTAGTATAGAAGTATAGATAGATTTTTCAACGCGGATTAAGTCTCGAGCACCAGCTAGTATTGAATAAGCTTTTAAAAATAAACTTTTTAGTCCATGAGCTATGTCCACACTAGTGCTGATCCCTAATGTTGAACCACTTTTTGTCGAAGTTTAAATACATCAAAAAGATTGATTGATTGATGTTTATTCAACGGGCATTTGGAGTCTACCTCAGTTATTTGTGCCTTTATTGATATTAAGACGTATCCTACCACGTAATTATAATATTATTCATCATTTGAACCGATACACAATAAACTTAACAAAAAGCAGTACATATCAAAAGTTTACATAGTGATTAATATATAGAAAATATGCAAAATCCGTACTTTCGTAATAATATTATATATGCGAAAGTATGTTTGGATGTATGGATGTTTGTGACTCTTTCACGCAAAAACTACTGAACTAATCACCATGAAATTTCACATACACGTTGTTTGGGACACCAGAAAGGACATAGGGTACCTTTCATCGTTCAACGCGGACGAAGTCGCGGGCACCAGCTAGTATAAAATAAAATATCTTCACAATAACGTTAAGTATTATAGAAACTCTTGCTTTGATGTTACAATTTATGTTATTTTAAATCTGAATTTACATACAAAAACAAATTAGACATTTTCTTCTAAATCGGTGATTTGAAAATTTAAAAAAAAAATGTTATCTAGAAAAATACGTTTTCCTGTGAAAAATATCACGGTGTTCTTCTACAACGGAAAAATTACTATCACAATAATTTAAAAATCTACCGAGCCACTACTAAAAATACCATAAAATATAAAATGTCAGATATTTTAAAATATACCTACTTATTCATAAAAAATATCCAATAGATAATAAATATCAGAAAACTTTACACACTGTGAGTGAAACTTATTGTGATCATGATTGATTTTGACGGAGGCGCACTCAGTCAATCATTCTCGAGTGCAATCATCATTTGGCGTTTAATGAGATAATTTTAGGAGGTGTTGACTTTGGGGAGATTTTTTGATAAATTCAGTAAAATTTTTTGACCCTTTTGAGGAGAACCTCTTTTTGTGGTTTTTTTAATTATATAAAAGAAAAGACTAACAACTTCGGTTCTTATAATGTCTTTTAACGTCCTATGATGAATATAGAACTTTTGTTGATGAAGGAATAATGTCATCATCATTTACATAGACTAGATCTTTGATCTGATACATAGACGAACACTTGTTATCTAAAAATCTTGCTCCGAATTGGTAGTTAGCTAAAATGTTATCTTGTTTATACTACAAATTCAAAATAATCTTCAAATTTACAGGCTTATCTCTATTTTGAATTATGTTAATAATTATTATATTTTTCATTTCACCCTATATTATATATGCTCTTGTGTTTCGGTGCATTGTGCTCCCTTTATCCCAACGGTGTTATATCAAATGTCAGCTTGTCTATCACCTTTTCCCGTAAATGGGGTCAGAAATATATCAATATAATGTGACTCGGGAAAACCTTTCAAATTCTATCTAGATATTGAATGTTAATATTACCTATCCATTAATTGGGATAAATATATGATAGGTTAATCATCAATATGTCTGTAGGTATTCTATTCAGACAAAAACCTCTTCAATCGATCTCAATGAGCCCGGAAAGTTACGTAATACGTAACTAAAGTTATGTACTTAACCATTATGGTAGGTACCTACTTAGTTATATAAAATATATATATACAGCTTGAAAGTTTCCCTACAAGGTGTCCCGAGAGCGCAATAGCGATGAACTGGCCTTAAAGAAGTGCATTCATTTGCATTTTCAATGCACTCCCACTCGACTGCAGTCCGATAACAACGTGCACCTAGGTGCAGTTGCACTTTTTATAGCAGACCTAGGACTTGTGATTACAGAGCTGATATCGAGGGAAGGGTTATGTCATAGAACATTTCAAAATATACTATTTATATACTATGTTCGGCAGCGCACTTGCAGCATCTGTGGCGTTGCGTTGCTTGTGTAATCGGTGACGGTAGCCACACCTTCCACCAATTGGACCGTTAGTCTGTCTGATGACCTTTGTATAAATATGTCAAATTGGTTTGTGTATACGCTTCAAAAACACGAGAATGGATAGTCCGATTTTAATTCGGTTTTCACATATACAAAGAGGGATAAACGGGGAAGATTTATATATATATATATATATATATATATATATAAAATTTGCACCCCGTGCGAAGCTGGGAGTAGGTCGCTTGTAGAATATAATAATATATAAATAATGATACTGTTGTAAATACTAATTGATAGTTAACCTTTTTTATAAATATACTCTTTTTATATTTTCTTATTTCAAAACATTAAAATAATATATAATTTGATGTATTGTATCTAAGTTGAATATCAATAAAACTACGTACATAGCAACATCTATTTTTCTCTTTAATACTTAATTTTACATAAAACTAAGACTTTTAAGCATCTTCCAACACGTTATCAGCACGAAGCTCTGATAGAAGTAAAGTTTTAATGTAAAAATAAAGAAGAAAGTGTTGTTACGTTTTTCTGGTGAAATAGTAAAAGTCATAGAAAAACATGTTAGAACAAGGAAGTGGTGAAGTAAATAAGTATAAGAACTCTTCATCTATACCTACCTTTACTCTAACAAACAGAGATGGATATTCCACATGGAAATTTAAGATGTATCATTATCTTTTACATGAGGATTTATGGGGAGCAGTAAAAGGTTATCCACAAGATGACACCACCCCGGCATCTATTAAGGTACGAAATGATAGGAAAGCGTTAGCTAAAATATGTCTCACGCTTGATGGTGCAGCCATCACCCATGTACGGTGTGCCAAAACTGCTGCAGAAGCTTGGACGTTATTGCAAAAGGCTTTTGAAGATAAGGGTTTAGGACGGAGACTTGCATTAGAAAGAAAATTATATAGAATGAGTCTTTCAAATTTCGATAACATTGAGGAATACATTAATGCTGTATTGTCAACGGCTCAAAATTTAGCCGACATTGATAAAGTTATCGATGATTCCTCTATTGCTGCCATTCTACTTGGAGGTCTCACTAAACAATACGAACCGTTAATTATGGCACTTGAAAATTCAAACATTGCCGTTACAACTGATTTAGTAAAAACTAAATTATTGAATGAACTGTCAAAAACCATAACAGATACACCAACTGATACAGTCTTAAAAGTAGTGAAATCAAAACCTAAGAAGAAGAAAGCAATCGTGTGTTATGATTGTAATGTGCCTGGACATAAAAGACCAGACTGCCCCGAGAGGTTTAAGAAGAATAAAGTTAAGTATGTAAATAAAACGTTGACATCTTCTACAAGCAAAAATGAAGAAAATACATCGTTTGTTGCACTTAATACTTCGGGCTGTCCATCAAAGGATATTTGGTATGTAGATTCTGGTGCTACAAAACATATGTCTTCTAGGAGAGATTGGTTTCAAAACATTACCACTCTTGATAATGGAAAGGTAACTGTAGCAAATGGTGAGCAGTTAGAATGCTGTGGATTAGGAAATATATCCATTAACACACCCAATAAATTAGTTAATTCAATAAGTGATGTTGTTCTTGTACCAGATTTAAAAGCTAACTTATTATCTGTACAGAAAGCAATAAAAAATGGTTTTGTATGTGTTTTTGATAAAAATGGTTGTAATTTTTATAAAAACAATACTTTTTGTCTTACAGGTGAATCCGTACTACATGCTTCGCCCTGTGGTGGACTGTATACTTTAGACTGTACCACTAACGTCCCCACGAATGTGACTAAGCCTAATGATGCAGCATATGATGTGCACACTGACTGTCTGACTAATAATCAATTATGGCATAAACGGTTAGGGCACTTATGTCGCATAGGGATGAATAAATTAAAAAGACATGAAGTAGGTGTAGATTATACGGATATTGATAAAAATAATTGTATTGCTTGTGTAGAAGGAAAACAGGCTAGAAAACATTTTAAGAAGGTAGCATATAATAAGGCTACCTCGCCTTTGGAATTGATTCACAGTGACCTTTGTGGTCCTATGAGCACAACATCTTTTCAAGGAAACAGGTATGCTTTATTTCTTGTAGATGACTATACCCGAAAAATATTTATTTATTTTATTTCTTCTAAAAGTGATGTTATTAAGAAATTTCGTTTATTTCAAGTACTAGTGGAAAAACAATTAGGTTCTCAAATAAAAGCAATTAGAACCGATGGTGGGAAGGAATTTGTAAATAATGAGTTTAGTGATTATCTGTCTTCGAAAGGAATCCTGCACCAAACATCGACACCATACAGTCCGCAACAAAATGGTGTAGCGGAACGTACCATTCGGTCAATAACCGAAAAGGCTAGGTCGATGATAGCTGAAAGTTCTCTGCCTAAAGTATATTGGGAAGATGCATTTAAAGCAGCGGTATATTTAAAGAACAGGTCACCTCATAGAGCCTTAAATGGTGAAATACCTTATGACAGGTGGTTTGGTCGAAAAAGTGACTTAAGTCATTTAAGAGTATTTGGGTGTAGAGCCCTTGTTCATATACCTGCACATCAGAGAACGAAATTGGATTTAAAAGCAGAGGAAGCAATATTTGTTGGATACTCCGAAAATCCCAACACTTACATTTTTAGAGATCCAGTCAAACCTAGGAGAATTATATATTCGAGAGACGTGACTTTCTTTGAAAATGTTTTTACTAACTTAAAGCGAGAGAAACAATCTCATAGTTCGATGGGGCAACCTTTATTACTTGAAGATGAGATTGATAATGATAAATCTCATAGTTTGACAAAGCAATCTTTATTATTTGATGATGAGATTGATAACGATGGACCTCAGTATTACGATTGTCTTGATAGTACTGTTGAACAGTCTAGTCCTACTGTTGAGCAAAATGAACCTACAAGTTCTGTAAATATGGATATAAACTCAGTAGAAGAAGAAAGAGAACCTGAAATCATTGAAAGAAGGTACCCTTTGCGAAGTAGGAAACAGCCAGAATTTCTAACGTATCAGGTTATCGAGTCGAATGAGCCAACTACTTATGTTGAAGCTATTCAAGCGGAAGATGCTGATAAATGGCAGTTAGCAATGGCTGACGAGTATAAATCGCTGAAGAAACTTCAAACTTGGGAGATGGTCGATAGACCAAGAAATAAAAAAAGTTATTCCATGCAAGTGGGTGTATAAAATAAAAAAGGATGCTCACGGAAATATCATTAAATATAAGGCTAGACTCGTTGTGAAAGGGTTTAATCAAACAAAAGGTGTGGATTTCAATGAAACTTTCGCACCTGTCATCCGTCATTCGTCATTGCGAACGTTATTCGCATTAGCTACGGAAATGGGTCTAAAAATGAGACATATGGATATTGATACAGCTTTTCTACATGGAAACTTAGAAGAGGAAGTATTTATGGAGCAGCCTCTTGGCTTTGCGGAAGAAGGTCAAGAAGATAAAGTATGTCTGCTACATAAATCACTTTATGGCTTAAAACAAGCACCTCGCGCTTGGAATAAAAAGCTTAATGAAATTTTATCGAAAATAGGTTTTAATGGAATACCTTCAGAACCTTGTGTATTTACAAAACTTTTTGGTAATGAACTTGTCATATTAGGTATCTATGTTGATGACATAATAGTTTACTACCAATCTGACGTAACTTTTGAAATTGTCAAAAATGAATTATCAAAATTTTTCGGATTAAAAGATTTAGGCAAATTAAAATATTATTTAGGTTTGCAAATAGAAAGCAATGATAATTGTACCAAAGTGAATCAATCGCATTATATTATATCCCTATTAAAAAGATTTAATATGCAAGATTGTAAAACCGTCAGCTGTCCTTTAGCTCAGAAAAAATTAGAGCGCAATATAAATGGTGAGTCGACTTCATATCCTTATCAGAATTTAATAGGATGCTTAATGTATCTAGCCGTGAACTCACGTCCTGATATAGCATATGCAACAAGCTACCTGAGTCAATTTAATACCTGTTACGGAAAGGAACATTGGTGTGCTGCAAAAAGAGTTTTGCAATATCTGAAAGGTACACTTGAATATACCTTATGTTACAGGAAAACCGGACAACCATTAAAAGGTTTTTCGGACGCTGACTGGGCTAATTGTTCTATGGATAGGAAGTCTTATACCGGCTATATTTTCAATTTAGCTGGGGCACCAATATCTTGGGAATCGAAAAAGCAACCTACAGTAGCGCTATCGTCTACAGAGGCTGAATACATGGCACTTACGTCTGCTGCTAAGGAAGCATGCTACTTACGCAGATTCATTTCGGAAGTAACTGTATGTAAACTTTCTTGTGTTGAATTATTATCAGACAGTCAGAGCGCCATCAATTTAGCTAACAATCCTGTGCACCACAATAGGACGAAGCATATAGATACTAGGTTTCATTTTATTAGGGAAAAAGTAGCTGATAATTTGATTAGAATAGAATATTTAAAAAGCAGTGATATGCCTGCAGATGTTTTAACGAAGCCTCTAGGGCCAATCACACATAAGCGATGTATGGCCAGTATGGGTTTAGTTAAATAGTTTAATGTAAATATTCGTTATATATATATATTTTTGTTTGTTCATTTTAGGTTAATCTCAATTAAGAGGGCGTGTTGTAAATACTAATTGATAGTTAACCTTTTTTATAAATATACTCTTTTTATATTTTCTTATTTCAAAACATTAAAATAATATATAATTTGATGTATTGTATCTAAGTTGAATATCAATAAAACTACGTACATAGCAACATCTATTTTTCTCTTTAATACTTAATTTTACATAAAACTAAGACTTTTAAGCATCTTCCAACAGATACAAGTAGTTCGTGTATAGATTTGAAGACTGTCTTCACAGTTTTTAGCATAAATCACCGACATTTTTTAAAATATTTAAGTAAGTTTCTACAAAACTTTAACAACCTAATAATCAATAATATTATGAGGATTTTGTAGGAATCCAAATAAAATAATTCAGATATTGAATATCAAGACGGCGAGATGACCGATCGCGATCTACAAAGCCGGTGCCCGTCAACGGACTGACGTTTATCTCCTTCCAACTGACAGGTGGGGGGAGTGGGGAGGCGAAACAGGAAAGTGGGGGGGGGGATGAGGGAAAGGTGAATTTAGCCTTACATAGACACAACTGCAGTGGCTGAATTAGTTTGCAAGCATATAAAAAATCGGGAAATCTTAAACAAAATACAAAAAAAATCTTGAGAATAAACCATGTTTTATATTTAACTAGCTGGTGCTAGCGACTTCGTCCGCGTTGAATATTAAAAAAAAAGCAATATAACGCTTGACTTCGTGTTGCTATAACACTTTGGCCAGGCGTTAGTTTTTTATTTTTTATTTATCCCTCGGGAATAATCCTTTTTTCTGGATGAAAGGTCCTTTCTGGTGTCCCAGACAACGTGTATGCAAAATTTCATGGTAATCGGTTTAGTAGTCTTTGCGTGAAAGAGTTACAAACATCTATACATCCAAACATACATTCGCATTTATAATATTAAATATATACTAGCTAGTGCCCGCGACTTCGTCCGCATTGAACGATGAAAGGCACCCTATGTCCATTCTGGTGTCCCAGACAACGTGTTTGCAAAATTTCTTGATGATCGGTTCAGTAGTTTTTGCGTGAAAGAGTTATAAACATCCATACATCCAAACATACTTTCGCATTTATAATATTAAGTATGGATTATAAAACATAGGTTTATAATCCGTACTTCGTTTACACAATAAACGCACTATCAGCCTTATGTTTTGTAAATATTAAACTTCTTTTATAAAGCAATGATAGAACGCATTAGATTTGAAGTAATGTTACTTTTGCTGAATGCACGCATCGCGAATAATCGCGCCGGTATTAATCTCATCATACACGGAGGCGTTATCTCTCGGATCTGCACAAAGCAGCCGGTATACGAGAATATAGCCCCGGGCCTCGGGCGTGCGTTTGATTGATGGCAGACCGATGCGAATCTACCTGACGCGATCTTATGCCCTGGGCCTTCAGACGAGATGCCAACCTTACATTGCATGCCTTATATTGCACACAGCACTGCACAGCCTCAGCCTATTTCTAATTCTAAACAGGGAAATTCATATATATTTTAATCTCACTGATGAACAATAAAAAAAATGTGTATACTAGCTGGTGCAAACGACTTCGTCCGCGTTGAACAATGAAAGGTAACCAATGTCCTTTCTGTCCCAGACAACGTGTATGCAAAATTTCATACGAGTAGTGATCGGTTCAGTGGTTTTTGTGTGAAATAGTTACAAACATCCATACATAGAAAACATATTTTCGCATTTATAATATTAGTACTAACAGTAACATACAGTACAGAAATAAAAAGTTATTACATGACAAATTTGTCTTAAAATTTTTGACTTTAATACTTACTGCAGCGGGCATATGCACATATTATGTTAGTGTCTAAAATGTTGCAACTTTTTTGCAGAAAAATGCTGTTTTCTTAATATATATAGAAATTAACGGTTATTTAGTATATATTAAAAATGGACGATTGTTATAAAAGTAAAAAATTTACTTGTATATTGAACAAATCCTATGAAAATCAATAAATATTTTATACGTCATTGCCTATTCTATAATAAACTCTATAATAAGATCTTCTATAATAAGTTCATATTCAAGCCCCTAAGATTATTATACCTATAATATGTACACTCGTGTACCGATTATTTGACTATTTTATCTGCATGGGACTAAGTAATGTTTGAATATTGCAAATTAAATTAATGTTTTGAGGTTTTTTTTTTTTTGAAAATTAGTGGTAATTGCAAAAGAATTAACGTGTGTAAGAGACACAAAATTGGTCCTCTTTATTACTGTATATAAAGAATTTTTTTTTTATAATCGACATAAACCGTACTAATATAATATTATAAATGCGAAAGTATGTTTTGATGTATGGATGTTTGTAACTCTTTCACGCAAAAACTACTGAACCGATCACTACTCGTATGAAATTTTGCATACACGTTGTCTGGGACACCAGAAAGGACATAGGGTACCTTTCATCGTTCAACGCGGACTAAGTCGCGGGCACCAGCTAGTAATATTCATAAATACAATAGAAATTTTTTTATGAGCACAATTTCAAAAGAACACAAAACGAATAGTGATATTATAGTCTTTAGCAAGGCTCTTTAGTTGCTCCACTGACCCGAGAGCTGGCAATACCTCGCCCAATGTCACAAACTATTAATTGTAGCAATATTGCCAGAAATGGGTACTTTGGCAAAGGGTCATAATATATCTGCAATACGTTCTATATTAGATTAATATGACTACCTAACTATTACGTCAATTTATATACTAACATGTTAATTAATATACTAGCTGGTGCCCGCCACTTCGTCCGCGTTGAACGATGAAAGGTACCCTATGTCCTTTCTGGTGTCCCAGACAATGTGTATGAAAAATTTCATAGTAATCGGTTCAGTAGTTTTTGCGTGAAAGAGTCACAAACATCCATACATCCAAACATACTTTCGCATTTATAATATTAGTACGGAAGTACGGATTAGTCTTTTATGATAATTCTATAAACATATGTACTACGTTTATTTAAAAAAAATGTCGATGAAATTAGATGAACATAATTACCAAAGATATTTTTAAAATGCCTTTAAAGATTCATATTGTTAAAGAATTCGTAAAATTAAAAAAAATATATATTTGTGTTAAACATTGTTAAACAAAGCAATGCATAAAAATCTACAATTTTCATATTTTCATAATTTATAACTTAATTTATAACTTTAAAAGGAAAAAGACTAAACCGAAATATTTTGTCAAGTTGTTCATTCATGTTGTTGAAAAATTATGGCTTAGCGCGCTTTTCATCTTAGACGAGACAGCTAACCAGGAAGACTTCTATATAACTGTGGAAAACATCTTGTCTGTCTGTTTGTAAGTGTTGTGACAGGCTGAAGAGAACACTTCCTATAGCGCAGCTCGCAGGTGAGTCGCGCCTACGCTTTGCACTCATCGCATTGTGATAAGCGGTAGCGGGGATTACAATTTAAACTGTACTTAAAAATTTAAAAAAAAAATCTTTATATCCTGTACAAAAAGAAAACCAAAAAAAAAAATCGCATCATAATGTATTTTCAAAACCCATGTTACATATTGTATAGTGATTATATACTTACACAGTTTCTGTATACCGTTATAATTGTCTATGACTATTGCAAGTGACTGCTCACTTTTGTAAACATTGGTCTATATGTGTAATATTTTTTTTTAAATATAGTCGCAAATACTTCCCGCACAAACAACTACATATTTAAAACTAATATTTACTGATAATAATAATAATCAATACTTATGTTTGTCCTGACTGACTAGCAACGCAAAGCCAATACTACTAAGTCTAGAAAGGCGACAGGAATGTAGGTTTATTTTATAACGTGCTAAGAAAGGAATTTGAATATTATAATTCCGTGTGAAGCCGGGTCGCTATTACCTACATTATTCTACCTTATTATAATCACTAAAGTCAGTAAAAATATTATTCCACGAACGTTAACATACACTGGACCGCAAAGAAAAAGGGTCGGTTAGAAAATTATCAATATTTTCCAAAAATAGCTAGCTAGCTATAATTGAAGTAAAGACTAAATTATAGAACATTTTAATGTGTTTCAAATAAAAATAAAATTTTATTTTATTTAGCTTAAATTCAGTCTTTATTTCATAAAGATAGATCAGATACTTTCGAAGATATTGAAGATTTTCTAACCGTCCCTTTTTCCTTGCGGTCCAGTGTATTTCTGTAGTGTCTAATTCGTACAGCCTTAACTAGACTCTCGAGATGTCTGCAACACGTCAACTGCAGTATAATCTGACGCGATGAGCTGTCTGCGCACGAGGCTGATTAAGGGCGTCCACGCACGCGAAACGCTCGCATTTACACAGATTACATTACATAGGATTTATTGCGAATTAACTGTACTCAAAGCTCTAATGTGATGAGTTATGAAATTTACACTAGGAAGCGGAATATGTCAATAAATAAATTATTGTCACAACTTTACATCACAAAAGATATATTATTTCGATGGCTCACACCAATTGGGAACATACTTTAATATTTTGGAATCGGATTTCTAAAATTGATAATTTTTAGTTGAGAGACTAAAGTTGAAAGACCCATTGTCTTTCAACTTGTAGAACATTTTTGAGGTCATCTTGTCCCTTTTTGAGTTCCGTGGGAAGCAGGGGTTGAGTCGCTGATTTGAACTTGAACTTAATATACTTGGAATTTAAATAATTATGTGAAACTTTATGTTATAGACAAGCTGTCATCTTTAAATTAGAATTATTAAAAAACGTCTATGTCTCAATTACATTTTGTAGCATTTATTTAAAAGCATCTAAATAATATATCTTTGCAAGTTTTAAAAGAGAATAATATTTTGTATTCGTTCAATTCTCAATAGACGGTCTAACAATACGATTAGTTCAACCTTGGGATCAATGTCTGTCGAGCATCGTTTAGCAATTATAATTTTGACTAATATTATTTTTGAATAGGATCTCTTAATCTTATTTACATATTAAAACTTTGAAAGAAAATAATCCAAGATTTTTTTTTATTAATAATCTATATATCTATAAAGTTATAAAGGACAGTCATGTTTGGATGATTGGTTATTTTGTTACTTATTTATTCAAAAATTTGAACTTATTTACTTGAAACTTTTTAATATGGATCAATATTAAATTTAAATCCGTACTAATATTATAAATGCGAAAGTATGTTTTAGTTGTATGGATGTATGGATGTTTGTAACACTTTCACGCAAAAACTACTAAACCGATCACCATGAAATTTTGCATACACGTTGTCTGGGACACCAGAAAGGACATAGGGTACCTTTCATCGTTCAACGCGGACGAAGTCGCGGGCACCAGCTAGTGACCTATTAATGTGAGACTGTGGACGTATATCTATTTAAATATTATTGCGTATGTAAATTGATCTGATTAGATGAATGTAGGTTTGATGTGGTTTGATCTTGTGACCTCGCTACACTAACCTTAAGTGACATGGAATACGATTGACATATTAATGTTATCGACTTTAATAAGTCACTGCAGTTTTCAATGTTTTAAAATGCGGGTAATTAATTTTATTTATATATGCTAACATCGACAGGCAGACACAATTCTAATTAGACCTTATTTCCATCAAACACTAAGAGAAAGAAGTCGCTTTTGCGATGTAAGATAAGTTAGAATTTTTTTCAGTGTAAATGTCGGCAGACAGGCTGACACTATATGCCTCGTCGAATCAAAAGAATCACTATCGAAACACAAGACTCCTATCCCCATAATCTTCCACTACTAATGGTATACTAATGGAATATTTTACTCCATTAATTTATAACATATAAGTTGCAAATAATAATAATAATAAATAATAAATATAATATTATTTCAAGGTGGCTTTTTCGTCGCTACGTGCTGCTTTATGACTGCAAAACTCCTTGCTATTCCTGTAAATTTATTGTAATTAAATTACAAAATATTTTTGAGTACTAATTTTTATTTAAAATAAAATTAAAAACGACTTCAATAAATAAATTATTTAATGAAAATTTATTGCTAGGCAGTACTAGGCACACATAAGGTGTTTAGAGGTCACAAATTATTGTGCTGCCCCACCACTTTAATAATACCTCAAGTATCAACCTAACTGCGATCATATTAAGATTCATTTTCCGTTTGATTTAAGGCAAACGTAAATTTGTTTGGCGTAGGAGTCCAACACGATGATCGGTCGACAATTTGATTCGAAATATATCGCCTGATCAAGTTGTAAACAAGCACTGTAGGTGGGTGCGTATTCGATTCCTGACTGAGAAAGCTCTGTTTACTACGCTCAATATGTGGCGCTCATAAAATATAGCTTTTGGAGTGTTTCGCTATATAAATGTCACAGTGCAATGTTAATTATTATCGACTTAAACTTTCAATAAATATTTCAAACATTATTACGAGTTTTTATGTGTTGTTATTTCGCTGTGGTCTTCTGTAATTAAGTGAATATTTTTTCCTGGGATAGTCTGTTCGACGTTCTGCTCTGTGAAATTTACTAAATACTGACATTTAGTAACTAAATATTTGAATTTTTAAAATTTTTTTTATAATTAAATGAATGTTATTTTATTAATTGTAATAAATAAATTAAATATGTGCTCGCCGTCATTTTAGTCAAATCCGAAAGGGTACGAATATATATAATATAGAATAAATTCAAAAACTACTGGACCGACTTTAAAAACTCTCACCTATAAAAAGGTACGTTATCAGCAAGTAATATAGGCTATATTTTATAAAGTTACGCGGGCGAAGTCGCGTGCAACAGCTAGTATATAAATAAAATGAATCGCTAAATTCGTTGCTAAGCGCAAAACTTAAGAAGGGCAGGATTTTTTTTTTTTTCAAATATTCGTTTAAGTTCGAGGAAGCTACTTATGTAGGGGAAAATTGGAAAAATTATCCGAAAATTTGTAAAAAACGTCATTCTTTATTTTTCCCACCTAAAGTTTCTAGCTGACAATTGAAACGTTTCAATCAAATATTTATACGTCAAACACATCAATCAAAAACGATAGAGCGACGTCTGTTGCGTCAGCTAGTCCTACTAATATTATAAACTAGCTGGTGCCCGCGACTTCGTCAGCGTTCAAAATGTTATATAGCCTAAAGCCTTTCTCGATAAATGGACTATCCAACACAAAAATAATTTTTCAATTCGAACCAGTAGTTCCTGAGATTAACGCGTTCAACCAAACAAACAAACTCTTCAGCTTTATACATATAAAACTAGCTGGTGCCCGCGACTTCGCCCGCGTTGAAAATTATATACTAAAACCTTCCTCGAGAACCACTCTATCCAAAGCAAGTTTTTGAGTTTATCGCGAACAGACAGACAGACAGACGCGGCGGAGGACTTTGTTTTATAATATGTAAGGATAGTAGGTAAGTACAGATTTTGTAAATGTAAGCAAATTAAATGTTGTATTATAATGAAAGTAATAAATGAACTAAATTAAATGAACTTCCCATTTAATTTAGTTCATGCATGCAACAGCTAGTAATACATAAATGGTAGTTATCTGTAATAGGATGGCTTCTGCTGCCCAACAAACTGCCCTTAATCTCTGATTAAGCTGTACCCCTTATTCTTATTAATCTTTGACCTTTATCGGCGCGTTTAATAGAATTAAAATGGATGATATGTTATAATAAGGATTACGAAGCACCGGATGCATACGTCCAATGCAATCCATCATGCGTCAACTGTGAAATGTGATCACTAATTGCAAATACACATCAGAGGAGCGTATTAAAAACGATGCAACGTATTTAATTTATAATAATACAGCATGCAAAATTATACACAAAATGTGGCGGCGCAACTGATAAAACGGTCACCACGAAAATGTAACTTACTAGTGCAGACATAGTGTTAGTTATCGATGGAGACAGGCGCGGATATAGGACCTTCTTGATCTCGCCACGACTATCTCGCCCGGGCGCATTAAGACTCGAGTCACTCTCAATCACTCAACCTGTCCAGCCGTCAGTCATAAGCAAGACGTACGGGGGAATGCCACTGGCCTCCTTTGAGCGGGAAAATCCCCCCCCCCCCTCCACCACTCCCCCACCGCTGTACGTGAAAGGGGGGGGTGGTCAGCTCTTGAAGACAATTTACTGAACAAGTCTGACTCCGCCGTCCGGGATTCGTGCGCTGATGAAATTTATTTGAAGGAACTTGTGTGTGCAGTGCGGGCCTTGGGATTTACATGCGGACTATTGGATGTTGTTTCGCAACGTTATTTGAAGATATGGCCGTAGCCTTACTGCGCAAATTCTCAGTTAGCCAGTTATGTACTTCGTCTATTATATAATATAAAAATACGTAATATTTCACACTTATTTTAATATGTAATTTATTCATGTTATATTTAAAGAACGATTTGATTTGGACACACATTATAATATAGGAATTTAAATACATCGAAACGAAGCTATAAAGGACCAACTAAGTTAATAATGATAAACAAAATTTATAATTCAATTTTATTGAAATAATTCATTTCATAATTCGTCTTAATCCTTAAGGTTTGTAACCACTCTTACAAAGATCGTTTGCTGTTGTGTCTCGATGAGTGATTTCAGAGTCAATTTCCTATAAGAATTAAGGAGAAGAGTCCTAATCCCTTATCCTTAATCCTGATTAGGTCTGTCGCGTACTTACATCAAAAAAGGTGTCGCTTGTGGCAGACGGCAGACTCCAGCTAAGACAACCTTTTGCATATTATGATTATTACGTCAGATGTAGAAAGTAATCAAAATTATAGCGCTATAAAATACAAAATACCGTCCGAAATAGCCTGTCCGTTTTTTGTCTGAACACTCGCTCGTATTAAATTCAATCCTCGTTGTACGACAACCTACAAACAAAGTCTCAAAAACGCAACAAAGCGGGCTCCGCTCTCAAACGGTGAGTTAACATCATTATCGGTGGACAGGGGGACGATTCACAGTATAAGCCATTCACGGTAGAGTAACATTATTCATAAAAACCAGTACGAAATGAAAAATTATATACCAGCTATATTATAGTTTAAATATAACTTATATTATGTATTTAATGAAATCTTTGATAGAAAAATATTCATAAATTATTAAAAAACTACAAATTCATAAATTTTTCACAGGCGAATATGTGAAAATTTATTAAAAAAAACTAACTTTGAACAACACTTACCTAATACTCAGTGACCCTCATACAATCCGAAACGAAAGAAGTCGCCTACTGTACACTGTATGAACTACTGTGCTATTACCATACAATTATCACTTGTCATATTATGCTATGCTATGAGTACACTAGAAGCCGAGAGTATAGGCGACAAGACCAATGTAAGTTTTGTTTATCTAAGAGCCAAGTCTAAGGCTTAAGCACTTAGGTGCAGTGTTTTTTGGTAGTATATACTTGGGTGTAGTGCAAATACTGCAATGCATATTGTAGTATGGTGTACAGTGGGTGGCCAAGAACGGGGAGGGGGCTGAGGCGCGACAGGGGGGGGGGGGGGGGGGTACGCGACACGCGTCGCTCAAATGTCACACGCAGACGAACGTCTTTGTCGACCGTCCGCTTTATTTGGTTTACTTGGTCCGTCGTGCCACGGCAAGTGCTAGAGGTGACAGCCTTTCAGCCATTTTTTGCGTCAGCCAATTAGGTGTCGTGTTTTTCTGCTCTTTTATTCATTATTTTGTTTCCTTAGTATTTTAATTTTACGGAAAGTCTATTAACAATGCTTAACAAACTGTTTTTTGTTTTTCATTCCTTACTGTTACAAAGTTTATTATTATGATTTCATATAAATAGAATCAGTGGCCGATTTAGAATTTTTCGTTAACTAGTTATAAATGAAATTCAATACAGATAGGTAGGTACGTTTAGTATTAACCAACAGTTAAATTTAGTATTAACCAACAGTTAAACTTAGTATTAACCAACAGTTAAATTTAGTATTAACAACTGGTTTTCAGTAGATCCCATATAAATCGATAGTTGTTATTTAGACGAATATTAGAAAAGTGACCTGATTAATATTAGCTTCTCAGCTTAGATATGAAGCCTTATCTATCAAGACTATTTGTTTTTTATAATCGAAAATATTTTTGTATAATTAGAAAAAAAAAACCACGAAATGGTTGTTTGAATGAACCGGAATTGAAAATTAAAAAATGTCCCATTTCAATACAGTAAGTACCACGTTTTGAACATATTTATTTGTATAAGTATTAAATTTTATTTTTTCTTAAACTTTTTAACTAATTAGTTACTTAATACTTAATTGTTTTCTGCGTCAAATAAAAAATCTGACTTGGAAAAGTGACTTAAAAAAAATCTAATTTGGCTTACATTACTTTTAAAGTTATTAAAAATTGCTATTTAAGTACTCAATACAAAAATCAAAGCAATTCAGCATCGAAATATCTATGTAAATTTTCATATCACTTTATCATATCATCATCATTATCATCACAGATGTGATGTTATAATTATTATAAGTATTATAACTATTTGAAGAAATGTTATCATTACCTACTTATTATATTCAAGTTGTGATGTTTGTCATGATCATTCCAGCTCTAATATTTACTTACGTCTATGTAAAGTTGATTCAATCAAAGTTGACAGCTCAAAGTCGATGTGGGTCGGACACTGAGCCCCCCCCCCCCCCCCCCCATGCCCTGTGAAACATCGATTTTTTTCTTTGGACAAAAGTAGATAGGTAAATGCGTTAATTATTACTTAATTAGCGCAAAATTCATTCAAATGCTAATAGTATTTGACTTTGCACGGCCGCACCCGGCTTTGCACGGATTTTTTTCTAAAAAATATATAGGTATATTAAATACCTTTCCGATTTAACGCTCTTTTCATTAGTGAAAACTGCATTAAAATCCGTTGCATAGTTTAAAAAATCTAAGAGTACCTACATATATACATACATACTTACATACCTACATACGTACGTACGTACGCACGCACGCACGCAGGCACGCACGCCCGCCCGCACGCACGCACGTACGCACACTCACACGTACGCACACACGCGCACACACACACACACACACACACACACACACACACACACAGAGAGAGAGAGAGAGAGAGAGACACACACACGCGCGCGCGCGCGCGCGCGCGCACCACATACCTACATACTAACATAAGGCGAGAAGTGACTTAGCTTTATACTAAGTATGTAAAGAAAGTTGTATTCAGTTGCTATAGTTGATGGTAGGTGCTACCTTCACCTATTAACCTTGCCTACCTTAGTACCATAAATGATAAGGGATTAGGAGATTAGGAAATAGGCTACGCCATTCCTTACTCTTTCCCTAAAAGACAAGAGCACACAAGTGGTCTTCTGTAAAGAGGGTGGCTACTGTCGCCAGTTAGCATTCCCAATTCATGACTGCGAAAGTATGATCTTATACTACATATCATACTCATTTGATTATTAAAATTATATATGACATTAATATATTTATTAAAATGAATTTAATTTAAAAAGTTCTATAACAAAAAGATCATTTCACGATACTTATTAGCTTTTAACACATTCTTCGCTCGCTTAACTGTGATTTGCCTGTACGAGCAGACTTATATCTGATATTCAATTATATCTGCTTATATATATTATATTCAATGATTATATCAGATATGTACTTATACATTTCTTGTTATATCTTAAGAAATAAAAATACGATATCGCCAAGAGAATCTGCATCACTGCACTCAATCACTCAAGACGTCGCGTACCCTATCCTATTTAATTGACGGGCCACTCTATCAAAACAATCTTATCTCAAAACTAACTTAACTGCATCTATGTAACACTAGATATTTAAATCTTAAACGCACCTGCATAAGAGCTAAGTTAATAGCAACGAAAGCTTTGTGGAAAATCCGCGGCAATGATCTAAACAATTTTCAGTAGCGAATTTGATTCTTATTTTCAGGACGGAAAAGCTCCTCGTTGCGTAAATGGGACTCAGATGTTAACACGTCAACTCCGAACGTCACATGTCACAACGTGTTGTCAAAGCAAAGACGCCCTTGTGTCTGTGACGATAGAAATTGTAGAGAATATTTTTTCAGTTGAGGACAGTGTGATGAAAATAGCAAAACATTTTATTTAGAATTAGCTTTTGTATGCGGCTTCGGCTGCGTATCTTTATAAACAGTATATTTTGATGTATATAAACTGTTAAATATTACTATATTTTTTTTTTCATAACAATAGCATTATTTATTTTCAGTGACACAATATACTTAAAATAGGACATCATTTTTCGGGTTCTTTCGAGTGATTTTTCTCCAGGATCGTCATAAATTTCCTAAACCCTGGCAAATGTAAATTTAGACGTTTGAAAGAGTTTCTTTGAAACCTATGCCAGTCTATGTGTCTTTTATAAGATGTACTTCGGAGAGTGTGCTCAGGAGCTGCATGAACTCATACAGCCTTCCCCTTTCTTCCATCGGACATACAGACGTACAAATGGTTACCATCCTCATCTTGTCGATATCCCTCTATTACGGACCAAGCGCTTTAAAACATATTTTATAATGCGCACTGCCAACGTTTGGAACTCCTGAGCTCATATAACCCAAATCTTTTCAAAGTTCAAGTGAATAGGCATCTTCTGGGTTGAGAATGAGGTTCACTCCATCTTAGGCCTCATCCTTGCTACACAGTTGGTTGTTGGTCAAGAGCAAACCTATCTTTTATAAAAAAAAAACCTTAATAATGAATAAATTAGTTATATCAATAAGATTTTTCGCAAATAGAATCCGCTACATTCAGTCAGTGTGTTAAGACTTACGAGTGCAGTAAATGACAAAGTGAATTCCGCGCTCCCGACGAAAATAGTAAAACGATGTTTGACAAATCACAGACAGATGTCGTTTCGACAACAACTGGAAGGTCCTTACTCTTTACCCGACACGAGATTCGAACATCATATCTTTATTTTACACTAAACACACTGTTGCACGCGACTTCGCCCGCGTAACTTTATAAAATATAGCCTATGTTCATCGCTGATAATATAGCTTACAGACAATGAAAGAATTTTCCAAATCGGTCCATTAGTTTCGGAGCCTATTCAATGCAAACAAACAGACAAATAAAATTTTCCTCTTTATAATATTAGTATGGATAATTATTTGTAGATATGCCAATATGCTGACAGGACTCCGGAGTGCCCAGATTGTTTTGGGCACTGCACTGTCCTGGGTCAGTGGACCCATGGTCCCACGACATGGAACCAGCAGTAGTTTTAAAATAAGTACACAAGTGCAGCCAATCGGATATTTTAATATTAGTTACATCAGCTCCATCATTCCCGTTTACCGGTGACTTTAAATGGCGGTTAACCTAGTTGACACACGGTGAAAGAGGCCTCCCTAATACTTATGAAATAAGATACATACTCTTTCATATGTTTAATAATTATTTAATTTTATTTGGGTAATATTAACAAAGCGGGCCGTATCAATCAATCGATAAATCGCGCTAAAGATTGAGATACTTCGCTCCGGCTAGACGCGCGCGGGGGTAGGAAGCGTCGGGCGCAAGGGGGTGGAGGGGGTGGAGGGGTGTTTACCGCGCCCATGACGGATATATCCACGCGCAGACACCCGTCAATCACCGGAGATATGATGAGAATAATATTTCAAGGAGATATATATACGGGGCTTAACTGGTCTTGGTCGTTTCAGGGAACATGTTTTAATATAGCGCTATCGAAGCGAGTAATATGCTGAAATAGTTTAGGTACACATACCTTAGTCATTAAGGTAGATATGTGTACCTACACTACCTAAAAATTCTGTATTACAGTTCGACTAAGGCTTAGTTGAAGTTTAATACAGTTCGACTAAGGTTTAGTCGAAGTGTAATACAGAATTTTTCGTCTCTTCATTGGATGCAAGACGTGACGAGGATGGTTTTAAGAAAGATACTGTTTACAGTCTAAAATATATATCCGCAATTATTGCTATTGATCCTCAAATTATTATAGAAATGATTGATAATAAAAATTATATACTTATAAAGTTGTTTATCCTGACTGGTTATGAACGCACAGCTGAAATAAAAAATACTAAGAAAGCTGATATTTGGAACAAACGTTTATTTTATAACGTAAGCATTTGTTAAGTAAGTATTTTTGAAAATTTCAACTCCGTGCAAAGCTCGATTGAAGTCGATTGCTCAACTGTAAGTTTCTATCGATTTAAAAAAGCAAAAAAAATAAAATAAAAAAAAAACGATGTTTTAATGTAGTAGTCATCTGGCGGCAGTAACCAAGCCCTAATAGAATACCACCGTGATATAATAGCATGTGTGCTGTTGTGTTTCTGTGTGTCAGTAATGGATATTCTTTCTAATCGCTTATACTTATTTGAGCTTCGTCAAAGCATTTGCAGCACCTATATAGGCGACGGTAACCACCTACCATCAAGTGAATCGTCACCATCAGTGAATTAATAAGATAGAGGAAAACGGTTTAGAAGGGAATAGGGAACACCAACAGCACAAGCTTTTACATACTTTAGTTTACTATAAGGAAGTGGTTACTACCGCCAGAGCCCAAACGGACTGTCCATTTCATGTCCTAAAATATTATATAGAATAATAAAAATATTATTCTATATAATGTCATATCTATAAGTAAATTATTTAGTTCTTAGATAACACTATATAATAATGTTATTACGATTTAAAACTATAGTAATTAGTTAATAATTTTATTTTATATCTTGACGTATGTTTCATAGGTCGTGTATTCAATGAATTTTTATTAATTTAATACAAAAGAAATAAAGCTTATTTTAAAAAGCATCAAAATGTTTAGCACCTCAAGTATCGCTACAAATACGTGTAGACGTCAATGTGAAATCAATCAAGTCCGGCTCTAGACCCCTCCCGCGCCCTCCCCGGATGGGGGAAGTCGGGTGAAAGGGGGTGTATGCTGACCTGTCGCGTGTTTACCTACTTTACAGTTGCGGGGGAAACTTGACGGCTGATTGATGGGTACAGGAGCAAGCAGTTTTTTAACTAAAGAGGTTGGTTGCCTTCTGTGAGCAAAGTACAACTTTCGTGTTACAAAGTGATGTTGTAATACACGATTGTTGCAGTTGCAATTTCAAACCGTACTAATATTATAAATGCGAAAGTATGTTTTGATGTTTGTCTCTTTCACGCAAAAACTACTGAACCGATCATCATGAAATTTTGCATACACGTTGTCTGAGACACCAGAAAGGACATAGGGTAGGTACCTTTCATTGTTCAATGCGGACAAAGTTGCGGGCACTAGCTAGTATATATTTAATATTATAAATGCGAAAGTATGTTTGGATGTATGGATGTTTGTGACTCTTTCACGCAAAAACTACTAAACCGATCACTATGAAATTTTGCATACACGTTGTCTGAGACACCAGAAAGGACATAGGGTAGGTACCTTTCATTGTTCAATGCGGACGAAGTTGCGGGCACTAGCTAGTATATATTTAATATTATAAATGCGAAAGTATCTTTGGATGTATGGATGTTTGTGACTCTTTCAAGCAAAAACTATTGAACCGATCACTATGAAATTTTGCGTACAAGTTGTCTGAAACACCAGAAAGGACATAGGGTACCTTTCATCGTACAACGCGGACGAAGTCGCGGGCAATAAGAGGAATTTTTGAAAAAGAATTTTTCAAAAATTTTCTCTCCTCGGAATATTATATGTAACCGCAAAATGATAATCTATAACTAAATAATATACTTAAGTTCTCTTTGAAAATAAATTTAAAAGAAGAACTCATCAAGATTCACAGTCATCATAATATTGAGAACACTTATTTGGTCGTTAAGTAAACGATTAAACAGTCCAGTTAATAAAACACGCATTTTATTGATCGTAAAAATCAATGCAGTAAACATTATTTACCTTCGCCGCCATAAAATGTATCTCAAAATGGTTTCTCAGCGACGATTTCAAACTTATATTGAATAATTGCTCTTTGCATAAACTGGACCTTATCACTAAGGGTTTTATTATATTATTATTTTCAGATTAATTGACACTGAAAACATTCATTTTAGTTTCATTCTTAAATATATTATAAATTTAATCTTACTTTTAAAATGAATTATTATAAAAATATATATTTATAAAAACCTGTCACGAATATATTTATAAAGTTTTATTTTTAAATATATTATAAATTTAATCTTACTTTAAAAATAGATTATTATAAAAATATATATTTATAAAAACCTGTCACGAATATATTTATAAAGTTTTATTTTTAAATATATTATAAATTTAATCTTACTTTAAAAATGAATTATTATAAAAATATGTATTTATAAAAACCTGTCACGAATATATTTATAAAGTTTTATTTTTAAATATATTATAAATTTAATCTTACAATTTAAAATAAATTATTATAAAAATATATATTTATAAAAACCTGTCAGGAATATATTTATAAAGTTTTATTTTTAAATATATTATAAATTTTATCTTACTTTAAAAATAGATTATTATAAAAATATATATTTCTAAAAACCTGTCACGAATATATTTATAAAGTTTTATTTTTAAATATATTATAAATTTAATTTTACTTTTAAAATAGATTATTATAAAAATATATATTTCTAAAAACCTGTCACGAATATATTTATAAAGTTTTATTTTTAAATATATTATAAATTTAATCTTACTTTAAAAATGAATTATTATAAAAATATATATTTATAAAAACCTGTCACGAATATATTTATAAAGTTTTATTTTTAAATATATTATAAATTTAATCTTACAATTTAAAATAAATTATTATAAAAATATATATTTATAAAAACCTGTCACGAATATAATTATTTATAAAGAATTTTATATAAATGCACAAAAATATCAGTCAATTTTTTTCGGGATTACTTCCCAGGATCATCATCATCTTAGCAAGATTCTTTTTCAAAACTCTGATAAAATTGTCTGACGATTAAAACTTATATAACTATTATTATTTTATTATTTATAATATTTAACAATTTTAAGACTAATATATAAAATAACGTGTAAAATGGTTATTACTACTGAGGTTTAATCTCGTGTTATCATTTGTAATTATTAATATATAATATACTAGCTGACCCGGCAAACGTTGTTTTGCCAAAAAAAAAATAAAAAAAAATTTTTTTGGGGTGGACACCCCTTGTGTCCAGAGAGGTTTGAAAAATAGACAGTAGTCGATTCTCAGACTTACTGAATATGCATAAAAAATTTCATAAGAATCGGTCAAGCCGTTTCGGAGGAGTATGGGAACGAACATCGTGACACGAGAATTTTATATATTAGATAAAGATAATACTATTACCCTGCTTTCATTGTAAGATTGTGTTGTGTGCTTCGTTTTTCATCAAAAGTGTGTAATAAATTAGTGACCTCTGAGTGCACATGCACCGAGCAGAGGAACTCATCCCCTCCAGGGAAATCTAACACTGTCTTGAAAAGGACAACGATCTTAATCAACGGAAAAATATAGGACAGCTAACATCTGCCATCGACTCTGCTTCACTTGTTCTTCTGATAATCGCATCTGTATATATTTCCAAAAATAGGGCAGCCAGTTTGTGACCAACGTGAAATAACAGCACTTATGCTGTTGTACTAGAACTCTAAGTAAAACCTATTTCCTCTAAGGGCCTCTTCCACTAACTACAAGTAAATTGTTGATCAGTTACTTTTAGAAATAATTTTAAGTTTTATTAAATTATGCACTCGGTTTATTGCATCCTTCGATAGGCTATTTTTTTAATTATTTTATTTTTAATGTTTGGGACTTTTACCGTACAAACAAATGTATATCATCTCTTTCATTCCCGGTTACCGGTGACTTTAAATGGTGCAAATTTAAGTATTATTTACTTAAATTTGCGGCGTACTTAATGTAGTTACTTACTTATGGTGTTATGCTTATTAACATAGGTAACGGTAATCCATGCATTAAACATAACGTAGGACGTCAGCTGTCTGCCAATTTATACTTTAAAAATACGCAGTAACAATATATTATGTCTCTGTGATAAATCAAAATTCTCAATTTTTAAAATTTTTCACTATTTGAAAAAAAAAAATTGTTTTAATATTATTTAAATAGTTTCAATAATCAAATAAAACATAGGTATTTTATAAACGAAATAGTCTGTTAAATAATATTGAATACGCAGCAGGAAAATGTATATATACAAATACGTTTGATTGACTGAATGTACTTGACATGATTACGGGTGCGGCGTATAGCACGACAAGTTTATTTTCGACACCCCCGTGCACCAGTACTTTTATTACTCATTGATATCGTATCAATGCGAAATGGACCATTAATTTTAAATTATTGTTGGATTAATATCTCTTCAAATTTACAATCACAATTTAAATGAGGTTTAGTGCATTTGTAAGTAAGTTTACGAGTGTGATTTATTTAAGTAAAAACATTTTTTTCGGACTCGTTAACTATATTTTATCTGAAAAAGCTTTCTACAAATAATTGAGGAATTCGAAACACTTATGACCGATTACAAATATCGCGGATTTGCCAATTAGGTATTGTGATATAATTTAATTATTAATAAATTTTTCTTTATTAAGTATTAATTTATTCACTTTAATCTTTTATGAATCTGACTGCTGCTGTAAGATATTTACAATATTTTGATAATCTTATCATGTAAAAACTTTTTTCTTGTGTAAAATAAATAAATAAATATAATAAATATTGTGAATTTGATATTTTTTATTTTATTTTTTATGTTAAGGTCGACAGACAGGCTGACGGTCCACTTGATGGTAGGTGGCTGCCGTCGCCTATAACACAAGCAACGCCATAAGTGCTATAAGTCCCTTACTCACTCACCGAAACACAACAGCACGTATATGGTGTTATTTCACGGTGATATTTTGTAAGGTGGTGGCTACTGCCACCAGACGGGCTGCCCAAATGACCGCAGTGTGCCCTACCACTACTTTTCAAATCCAGACCAGAGTCAATGTTGAAAATTATATTAAAATTTCCAAAGTTGTCCCCGCCGGGAATCGAACCCGGGGCCCCTGAGACGTTAGGCAAGCACCCTTGCCACTCATCCAACGGACTCGTCATTATTTATTTTAAAGATCAAAACTTTACGTACTAGATTTAAATGAAAATTACAGGCTTTTACATTTCTGGGGACTAATTTACAATTTACATAGTCGAATAAATTATATGTAAACATTTTTTTTTATTTGAAGATTTAATTTCATAATTTCAAATAACGTTATTTAAATAGATTAAACTACATAGCCACGTTAAATATATTTTGTATGTAGTACCTTATTACAAACTATTTTAAGTGAACAGGCTAATTTCGAGAAACTGAGATGGGTTACATTCATGGAATATATATAAAAAATCACTCAAAAAGAGTATAAAGGAATGTATAGAAATAAGTACTCATCAACTAAGTATAACCTTGTTAGTAATGTTTAAAAAGTTCTAGAATGAATGCGACGCGTCCCATTTGAAGCAGTCACGCTATAGAATTCGTTTCTCAATCAAAAATATGCATGTCAATTAAAACTAAAATGTGTCAGTCAACGTTGACGGAGACGTATTGTCCGACATTTCGGATTAATTTATATTAATATCAATGAACATTCGTAAATCATAAATTAATCATTAATAAAAATTGTTATTGAGAAATTTTACCATTTCCTGGTATAATAATTCAGTTGAGCTGTCTTTACCTGAAACAAAAGATTTTTTTTTTAAAATGTATTATTAAACAATTTTATTGAGTCTTAAAAAAAAGCTTAACAATAATTCTACTTTCATTTTATATATAATAATACAATTATCACACATGTAATCTGTTATTGCAGCAAATAAACATATTTCTTCTGTTTCACTGAAATAGTTGTATTCCATATCAATCAAATTTTTAAACCAAAAATTTTTGGAACAAATTAATTTAAACTCAACTAGACTTATTCTTGTATGATATCATTAGAAATTACACATCCAATAGATTACACTGTGAATTTTTAAAAACAGTCAACGATATAGGATCAGATAAAAGAAAATCTCTTTCGAAAACTACCTTACACGATACCGATAAAAATATACCCATTTTCTACCGTTCCTGCCTCGCGCCCCGACTCAAGTTATAGTCGCTCGGGCCGCTCTGTTATTGCTCTAACAAAATGGCCTATCCTCCGTCCCTCTCGCACCACTGCCAAAAAGCATCTAGAACAATGCGGCCGAACTAAAATTTTATTCGCAGCACACGTGGGCTACATGGAGGGCTGGCCTGCATTATGCAAACGTACGTTAACTAAAAAGAAAGATAACTGCATATTTATACTATCCGAACGCGATATTTCGCTGCGACAGTCAGTGTAAAGTGTTCGATTACAATTTAATGTCATGATGGCGGTTGGCCGTTCCAAATTTAAAATCTCAAACATTGCCCGCACCCATTGGAAACTAGACTTTAGATCGTGCGGCTAAAACCTTTGTTAGATCGCATACATGTTCACATGCGATGTTGTAAGTCGTATAAGTGTCGCCAGGAGGTCGTTTCGTGGCAGAAACCTAGTCTAGAAGTTGCTAGTATGTCACGGAAAGTAGTGCCTAACTTAGTATTTTTACTGCTAATACGCATTGCATTTTCTGCTCCTTTTGTAGCACACATGTTCGAACCCGCTCGGTCCTACCTGAAAATAATTTATCTATAAAAAAAAACATCACCAAGAACCTGTAAGTGTGAGAAGTTTGAGAAGGCTATCCAGATTGACCATACCTCATAAAGCCTTCGAGAGATCCATGACCAGCAGTTGTGTAATGGTATCTTATTCACAAACAACTTAGTTGCATTTATTAAAAATTGCTTAAATACGCTTTCCGATTAAAAGTGGTAGTTATGTGGTTTTTTTTTACGGTTCAATAGGTATAAATCATCTGTCCCATATCCTTACAGTTTGATGTTATTGTACAAATTTATACAAATGCTAATTGGATAATAATTGTGGACATGTCTCTTGCGGAGTTCAATGTTAAAACTTAAGATGGGCATAATTATGAAAATTGAATTTTTATGCATTATTAGCTTGAGTGCACAGTCGAACTGTTAAGACTTTGTAAAAAAAATATATTATAAACAAAAATGTTAAATAAGAGTTGCAGAAGTGCAGACTGTGGTCATAAGTTTGTAATGTCGACGTTCAACATGCTCTGGTCGTGGGTCGTTTGCCATAATATTATCTTTATTGACGTAAAAAACGAGCCTCATCGTCAACACGTAAAACACAACATACCTATTATACCAATAACAACAATTAGAAACCGATTTATTACTCTAAGGGCCTCTTTCACTATGTGTCAAGTAGGCTAACCGCCATTTAAAGTCACCGGTAACCGGAAATGATGGAGATGATATATACCTTTGTTTGTACGTTAAAAGTCCCAACCATTAAAAAGAAAATAATAAAAAAAAATCGCCTATAGAAGGATGCAGTAAACGGAGTGCATAATTTAATAAAACATAAAATTATTCTTAAAAGTAACTTATCAACATTTTACTTGTAGTTGGTGAAAGAGGCTTTGAGGTTCAATTTTTATTGTCGCGATTCTTGTTCCTCCGTTTAGATCTTTACAACCATTTGGTATGGTCTTTTAATGAATTTATATAATAATATTTAAGTTAGACTTATTAAAAATAAAAAATAAAAAAGTAACAGTTCTCCAAAGAAAAGGATATTACCAAAACAGACCAGACCACATCAGGTCACTGATTCACACTCGCGTGACAAACACGTCGCCATTTTGCGCCCGCGCACTTTTGCAAATTTCTACGGCAATAAACCTAAATTTTACATAAATAAAACCCAAAAGTTGTATGCCCACGACCGCGTTTAACCGTTATACTTAGATTGTAAACTTGTCATTCAAATGACGAATCATTAACGACTCTTGTTTGATTTGTCTGTTTCACACTTGCGTTTTATAAATTCGGGCGTTTTCTTGTAAAGCGTTTTATTTAAGAATTCAATATTCATAGCATAGTTTTTAAAGTACTTGTCGTACTGTCTTTATTACAATTACATTATTAAACCTATAGTTAAATATCAAAAATAAATACTTAATTTTTTTAATAATTAACTCAATATCGACGGCGAAGTGACAATACCTCCTAACTAACAATTTTGGTAAAAAATACATTCTTATACCATTGCCTTTAAGGTCTATTTCTGCGTATTTTAATAAAACTTAGCTTTCCTTAGCTTAGCATATTTGTATATTATCTATACAAATAGATTTATTGATTATGAAGTTTTCAGGAAACAACGTTTTTTTTGACTTTGTGTAAAATTTGGTCTATGTTAATTAGGAGGTATTGTCACTTCGCCGTCGATATGATTGAATTTTCGCGTTTTCGCTGCGCTAGTGTGAAAGCCTGGTCAACGTAGGCGTCCGGCAGCGAAACATATAATAATAATAATTTATGAACATAAATGTGATGCTGTCATAAAACAAGAAAAATAACTCGTTATTCTTAATATTTTACGACAAGAGACCGAGCGGTGGGCGAGAAACGACAAATATTAAACATCGGCGACATGGTGACGACGAGGCATGGACAAATTTAAATATATCATTTTTATTACACTTTCGCATTATACTGGTATATTTAACATATTGCCCGTTTAAAATAACTAAATATTAACACGTAGATATAATTTTGATATTCATTTACCATAACAAATATATTGAACTTGATATAATTAAAATATTTCACAGACTTCATGATAGCAGAGAAAATATATAACTTGTTTTTTTTTTTTAAATCGAGAATTAAAAAAAAACCACGAAAAAAAAACGAGAATTTAAATATGTGTTTTTATTTAACAAAATAAAAACACTTGATGACATGACATTTAGACATCTCATCAAGAGCAACATAGCTATACATTTCAAAGACTAGCTGGTGCCCACGACTTCGTTCGCGTTGAACGATGAAAGGTACCCTATGTCCTTTCTGGTGTCTCAGACAACGTGTATGCAAAATTTCATGGTGATCGGTTCAGTAGTTTTTGCGTGAAAGAGTCACAAACATCCAAACATACTTTCGCATTTATAATATTAGTACGGACTAATAGTAAGGTCCGCTTCATTTCTTTTCAATCACCTAATCAGAGTAGGTCAGTATAGTAATATGATAAGGAGATAATAATAAACAAGATTATTAAATTCTCATTAAGTTATTATTGAGAATTGAAATTTTGTTATTATAGTCATAAAATTCCGTTATAATATAGTGATAAAGTTAAATGTTAGAAATTCAAAACCCTTGACCTCGATCGTTTATATTGCGCTTGAAAAATTCAAACTTATTTTAACATCCTGTATAATAAAAAAAAATATGTATGGTCTCTATGACATTATGCGTGTTTTATCATCAATCATCATCTGCATAATTAATATATAATTCTATAAAAATGGAATGTTGTCGCATAAGAAGTTAGTATAAGAGCACAAGTTTAAGCATGTTGCGTATACAAAGCGAAGCGATATTATTTATTAACGCGCTTACTATTAATATACCTATTCTGTGACGCTGCTAAATTCATAAAAGTCCCATAAACCAATGATTCGATCTCTGATAATGCCATGTCTCAAAAACAATGTAGTTTATTATTTAGCCTGTTAAAGTACTTTATAAATAGGAAAGTTTGTGAAAATGTATATATGTGTATTGATATTTGTTACTTCTGAATGGATTTTGATGAAACTATACATAAATATACTTTACACATACGAACAGCACATAGTCTATAATTTACAAAGATACGCCGACGATGTCGCTAACAAAAACTAGTATTCCTTAAAAGGATAGTTTCAAGTTCCTTCCATATAATACTTTATGTATAGCAGAAAGCAAACTATAAAAAAAATATTTTTCTAAAATTTTTATTCATACGAAAGTATTTTCATACAGTGATTTTTTACAAGTTTAATGTCGACACGATTGAATTCATCGAATTGATATCCGCAGTAGCATAGCTTACCATGTGACGTGGACTTTACATAAACATGTTTATAATAAACGCTTGTCGATTACCAGCTAAACGATTTACATACAAATTGATGTGAATTTCAAATATCCGCGATGAATAAGTTAGACTAGCTGATCGATGCTAACGTTTCGTGAACTTTAGAGTGCACTGACATATTTAGCCAAATGATATAAATGATAGGTTATAGAATTAATTAGACACCATTTATAGAATCAATCAGACACAGCAATATTGTACCTATATTCGTATGCTCGTAAGAATATCGTTCAATATCAATTATTTTTCTGTTTGGCTTGGTATACTTTTTACTTAAATTTTAAGAAAAGCTTTTTTTGTCAAGCAGTAATAAGACTAATAAGATACTTTTGAGATACCCAGTGGACAATAACAAAATATATAATACATATCAATATTAATTAAGATAATCCTTGCAATTTTTACATATAATATAAAATAATTTTTGCTTCAAATTATAAAATACCTACATAATATAATTTATATAATATCAACTAATTTGTTAAATTATTTGGATGGTAGCGATTACTATTATTTAAATTGAATATTATTATATAATAAAATGTGATTTGACATTATTATTTTGGTCAAATAAATTCAAATAGTAATAATAATATTAGCAAAGTAAATCATTGCAATCAGATACTTGTTAATAGCAGAGTAATTTTAAGAATTTTAAAAATTTTCAATAATATGTCCCTTACTTCTGGGTGCATTTTAAAACAAGCACAATATATAGAGTGCCAACATTCAGTTAGTGTGTGTGTCTGAGTGTTTGTGCTTGCAAATGTCGATCAACGCTAATATCGCCCTCCCTTTCATCTCGTGTCTTAATAATCGAACAGACACAGCCCGCAGTATTGGATACTACGACAGTAGGTACGCTCCGATTTGTTTCAATCGCAAACCAAAAAGTAAATATTATTTTTCTGTACCTATTTAGCTTGTGTTAAGAAATAGAATTTAAAAAAAAAATACATATATAAAATGACATATAACAAATGGAAGCCAAAACTCAACGATGGGTTAATTTGTAATTATTGTGTAGTTACTGTTGACTGATTGTGAAGAATTTTATTTGTATTATTAAAAAAATACAAATTAAATATTATCTTAATTATATACAAGAGTTGAATAAATCACGACTTCACAATAAATATTCATTTTAGCTGTGTTGCGTTTGTATGTGTGAGTAAATTATGTAATACGTTTTAAAACGTTTGGCCTATTTGTATATAATCTATAATATATATATTTTTTAAATTTATGGCTGTATGTAGAGGCGTCGGGTGACCAGAATTCTGGCTCTTACTTTGCCCAGAAGATATGCATCCAACGGGGCAATGCCGCCAGAATTCTGGCCACTTTTCCGTCTTCCAAAGGCTTAATAGATTTAAATTATTTATAAATATTTTTTTGAAAATAATTAGTTAGTTTTTAAGTTTTGTATATATTAATTTGTATATAATTTATATAGTTAATTAATGAATTAATTTTGCTTAATTTTAATGTAAATAGATTTTAGAATAAATAAATAAATAAATTTAAAAAAAAAAGAGATTACCTACTGTGGCACCGATGTTACTGAGATGCAGCGAAATGAGATTTAGCAGGTGTTTAAGAGATGCGTTGATGTATGCACATTGCAGGTGAAGATGTGCAGTTGTTTGGCGAATCTACCTTCAATCATTATGGACGCTTTCAGGTTAAATTAATATAACATTTATTTGTACTCTAAAATAGGTATATATAATAATAAAATGTATACGAGTATTTTCGTAATATAGTAATTTTTTAAAGAATTCTTAATTAAATAATAATTTATAATTTAACTAGCTGCAGCACGCGACTTCGTCCACGTATCTTTATGAAATGTAATATTATAAACTAAACAAAAAATAAAATGTGTATTTTTTTATTTTTAGTATTTTTATTCGTAGTAAAGTAAAATTCATAACAGGTATTTGTTTTTGTTACGAATATTAATTTGTATTTTTTTAATAATACAAATAAGATGCTTATATATGTCATGTAATAGCATTAAAATATAATATACTTGCTTAATATTCAAATATTAGATATTTGTTAACAAAATAATTAAATATAACAAATTAATAATATAAAATATTCATTAAATATTTATTATTATAATAAATATGTGATTTTTAAATAGTCATAACTGATCTTTACTTGAATAAATTTTAATAAGAAAATATCACATAGCGATTAACATAATCGCTAATGTAACACATAAATTAACAGGATGGTTTTGTTAGAATATTATGCATATTCAGCAGAATATAAATTCTCCCTACAAATAGAGTATATACACATGAAACTTTCATTAGTTCCGTAAAATGCGGCCCAATTTCTAATTTCCCTATCAATTAATTACGACTAACAGCCGCCAGTAAGAGACTTGATGTGCGCAGGCGCAATAGACGTGTTCCCAACAAGATGTATCGTCTCAGAGGATTGGCGGATCACTTACAACTATTTCTGACACGCCACTCGGTATTATAATTTCTAGAGCAAGCGATTTTGGATTAATTGTCAGGCGCAGGTGAAGATATTGGGTATTTAAATATAGGTGACTACCTGGTGCCTGCGACTTCGTCCGCGTTGAACGATGAAAGGATGTCCTATGTCCTTTCTGGTGTCCCAGACAACGTGTTTGCAAAATTGTTATTAGGTATCTATAAAAACCAAATAAATGGATTTTTACGAAAGTGGAAACCTACTTTTTCCAACTTTGAAATAATTATGCTCGATTTTGTCACACTATATAGTATAAAACTATCTAATTTTGCAGATAGGATAATACCGTTATTATAAAACCACACTATGGCAGAAAATTGAAAAAAAAATAAATACAATTACTTATTAATTAACTGTAACATTTTTTGACGAAATATTATGTAGTTTTAAATAAAGTTTTATCGACACAAAGTGATCTGTACCATCGGTTCGTCTGACAGAAAAATATATCAATGCAATATTGCTTTAAATAAACGCACTTTTAAAAGTAAAAAAAGCAGCATCATTAAGTCAAACAAAGTTACCTGCGCACGCGGCCGCACACCGCGCTTTAAATTCGAAATTCGAACATGAAAAGTCAATTAGTACGATCCGCGGGGAGAGCAGCGCCATCTTTTAATTGCAACGGACAGATGCGCAAGCGCAAGTGATTTAGAGCAATCAGAAGCGCACGTGGGTAGAGAGCAAATTGTGTTGACATGTTCCGCATGAACTATATTTATGCAGGTAACAATTATTACATTACAAATAAATATTATAAATATATAACACACTAGCTGTTGCACGCTGCTTCGCCCGCGTAACTTTGTAAAATATAGCCTATGTTACTCGCTGATGATAATAATAGCTTCCCAACAGTGGAAGAATTTTTCAAATCGGTCCATTAGTTTCGGAGTCTATTCAATGCAACAAACAAACAAACAAACAATTTTATAATATTAGTATAGAAAAGCTATAATATTACGTACATAAAGTAATTTTACATAAAATAGTCCTTCTATTTTAAACATTTTTTTTTTATATATATAAATTTGTATACTATAAAAGCGGATATCTTAGTTTAGTTTGATATAGTTTGAAAACTGGCTGTAGCTTGAGAACCGTCAAGCTAATCGAAATAGTGTGTAGAACATATTATGTTAAGAATTTAATGAGGATAATTTTTCCCTTTGACACTTTTTTTGTATCTATTAAAGTTTTCGCAAAATACTCAAAAAAACCGTTAACGGGGACAAATTTCACGATGTGTTGGGGGGGGGAGTTGTTCAAGCAACCGACTTGTTCAAGCAATGTCGCGTATTGTTGTGAACTGACCCTTATTCTAAAATTGTAGTTAAAAGGGTACATATATATCTCGTACAGGCCGTTAAGTGGTCCAGGTGTTTAATAATTTATCGACGCATCGTGCGTCGTAACTTACTATGCAGACGGGTGTTAATTTTTTTTGTACATAAAATTACTCAATTATACACTTTCGTTTAATTTTACTTGACGTCTTATATTTGCGGACATAAATCAGTCTGAGGTGACGTTTAACATTTATATATTGTTATTTTGTTAACATATTATCATCAGCTTTTGCAGAATTCGCCGATTTCAATAACCAAAGAATATATTGTCACTGCAATCTGGTTTTATTTATTATTGGATTTGATTTGAAATGTACATTGAGTTATAATAAAAATCTGCGTTGTAAGTTTTTGGAATATAAATAGGCATAAAATTGTGTTATAAAGATGATTTAATACAATTATACAGGCGAATTGTTAACATATGTTTTTAACATTTAAAATTTAATTACTTACGTATATTCTAAATTAGCAATTAACAATTGCGATGAGCAATATGTCCTTTACTTAAACTTGGTTGTTAACTCGGTACTTAAACATGGTGAGCAACAACTCTATAAAAATTTAAAGTATAGATTTAATATAAAACAAATTAATAAAAAATAAAGCTCACTGTTTTCCCCGAAATATATTTCGTTATATTTGGATAATTTTTTTATAGATATTGACGACAATCTGTGGCGCTGAAATCTTTATATTTTTAGACATTTTCCTTTTCCAGGATAGAAAGTTCTCCAGGATCGTAACATTTTGCATGATATGTTAATCCAGTAAATGTAATAAACTATTTGTGTGCCAAATGTCATCTTAATATTTTAGGCTCGAGTTCACCAACAGACGGTTATTTTTAAACAGCTGATTAAAATTTAAACAGCCGTTTAATAATATTGTGTTGTTCACTATCGCTAAACTGCCGGATAAAGGCCCTAAACATCTGATTAACTTAGGCTCGAGTTCACCAACAGACGGTTATTTTTAAACAGCTGATTAAAATTTAAACAGCCGTTTAATAATATTTTGTTGATCACCATCGCTAAACTGCGGGTTAAACGCCCTAAACATCAGATTAATCATTAAGTTAATCAGATGTTTAGGGCGTTTAACCTGCATTTTAGCGATTTAAATTTTAAACAGCTGTTAAAATTGTTTAAATTTTAAACAGCTGTTTAAAAATAACCGTCTGTTAGTGAACTCGAGCTTAGGTCGTTTTTAGGTTATTTCGTAACAAACCGCATTTATTACATTGTTATAGGAATTACGATAATTTTTCGTTTAAAAGTTGCGCACGCGGTCCGTCGTTTTGAGAACTCTTGTCTGCATTTGGAAGCCACCTACTCCCCCCTTCCTTTAGCGGGTAGGGTCTCCCTAAAGAAGACGTATCTCGGCACAAACCATTGTCCATTGTTTTTGCTGGCCGTTATTTATGACGGACGACATTAACTCTGTCCTTTTCTAACTTAACTTAAAAAGCACACGGCGTCTCCCTCCCGCAACGCTCGGCAGGCTTCCGTCCTTTAATGCTGTACCTAATAAATTACGTTTCAAAAGATTATTTATTAGATTATTCATGATGTTCTGTGCCGTATTGGTTTGAAGGACGTTAAATGCATGTACGCGTACTCACTTCGTCTGTTCGTTCACCAACTTTTTGTCTCTGATTGATTTGTGGTTGTGAATTTCATACGAACGACGACGACGCAGTACACTGTAATATTTTTTTGTGAATTTTGATTAATGTTATGAATTGATCCGTGATTTAATAATTTAATGTAGGCTCAGATATAAATAAATAAAAATAAATAAATGTGTATTATTTATTTTTATTTATTTATTTATATAAGCAGAGGCGTACATAATATAATCGTATTAGTTATTAGTTAATCTATGGTAGAATATATATTCTTATGTGAAGGTCGTCAGAAAGGCTGACGGTCTACCTGATGATGGTACCTGATGATGGTACCTGATGATAGGGAAACGGACTCGAGCATCCCTTATTTACTCACTTACCGAGACAACAGCACATATGCTGTTACTTCACGGTGGTCTTCTGTAGGTAATCCATGTAATTTAATAATCCATCTACGAATAATAAATTTAATAGTGATTATTACAGACTTAAAAATAATATTAAAGTAAGTTATCATCAAGTGGACCGTCAGCCTCTAAAAAAGGTACCTATTGGGAAGTATACCAGCAAAAAGAATAGTTTTCAAGTTCAAAAAATTTTTTTGTTTTATGTTTGACTAGCTGGTGCCCGCGACTTGGTCCGCGTTGAACGATGAAAGGTACCCTATGTCTTTTCTGGTGTCACAGACAACGTGTATGCAAAATTTCATGGTGATCGGTTCATTAGTTTTTGCGTGAAAGAGTCACAAACATCCATACATCCAAACATACTTTCCTTAATTATTTTACACGTTTAATTTTAAGTGCCTTTTAGTAAACTGTCCTTGTTTGTTGAAAAAAAAATCTAAATTCGCATTCAATATTGAATAAAAACATAACACGTATTAATTTTTAACATATTACCATAAATGTAAACAATAAAATGGCTCTGTCGTATGAAACAGGAAGAGACAGGGTATTCAATAACTTATTCCTACGGGCCGCCATTAATTAACTTAACGAACGTTTTAATTAAAAAATACAAAAAAAAAAACTTTCCATAAGAATGGGTCCGAGTCCGACAGAGACGCGACGAATTCAAACTCCCCGCCATAAATAAATTGGGACAAAACCCGCGGCTCGTCTCGGGCCGAACCTCCCCTCCCGACCCCCGGATAAGTGTCTAAAATTTTCACAATCCGGCAATAAAAAGATAATTTATTACAATTGCTCTTATTGTTTTCGTTATTTATGTGTATGGAGTAATGTAATCTAGGTGGTGGGCCCTAAATAAATAATTTCACTTTAATGTCGCTCCTTGCCTAATCTCCTCTGTCCCAGCGTCGTCCGCGTTTTGTAAGCTATAATGGCCACCCGAGGTATTTTTAGGTCTAAATAAATATGATTTGTTGTGTCGCACTTGACAGAATTTAATTTCGCACCGCAAATGCTGAGGTTAATGTCGCAAATCTCAAAATTATTTCAATGACTCATCTCTCAATTTCGCATTAGCCTTAGAGCCTCTTTCGCCAATTATAAGTAAAATGTTGATTGGTTACTTTTAGAAATAATTTTATGTTTTATTAAATTATGCACTCGGTTTATATTGCATCCTTCGATAGGCGTTTTTTTTTTAAATTATTTTATTTTTAATGCTTGGGACTTTTACCGTACAAACAAAGGTACATCATCTCCATCATTGCCGGTTACCGGTGACTTTAAATGGCGGTTAGCCTACTTGACACACGGTGAAAGAGGCCCATAGACAATTAATTTTAATAAGACAAAATATAATATATATTTTCCCCCATTTAATTAATGAATACATATAATAAAATGGTAAACGAGCCGCGTAACTGTACCTTAAATATCATTTTTTAATAAAACAATTTTTGTACTCAGTCATTGAGGTTAAAAATAGTTTTCAGAAATTTTGGCGTGGCCTGTGCGTTGTACAAGCTAATATAAGAATCGGCTTGACCGATTTGAATGCGGTATTTGCTGATATATTGTAGCAAGCATTAAAAATGTTACGGGTTTAAGTTAAATTATTGAAAAAAGTACAGTTAATTAAAAAAATACGCGCTGTTCTAGAACCACGCGTACAAAGTCGCGGGCACAGCTAGTTATTATTTACAATTGGCCAACTACTCAGTAACCATGCCATTACCTTATAGCCTAGAATAATCACAATAAAAAAGTCTAATTTAGTCATGAGTGAGACTTGCATATTTTTCTCTTAAAACACTAAAAGCCTTGCCACCCTAACTTACTTTAACAAAGAAAAAAGTAGTGAACACATCGCATGCAGATATCCTCGTGGACCGTCTGAACTTCAGTGGCCATTTCGGAAAATTAGTGGACGTGTGGAGGATGGTGGGTCGAGGGGGTGGGGGGTTAGGGTCGACCGGTGGGGGGGGGGGGTGCTCAGGCAAGGAGGGGGGGTGTAGTTCACAATGCCGCGGCGCATGATTTACGCCACTCCCGTATTATGTTTTGACTTTAATAAACAGAGCGTTTGTCAGACGGGGCGACGCCCGTTCTTAAGGTGGTTTTACAACTAGAAACACAGTGTCACACACAAATGCAATGTCAAGGGCTTTACGGTAAACGTTCAAAGACCTTATTATTAATAATAACAAAGTTTCTTTTGCTGATTATATTTAAATATTAAATACTGATGTTAAAGTTTAGAAATCATTATGTTAATACGTAAACGTGAAGCGAAAACCGCTAACACTCATCTCTGATTTGTATGTCAAACGATTTTCTGAGCTTTAGTTTTATTAATAAAAAAAAATTGGAATGTCAGTTTTTTTTTTTCAATATGATCAAATTAAGATAAGTGGGTGAATAATTATTTTATAGTAAATAATAAACAATAATTAACAAAAACTCTGTTACTGTTGCAGATTGTAAGAGGATACAATCTGGTTTAGATTTTTTTTTGTAGACGCATTTCTGTCTAGTATTACTTTATTTTTTTAATTTTTCATACATACTTTCATTCATAATTTCATTTCATCGATTTAGTTTCTAGTGCGTACATAGAATAGGTACAATTTAATTTAATGTCAAAATTAGTAAAAAAAAAATAGTTTTTTTTTGGTTAGAATAACATATTCATCAAGTTGTAGGCAGATATTTTCATTAAATTAAATATAATAAATTCTATATATAATGATCCGGCTCGAAGGACAAAAAAAAATTTTTTTTTTTAAATGATCCACGTCACCATAACAAGTAAGAAATAAAAACCGGCCGCAGTGACCCGAGTGATCACCTTAACGGCTCAACATTTGCGGGCTGCAAACGGCCCATAGTTCCGTCTATGACTCCGTATAGTTTCCACCCCCCCTCTTCCCAGCTTTTAATTATAATACTTTATAGCCCAATAAATCACGCTGTACGTCCCTAGGCGTCGCCCCGCGCACCCCCCGCTCCGTCCCGCATTCGCCTTTGAAGGATATCAGTTCAATTCTCGCCGGCTGTAATAATTTATAAAGAAATTATTCGCTTTTTCTGCTCTCGGTGCGAACGAGAGGGGGACAGTTAAGAATGGCTTTGACGTGATCTCTGTACATGACTTGACTTGTTGTGTGATGCGTGGGTGAGACCGTTCTGTTTTGAATATTATAAATTTGTCAAAGTAAAACAGTGCTAAAATAGCCCCATTGTGATCTCTTATAACTCTATAATTCGGTTTAGTTGAGGTTTCGCACAATTTTGTTTCGTACGAATTGTGCGTAGAAGTGACTTTATAATTAAATATATTTTTAGTTGCTGTTTCGCACAAATATTATTTTCATAAAAAAACTTGAACTTGGGTGAATATTTTTAATGTAGTAAAGGCACACAAATCAATCAAATATATAAATTTTTAATAAAAAATTAAACTTTAATAAAAAAAAATATATTGTTGATAATTTTATAACTTCACTTACAAAATATTTACATTTTATTTACAACAATAAAATATTCAGAAATTTTGATCGTTTTAATAAGTTTGTTACAAAACTGGAAGTTGTGCAATGGAGCTTACTTAAAAACGCCTATGTCCAACTGTGGACGCTTGTGGGTTTATGATAATAAATACTCTGAGTTCTGATGACTTTTCAAAAAAAGTTAACTTTTAAGATAAGCATTACATTTTAGTACTAGTGGGAAATTCTGCGTTTCACAGTCATAAATTTGTCAGCCAGTCTGTAGGCAGTAATCAAATCACCCTCTTACAGAAATAACCGTGAAATAACAGCGTATGTGATGTAGTTTCCCTGTTCCCTCTTAATCTTAGGGCGACGGTAGCCACCTACCATCAAGTGAACCCTGCTGTTAGTCGTGTTATTTATAATCCGAATAAAATTATAATCTATTGCACAATATGATATCCTCAGTAATAGCCCAGCGAGGTCAAAAGCTTGACTGCCGACACAGACAATTACAATTACATACATTCTAAGAGTAGAAATAAAACTACTTGTCATTACAGAAAACATAATAATTAAATGTATATGAAAAGGAAACATATCAATTACTAGCTGGTGCCCGCGACTTCGTCAGCGTTGAACGATGAAAGGTACCCTATGTCCTTTCTGGTGTCACAGACAACGTGTATGCAAAATTTCACGGTGATCGGTTCAGTAGTTTTTGCGTGAGAGAGTCACAAACATCCATACATCCAAACATACTTTCGCATTTATAAAATTAAAGTACGGATAAATGAAATGACAGTATAACTTACGACGGTGACTTGGCTTGGTACCTGGCGACTTCTACGAAATAAGTCGTAAGATTAACTGAGATGTATTATTTTTTTTAATACAAAAAAAAATATTTAGATATCTCCTCATAAAACGTGCATCGCATTGATAAGAATTTCTACAGTTAATATTAAGTCGATTTTGGAGTTTTAAAAATCGTTAAACAACATTTGGCCCAAGAACCGAACCCCGATCAATCTCTCGTCAATGCCGCCGTTTGTAAGTTGAAGCCATAAGTCAGAGTTAAGTAAAAAACAGTAAATCCCAGTCCCAGGGAGCGGACTGACTTATGGCGGCTGCGAATGTTGCACTCTACATAGCATAGAATAAAACTATTTGCAGATAGAACAAATTTAATTATAACTCTATTAATATGGGCTTTTAGTTGAGCAAGTCAAAGACCGTTTGAGGCTTTATCATATTTTTTTTAAATAATCATATGTAATAAATAACAATAATTAGTTTGTTAACAATATTTATTTATTTCTTAACAAAGTTACAATTTTTTTTTAATAAGAGTTAGATCTTACGAGAATAGAAGATATCTTATTTGATAGAAAAATCTCTAAGTGATATTAAATCAATTTTTTGTTTACACACATTGATTGAGTTTAATTTGTGAGTTATCACAAATTAATTTCATTAAAATTGTGTTCACTGCATTTAAAAAAGTAGACCTTGTTAATATAGAAAAAAATTAAAATACACTACATTTATCTTAATACATCAGCAATGGAATACAATAATACTATTTAAGAAAAACCACAATTATATTAATTGAAAATAAATTATATTTTAATACTAATAAGTACTCGTTGTTTTAATACTAACTTTTCTAACAATGAATGTCGTATAGCTAAATTTAATTAATTAATAAACGTCTGCAAAAACCATCACGATTTTATTCCCTGATAGTTTATTTCAACGCTTACATAATTATTCATGGGAAACATTGAATAGTTATATGTAAGTAATGAAATTGATTAGTTTGTCGCATCTGTTTTAGTGCATAATCTATGACACGCCACTTCTCACACAGCGGACGTGAAATTCGAACATGAATGATTTAGAATCGAGACGCGTTTCTAAGGTACCTTAGTACTTACATACGTGCTCCGACAAATGCGTCTTATAACATATTTTAATATGTCTAATTATTAATTTAAATTCTTGTATTATTAATTTAAACAAAACAAAAACAAATTCTGATAGAATTTATTATTATTCTTTAGGACATTTGGGGAGAAATATAACTTTAACTTTTCAAACAGCGTTAGTAAGATGACGAAAAATTTTATCGCTTTTTAATTTTTAGCTATAAATATAGCGGATTTTTGGGAACTTCTTTTTCTAATTAATACATTGATTACAATTATATAACACTGAGTGACCCAATAAAAACTATCGGTCAAAACCGTTAAGCAATAACTATTTCTGCTTGCTAAAAATTTGGCAACTTGCAACAATTGGGGCGGGGTCACAGTGAGAGCAGATATAGGAGCGGTCAGATTTAAGAACACTGTTTATAAAGACAATTTATCTAATATTTAATGCAAATATTTTAAAAAAATCAATAACTTTTTTACCTAAGTCTTACAAATGTGATAAGTTCGAAATTAATGTTAATTTAGGGCTTTGTTTTTCAGTTACATAAGTGCGACTTCACTCTTTCAAACTGCTGAAATTTTCTTAAGTTGGATTAATTAACTCAAACTTAGTTTTCCTACTATTTCCTGATTTTGAAAATTGAGTGTCGCAGGGAAATTATAGTATGGCTCATTCCATAACATTCTGAACATTTTTAAATCTTGATCACGCTTAACCATTACAGGTTAGGTATATGTATTATTATATATAATAATGATAATAATAAATAATGTAAATACGTGATGTATTTTATGCTTACCTACTATTGAAAAAAAATATCTAAGAACGCTTTCATAATTATTAAAAAAAAATAAGACTGTTGTTTTGCCTGAAACACATTGCATCGCACATCGCAAATACGTTAAGAGCCTCTTTCACCAACTACAAGTAAAGTGTTGATTAGTTATTTTTAGAAATAATTTTATGTTTTATTAAATTGTGCACTCGGTTTACTGCATCCTTTGATAGGCGATTTTTTTAAATTTTCTTTTTAATGTTTGGGACTTTTATCTTACAAACAAAGGTATATCATCTCCTTAATTCCCGGTTACCGGTGACTTTTAATGGCGGTTAGCCTACGTGTCACATGGTGAAAGAGGCCCTAAGTGTATGTGTTAATAGTTCCCGCTAATCGACTCGCGCCCACTCGGGCCTCACGCCAAAGGGGGTGCGTTCAAATATGACAAATTTATGTAAAGCGGCAAGCCCTCTTTGTGAGCGGCAAGGCAACGCGGGAAATTAGTGCTCATTTTGTCTGATGTTTACGAGTGCCGGAGCACTGTGCGCCTCAAAAATATGATAATGGCTGCGGTGGTTGTCTCGCAGTGGTGTGAGTATCGATTCCGTTTGTATACGTTTGCGGAACAGGGACTCTTTCTAGAGCACAGCGAGTTCCTTGCGAGATTTATTAGAGGCTGCCTCTTAATATTTAGGAAAAAGTGATTTCATTTTATAGAACTTAATAACTTCGTTCACCATTTAAAATGCAGTTAATATTATCACCGGGAAACAAACAGTTAGTACTTAATTTTTGCACTCTATATGTGATTAAAGGATGCCAGGGCCCATATCCTATATCTTATCCACACTATATCCTTTATTTTTCATAATAATGTATTAGCAGAATTTTCAACCCTTGATTGCGTGTGTTCTTAGGCGACAGTACAAGTCATAAAATGATATTTTTTGCAATAGTCCAATCGGTTGATTGGCTATTGGTCCATTTGACAGTCACTTTCAAACACAAGATGTGGATAGAAAAGTGTCCTCTACCAAAACATAACAGCACATGTGCTATTGTTTCATGGTGAAGGGGTGATTACTGCCACTGTATGTTCACACAACACAAGTTATTATACTGCAACCAATAAAAGTAAAAATTTGCACCGCTAAGCCTTCTTAACTTATGCTATTTTTAAACAGACATATACTTGTTGCTATAAATAGTATACTTTTGAATTTAAATATTATTTTTGTACGATTTAAAGTCGCCCGTCTGCGCTGTAACATCTGACAGATAGAAAGTCAGATTTATGTGTTTACTGTATAAATCACGTTGAGACGTCACCGCCGCGCCATCTTTTTTTTCGTCTGCAACTCCTGTTCGCTATATTTCATAGCGTGGTCGTTTTATGTCCACGACTCTACATGTTTTTTTGAAGTCTTCAGACCCAGTTTTCGGTTACAAAGTCAACGACCGCCATCCGATACAAAATTAGCTTTAAGCGTTAATTTAGATAATAAATTTTGGACATAAATCATCATTATTGGATCAAGAAATTCAAGGACCTATTTATCATGTTAGATGAATCGGTACCGAATGTATTCTTCAAAGAGATTAAATTTAAAAAAGGTGTCCTCGATGACAGCCCGATTTAGAATCACGTTCACACTTATTTGGTTATATGAAGAGTTTCCTAATTTAAAACAGTTCAGATAATATAATTTCTGTGATTTGGAAAATATACGTTTATAATCAAATTAGAGACATCGATTTCAACATTAATAGATATCTAGTAAAACTTCAACTGTGGACCGGTAGAAGGCGAGCGACGAAATAAATTTACGTAATCCTCGTCCAGAAATATTTCGGAGCGATTCATCTGGACGACAAGTCCCGCGACATCCAGAGATCAATCATCGTCCCCTTAACGAGTGGACCAGCTGTTGTCTATGGGATTGATAGAGCCATAAACTATATTTATAGTTGCTAGAACACTTCGAGAATAGTTCGTGATGCGTGTCGCTCAAGATGCCTCGGATTATCTTCCCGCGAGCTACGAATTAAATGCGATGCGGCACTCAGTACACATATCTGTCAAAGTGACTGTGCACAAAATAAAATCTGTGAATTCAACATAATATAATCTATTATTATAGAATAAAAATAAAAAGCATAGAATTTGCACAAAAAGGAAAAAGAACATAACTCAAACATATTTAAAAAAATTGATAAATATGAATAAAAATGAAATACCTAACTCAGAACTACTATAGCCGAATTTCTAACCACTGAACTCGTTTCGTTGTTATTATATTTTTATTTGTTTATAAAGAATTATAAATTAAACATTAAAAACTGACTTAACAAACTATCAGGTGACTAAAATCCCGCATTTGACATGTACTATGATGACTTTTACGTTATAGAACGAGAGAAGAATCATATCACCACTATTCTTAAAAATATGCTAAGCTATTATGATAGTTTTTCAATGGAGTCAATTATGTATACATAAAGATCCTGAACGTTAGATAACTAATATATTTAATTTTGACAAAGTGTTGGTTTGTCCATAACCATAAGCGACAAAATTATTGACGACACTTTTGGTCTAGTGGCTAGTAAACCTAGCTGTTAACCAAACGGTCGCGGGATCGAATCCCGCTAGGGGCGAATGTTTATGTGTTAACATTTTACCTTTGTACCTGAGTCATGGATGTTTTCTATTTATAATATGTATGTATTTACAAAAAAAAGTAATCTATGTAATATATCAACTGTCTGGTATCCATAATTCAAGCATTAGTTGCTTACTGTGGAACTAGATGGTGCTGTGTGGAATGTGTGAAGATATTTATTTATTTATTTATTTATGTCAAAAATGGAATGCCACATCCATTTAATTGAATAATCTTCGTAGTGGTATTGTGGTGGTAATGTCGTAAACAGAAGCGTGCTCCCACGCACAACAGACACCAATAAAACATGCGTTATTGTCATCAAACATTAGATACACAATGTAAATAGGCGGCCTTGCTCAATAAATAATGATCCGTTAATAACTTTGTATTTCCTAGAACTGTACAATTGTTGCAAAATTATTTATATCAGTGGTATGAAATGCAGATAGACCTCAACTTGAGGATAAGTTCAAAATCATCGAGTGTATGTATTGATTTTTTTTCTGGCTCATTCAATTACTTGATCAAATCGTGTTCTAAGAACTTTTGTAAGATTTCACTTTAACAAAGAGCGATTTACCAGGAAAGTGTGTCACCTACCTATATTATTTTCATACGTGCGAAGCCGGAGGCTGGTCGCTAGAGTACTTTATGTAAGTATCATTTATAAAAGTCAACTTAATCTGCTTTAATATTACTTCTGCGTTTTTGGTGTTAAGTTAACATAGAGTTATTCATTGAATAAACTACGTCAGTGTAATAATTTGTTAACAATTAACAGAAAAACTTTACAAAAGACTGAAAAAAAAAAAATGTTTGGGTACACTGTACTGGTGTGCTCGGTGTATGCATGTAGTTTTTGAAACTTCTTCGCCACCCTTAGTGCACTCCTTGACAATCGATTGACGGGTGCCCACCCCCCATTCACCCGATGTAGGGAGGGGGGAGGGGTGGGGGTAGTCTGACCCACATAGCCGCCATATTTATAATAATTGAACTCCGCCAGTGCATTCGAATGAGTAATAAATCGGATACTTCGATATGATAATGGGTGGAACGTTTTAAGGAGTGGCGAGATGTGATACTTATAATAAATAAATAAATATCTTCACACATTCCACACAGCACCATCTAGTTCCACAGTAAGCAACTAATGCTTGTATTATGGTTACCAGACAGTTGATATACTACATAGATTATAATTTTTTTGTAAATACATACTTATTATAAATACAAAACATCCGTGACTCAGGTACAAAGGTAAAATGTTAACACATAAACATTTGTCCCCTAGCGGGATTCGAACCCGCGACCGTTTGGTTAACAGCTAGGTTTACAAGCCACTAGACCAAACGTGTCGTCAAACATATTCTGAGAGGAAAGTTTTGGAAGTACAGTTACGTTGTCTAAATAACGATGCATTTATTCTATGGTTTTTAAATATATTTATAAAAAAATATATATGAATGAATATTGCTTTACGGGTGCAGTCAGTAAGAGATGAGGTAACCGGCCTATAATTAGGTAAACCTTATTAATAACTTTTATTTTATTAAAAAAAATACTAACTAAAATAATTTTTGTACATCTCAAAAGATTATTCGAAAAGTGTCATTTAATTTAATTTATTTTAATTTAATATTAATTAACAATATAACTTAATATATAAAATTTGAGCTATTTTTAGTTGCCTGAAATAAATGAATTTTATTTATAGTCATCATAATGGGGAGTAATAATAACCAAAAAATTAACAGCATATGTGCTGGTTACTTACTATATTCTAAATTACTACTAATGTTGCTATGTTAGCTATTATTCTCAAGCGAATCTAAAAAAAATCAAATTAAAAAAAAATCACATTTATTCGCTACTTCAAACGAGCCTCCTACGCGAGGTTGCAACGGACAGACGAATTCCAGTTTTGCTTCGCCACGAACCCAACGGAATTTGTCTGAGACTCGCTCTCTCCTAAGAGACATTTCATCAAAAGTCACAATAAGATCTATAAAACAATACGTACGAATGTGTCGCTAGAGTAAATATTGCCTCCACCGCGATCACCCCAGAAGCCTCCTACCAAACGCCCGACGTCCCCCTGTTCAGTTCGTTATCACGTCCCGGACATAATTTAAGATGGAAGTCAGGAGGAAACGTTCGGTCCGAAGCGAAGTTGGTGCCCTCCGATCGTCAAAATGTTTCGCGCGCGTTTAACGTTCTCATGCAATCGTTTGCGATAATATTTATTATATAATTAATTAATAATCATTACGAATTGTAACTTCATATCGATACACGAATTGAATTATTATTGATGATGCGTCTCACGGTCATAAATTAGGCTGCCCGTCAGGAGACATAACCTTCCCCCTTGCAGAAGACAACCTTAATATAAAAGCATGTGTGTATTGTTGCATTTGCCTACTACCGACGGCAGCTCCTACGGCATTGCTTATGTTAATCCTTCAGCCGCCAGAGTCGGATTTATCCGACATTTATTTACGTGTCCATTTCGCCAGATTGACTGACATAAAATTTTAATAAAAAAATTCTACACACGATCTTACGTTCTTTGTAAAACTTTAATGATACTTAAGTTAATGGCATATGAAGCGGATTTTAATTAGCAGAAATCTAAACCTAGAAAAAGAGTAGGTACAGTGAAAAAAAAAATTTAAAAAAAAATTGAAAATTAATAATCAATTTTTATTTATTGAAAATTAATTTAAATACATTAATTTAGATCGCCATTGAAATTTATCGAAACAAACAAATTAAAACCACAGCATATACAACGAATATTTAAAAGGGTTATAACGCTGTTGAAAATCTTCCAATAAAATAAAATAAAAAAATTTAAAAAAAATCTAATTAATTATTCAATTATTGAAGAAACAAAATTTACGGTAATTCATTTCTTATACACTGAATCTTAAACTAGATTTGGTACGTAGGCGGGACATTCATCATAAATGATGATACTGGCTGGCCAAATATTATGGTATACTAGCTGGTGCTCGCGACTTCATCCGCGTTGAAAATTTTAAAAATAGCAATATAACGCTTGACCTCGTGTTGCTATAACACTTTGGCCAGGTGTTAGTATTTTATTTTTTATTTATCCCTCGGGAATAGTCCTTTTTCTGGATGAAAGGTACTCTATGTCCTTTCTGGTGTCTCAGACAACGTGTATGCAAAATTTCATGGTGATCGGTTCAGTAGTTTTTGCGTGAAAGAGTTACAAACATCCATACATCCAAACATACTTTCGTATTTATAATATTAGTATAGAAGAAGTATAGATTTGAAACTTACAAATTACGACAAGATTTTCCGATAAAGTCCGTCTTATTTAAAAAAAAAAAAATTAAATATACACGTGAGTTGCAATATCTGCATATATATACGTACACGTACGTACATACGTGTGTGAGTCACACAAAAAGCCCACTCATTACACGTTCATCTGTGTGGTTACGCGGATGGAATTTCGTTCAGACTTCCATTCGTTCAGTTCACGACCGAATGAATTATGTGACATTACGTGAGTTATGGAGTCAATATAATATTGATGCAGCGAACGTAAATTATATTGACGGTGAATGAATTGAATACCAATGGCGGCTCAAAAACGACTCTGCTCTAAAAACGATGGGAATCACGATCCGTTTTGGTTACTAGCTTTTTTTTTGTGACATCCCTGTACAAACTTCTCTTTAAACTTTTCCGGAGCTTTTCTTTAACATACTTACAATATTATCATTAATGAGATACAATTGACTTCTTTATCCAGGATAACATATATAACAATAATATACTTACCTATTATAAAAATATAGTCTTCTGTTTAAAATAAACAACAATGATTCTAAGGAAAATAATAACAGAGTTAAATGCAAATGAAAATAAGTTGTCTAAGTGATTTTCAATCTTAATAACAAAACAATTTGCAAAAAACAAAGTAAAAAAATATATAAATTCATTAAATAATTAAGTGTTTATACACTTGTAAGAAATCCCTCTTACAAGTGTTTATACAAATAAAAATTTACCTATTTTTTAATTTTAATTTTGTAACACGCAGTCAATAATGACAATTAGTCATTAATCACCACTTTTCGTCACCGTATTAATCATAAAATAAATTTTTAAATGCGAAACTTTTTACAAAAATTCTCAATAGGTGGCAAATTCATAAAAATATCTCTACCAATGAAAATACTTGACGAAAACGTAAATAAAAAAAAAAGTGATATCGAACTGAATTTCAGAAGAAAAAAACAATGCTTGACTTTTATTCAAAGCCTGCAAGGGAGGACATGCTATGACGTCATTGCGATAATGTCAGAAGGGTTGAGTTCCGCAAAAAGTAGCCAAAAAAAAGCCGCTATCTGTTTAGAATTGCCTTTAAAAAAAGTCACAATGTTAAAATGCCAATTGTCAGTTGAAAGAAGGTTGAAATTTCAAAAAGCTCCAAATATAATTTGGAGACGTGTCCAAGCTCGTTTCCGTTTTCTGTAATTGGCTCCAGGTTGTGAAGTTGTCCAGGCCCACGTCAAATTGTTTCCAACTAGTTAAATCGGATTTATGCCTCCTTTTATTCACAGCACTACTGGGAAATCAATTGCTACTCAAAATGTCACTCATGTCAACAATCTATTTAAAGTTAACGGTCGTCGAAGCCTTTCCCATTGGTTTTATTATTTTATTTATTTATTGGATAAATTTACTTTGACAGTTGCCGAAATTTTTTACCTTTTAGTGCACTCAACCCTTCATCGGCCCACGAGACATAAAAATTTTTTAGACGTAGGTTCAATAATATCACAGTCTAAATAACTATCTTATATACACTTAATAATATTATGTTTTTGTCCAACTGTCTGTTTCAATGTCTGTTCTGATGAAACTTAGTACAGACATAACTTGAACTCTAAGTAACGATGTTTCAATTTACATGCAAAGGAAATCGCGAGCAAAAATTCTGGGGGTTATAATATATTTTAATAAAATTGCTCAATGAGATTTTATTAATAATGTTTGGCGCACAAAAGTAATAAATAAATTTAATTTGTATTTAATGTAATCAATAATTCAATTCAATTATTTCTTTATCAATTTACATCAATGCTTTAAATAATAAAACATTTGTAACAAATTTTATCTATATACTTATAAAATCAATCGTTTGTCCTGACTATCAATGCACAGCCAATACTACTAAGTATAAAAGTTGAAATTCGGAACATAGCTTTATTTTATAACAACGTAATCATCCGCTAAGAAAAGATTTACAAAAAAAATTAACTCCTTGGGATTTTGAGGCCAATCGCCAGTATATTAACCTCATGACGTACAGGACCTTCGTTTACCGTTTAGGCTGCCGATTGTTTTTTATAAAAAAGTTGATTATGTCCATTAAATTACTAATAGTCTACATTAAATGTCCAATTAAAAAAATAAACAAATTGGACAAATAGACAAGTCTTTGTCTCATATTAATAGTTCTTTGTGCGTTAATAAAAAATGGTATTACCAAAGGTACGAACTACATATTGCAAGAAAATGGAAGCACAATTTTTTAATATATATGAAACAGGCAAATTTAGATTCAAGCTGTCAAACCATGTTGTTATGTTAAGTGTTTGAACGGTATGTTTTGATGGCAGTGTAAAAGTTTGATTGAAATTTTCCTTTTTGACTATCTGTCCAATGTATTATTAAGTTTTTTTATTATAATTTTAAATTTAAGCATGTATAAGCTTTAATGCTTTTATACACGCAGTAAAATATGTCACAAAATTAGTTCAGTAACCTAGAAAGTGAGTTGAAGGCGCAAGACAAAGGCGAGCTTTCAGTGTCCCCTGGCGCGAATTAAAACTGCAGGTGGGGGATGTCCAGCATTGATCTGCCGCTGACGCGCCGGACGATGGAGACGTCACCCATACACCCTTCCTCCATCCCTGTCCCCACCCCAACACAGCACCCCCCACTTCGCCCGTAAGGACGTGTGGACGTGCTTACCGATGTCGAATTGATAATACGGGTTTCAACGTCCCTTTATTTATTTATCCGTACTAATATTATAAATGCGAAAGTACGTTTGGATGTATGGATGTTTGTAACTCTTTCACGCAAAAACTACTGAACCGATCTCTATGAAATTTTGCATACACGTTGTCTGGCACACCAGAAAGGACATATAGGGTACCTTTCATCGTTCAACGCGGACGAAGTCGCGGGCACCAGCTAGTTAATATTATAAATGCGAAAGTATGTTTGGATGTTTGTAACTCTTTCACGCAAAAACTACTGAACCGATCACCATGAAATTATGCATACACGTTGTCTGGGACACCAGAAAGGACATATAGGTTACCTTTCATCGTTCAACGCGGACGAAGTCGCGGGCACCAGCTAGTTAATATTATAAATGCGAAAGTACGTTTGGATGTATGGATGTTTGTAACTCTTTCACGCAAAAACTACTGAACCGATCACCATGAAATTATGCATACACGTTGTCTGGGACACCAGAAAGGACATGGGGACGTAATATATTGTTACTGGGCATTTTTAAAATATAGATTGGCAGACAGCAGACGCCCCACTTTATAGTTAATGCATGGATTACCGTGACCTATTAACATAAGCATAACACCATAAGTAAGTACCTACTTTAAGTACGCTGAAAATTTAAGTAAAATAATAAGTGTTAGGGCCTCTTTCACCATTTGTCAAGTAGGCTAACCGCCATTTAAATTCACCGGTAACCGGGAATGACTGAGCTGATATACGGTAAAAATAAATTTATGTTTTATTAATTATTATTAAAATAATTTAATAAAACATAAAATTATTTCTAAAAGTAACTAATCAGCATTTTACTTGTTAAGTATGTATAACATAATAATTAATCATTAATGTTTAATTGTCTGTAGATATGGTAAACTAATACCACAAAAAATATAACGTTTATTTTGAAATGATTTATACAAAACTTAAAAACTAACTAATTATTATCAAAAAATATAAATTACATACTCATAAGTTATAAATATAAATTATATACAAATTAATATATACAAAACTTAAAAACTAACTAATTATTTTCAAAAAAAATACTTATAAATAATTTAGATCTATTAAGCCTTTGGTAGACGGAAAAGTGGCCAGAATGCTGGCGGCATTGCCCCGTTGGATGCATATGCTTATTTTTAAATTTTTTTTTTTTTTAAATTTAAACAGGTGAATACAGCATTAATTAGGTATAATTTTATTTGTCTGTTTAATATGACTTGTCTATAGAAAAAGTAGAAGACAGATGAGCAGAAAATGTATTCATATTTGTGTTACTATTCACAAATTTATCGTTTAGAGGATTCTGTCTCCACTCTGCGCTACACGACGCGTCCGGTTCATGGACGCATGACGTGGTGACCAATATTTACTCATTTACTATATACTGTTAAACACCGCGTCACTAAAATTGAATTTTCCACATTAACCTAGCATTCACTGTTACACTAATTGTAGACAACATTTTTTACAAATATTATAAGTTCAATATTCATAAACAAGACACTTTTAGTCCTATTTTAGATTTTATCTGCAGAGCTTTATGTTAACTATGAATTCATAGACAAGAATTTTTAATATATTTTTGTGTCTTTTATTATCAACAAATAAATGTTGATAATATAAAAACATTTTCAGAACATTATCTGAAATTTAAACCTTCAAAAAGTAGTCTGAATAAAAAGTTGTATTATATGAATCACTAATTTATCTTTATATATCATAACCTGTGTGTTAATTTCCAGTATAATATAAAGTTTCATTGAAATCTGTTCAGTACTTGTTGCGTAAAAGCGTAACAAACTGCCATGCTCACAAACTTTCGTATTTATAATGTAAAAAAAAGTTGAATGTGTAAATTTGTTTGTTGCAATTAAAAAGTAAGTCTTTTATTTGATTGTAGAAACATTTTAGACTTTGTAAAAGAATTATAGTGTTTTAATGTCTACAGTTTAAGATGCAGTGTGGACACCCTAGTCGTCCCGAGCCGGACCTCACCCGTCTTGCAGCGTTTGACTGAGCGAAATCACTCAAAAGTTTTAATGTGGCTTCCGTTGGGACGAATGTCGTCGATGTGTGCGACCCATTCTGTTCCCTATTCGTACTGAAACACATGTGTGCTCAATACTGTTTTCCCAATGTGTGTGTATCCTTCTTTTGACCGTTTCCAATTATATAGAGTCGTTGGAGTTTGCTTTCTGGTATTCTTTTTTGAACTCCGTTAAATTAAGATTCAAAAATATATAAAAAATATACAGCAAATTTTCGGATTTCCACATAGAAATTCTCTAAAATTTACGCTAACGTCCGGCTACGGCTACGCTTCGAGTGCTACGAATACTATGCATACTACGACTTCGTAGACGTCTACACTACGCTACGGCGGACTTTGAAAGAATTCAATTCTTCATATAAATTATCTCTTCATATAAAAATACAAGTTGTGCCTCGCGGCTTCTTTCATTTGTTAGTTTTTCATCTGTTATTAGTATATAAATTTTGTATAGTATGGTCCTTTATAATATTAGTGTTGATGTGAAATATATAAATCTCTTTAAATCAATCACCTCGACAAAGATAGCATAGCAGAAGTATGAAGTTGAAGTATGAAAGTATGAATCTTTGAGTTTTTTTTTATTATTTTGACTGAATATTGCCAGCTTCTGACCGGTCCTACTGGAGAATTATGGAGTGGCCTATGCCCAGCAGTGAATGTCCTACGGCTGAGTTGATGGGATGAGTATTACTCAGTAATAGGACTATGTTTTTTTTTAATAATGTAATAGGACAGGCTGACAGTCCACTTGTTGCCGACTACAGTAGGGTTAAATATAAGGTATTGGTATTTTGTTAAAATTTTTGTAATAATGGTCAATATATAGGTATGTAGGTACTACATATTAAAAGCAGTATATCTAGACTATAACTGTACAGAGACCAGTATATGGCCGGGGCAAAAAATGTCAATAAAAAATTAATTGAATGAAATTGAATTTCTAACCACGTAACACGTGTGACAGGTTTCTGCTAATACCCAATTATCTGTCCCCCAACCCCCTTCTTGGACACCTGTTCGCCCACTTGGGGGGTTAGGGGGACATGTATAAGTTAGCAGGTGGACAGTCCATCAACAGTATTTTACTAGAGAGGGCATTGCAACTCCTTTGGCATTGAAATTCCAACGAAAAATCGTTGTTCTGTAATAAAAGCGTCAAAAAATGTCAAGAAAATTTTAATAATATTTATAACTAAGAATATAATTTTGTATTGTTAAGGCGATTGCAACTTATAAAAGTATATATATTTTTCTTGGAGAATATTTCTTTAAAGTCATACTAGCAAAAATAAATATGATTTTAGGATATTTTTTATGAAATTTTTAATATGAATGGATATACAATTAAACACAATTGAGTGGTAATAAAGCCTTTGAATATTCCCCGAAATGCACTTATTACGTTGGGCCCTAAAGCTCCCGGATCACATATCGGGATCCCTATATGATTGGCAATCCCGGTTGGGCAGAGGCGGGCGGGGAATCACCAATTTTAATGGGATCATCTCACTCTATATTGTAATAGTCGTAATAGGGTTTTCATTGTTATTGCGATGATTTAATTGAAAATGCAGGGCATAGCATTTTATGAGAAGTATACGTATCTTAAAATATCTATAAATATATTTGAGCACTTTTTTAAAAAATATTTTCTTACCACTTTTCTAGACTCTTCTGTGTAGAATGAAATGTATAATTTACCTGAAAATTAAAAAAAAATAAAAATTTAATATTACACATATGAAAAAAAAATGTTAAAAAGAGAAATTTAAAAAAAAAATTTAACCCTTAAAAAAAAATAAGTTAATTTCTTCCAGTTGAAATCCGAATGTTCATTGGAACTCTGTTTTGTAGTGTATCACCCGTTTATGGGGACTGCGACATGTCTCCACTAAGAATGAGGGAGTCCATTGGAATTCTTTATAGAATAAAGTGGATTTAATATCGAATGGAATGCGGCATTGAGAGATAGTGTCCGACGACCCGTGCGCGGTTTTAGGGTTGCTAATACGGCCCATTCACTATTTAATAATAGGTTCAACAAAATAGTGACAAATTCACTCATTTTTGTAATTCCATATGATCTAATTTATTTTAAAGACATTTTTGAAAATTAATTTAAATTTATTTTAATAAAAATAATTTATATGATAGCTGACGGCGACAACCCTCACCTTAGCCCTGCATCAGTCTCTTGGAATTTTATAACACACCCGGTCGCACCCGGGTCTTACGCGATCGAATTTTATTTTATGTAGTGAAGAGTCTTTATTGGGGCCAGTTAGGTCTATCGGCGCGTACTTATGTTTTATTTAACGTCCACCCTGTGGATTTGCGTGGATTGCATTCCCCTTTTATATTCTACGACACAAAATTTCTGAGAATAAATTTTATGATTACACATGTAGAGGAACGAATTTCTACTATTTTATACGGCGTGTTATAAAAATGTGTAGGTTTTTGTGTTTCTGTAGCGCTCTGTGTTAAATGTAGAAATTTTAAACAGCTATTAAATCAAATTTATAATATGCACCTACACTTAGAGGTGTAGTGTGTACTGTAAAATATAGCAATATAAAAATGAAATAATAAAAAAGTTAAGTTAAAAAAAAAACAAAGGGTTCAATAACCTATGTAAATTGTAAATTCGAATCTATATATTATTGAAAAAAAAAAAGCAGAAACGAATCGGACAGAGCACGTCAGCCGCACCGAACTCAAGACAGAGGATGTACGCAGAGGCAATATTGTTACCCCAACGCAATCTCGTATCAAGCGGCCAAATAGCTCGAATGGTTATGTAAATCGCAACAGGCCCGCGCTTATTGTATACCTAATTTGATTTCTTTTGCAATACTGTGATAGTATTCAACGAATATTGGCCGTACCTGCCCATCTAATATGTCCGGGGGTTAAAATATCAACCGCAGTGTAGGGTTAAGAGATCACCGATATGGGTAGTTTTGCGGAGGTCGACTTTTTTTAAAATATTTATGAGACATTGCGGGAGAGGTCGCGTTTGTTCTGTGATCCAATTTCCCGTTATGTCTTTGGGAGTTAGTAATTTTTTTTTTTTTTTTTTTTGAGGCAACACGCGGAAGTGTCAACGCGATGTTCTTGCATAACTATTAATTAGGATTTGTACGTGCGGTGTAGCCGCACACATGTGTTCCAACAAATTGGATTCCGTATAATTTTGTTTAATATTTAAAGTCTCTTGCATGTGCGATTTGATTTTAGAGTACAAATTAACGCCTGTTTTTGTCGGTACTTTCCAGTTTTAAGGGGTATTTTTTTTTTGATACTTTTTTCCAGGTTACATTTTTTACTTTTAACATTTTACTACAATAGTCAACAAAAAATTTCATTAGGGACCCGTATTCATATTCCCAGCTATTCAAACAGAGAACTCCAGAAGCAACTAGAAAGCCTCCGTTCATAGATTTTTGGAAAAAAACAATCACGATCAGGTAATGGAACTAAATAGTTACCTGAATCTGATAACACTAATTAGAAAAATGTTTAATAATTTTATTAACAAATATATAATATATTATATCGAAAATCTATTTAGGTTTCAATAGTAAACCCTTCAATAGATTGTATATTTGTATAAAATTAATAAATATAATCTTCCCATCGTCGATATTCCAAAGAAAAGACAATTTGTGTAAATTTTATTAATTTTCGCCAAATTGATTCCTCTCTTAACTTATCGAATTCTATTTCTCTGGCGTATTAATTTTTTTATTTATTAATGCAATTTTTTTTAAATATGAACAGCGAGAAGTTTTTGCGAACAAAACATAATACAGTTATTATATAAAATATACTTATAGACTTACTCATATTATTGACCCTCATATTGATGAATCACCTGACATATTTATTTGAAAAATAAAATACAGATTATAGCAGATGGTATGCAATCTACTAATGAGTGGATGGCTATCGTAGCCTGTAACGATGACGACACGTTTGGTCTAGTGGCTAGTAACCCTAGCTGTTAATCGAACTGTCGCGGGTTCGAATCCCGCCAAGGGCAAATGTTTATGTGTTAACATTTTACCTTTGTACTTGAGTCATGGATGTTTTATATTTATAATATGTATGTATTTACAGAAAAAAAAGTAATCTATGTAGTATATCAACTGTCTGGTATCCATAATACAAGCATTAGATGCTTAATGTGGAACCAGATGGTGCTGTGTGGAATGTGTGATGATATTGATGATATTTGATGTATGCCCTGGACGAGATGTCGTTTAAGAATACTTCAATCAATCAATCAATCAATCAATCAATCAATAATCAATCAATCAATCATTTATTTGCCTGTACATGGGTGCAAAACCAGATAACACCATTCAATACAACGTCCCAGCATGTACTACCACATTTGGTGTGCAAAATATCTATATTACGTGTCAACTATTACATGAATCAACGTCAAATTTAAAATTTAAAATGCATCAGAACACTATTAGAATCTGTCATTTAATAATTTGTCATTTAAAAAATGTCATTTAACGCAATGTATTTCACTGTGGTATTTCTTATTACTCCTTTGCCTAATGAACGAGACCGTTACAAGAAATCTAAATTTAAAACCGAATCGAAACACTTCATCAAATGTATGCACTTGAAAGACTGCAGACATTTCGATTAATTAAAATGGGGTACGGTCATTTCGATGCTATGAGTCGTTTCGCACGTTCCACGCCAACAGTCGGACACTAAAAAGGTTTCGCGCGACGACTTGCTAAGTAGTTTACGTCCACCTGTCACCTCAACGAGAGGGTTGAAAGGAAGAATCGTTGAAAAAAAGTGTTTTAATTCTACTCAATGAAAATGTCGCATTTCACACTTTCAAGCTTCGCTTAAATTGACACGCCTTACGCTAACTCCCTATTAGATGCCAATTACGAACAACCAGTCTGTCTGTTAGGAAATTAATTCTCAATAAAAATTCTCAGACACAATCAGAGCAGAGATCAAATTATTTTTCTCTATGAAAACGATGGACATGTTACTAAGTTGGTTTAAAATTCAAAAATTTTGTTACTGTAGACAATCTTATCTGACACAACTAAATGACAGAATTTATAAATATTTATATGTAATTATAAATTATATAATTTCTATAATAAATGGAATAAAACTAACGTCCTGATGGAAAATTTCGAATTATGAAGGCATAAGGGTTAGCGCATACTAGCGCAGTGCATCGAAGCGTCAATCTAAAATTTATATTTTAAATATTTACGATTCATTGCGCTTGTATGCGTTGACCCAAAGGGTATGTACTTATTTGTAATTAAAAAATAATTTTGTGGCTATTTATGTCTGGTGTATGTTAAAAAATTTTAAGTTTAATTGTGTTTTATTTAATTTTTTTACTCATTTTAAAATTTCAATTATATAACCTAATTAAATTGTAGTTATAGATTCTTAATGCTGTAATGTGTAGGTTGTTATTAAGAAATTATTAAAGATTTTCCAAGAATTTGTAAGCCGAGAAACTCAGCCTAGTTTAGACGCTAATATCCAAAAGAGTTTAATATTTAAAATGTGACATATTGTATTTTACCTATTATTAATTTGTGACTTTTATGTTAATAGTAGCTGGTGCCCGCGACTACGTCCGCGTTGAACGATAAAAGGTACCCTATGTCCTTTCTGGTGTCACAGACAACGTGTATGCAAAATTTCATGGTGATTGGTTCAGTAGTTTTTGCGTGAAAGAGTCACAAACATCCATACATCCAAATATACTTTCGCATTTATAATATTAGTACTGAAGTACGGATTTGTAGCTCATCTTTGATTGGCCAGTATTGCCTCACCGCTGCTTAGATAGGTCATTGGGAGATAGGCTTAAATTTTTGACAGAAAGAACTCTCAGTTCTATCCGAGTTTCTTCTAACTTTTTGACAGAAAACACTAACAAACAGTTCATAAAGTCGGTTTATGATTACAGTGGAGTACCGCCATTTAGGAATAACCTTGAAGATTGTTTGATTCAGAACTATAGTACATAAAAATTTAAATATTTCTAAAGAATTGTTTCAACAGAGCACGTTCTTGTTAAATACGTTACGTCAAAATTATAGTTAAGTTACGAGTTATTTGACTCTGTGCCAATGTTAATTCATGGCCGAACTGAAGACAGGGGGGAACGCTATACGAACTGTTCAACTTAGTAAAAGTCATTACTACTCTGTGACATTGTGACATGAGTCTAGAAAAATCTAGTTACACTGTCGGTCTACTAATTGTTTTATATTATTTTAAACTGTCATTGTGATATAATAACTATAGCTTGAAGTAAGTAGAGTAAATTGGAAAGTTTTATTAAAGCTGTCATCGAGTTATTATGAAAAGGATTACGGATTTTGAAATTAGTTTAGCTGTTAATTGATTATTTTTTGCTCTATTTTTATAGATAATCACTACATATTATAAAACAAAGTCCTCCGCCGCGTCTGTCTGTCTGTCTGTTCGTAAACTCAAAAAATACTGCACCAATTTTCAAGCTGTTTTTAACCAATGGATAGAGCGGTTCTCGAGGAAGGTTTTGGTATATAATTTGCATTCGTGCGAAGCCGGGAACAGGCCGCTAGTATAAAATAAAACAATATAAAACAGATTCATATTAATTGCACAATTGATCGCGCAAAATTGAGGTGGGAATAGCAAAACGAAATTTAGCATCACTTATTGACGCACCAAAATAGATTAGCACATGTGCTATTGAGTCAGCCTTCTTTATGTGGTAAATACTGTCTCTAGACAGCGGTAGGTAGACTTTATCATTGACACAAACGTTAATTACAAACGGGAGGGTAGCTGCAACGGAAAAAAGACGAAATTAAACATGACCAATTATGCCGTAACTAAGGTTTGACATGCACAGTAGTAAGTGCACGCGATGACGCGACAGACAACTTTTGCGGACCAACTTTTGCCATTTTGAAGGCGACATCGCGTCAAAATTTACTTTTTGGCATTCCTTTAACTTGTTATTAAGCTTTGACTGTGAAGTTAATAAAAATTCATTGGAATTTCAGTGCAAAGTTAAACAAAACTTAAATTTAAATGCATTAAATTATTGTAAATTGGCTATACTATTTTTAATGCAAAGGTGTAGGCAAATGATGGTTCATTTGATGGTTACCATTGTAACACCATAGGTTCTGCTAGTGCGTATCCGACCTTAGCATGAAGACCTTAGAATTATGAGGAGATAAGCTAATAGCATAACTTACTCAAGCATTAAAACATATAAGAATACATATTGTTATTTTCCTGTGGTATAATTATAGCCAAAACACAGGCTTTATAATTAATTACGGATAAACAAGTATCGTAACTTTGATATACGAGTACAATAAAGGAGTTATTTTGACATTACAAACAGCCATTTCAATTTTATTTATTAGTGTATATTTAACAAGTTACTTAGTAAGCACTAATGGCTCAAGCCAGTGCTGTGTCTTAATTATACATTTTATTATTGAAACCAACGGATGTAAATTAGTAACGTTAAATAGTAACGAATGTAAATTTAAATTTATGCCAATGGTGCAACTTATATCGGGTTTTAATAGAAAAATATTTAATTTCCTTGAAATTTCTCAATCAAAACACTATATCAAAGTCAGTAACTTGATAAAGTTTCCAGTTTTGCTTGCAACAAGAAAACGCGTTCGTTCCTAGTTGAATGGGTGGTTCGAATGTTTTCAGAGGAACGTTCGGGAACAAATCAACACAGTTGTAACTGCGACGTCAACTTAATTAAAACATCGAAAGTTCGCGATTTAAAAGCGGCGCGATTAGGGTGCGGGCACGGCGCGAAGAGCGGAGCGGATTCGCAATTATCCTTTGTTTAAATTACGATATTCAATTCACAATCGGTTCAGAAATTTGTTACGAAATAAATGACAGGGAGTAAATTGATTTATTAATTTGGGAAATAGGACATCAGTAGTAAATGCATTAAACATTTTGAGTAAATAATTTATACTGTGTAAGGCGAAGTTTGTGTTCGCTTATTATCATTAACTGCCTACCAAACTTTGTCATAATTTATATAATTATATGTTTTAACTGTAAATAATTGTAAATTCATTTATCGTTGATAGACCTCAAGTTAGGTCATGTTTTTATATCACACAGTTTTTATATCAGACGCTTGTCTTAACCATTGTGTCCGTCACCTTATCGAAACGAATGCACTAGACGGCTGTCGAGCTCAAAGAAGTTTCGTAAAATATTGAAAAACTCACGATATGTTTATTAGAACACTATTCATAAAATATACCTGGTAAACAATTTACTAACAATAATTTTATCTTTAACGGATTTTTAATTAAGTAAGATATTTCACATACAAACTCTCGAAAAATTCTGGTTTGGATAGATTTTTTTTTTGGAATAAAAATACTTCTCTCTCCTTCAAAGCAATTTAATCCCGTCTACCATTTTAGCCCTTAACAGAACACTCGAAATAAAAGCAAAACAATTAACCCCTTTTTCAGCTGGATTCGGGTCTACAAAGACACATCAAAGAAGTCCTCACGTATGCACTTGATCGGAGGCTGCACTGGCACAGTACATTTCAAATACTAACAGTAGGTATATTATAATTTTCAAAATTTATATCTTTTAAAATGCCTATATGGCTTTTAAAATGTGAATTTGTATACTTCATTTGTAATTTCATTTTAAAAAATAATAAATTTCCTAAAGACTAATCTGTGCTCGGTGGTGTAGCTATTTAATTTTTGTAGTAAACTGGCGACAAATTTGAAATAATTTTTAAATAACAATAACTTTTCTTTCCGTGATCCAATTCCTAAAATATAATCGTTTATATGATATATCATTAATATTAATGTAGACTAATTTTAATCGTTAAATTTGAAAAAACTTTTAGTTATTTCGAAGAATTATTTCAACAAGTAAATAGACAAACAAACTTAAAAAAAAAAACTTTTTTTCAGTTACGAAGAGTAAGTATCTTATCGTCCCTCTAAATTTCTGGTAAATATAGTCAATGTACAGACGACTAGCCTACTGTTTATATATATATATATATATATATATATATATATAAACAGTGTGTATATATATATGTGTGTGTGTGTGTGTGTGTGTGTGTGATTTTGACAATAGCATCATCATCAGTGAACCCCTCAGTTGTAGGTCATACTGCGTCCTGTGTTATACAGTCATACAGTTGGGAGTCAAACAATTTGTTGTGTTGTGTGAGAGATTGTTGCGTTGACAGTGATTAGAGTAGATACTGCAGTGATTGTACTGTGTGGTGGTGATGCCGTCCATCGATTGTTGTCGGGTAGTGGGTGGGTGGGGAGAAGAAAAGCTTTAAAAACAGAGCTAGAGGCGTCTCCACGACGACGCGACGGCCCAATACGTCCCCGGCCGGCCGTCGATTACTGGAGACTGCATACGGGACTGTACCGTCCGCACAATCATTTTATTATTTAATTCTAATTATTTTCTTAAATTTTGAACACGTTGAAGAACGATTAAGTGAACATTAATTCGACATATTTTAATTAAATTAAAATTTTATACTAGCTTTTTTCGGCACCTTCGTCCAAGTATCTTCTGATGTAAAAACTATATTATTCAAAGGTTTTTATCAAAATTGGATTAAGTAAGTAGTTGTTACATATATTTCTCCATAAACATGTATAATACCAAGCTTTTCCCGTGATTTCATCGACGTATATATCTTTATAAATAGTAGCACATGTTTTATTTTAATGTGAATATTATATTACTGAAAAGTTTTAACAAAACCTATTCAGTAAGTGTTTAAAAGTAAAACGCATGTACATCCACAGATTCACTTTTTTAATATCATTTTTAACAAGTGGACTGCCAGGCTACCTGATTATATTAACTAACTATTTGAAAATATTTTCATTATAAATCACTAATATCGACTAAAGTTCGCAGCTAGTTTTTTAATCCTACCATTCACTACTAATAATATAATTTTGCGGTAATGAAATATTTTATGTTTTAGTCGTACTAAGAAAAATTTTACGTATTTATAGATCACATATTTATAATAGCTACATATTTGTATATGAGATTATAGGTGACCGTCATCAACAACTAGTTTAAATAAGAGATTTTTTTGCTGACGGTACAATTGTATCTGAGTGCGCACGGAAACACACGACTGGTAATATAACATTCGTTATTTTTCGCCACCTTCTCTACGTATTGATTAGACCTCATTGGCGCCGGCTCTGCAACTGACTTATCAACTATTCATATATTCCTATATCACGTTGACAATGCAAATATTCATTCAAACATTCACCTGGTGGCCACTATACAATAAACCAGTATTTTTACAGAAATATATGACGAAGAAAGGTACCTACTCAGCCTCGTTTGGTGGATAATAGTAATTATTATTATTATTATTTATTTGCTGAATATATTAGGTAATTACAATAGGCTCAATAAATATTATAATGATTGACCACACAGCAAATGTTACTTTAAAAAAATTACAAGAAAAACAAATAGAATCTGTTCCACCCCGATGAGTAATACTGTTTATTTTTTAGTGTACTTATCAAGACTTTAGTGTACTTATCAAGACTTTAGTGCACTTATAAAGACTTTAGTGTACTTATAAAGACTTTAGTGTACTTATAAAGACTTTAGTGTACTTATCAAGACTTTAGTGTACTTATCAAGACTTTAGTGTACTTATAAAGACACGCAGGCGAATTTCGATCAGTGGACGATTTTATATATGTACCAAGTATATATACATATAAAATCGAAACTTGGGTTTTTATGAAACTGTCATAGATATTTTATCTATATTTAGATAAGTAGGTACCTATATTTGGACACTCTTAGATATACTATAAATATTTAGACATTTCTTCAAAAAAAAAAAAATTATCAAATAAATAAACAATAATGTACTTATATAGATATTTTTAAAATATAAGGTCAACTTTGCTATTGCTAATTATTGTATAATTTTTATAAATTAGAATGTTTACTACCAAAAAGTCTAATCATATGATTATTATATGTTAATTATTATATATATAATAATATCGTTAAGTATATACTTAACGAAATTATTATTCAGCAAAGTGCAAAGTTAAATTAAATTAAATGCATAATAACATTATATTTTACGTTGACACTAGAATTGGGAAATACTTCGCCAATCAATCATGTGACACACCTGTGACGCTCTTTGACACAGACATGACAATCGTGCGGCCCCAAAAACAAGTTATCGTTTTGTATCAAGTTATCGTACAATAACATTAAAAAATATCAAGTGGCGTAAAAAAAAAAAAATATATTAATGATCTTATATTAATACATTATATTAATGATCTTCATCTTTAAGGGGTTATTATTTATTTACCATTTAAAAAAAAAAGAAAAAAAAAAGTAGAAATCTCATAAATTTTAGTATTGACATGTTCATAAACAGCCCATCAGGCAATCCTGTTATAAACACTGTTATGGAATAACAGCAGTTGTGCTGTTGTGTTACGGTGTTGGAACAAAAAATGACAAGAGTTAATTTCTTTGTCCCCACCTTGTTTCTTACTTATCATATTAATTATAAGGAATCAAATGGGCAGATAAGCATGCTTCACCTTGAAATCTGTTTTTACCAAACAGCTCTTTTAAAATTTCAACTATGTAAGATATTTTTCCAAAATAATAATCGTTATTAAATTGCATAACAAAATATTCGGAATGCACACAAAGAGGCGACACATTTTTATAAAATAAACGTTTCAATAAATCCAATCGGGGACCACGAACTGTAAACGAAGACATTAACACGTCAATCGTGAGAACAAAGTGACAATCAATAACTGACGAACAAAACAAACTGTAGCTGAATGTTGCGTCAGAACTATAGTTCAACTCAGTCGTGGGCTGTCATCGCAGTCGAGACAGTTCGGTAGTGACGAGACAAGAGTGACTCGGGGAACAATGGTCCATTGCACGGAAACAAGCGTGGAAGACGCGAAAGAAACCGAAGAAATTACCCGAACACTATCGTGACGTCACAATGACAATCAATCAGCGAAGTTGGAGTGAGACTTGTCAGAAATATAACTGTTCTGGCTGTCAAGATAGTTTAGGGCCTTGACGTGACAGGCCCCGATTGGTACAAAGGGTAAGAATCAGCGGGAATATCTCCCTAGTGTACTCTGCAATTTTTTTTTTTGCAAAAAAAGTCTATATTTGATCCAGCATCTAAGCATTGAGGATTATTAATTTTCTTAATAAATTTTGTTTTATCAAAACAAATCTCTGGGTCATATTTCAATCATAGGACACTAAGGCTTAATTTTCAAATTATTGAATTTATAATTCCATCACATCATATAGCATCCAGAAAGTCTTAAAACTTAAAATTCGTCAGACGGGCTGACGTTTCACTTGATGCTTATTAAACAAGCAACGTCAAGCAAACAAGCAAACAAGCGCTGAATACCTTAGTAGAATAAAGGATTAGGAATGATTCGGGAAATGGGCTCTAGCAACATTTACTCATTCATATAGAAGCTCGAATGTTATACTCTGCAATGTTATTTCACTGTGGTCTTTTGTAAGAAAGTATAATGTAATTCTTCAGAGATTTGGAGGTGTGATACGCTATGGTGACATACCAGTCGCTCGTAACTTGAAACACGAGTTCACCAAGAGTCTGAAGTGAAATTTCCAACGGAGCGGAGCAAACTTGGGGACGTGGCCGCGACAGCGATGCTCGCGTCATCCCGATGCAAGTTGATAATGCAGTGCTCCCGGCTCTTGCAGCTCCTCATGCCACTGACGGCTGACATGCGACACTTTAATTTATTTACATTTCGCATTGTTTATTTACTAATAAAATTCAACGAGCTTTGTTACTATTTATTTTAACTAATGCCGTAAGATTGCTACAATTGTATTGTATAAAGGCAGAATTTTACAGCCAATAATTGAAGTTAGTGATGTTTAGCAATGTTATAGATAACATTGTAGATAACAAATGCTAAATACAAGAAATCCATAAAACGTGAAATCAAGTTCGGATGGTTGAAACAAATTACTTTTTTAAATCAGTTTCTTGCTAATAAACATATTGGCATGGCTCCTATTTAGCTAAATGTACTCTAAATATCAGTTGAATTACAAAAATCCAAAGATTTTGTATGTCATTATTGATATAAATGTTGTTGTATTTGTAATTCTAATAAAACACTACAATATGAGAGACGAAGAGACGTAAATTTGGTTAAAAAACAGTTGTATTGTATTGGCCTCGCATTGAACTAGCTTCTATTCTATCCGTAGCCAAAATACACTATGCATATAGAGGAGATGGCGGAGCACAAAGCTGCAGAAACTACCGTACATAAACATCACCAAGCACTACAATAACAAATAACGACGTAATATCAAAACGGAGCTGGCATTGTGAAGCCGTCCATCCACCGTTCTTCAGGCGAGTGGATGGCGCCCGACTGCACCCGTGACAGTCATTTAAGACAGTGACGTGACACACCCCACCACCGCCACACCACCTCCCCCCTATCACTACACGCCACCCCGTGTCCCACCCGCCAGATGGATGGATATTGCCGCAGCGAGCAGACGTAAGACGGAACGATTGCATACGGAAAATAAAAAAAAATATATAATATATTTACTGCATCAATAAATGGATGATGAGCAATAATAATATAGCACCGAATGATGTGTTAAACACTTTTCTAAGCTTACAGTATAGTATCATGGATTTCTAGTTTTTGCCCCAAAAATCAAAGGTTAACATTAATGAAGTTCAGCAGACAGTAAGCAGAGGTAAAGTCCTCGAGAGTTTTCGGCTAAAAGTGCAAAATACTTGGTCTAAAATACGGACCATTAGATATCACATCTGGTAGCCGAGGACTCTTCAAGTTGAAAAGTACGTCGTTGGACGCAAACGAGACGCTCGGTCGGCGTGATGGCGATCCCGAGACAGTGACGTGACACGGTGTTGCCCACTCACCCCCGATCACCCCTTCTCGACACCCTATGCGCGCTCGCGAGCGGGTGCATATTGACCCCCACCCCACGGATAATAAGGGGGTTATGGACTGGAGGAGGTTCCAAGTCGTTCGTGGAAATGTGTGCTTTTTTAAACTTCAGATGTACGAGTTATTTTTTCAAACTGCTGTCATTTTCAAATCGATTTTCTAAATAGCACACTTTAAAACATTTGTAAAAGCTTCAACTGGCGATCGTCTTGTGGACCGCATAAATTATAGAAATAAATGAGGCAGCAATGACCGGATCTTACAAAATTATTAAATTCAAAATAATGTTAGTTCTTTGTTCTGGACTAATATTCGAAATGACCTGCAATTTTGATTTCGACAAAACTTTTTTTAAACTCTTTATCATAATATGTAAGACTACTTTATGTCCTTTTAACATTACACATTTATATTAACTTAATTACTAAAAATTAAAAACTAAATACATTTTTTTTAACATTAAATATTGTAAATAAATAAGTTTAATACGAGTAATGTAATATTTCTATGTGTCACAAACTGCGGTGTCACATTTCTGTTCCTGTCCGTTGACACGTCGTCGTGTCATTTGCACAAAATTAAATGCCCCTTAAAGACGCGTTGTACTTCAGGGGACTGTGTCCCCTCATCTCGGAGGCCTGGTCACCTCCCACCGGTGGGGTGTGGGCCACCCCTCCGCCACCAAGTCCGCCTGACGTCGCAGCAGATGGATTGATATTTCTCCACGAATGCAGGTGGGCAGGCAAGGCGATCTCGGAACAATGGCGATTTATAAACCTGTGTCTCATACCTCAGTTTACTTGCGGTGGCTACTTTACCTAAGTAATTCTATTATAACTAACATTTATATAACGATTAGGTATGCAATATTTACTAAAAAAAAAATTTGGATTTCTTAGTTCTGTATGTATTTTAATATACCTATAGTTGTGTATCTAAAGATGAATTGAAACAGTTAATTTTTTAACTAAATTTAATAAATAATTCTTTATTAAAATGTTAAATAAGTATATAGTTACCATAGTACAATTTTAATTTTTTTAAGTCGAGGCTTATGTGGGCTAACGTGGCTAAGATAGAGGTTTAACAAGCAGACCATAATAAATATTGTACATATTATAAAGGATGACACATAGATAAACAAAATTTATCTATGTTTCTAATATTGAAGTCCAAATTAAAATTTCCCTTGTCCAAGCTACACGAATATCTATTAAACTTACCAATATACTTATATAGGTAGTCTTTGTATTAAACTGATTAACACTATTAATATTACCATATTTATAGTGGCTACTTTCTAAAATTACTTAAAAAAAAGGTGAAACATCACGCATCCCTCTCGCACCCCATAAAAACAGGACAAAGACACATGTCCCCCCTTATTATCTTCAATTAAGAGGCCCGATAATGTAGCGTGACATACGTTCGAAACGTCCAGTTTGTACTGAACCCCTGATTTTTAGGCAAGCAAAAGGTGAGGAAGCTCAACTTACGATTGTCCGTGTGATTTCAACAAATCTCTCTGTTCCTCTGCGACGGACGAAAACATGCTCTTCCCTTTTGGATTTAAAGGTGATTAGCGTTGTTTAGAAACGTTGTACGTCAGTACCACGTGAGTGATGGACGGAGGACGGTGACGGATGGTCAAACATTACGTGTGATTAGTGTATACGGCACGTTTCACGTAATCGCAAGGAATAATGACTCGTGATAGACATAATCATCTCTGTCGGACCGACTTGACGCGTTTGTCGTTTGTCGCGCGAGAAAAATTGGCGGGAATTTAGATTGGAGAGCTCGTATATCATTTTGAAGACGCATTTCTCTATTCAAATGCGAAAAATGTATGGTGCCCGTATATACCTTGACTTTTGTACTGTAGTAAACTACACGAGGATATATGACACCTGTCATAAAGTGGGTACTGGGAGATTTATTATTAGTTATTATTTTATTCATAAGCGACGTGCATTACGTACATGTAAATAATCGCAAACTAAAAATGTAACGCTGCCTAAATTGGCTGCCCAATTATTTCAAAATTCGAAAATGCACTTGGTTTAATATTGGTTAATTTTGATATTTATTATATTTAACGGTTTTTTTTTTTTCAAATTCATATGACTTTTATAGATAATTAATTAAAATTAGTTAACTTAAAATTCGCTGTGAGTTATTGGCGGTCTCATTAGAGCAGGTTTTTTTCTAGGAAAATTCTCAATTACTATGATTAGGTAGTCAAAATATTAGTTTGGTTTTCATTACGCTTTCCATATTAAATTTAATTCTATGACTTCTATAATAATTCTGGTATTATAGAATTAATACAACATCAATTTAAAATTAATCTTTCTATGACAGTCATGTAACTGAAGAGACTCGAAGAAGTCAATCATTTTGATTATAATAAAAAAATATTATTACTTAATATATAAATATTTCTAAGAATTCAATTAGCATTGTAACATAGCATAAAAATTAAAATGATTTGTATAAAAACACAAATCAATTAGAGTGACACCGCGAGACACATTTATTACAAATTATTCACAGGCCTGTGACATCGACCGCGTCATAACTCACCGAGGTGACGGTTATTCGTCACTCTGATGGGCTCTGTCACCTTTGTGTACATACTCGTAGTAAGGCGTAATCATGGACATTATCATTAATTTTATTTTGCGGACAATTAAGAAATACGACAACTTAACGTAACAATTACATCATGAGATTATTTTGAATGAATTACTGCAATTCGCAAAATCGCAAAAAGTTTAGTAAACTGTGTAGGTACAGTGTAACAGTTCCTGTTATAGAATTTTTTTAATAGTGTTGATAGGCGAAGTTGATAAGCCTATAAATTTGCTTTTTGTATTAGCTTTTGTCATGAATGTAGGCTTTGACTTAAAATATTATCTATATAGGTACGAGTAAGTATGTAAATTTAAGTTTATATGAATTTTCGTATAACTTTTGAGTTGAGTTCATAATATCTAAATTATAATCTTATATAATATAAGTAAGTATGCAAATATGAAAGCCTACAATAATTACAATGCATTGGTGATTCTTTTCGAGACTTGATAACCTTCTAGTGATTTCCTCATAATTATTACCCTTTCACTGTTAGAGTAAATTAAAGCTAGGTATTTATAATCGACACAAGAATATGAAAAACAGTATGATGTACCAATCGAAATCTGACCAGTGAACTGACAAATCAGGTGAAGAAACCATTAAAATCATTGAAGTCTTCTTGACGTGTCTTACAAGATAACTGATTATCTATTAGTGAACACGAATATGATATAAAAATCTAATTTAGTTCAGAAAATAGTGAGTACATACAGACATGGTCGGCTGCAGCGCTACTACGTAAATAAATTATATTCTTTCGGTTGAAAGCGTGTGGGTCGCATCGCCTTTACAATCGCCGACCTGACGACTGCAGACGTACTCTACACTCTGAGCTACCAAAAGCTCTGGGCTAAGTGACGGGCGGAGAGCGGTTACCAGTTTGACGTCTCTGCATGATATTACTCATGTCCACGTAATTACTTACTGTACATTTTGAAACTTTGGTCATTTTGTACAACTGGACATTTTGATACTCCGGTCATTTTGTGAAACTGTACATTTTGAAACTTTGGTCATTTTGTACAACTGGATATTTTGATACTGCGGTCATTCTGATACATAGGACCTAATGGACCGAAACGTTTAAAAATCGATTCAATTCAAATAAAAGTGACTGACGATATTCTTATTGACATAACTTCTTAATTAACATTTCATAATTAATTACAATTGATCAGTGACGATTAGTTACTGATTGGTAGTCTCTAAATAAACAAGACAGGTCTTTACATTTGCATAAAAACTTATATTAAAAATCATATTCGCTCAAATTAAGTGTCAATATGTTGGTTCACGCTAATCCCCAAAACTGCCCAAACGATTTCAATGAAATTTTGTTAATGCACATGGTTAGTTCAAAATTATAAAGCGTCGCTTCAGCTTCCGCTGCCGCTCATCACTTGTAACACAAAGCTTCGCTAATTCGGCACCACACTAGCAATTTCCCGGCAACGAAATAAGGGAATTAAAATCGCCTCAAAGCAAAAGCGCAAAGAAACGCTTGCATACACAAAAAGCATGTTTATTTTTGGCTATTTATTACGAAGGGGTGAATGACGAACGGAGAAGCCTTTGAGAGAACCTTTTAACTTTTTAGATTGTGACATTTCTTTACATAAAATAACTAAACAGAATTAGCTCATTCCTCTCAATAATTCTTAATTAAAACAAATAGGGTGTTATTTGCATTTCAGAGCATAATCAAGGAAATCTCTATCTCCTACTTGCCTACTGTTGTATATAAATGAAAAGTCGTTACCTGGTTTTGTCTATATTTCCAGTCTGTATAAGATTCATTTCAATAAATTCCCCAAGAATATTTTAAGTAAGTATATTTGTCTAACAAAGGGAAGCCTCATAGATTTGTTTCGGAATAAAAAATAGAGTTAGCCTTGAAGTAGTCATTATTGAAATTTCTCGCTCCGTGATACATAGGTACACATGAAGAAAACTTAAGTTTAAAACCAATTAAAATAACCATATGCTCATATGTGTGATGTTTTGGAAAACGATTAACAATTTCACGTCTAATTAATTGGAGCTTGATTAAAGAAAACGTTTTAAAAGTGCTATAAAATGAGGGTGGTCGTGTCATTAGAGGCGATCGTGAATTGTATAGAGTGAAACTGAACGTTCCTAAATACATTTCCGTTGGAGCGCTAATACGGCGGAGACCCGAGTTATGCAATGAGGGACCTTCGCACTCTGCTCACGTCCACCTACTGCCTCCAGCTCCTAATTAAAAATCGAGCGATTTTTGTTAGCGAGTGTACTTTGTTAAACCCCCTTCAGACAATACGAAACAATGGACAGGCTTGGCATTTTGTACTACTGTTAAATATTTTTTTTTAAATTTTAACTCTCAGCGTGTCAATTCCTTCTTATCAACTTTTTCAGACATTGAAACTTAATAGTTTAACTAATTTCTGTATTGTTTTTATTTTTATTTTTTTTAAAAACAGCGTGTGCATTTTTTGAAACAATTATCAAGTATCAAAACAACTTAGTAGGGCTATTTTTGTAATAAGTAGCAACGTATATAGCACACTCTGAACTACATTTATTTAACATCTCTATTAAATAATAGTTTCCTTAAAATTATTAAAATTTATATATTAATATACAAAGTAATATTAACGTGCAGTCGTACGGTAACCACTAGTTCTTATAACCATAGTCTCCAAGGCATCTATCCGACAACCGTCAAATAATAATTAATGTTAATTAACATTTTTATAGTGAACTGTACTAAACTTGGTCAAGCGTGAGTTGTAAAGGTTATTTAATATTTTGTATAAATAATCTTTGATTGGATTTGGGCTCGTCCATTCATTTAAGAATGAACCGATCGGCTTCTCTCCTCGCGTCCCTCACTCCCGTCCCCTGCCTATCGATAATCGTGTAAAACGGGGAGCACGAACGTTTTTAACATGGTTAATTAGGAAATGTTCTGTAACCTTGTTAACTTTATAACTAGAATATTATAGCTAATTCCGTGTCTGGAAAGGCTCCAGAAACAAGTGATTAAGTTTGTCAAGTTATAGTCGAAGACGTTGGCTTTAAAGGCTTCACTAGTTTGATTAAATTTTATGAACTTGATGCTAAGCTATCAGTTAATTTAATTTTGAAAGATAATTTACAAGATATTACTGTTAAATAATATCATTGTATATAGATATAATATATCAGTAAGTAAGTAACCTTTTAAAGAATTACATAGGTAAAATACTGTAGAACATTAACCAGTTTTTTTTTACATTTACTAAACATATAATAATTATTTTCTATCTACTTTGACCGATGTTTCATCACTTTAATTAGATATTCAATTAATATTATGTTTTCCCACACAAATAACTTGAGTGGACATTAATAAGTAATGCACGCAATAATTGTTTTTAAATTGTAGACACCGACAATAAGTATGACTCAAGTATTTTTGTGAATTAAACAAAAATACTTGAGACGCAGGTAACGGACTGAACAGAGTATATTTCTTCATCCCCTTCTCCCCCCTTCCGCCCATTTCAGCTTCCGAAGCTCATGCTTACAAACTGTCGCATTAAAGGCCATAGTCTTCCTACAAAGCACTGTCACATCTACTTGATTTATCAAACTGATCTTTGTTACATTTACGCGTACAGGAATTAGGTTACAGAGGTCAAAGAATAATTTTCAAATATCAGCACGTGTGCTTCAGAACGTTCGTTTCGACGTGTGTGTAAAAAATATCTTCACACATTCCACACAGTACCATCTAGTTCCACAGTGAGCAACTAATGCTTGTATTATAGATACCAGACAGTTGGTATACTACATATATTACTTTTTTTGTAAATACATATATATTATAAATAGAAAACATTCATGACTCAGGTACAGAGGTAAAATGTTAACACATAAACATTTGCCCCTAGCGGGATTCGAACCAGCGACCGTTTGTTTAACAGCTAGGGTTACTAGCCACTGGACCAAACGTGTAAGCGAATCAATATCAGCCTATGGTATATGATTGTATATATAATATATATAATAAATACATATATCCTAGTGGAACTGCCTACCCCTCTTTATCATAAAAAATTATCTTTATCATAATTTTTTTTTATCTTTATCATAAAAAAAATTATCTTTATCATAATTTTTTTTTATCTTTATAATAAAAAAAATTATCTCTATCATAATTTTTTTTTTATCTTTATCATAATTTTTTTTTATCTTTATCATAAAAAAAAAGTGTATGACGAAAATCACATGCAACACAGGCCTTGAAAGCTCATCGGAACAATAGCACGACAGCCGATTGCAAAAGTTCAACCAAGTGGCTCTCATATATTTATTTTCTTACCCAGCTTCTATTCTTGTAAGTTGTAAGTTACTGCAACTTACCTGTAAAGTTAAAGAAAAGCATTTTTTATAATTTGGCACTGTAAGGGTTTTGAAAAATTCTAAAAAACCTTACATTATATACCTAGAAAGAATACTCGTAAGTATACATAATAACAATAAGGGACAAGATGAGGATAGTGGATAGGACTTCCTTACCTACACACCGTAGAAAAAAAAAACCGCATAAGTGCTATTATTTCAATGGCTTTTTTTTTATATGTAAGATAAGCTATGTACAGATTACGAGTAATTCAAAAGTAATAAATACAATTCGCACCAACTACAAGTAAAGTGTTGATTAGTTACTTTTAGAACTAATTTTATGTTTTATTAAATTATGCACTCGGTTTACTGGATCCTTCGATAGGCGATTTTTTTTTCTTTTTTTTTTCTTTTTAATGTTTGTGACTTTGATCGTACAAACAAAGGTATATCATCTCCATCATTCCCGGTTACCGGTGACTTTAAATGGCGGTTAGCCTACTTGACACACGGTGAAAGAGGCCTTTAGTTTATTGGACCGTTTAAAATTAAATTAATTACAATAATCTAGGTGAAAATTATTATTAATATTAAAACATTCTATAGTGAGTTGCGTGTAAATCTGAAAAGAGCTCAGACTTAATTAATTTCGTATGAAATAAATCGGACACGATAAAAACAATGCACTATGGAATAGTGGTCATTCTGTAGCACTCAACAGAGCAACAACGTTCCAATCAGGCTGAGTGAAAAGTGCCATAAACGTGTTGGGGATAGACCTACTTAACCATAGAAGAACCCGTGTCTCTTCTCTATGGTTATACCTAAATAGGATTCAGGTACACATTTTAAGTCACCGCTTTAAAGTATATTATACTCAATTTTGTATTTTATAAGAATATGGATTTGAAAAATCATCGTGACAACAATTTTTTTAAAGAACAAATAATATTATTTAAAGGTTAACTTTTAGTCATTCGTAACTCAAAAATATTTGTCAAAAATTTTAATCAAAAACACTAGTAGATAGAATATTTGTTGTAACAGACGATTTTCGGTAGGAACGATAGCTCAGTCATAGGATATATTCATAGTTAACCGGAAGATAAATTAACCGTTAGTTAGAATAAATGTTGGTTAGAATAGGAATCTTTATGAAACAATTTTATTGTTAATCTTATGGGTTTGTATCAAACATTTGAGACGATATTTGGCTGAAATATTTTTTTAAATATTATTATAATTATTAAAAATGTTGTTGTTAAAAATTGCAAAAGAATAATATAATTAAATTCCTGCTCCGTTTTACAGGCGAGCAGAAACTTTTACATTTTAATCACTTTTTAACAAATAAAAATAGGCATTTATTTTTTAATAACATTATTAAAATAAAAAGTTATTATACGCCAAAATCATCTTAATAATTTTGATTTTAATATTAAGCAAGTTCGTATAGGCGAATTCGCCCGACATCTCAACCGCTGCTAGATTTCAGTACTGACATTTACATTAAGAAAACTTCCGATAGTAATTTAAAACACTGTTACATATCTAATTAGTTAAATGTATATTAGAATCTAAACCAAAACACAAGGAAATACAATATTCAATACGTGTGTGTATTCCACAATAGTCCCATTTACCTGCAGACGTGTGCCATTCCGTTCCTATAACATTAAAATTTAAAGTCACTTCCAAAAGAATTGAGGATAAGGAAACTGTACAATTCCAGCATTAGCAGTAACTTATTATAGACAATTTCCTAGTCTCGAATGCGACCAATCGCGCTGAGTGAGAACCGCTATAAAGGAAACAGTTAATAGCGAGCGCGGAATTACCGAACGAGAACCGAATTACAGGGTGGCGTGTTCGTAGGTAAAATAGGTGTGTCCGTTCTGTTTAGCTACGTTAATACATAATCTGTGATCTCTTATGAGATAATGTGTTTCAAAATCATTGGTAATAAAATTATTTAATTCCATATCGTAGGTATATTAAGGCTCGAGTTCACCAACAGACAATTATTTTTAAACAGCTGTTTAAAATTTAAACAGCCGTTTAATAATATTTTGTTGTTTACCATCGCTAAAATGCGGGTTAAACGCCCTAAACATCTGATTAACTTAATTATTAATCTGATGTTTAGGGCGTTTAACTCGCAGTTTAGCGATGGTGATCAACAAAATATTATTAAATGGCTGTTTAAATTTTAAACAGCTGTTTAAAAATAACCGTCTGTTGGTGAACTCGAGCCTAAGGGAACTATAAAATTTATAATAATATTTATCGATTATCGATTGATACCAATGTCGGATAATATTTATCGATATTGCGATCTCACATGACGAACACCTCTTGAAAGTCGAAATGTCATTATCCCGATAGTGAATTGTCGTTAACGCAAAGGGTTTCATAGCGAAGAGCTTTGACTAAAAGCTCCGTTGAAGGCTAGATAAAGAGATATTATATAAAAGGCGGTCAGGAGGTTCTTCAAACAAATTTAACTAGATTTAAATTGGTTAGTTATTAGTTATATTAGTTTAGTTCAACTAAGTGAATTTAATTATTTTTTTTTTTATAATATAATATTTATGGCTTTAAATGTATTTAATATTTTAGTATAATATTTATTGTTAAAAAAATTAAAATTTAATTTAATAAATGAAATATAATTATGTGTTATGAATTTAACTTTATTATCAACTACTAATCCGTGTTAATTAGTGCATAATGCAATCATAACATAATTTTACTATAAATATGTAGTAGAGCCTTCAAAAATAATTTATTATTTTTTGCCTTCCTGAACAAAATATTTTTTTTAAATCACCACATTTAAAAATAATATTAGTTATTGAAATTTTAGAAATATTGATACAGCGTTTATACTTTATAGTATCTCTAAGGCTCGAGTTCACCAACAGACAATTATTTTTAAACAGCTGTTTAAAATTTAAACAGCCGTTTAATAATATTTTGTTCTTCACAATCGCTAAAATGCTGGTTAAACGCCCTAAACATCTGATTAACTTAAAGATTAATCTGATGTTTAGGGCGTTTAACCCGCAGTTTAGCGATGGTGACCAAACAAAATAATATTAAACAGCTGTTTAAAAATAACTGTCTGTTGGTGAACTCGAGCCTTAATAAATTTTTATTATGAAAACCTTTTGACTAGGATCTAGAAAACGGAACTATATCTTGTCAAAACACGCCTTTCTTTCTAGTCTTGTGACGAGTTCGTTGACACAGCAGTTCCTGCCAACTTTCTAGTTTGTAAAACAAATTACTAAACTAACCACCATCTACCAGTGCCTACATCCATTAAGAAGCCACGACACTACCAAATACTATTAAGATATCAATCAATTGGAGAGTGAATATCGTTTATTGTTCCTTCGAATGGTCTACAGCAATAAAATTAGCATTGAAATGGTCACGACACATTCCCTTAGACGATCATGGGATCGCGTAATCAGGTGTGGTCTGAAGCATAAGCGGTTAGCTTTACAAGTTCACAATAATTATATATTAGAAATTCATAAATAAGCAGTTTTCCATTTTATATTTAAGTATTAATATTTATTTATTTATAATTTTTTTTTAAATATTATTGTTTCTAAGTTAGTATAGAAATTAAATAAAGTTTTAAATTCTGTTTTGTTTGCACATTACTGTGTTATTTGTTTGCAACTATTGGTAGATATGTGTTTTGGTTATATTATAATAAAACTAGCTGGTGCCCGCGACTTCGTCCGCGTTGAACGATGAAAGGTACCCTATGTCCTTTCTGGTGTCTCAGACAACGTGTATGCAAAATTTCATAGTGATCGGTTCAGTAGTTTTTGCGTGAAAGAGTTACAAACATCCATACATCCAAATATAATTTGGTATTTATAATATTAATATAGAAGTATAGATTAGTACGGATATTTGCTGTTTATTAGACAATGCTCATCTATTAATTTTATTATTCTGTGAAACGCAACTTGCCCTACGACAACTTGCAATACCCTGTCCAAAGCCAACATTCCAGCCGGGAATCGAATCTGGGACCCCCGAGACAAATCTCTAAGACAAGTACCTTTTACTTGCTAGTAGATTTCCAATGGCTTTCTATGTTATTATGTACTAATATCAAAATGTAGGCTATTTCTCTTGGCTGGCGCCTGACTTGATCTCTCCTACGATCACAAGTTGGAATTACTCACCACGGTGACATTCGAAACTCAAATTTCTATAGTTTCGCATGTCCAGTAGTCTTGTCCATGATAATCGATTATTTATATAGTTTATTCCAACAGTTTATGCTTTTTTTTTAAATTGAGTCAAGGCAGCGCTTGGCCGCGATCTCACTTGATGTAAGCAGATGCGGTCGAAGGTGGACCACGCTTACCTAGCAAGTGCTAACTTACCCTAGATTTGAAGACCACGAGGTTGTAATTTTGAGGGAACACAGACGCAGGCAGTGAGTTCCACTCCATAGCAGTTCAAACAAGGAAGGTGGAACTGTAACGCTTCGTGCGTGATCGAGGAACATCAACCACGAAAGGATGAAACCCCTGCCCGGTTTCATCCTTTCGTTAATATGTTAGTTTGAAATTTTAGATATAACAGCCAAATTATATATAATCAAAAAGAAACAAAACCTCGTATCATATATTTATTTGAAAAGTTTCCATTGAACTTTTTAAATAACGTGGGTTCAAAGTTGTACCATAAATAACAAACGGACGAAATGTAATATATTATTACAAGAGGAACGTTTTCTAATAATTTGACCAATGACACGGATTTCTATTATAAATCAAACATTAGTAACGCGTAGGCGATTCTCGAATACTTTATTAATTACTATATTGAGATGAAATATTTATTTTCATAACATATACACGGAATTAAAACAAATATTTGTGTGTTGATTAAGACGTAATTATGTTTGATTTTATGGATTTTTCAAACATAATTAATGAACGTTTGTCAATGGTATCAAACACCCACGTAGATATGTTAATAGGCATATGACATTTAGTAGAATGGTTGAATTGTTATTGAACCTACTCAATATCATATAATCACTAGTACTTATGTGATATCACTTATCATATAACATCCGTACTAATATTATAAATGCGAAGTATGTATGGATGTTTATGACACTTTCACGCAAAAACTACTGAACCGATCATCATGAAAATTTGCATACACGTTGTCTGAGATACCAGAAAGGACATAGGGTACTTTTCAACGTTCAACGCGGACGAAGTCGCGGCCACCAGCTATCACATTATAATTAAGTAGTGTGTTAAAAAGTATATATAATAAGGTGTCTATGAAGAAATGTGTGGAACTCCGAAAAAAAAATATCTACGAACAATATGTTAGTCAATGCGGAGCCCGGGAGAAGTTTTTTTTTTTAAAAAAGCAAAAGGTTGTCAGGAATTTTCCGAGACGTTAGGTTCCTCAATCGGGACATAAATTTAAGTGTGTCTAATCACAAATCACTAAGGCTTTCAGTCTGGAACACGCACGGAGCAGTCAGGTGTCGTGCACCTTTCGCAGAAACCTTCCTAATATTACCTTATGCATACCTTATGACCATTAAGTATTAGTTAAGTTAAATTAAACATGTTAAGTACACTGTTTAGGAGCGCAATTTAGATAATTATCTATAGACACGTAATTTATAGTTTTCAAGTATTTAATTGCAAACCGTTTGTGTACTATATCAAATGTAAATATAAATATTATAATCCTAGAACTTCATATTTGTGTGGCAATTCTACCGTTACCGTGGTTGTCAAGTCATATATATATATAAAAAAAAAAAAAAAAATCTTCACACATTCCACACAGCACCATCTAGTTCCACAGTAAGCAAATAATGCTTGTATAATGGATATTATATTTTTTATTTTATTACACAGATAGTATGCTTAATTATATCTTATTATTATCAGTCACATTCCGATAAATATTATAAAAACCCATAGATTAATACTTACTGTGCCTTAAATATATTTGTGATGAAAATCAGCTAACGTTACCAATATATCTAAGGGATTTGCATCAAAAACTGCCACTAATTTCTATCCTTCCTATATAAAATTTAACAGGACACCTGTTATATAATTTTCTGCAAAAAAAAAACATCAATTAACCTACAAAAATAGTCCAAATCATATTCAAATTTTATTAATTTATAGAGTGCATATTTTATATGGGCCTTTACCAATTAAAAAGTTAAAATTATGAGATATTTTTGAATATAAATAGTAGATATTTCGGAATATAGCTGGCATATGTTTTGTAACTGGCAATAAATATTTAAAAAATAATAATAATATCGCCATCAATAATACCATCAACGCATAATATTATATTAATGACAATGTCGAGAAATTTGGAACGAACAAAGGGTGCCAAATGAAATATATCTGACATTTTTAGCGTGACAAAAGTTTGAAGATTCTAAAGGTCGCCTGTTTTAGTGTGTATCAAAAAAATATTTACGTTTTCAGTCGTTAAATAAAATACACTTTATTGAAACACAAGAAACTAATAATAGGTATTGTAATACCTATTATTAGTTTATTATGTCTGTATTAATTACCTAATAGGTAATTAATACAGACATATTGTAATTAAGAATGAAACTTGTTTTTTTTTTTTCGGAAAAGGATGATCTTTTTTAATGGTGTCAATTGTGAATGATCTTCAAAAAAGTAGGGGGTTAGTTTATAAATTGAATTATAGCTTGTTTAACTCCTTTGACCGTTGGTAGAAAAATAAAATGCACAACAATGGGTGAGGATGCATTTTCTCGCAATAAAAGGTTGACGTTCCCCGGCCTCGGTGTAGGATCAAGATGTGTGCGTTACTGTGTGCGCCGGCGCAGCTCGGTTGACAGATTTATGTGGGACGGAGCGGATCACGCGCGAGAGCCCTCTGCCGGCCTCATTATGCGGCGGACGATTGCGTGCAAGATTAGATAATTAACGCTTTTAATGTTCGACGGCTGGTTATGTTCAAACGATTACAAACATATATATTATGTTCACATATATTTTAAGTAGTGGCATGGCTCACTGCATTTCGCAGTCATTTTGGCAGCCCGTCTGGCGGCAGTAACCACCCCCTTACAGAAGACTACCGGGAAATAACAGCATGTGTGCTCTTGTGTTTCGGTAAGTGAGTTAAGGGATTCCAGAGCCCATTTTCTCCCTATCCCAATCCCTTGTCTTCAATCCCACTACGGCCGGCAGTTGCATTAATTATTTAGTAATTACTATTTGGCTTAAAAATTGTATTCCTGGTAAAATAATGGGCTGAGAACATTACGTAGTAAAAATTGATTGCGTAAAGTTGAGGAGTTATTATTCTAAAGTGTAAAATAATTTGTGGCAAGCTCTTAAATAACAGTGTATCTCAAAATTTTAATTGAATCCATACATAACTCAGAGCGGATAACTGAGACCAGGTATCTGGCAATCAATTCAAGATTAGCACGGAACCATTGATATTTGAACTGAGGCAATTTATCCACTTTCATATGGAAAGCCGTCTGACTCAACACGACTGGCCCTAAATAACACCAAATAGGTGTATACATCCATTTTACCTTATCTACCAACTTGTTCTGAATCATATATATCCTAGGCCGTGAGACCGCGAGCGACAATGCCACGAGCTAGGAAATAGCTCGACGACTGCTTAGCATATTGGCTTCACTACTAGACAAGTACATAATATAGGTATAATAATAAATGGCGATCATCCGTCATGGCGCAACGTGTCGAGTCGGCACGCAATCGTAAATCCGACTCAATAGTGACGCACCACTCGCACAAATCACTCAACCTCCCATCAAAGCCGATCGTAAACAACTCCGCGTGCTTCATTAATCATGTACCAGTAAGAAGTGGCCGCGGGCGATCGTCATTGGTCGATTGTAAACGAACAATTATTCAAATGGCGCATTGCTATTGGTTCGCGCGGCGTCCGTTTTTTAGCGTTGACAGCGTGATGGATTCGACCCTACGACTCTTGCGCAGCCTAGTGCAGGATCATTGTGTGTATGTATCGCTGTATGAAGCGATTAATCTATCTTTGTCTGACAGTCAAACATGTTTTTGTGAATAACAATTAGTAACGCTATGTATAGCGCAATAATGTTGTCTGTTTACCATACAATATATCGTTTAACGGGAAATTATATTACATCTTTTTGATTAAGGGATTCCTACATTTACGCTCAGACCAATAAATAGTATTTAATAATAAAATAGCAGGAGCTTTGTCCTCTCTGTTATAAGAGCATTATAATTTTTTTGATATTGTAAATTTTTAAATTAATAGGAAACTTTTTTTAAACTAAAAACGTTGTGTCATCATCATTGTATCAACCGTAAGACGTCCACTTAATGTGTTGAGACGTAACCTTGAAGAGTTATTGGTCTAAAGTGAAATGCTGGACATAGGGCGTCTCCCATCACTTGCAGTAGCTGTTCAGAGCGGATTAAAAACGTTGTGTTTATAAAAATAGTTAATGTAGAACATTTTCAGAGTCAATACAAATGTTAATGGCTGTTCATCGATACCGGGAAGTTCGCGGAGTATATCGATGTATCGATGGGGGGGGGGGGGGGGGGGAACGGTCCGTGGATGGGAAAATGGCGGCGCGCGGACCCGATTGGCTGCGCACAGATTCATATGCGCACGAGCACCAGTATCTAAGCTGCGCCATGCGCTTACATCTGTCAAGCAACTTGTAACACACTTCACGGTGGCACTTTAAATGTACATTGGAATTTACTATTGGAAACTTGTTCTCTATGTAATAATATTTGATTTGTTAAATATTTTAAAACATAATTTATCATGTAATATTGTTTTCTGTTCACCATGTTTATATATAAACAGTATTAAAAAAATCATAATTCAATTTCACTGTTGTTTAAAATTTAATTTCTAAATACTTTTAGATGATTAATATGGCAAAAATGCAGTTAGATAATTCCACTTTATTTGAATACTTTATACTTTATGAGCATAGTCAAGTAATCACCGTACAGCGCAGAGCGTTGAATTTATTTAGACGCCATAACTTTTTATGGTTCAAATATACGATAATAGTTTAATGGGGGGCGCATGGCGATCGCTGTAATGGGATCGGCTTTATCTGGTTTTAACCGCTTTTTACTTAGTCGGACCCTTTCATGTTCCAAAGCTGGCCTTTAATTGACACGAGATGCGTGTGAAACATTTCAATACATAAACAATGCTTGAATAACTGTCAGCAGGTGCCGGGTCATTTTCTCTTCAATCAACTTCATGAAATTCTGTACGTACAACTTAAATTGAATTTCGTATATATAGATAATGGTTACCACTGAATCAATAGATTTTTATATTAAAAAAAAAAAAACTAGAATCCCATCCCCGACTTCGCAGGAATACGCAAACCACTATTTCCTTTAGTGAAAACCGTATCAGAATTCGAAGTGGTTGACGCCGATTTTAATTATTTTTATTTGATGTGTTAAATAGTATAAAATTTTCATTTTCTATAAAGTAAAAGATGTAGTCCTTAAATATATATATATATTATAAAACTTTTGTTATTATATTTTTAATACTTTAGTTGGCTGTCATTTTCAGAAGGGATGCGATTTTTTAAATGAAACCAAGGTGACTTGAACGTGGTTAAGAAGACACTTGGTTTGACTAAAACCAGATACATTTTTTTAATGTGACATTTAAAATATAAAAGAAACGAAATCTTTCACTAATAGAATACAAATAATTTTAAAAAAATACCTAATAGCGACATAAAAAAAAAACTAAAGGCCCTCAAAATCGCTTTACGGACGCATCCAAATGCACATGTCACGGACTATTTAATGCATCACATTATAAAAAATAGCAGTAGCTATGTAGCTGTAAGGTTGGCTATTAAATAAATAAATTAATAAAATAAAAAATCCCCATCAGATACAAGTAAGCAATGTTCTTTTCCCACTCTTCGATCATCGCTAGGAGATTTTAATTCAATTACTTTATATAAAAGTAATCTATAGAGGCTTAAATTCTAAAGGAAAATTATGTTATGAAAATTGAAATTATAAATTACTAGCTGGTGCCCGCGACTACGTTCGTGTTGAACGATGAAAGGTAGCCTATGTCCTTTCTGGTGTCCCAGACAACGTGTATGCAAAATTTCATGGTGATCGGTTCGGTAGTTTTTGCGTGAAAGAGTCACAAATATCCATACTTCCAAACATACTTTCGCATTTATAATACTAGCTAGTGTCCGCGACTTCGTCCGCGTTGAACAATGAAAGGTACTCTATGTCCTTTCTGGTGTCCCAGACAACGTGTATGCAAAATTTCATTGTGATCGGTTCAATAGTTTTTGCGTGAAAGAGTTACAAACATCCATACATCCAAACATACTTTCGCATTTATAATATTAGTACGGATATACATGAGGAGGTGTGAGTGTGTATAACTGTATATGTCACAGTCAGTAAAGTATACGTTTTTTTGAGAGTTTTTGAACAGAATCCATACTGTTATTAGTTTGTTCTGTGGTAAAACTCAGGCTCTAGAGTGCTGTTTCTTACGCCGCTTCCAATCTGTTGCAGTTTCTGCTACGTTGACTGTCGCGTAATGAGATTTTTGGGGTGTTCACTATTTACTGCTCCTGATGGAAGCAAGAGTTCTCTTTGTTTGTGTGCATTCTTATAAAATTGCTTTATTTATATATATTTTTTTTTTAAAAAAAGCCGGCAGACATGATTGCGGTTCTTTTGAATTATCAAATTGATGTGACTACTGTCTTCCTATAACACAAAAAAACACCAGCTAAACTATCTAAATGCACTGTAGAGTCATACTTACTTTACATACCTTAGCGAAAAATACAATTTTAATTTAAACATAAATTTTGTATTATTGAAAATATTATTATAATATATTAAAAATAATATTTCATAATATTTTTGTTAGGACATGTCTCGCAGCGCCATCTAGCCCCAAACTAAGCAGAGCTTGTGCTCTGGGTACTAGACTTTATATCTTATATTCATAATAAAATATATATAATCTTATTTTTATATTAATAAGATATAAATTTTATCTTATTAATATACACCCACACCAAAACAACAGACATATTTATATATACAAATGTTTTTCTTGAGCGGAGATCGAACCCGTGAATTCTAGCAGAGCAGCTACTGCTACTACCCTTAAACGAACCAAATCCTACCAAACCAAACCTCTCACATAATTATGTTAAATCAATAATAATTTTCCACGATTTAACTACTGTAAAGTATATATTTGAACATTTTAAATTGCCTATTTTGACTGTGACAACTTCATTGTCGAATTTGTAGTGAATGTCGAGTTACATACACGTCAGGTCTATAAGCTCCCCTATTTTTTCCCTATTTTTTTTTAATACTTAAACCCTAGCCAAACAAACGCAAAGTTTAATGTCGTCAAAGCATCGAACACGAACTAAAAGATCAATACACATTATTTCTGTAACTTTGACTTGTGGTGCATTAGCTATTGATGCCGAAGCAAAAATACATCGACACGTTCGTCTGAATACGCCTTTATTTATACAACGAACAGACGGACCAGACAGGACACACTTCTATTTTAAATGGAAACTCGAATCTACGTTGTTGCTTTAATAATTTATCATAAATTATAGCTTAAATTTACAATGAACATGCCAACCTACCAATATTGTATTTTCCAATTAAAATTTCTAATAGATACGATTTATGTCACTTCTTGAAAATATTATGAATTTAGTGGCTTTTAGTGGCGCTATTATAAAATATTATGAATTTTTTTCATTATGGTATTTATGCTGTCAAATTTCATTTATCTGTCAAACGTTTACACCATGTATATTGAATTAGAAAAAGGGGGACGTTCGAGTATTATGTAACGCAATTTTTGAATATTTTTGACCCAATACCATAGAAATATCGTTGAACATTCTCTATAGTAGTAATCAAAAATTAAAATATAGGACTTGTGTGCGTTTACAAATTTAATTTCTATTCATTTTTCTCTATTCTAAGTATTTCATTAGCGTGCATCAATTGGACAGCCCGTCCGGCAACAGTAACCACGTTCTCACAGAAAACTTCACAGAAGACAGTGGCTTAGAATAATACGTGTTTTTACATGTATGTAAAATTTTTATGTGTAAAAAAAAATCTCCATTTATTTAACATATTAAAGCAATAAACAAATTTTTTTTAAAAAAACAATGCAAAACATGAAAAGTTATTTTTTTTTTTAAATTTATTTACAGGAACATATATATTTAGTTCATTGGCTATGAAAACACACACTAGGCATGCAAGCCTGTATCGTGTGCATCATTATATTAATTAAAATATTTAAAAATTATAAATTTATAATAATTTATAAATTATTAAATATAAACTAAATTAATAATAAGTAGGTATAAATTTAGAATATAAATTGTGGTAGATATTACGTATTTAAATCGATTTAAATAGTTTTTCTACATAGTCGTATGATATAATGCTTAAGTTCACAATGTTTAGTAATTTTGTTGTAAATGCTTAATTGTTCATACGGATTAAAACGTTTCGCAATTTGTATTCATACTAGTGGCAGAGGAACATTAAATACACGCTTTTTTACCAGGTCTGAGTATTCACGAGAATTGATAATGTCTAGAGCTTGAAGGTAATGTCATTGTGTGTTTCAAATAAATATATCTCCGCAGTGTTTGTATAGCGTTACAGCGAATTCAGGTTTATTGCAAGAGGCTGAATGTAGAACTTATGTCCAAGACACATGTCTACGGGAGACTCACCGCAATATCTGCACACAAGATGTACAAAGACACAAAGTGTGTGTGTGTGTGTGTGTGTGTGTGTGTGTGTGTGTGTGTGTGTGTTGTCTGAAATGAATATTGATTGCAATAAGACTGACCATAAACATTAATTATTTTTTATGTGTCGATTCAATAGTGATATTTTTTTATCAATGATTTAGGGAAAATATCATTAGGAAATTTTCGGTTGTATAAAGAACAGCCTTCGAAATGTATTACCAATTCATTTTTGTGGACTATATTCACACCATAAATTGTATACCTTTATTATGTTATTGTATAAAGAAGTTTATTCTTTCTTGGGACTGATGGCTGTACATATATATTAGATTATTTTAAACTTGTATAGCAGATTGATGCAGAAAAGAACTTCATAGTTTCTTGCCAGTTTTCCATAGGTAATGGCAATAATAGAATTATTTTTGTAGATATTGTAATTTGCAGTGTAAATAACCAATAATCTAAATTACATCATCTATAGACTTTTGTAAAACATTCTTCGTGTGATCTTCAGACGTCAAAATTCAAATTTTTAGATTAATTCGACCTCCGAGTCTTTCCATTCTAATTGTGAATTTTTTTTTGTCCTACCATCTAGGGTTCATCTGACACATGTCAGAGATCTTGTATAGCTGGCAGTGTAACAGCATAGTAGTGTTTTTTTAATCAACGTTTGGAAGCACGTCTATACATACGGTACAGAGTACTGATCAGCCACTTTTACTTATAAAATGTATTTTCTTTATTTATGATGTATTTATGTTTTCCTTTCAGTATCTTCCCTCCCCCCAACCCCCAAAGTGTGGCTATTTCATTTACTGCAGGCGAGAGAACTGGTGATTAATCTGCAGGGAGCTAATGTGGTGGAAAAACAACCTGGAGGAGGCAGTATCGTTAAATAAAGGTAATAAGGTTACAATGGGTTTGAAGGACAGGCCTGCGAACGTCAACGAAAAAACATACCAGTATCAGTAGAATAAATGTGAGTAAAGCTTGGCTCAAGCTTGTCAAGTTTGTTAGTAATTTAAATGTAGCATTAGTACATACAAGACTTAAATACAGTTTACATATACAATACTAATTAGAAACGGCAAGATGTTTGCATCGCGGGTCGCGTCGCGTTGAAGCGCGTGGGCGGAATGAACAGAGAAACTGAAGAGTCGATGTTTTCTACTAAATTTTTTCCATAAATATTTTGTAATTATAAAAAAATCACGTGTCACGACGCTAATCAGTGAAATTTTTGTTTGAAAATACGCTAACAAAGGCTATGTGAAAATATATTACCGTTATAATAATACTTAATATAATATCTTCACACATTCCACACAGCACCATTCCACAGTAAGCAACTAATGCTTGTATTATGGTTACCAGACAGTTGATATACTACATAGATTACTATTTTTTTGTAAATACATACATATTATAAATACAAAACATCCATGACTCAGGTACAAAGGTAAAATGTTAACACATAAACATTTGCCCCCTAGCGGGATTCGAACCCGCGACCGTTTGGTTAACAGCTAGGGTTACTAGCCACTAGACCAAACGTGTCGTCAAATTCGATGTGTCGTCGAATACTGGATAATATAATATTTTAGATAATTATTAATTATCTTATTAAAACTTTTTACTAGAGTTAAATTAGTTGAGTAAATATTGTGCGGCAGATAGATCAATGGTCAATTTATTGGAAAGTGAAAAGTGACTCAAGTGAATGTCGTATAAGGTTACAAACAATAATACAAAAACGCCAGTGTGCCTTACTCGATTGCATTGATTTATAGGACGTGATGAAAACACATCAGCAAGTAGTTACCAGGTGATTAGTAGTACAAACCGTAAAGTTCCCATATCTATTTAATTACTTAACTCTTTACTAACAGTTGGGCTGAAAAGTTCGTAGGCTAACATGGAAAAATTTTTTTTTTATAAAATTTGATTTTATTATTTAATATAGTTGCCTTCGAACGCGATACAACGATTATAGCGGTCACACAATTTTTCGATACAATTTTTATAGTACGATTTAATAGCCTCAAAATAGGCCTCAGTTTTGGCGATTACCCCTCCATAGGCGCTAAATTTCTTTCCAGCATTCTCTTGAGGTCTGAGAACAGGAAAAAGTCGCTGGGGGTTAGATCTGAAGATTACGGTGGATGCGGAAGCAATTCGAAGCCCAATTCATGCAATTTTGCAATCGTTTGAACTAAATTCCTTTTTATCCATTTTCTTCAAACTAACAAAAGTTGCTTCACTCAATATGCTGTGTGAAATTTGTACACGTGTCTTTTGAAGGTTAAGGTTTTAACTAAAAATCATATGGATTTGATTCTAGTAGCGCCATCTGTGTGTTAACCTACGAACTTTTCAGCCCAACTTTGTATATACTCTTTACTCTATATATAGTTACCTTCAGTGCGCCAATGGCTCTATAATATTTTTTATTAAATGTGATTAATGTAATTAAAAAAAAAAAGAATAATTCTCTTAAAATATAATTCTAAGATAAACCAAATTATAAACGTGTGAGTGGCGAACACTAGTAAACATGAAACCAAAAATATATAGAAGCACACCTCTCCGCGGTTTTCTGTATTCAATGTCCGCTTAATTCAACCAGACGTCCGCGTCATCATGTCGACCTCCCGAGACAGTTTTTGCATTCTATCATTGTTTGTTTTACACCTGACTCGACTGTATTATTCTAATAAATGAAATATATACATTCCTATGTATTAGCGCCTTAACATATTATACCTTAATCAAATTTTCTTCATTCAAATTAACTAATATATTTTTAATATTTCTTTCTACAATTTCCATAAGGAGTTATTATTTTAGTTATAATTAAATTAAATTAAATTAGATTAAATTAAATTAAATTAAATTAAATTAAATTAAATTAAATTTAAAAAATTAAATTAAATTAAATTAAATTTAAAAAATTAAATTAAATTAAGTTAAATTAAATTAAATTAAATTAAATTAAATTAAATTAAATTTAAAAAATTAAATTAAATTAAGTTAAAATTAAATTAAATTAAATTAAATTAAATTAAATTAAATTAAATTAAATTAAATTAAATTAAATTAAATTGAATTAAATTAAATTAAATTAAATTAAATTAAATTAAATTAAATTGAATTAAATTAAATTAAATTAAATTAAATTAAATTAAATTAAATTAATTAAAGTTAAGTTTATGTTTATGTATAAATGTGTGTGTGATATTTATGTGTATAGGATTTGTAAGATGTATACTAACACTTTGGGTGCAAGTAACCGGATTAAAGAACTTTATTATTATTATATTATTATTACAAAAAATATATAACTAACTTTTTTTTTCTCTTGACGATCAACTTGATGATAGGTTGCTTGATAAACTTGATAAAAAATTACATCCATGCGAAGTCGGGACGGTCGCTGGTACTCTACAAGTGTCGTATATGCAACGAACTTGCTTCCAAAGATATATTATTTCGATGCGTATATATATATATATATATATATATATATATATATGTCACTTTTTGAGTGTATAGTTTCAATTGAACCAATAATTATAATATCAGGAAATTTAATAAAACATCTTATGTCATCGGCAGCTGAATGTGTTCTGCCTTACAAGGCACATTGTACACGGTTTGTACATTCGCGCGGCAAAGTCATTAGCCGTCCGGTCGACTTGATAAATATAAATCGGTACAATTAGCGCTGATTTATACGCGGCCCGACGGATTAAAGTCGCCGATTAATACCGACATCTGCGGCGATCGATCCTCGGCCGACCTTTAACTTTCCTCCGTGACTGTACTTATCTGTTGACGACTGGATTTATTTGGTTTGATGGCCGCTCTGTTCGATATTTTCAAATGACAAATGTTTTGGCGCGTGACAATGACAGAATTCGACTGACCTTCGTTTCAGATAAACCATTGTATATTTGACAATGTAAAGCGTTACTTTAACCGCAAAGTGGTGTCCAAAAAAGACAATGAACAAGTCCACCATAAATTTGAAGTAGTTTAATTTTAGAATATATACTTAATTATAATATCTTTAAATATATGTAAGACATATAACGTATCATTATATAAGTGAAGTAAAATAAAACGGAAAATTCGATACATATACCATTGTTGAATATTGTCCACATATTAAACCGTCTCGGTTTGAAAGTTAAAAACATACAATTATGTTTAATTAGATATATTTCGCATTATATGCACTATATTTATATATATAGTTACATCATTTAAAAACTTATTGAGGGAATAATAAACTTTTTCAACTAGAACTGACAGATACCTGATATTCCTTAATGATATTGTGATATATCTGCACGTATGATGATGTGTTTCGATAAGTGAGTAAAGCCTATCCTATCTCCTAATCCCTAATCCTAATTCTTAACTAAGGTCAGCAGCACACTGCACCTGAGGCATTACACTAAAGTGGATCGCCAGAATGCTTGACGACCTTTAAAAAAATATATCCTCCGTACTAATATTATAAATGCGAAAGTATGTTTGGATGTTTGTAACTCTTTCACGCAAAAACTAATGAACCGATCACTATGAAATTTTGCATACACGTAGTTGGAATACCAGAAAGGACATAGGGTACCTTTCATCGTTCAACGCGGACGAAGTCGCGGGCACCAACTAGTATAAAATAAAATTTAAAAAAAGCCTTTATTCTCTGAAAAGTTACAGAATATGCTCCTATATAAATTCAAATTCCTATATTATTAAATTACCTTTTTAATTATTTACACAGTAACTATATATCTTTCAGAAAATTAAAATAGAATTAGGTACTGTGTTCATTCTTAAAAAATATCTATTCGTTTTGTGTGTTTGTGTGTTCAAATAATAATACCAATATCTATCAATCAATGAAACAATGTAAAAATATATTTATTTTACGATCATTCCGTACAATAAAAAAAGACTTGGATCAATCGTCAACATATTTTCACTCCCTCTTGTACGTTGTCCGATAAAGTATCCAGTGGAAGGCATTTCGAAAACTTTATGGCTGTTTTTGACATATTTGTGACGTTACCGAGATCGAGGCGGCCATCTTTAAATTTATAGATTCCGGGCCATTACTTCCAACTTATAAGCCGGCTTTGTTCTGTTTTTTTTATTATTTAATGTTATACTTTATTTGATAGAAATGAAAGTTATGGGGCTTTCGATGCAGTGTACGACTCTATGAGCGTGTCTAACAAGATTTTCAAAACACGTTTTTGACGACACGTTTGGTCTAGTGGCTAGTAACCCTAGCTGTTAATCAAACGGTCGCGGATTCGAATCCCGCTAGGGGCAAATGTTTATGTGTTAACATTTTTACCTTTGCACCTGAGTCATGGATGTTTTTTATTTATAATATGTATGTATTTACAAAAAAAAAAAAAAGTAATCTATGTATTATATCAAATGTCTGGTATCCATAATACAAGCATTAGTTGCTTACTGTGGAACTAGATGGCGCTGTGTGGAATGTGTGAAGATATTATGGAAAATATTATAGTGTGAAGATACAGCTTTTGTCGATCACCAAATAAAAGTATGTAACAACGTTTAAATAAAATTGGTATATTTATTTAAAATTATAATATTTAATTTTAAACAAAAAGCAATTTTTTTTTGCTGTAAGTATAATAAATCCACTAATAGCTTAAAAAAGCGTATTTTTTAATAAATAAAAAAAATTGCCCACTATTATTGCGGAAATAGATAGTAATGTTCCTCACTAGATACCTAATCATCCGTACTAATATTATAAATGCGAAAGTATGTTTGGATGTATGGATGTTTGTAACTCTCTTTGAATTATCTTAAACTAGCTAGTGCCCGGAACTTCGTCCGCGTTGAACGACGAAAGGTATCCAATGTCCTTTCTGGTGTCACAGACAACGTGTATGCAAAATTTCATGGTGATCGGTTCAGTAGTTTTTGCGTGAAAGAGTTACAAACATCCATACATCCAAACATACTTTCGCATTTATAATATTAGTACGGACGGATATACATATATATATACCCTCGGCAATAAAACTGCTCTATTGACTGAGAGCATGAAAAATAATGCAAAGCAGACACGCTATCACCTATAATTTTTATGTGATGCTTGCCTAAATTTAAAACATATTTTTAGAATAATTAAAAAAATATTTTATTACTTAACTCTGTTGTATACTCGTCAATACTTAGAATTAAGCTTGAAGCAACTGGAACTTACCTGTAAGAAACAAAAAACTTTGAATATTTGAATTTTTGAATTATAAACTTTGAATTATACTTTAAAAAAAAAGGAAAAGTGGTTTATTTAAAAAAATATGTGTATATATATTTAATTGTCACTCATTAAATACTTTTTACTAATTGGAATGTTTCTGAATTCAAAAAGATTGTATAAATTAAATATTAATAATATTGTTAATAATATATTAATTTTGTTGAATACAGATTACATGTAGACTTGCTGAAAGAACAAACGGATGATATAAAATTGGAACTATATCTAAGAAAAAAAAAATTATCCTAATGTGAACATTTTAAATGTAACTTTGAATTAAATTTATATTGAGATAAGATCATATCGCGACCTTGTCTATTGTTATTTTCAATCAATAAGAAATGCTACGATCTATGCAACAAAAGCTCCACTTCTGATGGGAGAACTTATTCACGGCCGAAACTTTAAGTTTAACATGAACTTAACATTTCGCATCTAATAATTATTATTCATAACATTACATTACAAAGTAAACAAAACTAGTTGTTTAAACACAAAAAGTTCGAGTCATTAAGCTTTAAGCTTTTTTAACTTATTAAACGTTAAACTCGAGAATGGCTGCACCAATTCGATATTCAAAATTAAACCTTTTCATTTAGGTAAATTCGTTCAATAGTATAAAGGTGATTAAGAAATAGATATTCAAAGATATTCATCTACGAGTACCCTATGTAATTTTGTTATTATACTAGATTAAATATAAAGTTTTCATATTCAAATTAAAATCTCCTTAATTTGTGTCAAAATAAATTAAATCCAATATCAATCATAATTTAAATTATTTCGCTAACAATTCATATAATGAACAACAATGTTGAAAATATTCAAAGATATTCATCTATGAGTTTCGTTATTATACTAGATTAAATATAAAGTTTTCATATTCAAATTAAAATCCCCTTAATTTATGTCAAAATAAATTAAATCCAATATCAATCATAATTTAAATTATTTCGCTAACAATTCATATAATGAACAACAATGTTGAAAATATTCAAAGATATTCATCTATGAGTTTTGTTATTATACTAGATTAAATATAAAGTTTTCATATTCAAATTAAAATCTCCTTAATTTGTGTCAAAATAAATTAAATCCAATATCAATCATAATTTAAATTATTTCGCTAACAATTCATATAATGAACAACAATGTTGAAAATATTCAAAGATATTCATCTATGAGTTTCGTTATTATACTAGATTAAATATAAAGTTTTCATATTCAAATTAAAATCCCCTTAATTTATGTCAAAATAAATTAAATCCAATATCAATCATAATTTAAATTATTTCGCTAACAATTCATATAATGAACAACAATGTTGAAAATATTCAAAGATATTCATCTATGAGTTTTGTTATTATATTAGATTAAATATAAAGTTTTCATATTCAAATTAAAATCTCCTTAATTTGTGTCAAAATAAATTAAATCCAATATCAATCATAATTTAAATTATTTCGCTAACAATTCATATAATGAACAACAATGTTGAAAATATTCAAAGATATTCATCTATGAGTTTCGTTATTATACTAGATTAAATATAAAGTTTTCATATTCAAATTAAAATCCCCTTAATTTATGTCAAAATAAATTAAATCCAATATCAATCATAATTTAAATTATTTCGCTAACAATTCATATAATGAACAACAATGTTGAAAATATTCAAAGATATTCATCTATGAGTTTTGTTATTATACTAGATTAAATATAAAGTTTTCATATTCAAATTAAAATCTCCTTAATTTGTGTCAAAATAAATTAAATCCAATATCAATCATAATTTAAATTATTTCGCTAACAATTCATATAATGAACAACAATGTCATCAACATACTAATATCGTACGGATTCGCGTTTTATTCGATATTACTCATCATCTATTCGAAGTAAGATCGTTTGATGTATCGCTAAACGCCCACTCGGTCAACGATTGGAGATGTCAACCTGTCCTCAGAGATTATCATTTTTCTCAGACGCGACACAAATATTTTAGGCATTTATTAACAGCATACGATAATTACTTACTTCCGTACTAATATTATAAATGCGAAAGTATGTTTGGATGTATGGATATTTGTAACTGTTTCACGCAAAAACTACTGTACCGATCACTAAGAAATTTTGCATACACGTTGTCTGAAACACCAGAAAGGACATAGGGTACCTTTCATCGTTCAACGCGGACGAAGTCGCGGTCACCAGCCAGTAATATGTATATATGTATATTATGTCCTAACATTTTTTCGCTCAGAAAATGTTCAAGTTGGCACGAAAGTTCGTATTAGGTAACTATCATTGTTCTCTAGTCTAATTTTGGGTTACCAAGGATTTACCTTTCTTTTCAAAGTTCAGTTTTTAAAGGATAGGGAAATGGGGAATTAACTATTATTTTATTAGTTTCAATAGAATAACTATTGAACAGGTTTACAGACGAAAAAGTTTTGTATATAGGACAAACCACACATACATTATTTTACAGCGATGGACAAGATAGTCCAAATAGAAATAGTCACAGTGTAGAGGCATCAAAAGCGCTGCAGAGCTTTTATGGATGGTCAGAAGTAAAACTAAATACTTATTTGTAAACTAAAATTATTTTATCACTTATAAAATATTTTCTTCTTTTTCTTTTATTATTATTATTATTGTTATTTTAATTAATAAATAAATGTAAAAATATAATTTTTTATGATTCTTTAAGCCTATTTGTATATCTAATATATAAAATTGTCGTGTCACGATGTTCGTTCCCATACTCCTCCGAAACGGCTTGACCGATTCTTATGAAATTTTTTATGCATATTCAATAAGTCTGAGAATCGGCTACTATCTATTTTTCAAACCCCTAAGTGATAAGGGGTGTCCACCCCAAAAAATTTTATATGGCAATACAACGTTTGCCGGGTCAGCTAGTAATCTATAGATAGATATATTTTTGAAATTTATGGCTGTATGTAATCTAAATAAATAAATAAATAATTGCCTACCCCTAAACGCTTTAAGACGAAATTCTATAAACAGTTTACAAATTACAGCTATTAAAAGGGCATTGCTTGACATTTCTCTAAGGGATATGATAATTATGGGCTCTGCTGCTGATGAGAGGTTGCGCCACCACTTTTTAAAAAATAAAATACACACATTTGATACGTTTATTAATTAAAAACATCCACCATTTTTAAAAAAATTTAAGCTATAGGCGTCACTAGACTAGTTTTCAATTTTTTTTTTTTTGTTGATTTAAAACGTATTGTATAAAGGAAATATATATAATATATATTTTTAAAATTTATGGCTGTATGTAATCTAAATCTAAATAAATAAAAATAAACCAATTATTTTATTTTATTTTAGCCAACCATGACGGGAGTAAATTATCGAAGAGTTAAATGTAGTGTCGGGTCTGCACACCTCACAATGAATAGTTAGATGGGGCTGTTTGTTACCTAGCGACGAGTCGCGACAGCTGCGCGACTAAAAATAGTCGCCGGACGCCCGATTCCGCGTTTTTCACTGTCCGTGCGCGCATCAATTCCTGTCTGCATTTGTTAACTAATGACAGATGTTTTACGCCTCCCACAGACAAGAAAATTTTATTTCAACACCTTTCAAATCATTGTCACACACGGAATAAAGGTGATATTCGTTTGAAAACATCTCTGATTAGTTTTGTATACGCTCACTCTGGACGCGTTGTACGTGTCAACGTGATAATGACAGTTACTTAGAACGTATTTATGCGAACCCTTTGGGAATACCAATTTAGAATTGCAAAAAGAAACTGTGTTGGTCAGGTATCACTCGTTTAAAGAAAAAATCAATCTTGTATCTAAATTGAAGGGAATATTTCAATCCCATATTAGAGAATAATATATTTTAAAGCAACAAGAACAGAATCTCCTTAAAACTACAAAATGACATCGGTCTCTAAAATTACAGAAATTTATTTGAAAGAACTTTACAAAGCATCTTTTTTTAACCATTATTTTAGTAAATCAGATAGAATCAGCAGTAGGCAATATTTAGAACAGATGATCCAACATTTACGTGAGCATAAAAATGTTGTCCTGTCACATATAAATAAAATTGAAATGTTTGTCTGTAATGTCAAAACAACTGCTTTTTACTAATGTAAATCAAAGTATAATAATTTAACAAAAAAAAATTTTTTTAATTTTTATCTGACTGTCTGTTTGTTCCGCCTAACCTCCGAAACGGCCGGACCGATTTTGACGAGACTTTCAATAGCTCATAGCTGATGATGTAAGGAGTAACTTAGGCTACATTTATTTCAGATAAACAAAAAGCGCACCATAGCAAAGCGTGGCCGAGTACAGCTAGTACAAAGATGAGATTTATCCCCTGTGCCCTATGCCGTACTAATGCGCGTCAAGAGTGACGGACGCGTTGAAATGTCGCGTCATAACTAAGATGGTTGCTAAATATTCAGTCGCACTAATCGCGTGATATATCAGTTGGCGCGTCTTAATTGCGTACGCGCACCTATGACAGCCGGCACTTTGGCCCATGATCCACTGAGGCGAGGATAAATACATCGCTCAACATTACTCGGTATGCAGATTAATTTATACTTGCTCGCTGAAATAATTACATAGAAGTAGCGTGAAGCTTCGATGCCGTTTTCAGATGAGATCCTATTTTAGAACACTGGTCGTAAACTACATCGTAATCGCTTTTGTATTTCGGCAGGCAGTGTTGTCTTGTCTCGCCGTGTTGTATTGTATACAAACCATTATGAATTATTCATAGTGATAAAGCGGGCGGCAGTAAATAAACAGATAAACGTTGAAATTGTTAAAAATTTAGGTCTATAAGAGGTCCTTCAGAGTAACTTACACAACATAACACTATCTATAGTATTAAAATCTAACAAATGGAGGGCATCTGTAATGGCTGTTACACTTTATCCCTTATTTGGAATTTGCTAAATGGAAAATGTAAAAATGTATTTTGAAAGTTTCGATAAAATATGTAATAAATACTATTAATATTATAAAAAAAATTATAAAGTACGTCTTAATACAGATATTCCATTGTGTAAAATCAACTAAATATAAAATGTTTTACAACTTTATAAAAACCGAATACAATCGACAATTGGCAATATAAGATGCTAAACAAATTTATTATTTCGTTATAAATAGACAATATATTTGTCATAATAACTTATGTCCTACAAAAATTATAGTAAGTAGGTATAAAAAATAGTAAAATTTATTATTCATAGAAAAGTTAATCTTCTAGAAGCAACAGTGCTTTATGTATTTTATTTTGAATAGACACATTGATAACCACTAAGTAACTTAAAAATTAATCAACGTGGAAATGGTAGCGGCATAGACAAAAAAATCTAAATAAAGATGACATACTCTACGACACACTTTTCATACTTACTAGTGAACATATTAAACGTATTAAAATGTTTTGTGAGCGACAGTGATTTAGACACCCTGTGACACTTTCATAAAATAAGAAATGTACTCGTACATTTCAATAGTAATTCGAATTATTTTTTAGAATACATTGTACGGTAAAAGTATATAAAAATATACCAGATCGAAAGCCAAGATACGTTTTGGGACTGAGCGGGCGGAGCTAGAGAAAACAAGTTACGATCACACACCTGTCACATATAAATATGTGACAATTATCAATAACTCGCGATGAGTGTCGACTGTCGCGCGACGACGGGACGCGATGCGAAAAGCTATGACAAGTGGCAAATAGCGACTTCACTGGCCAAAGATAATAAGTGTTGGACCCATTGGTATACGTTCGGTTCCGCTCTCTTTACTGCAATGCTCAATGGCCTTTCACTATTCAATTAATTAATCTTACATAAGTAAGTCTATCATAGAATTAGAATTACACAAGACTCGTCCTACATTCTCGCGAAAATATCGATTTTTTCGCGATTGACAGAGATTCTGCGTCTTCTCTATAGTGTTGCACAGGCAATGACTATGACAAAAAGTATGTACATGAAAATGATTTCAAGGAAAAAAAAATTATCAAAAGATATCGGAATTTTATATCAAAGTTTACATTGTTACATTGAAAGAGACCTACAGAAATTTAGGTCGATTTTATTTTAAGTGAAGGTCGACAGACAGACTGACATGACGGGTCAAAGTCTTTACAGTAACAAATTCTGAAACTTGTCTTATTTTACATAGAGGAAACAAAGGAAATTAAGAAAGTAGTGCCAATTAAGAGACACAAAGAAATTGGAAACCTCACAAGCTGTTGTGTGGAAGGTATTCGTAACGCTCGTAGCACCTAGTAAATAACGGCGGCATGTGTCACTATCGATTTACGATTTGACTCCACGCGATTAGTCGACAAAAGGTCCTCCCACTCCGGTCATAAACTTCCTGACTTATGTGCTCCGAAAACTCCAAAAAAACCGTATCAACAATATGTCGTATCGGTCCGTAAACTAGATAAATAGCGTTCGCATGATGCCGCTCACAAAAGTATCTAATTTAATTTTATGTTCCCTCACGGACCTTCACTCTACCTGTCCACGACCGTCATAGATTCCGATGTCATGGTCCCACCAATTTATTGCTTACTATATCATCCGAACTTACGTCCGGACATAATAAGTTTCCACGGGACTAAGTTGAATTTATTGTTTATAGGCGGCGAGCAAATGATGTCGTCCATCCTTCGCCGCTTATAAATAACCAGCATTACCCACCCAAATTATTAGTAATACTCACAAAGAAGTCAATCAAGCCAGATAATTCACATTTATAAAACGCCACGACAATAATAGACACGGCATTCAACGGATCCGTGTCTCGCTCGCAGGGAGATGGCGGTTATAAATTTTAAATATTACGATAGGGCATTAAGATTTGAATAAACATGTCTCGCTGCGACGCGATCCCGCCGTAAGTCTGTCGCGCCGCGTGACATACGACAGTTGACGACGTTATTGTCGCGGTGACGCTGTTTAAGACTTCATTTACATGAAGCGGGGTGGCGTGGGCCGGGCGAGGGTGGTCGGCCGAGCCACCTTAATGAGCCTTCATTTCTACTCAGTTCCCCGTTTAAATCGGTAGGCCCGTGTCCGGTGGCGAGCGTATATCTTCTTAGAAATGCGAAACAAAAGCGGGGCCATCCGTGCCTTACCAGAGATTTATATGAACGATATCATTGAGGCGCGGCGCGATGCACAGACGTACCGTACCTACACAGCGCACTGCGACCACAAATCGCGAGCGACAGGCTACAGGTAGCAGGTCGCACGCATTGTTTCCTGGAACCCAAACTACGAGACGCTATCGAAACGATTGATATACGATCAGACCGGGGAATGTTTTAGAATGCACCAGCTCTCTCGGCTGAATATCTAATAGGGCCTGATTTGGAATAATTTATTGGGAAGGTTCGAGACAAAAACAGAACATTATGGGAACCGCACGGGTCAGCGATTGCCGTACGTTTCGCGACATTCTTTCGCAAACGTTTGGCGAGTGTGCAACGACATATCTAAATGTTAGGCAATTTATCTCGAGGCGATGTTGCCCGTATACAAAATCATAATAGCTGGTAAGGAGGAAACAGCGATTGAGAGTGATCATTAATTACGGGAGGTAACAAGCGGCGAGCGGGGAAAGGCGACGTCTGCGATTTATCCGCGCGATCGACTCGTTATTTAGATCGGGCGGACCGCGCGACGATAGATGGAGCTCTTGCGGCCTGCGCGGGCGCCTATCAGATGCACGACTGGCGTAAGCAACGCCGCTGCACTGCGCTGTCCACCGATTTACGTGGCATCGAATCACCATTACCTATTGCTTATAAAAACTACTGCCTTCTGACCTCATTTGCACAGGCTCTAGTGGTGGAATATTATTTCTCAATTCCAGCCTGATTGGCTGATCCAGATTGTTGTTTTGATTTTTTCACAATAATTTAAAGAGGAATATTATAATAAATGTGATTGTGTAGTGTGATTTTTCTTAAGCTGTAATATGTGGCTTTAATTTTTAGTAAAATGATATTTGTAATTATGATCTCGGTCACTTTAATTAAAGCATTAATTTTCGCTCTTAACTGAATGTTTAAAATAACTGAATAAAAACAATATACTCGTATTATGTTATGCATTTATTTACCTGTCCCATTTGGCTGTGTCGGTTGCAGGACCAATTAATTATAATCTATCCGCAGTTCAAATTTTAATATATAATATTTAATTTATAAAACTAAGTTTCATATATTACCAAGGTGTGACGGGTATTCAAAAATCCAATAGATATTGGATCAATAGAGCAGGATATCCTAACTATATCATCGAATGAGACAAAAATGTGGGAAATAAGATTAGGGACTGAAACACAAAAGAACATGTGCTTTATAATACATAAATTAAATATTTTCTAGTTGTTACTATGTTTTATACTGTGGAACACTGTCCTGTGTCAATTGAGCTTTCTTTTGAAATTTGATTGGATTTGATCTTTTCTTGTAGAGCATGTATTTTAAGAATACGCCAATAATTATGGAAATTTTCTGTCTAGAAACACACTGGAGTTAAGAGGATACAGTACACACCCTGGCCTTCAATAGGAGCGAGAAAACAAAAACCTTACACCGTCTTAAACTGTAGGCTCCTTGCAAACGTGTCGCGTCGCGTACGACAGCGACAAGGCGCGTAGTCGCTTGCACAAGTGTCGCCTTAATTAGGCCGGCCCAAGATGGAGTTCATTACGACTAATTAAATATAGGGACGTATACCGGTTAAGGCGAGTGAAAGTCGGCGTAGGTGCCCTATGTCGAAGCTTAGCTTGAATAATTTAACTCTGCACTTGTTCGGTTTGTTAACAGCTGAGGTACGGTCTCGAATATGCAGGAAACGAGAACAATCGATATATAAACTAAGTAATGGTTAAATTGTCCGGCTGTTTGAGTTTTGCAATTTAACTATTGTTGATGCAATCAACAGTATATTATTTCTTGTGAATAAATAGATAATTCCAATGATAAATTAGAATACGTTGATGTCAAGAATCATTGGCATAGCGATGATACGAATTGCGTTGAATCTTTATAACAATCTAAAATCTAACTGATAAATTTACAATCTAAACAAAATGTGATTGTTACAGATAAATAGGCTAATAATGTTTAAACGTATGTAGGTTGGTAACAGTAAATGGCGAATTCAGATTTGCAATTTTTGACGCGTCATATTAATAAATTACAACATATTGATGCCATAAATCATTACAACGTTTGATTTGACATGTCAGGGCTAACTGGTGACTCTGGTGTATTTAATTAATTACAAGACAAGGTATAAGCTAAAGTGGAACCATAAATATACACGCGGTATGAGAAAATTGCAAAAGATTTGAATACGCAGAAAATTGCTATATAACGCACTATAAATAATAGTGCAAATAGATAAATATTGCTAAAAATTGTATACGTCTAAGTACATAAATAATAATGTACAAATTACAAGAATAGTTAAAAAAATCTATCTATAATAAAATTATAAATGCGAAAGTATGTTTGGATGTATGGACGTTTGTAACTATTTCACGCAAAAACTACTGAACCGATCACTATGAAATTTTGCATACACATTGTCTAAGACACCAGAAAGGACATAGGGTACCTTTCATCCAGAAAAAAAGGACTATACCCGAGGGATAAATAAAAAACTAACGCCTGGCCAAAGTGTTGTAACAACTCGAGTTCAAGCGTTATATTGCGGACGAAGTCGCGAGCACCAGCTAGTATTTCTAATAAAATAGTATAATATATAATCCTTTAGATAAATTTTTCCTTAACATAATATCAATGAAATTGCAATATGATAAATTTGAAATAAGCATCTATAGTAGGTTCGACGAAGACGTGCTTTCGAATAATATTTATAGAGGCTGTACTTATAGTTCGGATGGAAGTTGGAGCGTTGAACGAATAGACGGCAGATGATTGATGCACTATTGATAGATAGCTTCGGTGTTGCACGACCAAATAAATTGCATCTTACCTGAACAACTAACCAGAAATTGTTTCAAATATAACGTGATTACTATTTGGAATTAACAATCAGTATTTATTTTAGAATAAATCCGTTTTTATAGGAAGGAAACCAGAGAGAAATATCCGAAGTAGTTAGTTCTTTTCAAATTAAATTATTTATGTTTAAATTTTAAGTTCTTCAATTAAATAACAAATATGTACATTCAATGTCAAGACAGTGACATTGATATCTACATTTATTTTATTTTATTTATTTACATACAAAGAAACAATTGGTGGTACACAGTTTAGGTGTACTATAAACTCAATTAAGTTTGTACCGTACACAAATATACATATTATAAAATAAAGTTCTCTTAACTTCTAAATCACTGAAAGGATTTTGATACGGTTTTCTCTAGTAGATAGAGCTATAAACGAGAAAAAAATGTGTACATAATTTGCAGAAAATACAAGCTGGGGACAGGTCGCTGTTACTTAAATAAATTTCTACGGCTGTATGTTTGATAAAGCCTGCAGCATCGCCGAAAAGTAGCATTCCTATCGATTTTCTATCGTCTGCACTATGGAGAGTGTGCGTCCATTCTATACGATCTAATCCAACCGGAACCGTTCCACTTGCGGACCACGAGCCGCTTACAGGGGTTTCATCCTTTCGTGGTTGATGTTCCTCGGTCACGCACGAAGCGTTACAGTTCCACCTTCCTTGTCCGAACTGCTATGGAGTGGAACTCACTGCCTGCGTCTGTGTTTCCTCAAAATTACAACCTCGTGGTCTTCAAGTCTAGGGTAAATGGGCACTTCGGGAGTTGAGGGCGGCGCTGGGTGGTGGAGACGTCACACTGGCAAGCATGGTTGAAGCCATGCTTGATAGTGTGACCACTTGGAAAGCAGTTGCTTCCTTCTGCGAATCCGTAATGTCACAGAAGGAGGCAGCTGAGAGAGAGCGAGAGGAAGAGGCCGGTCTCGCTTCCCACAGACGTAGACGGTTGGGCAGGAGAAGGCGGGCATATCAAGCCCGCCTTCTAATGTCCTAGGGGACCTGAGCACATGGTTGGCTAGCTGTGTGTGCCTGCACAAGGTCCCCCCCGTCTGGGGATTGCACCGGCGTCTCCGAGCAATCCCACATTGGAGTTAGTCTAGCCAGCAATGGCTAGGCTGCCCTAAGGTGGATCGGAGTTGTTGCCTAGGCAGAGCCCGGTCAATCCCGCTCAAAGGGCAAGGAGGCACCGGGGAGTTTTAGTATTCCCAGTGCCGCTATGATCAGGGTCTAGCCAGCGGTAGAAAATCTGTAAGCGGATTACTCCTCGTCAAAAAAAAGGGTAAATAGGCACTTACTAGGTAAGCGTGGTCCACCTTCGGCGGCATCTGCACCTTACATCAAGTGAGATCGCGGCCAAGTACTGCCTTGACTCAATTTTTAAAAAACTTATTATTGTGCTGTAAACCTTGATGCTTAAAAAAATTCAAATAACTATATTAAAATTAAAAATTCATATAGGTATGTGCGTTTAAAAACCGATCATACACATTCTATATTTAATGCGGTTACGAGTAGGCGTAATATAAATTGTATAGATTGTAATCTCTTGAACATAACAAATAAATCATATCCAAAAATGTAAGGACA